>OY284495.1:8293133-14167851 GCA_958336395.1 Ctenicera cuprea | reverse complement strand
GTGACTTTTAAGGAAACATAGGCGTGACCGCTCTCTTTGCATGCTTCCTGGTCAGAGTTTGTTCTCGGAATGACAGCTATCTTAAATAAAAATACAAAACAAACAGTATAAACTCAAATTTGCCTATCTGCATTAAAAACTGTAACGGTCCGCTGTACAAAGCAATATGCGCCTTATTTAATAGACGCGTAAATATGTGGGTTGTAGTAGGGGGGCTTCACCATTAAAAGTTAAGGCAGGTGGAAGGGATCCGGATTTAGTATATAGAATATAGCATTTTTACATAAAATTAAATTTTTGTTTATAAAAAATGTATGTAAATTAAACATAATCACAAGCCGTTTATTCGTGTTAGTATGCATACATTGCATTTACATACGTCAACAATAATAGATGTATGGAACAAACAAATTATGAATATCTAACAACAACATAAATTGCCGTAAATAAAACAAATAACATCAAAATTTACTTTTAAAAAAATGCACACTTTAAAAATGCATCTACAGCTTTGTAATTGTTTGCTGGCATTGGTCTAATTAGTATTGGAAGTTTATTATACATTTTCGTAGCTAAATAGGATAAGGGTTGCCACTGGGTTCTGTCCAATCTGTGAAAAGAATGGTGGCAAGATTTCTTAGTGAGATTGTGCTCATTACTGTTTTTGAACAACAAACACTCCAGTATTAAGATACACGGCGCAGTTAAAATTTGTAATTTTAGAAATAACGGTCTGCGATGTTCTCTATAATTTGCGCAAGCCATCGATCGTACTGTCGATTTTTGCAATATAAACACACGATCAGCACACGCACTAGCACCCCATAGAATTATTCCGTATTGCAATACACTATGGAAGTTCGAAAAATAGAAATTCCTCACCGCTGCTAGAGTTGTTAATTGAATTAATTGTCTCGACTGATAAGTTGCGGTGGATAGTTTGGTTGTTATCTGTTGCACATGAACATGCTACCGTAGATTGTTATCTATACGGAAACAAAGACATTTTGCTGCTTTCGTTTCATCTCTACCGTTTTTTACATCAAAAACAACACTTTGCGTTTTTTCAGCTTTAAGCTTCAGCTGATTTGCCGTAAACCATTCTTCTACAACTCGAAGATTTTTCTTCGCGGATAAACTTGGGGCAACATCATCAACTGCTGTATTGATAGTAGTGGTAACATCGGCAAAAAGTATTAACTTTCCTATAGTGCAGTTATCGGGTAAATCGTTGATGTATACTGTCACGTTAGGGGGTTGTAGCTTGTGACATAATGTCTAGGTACATTATAAGAACAGCCAAAATTCAACAAAGATATATTTAGTTAAAAGTTCTACAACATTCTTTAAAATTAAGATAAAACTACTTACATGAATTATAATACAGATTGGTAATCGGGGCTCAAGGCCCCAATATGCAAGAGGTGTTTGAGTCGTAGCTGTGGTAGATGGTAGAGACAAATGTAGACTCTAGGCTAGACTGGACTAGACTAGACTATGTTTGACTCTGCCGTAGACTGTCTCTTGTACAGCCAAGCCTTAGCTTTTTATACTCTGTGAAGCAGGTCTGTGTTTTATTGATAATCAATATGGTGCATGGCTACGTGACCGTTCTCATGTATGCATTTGAGACCCAGATGTAATCTATTAATACATAAATGCAATTGTTTCACAAAAGTGCAACAAGGAAGGTTGCATACAACCCCTAGATGTTCTTAAAATAAACATGAGGTGACCAGATCAATACCATGTATTGCAACACATTGCAACACATTGCAACACATTTTAATATCTTAATTATTTTAATAATTAGTTGTAATAATATTAAATATTCTAAGTAAGACTAGGTCACAACCATCACAATATAAGAAATAGCAACGGCCCCAGCACGGAACCTTGCGGAACTCCCGCACTTAAAACGTTTTCTTCTGACAGTTCTCGCTTAACAGAGATAATTTGCTTTGTATTAAATAAATAATTTCGTATTAATGTAAGAGGCACTCCGCTTACTCCTGTATGGTGTAGTTTGTCTAACACTAATCATGGTAGAATAAAAATTAGATAACCTACTTGTATGTTTATACAACTTTTTATATTATTCATAAAATTACAAATTATTTTAATACATTACACAGTAACATAATAATCTAAAATTGTCATTTCAAATTTAATCTACAATTTGAATTCTATAAGCTACAAATGAGAAACTATTAAATATAGTAAAAAAACTTATTTGCTCGAATTTAAGCAAAATATTGATTAAATGGTAGTAGTGGAAAATCTTTATTATGGCAGGTTTTTATATATTTAAACACCTATTCCAAGATAAATAATTTTATAAATGTAAGTGCTACATTTCATATCAAACAGTTTTTGCTGTTTAAAAAAGAGATTTTTTTTAAACTAGGCATTTATGAATTGTAATTGCTCTTTTGTTTATTTGGCTTTTGAAAACATTTATAAATATTGAAATTAATTTCGCTAAACAAATGACAACGCACACAACAATAAGCAAACTCTCGAAAACTGTCATTTTACTGGAATAATCCGAAGACTTTTGAGGATTTTTAATATGAGCTGTGTTATGCTCGAATTTGGAATGCAGTTTTTGCACAGACTCACTTAATTGTGTAAGAGAATGTACTGTAAGAGAAGGACTACTACTGCTATTAAATTGTTTAATTAAAGCATCTACTCTTTCTCGCGTGTCATTGACAATTGTTTCTAAATTTGATAAATCAATTTCGTTTATAGGAGAAACAGGATCTTGCTGTTCGGCTTCTTTACAACTAATACCATCGACATAACCTAATTGTTCAGTATTTATTTCACGTGCGTAAAAAACGAAACGTGCTTTCAATGTTATTAACGATTGTCTTAATGTATGACAGGGAAAGCTATTGTTAGCGATATCAATAATATGTAGTTGAGGATAATATTTCAATAATAAATCGGCTTTTAAATCTGAGAGATTGTTAGAATTAAGCTTAAGATGAACTACATTTTTCATTGATGGCAATGTTGACGGCTCAAATGTTGAAAGATTGTTACGAGACAAATCCAAAAAGTGCATATAATCCAGAGTTATGGAGGAATCGCTTTGCAATTTGGATAAATTATTTTTGCTCAGTAATAAATACTTTAAGGGTGGTAAATTTTGGAACATGTTAAAAGATAATTCCGTAAGCTTGTTGCCACTTATAGATAACCCCTGAATCTTTAGCAACAATGAAAACGAGTCTAAACTCAAAGACGATATTTTATTATTGCCGATATCCAAGTGTTCCAGCGATTTAAGCCCTAAAAAGGAATCGCGGGATATGGTTTCTAATTCGTTATTTTTTAAATTCAACTTATTCAAAGATTTTAAATCAGAAAATGCTGATGATTCTATTGTTTTAATGTTATTATTGTTTATGGACAAATCCAAAAGAGATTCTATTCCGACAAAGGTATGGCCGTAAATGATCGTAAGGTTGTTAAATGAGAGATCGAGCAATTTGATCGAGTACGAAGTTTTCGATGGTTTAAGGCCCAAAAATGCTCCCGCTTTTAAGCTTTTCAAGGACAAATTATTTAAGGATAAGCTAGTCAAATTGTAGCTATTGCCTGAGTTAATGCTCATTTTTTCAGTCGTCAAACCCGAAAACGCTTCTTCGTCTATAGTGTCAATAGTACAATTTCGTATGTTAACAAATGTTAACTTTGGTAAATTTTGAAAAGCATTACGTTTAAGAGTACCAATAACAGTATTTTTTAAAACCAGCGTCATCAGTTCGCTTAGTCCATCGAAAGTAGTACTTTCAAGCTGTGGTAAGTAAGCGTTCCGAATAACAAGTTCGCGTAAGCCACCTAAACCATTGAAAGCGTGTTGACTTATCGCGTTTAGATTGTCATTTAAATATAAACCTGATACCTTTGTAAGTCCGTCGAACGTGAAACTTTCCAAATTTGTAATCGCATTCCCTCGCAAATCCAAAATGTGTGTACCGCCAAGACCATCAAACGCACCCCTTTTAATGTAGTTGATGTTCAAGTTACTCAAATTCAGAGTTACTAATGAAGACAAACCGCTAAAAGCGTTATCTTCAAGCGAGGAAACATGATTTCCACTTATATTGAAATATGTTACTCGATCAAGCCCTGCAAACGAATGCTTCTCAATTTGCGAAATATTATTTCCATATAAGCACAATTTTTCTAAATGTGGTAATTCGATAAATGTTCTTGAATGTATTGTAGTTAATTTCATTTTTAGTTAGATCTAAATAGTGCAAGCTTTGTAATCCTCTAAACGCATGGGGTTCTATGTTGGATATTTTTAAATATGCTAAATTTAAAACAGGTAAACTATTTAGCCCGTTAAAGGTGTTTTCCTTTAAAGATAATATGAAATTATTTGTAACGTTTAAGGTTTCTAAAAGAGTAAGTCCAAGAAATGCATTACTATCCAATGACGTTATACCGTTATTATCAAGACGTAAATTTATTAAATTGGAGAGGCCCAAAAACGTTTTTTCATTAATTGTAGCAATTTTATTATAACTTAAATCTAATTTACTTAAATTATGAAGACCATTAAATGCTCCTAATTCTATTGCATTAATTGATAAATTTGATAAATCAAGTGCAGCTAAACTCATTAAGCCCTTAAACGCGTCCTTTTCTAACTTTGAAATGGTGTTATTGCTTAAAAGCAAGGTGATCACATTATCAAGTTCGTAAAAGGCATTTGCGTTTATTTTCTTAATTTTATTACTACTTAAGTCCAAAGTTTTTAAGTTGGGCATTCCGATGAAAACATCGGACTCTAATTTCTCAATACTGTTTCTACTTAAATTTAGTTTGTCCAATTTCTCGAGACCATTAAATGTACCTGCATATATTTCTACAATTGATACGTTAAATAAATTAAGTTCCGGTAAATTTTCTAAACCAACAAATTGGTCGGTCTCCAAGTAGTAATACTCGTCTCCCCTAAGGTCTAAATATATAAGCTTTCGTAAAGCTGAAAACATGCGTGCTTTTAAATATAATTCGTTGTTGTTTAGTACTAAAACTTGTAAATTAGGAACATCACCAAATACATTCGCAGAAATATCCCAAATGGAACAGTTAAAGAAAATTAATCTTTTTAAATTAGTTAAGCCAGCAAAGGCATGAGATTCAATTCTCTTAATAGATTTTTCATCAAAATAAAGCGATTCCAAACTTTCGAGTCCTCGAAATGTGTTAGTTCTCAAAATGTGAATTTTATTTCCATACAAATATAAAAATTGCACTTTTGTTAAGTCTAAGAACGAGTCAGGCTGTATAGTTGTGATGTTGCTGTTTTCTAAGGACAAATAATTAAGGTTGCTTAAACTACTAAATGTCGTAGCATTTACAACATGTAAATCATTATCATGCAAATCGAGATGCTTAAGCGATTGCAATGTCTCGAAAACACCCGGATGTATCGTGATAATTTGATTATCATTTAAATATAAAGTTTCCAAATTTTGTAACATTGTAAAAGTGTCTGAATTAATTACACGCAATTGATTAAAGGCCAAATTCAAATACTTCAGGTTTTTGTTGCATTGAAAATTATATTCTATCTGAGTTAAGCTGTTGTTATTTACATTCAGTTGTTCCAACTGTTCAAAATTGCAGGTTAGTGTTTCTAATGTTGATAATTTGTTGTTACTTAACTCCAGAATCCTAAGAGTATTAATTTTTGGCAGATCTCCAGCATGTAATGTTGTTATTTTATTATAACTTAAATCCAGTTCTTCCAAATTTTCTAATCCACTCGACAACTTAATCGCTTCGATTTCGTTATGATCCAAAAACAGCCTCGTCAAGTTACCAAAATTTGCAAAAGCGTCTTCTTCGATTGTTGTTATGTTTATACTACCTAGACGGATCTCCTTGTACTCATGAGGGTGATGTACTGCCAATGTTGCACTTTTTATTGTATCCACATTGGAATGACTTACATCCAAATTGGCACAAGCCGTTCGTCCATAGTCGGTATATTGATAATCATCTTCGTAATCATGCTCCTGTTCCATGGTAGGTATTGTTAATTCTAAACTTCTGCTGGTGACTTCGACACATTTTAATGTGTTACAAGCTCCTTGCCGCCAATAGCATCGTGGTTCCATATACACAGCAGACAATTGTACCACCAATAACATCCACAAAAAAATAGACGACGCTTTGGTGGTGCACATGTTACCCTTTAAAATGAGAAAAATTATTTTTTTAATGTGTGTCTGTATTTTCGTAAGCATAAAATACATGGTACACAGTTAAAAAATTCGAGGTTACCTATTAGGTAAAATAAAAGCGAAAATTTGCTCGCAAATCTGAGTCGTTATAAAATAGAACCAGAGATAGTACTACCACAAAAAATCTTGACTAAGCCAGAATTTTATTTTAGAAATCAGCTTCCGACTTCCAGTAAAAATTAAACTTTTTAAGAACAATTTCTTAAAGATTTTAATAACTTGTATTGAATTCGAGAAATGCAGCAAACACAAGCATTATAATGATTATCTGTATATAAAATACTTAATTACTTTAACAATATTTATTTATTTTAACCTTATACGTAGGTTATATGAAAAAGTAAACAGTTAGTGTTGTTATAGCAATAGAACTTGGTGACTTGATCTTGGTAATCGTCTGCAGATGACTTGATTTCTTATTCCAAAATGTCCAATAGAGAATTTTGATCGAATACAGAAGTATTATGATTTGTTATTAAAATTATTATAGCTTATTATTGAAATCCGCATTATAAGTAGTGTTGTTTTGTAAAAATAAAAAAATTACATATTTTTGGAAGAACGTTTAGAATTTTACAAAAACGTTTCTGATTTTCCATATACATCTGTATAATCAAAAATTTCAATCTATGCTGCCATGTGAATTCTTTATTCCAAATGTAAACCAAAAAATATATACGTACAAAATAATATTAGCGTCTAGCCCCTTGGAGTTCCTGCCGATCCTACCTCACATGACTTGCGCACCTCCTCTGCATGCAGCTGAAATGTGTGTAAACCACAACATCGTTGTGGCACAGATGGATATGCAGGTGTGTTCGGTCGTGCTACTTTTTTACTGCATAAGTAGTTGAGGGGTCGAGTCTAGGTTGGGGCCAAATTTTTTTTTTTATTTTATAGTTTTTTTTAAACACTGTTGTTGCGTTTTGCTGTTTACGCGAAGTTATTTGTTAAGAGCAGTTATATTTTTAAAGAAACAATACGAAGACAAATTTGCATTCACTCACTGATTGACGGCATACTAACACGCAAGTCTGGTAATAAATTAAAAAAAAAGATTTGTTGTTTTCTATTGAATGCAATTTATTAGCAATGAAAAAATCGGCTTTAACAATGCAAATCTCGATGTAAATATCACACTCTCATATATGCGAGCCAATATTACATGATTTTGTGCAATTCAGGATCGGCTGATGGTGCAAGGGGCTAGACTCTAGTCAAAATAATCAGAACTAAATTACCTAATTTACGTTTACTAATATAAAAGCTTATTTTTATTGAAATTGTTGTCATGAAATATAATTTGTGCTCAGATTATTCATATTTATAATGATAATTAGAAAGCACAACCTCTAAAACAATTTATTAAATGAATATCTGTTACTTACCTTAGAATTATAGGTATCTAGTGTCTACTGAAGCACTTCACTGCTGCACATCAAAACAAGTTTTTCAACTTTGCATCGCTTCTCTGCTTATATGCTCACGTTTGTAGTATTTCTCAAAACACATTTACGTAAACAAAATCTAATTTATTTTATAACAGATAATATTATGACATCATCTTTATCAGAAAGATCGAAGAATACGAATACTTTCAACTGTGCATTTATCAGCCGCACTCAAATTTGCAAATCGTTTTGGGACCAGTAAGATTATAAAATTTCTTCTTGCTAAAATGTTATTGTAGATAATAATTAATGTGAAACATCAAGTAAATGCTGCAACTTTTTTACAAATTTATTACTGCTTCATTAGTACAAATTTGCTACATTAAAATCCAAGAATATTTATGAAGTAGAACAGGGCAAATCTGACATACCTCCATTAAATTATTTGAAAATATTCGCTTAGTTAACGTCACATTGCATGTAATTACGAACTTTTATCTTGAAAGTCGAGATTAAAGGTTATGTGACTAACACTGTTTATAAGCAAAAAATTCATATCCATTACAACACAGCAGAGTGGAAAAACAAGAAAACAGCTGCCGAAGCGGAAACGAAACGTAGACAAGTTTTTTGGTAATCCAATTCCTGTAATCATAAATTTGTAAAAAATTTTACATATAAACTACAACTTTTGCAACATAGCCGGAGCTTCGTATTAAATAAGTGTTTCAGAAAAACTAAAATTGATAGCCAAATAAGAGAAAGCTGCACTTTTCAAGACTTTTCACGACTACATGAAAACATAGGCGCCGGGTTTTGAAACTGCTCAGGGGTGCTCACTCAAATCACAAATGCTAACATTTGACAAGTTGAGCTGATGCAGACTCCAAAAAACGTAATGTAAAGGTTAATAATTAATAAAATCAAATTAAAAAATACTTTAATAAGACATTTTTGAAACATACAAAAAACTGAACAAAACTGATTTATTTAAGTAAAATAAATTAAAAAATTAAACAAGAGAAACATTTTCAGCTCATAAATATGATAATATTGCGCTAATGCAAATTATTTAATTATAAAAAAGTATTCCTGCGAGCTGTAGTTAGTTCTATTTATAAATATGTCAGCCACAGTGTCAAGATTTATCTCGTCGGCCAGTTCCCTATTTACGTTTACAATTGCATGGTCGTTCAATCTTCTTTGGGTCATATTATTTCTGAGGTACGTTTTTAAGCGCCTCAAAGCAGAAAAGGAACGCTCTGCTGTACATGTTGAAACAGGAATGATCAAAACGATTTTAACCAATATTACAATTTACTTTCGGCTTAGACCACGTCGTCATTTGGGAACTACGC
The DNA here is from genome assembly GCA_958336395.1 of Ctenicera cuprea. Classification (NCBI taxonomy): domain Eukaryota; kingdom Metazoa; phylum Arthropoda; class Insecta; order Coleoptera; family Elateridae; genus Ctenicera; species Ctenicera cuprea. The sequence goes on along the minus strand of OY284495.1, from coordinate 14,158,827 downwards.
CCTGCATAATCAGGTAAGGACCCACCTGTAGCTTGTCTGCCTTTACAAGCATTTGCTCTAGAAGTCTGAGCAATATTTGTTGGTAGGCCCTGCCTGCCTAAACAGGGCCGTGTGCATAGATTATTTAAACCTTGGGGCGGACAAGGATTTGGTCTTAATGTATTTTGTTTGCCAGGACAATAATACTTAATCGGCTTATGCTCATTAGCTGTTTGTGAACCCATACAAACTAACGTTTCGCAAGACATTGCAGCTTGCATCTTCAGAGTGAATAAAACACTGAATTCAAATCCGGGAAGCGGAGGTATTTAAACCTTTTTGAGCCAGTAGGGCAGAACGGCGGAGTTCTGGTTGGCTGTCACCGTTGGGCAAAGACGGATCGGGTGGAGCGTGATCGTGAGATCGATGATGCTTAGGAATCCTTAGAGGATAAACTACTGGAGTCCAAGCTTTTCATGTCATTTTATTCTTCATTTCACTTTTATTCTTAGTGCTGCTCATAGTGCCCCCTGTGGGCTGGGGGCATCCCCCAGCTGATGACGCTGATATGTTAATGTTTGCATTCATGAAGATGAATCTAATGAATCATCTTTCTTTTCTGCTACACAAATTACAAATTTGTAAGAAATCCAAAGATGTATGTGTTAGCAACAATCAAAGGACACTCGTCGCTCTTTCCCGTCTGCGTTCACTGTACGAATGCCGCTGCGGAGACGCGCACACATGCATTTCGCCCTGCGCATTCAAGTTCTGATTTCTCACAAACACTTAATTGCAATACATCTTAAACGCTACTATATGTCACAATACTTTGCAATGTTTGTCGCTGTTGATTCGCACTCTATCACTTTTAGGAGCATTTTTTCTATTTAATTTTTATTTAAAAGATATTATTTTAGTTTTAGTTTAATTTATTTAATTTTTTTTAAATCTGGCTCAGGGGTGCTCCGCACCCCTGAGAAATTTCTCAGGTGTGCTTGAGCACCGGAGCACCCACGTAGTCGGCGCCTATGCATGAAAATATACAAATTTTAGTCGTGAAACACAATTAGTTTATAAAAAAAAGTATTTGTTTCAGTTCTATTTACATACTTTAGCAAATATTAATACCATACATTTTATTTATAAATTCTAGCTTTACTTCGTTGAAGTCTATATTTATTGATTATAGGTATATAAAATACTTAATTACTTCCTCAACAATATTTATTTATTTTCACCTTATACGTATTTCGGCATGTTTACATGCTATTCTCAGAGGTTATATTAGAAAGTAAACAGTGAGTGTTGTTATAGCAATAGATCTTGGTGACTTAATCTCGGTAATCGTCTGCAGATGACTCGATTTCTTATTCTAAAATGTCCTGCAGAGGAGAATTTAAAAGATCAATTTGCTCATTTATTAGCGGTACAGTTTTCAAATGTTTGTGAATTCCAAAGCTTCTAGTATATCTAATTTACGTTTATCATCACAAAAGTGTAAACATTTTATAGTGTTATTAGATGTCATTGAATGATTGTGTTCTAGTAAGTGTTTAGCGTAATTGAATTTATGTGGGTGTTTGTATTTGTAACAACGTACGTGTTCTTTATACCTAATATCAAAATTTCTAATTGTCTGGCCTATATAAACCGAATTACAATGCGAACAATTCAATTTGTAAATGCCCGTTTTGAACAAATCATCTGTTTTTGGTTTTGCATTAAACAACGTGTTTAAGATGTTTCTAGTTGTCTTAAAACTTTTTTTATATTTATATGTTTGGTTTATAATTTTAGTAATTTCTTCAGATTTGTCACCAAAATATGAAATCGAGGCATATATAATTGTATCGGATGAAGTTGGCGTATTCGGATAAATTTTTTGAATGACTAATTCAGAATCTTTTTCTTTAATTAATGTATCAATAAGTGTATTATTATAACCATTACTATATGCAATTTGTTTAATAATTGAAATTTCTCTATTATAATTAATTTCATCTAAAGGGACCGTCAAAGCCCTATGTATCAGGGACCTGTATGCTGCTAATTTATGTGTTTTATGATGACAAGAATCGTGTGGTATTGTAATGTCTGTTTGTGTAGGTTTTCTATAAACTGAGTATTCAAATTTATTAGATATCATGCTTCATCAATTGATTAAGTAACAATTATAAAACGACGTGTAAAGTTAGAAATATATAATACCTTAATAAAACCGGTAGTGTTGTACGAGTGTGAAACCTGGACCTTAAACGAAAGTGATAAGAATAAACTAAAAGTGTTCGAAAGAAGAATCCCCAGAAGAATATTTGGACCCACAAACGAAAATGGAGAACGGAGACCAAAAATGAACTTTTAAATAGAGAAACTAATTAACTACCAGAACATCGTTAACTGTATCAAAGCAAGAAGAATAGGGTGGCTTGGACATATCCACAGAATGCACAACGATAGAGCTCCGAAAATATTAACCAAATGAAAACCAGAAGGAACAAGTAAGATAGGAAGACGACAAAAACGATGGGAGCAAGATGTAATCAACGACCTAAACGAAATAACGATAAGAAATTGGAGAAAATTGTTAGAAATAGGAAAGAATGGGGAATAGTGATCAACAAGGCCAAATCCCACCAAGGGATGTGCCGCCAGGAAAAGTAAATAAGTAAGTAGGTGAAAGTACATGGAAGTATAGTGAAAGTATGTGGAAGTATCTGAGTTAATGGAAGTAGGTGTACAAAATCTTCAAGCACGGTTTACCCCTCCTATATTTCTCATTCCAAAGAACATCGAAATCAGACCATCCGCCCGGGAGTTATGAGGCGCCACCCACATGCATACATACATAAGCAACAACAGCAGCCATTAAAAAAATTATTTATTGTGTCTCTGGAGTCTCAAAACATGTATTTCCGTCAAAACCTCGACTCGAATTTTTATAACATGAATGATTCTTTTAGTGTACTCAAAGCAAATTCTGGATAGAAATAAAACGTGTTCCTGTCAATATCCTACTAACCGCAAATAATATATTTCAAGTAATTTTGTATTCACAACAAAAGTATATTTTCTAATTTCCAGTAAGAGAGAATTCAATTTTATCATTTCATTAATTTATGCAGTATTACAGGCTAGAGTATTACAGGTTAGTTAGAGTAGCAATGTTGGTAGCAGTGAAAAACGTTATATGGCCGCCCATATTAGATCTAGCAATTTACTATTGAAAGCGAACGGGAAAACGAACTTGCAGACCGATGCGTGTTCACGAGTCAGGTTCGTGGATAAACAGTCTGGCAGGGTGGTCGAAGGAATCATTTACTACTGCTGAATTTATTAATAGTGCGTCGCTGCTTTCGTTGAGTTGTTGGTAAGCTGGTTTCCAGTGGTCGATGGAAACCACAAATTCCCGTCCATTAATTAGCACTTTGTAGAATTTGGACGTTCGCGCAAGCACCAAATATGATCCGTCGTACCGCCGTTGTAATGGAGATCGCACAACATTATGACGAACAAAAGCGTAGGAACAGCGGGAAAGTTCTGGATTTATGAACACCGACCGAGATCCATATCGCGACGTAGAAGTTGGGCGAAAGGCCCGCATGGTGTCTCGAAATTGAGCCACTAACGAAAATGGGTCTGTATAGTGCGATGAGGAAGAGACGTAAAATTCACCCAGTAAACGTACCCAGTGGATGGTGGCGTGACATTTAATAAGTGTCCGATGCCAGCGCTCTAGCAGGCCGTTGGCTGCAGGATGGTATGCTGTTGTACGAGTTCGTTTTGCGCCGAAGAGGTTAGTCAAGCCGTCAAATAGCGAAGAAAGTAAAGTCCTTGTGTGGCTTTATAAATGAATCTTTGAAATGTCTGTGCAGCATTGCATCAATCAAAAGACAAACACGGAAATTCGTCAAACCCAAAAAGGGCATTATTAAAGTTTTGGCAACATCTTCAGGCTCAACGAGAATTTGGTGATATGCCTTAACAAGGTCCATAGTTGAATATACAGCTTTGCCATTTAGGAAATGTGTAAAGTTTTGTATATGGAATATAAGATATCTATCAGGAATAGTGACTAAATTTAATTGTTGATAGTCTACGTATAGCTGCCACTCGCCAGTATTTTCAGGCATCATATGAAGTGAGCTAAAGTGCTTTATGAGTCGGTTTGTTTGATACATGTTAGCAACATAGTCATAAATGTTAAACAATTTGTGTTATCAATGCTATTGTAATTGTCTGTGACATGTAAACACTATAAATGGGTAACATTTAAACTAAGGTAGTTTACTTCTATTACCTACATACTTTTTCTCTTGAAACTCAAGATAAAAGGTTTATTGACTAATATTGTTTATTAGAAAAAGAAAATCCACAACCATTACAACACAAAAGAGTGGAAAAGTGAGATTTCGAAAAACTACCGAACCGGAAACGATAGTTGGACAAGCTTGTTGGTAATCATATTCTTGTACTCATAATAGCCAAGACTTCGTATTAAATAAATGTTATAGAAAAACTAAAATTGATAGCCAAATTAGAGAAAGCTGAAATTTTCAAGATTTTCACGAGTGCATGAAAATGTAAAAATTCCGGTCTTGGAACACAATTAGTTTATTAAAAAAATTAGTTGTTTTAATTCGACTTGCATACCTTAGCAAACATTAACACCATACATTTGCAAAAATGATACTATTTATATTATGCAAAAAAATGACATTTTGCAGCAATTGTAGAAGCGTTACGTTATTTGCGTTTTTTGGGGAACTCAATTTTCAAGTACAGACAAAATGCTGTCTTCCCTTACTTTTTTTGGTTAAAACAGGGTCCAGACTTTCCTATTCGTCTTGGACTTGCCCACCGTTTCGCGTGTTATTGTATAGAAGTTGAGTTGTTACTTTGAGCTTATAGTACACATTTCCCGTTGTATCCAATGATGTAACTACCGGGGTACAAACTTACATTTTTATCTTGCACGAAACCGCACTCTTAAACTACCCGATATTTCAGGCCATCAACCAGAATCAATAAAAGGAGTTTTACAGCTTATTAATTTTCATCCTGAATAATTCCATAAACCAGTTGAAATTGGTTAAAATTTATTTACAAACGAAACGACCTTCAATTCCACGTACAATGTAAAATTTACACGTTGTGCAATTGACGCAATCTTCTTAAACACGGTTAATTATAAATTACTAAGTCAGTTAAAGTCAGTTAGCCAGTAAAGGATACACCTTCTTCACTTACCTGCGCTAAAGGTGACCGCGGCTCAGCCAGTCAACATCAATGTTTAATTACATATTGTTTTATTACAGACAGCAGTAGATTTCTTTTCGGGTGAGTAAATTACTTTTGTGTGCAAAAAGTTCTTAATTTACAGAGATTAAGCCGTCAGCCATTTTGTCAAAAAAAGTATCGATCAATCTTTCGATTGGACACCCGACCAGCTCTTCGGCCAACATCAGGAAAAATCAATACTACCATACTACCCAATCCAGAAACGTACCGTTTTGGAGGGGCAGTCAGTCCAGAGACGTACCGGATTATTTTGTTTAAATGTTCTAATTTAATTGTGTAAGCAATGTAATGTAATTTAATTACAAGAAATACCCACATAGATATTTAAAATTGTATAAATAAGGGTACCTAATAAAATATGTATATAATTTTTATCCACGGTCTTCTGCTTATTTGCGACGAATCCTGGCTTTTGAGTTATCCAGGGTAATTCAACTTCTTCAGAACTTCCAGTTCAGAGAAACGTTGACCTGTTACAATATTTAAAAAGTAAATAATTCAAGACTAAAATAAAATGCGACTTTATCACATAGTAGCTGCCAGGAAATCGCCCAGCTTTCCTATTATGCTACATTTTACATCAGGGACGTATCCGGAAAGAGGATGATCTATCAAAGTAAAGCCTTTCTCCCACAGAACTTACTTGAGTACATACATACGTGTGTACGAATATAAACTATTTTTTAACTTGATATTAGTTTTTGTAGCGGGCAGATTAGATAATTTATTTTGCTGGTTTTAAAACAATATAATATATGAATATTGCAAGTTTGACATAAATTATTTTGAAAATTGACAGATCAGATCACTGCTAATATCATATTATTTTCAAATCCCTCTCATACACACACAAATTAGGACATATATTTAAATTTAAGCTTGACAGATACAAATATTTTAACGTGTCACATTGTAATGATAATGTTTTAATTTTAATATTAATACTAATCAATAAATTCCTCTGAAGAAGGCGAAGTTATCGCCGAAACGTAAGGAAGAAATCGAAAAGTTTAGTTTAATTTATTAACAGATCCTATTCCCAACTACAAAAGTGTAATTTAAATTTAAATATTTTAATTGTCATTCGTATTAATTTTAGTCTTAGTACATTATGTTCCCATATGAGGACATGTAACTAAAATATAGGCCGCTAGGTGCTATTATCTGTTATAAACCTAACATAAACTAATAGCGCCGCGTAAAGTGAATGTAAGTGCCAGTTGACACTGCATGGAACAAATGCTGTTTATGTTTCATTTTGATTCGAGTTCGGACGTTTAAAGATTGAAAGAAGTCAAAACAATATTGAACTATTGTACTTGACCACTAAAACTGAAACGAATGAGCAATAACAAAAAAAGTCAGGCTTAGTTGAATAGGGCAATTAGTCATTGAAGTTGTTTTGCTTTTTTTGTTAGTACCTGGAAAATTACAAAGAAATATTATATTTTTTGAAATTTCATGTTAGCAGAAAATGCAAACACAATTATTTAATATATAAACTTTTAAGTGTCACGTTTATGTTTATATAAAATAAACCATAATTCGTAGTTCGTGACTATCTCTAGGGTGAACATAAATCTTCAAAATGCAACAATAATATATTTGTCTAGAATTTATACATGATCACTTAAACTAAGATATACTACTTACATAAATAATAGTAGACTGGGCAAAGCCCCCTACGTGCACATTAGCACGAACAGCTCCTTTTATTCTAATTATATCTTTTTATAGGAAGGAAGTTCCTGTTCACTAAAAAGTATAATATCTCGAAGCAGTTCTCCCAGAACTTGAACTTTTTAAAAGTTCTTTCTCCAACACTGCCACTGAGTTATAAAGAAAGCAATCAGATTGCCACAAAAATAATTTATTAGACAATTTTATATTAAATTCATACCAAAAATACTACAAAATAATTGTCGCTTAAGTAATATTAGATGCTATGGACAAATTAAAGTTTGACTTATAAAACTATACGTGTAAAATTGTGTCTGTGCCTTCTTCGATTGCAGACATATTTTATCATTGGAATTAATTGTACTGCACAAACTACAACACAAACAATAATAAGAATTATTTCAAATATGTTCAACTTATCAGAAATATCAGTAAGAGGGAGATGATCTTTAAAATAAGTTGTCTGATTAGTATAAAGATGTAACTTGTCTTGCAAGTTTTTTATTATTTTAAACAAATACATAAAATCTAACAGCGATAAACTAACTGCCCCGTGATGTCTATTTTCTTCAATTAACTTGTTAAGTTTCTCATTGGTATTATTGAGTAATCTTTCAAATCCATGAAAATCTGAAACGCGTTCGTCGGTCTCTTTACAACTAACCCCATCTACGTAACCCATTTGTGAAACATTTACTTGTCTTTTATATGCAATGTGGTTGTTTTTAAACGACAGCAGGAGGTGTTTTAGGTTTTGACAAGAAAAATTATTATCACCAACGTCAATAACACGGAATAGTGCTTCATAACCTAATATTTCACCATTTAAGACTGAAAGGTTATTGGAATTTAAGTCGAGCATCCTTAAAGTCATCATCACAGATGATACTAGTTGTGCATCAAAAGTTACGAGATTATTATGAGAAATATTCAAATATTTCATCGACTTAAGCTTTGAAAAAATGGGCACGCTGAGAGTTGTCAATCTATTTTTACTGAGATTTAGATTTTCTAATTTTCCTACGGTGTTAAAGATGTCAGAAGGCAATTCTAAAAGCATATTGTTACTAATATCCAGAAAATTTAGTAAAGTTAATGAAGAAAATATATCAGAGTTTAAAACAGATAATTTATTATTACCAATATTTAAATATTTTAAACTGGACAGATTCTTAAAAGTGTCACTTGACAGAACTTGTAAACAGTTTTCATTGAGGTTTAATTTCTGCAACATAAACAAACCCGAAAACGCTTGAGGTTCTACGGTATGAATTATATTTTTGTTTAAATTTAATTCTAGAGTGTCTGATTGCCCACTGAATGTATTACTATAAATAATAGTTAAGTTATTATTTTCAAGATTTATTCCATTATGTATGATGTGGAACATTCCTGTTGGTAAACCGTTAAACGCCCCCGCCTTTAATTTTTTAATAGAAAGACCGTTAAAACTATAATATCTCCAAAAAGGAAAGAATTTGAGTTTATTTACCGTGTAAATGTGCCGACACTTTATACAAGAAATTCCACCACTTTCTATAGTGTCAATGGTACCATTCAACATATATAAGTCGCTTAAACTTAACAAGCCCTGTAACGCATTGGATTCGACAGTACCAATATAAAAATTTTGGAAATACAACGTTGTCAATTGAGATAACCCATTAAAGGTATTGCTGTTAAGTGCGGACAAATTCAGGTTGTTAAGTGTGAGCGTTTTTATGCACTGTAAACCACTAAAAGCATTTGCGCTTATAGAGTTTAAATTGTCGTTTAAATATAAATTTTCTAACTGACTTAGTCCATCAAAAGTGTTATTCGCCAAATTCTTGATGGCATTTCCACGTAAATCTAATGATCGTACTTGGTCAAGACCTAAAAACGCACCTGGTTCGATTTCCTGAATATACAAACCACTTAAATTAAGTGATACCAATGATGCCGATATACCATAAAACATATTTTTGGTAAGGGACGGAAAACCGTTCCCGTTTCTTGCACTAATTTTTAATAATTTGCTAAGCCCTCCAAATGCGTATTGTTCAAACTCCATCAAACCATTTTCATGTAAATACAACTCCCTTAAATGAGGCACATTTGCAAATATGTTTGATGGTATTTTTTGAATTTTATTGTGGCTCAAATCTAAAATGTCTAACCGCCCCAACCCATTAAAACACCCAGGTTCTAATTCCGAAATATTTAAGCCAGATAAATTCAAATTCCTCAAATTATCCAATCCGTTAAAAACATCATAATTTAAAACGGCGAACGAATTGTTCGTTAAGTTTAATGTCTGTAAAAGACCTAATCCAAGAAAGGCACCACTTTCCAGCAAATTTATGTTATTGCTTTCGAGACGCAATATTTTTAGATTTGAAAGAGTGGAAAATGTTTCCGTCCCAATTATTTTAATATTGTTGTTGTTCAAATTTAAACTGTTTAATTTGTTCATTCCGCGAAAGGCCCTCAGATCTATTGAATTGATGTTCAAATTTGACAAATCAAGCTCTGCTAAATTTTGCAATCCTGTAAATGCGTTCTTTTCCAATTTTGCAATGCTGTTGTTCTTTAAACTTAACGCGATAACATTGTCGAGTTCATAAAAAGTGTTGCCCCTTATAGATTTAATTGTATTGCTGCTCAAGTCCAAAACTTGCAAATTTGGCACACCTATAAACGCATCCGCTCCTAGCTCTTCTACAAGATTGTAACTTAAGTTTAGAGAAAGCAACCCGTCGAGACCATTGAACGCACCTAGCTTTATTCTCTTAATTTTAAGGTATGATAAATCTAGTTCGGTAACACTCTCCAAACCTGCAAAGGTACCATCAATCAAATCATGAACGTCGTTTTGTTTGAGGCGTAAGTTTTGAAGTTTTTTCAAACTTGAAAACATGTATGGTGATAGACCCATATTATTTTTTTCCAAATACAAAGTTCTTAAATTAGGAAGTCCCACAAATGCCTTTCTATTCATGATTCCTATACCATTATTACTTAGATCTAAATACTTCAAATTATTTAGACCGGTAAATGCTTCTTTGTCAACTAATAACAAACTCTGGTTACTTAAATCTAACATTTCTAAATTTTCCAGTCCTCTGAACACATTTGTTCTTAAAAAACGAATATTATTCCTGTATAAATCTAAAGTTGTCAAATGTTTTAAATCCAAAAATGAATACGGCTGAGCAACCACAATATTATTATTAACCAAAGATAAATATTTAAGTTTGCCTAAACCGGTAAATGTGGTAGCATTCAGAAGAAACAATTTGTTGTTCTGCAAATATAAATTTTGCAGTGATTGTAAACTACCAAAAGTATTCGCTTCTAAGTCCTTAAGTTGATTGTCATTTAGAAACAATGTTTCGAGCTCTCGTAATTCAACAAAACCATCCGCGATAATTGTATTGATTTGATTAAACGCCAAATTCAAACTTTTCAATTTTTTGTTACACCATAAATTATTTCCTATGTGACTCAAGTTGTTGTTATTTACGCTAAGTTGTTCTAGTTGTAAAAACCTGCAAATTATTGGATCAAGTGTGGGTATTTTATTGTAACTCAATTCCAGAATTTTTAAAGTATCAATTTTTGGTATATCAATTTCCTGTAAATTTTGGATCTGATTACAACTCAAATCCAGTACTTCTAAATTTTGCAAGTCACTTGCAAACTTTAACGATTTTATAGCGTTGTGATCCAGAAACAACCTCTCAAGATTGGTAAAATTGGTAAACGCGTCTTCTCCTACTGTTTTTAAATTTATATCCGACAACTGCACTTCCTTAAACTCATATTGATGGTGGATCTTCAATGTAGTATTTTCTATGTTTTCCACGTTTGAATAGCTAACTTTTAAACTCAAGCACCTAACTTGTGTTCCCCAGTTCCCCAAAGTTATTAGGTGGTAGTGTTTCATGTCAGCTAATTTCGATTGCAAGGTTTTGCTACTGTTAAATTCAGTACATTTTAGTGAACTGCAGTCTCCGCCACTCCAGTAACATCTTGGAGCCATTTGTATGTAATGAACATGCAGAAAAACGAGTATCCATAGGAGTCTCCACGGTGTTCCATCCATTATAAAGTTAACCTGTTAAAAAAAATCATTTTTATAAGTTTTAATTGTTTCTAAAAATTATGTTCTTCATAAAAACAAAAAAGTATGCAAATAATGCCAATAAAATAGTATTTTACCAAGCTATGATTGTAAAATTTCATAGATTTCGTAATTATCCTTTAAGTGGCCACTAAGGTCCCCTGATTTAACACCCATGAATTTTCTTTATGGTAAATATAATAAAGTCTACCGGGAGGGAGTATTCTGATAATTTGTAGAAAATCTAAATGTTCGAATTAGGCAAAAAATGGAAGATATTTCTAGACTAATAAAGTTTCTTGGCAAATATTTGGGAGCCGGCGGTAAAGCAGTGGTCAGAGTCTTTGTAGTTACTTTGCCAGAACGCGAGTGTGTTCGAATCTCACTAATTATACTTTTCCTGGGTGTCTGTGTAAGCAGTTTTATAAAATGCGGCATTTTAAAGGGGAGCCGCTTGACTTCAGTAATTGGAGCCCCCCTAAATAGCCACAAAAAGTGACAGATTTAAAAAAAAATGTTAGAAGCACGATGCTGTAATTTAAGCACGGCCTATAGGTATATAAGTATACTTATAAAACGAAGGTTTTTTACATTTTTCGCGAACAATTGTTGTATAAGGGCAGGAAATTTTTCTATGAAAAAAGAAAAAAGTATTTTCTATCAAGAGACACTAAAAATCCCTACGTCGCTATTAAAAAAAATAAGTAAATAAATAAATATATACAGGATGTATCAAATTGGGTGTTAACTATTTGGATCTCGCTTATTTGAAGAGACACGAGGATGGTTAAATTAGAAAAAGTTGTGGAATTTTATGACCACTATTAATCTAAAAACAAATTGGAGTTATTTTGCTTAGTTTCTGAATTAACTAAAAAAAACTGAAATTTTGAATTTTTTATTTTCGGCTAGAACTCATTTGTCATTTATATTACATATTTCTAGTTTATCATTATTAGGACACTTTTTCATGCTGAATCTAATTTTTTTTATCAGATTTGGTATAACTGTTACCATTGCTCATTTTCGACTGTCAACTTTTTTTTTCTTATGGTCGGCATTTTAAATTTTTTCATATTTGGACAGAGTTTTTAATTCTGATTTCAACGATGTATGACACTTTGCAGTTTTTTTAAGTTTTGAGCATTCTATTACAGAAAATAAAAATTTCATAAGAGTGCCATGGAAAGATCACGTCATTTAATTTATTTTGATAAAATTCTAGTAGGCCATGAACTGATGGAAGTAAAACAAAACACTACTTTTATTTACTTTGACCTTTAGATTTATATAAGGCACACGACAAATAATGAAAAAATAATAAAGAAAAGAACGTAGACACACACATGACGTTTATCGACTTGGAAAAGGCGTGTGATAACGTACCCAAAAGCGAAGTCTGGTCAGTAATGCGAAGGCTACATATCCCAGAAACATGGATCAATACAGCAAAACAGATAAATAAAAATACAAACACAAAAATTAAAATAGGAAAGTTAATGACATAAAATATTGCGATTACTAAAGGACTAAAGCAAGGATACTGTATGAGTGGAACCGTAGATGCCCAGGAAGAGGAATACATGTAGGAAACAGAGAACTAAAATTTCTATTGTTTGCTGACGACAAAGTGATCGTTGCAAAAACAGAAGAAAATATGACACACATTATGAAAGTACTGAAAAAAGGATCTGAGAGGAATGAAATGAAAATAAATTTCGATAAAACTGAATACATGTGTATGAGGAAAGAACAAAACGACATTCACCTTATTGTATTATAACAAATATCGGAAAAATAGAAGACGGCATTAACAATAAAATCAGGATGGGAAAAGCAGCAACCAAAACACTACATGGAATATTATAATAGCGTCTAGTCTCTTCGTCAACAATCGATCCCACCAAGGTCAGAGTTTTTATTTGTGCATTTCTATTGGGCACGCATTCAATAGGCACTTATGTAGCGATAACGGGTAGGTTCGTAATGGCACAGATGGATATGCGGGTGTGTTCGGGTGTACTGTCGTTTTACTGCATAAGTAGTTGTGGGGCCGAGTCTCGGGTGGGCCCACATTTTTTTTTTATTTTATAGTTTTTTCTTAAAACACTGTTGTTGCGTTTTGCTGTTACGCGAGGTTATTTGTTAAGAGCAGTTATATTTTTAAAGAAAAAATACGAAGACAAATTTGCATTCACTCACTGATTGACGGCATACTAACACGCAAGTCTGACCTTGATGAAGTAGGATCGATTGTTGGCCAATGAGCTAGACGATAGTGAATATTATGAAACAAAGATCTAACAAAGGAAACAAAAAACCTATTTATGACAGCATTGTACAAATCAAAAATTCCTGGCGGCTTTAGTTTTACAGATACAGCATCCGGTAAAAAATCTTTTGATTTTCCTTTGGATTTACTATAATGCTATAGTTTCAAAATTTGGACAAAGTGTTTATAAAAACATCTATACCAAAACAGCATGTCAAATTTCCGTTTCCGGTTCCTGTTAAAAACGATACAAAAAAACTGCCTGCAAATAAAAAGCTTTCAACATATTAAATCCTATAAAAATCGATCAAGAAGTTCCGGAGATATGGAGAAACAAACGCATCCACCCATGCACCACCCACCCGCAGACAGACATTTAAAAAACACTTTTTTTGGTTCTTTGAACTCCAAACGCGTATTTCCGTTACAATCTAAAAAAAATTCTCTGTGTAGTACACTTTACTTAATATTTAAAGCGCGAATTGAAAATGTGAAACACGAAATAAAAAAACATCAGGCAGTATAACATCGATTATAGGTACATAAAATGCTTTATTACTTCAATAGTATTGATTTATTTTAACCTTATACGTATTTCAACATGTTTACATCCCATTGTCAAAGGTTATAATAAAAATTAAACAGTTAGTGTTGTTATAGCAATAGAACTTGGCGACTTGATCTCGGTAATCGTTTATTTATTCATCAACGATACAGTTTTTAAATGTTTGTGAATTTCAAAAGCTTCTAGTATATCTAATTTATGTTTATCATCACAAAAGCGTAAAAATTTTATAGTGTTATCAGATGCCATTAAATGATTTGTGTTCTAGTAAATGTTTAGCGTAATTGGATTTATGTGAGTGTTTGTATTTGTAACAACGTACATGTTTTTATACCTCATATCAAAATTTCTAATTGTCTGGCTTATGTAAACCGAATTACAATGCGAACAATTTAATTTGTAAATGCCTGATTTTAGCAAATCATCTGTTTTTGATTTTGCATTAGACAAAGTGTTTAAAATAATTTTAGTTGTTTTAAAACTTACTTGTTATTTATTTGTTTTGTTTATAATTTTAGCAATTTTTTTCTGATTTGTCACCAAAATATGGAATCAAAGCATATTTAATTGTATCAGATAGAGTAGGGGTATTCGGATACATTTTTTGAATGGCTAATTTAAAATCTTTTTTTTTAATTAATGTATTAATAAGTTTAGTATTTTAACCATTAGTATATGCAATTTGTTTAATAATTGAAATTTCTCTATTATAATTAATTTCATCTAAAGGGACGGTCAAAGCCCTATGTATCAGGGACCTGTATGTTGCTAATTTATGTGTTTTATAGTGACAAGAATCGTGTGGTATTGTAATATCCGTTTGTGTAGGTTTTCTATAAACAGAGTATTCAAGTTTATTACTGGAATTTTTATGTTCAAATCTAAAAAGTTAATGCACTTATTTTGTTCAGTTTCTAATGTAAATTTTATGTTTGGATGCAAGCTGCTAATAAAAATTGAAAATTCATTAATTAATTCAAATGAACTATCAAAAATGCTAAAATGTCATCAACATAACGGAACCAAAATATAACATTCTCAGATTGATTTGATTCAAGTATTTGATATTCTAGATTTTCCATAAATATATTGACTAAAAGATGTGAAATTGGACTTTCCATGGGTAAAACCATCTTTTTGGAAATAAATCTTATTATTAAAAGTAAAATAATTTTGATTAATGCAAATAATTGAATCAACTCAGTCCGTTTTATTAACTCAACATTTTTTTTAATAAGAATATTATTTAATAAAGGAATACACTCCCGAGGCGGTATTTAGGAAAACATAAAATTGATCTTATTTTCATTAAAATGCATAAATATATAAAATAAAAGCGAATAGGTATGATAATTTTAAACCTCACCTCAAAAACGCAAGTGAAGAATTTGATAAACACTAGTGCTACTGAAACAAATGTACTAAAATTTGCAGATGCAGAACGTATATATTTGTTTGCATCCTCCGTTGCCTTATCATTAATAACTAATACTAATAAATTAACAGCAACCTATTGACATTGGTTGGCACACGATAACTGTATCAAAAGGAGAAGATGCTGTTTTTGTATTCCCAGTAATCAGTTTCAGTCAGTGATGTCAGATCGTAGGAATTGTCCCATACCATGGGAATTTTGGACCAATTTGTATAAAAAGGGAAAAGAGCGAATTCCGATCAAATTTATTAAAAATATGAGAAAACTGGTCAGGATTGCAAATTTTTTAGGCTCCTATTTTATATAGTTAATAAAATTAGGAGTTCATTATAAAATTCAAATGGGCAAAACCATTTTTCTTCGTAGGTGTAATAATTTATATTGTAATTACCAAAAGTATACTATTTTTATTACAATTTATTTACATTAAAAAGGTAACTCAATTAATATTACTATGAAACTTTTTACCTTTACAAATGGAATAGTTTTTATTGTTTCATTTGTATAAAACATTTTTATTTTGTATTTTTCAGTATGTTCAGTGATTTCAAATACTTTTTGGGGAGCGCGACGTATATTATTTTTTTTAAATTACAAACAAGCGAAGGGCACGGGTCCAGCTAGATATGGTTAATGGGACATGCACACAACAAATATCGTCTTCAAAAAGTAAAGTATCGTTTAAAAAATCTAACATCTTTATATTTGTTTAATTAATGTATTATACAAGGTGTCCCAAGCCTTCCCGAACATAGACAAATAACATGGGGAAATTGAAAGTCTTCTATAATCTCCCTGAAATGCGCACCTCAATTTAAAATGTCATAACGATAAAGAATTGATATTTTTGTATTACTTAGTGAAATTTTGGTAAGCTTTCGGTTTAACTGCAGCTTTAATTAATC
Source organism: Ctenicera cuprea (assembly GCA_958336395.1). Taxonomy (NCBI): domain Eukaryota; kingdom Metazoa; phylum Arthropoda; class Insecta; order Coleoptera; family Elateridae; genus Ctenicera; species Ctenicera cuprea. The sequence continues at coordinate 14,142,585 of OY284495.1, read as the reverse complement.
AATTTACGATTTCAATTACGATTGCTGCCAATTTTTGTTTTAGTTTTTATAATTTCTAATTATCAGTGTTATTTTATAAGAACTAAAGATTATTTTTGGGACGGCGTTCTATTAAAGGCAATTGTTGAATTACGCTAAATATTGTATTTAACTAAATCATCAATAAATCATATTTGCATAATAAAGTAACTGACAAATAAAAAACTCTAATAATAGTTCAGATATATTTTGTGTAATTAAATATTGTTTATTTACCGAAAGCAGTACCAAAAATAATATTTAGCTCTTATAAAATAAAAGGGATAATTAGAAATTTAAACAAATAAAAAATAATAATAATAATAAAAAATTAAAAAAAAAATGTTTTAAACAATGGAGGCAATCGCAATTGCAATCGTAAATTAATAATTAAAGCCGTAATTAAACCGGAATTTTAACAAAATTTTTAACTAGTAATACAAAAATATTTACTCTTCGTCGTTGTGGGGTCTAAAATAATTGACACTAGCGTCTAGCGAGTTCGGGTAAAAGCCGTTCCTATTTCTTATTGGAGCTTTCATGACTTGCGCAACCTGGTTTAATATTGGCGCGATTTGTGCAGTGTTAGCTTGTCAATGTGCTTTACAGACGTGCCAGCTGCATGCCGAGGGTGCGCAAGTCATGAAAGCTCCAATAAGAAGTAGGAACTTTTTTTGCCCGAACTTGCTAGACGCTAGTATAACTGACGTGCTCATTTCAGGGAGGTATTATACTAGACTTTCAGTTTCTCTATGTTATTTGCCTATGTTCGGTAGACTTGAGCCACCTTGTATTGTGCCTTGTATAAAAAAGAAATGTGTGCCGATCACGAAAGTTCTAAGTGAAATTTCTTAGCGTGTTCTTACTAAAAGTGTATTTTAAATTGTTGATTTAACAGAAAACGAAAACGGTTATTATAAATACGGTGTGATCGAAAATGATTGAAGGTCACGTGACCACGATCTGGTCCCATTATTATCAAAAATGCGTTTCGGTGTGTCCTGTTGTTTATCAATACTTACATCCCTGGAATCCATTAGCGTACGCGCATTCTACCTGTCAAATGTCGTAATAATAACAGTTATTGTATTTCTTTTGTGTTATTGATCTCGTTTTTGTAATCCCCACGTTATAACAGTTTTTTTCAAAACTCAAAGTTTGTATTCGTTCCCTTTATTAGGTAAGACAATAAAATTACAAAGTTTATTTTAAATGAGGATGATAACAGGTGTGTAATTTTAGGTTAATATGGTGTTAACAATAGAGCATGATAAATTTATTTTGGAAGCGTACTTTAGATCCGGAGAACGTGACCAAAATGGTGTTTGGCAGTACTCTTATCCCTCCTGTTTCAATCAGTTCCAAGAGCATTTTCCCAACGAAGCAGTTCACTATGAAATTTTTAGTCAACACGTTCGTCGTATTATTCAACGGTACCACGAAACAGGCAGCGTCTGCAAAGGAAAGTCTACGGGCAGGTCATCTGTACTTACCGAAGACACTGTACATGATATTCAGCAACGAATGGATGCAAGTCCCAACAAATCGTTAAGATGTTTATCTGCTCAAACAGGTAATGAGCATAATGTTGTTTTTGTAATTGATTTATCTATGTTAGTTTCAGGTCTTTCATACGGATCGTGTCAGAAGGCTTGCAAAAAAATACTTCATATGCACCCGTACAAAGTGTCGGTGGTGCAAGAGATTTTGGAAAGCGTCGACAATACTGTACATGGTTTAATAAAAACTTCAACAATGATGACATTTTGGATCTAACATTTTTCAGTGATGAAGCCTGGTTTCATTTAAGTGGCTACGTAAACTCGCAAAATTATCGTACGTGGTCAACTGAAATCCCCATGTATATCGGGAGACCTCATTGCATCCCCTTAAAATTGGGGTTTAGATTGCAATGTCGAGAAGAAGAATAATTGGCCCTATTTTTTTTTAATGAAAACATCAATGCTAACAATTATCAACGACTACTTTTAAGACCGTTTATTGATCAACTCCACGATGACGAACTGCAGCATGGGTTCTTCCAGCAAGATGGTGCAACAGCTCACACAGCAAGTGCAACGTTGAACTTCTTAAGGGAATTCTTTGATGAACGAATAATAAGTAGAGGTCGTTGGGCACCGCGATCGCCCGACTCAACACCTCTCGACTACTTTATGTTTGGCCATCTTAAGAATGTTGTATATGCAAATCGTTTACACACAATTGAGGAGTTACAAGAGGCCATAGTAAATGCCGTGAATGAAATCACACCGAGACAGTTAGTACCCGTTTTTAAAAATATGAAGCGCAGGGTCAATGTTTGTTTAGACAATGATGGAGGTCATTTCGAGCAGTTATTGTAACTATCTTACAAAGAATTTGGTTTTTGTATTCATTTAAATTGTGTTATTGAAAAATGTGTTTTTTATTAATTTAAACTGTTATTAAATTGTTAAATTGAGCAATTATTGTAAGCAACAATCAAGAAAAATGTGTTCTTTTATTAATTAAATTGTGTTATTAAATTATGTTATTAAATTGTCTTGTTTTTTAACCTATAGGTTAACTTTTGGAATATAAAAATTTACTAACATAAATCGTAATTTACAACAAGAAAAGTCTTTAAAAGTCCCTAACAGTAATTATTTCGCTAAAAAAAATGGTGCACCAACATTCATATAAAGAACACGCCACCCATTTTTAAATTTCCCGCGCTATTTAAATTACCATTGCACGCCAGTGGAATTAGTCAAGATCACATTAAGTAGTAAGCGGACAAGATCAAATCAGTATGAAGCGGCACTTTGAATCATTTTCGATCGCACTGTATATAAAAATAATTGATTCTGCAATATTCCATTTTATAATGTAGATACTTGTTCTCATTTAAAACAACGTAAACGCTCCAACCTACATCTACTTTCAGCGGAATGAGGCACATACTGACGAACAGCGAACGTTATAACGTAGCATCGTATTGTACAGTGCGATCAAAATGATTGATCTTGTCCGCTTACTGCTTAATGTGATCTTGACTAATTCCACTGGCGTGCAATCACTGAACTATACTTATACTGGAACGCGCGCTCGGCCCGCCAGCCCGATCCGAGAGAGAGGGCCGCAAGGATCATCTCTGTCCTACTCTCGAGAGTATGCGCATGCGTAGAGCAGTCGATTGTCATGATTTGACAGCTTTACCGCTGTCTTCTTTTTCGCGCAGCGCATGCGCGGAGCGGTACGAAAAGGACAGGAATGATCCTTGCGCGCTATATCTCTCGGCTCGCTTCTTTTCTGTGGCAGAGACCGCCAGTGCGCGTTCCAGTATGAGTATAGTTCAGTGCGTGCAATGGTAATTTAAATAGCGCGGGAAATTTAAAAATGGGTACCGTGTTCTTTATATGAATGTTGGTGCACCATTTTTTTTAGCGAAATAATTACTGTTAGGGACTTTTAAAGACTTTTCTTGTTGTAAATTACGATTTATGTTAGTAAATTTTTATATTCCAAAAGTTAAGCTATAGGTTAAAAAACAAGACAATTTAATGACATAATTTGATAACACAATTTAATTAATAAAAAAACACATTTTTCTTGATTGTTGCTTACAATAATTGCTCAATTTAACAATTTAATAACAGTTTAAATTAATAAAAAACACATTTTTCAATAACACAATTTAAATGAATACAAAAACCAAATTCTTTGTAAGATAGTTGTTACAATAACTGCTCGAAATGACCTCCATCATTGTCTAAACAAACATTGACCCTGCGCTTCATATTTTCAAAAACGGCTACTAACTGTCTCGGTGTGATTTCATTCACGGCATTTACTATGGCCTCTTGTAACTCCTCAATTGTGTGTAAACGATTTGCATATACAACATTCTTAAGATGGCCAAACATAAAGTAGTCGAGAGGTGTTAAGTCGGGCGATCGCGGTGCCCAACGACCTCTACTTATTATTCGTTCATCAAAGAATTCCCTTAAGAAGTTCAACGTTGCACCTGCTGTGTGAGCTGTTGCACCATCTTGCTGGAAGAACCCATGCTGCAGTTCGTCATCGTGGAGTTGATCAGTAAACGGTCTTAAAAGTAGTCGTTGATAATTGTTAGCATTGATGTTTTCATTAAAAAAAATAGGGCCAATTATTCTTCTTCTCGACATTGCAATCCAAACCCCAATTTTAAGGGGATGCAATGAGGTCTCCCGATATACATGGGGATTTCAGTTGACCACGTACGATAATTTTGCGAGTTTACGTAGCCACTTAAATGAAACCAGGCTTCATCACTGAAAAATGTTAGATCCAAAATGTCATCATTGTTGAAGTTTTCATTAAACCATGTACAGTATTGTCGACGCTTTCCAAAATCTGCTGGTAGCAACTCTTGCACCACCGACACTTTGTACGGGTGCATATGAAGTATTTTTTTGCAAGCCTTCTGACACGATCCGTATGAAAGACCTGAAACTAACATAGATAAATCAATTACAAAAACAACATTATGCTCATTACCTGTTCGAGCAGATAAACATCTTAACGATTTGTTGGGACTTGCATCCATTCGTTGCTGAATATCATGTACAGTGTCTTCGGTAAGTACAGATGACCTGCCCGTAGACTTTCCTTTGCAGACGCTGCCTGTTTCGTGGTACCGTTGAATAATACGACGAACGTGTTGACTAAAAATTTCATAGTGAACTGCTTCGTTGGGAAAATGCTCTTGGAACTGATTGAAACAGGAGGGATAAGAGTACTGCCAAACACCATTTTGGTCACGTTCTCCGGATCTAAAGTACGCTTCCAAAATAAATTTATCATGCTCTATTGTTAACACCATATTAACCTAAAATTACACACCTGTTATCATCCTCATTTAAAATAAACTTTGTAATTTTATTGTCTTACCTAATAAAGGGAACGAATACAAACTTTGAGTTTTGAAAAAAACTGTTATAACGTGGGGATTACAAAAACGAGATCAATAACACAAAAGAAATACAATAACTGTTATTATTACGACATTTGACAGGTAGAATGCGCGTACGCTAATGGATTCCAGGGATGTAAGTATTGATAAACAACAGGACACACCGAAACGCATTTTTGATAATAATGGGACCAGATCGTGGTCACGTGACCTTCAATCATTTTCGATCACATTGTATTAGCGCTTCGGACTGCGGAAGGAAAGCAACGCAAGCGCGGGAACAGTTTTCGTCTCCGCATTTCCGTCTTGGTGCGTGCGCATTCCTTCACGAATAAAAGTTAGTCCTGCCGGCTGCCGTTAAAGAAGTTTCACAAAAGTTTATTATTGCCACAGTTTAGTAAATGAAACAGTCATTTCACTCTCATGGAATTCGTCTACTTGAATTTCAGAACGCATCTTCAACGCGTAACTAATGCGCCGGCCGCAGCGCTTTCCCGTGGCTTCCAGCGTGGCTTTGATGATTTGGCGTGCTTAGACAAGGATATTATTGTGTTCAGATGACGTTTGACGTAGTACACTTTCTCAAATTTAAAGATTGCGCCAATATGATCGACGCGCAGCATAATGCGCACTGGCTTTTTGTGCGACACAAATATCAAAGTGCTGACAAAGGAGTTTCTTTTATTACTAGACTGTGTTATTGCCGTTCCTGACGGTTGCAGCTACAGATTTCTGTGTCTGCAACATGTAGCTTGATGCAGAGATGCGTTCAATGAATAACAAAAGTGCTGCCAAAATTACTACATCCACCCAGCGTGCGCCGAACGCATCTATGAATTACAAGGTCAAAAGAGTGATGAAAATACATCACTGTCAAAAGCTGAAAACTGCACAAAAGTTGTCTTTTAGGGTTGCGGTAAAGTATTTCAAGTTTTATACCATTCAAATTATACGTTTACCATGGAAGACGCTCAAAAAAAGTTGGAAAATGAACTAACTTCTTTCAAAACTACTCAAAAAGGTATTTATAGCACTAATTCACGCAAATTGTTTACATAACCTTATTTTTGCATTCCCATGCAGAATATCAAAAAGCAATTTCTACAAGACAACAATTAGATGCTCAATTAAACGAAAATCAAGTTGTAAAAGAAGAATTAGATCGCTTACCCGCAGAAAGAAGGGTATATAAAGCTATTGGCCCAGCTTTGATAAAAACAGAAATCGTGGAAGCCAAGCAAAATGTAGCCAAACGCATTGACTATATAAATAACGAAGTAAAACGCTTTGATGATATAATTATGTCCCTAGAAAAAAAACAAGATGGACATCGTGAGGCTTTGCAAAAATTGCAACAACTGTTTCAACAGGCAAAAATGAAGGCTGCGATGAAAGCCTAGTTGTGTAAATAATCTTCGAGTTTATTTATTAACTAATTTAACTCATTTTGCTATTGTTTTTATTATTAATTATTAAACTTACAAACAATTCTGTATATTTTATGATTATTTTGGAAAATTAATTTGACTGTTATAAAATATTGGATAACGAACTTGTTTTTATTATTACTCCAACAATAATATGATGATATGATCAATTGTTGCCATTGATCCACTTAAGGCCTGTTATTTGATAGTTACAGTCAAAATTTATGATGTACTGTGCTTTATGACCAATTCTACCAAAACCAAGAAGAATCAAACTTGCTGTATTAGATATAGATAGTAAAAATTTCTGTTCATTAAAATGCTTTAATATTGTAACTTAATTTTGTTAATGTAACCCCTGGTGTCTTGCAGTTTATTAATAAAATTAACTATTTTGATGTAGGTTTTTTTTAAATTTAATTATACCTAAGATAGAAATCGTCGGGAGTAAGTAAGTTATTACTGTGGGCCAGAGACGGCAACGGGGCACTGCCCTCCCAGCTATTTGTTAGGATTCAGTATTTTTTTAATGGTACCTACCCTAAAATCTTACTGCTCTTAAAACACATTCAAATAAGCCACGCCCACTTTTGAAAAATTTTGCACCTAGTGCAGTTTTCACATGCTTTCATAAATTTGCCTCCAACTATGCCACACCACGAGCCGTCACTGTTGTGGACTTAGCATTTTAACGAAATGAAAGAAACAAATTTTAAAATCTTTTTACTCTCCTATATTCCAGTCTAGGAATGTGTTGCGATTGTGAAAATTTTCTATTCTAAGACTGGCTTTTTTGACTCCAGAAACCCAAAGAACTGGTTTTTAAAAATGTATGTATGTATGTGTAAGTGTGTGTATGTGACGTGAAATCTCAAGAACTATTGGTCTTAGTGAATTTGAAATGCCTAGGTACTACGAAAATTCATCGGAAACATAAGGTAGGTATGTCTTTAGGTATCAATTTTTTTTCAAAAACGACAGAGTATGATAGAGGATGCTACGACAAATCAAATTCTTTTTTTGCCAATTGACATTAAGTTTGCTTTTATTAACATTTGTCAAGTCACTATAAAGTATCACTTTTACTGCCTAGGCATTAAAAACCCGTTCTCTTTGTTTTACAACAGACATAATGACATTTATCGCCAACCGTCAATAGAGCCATGCATTACCATAGCGATTTTTGGAAGTAAACAAACACTTTATCTTACTGTAAAAATCAAATACTTTATCTGCCGCTAATATTTATCAACATAGCCAAAACAACGGTTTGACATTAATCAGAAATCGTTTGTCGGTGTTACCGCTCCAATAGTAAAAGTTTTTTCGCAAATTATTTATAGAAAATAATGAAAGAAGACATTTCTACGGTTGGCGATAAAAGTTTGTATGCACCACGTCAGTAAAGTGTCTTTATCGAACTTGCCTGTTACTCGCTCGGCTCATAATCTCAGACTTGTTCGATAAAGATTCACTTTACTGACTTGGTACATAAATAACTATTATGAAATTATAAACATCAAATTTGTCATAGCAACATAATTACCTAAACAGATTTTTGTTGACAGACTTTTTCTTGGCGAGATTTTTGATCAAAATAGCAGGCAGTTAATGCACATTTTTACTCTTTTACAAAATTTTGAATGTCAAGTTACTGGATGAACTTTGGCCAAAATTTTAATTAACATTGTTTAAAACTAGAATAAATCATCAACCACAAAAAAATCTTATCAAACAGTAGTTAAATTTAGAATTTTTAGGACTTAAAAATACATTTAAGAACAATTCCAGTTTATTCATGAATTTTAGGATTTTTAGGACAACTGGGATCCCTGCTTTTGCCCCTCCCTGGATCAGTGCCTGTCATTGCAGTAACAAATTAAGAGAAAAAATTACCAGTTTTAGATTGTGAAAACAAATTTTCATTTTTAGAAATAGAACAAAAAGTGACAGTGGAAGGTCAGATTTTGCATCAATATAGTGTACAATATACCAAGCTCACACAATTAAGTTTAGCAAGTCTAATTGTATTTATTCTGAACTTAAAAACTTTACATTATACCCGTACAACTCAATTATGGCTGTTCCAGCAACAATTTCTAAAAAAAAACAGACTCATAGCATCCTAAGGTTTGCAAATTAAACAAGAAATTGAAAACAATACAAATAGATATAAGAAATTTATTAAAAAACCTTATCCATTTTTAATTTTCACTAACCTAACTTATAAAATAAGAAAATATACTCATAAATCAGATTGAAATCCCCACACTTTCAAACTACCAGCATCACGCTTCCTATCATAGGTATCTTTATCATCACAAGCGTATGCCAAAAAATGACGAGAAGGATGCCATGCCACAGTAAAAGTAGCTGCATCCACTGATATATCTGCAATTTTATCACCCGTTTCAACAAACGCAATATCAATTATTAGGTCTTCTGATGCCGATGCAAGAAGTTGTCCGTCGTGGCTAAATGATATGGTTCGAACTGGCCAATCCATTCTAAACAAAAAAATTGTTTAATTTTTGCAAATTTACTACTAAAGCTTTAATTTTACCTTGTAAAAACTCGTTGGCACGCTAGTTCGTTTATGTCCCATAGAGATACCAATGCATCAGCACTACCAGTCGCAAAATATTTACCCGTAGGATCAAATTCGATACATATACAAGTACCTGGATGTGCTTTCAAAATGTGCTGCAGCTCTAAATCAGGATAACTGTAAAAAATTATTTAAACTAAATCAGTCAATTAAAATTAATCACATCACACCTTAAAATATGTATACATCCTTGACCATTGGTCAGAAAGAAAAGATCACTAGTATTATTCCACGATATCTCATTGACTTCAAAACTATACTGTTCCTCGCTTTTAATTTTATGTGTTCTAGCATCAATAAATGTAACCAGATCTTCCTTGTTACCTACAGCAATTGTGTCGCCATTAGGAGCCCAAGTTATATTTATATTTTCTCCTTTAGTGTTAATTGTGGCAACGCATTTCTGGACTCTTGTATCCCATATCCTTACAGATTTATCACCACTAGCTGTACTGAGTAAATCGGAATGTGTCTGATGCCAACAAAGTTGGTCAACAGAACCACCATGCCCTTTAAAGGTTGTCTCCTTATTCTGAATATGATAAAACCTGTTTAGAAAAATTTCAAATAAAACTCTAGAAAGTGCTTACCAATCTTTCTCTGTCCAACGTGTATATGGATACCGATTTATCGAATGAACCTGATGCCAATCGTCTGCCGTCACAGCTCCAACCTACTGAATGTACCTTAGCAGAATGTCCAACATATTCTTTAAATTTATTATTGGACTTAAAATGATTTTGCAGTTTTTCAATTCGCTCGGCATGCATTTTTATATTATTTATTTTTTAAAATGCATTAATATCAACATAACCTGCAAATCTAGAAACCAAAACGAACCGGCCACACACTACCAACTGAAGTTAGCCTACAAAACATAACGGCTAGCAACAAGTCAAGGAGAGTCTAATAAGGCAACATAACTCCCTTCCTGCACATGTGGTTGATTGGACTGCAGTAGCTCAAACCGTCCACATTGTCGCTAAAAACATTCCAGGAGGGGTGAACAGTAGCAGTCCACCATATACACAATAAAGAAAATAAAAAGTATTTGACAAAAGTAATCAAAAGTAAAAAATGTCGGCCGCCAGAATTGAACCGAGGAGCCCTCCCATCCTATGCAGAGATGCTCGCCATGCTCGTTTCTACACCACAAAGGTTTGTTGCACGTCTTTGAAACAGGTTGTAGGCACATTTCCGTACTCAAAGAAATGTATAGCACGCGAGCGCAGATTTTTCAAATCTGGCACATGTGCAGAAAGGAAGTTCTGTTGTCTTATTAGACTCTCTTCACAAGTGATGTTAATAATTTGAATGTTAGCACTAAATTTGAATTACCCGCCAGAAAAAAATTCTCAAGACGGCGAATGAAATTTTTTTTAATCAGGGGCTATTATCTCTACTACTTCTTTGATCCGCTTGCTTTTTGACGAGGGAAACCGTAACCGAAACCGTAATTTCACTCAATGCGATGACCGTAACCGAAACCGCTCATTTTCGGTCCTAACAAGGTCAAAATGTTAGTCGTAACAAACCTGTGTAATTTCGTTCTTTCGAAACTGTAAATATATAATACAAACGCTTGTTAGCAAATTTCTGCACGTAAAATAAACATACCGAATACAGAAGAAATTTCAATGTTTGCAATATTTCACATTTTCACAGCGACTAGAGCAGCGCTGTCGGCGGGCAACATTTTGCCAGTATGACGTCATCGGATAATGTGTTGCGTAGTTTACCAGCAATTTAAATTTGCCCGGTAGATGACATGTTGTTTATGTCGGTGTTCCATATTTTAACATCTGCTATCAACAGACGCCGTGCTTGTACAGCGATGTGAGACATCGGTAAGTCGAGAGTTCGAATCCATGCGAGTTACAGTTTTTTAAATTTTTTTATTTATATATGTATACTACTGGTAAAGTAAGCATATCACATTATACAATGACGTCATACCTGTAAAAAAGGTGCCAGCCGGCACCGCGCCGCCTAGCTCCAGCCGCAATTTTTAGCGGTCCTCTCGAATATTTTAATTTTTAGATACCTGTACAGAATATTTTCCCTCAAGTGGCTTTAGAAAACGAATTACATACTGCAAGAGAACAGGAAAACGCCCTTACTTAAACGAGTAAAACTTCTTGGGTAACTTATGTAATTTATGTAATAATAATTAATAATAACTATACAAGAAAGATAATGAGTAGGACACGAAAAGGATATAATTGGAAATTTTCGTAAAATCAAAAATGTTTATCGACATTAATGACCGAAATTGAGCAAAATGTTTCGGTTGATGTAACCGTAACCGTTATTCTTTTAGCTGAATGACCATAACCTTAACCGTAAGCAAAATTTCGAAATTCAGATGACCGGAACCGGAACGAAAAATCCAATTAGTCCTCTGATTTTAATATAAAATAATATTTTCTTTTAAGTTTTAAAGTGCAAATATTCACAACACATAAAAATTTTCCTCATTTTAAATCACATTATTTTAATTTTTTTTGTCTCATATAACTTTAACGAAATAGCTTAAGGTAGGATATATTTTCGCATACCTACAGTAACTCGTGCTTCTTAAATACATAGAAAATAAAAATAAATCATATTATTTGCATTTCAAAGCGGTGGCAAGCCGCTTATCAACGGAAGGTTTCGTTATCTAACAGGAAATTTACTTCCCATATTCAAACATATGAGCATTCTTCGCAAGGTATTCGCTGCGTTTTGTAGTTAAAAGTGAGTGCACGGGTGTAATTATAAAAGTTAAAAGAAAAAATGTACGAAGAAACTTTAGAAAAACCCATTCAAAAGTGTTTATACCGCCAATCGTCCGTAGAAACACGATTATCTCCAGTGCATTTATCTGACGATTCTGATTCTTGCGATGAAGAAATTAAAAATATTTGTCATCCTCCCAAAGTTGTAGATTTTGTGTTAAAATCAAATAGTAAAGATAATCTTAATGGTAATGGTTCTAACTCAACTTCCAAAAATGAAGTTGCAAAGCAAATGGAAAAACCGTCTACGAAGGAAGGATTTTCTGCTGCAAAAAATGCCGTTGCAGCCGATTTGGAAGCTTTGTATAGCAAAGTAAATAAAAATAAAGATGTTCAACGTAACATAGTAAATACAAATAAAGATACCGAGAAAGTGGAACAAAATGGTGAAAAATTGCCAACAAAGAAAGGCAAAAGCATCATAACTACAAAGAATCCTGTTGCTGCAGAATTGGAAACTTTGTACAGCAAAAAAGATACAACCAAAAATACAAAAAAAGCTTCAGACCAGCCAGTTAAAGATGAGAACAAGAAAACCGCAGAAAATTCTACGGAAATAAAAATGCCACAAGGAGTGAATCAGGAAAGTAGAGTTGGTCTAATTAAAGGCAAGTTCTGTTTCTGAGAATCTTTATCAATAAAAATGTCTCATTGTTGATTTTGTATTTTTTATTATTTTATAGCAGTGTAAAATATACAAGTTGCTCACTTTCATTACGCACCATGCATTTTTTTTAATTTTCTTGCTTACGGATTGAAGTGCCCCGTGTTTATCAATTATTGCAAATTTAAAAGTTATATTTGCCCTTATTGGACGTTTTAGAATGAGAAATCAAATCATCTGCAAATACTGATAACCAAAACCAAGTAACCAAGTTCTATTGTTTCTCTAGCAACACCAACAGTTTACTTTTGAAATTTACCTTTGATAATGACATGTAGACATGTCGAAATACGTATAAGGTTAAAATAAATAATAATTGTTGAAGTTGTAAGGTATTTTATTTATTATCAGTATGAACTGGAACTTATTAATAAAGTAGTTTTTGTTTTCGCTAGATGTCAGTTAATTTGTCCAACAAAATGTATTTTATTTGAAGAAAAACTGATATTGCGGCATGCTAGATGTGTGGAAATAGTTTCAAGAACAGCTGGAAAATACAGTATAATAATATTTCAAAACATCAAAGAAATTAAATTGCAAAAAATAAAACTGCATTGATTTTCCCATGGTGCGTAATCAAGGCGGACACCCTGTAGTATACTCTCTATTTATTGAAGATTAAATGAAATCGTACATACACAGGATCTCCTTGGTTCCACTATTCTAAGTACACTTAATAAAAGACAAAAAAATAACAATAAATAAAGCATTTTACGGGAATTGAACTTGAGGCATTGTTGAGCGAGTACTGCACTTTAAGACCATTTCTACCAAATATGCGATCTGCTCTTATTTCATGAATATTAAGTCAAATATGTACTGTGATAAAATTGATAGATAACATTTTGTTCCTATCCTAATCACAACACCCTGTATGTTGATTAATCTGGCTGCTTTATGAGATAGCTTAATATTTGGTGTAAATCTGTCTTTATTGTGCTTTTTTAAATAACTAACTTCGTTGCAGATATACAAACGTCAAAAAAGTTAAACATGGCTTCGCCCAGACCCAAATCTCCTCGTCCAGTTGTAGCAAAAAATGATAAAGAGGAATCGTTTTGGGATAAAATTGGTACATTAGGACGTAAGAAACGTATTAAGGAAGGTAAGTGGCATAAAGTCTTTTCTGTAATGCTTTAATTAAAATTCAGAACAATATCCTTATATGGTTGTTGTCAAACAGTAGGTGTGGTTAAATATTGCTAATAATATTATGTAAATAAAGATTATTATTCAATTTTCAAGTACGCTATTTTTATTTTGAATTTGTGTCGAAGTTTACATTTTTTTCTAGTTCAAGAAGTTGAAGCCGAAGGTAAATATGCCATCGACTCTCCAGGAAATCCAAACGCTCCTATTGTACCTCCAGAAGAATACGCTTTAGGTATGTTAAGAATATTTGTATATTTTCTGTAAGTACTTGCATTATCGTTGTTTCAAGAATTATTTAATTAGAGACAAAGTGATAACCGTTGTTTTAGTTGAAATAATTCTGATTTAGAATTCTTTCACTCTGAATGAAAGAAATTCCGATTTTGATGTATGAAGTATATATGTACAGGGTGAATCATCTAAGTGCAACTCTACCCTGTTATATTTTGATATGTTAACCTTTTATAAAATTAATTTTTATTCTTAATAAAATATTTGGCACAATCTGAACAATTCTGTGACATGCTAATATTAAATAAATAAATATTCCTTTAAGCATTTATGGTACAACACTTATATTGATAGCAAATAGTCCAGTGTGGTAAGTTGGGAAACAGAAATAAAGTTAAATTTAAATACTTGCAGAAGTATCGACCGTACACCGTTAAGGAACAGAAAATTGTTAATTGTTGGGAATTCGGTCAGGGCAGAAAAGAAGACGACTCTTTGTTCTTAACCAAGCTTTCGGAATGTACTTTATTCCTTCTTCAGGGTATCTGTTACAGTTATAATCAGTAACTACAACAATGTGCAAAAGTTAACATTAAAAATTACTTACAAAACGTGAGTTAATAAGAACTGGCTAAAGTTTTACAGGGCATATCAGGCGGTAAGAACACTTGACAGAAACATTGTATAACATAAATGACTTACAGATTTAACAGATTAAAATTTAACTAAAAATTAAATTTTAAAATTTGGAAGTGACAGTTTGTTTGACATGACATTTGATGATTGATAATAATAAAAAATTGCAATAAATTCAAAAAGTTACTAAATGACAGGTGGGAAATTGGAACAACAGCTGTCATATGTAAACGCATAATTAGGTTTACGATTAGTTTACTACAGTATGATCTAACATAGACAAATTATTGTTATTATGTATTTTGTTAAAATTTAAAATATAAGAATAAATGTTGCTAAGGTTGTCTACATCAGTTTTAAAATTTAAACAATTGGGATTACTTTTAATATGAGTCATCTCAAGAAAGAATCTGCTGACAACCTTAGCAACATTTATTCTTATATTTTAAATTTTAACAAAATACATAATAACAATAATTTGTCTATGTTAGATCATACTGTAGTAAACTAATCGTAAACCTAATTATGCGTTTACATATGACAGCTGTTGTTCCAATTTCCCACCTGTCATTTAGTAACTTTTTGAATTTATTGCAATTTTTTATTATTATCAATCATCAAATGTCATGTCAAACAAACTGTCACTTCCAAATTTTAAAATTTAATTTTTAGTTAAATTTTAATCTGTTAAATCTGTAAGTCATTTATGTTATACAATGTTTCTGTCAAGTGTTCTTACCGCCTGATATGCCCTGTAAAACTTTAGCCAGTTCTTATTAACTCACGTTTTGTAAGTAATTTTTAATGTTAACTTTTGCACATTGTTGTAGTTACTGATTATAACTGTAACAGATACCCTGAAGAAGGAATAAAGTACATTCCGAAAGCTTGGTTAAGAACAAAGAGTCGTCTTCTTTTCTGCCCTGACCGAATTCCCAACAATTAACAATTTTCTGTTCGTTAAATTTAAATAATAGAGTCAAATCGTTGTTTACCAGCTTCTATACTATATGAATAACGTTTGTGGTAAAAATTATGATGGAGAAATTTGTTAGTTAATTAATATCAGTAAAAAAAGATTTTAAATTGCGGCTCCAGCTTTAACCATCTGCCTATCGAAAACTAAGATAGATATTGAAAAATTTTGATCTACCTTTTTTGTAGAGCATAAAATTTTCAATCATGCGAGATTAGGAAGTATATTTCTAAATTTAGTAGTTTGGGCTGTACAAACTTTAAATTTATTAAAAGTGCCTTCGGAACGCTCTGTTCGCCCTGACTATAGCCAACGGCTCTTGCGCACCGGTTAATAAATAGGTAAAAATATCTAAATGTTGTTTAAAAATTCTAAAAGAATTTACATATTATCTAAATATTACAAAGAAACGTTTAACATCTTTGAACGAATGTTTTCATTATTTTTGTTAACATTTTTGTAAAAATTAAAAATTTAAGACTAGAATGTTTTTGTTATCTTGAAAACTTTATTAAATAATTAAAGTGTCACTAACTATTAAAAAATATTAAAAACACAATTAAAAAATTCCATTTTCTGTTTAAAATTTTTGTTTGTTTAAAACATGATTATGTCACGTCAAATCATTGCAAAAAAGGAATACTAAAACAATTTCAAAAAATGTTTTTTACAATTACACAAAATTAAACAAAAGTTTGATATTGTTTTAATATTCCTTTTTTGCAATGATTTAAGGTGACAAATCATGTTTTAAACAAAATAATTGTTCAACCAGAAAATGGAATTTTTTATTGTTTTTTAATATTTTTTGATAGTTTGTGGCACTTAAAAAAAGATTTTGAATTTCTCAATAAAGAGGATAAAAAAAAAGATACAAGTTTAAAGAAATATTTTATATACATTTACTTACAAATTTTATGTCTACAGAGGAAAACGAGGAACGTTGTATGATTCAGCCTCATGCATTCAATGATCCGAAACTGCATGAACTAATCCAAGTCTTGATAGAATGGATTAACGATGAGCTTGCCTCACAACGAATCATTGTGCAAGATCTATCTGAGGACCTTTATGATGGACAGGTGTTGCAGAAACTTCTGGAAAAGCTGACCGGTGACAAACTTGATGTTCCAGAAGTTACACAGTCGGAGGAAGGGCAACGACAAAAATTGGCTGTCGTGCTGGCGCATTTTAATAAGGTAAGATAAATTTAAGTCTTATAAGAAATGGTGTTTAAAGAATTTATACCGAGTACTGTCGATTTCTAAATACGTAGACTATTTTGGATATGCTTTGGACACAACCACCAATTTTACTATTAGAACTTAAATGAACTTAATAATTTAAATTATTGAGAGTGATACCTTGTAGACGAGAGTTATACAGGATGAGTTATTTAAGTGTCACCCCACTATTATTTCTGAAACTATAGAGAACATTTTTTTCTGTTAATAATTTACTGCGTGGATTTAAATGTTATGGGAATAGAATTAATAAATCAGCAAAAAAATGTCTGTTTCACTGCGTTAGATGCGGTAGAGGGAGCGATTCACAAATTTGTATTTATTGTTGTATTTTGTAGTCATAAAATAATCTTGTCAAATACAATTTGAGCTGTGGAATTTTTTTGTTTATTACTCAAACTTCCTGCACAGTAACAAAGCTTGTCAGTTTGAGATAAACACTCGCGCTTCTCACTCGGGTTTTTTTAACTGTCAAACTGACACTCTTTATTATTTGTACATTTGTAGTATTATAACCGCCAATTCTGAAGCTCTTATGGGATTTCTACAGAAAACACACTAAGAGACTTCTTTATTAGGTTTTAGGCATGCATGGAGTTACATCCAACAAATGGAGTGTAGAAGCAATACATTCGAAGAACCTGGTATCAATTCTTCATTTACTAGTAGCTTTAGCCAGACACTTTAGGGCTCCAGTTCGCCTACCTGAACATGTGTCAATAGCTGTGGTGGTTGTTCAGAAATCATCGGGACAATTGATCCATCGCACGGTGCGAGAAAACCTTACGTCAGCGTACGACGATGTTGGCATGCGATGTGAGCGAGATGCCTTTGACACACTTTTTGATCATGCTCCTGATAAACTTCAAGTTGTTAAAAAGGTAACCTATAATTATACAACATTTATTTAATTTCATTTAATACTAGTAATTTTCAGTCGTTAGTAACATTCGTTAACAAGCACTTGAACAAGATCAATCTAGAGGTGACAGAATTGGAATCACAGTTTCATGATGGCGTATATTTAACCCTTCTTATGGGATTATTGGAGGGATTCTTTGTACCTTTACATAGTTTTCATTTAACTCCTAAAGAATTCGAACAAAAAGTGCATAATGTAGCATTTGCATTTGAGTTAATGGAGGAAGTTGGTATTGCTAGACCCAAGGCAAGACCGGAAGGTTTGTTGTGTTTATCCATTTTTTAATTAGTCTGTGCTCCTAATTCGAGTTTTGTTTGCTCATATTGTACAGCTTCATCGTTTTCCCGGAACCGTTTTTCAAAGCATCAAGAGTACAAATTAAATTTCTCGTTAATGAAGGGTCAAACTGGCTAAAATTTTACTCTGACGCAGCTCACAGTTTTAACAATATACACTCAAGAAGTCACAAGTATTTGAATGGCCTAACCGTTTTAAAAATGGCCGTGGAACTGTAAATGACAATCCACAAAAAGGAGGTTCAACAAGGGTTCAACTGCAGCAAGAGTCATACCTGCTGTCATTAAAGGTTTTGTGGGTTTTCTCTACTATTTCAGATACAGTTATTTGCATTGATCAAAGCTTCAACACGTTTGATGAATCTTGTTGCAGCTTAACTTCCTCTTCCTGAATTGTCGCGAAAAGTCTTATGGTCATTCTTAAAACAGTAAGCCTATTCAAATACTTGCGACTTCTTGATTGTACTTTCCTGTAACTGTGAGCTAAGTCTGCGTAAAATTTCAACTCGTTTGACGCTTTTATTAACGGGCTACTGGTTTTCCGTTGGTCGCTTGTCGGATTTTAATTTTTGCTTTGTTCAATAAATTTTAAAATGTGTAAATTTAGATACTCGATTGGGTGTTAAAATCTAGCTCGCATGTCCGGCCCCTATGCCACATCCATTTTTTTTAAATTTGAATAATGATTTTTTTGTGTAATTACAGATATTGTCAACCAAGATCTGAAATCAACTCTCAGGGTGCTTTATAATTTGTTTTCGAGATACAAGAACATAGTATGAAGTGCTTTCTCATCCATTTGCAAATGAGTGCCTGACACTGCCTTATTAATATAGAGAACCTAATTTATTAACAACAAACTTTAATAAATTGTATTTTAGAAACGGGTATCGATTCAAAATCTACCTGGGTATATTAAATACTGTTGTGTACATTTTGTATGCATAACACTTTTGATAATATTTTATTGTAATATATAAAATTGAAGTTTAGCCGAGAATTTAAACACTTTTTACCTGTAACAATTTTGTATTTATATTTTTTGCATACCTCCCTTTTAAAACATGTATATGTATAGTGGAAGCCTAAGCAACTAATAGGTATGACGAGGAAATAATGGGCAACTAGTGAGTGCAACAAGGAAAGGAGATTATGGGCTGCCCAAGTGGGGATTCAGATATCCATTGATACTGTTGAATTTAAAATGCATATGTGAATTTTTAAAATTCAATAATAAAGTATCCTTGGATATGTGAATCCCTACTTGGTCCACTTATTTATTGTCGCCCTTGTTGCACACATTAGTTGTCCATGTTTTCAGTAAAATTATTACAATCTTGTAATCTTGACAATTGTCATTTTGTAATTGCTTTGAGATATATTGCTGATTTTTAAGTGTAAAAATTACCTTTGAGGTGCCTTATTGTGTCTTAAAATAGTTTTACTAATGTAGATAGTATAAAATTATATTTATTATTACAAATCGATATAATAAAGTAACATTTATTTACTAATTGTTTTTTTGTTAATACATTTATAATATTTAATAAAGTTTACTTATTAACCACTTTGTATTACAATTTGAAGCTTATAACCAGATTACGACTAACAGATTGCCAGCGTATGCTTTTGCTCGCCGAGCCGTGAGGTGGCAGCACTGGTGCGACTTTACAAGTTACTGTTCTTGCATAAAAGGTTGACAAAATTCCGAACATACTTTTGAAATGATACACAGTTTCTAAACTAATCAAAAAGTCCAGGCAAGTGATTCGTTCGTTTTGTTTTCTTGTAATGCTGATATTCTGTGCAAAAAAGGTTAAACGTATGACGGTGGCTCAAGCATTGCAAAAAAGTTTTGTGCCCCTCCCTCTCTCCATACCGTCCCGGTATGAAGAAATGTATAATTAAGCCCCTCCCATTAAAAATTCCTGGATCCGTGCCTGTTTATCAGATACATGTGCGGGGAGTTTATGAAAAACATTTCTTACTCAATTCTTAGAAGGATTTATTTTGACTGTGTATCTGGGTAGCCTGAAAAGATTTGCATTGCTAGTACCAATCCGAATGCTTGAGTGCTTTGTGTTTATTTTTATGCATTTCAATTATACTATTGTAGATCTGATAAAGACACATGGAAGGGTCATTATATGAAAACTAATAAAAATAGGGCCTACAATGCTCTTTGTAATCTGCTTGAGCAAGAACTACTCTAATAGCTTTTTTTCATTCCAAAAATTTTGAATGCATGTTGTTTTGAATTGCTACCATTTCTTCACAAACACCGTACAGTAGGTGACTATGAAAAGTAGAGTAGTAAATTGATATTTGAGTATCAATTCTACATAATTTACTCAGTCTACGTAATACAAAAATTGAGGTGGTTAGATTACGACTCAGATGCTCAATGTGGGGTAACCTCTCCCACCGCAACTAGTCAGGTTAGTAGAACTAATCCATCATTACAGAACACGTGACATACCAACTTGGCCGACGTAGATCAGACGTCAAAGTATCGAACGTCAGCTGTTTGCTGTGTTTATTGGTTGACCATCAACACAACAAAATGCTGGGGTTTTCAATTTCAGGCGTTTTGTACGAGAATAACACGGAAATAGCTGACCCTTGTAGATGTGTGCCCTACATCGGCCATATTGGTTTGGCTTGTGTGACGTCATGTTGGAATAAAGGATCCATTTCCGAGTTCTATCTACGTTCAGTTTTAACTTGTTTGCATAAAATCAGCTTTCAGCCTGATTTTCCAGAGTTTTGTTAAGAAGTATAAATTATAATCACTGCTTAACGTGATTAGAGTACATCATTAAAAAGATAACACTTTGCTGGACAAGCTGCACAAGTCATTAATACATATGTTATGGCTAAAGTGTTAACTCAGCTAGTTTATAAACATCAGAAATGAAAAAGTGTTACATTTAAAATAAGAAAGTTATAGTCAATTTCCAGCAAAAACCAGAAATGGTAAAAAATTGTTAATACCATCAAATAATTGAATTTTATGGATATATTACCCCTACCAAATTTCATTTATTTATCTTAATAAATAAAGAAAAAGGGGGGGTGAACCGTGCAGTATATCCATATAACAAATAAATTAAAATTTATTTACCAAATGTCTTTTCTCTCTAATACATTACCGATTTAAACAAGATTCAATTTCTCGAACTATGTCGTCACTATTACTACTACCATATATCAATACATTATTAAAATACATATCAGTCAAGGTACTTAATTGTTTTCTTTTATCACAAGGAATTATATTACATGATACAAGTAAATAAGCTTTTTTATCGGCATGCTTTAATGCACATGTAGAAGTTGCATCTAAAATACTTGCTGTTGCAAAGGCGGCATTAGTGAGAGTATAATCCGATGAAGTCATTGTGCAATAATGATCATACCCATTAAGAATAATTAATTCAGGAAGTTGACGCCACAATTGAATACCGTTTAAGTGAGTTAGTAAATCCTTTTGGTCTTTTAAATATCTGTAAAACAAAACCATGAATTAGATATAATTAATAAGTTCTAGCTTTACTTCCTTGAGCTTCGTATTGATTTAAAATAAAATACTTTATTTTACTGCAACAATATTTATTTATTTAAACCTTATACCTTTCGTCATGATTACATGCCATTATCAAAGGTAATATTAAAAAATTAATCAAGATCAAGTCACCAAGTTCTATTATTCCTATAACAACACTAACTGTTTAATTTTTAATATAACCTTTGATAATGGCATGTAAATTTGTCGAAATATTAGCATTTTTTTGCTAAATAAAGATTTATAAGAATAGGTATAAGGTTTAAGAAATAAATACTGTTGAAGTAAAATAAAGTATTTTATTCATAAATAAATGCATTAGTTGATATTTTGTTCTTGATTGTGTGGATAGAAAAATATAGTAAATAGTATCGTCTGCATTGATTTGGAGAACTCATGTACAAATCATCGCAGATGATGGTACCTACATACACATTCACAAATTTTATGGTCAATCAAAATACGATATGTGAAACTTACAAAAATGTGATAAGCTTCAAAACTTCTTTATCAGGTGATTTAATGTTTTCAGGTAATTGGTTGAAAGGTTGTGGCGAAATAAACCAAATATGTAAACCTAACTCGGCATAATGAATAGCACACTGAAAGCAAACAATAATTTATATAAAAAATAAAATAATTTAAGCAGTTAATCCGCAAGCATGTGAGCATGATAAAGTAATGAAGGCAAAAGTTGTACTACCTGAAAAAGAATGTTCTCCAATTGTAACCTATCACCGTTGATTAAAACTGAAGAAATATTATCTGGCACTGGTAACATTTTACAATCAACACAACTGTAATTTCGTAGTGTGTACTAAACTAGCTGTATAAGTAATTATATTGTAACACTTATTAATTGAAACAAGCGTAATCCACGATATACGCAAGTTTGGCTAAAGTGGGGTTATGTAGTAGACGCATTTGAATTAAAATTATATAACAAAATAAAAATGATTAATAATGTGTATGGAAATTAATTTATTTTCAATAGGCAATTACAATTAACATAAAACAAATAATTCAATCATCGTCATCAATACAAGCTACATTTTCTTCGATATCTGCATTAGTAATCCCTCTTTCTTCCAAATATTTGGAATACTGCTCCGGAATGCCTTTAAATTGTTTAATTTTGGCTCTTAATTGTTTCCACGTTTCTTGGTAATAATTTTTCTTGTCCCTAGCCATGGCCTTGTAATCGGAGCCATATTTATCCATTTGATAAGTAATCCATTGAACTTGTGAATTTGGTAACCTGAGCATTCGTCTCCTAGGTGCTTTCGCTTCCTTTTCTAATTCTTCTGCAACGTAAGCTTTTGTAGGAACCAATTTTTCCTCTAACTTTTCTTCAGCCCAATCCTTTGTAGCAGCATCTTTGATTTTACCGACGTTAATAGTTTCATTTGGGTCGTAAGACAAACCCATATTTTTTAAATTTGATTTCATAGATTTTCCTGATTCCCATGCTTCTTTTACTTCTTTACTGTAAAGATAAATTGATAAAACTTCTTAATAATGAAACGAAAAAATTTAATATCAGACTAACCATTTAATTTTTCCTCTGCCGTGTATTTTATTCCTCATCCGTTTTCGATTCACGTTAAATCGATAAGTTTTTCGCTTCCTTTGCTTTCTTAACTTGGTCATGATTTGTATTTGTCTATTTATTAATTTACCTACTCTTAAAGATTAAGGTTATATTATATTTTCGGTCATGGAAAAAGCATGGTTTTTCGTAGGCAATTTCTCTAAAGCGAGTATCCTAGTATATTGGTTTGTGGCGAGTATACCAGATAACCAGACTACCAAACGATTAACAGTTGAGTTCCGGTTATGGTTAGGATCATCTGACATTACCAAATTTTGGTTACAGGTAATGTTAGGGTCATTCAGCTAAAAACATAACGGTTACGGTTACGGCCAACCGAAAAATTTCACTTTCACAATTTTTTCTAATTTTTTACAAAAATATGGGATCGAGGCATATTTAATTGCATCGGATGAAGTTACAGTATTCGGATAATTTTTTTTTGAATAGCTAATTATAATCTTTTTTTTAAATTAATGTATCAATACATTATTGATACATTAATTAAAGAAAAAGATTACAAATTAGCCATTCAAAAAAGCAATGTATACCCTAACTTGTATAAAAATACAAATAAAGTTGATGAAAGTGACTGAAACTAGTTATAATACTTTTGATATAAGGGGGCCCATGAGAGTTTCTTGTGCGGGGAGGGCCTGCTACTTTTAGTTCCGCCACTGCTACACTGACAAGCGTCTATGAAGTATTAAATATTTTTAGTTTTGAAAGAATGAGGTCACACAGTTTTATTACGATTAACATTTTGACCTTGTTAGGACCGAAAATGATCGAAAAAAATATTGGTCACATATTGTAAAGCAAGGGTTTCGGTTACGGTCATCGCTTTAAGTGAAATTACCGTTTCGGTTACGGTTTCGCTTATCAAAAAACTAGTGGTCTGTTTCTGTTTTAATGTTCATGGTTGTAAGCAGTAGTAGAGAAGTATTTAATCTGTCGTTGTAAGTTTAGAAACCATTGCCGGTACTTTAAAGTTCAAGCAACCAAGTATTTAATATTTGAGGGATTGAAGCAGTTATAAGTTGGCACCTCAGCAGTCCCTAGTTTCTTAGTATTTTGAGTTTTTCATTGTGGCAATTCGTGTGACGCGTCATTTTGCACTTTTGTAGTGTAGGTGAGTAATAAACGCGAAAACATTTACTAATATCTTCACAATTGTGTAATAAATACATTACACTGACTTCCGGTAAGTAAATATATTTTATTTCATGTTTGGAAGCATAATTTTCCTGTGGGAGCTACATCCTAATATAAGTAATTAGAATGCCAAGACCGCGTCAGCTACCCTCCCTATTTTTGTTGCACATTAATTTATTAGAATATTTGAGCTTATATTTAATTCTGTTTAAATGAACACTAATGGAATAAGATTATTTTAAGCCTACATATCGGCAAAGTACATTTCACATTTAAGACACTCTATTCAACAACTTAACTTTAATTTTTGTATTGTTATTTGTAGATGGCTGATAGTGATGATGAGTATGATCGTAAGCGTCGAGACAAGTTTCGTGGTGAACGTGCTGAAGCCTCATATCGTGGAGCAGAAAGATCGGTTCGACCTCGGGACGATTGGCAAGAAAGGCAATTTAACCCAATATTGACTTGTAGATATGTATTTTAACGGGTCACAATGCTTTTAGGGATGTATGGTCAAGACCTCGACCACGAGAGTACAGGGGAGCTGTGAGAGATCGAGGATATTCTCCGAGTCTTGAACCTCAAGCAAAACGCCTAAGACATGATTATTATGGAGATAGCTATTACAACCACTACCAGCCCTACCATCAACCTGCACATAGGTATATCATGTTGTTATTTAGATGGTTATTGTAGAAACCTGTAGACACTTTACCCTGGACTACAATAATAAAAATAACCTAGCAGTAGGTGCAAGTTATGTTGTAGGGAAATAAATCACACATCTTTCACCAAGATATTTAAATCGGGAGTTAGTGTAGGGTAATGCACAAAAAGCCATTGTTGATTACAATTCTGTAACAGTCCTAACGTGTACGTGATACGGTACTTACATTTTTAAAGCGGCGTTAAAAAACCCCTCGCTCTTTAATATTAGTGTTCAGCGTGATAAGAACAAATGCCATGTAATTTAATACATTTCTCGATTTCTGTAAAATCATTACTTTGTTCTTTATTCATGCTGTTGTCTAGACATACCCACATGGCCTAAGAAGCTCAGGTCGGCCCAGATGTTATGGTTGATTAACCATTTTCTTACTAACGCCCTGTAAAAATTTGCTTACACGATACATTCTGCCCTTTATTACTTTTAGCTCATTTTGTAAAATAAATTTTTAATCAAAAATCTATTCAAGTTAGTCCTCAACACTGGCATTAGTAGGTAAAAGAGGAATCGTTTATGTATGTATTCAAGTTTACAGGGTGAGTCAACAACACTGCGGTTGGCGATATCTCCTTTAGTAAAAAACAGGAAAATTTATCAAATTAAAGTAGTAGGAGACCAAGAGGTCCATGTTTTAACATTATTTTCGATTATACAGAGGGTTCCATATGAGAGTGTCATATCAAACTTTTTTTTCTTTAGAATTTTCGGATAATATTCTTATTCTCCTTTTAATTGTCTCTCTGAATATGTTTTGTTTTATAAATTCTGTTGCAGCATTGCCAATTTTTTTCAAAAAATTTGATATTTGCCAAGTTTACTAATAAAATCTGTGTAAGCCGTATTTTTACAGATTAATCAAACTTTTTCTTTTAAATGTTAGTGAAGACCATCTACTATTGTCCAGATAATTTAAAGTTGAATTTGGTAATACAGGGGGTTTGTTGCAACGATGCACAAATTTATTACAGAGCTGCCAAATGGTCCCCCTGCCTGGGACTGGGTACCCTTTTTCAAAGGCATTCTCCTAAAGTCCCCAAAAATCAACTGTGGTCTCTAAAAGTTCCCTAAAATCAATAAAGGTCTCTTAGATACATCTAAACTCAATTTCAAATTTAAATTTTGCACGTTTTTTGATTTAACTTCCACTTCCATGTGTCGTTCAATTATTCGTATTCTCTCGACTTCTTCTGCCGGTTCTTCTGCTCTGTAACGCCCTGCCGACTTTACGCGCGGGGTGTGATACACCGTGTATAGTTTTTTTTTCATTCTGAGGGCCCGGTGGGACTTTTCCCACTTCCGCCCCTGAGAATCATAGTTTAAGGTATATATTATTCACCCCATGGTTACGTATAATTATTATTGATCATTATGTTTTATTTCTGCATGTTTTATGTAGGTACAGAACTTTTATGTTGCGTTAGCTTTTATTTAACAACATTTACTAAAGTTGTCGATTGTCTTTTAAAGAGCTGGTAATTTCTTCAGAGAACCCCCTGCAGCTGTTGCCACTGAAAGCCAACAGCCCGTTATGATGTCCTTTAAAGCGTTTTTAGCTGCACAAGACGACAACATTTCCGATAGCGAAGCTGTGGAGAAATATAATGAATATAAATTAGAATTTCACCGTCAACAACTTAACGAGTTCTTTGTTGCCCATAAAGATGACGAATGGTATGTATTATGTTTTGAGGTATTACCTTTTGTCATTTCCTTTGTTCAAACGTGAGACAACCAAGACGATGTATGTTATTTCCAAAATTGGTGCATTAATTTTTCTGGTGTTAGATAATAATGACGCATACATCTTCTGTTGATAACTAGTATTTATTTCAGGACCGTCCCCTTGTCTTGTAAATATTAATAGTACAGTTAATTCCCCAACATATTGCTTTATTAAAGTTTTTCTCTGCAGCGCTGAATCGAGCCTTCCTGATACCTTCGTAAAATATAATTATGTGTTCTGTGTGTGAATCTACGTTAAACTTGTGATAAGAATATACTGCGATTAAAATGCTAAACTTACATGAAATCCACAATTATGGACTAGATTTTACCGTTATAAAGCTATGCGCGCAATGCATATGCTTTCGCGTACTTTGTTAGGGTTTTATCAAACAGGTGAGATTCACGTTTAACCAAGTACGTTATACTTTATTAAATATAATTGTTTTCGTGTATGAATGTAGAGAAAATGGAGACAGTGCTTATAATTCCATACTCTACAAATATTTTTTTATTGTTTATTTAAACTCATTTTAAGCACTGTGAGTCTGCATGTGTTTAATTCAAATCAAATGTTTTTCTTTCAACCAGAATCATCGACATTTGTAAATTAATTTAAAGTAACTAATAAATATTTGCCTGGAAATAAGTGCTTGTTCTTATGGAATTACTGCATACTCTCATTTTTTAAAAGGTATTTCCTATTAAGTGTATGTTTATTAGTTGCTTTAATTAAACTTATTAATTAAAGGTGTTAACGAGGTTATAATTTGTACCACTCAAGGTGTACAGGGTGATTCAGCAAAGCGTTTTTTTAAAAACCTCGTCATTTAATTAAATACAGTAAAAACATACAAAGGAAAAATGTTCATCTCACACTGTTCTATAAGACAAATGTTTTGATTTTTATACAGGATGTTGGATCTACTAGGGCCGGTAGTCAACTTTGTTTTTTTTAAATAAAACGCTGTATATTGTTATATGTTTGGATAGAGGACCAAATTACCTTTTTAAAAATATGTAATACTTATACTTTTACGTTCGTAATAACGCCACAAATTAAATTTCAAAAATTAACAGTGTAGGTAGAAAACAAAAGAAAAATCATTGTTATTTATTCATTTAATGTATATGAATTTGTTTTGTGACCACTACCATACCAACGTTAAATTAATAAATAATGATTTCTTTCTTTTGTTTAATTTTTTGTTTTCTACCTCCAATGTTAATTTTTGAAATTTAATTTGTGGTATTATTATCAAAGTAAAGGTATATGTAGTATATATTTTTAGAAAGCTAATTTTATGCTCTATCCAAACATTTAACAATATACAGAGTCTTATTTATATTTAAAAACTCAGACTATTACCGGTCCTAGTAGGTCAAACACCCTGTATAAAAATCAAAATGTCTGCATTATAGAGCAGCCTGAAATGAACATTTTTCCTTTATAAGTTTTTATTCTATTTCTTAAAATACCGAAGTTTAAAAAAACGCTTGGCTGAATCACCCTATACATAAAATAGAAAAAAAATATGAAATGAAAATTTGTGACTATACCGCAAACTAGTGATGTACTGATTTTATTAAAATTGTAATATACGACCTGAACATTATTTTATCAATAATTATGTGTATAAATACTGATAATGAATTGTTTTTGTTATTAAAAAACAGCATTGCACGTTTTTACAAGGGTTACGAAATTTAAAACAGAGCTAATAATGCTTCATACTTCTGTGAAATAATGGGAAACGTCATGATCTTTTTGTTGTTGAAACTTCGTTTTTAAACGTAAAGTTATTTTATTATTTTTTGCTCTAGTTATACTCCCAGGCTTCACTGAAATTAACTTTTTTGTTTTCTTTTATTTAAGCAGTTTTTTGCATACAGCTTACTCACTATTTTCTTTAAAAAAATGTAAAGGGTCATAAGTTCGATAAAAAATTTTAAATTTATAAATAGGTGTAAGCTTGTAACATCGTAGTCAACATCTTGATGTCACAGTTGAAGCTAAATACAATACAGGGTGTCCGAGACATAACAAACGAAACATCTCCTTTATTTTTGAAAATATTATAAACCTTCATAATTATCACACAAGACACTTTCATACACTGTTGGACATGGGTCTCCCCATTCTTTTCTATTCTGCGCTACTTCAATCTTATGTATACTCTTCTTCTTTATTGTTTCCCCGTAAGTGCCTTTATAGCGTTGGGGTATGTATACTCAAATGGGCATAAAACTACTGATAACATAGAATCCCCATTTTGAATGTAACAAATTGCCTCTAAAAAAAATATTCTAATTCGCTTGTATTGGCAGTCTGTGTTGATATTTCGGATTTCCCAGATGGCCCCGGCGACAGTACCATCTGATAAGACTTTTCTTGCTTAACAATTTTTACTTTCCCCTTACTTTTGCTAAAGTAAGGAAAGCTATGATTTCATGCGAATTTAAGATTTTAACAGAAATACACGTTTTGGGGTTCAACAAACCCAAAAAAAGTGGGTGAATACGTGCATTCGTTTCCATGTATGAAACGGAAACCGCTGACCAAATTTTGTATTTGAAAGTTTTTTAGTTGCAGGTAGTTCTGTAGAAGGTTTTTAATCGGAGCCGGAAACGGAAATTAGATGTGTTTTTTGTTAGCAACTACACGTTTCCCGGAAATTACGCCTATCAGTTAAGTCTAATAAAAAAAAAATATTTTTCATTTTTTGCATATTTTTGATCTCTAAATAAAGTTGTTGTAACCATTTTTGATCCGAAGTCGTGAGCGCATTATCTAGCTAGCGCTTTACATTACTACCCGTGCGGTGCCAACGCCTTGGATTTGTAGCGGCGGCTTGTACCGGGTTTGCACCGTGTGGAGATGACTAGATGTAAATTTCAATCACGTATTGGCTATAGAATATTTAAAACGTAAACTGTGGTTCTGTTCAAAATGCCAAGGCTATTTTATTGCACAATGGACTCGTTTTTCAAGCTATTTTGTATCATGTATACCAGCGACCTGTTTCGCCCATTTTTTTAATAAAGAAAAAATAGCCTGAGAAATCAGCACTTTTAATCGGTTTTTGACATAAATGACTATACGGATCGCTCCTTTACCATATCTCTAATGCCTCTCCACAAACGGCGGCGTCAAGATATCGCTCCGTTTTCTGCCAGTGACGGCTCAAAGTTGCAAGTGCAAGCAAATTTTTCGATAATTTTAAAATTTCGGAGACCTAATTTTAGGAAGGGGAAAGGGTAGTCGAATTTGGGTTTTAGTTCAAAAAAGCTCACCGAACCAGTTTGGTAAGCTTGCAAATTTTGCAGTCAGGGTGCGCCGAAGTTTTGCTTTTGACATGCTGTAACTCTCAAACCAGGTGGACTAGGAAGATGGGGTTTAAAAAGCTAGAAGAGCTCTACAATTCAGCGTAGGGGAAGACAAAAGTCATAAACATTTTGAAACACTCTACTACCATAAAATCTTTTTTTGTAGGGTCTGACTTGAAAGTCGTACGTTTCATCTCTATCGAAATGGTGTCGTTCTGCTTTTGCCAGTAGTTATAGTACATATCAGGTTATAACATATTGGGTTTCCTGTTTGATCCAGGCACTAGGTGACGAATGGCACTGGTGAAATCTTTAAATTATCAAAATAAGATGCAAAAAACTACTAAACTTTGAATTAACTTTTAAAAACATTTTCAAAATTTTTTTGAACTGCTACAAACTGTCATCCATGCTAAAGTTAAGCTTAGATTAAGAATTTTTTTTGGAAACTTATTTTGTAATAGTTAAATATAAATATCTTGGTTCTATCGTCATCTAGCATTTATGATATCCCGCGAGCGCCCCACAAGCGCAGGGAGCTCATTTCACGTGGCGCCACAGTCTTCGAGTCATACAAAATCTTCTTATTCCTTTTTCCAACGTTGTTACATACCCCTTACCCCCTCGCAGATTACTTTTAAAAATATCGGTAATGGTGTGCACCGCCTACCAGTCATAAATCACCGTCTACAAAATCTACTATGGTCTCCCACTGGGTATAACAGAAGTCTAGTGTGATGTTGAGTTGTAAAACTGCAACACACACCCGTGTCTGGCTCCTGTGTCGCCCTCATTTTTAATTTATATCAAAATAATAATAGGCTTTGTGTCCATTTTCTCTCAATTAAGATTATACACAGTGAATTCCAATTTAGGCGGAACATTATAGTTTAGCATGTAGAATATGAAATAGTTGTTTATTATGTCTCTAAGAGAATTTTATTACTTGCTGTCACCCCAAAGGGAAAGATAGCATTTTTGTATTTTACTTTATGGCAATTTATTTGATTATTCAATGCTCCATTACAGGAGCCAATAAGATGCTTCCGTTTTCTATATTTGGCCAAACTGTAATCGAAATCAATGTGTAGCATTTTCACTATCAAATTAAATAATTAAGCAAGCGTTTGTCAGCGCTGCTGACAGTTTTGCAGTATTAATAATTATTGTTTTGTAAATCAAGATAAGTAAAGTTGATAATTAAGGTTATATTGTTAAATAATCTTTCCAAATACCACACACGAATTTTTTAGAGAATGATTTGTCATTTCCATATAAATTATTGCAGATTTTACTCAACAAAATCACCCAGAAATCCAATTCGCGTAACGCCCCTTGGATTTTTGAGCTGATTTTGTCTCGTGAAATTTTGACACAACAATTTCCATGGAAATGACAAATCATTCTCAAAAAATTCTCGACACTTGTGGTATTACCTGTGATAATTTAATACAAATTTAATTAAATGATGTTTTAATTATATTCAAAACCATGTAGTGCATTTGGCTTCAGCTGGAACATCAAAATCGTGGCTCAAGTTTATATACAGTGAGTTTTTCTTATTTGTATACATACCAGCTATGTATACTTTTATAAAAAACATGTCAATGCATTGTTTTACTGCAACCTGTATGCAACCAACTATACACTACATTTCAAAGCTTCATTTTTTGAAAAGAATAGTCTGCTGTGGAAACAGTAATCAAATTGTTTATTCTCAAATTAATAGCAATTAGTTTTTTTTTAATTTAGCATAAAATTTGTGTATTGTTGATATTTTATGTTTTTAAAATAATAGTTTTATTAAAAAATTTTGATATTCAAATAATTTTGCGTTTATTCATAAACATACTAATTGAACATAACCTCACACTATGAGGAATAACTTCCTTCTATCTCTATTATTTTGTGTACAGTTGGTTGCCTATAAATTTCAGTAAAAAATGCATTGACATGTTTTTTATAAAAGTATACATAGCTGGTATGTATACTAATAAGAAAAACTCACTGTATATATTTTAGAGAGAGACAAGGGTTGCTATTTTACAGTTAAATAATGAGAATTTAACTTTTGTGTAAATATTTTAAAAAATGTGAAAAAATTCGAAAGTGTCTCTAACTGCCCTGGTTCATTTTAACTAATTTTTAATATTTGTTTAATTTTACTCGTAATATTTTTCAAAATTACATTGTAGTACATCACTGGTGAATACGCACATACACCCAACTCTTTGAATTTGACATGTTTTTAAAATTAAAAAAAGAAATGAACCCTAATTCATTAATTGCTTAATTTTGTAACAATTGTTTTGCAAAAATATGAATTTGATATTGCAACCGATTTTCCAAAATACAGTATTACACATGAAATTGTCTGAGTGAGTTTGTCTAACTGAGTCGGTTTTTTTCAAATGTTGAATATTAAATGCCTACACATGTTTATTTTTCTGCTTTGAAGGTTCCGCCTGAAGTACCATCCAGAAGATTCAGTTAAGCGGAAAGAAGAGCAGATGAATGCATTAAAGGTTTGTAATTATTATTCTTCTCTATTTTTTGTTAAATTCTTTAAAACAGCTTCTAGTAATAATAGTAATAATAATAGGCATATAAACAAAATTAGCCACATAATAGCGGCAGATACCACGTGCCTAGATCACAAATACAAAGCAAGACACTCGATTGTCGCCACTGTTTCTGTATAAAGTTACTGTAGGTTGGGTATTTTATGTTGTTATCTAGGTTTGGCAGCAGATGGCTCTGCAATCGAGATTAGGAGATATTTGTAAACATTTGAATTCAAATTTAAACAAATTTAATATCTAACCTTGATTGCAGAACCATCTGCTGTCGAATTTGGGTAACAATATAAAATACCCAACATTGATTGCAGCTTGTGAAGCTTAAATTTTGACAGTTGCGCACCATATTTTATCCCTCTGCCCTCTATTGGATAATGTTTTAAAATAAATGTTCCATTAGTCAACTTAACATGTGGTTTTTCTATAATAAATTATTATTATCTAAACAACAGAAATAATTTGAATATTTTAATTTCACAGAAACGAGTGGAAGTGTTTATGGACCTTCTAAATAGCACCAAAATAGACTCTGTAAGTGTTGACAGCGTACGAACAAATGATCTGCTTAAATTATTGGACACAGTTGTGATCAAACTAGAAGGAGGTGGAGATGAAGACGTAGCTTCTCTCGAACAAGAATATGCAGGTAGGTTTAAAAGAATAAACATTGATAATGAAAAATAATTTATTGATTTGAAAATATTTAACCAGTGCTATCCCATACAGAAAATTCCATTTTATGAATTTTCTGTGCTCTTGCACTGGAATAATAAACACCTTGCATATCCTACCACTTACTCTCTTAGTGAGTCTTTGGTCTGGAAACGCTTGGAACATTTAATAAAGAATCTTATTATTTTTAATTAAAAAATAAAATGGTAAAAAAATAATCATACTTTCTTTTATTTGTTACACAGAATTGGAGAAAAAAGAACTTATTAAACCGCCTGAAGAGCCAGCTGAAAAACGAAATGGTGCAGAAACTGCTACCACAAATGCAAGTCCAAATCCAAATAAAGAAGATGGTGAAATAGATAGCGAAGAACAAAAACCACCTGAAGAATCGACAAAAACCAATGGGGAAACAGTTGCAGAGGAAAACACCGAAAAACCTGCTAAAGAGGAGGGGGAGGAAGATGATGAGGAAGAAGGTGAAGAAAAGAAAAGCGAAGAAAAAATGGAGACTGATGAGCCAGAAGTAAAAAAAGATGATGAAGATGAAGAAGGACAAATGAAAGAAGATGGAGAGGAAGCCGATACTAAGCCTGAAGAAGAAGAGCAAAAGCCAAAAAAGTCCAAGGAGAAAGGTAGATTTTTATTATTTGTTTTGTTAGTTATTGCACCATATTAGTTTTTCTGTAGCGCTACTCGTTATTGTGTAAAAATACGGTTTGCTTACTTACTACCTTTTCGTTCTTTCTTTCAGAGAGAAAACGTAAGCGGTCCTATTCAGGTAGCAGCAGTAGTTCATCTAGCAGCAGTGAAAGTGAGGATGAAAAGGAAGAGGAGAAGCCCAAAGAAGAAGAAGAGGAAAAGAAAGAAAAAGAGGAAGATGAAAAGGAAGAAGAAGAGGAGCAAAAGAAAGTGGAAACAATAGAAGATGATGTTAAGCCTGAAAAACCGCGTGCTTTACACAAAACTACTTCAATTTTCTTAAGAAATTTAGCACCAACTATTACTCGACAAGAGGTTGAAGCTATGTGTTCAAGGTAGGTAATTTTTATTTCTGTTTTGATTGTTAAAGCAATATGGTTTAGGTTTAAATAATCTAAGTACACGGCCCTGTTTAGGCAGGCAGGGCCTACGAACAAATATTGCTTGCTCAAACTTTTAGAGCAAATGCTTGTAAAGTCAGACAAGCTACAGGTCGGTCCTTACCTGATTATGCTGGGTGTAGTTCCCAAATGACGACGCGGTCTAAGCCGAAAATGAATTGTAATATTGACAGTTCGAGAAACCGCGAAAGCCTCTAAAAATATATCAAAAAACATGTTATGATGTCAGCAAATTTTAATAAAAAGTATAGCAGAATTCCCTAAAGCAGCACTCATATTAAAAATAAGACATTTTATTATTTCCCGCAGGTATGAAGGTTTCTTGAGGGTTGCTTTGGCGGATCCTCAGCCAGAACGTCGATGGATGCGCAGAGGTTGGGTAACATTCAAACGGGATGCCAACATCAAGGAAATATGTTGGAATTTCAACAACATTCGTCTGAGAGACTGTGAGCTTGGTGCTATAGTTAATCGAGATCTTAGCAGGCGCATCAGGCTTGTTAATGGTATCACTGCCCACAAACAGGTTGTAAGATCTGATATTCGTATATCAGCTAAGGTTGTGCTACATCTTGACAACAAATCTGGCTTATGGACAGAGGAAGATGAGAAGAAAGAGAAACCACAACAGGTGTGTTCAGTTAGCTTTTAATAAAAAGGTGGTCATATGTCAATAGTCCTAACTGGCTTCTCCTTTTACTGTTAGACGTTTGGATTTGTATCAAACAACCCTGTACTGCACAACATAACTGACTATCTCATAGAGGAAGCTAGTGCAGAGGAAGAAGAACTTCTAGGTCTTGAACCAACCTCAGATGCTCAAGATGCAGCTGCTACTGTTGACCGAGACGATTCCCTAATTTGCGTGTTGGATAAGATAATCCTTTATTTACGTATTGTGCATTCGGTGGACTACTACAACCACTGTGAATATCCTAATGAGGATGAAATGCCAAATCGGTGTGGAATTTTACATGCAAGGGGTCCCCCACCTACAGCCAAAGTATGTCAGTTTTGACACTAATAATGATTTGTTTAATTTTGTTTTGATTTTTTTAGACTGATATTTCTCAATTTATTGGGGCGCCAATAGAAGCTAAGATGTCACATTTCTTACCTGAAAAGCCAACCCGTGATGATAATAAGAATGAAAACAAACTTGTTAACTTGGCGCTTAAAGATGTTGATATGGAAATTGATAAATTTGTGCAAGCTAATACCCGAGAACTGGCTAAGGATAAGTGGTTGTGTCCATTGTCGGGGAAGAAGTTTAAAGGTTAG
Organism: Ctenicera cuprea; assembly: GCA_958336395.1. Taxonomy (NCBI): domain Eukaryota; kingdom Metazoa; phylum Arthropoda; class Insecta; order Coleoptera; family Elateridae; genus Ctenicera; species Ctenicera cuprea. Next base: position 14,106,973 of record OY284495.1, on the reverse strand, counting down.
AATTCATTTTCGTTTTTACGAGCAACTAGACGTTTGTCAAATTTTTTTACTATGCCGGGTGCTGATTAAATCTGGCCTTCCCCTTTTTTCTGTGTTTCTTTATTAAGATAAATGAATGAAATTTTAGTATTTTTTATAGATCGTAAAAGCTCAGTATATGAGCTACAAATTCAATTATTATTATGACGTTGGTTTCACGGGAATGACATCCACTTTCTTATTTTTAATGGAACACCTTGTATATTTTTACAATTTCTAATTATAGCTTTCCTCCTAGCGGTTGTTGATGGTTGGGTAATGAGTAGTGCTGGTACGGCATCTATTGAAAAGGCTATCGCAAGTTCATATCCCTGCCAAAGTGTTACTTTTTTCAATTTTTTTTTTACTTTTTGTTAAAAAATATTGTTGTCATTCACCTGCCATTTTTTGATGAAATGACAGGGTAGTATTTACGAATGTTTTGTCAGTATCTTGAAAAGTGAACGACCTATAAAAATTTTAATTTAAGATTCGAATTCTGTGCAACAAAGTGTCTTAATAATGTCAAAACCCCTTTGCGTTATCTTTGATAATAATCAAATTATACACAAAAAACGAAAACTGAAAATTTAACTTTTTTCAGTCTGTACTGAAAATTAAGCAAAAATTCTACGATTTGGTTGTGGATCATAGTAGTACTTGAGGTGCTGAACAATTCTTCTCATTTAACTGAATCTCTATTTCTTACCGTTTACGAGATCTCCGTGCATGCATGCACTGCTTGTCTTGGACACCCTGTATATTATCATATTGCAATCTCATAATAAAAGAAATATTTTTTAGGTCCTGATTTTGTTCGTAAGCACATTTTTAACAAGCATGCAGAAAAAATAGAAGAGGTTAAAAAAGAAGTCGAGTTTTTCAATAACTACTTACGAGATCCCAAGCGTCCAATGCTAGAAACTCCACAACCTAAGAAAGAGGAACCCACCACTTACACTCACCCTGGGTTAGTATTGTTTTCAAAATTGATTTAACTAAATATTATTTCTTATTTTGTGCACTTGCTTACAAATGCACAGGTCGAACTTTACTTCCAGAAGCTATGGCAGTTCGTATAGCAACTACGGGCCACCCTCCCGTTTCTACAACCAAGGATATGCTAGACCTCGTCCTTATGCTCCTCCTCGGACCAGGTTAGAAGTGTGATATTTTCACATTAATTATTATTATTATTAGTATCATAATTACTAAAACATCTATTAGCTGTTGATGTTTTTTATTACTGTATTAGTTGGTGACCAAGAGATTTCTGTGCAGGGGTGGAGGTGGTGATTTCCGACCTGTCATCCATTACCGAGACTTGGACGCACCTAGAGAACCTGAAGAATTTATTTAAATGCTTATTCCTCCAAACGTGTCGGTTACATGTAGGTAGGTAGTCATACAATAGTTTATAGCAAAAACGTAATCCAATGTGCTAATGTCTTATCATGTTCAGTTTTTTTACGATTTACTTTGTTTATAAGAATAAGCAATAAAGTTTATAATGTATTCCAAGGTGGATGTTTTGTTATTATTCATGTACTTGATGATAGTCAGTAAAACATACTTAGTCTTCTTATGATTTTGTAAATTGTTGAAGGCGGAGAGTTTACGAAAAACTTAATGTAATTTTAGCTGTCAAGATATTTACATTATTGTATAAATAAAAATCTTTAATATTATCAAGAGTTTTTTTTTTTTATTATATTGATATGTAGTCCGGGTGGTCCAGTTGTAGAGGATCAGGCACACAATGCGTGAGTTCTCAGTTCGAATCCTGGAAGAAGCAGAAATTTTTTCTGTAATTCTGTGGATCGGTATCGAGCTCGGTAACCATTCGACGTTGGGTTACAATTAACGGCGCTTGCCTTGATTACTGACTGACCAGGACAAGTACCAAAGTCATAAACAACATAAAACATGCAATTAAACATGTGTGTAAATGAATGTGCATGAAGGGTGGCATAAGCTTCAGGAGCGTAGCGTTCTAAAGGCCAAACGGCCCCACTACCTCCTACTGCACAAGCAAATAGCCTACCCGGAGTGAAAGACCTCGACACCTTCGGGTATAAGAGGTGAAAGATTAAACAAACAAACATTGATATGTAGTTTAAAGTAGTGAATTGCTGTTCATCATGCACAGTGATTAAGAATTGAGTTGTACCATTGACTACTGTACACATCCAGATTTTTGTCTCTTTGCCCTCTATTGGAAAAAAATTATCCGTATGTTTCGAAACTGTCTTAAAGTCCGTCTGAAATTTATGTACTACTACAAAACTAGCTATATACAAGGTGATTGCGGTAATAAAACTTGCGATATGCGGTTTCAGTGTTACAATAACAAAGCCCCCCCTTTACCATATTTAATATAGCTGAGAATCTGCGTACGGTTACAAAACCGCCTAAATGAGTTTTTAGTAACGCTGCTGCACTCTGCATGAACAGGAATGACCAAATATATAGCCAGACGATGTAATATTTTTTGTTAAGTACATTTAAATTGTTTTCTTATGATCATTTAAGAATTTGTTGTTTATTTTGCTATGAAACCCTTTGTTTCAGAAAAAATGTTTGAATTGAGTAATTTTTAATACGAGAATAAAGTTGTGTTTTTTGTATTTTTTAAATATTATTTATGAGTTTGCTTTTACCAAAAAAACATGTAGTCTTTTGTCAAAACCAGCTATACAGGATTTATTAAATGCGTGTTAACTGTTGAGATCTCGCTTATTTGAAGAGATATGAAGACGATTAAATTAAAGAAAAGTTATGAAATATTATCTAAAAAAAATCGGAGCTTAGTTTTTGAAAGAACTGAAAATAACTGCAATTTTGAATTTTTTATTTTTGGCTGTAACTCCTTCATCATATTACATATTTTTAGTTAATGCGTTTTTAAGACACTTTATGCTGAATCTAAATTTTTTTTTATCAGATTTACTATAACTGCTATTTACATTGTTCTTTTTCGACTGTCAACTGTTTTTTAGTCTGATTTTGATGATAGCTTTTGCTGCTGAAATAGGTATCTGGTAGTTAGTTACTTGTGACGAAGGGTGCTGTATTTTTCAAGTGGAACCATTTAAAAAATTTTATTTTTATTTATTTAATTTAAAGATTAAAATCCAATTATTTTCCAAGTCAGGTAAATCCAGAGAGGTGCTTTGTCCACTTTTCAATTTCTGCTGTTAAAGTACACTAGTGCCAAGTGGCGATGCGACACACTAACGTTTATAGGAATGCTCAGGGGTAGGAAACTGTTTTATTAACAGTTTTCGACGTTTTGGTAGTTATTGGCGGCATTGGAGATCTTCTGTGTTGTGACTTCTGTTTGGTCGGCGATTTCCAGGCTTGAGCTTGATATATTTACTAAGGAAGCATTTCAGTATTTTTGGGTAAGCGTTTTATCCAACAAAACATTTAAATTGAAAGATATTTGCATGCATTTTCAGCGGGTATCGTAAAATTGCGGCCGATTTCGTTGTTCTTATCTCTCGCGTCGACGCGTGAATGCAATTCGGGTTCGAATGGCTGCTCGCGTTGTTTTGTAAAGTTACGTTTTCCTACCCTTGAACTGAATTTGGAAAGCTTTTACTCCTACAAAGGTCAGATATATTTTCAGCATTTGTAATTACTGAAATTCAGTTTTTCTATGGTACATATTTGCTTTATTTTCGGTGTTTATTGATATTTTCACTACTTAACCTAAAAATCTTCCAGTTTTACTAGAAATCATAAACATGAACCGTTTGTGTTTGCTTCATTAGCAAACAACCCCTTAAAATTGTGCTTGAAATAATAATAATGCAACTGGAAATTTAGGAAATATATAAAATATTACCCTCGGTGAAAATTCTTTCCAAAATTTTATTCACATATTTTTGATATCCGTGACAATACCATTATAATTACCTATCCCTATTTTTACATAACAGTATAATATAAAAGTTAAAAGAATGTAAAATCAGCATTCTGTACAATATTACTGAAATCGCAAATTATCTTAAACTGATAAATTTTTCAGCAACAACAATCGACAAATGATGGAGAAATTCGAAGGCCCCTACTCGGAAAATGAAGATGACCCTGAGGTTTATGAAAGTTCTGGGGATGAATGGAATGAAGAAGTCGAAGAGGTACATTTAGTTCTACTTTAGAAAATAAGGGCCAAGAGGCAAAGTTGAAAGAAAATATTATTGAAAGAACCATCGAAGTAAAAATATTGTGCTACTAACACATTCTAATACTCCTGTATATTGACGCATTAAACTAAGATACTTCTGGTCATGTCATAGGGCTGGAGTTGGGCTGTAGAAATGAAAAAAATGCAAATCTTTATGCACATGGGGATCAAAAACGTGTCGTGGGGAAGGGGGTAAAATATTTTTTGGTCGATATAAAAAATTAGAGTGACACGCGATTGGTAGTCTTCAGCTCGGTCTTTTCGATAGTGTGCGAGTTTAATTTGTTGTGGAAAATGCAGCTGCATAATTCTCTATGGGAGAAATCGAAGTCGTAAACGTTTTGCTCTGACTCCAGCCAAAAAAACTTTTTTTGAAAAATTACAGCACCCTTACACACAAGTAACAAAATACCGTATACGTATTTCGACAGCAAAGCTATCATCATCAGTGGTAAACTCAGTTTTCCACTGATGATAGCTTCGCCCATAGGTCATTATGCTGAGTACTATAGTATTATAAATTCGCGTTTTTGTATGTTTTGTAATCTGTCTATCCCATAGAACTGAATTTAGCTGCTTGATGAAGTTCCGGGCCTGTCTCACTGTGCTCTTTATCTCTTCTTCCGTTGTACCATTTTTTGATATTATGAATCCCAGGTATTTAAATTTATTTGTTCCTTTTACTTGTCTTCCTTCTTTGATTTCTAGATTTATCACCGCTTCTTGAGCTGTTGTCAGGTATTCTGTTTTATCTAGGTTTATTTCTAACCCTTTTTTTGTGTATTCTTCTTCTACTTTTCTTAGCATATAACTCAGGTCTTCTTCATCTTGCGCAATTACTACCTGGTCGTCTGCCAAGCTGAGCGTGTAAAGATGGTCATTTCTAATTGGGACTTCCATTCTTTCACATTTCATTTTCCGTGGTTTTAGTGTCTGTTCTAGAAAAATTTTAAACAGTGTCGGTGACGTGGAGCATCCCTTAGTTGTCTTGAATGACTTAGATATCTTACTTCCTATTTTGACACTGACTTCATTGTGTGTATATAGGTTTTTTACCGCCTGTATTAACTCGCTGGGTATTCCTATTTCCTGCATGGCCTTCCATAACTTTATTCTAGGGACCGAATCGTATGCCTTCTTGAGATCAACAAATGCCATGTGAACTTCTTTGTTCTTTGCCATTTTCTTTTCCACTAGTTGCTGTATAGTATATATATGGTCAATGCATGATCGTCCTGCAGTAAATCCAGCTTGATCTTCGTCGATTTTGCCGTGTAATTGTTCCTCTAATTTTTCTTTTACTATCTTTCCATATACACATCCCATCGATGATATCACACCGATGCCTCTGTAGTTTTCACATTTTCTTCTATCTCCTTTCTTGAAGATGGACACAATGTAGGCTTCGGTCCATTCGTTAGGTAACTGATGTTCATGTAGCGCTCTTTCAAACATCCGGTGAATCATGCGAAACAATTTCTCGGATCCGTATTTTATCAATTCGGGGGCGATACCTCCAGGACCTGCTGATTTTTTTATCAACATCAACTGCCTATTCTGTACAAATACGCTGCAATTTTTTAAGTGGCTGTTGCTTAGTAACGGCGGTACAATAGAAATCACAATATTGTTTATTAACGGAGGGGGCGAATTTAATGCTTAATAAAGCAGTATTGTATATTTAGCATATAGGGGAAGTAATTATTTTTATATTAAAAATTTGTTTGGACAGTGTAGAATGCAAATCGAAGTATGGTTGAGAGCTTAAAATTTGTTAATTATGTCGTGCTTTTTTACAGAAGAAAAGAGGAAACAGGCGATCATCTCAGCGCCTGAGTAAAAAGCCAAGAATAAGCCATATTGAACTGAGTAGCGATGAGGATGATGTGAAACCAAAATCTAAGAATGGCATTAAGCGTCAAAAAGTAGAAGTAGAAGTTGAGGATGATAATGAAGTGTCGAATACTTCAAATGACACCTCTAATTCGCCTACTCCTGCTTCTAAGAAAAATAATGTGCAGAGATCTCCAGCTCCTGGAAGTAAAATAAATGCGTCTGATTTTGTGGTAAGTGCTTTGTAAATGCTTGTTTATGTAGGCGCTGGAGGTTTAGTTCTAGCAAAAATTACTAAATTAAGAGGACAATATTCGCTGGTTGCATTTGATTTATTATTACGTTTAGTAGTATTCTCTAAAAAATCTAGAATACTGCAAACAAATGTTACAGATTATGAAAAAATTTAACATTTTTCAATGATCCTAGTTTTGTTTACTGGTCGTTTTTTTATGGTTACCATTGTAAAAGGTTGGACAGGACCAGCAGATTAGCAGATATAATAAGAAATGAAAACTAGAAGACAAAACCTTTTTGTGTTAATTGATTGGATGTTTTTTATTGCTTCATAGATCATTAATTGTAGCACAATAATTATACCTATATGAATTATGTGTTTATAAAAAACCTAGGGTGCTTGAAGTATGGATAAATAATGGTTTATAAATGTATTACAGTGACATATTCGTTTTGACAAATTTTAACTGAAATTCAATTTATCTTTTGTGGCGGCGCCTAGCGGAGGGTTGGTTTTGTAGTTGCATGGCGTGCGAGATAGATACCTGCTATAACAAGGGATATCTTAGAACTATAGTTGCAAAAATTCTGTACTTAATAAAAGTTGCTTGACACTACTTTGAGACATACTTTTTTTTCATATTTAATTTGAGTGGGCTTGAGTGTTCTAAATCAATATCAACAATTTTTTTGTGAAAAATGCGGAAATGTTCCATATAAACTAGACGATAAAATTAAAGAAATGGGGCTTCGAAAATAGTAGTTTTGGGGGGGTCTAGGGGGTTTCTCGAGAATTTCAAATACAAAGGTGGGTCAACCTATACCTTAAAAGGTCTTTTTACACCCAACAACACAAAAAAGGAAAATATCGATAGCTTAAACCGTTTCAAAATGTCGGCCAATTATATAAAAAAGCGGCCACAACATAAACCTTTTTCCAACCGTACATGAACTATTGTACCAAGACAGTTGGTACTGATGATTAAAGTCGATTAAATTAGCTTTCCAACGATGTACCACATGAGGCAAAAAAATAAATGTTAGTATCCTCTCTCTTCCTCAAAATTTTTGTATTTAAAGTTTTTTAATATCTCTCACCGTAGCAAAAAATGGCGGCTGATTTCTATTATCGGATTAATCGCTCTCTCTACGGCAGTAAAACAAAAATTTTTTGCTGATTTATAAAGTCTATTTACATAACGTTTAAATCCACGCGCGAGTTGGAGTTAGACAACTCAATATCGCACTCGCACTACACCTTTGTTATACCCGGCGGGAAACTATTATAATAATTTGAAAATGTGGTCTCTAGTATATGAGATATCGACCACCGTGGCCTTCTGGGCTTTTCCTGTATGCGTTTAAAAAAATGTCTCAGAATCGTAGCGGATATAGTTCAGCAGTTTGCATAACACCTTTTACTCCCATTAGTTAAATCTCCAAATTACAAACAACCGACTGGAGCAGTGCGGAAAATCATGTGAGAAATGAAATTAGGCTAATTTTTATTTTAATCTTTCCATATTCAATAAAACCAATTCATCAGATGATAGTACAAGATTTAAAACCATTGAATGGTTTTTCAGAATGGTGGATTTCTGATTCTAAAAAAAGACGCACAAGTTGGTGATTCGTCGAAACACCCATGCTTGTGGAGAATAGATGGAAAAGCGTTGCTACAAAAATATGAACCTTTCGAAGATGATGGGCTAGTAAAGCATCGGAATACTTCCATTGTAAGTATTTGTTTTCTGGTTTCCAGGGAAACAAAATTACGGCAACTCTTGCTTGGTTATAGTACACCGGTTGGTCTGCTATGGAGAAAGATCAGTACTACCCTGTTACAGTGAAGGTACTACAACACCAGGGCCAAAACATGACCGTGGAACTAAACTGGGAGAAATTAAGGGAGCTTAATAATGAAAGCGAATAAAGTTATTGTATGTTTTGCTTGAATTATTTTTTTAAGATATATCGCCAGTTAAATAACAAAAAAGGACTGGTTTTTCTTTATTATTATTAGGTAAATAATCCTGTTTTATGAGGTGGCTTATTTAAGACTGAAAATTTTATTCTCGAATATATTTAAGTGATAGTAAAATTGTGAATTTTATTGGTTATTTAAATTTTAAAAAATATGACCTTATGTGTATAGTAAATGTTGCAACTAGTTATTTTGTGTATTCTTAAAGGGCGTTTTTTATGCACTGACAGTGTTGCCAGGTATATTTTTCCTGCTACAATAAGAAAAAACATCTGGCAACACTGTTGGTGCCTTTAGTAAAGGGCAGTTTTATATGCGCTAACAGTGTTGCCAGATATATTTTTCTGCTACAATAAGAAAAACATTTCTGGCCACAGTGTTAGTGCCTTTACTATAAAGGCTGGATTTATAGGCACTAACAGTGTTGCCAGATAAGTTTTTCCTGCTGTAACAGGAAAAACGTCTGGCAACACTTAGTGCATATAAATCCAGCCGGATTACTAATCATTGTGAAATTTTTCTCGAGATAAACATACTGTGCAATAATGATTTTGCTAAGCAAACTAGGGGTATGAAAAATGGGATTAGAAACATTTACTATTTTTCTTTGTTAACTGGTTTGTAGTAAATTTTAAGTAGGCCACCTTGTAATTTTTATTTAAGGCTTTCAGTTGTTATAGCTGCTTTTCTTTCTTCGAATTATCTTTAAAAATACCAAAATATTTACGATTTAAAAAGAGATCTGTTCAATAATATAAAGTAGAGGTTTTTCACGTGTAAAATTAGTATTTTCTGCTTAATATTACTCGTTTTATTACAGTATCATAGCAAGCGTTATACAATAGTCACCCAAGGCATCTTTTTATTTTATTTTCAAATATTAAATAGTAATGGTAAGTTTCAGTAATTCAAGCACCTGTATTGCTTTTCTTTAAATAATTGTGTGTGGTTTAATTTAAACAAATGGTGTACCTATTATTATTGCAATGTTACAAATTCATTGCATTCATCAAATACCATTTTAGGTAATGTGTGTTGTCTTCAAAGGAATATTAAAAGATCATTACAAAAAAAAATCTTGTTGATTTCCGATGTTTGCGTTATAAACAAAGAAAGCAACTCTGTTGTGGAAAAATACTACATGAATATATTTTATGATTATCAATCTTTGGTTTTCTCGTATAACTGAAAATCAAGGGCCTGATTTACATGCAATAACAGTGTTGCCAGATATCTTATTCAGTTTCAATAGGAAAACATATCGGGCAACACTGTTAGTGCTTTTAATAAAAACCTGGTTTATATGAACTAACAGTGTTGCCACATTTGTTTTTCCTGGTGCAATAGGAAAAGCGTATTTAGCAACACTGTTAGTACATGTAAATCAAGCCTTTACAGCGATAATCAATGGTAAAATACAATGATGCAAAGTGTGACTTTATAATTTCATATTGAATGTATAAGGAAAGTGTGATGGTAGTAGGTACACTATGCAAGAAAAATTGCGGCGGCTTCTGGGTTTTGATAATTTTCATATGATCAGATTTATGTACTTGCTGTAAAATTTCGCTTGTTTCTGTAGAGGTTAGAAAAAGAGAGAAATAACCTACCTAAGTATATCTAGTTATTACATTTATATGTATTGTGTTGTCGTTTTTGTAACTGTATTATTAAAAAAGGATTCCATTGAGTTCATTTTCATTTAATAGATAAAAATAATGTTCGATGTTTTATTATATAAAGTTTTAAGTAATTTTTTTGTGTCCTTAATTATTGTAAGTGGAAGATTAAAGTTTAGTTTTATTATAAAACTCCACTTCTTTTATAAATAATTCAGTAGGCTGTAAAGTACTGACATCTGTGAAATGATGCACTATCTTGCAGTAACCATGTAGGTACAATGATTTCAAGTGCGAATTGAAAAACTTGTAAATACTTTCATTGCAGTTTAAATTTTTTCTCCGTTGGAGTCTCAAAAGCAACAAGAGATACAAAATTAGCTAAATTAAATAAACTTTCTGTATTTTCTTCTCTAATAAGAATATGTGAACAAATTTGTCCTAATATTGAGGCTTTCACGGTTTCTCGAACTCTTAATATTGCAATTTACTGTCGGCTTAGACCGCGTCATCATTTGGGTGAGGACCATCCTGTGGCTTGTCTGCTTTTACAAGCGTTTCCTCTAAAAGTTTGAGCCATAGCTGTTCGTGGGTCTAAACAGGGCCGTGTACTAGATTGTTTGAACCTTGGGGCAGACAAGGATTTGATCTTAATGTATCTTGTTTTTCAGAATAAGAATGCTTAATCAACTTATGCCTGTTAGCTGTTTTTAAATAATTAAAGTTTAAATGATGGGGTGCCAAATAACAACAAGTTTGTGATCTGTTGAATAACTTGTATCATTCATGATTGGGTTCCCATAAAATGGTCTACAGTTAGTAAAACTTGGTGAAGATTACCAACATGGATGGAAGCAGGGGTTTATGAATGGCCGCCTAGATCCCCCGACTTAACTTTGTTACACTTTTTTATGAGCTTACTTCTTAAATAAGATATATGAAAATCGGCCTATTAATTTAAAGTTTAAAAGCCCAAATTTGGCAAGAAATTAAGGAAATACATTTGAGAAATCAGGTATGCTATGAAACAAAAACATGTATTTTTTGTGGACACTCTGATTTATAATTTTATAGAATCAAATGCAGTACCTGTAGTACATCATTTTTACATTAATATTCTATATTTTAACTTCAAATTATTTTAACCACCAGAGAGCAGCACTTTTTACTTGCCTAAAGTAGTGCCTTCTGCATTAAAATGTTTTGAACTGTGACTGTGATTGAGTTTTATTAAATTGTCTTACAAAACTTTAGTAATTGCAACATCTATTACCTTCTATCATCTACAGCTCAGTAGAAATGCATAATGGCTACTGCCTGCAGTAGTATGTTGTGATTACAACAGTTTAAAATGAATTTATAGTGACTAGCCGACTAGTGTTGTATAGCAATATTTTGTCGGTATACCGTCATTGGATATTGTACTGCATACATTTTATTTCGTAAACTATTGTAAAAATTGGAATATCGAATTTTTTTCCTAATAAAAGTTGTTGGTAATTAACTGCCCTTCTAGCAACTTTCGACGTGTAAAACCAATTAAAAATCTAAAAAAAGTTTTTCAATCCACCTTACTGTACATGCATAACCAAACACCTAGTATAATTGGTAATATTTTAGATTGTGCAGCAGTTAAATATGAACAACTTTTATTAAGAAACAATTTGATCCCAAGACTTTACAAAATAATAATGAGGTGATACTTTCAATGACTCACCCTGTAAATATTTCACATATTTTAGCTGTGAACAGAAGCCGTGGCTTAGCGGCAGAATGCGTTTACAGCGTCAGGCATAAGTGGCCAAGAGTTTGAATGTCGTGCAGGTTACCTTTTTACCTTCCTCGCTATATGAAGTATACCTATAAAGGAAGGTGTTATAATCATGTAGGATTTGGAGCAAATGCGATTATTCAGTGAAGATTTTTTTTTATTTAATTGCATTTGAAGATGGTGTACATGGGTTATTATTATTTTTTCATAGTGTCCATCGTGAAATACTACTGCTTATGCTCCCTGCTGGAGTGTTCTTAATGGCCTGGCTGCCCCTGCAAGAATGTGAGCTATCAGCATTGACGGCCAATAACACAAAATGAAGTACTTAGAAGTAAATAGGAAATAATGTATGCTGCTGGCTAAGTACCGATATCAGTTATACAATGACATCATACCAACAAAATATTACCAGTTGGACATGTATCAATGAAATGAATAATATTGCAGTTGAAAAAGTAGAATAGAAAATTTATTTTAACGCGGAATGTGAGTAATAGGTCATTATTGTTTGGTTTTTTACAACAGGATAATTTTATTTGATGTTTGTTTTAAATCTGTTGAAAAAAAGGTAAGTGAAAGCTACATATTTTTTCCTTCTTGTGCATGCAAGATTGTGTTATACCAAGAAATGGACAAAACATGTTTATTACAAAATTATTTTACAGAACTGCCGATGGAATGCAATGTGGTTTTAAAGAATATTTCGAAGTTCCATAAGTCAAGGGAACTGCCTTTCTGCATGAGGAATTTTCTACAAAAACGAAGTAGAGTGCAAGAAATGCTTTAAAAATTCATGCACTTTCACAGCAAGAGGAATTAGTAAGTTATTAAAGTTTTTTAACCGCATTCTGCACCATCTATACAGAGTGATTGATTGTATAGGCCCAAGCGAATATCAGCTACTATAATAAATAGAAAATTAAAAAACAAATAGGTACTTTAATTATTTCAAATATACCTACCATGTGCATTGTATTCAGATAATTAATCTTGTTAGCATTGCAAAAACATTGATTGGCATATAGCACATTTGGTAAGATGTTTATTGAGAAAAAACTAGTAGAATCTTTAAAGTTTCAGGGTTTGTTGCTTTCATCATTACATAGCACGGAAATATCAAGAAAATAAACAAAAAAGTTACTTGTTTTTATTTTAAAAATTGATTAAACTAAAACGGCTAAATTTATAAAAGCCCTACTTACGCATATAAAAGTATAGTTAATTGCGAGCATAAAACTTTTTTGCCAGCTCAATTCCGAGAAATATAATTTTTAAATAAAATTCTTGTCCTGTAAAACCAATCACCCTGTATACGAAAAATAAAGGAATGAAAAAGTCTTATTAATAAATATTTTATATAAATTGTTTTAGAAGTAGAACTTTGAAGTTTTTTTTTTTTTTTTTTGATACTTTCTGGTTGCACCTGGTATATTCTGTAAATTAAAATAAATAGAAAAAGTTAGGTTACATTTTTATTTTTTGAAAGAAATTGATATAAACACAAATCTATAAAACTATTGTTATTTTCTCTAAACAATCGGTACATATTTATTTGTAAACAAAGTACATCATCATAAATTTAAATGAAAATGGTGCAGAAGTGAACAAATTTTACACTTCATGGTAAATACAACCTATATACCTTAGGTACTATTTATGTATAATTAATAAATATATCAACATCTTTATTGTAACGCACTAATTTTGAACACTTTTAGCTACAAATACCAGTTCATAGTCTAATCTTATCATTTATTTGCTCACGGTGACAAAACTGATAAAAATGTTAATGACCACACGATAACAGGTAATGAAAATGATTTTGAAACTATACTACGCAACATGTAATTTTAATCAATTCCACAACCCTATGCGTTCATTTGATGAGCAGGTGGTGAATAAGTGCCGCTTAGCGGAGGATCAATAATTAGCTTCTTCATTATAAAGAACAATACAGCGCCAACTAGGAGTTCACCCACGCTCACCAATAGAATGATAGCCCATGCTGGTATTGCTGCTGATTCTGTATAAATGAATTTTTTTTATTTATGATTAATTTTTTTTTTAATTTTTACTTACTGTAGTACGTCCGTGTAACGGTTTTTCTGCCTTTTAAAATTTTTCTACGTGCTTCGACTTCATCGGTTAAGCAAGCAATTACCACTGTTAAATAAAAATTGAAATGTGTGTAAAACAAATTGTTTGAAAGAAACAAAAATTGCAAACTTACCAAAGAAAATTGCTAAGTAACACAACCACTTGAATTGTTTCATGATTGCTGTGTATTCACCTGTATTCTTTTGTAGGTATAGTACCAAAACAGGCACAGGTGAAAACACCTACTTTTATCGCTTTGTTTGTTATCTTATCACTGTTTGTTTTCTGTGTTATTTTATGAGTCAGAATCTAATAGGATTTATAATTAAATATGATACATTTGAAATCGTACTTGGTTTATGAGAAAAAATCGTTAAATAAATAACCTAAAATGGAGAAAAATTATGACTAATTAGAGGGTTTATAGTAAACATTTGAAGGTTGGGCATTTTGATAAAAAGAGATAACAGGATGAAGAATATTGATTTTAGAAGTCTCTTTACAAATATTAAATTGTGTTTGAATAAATACCTTTTTATAGTAGTTAAATAATAATTAAGATACATGATTAGTTGATTACAGACTGTTTACGTTGATTGCTTTAACAATTTAAATAAATATTTTAGTTTGATTAAATTAACTGATATTCATTTATCTTGTAGAATTTTAAATCAAACAAATTCAAGCCAAGTTTGGCCTCTAACACTAAAGGTCTGGGGTTTGATTCCCCGCTGCAGCCATGCAGCAATAGAAATCTATGCTGCAACTCGCCACTCAAACTCCCCAATTCGGTGTAGGCTATCTTGGGATGTTGATGCCTGAAACCTTCTCTGGTATTTAACTGTAGGTTCCCTATATTACACCTTAGCGCTAAAGCAGAGTAGGTATGTGGCAGAGAAGAGTGGCGGAGCCCAGCGGTGGGATGTAAAAGGCTGATTGCGACGTGCTATGTAATTAAATAGTTTTCCATTTAAAAAGTATCTATTTGTAGCTCATCCCTAGCTCTATTACTCTACAAAAATTCAAATTTCTCAGTGTCGCCTTCTATGAATTTTTTTAAATCTAAAATTAATACCTTTTGGTTGTATAGAAGGAGGACAATAAAACATTTTAGTTGAGCTAAATAGCTCCTGAACGGTGGTAGATTAAGGTTTACAATTTAATTTTTTAGTGCATCAATATTTAGGGGAGTTAATTTTCCCCTCTCACCCGCTTTTTGACTGATTTTGTCTTAGGGTTTCTGGATTTCTATAATACTAAGAAATGTTATTGCTAAAAATTAAAAAACGATTGTTTTTCCCAGAAAATTTTTTTTTGATTTTTTTTTTAAATCTGACGATTTTTTACTTTCTCATACTTTCAGCATAAGTAATAGTCGAATTAAAAGTATCTGAGATATTTTAAATATTCAAGGTAGTACCGAATTACTGGACATTCGGCAATTCCTATATTGTAATATATATAAAAATATTTTTTTTTAAGTACTATCGTATACGTACAATTTTATAATGATGCCAAGAATGTTAAAATACACAGGGTGTTTTATTTAAAATAAGAAATGCAAAAAAATTGAAATTTACAGTAAATTATAGCAATTTATATGTTTGTTGCTCCCTCAAAACTACGTGTAAATTAATAAATAAAGAATAAAAAAAGGGGTGAGCTATGTTTCGTCTGGTATTCTTTATAAAGATTGTTTTGAAAAACTGGGCCCCCGTTCAGAGGCAGATTGCTCACCTAAAAATAAGACAATTTTCCTATAAGTATCTGTCTGTAACAGCTTGGTTTTCGAGATAAAAAAACAGGTTTATTCAGATTTTAACAAGTATTTCAAAATGATTAAAAACAGTGGCGTGCATGCATTTTTATTTATTTTTGAAAATATGAAAATTGTGAATATACTAGCAGTTCAAAGTTTTGGACATTTTCAAAAAAAAATTCTCAAAAACTGCCCACAACATTTTTTTTTTAATTTTCTGAGCTGATAGAGCTTGCAATGAAGTACAAAATTTGTTTTTTAATAATTTCCCAAATTTTACTCTGACGCCCTCTAGGAATTTTTGAAAATTTTGAAATGGATTAATGTTTTATTCCTAAACGTAAACGCCGATCGTTGTAAACTTTTAACAGTTTGACTGTTTGAAGTACTTTATTAGGATCAGCGAGAATTTTCAACTATTTTGAAACTTAATAAAAAAAAACGATACTTTTTAATATCAACAACGTGTTTCCCGGCAGTTACGTGATTTTTAACGCCTATCAATTAGCTTTAATAAAAAAAAATGTTTTTCACTCTTTGCATAACTGTATAAATAAAGTTGTTATAACTATTTTCGTGATGCATTAACTATCTTACCGCCTTTCGCGTGGTAGGAGCGCGCGCAGCCCGTAAGTAACCAACGCCTTGAGTCTGCAGCGGGCTTGTACCGGCAGGAGATTTGAATTTCCATCACTTCATGACGCGAGAATATTTAAAACGTAAAAAGTATGGGAAAGTACCAGCGACCTGTTTCGTCCATTTTTTTTTCAGATATAACAAATTTAGTCTTAGAATTTTATCAGTAAAACAAACACCATTATCAAAACCTTGTATGTTTACTATGTAAGCAAAGCTACTTATGTCCACATTACTTTTATACCCGACATCATAGGTATCATATCATTTAAAAAAATTATTTTATTGTTTCAGTTAAAACACCGAAAACCAAGATATATTGAATGCATATAAACATAGAAAAGTCAAAAATCTATTAAATGTGATTTAAAAGTTTTGGAATCTACCTGGTATGTTATGTACTCACTTTCCTTTTTGGTATGACCTAAAGCTATGTTGCATAATTATAATGTCAAGTTAAAATCACTTTTGTAAATAAAATTTAAAAAAATGAAGTAGTTTAAAATGGCTGCTAATTTTTACAAGTAACAACAAAACCAGTTGAAAGCTACCTATTATTGGTACAAAAAATAAAAAATGATTATACACTGAACTATGTTAATAACGGTGAAATAATTTATAATTGGACCCAAAGGTCAAGAAGCTAGATAATAGCCATAATTTCTGATATAAATAACAACCTGATTTGAATAGCTTTGAATAGTTTAAGGCTGGCATACAACATGCGCACAGAGAAAGATTCAGTCAGAATGGGACCGCTCGTTGGGGCCATTGATGAGGGTACCTCAAGCGCCAGATTTATTTTATTTAAGGCGGGAACAACACAGGTTGTGGCTTCTTACCAACAAGAGTTATCACAGAAGTTTCCACAAGAAGGTTGGGTGGAACAGGACCCATTTGAAATTTTAAGTGTTGTCACATTGTGCATCGACCGTACTATAAAGCAACTTGAATCAATCGGAGGCAGTGCTAGTGATATTGTTGCAATTGGTGTAACAAACCAACGTGAATCCACTATAGTATGGGATAAAACAACAGGTCTTCCTCTTCATAATTCCATTGTTTGGCGGGACATGCGAACTGCATCCACAGTAGATCAACTTCTCGAGACGGTTCCAAATAATACAAAAAATAATAATTATTTAAAACCATTGTGTGGGCTTCCTTTATCTCCGTATTTTAGTGCAGTCAAATTGAAATGGTTGGAAGACAATATTCCAAAAGTCAAAAAAGCCATGACCGAAGAACGCTGTTTGTTCGGCACGGTTGATACCTGGATTATTTGGAATTTAACTGGAGGTAAAGATGGTGGGATACACATAACAGATGTATCAAATGCTTCAAGGACTATGTTAATGAATATTGAAACTTTGAAGTGGGATCCAGTTTTGTTGAAGTTTTTTGATTTGCCTTCATCTATTCTTCCCTGTATTAAATCAAGTTCTGAAGTCTATGGTAGCGTAACTAATGGACCATTGAAAGGAATTCCAATCTCGGGATGCCTTGGTGATCAGCAGTCCGCTCTGGTTGGACAACAGTGTTTGAGACGTGGAGAGGTAAGTTTGAGGATAAATATGCATGATGCATAAAGTAACCTCTTCATTTGCAAATTTTTAAAAACTCAATTTATTAATCAATTTTATATTTATAAAAACAGTTGAAAAGACAATTTTATGTACTACAATAATATATTAAAATAATATACGGGGCTCAATTTAAAAAACTGAAGTTGGCCTTGTTTCTGGTTAAACTGGAAGTGATAAATTACTGACCTATACAATATACATAATATACTGCGTATTTATCAAAATTGTGAAAAAGGGGGGAGTATTTACTTTTGTTGTGTACCCAGTATATGTATTAAATATGGCTAATATATTTTAAATTATTCAAAAATATCTCAGATATTTTTTATTCGTCTATTCAGAAATATCTCAAACATATTTTTAAACAACATAAAATCTTAGATATTTTAAAAATTTTAATTCAAAACATCTTGGATATTTTGAAATAAATTTAATTTCTGAATATCTTAGATATTTGAATATTGTTTTAAAATAAAGGAATTATCGAATATCTAAGATATTTGAAAATCGCCACCATCTATAAGATTTGTACTTCTAACTGCTGCGCAAACCAGAGCGTCATCATCACTGTTTCAGCCTACCTGTCAACTGTTGCCATAAGCAGTTTTAAAACTTATCAGTCACACAAAAATGGCGGTATTAATATCCAAATATGTCCTATAATTTAAAATATCTCAAATATTTTGAAACAATAATTCTTAAATATCTAAGATACTGGCCAATTAATAAAATTATTTAAAAATTGATATTATATTCCCAAATAATCGAATTCGAAATATCTTTGAAATTTTTATAATTATTTAATATCTCAGAGATATTTTTAAATAATCAATATTCACCGAGATTCTTTTAAGGGTATTCTAAGATGGTTTTAGAATACTTTTTTAATATAAATTACTATTTATAAATATCTATGATATTTCTGATGCTTCTGAACAATTCCTTAACATTCTCCAAAAATACTTATAACTCATTCATTTACAAAGGTTCCGGATTAACTTTTAATAATTAAAAATATGTAAGATATTTTTAAATAAAAGCACGATCTTAAAGTGTTTACCCTGTAAACATAATAAATGAAAGGCGGATTTATATGCGCTAACAATGTTGCCAGATATATTTTTCATAGTGTAGCAGGGAAAATGTATCTGGCAACACTGTTAGTGCATATAAATCCGTCGTTTCATTATGAATGATGAAATTCCGAGAGGTGAGCTCTTGAGAGCCATTAATTGGCTTTCGAGCTGTGATTTTAGAAGCTTTGATCTTATCTGACATTAACATACTCTTATGCTAAACAGCCTTTCTTTTGACCATCAACCTATTAACACCATATTTTTCATTATTCCAGGCTAAAGCAACGTATGGTACGGGTTGTTTCCTTCTCTACAATACCGGTATTACCACAGTAAATAGTGCCCATGGCCTTCTAACAACAGTAGCTTATCAGCTGGGACCAAATGAGCCTTGTGTTTATGCGCTAGAGGGGTCTGTAGCAGTTGCTGGTGCTGCGTTGACGTGGCTAAGAGATAACATGTCGATGTTGCCAAAGTTTTCAGATGCAGAAGCTATTGCTGAGGAAGCAGAGCTACTTGAAGGGGGTGATGTGTATTTTGTACCTGCTTTTAGTGGTTTGTACGCGCCATATTGGCAACAGGATGCTAGAGGGTAAGGATAAGTTAGAATTTTTAATAATAATTGTCTGGACGTGAAAGGATTAAGTGTAGATTGTTACTTTTTCGTCGTGTCAATTTTAAAGTTTTAAGTTTTTGCTGTTATCTAATAATCGTAGTTAGTTTGAAAAAAATGGATAGCAGTGAATTTAAAACTGATAATTTATTTTCAGAGTGATATGTGGCATAACAGAAGATACTCATTCTAGTCATATTGTGCGAGCCACCTTAGAAGCAGTGTGTTTCCAAGTTCGTGACATTCTTGAAGCCATGAATAAAGACTACGGATCAAGTCTTGCACAATTAAAGGTAAAAATTTTCCGAGGTCTAATTAATAAAACCGTTAATGTTTCACTACAACAAAAGTAATTAAATTTCCTAAAATTTCCATTGATTACCATTAATTATATTTTTAAATTTAAATGTTGCAAACCCACTACCTGCCTTAATTGAAATGTTGAAAATATTTACTTTTATTTATCCTTTAGGAAATGCATTCTTTGTTTTACTTACTGCTTTTGTTTTGGTGCAAAGGAATTTTAAATGTAAACCCATCTAATTTAGACTAGAGTTTTGAATGCATATTATCATGTACTCCATCAAACAGCTAATAGCATGCAGCAATCTTTCATGGAAATAACAGAGTTTTAGTGGTAATTTTGCATAAGTGCAAAATTTTAGATTTAGCGCAATTGTTTTCTGTAGGGCAATATTCTTATCAAATATCCCACATTCATAGAATATTCACAGATAATTTTTTTTCTCACTGTTTGCTCTTGCTTTTGTCTACAACTCATGCAGATTTCTGTACCACCAAAATCATTCATTGATTATTATTTCCAATTGAAATATAATCTCATTCTACTTTTTAATATTTACAGAATCCCCCACCCCCATTTATTGGGGGTTGTAAACGTTTTCCGAAAAATCTAAAAAAATAGGCTTTACCTATTTTGATGTGGATATTAAAAAAATATAATTAAAAAGAAATAATAATTACTTTAATATATCTAATCACAACAATTACAGCACAGCTAACTATGAACTGTTTTTAGTTGTAGGGTATCTAAATATAAAACCCTGCTAATCCCTCATTAAAAGGACAACTAAACCACCTGCTGCGTAGAAATTTTAGGCTCATGCGGTACAAGGTTACAAGATTAGCTTTGGACCATTATGTTCTGTTTTTACAAAAAAAAACAACGATTTTTTTGATGTTTTGGAAAAATTATACATCCAAAATTAGGGATGTAGGAGAAAAATTAACCTCTCTAAATTTTGTTGCACCTAAAAATTAAGTTATGAATCTGATTTTACTATTGTGCTGCTATCGCACTGCAAATTCTCATATTTATTTTTTTTTTAATTTTATAAAAGAATCATAAAAATATTTTGATGGTCTGTATTTAAGTGACATCAGGTTATCACTTAAAAATTTTTTTAAGAAATAGAAATGTCTGTATTTATGTTTATGCAAGCCTGTTTTAATTGGTTGTTGATGAAAGCATGTGCATTAAAGTTGTTGTGAGCAAGGTTTTGGGTATAAATACTATTAGTCAAGTTAATTCATACATACTAGTTATGCAACACATCTCACAATTATCTATCTATCTATTGCAATGATATGCTTGGTCTTGTGACTATTAGAAAACAATCCCTAAACTGTCTGCAATTCACACAATTAAATTTAAACTTGCTATGAAACTCTTTTAACTTTCTCAGGGTCGTTATAAGCTTGCAAAATAAATTGTTTAAATTAATTTTTAAGTAGAAATAAATACACAAAGATATCAACTTTACAAAATAATAATTTTATTAATTAACTCAATTTCTAAATGTGGTTTCCGAAATATCAATAAATTTTACTAACTACTATCGTTTTTTTTTTAACAAATAAACACTTATCTTAGCGTCTTCTTATTCCTCGCTCTAGCAAAACGCTCTGCTGGCCTCTCGAGCAACAACAAATACTCTCTCTTAATCTGAATCTTCTTCTTGTGCTTTTTATATTATTACCAATTTGGTTTTACTACCATCACCAACGTACAAACTTCCTCGATCACCTTTTATTTATAATTCTTCTGGATTTTTCTTTAATTCGTTATTACTTCTTGTATTTTCACTTTTATTCTTGCAATTGGCTTTTATATAACTTTTAGACCCGTTTTTCCTCTTTTTTCTTTCAGAGGATCTCAATTCTGTGTATTTATTTACACAGACGAGCCGTACTAATTAAACAAATTTCTTTTTTTTTATCTCTTTTTTCTTCCTCCTTTGATTTTCATTTTTATTACAAACAACTAAATCTCATGTCCATCAATATCCTTTTGAATATGTTTGTCATTTTGACACTGACATACAAACTGACATTAGTCGACGCACAAATCAAGTAACTCTAAAACTTCTTATAAACTAAACCTTTTTAACAATTCTAAATTAAATTATAAATACAATTAACATAAATAGTCTTCGTATCAATCTGTTGTGTTTGTCTTTTCTTTCAGTACCATACGAAAAATAACAATTATTAGAATTTATAACAGGAATTCTAGCAAAAATACGCGACCCTGAGCTTATAAGTCAGAATATTAAAATCTTACAAGTCTTCATAAATCTCCAAACGTAAATTGAACTGCAACAAACAATCCAAAAACTGCTTTCCAGCAACCACAATACCCCAGTCAAATCAAACACCTCTAAATATCATAGCACTATATACCCTCTGTCTATAAAGTACCCCCCCCCCCCCAACTAACTTTTGAACGACTTGATATTTCACTACAATATTTGGTGTGCTTTAATGGGAAATTAAATACTATTTCTTAGCCAAAAATTAAATTTTCTATCATTCAAAATGGCGACTGGGCGCCATTTTGAAATTTTTTTTAATAGAAAGGCGGGTCGAGTGACACCTCATTTGAAAGGTCTTTTGATTTTGCGTCTGATCCTAGAGTTTCAAAGAAAAATATTTAGCAATAACAAAATGGCGGATTTTAAACAAATGGCCTGTAGAATAGCCAGCTCACTCCCCAGATTTAACTTTCTTAGATTTTTTTCTATGGGAATATCTGAAATTGAAAGTGTACAGAACCCGCCCAGAAACAATTGAAGAACTGGAGCAACACATTACAGAAGTTTGCAGAAATATCAGTCCAGAAACTTATGAAAATGTAAGGCAGGAATTTCATAACCGACTTTTTATGTGCCAAGGAGTGAATGGTAAACATTTCGAACACTTAATTTAATTAATTTAAGCTTTAATTTTTAGTTTTTTTAAATAGATGTCTTTATCTTCAAACATCGTCATTTTGTTATGGCTGAATATTTTTCTTTGAAACTCTAGGATCAGACGCAGAACTAAAAGACCTTTCCAATGAGGTGTCACTCGACCCCCCTTTCCTTTAAAAAAAAATTCAAAATGGCGCCCAATCGCCATTTTGGATGATACAAAATTTTAATATGGTCTGAAAAATAGTATTTAATTTCCCATTACAGCACACCAAATTTTGTGGAAAAATATCAAGTCGTTCAAAAGTTTGTTGGGGGGGGGGGGGGGTACTTTATAGACACAGTGTATATAAAAGTGAATGTTTGTGTGTATGTTCCCTATAGATTCCGAAACTACTCTCCCCATTGAGCTCAAACTTTGACACAAAGTGTGTTTTGAGGGGAGGAAGGTTTTTGGAAGGTTTTTTTTTTACAAAAATTGGACCCGCTAGGTGGCGCTGGCGATATTTACGAAAATGTGTGTTTATTGTCTGTTTTCGCTTTATTGAGGCGTAGTAACGCACGCTAGCTAGCATTAGCCAGTTATAAAATGTTTCTAAAAATATTTTTACAGTGGGATAGTATACTATAGCACTATTACATGACGTCATTTTTATAAAAATAAATACGTGAATTTTTACAGTGGGATAGCAGCTTCACTCATGAGCACCTTAGCTCAAACAGAAATTTGTTATCGTCCACATGCATGAATTTTCGGTTCTGAAAAATCCATAAAAGGCTTTACAAAGAAATTAGTGGAGTGGCACATGAATCACATTGTAGCTTATTTTAAGCCCTATTGGCATATAAATATTTAAAAAAATCGTGTTGCCAGTTTTTGAGCAGTGTTTTTGATATTTTTTCATTTCACAGTTTTAGTAGTTCCAAAAGTTCTAGTAGCTTGTAACACTGTGTACGCTTAGGGCATTTCCATTATCAAATTTCATCCTGATCTGATAACTCCTTTTTGAGTAAATGGGCGTTAAAACACAATTTTTTAAAAATTCATAGAAGATGTCGAAGAGTAATTTGCGAGCTGGGACACTAACCAATTGTAACTAATCCTCAGCTCTATGAGCTTAAAAAATTTAAAACAATTCGTGTGGCCAGTTTTTGAGCAATAATTTTTGAAAATTTCCGAAATTTATTTCACTTTATTGCTTACAACTTTTCGTTTTGTGCACTGTAACATTGTGTCTATAGGGAGATTACGATAAAATATTTGAATCCGATCTGTTTCTTGTTTCCGTGTAATAAGACGATAAAATTAAAATTTACAAAAAATCGTAGCGGCCGTCCTTTTGAAGCTAGAAAATTCGGAAAAAGAAGCCGCAAGACGTTCGACAAATTACAAAACGCACTCCCAAAAAATAATTTATTATAAAAAAAAGCATTACGCAACAACATGCAACGCTAACAGCAGTGCTTCAAAATCAAGAACATGGTATGCCTATTAAGCGTTAGTGGCGTCGTGTGCGTTGGATTCTAGATTTTGAAAATTTTCATGAAATCAATTCTAGGAAAGTAAATATTAGAGATCATCTCCTTTAAAATATTTAAGTTACCTGCTACTGGTAAAAGGAGGGCTGCTTTTCAAAACTCACTATTAGCCTAATAATTTTCCTTTCGTCCCATAAAATTGAAAAAAAAATGGTTGCTCAATCCTTTATAACTTTTTAGATATCAGCTTGCAACATTTTCGTTGCGTACCTCGTATACATTATACATTGCGTTTTTATTATAATTAAACATCGCATGAATTATGGTAACAAGAAACATTTGAAGCTAAATTTTTATGCTTATATTCCTGTTTTGTGCACATTTTAAATTATTTTCGGTGTATTTTCATCGAAAAGAAACTGGTTTCTTAAATTTATTTTCTTGCGTCGCACATCCTCGCCGTACGATGTTTTCGTCTGTGGTTCCCAAGTTTACGTGCTTGACGAAAAGCATGTGGTCTCTGGGGTTCCCCTGTTTCACAGACGTAAGCTCTGCACCTACAATGTCTTCATAATTAAACGTTTTTGCAAGGATTGATTTCTGCTATTAGTCTTTGTTAAATTATGTTTCATTCTGATCCGATTAAAAATTTTTTAACACAAACCGTTCCACAAAATTACCTTGCTTTTGTTTGGCGTAAGTTCCTGCTTTTTTTGCTTTTAATATTTTTTTTGCCAAACTTTGTGCCTACATTTTTTTTGTGCTTTATTATTAGGCCTCTGCTCATAACATGGGAGATATTGATATCACATAAAATATTATAAACTGACAAAAGCGGTTTTATTTCTATACAAAGAAAAGGGACAACAAAAAAAAATCGCACTTTTGGGGACCTGAATTGACTCAGTAGTCGTTTATACATATTTCTAGATATGCGCCAGCTCTTGCAGGTAATTGGTCATGTTTTATTGCTACATTTGATCCCAATAAAAATAAAAGAAACATTCATTTACATTTATTTTAGTCATACTACATTTTGCTACAAGTTAATTAACACTGAATTACCATTAAACCCAACAATATACACAAGGACAAAGAATATACTTATTACACACATCTAGTTACGTAACTTTGCAAGAAGATACGATGAATTATACTTTTCCATTTGGAATTAATTAAGGCGTTGGTAATACCAAGGCTGCAACGCATGCTGCTTCACATGCTCCAAATGCGGTGTTACAAGCTGCTAGGGCAGGAACTGCTGCAATTTGAGCTCCGGGAATCGTGCCAAATGTAAATCCAGCTGCTGCAAAACAGGCGACAACCATTCCAGCACAACCTGCATAACAAATACCAGCCCCAATGGGTCCACTAGTACTGGAACTTATTAGCAGGGCGAAAATGAAAGTGACTGCGAACTTGTTAAAAGCCATTTTCGATTTTTTTCTATCTCTTCTAGACGTTTTAGGACTGGGGTACACCTGGGTGTATCCCTTCACGACGAAAGATAAACTAAAACTGCGTTGGGGAATTTACAACAAGGTTCAAGTTCAACAAGGTAAATTAGATAGTACTGCATCACGGGCAACACGTTTTCCATACTGGATATATTTTATACTAGTGGACTTTTTTAAATACAAGTTTTAATTTTGAGGAACATATTTTCTCTTAAAAGGAGTAATAGTGGAAGTAAGGCGATTATTGTTATAAAAAGGAAAATAATGTAGTAGTGTGGAGTGAACAATTTTCAGGAACTTGGCTGTTCTGTTAACTTGCTTATCTATTTTTCGTGAATTATAACTTTTTGGAAGTTCGTTTTTCGTTTCAATGCTTTAAATAGATGAATATAGTTCGAGTATTACATTAATTGGAAAAATAGTAGAACCAGTGGGCTACGCCCGCGTTTTTATTTTAGTAACCTCTTTTAATTAAAGTTATTTTGAATAATTGTAGCTATATCTAGGTTTTTGTGGCTACAATTTTCAAACTGTTGCGCCTAATTTTTTTTATGCCTATTTTGGTAGTTAATTATAAAAAAATAATTTTCCCGCCATCCGCAATACAAATTAAATCATATTTTGTGTATATTAACCCGATTCTCAAGGTCGGTAAAGTAGCTTTAATTTTTTTATTACAGCAACGTTGTTAGAAGCGTAGAATATAAAACATATTTTATTCAACATTACCAAATGTTAAATACATTTCAGTTACTTGCTTTGAGGTGAAAAGGTCTTTTTCACTTTTTGCAATATATTACTAACAATAGTCACAGCTTACCCTCGGAGAATTATATCGAGAAACTCATTGTTTGTTATAGTAATAATAGCACACATTCTATTATTAAAGAACTGTTGGCACTACAGCTATCTTTTTTTTTATTATATTTTAGTGTTGCAATTCTTGCTTTGGTTGTTAAATAATTTTTTTTTTGAAAACATTTATTTTACATAAAATTATAACTTTTATACTTAATGCGTAAAAATTCCAGCATTAGTTATAAATGCTCTTTCTAATAAAATTTTAATTATGTTTTCTGTGCAGTGCTTTTTTAGTATCTATTTATTAAATTCGAATATCTTTCCTCTATCTCAACTTATACTGAAGAAAAAATGGTTTTGTTAGGTTACTTTGCATAATCTAAAATTATTGTCCTCTGTACAGGGTGTTTTGCTTTAATGGGGCAGTATAGAACTTTATGAATATAAAAATGAAATAATAATTAATAGCTTCTTCAACAGATATTTATTTTAAACTTCAACGTGTTTCAACATGTTTATGTCATTATCAAAAGCAAGATTAGAAGTAAACAGTTGGTGTTGCTATAAGAACAATATAATTTCTTTACTTGATCTTGGTTATTTAGCTCTGAAGATAACTTGATTTCTCATTCCAAAAATTCTAATAATGGTGGATTTACGAGATCAATTTGCTTATTTATTAAAGGCGCAGTTCATAAATGTTTGTGATTTTCAAATGCTACCAATATATATAATTTACGTTTATCATTGCAAAAGCAAAAAAGCAGGCAACAACTCCAAAAGTCGTCGGATTTGCATAAAATTTGGTATTAAGATTTCCAGTGTGATTATGCATTTCTAAAATTCAAAACTGGCGGTCTATTAGACAAAATTTTATCAGATTTATACAAAATTTCGTTTTTGAAGGTTAGCAGGGTTGCTGATATCAAATCTGATATCGAATTTGTAAAATTAAAAATGGTGGACTATTAGACAAAATTACATCAGATTTATACAAAATTTGGTTTTTGATGGTTTGAATGGTCGCTGATTCAAAATCGGATACCAAAATTGTAAAATTTAAAATGGCCTAATATTAGACAAAATATTTATCAGATTTTTACGAAATTTGGTTTTTGAAGGTTTGCGAGGTTGCTGATTTCAAATCCAATGTCGATTAGGTTTTTGAGGGTTTGAAAGGTTGCTGATTTCAAATCTGGAATCAAATTTGCAAAATTCAAAATGGTGGATCGAATATGGCGGACTATTAGACAAAGTTGTATCAGATACAACTCAAAAATACAACTTCCTGATTCAGCCAATTTTGGTTCTTGTTTACTAAAAAAATCTTTTTGCTACAAGTATTGTTCCATTTTATTAGAAACTCTGCAAATTCGGGAGAGATTTTTAATTATTATTTTGTTATCGACTTCCGAATTAAATTGCTCCCATTGTAATTCGGTTGATATAGGCCAGACAATTAGAAATTTTGATACTAGTTGGGCTGCACCGATCCCTGTTTTTTTACTTGACCGAGTACCGAGTACTCGGTTTAGGGCATTAGGCGAGTACCGAGTACTCGGTCGCCGAGTAGTAAAAATTTTCACACTTTGAGTATTTGACTGTATCACTGGTCACTTAACCCGTAGGTGCTGCAGAAATTTTTCTGTGATTCCCTGTCCTACTTGCAGTGACATTTAGTTAGGTACTTACTAGTATCTAGGTATCTTAAAAATTATAGAAATATGTTTATTATTATTAGGTATCTCGCTTCTTACTGTTCTTTGCGACTTACAGCTTTCAGCAAATGATTGTTCGTTCTGTAGTTGTTTGTTGAGAATTACAAATAAAAACGTCGTTTTCTTTATTTTTTTTATTAATTTTTGTTACTCCGCCGAGTAGTGAATATAAGACCGAGTACAGAGTATTCGTTACTCGTCAACAATTTTGGCCGAGCACCAAGTACTCGGCCTACTCGGTGCAGCCCTAGATACTAGGTACAAAGAACACGTACGATGTTACAAATATAAACACCCACATACATCCAATTGCGCTAAACACTTACTAGACCACAATTATTCAATGACATCTAATAACACTATAAAATGTTTACACTATTGTGATGATAAACGTAAATTAAATATACTAGAAGCTTTATGAAATTCACAATTAACAACTGTGTCTTTAATGAATGAGCAAATTGATCTCTTAGATTCACCATTATTAGAAGTTTTGGAGTAAAAAATCAAGTAATCTGCCAGACATAGACACCAAGATCAAGTGATTGTGTTATACTGTTTCTATAGCAACACCAATTAGATATTTACTTTTAATCTTGCCTTAGGTAATGACATGTAAATGAATGAAACACGTATGAAGGCTAAAATAAAAACCTGTTGAAGTTATTAATTATTTTATTTGATATATTAATTATCTATTAAAATTGAAAATTACTGGTACATGACATTTATGAATTACAATAATTAATACTTGCATTATTTTTGTTGTTGTTTTATTTAGATATAAAATACACGATTTCTGGAAGTTTACTGAAATGCAATCTTGGCTTGATTTAAATAATTATGAAATGCCTTATATTCTCACAGACTAGAACAACTAATAAACATAATATTGCGTATCTAATAATAAATCTAAAATTTAATACTACTCATTTAAATGATTTCATAACATTATTTAGTTAGTGCCTCTGTAATAGCCATCTTCTATTATATATAACATTTAATCAACAACATTCAGTCGGAGATTTAATTCAACATCTCCATCATAACCATTATGGGGTATTTTTTGCAAAACTTGTTGGTATTCATCAGGTAGTCCCGATTCTTTAGCGCCATCAAGAATTGTATTTAAGTACGCTTGTGAAGGAAGTCTGTTCTCAGGAAACTTTCCAAATTTAATATATTCTGATGGGGTTTCAACTTGTTGAAAAATATGACACTTCTTTGTGCTTCCATCAGGTAATTCCACATCAACTTCAAATCGAAAATATATTTTGTCGTTCACACCTTCCTGTCTACAATTGATTACTGTTAATATTTTAAAAACTACAACGGAACAGAGGCCGAACACACACTTGAGTTAGAGTGTTACAACTCAACATCACACTAAACCACTATTATACCTGGCAGGATAGGTTTGATTTGTGTGCACGAGATTTAAGACTGGCACGCCTTGCACTGTTGACAATGAATTTAGTGATTTGTGCGATTATTTGTTATGCACTCCACTCTAAACAGGATAGCGAAACAATATGTCAAAATGGCGCCACTTTTAAATTTTTAAAAAGTGCTAAAAAGGCACTTTGAGCTGCCATGGCCAAATAACTATTCTATTTAGTACATTTTCAAAGTAGCCATACTTTCAAAGAGTGGAGCAACTGCAGCAAAAGTGAGCGAAAAAAATTATAGAATGCGGCACAAACAGAGAAGAATCGTTTTAGTAAAATAGTGGTTGAGGTAATAATAATAATAAAAATTCTAGAATTATTACTTGTCCAAAGTTGGTAGGTGTTCGAGGCTGATTTCCCAAAGGGCCCCCCAAACATGGAATCCATTGTGAGGTACTATTGTTGCTGAACATCCATGCCATTGTCTCGAGTATCTATGAAAATCAAGTCGGTAATTCTGAAATGAAATTTCTAATGCTAAATCTTGTATAAATAAATGTTTTCTTGAAACCTTTAATTTTCCTATCCCTAGTCGTATGGCACTTGGATTGTTTATGTGTATCCGTTTTGCAAGAAGATTACTTCCGTATGCGCAGCATAAAAAAGTTTTTGACATTATCTGAAAAAAAAATTAATAAAACTTAAAATGAAAATTAAAAATAATTTTTTTCTTGCAGGTTGATGGAGGCATGACAGCAAACTCCCTTTTAATGCAGTTGCAAGCTGATTTGGCAGGTGTTTCTATAGCAAAACCTGAAATGGCCGAAAGCACTGCATTAGGAGCCGCAATGGTGGCTGGTGCTGCTGTAGGTCATTGGGACATTACAGGATCTAATATGCAAATTCCATTAAAAATTTGGAATCCAAGAACCACAGAAGATCAAAGAGATGTAAGATATGCAGGATGGAAAATGGCTGTGGAGCGTGCAATGGGATGGGACATATGATATTTAATTGCAGCTAACGATAGAATATTAAAATGCACTGGTGACATTTTTAAGTAGAGATATTTATGTTTTTAATACATTGTTAATTTTTAAATGATTCTACTGTTACTGGGTACTAAACAAAAAATTATTTTATAATATTTTGTATTGTTATAATATGTACCTACATTGTTTGTAGTTACCCAATGACTCAACTGAAAAAAATATTAAACTTGTTACTATATTGTTTATTGTACTCTATTGCAATTTTTTAGCGACCCATAATCAAACATGATTAAATGAGCTATATGAAGTAATTGTATCTATACAACCTCTTCAATTAATATCGACTGAAGTCCCTATATGGCTTGTCGAGTATCACATCGTGGAATATTTGGATTCCCCAAAAATGTGGCGCCGTCTAGCGGTTTGCGGTGAAAGCAAAACATTAAAAATAATTTAATTATTTAAGTTAGGTAGTCCCTAGAGCTAGGATGGAACAGGGCACCCAGTATGTATATATCCTGAGGTGTCCCTAAGCTGTGTGCAACATCGGAACGACACCATTTCCATACGGCCGATACGTAGGATTTTTTAGTGCCACCAAGCAAAAAAAATTTTCTTTCTTTTCGTGTTTAAAAACTTACCAAAAATCCCAATTTGATGTATCGATTTTGGGTTTGTGTTGTTTGATAAAGCACGAATGGCACTTTGAACCTGTTCTAGAAATTTTGCGAAATTTTTTAGAGCACCGCGTGGAACTTAATCCAAAGTTTACCCCTTGTTTTATTTTAAACCAATGGCGTTCGTCTCCTGGTGCCAGGATCGAACCCGGCGCCCAATATGTTATGCCCCAATGTGTCCCTAAGTTTTTCGTAAAAGCGGAACAGCACCATTTCCATAGCGCCAAGCCAAGTGTTTTATTTGTAGCAATGCGTATGGAACTTCAGCTTCAGCTTTTAGGTTAACCATTAACAAAAAATGATAGATTTGTGTTTTCAAAATAATCAAGCTTGTATTTATTCAGCAACAGGTATTTAATTTTATTGTTCACTTTACTGTAATTGAATGATAACTCCTAGGATACGAAGTATGTAAACATGTCCATAACAACCGGGGCGTAATGAGAGGACGTAATGAATTCATTACGCCCTCAAAAAATTTATTTTGGTAAAAACAACTAGTACAACTTGTAATACAGAGAATTAAGCTGATTTGCCAAACAGTTTGCAAATTTTCTTGTACACATTTTGGTAGCGTATTCATAATTGCAATTCAAAAACAAATTTGACAATTATAAGTAAGCAATCTGTTTTTGTTTCATAGGCTACCAGATATTGTATTTATGTAGGTAAAGCGTACACAAAGATGCCAATTCTTGTTGTTTTTTTTTCAAAGAACAAAGTGAACAATAAAATCTTGTATGCACCACGGCGGCGTCACCGAATGATTACGCCCATCGAACGATATCCATCTCTCGGGCTAAAGCCCTCGAGCTGGATTTCATCGTTCTCCGGGCGTAATCATCGTAGTAACACCCTTGGTGCATAAATAGCTATTAATGTTGCATGGGTAACATACATGTATTTGTAAAAATTATTTTTAGACTGGGAAAAACTTCGCAAGGAGTATCCTATAGTTGGATCATTTCTAGGAAGTTCGTTATCCACTCCTGGTTTGTATAATCCCCATCGTATTTTATAAAAGTTTAAATGTTTTTTGAACAGCATTACCTGTGGCTTTATTACCAGAAGGGGTCTCTCTTCTTGTTGGTAAACAGTTGTCAAAATTTGTGCAGTACCCGAAACTGCAAGATGTTCCAACACAAACGCAATCCGAGAAATACTATAAATTACAAAAAGATTTATTATTGGCACAACAGACAATATACAGAGAAGAACGCAAGGTTTGTAGTAAATTTTAAGTAGGCCACCTTGTAATTTGTATGTAAGGCTTTCAGTTGTTATAGCTGCTTTTCTTTCTTCGAATTATCTTTAAAAATACCAAAATATTTACAATTTAAAAAGAGATCTGTTCAATAATATAAAGTAGAGGTTTTTCACGTGTAAAATTAGTATTTTCAGCTTAATATTACTCGTTTTATTACAGTATCATAGTAAGCGTTATACAATAGTCACCAAAGGCATCATTTTATTTTCAAATATTAAATAGTATTGGTAAGTTCAGTAATTTAAGCACCTGTATTGCTTTTCTTTAAATAATTGTGTGTGGTTTAATTAAAACAAATGGTGTACCTATTATTATTGCAATGTTACAACGTTCTTGCAGCCAGAAGATGGAAATTTGTTTTGTTCGAACTGTACTTTTATCAAGGCAGCGCCATGACGTAACGTATGTATATTGTTTTCTAAGCAAAACTTTGGAAAACACCAGAACAGTCAGACATCACACATACATCAGTTCTTGTCACAATATTTTTTTGTTTAATTTAGAACAGGGCATCGACATTGAAACTTTTAACGAGTTATCTCAAGAACTTATAAAGGAGTTAATTCCACGAATTGGCGATCGAATAAAATTTTTAAAAAAATTTGAAGAGTATATCAAATCCAAGACACCTGTTGTAGAAGTAATTGAAAATACGTCAAATATAGTGATTTTGGATGTTTTATCGCCATCATTCACAGCTACAGCTAGCACGTCGGATATATCAGATGCAGATTTCTGTAGCGACGCGACGTTCATAGGTGAGTAAAAAATAATTTTTATGGAACGTAAAGCAATCAATAGTAGGTATTTTGTAAATTTTAGAAAGTGCGTCTCATCCGATAAAACGTGACAGGAATTTTGTTACAAAAATAAAGAAGATTTTTACCTTGCCCACGAGGAACTTCTTGGTATTAATTTTGTAAGTTTGTGGAGTGGAAAATATGCAAAATAAAATATCATAATTATCCCATTGTAGGATTTAAAAATATTCTTGGAGTCGTCAGTAGAAGGCAGAGAAGTCTTCTCATAAGCAATGAACTAAAAGATGATGAGTCGAAAAGGTATTTTTGAAAATCTGTCCATAAGTAATTATTTAAAAAAATAATTATAATTCTTTTAGTATACCAACAGTCAGATTTATGCAGCTGGCATACACAATAAAGCAGTTGTTCCCGAACGAAAATACCAGTACATACTTTACACCATACACCACCAATGAGAATGGGCAACATAAAAGATGTGCACGAGGAAAATTGTTTGATAAGTACCACAACAGACGAAGAACTCTCAGAACAGCGGGCTTAATTCCTAATAAAAGAGCATTTACATCATCAAGTCTTTATGTTTGTTTCTCATGCATTTCCCATGTCGAATTTTAGTTTTATCGCAAGTTGAGGAAAATTTTATTTTAGAAAATGAAACTTATGAAATAACTGAAGAGGAAGAAGAAATTACTAGTTGGCTTTAGAATTGTGCTGAGCCATGGCCTGATGTATACCAAAAGTGGAAAAAGACCTTCTATATGAGAAGTGCTATTTTGAAAAGCGACATAAGCATTGTTGACTACTTTAACAAATTTCCTGCGTTGAAGAAGCCTCTTGGATACACTTTGGTAAAGATTACAGCACAAAATTTACATTATTTAATATTTAAATTATTTTAAAGTTTTAGATTGAATCCGATTTCAACGTTTCATATGTGAATTGCGAGAACAAACTTTTTGTTGCATTACCTCAATTAATTAAAAAGTTTTTAAAACTGGCCACAAATACCATTAGAGAAGACAATATAAAACAACTTCTTAGTGAAGACAGAGACACCCAAGGTAATTGAAAAATTGATTTATGTAATTTTTGTTTTTTAAAGTTTTTTCCATATTTTATTTATTTATTTTTACTACTATTTATTATTACAATATTTATTATTATTTATTGTTGTTATTTATTATTAATATTTATTATTAATGTTTATTATTATTACTTATTTTATTATTTTTATTTATTGTTTATTAAGATTTTTTGTGTTAATCTTGCAAAGCTGTCGGGAGCAGAAGTGTTTTTACCTCGTGTTTGCAGCCTTCGATAAGTACAAGCTGTAATAATTATGGTTAGTTTTTATATATTTTTATTAAAAATACTTATACCAAGTTTTCCCACTGTTACTTTGCATACACATCTGAAATTTATATTAAAAGGTTCACTCTATGTAATAAGACAGTCATGGACGTATTACACAGTAATTCACAAGATGTAAAAGTACCGAAACCACGGGGTTCGTGCTCCTAAATGTACTTTAGTATGATTTCTTAATTTTAATTTTGACGGTATATGCCTAATCTAATTTGTGTATTTTCAGAAAAAGAAATTGCTGTGGGATTGATAGTACTGCCGTATTTGTTTTCAAAAAACTATTTTATCACCCCAAAAGGGAAGTCGAAGAAACTGAATAGCTGGATACCATCTAAAGTGGAAGTGCAGGAAAGTTTTATTGATTACCACAAAACCATGTGTGATGTACAGCCACATTTAGAACGAAGAAATCAAAAATACTTGGAGTTAAAAGAAACTTGCCAACCTCTTATAATTACTGTAGGTAACAATCTTGCCAATTATGAAACTCTAATTTCCATTAATGATCAGATATATAATGTTGACAATTTAATGCGAGCTGTCGATGTAACATACAAATTTTTCCATGTTTTACAACTAAAATATTCCATAGAATGCGAACATGTGTGGTACTTTATACAAAAAGTTGTGTACGGTATGTCGACACCATGGGATTCAAACTACATCAAAACAACGTGAATCCACTATAGTATGGGATAAAACAACAGGTCTTCCTCTTCGTAATTCCATTGTTTGGCGGGACATGCGAACTGCATCCACAGTAGATCAACTTCTCGAGACGGTTCCAAATAATACAAAAAATAATAATTATTTAAAACCATTGTGTGGGCTTCCTTTATCTCCGTATTTTAGTGCAGTCAAATTGAAATGGTTGGAAGACAATATTCCAAAAGTCAAAAAAGCCATGACCGCAGAACGCTGTTTGTTCGGCACGGTTGATACCTGGATTATTTGGAACTTAAAAATTTTTAAAAACTCAATTTATTAATCAATTTTAAATTTATAAAAACAGTTGAAAAGACAATTTTATGTACTATAATAATATATTAAAATAATGTACGGGGCTCTATTTAAAAATTGAGGTTGGCCTTGTTTCTGGTTAAACCGGAAGTTATAGATTACTGACCTATACAATATACATAATAATTAGCGTCTAGCCCCTCTGCATGCAGCTGAAATGTGTGTAAACCACAAATTCGTAGTGGCACAGATGGATATGCGGGTGTGTTCGGGTGTACTACTTTTTTACTGCATAAGTAGTTGCGGAACAAATCTCGGTTGGGACCAAAATTTTTTTTTATTTTCTAGTTTTTTTTAAACACTGTTGTTGCGTTTTGCTGTTTATGCGAGGTTATTTTTTAAGAGCAGTTATATTTAAAAAAAAAATACGAAGACAAATTTGCATTCACTCACTGATTGACGGCATACTAACACGCAAGTCTGGTAATAAATTAAAAAAAAAAGGATTTGTTGTTTTCTAGTGAATGCAATTTATTAGCAATGAAAAAATCGGCTTTAACAATGCAAATCTCAATGTAAATATCACACTTGCACATATGCGAGCCAATATTAGATGATATAGCACAATTCAGGATCGGCTGTAAGTCCACGGTGCTAGACGCTAGTAGTGTTAACCTTATCTGTGACGCTAGTTACATAATATACTGCTTATTTATCAAAATCGTAAAAAAGGGGGAGTATTTACTTTCGTTTACACCCAGTATATGTATTAAATATGGCTAATATATTTTAAATTATTTAAAAATATCTCAGATGTTTTTTATTCGTCTATTCAGAAATATCTCAAAACATATTTTTAAACAACATAAAATCTTAGATATTTTAAAAATTTTAATTTAAAACATCTTGGATATTTTGAAGTAAATTTAATTTCTGAATATCTTAGATATTTGAATATTGTTTTAAAATAAAGGAATTATCGAATATCTAAGATATTTGAAAATCGCCACCATCTATAAGGTTTGTACTTCTAACTGCTGCGCAAACCAGAGCGTCATCATCACCGTTTCAGCCTACCTGTCAACTGTAGCCATATGCAGTTTTAAAACTTATCGGTATTAAAAAATTATATCACATTTCCAAATAATCAAGTTCGAAACATCTGAGATTTTTGTAATTATTTAATATCTCGGATATTTTTAAATAATCAATATTTACTGAGATTTTTTCAAGGGGAATATTAATATCTAAGATGGTTTTAACATACTTTTTTAAATATAAATTATTTATAAATATCTATGATATTTCTGATGCTTCTGAACTATTCCTTAACATTCTCCAAAGATACTTATAACTCATTTATTTACAAAGATTCCGGATGTAACTTTTAATGAATCAAAATATCTAAGATATTTAAAAAAAAAAGCATGATCTTAAAGTGTTTACCCTGTAAACATAATAAATGAAAGGCGGATTTATATGCGCTAACAATGTTGCCAGATATATTTTTCATAGTGTAGCAGGGAAAATGTATCTGGCAACACTGTTAGTGCATATAAATCCGTCGTTTCATTATGAATGATGAAATTCCGAGAGGTGAGCTCTTGAGAGCCATTAATTGGCTATCGAGCTGTGATTTTAGAAGCTTTGATCTTATCTGATATTAACATACTCTTATGCTTAACAGCCTTTCTTTTGACCATCAACCTATTAACACCATATTTTTCATTATTCCAGGCTAAAGCAACGTATGGTATGGGTTGTTTCCTTCTCTACAATACCGGTATTACCACAGCAAATAGTGCCCATGGCCTTCTAACAACAGTAGCTTATCAGCTGGGACCAAATGAGCCTTGTGTTTATACGCTAGAGGGGTCTGTAGCAGTTGCTGGTGCTGCGTTGACGTGGCTCAGAGATAACATGTCGATATTTGCCAAAGTTTTCAGATGCAGAATCTATTGCTGAGGAAGCAGAGCTACTTGAAGGGGGTGATGTGTATTTTGTACCTGCTTTTAGTGGTTTGTACGCGCCATATTGGCAACAGGATGCTAGAGGGTAAGGATAATTGTCTGGACGTGAAGGGATTAACTCTACATTGTTACTTTTCCGTCATGCCAATTTTAAAGTTTTAATTTTTTGCTGTTATCTAACAATCGTAGTTAGTTTGAAAACAAAATAAATAGTTGAATTTAAAACTGATAATTTATTTTCAGAGTGATATGTGGCATAACAGAGGATACTCATTCTAGTCATATTGTGCGAGCCACCTTAGAAGCAGTGTGTTTCCAAGTTCGTGACATTCTTGAAGCCATGAATAAAGACTACGGATCAAGTCTTGCACAATTAAAGGTAAAAAATTTCCGAGGTCTAATTAATAAAACCGTTAATGTTTCACTACAACCAAAGTAATTAAATTTCCTAAAATTTCCACTGATTACCATTAATTATATTTTTAAATTTAAATGTTGCAAACCTACTACCTGCCGTAATTGAAATGTTGAAAATATTTACTTTTATTTATCCTTTAGGAAATGCATTCTTTGTTTTACTTATTGCTTTTGTTTTGGTGCAAAGGAATTTTAAATGTAAACCCATCTAATTTAGACTTGAGTTTTGAATGCATATTATCATCTACTCCATCAAACAGCTAATAGCATGCAGCAATTTTTCATGGAAATAACGGAGTTTTAGTGGTAATTTTGCATAAGTGCAAAATTTTAGATTCAGGGGCAATTGTTTTCTGTAGGGCAATATTCTTATCAAATATCCCACATCCATAGAATATTCACAGATAATTTTTTTCTCACTGTTTGCTCTTGCTTTTGACTACAACTCATGCAGATTTCTGTACCACCAAAATCATTCATTGGTTATTATTTCCAAATAAAATATAATTTCGTTCTACATTTATTCTGTAATAATAAATAAATAATAAATGGGGGAGGGGGCTCCCCCTTTTATTAGGAATTGTAAACGTTTTCCAAAAAATCTAAAAAAATAGGCTTTACCTATTTTGATGCGGATATTAAAAAATATAATTAAAAAGAAAAATGAATTAAGCACTTCGTCTGTACTTTTATGCGAAATAATTACTTTCATACATCTAATCACAACAATTACAGCACAGCTAACTATGAACTGTTTTTAGTTGTAAGGTATCTAAATATAAAACCTTGCTAATCCCTCATTAAAAGGGCAACTAAACCACCTGCTGCGTAGAAATTTTAGGCTCATGCGGTACAAGGTTACGAGGTCAGCTTTGGACCATTATGTTCTGTTTTTACAAAAAAAAAAATCGAGTTTTTTGATGTTTTTGGAAAATTATACATCCAAAATTAGGGATGTAATATTTTGATGGTTTGTATTTAAGTGAGATCACCTTATCACCTAAAAATATTTTATAAGAAATAGAAATGTTTGTATTTATGTTTATGCAAGGTGTTTTAATTGGCTGTTGATGAAAGCATGTGCATTAATGTTGTTGTGAGCAAGGTTTTGTGCATAAATACTATTAGTCAAGTTAATTCCTACACACTAGTTATGCAACACATCTCACAATTATAATAAAATGTTTCTAAAAATATTTTTACAGTGGGATAGGGTACTATGGCACTATTACATGACGTCATTTTTATAAAAATAAATACGTGAATTTTTACAGTGGGATAGCAGCTTTACTCATGAGCAACTTAGCTCAAGCAGAAATTTGTTATCGTCCACCTTCATGAATTTTCGGTTCTGAAAAATTCATAGAAGGCTTTACAAAGAAATTAGTGGACTGGCACATAAATCACATTGTAGCTCATTTTAAGCACTATTGGCATATAAATATTTAAAAAAATCGTGTGGCGAGTTTTTGAGCAGTACAGTCAAAATTTTGATATTTTTTTCATTTCACAGTTTTAGTAGTTCCAAAAGTTCTAGTAGCCTGTAACATTGTGTACCCCTAGGGCGTTTCCATTATCAAATTTCATCCCAATCTGATAACTCCTTTTTGAGTAAATGAGCGATAAACACAAATTTTTAAAAATTCATACAAGACGTCAACTAGTAATTTGCGAGCTGGGACGCAAACCAATTGTAACTAATCCTCAGCTCTACGAGATTAAAAAATTTAAAACAAATTGTATGGCCAGTTTTTGAGCAATATCTTTTTGAAATTTTTTGAA
This sequence comes from Ctenicera cuprea, assembly GCA_958336395.1. NCBI lineage: Eukaryota > Metazoa > Arthropoda > Insecta > Coleoptera > Elateridae > Ctenicera > Ctenicera cuprea. The sequence goes on along the minus strand of OY284495.1, from coordinate 14,067,300 downwards.
ATTTATTTCACTTTATTGCTTACAACTTTTCGAAAAGTTTTGTGCACTGTAACATTGTGTCTCTATAGGGCGATTACGATAAAATATTTAAATCCGATCTGTTTCTTGTTTCCGTGTAATAAGACGATAAAGTTAAAATTTACAAAAAATCGTAACGGCCGTCATTTTGAAGCTAGAAAATTCGGAAAAAGAAGCTGCAAGACGTTCGACAAATTACAAAACGCACTCCCAAAAAATAATTTATTATAAAAAAAAGCATTACGCAACAACATGCAACGCCAACAGTAGTGCTTCAAAATCAAGAGCTGGCCTCGATATCGGGGTCTCGCGGGGCTTCTCCGAACATGGTGTGCGTATTCAGCGTTAGTGGCGTCGTGTGCGTAGGAATATCTTACAAAGCGTTGGATTCTAAAAATTTTCATGAAATCAATTCTGAAACTATAGGAAGTAGAAATTAGAGATCATCTGATTTAAAGATTTAAGTTACTTCCTACTGGTAAAAAGAGGGCTGCTTTTCAAAACTCAGTATGTCTAATAATTTTCCGTTTGTCTCATAAAATTGAAGAAAAATGGTCGCTGAATCTTTTATAACTTTCTAGATATCAGCTTGCAATATTTTCGTTGCTGCACCTTGTATATACTATACAGGCTGAGTCAAGCTATACGCCTTTTTTTTTTTAGTGAGTTTATTATTAAGAATATATTAAAAATTTTTGGTGTGCATATGTTTCGAAGGGTGCTCTACAACCTGGCGCAGTCAGTTTTTCGATTGGACGTCAAATGTCAAAATAGCGATTTTCAACTGTTTATTTTTAAATGGAACTGTATGACTTTTTTTGGCTCAAACGATGCTGTATGATGTTTACAATATGATCCTTACTGAATTTTTTCACAATTTTTAAGATTCAGCCTTAAAATATGCATTCATTATGTTAGTCTAGTAGGCCGAGACCTACAGAACGTACTTTGATGTATTTGCACAAAACGATTTAATGGTTGTCAGTATGCATAGTGAAATCATTATTTTAATAAACATAAAAAAACAGAAACTCAGGTATTTAGATTACATTAAATAATAGTTACTTCAATAATAGGATAACATCGAATGAAAACTATAAGATTATAAACTAAACAAAATTTGAATAAAAAACTAATTAGTTTTTATCCAACAAGAAACTCGAAGAAGTGGAAATGTTTACTTACAAGCAATTGTTTCATCAAAAGTTTACTTATTTTACGCAAAAACATGGTGACGCGTGCGTACGTATCGGCCTACTAGACTAACATAATGAATGCTTATTTTACAGCCGAATCGTAAAAATTATGAAAAATTCAGTAAGGATCATATTGTAAACATCATACACCATCGTTTAAGCCAAAAAAGTGGTACCGTTGCATTTAAAAATAAACAATTGAAAATCGCTATTTTGACATTTGACGTCTAATCAAAAAACTGACTGCGCCAAGTTGTAGAGCACCCTTCGAAACATACGCATACTAAAAATTTTTAATAAATTCCGAATAATAAACTCACCAAAAAAAAGGCGTATAGCTTGACTCAGCCTGTATAATGCGTTTTTATTATAATTAAACATCGCATGAATTATGGTATGTAATAAGAATCATTTGACACTAAATTTTTATGCTTGTTTTTCTGTTTTGTGCATATTTTCGGTGTATTTTCATCCAAAAAAAAACTGGTTTCTTAAATTTATTTTCTTGCGTCACACATCCTCGCCGTACGATGCTTTCGTCTGTGGTTCCCCAGTTTACGTTCTCGACGAAAAGCATGTGTTCTCTGGGATTCCCCTGTTTCACAGACATAAGCTCTGCACCTACAATTGCGTCGTAATTAAATGTTTTCGGCAAGGAACAGCTTTCTGCTATTAGTCTTTGTTACACGTTTCTTCCCGATATAATTTAAAAATTTTTAACACACTGTCCCACAAAATTACCCTACCGAATATTTTTTTGCCAAATTTTGTGCTTTTAGGTAATTTTTTTTGGTGCTTTATCAGGTCTCTGCCGACAACATGGGAGATATTGATATTACATACCAATATTATAAACTGACAAGGCGGTATTATTTCTATAGAAATAAAAGGGACAAAACAAAAAATTCGCACTTTTGGCGACCTGAAGCGACTTAGTAGTCGTTTATACATAATTCTAGATATACGCCAGCTCCTGCAGGTAATTGGTCATGTTTTATTCCTATATTTGATCCCAATAAAAATAAAAGAAACATTCATTTACATTTATTTTAGTCATACTACATTTTGCTACAAGTTAATTAACACTGAATTACCATTAAACCCAACAATATACACAAGGACAAAGAATATACTTATGACACTTCCTACTGGTAAAAAGAGGGCTGCTTTTCAAAACTCGGTATGTGTAATAATTTTCCGTTTGTCTCATAAAATTGAAGAAAAATGGTCGCCGAATCTTTTATAACTTTCTAGATATCAGCTTGCAATATTTTCGTTGCTGCATCTTGTATATATTATATAATGCGTTTTTATTATAATTAACCCTCCGTCTGTCGGGTGCCCTTTCTGAAACACTTTCGATCGGGTGTGGTCTGTGGGGACTAAAATAAAATAGCCTCTGAATGGCACCAACATGACTTCCACTGCTAATTTCACATAAATATGTTTTCTAGGAACCCTTTTCTATTTAATGCCTAGTACAAGATTGATTCCAAACACATTTTTCTTGGGCAAGTTAAATTTAAAAAAAATCTTACAATTTTACCACAGGTTTTCCAAAATTTGAGAAAAACGTCTAAATAAATGAAAATAAAATTGCTTTATAAGAATATTTATTTAAAAATATACAAATTAATATAAAAAAATATAAAAACTAAAAAATAAAATTCTATGCACAAGCTGGAGGGACTCAAACTGTGGTCTCCATCTTTTCCAAACAATCTTTGCAGCATGCCGTTATGTGCTCCATGCACAACCAAGATTTACAAATTCTGCAAAAAAAACGAGTCTTTTCTCTGTTTGCAAATAATAAATAATATACATCCACTTCGAATAAGTTTCAATCGCGAACTGAGGTATTGATGTTGTGGTAAGGAATAGTTAGTAATTAGGGGAATAACGGAATTATAGCGTATATCATAAAGCTAGTCGCTTGCACTAAGTTGGCACAAAAATGCACAAGGCTGTCAACTAAAATGAGGTGGGAACAAAATTACCAACTGAGAAATATTGCAAAATATTGTTACACGTCTGATCGGGTGGGGTCTAGGGCAAAATGCCATGCGACAACTATTTGAAATTTTTAAAAACAGTTTTGTATAGGGAAAACAGTTGCAATTCAGATACTTGAAAGGTACTGCGACGGTAGGAATTAAAAAAAAATAATAAAAAAATTATCTGAAATTTTCATTTTGTCGTGGACTCGCAGACCACACCCGACGGACGGAGGGTTAAACATCGCATGAATGATGGTAATAGGAATCATTTGACACTAAATTTTTATGCTTGTTTTCCTGTTTTGTGCATATTTTCGGTGTATTTTCATCCAAAAAAAACTGGTTTCTTAAATTTATTTTCTTGCGTCACACATCCTCGCCGTACGATGTTTCGTCTGTGGTTCCCCAGTTTACGTTCTCGACGAAAAGCATGTGTTCTCTGGGATTCCCCTGTTTCACAGACATAAGCTCTGCACCTACAATTGCGTCGTAATTAAATGTTTTCGGCAAGGAACAGCTTTCTGCTATTAGTCTTTGTTACACGTTTCTTCCTGATATAATTTAAAAATTTTTAACACACTGTTCCACAAAATTACCCTACCGAATATTTTTTTGCCAAATTTTGTGCTTTTAGGTAATTTTTTTTGGTGCTTTATCAGGTCTCTGCCGACAACATGGGAGATATTGATATTACATACCAATATTATAAACTGACAAGGCGGTTTTATTTCTATAGAAATAGAAGGGACAAAACCAAAAAATCGCACTTTTGGCGACCTGAAGTGACTTAGTAGTCGTTTATACATAATTCTAGAAGATATACGCCAGCTGCTGCAGGTAATTGGTCATGTTTTATTGCTACATTTGATCCCAATAAAAATAAAAGAAACATTCATTTACATTTATTTTAGTCATACTACATTTTGCTACAAGTTAATTAACACTGAATTACCATTAAACCCAACAACATACACAAGGACAAAGAATATACTTATTACACACATCTAGCTACGTAACTTTGCAAGAAGATACGATGAACTATATATTTCCATTTGGTATTAGGGCGTCGGTAACACCAAGGCTGCAATGCATGCTGCTTCACACGCTCCAAATGCGGTGTTACAAGCTGCCAGGGCAGGAACTGCTGCAATTTGAGCTCCGGGAATCGTGCCAAATGTAAATCCAGCTGCTGCAAAACAGGCGACAACCATTCCAGCACAACCAGCATAACAAATACCAGCCCCAATTGGTCCACTAGTACTGGAACTTATTAGCAGGGCGAAAATGAAAGTGACTGCGAACTTGTTAAAAGCCATTTTCGATTTTTTTCCAACTCTTCTAGATGTTTTAGGACTGGGGTACACCTGGGTGTATCCCTTCACCACGAACGATAAACTAAAACTGCGTTGGGGAATTTACAACAAGGTTCAAGTTCAACAAGGTAAATTAGATAGTGCTGCATCACGGGCAACACGTTTTCTATACTGGATATATTTTATACTAGTGGACTTTTTTAAATACAAGTTTTAATTTTGAGGAACTTATTTTCTCTTAAAAGGAGTAATAGTGGAAGTAAGGCGATTATTGTTATAAAAAGGAAAATATTGCAGTAGTGTGGAGTGAACAATTTTCAGGAACTTGGCTTTTCTGTCAACTTGCTTATCTATTTTTCGTGAATTATAACTTTTTGGAAGTTCGCTTTTCGTTTCTATGCTTTAAATAGATGATGAATATAGTTCGAGTATTACATTAATTGGAAAAATAGTAGAACCAGTGGGCTACGCCCGCGCTTTTTTTAGTAACCTCTTTTAATTAAAGTATTTTTGAATAATTTTAGCTACCATATGTAGGTTTTTGTGGCTACAATTTTCAAACTGTCGCTCCTAATTTTTTTATGCCATTTTAAGAGTTAATTATTTATAAAAAAATAATTTTCCCGCCATCCGCAATACAAATTAAATCATATTTTGTGTATATTAACCCGATTCTCAAGGTCGGTAAAGTAGCTTTAATTTTTTTATTACAGCAACACTGTTGTTAGAAGCGTAGAATATAAAACATATTTTATTCAACATTACCAAATGTTAAATACATTTCAGTTACTTGCTTTGAGGTGAAAAGGTCTTTTTCACTTTTTGCAGTATATTACTAACAATGGTCACAGCTTACCCTCGGAGAATTATATCGAGAAACTCATTGTTTGTTATAGTAATAATAGCACACATTCTATTATTAAAGAACTGTTGGCACTACAGCTATCTTTTTTTATATTATATTTTAGTGTTGCAATTCTTGCTTTGGTTGTTAAATAATTTTTTTTTTATAACGGCTATTTTGCATAAAATTATAACTTTTATACTTAATGCGTAACAATTCCAGCACTAGTTATAAATGCTCTTTCTAATAAAATTTTAATGTTTTCTGTGCAGTGCTTTTTTAGTATCTATATATTAAATTCGGATCTCTTCTTTCTGTCTCAACTTGAATGAAGGCTAAAATAAAAACTTGTTGAAGTTATTAATTATTTTATTTGATATATTATTATCTATTAAAATTGAAAATTACTGGTGCATGACATTTGTGAATTATAATAATTAATACTTGCATTATTTTTGTTGCGGTTTTATTTAGATACAACATACACGATTTCTGGAAGTATTTACTGAAAATGCAATCTTGGCTTAGATTTAAAGATTTATGAAATGCCTTATATTCTCATAGACTAGAACAACTAATAAATATAATATTGCGTATCTAATAATAAATCTAAAATTTAATACTACTCATTTAAATGATTCCATAACATTATTTAGTTAGTGCCTCTGTAATAGCCATCTTCTATTATATATAACATTTAATCAACAACATTCAGTCGGAGATTTAATTCAACATCTCCATCATAACCATTATGGGGTATTTTTTGCAAAACTTGTTGGTATTCATCAGGTAGTCCGGATTCTTTAGCGCCATCAAGAATTGTATTTAAGTACACTTGTGAAGGAAGTCTGTTCTCAGGAAACTTTCCAAATTTAATATATTCTGATGGGGTTTCAACTTGTTGAAAAATATGACACTTCTTTGTGCTTCCATCAGGTAATTCCACATCAACTTCAAACCGAAAATATATTTTGTCGTTCACACCTTCCTGTCTACAATTGATTACTGTTAATATTTTAAAAATTACAACGGCACGGAGGCCGAACACACATTTGAGTTAGAGTTTTACAACTCAACATCACACTAAACCACTATTATACCTGGCAGGATAGGTTTGATTTGTGTGCACGAGATTTAACACTGGCACGCCTTGCACTGTTGACAATGAATTTAGTGATTTGTGTGATTATTTGTTATGCACTCTACTCTAAACAGGATAGGGAAACAATATGTCGAAATGGCGCCACTTTCAAATTTTTAAAAAGTGCTAAAAAGGCACTTTGGGCTGCCATGGCCAAATAACTATTCTATTTAGTCCATTTTCAAGGTAGTCATACTTTCAAAGAGTGGAGCAACTGCAGCAAAAGTAAGCGAAAAAAATTATAGAATGCGGCACAAACAGAGAAAAACCGTTTTAGTAAAATAGTGGTTTAGGTAATAATAATAATAAAAATTCTAGAATTATTACTTGTCCAAAGTTGGTAGGTGTTCGAGGCTGATTTCCCAAAGGGCCCCCCAAACATAGAATCCATTGTGAGGTACTATTGTTGCTGAACATCCATGCCATCGTCTCGAGTATCTATGAAAATCAAGTCGGTAATTCTGAAATGAAATTTCTAATGCTAAGTCTTGTATAAATAAATGTTTTCTTGAAACCTTTAATTTTCCTATCCCTAGTCGTATGGCACTTGGATTGTTTATGTGTATCCGTTTGGCAAGAAGATTACTTCCGTATGCGCAGTATAAAAAAGTTTTTGACATTATCTGAAAAAAAATTAATAAAACTTAAAATAAAAATTAAAAATAATTTTTTTTTTTGCAGGTTGATGGAGGCATGACAGCAAACTCCCTTTTAATGCAGTTGCAAGCTGATTTGGCAGGTGTTTCTATAGCAAAACCTGAAATGGCCGAAAGCACTGCATTAGGAGCCGCAATGGTGGCTGGTGCTGCTGTAGGTCATTGGGACATTACAGGATGTAATATGCAAATTCCATTAAAAATTTGGAATCCAAGAACCACAGAAGATCAAAGAGATGTAAGATATGCAGGATGGAAAATGGCTGTGGAGCGTGCAATGGGATGGGACATATGATATTTAATTGCAGCTAACGATAGAATATTAAAATGCACTGGTGACATTTTTAAGTAGAGATATTTATGTTTTTAATACATTGTTAATTTTTAAATGATTCTACTGTTACTGGGTACTAAACAAAAAATTATTTTATAATATTTTGTATTGTTATAATATGTACCTACATTGTTTGTAGTTACCCAATGACTCAACTGAAAAAAATATTAAACTTGTTACTATATTGTTTATTGTACTCTATTGCAATTTTTTAGAGACCCATAATCAAACATGATTAAATGAGCTATATGAAGTAATTGTATCTATACAACCTCTTCGATTAATATCGACTGAAGTCCCTATATGGCTTGTCGAGTATCACGTCGTGGAATATTTGGATTCCCCAAAAAAGTGGCGCCGTCTAGCGGTTTGCGGTGATAGCAAAACATTAAAAATAATTTAATTATTTAAGTTAGGTAGTCCCTAGAGCTAGGATGGAACAGGGCACCCAGTATGTATATATCCTGAGGTGTCCCTAAGCTGTGTGCAACATCGGAACGACACCATTTCCATACGGCCGATACGTAGGATTTTTTAGTGCCACCAAGCAAAAAAAATTTTCTTTCTTTTCGTGTTTAAAAACTTACCAAAAATCCCAATTTGATGTATCGATTTTGGGTTTGTGTTGTTTGATAAAGCACGAATGGCACTTTGAACCTGTTCTAGAAATTTTGCGAAATTTTTTATAGCACCGCGTGGAACTTAATCCAAAGTTTACCCCTTGTTTTATTTTAAACCAATGGCGTTCGTCTCCTGGTGCCAGGATCGAACCCGGCGCCCAATATGTTATGCCCCAATGTGTCCCTAAGTTTTTCGTAAAAGCGGAACAGCACCATTTCCATAGCGCCAAGCCAAGTGTTCTATTTGTAGCAATGCGTATGGAACTTCAGCTTCAGCTTTTAGGTTAACCATTAACAAAAAATGATAGATTTGTGTTTTCAAAATAATCAAGCTTGTATTTATTCAGCAACAGGTATTTAATTTTATTGTTCACTTTACTGTAATTGAATGATAACTCCTAGGATACGAAGTATGTAAACATGTCCATAACAACCGGGGCGTAATGAGAGGACGTAATGAATTCATTACGCCCTCAAAAAATTTATTTTGGTAAAAACAACTAGTACAACTTGTAATACGGAGAATTAAGCTGATTTGCCAAAATAAAAATTACAGTTTGCAAATTTTCTTGTACACATTTTGGTAGCGTATTCATAATTGCAATTCAAAAACAAATTTGACAATTATAAGTAAGCAATCTGTTTTTGTTTCATAGGCTACCAGATATTGTATTTATGTAGGTAAAGCGTACACAAAGATGCCAATTCTTGTTGTTTTTTTTTCAAAGAACAAAGTGAACAATAAAATCTTGTATGCACCACGGCGGCGTCACCGAATGATTACGCCCATCGAACGATATCCATCTCTCGGGCTAAAGCCCTCGAGCTGGATTTCATCGTTCTCCGGGCGTAATCATCGTAGTAACACCCTTGGTGCATAAATAGCTATTAATGTTGCATGGGTAACATACATGTATTTGTAAAAATTATTTTTAGACTGGGAAAAACTTCGCAAGGAGTATCCTATAGTTGGATCATTTCTAGGAAGTTCGTTATCCACTCCTGGTTTGTATAATCCCCATCGTATTTTATAAAAGTTTAAATGTTTTTTGAACAGCATTACCTGTGGCTTTATTACCAGAAGGGGTCTCTCTTCTTGTTGGTAAACAGTTGTCAAAATTTGTGCAGTACCCGAAACTGCAAGATGTTCCAACACAAACGCAATCCGAGAAATACTATAAATTACAAAAAGATTTATTATTGGCACAACAGACAATATACAGAGAAGAACGCAAGGTTTGTAGTAAATTTTAAGTAGGCCACCTTGTAATTTGTATGTAAGGCTTTCAGTTGTTATAGCTGCTTTTCTTTCTTCGAATTATCTTTAAAAATACCAAAATATTTACAATTTAAAAAGAGATCTGTTCAATAATATAAAGTAGAGGTTTTTCACGTGTAAAATTAGTATTTTCAGCTTAATATTACTCGTTTTATTACAGTATCATAGTAAGCGTTATACAATAGTCACCAAAGGCATCATTTTATTTTCAAATATTAAATAGTATTGGTAAGTTCAGTAATTTAAGCACCTGTATTGCTTTTCTTTAAATAATTGTGTGTGGTTTAATTAAAACAAATGGTGTACCTATTATTATTGCAATGTTACAACGTTCTTGCAGCCAGAAGATGGAAATTTGTTTTGTTCGACTGTACTTTTATCAAGGCAGCGCCATGACGTAACGTATGTATATTGTTTTCTAAGCAAAACTTTGGAAAACACCAGAACAGTCAGACATCACACATACATCAGTTCTCGTCACAATATTTTTTTGTTTAATTTAGAACAGGGCATCGACATTGAAACTTTTAACGAGTTATCTCAAGAACTTATAAAGGAGTTAATTCCACGAATTGGCGATCGAATAAAATTTTTAAAAAAATTTGAAGAGTATATCAAATCCAAGACACCTGTTGTAGAAGTAATTGAAAATACGTCAAATATAGTGATTTTGGATGTTTTATCGCCATCATTCACAGCTACAGCTAGCACGTCGGATATATCAGATGCGACGCGACGTTCATAGGTGAGTAAAAAATAATTTTTATGGAACGTAAAGCAATCAATAGTAGGTATTTTGTAAATTTTAGAAAGTGCGTCTCATCCGATAAAACGTGAACAGGAATTTTGTTACAAAAATAAAGAAGATTTTTACCTTGCCCACGAGGAACTTCTTGGTATTAATTTTGTAAGTTTGTGGAGTGGAAAATATGCAAAATAAAATATCATAATTATCCCATTGTAGGATTTAAAAATATTCTTGGAGTCGTCAGTAGAAGGCAGAGAAGTCTTCTCATAAGCAATGAACTAAAAGATGATGAGTCGAAAAGGTATTTTTGAAAATCTGTCCATAAGTAATTATTTAAAAAAATAATTATAATTCTTTTAGTATACCAACAGTCAGATTTATGCAGCTGGCATACACAATGAAGCAGTTGTTCCCGAACGAAAATACCAGTACATACTTTACACCATACACCACCAATGAGAATGGGCAACATAAAAGATGTGCACGAGGAAAATTGTTTGATAAGTACCACAACAGACGAAGAACTCTCAGAACAGCGGGCTTAATTCCTAATAAAAGAGCATTTACATCATCAAGTCTTTATGTTTGTTTCTCATGCATTTCCCATGTCGAATTTTAGTTTTATCGCAAGTTGAGGAAAATTTTATTTTAGAAAATGAAACTTATGAAATAACTGAAGAGGAAGAAGAAATTACTAGTTGGCTTCAGAATTGTGCTGAGCCATGGCCTGATGTATACCAAAAGTGGAAAAAGACCTTCTATATGAGAAGTGCTATTTTGAAAAGCGACATAAGCATTGTTGACTACTTTAACAAATTTCCTGCGTTGAAGAAGCCTCTTGGATACACTTTGGTAAAGATTACAGCACAAAATTTACATTATTTAATATTTAAATTATTTTAAAGTTTTAGATTGAATCCGATTTCAACGTTTCATATGTGAATTGCGAGAACAAACTTTTTGTTGCATTACCTCAATTAATTAAAAAGTTTTTAAAACTGGCCACAAATACCATTAGAGAAGACAATATAAAACAACTTCTTAGTGAAGACAGAGACACCCAAGGTAATTGAAAAATTAATTTATGTAATTTTTGTTTTTTAAAGTTTTTTCCATATTTTATTTATTTATTTTTACTACTATTTGTTATTACAATATTTATTATTATTTATTGTTGTTATTTATTATTAATATTTATTATTAATGTTTATTATTATTATTACTTATTTTATTATTTTTATTTATTGTTTATTAAGATTTTTTGTGTTAATCTTGCAAAGCTGTCGGGAGCAGAAGTGTTTTTACCTTGTGTTTGCAGCCTTCGATAAGTACAAGCTGTAATAATTATGGTTAGTTTTTACATATTTTTATTAAAAATACTTATACCAAGTTTTCCCACTGTTACTTTGCATACACATCTGAAATTTATATTAAAAGGTTCACTCTATGTAATAAGACAGTCATGGACGTATTACACAGTAATTCACAAGATGTAAAAGTACCGAAACCACGGGGTTCGTGCTCCTAAATGTACTTTAGTATGATTTCTTAATTTTAATTTTGACGGTATATGCCTAATCTAATTTGTGTATTTTCAGAAAAAGAAATTGCTGTGGGATTGATAGTACTGCCGTATTTGTTTTCAAAAAACTATTTTATCACCCCAAAAGGGAAGTCGAAGAAACTGAATAGCTGGATACCATCTAAAGTGGAAGTGCAGGAAAGTTTTATTGATTACCACAAAACCATGTGTGATGTACAGCCACATTTAGAACGAAGAAATCAAAAATACTTGGTGTTAAAAGAAACTTGCCAACCTCTTATAATTACTGTAGGTAACAATCTTGCCAATTATGAACTCTAATTTCCATTAATGATCAGATATATAATGTTGACAATTTAATGCGAGCTGTCGATGTAACATACAAATTTTTCCATGTTTTACAACTAAAATATTCCATAGAATGCGAACATGTGTAGTACTTTATACAAAAAGTTGTGTACAGTATGTCGACACCATGGGATTCAAACTACATCAAAACAACGTGAATCCACTATAGTATGGGATAAAACAACAGGTCTTCCTCTTCGTAATTCCATTGTTTGGCGGGACATGCGAACTGCATCCACAGTAGATCAACTTCTCGAGACGGTTCCAAATAATACAAAAAATAATAATTATTTAAAACCATTGTGTGGGCTTCCTTTATCTCCGTATTTTAGTGCAGTCAAATTGAAATGGTTGGAAGACAATATTCCAAAAGTCAAAAAAGCCATGACCGAAGAACGCTGTTTGTTCGGCACGGTTGATACCTGGATTATTTGGAACTTAATTGGAGGTAAAGATGGTGGGATACACATAACAGATGTATCAAATGCTTCAAGGACTATGTTAATGAATATTGAAACTTTGAAGTGGGATCCAGTTTTGTTGAAGTTTTTGATTTGCCTTCATCTATTCTTCCCTGTATTAAATCAAGTTCTGAAGTCTATGGTAGCGTAACAAATGGACCATTGAAAGGAATTCCAATCTCGGGATGCCTTGGTGATCAGCAGTCCGCTCTGGTTGGGCAACTGTTTGAGACGTGGAGAGGTAAGTTTGAGGATAAATATACAGCGTATGATGCATAAAGTAAAAGTAACCTCTTCATTTGCAAATTTTTAAAAACTCAATTTATTAATCAATTTTAAATTTATAAAAACAGTTGAAAAGACAATTTTATGTACTATAATAATATATTAAAATAATATACGGGGCTCTATTTAAAAATTGAAGTTGGCCTTGTTTCTGGTTAAACCGGAAGTTATAGATTACTGACCTATACAATATACATAATAATTAGCATCTAGCCCCTCCTCTGCATGCAGCTGAAATGTGTGTAAACCACAAATTCGTAGTGGCACAGATGGATATGCGGGTGTGTTCGGGTGTACTACTTTTTTACTGCATAAGTAGTTGCGGAACGAATCTCGGTTGGGAGTGTTGGTTTTCTTATATAAAACACATTACAAAATAAATCAACTTAATGTTTTCTCAGTATTCGTTTGAATTGAACTGTTTGTTAACATATAACTCAAGCTGCAGCTGGTGTTGGAATTTCACAAAATATCACGTAGCGATGTAATAAATGTGTGGGGTTCCGATGTGAACTCATTTTGGGTGTTTGAAACCTTTTAGTTTTTAGTTCATTATGAATACTTGACAAGCTCGGGTGTGCAAGCTGAATTAAATAAAGACATCTCGTAATTAACTTGTGTTTTATTTGTAGCCCTTTCCTAATAGGTTATGGGCCCAGGTAATTGAAAGTGACATTAATAAGTTGTGAATTAAAACATTTTATGTTTTATTATACCTTGTGTTGTGCTGTTGTGTACATAAAGTGAAAATGGAGAATATTAAAAGTGGTAAAAGAAACATTAAACCCTTCAATGGTGAACGTTACAGCACCTGGAAGTTCCGAATTATTTCGTTACTCACGGAATTGGATGTGATGCAAGTCATTAACACTGAGCCACCTGCAGTAGCCGATGAAGTCTGGCTAAAAGCGGAAAGGATCGCGAAAAGTATGATTGTGGAGTACTTGAGCGATTCGTTCCTCGGGTTTGCACAGGAGCCGAATACTGCGTATGATATTTTGCAGAATCTTGATGCTATTTATGAGAGAAAAAGCCTTGCTACACAACTGGCTCTCAGAAAAAAAATTATTAAGCCTTAAATTACAAGGGGATACATGTTTAATAAAACATTTTACCAGTTTTGAAGAGATTGTTACGGAGCTTATTGCTGCTGGGGCAAAATTGGACGAGATGGATAAAGTTTCTCATTTATTACTAACGTTGCCCTCAGCCTATGACGGCGTAATTACTGCCTTAGAGACTTTATCAGAAGATAACTTGACACTCGCTTTTGTCAAAACAAGATTACTCGATCATGGAGTAAAACTAAAAAATGAAGGCAATAATACAAGTTCGAAAGTTTTACATGCTGAAAACATTACAGAAAAGTCTGAAAAATCCAAAACCGATAAACGAAGAAATTGGAAGAACTTTCGAACAGGACAAAAGTGGCACTACCAACCACACAATAATTTTCGCTCATTTAAACCGTCAAACCAGAATCGTAAAGCAAATTACAAATCATCCCACATTAAATGTGATCACTGTGGAAGAACAAATCATGTTAAAAGGGACTGTTATTTCTACAAAAGGATGACCAGAAATCAAAATCAGGATGAGCGCACTAGAACAATTCAGACCATCCAGACCAATGCAGAAAGTGGGAGTTTTGCATTTATGGTTGGAAATCTACATTGTAAAAGTGCAGCAAATGAAATAACCTTTATATTGGACTCTGGTGCATCTGATCATCTGGTGAATCGAGCTGATGTCTTTACTGAAATCATGGAACTACAGAATCCTCTAAATATTTCCATCGCCAAAAATGGTGCCTTCATAACTGCTACCAGAAAAGGTTCAATTTATGTGACAACAAACCTTGGTGTGACTGGAGTTTTGGATGATGTCCTGTATGCCCCCGAAGTGCCTTACAATCTGCTTTCAGTACGACGCATTCAACAGGCCGGAATGACAGTTATTTTTTCTCCGCACAGAGTAAGAATAAATAAGGGAAATAAAACATCATCACAGGTAAGCCTTTGAATGATTTAATGGGTGTTGATTTCAAAATAAACAAAAAACTAATAAATTTATATCAAAACAAAAACCAAGCCAATTCTAGTAACTTACAAATTAATTATAAAATGTGGCATGAACGTTTAGGGCATATTGGAAAAAATAAATTTTTACAGTTGAAAAATAATCAAATGGCCGATGATATAAACCAAATTGAACAGGTCTATCCGACAAATGACATATGTGAAGCTTGTATATATGGCAAACAGGCTAGACTCCCCTTTTCAAAAGGAAAAAATAAAAGTCATGTTAATAGGCCGTTGTTTATTGTTCATACTGATGTGTGTGGGCCAATCACACCTTCTACAGTAGATAACAAAAATTATTTCATTACTTTTATTGATGATTACACCCATTACACTGTCACTTATCTTCTTACTTATAAATCTGATGTATTTGGAGTCTTCCAAGGCTTTGTTGCTAAAAGTGAGGCACATTTTAATTTAAAAATCGTGAATTTATATTGTGATAATGGAGGTGAGTACCTATCCAATGAATTTAAGGATTTTTGCGTGCAAAAGGGCATAACTTATCATTTGACAGTTTCTTATACTCCACAACAAAATGGCGTCTCGGAACGTATAAATAGGACCATAACTGAAAAAGCAAGGTCCATGGTATGCGGTGCCGATTTAAACAAAGCATTTTGGGGTGAAGCAGTTTTAACTGCCACTTTACTTAATAAATTTATCACCCACTAAAGCTTTGACACAAACTAAAACGCCATATGAACTGTGGCATAATAAAAGACCCAGATTAAACCATTTAAGAGTGTTTGGTTCTACCATGTACATTCACAACAAAACCAGGAAAACTAAATTTGACGAAAAGTCATTTAAAGGTATAATGGTAGGGTATGAACCAAATGGTTACAAAGTGTGGAATGTAGAAACTGCAAAGTTCATTACAGTTCGTGATGTAATTGTTGATGAAACTAACTTTAAAATTTCTAGGCCCTTATTGAATTCGGATGATCACTCAAAATTTACTAAACCTGACACTGAATCAGTAAATAAATTTAATAAAACTGATGATATAAAATTAGGTAAGTCAGGAAGTGAACCGAATAAATCTGTCATTAAAGCAGATGAGCACGACAAATTTTTACCTCACGTTAGCACACAAAGCGAAACCCCTGAATTTTCTGAACTTAGAAGGAGTGAGAGGATTAAAAATAATCCCACAATTTCTTATAATGAAGATAATGGTGATCATAACTATCTTATGTGTACTCACTCTAATTTTGACAAAATTCCTAATTCTTATCAGGAAATTAAAAACAGGGATGATAGAATTCAGTGGGAGCAAGCAATTAATGATGAAATTCGTTCTCTATTAATAAATAAAACTTGGTCTTTAGTATTAAAACCCATAAATAAAAATATAGTTGACTGTAAATGGGTATTTACCATTAAACATGACGAATATGGAAATCCATCAAAATACAAAGCTCGTTTAGTTGCAAGGGGTTTTAGTCAACAACATTTAATAGATTATGATGAAACCTTTGCACCCGTTGCTAGGATAACAACTTTCAGATTCCTTTTAGCTTTTGCTAATCAGTTTCAGTTAGCAGTCCATCATATGGACGTGAAAACTGCATTTTTAAACGGAATATTAAAGGAAGAAATTTTTATGAAAGTTCCTGAAGGGGTGAAGGCTAAAAATGATCAAGTATGTAAATTACATAAATCATTATACGGTCTAAAACAAGCATCTAGGTGTTGGTTTGAACTTTTTGATCAAACTTTGAAAGAACGGGGTTTTAAAAATTCCGCAGTTGACCGTTGTCTTTATATATTAGATAATGGTCACATAAATACAAATATCTATCTTGTGCTATATGTAGATGATCTGTTGATCGCTACTAGTAACACTCAAAAAATGATAAGCTTCAAACAATATTTAATGAAGCAATTTCATATGGTTGACTTAAAAGATATAAAAATGTTCTTAGGCATAAAGATTGAAAGATGTGAAAACAAAATCACATTAGACCAGAGTACATATTTAAAAACAGTCTTAAGTAAATTTAATATGAATGACTGTAAAACGGTGAGCACACCACTTCCAGTTAAATTAGAATATGCAGCTTTGGATTCCGATGAAAATTCTGATGCTCCCTGTCGTCAGCTTATCGGATGTCTAATGTATGCAATGCTGTGCACACGTCCAGACTTGTGTATAGCTATTAATATTTTAAGTAGGTACCAAAGTAAATGCAATAAAGAACTCTGGAAATGCCTCAAAAGAGTACTAAGATATATTAAACGCTCTCTTGATGTTAAATTAACATACAAAAGGGGTAATTATAATGATATGATAGTTGGCTATGTAGATGCTGATTGGGGTAGTATTGAAACCGATCGGAGAAGTACGACGGGATACATATTTAAGATGTTTGAAAGTTGCACTATATGCTGGAACACAAAACGGCAAAATTCAGTTGCGGCTTCAACAACTGAAGCTGAATATATGGCACTTTTTGAAGCCGTTAGAGAGGCCCTTTGGCTACGATCTCTTTTAACCAGTATTAATATAAAAATTTCAGACCCTATGACAATTTATGAAGATAATAATAGTTGTATCAGTATAGCCAACAATCCAACTTGCCATAAAAGAACAAAACATATTGATATAAAATATCATTTCACAAGAGAGCAAATAAAGCAAAAAGTAATAATACTTAAATATGTTCCAACAGGTGACCAAATAGCAGATACTCTGACGAAATCCTTGCCTGCACCGAGATTCCAGGAATTACGATTCAAACTTGGTCTGGAGTAACCAATTAAAGATATTTAATCAAAATATCACTATTTTATATTATAGGTCTCATATATACCAGTAATGTATTCTTATTTTTATTTGGTTGGTCTGATTGGGTTTTACTGGGGTTTTCCCCAATCCTTTGCAACAAATGTTGGACCGTTTAAACCACCCCAGGAGATATATAATATATATTTTATATACTCGTATATTATTGCATTTGTCTTTATTAAAAGTTGTTGATTGATTTTGAGTGGGAGTGTTGGTTTTCTCATATAAAACACATTACAAAATAAATCAACTTAATGTTTTCTCAGTATTCGTTTGAATTGAACTGTTTGTTAACATATAACTCAAGCTGCAGTTGATGTTGGAATTTCACAAAATATCACGTAGCGATGTAATAAATGTGTGGGGTTCCGATGTGAACTCATTTTGGGTGTTTGAAACCTTTTAGTTTTTAATTCATTATGAATACTTGACAAGCTCGAGTGTGCAAGCTGAATTAAATAAAGACATCTCGTAATTAACTTGTGTTTTATTTGTAGCCCTTTCCTAATAGGGACCAAAATTTTTTTTTATTTTCTAGTTTTTTTTAAACACTGTTGTTGCGTTTTGCTGTTTATGCGAGGTTATTTTTTAAGAGCAGTTATATTTAAAAAAAAAATACGAAGACAAATTTGCATTCACTCACTGATTGACGGCATACTAACACGCAAGTCTGGTAATAAATTAAAAAAAAAAGGATTTGTTGTTTTCTAGTGAATGCAATTTATTAGCAATGAAAAAATCGGCTTTAACAATGCAAATCTCAATGTAAATATCACACTTGCACATATGCGAGCCAATATTAGATGATATTGCACAATTCAGGATCGGCTGTAAGTCCAAGGGGCTAGACGCTAGTTACATAATATACTGCTTATTTATCAAAATCGTAAAAAATGGGGAGTAT
The DNA here is from genome assembly GCA_958336395.1 of Ctenicera cuprea. Taxonomy (NCBI): domain Eukaryota; kingdom Metazoa; phylum Arthropoda; class Insecta; order Coleoptera; family Elateridae; genus Ctenicera; species Ctenicera cuprea. The sequence goes on along the minus strand of OY284495.1, from coordinate 14,048,738 downwards.
TTACTTTCGTTTACACCCAGTATATGTATTAAATATGGCTAATATATTTTAAATTATTTAAAAATATCTCGGATGTTTTTTATTCGTCTATTCAGAAATATCTCAAAACATATTTTTAAACAACATAAAATCTTAGATATTTTAAAAATTTTAATTTAAAACATCTTGGATATTTTGAAGTAAATTTAATTTCTGAATATCTTAGATTATCCGACGCTCTAAAGGGCAAAAGGATGCACGAAGAAGAAGAAGAATATCTTAGATATTTGAATATTGTTTTAAAATAAAGGAATTATCGAATATCTAAGATATTTGAAAATCGCCACCATCTATAAGGTTTGTACTTCTAACTGCTGCGCAAACCAGAGCGTCATCATCACCGTTTCAGCCTACCTGTCAACTGTAGCCATATGTAGTTTTAAAACTTATCGGTATTAAAAAATTATATCACATTTCCAAATAATCAAGTTCGAAACATCTGAGATTTTTGTAATTATTTAATATCTCGGATATTTTTAAATAATCAATATTCACTGAGATTTTTTCAAGGGGGATATTAATATCTAAGATGGTTTTAACATACTTTTTTAAATATAAATTATTTATAAATATCTATGATATTTCTGATGCTTCTGAACTATTCCTTAACATTCTCCAAAGATACTTATAACTCATTTATTTACAAAGATTCCGGATGTAACTTTTAATGATTCAAAATATCTAAGATATTTAAAAAAAAAAGCATGATCTTAAAGTGTTTACCCTGTAAACATAATAAATGAAAGGCGGATTTATATGCGCTAACAATGTTGCCAGATATATTTTTCATAGTGTAGCAGGGAAAATGTATCTGGCAACACTGTTAGTGCATATAAATCCGTCGTTTCATTATGAATGATGAAATTCCGAGAGGTGAGCTCTTGAGAGCCATTAATTGGCTATCGAGCTGTGATTTTAGAAGCTTTGATCTTATCTGATATTAACATACTCTTATGCTTAACAGCCTTTCTTTTGACCATCAACCTATTAACACCATATTTTTCATTATTCCAGGCTAAAGCAACGTATGGTACGGGTTGTTTCCTTCTCTACAAAACCGGTATTACCACAGCAAATAGTGCCCATGGCCTTCTAACAACAGTAGCTTATCAGCTGGGACCAAATGAGCCTTGTGTTTATACGCTAGAGGGGTCTGTAGCAGTTGCTGGTGCTGCGTTGACGTGGCTCAGAGATAACATGTCGATATTTGCCAAAGTTTTCAGATGCAGAATCTATTGCTGAGGAAGCAGAGCTACTTGAAGGGGGTGATGTGTATTTTGTACCTGCTTTTAGTGGTTTGTACGCGCCATATTGGCAACAGGATGCTAGAGGGTAAGGATAATTGTCTGGACGTGAAGGGATTAAGTGTAGATTGTTACTTTTCCGTCATGCCAATTTTAAAGTTTTAATTTTTTGCTGTTATCTAACAATCGTAGTTAGTTTGAAAACAAAATAAATAGTTGAATTTAAAACTGATAATTTATTTTCAGAGTGATATGTGGCATAACAGAGGATACTCATTCTAGTCATATTGTGCGAGCCACCTTAGAAGCAGTGTGTTTCCAAGTTCGTGACATTCTTGAAGCCATGAATAAAGACTACGGATCAAGTCTTGCACAATTAAAGGTAAAAATTTTCCGAGGTCTAATTAATAAAACCGTTAATGTTTCACTACAACCAAAGTAATTAAATTTCCTAAAATTTCCACTGATTACCATTAATTATATTTTTAAATTTAAATGTTGCAAACCCACTACCTGAAATGTTGAAAATATTTACTTTTATTTATCCTTTAGGAAATGCATTCTTTGTTTTACTTACTGCTTTTGTTTTGGTGCAAAGGAATTTTAAATGTAAACCCATCTAATTTAGACTAGAGTTTTGAATGCATATTATCATCTACTCCATCAAACAGCTAATAGCATGCAGCAATCTTTCATGGAAATAACAGAGTTTTAGTGGTAATTTTGCATAAGTGCAAAATTTTAGATTTAGCGCAATTGTTTTCTGTAGGGCAATATTCTTATCAAATATCCCACATTCATAGAATATTCACAGATAATTTTTTTTCTCACTGTTTGCTCTTGCTTTTGTCTACAACTCATGCAGATTTCTGTACCACCAAAATCATTCATTGATTATTATTTCCAATTGAAATATAATCTCATTCTACTTTTTAATATTTACAGAATCCCCCCACCCCCATTTATTGGGGGTTGTAAACGTTTTCCGAAAAATCTAAAAAAATAGGCTTTACCTATATTGATGTGGATATTAAAAAAATATAATTAAAAAGAAATAATAATTACTTTTATATATCTAATCACAACAATTACAGCACAGCTAACTATGAACTGTTTTTAGTTGTAGGGTATCTAAATATAAAACCCTGCTAATCCCTCATTAAAAGGACAACTAAACCACCTGCTGCGTAGAAATTTTAGTCTCATGCGGTACAAGGTTACAAGGTTAGCTTTGGACCATTGTGTTCTGTTTTTACAAAAAAAAACAACGATTTTTTTGATGTTTTGGAAAAATTATACATCCAAAATTAGGGATGTAGGAGAAAAATTAACCTCTCTAAATATTGTTGCACCTAAAAATTAAGTTATGAATCTGATTTTACTATTGTGCTGCTATCGCACTGCAAATTCTCATTTATTTTTTTTTTTTAATTTTATAAAAGAATCATAAAAATATTTTGATGGTCTGTATTTAAGTGACATCAGGTTATCACTTAAAAATTTTTTTAAGAAATAGAAATGTCTGTATTTATGTTTATGCAAGCCTGTTTTAATTGGTTGTTGATGAAAGCATGTGCATTAAAGTTGTTGTGAGCAAGGTTTTGGGTATAAATACTATTAGTCAAGTTAATTCATACATACTAGTTATGCAACACATCTCACAATTATCTATCTATCTATATACCCTCTGTCTATAAAGTACCCCCCCCCCCAACTAACTTTTGAACGATTTGATATTTCACTACAATATTTGGTGTGCTTTAATGGGAAATTAAATACTATTTCTTAGCCAAAAATTAAATTTTCTATCATTCAAAATGGCGACTGGGCGCCATTTTGAAATTTTTTTTTAATAGAAAGGCGGGTCGAGTGACACCTCATTTGAAAGGTCTTTTGATTTTGCGTCTGATCCTAGAGTTTCAAAGAAAAATATTTAGCAATAACAAAATGGCGGATTTTAAACAAATGGCCTGTAGAATAGCCGGCTCACTCCCCAGATTTAACTTTCTTAGATTTTTTTCTATGGAAATATCTGAAATTGAAAGTGTACAGAACCCGCCCAGAAACAATTGAAGAACTGGAGCAACACATTACAGAAGTTTGCAGAAATATCACTCCAGAAACTTATGAAAATGTAAGGCAGGAATTTCATAACCGACTTTTTATGTGCCAAGAAGTGAATGGTAAACATTTCGAACACTTAATTTAATTAATTTAAGCTTTAATTTTTAGTTTTTTTAAATAGATGTCTTTATCTTCAAACATCGTCATTTTGTGTTATGGCTGAATATTTTTCTTTGAAACTCTAGGATCAGACGCAGAACTAAAAGACCTTTCCAATGAGGTGTCACTCGACCCCCCTTTCCATTAAAAAAAAATTCAAAATGGCGCCCAGTCGCCATTTTGGATGATACAAAATTTTAATATGGTCTGAAAGATAGTATTTAATTTCCCATTACAGCACACCAAATTTTGTGGAAAAATATCAAGTCGTTCAAAAGTTTGTTGGGGGGGGGGGGGGTACTTTATAGACACAGTGTATATAAAAGTGAATGTTTGTGTGTATGTTCCCTATAGATTCCGAAACTACTTTGCCCATTGAGCTCAAACTTTGACACAAAGTGTGTTTTGAGGGGGGGGGGAAGGTTTTTGGAAGGTTTTTTTTTACAAAAATTGGACCCGCTAAGTGGCGCTGGCGATATTTACGAAAATGTGTGTTTATTGTCTGTTTTCGCTTTATTGAGGCGTAGTAACGCACGCTAGCTAGCATTAGCCAGTTATAAAATGTTTCTAAAAATATTTTTACAGTGGGATAGTATACTATGGCACTATTACATGACGTCATTTTTATAAAAATAAATACGTGAATTTTTACAGTGGGATAGCAGCTTTACTCATGAGCACCTTAGCTCAAACAGAAATTTGTTATCGTCCACATGCATGAATTTTCGGTTCTGAAAAATCCATAAAAGGCTTTACAAAGAAATTAGTGGAGTGGCACATGAATCACATTGTAGCTCATTTTAAGCCCTATTGGCATATAAATATTTAAAAAAATCGTGTTGCCAGTTTTTGAGCAGTGTTTTTGAAACGGTCAAAATTTTGATATTTTTTCATTTCACAGTTTTAGTAGTTCCAAAAGTTCTAGTAGCTTGTAACACTGTGTACGTTTAGGGCATTTCCATTATCAAATTTCATCCTGATCTGATAACTCCGTTTTGAGTAAATGGGCGTTAAAACACATTTTTTTTTAAATTCATAGAAGATGTCAAAGAGTAATTTGCGAGCTGGGACACTAACCAATTGTAACTAATCCTCAGCTCTATGAGCTTAAAAAATTTAAAACAATTCGTGTGGCCAGTTTTTGAGCAATAATTTTTGAAAATTTCCGAAATTTATTTCACTTTATTGCTTACAACTTTTCGTTTTGTGTACTGTAACATTGTGTCTCTATAGGGAGATATAAATATTTAAAAAAATCGTGTGGCGAGTTTTTGAGCAGTACAGTCAAAATTTTGATATTTTTTTCATTTCACAGTTTTAGTAGTTCCAAAAGTTTTAGTAGCCTGTAACATTGTGTACCCTTAGGGCGTTTCCATTATCAAATTTCATCCCAATCTGATAACTCCTTTTTGAGTAAATGAGCGTTAAAACACAAAATTTTTAAAAATTCATACAAGACGTCAAATAGTAATTTGCGAACTGGGACGCAAACCAATTGTAACTAATCCTTAGCTCTACGAGATTAAAAAATTTAAAACAAATCGTGTGGCCAGTTTTTAAGCAATATTTTTTTGAAATTTTTTGAAATTTATTTCACTTTATTGCTTACAACTTTTCGAAAAGTTTTGTGTACTGTAACATTGTGTCTCTATAGGGCGATTACGATAAAATATTTGAATCCGATCTGTTTCTTGTTTCCGTGTAATAAGACGATAAAGTTAAAATTTACAAAAAATCGTAGCGGCTGTCATTTTGAAGCTAGAAAATTCGGAAAAAGAAGCTGCAAGACGTTCGACAAATTACAAAACGCACTCCCAAAAAGTAATTTATTATAAAAAAAAAGCATTACGCAACAACATGCAACGCTAACAGTAGTGCTTCAAAATCAAGAGCTGGCCTCGATATCGGGGCTCGCGGGGCTTCCCCGAACATGGTGTGCGTATTCAGCGTTAGTGGCGTCGTGTGCGTAGGAATATCTTACAAAGCGTTGGATTGTAAAAATTTTCATGAAATCAATTCTAAAACTATAGGAAGTAGAAATTAGAGATCATCTGATTTAAAAGATTTAAGTTACTTCCTACTGGTAAAAAGAGGGCTGCTTTTCAAAACTCAGTATGTCTAATAATTTTCCGTTTGTCTCATAAAATTGAAGAAAAATGGTCGCTGAATCTTTTATAACTTTCTAGATATCAGCTTGCAATATTTTCGTTGCTGCACCTTGTATATACTATATAATGCGTTTTTATTATAATTAAACATCGCATGAATTATGGTAATAAGAATCATTTGACACTAAATTTTTATGCTTGTTTTTCTGTTTTGTGCATATTTTCGGTGTATTTTCATCCAAAAAAAAACTGGTTTCTTAAATTTATTTTCTTGCGTCACACATCCTCGCCGTACGATGCTTTCGTCTGTGGTTCCCCAGTTTACGTTCTCGACGAAAAGCATGTGTTCTCTGGGATTCCCCTGTTTCACAGACATAAGCTCTGCACCTACAATTGCGTCGTAATTAAATGTTTTCGGCAAGGAACAGCTTTCTGCTATTAGTCTTTGTTACACGTTTCTTCCTGATATAATTTAAAAATTTTTAACACACTGTTCCACAAAATTACCCTGCCGAATATTTTTTTGCCAAATTTTGTGCTTTTAGGTAATTTTTTTTGGTGCTTTATCAGGTCTCTATCGACAACATGGGAGATATTGATATTACATACCAATATTATAAACTGACAAGGCGGTTTTATTTCTATAGAAATAAAAGGGACAAAACAAAAAATTCGCACTTTTGGCGACCTGAAGCGACTTAGTAGTCGTTTATACATAATTCTAGATATACGCCAGCTGCTGCAGGTAATTGGTCATGTTTTATTCCTATATTTGATCCCAATAAAAATAAAAGAAACATTCATTTACATTTATTTTAGTCATACTACATTTTGCTACAAGTTAATTAACACTGAATTACCATTAAACTCAACAATATGCACAAGGACAAAGAATATACTTATTACACACATCTAGCTACGTAACTTTGCAAGAAGATACGATAACTATATTTTTCCATTTGGTATTAAGGCATCGGTAACACCAAGGCTGCAATGCATGCTGCTTCACACGCTCCAAATGCGGTGTTACAAGCTGCCAGGGCAGGAACTGCTGCAATTTGAGCTCCGGGAATCGTGCCAAATGTAAATCCAGCTGCTGCAAAACAGGCGACAACCATTCCAGCACAACCAGCATAACAAATACCAGCCCCAATGGGTCCACTAGTACTGGAACTTATTAGCAGGGCGAAAATGAAAGTGACTGCGAACTTGTTAAAAGCCATTTTCGATTTTTTTCCAACTCTTCTAGATGTTTTAGGACTGGGGTACACCTGGGTGTATCCCTTCACCACGAACGATAAACTAAAACTGCGTTGGGGAATTTACAACAAGGTTCAAGTTCAACAAGGTAAATTAGATAGTGCTGCATCACGGGCAACACGTTTTCTATACTGGATATATTTTATACTAGTGGACTTTTAAATACAAGTTTTAATTTTGAGGAACTTATTTTCTCTTAAAAGGAGTAATAGTGGAAGTAAGGCGATTATTGTTATAAAAAGGAAAATATTGCAGTAGTGTGGAGTGAACAATTTTCGGGAACTTGGCTTTGCTGTCAACTTGCTTATCTATTTTTCGTGAATTATAACTTTTTGGAAGTTCGCTTTTCGTTTCTATGCTTTAAATAGATGATGAATATAGTTCGAGTATTACATTAATTGGAAAAATAGTAGAACCAGTGGGCTACGCCCGCGCTTTTTTTAGTAACCTCTTTTAATTAAAGTATTTTTGAATAATTTTAGCTACCATATGTAGGTTTTTGTGGCTACAATTTTCAAACTGTCGCTCCTAATTTTTTTTATGCCATTTTAAGAGTTAATTATTTATAAAAAAATAATTTTCCCGCCATCCGCAATACAAATTAAATCATATTTTGTGTATATTAACCCGATTCTCAAGGTCGGTAAAGTAGCTTTAATTTTTTTATTACAGCAACACTGTTGTTAGAAGCGTAGAATATAAAACATATTTTATTCAACATTACCAAATGTTAAATACATTTCAGTTACTTGCTTTGAGGTGAAAAGGTCTTTTTCACTTTTTGCAGTATATTACTAACAATGGTCACAGCTTACCCTCGGAGAATTATATCGAGAAACTCATTGTTTGTTATAGTAATAATAGCACACATTCTATTATTAAAGAACTGTTGGCACTACAGCTATCTTTTTAACCGACTTCAAAAAAAGGAGGAGGTTCTCAATTCGTCTGTATATATATATTTTTTTTTTAATGTATGTTCGGGCATAACTTTTTTGTTTATGAACCGATTTTAATGATTTTTTTGTGATGGATTCAGTATAGTTCCAAGGTGGTCCCATTATAATTTCATTGGTATTGGAGCTTGAACTTCGAAGATACTCCTCAAAATCTATTTTTTTAACCGACTTTTTAGTGTTTCCGTATTTCATCTTCCGTTTCAACTAGCCGTCATTTCCTCATTCGAGAAGCATCTTTACTAGGTCTACCCATCACTTAAAATTGTAAAATAATTAACTTTTAAAAAAAAAAGGGAACCGACTTCAAATAAAAACACAAAAGTGACATAAGTTAACTAAAAAGCAAAAAATAAATGTTTGCTGTTTATTATATAATTATTAATTGTTTTATAATTTTTAAGTCGGTGCCAAGTAAAACATAAAAATTGTATACCTTGCTGCAATAACAAATTAGATTCGAATTTTTATGATTTACTTGGCACCGACTTAAAAATTATAAAACAATTAATAATTATATAATAAACAACAATTTCTTAATTACATTAAACGGAACAACAAATAAGTATTAAACTGTTGTATAAAAAACATTTATTTTTTGCTTTTTAGTTAACTTATGTCACTTTTGTGTTTTTATTTGAAGTCGGTTCCCTTTTTTTTTAAAAGTTAATTATTTTATATTATATTTTAGTGTTGCAATTCTTGCTTTGGTTATTAAATAATTTTTTTTTTGATAACGGTTATTTTGCATAAAATTATAACTTTTATACTTAATGCGTAACAATTCCAGCACTAGTTATAAATGCTCTTTCTAATAAAATTTCAATGTTTTCTGTGCAGTGCTTTTTTAGTATCTATATATTAAATTCGGATCTTCTTTGTCTCAACTTGAATGAAGGCTAAAATAAAAACTTGTTGAAGTTATTAATTATTTTATTTGATATATTATTATCTATTAAAATTGAAAATTACTGGTGCATGACATTTGTGAATTATAATAATTAATACTTGCATTATTTTTGTTGCGGTTTTATTTAGATACAACATACACGATTTCTGGAAGTATTTACTGAAAATGCAATCTTGGCTTAGATTTAAAGAATTATGAAATGCCTTATATTCTCATAGACTAGAACAACTAATAAATATAATATTGCGTATCTAATAATAAATCTAAAATTTAATACTACTCATTTAAATGATTTCATAACATTATTTAGTTAGTGCCTCTGTAATAGCCATCTTCTATTATATATAACATTTAATCAACAACATTCAGTCGGAGATTTAATTCAACATCTCCATCATACCCATTATGGGGTATTTTTTGCAAAACTTGTTGGTATTCATCAGGTAGTCCGGATTCTTTAGCGCCATCAAGAATTGTATTTAAGTACACTTGTGAAGGAAGTCTGTTCTCAGGAAACTTTCCAAATTTAATATATTCTGATGGGGTTTCAACTTGTTGAAAAATATGACACTTCTTTGTGGTTCCATCAGGTAATTCCACATCAACTTCAAACCGAAAATATATTTTGTCGTTCACACCTTCCTGTCTACAATTGATTACTGTTAATATTTTAAAAATTACAACGGCACGGAGGCCGAACACACATTTGAGTTAGAGTTTTACAACTCAACATCACACTAAACCACTATTATACCTGGCAGGATAGGTTTGATTTGTGTGCACGAGATTTAACACTGGCACGCCTTGCACTGTTGACAATGAATTTAGTGATTTGTGTGATTATTTGTTATGCACTCCACTCTAAACAGGATAGGGAAACAATATGTCGAAATGGCGCCACTTTCAAATTTTTAAAAAGTGCTAAAAAGGCACTTTGGGCTGCCATGGCCAAATAACTATTCTATTTAGTCCATTTTCAAGGTAGTCATACTTTCAAAGAGTGGAGCAACTGCAGCAAAAGTAAGCGAAAAAAATTATAGAATGCGGCACAAACAGAGAAGAACCGTTTTAGTAAAATAGTGGTTTAGGTAATAATAATAATAAAAATTCTAGAATTATTACTTGTCCAAAGTTGGTAGGTGTTCGAGGCTGATTTCCCAAAGGGCCCCCCAAACATGGAATCCATTGTGAGGTACTATTGTTGCTGAACATCCATGCCATCGTCTCGAGTATCTATGAAAATCAAGTCGGTAATTCTGAAATGAAATTTCTAATGCTAAGTCTTGTATAAATAAATGTTTTCTTGAAACCTTTAATTTTCCTATCCCTAGTCGTATGGCACTTGGATTGTTTATGTGTATCCGTTTGGCAAGAAGATTACTTCCATATGCGCAGTATAAAAAAGTTTTTGACATTATCTGAAAAAAAATTAATAAAACTTAAAATAAAAATTAAAAATAATTTTTTTTTTTGCAGGTTGATGGAGGCATGACAGCAAACTCCCTTTTAATGCAGTTGCAAGCTGATTTGGCAGGTGTTTCTATAGCAAAACCTGAAATGGCCGAAAGCACTGCATTAGGAGCCGCAATGGTGGCTGGTGCTGCTGTAGGTCATTGGGACATTACAGGATGTAATATGCAAATTCCATTAAAAATTTGGAATCCAAGAACCACAGAAGATCAAAGAGATGTAAGATATGCAGGATGGAAAATGGCTGTGGAGCGTGCAATGGGATGGGACATATGATATTTAATTGCAGCTAACGATAGAATATTAAAATGCACTGGTGACATTTTTAAGTAGAGATATTTATGTTTTTAATACATTGTTAATTTTTAAATGATTCTACTGTTACTGGGTACTAAACAAAAAATTATTTTATAATATTTTGTATTGTTATAATATGTACCTACATTGTTTGTAGTTACCCAATGACTCAACTGAAAAAAATATTAAACTTGTTACTATATTGTTTATTGTACTCTATTGCAATTTTTTAGCGACCCATAATCAAACATGATTAAATGAGCTATATGAAGTAATTGTATCTATACAACCTCTTCGATTAATATCGACTGAAGTCTCTATATGGCTTGTCGAGTATCACGTCGTGGAATATTTGGATTCCCCAAAAATGTGGCGCCGTCTAGCGGTTTGCGGTGAAAGCAAAACATTAAAAATAATTTAATTATTTAAGTTAGGTAGTCCCTAGAGCTAGGATGGAACAGGGCACCCAGTATGTATATATCCTGAGGTGTCCCTAAGCTGTGTGCAAAATCGTAACGCCACCATTTCCATAAGGCCAAAACGCAGGATTTTTTAGTGCCACCATGCAAAAAAAATATTTTCTTTCTTTTCGTGTTTTAAAATTCACCAAAAATTCCCAAATGGACATATCAATTTGGGGTTTGTGTTGTTTGATAAAGCACGAATGGCACTTTAAACCTGTTCTGGAATTTTTACGACATTTTTTATAGCAGCGCATGGAACTTAATCCAAAGTTTACCCCACGTTTTATTTTAAACCAGTGGCGTTCGTCTCCTGCTGTCAGGATCAAACCGGGCGCCCAATATGTTATGCCACAATGTGTCCCTAAGTTTTTTGCAAAAGCGGAACAGCACCATTTCCATGGCGCCGAAATGAACAATTTTTGTATACAGGCTGTTTCAAAAGGTTTATGACTTTGACTTCTCCCATGCATCTCGACGAACTCTATCCAACTACACAAACCCTATATCGCTAACCCTCCTGGTTTCGGAGTTGCAGCTTGTCAAAGAAGAAAGTGCCGTCACCTAGCGACGATATTCCGTACTTTACCTATTCAGTTAGCTACATCGGGTAGATTTCGATGAGCTCTTTCGATTGGTAAAAACCGCGTTTCGAAGTGTCAAAAATTGGAAAATTTTTAAAAAATTCGCCTGCACTCACAAATTTGGAAACAGGACGCTGTGGTATTTATATTTCTTTTATTTTATATTATAGTGCACACGTATGCTACTATTTCAAGATAACGTCACCTTAATTAGTAAACCTAGGAACTCCAAACTCTAAAATTTTACAAGAGATACAATAAAACGTCTTTAATAAGCAGCTGAAGTGCGCCTGAATTACTTTAAATTTTAGTTAGACGATACAAAAATAGTTCTGCATCAAATACATTTCAAGTAATATAGTTTTCTTGTATTTTATAAAAATTAATGGAGATACAGGGTTCTACACGTTTAAATTTTTTTTTTGAGTTACGTGGTTTAGTAATGAAGGTGACGTTAAGTGGATTGGTAAAGGTAGGCCAATTCATTGGCCATCTAGGTCTCCAGGCCTAACGAAATTAGAGTTCTTCATGTGGGGTTATGTAAAAGAAAGGGTAATTTATCTAACTCTGCAAACTATACCTGAAGATATGAAGGAAGATTCTTTTTCAGCTATCTAACATTCATTTTGTCACCAAGAAAATTTTCCCAAACATGTTCTTCACAAAAGGGTATAAGAATATTACATATTTGTATAGAGAAAGAAACAAGAACCTTTCCCAAACATGTTCTTCACAAAAGGGTATAAGAATATTACATATTTGTATAGAGAAAGAAACAAGAACCTAACTCCCCAAAATAAAATACATGTATATTAATCCTACTTGTACTTGTGCCGGTTTTTAATTCAATGAGCACTGGGCTGCTATATTGTTTTAATCATTTGATAGCCACATTCAGTGTTGATAGCCACAATGCGCAATCGACAGTTCGTAACCCATTTTCTAATTTGTGAAATTGTTTTTGCAATAAATGGTCAGTTATGTTTTGAATTTTATGGAAACATTACCAAGCCCTTGTTAAGTGCTAGTGAGCTCTAATACGAGTAGTAAGGACGCGCCCTAATAACAATGAAATGTTAATGTTGCATTACCTTTACGATATTTCAATTCTGACTCCCCCCCCCCCTTCCTTGACTGCCTTATATACAGACTTTAATTAATGCTACTTTTCTAAATACTACAAATATTATACTACAGTACTAGTACATGTATATATTTACTTTGATTAAATTAATCAAGCATTTAATTTTCTATCAAGTATATCTTGAATAAATAAATAACTTTAAAGAAGATTTCTTTTCCATTAAGAAAAGACATAATCTACTACGTTTACATTAGCTTCAAATATTTGCATACATCTGATCCGCGATTCTGTTGATAACAATAATAAAAATACCTACTTATGGAAAACTACGCCTACTACGAAATCAAAGGGCAGTTTATAATGAAATATGAAGTTCAAAAATAAAATACATCGTTACCTAGACAACATGTTATTTTTAACTATATTACTTACATGTTTTAAAATTTAGGATAAAAACTTAAAATGAGGTTGACAGTAAAGTGTGTGCGTGGGTGAATGAAGCCACAACTTTACCTGGAAAGTATAATCTACGGAATTAGGAGAACCTAACTTCACTCTATTCATGTTTGATATCAATTGTGACGTGTGTTGGTAGCAGTTCGTTTTCTTTCTTAGTATTTTATGCATTGATTTTGTGGTAGTACTGTAAAATAAAAATTTTAAGTCCTTTGAGTAATTACTACAGAGTATCGTGTTATTTAGAATATTTAAATTTTACTTAAACTGCCAAAGCAAATAAACTAACAACCTCTCCTGTCAATTTTTGATAGTTATAGTTAGCTTAGATCATGTAATATTTTACGTAGATGCCTTCAAAAATGCGCCAATGCAAACATAACTAACTAACAAGTAGCATTGGGTGCGCTCAGAGGACCCCAGCAGCTGAGTTGCTGACTCAGCAATACCAACTGAACGTCATTGAGTGCGTTCAAATGACCTCAGTAGCTGAGTTGCTGTCTCGGTAACACCATCTGAACATCATTGTTCGTTTGCTGCAACAGAGCAGCTTAGTAAGCATCTAAATAGATATTGAGTATGAATAAAATACTTTCTATTACAACGATATTTAAACAAAAATAAATAAATGCTGTTGAAATATTTTTTTTTAAATTGATATAGGTTTTACAATCTGTCATATTGACAATAAGTAAATTGTATGACTTATCTTAACATGCATGTCATAAAGGAAATGTTCAATAACAATTTCCTTATTTAAATATGGTTAATTTGGTCTAGAGTTGGTTAACACCACACTAACTCAACTCACGCACAATCACTCAAATCTGTTTGGAAGATCTGCTGGCCTGAATCTTTTAAGTCTGGGCTCTTCTCCTTCGTTATGTAGCAGGCATTCGACTAGGTTGTTGAAATAAAAAGCATTTTATTCATACTCAATAAATATGAACTTCAGCGAAGTAAAGCTAGAACTTATAAATAAAATATAAGAAGATGTTTATTAACCTGCTAGAAACGTTATTACGAAATGCTAGATGTCGCGAAAACCATCAAATATTTATAAGAAGAAGCGCAATATTATTATAGAATGGATGAGGAGACCCCATAGGTAACATAGATAAAAGAATTTTGTTTAGGAAATAAAATTTAAAAAAGTTATCCTACCCCTGTATACATAATTTCGCGCCTGCCGGTACGTTCCAGACACGGCCATTCCATTGAAAACATTCTAAATACCATAACTGGTAGCTTTTCATCATCCACACGATACACGAAGAAAATTACAAAAACACATACTTAAGAATTTAGCCTCACTGCATTTCAGTTGTAGGCTGACGTCAAAGCCCTTCCAAACTCATCATCGCCATGAATGTCAACTCGAACGCTGAGATCAATTTTTGTGTAAATGTTGGAACTGTTTTGTATAATCACATTCGCACTTTTTTACTCTACAAGATTACCGAACTTAAAAATGAAACAAAAAACGAAAGCAGGAACTTTTGCCATTGCCGGCTTGCAACATTTTACCGGTATGACGGTATTGTGTATTGTGATATGCATACTTTACCAGCAGCATAATTTTTTTTTACTCTCAATTGGTAGTCAGTGAACCGACAGCGTGAACTATGCTGTGCCTGCGGCTGCCACTATCCTAAAAATATCTCAGAAAACGTTGAATAAAAGTTTAAAAAATGTAACCCGCATGCATTCGAACTCTCGACTAACCTATGTCTTTCAACGCTGTACACGCATTCCACCACAGTACCACGGCGTCTGTTGATAGCAGATGTTAAAATATGAAACACGTACATAAACAACACGTCATCCGCCGGCCGAATTAAAATTGCCGGTAAACTACACAGCACGTTATCCGATGACGTTATACTAGCAAAACGTTGCCAGCCGGCACCGGCGCTCTAGTCAGAAATATTGCGAACATTGTAATTTCTTCTGTATTCGATCTGTTTATTTTACGCGCAGAAACAAGCGTCTATGCTATTAAATAATTATAGTTTTGAAAGAATGTTACACAGTTTTATTACGATTATCATTTTGACCTTCTTAGGACCGATAATGACCGAAAAAAATACCGGACGTCTATGAAAAATAACGGTTTCGGTTACGGGTATCGTTTTAAGTAAAATTACGGTTTCGGTTACCGTTTCCCTCATCAAAAAACATGCGGTTTTTTTGGTTTTCGGTTAGAGTGACGGTTTCGATCCAGATCCCTGCCTAAAATGTGGGTTTGTTGTTAATGTTGGTAGCTCTGATATACGTATGAACTCCCAAGTTGTTTTATTTGTAGCAATGCGTATGGAACTTCAGCTTCAGCTTTTAGGTTAACCATTAACAAAAAATGATAAATTTGTGTTTTCAAAATAATCAAGCTTGTATTTATTCAGCAACAGGTATTTAATTTTATTGTTTCGTGGGTAACATACATGTATTTGTAAAAATTATTTTTAGACTGGGAAAAACTTCGCAAGGAGTATCGAATAGTTGGATCATTTCTAGGAAGTTCGTTATCCACTCCTGGTTTGTATAATCCCCATCCTATTTTATAAAAGTTTAAATATTTTTTAAACAGCATTACCTGTGGCTTTATTGCCAGAAGAGGTCTCTCTTCTCGTTGGTAAACAGTTGGCAAAATTTGTGCACTACCCGAAACTGCAAGATGTTCCAACACAAATGCAATCGGAGGAATACTGTAAATTACAAAAAGATTTATTATTAGCACAACAGACAATATACAGAGAAGAACGCAAGGATGGTCTAGAACAAATTATTGATAAAATAATAGAAGGAAAAAAGAAAAAGAGCAATGGTATTCACTTAGGAACTCGTGAAGAAATTTTAGAGGAAGAACTAAACAAATCTTGTGATGTCACGAAAACTACAATGGTTTGGCCTATTTTATCAGAACCATTAAAATGTGTACAAGGTGATTTGAAAAAAAAAAATAGTTTTTGCTGTTAAAATAAGGAACAACTAATTTGTGTGAATTGTGAAAGTAATTATAAATGTTTGTACTTGCAGGTGAACCAGTTGATGTACCTTTAGCTCAAATTTTAAGGCAAACAACTCCTACAAAATGTGCTGTTTTTGCAGATTTATGGGAAAAAGGTTACTACATTACTCCAGGAATTAAATTTGGTGGAGACTTCTTAGCGTATTTAGGTAATGTTATACTGGGTGTCAACGGAATCATTAGACAGCCCGTATTTTCGAGAGGTTTAGCCTATGCTGTGTTTTGTTGCCGTATTTTAGAAACTCTAGAAAATAGGGCTGTCTAATGATTCTGTGGACACCTGGTATATAATATAAGTAATATATAATAATATATTCGAATAATTGGTAAGAGACTATCTAATTTAATGGAAAAATTAAATTTTGTAGGTGAACCAATAGCACATCATGCAGTATATATAGTTCGATGCGTGGAAGATTCCGATAAACAAAATCACGCCAGTGAAATAATCGCATTTGGTAGATTAGGAACGTCTGTTAAGAAGAGAGCAGTATTAGCAACATTAGCAGCAGATGGTTGTGTATCCTACATTTCGTTAAACTGGTTAGATGCATAAAATTGCAAGTGTCAATATTAAAAAAAAAATCTTGGTAGAACCACTGTGGCCAAAATGTGCGGTTAAACCACAAGTTTGTCGCCGGCATTTTTGCATATAAATAATGAAGTTATGGTTTTCATATATAAATGGTACCTGAAAATACAACAAATATAAAGCACATAATAAATAGAAGGAAAAATGTTTGTGTATCTTGAAATAAATCTTTAAATACGGTGTTATTCATTTAAAAGTGGCCATAGGCAAACTTTTTTTTTTAACAAATAGATATAGTTCTTAAAGGAGATTTAATTAGCTACCAAGAGTAGTAAAAAAAACAAAAAAAATCGAATTTCCATTTTCCTGATGGCTGCCACCAAAAGACAATATTTTTTTAAGCAGCAATATTAAACTTTTTAGTGAATCGGATAGCCGTAGGGCAATATATTGAAAAAACTAACCGCTTTTCAATTATTCACGGGTGATTGTCGGATGGTTATTTAAAATTGTTTCAATTATAAGTCAGATATGGAAAAAATCAAGCAATAGGCCACTTTTAAATGAATAACACTATAAAATAATCAAAACGAAAGATGTCATTCGCCATTTTTATAGATTACAAATTTTTATATATTTATAAAGCATATTTTTTACTATGGTATGTTACCATTTGTGCAATGTGTTATGTAGCTATTGAGCTAATAAAGCATATATTGTATTATTATTGAAATCCTACTTTTTTTTTTACTTTCTCATACTTCTACCGAAGTATGGAAAGTTATTTTAAGCAAATTTTCGAATTTCAGATTTTTAAGGAAATATGTGTTTTGTGGTCTGTTCTGTCTTAAATACTACAGATGCCTGTTGGGTAGCTAATCCTCACATAGCCGGCATATTTCTATTTATTGCTATTTATGACTGAATGGTGTAGGACATGGGAACTTAGTTTTAACAATTTTCACAGCGACAGGTACTCGTAAACGTCAACCTAACTCCTCGTCTTGTAGAAAAGATCAGTGTTGCGATGTATTCCTGGGATCTTCAATTTCTTACTATAAATTTATTAACTTAACCAAGGACTGTATACATTGTAGACGTCTCACTGCTGGTCATCTTTAGTCACTCAGTTCTGGACATGTCCTCCAGTTATCAAAGTGATCGCCTACTTTTTTGAACTTTTCATGGCATTATGTTGTTACTTCATTCATAGCCGAGGGAAATATCATTAGAAAAGTTGTGTCTTTTCCCAAACATTGCATTACATACGTATCTTATATTTAATCCTCTTCTAACCTGACTAAGAAGCGCACCCAGTTTAAATGACTCACTTGAAGCAATGTATTTTTACGCTTTTTTTGCACTCTTTTTGGCGGCGTGGTTGGTAATAAAATAAACGGGGGTGGTAGCTGTTGATTATAATATAAGTATAATTGTAACTGGGGTGGTAGCAACGTAAACTAAAAAATAGGCTTATAGATTTCCAAGTCATAAAATTGCTTCGTGAAACTTTGCTTATAATACATGTAAAAGATTTTATGGCGGCAGGGCGGTGTGACGCTGCGTCGTAATCAAATTCTGCCCTACAGGGCAGGTACTTGCAGGTAGTTCTTTGTAGAAAAATCGGAATATTGCATTTTTGCACAACAAAATCGTTTTTTTTTGAGATTAAGAAATCAAAAAATAAAAAGAAAGTAATTTATCTTTCTTTTGTTACATCAATCCGGCTATTTATTTTAAAACAAAAATTGGGCAAATGTCATATTTCACAAAAGAAGAAGAAATATATTGCTTGAAACAAAATTATTTTATACATCCAGGTAACATTTTGGCTAAAATTATAAACATAAACTACCAAAAAAAAGTAAACAATTTGTTTCAAAAACGCCTTTAAAAGTTGCCGTTAACGAATTTTAAATAACACCAACACCTTGGGCCTTTTGTTGTGCCTACTGCTAGCATCATTAATTTTGTGGCCTACAGTACCTACCAATATTTTGTGAATAAAATACAAATTTTACAATATACCAAATTTTATATTACCTACAAATTACATGTATTAACTAAATACTATTATATGTTATCTACACTTGATCAATTAAGACAAAATTTTGATGTTGTGCATTGGGTACAACATTATAATATTTTTTATAAAAAGAAGTACTTTCACGATTAGAATAGCATCGTTGTATCCAAGTGTGTTCCCAATTTAGATCAGGTTTTTCACATGTAACCATAACACGACCAGGTATCTTTGCATACAATGTACCATTACGACCCATTCCAACCTGTAAAAAGTAATTGCTTTAATTTAATTTACAAATGCAATTAGGTCTCGTACATTTAAACCAGGATGAAATCTTAAAAGCCGTTGAGTCACTAACAAGGTACCAGATTCAACCCAAGAACCATCTTGTCTCTTCCAACCCCTGTGTTTTTTTATGCCACTACTTTTAGCATTTCGGGTACTGCCACCCGTTTTCTTGCTAGCCCATCGAACACTTGCTGAAAGAACATTGGGTAATAAATTGAATTTGAAAGTAATACAAATATTTCTACCTGCAAGTAAATTCTGGGGTGCAACTAAGGTTTGTTTTAAATTTTGAATAAGTGAATTCATTTCTATTTATTTTTTCAGGTTAAGTAAAAATTTTTTACATTAACATACTTGTCTGAATTCAGGACGATCCCATTGTACATAATTTCCAAAGTTGCATACGATTCGACATACAGAGTGTTCGAAATTACTGGAGCGGCATTGCTTTGTTATTATTGGACTTGGGAAGTCGGTTAAATTAGCAAAGTATTACAGTTGATTATGATGCTGTACTCAGAGAATACAATCGAACGTCGCTTTTACGAGATTTATAAAAACAACATTTTTTTAAATGGAATTTGCGAATATCCCGAAAGAAAGTATAATTCTGAATATAAAAATTTAATGCTAACCATAAAAGAAGTTTACCAATAACTTTTTTATTATCGATTTTAAGTTACTATTGCATTAGACCTTTTCTATTTAGAATTAAATTTTCTTTTAGAATATGCAAAAATGTACTGGATGTACACTTATAAGCAAAACTATTTTATGGAATATTTCAAAAAGGAAACTTTTAATTCTTTGTTTGAATACAGCATTGTAATACTTTGTTAACCTAACCGACTTCCTAGCTCCAATAATAACAGTTAGCAATGATGCCCCAATAATTTCGAATTATCGTATCTACCTGCAAAGCTATAACAAATCTCTTTAAAAAGATTTTAGTCTCGATTTTCTTTTTAATAATGTTTATGAAAACATAAAAAAATGATACTTTTTTATATCATCAACGCGTTTTCCAGAAGTAATTTTAACTACGCCTATCAATTAGCTCTAGTTCAAAAATTTATTTTTTATTCCATGCACATTTTTGAGCTCTTTAAATAAAGTTGTTATACCAATTTTTGGTTCGAATTTTGGTATAGTTTAGGTCCACTTGTTTTTTAGTGGATTATTATTATGCAGGGATTATAACTTGTGTAATTATTAAGAAACAGTTTATTGCTACTAATGCGAAAACCAGTTTTTTACTTTTTGTATAAATCAAAAATCCCATTTATATTATTTTATGTCAATACCAACTCTAGTTAACTTTTATTTATAATATTTCTTCATAGATGTATTTCTTATTAATTATTACGTGACTCAAAACTTTAAAGTTATTGCGATTGATTCTTTTGAAATTTTTGATATAAATTTAGAATCATTTCGAAACGGTGTTGCCAGACGTACAAACTGAAAGAGCAACAAAAAACAATCAAGAAGGCGGTGAAATAACTGCATGTCTTAGATTGATACATAATTTTCATTATCTGTCACCAATTTCTAAATAAAGACATTTAAAATTCAATCAAAGATAAGGTTTTTTTTTCAAAACCTTTGCACTTTCTACTACTGCTTCCATAAAAATGTTCGAATTAGTGATTTTGACGGAAATACATGTTTTGGACATCTAGAAATAAAAAAAAGGTTCACACAAATGTATTCTGTTTGTATGTGGGTGTGTGCGCCTCGTCACTTTTAAACGGATGTTCTCATTTCGATACGCTTTGAAATGCAAAAGCGAAAGTTAGACATGTTTTTTTGTAGTTTTTTTTTGGAAAAACGAATTTCCCAAATTTGATGAAGACCGTAAGGCAAATCCAACGCTACCAAGCTTTCTAGATTTAAAATGGTGCCCGCTACGGTTTTTTGAAAATTTTCACTTTGGCGCCTCAACTCAAAAACGATTTGGCAGATCGGGATCACGTTTTGCATCGTAATAAGAACCCTACAGAAACACAATGTTACTAGCCCACCAGATAAAAACTATGAAGTGAAAAATAATGCTCAAAAACTGGAAACACGATGTTTTTAAATTTCACAGGCTAACAGAGCTAGAAATGAGCTGCAATTTGATTCGTGTTCATGTCTGTTAATGTTCTGTAACGCCTTCTAGGAATTTTTGAAAATCGGGAATGCGTGCTTTTTTATTTAGTAAACAGGAAACGATGAAACATTTCTGTTTAAGCTAAATTGCTTATAAGTGATAATAGAATAAGATTAACAGCCAAATGTTTAGATACAGCAATTTTTAGAGGGATTTATTTTTCTTCTCTCACTAAATTTTGGCTGACCAATGTTTATTTTTAATTTGAGTTTTATAATAGCAATAATTTTTTTCTTAAAAATATTGTGGGTTGTAACTTAGTCATGTATGTAAGCCGGACCAGCCGAGTCAACGCTACCACCAGCGTATTTGCACGGCAGGGATATGAGTTGCAGATACGAGTGGAGAGCCCTGAACAGTCGTTGAACGGTATAAAGTTATAGAAATATACTTTTGCAAATATGTTGTGTAACAATAGACAAAGCATATGAACGTTTACACGAAGTCCTTTACTCATTTTTTCCTGTATTATAACGTGCGATAAAAAATTATTTAGAGCAGGCCTTGATCAACGTGCGTCACGTCGTAGCTATATACAGAAAACAATTGCAAATGTAAGTAGGGGGGGCGGTATGCGGTGCAAAATATGCAGAGGCCAATTTTAAATGTAGTTTTTTGAATATAGCTCAGACATGACGTAGCGTACACTAATCAAGGCCTGCTGTAATTGATTTTATTTTTAATTGCACTTTAGAAATTTCTCAAAATTAGTTTTATTTAATAAGATGATATTATATGATACATAAATTGCATTAAAAAATACAGCAAAACATATGATTTTTGGGAATGTACCACTGTACAAGATTTAACTCTTGCTAAAGCTGAAAGTATATAATCTGTGGCTGAAAGCATGAAAAAAATCTCCCCCTTTGTTCGACCTTGTGATGTCATCAGTGCGCTAGTAATGAAAGGGCTCTGAGCCACGCACTTCGGCTGCATTCGGGTGTAACGGAAACCCTTTAATAAGACCGTCAACCCTTAAGGCGCCTAACGGCGCCTAACCTATCGCTAAAAACTTCCCGGGGTGTAATAAACAGGAGCAGGCCACCATGTACACAATAATAATTAAAAGTAATTGACAAAAGTAATTAAAAAAATACGATTCGAATGTAGCCGAAACGACGTATATGCGTGGCTCAGAGGTCTTTCAATACTCCGCAAAAACGCCGTCAGTGCCTAGCGGGCGCACGCGCACTAGCCTAATAGTTCAATAATTGTCAAGTTTTAGGATAGTGAGGTGTGTTGTTAATTCAACGGTTAAAAGTGTGATATTTTAACGTCTTTTATTGTGCACAATTCTTAACTTAATGTTTAGTGTATTTCTATGTTACCGTAATAAGACTCAAAATGTTTGATACTAAATTAGAAGTGGATAGACATGTTGAAAGTTGCCTAAAGAAGATAAATAACGAGACAGAGGTGAGTCCTTCAAAAAAATTCTAACCGCCATTAAACCGGCGTTTTGTGCCCCAAACCTGAAAATTTTATGTTCATTTAGTACTTATCCACATTTTTTGATTTTGTAATTATCACATGTAGTACTGAAAATGTGTAGAAAAATTGAATGTGTATTTTTAGTTGTAAACCCATGCTGAGTCACATGTGAAGTTGCCATTGGCGGGAATTTAAAAATAGACTACAAACTATTATAATCAAGCCCCGCTTTAAAACGACCTATAAACCATTGCGTTGTAGTACAATCACTATTATTAGTGCACTTCTTAAAAATATAGGTTAGGTCACCCCAAAAATCAATAACGAGTTTGATGCTCTTATTTTGCAAGGATTAAAAGCGTTTTAACATGAAAATTGCGTTTACATTAAAACTAGATTTCATTTGATTAAATTTGTTACATATCTATTATCTATAACAGTTGCACAATTTGACTCAATGCATATACAGGGTGTTTCCGAAAAGGCTTGTCACAAATTTACAATGAACTTTAGAAACAATCAATTTAACCTTGTTTATCTCTTTATCTTTTATCTATGATCTAGAGATTAGAAAATTGCACCGTTTGCTTCTAATATATTTATTAGGACAAAGTTGAATTAATTCCTCAATTTCAAATTAAACATTTTAGCCTAAATAACATTTACAATCAACCAGGGGAATCCCCCATTTTTAAACGAGATGTGGTTATAGGTATATTTTACTGCTTCAGTTCCTGTATGAATAAATAAAAAATAAACAGATTAATGGTTCAATTAAAATAATATCTAGGAGTCAGGATTTAAGGGGATTTAAAACAACATTATACTGCAGTATCTTTAATTTTTCACTCTTTTTTTACGAATTGTAAATTTTGTATTTTGTTTACTTGCTGTTTATTATTTTATTATTCTTTTACCCTAACCATCAGCAAAAATAATTGTGTCCAACTCCCACAGAATCATCTTTTCGAAATCGGTCGATTTTGTCTACACTTCTTGTTATTAACGCCCTTA
Source organism: Ctenicera cuprea (assembly GCA_958336395.1). Lineage (NCBI taxonomy): Eukaryota > Metazoa > Arthropoda > Insecta > Coleoptera > Elateridae > Ctenicera > Ctenicera cuprea. The sequence goes on along the minus strand of OY284495.1, from coordinate 14,025,169 downwards.
GTTATCAAAAATAGTGTATCAAATTGGAACATTTAATATAAATTGTATGTCAAATGAAAATGGAAAACCTTATTAATTTTGGCAACTAAGAGAAAGACTGCAGTTTTGTAAGGGAGCAATTTGTGATTTTATAAATTAAGCTAGATCAATAATTTGGATTTAAAAAAAATAGCAGGTAAATTTTTAGCATGTTTTAGATATATGTAGTTACTCTGTATGTAAAAAATAAAGCAATACAATGTTCTTTTCTAACTACTAGCAACTGAATAATACGTCTTTATTGATGATACCATTTAAATGTTAAATTTTTTCTAGCGCAACTTGAAATGCATCGCATTTGCCAGATTATACTTCAAAGTCGGAGATTACGAACAAGCACGTCGCTATGTCTGTGCATACCTTACAGTGAAACCGCTATCAGCTGAGGGTTTGAGCTTGCTTGGAAAATCGCTAGAAAAGCAAGGCAAGCGTGAAGCTGCAATAGATGCTTACCGGAAAAGTCTTGACATTGATCCCAAACAGAACAACCTTGTTCTTAAAGGTAAGTTTTAATGCATTTTTTTATTGTAGCAATTAGTTTTAATTGTTTACCTGGTAATCCCAATGATAACCCACATTGTTATCTTCACACACAGAAAGGAACAGGCAAAATTAACATAATGCTTAATAGCGTAATTGTACTGCACAGGGTCTATCCATATCCAATTTTGTACTGGGTGAATTAAAAGCTTGGAATATTGATGCCACAGCCTTAAATCATAACTTTACGGAAATAAATTAAAATCAAAAGTTGTTTGGTAGACAGTTCCACATCATTGTAAATCAATTTCACTTATACAGGGTGTTTACTTTTCAAGGTACAATATGCAACTTTGTTATTTTAAATGGAACACCCTGTATATTATTACATTTTTTAATGCGAAATTTAATTCTCTATACCTAAAATGTATGGTTCTTGAGATATCGTCGATTCTGATCCGGCTGTAGCAGTGATATTCCATACTTTTTAATCACTCTGTATACGACCTTTATATTCCTCTTAATCTAATATTAAGCAATTGTGATTTATAATAATTTCCTTTCTAATTTTCTGCTACCTTGTACATTATTATGTGTTCAATTTCTTTAATAAGTTTATTCTTTGGTTGCATGTAAAAATGAATGAATAATTACTCTTAAGCACTTGGAGCGTATTAGTAGTTCAGTGTAAAAGTAGGTAGAAACAAAACAATCAGAACATTATAATATGTTTTTCGTCCAAGAAGTTTAAGTTTTAGACTTTTTAATTGAGTACTGTAACATACTTGAGTATGTCCTCTGCCAAATAATTTTGACTCGCAATCAAGAATGTTAAGTGGAAATACGGTCTTTGCAATTTGTGAACAGTAGGTACAAAATAATGGTTCCTGTTGCATTATGATTGATATTCATTTTATCAAAAGATGCCTTAAATAAAAGTTGTTCAGTAAAAAATAGGCTGCATTTGGAAATAGTCTGTTTAATATTTTCTTTTACTATGAGATCGCAGGCATTTTATTTAAATATTTTAAGTGCGGTTTTATTTTTAATTTCAGCATGATTTTTATAACCTCTTGAAAGCTTACAGGTTGTCTGGTAGTAGTCAAAACGTAATCGAAAAAATGCTCTTGTAACAAAAAGTTAACATAAAATTAAAAACATTTTGTTTTGTTTTGTAAATATTTATATTCTTAATATGTTTGTATGTTCTGCTTATTGTGACAAACAGAATTTGACACTGTTATTAAGAATAAAGGGAACTTGTAATTAGTTTAATTACTCTAAATATAATTATGTTTGGGATTAGTAGATTATGAAACCACAAATAGAAACTGTATTGTATGAGGTTTTATAGCGGTAGTGAACATATTCAATCACTGAATAAACACAAAGTACTCCTGATATACAGGGCAGGCAGCTAGGTTGCGGTGATCGATATCTTCCTAATTGTCAATACTGCAATTTACTTTCGGCTTAATTATTTGAAATACAGGAAAAAATTTCAATTTTAAGTTGTAGGGAGCTAAGAGAACTACATTTTAAAAATATTTGATTGTACTGTAATGTTTGAGTTCGTAGTTATTAAATAAAACACTATTTGGAGGAGAAAGTTTTAATGAAGTTCACGTTTACAAAATCTTTTTATGAATTGAATTGTTTTTATATTAATGTACATAACAACCAAGTCGCTAAGTTACTAATAAAATAATACAACCGGGTTGCTACATTAGTACCCCCCCCCCCCTTTGCAGAAGAAAAAAAGCTACGCACCAAACGTGAAGCGCATGCTATCTTAGCTACAAAAACTTCTGATCTTTTCAAAAAACAATACAAGTAACTAACTAATTGAACATAGAAAATAGAATTAGTTTGAAGTTGCTTCCAGTCTTTTCAGGTGCGTTTCCAATTCTTGAGGTTCTAAGAGCAGAGTCGAAAAAGTTCAGTTCACTAAAAAAAAAAAACAGAACAAAAAGGGAAAAAAATGTGCAAAAATAAAAAGAACATAATATCTAAACAAAAATATTTAAACAAAAAAAGCTGGTTTGAGGCGATCTAGAGAAACAATTCCATTTCTACCGAAGCCCTCCAATACCATATATTTTTCCGTTCGAGAGATCACTTTGAATGGACCCAAATAATTCTGTTTTAAGCCTAGCGTATGACTGTCGTTGCGTACATATACGTGTGAGCACGATTTTAATTGCTGATCCACGAAAGTATTGGTATTATTAAAAATCTTAGTGAAAAAGAACTTGGCGTTGTGCATGTGTTTTCGTAATTTAAAAACAAAATGTGTTAACTCGGTGCGATCGTCAAGATCTACGTCTTGAAAAAAATCTCCGGGCAGACGCAATTGTGTTCCGTATAGAATATCCGCAGGAGACACCTGAACTTGTTCTTTAATTGCTGAGCGCAAAGCCAATAAAATCCATGGTAATCTATCTATCCAGTCGCTCATCCCCGTCGTTCTTACTGCTTGTTTAATCGTACGGTTAAGTCTTTCCACCAAACCCTGACTCTGTGCGTGTTGAACACTGCACTTAATATGTTTTATCCCCAAAGTTTTCAAAAAATTTTCCCACGTTGCAGAAATAAATTGCGGACCATTATCCGTAGAAATAATCTTTGGAACTCCAAAACGGCTGATCCAAGTATTGATAAGTTCTTGTATAATAATATCAGTTGTGGTGCTCTTTAATGGAATTGCTTCGGGCCAACGTGAAAAACGGTCTACTATTGTTAGCAGATATTTAAAACCATTCGAAGGAGGAAGGGTCATAATGTCCAAATGAATTTGTTCAAAACGATTATCAGGTTCGATTATAGGTTGCAATGGTGTCTTCGTGTGTCGTGTTATTTTATTCTGCTGACAATTAGAACAGCTCTTTACCCAATCCCGAATGTCTTTTCTCATACCAGTCCACAAGAATCTTCGAGCAACCTGCTTCTGCATCGTCCTAGTACCTTGATGAGCCATGCCATGCAACCGTTGGAAAATTCCAAAACGAAATGGCAATGGAACGTAAGGTCGCGACAATCCTCGACTCGTGTCGATCCATATTGACGTATTGTTTGGTGTACGTGCTTTGACAAAATTGAAATTTTGATTCGACTGAAGTTGCAATAATTCTTCATCTTGAACCTGCGCATGTGCAATTGCATCATAATCAACCAATTCGGGTAAAATTGCTGAAACTCGTGTAAGTGCGTCTGCTGGAATATTTTCGCTCCCCTTTAAATATCGGATATCCGTGGTGAAAGCAGAAATGTACTCTAAATGACGAAACTCTCGTGGTAAATAAGTGTCGCACGAACTTTTGATAGCTGAGCAAATCGGTTTATGGTCCGTATACACGTGAAAAGTCCTATATTCTATAAAATATCGAAATTTTTTAATTGCGAAATAAATAGCCAAAAGTTCGCGTGAGAAAATGCTGTATTTTCTTTCAGTAGGCGTAAGCGATCGACTGCAGAATGCGAGGGGTTTGTATAAACCATCTTGTAGTTGCTGTAATACGCCTGCAATAGCATCTCCGGAACTATCACAAGAAATACTGATCTCAGCTGCTTCTTGAGGGTGTACTAGAAGTGTGGCCTCAATAAGTGCCTGCTTGGCTTCATAAAAAGCTTCTAACGTCCTACCTTGCAAAACAACTGGTTTCGTGGAAGCCTTACCCGGAATAACTAAAGAATTCAGCGGAGCCAAAATTTTTGCACAGTTCTTAATGTGTTTATGAAAATATCCTATTAAGCCTATGAAATTGCGCAATTTTTTTTGATCGTTTGGTATTGGAAAGTTCTTTATCGCCTCAATTTTTGAGTCTTGTGGCAGAATGCCATTACATGAAACCTTGTGCCCCAAATAATCCAATTCACTAACCCCAAAAACACATTTATCAACGTTTAACAAAAGTCCGTATTCAGTCAGACGTTCAAAAACCATTTTTACATGACGCAAATGCTCTGACGCGGTTTTACTAAAAATTAATATATCGTCGAGGTAAAAATAAATGTAATACATCCCTGTAAGAATCTTCTGGACGAATCTGGACCAGGAAGCAGGAGCGTTTCTTAAGCCAAAATTAAGTCTTTTGTAACGATATGCACCAAGAGGTGTGGTAATTGTGGTTTTGTCCATATCATCTGGATGCAAAGGAATTTGGAAGTATGCTTTCTTTAAATCCAATTTAGTAAATATTGTAGATCCATATATTTTGTGAGTAAAATCTTGCATGAAGGGAACTGGATAGGTATCCGGAACTGTCACCGCATTCAGCTGCCTGTAATCGCCACAGACACGATAGCTGCCATCAGGTTTTAATACCATATGTATTGGGCTGCTCCAAGGACTGTCTGCCTGCTCGATGATTCCAGCACGTAACAGTTCATGCAGATGTTTTTCTAAAAACAGTAATTGTGTTGGATTAAGTCTTCGACACTTTGCACTAATTGGCGGACCGTTAGTTTTTATACGATGCACTATATTATGTTTAATAGGGGTGTTAATGTCGAATTCCGCTGTTAAAGCAGGAAATTGTTGAAGAAGGTTAGAGTAAAGAGTGCGTTCAGGTGATAAAGATTGTAAAGAGAGTGAATTAGAAGAAATTTTTTGAGCATTAACATCTGCTTCTACCGTAGAAGGCGATTGGTAGTCGTTAAGTTCAGAAGAAAGAAGATTGGAAAGTTGATTAGGATGTGTGATTAGTTGTGATGTGTTTGAGAGAGATGATTGAGAGATTGGTTGGATGTTTGATTGTGATGAAGTTGGTTGGAGTAATGGTTGTGATTTGTTTGTAAGTTGAGAAGAGTTGTTTAAATGTTTTATAATTGTTTGTGACTTGTATGAAGTAGGAGGTTTTGTTTGTTGAACAGGTGAATTACCACCAGTCTGTGGAAGAACGGATGACTCACGAATTTCCGGGTCGAACATCATAGATCGATTAACAGAAACTCGGTCAACTACTCTTCCCACAGCACAGTCTAACATTAAATTATGATATTTTAAAAAATCTAGCCCCAAAATTGGAAATGCAATATCTGCCAAAATAAAGTTCCAAGTAATTGGTTGATTTGAAAAATCAAATTTTAAAGCTAGTGTTTTAGAACCATAAGTTTGTATTTGTGTTTGGTTCGCTGCCAATAAAGAAATCAAAGAGGCAGGATTGCGTGTTGTGTGGTTGTGAAAGGAAGCATTTGGTAACAAGCTGTAGTTTGAACCGCTGTCCACTAAAAAACTTATGTTTGAAAATACATCTTTAATAAAAATTAAATTGCACCCTTGAAAAGCCAAATTTTGCCAACTGGGTGATGTTAGCAAGGCCGAATTTAGTTTTTTTTATAAGAACATGGGGGACCGGCACACCTAACGGCTCTATCACCAAATCTTTCATGGTAATAACACAAATTTGGAAAATGTTGGTAATTGTGCGTGTTGTTATTGGGAAAATTAAGTTGCTGAGTAGAAGTAGGTTGTGTATTTTGATGGTAATACTGACGTTGATTAAAATTACGTGTTTGTAATCGTGATGGTGCAAAAGAGTTATTTTGAAAATTTGATCTAAACTTTGGTTGCGAGTTTTGAAGTTCATTTTTAATGTTAGCGATTTCCTTAGATAGACGATCAAACCTATCATTCTCTGATGCACAAGGAATATTGTTCGGCACAACAGATAATAATTCATCGATCTTATTTGAATATTCGTGAAGTTCCAAATCTGTTTCAAGTAAAGCAGCGGGTATTTTTAAATTATCAGGCAATTTTGAAAACAGTAGGTCCTTAAGGAACTCGTCTGGTAGTTGTAAACCATGAGAAAGTTTAAGAATTTCTTGTAAAAGTGCGTTACATGACGTTTCAAACTTGAGACCTGTCAAAAGTGACATTATCTTAATATTCCGTGGTTTGTTATACAAACGAATTAGTTCAGCTTTTAAAGCTTCGTATGGGGCTCGCTGAGGTCTGTTTAAGACTAATCGTCGTATATTACTTAATACTTCATGGGGAAGCTTCAAAGTTAATATATCAAATTTTGCTGCAGAATCTGCAATAGCATTAACTTGAAAAAATTTATCAAGTAGTACAAAAAACAAATCGACGTCATGAATGTTGAATTCGGGAAAGTCAATACAAACACGGTTTAAAGCCATATTTAATAACGTTACTTATCTTGCAATTCAATGGAGTCTTGAAGATCCGCAGGTCTGTGGCGATGTAGCAGCTGAATGTTGCGGTTTGTGAAGGTTTTGAAATTCTGAAGTCTTGAAAATCTCAGGAATCTCACGTCGGGAGGGTTCCGTGTTCAAATCTTGTCGGAGGGGTCACCAATAATGTAATGTTTGAGTTCGTAGTTATTAAATAAAACACTATTTGGAGGAGAAAGTTTTAATGAAGTTCACGTTTACAAAATCTTTTTATGAATTGAATTGTTTTTATATTAATGTACATAACAACCAAGTCGCTAAGTTACTAATAAAATAATACAACCGGGTTGCTACAGTACAAGGGGTACCACCATACAGGCTGTTTTTAATTCGAGCCCCACCATGGGGATCTCGCTTATTTGAAGAGATAGAGTTGGTTAAATTGAGGCAAAGTTGACTAGCAATAATCTGTAAGGAAATTTAAAGTAGCGTATTTTTTCTCATATAGAGTGCAAAATGTATAATATTTTGAATTTATTGTGTGGTAGGCACATGGTGAAACATTATTAATAAATATTTAACTATTAAAAAATTAATAGATTATTAATAAAATAAAACAAAATATTCAAATAATGGTATCTATCAAATAGACTGTTCTAATTGTGATGCAATATATATAGGACAAACTGGCCGCAGTTTTAATACAAGAATTAAAGAACACATCAGATCAATTAAATACAATCATAAATCAACCGGCATCTCCCAACATTGTATTACAAACAATCATTTTTACAAACACACAGATACAAAAATTTTACACGTAGAAAACATGGGCAGCCGTGTAAATAAATTGGAAAATTTAGAAATTAAAAAGGCAATAAATAATAATAAAAATATAGTTAACGACCACACCGATTTAGGCAATTCACTGCTCCTTGACCTGCAATATACAAAGCAAAAAAACACATGTGTTAGTTAAAACTTAGAGTCAGGGCGGCGACGCAAAATTCCGGAAATGGGTAGGGTAGTATTGTACATCTTTAAGTTTTAGTATTAGTTTGATTTGTAAACTCCTGACGATGACCATGAAGGTTGAAACTTAAGTCGAGAAAATAAATACCAACAAATTGTGAAACAATTACCAAGAGTTTTATTTTATTAATAATCTATTAATTTTTTAATAGTTAAATATTTATTAGCAAAATGTATAACCTAGCCCAAGTTGTTCCTTGTGCTCTAAGAAGTCAAAATCCGAAGTCGTCGAAGGTCATCCTGTACAGAAGGGCACTAGACAAAACATTCGAGTTATGTATATGACGGCATTAATAAAATATAAATCTAAACTGTTACCCAAAATTTCAAATTTATTTCTGTACAGTTAAATTCTAAAAAATTTATTATATGCAGGGGCATATACGGGACAAGCGATTTTTGAGCTAATTTTACTCGGTTTCCGGTCAGTTAAAAATTAATTCATTTTGCAGATCTCCCGATCTAACAAAAATGGGTTTCGTTTTTTGGGGACACGTTAAATTGTTTATACAGATACACCACCAACAATCCAAAATATGAAGGATAGGATAATACGTGCTTTTAGCAGTATCACACCGGCAATTTTAAGTAAAGTAAAAACCTCATTTCAAAGGCGCATAGAAATGTGTGTCAATCAAAATGGGCAACATGTGGAGCACTTAATATAATTTTTTTCTTTTGTTTTATTTGAAGAAATCTTATTTTTTTTAAATAAATATTGTTGAATTTTGTACTTTTTGCTCAATAAATCAAAAGTGGTTACAAATAGCCATAAGGATGTACATACAAAAAATGTTCGCTATTTAATTCTACATAACATCGTTAAACAATACACAGGGTGTTCCGTTTGAAAAAGTTGAGAAGAATAACTTTGAAGTTCTCAAAATTTGAAAATTAATTTTGAACACCCTGTACAAGGTGGCTCTACGATATTTAAGCAAGAGCACCCTACAACCTCCTACAATAAGTTTCTTACTTAATTTCGTCTTCGAATTGTTAAGTGGAGTAATGTAAAAATCAATTTTTTTGAAAAAAATGTTACTTCTAAACCGGACATTAGATGGCGCTAATATTTTAGATATGAATAAACATCCCAAGAGAAGTGTCAAATATGCAAAAGTATTCAGGGCATTCCATTTAAATAAATTAAGTGTGTCACATTTTTTTGTAACACCCTGTATATTTGAAAATAATTTCTATGTATGCGCATTTATCCACAGTTTACATCTACATTAGAAAGATTTTTTTATCTGTTACGGTGTACGAGCTATCAAACTCCCACGCACTATTGCCCCACCTGGTACCTATAGCACGTCTATTGTATTTCTCTTAAAATTACTCCATTTCTAGCCGTCATAGCACATCCACTGCAGCGCCATCTATATTCAGTTTCACCCTCGAATTAAAATCGAACTGTAAGATAATGTAGCGTATATTTATAAACAAAAATACATAGAAAAAGTGGAAAAAGTAAAAAGTGTGTTTTAGAGGCACTAAGTAAGTCTGCAAGCAGAAGCCGTTTACTCTCCCACCACTAACGTGTAACACGTGATTTTTTGTACAGTGTTTAACAAAGCATTTTCAACCCCGTACACAATAGTGAAATCCTATGTTTCCCGCACTGGAGGCATTCACATGGGGACTGAAGATGTCCGTTTTCCGTGTATTTTTGAGGGTACCAATTTGCGTAATATTCTGTTTCCTGCAGTTAAGAGGTTAAAAAAGGAAATTTTAAAAATTTAACTCATCCCCACAAAATTGCTTACCATTCTGTCATAGTCTGGCGCCACATACGAAGATGTTCAAGTTTTTATATTGTAAATTGGTTTTCTTATTTATTACTCATTCAAATTGTGTATTTTAGTTTCAACATTATCTCATAAAACAACTGAGTTATTTCAGGTTAAATACAGTGCCTTGTGCTGTGTGAATTTTTAAAATCTCAGCCACTTAATTTTAACTTCCTTTTACTTGATGGAAACTTGACTTCCTAGTTTAAATTTATTTATTGTTAAAGATTGTTAATAAATATTTGAATTGATGCACCCAAAAATGAAAGAATTTAGAGTTAATGATATTAATTTATAAATTAATATTAAACAACATTTATTATTGGAAATAATAATTTGATACGAAGTTGGCTTTTTTAAATCTTGATAAACTTAACGTAAAGTGCCATAGATTTTTGTAGTATGTCCCCAACTGATTCACTTTTTTAACTTTTGTTTATATTTATGTGGTACTGGTGCAATGTTCGAAAGTTCACGAGACAAATATTTCAATGCTAAGCTTTGATATTTGGCACTTTCTCAAGCGAAGTTAAGTGTTTCGTAATTTTCTAAGCTGTCTTTTTCCAATGTCCCCAGTTTTATAAGAAAAAAACGTACTAATTTGTTAATTACGCTATATGACTTTCCCACATTTTTTACGTTTACCTCATCTTAACTTTTATTTCAAAATTAATTAACTTTTCTATTTGCATTATATATAGTTAGTTAGGGATGCAGCGAGCAGTACTTTTTCAAAATGCCGGATAACGGATATTCGGTATCCGGTTGCTAAGCCTGATACCGGATTATCCGGCTTAATTTTTACTTTGGAAATAGTTTCAGCTTAAATGCAGTAAAATTTAGGTTTTAATCACAGATCGTAATATATACTTAAAGAGTATGTAATGCACGAACCCTATGGTCTTATTCTGTAGTGTTTTAGAGAAAGAGCACGGAGGCAGGGAAACTACTAAATATACTATTTCAAGGATGTGCTGATTCGCTCTAATATTGTTTTTTGTTCACAATTAAGATTGGAAATCTGTACGAAATTGATTGTAATTACAAGAATTAATAATTTTCAACAATTGTTTAAACTAAAACGTGTTCTGTCCTGATAGATCCGACACCATCAAGAAATCAATTGACATAACCTAACATATATTGTTTTTATCGTCATTTAAATAAAATATTGACGATCGAGTGCTTTTTCTAGGTCCTTTGTCTCATCTCTCTGTCACATATACTGCAAAATTGAAACCTGCATATCATAGCAACAAGCGGTTCATGCATCCTCCTTATGTTATACACTGTGTCCATAAAGTAACCCCCCCCCTAACTAACTTTTGAACGACTTAATATTTTACTACAAAATTTGGTGTGCTTTAATGGGAAATTAAATACTATTTTTTAGCTCATAATTAAATAATGTATCATTCAAAATGGCGGCTGGGCGCCATTTTGAAATTTTTTTTTAAATAGAAAGGGGGGTCGAGTGATACCTCATTTGAAAGGTCTTTTAGTTCTGCGTCTGATCCTAGTGTTTCAAAGAAAAATATTTAGCCATAACAAAATGACAAACGTTTGAAGTAAAGAAGTCTATTAAAAAAAACTTAGAATTAAAGCAAAAACAAATGAAATTAAGTGTTCGAAATGTTCACCATTCACTTCTTGGCACATAAAAAGTCGGTTATGACATTCCTGCCTTACATTTTCATAAGATTCTGGAGCGATATTTCTGCAAACTTCTGTAATGCGTTTTTTACAGAAATGTCACTCCAGAAACTTATGAAAATGTAAGGCAGGAATGTCATAACCGACTTTTTATGTGCCAAGAAGTGAATGGTGAACATTTCGAACACTTAATTTCATTTGTTTTTGCTTTAATTCTAAGTTTTTTTTTTAATAGACTTCTTTACTTCAAACGTTTGTCATTTTGTTATGGCTAAATATTTTTCTTTGAAACTCTAGGATCAGACGCAGAACTAAAAGACCTTTTAAATGAGGTGTCACTCGACCCCCCTTTCTATTAAAAAAAAAAATTCAAAATGGCGCCCAGCCGCCATTTTGAATGATACATTATTTAATTATGAGCTAAAAAATAGTATTTAATTTCCCATTAAAGCACACCAAATTTTGTAGTAAAATATTAAGTCGTTCAAAAGTTAGTTAGGGGGGGGGGTTACTTTATGGACACAGTGTATATTACTTCGTGGTTTTAATAAATAATACTTATTTATGTTGTTTGAAATCATTTCAAATTTTTAACTTGCATAAATGCTGATCTCAATAATATAAATTTAGTAATTTTATACAGATCTGCAAAATACTGGACTTATGGGGTTTTTGCTCTCTTACTTTTAATTATTTTAGTCTATACTTCCAAATCAAATTGCATGCATAATCTCTTTTACTTGAAAAAAATATCCGGCCGGATATTTCATATTATCCGGCCAAACCGAATATTCGGTGAAATGGCCGGATAGGCCGGATAACGGATAAAAACCGAATATCCGTTGCATCCCTATAGTTAGTAGTCACTAGAGGCCGGATTTATATACACTAACAGTGTTGCCAGAATGATATGTTTTTTCTATTGTAGCAAGAAAAACATCTGGCAACACTGCTAGTGTGTATAAATCCGGCCTTTGTTAAAAACAGTAGCAGTGTTGCTGGGTATTTTTCGTTTGTAGCAGGAAAATATATCTGGCAACACTGCTAGTGTTTTTAATGAAATTTTCTTAATTCTCCATGGAAAATAAGTTTGTTTTTTCATTTTCTTTAAAATCTGCAGTAAATTAAGTATTGAACGGCTGCCAAATGATGTCCCTATAGGCTGCCAGGTAACGGTTTTGCATGATTGACCCCCAGATTCCATAAAATTAATAAATAGCCCTCTCTAATTTCCTTAAAATTAGAAATAGTCCTTAAAAAACAAAATTGCCTGAAAAAATGGTAAAACACTTTGTTGTTTTTATTATGGCTAAAATGGTTGGTTTTTTATAACAAAAGAGCGCCCAGGTCCCTCCTTTCATTCTGTATTTCTCTGCTTTCAGCAATGTCAGCTCCGTTTAAATGTTGGTCCAACATTAGTCGTAGATTTAATAAATTGTAATTTGTACTAATTTAATTTTTTTCTGTTTACAGTTTGTGAATTACTAGCGTCTGATGATGTCGGCCTTGATTTAACAGGGGCACGTTACTTCTGTGAGAAAGCCCAGTCATTTGATCCCCACAATCCAGTAGTATTCAACCTAAAAGAACGCCTTGTTGCAGCTGAAAGTCATGATCCAAGTGATGTAGCCCAGTTGCTGTTGACAGAATTAGCATCACGTCCTACAGATGTACACCTACGAGTTCGTTTACTTCGTCACTTGCTGCAAAACAATCAGATTAAAGAAGCTTACAAACACGCATTTGATATTGAACAGAAAAACCTTCCTATTTTCTTAAACAGTTTGAGTTGGTACGAGACCATTTCCGAAGTTTTAGTACGTTATCAAAGGGAAAATATGTCCAGTACCAATCTCACTTGGGAATTTTGGATGTTGTTGGTATCTGTATTAGATAAATTGGTTGCGCTTACTTTAGATGAACGCTCGAATAACATAAAGAGTAGCCCTGACTGTGTTTCTGTTGTTTTTAATTTTGATCAAACCCTTGCAAATGCTGCAAAGAATGTAACCAACTGTAATGAGAGATCTCTCGTGCAAGAATTTTTGACTCATTACCGAGCTCAGTTGTGCTTCCATCTTATGACTTTGCTCTTTAAACAAGCCAAAAGGGATCTGATTAAGTATAAGGAATCCATGCAGATGGCTTTGCCCCTATTGTTTGCTTCTTATCATGCTCAACCCGCAGAATTACATTGCATGTGGTTGGATCATAGCTCGGACATTAGAAGACAGCAAGTGCAGAGGTAATGTTTTAATTTTTTTTTGGTAACCTATACCTTGTAGTGGCTTAAATATTGGTATAAAAAATGTATGCAAAAAAATGTTTTGTCAGTAAATTATTGACCACATTGTGGCATTATCTATTTATTTTTAAACTACATCAATTTGAACAAATATATCTAAAATCTCAATTATTTTAGTATAAGCGGAACAAACTATATATTTTTAAAATACTCTTAAAAACGGCGTTTAAATGATGTCGAAGCCGACTACGATTGTTGTGTATTTAAGCAAAAAAGAAAGAATAGGTAATTTGGATGGGTGAGGTGTGCAATTCAGTGGCCACCTTGGTCTCCTGTCTTAAACATCTACAGAGTGGCTAGGAAAACCCCTGCCACTTTTCTTGTGGCGGTCAAGAGATGGCGCTTTAGTAAAGAAAAATTAAATTAAAATACTGGCAACAATGCAGAATCCAAGACGTTTTAGTTGTTTTGATTTAATGTGGGGCCTATTTAATAACTAAAACGTCTTTGATTCTGTGTTATTGCCAGTATTTTAATTAAATTTTTCTTTACTAAAGCGCCATCTCTTGACCGCTGCAAGAAAAGTGGCCGGGGTTTTCCTAGCCACTCTGTAGATTTTTTATGGGATCATATAGGAAGTAAAGTATGGCTTCTTATAATAAATGCAGCAGTGCTTTGAACATGATTTTTTTTCTTTAAAGATTTCTCAAACAATTTTTTGCTAAACCTCGATAATTATTAGACCAAATTTATATGCACTAACAGTGTTGTCAGATATGATATTTCATTGAATTCAATTTTTGCAGCTCTAGTAGTCAAAACCTTAAACATTTTATTATTTTGTGCTTCACGTTATACAGGGTGCCCATTTAGTGCGAAATCCTTCTATATAGCGGCTTTAATATCGGTTTTATATTAAAAAAAAACTATTTAGACAAAAGTTGTTGGGTTTTAATAGCTGCATTACCTAAACTTGTTTTAAACAGTTTTAAACATATTTTTACATATCCTTAACCGCCATCTAATCTTCTGTACAACTATAGTTAGTGTTTTTAAAAATTATGTGGCGTTGCCACGTTACGAGAAAAGAAACTGACAGATGCCCGTTCAACTTAAAAATGGCATAGTGGCGCTAATTTTCTAAATTAAGAAACTAAATTTGAAATCCTATTAATAACAACTATCTTTGATGTTATGGCACTAAAAATGGTTAGTCACATTGTACTGATTGTGGCCGTTTATGTGAAAGGAATTCTGTATTAAGTGTGGTTTCTCTCAATAAAAATTAAAAATATCTGAAAAAGTATTAAACTTAGCTAGGAGGACCCCCATACTAAACGAAAGAGAATTGAATCTTGAATAAGACGCAATGAAAAAATACAGGTGTTTGATTGAAAATAATCTTGTTATGGCCATCTGAAAATGACGAAAATGGTTACTACCAAATAAACACCCTGTATGATGTGATCAAACATTTTTAGTGTTATGACATGAAAGATAGTAGTCTTAATAAGCAGAATTTTAAATTTTGTTTCTCAATTCTGAAAATTAAAATCAGTGTCTTTTTTTAAGTGTCAGTTTTTTCTCAAAAATATTTATAATGTGGCAACGCCACAAAAACGTATAGTGCATTTCAATGGCCATCATGATCCCCTGACTTAACACTTCTAGATCTTTTGTGGGATCTTATAAAAAGTAATATATACAGAGTGGCTAGGAAAACCCCGGCCACTTTTCTTGCGGTGGTCAAGAGAAGGCGCTTTAGTAAAAAAAAATTAAATTAAAATACTGGCAACAATGCAAAATCCAAGACGTTTTAGTTGTTTTGATTTAATATGGGGCGTATTTAATAACTAAAACGTCTTGGATTCTGCGTTGTTGCTAGTATTTTAATTTAATTTTCGTTTACTAAAGCGCCATCTCTTGACCGCCGCAAGAAAACTGGCCGGGGTTTTCCTAGCCACTCTGTAGATCTGATAAGATCAATATTTTTGCCTCTACAACCAATATTGTATACTTTTGCATCACCCTTATATGAACATAATGTTTTTAGATGGCATAGAGAAGCGGCTTACCGTTGTTCTCAAGCAGGCCACATACTTCTCGCTACAGCCAAGGATAGGAAAGTGACCGTCATAGAGAAAGCCATGCAAAGTTGTTCAGGGTTGTGGCGCGAACAGCTATTTAAAAAATTGTTTGTGACAAGGGATCAACAAGCTAAATTAAAAAGCAGCTATTTTGTTTCCTGTCCATCTCTGGTCGATATTACGGTTCGATTGCCAGACATAAACGATCTTGTTAGATATGATGAAGTGGCAGAGGTTGTCCATCCAGATTCGCTGCATCATCTTATCTGGATATGTTTAAATCAGAAGTTGACCTCATTTAAATGCACCGTTTTTGACGGTCTGCAGTACTCTGTGAAGCATCTGAATAACTGTGCTGCTGAATCGTTGAGCATTTTGGATATCGAGGCATTTTTGTATTGTGCCACCCTTACTGTGCAACAGCAGTTGGAAGAACTGAAACATCAGGTATGTAGACTATGACTATACAGGGTGTATGGTTGGAGGGGTACACTATGATCTTGGAAACTAGAAAAGATAGAAATTTGCTTAAGTAGGAAACGAAAGAAGTATGTTTAAGTGGCAAGCGCAAATTAGATTTCAAGAAAAAAACAACAAAATTAAGGCAGTACTGCACCAACTTCGCCCATTTTACTTTTCCATACTTCTACTAAGCATCCCGTAAGCGGTAGCCTGACTCCTTTTTTTTTCCTTAAGTATTATCATTACAAACGTGGCTTATTTGAACTTTTCTCTAAATTTTACATTGAACTTTGCAAAAGTTTTAAAAATTATTTATTTTTAAATGAAAGAATTTGGCCAAATTTCATTTTTTTTTCTCACAATAGCTTTGTGCCTATTCTACTCTCGTGTAAGAATGCATAAGGTTTAATTGAGTTAAATTTCCATTAAATATAGAAATCTTAAGTTACCCTACAAAAGCAAATTTTGTGAATATTAAGTTCTGCTAGTTGAAAAACGTTAATGCAATCTTTTTCCCTTAAACTTCAGGTATACTACAACAATGATAAACCAAATGTCCTACCTGCAGCTGTAACCAACCAATTAGGAACGTTGAATCAAACAAAATGGTTTACGGCAGCTTACAAAATGTACAGAAACGAATACGGTTCTGACATGAGCGAGCTACGTTTAAACTTAATACGAGGTATTGAAGTTGTTCGCTGTGTCGGAAATCATGGACTGGACATAAAACTTTTGGTGATTCTTGCGAATACTTTTGCAGAACGATCCAAGAACCTCAGTAAACAATCTGAAATTGAATTCACCGAAGCAAGGGCAGAATTATATTGGAAAGCAGCTCTACCATTACTGGAAAAGCTTCAGAAAAATCAAGCTGTGACGTATACAGGCAACCGTTTGTTTGAATACAAATCCAAGGAAATGAGCCCAGCTGAAATTCTAGCTCATATAGACGAAGGGAAACTGTTTAATGCAACCCAACTAATGAAGAAAAAAGAACACGAGAAAGCTCTGAACATACTTGAAAGTTTGAGAAGTCCCTATGCCAGCTTTTACCAAGCTCAGATTTATAAAACAATGGCCGATGAACAGATCAACCAAAATAAAGAGAATGTCACATCTGAAATGCGAAGTCAGCATATAATTTTGTTGTCCAGAGCCAGAGATTGTTTGTATTTGACATTAGATCGTCTTAGGGATCCCTCAGTTGATCGTAAACATCCCCTTAATACGCAGTTAGGCACTGAGATTGAAAAAATGGAGCGTTTGCTAAGTAGAATTGATCCTGATGTTTACAACCATCGAAATGAATGTGATGGAATGTCGGACGAAAACGTTTCATCGGCAGGTAGTGTGGGTGATCATATGAATAACATATTTTCATCAACCTCGTTTTACCCCAACGAATCGTTAACACCTCAATATGATAGAACTGTTCATTCAAATCGCTACCGCTTAGAGCTTCCAACTCGTAGGGAAGCTCGACCAAGTCCGGAACGCTTAGACGCTCAATTGCGGCAGATGCAAGCATCCAGAGATACAACCATAAGTCACATTATGGAACAAAATCGTATCATGGTGGAATCACATCGCAGTTTGGTAGACGAACTTCGAACATTCAGAGATGCCGTTACGAATTTGACAACTACAGTTGAAGAACTCAAAACTCAATCTGTAAAGGAAGAATTGCACAATATCAAGGAGTCTGTGAATGGTTTAAAGACTGCATTTGATGAACTTCAAAACTTCCAGGATGTTAAGGATTTGGTGCACGAAATGAAAAAGGAAATTGCTGATTTAAAGAAGGATTCGAACAAATCTAAGAATAATCAGTTAAGCGATGAAGATCTGTACGTGCTGGATGAAGAATATGGTGGGGATTACGGTATCAATTCTAATGTAGCCGGATTTAATCCCAACACTCTTTATCAGAATTATCAGGCGAGATTACCTACTGCAAATTCATTGACTTATCCAGCTCCAGCGTTGTATCCTGGATTATATCCGATGTATCCCTACACAAGTTTGGGATTACCACAAGCAGGTATGTTATTTAATTTTCTTTGGAAAAGTGTCCCTGTTAAAAAAAATTTTTGCTTTTTTGACTAAAGATTCTATTGACTTCCGATTTTTTTAATTAAATAATGTATAGCGTAAATTGTCTCTTTTATTTTATTAGTTTCTCTTTTGGCCCTATTTTTGTTATCTTATTGTACACAAATTTTATCCTAATCATTTGTACATTTTCCAGGTGCATTACCATTTGGTCAAGAAGCACAAATGCCTGACTTCCGGGCCTTAAGTTCTCTTTCCCAAGGCTTGCCTCAAGCCAACTATGGTCAATCAAACTTGGGACAACCTGGATTGGCCCAACCCAAGCCTTGGGATATGGGAGTGGTTCAATCTGGTTTGGCTCAACTTGGCTTAGTACAGGCTGGGCTTGCACAACCCGGATTGCCTTTACCGCAACCACCTCAAGCCCAAGTCAGTATTTTCAAAGATGCAAAAGTGGATGTACCACCTTCAACTGCTGCAGTGAATCTGGCGCCTTCCAACATATTTTCATCAGTGACTTCTCATACAGTATCTGTTACTACTTCCTATACGTCTGCTAGCATTCCTTCAAATAATGCTGCACCTGTTAATGTTGTGATAACTTCCTCGGATCCTCTACCTAAGATGTCTGTTCAAACTACACAGGTATTATCCGTGACCATTCCTCCACAACATTTGAAGAGCAATTTTCCGAAAAGTCAACCTCATAATTATCAAATTCCTTTACCCACAAGTGGTGTTCCAGCATTTTCTACCACTCCTACAATTATCAATCAACCACCACCAGTTGTTTCCACACAGGGCTTGTTATCGAACGTTGCCCCACCTGTATATTCTGCCGTTGAATGCAAGAGTCCTTCAAGAAATGCAGGATTAGGTTTACAGATAGAGAAATCTCTCTCGCAAAGTTTCAACGCAAGTGCTGGAAATGATAGTCTGAATAAAACCAGTTTATCGTCAACTTCAGTTGCCGAACATGATCCGTGTCCTGATTTTAAACCAATTATACCCTTACCTGATGAAGTTCCTGTAAATACCGGAGAAGAAAATGAAAAGGTTTTGTTCTGTCACCGTGCTAAGCTATTCAGATTCACCAGTAAAGAATGGCGTGAGAGAGGGGTTGGAAGTATTAAAATTCTCAAAAATAAGGGAACAGGAAAGGTTCGAATACTCATGCGACGTGATCAAGTGCACAAGATCTGTGCTAACCATTTTTTGACAAGCGATATGGTGCTGACTCCAATGCCCAATAATAGCAGAGCCTATATATGGGCAGCACACGACTATTCAGATGAAGAGATGGTGGTAGAAAAACTGTGTGTAAGGTTTAAAACTGAAGACGATGCAAACGCTTTTTATGTGGCTTTTGAAAAGGCAAAAACAAGTTTGTCTGATACCAATTCCACTGAACTTTTAAGTAAAGTTAGTTCAAAAACTACAAATATTATCCCCAAACAAACTACGAAGGTTAATGAAGCCGCTACATTGGGAGGATTTATTTTTACCAGCACACCGACTTTCAAACCAAAAGAGCAAGCGACTCCACCGAAAGTCGCGGTTCAACCTGAAGTGCAAAAAACCAGTCCGTTTGCTTCCTTTACGTTTGGAGCTAAAAATACTGCAACCACAACTCCAGCAAATTTATTTTCAACCCCAACATTCAGTCCTGAATTCAAACCAGTGCAAGTGCTTGCCGATACAAGTTCTACACCTCAAAAAAGTGCAACTGTTCCTCCTGCTAGTCCTAAAACCCCAATTGAAGATTTTGAACCGACAGTTGACTTTAAACCGTTAATATCATTACCAGAATTGGTGGATATTAAAACAGGCGAAGAAAATGCTGAAATTTTGTTTGAATCACGTGCTAAGTTATTACGGTACGATTCGACAAACAAGGAGTGGAAAGAAAGAGGAGTCGGAATTATGAAATTATTGAAGGAAAATACCATACGATTGTTGATGCGCCGAGAGCAAGTTCATAAAGTATGTTGTAATCATCAATTGTTTAAAAACATGCAGTTTGCCAAAATGCCTAACACCGCAAAGGCTTTAACATGGTATGCACAAGACTTCTCCGAAGGCGTGTTCAAGACAGAAATGTTTGCAATTAGGTTTAAGTCTGAGGAACAAGCAGATGCTTTTTACAAGTCCATTACGTCAGGTCAAAATTTGTTGGATGAAAATAATGTCGTTATGTCCGACAAAAAAGTGGCCATTCCAGAAATAAAATCCGACGCTTCCAAAGATAACAAAACAAAATCGAAAGAAGATAAGAAAGTAAAGTCTGAACCAGTGGAAAAACCGAAAGTTGAATTACCAAAACCAACTGGATGGGGTGACAAATTTAAACTCAAGTCGGGAAGTTGGGAATGTAGAAATTGCTACATTATTAATGACGGAAAAACCCATTTTTGTCTTGCTTGCGAGACGCCGAGAAACAATACTTCTCCCAAAAAATCAGCTGATGCTGACAATTCGGGTGTACAGTTTTCGTTTGGAATTCCTACCTCACCTGTAACAACGTCGGTTTCAAGCGATACCCCTCCAAGTTTACAATTTTCATTTGGAACACCAACAGTTAATACGGTAACAACTTCAAATGATTTTTTGTTTGGTCAAAAGACCATCCCATCTGTGTCTACAAATTCGTGGGGTGATGCTTTCAAAGCAGCAGAAGATACCTGGGAGTGTCCAGAGTGCTTGATTAGAAACGATATTGATAAGCAATACTGTGCCGCTTGTGAGCATCCCAAAGATGATTCGGTACCAAATAAGGAAACTAGTAAAGGCGTTAACTTGGAAACTCCAGGTTTACAGTTTAGTTTCGGTATTCCCAGTAGTGAGACAACTAAATCTACTTCTACCACTAATACTTCCTCGACATCTTCATGGGGTGATGCGTTTAAACCAAAACAAGGCTCTTGGGAGTGCGAACAGTGCTTAGTTAGAAATGATGCTGACAAACTTTATTGTGTTTCATGTGAAAGTCCAAGAGATGACTCTGTACCTAAAAAAGACACCAACAAGGGAATTAATTTGGAAACTCCAGGTGTACATTTCAACTTTGGCATTCCCACCACCACAACAGCAAAATCTCCTACCACCGCTTCAACATTTAGTTTTACACCACAACCAACCAGCACGTTTACGTTTGGATCGGTTACAATCTCTCCAGCTGATTCGACTACCACAGCTGCAAAACCGTTCACGTTTGGCATTACACCGAAAGATGCCACAGAAACCAGCCAATCATTGAGTGAAGACAGAGATCAATTTGTTTTTGGTTCTCCCCAGAAACACGCATTTGAGTTTACACCTCGGTCTCCCAGACGTCACAGCAGTGGTGGCCAAGGTGATGAAGAGTCGGATAGTTTCGTCGAGGATGAAGGTGACCATATTTACTTCAAACCTGTCATTCCACTGCCTGAAAAAATCGATGTTAAGACCGGGGAAGAGCAAGAGGAAGTTCTCTATTGCCACCGTGCTAAGCTCTTCAGATTTGTTGAAGGGGAATGGAAGGAACGTGGAATTGGTGACATCAAAATTCTGTCGAAATCTGATAATGGAAGGTTGAGGTGAGTAATGTATTTTTTGTTTTATTTTTTTGTTGTGTTTGGGTTAGAGTAGGGTATAGAATAAATTATGTAAGTCATTTTAAAATGTTTTTGTTTGGTAAATTTGGAACATTGTTTGACTGGAAGTCCATGAAAAAAATATACACAGCAAGTCATAAGTATGGAGACTTTCTGCCATTAATATTTGTTTAAAGAAAATTATTCAAGGAATTTTTATCTGCCCTCTGTTCTATAGAAACCGCCCTGTGCTATACCGCTGTTATTATTAAATTTTAAGTTTATTAAGCCGTATATTAGATTAAATATCACCAAAATCTCTAACTTTTGGCTATATTCACTTTTCTATATCTTCGACTGTTTCAAAGTTATGGCGCAGTCGTCAATGTTTTTAAATTGCATGGCATATATTTTTTTCTATTTGTGGTAGAGCACTTTCTTCTCTTTTCAACCATATAAAAAAATTATATCGTTAACACAAATTTTTTTGCAAGCAATGAGAAAAACTTTCTCATCAGGTTAGCCATGAATTTTAATAAAAACAGGGACTAAAGAAAAAATCAAAACATGGAAACAAAAACATCTCCAAAAGATAGACTTTCTGGTGATATTTAATATGATATATGTATAGTATAGTATTTATTTCGTTTTAGGTACAAACTGGTGTAATAAACACGTCAAGACAACATAATCACATATAAAACTACAGTGTACACAATTATTACATGAATTCAAATTAACATTAACATATACATACATATACGGTGCGATCGAAAATGATTGAACGTGCCGCTTCATACTGATTTGATCTTGTCCGCTTACTACTTAATGTGATCTTGACTAATTCCATTGGCGTGCAATAGTAATTTAAATGGCGCGGGAAATTTAAAAATGGGTGGCGTGTTCTTTATATGAATGTTGGTGCACCATTTTTTTAGCGAAATAATTACTGTTAGGGACTTTTAAAGACTTTTCTTGTTGTAAATTACGATTTATGTTAGTAAATTTTTATATTCCAAAAGTTAACCTATAGGTTAAAAAACAAGACAATTTAATAACGTAATTTAATAACACAGTTTAATTAATAAAAAAAAACACATTTTTCTTGATTGTTGCTTACAATAATTACTCAATTTAACAATTTAATAACAGTTTAAATTAATAAAAAACACATTTTTTAATGACACAATTTAAATGAATACAAAAATCAAATTCTTTGTAAGACAGTTGTTACAATAACTGCTCGAAATGCCCTCCATCATTGTCTAAACAAACATTGACCCTGCGCTTCATATTTTCAAAAACGGCTACTAACTGTCTTGGTGTGATTTCATTCACGGCATTTACTATGGCCTCTTGTAACTCCTCAATTGTGTGTAAACGATTTGCATATACAACATTCTTAAGATGGCCAAACATAAAGTAGTCGAGAGGTGTTAAGTCGGGCGATCGCGGTGCCCAAGACCTCTACTTATTATTCGTTCATCAAAGAATTCCCTTAAAAAGTTCAACGTTGCACCTGCTGTGTGAGCTGTTGCACCATCTTGCTGGAAGAACCCATGCTGCAGTTCGTCATCGTGGAGTTGATCAATAAACGGTCTTAAAAGTAGTCGTTGATAATTGTTAGCATTGATGTTTTCATTAAAAAAAATAGGGCCAATTATTCTTCTTCTCGACATTGCAATCCAAACCCCAATTTTAAGGGGATGCAATGAAGTCTCCCGATATACATGGGGATTTTCAGTTGACCACGTACGATAATTTTGCGAGTTTACGTAGCCACTTAAATGAAACTGGAATCTGCTGGTAGCAACTCTAGCACCACCGACACTTTGTACGGGTGCATGTGAAGTATTTTTTTGCAAGCCTTCTGACACAATCCGTATGAAAGACCTGAAACTAACATAGATAAATCAATTACAAAAACAACATTATGCTCATTACCTGTTCGAGCAGATAAACATCTTAACGATTTGTTGGGACTTGCATCCATTCGTTCCTGAATATCATGTACAGTGTCTTCGGTAAGTACAGATGACCTGCCCGTAGACTTTCCTTTGCAGACGCTGCCTGTTTCGTGGTACCGTTGAATAATACGACGAACGTGTTGACTAAAAATTTCATAGTGAACTGCTTCGTTGGGAAAATGCTCTTGGAACTGATTGAAACAGGAGGGATAAGAGTACTGCCAAACACCATTTTGGTCACGTTCTCCGGATCTAAAGTACGCTTCCAAAATAAATTTATCATGCTCTATTGCAAAGACCATATTAACCTAACATTACACACCTGTTATCACCCTCATTTAAAATAAACTTTGTAATTTTATTGTCTTACCTAATAAAGGGAACGAATACAAACGTTGAGTTTTGAAAAAAACTGTTATAACGTGGGGATTACAAAAACGAGAACAATAACACAAAAGAAAACAATAACTGTTATTATTACGTCATTTGACAGGTAAAATGGGCGTACGCTAATGGATTCCAGGGATGTAAGTATTGATAAACAACAGGTTCGCGGACACATCGAAACGCATTTTTGATAATAATGCGACCAGATCGTGGTCACGTGACCTTCAAACATTTTCGATCACTCCGTATAACAGTCCTCACAATCTACCAAATCTGAAATCAACAACTTCGTCTATACTGTAAAAAGCATGTTTTATCAATTCATCTTTTATTACTGCCTTGAATTTTTCTAGTGGCAGGTTTTTGATATTTGTAGGTAAATTGTTAAAAATCTTTGGACCGTAGTAGTTAAAACCATTTTTGCTAGATGCCAGGCGAAAGCGGTTCACTCTGATCTCATTGGCGAAGCGAGTATTATAATCATGAACATCTTCTTGTAATGTAAAAGTATTAAAATTTTTGAACGTGTGCAACAAACAGTGATATATAAACAAACAAGGCAGAGTAAACAGTTTGAGTTCGGTAAATTTCAACTTAACGTCGGCTCTATATCCTAGGTTTGTAATTACTCGCAAGACCTTTCTCTGTAAACCGAAAATTCGGTGCATTTTGGAAGAATGACCCCAGACTATCAGACCATACGACATTTGCGAAACTATCAAAGCATGATATGCAATTAATAAACATTTTGAGGACACAAGATCCTTAAGCCGTCTCATCACGTAAATATTTTTGGCGAGGGGGTAACCACTTGGAATATTGGCGTTCCACCATTGCATTATTGCCCAATCATTGCATTGTATTGCATATCATTGCACGCTATTGCAGCCATTGCATAACATTGCATGGCCATAGCATGCAATTGCAGAGCCATGGCATACAATTGCATAGCCATGCCATACCATTTCATATTTATGACATGTGATAGCATATCACATTCTCATGACATGGCATTGAACGTTTGTGGAATGCCATTGTATCAGTACGTCTTGTGCTTGTGTACCAAATACCAATTTAATACTCACCTGTTAAAAAAAAACTTTTATTATAACAGTCGTTGGCGTGCATCCTAAACGAATTACAATGTTTTCATATAATTGCAATTACTGCAAGTATTTAGTCACTTGATAGAAGGTATACGTAGAATAGGTACGATTGTGAATCAAAATTAGAATAATCAAGAATAATATAATACACCAAGTAATAAGTCGTAATTAGGTTATGTAGAAAAGAAAACATTTATTTGTAAATCAAAATACTTTCATTAACAAAACTCAAATTAATATTCTAGAAACGATAAATCAAAATATATCAATCAATGAATAAATAAACATCTTTAAAAAAATATAAACTGAAAGTGCTTCAGAAATTGCTAAGATATTGTATTATAAGTAGCATTTTTCACAGCTGAAAATACTTAAGTAGACTTAAATATAAACTAAAATCTCGACTGAAATTATATTTATAATATATTAAATAATTCTATTATATCAAAAGAAGAAACAAACTAAAAATGAAAACACTCTCAAAATCTATAAATATAAACTCAAAATAGGAATTCATTGACTAGTAAACTATCACAGTTTCACTTAGTTACATTTTTTTAATTTATTAATTCCAGCTTTAATGAGTATCTGTATATAAAATACTTAATCACTTTAACAATATCTATTTATTTAAACCTTATACGTATTTCGGCATGTTTACATGCCATTGTCAAAGGTTATATGAAAGTAAACAGTTAGTGTTGTTATAGCAATAGAACTTTTTTACTTATCTTAGTAATCGTCTGCAGATGACTTGATTTCTTATTCCAAAATGTCCAGTAGGGGAGAATTTAAGAGATCAATTTGCTCATTCATTAACGGTACAGTTTTTAAATGTTTGTGAATTTCAAAAGCTTCTAGTATATCTAATTTACGTTTATCATCACAAAAGTGTAAACATTTTATGGTGTTGTTAGATGTCATTGAATGATTTTGTTCTAGTAAGTGTTTAGCGTAATTGGATTTATGTGGGTGTTTGTATTTGTAACAACGTACGTGTTCTTTATACCTAATATCAAAATTTCTAATTGTCTGGCCATTTTTTTAAATTTCTTTGTTGTAATACAACTGTCCTTCCCGCATCTTTGGTGGTGGTACTGTGTATTTGTACTTTGTAATGTTTACATAACGCCGAGTTTGTAAACATATTGTATGTAATTCTTCGTCATCCTTTAAACAGTACCAAGTGCATAAAACTCCAACACGTTTGTCACTAACAGATGCAGAACGCTTAGAATACTCTGTGCGAGCGTTTTTCCTTCAATATACATAAAATCATGAACTAAACCAAAAAAGTAAAGGCAATTGCTTTTAACCCTCGATTTAACGGAACTTCCAATGATTACGTTCTTTTCGAATAAAATCCATTCCCCAATACTAACTTCATTTTCTCTGGTAATGTTTGCAACACATGCTTTTTTCTTCCCTCGCTTTCTTTTCGCTTATTTTGATTTTTATAAAATTCTATTTTATTTACACGTTCTAGTCTGTCAGTGTAAACACGGCCAGTACTTTTACTTAATAACCAACAGACAGAAGATTTTATAACTACGTAATCTTTTCTTGCAGCGTCAGTAACAACAGTAAATTGACTATTTAGGTTCAATTGCAATCCATCTTCACCATAATCACGAAGTTCTAAAGTGCCTGTTACTGAATTTAATTTTTGTAAGTCTTCGAAAATACTTTGCGAATGATTCATACTGCATTCACTTTCAGCCGAGGTTTCGTTCTCAGATTCATCCGGTGTTGAACCTTCTACTCTTGCTTCAACATCAGAATCGACAGTTGCTTGATCATAATTTTCATCGTCATCTTTGCTGTCGTATAAGTCTTCTTCCTCGTCCTCCTAGTCATTATCCATATTTTGTAAATTACGAGGTAAATTATGTACGGGCAAATTACAAGTATTACCTCTCACGCCAACGTTTTCAGTACGTATATTTAATTTTCTTAAAGATTCTTTTGCGTCCTGTTTGGCATTTTCTATAACAGACACTATTTCAGCATTAGTTGGTAAGGACACTAGTATATTATGAATCCGTTCTTTCGCATATCTAGGAAATAGTATGTCTGTCTCTTGGATGACTATTTGGTTTTAGTTGAATTCTTCGTAATCGATTGATTACGTCTAGCATGGTACAATTTACTATGGTAGAGTAAGTAGATGACATTGATCTTACCTGCCTAAAAAAACTTTTCGCGGGGTTGACTGTTAAATAGTACTGGTAAATATAATTCAGGTTTTCTAATTTCATGAAGTTTTATAATTATATTTATTAACACATGTGCGTTAATTTCTATACAAGCGTAACAGTTTAATGTTAAAAAGTTGCTTTTCAAAGTATATGATTTATGTAATAAAATCCACACTCTCCACATACTTATAGAAAATACAGCCAAATTTTATATATTCGGTCACACGATGTTAATGACTGATCTAAATATGAACTTATTACATAATTCGTAAATAAAATGCGGTTCCTTGACTTTTGGGAACATTATTAAGCAGCACTAATATCTTTTCTTCAAAAATTCTTTTAGCAGACGCGAAATTCATCTTGTCTTTGGGGTTTAAGTCGTAATTAGTTAGTTTGTGATGGTCCTTTGACAACGTCTGTATTAGAATCTGTAGATGACTAATGGTAATTATTTTTGAATCAATTGGGAGGACAGTCGAATGTTTTATAAATTTGTTGCGCATTTTAGTCGCAATATGCACTGTATCTTAAACTACTTCATATTTGTTTTGCATCTTGTTATTAAACCATGTCCAATTCTCTGAATTAGATCTACACCCTACTTTAGTTTGAATCCGCATATAGCTTTAAGTAACATCGTGTCACCATCAGAAGAGAATCCCATCACATGTACAGCAAGTGCCATTTAACCTTGCAAAAAAAATGACGATAAGTTTAAAAGGCGAGAAGCCGTTACACTCTCAAGCAAAAGCAAAGGTTTTTTATTACATTTCTAGTTTCTTTGCTGTATTTTTTATACGTAACCTAAATTATCGTTAATCCCTCCTCAAAGCAAACTGTTTCTAATCTTATGGAGCACGGCCTTTTAATTTGTCAAAAAATCCACAATTTTTCGTAAACCATAAATAAATTTACCTTCACTTTTTGGTAGAGTGTACCACACTGTCCCACAGCCAATTAGAGCTAGTTTAAGTTACGACTACCGACGAAACAAAGCGTAAGTAGTCGAATCAAAGCCCACTAAAATTTGCAAGGTTAGGTGGCACATGCTGTATACCAATTTCTTCACATCTCATCATGAATTCCCAATGCGATACGATTTCGTAAGCTATAAATTTGTTATCAGTGGCAAATATTGAGGCACAGAATGGGGCAGAATGTTCTTGCAGTGGTTGTACCATGATGGTGTAAACTAATGAAACAGGTTCGTTATTTTGAAAAAAATTTTCTATAACTCTGGTCGATGTTGCTAGGAATTGTTCAGTTTTTAGAAATCCAGATGGATCTAATGGTAACGCAAATCCTATCAACTGATTTGTTTTAGAATCATACTGAATCTAGTTGAATAGCTACGCGAGTAGCAGTCACCTCTACGATGACTGATGAAAAACGTCGGAAATACGGAACAAGCGGAAACAAGAGAATCCGAGTAGCTTACTCTCAGGCATTGATCATTGCATGCTCATTGCAAGCCATTGCACTTTAATTGCATGACCATTGCATACTCATTACATGTCATTGCATGGTAATTGCATGTAATTGCTTACCATTACATATTGCATAATAATTCCATGCATTGCATAGCCATTGCATTTCAGATGTTCCACACCATTGCACAAGTGGTTACCCCCTCGATTTTTGGCAATCATTTAAGATACATGGGCTACATGGACACCCCAGCTAAGAATGGGATCCAAATGAATACCTAGAAATTTGACTGATTCAGGATAATTTACATTATTTAGGGGTCTATGTGTGAAAAACATATCAATCGTTTTATTAGCATTTAATGAGAGTTCATTTGCTGAAAACCAATTTAAGGCATGACTGCGCCCCCATTCAAAGAAGTAATATATATATATATATACAACAGCGCTACAGGCCTTAAAGGCCCTTGGCTTTTTCAACTATTTCTTTCCATGCTTTTCTATCTAGTGTAACAGTTTCCCATTCTTTTATTTGCAGTTTCTTCAAATCTTGTTCTACTTCTTTCCTCCAGCTTAGCCTTGGTCTACCACGCTTGTTCCTTCCTTCCGGTTCTGATTTGTATACTTCCTTAACTGTTCTTTTGCTTTCTAATCTGTGTAAGTGACCAATCCATCTTATTCTGTTTTGTTTTATTATTTTGACTATTGTTGCGTCTTTGTACAGGTCTTCTAATTCTTTATTTGTCCTTCTTCTCCAAATACCCCCTTCGTTTATTCCTCCATATATGTATCTTAATATTTTCCTCTCCCAGGCTTCTACTTTGCTCTCTTCTTGTCTTGACATCACCCAGCACTCACTCGCGTATGTAACTATCGGTCTTATAATTGTTTCATAGAGTTTAATTTTTATTGGTCTTGAAAGAACTTTTGAGCTCAATAGCTTTTTGTATACTCCGTTTTATTTCTTCGCTTAATTTCCCATTGGACGATATTTCCGTACCTAGGTATATTGCACTATCTTCTTGTTTTAGATTGTATACTTTGTTTTCAATGTTAATTTGTAGTGATTCTTTTTCTGTCGTTTCTCCCATCACCATGTATTGCGATTTTTGCTCATTTATTACGAGTCCTACTTCTTTTGCATTTTTTATTATTGCTTTTGCTATTCTCCGTAGTTCATATTTTGTTCTCGTTAATATTAGTACGTCATCAGCAAACGCTAGACATTGATGTGGTCCTTTGAGTATGTTACTATTTCTTTCGATATCACTTCTCCTGATTACTTCTTCTAGTACTAGATTAAATAACTTACTGTATATTGGGTCTCCTTGTTTTATTCCTCTGTATGTTGGGAATTGTTTTGTTTCTATGTTTCTCGTTCTTACTTTACTCATTGTTTCTTTTAGTGTTAGCTTTACTAGACTCTGCAGTTTCTTGGGGCAGTTTATTTGTTTTAATACTTCTATTATCTTTGATCTTTTAACTGTATCATATGCTTGTCGAAAGTCAATGAAGTAATAGCTAATGTTAAATTCTTACTTGAATACTTGATATATGGTTTATTGGACTTAAAATTTATGAGAACGCTGTAGCGCTTGACGATTTTAATAGAACAGACGGTATATGCTGACCTATAAAAGATTTTGGAGCAAAAAATCCCGATTTGCACCAACCCCAGAAAATACCATTGTCAGCCTCGTGGGCGTTTGCCATTCGAGCAAGCCAAATCTCGGCAGCCCATAACGAGAAATACCGAGGTTTAGTTAATTATTTTTCTTTATAGGAACCATTCAATGCAAGTCATGGCACTAGACAAAAAAAGATAATTTTAGTTCTTATAAATTTATTTAAATAGTAAAAATGTCAAAATGTACATGGTGTTTCATTTAAAATAAGAAATTTGGGGTCATTTCCAGTAAAACCAAAAGTGCATTAAAAGTATAATTTACATCAAATACTAGGAATTTAAGTTTAAATTAAACAATCCAAATTTCCAGCTTGACAGCTAATACATCTGTCATTTTACCTTCTACATATTACAGACCCGTTTATTATTAATGTACCAAATACTAGATTATTTAACATATCTTCTTATTATAATTTTTATATTGTCCATAATATTCAACATTTGCATATATTGGAGTTTATTTACAGAGTCCTAATGCGTCGTGAGCAAGTTCTGAAGATTTGCCTCAGCCATATTCTTACAACTGACATTGAGTACTTGCCAAAAGATGATAAAACGTGGCTATTCACCGCTCCTGATTTCTCAGAGGGCGAAATCAACCATTGGCAATTCTGTTTGAGATTCAAGACTGCTGATATTGCTCAAGATTTCAAGAAGGCTGTCGACAAAGCATTACAGAAAATTGTCGGTGCTGGCGGTAAGATGTGGATTCATTTTGGGTCTAATAATTTTAATACACTTGTTTATGGATCTTGTTTAGTTTTTGTAGTTTTAACAGCACTTACAGTATGGTCTAAACGCTCACATTAATGTTTTATGTTTTGTGCTAATGCTTTCTCGATTGCTTGGAATTATGATAAAACAGAATTTTTGTGTACTAACTTATCACGTATTTGAACAGAAGAGTTTAATATTACATCCTATATCATAACTGTCATTTTAAATTTGTTCTGCATTTGGTGGGTAGGAATTTTTTAAAAATTTAAATGCAAACTTCTGTTTGATCATAAAATTAAGATTTTGAACTTAATCTTTGTCATGATATACCATTTAAAACTATAATAGTTTATTACCAGTATTTATTAAAAGACAAACAAGCAGATTGCGTAACAACCAACATTGTTACTAAGGTCACATGTATATTCGATTTATTGAAATAATCTCGTCATGTTACTCTTTCTAGTCCAATAGGTAACTTTTCCATTTTTTTTTTTAAATTTTTAAGTATTGCTATTAAACTGTGATATTTATAAAAAAAATTTATACTTTGTCTCTCAATATCTAGTTGCTGTGATTTATTACTCCAGTGATTTTTTGAGTGTCTAATAAATAATATTAAAGATATACAGGATGTATCAAATTGCGTGTTAACTATGGGGGATCTCGCTTATTTGAAGAGATACGACGATGGTTAAATTAGAGAAAAGTTGTGGAATTTTATGCCCACTAATAATCTAAAAAGATATTAGACCTATCTTGCTTAGTTTCTGAAAGAACTGGAAACAACTGAAATTTCGGATTTTTTGTTTTCGGCTATAACTCATTTGTTATTTATATTACATAGTTCTAGTTAACACCTTATTAGGACAGTTTTTCATGCTGAATCTAAATTTTTGATCAGATTTGGTATAACTGTTACCATTGCTCATTTTCGACTGGCAACTTTTTTTTTTCTTATGGTCGGCATTTTAAATTTTTTGATATTTGAATAGAGTTTTTAATTCTGATTTCAACGATGTGTCACACTTTGCATTTTGTTTAAGTTTTAAGCATTTTATTACAGTAAATAAAAATTTCATAAGAGTGCCATGGAAAGACCGCCTCGCCTCATTTAGTTTATTTTGATAAAAATCTAGTAGGCCATGAACTGATGGAAGTAAAACAAAACACTACTTTTATTTACTTTGGCCTTTAGATACATTAGGCACAAGAAAATTTCAGGAAACTTTGTTTTGAGCATAGGCAGCAGGTTTATGTTATTTTTTACAAAAACAAATAAATGACAAATTTTCTAACATACACAATTTACTGAAAATTCAACTTGCAGTTTTTAAGTTTACAACTGACAAAACAAATTTGAATAACATAATAAATACAACAGATAACACTAGAACTGCACTAATACAAACAATTATTAAATAAATGTTCAAGACATTTGATATCTTTGTAAAACATGATCAGAAGCTCGTCTAAAATAAACTCTCTAATCTGTGTTAATAACTGTGTCATTAATTTGTTTTTGTAAAAAATAACATAACCTGCTGCCTACGCTCAAAACAAAGTTTTCTAAATTTTCGCGTACCTAATGTATGTAAAGGCCAAAGTAAATAAAAGTAGTGTTTTATTTTACTTCCATCAGTTCATGGCTTACTAGATATTTTTCAAAATAAATTAAATGACTTGGTTTGTCCATGGCACTCTTATGAAATTTTTATTTTCTGTAATAAAATGCTTAAAACTTAAACAAAATGCAAAGTGTGACACATCGTTGAAATCAGAATTAAAAACTCTATTCAAATATCAAAAAATTTAAAACGCTGGCCATAAGAAAAAGAAAAGGTTGACAGTCGAAAATGAGCAATAGTAACAGTTATACTAAATCTGATTGAAAATTTAGATTCAGCATGAAAAAGTGTTCTAATAATGCGTTAACTAGAAATATGTAACATAAATGATAAATGAGTTATAGCCGAAAACAAAAAATTCGAAATTTCAGTTTTCTTTCAGTTATTTCAGAAACTAAGCAAGATAGGTCTAATATCTTTTTAGATTATTAGTGAGCATAAAATTCCACAACTTTTCTCTAACTTAACTACCGTCGTATCTCTTCAAATAAGCGAGATCCCCATAGTTAACAAGCAATTTGATACATCCTGTATAGATGAACAACGTAAAGAAGTGTTAGAATTACTTGATTAGGTACATTTTTCAACAGTATATATATACATTTCATTTGTTGTTCATTTATGTATGTAGCATTCGTAATATGGTCAGTTTTTGTGCTGTATTGGTGTTGGGTAGGTATACATATTTATAAATGTAAGTAGTGATGATGTTATTTGGTGGATTCCTTAAATGGTGCTGTGATTCATTATACCAATAAATTTATTTGATATATTCAAGTGTTTTATTTCATTTTCACCAAATAACCTTATCATTACTTCCATGTTGAGTTAGTATCAAAATTAAAAAAAGCGGATTTCTGACTGTCTCAAATTTAAAGTTCATGGTTGAGATCTCGCAAATGGGCAGAGGTACATCTTCTTTCTTCGTTCCCTCTTATCTTTGAAATGGATTTTTTTAATGCTAAAACTGCTCATGAGTGATAGTAGAATAAGAGTCATAACTTAATCTTTAGGTGCAGCAATATTTAGGGTGTTGATTTTTTCTTTCACACTAATTTTTTGGGAACGAATTTCAAATTTGTCCTGTTTTTGGTTTTCATAAACCCCAAAGAATCTTTTCACAAAAATCGGTTTATTTTTCATAAAACAACTTCTCTTTCTAAATACAATAAGACATACCCACCCCCTGGGCAAAGCATAAGTTGTAAGTGACTTGAGGCTGTATGCTTGGCATGTTAGCATTTTGGTCTGCTCATGAATGGTGCGATGTAGTGTATCTTTCTGGTGTGCAGGGAGAATATACAGGGTGTTTGAAATTAGCGGGGCACTGTTGCTAACTTCGTTATATTGGAGTTATGAACTCAGTTAAATTAGCGAAGTATTAAAATCTTTTATGCTGATTACAATGCTGTAATAAAAAAAACAATTCAACGTTGCATTTACGAGTTATTCATAAAAACAACATTTTTTTAAAGGAATTTTTGACTATACCGAAGGAAAATTAAATTCTGAATATAAAATTTTCTATGCAGTAGTAATCGAAAGTGGATAATAAGAAATTTATTTACGATTATTTATGGCGTTTAACAACAAATTACATAGTGTCTATAGTACTTAAAATTCAGTATCAGGCTTATGGAGAGTAGTGTTGCCAGATGTATTCCTAAATTTGCTATTTGTATCGGCGCACTTATTTTAAATTTCTGCAGTACACCTGAAACTCCTTGGTTGACTCAAACTGAAACCTGTTTTTGAGTGGAATGTAGAATGACTGTTTTCGTAGCAACGCCCCACCCATTTGTTTCTTTACTGAACAAGTCGAGTCTTTACTTTCTGGATGCTCTTGGTACTGAACAAATTTAGTATGTTCGAAGTTATTACTTTTGCACCTGACCTTATCATTTATATAAAATACCTAAGTGTAATAATTAACTGAAGTTACGTGAACGTAATGATCTCTTTGATATATTTATGCAAAAAAATCAATTTAGTGAAAATATATTAAAAAAACCACGATATCTGTTCATATAAAAACGCTTGCTTGTTTGTATTGGTTAATGTTGATTTGCTTGAAAAAATAACATTTTTGAAGCTAGTTCTGTTTAATTTTATATTTACACCCTGTTCTATGACACTGTTTTCCTGAATTGTGGAAAACAAAATAAGATTTTCCTCAAGTCACAAAATAATTTCTGACGTCAAAAATTTTATTTTTTGACGGTAAAAAATTAATATTGACTTCAAAACATCAGTTTTATTTACTGACAGTTAAACAGTTTTTCTTGTATTTATACATTAATTTTTTGACGCCAAAAAAATAGATTCTGCACGTCAGAAAACAATTTTTGACGAGGAAAAAATATTTGTAGACGTCAATAAATGATTTTTTGACATAAAAAATTGTTTCATGACTGCAAAAAACAACTTTTGACGTCAAAAATTGATTTTTTGACGTAAAAATATTTTTATCTTAATTATTTTTACAGATGCAACAAGTGTACCTTCAACTAAAGAAAATGATTCCGACATAGAATTTGTATCAGAAACACAAGTAACTCCAGAAGAGGAACAAGAAGCAATCAGATTAAAACTTCCTCCTA
Organism: Ctenicera cuprea; assembly: GCA_958336395.1. Taxonomy (NCBI): domain Eukaryota; kingdom Metazoa; phylum Arthropoda; class Insecta; order Coleoptera; family Elateridae; genus Ctenicera; species Ctenicera cuprea. The sequence continues at coordinate 13,989,896 of OY284495.1, read as the reverse complement.
AATTTATGGCTTACCGTCAGTTACCCGATTGTACCTGTGAAACATGCAAGAAAGATGATGTTATTTTAAGTGAGCTTTTCCAAAAAAAAACAGAACCTCTCAGTATCTTTGGTGGTTCTAGTACCTTCTTTGGCACACCTTGTAAACCAAATTCGTTTGGTTCAACTAACACAAGTAATAGCAGCTTTGTGTTTGGTAGTCCATTTAAAACCACTGTCGGCTTTGGTAGCACAACTACTTCTGCAGCAACTCCAACCACTCTTACCAAATCAGAAACATTGAAAGATATGTTAATGAAACCGTCAGTCCTTAGTAATATAGCTACATCTAAAAATGATAAGCTTTTTGAAGCAAGCCCTGCAGCGTCTAAAGGTTTATTTTCTAGTATAAGCACTCCCACAACTGAACAAAAGTCTGTTAGTTCTGCTATGAAGAATTTCTCGTTTACATTTAAAACTGACACTCCGACTACACCTACTCCAACTACTCCTATTCCAACCAAAAACTTATTTTCTCAAACACCAACCAAGCCAGGTTCAATATTTGGCGGAACAGCCACAATTGGTAGTATTTTCTCAGGTACCACAACTCCATCGGGTAGTTTGTTTGATAACACAACTAGTAGTACAGCAGGTGGTAGTCTATTTGGTAGTTTCACACCTTCAAGCATCGGTTCGACAACTTCCACCATGGTATCAACCGGAAGCCTGTTTGGTAGTAACTCTCCTGCCCCTGCAACTGGAAACATATTTGGTGGCAATGGGGGTAGTTTGTTCCCAAACCCAGAGAACATTTTTAATGTGTCTGTTGGAGATACAAAAACTACCGCCGCTACAACCGAAAACAAGCCGTTGTTTGGTAGTACTGCGCCATTGTTTGGTACAACTGCCGGTAATGCACTTACATTTGGATCTTTAGCTGCTAAAACTGATACTGCAAAAATAGAGCCAACTGAACAGAAGCAAGATCAAGATATTGTATTAAAATGCGACTCAGATTTAAGCTTTGCCAGCCTAGCTGCTGTTACACCAGATGTACCAGCGTTTAAACCAACATCAGGAGGTAAATATGATATTCCCTAAAAAAGATAAATATGAAAAAATTTTGACATTTTTGACCTTGAAGATGGCCTTTATCGAACTTAATAAATAATTTGTTTTTAGATGAAAGCAAACCGTTTGCATTTTTGGGTTCTGGAGCTCCAGTATTTGCTTCCTTAAGCAAAACACCTAAAAGCAACCAGAAGAAAAAAGAAAAAAGCAAGGATAAAACTCAGTCGGGGGATGAAGCTGAGGGGAGTGATGCCGAAGCTGCAGAGGGTACAGAAGAATATGACCCTCACTATGAACCCATCGTACCTTTGCCTGATGCCATAGTTGTTTCCACTGGAGAAGAGGAAGAAGTACCTATATTTAATGAACGAGCGAAACTGTACCGATATGACAACCAAAATAAAGAATGGAAAGAACGTGGTGTTGGTCAAATGAAGATTCTACATCATCCAACTAATGGTATGTGTGTAGCAAAGTTTTTTGTACCTTGAGTGTATTTTTTTTAGTATTGTTTGGTCTGGTCCAATCTGATCAGATCTGGTCAGGTCTGGTCGTATCAGGTAAGGTTTGATCACATCTGGTCAGGTCTAGTCGGGTATTGTCACATCAGATCTAGTCTGGTCATATCAGGTCAGGTCAGGTAATATCAGGTAAGGTCTGGTCAGGTAATATCAGGTATTGTCAGGTAATATCAGGTATTGTCAGTTCTGATCTGGTCATATCAGGTAAGATCAGACCTGCTCAGGTCAGGTCGGGTCAAGTCTGGTCGTGGCAGATAAGAACTTGTCAGGTCTAGTCTGGTCCTGTTAGATCAGATCTAGTCATGTCAGGTCAGACCTCGTCTGGTCTGGACTGTTCTGGTCAGCTCAGGTCAGGTTTGGTCATATCAGGTAAGTACAGATCAGGTCTGGTAATATCATGTAAGGTCAGGTCTGGTCATATCAAGTAAGGTCAGGTCAGATTAGGTTTAGTCTGGTCTTGTCAGGTCAGATCAGATCTGGTTTGGTCATATCAGGTAAGGTTAGATCATGTCAGATCTGGTTTGGTCATATCAAGTTATTTCAGGTCTGGTCGGGTCGGGTCGGGGTTTGTCTGTTTGTCTTTAAATGTTAAACCAACAATTTGATTGCATTCATATTTTTCCAGGCACATACAGATTCCTTCTTCGTCGTGAACAGGTCCATAAAGTGGTACTAAACATGCTTATCACCCCCACTATCGAACTGCAACCCATGACAACGTCTGACAAAGCTTGGCTATGGTGCGGACACAATTATTCAGATGATGAGGCAGCTTTGGAAAAACTTGCTGCGCGATTTAAAAATTGTGATCTGGCACATCAGTTCCACATTGCAGCTGAACAAGCTATCGCTGCAGTTAAAGAGCAGCAGGATAAATCTTTACCCTCGACTATTCAAAATTATGGGATTTTAGATGTTAGTGATGAACATGAAACAAGCCATGAAGGTGATGGTGGAGCAGTTGATGATGTGGAAGGTGATGATGACGATGATGATGATGATCGGTATGTGTCTTCCGATTCTAGTTAAGCAAGCTGAATGTGCGTATTAGATAGATTTTATTGTCACTTGGGAATTACTTAAATAGTGGAGCATGGATCTTGCATTTATTTTTTGTTGTTTCAGTTTTTAAACGATTGCTGCGTTTACTGTGGTTTGATTTTTTGTAGTTTATTAAATATTTATTTATGCGAAACTTTGCAGATAGCTACATCAACATGTTGTAACGACACTGTGAAGTTTTAATTTTGTCCTACGTTATAATTTCATTTGTCTTGTGTGAAAGAAAAAGTTAAAGTGGGGAAGCTAAATCGTAATCATAATAATATTGAATTTCTATTCTCCATTCATTTTGTAAGTTATTAAATGGTTCTTTGCATTTTCTATGTTTTCCCACAGTAACTTCCAAAAGATTTTTACTTCAGTTGCTATCCCAACCTTGTCTTTAGATACCCAACAAGTAACAGAAAAGTAAAACATCATCATTTTGACAAAGTAAGAATCTTGACTAGGCTTTCATATCTCAGCTTGTACATTCACACTGCAGCCACATGAGCATGATGCCGGCATTTCTTAGCAGAATACTTTGTTCGGTTTTATAAAAAAAAATTATAATTTATTTCAACTGAGCTTTCTGTATTTACCGGACATTTGTTATTTCCGTCTTTGTGCTGAGCATCATAAATGCCTGATGCTTGCAGTGGGAATTGTTACTAATAATAAAATATTTAATTTAAATTTGTTGTATTCTACGATACTTTATTTTTTTCTATTTCTTGTTAACATTATTTATAGCAAATAAAGTATATAGAAGTGTACGTTTTTGCTTGTTTCCATTGTTTCTTGTGTGATAAATTTTAGACAGAATTGAGAAAATCAGTGTGCAATGACAAGAGAGAAAATAAAACTACTATAAGCATTGTTCTCGAAACCATTTGAATACTTTCTGCCTTGATGAAGAGTGGCATTAGGATGTACAGGGTGGCCACTTTTCTGGAAAACCGGGAAAAGTCGGGTATTTAGAATTTTTTTATTGTGGTCAGGAAAATCGGAGAATTGTACCAATTTCAACGTAAAATCAGGGAATTTCACGAAATAGTCGGAGTAAATTCTGTAAGACGCAACTAAATTAATATTTTTAAATTGTATGCAGGTATATGTTTATAAAATTTATATTTATTTCATTTGGGTTTTCCTTAAAGTTTAGATGTTGTATTTTCTTATGCTTGTTGAAAAATTTCCATTTGCTATCAAGTAATTTAAGTTTACTTTGCTAATTTTTATGTTGGGTTACAATTTTTATTAAAAAGAAAAACAGTGGAAATTGGCTTTTGTACCATAAAAATGAGTCGGGCATAACTGAAGTTTATCAGTCAGGGAAAAGTCGGAATTTGAAAAGCAGTTTTAAGTAGCCACCCTGATGTAATCTATACGGATTTCTGGTAGGCTTTTCATAAAGTCAATCACAACTTCAAGAGTTAACAATTATATAAATTATAAATTATATAAATTCATACATAGCTATCCAGGGGTCCTACAGGGATATAACTTAGGACCTTTATTATTTCTTATGTTAGTAAATGATCTTCCTCAAGTTGTTTAATTTTCGATATGTTTATTGTGTGCTGATGACTTGTAAATTGATAAAATTTTCCAAAACTCTAGTATTGCACTCTACTCAAAAAGACCTTTCAAATGAGGGGTCATTCGCCCCCCTGTTCCATTTAATATTTTTTTCAAATTGGCGCATGTAAAATCAAGTGCATTTGTTTTTCAAAAAATAGTATTTCTTCTCTAAAGTATTTGTTCTCTAATAATAGGAACCTCAATTTTGTACCTTCTTATCAAGCCGTTCAAAAGTTAGTAGCGCGCGGGGGGGGGGGGGGGGGTAATTTACCACCTCACTGTATTAATTTTTTTAAATCGGTCAACAAATGTCAAAATTTTTGTAAAAATGCAATTAATTTTAAAGCTGTTAACTTTAAGATCATTATACCGTAATACTTTTTACTTGGAATTAAATGTAGAATCTAAAAATGCAATAATATACAGGGTGTTTGTTTTGAAATAAAGTAATGTGATCTACAGGCGTAAACACCCAGTGTAATTAATAATAATTTTAGGTGGTACAGTAGTTAATTACCAACAATATTTATATTTAAAGTTTTTCTCTATCTTTAATATTATCAGTGCTATGGAGGAATTTCACACTGTTGGGGGGGGCACCCTGTATAACAATATTAGTTAAAATACTTGAAATGTATTTGTAATAAACAAAAAATCTATCATCCACTATTTATATTAGCAGGACTTCCAAATGGTTCCCTTTTGAGAAGTTGATCCTCCAGAATTCCCATAAACTCGGTAAAAGTCTACTACCAAAGTCCCTCATTAATAATGGCCCTTTTCAAACTTTCTCAATAATAACTATAAATATATCAGAACAACAAGTTATTTTAGCAGATAGTTATCTCATTGTCCTTCTTTACTTGAACAGTTTATTGCATGTAAGTAGAAATATCCAACATTAAGCACTTTTATCAGTTTATGTAAAATAAGTATTTAATAAAGAACTCTTTTATATCATTTTTTAAATTATTTCACAAAAATAGCAAATCAAGGAAATTTAAACTGTGATATTTAATGCATTTTGTGTCGCAAAATGTCTTGTTTTAGGCAAGTAATAAGTTAGTGTAGGATATAAGTGGTTGTAACAGATCCTGTGGTAATCCAATATATTTTTTTTAATTGTGCTTTTTTGTGCTTTGTAACAGGAGTATTATGTTTATGAAACATTGCAACGTAAGTGAGCAGCTACCAACAGGAGATTGGAAAGACGTGGGTTCTGGTGATCTGCAGATGTATTACGATCCAGATATCTATGGTTCACGTATATCCATTATTGAAGATGCCGGCCTTATGTTAAGCAATACTCTCATAGGAATTAACACAGAAATGGTGGTATGTTATAGAAAATTATTAAAATTCAGAAAATTAATGATGTTTTTTTAGGTACAAGATGATAATAGTTGCATGTGGAAAGCCGTAGAATGGACTGAAGTTACTCCCCGGTGGCGCACATTGAAAGCTACATTTAGTAATCAAGAATCTGCAGAAGAATTACATTGTAATTACTTGGAATCCGTACAAATTGCACATGAGAGTGATCTCGTGGATGGCATTCTTGCAGAAAATCCCGATACTGATGAAGATTAAGTAGGTTTAAGTTCACAAATTTTGAAAGCTTTTCCTATTTGGCTTACTATTAAAAAAGTATTAAGCAATAAAATAAAAGTTTAGAAAATATTTTTGTGTTGTGTAAATCTTTTACTTTGTTTAATAAATATCACTGTGAGTTTATGAAAGTAACAAAACCAATTTGCATCTGTTTTTAAAGCAAGCATTTTGGGCATATTATTTTACATGTGATGAAAAACGTGATTATAATTTTTTATTTCTTTAAATTGTAAACAGTTTTTCGTAATTATTTTTTCGGTTTGAATTGTCATATTTTATCTTTTCCTGTAAATGTTGTGTAAAAAACAAAAATTCCCCCCAATACATTACAATTCTTGGTCAAGTAGGTTGTGCAAGTTGACAGCGGCACTGTCGAATGTGGTATGGTGTTGTATATTTATCGTGAGGTTATGTACAGAACAATAATAGCCATAGGTCGCAGGCATTTTTTTGAACACCCGCTAGTATGAAACTGCATGATTTTTCTTTAAATAAAGTATGTACAATAACAATTATATTTTCTTTTTCAGATTTCCACAATATTTAATGTTAGAACAGAAATTCTTTAAGCTGTTTTTAGTGTTGAAGTATATGAAAAGACATTGTGATTTTAAACACTCCTAGCTATATTTACTGTGTAATTATTTTATAATTAATATTTTAAAAGTACTGTTCTTTTGCATTCATAAAAAATAAATGTGTTCCTTTCAATATTTTTATTTTATTTTATACATGCCGTTCAACATAAGGGGTCCATGCATGGGGATGTCGTAAATGGTAAAAGATAGAGAAGATAGAGAATCGGTTAAATGAGAAGAATTATTTAGCATCTGAAGTACTACTATGATCCACATTTAAATCCTACAATTTTTGCTTAATTTTCAGTACAGAGTGAAAAAACATTTTCAGTTTTCGCCTTTTGTGTATAATTTACTAGCGTCTAGCCCCTTGGATTCACAGCCGATCCCGAATTGCGCAATATCATCTAATATTGGCTCGCACATGTGCGAGTGTGATATTTACATCGAGATTTGCATTGTTAAAGCCGATTTTTTCATTGCTAATAAATTGCATTCAATAGAAAACAACAAATCCTTTTTTTTTAATTTATTACCAGACTTGCGTGTTAGTATGCCGTCAATCAGTGAGTGAATGCAAATTTGTCTTCGTATTTTTTCTTTAAAAATATAACTGCTATTAACAAATAACCTCGTGTAAACAGCAAAACGCAACAACAGTGTTTTTATAAAAAAAAAACGAAAATAAAAATTTTTCCCCAACCGAGATTCGATCCCACAACTACTTATGCTGTAAAAAGTAGTACACCAGAACACACCCGCATATCCATCTGTGCCACTACGAACTAGGGGTGTTCAAAGTTATTGATGTATTGATAAGTTATCGAATAACGATAACAAAATTTTTAGTTATCGATACGTTATTGATCTGTTATCGATAAATTGTCGATATGTTACCGATATTATATTGATAAGATATCGATAAATCATCCATAAGTTACAGATGAGTTATCGATAACTTATCGATAATTTATCGATAACTTATCGATAAGTTATGGATAACGTAACGATAACTTATCAATAATTTATCGATAACATCAATAATTTATCGATAACTTATCGATAATTTATCGATAACATATCGATAGCTTATCGGTAACTTAGCAATAACTTACCGGTAACTTGTCGATAAGTAACAAAAAACAGAAGAAAAAAGTTGAAAAAAAACTATAATCAAAAAGTTTACGTTTTTAATAATTTTCGTTGTTTTCAAATATCAAAGTGTATCAAACATTACAAGCTATGTAATGCTTGAAAAATAGTAATGTACTTTTGTTTCTGATAATTTTTTTGTAAAATGACATTTCAAAAACGGTTTTTTCTTAATAACTCTGTTTTGAACTTTTTACTATCACTTACAGTTAGTAATCTTCTACAGACAGGCTTAAAAGTTTTCTGTATTTTCTAAAATGATGTATTCTATTCTATTCTAATCTAATCTTACACATCATTCTAAATACCAGTCTTTAAGTTCCTTTCGTTAAAATATCTTAAATTATAAGTTATCGATACGTTATTGATCTGTTATCGATAAATTGTCGATATGTTACCGATATTGTATTGATAAGATATCGATAAATCATCCATAAGTTACAGATGAGTTATCGATAAGTTATCCATAAGTTATCGGTAAGTTATCGATAATTTATCTATAAGTTATCGATAACTTATCGACAAGTTATCGATATATCGATAATTATCGATATTTTTTCGCAAAAAGTTATCGATAACAAAAAACAGTTATCGAACACCCCTACTACGAACTTGTGGTTTACACACATTTCAGCTGCAAGCAGAAGAGTGCGTGAGGTAGGATCGGCTGTAGGGGCTAGACGCTAGTGTATAATTTGGTTATTATCAAAGATAGCGCAAAGTGGTTTTGACATTATTAAGACACTTTTTTACACAGATTTTGAACATGAAATTAAAATTTCTATAGGTTGGTAAAATTTCAAGATATTGACATTAACTTGACTTTTATAAATATGCGTCAAAGGCGGCCATGTCAATGGATAGAGCTCTGTTTTTGATATGAGGTTTGATAAGTTTATTTTCACAAATAACGGAATTATAAGCAGGGGCGGATTTACCACGTTAGCCGCCCTAGGCTTGGAAAAAATTGCCGTACATGTAAAATAGTAAGTGTATTTTTACCATTTACACTACCACCCGTCTGGCCTTCAGCTTGGCAAAAGAGTCGATTATAGAATCATAATTGATCGTTTGCATTAAATCAGACTCAATCCCAAGTACGGCGAGATCATTCAGCCGGTCCTCCTTCATTGTTGTCGCAAAACTTTCCGCCCGCAAAAATTTTGCCGCCCTAGGCTCCAGCCTACTCAGCCTAGTGGTAAATCCGCCCCTGATTATAAGCAAAAAACTGTTTTCTTATAGTAGGCTATGAAAAACTGTTTTCTTGTAGTACAGTACCCGCTCGGCTAGTGGACGCACGCCAGTAAACTGTTAGTCTATGCCTACGGGCATAGACTAGACAGAAAAAAAAGTTCATTTTTTAAAATTGTTTTTAAAAAAGGCTTGTCAAGCTAAAATATATTATAAAATTAAAATCGGTATAATTGTCATTTTACACTTTGTATTTGCACAAAAATTATTTTACATAGTAACAATGTGTCTCAGAACACCTACTACAATAAGGAATTTGATCCTATTTTGCAAATTCGTTTTTTGAGTAATAAAGCCTAAACTCAAAATTTTCAAAAAATTGTAGCGGCCGCCATTTTGAAGGTTGAAAGTTCAGAAATAAACAGTTGGATTTGTTATAAGATCATCTATTGGATTCCGTTTACAGATTAAAAAAATTCCTTTTTAGAAAAAACAAGTGGCCGGGTTTCCAATTTTTTATAGCCCATTTTGTGGGTAAATTGTTAGTATACTTCTGTGTTACAAAAGTTTGTATTCATTATTTTCAATAAAATTTATAGCTTTGGTTATTATCAGAATCTTGCAAATATCGTGTAATAAAACTATTCAATTATTCAAAATTTATGTATGATATTAGATAATTGTTACAGTGCCTACTATTTACTAAATGTGGTGTAGGTGGCACAAAAAATAATGCAGAATATTTTGTTAAAAGAAAAAGTAAATTTTTTAATAAATCGTTCTTATTAGATAGGCTCTTGGGCTCCTTCTGATACTTGGGCCCTAGCCTACTAATTCTAGTGGGTAATACGGCACTGCGTCAAATAATACTTTTTGGCATTGAAAAATGCTTTGACAAGCAGGTGCGGATGTACGTGCGCTCTTTCTTGGCAGGTAACTCCTCTATCGGCCAATACTGCATGCAGTATGGTTTTAGTTCACAGTACTATTTATAAGTATCCGGTTAGGTGACAGTATTTTCCGACGTCAATGTGGATGTGCAAGCACTCTCTTTTGGCTGGTAGCACCCCCATCGACTAATACTTTAGTATTGTTCTAGTCCACAGTACTACTATAAATATGCCATTAGGGGGCACAAATTTTCGACGTCAAAAATTCATTGTCTAAAGGAAAAAATTTAAATTTATGGCGTGGGAAAGTGCTTTGGCAAGCCAGTGTAAGATGTACGTGCGCCCTTTTAAGCCGTGCCTTCTTATATGTTATAATAAATTAATGAATTAATTCTGCGTTGTTTTTAATAATATATTTTAATTTTTAAATACTTTTGAGCAATTTTTTTCGCATAAAGTTAAATATTTTTTAGGCATAAAAGTAGTGGAAAATTTTTTCCCCCTGATATTTATATAAAATAAATAAAGATCAATCTTCAAAGAAAGATTGATTAAAATTCAAATCGTAACTCTTAAAACATACATTTAAAAAATTGATTCTTTTGTTATAAAAGATCCTTATTACGAAGATTGCATCCCTAGTCCACACTACTATTATAAATATCTTGTTAAGTAGCAGCATTTTCTGAGGTCAAAAATTCTTATTTATTGGCATCAAACAATAAATTTATGACGTCAGAAAATACTTTGACAAGCAAGTGCGGATGTACCTGGGCCCTCTTTTGGCAGGTAGCTCTTATATAAGCGAGTACTGCAGTATGGTTCTAGTTCACAGTACTATTATAAATATCCCGTTAGGGGGCAGCATTTTCTGTTGTCAAAACTACGTCCTTCTTAACAGATAGCTCCCCTATCGGGCAGAACTGCAGTATGGTTCTACTGACGTCAAAACTTATTTATTGACATATGAAAATAACAACCTAAAACAAAAATGATTTTTTAACGTCATAAAATAGATTTTTAACGTCAATAAATTCTGACTTCAAAATTCGATTAGAGGATTTAGTATATATAAATATTTTTATCCAAAATTCGGTGGTTTTTAGACATCAGAAAATTACTTTTTGGCGTCAAAATATCAAATTTCCGATGTCTGATATTCTATTTGTCACATCTGAAATTGCATTTTTTAACGTCACGAACTATTTAGCGATTTGAGAAAAATGTATTTTGGTTTTCTATCGTTCTCATTCAGGATAAAAAGTAAATCGGTGTTCCATACTCTTGGAAAAGATTTGGGTTGAAATCAATGTATGTTTTTCATTACCAAATGGCAACTGTTTGAAGTTGTCAAAGCCAGTAATAAACCGCAATAATAATAGAAACAAAAGCTGTCTAATTTAAAAAAATGATTTTAGTATGGTTAACGTTAAACACTCGCAAGGCAACGGGAAACCAGCGAGGTGAATTTTTCCCCAGGAAAACCTCTCTGGAGAAGAAGTGCATGCACTTCCTGTGGTTCGGAGTCCACGTTAAACTGTAGGTCCCCTACGTCTGTCTGTGCAAACTATCTATCGCCGCACACCAAACACAGACATAGGCTGGTTTCACACGAGACGACAGCGATACGATATGTCTCGCGCGATATATCGTATCGCACCAGCCCTGGTGTTTCACGTGTATACGATAATGTCGCGATAACGGTAATTTAGATTCTTTAAAAGTTGAAAAGTTTGCCCAGTGTTGCCAGCGTAAAACAATCGATGATGGAAAGAAGACGTGTTGTGTTATTACTCTTGATATAACGCAGGCGCCAGAGAAAGGCAGCAGTTCTTAGACGTTTTGTCCCAAAGACATGGTCTTTGTTCGACCATTTCTATTAAATCTAGCGGCTCACAATTCACTTTTCTTCTTGTCGTCATATTTTTTTAGCAGTCAACCTTCATCCATGCAACGCTGCGAAAGACTAAACTTCCGTAGTTCATTGTTAATCCAGACGATACTGTACTGTTTATCGCTTCCGTGTGCAAACACACATATAATATGCATTGGCAACAAGAGTCGTCGCGATAACAATCCGAGGCGGTTCTAGAGAACAAATCGCGTGTAATTGCGATATCGCCTTATCGGCGCGGTACTATTTATCGTATCGCTCTAGTGTGAAAGACTCCTGCATATTACATAGACTTTTGCTGCATCCGATATCGTAACGATATATCGCGCGCGACATATCGTATCGCTTTCGTCTCGTGTGAAACCAGCCTCAGAGGCGGTTCTAGAGAACAAATCGCGTGTAATTGCGATATCGCCTTATCGGCGCGATACTATTTATCGTATCGCTCTAGTGTGAAAGACTCCCGCATATTACATAGACTTTTGCTGCATCCGATATCGTAACGATATATCGCGTGCGACATATCGTATCGTTGTCGTCTCATGTGAAACCATCCTAAGAAGATGAACCTTAAACAAAGAATTGTAAAACTGGTTTAGCTGATTCTAACAAAAAAAAATTACTTGTTCTGTTGTGCACTGATGAGAGAACCAACTTGCAAAAGTCCATCTGAAAGTAATAAATATGACCTGTTGAAATATAATTATCTTTTCTTTAAAATTTGCAATAAGAAAGTTCAGATTGCCATTTCAAAGAATGGAATGCTAACATATTGTAGTCCCGATGAAAACTAATTTACATAGAAAAATGATAAACACATTAAGAGTAAAATAACAGGTTTATTAAACTTTACAATGACATACAAAAATAAATAAGTAATGATAATAATACCCACACAGTTTGAGATTGAGTGATTGAATGTTAAAGAATGATCTAATAGCTTATAAGTAAGTAATAAACTTGTTTTGTGATGTATGATACACAATTGTAGAGGTACACAAATTAATAATTATTCTGTTGTTGCAACTATGACACATCAATAAAATAAAGCATTGTCTACAATGACATCCTATCATATTGTTAATAAACAATATTTTTTATTTTTATAGCTGCACATAAAATTCCACCAGGCAAAATACACTAAGATGTGTTTGTAAATAAATAACTAAATATATGAGTTTATAAGACATGTAACATACCTACAGCAAGCAGTATTTTAAGATATAATAAAAATTAAGATAAGAAAAATGAGTACTTTGTTTGGCGCTCTATAATTATGAACTGTGGTACGTATAGTTATTATTTAAAAGTTTCAAAATTATAGATCTGCAAAAATGTCACATTAATATTTTCAGTTATCTACAGACAAATATTAGTACAAAAGACAGGTTTTATATTATGGCACTGTGAAATAATGAAGATTTTATTTATGCATTATGCTACATATTGTCAACAAAATTTTTTATACTATTATAGCAGTGATCCTCAACATTTCTTTTTTTTGTAGGACTGCACAATTCAGTTGCTTCAACTTCAATAATTGATTTTGAATGCTCAATTCCCAATGCATGTGATAATCAGTGGATGGAAAGTAATTGCAATTCCTTCGTTATTCTTAGAATTTATCAGTCACTTCAGAAATACATATATGTAACAACATATTGCGTAATGTATGCAACAATTGTCAATATTGTTAGTATAAAAACTACATTTTGAAATGTTGGTATTATACAGCATGTATGGTTTATTTTTAAACTCATTAAGCACAAAAAAAAAACAAAATTAATATCTACAAGATTCTAAGTAAATAAAATACAATAACAAAGTCAACATAATTTAATTAAATTATAAATTTTAGTTTAGGCAGAGCTTTTGTAAATTTAAATAATTATTAGTTACATTTGCTTGTCTTACTACAACTCAAACATGCTGTATATTTGAAAGCAATTAAAATATTATTTTGCCAAATATACTAAGTATATAATTTTTATATTATAAAAAATAAATGTATGCTAAAGCTAAAATTATTTATGTTTAATGCATGCATATGATGGTCCCAAAAATATGTGTAAATATAAAGTATTCTGATGAATTATATCATTACTAAAAGCAACAATAATTACAATTATTAAGAGAGTTTAGAGAAAGATCCACTCAACATCATAACTGTATCCAAATCAGTCTCGCAGTACAATTGCTTTCTACTTTAGATAAATACACACATCAAACACTTAGTTTTAGTTTTGACTTTTTTTAACAGTACATGTACAAACAACAGACTTTTAACAACTATGTGGACATATTCTTGAATTTTATTATAATATTTAAGTGTGAATTATCTGTATACAAGTATTATTTATACATTTCAATGCTGGTACTTTAAGACACCCCATTGAAATTTAATTTATTTTTTTATGTTTTTAAAACTTGTTAATATTTATTGTTAGTAGTCGAAAATTCACTAAACAAGTGAACAGAAACTTATTTTTTTTTATTCAAAGAACATCACTCAATACAGTATGTACTGGGTGATTCATAAAGATTTTGACAAATTTTGGGAGGTTATAGAGGAGACTAGATGGAGTAAACTTCCGATGGGCAACCCACGTCCGGTGAGGTTTTGTTTTGAACGAAAACACACAAGGTGTAAACTAGTGCTGTCGACTGGTTAATTTTTTTATGAAAACCTTTGGTCATGTCACGATCGCTTTTAAGACAGGTGTTTCAGACCGGTTAAAAATTTTTTTTTACAGCACTAGTGTAAACAGTGCGATTGCGCTGCTGGTTACGGAAGTCTTGTTATCCTTCTCTCTCCTTTGTACAATGCGATTGCGCCGCTGTTTACGGAACTTTAGTCGCAGACTTCCACCTCCGCGCCACTGCCCAGATACCACACGATATCGTATGGACATTAATTTTAGGTCCAATCTACATCCACACGTCGATGGACATAGAACGGATATTAATAGGATAACCCACCTTTGTAAATGGTACTGGTTAAAATTAAAATATTGTTTTTTTTCAGATAGAAGATATGAAGAATGCTACAAGAAAGAAATTTGAAGAGAGCATTAAAACTAGATGGCGGCGAGCTAAGCAAGAACCGACTTCGAAAGTAAAAAAAGCACTTCATTTAATTAGTACATTGTATTGATCAAATTCATTTTTTTGTAAAAAATATGATAAATACCTATTGCATTATTGTTATCAATTCTTGTAAAAAACTAAATCTGAATGACATCCATGCACATGCCCTTTGAACATCCATTGAAGATATCCTGATATCCATCAATGTCTGTTGAGGTTGTCTTAGGGACGTCCAAAGTTGTGATAAACGGACTACGTATAGACTTCCATAGGATGTCCTTGGGATCTTATATGGATGTCTTATAGACACCCATAGCATCCATGAAGGATGTCCATAGGATGTCCTATGGGCGACACCCATAACATCCATAAAGAATGTGCACAGGATGTCCTATGGACATGCTTGTGGTATATAGATACCTACTTCGCTTGGTCCTCTCTACAACATCCCCAAATTTGTCATAGTTTTTATGAATCATCCTGTATAAGGAATAATTAAATATAACACAATCTGAAAATAGTTTACAGCTCCCTTTTTCATAATCTGGTAAATATAATTCGAAATTGTATAAAGTTACAAAGATGTAAATATTAACGCTGCTTTAAGCTTAAAATGATAGAATATTATTTCATTCTGAAGTCATAATAAGAAAAAAAGATACATATATAAAACAAACTATAAAATCAAATACAGCATTTACAAAAAATCTAAGATTCATAGAACCAAGTCCTGGTCAACGTTATTCCGACCTCTGACTAATATTTTATTTGGTAAAACAAAAATGTACATCTCCACCTGACCAAACTTGTACTGAATTTACACAAATATACAAATATTTTTTCACTTTTTTGCGTGCAAATTGTTACACCACTGGAATCCTAATTACTCAACTCACTTTATTATAATTCATTGCGGTGCAAAACTATAAAAGCTTATGGGGATAGAATTAACAAAATTTTGCACGATAAATATAAAAAGGCCTTTTTAATACAACATTATTATTTGTTGGTGTAGTCAAGTGCTGATAGGCCTTCCTGTTTATACTTGAAATACACATCATTATACACCTACATAATAAATGGTGTAAAGGTTATCACAGAGGGTGTGGGGGAATGCGGTCGAGCATGTAGTGGTGTCTTATGTGAGGAAAGGGGAGAGATGCTCGGCCGCTGATCCTTGGTCACCTTGCAACGTCGTCCTGAATATGTATCTGTCAACAAAGATATTAAAATAAACATTTTGATAAATACGGCATGATTTGCTAATTTTATGCCCTCGACCATCCTTGAATCGAATTCTAGGATGTCCAACTATAATTATTTAATATAAATATAGCAGCAATTATGCATGTTTAATTGTATTATAGTTTGTTAAGCAACGGCGACTTCCGCGTCGTAAATTATTAATACGCTAGCGGAGCCCCTGGTCCACGCCCCACGCTTTTAGTGTAACTTCTTTTAAAATTGTAAAAAATAAGCTATGTCGAGATGCAACACATGTACCGAATGCGCCCTGCAGTATTGTATATTCTCAAATACGCAAAGTCAGCGACTGAACTGAACGTGCGTAATTACTAATTAAGCATGCGAATGTTTATTTTTGTAGTTACATCCCTACCCAGCGTGGTCGACATCAAATAATCTTTAAATTAAATGTACCCACTTTTCCTTTAAATTGACCTCGCTTCTTAGTTCTTCTAACTGTAGAAATGAATGGCTGTCCTTGATTCATACTAATGGTGATTGTCAGTTTCGGTTAGGTAAAGTTAGTCTTATCAGAAATTTTGTTATTTTAAACTGTAAATGGTAATCCAGTAGCCGAGTGTGATAAAATAATTGTAGGTAATAAAAACAATATTTCCAGATATCTGCCCTCTTGAAACTGCAATGCATTTGTACACCTTCGCGCGGTAATTGTTTTCAGAGGAGTCGTTTTCGGTACTGATATGTCCCGGATCCTGCCTTAAGTAAAAGTCTATCAGATAGAAGGGATGCGTAAGACCAACGTGTGTTTCACTGTTTTTGTCAACAATAAATTAGCGAATGAAATAGGTAGCGTAGCGGGCCACGGATTGAAGACTTAGTCCAGCATAGTCTAAATAATAAATCCGGATCCCTTCCCCCATCTCAACATTTAGTGACAACGCATTCACTAACATTCTCGACGCAGCCTATATGTTATGTTTACGGGTTTCGATGTTCATGTAACAGTCACTGAGGGCCATGAACCTGCGAAACTAAATTAGCAGGTTAAGAATTTACAGCTAACCACTATTGCTTCGTAAATATATTTAATGAATCGTTTTAAAACATTCCCTCGGGGCTCGATGTGATGTTCACAAAATTTGTTTCTGTAATGACGCTATCGCGTTGAGTAGATAATATTGTAGCGGTTAACTCTACAAAGGAAAATTGTTTTTATGCACGGGCCACGTAACTATGTGGGTTCTCGTGGTGGGAACCCCCCACCACTAAAAGTTGAGACAGGTGTAAAAGTCCCACGACAGTCATAGCGTGACTGAGCGCAGGCGGAAGGGGATTAATGAAGAAACGGACGGGAGCGCACGCAGGAAACCGAAAGCTAAGTCAAGCTGGGGATCAGCGTTTAATATATAGATTCGCTCCGTCTGAAATATTTGTATTCTGTAGGTGTAACTACGCAACGGCGACTTCTGTTTTATATTTGATTATATTGATAAAATGTAGATAACGTAAATAAGCAACGGTATTTGGACGGGAAAATCAGTTTTTTCTCCAAGATACACTCGAACAGTTTAAAGAATAAAACGAAGCAACCCTGAAGTTCCTTTAAGAGCTCCAACCTGCTTCGGATCAAACTAATAAACAGTCTGAAGCTAAACAACTCCAAGAGCGTTAGCGCCTACTCCCGGTCTCGGCGAAGTTCCCAACACCGCGAGCTCCTCATACGAAACGGTGCCGATTAAGGATCACCACCACGACATGCAGCCCCCGCGACCGGCTTCTACGCGGACCACAACCTCCAGCTTCAGCCTTAGCCCTTGTTATTTGTCGTCATTATTTGTTTAGTGTTATAATTTCAACTATAAATTTAGTTTAAACAAAATAAACTTCAATCATAAAGAATTCATCCCCTTTTTAGAAATACCACCTCGAACCAGTTCCTAGTGCGTCAACACCCCCTAAACAACATAAATTTTAAATATGTGAAGAATTATCTCTTTTAAAAAATATCACTCCCTTACCACCCCACCAAGAGCGGCCGTAGCTTAGTGGTAAGCGCGCGGGCTACCCATGCAGCGGACCCGGGTTCGATCCCCGGCCCGGTCGTTCTCCCTCGCAAGGCAACGGGAAACCAGCGAGGTAGATATTTCCCCAGGAAAACCTCTCTGGAGAAGAAGTGCATGCACTTCCTGTGGTTCGGAGCCGACGTTAAACTGTAGGTCCCTATGACTGTCTATGCAAAATATCTATCGCCGCGCACCAAACACAGACAAACGGAGAGAGGTAGCCAACGCCCTGAATAGGGTCTGGCACTATAAGAAGAAGACCACTCCCTAGTAAATACCCCTTGAAATTTTTTTAAAATGAGAATCATCCCCTAAATCTACTTATACCGATAAGAAATATTTTTTTTAACAATATTGCGCATCACATCCTTTTTAAAGTCGCCCCCAAAGTGTTGAGAATCATTCCTATCAGTTCTCAAGTTGCGAATAAAAGAAATATCGGTATGTGTACGTCTTTGCATTGACTTACCTGTCAATTCCTGTCGGGTCTCGTTTATTAAAACATGTTTCCTTTTAAATGTTTGATTTTATTTTCGTTATGTAAATATTTTTCCCCTGAGCTGTATTATTTTGTATTTTCCGTTGCACGTTTTACCAGTACTGACTGTTAATCTTTTATGTTATTTATCTTCTGTGTTTATTCTCTACTGTTTGAATATTACAGATTGTGATTTGAAAGCAAAAGCGTATCCGTTCTTGTTAGTTTTGTTGAACTGTCAATGTTTGTTTTTGTCATATTTTCCGAGTATTGATTTACTTTTGAACTGTTTTGTTGTTTCCTTTTTGGCATGCCGTATTTTCCAATAAATTTACCTTGTAAGTTTCGTTTTGCTCTTCTAATCAAAATTTGTTACTTCCCGGAGCAGTAAATTTTTGTGTTGTTAGTTCATTACTTATTGATATGGTTACTCGTATAACGAAAACACTTTAAAATATGACTCCGTTAGTTATTGATTTTTGAAGCGTCTGTTTTCAATTTAATTTCATTAAACTACAGCTAACTCTTAGGGCGTCTCTAGCCCATCAGGGCCCGACAGGGGGCAATCCCCCTCACCGTGGAACTTAAAACCTAAAGAATTGCGTACGGGAACTTCTTGTGCACAACACAATTCTCCGTATACAGGTCTGCGAGTTAAGAGCTCGCAGTCTTATCCGGTCGACCCGAGTTCGGGCCTGGCATTCAGGCCTCCAGTTTCTAACTACTTTGTAGGTCACATGATGATGGTAAGACATGACTCAACAACATTAGAATACGCGAAAGATGGAGAAACAGTTTCGCTTTTAACTTACAGTGTTTTTTTAAACAATGTTGTTGGTCTAGGCGGTCCATGCGAGGTTACATATGTGAGCACCTAATTATTTTAAAGTAAAATACGAAAACAAGGTTGCATTTGCTCACTGATAAATGACTTCTACTCAATTGTGCACACGCATTGATGCGCGTGCTTGGACTGTTATAGAATTGAACTATCGCCGTTACGTGCGGATGGAGAAGCGGACAACTGACTTGGTGTACGCAATTCTAAAATTTCAGATTTTACTTGAATTTCGTTTTAAATTTTAGGGGGTTTATCTACACGCTCCAACCCCACGCACGCGTCTAAATAGCTTAGCTTGCCCCCTCCTAGAAAAAAATCTACAGGCGCCCATGCTGTAGTGTCTATTTAGTTTGTACAGGGCTGTGGTATGTAGATGAGGGTGACACGATCTATAAATAATGTCCTCGACCATCTTTTAAAACACATTCAACTATAACCAAACAACGTTAGTGTCAACAATTGACACTAACAGTGACAGCAATTATAAAGGACTGTATGCCTTTTACATCACTAAGCAACATACGACTTCCGTTTCCTGCTACAGCCGCTACATCTATAAATGTTTTTTCGCTAAGCAACGATGATTTTCCCGCTTTGGAAAATATTAAGATCAACCCGTCTGAAAACGTTTGTTACAATTAACATGCAAAACTAAACAACAGGACATTTCCGTTTCCTACTGCGGTCACCATGTTTGCAAACGGAGAACTCAGTCTGTTTTCAGGATCGAAAAGTAGCCTAACCCACAGAACATAAAACCGGCCTAACCTACAAATACGGTCAAAAAAACAAACTCCTTTCGCCATCTGTTGGTGGATCGATAAAATGGTCCGAAAACAAAACCGCTGCCGCTGTCTGTTGCTCGATCGATCAAACGGTCCTACACAGACACCTACCCGAGCGTGTTCAGCTCGTTTTGGGTATTGAAAGGAGACCAACCTCCAAATACGATCCAAAATCTAAACCTCCGCAGTCATCTGTTGCTGGATCAATTAAATACAATTTCACTCGTACTACACCCAGCTCCGTCCAGAACTGCGAAACAAATCACCTCATTTATTCTACGAACCCTGCAGTATACCAGCTCTTACCAGAGCACCGCAGCCCCAGATAGACGCCAAAGAACTAGCCCTAGACATATCACCTAAGGGTATCCAGACTAGCTCTAGATTATAGTGCTTAGATATTTTCTTTCTTCTATTTAAGTTATAGGCAAAATTCGTATCTAGGTAAAGAGGATCTACGACTTTAGGTTTCACCTCTTAGAGCTTATTGAGCCTCTGTTGCATACTTAAACGATATGTCCGTCAATCAACTTAATCTAACATTTGAGTGTAGTATACACAACGATAAAAATAACGGGAGATTTGGAATTGCGGAAAAATCGTAATTCAAAAATTGGTTAAAAATAGTTTAAAAAATTGCTGAATTAAATCTTAGCAGTGTCCTGTTTAGCGAGTTTCTGCTTGCACCATCAATAATTGCAATAATTTAAAATCATGAATTTTTTATTTTAAAACGTATGAAAACAAATTATACACTTTGGGCCAAAAAGTGGCCATTTTTTGAACTGATCAAAAACATGTAATATTTTAATTTTTTCAATGCTTTCTCTATTATCAAATTAGCCAAGGATTGTAAACGATTGTGCTTTGTTTTCTGAGTGACACCTTTCAGTTTACAGTATTGAATATTGATTATTATTACAAAAGTTTTACGACACTTTAAAAAAGTACCCACT
Source organism: Ctenicera cuprea (assembly GCA_958336395.1). Taxonomy (NCBI): domain Eukaryota; kingdom Metazoa; phylum Arthropoda; class Insecta; order Coleoptera; family Elateridae; genus Ctenicera; species Ctenicera cuprea. Next base: position 13,968,966 of record OY284495.1, on the reverse strand, counting down.
TTTTTTGGCCTACAGTGTAGATATGTTGTCCATTACAAATGCTTGATCGAATATCAGAAAATAGTTAAAATTAATTCAAACGTGATGACTTCTAAGAAAATATATTTTTTCACTTCCTTTTACTCTACGAATCGTTCCTGCCTTTTTCAAATAAGTAATTTTGTAACGTTTTTCCAGCTTGATGCTTTACTATTGTCATGCTCAGCTGGAACGTCTTATCGCAAAATTTTAATCAAATATGTTACAATGCATACAATACACGAAATCTACATCTATTTAACTCGGTTCAGCGCAAGTCGTTACTGCATTTTATTGGCAGAAAAACACTTCTGTCGAAGTTTTGCAGAGACTGAAATTTCCAGAATTATATTCAAAATTCCCACAAACATGTTTTTAAGAACGGCTCATTGTTTTGCAGGGTTTAGGCTTTAGACCCTCCAATATCGAGTATTTGCATGTACATATACGGAAATGCTGACGGATTCGTGTTGGAATTTGTGGTGTCCTAAAAATAATTGAAGGGACGTAATATAACCTTAGTTGTTGAGTCGATTTTAAACTTTAGCAATTTTTCTTTAATTTTTCCAGTATAACAGTAGTAGAAAGGAAGCGGACATGGGTCATCACCCAGAGATTAATTACATTCTAAAATATTTCGCTCTAACGGTACTTCAGTGACGTCAGACTTTCTGTCGGCACAACATTAACAAACCCGAGGCCCAAAACAACAAACCAACAGCGTATCAAAAATCTAATAACCATATATCCAATTTTTTTCGGGACAGATTAGCATCTACTCTTCTCATTTTTCTTGATTTTTACCTAAAATTCCACGTTAGCGGTACTTCAGTGCCGCCAGACTTTCTGTCGTCACAATGTATCATATAAAAAATTTAATAACGTGATATTCAATTAGTTTAGGAGCAGACGGGCATCGAATCTCATTTCCCTGAATTTTTAACTAAAATTCCATGCTAACGGTACTTCAGTGACGTAGTAATTTTCCTAACGCAGTACGTGTCATTTAAATTAAGTTCAAAATTAAGAAAATGAGCAGATTAGATGCTAATTTGATACGCAATTAATGCAAAATAGTAAAACTGCTTTAAAGGAAATAGCTAACGAGAAGCGTCAAACAGAAATATTTATGGACAAATGATAATGTGACGACAGAGGGTCTCATTGGGTCACCTGAATACAAAGAATAGTAAAAGTGGACCTCTGTTTTGCTTTAAAATTATAAAAAAAGCTTCAGGTTTTTTAGATTTTTTGGTGTGACGGTACCGCTAGTGTAGAATGAAGTTCAAAATCAAGATAAATGAATTAGATGCTAGTCTGCCCCTTAATTAATTGGATATCATTTCATTTAATTTTTTTATCATGCTTGTTTACGTTTTTGGGTCTCGGGTTTGTTACTGTTGTGACGACAGAAAGTCTGACGACACCGAAGTACATTTAGCGTGAAATTTTAGTTAAAAATCAAGGAAAATAAGATTAGATGACAACCTGCCTTAAAAATAATTCGATATCAGGTTCATAGAGTTTTGATATGTAGCGTGTTTGGTTTTTGCCCTCGGGTTTGTTATTGTTGTAACGACAAAAAATCTGACGGCACTAAAGTACCGTTTTCGTGGAATTTTAGTTGAAAATCAAGAAAAATGAAAAGATTAGATGATAAGCTGCCCCCAAATTAATTACATAGATATCACGCTACTATTTTTTTATATAATAATTGTTTCGATTATTGTTGTGACTACAGAAAGTCTGACAGCATTGAATTTGCGCTTTCGTGAAATTTTAGCTAAAAATCAAGGAATATGGGAAGATCAGGTGCTAATCTGCCTCGAAGAGTGGTGGTAGCTCAGAGGTTAGGCGCTTAGCCTTTTACGTTAAAGGTCTAGGGTTCGATTCCCTGCCGAAGAACGTGGCAGAGAAGAGTGCCGGTGCCCAGCAGTGGGACGTTAAGGCTGATTGCTGCCTCGACATTAATTGGATACCAGATTTATGTTTTTGGCACTCGGAGTTGTTATTGTTGTGACAGCAGAAAATCTGACGTCACTGAATTACCGTTTGCGCGGAATTTTAGTTGAAAATCAAGAAAATGAGAAAATTAGATGCTGATCTGTTCCAAAATTAATTGGATATCAGATTAGTCTGCAGGTTTTTGGTCCTCGTGTTTGTTCTGTTGTGCTGACAGAAAGTCTGACAACACTGAAGTACTTTTAGCGTGAAATTTTAGTTGAAAATCGAAGAAAATGAGAAGATTAGATGCGACCTGTCGAAATTAATTGGATATCAGGATCTTAGATTGATTACATGTTGCGTGTTTGTTTTTTGTTGAATTTTAGTTGTAAAATCAAGAAAAATAAGATTAGATGACAACCTGCCTTAAAAATAATTCGATATCAGGTACATAGAATTTTGATTTGTTGCGTGTTTGTTTTTTGCCCTCGGGTTTGTTATTGTTGTAAAATCTGACGGCACTGAAGTACCGTTTTCGTGGAATTTTAATTGAAAATCAAGAAAAATGAAAAGATTAGATGCCAAGCTGCCCCCAAATTAATTAGATATCATGTTACTAAATTTTGTATATGATAATTATAGCGATTATTGTTGTGACGACAGAAAATCTGACAACGCTGAAGTAGCGCTTTCGTGAAATTTTAGTTACAAATCAAGGAATATGGGAAGATTAGATGCTAATCTGCTCACATTAATTGGATATCAGATTTATGTTTTTGGCACTCGGAGTTGTTATTGTTGTGACAGCAGAAAATCTGACGTCACTGAATTACCGTTTGCGCGGAATTTTAATTGTAAATCAAGAAAATGAGAAAATTAGAAGCTGACTGTTCCAAAATTAATTGGATATCAAATTAGTATGCAGGTTTTTGGCCCTCGTGTTTGTTCTGTTTCTGTCTGACAACACTGAAGTACTTTTAGCGTTACATTTTAGTTGAAAATCGAAGAAAATGAGAAGATTATATGCGACCTGTCTGGAAATTAATTGGATATCAGGTTCTTAGATTTATGACATGTTGCGTGTTTTTTTTTTAATTTTAGTTGAAAATCAAGGGAAATGAAAAGATTAGATGCTAAGTTGCCCCCAAATTATTTAGATATTATGGCTCTAATTATTTTTTATATGATAATTGTTTCAGTTTTTGGCTCTCGGATTTGTTATTGTTGTGACGACAGAAGGTCTGGCAGCATTGAAGTACCGTTTTCGTGAAATATTAGTTGAAAATAAAGGAATATGGGAACATTAGATGTTAACTTGTCTCGTTATTAATTGTATACCAGTTGTGACGGCAGAAAATCTGACGTGATTAAACTACCGTTTTTGCGGAATTTTAGTTGAAAACCAAAAAAATGAAAAATTAGATACTGGTCTGTTCAGAAATTCATTGCATATCAGGTTAATAAATTTTTTGTATGTTGCTTGTTTGTTTGTGGCTCTCGGGTTGCGTTGCTGTTGTGCCGACAGAAAGTCTGGCGGCACTGAAGTACCGTTAGCGTGTAATTTTAATTGAAAATCGAGAAATATAAGAAGATTAGCTGCTAATTTGTGGCAAAATTAATTGGATATCAAATTATTCAATTTTGGGATGTAGGTTTTTGGCCCTTGTTTGTTTATGTTGTGCCGACAGAAAGTCTGACGTCACTGAAGTGGATTTTTGGAATGTAATTAGCCTCCGAGTGATGATTCATGGCCGTTTCCCTTCTCCTAACAGTAGTTTTTAATTTTTTCAATTTTCAGACTAGAAAATAGTAGAAATACCTTTCGTTATCAAGTAGATTTTAATCAGCACTACATAACGAGAAAAAACGTTCTAATTAGAATCAGGTTATTTTGTAGAGAAAAATATGATCTAAAGCTTTCAAGGAAAATGAAGTGTAATTTGTATCTACATAATTATTAACTAAAACAAGAATCATCATTTACCTGACAAACTACAATGATTAATTAGCATTAATGCTAATTAATTGTGTACGCAGTGGCATGACAAAATAAATTACTTCGGGATATAAAACCTTTGACAATAAATAATGAGTTTTAATGTTAATTAAAACATTAAATTGTCCCTACTTCTATAAAAACGTTTGATGTCAAAATATTTCTGATTGGTTTGATTAATTATAATTTCGACATTAATGAAATAGCAATGACAACTTTTCTCTCCATAAAACGCGATGACAAAGGCCCAAGAAAGTTTCATAATTGAGATACAACATCGATAAACGCAGAAGGCCATTTAAAATTCAGCACATAATATTACAGGGAAATTTTTGATCTTATCAGTATGAACAATGCAAAAACAAACATCTAGGGAATACTTTTACATTAAAAACAAGGTTCGTGCTGTCCGAACAGAAAATAACCATTTCAGTATAAGCTACATTATTATATTTCATATAAAAGCAATAAATTGAATTCCGTTAAAGAAAATTGTTCATTTAGGATATACGATATTGGCTTGAAATATAAGTAAATAGTCGCAGCAATATGAGAATGGATATCGAACCTTTTACGATACAATTTTGCTCTATTTTCTGTTAATTAAGAGTTGAGAAAGCACTTACTTCACTAAGGATGGCCCAGTTGTCACTTTCAGAGTGGACGTGCAGGCGTAGTGCGGAAACTCGACCAATATTTTCATCAGGCGAGCCTTCAGCTATTCCCACGACGTCAAACTTACCTAAAAATAATAATAGAGTGTAGAAAATATAAGACACTAGAGATAGTGATGTAAGAAAGAGTATGGTGTTGCAACTCCTACCATTTGTCTATATAAAAAATTCATCCTAAAAGTTTGACAATCTCGGGACTCTTTATAAGATTTGCGCATAGATGGCGCTCTTTAAACTTCAAATTTAAGGTATATTTCAAAGTTTGTGCGGTTTGATAATTATTTATATCACTACTTGACAATTTTTGACACCTATCCTGTGTACAACACTTATTTGCTAAGGTTAGGTTAATAAGATACTTTCGTTTTTACTTTTATTAAAAATATGCAAGTAAGTGAAACATTTATTCTATATTTTTACGTAATGTTAATAGTTTATTGTAGTTATTTTTGTGGTGGTTTTTAGTTGTAAAAAAGGTATAATGGTACTAAAATCCAAATAATACCAACAACTAACAACATTGGACAAACAGTCGCCACAATAAGCTGGTTTTATAGTGCAGAAGCAAACTGTATTCATAACAGAAGTAGTCGGTAGAATAATAGAACTCGTTACTTACTACTACAAAATGTAAGCGTTCTTCAACAAAGCATAATTTTAATATAAACCATTCATTTACTGATTAGAAGTTTGTCCCTACAATTCATTAATTAGCAATTGTAGGTAAGCAAAATAGGTAAATTCACCTTGGGAACAGCAAATATTGATAAATCTTTGTTTTCGCCTTTTGATAAGCCGCACAAACAACAGTATTTTGGCATTCGGGGTTTAGGTTGAATTTATTTTTAGCAATTTGGCGAATTAGGTTGAAACAGAATTAGCCAAATTGGGGATAAATTCGCCAACACGGTTTATAAGACATCCAAAATTTTTTTTTTAATTTTCGTTTTGTTATTAATCTATGGCGTGAAAATATAAAATGTGACTGGTGTATTGGTACTAAGGCTGGGCCGATACCTCGTTTCAGATACCGATACTTCCGATACTGTATCTTAAAGTATCTGAATTTCAGATACTTTGCAGTTTTCATTTAAATTTTAGGTTTTTAAGTTTGCAAGATACGGAAAATTAACAATCTAGATTATTCTCATACAAGTTTTTATTTAATTATTTAAAAAATGCATTTCTATTTATCCAGTAAGTTTGGTATTCAAGGCTGATCAGTTGGAACTGATCCGCACCGCAAAACGAACAAGTAGGCATACGAGTACACGATTATTAGCTTTGCTCGGACTAAAACCAAACTTCCGACTTTCTGAAGCTAACCGATTCTACGAGTACTCCAGTCGACAGATCGTTGATATACACCGCCACGTCACGTCACACCGATCCCGTGATAGCGTGATCCATCATGTGCCCACGTCGGAAGTCTAACTAAATAGATACGATACTTGTATAGCTACTTGGACTCGGTACTAAAAGTGATCTTTGGAACTCAGGTATGCCGTTGGAACGAGATCGGTTTGGAACTGATCCCTGAAAATTCTGGGATCACCCATCCCTTGTAATGAGCCCCACCCGTCAGCGGCCGACCGTCGTCACGAGCATAACACGTGATACGCCAAGTATCTGAAGCTCAGATACTTGTATCTGAATTTTTTAGCATCGGCGAATATCGGAAATTTACAAGTATCGGCCGATAACCGATACTGAGTATCGGTATCGGCCCAGCCCTAATTGGTACCAACTTGGCGATCGCGAAAATTTAAAATTCGGCTGTTATGCAATTTAGCGAATCGATGACGATCTGGATTTGCCAAAAAATTTGCTATTTGGCGAGATGTAGCTAAAACCTTGCATCCACAGTGTATTATAAAAAATATTAAAATTAACAACGTATGACCATACGTTGTTAATTTTAATATTTGATTTGATGTCCATTCACTTTGTCGCAATACCACAATTAAATAGGGAATTTTGCAAAACTTTGCACAGTAGTAATAGTAATAGTTTATGGTGTGATTCTGCCCATTTCTTTTTGATTTTGCAGTTTCAGCTCTTTTAAATCCCGAAGTCTTCTTAATTCCTTACCGTTTAGGTAACTCCATATAAAGTAATCAAGTAGCGTGAAGTCCGGAGATCTTGCCGGCCATTCTACCTGGTCTACAAATCCATCTGTTTTAGGAAAAGTTGGTTCAGATACTGACTCATTGTAGCTGCATAATGCGGAAGAGCCCTATCTTGTTGGTAACAAACATTAACTTTCGGAATATCTGAGTCGCGTTTATTTGAAACCACACACACACTGGTAATGCAGGATTAAGTTCGTTTTACAAAAATTTTAATATCGTTTAACATTTTGCGTTTTTTCGGGGTCTCGCAGTGAGGTGCTCTTTACCTGATAACGCTCACTATGAAAGTGTCAACTCAGGAGGCGTGTGGAATCGTACATCCGACGCTCTTATGGTACCGGTCACCTATTTGAGCGGTGCGAAGTTGATCAGTACTGGGTACTGCGAGTAGCACAACTGGTAGGGGCAGCTTAGACTCTTCCGAAAAGTCCAACCAGTGAGCCGAGCCCATGGTGTAATAGCAGCCCCGGTCTTGGTCAGAGTGTCAGATTCGTAGTAGCAGTGCAGGCTAGGGTCATCGTCGTGCGGCTTGGCGGGTGAGCTGCGTTTCGGCTCGTGCACTGATCTGCAGCATCAGTACAGATTTAGGTAATCTCCCCGCACCGGTGGGGCTTAAGGCTCGCAGCTTGATGTCGTGACTGGTAGCTTCTCAATGAACCGTCGCGTTGTTAACTTTGGCAAGCGCGCTGATTGAGCGTAACTTAATCCGGCCTGAAGAAGGCCGTGGCGGATAAAGCTAAGACAACGTGCCACGTTAATCCTGAGGTGCGCCGTAATGGTCTCCCCGTAATGATACTGGTACTATCCACGGAAATCCTTTTTTATCCAAATTTCTTTCTCTGACTCATCCTTTCTCGGCTGAAGAGGGGCACTTTGGTGCGGAGTCCGAAATACTCCTATAGCGGTCGGCCGCTTCACGGGGAATGAACCAATACTGAAATTTCCTTTCCTTCTTGTGTTGTGGTCCTATCGTCACATCCCATCTGCTCTATTTATCTAAGTTTTATTATTGCTACTTAATATTTAGGCTAAGTTACACTAATTTGACACTTTGCTTTAAAATTAAGCATAAATAAACAATTGTTTTGAAATACAGGTGCAGCTGCTGTTTTAAATCGGCCTACCTAAACTTCAATTATCTCAAAACATTCTTATATAATTTGGCTATAAAATTTAATGGTTTAAAAGACGGAAAAATAATGTATATCTAATTAAAGTAACTTGATTATTCAACGTCAAGGTCATCGTGTTTTCAAGCTATCGTAAATGAGCCACCGTATTATAGTGAATATTTCACTCGCATTGTAACAGCCAATGGCAGCCGTTTATTTTTAGGTTCTTGACCAATTAGAGCCTGACTGGCCGCGATAATCCTTTATTTAGGAAGCTCCGGTGTTATCGGCGCTGTATAATAATAGCAACAGGTCAACAAATTTTTATATTTAATAATTAAATAACGCGTTAGTACGTTAGTACGTAACAAATAATTATACTAAACAATATTATAATTTTTATGTTCGTGAAATATTCTAAAAAATACCACTCGTAAATTAAAAATAATTTATAATTCTGTCTTACATTGACGAAGTGTGTTGATGCACGGTAATATCACTCGTCCTTCGGACGGAATTGTCGATAATTTTTAATTCACATATGGTATTGCTGTTGAAAAGCCTCAATGTCATCGATTTTTCAAAATCGTGTTTTCAAGCGGCGCGACGGGATGCCTTGATTTGAATAATTATTTTGTTTTGACCTAAACGTCAACGTGAAACTTCCACTTTCATAGAGTAAAATGGGCGATAATACAAGTTTCAGGACTTCCTCCATTCAAGCAATAAATGAAAACATTGGAAAAAGTACGGTAAAGTATGTTGTGTTACTATATACTGTTGAATAATCTTTCCAAATACCACTCGTATAAAAAAAGACAATGTTTTGTGTTTACATGAAAATTATTGCAAATTTCGCTCAATAAAACCCTCAAAGGCTAGTCGACCTTTCGTCTCGCGGCATTTTTAAGGTGTTTTTGTTTTGCGAAATGTTGACACGATAATTTGCCGAAACTCAAAACATTTTTAAAAATTTTATACCTCTCGTGATATTACGCTTGAAAATGTTTAAAATCACAGACCCCTGTTATGGGAGTGTAATCCAAACTATCACCAAAAAGAATTATCGGCACGTGACTCTTTTCGCATCGACTTGCCTGTCGATTCTTGTTTGGATATCATTAACACCCGCAAGCATATTGAACGCAACTGGCATTTTCCGTTATTCCCTTTTAAGATACGTGTTCAATGCTAAATGGTGTGTGGCGATGAATAACAATTGAATTTGATATCCCACATCATGCGTTGATCAATTGTATTCACAAAACGTGCGATTCCTGTCAGCCATCACTAATAATAGTCACACGCAAACGCATAATACCGAGCTTTATGGTTGATGATTGATATTATCGTCTGCAGACAACGTTGTAACATTACACAATGTGTGTATGTAACGTCCGAGTTGTTCTATTGTATGTACAATGACCCACTGGCTATCACTATCGTTGGTTCTATGATACCTACGTGTTCACGTAAATTGAAAAAGAATGTTAACAATGACAGAAAACACAAAACGTAGGAGTGTCCGAGCTGTTTATCCTCTAGTTAACGATTAAAGACCATAGTATGGAACGCCATATTGCTATTTATTTGAAAGTTAAAAGCAAGATTGCTAGTAATATATAGTCGAGTATTTTGTTTACAATTAGAACAACATGGTTGGTTTATGAAACAAAATTTAAGGTACATGTTGTTTTAAATATTGCAATAGCTCTTCAAATTTTCAATGGAGTACATTGAAAGTTACAATAAATAATGAATTCTTACTATGTGCGACTGTTGTGGTAAACAATCTACAATCAAACAACAATCTACATTTGTTGTAAATCACACAATACACGACCATTGTTGCAAATAATCAAACTGAAATCAAAGTAGACTGTTGCTGTGAACGATATCATTTAAAACAATATTACAATGCTGTTATAAATATTCGTAATTGAAGCAACTACAGAATTAAAACGATACGCAAGTAGCTGTTGCTGCAAATAAACAATTACCGCAATAGGCGTGTATTGTTGCAAATCGAGTTAATGCAATGTGCGACTGTTGTAAATAATGATTTGAAACAGTACCACAGCATTGATGAAAATGCGAATTCAAACGATACCCGACAATTGCTGTAATTATGTAGTGAATTTAAGCAATATGCGGGTGTTGTTGCATATCGAATTAATACAATATGCGACTATTGCTGTAAATGTAGAATTGAAGCAACCAACTACCTACCGTATGGAACGCCATATTGCTATTTATTTGAAAGTTAAAAGCAAGATTGCTAGTAATATATAGTCGAGTATTTTGTTTACAATTAGAACAACATGGTTGGTTTATGAAACAAAATTTAAGGTACAGGTTGTTCTAAATATTGCAATAGCTCTTCAAATTTTCAATGGAGTACATTGAAAGTTGCAATAAATAATGAATTCTTACTATATGCGACTGTTCTGGTAAACAATCTACAATAAAACAACAATCTACATTTGTTGTAAACCACACAATACACGACCATTGTTGCAAATAATCGAACTGAAATCAAATTAGACTGTTGCTGTGAACGATATCATTTAAAACAATCATACAATGCTGTTATAAATATTCGCAATTGAAGCAACTACAAAATTAAAACGATACGCAACTAGCTGTTGCTGCAAATAAACAATTATCGCAATAGGTGTGTATTGTTGCAAATCGAGTTAATGCGATGTGCGACTGTTGTAAATAATGATTTGAAACAGTACCACAGCATTGATGAAAACTCGAATTCAAACGATACCCGACAATTGCTGTAAATATGTAGTGAATTTACGCAATATGCGGGTGTTGCTGCAAATCGAATTAATACAATATGCGACTATTGCTGTAAATGTAGAATTAAAACCACTACCTACCGAATTAAAACGATATACGACTATTGCTACAAGTAATACATTACCACAATAGACGATTATTTCGTAAATCGAATTAATGCAATGTCAGATTGTTGTAAATAATGATTTGAAACAGAGCACTGACGAAAATACGAATTCAAACGATACCCGACAATTGCTGTAAATATCTATTGAATTTAAGCAATATGCGAGTGTTGTTGCAAATCGAATTAATACAATGTGCGACTATTGCTGTAAATGTAGAATTGAAGCAACCAACTACCTACCGAATTAAAACGATATACGACTATTGCTGCAAATAATACATTACCGTAATAGATGTGTGTTGTTGTAAATCGAATTAATGCAATGCCAGATTGTTGTAAATAATGATTTGAAACAACACCATAGCACTGGCGAAATGCGAATTCAAGCGACACCCGACTATTGCAGTAAATAACAAGTGATTTTACGCAATATGCGGATATTGTTGCAAATCTATGGAACGCCATATTACTATTTATTCAAAAGTTTAAAACAAAATTGTGAGCAACATCTAGTTGGTTTAATTCATTTACAATTAAAACAATATAGTAGTATTTACAAAACAAAGTTTCTACGGTATTGCTTTAAATATTGCAAAACCCTTTCAAGTTTTTAAATCATCACGTTAGTAATTGCTGCAAATATTGAATTTTTACAATATACGACTATTGTCGTAAATATTAAATTATAGCAATGTTGGGCTATTGCTCTAATTCGACACTTGTTTCACCTGCTTCCATATAAATAACTAGGTGCTGTAACCGAAAGTTTGCCAAAACATACCGTAATAAAGCAATAGTGGAACAATGTTCTATTTCCTTAATTCCGACATTATGCACATATTGGGGAAAATGAGCATATGTAGCAATTCTTAATGTGTTGTTTTTAACGCCAGAGCTGGTATCGTTATATTTAAAACAATCTACGAGTTATTTGTTCCGAACATTTGTAAGCTATTGTAAAATTTACATTTATTTTATTAATAAGACCGTTTTCTCTGTTTAGTACAAATAAACTTTATGTTATAATACATCATGTAGTTATAAAATTTCAAATATAAATCTAACATAGGTGTTTGTGTTATAAAACAAAGTTTCAGGTTAATTGTTTTAAATATTGCAATAGCTCTTCAAATTTTCAATGGAGTACATTGAAAGTTGCAACAAATAATGAATTCTTACTATATGCGACTGTTGTGGTAAACAATCTACAATAAAACAACAATCTACATTTGTTGTAAACCACACAATACACGACCATTGTTGCAAATAATCGAACTGAAATCAAATTAGACTGTTGCTGTGAACGATATTATTTAAAACAATATTACAATGCTGTTATAAATATTCGTAATTGAAGCAACTACAGAATAAAAACGATACGCGACTAGCTGCTGCTGCAAATAAACAATTATCGCAATATGCGAGTGTTGTAGCAATTCGAATTAATACAATGTGCGACTATCGCTGTAAATGTAGAATTGAAGCAACCAACTACCTGCCGAATTAAAACGACATACGACTATTGCTGCAAATAATACATTACCGTAATAGATGTGTGTTGTTGTAAATCGAATTAATGCAATGCCAGATTGTTGTAGATAATGATTTGAAGCAATACCAAAGCACTGGCGAAACGCGAATTCAAACGACACCCGACTATTGCAGTAAATATCAAGTGATTTTACGCAATATGCGGATATTGTTGCAAATCGAATTAATACAATCTGCGGCTATTGCTGAAAATAATAATTTCAAGCAACACCGTACTTTTGGTTTAAATGCAGAGCAAATAAGGAATTTATACAATGCCCCATTTAATACAATTGTCGAATTCGAGCAACACCCGACTATCGTTCGAAATAAAGTCAGCAGTTGGCCAACCTGTGTCGCATTAAATAGCGTTAGTGATTTTACTTTTAAACTGGGGAGTTGCCTGAACCACAAAATCACTAGGACGCTAGATAGTAGACAGCAAGGGTTTATTACTTGGCTATACTCGAGGAAATAAACCCTTGCGGTCTACTATCTAGCGTCCTAGTGATTTTGTGGTTCAGGCAACCCCCCAGTTTAAAAGTAAAATCACTAACGCTATTTAATGCGACACAGGTTGGCCAACTGCTGACTTTATTTCGAACGATAGTCGGGTGTTGCTCGAATTCGACAATTGTATTAAATGGGGCATTGTATAAATTCCTTATTTGTTCTGCATTTAAAGCAACAGTATGGTGTTGCTTGAAATCATTATTTTCAGCAATAGCCGCACATTGTATTAATTCGATTTGCAACAATATCCGCATATTGCGTAAAATCACTTGATATTTACTGCAATAGTCGGGTGTCGTTTGAATTCGCGTTTCGCCAGTGCTTTGGTATTGCTTCAAATCATTATTTACAACAATCTGGCATTGCATTAATTCGATTTACAACAACAGACATATATTACGGTAATGTATTATTTGCAGCAATAGTCGTATGTCGTTTTAATTCGGTAGGTAGTTGGTTGATTCAATTCTACATTTACAGCGATAGTCGCACATTGTATTAATTCGAATTGCTACAACACTCGCATATTGCGATAATTGTTTATTTGCAGCAACAGCTAGTCGCGTATCGTTTTTATTCTGTAGTTGCTTCAATTACGAATATTTATAACAGCATTGTAATATTGTTTTAAATGATATCGTTCACAGCAACAGTCTAATTTGATTTCAGTTCGGTTATTTGCAACAATGGTCGTGTATTGTGTGGTTTACAACAAATGTAGATTGTTGTTTTATTGTAGATTGTTTACCACAACAGTCGCATATAGTAAGAATTCATTATTTGTTGCAGCTTTCAATGTACTCCATTGAAAATTTGAAGAGCTATTGCAATATTTAAAACAACCTGTACCTTAAATTTTGTTTCATAAACCAACCATGTTGTTCTAAATGTAAACAAAATACTTGACTATATATTACTAGCAATCTTGCTTTTAACTTTCAAATAAATAGCAATATGGCGTTCCATACAAATCGAATTAATACAATGTGCGGCTATTGCTGAAAATAATGATTTCAAGCAACACCATACTGTTGCTTTAAATGCAGAACAAATAAGGAATTTATACAATGCCCCATTTAATACAATTGTCGAATTCGAGCAACACCCGACTATCGTTCGAAATAAAGTCAGCAGTTGGCCAACCTGTGTCGCATTAAATAGCGTTAGTGATTTTACTTTTAAACTGGGGGGTTGTCTGAACCACAAAATTACTAGGACGCTAGACAGTACACACCAAGGGCTAGACTCGAGCGTCGTATTAAGGTTAGGTTTTGTGTTTTCCTTGAAGGATTTTATGTTGCATAATTTATTACTTGACAGGTTTGATTTGAAAATACTTTCTAAATCAACCGAATATGAATTACGTAAAGTTAATTGATATCAGAATTAATTCTACATTTACAGCAATAGTCGCATATTGTATTAATTCGATTTGCAACAACACCCGCATATTGCGTAAATTCACTACATATTTACAGCAATTGTCGGGTATCGTTTGAATTCGCATTTTCATCAATGCTGTGGTACTGTTTCAAATCATTATTTACAACAGTCGCACATTGCATTAACTCGATTTGCAACAATACACGCCTATTGCGATAATTGTTTATTTGCAGCAACAGCTAGTTGCGTATCGTTTTAATTCTGTAGTTGCTTCAATTACGAATATTTATAACAGCATTGTAATATTGTTTTAAATGATATCGTTCACAGCAACAGTCTAATTTGATTTCAGTTCGATTATTTGCAACAATGGTCGTGTATTGTGTGGTTTACAACAAATGTAGATTGTTGTTTTATTGTAGATTGTTTACCACAACAGTCGCATATAGTAAGAATTCATTATTTATTGCAACTTTCAATGTACTCCATTGAAAAAGAGCTATTGCAATATTTAAAACAATTAACCTGAAACTTTGTTTCATAACAAAAACACCTATGTTAGATTTATATTTTAAAATGTATAACTACATGATGTATTATAACATAAAGTTTATTTGTACTAAACAAAGAAAACGGTTTTATTAATAAAATAAATGTAAATTTTACAATAGCTTACAAATGTTGGAAACAAATAACTCGTAGATTGTTTTAAATATAACGATACCAGCTCTAGCTTTAGAAACAACACATTAAGAATTGCTACATATGCTCATTTTCTGCAATATGTGCATAATGTCGGAATTAAGGATATAGAACATTGTTCCACCATTGCTTTATTACGGTATGTTTTGGTAAACTTTCGTTTACAGCACCTAGTTATTTATATGAAAGCAGGTGAAACAAGTGTTGAATTAGAGCAATAGCCCAACATTGCTATAATTTAATATTTACGACAACAGTCGTATATTGTAAAAATTCAATATTTGCGGCAATTGCTAACGTGATGATTTAAAAACTTAAAAGGGTTTTGCAATATTTAAAGCAATACCGTAGAAACTTTGTTTTGTAAATACTACTATATTGTTTTAATTGTAAATGAATTTAACCAACTAGATGTTGCTCACAATTTTGTTTTAAAATTTTGAATAAATAGTAATATGGCGTTCCATACCATAGAGTTGAGGTAACGAAAACTTTTTCAATTTGCACGAGTGCTCTGTCTTCACCTTCTCGAAATTACTGTTAATGTGATTCCTTGTTGTCGGATCTACACGACAGGTAACAATTTGTAGTTAGTTCTAATCTAGGACACTTTAGGAAAACTAATTCTAACTACTAAGAGGCATGTACTTTGACATGAAATGTACATCTAATATGTTGTACTTTAAAACAGCTGTTGCTAGGTTGAAATAGAACCAGAAGAGCAGTGGCGTAACGCAAACCGTAAGGCCCCCCCGCAAACGTTTTTAATAGGCTCCCCCCACCTATAGTTTTGTTATGGGCAAATTAAAAAAAAATATCTACCTTTAACAGTCACATATTAAGTATTTTAAACATTACTAAAACTATTACACTCTGGCAAGTAAGCTTAGTTTATTTTCTTGGTGATAAATTGATAATCTTATGCGGTAAAAGAAAATTATTAATGATATAAAATTATCTATTAACAACCTTAGTTTATGGAAAACAACATGCACTTTGGCTCCTCGACGAATTTTAGTACCTTCATAGTTCATACCCGGCGCTTGTCGCTCTGAATGTTTTCTCCGCTGAGTCGGTCTGAATAAGATTGCTCTCGGAACTAAAATCCGCAAAAAAAATTGAAAAGGCCGGAAAAACGCGAAGGAAAGCCCGGAAAAACAAGACCGTATTAAATGTGCGGAAAGCAAAACCCCCGTAAAATCTCCAGAAAAAACATCTCACGAAAAAAAATCATAGCCCTTTTCGCTTTTATTCATATAAATCAGAGATGTAATGATACAATTAATATACATTCCCCCGATATAGGCGAGCTTGATGGCCCAATCATCCTACGTGATTTTAACGTAAATATCAGACTCCCGCAAACATAATAAATATCTGCTCGACATGATAATGAATGGGTTGTTAGTAAAAATGTACTTTTTACAGATGCATCTAGAATTTGCAGTAAATAGTTTTCTAGTAAACACTTTGTAATAGTAAGCGGAACCTAATCCAGTTTTACAGATGCATCTAGACTTTGTAGTAAATAGTTTTGTAGTAAACACTTTGTAATAGTAAGCGGAACCTAATCCAGATTCCAGTTTGTAGTCGATGAATGGTGGAATTCCTCTGCTATACATTTGTTTGTTGTCAGCGCGATAAATACACATTCCAGACCAGCTAGAATTTAAGTACCTATAAATAACAAAATTATACCAACAGAAGTGACAGCAATGTAAACTTTTATTGATAAGAATCAATAAACCGAACAGACATGTAAGGGCCTGCGGGTGTGTTATAGTGATAAATCTTTTGGAGATGCAAGATTTAGTCGTGTTGTGATGGTGAGGCAGTTATGGATTTAATATAGATACTTTATAATTAAACCAGAATTATATTTAAAATTTTTAATTTACATGCACCTTCAGGATTAAAGCCGAAATTGAACTAATCATTTCTAAATTTAACTATCCAGTTATTCCGCCGACATTGGGATTTGTGCTTTTATTTAGGCTACATATTATGGAGCTGACTGACCATAGATCATACATTTTGGTAACGCATCTACGCGAATATTTATACCTATACCTGCTTGCTATAATAATTAAAATATTTGTTTATGATTGTATGCTTTGAAGCACAATGACCGTGTTTTTTTTAATTTTTCTGACGGCCTGATCGCCCTGTGTCCCAAGAAGACTTGGGTTGCGAGGGTATTTGTTACGCCGCTGGAGAAGACTACATTTCTGCGATTCTTGATGAAACTGAATTGAATTTTTTAGGCTATTTCACTAACTTTAGAACTAATCGTATTCTGGAGTATTTTATTATCTAAAATGTTCCTTAATATATAATCGAAACATGTATCCGTAGGTTTTAGATCCAGCCAATGTAGGCCGGATTGTCTTATCACCACTCACCAAGACACCGGAAATTGCCTACTAGATGCGCTAGTCGAACAACTTAATATCATTAGAAATTTCTTCAAACCGCAATCATGAAAAGTTTATGAAATTAAAGCTATACAAAATACAAATACTGTTAGAACGGACTATGCTTACAAGTACTCCCTGTGCGGCAGGCTCATACTGCTTTTCACGTAGTTTTAATAATCTCCCTTTGTACCACAAAAGTGGGTTAACCGCAGTGGAGCTATTTCAGTACACAGTCGTCTATAATTTAGTTTCAAGTACGTACGAGACAAATTTTACATCAAAGCACTTATGATTCTAGTATTTGTACTTGCTCGCATATACAGGTTGATTGTAAATTTAGGTAGGTCCAGTTGATTTGCTCAATTGCAAATTGGTATCTATCTACGAGTATATAATTTACGATAGTATCTATTTCTACACCAAATGTAAAATAACTATCTGCACAAAATGTAGATACTTTCTTTTTGGTAACAAAATATGATTCTGGTTCAATATGGTTTATTAACCTGACAGGTTGCTGCAAGTAAGCGATAACGTAATCTTTTTGCTTTTTTTTTATTAATTAATGTACATTCTAATGTACATGCGGAAATATGGGCTATTCACCTTAATTAAAATATTTATTTGAAAAATATGGCACTCTTCCACACAAGTAATTAAAAACCAGATACGTATAGTGTCAATTTACCACTGATAATAATAGCTTTGTTGTCAAAATACGTATCTGGTATTTAGTTACTTTGGGTGGAAGGGTGCTGTATTTTTCAAGTATTGTTATTCCAAAGTTTTTAGTTAAACTCTTTATCTTTTATTTAACAACAGTAGGTCCCCTATGTCTGTGTGATTCACTAAACACAATTACCAGAAGCAGAAGTCACCACGCTCTTCCAAGAGCAAAGGATTCTGAAGAAGAATGTTTTATTTTAACTGATCTTTATTACTTCGTGAAGTACATTTCTCGTTGAGAACAATAAATATGAATTAAATTTACAAATTTAGTTCGCCTTGTTCAGTACAAAGATAGAAGAAAATTTAATAAATCCAGGCAAGTAAACAAACCTATTTTCTCAGAAATTTAATCAATCCATTTAAATAAATAAATCACTTGGGAATTTTAAATATGAAATTAAATTGATTTCTTAGGGGTTTTGACTTTGATCGTAGTACGTATTACAAGTGCAACAGTTCCCATTGAGGTGGTCAGTTTAAATACGCTCTAAGCATTGTTTTAAAGAGCAGTGATCATCTCCAAAGTTCAATTTAAAACAATCTCAGAATTCTAACTTTTAAATTATTTAATATTACTAGCAAACTTTGTTTTCTCCAATATTCGAACTTGCAATAAAATTTAGCACGGTCGGTCTAGTCAGTTTTCGGTTTCAAATAGCTTTTAAACTATTCGGGTTCTCTGGAAGTATTACAAAATGAACTTTAATTTTTCCAATATTCGAGTGTGTAATAAACACCAGATAAGCTAGTTAAATCGGTCAGTTCAAACGTGAAGTTCTACCTTTTATGAGCGCGGAACGCGATTTATAGGGAAAAGTTAGAGAAGGGGGGTTGTTCCTGCTCTGCAAAAAATATCATGGTGTGCACGGGGATGTAAAAGCGTTCGGAGCGGGAAGAGGTTATCGGACTATGTTGCGTAAATTCTAAAGGTTACTGAACTAAATTAAAATAATTGTTACGACTCAAAGTAGCTTTTTTGTGCGAAATCAGAAAAGCATTGGTTTGTTACAATTAAAAAATTACTTTTGTACGTACATCCTCGACAAATTAAACGGCTCCAAATTTGCAGTTGTGATCAACACCTTTGTAAGACCACGTATAGTTGTTATTAACAAGTAATTATTATCTTTAGGAGAAATGCACCCTGAATCGCACAACATCAGGAATATCCCAGAATCGATTTTAATGAAACATTCTTTTGAATTATGAGATTTTCTACAATTGTTAATTTAAAACTATGATAAATGTGTCAAAATTCGTAAAACTAAGAACGTAATTTTATGTCTACATTACTTTCAAATGGTTTTGTGAGTAAAAGCATTGCTAATCTACTTGGAGCCTAATTTAAAACTGTCCATTCAAGTTATTCTGCTAAGGAAATTACATAATCTTGATGATAAGTCGGAACGACAGCCTCTACATTAATAACAGAAACTGTTTCGACGGTATCCTTTCTGTTACATATAGATAACGAAAGAAAATGCAAATTAATTCCATTTTAAATTAGTTATTCAATGACAAGAACTGACAAAATATTCGATAAAGGGCGTAATAAAAAGCAAAGAGCAAACAAGGTCGAGCGGCAATATTTCTTCGGTGAGTGATAAAAATAGGTACTCTTAATTTCCTGCACAGAAAGGGAAGAGGGAAGCGACAAGTTTCCATTAAATTGAATACCGGTGAAGGTTAAGAACTGATCAAGGACACCTAACAAATTTGCTACGAAGTTAATAAAAAGGTAGGTATATTAAGTTTTTTATTTTATCACTTGACTGATCTGGACTGACTTTTACTGTCATTTTATAAGGCGTACGTCAGGATGTAAATAAAATTGTTATCTTGGTAATTAATTTAGTTGCGTTGCGTTTCCTTCAACAATTATATAGGTACATGCTGTCAAACATTTGGTTAGCTTTTATCCATAACCAGTATTTAAATGACTGTGAATGTAATTCTGCATTTCACTGAAATGTTTTATACTATAGATATAGATTCAATTTTCGATTTCTGCTACGAAGGCGTATCACCGACGCCCGAGAGTAGACCAATAAATAATGAAAATTTGTATAAGATCTGTTTTGTACAAAGTTAGGAATATTTAGCGTGCAAACGTTTGTCACCCATAGTGTAACGGCTCTTCCGAAAGATAGCACTTGACAAGCGCATTGCACTGCATTTTAGTAACCGTTTGGGAATCAAATTAAAATGTTATACCTAAACAAGTTTTCCTGAAATTTACCTCTATTTACGCGTAAGTGAACTTGTCATCATCGAGTAATCTACCAATTTGTAATGTAATACATTTTATTTTGTAATTTAAAAAAATGTACATGTGCTTGTATTTTCAAGTACAATTATTGTTAATAATTCGTCGATAAAAGGTCAAGTCGAAATGTTTTCATTGGTAAATTGTGGCAGCTTTATTGCATACGAGCTATCAAGTGTTTCATATAGGAAACAGCAGCAATTTCCGCACTGAAGATTGCGCCCCTAATAATTGTCTGTTGATGCTATATTGGTGCCCTTTTTTAAACATCATGGTGCGTGATGTAAAGATAGAAATTGATCCTTGAGCATTGTTCAGCCAGCGATTCGGATCACGAACGTTTTTTTCGAAACGAAAAAGCACAATAACTCATGTAGTAGCCTTAATGATCAAATTCTAGATACATTTTTCTGCAAAAACATTAGGTTATAAACTATCGAAATTTTGCTAAATTTCACAAGCTTTAAGTAAATGTGCAAAATTTGAAATTTGGCATTAATAACAATATTACAGATTCCCCTTTCGCAGCAAATAAGGCACTCTTTGTTTGGATTCACAAACAACAAGACGCAGCAAACCGAGAAAGTCCGGGTGTATCTCTCAATTAATGTCTTGGTCTAAACCAAAATCTGCAGATCAAGGAACCATCAAAGCATCCAATATTACATAAAATGAATAAAGCTACATGTAGAGTTTCAAGAGTACAAGTTTCATATAAAAATGCTGCTACCAACAGCTACACAATAATTTTGAGCTATATTCGGTTTTATGCTGCCATACTTTTTTGACACATATTTACAACTTGTCCGAATCATCTGAGATATTTCATTGTTTGAAAAAATAATTTATAATACTTTTTTTTAAATATTAAAACTGTACCACTTTATTTGGAGAAATTATTGGTGCATGGTTCATTGAAAACTAATTCTCGATGCTAATTTGTTTGTGCGGCCATAACCACTGCTCAAAACAAAACGTAAAAAGTTCAGCCACTTTAGTGTAGATGACTAGAATGAAAGCACGTTCTTTTGGTTGTAACCGCTGCTTATTATCAGTAATCTCGCCAAATTGTGAATTATTTTGTAAACAAGTTCCCTTGTACTGGGATGCTTAGCATATCATGCAGATTAACTCCTGGTGTATTAAACGTTGGGTTGTGTTACGAAATGTCACATACAAGATAAAGTGAAATTAAGCAACAACTTACTATAATGTAATAAAATATTTAACCACCGCGCTGCTCAGAATTTTTAATTTTTATTATTTTCCAATTCTAACAATATTTATTCGTTCAAGTATAAAATCGATTTTATAATTTGTTCGTTTTTTGGTGATACGTAAATTTTTGAAAAAACAAAAAATCGATGGAAAACCCCGGACCGGGGAGTGGTAGGATAATCGCGTTTGCGCAGATCGGCTAACAGACATGCGCAGAATACAAAACTGAGTTTCTTTAATGAGCGCGTTACCTCATTTGTCATTTAATATTTGTATAAAAACTTTAAAGTCGAAATTCGTAAGCGTTTGAAAACAGAAAAATCGCAGGTGGAGGTGAACGGGGGTGGTAAGAAGATCGCCTATGCGACATGCGTAGAATACGAATCTGAGCTTGTTTTTCAAGCGCGTCTATATTGAAATGGAGCACCCCTCCCCACTCCAATTATTTCTTGAAAGTAGTTATCTGGGTTTATGATATCTGGAATGTTGTAATTGCAAACAATGTTCATCCGCTAAAAACTGAAAAAAGATTATTGATGAAACTGTTTAGGTAAACAACCAAAAGGAAACCCTCTATAGTCTTTTTCTCAAAGGAAGGTTATTCCTTTTGTCATTAAACATGTTCATACCAATTTGAAAGTCAAAATTCCTATATTTTTGAAATAACAAAAAATCGATGGTGGGGTTGACTTGGGGGTGGTAGGAAGATCCTGCTTTCGCAGATTGGCGATTCAACATGCGTAGAATACGAAGCTCCTTTTTTGAGCGTGTCTTATAGAAGTATAACATCCCCCTTTTGTTCTTGGCGGGCCGATCTCGTTTTGTTGCGGTTTCATCCCAGTGTGCCTACCAATCTATTAAACCAAATTGATTTTTTTGGCGTTAAGTCGTCTGGACTGGAAAGTTTTTACACATAGACACCATGGCGAACCCGGATTTTTCGGTATTCTCGGATCCTGAAATATGTATAACTTCTGCTTCTGGTTTCGGACTTTTTAAATATAATATTTCAATAAATGTTTATTGTATCTCTACACTTTAAATTATATCAAAATCGTTCTATCTGATCAGGAGATATGACAGACGGACATTTTTGGGTTCCTTGACACCCAAAACATGTTTTATACTCCAATTATCCATTTTGTTGGTTTTTTCTTTATGAAACAATGTTTACACGTTGGCTGTAGACATAATTTAAAAATTTATTTTAAAACTGGTTTCTTTTAAGGTAGCAATGGCAAATTCCATAGCTTATCGGCAACAAAATGTGTTCTTGTTTGTCCTATATAAACCGAATTACAGTGCGAGCAATTTAATTTCTAAATGCCTGATTTTAGCAAATTGTCTGTTTTTTCATTAGCATTAAACAAAGTGTTTAAAATGATTTTTGTTATTTTAAAAATTATTTCACATTTTTTTTGTTTTGTTTATAAATTTGGCAATTATTTCCGTTTTATTGCCAAAATATAGAATTGAGGCGTGTTTCAGACATAGAAAACCAAGATTAAGTAAATAAAAAAATAAAAAACCTGTTGAAGTTAAGAATTGTTTTATTTACAATAAATTAAAATGAAATTCATCGAAGTGAAGCTAGAACTTATTAATAATTCGAGTTTTTATTCACCACTATGAATACTCTCAATATTTAAAGCAATCTGAGTAATTCTTAAATATATATATTAAATAATTTTAAAAGAAACTGAAAACAACGATCTATGCGTTGTTGGATACGTTATAAAGAAGTTTAACATTTTAACCTCGTGTTGAAAATTGAACCATGTGGCTTGTTCATCAAGAACGGGCAATATTCGGTGTAACGACCTCATTAACGATACTGTTGGCGGTTCTGTACATCGGCAATAATTACAGCCAGACTTGTCTCAATTACGTGTACTGCACCATCTGTTAAAATCCATAATATTGTGACTGCTGACAGCATGCTATAAAACGCAGCGTTGTGTTCAACTAGTACACGCAAATGCATTTAGTAATAATAACTGAATTGTCGGGTCTATAAAAGTACCAACTTTAATAAAGAAATATTTAATAATTTGGCAAAAAACAGAATTTTCAGTTTTTTTTCAGAACATTTCAGGAACGGATTGAAAATATACGAAATTGAAACTTGACCGACTTCCTAAACCGTATAGATACCGAGTACCCAATTGAAAACAGAATTAAAGTGAACACCCTGTATAGTGATTAGCAGAAAAATTTAAATGCTAAACTAATACACAGATAGGCGAAGAAGTATAATAATTAATAGCAATTGTGGATTGCCATTTCTCCTTTTTTTTGCTCGCAAGTGCAGCTGATTTGAGGTGGGCATCCCAGCCCGGCCCGGCCCGGCCCACGGGTGCAACTAAAATGTCAAATATTGTTACAGAAAAACAACGAAAGTTGAATGAATTGACCTGCCAATTTTGCCCGGGTTAAATTATTATAATCATAAAACAGGTCGGGCCGGGCCAGGCCAGCCCGTCTTCTGAATTTGCCGGGCCGGGCCTGAAAAGGTCTTCATTTGCCCACCTCTACAGCTGATTCCTAGAGCAGCCGTAGCTCAGTTGTAAGCGCGCGGGCTACCAATGCAACGGATCCGGGTTCGACTCCCGGGCCGGTCGTTCTCCCTCGCAAGGCAATGGGAAACCAGCGAGGTGGATTTTTCCCCAGGTAAACCTCTCTGGAGAAGAAGAGCATGCACTTCCCGTGGTTCGAAGCCCACGGTAAACTGTAGGTCCCCTATATCTGTCTGTGCACATTATCTATCCCGCGCACTAAACACAGACATAGGAGAGAGGTAGCTAACGTCCTGAATAGGGTATGGCACTAGAAGAAGAAAACAGCTGATCCATCTACGGTTGCTACGCCACTGGCAAAGTCAAACAGTTAAGAAGCACATTTATTTTAACTGAAGTTGCATTACATTGAATTTTTCCAAAAAAATAATTTCTGCTGTTATATTTAGAAATAACAGCAGTCTCTCTCAATAAACTGCACTCGTTTAGGATAATAATGAAATGTGAAGTAAGAAACTTTGTATGATACAATGACCCGATCCTACATTAAGAGAAAAAAACCATTAGCTTATTTAACGTGAATTTGAATTGACAGTAATTTGAATGCGGAAGCGATGTAGGTGTCACGGTATGTCTTTTTTTATGGTCACACTTTACGTTTCCAATTTCCAGCAACATGGTATTTTGTTTTGACCTAGATATTCAAGTAATTTGGCTACGTGCTGTGTTTTGTGTTTTATATGATGTCTCTTTCCCACTACTAGTATAGTGATATTCAAAATAACATACCTGAAAAGCTTTATGTAGTGTGTAATCTATTTTTATTTTACTGGAAAAGTGTTAACTTTTATAAAGATTTTGGTTTCGAAATTTTAGCCAAAATCCCGTTTTGGGGATCAAGGAATCCAAACATAGAGCTCGGTGGCAAGCACGCACGTGTTCTCATTGCAAGTGTATTGTGAATTCTAGGATTTAACAGAAAACGATAACGGTTACGTTATGTCCGAGTTGGTTATAGGAACGCTATAAAAAACGTCGATGCGCGTGAGTGAGTTACATTATAACGCATTTAACTGTTTTAATACATGTAACTGTAATAATCTTGTATATATAACAGTTTTAAGTTTCTTGTAGTTTTAAATTTTAAGTTTCTATTGCGTAATAACATATTAGACACTGTAGAGGGGGTCTGCGTTATAATATATAAATAGATAGACAAATAAATAGAGAAGCAGTGATACACAATTTAAGCATATTTTAATGCTAGATTGCATTACCAAACAACTATATCTCTCTGCAACTGCGGGTCGCCGTTAGCTAGCATATATAACACGATTTCCCGGCCCAGTCAAGTAAAACGTCAATGCGTGCACACAGTACAGAACAGATGTACAGAAGGGGCCCAGAGACTGCTCTAAGCTCTGGAGTTTGTTCATGTTTCCAGCATTTTACATTTATTTACTTTATTTAAGTTTATTACTAACAATAAAAATATAAAAATGGTAGTGCAGCAATCACAAATAATATGAAAACAACTTTTACAAGAGATACTTTTTTCCATTTATAGCTTAGATGTCCAGATAATCGTTGATTAAAGCGTGACGCATTTTCGTCTCCGTTTCCTGTTTCTATGAACGAGTTTTAGTCCTACAAAATATGTAGGTGCCGGCAACGAAGTTTCACTTCAAAAATTGTTTCTTTAGAAAATGTTTATCTGTGGGTGGTTGAAACAGGGGGAGAGTGATTGGCTATGTCGTTTGTTCGTTCCCTCACATTTTTCGAACAGAGATGGTGCGATTTTGACGAATTAGAAATGCAGAGGTATGTATCAAAAATATCATCGGAAAATAAGTTTTAAAAAATGAATGCAAGGATTATTTTAAAAAACTGAACTTTGTTAATCAAAAACGAGATCTGTTAACAAGCCTTACGGCAAATTCAATGCTTTTCTTAACAACTCTTCAGCTGCAAAATTGGAGGGGCTCAGATTCTTTTAACAGTATTAACGCCCCTTTGTTCAAAAATTAGGTGGCAGTTTGGGATGAAACGTGCTAGCGCCAGGGAGACAATATTATGGAAGCAGTGATGTGGGTGGAAAATTTTCAACGTAAGTTGGGAAAGGTCCCGCAAAATTTTCCCATGATCTTTACGGAAAAATTTCCGTTTAATTAATGCCCTCATCTGAACATAGGGGAATACCCTGCCTGAGTATGAAGGCAACAAACGACTTGAATTTAGCTTGCTTAGTTGTTTAAACAGAGGTTATCATATACAATCGAATTACCCAAAAAAATTCAGGGTGTTCCATTTAAAAAAATAAAGATACAGTCACTTCCGCTTACACCGGGAGACGGCCATTTTGTTTTGTATGCCGAAAATACTCGTCACCATAAACTTTTCTTATACATTTTTTTTCTATCGCCAATAATAAATGCGCAAAGCAACTGGCCCTGAATTTATAATCAACTTGTATATATTTTTTTATTTCTTTACCTATGATAGTGGCCGTTTTTTATTTGTATGAAAAGTTCTCTTGACTTTTTTTAATTTAAAGAATTGTTCTGACTCTTTACTTCTTTATATTTGTACAAATTTAGTATATTTTGTAGTAAAGATTCCGCTCTGCTCTTATGGTAATTGTTGGTCTAGAACGTTCACAAAGAAATATACTTGAAAAGATAGAAGAAGATTAGTTTTCAAGTATGGGAAAGTCCGGGCGAAGTGCTTTGCCTAATTTTTTCACTTAGTTGTTACAATAATTACATCATGAGGGACAAACACAGACTTTTCCACTAAATTATTACTTTTCGTAAAGTTTTCACCTTAAACTTGCAAAATATGCAATAAGCTTCCACAATTTGCTATTAAAAAATTGAATTTTTCATAATGCCAAACGAAACTTTCAAATTAGCTTGCGTTGGCTTCAGGATCCACATCTCAATTTGGCATCTGACTGGAAAATTCCCTGAATACTAATTCACAGGAACGAGAAACGTGCAACATATTTCCGAGACGCTTTGAATATTGAATTCGTGTGGCTAGCGGTTAAACTCCTCCAGGCAGTTTAGATTCCAATATTAAATTTTCAACAAAAGCACGAACCGCTTCCTTGCACTGTCGTGCAAATAATAGCATTTCCTACGGCGCCGCGTCTAAATTTCTTGTCTTTGTGTTCCTTTGAGAACAATATAAAATTTCTGATGATTTTTACATTCATCAAATGACCCAGAAATAAAGCCAGAATAAGTAAATGAATATATGAACACATACAAGGCTATAACTTTAATCAATTCTGTTAAACGCGTAATTGCATTATGGATATTAAGCATACAACAAATATAAAAAAAATAATCTTCCAAACACCATCGTCCATCACGTAATTACAAAAGTGGTAGCTTTTAGATAGGCGATAAAAATTATAAATAATAATATTTGACATTAAAACTACGATAAAAAGTACTACTAACGCAAACATCGCGTTATAGTGTTTTAAGATAATTATTTTAAATGGTCTGAAATAAGCAGGTAAGTTTTATGGGAAGTTATTATGAATTTAAACATAAAAATACTATTAAAAACTGTTTTCTTTGTGACATTCGTGAGAGATACAAAATGATGTAACATAGAAAATTAATAGGTACTACGAGTAGCCAATTTACTACGAGCAACTTTTTAAGTTAGAAATGTAACACGCACAACAAGAAAATGTTTCCCATTCGTTCACTAGTTTGCCTTCAAAAGTAGGTACAAATATTAGGATTCGCAGTAGATTACAGTTGAGTATATACAAACCAGAGAAAGCATTTGTTTGTTAAAGGTAAAGGTACGAGAAAATAATTATTGCAAATTTGCCCCAAAATTGTTCGAGTACTGCAGGATAATCATAAAACATTCGAATGAAAATAATTGAAATATGTCGAGATATCTCGAGAGGTTACTGAAAATCATTCGAATGATTTTGCAATTTTAAATTTTTGGTTTTGTGGTTCACACAGAATTTGCAGAATCCTAAAATCGTATCGCTATGAATAATGGAAATGCGCATTCGGTAGCAGTTTGTATACGAATAATTATTTCGAGTGAATATATCGATTAAATCATATGAGAGCAAATATGTCGATTATTAGAAGAATACCAATCAGCAGCGAGGGCTCGTAAAGAAGGCAACGAGGGCAATGTTCTTCCTAAACAATTTAAATTAAAATATCTTAGATATTTTAAAATTAGAGAATTGTCGAATATCTAAGACTGAATGTTCGAACCCGAACAGGAAAATCACGAATTTAATAAAAACCTGCAGTTAAATTACTAAACGTGTGACAGGGTTATTACTCAAAACAGAATCAGTTTAAATAAAGAAACTTCATACCCTCGTGAGTGCACTAATGTACTATAAGCCGACTTACAACGCTTCTGGTTGAAGGGAAACACATTTTCCTGAAATTTGACAGACATGCTGCTGATGCAAGGTGGTATAATGCGCTTACGGCTGGGTTAAAATCTGAAAAGCGGTTTGCCTAATAGATTCTGTCAGGACCGTGTTGTAGGGAACATGTTAATGGTAACATTTTGCTTATGTCATGACTCTTAGCATATTTGCTGTGAATCGAATGCGGGTACTGAATCTACAAACACATCTTTTTTTTATAGACTAAGACTATTTTAGTAGAGTGCAAAGCGAACGCTGTCTTGACTGTCGTGGGACATGAGAGGTAAAAAGCTTACGACCTTGCAAAAAAAGTTCTTTTTGCCTTAAAGATTCAAAATCTGCAAGTTGCTAAAATTTTCAAGTTAGAGGTACAGCGAGAAATTTCAATATTACAAATACATGTGGCAAAAATTTTATCTGCGGGTTTTTTAGTTTTATAAAAATATTACATTTTAGAAAATACAGGGCCCCCTATAGAGCTAAAATTTTTGAAATGCGATGTTCTCGCTTCGAAAGTACACAAAATTGTAATTATTTTCAATAGTTTTGCTGTTAACACTGTATTGGTGATAAATTGTAGCGTGATTTGTGGCGATTCTGATGGTGTAAATTACACAATTTTGCAAAAGTGTAGTAACCAC
Source organism: Ctenicera cuprea (assembly GCA_958336395.1). Classification (NCBI taxonomy): domain Eukaryota; kingdom Metazoa; phylum Arthropoda; class Insecta; order Coleoptera; family Elateridae; genus Ctenicera; species Ctenicera cuprea. Next base: position 13,939,829 of record OY284495.1, on the reverse strand, counting down.
ACAAATAATACAAACAAAGAAAGTTGCAAATAACTTCAGTCTACAACATAGCTGCTATCGCATGTGTGAGTCACGAGTTCTCGCTGCTTTCCCGTTGTCGCTCTCATACCCTGCGGCGACGTAGGGTACTAGTTGGCATCAGACAGCAGACTAGCCAGACGTTTATATTCAAATTTTTAATACTGTTGGTGTTAGCAATTCTACTTCTCCATCCACAGAATGTAATTATACTTCAAAAAACATGGAATAAGGGTATATGTAACTGCAAAGGTGCAGTAAGAGCAGAAGAATTTTTTCTTAGCATTCAAATTTAATCTCAAACCTTTAGACTAAAACTCCGACTTTAACTTAACTTGGGCCTTGCTCATCCTCGTAAATAACAAATAATAGTTGACACTTACATTTATTATTATTTGCAGTATTATAAAACAATCCAAAAGCATGAATATTTTGGACAATACAAGCTCAAAATTTAAATTTGACGTCGTGAAACTCGTGAAGCAGTGCTTAATCTGCAAAAACAGTTTTGAAAATTTTGTAAACGGTACCGAAAAATCACAGGCCAATTTGGCAGTATGTATCCCACAACAAAAAATGATTTTCTGATGTCAAGAAAATTAATTTTTGACGACATAAATTCAAAACTGACGTCCAAAAATATATTTAAGACGTTTGAAAATGTATTTTTTGACGTCCAAAATCCAATTGTTACCAGTAAATCTTATTTTGACGTCAAAAAATATATTTGGATGTCAGGACGATTTTCTGACGTCAAAAATTATTGTTTGTTAAATTCATTTTTGACAACGTAAAATCAAATTTTGACGTCAATAATACTTTTCTTGCAGTTTCAGAAAATAAAGTTTTGGCGGCAACAAATCATTTATCGATGTGCATTTAATTTAAAACTTCGAAAATGTAATTTTAGACGTTCAAATTTGATTCTATGCAAAAATTAATTTAACAAAAAATATTTTTTTGGTGTCAGAAAATAAATGTTTCACGCCGACAGATATACCAAATATATTTTTTGACGTCAAAATATTATTCTATTTCGTCTGAAAATATTTTTTGACGTAACAATTGGATTTTTCACTGTATATTTTTGCATATTCGGAAGTAGGATAAAATTCTGAGTCTGTCTATGCCAGTTAAGTGAGGCTTTGATATTCCAAACATATTTTTTTTGTAATTTTTGTTGAATATTAGTAGTGTTCTGGTTTTTATTTGTTTTAAAACGACTACTAGATTTAAGATGGTTTGAAATAAATTTACGTACAAATATTCAAACTATCAGATTCCCAAGAAAAACACAAGTTATGGGTATCATTAAAGTCCTTGAAAAATTCTGCATTTAAAAAGGCGAATGGGCCACCACCTTCTTTATTTGAAAATATTAAATTACTTTGAAAAATACATTTTGCGGGTTTTCAAAGGTAATATTTCAACTGGTGCGTTTAGTAGGTTCTAATTGTATTTTTTGGGCTTATGTAACTTGATTAGAATCGATTTAGGTGCGTCAAAGCAATCTTAGTAGTAAACAAACATTAAAAAAATGTTTTAAGGATGTCAAAACTCCACTTAATTGGTATAAAGACAGAATTTCATTCTAATTCGAATATGCAATAATATACACAGTGTTCCATTAAAAATAAGAAAGTTGTTGTCATTTTTGGCGAAACCGGAAGTGAAAGTAGTTGAATTTTTAGCTCATATAATTCGTTGCTATATACCGTACTAAAATTGCATTTTTTTATCTTAATAAATAAAGAAAAATAGGGGAGTACGCCATGTTTCATTAATACCCATTATATACCGTCTGTCTATAAAGTAACCCCCCCCCCCCAACTAACTTTTGAATGACTTGATATTTTACCACAACATTTGGTGTGCTTTAATGGGAAATGAAACACTATTTTTTAGACACAAATTAAATTTTGTATCATTCAAAATGGCGACTGGGCGCCATTTTGAAATTTTTTTTTAAATAGAAAGAGGAGTCGAGTGGCACCTCATTTGAAAGGTCATTTAGTTCTGCGTCTGGTCCTAGACTTTCAAAGAAAAATATTCAGTAATAACAAAATGGCGGATTTTAAACAAATGGACTCACTTAATTCAAAATTGTTTTGATTTTTTTATCCAGGGTCGAGTGACACCTCATTTGAAAGGTCTTGTAGTTCTGCGTCTGATTCTAGAGTTTCAAAGAAAAATATTCAGTAATAACAAAATGGCGGATTTTTAACAAATGGACTCCCCCAATTCAAAATTGTTTTGATTTTTTTTATCCAGTAGTCCACTTTTTCATTTGCAGGGCAAAATTTTTCCAGAAATATCTTAGGACATTTTCTTGGAAGATGGATTGGTAGGCGGGGGCCTGTAGAATGAATAGCCGGCTCGGCCGGCTCGCTCTCCAAATTTAGCTTCCTTAGATTTTTTTCTATGGGAATATCTGAAATCGAAAGTGTACAGAACCCGTCCAGAAACAATTGAAGAACTGGAGCATTACAGAAGTTTGCAGAAACATCACTCCAGAAACGTATGAAAATGTAAGGCAGGAATTTCATAACCGACTTTTTATGTGCCAAGAAGTGAATGGTAAACATTTCGAACACTTAATTTAATTAATTTAAGCTTTAATTCTTAGTTTTTTTTTTAAATAGACTTCTTTATCTTCAAATATTGTCATTTTGTTAGGGCTGAATATTTTTCTTTGAAACTCTAGGATCAGACGCAGAACTAAAAGACCTTTCCAATGAGGTGTCACTCGACCTTCGTTTCCATTAAAAAAAATTCAAAATGGCGCCCAGTCGCCATTTTGGATGATACAAAATTTTAATATGGTCTGAAAAATAGCATTTAATTTCCCATTACAGCACACCAAGTTTTGTGGAAAAATATCAAGTCGTTCAAGTTAGTTGGGAGGGGGGGGGTACTTTATAGACACAGTGTATATAGTATAATCACTGAACTATAGTTCAGTGAGTATAATACACAAATGTAAATTTAATAGGATCTAGAATCTAGATTCTAGTGTTTGTTTCTAAACACTGTTTTTGTTTATCTTTTGATACTTTGTAATACTGTTTTATTTTATATTAAGAAGTCCAGTTCATTTTTAAAGTCAGTGGCGTATTTGCGGTCAAAAACGCTTTAATTTAAGGCGCCACATGGAAAAAATTTACTTGTCAACGCTTTAAACGCTCCTTTTAAAAACTTGTCTGGGAGGGGCCTCTCACTTATTTTGCAACCAGGCCAAAATATCCTAGCTACGCCACTGTTTTGTGTCGGTGAAATCCACTTGGTCAGTGTGCCATTGATCAGTAGGCATGTGTGATATACATACGTGCACATTAAGTAGATTTTGCTATACTTTCAGATATAGTTGTTTACTCTCTGACGTTGCGTCGCGTCGGTGATAAGTCTTAGCAGTAGAAATGGGCCAACAGTAAATAAATATGATATAAAAATAACACAATATTTAAAACTCCCAGGATGGAATAGTTCTTGAGTTAATTGAGTTTTTGAGAATAAAATTTCAACCTGTTTTTTTTTGAAATTATAATAATTCCAGGTAGTCTACAGCAGCGTTCTTCCACTGTTCACTTTTCAATACGAAAGGAATTATTTTATTATCGTAAAGTTTTTGCAGAACTGAAAAATACCATCGCAATACGACGTTGTAGATTGTTTAAATTGAAAATTAGTAGACTTTAGTTTAAAAGTAAAAATAAATTACCACAAGCGGCATGGTTTCAGAACTTTCCCGCAAATTTTGAAAGTTAGATGCTTGTATTAAGGGTTATATCTTTACTTCGAAGGAGTCGTAACGCTTGGCTCACATTACATTTGTGTTGGCGGTGAGCTTACTTTCCCGTGTAAACGAAATTACGAACAAAGTTTCTGGGGGAATATGAGCTGGGAATTGAGAAGACGCTAAATAATTTCCTCATTAAATGGGTATAAAATATATTTAGTTTGTATAGACATTGTTAATATTATGGGATCAACTTCTCTTGAATTTTATTTACCTGGATATTGTGTGAAGTTATTAAAGCAAATACGGTAATAGTTCGTGTATGTAACAGGTGCGTTTAATGCTAAGTCGCAGGTGTAGCAAATTGCAGTAATGCAATATACAGGGTTAGTAAAATGTCAGGAAACTCTTTTCTATTGCTGGGGAGAAAAATGGCCTGAATAAAAGTTGCTTGGCCAATTACGCGCTTTACTATTATAAACCTAAAACAATCCCAAAAAATTGTGCACAATGGATTTTGGTTGTTACATCATTATCATTGTCCTTTTCAGTGCAATTTCTTAGGTCTTTTTAGCCGGGAGATTTGGATAAACATTAAAATATTATCTACTAGAGGGCGGCAGGGCCAAATGCGGTGATGCTATCTATGTATTGAATCGGTACAAGTGTTTCCCAAAAAAGTATGCAACAAATGCTTTCTTATTATTGATTTCCCAAAAAAAATCATTTTTTGCAACTATTTTTGCGACTAAATATTTCTCAATTGACTTACGTTTTGGAGGGAAAGTAAAATAATTTTAAATTGTAACAAGAATAAACTACCCTGATTTGTCAAAATTTTGAAATCATATGTCAGGAAAAGCTGATTGTATTAAAAAGTAAGTCTAGATATGACGTTTCAATAAGAAATTCACAATTTTTATTTTTATTCCTAGTTTTAATTATTGTTACGTCACAAAAATGACTACTTTTTTCACTAAACTTTCAATAAATCCTATGCTCTAGTTGTTTTTTAATACAGTTATTTATTTGTGGAATGCTTGTATTAAATTATCCAAGCCTTAAGTATTTAATGCGCATTAATGGTTGCATTTAATTATTTCAAACAAGTAATACTTAAAGCTATGATAAATTTCTTACAAACTTTACGCAAATAGGCAACTGTATATAAAAAAAAGAGCATAGGATTTATTAAAAGTGTGTGGGCGTGTCTGTGTGTGTAAGCGTGGTTGTGTCTGTGTTTGTGGGCGTGTATGTGTCTGTGGGCGTGTGCGTGTTTGTGGGCGTGTCTGTGTCTGTCGGCGTGTCTGTGTCTGATGCGGAGGTATTGAAACCCCGTCGAGTCAGTCGGGCAGAACGGCGGACTTCTAGTTGGCTGTCACCGTTGGGCGGAGACGGATCCGATGGAGCGTGATCGTGAGATAGATGATGCTAACAAGTTCTTAAAGTCCAAACTTTACTGAGTCTAAAACCATCCTCTCTGTTTATGTTGTTAGGTTGTTTCTCAATTTCAATTGGTTTACGTATGATACGAGGGAAGTAATGAGGTACTCTGGCAAGCGCTCGAGCGTTGTCAAAGTCCATCTTATGCCCAGTAATACTGGCAGTTCGACAAATTGCAAAAGCCTCAAAGAATATATTTTACCCTTGTCACAATTTCAAATTATTTGAATTTCCCGCCGAACCTCAAGTTAATTGACAAATATAAACGCAAAAATGGTTTTAAATGACGCAAAAACTTTTACAGAGTACATTTTGTTGAGAAATCTATAATAAAACATTTTCCCATTTGTTAGATACTTTTTGGGAAATTAAATAAATATATGATTTTTTTTATTATTGCAAACGTTAGAAAAGGCATCTGTTGTTACAGTTTACATTAAATATTAGATATTTTGACAATAACGCTCAACATTTATACACGTTGGTAAATATTATGATAATTAAAACAGAATTTAAGCCTGCTGACATCTAGCGGATGATTAAAGAAATAGCTTGAAAACCTCTCATTGCCCCTAAGGGAAAGGCACTCAGATTAGGGTATCCTCGAGGCCATTTAAAATATTCCTCTTGCCTAACTCTATATATGAAAAATATTTTATTTTTAATAAATGCGAACATCAATTTCGTAATGTGGCGGGGCTCCACCTTGCTGAAAACAGATATTCGATGCAGGCGTGTACGGTTTTGTTTTGAATTGGAAATAAAGTCAAGATAGCCGAGATAATTCTGTTTTGCAGCAAATCGAAACATGTGCAAACAGTTAAATTGTGCTGTAGAAGACTATGACCCTATTATTTGATCTTCACGCAACTTTTTATCATACACTAACGGGGCGCACCAATTGCCAGGGTTATTCACATACAGGTAGGGGCAACCTGATCTCGACTGGAACCAGATCGCGTTTGGTAGAGCAGTGTTAAAACCAGCGGCCTCAAACCCCAACCCCTCTCCATAAATTCCTATTCAAATATCAACCTAACATCAACGGATATTCTGTACGCAAATTTTCATCTAGTTGGCATTATTATGTGGCCGATAACAACAAATTGTGTTTATTAAATAATAACAACAGTAACAATAAGTTTGTGCTTCATACTAAACTAGGGTGACCATTTCTTACTCACGGCAATCCGGGACTGAAAAAGAACTTTTTTTTAAAGTCATTTCTGAAGTAAAAAAATCACTTAAGTATTTACTACCATCCAAGTTCACTCAAGTGGGATGTTTATTTTATTTTTATGGTAAGAGAATTAAATAATACGTTAATTTAAAATTAGTACAACTGACGTCACTGTTGTATTACCCGTGTTTAAGATATATTTTTATTATTTACCTCTTTCGATGATTCCTACGTTAACAAGTTTATATCACCATCTAATCGTCGATGTCAGCAAGTCACAACACATAAGCATAATATAACTTTCAGCGTTTGCCGGCAACTGACGACAGTAGAGTGATCGAGTGTTTCAAGCAATGTTGCCAAATTTAACTCGCATCGAGTATTTAACGCGGCAATTTCAAAAAATAAAACGATTGCGTATAAAAAACACGGGACTGCTTTCAAAATCCGAAACGTTTTCCGGGACACTTACGGATGCGGGACAAAGTCCTAAAATCCGGGACAACTGGCACTCTATACTAGACCTACATTGTTTGAGAGCGCGCTTTCTACGTACTTTACGAACATAACGAAACAATTTATTACAAAGAACTTCCATAAATGTGTCGCAATTTTTTAATGCACCCCTTCGCAACTGATCTTTGGCACGAGACCATAAATTCAAGCTAACGTAATGTTTGTGACTGAACTGATATGTCAAAACTGTGCGTGACTTACCTACAATAACAAAGCCATCGCTTGTCACATTCAAAGTGTTACTGTATTGATTAGTTTCAACGGGCAACACTTCCACAGTCGTGTTGTAAAATTTATCAGAAGGATGCTCGGCATTTCCACTTCTAAAGAAGAACCTATTCAAAAGAAAAATTCAATTAACAATCGATTTTCTAACATGGTCCTAATACGTTACCTTTTTATCAGAATAGGATTGGTAAATTTGAAGACGAGCTGGTCGCCTGGTTGGGGCAGAAGGCCCCAAAAGAACGTGTCACCTAAATAAGCCCTTGCAAGGGTATACTGCTTGTAGCACTTGATGCCTGAAACGACTTCCGCTTCCGGGTTGCTGTGTGGGAAGAAGAGCGCCACTTTTCCAAATTGTTTGTCCTGAAATTGTGAATTCTTTAGATGCTCCCTCGGAACAATGTTAAAAATGCACGTAGCAGTAGACATTACAACCTCCGAAAGAAATTACTTTCACTTTTTATGTTGACGTAAAACCGAGAAAAAGCCTTTTTAGGAGTAGGTTTTCTTATGCTCTACCCTTCTCCATTGACGTTCCGGTGCCACGAAATGATACTTTTCTTGCTTATATTTATGGTGGGTTGGGTATTGAGTTGTATCTACTGTTTGATTCTAAATTATGACTTCCGCAGTAAGTGCATAAAAAGCTACTAACTTCGAGGTTTTACAATGTTAATCTTGCGATTACGAATAAAATTGTTTCGTCTTACTTAGACAGAAATTGTTAAAGAGAAATTTATTGTTATTTAGACGTAAGATACTTTTATTTCCCTCTATGTGATAATGTACTATTAAATTAACTATGTAACTTCTGTTTAAGAGCAAACAAATAACACCTTCAGACATGCATTGCATTTAGCTAAATCAACATAATCACAATATGCTAAAATTCATTAGGACGAATTAGGAAAAAAAAGTGGGTTGCGTCAGATTTCATTAACACCCGGTACACACTCAATTAATCTCCATACATTATTCTATATACTAAATCTGCATCCCTTCCGTCTCTCTCAACGTTTAACGGTGAAGGGCTCTCGCTTCTAGCATCCACATATTTACGTGTCCATTACATAAGGCACAAATTCATTTGTGCAGTGGACCGCTATAATATTCCATAAGCATCAGCTCTTATTGTTGGGGCATAATCTGCTGATAGCTGGTATTCATAAATCAAACTCAGACGATTACATATGCAAAGAGAGCGGCCGCGTTGATGTCCATTAAAAAGTGACGGCGCGCGGCTGAACTCCCAGGAACGCGGGTCGGCAAAGAGATTGCATAGAGCAGTCCTTCAAGATTATCTTATAATATTCATTTCTATGGTTTCGTATACGTTCACGTAACAGTTACAAGTTTTTATTATAATTCACATCGCCATCGCCTATAGGAAATGCTACTTAAGCATACTGTAGCTGGTCCCAAGCCCAGACAAATGAGGAGGGTTCGCGAGCAAGGTTAGTATCCTACCCGCGGTAAAAACAAAAATATATGTGTCAATAAGCTTAGATAAACAAAAAAATTATAACAATAATGAGGAAAATCCCTTAGTTCTCACAAGAAGATGTACATTTCGGCTACTAAGCAGCCATCTTCAGTGAAGTAAAACGTAAGAACCAAACACTACGCCGACGTGGAGAAAAACAACGAAGAAGATAAGTAACTTACGCCTGGTGATATCAGACTCTGATATCACCAGGGCGTAAAAAACCATGTTAAATTATTTTTCTTGTCATTTCTTCTTTATTGTTTTTCCTAATTGTTTATTTTTTCATTGTAATTATTTCGATTTATGTTTAATAAATATTATTATTATTATTAACTAAGGATGAAAAGTAGTAAAAAGTAGGTACATATGTAATTGATACTGCGACTTGACACTTGAGGTGAATTAGTTTAATGTGTACGACTGTACTTGTTTGATCGCATGTAATAAATTCGTTACTTAGTAATAAAATGGCGGTTTGTTCCAATAATGAATTAATGGACACCGTCCTTGTGTATGGTGAACTATACGGAAATGCCGCCAGCAACGAGTACCTTTACAAATGCGGTTCAACATTTACATGAACGTGGTTCGTTCAAATCCAAAGTGCAACATCGAGGAAGAGCACGAACCCGTCAAAGTTTGGATGCCAAACCGCAAATTTTAGAAACAATAAATTGACTATTTAAGACCTTTTTACGAAAATTTAAACGAATTTTAGAAGAAGTGCCCTTAGCTGTACGCAGAGACATGTGGTACTTCTATGATGGTGCACCAGGGGAATATTCTCGTCACGTACAAATGTGGTAGGATAATCATTTTTCGGGAAAATAGATTGGTCAAAATGGGCCGGATTTAAATTTTTGCGATTTTTGTGGGGGTATATGAAATAATTAATAAAATTATAACTTCGTTACATTTATTTTAATGCTTAGGTATTTGCTGCGTCGATAGCTTATTTATTATTATTTTTAAACAAAACAAGTTACCAATAACAGCGTGGGGCGTAGACCACGGGTTCTGCTAGTATAAATTACCACAAAAATGAAAATAGCAAATCGAAATGTAATAATATTATGTTTGGTTCTATGTCAGTTATAGTCAACTATTTTTAAATTACGTATGGATTTCCATTATACTGCGCAACACAGTAAATTACAAGGAAACGATAGAATATTTAATATAATTTCCTAATATCCTTGTAGCATACTAAGAGAGAATGATCAATTTTGAGGTCGGGAAATGTTTAGATTAATATTATGAAGGCAACAAAATTTTGCATGTGAACAGCCAGATGATGAGGGTTCTAGCAAGTGATCTATATTACAGGAGTTAATAACCCTCTCAGGCTTTTCCGCTAACTAAATAGTGAGTTTCTAAGTTGCTTTTGTAAGTTTCTGCTTTCTAAGATTTTCTGTAATGCAGCAGAACTTCAATCTTTGTAATTGCTAATAGAAGTTTCAATAAAACGTTTATGTTAATGAAGTTCGAAGCTGGAGTACTTTCAAAAAGTCATTATATTAAAAGCCAGCTGTTAAATTTATAAAATCGCCCTCGAACCGCCAGGAAGTTCAAATTGAAGGAAAGAATGTCCGATTACAAGAAAATTGCTGTATGAAGTAATTGCAAGATAGTCCATTTAACTTATAAAGCAGAACGAAGCTCGCAACGCTATAGATATTAGAATATACGAATTGTACCTACTTAAATCATATATCATCATATACAGTGATTTTTTTTGTATACTTTTATGAAAAAACATGTCAATGCATTGTTTTAATGCAATTTATAGGCAACCAACTGTACACAAAATAATAGAGAGAGAAATAAGTTATTCCTCATAGTGTGAGGTTACGTTCAATGAGTATGATGAGTATGTTTGTGAATAAAACGCAAAATTATTTAAACATCAAAAAAATTTTAATAAACAATTTGATTACTGTTTCCACAGCACACTATTCTTTTCAAAATACGAAGCTTTGAAATTTAGTGTATAGTTGGTTGCCTATAGATTGCATTAAAACAATGCATTGACATGTTTTTTATAGAAGTATACACAGCTGGTATGTATACAAAAAAGAAAAACTCACTGTATTTCTACGCCATAATTTATTTTTATATCCATACTTAATATATGATTTAATGCGTTACATCGATTTTGATAATTTGACAACCGTAAAATACGAATTCAAACTTATTTACGGTACACCAATCTTCTTATCTTGCGCTTCGATAACCGTAAAATTAGATTCTAAACTTATTCTTCAAATGCCCTAATTTTGGGAGGATTGGATTCTGGATTTAGAATTTGGGAGTGTGAGTTACCTCACGCGCACTTAGGCCACAATAGGTGGGCCCATTGTACTACCTCCCCAGCAGCTCTCCACATTGGACGTCACCCAAGCCATCCAACCTTTTGGATGTACTTGAGGACATCCGCAATTGGAGTGTTGCTGATTTCGGCCATGTTAGGCCAGAAGTCCCCCAGCATGGATCCTCTGGTTGTTGCGAGAGCTGGGCAGTGACATAGGACATGTTCTGCCGACTCGTCGTACTCGTTGCATGCACGACAGTTTGGGCTGTCCGCCAGTCCCATCCTGTGCATGTGTTGCTTTAGGGTGCAGTGTCCAGATAAGATACCCACAACTAGTCGTAAGTTCTTTCGGGACAGTTGCACACAGTATTTGGCTGTTTTTGGCGAGGGTGCCGTAATAGCAGCCCTTGCTTGACGACAGCATTGAGTGTTAACCCATCTTCGTGTGAAGCTTTTTAAGGTTTCTTGGTATAGCATAAAGCTTAATGTCTTCAGGGATATGGGAATTACGGGTTCTGGCCCCCAGAGAGGTTGTCCAGAGGCCAGTCTCGCAATCTCATCAGCCTTTTCGTTGCCGTAGGTTCCGTCATGTCCTTTCACCCATACAAGGGAAACGGCATTATCTTTTGAGATATCGTCGAGAGCTTCACGACACCGCAGTACCACTCCTGAGGTGATTTTGCAACTGCCTAGGGCTAGTAAAGCGGCTCTGCTATCGCTGTAGATACCAATACGTTGGTTCTTGATTTGTCGTTCAAGAATTGCATTTGCACCATGCATTATTCCCACTACCTCCGCTTGGAAGACAGTGGCAATTTTGCCTAGTGGTATACTCTGGCGCAGGTTTAGGTCATCGGAGAAAATTCCGGCACCCGTTCCATGCTTTGTTTTAGATCCATCGGTGAAGATGGATATGTCCATATGCTGGGTTGGTCCAGCATTCGCGTAGACACTAAAGTGTCTATTAAAGGCATATTGTAAAGGAAGGTAGTCCACCATAGCATCCAGAAGAGGAATCTTGACGATTGCCTCATCCAGGATGCGGGTGTGTCTGCCTCCCTTGCCTGCTGTTTGCCACAGCCCCTTGTGGCGCAGCCTTAAAGCAGTTCTCACAGCTACTTCCTCCACAAAGAGATCAAGTGGAGGAAGGCATAAGATCACCTCTAAGGCGGCCGTGGGGGTTGAGCGTATAGCACCTGTAGAACTGAGACAAGCAAGACGTTGCACGTGTCCCAGTTTGGTTGCTGCCGTAGCCTGTCTGACCCTGGGCCACCAGACAAGTGCTCCGTAGCATAGCATGGGCCTAATCACGGCAGTATACAGCCACAAGGTAATTCTAGGGGAAAGTCCCCAAGATTTACCCAGAGCGCGGCGACACTGCCAGAAAGCCATGCATGCTTTGTTTGTTTTAGCTTTCAGGTGTTTCTCCCAGTTCAGCTGTTTGTCAAAAATAACTCCCAGGTATTTGACATTATCTGAGAATCTGAGAGAAGTATTGAATAGGAGAGGTGTACGTAAGGGTCCAACCTTCTTTTTCTTTGTGAAGAGTACCATCTCTGTCTTCAATGGGTTGACAGATAGGGACTGTTCATTACACCACTTTTCTGTTATTCGAAGAGCCGTCTGCATTAAGGTGCAGAGCATGCCCTCAAACTTCCCCGTGATGAGGATGGTGATATCATCCGCATATCCAATGGTATGGAATCCAGCATCATTGAGTGCGCTTAGAAGGCTGTCCACCACTGTATTCCATAACAGTGGAGACAGAACTCCGCCCTGTGGGCAGCCTTTCATCACGACACCTCTAATTGAGCTGTCTCCTAAGTTAAATTGCACTGCTCTCATTGCAAGCATGTGCTTTATCCACTCACAAAGAGTAGGTGCAACACCAAGTCTGCGTAAGGCAGAGTTTATACTTTCAAAGGTGGCCTTGTCAAAGGCACCTTCAATATCAATGAAAACTCCCAGGGTAGACATTTTGTTGTCTAATGATCTCTCGATCCGATTCGCTACGGCATGTAGCGCCGATTCGGTAGATCTCCCTGGGATATAAGCGTGTTGGTTCAGGTGCAGTGGGTGTGAAACAAGCACCTTCTCCCTTATTTCCCTGTCACAAAGTCTCTCAAGAGTCTTTAATAAGAAAGATGTAAGACTAATGGGACGGTAAGATTTGGCCAGGGTGTAGTCAACACGCCCTGGTTTGGGAATAAAAACTACCTTCACTTCTCTCCAGCTCTCCGGTATATATCGAAAGGCGATACATGCCCGGTAGATGCGCACCAGGTGGGCAATTATCAGGTCCAGACCCCATTGTAATAGGGCTGGGAAGATACCGTCCACTCCTGGCGACTTGAAGGGGAGAAAGGAGTTTATAGCCCAGGTTACTTTGTCGCCCCTTACGACCCGGTCCGCCACTTCCCAATCCTGCTCAATGGGAGGAATTTTGGGAGGAACCAGTCTCCCCTCCCACAACTAATTTTTAGCGAACCAATCTCCTAATTTTATAAAATCATAAAACTTATGAGGTGCCACAAAACTGAACTGGAAGACCGGTGGGATATACTTAACGGAACTATTATCGACACAGCGGTTTAATTATGTTGAATACGAAAAATAAATCCACAGAGGAAAAGGAAGAGTGGTGGAATGACTAAGTTAAGGCACGACATTTCCCTGCATGCAACAGCTTCTCCCAAGCTTAGCCCTCACCATAGGGCTCCCATTTTGGTTACTACTGCTGTATCTCATGTAAGTCTGAATATTCTTGTATAAACTTTGATTTTAACATGTTATTCAAACCCTTCGACGAGTTTTATTAATAAACAGTCCCTAGCCTGACAGATGATAAGGAAGAAGAGGATAATAGAGCAGCAATAGCACAGGACCACACAGAAGAAGCTATAAATACGTTAAAAATGGGTGCAGTGGGAGGAGAAGACAACATAACACCACAAACTATCAAATGAGGAAGAAAAAAACAAAACATTTGAATGTAGGAATACACGATATCCAGTAAATGGGAAATACCTAAATTTGCCGCTTCACAAGAAGAGAACGACAACAAAGTGTGAAAACTAAAGAGCGATACACTTATCCTACTTATATTGAAAATCTATGCAAGAATAATAGAAATTAAACCAAAAAGGAAGCAGAAGAGGAGTTAGAGGAAGAGTAAACAGCTTTCAGAGCAAGAAAACAGACTTGAAGGTGGCCTTCGATAATATCACAAGAAAGGAACTGTGCGGATATGGTAGAAAACAGGAGTAACAGAACAATAATTAACCTCACATATTTCGAGCCAATAAAATCGCTGCATTTAAGACACGTGAACTAATCGGAATCTGATTATGCAAATGTAGTTCATTACTACATACTTATTAGGTAAAATACCAAAAATAATATTTAATGCTTTCGTTCGATCATCTTGTGCTAATTTTCCTTAGTCAATTTTTGCCCGATTAGACTTCTGCGTGTTAGTCTAAGAAAATCGGCAGACGTGCTAAGCGCTCGTGCAATAAGCAGTCGTGATCTCCAGGTCAAAGATTGACGTAAAAATCAATGTCACTCGTGGTATTACATATGAAAACTGACACAATTAATTACGAGCATTTACAAAAACGTAGAAGGGGTAGTTTAAAACGGAGATGAATCAGAAATTTACAAAATGAACAGAGGAGCAAAACAAGGGGACAGGCGCACCTGAACCTTTCTACCTTCTCCCAATTTTTGGTGAAGGAATCTTATTTCACCGTAAAATACGATTCTGAGATTATTCTTAAAATGCCCTTCCTTTAGCGAATCAACCTGCAATTATCGCTGTTTCATAACCATACAATACTGGGAACTGGAAGACAGGTGGATCATGCTTAAAATAGCTATTAACGAGATACTGGTTATATTATGTGGAATACGAAAAGTAAACCCACAGAGGAAAATGACAAATGGGTTGAACGACGAAGAGTAAAGTTAAAAAAAAGAAAGCATGCAAAATAATATAACTACGGAACATACAGAAAAAATAATAAACAAGCAAGAAATGGTCAAATCAATACGAGGACAACATAGCACCAAAAATGATCAAATAGTGAGAAAATATAATGAGAAATTGGATCTGGAAATTATGTTGGAAAGCACGAGAGGAGAATATGATATCCAGAGAATGGAAAGGAAACATGATTCTGCCGCTACACACGAAGAGAAAGACAACGCAAAAACTACAGAGCAGTATACTTATCGCCTGAAAATCTATACAAGAACAATAGGAAGTAAACGAAGAAGGGAAGTAGAAGAGAATTTCGAGGAAAACATACACAAGATCATATTTATGCACCTTAATAAACATAACAGAAAAAAAAACGACAGACCAAGAAAGGGAACTATATTTAGCGTTTACTAATTTGAAAACAGTTGTCGATAATATCACGAAAAATAAACTGTGGCGAATTTTGCAGGAATTGGAATTACCATAAATGCATTTTAGACACGCGAACCCACCAGAATCTGATTGTACTGACAACTGCCCTAGTAGGGTGGGTTGTCAGTGTAATCACCCCTACTAGCTTCTTGGGCACAACAATAGAACACGACTGCATTTATTTATTTGCAAACAACCACTACTACCATAGCAACCGTACTCGATGTCTTGCCAAACACCACCCACGACTGATTTTCCTTCGACAATATTTCTCTGAATAGTCTTCTACGTATTGCTCTAAACAAATCGGCACTCGTGTTACGCACTCGCGCAACAAGCAGTCGTGATCTCGACAGCAAAGATTGACGTGAAAATCAATGGCAGTCATGATATTATATATGAAAACTGATACAAGTAATTAAGAGCATTTACACGAACGTAGAAGGGATAGTGAGCATAAACTGAGAGGTATCAAAAGTGTATTTGAGATAAACAGAGGAGTGCAATAAGGGAAAATCTTCAACCAGCCATTGTTCATAATATACATAGATAAAATTGTTGAAATGTGTAAAAGGAATACACCCAAGCTACAGATAGTAACTCATAAAGTAAATTCGATGGCACTAGATTCCATTGAGGAGTTTCGCCTGCAATGCGGTGGGTCAGGACCACGTACAAATGCAGATGATATATTCCTAAGAGGCGACTCAAGAAGAAAACTACAAAGAATGGTCATTAATAGATTAACGTAAAGAAGAGATAATGGAAGAAGCATCAACATACGAATAACGAAATTATCAGTAAGGAAGGAACATAGACAGAGCAGTCCTAAATAGAGTAAATAAGACTACACAATATATTGAGCTCAATAATAGAGTAATAGGGAAACGAGAAACTTCAGCACTACAGGCCATTGAGGCCCTTGGCTTGGTCCCATTCACACCGGGTTTGGCTTATTCGCTATGTTCCGGAGGGTAGTGGGGCCCTTTAACGACTACGCCCCTTCAGCTTACGCCAAACCCTTGGCATTACATTGACTCGTCCATTTCCTCATTCATCTATACTTTACAATCGCCAGCACGAGGCGCCGTGCCGTGTTTTGCGCGGCTTTGGAACACCCATCCACCTACCGACCACGGAAAGCATTGCTGTATTACCGCCATCGCTAGTGACTACCCGCGCCAACCCGGGATCCTAGTCCCGACTATACTGTATGGTATTTATAATAAAACACGCAACCAGTATTGCAGCAATATAAATTAGGTTCCTAGAGAAACCAAGCAAGATAGATGGAGAAATGAAAGAATCAGCGAAATGGATTCAACATTTTCAAAGAATGAGAAACAACACTGACAAAATAAATAATAGAAGCGGGCACAACGTAAAAGAAAACTGGGCAGAGATTTAGAAAGAGATTCGAAGATAGAATAACTGATTATGTACACAGATGGAAAACAGTGGGGATATGAAGCAGATGGCACAAAACCGCAAGGAGTGGAAGAAGTGGTTGAAGTCACCGCAACTCCAGCGCCGCCGTAAGGCATAAGGAGTCAAAAGAAAAAAGAAGAAGAAGAGAAGAACAAGCAGTAATTGTTTGGTGCGGAAGTTCCCCCCTCTCTATTTTGACCAAAAAACTCTCCCTCATGTCCCGCGGTTTCATACCCGTAATATACGATTCTGCGCTTAATCTTCAGATGTGATTATAGGAAGCGGAGGGGGGGGGCACGCATTCACTTGTATTTTATGATGTTCGGACCACAAAACGCGTTTGTTCACGGAAATGGTGACATCTACTTTTTGTAGGAATACAATACCTTCCTCTTTGGTATAGAATGCATGCTAGCGATTAATGTGAAAACAATCATTAAATTTATTTGATACATATGCATCATCCAACTGTAATTTCTGCTGGAAAATTTGTTACTGCAATTAATGTCAATATGAACTCCAACGAAGTAAAGCTGAAACTTGTTAATAACAACAAGTAGATCTATATACATGACTACCTACATTTTACTAAGTCTTTTTGACCAAAAATGGTGATAAAGTTGCAAAACCATATAATAGCAAAACATTCAACAACATAAATTGGCTTTGAAAGATCAGACGTCACTATCAAAATGACTTATAGCATACAAAGTACACAAGTAGAGAGAATTTACTGTGCAGTTCGCTTTAAAGTTGTTATTGTTTGAGGATTTTGGTTTATATAATTAATTTTGGCGTTTCAACCGAGATGAAGCAAATTTCTGTACAACTTGTCTGAATGAAGTTGGCGAAAATGTTTCAGGTTTAATTCCGTTAAAAAGCTGAAATGCCTTCCAGTTTCATATTAATGTGAAAGTTGGCTCTATTAAGTTTGGCAGTGTATAACTTTGGAGTTGGAATTTCTGTGAACGTAAATTTTTGATCAGGTTATATAACCAACCTTCCTTAAGGCATTACATGTTGAAAATATATAACAAGAATCGACAGGGAAGTCGATACGATGAGGCTCACGTAACCGATAATTATTTGATTGACAATTTGAAAGTTGAACTTAGTGAAACTAGTGAAACCTGTGCGCTACATCCCCCACCTTTTTTGTTTGTTTTGTTTTGATAATAAATGAGCGAATGAAGTAGATAGCGTGGCAGGCCGCGGAACCAAGTCCTCATCTATATCTATATACTTAATCCGGATTCCTTCCCCCTGTCACAACTTTTAGTCAACACGTATTTAGTAACATGCCTTACATCTCGCCAAAGGTTATTTATTATTCTATAGATCAGATTCGGAACTCTTCCCCCTGCCTCAACTTTCAGTGACCGCACATTCAGTAACATGCCTTACATCTCGACACATTATTATTATTGAAATTGCTCGGGTGTCCTTGGTATTGGGAATGTGCCGGGTGCTGCGGACACACACACACACACCATCTCGTCTCATTTTGGAAGAATTTCTTAACCATGTGGCAAGTACTTAAGATTGCTGGCTTTTTGATGTGAATGTAGGTGTTTTTATGCAGATGCGATTTCGTAAGGCTTTCCTGCATCGTTTTTGGTGTTAAACCTGTGTATGATACTATGATAGGTATCGTTTCTACGGAGCCTTCATTAATTACTGATACCCACGTGACCACAATATATAGGCTACCCAACTTACACTGTTGGTAAGCCTTTTATGTAAAAATTCCCAAGCCGTATGTTAACTTATCAAGGCTTGCTTGTTTACACACATAACCTCACTTTGAGTGTTGACAGTGACACTTACAGAAAATTTTTAGTTACCACGAGTACCAATCCTGAACTGACTTCAACATCTAAATCTAAAACTCCCTAAGTCATTGCGGACCAAAGGTCACGTGAGTATCAGTAATTAACGAAGGCTCTGTACCTTCTCCACATGCCATATTTTTTGTATTTCTATAGCCAGCTCTACATATTTCCCCTTCTCTTGTAGTGTTTTTCCTGCAAGTTGTTGGCTACAGCGATATCCACCAGAAACACATGGTTGTAGGACACTCTCAGGCTTGTTATTTTTCATCTGGTTATCGGTGATAATGGCTCTATCCCAGTATAGTCT
This sequence comes from Ctenicera cuprea, assembly GCA_958336395.1. Lineage (NCBI taxonomy): Eukaryota > Metazoa > Arthropoda > Insecta > Coleoptera > Elateridae > Ctenicera > Ctenicera cuprea. Next base: position 13,920,933 of record OY284495.1, on the reverse strand, counting down.
AAAAGAGTCATTTTCCAACACCGTCTGGGGTTTCTATTTGTAGTAGGGCGTGTAGTTGTTAAGTAGTCCGTATTTGTTGGCCAATTTTTGGTGGATAATGTTGCATATCTGGTTGTGTCTGTGCAGGTTGTTACTTGATCTTGTATCATCATCATCATCCAGCCCCTTCCATCCAGTGTTGGATATAGGCCTCCCTTAAATACTTCCATCTTTCGCGATCTTCTGTGCTCCTCCGCCATCCTAGTCCAGCTACTCTTTTTAGGTCACCTGCCCACCTTGTCTGTGGGCATCCCCTGCTTCTCTTTCCAGTCCAGGGTCTCCAATTTTGGATTTCTTTATTCCACCTTTCAACTTGATCTTGTATAGCAACATAAAACCTTCAGTTTCGGGGAAAAGCGTTCCATCGCTGAGTCATCTGTTTGATGCTTCCTTGTCTATATGAGTCTGGTTCAGATCATTGAAATGCCGACCATGTAGTTCTTTTTTGCGCCCATTGATGTTTCTTTTGTGCATCAGAAACTGGCGTTAAATCTTTGTTAGTAAAGTTGAGGTTAACCGGAGTGTAATTTTTATATACCAGTTTATCAGCTCGGTGTAGGTCATATGCTTCAGCCTTGCGATAGAAAAATTCTCTAAGCTTATTCAGTTGGGAATAGTGCAGATTGGTGATATCGATCAGGGCACGTACCCCGTCCTTTCTCGGGAGTGTGATATTTATTGGGTGGTGCACGTTATATTTGGTCATCGTGGTTCGTGTGGTTCTTTGTATCTCTTCCAGTTCTGTGTTGCGCTACTTTGGAATTCCAAGCGAGCATGTCGGTACGGGTATGGCATAGGTATTAATAGCCTTTATGACATTTGCTGTGGTTAGCCGTGCCTTTAATAGCTTCTTTAATCTTTGGTTTTATTATTGTCCGTTATTGAAGAAAATTATATAAAATCTGCTGTGCGCGATTCTCATGTCAGCGCGATAAGTACACCAAACGGGAGATGTGTACTGTTCATTTTTTCCGGCCCGCCAGAATTAAAGTAAGCCATAAATAACCAAATTATACTAACAGCAGTAAATGCAACATAAACATTCGCTCAAACAATCAATAAACCGAGCGTAGATGTAACGGCACGTCGCGGTCGTCGTCGTGTTATGGTGATAAATTGTGGCGAGATGAATGAGCCCGTCGCTATGTTATGGTGAGATAGTTAGGGATTTAATATACTACTTAATTAAACTGTGTATATATAATTGTTAATATGGAATCATAATTCTAAGTTTAAAAAAAGTTCGATAAAGCAATATTTTTTGTCAGTATAATCAGTGTTTGTGCTGTTTTGCTAAATAATTTTACTTTTTAGGGGCGAGTGCTATTTTTTGAAAAACGGATGTTCTCGACCCTTTAGAAACCGCTTACTTTTTTAGGGGTGGGAGCGCACTATGATGTAGTAGATTAAAAAAAGTAGGTGATACTCCACACTTCTAAACACTTTATTTTTCACAAGGTAGGACCGGTGTAGGCAGCCGTGGGGTCTTAATCCCTGAAACCTTCTCTGGAATTTAGTGGTTCGGATTCGACGTTAAACTGTAGGTCCCCGTACTCCACCATAGCGCTAAGGAGAGTACGTGGCAGAGGAGTGCCGGTGCCCAGCAGTGGGACGTGAAGGCTGATTACGAATTACGAAGGACTATTCTAGAGCAGTGTTTCTCAAACTGGGGCACGCGTTATTCGGCGTTACGTTAAAAAAATTTAAGGGGTACACCATCGGTACAATGCGTATTTCTTACAATTTTTTTTAAAATTTCGAAATAAGAAAGTTAATTCACTTTCCAGTTACTAGATGCAAATTGGGAAAATGCAGCAATTAGGAATTTCCTGAATTACTGCCCATCAGAAGAATATTTGGGAACAGATAGCAGATCAAAAAACGTCTGAAAAAGATCATACTACGAACTTATTTCCTCCGAAATGGTTCTTTACGCAGTGACGTAACTAGGAACGCGAAGACCCGTGGCAAAAACTGTGTGATGGGCCCTCTACATACAGAATGTATCAAATTGCTTGAAAACTAGTGGGATCTCGCTTATTTAAAGAGCCGCCAAGACGGTTAAATTAGAGCAAAATTGCGAAACTTTGTGCTCACTAACAATCTAACGAAATTGAGGCTATTTTGGTTAGTTTCTGCAATTAATAAAACTCTTTTGTATGCCCATCCTTTTATAGGATTTGATCCAATTACTCAAAATTTGCATTAGGTTGACTTTTGATCATTTCAGTTCAAAAAATAAAAATTTAATAAAAGTGCAGTCAAAATATGGCGCCATTTAATTTATTTGAAAAAAATTATATACTGAACATTAGTATAAAAATAAAAGAAAACATTATTTCTATTAACAGTTGTAAAAATAGAACAAAAACATGGATTTAAACGAAAATAAGCGAAAATGCTAATCATCAAATTTAAATACGATATCTCAAATTATGGCGGAGATACGGATTAAAAAGTAATTAGACAGCCCCATCTTCGGAAGGCTGGAACTCCCTAAGGAATTTTCCTGAACCACACTTAAATGAACTTTTCTTATTTTTGTTTTCTAAGTATTTACTAAAACTTTGGAAACACCCTGTATAAACAATTTTTTTACCTGCTTGTTGCTTAAGGGTTGCAGATATACTAAGGGGTGAATTTTTAAAAGATGATGGTTCTGGGTCTCGCCGTTTTCAGATTAATTTTCATATTTGCTGGATTTGAGTGCACGAAGGATTGGCTTCGAAATAATTTTAAAAGTTTGAAAGGGGTGAGGAGGCACAAAAGGTGATTTGGGGAATAATACTTATAATCGGGAAATGCCACACAACAATGTTAATCACTTTATTTTTAAGAAAATAGGGATTCACCAGCGTGTGGTTTGGACGTAATTTTTTAGGATGGAATGATTCACGCCATTTTTTGAATTTTTTCTTGTTAAAAGGGAGGCGTGCGTAATCGGGTAGTCGGGGAAGTTGGACATTTTTAGATTTTTTATGTATCACGGGTTTGGTGCGCATTACACAGTGCAAAAGAGATGGTATTTAAAAATTCTGCGAATTTCCTTTGTTTAAGAGGTTGTGTGCAATAGCGTGAAGGTGGTTTACATTCGACATTCAACCCTTCTTCACATAATTTAATATAAAGGGATTCTCACAGGTCCTATTTCATCTTAAATGTATTTCTAAACATCTTGTACGTGTGATCTCCAATTCCCCAACATAAGCTTAGTGCCTCTTAACCTTCTCCAATACGTCTTCATCCAACCAGAAAATATATGCACTTGTACCTTCTGCTATTTCGAATAAATTACATCTATATGTACACCGACTCTCTCGTAAAATAAACATCGAAACTATTCGGTAGTACCGATAAACCTTCATGGAATACGTAGAAGTTTTTCATTCTATTTGTGGCGGTAAAAATTCCGGTTAAGCTTTACATGAGAAAAAGTAAATGGTGGTAAAAATTAAAAAAAGCAAGTTCGTTTTTAGATTGCACGATACCAATACAGATTTGCAATTTTAACAGTTTACTAGAAGCAATATATATTCAATTCGGATCCCTTCCACCTATCTCAACTACAAGAACCCACACACTTACGCGTCTGTTGTATAAGGCGCAAATTCCTTTGTACAGCAGACTGCTACACTTTACAATGCAAATAAACTACTTTGGGTGAACAACACTAGCTTGACTGATTGGAACGCAAAGCGCTCACCTTTCATTCCCTATAAAAACAGCACGGCCGCGCATGCGGCGGAACGTGATTACACACTCGAGAACACCGGGATATCCGATACGCACTTATAAAAAGGTGTTACAAAATGTCATACAGTATTACTGAAAAATAGGAGATTCCTTCAGATATCTACAGGCAAAAGCAGTCATTAGCAAATCGATATTCACCAATTACATCACAAGCGATCTTTGCTAATATCTATCTATCTATCTATAACCTATTTTATAGCCGAAGTTGTCGAGAACTTTCACTCCGGGTAGGCTCTTGGCTTGTGCAGTAGGAGATAGTGGGGCTTTACGGCATTTAAACCACTACGCTCCTGACGTTTATGCCACCCTTCATGCACATTCATACAATGTATTTATTTCTATGTTACAATGTTGTGTGTGGCTTTGCTACTTGTCTTGGTCACCAGTAATTAAGGCAAGCGCCGTTAATTATAACCCAACGTCGAATAGTTACCGAGCTCGATACCGATCCACAGAATTACAGAAAAATGTTGTTTCTTCCGTGATTCGAACCGAAGACACACATATTTTATAAAATAACTACAGCCACCTCAGGTTAACATGCAGCTATGTAATGGAATGAACTGAACGGATTTTGTTAATAGTATGTTGACGATGTTATGGTCATGTTTACAAACAAATAGGCTAGAAATTCATAATCAGAAACCACACGTTATTGACCCAAATATTGGGAGCACGAATTACAATAACAAACGCTCGAATTTACGACTACAATTACAATCATTTAAGCAGTTGCAAAATAATTTATAAAAAGCTAGGACTTTGATCAGCGGCACGCTACGCTAGCTACTTCATTCGTTTCTTTATTATTAAAAAAATCGACAAAAAAAGCGGGAGGCATAGTTCAAGGGTTCCATTAGAATTTCCAGAATGCGATTACACAAAGACATCTTGACGGCGTGTTTAGCTTAGCCTCACAATCACAATGAGATAAAAATGTTTTGAGTTGAACATTTTATGTTATTGATTGATATTAAGAATAGCAAACACAGCATTGTATTGTTTCTCGTGGTCATTTTAACGCAGGGTCGTAATTGAAAATATTAATATTGCCCTAAAAAGTATAAATAATAAAAAATATGAAAATATAAAGAAATTTATTAATATTTAGAATAATACTCATTTTCTCGCATTTGGGGATGGGATGCAAACAAAGTAAATGCTCCCTAAGATCGGTCGTATTTTAAAAATAATTCAATTTTTTTTGCCAAAGTTAGTGTCTGAAGATTTTGTGAAATAGTTCCAAACAACAGAGGTTTTTGTAACTGGTCTCATTAAAAAAATAGTTGGTTTATAGAAAAGAAAAATGTATCCACTTTCGCATGTATAGAAACATTTCTCAAAAAGTAGGTTGCAATTAGCAGTTAAATGTAATAAAATTTTAAATACTGTAAGAAATTATAGTTATTTATGTATTAAGGGCGTAAAGAGGCTTTTATGGCGACGTAACTTTGAGCCCGAGGCGGTAGCCGAGGGCTAAGAATACGTCGAAGGCCATAAAAGCAAGTTACGTCCGTGCACGGATGAAGATTTTTTAATTTAAAAATATTTCTAAATTAAATTGAAAATATTTATAAAATAAATTGAATTTTCCACCCACATCTAGCGTTGCTTTGATTAAATTTGAGATTTGAAGCGTAACTATGGTAGCGGGTAAACAACGGTAGCCATATTGCCTAAAATCTCAGTTTGCAAGTGTTTAAACTGTTTCTATTAGGTATGATATCGATGTTTGACGTTTCATTATAGCCCATGGGTAATAAAGAGGTCCATGGGCTATAAAAAGACGTTTATGACAAAGAAATTCGTGTATAATTGTCAATTTATGATATATCCGAGCATAAACGTTATTTTACTTTTAAATAAGAAACCGGAAGTTTATTTTGCGTACGTAATAAATAACTAAGATTGTAATTTATTGTAAATAAAACAATTCTTAACTTCAACAGTTTTTTTTTAAATTTTATTTTAGCGTTATACGTATTTTATTTTCAGAGGCAAGATTAAAAGTAAAAAGTTGGCGTTGCTATAGGAACAATACATCTTCTTAATTTGATCTTGGTTTTCTATATCTGCGTCTAGATGACTTGATTTCTCATTCCAAAACGTCCAATAATGGTGAAATTAAGAGATCAATTTAAGGCTAAAATTAAAATTAAAAAAAACTGTTTTATTTACAATAAAATAAAATTAACTTTAATGAAGTAAAGTTAGAACTTATTAATAAACAAGATTGTGCTTAAGCTACTAAGCAGCAAGCCCGAGGTCACATAAAGCGTAGCCAGTACCCACTATACGACTAGTTGTGCATCGCTGCATGAATGTATCTACTTTCGCGTTTTATAAAAGTATTACTCAAAAAGCAGGGCCGAAATTAGCGATTTAATGTGATGAAAATAATAAACGTACTTTTCAAAGCTGCAGGTTTACGCTGTTTTGCCGAGCGGGCCCGAGAAAAGACGATGTGAACGAAAATTCCTTCATAGGAGCATTCGAGAAGCAAGTAGCGAGCGTTTTTACTACTTTTTACCGCATAGAAACATCCGAATGATTTTATCCTAATGAATCCTTTATTTATCAACTTAATTCGTATGACAATCATTCGAATGACAATCATTCGATTACGAAAACGACTCGATTATGCCCATCACTAATACAGGGTGATCAAAAAGTAACCGAATCTGTGACATTTACAAGAAAACTGTTAAAAAATTTGTTGAAACTGTTTCTTATTATTTTCTACGCAGGGCCGAACTTTTGTGTTTTTGACAATTGTATCGATTAGCGACATACGATTTTTTTTTATAACCTATGCAGATTCGGCTACGTTTTGATGGCTCTATGGTACTATACGTTCAAATAAAAAATACGTAAGGGTTGGCAATGGAAAATAAAATTACTGCCTTTGCATGCTTTAGAATCTAAACAAACACAACATGTCACTTACAATTTGTAGGTTAAGTTTATCATTTGTCATTTGTAGTGACACTGACAGTCAAATTCCAAAGCAAGCAAAGACAGTAATTTTATTTTCAATGGCCAACCATACGGTAGAATGTGTATACGTGTCAAACAAATGCACAGGTTTTGACAGGTGCATACATTCTACTCATACGTTTATTAGTTCATAAACGAATTTATAAAGTTCAAATTTCAATGATGGTTTGAATTTTGTCAATTGTAAACTTACAGAGAATTACGGTGTGACAAAAACGAATTATTATTAATTTCTATTAAATTAGAAAAATGGTTATCACCCATGAGAGGAAATTTTAATAATAGGAAAAATTAAAGGTCCTTTCTCTCAGCAAAAAGTTTAATTAACGGGAACCGGTTTTCGGGCACTTAAATCTTGCCCATCATCAGCCTTACGAAATTAAATCTAAAATTACAACAGTCAATATTTAAAAAATTTAACAATCTAAAGGTGACTTACTGCACTACTCTTGAAGTGTATAAGTAAAATTTAGCATGCCTCAATCGGCGTAAATGAACAAGAGAAAATCTAACAATCGAAACCAAAAGTACAATCTTACAAATTAACATTACGAGGAAAACATAACCTCACACAGTTTTAGCTTAAAAAATTAGGTAAGTGTATAAGTACAATATACCGGGATTACAAGCAAAAGGAGAACGGGATAATACCAAAATTGTAAAACATAAGATCTAAAACTAACAATTACAAATAATGTCAACAACATCAATGTAGAACTATACTAAACATTGTGGAACCCTTAGTTTGTATTTGAGCATTCAAGGAAAAAAAATTCATTAGAGCGTGAGTATCTAAAGATCTCTAAAGCTTCCAGATTGTTAAGAAGTAAACCTTTGTTTTGGAAATGTAAGGGTGTAAAATCATTATTTGGATTAAAACTATGATTACTTTCTCTCAGATGGTTTGCAAATAATGAGTCAATTTTATTATTCTTTAGAGATCTTAGGTGTTCATCGATGCGTGCTTTAAAATTTCTGAAGGTTCTACCTACATATACCGCTTTACAATCTGAACATTTCAATAAATAGACCCCACATCTATCTATGGCGTTAATAGTGTCTTTATTTTTAACAAAGTAATTGTGTAGTGAATTGTTAGGTTTGAATGCTATATTTATGTTATATTTTTTTAGAATATTATTTATTTGTAAAGTGGATTTACCTTGGTAGGTTAACGAAAAATATTGAACTGGTTTTATTGGTACTATCTGGTTATAAGCTTCCTGGATTAACTTTTTATTGCGTTTTTTGTTTATCAATTTATCTATCATGACCGGATCAAAATTATATTTAGTAGCTGTCTGTTTTATAATTTGTACTTCTTTTTTATAAGATTTTTCTGTTAGAGGAATAGTAAGTAGTCTATTTATGTAACTGTTGAAAGAAGCTAATTTATGGTTAATGGGGTGATCAGAAAAGTTGTCAATAACAATACCTGTATGGGTCGGTTTTCTATAAATATCAAAAACGTGTCTATTGTTAATAATGGTTATAGTGAGATCTAAAAAATTTAGTTGGTGTTTTTCGTTCTGTAGTTCCACCGTAAATTTGATATTATCATGTAACGTGTTTATGTAATGTGTAAATTCATTTAACAAAGGTCTACCACCTGTCCACAAACATATTATGTCATCTACATATCGAAAATAGTATGTTATATGTTGAGTAAACTTGTTATTAAGGATAGAGTTACGTTCGAAATCATCCATAAATAGGTCAGCTAAAAAAGGAGACAATGGTGAGCCCATCGCCAGTCCATCCTGTTGACTATAAGTGACATTATTAAAGTTAAAAAATTTGATTCATATTTAAGCGATATAGAGGCCAAAGAATATTTTAATCTTTTAGAAATCTGTGTCAAACAAAATTTTTTTAACTTTAATAATGTCACTTATAGTCAACAGGATGGACTGGCGATGGGCTCACCATTGTCTCCTTTTTTAGCTGACCTATTTATGGATGATTTCGAACGTAACTCTATCCTTAATAACAAGTTTACTCAACATATAACATACTATTTTCGATATGTAGATGACATAATATGTTTGTGGACAGGTGGTAGACCTTTGTTAAATGAATTTACACATTACATAAACACGTTACATGATAATATCAAATTTACGGTGGAACTACAGAACGAAAAACACCAACTAAATTTTTTAGATCTCACTATAACCATTATTAACAATAGACACGTTTTTGATATTTATAGAAAACCGACCCATACAGGTATTGTTATTGACAACTTTTCTGATCACCCCATTAACCATAAATTAGCTTCTTTCAACAGTTACATAAATAGACTACTTACTATTCCTCTAACAGAAAAATCTTATAAAAAAGAAGTACAAATTATAAAACAGACAGCTACTAAATATAATTTTGATCCGGTCATGATAGATAAATTGATAAACAAAAAACGCAATAAAAAGTTAATCCAGGAAGCTTATAACCAGATAGTACCAATAAAACCAGTTCAATATTTTTCGTTAACCTACCAAGGTAAATCCACTTTACAAATAAATAATATTCTAAAAAAAAATATAACATAAATATAGCATTCAAACCTAACAATTCACTACACAATTACTTTGTTAAAAATAAAGACACTATTAACGCCATAGATAGATGTGGGGTCTATTTATTGAAATGTTCAGATTGTAAAGCGGTATATGTAGGTAGAACCTTCAGAAATTTTAAAGCACGCATCGATGAACACCTAAGATCTCTAAAGAATAATAAAATTGACTCATTATTTGCAAACCATCTGAGAGAAAGTAATCATAGTTTTAATCCAAATAATGATTTTACACCCTTACATTTCCAAAACAAAGGTTTACTTCTTAACAATCTGGAAGCTTTAGAGATCTTTAGATACTCACGCTCTAATGAATTTTTTTTCCTTGAATGCTCAAATACAAACTAAGGGTTCCACAATGTTTAGTATAGTTCTACATTGATGTTGTTGACATTATTTGTAATTGTTAGTTTTAGATCTTATGTTTTACAATTTTGGTATTATCCCGTTCTCCTTTTGCTTGTAATCCCGGTATATTGTACTTATACACTTACCTAATTTTTTAAGCTAAAACTGTGTGAGGTTATGTTTTCCTCGTAATGTTAATTTGTAAGATTGTACTTTTGGTTTCGATTGTTAGATTTTCTCTTGTTCATTTACGCCGATTGAGGCATGCTAAATTTTACTTATACACTTCAAGAGTAGTGCAGTAAGTCACCTTTAGATTGTTAAATTTTTTAACTATTGACTGTTGTAATTTTTAGATTTAATTTCGTAAGGCTGATGATGGGCAAGATTTAAGTGCCCGAAAACCGGTTCCCGTTAATTAAACATTTTGCTGAGAGAAAGGACCTTTAATTTTTCCTATTATTAATTTCTATTAGTCTCCGACGTTGAAAATGTTATTTTCAATTAAGTTTGAAAACCAATTATTCTGCGATAAAATCTTCCTCTATTAATCCTCCAGATTGGAAATTTTCTTTTCCATAATATTCGAGAAGTAAATGTCAACATAAAAAGTTCAAGTTAGCGTTCGAAGCAAGGTTTAACTTTCATAATAAAAACTGTAAAGACAATATAAATTTTCCTCACTACGAAAGTTTAAAGCACAAAAGTAAACTCGCATAATGTTACGTACACATTCCTTTACAGAAGATAACCTCGCAAAGGAACGCGAATAACGCATCGGGGTAGTAAGTTCACGCTAAAATGTTCCACCTACCTTAAGCTTCTGAACTTTTCCTTTGAGCGAGGAATGCGTGCCGATGTGCTGGAAGAGCGAAGGCTTGTAGTGGAGCCACATTTTTGCTTTGTCCTTTTTGCAAAAGTCCTGCAAAAATTTACACTTAACCAGTTTTCTCGCTTGCTTGCATGATCAGCCTTTGCATTTTAAAACTGAAGGCGAATACGTTCGTTTCTGGTAAATTACGTAACATAATGAATATTCCCAGAGACGACGAACAGGGTATAATAATAACATGCAACTGAAACCGCGTTTAGTGTTTAACGGATAATTACACCTTGAGAAATACTCCACGGTATTCGAGCGGTTTCACGCACCTTTCCCAATTGTATTTAAAGCCATCAGCGAAATGTAAACGAAATTACAACGTAATAATGCAGGAATAACATGAAACTTACATTACTTTTTTCCCAGTTGCATATTTTTGTGAAGATGAGATGATCCAAAAGCCAGTCCACGGGTTTGTCGTTGTAGAACATTTGGAAAAATTGAATCAACCAAGGCAATTCTGCACTCTTGAACATTTTACCTGAAAAAAAAACACCAATTACTTAATTTTTCCCTGCTGCCAACATTTTATGTATATTTTAGTATTTACTTTTTATGCCTTCAAAAGTTTTTTTTATCTTTATGTACTACCTACTTCTATAGCCCCAATCGTTAGAGCTCATACAATACCTCATGGGTTGCGAGCTGCGCGAATACGGAGATAGCAATAAGTGGGGGAGTCTTTTATGTTTCAGGGTTTTGTTTTCTAACAGCAAGCAGTTTTGCTGTGAAATGGAATTTTCAACTAACCAAGCAAAATTAAATTTCAAAATGTAATTGAAATAACAGTGATGGGGTATTAAAAACAAGTTTAGTCTCCGGAATTACTTCTACTACGTATAAGAATATAATTTTGGAATAAAATCAAAAATTCTCTAAGCCAAAAAAATCTATTTAATTGATTTTTGCGGCTGCCAAAAATTGAAGAGGAGGGTAACACTTGAAAATTACTGCTTAAACGATGCGTTCTTATCATCTCTTGTTTATTGAATGTAATGGCATATTAAATTATTGAAAAATTCACAGGAGGCGTCATAGAGAAATTAGGCAGTTAAGAAACAACAAAATGATGACCGCTCTCTAGCTGTAATAGTTCTTAAAATTAGAAATAAATCTAGTGACAGTTTCACATAATAATATAAGTCTTCTTGTAGTTATTACAATATTACTACAGGCAAGGTAAATAGACGATACATCCATAGCTACAAAGGATGAAAATGGCCAATAACATTCGTTTACTTTTTGCCCTTGACTACGGAACTTAATAGTGTCATTTACATTCCTAGGATAATAATTAAAGCAACAAGGTACAGATTCCAAGATTTTATTTCAAACAGAATACTAAAATGTTGGTTTTAACTGTTCGTTGATATGGTAACAGCACAGGCAACTTAGAATAATGGGGCTTTTAACAAATAATTCCGATGACAGCGGTCAAAACGAACTTTTAAAAATATGATTAATTTTCTACCTGTAGCGTGAAAAATTTAATAAGTAACACGGAATGTATCGACTATTAACATTCTCGGCAGGCCACAAGCCTCGGCTTCGCCTTGGCTCGTATTTACCTACCTCGAATGTTATTACGTCTTTGCATTCCTTGTTACTTAAATAACTATTACAGTCAACATTTTTAAATAATAGTAGTGCACACCATACTGAAACTAGAAATAATGGGAAAATAGTGTCTAATTTGTCTGTTAGAGTCTTCTATAAGAATCTGGTGTTAAATTTGCAAATTTTCATTTAAAAAAGCCGTCGGACAACCGCAACTCGCATTTATTGCAATTTTTGAAAATACTTAAAAAATTTAATTTTTTTAAGAGTGGCTGTAGCTCAGAGGTTAGGCGCTTAGCCTCTAACGCTAAAGGTCTAGGGTTCGATTCCTCGGCAAAGCCATGCAGCAATAAAAATCTATGCCGCAACCCGCCACTCACATTCCCCAATGCGGTGTAGGCAGCTGTGGGGTCTTAATGCCTGAAACCTTCTATAGTATTTAGTCGTTCGGATTTGACGTTAAACTGTAGGTCCCCCGTATTCCAGCTTAGTGCTAAGGAGAGTACGTGGCAGAGAAGAGTGCCGGTGCCCAGCAGTGGGACGTAAAGGCTGATTGCGAATTCAAAATTTTAATAATTTCTAAACATTACATTTTTTTTGATAGTTCTGAAAATTTAGAGTTTAAACATTTTTGAAAAATAGAATAATCGTGACGCACTCGTCCATTGAAAAACTTGGTCGCTACGCTCCCTCGTTTTTCAATCTTGGACTCGTACGTTAAGACAATGCCTTATGCAACTTGTGTTTTAATATACTATTAAAGAAAACAAAAAGTTTTTTAAAATTATTGAAAATTATGAAAATTTATACAATTTTGTTAATTTTGTAAAATTTTGAAATTTTGACATTTCGGAAGTTTTAAAAATTTATGAAAATTTAGAAAATTGTTTAAAATTTTAAATATTTTCGAAAATTTTTAAAGATTTTGGAATTTTAAAACAAATTTAGGGAAAATTTCTTGCTTTAAAATTTGATTTTATTTATGAAAAATAGAACAATCTTCAAAATTTTCGGAAAATGTTCAAACATTTAATAATTCTCAATGTTTTAATGAATTTCCAAGAAAACTTATTTTTTTAAAATACATAGATATTTGAAAATTTAAAATATTTTGACAATTTTGAAAAAGTTTAAGATTTCTTGTTTTAATTTATTAGGAAATTAAAAATATTTCTGAAAGTTTTTCATCATCATCAATCTTTCACCTCTTATACCCGAAGGTGTCGAGATCTTTCACTGCGGGTAGGCTCTTCGCTTGCTTTAAAAAAAAATTAATAATAAAATCAATTTCACTCTTTGATTTTATAGTCAAAATCTTAAAAATTATTGATTCAAAATCGCTATAAATTCTTTAAATAAGAAAAAAGTAACAAATAGGATCCCAGAAATGTGTTTTTAAAAAATGTCTGCCTGTAGGTACGAGTATGTACGTATGTATGTGCACTTCATCTCTCCGAATAAAAGGGCCGATTTTGCTGGGCTCTCGATGCATTCCAAAGTGCATCAAGATAAAAAAAATTCAAAACTGAAAACGCCTTTTTATAGCATATTTTCTGGAAAGCAAATATTTTAAATCTAAAACCAGAATCTAAAAGAAGACCTTAGAACAAGTCCAACGCTTTTTTCCCGAACTTTCTGGCTTCAAAATGGCGACAGCTACGATTTGTTTTTAAATCTCGACTTTATCGGTTTATTATTCAAAAAAAAAGGTATCCATTCGGCATAATATTTGGCACGGTAGAAGCTCTAAAGATATTGAATATTACTACCAACGAGAATTTTCTAGCGCATGAAAACTGTGAAGCCAAATTTTTTCAAAAAAAATTCTTAACTGGGTCAACTTTTTTCATTTTAATTTTGTAGAGTCATATAACTGGCGATAAGCTACATTTTGGTTGGTGTCCCAGCCCGCCAATTTCCGTGTGACGCCTTCTATGAATTTTTAAAAATTGGGGTTTTCGAAACCTACTTACTCAAAAACGAGTTATCAGATCAGGATAAAATTTGATATTCTACACGGCCTAGGAGTACAAAATGTTACAAGTTAGGAAGACTTTTAGTACTACTAAAACTGGAAAGAGAAAACATTTTGACAATTTCAAATAAATATTGCGTAAAAACGGGCTTCACAATTTGTTTTAAATTTTATTAGCTAAAAGAATTATGATTCTGAAAATCGAAAATTTGTTGCAGCTATATTTAGGGAGCCAATTTCTCCCCTGCCACCAAATATGTGTTGGTCAATTTGTCCTTCCGTTTGTGGTTTTCTTTAATCTGGAGTCTTTTTCTATAAAATCAAAAATCTGTCTTGTCTCACAAAAAAACTGTCATAAATTCGGTTACTCATAGTACGACGTGCAGCTGATTGTGCGCTGAGCTATAATATTTCTGATGCGCAATATAAAAAAAGTCTGTAGATGAATCGTAAGGTTGTTTGTGGTAATAGTCCACGATAAAAGAAATTTTTATTACCTCTTAACTCTCGGAGGCGTGTCTGGTAATACCTGGTTAAAAGTTAAAGCCCAACAGGAAGGTGTTAAAAACAAGTAATAAAAATTCAAGTTTTGCATATTTATTTAGAATCGGCAATTTAGGTTTAAATAAGTTATAACTCATGCAAGCTAACCTTGAAGAGAAAAATTTGTTTCTTACTATTAATATTTCTACTAAAAGTACGCGGATACAGTCCATACTTTTAAGACTATTGAGTAGGTAGTAAAAATATGTTGAAATGAGAAATCTTTATTACCTCTCAACTCTCAGAGGGGTGTCTGCTAATACCTGATTGAAGATTAAAACCCAACAGGAAGGTGTTAATAGCAAGTATAATAGAAATCCAAGTGTTGCATATTCATTTAGAATCGGCAATTTAGATTTAAAATAAATTATAACTCATGCAAGCTAACCTTGAAGAGATAAATTTGTTTCTTACTATTACTATTTCTTTTGAATGTACGCTGATACAGTCCATACTTTTAAGACTACTTAGTAGGTAGGAGAGAAAGTCACCACGCTCTGTCGAGAGCAAAGGACTCTAAAGAAAAGTAGGTAAAAATATGTTATGCAAATACATTTTTAAGAGGATAATCTTGACGTCTATTACACGATAACAGCTGCGCCTCCGCTAGACTGATAGAGGTAGTGCCATCTATAGTCACTATTAACGCATAAAACGTTGATACAAAAATACTTTTGTAAATATGATAAGTAACAATTTGTAAAGTATAGGAACGTCCACGGGTAGTGTTTCGCTCATTTTCATTATCCTGTTTTTTGAAAACGCAAAAAGTTGTCGTTGCATAATCGAGACACAATAAAGTTAGCATCCATACATATATAAAAGCTCAAAGGGTATTTTCTCCGGTTCCTCCAGCGGCTACCGCTTCACCAATTTGGACCATTTTTTTTCAATGAAAGGTCTCTATCCACAGATGGAACATGAAACATTTTTATATTTTTATTCTACGTCGATTTTTCAATAATAATTATTTTAATTTATGATATATATGAAAGTCTGCTAGACGCGCTTCACTTGAGGCGACATCTACAATAACGCCGCGTCTCATTATTGGAACTAATGCATCACGTGACTTAGCATTTCGCCGGGTCGGTCAACGCTGAGTCTGCCGTCGAATTTCAGCGAGGTAACACTAGTTTCTTTTAAAGTTCTAGAAGCAAATAAGTAAAAATTTTTAGTTGGGTTACCATTTTGTATTTCTATCTAAACAGAAATATTGCATTTGCAGCTGATATATTATTATACGTGTGCAAAATGTTGATAAGTTTATATTCTTTCCTGGACATATTTCCACCAGTCAAAAGTGAAACTTGAATGACAGTGTAATGGATTTCTTTAAATTGTTTTCTGCAGCTACGTTACAAGTTGTTGCTCAAAAACGTTTTGTATCTTGCAAGAAGGTTGACTTTAGCTGTCCACCAGGCGTAAACTATATTTCATGAATCAATAACCCTACGCCGAAACGTACTAAAACTATATTGACTTTTTGGGAAAAATATAAAAATAATGCGCATACATCTTTTAACAAAAATTGAATTTCTGTGTGATTTTTGACAAAAACTTGCAGATGTACCTTCTGGTGTCGTCTTAAGCCTTAGTGTAGAAATACGCCAACGATAGCGATAGCTAAATACATTTATTTAAACTATTACATCACCTTAAATTGTAATAATCATGTTAGTCTGTTTCCGTAATTGTTACAAGTTTTCAGTTTTCAGGACATTGGCGGTGCACTTGAGAGTGGTTTGAAGGCGTCGTTTAAAAAGGTTCAATTCTCATTTTAATTTTTTTTTTAATTTTTACGGGTTGGGGGTTAAGTTTTTTATTTTTAGGGGTTGGGCATTGGGGGTTGGGGATTGGGGGGTTGGGGATTGGGAGTCAAGGTAGTTTAGAGAGGTTGTTCTAATAAGGGTATGATTTTCGTCTTTTTTTATACATTTTCAATTTTTAGGGGTTGCTGGTGCACTTTAGAACTGTTTAAGAGGTGTTATTTCAGTAAAGGCCAAGATTCTCCTCATTTTTCTAATTTGAAAATTTTCAGGGTTTGGGGGTACGTTGGGGTATGTGCACTTAAAGGAGGTTTGGAGATGTTACTTTATTAAAGGAGACGATCCTCGTCTTCTTTACAAATTCTCAATTTTTATGGGACAAATGGGCACTATGGGGTTATTTGGTTGTGTTATTTTTTGATGGCCACCTTTGATGTTTTTAATCATAGGCATACGCTGAAACCTCAAAATTAATTTCCTTCCCGGACTCAAACTGTTCAGATAAGCGACAGGAAGGATTGAACCTAGCAGAAGGTTTTTCTCAAAAAAAGTTGTTCCTATTGTGATTCGATACGTTCGTAGCGAGTTTGTATTTGTATCCGAATTTCGTAGGTTTTATTAAAAAAAAACAAAAACCAATGGGACTGACAGGAAGACCGCGCCTATAGAAACCAGCTATTGGTATGCATATGCGATTATAAACAATGTTTATTTGTAGAAATTTCTGATTATTTAATGTGAAAGTGAATTTTTTGGCGTTAACTGAACTGTTTACGTAAGCGACCATAAGGCTTTTTTCAGTAAAAAGTTGTTCCTGTTGGAATTTAACACGTTCATACCGAGTTTGAAGCCGACATTACAAAGTTTTTAAAAATAAAAAATCGATGGAGGCACTGGGAAGGTGGAGGAACATCATGCCCGCGCAGACCAGCTATTTGGAATGCGTAGAATACAAATCAAAGCTTCTTTTTCGTGCGCATCTATAGTGAAGTAGAGTAAGCCTGCCGTACCCCCGCCTGGTTTTGGCAGAGCAACCTCGTGTTTTTTGCGATTACTAATCTCTTCAGTATAATTTGTTTTTTCTGCGTTAAGGCATCTGGGTTGTAAGGTGTATACGACATACAGACAGACTGTGACTAGTATATCGGCTACAAAGACCATTCCAAAAAATGGTGCCGGCAGTAAAGTAGTCGCAAAACGGGAAGACCGGAGTTGCATTTAAAATAAACACAATAGCTGTCAAGTTACGACATGCCGAGGGTGCGTACATCAGAAAGTCAGCATTCCTAAACAATTTGTAAGTTAAATAAGTTGCCGCGTGAGTTTGTTTATTACGCGCACGGGATAGTTTGTTCCGAATTGCCACAAAAATGGCTACGTGCAATTGACAAACAGTTTGATTAACCAAAATAATTTGATTTATGATGTTAAAATAACATTTAATAACCGATAACCTCTAAGGCCACATTTATTAATATCACAGTGTAAAACGAAGAAACAAACAAGTAAGTGTCACAAGAAAGTTTAATAAAAGGTCGTATAATTTGGCGAATTGGTAATGCGTGTAACGTATTTTTTTGTTACATTTGTTTGATAATAAACGCCCCAAAGAGTAACCCCGCCTGGATTTTAAGGGGAATCACCTGTGTAAAGAAAGAATCTTAGCAGAAAAGTAAAAAGACACAAAGTAAGTGGAACCAAATTTAAATAATTTCGTCGAATTCTCAATGCGTGGCAAAAAATTTGTAACTGTTGCTTCTAGATATTTTCAAATAAGAAATGGAACGGAAAATACAATTTGTTAATGTACTATACTCGTATCCTCAATTTACAGCTGCTTCATAACATTGGAAGTGCTTAGAAGCTTTAAGTTAACCATCAGCTGACATTTTATCCGTTTATGACACCATTTACTTGAGAATTATTACACTATCAGAAAATTGAGCAAAACATGGAAAATTACTTTTTTATTACATAATTCACCTTAAAATCACACTTTGTTGGCTAGACAATTGCCTTGAATGTTAGTGGTAATTGACCATAGTTAATTGATTAACCCACACAATTTGTGCGCTTTTATTTGCAGTACTTATTGGTGAAATACATGAAATTTAGAACACCTTAACCTTCAAATAATTTAATCCCTGGCTGGGTCGCTAGCGATAAAATTAGAATAAGTAGATTGAAAAGCAACATATTGAAAAAATTCTATTAAAACGTACAAAAACATATCAGTATTTTGTAAGTTTGGCGCTAAAACGGTTAGCGTATAACGCGAAGTAAGTACTTCTCAGAAATAACATCCTAAACCATATGTTCGTCTAGCCTCTAGCCAATGTAGATTCTACGAGGGGAGTTTACGCCAAAACCGGAATTTACGCAGTAACGCAAAGTCGTGAAATTAGTGACACATTACCAACCGTACTCTACTAAAGAGGAACCAATACATAACTATTGTCATGGGAAAAGTTCACTTGTTATTCCACCTAGTCGACGTCAGCTCTACCGAGAAACAGCGTATGAAAATATGAGATTTTCACTAATGAAAGCGTCAAACCGGCTGTAATTTTACGTAGACTCAGCTCTCAGTTTCAAAAAGTACACTCAAAAAGGCGTGAGCATTTGATTGGACTAACCTTTTTACAAAATGGCGGTGAGACTGTTCGTGACAATCCACGAAGAGAAGATTGAACAAGGGTTCAACCACAATAAAAGTCATTCCTGCTATTAGTAAACGTGCTGTTTGGTTTTTCCACTATTTCAGAGACAGTAATTTGGCGATTTTCATTGAACAAAGCTTCAACACGTTTAATAACAGCAGGAATGACTCTTGTTGCAGTTGAACTTCCTCTTCCTGATTACGAAGAGTTTCACGGCCATTCTTAAAATTGTTGGCCCATTCAAATGCTTTCTTTGTTTAGTTATTGCTTTGCTGGACGTGGCCTAGCATCTCAGCCAAAGCTATTTTTGCTGTGCATGCTATATCTGCTTAATTGTTCCTCCTATCAGTTCAGACCTCTCTTCTTTTGGATCTTCCAAGGAATTCTTCAATATTTCCGTCAACATTTCCAAGCCATAGTATAGAACTGGCCTAGTAAGCGTTTTATACATTTTCAATTTAGTTTTTGTAGAGAACTAGCGAGAGCTCAGGTGAGACGTATGGTGAAGAAGCAGCGGTTGGTTGGGGATACTCCCCTTCTGATCGTTGCTGCTGGTTATAAGTGAACTCTACTACTTGCGGTGTCACAAGCATGAATTTGGTTTAGCGCAAGTCCCATATATGGGGTTGCGTTTTATAGTGTTAAGAATGCTTCTCGCACTGCTGCTTTCTATCTACCTGCATTAGATCGACGTCATCGGCATATGCCTAGATAGATTTGTTGAATACAAAAAGCCTTTAGTGCCAACTTCGGACAGTCGAATCACTTTCTCTACTGCTAGATTGAATGGAAACATGATTATGTATCTCTTTGCTGTAGCTCATTCTGCGTGTTAAAAAGATCTAAAGGATCTCCTTGAAACCAAAACGGTTCTTGCTAATCGACGAGTTTAAGTGCTAGAAATAGCTGCAGAAATTGCCTGATTCTTTTGGTACAGTTGAGAAAATTCTGCATGGCCATTTTAATCGGAAAAGAATGTCCGCCGCCGAAGAAACTGCGTTCCCAAGCATCTTCGGGCAAAATAATGGCGTCAGTGTTTTGGGATTCCATGTTTAAAAGTATTGGATTCTGGGTATCACTAATTGTAACCTTCTCTGAATATATGTTCCGCAACGGCCGAACCGACAGGGCGCTTTCGTCGAGTGCAGCGTGAGTTTCGGAAATTCGAATACTGATCAGCCCTTCTTGAATCTATGCAACTTATCAATTTAATTATTCTATTTTTTAAGGCGCGGTACTAGAACGAACGTACCGAATTTGTTTAACTAAACAGAAGAATTAACTTAATATGACCCCTTATGGCCGTATCCTTTGCTACCAAGACTGACTTAAAAATTTTGCTTTTACATGAAGATTGTTATACATGCAAAAAAAATATAATAACACAAATGCTAAGCAATGCATGTAAATGAATGTTTTACTTAAAGCGCAATAACATGAGTGACCTGCAAATTATCAAAACAACCTTTTGTTTCTTATGGATCAGACAACAAATCAGCAATTCTAATGCAAAAAAATTTCAATATCTCTCGTTGATGTGGTAGGTGATGTGGCTAACCTCTGAAAGCAAGTTTTCAATCTAACAGGAGAAAGAAAAGCTAAATTTGATTTCAAACACCTACAAAAACTTTACACGTTTTACGATCACATAGTGACAAATGAGTTCTTTTCGAACAGAGATTATATGAAGAGAGTTCCAAATATCAGCAACTTTACGAAAACACCGAATGTGTTGGTGATTTGTAAAACGGTGCTATTTATTACAGCAATTTTTCTATCGCGGACAAATAAGCAGCATAAGGTACAGCGAGACACGGTGATAAATCTCCTAAAAAAGGTTGGAAAAGGAGGGTGGATGAACATAACACTAAGCAATAAATATTTTAAAAGACTTTTAAAACATCAAATTTCATTACACGCCCTTCATTCTTGAATAATAATCAAAAAAGGTTGTTAAAATATCGCAATTTTAAATGCCGTGCTAAACTTTTAAAATCAAAACGTATTTTTTTATTATAAACGATGAAATAAAGGGAATAGCAATTGAAGTTTCCGATTTCAGATTTATTGAAACAGGTTTTTTACGATGACATGGAGAAGTGAAACAATTCAGTTGTAGAAAGGATTGGGTCGTCTGTCCCTGCCAATTTGGTGACAAACCCGTCTCCAGAGCATTCGTCTCTAATACAATTCACCCAGACGTAACATGGTTGCAGAAAATTTGCTTGGAAGAAAATTTCTGCCCGGTAGAAAACTATTCGCACGGAAACGAATGCGTGAAACGTACCCGAATAACGGTGTCCACATTTAGATTTCTTGCCCTTTTTCTACAGACCACGCACCCTTTTGTAAATAAAAGTTGCAGATGTTAAGTCAATCCCGTTGGACTTCTTTAAATTCGAAGTTGATTTGATACTCGGGAAAAGGGATAGTTTGGTAGTCAAGAAAACCAGAATTGGAGGGAATTGCTACCACTTATATATTCGTATTACTGGATCTATAAACTGGTCAATTTTGAAGGTCCTCCTTTTATTGCAAATATTAATTTTCAGAGTTTAAGAATTCACGAAGGAGGCAACAGGAAAATTGGAGTTTTAAAGTGAAAATAAATTCGTGGGTCTTCCGTTGCTGTCTAAGCACACAGCGAAATGAAAAAATTGTAAAAACAGCATTTTGTAAAATTTTCAGCCGTTTTCTAAACCAAAAAAAAGGGGGGGGAAGTGACTAATCCTCTAAATATGAATATCAAATTTCTTAGATTCATACTACAGAACTCGCAAGGTTTTAAACTTAAATGTCATTACACTTTTACGAAACTGCGCCTGCGCGAAGCATGCAGAATGGTCAGGCCGTAGACGCTTAATTTTGGTTAGTTACGGCTCGTCCTATAAACAGAGACGCCGGGTTTTGGATTCCTGAAAGAAAAGAAGAGCAAAACCAGTTTTATTGAATGAAAATGGTGTTTTCTAGTTAGATAAAATCTTTAACAAAACGGATAGAAGTATTTTGAATAATATTAAAAGCAATCCAACACGTGTTTGAGGCTACAGTGGAGGAAGCTGCAAAATTACATTAACGATCTGAAACAAATAAATGGTAATACGATCGTTATTTCGAGCTGAGTGGTGTGTATGTTTTGGAAATAATCTAACCAGAGAAGAAGTATATCATACAACAGTTATCAAGTCAAGGACCACAACAGTAATTGTAAAGAAACTAAGATGTCTGTTTTAACAAAAGTATAATTTTAAATTTTGTTATAGCAATATATTGTGAAATATTTTAACTGTTTAAATACTCTTTGTCACTACCCCCTGTTACTTCAACTCGCTGCGTTTGCGGCATGTATTTCAGTACAATAAACATTTTTAGTAAAATTTACGACAAGTTTATTATTATTATTCTAATTAAAATTTTTATTAAATATGTTTTACAAGTCAGAAATCTCAACCTTCAAATTAACGCATGAAAGATAACAAATTGTGAACGAAAACATTAAAATAATGACTATTACAATTTCATACACTAATGAAAATTTATGTGTTCATGGTATAAATTATTTCTAATTCCTTTTCACTTAACCGTAAAATCAATTTTAAGTTTTACATGCTCGATGCCTTTAAATAAGTATAATGCGAGGCATTTCAGAGTTCAAGGGATTAATTTATTAAACATACTTGTTATTGTACAACAGCGAGAGAGTAATGGATTTTTGTTCCAACCACTTAAATGTAGCAATTACAGAAGATTTAATATCACCCCAGCGTATGCTTGCCATCGAACTGAGGCTTTCAATCCACAATTCCATTAAAAAATATATTGCTACTGTTATATTTTGCAAGAGAGGGGCTTAATTGGTTTTTCTCTGCTATCTCTGTAAAATTGATGGAATAATAACGATATTATGACGATACTTAGGACTGAATTGTAAAAAGGCAAAACGATTGCAAAAAGTAAATTATAATTATTGTTCGTACTGTGCTAAGATTTAGTATTTACGGTCTTAGTCAAATTCGCAAGATTTTATTTTCAGTTGTGCAAGTAAATTACAACATTTAAAAGCATATAATTATGCTGGTGATACTTGTGCGTACTTACTTAATTTTATACCTTTTCAGGTTCGAAATTTGCTTCACTTGAAATTCTGTCTGCATACTAAATTAAATATTACACGGGTCTCTAGAAGAGATAAAATTTATAGCAGTAATAAATCAAAACTGGTTATAAAAACTGTACAATTGGACAGCACAGAAAACACCATGATTTTACTGCACATTTAATACCATCTTTGTAATAAGTTAAAAACACTGAATGAAATTTGTTTAAAATACAGATGCGTAAAATTAACATTAAAATTATGTAATTTAAATGTACTTGATTCTGTTGAAATAATACCATAATTTTATTTATACTAAAATTCAAATTTGTTTGTTGCACTGTTGCTATGACCCATTAAACTTTAGGTTTACAAAAACGTACAGACTCATATTATTAATTAAATGTAAATTTGCCCACACAATTTATTTTTATGTCGGTAAACGGCTAGAAGTACAAAATTAGCAAAGTTCATTCTCCAAATAAAGAACAAAGATTAACCTTTAGGGACCAGAATTTTAAAATGTGTATATGGTCAACATTACAGTACATAAGTGGAATCTTGGGCCGGAATGGGGCAATACAGTGTTGAGCTGTGTCAATATTGTGGAATGTTACGCTTATCATGAATGCACTAAATATCAAACGATGAAGTATTTAATTGCGTGCATGTACATTGTACAGGTAGAATAAGTAAACACAAATAACAAAGAAACACACCGCACACAAAAATATTTCAAAAAATTAAATGTAGATTGAATAATTTAAAAGAATGTTTAAAAACGACAAAAATATATCAAATATGTCTGCAAAAGGCAGCGCGAGCGAGTAATATTTATCCTGAAAATTTCATCAAGTTTCCTCCAACCCATTCCGAGAAAATTAAAAAACAGATGTAAATAAACATAAAATTTCAACACCCTGTATCTCCATAACACTTAGGTTAAGTACATATATTTATACAAACTTTTCGTCTAATTTCCGATTGAAGAATCTATCGCAAAACTTTTTCGGGTCCGTAAAGTTAGCAGGTCAATGAAAGCACTAAATAGCACTAACAAAGCACTAACAATTGGCAATAATTTTTGTTTTTCATTTCGTTAGTGCTTAATGTGTGCCTGCTGAGCGTTTTTTTTATCTAGAGCACTAAATGACACTAATAAAACACTAGCAATTGGCAACATTTTTTCGTAGTGCTTAAATTGTGCCTGCTGAGCGTGAAGTTGGCAGGCAACTGTATTTATTTAATTACACAGGCATTTGTGTGTTTGATGATATTATAATTAGAGCACTAACAAAGTACTAAAGATTGGCATTCGTTTTTTCGTTAGTGCTTAAAGTGTGCCTGCTAAGCGTGAAGCTGGCAGGTGATTGTATTATTTTAATTACTCGGAAATGTGATTGTTTGCTGATTCTTTTGGTATGGCACTAAAAGGCACTAACGAAGCACTAACGACTTGCACAATTGCTGTCGTTAGTGCTCTATTTAAAATATCAGAAAACAAACACATACCTGAAAGTTTAAACAAAAATAGTTTCCTGCCAACTTCACGCTTATCAGGCAGCCATGAGGCACTAACGACAAAATTATTACCAATCATAAGTGCTTTATTTGTGCTCTAAATAATAATTCAGCAAAACCAACGTATTCTTTTCCCGTTGTCAGCTAGGCAATAAAGCGTTTACAACGATCAGAAAACTAATTGGTGTACTGCTGCTGTAAACAAAACAACATTTTAAAGACCTGTTCAACATCAAACTACATTTTGGAAATATTTGTTAAATTTTTGCTTGGATATATTTGGCTAATAATGTCATCGACTTTTTTTTAAAAGAAAGAATTGTTTTTTTATATATTTTTGGTAGTTCTTGAATTTTTCATGATTCTTAAAATATAAAGATCGACGTAAAGACTTAGTGCTACCCTATCATAAAAATTAGTGCAGCATAAGCCAACCCACGACAGGTTTGCGAAAACTGAATTTAAACTACCTTACGTCTATTTAGATGTTGTCACGACCCTTACAAAATCTCTTACGGGCATGTGTTTTTTGCTATTTTTTTTAAATCACTAACAAAGCACTAACGATTGGCAACATTTGTTTCATTAGTGCTTAAAGTCGGCAGGCTTATATATTTTTAATTACTGAGACATTTGTTTTTTTGCTGATAGTGTAATTAGAGCACTAAGGAGCACCGACGAAGCACTAAAGATTAGCAATAGTTTTTTTTCGTTCGTGCTTAAAGTGTGCCTGCTTAGCGTGAAGCTGGCAGGTAATTTTGTTTTTTTTTAATTACCCGGAAATGTGATTGATTCCTGATTTTTTTGGTAGGGCACCAACGAAGCACTAGCGCTTGGCGCAATTGCTGCCGTTAGTGCTTTCATTGACGTGCCAACTTCACGGACCCCATTTGTTCCCACATTTTTCAGCATTCTAAATTCTCATGTACTATTTACGAAATTACATTCTTTGAGGTAGGTCTCCTGGCAGCAATGAACCACAATTAATTTATACGGAAATAAATTCAGATCCTTCTTTAATATTGTGTGACATTCCCACAGAAAGCTCCAGTTGTTGCGATAAATGACAAATAGATGTTTTAGGTTTTTTTTAATACCTTGTCCTTACTGCTTTTTGATGGTCGGCCGCTACCCTGTTTTCTACCTATGCTTCCTGCCTCACGAAGACGTTTAAAACACCTATGCAGGGCATTTTCGAACTGTTTGTAGTCAACAGCAACTTTAGAAAATTTGGCTCTTAATTCTTCCAGTCTTGTACAGATATGTCCGAACCTCATCCACCTTACGTCTGTTGCGAAAAATAAATGCACTCTGCTAAAATGTGTAAATGATTTTGCAAACATTAATGCGAATGTGTTGTTCAAATTCTCCTATATTAGTTTGAATAAAAAACTCTTTTGCATAATTGAAGAAATTCAAAACAGAAAAAAAAACAGTTTGACAACTCAACCAACTCAACTATCAAACCTTCATGTACCTTATGCATTCAGACATGCCCACCGGTAAACAAAATTTAACTCCAGCCAACTTGACTCCTTTTTACATTCAGTATAAGGAAGTATTGATTTCATGAAAATTTTCGAAATCGAGATTTTAGCGGAAATACATGTTTTGGATCTCCAGGAACCCGAAAAATGTTTTTAAAAAATGTCAAAACTCATAGGCGCCCCCGACATGAAGATTAGTTCTTCCTAATCTGAAACTAGTCATATTTGTTATAATATAAAAGGTCACAGTGTCGACTTTCGAAATATGTGGGATTTTTATTTTGTCTGTTATTTGGAGACCAGGGCCATTTTATTTTGATTTACATTACCAGAAACCTTAGAAATTTAATATTTGCATATTTAACAGTAACATAACATCATATAACTGCAAATATCATATCTTCTTTGGTGCCTTCTCAAACCAGGTTGGCCATCATTACAGCAAACTTATGTCTGGTCTGTGTGTTGGTGGAAGATTGTGGAAATCAACTCTTTAATGTAGTCTTTCATGTGCCTGAACCAGGATTTTCCTTTTCTTTCCGTTCCACTTTTATTTGTTTTAATCTTCGTAAGACTATGCCAGGGTGTGCCAAAAATTCTTATCAGTTTGTTGACGCATCTTTGCACACTGAAAAGGTTTGGGTTTACGGAGCCCTCAAGGGAAGGAGATTAATCGGACCTGTTTTCTTTGTATAAAACCAAACTTTTATATTTAAAAATTTGCAATTTTAGGTATCATCAAGGAACTAGATATAAGAAAAAATTCTAATTTCAGCAAGACGGAGCAACCAACCACCTCACTGTGTACGGAAAACGTTGGCCATGTTTCGTAAATTCTTTAATGCACGAATAATTAGTCCAAAATAGTGCGATCGGGTGACGTGAAAAGTTTTAAAATCTAGCTCTATGTGACTTCGTTTATGACCTTAATAACTGCATATTTGCCACACCAATTATGACATGAACTTAGGGAGCGTATAACACAAAAGCTCGGTTGTTATAGCTTTTTATTGTTCAGTAGTTAATAAGCAATTAACAACCAGCGTATTTAAGCAAATGACGCTTTATAGTGAGGTTATATAATATAAAGTGTATGGAAACAGTTCCGACAATGCCTTCACGTAACAAACTTCAACGCCAGCCAACTTTCTTTTATTGAACATTGGTAACTTATGGCTTACTAGTTCAAAGCACAAAAACCCCATTTAAGGACTTGACAAGAAGCCAAATTTCAAAGCTTTACGACTTCTACAACTAGAATTATGCTAGTTTGAACCTTACAGGGCAACAAAACTTGACACATGTTGCAAACAGCTTTGGCGGGGTATAACTCAAAAACCAGAGACTCAAAAATTCTAAAACCTTGATTTTTTTTATTATCCCAGTCAGCATTCCTACCATATTGCAAAAACTAACTCAAACGCTGAGGATGAGATGGGGCACAAAATCATATTTTATGTATTTCAATGGTTGACTCTACAGTTGTGTTTTTGTAACTCCCTCCGTTACTCTTTTGCTGTTATTGCGAGCTTTTATTGTTGAACTGTAACGACAGTTTAAGAGAGCTTTAACGGTAAAGTGTGATGGCTATTCTTCAGTTCTTAATTTTTTAAATAAAATTTAATATTCGTTATTTAATCGTATTTTAAATTATTTATTAATAATTTATTGTAAATAAAACAATTCTTAACTTCAACAGGTTTTTCATTTTAGCCTTATACGTATTTTGACATGTTGACATGTCAGTTTCAGAGGCAAGATTTAAAGTAAACAGTTGGTGTTGCTATGGGAACAATAAATCTTCATAACTTGTTCTTAGTTTTCTATATCTGCGTCCAGATGACTAGATTTCTCATTCCAAAACGTCCAATAACGGTGGATTTAAAAGATCAATTTGCTGATTCATTAAAAGTGCAGATTTTAAATGTTTGTGAATTTCAAATGCTTTTAGTATATCCAACTTACGTTTATGATCACAAAAGTGTAAACATTTTATAGTGTTATTAGATGTCATTGAATAATTGTGTTCTAATGAGTGTTTACCGTAGTTGGATTTATGTGAGTGTTTATACTTGTAACAACGTACGTGTTCCTTGTACCTAATATCAAAATTTCTAATTGTTTGTCCTATATAAACCGAATTACAGTGCGAGCAACTTAATTTGTAGATGCCTGATTTTAGTAAATTGTCTGTTTTTTCTTTAGCATTGAACAAAGTGTTTAAAATGTTTTTTGTTGTTATAGAAGTTATTTTACATTTATTTGTTTTGTTTATAATTTTGGCATTTTTTTCTGATTTATTGCCAAAATATGGAAGAGACGCGTATTTCATTTTATCTGATGAAGTAGTTGGATACATTTTCTGAATAGCTATTGTAAAATGTTTCTCTTTAATTAATATATCCAGAAGTTGAGTATTACAACCATTATTGTATTCAAATTGTTAAATAATCGAAATTTTTTTATTATAACTAATTTTATCTAAAGGAACCGTTAAAGCCCTACGTATCATGGACCTGTATGCTGCTAATTTATTAATATATTATATAATTATGAAACGCCAGACGGCTTAAATCAAAAAAATAATAATATGGAAGAGATACCTATTATATTTTACAGTAGGGTTAATCTCCACTACAACGTTTTCATTCAAAAGAATTTCCATCTAGCCATTTTCCGTTTACACTTACTGGATTTATCGAACGATGCAATATGCATGTTACTTCCGCACAATATTGCAGGAAAATATAATAACCACCACACCTTTCA
The DNA here is from genome assembly GCA_958336395.1 of Ctenicera cuprea. NCBI lineage: Eukaryota > Metazoa > Arthropoda > Insecta > Coleoptera > Elateridae > Ctenicera > Ctenicera cuprea. Next base: position 13,891,958 of record OY284495.1, on the reverse strand, counting down.
AATGCACTTTTCTGTCGGTCTATTACTTTATGCGGAATGTTCAGCAGACACAATTTCCGTTCAACACACATTTTTAAATTTTACTGTTCCACCTCATATTTATTTTAAAATTCTCTTCGCATGGACGCAATTAAGAGAGTTAATTGAAACACGGAGTTTACGGGTAAAAATGGGGTTTGTTTGTTTTTTTCCCTGTTTGTGAAAATATGCAGAGGGTATTACACAGTACAAGTAATTACAGTTTTATTTGATTAACATTCTTTTTCATTCGTTGTTTACACACGTGTATTGTTTTTTTCTTAAAACCACATAAATGCATACAGATACAGTGAAAACGTAAATTACACAATTTTTTAACTGCAATTAGATGTAACTTGAATTGTTAGTTTATTAGATCATAGTGGCTCATTCAATACTTTACAATAATCATTATGTGGCAATTTCACGACAATTTTCTTTAATACAATGTTCTGTAAAATTACAGTGATCTATAGGACAACTTATGGAACGCCGTTTTACTTTTTATTAAACATTTATTAACATCAAAATAAATACATATTTAACGTCAAAAATTGTATAAAATATTATTGTTAAAATATGGCGATTTGACGTTAGTAATTGGCTTTAAACCATTTTAGGCGTCTAAAGTTTCGTTTTTGTCGCAAAAATTGACTTTTTGAAGCCTGAAAATGATCTATTTTACATACCAAGAAAATCTATTCAAATTTAGATAAATAAAACAAATTTTTGAATTCCAAAACACATTTCCTGATGTCTGTAAACCTACGACAAAACATAACGTTTAATTTTGACGTCAAAAATGGTATAATATATTGACGCCACAAAATGTTTCTTAACGACGATAAATAATATTGGGCGTATATAATTGGCTTTTTGAAGTTCATCACCATTTGTAAACTTCTAAAATTTAGCTTATGCCGCATAAATTTGATTTCTTTACGTCAAAAATAGATTTTGTTTACGTTTGAAAATTACCTATTTATTGTAGGGAAAAAATCTATTTATTCTTAATTATTAAAACGATTTTATTTATGTCAAACATTCATATTCAGACTGAAAATTTACGTCAAGACATATCTTTTGAACGCTTGAAAAAACATTTTTGACGTCAAAAATGGTATTAACGTCAACGGTATTTTTTGGTGGTGGTATTAAACAATGTTAAAATGGGGCCGGGAGTGAACGTACTAAACGATAACGGCATAACGCCGATGCAAAAGCATGTAAAAAGTGCAAAGCCGTACCAATAAGCTGTTTAAAATGTGAATCGGTTTCGCATGTGAGTTGTGTGAAATACTTAAAAAAAGTTAAACATATTGACGATAAGCATATAATATGCTGTGATGATTCTGACACACCCACTCATGGTGGAAAAGACGAAATAATGGAGGCTTCTTTCAGCAGCGCCCAAGACATTGAGATTGACGCAAGTATAATTGAAATTAGCTATTTAAAAGAAATAGTAAATCAAAAAGATTGCATAATTAACAATCTTCAAGAATATATTTCATCATTAAAAGACCAAATACATCTCCTAAACAAATTAGCATCCGTATCGCCATCTACTAGCATAAAGCAAAATGTTCTATCCAGCACCGATCCACGACCATGGAGCACGGCTGTTGAAAATAAAGGTCGATTCTCACTTGTGTGCAAGGCCTGGGCTCGGCAAGCGCTCCGCACGGTCCAGGCAAGATTTCTTTTTCATTACTCTTATAGTGGAGCGGATAGAGCTCTGAAACTCGCCGATTTAAGGAGATAAATTTTTCGGAGTAGAAAGATATGGGATCATAACCATCTTGTTCAGAAATGTTTAACGCATCAGAATCTCTTTTTACGAAAATTTTGGGTGGTACTGGAAATAGATATGAGCGATTGAATCTGGAAAATGTCTATTTTCGTACGGGCCGCTTCCGCAAACTGATGTTTTTTTTTTCTCCATACACAAGTAACGTAGATCACTAATTTTTGTTTCACTGATGTACTATTGGGTATTGAACAAGGATATAATTTTTAATGTAGAAAGGACCTTCAATTTTAGTTGTAGTTAATTTTTTTCCCGAGCGGAACATGGCAGAATTGGGAAAGGTCCGACTTCAGTAGTTCTTAACTTTTTTTTTCACGATATGGATTTCAGATTTTTTTATATGTTTGGCTAAATTGAAGTAATACCAACATATTCCCTCGCATAACATATGGTCGTGTTTCAAAAATAAAGTTTTTAGAGCCCAATTTATAACGCCGTGTATAGCGAGCTGTTCTGCTTACTGGGAGTGCGACAGTGAGCGAGTTATAGACTGCATACGAGCATTGGAAAAGGAGCGCATTATACCATAAATATTGTAGGACTCATCGGCCGCTTATTTTTAAAAATGTAATGTTTTTGGGGTAGAAATAATTGAAACCTGTGCAATATTATTAGAACCGCAAATGTACAGTAATAATAATAATATTGAACGGAGAGAACACAAATCGAACGATTAGTAAACATAACAAAAATTGATAAAACAAAGTTTTACCTAACATAAAAACAATATATACCTAGTGCAAAACTAAAAGTCTGAATCTTCTGAATCATACTGGGGCTCGGTATCAGCATTTTTCCATTCTTTACATTTGCACAGTTCAGAGCACTTAAAATTCTCTTTGAAACAGTCACATTTCTGAGTAGAGCATGTCTTATCTTTACAGTAAATATTGAGTACCTTACTTATTTCATCTGGTATGGCAGCTTTCGTCATCCACACGGGTTTCAAGACATTTTCATGCTTCTGCCAACCATAGGAAAATATATCAAGTTCCTCCGTAATGGGAATATGACTACTTTTCCAAATCTTGGTTTGCAGTAGACACCTGTAAGTTCGGTTTTTGCAATATCCTCACTTTGATAAGTAAGAAGTACATACCTTAAAACGTGTTGCAAAAAAGCGTCTTCAGTCGGAGGAAGTTCTGCTGCAGATTTCTTGGTTTTCATCGTCATGTTATAACGAAGCTCGTCCAAGTTGGTACAACTCTTTTGCTTGTACAATTGTCCTACGAAATGTCTCGCAGCGTCAACAGCTTCGTTTGTAGGCAGCACTTCAAGAAATTGTAAATTTTCGAATATTTCAGGGTTTTTTATTAAAGTGTCAAACACTGTTTTCTTGCCAATTTTATAAAATGAACTCGTTGAGTCTGAACCTGTCAAAGCATGTACTGTTGGAAGGCATTGGCAAATGGGTATACCCAGTTTCATTACTATCGAACCAACCAACGTCAATAAACCTAGTTTTATTAGTCGATGAATGGCCGGTTTTTATATATATCTTCTTGTGTTGTAGAATTTCCATTGTCGAAATGTAGTGTAGAACTACCACAAGCACATCCGTATCGTCACTTTTAATTACAATATTTCTCGTATATTTTGCTTTCTCGATGAGATGCACAATAAGGCGCGTGTCAGCCTCTTCATGGTTACATCTTAAATGAATCGGGACTGTCACATCAGTGCTTGTAACTATTCTACATTCTTCACCAACATGAAATCCTCCCCCAATCTAGTTTTAAGGTATGCACTTCTTACTTATCAAAGTGAGCATATTGCAAAAACCGAACTTACAGGTGTCTACTGCAAACCAAGATTTGGAAAAGTAGTCATATTCCCATCACGGAGGAACTTGATATATTTTCCTATGGTTGGCAGAAGCATGAAAATGTCTTGAAACCCGTGTTGCACTAGGTATATATTGTTTTTATGTTAGGTAAAACTTTGTTTTATCAATTTTTGTTATGTTTACTAATCGTTCGATTTGTGTTCTCTCCGTTCAATATTATTATTATTACTACTAGTAGCATACTTATACAAATATTAATAAAAACATTTTTTCAGTTCTCAAAGCAAAAGATTATTTTAGTGTACATTTGCGGTTCTAATAATATTGCACAGGTTTCAATTATTTCTACCCCAAAAACATTACATTTTTAAAAATAAGCGGCCGATGAGTCCTACAATATTTTAGGTATAATGCGCTCCTTTTCCAATGCTCGTATGCAGTCTATAACTCGCTCACTGTCGCACTCGCAGTAAGCAGAACAGCTCGCTATACACGGCGTTATAAATTTGGCTCTAAAAACTTTATTTTTGAAACACGACCATATGTTATGCGAGGGAATATGTTGGTATTACTTCAATTTAGCCAAACATATAAAAAAATCTGAAATCCATATCGTGAAAAAAAAAGTTAAGAACTACTGAAGTCGGAACTTTCCCAATTCTGCCATGTTCCGCACGGGAAAAAAATTAACTACAACTAAAATTGAAGGTCCTTTCTACATTAAAAATTATATCCTTGTTCAATACCCAATAGTACACCAGTGAAACAAAAATTAGTGACCTACGTTACTTGTTTATGGAGAAAAAAAAACATCAGTTTGCGGAGGAGGCCCGTACGAAAATAGACATTTTCCAGATTCAATCGCTCATATATTTTTTCAGTACCACCCAAAATTTTCGTAAAAAGAGATTCTGATGCGTTAGACATTTCTAAACAAGATGGTTATGATCCCATATCTTTCTACTCCATAAATATTTTTTGATGAGCTACAACGTTCTATCCGCTCCACTATTATGCGTTTTAACGATGTGCATTCACACTGGTCGAGCCCGGTCCCGCCAAGAGCCGAGCCGAGCCCGCGTGCTTTCTCTGATGGCCATGCAATGAACAGAATTTGCAAAGAACTGAATGACCAACGAACAGAATACCCGAAGCCGAAGCCGATGACATGCGAACGTAAAGTAGCATTTAACAGAAATTGCATTTAACAGAATAGAATTAAACAGAATACTGGAAGAGGTCACTTTATTCGTGTTCTTTCGGTTTTAGTACTTTTTAGTTACATTTTGATGAATTGTTGTGGTGATACCCACAAAAGACTAATTTTTGGAACGTCAACAAACAGCAGTCAAAAGGGTTAGGAATTTGAAGGTTAAGTACACAGAATATACCTTTGGTTAAGTAATCAAAATCTAATGTTTTAGCACAAAGATAAAATAGTAGCGTTGTACGGTAGGAAATGCATATTTAAGATAAAATAAAACTATAACCATTGACTGTATATAATCAAAGCTATAACGCTGTAGTTATTCTGTTGTACTGCGAAAAAGTGGTACAGAAAATTTGTTGTGTTAATAAATAAATAAAAAGTTGTATTCCTGCATATATACCTGGTGTACAATTAGAAAAATTGACATGGAAATCCAACGTTAATTTTTAACCCTGTGTGTCAATCGTCTCTTCTGTATTTATCTTTTTAATATAAAGGTAAACTCACAAGACTTTTAACTGTCCCACGAAACCATAAACAGCAATCTTATGTGGTATATCAAGTTGCTTGAAAATCGTAATTAATTTTTAATTAACGTTTTGAAAATTTAAATTTTTCATTAATTTAGCCACTTCATCCATTTCACGTTTAGCTCCTACATAATTTGTGGCATTGTCTGAGTACATCAAATTGTCATTCAAATTTAAACCGTTTGACGTTTTTGAACTGGCATCGAATACTACTCTTAATTTGGTAGTGGTGCTAGATTCTTTAATTACCGCATGATGGGGTAAATAAAAACTTGGCGCGTCTACCTCTTGTAATGGAAAGTTTCCATGTGACCTAAGTTGCGATATTCGCATATTCTTTCCTAAATTGTATTTTGTTATTTAATTTTCTTTCTATATTATAAAATCGTTTCAATGCTATTTCATAGGAAAAACCTAAATTCACCGAATCGTCTTTAAAAGGAAGTTTGGCAATAAATCTGCCATTGGCACATCTGGACATCGTTTTTTAAAAATGCGTTTGGCAATTTCATTCTTCCCGGGTCCATATTTTATGGTGTTCTGCTTGCGGCTCAAGTTCCCAAAATCTTTTTTAACCGTTGTCCAGCTGGCTTACGCTGTTGATGGCCAAATTACAACGTACCGGCGATCCATTAGGGATGTTTATGGTACCCCAATAATCCAACCCAGATGTGTTTTTTGAAAAACGGGCCCCGGTGAAATGGACGCACAATAGTTGCCAGAAGATTTCTGCACCCAACAATAAATACAGATTTATTTATTTTGTCTACATGTACGAAAACTATGGCGAAATTTACTTCGTATCTTAGTGTTAAGTTAGAGGTGTTATGAAGGAAAATATTCAAGGAAAATGTAGAGTTATAAGAATCATAATTTTATAGTGAAACATGCTCTTTTTAAAGAACATAAGAAGCGATATCGTAAAAAAACTGTTTTCAGAAACTTTAACCTCTCACACAGCGAAGCGCATAGCGTTAGTAACCTATTTTTATGTATATATAATTTCAGGAAAACAATTTGTAGAGTGTGTTGCCTAAACAACAATCTTTTCGTAATATTTGGATGTTAATTGTATGGTTCAAACAGTTGAACTGTTTTTATTTATGGTTACACTGATACAAATCGAAGTTATCCGAATTTAAAATGGTTCTGATTATTGCAATTCTGTTCAATACACATTCTGCTCGGTGATTACGCGCAATCGTTATCCGAATACGAATTCGCTTCGGGCGACTTCGGATTCTGTTTAAATATCATTCTGTTAAATGCAAGTTCTGTCAAATGCATACCCACCCTTTCTCTGGAAGAATATTTTGCATGGCCCAAGCCGAGCACGTTAGACAAGCGGCGGGCAAGCCACAGCCAATTGGTCATTCTTTCATGATGAAGCGTCAGAAGAGGTCGACATTTACCTCGGAGAAAGACGAAATGCTGATAGAGTATGTGGGGAAAACTTCACAAAGCAAAATTGTGGGTAAACATTGGAGATTTGATGTACCCAGTAACGTCTTTTTATTTTTTGAGGTCTTTTTACCTTTTCTTCTTCCTCGTCCAATATTAGCGCAATTTTTATTAACGTGATAGTTGAAAACATCTTTGTCACAGTGTCTGTCCAACAAGCTGAGCACGACTGAAACCCGCTGGTAACCTGCCACAGTGTGAATACTCCATAAAATCCTTGCACACGCCGAGCGCTTGCCGAGCCCGCGCCTTGCACGAATAGTGAGAATCGACCTTAACAGCAAAACTGAAGTGCCGTCGACAAGCCGAGCCAAGCCCGCGTGCTTTCTCTGGAAGAATATTTTGCATGGCCCAAGCCGAGCACGTTAGACAAGACTCGTGAAGTATGAATACAAGCGGCGGGCAAGCCACAGCCAATTGGTCATTCTTTCACGATGAAGCATCAGAAGAGGTCGACATTTACCTCGGAGAAAGATGAAATGCTGATAGAGTATGTGGGGAAAACGAAGAGTTGTACGATTTTTCCCACAAAAAATATTCGGATGCGCTTCACAAAGCAAACTTGTGGGTAAACATTGGAGATTTGATGTACCCAGTAACGTCTTTTTCTTTTTTGAGGTCTTTTTACCTTTTCTTCTTCCTCGTCCAATATTAGCGCAATTTTTATTAATGTGATAGTTGAAAACATCTTTGTCACAGTGTCTGTCCAACAAGCTGAGCACGACTGAAACCCGCTGGTAACCTGCCACAGTGTGAATACTCCATAAAATCCTTGCACACGCCGAGCGCTTGCCGAGCCCGCGCCTTGCACGAATAGTGAGAATCGACCTTAAAAATTATATGGAACTACAACAAATCACCAAAACAATGTGACTTTAAGAGATATCGGTTCTAAAGAAAATTCTACTAACATAAACAAAACAAACCTTTTACCAACCACAATAACCGAGAAAAACATAAATACAAAAATTGTAGACAGCACACAGAAGCAAAAATTATCTGAGTTAGTAAATATCAATAATGATATTAATTTAGCCAACGGATTTCAACAGGTAGTAAGCAAAAAAGGTAGAAGAAAAACAACATTAGGAACCAACATCGAAAAATGTTAAATAACAGCTGTAGAAAGCAGACCCTCTGTGTTTATCTCAAGGCTCACGGCTGATACTACAAATGATCAGTTAAAGAAACACCTTCAACAATTCAACATAACTTTTCTTGATATTGAAAAATTACAAATTCAGTCAACCAATATCGCAGCATTTAAAATTACAATACCATCGTCTATGGAAAAAAAATGTCAACAATCCTGATAATTGGCCTCGTTTTACAATCATGCGGCCCTTTCGTCAACCGAAAAAAACTGCATAATTCAGCACTGAACAAAACAGACGATCGTAAACTAATAGAAAATATAGAATACCTAATGCCTAAAACAAATATTTCCAAATATACGGTAAATATATTCTTAATAAATATACAATGTATTAGAAATAAGCGATTGGAACTGGAAATTTTCTTGAAATTAAATCCCGAAATAAACGTTCTTTGTTTGTCGGAGCATTGGTTATTTGACGTGCAAGTCGCTGCAAACAAATTAAGTGAATTTACTACAGCAAGTATTTTTTGCCGTAACACTTATCTACATGGCGGGCGGTGTGGCTATTTTTGTTAAAAACAATACTTTATATAAACCTATAAAGAAATGTGAATTCTTGAACAAGGAAAAACATTTTGAAATAGTAACAATTGAATTAATAGGGCAAAAAATGACTGTGACTACAATATATCGTGCGCCTGATGGAAACATGGATATTTTTTTCAACAACTTAATCACATTTCTAGAATTAATCAAATATTGGAAAATAAAGTAATTACGGGAGACTTTAATATACAGATGCAGATAAACATGCCGTTCGATTAATAAATATCTTAACGTCATATGGTTTACACCAAACAGTTCAAGAACCGACAAGGCCGAACAAAAACGGAGGTTCAATAATTGATAATGTATTTATAAGCATATCAAAAGAAACACAGAGTCAAAGTTAAAAATCCATGCTTATCAGATCACTTTGGTATACACTTTTCAGTAAAAAGTATTCCACAAAAACAGGAGGAGAAAGTTAATAGCCGAAAATTAACTATAAGAAACTTAAATAGCCTAAAAACGGCTTTGGAAAATACAAACTGGACTACAATTTATGAACAAAAAAATACCCAAAATTGTTTCACCGAGTTTTATAAAATTTTATTAAAACATTTCGATGACTGCTGTCCCAAAAAACAAGCAGTATCAGGAAAAAGTAAAATTCGTTGGTTTACAGATGAAATAAGGGATATGAGGAACATATTAGAATCGCTTTACACCGTAAACAATGTTATACGAACTGAGGACTCGCAAAATTTGTATAACACCTATAAAAAAATCTACATTATCAAAATTAGAGCGACAAAAAAAGAGGCAAATAGTCGATTCATATTAGAATCAGATAATAAAAATAAAGCTGTTTGGAAGATAATAGAAAAAGAATGCAAACAAACCAAACATCATAAGCATAACAAAATAGAAATTAAGGCTGACGAATTTAACTCGCATTTTGTTGGATAATGTTGGAAGTGCAGTCTACCAACCAGTACTATAGATTTTTACGTATTTTTAAGAGAGGGTGTAAGTTCACCTACAAACTCCTTTTATTTACATACAATAACCGAGACAGACTTGAAAAAATATATTTCTAACCTAAAAAACAAGAATGCTAAAGATATAAACGGCCTTAATGCAAAAGTACTTAAGCATATTAGTGATGCAGTATTAGTACCTCTTTTATGCTCAATAAATAAATGTATCGAAGAAGCAATTTTTCCAGAGGAACTGAAGTTAACAAAAGTTTCCGTCGTATACAAAAATGGAGACCGAAAAAATCCAAACAATTACCGACCCATTTCCATTCTACCCATCATTTCAAAAGTGGTCGAAAGTATTATAAAAGACCAGTTACTTACCTTTATTACTCAACACAACATCTTGAGTGAACAACAGTTTGGTTACAGAAAAGGAAAATCGACTACTCTAGCTGTGATAGATATTATAAATGAAGTCATAAAAGCTTTTAATAACAAATATAAAATAGGAGTAACTCAAATTGATCTAAGTAAAGCATTCGACACTGTTCATCATGATTACCTGTTAGACAAACTACACCATATAAGTAAGGGGCGTGCCTCTTATATTAATGCAAAATTATTTATTTATAAGAAGGCAAATTGTCTCCGTAAATCAAGAATTGTCGGAAGAACACGTGTTAAGTTCGGGAGTTCCGCAAGGTTCCGTGCTGGGGCCGTTGCTATTTTTGATATACATCAACGATTTACCTGCAAACTGCAATATAGGAAAGTTAATACTTTTTGCTGATGATACCACCATAATCAATACAGCAGTTGATGATGCTGCCCTAAGTTTAGCCACGAAGAAAAATCTTCGAGTTGTAGAAGAATGGTTTACGGCAAATCAGCTGAAGCTTATTGCTGAAAAAACGCAAAGTGTTGTTTTTGATGTAAAAAACGGTAGAGATGAGACAAAAGCAGTAAAATGTCTTGATTTCTATAAAGATAACAATCTACGGTGGCATGTTCATGTGCAACAGATAACAAGCAAACTATCCACAGCAACTTATCAGTTGAGAAAATTAATTCAATTAACAACTCCAGCAGCGGTGAGGAATTTCTATTTTTCAAACTTCCATAGTGTATTGCAATACGGAATAATTCTATGGGGTGCTAGTGCGTGTGCTGATCGTGTGTTTATATTGCAAAAATCGGCAGTGCGATCGATGGCTTGTGCAAATTATAGAGAACATTGCAGACCGTTATTTATAAAATTACAAATTTTAACTGTGCCGTGTATCTTAATATTGGAGTGCTTGTTGTTCATAAAAAGTAATGAGCATAATCTCCCTAAGCAATCTTGCCACCACTTTTACAGTACCAGATAGAACGACGATCTAGTCCTGCCAATTCACAGATTGGCCAAAACTCAGTGGCAACCCTTATCCTATTTAGCAACGCAAATGTATAATAAACTTCCAATAGCAATTAGACAACTGCCAGGAAAAAATTACAAAGCTGCAATAAAGAAACATCTTGTAAATACTGCTTACTATACTGTTGATGAATTTTTAAAGTGTGAATCTTTATAAAAGTAAATTTTGATGTTATTTATATTTTATTTGTATGGCAATTTATTTTGTTGATAGATATTAATTATTTGTTTGTTTTATACGTCTATTTTTGTTGACGTATGTAAATGCAATGTATGCATATTAACATGAATAAACTGCTATGCTATGCTAAACGTATATAATTGGTTTTTAAAGTGAAAACATCATTTTCAGACTTTTAAAATTAAGTTTTGGTCGCATAAAGTAACGTCAAAAATTGACGTTTTGACGTCTGAACATTATCTACTTATTGTAAAAAAAATATATATTTAATTCTGAATAAATAAACCGATTTTTTTGCCAAAAACTCATTTTCAGGCTAAAAATCTAAGTCAAGACATTTTTTTGACGTTTGGAAAAACATTTTTGACGTCAAAAATGGTTTTGATGTCAAAAAGTATTTTTTAATAGTGATAAATAATATTGAACGTATATAATTGGTTTTTTTCGTCAAAACATCGTTTTCAGATTTCTAAAATTTAGTTTTTGCCACCTTACGTGGTGACATCACGTTAAAAATTGACTTTTTGACGTGTCAACGGAAAATAGGAAAAAATATATTTAATTCTGAATAAATAAAACGATTGTTTTGAGGTCAGAAACTCATTTTCAGACTCTGAAAACCTACATCAAGACAAATTTTTTAACGTTTGGAAATAAATTTTTGATGTCAAAAATAGTAGAATTGACGTCGAAAAATATGTTTTGAAGGTGATAAATAATATTTGACTTATGTAATTGTATGTTTTGAAGTCAGATTAAAATTTAGTTTTTGTCGCTTAATTTTGATTTCTGACGTCAAAAACTGAATGAAAAAAACTGTTAAAAATGGGTTTTTAGAAGTAAAAAAATCAAATATTGACGTCTGATAATCACTTATACAATTCAATGTTAAACAGTAAAGAGACGTCACTAAACGATTTTTTCACGACAAAACTGCATGACGTGATAAAAAATATTTATTGACGCCTGAAAATAATTTATTTAAACTTTACGAATAGGGTTTCGCTATTTTAATATTTTAATTTAAATTGCCTGAACGAATTTTGACGGCATAAGATACATTTGTGACGTTAATAAATGAATTTACAATGTCAAAAATTTGATTACAAAAATAATATATTAATATTTTTATATGATTTTCAGACGGAAAAATGTTAATTTTTGACGTTAAAAAATCAATATCTGACGTCTGAAATTCAATTTGTAAGGTTTAATATTTAATGTTTTACGTCAAGTATTATTTAGCGGCGTTTCATAACTACCTGCACTATTATTTATTGGCGAATAGTAATGCGGCGCCTTTTAGGCACCTTTCTGATATTGCGGGCTTAGAATTCCTGGGATCAGAAAATAAATTACGCGGAGTGATAGAACAGATGCGACATAACCTTAGATGTTGAGTCGTTTATAAAACCTAACAATTTACTTAATATTTAAAGTTACTTATTCCTATGTGTGAATTAAAAACTTCTTCATTTATTGCATAGCTCATGTCTCCACACTTTATTATGAATTAGCAAAACATTTTATAACAGTTACCAGAATTACATGAAAAGCCATAAACTTTAAATATTCAAATCTCAGAAACAAAAATATTAGCCTATATTGCATAGCTGGCTTAAATAAGAGGCTAAAACGTGATTGTAAATTTTAAGAAGCCAAGTTTATTGTACAATAAAGCTCAGTTTTAATATTCTAAGGCATGTGATTTACCTCGCCAAGAATATTGCTTTTACGTGCTGAATCTTCGCGTGTTTACAGCTTGAATTTTTCTGGGAACACAGCTGTCGTAAGAAATTGCATGGTATATATATACTTTTTTTATATTCTGACATTATTGACATACAGGAGCGAAATCAGAATTTTATTTCGCAGAGAAGTGGAGTATAAAGTGGCAAATAATATATGTACACGCTACAGTTCAGCTTCCGCTTTCGAATAATGTGAATAGATATATTTTACAATCCAGTTTCCAGAGTTTTGTGCAGATACACGGTGAAATTAAATTTCATGGAAAGTCAATACCGCTTGTTGTTGTTAGTTTCAGTTTAAATTGCTAAAGTTTTAGCTCAAAATGTAATTGCAAATAAACTAAATACGCGATGAAATATGTTGTGGCTACAAAAGTGACGACAGAGCTGATGAAATTTGATATTTACAATCTATTGAGAAAAAGACTGCTGTGATTAGGTTAAGTGTAAAACTCAATCATTAGATTAGCTGCAACTTTTACATTTAAAAATTATTACATAAAATTAAGCTTATATTGGATAACGCATATTTGCAATATCATTTATTTTACAATCACGAAAAGTCCGGATTTTTAATCCCAAAACAGCAAATTTCGTTAGAATTCAATTTGTAACCAAAAAACTTAGGTGTACTTAAATCCACTACGTTATACCTGAACATGTGAAACAACTGCAATATTTGAGATACATTGTTTCAATCATATTCTACGCTTATGAACCCTGCTATCATCTCACTGGAAACATAAGCGATGCCTATCCTAACCGCATAACACCGTTACGAACTAGATGCCGCGCAGTATTGTACGGCTTTTGGTCTTACTAAGAGTTTTCAAACGATGCAATGGAGCATTTGCCGTACCTCTGAAACAATGGGTTTTCGAAGAGAAAGTTCCAAGTAAAATTGATATCTGCAACGAAAATTTCAGACCTCGCCACACCCCCCTTCTAGGAAACCAAAAAATGTCTATAACTCCGGAACCCTTTAATTGCAAAGACGTCTATCGCAGTTCGGAAACCTAAAGGCAGCCCCCCTTGAATCTCCGTAAATATAGACTCAAAGCGTAAATTGCAGCTGACCAAATAAATAATAAGTAACTAAATAAGCTCGCATATAGGCGTGATACTGTTATAATCACGTAGATAATTCGTTTAAAATTGCATTTAAATGACAACTATACATTTACAGGAATTATGCGCGTAATTATTATTAATTTATTGCTTCATACTTTCAGTACTGACTAAACAGTAGACTAAAAGTCCAGACACCGAGAAATCTTGAGATAAAAACTTTTTAGAAAGTGTAAAAAAATTACATTATACTTGTTTTAAATGTTTGCGCATCTAAACAACTTTTAATTTTAATTTAAAAAAATTTTTAATAGGAAAAAATAATGCTTATAATCCCCAGGGAGTAATTAAGTGTGTGGCTCTAAGGGAAGCTACCCCCGTTCACTGTAAGTGCCAGGTCATATTAGATCCTTGGAAAATGGAAATTTTCTGCTCTCTAGGTCTTCGTCCCAGTTACTACGTTTGGGAGACCCATCGGGAAATAAATTTGCTTAAGCAAATTATTGGGTGGCTGAAAGTCATCGACATGCAGGTAAAGGTGACGTCCATGAAAGAGTGACGTGTCTGCTGCAATTAGGAACATGAACCCTACGCGCGTGGATTTTGCTTCGCCAACTTACGCCTACAATCAAAGCCTCGGTCCAGGGAGCTTACATTTCAGACGTCGTTCAGGTACCGGTGAATACAATGAAACCGGCTACCAACATATTTGGGCAGTGCATAGTCTACCAGTACTGGGACTGGAAGTAGCCGATACTGGAAGGTTCTACTTTTGCTACTGAAAAGTGGAAATAGTGTTTTTGATTGGTGGCTCTCCGGGAGCACGCTCCCGGTCTGACTACTGAAAAGATTATCGTTGTGGTAGGTAGGTCTATGCAGCCAAGTGTAGTCTTGCTACGGCTCGACGGGTGAGCTGCGTTTCAGCTTAAGTACTGATCTGCGCAGTCTTTAGAGATTTAAGTAGTCTGCCCCCCCCAAGAGTCACTGTACGGCGGCTATTACAGCCAACCTCGTTTTGTTTGCTGTGGCGGCGCCTAGCGAAGGATTGCTGGTATTAAAGAAAACCAAAAACGTAAGCACAAATTTCTCCACCTAAAATTTAGTAGCAGGGGAAAAAATATAGTGGGCGAGAGTAAACAAACTGCATCATACCGCTAGGGTCACAGTTCCTAATGCCGGAGCATCCACGTCACTTCTTCCTAGACTTCGCGTTCACCTACCTCCATTATAGGCCGCCAACCACCCAGTATATCGCCTAAGTAAATTTATAACCCGTAGGGTCACCGTGACGTAGTGGATGGGACGCAGGTATATTTATAGCCACGGCCAGGGAGTGGGAATCCCGTTGCCGAGGACGCGCTGACGCTCAGGTGTTAGAAACTCATATTGAGGGCTAATAACACTTCTACTAACCCAGTTCTCTATATGGTGTCAAATAAGGTACCCCTTGAACCTCCCCGAGGAGAAGTGGACGTAGAAAGTTGAAATTCACCGGAGTGACCGTTAGAACGCCGACCCCGCGAAAGGAGTCTTTGTTTGTTCCCGCTCTCGCCTCTGTGAAAATTCTTGGCCGTTCCGCCTCTCATTCCACCATGGGTCTAAAGCTCGTAGCCTTATGTACTGGTAGCTTGTTCCTGTATCATCTTGAAGAAGTGTACTGATTGAGCATATCTCAATTCGTTGTCAATAATAGTGGTGGTGATTAGGTCGTCAGGTAGGTGTCGCCACATCTCCTTGTTTTCGACCGAGAGAGGAGGCTCCGCGGCCAACCCGTCCACCTTTCATGTGGGAGGCCTGGGTTCGACCGGCGCGGCCGACTGTGCTGGCTCAGGTTTTTCCGTGGTTTCCTGAGCCAAAAGGTGAATACCAAGACAGTACTATCCACGGAAATCCTCCCTTATCCAAATTCTTTGCTCTAACTCATCTTTAACATAGTTTCTCGGCTAAAAAAGAGCCCAGGACTCTGAAAGATCCGTATAGCGGCCCGACGCTTTACAGAAAATGAACCAACACCCAACTTTCCTTTTTCTATAGTTTTCGCAACATATGAAGATAAATAATAATAGATAAAAGATAATTCTGTTGCCTGCTTATAACAGCCATCTGTTTAACCTGTATATCAGTCATATTAAATGAAATGTTTACAGTTTACCTATGCATAAAATGTATCTTCTCGTTTTTTTTTGTAAATTTAAATCTTTTTCATTTCTCATATGCTTAAACGTAAGTTTCTCGTAAGTTAGCCCATTTATTACAGGTTAATAGAGCCAGTTATTAATTGATAGTATGTACTAGATAAATATTTCTAAAGTGAGGCCTTTTTAAAGAATAAATATTTAAATACAAGAACAAAGTTAAATGTATCCGGATTATAACGAACCCAATCGCCAAAACATACTTGGATGAAGGAGTAATCTCGATAAGTAAGGGTTTGGATTAGCGTTTAATTGTCCTATTAGAATGTTGTGAAAAGGGAAAAGATCCTTAAAACTTTCTGCTTTGTCTGTTTTGTGTAGCGTCCAGAATATAATTATTGATTATATTAATAATTAAAATCGTAAAGTTTGTAAATAAGAATACACCAAATAATTACATTTTTGAATGCCATAACTTTTTACACTGATATTTGTAAATCGTACAAGCAAAAATCCGGTCGGATTGATTCGCATCTTTTGTGAATTTGAATTTTATAGTCCGATCCGGATTTGTGAACCAATTGGAGAACGGCTTGGGTTTGTATTTGTGAATCTTTTAATAGATGAAAACGTTTTAGATTCCTAAAAAAAATTAAAGCACCGTTTTTAAAATTAAATTTTCAAAATAAGGATTTTCTCAATACGCATTCATAAGTTCTACCTCAAATTTTGGACAATTTAAGTTAATTACAATAGGGTGGAGTGGCGGTAGCTTAGAGGTTGGGCGCTTGGCCATTAACTAAACGGGGTTCGATTCCCCGCCGCAGTCATGCAGCAACAAAAATCTATGTCGCAACCCGCCACTCACATTTCCCAATCCGGGGTGTAGGCAGCCGTGGAGTTTTATTGCCTGAAACCTTCTCTGGTATTTAGTCGTTCGGATTCGACGTTAAACTGTAGGTCTCTTGTACTCCACTTTAGCACTAAAGAGAATACGTAGCACATAGGAGCGCCGGAGCCCAGAAATGAAACGTAAAGGCTGATTACAATAAGATTCTAGAAATTTATACAAATCTTAAATTTTGCTAAGATAATTACGCAAATACAATTGTGGAACAACTTTTAATTGCATTTTAACAAAGTTCTCACATGATCAAATATAGACCAAACCCTCCTAACTTTAGAGCAATTTAAAGTGACATTTCGTGTATGTAATTACTCCAGGGATTGTTACGTTCCATAATCACAGCACCCCACAAAGTTACTTGAACCTTAAACCTAATTGTCGTCGGACGTCGCAGCACTAATGGCTTTAAAATAAACTGTAGCATGGAGGTTAAGACAGATAATCTCCGGGGAACGACTTACCGATAAATCCGAGTTGGCAGAAGTCCAGGACAAACCACGGCTCCTTCCGGGCAGTCTTTTCTATAGCGAACTTCTTCATTTCGCTGATATAATAAGGTTTCGCTAGGATATCGTCCTCTAACTGCACATAAAATGTCCCCTTCGGTTGCGAGTAGGACATTAGGAAAGCGAAATCTAAATTCTGTTTTGATCGCCACCGAACTCGTTCGCGAGAATCCCCCAATGTTATTCTCAGCTTATCCAAATTCGGGTAGTATGAATGCGAAGGCGCCACCACTTCTATCAGACCGGAATCCACTTGGCTCGGAAACCTGCGAAATTAATGCTTAATTTTTACATGGGAAGCTGTAAGGGATTATTAAGATTTATTATAGTAGAGGCCTATGGTATTACATTCTAATTATATGAAAGCGAGCTTTGCTGCCATAAATACAATTCGGTTTGAGAAACAAATTAGGAGGAATAAGACGAGCAAACCAAGCTATACTCGTTTTATTTATTATTTTTAAACTTCGCTACTTAAACTTATTTTAATAACATTATAATTACTACAGAGCCTTCGTTAATTACTGATACCCACGTGACCTTTAGTCCGCAGTGACTTAGGGAGTTTTAGATTTAGATGTTGAAGTCAGTTTAGGATTGGTACTCGTGGTAACTAAAAATTCCCTGTAAGTGTCACCGTCAACACTCAAAGTGAGGTTACGTATGTAAACAAGCAAGCCTTGATAAGTTAACAAACGGCTTGGGAATTTTTGGATAAAAGGCCTACCAACAGTGTAAGTGGGGTTGCCTATAGTTTGTGGTCACATGGGTATCAGTAATTAATGAAAGCTCTGTACTAATAACACATTATTAGCACCAGTAACATTTTTTATAGTACAGTAGGTAATTATTTGTAATTTGATCAGAGTAGAATATTTACGACAGAATTGCGAATATTTTGTAGATAAGGATTATTTTCTCGAACGATATTAAAACTTACTTAATCCTCATAAAAGAAATTAATAAATTCCTTAATAAAAATAACATATTATTATTAAAATATTTAATTATGAGTATTATTTAATAAAAAATGTTTATTTGTATTTTTAAATGTCTTGAAAATAATGATTTCATATTGATTTTTTGGACCACCAAAAACTAGGTTAGATTAGCTGATTTCATTTATTTTTTAAATATTTAATTATCAAAACTTGCGCGAAGCTTTGGATACAACATCCTAACTTTAACCTTTAAGGGTGGTTCTTAGCGGTTCTGTAATTACCTAAATGAATGACCGCGAGCCCTAATTGTAGATTATTGTGTAATTGTATCCTTTGTTGTAAAATTGCAAGCACTTCAAAGGTTTGGAAGGTTGAATACGTTTAACTATTATGTACAAAGAGTGCCAAACAAGAATCGACAGCGAAGTCGACAGTAAAAGATCCATATGACAATGATGTAATTTCGAATTTTTAAAATTAAAAGCTGGAGAGCTTTGTATTTTAAATAAAATAGCTGCAAATGGTTAATAAATTATAATGAACACTTTCTGTTTACTGCAAAATAATTTTCCACGTGTGGTAGTTTTTGTTAGTTTATCAGTAATTTTATTTTCAAACGTACAAAACATTTTTCTATCTAACTAATTTCTTGGAATTATTTAACATCATCATTCTGAATTTCCAAGAGTAAAATACGTATTTCGAGAAACTTCTTTTTATAGTTAATAAATAAATTTTCAAAAACAGCACATCAGCAGAATCAAATTCCTTTAACAAGTAAATGTAAAAAATTCCTGGGTTTCACAGCTCATTTAGTTAAATCAAACAATAAATTGTAATTACAACGTTTCGGTTTGTTAACAAACTGTAGTGTTGTATTTTTAGTTAAACTTAAGATTTTGACGGAAATGCATGTTTTGGGTCCCCAGGAAAAAAATAGTTTTTAAGAAATACCTCTCTGTGGATGGGTGTGTGCATATGTGTTTATATGCAATTTGTACTTTTTTTAAGAAAATTGCATATTTTAAATTTCAAAGCGGAATTTGATTTGAATTTAACAACTTATTACTCAAAAACGAGTTGCCAGATCGACATAAACTTTAGTTATTGTAATAACCGCAAGGAGAACAATGCTATTTACCACTAAAATTTTTGAAAGAATGAAACCTGTGAAGCGAAGGATATTTTTAGAATTTTAAAAACTTCACAAAATATTGTACAATAACCTTGTCAAACATTTTTTTTCATTTTTTATCCTCATCGACCTAGGGATGTGCTACAATTTGGCTAGTGATACAGTCCGCTAATATCTTTGTGGCGCCATCTATGAATTGAAAATAGAATTGTTAGGTGCAACATTATGAAAAGGGCTAATTGTCCCCCTCCCCTCCAAGTTATAGAATTTTTTTGTGTCTGGCTTCATTCAATCCCAACAAACCATTGTCCAAAAATCAATAAAACGATTTTTATCTCAAAAAACATATTTGGTTTATAACTTCCCATACTTGTATAGTGAAGCAAACAAATTGTCGTTGCGGAGTAATGAACGTGCCTGAAGTTTGTATTGGTGTATATGGTGTATAACGACCGTTAAGTATTATACAACTTTGAGCGCCTACAGCTGGCCAATTTGGTTTATGACTCCCAATATTGTTGTAGTGTTGGCATTCCATTTGCTACACCCAATATGTAATAATATTTTTTATTTATTGTAAAACTTTTTTGTTTACTATGAATATTTATTCATAAAATTACCAAACAGAGCAAATAAATTATTATTTAACTTTTTGGAGCCCAAGGCGCTGCTACTAAAACACGCCACTATTGTTATTGTTGGAGCTACAACGTTGTGCATAAATACTTTTAAGTTTCTAAAGTATAGGAAAGTCCAAGCGAAATGCTTTGCTCAATTTTAATCAATGAAATCTAAAGTACAATTAACGTGTCAAAATTTAACGTTTTAAGCGTATATTGGTTTTACTTTAACAAGGACAGACTGGTGACAAACTACCGGCTCTAGAAAATAAACTCAGCAGGACAACCTAGCAGGCGGCAGTGCAACGTAACAGATGGCTTTCTTTTACACTCTATAAAACTTTTGACCTGGGCAGCATTTCTTCTACAGACACTTATTTATGCTTCAATGTTTGTTTTTTGGCTTAAAAACAAATTTTTTATATATACCTATACTGAAAGTAGTACATAACGAAAATATAAAATTTCTCGCGTTCGGTGGACCAGTCCGTTCCTGCGCATTAACGGTTTTTAAATAAACCTTACTTAACCACACGTATTTGTAAATTCAGACTAATCCTTCAGCAAAAGTGTCGGTAGAAATTCGAAATTACTTTTCTGAATAGTTAGGATAAATAGATCGTAAAAATGGACGAAACACTTTGCCTGCACTTTCCTACACCTACTTGAGAAACTTTTACTTTTCCTATGTCAATAATGTATCCACAACGTTGTAACCCCACAACAGCGGCAGTAGAAAATAAACGAACATTGATATTACTCCGCAAAGCGCAAATACAACACGTCAGGGTCGCGTCGTGCAACCAAAAAGACATAATATGACGTGCAGTCCAAACGAGCTAAGCTATAACTACCACCTGACTGATGGAAACAGTCATCAGCCTGCCGGTTGCTGTCTTATTGTGTTTTAATGGAGAAAAAAAAAGATTGTTGAATACTTGGGTAAATAATTCTTTGGGATTACTGAAAACCAAAAACGGAAAGACAAATTCGTTCGTTAAAATTTTGGTTGGAAAAGGAACCCTTTTTACCCCCCCCCCCCCCCCCCTAAATATTCCAGCACCTAAAAAGTATGTTGTAAATCTTAATTTACTGCCAATCATGAGTTCTGCTTAAACAGAAATTGTTTAACGTCTCCCATTAAACAAAGATTGTTATACCCATAACACACACCCCATAAAATAATATACTACTAGCGCCACCTATACCGGCCGCGCAGTACACCACGACCGAAACAAGTCGCGCCTCACCTGGCTAAGTAGCAGCAGTCCGACCAGACCACTGCAAGAAAGCAGCAGCGGCGTATATCGCTAACGAAGTTAATGTCAAGTCCGATGATATAGACCAAGAATTAACTGTCAACGGTAGGCAAACAGATCGTCTTGTATTAGGATATCTTCCCGTGGACAAATATCTGACCGCACAGCTTGTTGTTTTATTGAGCTTGGTTGATTATACATATATTTTCTGTATTTTTGTGCGTTCGTCGAACTCTAATAAACGTTTAATTCAGTTTATCAGTTTAACATTTTTACTTGGAAGTTTGTTAGTAACTACGTTACTTTCACCTTCTAACAAGACGCATAAATGTTCGATTTTCAAAAGTTCATAGAACGCGTCACAAAAATATTAGCGGAATCGGACACGAACCACATTGTAGCTCATCTCCTGCTGTATGAAACTACAAAATTAAAAAATAATCGTTTCGTTAGTTTTAGAACAATATTTTTTTGAAAATGTCAAAAGTTTGATTGTTTTTTCACTTCACAGTTTTAGTAGTTCCAAAAGTTCGCGTAGCTTGTAACATTGCGTATCTCTAGGGCAGTTTCAATATATTTCATCATAGTCTGATAACTTGTTTTTAAATAAATAAGCCATAAAATCAAAATTTTGGAAAATTCATAGAGATTCGGAACACTAATTAAATTGTAGCACACGTCCAGCTCTATTAGTCAAAATTTTTTTTTAAAACCTAAAATGTTTTTGAAAAAATCCAAAATTTTGAAAGTGTTTTTCACTTGATATTTTTCATTTTTCCAAACCTATTTGTACTTAGTAAAATTGTGTCCTCCAAGAGCGGTTACAATACCAAATTTGATCCCGATGTTCCTACTCGTTTTTTGGTAAATAGGCGTTAATCAAAATTTTCGAAAATTCATAGAAGGCGTCACAGAGAAATTAGCGAGCCGAGACCCGAATCAAATTGTAGTTTATCTCCAGCTCCAGCGTTGGTTAGTTTTTGAGGATTTGTTTTAAAATTCCAAAATTGTTAAAATTTATGTTTAATACTTTATATTTTTCATTTTTCCAAACCTTTTTCTACTTCGTAATATTGTGTCCTCCTAGAGCGGTTACAACACCATATTTGATGCCGATCTTCCTACTTATTTTTGAGTAATAAGGTGTTAAAGTCTAAAATTTCAAAAAATCGTCACGGCAGCCATTTTACAGATAGCAAGTACGAAAAAAATTGTTGGATTTGCCCTAAGGTCTTCTATTAGATGCAAAGCTCATCCCTTTGGGAATGATGCACAACACACAAATGTTATTTATTAAACTGCATTCATAGACTGTAATACAGTTCTCCTGAATAGTTTAACATCTTTATTGCAAAACCTTCAGTATCACATTAGCATTCACTCCTTATTGGTGCTATTGTTTATAAACTGAGAAAACCTCGCAGGAAATGAAACCACAAGATCTTTAATAATGGAGACATCGTAAATTCAATGTCTGTTCTATTCAATTACTCCCAAAGAATTATTTTCTACGTGTCTGCAATTATAACAATTCTTGGCAGCTTTCTCGTCTCATGAAAAACGCACGTTGTAGCTGCAGGCACGCAGATAAAGTTGCCGTAAATTTCAAAACGCTTTTGATAGCAGCCCTGAAGGTTTCATGTATTTATAAATAATGTTGGAGAAGAGTTTTGACAGTTATTTCTAAAAGCTCTCAGTACTATTATGTACGAGATAACCGTTACAGATTAAATTTATCCTTTTGGAACAGGAACTGCGCCTTATCATCTCTTTCAATACCTTTACGTATTCAATATTTTAAAGCCGTAGTAAAATAACTCTCGAACTCCAACCTTGGTATATTTTTATTCAACAATGAAGTGGGCAGAAAGTGACTTTGTCTTAAAAAACGTGGTGTTATAATTAGTGCTGTCGAGAAAAATATTTTTACCGATTAACCAGTTTCGCAATTTGCGATCGGTTTTTAAAAAAAACTGGTTTTAATCATTTCAAACCGGTCTAAAAAGCCGGTCTCTAAAACCCGGTCTAAAAACCGTTCTAAAAAACCGGTTTGAAAAACCTGTCTTAAAACCGGTTTCAATGCGTTCATTAAACTAGTTTTAAAGTAGTCACAATTCAATTCAGTAATTTTTCTTCATATGCCGTTATAAATAAGAAAAATTAAGTTTAAATGATAATAAATAAATAAATCAAAATTATAAGTAAAGATCCGACTTTTAGTCGCAGAAGAGCAAAACATTTCGTTCAATTTCAATAAGTAAACAAAAGCCATGGGCGTACTCAAATCCATTAAGTTATACGTGAAACATATTGGACAAGATAACTAATTTTTCGGATGAGAATTTAGAACAAGTTGTTGTCTACTGCAATTCTTAAGTTTTCTAGTCATCGGTGGTTTTCCATCCTTTATGAATGTTGATAGTCCAAACTTTTCTTTCGTAGAACTTTCTCGTTGTATTAATGAATTTACACGTTCTACTTTCATTAATTCGTGGTTGCTATTTTACATTTCAAGTAAAATAAAATTTTTTTGCAGTTTCATAACATTGTTTTGACCATTCATATTCTACGCTTATGAACCCTGTTTTATTTTATTTTAATATTACATAAGCCTTAATTCCAGTTGACCAAATAAATAATAACTACCTGCACAAGCCAGATTAAGGTCAAACATATAGATGTGTTACCATTCTAAGCTTGTTGATACTTCGTTTAAAAGTTTAGATATGCGCCAACTATACATTTAAAGGAATAATGACAAAATTGCTTAATAATTGATTGCCTCATAATTTAAATACTGGCAAAATACTACACTAGAAATCCGCACTTTAATTATAAGTATAAGCCTTATATTTAAAATTTTGTTTTATTTATTTATTATCATTTAAACTTCATGCTTTTCTTCTTATCTATATCGGCATATGAAGAAAAATTACCAACCAGTACCTTCACTAAAATGTGGGCCCAGGATGAGCGCAGCAAGGCGGCGAGAACTCGTGACTCATACGTGCGGGTAGCAGCTATTCTGTAGATTCGATTTATTTCCAACTAGTTTTATTTATACTAGTGTTACCCCAGCACACAATGCACTGACAGACAGCGTTGACAGAACCGGCGAAATGTCAAGTCACGCGATGCATTAGTTCCAATAATGACACGCGACGTTATTATAGATGGCGCCCCAAGTGACGCGCGTCTAGCCGACCTTCATATATATTGTAAATTACAATAATTATTTTTAAAAAATCGACGTAGAATAAAATCTGTGGATAGAGACCTTTCATTAAAAAAAAATGGTCCAAATTGGTGAAGCGGTAGCCGCCGGAGGAACCGGAGAAAAAAACCCTTTGTGCTTTTATATATGTATGGATTATTTGTGTGATTACTACACTTTGCAAATTTATGTATTTTATTTACATCAGAATCAGCACGAATTAAGCTACAATTTATTACCAATCCATTTTTGTTGTAGCCGCAATACTTTAGCAGATATGACAGTGTAAGCGGCAAAAAGCTTGAATATAATTAGAATTTTGTGTAGGTTCGAAGCGAGAAAATCGCATTTCAAACATTTTAGCTCCGCAAGGGACTGTGTATGTTTACAAACGTAATATTTCAAGCTTTTTACCTCTGGCTTATTGGAATTCAATGCGTTTATCAAAAATTAACTAACTCAGTCATTTTTTCGTTAAACTCTTTCGAAGATTTAAAAAATGTGTTGTTTATTTAAATTTAAATCGATTGCATTGCATTTACATTCATATACTTCTATAAATTACAGCAATTTTACAAAATTTAAAATAATTTAGAACTTTACCGCCGAACTGTTTAAACTTAAGATTTTTAGGTTTTTAGGACGTATGGGAGGCTTGTGTTTGGAATAATAATTAAATTCTAAATTTGTCTCATTCGTGTTGGAACACCCAGTATAGATAATGTGCACTTCTCAACAGAAAAAAACTTCATTTTTGTAACACTCAGTTAAAACATCATCAAATACGTACACGTCTACACGTACGCTTTATTTATATTATTTTTATTAACTTAATTAATGTTTACATTCATTATTTTTCCAGCTAGGGGCTTATTTCGCTGCTTTTAAATATTTTGCTTTTTACGGGAAGAACTGTATAACAAGGGCTTAGTGGAAGTAACAAATTTAATACTCTTTGTTCTAGCTTGACACAAAAGAATTTACATTAATATAAATAACCTATGAATACAGAATTCCCTACTGTACTAGAAAATTCAAATTATTTGTTACAATTTTCATGCAAACAGACTCACCTTAGCTCTACTTCTTTAGCTACTTGCAGCACGTATTCAGCGTCAGTCTGAAAATAAAAGAAAAACGTTTTGATTAGTTGTGTTAAATTTACAAAAATAAAATATAGTTTACACATAAACGACTTATAGAAATTATGTCTGTATGAATGTGTACATACTTTAGATTCGACTTATTAGTAAAAAAGAAAACTACTTTGAAGAAGGTAATTCAGCTTGCAGAACTCACTAAGCGAAGTTTTTCTGTCGATAAATAAATAAACTGTTACGGTTTATAGACGACTCAACAGCTAAGGCTAAACAGCAAATGTTCATTAGGCCGAGCATTTCAACGTGTGTTGGTTACTCTGAAGAGTCAAGAGGTGACACGATAAAATGGACACCCTGTATATAATTTTAACAACTACGGTAAGAAAACTAAAAAAGACAATTCAGATAGATTTAGTGCATCATTTTATCAGGCACAGGAAAAAACAAACAATTTATATATTTAAAATTTATACAGGGTGCATTAAAAATAGATACAAATATGACAACACACAGTAGATTATAGTACCAAACCATAAAAAACATTTGTTTTGTAATGGGCTAAAATAAATTAATAAATATGAGCAAGTTCATATTTAAAATCAGAGAACATTTAATTATTTGTTTACAAAGTGAGGCGCTGGTGTCGCCACTAGTACAAGACGTAAAGCCAAACTGCGCGCAAGGATACCTACTTCACAAATGTTTTCATATGACCTAAAGAGTGAAGATAAAGGGTATAAAATCAATATTCCGGGATAGCAAAGTTCAGTTTGTTCCTCAAACCAGCCAGCCCAGTCCGAAAAAAATACCGGACCAGGTCCAGGTACCAACACCTTGATCCGCCAATAAAGCGGGAGAATTCAGCTTAGTGTTGGTGCAAGTCCGAATTTTATAAAGTAAAGTCAAATGTAATTCAGAATTAGGTATCAACAAAAATATTAACAATATTTAACCTAAGTACCTGAAGTCTGTTGTAAAGGGTTTCACGCGCTTCTATTCCTAAATCAAAGATTAACGTTGGCGTTGAAGGTTCGAACTCACTTTAATCCTTTTTAATAACCTCGTTAATTATCTTAAATTCCGGAAGCAGCGGTTAAAAGGTTTGAACACACTTCCATATCGAACTAGTGAATAAAGGGTTAACGGCGGCGTTGGCGAATTTCAACCCACCTTCATCCCTTTTCCGTAGTTACATTAATTACCCTAATTAATTAATCGAAGTAAAAAGATCTTACTTGATTCTTCTAAAGGGTTTCCATGAAAGACCTAATTGACATAACAATTTCAGAGGCATGACGTTATTAGGTACAAGCCCGCCAGCAGTAGCATTGCAAGAATTAAAAAAAACGCCGTGATAGAAGGTTGTTTAATATTCAAATTCCCAACATAAATTCAGCTTGAACATCAGGGTGGTTAGTAAGGTAAAACGCATTGGCTTTGGTAATTATTTTCAGTATTAGCAGACCAGCTAGGAAGAACTTCACATATACGTGGTTTAATGAATGATTAAATGTTTGCAATTAATCACAATATTGTTAGTAAAGTTTAGTTGCAAAACACGAAATTTGTCCGCTAAACCGGCAGCTGAGTGGTGTGAAGTCAGTACTCCGGCCGTAGTTTATCAGACGTTATCAGCGCCTGCAACGAGTAGAGTCCAGGTGACAGACTACAGTTTGAAAAGTGTATGGACGGTGTCAGCCATAAAGTACTCAACTTTTAATTAAAATAATGTATACATTTGTTTTCTTACAGGATTGCTTGTATTTTTATTATAAAACAAGGAAATATTTTATTTAGTTCGAATACTTACAGAGTTGTAAATTACAGGATGAAATAAATTTAATCTAATTATTTTTCCAGTATCTGTAGCGATCGAACCTTGACTCCGAGCTACCCAGAGGCTGAAGCGGGCTTTTCGAAACGTTACAGTTTGTTAAAGGGGCCCTTATGAGAAAGTATTTATTAAAAATTTGGCTCAAAACTGTTTTAGTACTGCAGGGTAACAACAAAAGTTTGAATTTAAAAACATGTTATCGGTAGAAAAAACAAAACTGAAAAGAAAAGTGAGAAATGTTGCCATACAAAAAATTTCTTATCGTCTGCAAGGTAAGATTTTCCGTTTTTGCCAAATTGGATTTAAATTGCAATTTATGTAATCGCCTTGTAGAATTTAAATTCAGTTTCTACCAATCTCAGCAGTTTGAAAAAATATTTATTTTATTTAAAAAAATGATTTTAAAAAAATTAATGGTATTAATTTGGAATTTCTCTCTACATTTAATACACCTAAACATGTAAAACTATAAAACACTAGACATTCAACGATTCGTTCTTAAGCTGCGATTTGGATGATAATATTGGAAAGGGCCATAAAGATAAACTTGCGTGCAACGACTTGTAAATCCGAATGTGTGGTAGTTCGTGCGAAGAAATAATACTCGTGACTACAAAAACTTCGTTTGTCAAGGTGTCTTACAAAATCCGAGATATCAAACACGAAGAGATTTTGGGTTGGAAATATTTACTATTTTGCGTTTTCTATTTGATACCTGCGTCACAGATAATTATATAATAAATCTTAATCATTTGCATTAAAAAAAAATTGCCATGAAGCAAACAGATACAAATTTATCGAACCTGTACCGCAGGGGCTAGTAAAAAGCATGAAATTTAGGTTCGCTACGAAACAAAAGTATATGAGCTACAGTAGAGAATCTGGTTTCATAAACGGTATCAGCAAATGCATGCAAGAAAAATGTAATTAAAAACCAAATAATCATTTGATTCTTCCTAAACAGGAATGTACAAGCAAAGTGTAAAACTGTATCATAATATGACTAACAACAAACTCTTGTCGTTCAAATAAACCAATGTTTTAAATGAGCTCATAACAAAGAATGTATTAACACGTTAATAAAAATATCAAATCGTTTGCAAGTCTTGTGACTGCCTAAAGAAAAATATACCTCAAACATTCACATGAATATCAATTACAAATTTGGAACAAATCACTGTATTGTTTCGATAACAACTTCATATTTATGTAAAAATAATGTAAATTGATAATGTTTAGATCTGATGCTACCAATTAAATGAACTGCATACTACGTCAATTGCGCTATGATGTAAACGTTACAAATTTTTAAACAATATCCAATGTCAAACAAAACGGCTTCATACAACCAAAATAAACCTGTTAAACTGTTTTCAAGCGTAAAAGTGCTAGAAGTTAACTAATACGGTGTGAACAGTAGTTATGTAAACAATGCAAATCGTAAGTAACTGAATTAACTAAATAAATTAAGGTTCGAGGCTTAATAACCTGAAAATTATACAATAACAAACGTTTGAGATGAAAACAGCAAATAAATATCATAAATTAACTAATTTCGTGTAAAAGTGGCTTCAGGTAACTAGTAAATATAAAGAACTCAAATATATACATCTAAAACAGTAAATCTGATCTTAACAAAGCTCGGTTAATTTAACGGAAAACCAACTTATTCATTAAAGAAGGTACGATAATGTGCAAATATCTACAAAATTTGGCTTCTAACTTAATCCTTCTTACAGGTCTATAGAGCCTCCTACGGTCATCAACACATACCCAGAACGTCCAATATTTTATGTACAGGATTCTAACGTTTATGCACAAAACAGCAATTTCGGTAACGGATCCCAAAACAGGTAATTAAGTAGATACTTAGGTAATACGATGAAACGTGCACAAACCACGTACAAACGTAAGAGTATATATGCGGTTAAAATAGCAAATGATGATTGATGATAGATGAATGAAAGCTTCCAATAAATCAGATTCGGTTTTAAACTGCAGGATATTGAGATTCAAGAGGCCATGCGGTGTGTTCGAAATTCACAAATCCCAAAAAGATCTCTGAGACAAGATCCAAATCCAAATTTCCAACAATATCTCGTGGCATAAATGTAAGGAATTTATACTAATTATTCCATCGAAGTTTTCGCCATAACTGGGATTGTTTGATTTTTATTTCGCTGTTAGTATTTTTAAGCGGTTTAATTTGATGTACCGTAAGCGGTGGCGGTAGCTCAGAGATTGAGCGCTTAGCCTCTAACGCTTAAGCTCTGGGGTTCGATTCCCCGCAGCAGCCATGGAGCATAAAAAATCTGTGGCGCCACCCACTCTCACCTTCCCCAATCCGGTGTAGGCAGCCGCGGGGTTTAATGCCTGAAACCTATCGTATTTAGTCGTTCGGATTAGACGTTAAACTGTAGGTCCCCCTTACTCCACCTTAGCGCTAAGGAGAGTACGTGGCAGAGAGAGTGCCGGAGCTCAGCAGTGGGACGTAAAGGCTGATTACGATACGATATGGTCATAAGGGGTACGTTATCATTTAATATTTTTGAGTTGGGGTGGTTTGTGTATTTGATGACATGATGCAGCATAGGAATAAATTAATAAATCAAGCACTCAAAATTGATTGTAAGTAAAATCGTTGATTGACTTATTTAGCAATATATTGTTAGTATTCTACAAATGAGTATTTTAATATAATTAAAGTATCAACAAAGTCCGATCAGTACCACAAATTTAGGAGCTAAACTTCGACAATTAACTAACGGTATGCAGATTACCCTAAATATTGAGTAAATCCCTAACCGAAACTGTGGTTACGGTAAAACGTGGTTCCTATAAATTTCAGTGGCATTAACGTAAAGCGAACAATCAACCACAACATGAAAACGGAATTATCAAAGAGTAGGAAAACCTGTTTCATATGCAAACTGTAATGAAAGCCAGGATATTAACAAAGCATATTGCACAATTGAATCACAAACTTTAGGATTTGGTACAAGATTTTTTAGTATAAAAATAAAAAGCTCCATTATTCAACTTTTGATTTTATTAATTGAATTAGGACAACCACATTTACGGATACATTTATCTGTTTTTAGTAACTACTCATGTATGATACAAATAGTCCATATTTTTTTAAAAGCCGGTTATTTACAGCATTGAAAACAATAATTTTTTCCTCAATTTCGTGTTAAAATGTTTTTTTAAGAATCACGAGGCCGTGCGTTATTCCCATCCCACCCTCTTCCCCAGGCTCAGCGCTATTCACCGGTCTAACATGCCCCACCCCTGAAAGACTGCAACCCAACAAACACACCACACACTATCCATGGAGAGGCCGGATTTAACTTATTCAGAAAATTTTCCGACGGGCAGAGGACTCGAACCTACTGCTGTTGGTAGTCTAGTTTCAAAGCCTGAGACTTTAACCACTAGACCACCCGCTGGCCCCGTGTTAAAATGTAGTAGGTATTGTCAATAAAGAAATATATTTTTTTTTGGGAAAACAAAGTTTTGTTTCCTTTTTAATTTTTTTTTTGATAAATCTTTAGCTTTGAACATCTTGTTGAAAGCAAAACATCAGTTTTGAATACATCTAATAATTAATAAATAACATGTCAAGGAAAAACAGTGTAACTGTGATGATAAATGTACATCACTTAATATTGTAAACACGAACTTAGAGGTTGTATGTACTTCTTATGTAAATGTTATTGTGGTAATGCAAATTGGTTAAATAAATTACAGTTTCTACATGTGACGTAAATGAGGTATTTTCCCAACTTTGTGCAGGATGTTTGTTTATTTCTTTAGTCAGTGGCGTAGCACTTCTACGATGTTTCTAAACCCTTTTACCAAATTGTCTGCTTCCATGCTTGTTGAACTCCCTTGAAAATTTTTATAACATTGGTGGGAAGGCGTATCTACGGTTTTATTGAAAAATTTGTCGCAGATTGTACAATATTTGTTTCGAACCTCTACAAGTAGTACCTTAACGAAACTCTGGCCAACTAGCTCCACCTATTGATAATTCAGTGTAATTACTTTCCCATACCTTCGGTATAGGGAAGTATTGACTTTCGAAATATAGATTTTAACGGAAATACAGTTTTGGGGCTCAAGAAACCCAAAAAAGTGCTTCTTTTATCGAAAATTAGTCTACTTAAGCTATTAAAATTAGACATTTTTTTTGGTGCGTTTTTTTTTCGAAACTAAATTTTGAGTGCGAAATCTGAGAGAAGAACTTAAGACAAATCGAAATTCTTTTTACCGAACTCTCTAGCTTCAAAATGGCGAACGCTACAATCTTTTGAAAATTTCGACGCTAACGTCCATTTTTTCAAAAAGTAGTTGTGTGATCGGGATCAACTACAACTTGTTTGAGAGCCCTTCGTGGGTAGTATACGATAAAGTAAAATTAATTTCAAAAATTCGAAAAACTGCCCACACGATTTTTTTAAAACTTTTTAAACCGACAGAGCTTGCATTGAACTACAAGTTTGTTTTTCACTAATCTCCCAAATTTTACTCTGACGCCTTCCAGGAATTTTTGAAAAGTTTGAAAGTGATTAATTATTTATTGTAAAACTCAAACGCCGATTGTTATAAACTTTTATCAGTTCGATGAACTATTTGCAGTACTTTATTAAAATTAGCAAGAATTTTCAACTATTTCAAAAATAATAAAAAAAACAATGATTTTTAATATCAAAAACGCGTTTTCCGGTAGTTACGTGCTTTTAACTACGCCTATCAATTAGCTCTAGTTAAAAAATATATTTTTCATCCTTTGCATATTTTTGATAACTCTTTAAATTTATATCGATTTTTAGTCCGATATCCGCTGTAGCGCGGGTGGTTTCGTTCTTACTATTCTTATATGGTATGTGACACCGTAGGGTTGTCTATGTAAATTGTTTTCTTAGAAATCTAACATACGGTGGAATGAAAAAAGGGCTTAAGGCAAATCGAAAACGTTTTTACCGAATTATCTAGCTTCAAAATGGCGGCCGCTACAAGTTTGGTCGTCTGGCCAGCATCAGCTACAACTTTTTTCGGAGCCCTTTGTGGGTGGTATACAATGACACAAAATTAATTTCAAAATCTAAAAACGATTGCGATGGCGCTTCTTCAAAATTTTGAAAACTGTCAAATAAATATTATTCAAAAACTGCCCACACGATTTTTTTTAAACTTTTTAGGCTGCTAGAACCGATTGATTACAATTTGGTTTTTGCTGAAAGCTGTATTTTTACTGTAGCGCTTTCTATGCTTTTGGATGGATGGAATGGAGGGTTGCCTCCTATATAGCTTGCTTTCTTAGAAATCTAACAGTCGGTGAAATGTACAACGTTATAATTATAAAATTTACACTGCACACTATCAATAAATAAATACAGACAAATATTGTAGATTTTATAAAGTGAGGATGTAAGCGGCTGGATGCGGCCATTTAAATCCGTGAAATCATGTCATTGTGATTTAAAAGCCTTTGTTGTGAGATTAACATGGTTTTTAAATCCGGTGGTACGTAAGTGATGATATTCTGCTGTAAGAGCCGGTTTAAGAATATTCATCTTTTTTTGGCTTTAAAATGATGCCAAATTTATTAATTTTAAGACCTTGGGGTTGTGACTTTGACCACACTGTGCACGAAATTTGAATGGTAATATGTCTATTTTACTAAGAAAATTACGATCTGTTTCGTAATGTCATAAGTCGTAATGTTGCTGCTGTATCATTCGTTTGCTGGGATATCCTTCACAGTATATGAGGTCCAGCAGCCGATGTGCTAGTTCTTCAGCGCTATCCAGGGTGCACGTGTAGTCTAGTTTCTGCTACGGACGCGAACTAGCTTTGCACTACGAAAAAATAAAACGGTAGAGATTTTAAAATTTGAAAGTAACATTGGACACGCAACAACATATTGCAAAAACTCTCAGGAACAAGCTGGGGAGCTAACGCAGCGGTCCTCAAAACTTCTGCCCTAGCACTAGTATACTCAGTAGCGGAATACTGTAGCCCGGTCTGGATTAACAGTGCACATACCGGCAGGATCGACGTTCAACTGAACGATACGATGAGAACAGTTTCCGGCACGATCAAATCCACACCTCTCCAGTGGTTACCAGTACTGTCCAACATCCCTCTCCCCAGCTACGCAGGCAGGCTTCCCTGAAAAATGAATGGCTCAAATGCTGTAACAACCCACAGTTGCCCATCCATTAAGACTGTACGAGGCAGCACACACAGAGACTAAAATCTAGAAAGCCCACATGGAGATTAGCAGAAACACTCGTACAAGAAAACTTCCAGTTGAAGACATCCTGGATGAACGAATGGACTGATTCAAACCCTGACACCCTGAACCTAATAACAGATCCCACAATTCAGCCAGCCGGATTTAACCTACCAAGGAAGACATGGTCCGCGCTAAACTGGGTGCGCACTGGCCATGGCCGATGCGAGTATCTGCAACACAAATGGGGCATCTCCGAAGAACCTGACTGCGACTGCGGCCACCCAGCACAAACGATCCAACACATTGCATTAGGCCCTTGTCCCACCAAAGCTGCGCAACAGCGACGTGACAACGACCCGATGTCGCCAGCGTGTATCTTTCGTATTTAACCCATGGTTTATATACACCGTACACCCATCAACGCTCCAGCAAAAACATCCAAGCTGCGTGTCGGCTTCTTGTTGCCGAGCGACTCGACAGGTCAGTTGTGAAGTAACATTCAAGCTGTGTGTGCGGTGGTATTTTGCGTTTAATGACGAAAAGGGAAATGAATATCATGGCACAACAGAAAAATGAACAGGAATTTAATGAAAAATTAGTAGATGCTGTAGAAAAATATACTTGCTTATACAATATAAAATAAGTTAGCAGAATATTCTCGAAAAGATGTGACCGAAAAAGCTTAGCAGCAACAAACATTCTGTTTTTTGGTTTCTTGCAATAAAAGGATGCACCCACCATTTCCTTTTCTTAGACAGTCTAGAATTTTTTCTATTTCGTAAGTACCAGTACATTGCAATCACATCGTCGTCTTCACTTGATGACATTGTTCACTGAACTGAATGTAGAAAACACGTTGCTTTGGTGGGACAACTCCATGTCGCCTACTTGTGTCATGTCGAAATCGCGTCGCTCTCGCGTCGCTGTTGCGCAGCTTTGGTGGGACAGGGGCCCTAGAGTGCCCAATACGAAGGTTCAATGGTTCAATATACAACATCCATGAAGCCAATGAGGACGCAGTAACGTGGCTGTCTAATTTATTACTATTCTACATATTATATACATATAGTACATTTTATTCACACTCCGTGTTCTGTTTACACTTTGTATTTTATTTATACTCTGTTCTTGTATTTGTTTATATTTGAATTTTATCTGCATTTGCTGTATCTATTTTCTATTTGCCTACGAAATAATAATAATAATAAGTCGTAATTTTAATGCAAATCATCTGAATTGTAATTTCGTGTTGTAAATCAAATTAATACGGCCCTGATTTTAAAAATTAAAGCTGAAATAATAACAGCCACATATTTTCGAAAGTAGACATTATGGCCCTTTCATATGATACCAATGGGACCGATTGCATTAAAGATTAAATGAGAAATATTCGAGCCTGGGCGGGCTTCCATGATTTTATTAACCGCTTCCAGTAGTTAGCCACAGGCACAATTTTTACGATTGCAGCTCGACAAGACAACAAAACTATATACAGGGTGTTAATGAATTGTAGGGACAAACTTCTAGGGCTTGCAAAACACAATGAAGCAAACAACTTTTGTTAATAAATGTGTGGTAAAAAGTGTTTCCTTTAGAAAATAGAGCCTCTTTAAGATTCTTTAAGAAGTACCTGAAAATAGGCAACCCAAATTGCATTTTCAAATATTTTGCACAGGTCACACGGAATCTTGAAAAAAAAACGACCTAGACATACATGCATTCGTTTCTTTCTGTGCCTTTTTTTATGATTCATTTTTTTCGTTTTGTGATTTTTTTGATAATTATTTTCTTCGTTATTTTCCTTCAGTGTTTCGTATTTTTGTGTTATGGCGAATTATACTTTTGCCGAACAGCATGACATGATGTTCATGTATGGAGCTGCTTGGGGTAACGCACGCGAAGCTGCCTGTACCAAGAACATTTTCCGAATAGGAATCATCCATCGCACAAAGCTTTTAGTGTAGTTTCACGTCGGCTGCGGGAGGAAGTTGAAACTGTAGAAGAATTTACGGCGCGTATTCTTGCTGCAAGTGAAGAACTTCAACAGACTCCTGGTATATTTGTGGCGGTGCGCAGGAATTTACTTCGTAGATGTGCTTCGTGTGTAGCAGCTGGGGGGCGACATTTTGAACATTTACTATAATTTTGTTAATTTTTGAATTAGTTATTGTAAATTTTGCAAATAGTTAATTTTTGCTTGGTAATTTTGGTTGTTTCTATTGCTTAGTTTTGAAACATTTTGTTAATTAATTTATTTGAAATTTAATTTGAATTTGAAAAGTGGTAAAGAGGGCTTTATTTATCCTGTATTAGTTTCCGTCTTAAGGAAACAAATAGTAGGTAGTAAATTGAGTTGCCTACATTTAGGCGCTTCTTAAAGAATCTTTGAGAAGCTCTATCCCTGAAAGGAAACACTTTTGACCACACATTTATTAACAAAAGTTGTTTGCGTTGTTGTGTTTTGCAAGCCCTAGTAGTTTGTCCCTACAATTCATTAACACCCTGTATAGGAAACGCATATTAGAATCTCCTAAAAGCTTCAAAACTGGATGTTTTTCTAGATATAGTTCTAAACTCATTTAACTGCCACAGTAATTTATGTCAAAAACATGTTTTGCTGATATGTACGTGAAAAATGTTAAAGTTAATCTAATAAGTTACATCCCCCAATTTCTCTGTCGGTTACAAACGTCAGCATGACGGATGAATTTCTCTTCTCATCATTATTAAACGTCGTTTCCCAGTAAAAATATATTTTCTCGACGAGATATTGTCCCGCGGAAAAATATTTCTGGAAATGATCATTTATACTAACATTAGGCATGCATCCGTAAATTTACGTGAGATATAGACATTCAGATGAAAAACCCATTAGCAATTCTCGTGGTATACAAACAAGTACGAGCGACAGTCGCTCTTTATATAGATCTATTTATATGAAGAACTTCAAGTCGGCTTTGGCTCAGAAATTCGAAGGCGTATGCATTCAACCTGTGCAAAATACATAATCCAATTTTACGGTTCAGTGAGACGGGGCGAGATATTTTATTATCCTTGCTCCGTGCATATTGTTTACTATGTGACTGAATGTTTTACGTTGACGTATGTATGGACTCGATTCTTGATTCACTTGGAGTAATGAAAACAATTTGGGGTTTGTAAGTTTTATTTCTAAATGTATTTATTGTAGGAGAAAATGGAAATGAGAGTAAGTAAAACAGACGTGTAAACATAAAATCGTGTACGCGCCCATCATTTTAAGGCTTGTTTGCACTACCATAGTCTAGTTTCTACAGCATTTTATCATTTTATATACAGGATTGGACAAAAGTACGGTACAATGCAAATATCTTTAATATGACAACCGAGATTTTGACAAAGTTCTCTACATATACGGCGGATACAATGAAAGTGTCGGCGGTTTAAAAAGACTTCCGGTTTAGCCAGAAATGATATCAACTTTTTTATTCTAAATAAAACACCCTGTATATTTTGTGATATATCGATAGAACTCTTTTTTGCGAATTCAGTGATATAAGGTTTTATTTCATTATTTTCATTAATTTTAGAGATATTGAACAATAATGTTTCGTAATTGTTATCTAGCAGCTCATGAAAACAAAAGGATGTGACAAGCTTAAACAGTAACGTAATGTTGTCAAATATGCTTGGTTCGTGTTGTGTTGTTTTAATGTTCGATAGATTGAGCAGTGTGGTTGCAGTAATCAATTAATTAACCTTACTTAATTAAAACTGCTGAATTTAACACCAGAAATGGTTCAATTAACAGAAAGATAATTCCGATTTTAATTGTGGTTGGTTTTGGTGAGCGTCGTAGAACTCAGCAAGAAGTTTGTACTTTATTTAACAATTTGCAATATTTCTGTTAATTGAACCATTTCTGATGTTAAATTCAGCAGTTTTAATTAAGTAAGGTTAATTAATTGATTACTGAAACAACACTGCTCAATTTCTCGAACATCAAAACAACACAACACGAACCAAGCATATTTGACAACATTACATAACTGTTTAAGCTTCTCACATTCTTTTGTTTTCATGAGCTGCTAGATAACAATTACGAAACATTATTGTTCAATATCTCTATAATTATTAAAAATAAAGACACGAAACCTTATATTACTAAACTTGCAAAAAAGAGTTCCATCGATATATCAAAAAATACACAGGGTAATCCATATAAAATAAAAAAGTTGATATCATTTCCGTTTAAACCGCCGATACTTTCATTGTATTCGCCGTATATCGGAACCTTCATGTAGAAAATTTTGTCAAAATCGCGGTTGCCGTATTAAAGATATTTGCATTGTTCCGTACTTTTGCCCAACCCTGTATTGCCTACCTGCTCTTAGCCATTGTTACTTTCACAATAAATGGAGATATTATCTCAATATATTGAAATAATTTCTTAAAATATTGAGTTAATATCTCAATTTCTAATTTGTTTCTTAAATATCATGTTGAATTATATCTTGTTTTTTGTAATTATTCATGGATTTATATTCAGTACATGATCAAACACTTAAATTTGAGTTTGATTGTTTTTTTTAAACTTTAATAACTCCAGAAATATTAGCGAATTTGAGAAATCGTAGAGGAACTTTTTGTTTAGTTTTTATGGTAGAGTACCGTCCCACAGTCCGTGTCCGCAAGTTTCAGAACAACTGTATACTACATGCCTAACTGCCTCACCATAACAAGACGACTAAATCTTGCAGCTCGGAAAGATTTCACAACGGCGGGCACTTGCATGTCGGTTTAGTTTATTGATTACTTTCAGTGAAGGTTTATTTTGCTGCCACTTCTGTTAGTTTTTTTTTTTTTTTTTTTTTTTTTTTTTTTAAAGAATCATGAAGCCGTGCATGAGCACGACCCCATGATTCCTATCCCACCCCCTTACCCGGGCTCAGCGGACTTGCGCTCTTTCACCGGTCTAACATGCACCCACCCCTGAAGACATGCAACCCAACATACACACCTACATACACCATCCATGGACCCGTCGGATTTAACTTGTTCAGAAAAATTACCGCCGAGCATTGGATTCGAACCAACTGCCATTGAGAGTCTAGTTTCAAAGCCTGGGACTTTAACCACTAGACCACCCGCCGGCCCGTCTTCTGTTAGTAAAATTTGGTTATTTATGGTTTAATTTATTTAAAAAAAAAAAAAAAAAAATCGGAAATGTGTATTTATCGCGCTGACAACAAACAAACACATATCAGACGAGTTATATTAGTCATTGAACGCTTATTATTAAAAAATGTTTACAACAAATTCTAGATGTTTCTCTGTAGGAATTCCACTTTTACTGACTATGCAATTAGCAACGTGTTTTATAACTCAAAGCAGCTTAAATATTTACTAGTGTTACCCCAGCACACAATGCACTGACAGACAGCATTGACAGAATCGGCAAAATGTCAAGTCACGTGATGCATTAGTTCCAATAATGACACGCGACTTTATTGTAGATGGCGCCCCAAGTGACGCGCGTCTAGCCGACCTTCATATATATTATAAATTAAAATAATTATTATTAAACAATCGACGTAAAATTAAAATATAAAAATGTTTCATGTTCCATCTGTGGATAGAGACCTTTCATCTAAAAAAAAATGGTCTAAATTGGTGAAGCGGTAGCCGCTGGAGAAACCGGAGAAAAAACCCTTTGTGCTTTTATATATGTATGGATAGTGTTACCCCAGCACACAATGCACTGACAGACAGCGTTGACAGAACCGGCGAAATGTCAAGTCACGTGATGCATTAGTTCCAATAATGACACGCGACGTTATTGTAGATGGCGCCCCAAGTGACGCGCGTCTAGCCGACCTTCATATATATTATACATTAAAATAATTATTATTAAAAAATCGACGTAGAATAAAAATATAAAAATGTTTCATGTTCCATCTGAGGATAGAGACCTTTCATTGAAAAAAAAATGGTCCAAATTGGTGAAGCGGTAGCCGCTGGAGGAACCGGAGAAAAAACCCTTTGTGCTTTTATACATGTATGGATAGTGTTACCGCAGCACACAATGCACTGACAGACAGCGTTGACAGAACCGGCGAAATGTCAAGTCACGTGATGCATTAGTTCCAATAATGACACGCGACGTTATTGTAGATGGCGCCCCAAGTGACGCGCGTCTAGCCGACCTTCATATATATTATACATTAAAATAATTATTATTAAAAAATCGACGTAGAATAAAAATATAAAAATGTTTCATGTTCCATCTGAGGATAGAGACCTTTCATTGAAAAAAAAATGGTCCAAATTGGTGAAGCGGTAGCCGCTGGAGGAACCGGAGAAAAAACCCTTTGTGCTTTTATACATGTATGGATAGTGTTACCGCAGCACACAATGCACTGACAGACAGCGTTGACAGAACCGGCGAAATGTCAAGTCACGTGATGCATTAGTTCCAATAATGACACGCGACGTTATTGTAGATGGCGCCCCAAGTGACGCGCGTCTAGCCGACCTTCATATATATTATAAATTAAAATAATTATTATTAAAAAATCGACGTAGAATAAAAATATAAAAATGTTTCATGTTCCATCAGTGGATAGAGACCTTTCATTTTAAAAAAAAATGGTCCAAATTGGTGAAGCGGTAGCCGCTGGAGGAACCGGAGAAAAATACCCTTTGAGCTTGTATATGTATATGTATGGATGCTAACTTTATTGTATCTCGATTATGAAACGACAACTTTTTGCGTTTTCAAAAAACAGGATAATGAAAATGAGCGAAACACTACCCGTGGACGTTCCTATACTTTACAAATTGTTACTTATCATATTTACAAAAGTATTTTTGTATCAACGTTTTATGCGTCAATAGTGACTATAGATGGCACTACCTCTATCAGTCTAGCGAAGTATGGAGGATTATGTTTGCGGTTCCAATATTTACGTTAAAATCACGTAGGGTGATTGAGACGATGAAGCTACAATATCGGTGGAATGTAATAATTATATCATTGCCTCTCTGATTTATGTGAATAAGGGCGAATTTAACTTTTATGCAAATGTTTAAAAACATTTTTTAGTGCGTATTTAATAGTTTTGAAAATCTCTGATAAGGCACTTCGTTGGAAGTCATAAGTTTAACCAATTTTGTTGTCATTTTTTAAGGATCTTTTCTGGGTCTGCCATAAGATTTTTTTTGGGATGTTTTTCCTAAAGATTTTACGGGGGTCTTTCTTTCTTCAATTTTGTTTACGGGTCTGTTTTCCGGGCTTCTTTTCAGTTTTTTATTTGCGGGAGCAGCACTCATTCAGATCGGCTACGCGGAGGAAACATTCGTAGCAGCAAACGCCGGGTATGAAGTTACCAAAAATTATCGGGGGCATAGCCCACGCGTTGTTAAATCCCATTCCCCTTCCGATCGGATCCCGGCTGTTTTGATACAATACAACTTGATCTCTTTCAAACGATATCAGATTCGAATTGGTTTGATTATCCGATTTAATGAAATATTTGACGTAATATCCTGGACAAATTTCGGATCTTGATAAGTTCAAGAAAAACATCGAAATTAAGATTTCCGATAGTTTTTGGTCTCGAATATAATTTAAATTTAGATCATGATCTGAACTGATCCGAATATAAAAGTCATCCACCCGATCCGGTTCGATTAGATTCCAACCAAATACAATTAAATTAGATTTGATCTAACTTCAGGATCAGATTCCGAGTTTAGTCCATAATTTTGTTTTATTCCCCGCAATTTTCAATTTGTACATGTATTATAGATTAATGTAGTATGGAAAAGTAATAGCTACCACGTAAACATCAAACATGCAACCAAAACGCGTTTATTAATAACAATAAACAACATTACAAGCATCCCCTGCTTTTAACATAAATTTACAATTTTCAAGGTTATGTGTATGAAAGCTTACGTAAAGGAACCGTGAAATGTGATACAACTGGGTAGACACATGACTGTTCAAGCAGTATAATCCTCTAAAAGGGCAGATTTATGCAAATTTGAATCAAGTTTAGCCTGCTTTGTGTCATCATGACAAATTATACCTGTGCAAAGGTAAATTAACGGTGGCAAGAAATAATTAAATACCTGAATCCCACCAACATAAATTCCTATTAAATGAAAGGGTGAAAAGTGGTTACTAAATTCGTCGAGGTCAGTTTTTCACCGGTGATCTTGGGGTTTAGAACAGCATTTCTCATCCGGTATACAACATTTTTCAAAGATAGCAGGAAACCACCTTTTTTGGATAATACTTAGACCCCTTGTCAATTTAGTCTAGCTATTACGACACTACTGTTAGACCCAGCGAAACCCGTGTACTACGCCCCCTGTGTTTTTTGTACACGTCTTAAAAAAAATAATAAGTACGCTTTGTCAAAATTTTAGGCAGGTTTCCTTATGTGATCCGCAGTCAGGGATCCCCCCTCCCGAACTTAAATAGGATACATTATTGCTACCAAATATCACAACAATACTGCATATGTTAGCGATACCATCTGTATCTACTGCAAAGAACGAAAGATCTTTTTCCAAATTAGGTCGGTTACGAAATTACTTAATCTGTTCATCATTGGCAAGCAGGTTTAACCCTCCTGAATTTATGCAGCTCATGACTCTTAACAGTCAAATCTATTTAAGAGAAAACGGACGAAAAACCAAGAAAATTTGGTATAAACCTAAATTAGTTAATATGTGCCTGCTATAAATGTTTTGAACAATGTTACATTTTTATATTTTTTGTCGCCGACCGTTTTCCTTACCCGAAAAAATGTTTTGGTGCGCCTCTGGGTTGTTTTATATAAATTAAACATGTCAACAATTTATGCGTGTTCATATGACATCATCCTAGTCCAGTAAAACAGCAAATTAACAAACTCGATCGATTCATAATTGTGAATTTTAAAATTTTATAACTATTATTAAATATTAGCGTCCAACGCAGCACAACTAAATAAAAGTATTTGTTTTGCATAATAAAAACAAATATAATGGAAATAGGTCAAAATCTTCAATAGAAAAAAAATATGGAATGCAGTGAAGACCTGCCTGTCGCTGGTATTGGCCGCCTCGGGCCCCCGATGCGATGTTTCCTTCTCGGAGTTTGTTTTCGTAATGGCAGCTATCAGCAGATTATCCCTCATTCTCAACTTCACGGATTAGGCCGCGCGGCCTGTTCCGGTTTAACGTCACTATTCATTCCACCTCTTTTTGGGTCTTCCTATACTTCTTCTGCTATAGTGTCGGTGGCACTACACACCAATGAGGAGTTTGGCCTGCAATGCGGTGGGTTAGGGCTACCGTACCATCGCTTCCGATACCCAGCCGTCTTGCACTCTTATATAAAATACGGGGTGGTGTGGTAAGCACCACGCCTTAGACGGCTGCCTTACTTCCCTCACCCCCAATGGGTTTGGTTCCCAATTTTTAAAAAACGACTGGGTAGGCCGCCCGCCAGGCATCAAGTCTCGGATTTGAACCCAAGACCTTCCGCGTAGCAGCCAAGTTCCCTAATCACTCGGCCACTCTGGCGCCCTTTGCTATATGCTCTATATTTAAAATTCTTCTGGGCATTCTTGTTTCTGGCATTCTTTCTACATGTTGTTTCCACTTTTCCCTATAAGCTGTTATCATTTCGTTAATGTTTGCTATCTGCAGTTCTTCTCTTATATCTTCATTTCTTTGCATGTCTCGTTGAGTATATCTATCTCGAGACTTGTTCAGCTGATTTGTTATCTAGAACTATCTTCGATCTACCCTGGTATGATCCGTGGAACACCATGATTTTAAAAATTGAGGGTAATATTTTCATGTCATAATCTTGTGCAATACCATTGAGTTTGTACACGTACAATGCATATTCTGCGTTCTCTGTCGGTCCTAATATAACCAGGTTAGCAAAAAGTAGCGTTGTCGTTGTATTAAAGTTTAGACTATTTGTGTAACCACATGCCATCTTCCATTGTCTTATTACTTCAATATAAATACATATTAAAGAGTGCAGGTAAGAGTGGACACTCTTGTCTTACTCCTCTAGTCGTAGTAGCCGTGTATTGTTTTATTATTTTTTGTTGATTTCGGTTAATGCGATCTTCACTTTTTCAAAATCGATAAAGAGTAGATGAGCTTCTTTATTAAATTCGCGTTTGTTCTGTATTAATTGCATATTACGTACCAATAATCCAAACAAATAGTAGAAATGCAAAATTGCTTATCTGTATCGAAAACTGTAGCGGCCCGATGTACAAACGAATTAGCGCCTTATATAACGGAC
Source organism: Ctenicera cuprea (assembly GCA_958336395.1). Lineage (NCBI taxonomy): Eukaryota > Metazoa > Arthropoda > Insecta > Coleoptera > Elateridae > Ctenicera > Ctenicera cuprea. Next base: position 13,847,906 of record OY284495.1, on the reverse strand, counting down.
GTGTAATTATGATTAAGATTTAATGTACAGAATAGAGTGATTAGCAGTGATCTGCCAGTGCTGTAGATTATTTAGTGGTATGAACATAAACATTTGCCTTCCACCTGTTTATCAAAACGTATAATCCAATTTTTAGTTGCAAAAAATTCATTTATAGACGTCAAGCATTCATTTTGTGACGCCGAAAAATTATTTATTCACATCTGAAAATCGTCGAGATTAGTAATTTAAAATAAAGCAATAAAAAAACGAAATTAAAACTCGTAAATCATAAATAACTATCTTCAGATGCCAATAAATGGTTTTTTTACGTCGAAAAATGCTGCCCCGTAAAGACACAATTATGAAAGTAGTGTGGATTACAACCATACTGCAAATATTAACTGATAGGGAAGCTACTTGCCAAAATAGTGGACATGCACATCCGCACCAGGTTGAGGTCGTGATGCGTGATTCATAAAATCACAACATCACAAATCCCCTTGGGACGGGATGTATAAACATTCTTTGGTATAAAGCTTGAATAAACACAGCAAGACTAAGACTTCGCTACTACGCTAGTTATGCCGGTAGGTGGCAGCATTTTTCAAAGCCAATAAATCGTTTTGCGTCAAAAATAGATTTTTATGTCATAATTACATTACAAGTTAAGAAATCTTTGATTGACGTATAAAAATAATTAATTATGGTTAAATAATAGCCTCTGTGACGATTCATTGTTTAATTCTAAATTGTGTAAGCCGAACCGAACCAATGTACAGCAGGAAGGTGGCTGTGGCTGTTACTGCTAATACAAGAAATTATGATGTACAGGAATATTTAGAGTAATAAGAAAGCATTGGGGAATGAACATAAATACGGTTTACTGCTGTTTATTACAAGACAAGACTAGCAATATCAAAACTTTGAAACTCATTCCACACCGGTATACATATTCATTATAATCGGTTCAGTTAACAGCATTCAATTTGCTGATATTACTGCCAAGCTAAAAGTTTTAATTAAATGAGTATAACATAGAATGTTTTGGAATAGTTATTAAAAGGCAGTCTAACAATCTCAATCCTGTAATATTAAATTATGTAGCAACGTACGCGGTTCGAAATTATAATGCGTCATAAACATGCCATTTTCTGATATGCGTAAAAAGAAACAACAAAAACAGTGTTAAAGGTTGGGCACTGAAAATTGAAGTGCTGTAATGTGATTTATACATCGATAAGTCGCACACAATGGCGTATTTGCGAAGAGAGTCGTGCGCATTCATCGAAACCCACAATAAAACATTTTTGTGGTTTGCAGTTTGTAGTAATGTAAAGCTTCTATCTGTGCGTGTAATTGGACATGCATATGTGGTTGTGTAGCTATCATTGGTACCTTTGATTACCTGGGCGAAACATGCTGTGAACGTTCATACTGCTAACCATGAAAACGACAACTGATATTTGTGATCTTCAAAACCCTATACATTGAACAAGTTTATTACAAATTAGTTTAGTTCCCGGTTTTGCGTAAAATTTTCAAAATAAAATTTGTAATTAATTTTTGCTTAATAATAAATTACAGTTGGTAATTAAAGTTCTAATTTTACAGAATAACTAGCTGAACCCGTGGCCTTTGCCCCACCCTTCTTTTGATAACTTGTAATTGGCGCGTCGCCTTACGTGACTGCTACATAAACATTCGATAAATTGCGTCGAAATATAAGAGCCCGACGTCGCGTCAAGTTGAGACAGTTCCGGATTTAATATATACAGTAGATGTTCCAATGTTTATTATACATATATACGTACACCTGTACCGTAATGATTCATATGTTGATAAATCACTATAAAAAAGAAAATAAGTCCTTAAATAACTATTTAAAATTTATCAATATTTTATAAATGTTTATCGATTAGAAATCCTTAAAACATGTAATTTAAATATTCCAGCATTAAATAAATCATTATAGATGTTTAATAAATTCAGAAACATTTATTTTAAATTTTGCAACATATAATAAATCTGAACGTATTGACATACATAAATAAAACTCTTGCTCTCGCATCTGCTGGATCAGCAAGGTTACAAAAACATGACAGCTCAATGTTCAAAAAATCGTTTTAAGCTGACGTTTTTAAACTAGAGAGACCGAAAAAAAAAGTACTCTGATTTAGAAAATTCCGTTAAAAACACAATGGTATTAAAAATATGTCTAGCCTCCGCTTCCGTTTTTTTTAAAGCTTATTTAGTCGATGAATTTTTGATATATTCCTGCATCCGTTCGAGTAATGTGAGAAAAATATATAAAATAAAATGGATACGGATAGGGGCCCTCGATTGCTGTCTATTTTCGGACGTTACGTCACTGTTCCGTACAGCAATATTAACTTAATAAGTGTAGCCAACATAACATCTTTAAATTGTTTATTCTCTATGTGTTGTTAAAACATGTCCGCGATTTAAACGAATTAAAAAAAATTAACACACTTGATAAATTCATTTGATTATTATGAAATATTAGCGTTCTGCACAGCACACCTTATGAAAGTCAATGTAAATTATATTTAGAGTACTTACGCAATTGTTCATTCTGCTGAATTTAGTAGGCAGGTATAATATTATTAATTACTACAAAATATTAATCGAATACACACCTCAATTTAATAAAATACTGGCGTGCTTTGTCCGCGATTGGGCCAGCGTATTTTAATTGAAATAGCGGCTTCAGCTATGTGTTTTATTTGTCTCCTAAAAATACACTTCGACTATTCTTATTGGAATTACAAGAAGTAATAATTGCTGTTCCTATGAAAGTGTTTTCGAAATGAATGTAATATGTACAGATTCTTAGCCTGTTTATATTAATAATTATTTATTTGTAAAATTATTGTCTTTACGTCTCTTCAGGAATGATTTTAGTATTGTGCAACTAATGTGTTTAGTAACCGAGTCCTGTACGCGTCCGCTCGCCGTTATCCCGCATTGCAAATGAATGTTTCCTGCGCTTTTTGCACAGTCGACCAAGCATACCCTGTAAATCCATTGGCTAATTAATATCTGCAACTCTAGTGGTCTAGCACCCATTAGAACATGCAACTATGCGCACTATGTAATCGATGCGTGTAAACCTGGCTTGTTGCTGCGAGGGCCCGGCGGCAGTAAAAACTGCGACAGGTTGAAGGGATTCCGATTTAATATTATATAGATTAATGTGGTTAATATTAATTGGTTGAATGTGGTTGTCATCAAATGTTGCAAAATGATAACTTAAAAAGCACGATTGTAAAAAAATATCAGTTTATCATCATTATTCCATTCGCGGCCGAACAATGAAATGCAGTGACAAAATGCTTATAAGATAAAGCGATCCAAAACATGTATATCCGTGAAAACATTTAAAAATTTTAATAATCGTGAAGAATGCTGATCATTTCTAAAAATGACCACCTACAAAAATTAAAGTACAATTTTATTGTTTTGTTGTTGATAAAATAATTTAGTTAAAATATTCCATTCCAAACTTTCAAAAAATCGCAGAGGGTGTCACAAACAAAATTAGACGATTAGGGTAAAAACTAAATGATAAACATATTTCGGTAAACATATTTAGCTCTGCTAGCTTAAAAAACAGAAAATATAATATTGCTTGTTTTTGAAAAATTGGAAACTAATAATTTTTGAAAACGTTTAATGCCGACAAGTTCAGGGGCTTTAAAAAATTTTAATATTACTATATTACCTTACTAAAACTAACGCGATACCAAATTTTATAACCATGTGCAAATTCAAGTTTCAGTGAAAAGGTCAAAAGTCAAAATTTTTAAAAACTCGTAGCGGGAGTTATATTGAAGTACGAGAGTTTGGCAAAAAACATTTGATGTGAACATATGACAATTCAGCGCAAGACTTAAACCCCTAACTGTCTAACCATAACAAGACGAGGGCTTTTACAACTCGACACAGTGCATCACCCGTGTTTTGGCAATAAATTGTGTTTATCGGCCGTACTTTGGAAACACATTCTTTGTTGTTAAAGACGAGGCCGCGTGCGTAGAGTTAAAAAAACAATTCTATTTCATCGTCCATAAAAGAATATTTATTTGTATTATTACAACATATTCTGGTGATAGCTTTCATAACGCAAACAGACCCGAGGCATGCCAGCAGAGCGACCGGCGCTGACATAAGCTGGCCACCAAATATCATCGGTGGAGTAGTTCTAACAGATTGCTTTAGTTGACACGATTAGTACATAGACGCATTCCTTATTGTTGGGACGTACGGTTTCATACACCCCTTCGCAATTACTGGCCACTAAGCCTACATTATTACGGCTGATGTTACTGTTCATAAATACCTGCTGGGGGATCGTTGCATAATTAAGAAAAAGCTTTCGCTTAAAATGAAACGTGTTTTTTACTTGCTGATCGATTTCTATAAATAAGGGCAAACTTCATTTTGAAATTAGGTGCAAATGTCTAACAGAATTTTTTCTACGCATTTATTAGTTACAAAAACATTACTATAGTCTCTGTTAAGGCACGCCCCTGGAAATCAGGAAACGTGATAAGTTTAACTAATTTTTCCCGTTTTTCCCTTTAGACATTTCTTCTAAATCTATGATAGAATGTTTTTCAGGGGATGTTTCTTACGGGGTCTTAAATTTTCTTATGGGTCTGTTTTTCCGGATTTTCTACTTTCTTTTACGGAGCTGTTTTCCGGGATTTTTTTTCATTTTCCCACAATTCTTTCCGAAAGCGGCTCTCAATTCCAACACCGACTAAGAAGAGGAACTATTCAGAGTTACAAAAACAAAAACGGGAGGCGTGGCCCACGGGTTTTGCTAGTTTTTCTTTTGTTATTTACTATTGTTATAGTCACGTTTATTACTACTTTATTATAGTTTATCAAATAATATTAAATTAATCATACAAAAAATAACTGTATTATTATTATTTCTGTTGTTCATCTGCATATAAAATAAATAATTAAAAAATATAAATAAATAATATAATTTTTGTTTTCATCTGAATATAAAAAAAAACTACGTAACTAAATTGATAAAAATAATACCAAGCAGCTCCTACAGCAGAATATTACATAGAACTGGGTATTAAATAGTCGAATTGTTGCTGTGACGAATTGTAGTGCGCTTAATAGTCCGCGCTGAAGTTTAGGGAAACCATCAGATTCTATTTTTGCATTTCACAAATTCTGTTGATAAAAGACACCGAAAAACATGTCGAACGTACGTTTCCGCTTTTGAATTTTTCGCTTTTTTATCTTCCAGTATTGATTTCATGAAAATTTTCGATTTCCAGATTTTGACGGAAAAACATATTTTAGAGCTTCGGAAACCCAAAAAAGTTATTTCTAAGAAACGTTTTGTTGATGAGCATGAGCTTGGGTGGGTGGGTATGAGCGCCTCGTATTTCCCGAACGGATGCGGATGGGCCAAAATAAGCTCTTGAAAAAAACATGTTAGTTGGACATGTTTTTTTGTAGCATTCTTTACAGAAACTGAAATTTGTGCTTTTATAAGCGGAATATGACAGACATTAGGTCAAGCCCAATGCGTTTTACTTGAACATACTGGCTTCAAAATAGCGCCATCTAACATTTTTGGAAATTTTGGCGTTAACGCCTTGTTACTCAAAAACGAGTTTCCATAGCGGCATGAACTTTAGTTGTTATAATAGCCCTAGGGAAACGCAACGTTACTATTTTTTAAATTCTGTGAGAGAATGGAAACTTAAATGAAAATTATATTTTCAAAAAATTATCATTCAAACTGGTAGAGCGATTTATTTAAATTTTATAAGCCTATATGTAAAGTAAGTAACAATTTGGGTCTATTTTTAACCGACTTTGTTTTTTCATTGGTATTTTTTAATTTGCAGGATTTATTTTTCTAATTCAAATCATCGATTTATTCCCAAAAAAAAATACAGTACGCTGATGTGCCCGCGGCTGTTATATCCCCGATCTGTCATACGCTATAGCGATAGAAGTGATGCGATCTTATAGTCACCATTGCCACGTAAAACGTTAATACAAAAATACTTTGGAAAATAATAGCAATTTTTAAAGTATATAAAACCCCAGCCCAAAAATTTTGTTCATTTTCAAATTCCCATTTTTGAAATGAATTTTCGTTGTTTGTTAAATGACAGAAAAACAGATCAGTAAGGTAGAAAAAACGAATTCATCGAAAGTAGTGGAAAATTTTAGTACGAAAATAATCTGCTAGTAGAGTTGTCTGAAATTTCATTGGTTTTAGGAAGGAATTCATTTCCTGCCTACATAAATTTGCCTTGTGTTAGTCCATGCTTGAACTTCCAACAGTTAATTTCCCATTTATAAGAGCTTTGCTCCTTATTAACAAATTCTGCAATAGTCATGTGCGATAATTAAGAACCAACTCGGAAGTCTTTGTAACTCTGACGTTGTTTGTTCTTACGTATAATTAGTTTTTCTTCCATATATGAAACACTTGTAAAATTAATTCTGCGCCCCTTATTACTTTCCTATTAAGGCCTAACCACTTGTTCATGTGGCAAACATTCCATTTACAGAGAAGAAAAGTAATAGGAGCATGTAGGCGTGCATTAAATGAGGTGACGCTGTTCAATTACAATTAAACATAATTATGGTAAGTGTGCATGGGCGGTAATAAACCACAGATAGATTGTACGGGTCATTTTTATTTACACGTGTAATGTAATTGCTTGCCACATTGTTACTATGTAAGTAATTCGTTTGTCACTTAGTCAAGGTTAAAATTTTATTATCTCTGCCATTAATTTGATTTGCCTACATTACAACTTGTTAAGCGCTGCGTATTCTATTAAGTTTCAGGGGCAGATTTACGACCTTGTTCCTTGTTTTAATGCCCTACTATTGCGTAACGGAAGATGACTACGGTATATTTGCGATTTAGAAGACAATGTTCTATTGCACTTTTGATTAAACGTTTAAAAGTGTGACATATGTTTTATATTGTTGTAATTGTAGTGTGGGTATACAAAAATAGTAAGTAGGAAGCATTCCAATATAGCTGTAGTTAATAAAAATAATAGATACCAACGAAACCCGTGGGCTACGCCTAATTTCTTATGTATTTACATAAATCTGCGCATATTTGTTTTAAATCTTTATTTTACTTTATTTACAGATTTAAATAAGTCTTTACAGATTTAAAGAAATCTTTACAGATTTAAATAAATCTTTACAGATTTAAATAAATCTTCATAGATTTAAATATATGTTTCGACATATAATTTTAAGCTGTTACATTTAATGTTAACCTGTCATATTTATTTGACCTTGGTAGACTCAATAAACGTAGAAGTCCAAGACCGTTTACACTGGTATGGTAACGTTTAACACTTATGAACACGTTTTCCGTATTTAAAGAACTTGTACAATTAATGTTATTTCAATCATCAATAACAACATAAACATTGCATAATTTATTATTCATATAATGGAAGTTCCCTCAACATTCCTTTGACAAAGTAATTTTTGGTCGGTTTGCTTATAGCGCCGAACACTCCCACCATGTTCAGTTCTTCTAAGTCAACTAGGCTTACCTATGTCAAATAAGTATGACGGATGAACATTAAATGTGACAGCTTAAGAATAAATGTTAAAACATTTATTTAAATCTGTAAAGATTTATTTAAAACTGTAAAGATTTATTAAAACCGGTAAAGATTTATTAAAGTCTTTAAAGATTTATTAATTATTGCAAGATTTAAAACAAAAACGTGCAGATTTATGTAAGTACATACGAATTTAGTAAACATATAAAAACTTAAAATGCATATTTTAAGGTTTATTTAAATCTCTAATGCTTTTTTAAATGTTGAACTATTTAAATTAAATGTTTAAGGATCTATTTAAATTTACAATGATTTATAAAACTAAAAAGCATTTAGCTAAATGTGTGTGTATATATAATAAATATTCTGACAATTTGCCTTAAATACTGTGAAATGCATAGCAAACTTTCACTTTACACTTAGCGTCCCATACGCGACCAATCTTCTGGTCTTATTAGTAACAAAACAAAAAGGCAGGACTTAGCCCACTGGTACAGTTAGTTCTTTTTATGTGGGAGCTGGTACTGCAAACGCAGCAGTTTCGTTTGTTCCCAGCGCATTTGTTATTGTAACTCGAGCTCCCAATATTTGGGTCAACTTTTAAGTCTTCGCCTATTTATTTTAAAACATGAACCAAACATCGTTTGCACACGTCAAACAAAATCAAATTGGTTCATTCCATCTCATACCTAATCCTGAGGTGGACGTGTTTATGAGCAAAGATCGCTTGTAATTTAATTGTTCAATATCTGTTTGTGCAATTACTGCTTTTACCCGTACATATTTCCGGATTTAATATATAGATTAGCGTCTTCTTTGCACAAATTAATAATATTTAACGTAAATTCGTACTGCCGCTGTATTGGGGCCCGAGATTAAAAGAAGCTTGAGTCGTCTTTTTTTGTAGAAGGCTAAAACAATCTACAGAGGAAATATATATGAAGCGGTGAAGATCTGTTCGGTGTTATTTGCCGCCTCGCGGCGCCGATACTATATTCTCGGAGTTTGTTTTCGTAATGACGCTATCGCTGTCAGCAGATTATGATGTTGCAATAATACAAACAAATAATACAATCCCAAAATTGCTTCTCTGTATAAAAAATTTGACTTGCGCGTGCGTGCGTGTACGTGTATCTGTTTGTCTGGCTGTGTGTCTGTCTCTGTGTGTGTCTGTATACACTTTACACCCCAGACAAATTAACGCAAAAAACCCAATGTAGGCTTAATAGATTGGTAGTCACACTGGCATGAAACCGCAACAAAACGAGATTAGTCCGCCCAAAAACAAAGGTAAGAGGGTGGGGAGGGATGTTATATTTCAATATAGACACGCTCAAAAAAGGAGTTCACATTTGTATTTTACGCATGTCAAATAGTCGATTTTTAAAAAAGGAAATCAAATTTTTGTTCTTTTTTAAATTTAGGGATTGCGACTTCAAAATCCGAGTAGACACGTTAAATTACCATAGAAACAACCTCCCATTGAGAATAGACATGTTGGGCGAGTTTTTATTACAAAATACCAGACATCATAAAACTCTGGCAAAAAATAGGGGGTAGTGGGAAGGGGCATTAAAAAAGCTCATATTTCTATTCTACGCAAAGAAGTAATAGAGGTTAGGAAGGAGCTTATGCACATTGGCCAGTAAACCTTAAAGGTGTCTGAACATGGCTGCCAAACTGTGACGTAGCGGAAGTGTCACCAGTGGCGGCGTCAGAAAATTATATTTAGGGCATATCGAACAAATTATAATGCTATATGCTGTTTTAGTTGCCAATTTATTATAGAAGGAAACAAAGTACAAGTATTTTATTGCCCATTAAACAAAATTAAATGGGTTAGACGACTTCTTACACTATCCTTAACAGATAAATTCCTACCAATATAAAACAATCGAAATATTGACCTCTCCGCCACTGTCTTAACTTCAAACGTCAAATTGAAATTTATTATTTACATTTGGTAAAATACTTACCTATGGAAAGTTATTCCTTTCTGCTTGTTAATTTATGTACTCGAGCAACCACAGCAAATACAACTAACCATATTTAGTAACAAAATTTGTAAACATACACAACCATTACCGGCACAAATAAATCACCAAAAGTGTCTGGATATGGCGGCGATGACGTCACATCCGTCACAGTGCTTTAAGTGCAACTAACTTGAAACCCTCCTTCCTAACCTCTATTACTTCTTTGATTCTACGCATGTCGAATCTGCCCGGTCACCCCCTCCATCATTTTTTGTAAAATCGATTGAATTCAAAAAATTTTCAAAAATTTTAGCCATTTTATAAATTTTCATAAGAATGTCAAAAATCGAAATTTTTCAAAACATTTTTTAATTTATCGAAATATTTAAAAAAATTTCAGTAGTTTTAATACATGCGAGGAAGGTCTCGTGGCGGTTTCCGCACAGATTTTTTTCTTTAGTTATCAAGATATACAAATGAAGCTTTGGTATATTTTATAGACCATAAAAATCATTATAGGGTATAGAAATCCAGCTAATTTTCACTTCCGGTTTCACCGGAAATGACCAACTATCTTATTTTTAATGAAACACCCTGTATATTTTTGTATATCAGGAAGTAGGATGATATTCTGAGTCTGTTTATTCCAATTAAGCGAAGTTTTATTATCCAAAATAGTTATTTACGTCACTAGTCCGGGAAGTGACATATTAAAGTATGAGTTTAGATATTTGCGGACGAGGCGACGAAAGGAGCCGAGTCCGAAATTTCTAAACGAATGCTTTAATAATCACTTCACGGACGTGTATCGTACAAAATTTTATTTCATTACTGCCAAAACCATTTTTTATTTGAATATTTTCTTTTTATAAAAACGTCATTTTTAAAATTTATATTCTGTCAAATTAAACATTCGCTGTTGGTATTTCATTTTAAATCACTCGTTGCTTAGCTACAAATAGATGTGTTTGATGAATTTTTCTCCAAGCAGTCCGGGAAGGGCTGCTAAGCAACACTTCCCGACCTTGGCCTGTAATGTGCCATTTCCCGGACTCAAATCAATGACGTAAAGTGGTATATGGCGTACAGTATGAAATAAAATATTTTTTCTAAATTTTTGTTTACTATTAAGAGTGCCTTGACCACTACCCAAATAGACTCTAATCAATATACATATTATTATTGATAGCACATTTGGTTCTCTTAACTTAAAACATTTACTAGCAATGCTCTTTGTAATTTTTTTTTGAAACATGCTTAAATTTGTGGGTTCTCGTTATGGGGGCCCCTCACCACTCAAAGTTGAAACAGGCAGAAGAAATCCAAAATCAATATAGATTTACATAGATAACAAAGATGTTGCAGTATTAGAAATTTCGAACAAAACCTTTTCCACGTTCCAGATTTTAATACAATCAATATACTAACAAAATTTCCTTTTTTAACAAAAGCTTTCAAAAAGTACATTATAACTGAATTTTATTCAACCAAAAATGTACAGAAATAAACATAAAGTGAATAACTCTATTACCTGTAATGCATGACTACATTAATTCTAAAGCTTTTTGCTAATACCTTTTCGATCCTTTAATCCTGCTTTTAGACAATTTCATGGCATGCTACAACCTCTCTTCTTTTCAATAAAATGTAAATATGTGTGAAAACTCGGACTAAATCGAAATAAGCCAGTAACAAAATTCCGGACTTTTTTAGCCATTAATTCCACGATTTAAAATGTATTTGCATTACAAACGAACTGTCGCATTCGGTAGTGTATTTTTAAGGTATTTATTTTTTCAGGGGTATACAGATTTAAACTGTCGTTAAGGCAGGAATAAATCTGGGTCACAGGTGTAGCATATATCTATACAGATTTTCACTATTTTACCAGAAACATAATAAGCAACTAATGAGTGCTACAAGGGTTGTAATTTTACGCGTAGAATAATATTTTCTACATTACGTGCCTAGAATATGTACAATAATATGTAGAAAATGCTTGTTAAATAAAACTGGTATATCTACCCGTTTCTACATATTATACTTCTAAAGTATGTAGAATATGCAAAATATGTACCGATAGATTCTAGAAAAGCACCCGTTTTACTATATAGATAAACGCATATGTTCATAGTAGAGGGGGGATAAGACATGCCACTATCCAACGGTACGAACGCGCCGCCTTTTTTTAATTCAAATGTACCGCACTGCAAAATGTTTTTAATTGTCGGTAGTTATCAAACGACAAATCAGTTGGCTCCACAAAACATTGTACAATAAAATTGCGCCCTTTAAATCGTTACGTCTGGGGCGGAAGTACCGCTTGCCTCCACCACAATTCCGGCACTGGCCGCAATTATTTTACGTTTTTAGTTTTTTACTATTTTCAGATATTTTAAATTTTAATTTGTCAATTTTAATTATTTTACTTTGGTGTAGGGGGAGGCACTTATTAAGTTGTATACGTGTTCCTTTACGTTTAAAACCGAGAAAGGTGGCTCCGCGCGTCCACCTTCCATTCAGGAGGGCTAGGTTCCATTCCCTGGCCCGGCCGGTTGTTCTGGCTCAGGGTTTTCCACGGTTTTTCTGGCCCACGAGTGGTGGTAGCTTAGAGGTTGGGCGCTCAGCCTCTAACGCTAAAGGTGTAGGGTTCGATTGTCCGCCGCAGCCATGCAGCAATAAAAATCTATGCCGCAACCCGCCACTCTCATTCTCCAATCCGGTGTAGGCAGCCGTGGAGTCTTAATGCCTAAAAACTTTTTCTGGTATTTAATTGTTCGGATTCCACGTTAAACTGTAGGTCCCCCGTACTCCACCTTAGCGCTAAAAAGAGTACGTCGCAGAGAAGAGTGCCGGAGCCCAGCCGTGGGACGTAAAGGCTGATAGCGAACGTAAATAATGGGACAGTATTATCCACGAAAGTCATCGTTAATGCCTATTAAAAATAATAAAATTTTTTTTGTAAGATTTCATGTTTTTTTTACTTTACAAAATAAATCCTCTAGTAACCAATGTTTGTATATTAAGTCTGTGGATAAGTGAGAAAGACGTCAATATTAGGAGTATCATACAGGTCTGTATGCCGTCTGTGAACGACGTAATTTGACGTAATTTTATGACGTCATTTAGGTTGTGACATTAGGAAGTTTTTTTCACGCGATACTTACATCGTACATGTAATTATGACGTAAAAAATGACTTAATTGTCACATCAATAAATCGTGCTTGTGCTACCTGTGATGCCGCTTATTTTTTGTTCGAACGGCAATTAAATAAAAACCAATTTTTTTAAATTTTTTTAACTATTTGTATTATTCTACCATTTGCTAAATATTTCAAAATTCTCTGTAACTTTCAAAGAAACTCATTTTTTCTTTTCTATACTTAGCAGTACCGGGAAGTATTGATTTCATGAAAATTTTCAAAATCGAGATTTTTACGGAAATACATGTTTTGGGCCTCCAGGAACCCATAAAAGTGGTTGTTATATAAATAAATATTACTCAAAATTTAATTATGTAAGCTCATAGAACTGAGGTTAAAGCTATAATTTGGTTCGTATTCCTTGTCCGACGCTTTTGTCTTTTGGAACTACTAAAACTGTGAAACGAAATAAATATCAAAATTTTGACTTTTTTAAAAACATACTGCTCAAAGACTAGCCAAACGATTTATTTTTAATTTAGAAGGGTAATAGACATGGAAATTAGCTACAGTTTAGTTCATGTGCCAATCCACTTATTTCTCTGTGACGACTTCTATGAATTTTTAAAAACCAAAAATTCACGCCTCTCTCTTTACTAAACGTCCCCCGTTTAGTAAAGAGAGATAACAAAATTCTGTTTGTGCTAATTTCCTCATGAATTAGTAGAATCAGATTCAGAACTAAATTTTTAGGTGCATCAATATTTAGGGGGGTTTTTTGCCCCTTCTTCCCTAATTTTGGAAAACGAATTTTTCCTTCCGGTTTTCGTTATTGTTTAATCCTGAGGAATCCTTTCCCAATACATAAAAATAAATTTCCGTCGTAACATAGTGACCACAGAAGCACCAATGATAACTTAAGAATAGGCAAGGTAGGTTACGAAGCACGTAGTGCGTAAGAGATGAACATAGTGTAATCCCGTGATAATAGTTAAAAGCTGACCTTGCAGCTTTGCACCGCATGAGCATTGGGAAACCGCAAGCGGATGTTTGACACGTTTTTTTAGTAGCACCTCGGGAACAATTTTTTTTATTGGGATAGCCAAATAAAGACGCACTGTTACTATGCACGTGAAGAGGTGAACGAGCCTAGGGATGAGTTAGAATTTGGTTTGTGTTCAAGTCCGCTAATTTATGTCTGGCCTTTATTTAATAAACTGGGGTAAACAAATTTCTGTGTAAACTAAATTGCCCATGAGTGATAGTGAAATAAGAATCCCAACTTATTTGTTTGGTACAGCAATATTTAGAGGAGTTAATTTCCTCCTCTCGCCCAAATTTTGATAGACGAATTTTTTTTTCCATTTTCGGTTTTATAGAATCTCAAAGCGTCTTATTAAAAAAAATCGGTTTTGTTTTCTCGCAAAATACTTGTTTCTGCTAGTCAAGCCGCTACAGTAGCAGCACTGGTGCCATCTTACCAACCAGTGTTCTCGCGCAAAACAATAATATCAACATACTTTTGAAATATAATAAAACAGTTTTTAAAATATGGAAAAATCCAGACGAAGTGACTCCCTCATTGTTTATTGTTAATCTTAGAGAAAACTACGAAAACAATTTATAAAGAGTTATAAACTGCTCTATTACGTTTTCTCATTGGCCTTTGCAAAACAAGTAAAAATCAAAAAACCACACTGTAATTACACTACCGCGCGGTCAATAGCTATGAAGGTATGATCAATTTTTTAGATTCACAAGCCAATTTTTATCCTGTCAACTACCACCATTTACTCACTTAATATTTCACAGCTAGCAAATTTCACACACGATTGCGTGTGTCGACATAATTTAAAAATTCCCATAAAGTATAAACCGTATTTTGTTAATATGTCAAGTTAAATCGAAACGTTTAAGTTTTTTACAAATTTTAAAAAAAGTTAATTAAAGGTGAATAACCACATCGTTTATTTAAATAATTAAAAATTTCCAGTTTACAGAAAAATATAATTTATAATCAAAAATTATATTCTATTCATCGCTATTTATTTAAATAAGGCTTTGTCTGCAATAAATGTTTAAATAGAGAGGACCTACAGATTTAGGTAACGTCAAACCACCGATAGCTATACTTTTGCCAACTGCGCTGCTATTTCCAGGGAACTTTTAGGCGTTAAAGTACACTCCGAAAACTTGAATAGAGCTTGTCGGGTTGCATTCTCGGCACACACACACCCAGGAATCGAACCGGAGTTTTACCCGCTCAGAGGAACCGTCCAACTAAGTGAGCTGCGGATGGTTCTCGACTTTAATAGGCTTTATAGAAAAATAAGCAATTATTAAAATCAATTTATATGCCTTCACGGTTACGTTAAGGATTGTCTCATCCATCGGGAGTCTCGCAACAAGCTGCAAAAAACAGGTTGAACAAAAAATAATAAAATAATAAAATCCTTAGGTTGGGCTCTCCATTATTGTGCAAGCTTTGCCAAGTGAAGCGACTCAATGTACTCGAGACAAGACGCGTCTACGAAAACAATTATATGTAAAAGTTTAAAGGACAAAAATTATTTTTTTTTATTTTCGAGGAAAACAATAGTTTGGTATTGTAGAATGTCAGAGATCAGTAAATAATGTCCGACAGCCAAACAAAGGGTGAAAAAAGAATAGCCAACCACACTTTTTCTGCTGCTAAAACCCAGTTTAGAAATTGTATTAAACAAAGAAACATATATTTTCAAAATTCAAAGAGGCGGTCGCAGTAGGTCTGCGAGATAAGCGCTTGTAGTCCAATTCGCTCGACCCAAGTTCGGACCTAGCTGTGGCCGAATTTTCATTTTCGGTTCCAATTCCGATTAAAAATTTTACCGAAAATTAGCTCCATCTAAAAAACTTCCAGACACCAAATCTTATAAAAATCAGGCAAGGGATTCCGGAGGTATAAAAGAACGAACGCACTCACCCACCCACAGAAAGACATTTTTGAAAAACTACTTCTTTTGGGTTCCTTGGACCCCAAAACGTGTATTTCCATACATCTGATATAAGTATGGGAAAGTAAAAGCGTGAGCAATATCGCCACTATTATGCTGAATTATACTATACTGCGCTCAATGTTTAGTTTTTACCCTGTATAACTGAATTTCGATCAAAATCGGACATGTTCATTTTCGGCATTTACCGATTCACGTAAGACAGGTGGGCCCGTCATATTTTACTGATAAAAACGTTATACAAAAACATCAACGTTATAAGCAAAGATTAAATGTATTACACAAAGTTGCATAATACAGAAGAACGCTAAATGCGCTCTATACGTCTACACTGTCAGTCGAGATCCCAGCCTCGCCACGGTAGCGGCACGAAATATCCAAAACACAAATAACACGCGGTGAAAAAATTGCTTCTGCTTTTGGGGTTATTTTTGATTTACAGTAAAGACGTCCCCGAAAAAAGACCCACAACAAAAACGCTGAGAAAACTATTGATGAAGAAAACGCCGACAAACATCGTTTGAAACAAGGCTCCTGTAAATACAACCTCCATTACATACATTCCCCGACAAAAAAAACAACCCCTGTAAAATTATGACCAGGAGAAACTTACCGCCAATAAAACATCCCCTAAACAAAAGCACGTGTATTTACTTGCTGGTGGATCACGATATACTTAAGAAAGAGCTTTCCCTGAAAAAGATACATGTTTTTCCTTGCTGATGCATTTATATGAATAGGGGCAAATTTCATTTTGGAATTATACGAAATGTTTAGCAAGATCTTTTTAGGCGTATTTATTAGTTCCAAGAGCATTTTGAGAAGGCACTCGCCTGAAAATAAGAAAAAATGATAAGTTTAACTAACATCTTTCCGCCTGTTGTTAAGGTAAATTTTTCTGGGGCTATGAAAGGACATTTTTGTTGGGCGGTTTTCCTGATGATTTTACTGGGGTTTTCTTTTTAATTTTTTTTACGGAGCTGTTTTCCGGTTTTTTTCCATTTTCCGGGGCTGTTTTTTGAGGTTTCTTTCTGTTTTTCTCCACGGGTTTCTCTTTCGGGATCAGCTGTCAATCCCGAGACCGACTCAGCTCAGCGGAGGAAGCATTCGAAGGGCGTAGCCCGTGGGTTCTGCTAGTATAATGTATTTTTATTTTTCCATACATCTACTGAAGTAAGAAAAGTTATGATTTCATGCAAATTTTCGAATTTCAGATTTTAACGAAAATACGCGGAACCACAAAAGAAATGTCTGTGGGTTGCTATGGGTGCGTTTGTTTCCTTATATTTCCGAAACCTCTTGCCTGATTTTTATAAGAATTGGTGTGTGGAAGTTTTTTTCATTGCAGGTAGTTCTTTCTAAGGTCGTTAATCGGAACCGGAACCGGAAATGAAATTAGACCTGTTTTTCGATCTAGATTTTTTCTAAACACTTTTTTGAAATTTTGAATACATAGCGTTGTCGTACATCTAAAGACAAATCAAATGTTTTTTTACCAAATACCGTATCTTCAAAATGAAGGCAGCTACGAAATTTTGAAAATTTTAACTTTAATGTCCGATTACTCAAAAACAAAATACACAATCAATACAGATTGTGTTGATATTTAAAAAAACATTTTTGGAAATTTGATAATTGTAAATATGCTAGGGGCTCAAGATTTTGGACATTTTCAAAAAATTACTCCTCAAAAACTTCCCAAACCATTTTTTTAAAACTTTTTGAGCCGCTAGAGTTTGCAATAAACTACAAATTTCTTTTTTATTAATATCCCAAAGTTTACTCTGACGCCCTCCAGGAATTTTTGCAAATTTTGACCTTGACGAGTTTTCTGCGAGTTACGTCATTTTAACTACGCCTATCAATTAACCAAAAAAAAATATTTTTCATTCTTTGCACATTTTTGATAACTATAAATAAAGTTGTTATAACCATTTTTGACACGAGGTCGTGAGTGCATTACCCATCTAGCGCTTTTACGTAACAAACGTCTTGGGTCTGCAGCGGGCGGCTTGTAGCGGCTGGAGATGACTTGAAGTAAATTTTAATCACATCTTGATGCGAGAATATTAAAAAACGTAAAAAGTATGGGAAAGTACCAGCGACGTATTTCGCTCATTTTTTTTGTGATAAGCCAATTAACTGGAATTTGGCTACGAACGATAATTGTTTTCTGAACATTACACTTTTGTATTGAAATTGAAAATTTAAAAAAAAATCTTCAAACTTAATAGTATTAAAAAGTGCTTTCAGTTTCATCTATAATACCATGGTTCAATGAAACAAATCATTCGTAATTTGTTTAAATAAATACAAAATATATTTGAGTACATACCTCTGCGATAAACACAACTAAAACAGCATCCTCAGCTTCCTCCGCATTCATGCCTTCAACTAAATTCTGAAGAGTCTCCATTAAGTAGCTTTGTTTCTCCCTTCGGACGGTTGGAATGCCCATAACGACCGAAACTCCGGTTCTACCTTTGGACATTAGATATCCCAGTCTTAAACTTGACGGATCGTCAAGTAAATGAGGAAGGAAGTGGTAGGACGAGGGTAATCTCAACATGATCGGTGGATTTAGACCGTTAGCTGAATGCATTCCCGACATGTTCTTAAGAAGTTGTTTCACTTCGGGCCTTAGAACCGCAGGGGGCAAAGTGAATCCTGTAGACGTATTGTCGGTCGCGATGCCCATTTGGTCGATGTGCTGGGTCAACTGTAAAAGCTCTTCCTGTCTGGCCCGGTACATCGAATCCAAATACTGAAGCTTAACCTGGAGCTCTGCCAGACGTTGCACCAACAATTGTTCTGAACTTCCATCTGCAACAAAGATATCTCTATTAGGACTTTATGTGGTAATTGTGACAAGATAAATTCCCACACAGTAGGAGGTACACAGTTAATTGCCGCCAGTGTAAAATTGCAGCAACGCGAGCATGTGAACGTTTCCGACCCCTATGCCATGCGGTGTCGACGCTCCCAACATACAGAAATAGGTGTATTGTGGTGACCTTCAAATTCCATTTTACACCCAATTAAAATCAAAGCTTAATTTGCGGATGTGTGGGTGCTAACGAACCCTGTCATGGCATTGTTAAAATAAAGAGATTTTTTGTTCTCTCACATCAAAATTTAATTTTTTGGCTGCCAATATACAACAAAGTTAATTGGATAATTTTTTCACAACATTAGGAAAATGTACGGAGTTGGTACAAAATTAGGTACTTTATTTAATTGTACATGGA
The DNA here is from genome assembly GCA_958336395.1 of Ctenicera cuprea. Classification (NCBI taxonomy): domain Eukaryota; kingdom Metazoa; phylum Arthropoda; class Insecta; order Coleoptera; family Elateridae; genus Ctenicera; species Ctenicera cuprea. Next base: position 13,828,956 of record OY284495.1, on the reverse strand, counting down.
ATTCGTTCATTTATATTTCTACTTTCTAATTACGTCATAGTGGCAGCTACGAATTGTTGTGGGAAGATAATTACCCTTTCTGTTAGCTCAAAATAATTGGATATATTCATTACTGCCATTATTTGTGAATTTCATTACTTCGTCGGTGTTTAATTGAAGGTTATTGTTGCACTTTGCAAATACAAAGCCTTCGTTAATTGCTGATACCCACGTGAGCTTTGGTCCGCAGTGACTTAGGGAGTTGTAGATTTAGATGTTGAAGTCAGTTCAGGATTGGTACTTGTGGTAACTAAAAATTCCCTGTAAATGTCACTGTCAACACTCAAAGTGAGGTTATGTATGTAAACAAGCATGCTTTGATAAGTTAACAAACGGCTTGGGAATTTTTGGATAAAAGGCTTACCAACAGTGTAAGTTGGGTTGCCTATATTTTGTGGTCACGTGGGTATCAATGAAGGCTCTGTAGTACTGTTGAGGGTATCACCGGCCTGTTACAATGTCTAATTAATGTCAGAGAAATTTGGGAAAGATTTAAACAAGAATCGACAATGCAAACAAGTTTCATATGTAACATACATGTTTTGCATTAAATTCCAATACACATTCTATATTTGGGAAAAAAGACGAAACACTTCGCTTAAATTTCCGACACTTTAAAATTTTTAACTTTACATTTTCAAAAAAACTATAAACAGTGAGTAAACAAGACCGCAGTAGTCGATATTTCCTTAACTGTTTCAACTACAGCAAACGTTATCAAATAAAAGTTGTAAAGGACGAAAAGAACCAACACTTGAAATTGTTTTCAATTTATACCGAGAGTTCCATTCTAGTGATGGGCATAATCAAATGATTTCCATAATTGAATGTTTTTCATGCGAATGGTTTTAGTAATAGAATAATTCATTCGGATGTAGCTATGTGGTGGAAAGTAGTAAAAACGCTATCTGCTTGCTTTTCCAATTATCTTATGAATTAATAATTCGCGTTCTCATTGTCTTTCCTCGGGTCGCTCGGCAAAACAGCGTCAACTTTAGGCTTCGCATCGAATTTTAATTTCATCACATTCCATCTATATTCTGGCCTGTTTTTTGAGTAATATATACATTATTCTGTTTTATAAGACAATTATTTTTTTTAATGAGACCAGAGACAAAAACCAACAGCTAGGCACATACGCAAGTTAAACTTCCGGTGTTTTGTCTCCTTTACAGCACGCTAATTTCTTACAGTATTTTTAAATTTCATCACAATTCATCGGTAATTTCGGCCTCTTGGAAGTAATATTTACATAAACCGCAACAGAGGATACATTTTTCTGTTTCATAAATAAATTATTTATTATAAATAAAACCAGGAACAAAAACCAATAGCTAGTCACGTAGGCAAGTATTATTTATTGCATTTATCAATTTCATCACATTTCATTGCTAATTCCGGCCTCTTTTTAAGTAATATTTATATAAACCGCAAAAATGGATACATTTTTTGTTTTATAAATATTATTTTATTTAAATGAGCAGTGACGAAAGCATTATCGGAATATTCAAATTAAAATATTCTTATCTTGTTGTTCCCCGCCGCAGGACGCCTTGTCTTTATGCGTTTGCATTCCAGAAATTATGTCTTCATTGGTGCAATCCGCATTCTTATCATTACAAAATAATTACATTAGAAACCCTGGCCACTCCTAGTGTCATCGTATCATGTATTCTGCATTGGGCATTTACAGTTGCCTAGTGTGAAGGGGTTTTGCTTCAACACCCGCTTCAGAAATGGATAAACCCGAAAATTATAAAATCGTAAAATCCTTCAAATAATTTCTTTTAACCTCTTGAGATATTTCAATAATCGAACGATTCATTTATTTTAATTCGAATCAACCCATCACTAGTTCGACATAAGAGTGCCATACCAAACGTATGTTGTTTTAATAAAACTTCCTGCATATTTTTACTTTCCTATACTTTCAGTATAGGGAAGTATTGATTTCATACAAAATTTCAAAGTAAAAATTTTAACGGAAATAGTCGGGGGGGGGGGGGGGGGTCCATGGACCCCAAAAAAGTAATTTTTAAAAAATGTCTGTGGGTGGGTGGGTTACGCTCCATATCTCCGGAACGGCTGGACCGATTTTGATGTGCTTTGGAATGAGGGGGTATATCAAAAATTCACCGCTAAAATAAGCTTTTCAAAAAAAACCGAAACCGGAAGCGGAAGTTAGACATGTGTTTTTGGTAGCATTTTTTTCAGAAACTGAATTTTGGAAATTTTAATAGTGGAGATTAAAGAAGGCTTTAGGACAAATCAAACGATTTTTACCGAACTCTCTAGCTTCAACATGGCGGCCGCTACGAATTTTTGAAAATTTCGACTTTAACGCCCATTTACTCAAAAACCAGTTATCTGATTGGAATCAACTACATGTTGTTTGGTAGCCCTTCAAGGGTACTATATCATGAAATATTATTAATTTTGAAAATATAAAAACGATCGCAATAACATCACTCCAAAATTTTGGAATTTTTCAAAAAAATATTTCTCAAACACTGACCACACGTTTTTGTTTAAACTTTTTAAGCTGATAGACCTGGGAAGCTTCTACAATTTGTTTTTTTGCGCATTGCTATAGTTTCACTGTGACGCCCTCTATGAATTTTTGAAAATTGAAAATTGGTACCCTTTTATTTATTTAACGGGGGGCAATAAAATATTTCTGTTAAAGCAATATAACTCATCATTGATAGCAAAATCCGAATATCATAACATTTTTTTGATACTTTAATATTTAGGGGGGCTATTATTCCCCCTCCCCCCCAAAATTTTCCCTAAAAATTAAAAAATTGATTTCTTCTTTTGTTTGCTCTAGGAAAATCTTTTTACAAAAAATCCAAAAATCGATTTTTTTTTGCCCCTTAATAATCTTTTTGTCCTTAGAAGAATTTCACATACTTTCTACAGTATTTTTGTACTAGTCGTTTAATGTTCAGTGTAGGCTAACTTTTTTATTTTAATAGATAGAAAACCCAAGAGCAAAGTTGTACGGCAAATTGTTCTCGATTGTATTTAAGAAAAAAGCTTGAGTTTCCAATTTTAATATGGCGGCCACGGTAAAAAATAACTTTTTTTTAAATGGAAACGTGGCATTTTAGCTTTAAAATCAGAAAGGTTTTGAAATTCTAAACACAAATTAATAAGAGTAATTTCTTGCTAAAAATAATACTTCTCGAGTTATTAATATATTTTCAAATATCAATTTCCGCCCTTCCGTTGATTCAGTCCGAATATTTTACCCAACCTTATGCTTGTTGCGCAGCGGTCGGTCTTTCTTCAACCGCTTCAAGATGTTACAACTTGTAAGAAATATTTACTTTAACTAGTCGTGTCTAGACAGGTGTATATCGAAAGTGTTGGAAAATATAAAACAATGTATTTAAATGTATAGGAAAGTCCAGGCGAAGTGTTTCGCTCAGTTTTTTATATATTATTATTTGGATTATAATTATCTTTCTGAATATGTTTTTATTTCAAACTGCGTTATAGCGTTGCCAAGTTATCTAACTTTTATTTTATTTGAAAAATTTGACATATGCAAATCTCACTAATATTTTTCACAGAACTCACCAATACACGGAACGCTTATAAAAATACAATTATGAGTTAAAATTTTCTTCCATTAAAATAAATACAAAAAATGAGCGAAGCACTGCGACTGGACTTTCCTATACTTTTATACCAAAAAAAATTCGAGCTGTTGATAGTTTGGAAAAAGAATCCTCTAAATTAAAAAAACAACGCAAAATGCAAGGAAAAATTCTGAATCAAATTCTACTGTTATTCATGAGCAATTCAGCTCAAACAGAACTTTTTTATACTCCCCCCTTTTATTAAGAGAGACGCAAACATTTTCGGTTTTCAAAAATTCGTAGAAGGCGTCACAGAGAAATTAGTGGAGTGGCACATAAACGAAATTGTATCTTATTCTTAGTTCTAATGGTCTAATATTAAACAAAAACTGTGGCCTGTTTTCGAGCAGTATGTTCTTGAAAAGGTCAAAATTTTGATTTTCTTTTCATTTTAGAGCTTTAGTACTTTCAAAACTTGTAGTAGCTTGTAACATTGTGTACCTTTAGGGCGTTACCACTATCAAATTTCATCCCGATGTGACAACTTGTTGTTAAATAAATAGGCGTCGAACTCAAATTTTCAAAAATTCACGGAATACGCCAGAGAATTATTTATGAGTTGGGACACAAACCCAATTGTAGCTCATTTTCAGCTCTATAAGCCTACAAAATTAAACAAAAACGCGTAGCCAGTTTTTGAGTAATATTTTTTTGAAAAATTCCAAAATTTTGGAATTTTTTCCATTATATAGATCTTAATTTTCCGAAACATTTTGTGAACAGTAACATTGTGTCTCTATAGTCCTAAAACGATAAAGCATTTGAACCCGATTTGTCAACTTGTTTTTAAGTAATAAGGCACTAAAGCCAAAATTTTCAAAAAATCGTATTGGCCGCTATTTTAAAGCTAGAAAGTTCGAAAAAAAAACGTTGGATCTGCCTTAGAGTCTTCTATTGGATTCAGTTTTCAAATTTATAAAACTTGGTTTCGGTTTCTGATTTTATTTAAAAGCTTATTTTGTCGGTGATTTTTTGATGTACTTACTTCCAGATTCCAAAGCTCATCGAAATCCCTATATTCGTTAGGTAGTTGTGATGCACCACACACATACGTACGCAATCTAATATGTTAACAAGCTGAATTTTCCTCATTAGTGATCCACTTGAACTTCTATGTGTTTTGTTATACAGATGGTGAAATGCTACTAGTTATGCTCACTTAACGGAATGGCCGTGCCTGGAGCGTAGCAAAAAGTACGAGCTATTAACGCGCCGCAATAACTAAATAGTGTAATAATGTTTTTAATTTGATTTTACAACAAAATTCGTCTATGTGACCTATCCCCCCCCCCCGTTGTACCAAAATTTTCAGGAATTTGATCCAGACTGCTTATGTGCATGTTACCGCCAGTACTATTAATTAAAAATTGATAATAAACAAATGTTCTCACAATCATAATATGTAGGTAGTTGCACATGGCATCTTTCCTTTAATCTCCTTTTTCAAATAGATTTAATGTACTAAATTAGTTTTACAAATAGTATAAACAAATTCATGTTACTTTTATTAATCATTTTTAGACACTTTCGAATATGTCAAAATTAAGTGCAGTTAATTTATCTGATACAAGCGATTCGGTTTGACTTTCAACGATTTCTATTAATTTCTTGTATGATTCAACACGAAGTTGATGTTAACTTTTTTTTTTGGACTACTTCTTAACGTACACTATTTATATTTTAAATAATTTCTTCAAGCCGAAGTAATTTTACTGCCTTGCACAAACATAATAAATTACATTTGAGAAAAGCAGCAAATGTTTTTTTTTGTATAACTTCTACATTATTAGCTAATATTTTAAATGCGGAGATTTTCGAAAACATTCAAATTTTCTGAACTTCATTTGCATGATATGCTCACGAATTTAGTTTAATAAGTATTATTTAAATGGCGACCCTCTCAAATTGATGATCGCATTCTCTGATTTATTATGCACGAACTACAAATACACTTAATCCTTTCTAATAACTCGCAAAATTGCGACCAAATGGCGGCAAAAACCAGGATTTTATTAAAAGCAAGTAAAGTGGAATAAATGGAAAAAGGAAATCAATTGATCATAATAAATTGACTCGCAGAAAGGCGCAGTCTTGAGTTAGGATATTAAATTATGCAGAAACACGAAATAAGAAGCTGCAAGCAATTTATTTTTATAAAAATTTGTAATATGCGATAGGTAAAAAATATATCTGCCGTAGTACAGCTGTTTGAATTTAGTATTGATGAATTTATCGGCCCTAGAAAGAAATAGTTTGTTAAACTATTGGAAAATTATTCGAACTGTACGATTTTGTCGCTTCCAAACGTTCACTCCAACATCTTATGTTTATAATTAATTTTACAAAAATTATACAATTAAATCTTTTATACGTGTGATCATAAGTAGCGCCAGCTAAAGTTATGAGTCCCCTCTATCTCGATGTTATCGCTACGCACAAAGTAGAAAAAAGCCCTAATTAGTGTCACCAAATGTTGTATCCTCTATATAGACACTTTTGTTAAACACAAACCATAGAATTCTTAAACAGCGTCACAGACAGCTGTAGGTCCCCTCTATTTTAACGTGTATTTAGGTACTTTGTACCTGTTTGTGGAATTTATTTAAAAAAGTTTAATGGTAAATTTTTGAAATATACATTTAGTTGAAATTGCGTAATTTTGATAATTAAGAAGAAACTAGCTGAACCCGTGGCTTTCCGTCCTCATGCTTTTTTTGATAACTTGTAACTGCCGCGTCGCCCTACGTGCAGTTACATAAACTTTCGCTAAAACAAATAAATAAACTGTGTCGAGATGTAAGAGCTCGCCGCGTAAAGTTGAGACAGTTCCGGATTTAATATATAGATGTTCCAATATTCGTTATACATATATACACACATCTGTAGCTTAATGATTTATATGTTAATAAATCATTATAAAAGAAATTAAGTCCTTAAATATTTATTTTAAATCTTTCAATAATTAATAAATGTTTATCAATTTGAGTAAATCTTTAAAAACATGCGATATAAATATTTAAATATTTAATAAATTAATATAGCTGTTAATAAATGCAGAACTATTTATTTAAAATTTTCGATTATTTAATAAATCTAAGCGTGTTTCACAAAAATAGAACTTCAGCTTTTGCAGCAGCTGGATCAGCAAGGTTACATAAATTTGACAGCTAAATATTCAAGTAATCGTTTTGGGGCGCCATTTTTATGCCAGGAAGTTTAAAAAAAGGGTTGGATTTGCCGCACGGTCTTTGTATCCGATTCCGTTTTCAAATTTATAAAATTCTGTTTAAAAAAATAATGCTGCTAAAAACTATGTCTAGCTTCCGCTTTCGGTTTTGAAGAATTTTTTTTTGAAGAATATTTAGCCGATATCCGTTTGAGTGATGTAAGCAAAAAATAAATAAATGACTAAAATAAAATGGGTGGGAGAGGGTCCCTCAATTGCTGCTTATTTTCTGAAGTTACGCCACTGTTCGTACAGCAATAAGAATTGTGTTATATAAATTGACTGGTATTAAAAGAAATGATATAAATTTGTTTCATATTTTACACTCACCTAATAAATACATGTAAAAAAATTCGGCGGGGCTATCAATTGGCCAGATGCCTCTTTTTGGTTTTGTGAAGTTGCGCCCCTGCTCGTACAGCGATATTAACTTAACAAATGAAACCAATATTAAAAAAAAAAATATTCTCTCTGTGGTGTTGAAACATGTCTTTGATTTATACGAGTTTATATGAGATTATTCTAACAGCCCAGCAAAATAGAAATAAACAGACTTGCTCGATTTACTTTACTATTATGAAATATTAGCGTTCTACAAAGCACAACTTATGAAAGTCAACGTAAATTATATTTAGAGTACTTACGCAATTGTTCATGCCATTGAATCTAAAAGGCAGATATATTATTATATAATATTAATCAATTTTACCCACTACTGTAATAAAATACCGGCGTGCTTTGTTCGCGATTGAGACAGCATATGTTAATTAAAACAGCGGCGTCAGCTCCGTATTTTATTTGTTTACTGAAATTGCACTTCGGCCATTCATATTGATGTAAAAAGAAATTATAGATGCTGTTCCTATGAAAGTGTTTTCGTAATGAATGTAATACATCAGATTCCTAGCGTGTTTTTTTTAATAATTATCTGTTTGTCCAATTATTGCCTTTACTTTCCATAATGAATGATTTCAGTATCGTGCAACTGACGTGTGTAGTAACCGAGTTCTGTACGCGTCCGCTAGCTACACACTCGGCCAAGCATACCCTTTAAATTTGTTGGCTAATTAATATCTGTAACTGTGGTGTTCTAGCACATATGCGCCTTATGTAATAGATGCGTGCAGACCTGGCTTGTTACTGCGGTGGCCCGGCGGCAATAAGGTGGAGAAAGGTGGGATTAATATACAGGTTAGAAAAGTAATCGAAACCCTTTTAATGCGAAGCGACTCATCACTATTAAACACGTAGGTTGTTAAGTCTATCTTTAGAATAGACCAAAAACATAAGAAGTTTGGCATTCTAAAGCTTCAAAATTCACAAGAATCAATTATTATTTGCAATAAAAACTACACAATCGATCACTGATGAGTTCAATAAAGCATATCATATTGATTCTTGTTCTTCTTGTACAGCGATATTAAATTTTTTTGTTATTTTTCTTCTACCTAAAATTACTAGTCCGGACTGTTCAGTTTCTTTTATTACCTTTTGTTCGCTTTTTGACAAACGACTTCGTCCGCCAACTTAATACCACCTACAGTTGAGACCGAAACATTTGAGATGTGTTTAAGTGTAGGAAATAAATTTGTTTCTTCAGTTTATTTTTTCCATTTGTCTGTTACGTGCGTCCTTAAAAATAGAGATATAGAAAAAGGATGATACATCAACACTGTTTTCTGGACATAATAGAGAACACGCACAATTCACTAGGGAACACAAAACACATTTATCTCGAGCTATATTAGCAAAGTATCTTTGTTGGGGTTATAGCTTCATCTTTTGCATTATTGATACCCCCAGTATGTTCCCATATTGCAGTTAGTGGGAGAATTATTTTCGGTTGTTTTGAAAAACATTCCAATTTAATTAATTTTATTTTGCTTGCGTGTAAGACTATCTCAATTGTATCCCAATTGTATTTATAAATAATTAAATAATGGTAGCGTGCACATTTATAATGAATAGCTTCGGTAATATCAAGACCAAAGGCCTAAGGTAGGTAATAAAACAAAAACACGTATAATAAATTAAATTTGAGCTTCTATGTTTCCCCTTAGGATTACGCCGACCTTTTCGACCTATCATTTATTCATAACCTTTTAGTAACGCCTAATGTCTACCACCTATCAAATTAAATCTCCACATCACTTCATCGATCTTATGCAAAAACGTATTACACAAAGTGAGTCATTATTTTAATGCACGCAATCAGTAACTACAAAAGTATTTTCAGGAAGTCATTAAGGCCAAAAAAGTATCTGATAGTACGTATATGTATCACAATTTGGACATGTTTGTATATCTCATATTTTATTATTATTACCTACCATTCTATGCAATTACAGGCCTAATAGAGTTGACTTCAGTATTACCTTAATTACATTATTAGTACGTAATTTCATTAGCCAGAAAGGTAACTAATGCAAACATCAACTTTTCTATATATAGTGCGTTTACTAAATAACTAACCTACTAACTTTTTCAAGATTTAACTATCCCAAATGGGATCAACAACACCTACAATTACAGCAATTGACGAGTATTACAGCGGCGTCGCAGCGACCCCCCCCCCCAAGATAAAATTTAAAAAAATGACAGTAAGTCGAATGGCGCCCCATTTCAAAGCGCTTTTTCGTTTGCAACCTCACTTCATTAAGTTTAGAGGGTTTAATATCACAATATGGGACCAGGGACACCTACAATTACACCAGTTGGCGGATAATATCGTGACCCCCCCCCCCCCCCCCATTTTACATGGCAAACTGGGTCGAATGAAACCCTATTAGAAAACACTAAAATTCCGTCCTAGCTACCAATTTGTTAAGCGTGTAATTTACAAAATGGGACCAAGAACACCTATACCTGCACATGTTGACAAGGATTATCGTGTCAACGCGACGCCCCCTACGCGCAGAAATTTTAAATTAAAAAACGGGTCGAACTAAACTCTGTTTGAAAGTTCTCGTTAATTTACACTCTCCTCCCATTAAAGTGTTTAATTTCAAAAAATGGGATCAAAATCATCTACAATTGTACAAGTTGGCCAGCGTTATCGTTACATCGCGACAACGTCCTCTACGCAGAATTTTTAAATGGCAAATTTAGTCGAATAAAACCTCAATTGAAAGCTCTCTTTAACTGCCCCCCCCCCCCATCAACACCAACTTTGTGCGAGTTAATTTCTCAATAAGGGACCAACGACACCTACAATTCCACAAATTGACAGGCATTATTATCGTTGCAGCGCGACGACGCGACGTCCCCTAAGCAGAATTTTTAAATGTCAAAAGAGGTCGAATAAAAACTTATTGAAAGCTCTCTGTAATTCCCCCACTCCCCGTTACCGCCAACTTTTTTTGTGTTTTAATTGCTCAATAAAGGACCAAGGACACCTATAATTACACAAGTTGACGATCATTATAGCAGCGACAAAGAAATTTTAAATAGAAAAATGGGTCAAATAAAAACCTATTTTAAAACTCCCTTTACTATGCACCCTCCTACCATTAAGTTTTAAGGGTTTAATTTCAGAAAATGGGACCAAAGACACCTACCTACAATTACACAAGTTGTTATCGTTGAACCGTGACGACACCCCCTACGAAGATGTTTTAAATAGAAGAGTAGGTCTAATGAAACCACAATTGAAAGCTTTCTGTAATCCCCTCCCCTACCACTATTTTTTGGTGGTTTAATTTCCCAATAAGGTATCAAAGCCACACACAATTACACACGTTGATGAGCATTGTTGTCGTTGCATTGCCACGACGACGCCCCCTACACAGAAATTTTAAACGGCAAATTGGGTTGAATGAAACCTCAATTAAAAGTTCTCTGTAATTCTCCACCCCTCTCCCTCCATTACCACTAACTTTTTGGTGGTTTAATTTCTCAATTAGGGACAAAAGACACCTACAATTACACACGCTGACAAGCATTAACGTGGCTTCGCGGCGACGCCCCCTGAGCGGATATTTTAAATACAATCTAGGCCGAATGGCACCTCAATTGAAAACTCTCTGTAATCCCCCCTCCACCTTCCAACTCTTTGAGCGTTTAATTTCGCAAAATAGAAACAAGAAAACCTAGAATTACACAAGTCAATAAGCATTGTCGTGGCATCGATGCGACGTGTACCTACGCAGAAAGTTTAAATTATGAAGTAGGTCAATTGTAACCTGAATTAGAAGCTCTCCTTAATTTCCTCCCACTCGCATTACCACCCACTTTTCGGGGGTTTAATTTCGTAAAGAGGGACCAATTCCACACAAGTTGACGAGCAATATCGTTGCATCGCGACGTCGCCCCCTACGCAGAATTTTTAAATGGCAAAGTGGGTCATATAAAACTCAATTACCCCCCCCCACCCATTATCGCCAACTTTTTGGAGGTATAAATTCTACCAAAGACGCCTACAACTACACACGACGGGCATAATCGTGGCATCGCGACGACGCCTTCTACGTGGGTATTTTAATTGGCAGTGTGGGTCAAATAAAGCTCTCTTTAATTCCCACACACCCCACTACACCGTTTAACACCTACAATTACACAAGTTAATAAGCATCATCATGACATCGCGGCGACGTGTACCTACTCAGAAATGTTAAATTATAAAGTGGGTCAAATTAAAAGCTCTCTTTAATTTTTACCCACCCCTAATACCATCAACTTGTTAAGGGTCTACTTCCGCAAAATGGGACCAAGAACACATAGAATTACACAAACATTATCGTGGCATCACTGCGATGTCTACTGAAATTTTAAATGATAAGGTGGGTCGACAGAAACACTTTCTTTGAAAGCTCTCTTGTCCCCTCATATCGCTAAGTCGCGGTGGGGCCCATCGACGCAAACATTTGAAATGGCAAAGTGGGTCGAATGAATTTCATAAGTATAATACAAACAGCGCAGATTTAGTATTATTTACAGAAAATTGAAATTTATTGTGGGTACCAAAAATTAAATGAACATAAGTAAGGTGGATAGAAGATTTGTAGCAACGCCACAGTAGTAGGTATGCCCCTACCGACCTGCCTGTGTCACTCCTATCACGTAACGTAAGCGCCGCCCCTTGACCAATGAGAGCGAAGCTGTTCATTGATTCGTTTTAATCGGTTTCCGCTCACCTGTCGTATAGTCGGTCACGCTTCGCTTTCATTGGTCGACAGGCGGAGCTACCTCACGTGTTAGGAGAAGTGGTGCAGAATGACACAGGTAGGACCATACCTACAGCAATTGCAGTGCTAGAAGCCCCCTATCCACCCTTCTAACGTAATATATAAAAAAATTTAATTCGGAAAAAACTTATATAATTTCCACCTAATATTCTTCAACGTTTCTGCTGCTGTGCAGCTACTGCAAACGTTCAAGTGATTAGGGTTCTGCACTTAACAGATTTAATGTAACCCCATTTTTAAGACAAAACAAGTTAAATCTGGTGAACAAGGAGGCCATTTACCTAGTCAAAGCCAACCTACCTGTTTTTCATCAAACGTTGCATCCACTAAGTCTCATGGGGATGTGCTGTAATCAGGAGCATCTTCGTTTTTTTCGAAGATGAGATTCATATCAAATTCCTTTACATGATTTTTCGCCATTTTGGCCGAATAATCCTAAACGTTTCTATTGTTGTGCTGTTAAACCATTATATTACCCATTGCTGTAAATCCCGGGGAGATTCCGGTGCAGCTTTGCCATTAATATTAGTACAATCCCAGGAAATAAAGGGTTAAATCTGGTGAACGAGAAGGCCATTGCATTTACTAACGCTAATCAATCTACCGTCGAGAATTTGCTGTATTCAGGCATTCTCAGCGCGATCTGTTGCCAGTACGATGAGCTTCTTTTTGGTAGGAAAAATTGCCATATCCGATGCCTCTTTACGCTGCTGCACTTAGGAGGAGCACCTTCTCGTTAAAAGATGATGTTCGTATTTAATTTAAATCTGTTGTCACGAGGAAGAGCTCCGTCTTGTTACAATATGATTCCTCTGTGTGATTTTCGGATCATTGTATTTTATTTTTTATTTTTATTTTTATTATTTTAATTACATCGCCTTATTTACCGCCCCAACCTTTAGTATTGGAGGGTCGTAAAAAGTAATGATAAAAATCATTCTATCATACAGCAGGACAAAGAAAACTTTAAAATGAGGTACTAATCTCAGCATGTCATTTAAAACTTTTGCGTCGATGAGTGTCGCGACGTTGCCATAATGCGGGCCGAGTTTTTATTTTTTCAATAAATAGTGTTGTGTAATTTCGAGTCCTCGGTTCCAACTTTATAAATTGAGCCTTAAATTCGCTTCAAAACATAACGTTGCGGACAACTATCTTAACATAAAAGCGTAAATATTTTTTATCATAATCACATTTACCTTGATCGAATTTTACAATATCTTATAACTGCACAATACACTTCCTGATAATAAAAATTCCAAGCTCATGGAGTTCAATACAATTACATGCTCTAGCGGTCGCATTTACCGGCGTTCAAGTTCAAGCTTTTTATTAAAAGCCGATAGTTTTTCTTCCACGTTTCGTGACTTCTCATTTCAATGAGTTTCCGTAAAAATAATCCCCGACGAAAACTGTTCTAATGAGCAAACCGGGCACGTTTACATTCTAAAGTAGAACAAACGTATTCCGCGAGAAGTTATTTTAATTAGAACTCGCAAAAAGCGAAGATGATGCTTCATTAGCATTTATTTTTCTTGGTTCAGACGCTCCGCTTTCGTCGAGAGAACTCAACAATAAAGAAACCTCTAATGAGAGAAAAACGGAAATGAAGGAAAACCCAGGAGTTACGTTAGGGTTTTCTAGAAAATTACAAAATTGTCTCCTCAATTCCACGTGCTGTCACGTATTTTGTGTGCAGGTACATCAAATGATGAGGTGGTTATTTGCGGAACTTCCATTTAATCATTAAATATGCATGAGTAAAGATAACGAATGTGAGATGCTGTTTGTCGGTACAATTTTGTTTGATCCATCTTCCGTATAAGGTGAATCACCTTGGTGTGGCAAATATTAACTGAAAGTGAATTTGTATCAGTATTATTTAGCCCCGACTAGTCCCTCAACCAACTCAAGGCACTGACAGGTCAAACACTACACGAAGCCATCCACTCGGCCCAGGATAGAGCGTCCTGGAAAGAAACTATCAAGTCCATAAAGTAGCCAGATCATGTCAGCATGCCCCTTCGAGGGACTCAAGGAATGAGGAAGAGTCCCTCAACAGTTGGGGTACCAGCCGCCTTGTTAAAGTTATGACAGTTAGGCCTGCGGCCGTCATTATCACCAAAAAAATTCCAGGGAGCATAAGCAGTAGCATTTCACTATGTACACAACACCAAATTTAATTACGAATTAATTCAAAAGTTTAAAAAAGTTAACGCCTGCCAGGGTTAGATCTGGCAGCTAATGACGTGGTGCATGCATTTTCCAACTGAGCTACCTGACTTCTTACAGCAAACGCAACAGCATAGAAAATAAATAAGCGACTTGCGGTTAGTACCTCTACCATAAGGGTATATTTCTGCGAGTAAGGCTTATCATCAACGCCAGAGAATAGACCACTACATCTGTAAATTTAGCTCAACTTGTTTCTTATACAGATTTACATGACTGCACCAGAAAAAATAAATCACCCTGAGTTTGCTTTTTCTTGGGTTATGAAAGTTTTTATTAATGGCTAGACAAATAAAACGTCAGACAGTACGTAGTTCGCTGTTTTGTTAGAAAATAATGTTACAATAACCAGCTGCGACTGAGGTCTCTTTTTTCCCATACAACTCACTGTTATTGCTGTATTTATTTCAATTTCAATTTGAGATTTCAGAAAACTGTCTGAAACTGTCTAGATTTCTAGTTTGAGCTCTCAAAACTAGATTTCGTAAATATATTTACATTATAAACATATATTCACAAGATTCAGTTCTTATTCAATCGTTGCCATTTTAAGATTTGTGTTTCCCAAACAAAAATGTGTTCTTATCAAGCTTTACTTCATTTTTCTGTCGGCTGATTTGTCTAATTAACGTCTTCGCTTCCAACTCTCGACATTACTTTTTCTTTCCTTCCCTCTGTTCGCTATATGCCAGCTTAGATTATTTTCTTACAGCAGCATTGACTCACTTCACTTAACACATATTATCTCATTCACTTCATCAGACGTTTTCATGTAACTGACGAAATGCTCGACTTCGTGTAAAAAGGTGAAATGTAGCTTCCCTTAGCAACTTTTTTCTTGCCAATCTGGTTTCTCCAAAACATGATTCTTACCGTAAACGATTTATATTTGTATAGCCAGAATACAAATGGTAAAGCAACATTTATAACAACGTTTTTGATTGATTTTTGGGTTCCTACTAATCACTAAGAATTAAAATCCATGACTTTTACAGGATATCCATAACTAAAATTCAGACTTACCCATGACACTGGGCAAAAAATCATCTAAATTAGATTATTACCTACTGGACCATACTTCAAATAACGATTCTTTTACTATAAGCAGCCAATCTCGTTACAATCCACAATTTTTAAAATTTCTGTATCTCAAGTTCATTATTCATTGACAAATCAGCAACACGCCGTTTTCAACTGAAAAAACAGCACCTTGGTGTGTTATCAGCTGACTATATCACCCATATTTTATTTATCCAATCAGAGTCTTCGATATCCGGTCGGCATCCAGTCAAATTAATTTGTAGATGATAGAATCGCAAGTAAATTGTAATCATTGAAAAAACCACGATTCAATAAAACCACTCGTTGCTATAGCAACGAGGGGTAGCCATATATGGCTACGTTTTTTAGCGACAAGTTAAGATCGTAGGTGCGGTACAGCACGCGCAAACGATGATCATTTCGGATACAATCCGCTAATTTAAAATATTTATAATATAGTCATTACAAACAACTCTTACACTCTTACTGTACGTAGCCAATTGGAATCCACAATTTATAAAATGTTTGCCATGTTTGGGCAAGCAATCAACGCAAGTTTATCGAAAAAACGAGATCACTAGTTGTATTACCTGTGACTGTTCCACTCTTACTATAAGTAGCCAATCGGAATCATCAATTAGTAAAATGATCGCCATGTTTGGGACAATCAACACAAGTTTATCGAAAAAACGGGATCACTAGTTGTATTACCTGTGATTGTTCCACTCTTACTGTAAGTAGCCAATCGGAATCCACAATTAGTAAAATCTATGCCATGTTTAGGCAATTTTACTCGCGCGTTGCGCTCGTTAACAATCAACACAAGTTTATCAAAAAAACGGGATCACTAGTTGTATTACCTGTGATTGTTCCACTCTTACTGTAAGTAGCCAATCGGAATCCACAATTAGTAAAATCTATGCCATGTTTAGGCAATTTTACTCGCGCGTTGCGCTCGTTAACAATCAACACAAGTTTATCAAAAAAACGGGATCACTAGTTGTATTACCTGTGATTGTTCTACTCTTACTATAAATAGCCAATCGGAATTCACCATTAGTAAAATGTTTGCCAATCGTATTCTGTTTTAACTACTAAAATAGCAACATGACGTTTTCAACTGACAAAACAGCACCTTGTTGTTTTCAGCTGAGAAAACTTCTAAGGTAGGTGGTAGTATCCTAGCGACATGCAAACAAAACGCATTTTCATAGCAATGATAGCAAACAAAGACTGCAGCTTTGTTTCTTAATCGTGAAGTAATCTGTTCAAATATTATTTGTGATTATAATTGCGTCAGGATAAGATTTTATGAGTATTATCTCGTAAAGTTTTCCTGTTGAGCGACAACAATTTTGGAATTATACCCTCGAGCTCTTAGCTGTCTCGGGTTGTTTCGTCTTGTCAAAATGTCTAGTGGCAGTTGCTAAGCAAAACATTGCTCAAAAATATCTACGAATTTTATAGGACACTCTCATTCCTACTTAATAATAACTTTCTGCGAATATCAACAAAGATAGCTGATAAAAAAAAACGACGTACGTGTTGGTTCGTTTAATAAAAGGTTTAGGGGCAATTTTAAAATTTCATTAAGCGCGACAATTTTATAATTTCTTTAGACAATTTTTTTTTGATATTCTACACTACTGAAAATCAAATTTCTAGGGTAACCAAAAAGAAAAATCAAGATTTCAACCAATTTTTGTTTTAAAATATGCGACTTCGTAGTTGAAATTGTTAATCCCAGATCATTCCAGGATTTTCATGGTCAGTGGGAACCTTGATAAAAAACTTACTTAAAACATGATTTACGGGAACGTCAACTACTAGGGTTATTAGCCCCCCATCTAACATGCACAGACGAACACAAACATTTACGACAAACTTGGGATGAGAACCCGGGATCGATTGGTTGCTAAGCGGATACTTATACGCTTAGCCACCGGCTGGCCGCCAGAAAAGTGTTTTCTTTAGAATTTTAAAAGGAACAGTGGGGGGGGGGGGGTAATTTATGAGTATGTGAAAATGCACAGCAGGCAATTTTTTTAAACCATATGTTCAAATAAAAAATACATAAAGGTTAGTAGTTAGTAGTAGTAGTTAGTTTTAAACAAACAAAACATAAATGGCACTTCAAATTTTTAGGTTAAGTTTGTCATTTGTAGTAACACTGACAGAGTGATGAAAGCTAATACATTCTAAAGCATGCAAAAACAGTAATTTTATTTTCCATGGCCAACCACCCCTTTTGTATTTTTTATTTGAACATACGGTACACTGCAACAAGGATTTATTGAGTGAAACACATCTGCATTCGATCGCACTCAAAATTATTCTCCCTTCGAAATTATATTTGTGCCTATTCGCAGCTTTTCTCGTTCCCATTAAACTTGACTCACACCAATAACCAGGGCAATAGTACTTATGCCCTCGTTAGCCTATTGAAACGATATGTGAATCCCCCATGCTCCGAAAGTCAGCTATTGTTTCGCTAAGACGTCATTTCTAACATGCCCCGGCGTGTTGCATTAAACCTCCAAGGTCTCTCTCTACTCGCTGTTCCAAAAACATTTGTATCATTCTGACTAATTCATACTAACTCGTACTACTAATAATTTCAACAAGATTTGCTTCTTTTTGATTTTTAATTATATAAAATTTTTAAACGGTTCAAGTAGAAAAAAAAATGCGAAATCCTAACAAACAGCTGGGGGGCAGAACCTTATTGCCCTCCCTGTACCAGTCGCCAATGCATGATAGATCTGTTTAAATTACGTATTATTTGTTTTTAAAGGACATTATATTTTTTAATGCTTTGACAACACGAACTTTTGAGATAATCGTAGGAATTACTACAGCAGGTTTCACATTTAGAAACTTATTACCTTTATTCGTGTGCTGCGGAAATAAAAACCATGAAACCTAAATACAAATAGAAAAACGGAAACAGCTATGTAACGTGTATAGTGACAGTATATATTGTCACTATTTTACTAAAAATATAGGGAACTAATGAGTGCGACAATGAAGGGATAGGCCAGCTAGTGGGGATTCGCGTATCCATGGATAATTATAAAATAAATTTAAAAAATCAAAACTGACCATTATCACAAAATATCGGCTAAGCAAAACTGTTATAGGCTCTCTTTGATTACTGTTGATGCCCAGTTTCCAGTTTCGGCTATAAGATGTAGGTATTTTAATATTGTTAAAGAATCTGGTGGCTAAAGACCGGATTTATATGCACTAACAGTGTTGCCAGATATGTTTTTCTCTGCTACAACAGGATAAACGTAACTGGGAACACTGTTAGGGCATATAAATCCGGCCTTTAGTGATTAACTCAACAAACTTTAATTAGTTACGATCTGCAGCTACAGCTTTGCTCTAATCTAGGTTCACAACGAATCTAATTGTAATATCACATTTTGTTTTGAAAATTTGTGTAAGCACATGTTTAACTTTGTCGGTAACAAAGACTTATTGGCATCGGTCACATTACCACAATTTTAGGTAACAATAGCTCGTTAGGCTCGGCGTCGACTAATATCAAAGCAGGATACAAAAAGTATTATTACATCATTATACTATCATCATCCATCACATAAAAAGGCAATCTAGCATGGCTTAGGGTCACTTTCACTAACAACCCGACAGTTCATTTTCACCTCCCGTTTTTGTTTTGCATCCCTCGTCATTTTGTTCATACGATATTAGGTGATACGCTTTAAAGTGTTCCATATTGTGGTTCTCTTTGGATTTCCCCTTTAATGGCGCAGCTCTATTTGCATATGTACACTACTTTCCTTCATTCAATATCGTTTATTGGTATTTCCAGTCACTATTTTCTAGCGAATTCAGTCATATCCAAGAAAACCTATGATTAGGGCTAGGATTTATATGTACTTGAAATTGTCAATATATGCGCATTTATGCACGTATGATCTATATAAAAATAGATAAATTCACCATAAAAGTTCAAATTTACCTGGTTTAACCTATACCTCGAAACAGATAATAATTTTTCATTATCAATGTATATAGAATGAAAATGAACATTTTCTGCAAATAAACAATAGAAATATGCAAATCCATTTCAATACTCAAAAATATGCAAGCATTTATAATAACTTTAAAAATATGCACCTATAGGTATTTTAATTCACATATTGCTGAAACATATCTCTAAATTTATGCCCAGATACCGTCTGTCTATAAAGTAACTGCCCCCCCCCCCTCCAACTAACTTTTGAACGACTTGATAGTTTATCACAATATTTGGTGTGCTTTAATGGGAAATTAAATACTATTTACTAATTAAATTTTGTATCATTCAAAATGGCAGCTAGGCGCCATTTTGATTTTTTTTAAACGGAAAGGGGGGTCGAGTGACACCTCATTTGAAAGGTCTTTTAGTTCTGCGTCTGATCTTAGAGTTTCAAAGAAAAATATTCAGCCATAACATAATGGCGGATTTTAAACAAATAGACTTACTCCATTCAAAATTGTACTAATTTTTTTATCCAGTAGTCCACTTTTCATTTGCAGGACAAACTTTTACCAGAAATATCTCAGGTGGCTGGAAATAATATTGAAAACGTTATGTTCCAACAAGACGGTGCGCCGCCTCATTATTATAGGCCTGTTTCTGACTTTCTCAACGGACATTTTCTTGGAAGATGGATTGGTAGGCCTGTAGAATAGCCGGCTCGCTCCCCAGATTTAACACCCTTAGATTTTTTTCTATGGGGATATCTGAAATCGAAAGTGTACAGAACCCGCCTAGAAACAATTGAAGAACCGGAGCAACGCATTACAGAAGTTTGCAGAAATATCACTCCAGAAACGTATGAAAATGTAAGGTAGGAATTTCATAACCGACTTCTTATGTGCCAAGAAGTGAATGGTGAACATTTCGAACACTTAATTTAATTTCTTTTTGCTTTAAGTCTTAGTTTTTTTAAATATACTTCTTTATCTTCAAACATTTGTCATTTTGTTATGGCTGAATAGTTTTCTTTGAAACGCTAGGATCAGTGGCAGAACTAAAAGACCTTTCAAATAAGGTGTCACTCGACCCCCATTCCATTAAAAAAATTTTTAAATGGCGCCCAGCCGCCATTTTGAATGATACCAAATTCAATTGTTGGCTAAAAAATAGTATTTAATTTTTCATTACAGCACACCAAATTTTGTGGTAAAATATTAAGTCGTTCAAAAGTTAGTTGGGGGGGGGGGGGCGGTTACTTTATAGACAGTGTATATTTACTACATACAAGAAAAAACATGCAAACCATAGCAGTCCTAGCCCTCCCGATGATTTAATTAAAATAGTGAATTCAGCGTACTGAATATATTGCAAAAATCCACAATTAACAGGGAACAATTTTCAAAAACTCATAAAAGCAGGAAATCCGTAATAAAAGAAATATTTCTAAATTTGTTTTGCTTAAGTGCGTTTATTTTGTATGAAAATACATCTTTCAGAGTCCAAAATCCGAACCTTCCATCCTGCGACTCCCATTTGTTTAAAAGGCCAAAAAACCTTGAGCGGACGATGAGGGTTTGAAATCCATTTGGAGATCAAACAAAACAATTATTTTCTACTGCTATAACTGTTTCAATTATAAAAACCATATTAAAAAATAAACATTATTCGTGAATGGGTAGATTTCTAATCTAGACTAACAACCAAGTTGTAGTATTATCCGAAGACGACAGAAGTTAACGTTTTGTCTTAAGCCAGCTAGAAAATCCAGGTTTAACGATACATGATGTCCACAGAAAGGCGACTGGGGAATACATCCGCAGCCCTGGACATGGTTCTCCTAACTGTTAAATTTCATACATTGACATAATAGAGTTCGAATTTGGTTTGGGCAGCT
The DNA here is from genome assembly GCA_958336395.1 of Ctenicera cuprea. NCBI lineage: Eukaryota > Metazoa > Arthropoda > Insecta > Coleoptera > Elateridae > Ctenicera > Ctenicera cuprea. The sequence goes on along the minus strand of OY284495.1, from coordinate 13,807,703 downwards.
GCAGAGTAACGGTTTATGAGAGGAGTCATGCCGACGTGCTGTGATTACGACCGGATCCGGGCCTGTACGATGTACGTGTATTGTCCAGCCTCCCTAAGTCATGTGCAATCCATCCAAGTATCATTAAATGTTGAATTCTTAACTAGTTGGTAACATATAGTTAACTTCTGCCGTCTTTGAATAATGCTACAACTTCTACAACGTTTTCTGCACTCACAACTATAATGGAGAATAAGAAAATTTAACAAGACAAATCCTTTTATTTCTAAGTTCGAGCTTTACTTAGTTTATTTACAATAAATTACAAATCATTTTGTTGGCCTGAATGAAATTAACTCAATCGTGCAAGTTTTGAAAGTAAAGGTTACACTAACTTAGCGCATATCGTAAAGTTAACATAACAAAATGGTACAAAATCAGTTAAAACGCCAAATATAACAGCTGCATTAAAAATTCATAACTATCGCAATTTTCAGGATGTACAAATTAGTATGCAGAGGATATTGTTAAATATCCTTTTGTTTTTAACAAAATGTTTATTTATTGCTATAAATTTAGCCCACATAATCGCAATTACTATAAGTATAACTACTAGCTGTTTTATTTACACTAGCGGAACGCGTGAGCTACGCCCCACACTTTTTTCGATGTGTTTTAAATTAATAATCTAATTAAGCAGTTAGCGTAGCGGACCGCAGATCGAAATCCTAATTTGTCTAATTATTTTGCAATGGTTTTGTAAGCGCCACAACCACGAATTTTCTGCTTCCAGCATATTTGTTATTGGAAGGCAAACTATCAATATTTGGGCCAAGTTTGGTTTCAGAGTATTTCTTTAGGAAGTAGAATTATTAATTCTTAGCTTATTTAATTTGCCCGCATAATCGCTTGAGTTTATAATTTCATTGTTCAATATCTATTTGTCTAATTATTGCTTTTACTCGTACGTATCTTAAGGAATGACTTATTTTTCAGTAATATTATATAAGTGACTATTGCAAGCACAGGTGTTCTTGAGTATCTAGTGAATGAGTTCCGCTGAGCGGCTCAATATGATTCCATCGCGGAGTGCTAATAAAGGCTGTCAAGTGCTTCGCGTTCCAATCATCCGATCCTACTCTGTGAACCTAATTATCTTATTTGAATCGAAAACTGTACTGGTCCGATACATACCAGTATATAGAAATATTCGCCTTATACAGGGTGTCCATTTCATCAAAATATATTTTTTTTAATGAGAGCAGTTTGCTGTGAATAAAAAACTCTCGTTTGACATTGTATAACTAAAAAATGTACAGCTATACGCACAGTTTTCGAAATAATTCAATTTTCTGAAAAATTGAGTTGCCATGAAGGTCTACGTGTATCCTAAACAATCGGAAATAATTTAATCAAGCTTCAAAAGCAGGTTCTAAACATCAAAGCAATAAAAAACAAATGTGTGCTGAGCACGAAAGTATTAAGCAAAGCTTCTTAACGTGTTCTCACTGAAAGTGTTGAATTCTGAGATTTAACAGAAAACGAAAACGATGTCAGTTGCAAATCTAGTATTTAAGTCATTTTCCAAATATTAGTTTAGAAAGCCTAAACAAACATAGATGCATAAAAGAGAAACTGAAATGCTGCAGTAAATACAATTGTAAATATTATAACAATAGTTTAGTAAGGTTACGCAAAAATCCTGATTTAGAAACAGAAGAAACTTATTACGAAAATTTTACTCGATTATTTACACAGCAATATTTTTATATTACGTCACAAAATTGGAATTATTTCTTTCCGTGTTGTATTAATAATTTAAAAAAGTAAAAGTAACTCTAAAGTTATTTTTATATGTATACAGCTTCAATCACTAACGAAGTTGACACGTACGATGTGGTACAGAAAACACAGAAAGTGCGCGGCGTTTTGAAAACAATTCATACCACTCAAAATCAAGGCCATATGATATCTATTTTTTCAAATATTTCTCAAAGTTTATTCTTGGTTTTGTTCGCTGCATGTATATGTTAAAATTTACAGATAAAAACTTTCGTCGCAAGCAAAAACTAAAAAGTCATATTAGTATTTTATTTGGTCAAAAAATTATTTTTGTTTTGAAAATAAAATGAGATTATAGTAGCGCTGATGCATCTTCTTTTAAACAAAAAAAAAAAATCAGGTCGATATGTCAGGTACTTCTGGAGATATTATGTTATATTTGTTAAAAAACGCTTAACTTGAAAATTGGCGACCTGGGCAAATCTGTTGTGTATACTTTTATATGAAGAATAAGATTTGCAGATCAAAAGTTAGAAAATCTTAAGTATGTAAAAAATACGTTAACAGATACGTCACGCACTTGGTCGATTAATTTAAACGTCAATAAGTGAAATTGTAAATTATCAATAGTAAAATAGCTAAACCAAATTTAAATCACTGAACTTACGGCCAAGATATTAAATGTTATCAAACTGTTTCATCTTGGAAGGTTGTAACTCTGTAAGCAGAGTTTAGGAGATACTTTCATGGGAATATTTTTTTGGAAAATAACGTGAGAAATCACTTCCCGAAGTTTGTGTAATTTTGCAATACCCTGTATACTCAATAGTTCGGCTTAAAATTTGGTGTCAAAATAGGCATACGAGAACTATTTTTAGAAGTTCAAAGTTAGTTGTAATTTTCAAAAATTATTGTTCAGTGTTAACACATTTTTTTAAATTAATAAATTAGTAAGGCTAGAAGAGAGCTGCAATTTGCATTTGCAATACCGCCTGTGCAAAAGAGATTGAAACAAAATCAAAATCCTAATCCACTTATTACATTCAGCACTTTGAGCTTGAACATTTTCGATGCTGAAAATTCTACCCTCTATATTACTGCATACTTTGCATATTCGATCAGCTAAAATTAGGTGTTCGAGAAAATTACTCGAAACAAAACCACGATAACCTCGCTCAGATATTTACTGGTGCCCGTAACAATGCGGGTTACGGGAAGAATTTATTCAAATTGGCGCAATTAACTCTTGACCCTTTTGATGAAATTTAATATTTTCAAGAGTTGCGAAAACAATGTAAATAGGTATGTGTGTTTAATTAATTTGCGTATGCAAAATGAAAATAAATGATATGAAAACAAATTTGCAAATCAAAATACGGAACGGGGAAGCTAAATAACTTCTAATGAGGAAATTTCCCTGCTACCCCTTGACAGGTTCTGTTAACGAGGGCACAAACTTTTAATTAATAAATAATTGCGTCATTAATAAACAATTAAAATCTAAATACAAGGCAAGGACTTCAAAGCGCGTAGAAGTATGATGACAGGGAATGGGTTATTGATTTCGTTATCTTGCTACCACCATTTATCACTACCTCTATAAAAATCCACATCAGAAGGAAAAAACTTATCCTTTACGACGAGATTTGCACAAGAAAACTTCAAGGATGAGACCACATGGCGTGTAACTGAAAAATTAAAGTGCTTTTCCTCATTTTCCTTACGCTTCATTGCGCAAAACCGTACAAGATGCGCTTCTCAATTCTAAAGTTACGATATTCCGCAAACTATGGTAGATTCTTTAGTTTGAAACTTCTATGTGAAGGCACATCCCTTAAATTAGCTTTTTGTTCTCCAAGAAGAGAATTCTCTTTGACTCGCGCCGTTTATCTACTTTCTGTCACGTAAAGACAAAGTAAATTTTTTACAGCGAGTCTTTTCGCGATTTGCTACTTTTCGCCTACTTCGATAAAAAGTTCCTGATGAAGATTTATTATCGATTCTTGTCTATAATGGCGTTAGCAGTCAATATAATTTTGTTTACTGGATAAAACTTTTTACGACCGCATTAATTTATTTGCACTGGAGTTGGAACGAAAAGAAAATTTCGGGTTTTAGGGCGAATTAGGACATTCATTTTCAAGAGTGTGCATGGTGGTGAAGCGTATGAAGCACAGAGAAATCGATTCAACACGATTAATGCATGAATAATGTAATTAACGGGGTAAGTGAAACGTAAAGCGTTTAAGGCCGCACTGCTTGATTTTAAATTAAAATACTGAACTGAACATTGTGGTGGTGTAATTAGTTCGGATTCATTAAACAATAATTTTAATTTTGTACATTTAGAGCGTAATAATTTTATTAGCTCTAATTGGATTTTAAAATATAATAAGTCGAAATACATCGCCAGACATTCATCAATAACTTCAAGTTTAATGTTTCATGAAGTACTGCTTATGTTACAGAATAATGATTAATCGATCCATTTGATGCCTGCTGAAAGGATATCATGACGAATAAATTAAACGTTCAACTTACCATTCCCGCTAAGCTCTTTGAACCACAGCAGTTAGAAGTTCTACAAATTGTATGAATATCTAACGATTCGAACCAATTTATGGCATAATAATAGTAAAGTTTAGCTATTGGTTAGAATTTTTTCTACGGTTGCTTGTGCTTTTAATTTTAGACTTAAGTACAATAGCTAGTTTGTTCAAAGTAGGGCAACCGAAAATGTTATTTTCACGCGACTGATACAGGAATTAATCCGCTTCAGGGGCAACTATGCGTTTTCAGCCCCATTTGTTAGGAAATATGTTTGTACTAGCTGAAAGCGTGGGCTCCGCCCCACTAAATGTAAGATATGTACTGAATGCGTGCACAGTGACGTAACTTCGCCAATACAGTTACATTGTATAGGCTGTCGCGCACGTGACCAATGAACTCAATAACCAACTATTGTTTTATGTTTATTGTAATTTCAGCGCCGCGCCGGCTGGTGGTGAGGTCGTGAATAAAAGGTAGATTGTGGATTCATTCTGTTAAGAGCACTTGGCGGGAGAGGTTGTAATAACCGACGTCTTCAGTGCATAGTGTTCTAGGAATTTAAGTGTGTTTTATTTTAACTCTCTCGCCTTATATTAATTATAATCCCTACACAAGCAGCGGTGGGATAGACTCAAGCCCACCAAATGTTTAGTGCGTAGTTAGTAAGGTACTGACGGTGTTTAGAATAGAGAAGACACGTTCGAAGAGAGCCGAGTCCTAGAGACGACCGACAGCTGGGAGCTCGTCCAGGTTAAAACCATCACCATTGTGGAATTGCTCGACTTAAGAAAAATGCAGTTTGCAATTAGCGGTTTGCGACTTACAGTTTGCGGTTGGCAGTTTGCGACTTGCAGGTTACAGTTTGCGATTTGAGGTTGCACTTTGTTTTGCAGTTTGCGGCTTGCAGGTTGCAGTCTGCGACTTGCAGGTTGCAGTTGGCAGTTTGCATTTGCAGTTTGCAGTTTGCAGTTTGCAGTTGGCAGTTTGCAGAATAGCAGGTTGAGTTTGAAGTTGGAAATTTGCATTTGCAGGTTGCAGTTTACAGTTTGAAGTTGGCAGTTTGCAATTTGCGAATCGCAATTAGCAGTTTTGGACTTGCAGTTGACAGTTTGCAGTTGGCAAGTTGCAGTTAGGAATTAACATGTTGCAGTTTGCAACTTGCAGATTGCAGTTGCGGGTTGCAGTTGTCAGTTTTCATTTTGCAGTTTGCGACTTGAAGGTTGCAGTTTGCATTTCCGGTTGGTAGTATGCAGTTTGCAGATTGGCAGGTTGAGTTTGCAAATTGGCAGGTTGTAGTTTGCGACTTGCACTTGGCAGTTTACAGTTTGCAACTTGCATCTTGCAGTTGGCAGTTTGCAGTTGGTAATAGCAGTTGGCATGTTGCAGTTTGCGTCTTGCAGTTTGCGACTTGCAGTTGCAGTTTGCGGCTTGCAGTTGCAGTTTGCGGGTTGCAGTTTGCAACTAGCAAATTGCAGTTTGCGATTGCAGTTTGCAACTTGAAAGTTGCAATTTGGATTTTGCAGTTTGCGACTTGCAGGTTGCAGTTAGCAATTTGCAGTTGGCAGTTTGCAGTTTGCATTTGCAATTTGCAGTTTTTAGATTGACAGGTTAAGTTTGCGACTAGCAGTTTGCAGACAAAATTAAGAATATAGAAAACAATAATACGACCGATACTAACCTACGGATGCGAGGCATAGACGCTGGTTAAAAGAGAAGAACAAAGGCTAAGAGTATTTTAAAGGAAGGTGCTAAAACGGAATTTTTGGGACAGTGCAAGCTAGGGGAGTGTAGAGACACCGATATAACGAAGAAATTAGGAGATTATATAATGAACCGGACGTAGTAATCATTGTTAAGCGTGCAAGAATACAGTGGATAGGACATGTGATAAGGATGAGCGCCGACAACACCCCACAACGTGTTTTCAACAGCCAACCTGGAACAGTACGACCAAAAGGAAGACCAGGGTTGAGATGGGTGGACAATACCTATAAAGATCTGGAAAGGCTAAACGCAAGAAATTGGAGGAGAATTGGAAGAAATAGAAGAAGATTGTTGAGTCAGTAAAGACCCTAGGTGGTAAAAATCGAAAAGAAGAAAAAGATTGCAGTTTGCGAATTGCAGTTTGCAGTTGGCAGTTTGCATTTTGCAGTTTGCGACTTGCATGTTGCATTTGGCAGTTTTCCACTCGTAGTTTGCGACTTGCAGGTTGCAGTTGGCAGTTTGGGACTTACAGTTTGCAGTTAGCAGTTTGGGCTTGCAGTTTGCATTTTGCAAAATAAATTAAATAATCGACCCCGAAATAAACTGTTGAGTTTATCCCCGCCCCCCAAAAAATGCCGCCGGGACCCACGCTGTTCCTATCTTCATTTTTCCTATACCCTCTTTCCCCGCCTCGCACTTTTTCCCAACTCACCCTCTTTCTTTAGCCTTCTTCACTTCCTCACTAACCTCCTAGCGCATTTACCTTTTAAGATATGAGCCTTGCCAATCTGTATAATATAAAAGTAATAGAATCAGGTAATGTAGCTATGGATCGTTGTCTGAGTGTAGTATTTTAGTACTTTACTAACTTCAAATTCTAAAGAAATTATAGGAAGAACAAAATAATCTTGTTACAAGAAACCTTCATAACAAGCAAACAATATTATCTAATAATCTGTTGTAAGTGGATTATTTCACAAATTGACAAGACAAAAGCTGCAGCATATGTACTGAAAAGACGCAGGAATTTCAAGGGAATTTTCTTAAACGCCGTTAACTGCTTTGTATACCTATTGTTTGTTGGCATAATAGCTTAAACTTAGGTGCAATTTGCAACGTCAATAATACGTTTTATGAAAACAGCCCGCTTCAAAGATGTGCTGCATGTAAAATTACATAGTATGGGAAATAATCATAGCGTAACTAACTTAAATAATGAGATAAAATTATATGTGGATGTATGTTAAAATTATTAACATCCTATGAGACCGACGTATAAACAATAGTCGAGTATAATGCAAAACGGACGACTGAACTCAGTTATGTCGGCACACGATTATAATCAACTATATTTTGATTAAATAGAGCTTAAACGTCTTTTGAATTATTATGTACTATTTCAAACCGGTACTAATAATGAATAGGAATTACGCTAACCTGCTATAATTGAAATAATTAAAATAGTAAAAATATGACTGTGATTTGAAATTCACATTGTTTAACCATGCGAATAATTTTCATTCCCAACCTTACATTTACATAGTGAATAAATTGTCACGGGCATCAGTAAATGGGGCCACGGTCAATTTTATAAGCCGGATCGTTCTTTAATCCTATTGGTAATTGAAACCATAAACAATATTTGCAGAAGCAAAAAATCAAACAGATACATTATATTTAATGAAATATACAGGGTGTTGCAAAACTTTCTGGATAAGCTTACGGGGCACATTCTTAAGGTCAATTTAAATAGGCAATGTAGAATCAACGTAGGCCCGAAAACAATTCCTTACGTATTTACAACCTCACGAATATGTAACAATCTAATCAACTTTCTTGAGATATTTGATTCAAATTGTGTAGGAATATCTACGAAAGCGCAGAAAGGCCACTAGGTAATTTCTTTTATAGTAAAATCCCGACTTTAATCTCGAGGCCCCGATTTTTAATCTCGGGGCCCCGACTTTAATCTCGGGGCCCCGACTTTAAATCTCGGGGCCCCGACTTTTAATCTCGGGGCCCCGACTTTTAATCTCGGGGCCCCGACTTTAATCTCGGGGCCCCGACTTTTAATCTCGGGGCCCCGACTTTTAATCTCGGGGCCCCGACTTTTAATCTCGGGGCCCCGACTTTTAATCTCGGGGCCCCGACTTTAATCTCGGGGCCCCGACTTTTAATGTCGGTGATTGTAAAGCACCTCCTATGCAATTGCCGATGTTATTCTTCAAAGTTATCTATTTAGTGCTTAGTGTTTGTGACAGTGAACAATAATGGATGGCAGAGATGCACTTGTCGCTTCATATTTTCATTTAGGATTGCAACAATCAGAAATACTGCTATACTTGGCTTTGCAAAATAATGTAGTAATTAGCTCAAGAACCCTAAAACGGATATTAAACCGTTTAAATTTATATAGGAGAAAACATTATTCAAGTGTTGAACGAGTTACAACATTTATTCAGCTACAAGTGCAAGAATCTGCACAACTGCACGGTTATAAATGGATGCATCTGAAGTGTATTCAGAATGGATTAATAGTACAACAGAAAACCGTGGGATTGCTTCTACAAATAATAGATCCTGTTGGTGTAGAAATACGAAAACGACGACGTCTACGTCGACGTCTATACAATAATAAAGGTCCGAACTTTTTATGGCATATGGATTCATATGATAAATTGAAACCGTATGGAATATGTATAAATGGTTGCATAGATGGGTTTTCCCGTTACATTATTTGGCTGCATGCTAATTCTACAAGTAGCAACCCAAAAGTTATAGCTGGTTACTTTATAAATGCCGTCAATTTTTTAAGTGGTTGCCCTCGAAGAATTCGAGCCGATATGGGCACCGAAAATGGCCATGTAGAACAAATGCAAACCTTTTTAAGGCGTAACACAATAGACTCTTCAGATAGATGTTTCTTGTACGGAACCAGCCCTGCTAATCAAAGAATCGAAGCTTGGTGGGCCATTCTTCGTCAACATCATGCTCAGTTCTGGATAAATTTTTTTCATAAAATTAAAGATGATGGAAATTTTAATGGGTCTTTTATTCATAAATCGTTAATACAGTTCTGTTTTCTTAAGATCATTCAGGTTAGTAAAAATTACAGAAAATTTTGTTTTTCGTTACTAGTAATATTACTAAACACAAAGAGGTTGTGTTACAGATTATTATAATAATGACGTTGTATTGTTACAGGACGAGTTGGATTTGGTGGTGTTAGAATGGAATACACATCGTATTTCATCATCAAGAAATACTATCGCTCCATGTGGTCGTCCAATGAACATGTACGAGCTACCACAGTTGTACTCTACTTACAATTACATGGAAAGAGTTCATCAACAAGATATTGAAATATGCAAGGAAGAATGTATATTTCTAAAAACTCCTTGCAATGAAATAGTATGGGAACTATGTTGCATTATTATAGACGAAAAAGGATTAACTCAACCCAGCGACACATATCAAGCACTTGACTTGTATTTAACTTTAAAAAATGAGTTTGAAGCTCTACTTTAATTATTTTAAAAAAAATTGATCAATTAAATAAAACAATGAGAAATATTATTTTTTCATTTGTTAATTGTTCAAAATTTAATCTTATATTGTTTCCAATATTATACATTATTGCCAAATATGTGAAATGCATTGACCTAAAATTAGGTATTTGTAATAAATAAAAACTTGCTATATGTTACATTAGTGTATGTTATAAAATAAAATAAATTTGTTGAAGGAACATCAATTATTTTTATTACTGTATGATACAACACAAAAATACAGTACCTGTTCTTTAAATCTAAGTTTATCTGCACACATTTTAATTATTTACTATAAAAAAATGAATAAATCTTGTAGAACAGTATTATAAATTGGGATAAAAGCCTTTTCTTTTATTTAATGTTTGTTTTAGTTTCTTCTGCTTTTTACAACCGATTTTGGCGTATACTTTTCCTTTGCTACAAGCTGTTTCAAAAGTACCAAGCGATCCAAAACAAAATACATCAGAGCAGGCCTTGACCAGAGTGCGGCACGTCTTAAATATATTCAGAAAACAAATACAAATGACATTGGCATTCATAATTGTAGTTTTCCCAATATATCTAAGACGCGCGCTGGTCAGGACCTACTCCATTGTATTTTGTTACAGATCGTTCAATATGTTACAGTATTTTAAACCAATAATGAAAAAAAACTATAAATTATGGTGTCCCTTGGAAGTTGTGGGTCACATCTGAGATGAGCACGGGAAAGCTTTCGCAATGTGGCATTACTATTTGAATTTTATGGACTACTTACTAATATTGTAATGTTAGAAATGCTAAACATTATTTTAAATTACAGAAATCGCTATAATTAATCAGTTACCAAAACAGTAAATGCACAACAATGTAAGGAACAGAACTATTATCAAAAAAACAACATATTAGAAATAAAGTTAAACAACATTGTGAAATGTAAGACTAAAAACCCACACTAAATCGGCTCTTTCCATGGCATGGCCACTGTTTATTGCTTCATTTCATGTCTGACATAATACTATAGGTACCGTGAGATCATTAAAAACCGGGACAGAGGGTGCTTTGGAATTTCGCTAAAATAAGTGCATAAAACTTTGGTAGACAGACATTTCAATCAAGTAAATGTGAATTGACATTGCAACTTGTCAATTAATGAAATAAACGTCAAAAAAATAAGGTTAATTCGATAAATTGACAAATGGCTGTGTACCAAAGTTTGATGCACTTATTTTAGCGAAATTCCAAAGCACCCTCTGTCCCGGTTTTTAATGATCTCACGGTACGTACATTTAACACATATTTTATTATCTCTTTAAATTAGATCCATAACCCAAATATTGGACGATAATAGAGAATTAAATTCGCTACGGAAATCTACGTAGTTATTGTATGTATAGGGCAACTCGAGTAAATTTGTACAAGTATGTGCTACTGGCGCACGACGTAGTCCTTCGGCTTCAAAAAAACTTATTTGGATTTCATTTTGGGTTATGATATCTGCTCCAGTACAAAATCTTAAAAATAAGGTAAGAGTTTTTTCATCTGCTTCTCGTATATACTTTTTCAAATAACCAAAGACAGCTGTCATGGTTGAAGTTAATGTGTAATCTGTAGTTATATTCAATAATTTTAAAATATTTTTTGATGTAGGTTGTTTACTTTGATATATATCTAATAACTCATTTTCAGTTACCAGTCCTCGTAATTCCTCTTGCCAAATATCAATAACAAACATTGGTCGCTGAACTATTTCTTTGTGAGCAATGTCCTTAATGAGCTGTTCTATATTATCCTGTTTGGCAAGCCATTTGCATTCAAGATTCTGTAAGACCTCCTCTAACTCAGACTCCTCAACTTGTGTTATATCTTGAATAGCATTTTTTATAATTTCGCCGTCATTATCACTTAATGTGTACAGGAATTCCTGAATTATATTTGTTTCAGATTTACCAAAAATAACATATTCCATAAAATATCGGGATAATTTAATAGGAAAATATTTCTGATCTTTCCAACTTCTCGCAATAATTTTAGCTATGGCTTTCCACTCCCTTTCACCAAAATCATGGCGAAGGTACGGTAATTTGAATTTTGTTCCGGTAGTACATTTCTCGTAAAATGATTCAAAAAACTCACTTAAGCAGTCCCTGTATACTCCTCCTATATCTTCAGCCTTTTCAAATTGTCCATTGGGAAGAATTAATTGTACATGCAGAGGACTGCACTGCTTTTCACAATTTGTGAAATAATCTATCATTTCCTCCATAACACGGCCTCTATGTAAGTTTAATTTTGCAGCGACCTGCAAAGCGGATGACTGTAATAAACTCGGTTCGGTATCACTTTCTGTGCGAATATTTAGGAACTCTTGAATTTCAGATTGAGTATTAGCTGTGGTCGTAGTTGAGGATTGATCAAGGCTGTTAATTGGAAATTCATTTTCTGTTATAAAAACATAATCTTGTTGGCCCGCTCCAAGGTCGGCAAGTGAATAACTACCAAAAAAATTTGGCTGCTCATCAATGCTGTCTTCCTTTGGAACATCTTCGTTGGTCTCTTTGTCAATCTCTTCTGTAGCTAAATATAGTCTCAATGTTTTCACCTTAGAAAGGTCATACATATGACCTACACTAAAATTGTCTGGTACTACTGCATCCTTGAAATCCCATAAGTCAAATTTAAATAATGAAAGATCACCTTTTGAAGATAAACCACTGGGGAAGAAAAGCTTTTGTGCTTGATTTATTATATATTGTTTTGTAGCCGTTCGTGGAACCGAAACTTTTCTTGTTCCTCCTCCTCGCTTTAAACGTACCTGATAATGTAAAAACAAAATATTGAGACTGTTTTAGTACTTTACTTAACTCATTGTATGGTTTAATCCCTATAAAATATCCCTAGATCTACTCTACCGAAACTCAGTTTTTGTAGTTATTTAACTTTAAATGTATTAAAGAAAATTCAGTACCTAGATTTTAAAAAACAGAACACCTGTTCTAAATATGGTTATTAATTTTAAAGTTTTTGCAGTATTTTAAGGGAATGTATCTGCAATAGTCAAGTAGGGGGACGCAGAACCTCATTTCAAAAACTTGCGTGGGGCGTAGTCCACGGGTGCAGCTGATTAGAAATTAACTGCCCAAATCTATTGCTGCATGATAACATTTTAGGATTTTTATTTTTTGATACATTACACAATTTACAAACATAAATGCTAGATACATATTACATAGTTCAAATTGTTGAAAAATCAATTAATACTATTAGATTCATTTCATATTCATCTAACTAACACTACTTTATCTTTCTTTACTTGCCTGAGTAAATGCTCCCTCTTCCTTATGAATCCATCCTAATTCTATTACTCTATTAATTTTTAGTTGATGTGAAGACCGTGAAGTACTTGGGGTAGCGTACTCTTCGTTACCGTTATCATCATTCATTTTGCTTAAAGATTTACGTAACCGTTGTAATAATGACTTCTTCTTTTTGCTCTGTAGAAAGTCACGTCTGCAAAACTCCACAACGGCGACTCTATCGCCGTACTTAGGTAAGAATGGTTAAAGTTGTTCATCTGACATTAGCTTTACTGCATCCGAATCTATCTGGAATAATTTTATTTTTATTTTATTTACATTTGAATACACTGTGGAGCAGGCTAACATTATCTGTTGAGCTGTAAGTGAGAGACTAGTCTTTATCAAGAGTTTGGTAATTTTTACATAGTATGAAACTTGGCGTTTTAAAGGATAATTATACAATCTAATAAATAGGCAATTTAAAAAGGAGTTTTCTTATTGCGTATTTAAGAATTAAATTTTTGTAAAACTAGATGTCACCCACGATTATAAATATGGAGTGTTAAATTCACTTCGGCTAATGGTCAATTTATATTAATAAAACAATTACGAATGAATACAAGCCCAAATGTAGAGCTGTAACATTTCAAAAAACTTTGTTTTATTTATTGTTCCTGGTCCATAGCCCGCAATAGTTTAGTTTAATTTATAGATTGTTACATCATCATCATCATCATAATCTATACCTCATATACCCAAAGGTGTCGAGGTCTTTCACTTTGGGTAGGCCCTTCGCTTGTGTAATAGGAGGTAGTGGGACCTTACAATCAAGAACTTAAATATACAATCACGTAGTTTTGATTTACATTTGATCCAGATGAGAACATACCTTTTCTTTCTTCATTGCATTGATAGACTCGACAGATATTCCTCGGTTCACCATAAAATTGGTAAGTTCATCACCGCCCTCCTCAAGCCCCGCACCGGACATTTTTCGATTACAATCCCTCTAGAGAAACAAATATCAAATAAATAATATTTAGATAACAAATTCAAAATGGTAAAAGGGAAGCAAACTTTTCTGAAGAAAAAAAATAGTACCAGCCAATCAGTTACCGGTAACTTGAGGCCTGCATATTGCAGTGGAGCTTAGCATGTGATTGAAGTATAACTAGATACATCATAACTGACTACATACTGCATAAAACAAAAAGGGCAAAGGACTTCGCCAGAACTTTCCACTACTTAGATATTGTTACTTAATACTAAATTATTAAATTAGCATATTTACTAATTAAAGGATTTACTTACTAACCACTAACTAACTTATAGTAATTGCAAAATTGATGGTTATCCGCTTTAAAATTTAATTGTAGAACGTGGGCTTACAACCTGCCTTAGTCCATTGAAGTATGGATCCAGGTAGACTCGATAGAAATAGTTGATACGAAATAATTTTATTTAAACTGCCAATTTTACATAAATTTGAGAAGACGGGTCTGTTTTTTACGTCGGTTTAGCACCCTCATTGGCATTACCCTGCTAAGTATACCAGAGTAAGCTACAACCGCAAATCTGTTTTTTTTTGAAAAAAAATTGACGATTCTTTTGTAAAAAGATTCCTCGCTATTAAAAAAACCCAGAAACGACACAGAAAATGCCTTCCAGAGGTCGCTTAAAGTTAATAAAAAAAACTATTAATGTTGTTAAAATATTGTAGTTTCTTAAATAATTAACTTTAAATTTTCAATAATATAGGTATTCTAAAATACACAAAAACACAAAAGTGAATGTGGCAACATCCTTTCTTTTTATTTATTTTCAAGTTGTGGTTACTGTGGTTTCAACAATGAGAAAATTTAGTATGGGGGTATCTTAACTTCTACATTTATGCTGTGTTGCCAGGTTTCTTTTGTTTTAATTTTCTTATAACTTTAAAATGGGACCCCAATTTAAATTTTAATATTACTTTTCTTATATATTTTGACCTGCTCTGTAGCGCCCTGCAGAGTTTATGCGCGGTTTTTGATACACCCTGTATTATTATTCTATAAATTAATTTGACCACAAAACAAAAATATTTAGTGTCTCTAATCATTATACATTACTAAAAAATGAGTCTGGAATATCGAATTTCGTTTTTAAAAATGTTGTCCTATTAAAAAATTAAAATTTCTTTTATATATTTACATTTCATTCATTTTTGTGACATAACAATATATGGATAGATGCGGGCCCCTACCGAACAAGTCCCACCGGGCCTTTCCCTTTCCAGTCCGCCCCTGCGTTAAAATAGCCGTACTGGAAGTATGGGAAAGTAATAAGCAAAATTTAGCAAACAATAGTTCTATTACAATTCAAATCTAAAAAAATATTAACGCAAACTGCTTTTTTAACTGCCATTTTTTGTAATGAATGACGCAATATTAAAGTTATAACTATTTTTAGAAATAGTAATAATGTAATTTAGTGTAATACCCAATACAGAAGGTCCTGACGAATGCCTAGGTTGTTAGAAGTTGGTTGTTGTGCCGGCGAAGTACCATTAAATAATTAAAATATCGGGAAGATTTAGAAAATAACGGAAGATCAAAAAAATATAAACAGTTTATTTAATAATCTACCAATTGCGTTACTTACGTTTTTAAATACCTAGGCGACACTATGGTTAACACTATTTTAAATTATTTCTGGAAAATTTACAGGTACTTAGTCTTGCACCTTTTAGTACATACCTGAGTAATTTACTTAAAGTGTTCATTCACTAAACTTAAAATTATGTTAAGCATCTGCATCTAGACACACCAAATTACCAAATACTGTAAAGGTGCGACTTGAGACACACTACACCATAACGTCAATTCTGCAATGCAGCAGAAACGCAATCATAGGTAGTCATAACAAGGACTGCGATAAATTATTGTAGCATATTTATTAGTTTATACTTACCTAATTTAAATGAAAACACCTGCATACATCACATTCACAAAAAGATGCCCGAAAAATTAAGCGAATAAAAAAAAGTCGGGGCCCCGAGATTAAAAGTCGGGGCCCCGAGATTAAAAGTCGGGGCCCCGAGATTAAAAGTCGGGGCCCCGAGATTAAAAGTCGGGGCCCCGAGATTAAAGTCGGGGCCCCGAGATTTAAAGTCGGGGCCCCGAGATTTAAAGTCGGGGCCCCGAGATTAAAGTCGGGGCCCCGAGATTTAAAGTCGGGGCCCCGAGATTTAAAGTCGGGGCCCCGAGATTAAACTCGGGGCCCCGAGATTTAAAGTCGGGACCCCGAGATTAAAGTCGGGATTTTACTATAAAAGAAATTACCTAGTGGCCCTTCTGCGCTTTCGTAAATATCTTACTGACTATGACTAAACACTTTCGCTTATTTTCGTTAAAATCCATCACCCACGAGCGTAGATATACGAGGGTAGGCGACAAATCTTATAACGTATTTTAAGCGCTTTCCATATCTACGGCCCTGGTTAACGGATTTGAATGAAAAGAAGCGAAAATTTAAATCAATAATAGTGGTTATAACACAAATATTAATTTTAAATTTAAACCATTTATCTTAAGTTATAGCGGAAATATTAATTAAAGCGTAATTAAATTGTTGCATCTTCAGGATGCTGTAACTCCGTAAGGAAGCGTTTTCGGAAATATGTTTATCATACATTTTTTCACTTAAAATGATCTCAGGAATGCACTCCTTCATATTTTCCAAGAAGTGAAGAAACACCCTACCCCGCATACAATAGATGAAATGATATGTTGTCAAAAAAACAATAAAATTATTATTTTTTTGTAACAATAGAAGACCTAGTTTGGTGACATTTGTGCCATGATTGCGAGTCTGTTTATTTTCTGAAGAAAAAAAAAACAATTTTTGACGACAATACTTGCTTTCTTGACATTCAAAAATAGAATTTTTCTTTTCTTAAGAATTTTAAAGAAAATTAATTAGTTGCACAACTTTTGACGTCACAATATTAGTTATTGACGTCAAAAAAGCAAGTATTGCCGCCGCAAGTTGTTCTTTGACGTCAGAAAAACAACAGTTGTTTGACGTCAAAAATTATGGATTTTTGTCGCAAAAACTTTTTTGACGTAGTAAAACCATTTTATTGGTATCAAAAATATATTTCTTGACGCCAGGAAATAAGTGTTAATACCAGAAAATGGTTTGTGACGTCATAAAGAACATTTCTGACGACAAAAGACGTTATTTAAAACAACTTTCGGCGGCAATACTTGCTTTTCGACATCCAAAAATCGGATTTTTCTATTGACGTCTATAACTGATTTTGTGACGTCAAAAATTGTTTTTTGTGAAGTGTAAAAAATATTTGGTTAAATAGGAAATTAAAAAAAAACACTTTACTAATAAATAAAAAAAATTTTTGACGTTAATAAATAAATTTTCAAACATCAAAAGTTTGCTGAAGCCTGCAAATCGCTTATTCAATTTAAAATTAAATAATAATTCGACATAAATGCAATTCTTTAACCATAAATAATATTTTCAGATCAATAAAGACTCACTTTAGTACATCAAAAACTAATTTTATCTACGCCGTTATACGCGAGTTTTGAAAATTTGTTCAATTAGTCCAGTAACTTTGCAAATTTCGATGTATCACGGATGCACATACAGACATTTCAAACAACTCTTTTTGGGCCAAAAACACGTTTTCCCGAAAAATACTTTCTCATACTTCTATGAAGGAAATGAATCTTTAATGCTAAAAAATGGTTTATGACAACTTTTGACCGCATAACTTACTTTTTGATGTCAAAAATTGTTTTTCTGAAGTCTGACAATTATTGGTTTAATGCAGAAATTAAAAAAAACTATATAATTATTAATAAATTAAACAGATTTTGGACGCCAATAAATAATTTTTAAAATATCAACAGTTTGTTAAAGTCTGCAAATCGCCTAATTAAATTAAAATTAAATAGTAATTCGATATAAATGCAATTCTTTAACAATAAATAATATTTTCATACATCAATAAAGTATTTTGTACGTCAAAAAACATTTATAAAGAAGTTAATTAAAAATTTATAACGCTAAAAATCATTGTTGGAAAATGCTGCCATCTAACGGTGCAACTGACATAGTAGGTAAGTCTTAGTTGGTAGCCATACCAAATTAATTGCTCGTATTTGAGTTAGTTTCCACAAGAGTGCGCTTTATGCTGAGTTTTATACAAGACTTATAACAAAAAATGTTTATATGCCCCATCCTACGAACTATTTAATGCTGCGATTTATTTGCTTTAGTACACATGCCACATAATTATTTACTATTATCTACTGTGCTTTGACAAGCCGGTGAGGTTGTACGTCGCCCTCTTTTGGCAGGTGGCTTTCCTATCGGTCACAATATGTGCAGTATGGTTGTAGGCCACACTATTATATATCTAAGCATCCCGTTAGATGGCAGCATTTCCGACCGACCTCAAAAAATTATTTATTGACTGAAAATAATTCGTTTATAGTTTTCAAACAAAATTTTCGTTCTTCTATTTTATTTTACCATGCTTGAACGGGTTTCAGCCGTCATGAAATTATTGCTTAACTTCAGAAAAGAAACAGATTTTTGACGTCATTAAATGCCTTTTTGACGTCAAAATTCGATAACCTTGAAACGTCAAAACATTAATCTTTTACGTCAAAATATCAATTTCCATCCGACTTCTGAAATTTAATTTGTAACGTCTAAAACTGAATTTTTGGAGTTGAGACTTGAGGAAAACGTAATTTTGCTTTCCATAATTCAGAATAGAAAATAAAACGGCGTTCCATATACTTCCAGTACCATCAATAAGATAAAAACAACTACTACTAGTTGAAATGATGTATGTGCTGTGTTAGAGAAAATGGGGTTTACAAAAGAATGTTGGAAACGCAATAAAAAGTTTCAGTTTACAGAAGCCAGCAGCAGCTTACCTTTACTTGTCAACGCTTCAGCTTTGTTCACGTCGTGTTCTTTCTAGAAATTTCAGAAAAGTGCTTCTGATTTCCCAAACAGCTTAAAAGTTTTTTCCAGTTGTTGCATGTCTTCTAAAACAAATCCCATTCGCTGCGTCTGTTTGTTAAGTTATAAGTCAGGAAGTGCTTAGCAAACCTTTTAGCGCTTTCACAATTCCTTCCCTATCAGCACAATATTTATGCAATCTTGATGCAGAATGCTACAACCTTTGAACTACGTAAAATAGGTACAGTTAACCTGTGACCTATAAGCGCGAATGGCATACCACCAAGAAGAAAGATGGAGTTTAATAAATCAATCTGAGTGCCGGTACTTCGCGCGACAACTTGGGAATTCGTCTATACATACACACGCGTGACTGGAAACTTGAAATTATACAGTTATTCTCCGAAACAGGAAATCAATGAACAATACAGTTTACAGTACATTTTATTGAAAGATAAATTTAAAATTTTTGCAATCGTTGGTCGAGCGTTACTTCAGAAATTACGCGCTCGATTGAACCTGATTTTATTTATGACTGATTCCGTATTGAAACGTAAAAACACAGGCTGTTGCCTTAGGCGACACAAAAATAAAGGCGCTTTGAAAATTTTGAATTCGTTTTCGTATGCTGGGCTAGAAAATCTTATAAAAACTCAAAAAATTTAATATTTTATTAAAAATACCTATAAATTGATGTTGTTTTTCGGTGTATTCAATAAACAAACAAAAACGGAATTTAACCAGTGTGCAAAATAAAAAAAATCAATTAATTAAATCTGTTTGTTCGATTTATAGATAATTAATCAAGTTCGTACACCCGGAGCTTTACACAATCGCTGGTAATCACCTCCATCTAATACATTGTTTATGAGAGCATCTTTCAATGTCAACGTCAAGCGTGCTATCTCTTAGAATCTAAAGTTGGTGAAAAATTCAAGGTAAGAAAACGGACATTATCAAGCCAAGGAAGTACGTCCGTCACTTGGCGTAGTAAATAGAAGACATGGGTTGCTGCAATGTGGATGGTGCCGTACATGAAATACAAAATAAATAACTATGCGTTCCTGGACAGCCCATCCGAAGGATGTGACGTAATGAGTAATTGATAGGTAGACCACTGATTGATGCTTTTGTTGTCAGGTATTTTTGGTTCCGCTAAATACAAACTGATAATTTATTTCACAAGTACAACGGCGCCAAATACAGATCGGCGGAGTAGATTACCATCCACCATATATCACTTGTAGTAGAAACATTGCATACCAATTAGGAAAAAATTACAAGTGATGAATAAAAATAATGTATAAAGCATATTAACCAGCAGGAGCAACTGATTTATTAAAATATCTTACATATGCCACCCCTTAATATAATACCGGGTGATCGTAAAAAAAATGATTCAGAGTAGGCCATGACCGAAGTGTTAAAGTTGGCAATACGTAATATAAGCCAATTGTCAAATGTTGACAGCTGTCAAAATTTTTGGGTAAATACATTAAGTTAAATGTATCTAACCAAAAATTTTTACAGCTGTCAATATTTGACAATTGTCTTTTATTACGTATTGCCAACTTTAACACTTCGGTCATGGCCTGCCCTGAATCATTTTTTTATGATCACCCGGTACAATATTCCTTTTTATGTAAAAAAATTGAATACTTCTATTTCAAAATAATATTTTATGAACTATGGCATATAAATACCAGTTAGTGATCTAATAAAACCATTTATCCTCGTTATTCTTAAGTTATAAAAAAGTATTAGGCTGTAAAGCCCTTGATCAAGTATAAAGTGTGCCCTGGGTTTCTGGTACAATACTATCAAAAGTAAAATTTTTCTGAAATTGTCGAGCCAAGGAAATAAATTGGACAGACCCGACATAACCTTAGCTGGTGAGTCGTTTATAAACGCCTAACAGTTTAGGTACCATTAAGACACGAGTTCAATCGTTGTAGAAGTAGAGCTTATAGCCAGAACACTTTTTATGTATCTTTTATTGCTTTCATTTCAAAACTAGCCAGCCTCAATAACCATCGATTTAAGTAAATTTTATTTAAACAAAAACCACGTAGATTTAGATATGGAGGGGAAAGTTTAAAACCAATATTGATTGAATTTTAGTTTTCACCCCCTCACCCCCAGCTACCCATACTTTGAAATTTTAAGAAGCACCCCCTACCTTGTGATACATCATTTTAAAGGTGGTGAAAATCCTCATCTACTCACGTTAAAAAAAATTGGATTCAGTCGATCCGTTTACCAGAGACGAATAAAGATATTTTATTTCCAACAATATTCCATAGCACCCCCTACCTTGTGATACATAATTTTAAAGGTAGACAAAATCCTCATCTGCCCACGTTAACAAAATTGGATTCAGTCGATCCGTTTACCAGAGAGTTAAAAATATTTTCTTTGCAACAATATTCTGTTGCACTCCCCTACCTTGTGATACATCATTTTGAAAGTAGAAAAAATCCTCATCTGCCCACGTTAACAAAATTGGATTCAGTCGATCCGTTTACTAAAGAGAGTTAAAAAAAATTTATTTCCAACAATATTCCATAGCACCCCCCTACCTTGTGATACATCATTTTAAAGGTAGAAAAAATCCTCATTTACCAACGTTGAAAAAATTGGATTCAGTCGATCCGTTTATGAGTGATTTTTCGAAAATTGTAATATTGCTGAAAATAAATTATTTGTAGCTTCGTCTTACAATTTTTGACCCTAACTCATAAACGGATCGACTGAATCCAAATTGTTTAACGTGGGTAGATGAGTTTATTTCCACCTTAAAAATGATGTATGACAAGTAGGGGGTGCTATGGAATATTTTTGGAAATAAAATATTTTTAACTCTATCTGGTAAACGGATAGACTGAATCCAATTCTTTTAAAGTGGGGCGATGAATATTGTTTCCACCTTTAAAACGATGTATCACAAGGTAGGGGGTGCTGTTTAAAATTTTAAAATAGGAGTAGCTGGGGATGAGAAGCTAAAACCCAAAACTCAATCAATATGTTTTAAGCTTCCCCCTCCATATCTAAATGCACGTCGTTTTTATTTGAATAAAATTTAGTTATTCATACTGGCTAGTTTTGAAATGAAAGCGCCGTACTATAATTAGTGGAATTGGCAGAACAGTGGTGTCCATAGCCTACTAGAGACGAGAGGTTGTTTCTTGTACGCATGCATGATAGTAGTGCGGTGGCATGCATACTATTAGCTTCTAAATTTATATACATTTATAAATGTGAATCAACTCGAATACCTCAGACAATAGGTGGGTTGGAACAGCATGATTATTATACATATATTATCACTGAAAAAGAAAATTTGTAATGACCTTGAAATTTGTATTTTCAAGGTCATACAACAATTTAGAAATAAGCAATGTGTAAGTAGACAATTGTTGGGATGACGATTTGAAATGTACTTAATGGTACAAAAACACATTCTTTACAGATTTCGAACTACTTCTGATTATTAAAAAATGTATTTAATTTTTTAGAATGCATTTCAGAATTTACACAACATACGAACTTTTTCCTATTGCTTTTGATACAGCGCAAATTTATAACAAAAAAATTCAGGTTTTTAAAGACCGCGGTAGCTCAATGGGCTGAGTACTTAGCAACCAACTGGTCCTGTTAGTGGCGGCTGGTACAGGGTGGGCTACGGGGCACTGACCTTCCAGCTATTTGTTACGATTCCGTATTTGTTTTATATTATTGCTGTTACAAAAAAAAATTTTTGTTGAGATCATTAGTAGCACGAGTTCGAATAAATTATTCAAAATGAAACAAATGTTTTAGGAACAGCTAGTAGCCTGGGCATGTCAAAATATGACATCTTACCGATACAATAACTGACTGCCAGAGCATGGGTGATTCACAGCTCGTTTAAAATGGCAAACGTGGACACTAAATACAATTGCATTGTATTATCGTCAGCTCCACCGCTGACCGCTATCACCTTATCGCAGCAGTTTGGCATACTGAAGACAACAAACACCACCGGATGTACAAATCACGTTTAATGGAATTTGTAAAAGTTCCGAATACCCGCAAATAAAATTTCGACGGGAGAATAACTCAGACTGCAAACGAATGTAGACGTGTTTCACTCAATAAATTCTCGTTGCATTGTGCCTATAAGTGTCTTGTTGTTTTAAATTAATTGCCCGAAAATTCGGTAAACAACGTAATTAAGTTAATTAAACAAAATAATTTGATTTATAATGTCAAAATAACGTTTAAAACCCGACAACCGTCATTGACGTCGGCAGAGAGTGAAACGTGTTTATAACCACAAAGAGAATAAAAACTTTTGCTAGAAAGCAGGAAAGTAGACTGTCTGCATAAGCAATGTGTTCAGTCAAAAAAAAATTAATTGCTACTCCAAACTTGATTCAACTAGTTATAACCATTTTGTGCATCAGAAAGAAACACGCATGGATTTTATTTTTAAACAAATTAATTAAGGTAAGTGTGTTAAAAGCTCAAGAAAGTGTTAAAACAAGCACAAAAGTTATTACCTGTCACGTTACTATTAAAATTTTAAATTTTACTCTTGCAGAAATGTAAAACTGCGTTTATTTAAGGATATCCTAAAATCTCATGTGCTCTTAAAACACGTTCAAATAGGCCACGCATACTTTTGAAAAAAATTGACTGCGGGACATTTTTCACATACTTTTATAAATTATCCTTTCACTATGCCACACCACGTGCCGCCACTGGTCCCATGTTGGAGTCCCAGCTTTGTTGTTATAAATAAACAAAACTAAATGTATTTTACAAAATATGTTGCAGCGCTAGTTTTCAGAATTCTAGTTAAATCACCGTAAAGTTTTGTTCGGCCCGTTACGCGAGAAATGATTTTTGGTTCTCAACTTAGTTTATCCAAAGCTATAAAACCTTATCCACGCTATCTTTCATTCCATCTAAGATTGTAAAACTCACAGTGCCTGAACAATAAAATTAAATAAGTACAAAGCCTTCGTCTTCCGTTCTTTATTCGAATTCAAGGTTCAAAGAGTAAAAGAGAATATTAAACTTCAAACACGAGATAGTTGAATTCTCATCACTTACAAAGAATATTAATATTCTTTTAATGTTAAACATCTTTTTTAAAATACTGTTGCTTCAAAGAAAAATCTAAGATGTAAAAGTATGTTGTAATCTTGCATCACAGATATGTTACGCGTCCATTCCTAGATACTCCCTTTTATGAAAAATTCGTACAAATTTACCTTATACGTGACTAACTTTAATATATTGTAAAAATCACACAGAAAATTGATTTAAAATCAAACGTTTCGGATACGCACTGAACACCAGATATATTTATCATAATATAAATTTTAAACCGCGCAGTAGCGTCTCGTTTTAAAAACAACGGTGCTCGCCTGAGAGGCGCATATCTGAAGTTTTGCAACCTCACAATGTTTTATAAAAACATCGATCTCCTGTAGTCAATCTTAAACGGTATTATACGTTTTAGAAGAGTGGAGTATGTCATATGCAATAATGTTTGCTAGGGCGTCGCCCACGTATTATGTTGGAACATCAGGTGCTTTGATAACCTTAAATTCGAAGTGGCCGTTTTAAAACCAATAATTAACGGAGTGTGTTTTAAGGTTAAGGCAGGCGTGGGGGATACGTTGCCATGGCAACCGCTTTCTGTTCCATTCTAGATAGATGCGGTGTACAAGTACAAGTTGTAGCATCATTTCAACATTAGCTAGGCTGAACGGTAGTAGTTAGTGTATCGCGCTACGAAAATTGAACTTTTATTTAATATTGAATTATTAAATTTATTTTTGACCTTTGTTGATAGCCATACTGTTATACTATTAGTATAAAAGTAAACTAAAATAAAATTTAAAGACGCGGCGCAATTAGGTGAAGCGCCGTATCACTCGCTTCACCATACAAGCCCGCAACTGGCAATCTGTGTAAAATAAGTTTAGAAGTTGGCTTTTTCTTTTATAAATTGCAATTTCATGGACGTAAATCTTAAAAGGTTTTATATGGAGACATATAAGAAGCGGCTTGGCTTAGACATCAACTTGTTATTAATTACTAACGATTAGAACTTGTTAGTTTGATATTTTCCACTAATTACTGTAAGCAAATAAAAACCTGTTAACCTGTCACGCATTCTGTCTTTAAATAATTGTTACAAACGTTACGTAATTTACGTACAATAATAGTACCTCTTTACAGATATCGTTAATTATTTTCAGTTATTCTTATTAGAATTTATACACACATACCACAATCGTAATGAATATAGCGAAAGTTGGTTTCTTTAGTTTTTTAAGGAATGATAAAAAACCTTTTATTTTTTGTTGAAACATAGAAATGTTTTTCTATGGATAAATACATACATTCCTTCATACAAGTACCTATTAGTTTGTCATGATCATGAGGATACGCTTTTTCGCACTATAATTATCAGCAGATGTATGAACTTCTTAAAAACCGCGTTATAAGTGGTGATATCATTACTAGGAGAAGCTCGTTTGCAGTCATTACGAGAAATGCAAGTACGAGACTCCGTCGTTACGTGATATTACTATTTAAAAGTGTTATTTTCTTTTGAAACCGTCAAGTATGAGCTTTGGCGCTACATGACAATTATGAAAAGTTAAAATTTACACGATTTTCTCTCAGAAATGAACTCGCAGCAAGAATTCGTTAATAAACCGGGTTCCTCAAAATGTACCATAACATGTAATTTTTTTTAAACATGCAATATTGCTGGTTGTGATAAAAGAATCTGATATAAATAATCTTTAGTCTTACACAGCTGTAGCAGACAGTGAAGTGTGTCGAACTTTTGCCGAGATTGTCAAGACAACATAATGTCCATATCTTGTCTAAATTGTCAAGAAAACGTTATTATGCCCAACTCTTGTTTATATTGTCAAGATAAGAGGATGTCTAAATCTTTACTAGACTGGCAAGACAAAAGCATGATTAGCTCTTGCCTAGATTGTCAAGATAAGACTATGATCAACTCTTGAGCTGATTTTCAAGAAAAAAACTAAATCTAACTGTTCTTGAAATTGTCAAGATAAGCCTGTGTTTAAAGCCTTACAAAATTATCAAAACAAGTCTATGCCCGGCTCTTGTTTAGATTGTCAAGATAAAACGATTTCCAAATATGTGCTACACTGGCAAGATAAACCACTTATCAGCTTTTGTGTAGATTGTCAAGACAACACTATGATCAACTCTTGTTTAGATATTCAAAAAAAGTGTACGTAACCAAGATAAGACTGTGGTTAAATCTTTAATGCCCAACTCTTGTTTAGATTGTCAAGATAATATGATGCCCAAATCTTTACTTCTTACGAAAGGACTATGTGCAATACGTGATTGTCACGATAATGCGATGATCAAATCTTTATTAGACTGACAAGACAAAACCATGATTAGTTATTGTCTAGATTGTCAAGAAAAGACCATGATCAACTCTTACCTAAATTTCACGAAAAAACTATACCTTACTGTTCCTGAGATTGTCAAGATAAAACCGTGTTTAAATCTTAAGATAAGATTGTCAAGACAACTTCAAGCTCAAATCTTGTTTAGATTGGCGAAGCAAGACCATCCCCTAATCTACATTAGACTGTCAAGTCAAAACCATGTCCAGCTCTTGTTTAGACTGTCAGCGAAAAGACTATAATCAAATTTATCTTGATAATCAAAAAAAAACTATACTCAACGCTTGTTTATATTGTCAAGATAAGAGGATGTCTAAATCTTTACTAGACTGGCAAGACAAAAGCATGATTAGCTCTTGCCTAGATTGTCAAGATAAGACTATGATCAACTCTTGAGCTGATTTTCAAGAAAAAACTAAATCTAACTGTTCTTGAAATTGTCAAGATAAGCCTGTGTTTAAAGCCTTACAAAATTATCAAAACAAGTCTATGCCCGGCTCTTGTTTAGATTGTCAAGATAAAACGATTTCCAAATATGTGCTACACTGGCAAGATAAACCACTTATCAGCTTTTGTGTAGATTGTCAAGACAACACTATGATCAACTCTTGTTTAGATATTCAAGAAAAGTGTACGTAACCAAGATAAGACTGTGGTTAAATCTTTAATGCCCAACTCTTGTTTAGATTGTCAAGATAATATGATGCCCAAATCTTTACTTCTTACGAAAGGACTATGTGCAATACGTGATTGTCACGATAATGCGATGATCAAATCTTTATT
The DNA here is from genome assembly GCA_958336395.1 of Ctenicera cuprea. NCBI lineage: Eukaryota > Metazoa > Arthropoda > Insecta > Coleoptera > Elateridae > Ctenicera > Ctenicera cuprea. The sequence continues at coordinate 13,780,637 of OY284495.1, read as the reverse complement.
AGACTGACAAGACAAAACCATGATTAGTTATTGTCTAGATTGTCAAAAAAAGACCATGATCAACTCTTACCTAAATTTCACGAAAAAACTATACCTTACTGTTCCTGAGATTGTCAAGATAAAACCGTGTTTAAATCTTAAGATAAGATTGTCAAGACAACTTCAAGCTCAAATCTTGTTTAGATTGGCGAAGCAAGACCATCCCCTAATCTACATTAGACTGTCAAGTCAAAACCATGTCCAGCTCTTGTTTAGACTGTCAGCGAAAAGACTATAATCAAATTTATCTTGATAATCAAAAAAAAACTATACTCAACGCTTGTTTAGATGTCAAGACAAGACGATACATAAATATTTGCTAGACTGGCAAGAAAAAAATTGTTTAGACTGCCAAGACAAGGCTATGATCAACTATTTAGATTTTAACGAGAAAACTATACCTAACTCTTATTGACAGAGTCGACACAAGTACCTGTTAAATTAATTCACGATTGTCAAGACAAGTCAGGACACACTTTGGATTGTCAAGATAAGGCAAGGTCTAAATCGTTATTACACTGGCAAGACAAAACCATGATGCTCTATTTTAGACATCTGTGATCAGTTTTGTTCAGATCTTCAAGAAAAATCTATACCTAACTCTTCTTAACATTGTCAAGGTGTTTATATCTGTACAAGATTGCCAAGACAAGTCAATGCTAAACTCTTGTTTCGACTGTCAAGATAAGACGAGCCCCAAATCTTTACTAGACTATCAAGATAAAACCATGCCAACTGTCATGACAAGGCTAGGATCTGGATCTTTAGAAAAAACTGTTTCTAACACCTCTTGAGAGAGTCAAGAAAAGACCAAGTTTAAATTTTTACAGCATTGTTAAAATAAGTCCATGACCAACTCTAGTTTTGCTTGTCAAGACAAGACTACACCCACATGTTTACCACATTGTCAAGTCAAATCATGATCAGTTCTGGTCTAGATTGTCAAAACAAAACTGTCATCAACTCTTGTTTAGATTTTCAGAAAAAAAACTATAACTAACTCCAGTTCTTATCTAGACAAGACAATGGTTAACTCTTATTCAGATAATTAAGAAAAACTAAAACTATCTCTTCTTGAGATTGGCAAGATCAGACCGTGTTCAATTCTCTGCAAAATTGTCAAGACAAAACAATGCCCAAGTGTTTACTAAGCTGTCCCAACAAATCTATGATTATCTCTTGTGTATAAAATGTTTGGTTTCACTATGACTAAGATAGACCACGAGGCATTTCGTTCTCAGTAGAACTCTTCGGGTGGCTACAACCCTATCCATAGTTGAAACCAAAAGCGACAGCGAATGATATACCACACAGACTTAAAACTTGACTGGGAACTTAAAAATCACTGGTTTATTGCATAGCAACTTCTATTCGCCGCACATAGTTGGCATTTCATTGGCCCCCACCAAGTTTTTACCTCTTGCCTAAACTGTCAAGATAAGACCATGAATAACGTTTGCCTACGTTATCAAGAAACAACTCTGTCAACATAAGACCGTCTTATAATCTTTAGATTATCAAGACAAGTCCATGTTCAACTGTAGATTTAGATTGCCCAACTCGAGGGGTGTCTCACTCGGTAAAATTGTGTACACCTATTGCCGTATTGCCGTGTTTGCCGTGATTGCCGACTTGATTGCCGTGTTTGCCGTGATTGCGACTTGATTGCCGTGTTTTCCGTGATTGCCGACTTATTGCCGTGATTGCCGACTTGATTGCCGTGATTTCCGAGTTGTTGCCCACTAATTGCCTTGTTTGCGGACGTTATTGTCGGTTATTACTGCGATTTTCGATGTATTTCAATGATTATTCTGATTCTGTACAGCTTTCATTAGCTGACACTTTTAGTGTTATTATATTATTCCTATTTTAAACTTTGCCTCTTTCATCAAAAACAAGAAGGTAATTTCGTTTTCGATTATAATATTTTGGTGTTCAACTTGAAATCTTGTATATTTCTCATTGCAATTTTATGTAAACAACATTAATATTTAGTGGGTAGGTAAAACCATTATCTGGTATTACCATAAAAATTATAATGTTATTAGATATGATCTAAATCTCAAGACAATACTAATATCTGTTACTTCTGTATATTATATTTAAAATTGCTTCATAAAATATTGTGAAAAATATGGGATGAACATTGGATAAACAAATATATTAATGCATTATACTGAACATAAATTATATTGAAATTCAGAACTGAAATTGGTTTGGGTTTTGACTTTTCTCTTAAGTTTCCCGAGGGATTTTGTCTCGATATTTTTTTTATCAGAAGGGAAATGTCCTCTAAAATGCCAGTTAAAACTTCCAAGCACCCATCATTTGCCATACTTTTCTGGAGCGTAGTAAATTTTGCCGCGTAGTCTCACCTGAAACAGATACTTTTAGCGTGTAGAAATCGCTGTCGATTTCTACAGATAGGTCGCCAGCTTTTTTACAACTACTTTTAAAACATCCTATTTCGAAAATTCAAAAACACTTTTTAATGATTTATTGCTACGGTTCGTAATTTTAACGGAAATACGCGTTTTGGGGTCCAAGGAACCCAAAAAAGGTGTTTTTAATGTCCGTTTGTGGCTCGTTGGGTGCGTTCGTTTCCCTGTATCTCCGGAACCCCTTTCTCGATTTTTGTAGGGTACATAGCGTTGTAGTGCATCTAAAGACAAATCAAATGATTTTTTCCAAATGCTGTATCTTTATTGCACGATTATTCAAAAGCAAAATATCTAATCTATACAAATTGTCACATTATTTAACAGCCCCTTTTAAATATAATCAAGTGATGCAAAAATATTTTTGGAAATATAAAAATTGTAAATATACTCAAATTTTGGACATATTCAAAACATTATTCTTCAAAAACGGCCCACACCATTTTTTTTTAACTTTCTTAGTCGATAGCGGTTTCAATGAACTACAAATTCGTTTTTTACTAATCTCCCAAATTTTATTCCAATTCATGCCCGGAAATTAAACCTGTTTTTTTGGTATTGATTTTGTATGAACACTGTTTTGAAATTTTGAATACGTAGCGTTGTGGCGCATCTAAAGATAAATCAAATGTTTTTTCCAAATGCTGTATCTTTAAAATGAAGCCCGTTACGAATTTTTGAAGATTTTAACTTTAATGCCCGATTACTCAAAAACAAAATATCCAATCAATACAAATTATCCTATTATATGAGAGCCCTTGATAGGGATAAAATAGTGATGCGAAAATATTTGAGAAAATATGAAAATTGTGAATATACTAGGTAGGTTCAAAGTTTTGGACATTTTAAAAAAACATGTTCTCAAAAACTGCCCACAACATTTTTTTAACCTATTGAGCCGATAGAGCTTGCAATGAACTGCAAAATTTGTTTTTTACTAATTTTCCAAATTTCATTCTGACGCCCTCTAGGAATTTTTAAAAATTTTTAAATGGATTAATTTTTTATTCCTAAACGCAAACGCCGATCGTTATAAACTTTTATCAGTTCGATAGACTATTTAAAGTACTTTATTAGGATCAGCGAGAATTTTCAATTACTTTGAAAATTAAGGAAAACAAAACGATACTTTTTAATATCAACAACGCAACGTGCTTTCCGGCAGTTCCGTGATTTTAAAAATGCCTATCAATTACCTCTAATAAAAATAAATGTTTTTTATTGTTTGCAAATTTTTGACAACTGTATAAATAAAGCTGTTATAACTATTTTCGTGGGCGCTTTAAATATCTTAGCGTCTTTCACGTCGCGTCGTAGGAGCGCGCGCAGCCCGTAAGTAAGCAACGTCTTGAGTCTGCAGCGGGCTTGTACCGGCTAGATTAGATGTAAATTTCCATCAATGCTTAACGCGAGAATATTTAAAGTATGGGAAGGTACCAGCGACGTTTCGCCCATTTTTTCTGTACCTGAGCGGCAATAGTCTAATGTTTTGTCGAATGTTTTTCTTTTTGCATCGCGGCATATATTTCGTAAAATTGTTTATTTTTTCTTCATCTAATATTAAATTTGGTAAGTATTCCTTTGCAAACTTTTCCATCTCAACATCTTTTTCTTGGAACTTACTTAGGGAATGTATGGTATCAAATCCGGTGTAGATTAGTAATTGTGTTAAATAGTTTGGTAATAAGATATTACATTCATTTGAACTTTTATCAAAAAAATCCATTTTATTCCTGAAAGGGAAGATCAAGAAATGTTTTTTTTTTTTTTTTAAGAATCATGAAGACGTGCGTGAGCACGACCCCATGATTCCCATCCCACCCCCTTACCCGGGCTCAGCACACTCAGTGCTATACACTGGTCTAACATGCACCCCACCCCTGAAGACCCAACATACACACCTACATACACCACCCGTCGGATTTAACTTGTTCAGAAAAATTACTGACGAGCAGTGGACTCGAACCAACTGCCATTGGGAGTCTAGTTTCAAAGCCTGGGACTTTAACCACTAGACCACCCGCCGGCCCTAAGAAATCTTACGATGGTTATATACTCCTCAAAGTAAAGCACACTCTCAGAAGTACATTTAACTATCTAAATGATATGAGGACTAATAGTCTTACATAAAGTTTACACACATTACGCATATCGAAAACCAAAAATAAATTTGTATTTATCTTTAATAGACTCTATTGCATGGTGGCATTTCTCATGCTTGTAGGGATTTCCACTTTAACTGCGTCACCGTCCACAAGTAAAGTTGATGCCGTCGGTAATATTCGAGTTGATAAGTTATTTTTTTTAATATGTTATTCATCTAATACTTGTTAGTAAATAAACAATAATTATGTAGTAAACACAAGCTAAATAAAAATTAGCTGGGAATTTCGTCCTAAACGGGAAAAAGCTTGGTTTTAACTAGTTCACATTATCTATGTACTGTAATAGTAATATAAAAATACAAAATTAAGACTGAGCTTTTGTTTAGCTTCGATTACACCCGCATATTTTCGTTAATTGTTGACTTATTTTCATTGATTTCCGTTGTATTGCCGTGATTGCCGAGTGATTTCCCTGTTTGCCGAGTTATTGCCGTGTTTGCCGATTGATTGCCGTGTTTGCCGAATGTTTGCCGTGATTTCCGTTATTGCCGAGTGATTGCCCAAGTACTGCCGAAAATTTGTACACCTATTGCCGCTAGTGAGACACCCCTCGGCCCAACTTGTACCTAACTTGCAAAGACAAGAGCATATCTAACTCTTGTACAATGTGCCAAGACAAAATGATAACCAAATCTTTACAGATCATCAAAAAAAGACAACGGCTTATTTTTATGTAACCTGCCGAAAAAACACCACACTCGCCCCTTGTAAGATTGTCAAAATAAGATTATGCATTACTTCTTCTTACGTTTGGCGCACCTTTTGTGAGGTGCAGCATAACTTCTCACCTCGTGTCCTATGTGCTGCTTAAAGTGGCATAGGACAGTTTGTAGGAACCTATAGCTTTACGTGGGCTCCGAACCACAAAATTCTACGAAAGGTTTTATATCTTCGATGTGAGACGTGAAGCTAAAGCCCGTTAACTCCCAAAAAGGGTTCGACGGAACCCACTCCAGATTACGTTCGTAATTTTCCGAGAATTCCAACGGAAACATGCCGATTTTTAAAATTTCTATGTTGCGTCGCCTGGTAATCGAACCCTGGAGGACTAGGTGCGAGCCCAGTACCTAAACCACTACTCCAATCGGCTGCTCACCGTGCATTTAATTCGCATACAATAACTCCAACGTAATATGGAAATTTGGTGTCGAAGGTGTGTACTTCCAAAATTCTAATTGCGTCAAACATTTTTTATCGGTATTGTTTATTCCCGCACATACAGGGTGTTCATTTGAAAACTTCCCACCCCCAATATCTCGGTGCACAAGGCTTTCTGAAAAAATCGCCGAGACACGTCAACAGTATTAGCGAGGGGGACATATTTTTACATAATAGTGACATAACACGTTTCATCCCCCTACCCCCCAGAGCCGCCCCCTTAAAAATTTTAAATGGCAAGTGGGGTTGTGTGATACCTCATTTGAAAGGTCTTCGTATTGCCTACATTTTGGCGTTTTGTTTTTTAAAATCGGTCGATTCGTTTCTGAGATATTAAGGGAAAAGTTTTTGAGGGGGCCATTTAAAATCGGTTGTTTATACGCCTTAACCGCAAAGTATAGCCGAGCTCCGTCAACGAATAATTGAAGAATGTCGATCAATTCCAAGACATGTTTTCCAAAACGTCAGGGAACACGTTGAACAACGGTTATATTGTTGCTTAGCCAACAATGGACAGCATTTTGAGCAGGTATTGAGATAATAACATTCCAAATAATTTTTTATTTCCAATAATTATTTGTATTTTTAATACTGATACTTTATTTAAATAAAAATGTTATCAATAAGTATACACGGTCCTTTTTGTTTTAATAAACTCAAACACTTTTCCCTTAATATCTCAAAAACGAATCGACCGATTTTAAAAAACAAAACGTCAAAATGTAGGCAATACGAAGACCTTTCAAATGAGGTATCACATAACCCCCCTTGCCATTTAAAATTTTTAAGAGGGCGGCTCTGGGGGGTAGGGGGATGAAACGTGTTATGGCACTATTATGTAAAAATATGTCCCCCTCGCTAATACTGTTGACGTGTCTCGGCGATTTTTTCAGAAAGCCTTGTGCACCGAAATATTGGGGGTGGGAAGTTTTCAAATGAACACCCTGTATATAAACTGTAACTACTGCAAACAACATGACAGCGCCAGCAAGAAGGTCCCTAAAAAATATACCGAGCGAGTCGGAAACAAAAACATTACTGCAGGCTTTGACCAGCGTCTTAGATGTCTTCAGAAAACCACAATTCAGATTGGTATTGACATTTGTAAATATTATCTGAATATACGAGGGCGGAGTGAGTAGTTTGGTAAAATTGCAACAAAGGGCGCCACAATCGCAAATCCCAGATGGCATTAGTCAATACCATGTCACTAGGCCACATTAAAATTTTCAGACAGACCTGTCATTTAGTTCAGTTTTGACAGCCATCGAAAGCAGACAACTTCTTGTATTTATGCAAACATTTCGTGTGTTAATTAAACATTGTTTTTTGCGTGAAAAAACCATTACGTAAAGCAAAACAATAAATATTATGGGGACTCTTCACCATCGATTAAAATGATTCACAAGTGGTTTACTGGTTTTCGTTGTGGTCGTACAAGCACAACTGATGCCGAACGTCCAAGATGCCCAAATGAGGTCATCACACCAAATGATTGACAAAATCCATGATAATGTATTGCAAGACCGCAGAGTTAAAGGTGCGCGAAAGAGTTGAGATAGTACGCATCTCAGATGAACGTGTGCGCAATATATTACGCGAACATTTGGACATGAAAAAGCTATCTGCGCGATGGGTGCCGCGTTTGCTCACAATCGACCAAAAACGCACACGGGTGAGAACTTCAGAGACAGGTTTGACGATGTTTTAACGCCATAAAAAAAATTTTCCGTCGTTTCATGACTATGAACAAGACATGGATCCATCACTATACACCGGAGACTAAGGGACAGTCTTAACAGTGGATTTCTATTGGCGAACCTGCGCCGAAGAAGGCTAAGGCGGTTTTATCGGGCAACAAGGTCATGGCCACAGTTTTTTTGGGATGTACGCGGCATAATCCACATCAAATTCCTTGAAAAGGGAAAAACAATTAACGACGAATATTATTGCAACTTATTGAACCGTTTCGACGACGTTTTAAAAAACGATCGCATTTGGCGAAGAAAAAAGTTCTCTTCCATCAAGACAATGCACGGGTGCAGACGTCTGTAGTTGCCATGGCCAAAATCCATAATTTACGCTTCGAATTGCTTCCAAATCGACCATATTCTCCAGACTTAGCCCCCTGCCCGAACTTGAATAAATGACTCGGTGGAAAGGGATCCGGCTCTAATGAGATGATCGATGCAAGAAACGCCTATTTTGAATGGTTTGAGAAATCGTATTATTCGGAAGGGATCGAAAAATTGGAAAAACGTTAGACGAAGTGTATCTACGCAACAGGCGACTACGTTGAAAAATAAATTGTTGTTTGGCAGAAAAAATTATTCCTTGTTTCATTTTTACCAATTTCTCACTCCGCCCTCGTTGCTATGACATCGGTTGTTAAAACCTCCTGCTCTAATGTATATTTTTGTGGATTTTCCTAGCACCATAGTCGAACAACAAAAAAATAACTAACAAAATGTGCCGATATCAGCAGGTTGCTGGTAGAACTTTCGTAGAATCTCGACTCCAGAAAACCGTTCTAAGTTGATATAAAGACAAAACTCGATGAGAATTTTGAATATGAAACTCAGGCTTGGCAAGTCTTACCTAGCCGTCTAAACTGCTGAATACTTGCTAAAATTCTAACGATTTGTAGCTATTACAGTCCGTGCTGTAGTGCAGCTCACCCCCCCCCCCCCCCCCCCCACAATACCCCAATCCACTTTTTTCTGTGACGTCAGCGGGATGTTTACCCCTGCTTTGACACTTCGATAAATTATGTCTGTATCATCAACTACCATTAAAAGCTACGTGCAGTATTGCTTTATCTCCACTCTGGCGCAAAATTCAGCAATGGGGAGAGAACAAAGTTTAATGTTAGTTGATTTATTACACCTGAAACACGCATTATCTGCATTGTATTTGCACTTCCAACGTCAGAAGGCGTTAAACACAGTGTTTTGTGCAAATGCACGATAAACAAGGCGGATAATTAATTACATTTGCACAGTACATAAGCACGGTAATTGTTTTTATAATGATCTAAGAAAATCCAAGAACTTCATTTTGCTATTTAGTTTCGTTTGCTTGAGAATGGGAAACTATGGTTTTTGTGAGAAAAAAAGAATTTTGGATTTAATTTTAGGTAATCGTAATCAGCCTTTACGTCCCACTGCTGGGCACCGGCACTCTTCTCTGCCAAGTACTCTCCTTAGCGCTAAGGTGGAGTACGGGGGACCTACAGTTTAACGTCGAATCCGAACGACTAAATTCCAGAGAAGGTTTCAGGCACTACACCGGATTGGGGAATGTGAGTGGCGGGGAATCGAACCCCAGACCTTTAGCGTTGGAGGCTGAGCGCCCAACCTCTGAGCTACCGTCACGCATTTTAGGTAATACTTTCAATTAAATGAAGTTAGGGAAACTGAGAAAACAGTCTAAAATATTAAAAATGTGTTGGGACAAAGGCTTCCCATATTTGCTACCATGAAAATAGGCTCTTTTAATTTTTTTTATGAAAAACGGTGGGGGATAAGTCAAAAAAAGAAAATTTCACCTTTGTTGAATATTTTTTCAGTTCATTTAATTTTTCCTGGCAATATTAAGGTTACAAAACTACTAAAAGAGATGACAACACATGGAAAATTGAACAGTCTTAAAAAAATCCTTTTAATTACATTCTATATATAGAACGTGCATATTACGACCATGACATCAGAAACTAATTAAACTGTTATATATAGATTATATGATCTCAGCAAAGCCATTCCTAAGCCCGATAGAGTATCCAGCAACTATAAAGCATTACTTGTTTGACATAGGTAGCCCAAGAAACAAATTAATGTGTCCGTAAAATAATTACGGTTTACTTCGCCGGAAGCCAGGACCACCAGCAACCAAGTAGCACAATTTAATTGCTGCTCGTTTTAGGTAGTATTAAGATTATATCAAGCTATTTAGTTACTTTGATTGAATTAACCAATAAATTAAACTACTGCGATTATTTTTCCGCCTGGTATAGCCTACAGAGTACTTATAAAATATTAATTACAACTAATACAGTGTTTTAATTAGGTAGTATGTTAAAAATTAAATAAAAAATAATGAATTTAATTTTGTTCAAATTTTCAGCAGTAGATTTCTAGAAAGTAGAGGGGAGCTTGGTGTATTGCATTCAGTTGCATATAAACTTGACTTCAGATTGAACCGGAGTCTCCTCACTCAAAGCCACGCACTTGACTAACAGAATTACTTTAATTGTTTTTACAATTTTTGACCCCAATCACATTGCTTTCATTCATAAATTTGTAGCTTCATCAATTTCAACCCGCTGAAAATTTATGGATCTTTCTATGTTAATCCACTGCTTTATAAACTATTGGAAATGTTTACTTAGTGCTTAAGACATTTTTAAGCCACTTAACCAGAAAATCAGAAAAGTTCACTTGACTGCATTAGCTCCTGCAGGATAAGCTTTTCGTAAGAAAATTAAAAAGGTTAACTATTTGCAGGTGTTAGTTAATCTTTGACATTTTGTGAAACTCTACAGGACAAATTGTAGCAAATTGCAAATAAGTACATATTTATAAATAAAATAAAAAATGTATTACACAAATCGATGGTTATGATTTTTTATAGTGTATTTGATAGTTCAACACTGGCGTTAGTCAAAGATTTTTCTGAAATTGCGAGTTTAGAATTTGTGAGACCAACGACATAAATTGTCGAGGTTCTTGAACAGGTCGTGTAACTTTAGCTGTTGAGCCGTACATACACCCTGTTGAGTTCCTTTCATATACCTCGACTGCTCTTGTTGCGGGACAATAATAAATATTTTTTAAAACCAACTACTATTAAAGAATCCAAAATGTTTTGGTCCTTCGAGCCGGATGTTTTAGATATAGAAACCAACAGCTTCCAAACAATCCAATATATTATGGCTATTAATAATAAATATCGATAAATATCAACAGTTTTTATTACCATATAATCCACTATATTTCATTCTAGCCGGATGTTTTGCTTATTAATAATAAATATTTATAAAACAGCAACAGTATTTATTATCACACGGTCCAACATATTTTCATTAGTCGAGGATATTTTGGCCCTTCGACCGTTTTTTTGTTATTAATACTATTTATAAAATTAAATATTAATAATATTTATAAAAATAATTATGATAATTATTATCTATAAAAATCAACAGTTTTTATTAGCAAACAATTCAATACATTATGGTCCTTCGAGTCGGATATTTTGTCGCTTCAAATTGGATATTTTAGTTATTTATAATAAAAAAAAATAACCCAACATTTTATATTATCAAACAACATTTTGGCCGTTTGAGCCGAATGTTTTGTTTATAATTAACAAGCATTTATAAAAACCTATAATCTTTATTACCAAACAATCTAACAGATTTTGATGCTTCGAGTCGGATATTTTGGTCCTTCAAACCGGATATTTAATATATTAATATCAAATACAAAAAAAAAGATTTTATTATGAAACAATCTAATTAATTTTGATCCTTCGAGACGGATATTTTGGTCCTACGAGCGAAATGTTTTGATTATGAATAAAAAATATTTGTAAATATTATTTATAAAAAACAACGGTTTTCATTACATCAAACAATGCAACATATTTTGGTCCTTCGAGTCGGATATTTTGTTACTTTAAATTAGAAATTTTAGTTATTAATAATAAAAAAAATTTAAAGTGAAATCTTTTTGTTATCAAACAACAAAAAACATTTTGGCTCTTTGAACCGGATGTTTTGGTTATAATTAATAAACATTTATAAAAACCTATAGTTTTTATTACCAAACAATCCAACATATTTTGATGCTTCGAGCCGGATATTTTGGTCCTTCAAACCGGCTATTTTATTTTATATAACAAATATTAAAAAAAAAAAAAGATTTTATTATCAAACAATCTAATATATTTTGATCCTTCGAGACGGATATTTTGATCCTTCGAGCGTTTTTCTGTTATTAATAATATTTTTTTAAATGATTAATAGCATTATTTATAATAATTATGATAATTAATTAATTATTGTTTATAAAAATCAAGAGTTTTTATTATCAAACAATTCAACATATTTTGGTCCTTCAAACCCAATATTTTGGTTATTAAGAATATTTTTTTGAAAAACTCACAGTTTTTGTTATAAAAAAATATACATATTATTGTCCTTCGAGTCGGATCTAACATTTTTACAAACCAATAGTTTTTATTATCAAACAATCTAATACATTTTGGTTCATCGAGTCGAATACTTTGATCTTTCGAGCCGGATGTTTTGGTAATTAATAATGAATATTAATAAAACCCTACAGTTTTTATGTAAACCACTTCAACGTATTTTGGTCCTTTGAGCCAGATAATTTTGTTTTAATACTAAATTTATACAAAAAAACAACAGTTTTTAATATCGAACAATCTACAAACAACTAGCTTTTCTATTACCCATCAACAAAATCGTATATCGTAAGGGTAGCAGACAACAAACAAAATTGACAATTGTACAAACATGTAACAGCAACTGTAAGAAAATTAAACAAAATAATTAAAAGCCGTGTCATTTTTTGACCCGGTTTTAGCGTTACTAGGATTAACAGTATATATTTGTAAAAACTAACAATTAACGTACAATTTGATTATTAAACAATCCAAAATATTTTGGTCCTTCGAGCCAGTTGGTTTGGTCCCTCGAGCCGGATTGTTTGGTACTTAGAGCAGGATATTCTGGTTATTAATAATAAGGTTTTATGAAAAGCAACAGGTTTTATTATTAAACAATTTTGGTCCTAGATTGTTGGCTTCTTCGAGACGTATATTTTGATTGTTATTAATGAATTTTTATAAAAAACCGCTCTATTTATTTTCGAACAATTCAACAAGCCCAATTTTATTCGAGCCGGATAGTTTGGTCCTTCGAGCCGGATATTTTGGTTATTAATGATAAAGTTTGATAAAAAGCAACAGGTTTTATGATTAAACATGTTTGGTTCTAGATTGTTGGCTCCTTCAAGCCGTATAGTTTGATTATTAATAATGAATTTTTTATTATACCTGCATCATAATCCTTGTAAAACAAACCAAAAAGCGTGCGTAAACCCAACATTAAAACACCCCGGTGTTTTAAAGTTGCTAAGTAACAATGACGTCATCAATTTTGAAGCAACAAATTACAAACACGCGAAAAAAAATAATTCGAATTCACATAGCAACATAAACAACAAAAAATGCTAACCAATCTCCAGGTAAATGATATGACGTCACATCATAGACTACTATGTAAGATGAATCAAAATCATAATGCTGCTTCCTAGCTATATTCTTCTTATTTTCTAGATTATGATGCAGGTATAATAAAAAATAGCGTATAATACACGTGTAGAAGAGCCTTTAAAGCACTGCTCCGTTAAAAGGCACTTGGCTTCGCCTCGTGCTTTTAAACCCGCCGCGCGTTCTTTAAAGGCTTGCTTATACACTTGTATTATAATATACTATTTATAAAAACCAACTTATTTATTTTCGAACAATTCAACAAGCCCTAACAATTTTATTCAGTTAATGATGCTTTGGTTAGTTTGGTCCTTCGAGCCGGATAGTTATAAATGATAAAGTTATATGAAAAGCAACAGGTTTTATTATTAAACAATTTTGGTCCTAAATTATTGGCTCCTTCAAGCCGTATATTTCGATTATTAATAATGAATTTTTTAAAAACCCACTTTTTTATTATCGGGCAATTCAGTAAGCTCTAACAATTTCATTCAGTTAATGGTGCTTTGTATCACACAAGACTATTTGAGACAAGTCGCTGTTCAAGGTCAGAAATATGCATGATTTTTAAAAACTCGAAACTCTCAATAAATGCAACGAAAGGAAGCTAAAGTGGTAATGATTCCAAGTTTCCTTGCAACTAACTATGTTATGTGTAACGCAAAGCCAAATATATTTGCGGTTAAGCACAGATTATAATGGATTATCGCGGTGCACAAGGGATTATTAATTACGAATTACACGAACGGAATTTACAGTTAATTTGCCATCGACTAAGCTCGCTGGCAATCAGAGTGCAATTAAACCTTAAAAGCAAACACGTCCGTCCTGCAATATTGCACGAATTTCTACGGAAATATTCAATTCCCACAGCATAATTAAACGAGAAAGTAATGGTCGTAGCTCTTTATACATTGGTAATGACCAAAGTGAGTCGTAAAGTTCTGATAGCTTTCGAGTTAAACCTAGTTTGGTAATGAATGGCAAATTTGTATAAAAGGGACGCCAAATGTGTCTATATCCCTGGAGAATAACCCGAAAAGCCACCAATAAAGGGAAATAGAAATACGCGGACGTTTTCGATTTACAAACGAAGTATCACTTCCTCTCAGTCTAATACAATCCGAAACCACATTTAAATTAAAAAGCTCATTATTTTAATTTGCAAAATGTAAATTTATTTAATTTTTCTGACCCAGACAGGTGGAAATAAACGATAATTTTAAAAAACAATCAGGGTTCCTAAAAAGCGAGAAAAATTGGAATATATTTCTGCAATTCCCTTTGGCTGTATCTTTCATTGTTTCGTTCATTGTTCACACCAGGCTTAACTTAAATCCAGGATCTCACTGATGGTCTGCGGGATTTCAAGTGCTGAATTTCATAACTCCAAAGAAAGCTTCTTCGTTCAATCGTTTAATGAACTAGATACGTTTGTGTGAATTTTCAGTATCAGTAATTTTAATTCGCAATCCATTATAAATTAATATTAATTGCAAATTTAGGTTCCTGGCAATTAAGCAGAGTTCTTAAAACTTCCAACCAAAGTAATGGAAAATTTACAACAATTATTGTTTTCGTGTTTTCATGTTGATGTAAAAATCTTAAAACAAAAGCTCTACAATAATTGCAAATAAATATGTTAAAGAAAAATATTATAAATTAGCCATTTAAAACATTTATCCGAATATCCTAACTTCACTCGATACAATTAAATATGCTTCGATCCCATATTTTGGTGACAAACCAGAAAAAATTGCTAAAATTATACACAAAACAAATAAATATAAAGTAAGTTTTAAAACAACTAGAAACATCGTTAACACTTTGTTTACTGTTAAATCAAAACAGATGATTTGCTAAAATCAGGCATTTACAAATTAAATTGTTCGCATTGTAATTCGGTTTATATAGGACAAACAATTAGCAATTTTGATATTAGGTATAAAGAACGCGTACGTTGTTACAAATACAAACACCCACATAAATCCAATTACACTAAACACTTACTAGAACAAAATCATTCAATGACATCTAATAACACTATAAAATGTTTACACTTTTGTGATGATAAACGTAAATTAGATATACTAGAAGCTTTTGAGATTCAAAAACAGTACCCTTAATGAATGAGCAAATTGATCTCTTAAATTCTTCTCTATTGGACATTTTGGAATAAGAAATCAAGTCATATGCAGACGATTACCAAGATAAGTCACAAAGTTCTATTGCTATAACAACACTAACTGTTTATTTTTTCATATAACCTTTGACAATGGCATGTAAACATGCCAAAATACGTATAAGGTTAAAATAAATAAATATTGTTACAGTAATTAAGTATTTTATATACAGATAATCATTATATATGTTGAATATCACAAGTTGACATTTTTTTAGGGAATATTCACAAGTTGACGTTAGAAAATTCTATAATTATTTTTTTACCTGCTGTTAAGGCTTATCACCGCCACAGAGGTTAGACCACTACTTAGTCTTCGACTAGGTTACAATTTTAAGGACAGAAGAAACTAAATTGAAAAACAATTTGGAAAATAAAAACCAATTTGTCTTTATTTAATTATAAAAAAAATTGAGGTAAATATCAACAGCACATTAACCTTCTAAGAACGTTTTGTTGCACAAAATATACTCAGCATATACTCAAATAACGAGTGTCCAAAAAGTTTTCAGTCCCGGGCGGCTGTAGATTGTAAAACGCATGTTTTTACATGAGAGGAAGGGAGGGAGGTAGAAAGGGAGAGAGGGTGGGAAGGAGGGAGGGAGGGGGAAGGGAAGGAAGGGAGGGAGAGAGAGAAAACTACAACAAATTGAGTACAGGACACGACGTCTACTGGCTACATCGTCCACCATGTCTTTTGTACGTCCTTATCGGCCACCGGGAACACAACTCCCACTATGCAAATTGGCCGCAACTTCCACCGTGCCCATAACGCCCACCACTTAAAGTGGTCATAACGTCCACTGCGGTCACAACTCTCACTCATGTGTGGTGGCCACAACTTCTACCGCGACCATAACGCACACTGCTGTAACGGGCCACAGCGGCCATCGTTTTTGATGACAAAAACTCGAACTGGTGGGCGTTATGGACTTGGTAGCCGCCAACACACATTATAGGGCGTAGTGTCTACGGTGAACGTTATAGCTATTGGTGAGTATTGTGGGCACGGTGGGCGTTGAGGACAATATGCAGAGTGGGAGTTGTGTCTCCGGTGGGCGATATAAGCCTACAAAAGACATGGTGGATGTTGTGGCCAGTGGGCGTTGTGTCCGGATCCCCAACAGACCTCCCTACAATAATGTGTCCACGGCGAGTGAAAATTGGAAAGATATAACAGGTAACGTAACGTAACACGACGTAGGTAAATCCGCGCGCAGTAAGTATTTTTCGGCAGTTTTAAACGAGCGCTGGTATGAATCACTCAGTAGCAAATTATGACTATTCACGTCATGTTACAATAAACATTGTGCAATTTATATTATATAATTATGGAGAATTAGGAATTGTAAAAGACGATTGCTAAAAATACGGACATTTTTCTGAAAACGGGACCATTTGGGAGCCCTTCAATTACTTTTTAAAATGTTAATTTTATAGCCTTATTGCTCAAAATCGAGTTCGCAAATGGAGATGAAATTTGGTATTATAATATCTCTAGAGGAACACAATGTTATTATGTCTAATAATTTTTGTATAAATAAAAACTGCGTGGTGTAAATTAACAACGACCCATACGATTTTCTTTTAATTATTATGTAGGCGTGTAGAGGTATGGATAAGATACCAGTTGATTCCTGTTTCAGTCCGCTAATTCCTCTGTTACGCCTTCTATGAATTTCTAATAATTGAAAATTTATGCCGTTTTTTTAATAAACGGTTGGCGATAAAGCATTTCGGTTTAAGGTAAATTGATCGTGAGTGATAGTGAAATAAGGTTCACAACAAAATTTTTTAGATGCAACAATACTTAGGGGGGATAATTTCGCGCTCCACGGAACATTTAAAGTACGAATTTGTTTTTCCGTTTTTGATTTCTTTCCATAAAAAAATTGTAGCAATCTTGCTAGCCAAGCCGGTATAGTGGCAGCACTGGTAGGACCCTATTCCTGTTTGTTCGCACAACGTTAATATAATATTACATTATATTAGGAAAGTTCAGGAAAGTGCAGTGGCGTAACTACAAATCTACCCCGCCCCCCCGCGCGGTAGTTTTAGACAGGCCCCTTATGAGGAGACTTCGTACCATAAAATATTAATATTTAATGGCATGCTTCACAAGAACTTGCGCCAAGCGGACAAAAACAGTACCTAATCAATTTGTGCTTCATATATAATAATTTTAATTTTTAATTCTATATATTTATATACCGGGTGTTGCAAAATTACAAAATTACCCACTGACAAACGGGTACATGGAAGGTGGCAGATGATTTTTTAGATTATTCTAATAGAAAAAGTTCATATGCACATATGTCGTAAACTCCTTCCTTTGGGAGCTAGAGGTCGCTGATGGGGGATACTAAAAGTTAGTTGTGTAATTAGTACGATCAAGAACCCTTTATTATAAAGTAATAACAATTATCAAACGGCTTAGTCATAGTAACTACTACTACCTAATATTTTGTTTAATCTTTCACCTCTTACACCCGAAGGTGTCGAGGACTTTCGTAGTATTAAAATAAAATTATTTACACCAGGGCAGCCGAACGACGGGCAGTACTGAAATATTTGTTTTTCAGCTACGTTTTTAAATTTGTTTGCTACAAAATTTTTTTTTCCGTACAAAAATACACGAAGATTACAAAAAAAAGTTCCTATGAACATGGGAACGAAAATAAAAACGCTTCCTTACGGAGTTACAGCTTTCAGAAGTGGAACTAGTTTGAAGTGTGTAAATTGTTCCTACTTCCGAAAGCTATAACTCTGTAACGAAGCGTATTTCTCGGAAAAACTGTATGACAAATAAAATATGTAACAAGCAAGTTTCAAAAAAGTACAGAAAAAATTTTAATTAGAAAAAAGTATCAAAAAAGTTTGAGACGCCCCCGGTTCAAATAATTTTATTTGTTGTTGGATAGTGTTATAGTGCTATTACTAAAATGTAGGGTAATTTCTACTTGAAGAATAAATTTAAGAACGTGGAATTTTGACAAAAAAAATGGAATCCCAGCGGTGTGATCCTGAATGATGAATGATCCTTTATGAATTCTATAGAGATTTCTGCAATTCTACATATTAAATCCGGATTCCTTCGACATGTCTCAACTTGAGAGAAATGCTACTGCTGCTAAGAATATACAACCCAAGCAGCGCGCAACGGTTCTTAAGTTATTCAAAGTAACCCAAAAAAAACCTAGGGCGCAGCCCACGGGTACAGTTAGTTCTTCCCTAAATGCGAACTAGTTTCCTAGCGTATTTGTTACTGTAACTCAAGCTCCCAATATTTGGGTCAAGTTTAATTTCTGTTTGTTAATTATTAGTCTATGTATTTTTAAACTTAAGCGTAACCTTTTTTCATCTCATAGCTAAACCTAAGGTGGCCGTATTTATTTTACAAATGTAAGAGCAAAGATCGCTTGTAATGTAATCAATATCTGTTTGTCCAATTACTGTTTTTACTTGTACATTTTTCCAGATTTCATTTATAGCTTAGCGTCTTTTGCAGCACAACTTAATGAAATGCAACGTAAATTCGCAATGCAGTTGCATTGGGGCTCGAGATTAAGAGAGCTTGAACTTCGACGGTTAAGGAGTGGCCCTATGTAATGTTCTTGGAGTATGTTTTCGGAATGACGCTATCGACATTAGCCGATTGTTTTACAATAATACGAACAAATGGTAGAATTTCAAGTTTGCTTATTTGTAGCGGTCTGCTGTACAAAAGAATATGCCCCTTATATAACGGCGTAAATATGTGGGTTCTCGTAGCAGGGTCCCCTCATCGCTTAAAGTTGAGACAGGTGAAATAAATCCGGATTTAAGATATAAATAGATTTTAGGTCAATAAATCCAAACATGGTAAATGCATTTGTTTGCATCCATTTAGACTTTAAAATGACAATTCAAATGTATTTTATTTTCAGTCCCATTTCAAACTGAAAGTTTGAGCTTTAAATTAAATTATAAGGCAATAAATTCCAACATGAGAAAATATGTTTTCTGCTGCGTCGATTTCAATCAAATTAAAACATTAAACTGAGGGTTTTAAAATTAGATTTTAAATAAATAAAACCCGATATGAGAGAGTACTTATACTGTTGCATTAATTTAGACGCCTAGCGGCGTTGCGTATCTCCACATGATAACGTTGGAGTGACTGACTGTGAGCGCAGCGGAAGTTGAAGCAGAAATCGGCCGCGCACGCAGGCACCCGAAAGCTGAAACGGCCTTTGTATTAAAGATAGATTTACAAAACGAGAGACACCAACATTTATTTCATCACATATTGTCTACGCCGTTAAAATTTCAAATGCAAATGACATTTTAACTAACCAGCGAGTATCGTTTAGTACATTTTCTTCATTTTGGAAACAAAGCTAAAATTTACAGGTTTATTTCTAATTTTTATAAAAAGCACTTCAAAGTCAACTTTTGTAAAATAATTACTTCAACATTTTACCCCCCATTCGTATATTTCTGACAAAATCATGCGAGATAACTTTTCCATAAACAGCACTCACAGCACTTTCAGAAAAAGTAAGATTACAAGTTACATTAAGAAATCGTAAACTTTTTAAACGATTTAACTTTCGTGTTTTCGGGGTGTTACCATTGACAGTATTTGAAAACTAATGATCCGACACGAAACTTTTTTTTTAAAACCTCAGAAGCTCGCCGACTACAAAGTGGATAGAATATTGTAATTTGAAGGGCGAAAAAAGATCAGAAAAGCTCCGATAAGCACAGTATCAACCGCACAAAGAGCAGTAAATATTGATTCTGACGGTTCATCAAACGAAGTGTTCAAAATTATGTCATGAAAAAGACTGATCTGGCGCAAATCCCAAACGGACATAGATGTATTGAATTTTTTGTGCTGTTTTTTGAAATCCCATCCGACTGTTACGCTATAAACATCCAACATCAGAGAGTGATCGGAATTGAAATACCGTCATGAATCAAAATACGAAATTATGGAGAGCTTTCAAAGACGGTACAGACGAGTTCGATATCTTCCTGCAGTATTTCTATTTTTATTTCCATACAATTTGCGAAAGGTCACAGAAACCTTTTGGACAATCATCGAGACCTTTCAGCTTGTGTTGGTAGCTATAAACAGTGCGTCTATAAAGTAACGCCCTTCTCTTCTATTAACATTTTTATTAATCAATCTAGAAGGCTGAAACAACCATTTTAAAATATAGCATCGTGGTTTGTGAATTAAAAAAAAAAGGATAATCCTAATTACGTCAAAAATTTAGTGATTGGCTTTGTCACTAAAGAAAAAATTCTCACTTTTTTTCGGAAAGTAATATTCAATATCTTCAAAAATTAAACATTTCAGCAGAGATATTGGACGACCACATTGTTGGCCTTCTGAAAGGTAGCGCGCTTAGCCTCTAGCGATAAAGGTCTGGGGTTCGATTCCCCGCAGCCATGCAGCAATATAAATCTATGTCGTAACCCGCGACTTACATTCCCCAATCTGGTGAAAGAAGCCGTGGGGTCTTAACGCCTGAAACCTTTCTTGAGTATTTAGTCGTTCGGATTCGCCGTTAAACTGTAGGTCCTGCGTACTCACCTAAGGAGAGTACGTGGCAGAGAAGAGTGCCAGATCCCAGCAGTGGGACGTAAAGGCTGTTTACGGTTACGATTACTGTACTGTACTGTACTTAAGAACACTCGACAAAACCATGAATATTGTACCCATTGCGGAAAATCGTAAGCAAGAATTTGGTGTGAATATCCCGAGTTGGCGCGGCTAGATTACGCATTCAAGTGTGATCAGCAAAGTTAAGCATAGCTCTGCCCGGTCAGTACTTGGATGGGTGCCCAAAAACCGAGTCAACGCAGCGCCTCGTGCTCTCGGAATGGCACGCTAATAGGTGGTCCCGGATGTCGCATTAACAACGCGGCAGTCGTAAGTGGAATTGGAATCCCCCACAAAGTATAGATAGATAAGTAACTGGACGAGTGAATGTAATGCCAAGAGTTTGGAGTAAGCTAAGGGGGCGTACTGGTTAAAGGCCCAAAGGGCCCCACTACCCTCCGACACATAGCAATAAGCCAAATCTGGAGTGAATGGAACCAAGCCATGGGCCTTAATAGCCTGTGTAAGTGCTGGTATATATTATTTACACACAAGACACAATTTTAAAAAAATGTTGATAATTTGAAAATGTTAGTTTACCTTTTTTTTTAATTTCGAAATTATCGAAAATTTCGAAAACACTCATCAAAATTCTCTATATGTTGAAACTTTATTACATTTATAGCAAAACTTTTAACGCATTACTTTCAAAACTCAAACTTCAAATTTTTTAATACTTCATAAATTGTAAAGATTTTGAAAATCTCCAAATATTATAAAATTTTTAAAAATTTTGATAATTTCCAAATTTTGAAAATATTAAAAATGTCGTATATTTTGAAATATGAGAAACACTTGAAAACTATTATTAAAGTTTTTTTTAAATTTTTGAAACTATTGACAGTTTCGTAAATTTCGAAATTATTAAATATTTTTTAATTTTTAAAAAATTGACAGTTTTAAAAGGTTTCAAATTTTTCAATTGTTCAAAGCATAATTTTCAAAATTTTTAATATCAAAATAGAAAAAAATGTAATACTTTTAAAACATTGGTTTTTGATAATTTTGAAAAAGTTGAACAGTTCAATACTTTTCAAAAAATAATGTTTTTTTTTGTTTTTAATTGTTTAAGATTTATAAAATTTAGAACATTTAGAAACAACTTTCTCTGATTATAATTTTTTTTAAATTTGCCATTTTTTTTAAAATTGGTATTTTGAAAACTTAGTGTTAAAAATATCAACATTATCAAAATTCTTAAAATAATAAAGATTATGTAGTAAATTTATAAAATATTGAATCTTAAAAAAGTTGAAGATTTCGATAATTTCGAAAGTTTATACATTTTCTAAAATTTTTAAAGATTTGTAAAATTTCTTCAAAACTCGAAAAATTTAAACTATTAAAAAAGTACATAGTAATAATAATTTCGAACATTTTAAATTTTTATTAGATATTTTTAAAATCTCTAATTTTATATTTTATTTAAAACGCAAATTTTTAAAAACTTTAAAAATTTCAGAATTTGAAAACTATTTCGTAGTTTAAAAATTTTTCGGTATTTTTGATATTTTCGAAATTTTTAAAATTTCGAAAATATCAAAAATTTGTAAACTACTGAAAGTTTTTTCATATTTTGAAATTATTGTTAAGTTTATTCTCGAAATGTTTTCAAATTTGTTTATTTTTAGGTATAACCTTCCTACCGCTATACATCATACAGCGAAGAAGGTAAAAATTTATAGAGAAACGCCATCTTCTTCTTCTTATAGTGCCATACCCTATTCAGGGCGTTGGCTACCTCTCTCTTATGTCTGTGTTTGGTGGGCGGATATTTCGCACAGACAGACATAGGGGACCTACAGTTTAACGTGGGCTCCGAACCACAGGAAGTGCATGCACTTCTTCTCCAGAGAGGTTTTCCTGGTGAAAAATCCACCTCGCTGGTTTCCCGTTGCCTTGCGCGGGAGAACGACCGGGCCGGGAGTCGAACCCGGATCCGCTGCATTGGTAGCCTTACCACTGAGCGACGGCCGCTCTAACACCGTAGCTTTATAAATCTACGCGGGATATTTACATTTAGTTCAGACCGAATTTCCAAATCTATTCCGATAATTTATTCATCCATACCCAGAGCAACATTTCCGTTCCATGTAAAACCTCCAGCAACAAAAAGGGTTCATGTCCGTGTCGTTCCTCTAAAACAAGACAAGCTCTCCATAACCTAGGATAATCCTGGACCCTTTTATATTTGCCCGGTTAAACTAACATTGCAGTAACCCTAAAAAAAGGATTACTACGAACTGTAAAGTGCAGGTTGCGACCTTTTTCGGCAAGTTTTCCACGCCATTGCGTACAAACGGCTTTTATGTTCTTACAAGTGAATTTTTAGAAGGCCCATTCAAATACGGTAGTTTTATTTTATTCGTTATTTATAGCACAGACGGACATAAAAGTCGGGTACATCTTATTTTATATTCTTTCGGTTAGGGGCATCCGCGGGAAACCACGAGTTTGTGGCACTTTACGACTTTGTCTAAGGCCGTTATGGCTTTGCAAAATGAATGCTTGGTGTACATGTGTTCGACCATTATTTCCGTTTTCTACATATTACGTTTAAAGCTCGCTGCAGCAGGATAATGGTACGGTTGGACACGCTGTTTCTCGAAGACTCGAAGTAGCGCTATTTTACTTTGCTCTTTGGTAATCTGGCCTGGCCTTTTGAACCGCAACGGAGCCGACATAATCATGTGCGAACATATAAGGGCAGGTACAGTTAAGTTCCTTCGCATTATTGGCTGGGGCATATTTTATAACACTTGGCGATTTCTTTTATTGCCCTTTTAAGCTTTAGTAATTGATGTAAAATTACTGTTGAAACTGACTAGAACGCGAATTATTTTAATTACCTGCCAACAGTAAATCTAGATAATGTTCGTGTTTATTTGCAGAGGAACTAAAAACTAAAACAATACAGCTGTCTGTAATGCATTATTGTTTATTGATTTTTATTGGCCTATACTTTGGTTATATGGAAATATTGATTTTATGAAAATTTTAGAATCTGAGATCCTGACGGAAATGCATGTTTTGGACGTCCAAAAACTTAAAAAATTGGTTTTGAAAAATTTCAAAACTCATGTCATGACTCCCAAACGGATTGTTCTATTTCGATGAATTTCGGAATGTGAAAGTACATCAAAAATGTCTTCTTCCTCTTCTTCGGTTATTACACCCCCCCCCACGTGTTTTGTTTCCATGGCTCTCTTCCTTGCCAATCTTCCTCCTTTAAATCACTCTCCTCCATTGCCATTTCAATGTATGTCTCCCATCCCATCGCTGGTCTACCTCTTCTCCTTCTTTGCCTTGGAGACCATTGCGTTAATTTCTTCGGCTATCTGTCATCTGGTATCCGTCGAACATGCCCATACCATTAGAGTGCCCGATTTTCTAATGTTCTCGTTAATGAGCAGGTTATTTCCATCCTTCTCCAAATTTCTTAAGTTCTTAGCCTATCTATTCTTGTGACACGTATAGGCACCAAATCTGGCGAGTAGGGCGAATAAGGCACTAAGTCGAATCCCAATTCATGAATTTTGAAAATGGCAATTGCAGACGTGTGTACAAATGCGTTATCTTGATGGAAAATCACTTTCTTTTTCGCCAAATGAGGCCGTTTCTCTTTGATTTTGTCGCTTAATTGCTGCAACAAATTGGCATAATATCCGCCGCTTATTGTTTTTCCCCTTTCCAAGTAGGCGACGAAGATAATTCCATGAGAATTCCAATAGTTGCCCATAACCTTTCCTGCTGACAAAACAGTTTTTGCCTTCTTCGGTGCCGGAGAACCTTTGTATGTCCATTGTTTGGACTGTTCCTTGGTTTCGGGAGTGTAATGGTGGACCCAGGTTTCATTGACGGTTATGAAACGGCGCAAAAAGTCCTTCGGATTGCGGCGAAAACGTGCCAAAAGGTCGCGAGAAACAATCAAACGATTCAGTTTCTGCTCCGGTGTAAGCAAACGCGGCACCCAACGCGCGGGGTTATTTGTTCATTTCCAATTCTTCAGTTAAAATTATGTGCACACTGTCATTTGGGACGGTCATCCAATACGATACGGAGGACTTTTTCAATCATATCCGGGGTAGTAGCCGTTTGTGGGCGTCCACTGCGGGGTTCGTCCTTTGTGCTCACACGACCACGCTTAAACTCGGCAACGCAGTTTTAAACCATTCAAAACGAAGAAGCGGACTTCAAAAATGTCGAATTCAACTCTGCTTTGATTTCGGTTGGTGTGAAGTCTTTGAAATGAAAGTACTTTTATCACTGCTCGCAACTCAGTTTTTTCCATTATTTACGAAACCACTCGAGACGGTCACTTTGGCGCACTGTCACACACAAACCAATTGACAGATCGCTCTATACAGTCATATTTAACCTAAGAAAGGATGGTTCTGAAAAAGGGTAATGCAAATTTCGCCGAATTAGCGCCATCTCTGTGTTAGGCCATGTACATTTCGAACGATCCTCGTATTCCATGTCTTTCTCATCTTGTGCTAATATGATCTGGTCTTCGGCAAACAGTAAAGAGTGGAGCATGGTTGTGTCATCTACTTTAATTCCCATTCCTGCACATTCGCGTTACCAAGTTTCCATTCTTGTTTGAGAACCTTCGATATGTTTGTAGGCGTTGTTGTTTTTTTCCCTATTTTTATTTTTGCTTGGTCGTTGTTGTACGTTTTCTTTACAAGGCTTATTCATTTCTCTCTTATGTTCATTCTTCTCATAGCTTGCCCGAGTTTACCTCTGGGCACGCTGTCGTAGGTGTTTTCCAGGTCTATAAAAAGATATATGTGTTATCTATTTGGCTTTTTTCTCTTAGCTGCCCAACGCAGTGGATGTTGTCTAAACACGATCTTTCTGCCCTGAAACAACTTTGTTCTTCACCAAACTGAATATTTCTTTCTTCTATTTTGCTTTTTATAACACTCGAGAATAGCCAAGCCGTGGATGGTATAACACTAATTCCTCTATAGTTGGTACATAGTTTTTTATCTCCTTTTTTTGTAAATTAAGGTTATGAATGGTTGGTTCCATTCCTGCGGAATGTCGTTTCTTTCCTCTATCTTATTGATTATATTTTTAAAGTACAGTTAAATGTCCTTCCCCCGTGTTTAAGAAGTTCCATTCTTACGTTTCCCGATTCTGGTGCTTCATTGTGCTTTGCTTTTCGAAGTGCTTTATGTATGTCTTCTTGTGTGATTTCTGCTGTTGTTTCTTCGTCTTTCGTTATGTCTTCTGTGTTCTTATGTTTTAATCTTTCTTCTTCTTTAGCCATCCTTTTTTTGCCCTTAGGGCGTTGGGTGTTGAAGTTTTTCACTCCGGGTGGGGTCTTTGCTTGTGTCTAGTGGGGCTTTTTGGCCTTTAAACCACTACGCCCCTGAAGCTTATGCCACTCTTTATTCTCATTCATTCAATGCCATTCACACGCATGTGTTTGTTTGAATGTTTATGTTGTGTGTGGGGCTTTGTTACTAGTATTGGTCAGCCAGTAATCAAGGCAAGCACCGTTAATTGTAACCTAACGTCGAATGGTTACCGAACTCGAGACCTATCCACAGAATTACAGAAAAATTTTCTGCTTCTTCCGAGATTCGAACCGAGGACCCACACATTGTGAGCCTGGCTCTCTTACCACTAGACCACTCTATTTTTTAATCTGTGTTCTGGTAATAAATTTGCATAGTGCGTTACCCACTGCTTTGAAGGTAAGATTTGTATTAATCCTCTGGTATTGTTATTATTCCTAATTTATTTAACTATTTTCCAACCTTCTGATGACTTATTATATGCTAATGTGTTTTCGATATATATATATATACAGAGTCTGTTGCAATATTCCTCTTTCTCTTCTTTAACTCCTACTTTCACTAGTCTTCTTAAGCGTACGTATTCTTCTCTTAGTTCTGGTTTTCCCTCTAATAACCACTTCGTATATGCTTTTTTCTTTTTTTGTACTCAACCTACCAAATCCTCTGAAAATTTTTCTACATATTTTTCTTTTCTTCACCGAGGGATTCTTTAGCTGCGTCATGTACTATCTTCTTCAAATGTTGGTACATTTTCTCTGGTAAGCCGTCTTTATTTGTCTCTAGTTTGTTTTCCATTCTGTTTTGGTATCTAGGATTTTTAAACTGTATTGTTTCGGTAGGTCTGTTTTGAATATGATTTTTGTTAGATTTTCTATTTTAGGCTCTTCTTGTTTATTTGTGTTTTTGCTTTTTCTTGTATTTCATTATGTAAGATGACTCATTAGCACGTGTGAATTTTCTAAACCTAAAAATAGAATCTAGTAGATTGCCCACATATACGCTTTTTTTTTCAAACTTTCTACGTTCAAACAGGCGGCCGCTATGATTTTTTGAAAATTTTGAAGCCTTATTACTCAAAAACAAGTTGACATCATATCGCGATCTAATTTCGTACTGTAGTAGCTCTAGGGGGCACAAGTTAACTATGTGAAAGAATTTTTAGATAAATAAATACTATGAAGTCATTTATTTTCAAAATTTTAGAATATCTGAAAAGATATTGCTCAAAAACTGGCCAAACAATTTTTTTTTAATTTCCCTGTGACGTCTTCTATGAATGTTTGGAAATTGAATTTCGTTCACGTTTATTTATTAAACGGGAGATAATGAAACATTTTTGTTTAAGGTAAATTGCTCATGAGTGATAGTAGAATAAAATATACAACTTTATTTAGACGCAGTAATATTTAGAGTATCGAATCGGGTTGGATCGTATGTGTCTCCCGTACGCACAGAAACTTCAAGACGTGATTCCTTGGGTTATTTCATTTAACAAAAAATCATAAAAAAAACTATATCCGAAAATGCATCCTTACGGAGTTACAGCCCCCCGAAGAAAAAAAAGTATAATCACTTTCTTGACTTTAACTTCCGCAGTTGTTGCACTGAGCTTTTAAAATTTTATATGTGAACACAACTGATTTAGCTTAGTATTTCTACTGATTTTTGTTTGCATAAGTGAAGCAGAAGTGTTTCATACGGGGGGGGGGCGATCACGTGATATTTTCTTTCAAATATTTTAGATCTTAACCATTTTTGAAGCTTATTCTCCATACACAAAAAAGTACTGTTGTTTGAAAGTCGTTATATCTTACAGTTATCAAGATAATTTTTGGTATTCTCAAAGCTTGTACCAACTATTTTCGCATCTTAGGGAAACACTTAAACCTTCATGGCAACTTGATTTTTCATAAAACTTGAATTATCTAGAAAACTGGTAGATATAGCGACTTTCAACAAGTGTACCTTTTTTGTGTATTTTTGTATGAAGAACAAGATTTTTTAAACAAAACTTAAAAATTAAAAAGGTCTAAAATATTTAGAAGCAAATATTAGATGGCCTTCCGCATATGGCACACCTCTAGCATGAAATAAATCTAAAAACATCAAATATTGCTGATCTAGAGCGGATACAAATTTCTTAAAAAAAAGTTTAACATCAAATTCATAGATATTCTGTTCGTAAAAAAGACTTGAATGACATGGTATATCTATTTATATAAAACCACGCTCTTGTTTTCAACAAGTACTAATGGTAAAGCTTTGAAGCTTTGATTTTCTCGTTTTTTGCTATTTTTACTTTGTCTGCAAAACTAATTTAATTAAATCGCCAGTAAACTACAGTCTACAGACTCGGCGGGCGTCAGCAATCAATATTTATGTATAAGTGCACCGGTGAGCAAAATTAGGTAGTCGTTTCAAGTAATTTCGTTCCATTACCGATGCATTTTAACTGCTTCCCCTTCGAAGCAATATTTCTAACAAACATATTTGTTTGTAGTTTTACAAATGTAACTTAAAATCAAATTTACTATTGCCAATGAGAAATGTGTGATTTCGTTTTAAAGCTTTCAGTGAAATAGTTCCGGGTTACTGCATACGGTAGACATGCTCAAACGTACGAATGTTGCTTTTAGCTTTTATAGAGGTAACTAGAAAGTCAATAAAACCACAGATTTGAGCACTCCGACAATCTGTAATGGACTTTGATTCAGCAGTGGTTTTACACACTCAGTTCAAATTGTTTTAGTAGGAGTTATTTTTAAATTCTATTTTTACGTATGCCGTATTAAATTCTCACATAAATATTTATTACTAATTCGTCATATTAAAAAAATAATCAAACAATTTTTTTGAAATTAGAAATATGCAAAACTTGTGTAAAAGTACAATAAACTGAAAGCTTACCACCAGTTTGACGTACGCCTTTAGTAAAGCGTCGATACAGCTTGCAGAAGAAAGATGATCTTACCTGCAAGAAAATAAAAACAATTAATTAATTTCTTTACAATTTGATAAATGCAATGTGCATCATTTAACAAACGTTATCATAAAAAAACAGCTATACAAATGACTAAATCACTTCACCTGTACTTTCCCATACCTTCTCCAATTTTGTTTTTGATTTAAAAAAATATTTGTTGTCATATGTTCTAACCACCTACATTTACTATAGAAAAACGGCCACAGGACACAACAGCCATTTGGACATAACGGCCACTGGTGTTTCAGGTGCTCTTATCAACCACACTAGTCTAGTGGACACAATATCGCCACTTTGGACACAGCGGCCAGCTTGGACACAACGGCCATATTCAGTGGCGTAACGAAAAGTTGTGAGGCCTGGGTTCCAGATTCAGATCGAGGCCCCTAACACCCCCCTTCCAGTAGGAGAAAAAAACAAAATTGTTCGTGGCAACGGTATGCGCTAAAAAAAGCGCCGCCAAAAACAGCGCCATCAATTAACGCCACCCTGTAAAAGTAGCGCTAAACAAAAATGTCGCATAAAAAAATAACGCCAGCGAAAACAGCACCGGTCAAAAATGTCGCTGGTAAAAAAAACGCCGCCAAAAATAACGCCACCCTGTAAAACTAGCGCTAAACAAAAATGTCGCCTATAAAATAACGCCAGCAAAAACAGCGCTGGTCAAAAATGTCGCCGGCAAAAATATGCCGGTAAAAATAGCGCCGGTTAAATATATAAGCGGCAAAAATAGCGCCGGCAAAAATAGTGCCGGTCAAATATGTCGCCTCAAAATTAACGCCTTAAGAAACGTCGCCGTACAAATAAGTATAAGTTTGATTTAATTTGTGTAAACCTAGAATCAACCTTTCACTAAAATATTCAAAACATTTGTATACAGATGTTATTTATGGCGGGCATCCATTTTGAGGCGCTATTTTTGTCGACGACATTTTTTACCGGCGCTATTTTTGCCGGCAGCATTATTGAAGGCGCGATTTGTGCCGGCTACATTTTTAACGACGTTATTTGAGCCGGCGCTATTTGCAACGGCTCTGTTTTTGTCGTCGTCATTTTTGAGATAACTATTTGTGCCTGCTACATTCTACCGGCGCTATTTGTGCTGGCGACATTTTAGAAGACGCTGTTTTCCCGGCGACATTTGTGCCTGGCGCTATTTTTACTAGGCGCTACTTTTGGCGGCGCTGTTATTGAGGAGCTATCTTGACCCCCAACCCTTAAATATATTTAACAAGAAAACGGTTATTGGTTAAAAACCATGTCAATTTTTAACAGTTTTGTTGCTTTTTATGCACTTTCAGATTTTTGTTTTCGTTTTGCGGCATCCGATTGATGCACCTACTGTTTTCAACTCATTTTACCGAACACTTCATTTCAAACGCTGTTATTAAGGCGATTTCAACGGTCTTGCAAACCGTATCTAACAGCAAGGCGGTTGCCATGATAACGTACCTACATGCTCGTCCGAGTGTTCAGCACAGCTATTTAGAAGAAGAAACTGCCACATTACTCGCTTATGTTATCGCCTAGTTGAAATTTAAAGGGAAGTGTGGTACTAATTTATTATTTACCAATACCGTAACATTTTCAAACGATCGATATATCGAGTTATTCGTCGAAAGACAGCCGTTGAAAAAAATATTTTGGTTTGGAACAAAAAAAATTGACATTTGCTTACTTTTAGGGAGGGGGGAAGTTGTAGAAAGACAGGCGGGCCCCACAAGCTCTGGTTCCGTAAAACCCGCGGAACTCCGATAGTTACGCCACTGGCCATACTGATCTAGTAGACACAACCGCCACACCTCTAGCTGAACACAACGGTCACAATAGTCTAATGGAAACAACGACGCCTAGTGTTGGTGACCGTTGTATTCACTAAGCGTGTTTGGCCGTTGCGTTCAGCTACAGGTGTGGCCGTTCTGTCCCAGGTAGCCCTTATGTCCACTAGACGCCGTTGGTCGTTGTGTCCACTAGATTAATGTAGATGCTAAATCCAAGGCGGCCGTTAGGTTCAGGGTTCAGCTAATGGTGTAGCTGTTCCGCCTCTGGTGGCCGTGTCCACTAGACTGATGTGGCCGGTGTGCGTAAGGTAGCCCTTCTGTGCAAGCGAAAGTATGGCAGTTTTGTTCAAGGTGGCCGTTGTGTCCTTTAGACCAATATGGCTTACGCGAACTGCCAACTAGATTAGAATATCCTAGAATAGCGTAGGAGCCCGTCTGGTAGGTAACAGGTCATAAGACATCGTCCTCACTAATACATATAAAACGCCTACGTTTACATTTTTACCTGTTTTCTTTATAAATACATTAACCAAAGGCGTAGACAAGAGCGGGTACTCGACCTATCTCTTAATAGTATATTATGCAACGAATCTATAATGATAGCTATTAATACACGAGCGGCAGCGAGTTTCGTAATTCAAACGAGTGTATTAATAGCCATTATACAGGATGTATCAAATTGCGTGTTAACTATGGGGATCTCGCTTATTTAAAGAGATACAACGATGGTTAAATTAGAGAAAAGTTGTGGAATTTTATGCCCACTAATAATCTGAAAAGAAACTGGAGTTATCTTGTTTAGATTCTAAATAAATTTTAAAAAAACTGAAATTCTAAATTTTTTGTTTTCGGCTATAACGCATTTGTCATTTATATTACATATTTCTAGTTAACGCATTATTAAGACAATTTTTCATGCTGAATTAATTTTTTTTATTAGATTTGGTAGAACTGTTACCATTGCTCATTTTTGACAGTAATTTTAAATTTTTTCATATTTAAATAGAGTTTTTAATTCTGATTTCAACGATGTGTCACACTTTGCATTTTCTTTAAGTTTTGAGCATTTTATTACAGAAAATAAAAATTTCATAAGAGTGCCATGGAAAGACCACGTCATTTAATTAATTTTGAAAAAATAAATCTAGTAAGTCTATATAAGAGTTGCATACACTATTTTTCTACAACTAGTTAGTTTAAAAAAGTATTCATTAAAAAGTTTTTTTATGCAAAACTTAAACTGTTTTGCGATGTTAACAGTCAACAACTCTTGTAACCATGGTTACCAAAAACAATGCTTTACTGCTATTGGTCAGTTTGGGTTATTTCATAATGAAAATATGTACCGAAATGGGTAGATATTATTATAGTACAGGCAGCGCCCACTTAATAAGTAAATTAAAACATGGGAGTAGAAACATATTGTTTGAAATATATATAAAAGAAAACCATTTTTTAAATGTTTTGTTTAAAATTTTCTTGGGATTAAAGAAAACCAACAACAAAGAGACAAATTTGGGTGAGAGGAACAATAAATTAATTCCCCCAATTTTGTTTGCACTTAAAATTAAGTTGTGAACCTTAGCCTACTATTACTCATAAGTAATTTACGTTTAAATAGAAATTTATTAAATTAGGGGGCATTATTTCATTACAAGAAAAATTAGGAAAAGATCAAAAATGTTAAAATTATCGCGTGATCAGCTTTTAATTAATATTTCATTCAATAAATTTTAAATGTTTAATTTTGAATTTCTAGTTTCGAAAATATTTTTGTATGTAAATGATTACATTTTTATCCTCCTAAAACTGTTAATAGTCATGAAAGTACGAGTATTTCCATAAATTGCGAATATGTCGGAAATTTTCGCTTAACAAAAAAAATAAAATTCTAAAAAATTCGAAGTTACCTACAAGTTTGCGCAAATTCTCCTGGCGAATATTCGCATTTTCTACTAAACAATTAAAACTCTACAATCGGATGAAAATCCATACAGAAATTTTTTAAGGGAAAGAGTATCAGACTCCAAATACGAAATTCAGAAAATATTTTTTTACATACCACTAATTCTATTGTTCCAAATTTTGATTTGCTTTAGTAAAATTATTTGATTTTAAAATATTATTTGTAAAAAAAATAACAAAAATCTGTCTAAAGAAAAAAAACCAAAACGCTCTCTAAAGTTTCAATAAAATTCCATAAATTTCCGAAATATTCGAAATATTGATGATTTTCTGCAACTTTAGATCAGGATTACCACCTAGTACGTATACGAAAAACACTGAAAGCATTTCTATTTTGGTAAACACAACAATCGTCTATTCCAACTTTTGTATTCCATATCAAGTGCCTCAATAAGTAGCAGAATACGGCGATTACTCAGAGTATTACTACAACGAACTTTCCACGGTGCTTGCACTTCAATGCGTATAAGCATCTCAACTGCTACTTAGGAGGTTATGAGTTTGTATCTCGCTGAAAGACGATTACGAATACCAAAAGTAAATTATTAGCTTTCTGAGCATGAAAATGGCAACAGTTACAGTTTCTTGAAATCTTTAGTAATTATTCCCATTTATTACAATTTATTAAATTGTGAAAATGTGAATTACGTACATTATTTTTGAAAATACAAAGCTACCTAAATGTAACTCTGAAATTCTAAAACTATGTTAAAAGGCAGCCCAGCTATATTTTAAAATTTTGTTTAAAATACACCTACGCAGTGATGTGTTATTTCGAATGAAAATAATCGAACCAGTCGATTATCGAAATATCTCGAGATCTCTCGAGTGGTTGCATAAAATCATTCGAATTCATTTAATTAGCCAGCTGCAAATGCCCGATCCAAATGTATAATACTACGTCGTAGTATCATGAAATATTACTCAAAATCAAGCAGGAATATGCGATGAAATGCGATAAAATGCGATAAAATTAAAATAGTGTTGGAGTCGGAAGGATTATTGTGTTTTTGCCGAGCGGCCCGAGGAAAAACGATGCATATACAAGAATTCATTTGTAAGAGCATTCGAAAGGCAAACGGAGAGCGTTTTTATTACTTTTTACCGCATTCGAATTACTGTATCCGAACGAATCATTGATTATGAAATTCATTCGAATGAAAATCATACGATTATGCCCATCACAACACTCTAACCCACAACCCTGCTGCAAGCAGGACGATTCAGGATTAATTCTGAACGCGAACAGTATTAAAACTATACAATCGAAGCAACCCTACAAACGCTGGTCAATTTTGGGGCTAGATAACCTAACGACAATTGTAAAGTCAGAAAGAATAAAATGGGTGGTGTGGGGCTACCTAGAAAAAATGGTAGAAAACAGGGTCGTAAACACAGTTTTGAAAGACAAATGCAGGGAATGACACCCAGAGGAACAACCCGGAAAAGATTCCGAGATGGATTGGAATTCAGTGTTTCTCAAACGTTTTTTATGAAGTATAGGCACCATTTATTCTTTTAAATTTGTTCAAGTACCCCGATAAAATTGTATACATATAATCAAAAATAATGTTAGTGAAATAGGGTTGAATTTTTTAGTCGAACAATAGCTATGTACAAAGTGTTTCCAAAATGGTAGTAAATATTTTGAAAACGGATTCGTATAAACATGGCCCAGAAACGCTTCCGCTGCTTTTATTGCCGCTCGTGCATGGAGATTGATTGTCAAGGCGTAGCCGATATCAGCAACCATGCGACAGCGGCAAGGACCGTTTTTGCTGGAGGTACACACACTATTTTTTCTACGACCGTTTCAAAAATGAACAAACAGTAGTTGAAAATTTGCAGTCTTCCCTATTTTCCGTGTGAAGTTTTGCAACTGCTCTGAGCGATTCCATTTTTCAGTTGGCCATGTTAGACCTTTCCAAGGCGATCATTACTATTATTGTTGTACCCTATCAGAAAAACTCAATTTCTGCTCAGCGAGCGGTAATGACTTCTCTGCTCGCTCAGCGGCAAACGTAAACTTTCTGTTCTCAACTGACGGCTAGAAAAGCCTGCTTTCAATGATGATTGTAGAAAAATATTTTTAATTCATTGTTTTCATGCGTTTAAAAATTTTTGTACATGGTAACCTCGTGTCCTCTAGAGCTATTACAATAACAAATTTAATCGGTCGCCATTTTGCAGATAGAAAGTGTGGAAAAAAGCATTGGATTTTCCCTAATGTCCTCCATCAAATTGTATTTTCACATTTAGATAATTTGTTTTCTAGGAAAAATGCTACTAACAAAACTTGTTTAGTTTCCGCTTCCGGGTTCAATTTTTTTTTCAATTGATTTTGTCGGTTACTTTTTTATATACCCCAAATTTAAAGTTATTTGAAATCCGACCGTCCGTTCGGGAGTTATGATGCACCACACATATAAACACATACATTCCCACCCAGCTAGCCGCCCACATAACTTTTATAAAAACTTTCGTGGGTTTATGTAGGCTCAAAACATGTGTTTCCGTAAAAATTTCAAATTAGGAAATTTTCATGAAATCAATACTTACCTACAGGTACTGAAAGTATAGGAAAGTAAAAATCCGTCTTGCAGATTCGTAAGAAATCCTTTCAGACCTTTCTAGGACCTTCCTTTATTTCTTTGACGTGCAGAACTTACCCTCATGCTTTGTACAAATTATTGGCGCATTTCAAAAAGATTTTTGTGGCCTTTCTATTTTTTTAAAAACTATTAAATTTTTGAAAATACACGGCCCCTTACTAAGCTAAAAAAATTTGAATTGCGGTTTTCTCGTTTCGAACGTACACAAAATTCCCATTATTTTCAGGCTGTTTGCCGTTAATACTGTCATATCGGCTCAAGAATTGCGGTTATAAAAAAGTATTGGTGATAAATTGTAGCTTGATTCTGATGTTAAAGTACATAATTTTTCAAAGTGTAGTAATCACAAAAACAATATAAATAGAGAGAATTGCAAATAAATTGAATCTACAACATAGCTGCTACCACATGTATGAGTCACGAGTTCTCGCTGCTTTCCCCTTACCGCGCTCAACCCTGCAGCCTTACTGTAGTAGGGTAGTAGTTGCTGACACCAACAATATTAAAAATTTGAATTGCTGCCAGATGCCTACTAGTACCCTACTAAAGTGTTGGCACAGGGCGAGCGCGACACGAGAAAGCAGCGAGAACTCGTGACTCATACATGCAACAGCAGCTATACTGTAGATTCGAGTTATTTGCAACTCTCTTTATTTATATTGTTTGTGTGATTAGTACACTTTGCATAATTATGTTATTTACATCATCAGAATCAGCACGAATCAAGCTACAAATTTATCACCAATACTTCTTCTATAGCCGCAATACAGTAGCAGATTTGTAATATCAAAATTTTTCGCTGTACCTCTAACTCGAAAGTTTTGTCTAACGCCCTTTTGCAAAGGACGGTTTTTTGACAACTTGCAGATTTTGAATCCTTACGAAACAAGGATAATTATTTGCAAGGTAGTAGCTTTCTACCTGTCATGTCCCACGACAGTCAAAATAGCGTCATCTAAAGCTGTAAATCTAAACACAACCGTTCCGCATAAACAAGATGAAGGCCAAAGAAGCCGCAAAAAACAACATCTAAAACGGTAAGTCCTCCCTATCTAGGAACCTTTTATAAAACAGAAACTATATCCAGCCCAGAGCAACCTGACGCACCATCAGCTGTTTGAAAAGAAGCACCCACATACATATAAGAATTACTGATTATTACCGTGGGTGATTTAAATTAATTAATTAAAACAGAAATCTCCTGCCATTACAAAACTTTTCCATACGTCTTCTCAAACTGAATTAGATCTGACTAGATCAGCGTTAATAAAAATAGCCTGCATGTATGTAGACATTTATGTAGACATGGCTACCATCAATACATAACTGAATAAATGACACGAAAAAGGAGCTAAAGTGTGCTGTTTGATAAATTTGCCAGATGTGCGTTTTGAAATGGCAAATATCTATGTTAAACATATCTGTGGCAGTGAGCAATAATTCCGAACCCTCTTCTTACAGCCCTCAAATAAAATCCATATCGTCTTCTTCATTCAATGCCAGGGAGATCTGATCTGCGGCTAAACTTAGGTCGGATTCCTTAGAAATTTTATGTACGTGCCCATAACGATCGACGTAGATTTGAATGACGGATGTCGCACAAAAGGAAAAAGAATGTAAAAAAAGACGACAATGGCTGTGGCGAATGAATGGACGCATTTTCCATTAAACGAAGTTCAAATAAACGCTCGGCGTCTATTTTTATACCATTGATTGCTGATATAAAACATGAAGCGCTGGAACAAACTAAACAAACCAATTTTGATTAAATTCGGTAAAAAATTGCGAAGCGTGGGATGTGCATAATCCGTGTTATATTACGTCGGAAGAAAAAAGTTTGGTTACAAACAGGACATATCGGAGCTTGAAAACTCATTTTGACTTATTAATCATAAAACGTAGTGTGTTACTTAAAGTACTATTCATTTGGTAAAGTTATAGTTATATATAAGAGGAACACAATATTACTACGGACTGAAAGAACCGCTATTTGGCTATGTACCATCTATGAATTTTTTTTTTTTTTAATTTATTAACTACAATCTGTCTCACAGAGACATTCAGTAGGCGATTTGACAATATAGTATGATACATACATAGAACAGACATGTAGGAAACAAACCAACGTGAGATTCCTTTTAGTAAACACAATAGATTTGTATTGTTAAAATTACTGAACACTTTTACGAGCACAACGCGCACTACACACTATCACACATAGCGGTGTGGAAGGTCAGAAAGTTTTATTCTTTTGAGTCTAGGCTGGTTGTCGTCTTCCTCTAGAAGGGGTTCAATTAGCACGTTTGGGTGAATACTAAGACGATTAGCATAACGGACACTGTGTTTTTTGATTTCGTCTGTGATTGAAGGGATGTCCAAGTCACGTTGAATAACTTCATTTGGGACATATCAGGGAGCGTTTACCATAGATCGTAGGACTTTGGATTGAAAGCGCCTTAATATGTCAATGTTGGAGTTGCTAGCAGTTCCCCAGAGTTGTACGCCGTAACTCCATATTGGCTTTATTATGGCTTCATAGAGCAGAATTTTATTATCAATGGACAGTTGAGATTTTCGGCCTAAGAGCCAGTACATTTTTTGAACCTTAAGGCCCAGCTGCTTCCTTTTCATGAAAATATGCCTCCTCCAGGTCAGGCGTCGGTCTAAATGAAGTCCCAAATACTTTGCGTGTTCGTCTTGCGGTACTGGTGCGCCGTTGAGCAGAACAGGAGGGCAGGTACCTCTTCTTATAGTAAAGGTCACATGAACTGACTTTCCTTCGTTTACCTTTATACGCCATTTGTTGAACCAGAGTTCTAGTTCATGCAGGTGTTGCTGAAGATAGTGACTTGCTATGTGGGGTACAGGGTGAGAAGAAAGTACTGCAGTGTCATCTGCGAATGTGGCTACCATAGTGGAATTAGTGGTGGGAAGATCAGCTGTAAAAAGCAGGTACAATATAGGGCCCAGTACACTGCCCTGGGGCACTCCCGCGTGAATAGGGAATAGGGGCGTACGACTATCTCCATATTTGACTAGAAAGTGTCTGTCGGTTAAGTAAGACTTGAGAAGTTCATAATAGTCTGAAGGTAGTGTTCTTTTGATGTTGAATAAGAGCCCTTGGTGTCACACCTTGTCAAAGGCTTGGGCTACGTCTATGAAAATGGCCGAGCAGTAACGTTTGTCATTAAAGTCCTTTGTAATTTTGTCTACCACGCGGTGGTATTCCTCCGAAACCCAAACTGGTGATCAGGTATGAGATTATTATCTAAGATGATAGGTAGTAGTTTCCTTAAGAGCAGTTTTTCAAAAACTTTGGACAGGAGCCGCAAAAGACTAATTGGTCCGTAAGAAGACAGGTCAGTAGGTGGTTTGCCAGGTTTAGGTATTAAGATAATTTCAGCAACTTTCCATTGTTCAGGAAAGTTTCTTAGTCTCAGTACTGCATTGAAGAGGTAGGTGATAAACATAAACCCTTTTTCCGGTAGTTCCCTCAACACTGTTGCCGTAATTAGGTCGTAGCCTGGCGATTTTCTTGGGTCTCACTATACGGATCGCACGTAAAAATTCCAAACTATACAATTCACGCCACACAACATCCAGATGGAGGGGCCCACGCTGGAACAGCAATTATTATCAGAAATACTATTAAACATTATGAACTACCCAAGTACAACCCAGAGCATCTACAGGCTACCACAGTGGCAATAGAAGATTGGAAAGGACCTCTGATACTCTCAGCAGTATATTGTCCTCCACCACACAATAACAAGCTAGAGCAATACGAACACTATTTCCAAACCCTAGGTAGCAGGTTCATTTCTGCTGGTGACTACAACGCAAAACATACGCAATGGGGATCGCGGATAATCACAGCTAAAGGAAGAGAATTGCTAAAAGCACTCAACAATAACGGAATGCGCTATATCTCCACAGGTGAACCTACACACTGGCCATCAGATCCAGCAAAAATGCCCGATGTACTTGACTTCTGCATCATAAAAGGCGTAAATCCAAGCTACTTCAAGGCTGTATCTTGTCTTGACCTCACAGGTGAGCACTCGCCAATCATACTAACCATGGGAACACGAGTTATCCTCAATTCGAAGCATCCTAGTCTCTGCAACAAATGCACAGACTGGAATCTTTACAGAGAGATAATTGATGAAACCCTACTGCTTAATGTATCCTTAAAAACAAAAGAAGACTTATTTACTGCAGTAGAATTATTTAATCAAACCATTCAGCACGCTGCATGGACGGCGACACCACCAAGCAAACAGAATATTGCTTGCATTGATTGTCCTATCGTAGTTAAGAAAATGATCGCCGAAAAACGTAGACTGCGAAGAAAATGGCAAACTACCAGGCACCCTGATGATAAAAGAAGACTCAACCGCAAAACACAGGAACTAAAACAACTTCTATCGGATATCAAAAATGAATCAGTTCAAAATTACCTGTAGCACTTGACTTCAACAGAAGCCACAGAATACTCACTCTGGAGAGCGACAAGAAGATTAAAGCAACCGCAGAAGCACGAAACGCCATTGCGCCTTGCAAACGACACTTGGGCGAGAAATAATCAAGAAAAGGCACTTGCATTTGCCAACCACTTGGGTACTGTTTTCACTCCGTTTGAATCTAAAATCACGCTAGATGAATTTTTAAAGTTTCAAAATTGCATGCGTTTTAATTTAATAAACC
The DNA here is from genome assembly GCA_958336395.1 of Ctenicera cuprea. Classification (NCBI taxonomy): domain Eukaryota; kingdom Metazoa; phylum Arthropoda; class Insecta; order Coleoptera; family Elateridae; genus Ctenicera; species Ctenicera cuprea. The sequence goes on along the minus strand of OY284495.1, from coordinate 13,740,349 downwards.
AGACACAACAAAACATTACCATAGCGAATTAATCTTGAGCTGTTAAAATAGTTTAGTAACCTGAACAAGTTACCTAAAACTAGTTCGGTACTCCCTCTGCCTGCAAAGTATTTTGAGCTTCATCACGCAGTCCGAAAGTGAGAGTGGTTTCCTTTCCAAAAGAATTTTCCACGTGAACTTCAAAGACCTAACTAGTCCTCCTGATCTGGTCTTAATAGAAAGTTAAACATTAGAGAAATCAAAGTTCGTTTGTAATAATTCCAGAGCACCTGTCAAACAAATTGAATTTTATTCAAACCAAACATTTAAAACTCACCGACCGTGCTAGGTTTAATGCATACTAGAGCTTAAAAAATCACTGTTCGTCCGTATTAATATTCAGAAATCAAAAACGAGTTTGTTTCTAAATTGAAATATGGAGAATACCACTGTACCTCAGAAATCATGCTTGGAGTAAATGCCATTATACGTAAGTGTGAGTTCTGGAAGTTGTAAATCCCAAATGGGCAACGAATAAAAATTTAAAGAACGTAGCAATCAATTTTCCCACATATTTAAAGTGCGCGAGTTTAGAATTTAATTGTTTATACAAACCCGTGAAAACATTGAAAAGACCTGTTAACTACAAGGTTTTGTTAACCTTGCTTTCGACTTTGTCCACTAGCACAACAAAACTGGCTTTATAAAACTAAAAACTATTTGTCATGTCATAACACTTGACAGGTGTCGTTAAGCTCCTGGGAGCGTGGCGTCATTTTGAATAAAAAGAAAATATTATAGTTACGGTGAAAAGCCCACAAAATTGTATGAAGTCGCTTTCGGATGGAACTAACGAACGGTCTAAACCATAGATAAAAAATATAATACCCGTCTAAACCCAAACAAACTCACACATTTTTTCCAGGGCAAAGCAGATACTACAGGATGTACCGCCAAAACTCCGTAGCACCGTGATCCGCTTAAAAAGCTAAGCAACGGTTGCCAGGAAACCCCGCGCCCTTCGAGCTCCTTTTCAGAGCTATGAAGTCCCCAGCTCCTCCGAGAACGCTGCATCAGCCCGATAGAAACTGTAGGACAAGCAAAGACCTTCAAGAACTCCAGCTGAAGTTCCTTATTTTTCTTTATATTTGATCTTTGCAGATTATAGTTCTGATAAATGGCTTGTTAAATATTAGATGTAAGATGCGCAATCACGTACGATCGCAAACTGCAGCAATGCTATCTGCGGTCAGTAGATGTGCTTTCGGATGGGCACGTAAATAGTCGGTCCCGGCTGCCATACTAACACCATGGTAGTCGTTAGAGGGGTTGGAAGTCTTCTTCAGTATAAATGGAACGAATGAATGGCCTAAATGAATGTGGAAAAAAGGGTTGACATAAGTTGCAGGGGCGTAGTGGTTGAAAGGCCATAGGGCCCCACTACCCCCTGAAACATAGCGAAAAATCCAAACCCGAAGTGAAAGAGATCTACCCTCGACACCCGGTAAGGCTAAAAGAGGTGCAGACTAAGTAAGTAGGTAAATCAATATTTGATGTTAACCTTTAATTTGGGCCAGTGGGTGGTCTAGTGGTTAAAGTCCCAGGCTTTGAAACTAGACTTCCAACGGCAGTAGGTTCGAATCCTCTGCCCGTCGGAAAATTTTCTGAATAAGTTAAACCCGGCGTGTCCATAGACAGTGTGTGTGGTGTGTATGTTGGGTTGCATGTCTTTCAGGGGTGGGGCATGTTAGGCCGTTGAATAGCGCCGAAGTGCGCCGAGTCCGGGTAAGGGGGTTGAATGGGAATCATGGAGTCTTGCTCACGCACGGCCTCATGATTCTTAAAAAAAATCTTTAATTTAATAATTTTGTCTATTCAATAAATAACTAAACAAATTAAAGTGTTAAGTGTCTGTGATAACATAAAACGTAATTGTTTTTGAAGTATGGCCATGGGAAATCCCAGACTCTTTTTATGTTAGTCATGCTGTACTTAAAGTGGCGTTAATTTTGTACTTGTTGCAACGGAATTCTATTAAATTATTAAAAAAAACTTCAAAAAAAGTTTGACACTAAAAGTAATTCTAATTATAATTTGTACAATAGAAAAATTAAAATTTCTCTTATTTTGCCTACTTCACTGCGCTCTTCTAAATTTTCTTTGACCTTATGTAACCCAAGAGCACAGCACAGCTCGCAGTTTATAAAATACCAGACAGTCAATAAACTCCCGTCCTATTTGAAGAAATAAAATGATATCAAAACTCAAAAGAATCTTTAAGTATCAAACGGTACAAGATTTGTATACGAAGTCTTTATACGGTTTTTTGTTGAACGGTTCAAATCGTTCTCCGTATTCAAAAGAAAAGAAAGAATCGAAAATACAAGAAAATTGCATTTCACACCTATTACGCTTTTATCGATCCAATAAACCTACGATTACGTTACCAAGATTTCCTTCTAACGACAAATCCGTTTCGGATGTAAATTGCGCTTATCTTTACTACAAGTAATTAACAGCGTAAGCACGCGCTTCTTAGGAATTAATGTTTTATTAGTTATGACTTACGAATAACATTGTAGACCACAGACGGTCCTAAAATATCCTCTTTACATCAGGAATACATTTCACGTACTTCCTTCGAGCCATATAGAAAGCACCCCTCGCAAATGAACCCACGAGAATGAATGAGGGGTCGACGTAACAGAAGGCCCCTCATTCATCCACTGAGCTATTCGCAGAAACCAGATTTTATTGTCTGTTTTTATAACACAGAAAAATGACAGCAGTTAAAAGAAGAATATGGCCAAATAAATGTAGGGAAAAAATAAGACATAATAATAAAAGTAAGGAAATAGGAAAAATAATTTTAGAACAACTTTCAGGAACATTGCGAGTTTCATGTTTAGCAAACGATGAGATCGCTTTAGTAATGCCATTTCCAGAATTCTTTTTTTTACGATTTTTTGTCTTTCTATACTCATACGATCAAAGTTTAATATAAAAAGTAAAAGGGATCGGAATTGAATCTGATACCATACCATAACATGCCTAGATATCATGGAGCAATTTCTGTTTGAAAAAACTGTATTGTTTCAAAGCACCTGTCCTGTGTCTTTCTAGACCAGCGGTTCCCAACCTTTCTTTGGTTGCGGACCACGTTCGGATTTTACCATAAAGCTGCGTATAAATTTTAGAACGTCATTTTCGTTAAAGTCCCTACCAAGAATACAACATGAGAGATGTATATTTGAGTGAATATGCATTCACAAAGTGCAACCAAATGCAATCGAAATTTATATAGAAGTATTTATACAATTTTTTACACACCACAGCCGGCGGGCAACTAAATTTATATGGAATGTACACGAAACGTTCAGCGCGGTGCTTGGTACGAGCAAGAACATGCGCGTGGAGAGTGCACAAAGTTGCCTCACCAGCCAGCGTTTAAATATTATATAGGCTGCCGCAACAATGTGTCGACTAAATATAAGCAACCAGAATTCAATTAAATGAAGCAAAATTTAATTAAAAAATGAATGTAATTATACCCCACCCCCCTTTTTTTCAGAGGTTATAAGCGTACCATTATCACTCCTATTAAATTTTGTTTGATCTAATTCGGGTTGCTTATTTTTAGTATACACATTTAAATTTAAAAAATCCTTTTCTGCTTTTTATTATTTATAGAATTTTATACCCCTATTTATTAGAGAAACTAAATGTTCTTTTTTTAAAGAATTAAAAAATTAACCTATTTTAATTTAATGCAGAAAGAAAAATATATAACAAATTATAGATCAACGCATTTAATATTTTTGTTGCCCCCGTTCCTTAAAATGGGTGTTTTTTTAAAAAATACTACAGAGCAAGTTAACAAACGGCTTGGGAATTTTTGGACAAAAAGCTTACCAACAGTGTAAGTTGGGTTGCCTAAATTTTGTGGTCACGTAGGTATCAGTAATTAATGAAGGCTCTGTATAAGCCTAATAATAAACGGCTCCTTCCGTCACATATAATATATAAAAAAAATTTGTTCTATATTTTATAGTTTTTGCAGATATCAGCTTGTAACGCTTTAGTTGCCGCACCCTATACGAATATTTTGCAAAACCGTGTATGAAAAGTTAATTTTATTAGGTTTATTTATAAATTTATGCTTGAAAATTTAAGCTAGAAAATTACGAATTACACCGGACTATAGGTTGGGAACCACTGCTCTAAACTATTATTTCACCAAATTCATACTCATCTGGCATTTTTGACTAAACACGTGTTTAAATCAAAATTTTCAAAAATCATAGAAGGGTTTGCGTTAGAAACTATAAAATTACAAAAAAAAAACATTAATTTCTTTCGACTACACATCCTCTGCTTACAAATTTAGAAAATTCCTGTTTTGCAACAAATGTCTAAATTCTGTTTTTAGTTTCGGATTCACATTTTAAGTTTGATCGGAATTAGATCATCCGTTGCTGAACTATACACGAATAAATGAATCCAACTGCGCACTATCCCCCCATATACAAACAGATATTTAAAAAAAACACCCATTTTTGGGTTCTCCAAAAGTTTTTCATTGAAATTTCAAACGCGGAAATTTTCTTGAAATGAAAGTGTTCCATTACTTGTAGTATGAGAATATAACAAAAACTAGTGGTTACTAAATTGTAATTTTCACTTTCGAAACTCTTGTATTTGTACAAATAAATGCCTTTCCTTGATCCCTATTAATGGTGATTGTGTATGCTAGGTTCGGTTAGTCTTTTTTGTAATTTTAATTTTAATTGTAAATGGTAATCCAGCACCCTAGACTGATAAAAAAAATAGTGGATAATAAAACAATTTGCTCTCTGGATTTGTCAGCTGCAATGCATTTTTAAATGTTATTTAAGGTAAATATGTAATCGCACACGGCTTCGTTTTCTGATGTGATCTACATCTCTGTACTGAGTTGTTTTCCTGTCTGAGCTGTACTGGGATGAACAGTTAGGCGTCCTGCCGTAATTAAAATTGAAGTCCGGTGAATAGAATTCGTAGCGCAACAGCATGTCTGTTCCCCGCGAAGTTAGATTTGCAATCGCGACGTAGGTAGCATCGAATGACATTACAATTATACATGCATATAACGTAAATCCAATTTTCTTATCTGTGTAGAAAATTGTACTGATGTGATCTACATCTATGTACTGAGCTGTTTTCCTGCCTGAGCTGTACTGGGATGAGCAGGTAAGCGTCCTGCCGTAATTAAAATTAGAGTTCGGTGGAAAGAATTTGTAGCGCGACAGCATGTCTGTTCCCCCCAAGTTTGATTTGCAACCGAGACGTAGGTAGCATCGAATGACATTACAATTATACATGCATAATTGCATATAACGTAAATTAAATTTCTTTATCTCTGTAGGAAACTGTACTGACCGACTGTACAGCCTTATATAATTGACCCGTATAGATTAGGTTTGTAGCAGCGGGGGCCCGGCGGCAGTAAATGGTGAGACAGGTGAAAAGGATCCGGATTTAATATACACATTGCTGGTACCTGATATTTATACAAATATTTTAAATTATAAAAGCTTCGATTATTATAAACACGTTTTTAGCTAAAATACGGCTTAAATTGTGTAGTTTCTGAGTTACGTAGCGTTTTATTTGTAGAAACATCCCGTGATTCGCAAATACATTTCCAGCCCCTTTAAATTCAATATAAATTCTTCAGAAGGGCAAGGAGGAACGTCTGAGCTCTGATTTCTATATGTGCCCTGTACAATTTTAACTGATTGGCGAGCCGTCAGCACGTACATGAAATCCGTTGATTTGGTTTTCTCCTAAATCAATGAAAGAACAATAAGAAAAATTATTAGAAAACGAATGTTTCATTTCAAAAAGATTATTTAAAAAATGTTTTCAAATTGTTTGCGAAAACAAACAAACAAAGCTTTTTGAGCAAACGTGACGTAATTTACTATGTTGTATGTTATTTTAAAAAAGCTGCCTAGAATAGTTACATAATACCGCATTTACAAATGAAAATCATAGGCCATAGAGAACGAATACGTAAATATAAATATGTGCCCCGCCTATACCTCGAATTTTAGATAGAGGGGATTTACAGTTTTAGTTAGACACCGAACGACAAGAAGCACTACAATCATCAAATTGCGTCAGTATTCTATTCTATTTTCAGTATTTTCCATCTTTTATAACTTATAAATAAAGGTCGGATTAATATGCAACAAAATGAGCTAAAATATGCACTTAAAATTCAAAAGATGCATTTAATATGCAGATTACATCGTCATATTTTAAAGCACAACATTCGCAGATATAATAAAGACTTCCAGAGCATCCAAACTATAAGACTTCATACATACCACAAATAAATCTTCCGTAAAATCAGTCTGTGCCCTGGTGCGGAACATTACAACATAGGTAATAAATCAGATCGAACTGGACTAAAACTACGGCTTCCACAAGCTGTGCTAGCTCAGATAGTGAATGAATCTAACAAATAATTAAGTAACTTTATATTAAACACTTATTTTTAGATCACAACGATGTACAGCCCTAGTGTGCCAATCTAGTGTCTTATTAGTTATTATAATAATTAAAAAAAAGAATAGAGCCTTAGAACATTCGTCATATAAAAGCTGGAGTTCCACAGGGATCGGTTTTAGGACCACTACTCTTGCACACCCCACTAGAACCTCAATAGTTTGCAAATACAGCAATTGTTGTACAAAATGATAATATATTAACACCGAGTGATTTTCTCTAACTATTAGTTGATGAAATCGCAGACTGATGTAGTAAATGGTGTATAACAATAAATCGGCAAAAAAGCAAACCTACACTATTTACATAGGAAGACTAAGTAACTTCCAAACTTTCTTAAGGTATCCACGTTATAGCTATTTCCGTTATGGTGTCCGATCCCACGATCGCATGTTTCACCCGCCAGCAAAGAAGTTTCAATTCAAAAACTTGTATAACTTTCGTTTACTGTTACTGCTTGTCTTAAGCTATTGTCTTAACTTAACTTAAATTTAAAGCTTCTATTTTTCATTCATTTTCGTTATTTAATTTGGATCATAATTAAAATCGCTACTGTAGTTGCCAAACTTAAACACAGAAATTAAATCCAATAATATTAAATACTACATTCATTACTCATTACACTTATAAGGTAGATAAGTTTTACAACTGTCTACAAATATGGTAACTCAATACTTGATTATTTTTTTTTATTAACATTAGAAAATTGCAAACCTAAGCAAATAATACACAAAGTGCAATAAAAGCGCGTTCTCGTTTTATAGATTCAACAATTTATCACATTTTGCCAAGAAATTATTATTGTAATTTAGCAAACGTACCAACAGGTAGCGACACAAACAAACATTGGAAATTAAAGTGTTTCCTAAATGACTGTGTCGTACAATCACACCAAAATTAGACAAGAACAAAAGGTGACAAAACAAATAATCTGCTGCCTTCTATAATCTTCAGATACATTAACGCTAATTCTTCGAGCTTCCAGATAAGTTAGCGCCGTCACTGTTTCTGGCACGAATTAAATTTACAATAGCACAACTTCCAAAACTAAGTTGATGTATTGTTAACAATTTCTTTAACTTTCCGGATATAACAAGCGTGTCTTCGTATTTTGACATAAAAGTTCGCAGATCTAACAACCGTGACGTGATTAATGTCTAAAAGCGATAAGACTTTTACGTCATGTGGAAAATTGAATTACATTACTTACTGCTCTCTGTCTGTATTTGCTTTGTTTTAAATCAAAAAAATAGTATAAAGTAAAATGTCGCAAGTTTTTATATTTTATTTTACAGTCTCAATTTTGTATCTTATACTTACTAAAACTACAAAAACAAAGAATGAACGAAGCACTTCGACTGACTTTCTGCACTTTGGAAGCTGTTCCTTATTCTATTTTCAGAAGTATTTTAGCATCAACGTAAGAGCTCCAACAGTGACTATGATATGGTCTAAGTCAAGCAAGACCGTGGAGCAAAAGACAAATGCCCGCTTTGCGATTTCACGTAGCGTCAGAGTGTTTGTAAAAAAATATTCTTTTTATTTCTGACATAATATAAGCGCTATCGTCTCCCGTTTAAAAACAAAAGTAGGGAGATATTTTTTTCCTAAATTTGTTTTTGTATCTTTTTACAAAACTCTTTTCTTGATTTCCTGAGGTTCCAAAACAAGTTTTTCCGTCAAAATTTCGCGCTACACTAAAAGCATATAAAAGTAAAAAGAAATAATTTTCGTAAGTAAGTCTGGCATCCGTGTTAGTTTATTTCCGGAAACCTTTTTTCCCGATGCAATTTTTTCAGGGAGAAATTTTTCCAGGGATATATTTTGGAGGTATTTTTTACGGGAGATTTTTACCTCAATTTATTTCTGTAAGTTTTTCGGTATATTTGTGCGTCAGTGTGCAACGGAAAATTTTCTTCAAAACTTTTTTTTGGATTCCTGGGGTTCCAGAACATGTATTTTCCGTCAAAAACTTGAATTCAGAAATTTTCACGAAATTTATACTTCGCGTCACAATAAGAGTATAGGAGAGTAAAAAGGAATACTTTTCCCATGTAAGTGTGGCATCCGTGTTAGTTTTTCTTTCAGGAGCCTTTTATTTTGATGCAATTTTTTCCGAGAAGAATATTTTCCAGGGATGTCTTTTGGAGGTATTCTTTACGGGAGTATTTTTTTTAGATTCGTTCCTGTACGTTCTGCGTGTTTCGGTGTATTTGTGAGTCAGTGTGCGAGGGGACATTTATTAAAACACTTTTTTTGGGTTCCTTGGCTTCCAGAACATGTATTTCCGTCAAAATTTCAAATTCAGAACTTTTCGGGTAACCAAAACTTCGCGCTACACTGAAAGTATAGGAAAATAAAGAAAAAATAATTTTCTTAAGTAAGTGTGGTATCCGTGATAGTTTTTTCCCGGAAGCATTTTTCCCGATGCAATTTTTTTGAAAAAAAAATTTCCAAGGATATCTTTTGAATGTGTTTTTTACGAGATATTTTTTCCTAGGTTTATTTCTCTATACTCTGTGTTTCGGTGTAGTTCTGCGTAAGTGTGCGACAAGGCATTTTTTTAAAACTCTTTTTTAGGTTCCTGGGGTTCCAGAACATGTATTTCCGTCAAAATCTCGAATTCAGAAATTTATCCAAAATTAATACTTCGCGCTACATAGAGAGTATAGGAAAGTAAAATAAATACTTTTCTCAAGTAAGTCTTTGTTAGTTTTTTCCGGAAGCCTTTTTTTTCCTGCTTCAATTTTTTCAGGGAAAAATTTTTCTAAGGATATCGTTTTAAGGTATTTTTTATGAGAGATTTTTACCTAGATTTATTTCTGTATGTTTTGCGTGTTTTGGTGTATTTGTGCGTCAGTGTGCGACGGGACATTATCTTAAAACTCTTTTTTTGGGTTCCTGCGGTTCCAAAACATGCATTTCCGTCAAAATCTTGAATTCAGAAATTTTCACGAAATTTAAAAGTCGCGCGCTACACTAAAGTATAGAAAAGTAAAAGGGTATACTTTTCCCAAGTAAGTGTGGCATCCATGTTAGTTTGTTGCGGAAGCCTTTTTCCCTGATGCAATTTTTTCCGCGAAGATTTTTTTCCAGGAATGTCTTTTGGAGGTATTCTTTACGAGAGTATTGTTTCTAGATTCGCTCCTTTATGTTCTGCGTGTTTCGATGTATTTGTGCGTCAGTGTGTGACGGGACATTATCTTAAAACTCTTTTTTGGGTTCCTGGGGTCCCAGAACATGTATTTCCGTCAAAATCGTCAATTCAGAATTTTTCAGGTAATCAAAACTTCGCGCTACACTGAAAGCATAGAAAAATAAGAAAAAAATAAATCTTTTTAAGTAAGTGTGGCATCCGTGTTAGTTTTTCTTTCAGGAGCCTTTTATTTTGATGCAATTTTTTCCGAGAAGAATATTTTCCAGGGATGTCTTTTGGAGGTATTCTTTACGGGGTATTTTTTTTAGATTCGTTCCTGTACGTTCTGCGTGTTTCGGTGTATTTGTGAGTCAGTGTGCGAGGGGACATTTATTAAAACACTTTTTTTGGGTTCCTTGGCTTCCAGAACATGTATTTCCGTCAAAATTTCAAATTCAAAACTTTTCGGGTAACCAAAACTTCGCGCTACACTGAAAGTATAGGAAAATAAAGAAAAAATAATTTTCTTAAGTAAGTGTGGTATGCGTGATAGTTTTTTCCCGGAAGCATTTTTCCCGATGCAATTTAAAAAAAAAAAATTTCCAGAGATATCTTTTGAAGGTGTTTTTTACGAGATATTTTTTCCTAGGTTTATTTCTCTATACTCTGTGTTTCGGTGTATTTCCGCGTCAGTGTGCGACAAGGCATTTTTTTAAAACTCTTTTTTAGGTTCCTGGGGTTCCAGAACATGTATTTCCGTCAAAATCTCGAATTCAGAAATTTTTCCAAAATCAATACTTCGCGCTACATAGAGAGTATAGGAAAGTAAAATAAATACTTTTCTCAAGTAAGTCTTTGTTAGTTTTTTCCGGAAGCCTTTTTTTTCCTGCTTCAATTTTTTCAGGGAAAAATTTTTCTAAGGATATCTTTTTAAGGTATTTTTTATGAGAGATTTTTACCTAGATTTATTTCTGTATGTTTTGCGTGTTTTGGTGTATTTGTGCGTCAGTGTGCGACGGGACATTTTCTTAAAACTCTTTTTTTGGGTTCCTGGGGTTCCAGAACATGTATTTCCGTCAAAATCTTTAATTCAGATTTTTTCACGAAATTTAAACGTCGCGCTACATTAAAGTATAGGAAAGTAAAAAGGTATACTTTTCCCAAGTAAGTGTGGCATCCATCTTAGTTTGTTCCGGAAGCCTTTTTCCCTGATGCAATTTTTTCCGCGAAGATTTTTTTCCAGGAATGTCTTTTGGAGGTATTCTTTACGAGAGTATTGTTTCTAGATTCGCTCCTTTATGTTCTGCGTGTTTCGATGTATTTGTGCGTCAGTGTGTGACGGGACATTATCTTAAAACTCTTTTTTGGGTTTCTGGGGTCCCAGAACATGTATTTCCGTCAAAATCGTCAATTCAGAATTTTTCAGGTAATCAAAACTTCGCGCTACACTGAAAGCATAGAAAAATAAGAAAAAAATAAATCTTTTTAAGTAAGTGTGGTATCCGTGATAGTTTTTTCCGGAAGCATTTTTCCCGATGCACCTTTTTGGGAAAAAAAATTTCCTTTTGAAGGTGTTTTTTACGAGATATTTTTTCCTAGGTTTAGTTCTCTATATTATGTGTTTCGGTGTATTTGTGCGTCAGTGTGCGACGGGACATTTTCTTAAAACTCTTTTTTTGGGTTCCTGGGGTTCCAGAACATGTATTTCCGTCAAAATCTTTAATTCAGATTTTTTCACGAAATTTAAACGTCGCGCTACATTAAAGTATAGGAAAGTAAAAAGGTATACTTTTCCCAAGTAAGTGTGGCATCCATCTTAGTTTGTTCCGGAAGCCTTTTTTCCTGATGCAATTTTTTCCGCGAAGAATTTTATCCAGGGATGTCTTTTGGAGGTATTCTTTACGAGAGTATTGTTTCTAGATTCGCTACTGTATGTTCTGCGTGTTACGATGTATTTGTGTGTCAGTGTGCGACGGGACATTATCTTAAAACTCTTTTTTGGGTTCCTGGGGTTCCAGAACATGTATTTCCGTCAAAATCGTCAATTCAGAATTTTTCAGGTAATCAAAACTTCGCGCTACACTGAAAGCATAGAAAAATAAGAAAAAAATATATCTTTTTAAGTAAGTGTGCTATCCGTGATAGTTTTTTCCGGAAGCATTTTTCCCGATGCACCTTTTTGGGAAAAAAATTTCCCTTTGAAGGTGTTTTTTACGAGATATTTTTTCCTAGGTTTAGTTCTCTATATTATGTGTTTCGGTGTATTTGTGCGTCAGTGTGCGACGGGACATTATCTTAAAACTCTTTTTTTGGGTTCCTGGGGTTCCAGAACATGTATTTCCGTCAAAATCTTTAACTCAGATTTTTTCACGAAATTTAAACGTCGCGCTACATTAAAGTATAGGAAAGTAAAAAGGTATACTTTTCCCAAGTAAGTGTGGCATCCATGTTAGTTTGTTCCGGAAGCCTTTTTTCCTCATGCAATTTTTTCTGGGGGGAATTTTTTCCAGGGATGTCTTTTGGAGGTAATCTTTAGGATAGTATTTTTTCTAGATTCGCTCCTGTATGTTCTGCGTGTTTCGGTGTATTTCTGCGTCAGTGTGCGACAAGACATTTTTTTAAAACTCTTTTTTAGGTTCCTGGGGTTCCAGCACATGTATTTCCGTCAAAATCTTTAATTCAGATATTTTCACGAAATTAGTACTTCGCGCTACATAGAGAGTATAGGAAAGTAAAATAAATACTTTTCTCAAGTAAGTTTTTGTTAGTTTTTTCCGGAAGCCTTTTTTTTCCTGCTTCAATTTTTTCAGGGAAAAATTTTTCTAAGGATATCTTTTTAAGGTATTTGTTATGGGAGATTTTTACCTAGATTTATTTCTGTATGTTTTGCGTGTTTTGGTGTATTTGTGCGTCAGTGTGCGACGGGACATTTTCTTAAAACTCTTTTTTTGAGTTCCTGGGGTTCCAAAACATGCATTTCCGTCAAAATCTTGAATTCAGAAATGTTCACGAAATTTAAAAGTCGCGCGCTACACTAAAGTATAGAAAAGTAAAAGGGTATACTTTTCCCAAGTAAGTGTGGCATCCATGTTAGTTTGTTCCGGAAGCCTTTTTTCTTGATGCTATTTTTTCCGGGAGAATTTTTGCCAGGGATATCTTTTGTAGGTATTTTTTCTTAAATTTGTTCCTGTATGTTTTGCGTGTTTCGGTGTATTTGTGCGTCAGTGTGCGACGGGACATTTTCTTAAAACTCTTTTTTTGGGTTCCTGGGGTTCCAGAACATGTATTTCCGTCAAAATCTCGAATTCAAATATTTTCACGAAATCAATACTTCGCACTACACTGAGAGTGTGGGAAAATAAAAAGGAATATTTTTCTCAAGTAAATGTGGCATCCATGTTAGTTTTTTCCGGAAGCCTTTTTCTGATGCATTTTTCCGGAGCAATTTTTTCTAGTAATATCTATTGGAGGTATTTTTTACGGGATATTTTTTCGTAAGGTTGTTCTTGTATGTTCTGCGTGTTTTGGTGTATTTGTGAGTCAGTGTGTGACGAGACATTTTCATAAACTTTGTTTTTTGGGTTCCTGGGATTCCACAGCATGTATTTCCGTCAAATTCTTGATTTGGAAATTGTTACCAAATCAATATTTCGCGCTACACTGATATAAGAAAGTAAAAAGAGAAAAAGATTTTGGCAAGTAAGTGTGACACCCGTGATATTTTTCCGAAACATTTGTTCCTGGGGGTATTTTTCCGGGGATGTTTTCGTTTTTTTTTTTCCTTTATTGGTTTCAGCCTAATTATGTGAGTCCTGTGTGTATCGATGTATTTCTGCATGAGAATCAGGTTGGCTTCTGTTTCTAACAAACTCGTGCGGCACGATGTATGTATGTACGCACGCGTTTGATTGTATATGTGGACGCGTGCACGTGCATTTTCTGTGTGTGCACGTGTGTGTACAAGTATTTATGTGTGCAAATATATTGTTCGTATTTCTGATCAACTTTACGACAAAACGGTAAAGCGGATAGGCTTCAGCGTCTGCACACGCTCGTTTTTACACACGACTTTAACTACGCGAAAAAATAAAAAGAAAATAAATACAGAATTTTTACGGTACTGCCTTTAATGGTGTTGTCGGCTTACTTTGTAATGAAGTAGTCCAATAAAAACATGCGAAAATATGAAAACAACCCGGAATTTATCCCAAAAGTACATCCTTCAATCGCCACTTTTGTTTAGCAAAATTGTAAAAATATTTCAGCATTTTGCTTCATTTTTCACACCAACACCCTTTTATAACAACGTATTTTATTTCGCTTTTGTACTGTGAGTCGTGAAAACAAAGAATTTAATTCTTCCAGCCCGTTTATCTTCTGCTGGGCCACAAATAGCACTTGTGAAAATCCAGTTTATTGCGAGTAAGGAGGATTATTTCATGTAAAATTTACGAGACGGTTTCGGGATAATCTCGGTGCTAAACAGTTCTTTCTCAGCAGGAAACGTGAATATTTGCCTTCATCACGAAACGTATGTTTCATGTTGGCCACAATCCCCGAAGTAAATTATCGTAAGAAGATCATCAAGGATAATTCGCTATTTATTACGCTATTTTCTATGTACACGTATGTGTGGACACGCATATCGCATACGCAGTCTGTATAATAATAAACAGGCGCGCGTTAATATAACAACTTTACTTAGAGGTTGTTTTAAAATTGCTAAAGTAATTTGAATATTTTTTTAAACTTGCGACGTAAATCTTCATTAACTGTCTCGCCTGTACGCACGGTGGAAAAAAGGGAATAATTAATATTACGGCTGTAATAAAGATTTATTAAATATTAACAATTAATGGCGAGATTATGGCAATTAGGCGTGTTAAAAATTAACCATTAGCACTTTTCTCACAGTGAATTACGGGCTTCGCTCTCATTGTTTAAGCACAAAAAGGCACTTCTGGGCGCGAACAAAAACACATAACGAGGAAAAATAAGTAAGTGGGTTGTTGTGAAACAAGAGATTGGATTTTCAATTTATATTCATGATACTTCAAGTTTTATCAACTTTATCAGCTATAATTAGAAATGTTAAATTGCGTCAATTTTTTGTCTGCTCTTGAAGTGTAAAATTGAAATCATTAAACAACCCCGAAGCGTGGTATTTCTCATTGAAATACAAAGAGGACTGACTACCCCTATATTACAATCAATGGTCAACACTGTTGTACAAACACGCGTTATTTGTACTCACACCATGAATCCTGTTTCGTAACATTCAATCAAGATCAAAGCCCACTTCTCTTTAATGGTTTTCGGTTAAATACGCGTCAACGCTCTGCAAATTTAACTGTACATAATTATAAATTGGTACGGTGGAAACATACGCTCCATGACACTACGAAATTTGTATCAAAACGAGTATGAAATTTACTTTCTTAAAATGTGCAAAAACGTTACATTTCTTAAAAAAAGAAAATTTTGATTAAAATTCGCGTCGGTATTTTTCGTGTTATTTGCGTTGAAAAATATTATTCACTATAATGTCGCATCTCATTAACAAAGTAAGTCGAGATTTCTTCAAACACAGATTGGCCTGCTTGGAATGGTTATCAATAGGACGATTATCAAAATGCATAGTCCAAAATCGATAAAAAAAATGTTTTTATTGAGTAATGAATCAATCAGTTCGATTAATCGAACAATCGATTTATTTAAAAAATCAATTAACCTAATAATGGAATAATCAGAAAATCAATTAATCAAATCATCATTAATCAAACAACCAATTAATCAGATAATCAATCGTTATTTATATTAAATCCCTAACTCTGTCACCATAACAAATTTATTTTATTGATTCCGTTGGCATAATTTGGTTATTTACGGCTTCTTTCAATTCTAGTGGGTCAGAAATGTGTATTTATCGCGCTGACTACAAACACATACATTCTAGACGAATTCCACCATTTATAGACTACAAATTGGGAGCTCGACTAGGTTCTGCTTATTATTAAAAAGTGTTTACTACAAAATTGTTTACTATAAATTCAAAATGCGGTAGATGTACGAACTCTACTTTTAGTGACGACGCATTTTGTAACATTGTCTTACTTCTCGAGACAGCTTACATATTTATTGTTTCCGGGTTCTGACATTTACGTTAAAATCACGTACATTGGGGGCGTGAAGCTTCGATATCGCCTAAATGTGTTAATTATATCATTACATCTCTGATTTATATAACGGCGAATTTGTTATGGAATTATATGCAAATGACTGACAACATTTTTTAGGCCACATTTATTATTTTTAATTGGATCCAAACACATTTTAAAAATCTCCGTTATAGCACTTACCCGGAAAAGAAAAAAAAAAGGTGATAAACTTAACTAATTTTTTTCCGCTTTTTTTAAATGACTTTTGCTGGAGATGCAATAGGATTTTTTTAGGGATTATTACCCTGAAGACTTTACAACGGTTTTTCTTTCTTCAATTTTTTTAAACGGTTATTTTTCCCTGCATTTTTTTTTTCGTTTTTTTCACGAATTTTATTTCCGGGGGCAACTTTCAATCAGACCGACTTAGTGGAGCGGCAAGCGCCAGGTATGAAAACAGCGGGGGCGTAGCCTATGTGACCTTGAGTTGCACATCGAGAAGCAAATCGAGGTCCCTGCTCCTAAACGTTTAGAACGTGCATTTATTTAGAGTAGATTTTAAATCCCCCACTATAAACGTTTTCTATATAAGCAAATTTTATACCGTGTCAAGCACAGTTCAGTTCAACAGTTCATATTCTCCTAGTCTCAACTTCAGGTCTACACCAGGACAACCAGCCGAGGTAACCGATTTTGGGATACTTGAGCCATTCTAGTGACTTTTGTATTTTCTTTATTGTTTTGATTACCTGTTATTTCATGTCTCAATCTCGCTTTATTTCTAGTCTGTCGCGGACGTTTGACACGAGGTAGACCATTTCTTTCTTTTTGGCTTCTTTCTGATCTGTCGCAGACGTTTGACACAAGGCAGGTCTTCCTCCTCTCTTTTTCAGGGTAGTATGTCGCGGCCGTTTGACACGAGGCACATTTTTTCTCTTTTGATTTCTAACTGTCGGCGACGTTAGCCACGAGGAGTACTTTTTTCTCTATGGTATCCGTCACAATCCCGTTTGTCCGATATACCTGTCTTATCCCTTTGGTTTTAAATACAGTAACGTCTGAACAAAAACGTCTCATTGTTACTTAGTCAGTTGCTACCGTATGCTACCGTGGACTACTTACTGTATCTTAATTGCTACCGTAGGCTACCGTATTGTATCCGCTACCGTTTGCTACGGTATGTTATCTGCTACCGCATTGCCACCGTATTGCTACTGTACCGATTCCGTATTTTTGCTTGTCCCATATTACTTCCCCGTTTTGCTTTTGTATATATTTTGCTTTATTTGGCTTGTAATACCTTGTGCTTTTAATGTAGTTAATTGGTTTTGTAAATAATTCCTGTATTTAACCTCTGACTTTATTTTAACAATATATGGTTTACTGCTATAGTTAGTTGTTTTGATTTTTAACATTTTTATGAGCACAAGTAGTTTTGGTAAGTAAAATTATGAAGACGTCTGAAAACAGTCATCTCACTGCAGTTAACCAGGTGTTTGACTAGGTACGAGGAAACCGTAACGACCAACTGGGGAAAAGTGCAGTCATACTGGGGAAAAGTCCCCTCCAAAGTGCAATTATACTAGACAAAAACCCTCATCCAGTAAAGCCCGTTTGAAGAGTAAACTCCATTATGAAATCTAGCGCCCGAGCATTTCACCGTGGTTGTACGCACAAGCCAACGAACAATCACACCCGCAACGCCGACCACGTAAGAAAAGAGCGTCACAGTAAGTCAGATTACCGGTGAAATACATGCCTAAAGCTTGAGTTTCCTCGTATAGTATGAACGCACCACCAAACGATTTTACGCACTTAATACGTAATCTTTGTGCTCTGACAAACAGTACATTTTAGATTAAGATTCGTATATGCTATTCTTTTGTTTCACTTCATTATCCTTCGTGAAAAATGGAGCCCTGTTTTAGATTTACGGCCTAAGGTAACATCCTCTCGAAGTAATAAAAACGCTTCGCCCGAGATTATCTACAGATACTAATTCAACAACTTTTAAGTAGTTTTGGAACTTTATTTGGTTTTTAAATTCTTTACTATAGATTCTACTGAAACAGTTCGTCTTTCAATCAGTAGACAGACCAAACCAATATCTTATGATTTACAATCCCTAACTGTCTCACCATAATAAGACATCTCGACACAGTCTATCGGCCGTGTTTTGGCAACAAATTGTGTTACTCGGCAATTTTTAGTAAAATTTTTATTTGTTGCTAAACAGAGGCTGGGTGCCGCAAGTTTATAAAAATAATCGTATTTCAGACACGTTCATAAAAAATAATAGAAAACAGAGGGCGTGGTTCACGGGTTTTGCTAGTATGTATATATTTATATACAGAGTCTTCCTAGAATAACGCACCCAAAGGAGGTGTGTATGGCCAAAAATGCTTATGCATAAAAACATTATTTGGCAATCTAGCCCTACTTGGTTTTGTTGTATGCAATTTTAATAAATTTAGTTTTCGACTGTTCCCATTTAGAGGGTGCTGCCAGCACAGTGATTAAAATAATTAAAATTCTTTCAGGTAACTACTCTTTCTATGATGTGATAGGTAGATATAAAAACAACAGAAAAAGTTGTTCAGCTTAAAAAAACATAGTTGTGCAAAGGCACATACATATTGATAGCGATAGTTTAGTTATATAGGTTATATTAAGAGTGTTTATGAAATCGCACAGCACAAAAACAAAATTAATAATTATATTATTTAGAAATGCAGCAAAATGTTAGCAAAACTTCAGCTCCAGAAAGCTTTCGATTGTACGAAACACTTACCCATAAGATGACATAAAGTATAAATTGGCTTACCTAAAACTGAAAATCCAATTAGTACTGTTATAGAATAACAGAGAAAGTTGATTGGTAAGTTTACAAAGTACGTCTTAAAAACGAAATTTTTTTATTACATAAGAATTTGTACGCATGAAAGTATTCTATTTATTAAATCCAGATCCCTTCCACCTGTCTCTACTTTTGGAGACGACGTCCAACGCGCTATGCTCTTACAGCTTGACACAGCTTATTAGTTATTGCATGAGAATGTTTATGTAACGCAGAGAACAAAAGCTTGCGTGGGATAATTCCCCCCCCCCCCACCCCGGAAGCTAGAGTATATCCTAATAGATCATTCGTTTCTCGCAATCTTTCAATAAATGTCTGTAGGCTAAACATTTCCATTCGCTGTACAAGACAAAGGATCTCGAAAAGCTGTGAAACCTTGCATTTTTACTTCAGAAAGTCCTCCGTCTCGTAGTGGATGACAGTCGAGTGGAAATAGAAAAAATACTCCGCGCGTTGGGTGCCGCGTTTGCTGACACCGGAGCAAAAACTGAATCGTTTGGTTGTTTCTCGCGACCTTTCGGCACGTTTTTGTCATTTGAGATGCCAACTATGTCTGCTACTTCGACTGTCATCCCATACGATACGGAGGACTTCTTCAATCATATCCGAAAACGGCTACTACCCGTTTTCGGGCGTCCACTGCGGGGTTCGTCCTTTGTGCTTACACGACCACGCTTTAGCTCGGGAACCCAGTTTTTAACCATTGATAACGAAGGAGCGGACTTTAAAAATGTCGAATCCATCTCTGCTTTGATTTCGATCTTTCAAATGAAAGCACTTTATCACTGCTCGCAACTTAGTTGTTTCCATTATTATAAAATCACTCCAGACGCTCACTTTAGCAACAAACACAAACTAATTGACAGATCGCTCTATACTGTCATATTTAACCTAAGAAAGGATGGTTCTGAAAAATGGTAATGCAAATTCCACCAAAATAGCGCCATCTCTGTGTTAGGCTACGTACATTTCGAACGATCCTCGTATGATTTGAACACTCGCGATTCAAGCTGGTTGACATTGACATTGTCATCATCGGCCACCGCCGACGTTTCTCATATTTTGCTTTTTGTGCAATTATTGTTTTTAATTCATAAATTATGTTATAATTAATATAATACCTACTTCTTACCGAAGCAATGAAAAATTGTATTAAAATAATAATAAATATACCCAAAAGTCAGTGCACATCAGTTTAAAAGGCGTTAATTTAAGAGTTAAAAGCGATTATCCGAAGCTACTGTGGGTTTAATCACTTATTTAAACATGACCATGCAGTTTATTCAGTATAAAATAAACGCGAATAATAAATCGTTCGTTTTATAAAATGGGAAATTAGGGATTGGTTCAAGGAAATGTGAGTGGAAAAATAAATTTTACACTAATGAGATATTTTATAACCCGTTTGCAGTAGAGAAATGATATAAAATAGTTTCCACACCAGAAAGTTCCAAATTAATATTATACTTCGCTCTCTTTATATCACCCGCAGCGAAATTAATAACAATTTTCCTTATAGGTCAAATACACCCATATAAACAAAAACATAAAACTTAAGATTGCCTGTTTCAAGCTTGATAATTACAGAAGGTTTCGGAAATTATTACTTCACTTGGAAATGTCATAATTTCAACATTTTAAAACGCCATGCACCCTCGCTATATGTATTATTCATTATTTTACTCGGACTACTTTTTACATACAACCTGAACCATTACAGTATATCATCTGATTGCACCACTGAGAGCATGAAATACAAACGAATTGATTCATATAAATTATAATATGAGAACATTCTCATTGCAACCATTTAATAAAGCTTGCACAGCAACATTATTTAATTATTAATTGTAATAAAACTGATTAATGGGAACCTACAAGCGAGCACTTGTTACTGAATCTAATTTCGCATGCGAGTTGTTTAAATTAACTTTATATTGTTCAGTTAAACATTTTTTTTAAATATCGCAGTGAATTAAAACACAGCGAGTAATATACGGCAGCACATCAAACATACGTTAATTTGCATCAGAGCTAGGGGAGATGTTATCATGTTGTCAGCTTCCCTACTTACACTTTAAAATATGCATAGGGAAAAAGGGCAAATAAAAATGTAATTATGCGCAAAGGTACCTAATATTACATTTTACACCCATTCTTTTTAATGGGTATCAGCAATGTAGTTATCATTTTACCTTAAATCTTACAAACTGATATGCAAGGTGATTGTAAAGTTACTTTACAACTTTAACTTGATGTTTAACATTTTAACGAGTAACAATAGAAACATCAACTAATAAATATAATGCAGCCAAAAGAATGGGATTTTATGCCTACTAACGCAACGTATGTGTTAGTTGTAAAAATTCTTCTTGATCACACGTATCAAACTTTGAACGTAGAATATTATTTTCTACAATATACGTAGAAAAGTGTGTAAAATACGTAGAATATGTAAAATATGTACGATGTTTTCTCGAAAAACACGCATGTCCGCATGGTATAGTGTGAGAGAAGTGAGATGTGCAACTATTCAATGGTACGAACGCGCAGCCTTTCCTATTTTCTATTCAAACGTACTGCACTGCAAACAATTTTAATTGTCGGCAACTATCAAACGACAAAGAAGTCGGCTCCATAAAATATTATACAATAAAACTGCACGCTTTATATCGTTACATCTGGGGCGGAAACCCCTCTCGCTCCACCCAAATTCCGGCACTGGTCGTAGTTATTTTTGGTTTTTATTTTTTCACCACTCAAAGACATTAAATGTTAATTTAATAGTCCAACGTTAGTGGTGAAGGGCATCCGCTACTAGAAGCCACATATTTACGCGTCCATTATATAAGGCGGAGATTCGTTTGTACATTGGACCGTTACACTTATCAATGCAGATAAGGAAATTGGGAGCCTGCTTTTTTTAGTGGGTATTTATTAGTTCTAGAAACATTTTAAAATTTTCTTTTAAGGCACTCACCTGGAAATGGAGAAAAGCGCTAAGTTTAATTAATATTTTCCCACTTTTTTTTTTACAAAAAAAAATTTCTCGAAATGCTATGGACACATTTTTTCCTGGGGGGTGCTCTTTCTTAGTATTTTCTTCGGGGTTTCATTTGGCTTTTTTATAGGATTTTTTCCGGGAATAGTTTTGCCTATTTCTTTCAAGATTTCTAGATTCACAAGGTCCTTACAACATTTATGTAAGCACTTGCGCCTTAGGCAACCAATCTATCTATATATTAAGTCCGAATCCCTTTGCCCTGTCTCAACATTTGGTGACGACGGACTATGCTCTTACACCTCGTCACAGCTTATTTATTATTATGTTTGCTGATACTAATGTTTATGTAGCAGTTGCGTAGCGCGGCGCGGCAGTTGATTTCAAAGGTTTGCGTAATTTAAAAGAAGTCATCAATAAAAGCTTGCGTCGTAGTGTTGACGCCGAAAAGTCATTTACGTACGAGAAAAAATTATTTATTGATGTCAATAAATTATTTATGAACGTCAAAAATTCATTTATTGACGTCAAAATAATTTATTGATAGTTCAAGAATGGTTTTTTGCTGTATTACTATATTTTGCCAAAATGATTTTAAGACGTCAATAAATGATTTATTTGTGTAAAAAATGGATTGTTGACGTAAATAAATGAATTCATAACGTTAAAAGTATGATTACTGAATTTAATGCATTTTTATACGAAATTCGGTGAAAAAATTATATATTAGTCAAAAATCAATTACAAGGTGGCAAATTAAACTTGTGAGGTCTAAACGTCAATTTTTGCTATTTTAGCGACTTGGTTGAAGAATTCTATAATGCAAAATAAAAAGTAAAACGGCGTTCCATAACTAGTCAGTTTCACGATGAGAGTTTGGTACAGGTAAAATTGGACAATACAAACCTTATGGGAGTTTACTGTCCTACGTTGCAAATTCTTTTCGGTAGAACGACATTGTAGGTTTGCTTAATCGAAGTATTTGCAGAAGTTCTTAATAGTCCCTTAAGTAAAAGCTGTTGCAACTGTAAGTGTAAAGTTACTTGTGGTTGTACGTGACATTTGTGAAAATTTATTGAGCTGTTTGAATACCGCTAACTGCAAGATACCAGGTAAGTTGTAATAGTAGTTATCACCGATAATATTATTTTATTATTTATCATGTGATCCGTTTAGGAATACATATTTTAGAAATAAATCAATTACTTTATTAGTGTTCACGCCACTGTAGGCAACAAAGTTAACAGCCCCCCCCCCCCCCCCAACATTCCCTTCCTAGGGCGGTAAAATGGCGGAGCTGATGACCTCAGCTACTGAAGGCGAACAGTTCGCCAGTTGTTCTCAAGTAGCTCTTAAGAGTTCGGTTTAGTTACCCTAGTATAAATATTATATATAAAACCACCCAATTGGTTTACATAACCATTCGCTTAAAATAATAAATAAACTGTGTCGAGATGTAAAAGCTCATTATTGTCGCGTAAAGTTAGGACAGTTCTGGATTTAATATATAGATCTTTTTTTTATGTGCAACTAGAGTATTTAGTAACAGAGCTCGCATCACAAATGAATTTCCTGCGCTCGCTGCATTGTCGCCCAAGCATACCCTGTAAATCCTTTGGCTAATTAATATCTGAAACTGTAGTGATCTAGCAGCCATTAGCACATGCAAATATGCGTCTTATGTAGTCGATGCGTGTAGATGGCTGATTGGTGCGGGGGCGCGGCGGAAGTAAAAGTTGAGACAGGCGCAAAGGATCCGGATTTAATATATAGATTTTATTATGCATTATTTGGTTACATGCGGACAAAATAATTATTACCTTCAACAGGTACATGTCGAAATACGTATGAGGGTAAAATAAAAACCTGTTGAAGTTAATAATTGTTTTATTTACAATATAATAATATGAACTTCAACGAAGTAAAGCTAGAACTTGTTAATAAACAGACATAAATAATCATGAATAACTTTTTTTTGTCCGCTTTGGGTTACTACTGGATCAGAAATTTTGTATTAAGAATTTAATGTTCTTTTAGGATATTCAAACATATAAAAGAGGTATTTTATGGAACAACCGAAAAGGCATCTGTATAAGGTATGGTAAGCAACATAAAAAATTCTACTTCATTCTCAATTTGACCCAATCTGTAGCTGTAATAATAAGAAAATTATCAATAGTGCCGAGATAATTTGATGCATATGAGGCACTCAACATTCCTTTCAATACACAATTCCTTGCCATAAGAATGCGAGTGTAGATTACATGCATGTTACGCAAGAAATGCGTGTAATTCTGTCCTATCAAAACATATTCCAAAGCACCTGAGCGACGATAAATAAGGAATTTCTTTATCACAGAAATGCAAAACCGTAAATAACCAACGTACAAGCCCCTTACAGAAGTGTTGAAGCAGAAAATATAACAAGGTAAAATGGTCAACTGCAGGTACTGATATCTCAAGTTTATTATGCATCAATGAACTCCAATCAGGTGTAACTGTTATGCAAACATCAACAACGGTGGAACGCCGTCCGGGAATCCGGCAATAATCACAGACATAAATTATTCATGTCGTACATGTATGTGTCGATCGCGTTCATCCTGGTGGTCGGATTATTGAGTTATGTCCCATGGTCTGGCGAATTCTTGTATGACAACTGATCGCTCCGACCCAATATGGGTCTTTCTATTCGTTTAAAATTCTGTACGAGACACAGGAGGCACATATGTGTAAACATTTGAAAAATCAATTTGCGTATAGCTAGCTAGCAAACTTTATGTAATTTTAAAAATAGAAAATTTAACCCTGTGAATAGAAAAGTAAATAAAGATGTTGCAAGAGTTTCAAAAATGAATGTAAACAAGGTGTATCCGAAATCAGCACAGCAAATTTAATCCAGCAATGTTTGCATTTCCCTGAATTCTGATTTGACTTCATTCTTTTGTAACTTACTCAATGAACGGATACCAGTTTTCACGTAAATTGTGCAGGAATAAATCTTTTACAACTCAAAAGCACACCGTCAAAACGACCTGTCACAAATACATTTCTCAAAAATATAGATTGTGGATTCCGTCAAAATCACAGAACGCAACAAAACCGTTTTTGCGAGCACAATACATTTTCATCTAACAATATGAGAACTCTGGCACCCCAAAATACGTACCGGAATCCCGTAAATACGTCAGAAAGCAATATTATCTCATATTGAACGTCCCCGAGTGACCTATTACATATTTAGAAGTTTATTAAAATTTTCTTGTTAAATTAGGAAAGGTCTGTTTGCGTGTCTGTATTTTCTAAGTTTTCTTTCAGCCTTGTGCTGAACAAAGCGAGTTAAATTTTGGTAAATCTAACCCACATTTATTGTTTTGTGATAATTAGACGAGGAATGAGCTTTTCGAAGTGACATGACAGGTCAGCTTTATTAAAACATAAATAATATAATTAAGCTGAACAGCCCACATTGCCGCAGTCGAATTTAAATAAAGTCAAAAAATTAAGTTATCACTTGCTCGTACACAGCACAGTTGTCTAGTCATTGCACTTGTTGCTCTGTTCAAAGGCAGACTTCGTATCTAAAAATAAAACAAAAACTTCCTATAAACATAGGTCCGCAAAATCTCAGTTTGCAAGACACAGGATGTTAAAACTTTTATTTTTTTAACACGTTCGCTGCCATTCCCGCCTTTAGGCGTCATCGGCTACGTTGCGCAGGTGCCGTTCCCGCCTTGGCGCGTTTAACAACATCAACCTTAAATGTAAAAAAAAGGAACGGCCCCTAGGGGTAGTGTCATGTGACAGAGTGGCAGCGAACGTGTTAACGGTTATTTCAAAAAATTTGAGGAATAAGCAGGAATAAATCTCTTAGAACTCAAAATGACACCGTCAAAACGACCTTTCACAAATACATTTCTCAAAAATATAGATTGTGGATTCCGTCAAAATCACAGAACACAACGAAACCGTTTTTGCGAGCACAATACATTTTCATCTAACAATATGAGAAGGTAAATTCTCTCCCACTTAATTTTCCGATACCTGACATGTAATAATATGGAAGTTCCTAATTATAACAAAATTACTGTTTTGATTTTTGTATTTGGATTAAAATAAGGCCAAAAATGAGGGGAGAATAGAGTAGCCCCTTTAAATATAAATAATATTACGGTTGTGTTTAGTTATCCAGCCACAATGCTACCCGCCACCTTTTACAATTTGGGTGATTGCCTACAAAAGACCTTCGATAGTAGGATGGATGAGCTTTCGCCAGAGAGGTCCCTTCCCGAATTCCACTAATATCAGTGGTCGCAGGTCTAGGGAAAATTCTCTAGACTTAGGTACTTTTTTTGATAAAAATTGAGCTAAACTCTAGGGAAATATGAACAAGCCAGCATTAAAGGCGCATTTTATTATAAAATTGCCATCTCACTTCACTTCCACCATTAATGTTTAATAAAAAAGTGTAGAAAATTAGTGGTACTACCTCTATCTAGTGACCTTGCATAGTTCTTCATACTTATGAGCGCTATCTAGCGAAGAACAAAATAACTAAGTTACTAGGTAATACCGGAAACTATAACCTAATGTAGGTATCTAACTAGGATTACAAATTGCTTGTGTAAAAATAGGAGTTTCCACGAACATCTTCATTTATCCCTCAAGTATTGTTTAGTTCCTTACGCTTGCGTCCTCCTGCATAATGGTTCTTTAATAAAAATTTGAACATAATCTTTCTATTTGTTGCCTAAATACATTTGTATCTAAATATCCCTGACATTAATAAGAAACAGAGAGCTAAGTTTCTTTGAATATCTAGGAAATTTTCGATTGCGCCGTTTTAGTAGACATCCCCCTCTAGCGGAAATCCAACTTCAGCTGTCGCAGAGAGATTTCCTCCCCTGCTAGCTACAATAATTGCCACGGTCTGGCAAGCCTAAAAAATAGGCAACCTCTTTCCGCTAAAAATGAATAGCCTAACCTAGACCTGTAGAAGGATCTATGAAAAGCTAAACCCAAAAAGTGGAAACCAAGAGATTAAGCCTTATTTATCCTAGGCGTCGAAAAGGCATCTGCGGTAAAGCTGGAAAGTCTGGGTTAGAAGGTTTAAGCGGGCATGGTTAGCATATACTTTTGGAACTCCCAAATAGCCCGCTGAACGGATAACCCGAATGCTACTCCAGAAGTAGTGGAGCAAACACCTGTCCTTGTACCCGCGACACTGGAGGAGGCTATGAATATTCAACTTTAGCTGTTGCGAACGAATTTCCTCCCTAAGCTAGCTACAGTGGTTGTACACAGTATCTGGCAAGCCTACAAACCACGCAACCATTTTCCCTAGAAATGCATAGCCTAATCTAGACCTGTAGACGGATCTAATAGAAGTTCACGAAACACGGGGAGTCGAATCCAAGGGGTTAAGACTTATCCTGGTCGTCGAAAGAACGTGTGCGGTAAAGCTAAAGAGTCTGGGTTACAAAGCTTAAGCGGGCATGGTTAGGATGTATTTTTGGAACTCCCAAATAGCGCGCTAAGTAGATAGCGCGGACGTTTCTCCAGAAGTAGTGGAACCTGTCCTTGTACACGCGACAGTGGATGAGGCTATGGAAATTCAGCTTTAGCTGTTGCAGAGAAATCCCCTCCCTAAGCTAGCTACAATAATTTCCACAGACGGTCTGGGTTACAAGGCTCCAGCGGATATAGTTAGACTGTCCTGGAACTCTGCTTCTCCATAGGTAACGGAGAAAGCACTTGTCCTGGTACCCACGACTGACAATAGTTCCTTTACGGGACGGCCAGAAACCTTCATCTCGGTAAAAAGCGTGAAAAAGGCACCCGAAACAGGGTCTCTCTCGGAGAGATTCGACGTTTTTTTAATTGGAACGCAGGGGAACTGGGCGAGTCATTTCACGGGGTAGTCTTCATTAGCTCGTGGAAAGTGTGGTGTGTGCTGACCTCAGAGACTTGGGCCCTACAATTGTGTTGACGCTTTGCCTGCTTACTTCCATAAACGTCGACCCAAAGAATCACATTTACGACTACGTTAGAGTACCGGTCAGTATAATCAGACCGGCTACCAACCTATCTTGGCGGCGCGTAACCGACCAGTACTGTGACGTCAAGTAGCCTATATTTCGAGAGCAGCTTTGACTGTTCCGAAAAGTTCAACCAGTTAGTTTGACTGGTATCAGGGAGACCAAGTTAACTTGGCCGCATATTCATAAAACGTCCACGTATTAGAACGATTGGGTTACATCGGGACATGCGAACTACGCCCGTGTTCGCATTGTAGCGTTGTCATTATTGCTACAAACATACCAGGTAGCATAAACAGTAGCGTTCCGTCATGTACACAATTTCGTTCTAACAAAATCAACATTCTGCTTCTTTTTCTTTCAGCCTATTTCACCCAATTTTTGAATGTACGCCTTCTGAAGCTTTCTCTATCTTATCCTATCTTAAACTCTTCTCCTCCACGGTGAACTAAAGGAAGACCTTAAATGAGATATCAAAAGAGATGCAGGGATAGCATGCTGGAGAAATCAAAATTACTTTTGTTAACATCGGTCTTGAGATCTCCCAAAGTAACGTGAACGCTCTAATATGTCGGTGTTTTACGCTTTCTGCTTGTTACTCAAATGCAACGAGTAATGCACCGCTAGTCGACGTGCTATCTGTTATTCCTAATATTCTAATGTTCAAATTAAATCCTTTTTGTCTAAGTGTTACACGTGTTTACTAAACGTCGTCATTAATCATTAGGATTTTGCGAATTCTTTTTGCATTAGACATTTGCGGCTGGTTAACGGCTATCGCTTCAACGATCGCTTCCGAAACAAACAAAAACGAAAATTTTAAAGGTGGGTATGCATTTGACAGAATGATATTTAAACAGAATCCGAAGTCGCCCGAAGCGAATTCGTATTCGGAAAACGATTGCGCGTAATCACCGAGCAGAATGTGTATTGAACAGAATTGCAATAAGCAGAACCATTTTAAATTCGGATAACTTCGATTTATATCAGTGTAACCAACATAAAGAAAAACAGTTCAACTGTCAACCATACAATTAACATCCAAATATTACGAAAAGATTGTTGTTTAGGCAACACACTCTACAAATTGTTTTCCTGAAATTATATATACATAAAAATAGGTTACTAACGCTATGCGCTTCGCTGTGTGAGAGGTTAAAGTTTCTGAAAACAGTTTTTTTACGATATCGCTTCTTATGTTCTTTAAAAAGAGCATGTTTTACTATAAAATTATGATTCATATAACTCTACATTTTCCTTGAATATTTTCCTTCATAACAACAATTAATTAACAATAAGAAACGAAGTAAATTTCGCCATAGTTTTCGTACATGTAGACAAAGTAAATAAATCTGTATTTATTGTTGGGTGCAGAAATCTTCTGGCAACTATTGTGCGTCGGTCGGTCAGATACAAACCATTTCACCGGGGCCTGTTTTTCAAAAAACACATCTTGGTTGGATTATTGGAGTACCATAAACATCCCTAATGGATCGCCGGTACGTTGTAATTTGGCCATCAACAGCGTACGCCAGCTGGACAACGGTTTAAAAAGATTTTGGGAACTTGAGCCGCAAGCAGACCACCATAAAATATGGACCCGGGAAGAAAGAAATTGCCAAACGCATTTTTAAAAAACGATGTCCAGATGTGCCAATGGCAGATTTATTGCCAAACTTCCTTTTAAAGACGATTCGGTGAATTTTGGTTTTTCCTATGAAATAGCATTGAAACGATTTTATAATATAGAAAGAAAATTAAATAACAAAATACAATTTAGGAAAGAATATCCAAAATTTATGAGCGAATATCGCAACTTAGGTCACATGGAAACTTTCCATTACAAGAGGTAGACGCGCCAAGTTTTTATTTACCCCATCATGCGGTAATTAAAGAATCTAGCACCACTACCAAATTAAGAGTAGTATTCGATGCCAGTTCAAAAACGTCAAACGGTTTAAATTTGAATGACAATTTGATGTACTCGGACAATGCCACAAATTATGTAGGAGCTAAACGTGAAATGGATGAAGTGGCTAAATTAATGAAAAATTTAAATTTTCAAAACGTAGTTAGTTAATTAAAAATTAATTACGATTTTCAAGCAACTTGATATACCTTGATATTTCCATGTCAATTTTTCTAATTGTACACCAGGTATATATGCAGGAATACAACTTTTTATTTATTTATTAACACAACAAATTTTCTGTACCACTTTTTCGCAGTACAACAGAATAACTACAGCGTTATAGCTTTGATTACATACAGTCAATGGTTATAGTTTTATTTTATCTTAAATATGCACTTCCTACCGTACAACGCTACTATTTTATCTTTGTGCTAAAACATTAGATTTTGATAACTTAACCAAAGGTATATTCTGTGTACTTAACCTTCAAATTCCTAACCCTTTTGACTGCTGTTTGTTGACGTTCCAAAAATTAGTCTTTTATGGGTATCGCCACAACAATTCATCAAAATATAACTAAAAAGTACTAAAACCGAAAGAACACGAATAAAGTGACCTCTTCCAGTATTCTGTTTAATTCTATTCTGTTAAATACAATTTCTGTTACATGCTACTTTACGTTCGCATGTCATCGGCTTCCGCTTCGGGTATTTTGTTCGTTGGTCATTCTGTTCTTTGCAAATTCTGTTCATTGCATGGCCATCGGAGCGCTTGCCCAAGATGGTGCAAGAATAAACTACCAATTCGATAATCGACTACGAGAGGAAACTACCTAGATCGTAACAAGTGATGGGATATTCGGAATGAAACTAATGAAGCATCTTTAATCGTAAAATGATTTTCCGTAACTACTCGAGATTTCTCGAAATATTTCAATAATCAAATGCTTCATTAGTTTCATTCCGAATATCCCATCACTTGTTACGATCTAGGTGGTTTCCTCTCGTAGTCGATTATCGAATTGGTAGTTTGTTCTTGCACCATCTTGGGCAAGCGCTCCGATTGAGCGTAATGTTAATCCGCTGTCCTTTTGGTGGCCGCAACGTAATGAGCTATAGAGCTAGTTGTTGCTACGTTAAACTAAAACATTGTGAGTTGTTCGTAGTGGAAGTAGTAGGTGGAAGAAAACAATTCTACCGTTACTGATAAGCAATTTAGCCTCAAGGCGAATTTGTTGTCATCCTCGGTTATTGATTATAATAGCTTTAATTTGCAATATGAATAATGTATAATGTCACAGAAAAATTACAGAAGTTAACAAAAGGTAAATTATTGCCCATTTTTAGTTCTATTCGAGGAGGTAACCACGAAAAAAATCTGGTATACACGGCATAGGCAATATTTGGATAATCTTTTAGAAATCCAGGAAAATCCAAAGAAATCTAGGAAAATCTAAGGAATTCTTGAGGAAATCCAAGAAATTCCAAGAAAATTCAAGGAAATCTCAAGAACACTTGGGGACATTTAAAAATAATTTCTAGATATTATAAAAACTAATAGCGCAAAATTTAAATTCGGAACCCTTTCTAAAATAAAATAGTAATTACGCCACTACCTCGAATTGCATTGAAAAACGTGCATAAAAATGTTCTTTAAAACTCGACTGTAAACGTCATATTTCGCAAATTTTCATCCCTGTCTGCTGCTGTAACACATGTACGGTGTTCACCTGACAAATGCGCCGTGCAGTTTCAGCCCATTTTCTAGGGAACAAGTGGTCAGCTATCTGTTAGTGTTTTTATCTGCTATTTCTTTGTATCTGCAATAGAAGCCTAAAATTAAAGTGCAATAAAAACGAATGCAAAATACGAAGTAGCAGAAAGAAATATTATAATGATTTTTATGTTTTAACTAAGAATTTTGTATTAGTGTTTGTATAATGTTTCTATCCTGTATTTAGAATTGTCTCATAATTTGCTCGATTTTCCATATAATAAAACTGTAATGTTGTTAAGTTGGCAATAATAGCGCTTGCGCATATTAAGTTGTTTTAGTTTAGAAGTTAGATTCTGAGTTTAACGAGTATGGTGTGCTCTATCCTCAATGTACCTCAATTTTTGTATACTAAGAGTTTGATTATTAAATTACAGGTATTATTACGAAAGTGTGGTTTTTCTTATATGTTTGTTTGTAGTGTGATAAGGAACATTATAAAAACGGTCTTTTGTCCGATTCATTTGATTTTTTTAATATGTTTTTTAAACCCTTTAAGTCCCTTTCTCCAGTTTTATATTATACGCATTAGATAAATATGTACATAATATGCCTCAGGGTACAAGTAAACCAAAGACATTCTTGGGAAATCCCCAGGAAATCCGAGGAAATCCAAGAAACTTTCGAGAAAATCCAAAGAAACCTTTATAAAGAAAAATTTAGGGTACACAATTTATAGCCGTGATTAGCCCCTCGGTTCTATTATTAACTAAGGAAATTGTAAAAAAGTTGTGTAGTTAATTTTGGAAATTCTTGTAACTCTTGTAAGAGTTTAAATAGAACTGTACAGGACACATCAGCAGGTTTACAGACTAAACATGGCCAACAAAAGCAACAAGTGGATTCTAAGTACAGGAATACGAGGAGTCGGACGACCAACAGTAGGGTGTAAAATTAGCAGGAATTAACAGGCCTAACTAAGCAAATAATAGCGAAGAATGTAACGAAACAGGCCTACGTCCAATAGCGATACATTAAAAAAAAGTTTTTAAAGACATTTATGAATTTTTTCCATCAAATCTTAAATAGAACATTCCAATTAAAAAAAAATAAAAACAACAAATTTACAAAATTTTCCGAGACTACAAGAAAATTTACGCTCATGTACTAAACTAGCGACATTTTCAAACATTATGAAGTTCGAAAAAAGTTAAAATGTATTTTGACTGTTTTGATTGAAACAAAAATTAAGATAAGGTCACTTGCTTTTTTCAAAAATTAAATTAAATACCCAAAATAAAGTAAAAATCTCATAAACGAATATAACAGATTCAAACAGTGGCGTAACTTCAGGTTTTGGGCCCGGGGGTAAGATGCCTGAAGGGCCCTGGTCCCATTCTCAAAAAAACTTCTATGCTAAAGTAATTGATAATAAGAACAATTTCTCCAGTAGGAAAAAAATTATTTGCAGTTTAGTAAATGAAAATAAATATATTAAAGCCGTGTCTAATTAAGATAAGCAAATCTTAAATTTTCTGAAGTTAATGTGTCTGGGTCGGTACCAAACAGTGTGGGTGTTGTGTAATTACTAAATATAATCTCAGTTTAGTATTTTTCATTGTATAAGTACATACTTACTTACATGGAATTTCAAATGTTTTTTTGTTGAATATAAAAATAAAGACTGTCGATAATCAAAAATTTTTATTAAAAAAACTTCGCAATAGAGCAATAAAAAAAATAAAAACTTGTGGCACGTGGCAGGACCCCCTAAGGCCTCGGGCCCGGGGCCGTTGCCCCCTCTGCCCCATGGTAGTTACGCCACCGATTTAAAAAATATTGACTGAAAATGGTTGAAAATAAAATTAGTACAACTAGGTATTTGGACTTCACAGTTCCCTCCGTAACTACCACATCTTGATCATTTTAAGTTGCTTTTCCTCCACTTAAAGTAAAACCGATATCGAAGAAATATTATTAATATTTACAACACTTAAAAATAGTTATGCAACAAGTTTTAAAAAATATTCATTTAAGTGATAATAAGTTAACAAAGAATATTTCTGTCTGTGATGTCTTTCTTCCCATTTCTGTTGCCGTGGTAGTTTTAATTATAGAACCAAAATATATCAGAAGCACTTAATTATTAAAAACTTAATTATTTACCGGCATTTCTCACAGTTAAGTCTCTCGAGGAAGGAATAAAAAGCACCTAAACTTCAAAGGGCTTCATTTGAACCTTTGCTCGTTCCTTGATCAAAGACGCAAACGAAAATTTATGCTTTAATTAACAGACAACTTCTGAATTATGAAACCCCCGAATTACGCGGCGTCTGAATGAGACAAATATTCCGTGCAAAACAAAAGGTTTTGCTTAACTGAACCGAAACTCTCAAGGGAGGAAACATTAAATGGCTGAACGCGACTGCCTTACTACATGAATCGAGTCCCGCAATCATGAACGAAAACGCTTATAGGTATATTTCGTGATAGTATGTCATTGGAAGTTGTCCAAGTCCCGTCGTCTTCGAAATTCCTGTTTGCGTGTTTGGGTTTTAGATGAAGACGTGTCAGTACAAAGTGATTTTCTAGACTGTTATGAATGAGGTACCAAAGTTATGGTAGCACATGAACTAGACGTCTGGGATTTATTAAATTTGATTTATAGTTGATTGGTTCACTTTCGTTAAAAGTAACTAATAGGAACTTTTTTACGGTTAAGTTAAAATGCCATAAATTTTTCTTTTATGTGTTATTGATTGGCTTGATTTTGACTTATGTCGAATTAATCTTTAGCTGTTTGGTGAGAGTTACTATTTTTAGAATAATAAGGTAGAAGCTTTTTTTGTACTTGAAAGATGTGATCAAATACAAATTTCAGCCATTACTCTACATTTTAATATAATTTAATAATAGGTTTTACCAGTGGCGGTTTCTCCATTGGGTCAAATGGTCATTAAACTCCCAATGAAATAAGAAAAAATAAATAATTACTTTTTGTTTGAGTACATAACATATTATACACTATAATATTTAAAAATGCTTTAAAGTTAACTTTTGTATGAGATTTCTATGCGAGAACGTTTATTAAAGAGCTGCCGCAGGATCCGAAAACGTTTGAATGTTTGAGTATTTTGCGCGCATTAAACGAATCTATGCGAGGGTCATTTGGCTGTCAGTCTCCAATTCAGCTATACGCCTCCGAATAAAGCCGCCGGCTTAAAAGGCCTTCAAATGAATAAAAGCAAAATAGAAAGCTCATTGCGGTAAAATTCATATTACACAAGCTAAAAGAGGATACAAGTATCTGCATATTAAAGGCTTCAAGGTCACGAACCCACAACTTCCGAAAATTATGCTGTAAGCTGTCCGTGATAAGCGCATGCCAATAGCCGCCTAATTTGCGGGATTCGCACGTACACGACGTAGTAGTGTGAAAACATTTGTTGGTTGTGTAATCATAATTTTGTGGTGTTGTACGATGTCCGTGCAAAATAATTTTGTATTGTGAATGCCATGTAAGAGAATGCTTTCACTTGTTTCCACTGTCTGCTATTTTGTGATAATTCATTGTGTGATATTGACTGCAAACATTTAAAAACTAAAATTCAAACACATTTTTATCGGTAAAAAACATGAAAAATTTTGTGCAAATAATTTTATTAGAGAGTGCTTATCGAAAGTCTATTAAAGACTTCAATGAAAATGTTGGTTAAAATAGAACATTTTGCCAACGTAAAGGATGGGTTTGAAATATAAGGCTACCTAAAACTTGGGTAAGAACCAATTTTTTTAAGAAAATACTTTAAAATGCCTCCCAGTACACCACACCACGAGCCGCCCCTGGGTTTTGCTGATATTACATTACTGTAACTGTTACTTTGAATATTATAAACTATTGTTGCCATTTTGCCAAGTTATTTTAAATAAGGTATTCACTAGCAAGCTGAAGTGAATTATAGATACAGCGTTATTGACATTTCATGGATGTAAATCGATCCTCCTTGCTACCTACTTCATATTTCCATTCTCGGAGGTCATACGATTATAATGAACTTATTATTAACTTTCTATAATATTCATACCACGTGTAAATACCTAACTTCCTTGTATTGTCTTACAGTATTTGTTATTTTGAATTTCTGGCCCTTATAGGTACAGTTTTGGTTATAACGAACCCCAGAGGGCTTAAAACATATGTTGGTTATACAAAAAAATTCCTTACGATTAAACATAGATAAATGATTCCTTAAAAACAAGTTTAAACATGATACATTTTATTTAAAATAAAATTCGACAAACATATTAACATGTAATAAAAATTACACACATAATTATGTTTTGGTATCCTTTTTGTACAGAAATAGATTTATCTCGTTATAACCAACAGCTGTAACTTGTTTATTACTACCAGTAAGTGGTGCCAATTGTTGCGATGTGTTCCTATTCAGAATTTGATGGGATCGAAGTATTTACTTCCTTTTAAACAACAGTTCGTTATAAATATGGGTACGTGCTAAACAACTTCGTTCATTTTTATGATGGTACAAAACCCCGGACTACGCCGCACCTTTGTTTGGTAACTCCGAATGTTTCCTCTGCCGAGCCGGTCGCGAGATCGAAAGCCGCCCAAGGATAGACAATTCCGTGGGGAAAAACAAAAAACCAGCAAACTGCCCCGGAAAAAAGCAAGAACAAAAAGCCCCGTAAAGATTTTCAAAACAGAGAAACCCCTGTAAAATCATCAGGAAAAAGCGTCCCCTGCACGAAAGCGTTTTGTTCCTTATAACCAACAGTTCTTTGTATGTGAGATTGCAACAAACGACTCCGTCCATTTTTGTGGTGGCACGGTACCGGCCCTTATACTTATACTAAGTCAGTACAGAAGTCAGTAACATAAGGGTGCGTTATAACCGATATCACCACTATGTTTTTATAAAAAATGTAACGGCACCGCAACATTTCTTATAACTGACAATTCGTTATGAACAACTCCGCCTTCTTTTTTTTTAGTGAGATAAAACCTGTTGTTATACTTATATTTATAATCAGAAGTTAGTATGATCGGGGTTCGTTATAAGCTACGTCATCACTGTGGCTTTATAAGTCAGTTGATGACACCAAAGTATTTAGTTCCTTATAACCGACATATGTGGGTTTGCAATAGACGAGTCCGTTCATTCTTTGTGGTGATACAAAACGGACCGTTATACAAATAACCGGAAATTAGTACTAATATACGGGTTCGTTATAAGCGATGCCTTCGGTGTGTTTGTAAAAGCAATTGGACGGCACGGACGCGTTTAGTATTTCATAAGCGACAGTTCATTATATGTGGGTTCGTAATAAACGACTCTGTCCATTTCCTTGGTGGTACAAAACCGACGATTTTAATAAAATTATAATCAGTAACAGCAGACGGGTTCGTTATACGCGATGCGTGTATTTATAATGAGTTTGATGGCACCTAAGTTTTTTATATTCGACAGTTCGTTATAAGCAGGTTTGAAATAAACGACTCCGTCCATTTTAGTGGTACAAAACCGGCTTTTATACTTATAATCAGATGTTAGTAACACACGGATTCGTTATGAGCGATATAATCACTACGTTTCTATAAGAAATTGGACTGCACCAAAGCGTTTTGTTCCTTATAACCAACAGTTCTTTGTATGTGAGATTGCAACAAACGACTACGTCCATTTTTGTGGTGGCACAACACCGGCCCTTATACTTATACTAACCAGAAGTCAGTAACATAAGGGTGCGTTATAACCGATATCAACACTATGTTTTATAAGCTACGCCATCACTGTGGTTTTATAAGTAATTTGCTGACACCGAAGTATTTAGTTCGTTATAACCGACAGTTTGTTATATGTGGGGTTACAATATGCGCCTCGTTAATGTACTAACATACGGGTTCGTTATAAGCGATATCTGTGCTTTTAAAAGCAATTCAACGGTATGGACGCGTTTAGTATTTTATAACCGACAGTTTAATATGTGGGTTCGTAATAAACGACTCCATCTATTTTTGTGGTGGTAGAATACGGGCTGTTTTAATTAAAACTAGAAGTAGAGGTGTGCATCCCGGTCCGAATCCCCGGCCCGGCTTAAAATTACAAAAAAAGTTATTATAAGATTAAGCCGGGCTTACTTAAATCCCTAGCCAGGCCTAGCAGGCCCTTTGCCGGTCCAGCTGTGCCTAACGTGGTGGGTCAACAGGGCTTAACAACGAAAGTTGAGTTAACCTGTCAAATTTGCTGGGCCAAACTTAAATAATCATAAAATGGGTCTGGACTGGGCCAGCCCAGTCCGTTTTTTGATTTGCCGGGCCGGGCCTGAAAATGTCTTCACTTGGCCACCTCTAACCAGAAGTTAATAACATACGGGTTCGTTCGTTATACACGATCTCATCACAGTATTTCTGTAAGTAATGTGACTGGACGTTTGGTTCCTTATAATTATAACAAACAGTCCGTTGTATGTGGTTACGTAATAAACAATTCCGTTCGTTTTTATGGTGGTACAAAACCGGCCGTTTTACTAATACTAACCAGAAATCAGTAACATAGGGTGCGTTATAACCGATATCACCACTATGTTTTATAAGCTATGCCATCCGTCACCGTGGCTTTATAAGTAATTTGCTGACACCGAAGTATTAAGTTCCTTATAACCGACAGTTGGTTATATGTGGGGTTACAATATACGACTTCGTTAATTTTTTAGTACTAACATACGGGTTCGTTATAAGCGATACCTGTGCTTTTAAAAGCAATTGGACGGTGTGAACGCGTTTAGTATTTTATAACCGACAGTTTAATATATGTGAGTTCGTAATAAACGACTCCATCCATTTTTGTGCTGGTACAATACGGGCTGTTTTAATTATAACCAGAAGTAGAGGTGCGCATCCCTGCCCGAATCCTCGGCCCGGCTTAAAATTTAAAAAAAAATTATAAGACTGAGTCGGGCCTATTTAAATCCTTAGCCGGGCCTAGCAGGGCTTTTGCCAGTCCAGATCTGCCTAACATGGCGTGTCAACTTACGAAAGTTGAGTTAACCTGTCAAATTTTCCGACCCAAACTTATACAATCATAAAATAGGCCGGGTAGGGACGGGCCGGGCCAACCAAGTCCGTTTTTTTGGATTTGTCGGGCCGGGCCTGAAAATTTCTTCACTCTAACCAGAAGTTAGTAACATACGGGTTCGTTATACACGATCTCATCACAGTGTTTCTGTGGGTAATTTGACTGGACGTTTAGTTCCTTATAATTATAACAAACAGTCCGTTGTATGCGGTTACGTAATAAGCAACTCTGTTCATTTTTATGGTGGTACAAAACCGGCCGTTTTCCTTTCTATTAATATTTTACATACTTTTCAAAAAATTTATCTAAAGTTGCTTAAATACTACTTGGTCTGTCCCATCTGTTTTCTTTGTTTAGAGTAGGCTCGAAACCTTCATGAATTTTTTATAGCGGCACGTTCAGGAAGTTTCGAGTTGATCAAAATGCATGGTTTTTGTCGTCTGGCACAGTACCTAAAATTAGAATTTAAATTCGCAAACTTTTTAAATTAAACTGGTTTACACAAACTTAAAACATTTTTAAATTAGGCTGTAAATATTTAGATTTTTTTTCAGTAAATATATATTATAAGAATTCTTACCGCAAACTAAGGTTTCCTTTAAAATACTTTTCGAAGTTTCTTAAATACAAAAAGAAATAGGTAGAAAATTTAAAATGACTTTGGTCTAACGCGACAAATTTGAAGATCATTTGCTGAGATTTGTAATTAATTTTTGGATTTCTAAGAAACCAAGGTATAAAAAATAAGGTGTAAAATTGTGTTAAACTTTGCAGTTTTACAAACACATCACTGATGTTATCTATTGAACGGTGAAAGTGACGATCCCAAAAAAACTTGCATTAAACTTTGCTCGTTAAAAGTTGCGAAAGTAAATACGGCAACGCGAAATTAAATTTGAATATTTGCTATGTACGAGAGGAATTAAAACGGAATCAGTTCACTGCAATGCGAAATCACGCTAACAATTCGCCAGACTTTATAAATATTTATCCAGGCAGGCAGC
Organism: Ctenicera cuprea; assembly: GCA_958336395.1. NCBI lineage: Eukaryota > Metazoa > Arthropoda > Insecta > Coleoptera > Elateridae > Ctenicera > Ctenicera cuprea. The sequence goes on along the minus strand of OY284495.1, from coordinate 13,700,902 downwards.
TGCTGTTATGTTGATAAAAACTTGTTTCGTTTATTTCTGCAATTTATGCAAAGTAGTTTGCAGGAGTAAATATATGCGAATATTATGCAACTTTCATTGAAGAGGAAATGGCGAAGAACGATGAGAAATTGGTTTGCGTGCACTTGCGCTAGTTAATATTCCTACGGCCCTATGGGTATAAAGCAATAACATGAAATTTAGATGCCAATGAACAGTGCTAAATGTAGCAGTAAAGTGATACTTAAGTATTAAGTTCACATCAAGTCGGTTCGAAAATTTCAGGCTACGTGTGTTTGTCGCTACCTACAAAAACGAGCATTTGAGATTTCTAAGATTGCTAACGCTTAGCCTTTAATTTGAATTACTTAAATTAATTGACTGTGTTAGGGGTGCTTTAAACGATTAAGTAGCCCTACTGTTTTGTAATGTGACGATAAAGTGTAGAAAGTTAATCCGCCTATAACGAACTCGTATTATTTACTTACAAACATTCTCAACAGCAAACAACAAATTTTGAAGATATGCATAATAACGACTGGAAGGTACATACATCAATACATTGTTAGGGTTTACAGGCGACTCAACAGCTAAGGCTACATCGCATACGTTTTTTCTTCTAAACTATAAATTTCAGAAAAATCTCTGACCACCACAAGCACTGAATCGACAAACCAAGGCATAATTATATAAATGAACGGTTTTACCGTTAGTTAAATAAGGCGCACTTCAGTAACCCATTTTACAAGCGCAAAACACTTTTGAGATCAAATATCTCCATAACGGGTGGTTTAACAAACAATAAATAAGGAAAACAGTTTTGGTGTATTTTTTGTTCAAGCTATTTAAGTTTCTAACCAAGTTTAGAAAGTAACGAAAAAAACATCAAGAAAAAGTATGGTGCCCCACCCCCCTTGTATCTAGGGCACTGATTCGTAATTAATCGTTTTAAAGGGCTGGTGCTATGTCTTGTATCAAGTCATTAGTTCATGCTAAAGTTCAAAGGAATAACCGTTTTAAAAATCTGTCTATATCTATATATTAAAGGCTGATCTTCGGCTGTCTCCGCTTTCGGGAGCCTGCGTGCGCGGCCGTTCTTTGCTTCGTTTTCATTAATCCCCTTCCGCCTACGCTCACTCACGCCACGGATGTCGTAAGAGATACAAAGCGGTGCTCCGTGAACATCGTTTCGAGGGAATGTTTTAAAACGATTAATCAAAAGCGACAGCGGTTAGCTGTAAATTCTTAACCCACTAATTTGGCGTGATATAAACAGCTTTGTCTAGTTTTAAATACTGAGTACTATTTCACTCGTAACATTACATTCAAAAATACGTACAGGTTAAAGGTGAAATTGGACAAAAATTGTTTAATAATTAAAATAAACACAGCGAAAACAACTCGCTTTATTCCATTATTTTGTTGATGTTTATGGTGTTTTGACGTTTTGCACATGCGCAGGCTATAAATTCCTAAACAGAGACAACGCTTCACTAACCTAAATAATGCTAGCATTACTAGAAGAATTAAAATAATCGCAAAGTAAATTATAAAACTAGCAGAATCCGTGCACTACGCCAAACGCTTTTCTTTACAAACAATTGCTAACAAGTTTATTAAAAGAGATTTAATATTTGTGATTAACACATCCCGCCGGCATCGCAGGCTTCATGGCCCCAATTACCTTTCGTGACTGTTACATAAACATCGAAACCCGTCAACATCGTAAATAAGGTGAGTCTAGAATGTTGCTGAATACTTCTTCTTATGGTTGCATACCTCTTTCGAGGTGTAGCAAACCTTCTCGCCTCCTGTCCTGTGTGATAATAAAAGTGGTACAGGACAGTGGGAACCTACAGCTTTACGTGGGATCTGAACCACTGAAGTGCATGTAATGCATCGCCGGAGAAGATTTTGCTAGGACAATCTCAGATGTGAGAAATGAAGCTAATGCCCCCTATTCTTCAAATAGGGTTCCATGAACTATAGGCAACACAACTCGCATCTGAGTACGTTGGTCGACTGCCTTCCAACGGAACATCGCCGATTTTAAAAATCCGATGTCACCCGGGAATCGAACCCTAGGCGGCTGCACCAATCGACAGCGGCTAATTCGCTTATTTATTGTTAACAAAAAATACAAAGGACATAGTCCCTTAGGGCATTTCCAATATCAAGATTCATCCCAATCTAATAACTCTTTTTTAAGTAAATAGGCGTTAAAATCAAATTTTCAAAAATGCATAGAAGGCGTCAGAGATGAAGTTGCGAGCTAAGACACCAACAAAACTGTAGCTTATTTTTAGCTCTATGAACATATAAAATTTAAAAACAATGGTGTAGCCAGTTTTTGAGCAATATGTTTTGAAATTTCCAAAATTTTGAAAATGTTTTTCACTTTATAGGTTTCCACTTTTTACTTTCGTGAGCGCTTTTGAAGTTAAAAGCAACCAAGTAGCCAAATTTGTCGATCACGTTTTCCTAACTCTAAAACTAAAATCTGTCCAAAATTGTCTTGACGGAAAGGGCACAATTCAAAAATGCTAACAGCTTGTGTTTCAGATTTTTAAGACTAACAATAAACGCTTCATGTGCATTTATTTCTGAGTAACGACAGTCTCCACCACGATTTTTCGTCCCGCACACCGCACCCCTTACCGAATACTTCTAGAACTGCATGTTGTGGGGCTCAATTTACCAAAGTCGGCTTTTGTAAAGAGTATACAGGTAATCTTCAAGATACGATTAATTTCTGAAATAGGTTCTTTAAAATTTTGCATAAAAACATAATTTTGTATTCTGAACAACTCTTCTCAACAACATTTTTCCATATCTTCCACGGAAAAGATACATTACCTGAAGCAAAAATAGTTTTTACCTGTCAAGGTCCACTTGGTTTGCAAAAATCAAAAATATGCTTAAAATTAGTTCTAAGATAAGCAGAGCGTAATTCTAAAATATCAAATTGAAATATTTTTGTCCAATACACACCTCTTGTTGCGTCAATCCTCTGTCACACTGTATATACTGAAGATTATACTTTTGATATGTCATTATTATTATTATTATTATTGCTGTTGTTATCTTACGATAAATATCATTAATATACAATGTAATTAAAAGTGTTTTTTTCTCTTAATTAAAAAACACTATTGTAAATGTCATGTAATTTTAAATAATTCCCTGAAACTCGCATTGAACCCCACAACATGCAGTTATAGACGTATTCGGCAAGGGGTGCGGTAAGCGGGACGAAAAAACGTAGTGGGGACTGTACTTACTCGTAGATGCACATGAAGCGTGTGGATCGAGCGCGACGACCGTAATTTATGCACTACTTTGGGTTATTACTTTTTTTCGTTTATTTATAGTTTTTAAAATCTGAAACACAAATAACTATCTAATATTTAAAAAAAAAGGTCTTGCCTTTTGAGGAATGTTTTAATTATATCAAATTTTATTAAGAAAAATTAAAGTTATTTTTAAAGAGGAACATAGAAGTACCAATTTAATCAATTATAATAATACAAACATCAACATTTTTAATTTTAAATATAGTTTACATCAATAATTTCCCAATTAAAAAATATTAATATTGACTCAGATGAGTCACGCACCGTAATAACTACTTTAGTTCAAATAAAAGGTTTTTATTTACTCCACATAAACGAACGTGATCAATTCGGAGGCTGTAAAACAAAATTAATGCTAGGAAGTTGTTTACTATAAGACTATAAGGAACGAGTTATTAAAAGTTCCTTTAGAACGGTTGCAAGCAGCAACAAGTTTCGAACGGTATCTCGTGTTTGTAGCAGATTACAAGCATCTGGTAAAGCTGATACCAAACTGGAATGAAAAATACTAACTAAGACTGATTAATGCCACAAATTTATCCTTATTGGCATGTTACTTAGTTACGAGTTAGTTAAAATGTTTAATATTAATGACTAAATTGAACTTCGCTGATCAGCTTAATTGCTGGTTGAAATTGCGCTTTCGGTTCAATTATTTTGTTTAATAATTATTGGTAAAAAAATAATAATCTATCGCATTATTTACAAAACCAGTTTCACTGCTTTGTCTCTTCCTAAATTATTGGGGTTAATCTAAACTTTGCCCTTCGTGTGATAGTTTTGCCAAGGTTGGAGTTTAGGGTTGCTCCTGGCTTATGTTTATGGAGCAAACTATTTTATATGCGCATACATTTCCCGTGTTACACTATAATAGCTGTTGTGTTACGTATAAAATATCTTCACACTGCATCACCTTTGTGATAACTCAACATCAAACAACTCGTCACAACAGAGCCCAAAAAATTTTAATAAACATGATTATCGAATATCTTAAATTTCGGATGCTATAAATAATTCAGATACTATACGCAGAGTGAAGCTCGGAAAATTAATCTCTTAATGTAGCATCAAAAGCTCTTAATAATGTACCGCAGCAAAGCAATCGCAAGAATGATTTTAATCCACTACGTTTAAACCTTGTGATTATTATTGCGGCATCTAGAGCGTGAAATTAATAAATCACGAGACATTAGGCAACGTCCCATCTAAAAATCATTAATAAGGAATCAATTTGAAGCTTTAATAGAGTCTGCTCTACACTTTAACAATGTTGTAACAACTTAAAGAAAGCTAACCTAGGATTAAGTGATTATACGGCATGACTTACCAATTTACAAAAGCTTGTTTGATACACGAAACTGACTTACCTGAAAAGAAAAATATTATTAGTATTGCTATAACCATGTGTAAGTACATTAAAAATATTCAAACAAAGTCGGTTAAAATTAACATAAATAACGAATTTTATGCCCATAACCACACATTTTATGCTGTCTAAATAAAAGATATTCAAAATAATTACTTCGCCACATCTGTTAATATCAACAATCATGCATGTTTGTTTGTATTATGTAGGCATTGCAATACAACGGCGACTTCTATTTCGTGAAATATTAGAATTGTGCAACGGCAACTTGATACATCTTATATAAGCAACGCATTTGCACAGAAACATCAATCTATTTTCAGATCGAGCGTATGAGCCAACGCTCCTAAAGCCAACGCCTAAAAAGCTACTTTACGATCGAGTATTAACTAGCCTCCGGTTAAAATCAAATTTACACAGTAAGCTCCTTCTAGAGCCCGGCAACCGAATCCAGCGCAATCTATCAGTCCGAAGTAGGGATGTAACGGATAGTATCTGGCTATTTAGCTAATTTAGCCAGATATTCGGCAGAGCCGGATGATGATATGTATCCGGCCGAATATTAGTTCGTCTTATAGTAAAAAAAATGTGATAAAGGTTTTTTAAACGCAAAAATCAAATAACTCAAGGCATATTTATTAACAAAACAAGGCAAAAATAATCAGGTTCATACATTATGTAAAGATTATATAAATATTATTTCGTTACAAAGTAGACAGCTAGCTTTGATTTCATTAGTAGAAATTATTAAAAAATATTTGTAGACCGCTCATTTTATTTGGTTGTTATTATTACTATTCCTATTGTTATTGCACATACACTATAAATGTTTCTGAACTGATTATTCACTTATTTATCCGCTCCTGCTAGAGCCCCGCTAGACTACAATAGAACCAACAGGACCTGCCAGCCTCTAAAGCTCCGCAGTACCTCATTCTCTATCTCTACGCACTCCATTTCTTCTAGAGTCCCGCAGTGTACCGCTATAAAACCATTAGGACTTGCAAGCGCCCCTCCCCCCGTTTGTTCTTTATATATTCCGCTGATTATAGAGCCGCACAGCACCTCAATAAATCCAGTAGGACCTGCCAGCCCCTGCTCTATCTCTAGGCACTCCACTCCTTCTGGAGCCCCGCGGTACCCTATAGAACCAGCTGGACTTGCCAGACCCCTATTCGATCTGTACGCACTCCGCTCCTACTAGAGCCCCGCAGCACCACAATAGAACCAACATGACCTGCCAGTCTTCGGAACGAACTCACACCCCGCCCCTAATAAAAGACATTCACACCTTAAATGTGTTAACATATTACATTATTATGTAATTGTACTTGAAATGGAAATTATATAAAACAATCATCTAAAAATGTGGGATAGTTATGTTTCCCACTTATTTGATATCTATTAAATGAATGTAGCTTTGCAAAAAAGAAGAAGAAGTAAAAGCTGCTCACGACATCATACCCTACAATCAGCACAAATTAAAATCAATTTTACTATAAGTGTTTACTAATGTTTTCTTCTCTTTAATACTAAACAGAGTGTATTAAAAATAGTCACCAATAGATTCAGTCACGTAGAATCCAGTGATTAATTAAACAGTAGTGTTGGGATATTTCGAATGAAACTAATCGAGCCATTTGATTATCTAAATACCACGAGATATCTCGAGAAGTTACAGAACATCATTCGAATGATTTTACGATTTTAAAATTTTCGGTTTTGTCCATTACGGAGGCGGGCGTTGAAGCGATACCTCGTACAGTAGCCAAGTGTCAATGCCCATTGCCCAATACAAATATACGATACGATGACAGCACCAGTTGTGGTATTACGATGCGTTTACGCTTAAAAAGACAGAATTTCCGGAATGCGATTGCATAAAGACGGTCTCGGCGGCGTGTCTCGCCTCGCGGGCACAACGAGATAAGAGGGTTGTGACTTGAACAATCGGATGTTACTGACATTAGAAATAGCAAATACAGCAGTTTCCACCGCACTCTGTTTCGTTTCTTGTGGTGATTTCGGGTCTAATTTGTAAATTTTAATATTGCTCTAAAAAGTATAAAAAACAAAACATATGAAAATATAAAGAAATGTGTTAATATTTAGAATAATACTGTATTACTGGTAATAAAAACAAATCGTACGCTTTACAAAAAAAATACAAACCGTATATTTATAAAAGAATAATAATAATATACGGCTATTGTTTTCTTTCCTTTTCAATAAAAAGTAATTGATATATCAAACAGAAAAATGTATCCACTTTCACGGTTTATAGGAATAATATTTAAATTAGCACTGAAATATGATGCATGTAATAAAAATACTATACAAATCTGAAGGTTTACGATGTTTTGCGAGCGGCCCGAGGAAAAACGATGAGAACGAGTATTCGAGAAACAAGCGGAGAGCGTTTTAGCTACTTTTTACCGCATGGAAATATCCGAATCAATCATTCGATTAATAAATTCATATCATGGCAATCGACCGATTATGCAATTCATTCGAGTATCACTGATAAAAAGTAATATAAATTTTAAAAAAAGTTTTAGAATTGCTGGAAATGATAACAAATGTCTTTAAACTGTATAAGGTTATTAGTTATTACATAAAATGTAACTTAAATCCAATATGTCAAAAATGCCCTTCAGGTGATAACTGATAAAGTGATAAGGATAACTGATAAGTAACTTCTGCCCCTCACCATTTATTATTATTATTAGTTTTTTCTACCGGTGTTTGAACTAAACGTTTTGTTATAATTCTGCAGTACTCAAACAATTTTGGAGTAAATTTGTAATAATTATATTCTTCTACCTTAAGGGTCTCTTTAACAAAAACATGCTATTTTTTCTTGTTTAGTTCGATCTACTGAGGGTTTTAATAGTTCTACCTATTTTTTATATAAGCTTTATCTTTTACATGAAAACTATTAATAAAAACGGTAAAAATGAAGTAGGTTATAATTGAAACAGAAAGATCGCAGTCATAATCTATTCGCGTTTTTACATATGTATTCTGAAAAACAAAATTAATTTCTTTTTTAGTATTTGTGAAACCCTTCCCATTCAGCTCGTGTTTATGCAGTGCCGGAACTGAGTGGCACTTGGAATTTAGCACTGCAGTACTTTGCAGTAGAAATGCGAACTTCAATTAGCGTGACTTATGTTTAGAGTCGTAGCAGCTACAGATTATTTTTCAGTCTAAAACCCTCAAGAGTACTAGTAAATGAAACCATGAAAAAATGAAAACGACTTCTTATCCACAGACAGGACATTTTTATTTTTCTATACTTCCAGAACTGATTTTGTGAAATTTTCGATTTCGAGATTTTGACGCTAAACGCTTACGTGTTTGGCCCTACAGAAAAAGTTGTTAAATTGTGTGTTTGAGCTTTGAAAAAATCCGAAACCCGTAGTGGAAGTTAAACATTTTATTTTTCGGAAGACCTTAGGGCAAATCTAAGGCTTTTTAGACTTTCTAGCATCAAAATGGCGGCCGCTGCAATGTATTCACAATTATGACTTTATAACGCTTTATTACACAAAAACGGGTTGCGATATCAGCATAAACTTTACGTATTCTATAAGAGAAACACAATGTTACTATATGTATGAGACTTTTTTGAAAGAATAAAAAGTGTTAAGTGAAAAATATTTAAATAGTTTCCAAACTTTCAAAAAAATGTAATTTAAAAACTGCACAAGAGGTTTTTTGTATAATTTTGTAAATTCATAGAGCTAAAGATTAGCTATAATTTATTTGGTATTTAAGTCCGCTAAATCTTTGTGACGCCTTCTATAAATTTTTGAAAATCGAAAATTCCTACCGTTTTGTTTAATAAACCGCAAACAATAAAACGTTTTTCTTTGAACTAAATTACTCATCTTATAGTGCCATACCCTATTCAAGGCGTTGGCTACCTCTCTCCTATGTCTGTTTGGTGCGCGGCGATAGATATTTTGCACAGACAGACATAGGGGACCTACAGTTTAACGTTGGCTCCGAACCACATGAAGTGCATGCACTTCTTCTCCAGAGAGGTTTTCCTGGGGAAAAATCCACCTCGCTGGTTTCCCGTTGCCGGGCATCGAACCCGGATCCGCTGCATTGATAGCCCGCGCGCTTACCACTGAGCTACGACCGCTCTTTTTTTTTATTTATTTAATTACTCATAAGTGATAGTAGTATAAGGTTTACAACTTTATATTTAGAGGGGATTAATTATCTTCTAAGCAAATTTTGGCCGACGAATTTTTCTTGGGTCTCTGGTTTTCTTTATTCCCAGAGAATCTTATCACAAAAAAAACACTACAGCATACAGCTGACCGTGTCCGTGGCTAAGATTTCCCCGATGTGCGTGACTCAAGAGTGGTAGCAGTAGTGCAATAATTCACAATTTCTAAAGTACAGAAAAGTCTAGGAGAAGTGCTTCGCTAATTTTCAACCATTAACTACTCGATGGGGAAAGAAAATAATAAGAGTTGTTTACTAGTTGACCAACTAATATTTTGGCAAGATTATGCTGTAACAATTTCTATGCATAATTTTTCGATTCTGCTATTGCCGAGCGGTAAACCGCATGGAAAGTTTGATGCATACGTTAAAGAAAGGCTTGGGAAAGTCCAAGGGAAGTCGGGGAAGTCCAAGGAAGTTTCAGTTAACTGAATTTAAGTGTTTGACGTAAGTGCATCACGAAATATTATGCAATTATCGTGGGTCCGCTATCATAAATAATTTACTACAGAGAAACATAAGTGGCGTTAAACTAAAATTTTTGTAGTATGAAAATGACTAAATTATGTAAATTTTACATTTGATTGACACAATTGAACTTTTTTTTGTTGTTTTTGTTTTATTTCCACTTTAGTATTGGTTGCTTTTCTCTGAGTAGCTGTATTTTGGCTGAACTTTGTTTTGAGGTTGTTTGAACTAGTTTCGACAACGAAAACATATCATCAGGATCGTCGAAAGAAAAATCTTCATCACTAGACTCGAATTTGTCCACGTATTCCCTGGGCGATGGTTCCAATTCTTATGTGCTGAATTTTATCATAACATTAACATTTGGCAGAAATGGGGCTAATAATTCTTTACAAAAATTTTTTAATCAAAACTATCTTGTGTAACTACACAGTGTATTTTGTACCTGTCAGTCCCATTTGCCGAAAAATTAAAACACACTTGTGCTTTTAATCCAATAGCAGTTGTTTCTAAGAATTTTATACAAGTATTTAATTTAATAAACCAGAAAGTGTTGTAAAATAATTTTGAATATACGCATAAAATTCATTGTTGTGCATGATGTTCCCAACTGGGAACATATATTTTCTTTTGAAGAAAAAGTATTTTTGGAGGGGCATGGCCACTTTTATCCAAGGCCCACAACGCCCAACGCCATAAAATGCCCACGATGCCCAAAAAATGTTCACAACGCCCAATGACTGGAAAGGCACAAGCCTATAAATAGTTAGAGACACAATGCCCGATGTGTCCATAACGCCCAATTATTCAGGAGGCCCATAATGCCCACTATGCCCATAACGCCCAAACCGCTACAGGTCCATAAAGCCCAATGCGCTCACAGCGCCCAAAAAGAGGCCCATAATGCCCACATCTGCTCGTGTAATATAGATCTTGTTATTCAGAAATTATAGATGCGGGAATTTGGGCGTTGTGTCCCTCTGCTTTCGGAATAACAAGACCGATATTACACGAGCGCAAGTGGGCATTATGGGCCTCTTTTGGAGCGTTGTGGTCCTATGGACCTGTAGCAGTTTATGGGATATTAAGGGCCTCCTGAATAACTAGGCGTCTTGGGCACATTGGGCATTGTCTTTAGCTATTTTTGGGCTTTGTAGGCGAAGTGTCCCGTGGGCGTCGTGGAGCTTCGTAGGGCATTGACGGCTTTTTATAGCGTTGGGCGTTGTGCGCTTTGGGCCAAGTGTCCTAGACCCTTTTTGGAACATTTTTTTGTTTTTAACCAACATTTATGGAGGCATTTAAGCAATTAAGCATATTTTATCAGTTTTTAAAAATAAAAACAAATTCATGCACAAATAGAGGGTTAGGATTAAGTTTATAATCAAAACTAATATTTGCAAAAACATTGAAAGGAGCTTGCTATTACGTAGCACATGAAAAAATTTAATAAATCACATTAACATACTTTTAAGCAAAATATTCTTAATACTAACATTATTTCTAGTCACGTCATCAGTAGTAAGCTAAAATAAACTTGCACTTGACCTACAATTTTTCTTAAATAATTTAGAAATACTGTCAATTAATTTCGATAGATATTTACCTTCTATCACCAATTCATTACAGCAAACACGAGGGGAACCTGGGAAACCTTAAAAATTACTTCATTAATTATCCACACAGAAGCTCTTATACGAGTAGCTCCATAATGTTCATTTTAGCAAAGATTTGCTTATTCCATGTAACAAAGCAACTATTCATCGCCAACAGGAGCACTTTGGTAGCAAGCAAACGTGCTTCTTTAGGATCCCCCACAGAGGCAGAAGCAGAAACACGTGTGCTTTTAAAGACTCGAGCTCTAAATAAATCATAACATAAGGCTACAAAGGCTCAGATATGACGTAAATTGTACACTTGACGGCTACATTTAAAGCTTCACTCCCTCTAGCTTTCAAAGGATTTCAGAGAACAAATAATAGCATATGGTTGGTACCAGTGGCGTTCTATGGGTTCAAAATCTGGGTAGGCCATGGCAAAAATGATTAAACATTAAAATTAAAAAGTAAAAAAATTACGGCAACTCCAATTTACCAAGACCTGTTGTTAAATGAATTAATCTACGCATAAAATCCCTATTAAATTTTACTACGTCATTATGCACTTTAATTTGATGACGTAAACCTTCGTCCAAAGCCAAGGTAATACGGGCTTAACCAAATAATTTTAATTTAACAGTTGCAGATAAATGTTCTTTGGTGGACGCACGTTTTTTAATTGCAGCTGAAAGGTTTTTTAAAACAGAGTACGCTGTTTCAGATTATACTTTCGAGGGTTTAAATATAAATGAAAATAGTAAGCAATTCCAGCAAAATAGTTTATTTTTAATATCGCTACCAGTTAGTCAGTCCAAGCTTTTATACCATTCAATATTAAACGATCTAGATTTCTTCCTACTGTCTGTCTGTAATGGCCCTAGTCATTTTGAAGTACATCGCCCATGATTTGTTATTTCTGTTTGTTTTTCGTACGAGTATCCATTAAATTTTTCTTTTAAAAGCTGGTCAACGAAAGTTTCCATATTTACTGCAAATTTGCCACTACGTATAAAATAAATAATCACACAGTAGCTGCACGCTGAACGTGAATGCCGCCGACCGGCGCAAGCAAAGAGGTACAGGACACAACGTCCAATGGCCACATCGCCCACCATGTATTTTGTAGGTCCATATCGCCCACCGAGGACACAACGCCCACTCTGCATATTGGCCGCAACGTCCACCGTGCCCACAACGTCCACCAGTGAAAATGCCCATAACGTCCACCGCGGACACAACGGCCACTCATGTCTGGTGGCCACAAAGCCCACCGAGTCCATAACGCCCAACCGTTCGGGTTGCCGTGACTGTCGCCTCGCACGATGTCCGATGGACACAACGGCCATCGCGACCATAACGTCCACTACCGTAACGGACCACAACGTCCACATACTAGGTATTTTATATAACGCCTTTGTTTTAACCTAACCTAACCTAACCTAACGTTGTTGTGGTCCGTTACGGTAGTGGACGTTATGGTCGCGGTGGCCGTTGTGTCCATCGGACATCGTGCGAGGCGACAGTCACGGCAACCCGAACGGTTGGGCGTTATGGACTCGGTGGGCTTTGTGGCCACCAGACATGAGTGGCCGTTGTGTCCGCGGTGGACGTTATGGGCATTTTCACTGGTGGACGTTGTGGGCACGGTGGACGTTGCGGCCAATATGCAGAGTGGGCGTTGTGTCCTCGGTGGGCGATATGGACCTACAAAATACATGGTGGGCGATGTGGCCATTGGACGTTATGTCCCGTCCCCAAGCAAAGTACTACAGAGGCTGTGCCATGTTCCATGCTTATTGCGTTCTGAAATCCCTACTATTACTTTGCATCTGTCCATCTGATCATTGCATTATTTGTATCAATGTTCATGCAAACGTATTAAGAATAATAAATTGCTTGATTGTGTCGTAGCTAGAATCATTCGGCCCGATAAACTCGGCATTCGCGTATGCAAAACTGTGATTAAAGGCAACGGTCTATTTATTTGGCACCTAATTTTTAATGTTACGCGGTGGTGTTAAAAATTAAAAACTGTGTAAAAGTAACTTTTTTTATCGAAATTAAGAATTTAATTTTTTTAGACAAGGTTTGGGTAGGCACTGCCTACCCTGCCTTATAGGACGGACCGCCACTCGTAGGTACATAAAAGGCAGCTTTGTTTTTTACTCATTTAACTGCATTAAAACTAAAACCGTCCTCAAAGTTAAATTTAACGTTTTAACAGTTATTTTCTAACAAATGGAGCAAAACCAAGACAAAGCAACAGTTAATCGACGTTTTGATCACTCTGGGTGTCCATCTAATTTCCAAGCGCCTTCAAATTAGCCATAATTTCAGCTCGTTGGACGAAACTAGGGATATTATCCCTGTGGGTTACCCAATTACTTACAAATTCATTGTTTGAAATATAGCGCAGTAAAACATGACAATTCTAGTTTAATTTAGGTTGGTACATCCGGTACGACCTCTGAGCTGTTGGTGTATTTTTAACATGCAACCGAATTGCACTTTCATCCAGCGAGATTCCTGTTTCTGTTTGAAAATATAAATAGACACCTACCGCTTTAGTTCGTTGCACTTTATTTGCATTCAGTCAAGAATTTACATAGCAGGAATAAATTTAAACAGAATCTAAACTGAAATAAATTTCAGAGCGTGTGTATTTTCTTTCTACCGAAATGCACATTTAAACAATCGCTACTTAAAATTGCTTAAATGAATTCTATAGTGAGCAGCGTTTCATCTTTACGACGCAGGAAAATTTCCATTTATGTAAATAATAGATTCGGAATGGAATAATACATGATAAGGTTATCTAAAAAAAATTTGCTTTGAAATTATAACAGTAGTAAACATGTGCGGATTTAGTTAATTGAAACTGAAGGGCAAAACAAAAATACTTCAAAACATTAGCTGCCAGAACAGATCCTTTGCACGCTACACTTCAAAGGTTTTTCACCACCTCATAAATTTTTAACAGGCTTTATTTAATAATTAACTGTTTGCCGCTGGCCTTGATTATGCGGTATGTTTTTTATAGGAAACAAAACGGAGTAAATTCAACACCGCTGTATTATAACTTTCATATTATAACTTTCATATAAAACAGTTGGGCTCAGTACTAAGCTTAAACACTTCCAACCGTGGACACCTTTCGCAATTTGCTTTGTAGAAGACTATTTGTCATATACAGGGTGTGTCAAATTATTCCCGCTACAGTTATGTTTTAAATTGAAAAAATGGGTAACTTTCTATGCTGATGCCGCTTACAAAAAAAATAATTAAACGTCGCCTTATTGAGCTAGTTAATAGAATTATTTAATAAAACACCCTGTATATTTCTCAAGATTCCGAACAAATAATTAAATTTTGAATATTATAGTTCCAATGTTGTAGTAACTTACAGTGAATAATAAAAAAGTTATCCGTGAATATTCCACTCGCATTGTAACAGCCAATAGTAGCCGTTTATTTTCAGGCTCTTAACCAATCGCGTCCTGACTGGCCGCGATAATACTTTTTTAGGAAGCTCCGGTGTTATCGCTGTTGTAACCATAGCAATCACATCAAAAACACTTTTTTGCCTTTAATAATTAAATAACGAGTTATAATTATACCAACTTAGTGTTTTAATATTTAGTTTAGAATATTCTAAAAAAATCCACTTGTGTATTAAAAATTTTCCATAATTCTCTTTCATTGACCAACTCAATTGTGTTGATGCACGGTAATATCACTTCTCCTCTGGAGTTTTGGCGTAACATTCGTATCTAGAAAATAAAGACCTGGAGTTTTATGTGAATTCCAAACCACCTGAAGCGTAACTGTTACGAGTAGGGCTTTTATTTAACATGATTTAACAATCAATACGCGCCGTTACAATATGTCTGCGCTACGAATTGTAAAGTTTTGTGAAACGCATGAAGAGTCAACAGCGTCGGCTCAAAGTGCACACTACGACCAACGCCACTCTTTGTTCGCGCTCCCAGCCAATCAGCGGCCCGGTGGGCGTGGTCTTGCACAACTACGAACTAAACTATTATATGGTATGAAAACCTCTTATCGTTCCCTCTTTCTATCTGTACCTCAACCTTGGTCTGTCTCAGTCACTCACAACATTCTAAAAAATTGCGTCATAAGAAAAATTGTAAAATTTTTTACACAACTACGAATAATGTTTGTGCATAAAAAAGAAACCGCTTCTTATCAGTCGCTCTCTCCCTCTGTACCAGTCTAGTCTGTCTCACTCTTTCACGACATTCTAAAAAATTGCGTAAATAAAAATTAAGCAAAATTCACCCCAAGGGTTGCGAAAACGCGAAAATAATGTTAATATTGAACTTGTCACCCGTAGCAACAAAAGCATAAAAATTCAAACGCAAGAACGCAGAAATCAAGTCTATCTTGAGAGTCGATTACACCGGTCATAAGATAAATGCCTTAAAACGATCGAGCTCTAGCTCCTGGTTGTTCAGATCGAGCTTCAGCTTCCGGTAGTCCCAGATCCAGCGCTAGCTTACGGTCGCCAGTTCGAGCTCCAGCCTCCCGTCACTGCAAGATAGATAACTAATAATGTTGTGATATGTGTCCAGTTTGCTGGGTTGACCGCGCTGCCATTATCGCTAAGTCATGCCTATAGGCGGGGCCATATATATGTTCTGGAATACAATGTGCGTAATATTTCATTCGGTTGTGCTGTCTGTACGGCCAATATTTAATAATACGAAAAATTAAATTTGACTCACATTAACGCGTATTAACGTAACACCCATCCACCCTACTGAAATAAGTAAGATGGACATTAGACAATAGCCCAACTAATAGTATATTTTACGCGAAAAGCAAATACTTTCATTCATAATAGTACACAGTGCTGACAGTGCGTTTTGTTCATCGCAGCGACGGGCGGTGAACTACATAACGACTGGGAACGAATAGACATCACAAAAAGTTATTTATACATTTCATTCAACTGTGGCGTCTTGTTTGCTTTTGTTTATGAGGACCAGTTTCGGTTTACGGAAACAGCATCCCTGAACAAATTCGTGGGGAAAACAATAATCAAAAAAAACTTCCAGGAATTCTTTCGCCCATTTTGTTGCTACATTTCCAGATCCAGAAATTGAGGTCACTTCAGTAAGCAGTTGCGCCTCAGGGAACCAATTAATAATACAAAAGTAGTATCAAAAATCCTATTTACGCAAACAATTACCAAAATTAAATTGGCCAAAAGCATATACCTAACAGGAATTTACGCAAATCGCGCCTTTTTTATGCAGATTAGATTTAAATTACAAAGGCCAAATATTTATTGTTTAGGCGCCGGTTAGCGTGCCAATAACAACTATTGAATAAAAAGTATCGATTTATTCGATTTTTCCAACTTTCGAATAATTCGATAAAAGAAAACTATTCGAATGAAACGAATGAATTTGGTATATTTAGAAACAGTGTTGTAACTTTACACGTAGAATATTATTTTCTACATTACATGTAGAAACTTGTGTAGAATATGTATGTTAAATAAAACTGGTATCTGTACCTTTATCTACATATTATACATGTAAAATATGTAAAAAATGTACAATAAATTCTAGAAAAACACGCATGTCTGCATGGTATGGAAAGCGAGGGGGGGGGGGGGGCTGCGACTATGGAACGAAACAAACGCGTTGCTTTTTCCATTTAAGCCTACGGCACTGCAAAAACGTTTTAATTGTCGGCTCCACCAAAAATTATAAATAAAATTGCGCCCTTCAAATCGTTACGTCTGGGGCAGAAGCCCCTCTCGCTCCACCCTAATTCCGGCAGTGGTCAAAATTATTTTTGGTTTTTTAGTTGTTTACTATTCTGAGATATTTTAAATTTAAATTTAGTATATATTAAATCCAGATCCCTTTAGCCTGTCTCAACATTTAGTAGTAAGGGGCCTCCGCTACTAGAATCAGCATATTTACGCGTCCATTATATAAGGCGCTGACTCGTTTGTACGTTCCATTTTTCAATACAAATAAGTAAATTCAAGTTCACAAAAGATGTTTGGCTTGAGATCCTGATTTTTTTAGTGCGCATTTATAAATTCAGAAAATATTTTAAAAATCTCTGTTATAACACTCACCTAGGAATGAGGAAAAGTGCTAAGTTTAATTAACTCTTATCTCGCTTTTTTTTTTCAAAGAAAATTTTCTGGTGATTTTGTAGAATTTTTTGGGGGGGATTTTTTTCCTGGAGGCTATTGACGTGGGTTTCTCTTTCTTAAATTTTTATTTCGGTGCTGTTTTTTCGGCGTTAATTCATTTTTTATGGGCATTTGCTTTCCGGGCATTTATTATCTCCATTTGTTTTAGTTTTCTAGGTTCACAAGGTTCTTACAACATTTAAGTAACCAATTGCGCCTTATGCGACCAATCTATGTATTAAATTCGAATCCCTTTATACTGTCCCAGCCTTTGGGGACGACGGACTATTATTACCCCTCAACACAGCATATTTATTATTAAGTTTGCCGGTACCGCCGCGCTGTTTACGTAACAGTCACGTACGGCGGTGCGGCAAGTAATTTCATGAGTTTGCGTATTTTACAAGAAATCAATCAATAAACGCATGGGGCGTAGCCCATGGGTTTTGCTAGCATTATTTATTTTACTTAGATGTAGGGGGAAGCTTTTGTTAGTTGTATACGTGTTCATTTACGTTTAAACTGCCTGTTTATGCATCGGTATTATTCTACATGCAGAATATGCAGAAAAGGGCTTAATATTCTACATGCAGAATAAGTATACTTTACATGTAATATTCTACATTATTAATAAGTTCTAGCTTTACTTCGTTAGAGTTCATTTTAATACATGTATTAATTTAGCAATTGTTTTATCTACAACAGAATATTCTACCTGCCCAACCCTGTTTAGTAATTAAGAATAGTGTTGTAGCTCCCATTTCCAAAACAATTTCCGATCTTTGGCTAAGTTGTGCTGTATATTTCGCTAATAGTTAATAATAATTGTGGTTGTTTCAGTGAATAAAATGAAGTACATGTCTTACATCTCGGCGCAGCTTATTTACTATTTTTTAAACAAGTTACCAAAGAAAGCGTGGGGCATAGTTCACGAGTTCGGCTAGTTACTATTAGGATGCCATAATTTTGAGTAAACAAGCATTCTATAAATTTTGCTTTGGGTTCGTGAAGCATTAAAACGCATTTGTTGGTTTTATTTGTGATAGGTTTTATTAAAATTTAAAAAGTACATAAACATTTTAGGAAAGCACGAAAAAAAATCTAAATGAAACAATATCGTTGGGAAATTATGTAAATGACAGATTAATTTATCCCGATATCTTATGACCGCGTCTGCAGAGCAGATTAAAAAAGTTTCTGAAAAAAAATCCTTTTAAAATCGAGGTCCCTTTTGTCTATAGGAATCTTATCAGAGATTAACTTTTTAGAACGTTGTTGGGTAGGATTACGTGTTCAAGCTGTAATCTTCATTTTTTCGGTTTGGTTATTCGACAAACAAAAAGGGGATGTTTTTAGACCAAGAACTTTAGGAATACGCGGAAAAAATGATTATATATAAATTTTTTGTAATGAATAAATTTATTGGAGGGTGTAGCCAAAAAGCTCGAAAATTTTTGCCCTACATAATTCCCATATTGTTATCACAACGAGCTTGTAAAAAATGTTCCTGCAACAAAAACGTGCAACGCAAACATAATCAATTTCCAATCAACCTTTGGCCACATCTGATCCCTTCAGGCATACTTTAAGCAAACAAGGGTTGTATTTACAAGTTGGGTCACGTCCTCAATTCACGAACCGACGCTCAATTCCCGATCCACCAAACAATTTTACATTCTATTCACAGTTTGAAACCTGGCGCCCTTCGTCTTCTTTAAATCAAACTTAAGCCGGTCGACACCCAATAACTCTTGGGAGCGTAATTTGAGATAAAAGAAAACGAACCATGCTACGTTTAGTTGTCGATAGGTTTGAAAATAATAGAAATACAACACTAACGTGACTGTTGCAATTATCTTATTATTTAATTTGTAATTTTAAAATAACTTTCCAGTGATTCATATCTTTATTAGTGAAAGTTATTCGAAGGTGAAATAATTATTCCGGAACGAGTGCAATTACTTTTGTAATCACGTGTACCGACATGTGAATTCAAATTAAAACGCTAAAAATGTTTATTCTATTTTATAAAGTGTAGAAATACGTTGTATTTGAGAGGCGAATTACTGCATTATATTGTACTCTTTATACGCCATTATATTAAGTTTTCTAATTGTATTGAATAAAATGGTAGAAGTTTAATTGGCCGATTGCAAAACTGTTACGGTCGCTTGGTGGTGGGTGAAACATGCCCTGTATAGGTGTTTGAAATGTAAAAACACCTTTCCGGACAAGAAGCCAGATACTGGTCGCAAAATACAGTGTTGCCAGACCTGGTGAGATTATACCATAGCTGGAGATCCACTGAAAACTTCTCATTTTGAACATGAAATATGTGATTTAGGAATTTTTTTTTATATCTTGGTGAATTCGTAATTTTTTATTTTTTTACAGATGTGATAATGTTCATAACTATACAAGTAAACTTGTGTTGGCGCTCTCTAACGTCTGGCTGCAAAATTAAGATGAGAATGCTTGTAAAGGCAGACAAACTACAGGTCGGTCCTTACCTGATTATGCTGGGTGTAGTTCCCCAATGACGACGCGCTTCAAGCCGAAAGTAAATTGTAATATTAACAAACAGTTAACTGTATATTACGAGTATATCAAAATGCAAAACTGCTAGAACCAAATTCTAATTTAAAGATTTAAATGTTCAAATAATTCGTTGTTTTATTATTTAACTAAATTTTTAATATTTTATACTGAATTTAGTCGCTTAATCAAATTACAAGAAAAATTCTGAAAAATGCTGTAATAAATTTAATGAAATGTAATAACTACAGAAAATTTGGTTAAATTCGGCAACTTTTCAGCGCGCGAAATCTCAAGAAATCTGACGACTTTTTAAAGCGACACTTAAGGAAATTCTTATTTTTCATTTGGCAACACAGGCTAAATATAAAACGCGCCTAGTTATACCTTAAAACGGAGTCGCAGATAACTGGTGCATGAAGTGGTGTAAAATATGCTATAGAAATAAAAATATTTTGATTGGAGTAGCATAAATATAAAGCTACTGTTCGTGATATCGGTAAATATTTATTAATTGTTGATGTATTGATATTATTGTTAATTGAAGCCATTGATAAAACTAGTTGTGTTCTTGGGCTCTAGGTAGTGCGGTGGAACTAGTTTAGGTACATGGACTTGGTTATTTGAAAAAATGCCAACTAGTAACCTCAAAACGTATTTCTTGAGATGGCCAGGGAGGTTCTCACTCCTGTTTTATGTCTTTCGAAAAGAGCTGGCCCTTAAATCGTGTGCACGTTGACAAGGATCGGCTTAAGAATCTGTGAAACAGTATCGAGCGTGATAAGCATCCTATTCTTCTCGTCCACTTTCTTTAGGAACTTTCAGTTAGTGCACTGAAGATAATGTTGTAATACACTCAAAGGGTTCACTACTAGAAGCTTCGTGGAATTTTTACGAAGAAAATACTTCCTCCGGCACCGTAAGTAACATATATTCCTCATGCTTTGCAAATGTAGTATGGTATATCTACCCGTTTTTCACGATATGATGATATCATAAATGCTAAATGTTTGATGTTTATGGGAGCAATACATTTACGTAAAGTACCTAACTAGAGCAGTGATTTGATTATCTGTCTGTACCTGTGTGAACGTGTTGATTCGGCGGTCGAGGCAAGACCTCGCAGTCTTATCCGGATTTTTATAAATTTCGAGTAACAGAAACGGACTCGCTGGTTAAATTGGTTTTTTTCGGCATGTTGAACCCGTGAGTAGCGCTAGCTAGGTGTGCTAAGCCAAAATAAGAGGGGAGGTGTAATTCTATTTAAAAAATGTGTTATTGTTAAATAAATATAACGCTACTGTAATAATATCATTAATTATTTATTAATTGTTGTACTAATTCAGAATTAAATAAGTCCATCAAGACAACAAGTTGTGTTCTTAGGATCTAGCTAGCAGGGTCGGATTCCTCAACCTGGTTAATTGAAAAAATATTAACCAGTAAGTAACCTGAGAACAATACATTGGGATGGCAAAGAGAGGGCAACTAGACCACAGTTTCATCGGATAAATTGGGTGACATGTCTCTCGACACAGCGGTACTTCGAATGCCGAGCTTATCGGGTATCCGTTGTGCTAAGCGTCCTATTCTTTTCCTACGGGATTTTAGGTACTCGGAATTAACGCACTGAAGATAATGTTGTAACACACTCAAAGGGTTAACTACTAGAGAGTCACAGAGACAAGACCACCTCCGATCTCGTATGTAACATATTTTTATCATGCTTTGCTAACGTAGGAATGTACAACGGCTTGTTTTTCATGTTAATGCTAGTGATATTCTGAATTGTGAATGTGTAATGTGTTAGAGAGCAACATATTTACGTAACTAGAATAAGCCTAACCGGAGTTTTTCGATCAAGGACTTTGGTGTGTGACTATTAGTGTATTTATATGTCTTAATTTACGCCATGCGGCCTTCATACAGGATGTCACAGGAATAGGGGGAAATATTAAAAGTGTAAACGCATTTTCTATCAATCTCAGCAGTTCGCAAACAAAACTTTATTTTATTTTAACTTATAAAAAAACTACAATATTTAAAAAAAATAACCAGTTCCACTGAATTCTACTTGGGCTAATCTATTATTGCTTTGAATATTTGTACTTATTTTTGAAACCCTGTATTTTGAAATTGCAATGCTTTGTTAAAGTTAATCGGTTTTTACTAATCCCATAAAAAATGTGTTAAAATAATTAATTAACAATTAAATTTACACACGCCCCTTAACCTTTTGCTTTTAACCAAATATTAATTTGACTCGACCTACTAAGCTACGGTTCAGCAATAAAAATAAATAACCGTTAAAATACAGAAACAGTGTGAGTATAAATTACCACACGATATTCTTAATTAATTAAATTATATTTTGTCAGTTAAAATGTGCGAAGCCTTAAAAATAATTTTAAGCGGGCAAGACCTATTTAAATTACATATTTTTAAAATGCCAGCGGATTCACCGGCAAACTAAAGAAAAAAAACATGCGTTTTATATCTTTAATCAGCATCATTCTTTCATTGAAATAATGCCACTATAAATTACGTGTCTGTGATGTGTAAAGGAGTATTCTTCTATCGAGTGCACGACCGTGACACGTTAATTTAAAGGCCATACTCATTTTCTGCAATTGCGCTGCAGATTTTTCTTAAAAATTCATATATACAGAATGAATTAAAAATCATTACAACATATCCATTTAACTTCGTTAAGTTACAGTTTCTTCATTTCTAGTTGTAAAAACACGATGGTGTTTGTATCATGACGCAGCTATTGAAAAATCTTTGGTACAAAAATGAATGAAATATTCGACTATATCTAGGCTTCCGGGTTGGATCCGCGTCATCGGTTCGTGAACTGCCGTCGTTTCGTCCTCGGTTGCACGGGACATCTTCAGGGCTGTGGTCGCTTTGGGATCTGGAACACAACTCCCAAACACAAATCCCAAAGCGACCACAGCCCTGAATATGTCCCGTGCAATCGAGGACGAAACGTCGGCAGTTCATGCACCGATGACGCGGCTCCAACCCGGAAGCCTAGATGTTATTCACAGCGGCCGCGGAAGCCTGCAACTTAGATTATTCGACTATAGTTAAAAAGCTCAATATATTTGCCACCTTAATATAGTAAAAAATATATATAATGTAATGTGAATGTAAAGAAGGAAGCGTATAGGTCAAATTTATAAAATAAATTGGTTGCGGGTAGCATGTTTGATAAAATTATGGGCAATTAAAAAGCTGTGCTGTGACGTAAGTGGACAGCTGTGAAGCAGGGCCGCACTACTCCGAAACGTTATCGAACACTATATTCCACTGCTGATTTTAAAACAATGTTGCCGGTCAAGACGGTCTACGCAAGGTTATGGTTGTGCAACAGCTTTGTTTTAAGACAAAAATACAAAAACAAAGTTGTATTTGCTCAAATCAAGCGCAGTCATCAACTGCTCATAACTCTTTCAAACATGCTTTCCACAACAAATTTCTGTTTTAATGTGACCTACGGAAAGAGACAACTCGCCGCGGCCGACTCGCCGCAGCAGAGTTGCCGCGACTATGTCGTCGCAGCAGAGTCGCCGCAAACACAGCTCGCCACGGTTCGACTCGCCGCGAAAGTTAATAAAATTTGCAGTTTGAAATACGTTCATGGCTATTTGGTGGTGGTGGATGGTCAGTCCTGACAGTCAGGACCATCTTTTGCTATGAAGGGTTGCGGTGCCCTAAAAAGAGCTGAGGGTGTTGCAGGTTTCGGAGAAAAAGCGGGGTTTTGCAGCTCTGAAAGGAGCTTGGTGCAGTAGAACTTTGTCTATGTAGGATCGTTAGCTTGGGCTCGGTCTAGCAGATGTTGTTACTATGTTTAGCTTTTTGGGCCGCATTTAGCGGTTGGGTCCGTTTTGATCATGAAAATGCAGCGCCTTCAAAAATCTATTTTGGCCGTCGTTGTATAGCGAAATAAACAAACATTGACCGTCGCCGCATAGCAAAATAAACGAACATTTGCAACTGTGACAACCGTAGCGGGAAACGGATGTCACCTATTGTTTACTTTTATATATCAATAAAAACGAACTTTTGCAGACGGCGTGATCTTAATATTTTCCAAATCGGAAGTCGTCGTTGACTAGCGATCAAACACTTGCAAACGTGGCGGCTGTAGCCGGAAACGGAAGTCGCCTGATGCTTAGTGACGTACAAGACAGACAGACCCGTATGTTTCCTGTCACTTTCATACGAGTATAAAGTAATTTTTATTTAGTCATAAAAAAATGTTAGTTAAAGATAACCGAGAGCAGAACTAATGTATAATGTCAATGTCTACGGCAGCCACTTCTTTGAATAGCTTATTTTTCAGATCCCTATAATTTTAACTTCCTTGCCAAAGTCTCAAACAAGTTATCTAAGCCCAAAAAAAGATATATTTTTTGGTTTCACTAACTCCTAAGGTCATATTAACCCCCCCCCCCACCGTGTCACATGCAGGAGACGTCACAAACAGTCATGCCCTGGTGGGGATTTGAACCCATAACTCATTACTGACTTTCGGTCGTATGAAAGCCGGTGAAAAGATATTTAACTTCTAGGTTCAACGTTCTCGGACAATTAAAATAGCAGAAATCCACTACACTTTGATGTTGAGCTAGCAAACGCGACGTTTTAAGCAGAAAACGCAACAGGTACGGAAATATTCTTTTTTTTGCGCGTGAAGAATACGATTTTTTGGAAAATTGAAACACTTTATTAAATTGTACTCTTTACACTAATTACATTAAGTTTTGTAATGTTATATTATAAGCGCCAAGCAAACGTTTAATTGCTTGACCACAAATTTGTTACGGTCTATTGGAGAGGGTCTTACAACTAAACATGGTGTAGACAGGCATGATAAACCAGATGCAAGGTGCGAAAGGTTTAGGTCGGTAAATAAATGTGACTTGATGGAATCCGATGAGATAGCTAGCTGTATGCTTGGATCCTAAGTTGTTCGCATAGACTATTATATCTTCGTCAACCTCTATAATTGATCATGTGACTTATTGCATCAAAGAGTATTTACCGATGACCTCAAAACGTACATCTTGATGTAGCGCGTGATGCCCATTTCCCACCAATCTGTGACTGTGTGACTAATGTCTTTTCAATTACCTCAAGTATAAGTAGGAACACTACTGAAACACACTGCAAGAGTTCACTACTAAAGCCTATGTGGGATATTCACAGAAAGAAATACGTTCCACCTAAGAAATATATTTCGATCATGTTTTCTAACGCAGCCTGTGTTTCATGTTAATACTGGTGATACTCTGAATGCTGAATATTGGATGTAGTTGAGAGCAACATTTTTACGAAACGTGCCTAACTTGAGTAGGCCTGCACGGAGTTTTTCGAGAATGCGACCTGGCTGCATCGGCCGAATGTTGGCAACCTTCGGTCACTTAATATTAATTTGCGTGTTTATATTATGCGTTCGTTATAGTTTGAAATTGCATCGCACTATTAAAGTAAATCAATTATTACCTTCCTACACTAATTCAAATGTTATCCCGCTTTGAATTTTACTTGCCGCTATTATTTAATGCGGAATTTTATAGGAAAAAAGTAAAAACAAATTCTGTAGGAAACGGGCCGTAGTTGAATTGCTGACATTGAAATAATAACTCACACCTGGCAGTTCATTTATATTTACAAACAATACTGCCTAGAACAATAAAATTTCCCACAATTTTAAGATAAAAATTTTTAACTGCTGCAAAGCTCACTTAATACAAGATTAAAGCGATATGCCTACTCACCACAAAGCCCTAATATAATTACTGAGACTCGACGCTACACGCACATAATTTCAGATTTAATTAAAAGAAACCAACAAAGCATTTAAATGTGTTTGCACAATTAAATCAACATAAGATCATCCTGTGTCTTATTTTAAATCTGAAATTAATTCTGAAGTCGTTTGTCATTTTACATTTAATATTATCTTTATCGCAAAAACAACATATGGATTTAATGCTTCATCCGGTTATCAGAAGAAAATTTTATTCCAATTAAATCCATTACATTAATTTTAATATTCACTACATTTACAGCTACCGGAGCAGTTTATCTTACAAAAACATTAATCAGGTGTTCATGGGAATATACAGGGTTGCGCAAAAGTACGGAACAATGCAAATATCTTTAATATGGCAACCGCGATTTTGACAAAAAATTTTACATGAAGGTTCTGATATACGGTGGATACAATGAAAGTATCGGCGGTTTAAAGGGACTTCCGGTTTTGCCGGAAATGATATCCACTTTTTTATTTTAAATGCAACACCCTGTATATTTTTTGATAAATCGATAAAACTCTTTTTTGCGAGTTCAGTGATATAAGGTTTCGTGCCTTTATTTATAATAATTTTGAGAGATATTGAACAATAATGTTTCGTAATTGTTATCTAGCAGCTCATGAAAACAAAAGAATGTGAGAAGCTTAAAACAGTTATGTAATGTTGTCAAATATGCTTGGTTCGTGTTGTGTTGTTTTGATGTTCGATAGATTGAGCAGTGTGGTTGCAGTAATCAATTAATTAACCAAATTAATTAAAACTGCTGAATTTAACATCAGAAATGGTGCAATTAACATATACAGGGTGTTCCATTTAAAATAAAAATGTTGATATCATTTCCGGATAAACCGGAAGTCCTTTTAAACCGCCGATATTTTCATTGTATCCGTCGTATATGGGAACCTTCATGTAGAAAATTTTGTCAAAATCGCGGTTGCCGTATTAAAGATATTTGCATTGTTCCGTACTTTTGCCCAACCCTGTATACAGTGCCTCTATGAAATAATTTATCCCGGTAATAATTTTTCCTAGAAATTGTGTATTCAATTCTCAACGCGTAATATTGTGGGCGGGCATATTGGAAATACTCCTATTACGCTGACATTTATGAATTATTTATTAATTTTTCGTTTCAATTATTAACAACCGTTAATTCACCAAATAAGCAAAGAAGTCTTTCTTCGCTTAAGTACCAATAAATATTTAAACACTTCTAATATCAATATTTAAAGGTCCCCGTAAAAATACACCGCCAATGACAGAATAGCTGTAAAAATGACTGTCACGGTTTGAACTCTTACCACACGAACAGATAAAAATAGAACATTAGGTGTACAAAATTGGTATGACACAAGAGACAGTTAAACTTTGGAATATCCATCCACAGGTGGTCACGTTATAACTGTTTATGTTAACAATGTGATTGTAGTTGATGTACCAAGTTTTAAAGATCGTGTTGTTGCATCTCGATAGGTATTCAAAATAAAAATACGTGACGAGCATTCCCACAGAGTTCAGTCTGAATCACTTGAAGAATCCCAACTGCGAAAACTTGGCCCATTTCGACTTTTTTTGCTTTGGTTTCATTCGCAGCTGAGGTACGAAATAACTTTTAACTGCTACGATTTTTTACTTTTTCATACTTACAGCAGCGTTTGTTCGTTCATTCCCTCATATCTCCCGAACGGATGACCCGATTTTGTTAAAACTCCAAACGTGAAAGTATATCAAAAAAATCGTCCACAAAACAGGCTTCGAATTTTTTTACGATAATTAAATATCTTCTAAAACACAGAAACCGTCAAAATTAAATATTTTCAAAATGGTTTTTCATCCCGTTTTTCCGTGTGTTTATTTGATGTTTTCGGCCATTGTTATGGAAATTCCAGTATAGCCAAATGGCTTGATTTAAAGAAAAACATTTGAAAATTTCTAATCTTTTCCAAAGGTTCTTCCCCGGGTGTTTTTGGTGTTCTAGACAATGTTACAAGAAATCTAGTCTAGATAAATGGTTTATTTGAAAGCAAAACAATTTGGAATTTTCAAATCTTTCCTTTATTTTAACGAAAAACGTATGGAATATTTAAGTCTTTTCCGAGGCATTTTCCCAGAGGACATTTTCTGGTGGTTTAATTTGTCGGTTTTCTTCTTAGCTAAATGGTTTATTTTAAAGAAACCCATTTTGGAATATTCAAGTCTTCAAGCCTTCTCGGAGAATCTTTTGGGGGTTTTGACGGGTGTTATTTCCGTTTTGTCTTTTTAGCTAAACGGTTTATTGCATAGAAAAACAGTTTGAAAGATTTTACAGGAGCAAAAACTCCCTTATCCCGGAGGAATTCTCAGGGTTTTTTTTTCGGGATTTTCTTTTTCGCTAAATGGTTTATTTTGAAGCTTTTACACAGGTTTTCCCCTGGAAGACTTTTTTCGGGTTTTTAGGAAATTTTATTGCAGGATTTTCGTATTAGCTAAATGGTTTATTTCAAAAAAACACATTTTGGAATCTTCGTGTCTTTTCCAGGGAATTTTCGCGGGGATCTTTTTTCGGGATTTTAAGGGATTTTAATTCAATTTTTTGCTTCTCAGCTAAACGGTTGATTATATAAAAAAAATTTTGAAATTTTCGAGAATTTTCAGTGGTGTTTATCCCGGAGTATTTCTTCCGGGGTTTTTTGTTTCCGGAGTTTCAACTGGCTTTTTATTTCCGGGGTTTCTTTTTAGCTAAATGGTTTATTTTAAAGTTTTTTCATGTTTTTTTTTCTCGTAAGACTTATTTCGGATTTTTGGGCCGATTTATTTCCGAGTTTTTGCATTTTAGCTAAATGGTTTATTTCACTAAATAACTTTTTGGAATTTTCATGTCTTTTCCAAGGTTTTTTTCTGGAGAACTTTTTACGGGGTTTTGCGGGGCTTTATTTTCATTTTTGTGCTTAGGTAAACCGTTTATTTTACAGAAATTCATTTTGAAATTTGCAAGAATTTTCAGGTTTTTTTTATCCCGGAATATTTCTGCCGGGTTTTTTTATTTCCGGGGCTTCAACTGGCTTTTTATTTCAGGGGTTTCATCTTAACTAAATGGTTTATTTAAAAGTTTCTTCATGGGTTTTTTTCTTGTAAGACTTTTTTCGGGTTTTTGGGCCGATTTATTTCCGAGTTTTTGTGTTTTCGCTAAATGGTTTATTTCAACGAATAACATTTTGGAATTTTCATGTCTTTTCCAGAGTTTTTTCTGATGAACTTTGTCCGGGGTTTTTACGGGGTTTTATTTTAATTTTTTCTTTTTGGGTAAACCGTTTACAGAAATTTATTTTGTAATTTGCAAGAATTTTTAGGGGTTTTTATCCCGGAGTATTTCATTCCGTTTTTTTATGTACAGGGTTTCAACCAGTTTGTTTTTAATTCCGGGGTTACTTCTTAGCTAAATGGTTTATTTCAAAGAAAACTGTTTTGGAATATCCAAGTCTTCTCCAGGGAATTTTGCTGGAGGACCTTTTTCGAATTTTTAGGAGGTGTTATCTCCGTTTTGTTGTCTTAGTTTAACGGTTTATTTTATAGAAAAACATTTCGGAATACTCAAGATTTTACAGGGGTTTTTATCCCGGAGGATTTCTTCTGGGTTTTTTATTTCAAGGTTTAATTTTGAACTAAATAGTTTATTTTAAAGTTTTCAGTTTTTTTTTCTCGGAAGACTTTTTCCGGTTTTTAAGGGGGGTTTTATTTACGAGGTTTCTTTTTAGCTAAATGGTTTATTTCAAAAATAAATAAACTGGAATTTTCAAATCTTTTCCAGCGGTTTTTCTCGGAAGACATTTTCTAGTTTTTTCAGCGGATTTTAGCTAAATGGTTTATTTCAAAGAAAATAATTTTGGTTTTTTCAAGTCTTTTTCAGGGGATTTTCTCGGAGAACTTCTTCAGTGTTATTAGAGGATTTTATTTCCAAGTTTTTTTTCTGAGCTAAGTAATTTCTTTTAATAGAAACATTTTGTAATTATCAAGTTTTTCAGGGTTTGTTCCGGATGACTCTTTTCGGTGTTTGCTATTTTTAGGGGGTTTCATTTCCGTTTTTTTGCTGTTTTCGATCAATAATATGTGAATATTAGTCTAGCAAAATGGTTTAATTGAAAGAGAGAATTTTGTTTAATAAAATGTTACTACACTAAATAACCCTTAATATT
Organism: Ctenicera cuprea; assembly: GCA_958336395.1. Classification (NCBI taxonomy): domain Eukaryota; kingdom Metazoa; phylum Arthropoda; class Insecta; order Coleoptera; family Elateridae; genus Ctenicera; species Ctenicera cuprea. Next base: position 13,671,168 of record OY284495.1, on the reverse strand, counting down.
TTAATTTATGTAGTTTGCTTGAGGGAGGGGATAATTATCTCTTACACCCCCAGTAAATCCGCGTTTAATTTAAGGTACTTCTGTAAGTTTCTTATTCTTCCTATAGCGTCTCAGGGACTACACCTAAATAAGGGTAGTGTTATACTCAATGAGCTCTTTTAAAAAATATGTTTTTTATGCTCTGCATATTTTGCAAATCTTTAAATAAAGTTGTTGTAAACGTTTTGGTCCGAAGTCGTGAGCGCAATATCTAGCTAGCGCATTTACGTAGCCATGCTGTGCCAACGCCCTGAGGTTTGGAGCAGGCGGCTTGTAGTAAGTGTAGATTACGATATGTAAGTTTCAATCACCTATTGGTCCCCGCATATTTAAAACGTACCTGTTTTTATGCTTCCTCTAACAAAAACGACATGCTGTATAACTTGTCTTAAAACATAACATCAATATTTTGGAAGGTATACAAATTTCTACTGCAAGAGTAAAGACATCAACAGCTTTGTAACAACGTGTGTCGTTACACGCGTCTACCTGAAAAGTGTGTTGCCTATACACGGCTACAATTTGTGACATTACTTCTGCACCTTGCTGTACATCATAATACCGACGATAGCACGATTCACAAGCACTGTAGTAACTATTGGTTCAAAAATAACTTGAGAAATTGTGCTTTATACTTCTAAAAAATTATCATTACAGCTAAACAGTTTGTTTATGTTACTTCAAAATTAACGCAAAGTAGTAAACAAGAGTCATGCGATCCTTACAATAATTGCGCATAATGCAAACTACGTTTTTCTTCTATGGCACATGATGTAATGCAACTATTATCTCCTACTGAAATACGTACCATAAAGGATTTCCTGTCAATTACAAGTCTGTTGAAGTACTGCAATTTTAAAAAGCATGTTGCAAACTGTTACGCTTATCTAAAAAGTGCCATTACTGAAACAGTGACACATAAATTGTAATTAAAAGTTAAGTACTCGTATATTAACGTTAAATTTAACCGTTGTAACCATTTCTTTTTTTGATTCAACTAGCTTTGAAAGAAATTGGGATAATTGAGTCAGCTATCAAGATAGGTGTAAAACGAGCTGCACGAAAAACGCGAAAAACGAACCAAAACTGTATTTTAACAAACTCGGTGCATGGGAACGGAAACGATAATGGAGAACGTTACTCTTTCTTACATTCATACGATATACTATATTTATTCTACAAGGTTACAACTTTTCTTATTTAAATATATTTATTGATGCATAAACTTTCAAAATGTGTAAAGAATTTTAAACTCAACAAAAAATAACTTAAAATAACTATTTTAACATGTTTGTTGTTTGTTGAAAATCAGTTTACCATTTTACCGCCGGTAATAAATATAAACCAAACAATTTTCATAATATTTCAACACCTCTGAAAATGTAAAATCAAGGCTCGGCTTTCTCAATAACTATATTACCATAAAATAGTTATTTGTGTACCTAGAGCGTAAAGTGATACTTTGTCGTTCAAGCACGTTTGCAGAGCGAACCGACGAGAATTTTTTGTAAGACTTATACAAAAATTAACAAAAAAAAATCTATTTATTAAAAATAATTTTATTTATAAGTTCGAGCTTTACTTCGTTGCAGTTCATTTTAATTTATTGTACATAAAACAATTATTAACTTCAACAGGTTTTGTATTTTAGCTTTATACGCATTTCAACGTGTTTACACGTCATTATCAAAAGCAAGAATCTTGCCGGTCTGAAAATGCGGTCTGAAAAACCGGCCTGAAAAAAGGTCTAAGAAAACCGGTCTGAAAATGAGGTTTCGAAAAAACGGTTGGAAAAAAAACCGTTCTGGAAAAAACTGTTAGAAAACCGGCCTGAAAAAAAGGTTGAAAAAACCAGTCTGAAAATCAGGTTTGGAAAAATTGGTCTGAAAAACCGGTTTAAAACCAATCTGTAAAACCGGCCTGAAAAAAAAAACGGTCAGAAAAAAACAGTCTGAAAAAACCGCTCTGAAAAACCGTTCTGTAAAAACCAGTTTAAAAAATCCGGTCTGAAAATCATGTTTAGAAACACCGGCCTGAAAACCCCCTTCTGAAAAAACTGGTTTAAGAAACCAGACTGAAAAATCGGTTTTAAAAAACCGGTCTGAAAATCAGGTTAGGAAAAACCGGTTTAAAAACCGGCCTGAAAAACGGTCTGAAAAACGGTCTCGATCATCGACTTGGTAATTGGTGGACGGAGCGTAAGTTTCAAACATTGACTTAGAGTAAAGAGAGAGATGCAAGATGCAACCACGTGGGTTTGGGCAAGAAACGCCGGATGCGGACATAGGATACGGTCTGCAATAGTGCAGTTTGCGGCTGTTGTTTGTTTTAATAACGTCAATTACATTGTATCTGTTATATTTAATAAAACACGAAGATGGTTATGTCGTGTTCGAGTTATGGTTGTACAAATCGTTATAAAAAAGGTGGTGCATCATTTCATAGGTAATGTTACAATAATAATAGCAATTGTATGCCCTAACTATCGTATTTACGTGGTTTTGGTTTAGTTTTCCGAAAAATGAACAATTGAGGAAATTGTGGATTGTGGCAATGAAACGAGACAATTATAAACCCAACTCAAATAGCAGATTGTGTAGCGATCACTTTTTAGAAAGTGACTTTATTATTAATTTTGGTCTAAAAGCGCTAAAGACTGATGCAGTTCCAAGTATTTTTAATTTTCCAGTTCACCTCCTTAAAAAACCGATTAAAAAAAGATCAGCAAGGCTTCGGGATATTGTGCAGGTGCAGTGTACAAGGTATGCATTATTCTTATCATTCTTTATCACAAATCTGCGATGATTTGGAATTCGTTAATGCTTATACTACTATATGACAATTTTTTAGTTCTTGTGATATAATGAAGGATTCGGAGTTACCAAATGAATCCTTAGATAAAGCAATACGTGAACCAGTAATTACTGAGCGATCATTACGGTGGGTACTGTATAAAATTAATCTTATTTTTTTTATTTGTTGATATTTCTACAGAGCGATTGATTGTGAACCAATTATATTACCAAATGGGAATACTGCTAACAGGTTATAGGTTCATAGGTATTTTTATATTTTGTAGTTTTACAAATCAAACTTTTCTGCAGAAAACGTAGTGTTGCAATTCACTTTGGCGATTTTAAAGAGAAAGATTTAGCATGTCCCATTAAAGTAAAACGTATGTGGCAAATAGCTGGAAAACCATTACGCGCCAACGGAAGACAATAGCGTATTTAAGGACAATAAAGAAAAGATTAAATAAAAAATTAAACACCTTAGAAGATTTAATATTGTATTTAAAAACGTCGAAGAAGATATCGGTTGATAATTATTCTATACTCCAGGTAAATTAATTCCGTTAGTTACCGTACCAAGCATTACAATGAATACGATTTAGATTCTTACATCTATATTTAATAAATACATCAGTATCGTAATAATATAATTATTGTTCCAGCTTTAGTTTATTTTCGTATTTGTTTCTTTTTATAGGATTGTATCCCATCGTCCCAAAAACAAATTTTACTGCGGCAAATGAAAATAACAAAAGAAAGAAAGTATCCACCGGAATTAAGAACATTTGCACTAACTTTACATTTCTATTCCCCAAACGCATATAATTATACCCGTAAAGTATTTGGCCGGTGTTTACCTCATCCAAAGACTCTTACTAAATGGTATAAAACCGTAGATGGAAGTCCTGGTTATACATCTGAATCCTTACGAGCATTAAAACTAAAAACCGAGGAAATGAATGCCGAAGGGAAAAAATTAATTTGTTGTCTTATGATGGATGAAATGTCTATTCGAAAATATATTAAGTGGACAGGGACGAAACATCAAGGTTACGTAAACTACGGTTTTAATTTAGAAAGTGACAATTTACCAGCAGCTAAAGACGCTATTGTCTTTCTACTGGTTGGTCTGAATTGTCGATGGAAGATACCAATAGGGTACTTTCTAATTAATGGTTTAAATGCTACAGAAAGAGCGACTTTGGTAAAAGGATGTTTAACATTGTCCCATGAAGCTGGTGTTAAGATTATTTCAATTACATTTGACGGTGCTGTGGCGAACTTAACGATGGCTAACATTTTGGGCGCAAATTTAACGTACCCTTCATTCAAAACCTACTTTCCTCATCCTATAACTAAAGATAACGTTTATATAATGCTAGACGCCTGCCATATGTTAAAGCTTGTGCGAAACACCTTAGGTGATTATGGTGTATTGTATGACAAAGATGGTCAAGCAATTAAATGGGACCATTTAAAAAGATTGGTTGAAATTCAAGATGCTGAAGGCTTACATGCCGGGACTAAAATTAGAAGCCAACACATAAATTACTACAATGAAAAAATGAAGGTGAAGCTCGCAGCGCAAACATTAAGTGCAAGTGTGGCAAATGCATTGGAGTATTTATCATTGGATCTCAAACAGAATGAGTTTCAAAATGCGGAGAGTACAGCCAAGTTTTGTAGAATTTTTGACAATTGTTTTGACGTAATGAATACCAGAAATGCTCTCAGTAAAAGTCCTTGCAGAAAAGCTTTGTCAGAGAATAATCTAAGTTTTATAATGGATTTGTTTAAAGAAATGAAATTGTATATTGAAGGTTTGTGTGACAAAAATGGACAGAAAGTAATTGCATCAAGACGCAAAACTGGTTTTATTGGATTTTTAATTGATATGAGTAGTATACTTGGTATTGTAACAGATTATGTTATTAGCAGTAATGAATTAAAATATTTATTGACTTATAAACTTAGCCAGGACCATCTTGAAATGTTTTTCTCTGCAATACGTTCTAGAGGAGGATTTAACAATAATCCAACAGCTGGACAATTTGAAGCGGCTTACAAACGGCTTCTGGTACATACTGAAGTTTCAACTTCAGTTTCTGCAAATTGTCTTGCCCAAGACAAGACATCCATTCTACACGTGTCTGCAACGCAAAAATCACCTATCGATGACCTAATTTGTTCTGAGGATGATGTCGATCTTAGTATAAACATTTCAAATGATATCAATTCCGTCTACATTACTGATATAGTAACATATATTGCTGGTTTTGTATCTAGAAAATTATCGAGGATATTTGATTGCAAAATATGTATCGGCGAACTAGTAGCAGAACAATCGAATTCACTATTATTAAATAGAAAAAACCGTGGAGGTTTGAAGAAGCCTTCCAATTCAGTTATTAAAATTTGTAAAGCAGCAGAAAATGTGTTTCGGTCAACATCAAATTTTCAGCAAAAAAACATTATAAATATTCTAATTGTACAAGCACAAAAAATAGTTTGCGTAAGCAGCGACAGTATATTTGCGAAATTGGCAAGTCACATATTGGACCAGGATCCACTTGAAAATCATATTTTACAACTAATTAAATTAATTTTAAAAGCATATTTTAATATTAGATTGCATCACCGAACCAGTGCTTTAAATGAACAAAAAAATAGAATTAGGCATAAATATTCAAAGCTGATATTATTTAACAACCAATAAACTGTAACTTCCAAAATTAAAAGTATAATGGTATATTAATAAATAATTTAAAAAACAAAATTTGGAGGTTTTGTGTGTATTCAATATAATATTATAATGTCTATGGTCTCGATGCGTGCATTAAACCAGTTTTGACGTAATAACTATTCAATACAATATTTCTTCTTCATATGCCGATACAGAGTAAAAGAATTAAGTTTAAATGATAATAAATAAGTGAAACAAAATGGTAAGTATAAGGTGTGTGTGGGTATTTATTATTTATTTCCAATAAGTAGAATCACATAGTTAATAATAGGGTAGAAGTTTTAGTTTTCTTGTATAGTCAGGAGTCATGTCACGACCGGTTTTAAGACAGGTGTTTCAAACAGGTGTTTCAGATAGGTTTTTCAGACAGTTTTTTTCAGGTCGGGTTTTCCAGACCGGTTTTTCTCAAGCCACTCTTTTCAGACCGGTTTTTTCAGACCGTTTATTTGAGACCGGTTTTTCAGGCCGGTTTATCAGACTGGTTTAAAATGGTTCAAAAATCAGTAAACGTTAAGTTGCTGTTGTCAAATAAAAGCGCAGAAGCCTACTTTATTCACAATAGTAGAAAAACAAATTATCTGCACCCATTACCACAACATTGAACGGGCATATTTCAGCCTGTATGTTTGAAACCATTCTTACAGTATAATTTCAGGGAAACTTCGCCAGGAGTTTCTTGTACTTGTGAAACTTGTCCGTTGTAGTCGAGAAACCCGTCAGCGTAATGTCGTTGGTCCGCTTATCATTCGCTCGGTGAGCACGTGCAGCATATATAGACATTTTTGATTGTATTTAGAAACCGACATTTTTTACGGTTTTTATAAAAAAATCGATTTTTGAGAAAAATTCCTTAAGAATAAAGAAAATTAAACGGAATGGCAAACTCGTCCGCCAAAATTAACCCCTCTAATTTTTGCTGCATCTAAAAATTAAGTTGCAATTTTGTCAACCTTATTCTACTATCACTCATAAGGAATTTAGCTTAAGCAGAAATATTTTATCGTTCTCCGTTTTCAAATAAATATTTAATTATTAAAACTTCAAAAATTTTTTGTACTAATAAATACGCACACTAAAAAAGTTGTTAGACATTGTATATCATTTTAAAATTAAATTCGTCCCTATTCATATAAATCATAGATGTAATGACATAATGAGATAATTAATACATTACATACAGCTTCATTGCCCCAATCACCCTACATGAGTTTAACGTAAATATCGGAACCCGCAAATATAATAATTACCTAAGCTGTCTCGAGATGTAGGACATGTTTACTGAATGCATCGCCACTAAAAATGAAGTTCGTACAGAGAAGTATCTACAATTATAACTTAAAAAATTGTCATAATAAAACAGTTTTGTAGTAAATACGTTGTAATGAAAAGCGGAACCTAGACGAGCTCGCAATTTGTAGTGCTGGTAATCGTTTGGTATGTATTAGGTTATGTTCAGCGCGATAAATACACATTTCCGACCCGCTGGAATTAAAGCCATAACCAAATTATACCAACAGCAGCGGCAGCAACATAAATTTTCACTCAAAACAACCAATAAACTGAGCCAACATGCGAGTACCCGCCATTGTGTTATAGTGATCAATCTTTCGGAGATGCAGGTTTGGTCGTCTTGATATGCTGAGACAATTACGGATTTAATATATAGAATATTCGGTTTGGAACAAATAAATAAAATTTTTTGCAGGTTATAATAATATTAATAACCAAGTACTGGTAATTCTACTTCTACTGAGGTAGGTTCTCTACTGGTTTGCTACTATTTTCTGATGAGAGCTCTTTGGCATCTAACAAGCGTGCATGGGCCAAAACAACAGAAGCCTCACTCTCTGCTAGTTTGGGCAGGAAAAACGACGCTCATCGAGAAGAGAGTCAAGATCAACCAAGAGGTGTAACAAGCAGTACTGAAATAGAGGTTACTTCCCTGGTCCGACAAACATTTCGGAGTAGGTAAATGGACGGTCCAACAAGATTCAGCAACAGCACACTAGGTTCGTTTTTTACTCAAGAATGGACTGGTAAGCATTTTCGTAATTTTATCACTGCACACGAATGGCCACCAAACTCACCGGACCTCAACCCAAAGGACTGTTCAGTTTGACGCATTCTAGGTGGAAATGCAAAACTCTACACAACGCTATAGGTAGCCTCACTTCGGGAGGAAATGGTTTTATTCTTTATTGAAATATCAAAAATAAAATATACCCGAAATGAATTGAAAAATAACCGTGCTAAAAATTACGAAAACTTGTTGGGTGGCAACGAGTGTTGGTTTTGCTTCTAAATAATTGTCTTAAGCAAAACCAACACGAGTTGCGTTTCAGTAATTTTATCGCTGCACACGAATGGCCACCGAACTCACTTGACCTCAACCCAAGGGACTGGTCAGTTTGGCGCGTTCTAAGCGGAGGGCCTGTGCAAAACCCTACGCAACGCTATAGGTAGCCTCACTTCATGAGGAAATGGTTTTATACTTTATATAATTATCATAAATAAAATATTCAAAGTATAAACAGCACTTTATTAAAACTTTATGTATGAACAGTAATACCCGAAATGAACTGAAAAATAACCGGGCTAAAAATTACGAAAACTTACGAGTGTTAGTTTTGCTTCTGAATAATTTTCTTGGGCAAAACCAACACGAGTTGCGTTTCAGTAATTTTATCGCTGCACACGAATGGCCACCAAACTCACCCGACCTCAACCCAATGGTCTCTTCAGTTTGGCGCATTCTAAGCGGAAGGCCTATGCAAAACCCTACGCAACGCTATAGGTGGCCTCATTTCAAGAGGAAAAGGTTTTATACTTTATATAATTATTATAAATAAAATATTTAAAGTCTAAACCGCATTTTATTGAAATTTTAACTATGTAACAGTAACACCCGGAATGAATAGAAAAATAACCGGGCTAAAAATTACGAAAATTTGAGTGTTAGTTTTGTTTGAGAATAATTTTCTCAGGCAAAACAAACACGAGTTGCATTTCAGTAATTTTAACACTGCACACGAATGGCCACCAAACTCACCCGACCTCAACTCAATGGACTGTTCAGTTTGGCGCATTCTAGGTGGAAGGCCTATGCAAAACCCTACACCCAAAACACAACGCTATAGGTGGCCTTACTTTGGGAAGAAATGGTTTCATTCTTTATTTAATTATCAAGAAAAAGAATTTTCAAAATCTAAACGGCATTTTATTGAAATTTTATCTATGTAACAAGTATACCCGGATTGAATTGAAAATAACCGGGCTAAAAATTACGAAAACTTGATTGTTAGTTTAGCTTGAGAGTAATTTCCTTAAGCAAAACAAACACGAGTTGCATTTAATTACTTTTACCCGACTATTTTTCAAGTAACGAGTGGTACATGATTATTTCACGATTTGTATTTTTAAAATTAGTAAATAAAACAGGTAATTAGTTGCTCAAATTTTTTTGCAATAAACTTTGTACGTCAAAAATATTTGAGGTAAACGGCAGTAGTTTTTGAACCACGACGTAAAAGGTAAAATATGGTTGAAATTACGTTCTGCGTTTTGCTTTATAATTTCTCGCCGCCCGCCCGCCGCCGTAACCGTTCACTCCTTCATTTGCTGGTTAGATTCTCCTAACGCTCTGCAAACTTCGAAAATTTCTTTAAAATCAACTCACAATGCCATATCGCAACAAGACACGATAAGTTTAAATCAAGGCAGTGAATAAGATTATTTTGAACCACTTTGCGTTTAAAACGTCAGTAAAATCTTTCCAACTAAAGCTTCTTTCAAGATCAAATCCGTGTTCTCAGATAACATCTAGAAATTTCAGGGCAATGTGACAACTTAACATTCTCTGAGAAAACTTTTAAACTTCAACAGCAGTCATGAATAACTTTGGAATTCGTCTTTTGGTCACTTGTATAACTTCCAAAACCCCCATTTTTCTCCAGCTTTGTTTTCAAGGAAAACCTGTTTGGATGTTAAAATTCAATCTATTTTGATCGATAACGAGATAAGTTTTGCAAGTGTAAATGCATATAAATCCGGCCCTCGCTTCTAACTTGATTTTAATTGTCAGTGATGATACAAATGTTCTTATAAACATAAAATTTATTTTATCAATAGGAAAGTTGAATTTTAATTTTAAACTCTAATAAACCCGATACCTTTTAAAAAACCAGTTCTTGCGTAACTGTCCTGCAATCCATGCATAATAATTACTACCTTACAAAGAAGTGACATCAGAAAAGTGTATTTACGAAACAAACCTTGAACTTACGTCAAGCTGTTTTTATTTCATGTAATGAATATTTATTAGACACGTTCAAAATGTTTATAAAAGATCGCTGAAAGCGTCTCATAAACTAATTTTCTAATCTCAGTAATCGTTCGCATTTGACCTTTCATTAAAGAGGTTGGTACGTTAACGGGACACTATCATCCCGTAACACCACTGAATCGGCTCTAAATTTAAATTTGCATTTATTTGTAATACGAAAAAATCAATTTTGAGATTTTACGGAAATACATGTCTTGTACCTCCAGAAATCAAAGAAAATTGTTTTTAAAAAATGTCTGTCTGTCTGACGGTGGGTGGATGGGAGACGCATTAAATTTCAGGAACTACTGGCCCTATTTTAATAAAATTTGAAATCGGGAAAACAAGTTTTCTGAAACCATGCGGAGCTGGAAACAAAAATTGCATATCTCTTTTCGGTATCACGTTTTGGAAAAACAAAATTTTTAATAATATTACTCAAAAACTGGCTACTTGATTTTTTTAAATTTCGGCGAATCATAGAGCGGGAACGAGTTATAATTTGGTTCGTGTACCAGCCCGCCCGTTAATTTAGGTGTGCCGCCTTCTAGAAATTTTTAGAAACTTTGGATTAAACGCCTATTTAATCAAAAACAAGTTATCACATCAGGGTGCAAAGTTTAAAATTAAATTGATTTATTACACATAAACAGTAGCATGTCACCTGGTAGACAACAACAAAAAATAATGATAACCTATTAACAAAGTAGCATTACTAAAATTTTAATAATGTAACAAGCACGTGACTCGATTTCTCGACCAACCTATGCCTCACAACGCTGTACACGCATTCTAGCACTGAGGCGTGCTGATAGTCGATGCTGGAATATAGAACCCATACGATGATGGTATATTGTATACCGGCAAAATGTTGCCAGCCGGCATCGGTCTGCTAGTTACGGTTATATATCGTAGGGTGACGGTGCAATTGAGCATTTCATAGAAAGCCCAGGCATGGTTTCGGTCAGATAGAGTAATTTACTTTTCATGACTTTTTAAAACAATGTTGTCATGTCTCCAGGATTTCTATGATTCTAGGTTATTGTCGAAAGGTGTTTTTTAAAAATAATTCGGAAAAAAATATCTGGTCATTTGGTAAATATACGGATTTGATCAAAAGGCTACGACGTACAGTCTGTTCTGAAAAGAGCCGAAGACCGTGGCCACTTTATTTTTGATTTAATCCTTCAGCAGCAGGTTTTTCTGCAATTTCATTAAAACGAAAATTTCACATAATCACATAATCTTGTCGAAAATTTTCTTTTTTTCACATTTTTATGTAATACACAAGGGATGATTAAATATTTTTGTTTTAGCTAAATTGCTCATAAGTTATAGTAGAATAAGATTCAGAACTTAATTTTTAGCTGCAGCAATATTTAGGGAGATCACGTTTTCCCTCCCCTCCCAATTTATGGCTGATGAGTTTGCTGTATTGTCTCTGGTGTTTTTAATACCAATCAATCTTTTTGCCTAAAATTTAAAATAAAAACGTTTTTGTCATTGAAAAACTGGGTTTCCTAAATTCAGACAGATAATGCGGACGGGGCCAACGGCATATGTAGATCTGGCTTGAGTCAGTCAACCTATTGCAGTCGCCTCTTCAACAACAAAAGTTCAATAAAAATAATTCGTCACATTTTTGAAGTTACACATGAATGTGTTGTACAAAATATTCTCATCAATGTAAAAGCAATTTCTGCACGATTTAACATTTTTAGAGGTACGTTCCGCACCAATAATTATAACAACTCGGATTTTTTAATTTCCCCAATAGGTGGTTCCTAAAAATAGTATTTAGTGAATACTTAAGGAGACCCTTGACAGGTTTGGATGAAGTTTGGTATGCATACTAAGCAAGTGAATTTACATGTATGCCAAACGATAATCTTATAAAATTCGCTAGAGGGCGCCAGTTACGGGTAGGTGCCCTTAGTCTTTCTGGAGTAATTTTTTTGTGTAAGTCTTTTCAACTTTTTATGACGGAATCAGATGCATAATTTGAATATCTAAAATAAAGTTAATCTTGTGTTTTTTTTCGCACGGCGCACTGAATTGCTTCTACAAATTCAAAACGCTGGCAATGACAATAAATCGTTACAAATAGGCACTACGGTTAACTCCTTATTCGACGGTGTCAAAAATGTATCGAAGTAAGAGGTTTACAGTTCGAACAACTTCTCTAATGTATTTATCCATATTTTGTATTATCTTAAAACAATAAATTAATTTACATTGAAATAATTATAGATTGTTTGTGTCCGCCATTGTATTAAATTATAAATATCTCAAAAAAGAAGCTGTAACTCTGTAAAGACATGTTTCGGACACATATTCATATACACGTTTTTACTGGGCTGAATCAATCTTGAAATGTTATTCTACAACGCATGAAGTACCCATCGAAACTTTCATGGCAACTCGATTTTTCATAAAAGTTGAAATACCTCGTACCAAAAAGGGATTAGGGTAAATATTGGGTTGTAGTTATTAACATAAATTGGGGAAACTTGATAGCTTTAATTAGCACAAGAAAGCTTGAGAGTGTGAGACAAAATTTTATTGATACTTCTATCCAATCAAAAACTAAAAAAGAGTGGGGCTGCAATTTTATTGGAAAAATAAACAAGTCCAACCTCTTAGAGGATAGGCATGAATTTTAATAAAAGAGTATGTTCCCTTAAAAAAGGGATCAATTTTTCTGATTCTCAAAGATCACTCAGTTCGCTAAAATCTTAACGTCAGTTTGGAAGCATTATTGCTAACATTCTGTTACAGTATCACAAGTCTGAGACTTGAAACTTTAGAGCTACGAAGAGCACTTTGCCAAAATCAAATAGGCTTAGGCGTAGATGCTTATTCTTGTCGGTGTACCTGATTAGGCGCTATTGTAGTTCGGGACTTAGGCGTAGCAATGAGGCGCTATTGCAGGGAAGCCGATTGGAGTGAATGACGGCGCTATTTCCATATTGGTTGCGGCAAGACGCTCTTTTCGCGTGTTGTTGTTACACATTTGTACGTAATCTATCGCTGCTATTGGGTTAAGTTCTCAGGCGTATTGACAAGCGGCGCTATTGTCCGTCGGGAATTAGGCGTAGCGGCCAAGGCGCTGTTACGATGAGACCTAATCAGGCTAAGAGTATTGCATACAAATGAGTGGTAGCACTCGGTGTTCCAACGAAGAGCATCCACTTGCTTTCGTAATCTGTACAATACTCGACATTTATAAACAGTCCCAAAATAGAAGTATCAGTGTAGGTAAAACTGGGGTAAATATTTGGATTGACAACTTTACTCGATGCAACTGACGGCAAAATTCTATTTAAATGGTTCTCGCACTCATAACACCAATATTTGCACCACATAAATATATAAATTCTTTAAAAGGTTTACTGTTGTTAAAATCAGCTTAAAAACTGATCCTTTTTAACCTCGATAAAGACAGGGCAAATCAGCTATGAGCAATAATTAATACACAACGTAGATCCGACACCGATCATCGGAAATAAATAAGTAATCAAGCATAAATACCTGATGCATTTTAAATAGTACATTTAAAATTTGCAAATAAAAATATCTACGGCACTGCATGATCACAAGAATAACTTTTTCTAGAGAATCAAATTCATAAAAAATTTTACACAAAAAAATTACTGCAAAAAAACTGAAGGCATCTGCCCGTAACCGGCGCCCTCTATCGAATTTTATAAAACTATCGTTTGGCATAATGTGTAAATGCACTGGTTAGTATGCATGCCAAATTTCATCAACATCGTCCAAAGGTATCCTTAAATATTAAAAAAAAAACATTTTTAGGGGCCACCTTTTGGGGGCCAGTACGCCCATAAAAAATCGTAATGGAGGAAAATAGAAAAATACAGATCTCTTAATTTTCGGTGCGAAACGCATCTCCAAAGTTACCAACGATACCCTGTATATGAATGACAAAGTGGGTAGCAAAATGAATACAGAATACACAAGCTTACAATGTTTATGTTTGAGAAACCATATATTTAGTATGCATGAATACAAATGAATTCGTTTTTGGCATAACAACGTAGAAGTAAAATTTGCATGTCCCTGATTACTGATTACCAAGTACTAACTAAATATATTAGCAAGTACGGAACGAGATTAACGCCAACAAAGAGAAGATAGTGCAATGGGTAGAGATCCTCACTTTGATAAAACCGCGCAGATTAATAGTTTTAGTAAATCATATTCAAATGCACCGAGAACGAACGATAGATAATACAGACAATGTTTACTTGAATCACGGAAGCTATCCAAGATACAATTCATATTCATCATGTTGTCATAGATACCATGAAACACAAACAAAACATCTTCTGTAAACTAACAGCAACTAAAATTTAAATTACTGTTATTGACACAGTTTTAAATGTTCGAAAAATAAACGGAGGAGTAAATATAATAGAAGCAGATGTGGTTTTGACATTCGCTTCATATGCGAATTCTCACAAACAATTTTGTAACCGGAATGAGAGTTCATTTAAAAGTGATATAAAAACAGAATTACCACTCCTGGCAGGACAGGTCTAAATTAAATGGAATTTCGGAATAACAAACAATAAATTCACAGAGGCGCGCCGTTACGTTACTACTGGGGGTTTAGCACGTTTCAAGGAATTCGGCTTCGCGATGAATTAAGGGCGTGAACAACAAATATTATATTATATTGTAATAGTTCGTAAAAAGAATATTTTATTTTACAAATTTCGCACAACTGCTGCAATAAATCGCTAAACAATTTTTTTTACTTTACTCCTAGTTAATATCTTGCCTTTTGAGTTCTTGCTCGGTGTGAAAACTAATTTCAAATTCTTTAAAAAAATTATATAAAAAAAAATCAGTTAAGGTAAGATCGGGAGACTTTGATGGCCTTTTCAAAATCTCAAAATCTGGAAATTAACCGATTTGGAAACATTTCCCTGAAAATGTTCATGCTTCGTCGTACCTCATTCCGTTATAATTCCACAGTTTTCCCACAAAAATAAAATTACATTTACAATTAAAAAAAAATAACATGGTACAGGAAGGGTAAGATCGGGAGACCTTGATGGCCATCTCAAAATCTTGAAATTAAACGATTTGGAAACATTTTCCTTAAAATGTTCATGCTTTGTCTTTCTTGCCTCATTCTGCTATAATTCCACAGTTTTACCACAAAAGCTTTAACATGATACATGAAAGATAAGATCGGGAGACCTTAATGGCCATCTCAAAATCTTGACATGTAACGATTTGGAAACATTTTCCTTAAAATGTTCATGCTTTGTCTTGCCTTATTCCGCTATAATACCACAGTTTTACAACAAAAGATTTAACATGATACATAAAAGATAAGATCGGGAGACCTTGATGGCCACCTCAAAAACTTGCAATTAAACGATTTGGAAACGTTTGCCTTAAAATGTTCATGTTTTGTCATGCCAGAATTGACTTCTAATGGTATATGCGAATAACATCAACAGCGGGCACAGCCCACCACATGCAGCGTATCATTTTTATCTGAATAACGACTTTGTTTAATTAAGTACACATTAAAAATAACAGTTTAAACATTCATCCTTTTCCAGAACGTCCATAAACTTTCATCTATCTACAGAATAAGCACGAGCAACTTTATCTTGATCCCCGTAGGAATAAAATTGCCTTCCCGCCCATGTATGGAATATTTAAAAATATTATTCCCTAGAGATGTAACCCAAGCACATGTTATATAAAATTAATAAAAACCATCCTTTTGGTGTCACAACGACCTACAAGCCGACTATGAACTTTTTCAAATTATAAAAAATCACCAGCCAGGCCAGACTTAAAATTTAACTTTTGCTGTCTGTTATACCTACCTGTTACGTAGATTTCGGTGACTATGAAAAAGTTTTGAATTACTGAAGTTTAATTTGAAATAAAAATGTATGACCGCAGAGGGCTTATGAAATAGTCTCGGATGTAACACAGTGACGGCATAATGCGCTTGAAATTTTTAAAAGCTACGCTTTTTCATGCAGGATTTGCGTTGAATAAAGTTACTTGCAAAGACAAGATCGCCGTTCTAATTAACTTAATTAAATAAACCGTGACGTAATTATGTATTTATAGTTAAGGTTAATAATTTGTTTTTGAAAATTTAAAATGGCGGAAATTCATAAATGAAAAATCAGTATAAATTAATATACACGTGATAGAAGTTGACTTTTAACGCAATTCATTAAACAAAGGGGCGCAAAATGTATGACAAACGATCCATCATACTTATTTGCTAACAAAAATGTGCCTGCAAAGTTTTTCCGTACAACAGATTAGCTGTTACAGTATTTGTATAAATTCCGGAGAGCTCAAACACTAGCACGGGAAAAGAAACACTTCATCAACTTTCCAGATATAAGAAAAAATCAGCAGGATGCCAAATAAAACTTGAGCACTTTAATTGGATTTCTATTTATTTTGTTAAGTTGAAATTACTTTCTTGAAACGTGAAAGGTAGAGCGATACCAGATTAGGTCAATAAGACACCCCCCAAAAATTTTCGCTTTTCACAAATTCACAGAAGGCGTCACAGAGACATTCGTTGACTGGGACACAAACCAAATTATAGCTCATCCCGAGCTCTATGAGCCCACAAGAACAATCGTGTAACCAGTTTTTGACAATGTTTTTTTAAAAACTTGAAAGCAAACGCATTCACATTTTTCAGATTTAAAAAATTCTTTCCGGTTTCAAACTTTTTTAAAAGCTTATTTTCCCAATGAATTATGATACAGCCCTATAATCCAATGCTCATTAAAATTGGACCATCCGTTTGGAAGTTATAGTGCGCACACACCTACAGTTGGCATTTTTTTAAACTACTTTTCGTGTTCCTGCCGGTCCAAAACATGTATTTCCGTCAAAATGCTAACGTTTTAAATTTTCATGAAATCAATCTTTTCCTATACTACTGAAAGTATAGAAAGTAAAAATAATAAATTTCGTATTATCTTCCAAAATATTTTATGCTATAACAGGGATTCGGTCACAACACCCACCATGTATTTTGTGGGGCCATATCACCCACCAGAGACACAACGTCAACTTTGGATATTGCAATGGATTGGTAACTGTTATCTCACTGATGAACACAACGACTATTATGGTCATTGTTAATAAATGCGACTCGGTGTACGTTATGACCACCAGATGTTAGTGGGCGTTGTGACCACCAGACATTAGTGGGCGTTGTGACCAATACAGGTTGTGTTCTATACATAACGTTGTATTCCCAACCGTTTCTACATAAGATCAGAATACTCCTGCCATGCTTTTTAGTACGATCGGTTCTGCCTAGTTGCACGAGTTGTTTAAACTCTTAAGAATACAAGCGTAGTTAGAAGGAGAAAATTTGTAGGTTACCAAAAGACATAAAAATCATTGTTTTCATTTTTGCTGAAAAATGCAGGACTTCAACAAACAGTTGGCAGATCAACCTTATTGTGTTACTGGACCAAAAAAATTAAAACTGGAATCTTCTACTGTTATTTTTGAGTAATTTTGCGTAATTCCAAAATTTTCAAAAATTCATAGAAGGCGTCACTCTGAAATTAGAACATCGAGACAAATATAAGATTGCTCGTCATTACTACCTCTACTATCTGGCAAAATTTAAAAATAAATCGTGCGGTTGGTTTTGGAAAAATGATTTTTTGTAAAACTGGTAATTAGTTTTTGAATATTGACGTCAAAATGTTCTTTGATCGTAGCGGCTGCCGTTTTCAAACGAAGATTTCAGAAAAAACCCTTTAATTTAGCTTAATGCGAGTACAATTTGCTTTCAAATTTCGGTATTGAAACAACCTTACACCTTAAACGCAGTTCGCTTCCAGATCTCAGTAGGTTATTTAATTTATTTGCACGATGCGCGATATTAAACATAGCAGCAATGAAAATAATCGAAACGTTCATCAATCGCTTTTAACTAGTGCAACGGGAAAATCTCAAAACGTATCGTACCTTAAACACTATTAAATACCACATACGTAGAGGGCTTTACGTGGGTTCAGAAAGACGAAACTAACTTGCATTTCTACTTCAGAGGCACACGAGCGGCCAAAGCCTCTCTATGTATTTTAAAATTCATCATTCACAAGCGGTAAGATACGCTTAATTGTCGTGCTTACTCCAGCCAAACCAAGAGCAAGCTACCATTACGACATCTGGTTGCGAGCCCTAGTCCCCACCAGTTGGAGCGATACTACCTAAACACATCAGTACCCGAGCTGAAATGCAGCTAACCCCTTGCCCGCGGTTTATCCCTGCCACCATGATGGTCCTTCTTGTGGCCAGGTCAAAGCCGCCGTACTTTCGCCGAGCCATCCCGAAAGTTCCCGTGAAACCATTTAATGTAGCTGGCAAGACTTTTGGGAACGGCAAAACCCGCCTTCCCAATTTAAACAGCCCGCAAGCGTTAATACTGGTTTACTACTCACCGCCCGGATAGGTCAGTAGCCGGTCTGACCATAGCGACCGGTACGCATATTCGCCGACGCTTTACGATAGAACGCTCATATCGCTACCGAACGATGCAAAGACCATTTACGAAAATCTGTCATGTTACAGATTTACACAACTAATGTTAATTCCGTGAAAAAGAAATTGTGTTTGACCATTCTTTCTACAAGATACCTTTATGAAACTAAAATGAACATCGCATGAGTTTTTTTTACCGTAAACACTTATTTTGTTATTTTTATATGACTCCTAGCAGTTTTCTCTCCATTGCTCGTCGTGATGATTCTAATTTACCCATCATTTTGTTAGTTGCCTTTACGTGCTTTGCAAAATTTTAGATTTTAAGACAAACGCCGGTTTAGTAAAAGCTAAAAGCTGCCCAGCCGTCGATTTAGCTCGGCCTCTCAATTTTTCTTTTGCCTACTTTTATCACGTGACCTAGATAAGCGTAAGAGTCGATTTGTTCTCCTTCGATTTCTATGTTAAGTGGGTCTTAGTATATCGTCTTCTGCAAAGCTACATTTATTTAATTTTTCCCGCGCCCCAATGGATCGTCATCCGCACCGCATTTTGGAGACCACTGTGCTTAAGAAGTCAAAATGGCATATAAATCCTATTCAGACAGTATGCGACTTGGTTAAGAAATCCTATGGAATGATCCATTATAAAAATTCCTATTACGTAGCTAATCAATATCAGAGAGAATAAAAAAAACTCAAAAAGCGGAAAAATGTTCTCCAAAGTATACCCCACTGGGAACGTGACCTTTCGGCCAAGATAAACATCACATGATAAACTAAGGAGTGGAAAAAGCTGTCAGCGAAAAATACACCAAAGTGGAAGCTTTAAAATGTCGGTAAAAGCTACTCGAAAGAAGAGTAGAAAAACGTGACGAAACATCAAAGCTCGTTTATGTTTGGATATGAAGTACTTCCTTTTTCACTAAACACCTTTATAGTCCCGAGGTGACCCTTATTTCAAAATATCTGAAATATTGGCCGCCTTTCTTAGTAACTGAAGGTTTCTCATAGCTGTTTATCAAAATTTTATACTGCTACATTTAATATTATAAAATTTCATAAAGTTTTCCCATTTTCTAAGTTAAACAATCGCCCCGAACGAGTTTGCGTTAAACAACTTCGGTAATCCCTTGCTCGAGTTTTTCGCATAGAAAAACTTAATTTAAAAATCCTTATCTAGCGTAATTACTGTACGCTTTCAACATTAAAATTCAAACACAGCGCTGGTTTTAGTACACGAGTAAATTAAGGCAAACGTCTCTCTTGCAATAAATTTTTCTCAATATGAAAATATCTAATTATCATGAAATTTCAAGCTTGTTTCATATAAATACGTTTGAACTTGCAAGTCTTTTTAATATGCAAAAAAAGCTTGATGTGCAAATTTCACATTGCTTCTATTCTAATTTTATGCTTGATCTCTTGAAAGTTTCATGCTTTAAGTTTAGTTTCTACGAAGACGAAAACATGGACAGGTCACCTCATTCCTTAGCAAATTAAAATTGTTTAGTACTTTTAGAGGGTCGTGGTTAGTCGACGCAGTTGGAACTGAAATTGCGCTTAGGAATTCTTAACGCACAAAAACTTTTAGATAAATCAAATTTATATTCTTTGAGGCTTTCGCCAATATTACAATTTACTTTCGGCTTAGACCGCGTCGCCGTTTGGGAACTACGTCCAGCATAATCAGGTAAAGACTCCAGTAGTTTATCCTCTAAGGACTCATAAGCATCATCGATCTCACGATCACGCTCCACCGGATCCGTCTTTGCCCAACGGTGACAACCAACCAGAACTCCGCCGTTCTGCCCGACTGACTCAAAGAGGTTAAAATACCTCCGCATCCCGGATTTAAATTCAGTACTCTAATAACTCTGATGATGCAAGATGCAATATCTTGCGAAACGTCAATTTGTATGGCTAAACAGCTGACAGGCATAAGCCGATTAGGTATTATTGTCCTGGCAAACAAAATACATTAAGATCAAATCCTTGTACGCCCTAAGGTTTAAATAATTTAAGTCACGGCCCTGTTTAGGCAGGCAGGGCCTACGAACAAATATTGCTCAAACTTCTAGAGCAAATGCTTGTGCGGGCAGACAAGCTACAGGTCGGTCCTTACCTGATTATGCTGGGCGTAGTTCCCAAATGACGACGCGGTCTAAGCCAAAAGTAAATTGTAATATTGACATAAATCAGCGGGTGGTCTAGTGGTTAGTCTCAGGCTCTAGAGCTAAACTCCTAACGGCAGTAAGTTTAAATTCTCTGCACGTCGAAAATTTTTAGAATAAGTTAAACCATGGACGGTGTATGGGGTGTGTATGTTGAGTTGCATGTCTCTTTGGGGTGGGGCTAATAGACCGGTATATAGCGCTGAGTGCGCTGAGTCCGGGTAAAGGGTAGGAAGGAAATCGTGGAGTTGTGCTCAAGTTCTCAAATTCTACTGTAAAGGACAGTCCAGAAAGTTCATCAAAGCAATAAAGTTTTTGTGTGAACAACACAATTATTATGCAAGAACGCAATTAAAACTAATTCAACATATAAATTTGAAAGCACATTCTCATTTTCGTAACTAAATTCCACCATTCCAAGACATGTTAACAAAAGCAATTGCGATTACCTTGCTATATTGAAAGTGTATCCGGTGATCCTCTCATATCTCCACGAAACGCTTCAAAATAAAGACAGTTGCATCGTTCTCTTAAATCGTATAGCTCGACATTAAGGACATTTTGCTTTAAGAATCCCTTAGAGAGATAAGTAAGCCTCTCGGAGAGGAAAAAGTTGAATTGATGAGCGTTTCCAAGAACGCTCTCATGTCCGAAAACTGTTTGGATGTCTTCAACGCATCTCGCAGTACAAATTGTGCAATAAAATTTAAAAAGTGAAATTTGAAAGTGAACCTAACTATCTTATAGACTTTCCCTGCCAGCGGAATATTTTATTACAAACTAATGTCGACGTTATTGCGCCGCGGGTTTGTTACTACAATCGATATTTCATTAATATTGTACTAACGAAGTTTACAGGGCTTCCAGTGCAAAAAATTTAAAATAAAGTGAATAAGTGAAGGTTTATTTTGGACGAACTGAATGAAAAGTGACTGAAAGTAAACATCAAACCAAGCTGTATTATTTATTATACGTGATACGTAAACCATCATACAGGTTCGTGATGTGAAACTTTAATAAAAAAACTACTATATGTGTGTTAATTATATATTCCATATACCACAGGATATATTACGGACATCCGATTCAGGTCCAAAAAACGTCCGCGTGCTCATGGACCTAACATGGATATGAATATTTGAACGCCATTTTATTTTTCCTGTAATAATTGATACAAGAACGGAATAATTTAAGAAAGTTGGCTAGGACCAACAAAAAAAAGAGATGAAGCCAATCAAAGAACTTCACCTGGTGAAATCACTCACTCAATCTCCATGGCCCCAATGAGGGGAACCTTGAACCTCTCCGAAGAGAGGCCGGCGTACCAAGTTGAAATCACCAAAGTAACCGTTACAACGCCAACCCCGCCAAAAAGGTGTCTTTGTTCACGCCCCTCATCTAGGTGAGGGTCCTTGGCTACCTCGCCCCACATGTCATTTGTGCAGCAGCTGACTTTAAAAGAAACTGACAGAATTTATCATGCCTACTTATACGGTGTGGTTAAATCCGGAATCGAACTTTTGGGCGCCGGCCGTTTGGGCGCCGACTTTTGGCCAACGGCCCTTTAAGCTTCGGACATTTGAGCGCTAGTAAAAATCAGCGTAAAATACGTCTTAAGTGTTGTGAAAAAGACACTTTAAAACACAATTAAATAGTTTATTTTTAGAATACATTTTTAATAAAGCAATTATTGTAGCAATATTGTAACATTGCGAAACGGAAGCCCAAAGGCTTACAGATATTGAACTTCGTAAGCTCTAGACAAAGCTTGATTGGACTGTCTACTAAACTGGTATACCACGAGCATACCCTTATATAGGTTTAAAATTAGGCCACCTAAGCAAGTTAAAGATTATTTAATGTCATATGTGCAGTAGTTGACTTTAAAAGCAACGCACAGAAGTTATCATAGCTACTTATAACACCCAAGGTGTGGTTAAACCCGCAACAGGACTTTTAGGCGCCGCCGTTTGGGCGCTGCCTGTTTAGGCGCCGGACGTTTGGGCGGCGACCGTTTGGGCGCCCGGACTTTTGGGCGCCCGGACTTTAGGCGACCAAACTTTTGGGCGACCGAACTTTTGAGCGACCGGACTTTTGGACGACCGCCCTTTGGGCTCCGGATGGAGCGCTAGTAAAAACCAGCGTAAAATACGTCTTAAGTGTTGTGAAAAAGGCACTTTAAAATACAATTGAATAGACATTTTAGAATACGTTTTTATTTAAGCGATTATTGTAGTAATATTGTAACATACAGCGTAATTCGTTTTGGAGATATACTATGTAAATCTCGCAACTCAACACCGCTTACTTATTACACTTTGAAAGAAGTTACCAAAAAAGCGGTTCCGCTAGTATACCTATATTAAACGAATATATTTTTGATTATAAAATATTTATAATATCCTAATTTACAGCAGTGTCCCATTTTTATTCTAACGTAATATTTAAGATTTTTTTTATACTATTCCCAAAATGTAACGAGCATAAGAAACGCTGTAAAAGCTGACACAACTGAAGATGTAACCGTTCGGGATAGAAGCTCTTTAAGTGAATATTTGCGGCTTCTAAATAAGGAATCCCTTCCACTTCGCAGATTTCAGACGAAACAATGCAAAATCCGTTAACCACAAAAGCGTAATTTATCGCGGTACTAGATCGAAATGTGCCATAGACAGCACAGTTTTAAAATAAGTTTTAGTTACTAGCAACTCTATTGGGGGCAATTTATTCCATGATTTATTCATCTATTGATTTTTCTTTACGTTCGGGAATTACAAATAAACTAGCAGAACCCGTGGTCTACGAACCACGCTTTTCTGGTAACTTTTTTAAAATGTTATAAATAAGCTGTGTAGAGTTGCACGACATGTACCGATGTATTTATATCCTTATCTAGCGCAATCGACATCAAATAGTCTTTAAAATAAAAGTAACCAATTTTCCTTCAAATTGACATCGTTTATTAGTGTTTTCAGTTTCAATTTTCACAATATAAGTTTTTCAACTATGGAAATAAGTGTCCGTCCTTGATTACTAGTAATGGTAATCGCGTAAAGCAGGTTCCGGAAGGTAAAGTTCGTTTCATCTGAAATTTGTATTGTTGCGCTGTAAATGGTAATTCAGTACCCGAGGATGATAAAATAATTGTAGGTAATAAAACATTTCCAGATATTTGCTGATATCTCTTGAAATCTTAGCTTGAACTTTTAAATCTGATTTGAGTTACTTATGAGTATCTTCGCACAGGGCATCGTTTGCATGATCTGACCTACATTTCTCTCCTGATTCTGCCATAAATAAAAGTCTAGCCCGATAGAAAGGATGTACCAACCAATATGCGCCTTATACATATAATGAACGCCTAGACATGTGGCTTCTAGTAGCGGGGTCTCCCCGACACTAAACGTTGAGTAAGGTGGAAAGGTTTCCGAATAACATAAATGGCTGTAGGCTGTGAACTCCCTCCCCCTTAGTTTTTGGTAACAATGAATAAGCGAACAAAGTAAGTACCTTAATCGAAAACTGTAGCGGTCCGCTGTACCAACGAATACTCGCCTCACTCAATTTTTTATGCGTTTTTTATTTACTTAAAACTTGATTATTTCGAAAACTGTCAAAGTCAATGTCTTACTTTTACATATGGCCGATTTCGTAGGTTCAATCGCTATCCAAATACGACGGCGAAATATGGAGTACCATTTAAAGAAATTGTCGATGACTTCATAGTTCGAAAACCAAAGACTATCGAAAAATGACAATATTCAGAAAAGATGCACTTTTAAAAAATAAGGTTGACGTGTACGAGAATTTCTAAAAATTTCGACAAATTTTAATTTTATCGAATTAGTTCCAGCCTTTACACTCGCACTATACAGGATGTATCAAATTGCGTGTTAACTATGGGGATCTCGCTTATTTGAGAGATACGACGATGGTTAAATTAGAGAAAAGTTCTGGAATTTTATGCCCACTAATAATGTAAAAATATCTTGCTTAGTTTGTGAATAAACTGTAAAAAACTGAAATTTTGGATTTTTTGTTTTAGGCTATAACTCATTAGTCATTTATATTACATATTTTTAGTTACCGCATTATTCTCAATTTTGGATCAGGTTTGATAAAACTGTTACCATTGCTCAACTTTTTTTTTCTTATGGTCAGCATTTTAAATTTTTTCATATTTAAACAGTTTTTAATTCTGATTTCAACGATGTGTCACACTTTGCATTTTGTTTACGTTTTGAGCATTTTATTATAGAAAATAGAAACTTCATAAAAGTGCCATGGAAAGACCACGTCTATTAATTTGCTTTGAAAAAATTCTAGTACGCCATGAACTGATAGAAGTAAAGCAAAACCAAACACTACTTTCATTTACTTTTACCTTTAGATACATTTAGATACAACGCCGCTCAAAATAAAGTTTTCTAAAATTTTCGCGTACCTAATGTATCTAAATGCCAAAGTAAATAAAAGTAGTGTTTTGTTTTACTTCCATCAGTTCATGGCCTACTAGATTTTTTTTCAAAATAAAGTAAATGACGTGGTCTTTCCATAGCACTCTTATGAAATTTTTATTTTCTGTAATGAAATGCTCAAAACTTAAACAAAATGCAAGTGTAACACATCGTTGAAATCAGAATCAAAAACTCTATTCAAATATGAAAAAATTAAAAATGACCATAGGAAAAAAAAAGTTGACGGTCGAAAATGAACAATGGTAACAGTTATACCAAATCTAATTTAGAATTTAGATTCAGCATAAAAAATTGTCCCAATAATGCGTAACTAGAAATATGTAACACAAATAATAAATGAGTTATAGCCGAAAACAAAAAATCCAAAATTTCAGTTTTTTCCAGTTCTTTCAGAAACTAAGCAAGATAGCTCAAATTTCTTTTCAGATTATTAATGGGCATAACAATCCACAACTTTTCTCTAATTTAACCATCGTCGTATCTCTTCAAATAAGCGAGATCTCCATAGTTAACACGCAATTTGATACATCCTGTATATTATATATTACTCAACGCTTCTCGATCTCCTACCGCATCGTTAGATATAAAAAAAACATTATTTAAAATGCCTATGAAATTTTGGTTCTCACCGATGTCCAGAAATATTTTTACATATCTGCGTACATCAGAATGTTAATTAACAACAGCTACTTGGATGTTAGAACTTACGGAATTGAGCATCAGATCTTTGACCTTTTTATGCTTGTTTCGGATGTGAACTAATTACAATGTAACTTGATTACTGCCTGCAGTGACAAAGTGCCAAGAGCAACATTTGTAATTTTGGCGATCAAATCTTTCAGCAGGAAGACTTGGAACTTTTTAATGAAATGAAAGGCTATTAAAAGTTTTCGAATAAAACTTTTCACACTTGCATCTTCTCGTTGTTATACAATTATTAAACTTGATTTCGTTTCAGTCAAACAATGAAATCAAAGATGGAAACATTTTGACAATTAGTCTATTCTTGATAATTGAAATTTATAAAAAAATCTTTTAGTAAAGGAAATGTTTCCTAACTAAATTATCCGTAGAGAAAAATATGTAAATTGCAACTTGAATTTAGCTACACGAAGCTTTAATTGGACCAATTAAGTTTGTGACTGAATTTAAATGAACACAAACATAAAAGTCAGGACAAAACATTTTCAAAGCAATTTCAGGAAAGACACCCAAAGGGCCAAACGACAAGCAATATAAATGTGAAACTGGATACTAGGACCAAAAATCTGAACCACCAAATGCATTATACAAAAGAGACCGATAAAAAATGGGAAACCTTGGCTTTTCCAATAAATATGTTATCATCTTATCATACCACCGCAGATTTGCAGAATATAGTTGCCTAAAAGTTTGTATTGTTTTTGAATATAAAACATTAATAGAAAGTTTAAATTGGCCATTTAAAAAATTTATCCGAATACCCCAACTTAATCCGATGCAATTAAATATGCTGCGATTCCATATTTTTGTGATAAATCAGAAAAAATTGCTAAAATTATAAACAAGACAAATAAAGTAAGTTTTAAAACAATTAAAAACATTTTAAACACTTTGTTTAATGCAAAATCAAAAACAGATAATTTGCTACAATCAGGTGTCTACAAATTAATATGTTCGCGTGGTAATTCGGTTTATATAGGCCAGACAATTAAACATTTTGTGATTAGGTATAAAGAACACGTGCGTTGTTACAAATACAAACACCCACATAAATCCAACTACGCTAAACACTTACTAGAACACAATTATTTAATAACACTATAAAATCTTTACACTTTTGTGATGATAAATGTAAATTAAATATACCAGAAGATTTAGCAATTCACAAACATTTTTAAAAACTGTACAGTTAATGAACGAGCAAATTGATCTCTTAAATTCACCTCTATTGGACATTTTGGATAAGCAATGAAGTCATCTGCAGACGATTACCGAGATCAAGTCACCAAGTTCTATTGTTGCTATAACAACGCTAACTGTTTAGTTTTTAATATAACCTTTGATAAAGGCATGTAAACACGCCGAAATATGTATAAAGTTAAAATACATTAATATTGTTGAAGTAATAAAGCATTTTATGCAGGGGCGGACTGGCCCCCATAATGAAGAAAGAATTGTACAGAGTGTATCAAAAACCGCGCATAAACTTTGCAGGACGTTACAGAGCAGGTCAAAATATATTTTAAAAAAAAGTAACATTAAAATTTAATTTGGGGTCTGGTTTAGAAACTATGGGGTTCCAAAAAGCTTTTTATATATCGTTTATTTTGCAGTACGGAACGAGTGTTCATACCAGATGCCTTCCAGAGGTCGCATAAGTTTAATAAAAAAAACTGTAAATATTGTAGTTTCCTAAATAATTAACTTGTGGCAACATCCTTTCTATTTATTTATTTATATTGAAAGCAAACTAAGCTCAAGATCTCATTTTCCGAAGCAGCATAATGATCTTGAAAATAAGGATGACTTAGAAGAATATTTGGAAGCATCGGAGAAACAATTTCGTGAAGAACCGGCAGCAGAAGTCGAGGAAAGCAAACAATGTAACAAATTCACAGCTTGTGTCACCCTTTAGCGAATTAAAAATTATCAAACACAGATTAAGGTCGGCTCTTTCTCAGCAACGATTGGAAGCATCTATGGTCATGGGCGCTGAGAAACAACTGCTAGAATCAATCAAGTTTGATTGCATTTTTAGATAAGCTGAAAAAATCACCAAATTTGTCAGTATTACAACTTACTTTCGTCTTAGACCGCGTCGTCATTTCGGGATTACACCCAACATAATCAGGTAAGCACCTACCTGTAGCTTGTCTGCCTTTACAAGCATTTGCTCTAAAAGTTTGAGCCATAGTTGTTCGTGCGCCCTGCCTGCCTAAACAGGGCCGTGTGCTTACATTATTTTAGTGCTCTAATCACTCTAAAGATGCAAGCTGCAATGTCTTGCGAAACGTTAGTTTGCATGGGTTCACAAACAGCTAACAGGCATAAGCCGATTAAGTGTTCTTGTCTTGGAAAACAAGATACATTACGAGTAAATTCTTGTCTGCCCCAAGGTTCAAATATTGTAAACGCACGGCCCTGTTTAGGCAGGCCCACGAACAACTGTGGCTCAAACTTTTAGAGCAAGTGCTTGTTAGGGCAGACAAGCTACAGATCGGTCCTTACCTGATTATGCTGGGTGTAATCCCCAAATGACGACGCGGTCTAAGCCAAAAGTAAATTGTAATACGAGAAACCGTGAAAGCCTCAAAAAATAAATATCATCAAATTTGTTTTTACAAAATTGTTTAAACAAATGTTGTATTAAAAAATTAAATTTTTTTTTATGTATTTACAATTAATCCATTTTTCTGCCATAACAATCTATGGGAAATTGCGGGCCCCTACCGGCCAAATACTATCGGGCCTTTCCCTTCCCAGTCCGCTCCTGATTTTATGTATACTCAATATACAAACTAGATTGTTTGATATATTTTAAAAAATTATGCACAGTTTCTTCCTAAGCAATATTTTACCCTAAACAGCAGAATGTAATGTAATGTATTATAAACTCTTTTTTCAGGTTTTATTTCCACCAAGTAAGAAAAAAAAAACGATTGAAAAAAACTCGTACACTTGATAAAAGCGTATCTGTTTTGTTTAATTTTAAATTACAATGAACACAATATCAAAGAATAATCCAACTGTCTGCGACAGTGATTAATGCTGTGGTTTAGACATGTGTTATCAGAGCCTACACATCACGTTTTATTTTCTGTATTGTTAGGGAGATATCGTTTTTAAAATGCAAACATTTTTGTGACTGATGTGACTGATATGAGGTTCAAAAATATCCACAAAAATTCTTAACCCACACATTTTCATTTTGATTATTTTACAGCGTGAAATTTTAAAAATACCCAAAGCACTTCTCTTGAACCATACTTCTGCAATCCTTATTTTTGTTTTCAAAAAATTATAAATCATAACGTTCTAGCCCCAACAGTTACTATGTAAGATCAAAACTTCTTAAATGACCTCGCAGAGAAATAAGGGCATCAGGAATTAACCAAATTAAAGTGCGTACGTAGCTCTCATTAGCTCAAAAGGTCAATTTGTCACTTTTTTGAGAAATAATATACAGGGTGTAATAGACCACCCCCGCACTATCTTTTACGGCTGATCTATTAAACCTACATGGATGGGATGAAGAAATTGTAATACAAATCGGACGCGAGGTATTCAGGAAAAATTATTATACATTTTTGAGGCTCCGGAAAGGGTAGTTAGAAGGGGGGGCTAGGCGGGTTTGTCCAGATTTTTAAACACGAAGGTGGGTCATGTTGTACCTCATGTAAAAGGTATTTTTAAAGCCAACAAAAAAAAGAAAATATCGATATCGATAGCGCAAACCATTTCAAAATGGCGGCCAATTATATCAAAAACGCGGCCATTACATAAACGTTTCCTAACCGCACATGAACAATTGTACCAAAAAAATTAATACTGATCGTTAAAGTCCATTAAATTAGCTTTCCAACAAAGCACTACACGAAAATAAAAAATAAATAATAAATAAATTCAAAAGATATTATCTCAAAAATCTTAAATAGGACAAGGGGTCAAGTGGTAACTCATTTAAAGGTCGCATTAAACTGAACAATTTTTTTATTTAAAGTTTTTCGATATCTCACACCGTTACAAAATGGCGGCTGAACCCATTTTATTTTATTTATTTATTTTAATGCTTAGACGGGATTGGTGGAGCGAGTATAAAATATAAAACAATTTAACATAATTTCTTTAGTAAATAGAAAATTAATACATTAACTAAAGCAATGCTCAGAGAAAAGTACAAAAATTGTATTAGAAACAGCATTTATATCTAGGGCTGAAATTTTTAGAAATTATAAATAATAAAAATTGGGAGGCAAAAAGATAGAAAAAATCACATTTTCGGATCTAGGAACCAAAGTTCTATTTTAGGCAAAATTAGGTCAGAAATAGGCCACAAAAGTTTTATCCCAACAAATATATTTCACAACCTAAAAAGAATTTTTACATTTATGAGGAAAGACAAAACCTACTCAAAAATATAATAAAAACGAAATGGCTGTAATGCCAACAGTTCTTTATTAAATTAATAATGTTTGGCAAACAATGAGTTGCTCAATATTGTCTTCCGTTAAGCTGTAACTATTGCTAATTCTATTGAATACTTAGTCCTGTTTCTATTACCTTTGTTTTTGTTATAAAAAAATATACTTATGATTTTATGAACTTGGGTCCTTTCAATCTCAGACTCTACGCATCAGCTGCATTAGTGTCGAGGCGTAAACCGCGAGTGCAACTAGTTGTACATGACAGTGGAAGTACGGTGGAAGTACGTGGAAGTACCTGGAAATACGCGTAAGTACGTGGAAGTATGTGGAAGTAAGTGGAAGTACACAAGTATGTGGAAGTACAAGTAGAAGTATGTGGAAGAATGTGAAAGTAAGTGGAAATACACATGTATGTGTAACTACAAGTGGACGTATGTGGAAGTATGTAGAAGTAAGTGGAAGTACAGGGAACTACAAATGGAAGTATAGGGAAGTAAGTAGAAAAACATGGAAGTATGTGAAACTACAAGTGGAAGTGTGTGGAAGTATATGGAACTACAAGTGGAAGTATCTGTGTTAATGAAAGTAGGTGTACGAAATTTTCAAGCGTGGTTCCCCCCTCGACTAGTGTAGTTACGGCACTGTGTCAATGTATTACAGCTTATTTATTATTTTTTTAAATGTAGTCCACGGGTTCAGCTGATTTTAAAATTAATTATCCTATTTTACTCAATAAATTGTATTGTTACGCATGCGAACACTACAAGATAATATTTTCAGAGTTTTCTTGCAAAAATCTTTTAAGAAAGTTCGGTCTAGTTATAATGACTCACACCTGTTAACAGTTCTGATAGGAACACATACTTATATTTAAAAAAACATTCATGAAATATTTAAATTTTTTACTAATACAAATTTCCATAACATCATAAACATAATTCATACGAAATAAACGTTAAACTAAAAATCAACTCAACACATGTTTTCGGAAACAATTTTAATGCAATTATTTATGTACTTATTATTACCACTTAAATAAGCATTAAGCAACACAATGTTGAATTTTTGGCGAGCCTAATACCTACTACATCTCGTCCCGAATTTTTTGTGCTTTTTTTTAGACAAACTAACCGAGTAACTAACTAACCTACTTAAGTTTAAGTTAAATTTAATTTTCTTTTTTGCCCCAGGTGTCAGTTTAGAATAATCTGCTTCCGGTGTACTAGTTACCTTGTCACAGATCATAACATTCCGTAAAGTTGATATTAGCAGGTATTAAATGGATATTTTTAATTTTACGACGGGTTTTTAAATGTTTCATCTCTTGCGCAATGAATAGCCGCAGGCGATGTTGAAATCAAGGACGCAATCCCCGCAGTTTGGAATTTAGTGAACATAGTTTTTTTTCGGTCTAATAAGAAAAGTATTTTTCGAATACCGGATTCGAAGGAACGAATTTAGATGATCAGCAACATTAGGTCTAAACACCTAATTTCAACAAAAAGTTGTTGTTTGTGTATACTGCAGTTCTAAAGTTTTCCGTCTCTTATAAATGTTGACCGTCCAAACTTCTCTTTCCTAGAACTTTCCCGTTGTATTAATGAATTTACACGTTCTATTTTCATTAATTCGTGGTTGCTATTTTACTTTTTAATTAAAAAAAATATTTTTGCTGTTTCATAAAATCTGTTTCGTGAAGTACTTTTAAAACTCACAAGCATTCATATTCTATGCTTATGAACTGTTTTATTTTACTATTACACAAGCATCAATTCCAGCTGACCAAATACATAATAACTATCTAGACAAGCTAGCATAAGGTCAAACATATGGATGTGTTACCATTTTAAGCTCGAGGTTAATTCTTTTACATTTTTACATATGCGTTAACTATATATTTAAAGGAATTGTGCCAGGAATTATTATTAATTGATTACCTCATAATTTAAATACTGACTAAATACTAGACTAGAAATTCGGACTCTAGACATATAAGAATTCGTATTAAAATTTGTTGCAAAATTAAACCAATTATAACTAACGTGCTAATCAAATAAAAGTCAAGGTTTGTGAAGAGCTTTCACCTTGGAATTTATTAAATTAGAATAATAATGAAGCTATTCAATTTTTTTTAGTGACGTAGTAAGTATAATAAATTACACATCAACAACCATTAAAAACATAAAAAGTAAACGGTATATCCAAAAAAAGTCTGCCTGCGTATAGGTAGTATCGTAATTGCTTTATAATTTTCCGTTTTGTTGTCAATGGTTCCGTTCTCTACACAACACAAATTTTTACATTTGAAAATCAACGGTTTGGCACATTTGCTTTAGCCGAGGTTCGATGCCCGAAAAGTTTGAAGAAATGTACCGTGTGTAACATATGTATAGTAAAACTATCGGTTAGGTGTAATATGTTTGCACGTTTAAAATCCGCATGAGACTGAGGCTCGTCAAAATTTCCAAAGTGTTGTTGTCTACCCTCTGGATTGGCGTCGGTGATTAGCCTTATTATGACAAATAGCGTAAGCAGAAGTAAATATTACGAAAAATATTATAAAAAGTTCCGAGCGTAACAGAATTAAAATTTCATGAGAAATCTTTTACAGAGCGAGTCAAAAGTATGCAGACACCGACTGTATACCGTTAATATTAATTTTAGAATACAATGTTTTAAATAAACGTTGTAAGGGATCAACAAAACCACATTTTAAAATTATTTTCAATTACACAAGGGGTTCGATATAAGATTTTCTAACCAAATTTGTTGATTGTATAATATTACCGGTACTAATGTTTTTTATAGATGCTCTTCTTCTTGTAGTGCCATACCCTATTCAGGGTGTTGGCTACCTCTCTCCTATGTCTGTGTTTGGTGCGCGGCGATAGATAATT
Source organism: Ctenicera cuprea (assembly GCA_958336395.1). Classification (NCBI taxonomy): domain Eukaryota; kingdom Metazoa; phylum Arthropoda; class Insecta; order Coleoptera; family Elateridae; genus Ctenicera; species Ctenicera cuprea. The sequence goes on along the minus strand of OY284495.1, from coordinate 13,638,070 downwards.
TGCACAGACAGACATAGGGGACCTACAGTTTAACGTGGGCTCCGAACCACAGGAAGTGCATGCACCTCTTCTCCAGAGAGGTTTTCCTGGGGAAAAATCCACCTCGCTGGTTTCCCGTTGCCTTGCGAGGGAGAACGACCGGGCCGGGGATCGAACCCGGATCCGCTGCATTGGTAGCCCGCGCTCTTACCATTGAGCTACGGCCGCTCTTATAGATGCTAGAATACGTTAAATTTAAAATGATTTTGATGGAATGGGTTGGGGAAGCCCCTAAATCACATAAATAAAAGAATTTAGCTGAGGAAATAAAATTTCTAAAAGTTATCCCCCATTCCTACTAATAGCTCGCGCTTGCCGTGCCGCTCCAGGCACGGCCATTTCATTGAACCGATTCTAAACAGCACTGGTAGCCTTTCCTTAGCTACACAAGAAAAAAATTAGAAAAAGCCATATGCACACCACTAATAACTAATACAATTTCATTAGATTTCAGTTGTCGGCTAATGTCACAGAGCCACCGAATTTATAATCGCCACTAACGCTGAGGTCTAAACGGTAAAACTTCTTTCTATAATCGCATTCGCACCCTCTTTACTCCACAAGGTTAACTAACTTAAAAATTATCTATCATTTCATCCAGTTCACAGAACAACAACAGAAAAAAATATCGCAATGAAGTTTACAAATTAAAACTGTTTTTAATTTATTTTAAATAATTTTAAAACAAAATGTCAATCAAACCACATCTTAGTTCTAGAATTAAACTATGGAATGAAAACTTAGGCAATCGAACATTTCTGGATTTTTTATAAAAAAAAACCTTTTTTTACATGAAGTGAAACAATGTCTGCTGTAGTGTTTTATTGCAATAGTAAAACAGATGTCAATGCCTCCTATGATACCTGGAATTCTAAAAATTACCTGATTTATTCCCTTAGAATATAAGTTTTTTGGAAAACCGTTGATTTTAGATACACCCGCTAGTTAAGGAAACTTAAACAAAAGGCTATACCCAAATATCTAAAATATACGAGGTAGAACAGAGCGATCAAAACAAAAACCTAATTGCAGTCGCCTATGAAACAGGCGCGGTAAGTCGATGATTAGTTTGCAAAACATGGTTTGCTATTTTACCGTAATTGCTGTATTTAACATTTAGCAAGTGAGAATTGTAAAAGATTTACTATTTTCAATTTTTATTTTACAAACGTGCATGATAAACGTCAGTTGGCAAACTGGGCACACTGGACTCACATAACAAAATAAATTTTAAACGGTGCGTTGGTTTAGCGGTGAAGGAGTGGGCTTTGTAATCTGGCGGCCCCAGTTCAAATCCCAGACTCGTTTTAAACTGATGCCGCCAGATTACAAGGCCACGCCTTTACAGCTAAACTAACATGTCGTTTAAAATGTTTTTCATTATGTGAGTTAAACCGGTAACGGTTGCCAACTTACAGTTATCATGCACGTTTGTAAAAGTAAAAATAATAAATATCAAAAATAATTTACAAGGATCACTTGGTAATGGTTAAAAAATGTTAAATGTAAACAATTTCAGTAAAATAATAAACCGCGCAACTATGATAATAGCTCCACGGTTTGCAAGCCAATCATCGACTTGCCGCGCTTGTTTCATAGGCGACTGCGACAAAGTTTGTATTTGATTGCACTGTACTAAAAAAAGAGTTATAGCACATTACAGTTAGAAATTGATGCACCGTTGCAACAAACACCCTGTATAACGAAACTTTTACTTTAAAATATCTGGATGATAGTGCATAGTCTTGACTAACATTTAACAGAAAATTTTTGTTTAATCCGAGGAAATACGGCTTGCGCAGATTTTATTACGGACATTAAATTTTTTTATAAAATTTATATAATTTGGTAACACCGCAACGGAATTACAAAAAAAAATAGATTCAGAAAGGCAATTAAAAGGCGAATAAGAATATAGAAGGATATGCATAAGTGTTGTATTTGAAAAAAATATAAGTTTGATATGCCACTTTTATATGGAACCCCCTGTATAATTTGAAATAATTTTGAACTGTGATGTTCTTAGTCCCCTGCAATTTTCATTTGAAACGGTTTTTTTCTAAAACTAATATTAACGACACAAAATAGGCGTTTTCATACTTTCGACCTGCTCTGTATATAAAATTATGATGGAAAGGATATACTACGGAGTGTCTAGAAAATCAGTGACAATTCAAAGCAAAACAGTTGCATCTAATTAAACTGAATATTGATTGGGGTTACAATTTTCGTGGGATAAAATAAAACATAACAAAATTAGTGGAATTATTGTTAATAATTATTTAGTTAGAATGACGCACTTCTCCCGAAAGAAATTATAAAAAATATTTTTAAGGGGATGTGGTTAATTAAAACTTTCTCAGATAAAAACATGTATCAAACCGGACAGGATCATGTTAAGAACTGATATAATTTTCTTTGTTTAACTGCTATTTATTTTAGAAAAATACTTGTTGACAGAACATATTCGTTGTTTACATTTTTTTACGCTTGTTTTTACATACATAATCTGGAGTTTTTAAATTAAAACAGCCAAGTTCTAACATAAAACTCGGACGGGTTTGTAAGCGTTGTATTATTTTTAACATACCAACTAAACAATATTTTAAAGTTTTCCGCCTTAATCATTAAAAAGAGGGTAATAAAGGGTTATTTCTGCATCTAAAGTCTCAAGGTAAACCTCTTAACCATAAATCTGAATTTTCATCTCTAACCCTTTTAGAGCTGGACGCCTAACATTCGAATTTCGCTATTTTAAAACTGCTAGAATAAGGAGTTATTATGTCATTCATTTGCATTAGGTAATGAAGCACAAAACTGAAGCTTTGTTTATAAGAAAACTGGCTGGTTGCCATAGTATTGAACAAATCGAATCTATCTCGTTCCTTTGATTCTGAAACAAAAGTATTTTAAAAGTGACTTGACATTTGCAAATAAATTAATTCGAAATGTCAAATATCATTGAGCAATAAAATTCGATTTTTAACAAATTTTGAGCAGTCGTAGATAAAATTTTGTATGTCACACGTAGGATAATGCATTATTATGGCACATTTGATTACACGACTTGTCGTGCAACTTTCAAACTCGTGTTATAATAATGCCTTTGTCTCACTAGTAACATAAATAACCATTATTTAACTGACTTAATTTAATTCTTACAATTCACTGTCAATTTTTCAGATTTATTCGAAATCTATGTATAATATACTCGTAATGCATTTTTTCAAATAATACATTTGTCACCAGCAACATGTAACTGCTATTAAACGAAAATTCGTACAGAAAACTATAAAGGTCGTTTATGGTTTTACTGCTTTTGGATACCCTTTACGACCAACTGTCGTATAATGATGATAATAAGCACCGTACTTTTAGGGGCGAACTGGGAAAAATTTCATTACCGGACCTTATTCCAACAGCCCCCACATGTTACCACCCCAACCCTTCCCTACAGAAATATTCGTTAACAAGCTCATATTAGACGAGTATGTGAATTCCTCGCCGGAGAAACTGTTCAAGTATTTGAAAGAATGTAAACGATATTAAGGCAATTTTCATCGTATACGGCTTTACGTTGCGATCTGAATATGGTTTTCATTACAGAACTTAAAATATCCTTGAAATCAATGATCTATAAAAGAAAACATGCAGGGCTCAAGCGTACATAATATAACTAAAATATTTTAGGATGTTACGATTATCCATTGATAAAAGATTTTCAGTATTTTACATATTTTTAATGAATGCAAAAAGGAACGGTGATAATGGGAAAGCTAAGTAGGGATTCACGTAGCCATTACCAAATTTAAAACAATTCATAGCCAAATGCTTTCTCACTTGCCCCGTCCAATACCTCCCCTCCTTGTCACACTCATTTGTTGCCTAGTATGTTACCAGTAAAATTATGATACGAAAAAATGAGCGAAACACTTCGCCTGGACTTTCCTATAGTTTATATACTGTTGCTTATCACACATTCAAAAGTATCTTATTATAAATGCGTTGCGGCTATTGTCAACAAATAGAGACTAGCGAAGCAAAGGTCGGCAGGTAGCTATCTGTGTGTACCTAATTCGGTCACGCGCCGAAAGACTTCGGTCAATGCATGGGAGTCAGATAGAGAGAGAAAGCGAGTGATACTGTAAAATAAACTGAGAGTACGCTGAAGTTCTTTGTGAAGAACGTCGATTTATTGGAAAAAATTGCTTGGAATTAAAGAAAGTCAAAAACAGAACAAATTCGTCCAACAAAAATTAGGTGAGAGGAAAAATTAGCCCCTCCCTTAAATATTGTCGTATTTAAAAATAAATTGACAAAAAATAGCGCAGGCAAAAATAGTGCCGTCAAAAACAGCGCCGGTTATAAATGTCGCCGGCTGAAATAGCGCCGCGCCATTAAAAATAGCGCAAGCAAAAAAAGCGCCGTCATAAATGTCTCCGGCAAAAAAAGCGCCGGCAAAAATACCGCCGACAAGAATGGCGTCGTCAAAACTAGCGCTTGTCAAAAATGTCGCCGGCAAAAATACCGCCGACAACAATGTACCGTCAACAATAGCGCCTGTCAAAAACGTCGCCGGCAAAAATACCGCCGCCGTCAAAAATGTCGCCAGCAAAAATACCGCCTGTCAAAAATGTTACCGGCAAAAATAGCGTCGTCAAAAATAGTGCCGGTCAAAAATGTCACCGGCATAAAAAGCGCTGGAAAAAATACCGCCGTCAAAAATTTCGCAGCAAAAATAGCGCCTGTCAAAAATGTTGTCGGCAAAAATAGCGCCGGGGTTAAATGTCGCCCGCAAAAAAAACGCGGGCAAAAATACTGCCGACAAAAATGTACCGTCAACAATAGCGCATGTCAAAAATGTTGCCGGCATAAATACCGCCGTCAAAAATGTCGCCAGCAAAAATAGCGCCTGTCAAAAATGTTACCGGCAAAAATAGCGTCGTCGAAAATAGTGCCGGTCAAAAATGTTGCCGTCAAAAATAGCGCTTGTCAAAAATGTCGCCGGCATAAAAAGCGCTGGAAAAAATACACCCCCGTCAAAAATTTCGCCAGCAGAAATAGCGCCTGTCAAAAATGTTGTCGGCAAAAACAGTATCGTCAAAAATAGTGCCAGTCAAAAATTACGCCGTCAAAAACAGCGCCGGTCATAAATGTCGCCGGGAAAACAAGCGCCGCCAAAAATACTACCGACAATAATGTCGCCGTCAAAAATGTCGCCAGTACAAATAAGGCCTGTCAAAAACGTTGCCGGCAAAATTAGCGTCGCCAAAAGTAGTGCCGGTCAAAAATGTCGCCGGCAAAAATAGTGCCGGTCATATATGTTGCCGGCAGAAATAGCGCCTCAAAATTAACGCCTTAAGAAACGTCGCCGTAGGAATTATTTGAAATTTGATAGAAGTTGATTTAATTTGTGCAAACCTTCAACCAAACTTTCATCAAAACGCAAAGTACTTGTATGGCGATGTTTCTTATAGCGTTCATTTAGAGGCGCTATTTTTGACGGAGTTATTTTTGCTGGCGACATTTTTGAAGGCGCTATTTTTGCTGGCGACTTCATCATCAAAAATTTTGTATATAATATCTATTGATCTATACACATTATCTTTTTGTACACGGCAACAACCCCTACATAGGTCTAGCCACTAAAGCGCGGATTTAGGGACAGAGACACGTGTCTCTTCCGTAACGTTCTTGAATTAATTTTAGTTTATATATAAATAGTCGCAAGTAATACAACTAGTTTATTAAAATAAAGAGGCGTTACTGAATATACCGCATATAATATTAATTTCGAAGTATTTTAAATTTACGGATCGTATCGGAAATGATCGTCGTTTTTCGTGTGATGTCGCCTTTTCGCTAACAAACGCGGCCAGAGCAACAAGCGCTTTTATCGCAATTTTATCCTGTTTTTTTTAATTATTTAAATCCACTGGTATTTTTTTTACCTTTTGTTTAATTTGATTGGCTGTTAACCATTAACCAATCAATCACACCTAATTGGCCGCGATAATTGCTTTTTTTACGAAGCTCCGGTGTTGTAACCATAGAGTTCACATAAACAGTTTTTTTTTTAATTTTGCCTTGAATAATTAAATAACGCGTTAGTACGTCAGTAGGAAACAAATAATTATAATAAATAAGTGAGTTAAATTGTAAAAAAATTACGAGCCCCTAAACGAGCGATTTTTGATCAATTTCACGAGCGCATTTGCTCAAAAGCTCAAAATTTGAGTGTAATAATCTCGGTAATAATAAAATTTTACCTAGACGTAATTGAAAAGAAAAAAAAACTGAAATATCGATACAATTTACAATCAGAACAATCAATTTTAAGATATTTAATATTTTTATTTTATAACTCACGAAGCTATTTTATTATGAAATAAAGTGTAATTTACTTCTCATTTTAATAAAATAATAAACACGTTTTCTGTATTTTCTCTTTATTTTAATACTACCCATACACTTTTTTATTTTTTACACTGCATGTTAATATTTCCGTAAAAAGCGTAATTGGGAGCGCCAAAAAACAAAAAAAAAACTGAAAATTACAGATTATTCATTATTATTAGAAAAAATTTCTGGGCGAGAACCCAAACCTTCATTCTGTACCTCCAGAAAGACGCATTAATAACCAAACCTAAAAGTACCAATTCAATTAAAAAATGCTAGATCCGCCCCTGCGTCTAAGACCCATACTTACACACAAGCCGCATTTCACGGCACTTCAATACCAGTAATGTGCAACCACTGTTAGAAATACATTAATTTAAATGATGTGTTTTACAAGCAGACGCGTTAGACTATAAAGCCGCTTTTGAAAACTGCAATTTAAATTCTAATGCACTTCTAATGGTGGTACCAACAAAGCGCCACAGAAAGTGTTTTTGTGCTAGAAGAAGTAAAGCTTAAGAAATAAAAGGTTCGGAAACAGTGTTTAGGGCAAAAAGCAGATCGATTGTTTAAATTGTAGGATTAAACAAGAGAAACCAGAAAAATAAATTTATCGGCCAAAAAAATTGGGGGGAAGGGAGAAGAGGAAAAAATAGTTTTTCTCGATATATTAATGGACCTAAAAAATAAATACAGAATGGTATTTTACTGATAGCACAAATTAGAGAATTCGGTAAAATGTCAAGTCATGGGCCATCTCAAACTTAATAGTGCTTGTTTTGCTATGGGAGGGACAACACGACAGAAAGTTACAAAATTTTGTTGTCAAGCTTAAACAAAATTAGTGTTACCCCAGCGCACAATGCACTGACAGACTGAGCCGGCTAAATGCTAAGTCACGTGATGCATTAGTTCCATGAAGAGACGCGGCGTTGGTGTAGATGTCGCCTCAAGTAAAGCGCGTTTAGCAGACTATCATATATATTATAAATTAAAATAATTATTATTATATAAAAATGTTTTATGTTCCATCTGAGGATAGAGACCAATGGTCCAAATTGGTGAAGCGGTAGCCGTTGGAGGAACCGGAGTAAAATACCCTTTGAGCTTTTATATGTGTATGGATTGTTTGAAATTCTGATAACACCCTACGCCGCGCCTTATGTGACATCACATTAAAGCCCTTGAAAAATGTAGATTTTTGACGCAAAGCAAAATAAAATTGGTTGAGTAGAAGTATTTCAAAAAATGCACCCTGTGACCATAGATTTCAACCATTTTTGTTTCATTTGACAACAAAACTTTGCAATTGTCTGTCGGTTCTGTAGTTGCACAGTAGTTATTCATTATTTTAGAGATGGTTCACACTTTAGATAAAAAATTAGAATTCATTTTCATTTATACGGAGCCGAAAATCAATATGCTCGGGGAACAGCGGCAGCTTTCAACCAAAGGCACCCAAATGGAAATGTCTCGCACACATACGTTTTTAAACGTGCAGAACCTAAAGTGTTAAACGAAGAAGCGCAAATTGAAGTTTTGGAACAGTTTGCGAAAAATCCTACTAGCTCAATACGCCAGGTTTCTGCTCTGGCTAGAATTTTAATCGGTTCGGTCCACAAAGATATGAAGTTAAACAAATTGCTAGAAAATTCAGATCTATCAAGAACTACATGAAGATGACTTTGATCGGAGAATACAGTTTTGCGAGGAAATGAATGAAATGTTTAATATTGATCAAAAACTCTTAAAGAATATTTGCTTTTCCGATAAGTGTACATTTTTCTTAAATCGTTTTGTTAATAAACAAAACTGTCGCTACTGGAGGGCTGTAAATCGTCATATTTTTAAAGGGGGGCATACTCAGTGACCAGAACAAAAGAAATTTGTCTGAAGAGATATCTTGAGGGGCTCTGTTATCGTTCCATTATTCATAGAAGGTAATTTAAATGGGGAAATTTATTTACTTGAATATGCTGCAAGATTTTATTAATTATTTTAGTAACAAAATGCAAAGCTTCTTCTTCCCCCCAAAAAAAACCTAGTACCGTAAGATTTAAAAATCTACCTGGCCACTCGAGTGCTCATCTTTTGCCAATCCAGTTATTTGGCACAAGGAGAGCACTCGAGTGGCCAGCTAGATCTCCAGATCGTACGCTACTAGTTTTCTTTTTGAGGGAAAGAAGATGCTTTGCATTTTGTTACTAAAATAATTAATAAAATCTATGGTAAAAAAGTGAATTTGTTTAAATAATTGGTTCCCATTTTGTACACAAAAAAATACTTTTTAATTATTAACTTGAGAACGATGGAGCAGCTGCTCATTACGTATTAGCCGGCCGGCATTGGTAAAAAGATAGATTTCTTAATATGCGGATTGGCAGAAGAAGAGCACTGGAGTGGCCAACTAGATCTCCAGATCGTACGCTACTAGTTTTTTTTGAGGGAAAGAAGATTCTTTGCATTTTGTTACTAAAATAATTAATAAAATCTATGGTAACGGGATGCATTTGTTTAAATACTTGGTTTCCATTTTTTACACAATAAATATACGTTTTAATTAATAACTTGAGAACCAATCAATTAATTTTAAATTTTTTTGCGCCAAAACACTACATTTTTCTACGGCTTTAATTTGATTTTGCATACAGAGTAGGGTGCTATTTAAGATTTTAAATTTGACGAGGTTGTTGGCGAGTGGGTAAATTGCTATCGATCATCGATACCTGAAAAATGTGCCCCCGTGACACCTAAAAAGCTGCCACAAACCGTATCTTAATATTTTTTCCGATTCTCTTAACATTATAGGTGGAAACTTTTCAAATGAACAGAAGTTTGTATGTTTTTAGAAATAACATTTTCAGGTTTTATTCCTGATGAGTGATGACTCCTAGCTGCTTGTCCTTAGGCTTTCTACTTTTAAGTCTAGACGGGCTAATGATCGTAACAAACCCATGCCCTTAAGCACTATTATTTAAAAAAAAATGTATAAATAATTTTTCGTGAGTTTTCAGAAATACGACTTTAAAGGCGTATCTGATTATTCGGGATTAGGTACGCTACGTCACTGCAATCATCTATGTGATTCTGAACAAATGTGTTTTTCATTAACACTTGCTGATGGTCTTGAAAAAACACGCTTTTTGGAATATATTAATGAAAGTTAGTTACCCAAAAGGTATGTGATTAGCTTAGTAGGTAAATAAATCTATTTCACTCTGAATAAACATCTTGTTTCAGCTGTGCACTCGGGAAATTTTAAATTTCAAGTAAGTACGTATTAATTTTGCAACAACGTTCAAAAAGTAAACAACTAAACTTCGTTGGAATGTTTGTTAACCGCGAATCTGCCTTTGGCTGTTTCAAGTTAATTAATATTTGAACTTGAGCAAAAATTAAATTTAATTTTTTTTAAAACTTGTCCAAAGTCGCTTTTAACCTAAACAGTTTTTGTTGCCACAACAAATTTGAAGAAGACGTTATGATTTATATCAATCTCGGCAACATAAATAACGAAGAACGGCACCGCATGTGCTATTCCCCAGAATGGGCTATAAAAAAGTTGTAAAACAAGTTTGAAATCACCTCTACCTGGAACAGACAGCAGTACGAAAGCGCAGAAGGGTATGAAGATGATGAATGCGAGCACCAGGAAGCAGTTGCGCCGTCGCAGGGAGGACATGGCGAGGTTGGTCAGTGCCATGTCCTTCCGTCACACACTCCGACACCTGCACTTGCACATCGTCCTCAGCGCGCAACCTTTTAAACTGCACGTGTACGTCTCGATAGCGTTCCCAAAACCTTACGCGAATTAGTCAATGAATTCTACGTGCGTTCTTCCTATTACGAATCATTCACGCCGCTCTCGACATTTTTGCCCGAGCAACTAAATTTACTCTACTGAGGCCGGCTCTTATGTAAGGTCGCCAAGAGCACGCGGTCTGATCGGCCGTGCACGGGCCGCGAGTTTCTCCGAACCGCGCCTCACCGCGCGCGCACCTATTATTGATCTCTTTCGCATAACAGGAAGACCACCGAGTGTCGCGGTTTCAACACCTTGCGGGCGCCAAAACCCGCCGCAACTTTTGACGATGAGTAAGTCACCTGTGCTTACACGACTGTTTACAAAACGAAAGCCTAAAATCAGTCATCGGTTCGGAAAAGTTTTGGAAACGCTGTTGCGTGGACACCTTCTCCAGCGGTAGCACCGGCTGTATATAAACAATGCTTTCAAGGACACCAGCACAACTGATCTATGCGACGATGTCAACGATCCACTGAACAATGTCGTCACCAATACCAGTTAAATGTAGTTGGTTCGTGTTATTAAAGAGGACACATTGGTTATGTAACAAACTACCTTCATTATCTAGAGAATGTGTGTATATAAACAACAGTGGTGGCGTCACAAAGTAGTTATGGGGTGGTCGGAAACATTTTTGCATATCTGGCACAAAATCGTTTTCAGAAAGTAAAGTAAACAAAGTATTGCACATAGCACAGTGGCGTATCATCTTAAGCTTGGGGCCGTAGTGCAGCTGTGTTTTGCGATCTTTCAAAATGTTTGTTCAAAACGTGCATAAGCGAGTGTCGCATATTTCCATAATTGTATATACTTGATGAAATTTTTCTAGGGGCCTGGTGCAGCTGCATCCGCTGCAGTATTGAATAAGCGCCACCAACTGAGCATTTAAAGAAAAAAAGGCCATCAGCTAAAAACCGCACTTTTAGTCGCAGAAGAGCAAAAAGTTTCGTTAAAATTCAACAAGTAAACAGAAACCATAGGCGTACTCAAATCCATTAAGTTATACGTAAAACATATTGGATAGGAGAACTAATTTTTCGGATAAGAATTTAGAAAAAGTTGTTCTTTACTGCAATTCTTAAGCTTTTTTGCAGTTTCATGAAATTGTTTCGTGAAGTACTTTTAAAACTCATGACCATTCATATTCTACGCTTATGAACCCTGTTTTATTTTATTGTACTATTACACAAGCATTAATTCCAGTTGACCAAATAAATAATAACTACCTACACAAGCCAACACAAGGTCAAACATATGAATGCGTTACCATTCTAAGGTCGTAGATAATTCGTTTAAAATTTTACATAAGCGCCAACTATACATTTAAAGAAATTATGCCAGAAATTATTATGAATTAATTGCCTCATAATTTAAATACTATACTAGAAATCCGGACTATAGCCATCACACAAGTTCGCAAATTGGCAAACAAATAATTACCATTAATAAAGAAATAATAGCCTTTTTACGTTTGGCTAAGCAGTGGATCCCAAACTGTAGTGAAATATTTAAAGTGGGGGGTGGGAGGGAGAAATCTTTTGCAGTGTAACTCAAAAAAATGCAAAGAAAGAAAATGTATTTGTTAAAAAAATATATCTTGTTTTTTAAACACATTATTTTCATGTCGGAAAGCATAATATAAGATATACAGGGTGTTGATACAAGCTTATATCTTATTAATTTTAGTTTAGAATTAAAATTTACTTCAAACACACCTACTTGTTTTACAATTTGCATAAATTCTATGTTTGTGTAAAAAGGGCAACATGTAATTTTGACCCACCAGCATTTGCTGCTCTAGTCGGCCATGCACAGCGTAGTCGGTTTTTTTGCTCAATTTGTTTTTTCATTATTAGCTAACACATTAAATGTATAGATGTATAGAAGAGAATAGCGTTTTACTTACCAAAACTATTTGTGCCTGCCAACTAATGTTATTAAAAAAACAACCATAACATTAAACAATATACAGGATGTGTCAAATGGAGTAGCATTGCATGGGCATCTTTGTTATTATTAAAGATAATGAGTCGTTTAAATGGATTATGTGCAGTTTTTCATATTGATTCAAATCCCGTTTAGAAAAATTACAAATTTTTAGCCATTAAAATGTTATTTTGAAAAACTGTAAATTGAATTTTATTAAAAAGTGAAATATTTGCGGTAATTTAATATTTATCAAAAAAAGTGTTAAATAAACTTTACTAGGTTCGATTATACAAATTTAAGAATGTTGTTAAAAATATATTCAAAATGACAGTTTTCAAGATACATTTAGAAACTTTCTTATTTTAAATAACCGCCATATTGTTTTATGGCATAAGTAGTTTGCATTTGTTTTTCTGATTTCAACGGTGTAATACGGAAGCAAATTTCAAACAATAGCAAACGGTAGCTAACGATTGGAATTAAGATACAGTAGCTAACGGTGGCAAACGGTAGCAAGCGGTAACAATTAAGATACAGTAATTAACGATAGCAAATAAAATACGGTACTAAACAGTATCGAACGGTAGCAAGCGATATATACAGTAGGATTAAATCTGATTAAGCAAGACTAAGACGCTTCGATGTACACGTTACTGACTTTGATTTTCGAATGGGTAAGACAAATATAGCGGACAAACAGAATTATGACGAATATAATAGAAAAGAGAGACGAAGAAGAGCTGTTGCGTGTCAATTTCCTGTAACAGTCTTCGGAAAGGAAGAGGGGGTGGGAGGGAAGAAAGAAGAAAGGGAGAGAAGGGAGGGATGGAAGGAGAAAGAGAGGCAGGCAGGGAAGTAAGGGGGCGAGGAGGGAGACAGAGAGGGTATGGGTGTGGAAAAGGGAGAAACGGAGATAGAGAAGAGGAGAGAGAAGAAGAACTGTTCCGTGTCAACTCCCCGTGACAGTATTCGGAAAGAAAGAAAAAGATAGATCTGCCCCGTGTCAATTCCTCCGTGACGGGTCTTAGCAATAAAAAGAATAAGAGGGAAAGAGAGAAGGAATGAAATGACAGGTAATTAATATAAAATAAAATGAATACAAAACACCAGAACATCCTAATTCTTACTTACTCAGTATTTCTCTGATTCGGTTACTTTGGCTGGTTTCCTATTGGTTGTTTGTAGAGCTGGACTTGCGAGTTGAAGTGGAAACAATGAACCGTGAAAATATTTTAATTCATACTCTAGTCAATGTACGTCTAACTCCGGCCAGCGAGTGGGGACTCGATCGCTTCAGGGCGGCTTCTCTCAGAGTCACGCGTAAAATAAATTACATGCTACGGTAAAACTTAAATAAAATACATTTCAATACTTTAAAAAATCCTCCTCTACAAAGAATATGCATCATTACCAGTATTAGTATTCTTAATCAGCCTTTACGTCCCACTGCTGGGCACCGGCACTCTTCTCAGCCACGTACGTGGGACCTACAGTTTAACATCGAATCCGAACGACTAAATTCCAGAGAAGGATTCAGGCATTAAGACCCCACGGCTGCCTACACCGGATTGGGGAATTTGAGTGGCGGTAGCTCAGAGGTTGAGCGCTCAGTCTCTAACGCTGAAGGTCTAGGGTTCGATTCCCCGCTGAAGCCATGCAGCAATAAAAATCTATGCCGCAACCCGCCACTCAAGTATTAGTATTATCTTCATAAAATATCGAATTCAAGATTTTGTCGGAAATGCATACGTTGTACCAGAAAACCCAAAACAATGGTTTAACATAATCTATGTTTGTGAGTGGGTGTGTGTGACGCTTCATAACTCCAGAATGGATAGTCTAATTATCGCTAAGCTGCGGAATATGGAGGTAGTTTAATAAAATGTGGACAAAATAAGCATTTAAAAAAACCGAACCGGAAGCGGGAGTTGCAAGTTTTTTGGTTGAATTTATTTTAGATACAGAATTTTTATAAATTGTATAATAGATTCTGATACGAGCAGAGGGCTTTACGGTAAAGCAAATGCTTTTTTTTGAAACGTACTAACTTTACCATGGCCGCTGCTACGATTTTTGATTATTTTTATTTTAACGCCTTTTTGCTCAAAATAGAGTTAACAGATAGCGATGCAATTAGGTACTATAATAGCGCTAGCGTTGCAAAATACCACTTTGTAAAGCAATTCTTTTGTAAAAAAAATAAGACAGATAGGGATAGGCTACAATTTGGTTTGTGTCCCAGTTCGCTAATGTCTTTGTTACACCTTTAAATTTTGTTTTAAATTAATAATTTATGCCCCTTCATTTAATAAGCGGAGACGTTAAAAATTTTGTTTCAAGATATATTGCTCATGAGGAAGAGTAGCATAAAGTTTCACAATGGGTAGGTGTTGCAAAAATAAGAGAGGTTAATTTTTCCTCTTCCACCCAATTTTTGCGAAGGAATTGGTCCTCTTTTTATGTGTGTAAGCTTCAGTATCATGTAGTATATTCTTCAAATATGACTATTATGCAGCTATTCTTTCGGTATAGTAGTAAGAATGATAGAATGTTATTGCGGTCAGTGTTGGGGCGTGAAACGTTAATATTAAAATACTTTTGAATATATGACAAGTAACAACATCTAACATATTGCAAACTCTAGAAGTATTTATTTTTGGTAACATATAAAAAACAATGCAAATGACGCGCCGCGCTTGGGTTGCATATCTCAGTTGCAGCCGTATTCCTCTCGAGGTGAGACAGGTCAAAGGGATCCAGATTTAATATATAAAAAGAATTACAGTAATCGCTATATAATTTATAAAACTAGGACTTCGATGCGTGGTCCGTTACACTACCTACTTAATTAGCTTATTTATATTTAAAAAACAGAAACAAAAACATCGTAGGGCATAGCCTACGGGGTTTGCTAGTAATTATTAAGTTGTTATTAAAATCACGTTGCAGCAGATTAGACAAATAAAACAATAACGTACTGAATCAGCATCATTGGTAAAGCTGATATGAACCAAAACGAACCATTAAAAGAGGTAGCTTGCTTTTCTTAAATGACAAAAAAATGCTTTTTTACATAGTTTATGTATATCCTGCATAAATAAATTCCTAATAGGGATGCTTCTGTGTGACATTAAAAAAAGGCGGAAACATTAGTGGCATAACTTAAGTTACATAACTCCGCATGACGGCATGAGACATCAGAATAATAAAAAGTATGCCAATTCTTTAAAAATGCAACTTAAAAGCAGGAATATGTTGTGACTTAGCTTGTGGTGTATGTTTGATACAAGAGTTTTCCGTAATTAAGAGTCGATTTTAGATGGTTTAGGTTGAAATAAAATCTAAAAATATTGTCCTACCGGAAAAAATTCAAGATTTGCTACAAAAATAAATAAATGTTTTTTTTGACAAAAAAACGATCACATAATTAGCCAAATATGGCAAATAAAAAAATTAATTAACATAGTTCCTATTGACACCATGCCGGTTCTTTTAAACCCGCGTAATTGTGAAGCATAATATGCAGCATAAAAATGCATTTAAAATTATGCAGTTTCTCGCTGGTTTATATAAAACCATTCTCGAATATGACGTGTTGTTTTTTTGGTGTTTTTCTTAAAAACAATAGATGACTGTAAAAAACTCCAAACAGCATTATTGATAAATTAAGTATAGACGTCGAATATATGCAGTGATATTAGAATTAAAATGAAAATTAAAGATTCAAAACTGTACTTCTGCACATCTTGTCTAATTACTATGAAGATACCAGCGTAAATGCCCTAAAACGCTCTCAATAATTGCGTCTAGTTCTTGATAAAAACCAAATGGTAATAAATAATATACAACCGGTTAGAATTTAATTATGCTACGCACAAACGACGATGGTACAAACTGTTTATAGAAACCGTATAAGTTAAAGCATATCTGCTTAACGTGAAATTGCCCGTCAACAGAGTTTTTCTAATTTCTCGGACATGTGTTGGTTTGCTGAATTATTAATTAGAGCACTAAAAAGCACTAAAAAAAGCACTATTGATTGGCAATAATTTTGTTATTAGTGCCTTAAGAGTACCTGCTTGGCGTGAAGTTGGCAGGCAATTTTTTTTTAATTACTCACGCATGTGTTTGTTTGCTGATATTTTAATTGGAGCGCTAAAGCACATTAACAAAGCACTAACGATTGGCAACCATTTTTTCTTAAGTGCTTAATGTGTGTCTGCTGAACTTCAAGATGGCAGGTAACATTGTTTTTCTTATTGCTGAGTATGTGTTTGTTTGCTGTTTTTTCTTTATCTAAAGCAATAAAGGGCACTACAAAGCACTCACTATTGGCAACAGTTTTTTATTAGTGCTTAAAGTATGCCTGCTGAGCGTAAAGTTGGCAAGCAACTAAATTTTTAGTTATTCAGACATGTGTTTGCTGATATTTTAATTAGAGCACTAAAAAGCACTAGGAAAGCACTAACTATTAGCTATTATTTTTTCGTTAGTGTTTAATGTGTGTCTTCTGAGCGTGAAGATGGAAGGTAACACTGTTTTTTGTAATTGCTGGGGCATGTATTTGTTTGCTGGTTTTTATCTAAAGCAATAAAAGGCACTAACAAAGCACTAACTGTTGACAACATATTTTTTTGTTAATGCTTAAAGTGTGCCTGCTGAGCGTGAAGTTGGCAAGCAACAATATTTTTTTTGGTTATTCGGACATGTGTTTGTATGCTGATATTTTAATTGGAGCACTTGGAGGAAACTAACGATTGGCAACAAGTTTTTTGTTAGTGTTTAATGTCTGCCTTCTGAGCGTGAAGGTGGAAGGTAACATTGTTTTTTTAATGCTTGGGCATGTGTTTGTTTGCTAATTTTTTTATCTAGATCACTAAATAACACGAATACCGAAGCACTAACTATTGGAAACATTGTTTTCGTTAGTGCTTTAAGTGTGCCTGTTAAGCGTGAATTTAGCAGGCAACTTTATCTTTGTAATTACCTACCCAGACATGTGTTTGTTCGCTAATATTTTAATTAGAGCACTAAAGAGCGCTAGTAATGTACAAATACTGGCAAATTTTTTCGTTAGTGTTGGCAGGTGATTTTGTTTGTTTTTAATTACTTGAAAATGTGAATGTTTGCTGATTTTCTTGGTAGGGCACTAACGAAGCACTAACTAGTGACGCAATTACTGTCGTTGGTGCTTTCAATAACCTTCCCACACCACGGACTCTATGATCCACTCAAACTTGTAGGTCTTCTCTATCTAGAATAATGCTAGGCACAATCTAGGTGAAAAAAGAAAGTGTTCTAAGTAGCATCGATTATATTCGACAGCGCACACATACCGTATACCAACATACAATAAAATACAAATGTTTGAACATCCTTTGTAGTCTAGTTCTTAAATAGCGAATATCCGTTAAAATAGTAAAATCGATTTTTCTCCTTTAATAATACACTCTTTTACGATTTTTATTTGTTTTTTGGTTGCTCGTTTTATTTTATGCTAAACTTCTTCCTGATATCATATCCCTACTCATTTGTACGGTAATTTTTAGCAAAAGCCAACTTTGCACACCTATCACTTCAATTTCTTCCTTGACCTATTGTTTATAAATGATTTGCTTGTCTACAACAGTTTTACAATCGTCTGTTGCACGCGGATGATGTCAACCTTCTCTTCTTGTCACAATTAGAGATAATAATAAAAACGATGCTAAATGGTTGCAGCGGGATTTGAATTCTGTGACGTGATAGCGTATAATAAATGAGCTAAGTTTAAATCTTATAAACGCTAGAACTCAAAAAATGTAAAATTACATAGTCATAAAAGTTGGCGAATGCCACTTTAGAACTTAAAGAATTTAAGTGTATTTTTTTTGTAATATTGTTGTAATACTTTTATTTAAATTCTATGTCTGTTTGAAAACACGTCTAAAGAGAAAAGATCTATAACTTTAGAATATATTCGGCGAAACATCACAAGTTTAATATTTAAACAACTATTAGATTGTATAATTCAGTATACCTACGTCAGATCTAAATTGAAATATCGCTATTATTTGGTTCTCTGCCGCTTTCTATGACGTCGGGAGATAATAATGCTAGTTTGCGTAGCGCATAAGTTTATAAATAATTATTTTTAAAAGAAAGATAATTCGTGAATTAACTTCCTGTTGCAAAAAATTCTACTACCATGAAAGGTCAAAACTGTTTTACATATATATTTCGTATGGTGTGAGGATATATCATTTTTAAAGGCATAATATAGACAAAATAATAAACATATGCATATACAAACATAGCAAAATGAGTAAATATAAAAATGTTCTAAAATTACAATAACCGACCAATAACCAATAGCAGAGTAGGAAAAGTTTAGAATATTGGTAGTACGTCTTGGTGATAATATTCAGCAAATAGAAATAACCGTACTAGTATTTTGTTCTTACCTAAGCATTCGGTAGGTTTTTGCTTAATAAATCGAAAATCGAAAGAATTATTTAAATTTATTATTTTCACTTTCCCATACATCTAAAAGTATGGAAAGTTACGGTTTAATGCGAAAATCCGAATCTCAGATTTTACGCATTTCGTAATCAGCCTTTACGTCCCACTGCTGGGCTCCGGCACTCTTCTCTGCCACGTACTCTCCTTAGCGCTAAGACGGAGTACGGGGGACCTACAGTGTAACGTTGAATCTGAACGACTAAATACCAGAGAAGGTTTCAGGCGTTAAGACCCCACGGCTGCCTGCAATGAATTGGGGAATGTGAGTGGCGGGTTGCGCCATAGATTTGTATTGCTGCATTGCTGCGGCGGGGAATCGAACCCCAGACCATTAGTGTCAGAGGTGAAGCGCCCAACCTCTGAGCTACCACCACTCACTTCATTATGAGATTTGTCTGATGCCCGAACATCATATTAAACATCTATTTATTGCCTAATAACATTAAAAATATTTACATGTATAATAACATTTATTTATGAAATCTTTACACAGCGAATTCTGCAGATGATACGTTATTAGTTTTGTGCAAACAACCTGGAGTTGTTACTTAATATAATGTGACTAGATAGATTTTATTTTATTTTCTTTTGATTATTGTTATATTTTGAATGTATTGTAGTCAACAGAAATAGAGAGTAGCTAGAAAAACCCCGGCCACTTTTCTTGCGGCGGCCAAGAGATGGCTCTTTAGTAAAGAAAAATTAAATTAAAAATACTGGCAGCAACGCATAATCCAAGACGTTTTAGTTGTTTTGATTTAATATGGGACGTATTTAATAACTAAAACGTCTTGGATTCTGCGTTGTTGCCAGTATTTTATATTATTTTTTCTTTACTAAAGCGCCATCTCTTGACCGCCGCCGCAAGAAAAGTGGCCGGGGTTTTCCTAGCCACTATGTACTCGTGACTAAGACTTGTTTTTTTTTAACAAGAAGCACTCGATTGGAGAGCTTTGCGTATAGAGCCTCGATTTCACTTAATCCGGCACTTGCAATTAGAGAACTAAAAATTATCTCTATTACTTACCATTGACCTTCTTACTACCGATTTTTGTTACTAATTCAAAAAATGTGATAATTAGATCGTCACTTATTATGCTATGTACGGAGTCTGACGTACTTTCCAAGGACCTCTAATTTTCTGCTACTCTTTACTTTTCAGCACCCACATTTTGCACCATAATTAATGAGCTACAAAGTAGGACATCATTCTTGGTTCTACTTCTCTATGCTTTTTCGTGTAGTCCAACGGTTCATCAAAGTTTTGCTAATTAGTTCAGCCGTTGAAGTCTTCCAGGTCTACTTTCTCTGCTCATCGGTGGTACTGGCGTGTCCAGGTGCCTCAGTGGCCTACCTGGTTAACAGCGCTTGCCTCTTCGCGGTAAGTTATTCAGTTCTCCCTTCCCTGCTCGTCACTGGTACTTGGTGTGTTCGGCTACATCTTCAGGCCTATCCCGTTAAACGGATTTTCTTCGGCTTGCGAAGAATTTGAAATATCCTGGTTTTGCTTGTCACTGGTGCTTGGCGTGTTCGGCTGTCTCAGCAGGCTTACGTGGTTAAAAAATTGGTTCGGCCTGCAAAGACTCTGAAGCCCGCTACATCTTCTTTCTCTGCTCGTTACTGGTGTTTGCCGTATCGAGCTGCTTCTGCGAGACTACCTCGTTGATTGTCTCGTTTCACTAAGTTTTTTAAGTCTCTTTTCTCTGCTGGTCAGTGGCAATTGGCATGCCCGGCCCACCTGCTTAAAACAGGTTGACTTGTCCGGCGACCTCTTCGAGTATTGTTTTTCTGCCTCTCACAGCCGCTTGGCGTGTACACTTGCACCGGCAGCAGGTCTACTTAGATGAAAGCGTGTTAAATTGAGTGCTTCCGGCCCTTTTCAATGCCCGTCACTAGTGCTTGGCGTGTCCCGCTACCCCTGCAGGACTACCTAGTTGAAAGATCTCGATCACGCTGCCTCTGCAGGCCGACAAAGTTGAAAGCACTTGGCTCGTCCGGTTAAGTTCTCTACGTGTCGTTTCTCTGCTCGTCACTGGTGCTTTAAAAGTCGAGCTGCATCTGCAAGCTTACCTAGTTGAAAGCACTTAAGTCGTACGGCAAAATTTGCTAAGTCTACTTACGTTGCTCGTCGCTGGTGCTAGGGGTGTTCGATTGCCTCAGAAGGCTTACTAAAAGAGCTTGGCTCATAAGGCTAAGTTCTCTAAGATTCTTTGTAATAAAATTTCATTGACTCTGTGGCGTGTCCGGTTGCCTCTACAAGCTTACTTAAGTAGTTGAAAAAACTTTACCTTCTATCTTTGCTTGCTACTGGCCAGTGGCGTCTTCGCCAGTCTCTGCGGTACCCCTAACTGCTTGATACCGTTTGGCTCATCCAACAAAGTCTTCCCCGTATAACCACACAATACAGAATCTATATCGAACCTGTATTTAAATCTTTAGTCGATACAGGCTTTCTGTACCCTATGGATAGCGCGACGATAGAGATTACATATCGATTGGGTATAGTAGTCTTTACTAACTCTGTATATAAGATGTAAAGCTCCTGTACAGACAACATATAGTTAAAGTACAGATGCAGTTAAGATTGCGTATAGAGCACATGAAGGTACTGTAAAGATACGATATAGGTTTTTAAAGATACTATTCCGATGCTGTATCGTCCAAATTAAGGTGCGGTATAGATAATTCAAGCAATTAATTTTAGATTAAAGAAAAATATTTTTTTACGCGGATATATTTTCTTTTATAATATTTTATACAACTTCTGTATTTTTTAGCTAATTTCACTTACACTAATGTATTTATTGATAAATTTTTAATTTTAAAAATGCGCTACATACTTTACCTTAGCGGGGAATCGAACTGGCCATCTTTGGTTTGTGAGTCGGTCTCCTTGCACCCTGAGCTAATCTCGCCTCTTATAAGATTCGACCGCTAAATGTTTTAAGAGTATTACATTAGGTTATGATGGACAATATGATACAAATGTACTACCAAGAATTACAAGTTAGGGTTAAACCGTTTTCTTTTTTGCAGTAAAATTTATAGTGACGTTGCATAATATCTCGTTAATAGTGTAGAGTAAAATCATTTTATAAATAGTTGGTAAAGTGTATCGTTTGCAGCTTTGCTAAGTTTTTAATAAACTGATGCCGAAACAAAAAAACAGACTACTACGTAGTGTGCATACAAGCGAAGTGGGAAGAACCAGATAGGTATACACGACGTTAGATTATATATAGTATTAAAATTTCAAGAAACACGTGAAAACAGATTATTTTGATAGAGTAAAGTATTAAGAAAAATAAACAGTGAAGAATTATAGGGGATAAAATATAAAACAGTTTTAGTAGGTTCAGACATTTCGAGAATCTTACTTCGAAATAATTGATGTCTTTGTATTATTTTACCACCAACTATTTTAAAGTACATTATTTCTGAATTTCCCGCCATTGCTGTCAGAATTGTAATTTCAAGAAAAAAATATCACGTAATTGTTCATGTTGATGTCGGTTCGTACTTTGTACTGCTGGCGCTGGGATAAGCTTTAAATATCTTTATCTTTTTGGTGAGTGGACTTTCCAAACAGGTCTGTTTATAAACCCCCATAAAGGTTTAGAGCTATTCTTCAGCCATGCATTGTTTAACGTCCGGCTTGGTTTTAGGTTTTACCGTTAAGAAAGTTTCTTTGCAATTGAGTCATTCTTATTGTGTTTCGCTGGAACTTTTAGCCGATGAAATATATTTATTTACAAAGTTTTTCCAATTACATGTTCAAAAACACTTTACTTCTAGTGCTTTAGGTGATTTTTTTGGCCTTCTGGGGAGGGGGGGGGTTTAATTACCCCTATCGAAAATAATTGGACATTGGAGACAGCAGCCTTGGTTAATGATTATGTCATAAATTATTATTATAATTGTAGGAAGCACACAAATCTCCAAGGTTCCATCAAATTCGTAAACTTTAAATTCTTGATCTTGTTGATGCGCCATTTTTAACGTTTTTACACACAAGGCCAACAAATAAAGATAGTGTTTAGATTGACGCTATACACAGCGGTTTTAGGCTTAAGATAAAACTGTAAAGACAGGCAGTATATATTTAGCGAATCTAGGAATAAAAAGCCGTGGAAAAAAAAGCCGGGGTATAAAAAGCCGGGAAAAAAAAGCCGCGGAAAAAAAAGCCGGGGAAAAAAAAAGCCGGCGGAAAAAAAACCGATGGTATAAATATTAAACATATTTAATAAATAAATACTTATTAAATCCCAAAATAATAACTACTACAATAATTTGTACAAACTTTATTTTATGTCAGAAGACAAAGTGTTATAATAATACACATTATTATACATTATTATTATATTATTATATTATAATACACACAATTATAGTAATACACATTAAAATTATAATAATCATCATAATAATAATATAGAGACTTACACATTTATTTAATTACAAATGTAATTGAGTAAAAGAAAAACACTCTTTACATTTCCCATTAGAAAGCAAACAGGTTTCTAAATTTAGTAGTAGTGGTAGTAGTTAGATGTAAGTCTCTATATTATTATTGATATTATTATAATTTTAATGTGTATATAAACAGTTTGTCTTCTGACATAAAATAAAGTTTGTACAAATTATTGTAGTAGTTGTTATTTTGGGATTCAATAAAAATGAAACTTCACAATTTTTTAGTCATTCTATGCTCCCTTAGTAGTGGATCAAATCATTGTTTTCTTTGCTTCAAGTATTTATTTATTACATATGTTAAATATTTATACCATCGGCTTTTTTTTCCGCCGGCTTTTTTTTCCGCCGGTTTTTTTTTCCGCGGCTTTTTTTTTCCAGGCTTTTTATACCCCGGCTTTTTTTTCCACGGCTTTTTATTCCGCCTACCATATTTAGCACAGATTCGATAAAGACAAAATCGGTAATTGCGCTACAGGTGCGATATAGCCTGCATGAAGATATTGTAGAGATTTGTTAAAGGTACAACTGTAAAGACAATCAGTATATATTTTCTACAGATCCGATAAAGATAAAATCCCTGCTTGAAGTACCGGTGCGGTACAGCATAGAATAAGATGTGATACAGATGTGATAAAGATAAAACTGTACTGGAAACAAGTATAGATATCATATAGATGCGGTAAATATTTAATCTATACAGTTAAGGTATAGGCTAAAGTACAGCTCCAATACATATTACACCTGTATCACGTAATCTTTACCGCATCTTTAAATATCTCTATCGCCTAGGACATCTTTATAGATTTGGTTATACGGGTCCGCGTCTCTGTTTGGTACTCTTTAGTGGTTCTTAGCGTGTCCGGCTGACTCTGCAAGCTTACCTAGTTGAATGCACTTGAGTCATACGGCGACGTCCTTCAAGTTTTCTTTCTTTGCTTGTCACTGGTGCTTTGGGTGTTTGATTGCTGGTCCGGCTAAGTCCTCTAAGATTACTTGTTGTAATTTTCATTGACGCTGTGGCGTGTCCGGCGTGTTCGGCTGTCTCTGCGGTTCTTCTACCTACTCGGTAGCGTTTAACTCGTCTGATAAAGTTGTCCGGGTTTTTTTCGCTACTCCTCACTGGTTCTTGGCGTGTCCGGCTGACTCCGCAGGAGTGCTAGGTGATTTTCAGTGCGTGGTTTCGACCGATGATGTCTTCCAAGCCTCCTTGCTGTGCTCTTCACTAGCGCTGTGGCGTGTCTGGCTGCCTCTGCGAAGCGCTCTTGGTTCGTCCAGCAAAGTTCTCTAAGTCCGCGTCGCTCGCCGACAGCGCTTCGAGGAAGTATTGTAGACTCCTTTTGCGTGTCTATCGCTGGCTCCAAGTTTTTGTTTAATTTGTTCACAGTTTTGACAATATTACAAGCACTTCCGTGAAATTTGTCTAAGCCTATAATAGTCATTTTCAAAAAGGCTTCCGTTTTCAATAAATGTATGAACAAATCCTATTTGTTTATATAACAACTTCAACTTGCTTTATATGACAACCTGTTACGAAAAACATTATAACATAATATGCAGCAGGGTTCGCGACGTTACAATACTTAGTTATCACAACATCACGGAATATCATTTGCCAATAATGTTTAATTTAATAATAAAAACAATAGTAAATAATTGTTCGCGAATTAATTTATTATTGTTTATTACATTTATAGTTACCAGATTAGTCAAAAATTGTTTACTTACAGATGTGCAATTTTTTTAAATAAAAAAAAGATTGATGATAATACATACACTGCTTCAGATGAAGTAAGTAAATTCCAGCCTTGTCTATTGCAATACATACAACTAAATGCAATTAATCCTATTGTGTTATTTGAAACGATCAAATCAGTTTATACTTTAGAAAATCCTTTCCTATTCAAGCTGAAAAATCAAGTTTTCATGATCAAAGGTGAAATTCGTCGTGGAATAGACATGGCACGAAAAAACGGCCTTTTAGTACGTCTTTCTTTGAATGGGTCTGGGATTGCTTTTTGAATCATTAAATCGGTGTCGTTTTGTGAGACTTGGATTTGTAAAGATTGAAGTATTTTAGAAACCTTGATGACTTAGTCAAGTGCACTGTGCTGAACTAAGTCTACAAACTTTTCTTAATTCAATAAATAATGCAGCTTTCAACGATTCCCCACATATAAGTACGCTTATTATTCAGGAAGACGAAATTAGTGGAAGAATGAACGATTTTCTGTGAAAGATCGTGTTTGTAGCTAATCGCTTGCTAAGTTTATTATTGTTTCTTAGAAATAAGTGTTTGACTTTGCAATCGGTTCCAGGAAAAACTGATTCTGATTTTTTCTGTACAAACATAATAAGTTTGTTTGACCTTTTAAGAACAGTGCGCCTATGAAGTAACTTTTAAAGCCTCAATTTAAAGGATACAAAAATATACTGAAAATAATATTTCTTGAGCGACATCTACTGACGCAAAACATTTTAATGACAAGGTGAGCTGGGTGACTTCTCATTGTAAAGCTGTTATATTTTTATTCTGTTTGTGACAGACTGATTCTTTTTTTGATGTGGAATAAGTTTATCTGTATATTCAATGTTGGTTATTGAAAATTCAAATTGAATATAGAGAAAATAAAATTAACATGAAAAGAAAACTGATATGTGCGTCTTGACTTCCTGGCAATAAATATTCTGCCGTAAATTTCTTGAGGCTTCTAACGTTATGCTGTTACATTTTTGTGCTATTCATTGCAGCGATTCCGTACATACTGGATTTAATGCAGCCCCACAAAAGGGCACAAGAGGGATCGGGAGATTGAAATAAAGTAGCTAACTGGCTGTCAACGCCTGGTGGGGAAAAAAACTTCAGTTCAGCGGTGCAGATAGGCTTTGCACATGCAGCCTAACCGCATTTAAGATTGCAGGGTACTGTCTTTAATGATTGACGGTGTGTGATCTTAGGTTGCACCTTTTTCGTAATGATCCTGTTAAAACTGAATTCAACAGATCTAGACTGGGAAGTTAATACATATTCCTCGAGCTAAGGTGCCAACTATCTTGCTATCTTGCATGGCACCGGACGACATACCATCAGAATCTAGCCTTACCTTTCTAACAGGCTTTGCGGAAGTCGACCACTCTTTCCCGTTTACTCGTGGAATCAAACTAAACAAAACCATCAGAAAATAACTTTCTACCCAGAGCCTCCCTACTTTCAACAACCGGGCTTTCCGCTCGGGGACTTTCTCACCAGAGTACTCCATTAGTGGAGTCTTTCACCCATCAAAACCTGAGGGGTGCTCCCATACGAGGGCACCCTCATCCTCCACCTCTATTTATTTTAAAGAGGGCTCCGCTACTCGGGCACCATCCCAAAAGAAAATAGATGCAAGGCAGCCTGCAAACTAGCAAAAAAGGCTCATTGAGAAGCTTAAAGTATCGCCACCTGTGACTCTGACGGGCTCTTCCAAAGCTCCTAAGGACATACCACGTGAGTCTGGTCCCAAACACGGCCGACCGATGAGAAAAACCCTTCCCAGTACTGCCAAACCGGCAAAAAAAAAGCTAAGCTAAACGCCAAAAGCTACAGCCAAGTAGCAAGAAGCATAGAGGTGGCGATAGCTCTGTCTGGCTGACCGGCCAAAAGGCTGTTCACTTTTGCCGACGACGTACAAGAGGCTCTTGATGCTCGGTGCTTCGTGCCATTCTTGCACACATCTTTCATTTGGAGGGTTTCCAATAGGTAGAGAAACACTCTCTCCCAAAACTAGTCAAAATGGTTGTCACGGTACCGGGCAAGCCTACGGATCAGGCAACGATTTTGAAACGCCTGAAAAAGCACAACCTCAAGCTGCAAACTGATCTGTGGAGGGTCCGCTATGCCCGGATGCTCAACACCAAGGAGATGTATATGAGACCTCTGCTGCGAAGCTAGAGAGTCTGGGTTTAAGCTCAAGCGGACACGATCAAGGTGTCCTTCTGCTCCGCTACTCGGGCACCCTTCTACAAGAAACGTAATAGATGAGAGGCAGCCTGCAAACGAGCAGAAAAGGCTCATCGAGAAGCCCAAAGTATCGCCACCCGTGGCTCTGACGGGCTGTTCCAAAGCTCTGAAGGAAAACCACGTGAATCTGGTCCCAAACAGGGCCGACCGATGGGAAAAACCTTTTCCAGTACTGCCAAACCGGCAAAAAAAGCTAAGCTAAACGCCAAAAGCTACAGCCAAGTAGCAAAAAGCATAGAAGTGGCAATAGCTTTGTCTGGCTGACAAAGCTGTTGTTCACTTTTGCAGACGACGTACAAGAGGCTCTTGAGGCTCGGTGTTTCGCGCCACTGTTGTATACATCTTCCATTTGGAAGGTTTTCAATAGGTGGAGAGACACTCTCTTCCAAAACTAGTCAATATGGTTGTCACGGTCTAGGGCAAGCTTACGGATCAAGCAACGACTCTGAAACGCCTAATAAAGCACAACCACGAGCCAAGCCGCAAAGTGATCTCTTGAGGGTCCGCTATGCCCGGATGCTCAATACCAAGAAGTTGTCTACGAGACCTCTGCTGCGAAGCTAGAGAGTCGGGATTAAAGCTCAAGCGGACATGGTCAAGGTGTCCTTCAGTAGCCTTAGTACTACTCGCGGAGTCGACGCCGCCGCAGATCGTCCCTCAGAGGTAGGAAATAAATACTAACACTGCTTTCCGAGACCTCGGAAGAAGCAATGTCTACAGACATCTCAGCTGTTTCTTAGCGGTAGAAGTAAGAAATCAGTAATAAAAAAATAAAACAAATTAATCTGAAATATAGCGCTCCATCGTCTGCTCTAGTCATCCGACACCTAGCCTTGGGGCAGATTGTTATCGCTTGATTCAAGAATCTACAATTTGGTTTGTGTCACAGTCCACTAACTTCTTTGTGACACCTTCTATGAATTTTTGAACATCGAAAATTCCAACCTCCTTATTTAATAAACGGGAGCCGAGAAAAAATTATGTTTAAGTTAAATTGCTCATAAGTGATAGTAGAATAAAGTTCGCAACTCAGTTTTTACAAACGGCAATATTTGGACAGGTTAATTTTCCCCTCCCACCCAATTTTTGGTGGAAGAATTTGTCTTTCCGTGTTTTGAGTTTTTTCTATTCCAAGGAATTCTTCTACAAAAAATTAAATAATCGATTTGTTTACAAGAAACTTAGAAATTCGCCTGCCTATTTTAAAAATGTTTAGTGCCTGCACCTTCAGGCTCTACGATAAGTAACAGTATCTAAAGTACAGGAAAGTCCAGGCAAAGTGCTTTGCGCATTTTTACATCCAAATTCTCTGCAACATTTTACACCTTCTTCAACACAATGCAATTGTTGCTAGTGCAGGTGCCGTCTTTTAAGGGTTTTAAAGGTTTTTAGGTTAAAAAACCGCTTTCAGTGAGAACACGTAAAGAAGTTTCAGTTAGAAACTGCGTGCTCGACACACATTTCTCATCTTTTTTTTCAAAGATTTTGTTATGTAAGACTATGAACATTTTAGATAGTTCAAAAAAATCTTTTATTTAAGAATGTCAAACAGTTCTTATGTTCACATTAAAAAATAGTCGATGACGTCATTGTTCTGACGTGGGTAATCAAAACGAAAAAAATTAACTTTGCTAAAACATTACAATTAATCAAAATCGCTATAGTCTTTCAAGGATTTTTGCAATTAAATGTTATTTACCGAAATATAGCAATTATTCCGTACTTATACCTAACTATACGCAAAGGTGCAAGCCCCCGGCCCGGACTCTACGCGACCTACAACATTCTGAAGCTCTAGCGCGAGCTCCTTGTTTTATGTTCTTTGAAATAATTGGTTTATGTAAACATTGTCTTTTTTTATGTGTTAATTTTTGTCTGTATCCTTGTCAAAGAAAACAGTATTAATTGCTAACCTCATTTCCTAATGAATTAAATAAAGTAAACATGATCAACCGTTACGATATCATAATGAAACACATCCAGATCATCTAATAATTAGAAACCAATTTGTGTTTTCAAGACACATTTATGTACTTAGTTACATAAAATTAGTGGAACAAATTAACGGTTACGTTACTACATCTATAATATTTTTACCAAGAAATATACAGAAACGTGCAAACCAGAACAAAGAGGAAAATGTTTGTGTTAATTATCATACACGAGAATGTTTCTCCAGAGTATTAATACACCATCATGTGCGTGTCATTGAGCACGGTATCATTGTTTAAATGTTAGTCGACTGTTTTTCGGTAAGAAAACAAAGTTCATTTATAATTAAGCTTGCGACCTCAGTATTGCACAGACATCTATCGGGAAAATTATCACATGACAAGGTTATCACATTACACTCCTAAGTATAAATTTGTTATTGCAAGCTAAGGGTTACCCAAAAATCAACCCGCAGATTTATTGCTGCAGACTTACCTGAACTAAACGTGCGACACAAACTTAACTTATCTTCGTCCCATAAATCCCTGATTTAATTACTGAAGCTACTCATTTACAGGATTACTCAAATGTGTACAAATTACATGGATCTAGGAGAACTGTAACATAATCTACTCGGGTTTACTGCCATTAGAGCAAAAATGTACATAATTTCTGATTATTTATTACACATAGCAATTTAATTTATCCAATATTAGGGTGGAAAGCAATCTAGGTTGATTGCTATCAATTTATAAAGTACATGTCTCTGTCAGGGGCGGCTAAATTTATCTTAATTATATTAAGATTGTGGTTTCGCTTAATGCATAAGTTGTTTAATTAATTTTGTGGTAATATAACTAGGAAGGAAGGTAAAGTGGGGGGCACATTAATGTAAAAAACTGGACTTACATGCAACGGATCCCGTGGATATGACTAGTCTTATTGGAATACTGTTTTTGTTTAATGTAAATAAAATAAATAATAAAATTTAAGAATTAAATTTACAAAAACAGTGGAAGGGAGAACGATATTAATGGGAAGTACATGGCGCAGTCCACGACACTAAACTAATATCCGCAAATAAGTCTACATCAAACAATTTACCGCGTTTTGTAACAGACGTATGAAACGCCGTTTTACTTTTTATTAACTTGGACGTCTAAAGTGTATTTTCCGACGTCGTAATTTAATTTTTTAACGTCAAAACTATATTTTTAATAATTAGTAATCAACACTGATTTTTGATGTCAATAACTAATTTTTGGCGTTATTAAATGATTTGTGATGCTAAAAAATTATTTAATGGCTTCGGAAAATGCTGCTATTTAACGGCGCAGCTGGCGTAGTAGCAATGTTTTAGTCGGTTGCCGCAACAAACTGTTTTCTTGTATTTGATCTGATTCCCAGATTTATTAATTTCTGAAAATAATTTATTTATAGTTTACGAATAATTGTTTTCTCTATTATTATTGTATTTTAAACTGCTTCATTAGTTTAACGTCATAAACTGGATATTTGAGGTCAATAAATGAATTTCTGACGTTTTCAACTACAGGATTTAGTAGATGAATATATTTTTCCATAAATCCACGTCAGAAAGTTGAATTTTGACGTTTATAAAATATTTTATGTTGTGGTGGCAACATTTTCGAACGTCAAAATATTAATAATAATTATTAATTTCTGAAAATAATTTATTTATAGTTTACGAATAATTGTTTTCTCTATTATTATTGTATTTTAAACTGCTTCATTAGTTTAACGTCATAAACTGGATATTTGAGGTCAATAAATGAATTTCTGACGTTTTCAATTACAGGATTTAATAGATGAATATATTTTTCCATAAATCCACGTCAGAAGTTGAATTTTGACGTTTATAAAATATTTTATGTTGTGGTGGCAACATTTTCGAACGTCAAAATATTAATAATAATTATTAATTTCTGAAAATAATTTATTTATAGTTTACGAATAATTGTTTTCTCTATTATTATTGTATTTTAAACTGCTTCATTAGTTTAACGTCATAAACTGGATATTTGAGGTCAATAAATGAATTTCTGACGTTTTCAATTACAGGATTTAATAGATGAATATATTTTTCCATAAATCCACGTCAGAAGTTGAATTTTGACGTTTATAAAATATTTTATGTTGTGGTGGCAACATTTTCGAACGTCAAAATATTAATAATAATTATTAGTTTCTGAAAATAATTTATTTATAGTTTACGAATAATTGTTTTCTCTATTATTATTGTATTTTAAACTGCTTCATTAGTTTAACGTCATAAACTGGATATTTGAGGTCAATAAATGAATTTCTGACGTTTTCAATTACAGGATTTAATAGATGAATATATTTTTCCATAAATCCACGTCAGAAAGTTGAATTTTGACGTTTATAAAATATTTTATGTTGTAGTGGCAACATTTTCGAACGTCAAAATATTAATAATAATTACCTATTAATTTCTGAAAATAATTTATTTATAGTTTACGAATAATTGTTTTCTCTATTATTATTGTATTTTAAACTGCTTCATTAGTTTAACGTCATAAACTGGATATTTGAGGTCAATAAATGAATTTCTGACGTTTTCAATTACAGGATTTAATAGATGAATATATTTTTCCATAAATCCACGTCAGAAAGTTGAATTTTGACGTTTATAAAATATTTTATGTTGTGGTGGCAACATTTTCGAACGTCAAAATATTAATAATAATTACCTATTAATTTCTGAAAATAATTTAATTATAGTTTACGAATAATTGTTTTCTCTATTATTATTGTTTTTTAATCTGCTTCATTAGTTTATCGTCATAAACTGGATATTTGAGGTCAATAAATGAATTTCTGACGTTTTCAATTACAGCATTTAATAGATGAATATATTTTTCCATAAATCCACGTCAGAAAGTTGAATTTTGACGTTTATATAATATTTCATGTTGTGGTGGTGGCAACATTTTCGGACGTCATTAATATTAATAATAAAAGTTTCTTTAATGACGTTTGAAAATAATTAATTAGAAGCGTACGAACATTTTTTTTCTTAGTTATTATTGCATTTTAAATTGCTTGATCAGTTTCTAGGCGCTAAGTAATCATTTTTAACGTTATAAAATTGATTTTTGACGTCAACATTTGAATACAAGATTTCATAGATAAATATTTTAGGAAAATCCACAATTTTTGAACGTTGAAAAGCTAAATTGTGACACCAAAACATATTTTATGTTGTGGTGGCAGCATTTGTGGAGGTTGAGAAAACATTAATGCTTATTTGTATTGTTATTGCATTTAATTAATTGATCAATTTTTAGACGCCAATAAATGACTTTTTAACGTCATAAAATTGATTTTTGACGTCAATAAATGAATTTCTGACGTTAAAATTCGATTATAAAATTTAACAAATAACTATTTTTGGTAATCCACGATATTTGGACGTTAAAAAGCTAAATTTTGACGTCAAAAAATATTTTATGTTGTGGTGGCAGCATATTTGGACGTCAAAAGAACAAGAATAACGTTCCTTTTATTGACGTCAAGAAATTCATTTATAGACGTCTAAAAATTACTTACAATTAATTGCTTGATCAATTTTTAGACGCCAAGAAATGACTTTTTAACTTTATAAATTGGATTTTTGGCGTCAATAAATGAATTTCTGACGTTAAAATTCGATTATGAAATTTAATACGTAAAAAAATATTTTATGTTGTGATGGCAGCATTTTCGAAAGTCAAAAAACTGCGGTACGCGACATTTGGGTGCCGCCGATTGGGCGCCGCCGTTTGGTCGCCGCCGTCTGGGCGCCGCCGTTTGGGCGCTGGATTTTTGACCGCCGGCTGTTTGGGCGCCGGATCTTTGTCCGCCGGCCGTTTAGGCGCCGCCGTTTGGGCGCCGTTGTTTGGACGCTGGATTTTTGATAACTCGGGAATTGTCAACTTGTCGTTGATGTTTGACAATCGAGAAAGCAGCTTTATTATGCGGTTGTAGTTTATTTAACGTAAGTGAAAATTGTTCATATGCATCTATGCAACTTAATATCCACAACCAGAAGCTTTCTTGCCTAAGTTACTTTTAAGATTACAGTACAACTTTTGGCTATCTGTATTGCAATTAGAGGTTTAAAATTAATTTACGCTATTTTGGCTAACAGGGGTGGATTTGTTTTGCCTGTTTTATATGCCCTTTTACCAAATAAACAACGTGGGACGTACGATCGACTGTTTACGCTTATCAAAGAAATGTGGCCACAATTCGAACCCGACACTACTTCATTGGATTATGAAATGGCTGTAATCGGGTCAGCTACTGCAGCATTTCCAACAGCGGAGTTACATGGTTGCTTGTTTCATCTAGTTAAAAATTTTAAGAAAAAAATTGCTGAAAATGGAATGACCATGCAGTAAAATACCGATCCCGAATTTGCTCTTTCTGCGCGCACAATAGTCGCGCTAGCCTTCATTCCCCTTCAGCATATTGATGACGCAATCGAAGAGGTTTCTATGCAACTACTAAACGAATTGCAACCAATTTTAAACTGGTTTGAAGACAATTATGTAGGAAGGCGAAATAGAAACGGCACACGACGAAGGGCGCTTTTTTCGCCAAATATTTGGAACGTCTACGAAAGGGTGCTTAATAATCAGGATCGCACGAACAACTTTGCAGAGGCTGCTCATCGTAGCTTGCAGTGCCAGTTAGGCATGGACCATCCGTCGCTATGGAAATTTATAGATGGCCTACGAACAGTTCAGAAAGGACGAGATGCATTGTATGAAAAATTCATACGTGGGGAAGCTCCTCCGCATAAAAGGCGAAAGTACCAAGCGGCGGATGAGAGAATTAGGAACATAGTTCAAGAATTTGAAGACAGAACAATCATGGAAACCTCAGAGGGGCTTCTCACAACTTTTTAATGGATTGAGAGTGAAAGTGAACTGTGTTTAATGGTGCGATAAAAAACTTGAGACCACAAATGTAACATATTTTATTATTATTCCTGAAAAATTGGCATATTAATATAAATTTTTGCGCATTGCAACTGATTAATTTGTTTTTTCATTATAAATATTGTGTTTTTACTGCATATTAGTAAATTTTTTTATTAAATTTTTTTTTTGTTTGCTTCTTGAAAAGTCGGCATATTTATATAAATTTTTGCGTATTGCAACTAATTAATTTGTTTATTTTATTATAAATATTGTTTTTCACTACATATTAATAAATTCCTTTTATTATGTTTGTTTATTTCTTGAAAAATTAGCACATTTATATAAATATAAAATATTTGGAGGTATATCTCTTCGTTTCTTAAAAAACGTATATACTTCGGCGGCCAAGCATACGGAGCCCAAACGTCCGGCGCCCAAACGGCGGGCGCCCAAACGTCCGGCGCCCAAACGTCCGGCGCCCAAACGTCCGGCGCCCAAACGGCGGCGCCTAAACGGCGGCGCCCAAACGGCGGCGCCCAAACGGCGGCGCCCAAAAGTCCTGCTCCGAAAAAACTGTTAATAATTTTTTTAATGACGCTGAAAATGTATTTAGCGACGACTGAAAATTATTAATTTATACAATACAAGGCATTGCTTTCTCTATTATTATTATCGCATTTTAAATTGCGTGACCAGTTTTTAGACGGCAAGAAACAATTTTTAATATTATAAAATGGATTTTTGATATCGATAAATGAATTTCTGACGTCAAAATTCGACTACAGTATGTAATGGATGATATTTTTCTGACAATCTATGAATTTTGGACGTTAAAAAGTTAATTTTTGACGTCAAAAATTATTATTACACGTCTTAAATTTAATTTGAGTCTAAATTTAATTTTTTACGTCAACAAGTGTTGAATGACTTAAGAAAAAACTAAAATCATTTTCGGTAATTCAGGATAAGAAGTTAAATATTATAAACGTGTTAGAAGTTTTTTATTCTCTTGATAACGCTCCACGTCACCATGCGTACGCTAGCATAACATTTTTAGGAGATGTTGGAATTTATTTTCTATATAAGGAACTCAGTAGCCAGGGAATTCCCCCGATCTAAGCTGCTGAAAATCATAATGTTAAAAAAACAAAGACCAAACGTTTTGCATGAGCTTATTGAGAGTGTGCTTTAAAAAATAGGCTATGCAACGAATTTGTTTGAAATTTTCCTTAAGTTCTATCCCAATCATTTGAAATAATAGAAAATATTCGAAATCTGTAATGTACTTACGTAAAGTACCTATGGAAGAAAAGTTGTCTTAATTTGATTCGCACGCACATTTCCTGCTGCAAAAGTCAAAAGAAGCTTTATATCGTTCTATAACCGATTAGACACCATAGTATTAGTGTATATGATAAATTGTAATAATTTCGAATGAAATAAAGAGCTATGCATCAATTTCTTAACCATCCTGTATGTGGGTGTGTACCATTAAGCAACGTCGATTAATTACAGTTAATTATTGCATGCAGTCCTAGTTCCTTAATAGAACAAGCGATCTCCCACCCTTAATACCAAGTAAACACTGTATGGCACGAACATCCCTCGTAAAATAAAGAAAGGAACTCGCAATCGAACAGTTTTTGCGGGATACCGTACGGGCTTCTACATGTAATGGCTTCTCCAAACGGAAACCTTGATCTTCCAGAGTTCTTGGGAATAGAGGAAGACGCTCAATCCACCATTTCCTTGGATTCGACCCAATTTCAGGTTAAGTGTTTTTATTATCATTGGTTTGTTTCTATTTTTTTTAAAGGTATTATTTTCTATAAAGTACAAGTATTAATGTTTGGGGAAAAATATATAAATTTTCTTTTTCACAAAATAAACCAATCACGTTTGTTTCATACTGATTAAACTGCATGGTCTTGTTTAAATAAGTGATTAAACCTAAATCAGCTTCGGATAATCGCTCTTAAGTCTTAAATTAACGCGTTTAAAACTGATGTGCACTGACTTTTGGGTATATTTATTATTATTTTATTATAGTTTTTCATTGATTAGGCCAGAAGTAAGTATCATATTTAATTATAACATAATTTATAAATTAAAAACCATAATTGTCTCTGTCGTCACCAAGCAAAAAGCAAAATACGAGAAACGTCGACGGTAGTCGATGATAACGATGTCAACCAACATGAATCGCGAGTGTTTAAATCATAACCGATCTAAATATTAGTGTACACCAATAATAAATATAATAATAACGTGCTAATTTGCATTTTAAAAAATAACTATCTATTTACATTAAAATAGTATCTTGTGTAAGAGGTTGTATGAACCAAAATCTTAGACTAACATAATATACATACCGTCAAATCTTTATGTAATACTACTTAACTAATTTTCTCCAAATCGATCCATTTTTACAACACCTACAGCAATAGTAAATAAGAACGTTAAAATAAAAAATTAAATTTGCAAAAGAACGCCACTACAAAATATTTAAAAACAAGCAAACAATACCATGTTGAGAGCGCCGATTCTCGAAAACACCCAAGCATTTCCGACTAGTCCAGCGTTACCATAAATGCGTCAAAATTGATGTGAGTGATACAGTCAAGACGAATACGACTCGTGATACGATTTTTCTTTGATAAAATTGTGGTGTAAGTTAATTCGTGCTAGTTAAGATGTAGGTAATGCCACGAGTGTGTAGCTTCCGTGGAATTACCATTTTAACTAGCACTCGTGAACTTACGCCCCAATTGTATCGAAAAACAAATAATTTTTGATTTCACAAATTAATTTATAAATTATTTTTGACGTCAGTAAATGAATTTCCGCTGTCGGCGAATGCTGCAAACTAACGGAATACTTATGGCTATAGTATAGACCTATAACCACTCTTTGGTATAAACCTTGTATAAACCCAGCATAAAGCACGTAGATCACACACAGGCAAATAATTTGGTGTGGCGGCCCACCAAGACGCTACTACGCCAGCTTCGCCGTTAGATGGCAACATTTTCCAACGCGTATAAATTAGCAAAGATACAATAATACATACATACACTATAAATACATTTTTAATGTAAAAAAACATGTTTGCGCTAAAAAATCATTTATTGACGCCGCAACGTCAGAACAACATTTTTAATGTTTATCTAATATTTAATTCTGAATTTTGTCGTAAATATAATTTTACGTAAAATATGTATCTATTGACGTCAAAAAGTCGTGTCTTTATTATTAATTTAGTAGTTTTTTTACTTATAATTTAAAAAAATAACTTTCGGACGTTAAAAATAAATTTAAACGTTAGAAAATCAAATTTGGACGTCAAAAATTATTCGTAGACGTCTGAAAATGATGTGTTGGCGTCAACACAAATCATTAAAATTAAAAATTAATTTATTTTGTGACGTCATTTTCTGTTATTTTTAAATTTTGAAAATAACATGTAAAAACATTCATAACTACATGAACAGGAAAAAAACTTTAACAACTGCACTACTATAACAAATATTTCCATTAAAAACATTGTACCGTAGCGTCATTTCAGTATACAATAATCGCTTGTTAGAATAAACCTCAAATTTTATGTACACGTGTGTGGAAGTTACAGCGAGTAGCTGCAAAAGCGAGACAGCACGTGTTTTTTTAAGTTTCGTGCATTGATGGGCTAGAGTGATTATGCGACAACCGTAGTAACATTGAAAACAGTGAGTCAGACCATGCAAACAAAGCCGCACGCTAAGATATTCATATTAAACTCAAATGAGGTTTATAACTTGCACTGCAGCTGACATTTCAAGAGGGCAAGTACATTATTACCTACAATTAATAGATCAAATGAACTTAACCTAAGTGAAATTCAATTTTAATTATATAAAACACCCCGCCCGAGTTCTTTACCCTCGGGTACTGCATTACCATTTACAATAAAAAAAAAGCATTTCAAGCAAGACTAACCTAACATAACCGAACCTACCATACCCAATCACCATTAAAGAAATAGTGGATACCTTTACTTTAAAAATTATTAGTTGCAGCTGAGAATTTTAAAGGGGGAGATATCTAGAAATGCTGTTTAATTTTCTACAATTATTTTCTCCCCCCCCCTCCGGGTACTGGATTACCATGTACAAAAAAACGTAGGTATCAAGTACAGACATTCATTTCTACAGTTCGAAGAGTTTCAAATGTGAAAATTAAAATTCAAAGCACTAATGAACGTAAGTACATTATTATTTTAAAGATTAGTTGTCGTCGATCACACTGTGTCGGGATGTTACTCCAAAGGAATAAACATGAGCATGATTACTTAGTAATTACACATGTTTAGCTCAGTCACTGACTTTGCTTATTTCAGAATATACAATACTGCGTGGCGTTTTTGGTACATGTATTGCATTCCTAAACAACTTATTTATTATTTTTTAAAAAGCCGTTTGCGTACACCACGGGTTCCGCTAGTATATTATTATTTACCAACCTTGAAGTGATTCAGCATTCAGCGGGCCCTCTGAATTCATAGAATAGGGTAGGCGACTGGAAGCAAAATTACTTCATTCTCAAAATTAGTAATACAATTCGAGATACGAAGTTCTTTATAAGTAATTTTAGTGATTCTGGTGTATTTGTTGTATTTGCTTCAAAAACGAACGTAACTGCAAAGTTAACTTACTATAAATACCTAATCGTAATCAATAATATGTTTGGAAACTGATTCTGCACAATGTTACAATTATTACAACACATGTATAGTCAAAATAAATTAATAATTAACATTTATTTTTAAATTCACCGTTATTAGACGTTTTGTAATGAGAAATAAAGTCATATGGACGCATATATAGAAAACCAAGATCAAGTTACGAAGATTTATTGTTCCTATTGCAACACCAACTGTTTACTTCTGATCTTGCCTTTGATAATGACGTGTAAACACGTTGAAATACGTATAAAGCTTAAATAAAAAAAACCTGTTGAAGTTAAGAATTGTTTTCTTTACAATAATTTAAAATGAACTTCAACGAAGTAAAGCTCGAACTTATAAAAAATAATTAACAAATTACAATCAATTCTAGTTATTCAAATATCATGTTTTATGAACATGTTAGTAATTAAACGTCTCGCCGTTTTGATGAATTATAATGGACTAGCGAGATACTAATTCAACATCACGCAACCCTACCCAAAAATAGACTACAGTAATTTTCAGAACTAATTGAAATATCAGAGTCTGGCCTTAAAACCCGGTTTTGTGGCGATTATGAGGTGGTCGTCGTAATGAGCGTTTTCCCATGTAGTTTTGTCCCCCGAATAAGAATTTTGCGGGTTTCAGTCAAAAAACTGCTGCGTTTAGCCACTGGGGTGGGGGGGAGGCAGTGCCGGTTTTAGGTGTAATTCGCCCCTAGGCACAGCCACTTTTTGCGCCCTTGTAACGAAGGTTAGAGGCCCGACCAGAGGGTCCGGGGGTGCTCCCCCAGAAAAGTTTTATTTTTTTTAGCAAAATACACAGTTTTACGCATCAGATTGGCTATTATTGTGATACACAACGTATCCAGGTTTTGTATTAAAACGAAAATTTTAGTTTACCGAAAATATTTATTTACCTTTTCATTAATATTTACAGGAAAATATTTTTTTGCTGAACTTCGGGCGCCCTCCCCTTTAGCCGGCGCCCCTAGGCACGGGCCTATGAAGCCTAGTCGGAAAACCAGTCCTGAGGGGGGAGGGCGTTTAACAACCAGAGTAATAACAGAAAGCGTAGGTAAACTATTCATTCTGTTCCGAGATGATGCAGATTATAATATTAATTTTTTATAGTAATACGTTCTGTTATATGAAAATATACGAAAGAGCTACTACTTTATTTAAAAACAAAACGTCAAGAATTTTGAACGTGCACGTTATAAAAATTTCAAACATGTTTTAACATTTGCTGATTTAAGAAGTTTTGATGTTTGGTATTCCGCACCCAACGCCAGTAAATAAAAAGTTTCTGCAAGACCTTTAACACTAAAGCAATAATAATAAATAAGATGTATCGCTATGTAAGAGCCATAACATGTCGTCACCAAATGTCAAGGCAGTGGAAAGAAGATCCGTATTAAACACACAGGGTAGTTAAAAGTCAAACTTTGGTAGGTGATTCTTTAAGACATTTTAAGAAAAAATGTTTCCATGAGCATGTGTCCCAAAATGCTTCTAAAGGGAGCTAGGGCCCTTTGAAAGGGGGGGGGGGAGTGAAATTTAAGTTTTAATTAATATCTCAGACTCATTTTAATATAAAGTAAAGACATTTGGCATACGGTTTAGTACTGGTAAGTGCTTCTATCTAAAAACATCAAAATAAAATTCTTTAAACAATAAGCGTTTCAAACTGAAGGGGGCCGAGTTATTTTTATTAGTTATTCTTGCATTATTTAATTTTTTTATTAATTTGATACAGTACTATGATTCTACATTAAAAAAGCTAAAGTGTAGATTTCGAGTGGACTTTCCCATACTAGATGTTAATACTTGCCGTATTTGCAAAAGTGTAACTTTTAATAATTACAACGTTGTACAGTTCACCGACTGTTAGGCAACAAGCAGCGGAAATTTGAATTAGCGATAGCCTGTGCAATTGGTTTCCGTACCGTAACTCTACCCTTAAAAGCAGCGACCAACTGCACCAAAGCAAGGTAAGCGCCTGGCGGGCCCTTCGGGGAATTACAAATTTTGCTGTGGATGTCGGACAACAATGGCTATAATAGTTTTATTTGAGAAGTTATAAAAAATATCCAAAGAATGAAAAATATATTTTTTAACTAGAGCTAATTAATAGACGTAGTTAAAATCTTGTAAATGCCGAAAAACGCGTTGTTGATATTAAAAAGTATCGTTTTCTTCCTTAATATTTAAAATAGTTGAAAATTCTTGCGGATGCTTATAAAATACTTTGAATAGTCTATCGAATTGATAAAAGTTTATAACGATCGGCGTTTGCGTTTTTGAATAAATAATTAATCAATTTCAAATTTTTTCAAAAATTCCTGGAAGGCGCCGGAGTAAAATTTTGGAGATAAGTAAAAAACAAATTTAAAGTTCAATCGGCTTAAAACGTTAAAAAAATCGTGAAGACAGTTTTTGACAAAAGAATTTTTGAAAATTACCAAAATTTTGAATCAGCGCCATTGCGATCGTTTTTGACATTATTTTTACTTCATCGTATACTACCCCTAAAGGTCTCTTAAACAAGTGGTAGTTGATGCCGATCAAACAACTACTTTTTGAGTAAATGGGCGTTAAAGTCGAGATTTCAAAAAAGCTTTATTGGCCGCCATTTAAAAGCTAGAGAGTTCGTTAAAAAAGTTTTCGATTGCCTTAAGTTCTTCTCTCCGATTAC
Organism: Ctenicera cuprea; assembly: GCA_958336395.1. Classification (NCBI taxonomy): domain Eukaryota; kingdom Metazoa; phylum Arthropoda; class Insecta; order Coleoptera; family Elateridae; genus Ctenicera; species Ctenicera cuprea. Next base: position 13,596,644 of record OY284495.1, on the reverse strand, counting down.
GTGCTCAAGTTTTTAAAATTTAGTTTTTTAAAAATAGCTACCAAAAAAATGTGCCTAACTTCCGTTTCGAATTTTTTTGAAAAGCTTAACTAGAATTACAATTTTCGATATACCTCTTGATTTAAAATTTCATCAAAATCGGTCCAGTACTTTAGCCTGTTTAGAAACCACGTTTTTGAATTTTTTGAGCTCCAAAACGTGTATTTCCGTTAAAATGTAGATTTCTAAAATTTTCATGTAATCACTACTTCCTTATAGGCCAATCAAATTAATATATTTTGAGGAATTAATTTCCAGCAAGCTGGAAATCATTTTAATACCTCTATTTGGTCCTAAATGCGTGTAATCTGAGTTTGCACCATCCCAGGTGGTGAGCTTAACTTTTGGTAGCCAAAAAACCGCCAAATTTTTGCACTTTTTTTAGTTTTTTGCTTGTAGGTGGAAAACGGTGCGTCGGACGGAAAATGTCATTCCATTCAATAATACAGAGGATTCTGCGTCGAATGACATCTAAAAACGTCAAATTCGGTTTAGTGGTATAGCCTAAATCGAATGTTAAAGACGAAGAAAATTTCGTAGTTCGGTGATTATACTTGAAAGAAAGTGTTCAGAGATTATCTGGCGTGTTCAACATCTACAAACATGAATGACCCGAAGTGTTTAATTTGTGACAAACCATTACATGATGAGGCCTCAAGTACAGTAAAAGAACGAGGAATAGAAACATTGATAAAAAGAAGTATAGCAAGGAAGGATGAGAAGCACCTTCAATTTCAAGGTCTTGCTTCAGTTGTGAAAACCCGATTTTGAATTGATGCCAAATTTCGAATTTGAAATGACTGAATTTAAAAACTAAGGTATCTATGTAACGTGAAATTTTATTCTCTATAACTTTTTTTCCATAGATTTTTTAATAGGAGTATCTGTTTTCAAAATATGTCGGCTTGGAAAGCCGCAAAATGTAAGTTTGCACCGAACTACGAAATTTTCTTCGTTTTTAACATTCGATTTCGGCTATACCACTAAACCGAATTTGACGTTTTTAGATGTCATTCGACGCAGAATTTAGTCCTCTGTATTATTGAATGGAATGACATTTTCCGTCCGACGCACCGTTTTCCACCTACAAGCAAAAAACTAAAAAAAGTGCAAAAATTAGGCGGTTTTTTGGCTACCAAAAGTTAAGCTCACCACCTGGGATGGTGCAAACTCAGATTACACGCATTTAGGACCAAATAGAGGTATTAAAACGATTTCCAGCTTGCTGGAAATTAATTCCTCAAAACGGTTTTTTTCGATTTAATTTGATTGGCCTATTATACCGAAGGTATGGGAAAGTAAAAATGCATAAAAATAGTACTCTTGATTTTTTTACGACTAAGTATTTTTAAGAAGAATCGATTTAATTATTTATTCTTTACAATCAGATGCAGTATTGTTTATTTCATAGTTATTTATTATATTTGGATTTAGGAAACTAAGATATAATGAATAACAACTAAATAATAACACCACGGAATTATTACAGAAATTTAATATCTAACGAAATACGTTTTGGCATCGTTAAAGAAGCTGATCCACCCACTTCAATACATTTTTGACACCCTCGAATTAATTAATTAAAAGCGGTTGCTATTTTATGTATTTTCCCTTATTTCGTTGCAAGCATGTTCAATTTTGACAAGAAAATGGTCCCTTGTTGTAATTGGTGTAACATATACTTTATCTTTTAAATTACCCCGCACACAAAAGTGGAGTGGAGTAAGGCCTGGATGGCGATCTGGATGGCTAGGACACTGGACCTTTACGTATAATTGGGATCATATTACCGACTGCAATTCGTAAAAAAAATTACAAAATATATAAATAAAAATACCCCCTTCCCCCCGTTTGAGACGCCTCTGGTTTGAATGCTTATTTTCGGTTATGCAAAAATTTGGACATTGTTGTAACGGTTTTGTTATGTGGTCGATGTTGCTGGTGTTGGATTGTACGTTGGCTTGTGCGTACAACTTCGGTGAAATGCTCGGGCGCCAGATTTAATAATGAAGTTTACTCTCCCATCGGTCTTTCTCTAGTAGAATTGCACTTTTTAGGAAGGCTTTTCCGTAGTTTGACTGCAGTTTTGAGAAAGACTTTTCCCCAGTGTGACCGCACTTTTGCGGAAGGGTTTTCCCCAGTCGCTCATCACGGTTCTTTCGTACCTGGTCGAAGACATAGGTGACTGCAGTGAAGATGGCGGTCTCCAGGAGTCTAGATAGTTTCACTTACCTTGTTTGTGCTAATAAAATTTCAATAAGCCAAACAACCATTGCATTAAAGCATATATTGTTAAATAAAGCAAAAGATTATTAACTGCCGCGGATGCAACCTTGAGGACGAGACGGCAGAACATGTTCTCTGCCACTGCCCTGCTCTCGCAACAATCAGAGGATCCATGCTGGGGGACTTCTGGCCCGACATGGCCAGTATCAGCAACACCCCAACCGCGGATGTCCTCAAGTTCATCCAAAGAATTGGGTGGCTTGGGTGACTCCCGGGCTGAGGAGCTGCTGTGGAGGCAGCACAATGGGCCCGTTTCAGCGGCCTAAGTGCGTGTACCCACATGGGTACCCTCCAACCCGAAATCCAGAATCCAGATATGTATAGGAAACTCGGAAACTTAGCCTCTGCGGACACCTCACAACCGTGAATGGGCGCAGTTAGGAATTAAAATGAGTAAATGGCTTTGGTTAACTCATTCAGAAGTTATAACTTAGGGATTTTATTGCGCCAGTAAAAATCTTTTTTTTTAAATTAAAATGCAAAAAATTAACGTTTTAAAATAACAGAAAGTTCTTATACACTTTAGAAAATTCACCTAAATTGTAAATAATGCACTGAAATTTAAAAAATTCATAAAAATCAATTTAAATAACAAAATCAATTATTTTGAATTAAGAAAAATGTTTACATACAGAACATTGATTGTTTAATTAATTTATACGTTTTTATGGCATAAACAAAGTCAGTTTGATAATTTAAATAAATATTCTTATGAAAAATTCCATATCAAATGTAAATGTTATCAATGTTCATTATGTAAACCACAAAAGCGTTTGTTTAATTATGCAATGTGTAATATCTAATATGGCTGGGTTTATCCACCACCAAGGTGAACAATATTTTTATCAGACGTTGCCTTGTAAATATGAGTAAACACGTTAACCGAGTAATTTTTTCATTGATAATGTTAATAAAGGGGAAATTGGAAAAAAATAAACTGATTGTGATCAGCATTTAAGTATCGTTTCTTAGTTGCCCGTTCAAAATACATTAGAAACACTAAAATGCATAAACGTAATAAATTAGAATATAAATTGTTTACATCTTTAACCGCAAACAGGTATTTAGGTAATAATCTGCGGAATAATTATATTACAACAGCATATTTCAAGGTGATGGAAACTCCTTAGCATTATTACATAAGTATATTTCAATATAGTTTTGCCAGCACCTTTGATCCAGAGTCACTCCGCAGTCCGATTTTCAACTCGTGTGCCAAAATTTTCGTATACGTATGTGACGTCATTGCATTTGATTGTCTATGCAATGACGTCATCTACGCATACAAAGAATGAGACGCACGAATCGAGAATAGTACCCCAGGGTAGTACCCCCAAGATATGATAACTGTAAAAGCTGTATCAAATTCCGTAGTATAACATTCTGTATAACAAACAACATTAACACCTTTCAAAAGTATTAATACAGGGTGTTAATGAGTTGTAGGGACAAACTTCTAAGGCTTGCAAAACACAACAAAGCAAACAACTTTTGTTAATAAATGTGTGGCCAAAAGTGTTTTCTTTCAGGGATAGAGCTTCTCAGGTTCTTTAAGAAGCGCCTAAATGTAGGCAACTCAATTTACTACCTACTATTTGTTTCCATAACGACGGAAATTAATACAGGATAAATAAAGCCCTCTTTAAAAATTTACAATAACTAATTATCAAAAATTAACAAAATTATAGTTAATGTTCAAAATGTCCCCCCCCCCAGCTTCTACACACGAAGCACATCTACAAAGTAAATTCCTGCGCACCGCTCCAAATATACCAGGAGTCTGTTCAACTTCTTCACGTGCAGCAAGAATACGCGTTGTAAGTTCTTCTACTGTTTCAACTGGGGTAGCATACACTTACGTTTTAACATGACCCCACAAAAAGAAATTAGGTGGGGTCAAATCAGGAAAACGTGGAGGCCACGCCACATGCACTCCTCGACCTATCCATCTGTTGGGAAAAGTGTTATTTAAAAATTACCCGACTTCCGCCGAAAAATGAGCAGGTGTACCATCGTGCTGCAGCCACATTTGAGGTGGAACATCTTCCAAAAGTTCAGGCAGGACATGGCGCAAGAAATTTAAATAAATTGCTCCTGTTAACCTTTGGGGTAGCAGATATGGTCCAATGAGTCTATCGCCAGCAATCCCGGCCCAAATGTTCACTGAAAATCTTTGCTGGTATTTTTTGAACGTCCCAAATGTGGCTGTTTCTACTGTTGAATATTCCTTTTTTCGTAAAAGATTCCTCGTCACTGAGCATTCTGGATCCTCATAACACCGCCGCAGAAATTCCTGGCAAAATTCTACCCTTCTGGGAAAATTTGCTTGAACCATGGCTTGTACCTTCTGTGGATGGTACGGACGTAGATGCTGCTCATGTAGTACCTCCCATACTGAAACATGGTTCTTGAACTAGTAGAAGGATTTTCAGCCAGTCTCCCCAAAACTTCTTCCTCAAAATGCACCGTTCGCCTTGTTCCGGTAGCTCCACAGTTGTGTCTGTTGACAACGAATGTACCTTCCTCCCGCAGCCGACGTGAAACTACACTAAAGGCCTTGTACGATGTATGATTCTTATTCGGAAAATGTTCTTGGTACAGACGAGCAGCTTCGCGTGCGTTACCCCAAGCAGCTCCATACATGACCGTCATGTCATGCTGTTCGGCAAAAGCATAATTCGCTGTAACACAAAAATACGAAACACCACGAAAATAACGAAGAAAATAATTATCAAAAAAATCACAGAACGAAAAAAACGAATTATAAAAGGCACAGAAAGAAACGAATGCAAGAAAAGTCAAAAAATATCGAATTGTGTCAAAATTGACGTTATTTGAATGCATGTTATGTCTAGTCTAGATCGTTTTTATTTCAAAATTCTGTGTGACCTGTGCAAAATAATTGAAAATGCAATTTGGGTTGCCTATTTTCAGGTACTTCTTAACGAACCTTTAAAAGGCTCTATTTTCTAAAGAAAACACTTTTGACCACACATTTACTAACAAAAGTTGTTTGCTTTGTTGTGTTTTGCAAGCCCCAGAAGTTTGTTTTATTACATAGACAAAGTTTTACAACAAGATATGAACAAGTATATCAACATGTAACAACAGTACATTAATCGAACGAAAAATTATACATTAATCTGGGACTGCGGTGCTCTAGTAAGAGCTATAGGGTAAGAGATATGGGGTATTGCTGGGTTCGGAGAAAACGTGAGCTGTTTTTTAGTAGTTTCAGTTTTTGGACGGTATTTGGAGGTTAGCTCCGTCTCGCTCCTGGAAACGAACTAAGTTCTCTGTCAAATATATGGCGCTTTTATACTCTTTTTTAAGAGCATAGCAAAATAAATAAACATTTGCATATGTGGCGACTGTAGCACGAAACCGAAACTGCCTGTTGCTTAGTGATGTACAACGTTGACAGACCTGCCTACTTGCTGTCACTTTTGTGTAAATTAATTTTTATATTGACATGGTTGAATGTGAGTGAAAGATGGTCGAGGACAGAATTTATGGATTTTGTTATCATTACAATGCTGTAATTGACTAAAGTGAAATAAAATTGTTCAGTTTATTAATTAACATAACGCAACTACTTAAAACACACATTTACTAACCAGATAGCACAATATGACAATCATCACTTTCACGGCTGTAAAAATAAACGCACATATCACGTGATTTGAAAGCAACTAAAAGTTAATTCTAATAATTACACAAAAACACTAGCAGCGTTCAGAAAATATGGTAACAAATGCGCTACTTTCTAGTTATTACACGAAAAACGGGATACCACAAAAAAATTAGCGAAAAATTGTTTATTTCAATCACAGAGCATAATATACGTTTATATTACTTCGTGATCCCAAATAAAGCTTGGGACAAATGTGAACGTTTTCTATGGTATACTTTTTTTTTGTAAAGTACACAATAAACAATTTACTCATTTCACATTAACTACCAATTTAAATGATAACACTGTAGAGGAATTTAATTACAAATCACCTAGACTTTCTCATATTTCATATATTGTTACTTATCATATCCTCAAAAGTACTTTTGTATCAACGTTTTACGCGGTGCCAGCACTACTACTGTTCTAACGAAAACGAAGGGCACTGTAGGAACATCATACTCGCGCGCACAGTCAACTGTTTAATGTCGTACTGTAGTTTTCTGTTTTTTAAATTTTTGGGGAAAAATTCCGTGAGTTAAAGAAAAACAGAAAATTCATCGGTCAAAATCTGGTGGAAAGGGGTAAATTAGCTCCCCTAAATATAGATCTACTTAAAATTGTAAACCTTATTCTACTAGCTCTCATGAGGAATTAAGCTTGAACAGAAATGTTCAATCATATCTCGTGTATTAAATAAAGCGGTATAAATTTTCCAATTTAAAAATTGGCAGAGAGAAATTATCAATAACAATAGTTTTTTGAAAATTTCCTAAATTAGAAAATATTATTCACTTCACTATTTTCTTTCTTCAAAAATTCTTCTATACCGTAACATTGTGTTCCCATAGAGCTCTCATGGTATACGCCGATTTAGCAACTCGGTTAGAGTGATAAGGCGTTAGAATAAAAATTTATTAAAGTTAGTAGCGGCCCCTACTTTTAAGCTAGAAATTTTGGGAAAAAAACAATTAATCTGCCCTAAGGTTTTCTATCAGAATTCGTTTATAAATTAAGGAAATTCAATTTCCTGCTAAAAACGCTATTAAAAAACAGGTCGAATATCCGCTTTCGTTTTTTTATTAATTTTTAGGAGCCTGTTTTGTGGATGATATTTTGATATAAGCCAATGAAAACCGGGCCATCTGTTCGGAAGATATGAGCCGCACGTACATATCCTCACACTCGTACCCATTCACAGACAGAAATTTTTTACAAACCACTTTTTAGAGTGCTAAACTAGAAATGGTTTGTCAAGTATACATATACAGGGTGTATACTTTTTATGCTGATTACGATGATGTTTGCAGAGAAAAGCAAATAATCTTAACTTTTTGCACTTGATCCAAAACATCCTGCATATATTTTAAAATATTCTAAAAGAAAATTAAATACTGAATAAAAAAGTCTGAATGCAGTAGTAACTTAAACTAGATAATAAACAAGTTATTCGTCATTATTTATGTCGTTTAGCAATAACCTTATTTACAAAGTCCGGACTTTTAATCCCAAACCAGCAAAACATTTCGTTAAAATTTAATAACTAAACAAAGAGCATGGGCGTACTCAAATACACTAAGTTATACGTGAAACTTGTTGCACGATTTTGCAAACTACACTATTTGAGATACATCGTTCCGTTCAGTGTTACTTTATTATTGCGCTAGGCTAGAGAGGTTCTGAACTCCGTATCTTGAGATGGAGGAAAAAATGAAGCATCATGAAATGGAGGAACAAATTGTATTAGATGAAGATAGCAGAAACATTTAAATTGTTTCGTGTAGTACGTTTAAAACCCGTGGCCATTTATACTATACGCTTATGAACTGCGTTATCAAATCACTTGAAACAATAAAGCAGCTGATCAAATAAGTAATACGTAACTAAACGAGCTCGCATAAGGTCAAACATATAGTCGTGATGCTTTAAAAATCCCCTAGATAATTCGTTCAAATTGCAAAGAACCTCCAACAATATATTTACAGGAATTATGCGGGAATACATACACACATCAGTAAATCGATAGAAGAACACCAATAAACTGGCCAGCACGGTCCCCGGACTTGAAATCTGTCGATTTTTTTGTGGGTTTATTTAAAATCTGTTGTGTACAATACCGAGCCAAAATCTCTAAAAAACTTAATCGAATAATTCGTTTTTTTAATGTTCAGTTTAATTTGTTACGCATTTAATTTTTCTTTTCTACCTGGATACCTAGATTTAAAAGCTCACTTTGTTAGATCAACTCTATTTTAAAGTTTACACACGCCGTTGTTTGTTCTCGAATCTATTTATTAGTCCTGATTTGTTACAAAACTTTTAAGACATTTAAATTAAACCAAAAAGAGAAAAACACAAAACACCGTTTTCCAGGAAATGCAGTATTCATGGGAAATTATATTTTTCCAAATTTTTAGTCCCCAGGATAAGAATTTACACTGTACTAGCGTTACCCCAGCGCACAATGCACTGACAGACTGAGCGTTGACAGAACCGGAGAAATGATAAGTCACGTGATGCATTAGTTCCAATAATGACACGCGACGTTATTTTAGATGGCGCCCCAAGTGCCGCGCGTCTAGCCGACCTTCATATATATTATAAATTAAAATAATTATTATTAAAAAATCGACGTAGAATAAAAATATAAAAATGTTACATGTTCTATCTGAGGATAGACCTTTCATTGAAAAAAAATGGTCCAAATTGGTGAAGCGGTAGCCGCTGGAGGAACCGGAGAAGAAAACCCTTTGAGCTTTTATATATGTAGGGATAATTGTTATTAGCTGTTGTCACTGCAAAATTTTATATGCAATACAAAAAAATTTAGATTTTGATTCAGTTAACATTAATTTAAACTTTTTATTCGCTGTTAACGCAAAACAAAATTAGAAACCGCAACCACTCCAGCTACTCCCTCGTTTCCAACGCAACAAGCAGCGAGTGTTACGAGATGTCAGCTAGCAACAGCTTATAATAAATTGCAGCGGGAGCATTACGCACTTATTATACAGAATATCTCCGTCAACGTCGTCAACTATGACCAAAATATGAGATAGCAACGTGGAGGAGGCAACGGATTTATAAAAAAAATGGAATATTTATTATAATGAGGAAGCCAGCGCAGAAAGGGCGAAGCGAAAATTATAAATTGCGGCCATCTCGTAAGAGGCTTTATAACAAAGAAAAATAACGGTAAAGTTTATTCATAAAAAAAACGACTTTCTGGTGAAATAATATTTTTATTTGTAAAAGATTTAGACATCACCAACTTGTACCCGCATTAATTTCAGTAATTAAAAGCAGAATTCGAAAACGGTAAAAGGAAATTCCGGCTTGTATAGAAAGATTAGTGGCTCTTCCAGCTCTGATAAATTTCAGTTTTCCGCTTAACAAAAACGTCGTCTATTCTATCCCTGGGAAAAAATTTATAAAACAATAGCTGTAGCACGTATTTAAACAGTTCCTAAATTAATCGCATTATTCTCTGCAGCCTTTCAGTATTGTGATCACAGACACTCTACCCGAGAGAACGGAGATGAATTGCCTTCAGAGAATGCTTGAAAACGTGTAAATTTTGAATGCAAACTTTCTCAAGCCACATTTTCTATCACAATTGAATAACGCTACGGATACAGACACTTAGCGTGATTATTATTTTTTAAGCAATATTGAATCGTGGATTAAATTCACGTCAAGTCAAACTGTTCCATTTCACACGCCTTTGGTTTTTCAACCTTTATTCTGTAGCGAACATTTACCATACCAAATCCAATATAATTAGAAATTGCGGATACTCTTTAACTTGCGCGTAATTTATAAATAATTATCTTAATGTAGTATATGGGTATATAACATCTTATTAAGAATAAGCGCATTAGTACTGGGAAAAACGTTCTAATACACTTTTTACTTTAATAAAGCACTAGCAAAACCCGTGGTCTACGACCCACGCATTTTTATCAATTTTTTTACTTTTTAAATAAGCTGTGTTGAGGTGCACGACATGTACCGAATGCACCCCGCAGTATTGTATATTCTCAAATACGGAAAGTCGGCCACTGAACTGAACATACGTGACTACTAAGTAATCATGCGAATGTTTATTATTTTATATTTATATACCTAGCTAGCGCGATAGGTATCAATTAAATCTTTAAAATAAAAGTATCCACTTATTCTTCAAACAGTGTTTAGATTTAATTATTCACATTATAAACTCTTTTAACTGTAGAAATAAATGTCTGTTTTTGATTCCTATTAGTGGTGATGGTGTTTGAAATTTGGAAATCGGTGCCATTCTATTTATTAAACCGGTTACAATTTTTTTTATGTCAAACTGCTCGTCGGTGATGGTAGAATACGATTCCAAACTTAGTTCTTAAACGCAGTAGGAAGGCTAAGTATCTCCCCCGTCACCACATTGTAGGTGATAATTTGTTTTTGTAATTTTATTTCAAACAAAAACTCGATCTGTTTTTCTCATAAAACATCTAGTTTAGCAAAGCGGTATCTGCTACCCCTACAAGTATTGACGATAGTTTTATATTTCTCTAACTGAAATATCGAAACAAACAATGGGTAAGTCTCTGGAAAATTTTGTTTGGCGCTCGTAATTGTGCAAGATATACACAGAAGAATATTTTCGATGCAGGTCGTCAAATCCAATCTTTTTAGAGATAATTCGATGTTCTTGAAAACCAAGTTGAGATGAAGTTCTAAGTGTTTGTTTAAATGCGGAAATACTTTATAAACTTTAAGGGCATGTTCTAAACATGGAAACAATAATAATTATCGGCGAACATTGTCCTAAAAACTTTGTAACAAAGTTAATCACCTGGGTCGTGAATCGATATGTATCGGTACAATACGTTCGATACGTGGAAAAGAAACGTATTGATATACCTGAATGATTCATATTCGTACGACAATTCGTATCGATAGGTGATCCATAGGACATCTATGTTACAACCCGAGGACATCTTCTGGACGTCCATGGTCACAACTATAGGCATCGACTGCGGCGGGTGCTAGTTCACGTGTACCCCTGAGAACTTAATCAAGGGTTATACTTAGGAATAGTTCAGAATTACCCCAAATGTAAATGTTTTGGTAAAACTAATAAGTCTGCCTATATTTATTTGTTACGTAATTGATAGGAACGCACCGAATGTTTAGCGGGCCGAATATTAGTCGAATCAGAGTGCTCGATTTCCTACCACTGGGCACTGACCCTATAGCGAATTTTTTTGGCCAAAGTGCCGCATATTCGGCCGAGTACCCACTATTAGGTCAATTATTCGGCCAAATGCCAAATATTAGGCCAACTATTCGGCCATGTGTCGAATATTTACTGATGATAAATATGTGGGTTAATTGCTTTACCCAAGCAGATAGCACAGCGTCCCCGCATATTCGCCGAATATTTGCCGATTATTCGGCAAGCTTCAAAAATGGCCTATTCGAATTTATCAGATTCAAAATTTTCCAAAAATTATGTATATTTTCTCAAATCTCAAAATCGATTTTCCAATTTAGTTGTTTAGACAATTATGCAATTATAACGTGTTCCAGCAAGCGACCAGAAGGAAACAAACAACAAAAACAGTGAGGTTTTTGTTTTCCAAATGTTATTCCTATTGTCATTTAACTCCTTCATACAGTGTGAGCGGAAATTCGTACATTTTTGAAAACAAAAATTAGTGGAGAGGCCGAGAGGGGCTTTGGGGATAGTAAGAAAATTGCGCTTATACAAATCAGATACCTAATATGCGTAAAATCATTTTCTGAAGCAGTTACCTGGTTTTATGATTATAGTATTTATTATTGCAAAGTTTTAAGCGATTAAAAAAGAGTATCTCTGAGCTGTTGAATGGAAATATTGGATTTTGAAGCCGAAACTTGTTAATTTTTAAAATAACGATAAATGGACGGTTGGTAACTGGGGGGGGGGGCTTTAGGGCTTTATAATAGTCTTATATCCTATAGTTTTGTAACTACAAAAATTACATTACTTACCGAAAAAATAAATATAAGATTTTTTATGATCTATACTAATTCTATTGTTTTGTATACCAACTTGCACATTACACATAAATTTCGTGATTATAAAGAATAATTCGAGGATAGTCTAGGGAAAGTTCAAGGGAAGTCAAAGAAGTCTAAAGAAAGTCTAGGAAGTCCAAGGGAAGTAGGGGAAGTCCAAGGAAAGTCGGGAAACTGCGATGGAAGTCGGAGAAATCCAAGGGAAATCCGGGGGAAGTCGGGGAAGTCTGAAGGAAGTTCGGAGGAAGTCCTTTACTAAGAAGACGTCGGTCGGTGTACAAAAAACTCTGCAGATAATTGCAGGTCCTACTCATGCAAACGATGCCGTGCGCAGAGATAATAATAAATAACTCAAATTAGATTTTAAAAATGAAATTTCAAGAGATATCAGCTGAGAATCAGCATCTGGAAATGTTGTTTTATTACCTACAATTATTTTACGCCCTCGGGTACTGAATTGCCATTTAGAGTTCAAAACACAAAATTTCAGATGAAACTAACCTCACCTTATCGAACCTGCCATACACAAGTGTGAGACGTGCATATCTGTACCTTTGCCACGGCGCAATCTTTCATAAAAACATCGCTTACCTGCAGTGAAATTTAAACGGTATTATACGTTTAAAAAAGTGTATGTGGTAGTAACTTTTTCTCGCCGCACATAATAGAGGGCGTTACTAGTGTAATTCCCCTTTAGTGTTTTACTTATGTGGTAGTGTTTCAAGTGTTTCGAACTAAAGTGAACAAACTTTAATATTTTGAATTGATTGTGTGGTAGGCATATGGTGAAACATTATTAATAAATATTTAACTATTAAAAATTAATAGTTTATTAATAAAATAAAACGCTTGGTAATTGTTTCACAATTTGTTGGTTTTTATTTACTCGACTCGAGTTTCAACCATCACGGTCATCGTCAGGAGTTTACAAACACAACTAAAACTAAAAACCTACAGATGTACAATACTACTCATTTTGTCGTCGCCGATTTTAAGTGTTAACACGTGTTTTGATGCTTTGTATACTGCAGGTCCAGGAGGGGTGAATAACCTAAATCGGTGTGCTCATTAACTATATTTTTATCATTATTTATTGCCTTTTTTTATTTCTAAATTTTCCAATTTATTTAAACGTATGTCCTTGTTTTCTACGTGTAAAATTTTTGTATCTGTTTGTTTGAAAAAATGATTGCTTGTAATACAATGTTGGGAGATGCCGGTTGATTTATGATTGTATTTAATTGATCTAATGTGTTCTTTAATTCTTGTATTAAAACTGCGTCCAGTTTGTCCTATTTATATTGCATCACAATTAGGACAGTCTATTTGATAGATACCATTTTTTGAATATTTTTCTATTGTGTCTTTATTGTTTACTAGATGTTTATGGAGTTTGTTCGGATTGTGCATAGCTACGTTAATATTTAATTATTTGAGTCTGTTAGAAACTTTATAACTAACTCTACCTAAATAATTGATTTTTGACCATATTGTTTTTTCAATTGTTGTCCTTTGTTCGTTGTACAAAAGATGTTTTACATTTTCTTTTTGTTTTTTCTTTAAAATGTTATCGACAAATTGCTCCGTGTATCCGTTTTTTAGGGCTATAAATTTAATTGTACTAAGTTCTTTACTAAAATTTTCGGTAGACAGTGGGATATGAATGGCTCTGTGTATCATACTATTAAAAGCTGCTTTTTTAATTTTGATTGGTTATAGAAACCGAAAAGAACAATACCCTAAACTTTTTAGATCTAAGCATAAAAAGAGTAGGGAACAATTTAGAGTACAATATTTTCAGAAAACCCACAACTACAGACATGGTCATACATTCAAATTCTAAACAACCAATCAAAATTAAAAAAGCAGCTTTCAATAGTATGATACACAGAGCCATTCATGTCCCACTGTCTACCGAAAATTTTAGTAAAGAACTTAGTACAATTAAATTTATAGCCCTAAAAAACGGATACACGGAGCAATTTGTCGATAACATTTTAAAGAAAAAACAAAAAGAAAATGTAAAACATCTTTTGTACAACGGACAAAAGACAACAATTGAAAAAACAATATGGTCAAAAATCAATTATATAGGTAGAATTAGCTATAAAGTTTCTAACAGGCTCCAAAAATTAAATATTAACGTAGCTATGCACAATCCGAACAAACTCCATAAACATCTAGTAAACAATAAAGACATAATAGAAAAATATTCAAAAAATGGTATCTATCAAATACTGTTCTAATTGTGATGCAATATATATAGGACAAACTGGCCGCAGTTTTAATACAAGAATTAAAGAAAACAGCAGATCAATTAAATACAATCATAAATCAACCGGCATCTCCCAACATTATATTACAAACAATCATTTTTTCAAACACACAGATACAAAAATTTTACAGGTAGAAAACAAGGGCAACCATTTAAATAAATTGGAAAATTTAGAAATAAAAAAGGCAATAAATAATAATAAAAATATAGTAAACGACCACACCGATTTAGGTAATTCACCCCTCCTGGACCTGCAGTATACAAAGCATAAAAACACGTGTTAACACTTAAAATCGGCGACGACAGAATGAGTAGGATTGTACATCTGTAGGTTTTTAGTTTTAGTTGTGTTTGTAAACTCCTGACGATGACCGTGATGGTTGAAACTTGAGTTGAGTAAATAATAACCAACAAATTGTGAAACAATTACCAATAGTTTTATTTTATTAATAAACTATTAATTTTTAATAGTTAAATATTTCTGAACAAACTTTAGTTTACCGCATTAGCATTAAAAAAAATTGCAGTAATGATAATAAAAAATTACCTTCACACCTGCACTAAGAATAACATTTAGTAGAGTTGTATGAACATGTTTCTTTCAGTTATCAAATTTGCATCAACACGCACTCTGGTAGTTAAAAAATTTAATCAGTCACATTCCTCAGAATTTCTTCACTAATTATGAAACGCGTTTGTGAATATTAGCATAAAATTTACTTTTTAATATTTCTTATTAAATTGCAGTTATTATGTTTCAACGAGATATCTTGTATATACTAATTACAACTGTTGCTGTGACTAAAGTTCAATACACCCAAGTCTGTTGCAGGACTGTTCAACATCAAGTACTGATAAAGCCATGATACTGTGTACATGTGCTTTTTATTATTGGGTGATTACAATAAAATTTGAGAAGTAATTGCTGTCTGGTTTTTAACTTTCTCATACTACAAGTTTGGAAATGTATTGTGACCATGAAAATGTTCAATTCTGACATTTTGATGGAAATACATAGTTTGAACCTCCAAGAACACAAAAAATTGAAAGAATTTTTTAGTTATTGAAATTTAAAAATAAATATTACCCAAAAACTTACCACAGGATTTTTTCAAATATTACAGGCTCGTAGAATTAGAATTAAGCTGAATTTGGTTGTTATGCCAATGCGCTAATTCCTCTATGACGCCTTCACGGGCGGAGAAGGAAAGAGCGGCTCTATCTAAACAAACGAGGTAACACATATGAAACTGCCATTGCAGGTGGATTTGCCATAAAGGTAAAAAACAAACAAGCTTATCAATGCTGCAGTTTTGTCTGTAGTTTTTTTTTATAGAGATTATTGTTATCAGTATTAATGTTACAAGAACCTATTTAATTATCACCAAATAATTTGTCTTTTTTTTCGAAAAACGCTTGCCATGAAAAAAATTTCGAATTTAAGTACATTTGATTATTGAGCTGACACCGCAAGTAGAATGCAAATAACGTAAAAATATTTACATTGTTTTAGCAAATTTCAGGAAAAAAACACTTATTTGATAATTAAATGGAGTTGGCGTTACATTTGCAACGGTTATTTCATTAATGAACAATTTTTTAACATTAGGTGACGGATTAAAGCTTAAAACATTTACAAATTTTTGATTATAGCAGTTAAATAATGTTTTTTGTCCGCATTGTAAACAGCAAACCTAAAACATTATTAGGTGACGTCTATGCAGTGGCGGCGCTTAACAGAAAGCGCAAAAGTAAAATATTTATTTAAAATTTTCCAAATTTAATATTAAACTTTCGCCAGTTACATCTTACAATGATAGGTTAATATTTCTAATAGTTCTTCAGTAATTTTATTATTGAAAACCGAGTTACTAATTATTGCTTCGAAAGTTTCAAAAATCTTACTGAATATTTCATACCCAACAGAACAATATCATTGGTCTGCTTTTTTCTACATTACAAATAAAATAATTAGTATCTTTAACAGGTATTTATTTATTTTATTTTTTAACGTATTTCAACGTTTTTTGTTTGTGTCTTTTGCTTTATTATCAAAGGCAAATTAAAAGTAAACAGTTGGTGTTGCTATAGCAACAATAGAACTTGATGACTTGATATTGGTTATCTATGTCTGCAAAGGACTTGAGTTGTTACTTCATTAAAAATACAGTTGTTAGTTTTTTTGTATTTTAAATGCTTTCAATATACCTAAATTACGTTTAACATCACAAAATTGTAAAAAAATGTGTCTTAGTAAGTGTTAACGTAATTGGATTTTGTGGGTGTTTATAGATGTAACAACGTATGCGTTCTTAGTCCCTAATATCACACATTCTAATTGTCTGGCTTATACAGGCTGAGTCAAGCTATACGCCTTTTTTTTTAGTGAGTTTATTATTGGGAATTTATTAAAAATTTTTGGTGTGCATATGTTTCGAAGGGTGCTCTACAACCTGGCGCAGTCAGTTTTTTTGATTGGACGTCAAATGTCAAAATAGCGATTTTCAACTGTTTATTTTTAAATGGAAAGGTACGACTTTTTTTGGCTTAAACGATGCTGTATGATGTTTACAATATGATCCTTACAGAATTTTTCATAATTTTTATGATTCGGCTGTAAAATAAGCTTCATTATGTTAGTCTAGTAGGCCGGTACGTACGCAGGCGTCACCATGTTTTTGCGTAAAATAAGTAGACTTTTGATGAAACAACTGCTTGTAAGTAAACATTTCTACTTCTTCGAGTTTCTTGTTGAATAAAAACTAATTAGTTTTTTTATTTAAATTTTGTTTAGTTTATAGTCTTATAGTTTTCATTCGATGTTATCCTAATATTGAAGTAACTATTATTTAATGTAATCTAAATACCTGAGTTTCTGTTTTTTTATGTTTATTAAAATAATGATTTCACTATGCATACTGACAACCATTAAATCGTTTTGTGCAAATACATCATAGGTCTCGGCCTACTAGACTAACATAATGAATGCTTATTTTGCGGCCGAATCGTAAAAATTATGAAAAATTCTGTAAGGATCATATTGTAAACATCATACAGCATCGTTTAAGCCAAAAAAAGTCGTACCATTCCATTTAAAAATAAACAGTTGAAAATCGCTATTTTGACATTTGACGTCCAATCAAAAAAACTGACTGCGCCAGGTTGTAGAGCACCCTTCGAAACATATGCACACCAAAAATTTTTAATAAATTCCCAATAATAAACTCACTAAAAAAAAAGGCGTATAGCTTGACTCAGCCTGTATAAATCGAACTGCAGTGGGGTCAATTTAATTTGTAAATGCCTGATTTTAGTAAATAATCTGTTTTTCCATTGGCACTAAAGTGTTGTTTTAAAAGTTACTTTAAATTTATTTGTTTTGCTTATAATTTTAATAATTTGCTCCGACTTATCGCCAAAACATGGAATGAAAGCGTTTTTAATTGTATCAGATAAACTATTCGGTTACATTTTTTTAATAGCTAATTTCTAAACTTTCTCTTTAATTAATACATCAATAAGTTGAGTATTATAACTAGGGCTGGGGCCCAGCCCTAAACACAACACATGTTTTGCTTTTATTACATCTACTAACGTTTTCAAATAATCGTAAAACATTTACTGCTGATCAAAAGAGGTCAGGGTAAAATGGTTGTTTATCCCTGTGTACAGATTCTATTGGTAGTGAACGAATTATTATTTTTGCTTACCAAAAAATCCCAACGAATCCAAGAATATGAAAGAATCTCAGCAATGATTGCACCAACAACAAACACAGTAGTTCATTTTTTAAATCATCACGAATTAATTGGAACTGTATTATTTAAAGTTAGAAAACACCCCGACATTAGGCAAACAGACGTACCTTTATAAGATGCCTTAATAAGAAATCGGAACTTTACGCTCATTTCTATCTGTCCCGAAAATAGTCGACTGCAGTAATTGAATGCACACCTGTTACCATATTTCGTCTTATCGTAAACAAGTCTTATCAAGTGCTATTAGAGATTGGACATCAAATAATTGTTTCGTAGAGATGTGCTCGTAGAAAATTGTATTTAATACAGGGTGAACTAATACTTTAAAACAGCGAATCTAACACGTACTAGTTTCAACGGAAGTAACAATTATTACGGTGGTGTGTTTGATATTATCGATATATCGATATTAAATTTTCAATATCGTCCAGCCTTAATTAGGGACACTAAATATTTTTGTTTTGTGGTCAAATTAATTTATAGAGTAATAATAATACAGGGTGTATCAAAAACCGCACATAAACTCTGCAGTAGGTCAAAATACAGGGTCGCTATTAAAGATGGAACCAAAGCTCTCCTGCTAAAACGGGCATATTTTGAGGTTAAAAAAAAATTTTTTGACATGATTTTTGAGCGCGGCCGCCATCTTGAATTTTTTTAAATGGCAACATGGGCTTTGTGATACATCATTAGAAAGTTTATTTTTTTCTCTTTCTTACTACCTTAATCATGTATGGTGTTAAAGTAGAAAATAATGCAGAAAAATTGGAAAAACCTTTGCCATATTTCACGAAATTA
Source organism: Ctenicera cuprea (assembly GCA_958336395.1). Lineage (NCBI taxonomy): Eukaryota > Metazoa > Arthropoda > Insecta > Coleoptera > Elateridae > Ctenicera > Ctenicera cuprea. The sequence goes on along the minus strand of OY284495.1, from coordinate 13,577,770 downwards.
AGGTTTATTTGTCACGTAATGCAATAGTTGTAAGGAAACAAACCATATGTACTGTGTTTTTTGTCACTTATTAAACCCCTGCTGATTGTTTTTCGTTTATTTTTGACGTTTCGTGTTGCAAAGGTATCTAGATTTAAAGTGCAATAGGTACATTAGCCAGCCACGCATACGGCATTATTTTCTACTTTAACACCATACCTGATTAAGGTAGTAAGAAAGAGAAAAAAATAAGCTTTCTAATGATGTATTACAAAGCCCATGTTGCCATTTAAAAAAATTCAAGATGGCGGCCGCGCTCAAAAATCATGTGTCAAAAAAATTTTTTTTAACCTCAAAATATGCGAAATAATTTCAAATGGAAGCCTTTCAATTTTCATATCTATATCTTAAACCGTTTTAGCAGGAGAGCTTTGGTTCCATCTTTAATAGCGACCCGGTATATAAGAAAAGTAATATTAAAAATTAATTTGGGGCACAATTTTAAAGTTATAAAAAAATTAAAACAAAAGAGATCTGTCAACATGGCACAAATTTTGTGATTGTTAAAACCATACTTACCACAACTTCAAAATAAATAAATAGAGAGGATGTTGCCCTATTCACATTTGTTGTTTTTTTTTTGAAAATTTAAAGTTAATTATTTATTACCAACCTTGAAGTAATTTTTAGAAGACATTTGCTATCACAACTTGTTCCGTAACGCTCATTTTTATTTGTCCCGAAAACAGTCGAATGCACTAATTGACTGCACACCTGTTACCATATTTCGCTTTTTCAATTGTCGCAAACAACTCTTATCAAGGGCTATTAGAGATTGGACATGAAATAATTGTTTAGTAGAGATGTGCTCGTAAAAAATTGTATTTAATACAGGGCGAACTAATAATTTAAAACACGCACTCATTTCAACAAAAGTAACAATTATTATAGTGGTGTCTTTGGTATTATCGATATTATCTATTATCTATCGATATATCGATACTAACGATAGAGATGCAGCGAGCAGTACTTTTTCAAATTGCCGGATAACGGATATTCGGTATCCGGTTGCTCAGCCGGATAGCCGGATACCGAATTATCCGGCATAGTTTTTACTTTCGAAGTAGTTTCAGCTAAAATGCAGTAAAATTTAGGTTTTAATTTACAGACCATAATATACAGGGTGTGTATAAATTGGCGAAGGAACTACACGTGGCGATGTTGGTCATAAAATTCTGAGTCGAAAATCTTAACACCAAAATATTGTACCATGCTTCCTGGGTATGCACGGGATCTTCAAAGTTTGAAAATGAAGTCTTTTAATAAGTGTTTTAATTCATTATCTGTTGACAGAAAGAGCTGCAAATTAGAAGAAATAAGAATTGTACTAAATATGTTTTCATAGATGCTTTTCAGCCCCAAAAGTGTGTTTTAAACATTTCTTCGTTAACTTATTATTGTAAAAAATACATATGGCAGCATTGTAAAACAATATTCGTTCCTAACAATGGATTTTACGTTCAATGATCCTTAGTTACCGTGCATTATAACAAAACACCTGTGGGGTGTGGATCCAGTGTTGTCAAATGTACGTTCTTTTAAAATGGTTCCTGAGGACAGAGGAAGCATTGTCTAACATTTTGGTATTAAGATTTTCGACTCAGAATTTTATGACCAACATCGCCACCTGTAGTTCTTTCACCAATTTATACACACCCTGTATATTGCATCGTGAAGCAATTCGAAACTCATAAAACCAGCATGAGATAGATACTGTATTGTATAGGGAAATTCACATGCATGTTTCCTAAAAGCTGTCATAAATAAGAACCCTGTCATCGCCAATTATTCAATAAAGGGCGGGTAGTATTTAATAAACAACCCTCTTGAAGTTTATTGCTTGTTTTTATCTGCAAAAAGCTTTTAGGTATAAATTCCGCTCTTTTATGCAGGTGTTCAAAATGCAATAAAAATTGTCAACACCAAATATTTAACCATAAGAAAAGAGGGCTGCAGCTGCAAATTATGTGCAACCATTGTGCAACCTCACGGTTACCTATTCAGGGACATACCAGTAATTACACAATACTTTTAGTTTTTTTTATTTATTAGCTTAAACTTCGAGTACTCGATCGACCCAATTGTTTCGAATTTTGAAATTATCGACCATAATGGTAATTGCATCAATTGCATGGCCTCCATAAAAATTGTTACGTAGGTATTGATGGCTGTTTGCCACTGAAAGTGTAATTATAAAATTATATAAATAATTACTATCATATTAATGCTTCTAAAGATGCAATCAAATTACGCAACCAAATATCTACTTTTGATGGTTAAGGCGCAAAATCGATTGGGTTTATTGAACAAAATTCTTGTCCGTAATTAATTTATTTTTGGAATTATCACGCGGATATATTTACGGAGACATACTGTATAATTAAGATTTGTTATTATTAAATACACTGGAGAATATTTGCATAAATAGATGTTTTTATGTAACTAAATCTTTCATTAAATTGCTTTGCAAATCTCCAAAATCTTGAGACATGTTATTATTATTTGCTACAGATCGGAGAGGCTGTGGGTATTTACCATTTACTCAGTGCCTTACAATTTTAAGTATTCTCTCACTTTTTGACGTTATACAATGAGCAATTATGCCTAGTTAATAATGGTGCTAGGAAATAACTACTAGAATCAACGTTAATGTTCCAAATTATTAGTTTAACAACAAATACGTAATTCTGAAATCATCTACTAGAAGGTAACTGTCAAATACTTACCTTAATGAAGATTCTGTGAAATTTATTTTCCTTTCGCTAGAAGTAAGCATTTCTTTACGGTTTTACTTGCTAATAACGGGCGAAGCACTTCACCTGGACTTTCCTATACTTCACCAATCTCTAATCTTTCATATTTTGAAAACTATTTTAATCAGCGATGTATTAATAAAATACTTTATAGCGTCAATAATATTTATTTATTATAACCTTATACGTACTTCAGCATATAGAAATACGTATAAGGTTTAAATATTGTTGAAGTATTCATCTTCTTTTTCTTTCAGCATTGTAAAACAATATTCGTTCACTAACAATGGATTTTAGTTCAATGATCCTTAGTTACCGTGCATTATAACTAGAGTTGGGCAAATATGCTGTAAAGGTAGTGCATATATGCACCAACATATGTCGCATAAAACCGTCAATATATGCACTAAAATATGCCGCATAAAACCTTCAATATATGAGAGAATATGCAGTAACCTTTTGCAACATGCACTAAAAAAAAAATTAGTTTCTTTATTTAGTGCCTAATATGAAAATCTGATGTTTATTTGAATCTGCAGTTTAATACTAGTAATTATTATATGAGCTAAAGCACGTTTTGCATCAAATATAATTTTTTTCACAGATGACGCACAACACAACACTTCCATCGTATTTAAAACATTTATACGACTTCAACCACTTCTTAATTAAATCGTTTTTTGAACTAGCAACTTTAGGCATTTTCAGGGTATAGACTGGACAATTACACTTTACAGCTCTCTGTCAACAAATGAACTAGTCAAGCACTAAAATTATAAATAACTATTTCTAAGAATAAGTATAAGAAAAATGTCCAAATATTATTTTCAAAGAAATTTGTACCTAAGGAATAAGACCTACCCAAATAATACAACCTTTGTCAGTTAATCCTTTATTTCCTCTACCCCTACTTGGAAATTTAGAAAGTGCAAGTCTAGGGTTCATGTGGTTTCACTAGAAGAAATTGTGCAATTTCTTCTAAGAACTACGAATATTTTATTTGATAATTTATTTGAAATTTTATTTTTTTTTGCTAGAATATGCATTTTCATCCCATTAAAAGCTAAAATATGCAGTAATATATGCCGTATGCCGTAAAGTTGTAATATATGCCAAATATGCAAAATAAAATTTACTTTTTATGACTCTAAACATCACGAAACGTGTATATACGAAAAATTAAAATTTTATGATCAATAGGAAAAAAGATGCAAATATGCATTTGCCCAACTCTAATTATAACAAAACACCTGTGGTGTGTGGATCCAATGTTGTCAAATGTACATTCTTTTAAAATGGTTCCTGAGGACAGAGGAAGCATTGTGGAACATTTTGGTATAAAGATTTTCGACTCAGAATTTTATGACCAACATCGCCAAGTGTAGTTCTTTCACCAATTTATACACACCCTGTATTTAAAGAGTATGCAATGCACGAACCCTATGGTCTTATTCTGTAGTGTTTTAGACAGAGAGAGAGTACCGATACAAGGAAACTACTAAATGTAATATTTCAAGGATATGCTGATGCGCTCTAATATTGTTTTTTGTTCACAATTAAGATTGGAAATATGTCAACAAAATTGATTGTAATCACAGGAATTAATAATTTTTAACAAATGTGAAAACTAAAACGTATTCTGTCCTGATAGATCCGACACCATCAAGAAATCAACTGACATAACCTAACATATATGATTTTTATCGACATTTAAATAATACATTGAGGATTGACGATCGAGCGCTTTTTATAGTTTCCTTGTCTAGGATCTCTCTGTCACATTGCAGCACATTTAAGACTTGCATATCATAGCAACAAGCGGTTCATGCATCCTCCTTATGTTATATGTATATTACTTCGTGGTTTTAACAAATAATACTTATTTATGTTGTTTGTAAATCATTTCAAATTTTTAACTCGCACCTCTAATCTTAATAATATAAATTTAGTACCTTTATGCAGATCTGCAAAATACGGGACTTACTTTCAATTATTTTAGTCTATACTTCCAAATCAAATTGCATGCATAGGTAATCTCTTTTACTTGAAGAAAAATCTTCGGCGAGATATTTCGTATTATCCGGCCGAACAGAATATTCGGTGAAATGGCCGGATAGGCCGGATAACGGATAAAAATCGAATATCCGTTGCATCCCTAATTATCGATATAATTTCATTATCGATATTCGATATTAAATTTTCAATATCGCGCAGCTCTAATTATAACCATTACTATAAGCAATTTGTTTAATAATAGAAAGTTCTCTATTATAATTAATTTTATCCGAAGAAAACATTAAAGCGCTGTGTACCATAGATGTGTACGCTGCTAATTTATGTGTTTTATGATGGTAAAAATGGTGTGGCATTCTCATGTCTGTCCATGTAAATTTTATATAAATAGAGTATTCCAGTTTATTATCTAAATTTTTATGTCTATTACTAAAAAGTAAGTACATATAGTTTGTTCGGTTTCTAGTGTAAATTTTATGTTTGAATGCAAGCTGTTGATAACAATCAAAAATTTATTAATTAACTCAATTAAACAACCACCAAAACATGCTAAAATATCATCAACATAACGAAACCAAAATGTAACTTTCCGAGACTGGTTTGATTCAATTATTTTTTCCAATCTTATTATTCATAATATAATGTAAAAATTATATCGTCACATTATTTAGACTAAGGAGAAATTTTTCTTTACGTAATTTGTTGGAGCTTCCTGTAGTAACACAATGAGATCGATATTAAATTATCGTGGGCGCTCCCATCTTTAATATTTTAATATTATCCACAGTTCTTCATTAGTATTGAAATTGAAAAGAGATACCCGTTGCTACTAAATCTAATTAACATTGTTATTATAACGAACGGTATCTTGTTCCTTATATTATGAGTTTATTAAAGTTTTGCTAACATAGAAAAACGGTTGCTGAACTGAAAGAAGCCTTTATTTATTCAGGGTTTTATCAGTTTGTAAACAAATTGTATTTTAATCAATGCTCCAACATTAACTGCAACTATGTATTATGCCAGGGTGGGTATGAGTTAAAAGTAGCAGACTACCTGTTCTCTGTGTCTAACGTAATTGTAATTAAGGCGATTTCAAACACCCTCACCACTAATAGGAATCAAAAACAGACATTTATTTCTACAGTTAATAGAGTTTGTAATGTGAAACTTTAAATTGAAAACACTGTTTGAGGAAAAAGTGGATACTTTTATTTTAAAGATTTAATTGATACCTATCACGCTAGCTAGGTATATAAATATAAAATAATAAACATTCGCATGATTACTTAGTAGTCACGTATGTTCAGTTCAGTGGCCGACTTTCCGTATTTGAGAATACACAATACTGCGGGGTGCATTCGGTACATGTCGTGCAACTCGACACAGCTTATTTAAAAAGTAAAAAAAATTGCTAAAAATGCGTGGGTCGTAGACCACGGGTTCTGCTAGTACTTTATTAAAGTGAAAAATGTATTAGAACGTTTTCCCCAGTCACTACAGCACTAATGCACTTATTCTTAATAAGATGTTATATACCCATATATTAAATTTTACATTGAAAAAATTTTCGGCTATTTACAAATTGATGAAACGCCATATGAAATATTTTAGGCCAAGTGTAGGTTATCGTTTTATTTGCGTGGTCTTCAAGTAAAAAGCTATCGCGCAACCACCACGGGATCTTCCTCGCATTTATTGTAATTTTGAAAATTTTTAATATATTTCTTAAATTTTGACAATTTTATGGAAGTTTGGAATAATTTTTTTACTCATACGTTTTATATATATTTTATACCGGATGCTTTTAAAAACTTAACAATTTTTCTTCTTTTTAAATAATTTTAAAAATATGAAATGTTTTCAAAATTTTGTAAATTTTCATAAGGTTCACAAAATTTCGTAATTTTTAAAAAATTTCAATATTTGAAAATTTTATAATTTTCAAAAAAAGACAATGTAATTAAAGTTTTCCGAAATTTAAAAAAAAAGCAAAATATTTAAATTGCATCCTTTTACGCAGCAGTTTTGTTTTTATATAGCAAAACAGCATACTTAAAAAATTTTAAGCAACAACAAATGATTGTTTTTAATGTGTTCACTACTTAATTGTGAAAATTAAATAAATAAAAAAATATTTGTTCTACAACGCAGTTTAAATTCTGTGGTATAATAACTGTAGTAAAAGGTCCTACAGCTTTAGTTGAAGTCCGAACCACCGAAAGCTCTACTGCTGTCAGTAGAATTTCCATTTAAAAAAAATTGTAGAACTGCGAAGTATAGCACACACACTTGGTTAGAGCTTGGCGGGTTGCCTCAGCACACATACGTATACCTACAATGATGTATTTGTGTTTCTAGGAGCGAACCTGGGTAGCTTAGCTCACAACCAGTTATCCAATTAATTCTGCCAAGTTTAATAAAAATGCATTATCAAAGCTCACGCACACGCGTTACTTTAGTCAGCATACTTATTTATCTATTTAGCACATACAAATGAACAACAAACTAACAATAACCTGTACCATGCTCTGTATTAAATACAAATAAAGTAGTCGTTGTTACTATTTTTATTATTTAAAATAACCAATATTTACTTTTTACTAAAATAAATTATGTTTACTTAGGTACAAATAGTGGTGACACCAGTTCCAGGTGCGGAGGGAAGCACTGAAATAAAAGTCACCGGTGGTATTCCGAAGCCAATTTCTCCTAAGCTGCCCCCTATTCATACTGGACAAGGTACGATATTATAAAATATAAATTTTAGTGTTATTTATACTCATTTATGGTTAGGCTAATTCTGATACCAAGGCTCATCACCGATTGTAGAAGATTTAGATTACTTAATCGAGTTGTACGAATTTCGGTTTACGAGGAAAACGTCCTCGAAATAATCCTTGTAAAAATCCCAAAAAAGAATCGCTTGAAAAAAATCACTTAAAGAAAAACCCGAAAAAAATTGTCTATAAAAGCCTTGGTAAAAACATCCTCCAGTAAAAACATTCACCGAAAAAATCAACCCAAGTAAAATAATTTATTAAAAAACAGGCCCCGAAAAAATATCTCTTAACAAAAGCACGACGTATATTTGCTTGCTGATGAATGACTGCACAATTAAAAAAGAGCTTTCCCTGAAAAAGATACGTGGTTTTTTCTTGCTGATCTATTTCTTTGAATAATGGCGAATTTCCTTTTGGACTTATATGTAAATCTCTAACAAAATTTTTTAGGTTCGAATTTGTTAGTTCTAAAAACGTTTTGAAAATCTCCGTTAAGACACTCTCCTGGAAATGGAAAAAAAGTGCTAAGTTTAAATAATACAACTTTTTTCCGCCTTTTTTTACAAGGAATTTTTTCTGGTATTTCTTGTAGAGCTCTTTTGGGCTTGTTTTTTCAGTTATCAAACGGTATTTTCTTTCTCGGAATCTTTTTGTTCGTTTTTTGTTCATTTTTTCTATAGATTTACAGATTAACAAAGACCTTACAAAATTTAAGTCATTTCGGTAAGCACTCGCTTCTCAGGGAACCAATCTATACATATAGTAAATCCGGATCCCTTCCACCTGTCTCAACTTTTAGTGGTGCGTGGCTCCCACTATAAGAAGAACCCACACATGTACGAGGCCATAATATAAAGACCATTTTATTTTGTAGAGCAGACAACTATAATATTCCACAGAAATTTAAGACTATGATGTCTACTATTTCCTGATTGCAACAAGTTGTTGGTAAAAATTTGGAAGCGCGCGCTGCGTCTTTAATATAATAATCATCTTTTACTAATAACAAGAACATCAACCTTATTATTATAGAAGATATATTGCATTACACAATATTTCGTAACATAAAGAAACGCCAAATGCTTTTAAGATCCCGGGCTATCGCAGTCTGAAGTGCTACGTCGTTAGCGGCACGAGATAAACCAGGCATTACTTCTCCGTGATTTAAGTTTGAGCATAACAACTCAACATCGCACTAAACTTCTATTGTACCCAGTGCAGCATTAATGTTGGTGTGTTTATTTTTTAGCGATTACTCAAAAGCGAATTGACAGATCGGAATTAAATTTGGTAATACAATAGCCGTACAGAAACACAATCTTACTATGTTAAAATTTTTTTGTAGAAATTAAAAATGTAAAGTGAAAATATTTTCTAGATTTTGAACATTGTCAAAAAAATATTGCTCAAAAATTGGCAACATAATTTTTTTTAACTTTGGAAGCTCGTAGAGCTAGGAATGGGCTACAATTTTGTTTGTGACAGTCCACCAATTTCTCTGTGACGCCTTCTATGAATTTATGAAAAAATTTTCCCCTCTTTTTAATAAACCAAGGAAGATAAAAACTCTCTTTTTAAGCTCAAGTGCTTACTAGTAATAGTAGAATAAAATTCAAAACCTAATATTTGGGTGCAGCAGTATTTAGGGGGGGGGGGTTAATTATATAACAAAATAAACATTTCCTAAAAAACTTTATATACAATCAAAGCAGTCGCTATAAAATTTAAAAAACTAGGACTTAGGTCCACGGCCCGCTACGCTACCAAATTAAGTAGCTTATTTATTAGTTTAAAAAAGTGTGGAACGTAGCCCACGGGTATCACAAGTTTTATATGAACACTACTCATTTAGCTTAGTTTTTTTATTACTTATTTTATGAATGTGGAAGGTACGTTATATATTCTTCTAAATATTTTAGATCTTTAAATTTTGGGAATGTTTAGTGATAAAATCTTATTCTGCCTATAAAAATACACAATAAATTTCCTTTTCTTAAAAGTCGCTAAATCTAATAGTTTTCGAGATAGTTCAATCGATGTTTTTGTACAATCGAGAAATAAAGAACTAAGTATTTTCTCAAGATAGCCAGATAGTTTCCACAAATTTTGAGGGTTCCAGACATGAAAACGACGAAAACATCCGATAATATTTGTCCGGAAACGCTTCATTGCCGAGGTGTAGTCTACGGACTCCATTGCAACGACTATTGGCTCTTCTGGAGGCTGTAACTCCGTGAGGAAGCGTTTCCGAATCCATGTTTATCAAAACCTATGTTATTGTTTTGATGTGTAAAGCTTAATAAATTTGCACTAAGAGTTTTCGCATCTTAAGAAAACACTCCCACCTTCACGGCAACTCAATTTTTAACAGAACTTGAATTATCGTAAAAACTGTTAGATAATAATAACTAGAAATACTAAACTGAATGAGTAATGTTCAGTGTCGAGTTTCAAAATTTGAGTGCAAGCATTACTAAAGCTATTAAGAAAAAAGTTTTTGGATTGTTTTATTTTCAGTAGGATGTAACTCCGTAATGTAGCGCTTTCAAACAGATGTTTATAGACACTTTTTAAAACATTTTTTGTTGTCTGTCATAAATTACGTGCACCTGTTTTAGAACATCTTATCCAAGTATTTTACGAGAAATGTTTCATTATTTCTTTTGGTTTTATTAAAGGCAGCGGAGGAATGAATGAAATACACGTTCTTGATTCTAAGGAACCTAAAAGCGTGATTTTCAAAGCTTGCGTAAGTGTTTGAGTGCGTGCGCGCGTAGGTGTGTGCGTGTAGGGCGAGTAAGCTCAATTGTCTAAAATAGCCTGACTGAACATGGCAATCACTTACTTTACCTTACCCTTAATTTACGCTTAGGAATTTGGAAATTTGCCGAAGGAATATAATTTCTACTTTGAAATATCAATTGTTGTAGCTAGAGTTCTTGTCTGATAACAAAAAAAAAGAATTATTATAAAAATCACTACAAGGTGTAACAACTTCTACAGAAACTTTTGAAACATACTGTATAAGTACTTAAGTGCATAAACAAGTATAAAGTTAAAAACCACCAATAAAAAGTAGAAAAGGGGCTTAAAAGTAATAGGAACATACTCAAAACTATCCGAACGTGATCTGAGTCGCCCAGACAAGACGAGCATGAAACCAATTACCAACATAGTGCACGTAAGATCACTAAAAAGTTTAAATTGGCTGCTAAAGGTTACCGTTACCTGTTAAAATACTCAGGAAACAAAAACGTTAAAAGGCCATAGTTTAGTAACATAACTGAATAAGCTTAATTAAACAATAAATATCTAACCGTGAAGAACTTTCAGAATTTAATTAAGAAAACATTTTCTATTTTCTTAGAACAAATTTCATATATCGTACAACATAAATACAAAATTAATAACGCCGTAACATGGTTCCCAAGAGTTAAAGCTAACTTGAATATTTCAAAATTATATGGAGGGAATGCTTAATGTTTGGAGATAACTTACTTAACCTTTGCAGATAATCTAACAAAATTAAACCTTCCGTTATTTCCTAATAAAATGTTAGTCCTCTGCTCATTTTACACCCTCTAGCTGTTGTTTGAAACGGAAATTTTTGTAAAAATTAGGAATTACTTCACCTGGACATTCCCATACCTTAGAAATTGTTACTTTTAATATTTTCAAACGTACTTTTACATCAACGTTTATCAATATTTTTCCCTAGCAATTATAATAAAGTTTGCTTTAGTTTAACAAGTGCCGCCATCTAGCAAAGGGTTTTACAACTGTTTTGTAAGGTATAAGAATATAGTCACTTGCTATGTTGTCATAAATTAAATAACGCACAATTTCTTTTCTGCAAAAAAATGCGAAAAAAAAAGGTTATTTTCAAACAACGTTGTTGGTCTAGGCGGTATAAGCAAGGTTATGGGTAAGAACCGCTTATATTTATACAGGAAATAAATCAAAAAATGAATTTTTTTTAAACAATTTTGTTGGTCTAGGTGGTATACTCGACACTATGATTACGCACAGTTACATTTTTACAGAAAAAAATACGAAAACAAGGTTTTTTTTTTCAAATTATGTGTTGGTCTAGACGGTATACGCAAGTTTGTGGGTAGGAAAAATTATATTGTTTTAAAAACAAAACCAAAATCAATATTTTTTAACAATGTTGTTAGTCTAGGCGGTATACGCGAGTTTATGGGTAAGAACCACTTATATTTTTGCAGGAAAAAACTCAAAAACATGTTGTTTTAAACAATTTTGTTGGTCTAGGTGGTATACCCAAGACTATGATTACGCACAGTTACATTTTTACAGAAAAAATGCGAAAACAAGGTTTTTTTTCAAATCATGTGTTGGTCTAGACGGTATAAGCAGGTTTGTGGTTAGGAAAAGTTATATTTTTTCAAAAACAAAAGCAAAAGCAAGATTTTTTAACAATGTTGTTAGTCTAGGCGGTATACGCGAGTTTATGGGTAAGAACCACTTATATTTTTGCAGGAAAAAACGCAAAAACATGTTTTTTTAAACAATTTTGTTGGTCTAGGTGGTATACCCAAGACTATGATTACGCACAGTTACATTTTTACAGAAAAAATGCGAAAACAAGGTTTTTTTTCAAATCATGTGTTGGTCTAGACGGTATAAGCAGGTTTGTGGTTAGGAAAAGTTATATTTTTTCAAAAACAAAAGCAAAAGCAAGATTTTTTAACAATGTTGTTAGTCTAGGCGGTATACGCGAGTTTATGGGTAAGAACCACTTATATTTTTGCAGGAAAAAACGCAAAAACATGTTTTTTTAAACAATTTTGTTGGTTTAGGTGGTATACTCGAGACTATGATTACGCACAGTTACATCCTTACAGAAAAAATGCGAAACAAGGTTTTTTTTCAAATCATGTGTTGGTCTAGACGGTATACGCAAGTTTGTGTGTAGGAAAAGTTATATTTTTTCAAAAACAAAAGCAAAAGCAAGACTTTTTTAACAATGTTGTTAGTCTAGGCGGTATACGCAAGTTTATGGGTAAGAACCACTTATATTTTTACGGGAAAAAACGCAAAAACATGTTTTTTTAAACAATTTTGTTGGTCTAGGTGGTATACTCGTGACTATGATTACGCACAGTTACATTTTTACATAAAAAATGTGAAAACAAGGTTTTGTCAAACCATGTGTTGGTCTAGGTGGTATACGCGAGGTTGTGGGTAAGAACAGTTATATTTTTTTTAAAACAAAAGCAAAAACAAGATTTTTTTTAAACAATGTTGTTGGTCTAGCCGGCATACTCGAGGTTATGGTTAGGCACAGTTACCCTTTTACAGAAGAAATCTAAAAACTTCTTCCTATCACTACATTTGGTGACGTTGCTAATGCATTTACGTAGTTGGTCTTATTAATTTGTTAGGCTATGATGTTATGTTGTGGCACAGACTCAGAAGATATTTAATTTATGAAACTGCATTTCTGAGTCAGTTGTAAAAAAACTCACAGAGAAATTAGCGTTTGTGAGATCAATTAAATTGCAGTTTATTCCTAGCTTTATGAACCCACAAAACAAAAAGAAAATCGTAGTACTAGCCTTTGAGCTTTTTTTTTTAATTTCCAAAATTTTGAAGTATTTTTAAATTTACATTTTTCATGCTTTTAAAAATATTCGCACATAATAACATTTTGCCCCTATAGAGCTGTTATATATCCAAATTTCATCCTGATCTGTCAAGTTCTTCGAGAAAATGCTGCTACAGGATTCTTCAAGATTGAAAAAATCATAAAAAATGAACCAATATTATTTAAAAAAATTAATATCGATATACAGAATGTACATATTTTACTGGAAACATAGACAAGTAATGAATGCAAAAACAGAAGGGATGGGCGTTGTTAAAGAATATGACAAGAAAGTGATAGTAAAAACCGTCCACGTATACGTGAATCCCCACTTGGCCTTTCCATTATCTTCCTGTGTTGTTGCACTCAATAGTTACTTATGTTTCTAGTAAAATGACAATCATGTAGATTAGTAAAATCCAAAAGAAAACCCATTAAAGATAACGAAAATCTAAAGAATGTAATATTATTACGTAGATGTATTAAATGATAGTAGCCATAGGCGCCGAGTTATCAAATTTCCACGTGGGGCTCGGATACAAGTACTGTAACTAGAACTTTTCTGAATTCAAGCTTTGGTAAATATTTGTTTGCAAAGTATAAAATCTGGAAAAGTTTTTACGCTTCTATGTATTGTTATATTCTTACATTCCAACAAAATTAAAGGAAAAACGTTTTTTGTGTATAATAAAAATATGCTCAATAAATTTCGCATTCATTGGCTTGTGCATTAGATGCTTCGATAATTTTATTACAAACTAATCTATTTTGCATTTTTCGCTGAATTTAGTTTTTCTTCATTAGTTTATACTTGGTACCATCACGATTTGACCAAAGTGTTTTTAAGGGCTGGGAGGGCTTCTTGATTTTTCTCAAAAACTATGTCCCCACCGGACTCGACGCCTATGACCAAGTATTAAGACGGACGTCCTACAGACGCAAGGTTGTCACTAAAAATAGAGATTTTCTACACCTTGAGAGACATGCGAAATGATGAATAGTATTATTAATTAGTGGCGGCTTGTAGTGTGGTGTACTGGGAGGCATTAAAGTATTTTTCACGCTACCGGCAATGTAAGTAGGCCTTACATCCATAGCTAAAGGGATTGTAAATGGCTGATAACATTCGTGTACTAGTTACCCTTGACGACGGAACTTAATAGTGTCACTTACATCCCTAGGAAAATAATGTTGATTTTAACTGTTCGTTGATATGGTAACAAGCACAGACAACTTAGAATAATGGGGCTTTTAAAAAATAATTCCGATGACAGCTGTCAAAGCGAACTTTTAAAAATATGATTAAATTTCTACCTGTAGGCCTACTTACATTGCCGGTAGCGTGAAAAATTTAATAAGTAACACGAAATGTATCGACTAATAACATTCTCGGCAGGCGACAAACTTCGGCTCCGCCTCAGCTCGTATTCGCCTACCTCGGATGTTCTTACGTCCTTACATTCCTTTATACTTAAATAACTATTTTTGAAAACAAAATTGTTCGTACTCAAGTTTTAGGTAGCCTTTTTTACTTTTTTACCAACATTTTCATTGAAGTCTTTAATAGACTTTCGATAAGCACTCTCTAATAAAATTATTGTAAATTGATACCCAGATTGCCAGTGTGTCAAAATGCACAAAATTTTTCATGTGGTTAACCGATAAAAAATGTGTTTGAATTTTAGTTTTTAAATGTTTGCAGTCAATATCACACAATGAATTATCACAAAATAGCAGAGAGTGGAAACAAGCATTTTCTTACACGGCGTTCACAATCCAAAATTATTTTGCACGAACATCGTACAACACCACTAAATTATGATTACACAACCAACAAATGTTTTCACACTACTACGTTGTGTACGTGCGAATCCCGCAAATTAGGCGGCTATTGGCATGCGCTTATCACGGACAGCTAACAGCATAATTCTCGGAAGTTGTGGGTTCGTGACCCTGAAGTCTTTAAGACGCAGATACTTCTATCCTCTTTCAGCTTGTGTAATATGAATTTTACCGCAATGAGCTTTCTATTTCACTCTTATTCGTTTGAAGGCCTTTTAAGCCGGCGGCTTTATTCGGTGGTGTATAGCTGAATTGGGGACTGACAGCCAAATGACCCTCGCATAGATTCGTTTAATGCGCGCAAAATACTCAAACATTCAAACGTTTTTGGATCCTGCGGCAGCTCTTTAATGACAGTTCTCGCATAGAAATCTCATACAAAAGTTAACTACAAAGTATTTTTTAAATATTAAAGTGTGTAATATGTTATGTACTCAAACAAAAAGTAATTATTTATTTTTTCTTATTTCATTGGAAGGTCAATGACCATTCGACCCAATGGAGAAAACGCCACTGGCATTAATGATATAATAATATAATGAATATATAATGAATATAATAATAATGAATATATAAATATAATGGATAACTAGAGGTACAGATTATCAACAAAGAACGGTTCATATCTAAAGTTTATGACTAAAAGAAGAAAACGTTTTCGTTAATCAAGAATTTAAATCTATTCATTGAAATGAATAATTAAATACTGAAGTATTCATACAGCATCGATTTTGTGTCATGTTTGTTTTCTTCGTTCCACTTGCGGTTTGATAATTAATCTTTATTTAATGGAAATCATTATTATAAAACCACTTAAGATAATTTAAATTTCAATTTGTGCTAACCTTCGGTAATTGTCCGTTGTTGCCTTAATCATTTGCTTCTCTAGAGTAACTGTATTTCATTGCGAAGTTTACGTAATTCTGACATAATATTGCTTGGTTGTACTGCTAGCACATTAAAAGATTCAGGCCGTATAAGCGCATGACTATGAAAAACTTCTCGGATTTAAATTTTTATGGGATCGTGTTCAGCATAAGGTACTACTAATGAACCTGGTCAGGTATTGTTTAAGTCAAGATTGTTTAAACAATTAAGAAATCTTAATTTTTTTGCACCTATAATTTTTTTTCATATTCTTTGGTCAAAATCCAATAGAAATGTCTAATGACTTTTTGTTGTAAAGTCAATAGTTTTAAAGTTATACATTTTTGAAAGTTTGAAAACACTCTTAAAAAGTATATTAGAAAATGTGATTTTTGTGAAATTCAATTTTTTGTATCTTCTTTGAACTATGTATAGAGTATAATAACATTTGCAAGGACAATTTGATATTTTTTCGCTTTTAAGTCTTGTTTCTTAATTGGTTACAACGCGCGCTTCCCAGTCTCCTGGATTCCCTTAAACTGTAGAAATACATTTTGTTGTTAAATATCGTTTAATAATCATTCAATAGCACTGAAAAAAATTAAAAAATTTTTTATTGGTAGTATCGTTGCATAATATTGATTAAAATTAATTTGGATCGAATAAATAAATTAGTAAAATAAATAAATGAAATTATCACTATACAATAAAAAACATTGTTTGTTAAAAAAGGACACTAATTTTTATTTCCAAATATAGGAAAGTAATGGATATAAAAATAATCAGGCATCGGTGCTATAACCAGTACGATTCTTCACCTATTTTATATCACAGCATACATTGACCTCTGCGACTTTGCAGATACTTATATTGCGTGTTAGTGAAAAAGAGACAGAATTTGTTCGAGGAAATCCAAGAGACTAGCAAGCGCGCGTTGTAAACAATTAAAAAACGTTATGTTACGATCGCATGTAGCACCCGCCGGCAAAGAAGTTTCATTTCCTAAAAGAGTGTGCCGAGCACGCAAGTTTTAAGTAAAACTTCTTAACGTGTTTTCACTAGCAGCCCCAAAACCTCTCGAATACCAATTTTCATGTAAATAGGATGACTGTATGACTTGATATTGCACTGTAACGCAACGTTACATTTTGTTACGTTAGGTTACGTTACGATCGCATGTTACACCCGGCGGCAAGGAAGATAGGCCTGACTTATAACTGTAATGGTACCATTTCAGTTCAAATCCTTGGTCACAACGGCCATCGAATTCATTACGCCTGTCTCCATAACTAGTACCAAGAGGGTGCGAGATGACAATGAATTCAGTGAGCGACTGTCATAATTTACGGCCGGCCAATCAGAAGACATTTTTTATTGTATTTAGAAACCGAAAGTTATTTTCAGAAAAAAAATGAGTTTTTGATTTTTGGAAGATTCTTTGCAAATCAAATCAAAATTATAACGAAAAAAAATACGTATGCCAAAAATAGGAAATTACGCCCCCTAAATAATGCTGCATCTAAAAATTAAGTTGTGAACCTTATTCCACTCTCACTCATAAAAAAGCTGGACCTTTTATAGGACAGAATGAGATAATGAAGATAAAAACAAAATTTTCAGTGTTCTACTGCGGTTATGGTCCAGGGTATATGCAAAACTGAAAATGTTTGTATATTTTTGCCTGGTTGTTGTGTTTTACTGAGGTGGTTAGTATTTAAACCACTCTTTCTATCCATTGACAGTTTTGGTAGTTGAAGTAGCAAATTCTTGTAGTTTGTAACATTGTGTATCCCTGTATACATGGGCGCCCGCAAGTGGGTGAAAGTTTAAGGAGTTTACCCCCCCCCCCCCCGGAATATTTAGTTTTGTTAGAAGAAGAATGGAATCTGGAGCCCAAACTAGATGAGGTTTCATCTGTACGGCATCTTGTAATGACCCCGAACGACCAAATGCTTTAAATTATCGCTAACTCGCAATTTAATAAACTCTAACATGTAAACATAACTAGTTTGGTATTTAGATCAGACAGGGCAACGCTTCAGAGGAGCACAATTTGAAATCACCTCACATTTCTTTTTCATTTATTTACTTATTTTTACTGTTTTGGAGGTATTCATGAAGCGAGTATAAAATACAAAACAATGTGATGTTTATTTTTTTACCGAGAATTAATATAATACTAAAACGCAATGCACAGAGAACATTATTAAAATTTTATTGGAAATAGCACTATAACTATAGAACTGAGATTTTTAGACGTCATGATTATTAAAAATATGAACGCGAAAAGGTAAAAACTTATTATATTTTACGACTCAAAGGTAATATTTCAGGCACAATGACGACAGAATTAGGTCACAAAAGTGTAAAAAAAAACATAATTAACAGCCACCAAAAAAGAAGATGTTTTACATTTATAACGAAAACTAAGAGTTAATCAAAAATATAATTAAAAAAAATAGATGTAGCGCTAACAGTTTTTTAATATATTAATAATGTTCATTGTTGCTATAACAAACAATGAGTTTCTTAAAATTGTCTATGGGTAAGCTGTGACTATTGTCAGTTTATATAATAAAGTGATTATTTCACATTAAAGGAAGTGACTGGAATGTACCCTAACATTTGGGGTGATCCACTAGCAGTAATGTTAAATAAAACATGTTTTATATTCTAAGCTTGTAACAAAAATATTGTTCTGATAAAACAAAAATCTACCTTACCGATCGACGTCGAGAGCACGGATTTATACGCATAAATTATTTAGCTGCATTGACGTAGTTACGCCACTGTGCAAGTATTCAGTACGTCTATTGCATCTCGACACAACTTATTTTTCAACAAAAGCGTAAGGCGTAGTCCACGGGTTCTGCCAGTATAAATTAGGAATGGTGGTCAAAATAATACGATACCTTAAAAACGTGCTAAATTATTTATCCAATTTTCAGGTTACTATCATAATAAAACGCAATTATAAAAATACTTGATTTTTTATATTTGTGTTTATTCAATCGCTATAACCGCAAACATATTTTAATCACGCGAGAAGTTTTTCTGACTTCCTTTTCTGCACTTTTAAAATTGGTACCTAACTCCATATACGAGAATCTTTTGATAAATCGAGTTGGTAATTTCCGTAAGCATTTATAACTGCCACCAATAAGTTTTTGCGGGTCGATAAGCAGGTTTATTTTGGCGAAGCACCGCAATCTAATCAGGATAACGTGCAGCACAAGCCGGCATTCTGTAGCAACAAGTGAAGCGAACGTACAACAGGTGGCTTGGCAGTATCGTTCTTTGAATTTTTACTTCTCTATCGAATTGCCATGTTATTGACCATTGAAAATAATAATATCCATTATTCATTTTTGTGTACTTCATACTCAATACACGTTGAACAATTTAAGTTTAAAATAGTATTTGTAATTATTAATTAATTATCCCGATAAGATCTGACGATAAAGCTAATATTTATGGAAAATGTTTATTTATGGTAATTAAACAGTTTGTTTGAATTAACATTCGTATATATCAATTAATTTTGTAATACAAAAAACATTTTTAATTGTATGAATAAAATAAATAGAATTTTAAAAACGTATAATCCTCATGAACTTAAAGTGGGCGATTAAAATAATACGATGAAATAATTTTGTTATTAACTAATGCGTCTATTCCATTTTCTGATGAACAAATTTATAACGTCCGTTTGGAGATTATTGCAATTAAAAATCATTATGCATATGTATGTACTACGCTTAAAATCATTCATAACCAAGATATTTCACTTTACTTTTTTTTTGTTTTATCAAAATAACAACTGCCATGAAAGAAAACAATGAAAAGTGGAATATCTCGGTTATGAAGAATTTTAGGCATACATACGAGTATGTGTAATTATTTTGTAAAGCTAAAATTATTTCCTATCCAAATACGTAAAAATATCCAGAACGTTCTATTTAAAAATCAAAAGTTTCGGGTCAAACCGGAAATGCTTTAAAAGATTCAGTTTAATATTCAAAATGGTTGTATAAAATCCTCAAACTTAGCCCATTTATCCAACTTTCTATATTTAAAAATAGAAAAGTTTTCAGTTTCACGGCAATAGTAACCCATGTACAAAAATTACGTTCCCGGAACAGCCTGAAATGTGTTACACTGGAACATGAAACATTCTATGGAACGTTCCAAAGTTGTTCCAAAGAGCGTCTTTGAGACGTATAAAGTACTACCTCAGAAACGTTCCAGTGAAAAGTTCACCGTAACGTTCCAAAGATATCTTTGGAATGTTTCAGTAGAAAGTTCCAACCGCGACGTTTCAAAAATGGTCTTTGGACGTTCTAAACGTGTTCCAAAGAGGTACTCACAAACGTACCGACTGGAATGTTTCAGATGAGACGTTCTAAAGAAATCTTTGGAAAGTCTCAGCAAAACGTTTCAGACGCGACGTTTTAAATACGTTCTTGAAACGTCCCAAACATGTTCCAAAAAGGTACTCACAAATGTCCCAGCTCGTTCCAGATGAGACGTTCCAAAGACATCTTTGGAAGGTTCCAGCCGAGACTTTCCAAAAACATTCTTGGAACATTCCAAACATGTTTCAAATAAGTAGTCAGAAACGTCCCGGATAGAACACTTAACACTGTTACAAATTGAATCGGGGCGTTTTCAGAACTACAATAAATTTCAAATTTTAAAACATTTTTGGAACAAGTATGAAATTATTTATCCAAAGCTGTTCCAAGGATCGTCTTTGGGACTTACAAAGTCCTATCTCGGAAACGTTCCAGTGAAAAGTTCTACCGTAACGTTCCAAAGATATCTTTGGAACGTCTCAGTATAAAGTTCCAACCACGGCGTTAGAAAAACGTTCTTGGAACGTTCCAAATATGTTCCAAAGAGGTACTCAGTAACGTATCGACTGGAACGTTCCAGGTGAGACGTTCTAAAGAAATCTTTGGAAAGTCTCAGTAGAACGTTCCAGACGTAACGTTTCAAACACGTTCTTAGAACGTTCCAAACATGTTTCAAAGAGGTACTCAGAAACGTTCCGGCTGAAACGTTCCAGGTAAGACGTTCCAAAGACATCTTTGGAACGTTCCAGCCGAGATGTTTCAAAAACTTTCTTGAAACGTTTGAAACATGTTCCAAAGAAATAGTCAGAAATTTCTCGGATAAAACACTTAACACTGTTGAAACAAGTAGGGAATTATTTAGAACTAGCCACAACTGCAATTAAATAAAATTTAACAAATCCATTAATTGTAAGGAAAGTTTATTGAGCATTAAAACAAAAGTGAATAGAGGTAAGATTTTATTAAATACAAAAATAGACACAAACTATAATACACAATAAAATACGAAAAAACAACAAGCATCTATTTATAGTCAAAGAAGCTTTGTGAATGCTATGCGTAACCACTTCGAAACTTGCAATTTGAACGGGTCTTTCATCAGGGTAGGGTGGAATTTCTTGAGCACACCTACAAACAGAACCTTCAGTGCTGTACCGTTTTGGAAGGGACGTTTTATT
Source organism: Ctenicera cuprea (assembly GCA_958336395.1). NCBI lineage: Eukaryota > Metazoa > Arthropoda > Insecta > Coleoptera > Elateridae > Ctenicera > Ctenicera cuprea. The sequence continues at coordinate 13,556,329 of OY284495.1, read as the reverse complement.
TCACTGTTGTAATTAAATTTTGTAAACATTCTAACAACTTTTATTACATGAAATACACATTGATAGTTTACAATTGTATAAATAGGAACAATAAAAATTGTATATAATTTTATCCACAGTTTTCTGTTTATTTCCGACGAATCCTGGCTTCTGAGCTTTTGTAGCTAACTCATTTCCAAGCACAACTGCAATAAGTATTCTAACTATAGCACCTATATTTAACGTTTTTGATTGTAATTATAACTTTCCTATCTCTTACTAACGATTTTGCGGGACACATTTTATACGTGTAAGCCTTATCAAGAAATAAAGTTAAAGTTACTTGTTTTTAAAGTAAAGTTACAAACAAACAAATAAATTGGGCAGATTAAGTTCTAATAACTTTAAGCGATAATGCTTTTTGTCTTTAATTAGATTGTAGTTCCCAAAATATAAATAACGTATTACAGGTTTATGCAATGCTTTTTTGTATTTCTAAGCCGAATATGTTTCTATTTGTATTTTCACCTTATTAATTATTGCATCATTTAAAAGCCAAGTGGCTATTTAATTACAGCAACGGCTTAATTCCCTTTGTTAAATTTTCATTTTTAGAAAACCTTGTAATGTAAGTGAAAACGTTTTCTCTGGTGAATAAAGTCATGCTATAAAACGATGTTTTGTCATGCAAAGGGTAAATTAATACCGATTAATAAATACAAACATGGCGTTACCTTTAATTGCGTTATTAGTGAGTAAAATTGTTTACTTTAAACAACAATAAAAGTTATGAAAACAGTATAGTTTCTTTGGTAGACGTCACCAACTAATATAAAAGAAGAATAAAGTGAAAATTTTAATAAAAAACCGAATTTATATGCACTAAAAATTTCAAATAAGCAGGCAAAATATGTACTTAAAACGTCAAAACATACACATAAAACAGCACAATATACAGCGTGTAAACTTTAATTCTGCTAATGGTAAGAGAGAGAAGGTCCGTTGAAAGAGGAAAATGTTTAGTATTTAGAAGACCAGTTTATTGCCGTTTTGAACAATTAATAGCTTATTAGACACAGACAAAAAACTGAAATTTGACGTTTCCTATATTTGCTTGTAGCTTCTTTATTAATAAACTTCAACGATTCATTTTTGCAGAGATAGTGTAACACATAAGAGGAAATTCACTGGTGTAACCAGAATTTTGTTCTAACCCACCATTTTCAAGCGACCGACGATGGTACACTTCATATATCATTTTTTGCGCTTTAAAACAACATACATTATTCTCTTTTCAACAGTGTATAATAATCCTGTAAAATAACAGAAATTGATGGTTAAAATGATTAAAAAAACTTGTTTGTTAAAGTTGACCATGGAAAATCTACCATGTGTGCAACTCTTCTATGCTTATTTTACGTCATATTTACATTTACTTCAGTTGATTTCAACTCCGTAAAAACAACTGCATCTGCGCTTCGACTAAAGAGGATTCTTTCACATTACCAAAACGAATAGCCAGATCGCCTCAAACGAGGCGATGGTACTTTCACAACCTCATCTAACGAGACTGCCAATAATGTGCCAATAAACACCCATTTGGCAGGCTGGATTGTTACTCCCCACGTATGGCCCTTCAAGTCTCTCGAGTTGCACGGTATTTTTCCAGCTCTTCTACATTTCTACAATTCTACCTTATACTCGCTCACCTGGTGCGTATCTACCGGACATGTATCGTTTTCCGATATATACCGGAGACCTGAAGAGAAGGTAGGGTTGTATTTATACGTAAACCAGGTCTGAGTAACTACTCCCTGGCCAAATCATATCGTTCAACCAGTTTCACTTCGTTCTTACTAAAAGCGCTTAAGAGACTACGTCGCAAAGAAGTACACAATCAGGTGCTAGTGTAATACCCACTACTGTCACAGTACAAAATCAGCATGGTTACTTCGCCGGGAGACCCACTGAATCCACACAAAACGCTGTGACAAATTGGATGGATACTGAAAGAGCCTTTAATTAGGCGTCTTTTGACTGTATTAACACTGCCCTACGCAGATATGATGTTGCGCCCACTCTCTGTGCGTAGACCAAACACGTTCTTACGATAAGAGCAGTACACAGGTTACTATAAACGACAGCTCTATATAAGGTGTTGTAACAAAGGGTTGGCCGCAAGGTATATTTCTGTACCTACCCACTTCTATGAAACACGGTAGTAGACCGTCTGCAGCACTCACTCAACGATGTTGTCGTTTACAATATTGACCATGCGGGTGATATGCATAATGGAGACGGTTTTTCGAATAACGGAAGGCTGGTCCAAAATACAGTCCCTTTCGGTGAACTTCTCGAAGACATATAGTACTATTTACAAAAAACGAGGATGGTTGGATCTCTACGTACACTCCTCCTATTTGGTACTTTTCTCAATTTATCAGACAATTTTAAATACCTGAGAGTTATTTTTTATATACAGCTGAACTGGAAGGAAACGCTTACAGGCTAACACTGAACAGCATAAATACTGCATAGCTCTTTCTTAGTGTGGCCGCGGATGGGAATATCTTGAAGACTTATTCCTCAGAATTAGCCTGTAGCTGTATACTCCAATTACTAGGCCGATGTGATGCTATGCTATTGAGCACTGATCTGCTATGGTAACCCAAAATCAGCCTACAACAGCTATGCAAACTGGGACACGTCTTGTCTGTCTTAGTAATACAGAAGCTATTAGTTCAATCCTCATGACGGATTTAAAGGGGATTTTGTGCATTTTCCCATTTGATTTAGTAAGTACAGAGAGCAGCTATAAGTACTGCCCCGAGGCTACGCCTTGGTATACAACAGGTGTGCGTGGCAGGCGTACTCGCATCCTCGGCGAGCCAGTAGCAAAGATATCTCTTTCCTCTCATTCTTAAGTTTGCCTTTAATTTACTTTACCTCGACACTGCTGGAACATCTGACCATTCAGATGTATAAATCATTATTGATGAATTCTACTACATTGCCGTGAAATTTGGACTGGAAACGAAGACGATGAATACAACTTGAAAAAGGGGGTATGAACATAGGAACATGGAGTTTGCAATGACGCAAAGTAGAGAAAAAATGGAAAATATACTTCCAAAATGTAAAAAACAAAGCTGGATATCATAGCAATTAAAGAAAAGGATGGTGGCATTGGAGATATCGGAAACTACATACACATATACACCAAAGTATCCAAAGAAAAACGATGCAAAAGGAGAATATCAATACTAGTAACCAAGAAATATAACTTAACTAGGAAACATTCAATAAGGGAATGGCTACGGTACTATATCATAAATATTAGTGTATGCTTCAAACTAAGACGCTAACAACATCGAGAATGACCAACTGTTTTAATTGATACATTAACAAAATTAGTAGTCAAAGAGAAATTACAATGACAGGCGACTTTAATGGCAGAACGAGAAGAAACCAAAAAACTATACAGTTGGAAATTTTGAGAAAACGTAGTCAATGACAATGGTCAAAGACTAATCGACTTATGCAAACAATATAGACTTCAAACCTGTAACGTTGTTTTGAGTATAAATAAATACACAAATCAGACCTATGTCATAAGAAGAGGCTGAAAACGTACATACAATAGAAGCTGCAAAATACATATAACATAAAAAGTCTACAAGAATTTAATACAAAAAATCTATATCAGAGACGATTATAAAATATCCTACAGCAGAGCTATCTAATTACATAAACTGAAAATCTGAAAAAGGTAAAACAACAAACCTATTATAAATGTCAGATCTGACAATTAATAATAGACAAGATAATTTATAAGAGAGAAGAAATATATGTATAAACGGAGAAAGTGTACCACAACAATGGAAAACCTTTTGGATCACATCAATACACAAAAACGGATGAAGAGGCACTGTAACAGCTATAGGTGTATATCAGACATTGAGTAGACTATACCGCAGAGTACCTACTAAAGATGTTCTTAGAAAACAAACCATACGAAATAGAATAGCAGAACAGGTTTAGAGCTGAACGCTCGTGCGTTAATAATATATGTTGTCTTACACAGCTAATAAAGATGGCTACCGCAAAAAAACCACATCTTTTATTTCTCGATTTCACCAAGGCATATGATAGTATACCAGTGTGCAAACTGTGTTCCTAGAAAAAGTGCAATAAGCATTGCTGCTGTGAACGCTATCTAATAGCTATATCACAACTCAACATCCCAAATTAAAAACGGCAATGATTTTTTGACTTAGTAACAAAAGCACTATGGCAAGAATGCTGCCTTTTACCTGCATTATTCAAAATCTATCTCAACCCAGCAGAATATGGAAAAAACCAAGTATGTGTGGGAGGCATACCAGATACCCTCCAATTGGAAAACAATGAAATTATTAAGCTTGAGAAGAATATGTGTATCTGAGAGTTGCAATAGACATAAGTGAAAGAAAGGAAAGATAAATAAAAGCAAAGTGTGGCAAATAAATAGGAAATGAGAATAGACACTTCTGGCTACAGAAATCGACTACTGGCGACAATCGACAGGAATATTTTGCTTAAAGAGAATCACGAAACGAACAATTGAGGGAGATGATAAAAGCGGAAAATACAATGATAGACAACATACGTCAAAAACAACTCACATGGTATGGGCATGTCCAACGAATGAACTATGGACCGTATACCCAACCAAATAATGCAAGAGACACAAACTAAAACAAGAAGACCAAGAAATACACGTAAAGGGGACACAACATAGCTGCTATCGAATAAACAACTACAAGAAGGAGATTGGGCCGACAGAAGGAGGTAAAAAATAGAAACACGAAAGCGTAGACAGGCGCTCTAAAACCGGAAACATTTCACCACCGTTTTCCAAGTGGAGATGGTTGGGATAATACATGGTGTATAAGTTGTGATTGACGTAGAAATTAAAAACCAACATGTACGTATCTTTAGTGACAGTAGTCCTGCTTCATTAAATTTATATAATTGCAACGTTACCTAAGAAGTAGTACTTAAGTGCAACGGAGCTCTTAAAAACATATTCAGAAACAATGTTGTTTCGCTCGTTTGGGTAAAGGGGCATAATGGTAATCGAGGTGATGAAAAAGCTAACGAGCTCGCAAGACAGGCTTCTAAACAACCTTTTTGGGGACGAAACCTGTAACCCCCATCTTCTCGATGATATTCAACATTATGCTACACCAAGAAACTTTAAATAGCTTTAAAAGAAAATAGGCTAACATTGAAAGTTGTCGTCAGGCAAATGCTGCTTGTGCGGCATTTTCACCAAAGATCTGAATGTAGGAATCTTAACTGGACACTACATCCTAAAGAAGAACATGCACAAAATGGGGTTGGCGAGCAGCCCTAACTGTTGAAGATGTTTATCCGAAGATGACCGTTATCAGCAGTACCCCAATTGCGGACGGCCTCAAGTTCGTTTAAGAATTGAGTGAATCCTGTGTTAGAGCGCTGCTGTAGAGGTAGCACAATGGAACCGCCTTATTTAGTGCTTATAAATCCAACCATTACTGATAAATGGTTAAAAAGTGTAAGTTACAAGGATCGTTCGAAATGTACGTGGCCTAACACATTGCATTACCATTTTTCATAACCATCCTTTCTTAGGTTAAATATGACAGTATAGAGCGATCTGTCAATTAGTTTGTGTTTGACAGTGCGCCAAAGTGACCGTCTCGAGTGATTTCGTAAATAATGGAAAAAAAACTGAGTTGCGAGCAGTGTTAAAGTACTTTCATTTGAAAGGCTTAACACCAACCGAAATCAAAGCAGAGTTGGATTCGACATTTTTGAAGTCCGCTACTTCGTTTTCATCGGTTAAAAACTGGGTTGCCGAGTTTAAGCGTGGTCGTGTAAGCACAAAGAACCCCGCAGTGGACGCCCAAAAACGGCTACCACCTCGGATATGATTGAAAAAGTTCTCCGTATCGTATTTGATGACCCTCGAGTAAAAGTGCGCGAGATAGCAGACATAGTAGGCATCTCAAATGACAGTGTGCACAGAATTTTAACTGAAGAATTGAAAATGAAAAAAAACTCCGTGCGTTGGGTGCCGCGTGTGCTCACACTGGAGCAAAAACTGAATCGTTTGATTGTTTCTCGCGACCTTTTGGCACGTTTTCGCGCCAATTCGAAGGACTTTTTGCGCCGTAAATGAAACCTGAGTCCACCATTACACCCACAAAACCAAGGAACAGTCCAAACAATGGACACACGAAGATTTTCCGCCACCGAAGAAGGCAAAAACGGTTTTGTCAGCAGGAAAGGTTATGGCAACTGTATTTTGGAATTCTCATGGATTTATCTTCGTCGACTACTTGGAAATGGAAAAAAACAGCGAGTATTACGCCAATTTGTTGCAGCAATTGAGCGACAAAATCAAAGAGAAAGGGACTTATTTGGTGAAAAAGAAAGTGCTTTTCGCCAGATTTGGCTTCCAGCGATTCTTCTCTATTTCCAAACCTGAAAAATGGCTCGGCGGTAAAAGATTTTCATCCAATTCCGAGGTAATCGCTGCTGTAAATAGCTATTTTGAGGACTTGGGTTCATCGACCTACAAAGACGGCATTGCTGCTTTGGAGCATCTTTGGAATAAGTGCGTTGAGCGAGCAGGAAACTATATTGAAAAATAATATACCTTTTTGCCCAAGAAACTTGCGTTTTCTTTGTTGGGCCACGTACATTTCGAACGATCCTCGTACTTCTAAATTAGCAAAAACGCGCTTCTGGCGAAACGGAAAAGAAATTTGCTGATATGGAATTTTAAATAAAAAACAAAGTTCGTAGCTTTATTTTTACTAAGCTTAATTAGAAGTTCTCAACTAATGAAGTTAAAAAACTTTAATTTTCATAGACGAGACTTGTACGAGTAATAAAAGTGGAGATGATTCGGGCGATAATCTGATTGCAGCTTTTCAATTATAACTACGTGTAAGCTTTCAAGATTTTCCATTAAAAATCTTGTTATAGAACGAATTAATTTTTTATTAAATTTTCAATATTCAGTCAAAAGCGTTATGTATAACTATCTATTACAGAATTTGAAATTTAAAATTTAAATTGGGTTTCGGATAACAAGTAAACTATACAGTGTCAATCTAAAACGTCAATCTTTGTTATGAATTTCAAATTAAAATTTGCATTTACTAGTTTGTTACGGTTTTGAGCAAATCTGATCAGTGAAAAAATGAAGAGAAAACTAGTGCAGGACATCATGACAAGTTTGTTTAATTAATTTGTTGTAATTTGAATTTCAAATTATAATTTTAAAACATATTTAACTTCCAGGTCACTTGATATATTTTTCAAACTCCTACTCATCTTTTATCTCCAGTCTAAAATATAAAATTTGGAAAGCATTATTTACGCGAAACAGTGAGAAAACAAAATTCAAAGGCAACAGGAGTAGCAATAATTTATTTTTAACTTCTTGTTACATGATATACATGGATTGTTGGGCTAATGGAAAAACGTAATGGAGAATTGCTGCAAAATCTAGTATTTCACTCTCCTAAGTCTTTAAATGAATACGAAACTTTATCCGGTATTATCTGGATGCTTACCTGTAGGCAAAAGTGATAATATTGTATAAACATTAATTTCTTGTAATTGTGTTGCCATCATAAACTAGCTATCTTTCGTAATTGTTCGATAATCAATTAGTTTTAAAGGAAGTTGCAACAATAAACTTCAATTGACAATTAAACATTGAATGTTATTGGATTACTTGGAATCACTTGATATTTGGATACAAAGGCGCCACGTTATTTAATTTTATTTTTATTATAACTTTCCTCACGCTCTATATGTCTCAGGAACTGTTGTACATTGGTATACCTAGGTAAAACAAAAACATTCATAATGTAACGGGGACAAACTTTATAAGAATTTATTTTGTTGCATTGATTTAAAGAAAACGCGCTGGAAGCGCTGCAAGTAGACGTTTGTACGCGGAGTAACCGTCACGGAACGTAGTGCGTAGGGTGAATTAATTCCAATCCGAGATCCCTTTTCTCAGTCCCCAGGTATAAAACCACTGAACCAGTCCAGTCAAGAAAACTTCCACCTTTGCTTTCATTTGAATCAAGATTTTTACTTTGTTTTTATTTGAATCCAGACCTGACGAATACTTTGCCTTTTCAATTTATTCCAGACTTAGTAAAATTATTATTTTTAATTCCGACTTATTTTACCTGTTAGTAGTTTTTGATTTCAATATTCAAAACCTGAACTTAGAATTTAACCAAACCTGGTATTCGATTTAAACTTGGCAATAAGTCTCTTGTTTAAATTAAATCATCAATTGCCAGACATTAGATATTTATAACATTAAAGAGGAATTACACTAGTAACGCCCTCTATAATGTGCGGCGAGGAAAAGTTGCAAAGCTACAAGCCGGCAAAGTTGCGATCGGAACCTGCTAAGCAGGTATCTGCGATCCCACCGGCCTCTAAGCACAAAACACAGAAACGCCCGTGTGGCAAGAAATAAGAAAGAAGAGATTTGGTTTCAATTATGGCTAGAATAGACCACTACATGTTTCGTTCTTATTTGAACTCATCAGGTGAAAAGTTGCAAAGCAACAAACCGGCAAAGTTGCGATCGGAACCTGCTAAGCAGGTATCTGCGATCGCACCGGCCTCTAAGCACAAAACACAGAAACGCCCGTGGAGCAAGAAATAAGAAAGAAGCGATTTGGTTTCATTTATGGCTAGAATAGACCACTATATGTTTCGTTCTTATTTGAACTCATCAGGTGGACATAATTCTAACCATAATTGAAACCAAAAGCAAACAAGCAGATATATGCCAGAAAGTATAACATTAAAGGAGAATTACACTAGTAACTAGGGATGCAGCGAGCAGTACTTTTTCAAAATGCCGGATAACGGATATTCGGTATCCGGTTGCTCAGCCGGATAGCCGGATACCGGATTATCCGGCATAGTTTTTACTATCGAAGTAGTTTCAGCTTAAATGCCGTAAAATTTAGGTTTTAATCACAGAGCATAATATACACTTAAAGAGTATGCAATGCACGAACCCTATGGTCTTATTCTGTACTGTTTTAGAGAGAGGGAGCACAGAGACAAGGAAACTACTAAATGTACTATTTCAAGAGTGTGCTAATTCGCGCTTTTATTGTTATTTTTTTCACAATTAAGATTTGAAATCTGTCAACGAATTTGACTGTAATTACAAAAATTAATAATTTTTTAACAATGGTTAAAACTAAAATATGTTCTGTTTTGATAGATCCGACACCATACGAGAAATCAACTGACTAAACCTAACATATACGGTCTTTGTCGACATTTAAAATAAAATATTGACGATTGAGTACTTTTTATAGGTTCCTTGTCTCGGAGCTCTCTGTCACATGTACTGCAAAATTGAGACCTGCACATCATAGCAACAAGCAGTTCATGCATCTTCCTTATGTTATATATTACTTCGTGATTTTAATAAATAATACTTATTTATGTTTAATGAGTATCTGTATATAAAATACTTAATCACTTTAACAATTTCTATTTATTTAAACCTTATACGTATTTCAGCATGTTAACATGCCATTGTCAAAGGTTATATGAAGGTAAACAGTTAGCGTTGTTATAGCAATAGAACTTTTTTACTTATCTTGGTAATCGTCTGCAGATGACTTGATTTCTTATTCCAAAATGTCTAGTAGAGGAGAATTTAACAGATCAATTTGCTCATTCATTAACGGTACAGTTTTTAAATGTTTGTGAATTTCAAAAGCTTCTAGTATATCTAATTTACGTTTATCATCACAAAAGTGTAAACATTTTATGGTGTTATTAGATGTCATTGAATGATTTTGTTCTAGTAAGTGTTTAGCGTAGTTGGATTTATGTGGGTGTTTGTATTTGTAACAACGTACGTGTTCTTTATACCTAATATCAAAATTTCTAATAGTCTGGCCTATATAAACCGAATTACAATGCGAACAATTTAATTTGTAAATGCCTGATTTTAACAAATCGTCTGTTTTTGATTTAGCATTAAACAAAGTATTTAAGATGTTCCTAGTTGTTTTAAAGCTTACTTTATATTTATTTGTTTTGTTTATAATTTTAGCAATTTGTTCTGATTTCTCACCAAAATATGGGATCGAAGCATATTTAATTGTATCGAACGAAGTTAGGATATTCGGATAAATTTTTTGAATGGCTAATTTATAATCTTTTTCTTTAATTAATGTATCAATAAGTTTAGTATTATAACCATTACTGTATGCAATTTGTTTAATAATTGAAATTTCTCTATTATAATTAATTTCATCTAAAGGGACCGTCAAAGCCCTATGTATCAGGGACCTGTATGCTGCTAATTTATGTGTTTTATGGTGACAAGAATCGTGTGGTATTGTAATGTCTGTTTGTGTAGGTTTTCTATAAACTGAGTACTCAAATTTATTACTTGAATTAATTTTTATGTTTAAATCTAAAAAGTTAATGGACTTATTTTGTTCAGTTTCTAGTGTAAATTTTATGTTTGGGTGCAAGCTGTTAATAAAAATTAAAAATTCATTAATTAAATCAAATGAACTATTAAAACATGCTAAAATGTCATCAACATAACGAAACCAAAATATAACTTTCTCAGATTGATTTGATTCGAATATTTGATCTTCTAGATTTTCCATAAATATGTTAGCTAAAAGAGGTGAAATTGGACTTCCCATGGGTAAACCATCTTTTTGGAAATAAATTTTATTATTAAAAGTAAAATAATTTTGATTGGTGCAAAGTTCAAATAATTGAATCAACTCAGTCCGTTTTATTAACTCAACATTTTTGTTAATAAGAATATCATTTAACAAAGGAATACACTCTTGAGGAGGTATTTGGGAAAACATATTAGTAACATCAAAACTAACTAGCTTGCTTTGTGGTGGTAAATGTAAGTTAGACAACTTTTTGATTAATTCGGAAGAATTTTTAACTGAATATTTTGGTTTATAATCAAAACTGGTAACTATATTATTTAGTATTTTTGCTAGCATATGGTTGGGTGCATTTATGTATGATACTACTGGTCTAATGGGCATGTTGGGTTTGTGTATTTTTAATAAACCGTATAGTTTTGGTGGTTGTGGATTTGGATTTATTATTTGTCTTTTTTGATAATCTGTTAAACAAACCTGGCAATTTTCTAATGTTTGTTTTAATTCTTTTTGATAATTTTTGGTAGGATTACTAGTTAAAGTTTTTAAGTTTGAATTGGTTATGAAATCATTAATTTTTTGTAAGTAAATGTCATTGGGTAATATAACTAATGTGTTTCCTTTATCTGCCTTGACAGAAATCAGATTATTTACTGAAATTTTTTCTTTAATCGATTTAAGTAATAAATTATTTTGATTATTTATTTTATTTTTTGATTTATTGGTATTGATTGACATCTCTTTTAATAAATTAGCAATTTGAAATTTTGCATATAGGAAATGTCTTTCTTTAAGAATCAGTTCAGAATTGACTGCTAAAATTTCTTTAATATTATTGGTAAATTTTGGAAAAGGGGCAAACTTAAAACCCTTATTTAGGAATTTTATCTGTTGGTCATTGAAATCTGTGTTTGATAAATTTAGAAAACGAGGATGAAAATTTATTATTGTGTCAGGTTTTGTGTGTGGTTGAAGTGCACGTGTGTGTTGTTCTAATCTGGAAAGTTTATTTTTCTGTATTGTGTATTTTTTAAATTTTATTCTACTAACTAATTCTCTAATGTCATTGTCAAATACGTCAAACTCAATTGGATGTAATTTGTGAATAAGTTCTGTGTAAAGTACCTTTAAATAAATGTGCAAATTGTCTCTAATTCTAAACCATCTTTTTGATTCTTCTTTCAACCATCTTTGTTTAGCATTTCTGATTATCTTCTCAGTTATGCTGTTCTTGGTTTTGGTGGAGATATTAATGTAGTTTGGAATGAGCTTCTTTTTCTGACATTGTTGATTAAACCAAACGTTCTGTGTTGCTACACCATGTTTGATCATGATCTTCTTGTACATTTTAGCTTGTTCTTCTAACGAAGATGACATCACTTTATTTATCAATTCCAGCTTTACTTCGTTAAAGTCCATATTTAATGAGTATCTGTATATAAAATACTTAATCACTTTAACAATTTCTATTTATTTAAACCTTATACGTATTTCAGCATGTTAACATGCCATTGTCAAAGGTTATATGAAGGTAAACAGTTAGCGTTGTTATAGCAATAGAACTTTTTTACTTATCTTGGTAATCGTCTGCAGATGACTTGATTTCTTATTCCAAAATGTCTAGTAGAGGAGAATTTAACAGATCAATTTGCTCATTCATTAACGGTACAGTTTTTAAATGTTTGTGAATTTCAAAAGCTTCTAGTATATCTAATTTACGTTTATCATCACAAAAGTGTAAACATTTTATGGTGTTATTAGATGTCATTGAATGATTTTGTTCTAGTAAGTGTTTAGCGTAGTTGGATTTATGTGGGTGTTTGTATTTGTAACAACGTACGTGTTCTTTATACCTAATATCAAAATTTCTAATAGTCTGGCCTATATAAACCGAATTACAATGCGAACAATTTAATTTGTAAATGCCTGATTTTAACAAATCGTCTGTTTTTGATTTAGCATTAAACAAAGTATTTAAGATGTTCCTAGTTGTTTTAAAGCTTACTTTATATTTATTTGTTTTGTTTATAATTTTAGCAATTTGTTCTGATTTCTCACCAAAATATGGGATCGAAGCATATTTAATTGTATCGAACGAAGTTAGGATATTCGGATAAATTTTTTGAATGGCTAATTTATAATCTTTTTCTTTAATTAATGTATCAATAAGTTTAGTATTATAACCATTACTGTATGCAATTTGTTTAATAATTGAAATTTCTCTATTATAATTAATTTCATCTAAAGGGACCGTCAAAGCCCTATGTATCAGGGACCTGTATGCTGCTAATTTATGTGTTTTATGGTGACAAGAATCGTGTGGTATTGTAATGTCTGTTTGTGTAGGTTTTCTATAAACTGAGTACTCAAATTTATTACTTGAATTAATTTTTATGTTTAAATCTAAAAAGTTAATGGACTTATTTTGTTCAGTTTCTAGTGTAAATTTTATGTTTGGGTGCAAGCTGTTAATAAAAATTAAAAATTCATTAATTAAATCAAATGAACTATTAAAACATGCTAAAATGTCATCAACATAACGAAACCAAAATATAACTTTCTCAGATTGATTTGATTCGAATATTTGATCTTCTAGATTTTCCATAAATATGTTAGCTAAAAGAGGTGAAATTGGACTTCCCATGGGTAAACCATCTTTTTGGAAATAAATTTTATTATTAAAAGTAAAATAATTTTGATTGGTGCAAAGTTCAAATAATTGAATCAACTCAGTCCGTTTTATTAACTCAAGATAAGTAAAAAAGTTCTATTGCTATAACAACGCTAACTGTTTACCTTCATATAACCTTTGACAATGGCATGTTAACATGCTGAAATACGTATAAGGTTTAAATAAATAGAAATTGTTAAAGTGATTAAGTATTTTATATACAGATACTCATTAAATATGGACTTTAACGAAGTAAAGCTGGAATTGATAAATAAAGTGATGTCATCTTCGTTAGAAGAACAAGCTAAAATGTACAAGAAGATCATGATCAAACATGGTGTAGCAACACAGAACGTTTGGTTTAATCAACAATGTCAGAAAAAGAAGCTCATTCCAAACTACATTAATATCTCCACCAAAACCAAGAACAGCATAACTGAGAAGATAATCAGAAATGCTAAACAAAGATGGTTGAAAGAAGAATCAAAAAGATGGTTTAGAATTAGAGACAATTTGCACATTTATTTAAAGGTACTTTACACAGAACTTATTCACAAATTACATCCAATTGAGTTTGACGTATTTGACAATGACATTAGAGAATTAGTTAGTAGAATAAAATTTAAAAAATACACAATACAGAAAAATAAACTTTCCAGATTAGAACAACACACACGTGCACTTCAACCACACACAAAACCTGACACAATAATAAATTTTCATCCTCGTTTTCTAAATTTATCAAACACAGATTTCAATGACCAACAGATAAAATTCCTAAATAAGGGTTTTAAGTTTGCCCCTTTTCCAAAATTTACCAATAATATTAAAGAAATTTTAGCAGTCAATTCTGAACTGATTCTTAAAGAAAGACATTTCCTATATGCAAAATTTCAAATTGCTAATTTATTAAAAGAGATGTCAATCAATACCAATAAATCAAAAAATAAAATAAATAATCAAAATAATTTATTACTTAAATCGATTAAAGAAAAAATTTCAGTAAATAATCTGATTTCTGTCAAGGCAGATAAAGGAAACACATTAGTTATATTACCCAATGACATTTACTTACAAAAAATTAATGATTTCATAACCAATTCAAACTTAAAAACTTTAACTAGTAATCCTACCAAAAATTATCAAAAAGAATTAAAACAAACATTAGAAAATTGCCAGGTTTGTTTAACAGATTATCAAAAAAGACAAATAATAAATCCAAATCCACAACCACCAAAACTATACGGTTTATTAAAAATACACAAACCCAACATGCCCATTAGACCAGTAGTATCATACATAAATGCACCCAACCATATGCTAGCAAAAATACTAAATAATATAGTTACCAGTTTTGATTATAAACCAAAATATTCAGTTAAAAATTCTTCCGAATTAATCAAAAAGTTGTCTAACTTACATTTACCACCACAAAGCAAGCTAGTTAGTTTTGATGTTACTAATATGTTTTCCCAAATACCTCCTCAAGAGTGTATTCCTTTGTTAAATGATATTCTTATTAACAAAAATGTTGAGTTAATAAAACGGACTGAGTTGATTCAATTATTTGAACTTTGCACCAATCAAAATTATTTTACTTTTAATAATAAAATTTATTTCCAAAAAGATGGTTTACCCATGGGAAGTCCAATTTCACCTCTTTTAGCTAACATATTTATGGAAAATCTAGAAGATCAAATATTCGAATCAAATCAATCTGAGAAAGTTATATTTTGGTTTCGTTATGTTGATGACATTTTAGCATGTTTTAATAGTTCATTTGATTTAATTAATGAATTTTTAATTTTTATTAACAGCTTGCACCCAAACATAAAATTTACACTAGAAACTGAACAAAATAAGTCCATTAACTTTTTAGATTTAAACATAAAAATTAATTCAAGTAATAAATTTGAGTACTCAGTTTATAGAAAACCTACACAAACAGACATTACAATACCACACGATTCTTGTCACCATAAAACACATAAATTAGCAGCATACAGGTCCCTGATACATAGGGCTTTGACGGTCCCTTTAGATGAAATTAATTATAATAGAGAAATTTCAATTATTAAACAAATTGCATACAGTAATGGTTATAATACTAAACTTATTGATACATTAATTAAAGAAAAAGATTATAAATTAGCCATTCAAAAAATTTATCCGAATATCCTAACTTCGTTCGATACAATTAAATATGCTTCGATCCCATATTTTGGTGAGAAATCAGAACAAATTGCTAAAATTATAAACAAAACAAATAAATATAAAGTAAGCTTTAAAACAACTAGGAACATCTTAAATACTTTGTTTAATGCTAAATCAAAAACAGACGATTTGTTAAAATCAGGCATTTACAAATTAAATTGTTCGCATTGTAATTCGGTTTATATAGGCCAGACTATTAGAAATTTTGATATTAGGTATAAAGAACACGTACGTTGTTACAAATACAAACACCCACATAAATCCAACTACGCTAAACACTTACTAGAACAAAATCATTCAATGACATCTAATAACACCATAAAATGTTTACACTTTTGTGATGATAAACGTAAATTAGATATACTAGAAGCTTTTGAAATTCACAAACATTTAAAAACTGTACCGTTAATGAATGAGCAAATTGATCTGTTAAATTCTCCTCTACTAGACATTTTGGAATAAGAAATCAAGTCATCTGCAGACGATTACCAAGATAAGTAAAAAAGTTCTATTGCTATAACAACGCTAACTGTTTACCTTCATATAACCTTTGACAATGGCATGTTAACATGCTGAAATACGTATAAGGTTTAAATAAATAGAAATTGTTAAAGTGATTAAGTATTTTATATACAGATACTCATTAAATATGGACTTTAACGAAGTAAAGCTGGAATTGATAAATAAAGTGATGTCATCTTCGTTAGAAGAACAAGCTAAAATGTACAAGAAGATCATGATCAAACATGGTGTAGCAACACAGAACGTTTGGTTTAATCAACAATGTCAGAAAAAGAAGCTCATTCCAAACTACATTAATATCTCCACCAAAACCAAGAACAGCATAACTGAGAAGATAATCAGAAATGCTAAACAAAGATGGTTGAAAGAAGAATCAAAAAGATGGTTTAGAATTAGAGACAATTTGCACATTTATTTAAAGGTACTTTACACAGAACTTATTCACAAATTACATCCAATTGAGTTTGACGTATTTGACAATGACATTAGAGAATTAGTTAGTAGAATAAAATTTAAAAAATACACAATACAGAAAAATAAACTTTCCAGATTAGAACAACACACACGTGCACTTCAACCACACACAAAACCTGACACAATAATAAATTTTCATCCTCGTTTTCTAAATTTATCAAACACAGATTTCAATGACCAACAGATAAAATTCCTAAATAAGGGTTTTAAGTTTGCCCCTTTTCCAAAATTTACCAATAATATTAAAGAAATTTTAGCAGTCAATTCTGAACTGATTCTTAAAGAAAGACATTTCCTATATGCAAAATTTCAAATTGCTAATTTATTAAAAGAGATGTCAATCAATACCAATAAATCAAAAAATAAAATAAATAATCAAAATAATTTATTACTTAAATCGATTAAAGAAAAAATTTCAGTAAATAATCTGATTTCTGTCAAGGCAGATAAAGGAAACACATTAGTTATATTACCCAATGACATTTACTTACAAAAAATTAATGATTTCATAACCAATTCAAACTTAAAAACTTTAACTAGTAATCCTACCAAAAATTATCAAAAAGAATTAAAACAAACATTAGAAAATTGCCAGGTTTGTTTAACAGATTATCAAAAAAGACAAATAATAAATCCAAATCCACAACCACCAAAACTATACGGTTTATTAAAAATACACAAACCCAACATGCCCATTAGACCAGTAGTATCATACATAAATGCACCCAACCATATGCTAGCAAAAATACTAAATAATATAGTTACCAGTTTTGATTATAAACCAAAATATTCAGTTAAAAATTCTTCCGAATTAATCAAAAAGTTGTCTAACTTACATTTACCACCACAAAGCAAGCTAGTTAGTTTTGATGTTACTAATATGTTTTCCCAAATACCTCCTCAAGAGTGTATTCCTTTGTTAAATGATATTCTTATTAACAAAAATGTTGAGTTAATAAAACGGACTGAGTTGATTCAATTATTTGAACTTTGCACCAATCAAAATTATTTTACTTTTAATAATAAAATTTATTTCCAAAAAGATGGTTTACCCATGGGAAGTCCAATTTCACCTCTTTTAGCTAACATATTTATGGAAAATCTAGAAGATCAAATATTCGAATCAAATCAATCTGAGAAAGTTATATTTTGGTTTCGTTATGTTGATGACATTTTAGCATGTTTTAATAGTTCATTTGATTTAATTAATGAATTTTTAATTTTTATTAACAGCTTGCACCCAAACATAAAATTTACACTAGAAACTGAACAAAATAAGTCCATTAACTTTTTAGATTTAAACATAAAAATTAATTCAAGTAATAAATTTGAGTACTCAGTTTATAGAAAACCTACACAAACAGACATTACAATACCACACGATTCTTGTCACCATAAAACACATAAATTAGCAGCATACAGGTCCCTGATACATAGGGCTTTGACGGTCCCTTTAGATGAAATTAATTATAATAGAGAAATTTCAATTATTAAACAAATTGCATACAGTAATGGTTATAATACTAAACTTATTGATACATTAATTAAAGAAAAAGATTATAAATTAGCCATTCAAAAAATTTATCCGAATATCCTAACTTCGTTCGATACAATTAAATATGCTTCGATCCCATATTTTGGTGAGAAATCAGAACAAATTGCTAAAATTATAAACAAAACAAATAAATATAAAGTAAGCTTTAAAACAACTAGGAACATCTTAAATACTTTGTTTAATGCTAAATCAAAAACAGACGATTTGTTAAAATCAGGCATTTACAAATTAAATTGTTCGCATTGTAATTCGGTTTATATAGGCCAGACTATTAGAAATTTTGATATTAGGTATAAAGAACACGTACGTTGTTACAAATACAAACACCCACATAAATCCAACTACGCTAAACACTTACTAGAACAAAATCATTCAATGACATCTAATAACACCATAAAATGTTTACACTTTTGTGATGATAAACGTAAATTAGATATACTAGAAGCTTTTGAAATTCACAAACATTTAAAAACTGTACCGTTAATGAATGAGCAAATTGATCTGTTAAATTCTCCTCTACTAGACATTTTGGAATAAGAAATCAAGTCATCTGCAGACGATTACCAAGATAAGTAAAAAAGTTCTATTGCTATAACAACGCTAACTGTTTACCTTCATATAACCTTTGACAATGGCATGTTAACATGCTGAAATACGTATAAGGTTTAAATAAATAGAAATTGTTAAAGTGATTAAGTATTTTATATACAGATACTCATTAAATATGGACTTTAACGAAGTAAAGCTGGAATTGATAAATAAACTTATTTATGTTGTTTGAAATCATTTCAAATTTTTAACTAGCATAAATGCTGATCTCAATAATATAAATTTAGTAATTTTATGCAGATCTGCACAATACTGGGCTTATAGGGGTTTTTGCTCTCTTACTTTCAATTATTTTAGTCTATACTTTCAAATCAAATTGCATGCATAATCTCTTTTACTTGAAGAAAAATCTCTAATATGAATTATCCGGCCAAACCGAATATTCGGTGAAATGGCCGGATACCCAGGTAGCACAAAATATTGCTATTATATGAATCAAATATCATTATAATATTTGTGAACTTTAAATATTATTATAATATAACATATATTAAACTAATATTTAAACTTGCTGTATAGCAAATATTTGTAAGTAATATTAAGTCATCGTTAATAGAATATTTTTCCACAATATTATCAACCAAAGTTGTAGAAAATATTACCTAAATATTACGCGCTGCTGCATGACAAATATTAGTTTCAAATATCAGAAAAATATTACTTACATCTTTTTTCAAAATATTACTACGATAAGGTAAACCAAATATTATTTAAATATTAATAACCAATATGAAATTAATATTAAAAGGTAATATTTAAGCAATATCACTCAGACATTTTTGTATAATATTACGGTGTTGAGATTTACAAAATGTTATTTAAATATTATTACATAATATTTAACCAATATTTGCAGGTAATATTGAAAAAACATATCATTGACATTTTCAGATAATATTACGCTGTCAAGATTTACAAAATGTTATTTAAATATTATTAGATAATATTTAACCAATATTTGTAGGTAATATTGAAAAAACATAACTTTGACATTTTCAGATAATATTAGGCTGTTGAGATTTACAAAATGTTATTTAAATATTATTTCATAATATTTAACCAATATTTGCAGGTAATATTGAAAAAACATAACTTTGACATTTTCAGATAATATTACGCTGTCAAGATTTACAAAATGTTATTTAAATATTATTACATAATATTTGACCAATATTTGCAGGTAATATTGAAAAAACATAACTTTTACATGTTCAGATAATATTACTCAGTTCAGATTTGCAAAATGTTATTTAAATATTGTAGCATAATATTTAACCGATATTTGCAGGTAATATAAAAAAAACATAACTTTGACATTTTCAGATAATATTACGCTGTCAAGATTTACAAAATGTTATTTAAATATTATTACATAATATTTGACCAATATTTGCAGGTAATATTGAAAAAACATAACTTTTACATGTTCAGATAATATTACTCAGTTCAGATTTGCAAAATGTTATTTAAATATTGTAGCATAATATTAAACCGATATTTGCAGGTAATATAAAAAAAAACATAACTTTGACATTTTCAGATAATATTACGCTGTTGAGAATATACAAATTGTTTTTTATATTAATACATAAAATTTAACCAATATTTGCAGGTAACATTTTAAATATTGGAATGAGGATGTTTACTGATGAATTAAAAGCCACAAGGGTTAGTTCCTCATGTTAATGTATAATTTCTTGCATCCTACTTTCGTGCAGTGTATGTACTTGGTGTACTGGTTTTAGAATCTTGATTTAAAAATAAAAATAAAACAAATCCATTTTATATTTTGGATTTTTTCTCATGGCTAATTTTTCCTCTGGATTTTTTGCCTTGAACTGTTTTGCTTAAATTTTTCATAGATGTTTTTCTTTGATTATTTAAACTAGATTCTAAAAATTTAAAGCCGTCCCGTTTATTCTACCGTATTAATTTCATAGTTTTGTCATTTTGAGGAAATTTATTTCAGGAATACTACTGGGTGGTAGTAATTTTATAAAAAATCTGTTTATGTACTGGTAATACGAAAGGTAGTTAAAAGAGATATTTGTCGGCTACGTTTAGAAGCATCGATGTCGGTTTTATGTATATTTCCGAGTAATTCTAGTACCTGGTGTATTTACTTTTCTGCTAATGGCCATCTTTGTCTACTGGATGGCTTGGTTTTAGAAAAGATAAGGTTAATATTTGTTGAAATATTTTGCTTATTTTGGTTAAATATTACAAAGAAATATTAGTTGTATATTAGGCTATTATATGCGTGCAGAGAAACAGTAGTAGAGCGAAAAGTTCTAATACAATAAGGAACGGAAAACCCACATAATTTAAAAAAATTTTTTTTATCTTGCTAATCACAAATTAATTTTCTTTAAAATTATTTTATTAAAATTTTTAAAACCAAAATTTATAATTGGCTAAATAAAGAGATTTATTTATAATTAAATCAATATTTACAAATGCAATTTGTGAAAGTTAGTTTCAAGGAAAATAATTTTTATAAAATACAATGGAGTGCGTGAAGAAGTTTGCAACTAGAAACGTAGGCATGATTATTTACTATAATATTCTTTTTAGTGTAGTGGAGTAAGTCTATTAAGAAATGAGATATAATATTATTGCTGGGCATATTTTATTACCCGATTTTGATATCATGTAGATGCTAGGATGCTTTTTAATGATAGAACAAAAAATAACCTTCTGTAAATATTTAAGATAATGTATGATTCAAATACAATCGCCTAGCAATATCCCTGGCAACGTGCCGCCTACCTGAGCAGAAAAAAGGCTTTTACTTTTGGAAATGATTCTAGGAAATTTCAGTTTTGGTCACAAAGTACCTGTTTACTCCCTACCTTTGCCGGTGGTGGTTACGGGGCTATGTTTTTGCGAATTTTGTGAATAACTTACAAGTGAGCCAGTGCTGCGAGCAGAGTTCCTTCCCATAAGTGATAATTTGTTTTCTCGTTAGCGTTACATCTTTAAATAAGGTAAGTTAAGTTTACATTTTTTAGTAGTTTTAGTGTATTTATTTATATTTATATTTATAGGTCGAGATTATCCATTTGGCAGGCGGTGAAAGCGCACATATTCCTACAAATGACCAAGTTATTGGCCAACGAAATGGCTTTGCGATATTCCAGAATTTGCAATACGGGAAATTGCCATTTTGCCATTTGCACATTTTTAAAGCTATTGTTTGTAAGTATTTTGTTAGATTTTCTTAATCTGTTAACTAAAACAGCTTGCAGTTTTAGCTGTTACACGCAGACGTTTCGTAAGCACATCCGACACGAAAATGAAAAAGTCAGTGTAGGCATTCCTGGCCACTTCCAAAAAGGTTGGTCTCATTTATTCGTAAGTTATTCAGAATTTCTTTACTTACGTGTACATTCCTGACCCAAGTTCATTTTTTTTTCCTATGAATGTCGGAATGTAAGAATGTGTCACGTAACTTTGTGAAACCATGCCCAAAATAAACTAATTAATAGTTAATACTCGCGTACACAGTTAACTATTTTATATTTTAATTTTCAGTGACACCACCGTTACGGACAGAGGCACGGGGAGATATATGTCAATTAATTGTAAATGTATATATAATGTAAATAATGTATGTATAATAAACTACCAGGAAGGACGTTTTTGTTTTTTTTTTACATTGTGTGTACTTTTACATCGGATTGATTTATATTTTGGACAAAAAGATTTTGAAAAACTGTTGAAAATATTTGTTTAATGAATTTAGATAATATTATTTAAATATTTTAAAACTACATTGTGGAAATATTGTATGTTCCGTTAACATAAAAAAAAATATTTATGTAATATTATTTATATATTATTTTTATATTAACGTAACATGTTACACAATATGTCCACAATGTAGTTTTGAAATATTTAAATAATATTTTCAAACACCATTAAACAAATATTTTTGACAAATATCATATATATATTTTACAAATATTTAGCCAACATTTAGGTCAAATATTGTAAACATCTTTAAATTAATATTTTAGAAATGTTTTTTTTGAATATTAACGTAATATAAAGAAGTGTTACATTTAATATTTCTACAATGTAGTTTTGAAATATTTAAATAATATTTTCAAACACCATTAAACAAATATTTTTGACAAATATCATATAAATATATTTTTCAAATATTTAGCCAACATTTAGGTCAAATATTGTAAACATCTTTAAATTAATATTTTAGAAATGTTTCTTTTGAATATTAACGTAATATAAAAAAGTGTTATATTTAATATTTCTACAATGTAGTTTTGAAATATTTAAATAATATTTTCAAACACCATTAAACAAATATTTTTGACAAATATCATATAAATATATTTTTCAAATATTTAGCCAACATTTAGGTCAAATATTGTAAACATCTTTAAATTAATATTTTAGAAATGTTTCTTTTGAATATTAACGTAATATAAAAAAGTGTTATATTTAATATTTCTACAATGTAGTTTTGAAATATTTAAATAATATTTTCAAACACCATTAAACAAATATTTTTGACAAATATCATATAAATATATTTTTCAAATATTTAGCCAACATTTAGGTCAAATATTGTAAACATCTTTAAATTAATATTTTAGAAATGTTTCTTTTGAATATTAACGTAATATAAAGAAGTGTTACATTTAATATTTCTACAATGTAGTTTTGAAATATTTAAATAATATTTTCAAACACCATTAAACAAATATTTTTGACAAATATCATATAAATATATTTTTCAAATATTTAGCCAACATTTAGGTCAAATATTGTAAACATCTTTAAATTAATATTTTAGAAATGTTTCTTTTGAATATTAACGTAATATAAAAAAGTGTTATATTTAATATTTCTACAATGTAGTTTTGAAATATTTAAATAATATTTTCAAACACCATTAAACAAATATTTTTGACAAATATCATATAAATATATTTTTCAAATATTTAGCCAACATTTAGGTCAAATATTGTAAACATCTTTAAATTAATATTTTAGAAATGTTTCTTTTGAATATTAACGTAATATAAAGAAGTGTTACATTTAATATTTCTACAATGTAGTTTTGAAATATTTAAATAATATTTTCAAACACCATTAAACAAATATTTTTGACAAATATCATATAAATATATTTTTCAAATATTTAGCCAACATTTAGGTCAAATATTGTAAACATCTTTAAATTAATATTTTAGAAATGTTTCTTTTGAATATTAACGTAATATAAAAAAGTGTTATATTTAATATTTCTACAATGTAGTTTTGAAATATTTAAATAATATTTTCAAACACCATTAAACAAATATTTTTGACAAATATCATATAAATATATTTTTCAAATATTTAGCCAACATTTAGGTCAAATATTGTAAACATCTTTAAATTAATATTTTAGAAATGTTTCTTTTGAATATTAACGTAATATAAAGAAGTGTTACATTTAATATTTCTACAATGTAGTTTTGAAATATTTAAATAATATTTTCAAACACCATTAAACAAATATTTTTGACAAATATCATATAAATATATTTTTCAAATATTTAGCCAACATTTAGGTCAAATATTGTAAACATCTTTAAATTAATATTTTAGAAATGTTTCTTTTGAATATTAACGTAATATAAAAAAGTGTTATATTTAATATTTCTACAATGTAGTTTTGAAATATTTAAATAATATTTTCAAACACCATTAAACAAATATTTTTGACAAATATCATATAAATATATTTTTCAAATATTTAGCCAACATTTAGGTCAAATATTGTAAACATCTTTAAATTAATATTTTAGAAATGTTTCTTTTGAATATTAACGTAATATAAAGAAGTGTTACATTTAATATTTCTACAATGTAGTTTTGAAATATTTAAATAATATTTTCAAACACCATTAAACAAATATTTTTGACAAATATCATATAAATATATTTTTCAAATATTTAGCCAACATTTAGGTCAAATATTGTAAACATCTTTAAATTAATATTTTAGAAATGTTTCTTTTGAATATTAACGTAATATAAAAAAGTGTTATATTTAATATTTCTACAATGTAGTTTTGAAATATTTAAATAATATTTTCAAACACCATTAAACAAATATTTTTGACAAATATCATATAAATATATTTTTCAAATATTTAGCCAACATTTAGGTCAAATATTGTAAACATCTTTAAATTAATATTTTAGAAATGTTTCTTTTTGAATATTAACGTAATATAAAAAAGTGTTACATTTAATATTTCTACAATGTAGTTTTGAAATATTTAAATAATATTTTCAAACACCATTAAACAAATATTTTTGACAAATATCATATAAATATATTTTTCAAATATTTGGCCAACATTTAGGTCAAATATTGTAAACATCTTTAAATTAATGTTTTAGAAATGTTTCTTTTGAATATTAACGTAATATAAAGAAGTGTTACATTTAATATTTCTACAATGTAGTTTTGAAATATTTAAATAATATTTTGTGCTACTGGGGTAGGCCGGATAACGGATAAAAACCGAATATCCGTTGCATCCCTACTAGTAACGCCCTCTATTATGTGCGGCGAGGAAAAGTTGCAAAACAACAAACAAACATGTAGTAATCTATTCTAGCCATAATTGAAACCAAATCTCTTCTTTCTTATTTCTTGCCACACGGGCGTTTCTGTGTTTTGTGCTTAGAGGCCGGTGCGATCGCAGATACCTGCTTAGCAGGTTCCGATCGCAACTTTGCCGGTTTGTTGCTTTGCAACTTTTTCTCGCCGCACATAATAGAGGGCGTTACTAGTCTAATTCCCCTTTAATGTTATACTTTTTGGCATATATCTGCTTGTTTGCTTTTGGTTTCAATTATGGTTAGAATTATGTCCACCTGATGAGTTCAAATAAGAACGAAACATGTAGTGGTCTATTCTAGCCATAATTGAAACCAAATCTCTTCTTTCTTATTAGATATTTAATTTTGGCTTGGCGATGCTGTGTCTTTTGTTCAAATTAAGTATTTAATTATTTAGCGTCAGAAGTTGAGCGCCCAACCTCTAAGCTACCGCCACTTATTTTTTATTTCGAATAGTACAATTTGTAAAATAAAAAATTGTTAGAAACCTACACTGTAAAAAATGAACAAAATTGTCGATTATTTCTTTACAACTTACAAAAGTACGAAAATTGTTCAATGCTGAAATAAATAATATTAATTTTTGAAATACTTTCCGATATCTTTCAACCACGCATGTATTTTCAGGTTCTCGTAGGATTAGCCGAAAATTGAGTTCACTGGCACATAATTCTGTTCAATCCCGCTATAGACAGCATCCGAGCTGCCAGGGATCAAAATTTCTCGAGCCTGGAGACATACAGAAACATCGACTTGTATCACGTAGAAGTCCACGAAGAAGCCCTCCTAGAACCCCGAGTCAAAGTCCTGACAGGAGATCCAATTTGTCTTTAGGTAAGTTTTCAGTACTCATTTTCGTTAGTATGTGTTACACAACATGGGTTCTTTTTTATTGTGCGCGTTGACATACAAGTAAGTATACAGTTTTAGGTAGTTGTGGCGAATCCACAATAATTGCCACTCGGATTTTATATTATTGAGCACGAGTGAATTGAAACATAATCCGGTTATTAATTACAAAAACTTGTTTTGCTTGAAAATTTAACGAGACGCGAATGCGACGGGAAAAATTTTTGTAAGCACCAATTAAAAGAAATGAGCAGTTAGCTTAAATTTGAGATAACATGTTGTACGTCAAAAATAATCGGTTTAAATTATTAAATTTGCTGTACAAATGGCAGTTGAAACGTAGTGATTTGACGATATATTGAGTAAAATAATCGGATAAAATTTGCTAATCAAATTCGTTTTCATGATTTATCTGAAAAACGCGTTATTCGAATTTACTCTAGAAATCCGTCCCTCGAAAATTTCCTAATTTAGATTGGTCTAGAGATCTGTTATCAGAATTCATAAATCCTTTAACCGGATTTGTTCAAAAAAGTCGTTAGCTGCACTCATTAAAAAAGTCCAAAAAATTCTTTATTTGTCATCCAATTCGCTATGCGTAATATGGATTCATCCAAACAATCCGTTTTCTGCTTCCATTCGACGAATCTGTTATTTTAATTTAATCTAAAACTCGAAAACGGGATTGAAGTATCAAATTTAATATCCGGAGTATTTCATAAAATATTAAATCCGGTTCCGAGTATAAATCGAAATACGCATGGATAAATAAAATTTGAAATCCAAAACAGATGATAAAATCAGAAATTATAATCGAAATATCAAGCCCGTAGCAGATAATAAAACCCAAAATTCCAAACCGAGTAAAAAATTCGAAATCGGGATCGAGGTAAGAAATCCGAAACTCTGATCGGAGAATAAAATAATAAAATCCGGATTGGGTTATAAAACTCGAAATCGAGATTGGAGCATGAAACCGGAATTTAGGATCAGAGTATAAAATCCGGGGCACATGATAAAATCTAAAATCCGATTTTAAAGCAAAACAAATGCAAAATTTATAGAGATAAAAGATAAATTTGAAATGCGGTGCAGAATAAAACCAAAATCCGTATCGGAGTATAAAATCCGAAATCGGGATCGGAGATTGGGTTATAGCATTGGAAGTCCGGAGCGGAGTGTGTAATCCCAAATTCTGATCGGAAAGAATAAAATATGAAATTTGGCTTGGGTTATAAAAATCGAAATCGGGAGCGAAGTATGTAATTCGAAATTCTGATCGGAAAGAATAAAATACGAAATTTGGCTTGGGTTATAATAATCGAAATTGGGAGCGGAGTAGTAATCCGAAATTCTGATCGGAGCGAATGAAATGGGAAATTCGGATTGGGTTATAAAAATTTAAATCGGGATTGGAGTATGTAATCCGAAATTCTGATCGGAGAGGCTAAAATACTAATTCGGATTGAGTTAATAAAATCGAAATCGGGATCGGAGCATGCAATCCGAAATTCTGATCGAAGCAAACAAAATACTAATACAGATTGCGTTATAAAACTCGAAATCGGGATCGGAGTATGTAATCCGAAATTCAGAGAGAATAAAATGGAAAATTCGGATTGGGTTCTAAAACTCGAAATCGGGAGCGGAGTATGTAATCCGAAGTTCTGATCGGAGAGAACAAAATACTAAATATGAATTGGGTTATAAAAATTGAAATTGGGAGCGAAGCATAAAGTCGAAAATCCGGATCAGAGTATAAAATTCGGGTCAGATGATAAAATCCGAAATCCAATTTTAAAGCAAAAAATGCAAAATCTATATTGAAGTATAAAAATTGAAATCGGAATTGGAGTATGTAATCCGAAATTCAGAGAGATTAAAATGCGAAATTCGGATTGGGTTATAAAACTCGAAATGAGGAGCGGAGCATGCAATCCGAAATTCTGATCGAAGCAAACAAAATACTAATACAGATTGCGTTATAAAACTCGAAATCGGGATCGGAGTATGTAATCCGAAATTCAGAGAGAATAAAATGGAAAATTCGGATTGGGTTCTAAAACTCGAAATCGGGAGCGGAGTATGTAATCCGAAGTTCTGATCGGAGAGAACAAAATACTAAATATGAATTGGGTTATAAAAATTGAAATTGGGAGCGAAGCATAAAGTCGAAAATCCGGATCAGAGTATAAAATTCGGGTCAGATGATAAAATCCGAAATCCAATTTTAAAGCAAAAAATGCAAAATCTATATTGAAGTATAAAAATTGAAATCGGAATTGGAGTATGTAATCCGAAATTCAGAGAGATTAAAATGCGAAATTCGGATTGGGTTATAAAACTCGAAATGAGGAGCGGAGCATGCAATCCGAAATTCTGATCTAAGCAAACAAAATACTAATACAGATTGCGTTATAAAACTCGAAATCGGGATCGGAGTATGTGATCCGAAGTTCTGATCGGAGAGAACAAAATACTAAATCTGAATTGGGTTATAAAAATTGAAATTGGGAGCGAAGCATAAAGTCGAAAATCCGGATCAGAGTATAAAATCCGGGTCAGATGATAAAATCCGAAATCCAATTTTAAAGCAAAAAATGCAAAATCTATATCGAAGTATAAAAATTGAAATCGGAATTGGAGTATGTAATCCGAAATTCAGAGAGATTAAAATGCGAAATTCGGATTGGGTTATAAAACTCGAAATGAGGAGCGGAGCATGCAATCCGAAATTCTGATCGAAGCAAACAAAATACTAATACAGATTGCGTTATAAAACTCGAAATCGGGATCGGAGTATGTAATCCGAAATTCAGAGAGAATAAAATGGAAAATTCGGATTGGGTTCTAAAACTCGAAATCGGGAGCGGAGTATGTAATCCGAAGTTCTGATCGGAGAGAACAAAATACTAAATATGAATTGGGTTATAAAAATTGAAATTGGGAGCGAAGCATAAAGTCGAAAATCCGGATCAGAGTATAAAATTCGGGTCAGATGATAAAATCCGAAATCCAATTTTAAAGCAAAAAATGCAAAATCTATATTGAAGTATAAAAATTGAAATCGGAATTGGAGTATGTAATCCGAAATTCAGAGAGATTAAAATGCGAAATTCGGATTGGGTTATAAAACTCGAAATGAGGAGCGGAGCATGCAATCCGAAATTCTGATCGAAGCAAACAAAATACTAATACAGATTGCGTTATAAAACTCGAAATCGGGATCGGAGTATGTAATCCGAAATTCAGAGAGAATAAAATGGAAAATTCGGATTGGGTTCTAAAACTCGAAATCGGGAGCGGAGTATGTAATCCGAAGTTCTGATCGGAGAGAACAAAATACTAAATATGAATTGGGTTATAAAAATTGAAATTGGGAGCGAAGCATAAAGTCGAAAATCCGGATCAGAGTATAAAATTCGGGTCAGATGATAAAATCCGAAATCCAATTTTAAAGCAAAAAATGCAAAATCTATATTGAAGTATAAAAATTGAAATCGGAATTGGAGTATGTAATCCGAAATTCAGAGAGATTAAAATGCGAAATTCGGATTGGGTTATAAAACTCGAAATGAGGAGCGGAGCATGCAATCCGAAATTCTGATCTAAGCAAACAAAATACTAATACAGATTGCGTTATAAAACTCGAAATCGGGATCGGAGTATGTGATCCGAAGTTCTGATCGGAGAGAACAAAATACTAAATCTGAATTGGGTTATAAAAATTGAAATTGGGAGCGAAGCATAAAGTCGAAAATCCGGATCAGAGTATAAAATCCGGGTCAGATGATAAAATCCGAAATCCAATTTTAAAGCAAAAAATGCAAAATCTATATCGAAGTATAAAAATTGAAATCGGAATTGGAGTATGTAATCCGAAATTCAGAGAGATTAAAATGCGAAATTCGGATTGGGTTATAAAACTCGAAATGAGGAGCGGAGCATGCAATCCGAAATTCTGATCGAAGCAAACAAAATACTAATACAGATTGCGTTATAAAACTCGAAATCGGGATCGGAGTATGTAATCCGAAGTTCTGATCGGAGAGAACAAAATACTAAATCTGAATTGGGTTATAAAAATTGAAATTGGGAGCGAAGCATAAAGTCGAAAATCCGGATCAGAGTATAAAATCCGGGTCAGATGATAAAATCCGAAATCCAATTTTAAAGCAAAAAATGCAAAATCTATATTGAAGTATAAAAATTGAAATCGGAATTGGAGTATGTAATCCGAAATTCAGAGAGATTAAAATGCGAAATTCGGATTGGGTTATAAAACTCGAAATGAGGAGCGGAGCATGCAATCCGAAATTCTGATCGAAGCAAACAAAATACTAATACAGATTGCGTTATAAAACTCGAAATCGGGATCGGAGTATGTAATCCGAAGTTCTGATCGGAGAGAACAAAATACTAAATCTGAATTGGGTTATAAAAATTGAAATTGGGAGCGAAGCATAAAGTCGAAAATCCGGATCAGAGTATAAAATCCGGGTCAGATGATAAAATCCGAAATCCAATTTTAAAGCAAAAAATGCAAAATCTATATTGAAGTATAAAAATTGAAATCGGAATTGGAGCATGTAATCCGAAATTCAGAGAGATTAAAATGCGAAATTCGGATTGGGTTATAAAACTCGAAATGAGGAGCGGAGTATGTAATCCGAAGTTCTGATCGGAGAGAACAAAATACCAAATCTGTATTGGGTTATAAAAATTAAAATTGGGGGCGAAGCATAAAATTGGTTATCCGGATCAGAGTATAAAATCCGGGTCAGATGATAAAATCCAAAATCCGATTTTTAAGCAAAAAAATGCAAAATCTATATCGAAGTATAAAAATTGAAATCGGAATTGGAGTATGTAACCCGAAATTCAGAGAGATTAAAATGCGAAATTCGGATTGGGTTATAAAACTCGAAATGAGGAGCGGAGTATGTAATCCGAAGTTCTGATCAGAGAGAACAAAATACCAAATCTGTATTGGGTTATAAAAATTAAAATTGGGGGCGAAGCATAAAATTGGATATCCGGATCAGAGTATAAAATCCGGGTCAGATGATAAAATCCAAAATCCGATTTTTAAGCAAAAAAATGCAAAATCTATATCAAAGTATAAAAATTGAAATCGGAATTGGAGTATGTAATCCGAAATTCAGAGAGATTAAAATGCGAAATTCGGATTGGGTTATAAAACTCGAAATGAGGAGCGGAGTATGTAATCCGAAGTTCTGATCGGAGAGAACAAAATACCAAATCTGTATTGGGTTATAAAAATTAAAATTGGGGGCGAAGCATAAAATTGGATATCCGGATCAGAGTATAAAATCCGGGTCAGATGATAAAATCCAAAATCCGATTTTTAAGCAAAAAAATGCAAAATCTATATCAAAGTATAAAAATTGAAATCGGAATTGGAGTATGTAATCCGAAATTCAGAGAGATTAAAATGCGAAATTCGGATTGGGTTATAAAACTCGAAATGAGGAGCGGAGTATGTAATCCGAAGTTCTGATCGGAGAGAACAAAATACCAAATCTGTATTGGGTTATAAAAATTAAAATTGGGGGCGAAGCATAAAATTGGATATCCGGATCAGAGTATAAAATCCGGGTCAGATGATAAAATCCAAAATCCGATTTTTAAGCAAAAAAATGCAAAATCTATATCAAAGTATAAAAATTGAAATCGGAATTGGAGTATGTAATCCGAAATTCAGAGAGATTAAAATGCGAAATTCGGATTGGGTTATGAAACTCGAAATGAGGAGCGGAGTATGTAATCCGAAGTTCTGATCGGAGAGAACAAAATACCAAATCTGTATTGGGTTATAAAAATTAAAATTGGGGGCGAAGCATAAAATTGGATATCCGGATCAGAGTATAAAATCCGGGTCAGATGATAAAATCCAAAATCCGATTTTTAAGGAAAAAAATGCAAAATCTATATCAAAGTATAAAAATTGAAATCGGAATTGGAGTATGTAATCCGAAATTCAGAGAGATTAAAATGCGAAATTCGGATTGGGTTATAAAACTCGAAATGAGGAGCGGAGTATGTAATCCGAAGTTCTGATCGGAGAGAACAAAATACCAAATCTGTATTGGGTTATAAAAATTAAAATTGGGGGCGAAGCATAAAATTGGATATCCGGATCAGAGTATAAAATCCGGGTCAGATGATAAAATCCAAAATCCGATTTTAAAGCAAAAAAATGCAAAATCTATATCGAAGTATAAAAATTGAAATCGGAATTGGAGTATGTAATCCGAATCTGATCGGAGAGACTAAAATATTAAATCCGGATTGGGTTAAAAAAATCGAAATTTGGAGCGAAGCATAAAATCGGAAATCCGGATCAGAGTATAAAATCCGGGTCAGATGATAAAATCCAAAATCCGGTTTTAAAGCAAAAAATGCAAAATCTATATCGAAGTATAAAAATTGAAATCGGAATTGGAGTATGTAATCCGAATCTGATCGGAGAGACTAAAATATTAAATCCGGATTGGGTTAAAAAAATCGATATTTGGAGCGAAGCATAAAATCGGAAATCCGGATCAGAGTATAAAATCCGGGTCAGATGATAAAATCCAAAATCCGGTTTTAAAGCAAAAAATGCAAAATCTATATCGAAGTATAAAAATTGAAATCGGAATTGGAGTATGTAATCCGAAATTCAGAGAGATTAAAATGCGAAATTCGGATTGGGTTATAAAACTCGAAATGAGGAGCGGAGTATGTAATCCGAAGTTCTGATCGGAGAGAACAAAATACCAAATCTGTATTGGCTTATAAAAATTAAAATTGGGGGCGAAGCATAAAATTGGATATCCGGATCAGAGTATAAAATCCGGGTCAGATGATAAAATCCAAAATCCGATTTTAAAGCAAAAAAATGCAAAATCTATATCGAAGTATAAAAATTGAAATCGGAATTGGAGTATGTAATCCGAATCTGATCGGAGAGACTAAAATATTAAATCCGGATTGGGTTAAAAAAATCGAAATTTGGAGCGAAGCATAAAATCGGAAATCCGGATCAGAGTATAAAATCCGGGTCAGATGATAAAATCCAAAATCCGGTTTTAAAGCAAAAAATGCAAAATCTATATCGAAGTATAAAAATTGAAATCGGAATTGGAGTATGTAATCCGAAATTCAGAGAGATTAAAATGCGAAATTCGGATTGGGTTATAAAACTCGAAATGAGGAGCGGAGTATGTAATCCGAAGTTCTGATCGGAGAGAACAAAATACCAAATCTGTATTGGCTTATAAAAATTAAAATTGGGGGCGAAGCATAAAATTGGATATCCGGATCAGAGTATAAAATCCGGGTCAGATGATAAAATCCAAAATCCGATTTTAAAGCAAAAAAATGCAAAATCTATATCGAAGTATAAAAATTGAAATCGGAATTGGAGTATGTAATCCGAATCTGATCGGAGAGACTAAAATATTAAATCCGGATTGGGTTAAAAAAAAATCGAAATTTGGAGCGAAGCATAAAATCGGAAATCCGGATCAGAGTATAAAATCCGGGTCAGATGATAAAATCCAAAATCCGGTTTTAAAGCAAAAAATGCAAAATCTATATTGAAGTATAAAAATTGAAATAGGAAGTGGAGTATGTAATCCGAAATTCACAGAGATTAAAATGCAAAATTCGGATTGGGTTATAAAACTCGAAATGAGGAGCGGAGTATGTAATCCGAAGTTCTGATCGGAGAGAACAAAATACCAAATCTGTATTGGGTTATAAAAATTAAAATTGGGGGCGAAGCATAAAATTGGATATCCGGATCAGAGTATAAAATCCGGGTCAGATGATAAAATCCAAAATCCGATTTTAAAGCAAAAAAATGCAAAATCTATATCGAAGTATAAAAATTGAAATCGGAATTGGAGTATGTAATCCGAATCTGATCGGAGAGACTAAAATATTAAATCCGGGTTGGGTTAAAAAAAATCGAAATTTGGAGCGAAGCATAAAATCGGAAATCCGGATCAGAGTATAAAATCCGGGTCAGATGATAAAATCCAAAATCCGGTTTTAAAGCAAAAAATGCAAAATCTATATTGAAGTATAAAAATTGAAATCGGAAGTGGAGTATGTAATCCGAAATTCACAGAGATTAAAATGCAAAATTCGGATTGGGTTATAAAACTCGAAATGAGGAGCGGAGTATGTAATCCGAAGTTCTGATCGGAGAGAACAAAATAACAAATCTGTATTGGGTTATAAAAATTAAAATTGGGGGCGAAGCATAAAATTCGATATCCGGATCAGAGTATAAAATCCGGGTCAGATGATAAAATACGAAATCCAATTTTAAAGCAAAAAATGCAAAATCTATATTGAAGTATAGAAATTGAAATCCGGTGCAGATAATAAAAACCGAAATCCCCATCGAAGTATAAAATGTGAAGCTTTTTATTAACTGTTAAATCCGGTTTCTAGTATACAATTCGCAATCCATACGGATAAATAAGACTTGAAGTCCGAAGTAGACAATAAAATCCGAAATCCGAATCTAAATAAAAAAAAACGAAATTGGGGTTGGAATTTAAAACGGGAAATCCAGATCGGAGAATAAAATAAGTAATCCGGATTTGATCATAATATTAGAAAGCTTAGTCACAACATAAAATTGGAATAAAGGAGAGTATAAGCTGGAGTAGATCAAACCGCAATCAAATTTTAAAAACTCGAAATTTTTAACAAAGTATCAAATTGAAATGCGGCGCAGATAATAAAATACAAAATCCGGGACAAAATATAAAAATTTGTAACAGACGATAAACTTTCAAATCCGTACGGAAATATAAACTACGAAATCCGGATTAAATTATAAAATTTCCAATTAGGAAAGGAGTATAATTCGAAAGTACGGATTAATATGTAAAATCCGGAGCATATTATGAAATCCGAAACCCGATATAATGTAAAAAAAATTGAAATCCATATAGAAGTATAAAAATTTAAATCAGGGACAAAACAAAATCCGAATCGTAGCATAAATCCGGATCACATAATAAAATATGAAATCGTGACCGTAGTAGATAATCTGAACGTCAAATCGGCGTAAAAAATCTGAAATCTGAAATGCGAAATCCGCGTTAGAACTTTAAATCCAAAATTTGGATTGGAGTACAAAATCCGAAATTGGGATCGAAGTATGAAACTCGAAATTCGAATCGAATAAAAAATGCGAAATCCGGATCGAAATCGCGGATCGTAGCGTGATTTCCGTGCAGGTAACAAAATATGAACCGAGATTAGTAAAAAATCTGAAAGTCAAATTGGCCTACAAAATCCAAAATCTGAAGCGGATGATAGAATGCGAAATTTGAGTTACAAATTAAAATCCGAAATTCGGATGAAAGAAATAATGCGAATTCTGCCGTTCTGGCGCCAGGATTTTGGGCGCCGCCGCTCTAAAACTATTAAATAATAAAAATATACAGAGTAGGTATTAATTAAAATAAGTACAGATAGATTTTAGTTATTGTTTAAACAAAAACAAGTTGTTCTTAAAAATTCTATCTTCATTAATAATTAAAATATATAGTTTAATAACAAAATGTTTTAAAAATTAACTAAAGGTGCCAAATCGCCGGTGCCTCACCGGCGGCGCCGAAACGTCCCATAACGCATCTGTAGCGAAGTACAAAATCTGCAATCCCGAGTAAATTAAAAAATTTAGATTGGATCATAAGCTTATAAATTCAGAGTAGAGTAATATAAAAAATGCGCCCTAGGCGGCTGCCTAGTGGTCAACTATTGCAGGCTGGCCGTGTTAACAACGATTAGTAATTATTGTATTACATAGAATTTTAAGAACTTTAAGTAGTTAATTATTATTTTAATGAAATTCACCTCTGTACCAGATAATGATTGGCACCAATTTGCATGTGTGAGCTAATGATAGAAATTTGTGTAAAGGTTACGTGTTGTAACATAACTACCTATAATTTAGAAAAAGAACCTCCTAGATTCAGTGGAACAAAACTATGAATTATATAAGGTTGTTCAACTGTAAGTACTAAAATATACATGTAAAGTATGTTTAAGTTTAGCAACACATCGTATCATGCATTTTATGTTCCCACGCAATCTGTTGATGTTTGTGGTCCTTCGAGCAGTAAATTTTGGTTGGTTCCCAATTTAAAAAGCGACTGGGTAGGATGCCCGCAGGTATCCAGCCTCAAATTTGAATCAAAGATCATCTGCCGCCTAGAAACTTTTGTACTAAATTTAATTAAAATTAGCAAAACCCGTGGGCTACGCACCCTTTTTTGTAACCTCAAATGTTTCCTCCGCTGAGTCGGTCTCGGGGCTGAAAGGACCCCGTGAAAAACTGAAAGAAAGCCAAAAAAACAGTCCTAGAAAAAACTAAAAAGCCTGTAAAAAGCAGCCCTCTCAAAAAAGAAAAAGTCTTGTTATAGTATCATAAAAAAATTATTTAAAAAAGAAGCGGGAAAGATGTTAGTTAATTTAATCGCTTTTCCTCATTTCCAGGGGCGTGTCTTACAGAGATTTTCAAAAAAAATATTGTTAGACATTCGCGTATAATTCCAAAATTCAATTCGCCCGTATTCATATAAATCAATCAACAAGGAAAAAACACGTATCTTTTTAAATATACAGTGATCCACCTGCATGAAAGTACATCTGCTTCTGTTTAGGTTTTTTGTTCCCGTCGAAAGTGTTTCAACTCGTTGCGTTGAATTGAACTAACCTGTATTCGTGCATTTTTGTTCGTATAGATGTTTCTAATATTGATTATCATAACAAAGGAAACTATTTAGGTTTAGCCGAGTGATTATGGGTTCATAAACATTCGCTCATAACAATAACACTGCTTCGAAATATTAGAGGCCGATGTATTATATAGAAAAAGAAAGAAGACACATGTGCTGTGCGAAATAATGATATAATTAATGCATACGTAATTTAAACGTAAATATCGAAACCCGCCAACGCAACCTCTAAATATCTGAGCTTTGTGGATAATGTAAGATGTGTTAAAGAACTCGAGTTCTTAGAAAAGCATTTATAATTTGTAGTAAGCAGTTTCGAGCCCACAATTTGTAACACAGTAAATAATCAAATTAGGATGGTATGCATTTGTTTGTTGTCAGTGCGATAAATACACATTTCCTAACCGCTAGAATTAAAGCAAGCCATAAATAACCAAATTATACCAACATAACTGACAATAACGATAAATCATTCAATAAACTGGCCGGACATGCAAAGGACCGCCAGCTTGTTATAGCGATAAATCTGATATGCAAGATTCAGTTGTGTTGTTATGGTGAGACAGTTAGGGATTTAATATAAAGATTTTTAAAGCACGTCTTTGATATTAAATATTTTTCGTAACTTTAGCTTGCAATAAGCAAACTAACATTTTATGAGGTAAAAAGTAAAATTTTACATTTGCTTGAAGTTACAAGAAATGATAAATATTGCACACACAAACCAGCTTAAGTTTTTATTACCATTGGTCTTTACTTGCAAACGGTATTAAAGTAGTGCGAGTATCTCATATGGCAGTAGTAATTATTGAGGCAGTGCACTATTGAATAGAAATTGTCCTGGACGAGAATGAGACTTTAAAAGCGCTGGAGTCAATTTAACTGATTACTTTCTGCAGAGTTAGCAGGTTCGACTTCGCGGTTTAATCAGCAAATTTCAGACTAGAACAAAAGATCCCTGTGAGAGTTCATTCTTTACAGTTTCACGTAAAAATACCTTGTTCCTTATTTTTTAACGATGATAGTATATCGCTGATTGGATTGAGTCTGTGTCAGTCGTTCTCGTTAGATACTCTGTTTTATTTTATGAAAATGTACAGAACATGAAATATCAACAAAGCATAAGAAATTTCGGTTATGTAAACTTTGTATTCTATGTTTCCATATTTCCACTCATTCTGTAGCTTAGATTGGCATCCAACTCCATTAAGTTGGTGCTTTGATCTTCGAATGCAATTATTTGCTTTTTTTTACGATCTGGTGATTTACCTTTCATCTATAATGCAGAACTGCGTAGTAAATTCTTTTTGATTTTTAGTAACTGGCTAAAAACTAGTCTCTAAGAAAGTGTTTTTCTTAATGTTGAAATAACTTTCTCCTGAGAATTCATAAGATGGGCAAAAATCTTAGCTTAAACATGTTAAAAAAAAGT
This sequence comes from Ctenicera cuprea, assembly GCA_958336395.1. Classification (NCBI taxonomy): domain Eukaryota; kingdom Metazoa; phylum Arthropoda; class Insecta; order Coleoptera; family Elateridae; genus Ctenicera; species Ctenicera cuprea. The sequence continues at coordinate 13,517,868 of OY284495.1, read as the reverse complement.
TTCAAGTAAATCTTCCTAGCGTGTTCTCACTGAAAGTATATTTTGTATTGTGTTATTTAATAGAAAATATTACATTACCGAACTATTTCTCGCTTCGACTGCGGGTTACTGTTAGCTAGCATAGATAATACGACTCCCCCGTCCAGTCAAGTACAACGTCAATGCGTGCTTCCAACGTCTAAGCGCATCAATGACTTTTCGAGCCGGGCAGATACTGACCCAAGGATGCCCTAAGTAAGGGAATATTACAAATACGTGCTGCGCACACTATAGATGAGACATAGAGAAGGGGTCCAAGTGCTAATCGAGGCTCTGGAGTTTGGTCATTTTTCTAGCATTTTTCTTTTGTTTTGTTTCTAAGTTTTTTTATTAACGATAACGGATACAAGATCAGAACCAGACTTGAAATGCAGCTCACTAGCCGAGCTGCACCAAAACAACCTGCTGGACACTGTCATACAATGGTTCTTGCTGATGGGCAGAACGGAAGCGTGCTCCTGGCCTTCCTGGTACCGGTCAAAGCAAAGGCTACCCCTACCAGTATACTACCAGGCTACTCGCAGTGCCCGCAGTAGAGATGGTACTGAGTAGAATTTTGCAAACGCGTGCTTGTTCCGATTCTGGTCCGTTCCAGAAGCGGCATTCGTTGGAGAAGAACTACACTACCAAGTCCGGTAGCATGGATTACTCGCTAACACGCGTTCGACTCCGCGACGATCAGATCATATTAGAAAATAAAAGGAGACATTCGTCCATTCCATTTTTTATTTTGACCATTCCAGATCCTGACTGATGCTTGGAATTAGATTAAATGGTTTATGGGGTCGTTCCGGCTAGAGAGCCTCTCATCACTTCGACCTAAAGGGATCTTTTGTGAGTATCCTACCAAGTTAAGTCTCCCAAATTCCTAAACTTTTTGTAAAGTTTAGGATCTTTTTGGGGGCTATTTTCCCTATATCTTAAGGTAACATTGGTACCTCGTCTAGGAATTTTAGCCGTTTGTCTGCCAGCGCATCGCACTTGTATAATATATGTTCGGCAGTTTCTTTTGCTAGCGCGCAGAATTTGCAGTTGTCATTGTCAACTTGGACCATTTTATTGAGATAGTACTTCAGAAGGCAATGTCGGGTCAACAGGGCTGTTATTGGACCTAAGTCGTTTTTGCTTAGTTCGAGAAGTCCTTTGGCATTCTTAGGCGGGCTGGTAATAAACTTATTTGATTGATGTTGGGCTGGAGTGTTGTACCAGTGGAACTTTTTCTTTTCCTTTTCCCATTTACACACCTTTTCCATAACGTGTATTTTTGAAAGCCCACAAAACAGTTCTGGCCCATAAAAGGCAGCTGCTGCTCTTTCTTTGGCTAAGCGTTCAGCTGTTTCGTTTTGTTAGGAGCTTAGTGCTTTCAGAACCGCTTGACTGTCGGATAGTATGTAGACCCGTGCTTTACGCAATCCTTGGCTAATGCGCTCTTGTGATCATAGGCTAATAACGTAAATTTCAGCTTGGCAAATGGTTGAGGTTCTTCCCAGTGGTATAGATAGCCTGTATCTAGACCCAACTACACCTATTTCAACCCCTATGTCTATTTTTGAGCCATCCGTATACCATATACTAGTTCCAGTTGCAATCTGTGACGGTATGGCTGTACTCTCCGCGCGGCTTTTGATGACCACTTCGAAGGGACAGTCAAAGTCACATTTTGAAAGCATTTTATCTGTTAGTTTGGTCAGGGATTGTAGGTGAATTATATCCACAATTCTTAGATGACCAACTAGATGTCTTGGTTTGAAAGATGTTGCCTTTTCTAGCCTTGAGGTGCTTATTCATGCAATGGTATGAGGGCTAGCATCGCCTCCGCAGCGGCTGTGGGACTAGACCGCATTGCTACTGTTACCGTCAGACAAGGAAATCTTATATTTTTGGAGCTTGCTTATTGCTTATGTTTGGGCTTACGAATCAACTCGAAAATCATCGCGAAACGTCGCGTTGGAACAGAAAACATAAGCGCGGACTGCCGGATTCGCTGTCGCGGTGAATGCCAAATGCGTCTGCCTCAGCAAGTTAGCTCGATTATATGTGCTCCATATCGGTCGTAATCGGAACTGTTACGTTTTAAATAATAGAACTGTTCCACGGAAGAGTAGCTCCGAGAGAACAGTTTCAGTTTTTTGTAGCATTTGGATGGTAGCCGGTCTCATCACATTGAACGGTACTTGAACCACATCACGAATGCGAGCCTTTTGGGTTGACACTTTGATTATAGGTGTGAGCAGGCGAAGCGAAATTCCACTGTTATGGCACGGGCTCATAATACCTATAGGCAAGCCACGTTTTCCTAAACGACACCTGCCTATTAATGGCCTCCAACTTCCCAGTAATTGCCTAGGCAAATTTATAAACCGTTTGGTTTTGCAACCGTAGTAACTAGAACGCATAGAAATTTGTAGTTCAGGCTAGGCAGCGGAGAGTGTGCAATCGCACAGCAATGTACTGCTACTCAGATGTTTGGTACCCATACTGGCGGCTAGTGAACACTCACCCAGTTCGTTTCGGTTGCAATTATGAAAACCATAAATTTTTCCGAAGATGGCTGGACGTACTAAGTTGAAATCACTGAAGTGACCGTTACAACGCCGACCATTTGAGGATAATTAGTTACAGTGAAATCTACGTTAAAGAACATCTCTGTAAATCAGATACCTTTTTAACGGACGGTTTTGTGCAATCGCCATCTAGAACAATACATTTAATTACACAGTATGTTTCTGTAAAGCGAACACTCTCTAGTACTAACACGAACACGTAAAACCAGCAAAATTGTTATCTTTTCTCTGAAACAAACACATTTCTCTTTAAAATTAACTTCATTCAAACTTCACTGCATGCCACAATTTTATGACCATGCGGCGTTCGTGTTTACGAAAAGTTTATACATTCTTGTTATTATTATTCTTAGTTTAGATGAAAATATAAAAAGTTATAATAATAAATAGGACCATACGATTAGGTATACTTATTTCTTCTATTGCATAATACTTTTTTTTGAGCTTGCTACGAGGATCGTTCGAAATGTACGCGGCCTAACACAGAGATGGCGCTAATTCGGCGGAATTTGCATTCACATTTTTCAGAACCATCCTTTGTTAATAAATATTTAACTATTAAAAAATTAATAGTTTATTAATAGAATGCAACTTGCATTTGTAAACTCCTGACGATAACCGTGATGGTTGAAACTCGAGACGAGAAAATAAAAACCAACAAATTGTGAAACAATTACCAAGCGTTTTATTTTATTAATAAACTATTAATTTTTTTATAGTTACATATTTATTAATAATGTTTCACCATGTGCCTAGCACACAATCAATTCAAAACATTCATTGTTAGGTTAAATATGACAGTATAGAACGACCTGTCAATTACTTTGTGTTTGACAGTGCGGCAACGTGACCGTCTTGAGTGATTTCGTAAATAATAGAAAAAACTGAGTTGCGAGCAGTGTTAAAGTACTTTCATTTGAAAGGCTTAACACCAACCGAAATCAAAGCAGAGTTGGATTCGACATTTTTGAAGTCTGCTTCTTCGTTTTCAATGGTTAAAAACTGGGTTGCCGAGTTTAAGCGTGGTCGTGTGAGCACAAAAGACAAACCTCGCAGTGGACGCCCAAAAACGGCTACTAACCCGGATATGATTGAAAAAAGTCCTCCGTATGGTATTGGATGACCGTCAAGCAAAAGTGCGCGAGATAGCAGACATAGTGGGCATCTCAAATGACAGTGTGCACAGAATTTTAACTGAAGAATTGGAAATAAAAAATATACTCCGCGTTTTGGGTGCCGCGTTTGCTCACACTGGTGCAAAAACTGAATCGTTTGATTGTTTCTCGCTACATTTTGGCACGTTTTTGCCGCAATCCGAAGGCCTTTTTCGCCGTTTCATAACCGTCGATGAAACTTCTGTCCACCACTACACTCCCGTAACCAAGGAACAGTCAAAACAATGGACACACAAAGGTTCTCCGCCACTGAAGAGGGCAAAAACGGTTTTGTCAGCAGGAAAGGTTATGGCAACTGTATTTTGGGATTCTCATGGAATTATCTCCGTCGACTACATGGAAAAGAAAAAAACAATAAATGGCGAGTATTATGCCAATTTGTTGCAGCAATTGAGCGACAAAATCAAAGAGAAACGGCCTCATTTGAAGAAAAAGGAAGTGCTTTTCCATCAAGATAACGCACCTGTACACAGGTCTGCAATCGCCATGGCCAAAATTCATGAATTGGGATTCGAATTAGTGCCTCATTTGCTTATTTTGGCTCCCGCCGAATTTTATCTATTTCCAAACCTGAAAAAATGCCCCGGCGGTAAAAGATTTTCATCTAATTCCGAGGTAATCGCTGCTGTAAATAGCTGTTTTGAGAACTTGGTTTCATCGACCTGCAAAGACGGCATTGCTGCTTTGGAGCATCGTTGGAATAAGTGCGTTGAGCGAGCAGGATATTGTATTAAAAAATAAAATGATTTTTTTACCAAAAAACTTGCGTTTTATTTGTTAGGCCACGTACATTTCAACGATCCTCGTATTAATATTTTATGAACTTGTGTTTTTGTCCATTTTTAACGTTTTTGTAAAAGGCGTAAAAGCTCAAACTTTTAAGAAACTTCCGAACTTCGCCCGTTTCTATCGAGACCCTGCAAACTTAGTACAACTTACATTTGCATGCATGACTACAATAATTTAGTTTCCAGAATAAATTCAACTATCCACAAGCACTAAAACTTTGCAAGTTTCTGCTTTGAAGTCAAACTTCAACCCAGTTGCATAATACTGTACTTGCAAACACGTCAAAGTTGTACTAATCATAGATGGTAGAGGTAACTTCCACTGACTAACGTTAATATACTCAGATGAAGTTCATGCTGCTTGCGAAACAGAAAACAAACATGACAGAACATTACTGCAGCAACAAGTTCGTAAAATAAATACTGCACTATAGAAGTGGGTTAAATCCACTACAAGATTATGTAAAGTTTCCTTCAGGCAAATTTTACTTTGCGGATTTTCTTTGAAAGCTACATATCCTTCCCACATTTATTTATTTGCATGCATACCCGGAGGATAAGCTTCCACTTCAAGCACGCTCGAGGAGAGAATCTAAGATTTTCATCCATATTTTATGTCATGTGGGATTGTACACCGTTCTAAAGAGTAATTTTATTGTATTATAACGTCGGATGTGATAAGCTGACTGCGATAACAATACTTATAATATTCAAGTGCGTAAAAAAGTGTCATTCATCGTTATCATCATCCTGAAATCATATTTGTAGTGGCAGCTTATAGAGTTAAGACTCATTAATTTGATTTGAGGAGCAGATGGTAAATTCATTTTAGATATGATAAGCTCATAATATAGTGTGTTTAGGATTATTTATATTTACTAACGCAATATTTTTTGCGTATAAAAACAGTTTTGTTCTTATTTTTTACATATAATCTCCAGTTGTTTTGTTTATCCGGCTGAGATCATTTCGATTCCATTGCATCCGTTGATGCTTGACAATGATAAATATAAATCGTATTTACAAATACGGGCAAAAACAGTTTGGTCTATTCAAATTCAGTAAATTACGACCCATATTAAAATTAAATAAAAGCTGTTGGGGCACCTTTCTTGCATTTATGTAAATTTTTGAAAATATTTAATGTTTCGAAAATTTTATGAAAATTGAGAATATTTTTACAATTCTCGAAAAACAATTAGAATATATTTTATAGCGAATGTTTCTTAAAAAATTTGCTTGTTTCTCAAAATTCTTGGAAATATTTGATTACCTGAAATTTATTAAAAACTACAAAATTGAGAATAAAATAAAAACTTTGTTAAATTTCGTTAATTTTGAAAATTTGTGAAGATTTTGAAAATTTTTTGACATATTAAAGTATTGAATATTTAAAAGTTATAAACATTTCGCAAATTTTAAAATTTCTGAAAACTGAAAAGTTTTAGAAATATTGAAAAATTTTCAAATATTAAGGGAAATTCTAAAAACTTAAAAAAAAATTCTGATAAGTAAAATTTTGAAATTCTGAAAATTTTGGAAGATCTTGAAAATTATTGAAAATTTTTGGTAATTTTTGAATACATTTTAAGTAAATTATTTAAAATTAAAAGAAAAAGAAATATTTTAAATTTTATGAAAGTGAAAGAAGTGTCATGTTTTTGAATCCCTTAATAATTTTAAAAAATGTTAAAAATTTATTAAAAATAAAAAAATTATGACAAGTTTTGATAATTTGAAAGTTCTGGAAAATCGTAAAAGATTCTAAAATTTGAAATTTTATTTTATATTAATAATTTTTAAAAGAAACGAAATTTGAAAATTTTAAGTAATTGGAAATGTTTTTTAAATTTTGATAATTTTTGAAAATTTAGGAATAATATAAATTTTGGGATATTTTAAAAATTGCAAATTTATAATGCCAATATCTACCAATAAGGTTAGCTAACGAAAATGTCCTAGAGGTAATATTGAACATGTTCTGACATCCGATTTGTTTCGAATCATCGCGACTGCCCATATTAGACCGTTGCACATTGTTTTGCGCAGATCGGCTATTCGACATGCGTAAAATACGAATTTAAAGTTGTATTTTTCGAGCCTGTTTATTTTGACATTGAGTAACTCTTTTTTGGCGGACCAACCTCATTTTCTTGCGGTGTCATCTTATTGCAGCTAACAATCTTCGAGCAAAATTTTAATTTTCTGCGTTACGGCGGCGTCTGAACTGTAAAGTGTATACAAACACATAGACAGACACGCAGACAGACACAGACAGCACGTATTCGCTTCAAAATTAATCTGATGATCACAGTACCTTCCTCTATAGCTATAGTTCGTATAGCGAAGAAGGTAAAAATGGACGAAGTACTTCACCTACACTTTTCCATAATGTGGATATTGTTACTTACCGTATTACAGTGTTGCCATATCTCAAAAGGTTTATTCCCAAGATTATTACCGTGTTTTTCTAAAATAAGGTTACAATAGGAGAAATAAACTTTATTTTTCTTAATCCAAATTTAATAAAAATCTAAAAAGAACATCGTAATCAGCCTTTACGTCCCACTGCTGGGCTCCGGCACTCTTCTCTGCCACGTATTCTCCTTAGCGCTAAGGTGTAGTACGGGGGACCTACAGTTTAACGTCGAATTTGAACGACTAAATACCAAAGAAAGTTTCAGGCATTAAGACCCCACGGCTGCCTACACCGGATTGGGGAATGTGAGTGGCGGGTTGCGGCATAGATTTTTATTGCTGCGTGGCTTTGGCGGGGAATCGAACCCCATACGTTTAGCGTTAGAGGCCAAGCGCCCAACCTCTAAGCTACCGCCATACTTATGAACAAAACAAACAACATAATTCAATTAAAATATAAAACATTATTTCCGGGACATTTCTGTGTACTTGGCAGTACTGCCGTATTAGCAAAAGAATATTTTATTACGATGTACCCCATGATCTTTAAGGTAGCATTGCAAAGCGATCGCAGAGCGTAAACAGGAAAATGCCTGGGGCATTAGTCGCTTGGGTGACTCTACCTGGCTAAGTTATCAAAATTTTCTGATGGTTTTATACAATAAATGCTATTTAGAAAAACAAAAATGTTTAGTGTTCAAGAAGAAATCCAGACGCGATATAATAAATTTGTCAGCTAAACAGTGGGTGGGAGGGAGAACGTAACTCTCCCCCCTAAATTTTGCTGCACCTAAAAATTAAGTTGTGATTCTTATTCTACTAACCCTAATAATCAATTTACTGTATCAGAAAAGTATTATCCTCCGTAGTGTACTAAAAAAGGGGGTATAGGTTTTCGTTTTTCAAAAATTCAAAGAAGGCGTCACAGTTAAATTAGCGGACAGGGACACTAACTAAATAATAGATTATTTCTAGCTCTACAAAAAATCATGTGACTAGTTTTTAAACAGAATTTTTTTATTGCGGAAACTTTGAAAATATTCTTACATCACAGTTTTTACGCCTTCAACAAATCCAGTACATAGTAACATAGTGTCCCCTTCGAGCTACTTCGGTAAGTAATGTGATCCTGATCTGTCAACTCGCTTTCGAGTAATAAAGCGTTAAAGTAAAAGTTTTAAAAACATCATAGCGGCCGCTATTTCAAAGCTAGAGTATTCGAAAAAAAAAGCTTTACAATTTTCAAACATACTGTTGTCTTAAATTTTTGAATTTTCGTTTTTAGAAAAATGCTGCAATAAATATCCATTCCTTAGTCGCTGAGATATTGAGCGTTACACAACACACAAGCAAAGCCACAGACACACACATCCAGTCCGACATTTTTAAAAAACCTTTTTTGGGTTTCTACAGGTGCAAAACATGTATTTCTGAAAAATCTAAAAATCGAACAATTTTGCGACCGCAATACCTTCCGATTCTGGAAGTACTTATGAAAAAGTAAAAATGAGTGAAGTCTAGACATTCTCATATTCAAAAATCTTAATTTTATTTTTTTATGTTTTTAAAAGTATCCTAAATCGACGATTTCTTAGAGTACTTCTAATACTTTACAGTTCGTAACGCCTACTAAGACTCTGATGCCCAGCGCCGTCTCTACGTGGGGGCAGAGGGGGGAGAAGCACTCGGATTTTAGGATTCTCTTCCTCGACTCTAACAATACTAACTCGGGGATTCACAGATGTATGTGTGCCAACAACTGCAACAGCAGTCGGTCGGTGCATGACGTGACATAGCATCACGTGGAGGCAGTGTTGCCAGACTTGGTGAAATGTCACCAGTTCTGATGATTTTTGGAAGGCTTTGGAGTTCTGGTGAAAGCTTTTCATTTTGAACCCGAAATAGGTAATTTTAGAAAATTTGGTGAAATTTCTGGTGAATTTGTAAATTTTTCAAATTTTTTATAGTTAAACAAATTATTATCATAAAAATAAATATATTTATTTTAAATATAAAAATAAACTTGTGTTGGCGCCCTCTAATGACCGGCAGCAAAATTCAGATGATGTAATTGTTTTATTATTTACGCACACTTTGTTCGGCTATTGCTACTGTTTAATCAAATTTAAAGAAAAATTCTGAAACTGTTTATAAAAAATTTGGTGAAATGTAATAACAACACTAAAGAAAATCTGGTGAAATCCGACAATTTTTTGAGGAGCGAAATCTGACAACTTTTTAAGCGACATCGGGTGATTTTCTTATTCTTTATTTGGCAACACCGCCTGGGAGTTCAGTGCTGAGCTGACTGTTGAGTAGTGCGTACTAATGTGTAAGTGGTTTTCTAAGTAAATTGATAATATGGATTGCGCCCGCTCAAATCTACGGTTAGGGGCGGCGATATTTTGACTGCCTCGAGCGCTAGAACAAGATAAGACGGCATTGCTGATATCTATAAGAGCACAATAGAAGTCGGAAGAAAAATATCAATTTCACACAAACACGTAGGTATGCACACACGTACACACACATACGCAAGCACACGCGCATACGTTGCTGTTAATTCACATGTACACGCTTGTACTGTCGCCACGCACACCTACAGAAAGACAATTTTTTAAAGCATTTTCTTAGGCTTCTTATAGTTCCAGAACGTGTATTTTCGGCATCTTAAAATCGATTTCCTTCACGACCTCAATACTGAATATATAAAAAAGAACGAAACGTAAGTTGGTAATTTCAAATTTGATATAGTAATATTTTACTGCTAAATAAAAATAGAGTACGTTTTCTGACTTTGAAACTTTTAAGTATTATTCAATATGTATTGAAAACGCAACTTTTTTTCCAGTTACCTTAGTAACATATGAAATTAAAATTACATTACAAACTAAAGCAAACATTTGAATTGAGACATCAAAAGAACAACGCTTTTTTTTAATTAGCCAGCGATAGTCTACTCGCAACAGCCCACGAGATCTGGAATCATTATATGTATTTCTTCTTAGAGTTGGGGTTGCGTATCTAACGTTAAGCGAAGAAAAACTTGCCACTTTTTGTCCTTTATAGAGCTTATAGTGGGGCCCTATAGTTTTACGTAGGCTCCGAACCACCGAAGTAGACGCGCTTAATTTTCAGGGAATTTTTGTTACTAGGACAAACTTTAATGAGAAAAGTAATGAAACTTATTTTTTAAATTTTTACTTTGATCAGGATTTAATCCTCCATTCTCTTGTGGAAACACAGGTAAGGTTTTTAATGTTTGCTGCGAAACAGATACCTGGGTATTAAACGACAGAAAAAAGAAATTAAAGTTTGTTAGTCTAAAACTGTTACGGATGAGCTATTTTAGTTTTACAACCTTTTCATCAATTAAAAGCGACAATTATCGTTATCTGTCGACCAATCACTACGTTGCATTTGCCAGATAATAGAAGAGCTCACCGCGATTATTTTTGATGTACAAAATTATGTTATCACAAAAACATTTAAGCAAGCTACTCATTTGCGTTATTTGATGGTTCTGAAAACAAAATTAATTTGGCAATTCATTTATTATTTGCGATACAAGCACATACCACTCGTAAATTGTAAAATAATCGGGGTAAATTACTCAAACTTACTGTATAGCAAATCGTGTTTATTTTGCGTAAGAAAATTTTATTTGATGCATTCGCGTTGCGTAAAATTTTTAAGCAAACCAAACACTTGTTGGTAAGTAATAAATTTTGGTAATTTTATAACCTAATTATGTTTCAATGCATTCGTGGTATACCTGCATAGTTGATAAATTTCGTTTATTAAACCGAAAAATGTATGTCTAATTTTCAGTTGCGGATGTTTTTAAAAACGTATTTTCCCAATAAATAGTTGATATGCATTCACATTTCAAGTTTCATCAAAATTCGGGCGATATGAGGGAACAAACAAATCATATAATTGGATTATGAAATCCCATTGATCAATGCGTATAAAACCAGATTAACTAATTGTGAATTTTTTTCATTAGTTTATTTTTTTATCATGACGCAAAACTTCGCACTTGTACATTGCAAAATTAGGATTCGATATCCGCAAGAGTCGATGAGGTTTATAAATTAGTACCCAATTTTCGAAAGTAAATTACTTTCAATGTCACTCATTGATGGAAAACTTAGTATACCACAAATAATACCAAATTTGCGTATATAGTTAGAGATACGTTTTATTTTTGGGGAAAGGGGGGTTTTAACCCTCAAAACTCCTTTAGTAACGGTCTTGCGTATAGAATAATTCATAATTAATTAACAAGTTTATTTATTAATAAATAATAGTATACAATGGTGTGCATTTTATGCAGTAGGCAACACACCATACAGAACAGTTCTTTTATTATAAGAAATTTATGTTGAGGTATTCTATGAAATGCACTGCCACCGTCGATGTAATACATGCAGTTGCAGTTTATTATTGTTCTTTCATTTATTGATATCAAAAAACACAATTGGAAAAATAAAGCAGTTTGCTTGCTGTAAATGCCACCATTACGAAAGCTGCATTTAAAAGGTGCCTTGAATTTATGAATTAATTGTGTGGAAGGCACGTGGTGAAGCATTATTAATAAATATATAAATAAATAAATATTAAAAATTAATGGTATAATAATAAGTGATCAAGTATTTTATTTTATTATTATACTGTTAATTTTTAAGAGTTAAATATTTACAAATATGCAACATCTAAATAAAAAAATTTAAAAAAATGGGGTTGGGCCGCTAAAAAATGGGGAGGGAGAGGGATGTTCTATTTCAAAACCGACATGCTCGAAAGAAAACCTTTCATTCGTATTCTAAGCATCTCGATTAGCCGATCTGCGCAAACGCAATCTTCCTATCACGCCCTACTGTCCCCACCATCAATTTCTTTTTTTTTAATGGCTCTTCAAAATCGGCATGAGCATGTTAAATGACAATAGGAACAACTTTCCATTGAGACAACACTACTGAGAGGTTTTGTTTTGGTCGTTTACCTGAACAGTTTAATTGAGTTATTACCCAAAGGTAGGGATGCAGCGAGCAGTACTTTTTGAAAATGCCGGATAACGGATATTCGGTATCCGGTTGGTTAGCCGGATAGCCGGATACCGGATTATCCGGCATAGTTATTACCGTTTTTACACGTTCGAAGTAGTTTCAGCTTAAATGTAGTGAAATTTAGGTTTTTAATCACAGAGCATCATCTATACTTAACAGTATGCACGAACCCTGCTTGCTATGGCCTTATTCTGTAGTGTTTTAGAAAGAGAGCACCGAGACAAGAAAACTATTAAATGTACTATTTCAATAATGTGCTGATTTGCGCTAATATTGTTTTTTGCTCACAATTAAGAATGGAAATCTGTCAACGAATTTGATTGTAATTACAAAAAATAATAATTTTCATCCATGGTTAAAACTAAAAGATGTTCTGTTCTGATAGATCTGACACTATCAAGTAATCAACTTACATAACCTAACATATACGGTTTTTATCGACATTTAAATAAACTATGGACGATCGAGTGCTTTTTATAGGTTCCTTGTGTCAGATCTCTCTGTCACATGTACTGCAAAATTGAGACCTGCATATCATAGCAACAAGCGGTTGGTGCATCCTCCTTATGTTTTATATTACTTCGTGGTTTTTATAAATAATACGTATTTATGTTGTTAAAAATCATTTCAAGTTTTTAACTCTCATAAATGCTGATGTCAATAATATAAATTTAGTAATTTTATGCAAATCTGCAAAGTACTGAACTTATGGTTTTTTTGCTCCCTTGCTTTAAATTCTGTTTAGTCTAGACTTCCAAATATATAAATAATCTCTTTTACCTGAGGAAAAATATCCGGCCGGATAGTATGAATTATCCGGCCAAACCGAATATTCGGTGAAATGGCCGGATAGGCCGGATAACGGATAAAAACCGAATATCCGTTGCATCCCTACCCAAAGGTGTATAAAACGTGAGAAATTCGATTTTGAGAGTGGATAAACATTGGTTGAAACTAGAAAACAAAAAATAACATAAAACCATAAAAAATGTGGTGGACGGGAGAGGGTAATGCTTTACTTCAAAATAGACGCGCTCCAACAATTCTCAAAATTTTAAAAACATTTTAATGTTCTTAGTTTTCAAAATTTTTAAATATTATCAAAATTTCGCGAACAAAATTTTTAAATTGTCAAAATTTTTAATAAATTTCACAATCTTTTTCAAATTAAGAAAATTATTAAAATTTCCAAAAAATTTTGACAATTTTGAAATTTCAAAATTATTAAAAATTTACAACTTTCAAAATGTTTTAAGATTTAGGAAAAATTTCGAAATATTTTAAGTTTCTAATTTCAAAAATTTTCTAAATTTTTAAAATTCACTAAATTTTCAATAATTTTGAGTATTATAATTTACAAACATGTTTAAAACTTTTTAGTTAGTTTAAAAATGTATCAAAATTTTCCAAAAGTTAAAAAAAATATTGTTAAACAAGGTGTGAAATAGTTTAAAAATATTTTAAAAATTTCAGTAGAGCAAGGAAGGTCCCGTGGCGGTTGCCTGACAGCTTTTTCGTCATGCGATATTATTGGTTAATGTTTAATCTCAAATTATATTTTGCTGCAAAAGTTAAGAACCTAGTCGGTTCACGCTGATCCCGGTTCTGCGAATGTGCATTTCCGTACTAATTATTTGTTCGACCTTAGAAGTACTCACACAATATCCCAACCGTATTGTTCCATGACAAATGTTTTACCCACCTTGATGTGGGTTGATGTAAAACAATGCCACAACTCTGCTACTACTGATCCTTTAATTAACAAACTTATTGCTTTTACTATTCTACATATTTTGCTTTTAATTAATAAAATTGATCAACATGATGATTTTCAATTTACTGAATATTTTGCTAACCAACACCAAACGTGGAAAATAAGTCGAAACCAGAAAGCTACTTCCTGGATCAATGAAATAAGCAGAGCGCGGATTTCAAGCATTTTGCAGTTATGCACTATTATTGCAAGCAAATGAAAATCTTTTTCTCTCTCCACGATTCATAAAAAATGTATTTGACACCACTTTTATTTTGCTTATTTTCTTTATTTTGCTTACTTTGCTGCTTATTTTGCTCTTTATACCGCTTATATGCGCTTATTTTAGCTTGTATACAGCTTGTTGCTGCGTTTTAAAGAATAATTTACCATTTGCAATTTTCAGTTGGAAAAATGTAATGTTAAAACATTAATTAATTTGCTATTTTTCGGTTTAAACAACTCAGGAAATAATTTAGCGAATGTTTACACCACATTCTACAAATAATGCGCTTGGGAATCACCAAGTTTTGTGTTCGATCGACAGCCACACACAATAGTCTATCCAGTTTGTTTTTAAAATATCTAAAAACATTGTTTTGACTTTTGTTCACGTCAGTAATTCGGAGCATTCCATTGTGTTGTGATGTTTTGTGAATAATTTTAATTTGAAATTATAAACTGCCTAAAGTGAAGGATAAGTCCGTACCGGCAACTTTGCGTAAAGATTTTTTTGAATGGGTTATTGAAAATAACAAAATATTTTGCAAAAGCTGCATGAAAACCGTATTGGTAATATTTTATGTTTTTGAAAGCTGATTTAAAAAATTTCTGTCGTTTTCCCATAATATGCTTCAGTAAAGTTTTTAATAAATACATGAACTGCAAGGAAAATTTATATCAAAGTATATTTTTGTTTGTTGCAAATTACATATTCTAGTTTTTATTTTGTATTGAAATATTTGTAACAATACCTTATACCAATGTAACACAAATAAAAAAAATTGTTTATTTTTTATTTTGCTTATTTTTGCTGATTTTTCTGATTTATCGAGCTTATTATAAGCGCTTAAGTTCAAAAAATAAATGCTTATAAATCCGCGCTCTGGAAATAAGTTAGCTGTGACGAAAAAGTAACATTTTCTGTAAAAAGAGAAACGGGCATTGTTTAAAGGACACGACGCCATAACATCTTGAAAATGAGATCCATAAAACTGTAGTTTGTAACGATGACACACATCATCAGAACGGTAATTACAAAAACAAATGTTCGCAATTTTGGAAAGTATTTGTTGATATCATTTCTAACATTGATGGAGGTTAGCCTTTTAAAAAGAAGTTTTATACACGTTCTGGGCCAAGAATAATTATAAGCTTTAAATAATGTTAATTTAATTGTCATAGTTTTGAAGACAGTTATTGCTATTTGAGTTGTAGCTTATTAAGGACAAATTTTACAAAAAACGATTCTTAATTTCCATATTAGGAATTTATGTTTTTATTGTTGGCAATAAAACATGAAACTGTTTTGAATTGTTCTAGATTACAATAGCAAAGTAAGCCAGAAGTTTGATAAAAACTTAATGTAAAATGTAGAATTGTGTAAACAAACTGTAATTAATTACTAAATCTGGAGGCAAAAACTTTTAATAATTATAAAGTTGTACATTTCACCGACTGTTAGATTTCTAAGAAAACAAACTGTATAGGCAATCCTCCATTTCATACATTGCCATTGGCGGCTTCAGACGGTAGGCAAGCAGCCAGCCGTACAGATCGGCAACATTTCAAGCGTGCTAACCGGCTTAAAATAAAAAAAATATATAAAATAAAAAAAATTAATTAAAGTATATGAAAAGATATGGGAACGTAAGAAAGACATCGCGTTGAATTTCAAATTTTTGTTTCGTATTCCAACTACTTTGTCTAACTGCGCAAGCTCGCGCCGGCACAGCGCAGCGCAGACCTTGTAGCGCCTCAATAATAGCGCCGCCAAAAATAGCGCCTATCAATATGTCGTCAAGCATAACGCTTTTAAAAATGTCGCCGCCAAAAATAGCGCCTCAAAATTAACTCCTTAAGAAACGGCGCTTTTTCAAATCGCAGTTTAATAGAAGTTTGATTTAATTTGTGTAAACCTTAAATCATACTCTCGACAAAATGCAGGCGATGTTTTTTATGGCGTCCATTATGTTTGACGGCGCTGTTTTTAACGGCGACATTTTTCAGCTGCGAAATGTTTCGCGGCGACAGTTTTGGTAAGTGCTATTTTTTCAGACGTTATTTTTGACGGCGACATTTTGGCAGCGCAATTTTTGACAGCGCTGTTTTAGCCGGCGACATTTTTGACCCGCGATATTATTGATAGGCGCTATTGTGCCGGCAGCATTATTGCCTAGCGTCATTATTGATAGGCGATATTTTTGTCGACGACATTTTTGACGGGACTGTTGTTGCCGGCGACATTATTGATAGGCGCTATTTTTGCCGGTGATAATTTGACGGCGCTACCTTAACCGGGGACATTTTTGATCGGCAACATTATTGATAGGCGCTATTTTTGCTGACGCTTTTCTGCAGACGCTTTCTTGCCGGCGGCATTATTGCCTAGCGTTATTATTGATAGGCGCTATTTGTGTCGACGACATTTTTGACGGCGCTGTTTTTGCCGACAATATTTTTGACGACGCTGTTTTTGCCGGCGACATTTTCGACAGCGCTGTTTTTGCCGGCGGCATTATTGCCTAGCGTTATTATTGATAGGCGCTATTTGTGTCGACGACATTTTTGACGGCGCTGTTTTTGCCGGCGATATTTTTGACGACGCTGTTTTTGCCGTCGACATTTTCGACAACGTTGTCTTTGCCGGTGACATTATTGATAGGCGTTATTTTTGCCGGTGATAATTTGACGGCGCTACCTTAACCGGGGACATTTTTGATCGGCAACATTATTGATACGCGCTATTTTTGCCGACGCTTTTCTGCAGACGCTTTCTTGCCGGCGGCCTTATTGCCTAGCGTTATTATTGATAGGCGCTATTTGTGTCGACGACATTTTTGACGGCGCTGTTTTTGCCGGCGATATTTTTGACGGCGCTGTTTTTGCCGTCGACATTTTCGACAACGCTGTCTTTGCCGGTGACATTATTGATAGGCGTTAGTTTTGCCGGCGACAATCTGACGGCGCCACCTTAACCGGGGACATTTTTGATCGGCAACATTATTGATAGGCGCTATTTTTGCAGACGCTTTTTTACAGACGCCTTTTTGCCGGCGGCATTATTGCCTAGCGTTATTGTTGATAGGCGCTATTTGCGTCGACGACATTTTTGACGGCGCTGTTTTTGCCGGTGATATTTTTGACGACGCTGCTTTTGCTGGCGACATTTTCGACAGCGCTGTTTTTGCCGACGACATTATTGATAGGCGCTATTTTAGCCGGCGACAATTTGACGGCGCTACCTTAACCGGGGACATTTTTAATCGGCAACATTATTGATAGGCGCTATTTTTGCAGACGCCTTTTTGCCGGCGGCATTATTGCCTAGCGTTATTATTGATAGGCGCTATTTGTGCCGACGACATTTTTGACGGCGCTGTTTTTGCCGGAGATATTTTTGACGACGCTGTTTTTGCCGGCGACATTTTCGACAGCGCCGTTTTTACCGTCGGCACTATTGCCTGGTGACAATATTGCAGGCACTATTTTTGCAGGCGACATTTTTGTTGGCACTATTCTTACTGGGCGCTATTATTGATGGCACTACTTTTGGAGACGCTATTATTGAGGCGCTATTTCTAAATAGATACACAGAATTTTCATAAATTGACCATCGTTAAGTGGACAAAAACTTAAACACAAAACTACATGAGACTCAGTGTTGCCAGTAGAAATATTTCAAGGCCTTGCCTCTTGTTTTTTATTTTTGTTAAATATGTAAATTTTAGTTTTGTTTGTACGTTGTTTGTTGGTTTCATAGACTTTTTTTATTTTTTGTTATTTAGTAAAATTTGTAAATATAATTATTTATGCAGGCAGATATACAGACTTTTTTGTAAAAAAACCTACCCTTGCTAGGGATTATGGAGGGGCAGCTTTATATAGCATTGTCTAGAGCGCAACAAGTCTAGAGCCGTCACTGATTCTATACATACTTTAACCTTTATTACAGCTCAGTCAGTCGTTTATCGCGATGCCAGCTTCTCGCATCCTAACTTATGCCTAAATATGGAAACTAATGTTTTTATTAGCGTTTAAACGAACTTACCTTAAGTGAAGTTATATTATAATTGCACGACCGCATCTTTACGTAAATGTATCATAGTATAAACTTGTAATTTTGCTTAAGGAAATCGAATATTTACGCTTAATACTTTGTTTCAACTTTACGAATTTTCAAAAATGTTTCTAAAATCGTAACTTCTTCATCATTTTCCGTTTAGGAAACGCAAATTTTTTAATTTTATTTGATTTAACTTCATGCCATTCCACCTTCACTTCAATGTACTTCTCGTAGAATAAACGGTCTCAACCGCCCATAAGATGAATGTTACACACGACCTGCTGGTTTAATTAAAGGTATTAAAATCATTGCGTTTCCAAAGTGTATAAATAAAATGTCCAAAGCGCACGCATCTCCGTCGCAGCTTTCGGTTATCAAGAAGGGCGCGCGAGATTCGACGTCAGTAGCGGACGGTGCTATGGAGTGAATATAACGCGCTGTTGCTTTTCCGCGATGACATGTGGAGTGCTATCACGGATAGGATCGCGAATTTCATTCGCGGCAGGCGTCAAAAGCGTAAGTATTTCATTAGATAATTACGTCCATTCTGATAGCAATCTGCTGGGAGGTATTGTAAAAAATTTAATACACTTAAAATTTTTTTTAACACAATATTAATTAACGTCCTTCAGATAAATTTCTGTTTTAGTTATTTCGTAAACTTGTTGACAAGTTCCTACTTGATTACGCATTTATTAACAGTTAAAACAAATCAGAGCAGACACGAGTAAATAAGATAGGTGCTTCAAGTAAGCACTCGCAATGAAAGTCAAATTCCTGAAATTAAAAGGAAACTCAATTTCACCGACTATCTGTTGTGCTTGTGGCATTATCAGTAACTACATAATAAATGATAATAAAATCAGATATCCTTGGTGTTTATCTATAAAAACATTGAACTGTCTGGTTTGGGGAAATTATTAAATGAAAAACAGCTTTTAATAACGTTATTATGTACAAAAGTATTTAAACCTTCTGTATTTTTGACAACTGGGTAATTACACTGCTCAAAATATCTTTTTATTCATAACAAATACATGTACTGTTGGCTAAATAAGTTTGGCGATTCGCCATTGGCAATTTACAGTCTGATGTTAAATCGAGCGTTAATTTTAAAACATAAATAGAAAATTAACATAACAGAATTTAAACACGAAACAATATTCTAAAATACTGTACGAAAAGCTCATGTTATGGAAATTTACTGAAATTGCTTTATTTTGTTAACACATTTTTATATGAAAAGTGTATAAATAAAGGATGACGGCCTAATTTTGCAGTAAAGTGTTTAAAAATTACGTAATAGCTTTGCTTTTATCTTGTTTTTATGAGTACTTCAATATAATTATTAATTACACACTGCGCACTTATTTATACTAATTGCTATCCTAAATATTTCTACTGTTTATGACTTATGGGTAAAGACCGGATTTGTATGCACTAAAAGAGCTCAAATATACAGACAATATTTTATGCATTTTAAAAAGCGGAAATATGCACTTGATTATGCAGTTAAACAGCTGAAAATGCAGAAAAATTATTTTGTTTTGAAATAATATCAAATTAGATACGTTACTAGATAAAGTAAACTAAATTCCACCCAGCTAACGTAAATATATAGGTATGAATTAGATTAGGTAGGCAGTATTTGAATGTTTGCATTCGAAGGTGCAAACGAGATATTTGTCTGAATTATCTAGTGTAAAATTTTGCCTTCTGTTGGTAAGAATGAGTTTGTCTGTATTTGAAAACCCGTGGTTTAAACTTATACGATACTTTGGCAATTCTTCTACGCTTATTTTACAGTCACATATACAGCGTTGTAGCGCATTTAAAGACAAATCAAATGCTTTTTTTAAATGCCGTATCTTGAAAATGAAGGCAACTACGAATTTTTGAAAATTTTAACTTTAATGCCCGATTACTCAAAAGCGATATATCTAATCGATACAAATTGTCATATTATCTGATAGCTTCTAATAAGTTTAATCAAGTGATGTTCAAATATTTTTAGAAATACAAAAATTGTAATTATACTAGCTTCTCAAAATTTTGAACATTTTCGAACAATTACTGCTCAAAAACTACCCACCCATTTTTAAAATAATCGGTGCCGATAAAGCTTGCGATGAACTACAAATTTAATTTTACTAATCTCCCAAATTTTACTCTGACGTCATGAATTTTTGACAAATTTAATATTGATTTTTAATCGTTATAAACTTTAAAGAGTTCAATAGACCATTTAAAGTAGTTTATTAGCGTTAACAATAATTTTCAACCATATTAAAAAATTAAGCAAAGAAAAGATAGTTTTTAATATCAACAACGCGTTTTCCGGAAGTTACGTGATTGTAACGCCTAAGCCCTAATAAAAAAATATTTTTTTCATTCTTTGCATATTTTTGATAACTCTATAAATAAAGTTGTTGTAACCATTTTTGATCTGAGATAGTGGGCACATTACCTATCTAACGCCGCGCCGCGTCTTTATTCGGTTCGCGCGCCGTTTGTAACCAACGTCTGGGGTCCAGAGTGTGCGGATTGTACCGGCTGGAGATGACTAGATGTAAATTTCAATCATTTCTTGACGCAAGAATATTTAAAACATAAAAAGTATGGGAAAGTACCAGCAACCTGTTTTGCCCTTTTTTTTTGAATTTGTACTTGTCCATACAATTTAGTATGTGAATGTATTGTAATTGCCAAATTTTTCGATTTTTTAATTTTTACGGAAAACAATGTTATTTGATAACCCAAAAAAAAATCAAAAAAATAGCGGTCTGTATATGTGTGTCTGTTTCTTTAAATTTCTTTTACAATCAGGAACCGGAAACAGAAGCTATACATGTTTTTGGTATCGTTTTTTTTTGTCACATACAAATATACTTTTACAAATACAAGTTTTTTCTATTCTCGCCCATGTCCTTCTGAGTGTCATCTTCTGTGTTCAGATTTTTGATTGTCTCTACAATTATTGTAAATAAACACAATTATTTTGGATGTTTCCCTGATAATCAGACTGAGGACTGTAAATTTAACAGCCGCATATTGAGCTTTTCTTAAAATACTATTGGTAGACAATTCTAGAACAATAAATACCCAGCAAAATATGTCTTTATTAAAAAATATTCAGTTATTGTTACAATATGCATTGATTTGCAAAATCAAATCTTTTTAAAGCGCAAAAAAATGCAAAAGAAAGCTCGCAATTAGTCAGAAAATATATATGAAAATGCATATAAATCCGACCTTTGCATGGCTTATGTAAAGGGAAAATGCCTGAAAATGTTTACTACAGGTAGCTATTTTTCATGTACAATCTGAAAAGTAAGTCGTGTTTGTAGAGTATAACCATGAACGTGCACCGAAACGTAACCAAAAACGGCAACATTTTCTGCATCGTAACCGAAACGAAAACGGAAACCAAAATTTTTCTTAACCGTAACCAAAATCCGTAACCCAAAACAGTTTCGAAATTAATCGGTATTTTTTTGTGCCGGTAAATATCGAATCACATTTATTTATTTTAGCAAATAACAAGAAGGACTTAACTTTTTTGTTTGTAGCAAAAACATTAATAATTTTTATTATTGTTGCCCAGCAATGTAAATTGTAAATGCGAACCGCATGGTCATTAGAGAGTTGGCCAAAATGTTTTGTGCTGTGAACTTGTCTGGAGTGAGTGTGTCAAAATCAACGACAGTATGTGTGCTAATTTGAGGTATGCCAAATAGGAAGAAAAAAACAAAACCTCATACGTAAATTATTTATATGTGAACATTATTAAGGTGGGGGTGATAATTGGTTTATAGATCACATTGAAAAAAAATGATATGAATCAAATTCTAAGTAGAACTTCTTAGCGTGTTCTCACTGAAAGTGTGTTTTAAATTGTATGGTTTAACAGAACAGCGTTCGTGTGGTTACTCCTGCCGGCAAACATCACACACACATTTTGCAAGAAAGATAGGTCAAAACTTAGGTCACGTTTTCCCAAAGCAGCGAGACAAAACGTACACGTATAATATAAATTTCATCGATTTCTAATTTATTTTCATATAAAAATGTTATTCTTGTTTCAAATGTCAATATTTAAATTTAAAATTATATTTATTTCATACTGTCCACCGTACACTACTTTACGTCATTAATTTGAGTCCGGGAAATGACACATTACAGTACTACGCCGGGAAGTGTTGCCTCGCAACCTTTCGCCAATCACAAAACAGGAAAAATTTTCAAACATTTGGTTGCTATCGTTACTCTAAATAAGGCAACCAAATTGTCCTTAATAATTTGCTTGATTAAAATATTATCCTTTATTTAAAAATTTAAAAAAGCGATACAGGATGAAATAAAATGTTGTACGTCACACGGCCGTGAGATGATCTTACAATACTCATCTCGAAATTCCAGATTCGGCTCCTTCGTCGCCTCATCCTGAAACATCTCGACTCGTTACTGTAATAAGTCATTTCCCGGCCTTATAACGTAAATAACTATTCCTTTGCTTTTGTAGAAAGGAAATACATTCCAACATAATTTAATCTTATATAAATATATTATAAATCATATCTGTCGCATGATGTACTGGGTATGCTATTCAGCCACTGTAGAGTGGCTTTGTATGCACAGACAAAACCTAGTTATCCTGACTTGAAATGTGGGCTGCGAAATTTGGGATTTACAGGAGCATCTTTATCTAGCTCAATTACTTTTTCCATAATGGCCTCTTGGGCAGCTTCTAGTTGCTTGGTCGTTAGAGGTCCTTCTGGAAAGGTAGTTGGAAGTATACCAGCCTTTACCACAGCAGCTGCTTGGCTGAAGGTTAATCGGGCTTTTTTGGGGGCTGTTCATTCCCCTTCTGGCCCTTTCTGGCTTTTTTGCTACCTCAGAAGTACTATTCTCCGACCGGGCCCTTTTCGACCCTTGACCGGAGGATTCCCCTTTTCCTGGTAGTTTAATGGTTTGAGAGATTGTTTTCGGGTTACGTCCGCAGATAATCATTGTGCAATGTGGCATTTAAACCTCTTTCTGGCTGCGCCGTTTAACCTTGCCTCGTTTCGCCTAACATAAAGACTCCTGAGGTCATATCTTAGGTTGTTATCGCTGCTTTGCAACAAAGGATCCTTCACCTTTTGGTCAGTATTTGTATCCCGTTCCATAAGCGTTGCGATTTGGAGGTGTTGAGGCGTTCTTCGATCTCTGCAATTAGTGTGTTGAGGGCATCACCATCCCGTTTGTCTTTTGCTTGGTCCATACTTGTCCCACGAAAAGCTAGGGAAATAACGGCCACC
Organism: Ctenicera cuprea; assembly: GCA_958336395.1. Taxonomy (NCBI): domain Eukaryota; kingdom Metazoa; phylum Arthropoda; class Insecta; order Coleoptera; family Elateridae; genus Ctenicera; species Ctenicera cuprea. The sequence continues at coordinate 13,494,474 of OY284495.1, read as the reverse complement.
TGCAACAGAGCCCCGCATCAAGGTTTCCGCATAGTAGCAGCTAAGCTTTCTCTCAGCCACGCAGTCCTCAGCCTATGCTAGTCCACTTTGTTGGGGGAATTTTATTGTGGTTCCCAACCACTTGGTCGACCGGTTAAGGCAAGCCCTCACAGCTAGCAAGCACTGCTTTTACAACAACGGTATATACTAGGCAGGAGTCAATGGGCCCGCTGTTTGTCCCAGTATAGCTTAGGTCCGTGGTGGCGCTACTCACCAAAATGAGCTAGAAAAGCTCGCTCCCTGCGGAATCTGCATTCCATTAGAACGTTTATTGTAATTAGTAAACTTTTTAATTGCTCTAATTGTACCGAAATTTGAACCGAGAACGTAACTAAAAATACAGGGTGTTAATGAATTGTAGGGACAAGCTTCTAGGGCTCGTTAAACACAACAAAGCAAACAACTTTTGTTAATAAATGTGTGGTCAATAGTGTTTCCTTTAGAAAATAGAGGCTCTTAAAAATTCTTTAAGATGTACCTGAAAATAGGCAACCCAAATTGCATTTTCAATTATTTTGCACAGGTCACACAGAATTTTGAAAAAAAAAACGATCTAGACATACATGCATTCAAATAACGTCAATTTTAACACAATTTGATATTTTTGTGATATTTTTTGCCTTTTTTTGCATTCGTTTCTTTCTGTGCCTTTTATAATTCGTTTTTTTTTTCGTTCTGTGATTTTTTTGATAATTATTTTCTTCGTTATTTTCGTTCTGTGTTTCGTATTTTTGTGTTATGGCGAATTATACTTTGGCCGAACAGCAGACATGATGTTCATGGATGGAGCTGCTTGGGGTAACGCAAGCGAAGCTGCTCGCCTGTACCAAGAACATTTTCCGAATAGGAATCATCCATCGCACAAGGCCTTTAGTGTAGTTTCACGTCGGTTGCGAGAGGAAGGTACATTCGTTGACAACAGATACAACTGTGGAGCTACCAGAACAATCGAACGATGGATTTTGAGGAAGAAGTTTTGGAGAGAGTGGCTGAAAATCCTTCTACTAGTTCAAGAGCCATCGCTCATGAAATGGGAGTGAACCATGTTTCAGTATGGGAGGTACTACATGAGCAGCAGCTACATCCGTACCATCCACAGAAGGTACAAGCCATGGTTCAAGCAGATTTTCCCAGAAGGGTAGAATTTTGCCATGAATTTCTGCGGCGGTGTAATGAGGATCCAGAATTCCAAGTAAACGTTCTGTTTAGTGACGAGGCATATTTTACGAAAGAAGGAATCTTCAACAGTAGAAACAGCTTCATTTGGGACGATTAAAATTCCCATGCTGTGGTTTAAAAAGGATACCAGCAAAGATTTTCAGTGAACATTTGGGCTGGGATTGTTGGCGATAGACTCATTGGACCATATCTGCTACCCCAAAGGTTAACAGGAGCAGTTTATTTAAATTTCTTGCGACATGTCCCACCTGAACTTTTGGAAGATGTGGCTGCAGCACGATGGTGCACCTGCTCATTTTTCGGCGGAAGTCAGGGAATGTTTAAATAACACTTTTCCCAACAGAGGGATAGGTCGAGGAGAGCGTGTGGCGTGGCCTCCACGTTCTCCTAATTTGACCCCACTTGATTTCGTTTTGTAGGGTCATGTTAAAACGTTAGTGTTTGCTACCCCAGTTGAAACTGTAGAAGAACTTATGGCGCGTATTCTTGCTGCATGTGAAAAAGTTCAACAGACTCTTGCTTCGTGTGTAGAAGCTGGGGGGCGACATTTTAAACATTTACTATAATTTTAAATTTTTGAATTACTTATTGTAAATTTTTCAAATAGATTTTTGCTTCGTAATTTTGGTTTTCTTATTGCTTAGTTTTGAAACATTTTGTTACTTAATTTATTTTAAATTATATTTGAATTTGAAAAGTGGGAAAAGGGGCTTTATTTATCCTGTATTAATTTCCGTCGTTATGGAAACAAATAGTAGGTAGTAAATTGAGTTGCCTACATTTAGGCGCTTCCTAAAGAATCGTTGAGAAGCTCTATCCCTGAAAGGAAACACTTTTGACCATACATTTTTTAACAAAACTTGTTTGCTTTGTTGTGTGTTTCAAGCCCTAGAAGTTTGTCCCTACAATACATTAATACCCTGTATAATACAATTTGAACCGTAACCAAAAATGGAAACGCTATATTTCAGTGCATGTCCTTGATCATAATACAAGATCGAAGTTGTTTATAAATGAAGCCATAAACAAAATTAAATAGAGAATAATAAAAATTACCCTAATATAAACTACCAGTATGTTTCTACCATATAGATTATCTGGAAATATCTGCGTCATTTAGGATAATTGATTTTTGTATGTTCATACAATACCACCATCTGATAATATCGAACAATTTAGATAGTGACAGACACGCACATAAAATTAATACACTTTCTTTTCAAATAACATATCATTTTTGTGTAGCTTTCCTTCTTCCTTATTAAATTTTCAACGGAATTCTGTTTTTCTGAAATAGACAGACTTTTGGAAATGGAAGACAAACGAGTACATGTAAAATGGTTTCTGCAAGGGTAAGCTAGTAACAGCTAGTAATACATCACTCTTAGAGAATGAACACCCGCCATATGTGTAGGAAATGTAGGAAACGTTCAGTCATAGTCTAGTTTACATGTAGGGCTTGACGTAGGCATTTAATTTAATTTTTATGTAGAATTTTTTTCGCTTACAGAGTAATCGTTATATTCTCAGCAAAACAAAAATTATTAGGTGTAATTAATTTAATCGCTTTTAAGTAACTTTAACTTGCAACCTTTATTCGTTTACTCTGTTGCTGATAAGTTTGCAAAAAAAGTTAAAATAAACGCAGATAAATAAATAACAACATTTACTTAATACAAATTTTCACATAAATCAGATATTTGTCATAATTTTTAATTTTGTAGCAAACTCTAGAAACCGACTTAGATCGACATAGCCCACTATTGCACCGTTACAAAACCCTTTAGCAAAACTGTTACCACCAGGAGTAGCAAATTTTATTTTTGACCTTTATTTACATTCTGTGCTTTTTTAATACTCAATTTTTCTGGCATTATAGGTAAAACATATCAGTTTATTTATAACTTCTGTCTTTACTTCGTTAAAGTCCATATTTAATGATTATCTGTAATATAAAATACTTAATTAATTTAACAATATTTATTTATTTTAACCTTATACTATATATTTCAGCATGTTTACATGCCATTGTCAAAGGTTATATGAAAAAGTAAACTGTTAGTGTTGTTATAGCAATAGAACTTGGTGACTAAACCCGGTGAATCGTCTGCAGATGAGTTGATTTCTTATTCCAAAATGTCCAATAGAGGAGAATTTAAGAGATCAATTTGCTCATCTATTAACGGTATACAGTTTTTAAATGTTTGTGAATTTCAAAAGCTTCTAGTATATCTAATTTACGTTTATCATCACAAAAGTGTCAACATTTTATGGTGTTATTAGATGTCATTGAATGATTGTGTTCTAGTAAGTGTTTAGCGTAATTGGATTTATGTGGGTGTTTGTATTTGTAACAACGTACGTGTTCTTTATACCTTATATCAAAATTTCTAATGGTCTGGCCTATATAAACCGCATTACAATGGGAACAATTTAATTTGTAAATGCCTGATTTTAGAAAATCATCCGTTTTTGATTTTGCATTAAACAAAGTGCTTAAGATGTTTTTAGTTGTTTTAAAACTTACTTTATATTTATTTGTTTTGTTTATAATATTAGCAATTTTTCTGATTTGTCACCAAAATAAGGTATCGAGGCATATTTAATTGTATCGGATGTAGTTGGAGTATTCGGATCAATTTTTTGAATGGCTAATTTATAATCTTTTTCTCTAATTAATGTATCAATAAGTTCAGTATTTTAACCATTACTATATGCAATTTGTTTAATAACTGAAATTTCTCTATTATAATTAATTTCATCTAAAGGGACCGTCAAAGCGCTATGTATCACGAACCTGTATGCTGCTAATTTATGTGTTTTATAATGACAAGAATCGTGAGGTATTGTAATGTCTGTTTGTGTAGGTTTTCTATAAACTAAGTATTCATATTTGTCTGTCTGTCTATTACATTTTTGTGATGATAAACGTAAATTAGATATACTAGAAGCTTTTGAAATTCACAAACATTTAAAATCTGTATCTTTAATGAATGAGCAATTTGATCTCTTAAATTCTCCTCTATTGGACATTTTGGAATCAGAAATCAAGTCATCTGCAGACAATTACCGAGATAAAGTCACCAAGTTCTATTGCTATGACAACACTAACTCTTTACTTCTAATACAACCTTTGACAATGGCATGTAAACATGCCGAAATACGTATAAAGTTAAAATAAATAAATATTGTCAAAGTAATTAAGTATTTTATATACAGATAATTATTAAGACTTAAGTGTCACCTCTACCCCTTTCTTGCAATAATCCTAAGAACAATAAACAATTATAAGAAATACGGAGTACGCCAAGGACGAAAAAGTTGACTTGTTGTTGATCGAATGTGAAATGTTATCCAAATAGTCTGTTTTTTTCACACGTCAGCTTTGTTTTTCTCACTTTAAGTTTGATGCAGGAATAGCCGATTTTTAAATAATTTTTTTTCAAATATTATTATATTTTTTTTATGATTAAGAATGCAAGTTTTGTATCTTTCTCTTTCTTTTACTGCAACAAAAAACTCCTATTTGTCTAAAAAGTGCCACTGAAAAATAGACCCCAAAAGTGACCTAATATTACGTGGCAAAGTTGGCCACGAAACCGCATGAATAGTTTAAATAAGACAAATTTCCATTAAATATAAAGTTTTGGCACTAAGCGCTTTATAAAATTTTTAGCAGGCTTAAACATGAAATTTATGGCCAGAATGAATTTTTAATTCGACGGCGGCGTCTACCGGCTAACCGTTTAAATATTTGAAAAACTTTTATACATGACTAAACAGAGAATTTAATGGTTTATCGAAATACATTCATAAATAATATAAAATGATATTTAAGAAAAATAGCTGATATCGCTTCCGGTGCCACCGGTAATGGCCAAATAATGTGTCATAAAATGCGTATCGTAGAATAATTAAATGTCCACAGTTTTATTTCTTTATCGTAAAAATTATAGAAAACACTGGGGGTTGTACCTGGTTTCGTTATCACCCGGTATAATGAGGCTGAACAAGAACAACACCATCAGTAGTTGCAATATTAATCAATCACAGGTGATTATTATCGGGGTAGTTGTACCGCAAAGGTAAAAAAGCGATGTTTTCCGACTTAGGCCCTTTTTGTTCCGAAAAGGTAATGCAGGCATGGATTTTTGCGGACTACCCTTAGTATGTTATTCGAAGGGATGAATGCTATCTCTACAGTAGCTTTTGGCTTTACGCTAATTTTTGTCAAGCCAATACCTAAAATTCCTGAGTTACAGAATCAAACATGTTAAGTCATAAGTGAACCCACTCGAATTTTTCGTGTGCGCTGCATAACTCCCAAACGGATGGTACGATTGCAAGGAGCTTTGGTTGTGGGGGGTGTATCAAAAATTGCGAAACCGGAAGCCGCAATTTGACATGTTTTCTGGTGGCATTGTTTTGTAAAACGTATTTTCTGAATTTGGAAATCTTATACAAGGCCTTTAGGCAAACCTAATGCTTTTATTCCCAGACGTTAAAGCTTTAAAATGGCGCCCGCCACATTTTTTTTTAATTTTGACTTGTTACTTAAAAATAAGTCGACAGATCGTGGTGAATTTCTTTATCATAATAGTTCTACAGAGACACAATATTACTGTGCATAAACATTTTCAAAAAACTAAAAGCTATGAAGTGAAAACTATTTTCACAATTTTGTAAATTTTCAATAAAATTTTCTTTAAAAACTGACCACACGTTTTGCTTTGACATTTTAAAGTCATAGGGCTAGAGATGCGCTGAAATTTAGTTCGTGTTCTAGCCCGCTAATTTCTATGTGACGCCTACTATGAATTTTTGATAATTTGGGGTTCAACGCTTATAGTTACTCCAAAACGAGCAAAAAATTATTCCTTAAAAACTGCCCACACTATTCTTTTTAAAGTTTGTTAGTTGATAGAGCTTACAGTGAACTACAAACTTATTGTTTACCAATCTCCCTAATCTTATTAATCAGCTTTAGTTAAAAAAAGCCGTTTTCATTATTTGCATATGTTTGATAATTCTTCAAATAAAGTTGCTATAACCATTTTTAATCAAACATCGTGCGAGCGCGAGCGCTTTTAGGTGAGTGCCGTGCCAACACCTTGGGTTTGGAGCGGGCGCCTTGTATCAGGTGTAGATGACTAGATGTACAAAGATGTGAAATAAAAAATATTTTTAAAATTTAGGAAATTTGTTAAAAAAATTACTTAAAAAGCCGTCTGTCCAAACCATTTGTCTAAATTTTTTGTCTGCTGGTCCGCTAGTTTTTATGTGACACTTTCTATGAATTTTTGATAATTTGGGGTTCAACGCTTAGTTACTCCAAAACGAGCAAAACATTACGCCTTAAAAACTGCTCGCACTATTCTTTTTAAACTTTGTTACTCGATAGAGCTTACAGTAAACTACACACTTATTGCTTACTAATCTTCCAAATTTTATCAATCAGCTTTAGTTAAAAATACAATTTTCAATATTTGCATATTTTCGATAATTCTTTAAATAAAGTTGCTATATCCATTTTTAATTGGAAGTCGTGCGCACGCAATATCTACCTAGCGCCTTTAGGTGAGTAGCCGTGCCGTGCCAACGCCTTGGGATTGGAGCGGGCGCCTTGTACCGGGTATATTAAAAATATTTTTAAAATTTAGGAAATTTGTAAAAAAATTACTTAAAAAGCCGTCTGTCGAAACCATTTGTCTAAATTTTTTGTCTGCTGGTTCGCTAGTTTCTATGTGACGCCTTCTATGAATTTTTGATAATTTGGGGTTCAACGTTTAGTTACTCCAAAACGAGCAAAAAATTACTCCTTAAAAACTGCTCACACCTTTCTTTTTTAACTTTGTTAGTCAATAGAGATCACAGTAAACTACACACTTATTGCTTACTAATCTTCCAAATCTTATCAATCAGCTTTAGTTAAAAATACAATTTTCATTATTTGCATATTTTTGATAATTCTTCAAATAAAGTTGCTATAACCATTTTTTATCGGAAGTCGTGCGAACGCAATATCTACCTGGCGCCTTTAGGTGAGTAGCCGTGCCGTGCCAACGCCTTGGGTTTGGAGCGGGCGCCTTGTACCGGGTATAAAAAATATTTTTTAAATTTAGAAAATTTGTATAAAAATTACTTAAAAAACCGTCTGTCCAAACCATTTGTCTAAATTTTTTTGTCTGCTGGTCCGCTAGTTTCTATGTGACGCCTTCTATAAATTTTTGATAATTTGGGGTTCAACGCTTAGTTACTCCAAAACGAGCAAAAAATTACTCCTCAAAAACTGCCCACACGTTTCTTTTTAAACTTTGTTAGTCGATAGAGCTTACAGTAGTTAAAAATACAATTTTCATTATTTGCATATTTTCGATAATTCATTAAATAAAGTTGCTATAACCATTTTTAATTGGAAGTCGTGCGAGCGCAATATCTAGCTAGCGCTTTTAGGTGAGTAGCCGTGTTGTGACAACGCCTTGGGTTTGAAGCGGGCACCTTGTACCGGGTGTAGATGACTACATGTAAACATATGTGAAATAAAAAATATTTTTAAAATTTAGGAAATTTTTAAAACAATTACTAAAAAACCCGTCTGTTCAAACTATTTATCTAAAAACTTTTTTGTATAACTGTGATTGTAGATCACGGAAAGTGCATGTTCGTTAATTTCTAGCAATGATTTCGTTTTAGTTCTAGTCTGTGCATTGTATTACAATCGTTCTGCGTGAAGCTTTCGGAATTTGTTACAAACCCCAAATTTTCAGCAAAGTTTTTCGCAAGCTGCTTCCGATTGTGATGTGTAGTAAAACTAAATTCCGATCCGAAACCTTTTCTCAATCTTCTAAAATCCAAAAAATGCTTAAACTTAAATAAAGTTTTACATATTTCAATTAAATAATTACAAACACAGGATATATAAATTTAATGTGTTTTGCGTATACAACAACAACCATTTCCGGAAACTTTTGTCCGGAAATAGTTCGACGACAAGGCTTTTATAATACCGTTTTCATTTCAGCCCAAAACGTAAAAGTTGGAGTTTTTTATGAGTTCAGTTTTTGTTGTTTTTGTTCTCGCCGATAGCAGTTGCCATATTAATGTCTGCGAAACCAATCCAATTCAATTCAATTTTCCTGTCCTATTTATACAGGGTGATCGTGGGAATCGGGCAACTATTGGCAACTGTTTTATTTTTTTTAAAGATACAAAGTTGGTTAAATTAGAAAAGCGTAACTGTTTTTTCTGATTACGATGGTGAAAACAAAAATACAATTGCGATCCTTTTTTAAAATTATTTTTATGAAATTTATTCTTCGAAACGACATGCCCTGTATTTTTTTTATATTTTTGAATTGTACATTTTATTCTCTTTAAAAAAGTAAAAGGTAAAAATTTAATTAAATTAACAAATAACGCCGTATTTTAACTTTTAATATTTTAATAACATAATTGTAGGTTAGGGGTTTTAGAGGGGGCACCTCATTTAGTAATTTGCGCCTCCCGTTCCTCCCAGGCTATTATAAAATACACAGAAAAATGCATAATTGTATACGAAATGTGTGTATATAGTCTAGTGCCCCCTTCCCCCGTTTTCTTATCCTAACGACGCCCCTCGTGTAAGCACTTGCCGAGGCACTGCAAGCAGAGAAGAAATATCTATCTCGGATTCGAACCAAGATCGCCTTGCTCAGAACCCCGTACTAAGTGAGCTACTTAACTCTGTCGCGAAAACAAACGTCATCTTTTCAGCATTTGATATTAGATTTATGTTATTCAGTAAGAATACATTGGCAAGAACTTTGCTACTTTCAGTAAATTTTTAATTTTCATAATATATTGGTTTAGGGGCAATATTTGATTGTCACTAAAGGTTTTAAAAATGAAGAACACCCACATTGTTAATTATTATTAGTACATATGCAATGTGCAAACGCCAAAACTATTTTGGTGCTGCACAAACTACTTGGCAATTATTCAAAAATTTGATTTATGAAAATTATAATTTATTTCAGTTCGAAACAGCTGTTAACAACTAACATTTATTGTTAAGTATTTATAAAAACAGACCCAACACCCCACGAATTGAAATAAATTGCAAAGTTAAATGATCACGAAAAATAAACCAACATGCGAAATTATATATGTATGTATATTCAATAAACTAAAGTTTTAATGTTCAGTTAATGTTCAAAACCAGACAAATTATAAAACTAATCAGTGGCGTAGCTAGGATTTTTTGGCTTGGTAGCTTGGCCCCTCCCAGACAAATTTTTGGGGAACGGGGCGGCGCGTTCAAGGCGTTGTCAAGTACTTTTTATCATGTGGCACCTTAAATTAATGCAATTTTGACCGCCAATACGCCACTGACTTTAAAAATTAACTGGGCTTCTTAATATAAATAAAACACCATTAAAAAATACCAAAGCATTCTACATTTTATTTCAGAAAAAACAAAAAGAAAACAGTTTTTACAAACACTAAAATGTAGATTCCATTGTATTTACTGTTGTGTATTATACTAAATATACCGGGTGTTAATGAAACACCACCCACTCTCTCTTTTGTTTTTTTTTTATTAAGGTAAACAAATGCAATTTTAATGTGTTATATGACAACGAATTATATGAGATAACAGTTCAACTACTTTCACTTCCGGTTTTACCATCAACTTTCCTATTTTTAGTGAAACACCCTGTATATTTTTGCATATTCGAATTGGGATGAAATTCTGTGTCTATTTATGCCAATTAAGTGAAGTTTGAACATTAAAAAGAATTCTATTTTAATTTTTGTTTATTATTAAGAGTGCACCCACACAAATCGATTTTAATTAAGTTACATACGCCCAAAAGATTTGGAAATGGAAAGGTAGTGGCCTATACGCCTTTTTACATACAGAACTTTTTAAGGACTTTAATGATACCCATAATTTGTGTTTTTCTTTAGAATCAAAGCACTCTTAATACTAAACGTAAATTTAAAAAATGAACTTTTTGTACTCCTATGTTTTAATTTACTTATTAAGTGTGCGCTGCTTATACTATATAATGATACTCATTTTGATACAGATTTTTATTATGAAATGACTCAAACAGACCAATAGCAGCAAAGCATTGTTTTTGGTAACCATGGCTACAAGAGTTGTTGACAGTTAACTTCGCAAAACAGTTTGAGTTTTTTTGCTTAAAAAAACGTTTTAATGAAATTGTTTTTTAAATTAACTAGTCGTAGAAAAAATAGTGTATGCAACTCTTATATAATGCGGCTATTATTACACTAGTTTGAATTCGCTTCCGCTTGTGTGGTAATCTCACTCGTGTATTAATAGCTATCATTATAGATTCGTTGCGTAATATACTATTTTGGGATGTTAAATCCACACTTAACTGACATAGACAGACTCAGAATTTTATCCTGGTTCCGAATATGCAAAAATATACAGGTCGTTCCATTAAAAAAAGAAAGTTAACGTCATTTCTGGTGAAACCGGAAGTAAAAGTCGTTAAATTTTTAGCCTATATAATGCGTTTTATAGAAAATTCAAAAATTATTTCAATTTTTTAAATTTAGACGTAAAATACAACTTTGTGTGAGAAGTACTGAAGTTCATAAAAAAGCGCTTTTAAACTCGGTAATTAAATAAATTGTAATTCAACTCTAATGTGGCAAAATCGTACAAACTGACATTGCAAGTAATAAGAAACTTTTCATACATCAACATTTCCTGCTCCTTTTTTTGTTTTAGGTTTTGCTACCGATACCATCTTTAAAACAAAGTTTTCGTATTATTCTGCAGTTTTCTAAACAATTTTGGTAAAAATTTTTAATAATCATTTTTGTTTTCCCAAGGATTCCTTTAACGAATAAATGCTTTTTTACGGTTTGTATGTACTTTTATCTACAGAGGGTTTGAATTGTGTACCTATTTTTAACACACCCTGTATGAGTAGTAAATTCCGGTACCGTCCCAAAGACAAAAGTGCATTCCACTGGACCACTGGCGCCCGACAAGCCTACTTTTAATAATCTTTATTATTGTGGTTACTTTAAGCATGATACAGTCTGAAGGTAGTTTCATTTACCGTTTCACGTAAATTTTGATCACAAGATCAGTACGAAATTCGCGTTGGCAAAGTTGGCAGCAAGAGAATTGGATGCTGTTATGATGTACATCTAAGTTTAATAGAGTTGATGCTAAGAGAACATAATAAGGATATGGAAATTTCCACCAAGAATAACATATTATGTCATATACATATACCGTGCTGTAATAAGGATATACAATAAATATGGATATACAATAAATATCAAGGAAACCACCAGCGATATTTTAAAAGGAAGTAAATATTGATGTTCATAATAAAAATCTATAATGCGGCTATAAAATGCATTTATTACCTATGCTATAAAATTTCTAACTATAATTTTAATTGAATGTTGCTATAATTAAATGTGCTATTATTCTGTTATTACCGATTACGAAATGATCAATGAAAGTTGGTCGAATTTGGTAAAACATAGAATTTGGCACATTAAAAAGTCTTGATATGCCGGTAAATGCGATAAAATGAAGAAACCAACTTTTATAAAATTAAATAATTCGTAACTGACCACAGTTTATGAAAATTATTAAAAACACACATTTGTTTAATAGCAAAAATAAAAATAAGCAAAGCACTTTCCTATACTTTAGAAATTGCCACTTTTCTTATTTCCAAAAGTATTTTTGTATCGACGCATCGACCATGACTATAGATCGCAGTACTCCTACTACTTTAGTGCGAACATGCATACTCGTACTGTAGCTAACCGATTTTCCTGAGGAAAATATGTTTTTTTTTTCCTTTTTTTAACTATAAAAAAAACATTTTGGATAAAAACAAAGAGTAAATTTTCCAATTGTGTGGGAGGGGGAAAATAAACCTTTTAAATACTACATCAGTTAAAAATTAATTTGTTAGTCCTATTTTGCTTCTTAACAATTTACCATAAACACTACCGTTTTATCGACCCCCGTTTATTAAATGATAGAGTATGGATTTTTGATTTTTGTAAAAATCATAGAAGGCGTCAAAGAGAAATTAGCGAAAAATTGTAGCTCATCCCTAGCTCTCTCAGCTTAAAAATAACAAAAAATTGTCTGGTCAGTTTCAGGAATATTTTTTTGAATGTCCATAAATTAGAAAAATTTTTTAACTGTACAGTTTTCATTCTTTTAAAAATTCTCCTACGTAATTGTATTTTTCTAGAGCTTATATAACAATTAAACTTTAGGCGAATCTGGCAACTTGCTTTTGAGCAACAAGGCGTGACAGCGAAAATCTTAAAAAAATTGTAGCCGTCGCTAATTTGTAGTTAAGAAGTTCTTTAAAAAGCGTTGGATTTGCCCTAAAATCGTCTATAAGGTAAAATTCTATTTCTAAATTTAAACAAATTGGTTATCGAACAAAATGCTATCAAAAAACATGTCTTCTGTTTCCGGTTTCGATTTTTTTAAATATTAGTTTGTCGATAAATTTTTGATATATTTCTGTACTCCAAAGTGTAGGAAGTTATAATGCTCACTTTTTGGTTTCTTGGGGCACCAAAACATAATTTCTGTCAAAATCGGGAATTTAAAACTTTTCATGAAATCGGAACTTCGTTTTGATACTGAAATTATAGAAAAGTAAAACTTTTATTTACAAGTATTATTTATCAACAAATGCTGTTCCTTTTGCTATTTCTTTATACTTTCAGTATAGGAAAGTATTAATTTTCTGCGAAAAGATTAATTTAATTAAGATAATTAATATGGGAAAAAGTATTTATCAATACATCATCAAACAATAAATTTTTATTTCAACCTGGAATTAAGTACATGTACCAAAAAAAGGAAATTTCTGATGAGGGCAGTAAGACCAATCGAATACCCTATCCGGGTGTCTCCAACATAAAAACGGCCGTAGTTGCGCTCTGTGAATCTCGGAAAAAAGTGCCGCGTAAAAAAGTGCCGCGGAAAAAAGTGACGTGGAAAAAAGTGCCGCAGGAAAAAGGAGCCGCCGAAAAAAGTGCCGAAAAAAGTGGCGTGTAGGTGCCTAATCTAACCTAACCCAACCTAACTCCATTATCTGTTATTCCAGCCTTCCGTCTGGTTGTTCGTGCAATCTTCCTCATTTATTGTTGCTTCTTGCACGTCACATAGACGTGGTGAAAACATATAAGGAATATGACGTAACTTGAGAACACAATTTGCTACAATCCTCCTGTACGTACGACTTACGTATGTGGTGTCAAAATACTGGATCAAATCATGTACTGATGATTCGTGTATTAGTATTTAGTATTCTTGTTTGAACTGTTCTAAAATAAATTATTAAGTATAACAGTATCTATATTATTTATATTATTTCATTTTGCAAGTGCAATAGTAAAATTTACACTTACACGGCACTTTTCTTTGCCGCACTTTCCGGCGGCATTGTTTTTCACAACACTTTTTTCCGCGGCACTTTTTCCGCGGCACTTTTTCGCCACAGAATCAGACAAACTACAGCGGCAAGGTGCAAAGATACGCCTGTCTTAGCGCTGCGGGTTCAACGTCTACAAGTCCTACGGCGGCCCTGGAAGCTATCCTCGTTGCCTGTCGCCCAAAGTTATCGTTGATAAACCCCTTTCTGTGCATACGAATGCCGCGAAAGCCTCTGTTCCAAGAATATCCATTTCACTGATGAATAAAAATGTAAGCATGGGACATGGAGTTTTCTCCGACGACCTGGACCAACCCTTAAGGGTACCACTGGACAAATTCACCACTATGTTGCAGGCCAAAGTGGTGGTAATATTGCGTGGTGCCAATACAGCTCTTAAACGTATGGTCAAGAACAAACCATTTGAATATCAAGCGTTAGTAAAACGGCTCTGTTAATTTTGAGATTTTGCAAAACTACCTCAAAAACAGTCCTTTACTGCCATCAAGTCTAGAAACCGATATCCAAAGAAAATGTCGTTGAAAACGTCTATGTAAAAAGATATGTCGGGTTGAGACTAATGAGGAAGTGGATTAGTTAGCTTGGCTAGCAACCCTTTCGGGGCCCAAAGCCGATTGGTTCTCTCTCGCTTGCGATTCTCAATGCCCTGATACATCAAGAGCCTTTAATAGTCCCATAGACAGATTGTTCAACATGCAAAACTGTCGTCATACGAGACAACTATCATATAAGACGGGTATATATTGTACGCGACTGTCCCGCAAAAATTTACGACTAGTTGTTGGGATTTTTACAGGGCGTTGTCTAATAAATAATCATATGCACGGAATTGGACTGCTAAACAGTTCTGACTGTCGTGGTTGTAACTTTAAGGACGAGACAGCAGAGCATATACCATGACCATGACACTGCCCTGTCCTTGCATTGACAAGAAGATGCATGTTGGGGGACTTCAGGCTGGGCTTACCATCATCAGCAACACCCCAACTGATGCCATCATTAAGTTCATCCAAAAGGTTGGATGGCTTGAGTGAATCACAGGCAGGGAAGTTGCTAACTAGAAGCAGCGCAATCGGCGTTTGCTTTGGCCTCAATGCTAGAATCTAGTGGAGGAATTTCGACTGGCTTAATCCTCGATGCAAGGTCTAGCTGATTGTGAAATAGGTTCTCAATCTCCTGTCTTTCAGTGGTCTTGGGGAATTTGAAGGCCTGTTCTAGACCGAGGAAGGGCTGCTGTAAGACTATCCTGGCTAAGGCACTACTTCTTCGTCAGCACCAATGCTATTGTGTTCCCAGGTACCCAAAGCAGCTTAACTCAATCATTTGAGTCTGAGTAGGGCCTGACGTTCGACAGTCTTTGCCAAAAATGATTTGTTGACAGACTGAATAGACTCTTAGCGTAGCTTAGTTTAAATATAGATATGCTTGTTGAAATGAAACCTACTAAGCTTGTAATGGCAACAATATCTGCCTGTGAAACTGGAGCGAATCGTCTGTGAGACAGACTAGATTCGTAAGTTTAAGAAGGTTCTTGATTTGAATCATTTTTGGGGATGACAATCGTGAATGCTTTGGCGGTTAAATTGGCATGTAGTTTTTTCTTGCCTTAGAGGAGTGCGTTTGTCCGTATCGTAACAGATAATACGCATGCATGGGCAATAATAAAATATAGGGCTTTTGTCAATTTTATTTAGTTTGTGCGTGACAGTAGAAATTACAGAGTGGCTAGGAAAACCCCGGCCATTTTTCTAGCGGCGGTCAAGAGATGGCGCTTTAGTAAAGAAAAATTAAATTAAAATACTGACAACAACGCAGAATCCAAGACGTTTTAGTTATTAAATATGCCCCATATTAAATGAAAACAACTAAAACGTCTTGGATTCTGCGTTGTTGCCAGTATTTTAATTTAATTTTTATTTACTAAAGCGCCATCTCTTGACCGCCGCAAGAAAAGTGGCCGGGGTTTTCCTAGCCACTCTGTAGATGGGGAGCACTTGCAACTTAAAGTAGAATACGAATCGCCGAAAGTTCTACTGTTGTCAACTATTGTCACTATCACTTTAATTCCAAGAAAACTTTTAAATGGGATAATTTATCTATTGACACATACATGTACATGTACATCTACCGAAAGTGTTACCAACCCCGCCAAGTACACGACATGATGGATTATTTTGAAACATTGCACATTTGTAGCGTGATGAAACGTTTTCTAGCACTTATGCTTCAAGTGTCATTTATCCTGCACGTTTTTGGTGATTACAATGTGCTCAAGATAATGTAGGTATCAAACTTAATTTTTAAAAAATATATAAAAGTTGCTTAACTACTTACACAACTAAGCTTTTATCGTTAAACATGTTGTAGTTGAAGTAAAATATTTATATATTTTTGTTGCCTTTAGACAGCAGGAGTAGGAGGAAGATTAGCAAAGATCAATTCTAAATACTTCTGTGTAACAAGTAATTATATTTGGAATTACATGAATATTATACAGGGTGTTGCACCACCTTGTGTGCAAGTTTTTAGAAAAACATCCCTGGAGTATTTAAAACTTTTAATTTTACATTTACCTTTTGAATTAAAATCCGTTTACCAGGGGTGCTCAAAATACGTCGCATACCACCCCTGCTTAATAGATTTAAACGAAAACAAGCAAAAATATAAATCATCACTGGTACAATATGCATACAAAATTTGAATCAATTAGCATAATTTATGGCGGAAATATTAATTAAAGCGTGATTAGATCATTTCATCTTCGAGCCGCTGCGCTGCAACTAGATCCGATAATTTTAATAAAATTTGGCAAAGTAATCCTAAATTTTCTCACCAAAACTGCCTTTATTTCAAGTTAAAAGGTACTTACATAATTGCCAATCACGTTTCTAATCACACGCCCGATTTTATTCATTTAAACTTGGAATTGAAAGTACCACATATGAGCAATAACCGCAAAAATACAATTATTTTATGTTCTACTAGTGAAACTAGCAATTGTGTGCATAAATAGAGCAAAATCCATACCCCCTGTTGACACAGAAACTGAACAAACAATGCTTGCTTGGTTTCAATGTTTCGATGTTCACATTGAGAGTCAATTGTTGATAAAAAGAGAGTAAATAGTCTTATAACAATGCAAATGTTGTTTGTTTCAAGTTGTTCTAATAAAATCATTTCAGGTTTTACGTTTATTTATCGTGGACCTATTCCTGCAACTAATTTGATTTGTTAGGTAATTATACGTTACTTTAAACAATGTTGCTGTGATTGCAGCATTTACTATATTCACATATATGATTAGAACCCTTGTTGTCGGAAAGCCAAGGGTTACCTCATGTATTGTGCTGGGCTGCGGTGAAAGACAATGAAAGGTAATGAAATAGTAATTTCAACAACAATATATACAGGATGGCCCACTTAACCTGACGACCCTTTAAATAAGGGCGATTCAACCCAAATTATTAATTTAATGGCACGGCAACTGAATAAATAAATAAATTGTTACGAGTTTATAGACAAATCGACAATTAACGTTATATTACGCTAGTTCAGCAGCCTGAACATGTTTTTATTTTCTGCGCCCAAAATTTTAACTTCCCGTTTTTAAAAGCATCTTTGGGTATTGGAAGTATTGCCCGCAAAGCTTTGTTTTAATGGGTCAACGGATTTACTGTTACCTTCAGTTGGTGCGGAGTTCGGGTGAATGTAAGGGTCATTATGTTGTATGGGACACCCTGTATATAGACTTATTTAAAAGGATATGTACTTTCGCAATTGCGCTAATTTCCTACGTTGCGTACGGACGACTACAGAGTTGGTTGTTAACAATCATGATGTGGCTACCAAGCAGGCTATATACAGGATGATCCATAATATGTGGAACACAGTTTCAGGATGTATTCAGATTCTGAAAAACATGAATATGCTTTCGTGCGGAGAAGATGGAACAGTCTAATAGCATTTTTGTCAACATTCGCAGTAGTTGCAATAAAATTTTGAAATTTTATAACTGAATATTACTCATTTTGCTAAATAATTCCATTATCTCATGTTGAGAGGGTCACGTCATTAATTTAGATCTTTACAATTTATAAATTTTTAGTTACAAATTCTCATTCTCCGTATAAAATACACAACCAAGTAGGTACTGTTGTTGTAAGTCGCTAAATCTGTTAGTTTTCGAAACAATTGAATATTGATTTGCAAAAAATTATGTTGCCATGAAGGTCTGAATGTTTTCTGAAGATTTTAGGGGTAATAAAAAAAATTTTGAATTTTCAGAACCTAGTTTGTTTTGTTGTCTCATTTTGCAAAAACAATCTTTTATATAATTTTTAATAAAAAAAATATTAACATCTTTGCTATTGGACATAGAATCCAAACCTTTACATAAATGTGGCAAGTAAATATGCAACATTCTGTGAAACACTTTCAGATTGAATTGTTCTAAGAAAAGAAATAGTTTTGGGCAATATATTACCTTTGCCATTTATTTGGCCAAATGATAAGCCCCCGGGGCTCTAAAGTGGTATATTTTCTCGTTTGGTGCTACTCCAAGAGAAACAAGACAAAGTTCTATCATTTTTTTAATAATTTTCTCGGGCTTGATTGTTTGAATGTTTGACAGAACACTTTTTGTTCCCCAAATTATGTCAGATAAGGAGTATTTACGCGGTAATCGTTTAAGGGCTTAAAACTTGCTATGTTAATGTTGGACCAAGCTTCCAGAACTCGCAGAAAAATTAAAATATTAGGACCTGAGGATGGTCCAAATAGTGTCGCCATTAATAATTAATTCTTGAATGTGATCGCGACAAGCACGGTAGAGTAAATTCCTACCCAACGTTTTCCCAAAAGTGTGCACGCGTACGCCCTTTCAATAAGGCCAGTATTTGACGCCGTAGCGTCAAAACACTGATTTTTTGGACTTTATTCAAACCATTGCCGTTCGTGAAGGAGTCGATGTGTTACAGCCAGGGGCTGGAGCTAAACTGTCCCAAAGTTTGAAAGCTCTCCGTTTATAAATGTAAATTGTCGACTTTACTGAAATTTTTTTTGGTCGCAGCCATAGCAAAAGTTCTGACTTTGCTTATAAGACGATGTGTCCGGTCCTTTTGCACATCAGATGGCGCGGGTCTCGTTCCTCTAGCCCAATTTGTGAACGACTAATTGGGAAAAGTCCTTTTGCACATCAGATGGCGCGGGTCTCGTTCCTCTAGCCCAATTTGTGAACGACTAATTGGGAAAAGAAGTGAAGAAGTTTGTCGCTTTCTGGCGGCCGTACTTTTTACCAAAACCATTTTACCCCCTCTCCTGTTATAAAAGGATTATGATCCTGTGCAGTGCAAAAACGTTTCGAATTATTTTACTAGTTTTCTATAGTACATATATATCTTCAGCGCTACGGGCCATTGAGACCCTTGGCTTGATCCCATTCACCCCGGGTTTGGCTTATTTGCTATGTTTCGGAAGGTAGTGGGGCCCTTTGGACCTTTAACGACTACGCCCCGTCAGCTTACGCTAAACCCTTGGTATTACATTCACTCGTCTATTTGCTCATCCATCTACACTTTTGAGGGAACTTCCAACCACTCTAACGACGACCAAGGTATTAGCTTGACCGCCGGGACCGACTGTTTTACGTGCCCATCCGCCAGCACGAGGCGCCGTGTTTTGCGCAGCTTTGGGACATCCATCCAACTGCCGACCACAGAGAACATTGCTGCACTGCCGTGATCGCAAGTGAATGGCTATACTACACGCGCCAACCACTATATAATAATTAATAATAATTATACATTTTTATTTATTTGTACCATATTAAAGTAGATTGCAGGTAATAAGTATAGTATAGCTGTATATGCATAAATACATTTATTCGGAAGTGAGAAAAATAAATATACAAAATATACAGTGCCTAAAATTAAAACTATTGCTACCATAACATCCCTTATTAAACTTAACATTGTTGCTGCATCCGTTACGAAAATGTGCTAAATAATTGCTTTAAAAACAACATTTCTTGATATTCTGAGGCTTGCAAATACCGCGACTAAATACCGTAAGTAACTGGCAATGTACCCTAAAACATCCACTTACAAAATTCATTCACTATATCGCTAAAAATAAGTTACCTTGCACGAATATCCGTTTGATGAATGACCTCACCATCACAATTCCACCGACTCGAAGTATCTCTAGCTCGAAATCGAAACTCTTTTGTACGATGAACTTCAACGTGTGATAAATCATCGATGCTAAAGCTACTGCTCATAAACCGTTGTAAAGTTCGCAAGTTTTGAACAAGAGGCGTATGATATATTAAAACCAAATGTAAATATCCATCACCTAAATGAGAATATGGCGCAAGTCCATGGGGATTACGCTCTCCTGCACAACTTATGTTAGCTCCACTGACCATAAAAAATTTACCCTTTATCGTCTTCCAATTACTTTCATTGTTATTACTCGCATCTTCTTGTCTAGAGAAACATTCCTCGCAATTTTCATAGCATTTATTATTACTAATGGTGGTGGAATCGGATAAAATGGTTACTTCACCATCATAGCCTTTATTTGCCATTATTTTTTTAAATCCTGAAAATTGAGCATTATTTGAAGCTCGTTTTTCCGAATCTAGCCGATTGACTTTACCTGTGTACTCGTACCTTGTTGAACCCATCCATCTAAGCGCTTCACTATAATGGGCTATGTCTCCTAAATAACCATAGCTTACAATATCGGCGTACAATCGCAATAGACCAGTTTCGTTGTGTACGGATACCAAATCTAATCCTAAAGAATCTCCTAGTATTATGTGCAAAACGGCAGTTGTAATGTCTGTTGTTCCGTATATACCGTAGGCTGTGGTGTCGGTACTTCCACCTTTAATTGGAATACAAAACATTAGAAAATGATGGTCAGTCTTGCACTAAGTGCAAGACTGACAACCTTGGACTAATTCATTCGAACTGTCTTGAAACGCCTGTGAAGGCGCCCTATAGTTCTTCGGGACTCACAGGACTGATGATGATGATGAGAAAATGATGGTGTTTGAAAACTACAGGAGAGTTGCGTAGCTGGTTCGAATCCCCATGGTGGACGGAAAACTTTGCGTGAGCCAGGCGGTCGGAACCGTGCGCTGGTTAGAAAGGGAACGATTATGATGAAGATGCTGATGGTGATGAAATAATTAAGAAAATTACAATAACACTCGATAAATCTCCAATGGGAGGAAGCATCATTGGACAACCATTGAGGAGGTGGATGTATGTAATAATACACGGACAGAATTAGTTTAAAAACAGACCTATACAAAGAGAAGAGGAAGAAAATTCAACTAACCTGGAATTATACCAACCGGTATGCCTGGTTTCGGAAACTCTTGTGTAACATCATCAGGGTCAATATCACGTAATCGACACTCGCGTAAAACCAACCCATTGATGATTTCGGAAACGGTACCATCACCTCCAACGCAACCTACAGAATCGAATATATCTAAGTTGTGTCGAATAAGCAAATCGCGTATTTGGTTTTGCCTTTGGGAAACAATCACGCTGACATCAACACCAGCAATGTTAAACAGAGGTTTCCCATATTTTTCGTACGATTTTAGCGCCATCTTTTTCCCACAGTATGGGTTTACAAAGAGAAGCAAATGTTTAGGTCTGTGAGAAAAACCTGAAATCAGTGTTAAAAGTTTTTTTTTCTGAAGGCGTATTTTTTACATACTTTCTAATTGGTTCTCTATGGTTGTAACCCACGTCGTTACTTGAAAAGCATCCGAATGGTTTAAAGTTAACCATTTATGCTTCCATTTATTGTCAGTTGTACGTTTCGCGTAGTGGATTGTAAATTGTTTAGGTTCATAGTTTCGATTCTCTGAATATCTATTTGTGGGGTAATTGAACTGCACAGCAATTACATTTTCAATTGGGAGTATGTTCTGTTCTGCAAAATCGAATCGTATGAGTATAGCGTCGAAAAATTGCTATGGAATTAAATTAGCACGTACCGTATGGAGGTTTTGCGTTATCCCACACAAGCTGTTTATTATGCAACTTCAATCTATACTTTTGCTTCTCCCCATAGAAAGTGGTGAGTGGAAGAGAATATTGGGCCTCATCCAACATTGTTTGTTCCCTTAGGAATATACTCCAGTAAACTAGGACAATATTAGACAGGATTTAACTAAAATCGATAAGTAACCACGCACTAGTTACGCCTTTGTATGACACTAGGTAATATATTAATGGTTTAATTACTTGATTAAACTAGAAGCAGGCAATAACAATTTCCTGAACAATATTTAAAACTTTTGCGAATAAAGCGGGCTTGTGTACTTCGAAACACACCGTTGATTACTGCGTAGTACATGTAACCGAGAAACTTCTCTTATCTATCTATCAATTACAGCTACATATAGATAATGAGATAATTAACCAAAATTCTGCTTACTGTATGATATTGTATAACTGATCGATTAAAATTTTCAGATTGCTTTAATAATAGAGATGGAATGTTTGTTTTAGTGATAATAAAATATTGTTTCAATCCTGCTAATTTATTGCCGTGTTGTAAATACAATGAATCAAAAGTAAATAAATTGGTACATTAATACACAGTTAAAAAAAATGTAGGTACAAATCAGTGGCGTAACGAGTAGTTTTGGCGCCTGGCTTCCAGATTCGGGTCGGGATTCCATAACACCCCCCTCATAGTAGGAGATAAAAATAAAATGTTTCGTCACAGAAACACTTTAATATGGTATACGCTAATAATAGCGCCGCCAATAATAGCGCCATCATAAATAGCGCTCTGTAAAAATAGCGCCAAGCAAAAATGTTGCCTACAAAAATAGCGCCAGCAAAATTGCGACGGCAAAAACGTCGCCGAAAAAATAGCGCCGGTCAAAAATGTCGCCGCAAAAATGGGGCCGGTTAAATATATCGCCGGCAAAAATAACGCCCTCAAAAGTAGCGCCGGCATAATTATCGCTGTCAAAAATATCGTCAGCAAAAATAACGCCGTCAAAAATAGCGCTGGTCAAAAATGTTGTCGCAAAAATAGAGCCGGTCAAATATGTCGCAGGTGAAAATAGCGCCTCAAAATTAACGCTTTAAGAAAAGTCGCCGTACAAATACTTTGCATTTTGATGAAAGTTTGACGTAATTTGTGTAAACCTTGAATGAAACTTTCATCAAAATATTCTGTTTTAGACGGAACTATATTAGACGACGGTTTTTTGCCCATGACATTTTTGACGGCCGTAATTTTGCCGGCGCTATTGGTGGTGGTGACATTTTTGACCAGCGATATTTTTCGGCAACATTTTTGACTAGCGCTATTTTTGACGGCACCATTTTTGAGGGCGCTATTTTTACCGACGCTATTTTTGACGACGCTATTTTTGCCGGCGACATTTTTGACTGGAGACATGTTTGCGGCGCTATTTTTGCAGGCAACATTTTTGCCTGGTGCTATTTTTACTAGGCGCTTTTATTGATGGCCACTATTGTTGGTGGCGCTTTTATTAGGGTGCTATTTTGATCCCAAACCCTTAAATATATTTAAAACGAAAATGGTTTTAGTTCAAAACCATGTCAATTTCTAACAGTTGTTTTGCTTTTGGAAATGGAAATATGGTAGCTCATGTGCTGCCTTTTTGCGTACAGAATTTTTCAAGGACTTTAATGATACCCATAACTTGGGTTTTTCTTTGGAGCCAAAGCACTCTTAACACTAAACGTAAATTACAAAAAAAATATTTTCGGAATGTCAAATCTTCACTTAACTGACATAGACAGACTCAGAATTTTATCCTAGTTCCGAATATGCAAAAATATATAGGTTGTTCCATTAAAAAAAGAAACTTAATGCCATTTCTGGTGAAACCGGAAGTAAAAGTCGTTAATATTTTGAATTGATTGTGTGGTAGGTACATGGTGCAACATTATTAATAAATATTTAATTATAAAAAAATTAATAGTTTATTTATAAAATAAAACTCTTGGTAATTGTTTCACAATTTGTTGGTTTTTATTTTCTCGACCTAAGTTTCAACCATCACGGTTATCGTCAAGAGTTTACAAATCAAACAGTTTGATTTATAAACTCCTGACGATAACCGTGATGGTTGAAACTTAAGTCGAGAAAGTAAAAACCAACAAATTGTGAAACAATTACCAAGAGTTTTATTTTATTAATAAACTATTAATTTTTTTATAGTTAAATATTTAAAAGTCGTTAAAGCCTATATAATGCGTTTTTATCAGTGGCGTAACTTCAGTTTTTGGGACCGGGGACAAGATACCTGAAAGGCCCTGGCCTCATCCTCAAAAAAACTTTAATAATAAAGTAATTGATAATAAGAACAATTTCTTCAATAGAAAAAACATTATTTGCAGTCTAGTAAATTAAAATAAATATATTAAAGCCGTGTTGAATTAAAATAAGCAAATCTTTACTTTCACAGCAAGGCGGTTGCCATGATAACGTACCTACCTGCTCGTCCGAGTGCTCAACACGGCTACTCGGAAGAAGAAACTCTCACAGTACTCACTCATATTATCACCTAGTTGAAATATAAAGAGAAGTGTGGTACTAATTTATTATTTACCAATACCGTAACATTTTCAACCGATCGATATATCGAGTTATTTGTCGAAAGACAGCTGTTGATAAAAATAGATTGGGTTTGAACAAAAAATTTGGTATTTGATTACTTTTATGGGAAAAAAGCTGCAGAAGAACGGGCTCTTGGCGGGACCCACGACTCATGGGCCCTGGTTCTGTGGAACCTCGGTAGTTACGCCACTGGTACAAATGATACGGTAGATTCCTCATGCGAAAACAAGAGGAAAAGTCTATACAGGTTGATTATAAATTCAGAGCCAGTTGATTTGATCATTTATCATTGGCGGTAGAAAAATGAATGTAAAAATGAAAGGTATACGCATATCAAACAAATTGGCCGACTTCCGATTTAAACGGAAGCGACTATTTCTTTATATTTTTAAATGGAAGACTCTGTATTATTTAGGCTAGTTCGATTGTATGATAAACCCTGTTTAAAAAACTATAAAGCACGTGCCGGCATATAGCTAATAATAAGCGAAATATTTTGATTTAAAGCAACGTATGTAACTATTGGTAATGAATTAATGATTCTAAATCAAGTGATTTTAGGTGGCTGCTAGTAAGAAAATAATAAAATCAATAAACAATCGTGCAATGCATGTTAAAAACAGACATTAGTTGTTTATTAAATTTTATAAATATCCTAATTAAAATCCATAGGAGTTAGGTCAGGTGACCTAGGTTGGCAGGTAAAAGCGCCTTGATTGTCAAATCAAAAGAAAAGTGCCTGCGTTTATCCACAAATTTTATTGTGACGGAACAGTTACACGTTTGTTTTGCTACTTTTATTATTTTCTTAACAATAGCTTCCTACGATCAATTCCAATGTGATTACGTTACCATTGGTTTCATACGTAGCTTTAAATCAAAACATCTCGCTTGTTGTTAACTTTAGGCTTACAGTTGAATTATGGTTTCGCAAACAAAATTTATCGTACAATCGAATTAGCTTGAAAAATACAGGGTGTTCCAATAAAACATAAATATATGTTCGTGTCCGCTTAAACCGGAAGTTGACCATGATGTTTTATATTCCCAAAATACTCGTCGCCATAAATTGTATAATTTCACCTATACATTTTTTTTCTATCGCCTTTAAAAAAATGAGCAAATGAACTGGCCCTGAATTTATAATTAACCTTTATAGACTTTTCATCTTGTTTTTGCATGAGAAATCTACCGTATCATTTGTTCTTACATTTTTTATACACCCTGTATACGGTGTATTAATTTACCAATTTATTGTTTAGTTGTTTACTTTACGAGAGCTATCCAGTCAATAAACCCAAGCATGAAAAAAAAATTGTTTATGTTGCAATCGGTTTACATTTATATTTCGGATAATTTAGTGTGCTTTATGTTTATGGTTCGCTAGCGGATGTTTTTAAACTTCTCAGAATTAACAGAGTATTATAATTGGACAAACAAAACAGGCTTATTAAAACAGAATGTTAGCTTACCCAAGTTTCGTATTTGGATGTAAAAATTAACTGGCGGAATGTATATACGATTATAGCACTTACATACAGCTTTCAGAGATCCATTTGTATAGTCGAAACATCAGACACTCGCCGCGGGTATATATTAGATTATAGGCTGGGGGTTCGATCCGCGGTACGCTTCGCTATCAACAAAATAAACGAAAAAAAAAAGCGTGAGGCGTAGCCCACGGTTCCACTAGTTGTAATTAATTGTGTGTGATGTGGTCATTACAAGTATAAAATGCGACCGCGATTTTCCTGTGGTAAACTTGCGCTGATTGGGGTAACTCGTGCTGGTTAATTTAAGACAATTACAAAATATCGTCTGAACTATAATTCGTTAAAGTCAACTAGTTATATTACTTGTGACAAAATCTCACGATCGATTTTTACAGGATTTTAGTAGTGTATATCCTAAGTTGTTTTTATAAAACAGTTACATAGTGCTGAATACTTGATAATATTATGGGGTTTCCATTTTGTTCAGCGAAAATTGGTTTTAGTTTTCTCTGAAATTACACCTAAATATTTATGAACTTAGAAGAGCAAAACACATTTTGAGATAGAATCTTTAAGAAACCTTTACCGCTTGAATAAACTCTTCAGAATCATTTTACGTTTACGTCATGTATTTGTCTGTAGGGTCACATACGGAAATTACCATTGCGCATTTTTACTTGTTAATGACTGTAAATTTCTAATTATATTAAAAAAGGTTACCATTCTTTAATTAAATTATCTCTCCAGAAAGTTGTAAATTTCTTTTAAATTTTTTCTCTGCGTAGGCTTTTTAAGGATTGATATTTTATGGTCTGCTGGCATCATTCTACTGGCAGTTCTATAAAACAATACCTTCATATAGCTATACTCCGTAAAGCGAGGTAGGTAAAAATGCAATATAAATAAAAGGTTGTAAAGCTGAGTTTGAGTGCATGGCTCCGAGTAGGACGACGCCAGTTCCATTCCGGGATCATGTTGTCTTAGATTTAGGTACGGTTGCGCGCAATCGCAAACTCCGCGACCCAGCAGTTCTCTGGAAATAAAAGCGCTACTAATTCTGGTTAGAGTTTGTATAAAGCTGTAGGCTTCTTTGATTTAAGTTACAAACAAACTATAAAAAAACCGTAAGCCTCATCAACTGTAAAAATAGGCATTAGCACCGCTATCCAAAAATAACAACTGTTTTAGAAATCACCTATTTTATAGTGAATAAACAACTAATTGGACTAATAAGTTATTATTTTTAATAAACATTAGTCTAGACATTAAATATTTCAATTTCGATTATCAGATATACAGAGTTGGGCAAAAGTACGGAACAATGCAAATATCTTTAATACGGCAATCGCAATTTTGACAAAATTTTCTACATAAAGGTTCCGATATACGGCGGATACAATGAAAGTATCGGCGGTGGTTTAAAAGGACTTCCGGTTTAACCGGAAATTATATCAACTTTTTTATCTTAAATGGAACACCCTGTATATTTTTTGATATCCGCTAGATAACAATTACGAAACATTATTGTTCAATATCTCTAAAATTATTTAAAATAAAGGCATGAAACTTTATATCACTGAACTCGCAAAAAAGAATTCTATCGATATATCGAAAAATATACAGGCTGTTCTATTTAAAATAAAAAAGTTGATAACATTTCCGGCTAAACCGGAAGTATTTTTAAACCACCGATACTTTCATTGTATAGCAAAACTTTCATGTAGAAATGTTTGTCAAAATCGCAGTTGCCGTATTAAAGATATTTGCATTGTTCCGTACTTTGGCCCAACCCTGTACAATAAAACCATTTCTTTTGCAAGTGCCTCCCCCTAGCATTAATGCAAAAAATTAGCATCTTATTGAAGTTATCGACGATTTCTACCTTCGGTATAGGGAAGTACTGTTTTCATAAAAATGATCGAAACTTAGATTTTAACGAAACTACACGTTTTGGGGCTCAAATAATCCAAACAAGTTGTTTTTAAAAAATATCTGTCTGTGTGTGGGTGTGTGGGTGTCTGTATCTAAAAGCAAAAATACTAGACCAATTTCGATGAAACTTTAAATGAAAAGGTGTATTGAAAACCGTACTTCCAGTTAAGCTTTTCAAAGAATCCGAAACCGGAGTTAGACATGTTTTTTTGGTTGCGTTTTCTCCAAAATATAATTTTTCAAATTTGAGCAGAGAATCTGAGAGAGAAAAGCGTAAGGCAAATCGAAAACTTTTTTACCGAACTCTCTAACTTCAAAATGATGGCTGCTACAATTTTTTAGAAGTTGTCGACGATTTTTACTTTTCCATACCTTCGGTATTGGGAAGTATTAATTTCATGAAAATGTTCGAAATCTAGATTTTAACGGAAATACGCGTTTTGGGGCTCAAGGAACCCAAAATAGTGGTTTTTAAAAAATGTCTGTCTGTTGGTGAGTGTGTCTGTGACGCCTCTAAAGGCGAAAGAACTAGACCAATTTTGATGAAATTTTAAACCAAGAGGTATATTGAAAATTGTAGTTCTAGTTAAGGTTTTCAACAAAACCCAAAACCGGAAGCGGAAGTTAAACATGTTTTTCTGGTAGAATCTGAGAAAAAACTTAAGGCAAATCGAAAACTTTTTTACCGAACTCTCTAGCTTAAAAATGGCGGCCTCTACGATTTTTTTAAAATATCGGCTTTAACGCCTATTTATTCAAAA
The DNA here is from genome assembly GCA_958336395.1 of Ctenicera cuprea. Taxonomy (NCBI): domain Eukaryota; kingdom Metazoa; phylum Arthropoda; class Insecta; order Coleoptera; family Elateridae; genus Ctenicera; species Ctenicera cuprea. Next base: position 13,465,965 of record OY284495.1, on the reverse strand, counting down.
AATAGTTGTCTGATCGACTACAACTTGTTTAAGAGCTCTTTGTGGGTAGTATACAATGAAATAAAACTAATTTCGAAAATCTGAAAAAAATCCAGAGCTATTGATAATTTTCAAAAATGTTTTTTTTCAAAAATTGCTTATACGGTTTGTTTAAAACTTTTTAGACTGTCAGAACCAAAGATTGGCTACAATTGTGTTTTAAACGAAAGCTATAATTTTACTCTTTCTATGGATTTTTGAAAATATATAATGGGTACCTTTTTATTCCAAATATTTAAAATTTTAAAATAATATTTCTTTCCCGCTACTAGAAGACGCATCTTTACTCGTCAATTATATAAGGCGCGTATTGATGTCCAGTACAGTTTTCGATGCAAATAATAAAATTAGGTTTATACCGTTTGTAAAGGCTAAACTTTCGTGTCGGGTTTCCGGTTCGGTTTATTCGGAATTCGCACTAAGAGCAATTAGTGATTCAGCAAAAACGAATTTTTGCAAACAAATCACTTTAGTGAGTTGATTCGAATTATTAATTAGATAATAACTCGACTTTTGATTTAACGCACTTATCTTTTATTTAGTTGTGCTGTATATAACGCTAATATTTAATAATAATAATTATGTAGTACTAATATAAGATTTAAATTTAAATTTAGCTAAAACTTTAACAGAGCAGATATCACGAAATGTTGTTTTCTTACTTAATTTTATCACCCTTAAGTACTGAATTACCAGTTACTTACAAAAAAAAAGAATTTTCGACAAGACTAGCATACGCAATAACCTTAAATGAGGATCAAGGATAGACAGTTGGTAAACTAGGAATTTATTTACATTGGCAATTATTACACGCAGGATTTTTTCAAGCTGAAAGGAACTCAAATCTGAAAATTATCAATGAGTCACGGCGTACAACATCCTATTTATGTTGTTAAAACTTAAACTTTACACCTCTTAAACCTCTTGAGAGGATTTAGAAATGCATATAGTGATCTAAAATTGAATTTTTTAATTTTGAAGTTAACAAATTTAAAGTTATGGCAAATACTTATTGGTTTAAAGGTTTGTAATCTCTCTCAAAAATTACCTCGACAATAACTACACAATGAAAAATAATGTAGCGGGTGAAGTAAGTTAGGTGAAAACAGAAAAAAAAAGATACTGCAAATCAAGATCAAAACTAAGGCTAGATACTTTATTATCATCTTAATTGTCCTCGTTTTGCCTTTTGTCAACTATTACTTATAACAGATTAGGGAGCTTGCATGGTTGCCTTACCAAACCATTTTTTTTAAGAATTTTGGTTTTACAATATTTTTTCTTCAAGTTACCTTATATCGTTTATGGTATTATTGCGTCGCAAAACAACTTAACACTAATGTTCAAAGACCGGACTTGTAGTCCCGGAACATTAAAACATTTTTAAAAATTTAATAAGTAAACAAAAAGAACGGGCGTACTCAAATCCATTACGTTATACGTGAAACTTGTTGCACAATTTTGCAAGGTTTGTACAACTACAACTGCAACATTTGAGATACATCATTTCGTTCAGTGTTACTTGCGCTAAGCCAGAGGTTCTGCACTAAAACATATTTTTGCAAAGTTTCATAAAATTGTTTGGTGTATTACTTTTAGAACCCCTGACCATGCGTATTATACGCTTATCAACTTCGTTATAAAATAGCTCGAGATAATAAACCAGCTTGGCAGATAAATAATACGTATCTAAACAAGCTCCTCCGGTCAAACATGTGGGGTGTTGCTATTTTAAGCCCGTAGATGATTCGTTTAAAATTTTATATAAGCACCAACTATATATTTAAAGGAATTATGCCAGAATTTATTATTAATTGATTGCCCGATAATTTAAATACTGACTAAATACTAGACTAGAAATCCGAACATTTCAGCAATGTCACTAAAAATTCGCAATACTTACATGGAATAAATATTTAGTGTTTTATGTAAGTTTTTTTAATAATCATGTATTTTACTGATGTAAAACGCATCGTATTTTTCTTTGTTCTGCATAATGCTAGAAAAAAATTGAAAAATAGTATCATCACTGCATAAACAGTTATAAATTTTAAACTCTGCATAACAAAGAAAGAGTCAATTTCTGCAATAATTTTCGCCGTACAAAACGTTTCAACGTTTCGGTTTGCTCATTTCAATTAATTTACATTTTGTTTGATTGATTCAAACATTTGTTTTAGTGTGTTTCTGACAGCAAATTGCGATTTCTCCATATTACGTTGTATTCTACTCCTGTCTCAATTATTCGTCTGTCAATATTCAGGACTGCAAGTTTACTTTGCGGTTGATGAAATAATTTCAACGCTGTTTAGGAATCAGAGCAAAAACTAGACTAATTTTAACTGTTGCTTAATTTCAAAATTTTTTATCCCGTCAGTGGCGTTCGTGTTAATCAATATTTATACTACGAGCGGATTGAAGCATAATCTGGTTATTAAATTGCAACAATTTATGGCTCTGCAACGAGTATTTGTTTGCAATGACAATTTTTTGTATGCAGGACAAGCACGATTTGTTATGCAGAAAGTTTGAGTTTTGGTTACTCCAATTATTTTGCAGTTGACGAGTGGTACATGTTTGAATTATTTCACGTATAGTGATTGGCGGATGAGTGGAATAATCAAGGGTAATACATTATAGGAAAATTAAAACACTATGAAGCTTTTCTCACTTCGCACCAGCAAATGCAGTCCACAGATATATAATTATTTTATTTTAAATTTTCGCACATATTTTTTCTATTGTCAGATTAATTAAGTTGTAAGTTGAAAGTGGGTCCATATTTGTTTCTACTTGAAGCCTTACCCCGTGGACAAACTGCTACGAATTCTTTTTTAAGCTCAATTTATTGTTGTTGAATTTATGACAACCCAACAGTGCAAAAAAGCTGGCTGCTATTGGAATGTAACCTATCCCTCCTCGCGGGAAGGTTTGTTTATACGATAACATAAATATATGCTACAGCTGCTATATGTTATTTTGGTTCTGACCCACACTGTCATGTCATACATGCTCCTGCTGGGAGTTTTGGTTTTTTGATTTTGTCTTTTTTACACGTCGTTTTAAAAACAATAGTGCTCGTCCGGGACGCGTATATCTGAAGTTTTGCCACCTCACAATGTGTCATAAAAACACCGTTGTCGAATCAAATTTAAAAAACGGGATTATAAGTTGTAGAAAAGTAGAGTATGTTATATGTAATATTGTTTCCTTTACATGTTTGGTAGGGACGGAGTAGCGTACGTGGCCTACCTTAAGCACCGCCACTGTTCGTAAGCACGTTTAGCACAGTCGTCTGTAGAGACTCAATATGCGTTTCCTCGATTTGTATCTTTATTAAGAAAATTACTAAACAAGGGATTTTTTAGTAGATGGTATATTTAGTTGGAAACGCAATTCCACCATTTTTTGCTGAAAATCCCCAATTTACAGACTTTACGTAAAAACGGAATTGTGGTGCTAAAAAGTATCCGCCTCGGCGTGGATTTAAGAGTTTATTAAAAAATTCCATTCCCTATCTAAACCAGAAAGCTCCTCTGCATAGCTTAATTATTAGCAAAGATAGAAATAGCCAATGTATCCAAATTTGACATTTTCTCGTGTCTCACTGAGGGTCGTGACCAGTAGCGTTCGTAAAGGAATTTTCCATTAGGTTGTGTTTGCAAAAACAGTTTTTTGATAAGACGCACAAAGGATTTTTTGCATAATCTTGTGCTTGTACGAGTCGAATGGCGCCGTTAGTGTTGAGATGCATTAGCATATACAGGGTGTTCAGAAAATTCTGTGCCCTAGCAAAGGGGCATATTGTACGTTTACAAATAAGACAAAAAGGTTCTGAAGAGTTACAGGTGGTTGAAGATGACCTCTAAGATGCAGATTTGTTTGTTTAAATAACTGTTGATCTCGTTGAGTAAGGTACTTCAAATTTACATATTGTGTAAGTTTTATTATATTGTAACGTGAAAACCTGGCTGCAACAGTTTGAAAATTTATAAAAATTTGATTTGTTGCCTTGGTTTCAAGAAAACGCGCTGGTGGCGCTTTAAGTACATTCCAACCCGCAAAATGAACGCGCCGGAATGCTGTTTACTGGAAAAGTTTGTTTCTCATCTGACTTCCCTAGCACTTTCAGCCATTATAAAACCCGACGACCGACCTAAAATGTTTAATTATACTTTCAGAATTATTTTTTCAGAATTCTTTCGAAATTATTCCCTATTTAAACTCTGAACAAAAACAAGCCGTCTTTTTCAAAGATCCAGATTTCAGTTCAAACTGTTATCGACCAAAAAGCTTAATATGTTCAAATAAAATTGAAACAGTTATATTTTGATTTTGTTGGATCGTTAAACTGCCAGAGATCATTTGTTGGTTAAATTCGGTAAAACTGAAAAAGTGATAGTTCGGTTTTGCACAACCATTATTAGCCAGAAAGTTTAACTCAATAAGTTAAGTTGAAAAAATAATATTTGGACTTGACTCGAATCGTTAAACTTCCAGGAATCTTATTTTATCTTATTTTAACCGCTGTGTGCCAAATTTTTTTTTTATTTTATTATAACCGCCAGGTTATCAAAAAACTTATTTATTTTAAGTAACTCTGAAAGCAGAATACTTTAGTTTTACTTTCACCGACTTTTTTATGAGAATTTTGCTAGGCAAAACTCATTTTCATTTCAAGTTACCTATCAAGTCTTAATTACCCCGATAATTTTAATACACCCAAAAGCTTTCAAATGTAGTTTAAAGCTAGGAACCAATTGAAATTCGATAAATTCATTTGACACTTCGACGCTAAATTTTCATGTGCGATCGGCACAAGCATTTTCATGCCATATCACGTGCGATTGTAACAAGCTTCAAAATTACTTTAGTTGGCAATTTCTAAGTTAATTAAAGCCAGTAAAAGTACACCTTTTGTAGTTACCTGAGGAATTCACCAGAAAACACGCCACAAACTAATTTTCTTTACCACACTGAGAAAACAGGATTTGTTGATTCAACATGATTTCGACTTTCAAAATATTTCTGTTGAATCAACTGATTTTTGCTTATTCCGAACAAAAATTGTATTGCTTTAATAGTTACAGAGTATTCATGCAAAATAAATAAACTGTCAAACTATATTTGTTTCATTGAACACTATTGTAGGGTTGAATGAATAGTGAACACAACTGTGCTTTGAAAGAATACACTTTTTAGTCAATCCAATAAAATGTAAGTAATTGTTTCAATGCAAAACTGTTTGTTTAAACCAAAACGTGTTTGGTATTGTCTCAACATATTGCAACATTATTGGTAAAATTGTCGTACATCGATTCGAAATATGTTGCTTTCAATGTAACAAACATACAATTTTGAATATAGAACTTGTGGTAGTTTCTTCAGTATACGAAAGGTGTTTGGAACAAATGTTTTGAAGATTTGCCATAACATTTTATGAAATGTAATGTGGATCACATATATTAGTTGGGGTGCTGACTAATCATTTAGCTTATCTTTGTTCAGATGCGTGTTTTGACTAAGTCGAGGAGCTCGCGCAAATTTTAAGACCGTTATTTCTGTGAGAACAGTGCGGTGACTGGTGTCTTTAGTGAGGTATCTGCAAGCTTAATTAAAGTAAGTACAAAATTAAAATATCGTTTATAACTATAGTTACACACAAATGAAGCATATAGGGAATCGTTTTTTTTATGTCGTCAAATAAAACATTGAAGATAAGTACTTTTAAAATAAATTTATTAATTATTAGGGTTACTACTCGACGTTTTCTCTGGACATGCTTTAACTAATGTTTAGAATTGCTAGCGTAAGTATTTTCAAAATTATTAAAGGAAATAGCCGCGCTGGGGGCTTGTCGAAATTATCAATTGTATTTTTTGAGAAAGTATGCATATAAGCGTTTTTCACCATTAAAAAGCTTTAAGGAGAGTTCTGGGATACTATCTGTAGGTGTATTAAAATAGATGTATTTATATATAATTATTTTTATACGAATATTTTTTAGTATAATTTTTTTTATATAATTTGTATTACAAATTATTCATAATTTATGTTTTCTGCAGGTGATATGGAAAATAGTGCTGTATAGTTACAGAGTTATACAGAAACATGGGAGTTAGTAATGACACACTGGAAAGATACTTTTCAGATGAGTCGAAATAGTAATTTCTCAACAGTAAAAAAGTTCATTGACGATTGGCCAATTTTGAAACACAAAAGTGCTGGTGTATTGGTAATAATGTACAAATAAGTGGTATGGATTTCTGAATTAAAACGAATCTATTTCAGATAGAAGATGATTAAAATATAATGTGTTCGTAGTCAGGAATGAATATGTATTTGAAATGGGGATGGTTTTTTTACCAAAATGTTGAATATCATTAGATAAGTCAACAGAAGAATTGTTAAGTAATCTATCTGAAGATTTACCTGAAGGTAAACAATGCACGTTTAATTTTTCAGGGAATATTATTTGTAATTGTTTGTTTAGATAGCAAATGGACGATCAAAATCAGTGTCCTTTTCCTTCAAGGGACGAATAAGAAATAAAAATATTCTACGGAAGCCCGCGATTGTGGAGTGCAAAAAAGCATCATTAACCATGTAAAAGTAAAGTTTGTTGTGATTTTTTATGTCATAATTATCTCTTAATATAATGGTCTCAGTGTACACTTCTTAATAACTTCAGTGAATGAGAAATATGTTTGTACTTTTGTTTCATTATACTTGTTAGTCGTAAATTTTTATAATAATATGCTCTCTGTGGGATTGCAAATTCAAAAATAGAAAACTGTTTATAATTAATAGCAAGATTAGGCATTAGTATTCCGACAAGTTCACTTGCTGACAAACCAAATGTTTTTGTTTGTTTCCAACAATATTTTCGTTTGAACAGCATCTACTTAGGCAGCATTTAGAAGAAATAGAACCAAATACAAGCAATCAAAAATGTTCTGGAAGAGTGTTAAAAGATTATTCAGATACCACATATTGTATTGTACGCAAATTCTATTCTAGTGTGTGTTTTATAACGTGCCGTTGGTTTTTCTAAATATTACCAGGTTACGAAATTCAAGAATCTACGAATATTTCCATTTTTAAATATGCTGAATTAAATGGAGTAGAGTGGCACACACCTCATATTCTAGGAAATGTTGTTTTTGAGTTATAGATATAAGTACTTTGTGTTTAATGTTTAATATTTTTAATGTTATTTCTGAAAAAATATTTAATTTTCTATGTTTTACTTCTTTATATAGCGTCTAAATTTAATGTATTTCACTGTTTTTATCTGCTGTTCTTAATAAATAAGAAAAAAATATAAAGTTGCATTTTTCAGTGTTAATCATATCCAAAACCAAACTAGGAGTATATCCAACAAGAGGAATTTATTGCTTCAATCGTTGTTAAGCTTGTTGATTCAAACAGTGTTTCATATTGATTCAAAATTGAAAAGTATTTTAATTTGAGAACTATAAAACATCAACTAAAAATAATTGTTATTGGTGGAACAGCTTTCAGATGTCCGTGGAATGCATTCTGCTATTTGAACGAACAAAATACTACAATTTATTAGAGAATTTTAACCTGTTGACTTAATGCACCGCGAACTTTGAGAAGATATGGCAACACACTCTAATCAAAAGCATTATGCGATTCTTTTGATAAACATTGGATTGGTTTAATATCCTTAACCAGTTCTCTTAAGAAATAAAGCATTCCAAATAACAAAGCTACTATGTATTAATGCGACACTTTTTACGATTGCATGAACATAATTAATTTAACACTTTTAAAATCTCGATTGAATGCATAAGATACATTGTTTACCGGTGATGTGTAAAAACTGTTGACTGAAACGTTTTCTGTTTGTTTCAACTAATTATTTTTCTCGGTGCAGATAACCAAAATACCTGCAAAACCGAGCATCCACATTTAATTACACATTATTTTATTACAGACATCCGTGGACTTCTTGTTCGAGTGAATTTAGGTTACATTTTGTGTGTGCAAAACTTCATCATTTTCATTACAGAAAGCACCGAGGTTAAGCGGCAGCAATTTCGACCAGACAACGCATTTTAATAGATATTCGATTGGTCCTTCGACAGCTGGGTAAATTTCATAGGAAGAAAATCAATATTCCCTCTTTTCAACCAATCAACAGCCAAAGAGGAGAGCGTACCGTTCCGTAAGGAGCGTACCGTTTTAGAAAGTAATTTTGCGTAATTGTCATATAATTGTTGTAAATAACATAATACAACTTAATAAGATATTAAAAACTGTATAAATAGGGGTAATAATAAAAGCTATTAATAACATTCAATCACAGTCTTTCTGTTTATTTCCGGCGAATTCTGGTTTCTGAGTTATCCGGGGTAATTCAACCTTTCTTGCACCTTCCGTTGACGTGAAGGTTGACGTATTACAATAATTGGTTTCGCGGAGCCGCCGATTATATCAAGATAACATGACCAGATAAAAAAATTTTTAAAGATCTAATAGCCAAGTGAGTTTAAAATAACCGGTTCTACGAAACCAATTGTGATAAAAATTAGACAGTATATAGCAACTTATTAAATATGACTACTTGTCCAATTTGAAGCACCTAGCTCAAAGCAGTCGAGAGTTATTCAAGAAAAGCTGCATCGTAAAGGTCATCTTCTGTAACTCTTCCAAGAAGCATTTTTGAAAGCTTGTTTCTAGGATTTTTGTCCTTCTCTTTAAACGTACAATATTGCCCTTTGCTAGCGGACGGGAATTTCCGAACACCCTGTATTGGCGTTAAAAATTTAGGCTTAGCTCTTTTATCGGCAAATATATCAAATAACCAACAATTTCAAACACGACTTTAGGGGGTGTAAAGCAGAAACGCGATATGCCTGCCTTTGTACGGAAATCGGATTTAGTTGTAGATATTTCGCCTATAGAACGAGCCTTTTCTAGTGGAATTTGATGCAAACGTAATTTTGTCTAAAATATACACAAGCCCGCTTTGTAGCTGTTAACGTTCTTCAAATTTCCACAAGGTTTTATTTATTTCCAAGGCGATTTAACAAAGATTAGAAGGGTTTAATTAACTGTTCTTGCGCAAACAAAGATAAACAAAAAAATTCTGGGAACATTTGCTTGTCAATTTATTCTTTGGTAATTCCTATCTTGGAAAAACAAAAAGGCCTAAACAATGACTTAAATTTTATGATAATGCTAATCGCATAATTCGGAATAATTTTATTCCATAGAAATAAATTAGCAAACCAAACACGCTAAATTTCCGTTACAATTTCCTGATTTACACGTTCTCACTTCGCTAATTTGAATTTAGATTTAAATAAACATTAGTATTGCAGAGCAGCTAAATTATCTTCTGTACTGCAACACGCTTTATGCTTTTTACCATAACAGACCCAGAACTACTACTCGTACAACAATATTATTATTACAATGTCGAGTTCAACAGTGGTAACGTACCACCTGTTTATAATATTGATTAACGTAATAAAAAACTGCTATTATTGCAGTATCATCATACCTAAAAGTTTTTACAAACCAATAAAACGATTAAAATAATCATCAAATGCCCTCTTTCCATAATAAGTTGCGATAAAAGTAGATACTTTTTATGTAGCTTTGGTAAAATTACGTTCTGTGAAATTTGCTTCACTCAGTTATTTGCTCTTGGAATTGCTCCTATTACTTCTACTGTTTGCTTCCGTATTTTCTCAGTGTGTACCCAAGCACTAACACTTTTCCTAACAGGGTTCCCGAGAAGTAACAAGCTCGTAAGAAACTTTCGTAATTGACCCTCTTCAGAATGCATGCGTTTTCGAGCAAACTTTTTAAAAACGACGGTCGGTCGTAATTATTTCTATTCTTCTAGTTTACATCTGGAAAATCTTCTTAAAACTTGCTTATTATTTCAGGTCGTATTTGCCTAGTGTACTGTCTTAAAATATCTAAAATTAAATTTTTCTATTTATTAAATGCCTAACTGTCTCACCATAACACGACGACAGGCCCCTACATGCGCAGTCAGTTCAATGATCGTTTTCGGCAAATATTTATGTTGCAGTCACTGCTTTTGATAATTATTTATGGCTTACTTCAATTCTGGAGGGTCGGACCAGTGTATTTATCGCGCTGACATGAGAATCTCTCACAGCGCATTGTATTTGTTTTATTTCAACAACACACAATTATTATAGTAAAAACATTGCAAACAGAACGTTATTACAATTTTACTAAAAATAACTTTTATTGCTAAGGCAATCTCATCAATAAAAATGTTATTATGGACAAGACGTGCTTACAGTGATATTGTCACGATCCGGTTTTAATTAAATAAAACTCGGATAATGCACATGTCTGGATACGACCACAGAAATATGATTACAGTTTTAAAAGATTATTTTCAAATATAAATAAACTGATTAAGATACATAGTTAAATTGACAAACTAAATGCAATTTAAATAAACACAAGGGAACAACAAAAGTTACTTACATAAAAAGCCTCCAAATGAGGGCCCTATTAGAGGCCGACAAAAAAACGAAGTCACGAAACAAAATTAAATGAGCTGGGACTCAAGTTGGAACTCTTTGATTTAGAACGAATTTTTTATTATAAAGCTTTCATAAGTAATTACTTTACATGTGACTTAATTTCGTACCTCATTGAAACACAGGCCAGCAAGTTGTGCTTACTTGATATTGAATTAAATCGTGAAAAAGGAATTATTTTTGATAGATCTTAAAGCTTGTTGACATCCGGTAAACATTTGGGTATAAAATTTTGTAAAAGCAAAAGTAACAAAATAAATTTATATTAAGTATGTGGTTAATTGATATTTCCAAAATATAAATTTCAATATTTCTCGCATTCTCATTTGTGACAATTTATGGAACCGCGGAGCTTTTTTAAAACTTTTTTTTATTAATCGTATAATTTTTGATTAAGGTAGCTGTTCAGGACAAGACACACAACACAATATTTTATTAGACAAATAAAACAAAATGAAGCTTTTCTTACTTCGCACCCGCAAATGCAGCCCACAGATTTATAATTATTCTGTAATAAATTTTCGCACTTATTCTTTATTTTTTCTATTGTCAGGTTAATTTAATTTCTAAGTTAGGACGAAGGTGGGTTCATATTTTTTTCTATTCGAAGTCTTACCTCGTGGGTAAACTGCTACGGATTATTTTTTAAACTCAGTTTAATGGTGCCGAATTTATTACAACCCAGCAGTGCAAGAAAGCTGACTGCTATTGAAATGTAACCTATTCCACCTCGCGGGAAGGTTTGTTTATACGATAACATAAATATGTGCTACAGTTGCTATAAAAGCTATTTTGGTTGTGACACACATTGTTATGTAGTAAATTTCTCTGCTTGGGGTTTTATTTGTTTACATACCCCTGGTATCGTTTTAAAAATAATAGTGCTCGTCCGGGGCGCGCATATTTGAAGTTTTGGCACTTCACTGTTTTTCCAAAATATGACTTTTAATATTTCTAACATTCTGATTTGCCACGGAGCTTTTTTTTAAACATTTATTCATTCATATTTTAATCTTTAATTGAGGTGCTTGTGCAGAACAAGATACACAGCACAATCTATTATTAGATAAGTAAAACAAAATGAAGCTTTTCTCACTTCGCACCCGCAAACGCAGTTGACAGATTTATAATTGTTTTGTATTAAATTTTTACACATATTCTTTATTTCTTCTATTGTCAGATTAATTTAGATTTTAAGTTAGAACAAAGGTGGGTTCATATTTTTTTCTATTCGAAGTCTTACCTCGTGGGTAAACTGCTACGAATTATATTTTAAACTCAGTTTAATGTTGTCGAATTTATTACAACTCAGCAGTGCAAGAAAGCTGACTGGGATTGAAATGCAACCCACCTACACCCCACCACGCAGACGGTTTGTTTATACGATAACATAAATATATGCTACAGCTGCTATAAGCTATTTTGTTGTGACTCACATTGTTATTCTGGTTATTCCCATTTCTAGGGTTTTGTTTGTTTACATAGCCGTAGTCTCGTTTTAAAAACAATGGTGCTCGTCCTGGTCGCATATCTGACGTTTTGCCACCTAATAAATTTTTATAAAACTATCGCTTTCGTGTAACCCTTAAAACGGAATTATACGTAGTAGAAAAGTGGTGTGTGTTATATGTAATATTGTTTGCTAAACTAAATAAAGTTTAAATAAACATTGGTTTTCTAAAGGAGCACCACATAAGCAGCCCGCGAAGGGATAAAGTCACCAAGCCAAATCAGATGAGCTGGAATTCGGACTCAAATTGGAACTGTCTGATTCAGAACGAATTTTTTCCCTATAAAGCTTTCACAAGTAATTACTTCACATGTGACTTAATTTCATACCTCATTGCATGTTGTACTTACTCGACATTGAATTTAATCGTAGAAAAGGAATTATTTTTAATAAATCGTAAAGTTTTACGACATCCGGTAAAACATTTAGTGATAGGATTTTGTAGAAGCTTTGTAACAAAGAAATAAAATAAATTTATATTAAAAATATGGTTGATAAATATTTCCAAAATATGACATTTAATATTTCAAGCATTCTGATTTGTGACAATATATGGGACCGCGGAGCTATTTTTAAAACGATTATTCGTTCATACTTAAGAAGAGATAGTGTTAAGCTGTAGATACCGGGTGATCGTAAAAGACATGATTCAGAGCAGGCCATGACCAAAGTGTTAAAGTTGGCAATACTTAATATAAGCCAATTGTCAAATGTTGACAGCTGTAAAAATTTTTGGTTAGATACATTTAACTTAATAGTTAACACTATTATTTTTGCGTGACAGATTTTTGTTTAGTTTTACATACTGAGCACTAATTCATTCCTAACGTATATCCGGATATAATATGTACAAGTCAAAACAAAAATTCGACAAATAGATATTGAGCAATGACATTACAAGCAATGCGTGTTCATAAATTTTTAATGTATGAACCAATTTAATTTTGTCTGGGCTAACAATTAATAAACATCTTTCCCAGCCTAAGTCGTCCACTGCTGGACATAGGCCTCCCTCGTGTGGGAGGCCTAATTAATAAACATAAACTAAACTTAACCCAAATATTGGGAACAAGAGTTACAATAACAGACGCGCTGGTAACACAGCTTGCAGAGGAACTAACTATACCCGTGGGCTACGCCCAACGTTTTGTTGGTAAAAAAATTTAATAATCTCAATAGTTAAGGAAATGGTAAGGGGTGACACTTAAATAACTCACCCGTAGTTATTACTAACATAAAGTCTTTTGCTTAAAAGTTTCGGTTTGGAAAACTTTCCTAAACTGTTATCCGGGTATGAGAAGCTTTATGCGAACATAATAATGAGTTAAATATTTGTTCTAAAATGAGAACATCTGTTCTATAAAACTGAATTCCCACTTTTGTAAATTCAACACCAAAAAAGTGAGACGTGTGCATTTAAACTCGTGGAATGTAATGGAAAATATATATTAAGCACATTTTTAGCTATAACACTTCAGCAGCATTACACGAAATAGAACTGGTAATGTGAGGATTGTAAATTATGTTTAATATTCACAATAGCTCGTTATTGAATTTTAGAACTTTATGTTTTGTTCGTTGGATTTTTGCGGTGACTGAATAAAAAATTAAATTATTAAACTTTTTCCGTGCGAAGTTTTACTTCAAGAACTCTCGAAAAAGAAAAAAGTTTGAAAGTTACGGAAGCGCCAACGATTTGGAAATTACAATTTTTCATTTTGCGTTGATGAAAAGCGAAGGTAAAACCGGCAGAGAAGTGGAATTAAGCATCAACCACAAACATTTGTTTCATTTATTTTGCTAAGCAGTAATACAGGGTGTAATAGACCACCCATGCACTCCCTTTTACGGCTTAACTATTGAACCTACATCGATGGGATACAAAATTTGTTATATAAATCGTACACGAGGTATTCAGTAAAAATATTTTTAAATTTTTTGGGGCCCCGAAAAGGGTAGTTTTGGGGGAGGGGGCTAGGGGGGTTTATCCAGATTTTCAAATACGAAGATGGATCAAGTCGTACCTCATTTAAAAGGTATTTTTAAGCCCAACAACTTTAAAAAAGGTATAATTCTATAACTCAAACCGTTTCAAAATGGCGGCCAATTACATAAAAAAGCGGCCATTACATAAACCTTTTCCCAACCGCACATGAACTATTGCACCAAGAAAATTGATGCTGATCGTCATAGTACATAAAATTAGCTTTCTAACGATGTAACTCATAAGGACAAGAATAAATGTCAATAACCCCTCTATCCTAAAAAGAGCGGGAACATTCAAAAATTTTTTTTTAATCTTAAACAGGGCGAGGGATTAAGTAATACTTCATTTTAAAGATCCCACCAAACTCAACAGTTTTTGTGTTGAAAGTTTTTTGATATTTTTTACAGTTACAAAACGGCGACTCAATTAATAAAAATTGATGAGCCGCTACCTCTACCGTATCTAAGGCAGTGAAATAGGAATTATTTTGATGATTTATAAAGTCTATTCACATAACTTTTAAATCCACGTGCGAGTTAAAGTTGGACAACTCAACATCGCACTCGCAATAAAACCTTCATTATACCCGGTTGGAAACTATTAATGCGTGTGTTGGTGTTTTTGACGAATAGGATGTGCACTGTCTCGTAATTATTATAAAATGTAAGATGGGGAGGTGGGTGATGGCGATGTCACAACTTGTTAGTCGGAAGGGGAAAATAAAAATGCATGATCGAGACAGCGAAGTACAGGTTGCACGCAGCTCGACTTGGGCGCTGGCGTGGGTTACAACTTGATTGGCGTCCCAATCTGTGAATTTCTTTGTGACGCCATTTATCAATTTTTGAAAATTAAAGATTTATGAACGGGTATCAACAAGATAATTGGATTGTTCACTAGTGATAGTAGAATAAGATTCAGAATTTAATTTCCAGTAGCAAAAAATTTGGGGGGGGGGGGGATTAACCTTCCCCTACCCATTAATTATTGACTAAAGAATTCTGTTTGGTCGCTAATTTCCTGTAATCGTAAGCAAGCGTTTTTCCAAAAATATTAATTACGATTTTCTTTAAAACAAACCAGATACAGTGCAACATCCACGGCTTAGTGCCGCACTCTCCCCCTAGAATTGAAAAAGTGGTACGATCTTATAGTGGGTGTTGGCGCTAAAACGTTGATACAAAAGTACTTTTGCCTTATATTTTGAACAAAATTGTCTCACTTACTTATGAAAACGGATTGACCCGTTTGCCTAAATTGGGCTGTATAATGGGTCTGGCGATACAACTAAGGCCATAGTATATGCAATAAAACTGAATTAAAGTTAGAATGTTATGTATACTCCATTTACTTTAGATTTGAATTGTCATAGGCAAAATTCATATAAGAATCTCCTGTTACATTGTGATTAATTTCGTCATAAGCTGTAGGTAGCTAGTGTCAAAAATATGACGGTTAGCTTATGCTAGTAAATAATTATATTAATTATATTGATACTTTGCTACGAATAATACACGGAACACAGATTAAAAAATTTAGTCTTAATAGTTTTGCCAGTGATGTAATAAAGACAGGTGTTTGCACTCTATTCAATTGTTTTCATCTCCAAACTTTGACAATCTCAGGGTTTCTTGTAAATTTTATCAACAGATGGGGCAACTGTAAATGTAAATTTTATTTTAAAATAAACTTGAAAAGTAAGAAGTGCTTTTATTTATTTATTACTACGGTAATATTCAAAGCAAAAATGCCAAAATACTGTTGGCTTATCAAAAGGCGAAAACAAAGGTTTATCGTTATTTGGTGTTCCTAAGGTGAATTTACCTGTGTTGTTTACCTATAATTGCTAATTATGTAACCAGTAAATAAATGGTTTAAATTAAAATTATGCTTTGCTGAAGAACGCTTACATTTCGTAGTAGTAAGTAA
The DNA here is from genome assembly GCA_958336395.1 of Ctenicera cuprea. Classification (NCBI taxonomy): domain Eukaryota; kingdom Metazoa; phylum Arthropoda; class Insecta; order Coleoptera; family Elateridae; genus Ctenicera; species Ctenicera cuprea. The sequence continues at coordinate 13,449,938 of OY284495.1, read as the reverse complement.
CGAGTTTTATTATTCTACTGACTACTTCTGTTATGAACACAGTTTGCTTTTGCACTATAAAACCAGATTATTGTGGCGACTTGTTTGTCCAATGTTGTTGGTTGTTGGTATTTGGTTTTTAGAATCATTTTACTTTTTTTTTAACTAAAAACCACCACAAAAATAACTACAGTAAACTATAAACATTACGTAAAAATGCAGAATAAATGTTTCACTTACTTGCATATTTTATTAATAGAAGTAAAAACGAAAGTAACTTACTAACCTAACCTTAAGAAATAAGTGTTGTACAGAAAATAGGTGTCAAAAATGGCCGAGTAGTGATATAAATAATTATCAAACCGCGCCAATTTTGAAATATACCTTAAATTTGAAGTTTTAAGAGCGCCATCTATGCGCAAATCTTATAAAGAGTCCCGAGATTGTCAAACTTTTAGGATGAATTTTTCATATAGACAAATGGTAGGAGTTGCAACACCATACTCTTCCTTACATCACTGTTTTGCTATACAAATTAACAGAATGATCTTAGTTATTGAAATGAATTTCGCAGTGCTTTGACAGTTCATATTTAAAGCGAATGGAGTATAGGTATAAAGCATTTTTGTGTACAGCACTTTTACCTTTTTTATTTCGTACTTAATTTTCTTTTAATTAAAAACGTATTTTGCAATAATTTTACTAGCTATTAGAAATATTGAATAAAATCATTCGTTGCAAAACTTTTATTATTATTCCATTATTCCAAATTATTCCAAAAATGCTGATAAGTGAATATTTCTATTTCAAACCATTTGAGCTTCTATGTCTGACATTCTTTTATGTTCCAAACAAGTAGGACTAATTTATTTGCAGTACGAATTTTCAACGCTAATTTGAATTGTAAAGCCAGTACTTGATTTACTGCATCTATTTATAGGCTTTCTAAAACAAATGTTTTTTTCAAGGGAGTTTAGTGGCAAGGAGATTGAATAAAATAGAACAGTTTTTTTCAGTCCACCTGTTTTGCGATGAAAAGGCTACATAACTAGGACTATTGTTGTATGTGAGAGAAACTCACATCTCAGACTGATCCGAGAAAACTCCACTACTATTTCATTCGTGTTCAAAACGCTGGAAAGACTCAAAGAGATGTTTTTAATGACGATTTACTAGTGCCTTTACCATTACACTTATTAGTATTGGGGATAATCGAATGATTGCAATGCGAATAGATTTAATAATCGGGCGATTCATTTGGATGTACAGAGCGAGCAAAAAAGGTTAATAACCACGTGACCACTGACTAATTTAAATGCAGTGAATTTTATTTTCCAATGTTGTCTGCCGTGCTGATTCCCTTTTGCAATGTCATTGTGTTTCATTGGCGTTCGTGCACTCATTTTGAGCAGCTATTGTAATTTATAAATCAAATATGTTTTTCTACAATAATATTATTAAATAAATCCCATCATTTATTTTTGCTTTATTAAATATTTTTACAGAGCTTTTAAATTGTGTGACGTGCCAAATTCTTTTTTTTTATAAAAATGTGTTTTCTGTGCCCTAATTTGTACGTGCTACGCCAATGGTAATTGCCACAACTGTCAGATTTAGTTTCCTGAAACAAGGTGGCCACTTCTGTAGAATGGGTTGCCTATGTTACGTAGTCAGGTGGTTCTTCACCTTTTTTGCTGGCTCTGTACCTATGCGGTAAATAGTAGCGTAAATGCCTTCTGCTTGATTCTAAAATGCCTTAATGTGTAACTTCTCGTTCTCATTGTCCTTCCTTAGGGTGCTCGTCAAAAACAGAGTAAACCTTCGACTTCGAATAGTTCAAAGTTTGAATGCTCGGATGCGCATGCAGTGCTCGTCGTAACTTGTAGTAGCTACCGCCCACTCGGGCTTTATGCTTCAATTTCTAAAGCATATCTTACGTACACAAGTTAAACTTCAGGTGTCTTAAAACACCATTCATTTCTTAAAGTGTTTTTAATTTAATCACTCTTTATTTATTATTCAAAATTGGTTTTTTAGTAGTATTTTTATAAACCGTGAAAGTGGATACATTTTCTTGTTTTATAAATTAGTTGTTTCTTAAATTTTAATATTATTTTAATGTGGCGATACATGTCTAATGGCTTAATCTGGCAGTGTGACCATTTACAAATGGAGGTACACTTGCTCAGTTCGCTTGCTCAAGACCAAGCAAGCTGCCAGTACAACACCAGTAGGTATATCCGTTTGCGAATAGCATACAATTTACATAATCAGTCTTCCATGGTCCCAATTAAGACGACCTTAAACTCTTCCGAGGAGAAGTGGACGTATCAAGTTAAACTAATCGAAGTGACCGCTATAATTATGGAACAGTTTTCTGGTATAGCCAGGAAACTTTCCTTTCCTTATTCCACGTCATTTGAAGTAAACCTACATTCTCTGGATGAAGAAATACAATTGCTAACACCAACAACATTTAAAATTTAATTATAAACGTTGTGCTTGTCTGCTGCTTGATGCCAACTAGTACCCTACCAAAGTGTAGGCGCACGGTGATCGCGGCAAGGAGAAAACAGCGAGAACTCGTAACTCATACATGCGGTAGCAGCTATGCTGCAGATTCAATTTATTTGAAACTTTATTTATTTATATTGTTTGTGTGATTACTAATTTTTGCAAAATTATGTAATTTTCATCATCAGAATCAGCACGAATCAAGCTACAATTTATCACCAATACTTTTTTGTAGCCGCAATACTTTAGCAGTATTAACGGCAAAAAGCTTAAAAATAATTAGAGTTTGTGTACGTTTGAAGCGAGACAATTGCATTTCAAAAATTTTAGTTCCGTAATCCGTTCCGTGAATTTTCAAAAATGTACTTTTTTTTTAAATAGAAAGGTTACAAAAACTTTTTGAAATTTTTGCCGGAGGTATTTGCAATATTGAAATTTCACGTTGTACCTCTAACTCGAAAATTGTATCTAACGTCCTTTTGCACAGGAGTGTCCGTAAGCTCACTATTTAAACGACTTTTATAGCCGCGAGCAACTTACTATGGCCCAAGCAAAAAAATATTATAAATACGTGCGGTGCACAGTAAAGGAGATACGTAGAGATGGGGCCTAGAGACTGATCTGATCGAGGCTCTAGAGTTTGGTAATTTTTCCAAAAAAATTCCTTTAATTTTGTTTTTAAATTTGTTTATTAACCAACCACAAGAACATAAAAATGGTAGTGTAGCAATCACAAATAATAGGGCAACAACTTTACATGAGATACTTTTTGTCATTTAAAACGTAGATGTTCAGATAATCGGTGAAAAGAGCGCGACACATTTTCGTCTCCGTGTCCCGTCTCCGCCAACTAGTTTTAGTCTAACGAGAAAATATGTAGGTGCCGGTAAAGAAGTTTCACTTCACTTATGCAGGCCTAAACTGCTGCTGCGTATTTTCCGTGCCACTGTAAGGACCGGACTGGCTGTCCGGGTTATTAAACACAAAACGGACCAACTCAAATGCAGCAACGGTAAATTAAACATCTCGCCGGCACAACGGCCTACGAATCACCTGGAAATGTTCGGAGCCGGTGGGCCAGCCCGGCGCTGTCGTGAACTGGAGTGATGCGCAGACCGGGCTTCACAAATAAGGCTGCGACAAGCAGGTTCTGATTAGGGATTGTTCACCTAAAGTAGCTAATTTACTGGAAGAAATTAAACTGACAGCGCCAAAATACATTCCATATTTTACTGAACCATGTTTATTGAAGGTATCATCTGTTCAAATGAATATTACGACAGTGAAACCATTCCTATATGATCCTTGTGGTGCATGCTTGTATGTAACTGCTGACTGTTATAATTAAAATGCATTATGTAAAGCAACTAATTGTAATGAGCGCGTATGCCATCTTAGAAAGCATTACCTTGTTTCGTTACCAATGTATAACCGAAACCTACACGGAAACTTCCACTGACAATAATATCTTGACTTTCCTATTCATCCGAAAATCAATTTTATGTTGCATTTAATTCCGATAGCGTTTTATTATATATTGTATTGTGTATTTGTATGGTTTGCACTAGATTGGTTTTCGTATTTCATTCTTCGTAGAAATTCCATTTTTATCTACAAAAAATTCTACTAGGAAATCCAAGTGATTGATATTTTTTAACATTTTCGTTTTATGCATTAAAGTTATCTTCTGTTCAGTTCAAATTAATGAACATTTGTACTGTAGGTACCATTTCTTATGTTAAATGCAGCAGTTTTAATTAATTTGGTTAATTAATTGATTACTGCAACCACACTGCTCAAGCTATCGAACATCAAAACAACACAACACGAACCAAGCATATTTGACAACATTGCATAACTGTTTAAGCTTCTCACATTCTTTTGTTTCCATGCGCTGCTAGATAACAATTACGAAATATTATTGTTCAATATCTCTAGAATTATTAAAAATAACGGCATAAAACCTTATATCACTAAACTGGCAAAAAAGAGTTCTATCGATCTTTCAAAAAATATATAGGGTGTTATGTTTAAAATAAAACAGTTGATATCATTTCCGGCTAAACCGGAAGTCCTTTTAAACCGCCGATACTTTTATTGTATATCGGAAACTTCATGTAGAAAATTTTGTCAAAATCGCGGTTGCCGTATTAAAGATATTTGCATTGTTCCGTACTTTTGCCCAGCCCTGTATATTTGGAATTGGGATAAAATTCTGCATAAGATAATGTACTTTAATTGCTTTGTTGACATCTTTAAAAAATTTTTAAGATTCTTTTTGTTTTGCGTCTTGAGTTCTATGACGGGCATAAAACTGTTTCTATGCAGTCAGGCGTTACCATAAACAGTTTATTATTATCGCTTGCTGTCCGTATTCGTAGATCCCGGACGCTTCAATAAATCAGCTAGCAGTTTTTTGAGATAAAGTCAGAAATTGCAAATAGAACAGTATTGGTTTATCTTGTTTTTCGGAAAGAGCATTTCCTAACGGTTGCAACGATACTTTATTACATTTTTAACCAGTAAAATTGGGTTTTAATTTGTTGTTAAACAAAGACGTAACTACGGTCAACTACAGTGGTTGTACTTTTAAATAAAAGAACATCACAACATTCAAAACAAAACAGCAACGCAGTTTAATAACAAAAACAATTACATATCAAGTAGACAGTAAATAAACAGCAACTGAGAACGTTTTATTTATAGTAATGTAGAATTGAATTTTTAAATTTGACATTTGAACAAACAAAAGACGAACAATAGTTTATGTGCATTGCAAAAATTATAAACAATCGAATCCTATTAAAACCACGGACATGTTTTAAACTGATTTGCGCGCTAAATTTAAAATTCAATTCTACATTATTATAAATAAAGCGTTCTCAGTCGCTGTTTATTTACTGTCTACTTAATTAGAATTTGTTTTTGTCATTAAACTGCTTTCCTCGTTTGTTTTAGTCATTAAACTGCTTTCCTCGTTTGTTTTAAATGTCGTGTTGTTCTGTGAAAACAAATGAAGTTGATAGGTGTGTTAATCAGTTTTATTAGATAATTGTCATATTTTACATATTTTTAGTGTAGCATTTTAATTAACTAACTACTACTATTAATATTTTACTATACACAAACACAATGTCCGAACGAATAAAGCACAAATATGACATTTACGTAATGATAATAATACACCTGTCAACCAGTGGCGGTTTCTCCATTGGGTCAAATGGTCATTGACCTCCCAATGAAACAAGAAAAAACAAATAATTACTCTTTGTTTGAGTACATAACAGATTATACACTATAATATTTAAAAAATACTTTATAGTTAACTTTTGTATGAGATTTCTATGCGAGAACGTTTATTAAAGAGCTGCCGCAAGATCCGAAAACGTTTGAATGTTTGAGTATTTCGCGCGCATTAAACGAATCTATGCGAGGGTCATTTGACTGTCAGTCCCCAATTCAGCTATACGCCACCGAATAAAGCAGCCAGCTAAAAAGACCTTCAAATGAATAAGAGTGAAATAGAAAACACATTGCGGTAAAATTCATATTACACAAGCTAAAAGAAGATAGAAGTATCTGCGTATTAAAGACTTCAGGGTCACGGTCCCACAACTTTCATGAATTATGCTCTCAGCTGTCCGTGATAAGTGCATGCCAATAGCCGCCTAATTTGCGGGATTCGCACGTACACGACGTAGTAGTGTCAAAACAGTTGGTGGTTGTGTAATCATAATTTAGTGGTGTTGTACGATGTCCGTCCAAAATAATTTTGGATGGTGAATGACATGTAAGAAAATGCTTTACCTTGTTTCCACTGTCTGCTATTTTGTGATAGGTAATTCATTGTGATATTGACTGCAGACATTTAAAAACTAAAGTTCAAACACATTTTTTTATCGTAAACCACATGAAAAATTTCGTGCATTTTGACACGCTGGCAATGTGGGTATCAATTTACAATAATTTTATTAGAGAGTGCTTATCGAAAGTCTCATAAAGACTTCAATGAAAATATTGGTAAAAATAGATAATTTTGCTAACGTAAAGGATGGGTTTGAAATATAAGGCTACCTAAAACTTGGGTAAGAACAATGTTTTTCCAAAAATATACTTTAAAATGCCCCCCAGTACACCACACCACGAGCCGCCACTGCTGTCAACTTCATTTGTTTTCCATCACGCGCCACGATTCCCCTATTTGCGCGCGAGCTGTATTACGCCTATGAAATTATTTTTGTTTCTCAAAAACCATGGCTTAAAAGAAAGTTATATTTTTAGGAATTAAATGTTCTTTTCATTACGATAAAAAAAATAAGGGAAATTCCATTAAAAACAAGTATTTTTTTATGAATATTTTTTTTATGAGTACGCATTATTTTTATTACTTTATTAGTAACTGGTTTGCCTATCCTCTCAAATAGGAGAAATATTTTACAATCCGTATCTTCCGACTCAGGCTGTATTTCGGCTTGTCACATTATTTTTATTTTTAAAGCTATCAAAAAAAATGAGAAGTTTGCCTAAATTTAATGGCTATCACATTTTGTACGTCAAAAATAATCGGGTAAAACCTTTCTATTATCTGCCGAAACGGCAAACGCGGTGTAGTTCACATTTATTTTCAGTAGGCAACCGTTTGCCGGTATGTTTGTCGGTAAATAGACAATACAACATTGCGATACGAAACTAGTAAAATAGCAGCCGAAAATGCGAAACTTTCACAGTAAATAGCTTTGAATATGTATTAAACCTGCACATGTGCTGGAAAATGTAGTACTTTACAGATAAGATACACAGTTTTCCCATTATACTGAAAGGACCACTCAATGCTTAGTGTTACATTTAACCGAACATTTAAAAGTTGACACCGCTCCCTTTTATTGATTAGGTATCGTAAATTTCAATTTTAATATTTCAATATCTATGATGTAACACAGTGAGAAGTTAACGCACATGCCAATTACATGACAAGGACAAACTAATTTTTTTACAACATCCTCTTTTTACAGTTTACAGTTTTAGCAAGATACAAAACAAAAATTCCTTTATCTTTCAACGCCAGCTTGATATCTATTATGACATTTTATATCAAGAGTGGGGATAAGTTATATGATTTTAAACAAAGAGAGTATAATAATACGGTTGAAATATTGATAATTTTTGTACCGTGAAACCTACATATCAAATCCGGATTCGTTCCACCTGGCTCAATTTTTAGTGGTGAGGGGCTCACACTACTACAACCCACATGTTTATTAGCCAATTACATAAGACTGATATTTCTTCGTACAGCAAAATATAAGCAAAATTGAATAAACAACATTTACTTGGCTGACTGGATCGCGAAGCGCTGGCGTTTCTTTCATTTATCGTTTGAAAAGGGCGGACAACGCACATGCACGAACCGCAGTGGTGCCGGGATTCGTATAACCAGTTCTTACCATTGTACAACGCAACATTGAGTTGTATCGACAGACGAAAATACCTCAAATCGTGGTATGTATTGATAGATGACAGTATCTTACGTAAAAAACAAACCATACCGCTATTTACAGCTTCAAGCTATTCCATGTGTTTAAGCTACTTGTAATAAAATGATGTTTTGTTTATCATCCGAAATTTTCCTATTACAATAAAAGATTAAAAATCGTAGTCTGATTATACACAGTTGCTTGCTATAATTTTATAGGAGAAATTACAGATTCTTGTTAAATCACACCGTTTAGAACAACATCGCAATTAATTTCATTGAAAAATAGCGTATGTAAACCTTGAAACATAATTATCTGTATGTTAACATGAAATTTAATGCAATAACCGCAGAGCAAAGATCTTATGGTGAAGTATGGAAATTTTTCTGAAAGATGTACTTCAACTGTTCACCTAAATTTTTTAGCATAATATAGTCATTTTATAATGTGGTTATTTTAATTTGAAGGGATGCAAAAAGAAAATACTGGGGTATATACTTCCGGTCCAGCACGTTTGGACGCGAACCGTTTGGATACAAGGACGTTCGGGCGCAATAAAAAAATTATTAGATTGTGTCTTATTCTTTAATTAATTAACATTTTAATAGCAACTCAATTATTTACTAACATTTAACACAAACGAGAATTGTTGCATAGATATAATTAACAAAATTAACAACTTTTCTGACACAAAATAATTTTTTAATTCCAAAAATATTGAAAATGTCTCAATGTCTCCTAATTACCATTTAACAATTTGTAATTCAAATTGGATAGTTCGACGATTTTAATACAAATATTGAAATATCTATAATATAACTTACAATAGATTACGCTTGCGCCCAAACGTCTCTGCGCCCAAAGGGGTCGCTTCAAAACGTCCCTGCGCCCAAACGTCTCTGCGACCAAACGTCCCTGCGCTCAAACATCCCTGCCTCAAATCCTCCTTGTGCACAAGCGGCACCGCTTAAACGACCGCGCCTAAAGGGCCGCGCCCAAACGTCCAGTTTCGATATACTTCGATATTCGGCTTACATGGAAATACCATATCATAAAAAAATTAAACGAGGGCTATACAAGACACGGCTGGTTGTTATATCCAATAGTAAACAGAAAGTCGTCCTTGAAAGCAAAATACACCATCTTTCTCTACAAATCCTTGATACGCCCATTAGTTCTGTACCGGTGCGTAATATGAGAACATACATCAATAACTAATCTTAAAATAATCCAGGTTCTACAAAATAAAATACTTAGAATCGCAGTTAATGCCCCCGTTTGGACGCAAGTACGATTGGGGCAGGGAAGTTTGACCGCATTTGGACTCGGACCGTTTTGACACACAGGCGTTCCGGTGCAATAAAAATTTTTTTTATCTTATTTTTAATTAATTAACATTTTAATAGCAACTCAATTATTTATTAACATTTAACAGGAGACGAGAATTTTTGAAGACATATAATTAGCAAACTTAACAACTTTTCTGACACAAAGTAACTATTTAACTCCACAAAAATTTAAAATGTCTCACTGTCCCCTAGTTAACATTTACCAATTTGTTTTTAACATTGGATAGTTTAACGATTTTAATGCAAATATTGAATTTTCTATAAAATAACTTACAATAGATTACGCTTGCGCCCAAACGTCTTTGCGCCCAAACGTCTCTGCGCCCAAACGTCTCCGCTCAAATCTCTGAGCCCAAACGTCTCTAAGCCCAAACGTCTTTGTATCCAAACGTTTCGGGGCCCAAACAGCTCGCTTCAAAACGTTCCTGCGCCTAAACGCCTCTGCGTTCAAACGTCTCTGCGCTCAAACGGATCTGCGCCCAAACGGCTTGCGTCAAAACGTCACAGCGCCGAAACGTCTCTGCCCCTAATCGTACTTGCGCCCAAACGGCAGCGCCCAAACGACCGCGTCTAATCGGACGCTTTCAAACGCCCGGTTTCGAGAAGAAGGAGATTAAGTGGTGTATTTTGTTATTGTATTCTCTTATCAATACCATGAATAAAAAACTAATTGTTGAACTGGTAGAATTCCTAACTAAAAAAACTAAATCAGGCAAGCACTCTTGTAGAAGGTTGACATACGTTTTTCATCATAGAAATGGTTCTAGTACGCCGCCTTCTACATTCACTAACCACCTGACGTTTTTAGTCAGATTTTCTCGCATGTTATATTTGTTAATACGACCTGTATTTTTACATGTGCATCCGTTACGAAGTAACATAATATCAAAGAAATTCACACCTTCTTGGGCAAACCCTAAATTTGTCTGCACGCTCTTTGATTTATAACTTTCTTTATTAGCCAACGAAAAAAGGGAAGCATTCACAATAAAGGCATCAAAATCTTCCCGTAATAAAAAGCTGACAAATATAACAGTTCCTTTATGTAATAGTCATGATCACATATAACGTTATAAAATATTACATTCCTAGAAATAAAATGTGGAGATACTGCACAACAGAAGGAATTTTTTTATTTATGTTTACGTGAGAAGATTTCTGCCGCTGAAAAATTGTCTTTATGCGAGGGTTTGTGAGACTTTCAACAAAATTAGTCTTATACGAAAAAAAATATTTCATGGGGCATGCCGCCGCTTTGTCTAGATATCTGTCAAGGTCAGTTATATGAAAAAATTTTTCCTCGGAGGAGCTTTAAAAGACAAATAACTTTGTCGAATGTACGGAATGTAAATGACGAACAAAGCCAACATTTGTCTGCTGCTCTCTTCAAACTTCTACTAACGATATTTGTGTTCTAGCATCTCAATGTTTTTTGCTGTTTGTTATTTATGAGTGATTTTAGAAAAAACTTTACACAGCAAAAAGTTTTAAAGTTGTTAATACAAGTCTGAGAACTTCAACGCACACAGTCAACAGTTAAACACGACGAGACAAGCATTTTCTGGACGAGATTTAGATTTTGATTTTAATTTAAAAAAAGTTGTCTGTTTGCATTTTCACGGTAGATTGCGTAGTGTCAGATGCTGACAATTTGTCAGTTGTATCCGGCTTGATGGCTTGAAAATTAAAACTGGAATAAATGTAATAAGTTTTAGGTTTTTCCGTTCTGGCCTGGAACGTAGACCAGAAATTTACATCTGTAAATGATCTGCCGTTTGCTTTCAGGTTGCGTTTTGTCAGATTAATGTCGATTTGGATTTCTTTTATACAGGGTGTTAATGAATTGTAGGGACAAACTTCTAGAGCTTGCAAAACACAACAAAGCAAACAACTTTTGTTAATAAATGTGTGGCCAAAAGTGTTTCCTTTCAGGGATAGAGCTTCTCAAAGATTCTTTAAGAAGCGCCTAAATGTAGCCAACTGAATTTACTGCCTACTATTTGTTTCCATAACGACGGAGATTAATACAGTATACATCAGGGTTGTAACTTTACACGTAGAAAATTATTTTCTACATTACAGGTAGAAAAGTGTGTAGAATACGTCGAATATGTAGAATAATATGTAGAAATGTATGTTAAACAAAACTAGTATATTTACCTTTTTTTACATATTATACATGTAAAGTATGTAGAATATGTAAAATATGTACCGAAAGATTCTAGGAAAACATCTGCATAAAATTATTGTGTTAACTTTACTATGTAGATGAACGCGTGTGTGCATAGTAGACGGGGGGGGGGGAGACATATGACTATACAACGGTATGAACTTTTCTCTATTCAAACGTACCGCACTGCAAAATGTTTTAAATTGTCAGCAGTTATTAAACGACAGTTGGCTTCATAAAACATACAATGAAATTGCGCTTTTTAAATAATTACGTTTGAGGCGGAAGTACCACTCGCTCCCACCATAACTCCGGCACTGGTCGCAATTATTTTACGTTTTTAGTTGTTTACTATTTTGAGATATTTTAAATTTTAATTTATCAACATTAATTATTTTACTTTGGTGCAGGGGAGGCACGTATTAAGTTGTATACGTGTTTATTTACGTTTAAAATCGAGAAAGGTGGCTCCGCGGTAAGCGCGTTCACCTTTCATTCAAGAGACCTGTGTTCAATTCCCTGGCCCGGCCGGCTGCATTGCATCAGGTTTTTACGTGGTTTTGCTGAACCACAAAGTAAATACTGGAACAATACTATCCGCGGATATCCCCCCTTATTGCTCTAACCCATCCTCACCATCTTTTCTGGGCTGAAGAAGGGCTTAGGACTCGAGTGCGGAGTCTAAAAGACCTCCATAGCGGCCGCCCCTTCGCGAAGAATGCACCGACAATGAGATATCTTTTTTTTACGTTTAAACTGTCTGATTTTGCATCGGTATTATTCTACATGTAGAATATGCAGAAATAGAGCTGAATATTCTACATGTAGAATAACCATGTATCATAAGTATATTTTACATGTAATATTCTACATGCCCAACCCTGGTATAAATAAAGCCCTCTTTCCCACTTTTCAAATTCAAATTATATTTAAAATAAATTAATTTACAAAATGTTTCAAAACTAAGCAATAGAAAAAACCAAAATTACAAAGCAAAAATCAACTATTTGAAAAATTTACAATAACTAACTTACACACAGCTTACACACGAAGCATGTCTACGAAGTAAATTCCTGCGCACCGCTCCAAATATACCAGGAGTCTTCTTCACATGCAGCAAGAATACGCGCCGTATGTTCTTCTAGAGTTTCAACTGGGGTAGCATACACTAACGTTTTAACATGACCCCACAAAAAGAAATCAAGTGGGGTCAAATCAGGAGAACGTGGAGGCCACATGCCCTCCTCGACCTATCCATCCGTTAAGAAAAGTGTTATTTAAAAATTCCCTGACTTACGCCGAAAAATGAGCAGGTGCACCATCGTGCTGCAGCCACAATTGAGGTGGAACATCTTCCAAAAGATCAGGGAGGACATGGCGCAAGAAATTTAAACAAATTGTTCCTGTTAACCTATGGTCCAATGAGTCTGTCGCCAACAATCCCGGCCCAAATGTTCACTGAAAATCTTTACTGGTATCCTTTTTGAACCACAGCATGCGGATTTTCATCGTCCCAAATGTGGCCGTTTCTACTGTTGAATATTCCTTCTTTCGTAAAATATGCCTCGTCACTAAACAGAACGTTTACTTGGAATTCTGGATTCTCATTACACCGTAGCAGAAATCCCTGGCAAAATTCTACCCTTCTGGGAAAATCTGCTTGAACCATGGCCTGTACCTTCTTGGATGGTACGGATGTAGCTGCTGCTCATATAGTACCTCCCATACTGAAACATGGTTCACTCCCATTTCATGAGCGATGGCTCTTGAACTAGTAGGAGGATTTTCAGCCACTCCTCCGAAACTTCTTTCTTAAAATCCACCGTTCGCCTTGTTCTGGTAGCTCCACAGTTGTGTCTGTTGACAACAAATGTACCTTCCTCCCGCAGCCGACGTGAAACTACACTAAAGACCTTGTGCGATGGATGATTCCTATTCGGAAAATGTTCTTGGTACAGGCGAGTAGCTTCGCGTGCGTTACCCCAAGCAGCTCCATACATGAACATCACGTCATGCTGTTCGGCAAAAGTATAATTCGCCATAACACAAAAATACGAAACACAGACCGAAAATAACGAAGAAAATAATTATCAAAGAAATCGCAGAACGAAAAAAAAATTATAAAAGGCACAGAAAGAGACGAAAAGTCAAAAAATATCACAAAAATATCGAATTGTGTCAAAATTGACGTTATTTGAATGCATGTATGCCTACATCGTTTTTTTTCAAAATTCCGTGTGACCTGTGCAAAATAATTGAAAATGCAATTTGGGTTGCCTATTTTCAGGTACTTCTTAAAGAATCTTTAAGAGGCTCCATTTTCTAAATGAAACACTTTTGACCACACATTTATTAACAAAAGTTGTTTGCTTTGTTGTGTTTTGCAAGTTTGTCCCTACAATTCATTAACACCCTGTATATTTCTGCAATGGCCTTGATATTATCAAATTTTGATGATTTAAGACATCCATTTTAATTAGTTTAATATTCAGAGGTCAGAATTAACAATTTAACTCTTTTAAGCCCCATATCTTAAGCATGTTAGCTTTATATTATTTACATTTAAATGTAATTATGGGTTTGTTCAGATAGTATTGAAAGAGTAACAAAATTCGTTAATCTTTAGCCCAGTGTTTCTCAAACTTTTGTTGTTTACGACTTTTTTTTCAAAATTTTGATATTTTCACGCTCCCTTCTCTTTAGGTAAGGTGACAAAGTGCGACATGTAATATTAAAGCTTTTCCAGAGTATTACGATATATTTGCAACTTGATCGTAAAACTTGCCGAATGTTCGGTGCATGCAGGAACAGTCGATAATAATTTGCCATCATAAATATGGCAACAAATCAAATGACTTTGTGCATCCGAATTTTGTAATATAGAAAAATATAGTTAGCGTACATAAATTTTTTGACATATTTAGTAAAAACAAACTTTTACCATTTTTCTAGAAACATACCGGAAAATTTTTTAAATTTTATTTTATCTGAAAATTTACATTGCTAGTTTTTTCCGCAATAAACTTAGATTTATTTAAAAAAAAAGGGGTCACTACTTATACTACATGTGAAAAAATTATGGAAAACTACTCTTGAAAAGAGCGACTGTTATAGTTTTACTCTGAGAAACATGAGTTGAAACTTAACTCGTGCTAGTTAACTTAAGACAATTTTAGTCGCGCTTCACTCTCGTGAAATTATCGTCCTAGCTAGAACGCGTTATCAATGAGCCTAAGATTATAGAAAAATTGGGATTTCTATTTATATTACTTGTGATAATCACACGGCGTTGTTAACACCCTTAACTAATTTTTTCTATTTCGGTTTTTTAAGGTTATTCTTAAAGCACTGTTTTAGCTAAAAAACAGTGTTTTAAGAGAGTCTTTTAAAGCATTGTTTTTAGTAAAATTTCACCAACAAAGATTGGTATTCATGATATATTCATGATCAAATTTGGTGAATTTAGTATGTATGCCAACATATACAAACTAAATTTACCAAATTTGATCGCAGCAATTTTTTATAACGTTTTTTCATTAATTCTCCTCAATAGAAAAAGTAGTATAAAGAACTCGTTTCATAAGGCGTCTTGACGCACTCGTCCATTGAAAACTCAGTCGCTACGCTCCCTCGTTTTTCAATCTTGGACTAGTACGTTAAGACAATGCCTTATGCAACTTGTGTTTTAATATATTATTATGACACATTTTAAGAAATGGAATTTTAAAAGATCGCATTTGTAGTTTACACCTAAAACAGATACCTTATGTTATTTTATGTTACAAATACGAACATACCGTTTAAAATTTTATTTGATCCCAAAAAACACTGACTACGTCACAACATATGCAACAATCAACATAGGAAGCACTATATCTTGGCAACGTGCCTAACCAAAACAACCCTTTCTATTTTGCTCATTGTACGGCGGTACTCAAACAACTACGCATAACAAATATATTACAGAAATCATATACGTATTATTTTTTATGAATTTTTTGATACAATCACAAGAAAGATTAACCTAAACGTTTTCTTGCAATTTACGAACAAATGTACGCTTATAACACTGCAATTCAGTGGCGGCTCATGAACATTTAGTACGAGGGCGACGCATATTTATTAAATAAAAAGTCTGATTTAATTAACAGTTCATGAAATCTATACGCTGTTCTTTCTGATTCACAAAATGGTTAATCACAAACTCATGAAAACACATTACTAAAGCATACAACCTTCCCCTAATTGTGTTTCTTGTAAATATTTTTATACAATTAAAATTTATACTTACTTTAGACGGTTGTTATCGGTATAATTTTAACATCAAGCATAATGACTTGCCGTTTATTCGAAGGTCGAAAAAGCAACGCTGGTACCCGTAATTCGCAAAACTTGCTTCTGGCAGAAACGATTGTATATAAAAAAAAACACATAAGCATGATAAGAACCACACTGCTTCGACAAAAGCAATGCAAAAGCCTACATAGCAAAGGGCCCTGTTGTTTTATCTCGTTCGTTTACATAGCCGCAGATTCCTTTAAAAACCATAATGCTAATTTGAAGATCTGCCACCTCTACATCTACAATCGCGTATTAAAACATCTCTCGCTTTCCATATAGCACAGGATATCCATAGGATGTTCATTTTTAGTACATTTTATGTCCACATGTCCATGGATTTCTAATCTGTGGATATCAAATGGATATTCTTTTTTGAACATCCAGTGGATGCTAGTTCTATAGCGACAGTTTTCAAACGTAACTTGCTGATTATCTACCGCCGAGACCTCGTTATCCAATTGTTTGAACGTTGACGGCTGCGTGGCGTTGGCAAGATTTATGTGGTTTTGTTTTGGTAAGCTAACCTACAAAGCTATTAGTTTTGTGGGTTTGATTTTTTTGGAGCAGGACTTTTGGGTGACGCCGTTTGGGTGCTGCTATTGTGGCGCTGCCGTTTTAGCGACGCCGCCGTTTGGGCGCTGGACTTTTGGACGTCGGACGTTTGGACGCTGGTAATAAAACACCACATACGAGTATGTATTGTGAAAAATCACTTTAAAATACGATTACATACTATACTTTTTAGAATAAAATTAAGTTAATTTGGCAATTATTTATATAGTAATATCGTAATATGTTTGTGGCGGTAGCCCAGAGGTTGGGCGCTCAGCCTCTAACGCTAAAAGTTTAGGGTTCGATTCCCCGCCGAAGCCATGCAGCAATAAAAATGTATGCCGCAACCCGCCACTCACATTTCCCAATCCGGTGAGGCAGCCGTGGGGTCTTAATGCCTGAAACCTTTTCTGGAATTTAGTTGTTAGGATTCGACGTTAAACTGTAGGTCCCCCGTACTCCTCCTTAGCGCTAAGAAGAGTACGTGGCAGAGAAGAGTGCCGGTGGCCAGCAGTGGGACGTAAAGTCTGATTACGAATATCGTTACATGCAGGGTGATTCGTTTTCAAAGCACACTATGTGGACCCCGCTTGCTATAATAGATAAAAAGCAGTTTTAAATTAGAAAAAAATGGTAAATTTAGTGCTTGTCGATAATATAAAAAGGAATTCGAGCAGATAGAAGATACCGAAAATATATTTAGATACTATCCTACCTAATTGAATAAATATTAAATTTACGAAACTGGCGCGCTAACGTCCGGCGCACAAACGGCATCGTCTAAACGTCGGCGGTAAAAGGGCGGGGCCCAAACGACTTTGCTTAAATGTCGCGTACCGTGCTGCTTTACCTTCCTCGATATACAAAGTATAGCTATACTTTGACAAAGCCCCTGTGATCGTCATGGAGAAAAGGTTGCTATGAGAGCCTTGTGCTCTAGGGGTGTAAACAAGCGAGCCCCCAATATAGGTCTAAAAACCTGAGCGGAGTGCTCTCAGGAATGGAAACCCCGCTCCTTGACCGGATAAATAGTCGTTCCGGCAAGTGATGGTGCTTTCCAGGATGGAGTGGCTGCTGCTGCAAAGGAACCTAGGTCCTAGGGGTGTCACTTGCAGCCAGCCCTCAGTATGGGTCCAAACGCCTCAGGCATGATCGCTGAAGTTAAAACCCCGCTCCTTGTCCGGATAAATAGTCGTTCCGGCAAGTGATGGCGCTTTCTAACGATGGAGTGGTGTGCAGCTGGCACTGGGGTCTAGGATTCTAGGAGTGAAGCGCACTTTGCCTGCTCACGCCCACTATCAAAGTGTCGACCCAGAGGGTTCGTACTTATGTACACCCGACGCTGTTAAGGTGCCGGCCACTATGATCAGGCCGGTTTCCGACTAGTTCTGGGCGGTGCGTAGCTCACCAGTGCTGGGACCTGCGAGGTCCTAACTGGAAGGGGCAGCGCTGCTTGGCACGCGCTTGCTCCGACAAGTCCAACCAGTGACTTCTTTGACTGGTACCACGGGGACCAATGCCGAGCCCGCGGGGGATTCACACCCCCCGTTTTTGGTCACGGAGTAGGACTCGTGGTGGCAGTGGTACAGCCTAAGTGCAGGCTAGGGCCGTCTTAGTGCGGTTCGGCGGGTGAGCTGCGTTTCAGCTTGGGCACTGATCTGCAAAATCAGTAGAGATTTAGGTAGTCTCCCTCCACCAGTAGGGGCTTAGGGCTCGCAGCCTGATGCCAGGACTGGTAGCCTGTTCTCTTTCTTGTATTGAGGGCAGGCGCGTTGATCGAGCGTATCTCGATCATGGCGTCCCGAAGGGTTTCACCGCCTGGAGGGGGGACGGATATGCTTCATTGCTGGGTGCTGTCCTAGTCTATCAAATCAATTGGTGTGATCGTCATGTAGGATGTGGAACAAAAGCGTTAATGCAGCAAAGTTTTAAAATTATTTTAAATTTTCATTTTTTTTTAATTTTCAAACATTTTTAAATATATTATTGTTTTTCAAATTGTCTGAGTGGTCTAGCAGAAAGAGGACCAGGCTCACAATGCGTGAGTCCTCGGTTCAAATCCTGGAAGAAGCAAAACATTTTTCTGTATTTCTGCGGATCGGTATCGAGCTCGGTAACTATTCGACGTTGGATTACAATTAACGGCGCTTGCCTTGATTACTGACTGACCAAGACAAGTAACAAAACCCCACATAACATAAACATACAAACAAACACGTGTGAACGGCATTGAATGAATGTGCATGAAGGGTGGCATAAGCTTCAGGAGCGTGGTGGTTTAAAGGACCAAAAAGCCCCACTACTTCTTACTAAACAAGCGAAGAGCCTACCCGGAGTGAAGGACCTCGACACCTTCGGGTATAAGAGGTGATAGATTATGTTGATTATTAGTTTTCAAAATTTTCAAATCTTTCCAAAATTTTCAAATTTTCCCAAAATTTTCAAATATTTTCCGAAATTTTTAAAATGTCAGTTTTTTAAATTTTCCAAAGCACCTCTGGAAGGTTTCATTTTGGTTGTTTTCGTTTACCTGAACAGTTTAATTGGATAATCGCCAAAATAAAGACTATAACCAAATAATGAAATCGATTTTAAATTTCACGAATAAATATTGTTTATAATTAACAAATACTAAAAACAAAATATCTTAATATTCTCAGGTTCTAAATTTTAAGCATTTTTAAGATTTCCCAAAAATTTTCATTCTTAAAATTTTCAAAATTTTCCAATTGTTTAAATTTTAAAAAATTACCAAAGTTTTAAAAACTTTCAGTTTCCAATAATTTATAAATTTTCAAAATTTTTAAAGGTTCAAGTTTAAATTTTTAAAAAATTTTAAATTTTCCAAAATTTTCAAAATTATTATTTCAAAAAATTTTCAAATGAAATATTTGAAAACTTGAAAAAATTTGAACATTTTTAAAAATCATGTAAATTTGTTGTGATGTTTAAAATTTTTTGTTTTTAGCATTAAAAATAACAATATTTATTCGTTGAAATCTAAAATCGAATTCATAATTTTGTGAGTCGTTTTCATTTGGCGATTATCCAATTAAATGAGATGTAACATATCGGCAACGAGATTCGACGGATTTGCACATTTTAGGGTTTTAGAGTATCTCCATTATCGACCTCGCACTTTGAGGGATAAATACATTGCAGGTACTGCGATACCAGAAAATTCGACGAATAAACACATTCTTAGGGTTTAAGTGTCAAAAAACGGTTTTTGGCATAGAGTTTGTATGAAGGAGAAACACTCGAACTGTGGAATAACAACGCTTGAATAATACAGCACCCTTCCACACAAATAATGAAATACCAGATACGTGTTTCGATAGTAAAGCTATCATCATCAGTGGTAAACTGGCACTGATGTGTGTCAGTTTATCACTAATGATGATAGTTTTGCTGTATTTTTCTACAATTTGTATGCTTGTCTTTGTATCTGTTCCTGGTTCTCTTTGTTTGTGAGCGCATGTGCGGACATATAAAGTTGTGTGATTGCATGAAACTGTGACCAATGAGATTGGTACGCTATTAATTTCGAATTTGGACTTCAAACGTAGCACAAAGATACGATTCGATTGAAGGAATAACCTTTTGTTACGCAAAATTCTGGAAGGTTTAATTTTGGTTGATAACTCAAACAATCGTCAAAATACGGTCCTACAATCTAAAGGAAAGAAAATATAACGTTATTTCTAAGGCATACTGTATATGTGAGTGAAGGAATTTTTTTTTGACGAGTAAGGTGTTAACATTGTTTTTTTTAGTAATTCAAAGTTTTGTATGTTTTGGTAAGTTTTGTTTGTACATGCGAAGTGCCAGATGGATTTTTTGTTTATTTTATCTTCATATTTTTAGCAGCACGGTATTAATAACCTGTTTTGCATACTATTATAACATTTCTCTCAAGTCTCATCAGCACGATGCGCTGTCGGGAAGTCCAACAGCCACTTACGAAATAAATTAAATTTCTTTTAAATTCACGTTTTCGGGTAAGGAGAAGAATTTTAATTTATCCGCTACCTTTTTCAAGTTGGCCGTATTTGCAACTGTTTCGCATCGAATGACTTCCTTTATGATTATGTTTTTATCCCGAAAACACTTCAGTTCTGCGTTTTAATGGGGTTCATGGGAATAAAGCGGACAGAAACTGATTGAATTAAACGCCTACAATGAAAATCGCCGCGCGAAAGCTGTTTTATTTTTTCCAGCTTGCTCACTTTCAACTGCTTAAATATCTGTTAAGCGACTACTTAATTATTGATAAATTAAAAACAAACCTGTCGAATACGTTATCTGAAGTTGAAGTGATTTATTTTGGCAATTAGTTTTGACGCTAACTTAATCCATAATTACTGTTATCTAGATTTATGTAATCCACATAAGGCGTGATGTGAATAAAAATAATACCAACAGACATGATGCATTAGGTGTATTTACTGTAATTTATGCTTGCAAGCGTTTTAAACAAGCAAATTAATAAAAAAAAAGTTGCTCTTTAATCGCCTGTCTCTTTTCAGTATATCAAAAATATTCCTGAAATTCTAACCAGAACCTCATATTTCCATTACATTATTTATTGAGATCAGAGAATGTTTTGACTTTGATGTACTGTCGACCGCTTTTATTCAAATTTTACCCGTTATATTCGTAATCTAAACATAATACAACTCTTTAATCTAAATATCATTCCAAACTCCTCGTCGCTGATTTCACAAGCTTGTTTTCGATATAACCGTTGAAATAAGTTGCTGTGCGTTATCATTCGAGTACCTTCAAGATCGAAACGCGGATAAAATTTCGTATTGTTCTGAACGTTTCTATTTTAGTACACATTTTCATTCACAATAATTGTGATAAGGGCGTGCCTATTAGTCCTAATAGACTTTGTTTATTCGAATTGTAACCACTTAGTGAAATTATACGCATGATGGTGAATCGAACCGATATTGTTACGGCCTTATCAAATGTTAAAATAGCGGTGAGTATTAGATTAATTTATTAATGAGTCTTTGCTTAGCGTTATTGTACGTCTCTCGATAGCTTAAAAATTATAGGATTTATACCGGGTGTTTCAGCACAAATGTTACACGAAATAATGGGTTTATTTATAATAAAAAATTTTCATAAGATTTGTGTAGTATTTGTCCCATTTTAGATTTCAATAAAAGTTGCTAGCATCAAGTTTGAATTGTTTTAATAGAATAATAATAATACCGTGAATACCAATTTAGGTGGAACATTACAGTTTGGGATGAAAAATATGAAATAGTAGTACATTATGTCCCTCGATTAGATTGTTTATTCGGCCGTTTTGGCTAGAGAGCCTCTCATCACTTCGACCAAACAAATATCTTTTGTGAGTACCCTGCCAAGTAAGATCTCCCAAATTCCTAAACCTTTTGTAAAGTTTAGGATTTTTTTGGGAGGCTATTTTGCCTATATCTTGAGGCAACATTGTCAACTTTGCCAATTTTTTGAGATGGTATGTCAGACGGCAATGTCCGGTCAACAGGTCTGTTATTTGCCTTATGTCATTCTTGCTCAGTTCGAGAAGCGCTTTGGAATTCTTAGGCAAGCTGGTAATAAACTTCTTCGCTTGATGTTGGCCTGGAATTCCAGTGGAATTTTTTCTGTTCCTTTTCCCATTTACGGACCTCTTCCATAACGTGTCCTTTTTAAAATCCACAAAAGGGTTCTGGCCCATAAAAGGCAGCTGCTGCTTCTTCTATTGCAGGGTGATTAGCTACTTCGTTTCCTACTATTCCCTCATGCCTTAGCTCCCCACATAAGGGCAACCCTGTTGTTTTTGGTAATAAACTTCTTCGCTTGATGTTGGCCTGGAGTGTTGTTCTAGTGGACTGTTTTTCTGTCCCTTTTCCCATTTACGGACTTCTTCCATAACGTGTCTTTTTGAAAATCTACAAAAGGGTTCTGGTCCATAAAAGGCAGCTGCTGCTCCTTCTTTTGCAAGGTGATTAGCTGCTTCGTTTCCTGCTATTCTCTCATACTTTGGCACCCACATTAGGATAACCTTGTTGTTTTTGGTAATAAACTGTTTCGCTTGATGTTGGCTTGGAGTGTTGTTCCAGTGGACTTTCTTTCTGTCCCTTTTCCCTTTTACGGACCTCTTCCATAACGTGTCTTTTTGAAAATCTACAAAAGGGTTCTGGCCCATAAAAGGCAGCTGCTGCTTCTTCTTTTGCAAGGTGATTAGCTGCTTCGTTTCCTACTATTCCCTCATGCCTTAGCTCCCCACATAAGGGTAACCCTGTTGTTTTTGGTAATAAACTTCTTCGCTTGATGTTGGCCTGGAGTGTTGTTCTAGTGGACTGTTTTTCTGTCCCTTTTCCCATTTACGGACTTCTTCCATAACGTGTCTTTTTGAAAATCTACAAAAGGGTTCTGGTCCATAAAAGGCAGCTGCTGCTCCTTCTTTTGCAAGGTGATTAGCTGCTCCGTTTCCTGCTATTCTATCATACTTTGGCACCCACATCAGGATAACCTTGTTGTTTTTGGTAATAAACTGTTTCGCTTGATGTTGGCTTGGAGTGTTGTTCCAGTGGACTTTCTTTCTGTCCCTTTTCCCTTTTACGGACCTCTTCCATAACGTTTCGTTTTGAAAATCTACAAAGGGGTTCTGGCCCATAAAAGGCAGCTGCTGCTTTTTTTGCAAGGTGATTAGCTGCTTCGTTTCCTGCTATTTCCTCATGCCTTGCCACCCACATTAGGATAACCCTGTTGTTTTTGGTAATAAACTTCTTCGCTTGATGTTGGCTTGGAGTGTTGTTGCAGTGGAATTTTTTCTTTACCTTTTCCTATTTACGGACATCTTCCATAACGTATCCTTTTGAAAAATAACATAAAAGGCAGCTGTTGCTCCTTCTTTTGAAAGGGGATCAGCTGCTTCGTTTCGTGATATTCCCTTATACCCCGACACTGACGTAAGGGTAACCTTATTGCGTTTTGCTAGTTGCTTTAGGGATGGTTTACCGTCAAACGCAATCTTTGACTTAAAAATGTCGGAGCTTAGAGCTTTTAGAGCCGTTTGACTGTCGGATAGTGCTTTAAGCAATCCTTTGCTAATGCACCTTTGTGCGCATAGACTAATAGCGTACATTTCAGCTTGAAAGATGGTTGGGGTCCTTCCCAGTGGTATAGATAGCCTGCATCTAGGCTCTATTACACTTACTCCAACTCTTTCGTCTATTTTTGGGCCATCCGTGTGACGGTATGGCTGTACTCTCCTGTACTCTCCTGTGGGCCTGGTCAGGGGTTCCAGGTGGATTATATCCACAACCCTTTAGATCACCAATCAGATCTCCTGGTTTAAAAGATGTTGCCTGTTCCAGCCGTGAGGCGCTCATTGTTGCTTTCCTCCTCACATGCAAGTGCAATCGTGGGAGGTTTAGCATCGCCTCTATAGCGGCTGTGTGACAGGACTGCATCGTCCCTATTACCCCCAGGCAAGCAAGTCTCTGTATTTTTTGAAGCTTGCTTATTGCAGTTATCTGTTCAAATATTGGCCACCATACCAATGCAGCATAGGTAACCAGGGGTCTCACGACAATTTTGTATTAAAATGTCTGTGTGTTTGTTAAACATGCCTTGTTTTGAAAATGAGGTAAAAAAGGAATAATTTGGTGTTAAACTAGAATTTAATGTTTATATTTAGTTAAGTGTTTGTTCTTCTGCAAAATAGCGGTACGATTCTGGGGTTCAATTATGGATTTACTTTCCTCAACTGTTCAACTGTGAATAGTTTATCGTAGGTTTTTCATGTTCCACAAGGAACAATTTGTTAAACTGCCGTTCCTTAGAAACCGGAGTTGTATAACTTTAAAAAACCAGAATTTTAAATAAAATAGTGTAAACCTCATAGTTTTTTTACAGTAATAATGAAAATAAAGAAGCAGACCCCATTAGGGTTTAAACGCATATTCTTTAACAAACAACGCAGATTTTCTACTAGTGCGCCCCGAGCACAACTAAGCATAAGGATCGTAACGGGTTTTATCAGTGCACTGGCTATTATTAAATAATTTATTTAAAGCCTCATCTACACTAAATCCGTAACTGTCTTACCATAACAACATGAAATTGCATCTCGGAAAGATATGTCACTCTAAAACACTGGCGGCCTTTTGCATGTCGGCTCAGTTTATTGATTGTTTTGAACGAAGGTTGTTCTTGCTGTCTCTTTTGTTGGTATAGTTTGGTCATTTATGGGTTACTTTTTAATCCTAGCGGGTCATAAATGTGTATATATCATGCTGACAACCATAATACTGCCTGAATTACACTATTCATTGTCCTGTACACTGAAAGGGTTTCAAGTTACAAAAACAAACCGAGGGACGTAGCCCACGGGTTCTGCTAGTTTGTATTAAAATTTCAAATAAATTGCTATTAGGTGATGAGAAAAAACGTTATTTTTCTAATTTAGACAACAAAATTTTCCTAGACACATAACATCAAACTATTTCACGTTCTCCATGCCACACTGTAATGTTCCACTTCTGAAGACATTACATGTTCTTGGTGGGTACTTGTATAGACGGTCCCTTCAGAAATGTTGCTGCAGCTGTGATGGAATTTGTTTTCAAGATTTTTGACATTAGCGTACGGTTCCCCATAAACAGCTTTTTAAGATAACCTCCTGGTATAATAATTAATGAGTGTCAAGTCAGGAGATTGTGCTGACTACTGTTGAGGCCTTAGGTGCCTCTCTATTGATCTCCATAAACATTATTCTTACAGCAATTACATTATGTGCTGGTGCCCTTTCTTGCTGCATCCACTTACCGTAAATAGATTTTATTCTATAACCCCCGCATTAGTATCCGAGGGTTCACAAGTCAGGAAATTCTGCTGGCTATTATAGAGATCCCTTGGTGCCTTGTCAGCGATGTCAATAAATATTACTTTCTTAGCAAGTACACTATGTGCTGGTGCCCCATTTCGCTGCATCCACTTCACAAACAGCTTCTTTTCGACAACCACAGCATAAGTAATCGAGGGTTGCTAAGTCAGGAGATTTTGCTGGCTATTGTAAAATGTCTATAAATATCACTTCCCCAGCAGTTACATTATGCGCTGGTGCCCCATCTTGCTGTATCTACTCACATAAACAGCTTCGTTTAGTTAACCCCCGAATTTGTATTCGAGGGTTGTCAAGTCAGGAGATTTTGCTGGCTATTGTAGAGATCCCTAGATGCCTTCCCAGTGATGTTCATAAATATTACTTTCCCAGCAAGTAGGTACAGTATGTGCTGGAGCCCCCCATCGTGCTGTTTCCACTCATATAAACAACTTGTTTTAGATAACCCCCAAATTCGTATTCGAGGGTTGTCAAGTCAGGGGATTCTGCTGGCTATTGTAGAGATACCTAGATGCCTTTCCAGGAATGTCTATAAATATTACTTTCCCAGCAATTACATTATGTGCTGGTGCTCCATCTTGCTGCATCCACTTACCATAAACAATTTCTTTTAGATAACCTTATGAACAAGAATTGAGCTATGTCAAGTCAGGTAATTGTGCTGGCTATTGTAGAGGTCCCTTTGAGCCTATCCATTGATCTCCATTTACAGTATTCTCGCAGCATATGTTTGATGTACTGGTGCCCCATTTTGCAACTATTATTTCTGGAAGTTCATAGTGGTTGAAACTCACCGGCGCGACGTTTCGGCAGCAAAAACTCCCTCAAAAAATTTACACGTAGATTAAGTTTACACA
This sequence comes from Ctenicera cuprea, assembly GCA_958336395.1. Lineage (NCBI taxonomy): Eukaryota > Metazoa > Arthropoda > Insecta > Coleoptera > Elateridae > Ctenicera > Ctenicera cuprea. The sequence goes on along the minus strand of OY284495.1, from coordinate 13,423,812 downwards.
AAATTTGATACCAAACGTTTATATTTTAAATGGTTTCCTCCAATGAGAAATTTCGTTTCACTAGTAATAGCGGTTATGTTCATTTTTAGCACCATGTAATGTACAGAGCGATAAAAAAATTTAATTAACGGCGACGTTGAAAAAACACAGTCGTATGTCTTTGATTGACTCTTAAATGTCATTGCATTGTTCTGAAATTAATGACGCATAACGCAAATTGTATAATAATCTGAGGCGTGCGGTTTTGTTTTTCTGATCTCCCTGTATATATTAAGCGGATACTGCACCTTACGAAAAACTTTTAGCTAAACTTGCATGTCTGTTTTGATGTGTTACATATCCGCTGAGCCACCCGGTATAAGCTAAATTGAAAGTATTGAAACAGTTAGAGGCGCTGTAAAAGAATTTCAGAAAGCTTTGCTCTTTGACTTTCAACATGAGCAGTCTGAAGTTGATCGTCGTTTAGGATGCATCTCTTGGTTTCGGATTATGTCGACTTGGATTTAAATTTTAATTAAAATTCTTAACAAATTTATTTCTTAACGTATTCGTAGCTAACGGATTTTTTACTGTGATGTGTAAAGTACAGCCGGAAAAGTGCAGTGAAATAGCTTTTAGGGAATAAAAAGAAATTTATTATTTTAAAGCTACAAAACAGAGAAATGTTTTAAAAGTGTTAATACCTGCATTGCCTGTTAAGCGGATTGTGCTAATGGAAAACTCGCGGAAGCTAAGTTGGTACTCCTGGTAAGTGGATTAATGCAGAAAGTCATAATTATGGGGGGCTTTTATGCATTTTAAGCTTTTTTACTCTAATTTTTGTATACAAATATTAAAATTTTTAATTTATAGCTACTTAAATTAACTAAAGAATTTGCTTTTGTAAATTATTTTTTTATTTTGTTTTTTCCATAATAAATAGGCAGTCAAAAAAGCTACCAATAGTTTGAGAATTGTTAGTTTACGATATAACCTTAGCTGTTTAGTCGTTACAATTTATTATAATGTTAAAACTTCTTGATTAAAACAATCTTTACTTTTGTCAGCATATTAAATAATTAGAAAAAAGAAAGGACTAACGGAAGGAAAAAAATTTAAAATAATTCCTTTAAGATATCACAAAAAAACTGTCGCTAGAAAGCGATATACAGGTTTCACGGAGTACGGCGCACGGCATTTTAACCATGTCGCAATGTTGTTGAATTAAAGTTTACACTATTTTATCACATTCAATGCTCATCTTAGTATCCATGAAATAAGAAAAAATTACGTGTTTCGGTGTTTGGTGGGAGAGGTTTGTAGGTGTGACTCTTTTTTTTTAAGAATCATGAGGCCGTGCGTGAGCACGACTCCATGATTCTCATCCGCTAAGTGCGCTGAGCCAGGGTAAGGGGGTGGCTTACCCTGGCTCAGCGCACTTAGCGCTATTCACCGGTCTAACATGCCCCACCCCGAAAAGACATGCAACCCAACATACACCGTCCATGGTTTAACTTATTCAGAAAAATTTCCGACGGGCAGAGGATTCGAACCTACTGCCGTTGGGAGTCTAAGTCTAGTTCTAGAGGTTGGGACTTTAACGACTATACCACCCGCTGGCCCAGGTGTGACTCTAGTTCACCAATGCAAAAATTCCGGGTACAATACTCATAATATTTTTCGTAATTATTATTATATTTTTACTACACTTTTATTAAACTCAAAATGATGCCAAAGTTTTTCAAATTATTCGAAAATGAAATAACAAAATTCAACGTCTTTATTATATATTAATATATCTGTCGGGGTACTAACCGCCTCTTTGTTAAAACTATGCAAGTAACGTGTTGTGTTTCACGTCGTGCCGTTTGCTGTAGGCAGCTCAGTTTGAAAATTCGTGTACGGCGTCGGTAGCCGCCAGATCTAACCTCGACGGGGGTAGACTTTTTGAAAATTAATTAAAAATTAGTTTTTGTTATGTACACGGTGGAATTCTACTGCTTATGTTCCCTGAAATGTTTTCATTGATAATGGTAGCGGCGTAGGCGTAGCAAAGTGCACACTTTCAGACTGCTGTGGCTTTAACAAGACGGTTATATATAGTACCTCGACAGTTGGTGTCTATAAGAATATAAGTGGAGTCTTAGGCACAATTTGATCTATTTCTTGATTTTCGCAGAAAAGTTAGTTTGTTATTAAAAAATCGCCAGAAACCAGAAAATGAAAACGCGAATTACAAAATTTCCGTAAATATTACCGCGATTTTACGAATTTCGAAAGATTGGGAAAAATCTAGTCATTCCTGAGGCTGCCAATATTTTGAAAAATTAAAATATTTTGAAAAATTGTACAATATTTATTTATTAGCTAGCCCCCTAACCTAAACTACCCTTTCCGGAACCCCAAATAATGTAGGTTCAATAATTTAGCAGTAGAAGATGCGTGGGTGGTCTGTTACACCCTGTACTAATATACAGGCTGGTTCACGGCGTGGACGTCATAGGATGGGTGCCATTTTCACATAATTCTTTTTTTGTTATGTAATTCATGTTCTTACGACTTTTTTTTACTGAATTACTCCAAAATGTTAGCAACTTTTTTTTAATTACGTGTTGTAAATAACACCGGATAATATACATATAATATACAAATACCCAGTAGTACTCCCTACAAAACTTTATAACCCGTCCAGTTCCTCGACACAGTGACTAGCACGCAGACATGTTTTTTGGCCTTATGCATGTTTATAGCCGCAGGCTAGGGAGTTGGTGTGTAACCACTCTAGAGGGAATGTACTATTGCTTAGGTTAAGAACCTGGGAGCTAGTAAATGTTTTACCTCGTAAAATTACTCATCCAGTCCTCTATGGTCCCAATTAAGAAGACGATGGACCACTTGGAGGAGAGGTGGACGTACCAAATTGAAATCACCAAAGTAACCGTTTCAACGCAGGCGCAAAAGCCTTCGTTCACGCCTCTCACCGAAGGTGAGCGTGCTTTGCGGCCCCATCACACATTCCAATGAGTGGATATTTAATTTTATTTTAAATTGTTTACGACTTGATGTACAACCAACCATAAAACTGCTACAAAATCCACCAGTGAACCGCATTGAAGTTTGCATTCATAAAACTATATTCCCTTATATTTAATATATTCAAAAACACGTCATGCAAAGAGTTGTGGCAAGTTACTTTGTGCGACCATGTTCTAGCATTTTCCTGGGACATTTTTGCTTTGGGAGTTTATTTTCGAGTGGCTGTGTCAAAGGGTGTGTTATTCTAAATGCTTTTTGACGTGATTTTTCTTTGATGCAACGTTTTCAATTTGTTTCTAAATCATACGTTGGTGTAGCACCGTTGAACATTTCGTAATATTCTTATATTTTACAACACATTTATTAAGGGTGAGTTTTTTGATAAAAATATTTCGTAAATGAATAACGACAACAGCGACAGGAAGTTCTGCAGGGCGGGAAGGAGCCCTATCCGGATTGTTTCCATTACTTCCGTACTGATTGAGTTCACGAACTGTGAAACAAACTTGAAAGAGACTTTAGTTTTGAACCTTTTTAAATGTAAAATAAAAAAATATTTTTAATGAAAAATTACAGATTTGTAGCAATAAATGCAATTTCACAAGATATTGGAACACTTTAACAAACTTTAAATAACAATTGTTCGAATTAAATGTTTTTCCTACAATAACTAACAATAATAATATGTCGTGAAAAAAAATTAAACCCCTTTCTTACAGTAACACCAGAAATTAAATAAGTGGTTTAGATCGAAACCTCAAGCTATAAATACTTTTAATATTGCCAGAGGAAGGGAGCGATAACAGCATGGATATTAATTAATAAACGTTGTGTACATTGTGCGGACATACTTGCCATTTTATACCGTTATTTATCGTTAAATTCTGTATTATTTGTGATTGTAAGCGCAAATAAAAACGTTGAAAATGTATAAAAACAAAGGTCGTTTCTAAAAAAATGTACGTCTGTTTGTGGGTGAATTTTTTCTACATTGTCATTGTAGGGTGCAATAATATTTAGAGGGTTTAATTTACTCCACTTCCGCCCAATTTGACCGACAAATTTTCTCTTTGTACTACGATCTTATTTAATTTTAAGTAATTTTTTTCCAAGAAAACAAAAACGGATTTTGTTTCACACAAAAAAAACAGTTTTAGCTGTAAAGCTTGTGAAAGATATTCCGTAGACCGAAGCATATTATCTAAAGCAATACTGTTCATGGCCGAAAACAAATAAAAGAGTTTCAAAAAGTGTACACTATTTTAGTATCATGTGTTTATAATATGACGGCTACGCTCCCGGTACAGTGAATCTTCATAAATGCAAATTTTGGCCTGCGATGGTGTTTTAAGAATACGAAATTTGGGGCAATAAATTATTATTTACTGTTAAATTTCCTTTCTTAAAAACAGATATTTGGAGAGCAATTCTAATTTCTCAAAAATTGTAGAAGAAACGGCACAATTTTCGCGTTACTATGATAGTTACTGAAAATATAAGACTAATTGTATTACCGCTAAGTTACTAAAACATTAACTAGTTACCAATAACGACTACTCAGTTAGTACCTGGCTTTCAGTTGCAAATATACATAAGATGACTTGATCCCAAATTCTGAACTGGGGCCATCTCGCTCGGAACCACCTCCGTTTTTAATAACTGTTTAAATTTTGCATATTGCAAGTTAATTTGTGAAGCAAAGCACAAAAGTGTATGTATAAAAGTCCATTCTCATAAATTTTCACCTAATAAACGCAAATCTTCCTACACGAACTGACAGTTATTGATATTGCTTATATTTGTAAAAAAAATCATAAATAAGTGTCTAAAAAATAACGAATTAAGCGAGACAAGTTATTAACAGTTCTACAGGTGTTCCTTTTTCCAAAAATTTATCTTTATTAGGTTTTAGCAAATAAGTTTCAAAACACATTAGACATTCTTATGTAAAAATTAGTTACCGTTAGTTAGCTTTGGCTAATGTGTTTGAAAAGAAAAAAAATACTGTTAATTATTATAATTTCTTTAATCTCAGTACTTCCTTTCTACTAGATGAAGTTGATAAAGGAAATCTAATGTGAGTTTTCAGAAAACAAAATTTTAACGTAAATGTGTAATTTTTATGTTTTAATAATTTTTTCGATATTTTAAATTTCAACATAAATTTTATAAAAATTTGTGGTAGCGTATATTTTGTAGCACTAATTGCTTTATTTTTTATACAGGGTGTATCAAAAAAAAAGTACAAATGTTAAAACCCACAGTAAATTACAGTGTATACAAACAAGAAGAAACATTTGTTTGTTAAATAAATTTTGGAAATTTGCGCCAAAATTGTGTGATTACTGCAGGGTTTAAATAAAACTTTAAGTTCAAAGGTATGTTATCGGCAGAAAAACCAAAACTGAAAACAAGAGTATTACAGTAAGAAATGTTGATGTACAAAAAGTTTCTTATCGCCTTATCGGCATTGGGTTTAAATTACAATTTATGTAATAGCAACGTTGTAGAGTGTAAACGCATTTTCTATCAATCTCAGCATTTCTAAGAGAATGTTTCTGTATTTAATTTTTACATTAAAAAAAACCCGTCAGGCAACCGCCACGGGATTTTCCTCGACGCCTTTATTGAAATTTTTTTTAAGTACCAAACATTTATAAAATTTTAAAAAAGTTGGAACATTTTGGAAATTTTTGGAGTTTTGTAAATTTTTGAAAAATATTATGTAGTTGCAACCAATATTTATCTATATAAAATTGATTTTATCATTTACGTTTTTGACAACTATACGAAAAGCTAGAAAATATTTAAATTTTCAGAAAGGTGTATAAATGTGAATATACCAAAAAAAGTTTAAGTTTTAATTTGAAAATAGTTGAAAATTACAGTTTTTATAGTTTTCAAACATCTTTTGAAAATATAGAAACTATTTTAAAATTGGCACTTTTTTGAAAGTTTAGAAATGTAAAAAGTTTTTTTTTTCAAATTTGGAGTCTGAATTTTTTTATAAAGTATAACAACTTTTGAAAATAATGAAAGTTTTGAAAATTATGAATAATTTTTAAAAGTTGCAAAATTCTTTTATAATTTTTAATAGTACCGTGTGTTTAAAAAGTAATTACATAAGGGTTGGCCTTGGAAAATAAAATTACTGTCTTTGCATGCTTTAGAATTTAAATAAAAAAATATAATGATACTTAAAATTTTCAGGTGATGACAGTTAAATTCTAAAGCATGGAAAGACAGAAATTTTATTTTCCATGGCCAACCCTTATGTAATTACTTTTTAAACACATGGTATATTATGCAACGAATCTATAATGATAGGTATCGTTTGAATTGCGACACTTGCTGCCGCTCGTGTTGTATTCTCACTCGTGTATTAATAGCCATTATACAGAGAGAGTTAAAAGTATGGAGCCACCGATTTGCTGTCGTTAATATTCATTTTATAAGAAAATGTTCAATACAAAAGTTTGTTATGAAATTTTTATCTACATATTGATATACACGAAAAATTTTATTATTCAATTGTTTTTGAGTTATCACTTTACGCGATATTTTTTTAAATGGCGACCTATTAATGTTGTACTACTATTCGATAGAAAATTCTTTTTTCTTTACAATGGTATAAAAATTTTTTGTGTTTGCGTAACATTTCTTCGAGAAAATGCCCGTTGAAGTTGAAGTACTTACAATTAATTAACTTCTCTATTCGTAAACGATATAGCCATGATAAACAAAAGCGAAGCGATAAACAAAGGCGATATCACTAAGGCTGAATTTGTTTGTTTACAACATTTTTCAATTTTGTGTAATTTATTGCTGTTAGCATTAATTAGCAATTGCGAGTTTAAGTGAACGTGAAAGAATTGAAATACTTATGATGCTGGGAGACGAGGAAACATTGAGTGGCCAGCCCGTTCGCCGGATTTAAGCCCTTTAGATTTTTTTCTTTGGGGATACGTAAAAAACAAAGTTTATAAAGATAGGCTCAATAACATAGAAGATTTAAGAATCCGAATTACCAGAACGATGGAAGAAATTCCCCGTGAATTCTTAGAAAATTCTCTTCGGGGTTTTGTAAATCGATTGGGTCATTGTCAAATTGTAAATGGAGGACAGTTTGAACATTTAATTCACTAGAATTATGTGTTTATTCATATTTATGTATGCTTCACTTGATTTTGTTAATGTTTTTGTAGTTTGTAACATCATTGTATTTTTTTTGTCGTTGTTTAATTTAGTTATTAATTTCTTTCTAACAATAAGATTTTGACCGACAACTTTGTTGCAAATAATTTTTCATAAAATAAAAATATTAAACTCGCTCGCCTTTGTTTATCGCTTAACTTTTGTTTATCAAGGCTGCATCGTTTACTAATTGGGAAGTTAATTAATTGTAAATACTTCAACTTTAACGGGCATTTTCTCGAAGAAATGTTATGCAAACCCAAAAATTTTTTATACCATTGTAAAGAGAAAGGAATTCTCTATCGAATAGTAGTATAACATTAATAGGTTGCCATTTAAAAAAATATCGCGTAAGGTGATAACTCAAAAACAATTGAATAATAAAATTTTTCGTGTATATCAATATGTAGATAAAAATTTCATAAAAAACTTTTGTATTGAACATTTTCTTATAAAATGAATATTAACGACAGCAAATCGGTGTCTCCAACTCTCTCTGTATAAGAGTTGCATACACTATTTTTTCTACGACTATTTAATTTAAAACAATTATCATTAAAAAAGTTTTTTTTTAGCAAAGAAATTCAAACTGTTTTGCGATGTTAATTGTCAACAACTCTTGTAACCATGGTTACCAAAAAACAATGCTTTGGTGCTATTGATCAGTTTGGGTCATTTCATTATGAAAATCTGTATCGAAATGGGTATCATTATAATATAGGCAGCGGGAACATGGGAGTAGAAAAAAAATATTTTGTAATTGCGACCAATATTTATTTGTTGAAATCTAAAATCGATTTTGATATTTACGTTTTTTGTCAATTTTACGAAAATCTAGAAAATTTTATTTCAAATTTTGAAAATTGTACAAATATGAAAATATCGAATAATTTTAAGTTAATTTTTGAAAATAATGGTTATTTTTTAAAAATTGAGAATTTTTTTGAACATTTTAAAATTTTTTCGACAATATTTTGTGATTGCAACATATTTATTCGTTGAAATCTAAAATCGTTTTTATTATTTTGTCGTTTTTTTGCCAATTACTAAATTAAACTGTTCAGGTAAACGACCAAAAGGAAACCCTCTATAGGTCTTTCCTTAATAGAAAGTTGTTCCTATTGTTATTTAACATGTTCACACCGGCTTTGACGTTCAAATTCGTTAATTTTTGACAAAATAAAATATCTATGGTGGTCGCCCTTGCGCAGATCACCAATTCGACATGCGCAGAATACTTAACCTGTGCTGCTTTTCTAAGCGTGTCTTAATTGAAGTAGAGCACCTTTCCCACCCTCTTTTTTTTAATTAGTTATCTTGTTCTATGATATTTGGAATTTGGTAATTGCAGAAAATGTTTATCCGCGAAAACAAAACTGTTTTTCAAATAATAGTCATTTTTTTGGCAATTACTGAATTAAGCTGTTCAGGTAAACGACCAAAAAGAAACCCTTATGGTTATTATTAATGGAAGGTTGTTCCTATTGCCCTTTAACATCTTCAATGCCTATGAAGTCGAAATTCTTAAATTATTGAAAACCAAAAAATGAATGGCAGGGATGACAGAAATATCGCGCTTGCGCAGATTGGCTTTTTTGCGTGTCTATATTGAAGTATACCACCCCTCTCCACCAACTTATTTTTAAATGCAAATGGGATTTTCTGGGTTAGGACGCCTGGGCTGTAAAGTGTATGGACACAGACACAGACACCATGGCGAAACCTGGGTTTCGGTCAAACATGCATATTCCTAACCAACAGATCACTGCGAGTAAAAATCGACCATACTTATTCAGATGAGCATCTGACAGATCTGGGAATACCGCAGGGTTCAGTGATAGGTCCCCTTATATTCATGCTGTTCGTCAACGACCTTACTCTGGCAATAACAAAAGGAAAACTTGTTATGTTCGCTGACAATACGTCCATTGCTATTTCAGCCTCAACGCTGATATTCACAAATATGAAACTAGAGAAGGTGGCCGTTTGCGTATTGGGCGTTATCACACAGCTCTGCATGAAAAATCTCCCCTACATGCTGGGAAAATAATCTACAACAACCTCTATTTTAATATTTTTACTTTCCTATACTTTCAGTATAGGGAAGTATTGATTTCATGCAAAATTTCAAAGTTGAGATTTTAACGGAAATAGTCGGGGAGGGGGGTCCATGGACCCCAAAAAAGTAATTTTTTAAAAATGTCTGTCTGTGGGTGGGTGGGTGGGTCAGTTACGCTCTATATCTCCGGAACGGCTGAACCGATTTTGATGTGCTTTAGAATGAGGGGGTATATCAAAAATTCACCGACAAAATAAGCTTTTAAAAAAAACCGAAACCGGAAGCGGAAGTTAGGCATGTTTTTTGGTAGCATTTTTTTCAGAAACTGAATTTTGGAAATTATAATAGTGGAGATTAAAGAAGGCCTTAGGACAAATCAAACGATTTTTTACCGAACTCTCTAGCTTTAAAATGGCGGCCGCTACGAATTTTTGAACATTTCGACTTTAACGCCGATTTACTCAAAAACCAGTTATCTGATTGGAATCAACTAAATCTTGTTTGGTAGCCCTTCAAGGGTACTATACCATGAAATATAATTAATTTAGAAAATAAAAAAAGGATCGCAATGACATCACTCCAAAATTTTGGAATTTTTCAAAAAAATATTTCTCAAAAACTGCCCACACATTTTTATTTAAACTTTTTCAGCTGATAGAGCTGGGAATCTTCTACAATTTGTTTGTTTGCGCATTGCTATAATTTCACTGTGACGCCCTCTATAAATTTTTGAAAATTGAAAATTGGTACCCTTTTATTTATTTAACGGGGGGCAATAAAATATTTCTGTTAATGTGAAAGACCTCATCATTGATAGCAAAATCCGAATATCATAATATTTTTTTGATACTTTAATATTTAGGGGGGCTACTGTTCCCCCTCCCCCCAAAATTTTCGCTACAAAATTAAAAAATTGATTTCTTCTTTTGTTTGCTCTAGGAGAATCTTTTTACAAAAAATCAAAAATCGAATTTTTTGCCCCTTAATAATCTTTTTGTCCTTTCACATACTTTCTACAGCAGTTGTATTCTTGTACTAGTCGTTTAATGTTCAGTGTAGGCTAACTTTTTTATTTTAATAGATAGACTCGCAAACCCAAGAGCAAAGTTGTAGGGCAAATTCTTCTCGATTGTATTTAAGAAAAAAACTTGAGTTTCCAATTTTAATATGGCGGCCACGGTAAGAAATAACTTTTTTTTAAATGAAAACGTGGCATTTTGGCTTTAAAATCAGAAAGGTTTTGAAATTCCAAATACAAATTAATAAGAGTAATTTCTTGCTAAAAATAATACTTCTCGAGTTATTAATATACTTTCAAATATCAATTTCCGCGCTTCCGTTGATTCAGTCCGAATATTTTACCCAACCTTATGCTTGCAGCGCAGCGGTCGGTCTTTCTTCAACCGCTTCAAGATGTTACAACTTATAAGAACTATTTACTTTAACTAGTCGTGTCTAGACAGGTGTATATCGAAAGTGTTGGAAAATATAAAACAATGTATTTAAATGTATAGGAAAGTCCAGGCGAAGTGTTTCGCTCATTTTTATGATTTGCTACAGCAGCAATTACACATTTTTACACATTGCTTTCAGTTTTTCTAAGCAACGACCGACACGAACAATTAGGGACGTTATCTCTGAAGTAGCATGGAGTTTGTTTCAATTAAAGATTGAAAGCAGTCATTTCAGTTTTGATAAACAAGCTGCGAGAGACTTATTACTTTATCTCTGCGCATTCAATATTAAATTAATTATATGTTTTTATATTAAATGAAACATTTTAACGCAAAAGAAATGAATCGAAATAATAATAATAAAAGTAATAATAATATTCATTCCACCAAGTAAACTGATGCTGACAACTATAGCATAAACATTTATTTATCTAAAACTTCTGTTGTTTAAATGAGTTTCGTAACATCTTAAAGCCCTCTCGTCCTTTGCTGCGTAGTCTCAAAGTACTCACTGAAGTTTATTTGGCTTGCTTTTAAAGACTATAATGGCCATACCACCGTATTAGCGTAATGTTGTGCTTACAGAACGGATTTGTGGATTAAACTCACTTAGAAGTAAAAGTTTTAAAATTTAATTTTATATTTGTTGCAGTTACCATGTTTATTGATAAACTGTCAAATATGTTTACTCCATAATACATGTGGACTATAAATTGCATTTTTTCTTAAATACTTTATTGTAAGTTGTACGATATACAGGATGTATCAAATTGCGTGTTAACTATGGGGATCTCGCTTATTTGAAGAGATACGACGATGGTTAAATTAGAGAAAAGTTGTGGAATCTTATGCCCATTAATAATCTGAAAGGAAATTGGAGCTATCTTGCTTAGTTTCTGAATAAATTTAAAAAAAAATTGAAATTTTTACGATTTTTTTTTGTTTTCGGCTATAAGTCATTTGTAATTTGTATTACATATTTCTAGTTAACGCATTATTAGGACACTTTTTCATGCTGAATCTAAATTTTTGATTAGATTGGGTATAACTGTTACCATTGTTCATTTTCGACTGTCAACTTTTTTTTTCTTATGGTCGGCACATTAAATTTTTTCATATTTGAATAGAGTTTTTCTGATTTCAACGATGTGTCATATTTTGTATTTTGTTTAAGTTTTGAGCATTTTATTACAGAAAATATAAATTTCATAAGAGTGCCATGGAAAGACCACGTCATTTAATTTATTTTGAAAAAATTTTAGTAGGCTATGAACTGGTGGAACTAAAACAGAGATACATTAGGTACGCGAAAATTTCAGGAAACTTTGTTTTGAGCGTAGGCAGCAGGTTAAGTTATTTTTTACAAAAGCAAATGAATGACACAGTTACTAACACACAGAATAGAGAGTTTATTTTAGACGAGCGTCTCAGCATGTTCTACAAAGGTGTCAAATGTGTTGAACATTTATTGAATAATTGTTTGTATTAGTGCAGTTCTAGTGTCATCTGTTGTATTTATTTAACTTATTATTCAAATTTGTTGTCAGTTGCAAACATAAAAACTGCAAGTGGAATTTTCAGTAAATTGCGGATGTTAGAAAATTTGTCATTCAGTTGTTTTTATAAAAAATAACATAACCTGCTGCCTACGCTCAAAACAAAGTTTGCTGAAATTTTCGCGTACCTAATGTATCTAAAGGTAAAAGTAAATAAAAGTAGTGTTTTGTTTTACTTCCATCAGTTCATAACCTACTAGAATTTTTCAAAATAAATAAAATGACGTGGTCTTTCCATAGCACTCTTATAAAATTTTTATTTTTTGTAATAAAATATTCAAAACTTAAACAAAATTCAAAGTGTTATACATCGTTGAAATCAAAATTAAAGAATCTATTTAAATATGAAAAATTAAAATGCCGACTATAAGAAAAAAAAAGTTGACAGTCAAAAATGAGCAATGGTAGCAGTTATACTAGATCTGATGAAAAATTTAGAGTCAGCACAAAAAAGTGTTCTAATAATGCGTAACTAGAACATAAATAATAAATGAGTTAGGTATAGCCGAAAATAAAAAATTTTAAATTTTAGGTATTTTTAGATATCTGAAAAGCCAGAGTGGCTACTTTAAATTTCTTTACAGATTATTGTTAGGCATAAAATTTTACCAACTCTCTATCTCTTCAAATAAGCGAGATCCCCATGGTGGGGCTCGAATTTGAAACAGCCTGTATATAAGGTATTTGTAAATCGCTTTACAGCTTGTTGTTCGTTATTATTAAAGATGTCGAAATAACCTTTTTTGGTTTTAAATAGGGTATGTATATTACAAAATGCCGTATACCAATTTATACCACCGCCTACCAATTTTGCATAACGGCATATAACTTTTGATTTTTTAATATATATTGTTAGATATTTGAAATTGGCGCTAAACACACTTTATGGTGGTACACTTAAATCGAAATTTTAAATATTTTTAATAATAACGAAAATGCAAGCTGTAAAAAGATTTACAAACATCCTGTATATGTATATTATTAGGATTTCAAGCTGACGCCGTCTTCCTTCCCTGCCTCAACCAGATTTTCTATCTATCTCTGTCTTCCCGTTCTCCATCCTCTAGGCCTCTTGTTTCCATTGCTTCATGCACTTCATCTCTCCACGATCTTTCCGGCCTTCGGTATAGGGAAGTATTGATTTCATAAAAATTTTCGAAATCTAGATTTTAACGGAAATACACGTTTTGGGGCTTAAAAATGTCTGTCTATGGATGTGTGGGTGGGTGTGTGGGTGGGTATGTGGGTTGGAAAATTCAATAATTGACGTCACAAATATTTGCTGAAGGTCGAATGTAAATTTTTGGATTAAGAAAAAGTTTTTTGACGTACATAACTGATTTTTTGACTTCGAAAAATTAATTTATGACGGCAAAAACCATTTTTAGCGCCAAGTCCTCTGACCTACTAAGATTTTGCTACTACGCAATCTGCGTCATTAGATGGCACCATTCTCCGCATTATTCATTATTTTTTTACGTTAAAAATTCATTTATTTGGCGTTAAAAAATCATTTACTAACGCCTGAACATCATGGTTAGTGGTGGTTAAAGAATAACATTTTCAGATGTCAAAACTTAATTTTTTGTCGTCAAAAAATTAGATCTATCTATTATTAATAAATTATTTTTATTTTCAACTTTTACATTCAAAAATGACGCCACAAAAACAAATTTTGACGTCAAAAAGTAAATTTTAGACGTCTCAATATGATTTTTGGCGTTGAAAATTCAGTAATTGACGTCGCAATTATTTTCTGACGGTTGAATGCAAATTTTTGGATTCAAAAAATGTGTTTTCTTCTTCAAAAATTATTTTTACGTCCAAGTCCTTATATTTACTAAGATTTCGCTACGCTACACCGCCAACTGCGTCATTATATTGCACCATTTATCGCATTAATTGATTATTTCTTTACGTCAAAAATTAATTTATTTGACGTTAAAAAATCATTCACTAATGCCTCAAAATCATGGTTAGTGGTGGTTAAAGAATACCATTTATGGCGATTTATTATTTAATTTTAAATTGTGTTAGCGATTTTCAGTCTTCAGTAAATGATTTTCAGGTGTCAAACCTTAATGTTTTGTTGTCAAAAAATTAGATCTATCTATTATTAATAAGTTATTTTTATTTTCAACTTTTACATTTAAAAATGACGCCAAAAAAACAAATTTTGAGGTCAAAAATAACTTTTAGACGTCTCAATATGATTTTTGGCGTTGAAAATTCAGTAATTGACGTCACAATTGTTTACTGACGGTTGAATGTAAATTTTTGGATTCGAAAAATGTGTTTTGACATCCATAATTGATTTTTTTGAGTTTTTATTGTTACCTCTAAGTCCGTATATCTACTAAGATTTCGCTACGCTACAACGCCAACTGCGTCATAACATTGCACCATTTTCCCGCATCAATTGATTATTTTTGACGTCAAAAATTCGTTATTTGACGTTAAAAACTCATTTACTATCGCCTGGGAATGATTAACTGGGATTATTTATGTCGATTTATTATTTAATTTTAAATTGTGTAAGCAAACTAACCGATTCGTTTTTAGAGCTGCCCCTAAACATGAGGTTTTCGTAATGTTTAGACTACTTTCTATTAAATATGTTGCTTTGTTACTACATGTATTTACTCCTGCTACTAAAAGCTTACACTCAAAGTTTTTAATACATATTGTCGATTGTTTATCAAACTGATATTCACATATTTATTTGTTTTACGCATTTGCTAGATTCGTTAAAACTGCATACTGCACATAAACCTTAAGATAACTTATCCCTGGAATCGAATCGGGACCACTCTGCTCCGAGCCACAGTCTACTAACTAAGGCTAATACAGAAAGTGATAAAATAATTCGATTTTGGAAGCTGATTTAGAAATAAAATTAATAAAAACCAGACTTTGACTAAGTTTTTTTATATTCTTTGGTAGGTAGTAATAAGTTCTTTGTAACTTTGAACTTGCACAAACAACTTGAGTTCTTGGCGGCAGCCTCATAAGCACAACAGCTGTAATGGTTAGTAGTTTATTTTTAAATCATTTTCAAATATTCTACATTTTCGTCAGCATTTTTAGGTGCATATAATATACATAACTCAATTTAAGAACATTTAATTAAAATTATAAACAATCTCTTTGCTGCGAACTAAAAAACTGCCCGTCCAATTTTGCATAAATAAACAATTAAAAAAACATGTCACGGCTACAGTAACATAATTCGATTTAATTAGTGACATCTGAATTTGCAATAATTAATTATCGTTGTTAAAAACGTAAGGAAGTGCCTTATTTAGGAGCTTAACATGAGATTTACTGATTACAGGCAACTTTATGTCTGTAAAGTGAGTAACATCTAATGTCTGAAGCCGCAGGGGAATTTATAGAGCTTATCACGTCTTTGTTTACTTGCTGTTCTTACTAATTAGTCGCGTGCACAGTAGATTTTCTAATCTTCACTTCTTCCCTGGATTAAACAAATTGTTTATTGTGTGGCAGCACATACAAATGTTGTTACGTTTCAGTAAACGGAATAACTAAACTAAAATATTCTGTTTCAGTTCCACATAAAAGTAAATAAATTCAAACTATAACACCATTTGTGCCAAAGAACATCCAATTTACTTTAGACTAATCTGTAGCAGCTTATCTAATTTGCGTAATCTAGTCAAAATAAATAACTAAACAAGTTTTTATAATGCAGCGTTCAATGTAAAAAAAGGGGTAAATTCCTTCAGCTTAGCATTAAAGGGATTTAAATTTAAATACATTTTTTTCTCTGATTGTCGTATCAAATCACAGAAATAAATCTTGGATTATTTAAATAAACAGAATAATAACTTAGCAACACAACCATATGTTTGACCTTATGCGAGCTTATTTAGATACGTATTATTAATTTGGTCAACTGCAAATGATGCTTGTGTAATGTAAAATAAAATAAAACAAGGTTCACAGGCGTAGAATATGGATGGTCACGGGTTTTGAAAGTACTTTACGAAACTATTTTATGAAACTTTGCAAAACTATTTTTGAATGCAGACCCTCTGCCTTAGTCCAACGACAAAGTAACGCGCAACGAAACGAGGTATCTTAAATATTGCAGTTGTAGTTGTTTCACGCATAACTAAATGGATTTGAGTACGCTTTTTCTTTTTGTTTACTTATTGAATTTTTGAATTCGGTTTTTGAAGATATCCGACATGGAAATATTTTCAACAAGCACCTGATAAAATAAAACACGTTTGAGAACATTTTATTTTAACCTAATTAGCGGTGTAAAGCTTTGAAGCTTTTTTACAAATTTATCTTTTCATTACAATTTTCTACATGTACGTGTCCTGTGATAGGATGTCTATAGATCAAGGTCCTGTTTTTGGTTTAATTTAAGCCGAAAAGGTGCAATGAACATATTTCGGGAAACGCATCCTTTCGAAATACAAACACCACTCTAAAGATGGTAGAGGAAAATCACGCATTCATTAGTTACAATTGGCGATTAAACGAACTTACCTTACGTGAAGTTCTATCATAATTAAATGACCGCCTTTTCACGTAGTGATCAGTCTCTTCTTAATGACCATTCTCCCACCCTAGACAATTTGGAGATGCTAAGCTTTAAAGATAGTGAGATATCCGGTTTGGCAACAGTAACAAAAGAAAATGTATTACTTTTAAATGTGCTGCACTCAAGTGGAAAATAGAGGTACTACCAATACAATGTAATAAAAACGCGGGAAATATAATGGTACTAGCTGTCGTTCAAATACATCATCACCTAGAGGTGTAAATATGGGGGTGTTTGACGTATCCCTTGTCGTCTAAAAGTTTGTAACAATGGATTATGGTTGAGATGGAATACTCCAACAGTGTCCACAGTTTGGCGTTTAGACGGTGCGACATTTCGGAGGTTTATTCTATCGTCGTCTTCAAGCAGGACGGTTTTATTTTGAAATGGTATCACCGAGATTCGAACTCGGGTCGCTTTCGCGCTTTCTGTTTAAAACCTGAAACCTTTACCACTAGACCATCAAAACGGGCACTAAATTTTTCCTTTTTTCTTCTTCGGCTTTTATATTATACTATCCCATTGGATTCGATGATCTTCAGTCCAGACATGATCCTTTATTTTAGATTGCTCTGTTTCGCCTTTTCTTATGTTATTTTTATACTTTGATAGCAAGAATTGGGGATGGGTATGGGATCACCACTTACATTTGGAATGGGCGGCTTTTGGCAAACTGTCGTACGTACTAATAAACCAAAAGAGTATTTTACACTTAAGAACCAGAGTATTTAACTCATGCATCCTACCAAACATCACATATGGAGCGCAAACATGGACGTTCACGACACCAAACCTGGATAAGATAAGAAAGACGCAGAAAGCCATGGAAAGGCAAATACTAGGGATCTCGCTTAGAGATAGAAAAATAAATGAATGGATAAGAAGGAAAACGAAAGCCGTAGATGTCATTAAACAAGCAGGTAAACTGAAATGGAATTGGGCCTGACATAACGAACTCCTCCAGGACCAAAGGTGAAATCACCAAATAAGAAAATGGCGACCATATACAGGAAAAAGATCGAGAGGCAGGACACAGATAAGATGGAAGGACGATATAGCAAAACACGCAGGCTTAATGTGGCAAAGAATGGCCCAGGACAAAGAGAATTGGAAACGGATAGGGGAGGCTTACATCCAAAAACGGAAAGGATAGAAAATGGGCTTAAAGAAGAAGAGAAAGAGGCAACATTTATCAATTTTGAAAGCAGGGCAATGTCTCAATATGAAACGAAACCCAGTCTCTGGCTAAGAAACATACATGATACGTTGTACTATGGCCGTATGGAGGAGAATCATTGGAAAATTTTCTATAATTCTAGAAAAATCAAGAACACTGGATGATCCGGAATCAGAAAATAAGATACCGTTTCTGGCGACGTCTTAGTATGCAGAAACGAGAACAGTTTCCAAAATTAAGTACTCCATATTGTATTTCCTAGACATCCAGATATTGTAGTAGCTTTATTTGTCTGTGATCGAACTTCTCTGATTAAGTCGCCTTGTCTTGTGATCTCTACGCTTGTAAATTGGATTACTGTTTCTATCGGTTGGTTATCTATAACAAGTTTATATTTCAGTGGTTTTTCATCTGTTTTCTGTACGGACATGTTCGTCTTATTATTGCTCTGCTGCTGGTTTGAATCTGTACAGAAATCGCAGCTGATCGTTCTCAGTTTTGGCAATTAATATTGCATCTTCGGTGTAACGCAATATTTATTTGGGCTTGTCCCATTCTGTATCGGTTGTCTTTCTTCTTGACTACTTTTATAATTTTATCTTCTTCTTTATCGGCCCCTAACAGTCCAGTCTTGACCATAGGCTTTCCTACTCTTCTTTCACTCTGCTCTGTTTTGGTCCATCTGTTGCCATCTTTTCCCTACGTTTTTGGTGAAGTCGTCAATCTACCTTCGTTGTGGTCTGCCGACGCTCCTCCTGTACGTTCTTGGCCTTTATTGTTATGGTTACGCGCTCTGTTAATTCTTTGTTTACCCGTATTTTAGTTGCAGTTTCAGGATTAATGGTTTGTACATACATATAACAAATCGGTGAACAACACTGCTGCCCATTCTTCATCTCCCCAGTTAAAATGATCATGAGCAAATGCTAAACGTAGCCTCTGGTGAAGGGGGGTCAAAATTGGGCCGGTTGCAGGACGTCTTGCCTTCATACCAGCATCCTGTAGTCTCCTCAATACGGTATCGCAGCTAATGACTGTTCCGGTGGATAGTTGAAGATCATTCCTCAGCGATCGAGCAGTGATGAACCTTTCACGTCTCGCTGTTACGACCAAATACCGGTCTTCACGCCTGGTGGTTTTCTTTTTACGACCTTGGCCAGGTTTCCCTGTCATTCGAAACCGCCGAGACACTCTGCAAATCACTGACTGCGCAACCAAAAGCCTTGCAGCAACTTCTCTCTGAGTATAGCCTTCCTCGAGCAGTGTGACCACTTTAGATACATCTACCTCCGAAAGATAATTTCTCTGGACATTAGCTGCCTTTTATTTTGATTTAAGTCACTGTATCAATTGTTTAGAACACCCTAACAGGCAACTTTTAATTACAAGACTTCTGCAGTATTTCTTATTAAGCAGCATTTTTGTGACATCTTAAGTTATGAATGTCCCTAAAGTAGCGATAAATAGTCCTATCTTTATGGCGTATGAGTCTCATAACAATATTTTCAACGATAAAAAAAACATAGCACTTTTATTTCTGAGCCCTTAATTTTGCGGCGAAGTGTATTTGTTCCGGATTTGAAGCCTGGCTGACTGGGGGAGAGTCAAGCACTTAAACTACTCCTTCAATTGGCTGTTTAACCAGTCAAAACTTTTCTTAAATTACGGCAAAAATATGCAATTGTTAAGCAAACTGCTGGTAGGTGCTTCTCTCCGCACCCCACCTGTTGATTTTTGTTTCTTTTTAGTTAATTATGCATCTATATAGCGGAATATTTTGTCGATATACAACTGATTAGGTATTCGATGTAAATCAAAGACCATTATTTGCGTTTCAAAGGGATTGAAAAAATAATGAGTATTGTTTCACCAGTGTTGTCTTTCATCAGACTGAACCTTTAAAACCCAATGCTGCTTCTCTCTCAATGTAAACGAATGAAAATGAAAAACAACGGTTTTCAATCTCTCGCTTTCAATTTTAATTAAGTTCGCTTTCGCAATTAGGAAGTTGCTTGAACACAGCCAGTTCGCGTTGCGATACTTTAAAGGCTTCAAAGTTTAATCATTAAAGTTGTGCAAACTATTTTTATTCTGGTTGTTGAGATATAAAATAAAATATTAATTTACTTTCAGAAAATGTTACTCGTTTCAATTCCCATTTTCTTTTTTGCAAATTGATTCTGATGTCTTCCAGTATTTCGCGTTTTAGATAAATTTCGGAAAAAATTAATCTCACTGGTGGGATATTTTATGTTTCGGACAGAACCTAGACAGCGGAAAATATTATCCTGAAACTGTTGCTGGAAATACTATTAATCAAATTTCCGACACCTGTATTTATATACACTTTGTAACAGCTTTTAAAATTTAAAAATCATTACAGTTTCTTCTCCTTGAGAGTTCGTTTAAAAAAGATACTTTGTCACAGTTAGTTTCACGTAGTTTTAGTACTTACGTAACAAACGCGTCTGCTAAGTTTTTTTCACTAAAGAAAACTTATCACTGTCAAGGGATATTTAAGATAAATAGAAATTTACTGAAATTGTTGCTTTTCTTTACTTTGGAGTTGGACACGAGCTAATTTATCACTAGCCGCCCGCTGATGTTTTATTGAATAAACACACAGCGGCGGCACTCTTTAAAATTTAATTGTCAACTTTTAAACAAGTTTTCTCGAACTTTGAGGCTGGAAAGCAAGAAACACAACTCTGCTGCTGAACATCCCTTGTTACTCAGCTTAACTTGAAATCACTTCATTCGGTTGGGGTATTTTTTTGTTTCTCTGCTGTCTGAGCTGTTAAGAATGATTTACGAGATCCGTAAAATTTTCTTAGCATCTGCGAACCTAATGGTTTTTTAAGTGAAACGCAAAGCGGTTTTCTAAATCAATAGCTCTGAAAATATTTCTGCAGACGTAGGTGACATTTTAAAATACAGAAACTCACGTATATACGCGCACGTGACATAAAGCTTATGTTCATTTGTACAGCGAGCCAATATAGTTTTAGATAAAAATTAGATCCCATAATTTAAAATAGATGTTTGGGTTACTGTAGAGCTGTCCGCTTATACTTCGGATCGCCAGATGCGAACAAGCCAGCACTTCTGGGTTCTGGAATACAACTCGTAATATTTTATACAGTTGTGCTGTCTATACGACCAATATTTAATAATAAGAAAAATAAAATTTGATTAATATTTAAGTAACACCCTTACTGAAATAAATAACATGGACAACAACGTAATTAATAATGAATTTAACGCCGCGAAAAACGGATATTTTCATTTATGACCGCACACAATGTTGACAGCGCGTTTTGTTCATCGCAGCAACAAGCGATTAACTACATAAACATTGGGAACTACTTAACATTACAAACAGTTATTTGTACGTTCTATTTATCTGGGACGTCTAACTTTACTTATGGGGGCCGATTTAGGTGTACGTAATAGCCAAAATTAAATTGGCGAAAACATATGATACCTAATAGTGATATAAACAAATCGCAAGGTTTCAATTACAAACGCAAAATATTTATTGCGTAATTAGTTGTGAGTGCCTAGCGCCCACAAACTTATTGTCATTGAAGCACTGGCCCCCACGGCTCCCATGGGTTAGGCGCCTATGCTTTTGATTTTAGTAAATTTCTGATAGCTTACTGATGAGAACCATCAAATTATTTGATTGTTGCCAACCGACTTATTTGCTAGTAAAAAACTATTCGAATGAATTTAGTAAATTGAGCATGTAGAATAATACATGTAAAATATATTATTTATACATGGTTATTCTGCATGTAGAATATTAAACCCTTTTACTACATATTCTACATGTAGAATAATACCGATGCAAAATCAGACAGTTTAAGCGTAAAAAAAGAAAGTTCATTGTTGATGCATGCATCATGAAGGGGCGGGCCGCTATAGGGGTCTTTCCGACTCTGCACCGAAGTCGTAAGCCCCTCTTCAGTCAAGAAAAGGTGGTAGGGATGGGTTAGAACAAAGAATTTGAATAAGAGATGATTTTCGTGGATACTACTGGCCCAAAATTAACTTTGTGGGCCAGGAAAACCACGGGAAAACCTGAACCAGGACAGCTGGCTAGGAGAGGGAATGGATCCCAGGCCTCCTAAACAAGAGGCGGTCGCCTCCTTTCTCGGTTTTAAACGTAAATAAACACGTATACAACTTAACACGTGCCTGCCCCTACACCAAAGTAAAATAATTAATATTGAAAATTTAAAATTTAAGGTATCTCAAAACAATAAAAAACAAAACATAGAATATTTGCGACCAGTGCCGGAATTATGGTGGGGACTAGCAACACTTTTGCCCAAAGCGCAACGATTCAAAGAGCGCAACTTTATTGTATATTTTTTTATAGAGACAACTGATTTGTCATTTGATAACTGCTGACAACTCAAAACATTTTGCAGTTCGGTACGTTTAAATACAGAAAACAAAACGGCGGCGCGTTCGTACCGTTGAATAGTATAATATGCACACACGCGTTCATCTACATAGTAAAGTAAACACAATAATTGTACGCAGGTGTTTTTCTAGAATCTATCGGTACATATTTTACAAATTCGACATACTTTACATGTATAATATGTAGAAAAGGGTAGGTATACCAGTTTTATTTAACATACATTTTCTCCATATTATTCTACTTAAATTACACACTTTTTTATGTGAAATGTACAAAATAATATTCCAAAACAATTTTTTCGGAAAATTTGTATTAAGTTGTGCTATATATTTCGCTTATATTTAATAATAAGTTTACAATTATTTCGAAAAGTCTGTTACTATTAAGTAATGCGGTAAATACCTGTCAGACCCAGTGGTTTTCATACGTAAACTAATTTACTTCAATATATAAAAAATGTTTCTGATATTAAAATGTAGTACATGTCTTACATCTCGACACAGCTTATTTTTTATTATTTTTTAAAGTTACCAACGAAAGCGTGCGGCGTAGTCCACTGGTTCGGCTACTTAATATTATTCATCTTTTGTAGCCATGTATTTCTGATCTGTAAATGTACGCAATATCGCTTGGCCGTCAAGATCCCCTGACCTGTCGGTTCCAGATTATTGTTTATTAAATTTTTTCACGTCTCGAGTTTACCTCAATAATTCTCACATACCTTAAATAATAAAAAAAACATAACTAAAAACATCAGAGCCACCGTCAACAGTGTCCAAATCCATAATTTTTGCTAACATATTGGAGAATGTATTTAAAACTGCGGTGGGCATTTAAAAAAATTTAAATTTTAATCATTAATTACATGTTAATAAATTACATTATGTACTTTTGTCTCAATTTGTAAGCCTGTACTATCATGCCAAAAATGTCACAACCCTTTGCCGCACCCTTTATATTCATATGGTATGAAAAATGGATTTTTATTATATGTAAAGCATAATAACAATTTTATAGCCTTGACGCTATAAAGCGCTCTAGAAAAGGTCGTTCATGTTTTTACTGCAGTTTCATTAAGCGCGAGTTTATATCAAGTTTAGTATTACCTATTCTTCGTTGGTCCAATGTTGACAACATGAATTTGTTCTTGGAATTAACTTTAACGTTGTGGAAAGCTGAAACTAGCAGCTGTAACTTCTTGTCCAGTTTAGTTATCCCTTACATTTGTTAGGGAGGTTGTCCAACTTTGAGGTGAATAGTTAAATGGGTGAAAATTACATTCTTCTGGGGAACTTTATACCCTTTTAGGACAAATTAAAATTCAACAGACTAGATCTTGTGTGAGTTGAGCAATTACGATCTATAAAAAAATTATGGAACGGTGGAAATACCTGGTTTATCTACAGAGTGGCTAGGAAAACCCCGGCCACTTTTTTTGCGGCGGTCAAGAGATGGCGCTTTAGTAAAGAAAAATTAAATTAAAATACTGGCAACAACGCAGAATCCAAGACGCAAGAAAGTGGCCGGGGTTTTCCTAGCCACGCTGTAGTTATAATAAAACATAAAAACTTGGCAAGGCCATGAAAAATTCATTTCTCGTTTAATATTAAAAACTCACGGGGTTTCATAGGTAATGTCATAGCTTGGAGTACTGAGCTGCTCACTTTAGGTTTAAGATGGTTGTTAAAAGATTTAATATTAAAGTAAAAATGTAAACCAGAAAGCCTGCAAATTCTCATTCAGAAATTAAATTCTTATGTGTAGCATATGTTTCTTATTTATAAATTCTAGCTTTACTTCGTTAAAGTCCATATTTAATGACTATCTGTTTATAAAATAGTTAATTACTTTAACAAAATTTATTTATTTTAACCTTATAGGTATTTCGGCATGTTTACATGCCATTGTCAGAGATTATATTAGAAAGTAAACAGTTAGTGTTGTTATAGCAATAGAATTTGGTGACTTGATCTCGGTAATCGTCTGCAGATGACTTGATTTCTTATTCCAAAATGTCCAATGGAGGAGAATTTAAGAGATCAATTTGCTCATTCATTATCGGTATAGTTTTTAAATGTTTGTGCCTTTTGTATGTTATTCGAAGAGATGAATGCTATCTCTACCGTAGTTTTTGACTTTACGCTAAATTTTGTCGCCACAAAATACCTACAGGATCAGACAACATGTTCAGTGATACTCGAACTACACGAATTTATCGTGTGCGCTCCATAACTCCCAAACCGATATGGTCTGATTGCAATAAGCTTCAGTTGTGGGGGTGTATCAAAAATTCATCGGGGAAATAAACTGTAAAAAATCCGAAACTGGAAGCGGAAGTTTGACATGTTTTTTTCGTGGCATTATTGTTTCGGAAAACATTTTCTGAATTTGGAAATCTTATAGAAGGCCTTTAGGCAAACCTAATTCTTTTATTGCCAGACGTTTTAGCTTTAAAATGGCGCCCGCTACAATTTTTTAAAAATCTTGACTTGTTACTTAAAAACAAGTCGACAGATCGTGTTAAATATTTTTATCATAACAGCTCTACAGAAATACAATATTACGAGCATAAACATTTTCAAAAAACTAATAGCTATGAAGTGAAAACTATTTTCACAATTTTGTAAATATTCAATAAATTTGATTTAAAAACTAGTTACTCCAAAACGAGCAAAAAATTACTCCTTAAAAACTGCCCACACCATTCTATTTTAACTTTGTTAGTCGATAGAGCTTACAGTGAACTACAAACGTATTGTTTACTAATCTCCCAAATCGTATCAATCAGCTTTAGTTAAAACTACAGTTTTCATTATTTGCATATTTTTGATAATTCTTCAATTAAAGTTGCTATAACCATTTAGTCGAAAATCGTGCGAGCGCAATATCTAGCTAGCGCTTTTAGGTGAGTAGCCGTGCCGTGCCAACGCCTTGGGTTTGGAGCGGGCGCCTTGTACCGGATGTAGATGACTAGATGTAAAACGATGTGAAATAAAAAATATTTATAAAGATTTAGGACATTCGTAAAAATTACTAAAAAACCATCTGTCCAAACCATTTATCTAAATTTTTTTGTATAACTCTGATTGTAGACCACGGAAAGTGCATGTTTATTAATTTCTAGAAATAATTTCGTTTTAGTTCTAGTCTGTGCATTGTTAAATTTATTACAATCGTTCTACGCGAAGCTTTCGTAATTTGCTACAAACATTAAATTTTCAGCAAAGTTTTTCGCAAGCTGCTTCCGAATGTGATGTATAGTAAAACTGAATTTCAGAAAAACAAGTGCGCCTGTTGTATAAAAAACATATCTTATAGTAATTCTAATTTCAGTATCTGTAAGAAGAAAAAAATGTACGATGCGAAACCTTTTCTCAAACTTCTAAAATGAAAAAGAAATGCTTAAACTTA
This sequence comes from Ctenicera cuprea, assembly GCA_958336395.1. Lineage (NCBI taxonomy): Eukaryota > Metazoa > Arthropoda > Insecta > Coleoptera > Elateridae > Ctenicera > Ctenicera cuprea. Next base: position 13,397,938 of record OY284495.1, on the reverse strand, counting down.
AATAAAGTCTTACATATTTTAATTAAATAATTACAAACACAGGATTTATAAATTTTGTGGGTTCACGTTGACAACAACAACCATTTCCGGAAACTTTTGTCCGGAAATAGTTCGACGACAAGGCTTTTATAATACCGTTTTCATTTCAGCCCAAAACGTAAAAGTTGGAGTTTGTTATGAGTTCAGTTTTTGTTGTTCTTGTTCTCGCCGATAGCAGTTGCCACATTAATGTCTGCGAAACCAATCCAATTCAATTTAATTTTCCTGTCCTATTTATACAGGGTGATCGTGGGAACTAGGCAACTATTGCCAACTGTTTTATTTTTAAAGATACAAAGTCGGTTAAATTAGAAAAGCGTAACTGTTTTTTCTGATTACGAGGGTGAAAACAAAGCAATTGCGCATCGCTTTTCTAAATTATTTTTAAGAAATGGCTTTTTTGTTAACAAGCTCTGTATTTTTTCATATTTTTGAATTGTACATTTTATTTACTTTCAGAAGGTAAAAATTGGATTAAATTGACAAATAACGTCGTAGGGAGGGGGGTTGGCAGCCCCTTAGTAGGGATGCAACGGATATTCGGTTTTTATCCGTTATCCGGCCATTTCACCGAATATTCGGTGTGGCCGGATAATATGAATTATCCGGCCGGAGATTTTTCTTTAAGTAAAAAAGATTATGCATGCAATTTGATTTGAAAGTATAGACTAAAATAATTGAAAATAAGAGAGCAAAAACCCCCATAAGCCCAGTATTTTGCAGATCTGCATAAAATTACTAAATTTATATTATTGAGATCAGCATTTATGCGAGTTAAAAATTTGAAATGATTTCAAACAACATAAATAAGTATTATTTATTAAAATCACGAAGTAATATAAACTGTGTCCATAAAGTAACTCCCCCCCCCCCCAACTAACTTTTGAACGACTTGATATTTTTCTACAAAATTTGGTGTGCTGTAATGGGAAATTAAATACTATTTTTCAGACCATATTAAAATTTTGTATCATCCAAAATGGCGACTGGGTGCCATTTTGAATTTTTTTTTTAATGGAAGGGGGGGTCGAGTGACACCTCATTGGAAAGGTTTTTTAGTTCTGCGTCTGATCCTAAAGTTTCAAAGAAAAATATTCAGCCATAACAAAATGACAATGTTTGAAGATAAAGAAGTCTATTTAAAAAAACTAAGAATTAAAGCTTAAATTAAATGTTCGAAATGTTTACCATTCACTTCTTGGCACATAAGAAGTCGGTTATGAAATTCCTGCGTTACATTTTCATAAGTTTCTGGAGTGATAATTTTGCAAACTTCTGTAATGCGTTGCTCCAGTTCTTCAATTGTTTCTGGACGGGTTCTGTACACTTTCGATTTCAGATATTCCCATAGAAAAAATCTAAGAAAGTTAAATCTGGGGAGTGAGCCGGCTATTCTACAGGCCCCCGCCTAACAATCGATCTGCCAAAAAAATGTCCGTTGAGAAAGTCAGAACCAGGCCTATCATAATGAGGCGGCGCACCGTCTTGTTGAAACATAACGTTTTCAATATTATTTCAAGCCACCTGAGATATTTCTGGGAAATTTAGTCCTGCAAATGAAAAAGTGGACTACTGGATAAGAAAATCAAAACAATTTTGAACTGAGTGAGTCCATTGGTTTACAATCCGCCATTTTGTTATGGCTCAATATTTTTCTTTGAAATTCTAGGATCAAACGCAGAACTAAAAGGCCTTTCAAATGAGGTGTCACTCGACCCTTCTTTCTATTTTAAAAAAAAATTCAAAATGGCGCCCAGTCGCAATTTTGGATGATACAAAATTTTAATATGGTCTGAAAAATAGTATTTAATTTCCCATTACAGCACACCAAATATTGTAGAAAAATATCAAGTCTTTCAAAAGTTAGTTGGGGGGGGGGGGTTACTTTATGGACACAGTGTATAACATAAGGAAGATGCATGAACCACTTGTTGCTATGATGTGCAGGTCTCAATTTTGCAGTACATGTGACAGAGAGATCCGAGACAAGGAACCTATAAAAAGTACTCGATCGTCAATCGTCAATATTTTATTTTAAATGTCGACAAAGACCGTATATGTTAGGTTTAGTCAGTTGATTTCTCGTACGGTGTCGGATCTATCAAAACAGAACATATTGTAAACCATTGTTAAAAAATTATTAATTTTTGTAATTACAGTCAAATTCGTTGACAGATTTCAAATCTTAATTGTGAAAAAAATAGCAATATGAGCGCGAATTAGCACATCCTTGAAATAGTACATTTAGTAGTTTCCTTGTCTCTGTGCTCCCTCTCTCTAAAACGCTACAGAATAAGACCATAGGGTTCGTGCATTGCATACTCTTTAAGTATACATATATTATGCCCTGTGATAAAACCTAAATTTTACTGCGTTTAAGCTGAAACTACTTCGATAGTAAAAACTATGCCGGATAATCCGGTATCCGGCTATCCGGCTGAGCAACCGGATACCGAATATTCGTTATGCGGCATTTTGAAAAAGTACTGCTCGCTGCATCCCTACCCCTTAGTAATTTGCCCCTCCCCCGTTTTATTATCCTAACGACGCCCTTCGTTCAAGCACTTGCCGAGTACTGGAAGCAGCGAAGAAAAGCAAAGTGACTTATCTAACAGAGGGGGGTTCTTAATTGCGGTATGACGAACTTTGCATGAATAAGGCTTGTATACAGCGTGTTCAAGCACTGCAGCCTCTAGATAAAATTGATAAAAATGAGTATTTTGTGAGTGGTGTTGTAGTGACCAATACAATTTCTTATTTACTTTGTGATTCAATGAGGCGGGGGAAGGGGGTAAAGTTTAAAAGTTCGTTATGATTTTATTTTAAAATTACATCGGGTGCCTGTATTAGTTCTTAGCGTTGTAACGCCAAACCCGATTTTTTTTTGATTTTATTGATTTTTGCAAAACCTGTAAAAAAATAATAATAGCAAACTTGGAATAAACGCAAACGTATATAAAGATTTAAAACGGTGTTTTGTGTTTAGTATTTTTTTTTCTCGAGCACTGGTATGAATATCTAAAAATCGAATACTGCATTAGGTTCTATTTACCTTTATCTACTAATTGTGCAAACTTTTCCGATACAGGCTGTATGTGCATGTGTAACTATTCCAGTATGGTTCACGTTCGTTTTAGAAACCTTTGGCGAAAAATACATCATTTTGTAATGAGATAAATTATTAATTAATAACTCTTTTGTACTCTGCTGCATGTGCGTTTCATAAAAAATAATTTAACCCATTTCAATCGCATTTCAATTATAATATTGAAATTTAATCCAAATGCATTATATCTATAATGTAAAAAACATGCACCTTAAGATGATATTTACAATTTTTATTCACTTCGCTTTTTAATTTGGTGGCACATCAAAAATTCCTCTTCAAAATAAGCTTTAAAACACGAAATTGAGACCATGCTTTTCTGGTCGCAATCTTTTTAGTAATTAAATTTTGTGAATTTGTAAGCGGAATCGAATTGAAGATCTTAAGGAAAATCTAACGAATCCTTCAGTTTCTAGATTGAGACCTATACGATTTAAAAAAAATGGCTGTAACGCCTGATTACTTAAAATCAACTTTAAAGATTATAGAAACTTTAGGGGAACACAATGTCACTATCTACTAAAAACAATTTAAAAATCATAAATGGGAAGTGAAAATGTTACAATTTTGGAAACTTTCAATGTTGCTGAAAAACGCTCACTAGATTTTAAAAATTTTGTAGGCTCATAGAGCTAAAGATGAGGTACACTTTGGTTGGGTCTAAATCTGCTAATTTTTCTGTGAAACCTCCTGCGAATTTTTGAAAATCGGAAATTTATGGTGTCTTATTTAATAAACGTGGGGGGGGGGGCGTTAAACATTTCTGGTTATTTTAAATGATAGTAAATTAAGATTCACAACTTAAGTTTTAGGTACAGCAATATTTAAGGCTGCTAATTTTCATGCTCCTAATATTTGGCTAGTGCGGGGGTTCATTTTTCCTCTCCTACGCAAAATTTTGCTGGCAAATTTCCTCTGGTTTTGTTTAACCCAAAAAATGTTTTTCCTAACAAACTAAATATTTGGATTTTTTCTCACTTTCTGAAACTTTTGAAAGATATTCTGTAGACCGAAGCATATAATCTAACTCTGCATATAGCAGATAGCAGGTGAAACAAGTGAAGGTTTTTAAAAAGTTTAAACTATTATTTTTACATGAAACCGTTCTCTGGTATTTTAACTATTTCAGCAACATGTAGTATGTTCTTATAGTATAGTTACTGTGCAGCTATGCTCCCGGTACACTGATCAGAGTATTACGATGTTATAGTCAATATTGGCGCGTAAATCGTTAATGCAAAAGTACTTTAGAATTTAAGGAAGTACAGGCGCTTATATTATTTTTTATTCTTCTGATTGAGTGTATACTGACAAATTTTATTTATCTGTAATAATTTTTTATTTGATCTATACTTTATTCCTCCTAATCCATAGTGAAAATTCTACATACAGGGTGTGACAGCCCGCTGTAATTGGTCGATTGCAGGTTAAGTATTAGAGATAGAGGAATTTTTCCTAAATAAAAGTTGTTCGGGGTCGTGTGTACTATCAGATAAAAATATTTTCCATTATACTGGGTGTTCCATATCAGAGTGGGATAGCAAACTTGTATTATTTTAAATTAAACACCCTGCATATTTTGGTTTTTTAATTCCGTTGCGGTGTTGCCAAGTTATTTAATTTTTTTTCTGTAAATTTGACATTTGCAGACCTTACGAGTAAAATCTGTACAAGCCGCATTTTTACAGACTAAACAATTTTTTTTTGGGAAATATTAGTCAAGACCATGTGCTATTTTTCAAATATTTTAAAGTTGAATTTGGTTATACAGGATGTTTGTTGCCGCGGTCCAAAGTTTTCTAACTTTAATGTGTCATAACTTGATTTTTTCAAAGAAAACCTTCAAATTTTTATTTAAGTTTTGAACTCTACTGTAAGTTTCTCATCAAACGTCTATTACATTCCCTATACCTATCTCTACTAGTTTTCCTTGATTTTTCGTTTTTCATTTTATTTAGACAATCTATTCAAATTTACCGCGCAATTACAAAACAAATGAAAGGTGATTTGAGAAAGAAGATTTTAATTTTATTTAAACAATTACATTACATTACAGCTTGTGATTATTCACAATCAATGGCTGTTCAAAATGTGTATTTTCGTTATGCAAACACAAACCAATTCGTTTTGCGAAATGATGCTTGTACTCTAGTTAACATCTCTACTGTAACTTGTCCAAAAAACCGTAATACACGCTGCTGCATGTTTTCATAGGTAGTTGGAAGTTCCCGATACCCCAGATTTGTATGTAACCCCATAAGAAGAAATCCAACGGGGTTAGGTCTGGAGATCGGGCTGGCCAAGCTATCGGTCCTCCCTTTCCTATCCATCTTCTTTCGAATCTGTGATTTAACCACTACCGTACTGCGACGTTTGAATGTGCAGGAGCACCATCGTGTTGTAGCTACATATTTCTTATTAGTGGTACATCTTCTAACAAGTTGTAATGTAATTTAATTATTTAAATGAAATTAAAATCTTCTTTCTCAAATCACTTTTCATTTGTTTTAAAGTAATACTGCGCGGTAAACTTGAATAACTTGTCTAAATAAAATTAAAATCAAAAAACAAAGAAAACTAATAGAGGTAGGTATAGGGAATGTAATAGACGTTTGATGAGAAACTTACAGTAGAATTAAAAAATTAAATAAAAATTTGAAGGTTTTGTTTAAAAAAATCAAGTTATAAGACATTAAAGTTCGAAACCTTTGGACCGCGGCAACAAACGTCTTGTATAACTTCAACTTTAAAATATTTGGAAAATAGCACATGGCTTTGACTAATATTTACCAGAAAAAAATTGTTTAATCTGTAAAAATACGGCTTGTACAGATTTGACTAGTAAGGTCTGCAAATGTCAAATTTACAGAAAAAAAAATTAAATAACTTGGCAACACCGCAACGGAATTAAAAAACCAAAAAACAGGCGGAAAGCAAATTAAAAGGCGAATAATAATTTGCAAAAATTTACAGGGTGTTTAATTTAAAAAAATATAAATTGGCTATGCCACTCTGATATTGGACAACCTGTATAATGCAAAATATTTTAATGTGACAGTACACATGACCCCTAATAACTTTTATTTAAAAAAGTTTTCTCTATCTCTAATACTTAACTTGCAATTGACCAATTACAGCGGGCTGCCACACCCTGTATAAGTAGAATGTATAAGAAGAATTTATACAGCTAAATGTTAACACAGTATAATCTCCAATTTAGATGCAAAAAAAACAAAAAAAAACATTTTGGCTACGTTTTGTAAATTCAGCCCCACTGTGCGCCGCCAATGCTTGCTAAAATATAAGGTTAATAAAATAGTGCAACTACATCTAACTTTGAATTTGCAAAATACACAACTGATGGCATAAAGAAATAACACGAAACATTTTATTCTTTTTTTTCGGAACAATGCATCATTTTATGATTCACTATGTGTGTTTAGTTATAGAAAGGGAAACAGGCGCTGTTCTACCAATATTTTCTACGTATCAATATTTTCTTAAGCTGTAAAGCCTACATTTTTACCGAATCGAGCTCTTGAGACGCACGAGGTGTGGGATTTGTGTCTACTTTCGCTTTGCTTTTTCTGACAAAATGTTCTTATTGTCTTAGGTCCAATAAAAATAAAACTCCAATATAAAGCAATTGTTGGGGACATTTTAAATCCGAACGAAGGCTAAACTTCATACGACTATTAACTGCTTATATGTAAAAATGGCAAAGAACTTCGTCTACATTGTTGCGTACTTCTTAATTACTCTTTAGGGAACATTTGTGTTAATAAAAATGCTGAATTAAAAATACAGGCTCAAAATTATTTTATTTTTATTAATAAAATTCATCTCCCAAAAAAGATGGTTTACCCATGAAAAGTTCAATTTTATCTCTTTTAGCTAATATACAGGGTGGCCCATGGCAGATACATATCATTGGTATCTTGGAAATCATAACAGCTACAAAGTCGGTTAAATGAGGAAAGATGTAGATGTTTTAGAGCATAGCTTAGTAGCGCTTTTGTTTTTTTTTAGATAATGCATAGCTTACTAGATATTTCAAAATAACAAAAACCGTCAAATTTTGACATTGGAATATCTAATTTAGATTTACAGCAACAGGCATAGCTAACTTGCGAGAAAATGAATAAAACTAAAAAGACCACTCACATTTTACAAATATTTTTTTATTATTTTAAATTAATTGCTGCCGGTAGTGGTAAAAATATAATAAGCAACACGGAATGTAAGGGTATAAAATTCTCGGAAGGCACGCTTCCTCGATCGTTTTTAAGTCCTTACATTCTTTGTGGCTTAAATAAATATTCTAAATGTTAGTAATAGTACTATATGTATATAATTTAGTAATTAAGTGTTTTCGGCCTTGATTTAAATTGATTTATTTCAATACTGCAAACATTACGCGAATGCAATTCTACAGGGCGATCGTAAAATAACTCCATCGCAGTCGCCTATGAAACAAGACCGGCATGTCGATGATTAGTTTGCAAACTTGACACAATTTACGTACATAATAGAAAACAATTTTAAGCAGTAACTTGGTTTCTAGGTAGAAGCGTGAGTTTTGTAATCTGTAATCTGGCCCCAGTTCAAATATCGTGAGGTCCTTGTATTATTCATCTATTGTTTGACATCTCATCTTCCTCTATGTCTACAATTGTTTTAATCTTTATCTTTGTTTTATTTAAAAAGGAGTAACTTGAAATACGTTTTTGCTTATTTTAAAACACATAATAATTAAAACGACATAAGAAACAAAAGCGAGTGGCGGTAGCTTAGAGGTTGAGCGCTTGCCTTGCAGCAATAAAAATCTATGCTGCAACCCATCACTCAAATTCCCTAATCCGATGTAGGCAGTCGTAAAGTCTTAATGCTTAAAACCTACTATCGTATTAGTAGTTCGGAGCTGACGTTAAGCTGTAGGTCACCCGTAGTCTGCCTTAGCACTTAAAGAGAGTACGCAGCAGAGAATAGTTCCGGAGCCTAATAGTGGGACGTAGAGGCTGAATGCGAGGAAACAAAACAATGTACGTCACAATATATGTTTAAAATATTATCCTTTTGTTTGTACACATGAACAAATTCGTTTATTTACGTTTTAAAAGATTCTCGGAGATTCTGTCGTTTTAATTCTCTGGGATTTTAAATTTAAATTCAACAAAATCATAGTTTTTTTTTTAATAAAACGAATATAAAAATTAAAATCAATTCTAGATATGGTGCAAGATAAGATAGCAGTAAACGGTGTCATAAAAATTCAAAAAAGAACACAGGCCGTTAGATTACAATCCCACGCCTTTACCGAGTCATTGTTTAAAAATATTTTCTATTATGCGAGCTTTTGAACTAACATTTATCGTGCACGTTTTTAAAATAAAAATAATTTGCAATTTTCACTCGCTAATTATTTAAAAATGTTAAACATAAGCAAATTGGCAAATTAATCATCGACATGCCGCGCTTATTTCATAGGCGACTGCGAACAAGTTTTGTTTTGCTTTGTAGAATTGTATTCACTTAATGTTTGCGGTATTGAAATAAATTAATTTAAAGCAAAGTCTAAGCATAAGCACAAATAATTAATTATTAATTTATTTGTAGTATTATTACCGACATTTAGAAAAGTATTTTTTAATGTTTGTCCACGGCACGCTATGATATCTGTCATCAATTGCTTTCTTATTCAATATGTTTGATGTTTTTAAATACAAGTGCATAAACCCGCTTATATCGTTGAAAAGAGAAAAAAAATAAGCTTTTTAATAATACAAAATTTAACCATAATTGACATTTAAAAGAAACTTTATGTAATATTTCGATCTCGAAAACAAAACAAAATAGAATTGCTTAAAATTTTTTATCTCATACAATCTAAAAAGTTGTACAATTTTTCCTTTTAACTTTTTTTTTACATTTTGATTAAGAAAATTGATGTTTCTTTTATTTTCAAATAGCTTAGTAAGATATGCATTATTTAAAGAAAACGCGCTACTAAGTTATGCTTGAAATATTTACATATTTCCCCATTTAACCGACTTTGTAGCTGTTATGGTTTCCAAAATGCCAATGGCATGCATCTCCCATCGGACACCCTGTGTTTTATGGAAAATCTAGATCAAATATTTGAATCGAACCGGTCTGAGAAAGTCATATTTTGGTTTCGTTGTTTTGGTGACATTTTAGCATGTTCCATTTGTGGCAGAGCCGTACTCAAAGGGCCAAAGAGCCGCATGCGGCCCGCGAGCCGCGGTTGGCTGACCACTGGGTTAGTAGAAAAAGCGGGATTATTATTTTGCAGCTCTGGAAAGAGCTGGGTGCAGTAAAGCTTTGTCTGTGTAGGGCGGTTGACTTGCGCTGGATCCAGCAGCAGTTATTTTAATAGTTTTAGTTTTTGGGCCGTATTTGTAGGTTAGCTCGGTTTTGATCCTGAAAATGAACTGACTGTTTGTCTAAAATGCAGCGCTTTTATACTCTTCTTTCATAGTCGTTGCATAGAAAATAAGCAAACATTTTCAGATGTGGCGACCGTAACAGGAAACGGAAATTCCTTGTTGTTTAGTTTTACATGTCAATAGAAACAAATCTTTGCAGACGGGGCGATTCTATTATTAAATGAGTATCTGTATATAAACTACTTAATTACTTTAACAATATCCATTTATTTTATTATTTTCCAAAGCGGAAGTCGCCGTTGCTTAGCGATCAAACATGCAGCAGACGTAGTGACTGTTGCTTAGTGACATACAAAGCAGACAGACCTGCATGTTTGCTGTCACTTTGGTATTGACTAATTTTTATTTAGACATGAAAGAATGTGTTTTTGTATCTTTCTTCGGAAGAATCCTTATTGGATCTTCGCTCTTGGATCACCGTAGTTACAATTTCAGTGTCGTTAAGTTATGCTTGAAATATTTACATATTTCCCCATTTAACCGACTTTGTAGCTGTTATGGTTTCCAAAATGCCAATGGCATGCATCTCCCACCGGACACCCTGTATTTTATGGAAAATCTAGATCAAATATTCGAATCGAACCGGTCTGAGAAAGTCATATTTTGGTTTCGTTGTTTTGGTGACATTTTAGCATGTTCCGATAGTTCATTTGAGTTAAATAATGTTTTTTTTTATTTTTATTAACAAGTTAGCTTGCATCCAAACATAAAATTTACACTGGAAACTGAACATTAAACATAAAAGTTATTTTAAATAAGCAAACTAGAATTCTCTATTTATATAAAACCTCACAAACAGATAGCACGCAATTCTTGTCATTATACAACACATAAATTAGCAGCGTACAGATCTATGATACACAGCGCTGTAACGGTTCTTTCAGATAAAATTAATAAAATACAGAAATTCCAATTATTACACAAAATGGCGTACAGTAATAGGTATAATACTTACTTAACAAGAATTAAAGAAGAAGATTTTAAATTTATATTTAAAAAATTTATGCAAAAAGCTCATTTGATACCATTTATGAACTACGCTTAGATTTTGACGACAAATCATAAAAAATTGCTAAAATTATAATCAAAATAAACACATGTAAAGTAATTTTTTAAACAACTAAAACCATTTTAAACACAACAGAAACGACGGATATTTTACTAAAATCAGAAATTTACAAAAATAATTATTCGGATTGTAATTCGGTTTATGTAGACCAGACGATCAGAAATTGTGATTGAGGTAAAAAGGACACATGCGTTCTCATAAGTATAACAATATACACCCACATAATCATTTAATGAAATATAATAACACTATAAAATTTACTGTACCTTGAATAAATAAGCAAATTGATTTTTTAAATTTGACATTATTAGAAGTTTTGGAATAAGAAACAAAGTCATCTGCAGATGTAGATAACCATGAACATATTTTCAAGTCATATTGTTCCTATAGCAATATCACCTGTTTACCTTTTAATATTACCTTTGATACTGACGTGTAAACACGTTGAAATGCATATAAGGCTAAAGTAAAAACCGATTGAAGTTATAAATTATTTAATTTATAATATATTAGTTGTAAGATGCTTCCGTCTTTTTTCTGTCATACGGCGTATTTATTTAGTGTTGAATACACTTCTCTTTATTAAACAAACAGTTCCATTATTAATTGGATTATACTGTTAAATTCGAAAGGGAAAATCTGCGTGTAAACATTTTCACACATTGTATCATTAAATCGACGAGAAACCCATGTTTGGTTATAATCCGGTACCAGACTCGGAGTCTCCGTTAATCTTGTTTACTTTTCCTCTTCTCCTCTTCTGAGTTTCATTCTGGATGGTGCTTAACAAACTGAATCAGAGATATTTAGAAAAATGTTCGTGTACATTGGAAACAACCGAATTGTTTCAAATACTTCAAAGCTTTCTCGTTTTAATGTTAAGCTTCGTTACGCTTTATTGTATCTACTTTATGAAGAATACTTTCAAAGTTTTTAGAGGTGCAAAATTTTATCTGGTTTATTACAAGACTTATTATATGTATTTCCCCCGATGGAGTACATAAATACCGAAGTTGTTTTAATTTTAACGAGCAAACAATTCAGAAGCAGAAGTTTTTTACGTTTTAATTTTAAGTTGTTAGCAAAATTCGTTATATTTCAGAAGCAACTAATTTAACTTCTTCTAAAAAAAGCAGTTTTAATATTTGTTTAGCTTTGCCAAATTTTACTTTTTTTGTCTTATGATTTATACTTCGAGTCTTAACTTGTACGTCTGACTTTTAGATTACCAATAAGCATGAATAACTTCTGTAATTAATAATTATTACAGAGCTGGGCTTAAATTTCCATGTGCACCTGTAAGGGTTTATGTGTGTAAACCGCTTTACTGTGTTACTCATGACATAACGCATACGCCACATAAATTGGATGCAAGGAGAATTAAATTTAATTAGACGATACCGCTACGCAAATAAAATACCTAGTTATAGTATTCCAATAAAAAAGGCCACTGTTTACAAAAGGAAATATGACGCAGGAGATACTGGTTCTAATAAAATTATGCAAATATGCGCTCCGTAATAATAACAATAAATTTCGTACTGCTATTTTCGTATCTGGTATTCAAATAATCTGCAGCATGTAATGTTTATTTAATGCAAGAATATACCGTTGACGTTTAGTTGTCTCACGAAATGCATTCGGTTAAAGATCTTAACAACTCCTTTGTTTCAGGATCTTCGATAATCAAGAATGATGTCGCATCTTCGACGACGCACTCGGCCATGGCATCGCAGATCACAGGTAATTTCAGTTACAGTTTTTTTTGCCACTTACGGGGGCCCCTACTACTACGTTCATACGGTCCCTATACAAACGGCCTAATTTAAAAACGCACAAACGCACTAACAAGTATAGTGAGTGGAATTCGAACCCACTCGCCTGAAGTAGCTCCAAAGCCACGATTCTACCTCCAAACGCTAGCTTTTTGCTAATAAAATAGTGGAAAATTTCGAGAAAATATTTGGTTAGTCAAAAATAGTCAAACCTTTCATGCGGGTATGCTTTCATTGTTTAAAATTGATAGACTTCCTATTATTATGGGTGTTGCTTGGCTTTCTGTACAATCTCCTATCTATCTTCAGCACTACAGGCCATTCAGGCTCTTGGCTTGGTCCCATTCACTCCGGGTTTGGCTCATTCGCTACGTTCCGGAGGGTAAAGGGGCTCTTTGGGCCTTTAACTACTACGTCCCCTCAGCTTACGCCAAACCCCTGCCATTACATTCACTCGTCCATTTGCTCATCTATCTACTCCTCTAACGGCGGCCAAGGTATTAGCTTGACCGCCGGGACCGACTATTTACGTGCCCATCCGCCAGCACGAGTCGCCGTGTTTTGCGCGGCTTTGGAACACCCATCCAACCAACGACCACGGAAAGCATTGCTGCATTGCCGCGATTTCCAGTGAATGACCATTCTACCTGCGCCAACCCGGGACCTCTGTACAATCTTAAGGAGCACAATTCTAAGGCCGTTTTAAGTAGAAAATGTCCAAGGCCCGTTTCGTATGGAATGGATGGTCGATCCCGGCGGGCAAGATCATTTTTGCATGGCACGGAGCGTTTATTTTAAAAATGTATTTGCGAAGGGAATAGACAGGGCGCTTTTGCAGCTATTCGTTTGGTTAAATTAATAAACAACATAAAAAAATATTTATGTGGGCACGTTCTATTATTTTGCGGTGTTCTGGAAAGGCCCGGGGGTGTTGTAGCCCGCACGTGGTCATTTGTGGCAGAGCCGCACTCAAGGGGCCAAAATACCCGCATGCGGCCCGCGAGCCGCGGTTTGCTCACCACTGGGTTAGTAGAAGAAGCGGGATTATTATTTTGCCTCTCTGGAAAGAGCTGGGTGCAGTAAAGCTTTGTATCTGTAGGACCGTTGACTTGCGCTCGATCCAGCAGTAGTTATTTTGATAGTTTTTGTTTTTGGGCCGTATTTGGAGGTGAGCTCGGTATTGATCCTGAAAATAACTGACTTTCTGTCCAAAATGCAACGCTTTTCTACTTTTTTTTTCATAGTCGTCGCATAGAAAAATAAACAAACATTTGCAGATGTGGCGACCGTAACAGAAAACGGAAATTATTTGTTGTTTCGTTTTACATGTCAGTAGAAACAAACCTTTGCAGACGGGGCGATTTTATTATTTTCCAAAGCGGAAGTCGCCGTTGCTTAGCGATCAAACATGCAGTAGACGTAGTGACTGTTGCTTAGTGACATACAAAACAGACAGCCCTGCATGTTTGCTGTCACTTTGGTATTGACTAATTTTTATTTAGACATGAAAAAATGTGAGTTAAAGATGATCGAGGGCAGAATTAATGCATTATGTCAATGTCATTTTACAATTTCATTGTCGATAAGGAAATTGTTTTCGCTATTATTACTCATAATGTCATGAATTTTAACAAATTTTGTGGGCGAATCATAAAATGCACGTACTCTGGTGCAACACTGCAGAGTTGTCTGGAACAGACCGTCAGGGTACATGTAAAACGGTTCATATAGATAATAGTTTCCATACATACTGACGCACAGTGGTCTCTCTTAAATAATTATGCGGCCAAAAATGGTATGCACGCAAAATTACCAAAAATAATTCTACGACAGGACATGGATTCTCTATCAATCAGACCACAAAAATTAAAAACAAAAGAGGTTGATATCTCCGCCTGTCACTTTTGACAGCACGCCGAATATAACACATCGCGTATGATATAAATCGCTAAGTTATAACCGCGTCTTATAAAGTTTATTTAAAAGGTTTTATATTAGTTTTGTGTTAAAAGAAATAGATAAATTTTAAATGGAGGTGCATCCTGAAGGTATGTATGTATATATACATTCAATTCTATTGGAGCTTTTGCATAAATATTTTCCCTGAATAATTTACTTATAATTTTTGCTAATATGTCTCTTACTGTTGAGTTATATAAAAATCACGCAAAATTACGCAATTGAGCATGATTGAATTGCGTGAATTAACTCTTTATCTTCACATTGGTGTCTCATTTGCATGCATCTGCTTGCATTTTATTGCCTTTTTCGTAATTTCCAGAAAGAAGAACATTTTTAAGCAATTATGAGCTGTTCGATTTTTTGCGACAAAAGGACTCTATGAAGCCAACAAGTGTTGAGTCGCGACAATATCTCTGCCAATTTGTTGAGGCAAAATGTAGATGCAAAGTAGTAAATATTAAAATATTATTTTAAAGTTTACGCTCAGTCTCAGTAGAAGGTGGTCAAAGAGCCAAAGAAATATTATTAAATTTCACAAATACAATTCGGATGGCTACAAGAAAAAATTTCTTTTTCATCTTCCAATTATCAGCCAGGTAATAGAGAGGAGGT
This sequence comes from Ctenicera cuprea, assembly GCA_958336395.1. Lineage (NCBI taxonomy): Eukaryota > Metazoa > Arthropoda > Insecta > Coleoptera > Elateridae > Ctenicera > Ctenicera cuprea. The sequence continues at coordinate 13,382,908 of OY284495.1, read as the reverse complement.
AGTACGTGGTCGACCATCCATTAATTTTAGCCAATGTTCCGAAAGAACGAAAAGGCGTAAATCCAAAAATTTACTTAACAGTAGTAGTCGTGAAGAACTTTCGTACGCAACTCGTATGAGTCTAAGAGCTTCGGGAAACAGAAATGCGCCGGAAATCTTAAAAGAAATAACAGAAAGATCTCCAAACCGAGCCACAAAAATTAAAAACGCTTACAAATCACAAAATCAAAGTGGCCCAATTCCCTTTACTCCTGAGGAAGCCCTTGCCTTTTATGTTAAAAATAAGTTGACGAAACATCAGTATATATCTATTTGAAGCCAAGCTAAAGCCAGAAATGCAAATATTTACCCATCGTATAAAAAACTATTGCAAGCTAAAAAAAGACTGCTATTCACCGAATGACTCTACCACTATTAATGATTATTCTGTAGAAATTAAGTTGCAGCAATTACTGGATACTACAATATTTCGCTTAATAAAACTACAGAACAACGTTTTAATGCAGTGTTCAAAAGATATTTCGATAGATACTATAGAAATGGTTTATAAGTGGGGATTAGATGCAGTTCTGGGCAAAGTGTATATAAACAAAAAATATCTGCTGTTAATGACATTACTGATAGCGACCTTTTCATGATATCCGTTGTACCTTTGCAATTATGCGTACCATCAAGAATCACGCGAAAATGTAATAATTTGGCAAAATCCTAGACCATCGTCTGTCAGGTATTGTCGACCAATTAAATTTCAATTCATGAAAGAAACAGCTGAAACTACAAGATCAGAAATAAATTATATAGAGGAACAAATTAAAAATTTAACTGCAACAAAAGTGCAGATTAGTGGTGCGGATTTTTCGGTAAAACACAAGTTAATATTAACAATGATAGATGGAAAAGTATGTAATTCCATCACATCAACCTCATCCCAAATTTGTTATATATGTGGTGTGTCCCCAAAAGACATTAATAATTTAGAAACTGTTAAGCAGAAGCGAACTGATCCCTTAACTTTAAATTTTGGGTTATCGACATTGCATGCCTGGATTAGGTGCTTTGAATGTCTGCTACATATAAGCTATAGAATAGATATTAAGTCTTGGCAAGTAAGAAATACTGAAGGGAAACAAATACTTAACATCCGGAAAAAAAATAGCATTGATCTTTTTCGAACTGAAATGGGTTTAATTGTTGATCAGCCTAAGCAATTACGCAATTGAGCATGATTGAATTGCGTGAATTAACTCTTTATCTTCACATTGGTGTCTCATTTGCATGCATCTGCTTGCATTTTATTGCCTTTTTCGTAATTTCCAGAAAGAAGAACATTTTTAAGCAATTATGAGCTGTTCGATTTTTTGCGACAAAAGGACTCTATGAAGCCAACAAGTGTTGAGTCGCGACAATATCTCTGCCAATTTGTTGAGGCAAAATGTAGATGCAAAGTAGTAAATATTAAAATATTATTTTAAAGTTTACGCTCAGTCTCAGTAGAAGGTGGTCAAAGAGCCAAAGAAATATTATTAAATTTCACAAATACAATTCGGATGGCTACAAGAAAAAATTTCTTTTTCATCTTCCAATTATCAGCCAGGTAATAGAGAGGAGGTAGTACGTGGTCGACCATCCATTAATTTTAGCCAATGTTCCGAAAGAACGAAAAGGCGTAAATCCAAAAATTTACTTAACAGTAGTAGTCGTGAAGAACTTTCGTACGCAACTCGTATGAGTCTAAGAGCTTCGGGAAACAGAAATGCGCCGGAAATCTTAAAAGAAATAACAGAAAGATCTCCAAACCGAGCCACAAAAATTAAAAACGCTTACAAATCACAAAATCAAAGTGGCCCAATTCCCTTTACTCCTGAGGAAGCCCTTGCCTTTTATGTTAAAAATAAGTTGACGAAACATCAGTATATATCTATTTGAAGCCAAGCTAAAGCCAGAAATGCAAATATTTACCCATCGTATAAAAAACTATTGCAAGCTAAAAAAAGACTGCTATTCACCGAATGACTCTACCACTATTAATGATTATTCTGTAGAAATTAAGTTGCAGCAATTACTGGATACTACAATATTTCGCTTAATAAAACTACAGAACAACGTTTTAATGCAGTGTTCAAAAGATATTTCGATAGATACTATAGAAATGGTTTATAAGTGGGGATTAGATGCAGTTCTGGGCAAAGTGTATATAAACAAAAAATATCTGCTGTTAATGACATTACTGATAGCGACCTTTTCATGATATCCGTTGTACCTTTGCAATTATGCGTACCATCAAGAATCACGCGAAAATGTAATAATTTGGCAAAATCCTAGACCATCGTCTGTCAGGTATTGTCGACCAATTAAATTTCAATTCATGAAAGAAACAGCTGAAACTACAAGATCAGAAATAAATTATATAGAGGAACAAATTAAAAATTTAACTGCAACAAAAGTGCAGATTAGTGGTGCGGATTTTTCGGTAAAACACAAGTTAATATTAACAATGATAGATGGAAAAGTATGTAATTCCATCACATCAACCTCATCCCAAATTTGTTATATATGTGGTGTGTCCCCAAAAGACATTAATAATTTAGAAACTGTTAAGCAGAAGCGAACTGATCCCTTAACTTTAAATTTTGGGTTATCGACATTGCATGCCTGGATTAGGTGCTTTGAATGTCTGCTACATATAAGCTATAGAATAGATATTAAGTCTTGGCAAGTAAGAAATACTGAAGGGAAACAAATACTTAACATCCGGAAAAAAAATAGCATTGATCTTTTTCGAACTGAAATGGGTTTAATTGTTGATCAGCCTAAGCAAGGAAGTGGAACGAGCAATGACGGCAACACAGCTAGACGTTTTTTTCAACATCCTGATATATCTTCCCGAATAACTGGGATCGACGAAGAACTTATTCGAAGATTTTCTGTCATACTTCATGCGTTATCAAGCGGTTACGACCTAGCTGCAGAAAAATTTGAGAAGTACACAAGCGATACCGCTGATTTATACAGGGTGTTTCTTAATAACATGCTAATATTTAAGGAGGTTATTCTTGGGTCCATTTTGAGAAAAAAACTTCATATGAACATATGTCCTAAATGTCTTAACTTTTGAACTACAGGGTGCTAAAGTTTTAAGGAAAAATTCTTTTTTTTATGATAACTTTGGTATGACCCTAGATATTTTTGTGAAACGTAGTACGCATCAAAAGGCATTTTTATTTAGATTATTTTAATTTTATAATTTTACCGTTTAAAAATTATTCTCTTAAATAAATTTTTGTTTAAAGTTACATAAATTGGTTTTTGTCGTAAGTGGTCTAGCGGGATGCAAATGAATGAATTTTATTTTTTTATGCGAAAACCGTACGTCAAACGAAAAAAAATCAAGAGACCAGATTTGCTCATAAAGGAATGGGGATTTCAAAAATAATTTTTACTTTAAGAAAAAGCAGTGGCGCATCAATTTTCTCTTTAAAATGATTCAGGGCAAATCCCGCACGAACTCCACTGGCAAGAGTAAAAAATTATGTTGTACAGCAGAAAATGCCTTTTGATGCGTAGAAAATGCGCACTACGTTTCACAAAAATATCTAGGGTCATACCAAAGTTATCATAAAAAAAAGATTTTTTTCTTAAAACTTTAGCACCCTGTAGTTCAAAAGTTAAGACCTTTAGGACATATATTCATATGAAGTTTTTTTCTCAAAATGGACCCAAGAATAACCTCCTTAAATATTAGCATGTTATTAAGAAACACCCTGTATATAAAATTATATAAATGGTTTTATATGCCAGCAACTGTCCTTTTAATTTTACTTCATGGTGCAGATGTTATTCGGACCTTAATTCTTCCTATAGGTCAATTTTCAGAGGAGGCCCAAGAGGCAAGGAATAAGGATTATAGAAACTTTAGAGAGGGCCATTCTAGAAAATCGTCTCGCGTGAATACAAATGCTGATATACTGCATATGTTGCTAGTTTCGTCTGACCACTATATCTCCAGCTTAAGACCTCTCCCAAAGAAGAAGTTAGAAAGTCTTTCTCCCGAAGTCTTGTCTTTACTAAAATGCCCATTGACAAAGGCAAAAGATACACCAAATAATTCTGAAACATTTGATTTAGATTCCGGGAATGATTCAGACTCACTTGATTAAATTTCAGTATTTAATAATTTTGGTCGTTACTAAATTCGTTTTTTTTTCAATATGCGTTGTTACTTTTGTTAGTTGTTTAAATATGATTTAATTTAATTTTTTAATTACCAAAAACTCCAAATAAATTATTTTTTTAGTTTGTCTTATTGTTATCAATTATCACGAACGCCACTGCTTATAAAACTCGTATTAAAAAAAAATGGAAACATGTTTTAGCCTTCTTGTTATAATATAACTATGGTATAACTTACAGTTACTTAAAATTGGTGATTGAATAATCACGAAGTATAACACACACAGTTTGCCGATTTTAATTGGTTCATTACAACTATTACGTTTTAAACTTTTAGTTCTATAAACTACCAAAAATATTTTATTACACACCAATTGACTCTTTAAATCAAATGTATTAAAAAAAACAACCATAAAGCCATTACAAACAACTAAGCTATTTTTGGCCGGTCAATTATTTAAGAGAGACCACTGTGTGACGGTACGTCGTACGGATGTGGTATCCTGACGGCTCTGCCAACGTACCGGAGATCTACGGACGGATCGTAAGAATTGCATATGGAATAGTCTATTTAGAACAACGGCACAAGTTCGTCAGGACCAACGATCAGGGGACTTATTCTCGACTTGTGCGTTAAATTTTTTGTATACGTATAGGACGTCATTCTATATAAAATTACATGCAAAGACGTCATATACGCATACGAAAAATTTGACGCACGAGTCGAGAATAGGCCTCCAGGACTGGCGATCAGGACTGATAATCAGGAATGACTATCAGTCGCATGTCATACAGGCCTAATAAACATGAGTCTGGAAACGCCTCCTTACGGAGTTATAGTCTTCCAAAGACGTAGCTGTCTAAAGTAATCACGCTTAAATTAACATTTCTGCCAAAAAGTATAAAGCTCTAAAAGAGTAGAGTTTTTGAAAAATATTTTTGAGTAATATTAGAAAACCATAGGTAAGAAGAATACAACAAATTTGAACAGATATAAAGCTAATGTTATTAAATTTTATCAGACTGAATTTAAATAAAATCTAAAGTAAGTACAAACAACGGTGTCATTCTCTGAGTAGATAGGCGCTAATCTTCTTATCATCACCAACCGCCTCAAGAAGGCGTTATAAACTACAAAACATAAATACTGTTTTCACACCTTTTCAAAAATTTCCTAACGGTTTTCTTGATACTGAAAACACATTACGAACTTTGCAATCTTACGGTGTGTATAGAGTTCCGTGCTTATATGTAGGAAAGCTACATCGATAGCACAAAGCGGCTATTCAAGTTTCCCAACACGAACACTGCACTCGATTAAAGAGTCCTGTCGGTTCGGCCCTTGCCGATCATAGCTTTAAAACAATGTCAATTTTTATAAAAGTGAATGAATTGCCCGTCCTGCATCGGTAGGTGAGTATCAATCAACTAAGCTTTTATAAATAATCCGAACCCTGATGTTTTTCAGTACCATATTTTCCAGAAAACGAATTTTTTAAATCCTGAAACAGAATTTGATAGAAAATCTTAGGGCCAATCCAATTTTTTAACGAACTTTCTAGCTTTAAAATGGCTGTCTTTGCGATTTTTTTTGACTTATCATCATATTACTCAAAAACGAGTAAGTAGATCGGGATAAAACTTGATATTGAACTAGCTCTGAACACAATACTACTGTCTACGAAAAATTTTAAACGCCAAAAAACGGCGACGTAAGAGTAATATTCGTCGAAAACTGGCCATTTGTTTCTTTTTTCTAATTTTGTAGGCTCATAGTGTTGGAAATAAGCTACAATTTATTTCGTGTTACAGTTCCGGTAATTTCTTTGTGACGCCTTCTATAAATTTTTGAAAATAAACAATTTATGCTTTTTTATTTCACAAACGGAGGGCAATAAAATATTTCAGTTTAAACCAAATTGCTTATAAGATAAATAATAGAATGGAATTAGGAACTTAATTTTTAGGTGCAAATATATTTAGGGATTTTAAATTTTACTTTCCTTCTCAATTTTTGGCTGATTAATTTGCAGTATCGTATTAGGTTTATTTTAATACCAAAAGATCTGTTAATAAAAAATCGAAAAAATCAATTTTGTGTTCAATAAGTTTGGTTTTCTAAATCAAGGCGGATCGGGATCGTCTATAAATGTCGATCGGGCAACTGTAATAGCTTATCTGAATAATCCGTCCGGCAGAGAAGTAATATTGTGTCTGCATAAAAGCTGTTGAGTGGGTGGGTATGTGTTTTTTGATGCTATCAAATTTTGCTGCTTTTATTGTTAGAAAGTTCTGTGTTTTTGTAAACTTGCAATTTACAATTCACTGATCAGAATTTTTTTATAATCCTTGATTTATTACTAAACAAAATTTCAAAATTCATAGCAAGCGTCACAGAGAAGCTAGTAGACTGAGACACAAAGTTAATTATAGCTCATCTCTAGCTCTTTTAGCATATCGATTTAAAAAAATCGTGTTTCCAGTTTTTTAGCAATACTGTTTGAAAAAGTCAAAATTTTTGTATTTTTTGCCTCACCCTGTACAGCTATAATGCTCACGTTATCAAACTAACTATTGTTTAAGTACTTAACTACGTGTAAAAGTACAATTTGGGAAGATTTGGAAAATTAAATCGATTGAATAATGTTCAAGGTTTTATATGAGAAATGTTTGGTTTTTACTAAACCTTACTTTTAAATTAGGCACAGGGGATTCGGTGACAAAAATTAAATTCTTAAAGTTCGTACCAAGTGTGGAGTTTGTCTTGTTTCTTGTATGAAAGTTTAAACGTTTAGGGAATAAAATGGGGAGAGAAAGGCGACGCAAATAAACTCTATTTTCTTTTTCTGGCTATAGCTTAACAATTTAAGCGCTTCCCCTGTAAGTCCTAAAATATTGATGTTCTGGGGGTTTGAAACCAAATTTATATTGTTTTCAGAGTGCACAAACGTGTTTAATTATAAATAACAACATTTTCTGTTTTTATGATTTTAATAATTTTTTTTACCATATTATGGTAGACATATAAGGAATGACGTTACTTGATTATATTTAGTTGGAATATTCATCTGGTACCGTAACCTGCTTGGGGAAAATACGATGAAAAAATAAACCTGGTTGTAAGCCAATAGAATTCAAGTTAGGCTATAAAAAAAAGAAATTTTGATATGAATGCTGCCTGATAGAGCTAGGATGAGCTACCATTTGTATTGCGTGCTAGTCTACTAATTTCTCTGTAACGCCTACTATGAATTTTTGAAAAATATAAATTCATGCCCGTCTCTTTGGTAAGCGGGGGACGATCAAAAATTTCTGTTACTGCCAAAGTGCTCATGGTTAAAAGTAGAATAAGATTTAGAACTTAAGTTTTAGGTGCAGCAATGTTAAGGGGAATTAACTCCAACACCCCCCCCCCTAATTTTAAAGAACAAATTTGTCAAAATCGTTTTAAATAGAAATAAAACAATCTCTATAAAATTCATAAAACTTGGAAAACGATCCTCGGTCCGCTGCACTAGCAACTTCAGTAGTTAATTTATTATTTCGTGTGAGGCATAGCCCACAGGTTCCGCTAGTCTATATTATTCGGACTCTTAAGTATTTCATGTGTTCATTTCTGCAACAGCAAAGAAAAACATGTTGATTATAGTGGTATTATCGGGTATTATACACTGTGTCTATAAAGTAACCCCCCCCCCCCCCAACTAACTTTTGAACGACTTGATATTTTACCACAAAATTTTGTTTGCTTTAATGGGAAATTAAATATTATTTTTTAGCCAATAATTAAATTTTATATCATTTTAAATGGCGGCTGGGCGCCATTTTTAATTGTTTTTTTAAATAGAAAGGGGGGTCGAGTAACATTTCGTTTGAAAGATCTTTTAGTTCTGCGCCTGATCCTAAAGTTTCAAAGAAAAATAATTAGCCGTAACAAAATGACAAATATTTGAAGATAAAGAAGTCTATTCAAAAAAACTAAAAATTAAAATTAAGAGAAATTAAATTAAGTGTTCGAAGTGTATACCATTCACTTCTTGGCACATAAAAAGTCGGTTATGAAATTCCTGTCTTACATTTTCATATGTTTCTGGAGTGATATTTCTGCAAACTTCTATAATGCGTTGCTCCAGTTCTTCAATTGTCTGCACGGGTTCTGTACACTTTCGATTTCAGATATCGCCATAGAAAAAACTCTAAGGGGGTTAAATCTGGCGAGCGTGCCGGCTATTCTACAAGCCCCCGCCTACCAATCCATCTTCTAGAAAAATGTCCGTTGAGAAAGTTAGAAAAAGGCCTATAATAATGAGGCGACGCACCATCTTGTTGGAACATAACGTTTTCAATATTATTTCCAGCCACCTGAGATATTTCTGGAAAAATTTTGTTTCAGCAAATGAAAAAGTGTACTACTGGATAAAAAAATCAAAACAATTTTTTAATTGAGTGGGGCCATTTGTTTAAAATCCGCCATTTTGTTATGGCTGAATATTTTTCTTTGAAACTCTAGGATCAGACGTAGAACTAAAAGACCTTTCAAATGAGGTGTCACTCGACCCTGGATAAAAAAATCAAAACAATTTTGAATTAGGTGAGTCCATTTGTTTAAAATCCGCCATTTTGTTATGACCAAATATTTTTCTTTGAAACTCTAGGATCAGATGCAGAACTAAAAGACCTTTCAAATGGGGTGTCACTCGACCCTCCTTTCCATTAAAAAAAATTGAAATTGCGTCCAACCGCTATTTTGAATGATACAAAATTTAATTATTGGCTAAAAAATAATATTTAATTGGCCATTAAAGCATACCAAATGTTCTGGTAAAATATTAAGTCGTTCAAAAGTTAGTTGGGGGGGGGGGGTTACTTTATAGACATATGGTATAGTAATATTTATTCATAAATTATAAGTTTTTATCATACAACAGGTAATTATTATTCCATCGTAAAATATCGATAAATCACTACGTCGCGTCGCCTATGCCGTTTCACCAGTCAATAGGAAAGGGATTATTTTTGAGGTATGTACTATAATCTGGATTAAATTAAATTAAAATACTCATTTGTTTTATTTGCTAGTTTTAAAAATACCATTAATTTAACAATTCCATTTATTTTATTTTACTAGAAGCATTTCAAATTCAGAAACATTTAAAATCTGTACCTTTAATGAATGAACAAATTGATCTCTTAAATTTACTGTTATTGGACGTTTTGGAATGAGAAATCAAGGCATCTGAACGCAGATATAAAAAACCAAGATCAAGTTATGAAGATTTATTGTTCCTAGAGCAACACCAACTGTTAACTTTTAATCTTGCCTTTGATAATGACGTGTAAACACGTTGAAATACGTATAAAGCTAAAATACAAAACCTGTTGAAGTTAAGAATTGTTTTATTTACAATAAATTCTATTTATTATTCGTGGTATAATGCAATCGCCTGCCACTTGTGAATAAAATAAATGGAGATTAATTACCCAAACTTCCTGCATAGCAAATTGTGTTTGTTACGTTTAAAAAAAATTTGGTCGCGTTTTTGGTACATTTTTAAGTAAAACAAACACTCGTTGCTATGCAACAAATTTTTGCTGTTTAATAACCCGATTATTTTGTAATTCACTCATGGAATAACTTTTCAAGATTTTAGGTGTATGTTATGAAAATACACAATATAGTGTTGTAGTAAACACTGCAATTAAATTAATTTGTAAAGACAACCTGTGTATGTAATTACGGTGCCCTAGTGCAAAAACCTATTTGTAGTAACACGATTAATTTCTTTAGAAAGGATAAAAACAAAATACCGCCGTTAGTCGTTTAATGTGTTCGTAAACGAAGCGCTATAAGTTTTTAAAGTAATTATAACTTACTCAACTTATTGATATACTAATTAAAGAGAAACATTTTAAATTAGCTATTCAGAAAATTTATCCAACTACTTCATCATATAAAATGAAATACGCCTCAATTCCATATTTTGGCAATACATCAGAAAAATTTGCCAAAATCATAAACAAAACAAATAAATGTAAAATAACTTTTAAAACAAAAAAACATTTTAAACACTTTGTTCAATGCCAAAAAAACAGGCTATTTACTAAATTCAGGCATCTACAAATTAAGTTGCTCGCACTGTAATTCGGTTTATATAGGACAAACAATTAGAAATTTTGACATTGGGTACAAGGAACACGTACGTTGTTACAAGTATAAACACGCCCATAAATCCAATTACGCTAAACACTTATTAAAATACAATCATTCAATGACATCCAATAACATTATAAAATTTTTACACTTTTTTGATATACTAAAAGCATTTGAAATTCATAAACATCTAAAATTTGTACTTTTAATGAATGAACAAATTGATCTCTTCAATTCACCGTTATTAGACGTTTTGGAATAAGAAATCAAGTCAACTGGACGCAGATATAGAAAACCAAGATCAAGTTATGAATATTTATTATTTCTATAGCAACACCAACTGTTTACTTTAATCTTCCCTTTGATAATGACGTGTAGACACGTTGCAATACGTATAAAACTAAAATAAAAAACCTGTTGAAGAAGTTAAGAATTGTTTTATTTACAATAAATAACTTACTAAGTGTGCTTTTAAATTTTTGCTTGCTTTTATATTATACTGAACGTATCAATTCTAGTTTGCCGCATACATTAATTGCAGCTTTTATATGTATGTTCCTTGCTGAACAGCATGTACTGTTATTGAATAGGTATAATAACTTTTACAATATAGCAGTAATCTCTACCGGATAATCGTGGGAATTCTGAACCATTCCATGTTCGTTATATCGTGCTGGCGCTATTTCAGAACGATAGCAAGTCGCCTACCGCACTTATAAGTATCTTTATGAGAATCTGCTAGTGGTTGATATTAGCCTCTAGTTCGAGTCGATTTTATAATAGCTAATGCAATAATAATCTATCACGAATTAGAAATAAAATGTTAATTAACAAAAAATAGAAAAATTTATGTTTGAATTCGGTAAGCCCAAAATTACTGGTCTGTATCCTACAAACTGAATTGTAACATCGCAGTTGCGCCACCTACAATACAAGTGATGATGTAAAATGCATGATGGGAATTATTAAAGAAGCTCCAATTGCAAGAGTGTATCCAAAAAAGGTATTGTTTCCGCCACTTGGACGATCGATTTTGTGTCACAACGGCGCTAAGAATAACTTAGCACGTAGTCTTCTTGTAATTTAAAAAATGTTTGCTACTTTTTACTTGCCCATACTTCTAACACAGGAATCGCGACAAACCATTATTTTGTGGTTTTGACGTAAACATGTTTTGACAGGGTTTCATTCATTTTATACAGCTAAGGATCAGCTCCAATTTGGATATTTTTCTGCTGCGCTGATTTCTTTGTGAAGCTGTCTGAATTTTTTTTAAATTGGAAACTATTACTAAGAAAACATTCGTTAAAGCTACATTGCATAACGTCGAATGGTTTATAATGATCACAACGTCGACGTCAAACAATAATCATAACGCCGACCTTGATCACGACGTCGATCTTGAACAGAACGTCGACTGATTTACCGTGATCATAACATCGAACGTGATCACAACGCCGAGGTCAGACAATAATTATAACGCCAACCTTGATCACCACCTCGACCGTGATCAGAACGTCGACTGATTTATCGTGATCACAATCTCAAACGTTATCATAACGACGTCACACAAATATTATAACGCATCTACTGTGAATAAAACGTCGACTGATTTATCGTTATCACAACATCGAACATTACCACAACGCCTACCAATGCTAAACACCACGTCAGCTGTCAGAACGTCGACCGTAATCATAACGTCGATTAGTTTGTAGCGATCACAACATCGACCGTGATCAGAACGTCGACGTCGAACAATAATCATAACACCGACCTACAGCACAACGTCCATCGTAATCATAACTTTCCCCTGGTTTACCATGATCACAACATCGAACGTGATAACAACGTCTACCAGCTGATCACAACGTCGGCAATCACAACGTCGATCGTAATCACAACGTCGAAGTCGAACAATAATCATAACGCTGATTTTTATCACAACGTCGATCGTAATATTAACGTCGACTGGTTTAGCATTTGTCGGCCAGTATTTATCACAACGTGACGTCGTACAATAATCATACGCCGACCTTTATCACAACGTCGATCGTAATCATAACGTCCATTACGTGATAACAACGTCTACCAGTGCTGAACACAACGTCGGCAGTTACAACGTCGATCGTGATCACAACGTCGACGTCGAACAATAATCATAACGCCAATTTTTATCACAACGTCGATATTAATATTAACGTCGACTGGTTTACCATTCTTACAACATTGTACGTGATCGCGGGGTTGGCCAGTATTTATCACAACGTCGACGTTGTACAATAATCATACGCCGACCTTTATCACAACGTCGATCATAATCATAACGTCCATTAGTTTACCATGAGCACAACATCGAACGTGATAACAACGTCTACCAGTGCTGGTCACAACGTCAGCAGTCACAACGTCGACCGTGATTATAACTTCGATCAGTTTGTTATGATCACAATATCGACCGTGATCACAACGGCGACGTCGAACATTAATCATAACGCCAACCTTATCACAACGACGATCGTAATAATAAAGTCAACTGGTTTACCATTATCACAACGTTGAATGTGATTCCGTCTATCAGTGCTGATCACAACGTCGACCGTGATCATAACGTCGATTAGTTTGTTATGACTACAACATCAAACGTGATCACAACGCGTCTACCAGTGCTGATTACAACGTCGGCTGTCACAACGTCGACTGTCGACTAGTTTAGCGTGATCACAACTGCGATCATGATCATAACGTTGACCAGTGTTGATCACAGCGTTGGAGAGGACAGCGATAATTTAAAAAAATTGTTATCTGAGCAATATTTTTAAGTATTAAACATTATCCCGCCGATATTCGCCAGATGATAACAAAAATCAGCGCAGGCACATCGTCTCCAGACGATGTTGATATGGTCATTGTTCGGCGTCGACGTTGTGATCATTTTCACTTAACATTTTTTTATTTGTAAAAAAATTCTTTTGTATAGTAACTTGTGTTCTGAAGCTGTTCTAATACCAGAATTTACCCTGATCCGTTAACTCGTTTCTGTGTAAATAGGCGTTATAACCGAAAATGTACAAACACCATAGCTATTTTTAAGCTACAGTGCTCAGAAAACACTGTAGAATTGTCTTAACGCCCTCTATCATATTCTGTTCTTACATTTATGAAAGCCCGCTTGTGAAAGAAATGCTACTAAAAAATATGTCTTATTTTCGTGTTTTTTTTGTGTATTTAGGTACAACTTTTCCTAAGATTTCGCGTTATATACGCGTACATACACAGACCGCCATTTTTTTTAAATCCGTTGTTTGGTGTTTTTGGGAGCGCAAAACATGAATTTCTGTCAAAATGTCATACCTATTCGAACATTTTCATGATCATAATACGATTCTGGGAAAGTACAAAAACGTACAGATTCAGCTAGTTTTTTTTTTGAAATGAGAGCTAGTAATGTACACGTATACGCGTGCCACCTAGCAAGAAACGAAACCGAAGGGTTTCACTCATGTAAACACATTAAGATTTATTACAAACTTATTGAACTGAAAACCATCAATAAACTGACCCAACATGCAAGCGGCCGCATTCGTTTTATATAGTGATAAATCTTTCCGAGATGTAAGATCTGGTTGTTTTGTTATGGTGAGACAGTTACGGATTTAATGTATAGACAGATAGTAAAATAGTGATAGAATTCCAAATTTAATTTATAGAGGGAGAGTTATTTTCCCGCACCTTGCAGTTTTTATGAATTCTATGAATTAAACTTATAAAAAGATTTTGTTGCCTTTAGATCCTGAGAAGGTACTTTTTTTAAGCAAATAAATGTGTGCTTGTTGAAACGTGTAAAACACGATTTAAATCGAATTCCAAGCGCTAATTAGCATGCGAGCTCGTTAAGACGCGGTTCAATTCAGACGCCAAGCATCGCGATCGTCTTATAGGATTTCATTGGAAAACTAGTTTAACAAAAAGAAGTGTTAACAAGCTAAATTATATAGTTGATCAGTCCTTAATTAAATTAGAACGCGCCACAGCTTGGGAAGCTAACGATCCTAGTTAGATTACGTTTGCAATGTATACCGCTAGAGTTAATGAGATATCTGTAAGACGTAATTCATAGCAAACGTCCTATAATTTCCAGCCATTAATCAATTTAATTTGACGTTGCAGCTGATCAAGTATCCGAGTTTTTACGCTCACACCCGGATTTTCTGGAGCGCTATGTTATGGAGGAGGCAGAACTGGAACAACTGGAACGATGGATAATCAGGAGATCTCAAAGGCTCAAAAAGAAACCGGAGGCTGCATCCAAGAACGGCAGAAAAACGAGCTTATCGAGGTGGAAATTCTGCGTGCATGCTGATAAGCGACAGATGCTGCAGGATCTCACGCATAGTTTACAGTTGAAACCCACCAAAGATCATGTCCTATGGGAACTTGCCAACTGTATATGTTCAGCTGTTAACGCAGACGGCTTTAGGTTAGTATAATTGATTAACTGTGTGGTGTGTTATTGCTGTAATAAACACCAAATTTAGGGATTAAGTCCCAGCAGTATTGTTTACGAAAATCAATGTCATCTTGTGTTTAGTTCCTAGCTTTATATTTTATGTTAACTCAGTTTAAATTTCTAAGTGTTCCTTGCGGTAATAAATAATAATGCGTTTGTTTATTAGGGCCAGTATTTCAGGTGTGGGTTAAAACGAAGCTTGGGATTATACTCTTAACAACAATTTATTGTTGCGGCTATTCTAGCTGCAGAATGCTAACTTAAACCATGAATTAGTTATTCCCATGAATACGTACGTGGCCTAACAAAGAAAACGCGTTTTTTGGGCAAAAAATCATTTGATTTTTCAATATAGTCTTCTGCTCGCTTAACGCACGTATTCCAACGGTGCTCCACAGCAGCAATGCCATCTTTGTAGGTCGATGAACTCAAGTTCTCAAAATAGCTATTTACAGCAGCGATTACCTCGGAATTAGATAAAAATCTTTTACCTCCGAGCCATTTTTCAGGTTTGGAAATAGAAAAAAAATCGGTGGGAGCTAAATCTGGCAAATAGGGCAAATGACGCACTAATTCGAATCCCAATTCATGAATTTTGGCCATGGCGATTGCAGACGTGTGTACAGGTGCGTTATCTTAATGGAAAAGCATTTTCGTTCTTGCCAAATGAGGCCGTTTTTCTTTGATTTTGTCGCTCAATTGCTGCAAAAAATTGCCATAATACTCGCCATTTATTGTCTTCCCTTTTCCAAGTAGTCAACGAAGATAATTCCGTGAGAATCCAAAATACAGTTGCCATAACCTTTCCTGCTGCCGAAACCGTTTTTGTCTTCTTCGGTGGCAGAGAACCCTTGTGTGTCTATTTTTTGGACGGTTTCTTGGTTTTGGGAGTGTAATGGCGGACCCAGGTATCATCGACGGTTATGAAATGGCGCAAAAAGTCCTTTGAATTGCGGAGAAAACGTGCCAAAGGGTCGCCAGAAACAATCAAACGATTCAGTTTTTGCTCCGGCGTGAGCAAACGCGGCACCCAAGGCCAATTTCCAATTTCCAATTCTTCAGTTAAAATTCTGTGCACACTGTCATTTGAGATGCCCACTATGTCGGCTATCTCGCGCACTTTTAGTCGACGGTCATCCAATACGATACGGATGACCTTTTCAATGATATCCGGGGTAGTAGACGTTTTTGGGCGTCCACTGCGGGGTTTGTCCTTTGTGCTCACACGACCACGCTTAAACTCGGAAACCCAGTTTTAAACCATTGAAAACGAAGGAGCGGACTTTAAAAATGTTGAATCCAACTCTGCTTTGATTTCGGTTGGTGTTAAGCCTTTCAAATGAAAGTACTTTATCACTGCTCGCAACCCAGTTTTTTTCCATTATTTACAAAATCACTCGAGACGGTCACTTTGGTGCACTGTCAAACACAAACTAATTGACAGATCGCTCTATACTGTCATATTTAACCTAAGAAAGGATGGTTCTAAAAAATTGTGATGCAAATTCCGCCGAATTAGCGCCATCTTTGTGTTAGGCCACGTACATTTCGAACGATCCTCGTATTTAGTTCTGTATTTTTTCGGACGTCTACTTGTTGATTGGTTTACATTGTTGTAGACCCTGGATATATTAGGTTATGACTCTATTATTGTAGTAACAGTTTTGGAATCCGAAGTAGCTAAAATTGATTAAATAAAAGACAGGATGATAGATTTAAATATTCTCTAAATATTCAAACTAAGTACTGATGGACATAATTATATATACTTTTTATAATCGAACGATTGTTATTCGAATGAATTTAATAATCGATTGATTCATTTCAATAAAATAATTCCGAGGTACCTATGCGGTAAAAAGGGCAACCGCCACGGGACTTCCTTGCATTTACAGAAGTTTTTTAATATGATTCGAAATTTTTGACAATTTTATGAAAATTAGAATTTTTTACAATTTTTGAAAAATTATGATAGCTATGACAATTTTTTTTTAAATTATAAAACTGAAAATATTGTAAATTTTTAATACTCAAAACTTTAAGATTTTGGGAAGTAATGAAAATATTTGAAAATGTTTGAAAATTTTTGACATATTGAAATGTATTGAAAAATTGAAAATTTGGGAAAATTTGGAAATTTTTTTGGTTTTAGTATTTGTTAAGTGTAAGCAATATTTATTCGTTGAAATTCTAAAATTGATTTTATTATTTGGTCATAGTCTTTATTTTGGCGATTATCCAATTAAACTGTTTAGGTAAACAACTAAAATGAACCCCACCAGCGGTGAAATCTCAATGGAAAATTGTTCCTATTGTCATTTACCATGTTCATACCGATTTTGAAGCCGAAATCCCTACACTTTTTTAATATTGAAAATTCGTTGAGCCATTCGACATGAGTAGAATACGAATCTAATATTCTTTTCCAAGCGTATCTATTTTGAAGTAGCACCCCTCCTCTCTATTTTTAAAGCATTCGATTGGTTTTATGTTTTGCAGTTGCAACTAATGTTTATTTATTGAAATCTCAACATTGATTTCATAATTTGGCGATAGCCGTTTTTTGACGATTACTCAATTAATCTGTTTAGGTAAACGACCAAAAGGAAACCTCCCAGTAGATTTTTCTCAATGGAATGTTGTTGTTACTGTCATTTAACATGCTAATACCGAATTTAAAAATTTGGAAATTCGTAAATTTTTGAAAAAAAAATTAATGGTGGGGAGCAACAGGGAGATTGCGTTTGCGCAGATCGACTATTGGACATGCGTAGAATACGAATGCTAACATAATTTGTATGTCACTTCTGGTCTTACCGAGAATTGCAGAATTTTTAACATTTTGAATGGCACGATATAGATTTGATCGATAACATTTTTTCTCCTCTTTTCAATCATCGTAATCAGCCTTTACATCCTACTACTGGGCACCGGCACTTTTCTCTGCCACGTACTCTCCTGAACGTGCCTGACTCCTCAACTTCCCTACGCCCAAACGTCACTGCGCCCAAACGTCCCTGCGCAAAACGTTCCTGCATCCAAACGTCTTAGACCACGTTATTTAATAATCTACAGACGATACAAATTCGCGTTTAAACTAAACTAGATAAGCCCGTGAGCTACGACGCACATTTTTATTATAATTTAAAAAAAATAGTTAGCTAATTCAATAAAAGCGATATAATAATATAAATAATACATTGATGTATTAATAGTGTAAGGCAATATTTAATAACCATTCTACGCAAGCTTTTAAAATAAAGTGCTGCGTCTCTGGTCTCCCCCCCCCCCCGTATTCGCTGTTTCCGGGGTCACGATGAAGCCACCGTACGCGACTTTTACATAAACATGGAAACCAGCAATACTTTGCTCTAAATACTGCTAAAAATAATAAATAAGCTGTGTCAATATGTAAGACATGTTGTTTAATGCGTCCAGTGATATTGTAAACTCTTATATAGCCAGATAAGAGCATAATGTATTTAATTGTAAAATGTATTAGACTACTTACGTAAAAATATTATAGGTATATACTGCGCAACCTAATAAAAGATAACGTAAGTACGTAAAATTATAAACCCGCCACCCCGGCCGCTTGGTGTGCACGTTTTCGCCAGGGAAATTGGTTTGGTAATAAGAATGGCAGCAAGCAGAAGGTTGCGTTTCAATAATACAAACATACAGTGTAAACAGAATTTTTTTGTTTGCATCGAAAACTGTACTGGTCCCATACACACCAGTACATACGAATATGCGCCTTATACAATGGACACTTAAAGATCTGGAATATAGTAATACGTAGGGGCTAAATTCAGCGTGTAAATTATATTGGATTATCTACTTGATAATGGAAAGGGCACCATCGCTAACATAATCGTCGTCTGACGAACTTTATTTTAATCCTCTTTTTTGTTATAAAGCAATTTTGAAGTTTCAATCTTATTTCTAGTTCTCATAAAAATTTATTACACATCTAAATACCCTTATATGTGATTAAGCATAAATAAATTATTGAGTAAAAGTTGTTTGTGTCGGATGTTAAACCCACTCAAAATAGTGTATAATCCTAACTGTAAGTGACACATGTGTTTCTGGCAACCTCCAATAACAGTTTAATTCTGTTATACTAATGCAATTAATTTACCCGGGGGCAAATTTTGGCATATAACACGGAGGTACATTTCACTATTATCTTTAGAAATAGACAAATTCAATATTTAGTAGTTACAGTTTTCGTATTTATTTAAATCAAAATGTTCATAACACAAAAACCGAAAAAAAATGAATATTTAAAAATTAAACTGAAACTCTCTTGTAAAATTTTCAAAAACTTGTAAATTTTGATTTGTCTAATATTTTATTTATACTCGAGGGGGCTATAAACGAGACTTCAGTTTTTCTATAACTTCACATAACAGTTTACGAACCTATTACAAGTCACAAAACTTTTCTCATGATACGCTCTCGTTAGTTATTTTTGAAAGTTTTTGTTCGGCGGTTTGTTCAACCCTGCACATTCGATTATTCAATTAAGAACTAATTGAGAAAGTAATAAAAATTATCTACAGTAGCGCCTCGTGAACTTTTCCTATTATATAGGTGGGTGACAGAAGTTTAAAGAAAAAAAATTTCTTTTCTAATACAGTTTTATAAATAAATTCATTCTGATTCACAAAATCACTAAGTTATTGCAATAGTTAGTGATTTGAACGCTTTTTTTTTAATACTGAACACATTGCCCAAACACACAACCTGTTCTGCTTCATAGTGTTCCTCATAAATGTTTTTATCCGTGTAAAAGTTGAAAAACAACGATCACTTTCGACGTTAAGAGTTAATAGAAGTACCTATGCCGGTAATATAATAACTAAATTGTCAACAGTAAACAACTAACAATGCCCGGGCACCAACAGTTTGTGCATAATATTTTCTTTAAATTGTGGCCGTAAATTTGTGTTTAAGTGTTCGGATCCGATTGGTATGCGATCTTGCAATTCTGCGGGAACGTTTATTTATACGATAACAAAGCAGAAAAAAACTGCAACATAAAATAGGTGAACAGTAAGGGCAGAAAAGCCAGCGATTCTGGTCATTTACGGCGTATAGATGTGGGTGTTTTAAATCGTTAGATGTATAAATTACTTAATAAATTAAACGTTGAGCTGAAAATTCTCCTGTAGAATAGATGTTGCTGGTAAAAGTACAGCTAAAAGCGGATGTTTTACAAATCTGTTTGGGCTTCTAAATATAACACAGCATTCCGACCACATATATTAAATTCATAACTGTCTCACCATAACAACACGACTAAATCTTGCATCTCCGAAATATTTATTACTATAACACAATGGCGCGGCGGGCTTTTGCATGTCGGCTCAGTTTATTGATTGTTTTTTCGTTGCTGTGGTTTGTGGTGTACTTTGGTTATTTATGGCTTAATTTAATTCTAGCGGGTCGAAAATATGTATTTATCGCGCTGACAACAAACATATACATACCAAATGAATTCATTGTCTTAGATATTGCGAGCTTGACTAGGTTCCGTTTATAATTAAAAAGTGTTTTTCATGTTTACTACTACACATTACAAATGTTATATCTTTTTCTATTAACAAGACTTAACATCAATGTTAGGGATTAAGGCCAACACACCTGGATATTCTGTCGAACCCCTGTCTTCTACATGGTAGGTAGTTGTTATTATTGGTATTATTTAAACTATTTAGCTCGAAATGACGGTCAATCCATTTTTTTGAAAATTTCTATAACAACGCCTATTATTTAAAAAATATACATAGATGAAAAATTTTGGGTTTGCTTGGTTGTTTTCAGATTGACATAAAACTTGGTATCGTATCGTAATTATTTTTCCCCACTACCAGCAATGTAAGTACGCCATACATTCATGGCTACAAGAGATGTAAGTGCTTATAACATTTGTTTATTATGGTTACACTTGACTACGTAACTTAATAACTAAAATTTCCAGGAAAATGATAGTAATACAGATTTACAGCAGCAGGCATAGCTAACTTACGAATTAAAAATAATCAAAACAAAATTCTGTTTATAGTTCTGATGACAGGTGACAGATTTTATTATTATTTTAAGCTAATTGTGTTGCCGGTACCCTTCCTCGAACGTTAATACGTCCTTACATTCCTTCTAGCTTAATTAGCATTTATGACTATGATTGTAGTTTTTATTTGATATTCTAACAGTAACAGCTCTAGCGGAGCGCAACATAATTATGCAACCATAAAATGTACAAAAATTAAAATTTGAAAATCGGGCTAAGCGTGCTAATAGAATTAGGCATGAGTCCTTATTTATCTTTTCAACTAATCTTTAAGACCATCACTTAATAACATTATGTCTCCCTAAGACTATTACGATTCCAAATTTTAAACCGACTTGTTTTTGAGTAAACCACGTTTAACTCATAATTTTCAATATGTGACCTTTAGGCTCCGCCTACCCATTCCAATAAACTTTGAAATCTTTATTAGTCGGGTATTTCAAATGTTTTATACCGAAATGCTTGTGAAAATCTTATAAAAGTACTTTGCAAAGTAAAACTACCTATTATAAATTAAGTTTCCGCTCCAAATACAATTTTCTTGGCAAAATAGTAATGGGAAAACAATTCTGAGCAATTCCTGTTTCCATGACCTTTCTCAAAATTTAATATACAAAAATTACTGCCTTCGCTGTTTATTTATAATAATATATATACTATTGTGCTGCTTACTTTTCGAAGGACTTTATATGTACATATATGCATGTTATTCTATACATCCTAGTTTAATTTGTTTACAAAACAATTTACAGTTTGGCGAGGTTGCTGATAAGCAAGGGTTGCAACCAAAAGAGCGTGCTTTCGTTCTAGCCATCTACACCAAAGTGGCTGAACTTGATACTTTTTGTTTTTACCTATTAGATATAGGGGTACAAACAAATTAACATGAAGTTTATGGGAATGAATTTACTTTAATACCGAAGTGTGTTCAATAAACTATGTAGCACCATTTGATTTGAAAGACTAGGACAGCACCCAGCAATGAAGCATATCCATCCCCCCTCCAGGCGGTGAAACCCTTCGGGACGCCATGATCGAGGTACGCTCGATCAACGCGCCTGCCCTCAATACAAGAAAGAGAACAGGTTACCAGTCCTGGCATCAGGCTGCGAGCCCTAAGCCCCTACTGGTGGAGGGAGACTACCTAAATCTCTACTGATTTTGCAGATCAGTGCCCGAGTTGAGACGCAGCTAACCCGTCGAACCGCACTAAGACAGCCCTAACCTGCACTTAGGCTATACCACTGCCACCACGAGTCCTACTTCGTGGCCAAAAACGGGGGATATGAATCCCCCGCGGGCTATGGTTTGGTCCCCGTGGTACTAGTCAAAGAAAGTCATTGGTCAGACTTGTCGGAGCAAGCGCATGCCAAGCAGCCCTCTGGGTCGACACTTAGATAGTGGGCGTGAGCAGGCAAAATGCGCCTCACCCCTAGGGTCCTAGTCCCCAGTGCCAGCTGCACACCATTCCATCATGGAAAGCACCATCACTTGCCGGAACCCCTACCATCTAGCTCAGGTCCATCCAGCAATGAGGCTGGTACGTAAGAGTTAACCCGGTCAAGGAGCAGGGTTCCCATTTCAGCGATCGTGCTACCGCTCAGGCGTTAGGACCCATACTGAAGGCTGGCTGCAAGCGACACCCCTAGGACCCAGGTCCCTTTGCAGCAGCAGCCACTCCATCCTGGAAAGCACCATCACCTGCTGGACCGGTCAGGGAGCGGGGTTTCCATTCCTGAGAGCGCTGCCGCACAGGTGTTAAAACCCATACTGGGGGCTAACTTGTTTACACCCCTAGGGCCCAAGACTCTCATACCAGCAACTGCGCTTCTCCATCCTGGGGTGCACCTTCACCCGCCGGACCCCCATCACCCAGTCAATGCGAGGCTACCCGGTCAGGGAGCGGGGACTCGCTTTTACCCGCCGGACTATTTGCCATCCAGCTCACGTCGAGAGAAAACGGGCTGGTACGCTCCCGGTACACCGGTCAGGTAGCAGGGTTCCATTCCAGAGAGCGAGCTACTGCCAAGATGTTAGAACCAATCTTAAGGGCTAGACTTCACCTGGTGAAGTCACTCATCCAGTCTCTGTGGTCCCAATTAAGGAAACCTTGAACCTCTCCGAAGAGAGGTGGACGTACCAAGTTGAAATCACCGAAGTGACCGTTACAACGCCGACCCCGCAGAAGGCGTCTTTGTTTAAGCCTCTCACCTAGGCGAGGGTCCTTGGCCGCCCCGCCAAAAAAAACTATGTAGCAGTAATTTCTTTGTTTTTGGTAGAACTGCTACTTAAACATTTTTGCTCGTTAAGTAACCCAACATAATTACATTGAAATTTGAACCCGCCAACTCAGACAATACGATAATTTACTGTCTAGTGTTATTTATTTCTAATTTCTAATTAAATGTCATTTCTCTTGTTTCTTAATTAAGCTTGATAGTCTGTTTGAAAATGAATAAATAAATATTTAAATAAATAAATATTGTTAAAGACGAACTAGTTCTATAACAAACTTCCAAGTAAAAATTTTGAACGGATAATAGTTATTTAAGTATCAAGGAATGTAAGGACGTAATAACATCCGAGGTAGGCGAATACGAGCTGAGGCGGAGCCGAAGCTTGTCGCCTGCCGAGGATGTTATTAGTCGATACATTCCGTGTTACTTATTAAATTTTTCACGCTACCGGCAATGTTAGTAGGCCTACAGGTAGAAATTTAATCATATTTTTAAAAGTTCGTTTTGACGCTGTCATCGGAATTATTTTTTAAAAGCTCCATTATTCTAAGTTGTCTGTGCTTGTTACCATATCAACGAACAGTTACAATCAACATTATTTTCCTAGGAATGTAAGTGACACTATTAAGTTCCGTCGTCAAGGGTAACTAGTACACGAATGTTATCAGCCACTTACGATCCCTGTAGCTATGGATGTAAGGCCTACTTACACTGCCGGTAGCGTGAAAAATGAATTAGACGTTAATTAGAGCTCGACGTACACACAAAATACAGAAAATATATGTTTAAACAACAAAGCACAAAACGTAGTAGTAGTCGAGCGTGGTCAGATTTTCTCCAAGAGACGATATTCCAATACAAAACGGTCTGTTTGCTTGCCGTTGACAGTTAATTCTTGTTCTATATCAATGGACTCGACATTAACTTTGTTAGCGATATACGCCGCTGCTGCCCTCTTGCGGTGGTCTAGTCGGACTGCTGCTGCTTAGCCGGGTGACGCGCAACTTGTTTCGCTCGTGGTGTACTGCGCGGTCCATATAGGTGGCACTTGTAGTACATTACATTATGTAAGGAGTGCGTGTTATGGGTGTAACAATATACAAATAAATAAATACAGAAGTAAATAAGTATACAGACAAATAAATAAATGAAAAATGCCATTTGTGTAGTTAAAGTACCACTGTTCAATTTAGTTTATAATGCAACACGGTTGGAAGCACCTAATAAATGTACATCGCAATCAGCCTTTACGTCCCACTGCTGGGCACCGGCACTCTTCTCTGCCACGTACTCTCGTTAGCGCTAAGGTGGAGTACGGGGACCTACAGTTTAACGTCGATTCCGAACGACTAAACACCAGAGAAGGTTTCAGGCACTAAGACACCACGGCTGCCTACACCGGATTGGGTAATGTGAGTGGCGGGTTGCGGCATAGATTTTTATTGCTGCATGGCTTCGGCGGGGAATCGAACCCTAGACCTTTAGCGTTAGAGGCTAAGCGCTTAACCTCTGAGCTACCACCACTCTTAAATGTACATATTTAATATTTTTTAAGCAAAAAAATGAAATAGATAGGATCACTTGGATGTGTTTTAAATATGTTATAAAAATATATAGTAGGGTAAACTTGAATATTGTTCAAGATTAAAGTATGGTCGGTAGTAGCAGCATTTTCATATGAGACTTCTGTCACCTTAAATAAACGAAACAACCTCGTTTGCTTGACTCGGGCTATTATGGGAAAAATCAGCCTGGCACGGGAATTTGTTAGTTTTATCTCGTCTAAGGTGCCATATCTGAACTTTTAACATCTGCGCATTTTTTACAAAAATTTAAATTTTCTTAAAGTAACATTTAAACGTTATCATGCGGTTTAAAAAAGTAGAATGTGATGTGTGTAATATTGTTCACTTTGTGTGTTTGCTAGAGAAGGTGTCGCCCATTTTGCCTTTACGAACCACCACTGAGTATCTTTTTGTAAAACAAACTAAGAGCTACAAAATCGATTCCTGTTATAACTCCATCTGCGCTAATGAATGTCGAAAGCCAAATCTTTCATCATTAAGCTTGGTTATTTTGATAAAGGATGACTTATTTCATAACCTTTGGGTATATCTATTAAACGTGAGATATGAATTTTACAATAAGACTTAGTCATCAGTGGAAAGTTTCTATATCTGCTGTTTTTCGTAAAAGAAATATTTTAATAAGATTTGAAAAGTTACGGAATAATAGCAACAAACTTCCAACAGATCAAGTTAACAAAGCTTGTGTGCAATGAAAACGAAAGTTTTAGATATTTATATTTAGTACGAATGTTAACGTTATTACGGTTTAAATCACCAACTTTTTAACGGAATCACAGACAATGGCTACTAAAAAGCTACTGGTAGCGACAATGTGCCAATTCCGATTACATGACAGGAATTTAAAACGTTCTAAATGTGCGCGTTATTTATCAAAAATGGTGTTTCCGTCACATTTTCCTTCGATTTTCTGACAAAATTTAAGCTCATAACAGCTCAACTAAATATGCGCTAGAAATTTTATGATTTTATAATATTATGTGTATTTTACGGACGACTTTCCATCTCCTCAAAGTGTTAATTTATTAGATTCTTGAAGTGAAGTTTAAAGTGACAAAGTATTAACTTAATTAGAATATGTCTTCATTTTCCAACTCTAATTAGCCTCGAACTCATTAAGACGCGGCCTAATGATGACGCCAAGCATGACGATCCTGTAATTTGCATTTATGAAATAGATCACGATTTTCTAATGAGTTTACTAACTACGACACTTGGCAAATCAGTAGGAAACCTTCAAACGTGCAAATTTTGTGCGTACTTACGTGATCTTTGTCTTTGCAGCTGTAGCTTCATGCTTTTGAGAATTGATTTATCTTTCTCATATTATAATATGTTGAAAATTATATTTAGCTGAAAATTCATCTCGGTAATTAATACAGAGCGAATTATTTAAACGTCACCCTTATTTTTATGACACATTCCAAGATTTTCTGTATTGTCACTTGACTGAGCACTGACGTCATCGATAATTTGCTAAAATTTAATTAAAAATTTAAACTCCTTCGGTCTGATGGTAACTAATAATATACCCACTAATAATAATAAAGTGCAGCAGTGATAAACAACATATTTAATAACATCAAAATAAACTTTTTCCATATAAATTGTTACAGTTCAATTTTTAGCTATTTTTACTCCTGGTAGTTAGGTGACCCGTTGTACATCTTTTTATTATTTTCGTTTGTTCAGTTTATTAATTTTCGAATTTCTAATGTTGCTTCCCGTTTCCTATTGTGTAGTTTTTAAATTCCTTATTTACTCAAGATACTTGGAAAGTTTTTGGTAATCAGCTTTTACTTCCACTTTAATTTTGATTCTTGAAGTGTTCAGTTAAATTGTTATAGTTTTGCAATTTTCTGAAAGTTTTTAAATCATCATCTCAGCCGATAGATTAACAAATACAAATTCCTTGCGTTTATGAGACGAGATATTGTTGGAGATTCGGATTTTCGGTAACTCTTGTCTCAGAAACCTTTTTGGGAGTTGTGAACTTCGAACACCGCATAGCTTATTGAATCTTAAATAGCTGTAATTTAAAGCCGATTATTGTCTATTGGAAACTTTCATTCATCTAATTAGCAGGGCACTAACACCATACGTAATTTAGTTTTAGTAGTTTGAGTTTATTGGTTATTTTAGCCGCTTATATATCTTTGTACACTCTTACGTTTGTACATGTTTTGTGCACGTTTCATCGTGTTACCTGAGTATCTATTTTAAATAAACCGAGCTTCGTTAAGGTCAGATGTTACTATTTCAGGTTTATATATTTGAATTCTTTATATTTGCTAGTTACCTGTAGCCACCTTTACAGGAAACTAGTTAATTTGTGATATTTATTCGATGTTTTCACCTGAAAGTTTTGTTATTGTATAACTTTTGAGGTTATTATACCTCGAACTTTAATTTATGTAGTTAATTTTATTATTTACGATTTGCATTGTTTAAATAATTATTGTTCACACTGTGTTAGTTAACTTCAAGCACTTTTACGTTAAAAACAAAGTTTATTTTGGTTGTACGAAACCATTTTGTTTTACACTGGACATTTACACGTAATTAGCGTAGTATGCAATTCATTTAATTTGTTGTTGTTGCAATAGATCTAAAATATATCAATTTAAATAATTTTTACATCAATACAAAACTGTTATCGAAACAATTCAGTAATTTATTTAAATGTTTGAGCTATTTGTTTTTCTTTAGGCAGTTACAAGACTTTCAAACGATTTGATATATTTACTAACCTACTAATTTGTTGTTTTTTATGAGGTCATACAAAACATTGATTTATTTAAACGACAAAAGTTTGTTATTAGTCATATTATGATGAATTTAGGCTTTGCTAGTACATTACTGTTCAGGGAAAAGCAAATGTATTTGATTATTTGGTTTTGATTACATTTTCCTTGCATATATTTGCTGATACAGTTCACGTAACTATTATTCTTACGCTGAATTATCGACATTATTATAATTATACAGTTCCACGTTATAATATCTATATAATCTTTAAATATTTATTTGATTTTGATTACTTTTATTCAGCAAAGTTTTTGTTATATATATTTGAATTGGCTACAGAGTTTTATGTGGTACTACTTGAACCATTTTTATTAATTCCTTGATGAAGATGATGATGATGAACACCGTTATGTATACAGCTAATTTAGTTTGTCGAAAAATTTGTTTTTCATTTAGGAACCCTTTTTTTTGAGGTATTCAATTTTGTTTGGCTACACTCCCAGGTAAATTTCTTTTTTAGGCTTACCATTGTTGTTGATGATTGCTTTCACGTAATCGTTCTTAACTAATCGCCGTTTTACTGTATGAGTTAATTCAACACTGTGTACCCGAAAGATCAGTACCACAACCCACTCCACTATCTTTGATAATTTTGTACATCGCTTAGCCTTATGCTACTACTCCCATGTACGCGGACGATATTTACATGATTCCCATGTGACGCTCTTTCTATATTGCGGGTTGGATTTGGCTTATTTCCACCTTGCTAAAGTTCTCGGGCGCCAGATTTTATAACGAAGTTTACTCTCCGGTCGAACTTCACAGAGCGACGAAGGCTTTTCTTTAGTATGGTTTCGCTTTTTGTTAGAAAGGCGTTCCCCTCTTGAGGTGCTCGATTTTCTAGTACCTAGTGAAGACCTGGGCAACGGCAGTGATGGTGATGGTATCCAGGGGTCTAACTAGTTTTACTGACCAAGATGTGCATTTTATGTCAATGGGACTCTTGTCGAAGATGACATATCAGCAGATGCCTTTACCTTAGCAAATGTGCATACCACTGAACCTTTGCCAATCTTGGCACAACAAACTTAATAAATATCACACTGGATTTACATTTTTGGTATCCTAATTTTAATAAAAAATTTCACTTAAAACTAGAGGAACCTAGCCTCACATATCATGAAATTACAGTTTCCAAATAAACTTTACTGCATACATTTTGCTGGTCTGTGACCAAATCTCATATGAAGTTCAACGCCCTCAATCAGTTCACGTTGAGTTTGGCACTGGATTACGAAATATGCATATAAAAGACGAATGTTACATATCTGACAACAAAGAAAAGTGATGAAATGCTTATAAATGTTTAAAATTACTACCAAAAAGGAAGTTGTGAGTTGTGGAGTTACATGAGTCCTGGACACCTGGATATTCCCAGGCAGGACGGCCATAGACGCTCACCTCAGCAACAGGCGTGACCAACAGCTCCTGCACTTGTCTTAATACGTTACTTGGCACCTCCACCTCTCCGCGAAGAATTTTAAAGCCCTCCTAATCAGATGGGGATCATAACGAACTGATATGTGATTTCACAAAGTGCAGCGTTCATCAACTTCCAGGATGGGTTCCTAACACCTGAGCGACATTACGTTTAATTTTAAATGGTTACACACCTGCTTCTTAGCTATAAAGTCGCTGTACTCCAGGAGACCCAACGAAATATAAATACGCCGCGGCAATATACTGAGTGGTGAAATGCCACTGACCGGCAGGTGAAAGCAGGAAGGAGCGGCAAATCTGTCGGCATTAATACCTTGCGACATTGTTCAGGTACCGGTTGTTATGATTAGACCGGCTACCGCCTGCTAGTCAGATTTTGCTGCTCCAGCCACGGGAACGAGGATGTTCCGACGAGTAGGCGCTTTTGGCCTGACCAGGGATAGAACCATTTTTGTAGTAGTGTAGCAAAGGTAGGACTGTTTAAGTGAGCAGGCAATAGTGTCACCGTGCCTCCCACCAGGTGATCTGCGTTTCAGCTCGGACACTGGGGCTGCATCATTAGCTGAGATTTGGGTAGTCTCGCTCTAGGGCTCGCAGCCTAATGACGTACTGGTAGCTTGTTCTTGATTATTCTTGAACAAACGCACTGATTGAGCGTATGTTAATCTCTCATTAGTGATCGTGGTGAATTAAGTCAATATAAAATAAAAGAAATCATTTCCGCATTCCATCTGACTCGTGGCTGTGCCCAAAAATCCGCATATGAAATACATGCATATGCAAGCAGCTATTGTTCGCTAATCTGGCTAAAGGTATTTAAAAAAGGCAATTCCCAATCTGTAACGCAGTAAAAGTTGATCCGCAAAATTCCCTGTTTGCATTACAAATACTGGCTCGGTGACCCAGGCCTAACAGAATAACAAAACTGCAATCCGCTATAAAACCCGTCCCTTTATCTAAAGCGAATTCTGATATAATGAAACTTCAATTCAATAATATATGGGCTCTGGTTCAATTTATTTCCTCCATTTTTAGAAGATGGCTATTCTTGCGTTCCGGGGTATATTGCAGCTATAAAAACGTGTAATTCCGCAATCTATAGGTTTATTTTCTCAACCGTTAGAAAGCTAAATTCTGTACATAAAATTGTTCTTTAAAAACATATTTTAAAAAGCATATTTACATTTACGTCTTACTACCACTTAAAGCTCTTAATTCTGATTAATTTACAAAGTTAATTAATTCTCTCGTGCGCTCTTCTCTTGGGTAGAATTACCCTAACTGCTTTCGCTTTGCTGCCCGTTTAAATAAACCATAACAAATTTTAAACGTTTTTCTTTTTTAATATTTTAAAAACTTGTTTTTCTCTACAGATTATACTTGCTGGATCCGGCTGGCTGTGACTGCTTGGTTCAATATTTAGGACAAGAACGTAAAACTGAAGATGGTGAAGCCAAGTTACAAAAGCTGAAAACTGGAGTCAGCATTCCAACTTATGTGGCCCGGACACGCGAACCCGTGCGATTCTCAAGGGGCGATACTGATCCTCGTTTTCCGGACGGAATATCTGATGGGGTAAGGTTTTACACGTGCTGTAGGTAGTTTCTTCTTACATTTACTGTAAAACTTTCCGTGGTGAGTTTGTAAACTCTGTTATTCGGACTACTGGTAAGGATAAAGCTGGCGTTACACGTTGAACAATTGAATTGAATTATTTTACACGAGTTCAGCTTTTTAATTTTCTCTTTTATGTAAAACTTGATCATCTATTGATGTAAGCTTGAATGAGATAATAATTACATGAGTTCTACACAATGGGATTTAATTTATATTGATTTTAAAGTGTAATACTAACAGCGCAACAACATCAGTTCGGTAAATAAATACCCCAACCTGATGCATTGTTTGACTCTGTGCTTTACTATTTATTCACAATTGAATTAATAAGTAGGTCGCTCTAATGTTTGTTTGTTGTTCGTGTGTTTGGTTCATTACACCACATTTAATAAAAAGATTGGTTAGGTATGTGTTTTATAGGAATCGATGTAATAAGTATAAGTCACTATGAATATACAGAACGATCAAATAAAAACTTCATCGCAGTCGCCTTTGAAACCAACGCGTCATGTTGATGATTAGTTTGTAAAACGTGGAGCTGTTACCATGCTTGTGGGGTTTATTATTTTACCGCAGTTGCTCATATTTATCATTTTTTAACAATTAGCAAAGGAGCATGGTAAATTATTTTTATTATTTATTATTTTAATTTTATTACAAACGTGCAGTTGTAAACCACAACTAATTTAACACACATTTAAAAAATTATATTAGAAAGTTGTTTGGTTTAGCGGTAAAGGCGAGAGATTGTGATCTGGCGATCCCAGTTTTTTTTTTCAATTTATTTAATTTATTTTTTCACATTTATTACTATTATTTTATCTTGGTCTAAGTCTATAATTTATTTTAAATTTTATCTTGTATTTATTTAAAACATTTGATTTTTAATTTAAATTTAAAAATGTAACACAACCAAACGCCTGTGGAATAATAGCTGGGTGTATTAAACAATGGCGCAACAACGTTTTGAATGTTTACATACGTTACATACGTTTATTTACTTACTTTTCTAAGTGGTATTTAATGTCATTCGTTCGTCAAAATGGTTTTAACAAGGCAACATAAAACATTTTTAAATTTAAATTACAAATAAGATAGTAGTAAGAAATGAATTATTTTTATTATTCCTTATTTTAATTTTATTACAAACGTGCATGATAAACATCAGTTGTAAACGACGACTAATTTAACACACATTAAAAAATATATTAGAAGGTTGTTTGGTTTAGCGGTAAAGGCGAGGGATTGTGATCTGGCGATCCCAGTTTTTTTTAAATTTATTTAATTTTTTTATTCACATTTATTACTATTATTTTATCTTGGACTAAGTCAATTATTTATTTTAATTTTTATCTTGTATTTATATAAAACATTTGATTTTTAATTTAAATTTAAAAATGTAACACAAACAAACGCCTGTAGAATAATAGCTGCGTGTATAAAAGAATGGCGCAACAACGTTTTCAATTTTTACATACGTTTATTTACTTAGTTTTCTAAAAGATCTTTAATGTCGTTCGTTCGTCAAAATGGTTTTAACAAAGTAACGAAACATTTTTTAATTTTAATTACAAATAAGATAATAGTAAGATATCTCAAAATATAATTTAGAAGAAAAAAAAACAGATCTGTCACGGGATTTGAATTGGGGTCACCAGATCACAATCCCTCGCCTTTACCGCTAAACCAAACAACTGCCTAATATTTTTGTCCATTATGTGTGTTAAATGAGTCGCGGTTTACAACTGGCATTTATCATGCATGTTTGTAATAAAACAAAATTGATAAATATTAAAAATAATTTTATCACGCTAATTAATAAAATCCGCGTTTGGGATGTTGCTGATGACGGCCAGGTCGGGCCAGAAGTCCCCCAGCATTGAACCTGTAATTGTTGCAAGGACAGGACAAATGCCATAGCACGTGTTCTGTTGTCTTGTTCTCTAAGTTACATCTTCGACAGTTAGGGCTGTCTACCAGCCCCATCTAATGCATGTGCTTGTTTAGAGTGCAGTGCCTATTCAGGATTCCTACAACCAGTCGAAGATTATTTCTAGACAGCTGCATTTAGTATTTGGCTGTCTTTGGTGAGGGTGTTGCAAAAGCAGCCCTTGCTTGGCGACAGTTTTGAACTAAGTTGCAGGCTTCCACGGCCGTTGTTAATAACACCTAAGCTTCCGGGTTGGAGTCGCCTCATCCGCGTTACACGCGGCTCCCACCCGGAAGCCTAGCTGTTATTGACAGTTTTGAATATTAGCCCACCTTATCGTGAAACTTTTTAAGATTTCTTGATGTAGCATAGTGCAAAATATCTTCGGGGAGATGGGGGTAACCGGTTCCGGCCTCCTAGAAAGTTGTTTTGAGGCCAATTTTGCGACCTCGTTAGCTTCCTCATTACCTCGGTTACCATCATGTCCCTTTACCCAAACAAGTGAAACGACATTGCCTCTGGATACATCTTGGAAAGTTTCATAGCACTTAAGTACTACTCTTGAGGTAATTGTACAGCTACTCAAGTCTAAAAAGGCAGCTCTACATCACTCAATAGATACCATTTCTTACCATTCCATACCACTCTTGATTTGTCGTTCTGCATTTAAACCGTGCATTATCGCCATTGCCTCCGCTTGGAATGCGGTGGTGAGTTTGCCTAGCGGTATACATTGGCGAAGGTTTAGATCGGCGCCGCTTCCATGCCTTGTTTTGGATTAATTAGGAAAGATGAATATATCTCAGCGGTGGGTTACCCCAGCATTCACCTATACTCTGAAGTGTCGATTAAAGGTATACTTGTGAAGGATCCAGTCGACCACCAAGAAGAAGAGTGCTTAAGACTGCCTCATCGAGGATGCGAGTGTGCCTGCCACCCACACTTTTTGTATATCATAACCCCCCCTCCTAAGACGTAGCCTCAAGGCAATCTTTATAGCTATACCCTCCACTACCAAATAGAGTGGGGGAATGCATAGGATCGCCTTTAGGGCCAGGTTATGCATGCTTTTTTGGTCTTAGCCTGTAAGTGTTTCCCCCAATTCAGATATTTATCAAAAATAACTCCAGATATTTAACGCTGTCTACGAATAGGAGGGGTGTACGTAAACGTCGAACCTTCCTCTTTTTTGTGAATAGTACCATCTCTGTCTTTGAGGGATTGGCAGAGAGGGACTGTTTACTCCACCAGATTTCTATTTTTCGAAGAGCCGATTGCATTAAAGGGCAGAGCGTGTTCGGAAATTTTCCTGTGATGAGAATAGTAATATCATCCGCATATCCAATGGTGTGAAAGCCAGCATCGTTGAGGTGACATCGCCGGAATAAATGCCTTGTACTTCGAGGAGATTATGTAGAAAAATAAAAATCATTTTTAACCTAATAAACAATTGTTTCTATGCCAGGCTGCCAACATTTCAAACGCCCCTCGTAGTATGAAGTAGAGAAGGAAACAGTGAAGAAAATCTCGTAGCGGTTGCCCATCAAGTTTTTAGTTACAGTAAACGGTAACTGTATAAATAATTACTATTTATTTATTCTATATATTGTAGGCTACAGCTTAAAATAATTGTAGTATGATACTCCCAACACATACGCACTGTTTCTTAGTCTTCTTATTTAAATTGAACAAAAATTGCGCGAGATAAAGTAGCATTTTACGGCTAAGCGATTCACATATACAGTTTGTAATCTTTGCAAAGATATAGGTTGGTGTTTCATCAATTCCGAATGAGGTTTTCAGCTAGAGATTTAGAATGATTGATTTTGGTTTTTGTGAGCCACTTGGGAACTGTTGGAATGAGTTTCGGTGTCGATATATGTGAATGTGGTGTTAAGGGATTATCTGTACAAAAAGTTAAAAAAAATGTTATTGATTTTGTGTGGTTTCTAAAAAGAAGTGCATTTTTAGTATGAAGACTTAATAATTAATTCCATTAAAAAAATAATTTATATTTTTAATTAAAATATACAGGGTGTTAATGAATTGTAGGGACAAACTTCTAGGGCTTGCAAAACACAACAAAGCAAACAACTTTTGTTAATAAATGTGTGGTCCTAAGTGTTTCCTTTCAGGCATAGAGCTTCTCAAACATTCTTTAAGAAGCGCCTAAATGTAAGCAACTCAATTTACTTACTACCTACTATTTGTTTCCATAACGACGGAAATTAATATAGGATAAATAAACCCCTTTTTCCCACTTTTCAGATTCAAATTAAATTTAAAATAATTTGATTAACAAAATGTTTCAAAACTAAGCAACAGAAAAAACCAAAATTACAAAGCAAAAATCAACTATTTGAAAAATTTACAATAACTAATTCAAAAGTTAACAAAATTATAGTAAATGTTCAAAATGTCGCCTCCCCCCCCCCTCCCAGCTTCTACACACGAAGCACATCTACGAAGTAAATTCCTGCGCACCGCTCCAAATAGACCAGGAGTCTGTTGAACTTCTTCACATGCAGCAAGAATACGCGCCGTAAGATACGAAACACAGAACGAAAATAACGAAGAAGATAATTATCAAAAAAATCACAGAACGAAAAAAACGAATTATAAAAGGCACAGAAAGAAACGAATGCAAGAAAAGTCAAAAAATATCGAATTGGGTCAAAATTGACGTTATTTGAATGCATGTATGTCTAGATCGTTTTTTTTCTTTCAAAATTCCGTGTGACCTGTGCAAAATAATTGAAAATGCAATTTGGGTTGCCTATTTTCAGGTACTTCTTAAAGAATCTTTAAGAGGCTCTATTTTCTACAGGAAACACGTTTGACCACACATTTATTAACAAAAGTTGTTTGCTTTGTTGTGTTTTGCAAGCCCTAGAAGTTTGCCCCAAAAATTCATTAACACCCTGTATATGTAATAAAAGCCTTAATCAGTTAGCTCTTTTAGTTCTTGTTTAATAATAATTTAATCCAATAAAAGAAAAATGTTGTATGTTCAAAGCAGAATGCGACATAAATGCTGAAAGTAAAACCAATTTAAATCTGCTAAACGTTGTATTATTTACATTATTACACAAAACCTTACACTCCAAATACTATGAATTTTCCTTAAAGTGGACATTAAGCAAATTTGGTGCTGTTGAAGCAAATCTCCTTCAATTTAACCTGATGTTAAAATACAGAAGTGCTTTGAGGAAGTTATTATGTTGAATCACGAGGATCCCATAACAACGATGTTAACGTTGGTTGCTCTTTAGGTCCTATACCGCCTAATTAATGCTTTCCTGAATAATAAGCGATTTTCTTTTAATTATCGTAACTGGCTGAATCTGCAGGGAAAAAGATTTTTTTAAATCCACTTTACAATTTGTAATATTGCGAGTAATTTCCCTATTGGCGAAAGATATTGCGGATTATAAATTGGGAGAATTTACAGAAGAGACCAAACTTCTAGTGGAAAAGTGTGGAAATGTTTTTATAATTTCCTCCGGGAATTAAATCCCACCTTTCGGTTGTGGATTTTATTTAGTTTCCTTAAAGTTTGTTAAACAGCGATGATATATCAATAACAAGAGAAATAGTAACCCACCAAATAAAAAGCTGAAGTGTTCACTTCGAGTTGACTTTTCCATACTAGATACGAGTGGTAATAATTACCGTATTTACAGAAGCGTTAATTTTATAATTATAACGTTGTACAGTTCACCGACTGTTGGATTTCTAAGATCTTAATTTATCCAAGTACTAACATTTTTGTTTAGATTACAGATAATGGGAGTTTGCGTTTTCTACAGTAGCCAACCACATCTAAATTCGTCAGGCAAAACAATTGGAGGGGGGGTTGTAGCCCCAGCAATATGAAATTATCTAAAATCTAACATTAGATTTTGGATCTCCTAGCTCGGAATAATTCCTTTTAAGCGAAAGTTTAATAAATAAAGGGGTACCAATTTGTGATTTTCTAAAAATTTATAGAGGGTGCTACAGTGCAATAATGGTATTCAGCAAAAAACAAATTGTAGCCCACGTTTGGCTCTGTAAGTCTACAAAGTTTAAAATGAAACATATCAGCAGTTTTTGAGAAATATTGTTTTGAAAATTTCAAATATTTAGAATTTACGTTTTCTACAGTACCAGTACCAAGTATAAAAGTATCTAAAAACTAACATTAGATTTTGGTTTTACTAGTTATGATGAGAAATGTTGCTTAAGAATAAATTTATATTTGAACCCCGTTTAATAACTGAAGGGGTACCGATTTTTAATTTTCAGAAATTCATAGACATTAAAATTGTGTACGATCGTTACCAGATTTTTGAAATTAATTTTATTTCATCGTATACTACCCACAAAGGGTTCTTAATCAAGTTGTAGTCGATCTCAGTTAGACAAGTATTTTTTAGGTAAATGGGCGTTAAAGTAAAGATTTTCAAAAAATCGTAGCGGTCGCCACTTTGAAGCTAGAAAGTTCGGTAAAAAATTTTCGTTTTGCCTTAAACTCTTCTATCAGATTTTGTGCCCAAAATTTCTAAAACTTAGTTTTAAAAAGAAAATGTTTAACTTCCGCTTCCGGTTCTTGATTTTTTTGAAAAGCTTCACTAGAACTACAAATTGCGTCACACACCCACACACAATGTTTGTGACAATGTTTTTATTGCCAACAGTGACTATAAGATCGCACTAATTCTAACACTCTAGCGGGAGCGTACGGCACATCGGAAACATTATAACCGCGGGCGCGGTCATCTGCGTTTTTCTGAGAAACAAATTAATTTTTTGATTTAAAAATAAAAAGTGCGAAGCCACATGAGGCGTTCACTTGGGGTCTCGAGACTCGCAGGAGCCTCAAAAAATATTTAAATTAAAAACAATTTTTTTTAAATTTTATTGTTAATTATTTACGGAAAACTCTCAAGTTTAAAATCAGCCCTGGGCCTCGCTACGCTTACAATGCACGTGCACATTTAGACGAGTAACGGAGACGATTATTATGACAATGCAGAGTTGCAGAGCATCAGTCTATTTGTTCATTTGAAATTTTTAGTAGCCGCCTCTAAGTTAGGAGATCTCACAATACATTGCGCCTGGAGCCTGCCATAACCCGCCACTGAAAATCCACAGACCAAAGCCAAAAATACGGTGGGAGGAGATAAACATTCTGTACCTAAAAAACACGTTTAGTGTTATTCTACTATTACTTATTAATAATTTAGTTTAAGCATCGCTTCCCATTTCTTGAGTAAGGGTCGTAAATTACCTCATGAGTAAGGGTCGTAAATTACCTCATTAAGGCTACAGAATTTAAAAAGTAGCGTGTCGTCAACTTTCGGGCATTATTGTTTTTAATTTGCAAATTTTAAAAATATTTTTTGCTTTACAGCTATTAAGTTTTTTCAATTTTTATACATAGCAACATTGCGTCCCGCTAAAGCTACAAGCTATAACTATTAAAGTTTAACTCGATCTGTTAACTCGTTTCTGAGTAATAAAAGTTAATTCGAAATTTTCAAAAAATCATATTTTCCGCTATTTTGAAGCTAGAAATGTTGGGAAAAAAGCTTTAGATTTTCCCTAAGGTCTTCTATCAGATTTCGACGATGTATCGCAATTATATCAAATCTGAACGAAATATATATATATATATATATAAATCTAATACGCCTCTGGTCTCTTCTAAAGCAGGTGCCGCATGATATCTATCCAAACCTAACTTTAACAAACTTTAAAGTTGTGTGCTTTAAAGCGCTAGAAGATATAGTGCTTGTCAGCATTTTATTTTATATACAACACAGATTAGTGGTATAAAATACATCTACTGGTATACTTTACAGGCTGGATATGAAACAAATTTACTGGCGAGATGGAAGAACTAGCAATATATTCTAGCCGTGTGCGCTGCATTGTAAGCAACCTCTGCATTTCCTTTATTAGTCGTCCAGATTTTGTGGCAAATTTTTGCTGATAACTCCCTTTTAAATTAAGTTATAAACTTCAAGATGTGATTTGATTTATCAAGTTAAGTGTAAAACTGTGTAAGGAATTTTAATTTCATTTAAAAAATAGCGCTAAAATCCGCACTCTTAATCCCAAGTCCCTAATTGGATTTTACCGCCTTACTCAAACTATGTAGATTCAGGGTCTGCAGACTGTATGGTAATTAAAGTAAACATTGAGTT
This sequence comes from Ctenicera cuprea, assembly GCA_958336395.1. Taxonomy (NCBI): domain Eukaryota; kingdom Metazoa; phylum Arthropoda; class Insecta; order Coleoptera; family Elateridae; genus Ctenicera; species Ctenicera cuprea. The sequence goes on along the minus strand of OY284495.1, from coordinate 13,344,189 downwards.
TTAACTTTTTATAGCGTTACATCGGGTATTCCGCCCCGACGCAAATACATGCATAATTTAAGAGGTTTCATTTTTCTGATGAGGCAAGCGCAAATATATTTATATTGGTGCGATGTTGTTATGCTACAATACACTTTATAATGCAGAATGTTTTGTAATTAGCAATCAGTGGTTAGAGCAACTAAATTCTCAATTTTTGTATAGTGTAGCAAATTCCACTTCTCATTTGCCACACCTGCGGCTATATTCAACAAAACCTTCCTATAGCTATACTCCGTATAGCAAGGAAGGTAAAAAAAGGTTGCACACCAATGCTCTATTAACTAGAAACATTTGTTTTTATTTTCAACTTACATACTAGAAAAATATATGATAACTAGCTCCAAAGCCGAACTGCATCACCATATTTCCTCTACATATTACGTGAATTGGTTCACATAATCCCTCTTCATGTCATGTTACCGCACGTCATCACACTTACTATTCCTATACCTTTCTTTTTAAACTAACTTTAAATTTATTCTTTAAATAAATGTAAACCATATTTGCAAACTATATACTAAGTGCTGGGCCAGGGCTGCGCAGTCATCATCACGTCAACCCGCATAAAGTCACATGACTTTACGTCATTTCACTTTACGCTGCGTCACATCATATTATACACCTCGCATCATATTGTGCACCTTACGTCATATTACGCACCTCACGTCATATTATGCGCTTCGCGTCAGCTCACTTTACTTCAGATCACGTCACATCACCTCACCTTACCTCACCTCACCTCACCTCATGTCATGTGTTTTCACCTTAAATCAAGTTGACGTCCAGCATCTCGCGTCATCACGCCTAATGTCATGCCACTTTAATCCACTCAAAATCAACATCCACATCATTCTAAGACATGTAACTATACGCCACGTCAGGTTGTATTACGCACGTTCGTGATCTCACCTTATGTCAGGCCTTGTCACATCTCCTCACATCAACCGTCTTCACGCATATCACCTCACTTAGCGTCATATCACCTGCAGCTAACGGCGAATCGCTTCTGGTTATTTAAGATTGCGGTAGGACACGTCATATTAAGGACTGCAGGTCCTTTATGTCACGCCACATCACGACACCTCATTTCATTTTATCTCACCCCACGTCACATTACCTTATGCACCCACGTCATCGCAGCTCATGTCTGTCACGTCACCTCATATCAACTTCACGTCTAGCAGCTCACGTCATCACACCTACTATCTAATGTCATGTACCTAACGTTGTCAGTTGTTTCATGTCGCATCACTTCACGTCAACTCACCTGACGTCACATCCCCTCACGTCAATTTTATTTCACGTTATGTCACCTTATTTCACGTTACGCCATCTTTTGACGCGTACCGTATATTAGCGGTTGTTTAAATTAATCGCTTATAATTTCCAATATGTAGCATTTTCTGTTAATTTTAATGTGATTTAAATCAATACAAAATTTTATGAAGTTACTTTTTTTTCTTATTTAAAAACATCTCACGAGCAGGAAACGAACGCTTCGTAAAAAGCTTCTTGACATGGTTAGTGATGATCAAAGAAATACAAAAAGGGGCGAGAAATTTCTTTTACCTGAACCCTCTGCACTAGTTCAGTTCTATTGAAATCATTCGCCCCGCCAATTTCTAGCAGATTTCAGCTTTAGATTAGATCCACTCTATTCAGACGGCTTTATTGACTCACGCTCTAGAAACTATTCTTATCTTCTTACTTTATGAAAATTACGATCACACGCGAAGTAATAACTCTGAACTTTTAATTCTAGTAAGTTTAATACAGAATTAGTATGTATTCGCAGGTAAAGGTTAACATTTTTATTATTTTAACAAAATTTGTTCAATTTCTTATAATTTAGAAAGTAAAGCATATTTTCCAAAAACAATAATCCTGCGAAAGTAAATTTAATAGAGCTTCATATTACAGACTAGGAATTTCATAAGTGAACGAAAGAACGTAGAAATGTCAATTAAGTTCACTTGACAATAATTTTAATATTATTAAATTCATACCGTGCAAAAAAAACTAATAGACCAAAAATAATCCGAAATTGCGAAATTTAATTGGAGCTTTTAGTCAATAGTTGATTAAAATAAAACTCTTATGTTTTTACTTGTATAACGTACAAGATGCGCAAAGGCGGTGGCACGACGTGGGGGAGTTTGTTAAACACTGTTTTATATGAAACCTGTTACAAGTTTACTGGGTGACAACAAAGTGCATACCTTGATAACGTTTGTACTAAAAACCTTCTTCGTATTTATCGATATTTTTGAAATTTTTTATATAGGTATTCCGAAAATTTTGACAATTTTATGGAAATATAGAGTATTTTTTAAATTCTCGAAAAAGTTTTAAATATACCGGATGTATATTAGAAAATTAACAATTTTTATTTTTTTTCCAAAATTATGATTTCTATGAAATTTTTGTAAAAAGCAACTCAACATTTTTTGAATGTCCCGCAATTTTTAAAATTTTAGAATATTTCAAAACTTTACGAATTTACATCATCATCATAATCTATCCCCATATACCTGAAGGTGTCGAGGTCTCTCACTCCGGGTAGGCTCTTCGCTTGTGTAGTAGGAGGTAGTGGGGCTTTCGGCCTTTAAACCACCACGCTCCTGAAGCTTATGCCACCCTTCATGCACATTCATTCAAGCCATACGCACATGTGTTTTATTTGTATGTTAATGTTGTGTGTGGCTTTGTTACTTGTCCTGGTCAGCCAGTAATCAAGGCAAGCGCCATTAATTGTAACCCAACGTCGAATGGTTGCCGAGCTCGATACCGATCCACAGAATTACAGAAAAATTTTCTGCTTCTTCCGGGATTCGAACCGAAGACTCACGCATTGTGAGCCCGATCCTCTTACCACTGGACCACTCGGACATATACGAATTTACAAAAATTTCAAAAATTTTCAAAATTTTGTGTTGAAAAGATTTTGAACTTTAAAAAATTTTTTAATTTTAAAAACTGCAGAAATTTTAGAAACCTGAAACTGTAAAAAAATGTAAAATGTTCAATATTTTTAAAGATTTTGAAAAATTTATAGAATTTTGAAAATTCCAAAAAATTTGCAGTTGAAAGTGCAACTACAAATTTTGACAACTTTGCATAATTTAAAATTTTAAATTGAACGTTTTCAGGTAAACGATCAAAAGTAAACCTCCCAGAGGTGCTTCCTCAATGGAAAATTGTTCCTATTGTGATTTAACATGTTTGTACCGATTTTAAAGCCAAAATTCGTACATTTTTTTATCGCCAAATCGTTGGGGGATACTGGGGGTGGTAGGAGGATCGAGCTTGCGCAGATTGATTATTTGACATGTATAGTATACTACTCTAAAGTTCGAGCGCATTTATTTTGAAGTAGAGCACTCCTCCCCTTCCTCTCTCTCCATGTTTGGAAGCAGTCGTTTTATACTATTTTGTGTTTTCTAGTTACATCTCTTGAAATCTCAAAACCGATTTCATAATTTAGTGATTACTTAATTAATCAGTTCAGGCAAACGACCAAAAAGAAACCTCCCAATAGTGTTTTCCCAATCGAAAGTTGTTCCCATTCTCATTTAACATGCTCATACCGATTTTCAAGCCAAAATTTGTAAACTATTAAAAGAACAAAAAATCGATGGTGGGGGTAGTGGGGTGACAGGGAGATTGCGTTAGCGGAGATCGGCTATTTGACATGCGTAGAATGCGAATCTAAGATTATTTTTTTGTTCAATTCTATTTTGAAATAGAGCACCCTTCCTCCCCATTTTTGGCGGACCAACCTCATTTTCTTGCAGTGTGATTCTATTGCAATAAAAAATCTTTGAGCCAACTTTGGTTGTTTTGCGTTAAGGCGTCTAGACTGTAAAGTGTATATAGACACACAGACAGACAGACAGATATACATAAACACAAACACCGCTGCAGCGCCCACTTTATTAGTCTCTCAAGGCCCTAAAACCTGCTTATTAGTCAAACTGTTTTCCATAAAAAAAGTACGTTTTTTTTGGCATAACTCGGCAGTCAGCCCAAAGCGAAAAAAACTTCGCTGAATGAACGCATTTGCTCCAAATTCTACACGACGACGTGACGGTCACAATACCTCCCTCTATAGCTGTACACCGTATAGCGTAAACGTAAAAAACACGTAGAAAATAAATGTTGTTTTTCATGCATATTGAGCTGTTTAAGTGCATATTAAATGCTTATTTTATCTGCATATTTGAGCTCTTTTAGTGCATATAAATCCTATCTTTAGTCATAATATAGTTTTAACCAAAACTGCCATTAGTTTTTGTGTTTGCTTTCCGGTTAATTATACGGTACAGCAGCCACCGATTAGTCAATTTAAGTCGAACACAAACAAATAGCTACGCGATATGACTCTGTTTTCTCACTAATTAAATCAGATCCATTTATAGTCGCGTGTTTATTTTACGTGCATATTAGCTTAGGTAGCGGAAACAAATGGAAAATATTACTTTACTTCGAATTACCATTTTTAAATTTTCTCGTGAATACCAGCTTTAAATGATAACAATTATTATTATGCCGCTTCAGAATTGAACCAGGTCTTTTCGCGTAAACAGAAAATACAAACGTACAGACGCATTTGTTTAACTTTCCGCAGTTCTCTAAATACGAGGATCGTTCGAAATGTACGTGGCCTAACACAGAGATGGCGCTAATTCGGCGGAATTTGCATTACCATTTTTCAGAACCATCCCTTCTTAGGTTAAATATGACAGTATAGAGCGATCTGTCAATTAGTTTGTGTTTGACAGTGCGCCAAAGTGGCCGTCTCGGTGATTTCGTAAATAATAGAAAAAACTGAGTTGCGAGCAGTGATAAAATACTTTCATTTGGCTTAACACAAACCGAAATCAAAGCAGAGTTGGATTCGACATTTTTGAAGTCCGCTTCTTCGTTTACAATGGTTAAAAACTGGATTGCCGAGTTTAAGCGTGGTCGTGTGAGCACAAAGTACGAACTCCGCAGTGGACGCCCAAAAACGGCTACTACCCCGGATATGATCGAAAAAGTCCTCCGTATCGTATTGGATGACCTTCGAGTAAAAGTGCGCGAGATAGCAGACATAGTGGGCATCTTAAATGACACTATGCACAGAATTTTAACTGAAAAATTGGAAATGAAAAAATACTCCGTGCGTTGGGTGCCGCGTTTGCTCACACCGGAGCAAAAACTGAATCGATTGATTGTTTCTCGCGACCTTTTGGCACGTTTTCGCCGTAATTCGAAGGACTTTTTGCGCCGTTTCATAACCGTAAATGAAACCTGGGTCCACCTATACACCCCCAAAACCAAGGAAGAGTCCAAACAATGAACACACGAAGATTATCCACCACCGAAGAAGCCAAAAACGGTTTTGTCAGCAGGAAAGGTTATGGCGACTGTATTTTGGGATTCTCATGCAATTATCTTCGTCGCCTACTCGAAAAAGGGAAAAACAATAAATGGCGAATATTATGGCAATTTGTTGCAGCAATTGAGCGACAAAATCAAAGAGAAACGGCCTCATTTGGCGAAAAAGAAACTGCTTTTCCATCAAAATAACGCACTTGTACACACGTCTGCAATCGCCATAGCAAAAATTCATGAATTGGGATTCGAATTAGTGGCTCGGCGTAAAATATTTTAATCCAATTCCGAGGTAATCGCTGCTGTAAATAGCTATATTCAGGACTTGGGTTCATCGACCTACAAAGACGGCATTGCTGCTTTGGAGCATCGCGATCGTTGGAAATAAGTGCGCTGAGCGAGCAGGAGACTATATTGAAAAATAAAATGATTTTTTGACCATCAAATTTGCGTTTTCTATGATAGGCCACGTACGTTTCGAACGAACCTCGTAATCCGTGTAGGTTGTTGGCCCGTGTATACAAATAAAGAAAAATTAAGTAAATAATCCGGGTGTATATTCGGGAGAATTTACAAAAGGAAAACTGTTTATTCTGACTAATTTTTAACAAGCCAACTAATTTTCAACAAATCCACCAAACAATTTTGCTTTCAAGTACCGTATTTCTTAACCCTTATAAATTTTTAATATCTGCAGCTTCCAACACTACCTGGCATGCAATTCATTAGAAAAAGTAGTATCATATATCAACGGTGTGAAAACTTGAATTGCGTTTTAAGGCTTGGAAATGATTTAAGATATTACACAAAAAGGCGAAGATGGCACGACTGAATTTCATTCGGGTTGTCTCGGCTTTTTTATCCGAAACTGTTTATGAAATTGTTAAAAATGTATTGTAGTACCTTACAATAGAAGTATGGTTTTACTTTGTAGTAGGAGCAATTTTCGCTAAAATAAAAAGAAAATTTACATGATTTAACAGTAATTAATATCGGACATATTTTTATATATTTAAATTTTTTTTATCTACGACTCTTGAGATAAGGACTTGTTATGTAATTCATTTGCGTTAGGTAATGGACTTCATAATCGCACTAATGTAAAATGAGTTAGGTAATGAATTCATTACGCAACTCATTTTATTTACACAAACAAAACTGAAGCTTTGTTTATAAGAAAAGTTTATATTATTATTTAGGTAATGTTTCTATGGTTGATAGTTAAAAAATTATACCAATTTAAAGTTGTAAAATCACCTTCTATTTCAAAATAAAATACTTTTCAAATAGCTAAGATATTGGGCAACTAATTTTTGTTTTAGAAATTGCTCTCATGTATTAAAAATATCTTTGACATGATCCTAAGTAACTAATAATTTAAAATATTGTAAAATTAATTTCTAATTATTTAATAATATCTGAGCGATGTTATTCATTATTTATCTAAGATGTTTTAATATGTTTCACGAATGTCAGTTACATAAAAATATCAAAGATATTTTTAAAGATTCCGAACTATCCCTTTTAAGTTATTAATTAATAATGAAGAAATTGTTAGCATCTAATTATATCGATATGATAAATAATTTTTGATAAAAAAGGTATCTAAGATATTATCAATTTATTTATTTAGAAATAACTAATAAACATTTTCAAATAGAAAGTAATATCTTAGAGATAGTTCAAATTAAAGTTATGTGCACTAATAAAAAATGTAATGGATGTATTTTAAAATATTTAAAAATATCTCCGAATTATTTTTAAATATCCGAATTTTAAAAGCTATTTTATAAATATTCATTATTATGAAAAATTGCTCTGAATAGTTATAAATATCCAAAATATTTTTAATTATTTAACATTATCTCTCGAATATTTACAAATAATATAAATTGATGATTTTATTTCCTCATAAAAGTGCTGCTGCTAAACAGTAGAAAGGCATACCAAAAACAAGCTTGCATTACTTATACAGTATTGATATTATTTTTATTATTCGTGTGTAAATATATTAAACCCTAAAGTAAGTTATTAGGGCATTTTTAATGTAATACAAGGCACTTATATCAATATTCTAATATTCAAAATGAGATACATTGTTTCTATGAAATAATCTTCCTCGCCTAAGTAACTTCAGAAGGACTTACGTAAGAAAGATAAGACTACGCACATTCACATCGCAGAAAAATAATTTTGTGTGCTTAAGGAATAGTAGTACGCGCACGGTCTAATTGGACATAACTCTGGTTGTACATAGAAAGCGCATGGCTTTGAAATTTTAGTGGCTTTAAAGCTTTTGGACTTTGCAGCTCTATATTGCCCAATACATTTTGATGAGTTTGTGTGCCAGGTCATTTCTAAAATATTTGATACTTTAAACTCATTCTTACTTTGTCATACTTCTACTGAAGTAAGGACAGTTATGATTTTATGCAAATTTTTGAATTTCAGATTTTCACTGAAATATACATTTTGGTGTCCGAGGAACCCAAAATAGTGCTATTATAAAAATGTCTGTCTGTGGGTGAGTGCGTTCGTTTCTTTCTATCTCCGGAACCCCTTTACCGATTTTTATAAAATTTGGTGTGTGGAAGTGTTTTAGTTGCAAGTAGTTCTTTGTAAGGTTGCTAATCTGAACCGGAAACGGAAATTAGATTTGTTTTTAGGTTTTCTTAAACATTAAACATTAAACATTTAAACATTATTTTAAAATTTTAAATACATACCCTTGTAGTGCATCTAAAGACAAATCAATGTTTTTTTTTTCAAAATGCTGTATCTTCAAAATGAAGGCCTCTGCGAATTTTTGAAAAATTTAATTTTAATGCCCGATTACTCAAAACTAAAATATAAATCAATACAAATTATTATATTATTTGATGGTCCTTAATAAGTATAATCAAGTGATGTAAAAACATTTTTGGAAATTTGAAAATTGTAAATATACTAGCGGCTCAAAGTTTTGAACATTTTCAAAACAAATTTCCACAAAAACTGCCCACATTATTTTTTTGAAACGTTCTGAGCCGATAGAGCTTGCAATGAACTACAAATTTATTTTTTGCTTATATCCCAAATATTACTCTGACGCCCTGTAGTAATTTTTGAAAATTTTAAAATTGATTAATTATTGATTCAAAAACTCAAACGCCGTTCGTTATTAACTTCGATCAATTTGATAAGTTATTTAGAGTACTTTATTGAGATTTACAAGAATTTTCAATTATTTTAAAAATTAAGAAAAAAAACGATACTTTTTATTATCAACAACGTGTTTTCGGCAGTTACGTGATTTTAACTACGTCTATTAATTAGCTCTATTTTTTTTAAATATTTTTTGCATATTTTTAATAACTCTTTGAACTAAAGCTTTTACCGCGATTTTAGTTCGAAGTCCGAAGCGCATCTAATCAAATGTAAGACGCGGTCGGCTGCTGTGCTGCTGTTCTATGCGGCTAGCCGAAGTTATGCCGCTTTACCTAAGACGGTACACGATATCATATTGCACAGGCTGTCGCAAGTTTAAATCGAGGCTGGGGCGTTATTATTATTTTTTTCTCTTCCTTAAATTTTTGTGAAAACAATGTTATTTACTCAGTTATTGGTGCGCAAACATTTAAAACGTAAAAACGTAACGTAAACGTAACCAACGCAACGCCTTGATAATGCATCGGGCTTTTATTGGCTAGATTAGATGTAAATTTCCATCATTTCTTGACGCGAGAACATTTAAAACGTAAAAAGTATGGAAAAGTACCGGCGACCTGTTGCGTTCATTTTTTCTAAGCCTTTTGCAAGAATATTCAGCTAGTTTCTTGAAACAGAACCAGTTTATCAATGTAGCAATGTTAACTAGTGGAAAAATACGTCCCCGCTTAGTATTAATTTTGGTATTTTGTTTTAACCACTTCACTCGAAAAAAGCAGAACAAACATTTTGCCCCAGTTCAAAAATTTACCTTTGTGACATCGTATTTGCATGCATAACTTAAGATTAGTACAAAGTTGATACATCAAACATGACGAAATAACTATCATATTCTTGAAGTTGTGCAGTCAAACGTGAATTTCTTTTCGAATACTTGGCCTGAATATGTCTAAAAGTAAAACAAAGATACATCGTCCTGTCACGATCTTGAATTTGACAAGTTCAATATTATACATTTATACATCATTGCATATTAAACATTCCACTATCATATTCAACAAATAAAGGTTAAATAAAGCATTTTAACACTTTTTATCAGTAGCCATATTTCTTTTAAAGTTACTTAATTACACAATCTAGTTAACAAAGATAAGGTACCAAAGCTGGGATTGGAAATTTAAATTGATATGTATAGTTGTATAATTATAGTGGGGACGACAACACCAAAATAAAGCTGCATTTTGGAAAAATTAATTTTGGTAGTTATAGTTATAGGGAACATCCTTCAGCCTCTATTATCGAAGGAGCACCAACCCAAAATGGCTGCCACGATAATTTCATATTTTTTTTAAATATTACCTACATCAGTAAAGTACCATTATTTAAAGAAATAATTAAAAAAAGCTAGAAAGAAACGTTATTTAGAATTTCCTAGAAAGCTTACATATGAATTTTTTGTGTTATTTTATTAGTATAGGTCTCGGCTTGCATTGCAAAGTATAAAAACTGTTTTATTTAAGCATTTTGAATATATTACTCAAGATTATTTTATTGATGCACATTACAGCCAATGAAAATGGAGCGTAAACTTATCTAAATGAAAATTAGACCGATAATTTATTGTGTGTGTTATTTATCAATTGTTTACCTTGACAACGCCTAGTTACGCCCTAGGTAGGGTAACAAAAAAAGTCTGCGATTGGTTTAATTTTTAAGTCTTTTTTTTATTAATAAATTAAACAAATTTTCCTGCAAATAAATAATTGTTGGCGCAAGAAATAGATTTTTTGACGCAAAGAAGTCATTTGTTGATATCAAAACTACTGTAACAGGCTCACTCGTCCGATAGTGCACGGCACTGGGGCTTACCTACTCATCTAAATCGCTAGATATTAGGCTTCAAACTTCGGACCAAAAATCGTTATAAAAAGTTTATTTGAAGGGTTATCCATACTTGACGATCGTTTTGAAAATTCTTTGTTGGTAATTTTAAACAATTTTTTATCACAACTTTTTTTTCTCTTTAAATAAGGGTACTATTAAAAAAAAATGAAAATTACAAAGTTTCTACATTTATTCATGTTTCTTTCAACGGTAACACTGCTTAAATGTTTTTTTTCCGGGACATTCAATAAATAACTTGATTTTTTTTACCTTTATTCAGAACATTCTGTAAATAATAATATTTTAAAACATTTTTCATTGGACAGGCACTACAACGGCATTAACTGCTGTAATTATTAGCCTCCATCTAACATGCAAAGGCGGACACCTATAGATGTATTATATTAACATCTATAAGAGACACAAACACACATGGCAAGGTCGGAACTCGAACCCGGCACGTTTGGCAAAGCAGCACCGAAGCCAGCGGCCTTAACCGTTGCTCTTCCACGCGTTTTTTTTATAATATATTTTTATAATAATTCTTGAACGGAAGTATACATGTATTTAAAAAGTGAACACATTTTATTAAGAACTATTTTAGTTTTAGACGGTATCGCCAAAATATGATTTTTACAAATGAACCGCCATTTTGAAATCGGCAGCCACATTGGGTTAGCGCTCTTCTATAAAAGATGTTCAAAAGTTTTTCCAAATTGCAGCTTTCGTATAAAATTCGTTGTGTAACCGCCCTACTATTAATATTAATCACAGCAACTGCTAATAGTATTTGTAAAAAGCTGCTTCAATTTCATACTTAAACTAATTAATGATACCTCACGTATAAAATTCAAATGAGGTGAGGTCGGGGTAATGAGGTGGCCATTTACATTTTCTCTTATTTCATTCTGTAATTAGACGAGTTCAATAAACAAGGACACTATCTAAGTAAAAGAACAATTTAGCTACTACATTCAAGGAATAAGGGAGCTTCATTTAAATTGTTTAAAATGACGTCATTTCCGGTTAAAGCGAAAATGGTATAATTTTTTTACCGACCTCAGATAGAACGTGTTGCTGCAGACATTAACTTTGTTCATAATGTTTTTTTGTTCGAAATACACTTCTTATGGTACCATACCCGTTACTAGGCGTTGACTGCTTTCCTGTGCAAGTTTTGTATCACATATGCACAGATAACCTACAGTTTAACGTGGACTCCGAACCACGGCAAGTATAGTTATACTTCTGCCGCAGAGAAAGCTTTAGTAGGGATTTGTGCCGCGATGGTTGCCCGCTGCTTACCTAGGGAAAAGCAAGCGGATGACCTGACTTAGCTATCAACCGGAATCGAACCGGGGGTTTTTCTGAAAAAATTCAGCGCTCTGACCCCGACACCACGCTCGCTTTCTACAAATATACAAGTTGATAAATTCGTGCCAAAAAAATTAAGGTTTTGTATATAAAAAAAACGATTTTTTTTAATTATTTCACATTTTTAATATCCCAAAACTTTTTAACATTATTGCGAGTATTTAAGTTATTTTTGGTCGTTTTGTTAATGATTGACGTAGTGTATTATAATATCGTTAAAGAAAAAGCTTCTACAAATCCTTAACAGGCGATGATTTGCCGTATTTTATAGCATGTACTTTTCAGCAGAATTTTATCTTCAATCTACCATTTCCTGAATCTAAATGTAAATAAAACCTTTCAGGGTGAAGCGGGCCACGTTCTCTGCCAAGCAGTAATGTATCCGGACGGACAACTGGCTGCAGTTTTAGAGCTGTGGCGGCATGAAACCGAGTCCCCATTCCACGAAGAGGATGAAGAGATAGGCTGTAGTTACTTGGTTTGGGGTGGCATCGCCCTTCATTATGCCCATCTCTACCTTAATATGAACCAACAGCGGAAACTCAATGACTTCCTGCTGGCCGTGGTCAAGTTAGTAATAACTGCATTATCCTGACAATAGTGAACGTTTTCGAAAGCCTCAGGGCTTCAACGACCACTCACATCCCTTGTTATTTCAAATTCCGGGATATAATGTTGATGTGGTCAGACACTTGAGTAGTTTGATAATAGGGGAAGTTTTTTTATTATTAAAAATTTATTGGTGATATTCTAAGGCAGTGGTGTAACCAGTGAAAATTTTAAAAACCTAAACATCCTCCACCGGAAAATGGGATTATATACTTTCAAAATTTTTTTGAAGCATGATCCACGAACCATAGGAATGCCCTCCAGAAGGTCATATGCGCTAAGCTTTTAGGTATAGTGTCTACCCTTTGAGGTCGGTGATAACCTCTTACTAGCTGAGTAAGCAGACAATAATATGACATAAAATATTAACTTGTCACTTGACATTTTCCACCACTCCTTGTACCTTCTTGTTTTCCAAATATTTCCAAAGACTCACTTAATGTATAAAAATGTGTTTTTATTCTCAAAATTTGATTTTTTTAAATAATAATCTACTTTTCGAAAATAAGGCAATACAGGGTTCGAAATTATAGGGGCAACATTGCTAGCTTCGCTATTATTGGAGCTACAAATTCTGTTAAATTAGAAATAGTTGTTTGCGCTGGTGTAATAATAAAAAAACAATTCAACGTCGTGTTTACTAGTTAATCGGAAAACATTTTTTTAATAGGACACTGTGTATTTTTGAATATCGCGAATGAAATTTAAATTTTGAATATAAAAGATTTTATGCAGTAGTAACCTAAAGTGGATAAGAAAAAAGTTATTTACGATTATTTACTACAAATTAGCAATTTGATGCTAGTTATAATAGTTATTTATGTTACTAGTGAGATAAAGACGTTATTATAACACGAGCTTAAAAGTTGCACGACGAGGTCGTAGACCGAGTCGTGTAATCAAACGAGTGCCACAACAGTGCATTATTCCACGTGTGGCATACAAAATTTCATCTACGAATGCTCAAAATTTGTTCAAATCGAATTTCTTTTTGCTGAAATGATATTTGACATGTCACATTAATTTACTTGCAAATTTCAAGTCACTTTTAAAATACTTTTGTTTTAAAATCAAAGAAACGAGATAAACTCGATTTGTTCAATACTATGGCAACCAACCAGCTTTTTTATAAACAAAGCTTTAGTAGTAGTTAGCAGTAGTAGATAAAAATATTTTACTGATAATTTTCATACTATCCACTTTAGGTTGTATTCGAACTTTTTTATTCAGAATTAAATATTCCTTCAGAATACGCAAAATATACAGGATCTATCCATCTAATCTATCTTTAAAAAATATAAACGCGAAAAGTGTCAAACTTTGGACTATAAAAATGGATCTTTGGAACCTGTATGTAAGCACTGCAATTGTATAATACATTTTGCCAGTTAATTTTTTCATGCAAATAAGAAGCAGAGATCCCTTTTTGAGTGACGCTTTGTTTGTCTAATTGTAATTACCGGAATGTTACCGCATTTTGTTTTCTTAAGGAACACATAAACACTAACCTTTACTTTCAATTCTTTAATGTTTACTACATCTGCCATCATACCCTAAATCCTTACTATTCTTGTCTCAGATAAGAATGTACCTATATGGTGAGGGTTCAATGGAACACTTCTCCGCAAGTCTTTGTAAGGCAGTTTACACTGTCATATTACCTGTAAACATTATATACTACTTATTGACCTATAGGTCAGATTGTAGGCTAATGGAGTAATAATAAAAAAAAAAAAAACACATCTGCCATCATAAATTATTTCATTGATAAAAGAGGTACGTGGCTTACAGATTATTCATTTTTCCTCTGAAATAACAACGTCGCTCATGTTTACACATATCCGTAAGTTAGGAATTCATAAACAATCAGATATTTTGGGATACAGTTAGATTATAAGAATTACGGCAATCGCAAATTAAGCGCGTTTTAAACTTTACAAATTAGCAGAACCCGTGGACTACGCTACACGATTTTCTTTACAAACTGCAGCTGATTTTATTGCTTATATGATGTTTCATTTTTAAGCGCATCTTAAACTTAACAATAAGGGCAGAATCCGTGGGCACACGCTTTTCTTTACAAATAATTACTAGCAAATTTATTTGAAGAGATATATTAATGTAATTCTTACATTCCGCCGGTATCACAGCTTCGTGACACCGATTACACTGCTTGATTGTCACATAAACATTGAAATCCCTAAACATATTAAATAATATGCGCCGAGAATGTTACTGAATACGTCATTACTGAATGTTGAGACAGAAGGAAGGGATCAGGATTTAGTATAAGCTCGCTACGCTACTTACTGCATTCGCTTATTTATTGTTAACAAAAACAATAGGGGGCATAGCCTAAGAGTTTGTATGTAATTGGGATTTCTTCTGGGTTATTCAACGTTTAGTAGCGAGGGGCCCCCACTACTAGAAGCCACATATTTACGCGTCCATTATATAAGGTGCATATTTGTTACTACCGCGGGACGCTGCAGTTTTCGATAAAGATGAGCAAAAAATCAAATTTAAAAATTGCATTGCAGCTAAGATTTAAAGAGGTATCAGCGTATACCTGGAAATTTTGTTTTATTACCTACAATTATTTTAGACTATATAACTGAAAATAGAGACGTTTAATTGTTTATTTTAATACAGCATCGTAATCAGCACAAAAAGATAATAATTTGCTAATCTAACCGACTTCGTAGCTCTAATAATAACAAAGTTAGCAATGGTGCCCTGATAATTTCGAACAACCTGTATAATTTTATTTTTCGTCACAGTGTCCTATAAATTACATTTAAAAGAAATCAGTTTTAAATCGAGCAATTACATTTAAGCTTTTCTATGCATCCAGTACATATTGTGAGCGTAAAAAAACGATTTTGATGGTAATAGAAGTATCGGACCTATAGAACCCCAAAAAATTGGGTTTAAAAATGGTTGTGTGCATATAATGTGTATTTGCGTATGCGTACATTCTAATAAAAAACAGAGGAAATTGAATGTTTTGGTTCCGAACTATCTAGTTTCAAATATAGCGGCCTCTATGGTTTTTTCGAAAAATGCGTTTTCTTCAAATAATAAGTTGCCAAATAGGTATACAATTTGGTATAGCCTGGGAGGAGATAATGTTACTGTACAAAGATATTTTCGAAATTTTGAAAAGGTCAAAAAATTGATTCTGTAATACTAACCACACGATTTTTTTTAAATTTAGTTAACTAGCAGTACTAGTAAGGAGCTATAATTTTATTTTTTACGATATATTGTATTAAAAAATGTCGTTGAGATAATTTATTTAAAATGATTAAAATAATATTTTTTTTATTTTTTTTAAATATCTCAGATCATTTTTATTATTTAGTAATATCCCTGCGATAATGTTAATTATTTAAAAATATCGATATTATTAGGATATTACTTAAAATTATCTAAATTACCAATATCGCTGAGAGAAATTTAATTATGTAAACATACATGTAAAATAATCTCTATTAATTTAAGATTTCACTCACATAATAAAACTTTATTTACGCTTTGCAGTTACCTGAAAATTACTTTAATATATCTTCAGATAACACTAAATTGTTTAACTCAATAACAACTTTAATTATGTTTACATTTTTAAAACTGCTTACGGTATTTTTATTTTCTAAACGATACTTTTTAAGGAATTGACGTGATCTAAACAAAGTCTTAAAATATTTAAAATTATCTTGTCGATATTTCTAAGTAGGTACGGTTATTTGACTAACATTTTTTATTCGAGATGTTAAATTATGTTAACAATATTGTTAAAAAATTAAAAATTGCGATTAGGTAATTTTTATTCAATTTACTTTCGACTTAGACCGCGTCGTCATTTGGGTATTACACCCAGCATAATCAGGTAAGGACCGACTTGTAGCTTGTTTGCCTTTACAAGCATTTGCTCTAAAAGTTTGAGCCATAGTATTTAAACCTTAGGGCGGACAAGGATTTGATCTTAATGTATTTTGTTTGCCAGGACCAGGACAAGAATACTTAATCGGCTTATGCCTGTTAGCAACCAACGTTTCGCAAGACATTGCAGCTTGCATCTTCAGAATGAATAGAGTACCAGTGCCCTATTCACTATATATATAAAACCGAGGAAGCTTCAAATAATACGTCCACATTGAACGTTTTAACGTGTCAATAAATTTTGCATTTCGTAATTTTAAGTTGGAAACTTTTTGAACTCATAATGCACGGAAATTGCCTAAATGCCAATTTCAAATTTTGAATATAGCTGTTTGACGGTCAGCAAAACGGGTGACGCCATCTAGCGGATACTGTATGACCTCCCCAGCTGGCGGCTGATTTAGTTGATAAAATGGCAATCAGTTATAAAAACTGTACCAAAAAAAAACGACACCAGTCCAGTTTCTTTATTATATCATGGTACTGCCATAAGTTATAATGTTTTTCTTAAAATATGGTAGTTAACAGATAAAGCATATTTTATACATTACGATCATGCCCATGACTTGAAAAGTTGTTAATTCGGTCAGCGCCACTATGCAGTTTGCTGCGCAAAAGCACAATTTGCAGCGCGACAATGCGTATTGGTAGTGGTAGTGCTTCCTACCCACCGAGAGTTCAGCGCCAATTTACTTATATCTAAATCAATTACAACATATCTGAACAGATATTTGAAAACAAATAAAAAATATATCTGGCCAGGTTAATTAAAATATTTGAAACCTATCTGACCATATGTTAAAATAATTAAAATGTGTCTTACTTATATATCTTTTAATAATTAAAACATGATATTTCAGGATATTTACTGCATACCGAAAGTGTATTTAAATTTCAAGATTTAAATTGTTCTTCACGTAATTTTGTATTATTTATATATCTCGTTTAAATAATCACAATTATTTGAAATTATTATTTTAATTTAGATGGCTAATATTTAAATTTATCTTGATAATTTTAAAAATATCTTACAGATTTTTGGTATTATTTAAAATTTTGAAACATGATATTTACTGCATATAGAAAGTGTATTTAAATTTCAAGATTTAAAATGATCTTAGCGTTATTTTGTATTATTTATAAATCCGTTTAAATAATGACAATTATTTGAAATTATTATTTTAATTTAGATGACTAATATTTAAATTTATCTTGATAATTTAAAAAATATCTAACCGATTTTTAATATTATTTAAAATTTTGAATTTAAAAAAATTGTTTACTACGTTTATTGTCTGCTGTAATTAAAATTAAAACGTCTTTTTATAAGTATGGGCACGCTTCGCCTTTTTACACTTTCCTCGGGCCAAAATACACAGCATTTTTCATATATGGAGGGCAGGTTTAATTTTCTCAGCAGCTTTCTGCCTGAATTGCCGAAAATACAAACACGGCAAATACCTGTGGGTTAATAAAATATTAATTTAGCTGAAGTTGTTTCGGATTTAAACCTGGAAGGTATTTAATGTATTTGGCAAACGTTAATAACTTGCATTTACCTCGATGTAGTCTTTATACGGTAGATTTATGAACTGCTAAGTGAAATTCCTAGCGTATTTTATTTCTAATTAACGTAGTAGGGTGCTAGGGTATAATGAACAACCAATAACCAAAAAATGTAAATCAAAATTCCTTTAGCTCGGAATTTGATCGTTCTCTTAATTTTCCAGATCTATTTTCCAAGATATGGTGAGCATGGACCTGCTTGTCATGAAGATAATGAATTTCGCACAGAGGCTTGTAGATGCAGACAGAGCTTCTTTATTTTTGGTGGATTCCAAGAACAAAGAATTATACGCTACGATATTCGACGTCGGAGTTGAAAACACGGATGACAATTCTATATTAGAGGACGAAGAATTCGCGAAAGTTCACACATCGAAAGAGATCCGTTTTCCCCTTGGGACGGGCATCGCAGGTCAGGTAGCGATGACGGGAGAGGTTCTCAACATTGGCGATGCCTATTCGGATTCACGATTTAACAGAACAGTGGATCAACTGACGGGATACAAAACCAACACTATTCTATGCATGCCCATATTTATTAGGGGCTCAATTATAGGGGTCGTGCAAATGGTTAACAAACACACAGGGTACTTCACAAAGGACGACGAGGAAGCTTTTGAAATGTTTGCCGTCTATTGTGGTCTTGCTCTACATCATGCAAAATTATACGACAAAATACGGCGCTCTGAACAGAAATATAGGGTCGCCCTGGAAGTATTAAGCTACCACAATAGCTGCACTAACGAAGAAGTTGACAACGTGACTGACAATTTACCAAAAGCGTCGTTGAACGTGGACGACTATTATTTCAATCCGTTTGAATGGGAAGACTACGATAAGGCTCGTTTTGCAATTTTCATGTTCACCGACCTGTTCGGATTGACCCGCTTCGATAAGCAGAGCTTACTGCGATTTATACTCACAGTTCGGAAGAACTACAGGCGTGTTCCTTATCATAACTGGACTCATGGCTTTTCAGTCGCTCACTGCATGTATTGCATCATAAAACATTCGGAAAACGTCTTCCGCCCAAACGAGGTTAGTGCAAGTTTTATTTTTTATTTGTTGTAAAATTTTTATAGACTAATACGTCGTAGAGCTACGGTAGAGCTACTAGTTTAATTTGTTTTTAGAACGTTTGAAGAAAATTTATATTTAATAACAACACATCATTTATATTTAAGGTTTTCTATTAAAACACAATAGTATATTATGCAACGAATCTATAACGATAGCTATTAATACACGAGTGAGATTCAAACGAGTGTATTAATAGCCATTATACAGGGTTGAGCAAAAGTACGGAACAATGCAAGTATCTCTAATACGGCAAACGCGATTTCAACAAAATTTTCTACATAAAGGTTCTGAAATATAACGCATACAATGAAGGTATTGGCGATTTTTTGATTTTGGTGAGCGTCGTAGAACTCGGCAAGAAGTTTGTACTTTATTCACCAATCTGCATCAAGATCGAGATCTAATAACGCATATATTAGTTAGTAATACCTTGAGAAGGTATGGTTTGAACGGAAATTTACCTAAAACTGCATTATTGGCCAGTTTTTTTTATTGACGGTACATCAACGGGTCAAAAGTATTTAGAACTTTTAGAAAATCAAATTATTGCTTCTCTTGAAAAAGGAGGAGAATTACCGAATAATTTTTGGTTTCACCAGGACGGAATACCTTCTCATTATGCTCTAAACTTTCGGCATTTTTAAAACCAAATATTTCCCAATAGGTGAATAAGACGCAGGGGTTTTATTGAATGGCCCGCGCGTTCTCCGGACTTGAATCCATTGGATTTCATTCTTTGTGGACATTTAAAATCTAGAGTTTATATCGAACGACCAAATAATTTGGAAGAATTGAGAAAAATAAGAATTGAACTGCTGCAGAGCATCTTGTTAATGTAACAGAAGAATTCGTACATAGACTTGGTTATTGCCAAGAAGTAAATGTTGGTCATTTTGAGCATCTTTTTAGGCGATATTTATTGTTTTTTTTATTAATTTGTTATTATTGTTTTGTTGTAATGTGTTGCTAGGTAATAGAACAAATTAAGCATTATTGTTGAGTGTTTTGTTAAATATCTGTATAAAATTATAAAAAATAAAGGCTTTAAACCTCATATCACTGAACTCGCAAAAAAAGAGTTATATCGATATATCAAAAAATTTACTTCGTGTTCTATTTAAAATAAAAAAGTTGATACCATTTCCTGCTAAACCGGAAGTCTTTTTCAACCGCCAATACCTTCATTGTATCCGTCATATATCGGAACCTTCATGTAGAAAATTTTGTGGTAATCGCGTTTGCCGTATTAGAGATATTTGCATTGTTCCGTACTTTTGCCCAACCCTGTATAAAAGTTGCAGACACTATTTTGTCTACGACTAGTTAATTTAAAAAAATATTCATTAAAAACGTAGTTTTATGCAAAAAAAACTCAAACTGTTTTGCGATGTTAACTGTCAACAACTCTAGTAACCATGGTTACCAAAAACAATGCATTGCTGCTATTGGTCAATTTAAACAATGCTTTGCTGCTATTGGTCAGTTTGAAGAAATACGAGTACAAATACACCTTGGGCTACCCTTCTTCGGAATCGAAGAAGAGCACTACCAAAGCCAGTGGTCCTAACCGCTGCTCTACCGCGTGCTCCTTAATCATAATTATTTAACCAAGAAAATTGTTAGTCTCAATTTTGGTTCAATTAATTCTGTTTGCAAAAATGCTAACAAAGGCGAATTGATCTTCGAGTAAAACCACACTAAAGTTTAACAGAAAAGGGTTTTCAGCTCATACTGCCACTAGGCTATTTTTAACCGGTATTCTTTGAAATTTTAATATTCGGTTAAAAACCGCTATTTCAATTTGTTATTCTATAAATCCGCTATTTAGACTATTCCAATAAATCTGCTAAAAAAATTCATCAATCGAATTTAACTAAAAAATCCGTGAAATCTGTGAAATGATTTTATTCTCTTAAACGTCTGAATTAAAACATTCTTTGGAAAATCCGAAACCCGCTTCGAAATATTAAATCCGATACTCGATCCGTATACACAGGGTGAGTCAGAAGTAGGTGCAATAAATTTAATGGTGAAGTATCAGAAGCCGTAGGCTACGCCCCATGCTTTTTTGGAGCCTTTTTTTAAAAATAATTAACATATTGTTTCGAGATGCAAGACATGTACTTAACGCTTCCTGCGTACAGCAATATTGTATTCTTAAACACGCAAGGAGTCGAGTAAAATCCCGACACAGTAAGAGCCACAGCAGCCGCCGTAGTTCAGGGTCACTTTACGGCTAACGTAACCAAATTTAGCATATGTATATGCATCTTCATTTCTTTAATTCCATTTTTTGTCTGAAATAATAAGCGCGCACATAAACTCATTTTCAGCTTAAATCTTTTCTCCACCGAGAGTTGTTTAAGGCCTATCAGAGCAGTGCAATGCGTTGTAATAATACACAGAAATAGTGTGGACTAAATTTTTTTATTTGCATTAAAAACTGTACTGGGTAGCTGCACACAAGTACATACGAATATGTGCCTTATATAATTGAAACGCAAAGATGCGGTTTCTAGTAGTGGGGCCCGGCGGAAGTAAAATTTGAGACAGGGATAACAAAGTTTTCCACTGTTTAGAATTAATTTTTAAATTACGTTTTTAATGTATGGGCTTTCGTCACTGACAGTATATTTCATAGTTACAGTAGTTCTAAGGTAGTTCATTGTTATTGTGAATTACGTGATTAGTTTTATTAAACCAGTCAAATTAGCTAATATAAAAAATAATTTCGCCATCTTGGGAAAAGTGTATCTTGTAAATTATCGATTTTATATACGAAAGGGTTATAACAAAAATAAAAGAGCATTAAATTATCTACAAAAAGGTAGATATTGTTTTTCCCGTTAGTTTGATAGTTTCTTAGTAAACGTTACGTAGTTTGGTTAGTAGGTTCAATAACTACCTTTATGAACACTGTCAAGGTGCAAATCCTAATTAATTGCGAGAGGTAGCAAGAAACATTTTCTATTCTTGTGTTATTGACCCAGTATACTTACCAAAGCAGTTAGTAGAGAAGAGGGGGCACTCGTACTGACTAGAATTCATTTTTAACTGACAGCGTATGGATTGTAATAGCCAATCAATGAACTTCAAAGTTTTAAAACAAAACAATGTTGTTGGCTTAGGCGGTTTACGCGAGTTTGTGGTAAGCAACAGGTATTTCATTTAAGAAAAAATGGGAAAACGAAATTACATTCGCTCACTGATAAATTACTTCTATTCAATTGCGCATGTGTAGCAATGAATTTTCTCTCCGAATTGAGCAAACGGCAGTTGGGACACAGCTGTACTGAATTTGGGAGAAACATATTTTGTTTTCCTACGTGTCTATAGTCTGCAGTAATTAATATAGGTATGTGCAGTAATATAATGGCGAAATGAAATGCTTCATTTGTGAGGACAATACTTCAAGTGGTGATGTCGTGGCAGTGAAAGAGGATATAGACTTTTTAAGAATAAAGGTGACTGACGAATGTTACCCTAAACCCTACACATATTTCATTTTATTTATATTAGAATGGTGGGCAGGGTCTGGTTGCTTGGCCACTGAGGTCGCCACACTTAACGCCTTATGATTTTAATAAGATTAATTGGACCTTCTCGACTCGAAATAAACCCATAAACACGTCGTTGGTGTATGGCCATCTTATTGCGGAACGCTCTGTATAACACAATTTGATTGGGAAAATAAAATCCCTAATCCGAATCAAAATACGAAAATTTCAAATACGGAACAACATTTTAATCAAATCCAAAATTTGAATTATCATCATCAGCGTGGTCCTTAAAAAGGTGCAGTTATTTTAATAGCAGATAGCAGACCGAAAATGCATCGAAAAAAGTTTGTATACCCATGAACCCAGAAACATTTGTTTGAAAAAGCTTCGTTTCCGAGTTACAGCCTCTGAAAGTGGAAACAGTTTCAACAATACAACTATTGTCTCTTCCGGCAGCTGTAACTCTGTAACGAAGCATTTCCTAACTTATGTTTATCGAAACTCTTTAATCTTTATTGCTTTGATTTGTAGAATGTATCGTCAAAGTTTGTACAAATAATTTTGGCATCTTCAGGAAGCCAAATTTGTAGAAATTGAAAGAAATTAGCGGACTGGGTCTTCAACAAAATTATCGCTCATTTTTAGTTCTACTGGCGTATAAAATTAGAAAAAATATGTGTCGTTAGTTATTGAGTAATATGTTTGTAAATAAGTCAAAATTTGCGTATTTTTTACTTCACAGTTTTTGTAGCTTCAAAAGTTCTCGTAGCTTGTAATATTGTGTATCCCTAAGGCTTTTCCAATATTAAATTTTATACCGATCTGATAACTCGCTTTTAAGCTTTGAGTTTTAATAGGTGTTAAAACCAAAATTTCAAAAATTTGTAGTAAACGTCACAGAACAATTCTTCTTCAGCTCTATGAGTTTTAAGATTTTGAAGCTAGGAAGTTCAGAAAAAAGCGTTGGATTTGTCCTAAAGTCTTCTATCCGATTCAGTTTTTAGATCTAAAAAATTCATTTTCCAAAAAACTGCTACCAAAAACGTTTCCGCTTCCGGTTTCGGATTTTGTCGGTGAATTTTTGATATACGACCATCCGTGCGGGAGTTATGATGCACTAATACACATGGGTACATGCATTTTCACCCACCCACAGACATACATTTAATAAAAACCACTTTTATAGCCTGAAGGCCCAAAACATGTATTTCCGTCAAATTCACAATTTCGAAAATTTTCATGACTTCAATACTTCCCTATACTAAAAGCATAAGAAAGTTAAAAGTCTGAATTTTTGGATAAAAGGCTTACCAACAGTGTAAGTTGGGTTGCCTATATTTTGTAGTGACGTGGGTATCAGTAATTAATGAAGGCTCTGTACATAATGAATCTACGCCTACTAAGTTATTAGCCAGTTTCTGATAACTTTTCCCAACCGAGGTTAATAAAAGTTCTAGTTACTATCAGTTCCTCTCCGTCGAATTAATTCTCGTTCATACACGTGTCACCAACTTGTTGCTCTAGGCGTTAGATTGAAATTTTAACTCCCAAATATTTTCTTACATTCTTTTTAAAATAATTGCAGCGTAAATTCAATTTAAATTGAAAAAAGAAACCACATTTCGCATTTACCAGAATTAATGAGGTAAATATAAAGTTGAATTTGAATTTCCTGCCCCTTTTACAAACAAAATGTCAGCGCGCTTATGTTTGGATTAAATTCACGCTCGAATTATTTAAAATTAAATTTAACATAGGAACGCATGAATTTTCCGTTATAGTTTTTAATCTAGAATTTATTTTGATTAAACTGCCAGAAACAAGCTAATGAAAACCTAACTTCTGAAAAGTTACCTGGGCTACACCCAAAGGAAAAATGTGTAATATTTTGAATACCCGCGGCTTTAATAACTTTATATCTCACAATTCCATTTACTTAAGCATATCCTCGGAATCTTTATTAATAGGCAGAATATTAGGAAACGAGGAATGCTTATCAAATTGTTGTTAAAAACCTCTACAACTGAAAGCCAGAAAAGGTTACTTCCTTCATGGGTGGAATATTAATATTGCACACATTAAACATGAATCCTAGGTCTGTGTCGTCCCAGGGCTGCTATATTTAACGGTGAAATTCATTTGATATTCAGTAAAGTGTCAACTTCTCTGGGTCGTAGAAAGTTCGCATTTTATACGGAAATAGAACACACGGATATGGAGCCCAAGAGGAGTAAATAAATATACAACTTTATACATAATTCATGAAAGGTTCGTAACGTTACTATTTTGGTTGTTTTAACTTGGTAATCCAGTCTGGAGACATTTTTGGCACTAAAGTAAACCATTGAGGCGATAAAACGTTAAAAAAGCTGAAACAGGAATAGCCCTTATTATTTATATATCCTGTAATGACTTAAATTGCTCGAGTTAACAATTTGCATTTTTTTTAATTTTTCAAGGTATGTCGTCCAGAAGAAATCCTTTGAAACTCAATAAATGCTTATTAAACGCCTACACCGGTATTGTCGAAGTCAAATTCTCACACCCACCTGATTACGTTTCGGGTGCAATCTAAAGTATTCAGTAAGAATTGTTCATGCGTTAATAACATCCAGCAAGGGGAGAAAATACGGTGACTAGTTTGCAAGAATTTTAGAGATGGCTTTAAATATATAAACTCAAAGCTGTGAAAAGCGGTTTCCATACCAGGATTTGCAAGAAGTTTGTTTCGAGACCATTAGGGCTGTATATTTGAAATGTCTTCCATATTAAACTGCAAGTTGCAAATTGAATACAAGATTATTATTTTACATACCTATGTAGACGTTATACAATTTTGTGTTTGAATTAGAAAATAAAGATGTCGCGTTTCCGAAACAGTAATTAAATATGTATATTGAGTGGGGATATGGTACAGCATTCAAAATGTAATTTCAAGAGTATCGACCTCGGAAGGAAAAACGAAAGCAAAAACACTAAAACAGCTTTAGAATCATCTTTCCGTTGTTTTCATTTTGTATTCTCAGATCTTCGTTAATTCTCGCAAGAAGAAGTAGCACCGTATGCAATACAGGGTTGGGCAAAAATTTTTACATGAAGGTTTCGATATACGGCGGATACAATGAAAATATCGGTTCCGTTTTAGCCGGAAATGGTATAAACTTTTTTCATTTTAAATAGAATACTTTATTTTTTGATATAATCATATCTTGATCACAGACATTTCCTCGTAAAGTATGGTTTATTTCCTATCAATTCTGGTGTCCCTCAAGGTAGTGTGTTGGGACCGATACTATACCTACTATTCACAGCAGATCTGCCTACCACTAGAAGAACCATGACTGCAACATTCGCGGACGACACGGCTGTACTTGCATCGCACCCCGACCCACGTATGGCGTCTCATAACCTCCAAATCCATTTGAACGTATTACAAGTATGGTTCAAAAAGTGGCGCTTCAAAACTAATGAAGCAAAATCAATACATGTAACTTTCGCCACAAGAAGAGATACCTGCCCACCAGTCTCGCTGAATAGTCAGCAGGTTCCGCAGGCAGAAAGTGCCAGATATCTAGGAATCCACCTTGATAGAAGATTAACCTGGAGGAAGCACATATGGATGAAACGCAAACAGCTGGGTGAAACACTTCGAAAAATGTATTGGCTAATAGGACGCAAATCGCAGCTATCTCTAGAAAACAAATTACTTCTTTATAAAGCTATCCTCAAACCGGTTTGGGCTTACGGTATACAACTGTGGGGAACAGCAAGTAATTCCAACACAAACATCCTAAGACGCTTCCAAGCTAAGACATTGAGATTCATAGTGAACGAAGTGACGAACGAAGTTATACGCCGCGATCTTGGTATCCCCACAATAAACGATGAGATACAGAAATATAGCATTCGGTATCATGATCGGCTTAGTGCCCACCCAAATACACTAGTTGAGAGTTTACTGGAAAACGAAGACGAGGAGCCCAGGCTCAAGAGGTTCAAGACGTCGGATTTGCCAAATAGATTTGAGTGATAGTGTGAGTGTTATATAGGTGTGTGTGTTGTTATATAACATTAACCCTGGTCCAAACTAGTTAGTTTAGTATAAGGAAATTGTTATTGTACTATTTCCAACAAGTTATATGTATTATGTCAAAAAATTTACTAAGTGTCAGTAAGTGACAGATTGTAAAGTCTTTAATAAAAAAAAAAAAAATTGATATATCGATAGAACTCTTTTTTGCGAGTTCAGTGAATGTACCGATTTATACTTTTTTGTTTATTACTTCGATTATAATGCTGAACATTATGCAGTACAATTAATTTGTAGGTCTAAGCAAGGTCACTAAAAGGTCACTTTTTTGCCAAGCGAAATAGAGTCCAAGTCACTATTTTTTTTGTTAAAATTAGTTATAAGTTTCTGTACTCCACCAAAATATAACTTGCATGCACCCCAGGCAAAAAGGTGCAAACACTCGAGTGGTTAGCTAATAACAGGATCGTAAAGTTAAACGTTTCTTTGTACCTGCATTTGGCGATAAGCAGACCGATCCCGACCCCTTTGCGGTTGCAGTTTTTATACACTCAACTTGAAATTTTACAATCATTAGTGTCAAAATAACACTTAACACGTAATCAATTTCGTTGGTTTTCAGGTAGAAACTTTGCACGTGTTCTAGAGGGTTTTATGTAAATGCAGACGTTAAGGTTAAGATCAATAAGGGACAAATTTGCAAACCGTGGTTTTAGGGGTTATATTTCTAAATAGTTTTTCAGCTTCTGAATTTTTAAATATTAGACGGTTAGTGTCAAAACAACACTTATCACCTTATTAAGTGTTCGGGTTAAGTGAAGGGAAGAATAATATTATATAGCGCAAGTTTTAAAAATAAAATAATAAATTTAGTTTTTAAAAATAAACCGTCGAAAGAAGGGGAAAAATTGCTAATTTTATTAAATAAATTTTAATTTTGTTATCCAGTTATTAATGCCGTCTCATATATAAAAATTTATTAATTCTAAATTTTCCATATATATATTAGGTAAAAGACTTATACAATGACAAGACAAAAATGTGTTTTTTTGTTAGGTAGATTCTCGAAAACAGTTTTTATATACACAGTTTTAGCTTTAAGGGTTATCCTGCTCAGCTAACTGCTAACACACCTTGGAATTCTGTTTCTCGTGATTCTATTTTCTAATTCATTTAATTTTTGTTTTTGTGGTTCCCTACAAGTATTTTTAAGAGCCATGACAAACACAAATACGAAAGCGTCACCCACGACACGTGCATGAATAGTCGCGCGGCAAGCGACGAGGTCGCCACTCACGCGGCTGCGCACACGCCCTCGTCAGGCACGGGGTCTGGAGAGAAAGCCGAACCCAGTGAACTAGAGATCCCTCTCTAGTTCAATGGCCGAACCTCTCAACACATTATCTGTGAATGGCCTGCTCTGGTTAATAACGGCTAATAATAATAATAAGCCATCACTCACCAGCTGTGGTATGAGAAAGGGCTTTATAGGAAACAATCCGGTTTATACAGCTGCTATGGGTGCGTTTATTATTCGTTAATAGATGACGCGTTTATAGCAATATGCTGCTGGTTCTCATTATACGAATACATTACATCTTCTTTAATATCTTGATAGAGTCCCATCGAATAGGTAAATAGGGAGAAAAGAAATATTGAGTAAGCAACTATATCTGCATATCTAACCCCTCCAGATGTTTTGTGTGGTAGCGTAAAAAATAAAGTCTAACAAGACAAGCCGATTAACATAGAAGAACCACAGTACTAGTCAAGCGTCCAATAAAATTGTGAACGTACCAAATGTCCCACCCTGGTTCCAACAATATGGTGCTCCGTCTTATTATAGACTACATGTTCGTTGATACCGAGACTAAATAGGCTGCTTACAAATTGATAAAGCCGAAGAAAAAGAACCCCTCTGGATTAATAACTGTCAGGTAATCTCAAAACCAAAGTATGCTAAGATAAACCAGCTAACGTAGAAGAACAGCAGTATCGGAAAAGTTTCCAAGTAAAATAGAAGGCATATCAAATAATTAAGACTGGTTCCAAGAAAGTAATACTTCTCGCTGTATTTTATTCCCGTCTGTATCAGCTGCGATAGAATGCTGTTAATTAAAGCGAGCGGATGGAAGGGGCATATTGGGTGGCCAGCTCGATCTCCAGACTTCATATTAGGATTTTTTTGTAAAATTACCCCAAGAGCAGAGTCTACCAAAACACGCTGAGTAACATAAATATATTACAAAATTCGATTAAGGTACGAAATATTTTACAATGCTAGTACATATTTTAAAACTACTTATTGCTAATGGAAGTATATAAAATGGCCTTCAAAATTTTCCACAGTATTGTTTTAAAAATATATACTATGAGAAGGGTTCGACATAGATAATTTGATTTTCCAACCTTGTTTATTTGCATTGCAGTCGGGTTTACACCGTCAGCGTCTGCTAAATAAAGTGTCACTATGTTATGAAAATCACAACACGTTTTTATAGTAACGGCTTTATGAAGTCTTTTGTAACTGCGTTGATGTTCTCATCCACAAGAGAACATGACTATCTTATCGTTTCCTCTCACAAAGACAATTTACGTCAATTTACGGCCCATAAATCACATGATAAACCAATACTGATAGGTAACGGTATTTTAGGTTTATCATAAACAACAGTTAGGGGTGTTAAGCAGGACGCGCACTGAATCGGCTCGGATCAGTCCGCTCGGAACGGTACGATCGGAACGTCAGTTTATACCGCGCACTGAATCGGCACATTCAGTTTGTCTTCAGCAGCAAAGTTTAATATCTCGCCGGATCATCTAGACATAATTACTTTAGCTTGTACTGCATTGCACAATTTTTTAAGGAATGATTCTTGTGCTTGGTAACCTGGGGAACTTGAGGCTCAGGATGTACCAGAAGGTCTTGATAACCTGGTTAATATTGGTGGTAATTTTCAGCGAGAGGCTTTTAATATCAGGGAACAGTTTAAACAATATTTTGTATCCAATCAAGGAAGTGTGGCATGGCAACGCGAGAAATCAATGCAGGAAGATATGTTTATGAAGGTTAAATTATATTTATATGGTATATATATTGCAGCTTATCTAAACTACTAGTTGGAAATAGTTAACGACCGTAAGAGCATTCGGCAGTTTTTGCCCCTGCTATCATTCTTTGCCGATGCCGAAACGATCCGGCAGGTCTGAGCCGGCCGAGCCGATGCAGTGCGCGGCGATGCATTTAATTTCCTGTATAGCAAAACCTGCCGATCGTGCCGTTCCGAGCGGACTGATCCGAGCCGATTCAGTGCGCGTCCTGCCTTAAGTTCCATGCCACTATTAAAGCTTTTTTGGTATTTATGCAATGTTGACGGCCCTATATATTATTAGGCATCGAATTGCAATTATCTTATGGTTTGAGTTTCTAATATCAAGGTAAACAAACACGCAGAATTACTACTGAGAATTAATGCAATGGCCTTTGAATAATTATTATCAAAGGTTTGTAAACAAGTTTGTTTGCTCCAAATATCAGAATAAATATGTAAACATACACTAAAAAGATGGTTTACTATACCGAACAAAAACAACTGAAGTACTCTTGCCCAATACTGCTTCTCAAATTTCCGTAACAACATTATTTTTAATTTTACGAAGGACAAAGCTTTCATTACGTAAAAGTGTAATTAGGGACAGATTGGAGACATGGAAGATACTCTACACAGGCCACCCTTAACAGATGATAACGCAGAACGAATAAACGTTTACTTTTACACTTCAAAACAAACTGACATAATTGACTCTTTCATAAAACAAGCAAAGCGCTTTTACCATACTTAAAAACTCGTGGACGCGAATGAATAAAGTCGGCTTTCTTCGGCGAGAAAACGAGATAAGAATAATTTGATTTTTACTTCAAATATTACTGATATTAAGAATAGCAGACACAGTAGTTGGCACCCCACCGTTTTGCTGTTCTCGGTTAGATCAGCGCAGAACCGTATTTAAAAATTTTAATAATACTCCAAAATTTATATAATTACAAATATGAAAACAAAAGTAAATTTATTAATTTTAGACTTATAATGTTGATAGAAACAACTGAGACATTTCACAACAAAATTATAAAGATAGAGTCTTTAGACAACAATTAAACTAGATAGCGACTACTTTGAGTTACGAGTGCATTTGCAGCCGAGTAATCCAATTTCGCACTATTCGAAGCCAAAGTTTTACTTTCTTTTTACCTAGCGGCCCGACGAAAGACAATTAAAACGAGTGATTGTTTTCGAATTAACCGTTTTGCGTATCAAATTCATTCGAATGGAAATTATTCGATTATAAAAATCATTCCATTATGCCCATCATTAATATTTTCCAATTTCGAACTATTCGAAGCCAAAGTTTTATCCGTTTTTACCTAGCGGCCCGAGGAAAGACAATGAGAACAAGTTATTGTTTTCGAATGAAGCATTTTGCGTATCAAATTCATTCGAATGGAAATTATTCGATTATAAAAATCATATGCCCATCATTAAAATTTTCCAATTTCGAACCATTCGAAGCCAAAGTTTTACTCCGGTTTTACCTTGCGGCCCTAGGAAAGACAAAGAGAACGAGTGATTGTTTTCGAATGAAGCATTTTGCGTATGAAATTCATTCGAATGGTAATTATTCGATTAAAAAAATCATTCCAATATGCCCATCAATAAAATTTTCCAATTTCGAACTATTCAAAGTCAAAGTTTTACTCTGTTTTTACCTAGCGGCCCGAGGAAAGACAATGAGAACGAGTGATTGTTTTCGAATGAAGTATTTTGCGTATCAAATTCATTCGAATAGAAATTATTAGATTATAAAAATCATATGCCCATCATTAAAATTTTCCAATGTCGAACCATTCGAAGCCAAAGTTTTACTCCGGTTTTACCTTGCGGCCCGAGGAAAGACAATGAGAACAAGTGATTGTTTTCGAATGAAGCATTTTGCGTATCAAATTCTTTCAAATGGAAATTATTCGATTATAAAAATGATTCCATTATGCCTATTATTAACACTTTCCAATTTCGAACTATTCGAAGCCAAAGTTTTACTCTGTTTTTACCTAGCGGCCCGACGAAAGACAATTAAAACGAGTGATTGTTTTCGAATTAACCATTTTGCGTATCAAATTCATTCGAATGGAAATTATTCGATTATAAAAATCATTCCATTATGCCTATTATTAAAACTTTCCAATTTCAAACTATTCGAAGCCAAAGTTTTACTCTGTTTTTACCTAGCGGCCCGAGGAAGGACAATGAAAACGAGTGATTGTTTTCGAATGAACCATTTTGTGTATCAAATTCATTCGAATGGAAATTATTTGATTATAAAAATCATTCCATTATGCCTATTATTAAAACTTTCCAATTTCAAACTATTCGAAGCCAAAGTTTTACTCTGTTTTTACCTAGCGGCCCGAGGAAGGACAATGAAAACGAGTGATTGTTTTCGAATGAACCATTTTGTGTATCAAATTCATTCGAATGGAAATTATTTGATTATAAAAATCATTCCATTATGTCCATCATTAAAACTTGCCAATTTCAAACCGTTAGAAGTCAAAGTTTTACTCTGTTTTTACCTAGCGACCCGAGGAAATACAATAAGAACGAGTGATTGTTTTCGAATAAAGCATTTTGCGTATCAAATTCATTCGAATGGAAATTATTCGATTATAAAAATTATTCCATTATGCCCATCATAAAAATTTTCCAATTTCGAACTATTCGAAGTCAAAGTTTTACTCTGTTTTTACCTAGCGGCCCGAGGATATACAATAAGAACGAGTGATTGTTTTCGAATAAAGCATTTTGCGTATCAAATTCATTCGAATGGAAATTATGCGATTATAAAAATCATTCCATTATGCCTATCTTTAAAATTTTCCAATTTCGAACTATTCGAAGCCAAATTTTTACTCCGTTTTTACCTAGCGGCCCGAGGAAAGACAATGAGAACGAGTGATTGTTTTCGAATGAAGCATTTTGCGTATCAAATTCATTCGAATGGAAATTATTCGATTATAAAAATCATTCCATTATGCCTATTATTAAAACTTTCCAATTTCAAACTATTCGAAGCCAAAGTTTTACTCTGTTTTTACCTAGCGGCCCGAGGATATACAATAAGAACGAGTGATTGTTTTCGAATAAAGCATTTTGCGTATCAAATTCATTCGAATGGAAATTATTCGATTATAAAAATCATTCCATTATGCCTATTATTAAAACTTTCCAATTTCAAACTATTCGAAGCCAAAGTTTTACTCTGTTTTTACCTAGCGGCCCGAGGAAGGACAATGAAAACGAGTGATTGTTTTCGAATGAACCATTTTGTGTATCAAATTCATTCGAATGGAAATTATTTGATTATAAAAATCATTCCATTATGTCCATCATTAAAACTTGCCAATTTCAAACCGTTAGAAGTCAAAGTTTTACTCTGTTTTTACCTAGCGACCCGAGGAAATACAATAAGAACGAGTGATTGTTTTCGAATAAAGCATTTTGCGTATCAAATTCATTCGAATGGAAATTATTCGATTATAAAAATTATTCCATTATGCCCATCATAAAAATTTTCCAATTTCGAACTATTCGAAGTCAAAGTTTTACTCTGTTTTTACCTAGCGGCCCGAGGATATACAATAAGAACGAGTGATTGTTTTCGAATAAAGCATTTTGCGTATCAAATTCATTCGAATGGAAATTATGCGATTATAAAAATCATTCCATTATGCCTATCTTTAAAATTTTCCAATTTCGAACTATTCGAAGCCAAATTTTTACTCCGTTTTTACCTAGCGGCCCGAGGAAAGACAATGAGAACGAGTGATTGTTTTCGAATGAAGCATTTTGCGTATCAAACTTGTTCGAATAGAAATTATTCGTTTATAAAAATCATTCCATTATGCCTATCATTAAAATTTTTTGAACGCTTAACCCTATCTATATTGTGAAAACCAGAAAATATTAAATTAAAGCAGAGAATGGATAAAAGGTCTTCAAGACAAAAACGCGAAAGTGTATTAGAAAGGTAGCGTGGCGTGGATCTGACAGCTACCATTGTTTAGTTATCTCTGAAAAAATTACAACAGTCTTCTGACAGTTGTCTTATGTTAAAATTGTTGTACAAATTCAATCTTATTTTTAAACCTCCACGAACGCGCTTTTAGGATTTCTTTTATTATTACATAAAGCTATCTGTCAAGCTCTGGATGAAGGTTGTTAAATGATGGTGCTTTGATATTGTAATGTGTTTGCTTTCAGTGCCTGGCATTATTCATTGGAGCGCTGTGTCATGACCTGGACCATCGCGGAAAAAACAATAAGTTTATGTTGGACACGGAATCTCCACTTGCCGCCATCTACTCGACCTCTACAATGGAACACCATCATTTTAATCAAACCGTTACAATACTGCAACAGGTAATACATTTGTTAGGGATACCTTTACAATTGTTGTTAATAATATTAATTGTAAATATAGTTGGATTCTGGAATTGTAAGTAAACAAATATTGGAAAAATATTCCTTCTGTTTGCGCACACTACACATTTTATTCACTTCTAGGAGAAATGAAATATTGGTAAAGTTTTTGTTATAGTCTTCGTTGTATATTCGATTGCATTCTGAGTACCTAAATCTAACACGTGCATGCAAATCAAGCAATATCTAGTTTGAAAGCTGTTCTCAGACATTCGAGAAATTGCCTTTTATAAAAATGTATATTTGTATGTAAGCAGAATGTAGACTAGAAACAATACGCTTTTATTTTATAAATCTTTTACGGTTTTTAATACAATATTTTATAGAATAAAAAAGTCTAGTCGAACATAGATTACATGGGGAAATTGAAAATCTCATAAAATATCTCCCAGAAATGCTCCCATCAATTTTAGACGTCATAACGATGAAGCACGCATATTTTTGTATTACTCTGTAGAAATTTTGGTGTGTTTATTTAACGATTGCAATAAAGAAGTTCGGCTTAATTAACTCCGAAATTTCGCTTCCCGCATGCGTGTTTTCATAGCGCAGCTAACAATCGGACGTTGCACGATTGCGACACAACAACGCTACCGAAATTTCAGCGGTTCAAATTCCACCTACCGCCAATTTTGTTACATTTCTAATTATCTATTTTATTTTGTAGGTGCTATTGTTTTTGTACTTTTTTTTCTGCTAAAAATATTGTTAAATTACATAAAATATTATATTTAATTAAATCTGCATTGCGTCATATTTACGTAATAAATAATTTGACCATTTGAAATCTCGAATAATAATTCAGCTCTTTTACAGCTATTGAATCACAGTTTAAAAATTAAATACTGAATAAATACTGTAAAACTGTTTAGTAAACATTACGTGTGGTACTACTTGTACCCATTCAATCAAAAATTTTAATTAATATCGAGCAACTGTGAAATAACCTGAAGTTATTTAAATAAGTTAATACAAATTCAATTGAAATGTCTAAAATCGTAGCTCATCATGATCTATGATTTAACAGTTGTAAAATAACTGATTATTGAAAATAAATAATTGATTATTATTTTGAGTTCATTGTTTGTCAAATACTTTATTATACAAAGATGACTTAGTGGAGATTTAGGTAAATACAACATATTGTGTTATTTAATAATTTAAAAAAACTGTACAAAACTATTAATTAGCTCATAAAATATATGAAATTTAAAAATATAGTAAAAAACTTGATTTGAAACTTGGTTTGAACATCTGCACTTTTGCTACCGTTGCTGTGTTGTAACTGCGCTATGAAGACACGCATGCGGGGAAGCATTATTTCGAAGTTATAAGCCGAAATTGCTTATTGCAATCCAAAGTTTTTATCATAGTAACAATTCTATGAGACATAGCATTAATATATAATGCTGTTATGAGTAAATATCATATAACAAAAATTTATTTTCTTTTTTGATTTTTAAAATTCACGATATAACAGTTTTAAATACGAACTACTCTTGGAAATCTCTTGTTTTGCAGTAGTTATTTATACACGGGCGGTTTAAATGAGGGCACGGGTATTTTTCTCTAAATAACGTTTGTTTACTACGCAATAAAAACAGTTTGGGGATTACAGCTATAATATACCAGGTGTCAACGAATCTATTAGACAAGTCATAACTTCTAGAATATTAGGTGTATCAAAATGAGATTTGGTATAGGTAAATGGTATGTGAAGAGGAGAGTTTTCGCATATTTTTCACTTTCCGGTCACTTCCGGTTTCACCGGAAATGGCTCCGGTTTTGAATTTTTAAATGGAACACCCTGTATATTGTAACATTTTTGGATTTCTGAGACAATTCTGGATCTGAATGTGACATTTTAAAAAGTTTTTACGCCTACTTCATTTTTTTAGAGTCACTTTTAATATTGCATCTAGGTGGCCATGATCGGACGTAAACTAATCTGAGGACCTCAGGTGATGTCAGAAAATTACAATCGCAAAGTTTTAGTGACTAGTATGATAGATAGGAATAAGACAAGTTGACACAATTACATTTTCGTGTCTAACTATTATTTTTCAAATGGCGACCATTTTTTGACAAGCACTTTCCGAAAAAAAGATTTTTTGACGAATCTAACGATACTAATTTATTTGAAATTGGATTAAAAATAAGAACATAAATTAAATATTACTAAGGAAAATACTAGATAATAATTCATTTACTTTTGTCAAGTGTGCCATGGATAATAATTTATTAACTTTCACTGTAGTAAATTTTCAAAGTGCATTCCTCCTTGTTCAAGACACATTTCAGCTCGTTCAATTGTTTCTCTCAACACGTTTCGTAACATTTGAGGCGTTATACTTCTAAATGCCCGTAGAATTCTTTCTTCTAAGATTTCAAGAGTGGCTGGGGCTGTTGCATAGTAGACCCTTTCTTTAACATATCCCAAATAAAGAAATCGAGCACAGTGAGATCCGGTGAGCGGGCAGGCCACCGTACTGGACCATTGGTTGCAATAACTTGATTATTAAATTGCTCTATTAAGTAATTAAGAACTTCTCTGGTATTAAGAGGAGGTGCTCCATCTTGTTGGAAGTAAATTCGCCGTAAAACTGCTAAAGGTAGATAAAAATAACTGCAAAATATTATGCATCATGGCTATCCATGGCACACTTGACAAAAGTAAATAAATTATTATCCAGTATTTTCCTTAGTAATATTTAATTTATGTTCTTATTTTTAATCCAATCGCAAATAAATTAGTATCGTTAGATTCGTCAAAAAATCCTTTTTTCGGAAAGTGCTTGTCAAAACATGGTCGCCATTTGAAAAATAATAGTTAGACACGAAAATGTAATTTTGCCAACTTGTCTTATTCCTATCTATCATACTAGTCACTAAAACTTTGCGATTGTAATTTTCTGACATCACCTGAGGTCCTCAGATTAGTTTACGTCCGATCATGGCCACCTAGATGCAATATTAAAAGTGACTCTAAAAAAATGAAGTAGGCGTAAAAACTTTTTAAAATGTCACATTCAGATCCAGAATTGTCTCAGAAATCCAAAAATGTTACAATATACAGAGTGTTCCATTTAAAAATTCAAAACCGGAGCCATTTCCGGTGAAACCGGAAGTGACCGGAAAGTGAAAAATATGCGAAAACTCTCCTCTTCACATACCATTTACCTATACCAAATCTCATTTTGATACACCTAATATTCTAGAAGTTATGACTTGTCTAATAGATTCGTTGACACCTGGTATAGGTAAGGAGCGACTTATAGCTCATCTGCTTTTACAAGCATTTGCTCTAAATGTTTGAGCCATAGTGGTTCCTGAGCCCTGCCTACCTAAACCAGACCGTGTTGTATCTTGTAGTTATAAAAACTAATATCACAGTATTTGCGCATCTTAAAGGGTTGCTTAGCCATTTATATGCACTAACTCTTATTTTAAATAAAAATTGAATTATTTCCAAAACCACTGGGCTTACTGACTTTCAACAAGAGTACCTTTTCTGTGTGTTTTTGTAGTACAAAAAAGCTTTAGAGAAGAGTACTAGTACCACTCCCCCATTTGCACCGCTCCTGAAGATTTATTTTTTATACTGAAGCTAGTGTGAAACATAAACTTTTGTTGAGTATGATGGCATGCAATATTTGTTTATTATACAGGGTTAATCAAAAATTTGAAACCACAAAAAAATTGTTTTAAAGGGACACTTAAGGAACGAGAAAATAATTCGTTCAAATTTGCCCCAAAATTGTTTGAATACTGCAGGATAATAAGAAAACTAGCATTGTCAGGAATCCACTGTATAAATTATATCAGACTATTTAGGGACACCCTGTATAATGACAGGAATATTTTCTTTAAGTAAGCGCTTCTAGAAGGTTTGACCTTGACAAATAGAAGTACGTGAGAAGTGAAAGTCAAGTGGTGCCACACGCAGTTGTGTCTTTGTGAAAAAGAAATATTTACAGAAATTGTATCTATCAGTTAAAAGGTTTCCGCATTTTCTCTCCCTCCCCACTTATTTTCCCCAAATGTTTCAACTAAAAGTTTTGAAAACTGTAATCGCCAAAAATACCTACAAACATAACTAATATTTATACACATGCCATTAACGTAATATCTAGCCATGTTTTTACAGGACAGTGCGTTGTTGGGTATAAATACTTAATATTGAGAACTAAGCCAAATATTCAACCACGATCAACTAAACAAATACAACTGTCACTATTATGACCAAAACAATTCCCGTAACCCCCATTGCGTCACAAATGCACAACATAAAAATGTGTTACCGCATCTTGCGAAATCATAGCATGGATTCATTAATAGTTTTTGTAAGATAATTTGAGGAATTTTTTTTACTATTATTGAGATTTTCAAGGATAATATAACAACAGCTGATCAAATTATCACAAGTAATATAACTAGTGATTCTGATTTTCCAATCAATTTGGGCTGATTGTTAACGAATGCTGGTTATGATTATAATTTTACATACGCGAGCGCCAAGCGCGAGTGAAAGCGTCCTAAATTAACTAGCACGCGATAACTATCAACCCAAGATTTTCAT
Organism: Ctenicera cuprea; assembly: GCA_958336395.1. Classification (NCBI taxonomy): domain Eukaryota; kingdom Metazoa; phylum Arthropoda; class Insecta; order Coleoptera; family Elateridae; genus Ctenicera; species Ctenicera cuprea. Next base: position 13,305,525 of record OY284495.1, on the reverse strand, counting down.
GGCATAACCGCGATCACGTGTAACGACTATATCGCTTTCAATTAATAATTTATTTCAAATATCGGAAATGATTGTCATTGACTTTGACTTGACTTTTTCCTCTCTTGATTTCTTGGTGTGAATTGCATAGAAAAATACAGTGTACCAAGTGCCTTTTGAAAATGTACAAGATGTACTGCACAGAATAATTGATATTTGCAGATCGATTATTCCCGAATATATTTTTCAAAAAGTTTTGGTATAAATAGTCACGATATATGTATGTTATTATTTATTTGTTTTCTCTCTAGCTTTAACCCTAAACCCACATATCGTTCTCATTGTATAATTTCTCTCTTGAAACTTGCAGGAGGGCCATAACATATTCAGCAAACTTTCGAGCGGAGAGTACAAACAAGTGTTGGGTTTAATTAAACACTGCATCCTGGCTACGGACTTGGCCCTGTTCTTCCCTAACAAGGCAAAGCTCACCAAGATCGTGCAAGAGAACTCATTTTCATGGACAAACCAGGATCACAGGATGTTAATCCAAGCTATTTCCATGACCGCTAGCGATCTATGTGCTAGTGCGAAACCTTGGGACGTTCAGGTTGAAACTGTAAAAGTAATATTCGAGGAGTTTTATCAGCAGGGAGATGCCGAGCGCGCCGCAGGACGCAAACCGATTCCCATGATGGACAGAAATCAACCCGATCAGCAAGCAGCTTCACAAGTTGGATTTTTGATGGGGATTTGCTCTCCTTGCTATACGTTGCTGCATACTCTTATACCGGAAACTAAACCGCTTTTGAATATGTGTCAGGCCAACTTGAATCGGTGGCAAGATATTGATAAAAATATACAAAAGCAAAAGGAAGACGAATGAACAATTATGATTCTAAGCGCGACAACTCTTAACTAATTGTAATAAAGTCATTGTACTGTGATGATATTTGCAAATTAAGTAGGACTTGTTTCAATGTACATACAGGGTGTAGAATTGTTTTACGTCACAGGGAATAGCATGTGAAAGAAATTTTACGGGATAGTCCTCCGTTAGAGCAAAAAAACGGCGCACGCCAAAAATACTGGCATCAAAAACGTGCTATGTCTTTAATACACCCCATCTCTTTTGTTTTGTAAGAAACTGTCATGTAATGTTTTCTTTGTTTTTCACATCGCAATCTCTATGTTCCGTAAAACAATTCTACACGCTGTATGTGTAAGTGGTTTACAACTTCATTTAGATGTTTATAAGAATTGTGGATTAGCTCACACTGAAGGATAACTGCTTGACGATTTTTGATCCTCTATGCTTTCAAAAGCTGCAATTTTAGGGTTGCGTATACTTTAGTTTATTGTCACATTGTAAATAGTTGTTGAAATAATACTGTATTTCTTAGATTTTCTATCTCAAAGTAGATTCCATTCAAAAATTGAAAATAAAAGTGTGAAGCAGAAGTATTTATGCCCAAATATATTGATTGCCCAGTAGAGTTATGACTTTTTTTCCAGTTTGACGGAAATAAAGTGGACAAAACCGATATTGGTACAAATGTTTACTGTTTTTTTTTTAAAAAGAATCATGAGGCCGTGCGTGAGCACGACTCCATGATTCCTATCCCACCCCCTTACCCGGGCTCAGCGCACTTCAGCGCTATTCACCGATCTAACATGCTTCGCCCCTGAAAGACATGCAACCCAACATACACACCACACACACCATCGATGGATCCGCCGGATTTAACTTATTCAGAAAAATATCCGACGGGCAGAGGACTCGAACCTACTGCCGTTGAAAGTCTAGTTTCAAAGCCTGGGACTTTAACCACTAGACCACCCGCTGGCCCCAAAATGTTTATTGTTTAGTTGGACTTTCTGTGTAACATAATAAAAGTCCTGATATGTGGGGAGTGAGCTAGCGCTGTCATCTTGAAACAATGGCGGCCTGAATCAGTTCTTGCAAATATCTTCTAAACGGTTAGACTTACGTAAAAAATAGATATATTTAAAATGAAAGGGCTCTCAATTTTCTACCAAAATTGTCCTTTTTATTTTTTCCGTAAAACCTTTGGTTTAGCCCCAACACGGCGGCAAATATGGGTCTATTTGTAAACGTTAGGCTTCGTCATCAGTAACGGTTGCGTTTATTCGTTTCTAAGTGTGGCTATAATAAATACCAACTTCGGGAATCTAAAATAACATACAGAGAAAAATTTACAAAAAAACAGACAATGACCTGTGATATTCTGTTGCACAGCATCCACTACTTTTACGAAAAAAATTAATAGGGCAGTTTTTGTGGGAAAATTAGAGCTCTTAAATTTTATACATAACTATTTCTTACGTAAGTCTAATCGTTTAGAAAATATTCGCAAAAAACTTAATTATTGGCCGCCATTTTTCCAAGATTGCAGCGCGAACTCACCCCTTACATATTAGAACTTTTACTATGATAAACATAAGCTTCAAGCGCCAGCGGGTGGTCTAGTGGTTCGAGTCTTAGGCTCTAGAGCTAGATTCCCAACTGCATGCAGTAGGTTCGAATTCTCTGCAAGTGTGAAATGTTTTTAAATAAGTTGAGCTCGGCGTGTTCATAGATGTTGTCAGAATGGGACGTTTCGCCGTCGCCGTTTCGCAGTCACCGTTTCGTCGCTGGCGTTTCGCCCCCGTCAATTTGCCGTAGGCCGTTTCGCCGTCGCCGTTTAGCCGTCAAAAATTGCTTGATTCGATCTTTTCCAGTTAATAATTTTATAGATTTATTCAAATATCAAAAACCACTTATAACGTTAAGTGTTCTGTGCGAAGCCATTAATCAATTGCCTTTAGTTTGAAATAGTTCTGTAGTGCTTATATTGATTCTAGGATAAAAATTCACGAAAAATGGAAATGTATACAAAGGAAAGGAAAAAATTAATTTAATTGGTATATTTAGGCATTTTTGTAATATTGTAATTAATTGTTTAGTTAATAAATGTATTTAGGCGCTTAGTGTTGAAATTTTGATTTTATTTTTCTGAGGGTAGGTTAGGTTAGGTTACGTTAATAATAAAATTAATAAATATGTATTTTGTAATGTGTTTTGGGAAACATTGTATATTGGGTTAACGGCGAGACGGCGACGGCAAAACGGTCGACGGCGGAACGGCCGACGGCGAAACGTCCTAGACCGAGACGTTGTATGAAGTGTGTATGCTGGATTGCATGCCTTTTGGGGGTGTCGCATGTTAGACCGGTGAATAGCAACAAGAGCGGTGAGCTCGGGTAAGGGGATGAGACCGGAATCATGGAGCTGTGCTCCAACTAAACATTTCCACCAAAATGCGTTTTTGTTCGATTTTTTCAGTCAAAAAACCTAATTCTACTGGGTTATAATACAAAACTGCCTAAAAATCTGTTGAAATTAAATGGATTGTAAATATTCAATTAAAATTCGATCAGTGTTATATAAAACTGCAACTTTTACAAACTTACTTAAGCTCGCTTCTTTATGCCTCAACCAAAACATTCTGTTGCTGTATTTTGTATGTTAATCAAAAACTGTAAATGTTTATATTTGGAATAGATGACGTTTAATTTCTATGCAGTTTGTCTACACTTTTGAAGAGAAATTTTATATGTACAAATAAATGTAGTTGTAAAAATTTCTCAATCACTTTCTCACCACTGACCAATTTTACAAGATCTAAGTGTCTTTAAATCTTTATAAATGCCTTTTAAGCTACATATTCATATCTAAAATGTGTGCGAATATAATTACATTTGTAAAGACAAGAATTTTAACCATAGTTCATATTCTATATTCTAAGACAATGCAAATATTAATTTATTATTGTATACTTAAGATTACTTTAACTATGTACTGTTTCTAGTCAAAATACGTCTTAAATAAAACTTAACATTTCTATTTTCATACACATAGATATTAAGATAATAAAATGTTATAGTAAATAAAGGTTAATATGTAAAAAGTGTTCCAAGCGATCTTGACTAAAAGGTGTAAAAATTATATCCAGTAACAAAAAGATAGTCGTTTTATTTAGTTCAACTATGTAGCATCCGTTTGATTATTTTCTAATTGCTCTTTTCAAACTTTAGTGTATTTTATTGTAAAATGTACATATGTTATGTTTGCCTATTATAAAATTTATTTACAAAAAATGTGAAATGACTAGGAGGTGCGAGGCCGGGTGCGATGAACTTCTCGCGCCCGTCTAAGGTCGGCGGTGGTTAGAGCGAAACTACCACAGATAAAGAGAGAGTTGGAAACTACTTATATGTTTGCTGAATGTACAGCTCAGTACCAGAGCGAAAACGCGCATGTGTATCCCTACTACGGCTACCAGGATAGTCCTACCAGTGTCCAAGCCGAAAGCGTCTTCTCATAGAGCCACCACGACGCTTATGGCACCACTCAAAGCCAATAATTAGACTTTTCGTATCAGCAGTTTAGGTTACTCGCAGCTCTTAGTACATACTAGTAGATTACGCATCAGACAGATAGGTCATTATTCGGTCTGAACATATCGATCGGTACCTTAAATGCATTGTGAATGAGAGTTAATACTTAGATTATGAGTGTGAGAAAAGGTGAAACGAAAACCAGGTTTCTAATGCCCAGAGACGCCACTAATTTCTGAACGCCACCGCTACCTGTTTCCAACCACGCAGTATACTGCCTAGGCACATTTATACACCATCGCGTGTCCTGGGAACCCTTTACTAGGAAGCGGGTGTGCCTTATGAGGATAGGGAGAAAGACCAACCTTAATGTTTGCTTTGCCTACCCTAATATGACTCTGCCAGTCCACCACCATTTCAAAAATTGGAAAACGTGATTAACTACTGCAAGGACAAACCATTTTCCTTGCTTATAGTTTGCGACGCCAATGTGCACCACACAACGTAGGTAGTTAGCATGTCAACAACAAAAGAAGCGATCTTCTAGAGTACTTGTACGCCACGGACCTAGAAATACTCAACTATAAAAGCTGTCCCACTTTTGTTACTGCGAAAAAAAGGAAGCAATTGATCTGACGTTGGGCTCCACTTCGGGTTTAGACCATTAGACAAAAAATTAGTATATTGCCTTAAACCTGTCTCTCTCAGAACACCGACACATACGCTTTAACATAGAAATGCGACAACATGACCGCAAAGTCTACAAGAGTCTCAAGTCTGCAGATTGGGCTTTTTTTAGGAGGGACTTCTCAAACTGATTAACGAACGTACATAACAACGCCCGCAATACGCGGGAGATAGAACAAAATCTTATAATTATAACTATTGACAGCGCGATCACACGAGAACAGTTGTCCGCGTGGCGCTATGCCGGAAGAGTGGAAAATGTGCCCTGGTGGAACTCCGATATCCTAATGCAACGTAAGGCGCGGCGCATTGCCCTCTCCGAGAGCCTGGAAGAGTGAGAAAGGTGCCCTGGTGGAACTCCGATATCCTAATGCAACGTAAGGCGCGGCGCATTGCCCTCTCAGAGAGCTTGGAAGAGTGAGAAAGGTGCCCTGGTGGAACTCCGATATCCTAATGCAACGTAAGGCGCCTTACTTTGCTTTAGGATATCGGAGTTCCACCAGGGCACCTTTCTCACTCTTCTGGGCTCTCGAACAGGGCAATCCGTAATAACTGTTCAGACAACTGTACAATTACAAATAGTCCTAAAGCAACTACAAAGATTATATTCTGCAAAGCGATTGAAGGCTTACCAGAGGCAGCTCGATTCCGCGAAGCACTTTCCAAAAATCCTACAACCAGGCTAAAGGCTCTGAGGCTTCCTTCCGGTAACCACACGGCCATTGATGAAGAGACACTCCCAATGGTTGTTTTTGATGACGTCCTGCCTATGCAAACCCCTCGCATCGATCTCTCCGATGGACTGGGAGATTGCCTCGCAAGTGGTGATTTACGTAAAGATCAAATGGGCTATATCCACATTCGACCCATGTAAGAACCCAGGGTTTGATGGTATTTTCTCGGTTCTTTTGTAAGAGGGACTGGACATGCTCATAGAGCCGCTGTACCACATATTTTGCACTTACCCTGCCCGGCCGGGCGCAAACCTGGCCAAACTCTTTTGACCTATCAAGCTAAGAGAGGCTGCTGGTAGGTACATGAGAGACAGTGGGCTCGTGATTGAGTCACTACACCCTTGCCAACATGCATATCAAATGCGTTAGACAGTTCAAACGGCCCTTCACAATATCATTGTTAAAATCGAGAAGACACTAGATGACATAAAAACCTGCTCTAGGTATTTTTTTTGACATCGAAGGCGCGTTTGATAACACAACGTTCGAGCAGCCACAGAACATGGAATGGAACCCACCATTATGCGGTGGTAGAGATCCATGCTGGAAAGCTTCAACCCAACAGCCATTCTCGATGAAGATACCGTAACAGTGGCCGCTACACGAGGCTCTCTACAAGGTGGGGTACTTTCGCTTCTAATGTGGTGCCTCGTTTTCGATGGCCTTCTCCGAGAGCTCATGGGAGATGGCATCCATACGCAATATTATGCAGATGACGTAGCAATTCTGGCAATAGGCAAATTCCTACTTGTAACCTGTGAGGTCACTCAAAGTGTCCACAGGATCGTAGCAAGATGGTGCACAACTGTCGGTTAATCCGACTGCTAAAAGCTGCCGGGAAATTTTAGTATCTTGGAGTAATCCTGGATACCAAGCTAACCTGGAAAAATCAATTGGAAAAGCAGATACAAAGAGCGACTGCCTGTTTTTGCATGTGAAGACCCGCTTTGGGCAACACGTGGAGTGTTAAACCATACACCATCATGTAGATGTTCACTGCGGTGATAAGACCTCTCATTACATGTGCTTCGTTTGTATGGTGGACATCAACTGGCCTGATAAGTACCAGAAAACAACTTCTTAGTAGTAGTGAAAAATTAAAGTAACAAAATATAGATAGTGAAGAAATTTATTAATTAAATACGTAATTAATTACTTCAGAAATGTAACAATAATTATAAATCTTCAAACAGTTGCAGTTAACTGGCATTTATTAATACAAACTACAGAACCACATTCAACAAATTAGAATTGTCTCTGAGTTATGCATAGAGAACTACAGAGCCTTCGTTAATTACTGATACCCACGTGACCTTTGGTCCGCAATGACTTAGAAAGTTTTAAATTTAGATGTTGAAGTCAGTTCAGGATTAGTACTCGTGGTAACTAAAAATTCCCTGTAAGTGTCACTGTCAACACTCAAAGCGAGGTTATGTATGTAAACAAGCAAGCTTTGATAAGTTAACAAACGGCTTGGGAATTTTTGGATAAAAGGCTTACCAACAATGTAAGTTGGGTTGTCTATATTTTGTGGTCACGTGGGTTAAAGTAATTAAAGAAGGCTCTGTATTTGTATTTACTTGCAAATTATATCAGAATGTTGTCTTAAATCTAATTCTAAGCCTCAAGTAAATTGTTAGAGAATGTCAGCATTTTAAGTTCTTCCCCTATATCTTTGCTCTGTGGCGTGGCATGGTGGCAGCTTACTATTGAGGCACTATTTTGCCAACTATTAAATTTAACTTAAAATTATACGGATACATCACAGTTTTCAATTATTACCGTGTCAATAAATTTCTCCCACTGTTTTTCCCACGTTTGTATTGCCAACGCTTTTTCTTCGTTCCGCATAGCGCTAAATAACAAGGAATTTTTTGCAAGCTGTTTTAGTAGTCTCAAATCGGCATTTCGACTTGCAATACCCATAAACGCCATATAGAAATCGTAGCTTAAACCTTTCGTTGACCAAAAAGTGGGATCATCATAGCTGATTACCACCGGATATCCATCGGCTATTAAATGAGCCGCAGGATGATTTCGCATATCATCAACTAATGTTAATACTTGATTTGAAATGGGAGATACTTCTATGGCAATTTGGCGCTCTTTGACAGCCTGCATTACCAGAGGATGTTTAGTCACTACGAAACCATGACCAATACGTTTAGTTCCCAAAAGTACTGCATCAACCAAATTAAAGTCGGAAGTTGTCCCATACCATTTGGTTTCTGCCGCGTGGAAATAGAAATCAATACCATTCGAAGAAATTTCTAGCAGTTGTTGAATAAAGGAAGCTAAAGGTTCCCCGAGATCCTCTTGGCCGGCCATATCAAAACCTGCCAGTAAACCTGGATAATATTCCTTTAGGTTTTTAACAATTTCAACGTAATTGTTTGCTGTTGCGTTATCGATTTTTCGTAGCGGACAGTAAATTAAACGCGCTCCAAGAAAATCGGGGTAATCACTTTTGAACTGATCAATGACCTCTTGATAAAACCCTGCTACTTCCATTGGACCATATTTGGTACCATTTAATTCGTACACTGTAAGCAATTTAGCTCTAAATTCCAGATACATTACATTGTCTTCATACAACTCCTTTAGAGCTTGATAAAAATATTCTTGAAATACGGGTTTGTATGTTATCAACGGCTCAACAGTATCAAACAGATCTCTAAACACTTTCCACGCCATGTTTATATTTGCGTATTTTTCTCTTGGATTTTCAACATTGAAAGTCAATTTAGATCGTACCCAATCATCGTAGGAAGGGTCTTGTTGCCGTAAAACACTGATTAGAGTCCAGTTACACGTTTGATCTTGCTGCGAGTCTAGGAAAAACCTGAAATTTAATCTTCCATCGACAGTGCAAGCGTACAAATTATCTTTATACGTCAAATTGTATTGATATTCTTCAGACACCAGGGCAGTGTCATGAGCATGCAAGGCCGCACCTTTGGGCATTTTCTGAATTAATTGGAACACCTTAGATTGCTCTATATGTTTGCGGGCGTGAAAGAAATGTTGTCCAGGCGCAAATACGCTAGGGTCTTTGAAACCTGCATCATATTCATCTAACTTGTAACCCATCAATATCTTATTTACCATCTGCTCTTTCTGGGTTAGAACGATTGAGGAGCCGAGCATGTGCGATTCTTCAAGTTTAATAAAGGTGTCTCTGTTTTTCCAATAATCAGCAAACGCAGTGGAAGCTTCTCCATCTTTCCGATGATCGGCGAATGATGAGGCCAAAAAACATATGAGCACAAAGGTTATTTTATCAGTGGTAAACATTTTTATAGGGCGATACCACTACATACTGCACTACACATTCATGTAGACGATAATGACTGGTTAGTAAAACAAATTTGTTACAGTCAACGCATTTATAAATTAATGTTCGTATAGGGCAAAGGTTATCGGAGCATTTCGAGTCACAAAGAGCAGCATCTGCAGGAGCTCTTATGGAGTTATCGCAGTGAGGGGAATTTGTTGTGCTTATCTACCAATAAGGTGTGGCCTTGTAAAACACTAGAAAATGAAATTGGGAAAATGGATTTTTTACATTTTTGACACGTGTCACCTAAATACTGAATTTTTGATTCCTTAAAATATTAAAGGGATGTAGTATCGAGCAAACAGACCTGTATTTTCACAAACATTTATTGTGAAGATATGAAGTGTGAAAATTTTTGATTCTCTAAGACATTTTTTGGGCTCCCAGGAACACAAAGTGATTTTTGAAAAAGTTGTTCGGAAACCTTCCTCGCATTAATGGAAGTTTTTGAAAATTTTTAATGTATTTCAAGAATTTTTAATTTATTTTGAACATTTTATAGAAATTTAAAATATTATTTAAAATTTCGAAAAAGTATAATAATTTTTCGTTTTTCCAAATTTTTGAAAATTTTTTAAAAATTATAAAATTAAAAAATATTTTAAAAACTGCAAAAATTTTGACATTTTGATTTTATTTGGAAATTATAAAAATTATTGAAAATGTAAAAATGGGTTTGAAAATTTTTGAGTTTTAAAAAGTTCTATAAAATGTTGAAAAATTTTGAAACTTTAAAACGTGAAATTTTCAAAATTGGGGTAAATTTAAAAAACGGTAAAAGAAAAAATGTTTGGCGCCGTTTTGTCAAGCTCACCTCGCTCAAAGTAGAAAATTTAGTAAAAACTTCAAAAACTATTTTAATTTTATGAGCTTATCGTACTAGGAAGGAGCTACATTTTGGTTAGTGTCCCAATTCGGGACAATAAAACGGTCGACCGAGGAAGCTGCCATACTAGAAGTTGTTAAGGTACCGATCATTGTGATTACGCCGGCTACCAACCTATAAGCATGGTAGGTGCTTAGCCGATCAGTACTAGGACTGCGAGTAGTCTATACTGCGAGGCTAGTGTTCTGAAAGAAACAACCAGCAAATTTAGTGACTGGTTCGACGACTCCACGAAGACCAGGTGGCCCAGCGACGGAGTTGCAGCTCTCGTCCTGGTCATTGTGGAGTGAAAAATTGTCTTGATGCAGAGCGAACGGCGACCTGCATTGCAACTCAGACACTGATCTGCAGAATCAATACAGATTTGGGTAATCTCCCAGAACCAGTGCGACTTGTTCTCGTTTCGTCTTGGGCAAGCGCGCTGATTGAGCGTAACTCAATTTAAACCAGAATATGGCGGATTAAGCCGCCACATTAATCAAAATGCTCCTCAAATGCCCTTAGAGTTTATATAACTTTGAAGGGGAAGTCTCCTTCCACTAAACCTACGATTCAAACCAACCGCTTTGACTTCCCCCCGCCCCAGAATTGTTTCTATAGGCTCTCATGAGGAGGTCGAAAATTGATACCAAACGCGGTGTTGTAAAATGCATTGAATAAATACATTTAGTAATGTTTTAAATTATACAGGGTTACCAAAAAGTATGGAAACGCCCCTGTGCCTTCAAAGTGGCTTAAGATATCGATATGAAATTTTAGGGAGTTAAAATAGATATTATTAGGCATGTTACCAGCTAACCAGTATGCTTGTTGTCCTTACGAATTTTAAACACGACTGCCATCTTGATTTATTTTAAATTGCAACATGGGTCGCGAATTACATTTTTAAATAGCTTATTTTTTCTCTTTTCAACAACCTTAAACTTTTAGGGGACGCATTGAAGAGAAGCCCCCAAAAATTGCAAACAATAATTTGATCTAGTTGGCCGTGCAGATCGTCTAATTGGGCGAGTTTTCAGAAGCGTTTCAATACTTTTTGCTAAGCCTGTATATAGAACATAGATAACGCCTTCTGCCTTCGAAGCTGTGCCAACATAACAAGCAAAGATAGCATTGTGTTTACATTGTAGAGCATTCGCTCAGATCACGCTTCGTGAAAATCAGCTGCATGTTCTCTGGCGTGGTCAGTGTGCGCATGTTCGGTGATGTAGCTACAGCACATAAGTAGGTTCATCTTTTTCTGGTCCCTCCCGAGAAAGGTCGCTCCAAGGTTAACGCGTCCGCCTTTCATTCGGGAGCTCCTGGACTCGATTCCCGGCCGACTGTCCTGGCTCAGGTTTTTTCGTGGTTTTCCTGAGCCAAAAAGGCGACTACTGAGACAGTACTTTCCGCGTAAATCTTCCCTTATCCGAATTCCTTGTTCTAACCCATCCTTGCCATCTTTTCTCGGCTGAAGAGGGGCTTAGGACTCCGGTGTTGCGTCCGAAAGACCCCTATAGCGGCCCGCCTCTTCACAGGGAATAAACCTATTTTCCCTTTCCTTTTTTCTGGTATCCTGGCACAATTGCGTTATGCGATATATTTTTAAAAAGTGTATTTGCACCTGGGCAACATTTCTTTCACACCCGCAAACCTTGCCGTTCAGAGTCATTTCTCGGCATTAACTTTATTAGCGATATACGCCGCTGTTGCCTTCTGTGGTGGTCTGGTGGGACTGTCGCTGCTTAGCCGAAGGACGCGCAACTTGTTTCGCTGGTAGCGTACTGCTCAGCCCGTGTAGGTGGCGCTAGTAGTATAGTAAGGGTGTTATGGGTATAACACTGATCGATTACTTTACTAATCGAATATTTGATTACTCGATTAGAAATAATTCAACTATTTGATAAATCAATTATTTAATTAACCGATTATTTAACTAACCTATTACTTAATTCAGCGATTATTTCATTGTTTGCTTTAGTCGATTGAATAACTGTGTGGTTAAACAGCAAACAATTTCGTTAAAATTAAATTTGTAAACAAAAACCATGGGCGTACTCAAATCCATTAAGTTATACGTGAAACATGTTGCACGATTTTGCAACGATTCTACAAAAGCAATTGCAGTATGTGAGATACAGCGTTTGGTTTGGTGTTACGTTATTATTGAGCTGGGTCAGAGGTTCTGCACTCCGTATCTTGAGGTGGAGAAAGAAATGGTATTACATGCAGAAAGTACATAGAATAAAATGACATATTCATAAAATTGTTTCGAGTAGTACTTTTCAAACCCGTGATCGTTCCATATTCTACCCTTACGAACTGCGTTATCAGTTACCTTGAAATAATAAAGCAGCTGGCCAAGTAAACAATACGTAACTAAACGAGCTCGCAGAAGGTCAAACATGTGTAGTCGTGCTATTGGTATATATGATCTAAGAATAATGTGCTATTTTTGGAACGTACTCGTATGTGAGTCCCCTGTTTGCATATTAAAGATCTCTATGCTGTGGAATACCCTGTGGTATAGCAGATATAAGTTTTGTCAATAGAAATGAGCCCACGTAAAATAACTACAATAAAAACAAATATGCAGGTTATTTTCCAACAACCACAAATTGTGGTGTCTTTTCATATCTTATCTGAAGCATACGTCATTTTGACCGTGGGTGAGTAGAATCGTTAGATAAAAAACTTTTAACATTTCAGTTATCAGTAACGCGACTACTATCACCACATTCGTACCAAACTCGTCAACTCGGTTGTTTCTAACAATGTAGTGCGACTTGTTTCCTTTTGGATTTAATTTTAATGAAGAATTTAAACAATGATCGCGGAATGGCCACAATCAGGTACGAAAAATATTATCTAACCAGTCAAAATCAGTAATCAATGCTTATCACAATAGTTCAGGACGTGGCGCACAGCATCCAAAATTCAGATTCAGCACCGAATTTAAGTCTTCAAGACGAAAGAGAGCCATTATTGCACGCTGATAGGCAATTAACCTGCTTAAGTTATATCTGGGTTATTTTTTTCATCGTTTTTCTGTGTGTTGGTTTGGCAATTGGAGGCTACTTAATGATACTCGAAAGTAAGTCTTTTGCATTACTAAATAAATAAATTAACAAAAACAGAAAAATAAAATGCCTGAATTTGTATGTCGTCATAACATAACGCTTTGTTTATAAATATGTTCCGATTTTAAATAATTTACCTCTATTTTTAAGAAATCATTTAGTAGGTATTTCTAATTGTGAACTAAAATTGTAAAGTTTATGGTGCTTCAAGCAGCTAATATATTAAAAATTAATCGGAGAGCTAAACTACAAAGCACAAAATGTTAAAGTGGTTAACAACACAAAGTACAAAACTCCCTGAGACGCAGGAGGTCGTACAGTACAAATTAATAACAAAGACAGTAAATCACATCTTATCAAAAGTCTGTGCTTCAAAAAAAAAGGACAACTGATTGATTGCACATAATTAAAAATGTACAATCAATTATATTTGTTTTTTATTTATAGTTCACTAAAATAAGAAAATTGAAAGACAAGGTTTTTTATTAAATTTAATACGACTATACCACTCACATTTCATCGAACCAATCGCAAATTTCCTCTTTCATAGAATGAACCAATCGTGTATGTTTTATATTGATTAAACTGCATGGTGCTGTTAATCGGATAATCGCTCCTAAGTCTTAAATTAATGCGTTTAAAACTGATGCGCACTGATTTTTGGGCATATTTATTATTATTTTAATATAGTTTTTCATTGCTTCGGCCTGAAGTAACTATCATATTAAATTATAACATACTTTATAAATTAAAAACAATAATTGTATCTGTCTTCCACTAAAAAAAAGCAAAATACGAGTAACGTCGACGATAGCCGATGATAACGATGTCAATCAACATGAATCACGAGTGTTCAAATCATGACCGACCTAAATTTTAGTGTACACCTAGAATAAATACAGTAACATGCATTATGCATTAAAAAACATAAATATATTGCTGTGATTATGGAATTTTAATAAAATTCCATTTTTATTTGAATTTCGGTTCTTGCTCCCCTTTTTAACTTTATTACTTCTTGGAACTCTTCTACTTTTTTACTACTTAAATCGCTGTTCATTTTAAATTTAATTAATTTAAAAAAATGCCCCTATATTAGCTAGCTCAAAATTCAATATAAATGCTGTGTGTTTTAATTTAGGTTCTAACTTTTTAATAATTAAATTTATTATTGTTTTTAATAAATAAATGACTTGCATTCCAAACTTGTTTTAATTTGTTTATAAACATGAAAATTCTTTGTAGCATGAGAAATTATTTTTTTAACATAAGGCTCTTTTACATTGTTGATAAATAAAATACTCAAAATGAAAAATTTTATTTTAAACATCTCAGGGATTAAATTTGATTGATAAAATAAATTATTTGTTTCTGTGGCTTCCCTATTTTTAAATTGGGTTATTGATAATTTTTCCAGATAATCCAGATAAATTTTCTTTTTAATTTCTAATCGTAAACCCTAGAATTAAAAACTTAAACTACCACTTAGCTTTCCAATAAATTATTCTCAAAAGAATCTTCCTTTACTCGGCATGACTTCTTTTCCTATCCTGACAGCTTAACTGCGCGGGTCCCAAAATCAGGATGCATTTCCTAATGCACCTTGTCACGATCCATTTACTTGTAACCCATTGGCGAGTGCAGCTCGACGATCTTTATAAACACGTACAGTTCAAAACAAATTTATTTCACTACGCAGGTGTGTAATGCAATCTCCATGATCCATTGGATCATTTCAAATTTAATAATAATTTTCTTTATAATTTTCAATACTGTGGTAAATTTATCAATTACCAAATTATTTGGCGATACGTTACTATCCTTTTTAATTTTGCTTGCAGACACAATTGACTTTCAATCCGTCAAACTTAGATGCACACAGATCTCCCTCCGCACTAACATTCAGGAACTTCGTTGAAACAATTTTTCATGGCGTAGTAGTGCTCATGTAAGCAAGCTTTTATTGCAAAATTTTATTTAATTAATAACTTTTATTTTATTCGACGAAATTAAACAATTTTTCTTTAATTAAGAGAACATATTAATTATTTTATTTTGTTACACTTTTTACAACTTAATTATCACTTTTACCACTAATTTAATTCTATTAGGGACGCATTTAAGACGCGTACCTTCTTTTTACAAGATGCTGCCAAACAGGAAACGGATAAACTATTACAAATAGCCTCGTAATAATTATCCTAATTCTAGGAATATTCAAAATTCAACCTTAATAACTAATTACATAAATGTCACACTTACATCCATTGTTTTACCTAAATTTAATCTCGACGAAGTTGACTTTTTTTAGCCTCGAACCTCTAATTTTATAATTCTGGAATTTCCAACATTCGACCTTAATATTATAATGCATAAAGATCAATGTGTTTGTTTATAAGGTTCACTCACCTATAAAACTCACCCTTAAAATTATAATTAATTACAATCTTTTCTTATTAAATTGATTACTAAAAAATTTACTTAATAGCTAGATTTTACAATTTTTTAAAATTAATAACAAATTTTTAAAATCATGATTACATCAACTAATTTAAACTAAACCCTTGGTTTACAACTTTTATCTTTGAGGTCATTGACTTCTTACCACTTTTTAATCTGAATATACCACCACAAACTGTCTGGCTTATTTTCTTACAACCTTGACCTAATTTAAATATTTGCGTATTAAATTAAATAAATATTATAGCAGAATATACTGTCCCTACCAAAAGTAGAATATACACGGTGTTTTTACTCTAAATAAACAAACACGTTATTTTAACAACATAAATTAAATTAACGCATCAAACACATTAAATCAACATAAAACCCAACTTAAATTATACAGTATGCGTCAGAATTAAATTATACAAAATTGTCCTTTTCACTTCTTATTTTACATAAACACTTGCAGTTGTTTAACGCCTTAAATAAATATCACTTAATAAGTTTATATACAGTTTGCGTCACAATAACTTGCTAAACATGTCCTTTTCACTTCTTATTCTTGTCTTAAATTATGCACAGTTTGCGTCACAATTAATTTATCTTAGCATGTTCTTTGTATGCTTTCTTACATAAATTTGAAAAGCATAACCCATTCATTTATCCTTTAATCCTATATTGTTATTTAAATTTATTGACTTTGACATATTTATTTTAGGAATTGAATCCTGGAAAATATTATGCTTAAATTGTAAGCATTTTTATCATGAATTGGGGAAACAAAACCACAATACTCATTACATTATCAAAATACTTTATCATGGAAAATCGAAATTCTACATGTCCACGAAGAAAATTTGTAGCTATACAAATTTTAATATCCTCTTTAATAAAATATAAGAAAATAGTTTTAATTTTTAGTTTTAAGTATGAAAATAAATATTAGGCATTAAAATACACAGCAATATATTTACAAAAACACTGTATCTGATTTGACAGGTTATATGAACCAAAATCTTAGACCAAAACAATGTACATAACCTAATATATTTTATGGAATACCTCTTAACGATTTTTCGACAAACCGATTCATTTTCACAACAACACTTCGCAGCAACAGTAAATAAAAACGTCAAAATAAAAAACTAAATTTGCAAAAGGACGCCACTACAAAATATTTGAAAAGAAGCAAACAATATCATATTAAGAGCGTCGATTTCCGAGAACACCCGAGCATTTTCGAATAATTTAGTGTTACCAACAATGGGCCAAAATTAATGTTAATGATATAGTCAAGACGAATACGACTCGTGATACGATTTTTATACGTTAATGCAAACAGTTACTATAAGAATTTTACGAATGTCGCGTCATACAAGCTCGATATTTTTAAAATACGAAAAAAAGTGTACTTTGATTTGATAAACAATTTTCAGGAAACAAACTAAAAATAAAAAAAAAATTACAAGAAAATAAGGAGTAAAAATACTCCACCAGAACTCTTCATACTGCAAAAAATTTGCTATTCTTACTTTCATTGAAAATATGTATATCATAACAATATAACTGGGTTAGCATACTTCCAACATTTAACGCTAAGGTAAGCACTGGGCCATCACTAATACAGCGCTTAGACTCAGAACACCTATAAGCAGTGTCCGGATATTTGGTCTAGTATTTAGTCAGCATTGAAATTATGAAGCAATAAATTAATAATCAGTTCCCGCATAATTCCTGTATATATATAAAAATAAAACAATTGTTGTTTATGTGCAATTTTAAACGAATTATTTATGTGATAAAAAACAATAACACGACTATACATATGTCTGACTTTATGCGAGCTCGTTTAGTTACGTATTATTTATTTGGCCAGCTGCTTTATTATTTCAAGCTATTTGATAACGCTGTTCATAAGCGTAGAATATGACTGGTCACGGATTTGAAAAGTACTGCACGTAACAATTTTATGAATATGTCATTTTAATTTATCTACTTTCTTCATCTAATACCATTTCTTTCTCCACCTCAAGATACGGAAGGCAGAACCTCTGGCCCAGCTCAATAATAAAGTTACACTGAACGAAACGATGTATCTCAAATATTGCAATTGTTGTTGTCTAGAAACGTTGCAAAATCGTGCAACATGTTTTACATATAACCCAATGGATTTGAGTACGTCCATGGTTTTTGTTTACAAATTGAATTTTAACGAAATTTTTTTCTGTTTTGGGACTTAAAGTCCAGTCTTTGCCTATAAGAATACATTGTGTCAAATGTGGCAAATAAACGCAAACAATCATGTTTTTTAATCTTCGGCTGTAAAAGACAAATTAGGATTAGGATTTGAATTCTTACGATATAAAATTTCATGCCAATTTGTTTTTGAGTGTACAATTAAAAAAAACCTTAAATTCTAAAAAAAATTTTAGATATATTTTCGCTAAAATTAACCACACGGTCATTCAATCGACTTAAGCAAACAATACAATAATCGCTGAATTAAGTAAAAGATTAGTTAAATAATCGATTCATTAAATAATTGATTTATCAAATAGTTGAATTATTTATAATCGAGTAATCAAATGTTCGATTAATAAAGTAATCGATCAGTGCTATACCCATAACACTCACCTCATACAATAATATATAACTAGTGCCACCTACACGGGCCGCGCATACGCTACGAGCGAAACAAGTCGCGCGTTCTCCGTCTAAGCAGCAACAGTCCCACCAGACCACCGCAAGAGGGCAGCAGCGGCGTATATTGCTAACAAAGTTAATGTCGAGAAATAACTGTCAACGGCAAGCATAAATCAGACCGTCTTGTTTTAGGATATCTTACCTCTGGGAAATATGTAACCACGCTCGACTACTACGCTTGCAGCTTATTGTTTTATTGTGCTTTGTTGTTTATGCAAATATATTTTCTGAATGTTGTGTATTCGTCGAATTCTACTAAACTTTTGATTCATTTTACCCGTTTTAATTATTACTTAAAAGTTTGTTACTAACTGCGTTACTTTCACCTTCTAACATCAGTTAAATGATTTATTTATTTAAATAATTTACAATCGATTAACTAAATAATTGATTGGTCCATATTTTTAGTCAATAATCTTCTATCCAATTATTCTAAAATTAATTAATTAATAATCAATGAAATCGATTAATAAATTATTTTATTTAGACCTAACCACGACCACGAACGTAGCATAATAGTGATTTATGTTACTAGTGGGATGATAAGGGCGATAACACGACTTTGAAAGTTGCACGACGAGATCATAGACCGAGTCGTGTAACTAAACGAGTGCCATAATAACGCATTATCCCACGTGTGACATACAAAATTTTATCTACGAGTGCACAAAATTTGTTAAAAATCGAATTTTTTTGCTTGAAATGATATTTGAAATTTCGCATTAATTTATTTGCAAATTTTAGGTCACTTTTAAAATACTTTTGTTTTTTTAAATCAAAGGAACGAGATAGATTCGATCTGTACGATACTATGGCAACCAGCCAGTTTTCTTATAAACAACGCTTCAGTTTTTGTTTGTGTAAATAAAATGAGTTGAGTAATGAATCCATTATGTCACTAGTGAGATAATGAACTTCATTACCTAACGCAAACGGATGACATAATAAGTCCTTACCCAAGCAGTCGTGGATAAACATTTTTATTATCACTCTGATTAATTCAGGAAAGATATAGTTTTTTTTTCCTATACTTTTAGTGTAGTACTAATTTCATGAAAATGTTCGAATTCGAGATCTTGACGGAAATGCATGTTTTGGACCTCCAGGAACTCAAAAAAAATATGTTTAAGAAATGTCTGTCTGTGGGCGTGCGTGTGTGTATGTGCCGCCTTATAACTCTGGAACGAATGGTCCGATTTTGATGAGCTTTGGAATCTGGGGTATATCTAAATTCACCGACAAAATGAGTTTTTGAAAAAAACCGAAACCGGAAGCGGAATTTAGACATGTTTTTTTGGTAGCTTTTTTTCGAGAAGCAATTGTTTCAAATCTTTTTCAAACGGAATCTGATAAAAGACCTTAGGGCAAATCCAACGCTTTTTTCCCGAACTTTCTAGGTACAAAATTGCGGCCGCTGCAATTTCTTTTTTGAATTTTGATTAACGCCTTGTTACTCAAAAACCATTTGCAAATCGGGATTAAATTTGGTATTGTAATAGCTTTAGAGGGACACAATATTACTGTGAACGAAAATTTTTAAACGCATGAAACTTTGAAGCAAAATGCATTTTTTTACATTATGGAAATTTTCAATAACATATTGCTCAAAAACTGACCATACAATTTTTTTTTAAATTTTGAACGCCCATAGAGATAGAGAGGTCCTACAATTTGGTTCTTGTTCCAACCCGCTACTTCCTCTATGACGCCTGTTATGATTTTTTTTAAATTTTGGTTTTAAAGTCAATTGGCTCCAAAATGAGTTATCAGATTGGGATGAAGTTTAAGATTGTAAATGCCCAAGGGGTACACAAGGTTACTAGCTGTGAAAACTACTAAATGTTTACCACAAACCGGCAGTTTTTAAATTGTATAGGGTAATAGGCAGCGGCCGTAGGTCAGTGGTAAGCGCGCGGGCCCCTATGCAGCGGATCCGGGTTCGACTCCCGGCCCGCCCGTTCTCCCTAGCAAGGCAACGAGAAACCAACGAGCTAGATTTTCCCCAGGAGAAGAAGTGAATGCACTTCCTGCGGTTCAGAGCCCATGTTAAACTGTAGATCCCCTATGTCTGTGCAAATTATCTATCTCCGCACACCAAACACAGAAATAGGAGGAAGATCGCCAACGCCCTGAATGGGGTTATAGCACTATAGAAGAAAAAGGGTAATGGGGCTTGGGATGGGCTACAATTTGATTCTTGTCACAGTCCGCTAGTTTCTCTATAACGGGTTCTATACATTTTTAAAAATCCAAAACTTATGCATCTTTTAAAAATTTAATTTAATAATCGGTAAGACGATGAAAAATCTCTGTTCAAGTTAAATTGCTCATAAAAAATAATACTAGACTTAGATTTGCAAGTTCGTTTTTCAGTGCAACAATATTGAGGGGCGTTCGTTTTCCTCTTCAAACAGATTTTTTTGTGGACGAATTTGTCCATCCAGTTTCGGTATTCTTAAACACAAAAACAGCTTTTTTTTTGTAAACATCATCACTGCAAATGTCATTTAAAACACTCGGATTCAACCGCACATGCAGTTATAGACGTATTCGGCAAGGGGTGCGGTAAGCGGGGCGAAAAAAACGTAGTGGGGACTGTACTTACCCATAGATGCACAGGAAGCGTGTGGGTGCAGCGCGACCACCGTAATTTATGCACTACTTTAGATTTATTGGTTTGTTTCGTTTATCATTAGTCTTAAAATTCTAAAATTGTTAGCATCCTCGATGTTGAACCTACAAAAACAGAAGAGGTACATTATAAGAGATACAGAGATAATAATTTGGAAAGCAAAAACCTAACTAGTTGTCGTTGCCTATAAGATGTAATGCATTTCACTTTTTACAAAATTTAATGAAATATACAACCGTCACTGACAATTTAACAAAAACAAATGTTTTGATAGTTTTCGACACGTACTTTCCAAGCATGTATGTAAACCAAGTTTTTGAATTGTGTTTTTCCGATCAGGATAATTTGGACAGATTTGAGTTTTAGGGTACAGAAAACATGTTCTACAAATCTGGCTACTTCGTTGCTTTTAACTTTAAAGTGCCCACGAACTCGCTTATTTGAAGAATTTTGTTGCTCCGAGCGCTTTACAATTAGGGCTGCACTAGGTGGTTCTAGGAATATTAGTTGCCCTTACCTCCTCCAGATTTATATTAAAATAGCAGTGTGGAAGGACGTACCACTATTTTTAAACCAGAATAAAGATAATTGCGTGCTAATGCCAAGTTGTTTAAAAGATAATATGGACTATCCCTAAAGCTGGCATTTTAAACGTCATACGACTGAGTTCTAGAATAATGATTTGAGATGACCTTCGAGAATTTTCAAGGTCATATTTTTAATTTTAGTCTAAAGAAAGGTCAAGAATTTGTACTATGCCCCTTAGATCAAGACAATAATCATGATTTCACATTTTTGTGTACCTAAATTGACAGATCATATCTACATTTAATTTTATATATTGTAATATATTTACAGCAATGGAACGGCCAATATCTGAAAACTATTCACTCGTAACAAGATACGGTTGGCGAGCAAAAGAAGCGAGCTACGAAATACCCAAACTGGAAGTTCCAGTAAAACGAGTAGTATTAACTATCACTAATACTTCTGAATGTAGTACAGAAGCTCAATGTACTCGAGAAATACACCAAGTACAAAGCGATCACTTAAATCGCCTTCACGAACCTGACATCGCCTACAATTTCTTAATTGCAGGAGACGGTCAAACGTACGAAGGACGTGGTTGGAATTATCAAGCAATGGTTTCTAGCTCTAATGATAATGGTACATTGGTCGTTGCATTTCTAGGTGCGTATACAAATGTTTTCTTCTTTGAGGCTTTCGCGGTTTCTCGAAATGTCAATATTACAATTTACTTTCGGCTTAGACCGCGTCGTCATTTGGGCACTATGCCCAGCATAATCAAGTGAGAACTGACCTGTAGCTTGTCTGCCTTTAGCATTTGCTCTAGAAGTCTGAGCAATATTTGTTCGTAGGCCCTGCCTGCCTAAACAGGGCCGTGTGTTTGGATTATTTAAACCTTGGGGCGGACAAGGATTTGATCTTAATGTATCTTGTTTGCCAGGACAATAATACTTAGTCGGCTTATGCCTGTTAGCTGTTTGTGAACCCATACAAACTAACGTTTCGCAAGACATTGCAGCTTGCATCTTCAGAGTGAATAAAAACGCTGAATTTAAATCCGAGAAGCGGAGGTATTTAAACCTCTTTGAGCCAGTCGGGCAAAACGACGAAGTTCTGGTTGGCTGTCAACGTTGGTCAAAGACGGATCCGGTGGAGCGTGATCGTGAGATCGATGATGCTTAGGAGTCCTTAGAGGATAAACTACTGGAGTACAAGCTTTACTGAGTCTAAAACCATCCTCCTTGTTTATGTTGTTAGGTTATTTTTCAATTTCAATTGCTTCACGTATGATACGAGGGAGGTAATGAGGTACTCTGGCGACTACCCGAGCATTGTCAAAGTCCATATTATGCCTAGTTAAACCAGTATATTCAGCCATAGCAGATTTTGTGATGCGTTTGTGTTTGCAATCACCTTTGTGCTCTTACAATCTTAACTCAATGGAACGACCAGTTTGTCCGATGTAGTTTGAGCCACAAGAGCAAGGGATGTTGTAGATCCCGGCTGATTTTAAATTTAATATTTGATCCTTTGCGGATCTGAAACCGTTTCCCAAAGTTGCAATAGTCCTATAGACTGTCTTTATGCTATCCCTTCTAAGAACATGCCCAATCTTATCAGTAATACCTTTACTATAAGGTAGAAAAGCTAAGCCTTCCGGAGATGCCAGTTTCTCCTTAGTCTTGGGCTGTTCCGCATTGAGGATTGCTCTATGAATTTCTAAGGCTGTAAAAACCGTTTTGTTGTAACGACCTCAAGAGGTGAGTTTTCTCTTGTTGTAGGTGTTCTGCATCTGAGATTCGGACTGCTCTGGTTGACTCTAAGAGACAAGCTACAGGTCAGTCCTTACCTGATTATGCTAGGTGTAGTTCCCAAATGACGACGCGGTCTAAGCCGAAAGTAAATTGTACTATTGACTATACAAATGTTACCAAATTTCTCGTCTTAAAAAAATACTTCTTTGTACTTAAATGTTAATTTTATTGTATTACAACAAATAATAATTTCCTTTCATTTTAGCATTTTGATATTAAATGTTTGTTGTTTTTAGGTGTATTCAACAATAGTTCACCAACAGAACAACAAATAAATCAAGCGCAGAGTTTTCTCGAAGTTGCTAAAAGGAGAGGAAAAATATCAACATGTTGCTCCATTGAAGGAGAAGGAGGACAAAACTCTAATAAAACGAATGGGTTTCTTGCAAGCCTAACAGCGTATTTTCAAAAATACTTTGAAGGAAAACAAAAACGTTGCTGATAGTTAAACAAACATAAGTTATTAATTTTTTTACGTTTTTATATTGCCAATTTTTTTAGACGTTATTATAAACATAAACTGTGATAGCATAATAAATAACAAAGAGATTTTGTGTTTTTAAATTATTAATTTATAGCGTGATATGGAAAACAAAAAAAAATATTTTAGTTGATTTTTTTTAATTGTTAATAAAATAAGAACTACAATCATTGCTATTTTTTTTAAATATAAATGTACGGCTTGACTAACAATGTTCGTTAGCCGCATCAACAAACAACATTGCAAAAGAGTGACATACAACCCTTTCAAATTTTGCCTAATCGGCCGAGCCGGTCCTGGTGAGAAAAACTAGCAATTTCGTTTCAAAACCAGATTTATTTGACACAACTTTCTTTAGACTTTCGGGCATTCAAAAATGTTGGCGTATTTTGTTGTATCTGGGACATTTCAGCAGAAAATGGATACCGGAGGGGTCGGTGTCACAGTGTGGGCATTTTGGTCTGTGCTTGCTTAACAGTGGACATATTGAGGGCTGGCTGGAAAGCATCATCACCTGCCGGTCCGGTCAGGGAGCGGGGGTTTCTATTCCTGAAAGCACCACCGCTAAGATGTTAAGACCCATACAAGGGGGCTAACTTGTTAACACCCCTAGGGCCCAAGACTCTTAATACCAGCAACTACGCTACTCCAGTTTGGGGTACACCTTTACCCGCCGGACCTCTATAACCCAGTCAATGCAAAGCTACCCGGTCAGGGAGCGATAACCCCCTTTTACCTGCCGGACCATTTGCCATTCAGCTCACGTCGAGGGAAAACGGACTGGTACGCTCCCGGTACCCCGGTCAGGTAGCAGAATTCCATTCCAGGGAGCGGGCTACTGCTGAGGTGTTAGAACCCATCTTACGGGCTACACTTCACCTGGTGAAGTCACTCTCCCAGTCTCCGTGGCCCCAATTAAGGAAACCTTGAACTTCTCCGAAGAGAGGTGGGCATACCTTCTTGAAATCACCGAAAAGACCGCTACAACGCCGACCCCGCACATGGTGTTTTTGTTCACGCCTCTCACCTAGGTGATTTTTTCCACCACGGTCTTGCAATACAATATCATGAATTTTGTCAATCATTTCTGGCCTGTTGACCTCATTTGGGCGTCCTGAACGTTCGGCATCAGTTGTGCTTGTACGACCAGCACAGTAACGGAAATTGTGCAAATTTCAGATATAAGAAATCAAGTGCTTGGGGCTCGTGTTCTTGTCGATCAAATTTTACACTCTTTTCGCTACTATCGTTGATTGACGTATTCACTAATCACTATGCAAGAAGTTGTCGTAATTTATCCGCTGAATTCAAAGATTTTGTGGCAACACTTACATATTATATGACGTCTACAGACACCAATTGATGTAGTTAATAATTTTAATTACAAACTAACTAAGTATGTATAAAATCACTTTTTCTAATAGTTTTAATTCGTTACGATGGTACTAAATTCCACTACCGTCAGATGCAGCTCGAAGTTTTATGGGCAACTTACTACATACTTCAATATTAACGATAACATAATTATGCAAGTACATCTATGAACAGGTATAAACTATTACGTTATATTACCTACACATTTAATGAGAAATATCGAAACTTGAGATTGTTATAAACAATAAATTTACAAATAAGGTGCGCCTATTCAAGTACAAAATATGCAAGTAATGGTATTACAAAAGTAGGTATCGTAACAATTATGAAAAATACGCAAAAATAAATGAAATATTATAAACATATAATAAAAAAACAATACTTAAAATAATAATAAAAAAACATTATGAAAACACAGACGTAATTGTCCTTCAGTTTTTGGTTTGTTTAAGTCACCAATTTCCAATAACTCGACAAATACAAACACACTCCATTTGCAAAATTTTGTCAACTTTGGTGTTAATGTGTTAAGAAGTTACTATTATTTTATATACAGGAAGAGGTACCTGAAACTAATTATTTTCATTGCGACTTTTCATGCATTTACACTAAAATACTACGCAGCAACACCCATAAGTAATCCAACTTTTGTATATTGCACAATATTACCAAAATTCACATGTTAATTGTTTTTATTCTAATCATCCAGAATTTCCCAATTATTTATAGAAATGCTGTGATGTAAAGATTTATTTTTTAAATATGTAGAGCATGGGAAATCCGGAAGAATAACTTTATTGAGCTTTACTTGCCTGTACTTGCGCAAAATATTTTATATTTATAAAAATAAGTATAAAAACTTTTATATTGCTAAAAACGAACAAAGTCTGCGAAACCATCACAAGCAGAGTTGTTTGTTAAAAAATGAAACGGGCTGGGAAAACCAAAACAGACAAAAGTTAAAGGTTTAATAATTAATTGTATAACCAATAAAACATTATCACTTTATCAGCATATTTGACCCGAAAATTTGCAAAATCACGTTTAGCAAAGTATATAAAGCTGCACACAGCTACTCATACTAACAGTTTCTTGTCGAAATAACAAACTTCATACTGTAAGATGTTTTGCCATTACGTACTAGTACTATTCGTAGCTACAGCTTCAGGTAAGCTTTATTAATGTAGGCAACATATAGGGTTGGGCAAAAGTACGGAACAATGCAAATATATTTAACACGACAACCGCGATTTTGACAAAAAAATTTACATGAAGCTTCCGATATACGGCAGATACAATGAAAGTATCGGCGGTTTAAAACGACTTCTGGTTTAGCCTAAAATGATCAATTTTTTTATTTTAAATGGAACACCTTGTATTATATTTTTTAATATCGATAGAACTCTTTTTTGCGAGTTCAGTGATATAAAGTTTTATGCTTTTATCTTTAATAATTTTAGAGATATTGAGCAATAATGTTTCGTAATTGTTATCTAGCAGCTCATGAAAACAAAATAATTGGGAAGCGTAAACAGTTTTGTAAAGTTGTCAAATATGCTTGGTTCGTGTTTTGTTGTTTTGATATTTGAGCAGTGTGGTTGCAGTAATCAATTAATGGCGATTGCCGTATTAAAGATATTTGCATTGTTCCGTACTCTTGCTCAACCCCGTATAATTTATTTGTTCTTTAGTAGAATCATATTTGTGTTGAATATTATTTTATTAACAAAAAACAGAAACTATTATGTGTAGCTATTTTAAAAATAATAGTAGATATTCTAACAATCTTTTGATAATTTTATACTTCGAATAGATGGTTTCGCAAGTGAACCTATTGCATAAAGGCATATTTAATTTTAATTAACAAAATTTTAGATATTAAATTTCTACACTGTTTATAATACTGTAAAATGTTTCCCAGAGACACGACCCAAATTATTCGTTATCTAAACTACTAAACTGTTGGTTTTCACATTGTTAAACATAGAATATTTATTTTACATAAGCCCTAGATAATCGTCCGATTGACTAAATTATTCTCTCAAAATTCCGATTATTATACTATTAGCAGTTTAGCTTATTTTTCCAAAAAGTTCAAACAATCGCAGGCACGGCCCTGTTTAGGCAAGCAGTTCCCACAAACCACTCTGGCTAAAAAATTTAAAACAAATGCTTGTTAAGGCATACAAGCTACTACAGAGCGCCCCTGCCCCCCAAATCACGACGCGGTCTAAGCCAAAAGTTCATTTTAACATTGATGATAATAAATCAATTCGCTTTTTTTTTCACTTTTCTGGGGTCAAATTTTTTTAACTGTTGTTAATTTTCTCGCATCTCTAGGATATAAAGTTATATCTTCTATTGCGTCAACAAAGTTGTACACATCTTGTAAAGTTTCAAACTGTTTTCCTACTTTTATTTCTACAGTCATTTTTAAACTACTAATTACTAATAGTCCGATAATCGGAATCGTAAGGTTATGTTTGGACGAATATCCAGGGCTTTTTATACAGAGCCTTCGTTAATTACTGATACCCAAGTGACCTTTGGTCCGCAGTGACTTAGGGAGTTTTAGATTTAGATGTTGAAGTCAGTTCAGGATTGGTACTCGTGGTAACTAAAAATTCCCCGTAAATGTCACTGTCAACACTCAAAGTGAGGTTATGTATGCAAACAAGCAAGCCTTGATAAGTTAACAAACGGCTTGGGAATTTTTGGATAAAAGGCTTACCAACAGTGTGGTCACGTGGGTATCAGTAATTAATGAAGGCTCTCTACATATTTTTTTAACAAATCCAGTGCTGTTTAGATGTAAGTAGGAGGGAACGCAACAAATAAGTTTCCTAAATATTATTCTATTCTATTAAGAACGCGTTTAGTTTAGATTTATAGTCCACAGGCTAAACGTGCTCTATTTTATTGATTATAAGAATATTTTTAATTTAAAAAAATGCGCAGAAGGCCTTGTAGTTAAATCAGTTGCAGCTTATTTCTATCTATATTATTTTCTAAATTTAAAAGAAATTTCAAATATGATTTCTTAAACAGTTTCAAAATTTTGGCAGATCTAATTTTGATAGTCTTAAGATGAATTCAAAATAACATCGAAATGTTTTCAAGTCTTTTAACAATAATTGCCCTAGTGCTTACAGAATTTTAAATATGAAATAAATAACAACAAAAAACATGTCTGTCCATTACAGATCATTTTTGACATCTTGTTTTTTCGTAAGTTTCCTTCAATCAAATCTGTTTAGTCGTAAGTCCCTGAGGTTTCGATACATCAAAACCTGATCTGCACATTAAAAAAAAGCGAAATTGTTAAATTTAAAAAAAATATCTGGTATAAAATATACTGAATTTCTTTCGAGAATTTAAATTTTTTTTAAATTTACAAGTAGAACATCCTCCATTTCTTTCTTAAACTTTTAATAATGGTACGTATTTAACGATTAAGTTGTTTTGTCGATTGGATTTATTAATAAAATTGGATAATTTACAGATTTTAATATTAACACTTATTGTTTAATAAAATAAATGACAATAAATTACGCTTGCACCCAAACGTCGCTGCGCCTAAACGGCCCGTGTGACCAAACGGCAGCGCCCAATTGGCCACGCCCAAGCGGCGGCGCTTTGAACTGCGGCAATAAAAATAGGATTTAAATTAAATTTGATTGTTAATGACAACAAATTAAGATTCTTAACATAAATTCTTTAATCCCAATCTACCTTTTTCTGTGACAACAAAAATATCAAGCTTTCTTACTTCGAATTTCTAGTAACGTAAAACATTTTCAAAATCCTAGAAGCACTGAAACTACATTGAAATCGCATTTATATAACATTGCTTTTAATAAACCGCAACGTTATTTAATAACGTCTGTGAAAATTATTGTTAATATTTAATATTAAAACAGTTACAACAGTCACTTGTTTGAGTACCACTATAAGAAGCTGGCAACCCGAATTCGCCCTGGAAGCAGGTCCGACCTATGTCGTGCTTCAACATTTTACCGGATCTCCATCACAATTATGGTCAAGACAACCAACCGATGGTGGAAGAGTTTTCATTATAAATGACGGAACTGGGTAAGAACGATTCTTCTTCTTCTTCCTCTTGTTATAGGCTTGTTTAATACCCGCAACTAGTGCGGGTTCTGTGAGCCCTCTTTGCACGTATGCCGGGCAGGAGGCTGGTCTTACCCGTCGAAAGGAGAAGAAGTTCCACTAAATGGTTTACGATTGCCAAACATGTTAGTATGACAACCGGGCCGACGGCTTAACGTTCCCTCCGAAGCACGGTTGGTTGCAGATATACCCCTATATTGGTCACCCATCCGAGTGAGGACCAGAGCGGACAGTGCTTAACTTTGAATACCGTATAACCGGCATCCGCAGTTCTCCGCCGTGCAACCAACTAGAAGAACGATTCTATTTCTTACAATAATTGGTTTCACTTTTATTTAAATTTAAAACTTGTATTGATTATTTTGCCCTTAAAGTATTGCCTTTAACATTGTTTCGGTTTGCAGGAAAGTATTGGATATAGAAGGTAACCCAGGGGTCCACGCCAAAGTAAAAACATCTCAAAAGCATGGTGGTCTGACCCAGCAATGGATAATAAATTCTGACAGCACTATAATGAGTGCTGCTGATAATAGATACGTTTTAGACATATGTTATTTTACTCCAGGAACTACAATAGTAACGTATCTCAAACACGGAGGACGTAATCAAAAATTCTTTTTTGGAGCTCAATAATTTTTGACTGGTGTGAAGATAGCTTTTATAAGAAAAAATGTTATTAAGTTAAATATCATTATGGTAACAATTAATAATATTATTAATAGTTTCAATAAAAATGTAACCATTTTAATCCTTGTGCAAAACCAAGTAATAAATAAATGTACTATATTAAATATAAACAAACAACATATTATAACATTCAACGGAAACCGCAGTCCTAAACTAGGTACCCGATATTTTTACATCAACCGGAATCAATAAAAGAGGCTTTACAACTTATTAATTTCTACTTTTAATAATTTCATAAATCAGTTAAATTCGTTAAATTTTATTTGCAAACAAAACGACCTTTAATTCTACGTACAATGTAAAATGTCCATGCTATACCCTGTGCAATTGACACAAACTTCGTAAACACGTTTAATTATAAATCACTAAGTCAATTAAAACCAGTAAGCCAGTAAAGGATACAACTTATTTACTTACCTGTTTAAAAATCACCGGAAGACACACAACGAACTAACTTTTCTTTTCAGATAACAACACACCTATAATTTAAGCCTGTTAAAGTGTGACCGCGACACAACCATTAAACATCATTGTTTACGTACACATTGTTTTATCACAGACAGCGGTGGATATTTTCAAGTGTGTAAATTACTTTTGTGTGCAAACAAATTCTGTATTTGGAGGGACTAAACCGTCAACCATTTTGTCAAGAAAACGTATCCATTAGTCTTGCGATTGAACAGCAGACCAGCTTTTCGCTCAACATCGGAAAAAGTCAACACTACCATACTACCCAATCCTGGGAAGTAACGTTGTAGAGGGGTCAACCAGTCCAAAGACGTACCGGTTTAGATAGGTCATTTTATTAAATTGTTCTAATTTAATTTTGTAGTGAAAGACCTCGACATCTTCAGGTATATGAGGATAGATTATGATGATGAATGATGATGTAATCCCAGTTTAACTTGAAAACAGTTACGCTTGCTTTAAAATATTAAACCAACACAAGCTGTTTGTAACCATAGCAATCACATCCACAAACATTTATTATTTTTGCCTTTAATAATTAAATAACGAGTTTGTACGTCAATAAGTAACAAATAATTATACCAACTAAGTGTTTTATTATTTAGTTCGTGGAATACTCTAAAAAATTCTACTCTTGAATTAAAAATTTTGTATAATTCTGCCTTTCATTGACCAACTTAATTTTGTTCATGCACTGCAATATCACGCCTCTCTTGGAGTAGTGATATTTCAGAGCAATAACACGATTTCGTTGTCAGTCAAGCGACAGAATTATAGATAATTTTTAAATTTAGTTGAAAGTATGAAGACATCGATTTTCTACCGTTAATAATAATTGTAGAAAAAAAGTTTCAAATAAATGAAAATGAAGTGAAGTGAAACTTTATCTATACTAGTGAGACCCCAGCGCACAATGCACTGACAGACTCGCGTTGGCCGACCAATAATGAGACGCGACGGTTTTGTAGATGGCGCCCCAAGTGACGCGCATCTAGCCGTCCTTCATATCTATTATAAATTAAAATAATTATTATAGAGCAATCGACGTAGAATGAAAATATAAAAATGTTTCATGTTCCATTTGAGGATAGAGACCTTTCATTGAAAAAAAAATGGTCCAAATTGGTAAAGCGGTAGCCGCTGGAGGAACCGGAGAAGATAACCCTTAGTGCTTTAATATATGTATGGACTAGCGGCACCCGTAGACTACGCACTACAGTTTTTTCTAAAAAAAAAACATAATAAATACGCTATGTCGAGATGTTAGACATGTTCTTAATGCATTCAGCAAAATTTCATATTCTCAAATATGCAAGGAGTCGGCGATTATGGCAATAATGCAAAACTGAACATAGGTAATTACTATCAAATTATGTGAATGTTTATTATTTGAAAGTAAACCCACGAACCTGCGAGGTAGGTCGAGTCACTTTTCGGCAGACCCAGAGAAATTATCACACTTACGATTGGCTTTTATACCCTTGTTTGTTATCTGAAAAAATAAGCGCGCATATATTGCGCTGACTTTTCTCTGTTTGTATTGAATTCTGTATAAGAAGATGGGAGCATAATGTATACAGGGTGCGGCAACTAAAGTGCTACAAGCTTGTATTGCAAAGTAACTAGTGAATATAGATTGTATGTATTGCAACTGCTGAAAACAATTAGCCAAATTAAAGTGGAAATGAGATATTTACTTGCCTTAAGGCTAATTATTGGTTATAATTGTTTCATTGATTTAAAAGATAATGTCTATGGTCTAACCTATTTTTCTCACATTCCTTGGTGTATGGGGATCTTGTCTAAGTAAAATGCTTTAAAAATGTTAACGCGTTAACCTCTCGTGTGAACAAATAGAAGCTTGTATGTCCTCAAACTATATTTTTCAGACTTACTAGAAAAATATTACTAGATTAAAAAAAAATTCTTTTTCAAATTGCAAAATTGTTATTTCAGATTTCACACATTATAAATAAATTTCTTGTACGTCCGAAAAATATTTTTCTAAAAAATAAAAAACAATGTGAGTAAATTTAAAATATTATTTATGCTGATTAAACCAAAACATTCATTAAAATAAATCTTTTAGCTAAAAAATACAATTTTTGTTCCCTGAACTGACACAAACGGCACTTCATACTTACTCTACAACCGGAATTATAAAATATATTTAAAATAATAACATATCATTAAATATCTGTTATCAATTAAATATTTTCTTACATAAATTATTGTTTAATATTTAATACATCTTAAACATTGGGGTTGAATTGGAAATAGAATTTTTGATTTTTGCTTCCCTTGTATCTATATACTATTATTCTAGCTCCTGCTTTATAATTCTTTCGTGCTATATCTACAGCTAAACCACCTTTAACACATATTATAGATTGGCCGGAATTTATAAACCACTGCTGACTCACCCCACCATTTTTTGGAGAAGTTATTACTGCGTCACCTTGATTGTGGCCACCTGCTGAATCTAGTACCTACCTTACTATAAGGAGAAAAATTTTAGTATAATTTTGTCGCAAATATTGCATCTCAAATAAAAATTAAGCGTCCTTACCCATTTCCTAGGTTTACAATGAAAATCCCTCCCTGCTTACCATCTGCCTCGACTGTCCACAATTGTGATTTTAATCCAATAAAGCGTTGAAGTTTTACATGATGCTGACTTGCATCCAAAACAAGACCTGAGCGAGGGTTCCTTATAACAGCGATCTGACTCGTTGTCGTTGTAACTACTGTATTAAGTGTTGTTAATAATTACACTACTGGATAAGGTTTACGTTTATTAATACCAACCGTTTTCGTTGACAGCATAAAATTTATCATTCGAGTAATGAGTAAGAAAGAGATAGCTAAACTGTTTACTAGTTTGTTGCGGAGTGGGGCCACGACGTACAGATCCACTGCAATCTGCTTATAAAAATGCACCGCTGTTTCATTACATTGCAGACAATTGTTCAAAAATATGAAATTTTAAATACAAGCATTGCTTATTCCGGGGCTTTATTCTATTAAGAATAATATTTTTTGATAGCTAGTATATTTTTGGAGATAATGCGTTGTAAAGCCAAGAATGTTGCAAATGAATTAGATTTTCGAGCGACTCGAAACCGAGTAAAACGAGCTCAATAATTATTTATTCCGTATACGTCCGTGCAAATATAAATTTTAATTATTTTTATAGAATTTAATCGTACAGAGATAGGTTTCAAATTTTGGAACCAGATTTATGTTTAACGAATCCAAAATCGAAAACAAAGTAACAATAATAATACCTGAATACACAGTCCTTGTATGCTGTTAACTGAATACTATTTAACGCAAACTAGATTCTGCTATAGACCAAATAAATTATATGTTGTCTACATAGATTAAGCACTTACCTGAAACTGCAATTATGAAGAGTGCTAGCGTATAATGGCAAAACATCTTGTACAATGTAGTTGGTATGCGGCGACTTTAAAATAACTGTAATAGAAATAGGAGTTATCCAGCTTTATATACTTTACTAAGCTTGATCAATCATCACAAAATTAATTTTAAATATTCTGTTAATATATCATTGGTTGTGACATTCATCGCATTTTGAATTTATGTCTGTGCTGGTGTACCCCACTCCTGCCATTTCGCAAGCAACTTCGCATGCTGGCTGGACTAAGCACGGAAAGGTAAACATTTGAAACTGTTATCTGGCAAAAAGCAAAAAACAAAAATATTTGTGTAATTGGTGATGTTTATGAATAGGTGACAAGCCTTCTTTGTTTATCTTATTGATTTTAGGTATAATCAAATATATTTACAAACATTCTGAATTACAAAACAACAGTGAAACGAATAAAAAAGATTAAAAACTGTTGCTAACTTTTTTACATTTTTGTTTCCTATACTTTCAATATAGGAAAGTGTCGAGGGGTAAATCACGGCCATAAATTGTGTACGCCATATTTCCCTTTAGAGACATTTCTTTGGATTTTCCGGGATTTCCTTGGATTTCTTCGGAATTCCTTGGACTTCCTTGCATTTCATCGGGATTTCCCTGAATTTTCTCGAGAATTCCTTGAATTTCCTCGGGATTTTCTTGGATTTCCTCGGATTTCCTTGGATGCTAGCAGTTCTGCAGCTCTTTTTGCGCAAGGCCCTTTTATAAATACCTTGCTGTGGTGAGTCCTGGTCTTTTGATCCAGTGAATC
Organism: Ctenicera cuprea; assembly: GCA_958336395.1. Taxonomy (NCBI): domain Eukaryota; kingdom Metazoa; phylum Arthropoda; class Insecta; order Coleoptera; family Elateridae; genus Ctenicera; species Ctenicera cuprea. The sequence continues at coordinate 13,270,977 of OY284495.1, read as the reverse complement.
TTACGATGACGGCAAATCCAGTCGCCTATAGAAACATTTCCTTGGATTTCCCCGGGATTTCCTTGGATTTCCTCGGAATTCCTTGGACTTCCTTGCATTTCCTCGGAATTCCTTAAACTTCCTTGGGATTTTCTTGGATTTCCTCGGATTTCCTTGGATGCTAGCAGTTCTGCAGCTCATTTTGCGCAAGGCCCTTTTATAAATGCCTTGCTGTGTCTTTTGATCCAGTGAATCTTATAATGGCGGCAAATCCAGTCGCCTATGAAGCTACGGATTGCGTTCCGTGACACTACCAGGGCAGGTTCTGGGCCACAGTATGGCTCTGACGATCCCTGCCTTGCGAGTTCATTAGCTTTTCCTTTTTTCATTTGTCAGGTGTGCACTGTACATGTGTTTATGTGCAGACAGCAGCAGACAGGGATGAAAATTTGCGAAATATGACGTTTACAATCGAGTTTTAACGAACATTTTTATGGTCGCGTTTCAATACAATTTGAGGTAGTGACGTAATTTCTATGTTATTTTAGAGAGGGCTCCGAATTTCAAATTTGTGCGATTAATTTTTATAATATCTAGAATCTTTCTTGGATTTTCCAAGATTTGCTCAGATTTGCTTGGATTTCCTTAAGATTTCCTTGGATTTCCTCGAGAATTCCTTGAATTTACTCGGTATTTTCTTAAATTTCCCTGGATTTCTTTAAATTTCTCTAGATTCCTTATAGATTTCTCAAAGATTTTCTATGCCGTGAACACCAGATTTGCTTCGTGGGTACGCCCTCGCGAAGTACTGATTTTATAAATATGATCGAAATTGCGATTTCTTCGGAAATACACTCTTGGACTTCCAGTGTCCCTAAAAAGTGGTTTTTAAAAAATGCTGTCTGTGGGTGGGCGGGTGGGTGGGTATGTGGGTGTGTGTGTGGTGCATGATAACTACCGAACGGATGGTCCGATTTCGATGAGCTTTGCAATGTGGGGGTATATCAAAAATTCACCGACAAAACAAGCTTTTAAAAAAATCCGAAACCGGAAGCGGAAATTAGACGTTTTTTGGTAAATTTTTTTTCTTAAGCCAAATTTTATAAATTTGAAAACGGAATCTGATAGAAAACTTTAGGGCAAATAAAATGCTTTTTCTTCGTAGTTTCTAGCTTTAAAATGGCGGCCACCACAAAACTTTGAAAATTTTGACTATAATGCCTTATTACATAAAAACAGGTTGACGGATTGCGGAAGAATATTTAATCGTAATAGCCCTATAAAAACACAATGTTACTGTGCACAAAAATTTTGAAACGGTTAAAAGCTTTCAAGTGAAAAAAATTTCTAAAGTTTCGAAATAAGTCAAAAACTGGCAACACGATCCTTTTTTAATTATGCAAAGTCTAAATTAGTGATTAGTTATATGCGCGTGTTATGTAGCTCAGAGTTCTTTCAATACTCGCTACCTACTCAACTCACGTTAAGGCGTTAGATATTGCGCTCCCGTCTTCGGACCAAAAATCTCTGTAAAAAGTTTATTTGAAAAGTTACCAAAATATGCAAAGAATGAAAAATTATTTTTACCTATAGCTAATTGATAGGAGTAGTTAAAACAACGTAACTTCCAGAAAACGTGTTGTTGGTATTAAAACTTTTTCTTAACTTTTTAAAATTATGTTTGATTCCAACAAACAAATTCAAATAGTCTATTGTTTAAAATTTAAAACGATTGGCGTTTGGGTTTTTAAATAAATCATTAATCAATATTAAATTTGTCAAAAATTCCGAAAAAAATATAAATTTAATTTGTTTAATAAATTTATATTTTGTTTAGGAAGCTGATGGTGGCGTATTTTACCTCCTGTTCTCCGTTATTCCCTATCTGTAAAATCAATAAAATCCATTGTTTTGCCTTTATTTCGTAATGGTCAAAACAATGCAACAAACATGTTTTCGTGTTTCATAACTTGTTTATGATTGATTAAGAAACATTTTGTAATCTAATTGTTATTAATTCTAATGTGTGTGTAATTGCAATGTTTTCTCATTTTATATAAAAAATCTTTATCCTAATCTACACCTTGTTACTAATTTTTCTGTAAATAAAACAGTAACAGTTCCTAAAAATATACTAGTTAAGAGAATTGACGTTCCTCTACCACTTTTTTGACGATTAGTTTCATTTTCTAGTAACTGATGTTGTTTAATTGCAACCAATGTTTTATATTGAAAAGTCGAAATGAATTTCTTTCGTTTTCTAATTACTTACGCTCAGAAAATACTCCAATTAGTCTGTTGTTATTTATAATTAGTACCTATTGATTATTTACAGTAAGAATTACGTGAAAATAGTAAAACAAAAACAGCATCACTCATAAGTAAGGCCCGAATTACACTATCAAAGATTTTTGGAAAAAATTATCATCAAAGGTTTTATAAAGTTTAACAGCACGAGGTTACATTTTATCACAGTCAACTGTTACAAAAGAAACCCCATTATTACACTGTAAAATATTTTATAAAAGATCTTTTATCAAAGACTTTTGTCAAAGATTTTTTATGGTGTAATACAGGCCTAATGCAACTTTTGTATCTTCCGTAATAGTACCAACACACATAATAACTTTTAAATCAACAAAAACCATTTTAAACACTTTGTTAATTGCTAAAGAAAAAACAGACAATTTTAAAATTAGGCATCTACAAATTAAATTGCTCGCACTGTATTTCGGTTTATATAGGAGAAACAATTAGAAATTTTGATATTAGGTACAAGCAACACGTACGTTGTTACAAGTATAAACACCCCCATAAATCCAATTACGCCAAAACACTTATTAGTACACAATCATTCAATGACATCACTAACACTATTAAATTTTTACACTATTGTGATGGATATACTAGAAGCATTTGAAATTCATAAACATTTAAAATCTGTATCTTTAAAGAATGAACAAATTGATCTCTTAAATTCACCGTTATTGGACGTTTTGGAATGAGAAATCAAGTTATATGGACGCATATATAGAAAACCAAGATCTAGTAATGAAGATTTATTGTTCCTATAGCAACACCAACTGTTTACTTTTAATTTTGCGTTTGTTAATGATGTGTAAACACGTTGAAATACGTATAAAGCTAACATAAAAAACCTGTTGAAGTTAAGAATTGTTTTATTTATAATAAACACATAATTATGCTATTTTGCTATTTACAGAAATGCGGCGATGTACAATATTTTTTAAATATGTAGCTCATGGGAAATCCAAACGAAATACTTCGTTCAGTTTTTCTTTTTCTACGCATAATAAAGTAGTGTTTTTATAAACATAAGTATAAAAATCTTTAATTTCTTGAAAAGAAAATAAAGTCTTTTTTACAAACCAAAACAGACAAAATAAAAGATCTACTAAATGTTGTATAACCAATGAAACATTATCAGCATATTTAACCATAACATTTGCAAAGGCATTTTTAGCGAAGTATATGAAGCTGTACACAGTTACTCGTATTAACAGGTTTTTGTCGACAGCCACCGCATACAAACTTCAACCTACAAAATATTTTGGTATTACGTGCTAGCTATATTCGTCTACAAAACACTGGCGGTCCTTTGCATGTCGGGTCAGTTTATTGATTCTTTTATTGTTACTGTTGTTATTTATAACTTGCTTTAATTCCATCGGTTGGGAAATGTGTATTTATCGCACTGAAAACAAACAAATAGATACCACACGAATTCGACTATTTATTGTCTTACTAATTGCGGGCTCTAGACTATTTACTACACATAATAAATGATTTTCTAGAAATACCACTTTTAGTGAGCATTTTTTAACACATCTTACATCATCCAGAGAGCTTAGATATTTAGAGGTTACGTTTGCGAGTTTCGATATTTACGTTTAAATCATGTATGTATTGATTATATCATTATCTCGCACAGCTTATGTATCTTCTTTCTTCTTCTACACAATACATCGGACTCTAACACCTCGAGGCAGCGTTATTGTTATGAATCCATAATCTCTAAACACGGTTAGACCTAAATAGTTTCCTGTGTCATGATAATCAGTTTTAGAAACATCTACAAGGACCAAAATGCACGAATACAGGTAAGTTCAATAGATCGCAACGAGTTGTAACGATTTCGACAGAAACAAAAAAAATCCCCTAAACAGAATCAGAATTGTATAACCAAGCAAGAGCTTTCCCTGAAAAAGATTCCTGTCTCTTCCTTAGTGGTCAATTTATATGAATACGGGCTATTTCATTTTGGAATTATATTTTAAACAGTTTTTCCCAAAATACAAATGGCAGCACGTAAATAATTCATCTTCTGCGTATTTTATGATTTATGGTATATACCGATGTTATCTTTTTTGCTCGAAAATTGATGTTTTTGATTTATTTATAGAAATGTTATGAAATAACATATTTTTTAAATATTTAGTTGTGGGAAATCCAGACGAAGTACTTCGTTCATTTTTACTTTCTCATACTTACAACATACGAAAGTATTGTACGTAAGTACAAAAATTTCATGTTATTGACAAAAAGAGAAAAATCATTTTTTTAAGCTTTTGCCAATTATGATCGCCGTTTAGAAAAATACCAAGGGAGCGGTAAAATAACACAGGCAAAAGTTAAAAATCTGCTGAATGTTTTATAATCAATGAGATATTATCAGAATATTTAACCCTCAACTTTGTGACAAAATTTAGCCAAGTACACAAAGTTGCATAACACTATTTGTATTAGAAGTTTCATGTAGAGAGCCACCGCATACTTACTGTACGGTACAAAATGTTTTGCCATTACGTGCTAGTACTATTCGTAGTTGCATTCTCAGGTAACTAACTGCTTTGTTATGGTAAGAATGTATGTTTTTTCGTAGAATTAAATTTGTGCGGTTTTAAAGATTCAATTTTTATGAAAAACCGAGTTGCCATGAAAATCCGAATGTTTCCTCAAAATGCAAAAATAGTGTGCACACTTTGAGAATTAGTTTTATAATTCAAAACGCTTCTTTACGGAATTACAGCTTCCGAAAGTAGGAACAGGAAACGTTAGATGACTGTGGCCAAAAATAAAATTTTACGTTTTTTTGCAGAAAATAGACGTCTGAATCGCTAGAAAATCAAAATAGTGGTTTGCGAAAAATGTATGTATGTGTGACGGCGTGCGTAATGCACTGATTTTTATTTACTCATACTTTCAGCATAAGAACCTACTAATTTCAAAAAAATTTTCGAATTTAAGATTTTGACGGATATACGCGTGTTGGGCCTCCAAGAACCTAAAAAAGTAGTATATAAAAATATGTGGGTGTGGGTGTGCGTACGTTCGTGCGTGCGACTAAGCGCACATACGTATGTGTACGCCTCATATCTCCCCAACGGACGAACGGGCCAATTTCGATAAGCTTCAAAAATAAAATTTGTTTGCAGTATTTCTTTGGGAAAACTAATTTTTATATCTTAAAACAAATCTGATAACAGAGCTTAGGAAAAATCAAGCACTTTTTGTCTGCATTTTCTGGTTTCAAAACAGCGACCGCTACAATTTTTTGACAATTTTGGCTTTAACCTCTATTTACGCAAAAACGACAGATCAGGATAAATTTTAAATTACAATAGCCCTAGAAAAACACAACGTTACTATGCATGTGTGACGCCTCTGAAGGCGAAAGTACTATACCGATTTTGATGAAATTTTAAATGCAGAGGTACATTAGAAATTGTAGTTTTAGTTGAGTTTTTCCAAAATATCCGAAACCAGAAGCGGATGTTTTTTCGATAGCTTTTTTTTATAAAATTAAGTTTTTGAAATTTGAGCACAGGATCTGAAAGAAGAACTTAAGGCAAATCGAAAACACTTTTACCGACCTCTCTAACTTCAAAATGGCGGCCACTACAATTTTTTGAAGACCTCGCAATGGAAGTTCTCCACAGTTTTGAAATTTATCAAATGAATGTTTTTAAATAACTGCTCACGCGATTGTTTCAAACTGTGTAGGCTGCTAGAACCGAAAATTGGCTACATTTTGGTTTTTTTTTGGAATACCACAATTCCAATGAAACGCGAACAACGAGAAACAATAAATAACTTCTGCTTAACAAAAATTACTCATCTTGACACCGCTTTTCTGAATTACTTATGAAAATAACTAATAAAAATTTTTTTAAAATGTAATAATTTTCAAAACTTTTTTCAAAATATTGAAAATTATGAAAATGTTTCATATAATTTTAAAATTCTCAAAAATTATCATCATTTTTTTTAAATTTCCTAAAATTTTCAACATTTTCATAAATTTTCCAATCTCAATTGTTTTAAATTTTCAAAATTTCAAAATTTTTAAAAAAATTCAATAATTTTAAAATTTTTTTATATTTTTCAAAATTTACTAATTTTTCAAGTTACAAAACTTTTAAAAATTTTCATTGTTTGTTAAATTTTTTTGAAAATTTAATTTCATTGCTTATTTATTCAAAAGTGACTGAAGTTGCAGTTATTGTCTTTAACAAAACACAACATTAAGAATAACATAGGTGAAAATTGTTACTAATACTTAATAATAACACAGTTACAAGAGTAGCCTGTCTGAGCACTGTTATAAGAAGTTCGGAAGACAATCATTACGTTGTAAGTGCAAATCAGGCCATAGTCGAGCTCCAATATTTTACCGGATCTCCTTCACAATTATGGACAAAGCAGCCAGCCAATGGTGGTGGGTTTTTTCTTGTAAATAATGGAAATGGGTAAGAATGATTTTTTTTATTTCAATTCGACAACCGCAAGCATAAGTTCAACATTTACTTAAATTTAGTGGTATTAATTACGCTGCTTGTACAGTATCCTTCAAATATTATGTTAAAAATTGGTTTGGTTTGCAGGAAAGTATTGGATATAGAAGGTAACCCACGTGACAATGCCCAGATAATAACATCTCAGAAGCATGGTGGTCTCACCCAGCAATGGATCATAAATGCTGACAATACTATAATGAGTGCTGCTAATAACAATTTTGTTGTGGACATATGCCATTATATGGGAACTAGAATAATAACGTATACAAAACACGGAGGGCCTAACCAAAAATTCGATTTTGAATTCCGGTAATTTTTAAGGCAGGCAGGCGTAAAGCTAAATATCTATTGTAAGAAAAAAATTATGAAACAATTTTGTTACGATCTATAACAAATATTTAGTCACATATAATTATTGTAACAATCAGTAATATAATTTCGCGATTTATCTTATAACGAGCTGTAAGAAACCGTCGACCTTGTCGCGTAAAGTTGAGACAGTTCCGGATTTAATATAGACAGATGTTTCAATGTTTATAATACATACATACACATGTAGCTTAATGCTTCGTATTTTAATAAATCGTTATAATTGAAAAGTCTTTAAACATTTATTTAAAATCTTTCAATATTTAAAAAATGTTTATCGATTGAAGTAAATCCTTAAAACATGTACTTTAAATATTATAATACTAAATGAATCATTATACCGTCTGTCTATAAAGTAACACCCCCCCCCCCCCCCCAACTAACTTTTGAACGACTTGATACTTTACCACAATATTTGCTGTGCCTTAATGGGAAATTAAATATTTTAGCCGAAAATTAAATTTTGTATCATTCAAAATGGCGACTGGGGGCTATTTTAAATTTTTTTTAAACAGAAAGGGGAGTCGAGTGACACCTCATTTGAAAGGTGTTTTAATTCTGCGTCTGATCCTAGAGTTTCAAAAAGAAATATTTAGTTATAACAAAATGGCGGATTTTAAACAAATGGACTCACTCAATTCAAAATTGTTTTGATTTTTTTATCCAGGGTCGAGTGACCCCTCATTTGAAAGGTTTTTTAGTTCTGCGTCTGATCCTAGAGTTCCAAAGAAAAATATTCAGCCATAACAAAATGGCGGATTTTAAACAAATGAACTCACTCAAAATTGTTCTGATTTTTTTATCCAGTAGTCCACTTTCTCAACGGACATTTTCTTGGAAGATGGATTGATAGGCGGGGGCCTGTAGAATAGCCGTCTCACTCCCCAGATTTAACTTTCTTAGATTTTTTTCTATGGGAATATCTGAAATCGAAAGTGTACAGAACCCGTCCAGAAACAATTGAAGAACTGGAGCAACCATTACAGAATTTTGCAAAAATATTACTCCAGAAACTTAGGAAAATGTAAGGCAGGAATTTCATAACCGACTTTTTATGTGCCAAGAAGTGAATAGTAAACATTTAGAACAGGTATTTTAATTAATTTAAGCTTTAATTCTTAGTTTTTTTAAATAGACTTCTTTATCTTCAAACATTGTCATTTTGTTATGGCTGAATATTTTTCTTTGAAACTCTAGGATCAGGCGCAGAACTAAAAGACCTTTCCAATGAAGTGTCACTCGAACCCTCTTTCCATTTTAAAAAAATTCAAAATGGCGCCCAGTCTGAAAGATAGTATTTAATTTCCCATTACAGCACACCAAATTTTGTGGAAAAATATCAAGTCGTTCAAAAGTTAGTTGGGGGGAGAGTTACTTTATAGACACAGTGTAGATATTAATAAATAGTACAGATTTTTATAATCTTCGAATATTTAAAAAATCTGAACGCATTTACATAAATAAAACTTCGGCTCTCGCATCAGCTTGATCAGCAAGGTTACATAAATATGTCGGCTAAATTTAAAAAAAAATCGTTTCAGGCCACTACTTTTTAAGTTACAGAGTTTGAAGGAAATGTTGAATTTGCCCACAGTTTTATATACAAAATTCGGTTTAAAAAAATTATGCCACTAAAAAAAATGTCTACCTTTCGCTTCCAATTTCGGACTTCTATTTGAAACTTTAATTTGTCGATGAGTGTTTGATATATCCTTGCATCCGTTCGGGTGACACAAGCTAAAAAAATAAAAATTCATATTTGAATAAATTGGGTAACGGAGAGGCCCTCGTCTATTTTTTTGAAGTTACGTCACTGTTCGTTCATCAAAAAGAATTGTAATAATTTTCTCGATGCAACTGTACTGGGGCTGGTTTTACCAGGCTTCGCCTTTTTTAACTAAATGAATGAACGATTGCAAGTTTTTTTCCAATGAAATAAAAAAACTGCAAAGTTGCAACGAAAAAAGAATAGATTGTAATTTAAGATTAGATTTAACAGCAACACCAAATAATACTATTAAATTAAGAGAAAAACAGATTAATGAAATTAAAAAATGTAAAAAAGAAAAGCATAATTATTGTGATATCAAATTTTCTCCTGCACAAATAGGTGGATTTATGCCTGCTTTAAATCCTACTGCCATGTCTGTAGCAAAAGGACTGGGATTATGGCAGCTGGTTATGCAGGTACTAAATTAGCTTAAATAGCTTTTGAAGACGGGATGAAAAACAAAAAAAAAGGATCTATGTATAAGGGATAAAAATGATAGGAAAAAAAGGTTAAGTAATGTACAAATATATAATATAATGGAGAATGAAGAAAACTTTTAAGGTGTATTTGCGATTAACACGTTACCAAAAAAAAATTAAAAAGATGAATCAGGTATAATTAATTTTCAATCATCAAATTCTTATGGTTCACACTGGGTGTGCTACATAAACAAACCATATTTAAGAACTATTTTATATTTTGACAGTTTTGAACTTCCTCCACCAGAAAAAATTAAAATATACTTTTTAAAGCAGTGGCATAGTACACAAGTACAAATGAACTCTTCTGTTTTATGTGGTTACCTGCTACTGTATACATATATGTGATCATTAATGTAAATAAATGTAAGGATTTTTATGATATCTTATATTTTTTTAATCAACTACCCTGCAAATCAACTGAAAACAAAACCATAAAGAATTTCAGCAAAGCATAACAGAGTCAGTCCAGAGTCAAAGACGAAGCCTGAAATCTGAAATCCTGAATTCTCAGACTTTGTCCGATCACGAGGTTTCACCGAATTTATTGGTCTATAAATGATGGAAACGAAAAAAATTCATTTGTTAGATTTGCACTCAAATAAAGAATATGATATTACTAATGTTTACAGACCAGACACTATTGGACCTGGAGAGGGTATAATATTCATTTTAAATGATGATGTATTTGATGGAGTCACAGAATTGTTCTTATCAGAAAAAGATTTAAAGTCTGGCAAAGCCAACCCAGAGTCAAAGACGAAGATGGACCACCTAAAACCTTTTAGATTTGTTAAACAACGTTTCATAGTTAATTCTTACAAATATAATAATAAAGCTTTTTCGAGATGATTTTATCTTTAGATCTGACGGATCCAAGTCCACAAGTGTTATTTCAATAATTGAGTCCAGAGCCGAAGACGAATAACTGAATCGATATTATTATTAATCTGTTATAAATGGAAAAATACTTAGAAAAACGAATGTATATATACAGGAAAAGTTACATATTTTTTTATAAAATTGGAATTGGATTATCTAAAGTAAATTATTATTTAGTGCATCTGGATTATCTTCTTTTGCTCTACCGCTATTAGTTTGTTTATCTCTTGGTGCTGGAGTAATAGAAATCCTAGATAAGAGATTAAAAATATCAGAAAGAATTGAAGAATATAAGTTAATTTATAAATTCTATAGATTATTATTATAATTATACAAGACTGGCGAATTAAATGAAATAGAAATAAATTTACGAGAAGGACTTTATTTGCAACTTCAAGTAATTTTCCAGAGAAAAATATTTACAACAGGTTCACCTCAATGGCAATTAAAAATTTATCTTATAAATGCAGCCTAGAATTAGATTAGAACACAAGATGGATAGTGTCGTAATAATATATTTTTCTTTATTATGTACTTTTTCAATTAATGGGTCAGGTCTTGCCTCTGGTGGTCGAACAGAGTCCGAGAATTTTTTAATTAATCAGTTATCATAATTATTTAGAACAATATGGTTATATTATGTTAGGTGATTTTAATTTAAACTGGGAAGCAGAAACAACCTACGTAAATTTAGACTTAAAGGTATTGTACGAATGGCTGGATTAAAGCAGGCTGTAGGTAGACCGACCAGAGTAACAAAAACAAGTAGTACATTGATTGATCTTGTCATACCTAATATGCGAAAATTAAAATGCAGTGTTGATTTTGTACCGAAAGTTAGCGATCACAATTGGCAGAAAGTCATAATCGATGCTCACATGAATGAAAAGTGGAAATTAGTTGAAATAAAAAACATAAGTTACAAAAAAATGTGTCAAGAATTCATAACACTTAATTGGAAGATAGGGAAAATTGTGTCGACAAAATATATGATGAATTGCATAAAAATATTCAAAAAGCCTATAACTTGGCGGTAATCCGAAGAACTATAAACGTAAACAATTCAGTACCTTGGTTTAATAAAAGGGTAGTCGACGCACAGAAAATACGGGACATTGCATACCATCGTTTGAGGTACTTAGAAACAAATAAAGAATAGTCCAGGCAATGAAGACATAAAAGGGGGCTTTCGCTACAAAAGGTCAAGGAAAGTTTTAATTTGGTAGATTTGTACAGTTTGGTGTCCTAATTAATATTCCGAGTTTGCGACCTTGAGCGATCGCCGCTCGCGCCGCCATTTTGGAAAAATGGTACCGAAAACCAGTTTTTCGAGAATATCTTCTTTCCAGCGCCACCTAGGTTAAAAATAGATATTACAAAAATTATAGAGCATGAAATTTACTGCAACTTTTGTAAAAAACATTTTTCAATCAGATGAATAGTTCACGAGTTACAGCGGAGTCAAGCTCAGCAAATTTCTACAATTCGCAAAATCGCTACATGTTTTCTCGAAATTTCAGTAAATATCGATTACTTGTTTTTTACTCATTTCCGTGCAACAAATTGACGGTATTTACAGAACTTTTAGATTACATTGTGTGATTTTCTTTTAGGACTAAACGAATATTAGCGAAGAGGACTTCAGAACAGAGCAGGTCAACATTCTTTCGGTTGGGGCCAATACAAAAGACCCTTGGAGGGTCTGCTATCCCCCCTTTCTGACCCAAATCTTTACGAACATCTACGTCTACCGCTGACTTACATCTCGACGAGTCGATGGTTCCAACTGTTTCGCAAGAAAGATTTTTCTCAAACGAAACAAATAAAATTCGCTTGATTTCGATACTAAAGAAGAAATTTGAGAATTCTAATTTCACAGTAAAACAGGCTACAGAAGATGCTGACACATTGATCGTTAACACGGCGATCAGTATGTCCGCATCGTTTGATTCCGTATTCATAGTAGGAGAAGATATAGATCTTCTCGTCCTGCTAACAGCACTGGCGAGATCTCATCCAAACGTTTACTTTTGCAAACCAGGCAGAGGAAAAATTGTTGAAAAAATTTACTCTCCTCGAAGTCTACAGTATGGAGAAATAGTGGCGGACAACATATTGTTCCTGCATGCGTTCAGCGGTTGTGACACTACTTCTGCTGTTTTCAACGTAGGAAAAATTAAGTTTATAAAAACACTTGCAAAAAACGAATATTTAAGCCGAACTATACAAGCTTTCAAAGAGCGAAACGCAGATCCCGAAGTCATTGCTGCTGCGGGTGAAAGCTTTTTTATCGCTCTTTACGGCGTTTCCAAAAAAAACACCATTACTATGGGCTCCCTACGTTATCAAAATTTCGCAAGATCCGTGACGAAGTGTAAATTCAATCTTGCTACATTACCCCCTACAAGAGAAGCTGCACGGCAACATTCCCTTCGGACCTACCACCAAGTTCAGGCTTGGTATGATATACACGAGAGTCCAGAGCAATGGGGTTGGGAAAGAAGCAAGATTGGGTTTAGTCCAGTGAAAACAACAAAAGATCCGGCACCCGAAGCACTCCTGAAATTCATTTCGTGCAAGTGCAAGAAGGGGTGCGGTCGAGCCTGTGGGTGTAGGAAAACAGGCTTGTAGTGTTCTGTTATCTGCACATGCTGCCATGGAGACGCGTGTGAAAACAGCGCAGAGATTTTTGCGGGCTCTGGAGAAGAAGAAGAAGAAGACGACGACGACGAGAATGAAGACCTGACCGTTGCGAAATTATTAGCACACGAGGTCGAAGAAGACAACGAAGATGAAAACTTGGAAGAGGAGGAAATAAATTTGCAAGAAGATATTGATATCAGTGAGCCTGGACCATCTAGATTCTAGGGCATCGAAACGGAAGAAAAGACATCAGTAAATAACGAATCGTGGATTAGACCTACTGGGCGACAAATCAAGAACCAACGTATTGGTATCTACAGCGATAGCAGAGCCGCTTTACTAGCCCTAGGCAGTTGTAAAATCACCTCAGGAGTGGTACTGCGGTGTCGTGAAGCTCTCGACGATATCTCAAAAGATAATGCCGTCTCCCTTGTATGGGTGAAAGGACATGACGGAACCTACGGCAACGAAAAGGCTGATGAGATTGCGAGACTGGCCTCCGGACAACCTCTCTGGGGGCCAGAACCCGTAATTCCCATATCCCTGAAGACATTAAGCTTTATGCTACACCAAGAAACCTTAAAAAGCTTCACACGAAGATGGGTTAACACTCAAAGCTGTCGTCAAGCAAGGGCTGCTATTACGGCACCCTCGCCAAAAACAGCCAAATACTGTGTGCAACTGTCCCGAAAGAACTTACGACTAGTTGTGGGTATCTTATCTGGACACTGCACCCTGAAGCAACACATGCACAGGATGGGACTGGCGGACAGCCCAAACTGTCGTGCATGCAACGAGGACGATGAGTCGGCAGAACATGTCTTATGTCACTGCCCAGCTCTCGCAACAACCAGAGGATCCATGCTGGGGGACTTCTGGCCTAACATGGCCGAAATCAGCAACACTCCAATTGCGGATGTCCTCAAGTACATCCAAAAGGTTGGATGGCTTGGGTGACGTCCAATGTGGAGAGCTGCTGGGGAGGTAGTACAATGGGCCCACCTATTGTGGCCTAAGTGCGCGTGAGGTAACTCACACTCCCAATTCCAAATCCAGAATCCAGTAGGCCTACTGGGGATACCACATGAAAAAAAACGCGCCTCTCGCTCTACCTCATGGTGGTACTTAAATGAGTAAAAAACGGTGGTACATATTAAGTAATCGATATTTACTGAAATTTAGAGAAAAAATGTAGCGATTTTGCGAATTGTAGAAATTTGCTGAGCTTGACTCCGCTGTAACTCGTGAACTATTCATCTGATTGAAAAATATTTCCTACAAAAGTTGCAGGAAATTTTATGCTCTATAATTTTTGTAATATCTATTTTTAACCTAGGTGGCGCTGGAAAGAAGATATTCTCGAAAAACTGGTTTTCGGTACCATTTTTCCAAAATGGCGCCGCGAGCGGCGGTCGCTCAAGGTCGCAAACTCGGAATATTAATTAGGACACCAAACTGTACAAATCTACCAAATTAGAACTCTCCTTGACCTTTTGTAAGTCAGAACCTACCCATTGCCTGGACTAGAATGGAAAACGTACAAACGAAGTAGGAATGAGTATATATCTACATTTAGATCTGAAAAAATCAAACATCACGAGGATAAAATTGACAACTGTATGGGAGATCCTAAGAGAATGTGGAATACCATTAAAAAAGTTATAAATAAAGATGCTAGCAAAAAATAAATAACGGAGCTGTACTTTAATGGTATTAAGGAAACGGATCAAATGGTTATTGCTACAAATCTGAATAATTATTACATAACCAGTATTACTGATATTGTGCAATCCATACCAAAAAGTAATTAAAGTTTGAATAGTGTTAATATTAATATTACTGAGTGCAGTAGCGTCAAATCTTTTTCTGAATTAAGTTTAAATAAACTTCGAACATATGTTCAGCGTTTAAAATGCAAGGGCAGTGCGAATTTGCTAATAAATGCTAAGATTATTAAGAAAACTTTTGATGCAATAGGTTATCAGTTACTAAATTTAATAAGTACTTCTTTAAAGTCTGGCCAGTTTCCGAAAAAGTTAAAATGTTCGTTAATAGTTCCTGTTCCTAAAGTTACAAATACTAAACAAGCTACGGACATGAGACCAGTGAACATGTTGCCTGATATTGAGAAGATTTTTGAAAGAGCTGTTTATGACCAAATCCTTGAATACATTAAAATGAATAGAATATTGGTTAAACAACAGTCAGGGTTTAGAGATGGTCATTCCACAGAAACTGCTCTACAGAGTGTGCTAGAAGAATGGAAGCAGTGTATTGATCGCAGTGAATTAGTTGTTGCTGTTTTTGTTGACTTGAAGCGAGCTTTTGAAACAATAGACAGAGAAAAATTACTAAATAAGTTGAAAATGTACGGAAATGGAGGTGTAGTGTATAAATGGTTTGAAAATTACTTAACTGGAAGAACACAACAAACGAAGTGTGGTAATGCTGTGTCTGAAGGTAGTGCAGTAAAGATTGGTGTACCTCAAGGGAGTATCCTGGAGCCATTATTATTTATATTGTATATAAATGAAATGCCCCGGATACTAAAACATTGTAAAATACAGATGTTTGCAGATGACACTTTAATATATATCACAGGAAAGGATATTTGCAATATGTCCACCTTCATAAATAATGGCCTCAAACTGTTGAATTATTGGCTGGGAGAAAATATTCTTAAGATAAATACCGAGAAAACGAAATGTATGTTGCTAGCGACAACAAGAATTTGCAATGAGGTTTTTAACTTACAGTTACAAATCAAAGTAAATTGTGATGTAATAGGTTATGTTGATAGAATGAAATATTTAGGTGTGTTGTTAGATAACAAGCTACGTTTTAATACGCACATGGAGGGACTTACTAAAAAAATTGGCAAAAAATCAGTTTTTTGGTAGATTAAGTGGTTCTTTGAGTATTAAATCTCGGAAATTGGTCTAAAATACTATTGTTCAACCTCATTTTCTGTACTGCTAGACATTGTTGTTTTTAGCATCAGTAGGGCAATTAAGTAATTTACAAATTTTGCAAAATAAAGCAAAGAGAATAATCTTAAAAAAGACCAAATATGCTAGAATTAATGCTATGTTAAAGGAGTTGAAGTGGTTAAATATATTAAATTTAGGTAAATTTTGTGCTCTGATATTTATTTACAAAATTAAAAACATGTGCGTTCCTTTCTATTTAGCTGAGGTCATAAAGTACAATAATAGTGTGCATGCATATGAATCTAGAAACTGTAACAATTTTTACTTGAGCAACGAAGGAAGGACCTTGTGTAAAAAATCAATTTTTCATAAAGGTTTTTCTGAATATAATTCATTGCCTACAGATATTAAACAAGCTGCATCCCTGACAATTTTTAGAAACAAATTAAAAAGCCATTTAGTTCGTTAGCATAAAATAAGTTAAGCGGTAGTTCCTATTTTTTACTTAATATTTCTAACTTACGTATAAGCATATTTTTCTTTTGTTTGTGTTCTATACAATATATTTTTTTTGTATTAACATTTTTTGCTAAATAGAGATAAAGATAAAGATATTAACAAACATTCACAAAGTCTCATTATTGATGGGAAAAGTAATGAAAATACTTCATCTTAGACTAGTGCTTCGCCGAATATTAAAAAAAAACTAATAAATTATCAAGAATTTTTTGAATTACCAGTAGATACTACTTTAAATTAATAAACTATAAAGTTAATAGACACTGAAGGATGTGGTGTATCAGATAGACCTTTACAGTTTTCGATTTTACATACTAAATGAATAAATAATAAACTGAAGTGGTATTTTCTATTAAGTATCAGATTAAGCACAAAGAAATATTGCAACAAGAGCTTTTAATGTGTGGCAAGAGAAATGTAATTTAATTTTTGAATACAATATGGTGAATCCGGACATATCAATTATGTATTCTCAATTATGTAACTCACAGAAACAATTATCGTTGCATGAAAGATCAATGCAGTTATGTTTTTGATAGAAATGGAAAAGTTTATAAGGCATGCTTTTTTTCCTACAGATCCCAATAAATTTAAAGAAATACATGTGGACAGCTCAGACAAGTGGTATTTTAAAAATGAATCGACACCAGAAAATCAGATAAGTTTTTACACTGTATTAGTTCATGAAAAAGGACATAATTTAGGTTAAGGTCATCCCTCCCAAACAGAATCAATTGTGTTCCATTATTATACCGAAACAATTAATAATTTAAGCAATGATGACGTTTGGGCTATTCAATCCTTATATGGTTCTAAAACTGAAACAAAATCTAGTGAATCCAGTTCATCATCAAAGGGGATAATCACAACCACTATAACATCAACAACTCAAATAGATTTAATAAAACCAGACATATTTAAACTTAAAATACCATCTTTATTTTTAATTACAACAAATAATAAAACGTGTATATTTTCTATGAAAAATGGGTTTGGATGGTAGAATTAAATGAAAATATATTTACCAAAGCAAAATTAATTATTGAATATCTTCCGTTTTTACCTCAAAAGAAAATATTACATATTTATCAAAGACCATGTGGAGATATTATGATTATTTTCGATAATAAAATTTTCGTTATGGATTTTCCATCTTTTGCAATAAAATCTGGTTGGTATGATCGTCCTTTAGATGCTCTTGGGGTTTAAAAGAAACGAAAATTAATTGTATCTTTAACAGCTATTCTGGAAGAACTTTTATATTTTATAATAATTTCTGTTTTTTAGAATTAGACGAGTGTTTATACAAACCAAAAGCATATGGAATGATTTATGACTTATTCGGAGGTCTACCATCAGGAATAAAATAATAATGCTTTTAGATATACAGATGGTTTGTTATATTACTTTCAAAATAAAACATTTTTTGAGTACAATGAATTTACTAGAAGAATTGTGACATGTTTGATATACATTATTCTATTAAAAGAATATTAGAACAAATTAAGTAAAATTTAAGATTTCAGCTGTACCTTATACATGGCTTTTCTCTCTGGTTTTACATAATACGATTCATGTGACAGATTGATGTGTTTAAAAACTTTTTCTTCTAACATATGTATAAATTCAAGTACGTATATACACATAATTTTTTTTTCAAGTAAAATCACATGAATGAGATGTAATTATTTGCTGCAATTCAATCAAACTAGTTCTGCCCTCTGTGAACGAAGAGCATTAATAGATATCTGATTTAAAGCACTGTAAACAGTTTAAGTAGGTATCTGTTAATATTCACAAACATAGATACCGCCATAACACATCGCATTATCACGTATTTAATTTTTATCTGTGGCATTATCTGAGATCTGAATCGGTCTGAATTTACGCAATTTAGATTGTCAACTTTGGTCCTTTCCGTCTCAGTTTTATATTATTAATTTATCGTATTCAAAGATTTGTTATTGGTAAGAACTGGTTTTAAACATAGAAAATCTACGTTGCTACAGATGATTTACTTTTTAAGGGTTAGTACTTTTTTTTATGGCTTCATCTACATGCAGTGGCGTAGGAAGTACTTTTTTCTGGACGGGGGGGATCCTAATCTAACCTAACCAACAGCAAATGCCCGATTTCCGATAGGTACTTCTTTTGCACTAATGAATGTGCTACGTAAAACAATGAGCTAGTATTTGCATTAAAAAACTGCTATTAATATAGTTAGTGTGAAATACAAACGTGTTAAATGTTTGTTTTATCAAGGTTTTTTCTAAGGGGCGCTGGGCCCCCTTCTTCATATTTCAGGGGGGGGCTGGCACCTCCTGGCCCGCCCGCTTGCTACGCCACTGTCTAAACGATTAGGAAAGAGCAAAGATGCAAGCTGTTTCACAGTTGAGAAGGTAATTCAACTTATTTATATTCTAAGTGACTGTTAATTTGTTTATCAAAGTTTTCCTAATTTGTAGAGCAGATTTTATTTTAATTTCGCTTCGAGTAATTTTAATGATGTTGTCACGATGAAAGCTTGTGAAGATATTAAGAGGTACTTGCGCCTACACTATTCCCAAATATAAACATGTCAACATAATGTAATGTCTGACCACTACCCATGTAACCGTATTGAAACGTTGTAACCGTCTTACCCCCCACTGCAGCGTGCAGTTCCTTTTGGCATGTCACTTTTGCATATGTCCCGCGTTTACTCGCTATTCTAAAAGCATTTGTTTCATTTTGTGCGACGCACTTGTAAAGTCCGAACTGGGCATTGATTGTATTCGCAATCAACCTTTACGTCTCACTGCTGGGCACCGGCACTCTTCTCTGCCACGTACTCTTTTTAGCGCTAAGGTGAAGTACGGGAGACCTACAGTTTAAAGTCGAATCCGAACGACTAAATACCAGAGAAGGTTTTAGGTATTAAGACCCACGGCTGCCTACACCGGATTGGGGAATGTGAGTGGCGGGTTGCTGCATAGATTATTATTATTGCTGCATGGCTTCGGCGGCGAATCGAACCCTAGACCTATAGCGTTAGAGGCCAAGCGCCTAACCTCTGAGCTACCACTACTCACATTGGTTGTATACAGTCAAAAAAATATTTTTAATATTACACCAAACAATATGCACACAAACAGAAATTTGGAAATATTTACAGAGAACAATAAAGAGTTATTTGAATGATAAAGTTTGTGAGATTTAATACGAACCAAATAATTAATATAATAAACAAAATAAGTTATTACATTTTTAATGATAAAAACTAGCGGCTCTAGCTGGAGCTTCAGAAGGTTATGGTCCACGTAGTGGCCGGACTTGGGGTTCGCAATTCCTGGTGGTGGTTATTGCCGCGGAGCTCTCGAAGGAGCTGGGTGGTGGTCGTCTCTTTGAGGAGCCTGTGAAGATAGTTCTCCTTGGACCAAAAGCTAGTGCTCGATCTAAGTAGTAAGTTTAAGACTGGAAACTTTTGCTAGATCTTAAAAACTAACTTCCTTTTTCTGTGTACACGCACTGCGTATATATACATATACAATGTCTGTGAACACAAACACAACGTTCCCGCGTTTTTGTAATCTCGGGTAAATTTTTTATTTATTTTTTTTATTACGCAGTTGCTAGAATGTCGTGCGAGAGTGTGAAACAGACCACGCAGAAAGAGAGAGAACCAGTGATATCAACTTATCCGTAAAGTTTAATTCGTAGTTATGCAAGTTCACTCTTACCCCCCCCCCCTCCCCCCCGAACGCTGATTGGTTATGTAAGTGGGAACAGTGGGTCGGAGCTGCATTTAATCAGGGGTTTATAGTCCTTCAAAAGTAAATCATAAGAACTTTGGGAACCGCTGCTATATGCACCCTCAAACCATTTAATTTAATGACACTTTAATGTTATTGAAACAACTTCAAGCATAAGAAGAAATATTTTTCAAGTCTTTAATATTTAAACAAATTATTTTGGTACGACCGAGGACCCTCACAGCGGCGAAAGGCGTGGACAAAGGCACCTCTGACGAGGCAGGCGTTGTAACAGCCACTTTGATGATTTCAACTTGGTACGCCCACCCCTCTACGGAAAGGTTTAAGCTCTTCTTAATTGGGACCAAAGAGAACTGGGTGAGTTATTTCAGAAGGTGGAGTCATCACTAGCTTCCGAGTTGGCTCTTAGAATGGAAACATCCTGCCCGATAACTTATTCTTGTCTCAACTTAGCCAAGCGCGGATTGGGGGTATCTCAATCCGTTTTCAATAAAGGCCGTAGCGGATTAAACCAAAACAAAGGTGTCGCGTAGCCACCGTGGCCTCCCACTATAAATTGTAGAATGTTGTCTAAGTTTTAAACTTTTAAGCATCTTATTCAAGCTAAATAACAAATATTCTTTTAAAGTTTCGTGAGAAGAACGCGCATATTTCGAAATTGTTTAAAAATTTTAATATTACATACAGCGTTGTGTCACTGTACCTCAAGAAAAGGAAGGTAGGAACTATCGACGTTTAGAAATGAGAGAGCAAACAACAAAAATTTGAGAAACTCTGACTTGCTGCGTTAAAACAGGTGATGGCAACAATTTATTTTCTTGTATGTGTCTCAGAGGCCTGTGGTTTTAAATCAAAAATTTGAAAAACCAAATAGCTTTTCATCATTGACACGATTGAGGTGGAAAATAAAAATCTAAGCTACAAGTAAGCTGTTTTAGATTTTCTGGATTTTAAGCTCCGCCCCTATCATTGGTCTGCAGCGTGCTGCTGCGTAAACTCGGACAACATTCTACATGCACTAAAGAAAACTCAAAATGTAGGTAAAATATGCGCTGAAAAAGGTCAAAATATGCAGTTAAATGGCATATGTACAAAAAAACAATTCATTTTTTTACAAAAAACTAATTACTAATTACTTACGGCCATCAAGAACGTTAAAATCGGGCTATTAAAATTTCTAAATTTTATTATTTACGTTATTGGTGTGATAGCCCTTTTGACTGAGTTATCGACAAGCTTATGATACTGAATAATGTATGTTTTGCTGTAGACACTTGATCTTCATTTAATTGAAAAAATGTCTAATGCGAGTATTGTAAATGGTTCCGTTCTCCGTGTCTATTTTGGAGTTTTCTTCGGCTAGTTTGTTTGCTTTTTTTCAGTTCTTTTAGTTTCCTTACATGCAAAGTCTAATTAGATCATAAACCACATTCTGTATGCCATCTCCAAATGGTTAGCAAATAGCAGAGAGAATGTAGTAATCCCGAAACCTAAATGCGAGACTTTGCTTTATTCTCCTACTACTTTCTGATGCAATTTAAGGTTAAATTACCTTTAATTGGTTCAAAAAAAAGGTTTTAATTATAAAAAATTCGTACAAGAAATACACATACCGCTTAAGTTATCTGTATGGGCAATTATATATTATAATTCAGGTATATTACATTGAAAGTAAACTTAACCCTGAAGAAATTTTAAGAAATTCAAAACCTTCACTCACCAGCTAGGTGCTGACTTTGAATTTGAAAAGTTTGTTAGATAATGGTAAGCGCAATTGCTTTTTATAAGAAGGGGTTGCGTAAAGTAAATGTGTATATTCAAATTGAACTGCAATTATGTGATTATTTAGTCTGTTTAATATAGCATAATTATAAATGTAAAAAGCATTTCGATTAGCATTTTCTCTTGATTCTAGTCATAATACTGTTAACAATTCGATATCCAATGCTATGACCAGCTGAGTTTCCAATGCCGACAGAGATACAAACCGGAGTTAGTTAAATAAAAAACATTTTCTTATTAACTGCCAAAAATTATTTGTTATTTTATTCTTACAGAAATTAAAGCACATCAGAAATCAGAAAATAAAATTTGGATTTTTCAAAACAGCCCAAGCTGCCCCTACCAGTTGGGCTACTCGCAGTATCCAGTACTACTCGACTACGCACGGCCCAGATTGGTCGGTAGCCGGTCAGATCTTAGTGACCGGTACCTTAACAGCGTCGGGTCTGCATATGCACGAATCCTCCCCCTGAGCGGGATCTCGTTACAGAGGTCGCGCTGCCGCTCAGGTGTTTAGTAACACTTCACTTGGTGAAATCACTAACCTAGTTTTCCATGGTCCCAACTAAAGTAAACCTTCAACCTCTCCGAGGAGAGGTGAACGAACGTACCAAGTTGAAATCACCGAAGTGACCGTTACAACGCCGACACTTCGTAAGGTGTCTTTGTTCACGCCTCTCACCTAAGTGAGAGTCCTTGGCCGTCTTGCCTCATGTGTGTACATTGGAGAATTGTTTTTATGAATTTTTAAGCTCCCCAATTGTTTGCTAATGGTAGAATATACGAATCTGACGTTTTTCAGATCTGTCGATTTTTAAAAGCTTTGCTTCTTTCTCCTTCCGTATTTGTTAGCGGATCAACTGCATTTCCTCTCGATTTTATATTACCAACCTTTCCAACGTTAATGCATCTAGACGGTAAGGATCCGTTTACATTTGAAGCATTCACAAAGTAAAATAAAAATTAGGACGATTTTCTGAAAGGTATTTTTTGCAAACATTCAAAATTTTGCAAATACTTTTACATCGTGGTGTACCTACCAAGAGCTACTATTCTATGCTAATTCACTAAACCAATTTTTAACCATAATTTTTTATTCTTGCAGACACCGTTTTAAAACTAAAAGGTTTAGAAACAGCATTGGTTTTGTTTTTATAAGATATACCAAAACCTGTTTTCGTATTCACAAACTACCGTCTTCGGCAAAAAAAATTCTTTAATTTAATATTAGCAACCTTTTATTCCTATAGTTTGATTTTTCTATGTTGAGGCAGCTAAGGCTTTGGACTCCGCACCGGAGATAGGTACATTGAGATCAAAGCTTGAAGTTTAGGCAGGCAGGACCCACGAACAACTATGGCTCAAACTTTTAGAGCAAATTCTTGTAAAGGCAGACAAGATAGAGGTGGGTTCTTACCTAATTATGCTGGATGTAATCCTCAAACGACGACGTAGTGTAAGCCGAACGTAAATTGTAATATTGACGATACTGTGGCTGCTTGGGATTCCAAACTACTTTAGGCTTCCCATACTCTCTCTTAATAGATTTAATATTATTTGACCCAATTCTTAATATTATTCTAAACTAGTAATATTGTATAGTCGTTTAGCAAATGCGCACACTCGATAAACGTCCAAACATTAGATTTAAACACGTTCACACTGAGCATTCGCGACGCACAAGTTTTTTTGAGCATCGACCAAAAACCGACTCCATTTGGCTCGTGTACGCGGTAAGCATCGGCGAATAATATCGTATACACGTTTACTCTAGAAGATCCGTGCGTGCACAAAACTAGTGATGGGCATATTTGAATTATTTTAATAATCGATATATTGATTGGAAATAATCATTCGCATCCAAAATGCGCGCGCATGTGAACAATGTATCATAGCTGGACGCTTTTGAAGCTAGCGAATGCAAATTTGTAGATCTTCAGACATATATTATTAATTATTTATTTGAAATATTCACAATATTTTGCTACTATACCCTGCGAGTACAAATTATTCGAACGCTTGAATGTTCAAATCAAATCATTCGTGTCACCTTGTCCCTCAGGTTTGCGCGGCAAAGAATGCCGTCAGTCGCGGGTTTCGCGAATTCCGTGAATTCCGCGAATTCTGTCTGCATTTGCAGCTGGATATAGGCCCAAAGCTGGCCGTCAAAGCAGACAAAACCAAATACTTAAAATCGTAAAATCGTACGAATGATTTTCGTAACATCTCGAGATACTTCGACAATCGAAAAGTTCTATTACTTATATTCAAAATAGATACATATTAGCATGTGCACGCACACAAACGTGCTGAAAATTAGTTTATCGTTATTCTGAATTCCTAGAACGTTTTATTTCGTCAAAATATGTCTCAATTTTTTCGGTTAAATCTAAAACGGCTGTTAATCGAGTTACTTAATTTCTAGCATTAAGTTTTGCACCTGCGAGTTTATATTAATATCTTATACGGTTATATATGAGATATTATGGTAAGGTCATATTAATTACATTATGCAACATTGTATTCTGTTGTATTTCTAGATTACGAACGTATACATAAGACATAACATTTTATTTACAACTCATGACCTTTATTACAATAATCCACTTTCCTTATATGTATAAATAACGTAATAGTAATCAATGGATTTGTAGCACCTAGACAGTATTGATAAATTATAGTAAAAATCACGGCAATCAACACACACAGTAGTTTATAATAAAATTTGTATGACTTTCAACAATTTCCCCGAATTTCTTCATTAATCAGTTATTTTTTTATTTCCGTATTTAAATATTTTTATAATTGCTTAATAAAAGTTTTCGTACAACTTGTTCAATGCTAAACTGTTTAAGTTTCATAGCTTAACGCGTACGGGGGACCTACAGTTTAACGTCGAATCCGAACGACTAAATACTAGAGAACGTTTCAGTTTGGGAATGTGAGTGGCGGGTTGCGGCATAGATTTGTATTGCTGCATGGCTGCGGCGGGGAACTGAACCCCAGACCTTCGGTGTTAGAGGCTAAGCGCCCAACCTCTAAGCTACCGCCACTTACAACCTCTGCATACTGGAATTAAATTAAATAAAAAATTTTACTGATTGGGTAATATAAATACGACTAACCAATTTCTATTTCCTACAACAAACAAGTAAATGTTTTTTGTGGAACTACAATATAAAAAAGTTGATCAAATTGACAAATATTTAAAAAATGTGGTACCTGTCCAGTTCATATAGATTATTTGTTCAGACTTAGCGGTATTTAAAAAAAACAAAAAGGCTCATACGTTGTATAATATTACGAAAACATATTTTATTATGTGTTCCTTTACACAATAATGACCCAAATAAATAAACAGGTAAATAAAAGACTTAAATAAATAAATAAACAGGCCAAATACATGAGTAAGAAAAAAGCTTGCATTTTAGGTTAAAAAAATAAATAAACATTTACACAATTTTTATTCAATAATAAATAAATCTGTCTTAATACTGCATTATTTACAAATTAAAAAATATAAATATAGTACAATGCGATATATACAAGGTTAATGAACGAGTTAAGCAAAACATTTTTTGATTAAACATGAAATAATTAAAACTATATTAGAGATCATGACCTAACCTTTCAAATTCATCAATCAGATGTATCATATCTGAACGCTCAAGTCCGGAATTTTGAAAAACTATTCGAAAGAAATTAGGCAAAGTTTTTTGGGGTTGGTAGGTCACCATCATGCATCCTTCTTTCATCATCCTCTCCTTAATTTTTGGAGCAACACGGTGCAACCGCTCATGGAAATCTGGTAAAGCGTCTGCGTTCCGCAAACTTGGTGGAATATACCAAAAGCAAACGTTGGTGCATTCGGGCTCCTCCAGGATCATTCGAAATCCAGGTCTCTGTCGAATTGCGTTGGTAAAGAAACGAGCATTTTCGAATACTTTGTCCACGTGGTGTTCGAAGCCCTGGGAGCCCTTCGCTTTCCACATGAACCAAAACTTGAGGACGTCAGCTCTTCGACCACATTGTACATGCTTGTCCCCCGTATCGAAACGGGTGTCGTAAAATTTATCTTTTTGGAAGAGGTAAGCCGCATTAGCGGAATGAACTTCCGAGAGGATGCCTTCGTGGCGGAGGAGAAACGTCGAGCATTGTTGCGGTGCAGTCAATAACTTGTGCGGGTTCCACGTGACAGAATCGGCCCTGAACACAAAACAATCAATTTAAACCTACTTTTGAAATAAATTTAATCATTTTAGCGTTAAATAATGAAGGTTATTTTAGAAAATTGCACTGCATTTATGTTAATGGCTTTGAACGTAATAATTTGATTTTGACAGGACTTCAAGGATATGAAAGAAAGGAATTCTGACATTGTGCAATTTCTAATTACTTTGTGTCTTTAGGCAGATCTTGATTTAGTAACATTGATTATAATGTGATGTTGAGTATCCTATAAATCAACATTTATAGTTCATTTTTCTTCTAAGATATTTTTATAGAAAATTCTTGTGTTTGTTATTAGATTCGTTAAAGTTCCGTAGCACCATATAAAGCAACGAATTTAGCTTTCTTCGATGTTATTTATAGATAATTACTTTGTTTGTTTGTTACTAAAAAGTTGCATGACGTTATGTTATTTTCTTACATCGAACAGTAAACAGTAGGAATATACCTAATAGTGATTTTGGTCACTCCCCGAATACCGAATATTCGGCAAGCCCAATAAAGAATGTTCTGTTATGTATTTGGCACAATATTTGGCCAAGTACCGAATATTCTGCCAAATATTCGGACTAGTATTTGGCACAAAATATTTGACCAAGCAGCAAATATGCCGCTAAATATTCGGACAAATATTTGGCACAATATTCGGCCAAGTACTGAATATTCGCCCAAATATTCGAACTAGTATTTGGCACAAAATATTTGGTCAAGCACCGAATATGCCGCTAAATATTCGGACAAATATTTGGCACAATATTCGGCCAAATACCGTATATTCGGCCAAATATTCGGACATAAATTTGGCACATTATTCAGCCAAGTCTCGAATATTAGTCCAAATATTGCCTGATTGAAAGAAATATTTAGCTTATCCGAATATTCCACCAGCTCCAAAAACTAGCCGAGTATTCGCCCAATTATTCGACGCAACGAATATTCGGTGCATCTCTAGTAAAAAGGTAGAAAAATATGATGTAAAATTAATTTCCGAAAATACAGATCAAAAAACGTTTTCGTTTTTCTAATTTTTTAAGAAGGAACTCGCAGCAACACTATTAACCAATTCATAGTATACCAATAAACACTATTGTGTAGATCATCCGAAACATTACAAAAGCATTTATTAGCTTCTCATAAAAAATTGAAAGAATAGGGGAGAATAAAGCTAAGAGAAAGGGGGGGTAACTTGAGGACGAAGGGGAGAGGCAGAGTTAGGGAGGGCAAGAAAGGGAAGAACGAGATTAATGGAGACGTAGTGTGAGAAATGAGAGAAGCGGTGAGGGTAGGACAGAAGAGGGAGCGAGAGTGAGGAAGGGGAAAAGGGAAGAGCGAAATGAAGAGAGAAGTAGTGTCAGAAAAGGGGAAGAATAAGACACAAAAGAAGAGATAAAAGGAACAGGGAGAAAGAATAAGGAAGAAGAAGAAGAAAGATCGATCGATTAGAAACACGCAGTCTATACAGGGTGTCGCAACATTATCACCCTTTTTTTAGTGCGTCTTTCTGTAACTATCTCGAGATATTTGATAATTAAAACTACGGTTACTATGCAAGGTGTTGCAAAATTACGCTGACGAACTTCTGGAGTAGATTTCTTATGTCATTTTAAGAAAAAAAGTTCGTCCTAAATTGTTTCCTTGTGGAGTTACAGTATTCCCAAAATGGAACAGTTTAACGACATTTTAATTATTATCTTGGGTATAAACTAAAGTATTTTATTGAAACTTTGTGTAGGAATTTTGTTGGTGATAATTTATAATTTCACGTTGTTGTTTACGTTTACATTTATCAACCAGGAGCGTGATTGCAGAGGGTGCACAACGTATCTCTTAACTTATTTTTTATACACTTAAAATTTTCCAAATTTTGGCTTGAACTAAATCATTCTTCATACAAAACTATACAAAAAAGCTATACTTGTTGAAAATTTCCAAATCCAACGGTTTTCGAAATAATTCAATTTTAGAAAAAAATCGAGTTGCCATGAAGGTCTGAGTGTATCATCAAAGGACGAAAATAACTTGAACAAAGCGTAAGAGCAGGTCTGAACATCATAACAAAACAGTAACTTCAATTTTAATAAACATGAGCCGTGCAACGCTTCTTTCTTGAGTTGCAGCTTTTGAGAAGAGGTAACATTTCCAAACTTTTGTAACTTTGGAAGGACGCCTTTCCAGGCCATAAGTTCATCAGCATTTTTTAAATTACTTTAATGTGTAAACATCGGCCTCAACTCCTTAAAGTCGTTTTAAATTATATTCGCTTTTTAAGGCTACACTCAGATCTTCATGGTAACTTGACTTTTAAAAAAATTTGAAATATCTCAACATCCGCTAAATCCAGTAAACTTCTTTTGGATACTTTTGTCTAGAGAATTAGATTTTCAAGTCAAAAGTTAGAAAATCTTAAGTGTGTAATAATTACGTTAAGAGATATTTCGAATACATTTCATAAATACGCCCTTTATTGATGAATTTGACCGAAAACAAGTGCAGATGTAAATCATTACTAGCAAAGTAACCACACAAAATTTTAATCAAATATCTCTATCAGATATTAATTAAAACGTGATTAAACTGTTCCATATTGGGGAAGGCTGTTACGCCGTAAGGAATCAGTTTAGAAATCACCTCCGGAAGTTTATCGCTGTAATTTTGCAGCACCCTGTATACTAACCGTAACTTTAATTGCTGTAAATTAGGAAAATCTCTCATATAGTTACAAAAGAAACAACAAAGGGGTCAATTATGAGCGATATCCAGAATTTCTTGAAAATAATGACTTCCGCTACGTTAAGAAATCTAATCTAAATTTTTCAGCTGGACGGTCGTTCACTTAAACAGGAAGTGGTAACAACACAACAAGTTTTGAACTAAATATGATTTTTATTACCTGTGAATACCATTAAGAAGATAACGATATCGTTTTGACATGAGGGCACCTCCGCCCCACGCCGCATCCACATGTAACCAAAGCCCATATCGTTCGCAAACGTCAGCGAGTTCTTGCAATGGGTCAAAAGCGCCCAGAACCGTGGTACCAGCTGTAGCACTAACCATGAAAGGAGCAGCACCTTCGCTTAAAGCCCTTTCGATTTCTTCTACCAGATGTGGTATGCTCATTCTACCAAGTTTGTCTGTTCGAATTATGTATACGTTGTTGGCACCTATACCCAGAAAAGATGCCATTTTTTTGATAGAATAATGGGCATCTTCCGAGGTGAATACGACCAACCTTGGCAAGCCGTGTAAGCCAACATTCTATAAAAAATAATTACATAAGTGTTACTTTCTGCCAGGGACTTGAATTTGAAGAAACGTTTCCGCTGCATTTTCTCTTAGTAAATATTTTTAAATGCATTTTTTTTAATATTCAATAGGCCTTAACAGTTAGCGTAAGATCAGAATACTCCTTATAGCTCATCTGCTTCAAGTGAATTCATTGCAGCATTTTTTAGAACTCCAGAGACCGATTTACAACATTTGTCATTCAAACAGTGAGAGAAAATGGAAGGGCTTGATTTAAACCTAAAAATTCAGAGAGGGTATCACATAAAAATTGGGGTAATGGAGTAAAACCCAATTTGTAGTCCACTCTAAGCGTCATCAATTAACAAAGAAAAAAAATGGGACGAATTTGAAGAAAACATTGTTATTTTTTATTTAAAAAGCTTCACCTGGGTCGGATACTGTAAGATCAGAATACTCCTTACGGCTCAACTGCATCAAATAAATGCATCGTTGCTGTTTCAAAATCAGAAGTAATGCTCAAAAGATAAAATGCCAGAAATCAATTTGCAAAATTTGTCACTCATACACTAAGAAAAAATGGGAAGGGTTTATTTATACCTCAAAAATTCATAGAGGGTAACACAAAGAAAATAGAGCAATGAGAAAAAAACAATTTGTAGTTAGTTCACACTAAGCTCTGTCAATGCATACAGTTGAAAGAAATTTGCGACCACTTTTTAAAACACATTTTTTTTAAATTTTCAATAATTTTAATTCATAATTTTTAATTTTCAAAGTTTTACAAATACCTACCAACCGCGACTACGTAACCAATTTTTAAGCTCATAAATTAATCCAATTTTGAACAAAAATTTTCCAAAAATTGTTATGAAGTACCATTTTACAACCAAAAAGGGTAAAAAAGCGTTTGTTTTTTTTAATATACTCTACCAAAACATGTCTTCGCATTTGCAAAATTCCGTTTTTGACAAAAATTATACAAAGACAGTGTAGGAAGTGGGATTCGAACCCACTTGCCTTTAGCAAAGCCGCCGGCTCCTCGTTTTTTAAATTCCTATTTTTTGAATAAATTTTTTCTAGTTTCATCAAAGTCGGGACAGCCGTTTCATACATAGAGTGTTGCATGATTTCTATGATTACGTTAAGTACGAAATGTCTAATAAACGCGAATTTAAAAACGCTTCCATACCGAGTTACAACCTCTGGAACATAGAACTGTCTAACAGCAATAATAATAATAATAATAATCATAGGTTTGTTTATTTAGTTACAAACTGTGCATATTTCGGTTTAATTAATATCTCTGCGACAAATTGATATTTTTTCTTTAATTTTTGTATAAATATTTCGCTATTGATAGTTTACATTTTTACTTATTTTCGTTAAAATCCTTTGACCAGTGGCGCAGATGTAGAGGTTGCTCAAAATAGGCTAAGAAATACGTTGCGTATCCTCCACACCTACTCCCCTGAATTTAAACAAAAACAAGCAAAATCGTAAATCATTATTAGTACAATATTCAGACATAATTTGAATAAAAAATCACAATTTATGGCGGAGATATTAATTAAAGCATAATTAAATTATTCCATGTTTGGAAGGCTGTAACTCCGTAACGATGCGTTTTCGGAGCCATGTATGTTTATAAACAATAAAATTTTTTTACTTAAAATGACTTCAAGAATGTGTTCCTGGAATTTGTATAGAAAATCACCCTGTATAAGGAACACACGACAAAAAAAATAATTTTCTTAGAGTCCCAAAGCGTGTTTTTTCGTTACAATCTCGAAATAAAAAATTTTCATGAAATCAGTGCTAATTCCAGTTCAGAAAGCATAGAATAATAATTTCATCTATTTTTGGTTCCAAAATTTAGGTTATAATTTTCATAATAGCTGTATTCAAAGAACGTATTTTCTGTTTACTGTTTTATTACATTACATTGTGTACTTTTGTGTTAATTCAATAAGTGGCAAAGCGGCTTTTCTTTTGACTCATTATGTGCGTATTTACTCACTCCACTAATTAAATATTTAAATGCTTACTTATTCATCGTTTTCACATTAACTTAACCTAAATAGAAAGTGCAGTGCTTAAATAGAGAAGACAGACAAATTATCCAAGAACACGCAAATATATTTTCTTAATATGAGTTTTCAAATATGAGTAGTAATTTATAGAAACAATATTTAAAAAGTAGAGAAATTAGTGACTTTGCGGATTTTCTGGCATTTATAGTAAAAAAATGTGATAAACTGGTGACTTTTCTGATTGTCTATAATTTTAGAATAAAAAATAAACGAAACAAGTTGATCAATTGGTGACTTTTGAGATTTTACCAAATTTCTGAAAAAATAGGTAAATTAGTGACTTTTGTTTTTCTGTAATTTACGAAAAAAAATAGAAAAAAGCTGATAAATTAGTAATTTTTCTGAATTTATAAAAGAAAACAGAAAAAGGTTGATAAATTAGTGGCTTTTTTGAATTTCCGGAATTTACAGTAAGAAATAGGAAAAAAGTCGATGAAATAGTGACTCTTCTGATTTTCTGAAGTTCACGAAAGAAAAACAAGGAGAAAATCTGGTAAATTAGTGACTTTTCCGATTTTCTGAAATTTATAAACAAAAAATAAAAAAAGGTTGATAAATTGGTGGCTTTTTTAAATTCCTGAATTTACGGTAAAAAATATAAAAAATTCGATGAATTAGTGACTTCTGATTTTCTGGAATATACCAAAAAATAGAAAAAAGCTGATAAATTAATGATTTTTCGAAATTTATGGAAGAATAAAAAAATGTCGATGAACTAGTGACTTTTATGATTTCCTGGAATTTACGAAAGCAAAATAGAAAAAAGCTGATAAATCAGTGTTTTTTTTTAATTTCTGGAATTTATGAAAAAAATCAGAAAACAGTTGATAAATTAGTGATGAAGAAAAAATAAATAAAACTGATAAATTAGTGGCTTTTCTGATTTTCTGGAATTAAGTGTTTGTTTTTTAAATTTCTGGAATTTATGGAAAAATAGAAAAAAGTCGATACATCAGTGACTTTTCTGAATGTGAAGAAATTATGCAAAAAAAAAACGGAAAAAGTTTAAAAATTAATAACTCTTCTGATTTTCTGGAATTTACGAAAAAACACAAAAAATCTCATAAATTAGTGGTTTTTCTGATTTTCTTAAATTTATGAAAACTTTTAAAAAATGTCGTGAATTAGTGACTCGTATTATTTTCTGGAATTTACGAAAAAAATAGAAAAAAGCTGATAAATTGTGAATTTTTGGAATTTATGAAAAAATAGAAAAAAGTCGATGAATTAGTGATTTTTATGATTTTCTGGAACTTGCGAACAAAATTGGATAAATTAGTAACATTTTGATTTTCTGAAAGTTTTTTGTCATTTTTTATAAACTTCTAAAAGTTCTTTGTTTGTTGAGCCAATTTACGTAATTAAAACATTTTTATTTGTACTCCACCATACGTAAATTGCATGCCAATCAACCTTACAATATTTACTCATTGTTTACGAACACGAGACAAACTTAATTGAATTTGAATAAAATTTTCTTTTTTCCGGTTAATATTTCCAAAAATAAAAATGTCTGTTTTAAAACATTTTTAGAGACACATTTCTGGTTTTGCAGCAGTAATTTGTAAGAAGGTTTTCCCTTTAAACATTTTATTCAAATTCCACCAACCAATAACACAGCCAGAAGGTTTTTATTAATTGAAATATTAGATACTTTAAAAGCAACTTTCCTTGTTCTTGGATGCACCCAAGTCCCCAATCCCC
This sequence comes from Ctenicera cuprea, assembly GCA_958336395.1. Taxonomy (NCBI): domain Eukaryota; kingdom Metazoa; phylum Arthropoda; class Insecta; order Coleoptera; family Elateridae; genus Ctenicera; species Ctenicera cuprea. Next base: position 13,237,780 of record OY284495.1, on the reverse strand, counting down.
TTGGGTGCGTCGCTGGTTACTACGAAACTTCGAATGAATTTTAGATCATCTCTGACGTAAACCAGTTCTGATTTATTGAAGGTCACTAATTCCGAATAAATTGAAACAACAAATTTGCCTGATTTATCAGAAAATAGCGAGTGTTTAACAAAAGTGTCAAGTGGGCTTTAGATTTTTTAGATACGCATGTTACGAATTTGAACAAACATTTCGACATTAAAAAAAATCTTATACGAAAATTACAGCATGCACATTTTAAAAATTAAATAATAAGTGTTTTTTTTTCTTCGAATTTTAACCAAATAAAGACTATAACTTAAAAAAAATTTTTTTTGATGGTACCAAAAATTATGTCTTCGGAAGTTAAGTTAAGAAAATTAAACTAAAACGTCATCTTTACGCACATACCTTAATTTCCGGTTTAAACTTGAACCTAGCGCAGCTTATGGCATAACCATTGGCCATGGAACCACCAGGACAGAAAATGCCATCTCCTCGTCCACCTTCAAACCCCACAATTTGTCGCATCTCTTGCAGCACGATCTCTTCCATGAGAGTAAAAACTGGAGACACTTCGTACGTGTAAACACTGGGATTAAGGGCATCCGTCAACCACTGTCCTATCAAACCATAAGGATCCAAGGAAGAAAACAATTGATTTACGAAGTAAGGATGCCCCGTCTTCACCGAATACTTTATGGTATCCCTTACTAGTTGAATGAGCTCTTCGTGAGTTGCCCCCGTTCGTTTCAATTCAAAGTCGAAAAGATGCAAAAGTTCTTCGGGGTTGTGCCATTCTAGCACGCGGTGATTTCTGGAGGTGCCTTGAAAAACGGCCTCCTTGAAGAGGATATCCACGCAGCTCCTGAAGAAGTCTTCATGGTGGTGTTTATCGGGCACGCTTAGGAAGGTTGATTTCCTTTTGGTCTTGGAGTTTATGTGTGGAACGGAATCGGTACCATTGCTATATCCCTTGATGGAACACTCGTCTTCGGATGACGAGGAAACCCCGGGGACGTCGTCAACGACCTCTTCGTTAATTAACACGTCTTCGCCGGTAGCTGGCATGTTTGTGATTCCTCAATGCAAGTAACTTCTTGCACGATTGATTCACAAATGTTGGAAGCGCAGCGTCTACATGGTTATAAGTGTTGGGGTCACGTGCAGTCCTTGCTGCAATAACTTTCGCTTACGGCGAAGTTGGCCATGGTGTACATTTAGGATGTTGCGGTTCGCAGCATTTGCACCTCTCGCGTACCCAACGTCACGGGATTTACTTCAACCAGCAAATTGGTACAGTTTCCAATAATTGTCGGCATGTATTTGGAATTTCCACCAGGTCGTTCCAGTAGTTCAACACAAATAATGACCCAATACAGCATTCTTGACGTGTTTGGTTTTAACCGGAAGGTGATTCCGACGAACGGATAAGCAACTGCAATTTCGTGTCTTTCCCATGCGGTTTGCGCCACAGTTTTATTGAAATAACCGGAAAAAATGCAATTACGCGCCAATTAGTATGGTTAAACAAAAAAGCGGCACGGAAATTAGTCGAATAAATAATAAACGTGGAACGAAAAAAATAATCTTGACCAATAACCTTAATACACACTTCAGTGACCTAGACAAATTTTGATTAATATAAGAACTTTTTGTGGTGGTTTTACTGATTTCCTGCTTCCGTTATCATGGCCACGCACAGGTTACACATTTTATCTGCTTTTAATGCTGGGCTTGCCCTAGGCTATCATTATACAAATTTTAATTTCATAATTAGCATGCGGAAAGATGTAAAAGTTAAACGTTTTTACTTAAACTATTCGTAACAGTAACATTGAAAATTTAATTTTTGATTTCTTTTGTAATTTATAGGAACCAGTAAACTTTGAGATTTTTTTTAAATCCTCTCTAATCTTAATTAACTAAACCTTTTTTCAACATGTTTCCATTGTAAATTTTTAACCTTTTTTTTATCTTCAACAGTTAAACGTTAATTAAAATGTATGGGAATTTTGTCAAACTTTCTTTAGCAGTGGTATATTCGGAAATTGTATGTGGAAAGGGCTAGAAACTGAGTTTTTAAATAATTTATCTTAAACTTGCAACATCTTAAGCCCGGTACCCTCCTTGGCTACGCCACTGTTTTTTCTTCTTCTTATAGTGCCATACCCTATTCAGGGCGTTGGCTGTTTGGTGCGCGGCGATAGATAATTTGCACAGACATAGGGGACCTACATTTTAACGAGGGCTCCGAACCACAGGAAGTGCATGCACTTCTTCTCCAGAGAGGTTTTCCTGGGGAAAAATCCACCTCGCTGGTTTCCCGTTGCCTTGCGAGGGAGAACGACCGGGGCGGGAATCGCATTGGTAGCCCACGCGCGTACACTGTGCTACGGCCGCTCTCTGTTTTTTACATTAGAGAAAGTGTTGGCTTCTTATATTGGTTTTTTTCCATCAATGAAAATGTTATCCTAATACTCACTGTAGATTTTATGTATAAAAATCACTTTTAAAAACCTAGAATCCGTCATTAAAATTTTATTTTCAAACTTGTGCAACAATCAGTTGCTTAAACGGAGTGGGCCATAACCAGGGACGTGCACCGTAACCAAAACCACAAACAGGAAAAACCGCAAAATTTTCCGAAACGAAAACCGAAATTAAACATTTCTTGAACCGTAAGCAAAAACCATAACCGTAATTATTTTAAGAATATACCGATATTCTTTTGTTCCGACAACTGTAGAACCGACATTTGTTTATTGTAGCAATTAGCGATAAGTATTTATTAGTATACAGGGTCGCTACTAAAGATGGAACCAAAGCTCTCCTGCTAAAACGGTTTGAGATATAGATATGAAATTTCGAAGGCTTCCATTTGAAATTATTTCGCATATTTTGAGGTTAAAAAAATTTTTTTGACACATGATTTTTGAGCGCGGCCGCCATCTTGAATTTTTTTAAATGGCAACATGGGCTTTGTGATACATCATTAGAAAGTTTATTTTTTTCTCTTTCTTACTACCTTAATCATGTATGGTGTTAAAGTAGAAAATAATGCAGGAAAATTGGAAAAACCTTTGCCATATTTCACGAAATTAAGGTTTATTTGTCACGTAATACAATAGTTGTAAGGAAACAAACCATATGTACTGTGTTGTTTGTCACTTATTAAACCCCTGCTGATTGTTTTTTGTTTATTTTTGACGTTTCGTTATTGCAAAGGTATCTAGATTTAAAGTGCAATACATTAGCCAGCCACGCATACGGCATTATTTTCTACTTTAACACCATACATGATTAAGCTAGTAAGAAAGAGAAAAAAATAAGCTTTCTAATGATGTATCACAAAGCCCATGTTGCTATTTAAAAAAATTCAAGATGGCGGCCGCGCTCAAAAATCATGTGTCAAAAAAATTTTTTTTAACCTCAAAATATGCGAAATAATTTCAAATGGAAGCCTTCCAAATTTCATATCTATATCTCAAACCGTTTTAGCAGGAGAGCTTTGGTTCCATCTTTAATAGCGACCCTGTATATTAGTTATTAATGTTCCCCAAACGCGAATGCTACGTTTTTGTGGGTATGACGTCATCGTATAACATGATATGAATACTTTACCAGCAGGATACATTTTTTGCTTTTTACTCGTAAGTAGTTAATTCTTGTTATTGGCAGTCAGTGAGCCGACAGTGTGCACATTGCTGCGCCTATGGCTGCCACTATCGCTAAAAATTTCAAGGAACATAAACAGTAGCATGTCATCATGTACACTACAACAAAAAATAATAATAACCTATGTAACCCTATTTCAAAAAGTAGTAAAATTACAATTTAAAAATGTGACCGCACGGCATTTGAACTCTTGACCAACCGATGCATCACAACGCTGTACACGCATTCTAGTTCTACTCTGTTTATTCATCGATACTAGAATATAGAATACATACATAAACAATCAATTTTAAATTGCCGGTAAACTACGCTGCATGTTTTCCGATGACGGTATACTGCATACCGGCAAAATGTTGCAAGCCGGCACCGGCCGGCTAGTCAGTGTGATATATGGTACGGAAAACAAAATTCTGATCATAATTCTGATGACAGATGTCAAATGGCACCGTATTTTACAAATATTTTGTTATTATTTCAAGCTAATTGCTACCGGTAGTGGGAATAATATAATAAACAACACGTAATGTACGAATATAACATGTTAATACGTCCTTACATTCCTTGTAGCTTAAATAACTATTTCATGACTTTTTTAAACATTGTTATGTTTCCAGGGTTTCTATGTTTCTAGATTATTGTCGAAAGAGAGTTATGTGATTCGAAAAAAATCTTTTATTTCATGATCTATCTGGGCATTTCGTGAAAAGATCCGAAGACAGTAGATACTTTATTTTGATGTAACCGCCAGCAGCAGTTTTTCTGCAATTTAACAAAAATTTTTTTTAGGGCCGCCTATTTTTCATGATTCTTTTTTCCACATAATCTTGTCAACAATTTGCTTTGCTTTTCATCAAGAAAAACCAAAACATACCGGTAACCGTAACCGAAACCGACATTTTTAGTAGCAATAAACCGTAACCGAAAAACTAACCGAAATTTTATATAAATTAAACGGTAATCGAAAATGGAAACGTTATTTTATTTCGGTTCACGTCCCTGTTCATAACATGCGAGACACACTTCCAGGATATATTTGAAATCTGAAAATAATGATAAAAATTCCGATAACGATGGGTCCGAAAACGTTGCGTTACGGAGTTACAGCCTTCTGAGAATGAAACAGTCTAATCACTTTTTTGTCGATAATCGTAACGCCATTTCTGAATTTAAAAATTTAATTTTTATCTGTTTATTTTTCAGGCATAAACAATTTTCAGGCTCACTTCAAAACTCAGCTTCCTAGGGCTATAGTTCTAGTAGCCCCATATGTAAATTCGGCTCTGTCTACACATAAAAGCGATTAAAAGAGCTCCCTCTAATTATGGGACCGGCAATGCTTCCCTACATAGTTACAACCTTGGGAAGAGACAACATCGTACGCTGTAACTCCGTAGCGAAGAGTTTACGGGCCCAAGTTTATCGAAACTTCTTTCATTTTTTTGATATCTTAAACTTACTCACAAAATATGTGGAAACTCTTTGAACATCCTAAAAAAACTCTTGGACTTTCATGGCAACTCGATTTTGGAAAGGCTGAATTCGCTCGAAACTGCTGGCTTTAGCATCTTTCAGCAATAATACTTTTTTGTGTATTTTTGTATAGAAAATAAGATTAAATACTCAAAACTTCATAAACAGTAAAGATCTAACCTACTTAGAAGAAAATATTACTTGACCCTCCCGTATGAGCTACTAAGGTAAGTGAGTGATGGTCACATATAAAATTTTAAAATTTTAGCGCAACTACTGCGAAAGTTATCAATAAAAAGCTGTCGGGCAACCGTCACGAGACCTTCCTCGCGTAAACCAGCTGCTTTCTTTCCTATTCTCTGATTCCAACTTTTTCAAACGTTTTAAAAATAGAAACTGGAACAGTTAGAAGACTTTGAATATATAACACTACATAACTTTTTACATAATAAACCACAATGTGCTTCCCATTTCAAAGTGTGGTCCATAGTCACACCAAGAAATTTTACTGATGTATATCTCATGTCATGTTGCTTCAACGAAATAATCATATTGTTGGTTTTAGTGTGATTTAAAAATAAGCAGTAGTTATTAAACCATTATTGAACGTGTGATAGTGCATCTTCACTTTGAGTTTCCACGACTATGATATTTGGACCATGGTGAGAAAAGTTGGTGTCATCTGCATAAAAAGCAAAGTGCACATTTGGTAGGCAGCACGTCAAGTTAATATAAATCAAAAACAAAATGGGTCCCAATATGGACCCCTGGGGTACCCCATGCAAGACACCCAACTAGATTGCTGCCCATTGTAGCTAACAAATTGTTGTCTGTGAGAGAGATACGATTCAATAATTCGTACACAACTAGCATCTAGCATGTTGTATTTGCGTAGCTTTGCAGTAAGAGTAGCATATTACGAAACACTGTCGAACGCTTTACTAAGATGACAAAAAATAGATACGTGGAACTCATTTCCGTAGCTTTCTAGGATTTTAGTGACTAATTTGTGTATAGCGTCTGCTGTTGAGCGATTTTTTCGGAAACCAAACTGGTGTTCGTTAAACAGTTTATTTTCTTCAAAATATGTTACTATCCAGTCTTTTAAGATCCTTTCAAAAATTTTGGAAAAAATCGGCAGAATTGATATAGGCCTGAAATTTTTTAAGGACTGTAATGATACTTGTAACTTTTGTTTTTCGTTGCAATTTGAATATTTGTATTTAAATTTATTTCAAACCATCTTGAAACTACAAACTGATAAAACACTTACGGAAGAGTAGGAACTATAAAGCATGGGAGGTGGCTATTTAAAATCCGGACTGGTGTAAAAAATGGTTTATAAAAAATGTTCACAACTTAACTTTTATCGCCTTTAATATACTCCCCTCCCCTAGCTATACACCGCTGCATGCGAGTCTTCCATTGTTGCCATCAGCAGGTCTGCCGTTTTTTTATTCATCGCCTGCACGGACTAAAATAGATTCCCGCAAATGCGCTTTTCATTTTTAAAAATAAAAACAAAGTTACAGGATGCCAAGTCGGGAGAATACGGCGGTTGCTCGAACACTGAGATTCGTTTACCGGCCAAAAACTGCTTAACAGACGAGCTGGCGCTTTGTCTTGGTGTAGAATCAGCGTGTCGTTGTTACACAAATCCAGCCGTTTCTTCCTCATTCATGTCTCAGCTTGGTCAGGACCTCGATGTAGTATTGCTGATTGACCGACTGACATTTAGCTAAATGCTTCTTATTTTAATAAATCGTTGTAGATTTAAATAAATCCTTAAACATTTGGTTTAAATATTTCAATATTTAATAAAGCATTAGAGATTTAAATAAATCTTAATACATTTACTTTAAATTTTCAACTATTTAGTAAATCTTTATGTATTTAGATAAATCTGCACATTTTGTTTTAAATCTTTCAATATTTAATAAATATTCGCAGATTTAAATAAATCTTTATTGATATAAATAAATCCATACAGATTTAAATAAATATCTGAACATTTAATTTTAAGCTGTCATATTTAATGTTAACTTGTCATATTTATTTGACCTTGATAGATCCAGCCTACATAAAAGACCAAGACCGTTTAAACTGGTGGTAACGTTCAACAATTATGAACACGTTTTTCGTATTTCAAGAATTTGTACAATTAATGTTAGTTCAATCATTAATAACAACATAAACATTGCATAATTTATTATTCATGCAATAAAATTTCCTCAACATTCCCTTAAGAATGTAATTTTCAGTCTGTTTTGTTTAAGCGTTGAACGCTCCCACCATGACCCTGCCTTGCGCCTTACTACCGGTGCAAACGGTCTTGTCACCAAGGTCAAATAAATATGACAGGTTAACATTAAATGTGACAGCTTAAAATTAAATGTTGAAACATTTATTTAAATCTGTAAGGATTTATTTATATCGGTAAAAATTTATTTAAATCTGCGAATATTTATAAAATATTGAAAGATTTAAAACAAATATGTGCAGATTTGGCTAAATACATAATGGTTTACTAAATATTTGAAAATTTAAAATAAATGTTTTAGGATTTATTTAACTCTCTAATGCTTTATTAAATGTTGGAATATTTAAACCAAATGTTTAAGAATTTATTTAAATCTAGAATGATTTATTAAAATAAAAAGCATTAAGCTAAACGTGTGTATATATAATAAATATTGGGACAAATTGCCTTAAATACCGTGAAATGCACAGCAAATTTTCACTTTACATACTGCCGTCGATCAGCATTGCCTTCAGTTTCGACTTGCTCATTCGTGCTTTCTTCATCCTCTCCAGAGTGGGAGTCTTCCAGTGAATTGATAGTCTCTTTGTCTCTGGGTCATACTGGAACATCCACGTTTCGTCACATGTGATGACATTTTCCAGCAAATCTGGTTGCTCTTTCATGCCTTCCAGGATGTCAGAGCAAATTTCTTTGCGGTTGTCGCTTTGTTCCTGCGTGAGGTTTTTTGGGACCATCTTCGCGCTGATCTTTCTCATATTCAGACGGTCACGTAAGATTTAACGCACCGTTTCTTTGTCTGCCATCATTCGCATGCTCAGACGTCAATCCTTCCGTACGGTTTGACTGACTTTCCCGACGTTTTCGTCAGTTTTTGATATGATCTGCTGTCCCGGATCTTGGTCGTCTTCCTTTTCCTCCCGACCATCGCTGAATCTCTTGTACCGCTTGAATGCTTGAGTACGTGACGTGCAATCATCCCCGTAGAGTTCCGTTAACAAACGAAAACTTTCGGTTGAGATTTTTTTAGTTTAACAAGAGATTTGATGTTAACGCACTTTTTAAACTCAGCATGATAACGGCAAAGTGACTTGGTAGTGTCCTCTTCAAACGACGCCGGAAGGCAAACTAACCGACCTATTAGGTTAATAGCGTCTAGTCGCTTCAATAACAATCGATCCCACCAAGGTCAGACTATTTATTTGTGCATTTCTATTGCGCACGCATTCAATACGCACTTGTTAAGCATTAACTGGCAGGTTCGTAGTGGAACAGATGGATATGCGGGTGTGTTCGGATGTACTGCATAAGTAGTTGTGGGGTCGAGTCTCGGTTAGGCTCAAAATTTTTTTTTATTTTTTTTTAAAACACTGTTGTTGCGTTTTGCTGTTTACGCGAGGTTATTTGTTAATATCAGTTATATTTTTAAAGAAAAAATACAAAGACAAATTTGCATTCACTCACTGATTGACGGCATACTAACACGCAAGTCTGACCTTGATGAGCTAGGATCGATTGTAAATGAAGAGACTAGACTCTAATTATTAGATTGAATCTGGTCTCGTTCGATGGGGAAGTGTTCAAGGAAAACAATCTACACCTACTGTGTGTTCGCATGCTCAGACGTCGATTCTTCCGTACGATTTGACTGACTTTCGCGACGTTTTCGTCGTTTTTCGATATGCTCTGCTGTTCCGGATCTTGGTCGTCTTCCCCTTCCTCCCGACGTGCCGCTTGAATGCTTACGTACGTGACATGCATTCATCCCCGTAGAGTGCCGTTAACAAACGAAAACTTTCCGTCTGAGATTTTTTCAGTTTAACGAGAAATTTGATGTTAACGCAATTTTTAAACTCAGCATGATTCCGGCAAAGTGACTTGGTAGTGTCCTCTTCAAACGATGCCGGAAGGCAAACTAACCGACCTATTAGGTTGAATCTGGTATCGTTCGATGAGGAAGGGTTCAAGGAAAACAATCTACACCTACCCTGTGTACACTTGTACAGTCAGCACAGTCCGGTTTTTATATAGCCACACCTCGTACACAATAAAATCGGAGAAATATGATTTTGTGCTGAATAGTCATTGGGCCACATCGAACTACCCAAAACATCAAAACAACCTTGTGCTGAATTGACCGCGGCAAATCAGCCACGCTAAATGGGTCAAATGTCGTATTCAATCAATTATTATTTTTCTCTTTTTTTACTTTCTTGGACTCTCAGCATAGGATCGATTTCATTAAAATTTTAAAATTCCAAATTTCAACGCATTTTTGACTCAAGAAATTTAGAAAATAGTTTTTCGCAAACTATCGGCCTGTGGATGAGTGGTACGGTAAATAAAAATCCAATAACTGAGGCAGAGTCTGCGTGGTCATGGTTCTCCTTGGCCTCCCACCCTACAAAGCGAGTTTATGTCTTTTTTTATTTTAAGGTTTGTGTACTAAAATGTATCGCGAGATTAATATAAAACTTGGTAAAAAAGGTATAATAAAAATCGTAAATTGTACCGTATGTTCAAATAAAAAATACATAAGGGCTGGCCATGGAAAATAAAAGTACTGTCTTTGCATGCTTTAGATTTTAACTGTCAACGCTCTGTCAGTGTTACTACAAATGACAAATTACAAGCTTAACCTAAAAATTATAAGTGACATTATGTTTTGTTTGTTTAAATTCTAAAGCATGCAAAGACAGTAATTTCATTTTCCAAGGCCAACTTTTATATATTTTTTATTTGAGCACCCGGTAGAATGGTAAAATACAGAGTATAGCGTGACTTTGTGGAAAAATCGAAAGATCACTTGCCTTAGATCATTTTATGTAGAAGTTCTCAAATAAACATGGTTCCGAAAACGCTCCTTACGGAGTTACAGTCTCCCGGCTTAATCACGCTTTAAATAATATCTCTGCCTTAAATTGAGATATTTGAATCAAATTTTGCATAGATATTTTACTATTAATTATTTTTCCACTTTCAGTTGTTTTAGTTAAAATCTGTCAACCAGGGGCGTAGATGCGGGTAATGCACGACGTATTTCTTAACGTATTTTTATACGTTCTACGTTTTCTAACTTTTGACGTAAGAACATCATTCTATATAGATACAAAGATACACAAAAACGTGCTGTTATTGGCAGTTGCTAAATCCAACGGGTTTAGGGATATTTCAATTTTTGTGAGAAATCTATTTGGCCTTTCAAATCTAGTAAAACCTTACTGGTATAAAACATCCAATTTTTGAACTATTGGTAATTGTTTTTCCTTTCAATTCTTAAATGGCAAATTAATGTTTTAATGCTATTGCAACTAAATTATTGATTTTTCTCGTAGCTATTGAATACCACTCAATATTTAAGTGTCGAAATAAGTAACTTTATCCCTGTGTGTATTACAGTGTACGTAATAATAAGTTCTTTCAATTAAATTCTTATAAAACGGAAGGTCAGGTCTGCACACTTTTCTTAAACATAGACATAATATTGCGATATGAATGAATGAATTGAGTAAGAAATGTCAGAAATTGAAATATAGTATGCATATGTGCACTTTCTGCGCTTCAAGGAAAACGAACTGCTTTTCGTAAAGTATCAACGTAATCCTTAAACGATTATAGCATTAATTAATTGTATTGGTAATAAAATTGAAATTGTAGCTTTCACATCTCAATGCGTATACCGCTGATAGTTCAGGGTAAACTATACAATTATGGGACAATATTATAGCCAGAAAACACAGTGGACAAAATCAAAAATCATTTTATTATTATGTTTTTTTATTTACAGGATGATTCATTTAAATGCCACCTCCTACTATTTTCTAAACTATTGAAAATATCAAATTGTTTTCCTAATAAAAGTTGTTTGGGACCATAATCAGCTATTTTATGCCCCTACTCCAAAAATTTTTGTGATAGCACGTGGCTGAGCAATAACGTCATCGATAATTTTCTTAAATGGCAATGTAATTATTTTTTTTGGAAATTAGATAGATATTTTTCTCGTTTCAATGATATAAAACTTTTAAATTCTTACATTAAATCCGCCATTGTCTGTCCGAAGCTAGGAGGTGAAAGGAGAAAGGGGAGTAACAACCTCGTTAAAAAACAAGAGTACACCCGGCTGCTATTAGCACCCTGTAAGGGCCCCTGCCAGAACACGGCACTGCTACCGGTAGTTCGGCGTTGGTTCGTCAAAGGTTAGAGGAAGGAAATCTGCAACAAAAATCGCCCGGCCTTCCAGGTTGGGAGGTTGGATTGATAGGTCTGCATCTCATCACCCGTAAAAAAACTTTAAATCGCAAAAAATAATAGACTTGACTCTCGGAATTCGGATGGAAATGCGGGAAAACGAAATAAGCTACGCAAACGGACGAGTATAGCAACGAGGAACGTACAGGGAATAAGAACAAAGATAGCCGATGTATTAAGAGAAATCATAAAATTGAATATAGGCATTACTGCACTAACAGAGGCGAAGAAAGAGAGCTAGGTTAGTGAAGAAATAGATGAATTTATACAGAGCCTTTATTAATTAATGAGTATCTGTATATTAATTACTGATACGCACGTGACCACGCAATATAGGCAACCCAACTTACACTGTTGGTAGCCTTTTATCCAAAAATTCCCATGCCGTTTGTCAACTTATCGAGGCTTGCTTGTTTACATACATAACCTCACTTTGAGTGTTGACAGTGACACTTACAGGGAATTTTTAGTTACCACGAGTACCAAACTGACTTCAACATCTAAATCTAAAACTCCCTAAGTCACTGCGGACCAAAGGTCACGTGGGTATCAGTAATTAACGAAGGCTCTGTACTTCTTTTCGCGAGAGTACCAAGAGAAGAAAGAGCCAAAAGACGTGCAGCGTTCCTGATTAAAAAGAAATATAAAAGAAAAATTTCAAATTTTGAAGTCATAAGTGAACGCATAATTAAGATATACGTAAAAATTATGGGAAAGAGATTAGCAACATATAATGCTCGAGTGGGATGTAAGACAGGCTATAAAATAGTGGGGAAATTTGAGGAAACCCAACTTAATGACGATGGAGAGAGGCTGAACGTCCTATGTGCACAAAATAATGTTAAAATAGCAAATGGATTCTTCGAACACAAGAATATTTATAGGTATACCTGGACGCAACCAACAAAACAGTTGAAAACAATTATCGACTACGTTGTAACCGGACAAACATCATCTACTGAAAGTAAGAAACTAAGAGTATTCAGGGGTGCCGCCGAGTGCGGCTCATACCACCATTTATTAAAAGCGAAATTCTACTTTCCATATAAAACCTTTACTAGAAAGTGTATTCAGGAAATAGAACAGCAAAAAGAAATTGAAAAACTGGATTCGCAAAAATACAACTTAGGAAGTTTCAAAGAAGTATTAAATATCTTGATCAACAAAGATTGGGCCAGAAACTAAAAGAAGAGGTATTTGATAATATAGAACAACTCTATGAACATATCAAGAAAGCATTACACGAAGCTGTAAGCGAGGTCCTAGGAGAAATAGACACCACCAAGAAAATTTGCAAAAACAGTTAGTGGAATGAAGAAATAGAGAAAAAAGTGAAGAAAAAGAAAGACGCCTATTTAAAACGGCTAAATACCAAATCGGATGAAGATAGAGAAGAATATGTAAGGAAGAGAGCTAATGTACGAAGATTAGTTACAGAAGAGGAGAAGAACAGAAAATGGAGCGAAGTCGAAATGCATATTGGAGGAAAAAGATGCACAGAGGCCTGGAAGTTTATCGACAGCACTCGAACAGACAAAAAAAATTAATATTACAACAGATGTCTGGAAAAGATTGGGAAGAGTATTATAACAAGCTATTAGTTGAAGACCGTGCAAGATTGAAAGAAAAAAGAGCAAATGTCAAGAGGAATCCATAGAAATAAAACTCGAAAAAGTAGAAAAAGCTATTAGAAATATGAAAAACATAAAATCAAGTGGCCCAGGAGATATAATAGCAGAAATGTTAAAGAATGGTACAGAGAAAATGAGAAGAATGATAACACAATCGTACAACAAATGCATAAATGTAAAAACTATACCAAGAGAATGGACACTGGAATATATGCTGTCCACCCAGAAAAAAAAGGAATGCAAGAAAATGTGAAAATTATAGAGGTGTAACGGTGACGTTAACATTTAGCCGCGTATGTGGAAGGGTGCTACGACAATTAATAGAAGAAGATTACAACGACCAAGAAGCCAAAGAACAGAGCGGATTCCGCGCGAGTCGATCTTGCACAGATAACCCAATTTCTTTAAAACAAATAACAGAAAAAAAATTAATACAGAAAGCAGCATACATCTGTTGTTTATTGATCTAACAAAGGCATACGATACTGTACCATTTCCAATGCTGTGGGAAGCCATGGAGAAAACCAACTTAAATTACGTCATAATCAAATCCATACAAAAATTGTACAAAGAGACAACAGTAAAAATCAAAATGGGCCAACGGATATCAAAAGGGTTCATTGTCACCAAGAGCCTTAAACAGGAATGCTGCCTTTCACCCACCCTCTTTAAAATATACATTGAATGCGCCCTCAAAAACTGAAAGAGAAAATTTCGGGCATGGGTGTACCTGTAAATGACGAAACGATTTAAACGTTACAATTTGCTGACGATCAAGTCTTCCTAGCCCCCCAAGATAAGGAGGATCATGAAATCATAACTTTCCTTACTTCAGTAGAAGTATGCGAAAGTATCGCAACCAGTCAGGGTCTAATTGGTGAAGAACCTGAAAATAAACGGCTGCCTTTGGCTGTTACAATGCGAGTCGAATTGTCACAAAAATATTATGTAAGTTACGCAACTTTGCGATTATATTGTGGTTTGAATAGTTCCCCAATACTTTTGTTATGAAAATTGGCCGCTTAGAACTATCATGTTCGTGATTGCGGTTTTTATATTTTTCGATTTCTTTAATCCGGTTTTTCCATGCTTCTGTCTATTTTTCTAGTGCTTCTAACTTAATCGACGTATTGCCGTATTTAACAGCAATTTTCACCATTTTTGTGCTGCACTTAACCACACTCACGTTTCTCCAGCGACTGCTTTTTGACCGCAAATTTTGTATAATTCCTCAAATATTTTACAAATTTTCAGTATTTTACTTGAATTTTCGTTTTTCCAAGAATATTTCTAATTTTTTTAAAACCTTTTTTTAAATAGTTGAAAATTCTCGCTGACCCTAGTAAAGTTCTTTAAATAGTCTATCGAACTGATAGAAGTTTATAACGATCGGCGCTTGCGTTTAGGAATAAAACATTAATCAATTTAATAATTTTCAAAAATTCCTAGAGGGCGTCAGAGTGAAATTTTGGAAATTAGTAAAGAACAAATTTTGTAGTTCATTGCAAGCTCTTTCGGATTAGAAAGTTTTAAAAAAATGGTGCTGGCAGTTTTGGAGAAATTTTTTTTTAAATTCCAAAATTTTGAACCGCTAGTATATTTACAATTTTCATTTTTCTGAAATAGTTATTTAAGTATCAAGGAATGTAAGGACGTAATAACATCCGAGGTAGGCGAATACGAGCTGAGGCGGAGCCGAAGCTTGTCGCCTGCCGAGGATGTTATTAGTCGAT
This sequence comes from Ctenicera cuprea, assembly GCA_958336395.1. Lineage (NCBI taxonomy): Eukaryota > Metazoa > Arthropoda > Insecta > Coleoptera > Elateridae > Ctenicera > Ctenicera cuprea. The sequence continues at coordinate 13,222,760 of OY284495.1, read as the reverse complement.
ACATTCCGTGTTACTTATTAAATTTTTCACGCTACCGGCAATGTAAGTAGGCCTACAGGTAGAAATTTAATCATATTTTTAAAAGTTCGTTTTGACAGCTGTCATCGGAATTATTTTTTAAAAGCCCCATTATTCTAAGTTGTCTGTGCTTGTTACCATATCAACGAACAGTTAAAATCAACATTATTTTCCTAGGAATGTAAGTGACACTATTAAGTTCCGTCGTCAAGGGTAACTAGTACACGAATGTTATCAGCCACTTACGATCCCTGTAGCTATGGATGTAAGGCCTACTTACATTTCCGGTAGCGTGAAAAATTTAATAAGTAACACGGAACGTATCGACTAATAACATCCTCGTCTACCTCGGATGTTATTACGTCCTTACATTCCTTGATACTTAAATAACTATTATAGCACTTGATTATACTTATTAAGGGCTATTAAATAATATGATAATTTGTATTGATTGGATATTTTGTTTTTAAGTAATCGCGCAATAAAGTTAAAATTTTCAAAAATTCGTGGCGGTTTTCATTTTGAAGATACAGCATTCGAAAAAAAAACATTTGATTTGTCTTTAGATGCACTACAACACTATGTATTTAAAAATTTTTAAACGTATTTAGAAAACAATCTGTACCAAAAAAAACTGGTCTAATTTCCGTTTCCGGTTCCGACTAACGACCTTACAAAGAACTACCTGCAACTAAAAAACTACGCACCAAATCTTATTAAAATCTGTCAAGGCGTTCCGGAGATATAAGGAAGGAAACGAACGCACCCACCCACAGACAGGCATTTTTTTAAAACCACTTTTTTGGATTCCTTGGACCCCAAAACGTTTATTTCGACTAAAATCAGAAATTCAAAAATTTGCCCGAAATCATAACTTTCCTTACCTCAGTAGAAGTATGGGAAAGTAAAAATATTGAAAACAAATTCTTAGGATTAAATAAGAAATTTTTCACAAACTAAACACAATCCCAGTTGTGTTTTATTACAAAACCGTTTAAACTCATTTCTAAGCTTTAATTAACATTTGCAATTAAATGGTTTAATTACAATAGCAAGAAATTAATAATTGGGAAAACCCGATTTAACTGCAATTTTTCTTGATAAAAGAATGGATTAAGTTACATCAGCCACAGAATTACTGTAATTAGGAAAAACCCCTTTCTGGCAGAAAATTGTAGCAGCTGGAAAACCAGCCTGCCTTTGTCTGAAAACACATAAAAGTAAATGAATTACTCATGGAAAACAATTACAAGTGTAGACCCACTCTTGTCCTAACTTGCAAATTAATCGGTCTGACAACAGAAATAAAGAAAGGAAAAATGTAACAGAAAATATGTGGGTGTGAAAAGAAGAGCTTTAATTTATTTTTTCTATTTTGGTTCTTTACTGACTACTTTATGAAACTCATTTGGATTTCATTAAGCAACTCTTTAAAGAATTCAAAATTTTAGTTTGTTAGGTTGGTGACAACCATGTGACAACAACACCTTCACGCGTTATAAACATAACCTTTAAATTGTAAGTTTTAAAAATTAAGATTATTTTGCGTATTTTCCGCTACTTTGCGTAGCTCGGGTGGGGTGCAAGATAATTCTTCTTCCATCTTATCTTCAAATCTTAGGTATTTTAAAAATTAAATCACTCTCAAACACAGTTTGTCTCAATTTTAATTTGACAGTAGTTTGAATTGTTTGAAATTATTTTAAATGTCACCAACAGCCACAAAACCAAAACAAAATACAAAAAATTTTCCTATCGATTATATTTTTAAATTAAAATATAAAATAAGGTAATTTTTAACTTTTTTGGACCAAAATAGAAAAAATAGTATAAAATACACGTTTCATAAGACATTTAAGGGCACTTGTCCATTAGAAAACTCGCCGCAAGCGGCTCGTTTTTTAACTTGGACGCGTGCTCTAAAATCATGTCTTATGAAACTTGTTTTTTAATATACTATTATTTGTCTAGTAATGGATTGTAGTGTAGCTTTCCCTGCACAGTAACTTCTGTTAAAACTTTTAAGTGGGAAGCTAGAAAAACCATCGTTCAAAGCCAATCGCAGATTAGACTTGGCGCAAACAGATTGTGAATCCCCACAACTGCAAATTTAAAATGAACATACTGATGCTCTGCAGCGCTAACTAGCGTCTAGTCTCTTAGCCAATAATCGATCCCACCAAGGTCAGACTTTTTATTGGTGCATTTCTATTGCGCACGCATTCAATTGGCACTTTTTAAGCGATAACCGCCAAGTTCGTAGTGGCACAGATGGATATGCGGGTGTGTTCGGGTGTACTGCTTTTTTACTGCATAAGTGGTTGTGGGTTCGAATCTCGGTTGGGACCAAATTTTTCTTTTATTTTATAGTTTTTTTTTAAACACTGTTGTTGCTTTTTGCTGTTTACGCGAAGTTTAGGTTAAGAGCAGTTATATTTTTAAAGAAAAAATACGAAGACAAATTTGCATTCACTCACTGATTGACGGCATACTAACACACAAGTCTGACCTTGATGTGGTAGGTTCGTTTCTGGCTAAGAGACTAGACGCTAGTGCAGCGCTATTGCACTGTCTCAACAGCCATTTTCTCGTGCCTCTCTAAACGTAAGTTGCTTTATCAGCGTATAGCAAGCACTAGGCATATAGGGCGCCATTTGAAGCTGTAAATATGGCGATATACGTAATAAACAGAACAGGACCCACGAAGGTAGAAAAGAAAAGTCCATTTGAATAATGGTTGAACAAAAAAAAGCAAAGTTTTCGGAACGGAATTTTGTTGATGTACCCAAAGAAAAACGGCAGAAACTGGACAAAAAAGACATTAAAAAGATATTTAGTTGGATATATTGACGGTCTTCAATGGTATCGAGTGTGGGTACCTGAAGTGCATGATGTCATTTTAAGTCGAGACGTAATTTTCAAGAAAGAACTGCTGTCGCAGGGGCGTATTTAACGTCGGTGTAATCGGTGCAATGCGCCGACGGGCCCCAGGGTTGGCGGGTCCCTGTCGCCGTGTATTAGGAAACAAAATCTTTATCCATATAAAAAATATTTATTTCTAAGCAAGACTAAAATAGTAAAATGTATTATTTTAAGTTTAAATATTTATCTCCAAATAATGTAAAATAATACAATTATATGGGAATGTAATACCGCCGCCGACTTGATTAGCAAAGCATTCATTTTATTATTTAGAATTCAATATTAATAAACTCGATTCCTGGAACTGGAACGGGCAAACGCACGTGCACCTTTGACCCTCTCTGCCGATCCGCCACAAAGTCAAAGTATTCAATAAACAAAATGAAATTTGAGAATTATGAGAGTGGTAGTAAGAAATATTTAAATATTTTTATTTATTGACTGGAATCATTTCAGTTTTTTTTCTTAAAGAAGTAACATTTCTGCCAGTGCAATAATTACCTGAAATTAAAATTTGAGCTCAAAGTTTTCCGTTTTCTGATATTTTCAATGGTAAAAATGTTTTCATTTATTGTTTTATTTGTCTAATTGCAATATTTGTTTTGCTTTTAAGAATAAATCAAAGTACAAACACAAATCAGGGGCTGAAAAGCGTGCGACATCTGATAGAAAACAAATATGGACAAAACAGGTCGCTGGTACTTTCCCACACTGTTTACGTTTTAAATATTCTCGCGTCAAGAAGTAATGGAAATTTACATCTAATCAAGCCGGTACAAGCCCGCTGCAGACTCAAGGCGTTGGTTACGTAGGTACGGGCGGCGCTTGCTTCTACTGCGTAACAAGCGCTAAATTTTGTATTGTTTGCTGTATTTTTGAATGGTTTTATGGGCTAGGGGTTAGGTCTGTAGGTCACTTCGCTGCGGAGTGCGGGCCCCTGCATGACTTGCACCGAACCGCTGCATAGCTTAAAAACGCGCCTGCGCTGTCGACCACTTTGATTGAACTTAATGAAACTTTGACGGAGCAAGTGCAAGAACCCGAGACTCAAATATCACACTCTAAGCAGGAAAAATCTTCTGAAAACACCAGACAACTGCGAGATAGAAGCAAGATAAATCAATCGGATACATATATTTTTAAACTATTTATATAGGATTGTGTATTTCATTTTGCAGGTGAGGCCAGGTCTTACCTGCCTCATGCCACCGATCGCCACTGGCATAGATCTTTATTTTTGTTATTTCCTGCAGTTTATTAATCTAATCAAACAAATAGCGGCAGCAACGCTGTCTACGTCCTTGCAGCGATACATTTTTTAAACTGGCCGCTCCGTAACCATGTGAAATTGATGCGCAAAATGGTCCTCATGCTGGCACATGCGTAGTATAGGATTGGCATTGTTGATTTAAAGTTTCCTAAGACTAATCACGCAAGAATACAGAATAGGGTTATCTAGAAAAATTACCGCATTCTAACGGTTTAAAAAGTAATCCTGGGTTCCTAGTAGTCGAAACAATTTTAGATTAACAGAGTTGGCTTTACTTTTAAAACAATTATCTTATTGTGATATGAAAAGTATATACAATTGTTTTTAATGTTAAAATTCCTGAATGATGAAAATTTTTTTTAATTTTTAGCACTCGAAAAATTTTTTCGTTTTTTTAAACATTTTCACTAATCAGCAGACCATGTCTTAACCTTTCAGTGGTGTGGTAGTTTTTTTTAACATCAGCGGTGTGGTCGGTCTCTGGGACCACTTTTTTCAAAATTTAATTTTGGGCTGTTAATCTTCGAATCTTCGAAGGGGTGGTTCATTTGTGTCCTCAGAATAATGAACGATGGGCAATAAAAAATATCTATATGTTGGTAAGTAATTTTTATTTCAAAAAGTTACTGTTTTGCGCATAGCTACCTTTATTTTTATTTATTTAAAAAAATACAAAATTTAAAATTGTGTCTTTATTATAGTTACTTATAACTAGACCCAAACAACATGAAATTCTATAAAAAAACTGAAAAATATATTCTAGCTGAGATGGAACCTTTTTCAAATTTTGGTCTCATTTTCTTGGTAACACTCTTCATATATTACTATAATGTGCTCCAAACACATAAATTTTCTGCAATTTATGCAATTGTATCTTGTTTTTCTGTTTTTTTGGTCTGACTCACTATCGCCCCCCCCCCCCCCCTTTCTTCTACATGGTCAATTTCACCTTCCTCTTCTTCGTCATCGTATTCAACATCTGTGGCAACTTCATCAAATAGGCGTGCAAGTCTTGTCTGTTCCCTTTCGTAATCCCCCATTTCTGAACAACAACAAGAAATAAATATACAATTTTACGGTAAATTTAAACCAGTGTCATACGTACCCAACAAATTTCTCTAATGTGCCAATGGTGTGGTCGGTGTCACGGACCGAAATTGTGAATAACTTAACCTGTACTGCACTCAGACACCTGTCGATGCGTACTGGCATTTAGTGCAACGTGACATGAAGGTACTGAGAGCTACAGCAACCTACCCCTACCCAATTTTATACATTTGAGGAAAAACTAATCGGTCGGTCTCTGAGACCGTGCCACACTACTGAAAGGTTAAAATCATCAGCTTTGGTGATTTTTGTAACACTGTAATAAAGCAGAAAGTCATTTTTTTATTTTTAAAACTTTTATTGTTATCTCTAAGGTTTGAATGTTTTTATATTAACAAAATTGTAAAATTAAATTTTAATAAAAACAAATATAACCAATAACCAAACAATAATAGCAACAGAGCAAAGAATTTTAAATACACATCCTAACAGCATAAGGGATCGTAAGGTGCTACGTTGCAACAGCCTCCTTGGTTGCAGATAGTAATAGCTCCGAGGTCCATGTAGAAATCGGGGGCCTTGCTGGTTTTATTGGATGCTACAAAACTGCAGAAGCAGCGGGATGCGTAGAGATCAGACACGGGGTTGCAAGTCCTGTTGATTCTATCAGGGTACTGTAGGGTTCTAGAACGAGCGAGTTGGTGCAGTGTTCTGAGAGGAGCTGGCGTTGCTGGTTTGCTTTGCACCAGAAGCTTGCGTTCAATCCAGAAGCCGGGCTCTAAGATCCATTTCATATACAACTGATGGTCGGTTCTGACGGTCAGACTTTAATAAGTATGATAACTGTATTTTATTTATAAGTTCGAACTTTACTTCGTTGAAGTTCAAGGTATATTAACTTTTCAGATTTGAACTATAAAAATTTATTTCAAATAATAAACTTGAATATTGTTTATAAAAAACCTACACAAACAGACATTACAATAACCACAAGATTCTTGTCACCATAAAACACATAAATTAGCAGCATACAGGTCCATGATACATAGCGCTTTAACGGTTCCTTTACATAAAATTAGTTTAAAAAAAAATTTACTACTCTAATTAAAGATAAAAATTATAAACTAGCTATTCAGAAAATTTATCCAACTACTTCATCAAATAAAATGAAATACGCGTCAATTCCATCTTTTGGCAATAAATCAGAAAAGCTTGTCACAATTATAAACAAAACAAATAAATGTAAAATAATTTTTAAAACAACAAAAAACATTTTAAACCATTTGTTTAATGCTAAAGAAAACAACAGACAATTTACTAAAATCAGGTATTTACAAATTAAATTGCTCGCACTGTCATTCAGTTTATATACGACAAACAATTAGAAATTTTGATATTAGGTACAAGGAACACATACATTGTTACAAATATAAACACCCACATAAATCCAATTACGCTAAACACTTATTAGAACACAATTATTCAATGACATCTATTAACAGCATAAAATGTTTACGCTTTTGTGACGATAAACGTAAGTTGGATATACCAGAAGCATTTGGAATTCATAAACATTTAGAATCTGGACCTTTAATGAATGAACAAATTGATCTTTTAAAATCACCATTTTTGGACGTTTTGGAATGAGATATCAAGTCATCTGGACGCAGACATAGAAAACCAAGATCAAGTTATGGAGATTTATTGTTCTTATAGTAACACCAACTGTTTACTTTTAATTTTGCCTCTGAAAATGACAACATGTCAAAATACGTATAAGGCTAAAATAAAGACCTGTTGAAGTTAAGAATTGTTTTATTTACAATAAATGATAAAAAAATGATAAGTATATGTTTTACCATTTTCCTGCAAAGTATTCGGTGGCGCAGAGGCACATAATGCGTGTCGAACGGCACTATAAATAGACAAGCAATTTGTAGCATATATTTATTTTTCCTTTAAAAAATAGATACAAATTATAAAAATACATACATATTCCTGCTTGTTTTTATATAGTAAAAATAAAACTGGTATCAGTTGGACTAGCGGTTATCCAAATACAACAATTTCAAATTTTAGTCTAAAAGTTCATCATAAATTTTTATTTGAAAACAATAATACATGGCATACTTGCCCCTTCTTTTACATTCCAAATTCTCACAGTATATGATATTGCATCCTTTTCTTTCTCACATAACACAGGTAACTTAATAACAGAGGCATATTTTGATTTTGCGACACTAGTGTCAGTTTGCCACTGATGATAATAACATCGCTAGCGAAATACGTATCCGGTATTGTTACTTGCGTGGAGCGATGTTGTGCTTTTTAAGTGTAGTTATTCTACAGTTACCAATGTTGTTAGTTTACCAGAACAAACTAAAAATATTACTTCATATTACAATGATGAACCAAAAGGTCATTTGGTGCAAAGAACCATTTACTATAAATTTTTGGCAGGCGAGATATTAATTATTTTGTAGTCGAATAGTTTCATGGTAAAAGATCTAAATATAATTATAATTGAATCTAAAATAAAATCCAAAAACTTCGCCGAGTCAAAGCTAATATAAAATTCTTAGATCAAATTTAAAATCTGTAAAAACTATATACAGTACCTAATAGAGCATTATACATATATACTATACATGATAAATCTTAATATGCTTGTTCACTTAACATAATATCAATATTATATCTCTCTATAAGTATAAAAAACAATTTATGTGAAAACAACATACATTGAATATCTTAAATTATCCAAAGTAAGCTCCACAGTTAGAACAACGACGATTTTTTAAAGCAAGGCAACACAAAATTCCAAGCGGGAAGAAGAATATAGCACACAAAAGGCCTAGGCATGTATAATCATCTTCCAGTATTCCTATTCGGCATGCAGGGCATGCACCCACCATTATTATCTCCGGTGGAACAATAACTGTTGTGGTTGTAGTTGTTCCATATGATGGACCGTAAGCTTGTTGTGTATAAAGAGGAGTAGTTGGAGGAGGTGGATATTGCTGAAACTGCTGATATTGTGGATCTATACAAAATAATGTAAATATTATATTAAAATTCTACTTCGATACCAAACATATCATTAATAATAGTTTAACATTCAGTATGTTTGGGAATTTTTCTGTGAAATCATCGGCAAAAATCAAAGAGAAAAGGGCAGTTTCTGTGGCGCTTCGCAGTAATGTACACAAATTTACAATTTTCAGTATTTTCTCTACAAATGTAAAAATTATATGGTGTACAGCTTGTTTTATAAGATCATGTTAACGTGAATAAACGTTTTCAAGTTACTCAACATTTTATTATCAATAAACACAACAAGCAAAGAAACAAAAATAAACAAATATTGTCAAATCTTCTGTAAAGCCCCAAGTCAGTTCATTTATTCAAAACAGGGTGCAAAAAAATCAATTCTTTGGTTTAAATCAAATTTTTTTGTTTAAATCGATTGTTTTAATAAAACTGATTATTTTAATTTTAAAAAAATGTGTGCCGAGCACGCAAGTTCTATGTGAAACTTCCTAAAGTGTTCTCACTGAAAGGGTTTTTTGAATCAAATTCTATGATTTAACAGAAAACGAAAACGGTTATGGCATATGTTAGTTGGCTGTAAAAATCGCTATAAAAACGTGCCACCATATGTATAGATGGGTAGTGTATCCGTCTCAGTGGTTGGTACCATCAAAATCATGGCCATATAATATATATTTTTTGCTTTAAAATATTTCTCAAGGTTAATTTTGTTTGCTACATGTACCTATATGTGAAAATCTACAATCTAATGCACCCTAGAATGTTTTAGCGATAATTAAGTTTGTAGGCGCAGCAAAATGCACAGGGTGTCTAGGTGCGAACCAATTACATATTATATATGATTGCCCTAGGTGTTTAAAGAATGGTAAAATGCTCCCGGTCCTTTAATGTATTGTGCAAAATTTATTCTTTATTTTATGTATGAATTTGTGTAGAAGTAAAACTTACTTTTGTAATGTATCCAGGTCAAATAAAGAATATAATTGTTTAACACTTCTATGTAATTCTATTCTATTTCAAGCTTACTGACAAATTATGCACATTATTGTATTAATTGGAAAATTTCACACGAAAACGACACCCCACTCAAAAACTAATTGTTTTAAATCAACAATTTTTTAGTATAAATCGCTTGATCTAAATCACGGTTTAAATCAATTTGATTTAAATCTTTGCACCCTGATTCAAAGAAGTAGCTCAAGATTTATCACTTCCTCGGAAATAAATAATCAAAATTATCAGATTATTCTTAATTAGTTTAAAATCTCTTGTCTACAAAAAAAAATAAAACGAAACTCTGTTGCATAGTTGTTCTGGAAGAAGAGTATAACCACTATTGATTTAAAAAAATCCAAAAACTTGTTAAATGCATATTTTGGCAAGATTTTATCTTATAAATGCATATACAATATATTGCTAATTTTAAGTGTCGTACATTTATGGTGTAAAAATGAATGTATATCTTGACATTTTTAAATGCATGCAAATCCTAGCTCTAGTTATCATGCAAGAGCATGCAAAACAGATAGTTTCTGAATACTGTTATTGTTAACAGAGGTACAACGGTCAGTGGACATCTGATTTATGAGAAATTCTACATTTACATCTCATCCTAGGAATCACTAAAGCAATTAGATACTGATATATTATAGAAAATCAAACCTGACCTTCATACCTTATCAACAATAGAAATAAACATTAGTGAACAAATAACAGATGTGGCAAAATTATTTCACTACAAATACTACAATAAACTTACATGGAGCAGCAGTAGCTGTGTAGGGTGGTGGTAAATCCCCTACAACATTAATTTCTTAATAATTAAGCTACAAAAATCTTATTGAAATAATTATGAACATTCAAAAATTATTCTAGTGGACTTCCCAATGTACAACTACTTTTAGGTTTACATTAATTTACCTGATGGATAGGGTGGCGTTTTGTTGGGGTCTGTACTCATTGTATATTTTGTATGATTAGAATACTTAGCATGAAAAAATACTTAGAAAAATTCAAGGTAAACACTATTATACTGCAAATAACTCTTATCAGTCATGTAAATGACAGCAGGTCATGACATATTTGAGTGAACGAGCCTTTTCTGCACTGACATTTGTGTTTAAAGATAGATTTACAAAGAATCGCTCACTACGGTAACGAAAACATGCAAAAGTCAAACGTAAAAAATTAAAGAAACTGGTCTGTTTCAATAAATATTATTTTGTGAATATTTTAATTCTAAGCTTCTTGATTTTATCAAAACCGTTATTTAAAACTGCTTTTTAGCTTCATAGTCAACGTGTTTTCACGTCACTATCAAAATCGAAAGTAAACAGTTGGTGTTGCTACTTGCTATAGGAACAATAAAATATGATAACTTGATCTTGGTTATCTATGTCTACAGATGATTTGATTTCTATTCCAAACTTTTAATAACTTAAAACCGGAACCATTTTTCCAAGCAGCAAACGAATACGTCTGACTGACGGTGACTTTTACTACGTTGTTTAATACGTCAAAAGACACATTCCTACGGTCAAAAATTTTTAAATCAGTTACATTTTGCCAGAAATGTTTTTTTTTTAAATAATAAAAAATAAGTAGAAAGTAAAGCGAATAAAATGGACTGAAAAAAATGCCCTAAAAATGTGAGAACTAGTCACATTGAACTTTCGTGTCTTAATATTATTAAGAAAGAACTAAAATGTTTCTCGATGGTAAATGACCAAAACTGAGCACATTTTTCAGTTAACTGTAACCTTAACCGTATTTTTAGCTACATGACTGTAATACCGACCAAAATTTTAAATTTTTACAATTTTATCAAAATCGGTGCAGTATTTTTGCTTTTAGAGGCGTCACTCACCTACCCACTCACTCACCTACTCACCCACCTAACCTACACACAAAAGCGCGCGCGCACACCTCCCCCCCCCCCACACACGCAGGCAGACATTAAAAAAACACTGTTTTGGTTACTTGAGCCGCAAAACAAATTTCCGGTAAAATCTACCCAAGCGGTTAATGTTGACATTTCTCGATTGTTTATTCATCAGTATATTGAAACAATATCACAAACGTACAAAATTGTAGTAGATTGATTCCTACTTTTGAAGATATTAAAGAAAATGTCCGAAATAGCGGTTACAGGACAATTGCAAAGCAATTTTCAGCAAACTCAAAATATTGTATTTTTCAGTTATACGTTAGGGTATAAGCTGTGAAAAGGTATGATTTTTCTAAAATATACATAATGTTAATGTCACCTTAATAAATTTCTGACAAATTAATCAAATTAACAGTAAGCACTTGGCCACGTTGTTTGAGTCATGGTCGTATAAAAGTGTTACAATTAAGCAGTTACAGTGTTTTCGTTCGTTTTTCAGTTATTTATCTTTCGGATAAAGCTTAATCGGACATTATTTCTATTTTACAGTATATTAACGTTCAGTTATAACTTTAAGAAATCCGAAAACGTAAATATTAAAAGGATAGAAATTAAAGACGTTTTCCGCATTTTTAATGAAAAGCGTAAGCTTTTCCGCCGTAGCTGTAGTAATTCGGCCAAAAAGACTAATACCATATAACCGCAACCGTAACCGGAACGAAGAGTTCCATGAATCCGTTTTAATCATGGTAAATTAATTGTAAGCCAACCACAAAACTATTAACGTATATTGCTGTTGCAGTGAAAGTGAACCAGCCTTTTCTATTTGCCAAAGTTATGTGACATTTCACTGACAGAATCGACAGTTCAAAAACAGCAGTTTTTACGTTTTACGTTATAAAATAATGTCGAGGAGATAAACCATTGAAAAAGTATACATAAAACGTGCATTTTGTGTGTAATATGCAAAATAGTGTGTGCAACATTTGGTGAAACTCCAACTGCAACCGCATTGAGTTTTAGTTTACACAGTCTACACGTCACTATAATGGTCAATTTGCGTTTCTTAAAGGGAATTCGCAAATAACCTGTCTGATTTGTTTATGTTTACAATGCAATCGAATTCGAAAACTAGAGAAATGTTTATTATACGAGCTTTAGAGAAGATTCTAAACGATAAGGAGATCAAACGATCACATCATTCGCAGTTAAAACGAGCCTGCGAAGCAGCTTTGGGTAAGACACCTACATTATATTCTGTTGAAGTAGATGCCTAATAAACATTTTAAATTTATCAATACGAGTATTACATGATAAGGTTCCGTAAAGCACGTTGGGTTTTTATGCAGAAAAACCTGGGGCGGTCAATCACACAAAATCGTAATATAGCTTTTTTTAAAGGTAAAAATAAATTGGATCAAGTGACGAGTATAGCTGGTATTATACACCTCGCGTAATTGAACAAAATTCATAGATAACTGCAGTTCGGATAGCAAAACTAATAACTTTTAGCAAGATTTTAAAGAGGGAAAACCCTTTTTATGTAATTTTTTTGAGGTCCGGAAAGGTTTTTAGTGAAGAGATGGAGGATTTACTGTGCGAAACCAAAATATTATCCAAAGAGTGTTTTTTGTGTTACAAAGAGAATAAAAACAGTCTTACGAATAGGGTTAAATTTATAATTGCTTGTAGGTTTATGTATAGGAGAGAATATGGAAATCTGCGAAGAGAGATATGAAAAAATTATAGGAGAATACAAAATTATACAGGGTGCAACTATTCTGCTGCAAAAAAGTATCCTGTGATATTCTGTAAAAAGCAATGAAGTAAAGCGAAATACCATTTTGCGCTTTAGATTTCAGTTTTCGTAATTGGCAACATTGCAGTTTTAATTTTGCTTGTAATGTAAGGTGGTACCCAACAGTGTAATTGTTACAAAGGGCTTAGTAACCAGTTTGAAAATTTTCGATTTAAAATTTAAGAGAAAAACAAGTTTTGAATACACAGATTTCTATATAGGTTTACTAGATACACGACTCCAGCTTCTTAGCAATCAAATACGTGAAGCCAGGCGGCCATTTTGTAGGAGGTCAAAATGCCGAATTAAATTTCAATGTAACGTATATTGTATTTTGTGCAATTCTTGTGATGAATATGAAAATTCACATAGGACTATCTTATTTATAAGACATAGCACACTGGTTCCAGGTTGTTGTAAATAATAGTTGGTTGTAAAATAATTGCTGCAGAGATCCATATATTGAGTAGGTTCTGTTTCTATTTCAAAAGGTTCCGACGGAATAGGTTCTGAAACTTCTACTGGAAACGTATCTTCTTCTATAATTATTGCGAGGCATATGAGTATACAACTGGAACTGCGTCATTTCTGAGACGTGGAACGCCGGTTCAAGAACGTTGTAAATAATTGTTGAGTACAAAAGATTACAGCAAACAACCGTATATTGTGTAGATTAAAATATTTTCTGCTTACAGTTCTATCCATGTTTAACACAAAATGTGCTATCATTGTATGATAATCGGAAACTGCAAACCGTCTGCTTTTTGCCATCAATTTTTAAGACTGAAAAATTAAATATAATTGCGTATAATTAATATAGAAGTGCAAAACAGTGTTTAAATTTGTAAAATGTCACAAAACTGACATTGCCCTTCTAGAAAATGGCGCCCGGTTTCATTTTTTGTATAGCAGTTGTGTATCTAGTTAACCTGTATAGAAATCTGTTCGGATATTAACAACATTTTTTTTTGGAAAATGTCTGCCTTTGGGTGAATGAGTGCCAAAAATGTAAGGGCAAATATCGAAAAACTAGTAATTTTTAAAAAGTTCTTAAAACATAGCCACAGAATTTTATTTTAAATTGTGTTAGCTAATGGAGCTAGACGTGGACTACTGTTTGGTATTTCCCCAATCTTCTACATTTACTGTGACGCCCTCTATGAAGTTTGAAGTTGTGAAATTAATGCTTTTATAATTTAGTTTATACAGGGTGTTTCCTGACTTTTTGGGCAAACTTGAGTAGTCATTTTAAGTTTCAAATGTCTAAAAGAAGAACGTGGGTTCAGAAACGTTTCTTTACGGAGTTACAGCTTCCCGACCCTGGAACAGTTTAATCGCGCATCACACTTTCATTAATATCTCCGCCATAAATTGAGTTATTTGATTCATATTCTGTACGGTCATTTTACTAATGATGATTTACGTTTTCGCTTCTTGTGGTTCAAATCCAGTAAGCAGGGACATAGATGTGGGAGATATGCGACGCGTTTTTAGCACCTTTAACATCTGCGCTCCTAGTTAATGAATTTGAACAAAAAAATGTGAAAATATAAAGCATCAATAGTGAAATATTCTGGAAATTATCATAGAAAGTTTAAACCAAATACCTGAATTTATGGCAGAGATATTGATTGCAGCGTTATTAGACTGTCTTATCTTCTGCCGGCTGTAAGTGTAAGGAAGCGTTTCCGAACCTGTGTTTATAGGACATTTTCTATTAAAAGTGATTTTTAGAAATGTGCTCCTTGAATTTGTAAAGAAAGTTGTGATACAACCTGTATTTAATAAAGGAGTGGTGATTAAAAATCAATCTGGGAAATAAATAATTATAATTCTAAATGTTTTTTTGATTTACTAATTAATAGCAGAAAGGGGGCTAGACTTCCTTCCCCCTCCACTATTATTTTGGCAAACGAATTTTGTTTTCTGTTCTGGGGTCTGCCACTACCCCAAAAACTATACGAGTATTGTTGAAATTATAACTAATGCCGGTATCGCAGAGTATGGCTAGGCACCAAATATTGCCTAGTATTGCTGAGATTATGAACTAGTATTGCCGAGAGTGGGAGACCCTTCAGTAGTATTATAGGTGCTATTAGGGCTAGAACTATGATATAAATTATGTTTCAAATCAAAACCCGGCTCAAAAAACAGTACAAGTGATCTTTTTTTTGACGGCTTCTTACTGCGTCTATTTTTTTGGTTTAATTATGGTTTCGACTTATTTTATACTGATTTAGCTCTTGGGAGTTATTGGATAATAAGTGTTTAGCAATTTTATTCTGCTTTCACCTGGCTTGGCTTATTAAATTTCACCAATGCATCTAAATTACAAAACTGCTGCCTGGAAAATAAAAGTGCAACTGCAAAAATCAATTAAAAGGAAACGTTTGTCCGTGAAAGTTTAAAAAATGTGTATGAATTACCAAATTGAAATAGCAATAGTGAATGTTAAAAATTAGAATTGCTAATTATTTGAGATAACAGTGTGGTAATTGTTGGTCAGAAAGTATTTATTACTGCAACATTTGCATTGATGATAGTCATTTTGCATAAATGCAATTACGTTAGTTTTTTGTTTTAAAAAAAACAGTTCAATGTCTCGATCTATAGTCATAAATAACAGTACCTAGTTAACTTTGCTTTCCTTTTAAAAGGGATTGAATATTAAAAATTTAAGAAGGTAATTACCCACATAATACTTCGATTTTTAGTCATTTTAGTATTACATTCTTTAATTTTTAATTAAAACCTACTTTTTTTTTAAATAAATCTTGTTGCAATGTCATTGGAAATGTGTGTTGATTCTAAGTTATCAAATTGTTTGCAGTAAATAAATTATGTATGATATTTTCTATTTGCAGAAGAAATAAAGAGAGAATTGACGGATTCAGATAGCGATGAGAAAACATCTGATGCTCTTCCAACGCCACGAAGCGGTAATGTGAACGCTTTAACCACAGAAAAATACTTTTTACCATTCGAACTAGCTTGTCAGAGCAAGTCTTCGCGTATTGTCGTTACCGCTCTTGATTGCTTGCAAAAACTTATTGCATATGGGCATCTCACAGCAAATGTTCCTGATTCTACTACACCTGGAAAACTACTAATAGATAGAATTGTCGAAACAATATGTGCCTGTTTTACGGGACCTCAAACAGATGAAGGTAATTTGAGCATTCTTAATGTTAATTTGAAGTTTAATTTTGATTTTACTGAAAGATTGTTTATGCAAAAATAATTAGAATTATTTCGAATTTTGTATTTCCGCGTCAACTCCTCAATTATAAACACCTTAACAATAATATAAAAAGTAATTTCAAAGATAACTAGGTAATCTTAAAGCAATATGTGCATTTCTGATAATGATAGATAAAAATCTTGATCTAGTTATATTTTCGTTACTAGTTTAATTAATTAAAGTTTGATGATTAATGAAGGGATAATCGGGTCGTTTAGAAATACTGAGAGGGAAAGTGGGGGGAGCGAGAGAGCGGTATCCAGCCTGTCTGCGAATTCATGAAGCAAAATTTGCTGTTGTAAACGACCACGCCCTCCTGGACGCTAATTGGCCGCGAATGGGGTGGGGTGTGGTTGGTTGTAGTTTACCATTATTTTTGTAGATGCCGTGCTGGTTGGGGGCATTTAAATTTATGTCAATAAACGAAACATATTTTAGCAAATATATTCGGAATTTTGATTCATGGCACTCTACTTTAACTAACCTTCAGTAAATTATATTCTATTTTGAAGGTTTTTAAAATCTTCTTCATTTTTCTGAACTGTTTGTAGCTAATCCTATGTTTCCTCTAACGTGCTTTGTCTGCGTCTTTCTGTGAATATTTGATAGGGAAGTATACACCTAACTTCAGTTAATTAAATGACTCCATTTTAGTATTATACTGTATAAAACGTATTAAAGTAGAGATTAAATACGATGTGTACTAGAGGTTGGGTACCGGGATTTCCCGTTCTTGAATCCCAGGATTTTTTCTAAAATTCTATGTTCTCGATTCCCGAGAAAATGTTGAATCTTTTAAAGAAATAGAAACGCAAATAATTCTTATTCAAATTATGTTTGTTTGAGGAATGCTGGCAGACCTAATTTTGTTTTGTTACATGGGCGTGCGATACTATTAAATATTTTATATTATGTTATTACGTTCAATGTTTTAAGCTTCTAACTTTGTAAGTTGTAATGTAATCAAAATAATATTTAATTACTTACCTAATATTCTTTTAATATTTACTAACTTCATATCATTGTTTAGTATTAGTGCATTGGTTGTGCAACCATTTTGTAATGCTACAAATACTAGTTTTAAAATTAGAAGCATGATGTTTACTAACAAGAACAGCAATTTTAAATTTTTCGAAAATTCCTGGGATTCCCGGAAAGAGCACAAGATAAATTCCCGTTCCCGGTAACCAAAAAAACGGCCGGGAAACCCAACCTCTAATATGTGCTGCGTCTTTTATACTATCCATACATATATAAAAGCACAAAGGGTTTTTTTCTCCCCTTCCTCCAGCGGCTACCGTTTCACCAATTTGGACCATTTTTTTTTTAAATGAAACGTCTCTATCCACAGATGGAACATGAAACATTTTTATATTTTTATTCTATGTCGATTTGTTAATAATAATCATTTTAATTTATAATATATATGAAGGTCGGCTAGACGCGCGTCACTTGGGGCGCCATCTACAATAACGTCGCGTGTTATTATTTGAACTAATGCATCACGTGACGACATTTCGCCGGTTCTGTCAACGCTGTCTGTCAGTGCATTGTGTGCTGGGGTAACACTAGTACTGTATTACAACTCTAGATATACAGAGTGGCTAGGAAAACCCCGGACACTTTTCTTGCGGCGGTCAAGAGATGGCGCTTTAGTAAAGAAAAATTAAATTAAAATACTGGCAACAGCGCAGAATCCAAGACGTTTTAGTTATTATATACGCCCCATATTAAATCAAAACAACTAATACGTTTTTGATTCTGCGTTGTTGCCAGTATTATATTTAGGGATGCCGCCGGAACTGGATCCGGTTCCGGTATCCGGCGAATCCGGCCAATTTTTTGGATATCCGGTTTGGCCGGATTTTGTCGCGGATCCGGCCGGAACTGAGAATTTTTTCTCTTTTTTCTAAATACTTAAAAGTTAGATAGTATAAGACAGGTTAATTTTTTTCCTTTTATTACATACACCACACCTACTACAAATTAATAATTGTAGTTGATAATAGGCAAATTGTGATGTAAAAAAATCAACTTTTCTCCGTTGCTCATGGGCAATCGATTTCGATTCTTTTCATACACGTTGCCTGTCTTGGAGAGAAGCCTCTCGCTGTAGCCACTCGATGCAGGAGCAGATAAATATTTTTTTGCCTGTTTCGACAAAAATGGAAATATGAAAAACGGTATATAAATGCGGAAGTTGTACTTGTAGGTTATTTATATGTTGATTTTTGAATGAAATAAGATATTTGGCGACATCGGGGAACCCCAGGAATAAGAAATATAAAATATTTACGTTAAGATCTAAGCAGAGCGGCCCGGGAATCCCCGAAGAAAGTTGCAAATGGATGATCCACCGCGGTAAACTATAGACGTATATAAAAAGAGAGACTAGCAAAACCACTTAAAGTCAAAACTTTAAACCAATTGACTATAAAGAATGCAGTAACAAATTGTATGCATCGAATTGTTTACAGTTAGGTTCCGGTTCCGGTATCCGGCCAAAATTTGCAGAGTCGGTTCCGGTATCCGGCTTTTTCAAAAAGTGGATCCGGCGGCATCCCTAATTATATTTTAATTTTTCTTTACTAAAGCGCCATCTCGTGACCGCCGCAAGAAAAGTGGCCGGGGTTTTCCTAGCCACTCTTTAAATTCAGGCGAAGTGCTTCACTCATTTTTATCCGATCCCCTCCTTTACTTTTCTATCCTATGATCTTAATCTCTCTATTTATCTCATCTGCACCTCTATATTTCTTTCCTATGCTAATCTGTCTCAAACCAACTCTTCATATTTCCTTTCTTGTCTCCTCCCCCTTTTTAATCTCTTACAAACTACCATTACGCTTTACAAAATCGTTCGGTAAAAAGACTTAAATAAAATTTGTGTTTCAGGTGTTCAGCTTCAGATAATCAAAGCTCTGTTAACTGTGGTAACAAGTCAGCATGTGGAAGTACACGAGGGTACAGTTTTATTGGCGGTGCGCACATGTTACAACATATTTCTGGCAAGTAAAAATCTTATAAACCAAACCACAGCGAGGGCAACCCTTACGCAGATGCTCAATGTGATATTTATGAGAATGGAGAATCAAGCGTTTGAGCTTGAAGCAAATTTAGAAAATCATGTGCACATGTCAAAGTCTACAGTTTCGGTATCAAGTGAATCGTCGGAAAAACCTTCTAAGAATTTAAAGAAACACGACTCCGTTAGTGTCAGAGATACTTCTCTAAGCGATTCCGTTTCATCGTTGAAAGATGAAGCATGTACAGATGAAACTAAACAGAATGAAATCCAAGAACCGTCCAATTTACTTGTTGTAAATGAAATTGTTGATAGTATAATTGATAGTGCCATTGCTGCTGTGCAGAGTCGTACAGTAATCCTAGATACGCCAGAATCTGAAGGCAGTGTTAAATCGTTGAAAAGGTATGGGTTCTAATCTGTTCGTCTGGGTTATCTACGTAATGTAGAAATTTGTGTTGGTCCAAAACATGTGTGTAGAAACAGAAACTATTTGAGTAGAATTTTTTTTGTAGAATATAAAATGAGATATCAAAAAATATAGCACCCATCCCGTATATGACAAAAATGTTACCTAGAAGGTTATTATAATAGCAGGGTTGTGTACAGAGCAAGTCAACGAGGGTGCGTTAGTAGTTATCGTTTTTATAATTTAAAATACAGAAAAATTTTTCAAATAAAAATTGTCGGGGACCAAAAGGGCCACACTTTAAAATTATTTAAAATTTTACAGGGGGTTCCATATAAGAGTGGCATACCAGACGTATGTTTTTTTTAATAGAACACCCTGTATATATACGAAAAAAATTCAACATTTTTGTATCTACTAATAAAATCTGCACGAGTCATATTTCCACAGATTAAAAAAACTTTTTCTGTTTAACGCTATTTTAAGTCGAGCTTGATTATACAGGGTGTTTGTTGCAATGATGCATATATTTCTAGCTAATGTGTCATAACACACGATTTTTTTAAATAAAATACTGTATATTTTTATATAGTGGGATAGATCTAGTTTTGTTAAGCCCGGAGACCTAGGTGGTCAACGAATTGGTCCACTTCTACCAATTGCTTTACCTTCTACCTTCACACGATTTTTTTTTAATTCTCTAGAATCGTACAGCTAGGGATAAGTAACTATTTTGTTGGTGCCTCAGTCTGTTAATTTCCCTGTAACGCTTATGAATTTTTGAAAATCGAAAACTTATACCCCTTTATTTAATACACTTTAGATGGCAATACAGTTTTTTAAGCTAAATTGCTAATGATTGATAGTAGAATAAGATTCACAACTTAATTTTTAAGTGCTACAATATTTATATATGGGATAATTTATATGTGTCCTGGCCAATTTTTGGCTCATTAATTTGCTGTATTGTTTTTTCAATGCCTAAGGAACTTTTTCCAAAAAATTGATCATTATCTCAAAACAAATGTTTTGTTGTAACTTAGTCAGGTATTTGGCCCAAGCAGGTAATGCCCCGGGCATTTCCCTGTTTGCTTGAGTGCTCTGCACTCGCTTTTCAGTACTACTTTAACTGCTTTGTACGGTACAACATTATACAAATATACTTTTGCAAATCTAGTAAATAACAATATCTAAAGTACGGGAAAGTCCAGGCGAAGTGTTTCACCCATTCTTTTCTTAGAATCTAATTTTATCAAAACAGCGGTTTTAGTTATAACCATTGGGTAATAAAATTTACAAAGCGCAAAAAGCTCTATCCAATTATGCAAAAATATACAAGGTGTTGTATTGCAAAAAAAATCGAGTGATGACACATTCAAGTTAGAAATTGTTACATCGTTACAACAAACACCCTATATAACCAAATTCAACTTTAAAATATCTGGAGGGTAGTACTTGGTCTTGTCTAACATTTAATAGAAAAAGTTTCTTTAATCTGTAGAAATATGCTTTGTGCAGATTTTATTAGTAAGGTCTATGATTTGATTGTGAAATTTTACGAAAAATTTAAATAACTAGGCAGCGCCGCAACGGACTTTCAAAATAAAACATATTCAGAAAGGCAATTAAAAGGCGAGTAAGAATATGCAAAATATACAGGGTGTTGGATTTAAAAAACCTTAAGTTTGGTATGCCACTGTTATATGAAACCCCCGTACAATTGAATATTATTTAAAAAAAAATAGTTTTCTTGTTCCCCTACAACTTTCATTACCTATAAATTTTTTTTGTATTTTGAATAGTAAAGGAGATATTGACCACCACGGCTTTGTTGACTCGCCCTGTATAATGGTATGAATTATTAATTTATGGTGTTTTTTTGTGGCATGCTATAATGCAACTCCAGAATTCCCCCTACCCCTCTCTCAATCAAGTTATCGGGCCCAACTACAGCAAGGTATGACCTCGAGTTAACCCAGTGACACTGTAAGTCATTAACTTGTATGCTGATTACCCTGCCGAAATTATTCACCATTAACGTTTTACATTACACAAGCATTATCATTATCTAGTGTTTTCTTTCTTTCACTCATTAATTACAAATGTAAATTTTTTTTCTGTTTTACAGAATCCCCTCACAAGAAAGTGTGGACACACACAGTGAACACGACTCAGCGGTAACAGCAAAATTCACACACATCCTTCAAAAAGATGCCTTTTTAGTATTCCGAGCCCTATGCAAGCTCTCCATGAAGCCACTTCCAGAGGGTACACCAGACCCGAAATCACACGAGCTGAGATCAAAAATTTTATCCTTGCACTTGTTATTATCAATTCTCCAAAATGCAGGACCAGTTTTTCGATCCAACGAAATGTTTATAACAGCCATAAAACAATACTTATGCGTTGCTTTATCGAAAAACGGAGTTAGTTCCATTCCGGAAGTTTTCGAACTTTCTTTGGCCATATTCTTAGCGCTTTTGTCCAACTTTAAAATGCACTTGAAAATGCAAATAGAAGTTTTCTTCAAAGAGATCTTTTTGAATATCCTTGAGACGTCCAGTTCGTCCTTTGAACACAAGTGGATGGTCATACAAGCACTGACGAGAATCTGTGCGGACGCACAAAGCGTGGTTGACATATACGTTAATTATGACTGTGATCTATCTGCTGCAAATTTATTCGAACGTTTAGTAAATGATCTCTCGAAAATAGCACAAGGTCGACATGCCCTTGAACTGGGTGCTTCTCCGAATCAAGAAAAATCAATGCGAATAAGAGGATTGGAGTGCCTTGTATCTATCCTTAAGTGCATGGTGGAATGGAGCAAGGACCTTTATGTTAATCCCAATCTTCAGTCTACCCTTGGTGAGCAAGTGCCTCGGGAAGTTGATACAGCGTCACTTAAATCTCATGGGGGCTCAAGCACGAGTTTACATTCAAGTGCTAGTTCTGGTGGTAACAAGGAGGTGTTGGATTCACCAGAACAATTGGAAGTGCTCAAACAGCAAAAAGAGGTAACAATTAAGGAAAATTGTTTTAAAAATTTAGCGGCCGCTTAGGTACCCTGATTTAATGCAACCTAGAGCAACCTGATCAATATAGAGGATCTGTAAGTGCGAATTATGCAAGAAGTAGTTGACGAATTCTCTCTAAAGATATTTATATTGTCTTGCTTATCGTTTCCATGTCTTTACCGAACTTGTACCTTATTACAAAAATTGTTGAGCACGAAAAGTTTTGTCGGGTAGTATTTTAATCGGGACACTGCATAAAACCAAAATCCTGTCACAAATCGCCAAAGAAGGTCAATTCAAATTTCAAAGGCGATCTGCAGCGCTAAAACGGGTTGAGCGATCAGGTTCCAGATTCAATCAGTTATAGCGAGGCATCCGTGCTAAATCGCCGGCAAGTCTAAAGTCTCTGTGTGTATAAATGTAGATTTTTAGTATGGTATTTGATAGAAAACAATTTCGCACCCTGATCATTATTGTGGATATTTATTAAACTATTTATTGTACAGGTATGGGAAACCGGCATTGATATGTTCAATCGTAAACCCAGACGAGGGATTGCATTTTTACAAGAACAGGGTCTATTGGGCGGTAACTATATGGATGTAGCCAAGTATCTTCAGTCTGATGAACGGTTGGACAAAACATTCATTGGTGATTTCCTGGGAGAAAATGATGAATTTTGTAAAGAAGTTATGTATGCTTATGTTGATCTCATGGACTTTGCTAATATGGACATCGTTGCTGCCTTGAGGCATTTTCTGGATGGATTCCGTCTGCCTGGAGAAGCTCAAAAAATTGACAGGTATATATTTTAAATACAAATATTTACAGTGTCAACTATTTATATGGAATGCCATCTTATTTATTATTATTTTAATTTATGGAAAACAGAATTACATTTTCCTTAAGTCGCTAAATAGTTTCTGGCGTCAAAAACTGAGTTTTAGACGTCACAAATTTGATTTTAGATGTCGGAAATTGATTTTTGGCTGCTAAAACTGTTTGAACTTTGAATAAAAATATATTTAATACTGTAATTGTCGGGAATCCATTTATTGACGTCAAAAAACACGTTTCTTGTCGTCTGAAAACTGTTCAAGCAATTTAAGACCGCGCCGCGCCGAGGCACACGACACAGATGGGGCTAGTATAGACATCATATAGGCATTTTTATATGTACTCAGCGACTTAATTAAAAAGAAAACGAAATGAAACAAGTTAATAGATGTTGCTTAATAAAGTAACTTAGATGCTCAGATAATTATTTTCTTGTGAAACATCCAAATAAGGTAAAAAACTTACTTTTCTTAGCAAACATAAAACTGTAAATTTAACACTATTCTTCATTTGTATTTACGCTGATCATCTAGATACTGTTATAATACGTACACCAATTTAAAATTTTTGTCAATTATTCAAACTATGTACCAGCTGAGTAAATTTAAAAATTCGATGCGAGAAACGTCAGCCATGTTTATGAACAAAAGTTCATAGGAATCAGCACGGATGGCGCTACGGCGATAGGCATTTGGCGCGTAAATTTAAAACTTTTAACAAATTTCGCACATAAATAAGAGATTAGTTGCACACAAACCCACGAGCAAGTAATGCTAAGAATTAATTTTATGCGAGAAATCAATAATTCTGCTAGTACTGTAAAGAAAAATATATACAAGTCAACAGAACGCATGTGACGCTACCTGTTTATGTTTAATAGAACCATCAGTAATTAAATTCAAATTTAGAATGACTAGCGCCTCTAGCGTCAAAAACAAAAAGGTGCCACGGCGGCGTGCTCTTAAAATAAAATAACAAAGGAACAAAAAAATTAATCTGTTTTTGACGTTAACAAATGAATGAACTCGAAAAATGCTGTCACCTACCGGGATGCCTGTGGTAGTACTGTAGACTAGAACCATATTGCAAATATTGACTGATAGGAGAGCTACTTGCCAAAAGAGGGCGCACGTACATCCGCACCAGATTGTCAAAACGCACTAGACTTTGATTAATAATAATGTGGCACATGCACTAGGTCGAATGGGTGATGCGTGAATTATAAAATCACAATATCAAATGGTCTTTCGGATGCGACGTACACTCATTTTTGGTAAAAACTTAGCATAAAACGCATTCTTAAGGCAACTAACTCAAATTCGAGCAACCAATTTGGTGTGGCGACCGACTAAGGCTTAGCTACTACGCCAGGTGCGCCGTTAGATGGCAGCATTTTCCAACGTTAATAAATAATTTTGTGGCGCCAAAAAATCATATATTTACGACTGAAAATAATTACAAACTATGGATAAAGAATAGTATTTATGTCGATTTATTATTCAGTTTCAACTTTCAAATTGTTAAAGAATCATTCTTCGGCCAAAAATGTATTTCTTGATGTTAAAAAAATATTTCTTAACGTCAATAAATCTTTAATAAAAAGTAAATCGGTGTTCTATATACCTATGAATCAATGTTTTTAAAAATCTAACATTTATTTATTATCTTACAGATTAATGGAAAAGTTTGCTAGTCGATATTGTAAGTGTAACCCTAATAACGGCCTGTTTGCAAGTGCCGATATAGCATACGTTTTGGGTTTTTCCATTATAATGTTGACAACTGACTTACATTCTCCACAAGTTAAGAACAAAATGACCAAGGAACAGTACATTAAATTAAACCGAGGCAACACCGATAGCAAAGATGTACCCGAAGAATATCTTTCACAAATATACGATGAAATTGCAGGCCATGAAATTAAAATGAAATCCGTTGTCACAAAACCTGGCAAACAACAAATTAACAGTGAAAAACGGAGAAAAATTCTTTGGAATATGGAAATGGAAGTAATTTCTACAGCTGCAAAAAATTTAATGGAATCGGTTTCACATGTCCAAGCTCCTTTCACCACAGCCAAGCACTTGGAGCATGTTCGACCTATGTTTAAGATGGCATGGACACCATTCTTGGCTGCTTTCAGCGTCGGACTACAAGACTGTGATGACCCTGAAGTGGCATCTCTCTGTTTAGATGGAATTCGTTGTGCCATTCGAATTGCTTGTATTTTCCACATGAGCCTTGAAAGGGATGCTTATGTCCAGGCTTTAGCCCGCTTTACGCTCCTAACAGCAAACTCGCCCATAATGGACATGAAAGCCAAAAATATTGACACAATTAAAACGTTAATAACAGTCGCACACACTGATGGAAATTATTTAGGCAGCAGTTGGTTGGATATTTTAAAATGTATTTCACAGTTGGAGTTGGCACAGCTTATAGGGACAGGTGTAAGGCCGCAGTTCTTATCAGGACCCGGGCACAAACCACCCGATCCCAGTTATAAAGAGCATATTGGACAAACAAGCTCGCAGAGTGTTGTCGTTGCAGTTGATCGTATTTTTACTGGTTCAACACGTCTCGATGGTGACGCTATAGTTGATTTTGTTAAAGCACTATGTCAAGTATCCATGGATGAATTAGCATACTCAGGACATCCACGAATGTTTTCTTTGCAAAAAATCGTAGAAATTTCTTACTATAACATGGGAAGAATTCGTCTGCAATGGTCACGAATATGGCAAGTTTTAGGAGAGCACTTTAACGCCGTTGGCTGTAACCCCAATGAAGATATATCATTCTTTGCTGTCGATAGTTTACGGCAGCTATCCATGAAATTCATCGAGAAAGGAGAATTTGTTAATTTCCGATTCCAAAAAGACTTTTTGCGACCTTTTGAACACATTATGAAAAAGAACGTGTCTCCCACCATAAGGGATATGGTGGTGAGGTGCATAGCCCAAATGGTGAACTCGCAAGCCAACAATATCAAATCGGGATGGAAAAATATTTTTTCCGTGTTCCACTTGGCTGCTGGTGACCAGGAGGAAGCAATTGTAGAACTTGCCTTCCAGACGACTGGCAAAATAATAACGGAACTTTATGAGAAACATTTTACGGCCATGATTGATTCATTTCAGGATGCCGTTAAGTGCTTGTCGGAATTTGCTTGCAATGCTCGATTTCCAGATTTAAGTATGGAGGCGATAAGATTGGTTCGAACTTGTGCTTTAAGTGTTCATGCTGCACCTCATCTCTTTGCCGAACATGCAGGTATATTTAGGTTTATTATTATACCACTATACTCCCCACTGACCCATTCTAATGTTCCCATCAAAACTCTTTTCTATTTTTATTCTTCTGTGGTAGTGCCGATCTAACCCCATTATAAATCACATTTATCAATTGGCTACTTTTATTTATTCTTTGATTTTAATTTTATCATTATCAATTTTTGTTTGTTTTTCCCATTAATCTTTTTCACTGTTTAATTTTCTTTTTGTTGCTCGATGAACTTAAAAGGGACCTTCCTTGCATTCATTGAAATTTTTGAAAATTATTATATTTCAAAAATGTTTAGAAGTTTTTTAGATTTAATAACAATATAGGAAATGTTTCGAAATTTTTGAAAAATATTTTAATTTCATATTTCCCCCCTATAAGTGTTTTTTCAATGGGACGTTATTCCTGTTATCATTTAACATATTCATACCGATTTTGATGTCGAAATGCATGAATTTTTAAAAAAACAAAAGAATCATTGAAAGGGGTGACCGGGGGGTGTTTATGCGCTGAAAGTTGAAAATCGATCGTTCATGTCTTCTTTCCATTTATTAATAATTGCTGCACGAAACAAATAATTTTCAGACATAAAGAAATCTTATTTTGACATCTCAAAATCATTTTATGACGTCAAAAAAACACTTTTTGGCGTCACAAAATTATTTATAGACGTCAAAAAATCAGGTTTATTTATTAATAATTAAATAGTTGTTTGGAAAATTGCTGCATTAAACAATTAATTTTCGGACGTCAAAAAATCAAATTTTGGCGTCACATAATTTTTTTTGACGTCAAAAAATCAATTTTACTTATTAATGAATAAGTTTTTTTTTAAATTGGCGAATTATATTTTTTGACGTTAAAAAGTCATTTTATGACGTCAATAAAAGCAATTTTTTGACTTCGAAATTTAATTTTTCATTCCCACCGCTAACGATTTCTTCACTTTTCGTAATTAATTTTTTTTTATGTATTGTTGTACCTAAAGCTTCTTGAGTTTTTTTTACATTTTCTTGAACTTCTTTCATTTACCTAATTGCTAAATAATATTTAATAAACTATTTTTTTTAAATCATTTTCTGTTTCATTTTTACGGGTTACTTCTCTCCTCTCATCTATAATTCTTGATCTGTCGTGTCTTATGTTGATTTACTTAATTGTTATTTATTTATCGGTGATGTGGGGTGGAAAAATCACTAGGAAATTCAAAAATTTTCCTTTTTAAACTGTTCTGGAAGACCTTCTATTCCAAACTTTCTAAAATTCATTTCACATTTCATTTTTCGTAAACTAAATTTTTAATTTAAATTTTAGGTATGGAAAATGATGTTGCAGTAGCAGAAGCAGATCGTGTATGGGTACGAGGCTGGTTCCCTTTGCTCTTCTCTTTATCTTGTGTGGTGAACAGATGCAAGCTAGACGTTCGGACTCGAGCACTTACAGTGTTGTTTGAAATAGTCAAAACTTATGGTGATTCCTTCAGCCCACACTGGTGGAAAGACCTTTTTAAAATTTTATTTAGAATATTTGACAACATGAAATTACCCGAGCAACATACTGAAAAAGCGGAATGGATGACGACCACATGCAATCATGCTTTATATGCAATTGTTGATGTATTTACACAGTATTTTGATATCCTGGGACCATTGCTGTTGGAAGAACTATATTCACAACTTCACTGGTGCGTTCAACAAGACAACGAACAGCTGGCACGATCCGGTACAAATTGCTTAGAGAATTTAGTAAATTCTAACGGCCCAAAATTTGATGATGTTACATGGGACAAAACATGCCAATGCATATTGGATATTTTTAATTCCACTGTACCTTCTGTTCTTATAACGTGGAAACCAGAATCGTTCCAAACCACGGCTGTTATTGAACAAAATGGAGATATTGGCGTTCGGCATGGTATTTTGAAAAGAAGTAGTTTACACGATAGTAATTCTGATACAGCTGCTCTATTTAACGGATTGATGATCAAAAGTGCTGTTCAATTAGAACTTATACAAACAATTGACAATATTGTTTTTTATCCGGCCACTTCGCGAAAAGAAGATGCAGAAACTTTAGCGTTAGCCGCAGCCGATATGACTGGTAGTGTTGCTCTAACGGAATGCCAAAGGGAAGAACAAGGAATGTACCGATTGTTAAGCACGAGGCATTTGGTACAGCTAACAGATTGCTTGTTGCAATCTCACCGATTCGCTAAAGCTTTCAATATGGATCATGAGCAAAGAAATCTATTATGGAAAGCAGGTTATCGGGGATCAATTAAACCCAATTTATTGAAACAAGAGACCCAAAGTTTAGCTTGTTTGTTAAGAATATTATTCAAAATGTACAGTGACGATAGTCGAACAGCGCATTGGCCTCTCATTCAAACCAGACTGATTTCAGTTTGTCAAGAAGCTCTTGAATATTTCTTGCAGCTGCAAAGCGAGGCACATAGAGATGCGTGGACCTCACTTTTACTACTTGTACTTACCCGCATATTGAAGATGCCTGATGATAGGGTAAGTTCAAACTTTTTTTTTTTTAATTATGGTGAACAATCTGCTGAACTCCTATAATTTTGTACAGAGTGATTCAGCAATGAATTTTTTTTTTACTCCAAAACTATTAATATGAATATTCCAATACGGAACACCGTGTATAGTTAAATGTGACATTATTTAATAGGCAGTAAAAAACCATAAAACTAAATTTATTTATAAGTTCTAGCATTACTTCGTTGAAGTTCATATTGAGTATGAGTAAAATACGTTATTACTTCAACAATTTTGAAAAACATATATATATGTATATACGCAGGGTGTTCCAATTTTATTGTTAGTAACTTTAGGGGTACGTTCCGCACCAAAAATTAAGGGACCCGTATTTTTTCTTTTTGTCGATTTTGTTTTTTTAATGGGCCTCCAAAAGGTGGCCCCTAAAAATAGTGTTTTGAGAATACTTAAGCACACCCTTGACCGATTTGTATGAAATGTGGTATGCATACTAACCAAGTGAATTTACATGTATGCCAAACAGTGGCGTGTTCTCCATGGAAGCTAGGGAAGCACTACTTCCCTTACAGAAAGTATGTATCATTATACCTACTTATATCTTAATAATAAATTAGTTTCATACAATTATTTACATTTTTGTATCGCCTTTAATTTCTTTTCTTAGACGGCCGCGGCGGCGCGGCGCGGCTCGTCGCTTATGAATTTTGCTTCTTATCCTAGCGTGCCTGAAATTCGCTTCCACTCGCCGCTCCCTCGGTCGGTTCCGTGCTGGAAGCTGTATCTCTACAGCGTAACTCTCGGATGCAATTGTGCATGGGTTTTGCATATAATTGAGCGTGTTGTGGGTGGTTTACCTAGAATTTAAATTTAGTTGTTTTAAAGTATTGTAGCAGTGATTTAGTATAGTTGATGTATATGAACATTGTTTAGAAAGTGTTATTAGTTAGGATTTATAAAATAGTGTCATTTTAAACGAGTGAAACTTAAAAATAAAATTTTAAATTAGTGTGCCTGGAAGCTGTAGGCTGACAGATTACAAAGCAAAAGAACTATGGCAATGCCCGGTACGCCAACGTCTTCAAACAGTTTAATAGTACTAGTATGTAACTGTACTGTGTGCAATTTAGTGGTAACAGGATTTGCAACTTTTAATTTTGAAGAAAAAAAGCAAATCATTTTAAAAGGTAGGCCAACTCCATTATTACGAAAGTTAACTAAACAGACTAAATTGTATGTGAGACATTTCCAAACAGAAATTTATAAAAAATGCGAGTGGCTCACCGGTTGCGACACTAAGTCGCTTTTATTTTGCTGGCCATGTCTTCTCTTCGCAAATGAAAAGAATTTGTGGAACAAAAGTGGGTTTTCGGATCTAAATAATCTACATAAGTTAATAAAGAGACATTCGTCTAGCAAGTTACATATTCAGTCAATTATTAAAGTAAAAACCTTCGGTAAAGCAAGAATAGAGCATTCTTTAGATGATCAGTTGAGAATAAGCAATGAACAACACAATCAGCAAGTACGCAAAAATCGTGAAATACTTCAAAGGCCTATAGATGTGGTACGTTACCTAGGTGAACATGAGCATGGTTTTAGGGGTCACAATGAGTCTGAAAATTCTTCAAATAAGGGAAATTATGTGGATTTAATTAATTTTGTGGCCAAATATGATGAACCATTGAAAATTCATTTGGAAGACTCTACAGTATTTAAAGGTACTTCAAATCTCATACAGAATGATCTAATTTCTTGTGTAGCAGAAGTTGCATTAAGAAAAATAAAGTGTGAAATAGAGGAAACTTCGTTTATCGCAATTATACTAGATGAAACTACTGATGTTGCAAATATTAGCCAGTTATCGAAAGTTGTTCGTTATGTTACAAGGAAAGGTGAAATTAAAGAACGCTTTTTGGGATTTTAAATGTTTCCACTCAAAGAACAGCAATCGTTCTTTATAACCTAGTGCAATCTATAATAGAGGAACTTAATTTTGGTTCAAAATTAGTGGCGCAAAGTTACGATGGAGCTGCAGTAGTGGCAGGTGAATTAGGGGGACTACAGACTAAAGTAAGAGAGACTTACCCAAGCGCGCTTTTTGTACATTGCATGGCGCATCATTTAAATTTGGTGTTACAACAGTCTGTAAGCAGTATAAAAGAATGTAAGGTGTTTTTTTTTCAACTTTAAGTGGCATCGCTTCATTTTTTTCAAAATCTTCAAAACGAACAACTGCCTTAGATTTGGAAGTTCATAAGAGAATGGCAAAGGTAGCACCCACTCGATGGAGTTACAATGGAAGATTGGTGCAAACTGTGTTTGAATATCATCAGCCGCTTACTGATTTTTTTGAAAAAAAATAGTAGAACACCAGCAGGAATGGGACCACGAAACCATAGTTTGCTCTAGAGGATATTTAGACATGTTAAAAACAGAAACTAATTTTAATCTTTTACTTCTTATTTTCTCTGAAATATTTCCGTTATGCGACAACGTATTTGCTGTTCTGCAAAATAAATCAATGGATATAAATTTTTGTATAAAAAAGATACGGGAATTTAAATCTGTTGTTTCATCCAAAAAAAGAGAACAGTTTGATAGCCTATGGAATAAATTCGAGCGTCTGGATATTAAAACCAAAGCAAAATTTAAAAAAATACGCACTGATATCGTAGGAGACGAAAAAGCCTGTTATCAGAGATTATTTTTAGAAATAATTGACAATATTACTACGCACATGGATGCCCGATTTCAAAATATGAATAGTTTAAAATTTATAGAGTTAATCAATTTTAATGATCATAATACAATTCCGGAAGGTGCATTTGAATCTTTGAAACAGAATTATTCACAATACAGGCTGTTTCAAATTCGAGCCCCACCATGGGGATCTCGCTTATTTGAAGAGATAGAGAGTTGGTTAAATTGAGGCAAAGTTGCCAAATTTAATGCCTAACAATAATCTGTAAAGAAATTTAAAGTAGCCACTCTGGTTTTTCAGATATCTGAAAAAAACTGAAATTTTGGATTTTTTATTTTTGACTATAACGCAATTATCATTTATGCTACATATTTCTAGTTAACGCATTATTAGAACACTTTTTTATGCTGAATTTAAATTTTTAATCAGATTTGGTGTAACTGTTACCATTGTTAATTTTCGACTGTCAACTTTTTTTTTCTTATGGTTGGTATTTTAAATTTTTTCATATTTGGATAGAGTTTTCAATTCTGATTTCAACGATGTGTCACACTTTGCATTTTGTTTAAGTTTTGAGCATTTTATTACAAAAAATAAAAATTTCATAAGAATGCCATGCAAAGACCACGTCATTTAATTTATTTTGAGAAAATTCTAGTAGGCTATAAACTGATGGAAGTGAAACAAAACACTTCTCTTATTTACTTTTACTTTTAGATACATTAAGTATGCGAAAAATTCAGGAAACTTTGTTTTGAGCGTAGGCAGCAGGTTAAGTTATTTTTTACAAAAAAAAAATGAATGACACAGTTACTAACATACACAATTTACTCAAAATTCCACTTGCAGTTTTTATGTTTGCAACTGATATAACAAATTTGAATAACAGGTTAAATAAACACAACAGATAACACTACAACTACACTAATACGAACAATTATTAAATGAATGTTCAAAACATTTGACACCTTTGTAAAACATGTTCAGAAGCTCGTCTAAAATGAACACTCTAATATACGTGTTAGTAACTGTGTCATTCATTTGTTTTTGTAAAAAAAAATAACCTAACCTGCTGTCTACGCTCAAAACAAAGTTTCCTGAAATTTTCGCATACTTAATGTATCTAAAAGTAAAAGTAAATAAGAGAAGTGTTTTGTTTTACTTCCATCAGTTTATAGCCTACTAGAATCTTCTCAAAATAAATTAAATGAGGTGGTCTTTCCATGGCACTCTTATGAAATTTTTATTTTTTGTAATAAAATGCTCAAAACTCAAACAAAATGCAAAGTGTGACACATCGTTGAAATCAGAATTGAAAACTATCCAAATATGAAAAAATTTAAAATACCAACCATAAGAAAAAAAAAGTTGACAGTCGAAAATTAACAATGATAACAGTTACACCAAATCTGATAAAAAAATTTAAATTCAGCATAAAAAAGTGTTCTAATAATGCGTTAACTAGAAATATGTAGCATAAATGATAAATGCTTTATAGTCAAAAATAAAAAATACAAAATTTCAGTTTTTTTCAGATATCTGAAAAACCAGAGTGGCTACGTTAAATTTCTTTACAGATTATTGTTAAGCATAAAATTTGGCAACTTTGCCTCAATTTAACCAACTCTCTATCTCTTCAAATAAGCGAGATCCCCATGGTGGGGCTCGAATTTGAAACAGCCTGTATTTTGATTTTTCTGCATTACGATCCGAACTTTCAGTGATATACAACACGTCGGAAGGTTTAAATAAAAGTAGTGTTACTGACTTATGGAAATCCATTAAGGAATGTGGACTAGATCAAGCTTGTCCCGAAATTATTAAACTATGTGAATTAACTCTCACTATTCCGGCCACAAGTGCATCCACAGAACGCAGTTTCTCAGCGTTAAAAAGGATTAAGAACTTCATTAGAAATTCTACCGGGCAAGAAAGACTTTCTAACCTGGCGGAAAGACTTTCTAACCTGGCGCTGTTATCCATAGAAAAGGAATTAATTCAAGAAATGTCACTTGAACAAAGGTTTTATGATGATGTTATTGATGAATTTGCAAAACGAAGTAGGCGAATCTCCCTCAATTTTAAGTAAGGTAGGTTTCATAATAAAATACAGAGTGAAATAGATTTGACCAAATACAAACTAGTTCTGACCATTTCGGTGCAACCGAAACTTAATTGAATATAATAAAAAATAAATTTTAATTTTTGATTGAGTATATTGCCTAAAAATTTCAAAATTTTCCGGGGGAGAACCCCCGGTATGTGGATACAGCTTCCCCTCTTATAAAAGTCACGACACGCCACTGATGCCAAACGATAATTTGCTAGAGGGCGCCAGTTATGGGCAGATGCTTCCAGACTAACATCGCGCGCCACATAATCAAACATATCTCCACTGGGTATAATAGTGGTTTAGTACGATGTTAAAGTTCCGACTCACTAGTATGTGAGCCTCAGTGCCGCTCTTATTTATTTTTGCAAATACTACGATCTGTTTGTTGATAAGACCCATGGTATATTTTTTTATTTACATGTATTAGTAATATAATTGTAAATGGATACTATAATAGTTAAATATATTTTTGTTGTTACAGTTTGCAGCGCATATATCCTGTTACTACCCCCTACTGTGTGAAATAGTTTGTTTTGATCTGAAAGCAGAACTGCGTTCGATTCTACGAAGAGTCTTTTTACGTATAGGGCCAGTGTTCCGCATCACCAGTACGTGAACTATTACATTAAGTAAGTGACATTGAAATGTTTCATTTTTCTTGTTATATATTTATAAGTAGCAGTACTGTGACTATTTTCGTAATAATTAAATTATTATATTTAAATTATTAGAACTAGTAGCATGCATCAGTTACTGTGATGCCATATATAAAATAATAAACTAGATAATATGATGATAATAGTGTAGGTGTACAATAAAATAATTATGAATCATTTTAAAACAAAATGTTTTGGTTACTTATGTCATGGTTTAGTTTTTGTTTCTGTACTGTAAAAGGTATTTGTTGCTGTTTATAAACAATTATTTGGTTAATTTAAATAAAATTGTAATTAATCACTTATCTGTTGAAGTGATTAATTATTATTGTATTTATATTAATAATGAACTTCAACGAAGTAAAGCTTGAATTTATTAATTAAATTATTTGATTATTTTCAATGGTATTGAAATTTTATTGAAGCTGTTACGAACCAATACAATCTCTCCAAACTTCAACTAGCAAGTGTTTTGTTGCCCTTGTAAATTTTATCAGTACTTCTTTGAAGTTCAGACGACTTTCCATACCAATATCTTGGTTGTTTTCGAAAATAGCCTTAATAAACCCTATATTTATTCGATAATAGGATGAAAACTTCTACAAAATGGTGGTAAACGATCAATGAAATCTATATTTGTGTTAAAGATACAATATTCAACTTTTCTTATGGTATCTGAACTAGAAATTTCCTGATTTTTCCTTAAGATACAATTTTCTCGAAACCTTTGGCAACGAAATTTGTAAAGCGCAAACACCTCTATCCATCTGTGTAAAAACATACAGGGTGTTCTATTTAAAAAATAGAGTTCTGACACATAAGAATTAAATATGTTTGTACTGTTGCACCGTGGGGCAGATTTTCATAAAGCTGGCCATAATACGAAATTTCTAACTTTTTAGGAATGTCTAAAAACCGTTCTATATTGAGCGAACAATGTTTGATCTTTGCGGGAGTGTTGTTAATTTGAGGGTTTGTGGTTTAATTTATTATATGCAGATAGTCAAAGTGATAACTGCTACAGACAGGCGCTGATCTTGTCTAAGATGTTATAAGTCTCGTGGTTTTAACTGTAATTTTACAATTTTTATTTTTGTTTATGTTAATTGAATAATGGGCTATATTATTCAAGGTAAGTACTTACTACTCACATAAAAAAAATTAATTATTTATTGATTGTCATGCCGTGAAATATATTTTTTTATAGTTTGTCATAAAAAATTTTATATCCATTGATTTGTAAACATGTTTCCGACAAGTCCAGCTCTGCTTTTTTTTTTAGTAAATTAAACTTTAAAGTATCTACTAGGTAGCTGAAAAAAATTGACTGTGGGTTTAAAATTCATTAATTTTATCCTGTGAACCAAGCGGCAACGCAATAATGTGCTCAGCCTTCTGCTAAGCGATTATTAACCAGTTTCTTAGACCAGTTCCATTTTATATTTTTCGATTTGCATTCATTGATGTTATTTACTTAAAAATGTTACATACAGGGTGCCCAGAATAACTTGCACAGCATGGGGATCTCGGCAAGTATAAGAGATACAAAAACGGTTGAATTAGACGAGTGTTGTCTAATTATGGTAGCAATGTAATGATGATTTTGTTTTCTCGAAATATCCATGGCTTAATGATACACGCGAAAAGCTGGAAAATATCTCTGTTCATAGTGAAAATAGAAAAAAAATCATAAAGGAAAAAGTTGTAGATCTATTTAAGCTGTAATAAGAAAAATATGTTCAAGATTGTGTTTTGTTTTGTTTTCGAGATATAACACAAACATGCAATTTTTTAAATGGAAACCACATTTTATTTTAAAACCCTTAAAAAGGTTAGTTTTATTCTCTTTTTAATGTTACCCAGTTTGATACAGTTAATTTTTTCAATGCATAAGTGTAGTATAACACTCTTATATGGAACTCCCTGTATAATTTTAAATTGTGAACTTCTAGGTCTTTTACAACTTTAATTCGAAAAATCTTTCCGTTTTTTAAATAGTAAAGGAGATGTCGACCATCTATGCCTTATTGAGTTACCCAGTTTTCAACGCCTACTTGATAAAATTGTAGGTATCAGTTGATTCCATGACCAACTTATAGTTGAACAGTTTATTACATTTATCTTGAAAATTTAATTTTGTTTTGTTAATTAAATACGTAATTGAATAGAGTATAAAAAACTCAATCACAAATACTGAAAAAATGTCCTAACCTTGATTGAGCGGTCCCCATTAGCGATCCCTGACTGAGCGGTGACCTAATTGAGTGGTAACCTAATTGAGCGGTTCTCGATTGACTGGTGGCCCGGTTGGGCAGTGACCCAATTGGGCAGTTATTTTATTATTGTTTTTAATTTTTGCTATTATTAAATAAGAAAATTAATAAATAATACATAATATTATATTAATGTTATTAAATAATAAAAGTGAGTAATACATTTTTACATCAAATATAGATGCCTTTACCTACCAGAATATTCGTAAAAAATCATGTTTGTAGTTTTTTGTTATCGTCTTCATCCCTTAGAATGATTTGAGCCCGGTCGTCACAGCACTTTAGATTTAAAATAAAAATTGACTAAAAAAATCAAATACGCTGCAAATTTTTCAAAAATAGTGCAGGTGTGTACTCAGAATTGTGTTAAAATTACAATAATGTTAAAATATACAGCGTATCCCTTTTGAAATTTCAAAGTTGCAGTCATTTCCGAAAGTGAAGAACGTGTCAAATGTGCCTTTTTGGGTACATATTTCCTATGTTAACTTTTGTTGCCATATCTCAAAAACTGTAGAAAATACAGGCTTTCTAATGATTCTATTTACATTCGGTATAGGGTGTTCACAATTTAATGTTCATTTTGCAAATTTTATGCTTTCGTATTTCAAATGGAACACCCGGTATTTTTTAACACCATCAAATATAGAATTAAAATGTGTAGATTTAAATTTAGAATGTAAAAATGCAGTAATATATGCAGCAGTTAATTACCAACAACTCTTATTAAGAAAAAATATTTGATATTCTCGATTTATAGTTTAGAAAACAAAAGTAGGATGACACCCAGTATATTGTGGAAATTAAGTTGCATAAGAAGCCCGAACTTTTTTTGCCAACAATTTTTAGAGCAAGTATCTAGTCGAGTAATTAACTTAAAAAATAGCAATTCAGAGTGTTTAATGACAAGTATTAACAATTAGATTTTGAAAACTTCATTATAAGCACATTTTCAGTAGCAACATTTTTCGTTAAATTTGCTTTACTTTGTTATTGTTAACAAAAGTTACTGCTCGACAATTTTTTTTTCACATGTAGTGTGTTGCTTCCGCTCCACATTCAATGTACGTGCCTTCAATGTATATTGCCATCATTAAAAAATTTTGGGCCTTGGATGTCTCTGTTTTGCCAATCCTACCCACTGTAGCATATGGCATCCACGGCCCACTCAACGCTTTTTACTTAACATGCGATATTAATTCTATTACATTGTATGTATGCATTTGAACACATCCAACAATTATGAAATTTTTTTGATTTTATTATTATCCTAAAT
The DNA here is from genome assembly GCA_958336395.1 of Ctenicera cuprea. Lineage (NCBI taxonomy): Eukaryota > Metazoa > Arthropoda > Insecta > Coleoptera > Elateridae > Ctenicera > Ctenicera cuprea. The sequence continues at coordinate 13,184,427 of OY284495.1, read as the reverse complement.
ATTATATAGAGCGAGTAAAAGTTATGTAGTTGCTATGGCAACCAGGAAAGTTTTGAACTTCAAAGAGATATTTAATTCAAACATTTTGTTGTGCAATCCTGTACAAAAAAAATTGTACTCGAAAGAGAGGTTTAGGACCAAATATTCTATCATGTTTAGGTATCAAACGCCATTTTATACTTCCAGAAATAACCATTGGCACGTTTAAAACATGGTTTAAACAAAAAAAAACAGTTTTGAACAAAAAAATGGCGTTTTTGTAGAAGTGGCATAAATTTGGCGTTTTCAATAGAAGAACCTGTATATTGTTAAATATTCGGAAAGAGCTATTCAATACGAAAATAATATTAAAACTGGAAAATGATTTAGGTGGTAGCGAAACGGGTCGCATCCCTAATTTTGTAAATTAATTTGAGATTGTTTTGATTCTGTAATCGTAGTCTAAATTGTGAGCGTTTGTTATTGTAATTCGAGCTCTCGATATTTGTTATTTGGATCAATGAATCAAATCGGTTCATTTCATCTCATAGCTGCATGAAAACTGGAAATGGCTGTTTTTATAGTATAAGTTTATAAGAAAAGATAGTAATGTAATTGTGAATATCTATTTGTCCAATGACTGCTTTTACCTGTACGTATCTTAAGAATTGTCCTATTTTTCAGTAACATTGTATGACATTCTATAACACATTTTTATAAGTGCGTATCGGTTGTCTCAGTGTGTTGTCACATTCCAATGTGCTGACATGGCTTGCGTCCACCGGCTGGGTGGATTGGAATGAAAGGTCAGGGCCTCTTAACGCAATCAATGAAGAAAATGTTGTAAACTCAAATTTGCTTATTTGCATTGTTAACTGTAGCAGGTTGCTGTGCAAAGGCGTATGCGCCTTACATAATACACGTAAAAACGTGGATTCTAGTAGTTGGGGCCCCTCGCTACTAAAAATTTGAGATAGCTGGAAAGGACCCGGATTTACTATGTAGAATAGATTAATATCTACCATTATTATTTCTTTACATTTCAAATGTGTTGTTTTTTTGTGAATAAATTGTGCCTGATTTTCTTTTTTTTAATTTCATAATATAAATTCTACAAAACTTCCTTTAGTTAAAATCATCAAAGTGAACTAGATCACAAAATATTTGCATTATTATACTTTCTTAAGAAGCTGTTTCAGAATATTTAACAATATACAGGGTGTTCTACTGAAAAAAGCAAAGTTGATGCCACTTCTGGTTATTTCTAGTACAAGATGGCATTTGATACGTGATTTTGGTAGAAAATATCGTCCTAAACCATACTTTTAAATAGAAGTTTTCTTAAGTAAATAACAGAAGAGCCATAAGCTCATACGTTTTGCTTTTTTTTTGAATGGACGTTACATACATAATAAAGTATGCTATTTGTGTGAAGAAATATTTGCTCTATTTAGACTTCCTTATAATGTGTTTTGAAAGTCATTCTACATGTCTCAGTTTGGAGTATTAAAAATTAGAAATCCTATGCAGCTACCTATGTGTAGCTCTTATTTTATACTCTAAGCTGAAGCTGCAACTTTACATGCATATGCTTTAGTATGTATAATCATGGTAGGTACGTTGTATATTGTGCAAAAACAATCGGTAATTATTGAGGTACAAACAAGTTTTCTTTACATTTTATGTTAATTGTGATTGCAATATTTTTTCTGTACTTCCCCTTGTTTTCCGATTTACTATCTGACCATAATATGCAGGTATTTATTGCTGCGTTTAAACCCTCCAGCATTCTTTTGCTCTCTTTTCTGTACATTAACAAAAGATAAACAAACAGTCGGACCACCCAACTGCAGTTTTTATTGCTCGGAGAAAATTTGTTTGTGCTCTAAAATTACATGTACTAGCTAACGATTTATAGTGATTACTTACTATAATAGTGTGTATTTATTAAATAATTCACTTCTAGAATTGTATAACACTTATTTTTACATAGTTGAAAAATAAAATACGCTTTGTTATAAAAAATAAAGCATAATATTAAAGTCCAATTATTCATATTGTAAATATTCATTATTTCATATAAATTATAAAGTTTACAAATATTAAAATTAAACACCTTGATAGTCATAATATGTAAAATATATTTGTTTTTATTAAAAAGCTTAAATATACGTATATTCTAAAAAATAAATTTAGTTTTATTACAATACTATCCTCTGTTTTAAAACTATGGAGTATTGAAATGCCTTACACAAGCACTGAGCAGTGCAGACTGCGTATGCGTAAACTCGATAGGGGGTAAATGAAATCTGGCACATGGATCTGCCGGGCTCTTGAAGGAGCATACTGTGCTGATTTGCTTCGGACCAAAAGTTTATGTTCGCCCTGGAACTGGGGCTCTAGGAGGAGCTTGCTGTGTTGGTTTGGTGCAGACCAGAAGCTTATGCTTGGTTTGCAAACAAATTCTCAGGTAATGGTATTCCGATCGATAAGCTACGCTTTTATGATCTGATCATCAACCGACTATTGTAGTCTAAAGGCACGCTTTAGACAGTGTTGCAAAAAGGTGGTACCAAATACTTACACTTCACCAAGGACATATCATTAGTCATGTCAACTTTTTACTATTTGGAATGCCTTGACCCACACAAATTCATTGTAATCAATGATACAATGACCAAATAATTTGTAACCTAGGAAACACACCCGGGATTAAAGTCGAGCAATTATGCAGGCCATGACAGTACAAAAATTGTTATCGTTGAGAACCCTTCTTTGGAGAACATCTCAAACATACTTTAATGGGGTTAAAGTCGGGCGATTGTGCAGGCCATCACAGTGCACAGGTTTTTATCATTGTGAACCCTTCTTGGGAGAATATTCCATGCATTCTTTGATGAGATTAAAGTCGGGAGATTGTGCAGGCTATGGCTGTAGAGATTTGATGTTCCTGTAGGAAAATTCTGATTATTTTTGGAGTATGTGAACTTGCATTATCCTGTATCAATATGTGTTGTTCATTATCCATGTATGTATACTTCTTCAATAACAATTCAGCAATGAATTGAAGTATCTAGAACATTTAAGAACAGCATTTTTGTAAAAATAATTATCCTAACAAAAAAAACACATTTTCAGAGATATTTTAACTTTAAAACATTCCACTTTTTAGGAGGGGCCTTGGTAGGCGAGTGTAGTCAGTGCTTGCATCCAAGGTCACAGGGGTTTTCGGGAGTCTGTGGCTTTATTTAGCCCGGTGTTCGAATCCGGGCTAGGGCAGTTGTCAGCTCCTGGAAACCTCTTAACATAGGATAGTTTAAGTAGTTTTTAAGGACTTAGTATGTAGGGTAGTACGCACAATGTGGCCTAAGTGCCGTAAGGCCTAAAAAAATACATACATCCACTTTTTAGGAAAAACATCATCATAAAATTGCTTTCCTTAGACAACATTTACTTCATTTAACCAAATCTGTATTCTTAGCCGTTTCCGAGATTCTAATGGCGGAAGAAATATAAAATCACCCTATGTGCATTTTTTTGTTGAAAGCTCATTCTGAAAAAACATTGTAAAAAATTATTAAGCAATATCAAAGAGTAAGAAGTAATAAAATAACATGTAAACTACAAAAAATTTATTTCAAAATTAGTCAAAATATAATAAATATTATTTGCAATATATTCAAAAGAGATTTTCATGCAGCAAAGGATGGAGTTAAAGTTTTCTTTTGTCGCATTTTATTAAAAGAATGCCTCTGGGAATTTGGAGTGGATCGGCTGGAATCTAATTTCAAACTGGAAGTAGATTTGGATCGTTTCAATTTGTCCTGGAGCCTTTGTCTATCTAGTGCAATAAGAGCCATTTGCTCTTTTGTTGTCAGATTGAAGAATACCTCATGAAATTCAAAACAAGCTGCTGATACCTGAAAATACCATTTATTAAACATTTCACTTGCTACTTATTTCATACAGTGTATCCACTAAGTGAGGGATTTGGACCGTGGCAACCGGCACAACCTTTCAGCAAACCAAATATAGCCAAATAGATGGAGGATAAAAATATCTCAAAATGTAGAGGGTGTCAATTAAAAAAAACACGTATGCTGGCCAGCAAGAACAAAAAATGTTAAAGCCGGTATAGAAGAATCGTGACACGAAAATAAATAATTTGTTCATGAATAATTAAACATACTAACATCATTTAGAACTACCACTGTGGTTTTCTTACCTGCTGAATAAGTCTGCGATGCAATTCTACGTCAGGTAAGTGAATACTTTCAGTACTTTCTGTATGAAGACTCATAGCACATAAAAGTGCATCCTGTATGGTTTGTATTAAAGACTTAACACGCTCTGTTCGTTTTAGCCTACGAACCAAGTAACCTTTTGCAGCAGCAGTTAAAACAGTAGCAGCCCATTGCTGTAAATAAAATAGTTACCTTGTAAAAACAGTTTAGGTTTAAGACGGGTTCACACTACAGGATTTTTTAAATATTGCCGAGAAAAACGATGTAATGCTAAAATTTCAAGAATTCTTGTCAATGATACAGAAATTTTGATAAAAATTGGCCTGCAATTACAATAAAAATTTAACTTCCGAATACATTTTACATGGAAAAGTATGACACACGTTTCGTTTTAAAACACCTTGTAAAGTATTCAAACATGACATGACCGATGAATCACTCTTTTACCTTACGGTCTTCTTCGAGTTGGTTAAATGTCTCTAATCACGGTTTTCATGAATTAGACTCATTTATTGTTGCAGCCGTAAACTGGTTTATGAATTAAAGAGATTATAATTTACCTGTAGTAAAATGTGTTTTTTTTCAAGACATAAAAACATTTAGAGTCATCAAAAAATATGTCTGGCGTTCTTGACGCCATAAGACATTTAGTGACGTCAAAATATATTTCTGGCGCCTAAAACTTATATTCTGGCCTCAAAAACTAATTTTTGACGTCAATAATTGACTTTTTGACTTCACATGATTAGCAAATGTAAAAAATTTATTTATTAACGTATTTCTATGTAGAATTTTACAAAATTTAGTTATTAATTAATAAATCTGATTTTTTACATCAATGGATAATTTTTTTTGCCGTCATGAATTAATTCTTTGCTGCAGGAGAATTTTGTTAAGAAATAGTCCCTAGTTGTACGGGCACAGCACACACAGTACTACAAAATACAAGCCAGCCAGACGCTTAAAATGTAAATAAACACGTCCTGTCAAAAATTACCGCGTTGCCCCATCTGCTGGTGTTTCATAATAATACAAAAATACCACCGTCCTTGATCGCAAAACCTGTTTAAAAAAGTAGTACGGCTACTGTACCACCCTGATTTGCATTTGGCGTCAAACGCTTATATTCTGTAGTCAAAACTTCGCATACTGGTTTTCAGACGTAGAAAATTTATTTTCCAATACTTTCTACGTAGGATTTAATAAAAATTAATTATTAATTAATAAAACGGATTTTTTTACGTCGATAGATAATTTTTGAAATTAAAAAATGGTTTTTTGACGCCATCAAGAGATTTAGAGACGTCAAAAACTTATTTTCTGGCGTCAATAATTGATAATTTTTGACATTAAAAATGTTGTTTTGACGTCACAATCTTTTTCGGACTTTTTGACATCAAAAATATAAAAATAGTTTTTGAGATCGTAGCGAAAATTTGTTTATTAAATTTTTTTTTATGTAGGGATTTAAAAACAACTATTTAATTATTAATGAATTATAGGGATTTTTACGTCAATAAATAATGTTTTGATATCATAAATTGATATTTTGACGTCAATGTTTCCAGACGTCAAGACATGATTTTTTTACGTCATAAAATTTTAGGTCAAAAAATCAATTTTAACAACTGAAATTCTATTTGTACATCTAAAATTCAATTTTTGACGTCATCGGAAATTATTTAGGAGAAAAATCCAATTTTGTTTTCCATAATTCAGAATAAAAAGTAAAGCAGCGTTCCATACGTACGAGAAGTAACGCTTGAAAATAAAAAAAAATTAATACAAACCTCTCTTGATTTTCCTTGTATTTTATCAGGTGTATCGGGAAACAACTCTCTACTGCAATTTGGACTTTTATTTTTCTGTAAATTATTGGCCAAACGGCAATAATCATCATACCCTCTTAAAACGTGCAACGGATCAGAATTACTACAAATTGAATTGTATTCGAAATGCGCCAAAAGCTCATTATCACAACTGTCACTTTCGAAATCAATCAGGAGTGGAGTAGAAGTATTCAAACAATTTAAAGTGTCTGTCGGACTGTTAGCCAATCCGGCTAGGGCCTGACTATCACACGAAAATGACTTTATTTCATCGCAACCTGAAGTTGCAATGCTCGATTGTTTTTCTATTTTATCATTACGTGGTGATGGTGACAGTGGATCAAATTCCATATATTGAGGTATTTCTTTAATGTTTTTCGTTGTCGATAATTCAACGCTAGTATTAACTTGCATCAGGGCGTCCAAATTCACGTTTTGATCAAACAGGTTTCGCTTAAATGTGTCGTAAGAATTCAGTTTCATTTCTTGCTCTTTTTTATGTCTTTCTAGAAGCTCCATAATATCTTTTGCACAATTTTCAGGCATGCCGTTGAGAACCTCTTGTAACGCAGCCTCGGCTTCTTCCACTCGTGAATTCAAAGAAAAAGTATCGTCTCCTTTTTTAACATTAACTGTATTATTGCAAGCACTGTCGGGTATTTCAGACATTTTGGGCGACAGTGCTGCACCAAAATGTTTTTGGGCTAAATCTTGAACAATATGACCGATATTTTCTACAGCAATAAAATCACAACCTTTCACAGTATTACAGTCGATACGTTCATTGCGTTGAGGGTTGGAAATCAGCTTTTGCGTGGAGGTTCGCGCAACTGTTACGTCATTTGTTTTACAAGCAAGGCTATCAAACAATATTGAACTGCTGTTTCCCAAATCTAAAGATCGTCTTTGTGGTCTTGAATATTTTTCAGACACATAGGAATTATTTGCGTCCTGCTCGGCTTGCTTTTTGAGATGTTCTAATAGCACAGGGCTTGGTGACTCCAATGTGTACGAGTTACTTCGTAATAGACGAGGTTTCGGTTTTAATTCTTCGTGGGTTTCAATATCGACCAATATTGTCGATGATAAGAAACTCTTATTTTTGTCTCCTTCTAGAGATGTTTTTTCAGAATTTAAAGTATAAATAGTATTTGACGTAATGTTTTCGTTACGTTCATTTTCCTGTATCAAAAAGTTACCAGGTACCTTACTGCATGCATCACCAGCACAATGTGTGTCGCTTAAGTCGAGTTCAACTGTACTAGCCGAAAGTTGTTCCCTAGGTTCATTTTTATCGCATTGGTTAAATATCACAACTCCATTATCACTATACTCCGATACATCAAAAATATTGCAAGTCAAATTAGTAAATTTTTGTTTCGTCAAAGGCACATCATTTTTACAGTCTTTACAAGGCAATTTTTGTTTACTCTTTTTGGATATGTCCGGTATACCTAAGGCTTGGATGTGAGACTCGTTGCTACCAAAAGATAAGAAGTGTTCTAAGGTTGTATTATGCCTATGTGAATTGTCATTTATTAAAGTTTCTTTGTTAGATTCGAGCTGTTCAACCAACAATTTCATGTCTTTCTGGCATTTCAAGCGCTTTTCGATATCTAAAGCTCTTTTCTTATAGTTCTGTAATTCCAAACGCCTTTCAGTTGTTATCTGAAATATTGTTAACATGTTAGATACAATAAATACATGGCAAAGTACTTAAGCTACAAAGATAGTTCACGCAAAAAATCAGAATTTACGTGTAACATGGCGAATTTAGTGATTCGTGCAATGGTTTGTTGTATGCACATTATTGAACATGCTCTACTCTAAACAGGAAACAATACACAACCGTTCACTTGTTATTCGCAGATTTCTATATAGGTTTAAAATACACGACTCCAGATTCTGAACAATCAAAAAAGTGAAGCCAGGCGGTCATTTTGTAGGAGGTCAAAATGCCACATTAAATTGAAATGCATCTTGCATTATGTAATATTCTTGTGAGGAATATGAAAATTCACATGGAACTGCTTCATTTCTAGGACAGAAAACACTGGTTTCAAGTTGTTGTAACTAACTGTTGGTTGTAAAAGAATTGCTACATTTATCCTTTTTATCTATTTTTTTTTTAAAATGTTCAAATGTTCCTTCGAGGTAGATGGAATATGTTCTGGAAGTTCTACTGGTAACGTATCTTACTTTCTGCATAATTAACAGTTTAGAGATTGTTTCTTCCAGTCGTCGATTAAAAGAGAGGAGTGCCCTACTTAAGGTTACTTTTTTATTTTAAAACATAAGATGGTAAGACTCTCAAACGTACAGCTTATTATGAACAACTTTTAATTCATTGAACGTTAGTACTTACCAAAGGAGGAAGAATTGGAACACCGTTAATTTTAATACAGGATGTGTATCCGCTTTTTGGCATTAGTAGTGTAATCGTATCACCTGTCAATACCATTTTTGGATGTCTAAAAATAATTAAGAATTAATCAAAGAAATACAAATATCTCATTGTTAAATACCAGGAGCAGAAATGGAAAGCAGATTACTTATACTTTCTAGACATGTCCCACTTCTTCATATAAAAGGTTTGAATATTGTATATTATTAGCAAAAAAGATAAATGGATAAACTATTGAACCATTTTTAGCTGATAGCAAATCATCATTTAAAAAGTAATAGGTCAAAATCAATTAATAATAGGCTTACATCAATTTAGCTGATGAAATTCTGATTGCTTTTATCTAAAATTTAATCTAACAGAACTTTTAGTCTTCATATTTTTGTTAAGTATAGCAAATTAATAATAAAACTTTAAATTTTTAATTTAAATCACACCTTACAATCACACTTTATAGATTAATTAAAACTTTTGACACAGAAGTTGTCACAATTCAGGAATATATTCAAAATTGTTTATTGAAGGTTATGTGTAGTGATGACGTGCCTGCAATATTAGGTGCGTTCTGTAATAACTTTCCTGTACAAGTAGCCGGTACTGGTGACGGCGTTCGTAGCCGGTAATCCCCCTATGATTGATCCAAATTAGAAGGGCAGAACTACCGGCCATGTAAAAGGTTGCCGGTACCGGTGACGGTGTTCGTAACCGGTAGCATAAATTAGAAGGGCGGAACAACGTATAGATTTTTACGTTCCTATACTTTCAGTATGAAGACGCAATGATTTCATGAAAATTTTTGATATCGAGATTTTGACGAAAATACATTTTTAAACCCCTAGAAAAAAGTGGTTTTAAGAAATGTCTGTCTGTGGGTGGTGCGTTATAACTATTGAACGGATGGTTGGATTTCGACAAGCTTTGGAATCTGGGGGTATATTAAAAATTCACTAAAAAATAAGCTTTATGAAACTCTCAAACTGAAAGTGGAAGTTAGACATGTTTTTTGGTAGCATTTTTTTCTTAAACAAAATTTCAAAAAGTGATAAGAGCACTGAAGCAAGCTGCAATGGCTTGCCAAACGTTAGTTTGTATGGGTTTACAAACAGCTAACAGGCATAAGCCGATTAAGTATTCTTGTCTTGGCAAACAAAATACATTAAGGTCATATCGTTGTCCGCCCCAAGATTCAAATAATCTAAGCACACGGCTCTGTTTAGGCAGGCAGGGCCTACAAACAACTATGGCTCAAACTTTTAGGGCAAATGCTTGTAAAAGCAGACAAGCTACAGGTCGTCGGTCATTACCTGATTATGCTGGGTGTAATTCCCAAATGACAACGCGGTCCAAAGGAAAGTAAATTAAAAATTGCCAATTTAATTTTTATTAAAAATCAACTTGCCATGAACGTCTGAGTGTTTCCTTAGAAGGGGAAACAATCTGCACATATTTTTAATGTATGTTTTAGAGATCTATGCAGTATGATTTTGGAAAGGTTGTACGACGTCTGAGCCATCAGAACCAGAAGGAAACAGTTTGGACTGTTATAGAACTGTTTCCTCTTCGGGAAACAGTAACTTCTCGAGGAAGCAATTTTTGCCTAGGATATATTTGGCTTAAATAATAGATCTATTTTTAAATAAAGAAACCACCGTTGTATCCCATAACTTTCCGAACACCCTGTGTTTAGAAATGTTTTTCTTTAATAATTAAAACTCTTTGTGGTTACTTATGATGCTCACTGCTAAAGCTGTACGGCTCTTTTAATAACATGTCAAAAACAAGTACAAAGTCAAAGAACTTGGAGTAGTTTTGAGCGTGGGAATCGAACCCACTCGCTTTTTAGGCATAGTAGCTCAAAGCCTGCGATTCTGTTTACCATTCTACTGCCAATTTCTAAAAGCTTGACTATATTTAAAGCAAAGATTAACATACAGTATTTCATAAATTCTTGCACAAAACGTTGCAACAAACAGTAAAAAATAATTATAACGCTGCATTGAAAACCGTAACAGAAATTTAGGAACATAGCTGTTTTTCCCTTTACATTATAACATAACCTCATTTGTAAACATGTGTTGAAACGTCAAATGGTAGAAAACCATGTCTCGATTAATAGTAAAGAATTTGCCAAAAACCGTAAGTAATTTATCCCGTTTTTGTTTAGAGTAATAATAATATTAATTTTAAAGATAACCGAAGCTAAAGTTCGTGAAATATTTGGAGCAAGAGGAAATATAACCGATGTTCAGTTAAAGTACACTTCGGATGGAAAATTTCGCCAATTTGCTTTTATTGGGTTTCACGATGAGAATGCAGCTAATGAGGCTATTAAGCTCTTTAACAATTCTCATATTAGTACAAACAAGATAACAGTAGAACCATGTGCGTTGTTAGGTATGTATGGCGATTTTTATGTTCATTATTTTGTGTATATTAATTTATGGTTAAAATAAAATTAGGTGATACCAAAAAACCAAAATCTTGGAGTAAGTATGCAGCAGACAGTACGGCTTATAAGAAAAGCAATCCAGAATTAAGTTCTCAAGAAATTATTAAAGAGAAGCCCAAGAAGAAAAGCAAAAAGAAAAGTAAAGAAATCGAACTCTTAGAAAAGGTATTTTTGCGCCAGCTTTTATCTTTTTATTTACATGTGTACAATTAATTTTTGGCAGTACAAAGATGACCCACAATTTGAAGAATTTATTCAACTTCATGCTTCAAAAGATGTGCAAATGTTATTGGGCAGCAAAGAAGTTAACACTGACGATAAAGACACAAAAGAAGACGATGATAATTCTAAGGATGAAAAGGAAGACAATGATAAGTCTAATTATGAAAAAGAAGATAATGATAATTCTAACAATGAAAAAGATGATGATGATGATGATGAAACCACAAAGTTAGCTAATCAAAAAATATCTGATGCAGAGGTTTGTTATATTATTTAACACCGTTATAAGAAATTTATTATTAGTGCCACATTTTTTGCAGTATATGAAATCACTTATCAAAAAAGGTGACTCCTCTGAAGACCAAACGGTCAATAAAAAGCGGCAAAAAAAGGAAAAAGAACCAAAACCAAAAGTGGAACTTTACACAGTAAAAGTAAAATATCAAATTTTGAAAAACACAATATTATTACTAAATCCAGATTTGTTCTAGTTGCGTAATTTACCATATAGCTGCAAGAAAAAAGCTATCAAAGAGTTTTTTCGGCCTCTAGTTCCATATTCAATTAGAGTACCAAGAAATATAAAAGGAATCGCATACGCAGGTTTTAAGAATGAGAAGAAATTTACGCAAGCATTGCTAAAGGATCGAAGTTTTATAGGTTGAGAAAAATAAACTATGTATGTCTTTACAAAACTATAAATTTAATCATTTTTAGCTGGAAAACGAGTGTCGGTTGTTAAATACACACAAATTGGTGATCAACAGCAAGAAGAAGTAATTGACCCAAAAAGAAGCAAATGGAAGAGTCAAGAGGAGGCTTTGAAGCACGAAGAAGATATAGCCGAATCTGGAAGAATATTTATTAGAAATTTAGCATATACTACAACTGAAGATGACATTCAAGAAATGTTCTCAAAATATGGTAAATTATTGCGTTTTTTGTAAATTTAAAAGTGTCGCCAAGTGCTGCCCCCATTTCGGACATGATCATCATCATCAGATTTTATTCACCTTTTTTTAGTTCGGATACTTTTAGCTATGCTAGATGTCTGGAGTAAAATTAAAACTTTGAATCACACGAGATCGTCCATGGGGAGGGGGGCGGCTAAAAAGGTTTTTGGTGAATATTGAAAATTTGATTTTCCCGACTCGGGCCACCCAACGATGTGTGAGTGTTTGTCGTTGACTTTTCTGTTCGGCCACTAATGGGCGCCAAACTTTTTCCTAATTGGGCTAGGGGAATGGGGCCCGAACCATTTCACGGAGGAAAAAACGGGACATAAGGCCATATGAGAAAAATCCAATCTTTTGGAGCTCCTTCGGGAAAAAAAGTTTTTTGGACGAAAAAAGTTTTAGAAAAGTCGTAAATTTACATTTATGAACGCAGAGAATTCAAACTTGGGGAGGATTTAGCCCCCACCCCTGACTATAACATATTAAGAGCGGAACCTGATGAGGCGACCTGTTTACGAACGACACATTTAAGTGGAGCGTCTAAAGGTAACCTTTGGGCGAATATAGCTGAGCTCTAAATTGAACTATCGAAATCGACATTTTTTTGTTAGATTGCCAAATGAATCGACTAACAAACTATTATAATTTAAATGAGTTCAGAAAAGAGCAGTCTGTGGCAGGATTTTTGAATCTTCAGAGAGCCGCGGCGATGCTACTTTTCATAGAACTTTTCTTGCTTAATAATTTTTGTAATAAAGACTAAGTTTGAAAAACGCCATCTTGAGAGTCAAAAACGTCGAATCGTGATGGTTTATAAAAAGCAGCGCTAAGAATTGATATCGACATAAACAACCATATATATTGTGATCGATTCCTAACTGTACCTTGCGTGCTTTTGCACAAACTGCATCAAAATATCTCGCTTAGTGTTAGTTTTTTGTCAATTAATGGTCGGGATTTTCATTATTGTGTCTGACATAAAAATCGTACATTTCGGCCCTATGAAAATGGTGTCATTCTGCTTTGACGATTAGCTTTGGGACACATCAGGGTATAACATCAAGTTACAAGCGGCGCTAAAAAACATTTAAAAAAATTTCACGAACTGTTTAAAACTGCCATCAATACTTTTCTATATAAGCCAAACCCCATATCGATATCTCAATTAGGGTGCTTGTGGATAATTTTAAAAATTGAGCGTACACTAGAATTTTTCAGAAATATTAGTAATTTTCGATTGTTAAATTTAAATTACTTGGTTGTGTCTTCAACAATCATTTAATATATATTATGTATATCACTCCTGCTTATTATGAATATTCACAGCCATCCTGTCTCTAATACTTACCCCATTCGACACCCAGTAGTCAGTCATGCTCTGTAGTTGTGTGGCCTCCCGAGAGCGGTAAATTAATAAATAATTATAAACGGCTTGGTGAATGTAAATTTCAGTAGCAAGTGATATAAATATAGTGTTACTAATGCTTTTTTTTAGGACCTCTCACCGAAGTAACTTTACCTATAGATTTTAATACACGAAAATTAAAAGGTTTTGGAGTAGTCACATTTCTAATGCCCGAACATGCTGTTAAAGCATATTTGGAGCTAGACGGTTCAATTGTGCATGGTCGAATGCTTCATATTTTACCAGGAAAATCTAAAGATACGCCTGAAAATGAACAGCAAGGTTAGTTGTTAAATAATTTTACATAATTTTGTTTTTACTTGTGATATATTGTTTCTAGAATCAAGTAATTATAAGCAAAAGAAAGCTTTAAAACAGAAATCTCAAGCCGGTTCATCTCATAACTGGAATTCACTGTTTTTGGGACATAATGCTGTGGCAGATGTTATAGCAAAGACTTATGGCACATCTAAAGAAACTGTACTTAATCCACATGGTGATGGAAGTGCCGCTGTTCGATTAGCTCTTGGAGAAACACAAATTGTTGCTGAAACTAGGAAATATTTAGAGCAAGAAGGTGTACATTTGGATGTGTTTAATGAAGTAAGTTTACTATTTTTAAATTAACCTTGAAACGATGCCATAAAATTGTGGAGTACCATTTAACTTTTTATCCTGAATGATGGGAAAGAAAATTACATTTTCCTCAAGTTGCTAAATATTTTTTTGGCGTAAAAATTTAATGTTTAAATATCTAAAAACTTTCTAATTTTCGGTAATTCTATATTAAAATAATAACTAACAAAAGAGGGCACATGTACATCCGCACCGACTTGTCAAAGCACAGTTGATAATAAATAATAATAACGTGGCATGTGAACTAAGGCGAGTGGGTGATATGGGAATCATAAAATCAGAACATACAATGGAAATGCCATAAAATAGTCATTGAAATAGGATATATAACCATTCTTTGGCATAAACCCAGCATAAAGTACCGTCTTAAGGCAACTAGATGAAATACTGGCAAATAATTTGGTGTGGCGGTCAGCTAAGCCTTCGCTACTCAGCCAGCTGCGCCATTAGATGGCAGCATTTTCCGACGTCAACAAATCCTTGATATTTATTATATATAATACCGTTATTAAAAAATTTGCAGACGTCAGAAATCAATTTTAAACGACTAAAAATGATTTTTTGACTTAAAACGTCGTTGGCGTTAAATATTATGTATTAACGTCAAAATATATTTTTTGACGTCATTAAATGTTTTTTTGACGTCAAACATTTTATAATTAAAATTGTAATTCAATTAATTTCCTGACTTCAAAAATTGTTTTTTAGCATCAATAGTTGTTGAATAAAAGCAATTCTTGGCGTTAAAAAATTTGTTTTAACTTTCAAATATTCGTTTTAATTAAATTTAATAATAATTAAATATTTTTTTTATATCCTACATTGAAAAGTAATTCTAATATGTCAGTAATCAATTTTTAAAGTCTGAATATAGAATTTTGACGTCAAAAACACGTTCTTACGTCAAACATTTATTTCCTGGCACCACAAGATATTTCTCGCCAACAACAATTTTTAAATAAAAAGTAAAACGGCGTACCAATTTCAATCACTTTGACTCTTCTTAAACATCATTAAAGTTGGCTTGTTAATTATAATCTTAGAAATAAGTGGAAATTTTATATAATATCTCTTTCAATTGCCCTTTAAGGTCGTTTACAGTATTCTGAAATAACATAATTAACACTAGCTACGCCGTTAGATGGCAGCGTCTTCCGATGTCAACAAATAATTTTTAGGCGTCAAAAATTTTGTTTGCGGAAACGATTTTCAGACGTCAAAAACTGTTTTCACCTTTTAATGCTACAAAAGCCGATTTGTACAAAAAAATAAATTTTAGACGTGTGAGTTTTGGGCGAAAAAACAGATTATTGACGTTAAATACTATTTACTAACGCCAAAAAAGCCCAATAACATTTTATAACGTCAAAAATACACTCTGTTTACTTCAAGCATGTGTTTCCTGTTGTTAACTAATATATATTTTTTTAAATAAATGTTGAATAATAATTAAAACTGCGTACCATATTAAATCACTTTCCCTTTTCTTAAAAAACATTTAAATTTAGCTAATTAATTATATTCCTAGAACAAGTGTAAATTACTTAAGACATTTTTTAACTTTCTTTAAGGTCATTTACAGTATTCTGAAATTACATATAATTGACACTTATAAAGTTCAAAAGAAACAGAAATAAAACTTTCTGTCTCCTATAGCAACATAATAAACTTTTCCTAGAAAATTTACAGATTTAGTTTTTTTTTTAATTCAAGCTGGAAAGGTATAATCAAATAATTATTATTATGTAAATTTAATTTGTTTTTTAATTGCTCCAATTATATTTGTAACTGTAAGTGGGTGTTGCCTATTGGCAAGTTGTTGGTATTATCATAATTATTTTTAAAATCAGAGCGGACGCAGGGGCGGACATATGAGATGTTGAAATTTTGGCCAACACAACATCACACCAAATCGCTATTATAATCAGAGGTTTGGTTTTGAGCGCGATTGTTTTACTAGTAATCAGCGAAAGGGACATGGGCTTCAAAACTTCTTCCTTTGTGGGGAACAGTTTCATTGTCAGGGACAGGACGGGCTTCATCTCACACACGTGTACGCGAAAGTTCCAAACGAATGAGAAAAGCAGGTCTCGTTTTTCTTCTACTTTTAAAGTTATTTCAATGTAAACCATGCAACATTAACAACTTTTCCAAGAAAAACCTCCATGCAGGCTCAACTTTTAAAATTTACCAGGACTATGCTCATTGAAATATCGATTTGGGGTTTGTATAGCGCCGCCTGGAAACTCATTCAAAATTCACAATTTTTTGCTTCTTAATGTGAGCATTTTAGGTTTGTACTTGTACCGTTTGTTACCTATTGCACGGATGGAACTGGTGCACCAATACGTTACATCCTGATGTATGAAAGTTATGTGCAAAAGGTAAACGACACCATTTCCATAGACAAAACGGAAATTTTTTCAAGCCCAACCCTGCAGAAAACGGTTTTTTGAATATGTAGTGTATCGAGAAGTTTACAACTTGAACTACTTCTATGCAGCATTGTAGCGCTTGAAGAGCTTTATCTAATGCTGCAAGCACCAACTTTCTAGCCGCCCTGGTTTCGGAATGCTGAATGAAAAAGTTTGGCGCCCCTTGCTTTGAAACTCAGAAGTTCACGAAATCGGTTCTCAACTTCTGAATCAAGTTTGCAGAGCTGTTTTTGTTGCTGAAAACGAATGTTAAGCGTTTTTTCTTCCAGAAATAGGCGCCAAAAATTTGACGAAAAATGATCAAAAATTTGAGTCCCAAGCGTTCTCTGCGGAAAGAGGAGCGAAATATTTTTATGCAATTTGTGCAGGGGCATTCGGCACATGGTCAGGAACCGATCTGTGTGGCCAGTTATGTTGGTTTTTATTTTTAGCGCTGTTTTTGTTGGACCATCGCGTTTCGTCGTCTTTGCCCCTGAGGATGACTTGTCGAGCTTCGTCTTTATTACGAAAATTTTTAAGCAAAAAAAGTTCAGATCAGATCAGATGGTACTTTCACTGAAGTTGTCTGGGAAATTGTAATTACACCACCGATTTTTATAAATTGAATTTGCAAATAGAAATTTCTTGACTTGAAGTCTATAATAACTGCTACACATTTTTTTTATAATATTACTTTATTGCTAATCTACTCAGCAAAATACAGAGTAATTAGTAAATATTATAATAGATTACTGTCTTGAATCAGGGACCGCCCATCAATGGTTCTCTGGAAAACTGCTACACATAAGAAACAAACCAAAAACATCACATAACTTATTCTTTTTTTATCTAAAGGTTACCACAAAACGATCGAAGACAATAATCCTGGTAAAGAATCTGCCATCTGAAACAAAATTACAGGAACTAAGAGAATTATTTGAAAAATATGGAATTCTAGGGCGACTGATTTTTCCTCCCAGTGGCATAACAGGTGTGTGTTATAATAATTTATCCATTACTTCCTGCATTTTGTAATTCTAGGGTATTGTCATTAATTAAGTAATAAATAACGATTTTTAGTTGGAGAAGGTTATTATTATTAGTATTACTTTCGTGAAATGTTTTTTAAAAAGGTTATTGTTATTAATTTTAACCTTGCTTGAATAATTAGCATGTAATGACACAAATTGAAAAATTTTCTATTAAATGAATTTTTATTTTTTCAGCGATAGTGGAGTTTATGGAACCATCAGAAGCACGAAAAGCATTTATAAATTTAGCGTATTCTAAATTTAAACATCTTCCTCTGTATTTGGAATGGGCGCCAGAAAACAGTTTATTACAACAAAACGATACAAATAAATCAACAGAGAATACACATAAAGGTAATAAAACAATCTCTGTTCCAAATGAAACGTCTGAAGGAATTGTGGTGGATTCAGAGGAAACAAAAACACAAGAAGAAGTAGAAGAAGAAGAAGAGGAGGAAGAACCCGAACCTGATACAACATTATTCGTTAAAAATTTGAACTTTCAAACAGGCGATGAAAGTTTATGGAAGGTTTGTATTCTCAGTCAATCATTTATATTATTTTTTACTTATATTGCGATCGTGAAAACTTACGATTGTGAAACTGCCGACAGATGAAAAAAAATGTACCTTAAAACAGTGCCACTTACTCCACAATCACTTGTCAAGAAATTGAGCCATGGTGTTCATAACACTTTCGAGTCATTGATTTGAAATAAATACATTTTTGAAAAAACAAAGATTACTCGGAGTGACCGATGGATGGTAGGGTGATCGTGCTTGCGCAGATGCTATTCAACATGCGTAGAATATAAATCTGAGCTTCTTTTCTGAGCGCGTCTATATTGTACTAGAACACTCCTACCCACCTCCCTTATTTTTTGCTGGAGTTGATCAGGTTTTATGAAATTTTAAAACTGTTCAGGTAATCGACCTAAAGAAAGTACCCTGTAGGGTTTTTCTTGATG
The DNA here is from genome assembly GCA_958336395.1 of Ctenicera cuprea. Classification (NCBI taxonomy): domain Eukaryota; kingdom Metazoa; phylum Arthropoda; class Insecta; order Coleoptera; family Elateridae; genus Ctenicera; species Ctenicera cuprea. The sequence goes on along the minus strand of OY284495.1, from coordinate 13,165,891 downwards.
GCAGGTTGTTCCTACGATCATGTAACATGTCCAGACCGACGTTCAAGTCGAAAAGAGTAAGTTTCTGAAAAACAAAATCGATGGTGGGAGTGACCGGGGGTGGTAGGAAGATCGCGCTTGTGCAGATTAGACATGCGTGGAATACAAACCTGAGCTTATTTTCCGAGTGCTTTTATATTGTAGTAGAACACCCCTCCTCACCCCCCTTATTTTTTGCCGTAGTTATGAAATTTGTAATTTTGTTTTTGCTGAAAGTCGAAAATCGATTTTCAATTTCTTATACACCTTTGGCTGATTGTCGTTTTTCTCAAACAGTTCAACTAAATGACTAACAGCAAATACCCTTCAGGGTTTTTATTAATGGGAGGTCATTTAACATGTCCATACCGATTTTGAAGTCGAAATAACTAAATTTTTGAAAAACCAAAAAATCGATGGTGGGAGTAACCCGGAGAGTGGTAGAAAGGTCGCGCTTGCGCAGTTCGGCTATTAGAATGCGTAGAATACAAATCTGAACTTCTGTTTCTAGCGCTTCTCTATTGAAGTATAACACCCCTCCTCAACACCCTTTTTTTGGGAGGACTAATCTTGGTACTTTGCGGTTTCGTCCCAGTGTGATTATTATCAATCTTTTAAAATTAAATTGGATTTTCTGGGTTAAGGGGTCTGGGCTGTAAAGTGTATGCAGACAAACACTGAATAATATCTTAATAATGCCAAAACTGCTTTGCCTTTCATTGATAACAACCAAGTATATATATACACCAAAAGCGAAAACTGAAAATTTGTTTCTTCAGTCTGTACTGAAAATTGAGCAAAAATTCTAGGATTTGAATGTGTATCATAGTAGTACTTGAGATACTGAACAATTCTTCTCATTTAACCGAATCTCTATCTCTTACCGTTTACGAGACCCCGTGCATGGGGCCCGCGTCTTGGACACTCTATAACAGTCTGCTATTTACTTTTATTTAAACTTGATAGTAATGAATTTATATACACTAACAGTTTTGCAGATATGTTTTTCCAATTGCAGGCAGGCGGAGTGTCTACTCGCCTGTAATTTCTGGAAAAAGCTTGAAAATGCTTGGAATAGATAAAGTGCTTAAAACGCTGGAGTTTTTTTTACATGTACCTGTAATTTTTATATTGTTTTCATTTTTTAATTTCAAAATGGAAATATTCAAAATATAAATTTGTTCAGGCTCGTTTGCAATCGCGGCAAAACCACACGACAAGCCCCAAAATACAACACTTATTAGGCCAAACAGTATTATTCCCTGTAATGTTGCAGTTATTATTATTAATACATGTTTTTACTTTCCCATACTTCTACTGAAGTAAGGAAAGTTATGATTTCGTGCAAATTTTTGAATTTCAGATTTTAAGTGAAATATGCATTTTGGTGTCCGAGGAACCCAAAATAGTGCTTTTATAAAAATGTCTGTCTGGGTGGGTACATGCATTGGTTTGTTCGTTCTCATATATCTCCAGAACCCTTTAATTGATTTTTATCAAATTCGGTATGTAGAAGTCTTTTAGTTGCAAGTAGTTCTGTAGAAAGTTTTTAATCGGAACCGGAAACGGAAATTAGACAAAATATCCAATCAACACAAATTGGCATATTATTTAATAGCCCTTAATAGGTATAATTAAATGATGTGAAAATATTTTTCGCAATATGAAAATTGTAAAAATTCTAGCTGCTCAAAATTTTGGACATTTTCAAAAAATTATTCCTCAAAAACTGCCCAACCACTGAACTACAAATTTATTTTTTACTCATCTTCCAAATCTGAAGTTTATTAGGGTTAAAAATAATTTTCAACTATATTAAAAATTAAGAAAATAAAAGATGCTTTTTACTATCAACAACGCGTTTTCTGCGAGTTACGTGATTTTAACTACGCCTATCAATTAGCTCTAATAAAAAAAATGTTTTTCATTCTTTTTAATAACTATAAAGTTGTTATAACCATTTTTGATCTGAAGTCGTCAGCGTATTACCTATCTGGTGCCTTTACATAGCCGCGCCGCACCATGTCGAAGCAACGCCTTTTGTTTGGAGCAGATGACTGGAGATGACTAGAAAACATATCTGGCAACACTGTTAGAGCATATAAATTCGGCCTTTAGATGATACAAACTACCGCATTCTTATAATATTATTTTTCCAGCACTTTCAAGGATGTGGTAAAATACACTATGCAACAGTTGCCACCAAAAAGGATAAAAACGATCCAAAAAATATACTATCAATGGGTTATGGTTTTGTGAGATTTTATCAAAAATCAAGTGCAGATAAGGCTCTTAAAATACTGCAGTGTAGTAATTTGGACGGAAAGACCTTAGAATTAAAACGATCTGAAAGGACATTGCAGTAAGTTGCTGTCTTTTATGATTAATGGTCATCAATGATTGCACATAATAATTATCTTGGAATATTTTTTTTTTATTGTAGAAATGATGTGAAATCCGCAAAGAAAACATCAAAGGCCAGCAAACAAACAGGAACAAAAATATTGGTGCGAAATGTTCCTTTCCAAGCTAATCAGAGAGAAATTATGGAGCTATTTAAGTAAGTGATTTTAATTTTGTCTTATTTATTAGACCCATGACTATTAGTCAAGTTTAATGAAGTTAACTTTACTATTTAATTTCAGAACATTTGGTGAAATCAAGGCTTTGCGTCTTCCCAAAAAGATGTCAGGTGAAGGAAATGCTCATAGAGGTTTTGCATTTGTGGACTACTTTACAACTGGTGATGCCAAGGTAAATTATTTATGGTATTTTTTAATTTTAATTTGTTGCTTTTGATTGTATTCGTACAATACATTGAAATTTGTAAATGTGCACAAAATGATTTTCTTTCTCAGAAAGCTTTTGAGGCACTATGTCAAAGTACCCATTTGTACGGAAGACGTCTTGTGCTTGAGTGGGCTTCTGCCGAAGAAGGAGTTGATCAAATAAGAAAAAGAACAGCAGAACATTTTCACGAGGAAAGGGAAGTTAGATCGAAAAAGAGTGTGTTAGATCTCGAGAAAATATGATGTTAAGAATTATATATGACGATTATGTAATACAAAATAGTGATAGTGTTTAATATATAAAATTTGTTTTAAAGATAAATAAAATTTATTTACTTATTATTAAACCTTATTTTCTGTTATTTGGTTGCTATGTCAACTAGGAAATTTTTGAACTTCAAGGTATTTTATTCAAAAATTCTGTTATACATATAAACCTATGAATAAAATGTACCAGAATTAGAATAATAATTGCAGAGTCCACAAACTAAAAAGAAATATATAGGGTGCCATTCGATAAACAAATGGTTGCCATAGCAATCAAATAACTAACTGTTAACAAAAATTGAACATTATGCACTGAATCATTTATTAGGTTGTTTTTTCGTTGAATCCGTATTTACGAAGTTACAAACGCGTTATTTTTTACGCACCCTGTATATACAGATTATTTCTGTGCATAAAGCCAAGTACCGAAAAAGGCTTAGGCTTGTGACTCAAGTGAGCACGTGTTTTTATTGGAGAGTACACAAACTTTGTTTGACAGTTGTAAATACGTGGCGTCTATTTTGTCACGTGACTAGAGGGCAACCAAAAATCTACTGGGGGTCTATTCTTGACTCGTGCCTCAATTTTTTGTATACGTATATGAAGTCATCACATATAGAATTACATGCAATGACATCATATACATATACAAAAAATTTGATGCACGAGTCGAGAATAGGCGCCCTGGTTACCCTCCACCAAAACAGCCGGCAGGTGTTTAGAACTGTCAAACGTTTATGTACCCTCCCAACACGTGATCACTCGCGTCACTGTGCCCGACTCTTATAGGGATGCACATAACCTTCGAAGATAGCGATAATATTCGGTATCAAAAATAATTAAACAACAAAAACGTATAAAGTTAAAATACTTAGAACTTTCATGCGGCGCAAAAAACTGCCGCAGGAAACTTAAATACTCCAGAGAAAATTACCGCCATTTGAGATTCAAATATTTTCAACCAGTGTGAATGTTTCCACAGAAAATTATTTTCTCATGGGGACTACGCTTAAGGTATCAGAATTCTTGGTACACATATTTAGGTCCACTTTTTTTCAGATTCGTGAGTTATTTCCCTCGGTCTGCGGTCAATGCGGAATCCAAAAGACCCCTAACACCGAACTGTCGTTTTTTTTTCAGCTTGTTTCAAGCATTAATTAGACAGTATTAAAAATAATAATAATAATAATGTACCTAATCTTTATTCAGCACAAAGCTAACAAATTCAACTTACATTTTGTAATACATATTTCACACAATGCTCCATCCCATACAATTAAATAAACCCTGTTTCCATATTTTGGCGATAAACGTTCCTTCTTCCACATGTGGGCTGGTAATGGAGCAGTTGTTTCGGTATGCGGGAGTCGTCCATTAAATTATATATAAACTAATAAATGTAAAATAATTTTTAAAACTACTAAAAACGATTTGCTAAAATCAGGCATTTACAAATTAAATTGCTCACATGGTAATTCGGTTTCTATAGATAGGTCAGACAATTAGAAATTTTGATATTAGGTACAATGAACACGTACGTTGTTACAAATACAAACACAAATTCAAATACACTAAACATTTATTAAAACACAATCACTTAATATTAATGACAATTAATAACACTATACATTGTTTACACTTTAGTGATGTTAAACGTAAATTAGATATAGTCGAAGCATTTGAAATTCACAAACATTAAAAACTGTACTTTAATGAATGAGTAAATTAATCTCTTAAATTTTCCCTTATTGGACATTTTAGAATGAGAATTCTAATAATCTGCAAACACTGGTTATGAAGATCAAGTTCTATCTATTGTTCCTATAGCAACACTAACTACTTACTTTTTTTAATATTATATACAGGGTGTTAGTGAATAAGTGCGACAAACTATAGGGGGTGATTCTGCATGAAAAAATAATGACAGTTTGCTATATAACTTATGTCCGCAAATGCTTCGTTTTCCGAGATACGGGGTGTTAAAGTTTTTCTTAAAAACCGACTATTTATTTATTGCTCTGAAACCTATCGAGATATGCAAATGAAATTTGGTGGGTTTTAAGCGGTAGTTATTGCGAATTTTTTGACATGTAATTAAGAATTTTATGTTCATCATTGGCGCGCATACGGGTAATGATCTCAATTTTTTTTAAGAAAAAAATGGTACGCCACTGAGATATTTCAAATTAAAAATCATTTTTGAATTTCTCGTTCAATTTGTGACAAAAAATCTCTCTTGACTTTTTTTCGTATGGGGCGCCGTTTTTATGCAAAAAAATTAAATATCTTAGCGCGTATTTATCATTTCTTTAATACATTATCAAGAACTATCTAATAAAATAACATTAAACCAGAACAATTACAGAAAATAACACTAATAAATAAATAGGTGCAAACCTACAACAAATGTACAAAATGACCTCCCTCAGACGTGATACAAGATTCAACTCTTCGCCTCATTGATTGTCGTATTCGCGCAAATATTCCTGGTGTATTTCTTATTATCTCACAGCAGGTTATAATTCGATTCTTCAGGTCTTCAACATTTTCGACGGGAGTGGAATATACTAATGACTTAAGAAAACCCCAAATGCAAAAATCTAGTGGATTTAAATCCGGCGATCGAGCAGGCCAATGTTGCGTACCTCCCCTACCTATCCAACGATTTGGACATACTGTATCTAAGTGATTACGTACATTGATGCTAAAATGGGCTGGTGCACCATCATGCATGAACCATACGTGTTGTCTTAGCTGCAAAGGAATTTCTTCAAGAAGAACAGGTAACTCTTCCTGTAGGAAATTAAGGTAAGAGTCGCCTGTTAGTCGTGGAAGGAAATATGGACCGATTAAATGATCATCAATTACCCCAAGCCATACATTTACTGAAAACCGATGCTGAAAATGAGCTTCAAAGATTCCATGTGGATTTTCCTCAGCCCAGAAGTGATTGTTATGGAAATTTCGTATACACTCTCGTCCAAAATTAGCCTCGTCAGTAATTAGTATATTGCTGTGATTATAGATTTTTGATAATTCCATTTTTATTTGAATTTCGGTTCTTGCTCTTATTCTTTTTAACTTCTTGGAATTCTTCTACTTTTTTACTACTTAAATCTCTGTTTGTTTTAATAATGATTTTATAATAAAATGCCCCCTCATTAGCTAGCTCAAACATTAACATAAATACTGTTTTTTTTTTATTTTTACTATTTAATGAATTATTATTTTTAATAAAACAAATGAACATAATTACCAAACTTATTTTTATCCTTTGATAAGCATAGGAATTTATTTGTATCATGAGACTCTATTTAAATTTTAATAAGTAATCTAATGATTGAAATATTTTAATTTCAGGGATAAAATTAAATTTGTGAATATTACGTTGCTTCCCTACGTTAGATTGGGTTGAATAACGATTAGGAATGAATTTTTCCAGAATACAACCAAGTAAATTTACACCTAAATGGATTGACATAAAATTTGCACCTTGCACGTACAACAATAAATAAAACAACTTTCTTGATTTCTTATAAATCCAAAATATTACTTAGCTTTTCACTCAATTTTCCATGTGGATTTTCGCATACTGGAACCTTGGATTTCATTACCCATTTCTACTCTTGCCCATATTTCTACCATACTTCGCACGTTCTGGAACAGCCTTCATTTGGAAAACTTTGTTCATTTCCCATGTGCATCCAAACAGATGACGATGTGTGCAGTTTTAAAATTTGTTTAATAAACAAATCACTGGTAAGTTCATCTAATTCTTTTAATTTATATTTCAAAGCACTTTTTGTTGTTTGAAAACCGACTTTAAATTAAATAAATTTTAATTTATTTAATTTCAATTATTAATTTCTTGAATATTCCATCTTGTAGATTTACTATCAAATCACGAAGAAAACCATCCTATTTAGTAGAGATGCCGATTTCAATTTTTATTCTTGTCAGGTAATGATGCTTCCAACATTTAATTTTAAAAATTGCTGAGAACTTTACACAAACAAAACATAACGTCACTTAAAATTTTTAGGTAAGCTTGTAATTTGGTAGTGACACTGACAGAGTGATGACAGTTAAATTCTAAAGCATGTAAAGACAGAAATTTTATTTTCCATGGCCAACCCTTATGTAATTACTTTTTGAACACACGGTATTTTATGTAATATCAGTATTAAAAATGGTATAAATTCTAAACTAAGCTGATTAAATTAGCTAATATTCTTTTTGGAAACTATGCTAATAAAATAATGTACCACATGGTATAATGAAAAGCGTAAAATTTTGAAACCCAAAAGAATTTTAATAGTACGTTATAAATAGAAAAATAAGTGTTAGCAGAGTCTAGCTTCAGAAAAATACATATTTTGAAAACTGCAAATGCTTTGTAAAAGTGATATAAATACAAAAATCATTAGGTATTGAAATTGGTTGTCGACTACACCAAAAATAGTAAATACCAAGTTCGCTCCTCGGTTGTCTGCAGCATTTTAAATTTAAATGTCATGTTAGATGGAGGTCATATGACTAAATTAGGGAAAGCCCCTGTAGGCCATGTCTAAATACAGGGAGGTCCAAAGTTGCTGATATTCCACCCAGCTTTTTAATAAGGTGTCCATTTTTTCTGAAAATAAAAAATAGTGTTTTTACAACTTGGCTGGACTAAACACAGGACATTAAACTAAATGAGATACCCCATACCCCTCATGTTCCTTATGCGCAGAACATAGAAAAGAGAGGTATAGGAAAAGAGAGAATTGGGTTAAACGAGCGGCGACAGTTAATGATAAATAAGTGAAACAGCAACTGACTAAAGCGCCTCTATGAACGAACTACTGTAACTAATAGCAGCAGCGGGAAATTCAAAATACAGCAAGTAGTAAATAATAAATGGTGATTTTTTATTCAGAATTGAACGTTATTATCTCTGATTAACACTTATGAGAATTATACAAACAAGAAATGGCTTAGAACGTTGATCATTGAGAATCAGTGAACTCTTAGTATTTACAGTTCAATGTTGAGAATTAATGTCAAATTTGACATTTAACGACTTAACCTTACTCTTTTTAAATTATTTTTAGTTTGTATTAAACAAATATAAAACCAAGGAAAGAAGAAATTACTGCTGGTGTGAAAATATTTTATCAGCTATAGAATACGATAATTTGTATTAAAAAAACTTGCATGAAGCCAGCAGTTGTAAGTTGTATTGGAAATAATTAATTTATTATTAATAAAAACTTTACAATTATCAAATTTAAGTCAGTAATCGTACCTATTCATAATGGAGAAATATGGCTAAATAAATGTTTTGATGCCGTACTTTCCCAAACTGCTTTAAGTGTATTAAATATAGAAGTTTGCGTATGTAATGATGCCAGTACCGACAATACCAGTGAATTGCTTAGACAATGGATAAACATTTTTGAACAAGCCGGCATACTTTTACATATATACGACAATAACTCTAGTACTCCTTGTGGAGGTATGTATTGTATATAACCATGTACAATGAAAAATGACACTAATTCTAATTAATCTATAAACTGTTATTATTTTAGTTGGTTACTCAAAGAACAAGGCAGTGTCCATCAGTAATGGAGACTATCTTTGCTTCCAAGATATAGTAAGTGAAATTGTACACATGAAAATAATCTATTATAATTAATTTTAGGACGACATTATGTTACCAAATCGCATCTTGTTTCAATATAATAGAGCAAAAACAGAGCCACTGAACACCGTAAGATTTTTGCACTAAACGTACCGACTATGCAACTTATTAATCTGTAGATTGTAGGCAGCAAGTTTAAAAGAGAGCCAGAAGGTTCCACTGTGAGATATACAAAGTGGGCAAATTCTCTTTCGCAAGAACAACTTGGTATTCAAATTTATACATCTCATGGTCCCACTGTCATCATGCCCACTTGGTTTTGCCATCGATCAGTATTTGATAGGTAAAATAATACAGACAGGCCGACAGTAATATTTATTACCACTGCAGATAGCTCCTACTACCTCCCACTTTTTCTCATTACCTCCCACTAACTCTCCCATTATCTTCCATTAACTGTCTCTCAACAGCTTCTACCACTATACAGTGGGAACTGGTGGAAGATAGTAAAGGCTACACACACGCAGCGGCCTGGGTAGGCCAAGTCTGTGCAGGCAAACCGGAGCGTATTTAGTTAAAACAGACGGTCTGTGCAGGTTGCTTGAGATCGCCGTATGGATTCTGGGCCGCTTGAAATCTCCCTGTGCAGACCACACTGAACTGAGCATGTGGAGACTTATTTAGGCCAATTCAACACCTTGATCTTATTTACATATGTGTTATGATGAGCAATAAAAAAAATAATCCTTTCTTAAAAAAATTTATCGAAATATATAAGGAAAATGAGTGCCTATGGAAGATAAAGTCAAAAGACTACAGCGATAAAATTATGAGAAATTAACGGAAAACCCAACAGAAAGAGTTGCAGGAGCTAATAAAGGAAGCATGATGAAGAAAATCAACAACTTGAGTTCTTTTTGGAAAGAGCTGAAAAAATTCAACGCTTCTATGCATTCAGGGATCAAAAAACTGAGACAAAATCGTATTCATGGACTGTAGGTGTGGAGGCAATTAAAGCGACAGGCCGCCTGCATGTGTGTAGTCACCTTGACAGATAGTGATATCTGGTTACTAGCTCATGTCCAACTATCTTTTTCCAGCCCCCGCATGTCTACAACAGAGGGTAAGTAGGTACACTTTTTATTTTTGATTTCTCAGCCAAGTAGTTAACTCTTTTATTGTCACCTATTTATTACCAAGAAAGTATAAAAATGTTAGAAAGCTTCTCAATACAATCGCTAGAGGTTGCTTTAAATACACATTTATTCAACTGTTTGGGTTCAAGATTGGCTAGACTCACATTTTTCCGAAACCCTGTAGACACTAGCCTGCCAGATCGCCAGACTTAATCCTTTAGACTTTCCTGTGGTGGGGAAATAGTAACTACATCATTTAATAATTTAAAACAAAAAAATTAAAAATGTTTTGTGCATAATTCATGTCGCAACTGTACGATGTTTTGTTTCAGAGCAAATAAAAACGTTTTATAAGAATTTTTTTTTTGCGTAAACTCAAATATGAAAAATGTATCTAAAATTGACCCCATTCGTCAACTCACTGTATTTAACTTGTTTTCTTAATTTTAATTATAAAAAAAAAGAATTTTATAAAGTTGTAAAAAATAATTTAGTGTTGCTGGATTCTCGGAACAAGGAAAAGGAGTACCTGAAGACTTACTGTTTTTCTATAAGCATCTAGACTTAGGTGGAAGATTATGTCGAGTTGATAATTGTTTACTAATTTATTACTACCACACCGGTGCAACTACTTTCTCTATCAATGAGTAAGTATATTATTAAACTGTTTCTTTATGTATACAGGGTGAGTCATTTAAATGTCACCTCAATATTATTTTCTAAACTATTGAGAATATCAAATTTTTTCTTAATAATAGTTGTTGATAATTAACTGCTGCATAATCCAAAATTATTAACAATTATCCTGGGTGTTTAGTTCTGCCTATACAGCACATTACTTGATCCTGTATATTATTGCATTTTTAGATTCTACATTTGTTTCTAGATGTAAAAGTGTTAACATATTATGATCTGAAATGAGTGGTTATCAAGTCATTGGACTGTTTCAAAAACTTTTGACATGGCCTTTTCGAAAAAATCAGATAACACCACTAATTTTAAGTACCTTAACACTTTTATATCTAGAACTAAACGTAAAATTTAAAAAGGCGATAATATATACAGGGTGTTCCATAATGAATAAAGTAATGTGCTGTACAGACATAACTAAACACCCAGTATAATTAATTATACTTTTAGGTTACGCAGCAGGTAATTATGGACAACTTTTATTAAGAAAAAAATTTACTATTCCTAATAGTTTACGATATAATAGTAAGGTGACAATTAAATGATTCACTCTGTATATTTCGTTTTAATAGTAATATAATAAAAGACTGATGTACGAATCCATTATTTTAGAGATACCATTTGGAAGATTCGAATGCAACGTATAGAGCGAGATGTTTTAAGCAAGTGGCCACAGTTTACCATCTGGAATGCTGGAAAACAAGGAAGAAAATTTTACAACTCCCTCACTCCAGAAAATCAAAACAAAGTCATAGCTATGTGTGATATTAATATTAATCAAATAGGAAAGAATTATACACCCTATTATCCAGCATCACGTACAACAGGACGTAGTGTAAATATTATCCATTTTAAAGATGCTCAATCACCATTTGTTATTTGTGTCAAAATGGTAAGTTTGCTTATAATGTTTAGATTTTTGAATTTAACTATGGAAATAATTCACTTAATAATATGATGTAATTGTAGGATATGAGCAATGGTGACTTTGAACTAAATCTACAGTCGCTACAGCTTCAGGAGAACCTTGATTATATTTTGTTTAGCTGATGTCTAATTTTATAATATTATTATGGAATATTATATTCCTGCTAATTTGGAAAAAGGAGGGGAAAAGGAAGTCATATAGCCAGTGGCGTAACTACCATTTGTGGCGCCCCCACACCGGTATTGTCGAGCTCCTCCTAGGAAAATAAAATTATAAAAAAAAAGAAATGATGTGGAGGTTTAGGGCCCCCAAAACACCCTAGAATGCTCGTGCCCTTTAGCGGTTGTGGGCCTCGTGGCCAATAGTTACATCACTGTCTATTGTAATGTTTTTTAAAACCTACAGTTTAGTTTTCAAGTCTGGTGTCAAAAACTAAATATTAAATCCACATCAAAAACACTTTTAAGTTTTCAGTTTTCAAGTTTTTGTAACAACAAATTGTACCGCCAGCAATAATAATGCATTTTTATGTACCTACTTGCTTACTTCCTCTTCTTTGTAGGTCCTTGACCTGTTCTACGTCGTTTTTCAAGCCTCTTGTGATGCGGGCGTCCAGCTATCCTTCCACCTTTTTGGTGTTTTTTTATGTAATTTTTTTAATCAGACAGTTTATACATACATCCTTGTGCCATAGCATCAGTGTCTAGATATGCCCTAAAATACTGTAGTGCAGTGCTCGATGAGTTGATGTTCGGGAACATAATGATGGGGTAGATGCGTACCTTTACTGATTTTACTATAATTTCCCAACCTGACACATTTATCTACTCAAAGCTATGTATAATAATAAATTGTTATCATAAAAATAATGCGTTTTATTTTATCCCCACCCCCACCCTACTCCTATCCTGATTGAATTCTCATATGACCTGGACACAAACTCCAAAATTATAATTTAGCTGCCATAAACCAAAATTTGCCAACCTCCTATTTTACATTGTCTATCTCTATGCCTGTGCTGTTTAAAGGATCAAAATGCACTTCCCGCAAGTGTCAAAGACTAATGGAAGATATGTAATAAGACTTATTCCCGAACACCTATGGCTTAAAATGTCTTTTTAAATAAAATTTTTTTACTTACCCATACTGCCAGTATTGTGATCGTAATAATTTTCGATTCTGAGATTTCACAGATGCATGTTTTGGACCTTCAAGAATCCAAAAATTGTTTTTTTAAATAACTGTGTGTGTGTGGATGGGCGTGCGTCTGTGTGTGATAATTTGTCGAGTCAAATAGTTTTTTTATGATGCGATTAGACATGTTTTTTTGTCTGGAAAACGAATTTTTCAAATATCAATGCGGAATTTGATAGAAGACTTGAGGTCAAAGTGAATGCTTTTTTTCCAAACTTTCTAGCTGCAAAAGTTTTGAATTTAACGTCTTATTGCTCAAGAGTGAGTCGACAGATTTCATTCAAATTTGGTTTTGCAGTAGCTCTAGGGAGACAAAATATTACAATATATGAAATTTTGTAAACGTGTAAGAAATTATTTCAAAATTTTGGAATATCCATAAAAATGTTTTTCAAAAAATATCCGCACAATTTTTTTGAAAATTGTGTAGGCTCGTAGAGCTGAGGATGAGCTACAATTTGGTTCGTTTCTCAGCCTGATAATTTGTCTGTGACGCCTTCTATGAATTTTTTAACGTTTTGGCTTTAACGCCTATTTATTTAGAAATATTAAATCTTTGAAGTGAAAAAAATTTCAAAATGTTGACATTTTCAAGAAAATATTGCTCAAAAACTGGCCAAATGTTTTTTTTTAAATTGTACTAATAGAGCTAAAGATGAGCTACTGTTTGGTTTGTGTTCCAGTTCTCTAATTTCTTCTGTGAATTTTAAAATGAAAATTCATGCACCGTTATTTAATACACGGGAGACGATAAAAAATTGTTGTCTACAGTGTGATAGTTGTTGAGATTTACAACACATAATGAGGGTTAAAGAAAGTTTTTCGCTTTGCAAGGCATATTGTTTCATTTCATTTATAAGTTCTAGCTTCACTTCGTTGTAGTTCATATTGAGTATGAATAATAAAATACTTTATTGCTTCTTCAACAATGTTTATTTATTTTAATCTACTTTATATATTGTTTCATATTTCAAGTTAACTCGATCTTTATGCTGAAAATAGTAGAAAAAAAAGATATTGGCTATTTAACAAACAATGCATCTTTTTCGCGTATCAAAAAAAAATACATAGGTTGATACAACCATCTATAAATAAATGGTTCTAAAACAGTTAATAGCCTTATTAAAAAAATACAACTTCTACATGATTAACAATTAAATCAAAGGGTTAAAAAGATAATAACGTCATTCACATATGTATTCATAAATTAGAAAATGTATAAAATAAAGCAAAAATTCTATTTTCAAAAAACTCAAGTCTTGAGTTATTCAAGTCTCAATACATGTTTTTGTTAGAAACTTTTGCATAAAATCAATTCTTACTTTCATCAAAAATGAAAGATAATGGAAATATAGAATTTTAGAATCTAGGAAAATAAAACGGTGAAAAATAAGGGAAAGCAGCTGGTGGGAAGGGTCACAAAAAAAAAGCTGTGTAACTTAGGTATACTGACTGACCCAGGCCAGTAATGCCCCAGACATATCCCTGTTTACTACTGTGCTCTGCGTCCCACGCTCACTTTGCGGAGTGTTGGTACAATGTCAAACAAATCTACTTTTGCAAATACAGTAAGTAACAATATCTGAAGTATGGGAAAGTCCAGGCAAAATGCTTTACCAATTTTTGTAGTTCCCTTATGGATTAGGTATAGTTGAAAAATACATACAGCATGTATTCACATGAAACGTCAAATACCACAGCAAATAGGGAAGACTATTAAATGCATAAGAGCTATATTTGATTTAACTTGCAAAAAAGAAGTTTAAAAACTATACATAAATCATATACACTAACAACTTATTTTAAACTTAATTTATGGGAATAACAGCCTTGGTTCAATAAGATCACTCCATGGAAAACTTTTCTCTTCCTCTTCATCATTATTATCACCGTTTTCCATATAAAATTTACCTTCAGGTGTACAACACTGATCAGCACCTTCTAAAAACATATAAACTGTATTTATTTTTTAACAAAATCAATTGTTTGTTTCGATCACAAGACATCACAATATTAACCTTCAAACAATAATAAAAACATCTGCAACTCGCTTTAAATGAATACATCAAACCTTCTGAAATTTTACGTATACTTAGGCACAGTATCAAGAAAGTACACCCAAGAATTTGCAAGTACTTAAATGTGCTAACCACCTTTAAAATGGCCGTGAGACTGTTCACGACAATCCAGGAAGAGGAAGTTCAACTGCAACAAGACATGCATGCTCTTATTAAACGTGTTGAAGCTTTGATCAATGCTAATCGACGAAATTGTCTGTGAAATAGTGGAATATCAGCAGCAATTACACTTGTTGCAGCTGAACCTCCTCTTCCTGGATTGTCATGAACAGTCTCACGGCCAGTGTAAAAACTATTAGCCCATTCAAATATCTTGCAGCTGTGAGTTGAGTCTGTGTAAGATTTCTGGCAGTTTGACGCCTTCATTAATGAGAAATCAGCGAAAAATTAAATTATAATATGCGTCACGGTACAGTGTTAAATAACAATGCTTATGTATTGCTTCTTGTTTAGAATAAGCATAAATCACTAAGTTCACTGTCGCTGCATAAATTTTGGTTTTGGATTGAACTACCCTCGTATATATAAAAAAAATATAATAGGTAATATAAATTAAAAGTTAAAACCTACCTAAAATTTGAACAAACACATCACCAGTATCTGAACAGTAACTTAGGACTTTGGCGATAATGACATCAGAGATTTCTGGAGTATAGGAGTCTGACAATTTACATACCTAAAACGGAAAAATATTTACAGCGCAGATTGTCACAATTTTGCTGGAAAGGAATACACAACTATTGAGTGTGACAAGGAAGGGAGATAGTGAGCGGGCTATGTGGGTTTTCATGTATCCGCAAAAACTGAAAGACTATTACTGAATACTGAAAACAAGAAAATTAAACCAAAATCTGTCGTTAAAATAAATACGTCTTAATACAGTAAAACAATTGTGTAACAAACCTTAAAAGCAATCACATCGCCCTGCTTCGGAAGTTTATTTTTCATAATAGGATATTCTAATATTTCTTCCTGGCATAGTTTGTCATAATTCAGATTAATGTCGACAACATCAGCAACAGCACCTTCACAACTCATATTTTCAGTTGGATCAATAACATTTCCATTATCAAATCTAATATGAATAGCGGGGGCTGCTAATGTAAAAACAGGTTTAGGATATACCACCGGAGCTTCAAATAGTACATTTTCTTGGTTCTTATTTTTCGGTTTCCTTTTTCGTACCCTTTTGCGTTTTTGTTTGGTTTCAAATGACAATGATAAATCCACACCACTTTCTTCAGTTATGGTACTGACAATTGATTCTGACGGAGTCGTAGTAGGTTCATTAAAACCAGCAGTACACTCAACTTGATCATGTAGCGGCAGCCGATTTGTTTGTAAATCTGAATGTGGGGTCATTTCAGAAGTGGCATATTCGTTGTCATTTTCATTAATATTTGAAACCGAAGTTAGTGTGTTTTGTTGTGAAAACGGTATTAATTGTGGTCCAATAGTTTCGTTTTTCAGTAGTTCATTATTAGTTTGATTTTGTTCACTATCGAGGGTTTGAATTGAAATAATTTTAACATTCTCATTTGTATTAACATGTTTATTTTCAGCAGTGTTATTGGATTGTAGTTGAATTGATGTAATCATATTTTTATAATCAATATCCTGATTGTATGCTGTAATATTATTTTCAAACAATAATGACGACGGTGTTACAATTTTGTTAAATTTATTATCATCTGATACATATTTAACTTGCTGGTTTTCTTTATCGAATTGACTTTTACATATTTCTTCTGATGGCAATTTCACAATTTTTCCTTGAGTTGAAAAATACTTAAGACGACACAATTGCTTCTTGTTTCCATCATTTTCCCAATAACTACCTACGCTATCAGGACTATTTTTATCGCCATTGGTTTGCATAGCCCTTACACTATCATAGGCATAAATATTATCTGACGACACATTCATTGTGGAAACATGCTTTACATTATCATAATTTACATTTACAGGGGTATCACGAACACAAATTGATTTTATGACTTTTGGTTTAGTCGAAATTTCCATTAATTTTATATCTTTTCGTGGAATTATAAAAGGTTTTCTGGAATTATTTACAGTTAACGAATGCAATTCAAAATTTTTTAAACTTTCATCCGTATTAGGTTTTTTTTTTATTTTCTTTTTCTTCTGGGGTACCACATCAACGTCACATACTTCTTCAATGTTATTATTTGCTTTAAAAATATTATTCGTCTGATCTGAATCAATTTTTACGCCTTTTTTGCTAGCATTTTTCTGCTTTTCTTTCTTAACATTGGAACTTATTAATAATTCATGCTCGTCTTCACTAAACGAATAATTTTTCTGTTTTTTGTTTTTTTCGCTCTTTTTTTCATTTGAAACATTTTCAATGTCATCAAATTCATTGTTAGTACGACTAACAGTTTCAGGTTCAAAATGCTTTGATTTTTTTTTCTTTTTAACACCCAACCCTTGAAATTCAAAGCTTTCGGATTCAGATTCATTGAACAAATTTCTCCGTCGCTTATGTGCTTTATCATGGGACACATTCTGAAATTCTGTTACTTCAGATTTTGAACTACAAACAGCATTGGTGTAAAATCTTCGATCACAGGGAATTACGCTGCAAATAAAAACAAAATATCAGCTGATGATTACCACATCGTAAAGCGTAAAAGTAAAATTATGTAAACTCACACAACTATATCGTCTTCCCTCAAGACTCTAACATCTTCCGAGTTTGGTAAATACAAATTGTTTGAAATTAAATAATAATCTTCACGTAATTCAAAAAGGTTTGAAATGTGCTTCTTCAAATTTTCGATGGTTTTTATTTTTGAGGTTATGAACACCCGGCATGATGAACGATGATCCCCAAAATAGTGGTGCATGTGCACTATAATGCGAAAATCTGGCATCTTATTTAATTTTATAGATTTTATCTTTTGATATTATGTTTTTTGCTAAAATAGAAAAATAACCTCACATGATCGCACAACAGACAACAGAAAAATAACGTATTTGTGACAGTAGACAACAGACATACAGCAGGAGGAAAATCACATTGTTCATTAGTTATACAAAAGCACAGGGTGTTTATAAATAGCACTGGATGTGATTCTATGGGTCATTTTAAAAAAGAAGTTTGAATTTTTATGTTCTTAAATGCCTTATAAAGAAGCTACAGTTCGTTAAAGGTGATGATTGAACATTAGTTTTTGATTGATATTTCAGGAACTGTTTATTAATATAAATTAATAAAATTTAGCATTACGGTTTAATATTCACAAATGCTGAAATTTAATAACGTTTAAGTAAAATTATGTAAACCAGAGTAGTCTAAAATGATATAGTATATGATGCTACGTTACTGAATGTATAAAAATAGCTCTGTTTATTATTTATTAAATACCCACCATTGTTACTGCTACACTCTCTGACCTGTACAACTTTTTGGCTTATTGCTAACTGCCGTAATCGTAAATATATGAGAATTAGTGCTTTGTGTGAAGATCCACCCTGGTTGCATGGCGGAAAACTGCGGATGCCGGTCATACGGTATTCAAAGTTAAGCACTGTCCGCTCTGGTCCCCACTCGGATGGGTGACCAATATAGGGGTATATCTGCAACCAACCGTGCTTCGGATGGGCACGTTAAGCCGTCGGTCCCGGTTGTCATACTAACATCTTTGGCAATCGTAAACCATTTAGTGGAACTTCTTCCCCTTTCGACGGGTAAGGCCAGCCTCCTGCCCGGCATACGTGCGAAGAGGGCTCACAGAACCCGCACTAGTTGCGGGTATTAAACAGGCCATTGGCCTATAACAAGAGGAAGAAGAAGAAGAAGAAATACTCCCATTAGCTCTTAAAATTAGTTTCTGTTTGCGATTAGTGGGATGGAATGTTAAGTTAGTTTTCGCAGTCTCTCTTAATAAGCTATTTGTTTGTAAAACACTACATTTGAATTGCCAGAATTGATTTTATTTTGCGAATTATTATTTAAGTTATTTTTAAAGTTTTATTGTAACTGTTCGTGCCGATCTTTGACGTTATCGTTTGCTAACCATTGTAATTATTGTAAGTTGGCTTTGTCGATATTTCAGTTTACGTTTGTAAACCAATTTAGGTATATTTCCTCAGAACTGGTATTAGTAGTAATAGTTTATTGTTGGTATTTAATTTCGAAGTTAGTTAGTCGTCAGTGTACAGAGTGAAGTCCTTCGCGTACCATCACGTGCCGACTTGCCGTCGCTCTCCCCCTGCGGGCTTCTCCACCTGGTTAGCTAAGCTTGGTTTATCTGGTTGCGTTTTCCAGGTCCTCCAAGTCCATCCTGGCGCTTTATTCGTCCAGATGCCTCTGCGGGGCTCCTCCACCTGGTTTTCTGCGCTTGGTTATCCGGTCACGTTCTCGAGATCCTTTTTTCGTCCGTCACTGGCATTTGGTATGTGTTCTCCAAATTTTTTTCCGTCAGTATCTGGCGCTTGGTTTGTCCGGCTACCTCTGCGGGGTTTCTCCATCCGGTTTTCTGCGCTTGGTTAATCTGGATGCGTTCTCTAGGTCTTATTTCGTCTACAACTGGCGCTCGGTTTGTCTGGCCATTCCTAACAAAATATCTACACGAACATTTGTTAGTTGACGTTTTGAATTTAATATTGCACCTTTGTTGTGTTCTATGTGATCAAGTACAGCAATTTATAATTTTAAATTTTCGTTGTCGTAATTAGTTCGTTTTTAAAACAACTTGACAGTTTCAATTTTGTAGTTTCTTGCCCGCTCTGCTATTACATATTTTCACAAAAGTGAAAAGTGTACTACTGGGTATAGAACCGTTTTACGGAACAAAAGAAATTCCATAAAGGAAATAAAGACAGCAAAAGAAGATGGTAAGAACCGGAGGGGGGGATAAACATTTTAACAAACGATCACACCCGAGATTGCTGGTTCAAATCGGAACAACACGCGCTGCAACTCGTTTTTTTACACGGTATTTTTTATAGTTTGTAAAACTATTCTGCACTTTGTAAAACCATCAAATAATATTTGACTATGAACATAACCAAAAAAAAGATGTAATTGTTATAGTGACTACAGGTCAGCGTTTATTTTTGTTAATTATTGTAGTAGTTGTTGTAATTATCCTACACCCTTCAATGTTTTTTTTTAAATGTATCAGAAACTGAGCTCTCACCCTGTATTTCAATTATGACAAACATTATGATTGTAAATTTTGGTATGTATGAGAAACTACCAACTGACACTGTAAACGATGACGTTTGCGTGTAAATTAAATGTAAATAATATGCATCCCAAGAATGAAAACCAAGGTAAATAGTAAACATCTATGGAATATTTTATTACGTATTAAAAACCAATTCTTTACAGAAGTCTTAAGTGCTTAGTCATTTCCACAATTCGTTAACATGTCGAATGCTATGAACCCATTTGCTGCCTTACTCGATGGTAGTAATAATTTTGCTGCCGATAATTCTGAAAAGGAAATTAAAGATGTCACTATAATTATCGAAGACATCTTTGGCTTCACCTTAAATAAAAATAAACGACAAAAATTGGTTTTCCTGGAAGATGTAGCTAAAACTTTCGATGGTGAGGATCTAAACATTGACACATTAGAACATGCACTGTTTGAGAGAATTTTGTTACCGAATCCACAAGATTTCATTGAATCAGCCTCCAATAATTTAAGTATATATGAGATATGTGAATCCAAAGTTATTTCGTACTTGTATGTATGTTTTAAAAAAGTTGAGGAACTTTCAAAAGAAGAGGAGCTTAAAAACAGTATTAGGGAATTAATTATGCGTAATGTAGTAACAGCATTGAAACAACCTGAACTTTATGAAAATCAAGACCTATATGCTCAAATATATGAAATTGTAAAGAAAACCGAACCACTAGGAAATAAATTTTTTACTGAAGTATACAACAGATTTCTCGAAGAGGAAGGTATGTGCTTATAATGTATAGGTAATCAAAATAGTATTGAGTTTGTTTGGCAGATGGATTGGAAGCGATGAAAGAACCTTTCACAATTGTGCTTAAAATGGTTCATGTAGACATAGCCAGGGCTTCTCCAGTTACATTCCCTCCTGGTGTGTTTGATATTTTAAATGTTTATTCTACATACGAACCATTAGCACTGATATTATTAAATTACTGCAAACCAAAAAAAGTTGATGTTGGGTCAGAGTATGCTAACACTTTGTTCGGTGCTTTATTTAGTGTCTCAACTTTGCCCAAAACTGCAAATGGAAATTTTGAGTTTTTTCAAGACCCTCTTGATCAGGTATGCCCTTAAAATACAATAAGAAGCTAAATTAAAACAGTTTTTCTGTTTAATTTAGGCTAGTAATTCATCAGCAGAAAGCACTTTGTGGACGAGCAGTAAAAGAATATCGCAAGATATGCACACATTAATAATACATCTGTTGAAATGTAGTCCAGAAGTAAGATCTCGCACTTTAACGTGGTTAGGTAATTGCTTGAAAGCTAATGCTGATAGAGGAAAACTTTGGAATGCACAAGCTCCTGATTTTAATTCCTCCAATTTTACAAGTGTTAGTGACGGTTTCATAATTAATTTTGCCTCGCTGATGATGAGATTATGTCAACCGTTTGCTTCAAATATTGATGATGGGAAGATTCTTAAAGTGGATCCAACATACTGTGCCGTGCCTGTAAGCATAATATATTTTATGTATCATTAGATCTCGTGTAAAAGGTGGCTTGTTTTTAATGCAGTATACCTGATTACAGAATGATGACTGCAGTAAAAAGGGAATTCATTTACTTGACATGTCAAAAGAAACATGTTTAATTCCTATATCAGAAACTGAATCAAACGAACCAGAACGACTTACTAGCTCACAGTACAATTTCGTCACCGAGTGCTTCTTTATTGGCCATCGAGCTTTTGACTTGGGTTTTAGGGTTACTGCCGATAAACTAGTTCGTCTTAATCAGGTATTTCAAATCTTTTATTTTTTAATAAGTGCGAGGCCCAAACAAATTTGTGTTGATGGCGAGAATTGAAAGGGTCTGTAGCCACGCAAAGTTCATAAAACAACAAGAGTTAGCAAATTATCAGTTAAGCATTTGTTGCTACTATAATAGTGGTTTAGCTAAGTAAATTTTGCATATTTCCATAGGAAATGTCAAGAATCGAACGTGCATACCATGAAGCCTTAAATCAAGCTGGACACATGACAGACATCGTAGACAGCATCAAGCAGCGCATGTCCTCTGAACTTTCAAAGTAATTGATTTTAACATTTAGTCACGACAAAATAATGTTTGAAATTTGTAGGTACTTATCAATAAAGTGCACGATGTCAGAACCAAGTTTAATAGAAGGATTGTTCAGTTTTATGTCTGCTTCTGCGTTTTGGTTGAGCCAAGTAGCTATGAATTTGGAGTATAATAGCGCGTCTGCAAATTTTGCTCCATTAAAAATTAAAACTATCACATTTCCACTTTCCGATAAAATTCCTGATACGTTGAAGTACAAAATTTTACGTACGCAAAAAGGAAAACTACATTAACATTAACACTGCTTTTAGGTGCATTCCAGAATTCGTAATAGAAAATATAGTGTGCTATTTAATATTTTTAAGACGTTTTAATCCAAAAGTATTTGAAGAACAGGGATATGATCGCTTGAAGCCAATTCTAACCTTTATTTTGGTTTATATGGGCTCATCTCAACGTACAAGGAACCCCCATTTACGAGCTCACTTAGCGGAAGCTTTAGAAGCTCTTTTACCTTATCACAAAGATGAGCCTGCAGGCTTGAACAATTTAGGTGGAATACAACGCGAACGGCTCTTTCAAGAACATGAGCATAGGAAAGAGGTATTCGATACAAAAAAGTAGATTGTGATTTTTGGAGTATTTATTTTTTTTGTTTTCAGATTGTGACAAGTTTGTTGGATGTGTTTGTAGGTATTGAAATGACAGGCCAAAATGTTCAGTTTGAACAGAAGTTTAACTATCGACGACCTATGTATATGGTGATGGATTACATATGGGAAATGGATGAATATCAACAATATTTTAAGTAAGTCATAAAATCAACTGTTCTAAATTTATTTTGTGAATAAAACGTTCATATAAGTATAGTAACATGAATCTCCAAAGCAGTGGCATCCAAAGGCCAATAGACCCTTTTTGATTTCATGAAAATTTTGGAAATCTAGATTTTAATGGAAATACACATTTTGGGACTGGACCGATTTTGATGAAATTTTAAACCGAAAATTGTAGTTCTAGTTAAGCTTTTCAAAAAAAATCCGTCACCGGAAACGGAAATTAGACATTTTGTTGGTAGCGTTTTTTTCCAAAACTAAATTTTGGAAATTTGAGCATGGTATCTGAGAGAAGAACTTAAGGTAAATCGAACTTGAGGCAAATTAAACTTTGTTACCGAACTTTCTAGCTTCAAAATGGCGGCCGCTACAACTTTTTGAAAATCTGGAATTTAACGCGCATTTACTCAAAAAGTAGTCTGACCGGCTTCAGCTACAGCTTGTTTGAGTGCCCTTTATGGGTAGTATAGGATGAAGTAAAATTAATTTCGCAAAACCGAAAACGATCGCAATGGCGCTGCTTCAAGATTTTAACAATTTAAAAAAAAAATTTTCAAAAACTGCCCATGCGATTTTTTTAATTTTTTGAGCCAATGCAGCTTGAAGTGAACTCAATCTCAATCTCAAAACCCCTATCTTACAGTCCATTTCTGAACATAGGCTTCTCTCATTTCTCTCCATTTATTTCTATTCTGTGATTGTCGTGTCCAGTTTAGTCCTGCAGTCAGTTTTAAGTCATTTGTCCAGCGCATTTGTGGTCGTCCTCTTGTTCTTTTTCCCAGGTATGGTCGCCAGTGTAGTAATACTTGGGTCCATCTTCCATCTTGGCATCTGGCTATATGGCCGGCATAATTCCATTTTAGTATGGCTATCGTCTCGGCTACATCTTTGACCCTTGTAGCATTTCGGATCCATATATTACTCTTTCTGTCCTTCAGTGATATCCCCAACATCTGTCGTTCCATGGATGTCTGTGTTGTGGCTATTTTATTCATTGACTTTTTTGTTATTGTCCATGTTTGACATCCGTATGTCAATATCGGGAGAGAAGTGAACTACAAATTAGTTTTTTTATTAATCTCCAAGATTTTACTCTGACGCCTTCCAGGAATATTTAAAAAATTTGAAATTGATTAATATTTATTCAAAAACGCAAACGTCGTTTGTTATAAATTTTATCAGTTCGATAGACTATTTTAAGTACTGTATTAGGATCAGCAAGAATTTTTAACTATTTTAAAAATTGAGAAAAAAAAACGATACTTTTTAATATCAGCAACCCATTTACGGTAGTTACGTAATTTTAACTACGCCTATCAATTACCTGTAGTTAAAAAATATATTTTTCATTCTTTGCATATTTATGATTTCTTTAAATAAATCATTTATATCGACTTTTAGTCCGAAATCCGAAGCGCATCTAATTAGCTGTAGAGCGGGCGGTCCTGTTCTTACTATTCTTATACGATATGTGACATCGTAGAGTGCGGCAAGTATTAATATCTAATATGAAAAATTCCACTCGAAGTTAACACTTCAAGCTTTTTTTAATTCATATTAGTTTTATGAACATTTTTCTCATAGATTGAAAATTCTAATATACAGGGTCGCTCACGATGGTCAATATCTCCTTTACACTGATTTATATTAAAAAAAATTTATAATCAATTGGTTTTTGAGTGGGGTGTAGTTTTCATGTGAAATTTTCCATTTAGTACAATAATATTCATAATTTGGCAGTACGCTTAGAATAGAATTACACAAACGTGTTTACTTTATTTGAACTGCATACATTATAAAGTAATTTTTACTGCTACACAAATCCTTACATGAAATAAAAATTTAATTCCGTACAATAATTTAAACGACCAGGAGCATCTTACACACCTAGGGCATTCATAATTAATACTGCTCTGTTATTGGTGCACACCTACGCACCGAGTGCACTTTGCTGCGCCTACGTGAGTTGTTTTAAAACTTACCTTATATTTATTTGTCTTATTTATAATTTTAGCAATTTTTTGTGTTTTGTCACCAAAATACGGCATCAAAGCATATTTAATTGTATCGGATGAAATTGGGGTATTTGGATAAATGTTTTGAATGGCTAATTTATAATATTTTTCTTTAATTAATGTATCAATAAGTTTAGTATTACAACCATTACTATATGCAACTTGTTTAATAATTGAAGTTTCTCTATTATAATTAATTTCATCTAAAGGGACCGTCAAAGCCCTATGTATCATGGACCTGTATGCTGATAATTTGTGTTTTATGATTACAAGAATCGTGTGGTATTGTAATGTCTGTTTGTGTAGGTTTTCTATAAACAGAGTATTTAAGTTTATTAGTTGAATTAATATTTTTGTTCCAAACTTTGCACATGGCATTAGAATTGGATTTTGAACACTTTTTTCTAATAAATTTTTTTGAATTTCCCGCCAAACTTGAAGTCACGTGACCTATGTAGTAAGTTTTTTTGAAAATTCTAATAATAAAAATTCTCCCCGTATATTGCGAACATTTTACCGGTCACTGTGTATATTTAAGATACATTTCTTTTTATAGGCAACTCGCACAAGAAGCAGAACTTAACATGGAAGCAGTGTCACCTCCATTATTTCTACGGTTTGTAAATTTGCTTATAAATGATGCCATATTTTTATTGGATGAATCGCTTGCTAACATGGCTAAATTACGTGAAATACAAACAGCTAGGTGAGTTTTCTGGATCACGTTAAATTCAAATTGTACGAGTATCTGTAGGAATCATATTATCAAGGGGCTGTAGTCAATTGTGTTTGCCAAATTGAACTAACCAAAAACTTAAACTCTTGAATTCCTTGCAGAACTGTACAAATGAGCACAAAGTTATTTTCTTTATGTGCACTAAATTTATTTTAGAGAAAAAGGCGAATGGGACAGACTGCCTGTACAAGAAAGGGCACAGAACATGGGATACATGCAACATATAGGCATGCTTGCAAGATTTGACAATATTTTAGGCAGGGATACAATTCGCACATTAGAATGCCTTACTTCTCGTATTACGATAGTTTTTACACACAGTGCGATGGTTGATCGTGTTTCTGCAATGCTCAATTACTTCTTATTAAATTTAGTTGGCCCAAATCAGAAAAATTTCAAGGTAAGTACTTCGATTTTAAGTTCTGATTGGTTATGAATGACAAAAAATCTAACACCTTTATTCTGATGTTGTTATTAAAAAAATTTATTTTAATAACATCATTAAACCTGAACAAAGAAATTAATATAGCAACCAAGAACAAAGAGTAATACAAAAACAAAGAATTTTAACTGCTTTTAAATACACAAAACACACTCTCCTACGGGATAATGATGGAAACGGTAAGGTGAACACAGTAACTGTTCCATGGGTCTGTGTGGACATCGCGTAGGTAATTTGCTGGCCGTTCTGTTTCTATCTGGGTGGTGTGGGGCTGTTGAAGAAGCGGGATGCTGCGAACTTCTAGAAGGAGCGAGCTGGTGCAGGGCCATAGGAGGTACTGTAATGTTTGGTTCGTAGTTGAAAATGAAACACTGATTTTGGAGGAGAAAGTTTTAATGATGTTTTCACGTTTACAAATAATTTAGATTAATTGTTTTATATTATGTCAATAGCAACCAAGTCGCTAAGTTACAATACAATTGACCAAGGCTGCTACATTAATACCCCCCCCCCCCCAACTTTGCAGAAAAGAAAAACTACGTAGCAAACGGGAAGCGCATGCTATCTTAGCTACAAAAACTTCTGATCTTTTCAAAAACAATACAAGTAACTAATTGAACATCATAGAAAATAGAATTTAATTAGCTTGAAGTTGCTTCTAGTTCTTCCAGGTGTGTGTCCAATTCTTGAGGTTCTAAGAGCAGAGTCGAAAAAGTTCAGTTCACTAAAAAAAAAACAGAACAAAAAGGGAAAAAAATGTGCATAAACAAAAAGTTGAGTCTTGTGGCAAATAATTGCCAAATTGCCCCAAATAATCTAATTGACTAACCCCAAAAACACATTTATCAACGTTCAACAAAAGTCTGTATCTAGTCAAACTTTCAAAAACCATTTTTACATGATGCAAATGTTCTGATGCGGTTAAAACTTAATATATCGTCGAGGTAAAAATAAATGTAATACATCCCTGTAAGAATCTTTCTTAAGCCAAAATTAGGTCTTGTCCATATCATCTGGATGCAAAGGAATTTGGAAGCACGTAACAGTTCATGCAGATGCTTTTCTAAAAACAGTAATTGTGTTGGGTTAAGTCTTCGACACTTTGCACTAATTGGCGGACCGTTAGTTTTAATTCGATGCACTATATTATGTTTAATAGGGGTGTTAATGTAGAATAATGTAATGTTAGGTGATAAAGATTGTAAAGGGAGTGAGTTAGAAGAAATTCTTGAGCATTAACATATACTTCTACCGTAGAAGGCGATTGGTAGTTGTTAAGTTCAGAAGAAAGAAGATTGGAAAGTTGATTAGGATGTATGATTAGTTGTGATTTGTTAGAGAGAGATGATAGTGAAGTTGGTTGGTTGGTTGTAATGAAGTTGGTTGGAGTGATGGTTGTGATGTGATGAAGTGGGTTGGAGTGATAGTTGTGATTTGTTTGTTGAACAGGTGAATTACCACCAGTCTGTGGAAGAATGGATGATTTACGAATGTCTGAGTCGAACATTATAGATCGATTATCATAAACTCGTTCAACTACTCTTCTTACAGCACAGTCTGTCATTAAATTATGCATGTTGTGTGGTTTTGAAAGCCATATATAATAAGCGTTACTTATCTTGTAAATTGGAGTTTTGAAGATCCGCAGGTCTGTGGCGATGTAGCAGCTGAATGTTGCGGTTTGTGAAGGTTTTGAAATTCTGAATTCTGTTTGAAAATCTCAGGAATCTCACGTCGGGAGGGGTCCGTGTTCAAATCTTGTCGGAGGGGTCACCAATAATGTAATGTTTGGTTTGGTTGCTATGCTGGTTTGCTTTGAACTGGAAGCATATGCTTGATGTGGAAGCGGATTCTTGGGCATTGGTATTCGGACCGAAAAACTAGGCTTGCATGATCTGAAAATCAACTGCTTTTCCTGGCCAAATGCACGATATGAAAAACACATTTTTATTGAAAAAATCTTCGATAATGATATTTTGCAACATTTTGGCATAATTAAATTTCTTTCCTTTTCGATGACGTCAGAGCTATGATTTCATCGACTTTTTTTTCTAAATGTGACATAGGCAGTGTATATTTTGCTTAAATAATAAAAAAACGATTGCTCACAATGTCGCATTTTTCATGCACAGGTAAAGGACCAAAAAGAGTACAGTTTTGATCCAGCAGCTACTGTGCTGGACATCTGCAAAATATACGTCAACCTAAAAGAAAGTGAGGCATTTTGTCAAGCTGTATCACAAGATGGCCGTTCTTATAGTCCCCAGTTATTCACACTAGCAGAAGACGTTCTGGTTAGAATAGGAGGAGGTCCTTTGGTTGGTGAATTGCAAGAAGTTGCTAATAAAGTATCGCAGAAGGCTGCAGAATATCACACTAGTGAGGAGGCTGTGGCCGAGGCACCCGATCACTTCTTGGATCCAATTATGTCAGCATTAATGACGGATCCAGTTATTTTACCTAGTTCGAAGCAAACCGTGGATAGATCAACAATAGCTCGGTAAATTTATAAAATAAAAAACTTTTTCTGTTGTTCGGAAACTTTTTAGAAGTTTCCAATCTAAATAATTTGTTAACAAATTTTATTTATTTATGTTACAGGCACTTACTAAGTGATCAGACAGATCCATTTAATCGTGCACCACTTTCCATGGATCAAGTAATTCCAAATACTGAGCTTGCCAATGAAATACGGCAATGGCTAGATGAAAGAAAAATAAAAAGATAATTTATGTAGAAATTATCCTTTAGTCATATTGTTGTTAAGTTTTTATTAAATTCTTTATTACTAGAATATAGTTTTTATTATGTTTTTTGCCATTTTCAATTGAAAATAAAATAAACAGGGTTTTCTTATGATTGATGTGATTATAAAAATTGAGATTAGTCTTCATAATAATACTACGAAGGCGTAGAAAGGACACGATTTCTTTTTTAAAATAACAACTTTTATTTAAAATCTAGAAATTTCGGATTTTTTAATCGGGAAATTTCGACTTTTTAATCTCGAAATTTCTACTTTTTAATGTCAAAATTTCAACTATTTAATCTCAAATTTTCGACTATAATCGCTCACAATGAGCGAAATTCCGACTTTTAATCTCAAAATTTCGAAATTTAAAATATGAGAAATTCAACCTTGATCCAGTACGAATTTGGAAAAGAAATAGATTAAGAAGCAGTGCCGTCTTCGCGCGGGGGCGTAGGGGTGCGGCAACCCCCGGCGCAACATTCAGGAAAGGCGCACCAAAAGAAAATTGTTTAATGGTTGTGCTGGCTAATGGTTTTGGTTTAAATTTTCAAATAAGAGGTTAAAGTAAAGTCAATAAAGTGTTAATTGGAAGGCATCTCTAATTAGATATCAATTAAATTCTATTTATACAAATTAATAATTAAACGAAACGACAATTAATTTAGTCGCCAAGCCACATACATGGCCAGCGATGGCAACTCTCCTTATTTAGGGATTCTCTACGCCTACACTAACAATACTAACTCAGGGATTCACAGGTTTGTGTGCAGGGCCGTCCTAAGAAATTTGGAACCCCTGGGCTAAGAACTTGTAGCTCCCTAACAGCAGGAGTAACAACCTAATCTAGAGATAGTTTAATACCAGTTCTGGACCAGGGGGTAATCGTGCCGAATTTGTTTCATCATCATCATCATGTAGCAGCTAATCGATCCATTGTTGGATATAAGCCTCCTCAAGTTGCTTCCATACTATACGGTCCTCAGCTTGTCGGGACCATAGTTTTCCTGCAGTTTTGTCTATGTCATCTTTCCATCTGGCTCTTGGTCTGCCTCTATTCCTTTTACCCTGCCGTGGTCTCCATACCATCACCTTCCTTGTCCATCTGTTGTCCTGAATTCTTGTTATGTGCCCGGCCCATCGCCACTTTGAACTGGCTATGCGTCTTGCTACGTCATCCACCTTTGTTTTCTGTCTTATATGTTCATTTCTTATCCGATCTTGAAGCCTCACTCCTAGCATAGCTCTTTCCATTTTCCTTTGGCATCGTTTAATTTTTTCCATTGTTGTTTTCTTTAGGGTCCATGTTTTGGATGCATATGTTAGTATTGGTAGCACGCATTGGTTGTATACTGTTGTCTTTAGATGCTGTGGTAGTCTTAAGTTTACCAAATGCTGCCCATGCCATTTTTAATCGTCTATCAATCTCCGCTGATTGTGTCTCTTCGGTTAGTGTTATTTTCTGACCCAGATAAACGTACTCGTCTACCACTTCTACTTGTTCGTTTCCCATTTCGATAGGTGTTGCATCATTTTTATTCGTCATTATTTTTGTTTTGGAGATGTTGATTTTGAGTCCTATTCTCTCTGTAGCCGATTGTAGTTGTCTTAGCATTCTTTCTAGGTCGGGCATGTTTTCTGCTAGTAGCACAATATCATCTGCGAAACGTAAGTTCGATAGGTACTCGCCATTTATATTTATACCCGTGTTGTGCTAGTCTAGGGTCTTGAATGCATCTTCCAAGCTGTTTATGAATAATTTGGGAGAGATAGTATCTCCCTGCCTAATTCCTCTGTTAATTGGGATGGGGTTGGTGTCCTCTATTATGTGTATGATAATCTGTTTAATTTGTTTAAAAATCTCAATAATTTAACCGTTTCTTAAAAATATAAAAAAATTTATAGAATTTTTGCTATATTTTACTCGATTTTCAGCCTCTTTTAAAAATACTATAATTAATCAAGGCGGGATGGTGCTCTCGCTATAAAAAAGAGCCATATTTTAACAAATTTTACTTTATTTTCAGCCTCTTTTAAAAATACAAAAAATCAGCTTCATTTCAGCCAATATGTCATCATTTTTGCTTATTTTTTAAGAGTAGTCAAAACCAAATATCAAATTAAGACAAGGATGATTATGGTGTGGTTATTAAGAAGTCTGGCAACATTACTGCTAAAGGTTTATTTTAACACAATAACTTAAATATTACATTGGAAAGTAACTGTTTCATTTATTAATCAATAATTACATTAATAAACACAAAAGTTTAAAAACATATTGCATTACTTATATCTGTAGAATTTACAAGAACACATATCAGCTGTGCTACATTGGCTTATATTTATGCCTATACCTATACAATTTTTCAGTGATATCTTTAAAACAAGGTTTCTGATCAAAAGCATTTAAATACCGATTTAGAGTTTGCCGTAAAGCTTCCCGAGAGGATTTTTGATATTTCAGTTCAATAATAATTCCTAAATTTTCTGAACATAAAATTAAATCGAGTCCTGCTCCAGGAAAAGTGAATTCAGTACGGAGTGAAAATGTAGTTTTACCCAGAATATTAAAAATAAGACAGTGATAAGTATCCTCATTGTTAATAATAAATTTGTCATTGAACTTATGTAACACTGTATTAAACTCAGTAATAAAATCTCTAAAAATTTCATCCTTTATACTAGAAGACATTCTGTTAAATAGAACAGCACATTTTTGTATATGTAAATTTATAGATTTATCATAGTATTTACGTAAATGCTTTCTAAACTCTTGGATTATTTCCATGTTAGGCGCTCTGACAGCATATAATTTATCTTTTACTTGTTTATAATAAGTTAGATATCCCTGTTGTAGGATAAAATTTAAATATATGCCTGGTTCTTCAAGTTCGGCTTTTCGGAGCCCGCTTTTTGTGTACATATTTTTTTTAACATAATGATGTCTTCAATCTCTTCTCTGTCTAAAATATTCAAAACCTCATCAAAACTATTTCCACAAACTGGAACTGGAGATTCCCAAATCTTAGGATTCAGAACTGGATTTTTATCAGCCTACTAATTAAATGCAAAATAGATATAAAAATGTAATTACGTAATCATGGTAAACTTGCAAAATTACTTATCATACTACTGCACAAACCATAAGTTTTTATTTTTAAATTAAATTTAAAAAACAAAATGGACGCCACGGCATCCCCCAAATCAAACTTATTAAAGAATAAAGATTCAATACGCGAGCGCGACAGAAATTGGGATCATATGAATGCGGCGCTTGCGAAAATTGAAGGGCCCAGCAGCTCATATTTACAGTAACTATGGCTACACATAATACAGACCACCGAAAAAAGTAAATATAATCTTACAGTATAAAACTGTCATTTTATAAATTTATGTTAAAGGTTATTCCCCCAAAATCTGTTGCATCAAAAAGGTCGATATGCCGCGAAATTTAAATTAAAAAAAAATTTAAAAATTGAAAATCTTCAACCCCCCTGAAAAATTTGTTTGAAATGAAATAATCGCATTTTTGCATACGATTTCATAGAGTTCATCGTACATCGTACCCAGCGCCAAATAATCGTACAAATACGATAATTATCCTACGGTTACAGATACCTACTTACACGGTTTACAGTGTACACCAGATATCTATTAATGCTCTTCGTACACAGAGGGCAGGACTAGTCCGATTGAATTGCAGCAAGTCATTACATCTTATTCATTTACGTGCGTTACTTGAAAAAAAAAATTATGTGTACTTACGTACTTGAATTTAAACATATGTTAAAAAAAAGTTTCTTAAACACATCATCAACTAGTCACACAAATCGTATTATGTAAAACCAGGGAGAAAAGCCATCTATAAGGTATAGCTGAACTCTTAAATTTTACCTAATTTGTTTAACAAATCTCTAATTTGTTCTAATATTCCTTTAGTAGGACAATGTATATCAAACATGTCTAACTGAAATTCACAGGATTTCACAATTCTTTTAGTAAATTTATTGTACTCAAACAATGTTTTATTTTGAAAGAAATATAACAAACCATTTGTATATCTAAAAGCATTATTTATTCCTGATGGTAGACCTGGCAATAAGTCATAAATCACTCCATATGCTTTTGGTTTGTATAAGCACTCGTCTAATTCTAAAAAGCAGAAATTATTATAAAATGTAAAAGTTCTTCCAGTGTAGCTGTTAAACATTCAATTAATTTTCTTTCCTTTTGGAAGCCCAAGAGCATCTAAAGGACGATCATACCAACCAGATTTTATTGCAAAGATGGACAATCCAATTTTATTATGGACAATAATCTTAATATCACATATCTTTCAGAGACTGATAAATATGTGGTTTTCTTAAAATTTTGAGGATATTCAATAATTAATTTTGCTTCGGTAAAGATATTTCCATTTAATTCTACCATCCAAAACAATTTTTCATAGAAAAGATACATTTTACTATTTGTTGTAATTAAAAACAAAGATGGCAACATAAGCTTACACATGTCTAGTTTTATTAAATCTATTTGAGTTGTTGATGTTATAGTGGTTGTGATTATCCCCTTGATGATGAACTGGATTCACTAGATTTTGTTTCAGTTTTAGAACCATATAAGGATTGAATAGCCCAAACGTCATCATTGCTTAAATTATTAATTGTTTCGGTATATAATAAGGGAACACTTGGAACACAATTAATTCTCTTTGGGAGGAACGACCTAAATCTAAAATATGACCTATTTCATGAACTAATACAGAGTAAAAACTTATCTGATTACCTGGTGTCGGTTCATTTCCAAAATACCACTTTTCTGAGCTGTCTAGATGTAGTTCTTTACATTTATTGGGATTTGTAGGAAAGAAAGCATGCCCTAAAACTTTTCCATTTCCATCAAAATCATAACTGCATTGACCTTTTATGCAACAATAATTATTTCTGTGAGTTGTACGACCACTAGAAAATACAATTGATATGTTTGGATTCACCATATTGGATTTTAAAAAACTAAATTAGATTTCTCTTGCCACACATTAAAAGCTCTTGTTGCAATATTTCTTTGTGCTTGATCTGATAACAGAAAATACCACTTGTGTTTATTATTTATCCATTTAGTATTTGAAATCGAAAACTGTAAAGGTCTATCTAATACACCTCATTTTGGAGTATTTATTAACTTTATATTTTCTTCATTTAAAGTACTATCTACTGGTAATTCAAAAAATTCTTGAAAATTTATTAGTGCTTTTGTAATATTTGGCGAAGCACTAGTCAAAAGCGAAGTATTTTCATTACTTTACCCTTCAATAATGAGACTGTGAATGTTTGTCAGTGTCACCAAATTGTTCTAAATACTTATGACATGATTGATTACAATTCTCGGAGTCGGTTCGACCATCAGAGGCAAGACCTGACCCAGCAATTGAAAAAGGACATAATAAAGTAAAATATATTATTATGACACTATCCATCTTGTGTTCTAATCCAATTCTAGGCTGCATTTATAAGATAAATTTTCAATTGTCGTTTAGGTGAACCTGTTGTTTTTACTCTAGGAAAATAGTTGAAATTGCTAATAAATTCTTTTCGTAAATTTATTTCTTATTTATTTAATTTACCAGCCTTGTATAAATGTAATAATTGTCTATAAAATTTATAAATTAACTTATATTCTTCAATTCTTTCTGATATTTTTAATCTCTTATCTAGAATTTCTATTACTCCAGCACCAAGAGATAAACAAACTAGTGGCGGTAGAGCAAAAGAAGATAACCCAGATGCACTAAATAATAATTTACTTATATATAAACCAATTCCAATTTTATAAAAATATATGTAACTTTTCTTGTATACATACATTCGTTTTTTCTTTCCTGTACTTTCAGTATAGGGAAGCATTGATTTCATGCAAAATTTCAAAGTTGAGATTTTAACGGAAATAGTCGGGGGGGGGGGGGTCCATGGACCCCAAAAAAGTAATTTTAAAAAAATGTCTGTCTGTGGGTGGGTGGGTCCGTTACGCTCCATATCTCCGGAACGGCTGGACCAATTTTGATGTGCTTTGGAATGAGGGGGTATATCAAAAATTCACCGACAAAATAAGCTTTTAAAAAGAATCCGAAACCGGAAGCGGAAGTTAGACATGTTTTTTTGGTAGCATTTTTTTTCAGAAACTGAATTTTGGAAATTTTAATAGTGGAGATTAAAGAAGGCCTTCGGGCAAATCAAACGATTTTTTACCGAACTCTCTAGCTTTAAAATGGCGGCCGCTACGAATTTTTGAACATTTCCACTTTAACGCCCATTTACTCAAAAACCAGTAATCTGATTGGAATCAACTACATCTTGTTTGGTAGCCCTTCCATGGTACTATACCATGAAATATAATTAATTTTGAAAATATAAAAACGATCGCAATGACATCACTCCCAAATTTTGGAATTTTTCAAAACAATATTTCTCAAAAACTGCCCACACGTTTTTGTTTAAGCTTTTTAAGCTGATAGAGCTGGGAATCTTCTACAATTTGTTTTTGGCGCATTGCTATAATTTCACTGTGACGCCCTCTATGAATTTTTGAAAATTGAAAATTGGTACCCTTTTATTTATTTAACGGGGGGCAATAAAATATTTCTGTTAATGTGAAATAGCTCACCATTGATAGCAAAATCCGAATATAATAATATTTTTTTGATAATTTCATATTTAGGGGGGCTACTGTTCCCCCTCCCCCCAAATTTTTTCGATAAAAAATTGAAAATTAATCTTTTTGTCCTTAGAAGAATTTCACATACTTTCTACAGCAGTTGTATTCTTGTACTAGTCGTTTAATGTTCAGTGTAGGCTAACTTTTTTATTTTAATAGATAGACTCGCAAACCCAAGAGCAAAGTTGTAGGGCAAATTCTTCTCAATTGTATTTAAGAAAAAAACTTGAGTTTCCAATTTTAATATGGCGGCCACGGTAAAAAATAACTTTTTTTTAAATGGAAACGTGGCATTTTGGCATTAAAATCAGAAAGGTTTTGAAATTCTAAATACAAATTAATAAGAGTAATTTCTTGCTGAAAATAATACTTCTCGAGTTATTAATATATTTTCAAATATCAATTTCCGCGCTTCCGTTGATTCAGTCCGAATATTTTACCCAACCTTATGCTTGCAGCGCAGCGGTCGGTCTTTCTTCAACCGCTTCAAGATGTTACAACTTATAAGAACTATTTACTTTAACTAGTCGTGTCTAGACAGGTGTATATCGAAAGTGTTGGAAAATATAAAACAATGTATTTAAATGTATAGGAAAGTCCAGGCGAAGTGTTTCGCTCATTTTTACAAATGAATATCGATTCAGTTATTCGTCTTCGGCTCTGGACTCAATTATTGAAATAACACTTGTGGACTTGGATCCGTCAAATCTAAAGATAAAATCATATCGAAAAAGCTTTATTTTTTTATTTGTACGAATTAAGTATAAAATGTTGTTTAACAAATCTAAAAGGTTTAAGTGGTTCAAATTCGTGTTTGACTCTGGGCTGGCTTTGCCAGACTGTAAATCTTTTTCTGATAAGAACAATTCTGCGACTCCATCAAACATATCATCATTTAAAATGAATATTATACCCTCTCCAGGTCCAATAGTGTCTGGTCTGTAACATTAGTAATATCATATACTTTATTTAAGTGCAAATTTAACAAATGAATTTTTCTCGTTTCCATCATTTATAGACCAATAAATTCGGTGAAACCTCGTGATCGGACAAAGTTCGAGAATTCAGGATCTTAGATCTCAGGCTTCGTCTTTGACTCTGGACTGACTCTGTCATGCTTCGCTGAAATTCTCCATGGTTTTGTTTTCATTTGATTTGCACGGTAGTTGATTAAAAGAATATAAGATATCATAAACAGAAGAGTTCATTTGTAATTGTGTACTATTTCATGCAATATTTTTTCCACTGCTTTAAATATATTTTAATTTTTTCTGGTGGAGGAAGTCCAAAACTGTCAAAATATAAAATATTTCTTAAATATGGTTTGTTTATGTAGCACACCCAGTGTGAACCATAAGAATTAGATGGTTAAAAATTAATTATACCTGATTCATCTTTTTTAATTTTTTTTTGTAACATGTCAATCGCAAATACACCTCAAAAGTTCTCTTCATTCTCCATTATGTTATATATTTCTACAGTACTTAACCCTTTTTCCTATCAATTTTATCCCTTTTCCATAAATCATCTTTTTTTTTGTTTCCGAAAGCTTTTTGAGCTAATTTAGTACCGGCATAACCAGCCTAATTAAAAGCAGAATTAAAGCAGGCAAAAACCCACCTATCTGTGTTGGAGAAAATTTGATATCACAATATTTTTTTCTTTTCTTTTTTACTTTTTTTAATTGCCTACATTAATCTGCGTTTCTCTTAATTTAATAGTATTATTTGGTGTTGATGTTAAATCGAATTTGATTTTATAATCTATTCTTTTTTTTGCAAAGTTGCAGTTTTTTATTTGATTAAGTGATAAAAAACCCTATAATCGTTAATCTATTTAATTAAAAAAGGCCATTTCTGATGTTAAATTGAGCAGTTTTAATTAATTTTGGTTAATTAATTGATTACTGCAACCACACTGCTCAATCTATCAAACAACAAAACAACACAACACGAACAAAGCATATTTGACAATTTTACATAACTGTATAAGCTTCTAACATTCTTTTGTTTTCATGAGCTTCTAGATAACAATTACGAAACATTATTGTTCAATATCTCTAGAATTATTGAAAATAAAAGCATGAAACCTTATATCACTGAACTCGCAAAAAAGAGTTCTATCGATATATCAATAAATATTGCAATGATATGCGTGGTCTTGTACTTACCAGGAAACAATTCCCTAAATGCCCGCAATTCATGCAATTCTAAATTATATTATGTATGAGACTCTTATTAATTTTCTCAGGGTCGTTATTTAGCTATTTAGACTTATTAATAAATAAATAAGAAATAGAATAAACACAAAACAATATCAACGTTACAACAAAAAAAAAGGTTTTATTTAATAAATAAAATTTTGAATGAAGTTTTTCGAAAAATCAAATAGGTTTTACTAACTACTATCGTCCTTTACAAAAAAACACTTATCTTAATGTCTCCTTATAGAGATGTCCTTTACCAAAGGCAAACGATGAATATCCAATTTCTATTTTACTAGTTTACAGGTTCCTCAAGTAACCACAAACACTCGCCTTTAATTTGAGTCCTCCTCTGTATTGCTTTTAGGTTATTTTATACTTGGTTTTACCACCATCACCACTGGAAAAACTTTCTGGATCGCTTTATACTTCTGGGCTTTCCACAATTCGTTGCTAATTACTTGTATCCTCTTCTTTTATATTCAAAATTACTTTTACGTTACTTTTTTACTCGTTTTTTTTTCTCTTTATATTTCCAGAGGATCAAAATTCTCTCTCTTTATTTACAAAGACGAGTCGTAACTAACTAAAACAAATTCTCCCTTCTTTTGTCCTCCTTCTTTGATTCCTATTTTTTTAACAAACAAGTAAATCTCATGACCATGAGTATTCTTTAATACGTTTGTGACATTGATACTGACATCCAAAATGACATTTATCGACGCACAAATCAAGTAACTCTAAAACTCCTTATAAATTTAACCTTTTGAACAATTCTGAACTAAATTATAATTAAAATTAACATAAATAAAAATCGTATCAATCTGATTGTGTTTTTCTTTTCTTTCAGTAAAAAACAAACCTCACAAATATGAAAAATTTAAATTATTTAAAAACAACCACAATATTAGAATTTATAACAAGAAATTACAGCAAAAATACGCAACCCTGAGTTGAAAAGTTAGAAAATCAAAATCTTAAAGTTCTCATAAATCTCCAAATGTAAATTGAATTGTAGCAAGCATCCCAAAAATTGCCTTCCAGGAACCACAATACCCCAGTCAAAACATACACCTCCAAATATCATAGCAATATACAGGGTGTTTTTTAAACCGCCAATACTTTCATTGTATCCGCCGTATATCGCGACCTTTATGTAAAAATTTTTGTCAAAACTCGCGTTTGCCGTATTAAAGATATTTGCATTGTTCCGTACTTTTGCCCAACCCTGTATAGTTCACTATAAAACATTGAAATTATATAAAAATTTGGGGATGACAATAACTAAAGTACATAAGGCTATTAAATTTACACAAACACTTTGTGGCTTCTTATATACAATTTAACAAAAAGCTAAAAATGAATTTAAAAAAGATTTTTGGAAATTGGTGAATAATGCACCTAATGAGGAAAAGATACAAAACGCTATAAATAAAGTAACCTTTAAAAAGGCTGGTTTAATTAGTGAGCATTTGATATTTATTCACATCGTACAAGATGAGCGTATACTTTAACAAACCTATTTAGATTGGTCAAGCAGTGCTGAATATGTCAAAATTATTAATGTATGATTTTTATTATAATTTTATTTAAAAAAGAATATGGTGATAAAATAAAATTGCGTTATATGGATACAGATTCATTGGTTTATGCATTTGATTTGGGATCTAAAGATTTTTACAAATTTATGTGTGAAAATCCTGATTATGTTGATACTTCAGCATATTCAAAAGATCATGATGTTAATAATAGTAAGTGTTTAGGAAACTTATGGTGGAGCGCACACACACGACATCCCCCCTCCTCTTCCACCCACAGACATGTATTTTTTAAAACCACTTTTTTGGGTCCTTGGAGGGCCAAAACATGTATATCCGCCAAAAATCTCAATTTCGTAACTTTTCGTTAAATCAATATTTCCCTATGCTGAAAGTATAGAAAGGTATAAACTTAAACTGCCGACGGCGATAATTCTCCATATTTTTTATTGAACAATTTTTATTTAAAGTACGTATATTATGATGAATTAAATATTTACGTCGCGTTGGTCACTAGACGCTAGTGTCTAAACTTAACCGCCGATCCTGACGTCAATCAGTGAGTGAATGCAAATTTGTCTTTGTATTTTTTCTTTAAAAATATACTGCTCTTAACAAATAACCTCGCGTTAACAGCAAAACGCAACAACAGTGTTTAAAAAAAAAACTATAAAATAAAAAAATAATTTTGGACCCAACCGAGATTCGACACCACAACTACTTATACAGTAAAAAGACAGTACACCCGAATACACCTGCATATCTATCTGGGCCACTACAAACTTGGCGGTTATCGTCAAGAAAGTGCTAATTGAATGCGTGCGCAATAGAAATGCATCAATAAAAAGTCTGACCTTGGTGGGATCGATGGTTTAGTTTAGACACTAGCGTCTAGTGCGTTGGTCGAACCTGAAATCGTTATGCCATACCTTTGGGTCACCCTGTATTTATAGTATAAATATTATTCTAGTGACATACTAAAGTTTTTCATCTTCTAACAATTTTTTTTTCATGAGTAGTAAATTCTGAGGAGATAAAAAGCGACAAAGTTTTTAATTTTGCAATAACAAAATGACTTCCTGATTGCTTTCATTTATTAGCAATTAAATTAGATTCTATTTCAAGGCATAAAAACCCCGAAAAATGCATCAACTTTCGCTATCACTTTACCGGAAAGGTCAGCAAAAAGCAAATTGAATTATCCAACAACCAAATGAACCAGTTTGCGTAGGACGGCGAATATTACCTTGAATTTTAAAATAAAAATATAGCCAAATTGGTAACGTTTATGTTTACTCCAACCAACACCCCGTGGGGAAATTAAAGTTATCAGTTCCTAATTTCATTTACATTGGTTGGAAAATCGTAATTTACACGCTAGTTCTGTTTTTGTTTTTAATACGTGTACATGAATAATTAATGGATGAATAATTTCAATAATTATTATGCGAGTTTAGGTGGAAAATCTTGTTTCTTGGATTCGACAGAAAATTTAAAGAAATGCAAATTTCAACTGCGCATTTATTGGAAATATTTTAAATAAATGCGCAGTTGGAGTTTTTTTTTCTTAAATTAGATTAGGTACCCACTAATTTAATTAGTGGTTGGGTGCCTTCCAATTTTGGTGGCTGCTAGTAATAAAAAAAAGTATTTATAGATTTCTTAGACGGAAAAGCGAAATACACCGCCCGCCCACTAAACAATTCATACAGTTATAAACTTATAAGTTGTAACCAACCCGCCTACAGTAATTGCAAAAGATAATTAATAGTAAGTGAGATAAGACAAAGTTTTTGTTGATTTACGAACATGCATTACGAGAGTTTAGCAAAAGATTTCCAGTAATCTCGTAGTGTTTCGTACAATCGTACTGTTTTTGTTCCTTATATCCTTATATCAACTAACAGAATTCGTGGGGGTGGTGAGTTTGACCTTGCTTTGTACGGTTGTGTTTATTTGCTGCACGAATTTTAGAGTGTTATATCCCAAAATCGTGAGGTGAGATTTTATACCGTGTATTTTACAGAGCGAATGTTTTTTATTTCCATATTATTTCTCCTTTTTTATCATATATTCTGATCTTCCCTATATAACCTTAAATTAAGTAGAAAGCGCGCGAGATTTCGGCCACGGCCGAATCTCTCCGCAACCCATTATACTACAAAGCTTCCAAAATGAACGTAATAGAAATCGACAGGGCTTCCAGCCAAAGAAGCGAAGTCGAAAAAGATAAAAATACAATTCAACCTACAGAAACAAATACACAATTTTCAACAGTTGTTAAACGAAATTTTACCTTT
This sequence comes from Ctenicera cuprea, assembly GCA_958336395.1. Lineage (NCBI taxonomy): Eukaryota > Metazoa > Arthropoda > Insecta > Coleoptera > Elateridae > Ctenicera > Ctenicera cuprea. Next base: position 13,124,389 of record OY284495.1, on the reverse strand, counting down.
AAGTACCCAAAGAAAAATCAAGGAATAATCTTGAATACGGTAGAGGGAATCATACTAAAGGATTACATTTACGCAATAGGTAACATAGTAGGTCCAAAAAACATTGTAGCTGCCTCAAGAATGTCAAATGAAAGAATTTGCTTATACCTCTCAGAAAAAGAACTCGTTGACAAACTTCTAGAAAAACATGAAACAGTCAAAATTTCAGAGCAGAACATTAACATACGAAGACTAATAACACCAGCAAAAAAATTAATAATATCCAACGTATGTCCATCAATCCCAAACGAAATTATAGAAGAAGCATTAAGAAAACTACCAATCAGATTAACATCACCAACATATTTCATGAAGGCAGGATTTAAAGAGGAAGAATACTCACATATAGTCAGTTTTCGACGATTTGTTTTCTTTACAATAAACACAAATGACTTCATACCAGACTCTATCATTATCAACTTTGAGGGAGATGATTATAGAATATTTCTACAAATAGATGAAATCCGATGTTTCAAATGCAATTCCTTAGGACACCTATCAAACAAATGCACAATAATCACAAAGGAATCAGAAACAATAATAAATGAAAGAAAACGTACCCTGTCCAGTAACAACACAGAAGAATCCAACGTCCCTGAAAACACACAAAATGAACCCCCAACGCAAATACCAGTAAATCAAAACCTAATAATAACAACAGCTGAAATACATAGCGAAAAACATTTTAAATCTCCCGAAAATAAAAAATCACACGAAAACAAAAAAATTAAACTATTAGACACCAGTCAACCCACAACAGAAAATCTTTTAGAACCCCTAAAAGAAATAATAAACAGAAATCCTGATAAATACAATTTTACATATGAAGAATTAAAATCATTTATAACTGAAATCAAAATCGCCAAAAATCCTCTACAAATAGCAAGAAAATTTAGCAACGACTTAGATTGCTTAATGGCAACATTAAAAGATCTACACAGTCACCTAGACCATCGTAAAATAAAATATCGTTTTACAAGAATCATCTCAAATATTAATAAACAACTACAAACTGAAATAGACAGTGACGACGTAGCCACAACACATTCACAAATCACAGATGACTCCGATTATACCTACTAAATTTATCACAATAATCCAGTTCAACTGTAGAAGCCTTACAAAACAATTACCCAATATACAATACATGATATCTGAACACCAACCTACCATAATATGTCTACAAGAAACACGCCATACAGAAGCAAAACAACCAAGGATGAAGGGGTATACCACCTTCAATAAACATAGACCTTCAACAACTGCCAGCGGAGGAATCACAATAGCCATAAAACAAAATATACACTCAAAACTTTTGCAATTGCAAACAAATTTAGAAGCACAAGCAATACAAATATGGACACCCTATATGTGGACAATTTGCAACGTTTATATACCACCAAATTATAATCTGCAGCGCCAAGAAATTGAAAATTTGATAAACCAACTACCAACACCTTACATGATAATAGGGGATTTCAATTCTCACAATCCACTCTGGGGATGCCGATATACTAATAAGAATGGAAAAATAATAGAAAAAATATTAGATACAAATGAGATCATATTACTAAATGACAACAGACCAACACATTTCGATTCGACGCAGAATACCTTTTCTTCTATTGACCTATCTTTCTGCCATCCAAAACTAGCAGACAAATTCGAGTGGTCAACCCTACCTAGTCTTTATGGAAGTGATCACTTTCCCATAATCATCAAAACAAACATACAACAAAATATCACGTCACACTCCCCAAAGTGGCGCATAAGTCGAGCAAATTGGGAACAATACACATCATATCTCACAAATAACCCTATAAAGTTTTCAACAGACAATAATATACACGATAATTATCAAAACATATCAAATAGCATCCTAGACGCCGCAAAGACAGCTATTCCAATAACGAAGCCATCCCCCAAAACATACAAAGTTCCCTGGTGGAATAACGACTGTAAGAAGGCCATTAAAAATAAAAATACGGCACTAAACAGATATCGTCGAAATCAAACCGATGAAAATTTAATCGCATTTAAAAAACTGAGAGCTCAAGCAAGGAGATTAATCAAAACTAGTAAGGAAAAATCATGGCACGCTTACATAGAATCAATAAATTCCTCAACCACCAATAAAGAAATGTGGGAAAAAATAAGAAAAATAAATGGGAAAAATACAACCTTCCAAATAACAGGAATAATGACACCAAACGGACTAGAAGTTTGTCAAAATAGAATAGCCAACATACTAGCCAACAATTTTGCAGAAGTTTCAAGCTCCAACCATTACACGAAGAGCTTTCTAAAACGGAAACAGCTGGAAGAAAAAAATGAATCAACAATTCCTACTGTAAATCATGAATATTATAATTTTCCACTAACCATGACAGAAGTAGAAGCAGCATTAGCACAAGTAAAAAACACTACACCAGGTCCTGACACTATACACTACAAAATGTTACAATATTTACCACAATCGTCCAAAAAAACGCTTTTAAAATTTTATAATCATATCTGGGAAAACAACGAATTCCCTACACAGTGGCAGCATGCCTCCATTGTACCTATACTAAAACCTAATAAAGAAAAAGAAAACATAGACAGCTACCGTCCCATATCAATGACAAATACATCGTGTAAAATAATGGAAAGGGTAGTAAATCAACGATTAATATGGACACTGGAACAAAAACATTTTTTCAACAACATGCAAAGTGGATTTCGAAAGGGAAGAACAACATTAGACCCTATATCCACCCTAGAAACAGATATAAAGAACGCCTTCGTAAACAAAGAACACTTGATCGCGGTCGCATTAGATTTGGAAAAAGCATATGACACAACATGGAGGCACAGGATCATACAATCTTTACTTAAATGGGGAATGAAAGGCAATATTATATTTTTTATCAAAAATTTCTTAACAAACAGAACCTTTAACGTAAAAATCGGAAATATAGTATCACACACATGTACGCAAGAAAATGGAATTCCCCAAGGTTCGGTACTAAGTGCAACATTATTCCTCATCGCAATAAATGACATTGTTTCCAATACAACATATCCTGTGAAATCACTAATATACGCAGACGATGTAATATTATATTGTGCAAACAAAGATGAAACCTTTATACAAAAAAACATCCAAAACACTCTGAATAAAATTCAAAACTGGAGCATTAACAACGGATTCAAATTCTCAAATAATAAAACTAAATGTATACAATTTAGCAAAAGAAGAAAACTAAAAAATCCTCCCCTTTTTTTAAAAAGACAAATTATTGAGTACGTTAATCAAATACGTTATCTCGGCATCATCTTCGACAGAAAATTAACTTGGACACCACAATTAAAAAATCTCAAATATAAATGCCAAAAATCGCTCGATATCATGAAAGTTATATCACATAAAGAATGGGGAGCAAATAGAAAAGTCCTGATGCAAATATTTAACGCCTTAATCCAATCAAAACTAGACTATGCAGCATGCATATACGCATCCACCAATGAAGAAACTTCTAAAATAATAGACACAGTATATAATAATGGACTCAGGATCGTTACTGGAGCTTTCCGAACAAGCCCTGTCGTAAGCATATACAATATATCTGGGAAATTACCACCAAATTATCGCAGAAAACGACAGTTACTAAAATATTCTATCTCTATCAAGTCAAATAAACAACATCCCAATCACATTAACATTTCTAATCCCCAATATCAAAATCTATATCAAAACAATAAATTAACACCTCCTCATACAATAAGATTCCAAGATTTAATAACAAATTCCCACATCCAAATCCCTACTTTATATAACTACTCCGCAAATATTCCTCCTTGGATATCCATGAAGGCAAATATAAACTTAGCACTTACCAAATATCCCAAAAGTGAAACATCACCGATAATCTTTAAAAAAACATTCGCTGAAATAATACACAAATACAAGGATTACCAACACATATACACAGATGGATCCCGAATGGGAAATAATACAGGATGCGCCTTCATTAGTGGAGATGTTAAAAAGTGCTATAAACTGTCACACATAAGTTCGGTTTACTTTGCAGAACTATACGCTATTAAAATGTCTGTGCAATACATCTTAAATGAAAGTGAAACAAAAAAACACTTAATAATTACAGACTCCCTAAGTGCGCTACAGTCACTAAAACAAGTGTACGCAAATGACCATCTAATCCTAGAAATACAAAACATAATTCATCAGGCTATATCCAAAAATATCGAAATAATTTTCATATGGACACCGTCTCATATCGGCATAGAAGGTAATACTATAGCAGACACATATGCAAAAATAGCTACAACTGCCCCTGAAAATTATGAAAAACGGGTAAACGAAACCGACCTCAAGAACTTCGCGAGCAATACGATCATTCAAAAATGGAAAAATAAATGGAAAGAAATGACAGGAAACAAATTGAGGGACATTAAACCCAACACCACAGCAGAAGTAAACTTAAATCTTTCGCGAAAAGAAGAAATCATACTAACACGCCTCAGGATAGGTCATACTAATTTAACACATGGCTACCTCCTCCAAAAAGATCCAGCAGCCAAACGTAAACCAAAATGCGAACTTTGTGGAATACACCTAACTGTGCAACATCTTCTATGCGAATGCCCCAGGTATAAACAGGAAAGAAATAACTGCAGACTAGACTCACAACTACAATCAATACTATTTGCTTCATCTGTAAATAAGATAATTAATTTTATAAAAAGTACAAAACTACTAGATAAAATATGAATAGTAAGCTTATCATTATAGAAATGTAATCATATTAATATTTTTGTATGACATAAGTGCCAATGGCCTTGCAGTCGAGGCACTATATAATATAATAAAAAAAAAAAAAGAATTCGTGGAGTACGCCCCACGATTTTTTTGTATACTTTTTTTAAAATAATAATAAATACGCCGTGGCGAGATGTTACATATGTTCTTAATGCGCCCAGCAGTATTTTAAATTCTCAAATATGCAAAGGGTGGCGATAATGAACATGCTTTCTGTAACATTCGTTTGTTTCATAAAATAATAAGCGCGCATATATAGAGCAGTTTTCCTTCTTTTATCTAAAATAGGATCCTAATGTATATAATTGTAAAAAAATAAGAGCTTCATGTATTTTATTGTAAAATGTATTAGACTACTTATGCAAGAATCCTTCTGCATTGATACAGGGTAACCTAAATTAGTTAAAACTTGCCTGCTATAATTGTGTTTAAACATATCAGCGATTCATGCTTGTTTATATGATATCATGAGATAGAAGATTACGACCTATTACAACTTATGATACAAGGGAACATTGAGGGTAAAAGAGATATAGGTCGGAAAAGAAAGTCTTGCTCAAGAAACATTAAAGAATGGACCAACATTGTTCCACAAGGCACAGCACAGAGATGAATATGCCATAAAGGTCGCCAACCTCAACATATACGGCACCTAGGAGGAGGAGGAGGAGGAGGATGATATGACATCACCCTAACCGATTGAAGTAGTACATAAACAAACCCGATCGGATCATAATTATAAAGTCTTAAATTTAATAACTATTATTAAATATTAGCGTTACACGCAGCACAACTTAATAAAAGTCAATGTAATTCGTAATGTAGTTGCGTTGGGGCCCGATATTAAAGGGGGTGCAAATTGAAAACAGTTTTTTAAATAATGAAAAGTAATGTGATGGAACACGCGCAAAGCATTTAATAAAAAAAAATGTAAAGCAGTGAAGACCTCCAATGTGATGTTTCCTCTTCGGAGTTTTTCTTATATTCGTAATGCAGTTGCATTGGGGATCGATACTGAAAGGGGTGCAAGTTGAAAGCATTTTTCTTAAATATCGTAAACTATTGTATGAAAATAAGGCAAAGTGTTTAAGAGATGAAAAATATGTGAACCACTGAAAGCCTGCCCGCCGGTATTTGCCGCACTGCAGTCCCAATGCTATGTTTCCTTCTTGGAGTTTGTTTTCGCAATGACAGCTATCAGCAAAACGTATTTGAATCTTAAAGTAACAATAAGCAAACTAGTTAACCGTATGTTGGCTTATTCTACAAGCATAGTTCACGCCAAAACCGGAAATTTACGCAGTAACATGTTGAATTTTGCGATTCGTGCAATTATTATTTGTTATGCACATTAGTGCAGGTGCGTGGTGGTAGCTCAGAGGTTAGGCGCTTAGCCTCTAACGCTAAAGGTCTAGGGTTCGATTCCCCGCCAAAGCCATGCAGCAATAAAAATCTATGCCGCAACCCGCCACTCACATTCCCCAATCCGGTGTTCCAGCCGTGGAGTTTTAATGCCTGAAACCTTCTCTGGCATTTAATCGTTCGTATTCGACGTTAAACTGTAGGTCCCCCGTACTCCACCTTAGCGCTAAGGAGAGTACGGACAGAGAAGAATGCTCAGCAGTGGGACGTAAAGGCTGATTGAGAATAATTGCGATGTACATTAGTGTTCGTTCTCAATTCTAAACAGGAAACAATATATAACCGTTGTCGTGGAAACCATTCACGTGTTATTCAACATAGTCGATGTAAATGTTAACTGTACCGAGAAACAACGCATAATAATTAAATTTTTAGCTAATGAGGCCGTCAAACCTGCTAAAATTTTACACAGACTTAGCTCACAGAATCAAGAAAGTACAGCCAAGAAGCCGCAACTATTTAGATAGGTTAACCGTTGTAAAAATGGGCGTGAGACTGTTCGTGACAATCATGATGAAGATGAGGTTCAACTGCAACAAGAGTCATTCAGGGTATCATTAAATGCGTTGAAGCTTTCGCAGGATTACTGTGTCTGAAATGGTGGAGAAAAACAGCAACACGTTTAATGACAGCAGGAATGACTCTTGTTGCAGTTGAACCTCCTCTTTCTGGATTGTCACTGACAATCTCACAGCCATTTTTAAAAACGGTTACCCTATTCAAATACTTGTGACTTTTTGAGTCCTTTGGCGTTTATTCATGAAACTGTGAGCTCAGTCAGGGCAAAATTATAGCCGCTCTGACGCTTTTATTAACGAAAAGTCTCAGCGAAAAATTGAATTATAATATGCTGTTTCACGATACAGTTATATTTGCATCGGTCATGTTACGTGCGAATGGTATCCATGACCAAATTAAAATAAAATGAGAATGGGAGGGGGGCCTCAATTTGTGCCTGCACTGGGGCCTATTTTCTGAAGCTACGCTACTGTATTAATGGTTTTCTTCTGGTTCAACTGTTTTTTAAATTGGATTATTTTTATATTTTTACTTATATAATTCAAAAAAATTATGAACAAAAACTGACTGCACAATCGAGTTCATCGAGATAGGAATGGGCTACAATTTGGTTAGTGTCCCATTCCAAATTCATGCCCCTTTATTTAATAAACGGCAGATGATAAAAATATTTCTGTTTAAGCTAAAGTACTTAAAAGTGATAGTGCATTAAGATTCATAACTTAATTCTTAAGTGCAGAAATCTTTAGAAGGGTTATTTTTTTCTTCCTACCCTTTTTTTGGTAAGGATTTTTTGTCTCTGGTTTAAAAGTCGATTTTTTTCTCACAATAAACAGAAGAATTCGCTTAGCTGCAGTGCGGCATGCAGCTAACCATGCCCGCTGTTATGTGGCCTACGCTCCCGTTAGATAGTGGTATGAGTATTGCGATTTATAGTCGGTGTTGCACCCTTTTCCATCAAAACTCGATAATCGATTGTAGGTATTAATCAATCAGTTTGATTAATCTTACAACCAATTAATCAAATATTTGATTAATAAATTATAATAATTAATTACGATATTAAATTATGAAGATTAGCATATTGTGTAAACTGTGCTATTGCAATAACCTTGAGGCGGCACAAATATTTATACAGCGAGAGTAAAAACTAACCCAATAAAAGTAGTTTGTTAAATTCAACGCATACTTTATTTATGTTCAATTTTTCTATACGTTGCTATTTTTCTATATTTGGTTGCTATGGCAACTAGAACATTTTTAACTTCTAAGGTTTTTTATTCAAATTACATTATGTAATCCCATGAAAAAAATATTGTAATAGAAAAACAATTGCCGAATCTAAAAACAAAAAAGATTGGGTGATATTTAAACAGTAAAACCATAATTTACGGACATTATGCGTTATTTTTTACTCACCCTGTATTTTGGAAACCATCAAAATTAAACATTTTCAATATTTTTGGATTTTTCAAAAATTATTTTCTCGAAAATTGGGCCCACGATTTTTTTCAAACTTTATCAGTTAATAGGGATAGAAACGAGCTATCATTTGTTTTATTTTCAATCCTCTAATTTATTTATGACGCCCTTCAAGTGATTTCCAAAGTTATACATTTGAATATTTGTGGGTATTCAGCAAAACGGGTGATAATAGCTCAACACGATTTTTGTTGGTCATATGGTCATGGTTATTGGTTACCTCAAACCACAGATAAGGTTAACACTACAGATATACGACCCTTTATACAAAATGTCCGCTCATATTTGGAGAAGAAATTAGCGTTAGTTTGGCTACAACGCACCAGACCAATTTTAGGGCGCTGCTATCGCTATTTGTTTATTACTGTTGAAATGTGTTGGAGACTGTTTTATCGGGGATTTGAGTGCATCTGTCACATCATGAATATATTTTAAGTAGAATTGGCTTCAATATTAATTATTTACGAAAAATTGCGATTTGACAATTAAACATCTCAAATGAAATCGTTAAACATGGCAGATGGCTGTCTAACTTTTGGTTTGAATATGTGCTAAGTAATCTGCTCAATTACAGTCATCTGTGACTTAATTATAAATTGTCATTGTAGCGCCATCTTTTTGCAGATTATTAATCATATAAAGCAAGCTCCCGATAGCTAACATATTTACCGTATATCTGTAGTGTTAACCTTATCTGTGCTCAAACTAATGATGGGATAATCGAATGATTTTATAATCGAATGATTGCAGTTCGAAAACATGTAATAAATGAGTGATTCATCCGGATAAAATCATTCGGATGTTTCCATGCGGTAAAAAGTAGTAAAAACGCTCTCCGCTTACTTCTCCAATGCTCCTATGAAGGAATTGTCGTTCTCATCGTCTTTTCTCGGGCCGCTCGGCAAAACAGCGTAAACTTTAAACTTTGAATAGTATTTTTATTAATTTCATCACATTTCATTGCTAATTCCCGCGATGTTTCTATAAACCGCGAAAGTAGATATATTTTTCTGTTTTATAAATCGATTATATTTTTTTTTAAATGAGACCAAGTACAAAAACATTATCCGATTATTAATTATTATATAAATAACAATTTATTATTTTTTTTTGTGAAGTGTACCACTTGCTTTTATCAACGGTAATGCAGTATTATTCTAAATAATAATAAATTTCTTTGTATTTTCATATTTTTTATTATTTATACTTTTTATATAGTATATACATCAGCACTGCGGGTCAAAGAGGCCCATGGCTTGGTCCCGTTCATTCCAGGTTTGGCTTATTGCTAGGTTCCACTACGCCCCCTCAGCTTACGCCAAACCCTCGGCATTACATTTACTCGTCCATTTACTCATCCATCTATACTTCGTGGGGGATTCCAACCCCACTAACGACTGCCGCGGTGTTAATGCCAGGACCACCTATTAGGGTGCCATTTCGAGAGCACCAATCGCACCCATCCAAGTACTGACCAGGCAGAGCTATGCTTAACTCTGATCGCACTCGAACGGGCATTCTAACCGCGCCAACTCAGGACTAGATACTTTTTATAGCAATATGAAAATTTTCAAATACGTCCCTGCGTTGAAATAACCACGAGTAACATAATAGTGCAGTGGAAACTTATCTCGTTGTGATTGCACGGGAAAGACCCGCGAAGTTCGTCTTTATGCAATCGCATTCCAGAAATTCTGTCTTCATTTGTGTATTTGCATCATAATACCACGACTGGTGGTAATCATCGTATCATTTGTCTGCTTAGTGCTTGGGCAATTGCAGTTGTCCAAACCCAAAAATTTTAAAATTCGTAAAATCATTCGAATGGTTTTCTGTAATCTCTTGAAATATCTCGAGATATTTACACAATCGAGTGGTTCGATTATGTTCATTCAAAATATCCCACCATTACTACCTCAAATTTTAATACCAAGTTTGAGGCCAAAATTACACAGTTAGGAAAAAATTAATATGTTGGTGAGGGGGGGGGGGCGATAGGGGTTTGGCACGGCTATAGCGTTTTAGTAAGTAGATTATTTGTTAACCAATAGTAATCTGCGATTCTTTTTCGAGTACGCTAACATTTCAACAACGATTTGATAGACAAACATAGTTATACGATTTCTGGTGTTTTCTTATGCCAGTCGATGTACAGTACATAAACTTTAAAAGGGAATTTGTGATTCCTATACACCAGCGTTATTTTTTGTGATTGCTGGATTAACTTGCTCTAAAAGGAGACTTCCCACAAGTTATTTCGTAATGAAAGCTTATCCATGTCGTCATTTAATTCCATCATGCTAAGTTTGAAGTCAAGTATGCGAAATGTTTTGGACGAAAACAAAAAATCAATATTTATAAGTGGGGTAGTAGGAATACCACGCATGCGCAAAGCGACTCTGTGGTAACCGTAGAATACGAATCTTGAGCTAATTTCCGATGCATTAATATTTAAGTATTGAAGCCACCCATGCACATGAATAATATCAGAAATATTATTTCCCAATTGCAATAAATTCTCATAGCGTGAAGACGGAGAGCAAAGCAGTTTATGATAATATGGCAATTCCAAGGAGGCGGGGGGTTTAATATGAAATTTCCCCTTTCGATACGGACCTGGTTGGAAATACCTAAGAGAAAGTTTAAATTAAATGCTTCGCTCATTAATCATCAAAATCTGAGACACTTTTTCTTGAAAACTATCGGAAGGTAAAAATTGCGCGCTTGCATCCACCCTCTCTCCCATTTCAGCTCCCAGGGGAAATTTCTCCACTTCACGACTTGGGGCTTCCCCGATAAGGCTTTGCGTTATGAAAGCTTTTGTTGAAATGAAATTGAGAAGACCATTGTTTCAAATATCAATGAGCCTCGGTGAAGGTCGGAAGTCCTCTTAATGCACATTGGATAGGTGTCAGATTTCGGTGACAACAGCGATGTTTGTCAACAACACGCACAAAGACAGTAATCTCCGATCTATTCGGATGTAACCTCGGTTAATGTTTCTCGGAAACTCATTGCAGTGCGTTGTTTTGCGCTAAATTTATAAACGGTCGAGGGGTCCTGCAGAATTCGGTCAGAACCGCAAGCGATTTGATGAACCCTCGCGAACGGAGCGCAGCCGCACTGTCTGTTATGAGGAAGAGAAGTCCACCGGAGAGTCGCAGCCCGACTAGCACCTCCGTAACAGCTGCAGCTCGCGGCCGCGCGCACTCTTCGCGCTGTCGCATTCGCTGCTGACATTGATATTCACCGGCGGTTCCGAAATACGCTGCTCTAATCTCGCGAAGTGGTGGTGTGTGTGTTTTTTCTAGCCCGTTTCTGGGTGGAGTACCTACTGGTTGTTCGCACATTTTGCAGGTATTTAACACCTTCGTTACCTTGGTAATTGGTTTTGGGAAACTGCAAAGAACATAATCGGCCAGTCTGTGCGCACTTGCTGTGTTGTCATGTCGTGACTATTTATATTATGTCAATAATCGCACAGCACGTGCCAAAGACGCATTTTCACGGCTTAATTTTACTCGTACCAGACGCTATTTTATGTGTTTCTTGTATGTTATTGTCATGTCCTGTTACTATTTTGCACGTGATACCGAACTGCCGGATGTTATCGTCGAATACAAAAATTGGCGATTTTTCCCCGGTCCGTGCACAATTTGAAATTTTATCTACAGCCTTTTGGATGGTAGCTAATTAAAGCGCAATGGGAAATTGGAAGCAAGAGCTGACGTTTAATCAATAGCTAGCAGAGAGCTTTAGAATTTAATTCCACTTCCACACGTTAAAGTGTTTGTTTTTAATGTATTTATTAATTTTCAAAAACAAAGGAGGTCAAAATCGGCAAAATTATAGTAATGAACGTAGTGAGAACTTATGCTAGTTGCACATGTTGCAAAATTGGTCAACAACAACAGCAAAAACATGTTTTTGTGCGTTACCCTCATGACAGAAAGTGATTATAATCCCCCCTCCCCGCCCTTCCGCCGAAGTGTGAGCCCTCTGACCTTTCGGCATTGAACCACCCCGCTACACTCCGCAAGAACTAACCAGGGCAAGATCAGGGAGAACCGTGACCACGCTGACAACCCCGGTTGGCTGTTCAGAAGCAGGCCGTGGATTGCTCCCTTCATGTCTAACCGGAAGCTGTTCAGAAGCAGGCCGTGGATTGCTCCCTTCGTGTCTAACCGGAAATATAAAGTAAAAATTGATAGTAATACAGCTACTGCAGTAAACTTTTCCAAATATTATACTTTTGAAAATTGTGGTGTGTTCAAGAACCATGAACCATTTGAACAAATATTGGTTCGTAGTAACTAGGCGAAACGGATCCAATATTTCTGACGCCATTCATCCTTATTTAATTTTCTTTTATTTTGATTAATTTTTTCTTCATATAACTGGGGAATTGCTGCAAATCATAACTTGTAATTTGTTGTAATATCGCACTGTCCTGCAGTGCAGTGCAGTGCAGTGCAGTGCTCGGTTCTTCCAAGGCCGGTCTGTTGTATCGCGGGGAGAGGGATGTGCGCATGCGCTGACGGCCGATACGCATGTAGCTCTAGTTTGTTTTCTTATTCTAAAAATTGTCGAACTTGCAGAATTAAAGATTTGTTACAGTTAAAAATTGAACTTTATGTGAACATAATTAGTACACCATTTTGACAACAATTTCGAATTTTAGACATAGCTAAAAATCTCTAAGTGATATAAATAGAGATGCTAATATTAATTACTTCTTTATCAATTACCGTTTATTAATCGTTATTAATAAACAAGTACTGACGTCAATGTGTCTGGCTTGAGTTAATCAAGATCGCTGTTTTTAAATTTAAACTGCAACCCTGAGCAATACACATGTATACACTGTTTTTGTAATTATTACAGTTATCTGCGTAACTAATAAAACGCAAGCATTAGCTGACGCATGCAGGAGTTTACTTGGTATTTCTTGGGTGCTAATTTCGCTAACGTAACGCATTATTTTGTTTCCAAAGTTCAAGATAATTTCCTAAATAAGCAAGTAGTGCAATCAACGGCAAAAAATAGTAAAATTAAAGGTTGTACAAATGTACATGCTGTATTTGACTTAATCGGTCTTATGTTATCTCTTAGTGACCCTGTGACTGGTAATGCACACAATTTCTACAATTACAAAACGTAATAATAATTATTACACAATTAATTATGATTTCTAAGTTTTGTGGGGTCGCACAAATGTACTAATTGCACCAAAGCTATCTTGTGAAAATAACAGAATCTAAACGTAAAATGTTGTGGGATGTTATGCAAAATTATAAAGTAATTTCTGATATAGTGATATTTAAAAATGTTTTTAAGGTGTATTTTTCAATGACGGACGCTTTGTTGATTTTTTTTAATGTAACAGTATGTCATCTTGGGTATAGCCATTGACTATACTCTTAATAGCTTATTATTTGGTCTATGCGAGGCGCCACTGTAGGCAATACTTGTACATAATCTAGGCAATACTTGGCACTCTGCAGTACTAAGAGTAATAATATACTCAGCAATATTAATATTTTGCAATACTCGGCAATAATCTGCACTCCCGTGCAATAATCTGCAGTAGGCAGCAATAATTTGTATTACTCGACAAAGATATACTCAGCAAAATTCTGCAATACTCGGCAATGATATATCATTGCCTAAGTATATATACTTAGCAATATGAATATTTTACAATACACATTAATAATATAGCAATATTTTACAATACTCGGCAATAATCTGCAATACTGGGCCATAATATGCAGTACTCAACAATATTCTGCAATCTCGGCGGTAATCTGCAATACTCGGCGGTAATATGCAATACTCGGCCATAACCTGCAGTACTTAGCAATATTCTGCAGTGCTTGGCAATAATCTGCAATACTCGGCAATATTCTGCAACACTCGATAATAATATACTTACTATACTATACAGCAATATTCTGCAGTACTCTGCGGTAATCTGCAAAACCTTGGCATAATCTGCTACTTAGCAATATTCTGCAATACTCGACAATATCTGCAGTACTCACCAATATTTTTCAATACTCAGCAATAATCCGCAGTACTCGGCAATGATATACTCAGAAATATAATACTGGGTAATCATATAACTTAGCAATATATTTTGCAATACTAGGCCGTAATGTGCAGTATTCGGGAATATTCTGCAATACTTGGTAGTAATCTGCAATACTCGGCCATAATCGGCAGTACTCAGCAATATTCTACAATAATCAGTAATAATATACTAATATAGCAATATTTTGCAATACTCGGCAGTAATTTGAATTGCTCGGTTATAATATGCAGTACGCAGCAATATTTTGCAAATACTCGGCGGTAATCTGCTATAGCTGGCTAATCATCTGCGGTAGTTAGCAATATTCTGCAGTGTTTGGCAATAATCCGCAATACTTGGCAATGATACACCCCGCAATATTTTGCAATACTCTTTAATAATATACTCAGCAATATATTTTGCAACACTTGGCAATAATCTGCAGTACTAGACCGTAATGTGCAGATTCGGCAATATTCTGCAATACTCGGCAGTAACCTGCTGCAGTACTCGGCAATAATCTGCTATACTCGGCTTTAATCGGCACTACTTAGCAATATTCTACAATACTCGTAAATAACTGCAGTGCCCACCGATATTTTGCAATGTTTACCAATATTTTACAATACTCACCAATATTATGCAATACTCGGCAACATTTTGCAATACTCTGCAAGAATCTGCAGTATTCAGCAACACTCGGTAATGATACACTTCGCAATAGTTTGCAATGTACGGTAATAAAATAAAAGCAATATATTTTGCAATACTCGGCAATAATCTGCAATACTACTCGGCAATATTTTGCAATACTCAGCAGTAATTTGCAGTACTCGGCAATAATCTGCTATACTCGGCCATAATTAGTAGTACTTAGCAATATTCTAGAATACTCATCAATAACTGCAGTTCTCGCTAATATTTTGCAATACTCACCAATATTTGCAATATTCACCAATATTTTGCAATACTCACTAATATTTTGCAATACTCGGCAAGAATCTGCAGTATATAGCAATATTCTGTAATACTCGGCAATAATCTGTAATAATCAGCAATATTCTGCAATATTCACCAATATTATGCAATACTCTTCAATATTCTGCAATAATCGACAATAATCTGTAATACTCAGTAATATTCTGCAGTGCTCGGCAATAATCTGCAGTACTCATCAATATTCTGAGGTGCTACTGGGAAAATGTAATTATAACGCATAACTTTCCACAACATTTCATATTAATAAATTACCGTTTTAAACAGGAGGGCTTTGGCACCATACAATTGGGCGACTCTGTATATTGTCAGTTAAATATGGAAATATCTAACATGAGAATTAAAATACAATACAATGCTTTAGCTGTCGGTCTTTTTTTCAATTCCAAATAACCCAAATTGGGGCACATAACATATTTCTTAACATATAATTAACGCTTAAAATAAAACTACTTTTGTAACGAGAGAGCTTGAAAACTTTGCTTCCTTCTGATTCGCTGTTTATAAAACACCCATTACATGCAATAGCTTTTGTGATCTCGGTAAGTAACAACTCTTCAACTACTAGTTTAGTATTCCTCATACTATTCCAGATACAATTAAAGTGAAAATCCCTCTCAGGTCTAACAACTGACGCTTAATCAATAAACTGTAGGTTTTGGGGTTCCATTTGAATCCCAAATATGTTCATCAAATTGCCTTAGGCGATGCTCGTTGGTTGTATACCAGGGCTAATCAATAAATTCTTTCACTCCCCAACTCCTAGTTAGTTTGCATAGTTTTGCGGTATCGATTTTTACATTTTTTGTTAAAGAATGTTGTTTTTAATAGGTGATTTTTGGGAGATCCTTTAAGTGCTTATTCCATTTTATTGTTGTAACAATTACGTGCTTACATGATTCCTGTATATCATGTTTAAAAATCTACCTTTCAAATCTTGTAAATTTTGAAGTTTATTTTGATAAAGTATGAAGTGTCAAAGGCTTCACAGAAAAAGTCTAAATCAATTTAAATCTGGAGAATGAGGTGGCCACTTAAGTCTTCTACCCCTCGTCCTCCAATCCAGTAGGTACCTGGAAATACATCCTCGAAGTAATGGCAATCACTGAAATCACAAGCAAAAGACCACCATCTTGTAGAACAGAAAAAGTCTAAATAATTTAAATCTAGAGAGTGAGCTGGCCATTTAAGTCTTCTACTCCACTTCCTCCAATCCCTTACCTGTAAATACCCCTTAGAAGTAATAGCGATCACTGAAATCACAAGTAAGGGACCACCATTTTGTAGAACATAAAAAGTTTAAATAATTTAAATCTGGAGAGTGAGGTGGCCACTTAAGTCTCCTACTCCTCTTGCTCCAATCCAGTACCTGGAAATACATCCTCGAAGTAATGGCAATTACTGAAATCACAAGCAAGGGACCACTTTCTTGTAGAACAGAAAACGTTTAAATAATTTAAATCTGGAGAGTGAGGTGGCCACTTAAGCCTCCTACTTCTCTTTCTCCAATCCAGTACCTGGAAACACCGCCTCGGAGTAATAGCGATCACTTAAATTACAAGTGAGGGACCACCATCTAGTAGAACAGAAAAAGTCTAAATAATTTAAATCTGGACAGTGAGGCGGCAACTTAAGCATCTTACTCCTCTTCCTCCACTCCAGTACCTGGAAATACATCCTCGAAGTAATGGCAATCACTGAAATCACAAGCAAGGGACCACTATCTTGTAGAACAAAAAACGTTTAAATAATTTAAATCTGGAGAGTGAGGTGGCCACTTAAGCCTCCTACCTCTCTTTCTCCAATCCAGTACCTGGAAATACCTCCTCGGAGTAATAGCGATCACTTAAATTACAAGTGAGGGACCACCATCTTGTAGAACAGAAAAAGTCTAAATAATTTAAATCTGGACAGTGAGGTGGCAACTTAAGCATCCTACTCCTCTTCCTCCACTCCAGTACCTGGAAATACATCCTCGAAGTAATGGCAATCACTGAAATCACAAGCAAGGGACCACTATCTTGTAGAACAAAAAACGTTTAAATAATTTAAATCTGGAGAGTGAGGTGGCCACTTAAGCCTTCTACCTCTCTTTCTCCAATCCAGTACCTGGAAATACCTCCTCGGAGTAATAGCGATCACTTAAATTACAAGTGAGGGACCACCATCTTGTAG
Organism: Ctenicera cuprea; assembly: GCA_958336395.1. Classification (NCBI taxonomy): domain Eukaryota; kingdom Metazoa; phylum Arthropoda; class Insecta; order Coleoptera; family Elateridae; genus Ctenicera; species Ctenicera cuprea. The sequence goes on along the minus strand of OY284495.1, from coordinate 13,106,861 downwards.
AACAGAAAAAGTCTAAATAATTTAAATCTGTACAGTGAGGTGGCAACTTAAGCATCCTACTCCTCTTCCTCCAATCCAGTACCTGGAAATACATCCTCGAAGTAATGGCAATCACTGAAATCACAAGCAAGGGACCACTATCTTGTAGAACAAAAAACGTTTAAATAATTTAAATCTGGAGAGTGAGGTGGCCACTTAAGCCTCCTACCTCTCTTTCTCCAATCCAGTACCTGGAAATACCTCCTCGGAGTAATAGCGATCACTTAAATTACAAGTGAGGGACCATCATCTTGTAGAACAGAAAAAGTCTAAATAATTTAAATCTGGACAGTGAGGTGGCAACTTAAGCATCCTACTCCTCTTCCTCCAATCCAGTACCTGGAAATACATCCTCGAAGTAATGGCAATCACTGAAATCACAAGCAAGGGACCACTATCTTGTAGAACAGAAAACGTTTAAATAATTTAAATCTGGAGAGTGAGGTGGCCACTTAAGCCTCCTACTTCTCTTTCTCCAATCCAGTACCCGGAAATACCTCCTCGGAGTAATAGCGATCACTTAAATTACAAGTGAGGGACCACCATCTTGTAGAACAGAAAAAGTCTAAATAATTTAAATCTGGACAGTGAGGTGGCAACTTAAGCATCCTACTCCTTTTCCTCCAATCCAGTACCTGAAAATACATCCTCGAAGTAATGGCAATCACTGAAACCGCAAGCAAGGGACCATCATCTTGTAGAACAGAAAAAGTCTAAATAATTTAAATCTGGACAGTGAGGTGGCAACTTAAGCATCCTACTCCTCTTCCTCCAATCCAGTACCTGGAAATACATCCTCGAAGTAATGGCAATCACTGAAATCACAAGCAAGGGACCACTATCTTGTAGAACAGAAAACGTTTAAATAATTTAAATCTGGAGAGTGAGGTGGCCACTTAAGCCTCCTACTTCTCTTTCTCCAATCCAGTACCCGGAAATACCTCCTCGGAGTAATAGCGATCACTTAAATTACAAGTGAGGGACCACCATCTTGTAGAACAGAAAAAGTCTAAATAATTTAAATCTGGACAGTGAGGTGGCAACTTAAGCATCCTACTCCTTTTCCTCCAATCCAGTACCTGAAAATACATCCTCGAAGTAATGGCAATCACTGAAACCGCAAGCAAGGGACCACCATATTGTAAAACAGAAAAAGTCTAAATAATTTAATGCTGGAGAGTGAGGTGGCCTGGTGGCCACTTAAGCTTCTACTCTTTTTCCTCCAACCCTGTACCTGGAAACACCTCCTCGATGTAATAGCGATCATTCAAATCACAATGTAAGGGATTTTAGATAAATTTTGTGGATGAGTTTAAATTCTGTCAAGTGTCAAGCAATGCGAAAAATGAAATTCGATACAAAAATTATCAACAATCTGCTTATAGTTATGTATATTAGCCACGGCAAAAATGTTTTTTATTTTCACAGCAAGATATCTATGCAACGGGCTGCAACTTATGTTCAAATTTTTTTTTCTACATTTTAAATCACCAAGGCATTATCATAATTGGCACGATTAAAAAAAGCAGCCTGCGTGTATCTAATTAAAACCTTATATATTGCTTAAAAGAAAAAATATGATACATAAAGTAGATTGATATGCACCGTGAAAAAACTAATTTTAATTTTATCTACCGTGCTGACTATATCAATTAGAAAAAAAATCGACATTCATGTAGTCCTACGTGTTCGAAATGTCCAACCATTAATTAACTGACATCAAGGCCATTATTCGGTGGTGACTCAACACATGCACGTCGATCAATTAAATCGAAATAGCACTGTGCACACAACTACACATTTTAATTCTGGATGTTGTTTCTATTTCTGACAAAACGTTAAGACGTGTTGTAAGCACAAATGTAACTGAATATATTCAGGACCTTTTCACATTTCTTTAGAACTCGACCATCTTCAGGATTTATTCAGCATTTTCTAGTGTGGGTACTTCCAGGTCCGCTAGGTGCTCGCAGAAGGCCCGTAAAATTGTAAAAAAAATTACGAACCTTTATTTATACACCCTGGCATCGAAATCCTGGGAAGGAGTGATGGGGGGCAAAAGGGGGCAACGTGGTTTTCTTGCGATATCAAAATTCTAATCGGGAGGAATGATTCTTCTCGCTTCGGGCTTTATAACAGTTTGTGATTTTAGTTTTTCCGATTAAAAATAACGCCGCTAGAGGCCGCCAAACTTTTTCCTTTTTTTTTGCTCGCGACTCGGTTTCAAATTGAGCTAGGAAAACAAGACCGGCGCCATTCGACGCGCAAAAGGACCGGCCCGAGAGGTACTGGGACAGTGGAGACTAGTGACGTACCGGGCTGTAAAATATCGCACTTTGTGAAAATTATCGTTCGGGTTTTTTTCCGTGCGGAAAATAAACAGTGCGATAAAAAATCTCTGATGTGAAAGGGCCCTAAGAATACAAAATTTAAATGTTAAATGGTTATTGTGGCGAGGTTGCCATTGTATGTCATTTTTCAACATTACAGAGCTCATAGTGAGCTACTTTTGGGCCAGCGGGTGGTCTAGTGGTTAGAGTCTTATTAGGCTTTAGAGCTAAATTCCCAACGGGAGTAGTTTCGAATCCTCTGCACGTAGGTAATTTTTCTGAGTAAGGTAAACCCGGCGTTTCCATGGACGTTCTATGTGGTGTGTATGTTGGATTGCATGTATTTTCGGGGCGAGGTATGGTACACCGGCGAATACCGCTAGTGCGCTGAGTCTGGGTAAGGGGATGGGACGGGAATCATGGAGCCTTAAAAAAGTGAGCTACTTTTTCAACTAAAAGTAGGTTTTTTGAAGCGGAGTTACTTTTTTTTGCCACTTTTTACAAAAACGGCAACTTTTGTCACATTTTAATTGAAACGGTTACTTTTGTTACCTTTTTATTAAACTTAGTAGGTATAAATTTTAATTCGTACCCGTCAAAACCATGGCGAAAGCACGAAGAAAAGAGATTTTTAAATAATTGCAGTTGGTAAATTTACGCTAGATAATTCAGAAAAATTACAGAGAAAACGTAAAAAGTAAAAACAAATTAATAAGGACGAATAATGATAGCAATAAAGGAGGGAAAAGGCGTCGTAAAAGCATGGAATTTTTTCCAAGAATTAAAAGCTGATATGTAAATCATGGAAGTTAAAATTTGTTTTAATTATGTGCATTTTTAATGTACTTTTCTGTATTTTAATAATGAATAAAACTAATTTAAAAAGTTTTCGGTATTTATTACTTATTGCCGGTGTTATTTACAATACGTAACATTTTTAAGTAATTTAAAAATAAACGAATCACTTATTTAGTATTTAATAAAAATGTCGTACGAATATAAAGATCAAAAATAATTTAACAAAAATTAATTTATGGGAATTGAACCAGGGATCCTCGCACTGGTGAGTGATTGCTCCTCCTGAGGACAGATGACCACTCCCACCAACCACCTGATTTGCTCCTATTTCATGGATATTAAAACAAGAACGGAATGTGATACAATTCTTTACATAATAATGTACTTAAGATTTTTAGGTTGCTTTTTGGTTACTTTTTTAACAGTGTAAAAAAGCTTAGGCGAAACGATTCGCTCATTTACATAATTGTTTACTTAGGAACGCTTCTTTTTTTTAAGAATTATAAGGCCGTGCTTGAGCACGGCTCCATGATTCCCATCCCACCCCATTACCCAGGCTCAGCACACTAAGTGCTATACACCGGTCTAACATGCCCTACCCCTAAAAGACACGCAACCCAACATACGCACCACACACACCGTCCATGGACACGCCGAATTTAACTTATTCAGAAAACTTTCCGACTGGCAGAGGATTCGAACCCACTAGACCACCTGCTGGCCCAGGAACGCGTCTAATTATCCCTTTTAAAGGCATTTTATGTATTCGAATTAAAAGTTTAAAAAGGTTTTTAGTTCAGGAAAACTAAAGTTTTTTCCTAATGTAGCGGAAAAAATACAAACAAAGCTGGCAGAGCAGAGATGCTCAGTTTGACTTCTTCTATACCTAACATACTAAACGTCCTCAATGATCCGATGTGAGCTTCGGCCGCCATTTTTAAAAATGGCGCCTATAATAAATTTTTTGCCTATATCTTGCGAACGGTGGCACCTACATGAAAAATGATTTTTAACAAAGTTATAGAGCGTAAAATTTCCTACGAAATATATTCGGTAACATTTTGTCGTAGGAGCAACCTTTTGGCGTCAAACAGGCGAAAAATGAAATTATTATTATGGAAACCTGCGCAAGCTTCATGAATGTGTTGCAAAATTTAATTGAATGTTTGGTGTAGGAAATTTAACCCTCTGCAATTTTGTTTAGCACTATTTTTCATGTACGTGCCACCGTTCGCTAAATATTCACGAAATATTCACGAAATACTGATATTTGGCTGGACTATTTCTATTTGTCAGAATTACGGAAAATTAAGCAAACTTGCACCTTTTTTTTTTGAGATTTGTAATTGATCCTAGGCTAATTTCATACATTACCTTAATTTGCATAGTGCTCCCATAAATCATTTAATTTAGACAGTTTTTATGCTTTATTGGGTTTAATTTACAGAAAAAAATGTAATGTGTGATGTCACAGACATGCTAATTTGCCACTTAACATCTATTTTTCTCATAATTCTTCTATTAATTCGTTTTGCCGAGTTAGAAAGATTAGTTTGAATTTACGGGTTCACTGTAATGTTTATTCTGAGAAACGTCATAATGTTGTCTAAATTTAAATCATTTCAAGCGTCGTTTCGGAGATGAGACGTTTAGTAATTTCTAGTAAACGCTGTATTCACGTAAACGGAAAATTGGAATATCTTAGCAGAACTGTTAAACATACATTCCGCAAAAGAAATTATATTACTTTTAGCTATTTTTAGCTCCTTTGTTGTGATGTCACAAAAATTGGCTTCTTGTTGGGTTAATGTTCCTAAAACTGCTCCATCATATTTCATTTATACCGTTTGATATATTAATAAACCTTCAAATCAACATGTAACCGCTATTTTCATCATTTTTTCCCTTCAACGCCAGAAATGTGCCGAGTGCTTCCCCTACCCGTTCTTTCTATTAAGATCTTTATAAGAAAATATAGAAAGTCAGCAATGACGGAGCGCTTTCAGCCCCCCTGAGTTTTACTGCCAGCCCCTAACTGTATCGATTTCTTATATTGTCAAGTTAAATGTCAAGGGAACTAAACCAGGGATTGGGGTACTAAAACGTGTACATTTTTTGGTATTTCAATTTCTCATAAGTTTATCACGGTGCTTTCCAATTAATATGAACAATATGCCGTTTAGTGTTATTAGTATGTTGCGTGGTTGAATAGAAAATTGGAAGATTACGTGCGGCGTTTCTAACACAGTAATGCCCCTTCATAACACCTAAAGCAGGTGAAAAATAGTATTTGTTGTATTTTGTAAAATCTAGGCAGTATATAACTTCAACCGATTGATGAAAATGAACCAAAATTGTTGGAAAATCAGCGAAAAAATGGAATGTTTGAAAATTTAAATCTTTGAATTTTTATTTTTTATATTTCCCGTCTTGAAGCTTCGGGATGTGCGCCGACCGGTTCGGAACGAGACATTACTATTTCGGGACAATATTTGCGGCAAACCAATTTGATCTCGTCTTGTCAATTTTCGAAAATTTCACATAAAAATAGCTTTTCTTGTCTTTTTTTTTGATATTTCTAGTCTCAAATTTTCAGGATCAGACTCAACCATTTCGGGTTGAAACGTTGCCATTTCGAGACGATATTTGTGGCGAAACCATTATTGAGTAGTAACAATTCTGTCTGTCTTGAATATCCAAGACGACCAATTTGATCTCGTTTTGTCAATTTTAAAACATTGCAGATGAAAGCAGCTTTTCGGCAGATGAAAGCAGCTTTTCGTGTCTCTTTTTTTATATTTCCAGCCTCGAATTTTCGGGATGAGACTTAACGATTTCGGGATGAAACTTTACCATTCCTAGACGATATCTGCGCCAAACCCATTGTTGAGTAGTGACAATTCTGTTCGTTTTACATTTCCCAGACGACCAATTTGATCTCGTCTTCTCAAGTTTTCGAGATCAGACTCAACGATTTCGGGTTGAAACCTTACCATTTTGAGACGATATTTGTGTTGAAACCTTACCATTTTGAGACGATATTTGTGGCAAAACCATTGTTGAGTATTAACAATTCTGTTTGTCTTGAATATCCAAGACGACCAATTTGATCTCGTCTTGTCAATTTTTGACAATTGCAGATGATTGTTGTTTTTCTTGTCTCTTTATTTGATATTTCTAGTTTCAAATGTTCGGGATCAAACTCAACCATTTCGGGTTGAAACGTTACCATTTTGAGACGATATTTGTGGCAAACCATTGTTGAGTATTAACAATTCTGTTTGTTTTGAATATCCAAGACGACCAATTTGATCTCGTCTTGTTAATGTTCGAAAATTTCAGAGAAAAGTAGTTTTGCTTCTCTTTTTTACCATTTTTTTTGATATTTTTAGTCTCAAATTTTCGGGATCAGACTCAACCATTTCGGATTGAAACGTTACCATTTCGAGACGATATTTGTGGCAAAACCGTTGTCGAGTAGTAACAATTCTGTTCGTTTTGAATTTCCGGGACGACCAATTTGATCTCGTCTTGTCAATTTTGGAAAATTTCAGATGAAAGCAGATTTTCTTCTCTTTTTTTAAAATATTTTTAGTAACGAATTTTCGGGATCAGACTCAACCATTTCGGGTTGAAACGTTATTATTTTGAGACGATATTTGCGGCAAAACCATTGTTGTGTATTAACAGACGACCAATTTGATCTCGTCTTGTCAATTTTCGAAAATTTCAGATAAAAGTAGTTTTTCTTGTCTTTTTTTTTTCATATTTCCAGTCTCGAATTTTCGGGATAAGAGTTAACCATTTCGGGATGAAACTTTACTATTTCGAGACTATATAGGCGCCAAAACCATTGTTGAGTAGTGACAATTCTGTTCGTTTTGAAACTCTAAGACGACCAATTTGATCTCGTCTTGTCAATTTTCGAGAATTTCAGATGAAAGTAGTTTTTCTTCTCTTTTTTTTGATATTTTTATCTCAAATGTTCGGGATCAGACTCAACCATTTCGGGACGAAACTATACCATTTCGAGACGATGTTTGCGGCAAAACTAAAGTCGCATGAAATTCTTCAATATCGTCTTGCTTTGACTCGAGAATTCTATAGGAAGCAGCAATTATTTCGTCTTAATGTTTCGAGACTCATCTTGAGGCGCGACAACATGGCTGAAATTTTTATATTTCGCTTGTCAGCTCTGGAATACTTCAGACGAGGGCAGCTTTTATCACCTGGAGTTTTTTGACTTCCTGTTTCGAATCTTCAGACTGAGACTCTTAACCATTTCGGGGCGATATCGGCGGCAAAAGCATTTTCGAGATGAAATTGTCTAATTTAGTATCGTTTCGTCTCGAATCCAGAATTAAACAGAAAATAATTTGCTTGTATAGAATTGTACAGACTTCCTTTCTGAAATTTTCGGGATGAAACCATTACGGGACGATATTTGCGGTAAAACCATTGTCGGGATGAAATATTCTAATTTCTTCTAACCGTCTTAAATTTTTAAACGAAACAACAGTATTGTTGGAATGCAATGTTTTGATCTCGTTTTGTTACATCTCTGTAATTCTAATTATAGATCAGGTAGCAGCTATTCTTGTCTCTACTTTTTGAGACTTCTTGCCTCGAATCTTCGAATGATACCTACTTAACCATTCCGGAACGAGACTTGACAATTTCGATATTTGCAAAAAAAATTGTTAAGATGAAATTGTCCAACTTTGTGTTGTCTTAAAAATTCTAGAGGAAGTACCAATTTTCTCGGTTTTCAATTTCCGAGACAATCTTTTTGAGACGAGACAACAGTACTGCCGGATTAAAGTGTTTTGATCTCGTCTTTTCTCGTTCAGGATAAAATTCAACCATTTTGAGACTATATTTGCGGAAATCCCATGTGTATCTGTTATGTTCATGTTTGTATTATTTTTTAAGATTTTCAGTTTTTTATGCTTTTAGTACTAGCAAGGTATTGATTTCATGATCATTTTGGATTATATGAGATTTTAACTAGTTTGGTAGGCCTGATGGCCTGCAAGGTCACCGGACCTTACGCCAATGAAATTCAAATTATGTTGAAAAAATATCACAAACCACTCAGTAACGTAAACAAGTAAAATGTAAAAAACCAAGAGAATTCTAAGAAAGACTTAACAAACTTAAAAATATGAAAGATTTACTCAATAAAATACGATAAACTAATCTTGCATATCACCAACCGAATAATTCGGGGCCTTGATAAAATTAATTGGAAAAGTTGTAACATTTTTCTATAATGAAGTTTTAGACAAAAATTCAAGTTTATATCAAACTATACTTAATTAATTTTTATGATATGTTTCATCTAGCGAGGTCGAAAGGGTGACCGTGTTAACTACAAGCTCCGATTATGTTAAACATTTTGGCGTACCTATTTTGCGGTTACGTATTACACACTACGGTTCGTTTAGATCGGTTCACTTAGATGACATGTAATTAATTAAGCAATAGCTTGGGGGAAACGTGAGCTCGTTAAAACTTGAAACATACATACTTATTCAGGTATGCTGCTTTTTACGAACTTGATTTAAATAGCGTAAAACGACGAGTACATGGAAATAATAACAAAATGACAAACTTAAGGGAAGTAAGAAAGAATGCCATGGTTTACGAGTAAGTTGTTATCCAAAAAATTTATAAGTCACTATTTTACTAGAAATATGTATATTACATGAACTCCAATGTAGGTGGAACATGGCAGTTTAGCATAGAAAAAATGAAATAGCTGTATATTATGTCCCTAAAAGAATTTTATTACTTGCAGTCATCCTACATGGAAAAAATAACTTTTCTTGCATTACCTGATGGCAATTAATTAAAAAAATTTAGTACAAATAAGACTCTAATTAAATTTTTTACTAGTACTCAAGCCACTTGTAAAAAAATGTCTATCGTGAATAACATATTAAAAAATCAGTTTTTGTGATTTTTGACCAAATACTTGGCCCAATTCTAAAAACACAAATAAAGTGGATGCTTGTTTGTAAAATACACATTTAAGCTTTTTACGTAATTCTAAAACACTTTCTTTTAAAACATTGTTATACACGCAGTTCCCATCTACGGTACCGAGAACTTTGCAGAATGTAAATATAGGTATCACACATAGAACGCTCATGCGGCCGCAGACGCAGTAATAGGATTGGCATTGCTAATTTCAAGTCTCCTATTTTTACAAATCAGGCTCCATTTTGAAAACAGAAGAAATTTTGATTTGACGCGTCTTCAATAATAAATAATAAATATCAAATATCAACATTTTCCAGTAAGTCATCGGATAACTTAATACGTAGTTTACTGGCTATTTAAATGTGGCCGGTAGACAGTGGCGTAACTTCAGATTTTGGGCCCTGGGGAGAGATACCCGAAGGGCCCTGGCCCCATCCTCAAAAAACTTCAATAATAAAGTGGTTGATAATAAGAACAATTTCTTCAATAGGAAAAAAAATATTTGTAGTCTAGTAAATGAAAATAAATATATTAAAGAAAACCTTTTATTCATTATTCCCTTTACGAGTAACCATTCTTCGTAGTACTTACATAAATAAAAACAATAAGAACTCGTAGCTCGCGGCAGGGCCCCCTAAGGCCTCGGGCCCGGGGGCCGTTGCCCCCTCTGCCCCATGGTAGTTACGCCACTGCCGGCAGATGACTTGTTGTTTATGTATGTGTATAGCGTTGTTGGGTTGCTGAAGAGTTCCAATCCCGTGCGTTTAAGTTCCTGGAATGTTTTTAGAAATAGTGGCAGCGTCGCAGGCGCAGTCTAGTGCGCACTGTCAACTCAGTAACAGAAGGGCACACTGTCGCCTCACTGACTGCAAGCAGAACAAAACATTAATCGCAGTCAAAATTAGGATTTTTAAATCAAATTTAGATTACTTTGTATTGTATGGCTTAGGCCCAACGCGGTCAATATTCAAACTGACCAAGCAGACTTTATTATCCATGGTTCAATACAATTGACATGATATGAAGCAAGAACATCCTGTTGCAATGATTAAACACAAAAGTCAAATATGCTTATGGATAACCTACTTGAAATCTCTTTCGATGCACCTTGAAGTAACTTAGAAGTACCTCGAATTACTTCAAAGTACCTCGAATTACCTCGAAGTACTTCGAGCTACTTCGAGCTACTTCGAAATACCTCGCAGTACTTTGAAAGTACCTTGAAGCAATATCGAAGTATTCGAATTACCTCGAAGTATTGACAAAATTCGAAGTGAGTGTATATATTTTCAGGGGGTGAAACACTCCTCGGTATATCAGCACACGAATGACTTGTTTTTTAAACAATTTATTTGCAGCTTTATTTGTACTAAACTATCAGGTGGTGAAAAAATTGTATCTTTCAATTTAGGTGACTGCAGGTAATGAAATTCTTCTAGGGGCGTACATAATATACAGCTATTTCATTTTTTCCATGTTAGGCTGCCATGTTCCACTTAAATTGGCCTGTAGAGGCGACTAGCGAGACGACAAGAAAGGGAGATAACGTACCAAGGGTTACTTTGAAATTTAATTTTAAACAATTCACCAACCTATTTTAAATTTAATATTATCCATGGATACGTGAATGCCCACTTGACCTGCCGGTTATCTCGCCCTCCTCTTGTTGAGTTTATTAGTTGCCCATATTTTCAGTGTTTTTTATTAGCAATTAGCAAATTTTTGGTTTTGGGTATTGGTAATAGCAATTGCAGAGCACGGTTTTGTGAGTCCCTGAACACCCCGGCCAATAAGGCCTATTGTGTTTCTCTGCCTTTGCGTTTTGATTTAGGCGAACAGGTTAAGACCCTTTACTAGGTTTAGTAGCCTGTGGACCAGATCTTTTTCCGGTATGCCTACCTGTGGGTCTATTTCGCCCAACAGGTTGTGACGTCGGCGGTTTAATGCTTCACATTCAAAGATTACATGAGTTTCTTCCTCTTCATTACAGAATCTGTATATGGGTTCTTCTGTATATACGCCCATTCTGTGCATGTGTTTCCTTAGACTGCAGTGACCGGTTAGTAGCCCCCTCGCAATTCTAAGATCCTTTTTGTTGAGTTTCAGTATTTTAGTTGTTAGAGTCTGAGATGGTCTTCCCATTATCCGTTTACTGTGTCTTTGTCCTTGCACATGGTTCCAATATTGCTGGTGTTGTTGTTTAATACACTCAATTATTACCCCACGTGCTGTTGCCTTTGTAATACCTATAATACTGGTTCGGGACCAGTAAAGGTAGCCTCAGACCCTTTCCTCGCTAGTTGGTCTGCTTTTTCATTGCCTGGCAAAAAAATGTATCTTTTCATTTAGGTGACTGCAGGTAATAAAATTCTTCTAGGGACATACATAAAATACATCTATTTCATTTTTTTCATGTTAAGCTGCCATGTTCCACTTAAATTGGCCTGTAGGGGCGACCAATGAAAGCGACAAGGAAGGGAGATAACGTACCCAGGGTAATTTGAAATTTAATTTTAAACAATTCACCAACCCATTTTAAATTTAATGTTACAATGGATACGTGAATGCCCACTTGGCCTGCCGGTTATCTCGCACTCCCCTTGTTGCATTTATTAGTTGCCCATATTTTCAGCATTTTTTATTAGCAATTAGCAAATTCTTACTATTACTTGACTATATTCTAAATTTATGCAATAATCTTCTCGCCAATAATCGTGTTGTCTTCGGAGGAACAAAACACTTTAAGGCGTTTCACGAACATGTGTTAATTTGCCGGTATTACGGAACACTGAAAACATGTTTGTCTTACGTGTAGGATTTCTCTTGTTTGATTAGTTTAGATATTTACACCTCGTAGGTGTTGTAATTGTAAAGTTCGTTAGTGAGCGTGTAATTTATTTTAGTCCGTCTTAATTTACTGGCTACGTTAATATTTCATATACCCACTGACCTACAAAGTAATTTTTTTTGTTATTACTGTTACTAGGTTAAATAGCAATGTCGTTGTGGGTGTTATAATGGTTCAGTCGTACAATGGTGCAATGTTGCGCTTTTTAATCTCTTTTTCTATTATCGTAAAATCGCATTGTGTAATTTAAGTGCTGGTTTATATGCAGAAGGCAGTTTGTTCCTTTTATAGCATACTAAAAGATTTTTCTTTTGACCCAGTTTATTTTGGTTGCGTTTTATGCAATCCCTTTAGTATTATGTGGCAGTTTTGCTCATTCGCTATGACTTCATTGAAATTGCATGTTACAGTCATGCCTATTTGCACCGTTAATTGAACTAACGAGTTTTATTTTTATTCCGACAATATTTACAACACTCTTCGCGCTATTCCATCATTGTAAATTAAATTCACGTGGTTTTTTCCGGCTAACAAACGAGATCTCTGCCAAAACTTTATTTTTTTTTGATTATTTATATCTTCGTCCAACGCACTTTTCATTATGTTATCTAACATTAGTCGTGTGGGATGATTAGTGAGGTATGTTATAGTGGTGTTAAACAGATGAATGGTGGCAAACCGCAAATTTCTGTTCAGAAAACAAATCTCTTTTAAATTTTTTTTTACTTTGATTCTTTTTTGTCGCTTGTTTGGTATTTTTAAACAACGTTGCCAGACAGTGACAGAAATAGCAGAATCTATTAACAGATAATAATATGGTAGTTTTGATATCAAGTCCAAGACGTTGTTGGTAGGACCTGCGGGGTTTTGGATCAATACTGGCAACAGTGAGCGGGTCTAAGAAATATAAGTGCCCAAACTGTTGAATAAATAAGATATAACCTTAGCTGTTGAGCCGTCTATAAACGTCAACATGAAATCAATAGAGGGGGAGACGAATGCGACAAATTCTAAAAATATTTAGGTGGTAATAAATACCTCCAGATATTTTCAAAATTTGTACTTTCTCATACTTAAAAACATGTTTTCTGTCTATAAAGTAACCCCCCCCCCCCTGCTAACTTGTGAATCACTTGATGTTTCAGCACAAAATTTGGGTTGCTTTAATGGAAGGTTAAATACTACTTTTCTGTGCTTATTTAAATTTTTTATCTTTCAAAATGGCGATTGGGCGCCATTTTGGAAAAAGAAGTTAAATAGCAAGGTGGTCGAGTGACACCTCATTTAAAAGGTCTTTTAATTGTGCGTCTGATGCTGGAGTTTCAAAAAGAAACATGCATCCAGAACAAAATGGCGGCTCTTAAACTAACGGAACATCTTAATTCAGATTATTTTGGTTTTTAATCTAGTAGTCTATTTTTTCATTTCTTTGCTTGCTGTTTGCTGTCATTGAAAAACTAGTATTAGTTTAGGTAGCTAGAAACAATTTTGAAAACGTCATGTTCCAACAAGACGTTATCAACTTGTTTATCTTCCCATTTTGTTCTGAATGAGTGTTTTTTTCTGAAACATTAGGATCAGACGCAGAATTAAAAGAGCTTTCAAATGAGGTGTCACGCGACCCCCCAGCTATTTTAATTTTTTTCAAACGGCTCCGTTTTGCAAAATACAAGTTTTAATATATGCTTAAAAGTAGTATTTAAGCTCCCATTAAAGCACACAAAATTTTGTGCCGGAATATAACGTCATTTAAAAGTTAGCGGGGCGGGGTGTACTTTATAGACACACTGTATTTTAATTTACAACATAGTCCCAATGTTTACAATAACGTCAGAATTCCCATAATATGGTCAGGTAGTAATGTAGGTCGTGACTCATTGTTCTCACTTAGGCTAAGACTCTAACACCCTTAAATGTTTCAAATTGACATTTTAAATTATAACATCAAACTTGAACAATCAATTAATACACGAACACAGATCAAGGTTTATATAAACAAAATATATAAAGGGCTTGGGCTGGAGCTTCAGAAGGTTGTAGTCTGCGTAGAGACCGGACTGAGAGCTTGCATGTCTTGGTGGTGGTTCTGACGGAGCTCTAGTATTGTTTAAGAAGGAGCTTGCGGTACTGGGAGGTTTCGCCGAGCCGCAACTTCGCTCTCGCAGGGGCTTACTGTGCGGGAGGCTTGGTTCGAGACCTGGTGTAGCCGCTGCTTCGCTCTTGAAGTACTCGATAGTGGCTTGTGAACATTTACTAAGGGAAGGTGGCACATAGTTATGACCTACAACTTCCCCTATTTATTAACATTTCAATACATAAAATCCATGTATACCTTTCTTACTGATTCATAAAGTGGCAATCAATATGCCATTAAAATTTTTGGTGTTTTGATAACAATTTTAAAGAAAAACTGCGATTTATTGTAAATTAAACCTGTATTATAATAAATCGTAGGCAATCTACCTACGAAGACATGCAAAAGCAACTACACGTAGTCATTGGCGGATGTATATTTTTTGCATGTTCAATCATTGCTTTTTAAGCGAACGCCTTATAGCCCCTATAGTGTTGCATGATGACATGTCATCTATCCCGAAGTCGAATGAGTAAAGCTGGTTTCTGGAATTCCTAACATTTACCTACGCGTAGAAATGGTTGTGTATAAGCAAACACACAAACATGAGTACAACCAAACTACAAGTGAAATGAAATAAACCGCCGCGTCGTTAAATAAATATTAAAATATTAAAAACTTACGTTGCTTCTTATTTCACACTGCTTAGACAAAAGTAACGCAAAAGCCCACATAACAGGGGGTTTTGTATGTTTCATCTGTCTTACTTACTTAGCTGTCGACTCCTTAAAAATCACGGTGACGACTTGGGACGAGCATATCTGAACTAGCCGCCTCGACAATCGTGTATAAAACATCGTTCTCCTGTTAGAAAACTAGAGTATCTTACATGTAACTTTGTTTGCTTTGCGCGTTTGATAGGGAAAGCGTCGCCCACGTTGTCCCCTTTACGATCCGCCTCTGGGCTTACTGTGCTTGGGAGAGGGGCGGGTTGCCGAGTCCTGGTGTAGGCGCTGCTTCGGTTTTGAAGGGGAGCGTGGTGCTGAGGGCTTGGCCGAGACCTGGTGTAGCCGCTACGTCGCCCTTGATTGAGACTCGTGGGGTGGTTTGATTGCAGGTTACAGCTTCTGGAGAAGCTGCAAGTTTGTTTTGTTTAACTCTTTAGACCGTTCGATTTGATCTTTGAAAATAAACAGACTTTTCCTTGTTAATACGTATGCTTATATACTCGAAAGCTCGAAAAAGGTTGACTAAGTATGGCTGCTTAAAAATGTGTACTCCCTTCACAGAATACGTTTCCCCTTAAAACTCACAGTTTGTATCCTTATTACCTGCCAATTCTTAATTAACCCAACTTTTAGCACGCAACTCTAAACATGATTTGTAAAAATGATTGTATAAGATTTTTAGTCGGGTCAAATTTAATATTTACGAAACGGAAGACGCCGTTGCACAGCAACGTTTAATATAATTAAACTTTATAACATGCCATAAAAAATAGCGTCAAATGGGTCGGTGCGATACTGGGCAGGATCGGCAAAACAATGGCATTTAAAGCCCAATGACGCTGTTTTTTTTGATTGCATGTTATATAATTATACTATTTGATCATCGTCGAATGCCGATCAGGGACGGTCGATGTCAAAATTAGTGAATTATGTCAAGGTCAATAAGAGAACATTGGAACCGAACACGATAAATGATAAATTGTAAAAGATATTTAGGTATTGCCTACAAAGGAAATACCTGGGGATATTTATTAAACAGACTTTCTCATTCTTCAGAAATTATTTTCTCTTACACTTTCAAATATATTTTTTATCACAACATAGCTCCAATAATTACATCACAATATCTATAATATGGTCAGAAAGTAATGCAAGTCTGAGGTGTAGACTGCTATAAGAATACAAGTGTATTCCTCACCTTCCCTTGTTGGAAGTACGGGAAAGTAAAAAATTGTAGGAAATATTTTCAAGAAATATACAAGAAATACACAAGAACTTCTAAAAATGCGAGAGGTTTGCAGAAAATTATTAGTGCGGTGATAATTATGTTGAGTCCAATGAAATTATGAATGACAGATATATAGTTTTCTATGTTTTTTAATATTCCGGACTTTCAGATTATGGAAATTAACGGAAAATATGAAAGGTTCTTAGCAAATATTAAAGATTTAGGAATTATTTTAACCAAATGTACATTTTAAATTATAACATCAACATTAACAAACAGTTAGTTTTTTAAAATTATTTAAAATAATTGAGAATAAATAAAAGAACAAGTTTTCCATACACAAATTAATCCAAAGAATAAAGAGCAAGATCTGAGACTGGAACTTCAGCAGGTTGCGTTCCGCGTAGAGACCGGGCCGGGGGCTTTCATATCGACCACACCTCCCTTGACGCTGATTGGCTGTGAGTGGGGTAGTGGGTTGGGGTTTTTCATTATTTTATAGACTCACTCGCAGAGTGAGTATGTAATCGGCTAGTCGACGTCATTTCAATATGTTAAATTATGTCAAGGTTATCAAACTTTCTGCTCAGAACGGTAAAATTTTGTTTTTTAACAAATGCGAAAAATTGCAGTGGAATTTTGAATCTGGATTTTGATGCGTATAAGGATGTTGTATCATTAACCTTGCTCATAATTACTAAATGCTTTTTGATACTAAAATCAAACGCTTACGGATCCAGCTGCAAGAGAACATATAAAAGTAATTTTTTCCCACACGGAAATATTACTTTCCTGCACAGTTAGGGAAAGTACAAGTACGGAATATTAATAAAAACCAGTACTTAATCATGCGGAAGCATTATTGAATACAATTAATCATCGGAAAACTTACGAGAAATATTAGCAGTCGTGAAATATACAATGGAATTGTTAGGAATTAAAAAATAACATAAATATAGGGGCGTTAGAGAAAGTTTTGCTTTAGAGGATTTATCAGCAATAAGGAAGTTTTACAGAGAATAATTTATAAACTCTTTGAACAATACAATAATATTACAGTAATCGCAAAGAATGTACTAAAAAATAACAGAACATGAAGTAATCAGGACCAGAATTATTGTAAATGCCAAGGAGTCGTCAAACATAATATAAGAAATACCAAAAACCGATAAAGTGTATGGTAAAGAATATAATTTAAACA
The DNA here is from genome assembly GCA_958336395.1 of Ctenicera cuprea. NCBI lineage: Eukaryota > Metazoa > Arthropoda > Insecta > Coleoptera > Elateridae > Ctenicera > Ctenicera cuprea. The sequence goes on along the minus strand of OY284495.1, from coordinate 13,089,630 downwards.
GTTCTATAGTTTTCCTTACAAGAAAGGAGAAGTAAAGAAAATACGATAAAATTTCACGATTTCTAAAATATACAGGGTGTTAATGAATTGTAGGGACAAACTTCTAGGGCTTGCAAAACACAACAAAGCAAACAACTTTTGTTAATAAATGTGTGGTCAAAAGTGTTTCCTTTCGGGGATAGAGATTCTCAAAGATTTTTTAAGAAGCGCCTAAATGTAGGCAACTCAATTTACTACCTACTATTTGTTTCCATAGCGACGGAAATTAATACAGGATGAATAAAGCCCTCTTTCCCACTTTTCAAATTCAAATTAAATTTAAAATTAATTAATTAACAAAATGTTTCAAAACTAAGCAATAGAAAAAACCAAAATTACAAAGCAAAAATCAATATTTGAAAAATGTACAATAACTAATTCAAAAATTAACAAAATTATAGTAAATGTTCAAAATGTCGCCCCCCCCCCAGCTTCTACACACGAAGCACATCTACGAAGTAAATTCCTGCGCACCGCTCCAAATATACCAGGAGTCTGTTGAACTTCTTCACATGCAGCAAGAATACGCGCCGTAAGTTGTTCTACAGTTTCAACTGGGGTAGCATACACTAACGTTTTAACATGACCCCACAAAAAGAAATCAAGTGCATGCATGTCTAGCTCGTTGTTTTTTCAAAATTCCGTGTGACCTGTGCAAAATAATAGAAAATGCAATTTGGGTTGCCTATTTTCAGATACGTCTTAAAGAATCTTTGAGAAGCTCTATCCCTGAAAGGAAGCACTTTTAAGCACACATTTATTAACAAAAGTTGTTTTCTTTGTTGTGTTTTGCAAGCTCTAGAAGTTTGTCCCTAGAATTCATTAACACCCTGTGTACAAATAATAAGAATATAAGGCATGGAGAATGGGGCAAATACACACAAACTGACCTAATGTTGTCCTACTTTGGCTATTCTTATTTTCATAGCTTTTAGCTACCCTTTTTGTAGTATGTTGTAACAAAATATCAGCGAAAACCTTTGCATAGACTTTCCTATACTTCGAAAATAGTGAACATATTATGTTTTTAAAAGTATTTTTGTATCAACGTTGTAGATCAAAGAGTTAATTAGTATAGAACAGACCAAACGTGGTTGAATTACATTGACTTACATAGACATTTTCTACTTATCTTCAGTGACGGAGGGTTCTGTAGCTGCATAGCAGGTGATAGGGACCTACTGTAATAAGACTGCTCGAGGGGTTTTATTGTCACTTCCCTGGGCACTTGGGAGTTAAAAGCAACGAAGTAGCCAGATTTGTAGAGCATGATTTCCTTACTCTAAAATTAAAATTTGTTCGAAGTTGTCCTGTCAAAAGAGCACTATTCAAAAAATTGGAGTTACATACATGGCCGGAAAGTACGTGTCCAAAACTATCAACACATTTATTTTTGTTTATTTGGACGTGGCGGCTATATTTTGTTGAATATTTGAAAAAGGCGAAATGCGTTGCATCTTATGAGCAACGGTAACTAAAAACCTCGTTTTTCTCGGTTAAGATGTCTTCAAAAATCAATTATTTTTAACTGTGTTTTTGATTTCCAAACTATTATCTCGATAACCGTTCATTTTACCGAAAAATTTACCTCTTCCTGTCTTATACAACATCGAGGATGCGAATAGTTTGTGGTTCAGATTTTTAAGTCTAATAATAAACGAAAAAGCTGTCGGGCAACCGCTACGGGATCTTCCTCGCATTTATTGAAATTTTTGAAAAGTTTTAAGATTTTTCGAAACTTCACAATTTTATGGAAATTTAGAAAAGCTTCTAAAATTCTCGAAATATTTCAATATTTTGCAATAAAGAACATTTTTGAAATTTATTGGAAAATTTTGATGGTTTAAAAAATTTTGAAAATTTTTGAAATTTGAAAACTGAAATATTTAAAAAATTTTTTTTAAAGACATTTTGAGATTATTAAAACTGTTGAAATTATTTGAAAATGTTATTAATTTTCTTAATTTTAAAAAATAATTACGAAATTATTGAAAATTTTTAGTTTTACGAAATTTTGAACATTTTTGAAAATTGTTGGAAATATTAAAATTTTAGATATTTTCAAAAAATTTCAAAATTTTAAAAAAGTATTACATGCTTTCAGTTGTCAATAATTTTCCTTAATTTTCTTGATTTTTAAATAAATAAACTTTATTTTAAATTTTGAAAACTTACAAAATTAAAATTTTTACGATATTTACAAAAATTTTAAAAATTGGAGATATTTAATGAAATATTTAATTCGACATGTGAACATGTCGAAATACGTATCAGGCTAAAATAAAAAACCTGTTGAAGTTAAGAATTGTTTTATTTGCAATAAATTAAAATAAACTTCAACGAAGTAAAGCTAGAACTTATTAATGATACTATTTAGTTTCTAAATGTTTTAAATTTTCAAAGTTTGAAAAATGAAAATGAAATTAATTTCTAGGTGAAAAAAACAATGATAAAATTACGATAAAACCACTCGTTGGTATTGCTGCGTTTGTTAGCGACAAGGACGACAAGTTAAGATCGTAGCGACGGTACAGCACGCGAAAAACGACGATCAACTCCGATACAATCCGTCAATTTAAAATACGTCGTAACTAATTGTGTGTGATGCAGTCGTTATAAATAAAACAACATGTAACTGTTTTTTCTGCTATAAACTTGGGATCCAAGTTGGGATCACTAGTTGTCTTACTTGTGATAGTTTTATGAGCTATTTTATGAACTCTTGTTACATTATCCTTGATCACGTATGTTTTAAAGATATCCCGCTTAGCAACTAGTCGGTCCCGAGTTCGAATCTCGGCCAATTCCGCGTTTGTCATGGATGTTTGTGTTTGTCTGTGCAATTGAGATCTGAGCTAATAATCTTAGTAATTGACGCCCCCTATGAATGTTGCAAAAACATAAACTAAAAAAATATCTTTGAAATGCATTTTTTATTCTACTCATATGAAATTTCATGAGGTTTATGTAAGTACCAAGTTATTTTTGATGAGAAGTTAAATAAAAGCGGTTAGAAAATTATAATTCAGATCTGGCCTACAAGCTCCTGAGCCCCAACTCCTGCATATATGTGCACAATTAATATTGCGCTTAGGACATTGTTGAATTTTGTTTTATTAATTATAATAAATATAAGAATTGTTTAGTTTATGTAGCTTCTGTAATATTTTTACGTCTGGTACATGTAAAATTAATTTAATGCATCTTTTATTCTACTCATATGAAATTTCATGAGGTTTACGTAAAAACCAAGTTATTTTTGGTGACAAGTTAAATAAAAGCGGTTAGAAAATTATAATTCAGACCTGGCCCCCAAGCTCATCAGCCCCAACTCCTGCATATATGTGCACAATTAATATTGCGCTGAGGAAATGGTTGAATTTCGTTTTATTAATCATAACCAATGAAAGAATTGTTTAATTTATGTAGCTTCTGTAATATTTTTACGTCTGGTACATGTAAAATTAATTTTATCCATACGTTTATCGTTATAAAGCGACGTTGTTGTCTTTGGATTTTAAATGATTATAATATTTTGTTATGCAAATTAAAAAATGAGTGTTTGTGGGTTTGCCAAATGAGTCATGTATTTATTGGTTTGTAAATTTATTTGGTACTTTTTTAAAAAACTTTTGTTCGAGTACGTAAGCACCTATGTCGTAAAACGTATTTAGCGAAAAAACTGGCATTAACAGAAACTAGGTGAAAAATTACTTTATATTATTATTTGTTACATAACGTCTCCATTCATTAAAATACCGTTATTGCACTGGTATTATAAAAACGTGCAAGGACAAGTGCATATAGACCATAAATTTACATAAGGTCACGTCTTTCATTACGTTTTTGCTTTATGTCATTCTCGTTGTATAAATCAATTATACCTTGCAGACGTTGTAGGTAGCTAATTTAAAATTTAAATATAATTATCTAATACCGATATAGTGCTGGTGAATCACTCCGTATGTATGTTGCAGGGTCTTCGTAACGAAGATGATGCCAAGCAGAAGCGAAGTCCATTTGCTCGTAGGCAATTAATTAAAGAAGTCGGTCGATAGAACGTGTTGTGATAAATTCGAATCGTCCGTGTACTTGTGATATGTTAAATTACAATACGGGGTAGTGTTCTGTGTCACTATGTTGTCTTATATGATACCGGTGGACGATAAGCCTCCTCCGGTACCTACGAAGGGCCATTTGCAGCTCTCGCTGGGCTCGCAGCCTCTGACCAACGGAAGGGCTTCTTCGACGCCCATTAGCAAGGATACTAGCGTCAGCAGCTTTGCAAGTGATGCCACAACGGCCACTGCAAGTCATAGCTCTATGACACCTACAAGTTCCAGTGATAAGTCCAAACAGAAACTCGCTATCAATGGCACTAAGCATCAAACTCTTAAACGGTAAGTCTTTTTAGCTTTGATTTTTGACTGTATACACGATGAAAGCCATTTAATTTAAAATTTGTTGTGAAAACTGACTTGAAACGCCGTTAAAGGACGCCCATGATGTGTAGTGAAAATAAGATGTAATAGAAATACTGATTTTCCAGGGAAAAAATTTTAAAAAAGTTTTTGAATTGAAATCAACAAAAGTGTGCGGTTACATTTTTAGTCGTGTTAAACTTTAAAGTAACTAATACATGGTGTTTGGTAACACGTGGGCTGCACTTTCGCAGTAGTATCCCATATAACACAAAGACATCCATAGAACGTCCAGTGGATAACCTCGCCTGGACATTGTGGATATCCACCGGACGTCTAAAATCACCACAGTGGACGTCCAATATCGGGATGTCCGCTTGCAACTTCAGACATCTATAGGTTGTTCGTAACATGTCCCGTAGTGTGATACTAATGGACAGTATATGGATATATTATATTTTAAAATCCTGGAGATTCATTTTGCACAAATTTATGATAATTATATTTTTAGAACTTCTATAATCCTGTATACAGGTTGATTGTAAATTTAGGGCCAGTTGTTTTGCTCACTTATTATTGGTGGCAGAAAAGAAAAATACTGGCGAGTGTTTTGGGCATACGAAACAGAATGGCCAACTTGCGGTTTAAGCGGAAGCGACTACATCTATATTATTTTAAAATAGAACACTCTATATAAATTCTGTTTAAGAAACTGTAATACAATTGTAGGCCTGAAGTTAAAAACAAGATATTTTGATTGAATGCAATGTATGTAACCAGTGGTAATGGCTATAAATACATTGCAATTGATCGTAGGAAGCTGTTGTTAAGAAAATAATAAAAGTGGTAAACAAAAGTGTAACATCCGTCACAATAAAGTTTGTGGATAAACTAAGGCACGTTTCTTTTAATTTGCCAAACAAGGCGTTTTGAGCCGTCAACCTAGGTCACCTGACCTAAATCCTATGGATTTTTTGTTTGGAGATTCTTAAAATGTAATAAACAACCGATGTCTAATTAGGATGGATTGCACGTTTGTTTATTGCTTTTATCATTTTCTTACTAACAGCCTCCTAAGATCACTTGATTTAGAATCATTGCCATTGGTTACATATGTTGCTTTAAATCTATGACATGGTATTACGTAATTATGTGGTTTGTGAACCCATACAAACATAAGTTACTCAAATGTAAGTTGTAAATCCAACCTACTATGACCTCGCGCTAGGGACAATTCTCGATATTTTGCTTCGTGTGGACGATATCGAAAAAAGTTATATTAAAAAGTTGTTCAGAATCTAATTTTGACCGTATGTACCGTGTCAACGCAAAATTCGCACTTTACTAAAATATTTAAAATGCGAATTTTGCGTTGAAACTCGGTACATGGGGTGATTCTGTACAACTTTTTTTTATAACTTTTTTCGATATCGCTAACGCCAAGCAAAATATCGAGAATCGGTCTTACTCGCGAGGTCGCAGAAGACTGGATTTACAACGTACATTTGAGTTGAGTACCTCAAAAGATGCACGTCGTGAAGTTCTAGGACTGTGCAAAAATTCAAATCTGTACTTCTAAAAGTAACGTCTTTATCTTAAATGCGACACACTGTATATATGCGCTATAAATTTTAGTCTTCTACATTTCACTCCACAATTGTCGAGTTTGTAGCTATAATTTGTATTTCTGTGTAGAATATTTGTTTCACTTCTTCCCAATACAAATCTATGCATATTTTGAATGGCTTTTTTAATGTTCGTCATTTTCTTCGGGTTTTTCTCGGATTTTCTTCCACGGCTTTTTTCCTCGGATTTTTTCTTTTGAACTTTTTCCTCGGCTTTTGTTTCCGCCGGCTTTTTTTCCGCCAGCGTTTTTCCCACCATCTTTTTTCCGCGTTTTTTTTCTTCGGCTTTTTTCGCGGCTCTTTCCGCGTTTTTTTCCGCGGATTTTTTCCGCGGCCCTTTCCGCGGATTTTTTCGCGGATTTTTTTCAGCGGCTTTTTTCCTCTGTTTTTTCCGCGGCTTTTTTTCGTCGGCTTGTGTTCTGCTTACCGGTTTGGCAATGTAGTTTCTGAAGTCCAAACAATGGGAAAGTGTTTAAGATAGCATTGCTCACCCAATTATGATTTATCTATTCATTATTTATTTTATTATTGCACACTTGCACTTTCAGTAATACTCATTGGTTATTGTAGTTCAGATTTTATACTTCAGTTACGTTACTGCATGCGCTCACGCTGTAGAAAAATAAAAATCAACCGGATGATATTGTTGGGATACTTTCGAAACACTTATCGGAATATCCCAATTATTTAAATCGGAAACATAATTTTCATTCGGATAGTCCCATCGCTAGCAGTAACCCATCCACCTCTGCAATGCGAACGAATGGATTTTATTTCAGGTTGCCACTATATCACATTTTCAAGTTGATATTGTGCAAATTGTAATTTATTATACCAGTAGTACTATTAACTACATTTGTTTTTATTTTGTCTGCGTTTAGTTTCAATCACAAAATAAAATCTTAATTTTGTGTGAATCTCTTGTTGCGCATACAAAATTGTACTATTCGCGTTCTGTAATTACTTAACAAAGCAAAATTACTAGCTTTTTTTTACAAAACACCGTGAGAATCGGCTTCGAAGTAGCGCAAGAATGCGTTTCGCTTCAACTTTGATCTTCCACCATTATCTAGTATGATTTATTTGATTGCAGCAGGAATTTCTTACTTATCTGATCTGAAAATTGTCGGCTAACTAAGTGAACAAAGTAGCACGTTTTTGTAAAAATATTTCTTGAATTCATAGTGCCCCCGAAGCACTACTACATTACTTGCTACATTATAATGAAGAGTTCAAGAAATTCTTTTACAAAATTCTGTGAAGTGTTCAAAATTCTTTGAAGTGTTCAAAATTCCAAGGACATAAATATTATTGTTGGGTGTATATACGTAATATACAGTTTATTCGTTTTTTCCAACATAATTGATGACGTCACGTTTTGACAGAATTTTTAATTTCTGCTTCCCGTAGAATTAATTGTTTACATAAATCTGTGCGATTTTTTACATAAATCTCTGTAATTTCCATTGCAATGCAGTGAATTCCAAAATAGGTGGAACATGGCAGATTAACATGCAAAAAGTAAAATAGCTCTATTTTATGTCCCTAAACGATTTTCATTACTTGCAGTTACTCTAAATGAAAAGAGAACATTGCATCACCTGATGGCAATTTAATTGAAAATTCGTTACAAATAATGTTTTCAAATAAATTATTTAATAATAGTTTACTATTTTTATTTTTTAACTACTGTAAAGAGACAAGCAGGTTTTTATTATTTTATTAAAATTGTATAATTACTATTTTGTCAATGTTACCTAACAAAATTGATCAGGTAAAACATAAAAAGTTAACAATAAACTTGGCCCACGGGTTCGGCTAGTTCGTATGTTAAATATTCATTTTACACTTGTATTCTTATGGTCGTGCCGATTGTAAACGGGGTTGTGTAGGATGGTAAACACCGATTTATGTTCAGGTCAATACAAGCTCAAAATATAACGGACGCATAATTTAAATCACAAATTAAAATTCCCTCGCCGAAGATCTTTAACAGTTCAGCCGATGTAGCTGGGTCGAATCCAAAAACTCCTTGTATGTCTACGAACTGTAGTTACGTCTTCTTATGAGTCTTTTGCTCTTGAAAGATCGTGGTGAGTTTCTTTCCTATGCGTGTGTTAAGCGTGCTTAATGAATAACACAGACATAGAGAACCTACTGTTTAAAGCGGGATCCGAACCGCAGGAAGTGGAAGCACTTCTTCTTCATAGAAAGTTTTCTTTGCCAGAGTACCTAGCTGGTTTGCCATTGCCTTGCGAGAGAGAACGGCCGTTGAAAATCCGATGTTCCGGTACTGGGATTTTAAGCCCAGACAATTTCTAGCCTACGGCCGTAGTTACGTACTTGGAAACAGCAAACATTCACCATTCAGAATATGGCCAGTATTAACATGAAAAGCAAGCTGATGTGTGCAGCGACTAACAAGATCTTAATTAAGAGGGCGCGCGTTAAAAAATCACCTGTGCGATTGTTATGAAATTAATGACAGATAATGCAAATTGGATATCATCTGCGACACTCGGTTTATTTTGTTTACCGCCTTCTAACTTGAGTTTTTTTGCTCGCTGTGAACGTTACTACGCTAGCAAGACATTATATATTACTTACAGGGAAGGTATTTCATTTCGTGGAAAGCCCACGTAGCCTCTAGTAGTTACCTTTGTGGGTGTATTATCTTCCGTGCACTAAACTCGACCTTCCTGAAAACCCGATAAATCGAAGTTAATCTACGTCGATGTGCCCACTAGTTGGGAACTCGCCCCTATCTCCAATTAACCAGGTCCAGGAATCTCAATAACCATGTCGATTTACTACATTCCAAGAAAGCAGCTAGCTGCATCAACAGGATTATTTAATTGTCACCAACAACAATAACAAGAAGAACAACAATAGTATGAACACATCAACAATTGCATGAATAATAAATCATCAACAGCAGTCACAATATCACTACTTTACAATGAGTGAGGAAAACAGTCATTTTTGGCCACTCTGTATTTGCACAGGTATCAACAGTTTATCAATAAGTAATTAAAGACAACCAGCGCAACATTGCTATTTTCGTGACATGGCAACATACCACAAGCACAATTTAAACCATCTATATCCGCGGTCTCCTATGTATTCTTTCTTAATGAACTTCTATAGTAGCGGTAGGGATTACTTCTCTACTGACCCAGTCTGGGTCAGAAATTCTCTGGATAATGTACTTAAATTTGAACAGTAAGTAAACTAAACATATTTCAGTAACAATATTCGTGATTTTAACTAACCTTAAGTAAATTCTATCCCATTTTCAAAATTTTTTACATTTCCTCCACTTTTCATAAGTTTTTCCAGTAAAACGTTTGCTCGTACGTGTGAGGCTAATCATTGTGGATTTCAAAACATCTATCGATCAAACTGTCGAACGTGGTTTCATCAGGTGATTTGACTGCGTCCTTTTCTTAACATTTAGTTTCTGCGACAAATAAATAAAGTAGGGGAGTATGCAACTAACTATTACTGAATGATCAGCCTTTACGCTTAAGACACCAGCATCTCGCTTCTCACCCCCCTAATCTGGTCGTTTCTGCCTGCACGGATAATATTTATTTTCAACACCCTCATCAATATTCCGTAACTGTTTTGTAGTCGGCCAATTACACTTTTGACACATTCTTAGGCTTATCTAAATCCCTAATAGGCACATTCTTATGCAGCAGTAAATTTAGTGTTCCAACAGGGATTTCCATTGTAATATTACAGTTCGGCAGGTCGCATTTCGGGAAAACTCCGTGCAGGCCTACTCTAGTTACCCAATTTTCCTAAATAGATAAATGGTTTGAAAATATCTTTAAACCACTCGACCTCTGTTTAGGAGCTAACTGTGATTATTTTGAAATTTTACTTAATTAAATCAAGGTAACTTCGATTGTGCGGAAAGTTGATGACTTTCTTGGAATTACTTTTCAATCACCGAGAATTATATATAATTCGACGAAAACCAAAGTTCATGTAATCTTCTACGAAATTAATTATTTACCGATATAGGAATAGAATTTCTAGGTATCAATAGAAACTCATAATATATTTACGTTCTTTTTTTTGTGCAACTACATACTTTTAAGTCAAACGTCAAAAAAACTTGCAAACAAAACACTCGTGAGTCATGACGATTATTAAGATTTTACTGGTATACGCACGCACACAACATACGTTTTTTTTGTACAAGTGCTGTGTTGTAACATTTAGCTTTTCATTCATTACCTTAACACAAATATAAACCGGAACTAGTTAATGTAATGAATAGGTTTTAAATGTTTATTATCACGCACAATCTAATTATTCGCATTTTTTATTTCGAAAGTGTTACACAGTGTTTAATTTGCGTGCTGCATGTAATCAAATAAGTACCACTTAAGAGAAACTAACAATTTTAATATTTAATAATTTCAATGCAGAGTTTTTTAGTTCCTTTTCTTCAGACATCTAAGAAGTAACTACTTACAGGTTTCAAAAAAGAATATACTAAACCTACTTTTCATGAACTGAATATAAATATAACTTAAGTACTTGTTTATGCGCTATATAATTTATTGGTGCTGCTTAATTACCACGCATAATTATCAGTTTAGCTTTGATACTTTATTTAACAGCTTCAGATGTCAACATCTTGTTTAAACTATGTTGCGAATGATTGAAATGTATCAAAATATTTACTTTAACATGTCCATGACGACCTTATACAGGGTGGCCCAGCCAAAACTCCCGAGCTTTATAACTTTTTGTTTATTTCAAAGAGATACGGTTTAAAAGGTATTGCAAAATATTTTAGGCGTTCAACTCTTACACCAAATCAAAATTTTAAAATATATTGTCGTTTTTAAATTACGCAATTTTGATTTTGCTAAAATACTACAGACGAACTATGATCGCTCAATTATTCAAATCTGCAATATATTCAGTACAAGAAAGGGGGCAAAGTTTACCTTTAGGTTCCAAAAACAATTTAAAGTTTCTGATGAAACTTTGTAAAATATTGCTACAATCGCTGAATTATTCTAATTTCTAATATATTCAGTACGAGGGGGCAATAAAGTTTAACTTTCGGTTTGAATAACAATTCAAAATTTGTGACAGGATCTTGGTAAAATATTACAAACGAACTATGATCGCTCAATTATTCAAATCTGCCATATATTCAGTACGAGCGGGTGGTAAAGTTTAACTTTCGGTTTAATAACAATTCAAAGTTTCTGGCAGGATCTTGATGAAATATTACAAACGAACTATGATCGCTCAATTATTCAAATTTGCATTATATTCAGCACGAGGGGGAGGGGTAAAATTTTCCATTCGGTTCCAATAACAATTCAAAGTTTCTGACGAAATCTTTGTGAAGTGTTGCTATGATCGCTGATTTATTCAAATTTGCAATATATTCACTACGAGGGGGCAATAAAGTTTAACTTTCGGTTTGAATAACAATTTAAAGTTTCTGACGTGATCTCTGTGAAAAGTTACAAACATGATTGCTTAATTATTCAAATCTGCAACATATTCAGTACAACCGCGCGGTAAAGTTTAACTTTGGGTTTGAATAAAAATTCAAAGTTTCTCACAGGATCTCGGGTAAATCTTACAAGCGAACTATGATTGCTTAATTATTCAAGTCTGCAATACATTCGTTACGAACGGGCGGTAAAGTTTAACTTTTGGTTTGAATACCAACTGAAAGTGTTTGGCAGGTTCTTTCGAATTATTACAAACGAACTCTGATTTCTCCAATGTTCAAGTTTGCATTAATACAGGATCAGGAGAGCTAGTGAGCGTTTTGAAATTCAAATGAATAATTTGTAACTTTCTGACCGGAATGCGCATTTTAAAGGAAAATAACCTGGAGAAGGAACTACTCCTACCGTTACTAAATTTCGGGGTACTCGCATAAGCACAAAATAATTCGAAGAGGAGCGCTGAACGAACTTGTTTCGAGTTAAATTCGAAGGGTTAGTGAACTAACCAAAAACTATTTTAAGTCCCACAATAAGTTCGTTGCAAAATAGGCGTGGTTATTGAGATTCCTCGACCTGATTAATGCAACGGGTTTTAACCAGTGACCTACGGAATATACATATTGGGGTGGTACGGGATGTCCGCGTTCCTATTTAATTCTTTGGCGCTTACGTAGTTTTAGGGGGGTGTGGGTAGATTGACATGGAATAAACTCTATTGATCGGGTTAAAATCGGCATCATAACCGTCCGATTATTCTTTACAGGTTCTAAGTAGCTCCAGTTAGTGCAGTGAAGATAATGTAGTAAATCAATTTTATTTTTTACTCTAAAAACAACTTTTTTTGTGTTTCTAGAGGTCAAAACATGGAATTCTATGTATAATAAACAAAGTACATGTGTAAAGTGAATTTTGTTTTAGTCTTGAGATTGAAATTAAACAGACAATTCCTTTATACAATTTACCTCGTATTGTGAAGCTGTTTTTTTTCAAGTTCGGTATTCTATAGTAATTATTCATTTCTTCTTCCTGGTCTGCACTTAATTCAATTTTTTAAACTTTGGAATATACATAGTTCATGATAATACAGTTATTTTCACAGTTAAGTGTTTTAATGAGGTTGACGGGCATACTTCTCTAAAAAAGTTATTAAGCTTTTAAAAGATTCTTTATGCATATAATTAAGAGTATTATGAGCGCTGTCATTTCAAAGATCAACCTTTCTAACCTTGTTTTAACCGGGATTTTCCGCAAAGTACGTGTTTAACATTCGCACGTACAGAACCAAACCGTGGTAATCAGATTCTGAACTTCGGTGTTATGGATTGCGGTTAATTTCATATGCGTTAGGCAGCAATAATCAATAAAAAGAATAGTTAATAGATTCCTTTTGTTAATTCGCATTACACGTTGCCAAACTTAATTAAATCAAGCGGTCAAGTCAAGGGCAGGGTCCGTCTATTTTTGTTGCGATCGACACAATCGACTGAATTATAAACTCATTAGCCTTGATGAATGAGAATGCTAGAACAACGATGGTGAAATGTCAGCAGTCGCATCGGTATTCAAAACGCACCCTAATTTTTGAACCTGGATTGTAAAGTAAACCGGAAGCAGGTCTGAAATGGAAATTGATTGTTTGATCGCTTGCGGGGGCGCGGCTATTACGGACAATAAATACCTAGCTTGGCAAACGTGTGATGGATATGAATGCTGCTGCTGCTGCTGCGGTGCGGCGTTGAGGGCGTCGGTCTTTCTACATAGATTAACATCGCCTCTTAAAATAAGCAAAGAGAAACCGCTCTGTTTACTGTTATTATAAACAACTTGCATGTTGAACCAATTTGGGTTTATTGTTTATGTTCGCGTTTGCAGAGCAAAACTTCATCTAAACATTGGTGGTATTTTTGCCTGGTATAGGTCGTTGGATATTACAGTAGGATCAACACAATTTTAGATTGCAGTTAGTCATGAAAACGCATAATCGAATGATTGCCGTTCGAATGAATTTAACACTCGAATGATTCATTCGGATGTACCTACGCGGTGAAAAGTAAAAACGCTCCCCGCTTGCTTCTAAAATGTTCTAATTAAGGAATTTTCCGAATTCTCGTTCCCATCGTCTTTCCTCGGTTTGTTCGGCAAAAACGCGGTAAAACATCGGCTTCGAATAGTTCGAAATTCGAATTCAGGACACCGCTAGCCGTAGTGGTCGCTACCGTACCCTCAGGATTTATGCTAATTTAGTGTATTTACGTGCACGGGTACAACTTCTGATTATCACAACATTCATTTCTTACAATATTGTTTTTATCAACAGTATTATTCTAACTATTAATAAACCTGTTTATATTTACATATTTTTTTAGACTTTTAGAGTTTATTTAGAAGTTTTAGATTTACTGTTGAAGTCTAATCGGATTCCACGAATTCTGTCAGCATTCGGCGAATTTAATGGCTATCGCTTCAGCGCTCTCTTCCGTAACATACAAAACCCAAAAATTAAATATGTCAAATCATTCGATTGATTTTCTGTAACGTCTCTAGATAGCTCGAGATTAGGGCTGGGAATATTTGTCGATATATCGATAATATCGAATAGGCTAATATAAAAACGCATAGCGATATATTGATAATATCGATCATATTAATAAAATCAATAGTATCGGTAATAATATCGATAAAATACAGACTAGATCGCAATACAGGTAATATTCAAAAAATCGTATTATAGTAGTTGGACTGAAAGAATAGAGAAATTATATTCTTCCTAAACCAGTTGATTTATTTGCAAAAAAAAAAATATTTATACAGGGTTTTGCGAAATAAGCGCTCTCTACTTTTACCGCAGGCTACATACACATAAATAAATTAATTTAGGTATTAAAAGGTTTGCCCGTTAGAATTTTCATTGCAACTCTTAAGTCGGCGAAGAATACGGTTCACTCTGTATATTATAAACAATTAAAAAAATATACAGAAGAACTGCGTGGGGAAGCCTTGTTAATATCAACATTTATAATATCAATGCTGCGGATAATGTATCGAAATTATCAATAATAACATCGGTATTACATTTGATATATCGATATTATTATATTATCGATATTTTCGATATTCATATTATCGAAGTTATTGATATTATCGAAATTGTTGATTACCGATTATTAAATTTTCACCCTACTCGAGATATTTTGATAAACGAATGGTTCGTCTATTTTCATTCGAAATATCCCATCACTAATGAAAAGTGAAGTGTATTTCTAAATTAGATTCATACGCTGCTGTTGCTTCGCTGTCAGTATTGTCATTTCGTTTTCGTATTAAACATACTTCAAAATGCTTAAAATTCTTCTAATGAAATTGCGTTCTCTGCATGCAGAAGATAGTTGTTGGTTCTGTAATCAGAAGTTTCTTATCTATATTGTAGCAAGTACCAAAGTATAATCACAATTACTGCTAGTGTATTCCCAAGGATGTTGTTGGATCGTCATCAAAATGCTGTCTTACATTGTTTCTTCGTTGCGAATCGATTACCTGCCGCTTCCCTGCTTACTTAAGTTTGGGGTCTTTTTTACAGTGTTGTCAGTATCAACGAAAGCAATTTCATGAAATGGCGTACTTACATTGCCGGTAGTGGGAATAATTAATTTATTTCAATACTGCTATGAAACAAGACCGGCATGTCGACGATTAGTTGGCAAATCGTGGAGCTATTGCCATAATTGCGCGACTTTTTATTTTACCGAATTGCTCATATTTAACATTTCTAAACAATTAGAAAGTATTTGTACTATTTATTATTTTTATTGTAGAAACGTGCATGATAAATGTCAGTTGGTAAACTAGACTCACATAATAGACGAAAAATTAAACTAAAATTAACTTGAAATACGTTTTTATTTAAATTAGAAACACAAAACAAATACAATTATTGAAATATAAAAGTTTTAAAAATATACATGTCTGCTACGGGATTTGAACTGGGGCCGCTAGGACACCGGCCCACTCGTTGACCGATACACCAAGTCGCCGTTAATTTTATTCCTATTATGTGAGTTAATTGTGTCAAGTTTACCAACTAACATTTATCATGTACGTTTATACAATTAAAATAATAAAAAGTAAATATAATTTATAAAGCCCACTGGCTAATTGTTTCAACATGTTAAAAATGAGCTATTGCGGTAAAATAATAAACCGCGCAACTATGATAAAAACTCCAGGATTCGCAAACTATTCATCGACATGACGGTCTTGTTTCATAGGCGACTGCGAGTTTTTTTTTCACTTAATGTTTGCAGTATTGAAATAAATTAATTCAAAGCAAAGTCAAAGCATAAATACAAACACTTAATTATTAAATTATTTGTGGTATTATTAGTGAGATTTAGAAAACTATTTTTTAATGTTTGTTTGTCACTCACTGACTCGCTGCCTTTTTTTTTGGTAAAATTTATAAATGGAAATCGTTTATGACTTTGTACTGTTATATGCATGGGAAATAAAAAAATATGTGATAATAGTAACCGTAGGTTTTGCGTTACTTTGATCTTCAATTGATTGAGTATAAGGGAATTCAAAATACAATAGGTTTGGTAATTGGCCCTGCGATTGACCATAACATTATCTTTGTACTAAAATTGTCTTATAAAAAAATTATACATATTATTGTTATTAAACGTGAGTGGAAATCATATTCCCTCTGGCAGGGAAGGTGGGTATCCTACCGACTGCGCCATGTGATAAGTCAACAATAATCAAACACGTGCATCTAGTTGAATACTGAAGTAAAATAAACCAGAGGCTCTTACGTATACAGCATGTACTAATACCCCACTACAGACTTATCAATAAACAAAAAATAAATTATAGTCAAGTACCAAGTTGAAAACACACGAACCGTCTTTGGCCGTTCCACCAGGACATACTGTTTATGATGTCGGGAAATGGAGTTGTTTCGTATTTGCACTGTATAATTGGAATTGAAATGCACTGTGGTCAGTACATCCTCGAAAGTTCCATTAATTTTAATTTAGATCCAAATGAAAGTAGCATGTTTGTATATAACAGATAATCTAAAATTTTCTCATTAATCAATCGTACATCGTTGACGGTCATGTTGAATGCCAGTTCAATTTATTGCCCTCAAACTGCGTTAGTTGATGTAGTAAATTATTCGTATATGCCCTACTTCAGCACATTCATACCTATGCCAAACAGAACGAATCGTCAGTTTAGAGCTGTGTTAAATGTAAAAAAAAATATAAAATGTATATAAAGCACTTCTTCAAGGTTCATTTTCACCTTCCTCGCTGAACGGAGTATAGCTAAACGTCATGTAGAATTTAGATAAAAATACGCCGATATACGAGTTATGCCTAAAAGAAAGGTACATTTATAGCAAAGTGTTTTTTTTGTATACCTATTTGTAAGATAGAAACACCTGATTTACATTAACACAGCGATGCAATTTTAAAACACAACGGCCACATAGATTAATATTTACTCATTGAAAGTCACAGTTTGGCCGATGCAACCAGGCCGCATTCTCGAAAAACTCCGTGCAGGACTACTCAAGTTGCGCACTTTTCATAAATACGCTGTTCTTAACATTCAGAATATCCCCAGTATTAACCTGAAGAACAAGCAGATGTACACTACTTCACTACGTTAGCAAAACATGATAAAAATGTATTACGTACGATAGAGGTAGTTTAACTTGTGGAATTTCCACACAGCCTCTGGTAGTTAGCCTTTTGACTGTGTTACAACATTGTCTTCAGTGCCTAAGTCGAAGTACGTAGAAACATGTAGACGGATAACTGGATGGTTATTACGTCGGTTAACCATCTGTTAACCCGATCAATGGAAATTGTATACATGTCAATGTGTTCACAATTTGGAATCCGTTACTCCCGAAATTTCTGTATTGAGACGTATCAATTTTGTGGTATTGAAACGTATGGATATTTCGAAATATCCTTACGTATCGTTACGTACCGCAGAATACTAAGTATCGATACGTATCGTTGTGTCGGTATGTATACTCATATTTATATCAATGTGTCATTGCATTTTTACTTTGTGTGGCGAAAATCCGCTGAAGTTGCGATATGCTTTTGTTGTTTTGACTCGTAGTACGTGTCAGTCACTACTGCGGGCGTGAGATATGACGATTTCTGCATCGATTTCTTGTATCGATTTGATACGAATATTATCGATAGCATATGGGCTTGTCTATACGAAGTGCCGTATCAATGCGTGTCGATACAATAAGTCACATTATCAATTAACCAGGTCAAAAAGTTTCAAATATTCCCGCCGAACTGCTTCGAATCCAAGTACACAGCTAGCTGTTTCTACGGGTTTTATCAACTCTTATTTGAATGCAACAACAATCGCCATAACAAAAAGAACAATAAAAAATAATAAAACATCAATTGAATTAATAATAAATTATCAACAGTGGTCACAACACCTCCACTTTGTATTTACCAACACCTTTATAGAGGTATCATAAGTTTATAATTAAACAATTAAATACAACAAATACAATATTGCCAGTGCATCGTATAACAACCCAAACATTAACCTGCTGTGTGCAGTTCTTCGTAATTACTGGCGACACTTTTCAACTCAAACCGTTATTTGTTGCTGACTCCCCTTCTCCCTCATATTTAGCCACTAGCATCTGGCCTCTTGTCGTTACAAGTTTTTTTTACATTCCAGACGCCAGATGGACCATAACCGTTTTGTAGTCGACCAATTAAACTTTGACACATTTTTAGGGAAATTACAAAATTTAATACAATGAAGTGTCAAGAGTAATATAATATAATAAATATAATAAGTCAATTTTGCCTCTAAAAATATTTATTTTACAATATTTAAGAAGAAATTGCGATCAGGACAATCAGGTCATGTTACTGCTCATATCGTCAGCATTACCTCCTCTTAGTAGGACTGATTCAAATTCTATATTTAACAAAAAAAAGCCACTGCAACGATCCGTTATGTTTATAAACGTTCACATAATAACAATTAGCATGCTCTACATTTGATCCTTTGTTTGGGTTCACAAACAACAGCAGGGGCCAAACCGCAAAAGTCTGGGTGTATCTGTACAACGACATGGTCTAAGCCGAAAATCGAACATTTAGAAAGACGAACTTTTAAACTGTATAAAAAATGAATGTGATGTTTGAGAATACCTAATCAAAAAAATTATAAAACATCTGTTGAAAAATATGGAGTTGCTGTACTCATACCTTTTATATTTATTATTTATTAAAATATGGAGGATTTGTTAAATGCGTTGTATTTAAAAAAATCGTTGTAGATTTAAATAAATTCTTAAACGTTTAATTTAAATATGCCAACATTTAATAAAGCATTACAGATTTAAATAAATCGTAAAACATTTATTTTAAATTTTCAAATATTTAGTAAATCTTTATGTATTTAGACAAATCTGCACATATTTGTTTTAAATCTTGCAATATTTAATAAAGCTTCAGAGATTTAAATAAATCCTTACAGATTTAAATAAATCTTTACACATTTAAATAAATGTTTCAACATTTAGTTCTAAGCCGTCACATTTAATGTTAACCTATCATATTTATTGGACCTTGGTAAGCCCAGCGGACTTAGGAGACCAAGAATGTTTACGCCGCCCGGTAGTAAGGTGCAAGGCTGGACATGGTTAGAGCGTTCGACGCTTCAACCAAATGGACTGAAAATTACTTTTTCAAGGGAATGCTGAGGAAACTTTAGTTAATTGAATTATAAATTATGCAATGTTCATGTTGTTAAATATGTTGTTATTTATGATTAAATTAATATTTATTGTACAAATTCCTGAAATACGGAAAACGTGTTCATAGTTGTTGATCGTTATCACCAGTGTAAACGGTATTGGTCTTCTATGTCGGCTGGGTCTACCAAGGTCAAATAAGTATGACAGGTTACATTAAATGTGGCAGCTTAAAATTAATTGTTAAAACTTTTATTTAAATTTGTAAAGATTTAATTAAATGTGTAAAGATTTGTTTTAATATGTGAAGATTTATTAAATACTGCAAGATTTAAAACAAATATGTGCAGATTTATCTAAATACATAAAGATTTGCTAAATATATGAAAATTTAAAATAAATGTATTAAGATTTATTTAAATCTACAACGATTTATAAAAATAAAAAGCATTTAACTAAATGTGTGTATATATAATAAATACTAGGACAATTCGCCGTAAATAACGCGAAGTGCACAGCACATTTTTACTTTACACTTGGCGTCCCATATATTTTTTGGAATTTGTTTCCTGAACTATTTCAAGAAGACCTTAGTAGCACGTCATTAGGTCATTTGCTGTTACTCCTCCGAACTGTTGCATTATGCAATTATTGCCCCTTACGAGTATCCCTTGCATTATTAACGCCTTCTGAATGACGGTGCATTCAAATTAATCTAATAAGACATCCTCATTGGCCCATTGACCCAACTTTGAGCCCACGCGTGACCCATGATCTTAATTTTACTATAAGGTACGTGCAGAATGCGTTTCTGTGACAATTTTGTATTTACAATTACGTTCCGCAACGTTTATTCAATGTCAAATCTGTAAACGGTTATCCTAATTTGTCCTGTTGCGTAACAAAATGACGGCATAGATGGAATTGTAAATTGGCAGGCGCTCTTGAAATTGTTATGATTGTACCAGTTTAAATTAGTGGTTTTGATGTAATTTGTTGTTTATCTGTGAAAGTGTAAGCTGTAATTTGTACTTTAACATTAGCCTAGAATTATGCAAAAAGATTCTGTTTTATTATAACATAGTTTGGTTGTTTTCCAGCTCGGCTTTTGCGAAAATAACTGTTGGGGGCTAGAACTTTATGATTAAGGTTTTGCCCGACTTTCTGTACAAAATTAAGGGGCACATTCCTGAGGTCATTTTAAGCATAAAATGTCTACTGAACATGGCTAGAAATTGCGATATTTGATTTAAATTTTGTGTGAATATTGTACTAAAAATGATTTACATTTTCGCGGTTTTTTTTGTTTAAATTCATGCAGCAGGGGCGTAGATGCAGGGGGTATCTCCTAAGGTATCGTGAGCACCTCCTTATATCTACGTCCATGGTGAATGGAATCTAACGAAAAGAAGTAGAAAAGAAAAGTGTCTATAATTAAAAATTTATACAAAATTTAAACTCAATAGCTCCTATTTTAGGCGAGATAATTATTAAAGCGTTATTAGACAGTTCCTTTTTCAGGAGGTTGTAACTCTGTAAGGAAGCGTTTATATTTATCTTAGACATTTTTTTCTTAAAATGTGCTCCTTAAGCTTGTACAGAAAGTCATACAAGACCCTTACAAAAGATGTGTGAAAATATTCACTTTTAAAGTATGAGAAAGTCTAGGTGAAGCGTTACGCCCATTATTTACAACTAAATATAAAGTCGCTGCTTTGTCGTCTTCTCATTTATTTATTTTTTTGCTATTTTTACCTCTGAACCGGATTTTTCCTGCGAGATTTATATCGCGTGTCAACTTTCGGACTTATGTGTAAAGAATAAATATTAATTACTGTAGGGAATTCTCTTTGGTGATGTTCGAGGAGCCAGGGAACTTGCAAACCTTGGTTACTTCTGAAAACCTTCTCAAGAAGTTAGATTCTTTGAAGGTGGAAAGTGTACTGAAAATTACCATATTATAGTTATGTGTTTCTGTTAAAATAACCAAAAAATTTTCAGGGAAAAAAAACGAAAGATTCAAATCGTTGACTCTCTTGGGAGAGAGAGCGTTCACGCTAAAAATGATTTAACGAAAAGCAAACTTTAATAATATGTGTAACGCCAAGGGATTTAAACCTTACAACACAATTGTTAACAATAATTATTACTGAGTGAAATTTAACACATCTTTGTTAAGGTATTGATTGGTATGAGAAGCAGATTTCCTGAACATATTTTTCTTTTTTGTATTTGCAATAGCTCTTTCGTATTCTCATTGATTATACAGGGTGTCCGGCAATAGCTTCTCCATAGATCAAGAACGTGTTTTGGGTTCAATACCTTTCAAGGAGCTTTTTGACTCGAATTGAAGCCAAAAACGCGTCCTTGGATCAATCGTTTAATTAATGAAATCATTCGAGTATGTCCATATCATTAGGCCTATTGCGGAACACCCTGTATTGTCTATACAGGGTGGTAAAAATGAGGAACATTGATGATCCAGGCGTAAATAATAATTTTACAGGAAAAGTTTAAAACCAAAGTTTTGTAGCTAATTATTTCTTACATTTTGCCAATTTTAAGTTTTTTGGGACAGCGGGTGGTCTAGTGGTTAAAGTCCCGGGCTTTGAAACTGGACTCTCAACGGCAGTAGGTTCGATTCCTCTGCCCGCCGGAAATTTTTCTGAATAAGTTAAATCCCGCGTGTCCATGGATGATGTGTGTGGTGTGTATGTTGGGTTGCATGTCTTTCAGGGGTGGGGCATTATAGAACTTTTGACAACTTGATTAGGTAGTATTTTTTATTCTTTTTACAGCTATATCTAACGTTCCTAGGGTTGCATAATGATAAGTTCAAGAAAAATAACATTAAAGGTTTATTTTGTAATTTTTGGCACCCTAAATAATTTCCACTCGTGTCAAGTTAAACAAATCTATGGAACAAAAACAATCGCAACTGTTTACCGTTCACTGTCTGAAAATGTGCAATGCGATAGAAAAATAAAACACTTCAATTGCATTTTGAACTACATCAGGCCCAGTGATGAACATAATCGAATGACATCAATGATTCAATGATTGGTCCTCTAGTGATTTTAATGCATATCCAATATTTGCACGCATATGTCCATTACATCAAAGCGCGCCGATTTTTATTGTTACCGAATACGAATTTGCGAACCTTGCGACTTGCACATAATTCATTTGAAATATTCGCAACAGTTTGCTATTTTACAGTTTTCACTGCGAGTGTAAATCACTCACACTAGTGATAGGATATTTCGAACGACAATAATCGAACCATTCGATATTATCAAAATATCTCGAGATATCTCGAAAGGTTACAGAAAACCATTCGAATGATTTAAATTTTAAAATTTTCGTGTTTGTCCATTTCGGAAGCGGGCGTGAAGCAATAAATACCCCCTTACAGTAGGCGTCCAATATAGATGCATGATACGATGATACCACCAGTCGTGGTATTATGAAGCGAATACACAAATGGAGACGGAATTTCTAAAATGCGATTGCATAAAGACGACCTTAGCGGCGTTTTTCCCGCTCGAGATAAGAACCTTGACTTGAACATTACTATTTATTAGAAATAGCAAACACAACAGCTGCCACTGCACTGTTTTGTTTCTTGTGGTCATTTTAATACAGGGTCGTATTTGATAATTTTAATATTGCTTTAAAAAATATAAATAATGAAAAATATGAAAATAAGAGGAAATTTAATAATAATAATAATATATATTATACACTGTGTCTATAAAGTACCTTCCCCCCCCAACTAACTTTTGAACGACTTGATATTTTACCAGCCTATCATTAAATTTTGTATCATTTAAAATGGCGATTGGGAGCTATTTAAATTTTTTTTAAGATGGAAAGATGGGTTGAGTAACACCTCATTTGAAAGGTCTTTTTGTTCTGCGGCTGATCCTAGAGTTTCAAAGAAAAAGATTCAGCCGTAACAAAATGACAAGTGTTTGAACATAAAGAAGTCTATTTAAAAACAACTAAGAATTAAAGCAAAAAGAAATTAAATTAAGTGTTCGAAATGTTCACCACCAACTTCTTGGCACATAGAAAGTCGGTTATGAAATTTTCTGCCTTACATTTTCATAAGTTTCTGGAGTGATATTTCTGCAAACTTCTGTAATGCGTTGCTCCAGTTCTTCAATTGTTTCTGGACGGGTTCTGTACACTTTCGATTTCAGATATCTTCATAGAAAAAAATCTAAGGGGGTTAAATCTGGGGAGCGAGTCGGCTATTCTACAGGCCCCCGCCTACCAATACATCTTTCCAGGAAAATGTCCGTTGAGAAAGTCAGAAACAGGCCTATAATAATGAGGCTTGTTGGAACATAACGTTTTTAATATTATTTCCAGCCACCTGAGATATTTCTTGGAAAATTTTGTCCTGCAAATGAAAAAGTGGACTGCTGGATAAAAAAAATCAAAACAATTTTGAATTGAGTGAGCTCATTTGTTTAAAATCCGCCATTTTGTTATGGCTGAATATGTTTCTTTGAAACTCTAGGATCAAACGCAGAACTAAAAGACCTTTCCAATGAGGTGTCACTCGACCCCCTTTTTCATTAAAAAAAAACAGTCAAAATGGCGATAAGCCGCCATTTTGAATGATACAAAATTTAATTATTGGCTAAAAACTAGTATTTAATTTCCCATTAAAGCACACCAAATGTTGTGGTTGGGGAGCTGGTACTTTATAGAAAGACGGTATATGTTATATGTAATATATATATTTGTTTGTGCATATAAATCCGCGCGTTGGTAATAAGCGTTGTACACACACAAAGCAGTTCTTTGAAAAGACGTTCTTTCCCTCGTACTTTCCCCCCACAGAAACCGATTAGACGTTACAATTGTCAATTGTTTTATCTGAAACACTTGGCAGAGAACTTGCTAACCACGAACAGAAATCGTCAATTAAAAACATCACGTTAATTAAGCACTTAAGCATGTAATTACTAATTAGATGTACGTAACAGGTTTCTAGACGCGGAAGAAAATGAGATGAATTGGATGAATCAGAACCAGCTGTTAAATAATAAAACATCAGTACGAATGACCCTGAAGGTGCTAACTCGCCAACCTGAGTATTCGATGAAGACCACCTTCGCGTGATGAATCGCCGCAGGTACTCCGGGGGAATCGTGTCTAAGAGTTGCGTTTCCGCTCGTAGGACGTGAACTTCAATCACGACTATACGTGCCGTCCTCTGGTTCCGCTGATCGAAGACCTCTCTCATTATGCTGATCTATTCCGCGGGCTTAACCTTAAGGGGCATTAGAAGCAGAAAGAGGCTTTTGCGATCGAGAGTTTATTCACTTGGCGTTCGAGTTGCATTGACATTTGTAAAGGTTCACCACATTGGTTCCGGTTTTTAACTCGTAATTGATGAATTTGGTGGGTTTGGTGATCTTGCACGAAAGCAAAAAT
Source organism: Ctenicera cuprea (assembly GCA_958336395.1). Lineage (NCBI taxonomy): Eukaryota > Metazoa > Arthropoda > Insecta > Coleoptera > Elateridae > Ctenicera > Ctenicera cuprea. Next base: position 13,064,843 of record OY284495.1, on the reverse strand, counting down.
AGTTTTTGAAATGTTAATATTCGTTGAACGTGTGTGGCTTATGAAACTTTTCTTGTAGAGCAGAATATGATGTACCACAATTTATTATTTCCGTAAATGATTTATTGGTGTGCTTTTTTTGTAGATTGAAGTCGGTATTTTTAAGATCGTCGCACAATTTTAGTCCACAGTTTCTTTACAAATAGGTGGATAAGGTCACATTGAGTGACCAGCTCGATCTCCAGACCAAAACCCGCGCGATTTCTTTGCTAAAAATTAGTGATGGGAAATTGAATGAAAATATTAATAATAGTTGGCAACAAGTAACGTAGCAGAAAAACATTCGAATGAAACGAATGAATCTAGTAAATTTATTAATTTAAAAATGAGAACGCTTAACGCGATAAGTAAAGCAAAAGCTTTAATGCAGAGGGCATAAAACTAATGAACGATGCCGGCGCCCTTTTTCTAAGCTGTGCTGTAAAACCCCGCGATATGCGATGACCTATATAAATATTAGGAAGTATAAGGATCATAAAATTATGTGACATAATTCATTACGTCGCATAGTTCGGGAATTCTTCTTTAACTTGCTTGGAAATTATTCGAAAGAATTCATTCGATAGTTCATCATTCATTCACCGAAAATCAGACCCACTTATATGGTGGAAAAATAATAAAAATGAAAACCCAAATATAGCAAGCTCTGCTTAACCTGACGCAGCACACTAAGTGCTCTTCACGTGTCTAACATGTCCCATCCAGAAAATCCAACTTAACTATCGGGACCGCTCTTCTTCTTCTTCTCTAGTGCCATATCCTATATAGTGCATTAGCGATCTCTTTCTTATGTCCGTGGTTGGTGCGCGGGCCCATCCTCGCAGCTACAAATTTATAACAATCGTGCTACAGTCAGGTGCGAACCCGAGTTGGCCGAATAGAAGGCAGGATCGTATAGCGACCGCCGAAAAAGGTTAAAAATCCTTATTTATTTTGTAAACTTTAATACATTTTTTTGCATCTTTTTTTTTCTGTTTGGCCACACTTGTTGCAGTCACAAATGCATCATTTCGGGCCGAAAATATGCTTAGTCTTGTTCACCTAATCAAGGTTTTGCCTGATATCATTCGGAGCTGTTCACTGTATGGGTTTCGCCGGGTCACCCGGTTTGGTCCAGATCGGGTCCACAACACAATACCCGGTTTTGTATATATAATAATTGGGTACGGGTTTGACCGGGTAACTCGGCCGGGTCAAGTACGGATCTGATACGCGTTTGGTTTGGATCGGGTCCGCAAAACAAGACTCGTTAAATCAAACCACAACAAACTCAACCGAAAGCAGTCAATAAGTGTGAATTTGTGACCAAATCCGATTTTTAAGGACCTGGCGGGTTTAAAACCGGTTTCCTACTTGATACCGGGTCCGGATTTAATAGCCGGCTTGCGCACGAGACTGAGTCCAGGTTTGAAGCCAAACCCGGGTTCTGAGCCGGGCCCAGGTTGAGTTGGGTGTTGTGTAAAATTGGTCCGGGTCGGATCCTTAGGTGCTGTAATGGGCCGAAAAGATGACTTTCGTTTTGGGTCAAGTCGGGGGGTAATAAGGCGGGTATTATATAACTGCAAACTTAACTTTTTTATGTCCCAAACAGAATCAACTTGAGTTTTTCAGTCGATTGAACTAATTTTGAGCTCTTTGGTTTTGGTTACAAAGAACGAAGCGGACGCTACTCGGTGCTGGACGAATTTGATTTGGGTTGAAAATGGCGCGTTGAATTTTCATCCCAGTTACCAATCTGTTCAAGAAAGCAGTGATTTCTTTTATTCACGAGATATGCTTGTCCTGTACAACGTTTACACTTACCATCTCAGTATTTATTATTGGTATCTACGCACGTACGCATATGGAAGTGTAATTTATTAGCGACCTCATGACCTTAGATTGTCACTTACAGTGATAGCAGTTGTTTTAGAATTAGAATCATTTGATTTATGATATGTCTAAGGCGATTTATTATCACGTAAATATATTCTGTTCAGTTAGTTTATAACAAACTGACTGATGTTTGACAATCTAGGTTGAAAATAAAATTTTCTAGTTTGTTTAAGTTTTTCACCGTTGATAGAATGTTTTTCGGTTGCTGACTAAAGGAGGGAAGACATTTACCGTTAAAATTTTTTAGACTATACGTTTAGAAAGGATTGACAAACGTAAATTTGGGGCTTGCACTGAAAATAATTATATTATAAACTGAATATTTTTATTTTAAATTATAATAAATTAAAATCGTTGAAAATCGACACAATACCACCATTTACGTCAACTACAACAAAGTTATAACGTAACAATAATGACATAACCTCCTACTTGTTTACTGTGACAGCCTAAAAGTCAATCTCACACTGGTAAAAAATAGAAACTAGAAAGCAGGGACGTGCACCGAACCCTAATCGAAAACCGGAAAAAAACACAAAATTTTCCGAACCGCAACCGAAACGAAAACCTAAATCAGAAATTTCTTGAACCGTAACCGAAAACCGTAACCGTAAATAACATGATATGAATGCTTTACCAGCAGAATACATTTTTCCTTTTTACTCGCAACTACTTAATTTTTGTGTTATTGGCAGCCAGTGAGCCGACTGTGTGCACGTGGCTGCGTCTGCGACGCTGCCACTATCGCTAAGAATTCTAGAGAATATACAACATAAAATAAAGATAATCTATGTACCCCATTTCCAAAAAGTAGTAAAATTACGGGATTCGAACTCTCGACCAACCTATGCCTCACAATGTTGTACACGAATTGTAACACTGAGGCAACGGCGCCGTCTGTTGACGGTCGATGCTAGCATATAGAACACATACATAATCAGCACGTCATACGCTGCCTAAACTACGCTGCATGTTATGCAATGACGGCATGCTGTATACCGGCAAAATGTTGCCAGCCGGCACTGGCCTGCTAGTCAGTGTGATATATGGTAGGGAATACATCCATGCCTACAAGAGATGTCACAACATTTGTTTATTGGGTACACTTGACTACAGAACTTAATAGTGTCACTTTACATTACTACGAAAATAATACTATTACAGATTTATAGCAACAGGCATAGCTAACTACTTACGAAATATTAATAATTGAAACAAAATTCTGATGATAATTCTAATAATAGATGTCCAACAAGACCGTACTTCACAAATATTTTCTTATTGTTTTAAGCTAATTGCTGCCGGTATTAAAAAATATAATAAGCAACACGTAATGTTAGGATATAACATTCTCGGCTCCGCCTCGGTCTGTATTACCCTTCCTCGAATACATTCCTTGTAGCTTAAATAACTATTTTATGCCCTTTTTAAACAATGTTATGTTTCTAGGATTTCTAGGTTATTGTTGGAAGAAAGTTTTTTTTGCAATAATTCGAAAAAATTCTTTTATTTCATTATCTGTTTGAGATTTTCGTGAAAAGACGGATTTTACAAAAAAAAACGACGTACAGTCTGTTCTATGAAAGGAAAGACCGTAGATACTTTATTTTTTATGTAACCCCCAGCAGCAGGTTTTTCTAAAATTCGACAATAACGAAAATTTTTTTGCTGCTAGTTTTTCGTGATAATTTCAACACTTTTTTCAATTGCATAGCATACTTTTTTCCACTTAATCTTCTCAAAAATTTTCTTTGTTTTCATCAAGAAATACCGGTAACCGTAACCAAAACCGAAATTTTTAGTAGTAGTAAACCGTAACCGAAATTTAAAAAAATTTGAACCGAAACCTGAAACGCTATTTTATTTCAGTTCACGTCTCTGCTAGAAAGTACGATTTACAATGCAAAAGTTTCTAAAGTTGCTAGATTTAGTTTGTTATAAGCTAAAGTTTTTACAGAATAAAGTTCTTTTGAAGTTCTTCGTAGCTAGGGTTGTCAACCTTTAAAGTTGCCTAGGAAGGTAGTCATTCATTAGCGTGTGGGTTGGGGAGCGTGTGACGGGTAGGGAGTTATTTTAAGTATGCAGGGGGCGAGTCCGGGGGTACTCCCTTGAATCTGTTAAAATTTAAGATGAAATATGTAATTTAAAGTACAAATTTCGCTTGTATTTTTTGTTGCTTATCATCTAGTTTTTGTTTAATTCATTTTCGCAATTATTTGTTTTGTAATTCTTATTAGTATTTTATTTCAGTTTGCACTCGTTTGTCAGTGTTGGACGTGAAACATTCTTTTTATGCAATTTCTTTATATCCTTTTATACTTTTGCATTGTATTTGCTTGTCTGTCGTCTAAAATTAATTATTGTTTTTTTTTCATCTAATTCTTGTGACTACGATTTAAAGATCAACATTTTCTGTTTGTAAATGATTTGGTTGTTTTATTAATAATCACATGTACATCAAAACTGTTTGTTGAACTTTTTTTACTATCCAATAGTAGTACGTCCCTTTGTCAATTTTGAGAATCCGCTTCATGCATTTTAATTGACTTCTTTGGACGTTGTCTTGTTCATTCCATCTCCAAACTTCCACTACATTTATCACAGTCCTTCCTGCAATTACGTTAAAAATCGTCAATCATGTCTTGAAATCTTATTGACAGATGCTTTATTGCTATAAGAGGGCTGGTTGGTTAAATAACTTGACTATTTTGATATAGTTTCCTTGTAACAAGTTCAAAATTTAATTATTTATGGCTTTATTCGTGAAGCGATTTTCTGATTGAAGTAGTTTTAATTTTTTCAGTTTTACAGTAATTTATTTTTCTTTGAAGAGATGGCGGAATGACATTTTACTTTGCTAAGTTTGGCAACTTTGTTAAGATGACACGTGGTCAGCAGGCCCGGAACCAACTTCGGCTGCCAAAACCTGGTCTAGAATGTTATCGTTAGACGCTCTTAAGTGGAATTGATAATTTAGATGCTCAAACTTTTTGTTTATCAATTTCACCTAAAAGCGTGTTCCTATAAGCTTCACCACTTCAGTTTTTACAGGCGCAGAAGCCGCCGGTAGGTCAGCTGACCACGTGTAATCTTAACAACGTTGCCAAACCTATCGAAGAGATATGTCGTCGTGTCATCTGCCCTTTAAAATTACAACACAAATTTGTTTATTAAAAATTTATTTTTCACAAAAAATTTAGCCAAAAGAATTTTTATTTTTCACAAGTTATTTTCTTGTCAACATTTTTAAATAAAAAATGTATCTGTAAAGTGTTTTTGAATAACCACAACAATTTATTACTAAAAAATATTTTATTTTTGATGTAAATAAAGGGTGTTCCCACTTGCTGCAAAAATTTTCTCAAAGATTTTGTTGGGTCGTCATCCAAATGTTGTCTTACGTTACGAACAACAGTCACTTTTTAAATTTTAAAAATTATAAATTTTTTTTTGGAAATTATAAGAATTTTGGAAAATGTAAATAATTTTGGGTTTTGAAAATTTTTGAAAATTTTAAAATTGTTTTAAAAGTGAAAATTTTTGAAAGATTTAAAAACATCTTGTTTATATAGTTTATAACTTCTTAGAAACTGAAAATTTTTAATATTTTTGAAAAGTTTTGAAAATTATGCAATTTCTTTAATAACTTCTTAAAAATTGAAAATTTTTGAAAAATTTTTAATATAAAAATTTTGAAAAACTGAAAATTTTCGAAATTTTATAAAAACTGCAAAATTATAAAATATTTGATAATGTTGTAAAAATTCAAAATTTGTTAAAATTTTTTAAATTTTTGAAAATTTTAAAATTGTTTTAAAAGTAGAAAACCGAAAATTTTTGAAAAATTTAAAAACATCTTGTTTATATAATTAATAGCTTCTTAGAAATTGAAAATTTTTTATTTTTTTTTTAAGTTTTGAAAATTATGCAATTTCTTTAATAACTTCTTAAAAATTGAAAATTTTTGAAAAATTTTGAATATAAAAATTTTGAAAAACTGAAAATTTTCGAAATTTTATAAAAACTGAAAAATTATAAAATATTTGATAATGTTGTAAAATTTCAAAATGTGTTAAGATTTTGAAAATTTTTGAAAATATTAAAATCGTTTTAAAAGTGAAAATTCGAAAATTTTTGAACAATTTAAAAACATCTTGTTAATATAATTAATAACTTCTTATAAATTGAAAATTTTTAATATTTTTGAAAAGTTTTGAAAATTATACAATTTTTTAATAACTTCTTAAAAAATGAAAATTTTAAAAAAAATTTGAAATTTGATTGAAAAACTGATAATTTTTGAAATTTTTTAAATGCTGAAAAACTAAGATATTTGATAAGGTTGGAAAATTTCAAAAGTTATAAAAATTTTGTGTAGAAATTTTTGAATGTTTGTTAGATCGTCATCCAAATGTTGCCTTACATTGTGATTATCAACAGTTTTGGTTGCGAATCGATGGTCTGCCACTTCAATGCTCGAGTGCAGTGGTTCTTTTGCCTCTATACATAAGCTGAAGCTTACGGTGTTTGTGGTAATGTTGTAGAAATCATCTTCCAACCATAGTAATTTCAAGAAATTTTATTCAATAAAGTGTAATTTCAATTAAATATCGCAAGATTTATTTATAGTAACTGTTAATGCAGGTTTGATTTCCGACGTTAATAGAAGAATGTGGGAATATTAATTCAAACTGTAATATCATTTTTTACATAGTTATGTAAAACTTATAACATAAATGAGTAATTTTGTGTTGCACTGAAGGATCTAACAAACAATAAATTCTCGATACGTGAACAAGTAAGCGGATTACTACCACAACTTATCAGTAGCACTAACAAGAAAATATTAGTCTCATTTAAGTAATTAATCGAATTTATTATAATAATTATAATTTATAGCTAAATATATTTTTTGGCTCTATGTTTATCAAGGAAGTTTTCAATCTTCCGCATGCCGCAATAATTATTATGAATCGAAAAATAACTTCACTTTCATCCCACGGTGCTATTTGATATCTCTGTGTAAACGTAAGGAATGTGTTTGCGCAGTAGCTGAAAATTTCTCATCAGACACTAGCTGAACTTTAGCTGTCGTTTAGCTAATATCTCCAAAAAGCTTGTCATGTTTACGAAGCTTTTTCGTTATTGGTTTGCTTGTCAATTAATTTTTCTTAGGAAGTGAGCTGCGTGAGTTTTACGGAAAATAAGCGAAGAGTTTCACCTCTAATTTTAAATACCCGTAATATTTACTATGTTGCTTAAGATATCGAATTCGATTTGGACCGTGCCCTGGTTAGTACCCCGACAGTGGTACATTGTTAAGGCTACCTACGACAGTCGATTACGGCGCTGCAATTGTCGCCAAAAACACCCAGTAGAACAAAGCAGTAGCATTTCACCATGTACACACTAAGAAAATATTTACTAATTAATTTAAAAAAATTAAAAACAATTTACCCACCCCTGTCGGGGTTCGAACTGGCGGCTATCAACGCCGCGCCGCGCCGCGCCGTACACGCATTTTCCAACAGAGCTACTGGGCTGCTTAAACCGAACATGGAACATTAATACCCGACTTGCGTGGCTTTAAGAAAAAGAGCTGCCTGGCAACCGCCACGGGACCTTCGTCGCATTTATTGAAGTTTTTGAAAATATAATTTATTTCGAAAATTTTGACAATTTTATGGAAACTTTGAATATTTTTAAAATTCGCTAAAAATGTTGCATATAATTTATACCGGATGTTTTTTAAAAATATACAATTTTTGCTTTTACTTCAAAATTTTTGAAAATTTTGATTACTGTGAGATTTTTGGAAATTATGAAAATTTATGAAAGTGTAAACTATTTTGGGTTTTAAAATTTTGAATATGTTTAGACATATTGTAGCATTAAAAATTGGACAGGTTTGAAAATGTCGAAAAATTGCGGGAAATTTTTAAAACTGTAAAATAGTAATAATTTTTTGAATTTTAAAAGAAAAAGTAAAAAATTTAAAAAATTTGAGTTGTAAGAGTTCGCTATAATGTAAACGAAGCTTAAGTTAAGCTTCGTTTACATTATAGCGAACTCGTTCGTAGCAATTCGCTAGATGTAAAAGGTGAATAGTACACGAACGAACGAATTCGTTCGCAATCGGTCATGTTCCGGCCGGTGTCGGTAAATGAGCGAATCATCAAAGAAAATTCGTGCTCTGTGTAAACAATTTAAATACGTAGACGAGCATTCGGCAGTTCCTTGCAAAAGTGCAACACGAATCCCACATGATGCTTACGAATGTATGGATCATCAACAACTGCGAATGCTCTGCTAAGTGTAAACAAGAAAAGGTGAACCCTACCAAACGAACGAATCCATTCGTTCGTTCGTTCGTTCGCTTATGTTCGCTATAATGTAAACGAAGCCTTATGAAAATTGTGTAAATTTTGAAAAAATTTGAAAATTTTAGAAAATTTTGTAAAATTTTGGAAAATGTTTGAAAATTTAAAACATAAATATATAAAAATTTGAATGTTTTTGAAAATGTTGAAATTTATAAAGAACCGAAAATTAGATTATTAAAAAATTTGGTAAATTTTGAAAATATCAAAAAGTTAAATAATTTTGAGTTGAAATAATTTTCCTATTTTATTAATTTTTGAAAATTTCGATATTTTTGGAAATTTTAAAATATTTTAAAATTTTAGGAAATTTTTTTTTAAATCGGTTTTATTATTTAGTGATTATCCAACTAAACAGTTCAGGTAAACGATGTAAAGGAAACCTTATGAATATTGTTTTTTTTTCCTTACACTGATAATTGTCAAATATATTAAATTCTTAGGCTAAACGGTCGAATAAAAACGCATTCTGACGAACGAAGGATGTAATTTATTAATGAATCATTTGTTTGACGACGTTTCGAATTAAAATTAATTAATAAGGAAACCTCCCAGAGGTGCTTTCTCAGTGGAAGATTGTTCCTATTGTCATTTAACATGTTCGTGCCGATTTCGAAGCCGCAATTCGTACATTTTTTAATATGGAAATTTCGCTGGGAGGACACTGGGGATGGTAGGAAGATCGGGCTTGCGCAGATCGTCTATTCGACATGCGTAGAATACGAATCTAACGTTCTTTTCCGAGCGCATCTATTTTGAAGTAGGCACTCTCCCAGCTATGTTTTGAAGCAGTCGAGTGGTTTTATATTTTGTGTTTTCTAGTTGCAACTAATGTTTTTCCCTTGAAATTTCAAAATCGATTTCATAGTTTGGTGATTACTCAATTAATCTGTTCAGGTAAAAGACCAAAAGGAAACCTCCTAGTGGTGTCATCGCAATGGAAAGTTGCTCCTATTGTCATTTAACATGCTCATACCGATTTCGAAGCCGAAATTCGACAATTTTTGAAACAAAAAATCGACGGGGGCAGTGGGGGGGGGGGGGGGGGGGGTGATTGGCCATTCGACATGTGCAGAATACTAATCTAAAGTTATTTTTTTTGCGCGCTTATATTGAAGTAGAGCCCCATTTTTTACTGCAGTCGCCCGTTCTTATGGTGTTTTGTGTTTTATAGTTGCAATGCAACCGATGTTTATCCATTAAAATCCCAAAATCATTTTTTTAAGTCCATAGACGTTTGGCTGATAGCCGTATTTTTGCAATCACCCAATTAAATTGTTCAGGTAAACGACCAAAAGAAAATCTCTCAGTGATGTTTTCTCAATGGAAAGTTGTTTCTATTGTCATTTAACATACTCATATCGATTTTGAAGCCGAAAGTCGTAAATTTTTGAAAAAACAAATCGACGGGGAGGCGATGCGTGGGGGGGAGATTGACAGCGCTTTTGCGCAGATCGTCTATCCGACATGCGTAGAATACGAATTTAAGGTTCTGTTACGAGCGCGTCTATTTTAACGTAGAGCACCTCTCCCCTCTTTTTTATGGCGGACCAACCTCATTTTCTTGCGGTGCCATCCTATTGCAATTGGCAATCTATGGGCCAAATTTGGTTTTTCTGCGTTAAGGCGGATAAACTGTAAAGTGTATACAGACACACACACACACACATACACCTCTGCAGCGTCCGCTTTATTGGCCTTCCAAGGCCCTAAAACCTGCTTATTAGTCAAAATGTTAAGTTAAGTAAAAAGCAGTTAGTTTCCCGACTGTCGGGGTAGTAACCACCGTCATTAACTTAATTTTATGATTTTTCAATTTCTGGCTGGACAGGATGAACAAGTACTAGGTCTGATCTACCTTGGAAGTTTTGTTTAAACAATATTTTAGTTGTGTTTTATGCAAATTTCTAGTCGTTATTTTGATCTCCTGCAGGGTAACCTTGCAGCATGTTCAGTGAACGCTACAAATTTACTTTTTTCCCTTACTTCCGCTAATTGATTTTTTAAAAAGGACAACAAGGCGTGACGTCATACAAACCGCAGTATAATAAAAACAACATTTCTTTTACACTTAAATATTGTGATGAAAGACTTACTTAACATTTGTTACAAGAAGTCTGTTTTCTCACGTAAGTAAAGTTACTCGACTTTGTACGTGCATTTCATGATTTTCTTTCCCTTGTGAACGTACACTGTTGCAGTGAAAGAGGAATGTTTTGTTTGCGGTCTTGAACAGTACTTACCTGAAGCATCAGACCGAGCAGTCTCAAGTTCTTGGATGGTTTTAATTCATGGATCATGACCGCGTTTGTCGCTGTGATGTTAAATGTTAAAACCTTCAGAATTATTAACGTTTTACGGCTCGAGAAAGTTGTAGACAGGATGCCGATGTTAGGGTTACACAAGAAGTGTGAGTTTATGTAAATGTTGATAGATTTTACCATACAATTGTGAAGTACAAAAATTGAAATCTTTTTCTTATAGTGTCATACCCTATTCAGGGCGTTGGCTACCTCTCTCTGTGTCTGTGTTTAGTGCGCGGCGATAGATATTTTGCCCAGACAGACATAGGGGACCTACAGTTTAACGTGGGCTCCGAACCACAGGAAGTGCATGCACTTTTTCTCCAGAAAGGTTTTCGTGGGGATAAATCCACCTCGCTAGTTTCCCGTTGCCTTGCGAGGGAGAACGACCGGGCCGGGGATCGAACCCGGATCCGCTGCGTGGTAGCCCGCGCGCTTACCACTAAGCTACGGCCGCTCTGTGGAAATACAAAGATAATTTCAGAACATGTTTATTCATTGCGGTAAGTTGGGGGCGCTGCAATCGATTAGGGTATTTTATGATGTTACCTAGTTTCGGCAGCAGATGGTTCTGCAATTGAGGTTAACAAGTATGTAGTATGTTGCTTTCTTTGTTTTAGCATTAGCCTTCATTTATTTTAATCTCTGCTTTAAATCAACCATTTAAAATGAATTTAAGTTTTACTTTTTATCCTGGGTTATGGTAAACAAAATTACATTTTCCTCAAGTCGCTAAATAATTTCTAACGTCAAAAAATAAATTTTAGATGTCAAAAATTGAATTTCAGATGTTTGAAATTAAGGTGGTGACGTCAAAAATTATTTTTTTTGACGTCAACACATTAATTTCCGAAAGATCATCGAATTTCGGATGAAAATAATTATCTATCTAATTTTGACGCCAAAGAAATGAAATTTTGACGTCCATAAATGAGTTTTTGACGTCAATAAATAATTCTTGACGTCAGTAAATGACTTTTTGTCGTCAATAAATAATTTTGAGGGTGAAAAATGCTGTCATTTAACGGTAGTAGTTTGGGCTAGAACCATAAAGCAAACATTGACTGATAGGTGAGGTACTGGCTAAGAGAGAGCGTGCTTACATCCGCACCGGCTTGTCACATCACATTGAACAATATTTAATAATATAATGAATTAGGGAACGATGCAGTCAGAAGTCAAAACGGCAGTCTTAAATCAAATGAAATAGTGAGAAACAAATTCCAGAGATTCCAACAGTACAAATTTTGCATTAAATCAAATAAATTAGTAAATTTTCAAGTAAAAAATTTAAAAATTTAGTTTTTCACGTGAGAGAAGACTGAAAATGATTTTTTTAAAGTCGATAAATCAATTATTTATGTTTAAATAAATATTTTTTTGACGTCAAAAAATCAATCAATTACTGAAGTAAGAACATTTTTTTGACGTCCTTAAATGAGTTTTTGACGTCAAAAAATGGACAGACATTAAGTTTTTCACGAAAACAAAATTATATTGTTGTTTATAAATACGTCATTATGGTTAAAGAATAGCATTTATATTAATTTATTATTTAGTATTAATATAATACTTAATTTCTTCAGCAATGATTATTTATTTTAACCTTATATGTATTTTGACATGTTTACATGCCATCATCAAAGGTAGTATTACCTTTGATAACGATTTTTAAACGTGTCGAAAAACGTATAAGGTTAAAATAGGTAAATATTGTTGAAGTTATTCATGTTCAATATGAACTTCAACGAAGTAAAGCTCGAACTGAAAATAAATTTATTGTTTATTTCTTAATTGTGTAAGCGATTTTTAGGCATCAAAAAATAATTTTTTGACGTCAAAAAGTTCTTGTCGTCAGAAGTGGTTTATTTATTAGTAATTACCAATCATTTTTTTCTAAAATTGATTCCCAAACGTTAAAAAGTATATTTTGACGTCAGTATTTTTTGGCGTCAAAAAATAAATGTCAAGACTTTTTAAAGTCAAAAAATCAATTATTTATGTTAAATTATTTTTTGTCGTCAGTAAATGAGTTTTTGACAACAAAAAATAAATTCCAGATATTTGAAAATTGTTTTTTGTCGTCAAAATACTAGTTATTGATGTCGGAAAATATTGTTTGACGTCTATAAATGAGTTCTTAACGTCGAAAAATAATTTTCTGACTCCAAAAAATCTACTTTTAATTCACATGTAAACAAACTTTGTTTAAAGGTAAAAAACAATAACGTAGTTACTAACTTTCTTCCAAGTAAAAATTTTAAACGGATAAAATGAGTTAAACGTTTATTAGAGTTCAACGAACACACAAAAATACAGATAATATATGTATAAACAACAAAGCACAATAAAACAATAAGCTGCAAGCGTAGTAGTCGAGCGTGGTCAGATATTTCTCTAAAAGAACATATCCTAATACAAGACGGTCTGATTATGACTTGCCGTTGACAGTTAATTTTTGGTCTAAATTAACGGACTTGACATTAACTTCGCTAGCGATATACACCACTGCTGCTCCCTTGCGGTGGTCTGGTCGGACTGCTGCTGCTTAGCCGGGTGACACGCGATTTGTTTCGCTCGTCGTGTACTGCGCGGCCCGTATAGGTGGCGCTAGTAGTATATTATTGTATGGGGTGCGTGTTATGGGTGTAACAACTTAATACTTAAGCACGATTGCAATACCCCCAACATGCAAACCTCCTATTGTTAATGTAAAAAAATTTAGGATATGTTTAAAAACATTCTTTTCTATTTATGTAATATGTAAAGTTATAGAAGCGTGAAAACCCTGATTAAATTGGGAATTATTTGTGAAAACTTCAACATTTTTTGGAATTCTGAAAAACCGTTGCATGGAGAAGTAGTTTAAGATTCTTTACTTTTCTATACTTCGACTATTGTGCAAAAATTTATTTCGAGAATTTGACGGAAATACATGTTTTACACAACCTAGAAAATAAAATAAATGTCTTTCAGAACAGTCGAGTCGGTACTTTAATATAAGAGATTCCATAATGAATTAGTTGCGGTTGAGTGTGAGAAAACAAGCCAACTGTTAAATTTCAACAAAATGGTGCTCTTACAAACGCTGTAGTAGGTACATATAAATTATTAAATGGAGTAAAATTTATCTCGAGGCAATTTTGTACTATAAATTTAATAACAATCAATACATGGCTTCAAATTTGTATGTCTTTTAAACTTAAAACTTGTTTAGCTTAAGTTAATTGCTATGAGTTGTGCTTATTTGATATCTAAAAAGGTATTGATTAATGATGCAACTAAATTAAATTGAATTTTACAATTTTACTAAGGCTTCATTTGGATTAAGTCGTGCATGCAACCTTAATATTTGTATAGTCGTTCAACAGTTCATATCATATAATGATTTCAAAAGACTATTAGATATAAATCAAGCATTCTAAAAACTTAAGATTCCAGAAAATACTGTTACACTAATCACATGAACATCCGGCTTTGATTTATGCATTTGCAACTGCTTCTACCGACACTTGATTCGTAATGAAATCCTCACGAATTAGCACATGTAATTTATTTGCGTTATCACGCTAGAGATCGGAACGTATGACACGTGGTCTAGCATTTAAATTTACATGCCACGCTGTGCATAATTAAATATGCTCGATGTAATTAGAATAATTTTGACTTATAGGTATTGTGCAAACGTACTATATTTTATTTCCGGCCTCGTGAGGAATGAAAAATAATGCCAGTTGTGAATGTTAATTATTATAATGAAACGATTTTATGGCGATAAACGTATGTAGATTTAAATAACCCCTTAGGAGTTATTGGACTAGTCAGATTAATCACTAAAGTTGGCATATCCGTCATATGCGTGACTGTCAAATATATAGGGAGGCTTGCGATTGCGTAACAGTTTGGTTTTTTTGTAAGGAGTCTAAATGTGTATTATTATTGTACGTATTTTATGTAAAAGAAAATTCCAAAAGGGCAACAGTCGGCTAAACTTTTTGGTGCCCAACGTGGGGTCTTGGGTTTTTTTTGGTGCCCAACGCGTAGTTTGAAATTTAGATTTTATGAGAACGCAGTAAAAAGGAAATATTTTCGATTATGTTCGTGTGATAAAATACTTCTTGTGGTTTCGTGACTGATTTCTGTAAGGAGATTTTTGTAAGGAGTCTAAATGTGTATTATTATTGTACGTATTTTATGTAAAAGAACATTCCAAAAGGGCAACAGTCTGCTAAACTGTTTGGTGCCCAAGGTGAGGTCTTAGGTGACTCTTTTTTAGTACCCAACGTGTAGTTCAAAAATGAGATTTTATGAGAACGCAGTAAAAAAGAAATATTTTCGATTATGTTCGTGTGATAAAATACTTCTTGTGGTTTCGTGACTGATTTCTGTAAGGAGATTTTGTAAGGAGTCTAAATGTGTATCATTATTTACGTATTTTATGTAAAAGAATTTTTTAAAAGGGCGACAGTCTGCTAAACTTTTTGGTGCCCAACATGGGGTCTTGGGTGACTCTTTTTTGATGCCCAACGTGTAGTTCTAAATTTAGATTTTATGAGAACGCAGTGAAAAAGAAATACGTTCGATTATGTTCGTGTGATAAAATACTTCTCGTGGTTTCGTGACTGATTTCTGTAAGGAGATTTTTGTAAGGAGTCTAAATGTGTATTATTATTGTACGTATTTTATGTAAAAGAAAATTCCAAAAGGGTAACAGTCTGCTAAACTTTTTGGTGCCCAACGTGGGGTCTTGGGTGACTCGTTTTTGGTGCCCAACGTGTAGTTCGAAATTAGGATTTTATAAGAACGCAGTAAGAAGAAAATATTCTCGATTATGTTCGTGTGATAAAATACTTCTTGTGGTTTCGTGACTGATTTCTGTAAGGAGATTTTTGTAAGGAGTCTAAATGTGTATTATTACTGTACGTATCTTATGTAAAAGAAAATTCCAAAAGGGTAACAGTCTGCTAAACTTTTTGGTGCCCAACGTGGGGTTTTGGGTGACCCTTTTTTGGTGTCCAACGTGTAGTTCGAAATTTAGATTTTATGAGAACGCAGTAAAAAAGAAATACGTTCGATTATGTTCGTGTGATAAAATACTTCTCGTGGTTTCGTGACTGATTTCTGTAAGGAGATTTTTGTAAGGAGTCTAAATGTGTATTATTATTGTACGTATTTTATGTAAAAGAAAATTCCAAAAGGGTAACAGTCTGCTAAACTTTTTGGTGCCCAACGTGGGGTCTTGGGTGACTCTTTTTTGGTGCCCAACGTGTAGTTCGAAATTTAGATTTTATGAGAACGCAGTAAAAAAGAAATACGTTCGATTATGTTCGTGTGATAAAATACTTCTCGTGGGTTCGTGACTGGTTTCTGTAAGGAGATTTTTGTAAGGAGTCTAAATGTGTATTATTATTGTACGTATTTTATGTAAAAGAAAATTCCAAAAGGGTAACAGTCTGCTAAACTTTTTGGTGCCCAACGTGGGGTCTTGGGTGACTCTTTTTTGGTGCCCAACGTGTAGTTCGAAATTTAGATTTTATGAGAACGCAGTAAAAAAGAAATACGTTCGATTATGTTCGTGTGATAAAATACTTCTCGTGGTTTCGTGACTGGTTTCTGTAAGGAGATTTTTGTAAGGAGTCTAAATGTGTATTATTATTGTACGTATTTTATGTAAAAGAAAATTCCAAAAGGGTAACAGTCTGCTAAACGTTTTGGTGCCCAACGTGGAGTCTTGGGTGACCCTATTTTGGTGCCCAACGTGTAGTTCGAAATTTAGATTTGATAAGAACGCAGTAAGAAGAAAATATTCTCGATTATGTTCGTGTGATAAAATACTTCTTGTGGTTTCGTGACTGATTTATAATAGGTTGCAGGTATTGTAGTTTTTGAGGCATAACTAATTTTTAAACAGCTGCAAATTTGGATACAACACAAGCTTTGCATTTTTATAATGCATCCGACAAAACGAGTTCTCTAATAATGTACAGCAAGGCTACATCCCGAATTGCGAATTTTTAATGTATTTTTTCTTCACTAGAAATTAAACGCAGCAAACTGCTGTATCAGATCTTAAATACAGCAGTATCGTATTAAATTAAGAATTGTAAGTTAGTATCTGAATTTATAATTAGCATTTCGTAACTGGGAAAGCATCACGACGCACGTTATGGTATTAACTTTATTGATTTTTAGATTATAACAACTTTCTTATAAGCTGCTCTTAATATCCTTAAGTTCATTATTTAGAACGAGCAAGTTCAAGCTTTAAAAATGTCGTACAAACTTGTGTTTTAGTTGTTGAAAGCTCGGCATCAAAGATTCAGTTTCTTTTGGTCTTTCAAACGTATTACAACATTAATTCCGGACGAGAAACTTCATATAGAAAAGAAAAAAATAAGAATCGAAATAATTTTGTAGAATATTGGAATTGCGCATTTACATTGTTGGATTACGAAATTAAAAATGTGAAACAGGAGAGATGGGTGGGGGGAAGTGGGAGGGATTGTGAATAAAATAGGAAAAATGGAGAATGCAAAAGAGGGAAGATAACAAAAAGGAGAGGTGAGAGAGTAGAGGGAAAATTTGAGAGAAGGGAAGACGAGGTAGAAGGGTAAAAATGAGAAATAAGGTGGGAAAGATATGAGAGGAAAGGGAATGTGAGAGAGAGGGACATGGAGACAAGAAATGAGTTGAGTGAGAAAACGGTGTATGAAGAAAAGACGAAGGGGGAAACAGGAGGAAAAAAGATAGAGCAGATGGATGGAAGAAAGAAAACGAAGAGAAATCAAGGAAAAGATAAAGAAATCGTAATTTTTCGTGAGGCAATATTTTCTCATTCTAATAGTTTGATTTTCAACGTGATGCGATATTCTTAATAAATTTTATGGTTTTCTGAGTGTGTAATCATTTTTAAACTTGTATGTTGTAATAATGACCAGATGGCTTAGAAAGTATGTTTATTACAAATTAATGCTCCAGTGGAATAAATTAGGCGTATTGCGTATAATTATCCAAATAACAATATTCTTTTCTTTTTACTTCTTTTTCTTCTTGTGCTTCTTCATCTTTTTCGACTTCCTTTTCTTCCCCCTTTCTCCTTCGTCCCCTCCCATGCTTCCTCCCTCCTCCTCCTCCCCTTCTTATTTTTTTTTCTCTCTATTACTTACTCCTTTTTGAAAATTTCAAAATTTTAAGGTTTATTAAATTTTTTCAATCAGAGAATAGTAGGGAAACAGCGGGATTACGCGAGGATATTCTCGTGGCAGTTGCTCGACAGTTGTTTTCTTTCTATTTCTTTGCTATTCTCATTCTTCTTCCCCCTTTGTTCTGTCTTCTTCTCATTCTCCGTTTCCACCTCCTTTTGCTCTTCTTTTTCTTCATATGCTCCATCTTTTTGAACTTATCTTCTATTTTTTGTTCTTTCTTCTTATTAGCATCCTTCTTCTCATTTTACTTCCCCTTCTTCTCTATTTTCTTCTTCTTCTTTTTCGTCTTTTGCTTTATTATTTTCGTTCGTCTTTTTGTTCTCTCCTTTTCCTGCTCCCTCTCATTATTTTTACTTCTTTTTCTTTTTCTTTTTAGAATCTTGTTCCTTTTTTCTCCTTCCCCTTCAACTTCTCTTTCTTCTTCTCTCACTCCCTCGTGTAGATTTTTGAAAATTTTGCATGAACAAGTGGGAAGTGTCAAGTGTCATGTAAATAAAATTGCAGAAATGAGTTATCGTAGTAATAATAATAATAAATTTCAATTAGGCAATAAAACAAAAATCTAAAAGTAGACACAGTCATTGCGGTTTTACTTGTCACAGTAAATATATTTTTAGTCACAATCTATTAAATTAAACCACCTTAAAAAGATAATTGTCCTGCAGTTCGTCTATAATTATTACGGTCTTTTTAACGTAAAAAACTCCGATTCTATCACTGAACGTTACACGCTACTTCACATTTAACCCAATTTCAAGCTAATTTCAGGAAATGAACCTGTGGACGCCAGATCAGTACTATTACATGGTAACTTGGTCCGTTGTCTTTTTGAATAACTGCAGTTTCAAGCTCCAAAATTAGAACAGCTATTTATTATTGTAGGTACTGGTATTTCGGTCACCGGCGCCCCATATGTTACCAACACAACCTGTTATTGGCATATTTGGATAGAATTTCCAGTCCCAACATACAAATTGTTGGTCGCGTGCGTGTTGCGTTAAGTCAGCTGTGCTGGGTGACTCAGCACGCACAGTTCACCTGAACCGTGTGATCGAAATGGAAATCAACCTCGCCCATTGCGAGAGTTCAGCACGGAATTCCACGGAGGGAGTAGCTTCTTTAGAGACAGATATTCTCAGACATTTATACAAAACGCTTCAAAGTTATTTTTCGAAGGTTATAAATTCCTCCGAATAGATTCATGTTTACCAATTCCGATCGCTGTTTATCTGAAATGCATTTTTTAAATTTAATCATCCGAAATTAATACTTTTTTTCACGGTAATTTCCTTGAAATTTTCCCTTCAATTTAAAAATATTAATATCTGTTTTTTTAACGGTACTGATGTCCTTACTATGTTATAAACATTTAAACGAAAACTGTAAGAAATTCACTTCCAATTAGTTGATCGAACGATTTCTAAGAGATTTAGATTAAATATACAATATTCCATTACTTATCATACAAATGTCGTAATATTTCATTTAAATGGTCTACGATTCATAAAAAATTAAAGAAGTGCGTTAGCGGTCACATTTTTCAGCAATTTATTCTAACATGTCTAAACCTGGCTTTAGACTGAGGTTCAAGGATCTGTTAATTAATGCTTTTCTTCCTGTGGTGTTGCGTACCTTAATTTTAGACCGTTAGATCCTTTATTCGTTGCTTTATATCTCTTATTTTTGCCATTTTATCCCATATTCCCACATTTCATATTTCAATGTTTTTTTCTCTTTTTAGTTTAGCTTTTTCTTTTTCTTCTTTCCATTTAAATGTTGAGAGTGTTGAGACCTATACTCGCTGTATTCCGTTAAGCTACATTCGCGTGACATGGTCATCCATCTCAGTTTGTATTCTTTGATTACTCCCACAATGCCTAGGGCTTTATATAGCTCTTTTAGCTCGTGATTATGCGCCCACCTATCATTGTTTTGTCATATTCACAAAAAAACTTTATGGGGAAAATTTCTTACGTGGTCATAGTACTAAATGCGCCATCTCACATAGCGACTACAACGACAGGGAACAGGTACAACTTATCTACAATTAATGATTTCTCATTTGGGTTTTAAAGTTCTGGTGCCCAACGTGGGCCAAGTCAACAATATCACTATACTCGTCGGGGTAGTGTTACATCTCCCCCCTACCCGCCAAATCTATTTCTGACATTGGCCAAATCCACATTATTGCTGTAGTCGGCGAAGCAGCGCCACATATCGCTCCTCCTCCCAACCCGTTTCTGACGCAGGCAAACGTTATCGATGTATTGGCCTGACGAATGACATATTTATTATCGCCCCACAAAACCTATATCTGATGTAGGCCAAATTGACATTATTGCTGCACTCTGCGATTCAGTGCCATATTTAACCCCCTCCCAACGTAATCTTGACATGGCCCATATCAACATTATCACTGTACTCGGCGAACCAGTGCCACTTCTCTCCTATCTTCTCTTCCCGAATCTATTTCTGAGATGCGCTAAAGAAACATTATCAAAAATGAATTAAATTTCGATACCTACGTGTTTTAGGAAGCCTTTTCATTTGGTCGAAACTTATGGTGCCCAACGTGGGCCAAATTATTACAACTGTACTCATTGAGCTAGTGCCATTTTTACTTCCCTCCTCATCGAACCTATTTTTGACGTAGGTTAAATCAACATTATCACGGTACTCGGCGGACCAGTGCCACATTTACACCTTACAAACATATTTTTGACGCGGACCATGTCAATATTATCACTATACTCGGAGGGCTAGTGCCACCTCTCCCCGTTTATCTTCCCAACAATCTATTTCTGAGATGAGCTAAAGAAACATTATCAAAAATGAAATAAATTTCGATACCTATTTGTTTTAGAAAGCTTTTTAATTTGGTCGGAAGTTACGGTGGCGAACGTGAGCCGAATTATTACAACTGTATTCATTGAACTAGTGCCATTTTACCCCCCCCCCCCCATTTAAACTATTTTTGACGTAGGTCACATCAACAATATTACTTACTTGGCGGATCAGTGCCACATTTACCCCCTGCAAACATATTTTTGACGCGGACCATGTCAATATTATTACTATACTCGGCGGGACAGTGCTACTGCTCCCTCCGCTTCTCTTCTCAAATCTATTTCTGAGATGGACTAAAAAACATTATTGAAATTGAATTAAATTTTGATACCTACGTGTTTTAGAAAGCCTTTTCATTTGGTCGAAACTTATGGTGGCGAACGTGGGCCAAATGATTACAACTGTACTCATCGAGCTAGTGCCATTTTATCCCCCTCCCCCTCATCGACCTTTTTTTGACGTAAGTCACATCAACAATATCACTGTACTCGGCGGATCAGTGCCACATTTACCCCCTGGAAACATAGTTTTGACGCGGACCATTTCAACATCATCGCTATACTCGGAGGGCCAGTGCCACCTCCCTCCGTTTGTTTTTCCAACATCATCGCTATGCTCGGAGGGCCAGTGCCACCTCCCTCCGCTTCTCTTTCCAACAATCTATTTCCGAGGTGGGCTAAAGAAACATTATCGAAAATGAATTAAATTTCGATACCTATGTGTTTTAGAAAGCTTTTTCATTTCAAAAGTTATGGTGCCCAACATGGGTCAAATTACTACAATTGTACTCATCGAGCTTGTGCCCCCCCCCCCCCTTTATCCAATCTATTACTGATGTAGGTCAAATTAACAATAACTGGCGGACCAGTGCCAGAGTTACCCTTGCAAACATATTTATCACTATAATCGGCGGGCAGTGTCACATCTCCCCCCTCTTCTCTTTTCGATGCTTATGTGTGTTAGAAAGCTTTTTTATTTGGTCGTAAAATATGGTGCCCAACGTGAGCCGAATTATTACAACTGAAAAAACCTAAATATAGTGATATACTTCAACATTTTAACACTCCTCAATCTATTTCGGAGGTGAGCCAAATAAACGTTATCACGTTACTGGGCGGACCACTGTCACATTTTTACCCCCATTCCTCCACCCGGAGTTTCCAGAAGATCTTCATAATTCTGTGTCTGCAGTTGTATTGCGCATATAAACAAAGTTAACCTTCTTCTTTATTATAATGAAGAAAATTTTGTTTTTTTTATTTGGTGTCTGTCTTATTTATAAGCCGGTACTACTTTCCCGTGAATTGTTTCTAATCACCGTTATAAGGTAGCGGACATTTTGATTCAAACCCTACTGGGACACATGCGTCCCAGTAGGGTTTGAAGGTTGAAGGTCGCCCACGGGACACATGGGTCCCGTGGGCGACCTTTTAATCGCTAAAGGATTTGTTATACGCGTGCACTGTGCTGCGCTTACAGACAGTTTATACAGAGTGTATCAAAAATAAGTAGAAATATTTAAACCAATGATAGATTAGTGGAATTCAGTGGTACCATACATTTTTCAAAAATCAATTTGTTTTTTTTTCAATAAAAATTAAAATAAAATCAAATTTTGTTGTAATTTAAAACCAATGTGCAGACAAATACGTAAAAACTTACCTTGCAGCAACTTTTTGTACATCAAAACTTTTCTTCTCCTTTTTAGTTTTTGGTTTTCTGCCGACAACGTACCTATGCCCTTAAACTCAAAAGTTTTGTTATTATCCTGCAGTACTGGAACAATGTTGGGGCAAATTTTTAATAATTATTTCCTCGAACCTTAAGGGTTTCTTTAACAAACCAATGCTTTTTCTGATTTGTATAAATACGGTGTACCTATTTTCGATACACCCTGTATATATTTTAACAAAATTGTTGCTTTTGTGTAGATTCTGGATGCTTAATCATTTTTCATGTGGACAATGTTTCGAATATTTTTATACTTCTATTTTTACATAATTTCTTTGGAATCTGCTATAAATATCTCCCTTCTAGACTCGGTCTAGCCGCCTATATCTACATCGGTCTTATCGCGCGAAATTTATTACATGTAATCCTCCTAACAAAATCTCTTATTACCCAACTTAAATATTAGTTTCTCTCCCCTATGGGCTCAAACAATGAGAATTTTCCGGCACTGCAATTTATAAATCTGTCCTTTGCAAGGGTCAGTTTGTCACTGGCTTGGTGCAATATATTGCAGGGTTCGCGAACGGCGAAATCTTGTTGAAAAGCCAATATATCTCTCACTGCTTGACGTAATACAATATTTATAGACATTACGGTATTGCGGAGCACCACATATACGTAGCTACGGCATGTGTGTGTACTGTATAGTCCGATATAAAGCAACCTTGGGGCTCTTCCACGTTTTTATCGGTAAAAGATTCATTTTTTAAATTTCATTCCCACACAAAACTCTTGTTTACGTTATTTCTGACCGGAGAATTTATTTTGTTTGGTGATTCTATTCAGTGTAGGCGAGACTTTTAAAATCATCAATGGTTAATGCCTATTAATAACGTGAACTAATAAAAGAAGAGTGAAGAAAATGAATGAATTTTATTTTTTTAAGTTCAGCAAAGAGGCGTTTTAAATTTGAAAACTTGGCACCCCAAGGCATTTTAAATTGCTGCCCCCCCCCTCTTTGGAATGACGGTTCATTTTTGAAACTAAATCCACGAAAAAATACAAAAAACAAGAAATAGCTTAAAATTATAATAAGACAAATTACAAACGTAAAAGTATCCAAAAAATTCAAATTTACGTGGTCAATAAAGCAATGGTACGCAATTGGCTGTTAGAAACAATTCGCCATTATTTATTTGTTTCACAGTTGGTCATTTGTTTGAATTTAGTTCCTTATTGGGTATCGGGTATCGTGCGATACCATTTATTATGTTGAAATCGGTTCACAGTGGGAAAGGCCGCATATAAACGGACAGCTCGCCCTGCTTGATTATTAAAAGCGCCGAGTGCCAAAATACTCTTGATTCGAATAATTCGTTGCAGTTTACCAAGCAGATTGACCTTTTGAATTTGAATATTAAAATTTTTTTCCAATCGGAACCTCCTCGAGTCCCCTAGATCAAATAACTTTTGCCACGAAACTAATAATTATTTTAATTTTTTGGAAAATTCGTAAATTAGAAAAGTTTCCCAAGCAGATTGGCCTGAATCCGAATATTAAATTTTTTTATCGAAACCTTGCTACCTTTTCTACATCAAAATAACTGGGCCACGAACTAATAATTGTTTTGGAAAATTTGAAAATTAGAAGAGGGAAACGACTTTTCTTGCAGTGTCCCACGCAGATTGGCTCTCTAAATTCGAATATTAAATACACTTTCTAATCGGAACCCTCCTACATCAAAATAACTGTACTATAATATTTTTTTGTTGAAAAATCAAAAATAGAAAAGGGGAACAACTTTTCTCTTGCATTTTTAAAGCAGATTGGTCCCCTGAATGCCAACATTAAAATATTTTTCCGATCGGATTCTTCCCAAGTCCCCTAGAACAAATAACTTTGCTACGGAACTAATATTTTTTTTAAATTTTTTGGAAAATTTAAAAATTGGAAGAGGTGAACGACTTGTTTTGCAGTTTTCCAAGCAGACTGGCTTTCTGAATCTGAATATTAAAATATTTATCTGATTGGAACTTTTCCCAAGTCCCCTAGATAAATAACTTTGCCACGGAACCAATAATTTTATTAAAAATTTGAAAATTAGAACAGTTGCCTGAGCAGATTGGCCCCCTAAATCCGAATATTAAAATATTTTTTGTTTGGAACCCTTCCGCGTCCCCTACATTAAAATAACTCTGCCACGGAACTTCTAATTTTTTTATTTCGTGGAAAATTCGAAATTAGAAGAGGAAGAACGCCTTTTCTTGCAGTTTCCCAAGTAAATTGGCTCTCTGAATCCGAATATTAAAATATTTTTCCAATCGGAACCCTCCTACGTCTACTACATCAAAATAAATGTTTCATAATTTATTTGCTAAAAAATCAAGAATTAGAAAAGGGGGAACAACTTTTCTTGCATATTCCGAGCAGATTGGTCCCCCGAATCCAAATATTACAATATTTTTCTGATCAGAACCTATCCAAGTCCCCTACGTCAAATAACTTTGCCACGGAACTAATAATGTTTTGAAAAGTTTGAAAATTAGAACAGTTTCCTAAGCAGATTGGCCCCCTGAATCCAAATATTAAAATATTTTTTGTTTGGCACCCTCCTGCATTCCATACATTAAATAACTCTGCCACGGAACTTCTAATTTTTATATTTCTTGGAAAATTCGAAAATTAAAAGAGGAAGAACGACTCTTCTTGCAGTTTCCTAAGTAGATTGGCCCTCTGAATCCGAATATTAAAATATTTTTCCAATCGAAACCCTCCCACGTCCCCTACATCAAAATAACTGTTCCATAATTTATTTGCTAAAAAATCAAGAATTAGAAAAGGGGAACAACTTTTTTTGCATCTTCCGAGCAGATTGATCCCCTGAATCCAAATATTAAAATATTTTTCCTAGATCAAATAACAAATAATTCTTATTTAACAAACATTGTTTGAATTTTTACCAAAATACCCACAATTTACATGTGTAGTGTTATGTGTCACTAATTGTGTTTTTCTTTTCAGGTAAGCTAATTTTAAATCCTGTTAACTCAAAGAGCTGGTAAGTCTTTTTAAAATCAGCTGTTTTACATATATTGTCTAAAAATAATTCTTTACTTTGACTTTTGTAAAAATATAAAAGAATAAATTAAAGAACAATGTTCTCATATTTTCCTGATCTAATACGTAAAAATTGCTACGGAGCCATCGTAGAATTTTTTGTTTGAAGTTTAAGCAATGCCTTTTTATCAGATTTCAGTTCTTGCAATGCAAAAAGTTGGCTTCAGACTTGAAAAAAAAAAACAAGCAAGCAGAGGCAAGTTATATTTTCAAAAACTCCCAAGAGCGCACCACCCTATAGCAAACATATTTGCTAAAAGCATATTTTGTAGATTTTTATTTCAAGCACTACAAGTATACACAAAGGGCCAACTGGTGGTCTAGTGGTTAGAGTCTCAGGCTCTAGAGCTAGATTTCTAATGGAAGTAGGTTATAATCCTCTGCACGTCGGAAATTTTTCTGAATCTCGAAAAAACTAATAATTTATAAAATCCTGTAATCGACATTTTGACGTCAGGAATTATTAACGTCAAAAATTCATTTATTTGACATAAAAAATTCGTTTGAAGACACCAAAATATTAGTTTTTGATTAAAATCGTTTAGGCAATTTAAAATAAATAATAAAAATTTAAAAAAATATTAGTAAACTATAAGTGATTATTTTCAGACGTCCGTAAATAATGTTTTGACGTCAGAAAATGAATTTTTGACGTCTAGATTTGAACTTTTGACGTCGAAAAATGAACTTTTGGTGTCCGAAAATGCTGCCTCTTATCACTATACTTATAGTAGTAGTGAAGGCTAGAACCATATGCAAGCTACCTGCAAAAAGAGGCACATACATCCGCACCGGCTTGTTGAAGCACACTAGATATTAATTATGTAATGTGGCCTAGGGCGATTGAGTGACGCGTAAATTATAAAATAGTCTTTTATTTTCTATAAACCCAGCATAAGGCGCACTCTTGCATCCAAACAAGTCTTTGCTACTGCGGCATCTGCGTTAGATGGCAGCATTTTTTGAGAAAATAAATGATTTTTTGACATCAAAAAATTCAGAGATTGAGGTCCAAAATTTATTTATTGGCGCCAATCATTTTTGACGTAACAAATCGTCGGTAAATAGTTATGGTAAAAGAATAACATTTATGTCGATTTATTATGTCTAAATTGTGTAAGCGGTTTTCAGACGTCGACAAATGATTTTTGACGTCAAAAGTCAATTTTTGACGTCGATGTAGAAGTTGAAAAACCGTGTTTTATTATTGCCTAAAACGTTTTTAACGTCAGCAAATATTTTTTTGTAGTTGAACTAATTTTTGGCATCAAAAAATTTTTATTAACGTTAAAAAATCCGGTATATTAATTATTAATTATTAGTTTTTGAAAGAATCTAATTGTGACGTTAAAAACTAAATAGACGTCTGATAATGGTGTCGGCTAAAAACCAATTATTGCCGTTAAATATTATTTACTGACGTCAAGAAACGGTATATGGACGTGAAAAGAACATTTTTGACGTCATAAATGTATGTACTGACGTTCAAAAATATTTGTTGGCGTTAATAAATGCTTTTTTGACGTCAAAAAATTAGTTATTGACGTCTGAAAATAATTAGTTACATTAAAAGATTCTATTTATGTCAATAAGCGATTATCAGACGCCCAAAAATGATTTTTGACGTCAATAATCAATTTTTGACGTCAATGTAGAAATTAAAAAACCTGGTTAATTATTAATAACTAAAACGTTTTTCAGGTCAATAAATAAGCTTTTGACGTCTAGAATTGATGTGTGACATCACAAACCTATTTATTGACGTAAATAATCCGTTTTGTTTATTAATAAACAAATAGTTATAGTAGTAGTATAATCGCGGCTCGTCAGTAAAAACGACAGAAGTTCATTGTTTCTAATTTACCTTCTCCTAAGCCCAACATAAACCAGCATCCTGATTACCTCTTGATAAGGGTTGGCATCTTAGAGATTGCCTACTTCTTAATCCACTCTCATGTAGTCGATTCCTAACAGTATTATCAGCTGTTTTTTGAAGTCTCATCTTTAACTCAGGTACAGTTATGGTAGAATGACTTCTGACCAGTGGCGATTCGTGAACATTTTTTTACGGGAAGGAGACATAATTTAAAAGAAAATTGCGGCAGTTTGGTATGTTTTATCTCGTTTGTTTACTTAGCCGATGTCTCGTTTTGAAAACAACGGTGCCTATCTGGGACGCGCAGTTTTGCCATTTGACAATGTTTTATAAAAGCATTGCTTTCCTGTAGTTAAACTTAAACGGTTTATACCTAGAGTATTTATTGTACGAGCCTGAAACCATATATGAGGGCCTAATCAATTATTTTAACACTTGTGAAACTCTCGTAAGACGGTACACAAAAATAGGAATAGCCCCGTTCCATTTTTGATTCCCCGAAGTAATAGAAGGCCTAGATTGATTAAATTGCTTATTAATCTTAACATGGTAATGATTATTTTCAATCTTTTAGAATTTTATGGTAAAGTTTTTTTTATATATGATTTTTATGATTCCTTTATGTTTTATGCGTGGGTTTATTATACCTATTTTTACAATTTTGAATTTGAAATAACATTTTATAAAAATAAAATATATTCCGCAGCTGCACATTAACCAAATTCAAGGTGAAATGCAAACTGTGTAACAAAAAACGCGGTTGCATTAAACAAGTTGAATCATGTATTCATATTTCTATTTATTTACACTAAATTGCTAAATAAACAAGTAAATATCGTGTAGGTTTGATTTTTCAAGGTAAAATCTGCGACGTTTGCAACATCATCTTCGTAAATATTGACATTTATAGTTTTATATTCAAAGTGTGTAGATTCACAAAGTGACACAAATTAACTGGGAATTTATATTATTAACCTTTGAAATGGTAGCTGTATTTTGAAACAACATGCAACGAAAATGCCATAAATTTTGTAACAAGCCTTCTATTTCCAGTTGATTGGTAAAGCAACGGTTTTAACAAAACAGATCGGAATAAATTAAAATTCATCTTTAATTAATTCAGATTTTATCGTGTCGAAAGTGTTTGTCAAAATTTATCAAACTATTTGGATTGCGTTGAGTGTTCTCTAGAGGCTTCTGATTTTATCATAACAAGTGTTACTAGATGAAGTTTACCATCCGTCAGTGAATACATTTTGAATAGGAAATCATTTACTTTAATTAAGCAAAAAATCCTTAAAAAGAATTTTGCGACATGCTTGTTAAGCGCGCCGGTTTTGCAGGCTTTAGTTTGTTAAACAACCTATTCTAAAATTTAAATGACGTTAATCTTTCGTTTAATGTTTTAATTTAACCCAGGAATTTTTTTTAAATGACAAAATTTATTCAAGATTTTTTATGTTTAAACATATTTCGGACAGATATTAAATTCAGATGTATCTACGAAATGTGCGTGTAAAAAGCAACGAAAAATGCACCTCACCGTCGGAATCTTTAATTATTTGATACGTGTTGATGTATCTCACTTATTTTCGTATTTTACAATATTTCATGTTAGCGTTAATCTGCATTGAGAACTTACACAGTTTAATAATTGGTACCTTTATGAACGTGAGCTCTGCCGCGCGGATCAAAGAACCACTACGATGTCCACAGTCTTACTTTTACTCTACCTTCCAACCCCCACCTTTAACTAGAGGAGGCTAAAATGCAGTACCATTGTCATGTTAATTATTATGAATACACAAAACGAGTTTTTGACGTCAATAAGTAATTTTTGACATCAGTAAATAATTTGTTGACGTCAAAAACGTTTATTTTGTAATTAAACCGCTTTTTAAATCACTACATTGACGCCATAAATTGATTTTTGACGTTAAACAATCAGATTTTGTCGGCGCGGCGGGCGTTTGAAACTGGATGAATTAAAAATTAAATAATAAATCCAATTCTTTAACCGTAATTAAATATTTTCAGCAGTTAATTCCTATATTGACGTCAGAAGTTAATTTTTGACGTCAATCATTATTTTGTCGGGGCGGCGGGCGTTTGAAAATGGATTACACAAACTATAATTGAATAATAAATCGCCATAAATGCTATTATTTAACTATAAGTAAATATTTTCAGACGTCAATTCCTACATTGACATCAAAAATTGATTTTGACGTCAAACAATTATTATTTTGTCGGCGCGGCGTCTGAAAATCGATTGCACAATTTAAAATTAAATAATAAATCGATGTAAATACTATTCTTTTTCTGTAATTAAATATTATCAGCCGGTAATTGTTACGTTGGCGTCAGAAATTAATTTTTGACGTCAAATAATCATTATATTGTCAACGCGGTGTTGGAGAATCGACTGCACAGTTTAAAATTAATTAATAAATCGACGTGAATGTTATTCTTTTACCATAATTAAATATTTACAGACATTAAATTATTATTTTTTTTGGCGTCAAAAACTGAATTTATTGACGTCAAAATCAGAATTTTTGACGTCATGTAATGGTATTTTAAAATATTTACGTATGGTTTATGAATGACATTTCTGTCGATTTATTAATTAATTCCAAACTGTCGATTTTAAGACGCCGACAAAATAATTATTGATTGACGTCAAAAATCAGTTTGTGACGTCAATGTGGGAATTTAGAAAAACCGTTTAATTATAAATAAACAATTAAAATTTTTTTGATGTCAAGAACAGATTTTTGGACAACAGGAATTGGCGTTTGGCGTTATACAATTATTTACTGACGTCAAAAATTATTTTTTGACCTCGAAACATTCATTTCATTTATTAAGAATTAGTATGTAGTGTGCGTTGACAAGCCGGAGCAAATGTTCGTCAATAATGCAGTATGCTTTAAGTTCATACTACTACCATTAGTATCCAGTTAGGTTGTCAAAAATTCATTTTTTTTGAGGTCAAATAGGTATTTATTGAGGTGTGCAAATAATCTCTTCGTCGTTTAGGAATAATAATGTTTTCATTATTTATTATATTATTTTAAAATGCCGAACGGTTTTCGACGCCAGAAATGATTTTTTGGCGTCATAAACTGTATTCTTGACGTCAATAAATGTAGTTCTGACGTCAAAAATCGATTTAATATCTAATATTGATTTAATACATACATATTTTTATCCGAAATAAAAAATAACGTGTTAGGTGTAAGCTTGTCTGCTGCCACTACTTTAATTTCTGTGGATAGAGGTAGCGAATCGGAATACGAAGTACCCACACCATCAGCTGACCCTTCCCTATTTCACATTTAGAGTTTCACTGGCAGCCGATATTAAGAGATCCACAAAAAATCATGTGTTATGTGTAAGATGTGTCTGCACGCTCTAATTCATTTCAATTTTCGCGGACAGAGGTAGCGAATCGGAATACAAAGCATCCACACCATCAGCTGACCTTGCCCCATTTTACCTCCAGAATGGTCAATGCCTACTATTTCTTATCGCTTTGTGGATTGGTTAACAATCAATATCGTAATGATTGTTACAGTACCACCTTAATATTGTCGGTTAGTACTTTACCGACAACTTATTTAATTTTATATATGTTATATGAAGGTGAAAAACTTCCTTTTAGTAGTAGAAAATTCTTTTAATGCTTGATCACGAAAGGGAGTGATATCTTAGTATCTTGCTGTAATCCGTTTGTTAATCAGGATAACCCGAACTGTGACAAATTGTGAAAAGTGACCGCTGACGCACTACTTAAAATGTACTACACTGGTTTTAGTGGAACCCGTAAAAAATTCAAAGAGTTTCAATCTTTCTTATGTATAGTATTAATTGCGAGTCATAAATTCACTGTAACATGCTGTACAGACGTTTTCCAATGATGATACAGGACATCATTAATACTCCCTAATAATAATTGGTGCATGCGTGTTATTGATAAGCACAACGTAGCAAAATTTAATTTAACCAGAGTGTAACCCTCTATTACTTGATACTGTATAGAAATTTAACATTTGTATGATTAATGGTGTCAGTTTAGCTACGTGAACAAGCATTAAGCACACATTCACTACCACTCCCACTACTCTTGTTCTCTCGCTCCGTGATATTAAGGAAATGCGATTATTTTGGCTTTCAGGACAGAGGGCGAGGGACTGTACAAAACAGAACTAGACCTATATAACAAAGTTATTATGGACGTTACTGGAAGCTATAGTAAGAGATTATTTTGCCAACGTTAGTTTGACCCCACGCAACGGAAAATAGAATAGGAATGACTAAATCAAACCTCCATAGGGAGGAAGTGATCACGGGAAACGAAATATCGGGTGAACAGATCAATAAAGTGTTCTAATTTCGTTATTACAAAGAAACAAGCATTTTTGAGTTTCAAGGAACTGTTCGAAATGTATGAAATTATTTTTAGACATTTAAAGCGTTGTAGAAGAAATAGGAAGATCAAATTTTAAAAATATTAGAAAATTTATTAAAAATAACAAGTAAAATTTTTGACGGAATTTTCAAATTAAATTCATAGGTGAAGAACAAAATTAAATTGCGAGTTAACATGCAAATTACTGAACGTTAGGTCTTTTTTCTAGCAATGCAATTTTTGTTATAAGTATTATATTGCACTCACACGCAAAGCACACATGATAGCACAAGTACATACACACACAGACATCCACAAATACCCACGGATAACCACAGATACACTTACATACACTCACAGACGCCACACATGTCCATAGTTAGCCATACACAGGCACCGACACTGACGGACAACACAAATACACACAGATATGTACTGTACATGTTCCACAGACGCCCACATATTCCCACAATCAGGTGCAGCCACACTGGGAAACCCATAGACATGCTCGGACGCGCATAGACAATCACAAACACACAAGGAGAGTAACAAGACACTTCAAGAAACCGACATACACATTCACATATACCCACAGACACACTCACAGAGAGCCATACACATCACAGACGAACATCCACAAATACCCGCGGATAACCACAGATACACTTACATACACTCACAGACGCGACACATGCCCCTAGTTATCCATACACAGGCACCGACACTGATGACAACACAAATACACTCCGACATGTACATGCTTCCACAGACGCCTACATTTCCCACAGTCAAGTGCAGACACACTCAGATACCCATAGACATGCTCAGACGTTCACAGACGCGCATAGACAAAATCACAAACACACAGGGACAGTAACAAAACACTTGCAGAAACCGTCATACACACCTACCTATACCTACACAGACACACTTACAGGCGTCCACACATGCTCACAGACAGCCATGCACAGACACACACGGACATCCACAAATACCCACAGATACACTTATATACACTCATAGACGCCACACATGCCCATAGTTGGCCATACACAGGCACCGATACTGACGAAAACACAAATATACACAGACATGAACATATTCTCACAGTCAGGTGCAGACACACTCAGATACCCATCGACATGCTCAAACGTTCACAGACGCGCATAGACAATAACAAATACACTCTCAGACGCCCACACATGCCCACAGTTAGCCATACACTGACACACTCACGGATAACACAAATACTCACATATAACTGCAGATACCGACAGACGCCCACATATAACCACAGACACACTCAGATACCCAAAGACATGATCAGGCGACCACAGATGTGCATAGACCGTCACAGAGACATTAACAGTACACTTTGCAGACAGACCTAGAAATACACTCACAGACGCCCACGGACACAGTCAGATACTCAGGCTTAAATAACTACTCACAGTAATCGAGTTTTTGACGTCAAAAATCCATTTATTGACGTCAAAAAATCATTTCCCGACTGCTGAAAACCGTTCAGGAAATGTAAAATAATATAATAAAAAAAAACGAAATAAACGTAAACCAGAATTAAATTATTTTCAGACGTCAAAAAATAATTTTTCGACGTCAAAAAATGAATTATTGACGTAATAATTTATTTTTTGACGTCAGAATATGCTGCCACTGGAAGTGATACTTATGGTAGTAGTATGAACGAGAACCATGTTATAATATTGACTGATAGAAAATATCTGTCAACACTGTCAGTGCACACTAGACAATAATTAATAATAATGTGCACTAGGGCGAATGGCAATTGCGTTAATCATAAAATCACAACATAAAATAGTCCTTGGGATATATAAAGCGCACTCTTGTGATGACCCACTAAGACTTTGCTACTGCGCCAGCTGCGGCGTTAGCTGGCATTATAATAGCATTTCTATCAAACAATCAATTTTTCCGAATTTTTGACGTCAACGTTCGAAAATACTAGTTGAAGTCAAAACTGATGTTTTAAAGTTTGAAAATCATTATAAATGTCGGAATTCATTAAAAACGTTAATCATTAATAAATTTTTGACAGCACTAAATCATTTATAGAAGTCTAAAAATCGCTTACAGAATTTAGAATCAAATAATACAATCATTATCTACGCGACGTTAAAAAATCACGTATTATTGATGTGAGCAAATATTTATTGACGTCAACAAATATTATTTGAAGTCATACATGTATTTTATCACGTCAAAAAGATTTTTTGCCGTCAATAAATATTTAATAAATGATAAAACGGCATTCCATATGTTTTTGACAAAGTTAACATTCGCAGTGACGCCTAAATGACGTCACAGAAAGGAACATTTTTAAAGTTTATTAAAACACGCAATTTTAGAAAAGCCACAAAGTACCTATGTAGCAAACTAGTTTGGTTTTGGTTAGACCTTTCTTGGCGGTGGACGAAGTGTACTTAAGAGGAAGGTATTGTGTTCGGTCTAAAAATCGATGGTAAGATTTTGATGGATAAGCAGGTTTAGGGTCCGAGGGTAACGGAAAAAAGCAGTATTTGCTATTGTATCGTTCTCTGTCTGTGTTTGTCTAATAATCAATAGCAATAATTTGATGGATAAGCACGATTTAGGGTCTGACGGTAACGAAAAAAAAACAGTTTTTACATTTCTCTGTCTGTATTTCTCTGTCTGCATTTCTCTGTATACACTTTGCAATATTACTCGAATCAACCGTTAAAAACGGAGGTTGGTCCGTGAAAAAGTATGGGGGTGGATAGGGCAGGTCTATTTTAATATTATTACACCTGTAAAATGGGATCACAATCATATTTTATGATTAGTTGAGTTGAGCAAGCGTCGTATCTCTATCATCACCGTTTCCTCTTATACCCCCACTATCCAGTTTTGGTTTCTCTGAAATTCTAAAACTTTTTACCTCAAACTTGACATGAAGGTGTGAAATGATTAGGTACATCAATAACTTCTCGTGCTGAACATGTTCTTACAACTTTAATTTTGGTCGATTTTCAATGAAAAAACTGCTGATTGAGTGTAAGACAGCATTTAGATGACGATCCAGCAAAATCCTTCAGAAAACTAGGGAAAGTAGGGTATTTTTTCATACTCTATGCCTTAATATAAGGAGGGAAAATTCTTAGACAAACATGTCGGTTTATTAGGAATTATTACATCAGGTTTTACTTTTGGTCAATTATCTTAACAGACCAATTTCGCAATTTCCTGAAATGGGTCCCACAGTTGTAGACGGAGTTAAAAATCGATGTTGAGATTTCAACGGATAAACATTGTGTGGAGTTTGGAGGTAGTTGCAAATAACTACTAGATGGGTTTACTTCGCATTTGCGAGAAATGTCTCTACTCTCTGAAGTTGTTAAAAATTGTACTTCTTTCCGTGTATTTTTATATTTAAAAATTATATTTGACAAGAAGTCCAAGTTTCTCAGAACTTTAAATAATTGAATGTTCGCACCATTTTTGGAAACGCAGAGTGATGTTGAAGGTTTTTCAGATAAATTAACCCATGGTTATCGATTATTACAGAAACCACGTACTGATTGCATTTTTGATTGACTCCAGTAAAAGGAAATATTTTCGCAGCATTATATTCTACTTAAAAAAAACAACAAAAAACCTAGTTGCCTTGTCAGCTGTTCCATCGTGTAGCTTCAATAAAAGGAAAACTATACCAGTGATGTCACGTGCAAAAAACCAAGATGCCAACCGCTATTCCAAGTCAAGCGGTAAAATAACGCTATCGAGTTTCGTGATGTAATCTTCTTCGCTAATCTTAACACGGTTCCCAGATCAAATTCTATTTACAAGCGTAAGAAAGTGGATTATAATAACAACCCAGAGCTACGTTTGATTGAAAAAAAGTCAAAGTTACCGAGTTGCATTGCTAAGAACCAGTACTCCCTAAGGTTACGAAACCATTCATTCATAAAAGGTTAATAAACCTTTCAACTAAGTGCATTGAATCGCTTTCCAAGTACGGACGACCGAGAGCTATGCAAGCATGACAGTAATCATCACATAATCGATTTTTAAATATCTTCAAACGATTCCACAGCAAGGAAGCTGCAGAGCAAAACTACATCGTAAAACAGATTTATCTGTCTTTATACAAACACAAATTAGTGTCGACGTGTTTTTATGCAAGAACCGCATTTGTTACAATTGGAAGTTGTGTTTTTTTTGTTAATGTCTAATTTTGAGGCTTTTTGGTGAGATTACAAAGATTAGAATGGCTTGGAAATGAATGGTTGCGTATTAGTAATACCCAGAACTCCTTTTATGGTAGGTACCTATCAGCAAATAATGGTACCAAGTGCCATTTCAGTACAATAATCTAAATTTTCTTCTGGGCATGTGTAAATGAGGAAATAACTAAAATTAGAGTGAACAAAAACCATTAAAATTGAGACTAATTGATCCTGTGCCTACGGCGGGTCCACTGTGTTGAAAAGAACTAATGACTTTTTGTTTTTTTTGTACACACGCTTGAGGTGTTCGTCTAAATAGGAACTTAAAGTGTTTGTGTTTACAAGTTCCTTACTTTGATGCATGGTACCAGATTCATGGTTGGATACCTTCTTAAACCAAAAATTCATTGTACAGGATGGTCCAACTTCAATGGTTTTAAATGGGTATATCTGTTATTAATGGAGCTAGCAAATAAAAGTGATGCTGCATCGTTGAGTCAAATTTTCAAGGCAATTTGAATGCCGCATACAAAAATTTAATATCTACTTTCGTTTCCGAAATACAGGGTGAACAAATCTGATTTAAATTTTGATTTCTACTTGAAAAACGTCTTAAAAATGTTTGTGTATTTGAATTTGCAATATCTAATAAAAACAAACGAATGTTTATAATTTGTAAATGCCGAAATTTATTTTCTCCCTGTATCTCGGAAACGAAAGTAGATATTGAATTTTTTTGCAGCATTCAAATTGCCTTAAAAACTGAGTAATGCAGTGCAGTTGTTACGTTAGTCGCTGATCGTTTATGTAAAATAAACGATAATAATAAATAAATAATATATTTGGTTAAAAGTTATACATTATCACTTAATACTAAGATTATACTAGAGAAGTATAAGGGCGATAACTCTCAATAGAGATGGTACTGTCAACTGAATTCGCGTATGAGAACTACATCCGCTTTTAAAGCAACCTAAGTAGGTCAAACCTATGAATTGTTAATCAATAAGGTACATGTCTACGTGCCAATTTCCATGTATACACTGAGCCCTTGATTGTTCTAAAAATACTTTTCATGCATTGTGAAATATTATGCACGCTTACTTACGTTAAGAATTAGTTATAATAATAATGAATGTTTTGAGTGACAGGAAGTTAGCTTCGCGACAGTATCAGTTGTTTTAGCTTCATTGAAAACGGATATACCATCGAAATTGGACCACCCTGTATATGTTCCTTCTTGTATACGGGGTGGTTCCTTAGTACGTCTTTAAATCTTATGTAGGTGAGAGGTACTACCATGTAAAATATGACAGAAAGCCAATCACACCAATACTCAATTAATGCAGGTGTGTCTCAGGGTTGCATATTGGGACCCACACTATGCATAATATTCACCGCAAACCTGCCTCACTATAGAAATACGGTCACAGCCACCTTTACGGACGATACTGCCTTGTTAGCCTTGCACGAAAATCCAGCACAGGCATCGGTACCCTGCAAACCTGGACACAGAAGAGGCGAATTAAAATCAATGAAAGCAAATATACACATTATACAGCAATTACATTTACTATGAAGCGTAACACGAGCACACCAGTCTCGCTGAACGGCATACCAATTCCTAACAAAGAAGAAGCAAAGTATGTCGGCATGTATGTGTACCTGGATAGGAGGCTAACGTCGAAAAAAACATACCACCACCGAGGGAAAAGAATTGGATATCAACATTAAAGAAAATGCACTGGCTGCTAGGTCGTAATTCCCAACTATTGATCACTAACAAAGTGCTTCTTTACAATACAGTATTAATTCCAGTGTGGTCATGTGGCATACCATTCTGGGATTGTGCTAAACCCTCAAACATGAATGCAATACAACGGTTTTATAGTAAGGCTCTTCGAACAATGGTAAATGCTGAATGGTATATCAGCAATAATACACTACACACAGACCTCAAGATTCGCTGGGTCAGGGAAGAAATCAGAAAGTATACAACCAATTATGTGA
This sequence comes from Ctenicera cuprea, assembly GCA_958336395.1. Taxonomy (NCBI): domain Eukaryota; kingdom Metazoa; phylum Arthropoda; class Insecta; order Coleoptera; family Elateridae; genus Ctenicera; species Ctenicera cuprea. The sequence goes on along the minus strand of OY284495.1, from coordinate 13,026,879 downwards.
TTAGACTGTACAACCAACCAAATGCGTTAGTGATCAATTTATTAAATAACGAGGACATTACTAGATGGTTGGCGCCAGAGTGGCCAAGTGGTTAAGGTACTTGGCTGCTACGCGGAAGGTCTGGTGTTCAAACCCGAGACTGGATGCCTGGCGGGCGGTCTACCCAGTCGCTTTTTAAAAACTGGAAACCAAACCCTTGAAGGGTGAGGGAAGTAAGGCAGCCGTCTAAGGCGTGGTGCTTACCACACCACCCCGTCCCGTCCTGAATAAAGAGTGCGAGACGGCTGAGTGTCGGAAGTGATCATCGGTGGCTCTGACCCACCGTGCTCCGCAATAGAGTGTAGTGCCTCCGACTTTGCTAGACGGTTAAATAGGCAAGAACCATTAGACCTTACCGATTAGTAATTTCGGGAAATCACCGATGGGTGATTGTCTCCAGTCTCCTCTCATGTTATGTAAGCCAGCAGATTTGCTTGTTAGCTCCCTGGGTTAGTTGTAAATATATCTGTAAAAATAATAACAAAACAATCACTTTTTTGTCGATAACTTTCGCAGTAGTCGCTTAGTATTTCTACTGATTTTTTTTGAATAAGTGCTCCAGGTGTCTCAGTAATATTTGCCTCTAAATATTTCAGATCTTTGCAATTTTTGAAAGTTTTTCTAGAAAATCTTATTCTCCATTCCAAAATACACAAAACAGGTACTCTTGTTGAAAGTCGCTATATCTAAGAGTTTTCCAAATAATTTAATGTTTTTGTAAAATCGAGTTACCATGAAGGTGGAAGTGTTTTCTCGGGATGTCCAAATAGTTCCCACAAACTTTCAGAATTAGTTCTACACATGAAACCGATGTAAAAGGTCTTAAAACATTCACAGTCTCCAGAAGTGTGAAATTTTAGTTGAAACTATTGCGTCTTTAGAAGGCTGTAACTCCATAAGGCAGTGTTACCGAAGCAATGTTTTATTGTATCGCTGTGTTGAACGTATCCTCAAAGTTTGTACTAACTATTTTCGCATTTTAGGGAAACACTCGGACCTTCATGGCCACTTCATTTTCAATAAAACTTGAATTATCTTGAAAACGGTTAGATTTAGACACTTTCAACAAGGTTTTTCTGTATATTTCAAAGGAGAATATTGTAAACATCTAAAAATATTTAGAATCAAATACTGCGTAAAAAAGAATTTTCGAGCATATGTTCATGTGAACTTTTCTTCATGAAGTAACCCAAGGTATCGCCTGAAGTTTCTGTAGGTACTTTGGAAACACTCCTGATGTTATTAAATTTAAAACATTAAGATACATACAAAAATGCACAAACCATGTTGAAAAACTTCTTTGGGGTTATTCGTAAACAATTTTCTTTTTTTACAGGAAATGTAAGAAAGGTTAATCTGTTATTACAAACTTGTTTTCCTTCAAACAGGTCTTTACTATTTTACTAGAAACAGCCAACTAATGAGTCCGACAAGGAAGGCATAAACAACCACAGAGTGCGACAAGGAAAGGAGATAATGTGCGGCCAACTGGGGAATTACGTATCCATAGATATGTGAATCTCCGCTTGGCTCTCCCGTTATCTATGTTCCTTCTTTGTCGCACTGGATAATTCCGTATTCCATCCTTGTCGCACTCATTAATATTATATTTCCAGTAAAATAATGACAATCTATATATTTAATTTCGATTTTAATTAAGTATTTTCGGACAACAAACAAAAAAAGATTTTTGGAAATAATGTGTGTAGATGGGTGATGATGGGTGCTTTTGTTTCTTCATGTCTGCGGAACGAATGCTTCGATTTTAACGAAACCTGAAATATGAATCGAAAAATCTACGAGAATAAAGTATATGTTAACTGTTAAAAAAAGTTACTGTTGTTTTCCGACGATGCGTTTTACAATACTGTCAGAAACACCTTAAAGATATTTAGAGACACAGGAAGCATTGTACGTACGCAGGAAAGTGATAGGCCTTGCATGTGCAAAAAAAAATGAAAATGTAAGACAGCATTTGGATGACGATCCAACAAAATTCTTGAGAATTATTTGAAATTATTACCACCAGATTACAACAAGCGTATTTATACTGCAAATGGTTCAATTTACAAACTCCACAATGTGGACTACTGACAACCACCACTTCTTTCACGAAGCTCTTTTGCATTCATTGGAAGGTGGCTTGTGGATTGTTTTTTTTAAAGAACCCGTTACTGCTGAGGCGTACCGGAACAAAATGTTGAAGTTTTTTGTAAATATAAATCAACTGCACGAAAATGAACTGCAGCATAGATACTTTTAGCGAGATGGTGCTACTGCACTACGGCCATTTTAACATTGATTTATTTACATAAGTTGTTTTATGGTTTTTGGCCTACTAGATCTCCAGATTTCACTGCTTTGGACTTTTTTGTGTATTCGTATCTAAAACATACAACATTTAACAACATACATGTAATGATCGAAGAATGAGCCAATGTTACCTCTGCGTTATCGCAGCATATTTTTAATAACATGAAAAGACGTGTAAATTTGCGTTTGCGAGCAAATAGAACTCATTTGCAAACAGCTGCTGCAGTAGAGAATTTATGTTTGCCGTTTGAATTAATCGCAGCTAGCTGCGGAATACACCAACGGTGTAAAACTTTTATGTGCCTATGTAACCATGAGTTTTGGAAATTTTTTTGAATTTATCTCTTAGATCATCCATTTGTAAACATAATGGCAAGATGCTGGTGTTGTTATTTATTAAACAAAACGGCCTTTCCTTTGTAAAACCTCCCCGTGAGCGTGTAAATGGGGCAACGTTTCCGGCAATACGTCAGCACTAACACGAGAAAACAAAATTAAGGCTATATGTCAGCACTAACATAAAGAAAACTAAATGAAAAAAACAGGTACAAACTGAATGACAAAGTGAAGTTTATCACCTTTTTCGTAAAAGGAGGTTATGTAAACGTATTATCAGACACTGCCTGCAGACTAATCGAAATTCAGTTTATTGCCCCCTAAAATAGTTTGATAAATGGACATTCATGTAATGTAGTTCAGTAGTTCTTAAAAAGCAAAAGCCAATAATCAGATGCAAATGCTTCTGAAGATGTGCTGCATAATTACGAAGATTTGTAGAAATTCAAAGTTATTGTTAGCCATTCGTGTTGATTGGATAGTAATTTAAAAAAATGGACAAAGACCTTCTTCTGGGCTATTTTATACTTTTTCAGGTGTTGTATTATATTTTTATAACCTTCTTCTTCTTCCTTTTATTATAGGCCAATGGTCTGTTTAATACCCGCAACTAGTGCGGGCTCTGTGACCCCTCTTTGCACGTATGTCGGGCAGGAGGCTGGCCTTACCCGTCGAAAGGGGAAGAAGTTCCACTAAATGTTTTACGATTGCCAAATATGTTAGTATGACAACCGGGACCGACGCCTTAACGTGCCCTCCGAAGCACGGTTGGTTGCAGATATACCCCTATATTGGTCACCCACTGGTTTGTACAACAGTCACAATAACTGCTCAGAATATTTACGGAACGCTACAGAGGTTTACGATTACTACCTTGAATGGCTATTGGACAAAACGCTGCTAATCGCAAGTAAAGGGTGGCACGTGGATGCTTGATTCGTCTGTGGCTTAAACTCTTATCCACATAGCATGCGTCATCTTAGCAAGGAGCAAGTTGAGGAAGGTCATGGCGCATGACAATATTACAAGAGACCTGGTCAAGATCTGAAACGTAACCTGGCAAGACAGACTTATCCTGACTTCTTCTCTACGGCGACGCACTTTCACTGACAAAGACCTTTAAAATGACATTCGGATGGCGCCACTGAAATCAGATCATTAGAAACAGGTGCTGAGAACGTCATATAAGTCAAGAAGGCCCGTTTTCAAGCCTTATTTGACGACCCACCACAGGAAAAAACAGGAAAATTGCCGTTGGTTCATTCCCCGCGAAGGGGCGGGCCGCTACAAGGGTTTTTCGGACTTCACCCCTCTTCAGCCGATATAGGATGGGTTAGAACAAGGAGTGTTTGGATACAGGAGGACTTCTGCGGAAGGTACTGTCCCAGTAGTCGCCTCAGGAAAACCGTTGAAAAAACCTGAGCCAGGACAGTCGGCCGGGCCGGTAATTGAACCTAGGGCCTTCCAAATGAGAGGCGAACGCGTTAGCCGCAGAGCCATCTCTTTATAGCAGTGCAGAAAGCAGAGATATTTGGAGGCGGGTTTTTCATGGTCTGGACTGGGGGTCCATTTTAACGGTCGCACATACTTCATTGTCAACAACGGTCAAATGAACACTGCTTGGTACGTCGATGCTGTCCTTGAGAACCATGTGGTACCTGCTGTATAAGCATACGTCCTGAACTTGTGTTTCACATACCACAATGAGACGAAGAGGAGTCCGAAATGTGGGTAATGGATTAGGATTCGAGGGAAAACTTATCTTGAGTGAGCTTGATCGCCAAGTCGGAAGCCTCATTTGACGCAGCGCCGCATAAGAAACAGTCGAATTATTGACTTTTAACACTTAGATTGGGAGATTAACCAATGCAGGTCAGTTCTCTTTTCAGATGAGCGGAGGTTTTGCCTCGCCTGATGCGAGTAAGTGTGACCATGTCCAGGTGAACAATTTTCTCCGACAGCAATGCAAGTGACACACCTATCTGGGGGTGGGTCTGTCATTCTGGGTAGACACCACTTTCGGTTATCGCACAGACTTCATCGTTGTCAACGATCAAATGAGTGCTGCTTGATACATCGACGATATTTCAGGACCCGCTGCTGTTGATATGGGACCTGGGGTCATGTTCACACGGATATGCATCGTAGCTCAGACGAAGAGGAGCGCGAAATTCAAGTAATGGAGAACTGTCCTGCGCTTAACCCCGACTTGAATGCGGGCGAGCACTAAGCTTGATGGTAATGTTTACCCTATAGTTGTAAGACCAAGAAGGCTAGTTCGTAACCCCCATTTGACGGCACGCCGTTGAAGAAACCATTGTGTTTTCGCCTTTCAGATTCGGAGATTAACTGGTGGAGGTCGGTTCTCTCTTCAGATCCGCGGAGGTTTCTCCTCACTTAATGTGATAGTCTTTGTCGAGTAAGTGTAGCCTTGTCCAGGTGGGCGTTTCTCTACGACAACAGTGCAGCAAGCAGGGCCATTTGGGGACGATTCTTTTCTGATCTGGCTAGGCATTACTTGCAACGATTGCATCGACTTTATTGTCAACGGCCGAATAAATGCTGCTCGGCATATCGATGATAAATTCTTGCGAACCATGTGGTACCTGTCGTGGTCTTGAGATCATGTTCACACAAGACAATATGTTGCAGCTGAGACGAACAGGAGCGTGAATTTTGGGTAATAGACTGACCTGCTTCAACCCCAAATTTGAACTCGAGTGAACATTTATGGGATGAGCTTGATCGCAAAGTTAAGAACCGTCGTACAGTTTTACGTTGTGTAAGGTAAAGGAGCCTAGTTTGCAAGCCACATTGGACACTGTGCCCCAGAAGAAACGTCGTATTGTCATCTTTCAGTACCTAGTGGATTGGGAGATTAAGAGATGAGTGCAGTTTTCTCCTCACCTGACATGATGTTTTTTGTCTACTGGGTGTCAAAACGTCTAGCTGGGCGGTTCTCTACGATAGCAGTCTGGCATCACTTTTAACGGTTGCACAGACTTTAGTGTCGTTAATGATCGTATAAATGCTGCTCGGTGTGTCGAAAATACGCTTGAAGGCCGCGTGTACCTGCTGTTATTGGATGGGTCTTGGATTCGTGTGTATACACAACAAAGCTAGGACGCTTGTCGCAGCTCAGACGAAGAGGAGCCTCGACTTGAACCCGAGCGAACATTTATGGAATAAGCTCATTCATTCATCGCAAATTCTATTTAACAATTCTACTTCATTTAAGGTCAAGCAGGCTCGTTCGCAAGCGCCATTAGACGCCGCGCTATAGAAGAAATTGTCGGTTTTCGCTATTGAACACCTAGATTGGGAGATTAACCAGTTGAGGTCCGTTTTCTTCTCAAGATAGCGGAGGGTTGCCTAGCCTGATGTGATGGTCCTTCTCAAGCGAGTGTGGGCACGTCTAAGTGAGCCAATTTGAATGAAAGGGAAACACGCTCAGATATGATAGTGTTTTTCTAATTATTTTGAGCAGTTAATAATGTAAGTTCTAAATCTTACATGGAGTCGTGAGTGAGCGTCTACTGTTAAGCAGCGGCGCAGGTGTGATGTAAAAGGCGACGTGGGCAAATCTCATGCGGTTGAAGTTATCGAATATTATAATACCCGCGGTCACCGTCAGTTTGTTGTGGTTTTGCACCAATTTATCTCTATTAAACTTATGAATTCAGTTAATATTTTTATTCGAATACTTTCCGGCATAAGAATGTTACATGTTTTCGACCGCATGATGGACACTTCTTGTTGCTTGATCGGCTCTACGCTATCTACTACGTTGCCGCACAGGACACTAGATCGCAGCGCCAAACTCGCCCGTTCCGTTTGCGTAGCCCGTTAGCCAGCGTCACTAGACAGTAGTCGCTCACGCTATTGTTGATGAGCAATTTAGGTTAAACGCTAATTTTATCACCAATCTCCGTTTGTGGAATATAATGGCATTAATTTTGAATTTGGCAGCAGCTGGGTGATTAACAGAATTTAATGTTCGTTATTGGCTGAGATTATGTGCTGCCATCTATTGAATCATTATGTATTTATATATCAAATCAGTGCTATTAAATTTCACATTAGTTATAACATATATTCTTTGAGGCTTTCGCGGTTTCTCGAATTCTCAATATTACAATTTACTTTCGGCTTAGACCTCGTCGTCATTTGCGAACTCCGCCCAGCATAATCAGGTAAGGACCGACCTGTAGCTTGTCTACCTTTAAAAACATTTGCTCTAGAAGTTTGAGCAATATTTGTTCGTAGGCCCTGCCTGCCTAAACAGGGCCGTGTGCTTAGTTTATTTAAACCTTGGGGCGGACAAGGATTTGATTTTAATGTATTTTGTTGGCCAGGACACGAATACTTAATCGGCTTATGCCTCTTACCTGTTTGTGAACCCATACAAACTAACCTTTCGCAAGACATTGCAGCTTGCATCTTCAGAGTGAATAAAAACACTGAATTCAAATCTGAGAAGCGGAGAAGGTATTTAAACCTCTTTGAGCCAGTCGGGCAGAACGGCGGAGTTCTGGTTGGCTATCACCGTTGGGCGAAGACGGATCCGGTGGAGCGTGATCGTGAGATCCATGATGCTTAGGAGTCCTTAGAGGATAAACTACTGGAGTCCAAGCTTTACTGAGTCTAAAACCATCCTCCTTGTTTATGTTGTTAGGTTGTTCCTCTATTTCAATTGCTTCACGTATGATACGAGGGAAGTCATGCGGTACTCTGGCGAGTACCCGAGCATTGTCAAAGTCCATCTTATGCCCAGTTAAACCAGTATATTCAGCCACAGCACATTTTGTAATGCGCTTGTGTTTGCAATCACCTTTGTGCTGTCGCAATCTTAACTCAGTGGAACGACCAGTTTGTCCGATATAGTTTGAGCCACAAGAGCAAGGGATGTTGTAGATCCTGGCCGATTTTAAATTTGACATTTGAACCTTTGCGGATCTGAAACCGTTTCCCAAAGTTTCATTATGAAACTTTGGGAAACGGTAATATAGTTATAACATGTTAATTAACACCACATTTGGGACTGCTGACATCTAGCGGCTTATTTCAGAAATGACTTAAAAAGCCATTTTCAGGGCTGGCTTTGGTTTAACGCCAAAAAATTGTAACCAACGCTTCTTCTAAAAAAGCACGGTTCATTTATTAAAGAAGTTGTCCTCATTACGTTCTTGAAACGTACTAATTACAAAATCATTACAAACATTAAATGCGTGATGATTCGGTTGATTATACCTTAATGCAAAGTGTGTACAGTTAAATAATGTTGCTGTCATATAAATAATTTACGCGTTAACTTTTCTGACAGGTTCATTTTAAGCGTTTATATTTACAGCTAGGACTTATTTATTGTAATCTAAATATCGATGAAATATTACCAGAGTAACATAACTTTAATGATAGGCTGAAAATAGTGATTGGCTCTAAAAATTAAACCAAAATTACCACTTTGCACATAGCAGAAATTGCCTTTTCATAAAAGCACTTGCCAGAAATTGCTAATATTGTGTTGTTCTCTCAGACCTGGATCATTCTGAACCTTATTTAATCTTCGCCGTAGTTTTTTTTGATAAATGAGCATTCAGGATTTTCCTTTTTACTCAGAGAAAATGGGTTGGGTTAAAATAATCGTCCTCTAACACGAGAATGCTGTTTCCTTTTCTAAAAAATCTGTACCTATTTCATATTAAATGAACTTCGTTTTCTGCAAAATATTCAATAGGTATTTACAGAACATGAGTAATCATTAAAAGTAAGATGAATCCCTCAATTAACTCGGAGATAAATTGCCGTAAAGTAATAATACGTAGTAACTCACAAGTACCACCACAACTAGCCGAACGTCACATTTCTAGCATTAATATTGGTATCCGCTTTAACCGTTATAAAAATTGTATGATTTTATTGCATGTTTTAGAACGTAGACGCCATGCCTTTCTAAAAGCTTGTCGTACTCTTATTATGTAGTTATGATAACATCAATCAGAAATATGATTTTATTGTAGTCCCGAACCAATTTACAGTTATGTAAATGTACTAATGCACAAAAGCTTTGTACGGCGAATCAGGAACGACATGTACAGTCTAGGAAATAAATAATGTTTAACATTCATGCTATTAGATATCAAATGAAGCTGTATTTATTAAGCAGAATTTCAAATTGTTTAAACGAAAATTTGGTTTACCTACAGTGAAATGTAAATATATTAACGAGAATGGAAAAATTGTTCTTCATTTTTCAGTATATATAATTTTAAAAACGATAGTTTTGTAACCTGTCTGAAGTTCGTTTAAAATTTTGCGAGTGTTCTAGACCAGTGTTTCTCAAACTATTTTCATAAAGGACCCGTTATTTTTTAAACTTTTTAGTGTGCCTACTACAATAAAACTGTATGGACTTTATATTTTTTTGTCTTACAATTTGTATATAGATATATACTGCAATGATATGCGTGGTCTTGTGACTACTAGAAAACAATTCCCTAAACTGTTTGCAATTCACGCAATTAAATTAAACTTTCTATGAGACTCTTCTAACTTTCTCAGGGTCGTTATTTAGCTTGTAAAATAAGTTATTTAAATTAATTTTAAATAGAAATAAACACACACAACGATATCAACTTTACAAAATAAGATTTTATTAAATAACTGAATTTCTAAATGTGGTTTCCGAAAAATTAAATGAATTTTACTAATTACTATCGTCCTTTATTTTTTAAATCTAGAACACTTATCTTAGCGTCTCCTTCTTAGGATATTCTTCGCTCGAGCAAAACGCTGTGTGTCCAACTTCTATTTCGCTCTGCTGGTTTCTCAAGTAACCACAGATACTCGCCTTTACTCTGAATCTTCTTCTGCTCTGTTTTATTTTGTTTCCAAATTGGTTTTACCACCATCACAAACGAACAAACTTCCTCGATTGCCTTTTACTTGTAATACTTCTGGTTTTTTTATAATTCGTTGTTACTTCTTTGTATTTTTCTCTTTTATTCTCGTAATTACTTTTATATAACTTTTAGACCCGTTTTTCCTCTTTTTTCTTTCAGAGGATCTCAATTCTCTGTATTTATTTACACAGACGAGCCGTAACTAACTAAACAAATTTCTTCATATCTTTTGTCTTCCTTCTTTGATTTTCATTTTTATAACAAACAAATAAATGTCATGTCCATGAGTATCCCTTTTATACGTTTGTGACATTTGTCACTGACATCCAAACTGACATTTATCGACGCACAAATCAAGTAACTCTAAAACTACTTATAAATTAAACCTTTTCAACAATTCTGAACTAAATTATAATTACAACTAACATAAATAAAAATTCGTATCAATCTGTTGTGTTTTTCTTTTCTTTCAGTAAAAACATTATTAGAGTTTATAACAAGAATTATAGCAAAACTACGCAACCCTGAGTTTAAAAGTTAGAGTATCAAAACCTTACAGTGTTCATAAAACTCCAATCACAAATAGAATTGCAGCAAGCATTTCAAAAACTGCTCTCCAGGAATCACAATACTCCAGACAAATCAAACACCTCTAAATATCATAGCAATACATGGTGTTTAAAAATAATAGCAGATAGCAGATCAAACGGCATTTGCAAACGTTCATAAAAACATTGGAAACGCATCCTAAGTCTAAACGCTTTGCTGTCTCTGCTGTAAATTGAGTAAATTAAATTTTGTATGAGTTTTTTTTACTATTGTTGATTAATGTTTTTGTTTGCTTCGTTTAAATCCATTAGCGTATCTGTTAAAGTCTTTGTACCTAATCAGCTTAATTAACTTTCGACTTAACACCTTCCCAATTAAGGTGCTTGAAAGTATGTTTACTTAAAGACAAAATTATTTATTCAGTACTACAACACCAAAATACAAACAAATTTTTGGACAAAAATCACTTAACTTAACATAAAAATATAAGCTGGAGCCCGATATAGAGGTGACCAGAGGCTAGAGCTCGATTTAGGGGTGACCTGAGGCTAGAGCTCGATCTGGTGGTGACTAGAAGTTAGAGCCCAATACTGTTACCGTAGGCTAGAGATCGCTCTGGAGATGACCGAAGGCTAAAGCTCGATCTGAGGACGGGAAGCTAGAGCTCGTCTGTTCTCAAGCGTTTATGTTATGACCGCTGCAATCGATCCTAAAAATAAACTGATTCTTCAAGAACTGTTCTTTCCATATTGTCAATAAAATTTTTCATTAACGTTTGAGCGCTGACAGTGACTATAAGGAGCTTACAGCAATAAGTCGCAGACATCAGCATGTCGTACTGTAGTTGCGTAGTCACTGTCGATATTTAGTTTTAGACCCACCTGATAAGCCGGTCGTAAGTACAGTGGTAATTAAAATACAGGTTAAAAATATGGAACGCTATTTTTGCTTTTTATTGATATCCAGAGTGAAAGACCTCGACACCTACGGGTATAAGAGGTGAAAGATAAACAAACAAACAAACTTTGGATAACAAAATTACATTTTCCTAAGTCGCTGCATATTTGCTGATGAAAAAAATAGGGTTTTAGACGTCACAAATTGAATTTTAGACGTCAAAATTATGTTGGCGCCTAAAAGTCGTTGATTTTTGAATAAACATATGTATTTAATAAAATCCTGCCATCAAATGTTATGACATTAGAAATTCATGTATTGACGTTAAAAATCCATTTTGTGTCAAAATATCATTTTTTAACTTTTGAATATAGCTTCGGCAATTAAAAACTAAATAATAAAGGAACGAAGAAAATATTTACGAACTATAAATGAGTTATTTTTAGAGGCCAATAATTATTTTTGTGACGTCAACAGTTCATACTTAGCGTGAATTTTTGACGTCAAAAAATTGACTTTGACTTAGCAGTCTAACCTATCTATGGACTTTGGAATAAACCCAGTATAAAGCGCACTCTTGTGACAACTAGAGGAAATACGAACAAACAATTTGGCGTTGAAATCGCTTAGGTCTGCCTACTACGCCAGCTGTGCTGTTAGATGGCAGCCTTTTCCAACGTCAATAAATGATTTTTTGACGTCACACATTCCGTTTTGACGTCAAACATTCATTTTTGACGTAAAACTTTGATTTTCGACGTCTTAAAACCAATTGTTGGCGTCAATAAATTATTTACTGACGTCAAAACCGATTTTCTGCGTTTTTGAGTTTGCTTTGATACCCCTTCGTTGTCATGGGTGACGAGTTCCCTGTCAACATTCACCTTCTGGGTAAATTTTGCTATTTTCTTTCCTGTTCCGTGATTTTTTTAGAATGTTGATAGACAGAGCAAAACCGGCCGTGGTTAAGATGCAGAGAGCAGAGGAAGAAAGAAATAGGAAGCTGCTCCGTTCCATTTGCGAAGTTTAATTTGTAGCTGTGTCACACCACGCCCTGCAGGGCGCTGACGTTTTCATGCATTTTACTAAACTTTACATTTCGTAGCGCGGACATCCAAAGCTGCATGCTGATGTGGGTTTTGCTACGTCGCTGTCATTGACTATTGGAGCATGTTAGACTTAAAATGTCACTACAAAACATACAAAAAAGGTACTCTTATTGAAGGTCCGAGTCGCTAAAACCAACGGTTTTTGAGATACATTTAATTTTTTGAATAAAACCGAATTGCCATGAAGGTGTGAGTGTTTTCTTAACATTTGCAAATTATTATTTATACAAATCAAATCAATAAAAAAAAGTTTGGCTTAACATGATCAGGAAATGCTTCCTTATTCAGTTAAAGCCTCCGGAAGAGGAAACAGTCCCGCTTGCGCACCATATGTAAATTATGGTCAGGATATTTCTAACTACTGTATTTTACCAATTTGCATCGAGTAAATTTGAATCAAATTATCGTTTTATTATACCGACGAAAGAATCTAAAAATAGATGTGCGCCAAACATTTGAATTTTTTTTGGCCCCAGTTTAAGAAACACTGTTGTAGATTGTAGAACATTAGCTTTTGTCTTCTTTTCGAACAATGATATAGCGGCTTCATTCATCTAGCTTTTCGAGTTGTTGGTTTTTTATTTTATTGTTCGTCCCCTCGCCCTCGTTTTGCGTTGTAGGTGTTCATCCGATAATGCCTGGCTAAACTCGGTGCTTTTGTTCACATCTTATAAGAAAAGAAAAACTAGTCTTAAGCGTTTGGATTTCTATGAAGATTATACGGGATCTTTTTTATTTAACCTTTTAGCGACGACTGTAAATGAAAATTGTTTGTCCGGAAAGTACTATTGGGTTATATTTGTCCCAAAAAAATTCAAATAATACTATTGGTATTTAAATAAATTTGAAGTTGGCAAATAGGCTGTCCCATTTGTATCGAAAGGTTTCTATAACAAACTGATGCTAAATAAATCCACTTTGTTATTGTACTAGTTTGTAGAAAATCGCGTCAGTCTCGTTGTAGACACGTGGTTGAGAGGACTAGTTCTATTTGTTTATACAGTTGGGACATATACGTCCCATGTTTAATATCTGCAATAATGTAATGAAAAAGAAATTGTATTGGAATAAAATTTCTTCCTCGTTTTATCTGGTTTAAAACTATTGAAAAAATATAGTAAATACCAAAGAAAAAATGGTCATCTTTTATGGTACCAAATTATCATAGTTACAAACGTTTGAAGTGTTTAACTCAGAAAGCTTACTGGATGGGAAAATATCACATGAATCAGACAACTGGCAATATATGGAAATAGACTATATGATGCTATAAAAATACACGAATTATTGGGGATCTAGACGTAGAATGGAAGTATGCGATGCATTATAAAATTTGGAGCAAATTAAGGAGATTCATACGTTTTTAGAGCTATAGAGAAATCTTTATACACCTCAGGAGAAGTGCAAAGAACCCGAAAATTACTTATACTTTATATATTGTTACGTATCATACATTTAAAAGTATTTTATTATTAATGTATTACGTCCCAATATTGACTATAAACAGAGAATAGTGAAGCAAAGGTCGGCTGGTAGCTGTGTGTGTGTACTTTGTTCATGCGTTGAAAGACTTCGGTCAACGCATGGGCGTCAGATAGAGAGAGCGAGAGTTTTTTGTAGAAAAAATCTATGGAAGAGTGCTTGGAATTAAAGAAACCCATAACGGAAGGACAAATTCGTCCACCAAAAATTGGGTGGAAGAGGGAAAATTAATCCCACCTCCCCAAATATTGTCGTGTTTAAAAATTAATTTGACAACTTTATCCTACTATCACTTATGAGTAACTTAGCCTAAACAGAAATTTTTTATCGGCCTCCGTTTATTAAATAAGGGGGTAGGATTTTTCGATTTTCAAAAATTCATAGAATGTGTCACAAAGAAGTTAGCGGACTGGGAACCGAATCAAATTGTAGTTGATCCATAGCTCTATAAGTCTACAAAATAAGAAAAAACGCGTGGCCAGTTTTTGAACAGTATGTTTTTGAAAAAGTCAAAAATTATTTTTTTTACTTTCACAGTTTTAGTAGTTCTAAAAGTTCTAGGGCATTTCCAATATCAAATTTCATCCCGGTCTGATAACTCGTTTTTTAGAAAACGTTGTGTCTATATGCCTATTATTACGATAAAATATTTGAACGCGATCTGTCAACTTGTTTTTGTGTAATAAGGCGCTAAAGTCAAAATTTTCAAAAATTCGTAGCGGCCGCCATTTTAAAGCTATAAAGTTCGTAAAAAGGCGTTGAATTTGTCTTCTATCAGATTCCGTTTTCGAATTTATAAAATGTGGTTTAGGAAAAACGTGCTACCAACAAAATTTTCTAACTTCCGCTTCCGGTTTCAGATTTTTGTAAACCTAATTTTGTCGGTGAATTTTTGATATATCCCCAGATTCTAAAGCTCATCGAAATCCGACCATCTATTCGATAGTTTTAATGCACCACCGACCCACAGACAAACATTTTTTAAAACCCACTTCTTTGGGTTGCTGCAGGTCCAAAACATGCATTTCCGTAAAAATCTCGTTTTCGAACATTTTCATGAAAGCAATACTTCCCTATACTGAAGGTATAGTCCCGTAGCATTTGCTATTTTCTTCGTTCTTCTCTGTCTGTTTCTTTTCGTATTTCTCTATTATTTCTACTTTGTTATATTTATTCACGTTTCCTTTTCTACTCTATCTTCTACTCTCTTCTCGTTACCTACTCCATCCCTTCTTTTTCCCCTTTCGCTTCTCGTATCCCACCTCTTCTATTTCCCTTTTGTGTAATTGCACCTAGTATCTCTCAAAGTTCTCATTCTATATTTTCTGTTCCCTTTATCTTTACTGTTTCTCTTCTTCTTTTCTCGTTATATCCTTTCCGCATCTTCTATCTCTTCTCGTCGCATCTTCTTTCTCTTATTTTCTTTCTTTGCCATTTTGTGTTTCCATCTGTTTTCTACCATTTGGCTTTCTCCATATTTCTCGCATATTTTCTCCTTCTCTCTTGCTTTTGTCACCCTTCCATCGCTTCCCCATTACTTCGTCGTTCTCCCTCGTTTTCATCCCTCCTCTCTGTATGTATTTCTTACCTCCACCTGCCCCTCTTCCTTGACCTCTCCACCTTTCTCCTTGCCCTAACTCCCCCCCTCTTTCTAATTTTCACACCGTTCTGTTACTTCCTTTGTCATATTTCTTTTCTATACCCTCTTCTTTTTCCCCCTTCTTTAAGCTATTAGTTTTAGTACTGTAAAAAATAATACATGGCATGTTGTTTTCTGGTCAAAAGTAATTCTTTTATCGTTTGATATTCATTGTAGATTTATTTTATATTACTTCCTTCGGACAAGCAATTCCTATTTTTTGAAAAGAATGTTGGTTTAATAAACTCCATCTGGAAGCGAAAACAGGTCATCTTTATATCTATCAGAATTCAACGAAAATAGATTCTTTTCTACCAAATAACACTTTTCTATTATGTTTTTGTAAGTTTTTGCGCACACTCGGTAGTGCCCTCATCTTATGAAAGTTTCGCCGATACCCGCATATCAAATTGTTAGTAAATATCAAATAGAGGCTGTAAACTGACCTACTTTATTAACAAGTCAATTTATTTTATAAAAAATCATAAACTAGATTACAATAATTACCTGCGTGAAAGTCAATAGTAAGTTCAGTGGATGGCGTTAACCTTCGAATGTGATTTGCAAAACTCCTAACAAATAACATGTTTCGCAGACTCTATTTACAATACTATAGGTATGAAAGCTATATTTAGTACTTGGAAGAACGTATGTCTAAAAATAAAAACCATGCCCTAAAGGGAGACCGTTTTGCATAATATTGTTCACCGAACTTAACAGTTAATACTTGATTGATTCGAAAGTTCTTGCCAGAGGTTAGATGAATATCGACACGTAGGTTGAAAAATAAACAGAATTATTGATTGGTATCTGCTAAAATACTAGCCGTGGAAAAAAATTGTACATTGATAAAATATCAGTTTTTGTTCAGTGATATTGTGTTCACTTAACTGTAGTATTGGTTTTGTAATTGATCGGTAATCGATTATAGCTGCAGATACAGGGTGAGTCAACAACACCGCGGTGATCGATATCTTCTTTATTATTTAAAATACAGAAAAATATTTAGAATAAATGTTTCAAGGGACTAAGAGGATCATACTTTAAAATGATTTTCAATTATACAGGGGTGTCATATAAGAGTGGCATACCAAACATATGTTTTTTTAAATAGAACGCCTTGTATATTTTGGCTTATTCTTATTCGTCTTTTGATTGCCTTTCTGAATATGTTTTTTTCTTAAAAATCCGTTGCGGCGTTGCAAAGTTATTTCACTTTTTTCGAAAAAATTGACATTTGCAGACCTCGCTAATAAAATCTGCACGAGCCGTATTTCGCAAGATTAAACAAACTTTTTCTTTTAAATCTTAGTCAAGACCATATGCTATCCTCCCGATATGTTAAAATTGAATTTCGTAATACAGGGTTTGTTGCAACAGTGCAAAAATTTCTAAATTTAATGGGTCATAACTCGATTTTTGTAAATGAAACATCCTGTATATTTTGAGATGGTTGTCTAGAAATCTACGTTCTATAAATTAAAACTATTATTTAATAAAATTTATAGAGCGAAGTGATCTCTATTCAACTATCTAAAAATATACAGGGTGTTCCAATTAAAAAAATCGAGTTATAACCAGTGGGTCATAACTCGACCCATTAAAACTAAAAATGTTTGCACTGGCGCAAGAAACATTCTGCCCAACAAAATTTAACTTTAAAATATCTAGAGGATAGCACATACACTTTACTAATGTTTAACAGAAAATGTCTGTTTAATCTTGGGAAATACGGCTCGTGCAGATTTTATTAGTGAGGTCTGCAAATGTCAAATTTTTCAAAAAATGGAATAATTTAGCAACGCCGCAACATATTCAGAAAGATAATGAAAGTCGAATAATATGTTTGGTGTACCGCTCTTATATGTAACCCTCTGTATATTTAAAAATAATTTTAAAATATGGTCCTCTTAGTCTCCTAAAACATTTATTCTAAACATTTTTCTGTATTTTATATACTAAAGGAGATATCGACCACCGCGGCGTTGTTGACTCAACCTGTGTAAATAAAACTGTTCGCAAATGTCAAATTTTTCGAAAGAAGTGGAATGACTTGGCAACGCCGCAACGGAATTTCAAAAACAAAACATATTTAGAAAGGCAATTTACAGTGGAATAAAAATATGGAAAATTATACAAGGTGTTCTATTAAAAAAATAAAACGTATGTTTGGTATGCCACCCTTATATGGAACACCTTGTATAATTGAAAATAATTTTAAAATGTGGTCCTCTTAGTCCCCTAAAACATTTATTCCAAACACGTTTCTGCATCTTAAATAGTAAAGAAGATATCGACCATCGCGACTTTGTTGACTCACCCTGTATAAATAAAACTGTTACGAAAATGTCAAATTTTTCGAAAGAAGTGGAATGACTTGGCAACGCCGCAACGGAATTTCAAAAACAAAACATATTTAGAAAGGCAATTGACAGTGGAATAAAAATATGCAAAATTATACAAGGTGTTCTATTAAGAAAATAAAACGTATGTTTGGTATGCCACTCTTATATGGAACACCTCGTATAATTGAAAATAATTTTAAAATGTGGTCCTCTTAGTCCCCTAAAACATTTATTCCAAACATGTTTCTGCATCTTAAATAGTAAAGACGATATCGACCACCGCGACTTTGTTGACTCACCCTGTATAAATAAAACTGTTACGCAAATGTCAAATTTTTTGAAAAAAGTGGAATGACTTGGGAACGCCGCAACGGAATTTCAAAAACAGAACATATTTAGAAAGGCAATTGAAAGTGGAATAAAAATATGCATAAATATACAGGGGGTTCTGTTCATAAAAAAGGTATGTTTGATATGCCACTCTTATTTGGAACCCCCTGTATAATTGAAAATAATTTCAAAATGTGGTCCTCTTGGTCTCCTAAAACACTAATACGAAACATGTTTCTGTATCTTAAATAGTAAAGAAGATATCGACCACCGCGACTTTGTTGACTCACCCTCTATAAATAAAACTGTTACGCAAATGTCAAATTTTACGAAAAAAATGGAATGATTTGGCAACGCCGCAACGGAATTTCAAAAACAAATCATACTTAGAAAGGCAATTGAAAGTGGAATAAAAATATGCAAAATTATACAAGGTGTTCTATTTAAAAAAAAACGTATGTTTGGTATGCCACTCATATGAAACCCCCGGTATAATTGAATATAATTTTAAAATGTGATCTTCTTGGTCTCTTTAAACATTTATACGAAACATGTTTCTGTATCTTAAATAGTAAAGAAGATATCGACCATCGCGACTTTGTTGACTCACCCTCTATAAATAAAACTGTTACGCAAATGTCAAATTTTACGAAAAAAATGGAATGATTTGGCAACGCCGCAACGGAATTTCAAAAACAAATCATACTTAGAAAGGCAATTGAAAGTGGAATAAAAATATGCAAAATTATACAAGGTGTTCTATTTAAAAAAAAACGTATGTTTGGTATGCCACTCATATGAAACCCCCGGTATAATTGAATATAATTTTAAAATGTGATCTTCTTGGTCTCTTTAAACATTTATACGAAACATGTTTCTGTATCTTAAATAGTAAAGAAGATATCGATCACGGCGACTTTGTTGACTCGCCCTGTATAAATAAAACTGTTACGCGGCCTTGCGTTTCAGTTTTAATTACTAGATAGATTGTGTCACAAGTGCAATATAATATGTTTACTTACACAATGTGAATAAAACTTTCAGTTTCTGCGAATGTTGTGAGAAAATTATTTAAATTCTTCCTGTTGTAGAAATACGAACTGTTTTCAGTAATCAAGCCACATTCAAAAACAGATAGTTTTGGGGGAAAGGCAATGGCGGCTCGTTAACATTTATTACCACAGGAGGGCGGCACAAATTAAAAACAGTTTCAAAATTTCGAAATCATTAGAATTATCAAATTGTTTAATAACATTTTTAGATTTAAAACTTTTAATATTATCATTTAAAAAAATACAGGGTGGTTCAAAAGTATGGAATAATGGTTTTGGTGGCCTAAAGATTGGTTCTACAAATAAATACTTTGAATAAACGTTTTTTATTATATTTTTATCTACCTTTTTGCATAATTCAAAATTTGTTTGGCCAATGCTGTAAGCGCTGTGACCCAATCGTAATTTTTTTAAATAGCGCTATACGTACGTTTGTTTTGCATTAATTCCATAGAGATTTCTTTTTTTTTCAATGGTATAGCAATTGTATATTCTTATATTACAAAATTTTCGAGAAAAACACGCAAATAAGTAATATGAGAAAGTTTTTTGCGTTTTTGTTATGTAAGAGTATACTAATTTTATACCGTTGAAAAGAGAGAAAAAATCCTTATCGAATAAATGCAAAAATAGGTATGGGTCATTTAAAAGAATTGACAGACAATCGCGTCACAACGCAAAAACCTTCAATTTAGACTATTTTTATTAAAAATCAATACTATGCCCCCAGAACCAATATTCCATATTTTGAACAACCCTGTATATTTGACCAATAGCATTGACGCCTCCTTCACATGAACTTTTGCCAACTCACAATCTTTTATAAAAACATCGCTTTCCTGCGGTAGAATTTGATCGGTACTATACGAAAAAAGTCTTACATTACTGTTTGTTTTTCGTGTCTGCTGGGGAGGGCGTCGCCCACGTTTGCCTCTCTTACGAGCCGCCACTGCTCTATATTTGTTTTAGTTAGCTAGGCTGTCGACACGCTCATTGCAAGTTCAGGTTAACCGGTTATACCTTGCTTGATCGTACAAAAATTAACCTTTTTTTAATGTCTCAGACCTAAAATACACAGGGTGTTCCGTGTTGCTTTTTAATGCAATTTGAGTCTGATTTGGGACACAATAACAATAAATAGCCCGGAAACGCGTCCTTGCGGAGTTGCAGCCTATCAACGATGGAACAATTTTAATTGCCCGTTAATTAATATCTTCGACATAAATTGAGGTATTTGATTCAAATTTTGTGTGAATATTTTGGTATTGAAGATACATATTTTTACTTGTTTTCCTTTAAATCCATGAACCAGGGGCGTAGATGTAGGGGCTGCTAGACGTGCGTCTTAATGGATTTTGTTGAAACTCTAAATTTTCAACCTTTGATTTTAAAATCGCATTCAAAAATGGATAAAAATGTAAACCATTGAAAGGGAAAAAGCCATGCAAATTTTAAATCAAATATATCAACTTATAGCGGAGATATTAAATAAAACTTGATTAAATTGTTCTGTCATCGGAAGCCTGTAACTCCGTAAAGAAACATATTCGGACCCATATTTATATATTTTTATTGTTTTAG
Source organism: Ctenicera cuprea (assembly GCA_958336395.1). Lineage (NCBI taxonomy): Eukaryota > Metazoa > Arthropoda > Insecta > Coleoptera > Elateridae > Ctenicera > Ctenicera cuprea. The sequence goes on along the minus strand of OY284495.1, from coordinate 13,006,305 downwards.
TCTCCCGCATATAAGGTAGAGATCAAAACGGGACAGCCTGTATATGCAGGGCATCATTTTGAACAACCGAGAAAATTGCTTAGCTTTTTCAGGTTTTAAAAGTATTACTAACAGGTAATTTGCATATAAACAGCTTGTTGATAGAGTAACATTATATCTTGCTGTAAAATACGGCTATGTTTCTTATTATGTTGATTTACATAACTATTCGCAATGTGCACAATTTTTTTTAAATGTAAATTATGATTTTTTGTAAGATTGATAACTTGTCCAAGGGGTCTAAATTTAGTTTTAGGAAGTATAAATGTGTTTGTGTTAAATGCGCTGTATGTATGTATCTAATATTAGTAATATGAAAACAGCAGATGTTTAAATATTTAAAAATAAACCTGCGGTTAAGTGCTAAATTTGCTAAACCTACTACGCTTTTTTTTTCAATTTGCAGGACATTTTCTTGTACCTAAATCAATCCAATTTAATACTGTTTTGTTTTCCCATTTGTAGGAAAACAGCTTTCCCACTAGTTACCTTTTAAATTCTGTTTTACTTCATTTCCACTCGCCACAGGAAGTCGAGCACCGAAAACTAGCACATCACTCATGAAATTGTAAACATTTTTGAAAATTTGAGTTGCAAATGTTTAAATATCGAAATTTTTGAAAATTCTGACAACTTTTGTAAAATTTAATAATTTTAAAAGTTTTTAAATAATGTTTAAAAATTTAGAAAATTTACAAACAAAATTTTAATTTTTTTTAAATTATTGAAAATTTAAAAATTATGCAATTTTTAAAAGTTTAAAAAGTGAAACGATCATTTCTTGACGTCTAAAAACTATTTAAGGAATTCAAAAGAGTGAAGAAATTCCTAAATTGGAAATGCAGCATTTTCAGACGTCAATAAATGAATTTTTGACGTCTGAAAATAAATGATTTTTGTCGTCAATTGATTATTTGCCATCAATAAATGAGTTTTAGGTGTCGGAAACAGTTGCGCACGTGCGCATACTTTTTTGACCTGGATAAATACAGTTTTATTTCAATAATTAATTATTGACGCCAAAAAATCCGTTTTATGTATTAATAATTATTTTTTTCGTACATTAAATAAATAAATAAAATGTTGACGTCAAAAAATAATTTTTTTAAACTGAAAAATTATTTTTTTGTGACGAGACAACCAATTACTGGCGTACGGAAATAAATTTTTTACCTCAAAACTGTTTTTTTGACGTCAATAAATGTTTTTTTTTGAGATTTTGACGTCAAAAGTAGTTTTATGGGGGGGGGGGGGATGGGAGCAATAATACAATTCCGACAGTTTAAAACGCATTTGTTGTAATCTGGTAATCTTACTTTATTGCGTCTAAAAAAATTGGAAATACATTATTTTCAGACGTCAATAAATGAATTTTTGACGTTGCAAAATTAATTTGATGACAATAAATGATTTTTGTCGTCGATTGATTATTTGACATCAATAAATGAGTTTTTGGTGTTGGAAACAATTGCGCACGTGCGCGTAACTTTTGACCTGAATAAATACAGTTTTATTTCAATAATTATTTTTGACGTCAAAAATTCGTTTTATGTATTAATAATTAATTGTTTTTCCTACATTAAATAAATAAATAAAATGTTGACGTCAAAAAATAATTTTTTTAAACTAAAAAATTATTTTTTTGTGGTGAGACAACCAATTACTGACGTACGGAAATAAATTTTTTACCCGCAAGGATGCGTTTCCGGGCTATTTATTGTTATTGTGTCCCAAATCAGGCCCAAATTGCATTAAAAAGCAACACGGAGCACCCTGTATAAAACAAGTCTGAGACATTAAAAACAGGTTAATTTTTGTACGATCAAGCAAGGACAGCCTAGCTAACTAAAACAAATATAAAGTTTTCGCAGTGGCGGCTCGTAAGAGAGGCAAACGTGGGCGACGCCTTCCCCAGCAGACACGAAAAACAAACAGTAATATAAGACTCTTTTCGTATAGTACCGTTCAAATTCTACTGCAGGAAAGCGATGTTTTTGTAAAAGATTGTGAGTTGGCAAAAGTTCATTTACGGGCGTCGCAGACGGGCAGCGAGATTCTTAAATTTAAGGTAGCTGTGAAGGGGACGTATGCTATTGGTCAAATATACAGGGTTGTTCAAAAATATGGAATAATGGTTCCTGGTGGCGTAATATTAATTTTTAATAAAAATAGTTCAAATTTAAAGTAAAGGTTTTTAATATTGTTATCCAGCTTGCTTCATACTTTAATTTTTTTTTAATCGTGCTATAAGCGCTGTCTGTTATATTTTTTAAATGCCCCATACTATTTCTTACATTCATTCGATAAGGATTTTTTCTCTCTTTTCAACGGTATAAAATTAGTATACTCTTACTTAACACAAACGCAAAAAACTTTCTCATATTACTTATTAGCGTGCTTTTCTCGAAAATTTTGTAATGTAAGAATATACAAATGTTATACCATTGAAAAAAAAAAAGAATTCTCTATGGAATTATTGCAAAACATAGGTATAGCACTATTTAAAAAAATGACGATTGGGTCACAGCGCTTACAGCATTGGCCAAACAAATTTTGAATTATGCAAAAAGGTAGCTAAAAATATAATTAAAAAACTTTTATTCAAAGTGTTTATTTGTAGAACCAATATTTACGCCACCAAAACCATTTTTCCATACTTTTGAACAACCCTGTATTTTTTTAAATGATAATATTAATTCTTTTAAATCTAAAAATTTTATTAAACAATTTGATAATTCTAATGATTTCGAAATTTTGAAACTGTTATTAATTTGTGCCCCCTCCTATAGTAATAAATGTTAACGAGCCGCCTTTCCCCGAAAACTATCTGTTCTTGAATGTGGATTGATTATTGAAAACAGCTCGTATTTCTACAACAGGAAGAATTAAAAAAAATTTCTCACAACATTCGCAGAAACTGAAAGTTGCATTCACATTGTGTAAGTAAACATATTAGATTGCACTTCACAATCTATCTAGTAATTAAAACTGAAAAGCAAGGCCGCGTAACAGTTTTATTTATACAGGGTGAGTCAACAAAGTCGCCGTGGTCGATATCTTCTTTACTATTTAAGATACAGAAACATGTTTCGTATAAATGTTTTCAGGAGACCAAGAAAACCACATTTTAAAATTATTTTTAATTATACAGGGGGTTCCATATAAGAGTGGCATACCAAACATGCTTTTTTTTAAATAGAACACCTTAGTTTTTTGCCTTTCTAAATATGATTTGTTTTTGAAATTCCCTTGCGGAGTTGCCAAGTCTTAATTAGTGCGCAAAAAAACGGGAAAGGTAGCTAATTAGTGTGACAAGTAATGCAAAGATAACGCAAAGATAACTAATGAGTGCGACATGTAACGGAAAAGGTAACTAATGGATGCGACAAGAAAAGGACAGGTAACTAATTTGAGCGGCGAGGCAGGGTAAGGTAACTAATGAGTGCGACAAGTAATAGAACGACAACTGATGAGTGCGGCAGGTACGGAAAAGATAACTAATTAGTGCGACAAGGAAAGGAAAGATAAATAATTAGCGCAACAAGGCAGGGAAAAGCATCTAAATGTGCAGTAAGGAAGACAACGGTATAACTATTGAGTATGACAAGAAAATAGTAACTAATGAGTGTCACAAGAAAAGGGGGCAGAATAAGTGCGACAAGACGTGAAACTGATGAATGTGACAAGTAAGGGAAATGTAACTAATGATAGTCATAAGAATGGGAAAAAATGAGTGCGACAGGGAAGAGAAAGGTAACTAACGAGTGCGACAAGAACGGGAAAGGTAACTAATTAGTGTGGCAAGGCAGGGGAAAAGTAACTAATTAGTGCGGTAAAGACGGCAAAGGTAACTAATTAGTGCGATAAATGCGTGAAGGTAACTAATTAGTGCGACAGGTAAGGCAAAGGTAACTAATGAGTGCGACAAGCAAAGAAAAGTTAACTAATCAGCTTCACAATAAAGGGGAAAATGGGTACGAAAAGTCAAGAACTAATAAGTATCACAAGAAAGCGAAAGGAAAGTTATGAGTGCGACAAGTAGGGGCAGGCTAAGTGAAATAACATCATACATACATTTAAACTCAAACGTATCCGTCAACTTTTTGAATTAAATGTAAAAGTATCTATAGATACGTGAATCCCTACTTAGTCCGCCAAATATTCTCCTTCCTTGTCGCACTCATTAGTTCCCTATCGCTTTCTTGTCGCATTCATAGTTGCCTACACTTCCAGTAAAGTAACGGCATTCTGTGTATTCACAGCCTGTCCCACACCGCATGGCTCTTACGATGCTAAATTTATTGCCGATTCGGCAATTAATTTTGATGAAAATTTAATGAAAAAAGATTCTATTTGGTTTGATTTCTATTATCAAATTTCTGATTTTAAAAATGTTGAATTGAATTTAAAAAATATAATTATACTAATCATGTGGAAGTTCTGCTTTCCGTTTTGGATTTTTTCACTACAAAATGGAACTCGCCGTTCGGAAGATATTTGGTCACGGACAAAGGATATTTCCATCAGTTGCATATAAATATTGAAATCCTTCAGCTGTACAGAAATATTTAAATAATCTAAACAGTGTTGTTGCAAACTAAATTTTTTTAATGATTTTGGAATAATTAAAATAGAATATCCACGAGTGGTGGACTTGGTCCCTAGCGTAGGCGTTAAGCCTTAGCAGCAGAAACTTTATATGATTGCATGAAATATAGAAACGTTCTTTAATTGTTCAGATATTTTTGAATCCAGAAAAGCCACCTTGAAACTACCCTTTTGCAATGAACATCTGACACTTGAAACATTTCTGAATGCAATACCTTTCTCTCGGATATCCTTCATATGGCGACGAGGAATATAAAAATTTTCGTTAAAACAACACTACAGCCAGCTATAAAAACATAATATAAAACAGAAACTGCATAGTAACAGAAAACTCATCTAAAAATAGCGCACATGCAGCAAATTCCACTATTCCACCCCTCATCTACCCCAAGGGCAGTCAAAAAACATTTTTGGGGAGTTTTAAATTTTGACGTCAAAAGTAAAAAGTCGTTTTATGGCGGGAGGGGGGGGGGGGAATAATACAATTCCGATAGTTTAAAACGCATTTGTTGTAATCTGGTAATCTTACTTTATTGCGGCAAGTGTCTGAAGATGATCTCGCTTCTTGCCAAAGTTTTAGGATTTTGTGAAATCGTCATCCAAATGCTGTCTCACATTGTCAATAATTTCTTTGCTGCAAATGGCAAGTCTGTCATTTTCTGCTTACGTGTAATGCTTCATGTGTGTCTAAATGCGTTTACCATGTTTCTGACAATGCCATGTATGTCATGGCCAACCCTTATCTAAAATTGTGCCCATCAAACGCCATTTTGTTGCTTTTCTATACTTACAAAACATATAACGGTAAACAGAATAAGAAAAATACAATCACCATCGTTTTAATTATTGAGAGTGGTTTACCTTAGATTGCTTATCTCAAACTGAATTCGTTTTTCACATAAACATAAATTTTACTCATTGATTCTGGACATTTTACTGTGACAGGTGTGCCTCCATATTCAATGGCGGAATTTTCCATAAATTTAACAGCCCTAATATATCCACCCTCGCTTTCAGTTAGGGGTGGTTTAACTACTTTGTTAAATTTTTGATTAGTTCGGGCAGTGCTTTATGTGGTATCCAATAAAGTGCATGTTTAATATCTAAACGAGATTTGGTTTATTCTGAAAAAATTTTGGTATTTTAAACTTCGGAATGTCAATCATTTTTTATAATCGCGTGCGCTTGGAACATTAATTTATTCTTAGATGTGGCATTTTATCGAAAACTGTGTAAAATGCTCGTAAAGTTGAATAATTTCAAGCACTTTATTTTTGTTGATATTTTACCATTAAACAAACTCAAAAACGTAGGATGTAAAGTGCGTTTAAAAAAAGAGAGTCGAGTGAGTCGCAAATGACGCATTTCTGCCAATTCCACCCGGTACAGCATATGTGCAGTGGTTTATGCTATGCTAAGTAGGACTGACAAACTAGTGGTATCCACTGCCCATTGGACGCTTTTTTTTGAACGCACGATAGTTGTTTTGTATCCGTCTTATATTAAAGCTTTAAAATATAATACAATTTTTTTTAAATTTAAATTTTATGTTCTTTCCTTAATACATCAGTAATAGATGGTAAGTAATCCCTTGTTCATAAGGGTGGTCACGATCAGCTGTTATGTAGTCTAAAGTCCACCCGGTCAAACGGAAGTTTGTGAAAATGTGAAGGAAGAGAGAATACCCGGGCTCTCCCTGAGCCGTGACTTTAATTCCGTGAAGGTCAGATGCAGCTAGGTCAGGGGTGCCGCCGCCTGGGGGAGGACCCTCGGTATTGATCCGCAGCAGCTGGCAGTGGGGGCGTCAGTCGTCTAGGTGCATACAGATCCTCGCATGAACTACAAACAAACGTTAATGTTGGATATCAATTCCCTCGATGTTCTCTTCTGCCAAGCCGTGTGATGTAGTAAGCTCTCAAGGATAGTAAACAAGGCTCGCGTTCCCGGGCTCGTAAAAGTAGTTTTGACTGCCCTTGGGCTAGATGAGGGGTGGAATGGTGGAATTTGCTGCATGTGCGCTATTTTCAGATGAGTTTTCTGTTTATCTGTTTTGGGGTTGCTGTACTATGCAGTTTCTGTTCTATATTATGTTTTTATAGCTGGCTGTGGTGTTTTAACAAATATTTTTATATTCCTCGTAGCCATATGAAGGATATCCGATAGGAAGGTATTTTATTCAGAAATGTTTAAAGTGTCAGATTGCAAAAGGGTAGTTTCAAGGTAGCTTTTCTGGATTCAGAAATATCTCAACAATTAAAGAACGTTTTTATTTTTGATTTTATTGTATAAAGTTTCTGCTGCGAAGGCTTAACGTCTGCGCTAGGGACTAAGTCCGCCACTCGTGGATAAACTATTTTTATTGCTCCAAAATCATTAAAAAATTTTAGTTTGCAAAAACACTGTTTAAATTATTTAAATATTTCTGTGCAACTGAAGGATTTTAATGTTGATATGCAACTGATGGAAATTTTGTTTGTCCGTGACCAAAAATCTTCCGAACGGCGAGTTCCATTTTGTTGTAAAAAAATCCAAAACCGGAAGCAGAACTTCCACATGATTGGTATAATTATATTTTTTAAACTCAATTTAGCATTTTTAAAAGCAGAAATTTGATAAAAGAAATCAAACCAAATCGAATCTTTTTGTTCGAATTTTCATCAAAAATTAATTGCCAAATCGGCATTAAATTTGGCATCGTAACAGCCATGGGGCGTGGGACATGCTGTTAATACGCAGATTGCTGCTACTTTACTGGAAGGATAGGCAAGTACGAATGCGACAAGACAGCGATAGGGAACTAATGAGTGCGACAAGGAAGGAGAATATTTGGCGGACTAAGTAGGGATTCACGTATCTATAGGTACTTTTACATTTAATTCAGAAAGTTGACGGGGATACGTTTGAGTTTAAATGTATCTATGGTAATATTTCACTTGGCCTGCCCTTACTTGTCTCACTTTTCTTTCGCTTTCTTGTGATACTTACTAGTTCTTCCGTTTTCGTACCTATTTTTCCCCATTTATTGTGACGCTGATTAGTTTTCTTTGCTTGTCGCAGTCATTAGTTACCTCTCCCTTCCTTGTCGCACATATTAGCTGCCTTGCTCTTTCCTGTTGCACTGATAGTTACCTTTCTCTTTCTTGCCGCCCTAATTAGTTACATTTTTCTTTACATGTCGCACTCATTAGTTATCTTTGCCTTACTTGTCGCACTAATTAGTTGCCATTGTCGTCGTTACCGCACTAATTAGTTACCTCTGCCCGTCCTTGTCACACTAATTAGTTATTTTTTCCCTGTCTTGCCGCAGTAATTAGTTACCTTTCCCGTTCTTGTCGCACGCATTAGTTACCTTTCTGTTCCCTGTCGCACTCATTTTTTCCCAAACTTATGACCCTCATTAGTTACATTTTCCTTACTTGTCACACTCATAAGTTACCTTTCATGTCTTGTCGCACTTATTTTGCCCCCATTTCTTGTGACACTCATTAGTTGCTATTCTCTTGTCATACTCAATAGTTATACCGTTGTCTTACTTACTGCACCATTTAGATGCTTTTTCCTGCCTTGTTGCGCTAATTATTTATCTTTCCTTTTCTTGTCGCACTAATTAGTTATCTTTTCCATACTTGCCGCACTAATCAGTTGCCGTTCTAATACTTGTCGCACTCATTACTTTTCCGTTTTTTGCGCACTAATTAGTTACCTTTCCCCATCCTTGTCGTACTAATTAGTCACCTTTTTCTGCATTGCTGCACTATTTAGTTACCTTCCCCGTTCTTGTCGCACTCATTAGTTACCTTTGCTCTACTTGTCGCACTAATTAGTTACCTTTCCCGTTCTTGTCGTACTAATAAGTAGGCTTTTCCTGCCTTGCCGCACTATTTAGTTACCTTTCCCGCGCTTGTCGCACTAATTAGTTACTTTTTCCGTTTTTTTGCGCACTAATTAGTTACCTTTCCCCATCCTTATCGTACTAATTAGTCACCTTTCTCTGCCTTGCTGCACTATTTAGTTACCTTCCCCGTTCTTGTCGCACTCATTAGTTACCTTTGCTCTACTTGTCACACTAATTAGTTACCTTTTCCGTTTTTGCGCACTAATTAGTTACCTTTCCCCATCCTTGTCGTACTAATTAGTCACCTTTCTCTGCCTTGCTGCACTATTTAGTTACCTTCCCCGTTCTTGTCGCACTAATTAGTTACCTTTCCCGTTCTTGTCGTACTAATAAGTAGGCTTTTCCTGCCTTGCCGCACTATTTAGTTACGTTTCCCGCGCTTGTCGCACTAATTAGTTACTTTTTCGCACACTTGTCGCACTCATTAATTACCTTTGCTTTACTTGTCGCACTCATAGTTATTTTTTTCTTCTTTGTCGCGCACATCACTTACCTTTTCTTATCGCACACTTTATTTACCTTTCCTTTTTGTTGTAGCATTCATTAGCTATTTCAAAAATTAGATAAAAGATTTGGTTTAAATTATCTGAGCTTATGCGGCTAGGTAGGAGCTATAAATATATTTTTATTAAAAAAAATAATACGTTGTTTCTATTTGATGTTTTCATAATTAATGGATTTTTATTTAATAAACAGGAGATGGTAAAAAATCATGTTTAAGCCAATTGCTGATCATCAACACTAAAAGAATATTCTATACTTTTGGGTTTTTAGATACAGTAATATTTAGCTGGTACTAATTTTCCCCTCCTCTATATTTTCTGCACCAACAAAAAATTCGTATGAGGATGCATTTTCCGGCTTCTACTGCAGCACTTTGTATGACTGCTTCGAGTTTAAGCAAGTGGTGCACCGAGTCAGAAGCTAACGAAGACGAGCATGTCAGGAGTATTATGATTTTCTGTAGTATAGGAGCTCACGGGGGGGGGGGGCAAGCCAAACTTGTTACTGTTGAATTTGGGGTGTCTCTTCCCCACTCTCTCTTCGTTTTTAATACATGGATTGCTATGGTCACTGTTCTTGGGCAAAACATTCATAGATTCATACAAACTTGCTTTTGTAAGATGATATGATAAGGGAAAATATTTGAAAATTATAGAATAGGTCATGCAAAGTGCTTCGTTCATTTTTTCAACAATTTCCGTTTTAGCTTCTCTAAGTGTATTAAAATATGCAAGTGGCGATCCTGCGTTACTCAGCCCCCGTCCCTTTAGCTACCTCTTTTACTACCGGGATTTTGGCCGATGTTATTTAAAGGGGTGAATTTTAAGTGGCGTCAGCACATTTAACGAAACATCAGTGAAATATTACCATCGCTGACATGATGTAATGTCCAACACTTCAGTTCTGCTTAAACATAATTTCTTTTAGTTTTTATCTTAGATACAGAGCCTTCATTAATTACTGATACCCACGTGACCACAAAATATAGGCAACCCAACTTACACTGTTGGTAAGCCTTTTATCCAAAAATTCCCAAGCCGTTTGTTAACTTCTCAAGGCTTGCTTGTTTACATACATAACCTCACTTTGAGTGTTGACAGTGACACTTACAGGGAATTTTTAGTTACCACGAGTACCAATCGTGAACTGACTTCAACATCTAAATCGAAAACTCCCTAAGTCACTGCGGACCAAAGGTCACGTGGTATCAGTAATTAACGAAGGCTCTGTATAACAGCACTCTGTTTCTGCATAATATTTAAACGTATATTAGGAAACGAATACTACTTTTGTAGTATTTTTGGCTAACGTATTACGTCGTTCTTCTTTATATTCACATCCCAGTTCTAGAACAACAGCATTCGAATAAAATTAAAGACGTCAGTGATTTATTACGCATCCGTTTCCTGAATAGCGTTTCTAAAATAAGACCTTTTATCTTGAGCAAAGCTATTGAGTTATGTTTTCCAAATCGATAAAACACACGAAAATATAAAATACGAGAATGTTTTTCAAGTATTGTCCAATAAATAAAACTCCTCGTTTATTTATAGAGAAACGCTTTATTGTGTCCCATTACAGTAAATTGCAGGAAATATAAAACGGTAGTAAAATTTTAAATCGCATATAGTGTATGCTTGACGAAACATAATTGTAAAGTAACTAGCTTTCTGTTCTCATATTAGGGAGGCCGCTTATTATATTACCCTATTATACTGTCCAAAGAAAGGGGACATAATAAATATAAATGATAGAGGAAGGTGTGGTGGTCACGATATGAGGTATCACACTATTTGTTTTTAGGACGTTCATTAGGTACCTTATTTATACCTTATAAGCATTTATTACGCAACACTAAAATTGAGAATATCCTAGAATACTGCCTATTGTTTTCTTTGCCACACCATTTTGTCTAGTGTTACTTCGAATGAAAATAATCGAAACATTCGATTATCGAAATATCTCGAAAAGGGTCAGGAAAGCATTCGAAGATTTTACGATTTTAAAATTTTCGGTTTTGTCTGCTTCGGAAGCGAGCACATTGCAAAGTTTTGTGAAATAGTTCCAAACAACAGATTTTTTTGTTACTTGCTGTATAAAACAGAAAAATGTATTCACTTTCGCGGTTTATAAACAAATTATTCAAAAAATAGGTCAGAATTAGCAATGAAATGTGATAAAAATTTTAAAATACTGTAGGAAATGAATGTTTTGTATTAAAGAAGACACCGGAAGTTAACTTGCGTGCGTAAATAAACAAAATAAGATGGTTAATCTACTGAAACGTAATACATCCGAATTTCGAACTATTCGAAACCGAAGGTTTACTCCGTCTTTGCGGAGCGGGCCGAGGAAAGACGATGAGAACGAGAAATGTTCGAGCGTTTTTACTATATTTTGCCCCATAGATACTGCTACAGTCTTGTCCTGTCCTTGGTTTTAGTGATTTTGTATTTTCGTGTGTTTTAACCGCCTTGTTATTTGAATTAGTTAAGTCTCTGGTTAAGTCATACAGCAAAAAGGTTATCGTATTTAGCTTTTGAAGTGTTTTAGAGTTTGTTGAATTTTTCTGAAAGATTTAAGTAATCAAGCCAGTAAATGGATTAATTGGAAAATAATCCTTAAATTCATGAGACGAGAGTTTTATTTGGATTTGGATTTTGGGTGAAATATCGTCTCAGATACCTTTATTGTATTTTTCGCTTTAAAACATGGCTTGTGGAATCTCTAATATCTGTAATTAAAGCTAGCTATCTCTTGGAAGCTTGTCTAAATAGTCTTAATCCGAGTACAGTAACAGTACAGAACAGTAATCATTCGATTATGAACATCTATTCATTATGTTCATCACTACATTTTACGGAAGTGTATATGTATACAGGGAGCCCCTTTTATCGTGTAAGCTCTTGACACTTCCGAGTAGGCAACACACGTTGCATGTCATAGGCGGCTTTACTGCTAAAATGTTATTTTATAAATGCGAACAACAGTTTTCAGTGCGTACAGGCCTACTGTACATCTTTTAATACAGAGCCTTTGTTAATTACTGATACCCACGTGACCTTTGATCCGCAGTGACTTAGGGAGTTTTAGATTTAGATGTTGAAGTCAGTTCACGATTGGTACTCGTGGTAACTAAACATTCCCTGTAAGTGTCACTGTCACAACACTCAAAGTGAGGTTATGTTATTGTATTAAGCAAGCCTTGATAAGTTAACAAATGGCTTAAGAATTTTTGGATAAAAGGCTTACCAACAGTGTAAGTTGGGTTGCCTATATTTTGTGGTCACGTGGGTATCACTAATTAATGAAGGGTCTGTAGAAGATTAACAAACGGGACTGTTTTTTTATTCACATCAAACTGTTGTTCTGATTTTTTTATTCACATCAAACCGCAGTTCTGATTTATTTATACAATCATATTTTAATAAAAAATTTCTCAAACAAATCGATATCTTAATTGGTAAACGATTGGTGAAGGAACTTTTAAACAAAAAACTGATGTTTTGCAGGATCGGACTTACGAATCATACGTTTTGGCCTTATGGAAACGGCGTCGTTCCGCTTTTGCACATTTCTTAGGCACAAATTTAGGTATAACATATTGGGTACTCGGTTCGATCCTGGCACTAGGCGACAAACTTAAAAATCGAAAATTAAAGTCCAAAAAATAGGCAATGTTTGATTTACCTTCCAGGCGGCGCTAAAAAAATTTTAATTTAAACGGACGCTGAGAAAAGGCGTTTCTATAACCTAGGGCAAGAATTTCTTGCCAAGGCCGTACCAGGAATTTTTTATACAATTGCATAGTCGGTGAAATTCATCGCATTTGAACAACTTAAAATTTTTATTTTTACATAAACCAAAGCTCTTCCCTTCCTTCTATTTCGACTTGGATACCTTGTTCTGCATAGTACTAGACAAATATGTTTTACAATAAACGGGGGAGTGTGTTCAAAGTTTCTCCAAAATTCCCTTTTAATATTTTTAATTTTTCGTAATTTCGATTTAACTTGGCTGGATCGGCTCCGATCTACACCAAATTTATATCGCACATGTAGAGCAACATACTGATCAACATTCCATCACCAGAATTTGCGTGCGGCACCTCGGAATCGACGTTTCTACAACCTAGAACTAGAGTTTCGCGCCAGGGCCGGACCGGGAATTTTTATACAATTACAAAGTCGAACTTTAATAAAATCCGTTGCATATTCACAACTTAGAAAAAATATTTTTACAAAATCCAACGTCCGGCTTTCCATTTCGCCCTAGAAATTAAGTTCTACATAGCGTAAGACAACATTTAGAGCAACATACTGATCAACATTTCATCGTCAGAATTAGCGTGCGGCGGCGCCTGAAAATAATTTTTGTGGCGACATCCTCAAAATCGTTGGTTCCGGCACGCACCCATTTAAAAACAAATTAGGAACCGCTCCGATCCGATTGTACCAAACGTACAACGAACACCGAGAAAGGCCGTTTCTACAACCTAGAGCAGGAGTTTATCATTAGGCCCGTACCGGCAATTTTTTATACAATTACACAGTCGAAATCCATCGCACGCGTCCCAACTTGAAAAAATAATTTTTACATCAACCTAACTTGGCCGGATCGGCTACGATCTTCACCAAATTTGTAGCATACATGTTGAACATCATACTGGTTAACATTCCATCGCCAAGCGACGCACGTCGCTGCCGCAAACTTAAAACTGTAACATTTAGGTGCAAAAACAGGGTTAACTTTGAATTAACTTCTAGGTGGCGCTAAATAAGATTTCAGAAAATTTCTTCAACAGTTTTAAAGTGCCATTCATGTTTTTTTAAATAAAAAGAGTCCATTACAATATCTCAATTAGGAGGCATCGAGTAATTAATTATCAATTGCTTAAATTAAAATAAATCGGCCCCTATTTCCAAGTAACATTCTTAACATATCACGAGCGCGTGAAGCCCTTTTCGACCCGACCGTTGTACGCCAATTGGCGCAGCCAGCGATGTAGTTTCACCGCGCCGTTGCCGCGTGCAACCTGTACGGTTGTTGTCTTGACTACGCACCCACATTGTTCCCTTCCGACGAGTAAATGGAGACACCAACAACCTTCCCTCCTCTCGTGTCTAAAACAATCACGACGCGACGCGGCGAACCTGCTATTCGCTTAAATACGCCTACACACGTACTAATTGTTTTCCTCCAGGTATAATTGGGGGTTAGTGCGATGTTGAGTTGTCCAACTCCAAGTCTCCGCTCAATTTTAAAATTATGTTTTGATAATAGAGCAACGTATGACATGCAACGAGTGTTGCCTACTCTGAAGAGTTAAGGAGTTACACGATAAAATGCATCAAACAACTTTCTTTCAGTACAGTATAATTGTCAAGTGTTAGTCTCAATTAAACGTTATTAGGTCAAGCAAAAGTACCCATTGATTGCACTATATTTCAGCAGTAAAATTAGAAATAATTGTTCTAACACAAGGAAATTTTTTTACAACAAAATAATTGTGGATTTGTTAGAGTGGAGTAAGAAGTTAGGAAATCATATTACAAAAGAATGTTTATGTGATTGTGGGCTTGGACAGATGAAAGCAGATCAAAGTGAGTAAGTCCATATGTTCTGAAGTGCTATAGGAAACAATACACCAATTCCCATATTTAACATTTAACACAAATCGAGGATGAAACAAGGCAAATTAAGATTTTTTTCCATACTACAGGCTCCAGGAAAAAACGACTGACTCGTTTATACGTGCACATTTACAGCGGTGTGCAGTGCAGTACTGCTACAAAACTTATGATGTTTATTTAGTTGGTAATGTCCTTGAAGGCAAATAACCCATATATTAAATGCATGTTTGTTTAAGATGCCTGTGAAGCTTTAAATTTACCATACAACATTTTCCCGTGGTTTAGCCCTGCGTGATATGGCTATAGTTATCGACAAGCTCAATATGAGTGGCGCTTCTGGGAAGTCTAGGGGCGGCCTCCCATCTTAGGTAAACACTCAGACCTTCATCGCAACTTGAATTTTCACGCAACTTTAAATTATCTTGAAATCTATAGCAATTTTCAACAAGTGTACCTTTTTCTGTGTGGAGAATACGATTATCTAGACAAAACTTAAAAATTGTAGAGCTCTAAAATATTTAGAAGAGTGTTGGTTGATATTCTTTCAAAGTATTCTTCTAAATTTTACTTGTCAAAATTTGTATAGGGTTAAGTACCTGGGTAAAACCAAAAATCTACTGCATTTATGGCGTAGGAAAAACCTGGTAAGGCGGCTTAACATTACCCGCACTTACGTACGAGTCTGTCTCCGAAAGGTATAGTCGTTTTGAGTTACAAACCCTCTTCGAAGGGTAAATTTCTTGTGTAAATTCTTATAATATAATTTATAGTTTTAAAATAACATATTACAAATTTCATCAGCAAAAAGAAAGAATAATACAGATTTTTTCTATAATCTACTCACCACATATATTATGTAAACCCCCAAATGAGACACCTCTGGTGCACTTATTCAAGCAAAAATTTGTAGAAATACTAAACTAAATCCTTACTGCTCACACATAAAATTTAAAAATTTTAGTGCAACTACTGCGAAAGTTATCGACAAATAAGTGATTAGACTGTTCTTTCTTTAGAGAGCTGTAACTCCGTAAGGAAGCGTTATCTGATTATGTTCATATGAAATTTTCTTCATGAAAAACAACCCTTGAAGTTTTTGTACGTATGTGCTTAGGAAACACCCTGTACAGGGTGCGAAGATTATAATCAAGTTGATTTAAATCGGGATTTAAATCATGATTTAAATCAAACTATTTATGTAAAAAAATCATTGATATAAATCAATTGATTTTTGAATGGGGTGTGGTTTTCATGTGGAATTTTGCAATTAGTACAATAATGTGCATAAATAAGCTTGAATCTACTAGAATTACATAAATAAATTATCACAGATGCAGAGGTACCTGCTCTTATCATTTGTGACGAAACGTCCATACAGCTTAAGAGTCAGGAGCGTCAATTTAGGATTAAGTGTCATTTGCAATTATGTGGATAAAACGTAAAACCTGCCCTGCCATCTTATTAAAGTCTTTTAATTTAATTTTAACCGCCAAAAATGTATTTAAATAACACCAAATGCAGAATGTCATCCCCAATTTAAAAATGTTGCAATATACAGGGTGTCCTATTAAAAATAAATTGGTGTCACTTCCGGTGTAACCGGAAGCTTCAGAAAGTCGTAATCTACGCCAAATATGCGCCCGTGCGCATATTACAATTCCAAATTTTAATTGATTATCTTAAACAACGATGAAACAGGGGGTGAACCGGTACTCTGTTGCAAAAGAATCCATTTTAATCAAAAAAATCCAATTAAAATCAAATAAATCGTTTTTTTTAAATTTCCTTATAAAATCACGTTTTTTTTGCACCCTGGCTCTTTATTAACCCTGTATAATGTATCCCATTACGTGGTTATTAATTTTTGTGTTTTTCTTTGCAGGTAAGCAAAACAAATACTACGAATTCTGAAAACTCGCCATATTTGAATGATTTTAGAAAATGGTAAGTGTAACCAGATATTTCGCAAAATATTTTATTTACGTTTTACGAAACCGTGTATCCATGTGTGCCTGCTGCGTGCATTAATTTTGATGTAATTAAAATTTATAATGTTTATGCAAATATGTTTTTCTTATTTTTAAATATAATTACATACTTCCTTTTATTTAGTCATTATCTGAGGCAGCTTAATTGCACACCCATTAAATTACTAAACTGCAACATGGTATGGTATTAATCATAAAATCATTATATGTATGTATCAAAAGAAATAAATCAAGTAGGAGATGTTAATTACAATGCCATGGTTTGTAATAGCAATTAAAGTTAATTCTGTAAAAGCATTACGTAATTTTCGGAAATTTCTTAATTTTTTAATCTTCAAACCTTCTTTCTAAGGTTTGTACGTTAACAACACTTGACTTAGTAAACCTGTTTTTAATTTAACTTAATACTAAAAAAAATTAATGGCTAAGGTCCGGCGACCGTGATGGCCAAACAATGGGCCCGCAACGCTCAATCTATTGGTTTGAAAATCCGTGCTTTGTTTTAATGGAAAATGATATCGTGTAGTGAGTCTTGTCTTTTAAATGTGCCGCATTGTTTTTAATTGCGTAAGTTCGAATAAATCAAGCGGTTGCGTATAACAAGACCCTACCCTGACGCTAACTTTGGGACTTTCCTGGTCTAATTCAACTATTTCGTGGGGGGTTTTCTGAACCCCAAATTCTCACGTTGTGTCGGTGGAAAAATAGCTTCGTCACTAAACGTGATAGATTGCGGCGGAAGCGTTCGTCACAAAGTTTTTACCGCAAAATGTAATGGTTTAGGTTTATTGTCGGGTTTAAGCGCCACCACTAGTTGTACTTTGCATGCATATAAATGAAGCCTTTTACGTAAAGTTTTTCTTATAGTCGAGAACTACTGGCAACTATCTGGTGATTTCTTGAAATTGCGAACAAGTGTTCGCTTAGAGGTTCAAAGGTTTTGTTATTGGTGTTTACACGCCCATAACACTTTTCGTAATCTGTACGTTTTCAGTTTCCATGCATTTTCCGAATCAATTTTTAATACTACTTTTAGATTAGGAATCACTATTATATCAACACCGTTGTGATTGAAGCGTATTTTACTTAAACCAAATATATGTTTAAAATTGCAACATGGAACCTGAACAAACAATAAATTAATACATGAACAAGGAACAAGATTTACATAAACAAATTATTTCAAAAGACAAATATTATGGGGCTCCGGCTAAAGCTTGTGCGTGAGATCGGATCGAGCTTCACCGAGACCTGGTGTAGCCACTTTTAAGAGCTCGCTTGGGTAGGAACTTTGGCAACGGATTTAAAACAAATTTTCGCAACCAATTCATTAAAAGACAATTTTTCGAAAATTGCATGCAAATATTCCAACGTAACTTAACCTATTTCTAAACACTGCATTAGAAAGGTTGTTTTTTCAAGAATTGACATAACGAATTATTTTTTGAAAAAATTGACGATTTGAACATTGGTTTTCCGAAAAAATTGCTTTTGAAAAATTTTCTGTATACTTTTGCTGAAACCTGGTGGAGCCCCTGCTTCGCTATTGAAAGGGTTTGCGGGGTTGGGACTTCGTCGACACCTGGTGTAGCCGCTGCTTCGCTCTTAAAAGGACTTGTAGGATTGGTTAGTTCGGTCCAGAAGCAGGTTGGAGCTTATAGAAGCTACAAAGTTGCTTCGTTTTGTTCTTTAGACCGTTCTCCACTTGATCTTCGAAAATATTCTGACTGACCAGTATTTTCAAAGAAACGTTGCGTGGTGACAATATAAACAAACATCTAAAGATCGGCGGTGAGGGATTTAAGACAAAACAAGTCACTGCTGCTTAGTTATGTCTCCACCATACGAACAAACATTTTATAGTCGTTGCAAATATTTGGGAAACGGAAGTCCCCGACGCATAACATTTTTTTTTTTAAGAAAAAGAATTGAAATAAGGAAAATAATCGGTTGAGGTACAACTGGGAATTTCCCCCGTTGTTGAACGAAAATAAAGTAAAATTAGAAAAAAAATATCGGTAAACTAAAATCGGGAAAATGATCGGTTTAGGTACAACTAGGGATTTCTCCCGTCGTTGAACTAAAATTTACTAAAATCAGGAAAATGGGAGTTTTTCTACCGTTGAACTGAAACAAACTAAAATCAGAAAAAAGATCGTTTAAAGTACTATCTGTGATTTTTTTCGTCGTTGAACTATAATTAGAAAAGTGGGCAGCTTAGGTACAATCGGGGATTTCTCTCTCGTTCAGCTAAAATAAACTACAATTGGGAAAGTGATCGGTTTAGGTACAACGAGGGATTTCCCCCGTCGTTCAACTAATATAAACTACAATTAGGAAAGTGATCGCTTTAGGTACAACCGGGAATTTCTAACGTGGTTGAACTAAAATTAACGAAAGAAAATATTCCGTTTTAGTAAGGACCTGAAGAGGTATCCGATTTCTTGTCAGGAGCTCTCGAAAAGGAATAATTGATCTTTTCTGAAAAAATAACATTTCAGTATAAGTGGTTTATGTCCCGTGAAGGAGCGGCCTGCTATGCTCTTTTGGATTCCGCACCTGAGCTGTGCTGTGCGCCCCTCTTTAGCAGGGGGGTTCCGTTTATAGTATTGTCCGTGTATTCACCTTTTGGTACAGGAAAACACGGAAAACCCTGAGCCTGAACAGCCGGCCGGGTCGTGGTATTGCGTTCTCCGCGGAACCCTCTTTCGCTGTTCTTTTTTCGGAAAATATTTCCAGTTTTATATTGGCGAAATCTGATGGGAAGATGAAATGGTTTTTTTCTGCCTACACCTGCTATTGTGACTTATTACGAAAGAGTTTTATTTGGACATCATAGAATGCGCTTCAAGGATGGTCGGGGGCATAAAATTTGTTAATAATGTCAGTATGGTATACGGAAACTTTACAAAATAGTTCTATTTGGACATCGTAGAATGCGGTTCAAGGATGGTCGGGGGCATACAATTTGTTAATAATGTCTATCGTATACGGGAATACTCAAAACAATTCTTTAAAATGTTATAAAAATAATGTTAGTAATTTCTAAACAAAAAGGTTCGAAATTTCCGAAGCTAGAACAAATGTGGGCTTATAATTATGTTGATGATATTTTATTAGAATCAAGCCTCTCAATTTCAATGTAAATGAGGTTTAGTATTGAGACCTGTGTAAATGACTTGAATGGCTGACATTTAAATATGTTCAGCCTTAAACAGCTGACAGACGTGAGGGTGCTTCGAGCTTGTTAAGCTTTTGCGTAAATCTGTTGGTGCATTGTCTGTCAACTTCTAACTAGTGGATGCGTTTTTTCTATCAACTGTCGGCGGATGACAGAACAGTTGAATATAAAGTCCCTGTATTAATAGCATATTTGCTACAACTTCTGCTTATAAAATTAAAGAACTGACATGATGTGTAGGATGTATTTTACAAAAGATTTAGATCTATTTATTGTTTCATGAATAATGAAGATATTTTAGGAAAATACGTTCCTTGGAAATAAATAGGACTTTTAAACATTTGGGGGGTTAGAAAATATACATTTTTGTGACTAAATAATTATAATTAAATGACAAATCTTCTAATAATATTCTTTTATTTTATACAGCCTAAAAAGTCATACGAGGATCGTTCGAAATGTACGTGGCCTAACACAGAGATGGCGCTAATTTGCTTTACCATTTTTCAGAACCATCTTTTCTTAATTTAAATATGTCAGTATAGAGCGATCTGTCATTTAGTTTGTGTTTGACAGTGCGCCAAAGTGACCGTCTCTAGTGATTTCGTAAATAATGGAAAAAACTGAGTTGAGAGCAGTGATAAAGTACTTTCATTTGATAGGCTTAACACCAACCGAAATTGAAGCAAAGTTGTTTTCGACATTTTTGAAGTCCGCTGCTTCGTTTTCAATGGTTAAAAACTGGGTTGCCGAGTTTAAGCGTGGTCGTGTGAGCACAAAGGACGAACCCTGCAGTGGACGCCTAAAAACGGCTACTACCCCGGATATGATTGAAAAAGTCTTCCGTATCGTATTGGATGACCGTCGAGTAAAAGTGAGCGAGATAGCAGACATAGTGGGCATCTCAAATGACACTGTGCACGAAATTTTAACTGAAGAATTGGAAATGAAAAAACACTCCGCGCGTTGGGTGCCGCGTTTGCTCACACCGGAGCAAAAATGAATCTTTTGATTGTTTCTCGCGACGTTTTGGCACGTTTTCGCCGCAATCCGAAGGACTTTTTGAGCCGTTTCATAACTGTCATTAAAACCTGGGTCCACCATTACACTCCCGAAACCAAGGAACAGTCCAAACAATGGACACACTAAGGTTCTCCGCCACCGAAGAAGGCAAAAACGGTTTTGTCAACAGGAAAGGTTATGGCAATTGTATTTAGGGATTCTCATGGAATTATCTTCGTCGATTACTTGGAAAAGGGAAAAACAATAAATGGCGAGTATTATGCCAATTTGTTGCAGCAATTGAGCGACAAAATCAACGAGAAACGGCCTCATTTGGCTAAAACTAAAGTGTTTTTTTACCAAGATAACGCACCTGTACACACGTTTGCAATCGCTATAGCCATAATTTATGAATTGGGATTCGAATTAGTGCTTCATTCGCCCTATTCGCCAGATTTGGCTCCCAGCGATTTTTATCTATTTCCAAACCTGAAAAAATGGGTCGGCGGTAAAAGATTTTCATCCAGTTCCGAGGTAATCGCTGATGTAAAAAGCTATTTTAAGGACTTGGGTTCATCGACCTACAAAGACGGCGTTGCTGCTTTGGAGCATCGTTGGAATAAGTGTTTTGAGCGAGCAGGAGACTATATTGACAAATAAAACGATTGTTTGCCCAAAAAAACTTGCGTTTTCTTTGTTAGGCCACGAACATTTCGAACGATCCTCGTAGATGTAAGTCAGTAAATAAGTAATAATGATAATGAGATGTGGCCAAACTTTGTTGTGCTTATTAAATAGCTAGTCGTTTCTCACCACTGCACTGTGTCGGGTTAGTTTACCCTCGCACGTCTAAAAGGCGTAATTAATTCATTAATCAATTCAAGGCACCTGTCAAAGACCTTACCGAGTAAATTATTGAAGCCGCTCTCTGAAACTATCGAATTAGCGTATACTACGTTGGGTTAAAACAGAAACACATTTTTGTTCTAGTTGGGTGAAATCAGGCGTTGGTAGACTCTCTGCAACTACTAGTTTAAAAAGTTTTTGTATTGCAAAATTTTTAATTTTCAAAAAGGCATCTATGGTGTAATTTCCACCTCCCTCAGAAGTACAAATTAACAATACATTTATGTCAATTTACCAACTTTTGTAAGTAACTGTAACTTCTGGTTTTAGTTACAAATTGTAGAATGGTAACACCGATTTACTGGACGAGGTAATTTTTAAATATAACAGACCCATAACGAAAACAGACATCTTTATGTTAAATCCGTATACCTTTTACCTATCTCAGCTTTTAATGACTGCTGCCCCCACTACTACGAACCAGATCGTTTGATACAAATAAAAAATTGGGTTTACGTTGTAGGTTTGTATTATTGCAACGCAATCCGCTACTAGCTCCCATTAATAAAAACAGTGTTGCCAGACCTGGTAAGATTTCACCAGTTTTGCTGATTTTTGGAAGGTTTTGATGATCTGGTAAAAACTTCTCATTTTGAACACAAAGTTGGTGATTTTAGAAAATTTGGTGAAATTCCTGCTAAATTTATCCCCGGTGGCATATAACTAACGTTGATGTGTGGTTTTTATGCCACACAAGTGCTTACTATAATGTAGCACTGGAGGTTCGGTGGGCTTTCACTTGAGCTACAGCCTTATATCCCGAAATTATGGCTTGGATAGTGAAACCCTTTGATAGTAAGAGATAAACGCAAGAAATACTTCTTGATTTACCATTTATTAGGAATATCAGTGGAGTGCAGCCACACACCTCAAGTGTAAAAGGCTTGGAACTGATACCCTTTAAGTAAGAACGCGTTTTGGTTCAAACTGATTTTATTTAACAGCTTTGTTTCTATTTATACAAAATTTACAAACCTAACTAACAAGCATTATTTTCTAGGCTAATTCTACGTTATTTTAATTTAGCCGTTCGAAGTCCTTTTTATTTTGCTGAAATGCATAATTATCATAAATGAGTAGGTTTATTGTGTAAACATTTTTATAACACTAAGCATTTCGTAAATAACTTTTACTACTATTTAAGTGTCTGTTATGAAACTCAATACTAGGCGCTAAAGAAGGATGTCATACTTGCGTATTTAAAATTGTTATACTTTAGATTAATGCTTAAAATTAAAAACCTAAAAACAAATAAACTTGGGTTTGCGCCTTCTAATGACTGGCAGCGAAATTAAGATGAAAAGTAATATTTACCAGTAAACTGTGTAGTATATCAAGAGGCAAGACTGCAAGAGCCAACTTATAATTTATAGATTAAAACATTGAAGTGAGGACGGGACTTCCCGTCTAAAGGTAAACTAAATAAGGCGTCCGTCTAACCGTCTACGTGCGTTATAAGCGTAACGAGACCCTGACCACATTTTTAAGAATGTGTACTAAGCAAAGCGCAAAGCATGCTCTTCTCTTGTTTGCGTAGATTTCGCGGCCCGGATTATTTTTAAAAATTCAACAGTTTTGCTTTTAAAAAAATTTTGATTTCTATCAAATGTTTGTAAAATGACTAAAACAGTAAAATTTTTGAAAAACTTGGGACGTTTTCACAAGTACAACAATTTTGAAACTAAATTCAAAAAATAACGTCAGTGGCATAACAAACAGCCTGTCAATCAGTTTGATAATTAGTAGTCTAAATAAGAGCATAAATACTCACATCAGCAAAATAACTAGATAGTTGAATTTAGAAATAATTAGTTCAGTTTCGGTTTCAATTGTGAACGTGCATGTATCTACATATTAAAGGCAGAAAAGTTGTTGTCTCAGCTTTACGTGGTGGCTGACACGCGGACCTCGAGTTGTTAATACTACGCTCGAGTACTAGCTTCAGTCGCGGACCCGCTGTCGAGGGGCATGTACGCAGCACGGAGCCGTCTCTGACATTTATTAATACCCTCTGGCTCCACTAGTCTAGATAGTAAAGGCCGATCTTCGGTTTGACTTAACTCTCTGCTCAACTGCTTGCGTACGCGGCCGAATTTATTTTCATTAATTTTCTTTGACCTGCTTTCAGTCTCGCCTCAGCTGTCGTGAGGAAATGCAGTGTTTGACACGGCTTACTTTTAATACATTTGCTAACAATTTTATTAGCGAAATGCGTGGGGCGTAGTCCACGGGCTCAGCTAATTAAATATTTGAAATATAAATGTTGTTTAGTTTTAATGTATACGTTAAATATAAATCTAGCTTGACGATCACAATACCTTCCTTTAGATAAAAATTCGCAATCTTTGGTTAACAAAATAAATGCTCACTCATTTCTGAGTTTCCTCTTGGAGAATATGGCAACCACTTACCGGGTAAATCCCCAAAGGATGCTTGATGTTGAAGGCTTTGAAACATTTCATCTCCCTTATAGCGTCTAATAAAATTAGCTTCTGTACGTCTGTCAACAAAACGTCGTCGTTGCAATAAAGTAACGGTTTTGTATAATACAATTAACGTTAAATTCATTGTAGTAACAATAAACTGGACTAATTGTATGCAGGAGAATTTTTAAAAACGTTGCATTTCTGCCCGAAACATTTTTCCTTGAAGCTGAGTTTAATGTTTGGTCTTGTTTAATAGGTCTTGGTATGTGCTCTAAATATATTTTACTGGAAAATCTAGGTTAAAGTATCTATAAATCACCGCATACATAAATTGTACAGACATTTTTCTCTGAATTCTAGGTGACGATAAAATTTATTATGCTCGTAAAAAGGCACCAACCAACGCATACATAATAAAAACATATGCTTCAGTAGTGAAAAAGCTGAAGACTGTACTTGGCCGCATCGTTTTGTTTAAAGTGGACTGAAAATAGCAACTTAATAACAGGAACTTCAGAAATAACAATTTTTAAAAAATAACCTTGGTAATGGCTTCAAAAATATAGTGTTATGGACAGCGTAAAGAAGTTTCCGATAAATAAGACATTACTTTGGTGAAGGTAATGGCGATGTAGGTGTATAAATAAACAAAACAAAAATAGCTTATTTTAGAGATGAGATATTTCGAATGAACATAACCAAACCATTCGATTAACTCCTCAGTATTAAGTAAAAAGTTTCTCCATAACCATTTACTTTTAGATATTACAAATTAATACTAGCAGAACCCGTGGGTCATGCCCTTTTCAACTGCAGCCCCAGGAGTTTCTGTAGTACAGACCACCGCAGCGGAGAAATTCATGAGAGCAGCCACCTTTTTTTTTATACCGCAAAGGTGAGACAGTTGCGGATTTAATATATAGAATTAGTAAGATTGTTAGTTTCACTGTGGAGTGGGATTCCCTGTGTTCTTTGAAGGTATCCCAAGCAAGCTTTCATTTCCGTTTTGATTATTTACCGCAAAAATTTACTATTTTTACCAGGGTGAATAGTTTGGAGAGCGGCCATAGCTCAGTGGTAAGCGCGGCGGCTACCAATGCAGCGGATCCGGGTTAGATCCCCGGCCCAGTCGTTCTCCCTCGCAAGGCAACGGGAAACCAGCGAGGTGGATTTTTTTCCAGGAAAACCTCTCTGGAGAAGAAGTGCATGCACTTCCTGTGGTTCGGAGCCTACGTTAAACTGTAGGTGTCTCCTATGTCTGTTCAAAATATCTATCTCCGCGCACCAAACACAGACATAGGAGAGAGGTAGCCAACGCCCTGAATAGAATATGGCACTATAAGAAGAAGAAGAAAAGTTTGGAATTCGACTCGTTCGTATCGTTCCAGGAGCAGGTATGCCCCTTCATTCCGTCAAACACTTTCCTATAGGTGGCGTTAGCTTTTTATAGATATAAGATCAATCAAGCCTTCCCCATCCCTTTAATTAACGACAGCGCGGTAATGGAATTCTTAGTTCCAGCAAACTTCATTAGAAACTAATAGAAACCAGACATACAGTATCGTGGCCACGCGGTGTATCTACCCCAACCGGCGCCTGACAATGGAGCAAGGTGTCCCAATTTCTACACCTTAATAGAGGCAAAAGAACTTGTGGGTTGAGATTTATAATAGTGTGGCAGAATTTCAAAGCGACTTCCCCTAATCTTTTCCGCAACCAAAGTGTTTGTCGTTCGCGTATTGTAGCTTGCTTCATTATCGTGTACAGCTTCGCAATATCAAAATTTGCAATACTTCAACTCGTGATGAAAGCGGGTAGTTTCATCTGCATAGTCGTCACCTTTGAATGTTTGAAACCTATCCAAAGCGATCTCAAAGCTCTACCAAAAGGCAGACGCGTAGGGGACTAAATTGAAATTATTCCAAGGAGTAATGTGCTAATGCGCTTCTCAATAAGCTTTTCCGGTATATAGACGTAGTAAGATGATATCGCTTCAAAGAATAACAGGTAATTCGCCCATTGAAAATGTTTGAGGGCTGCTTCTTTATGTTTATATACAGCCTTTGTTGTCTTCCTTTTCCTGGTTGAAAACGAAAGGGTCACGTACCATTAAGCAGTTTATTTTCCATGGTGAAACATTTGAAATTACATTTACAAGTTCAAATTGATACGATTTGGCTTTCAGAATGGAGAAATGTGAATTGAAGAAAAAAATTGTGTCGTAACATACAGGGTGTAGCGTCGTTTTATGGAACATAGGGAATATCATGTGATAGACAGCAGACGTGATAGTACCCTATTGGAGCAAAAGAGATGACGGATACCAGGGGCGTAGACGTTTGGACGAGCGAAGCCGATCAAACCCGAAGTGCTGAAAGCGAAATGCTGGGTACAATTGGATATTTCGCTCTTGGTAGTTAGGTGACCCATTGTGCGTTTTGCATTATTTGGTTCCCTTCAGTTTACCAATTTTCGAATTTCTAGTGTGGTGTTTTCCGCTTTATTTTTTTATAGTTTTTGAGTTTCTTGTTTCGCCAAGGATACAACTTGGAAAGTTTCTGGTATCAGCTCTTACTTCCTTTTTGAAGTGTTTAGACAGTACGTTAAAGTTTTTGCGAATTTTTCTCAAAATTTTTAATTAATCATTTATGCCTATGGACTAATCAGTAAAAAGTCTTCTATTTATCAGACAAGATATTGTCTGAGAGACCGTTTTTGGGATTTTTAGAACTTCGCACACCGCATGGCCTCTTGAATTTTAGTTCCTGTATTTTGAAGACGGTTATTATATATTGGAGGCATTTATTTACATCTAAGGTAATTTGATTCTGTTATTCCATTTAGTTTAGATTTTATTGGGTTTTCTTTGATACTTTTAGCTCTGCCGTTTGCACACGCTTATACGGGTTGGTATACGTTCGTACATGCTTATATACTTTGTACACTCTTACGTATCGAATAATCTACGTACTTGCCTGTTTTGGAGAGTTTCTGGGATCCCGTACAGAGATAGCTGCTTTGTACATAATTGTTAGAATCCTGTACGTAAATTATTGGGCGTCCTGTATATGTTTCGATGACTCTAAGGGAGGCTTGATAAATTCTCTAAGAAGGATTCAGTTGGAAGCCAAATTTTTGAAGATATTGGGGCATTCTTACCTGCTTTGGTGATTACGTTGGTTTTCCGTTACTTTAGTCAGCTTCGTTGTATATATTCGAATTCTGTATATGTGCTAGTTACCTGTAGCCAATTTGTCATGAATTTAGCTAAAGTGCGGTAGGTATGTGCTGTTTTCTCTTGTAAGAATTGTCATTGTATAACTGTTATGGTTATTAAGCCTCAATCTCAAATCTATTTGATTCATTTGGATTATTTACGATTTGCATTATTGCACTATTACTCACATTTATTCATACTGTGGTAGTTCACTTAAAGAACTGTTTAAGTTGAAAACAGAATTTATGTTATTATATGAAGCCATTTTGTTATACAAGCACATATGACATTGTTTGGAGATTTGCAGCATTTACATAATAGCCCAACTTACGTAAATTACTCCGTACGTTTAGTTTGTTGCATTACGTCTAAAATTTATCAATTCGCCTAATTTTTACATTAATACAAATCTGTTATCGAAAGAGTTCAGTGATTTATTCTAAATTGGTAATTGATATTTATTTGAATGTTTGAGAATTATTTTTCTGTGGGCAGTTATAAGACTTGCAAACGAGTTGATGTTTATTACAGGTATAAACAGGTCGTAACCAAAATATTTTATTCTATGAGGTTATACATATAAGACATTGGTGTATTAAAGCGGCAGGTTTTGATATTAATAGTCAGTTTTATTCAGTATTGAAATACATTTTTACGTTTTGCTAGACATTATCTGTTTAGGGTAAACAAATACATTGGATTATTTGATTTTTTATTACAGTTTGCTTGCATTCA
This sequence comes from Ctenicera cuprea, assembly GCA_958336395.1. NCBI lineage: Eukaryota > Metazoa > Arthropoda > Insecta > Coleoptera > Elateridae > Ctenicera > Ctenicera cuprea. The sequence continues at coordinate 12,978,171 of OY284495.1, read as the reverse complement.
TTTGATGATACAGTTTAACGTAACTATTATTCTTAAGCTGAATTATCGACATTATTCTTTTACTTTTTTACGTTATATAATCTATATAGTCTTTAATTATTTAATTAATTTTGATTACATTTATTTGATTTGGCTACAGAGTTTTATGTTGTGCTATGTGATATGATGAAAACTTTTTTTTATGTTTTGGGTACTTATACAATCTATTGGCTTATCAAATAAATTTCTTTATGCTATTGGTTATTGTTGTTGTGTCTGATGAAATTGATAACTCCATATAGATCCGGTGAAGTTGTAAGAATTGTGTCATTACTAAGTTATTTAAAGAACCTTAGCGCCCATTTTAATTTATTTATAAATTCTAGCGTTACTTCGTTGAAGTCCATATTTATTGATTATCTGTATATAAAATACTTTATTACTTCAACAATATCTATTTTAACCTTATACCGTCATTTTAATATTTATTGTCAACTCTTTTTATGGTCCAATTTTACCATCGAAACCCATCCCATTTGCTCAAGTAGCCGAGTGACCTTTATTACACAGGGTGGGGTAATAGTGCGTGGGAGTTCGATAGCTCGTACACCGTAACAGATAAAAAAATCTTTCTAATGCAGATGTAAACTGTGGGTAAATGCGCAAACATAGAAATTATTTTTAAATATACAGGGTGTTACAAAAAGGTGTGGCACTTACGGTATTTTTTTTAAATAAAATGCTCTGAATATTTTTACATATTTAACACTTCTTTTGGGATGTTTATTAGCGCCATCTAATGTCCGGTTTAGAAGTAATATTTTTTTCAAAAAAATTGATTTTTACATTACTCCACTTAACAATTCACCACTTCCGCAGCCGTAGCTTTGAAGACGAAATTAAGTAAGGACCTTATTGTAAGAGGTTGTAGGGTGCTCTTGTTTAAATATCGTAGAGCCACCATGTACAGGGTGTTCAAAATTAATTTTCAAATTTTGAGAATTTCAAAGTTATTCTTCTCAACTTTTTCAAATGGAACACCCTGTATATTTCTTAACGATGTTATGTAGAATTAAATAGCGAACATTTTTTGTAAGTACATCCTTATGGATATTTGTAACCACTTTTAATTTATTGAGCAAAAAGTAGGGGAAAGCGCCATAAGACGACGAAGTGGGTAAGTTGACAAATTGGTTAAAATTAAGTAATTCTGATAGGTGGAGCAACATGTATTGCAAGAAGACGTGGGCCTTACCAGTACACCGCTAGAGGTCAACACCAAAATTCAATCAGAAACTGTATTGTTATTTTAAATGAAAGTTAACCTAAAACGTGCAACGTGTTGTAATATCAAGTGCTCAGAAAATAGTGTTTATCATTTTTTGGGTAAGAATTGAACTTAATTTGGTGATTGTACAAGATTAACTGTTGTTTTTTGCATAATTTTATGTAATTTACTTTCTATAATATTATTATTTAAACCAAAATAATCATCATAAAATTTGAAATTTTATTTGTAGCTAAGTTGACGAACGACAAAGGAGGATAAGATGACGAATTCGTCATCTTACCCTCCGCAATTTTTTTGGTTTCTAATTTAGATTGATTATTCTGTATTATTGTTTTAGTTTATATAAAAAGATGGGTCCATATATACAAAAAACTGCGAGACAATCGTGGAGTAAAGAGAACATGAAAATAGCAATGAGGGATGTTCAAGTGAATGGAAAAAGTGTTAATTCAGCTACAATAGCAAATGCTATGAGTGGATTTAGAGCGACTGGAATAGAGCCATTTGACTCACAAATTTTCAGATGCCGATTTTGAAACCGCAAAAACCACTGACAGAGATGAAGTTGCACCAGTGCCAATGTTAGATGTCATTGAACTGAATTTGTCAAACTTACAACCAGAAACAGAGGTTGTTGAAGCTACTGACGGAAATCAACCAGTACCATCAACCTCAAAAGTTTTACCAGATGAATCTCAGTCAGTATCGACATTAATACCGAACACTTTTAGAAAGCACCACGAACGCCAAATAAGGAAAAGTCAAATAAAGAGCTGATTTCTGGACTTCCAGCTTTACCTCGAGCAGATTCAAAAGTTAGACGTCCCAGAAAGAAGTTACCTTCATTTATTATTTCTAGCACTCCAGTTAAAGATGCTCTGGAACAAAAGCAATTTGAGAAACAAGAAAAAGAGAATAAGAAGCTTATAAGGGGATTACAGCAGACAAAAAATAAGAAAATTACACAAAAGGTGGTCAAAGAATTAGCAGGAAAAAAATCTGAATTAAAGAAAACAAATAAAAATACAAAGCGTCAAATTAAATTTGACGGTTCCTGTGATTCCACCAGTTCCACGGAAATACCCTATGTTGATAACGATGATGACATGGATTTAGAAGTTGAAGACGATGACAAAACCTGTATTATATGTGGGGATATAGGCAAAGACAATGAACTGGTTTCAATGTTTTGGTTGTAAACTTTGGGCACATGCTGAGTGCACAGAATTATCTTCGAAAAAAGCTAAATTTAAAAAATGGCATTGTTGTCGCTGCGGTAATTAATTAATAAATATAAGAATACTGTTCATTCATTTGTGCGTATTTTCGATTGTTTCATTTTTTATATATCTTGTCAACTTACCCACCTACCTTCGTCAACTTAGCGACTATTGTGTATAAGATGACGAACGTTACATTTTTTTTAAAGTTCACCAATTTTCAAAAATATGTTAATTTTTGCAGGAAAAAATATGTAAATCGGTTAAAGTATGTACCAATGCAGTTAGTCTGCAAATATACAATTAGTCATGTATCCACAAATCACCAAAATTAGGGATACAACCTTAAGTTCGTCAACTTACCCTCCTCTCCCCTACAAAATTCAAATATATTTATTTATTTACTTGCTGTATAAAACAGAAAAATGTATTCACTTTCGCGGTTTATAAACAAATTATTCAAAAAATAGGTCAGAATTAGCAATGAAATGTGATAAAAATTTTAAAATACTGTAGGAAATGAATGTTTTGTATTAAAGAAGACACCGGAAGTTAACTTGCGTGCGTAAATAAACAAAATAAGATGGTTAATCTACTGAAACGTAATACATCCGAATTTCGAACTATTCGAAACCGAAGGTTTACTCCGTCTTTGCGGAGCGGGCCGAGGAAAGACGATGAGAACGAGAAATGTTCGAGCGTTTTTACTATATTTTGCCCCATAGATACTGCTACAGTCTTGTCCTGTCCTTGGTTTTAGTGATTTTGTATTTTCGTGTGTTTTAACCGCCTTGTTATTTGAATTAGTTAAGTCTCTGGTTAAGTCATACAGCAAAAAGGTTATCGTATTTAGCTTTTGAAGTGTTTTAGAGTTTGTTGAATTTTTCTGAAAGATTTAAGTAATCAAGCCAGTAAATGGATTAATTGGAAAATAATCCTTAAATTCATGAGACGAGAGTTTTATTTGGATTTGGATTTTGGGTGAAATATCGTCTCAGATACCTTTATTGTATTTTTCGCTTTAAAACATGGCTTGTGGAATCTCTAATATCTGTAATTAAAGCTAGCTATCTCTTGGAAGCTTGTCTAAATAGTCTTAATCCGAGTACAGTAACAGTACAGAACAGTAATCATTCGATTATGAACATCTATTCATTATGTTCATCACTACATTTTACGGAAGTGTATATGTATACAGGGAGCCCCTTTTATCGTGTAAGCTCTTGACACTTCCGAGTAGGCAACACACGTTGCATGTCATAGGCGGCTTTACTGCTAAAATGTTATTTTATAAATGCGAACAACAGTTTTCAGTGCGTACAGGCCTACTGTACATCTTTTAATACAGAGCCTTTGTTAATTACTGATACCCACGTGACCTTTGATCCGCAGTGACTTAGGGAGTTTTAGATTTAGATGTTGAAGTCAGTTCACGATTGGTACTCGTGGTAACTAAACATTCCCTGTAAGTGTCACTGTCACAACACTCAAAGTGAGGTTATGTTATTGTATTAAGCAAGCCTTGATAAGTTAACAAATGGCTTAAGAATTTTTGGATAAAAGGCTTACCAACAGTGTAAGTTGGGTTGCCTATATTTTGTGGTCACGTGGGTATCACTAATTAATGAAGGGTCTGTAGAAGATTAACAAACGGGACTGTTTTTTTATTCACATCAAACTGTTGTTCTGATTTTTTTATTCACATCAAACCGCAGTTCTGATTTATTTATACAATCATATTTTAATAAAAAATTTCTCAAACAAATCGATATCTTAATTGGTAAACGATTGGTGAAGGAACTTTTAAACAAAAAACTGATGTTTTGCAGGATCGGACTTACGAATCATACGTTTTGGCCTTATGGAAACGGCGTCGTTCCGCTTTTGCACATTTCTTAGGCACAAATTTAGGTATAACATATTGGGTACTCGGTTCGATCCTGGCACTAGGCGACAAACTTAAAAATCGAAAATTAAAGTCCAAAAAATAGGCAATGTTTGATTTACCTTCCAGGCGGCGCTAAAAAAATTTTAATTTAAACGGACGCTGAGAAAAGGCGTTTCTATAACCTAGGGCAAGAATTTCTTGCCAAGGCCGTACCAGGAATTTTTTATACAATTGCATAGTCGGTGAAATTCATCGCATTTGAACAACTTAAAATTTTTATTTTTACATAAACCAAAGCTCTTCCCTTCCTTCTATTTCGACTTGGATACCTTGTTCTGCATAGTACTAGACAAATATGTTTTACAATAAACGGGGGAGTGTGTTCAAAGTTTCTCCAAAATTCCCTTTTAATATTTTTAATTTTTCGTAATTTCGATTTAACTTGGCTGGATCGGCTCCGATCTACACCAAATTTATATCGCACATGTAGAGCAACATACTGATCAACATTCCATCACCAGAATTTGCGTGCGGCACCTCGGAATCGACGTTTCTACAACCTAGAACTAGAGTTTCGCGCCAGGGCCGGACCGGGAATTTTTATACAATTACAAAGTCGAACTTTAATAAAATCCGTTGCATATTCACAACTTAGAAAAAATATTTTTACAAAATCCAACGTCCGGCTTTCCATTTCGCCCTAGAAATTAAGTTCTACATAGCGTAAGACAACATTTAGAGCAACATACTGATCAACATTTCATCGTCAGAATTAGCGTGCGGCGGCGCCTGAAAATAATTTTTGTGGCGACATCCTCAAAATCGTTGGTTCCGGCACGCACCCATTTAAAAACAAATTAGGAACCGCTCCGATCCGATTGTACCAAACGTACAACGAACACCGAGAAAGGCCGTTTCTACAACCTAGAGCAGGAGTTTATCATTAGGCCCGTACCGGCAATTTTTTATACAATTACACAGTCGAAATCCATCGCACGCGTCCCAACTTGAAAAAATAATTTTTACATCAACCTAACTTGGCCGGATCGGCTACGATCTTCACCAAATTTGTAGCATACATGTTGAACATCATACTGGTTAACATTCCATCGCCAAGCGACGCACGTCGCTGCCGCAAACTTAAAACTGTAACATTTAGGTGCAAAAACAGGGTTAACTTTGAATTAACTTCTAGGTGGCGCTAAATAAGATTTCAGAAAATTTCTTCAACAGTTTTAAAGTGCCATTCATGTTTTTTTAAATAAAAAGAGTCCATTACAATATCTCAATTAGGAGGCATCGAGTAATTAATTATCAATTGCTTAAATTAAAATAAATCGGCCCCTATTTCCAAGTAACATTCTTAACATATCACGAGCGCGTGAAGCCCTTTTCGACCCGACCGTTGTACGCCAATTGGCGCAGCCAGCGATGTAGTTTCACCGCGCCGTTGCCGCGTGCAACCTGTACGGTTGTTGTCTTGACTACGCACCCACATTGTTCCCTTCCGACGAGTAAATGGAGACACCAACAACCTTCCCTCCTCTCGTGTCTAAAACAATCACGACGCGACGCGGCGAACCTGCTATTCGCTTAAATACGCCTACACACGTACTAATTGTTTTCCTCCAGGTATAATTGGGGGTTAGTGCGATGTTGAGTTGTCCAACTCCAAGTCTCCGCTCAATTTTAAAATTATGTTTTGATAATAGAGCAACGTATGACATGCAACGAGTGTTGCCTACTCTGAAGAGTTAAGGAGTTACACGATAAAATGCATCAAACAACTTTCTTTCAGTACAGTATAATTGTCAAGTGTTAGTCTCAATTAAACGTTATTAGGTCAAGCAAAAGTACCCATTGATTGCACTATATTTCAGCAGTAAAATTAGAAATAATTGTTCTAACACAAGGAAATTTTTTTACAACAAAATAATTGTGGATTTGTTAGAGTGGAGTAAGAAGTTAGGAAATCATATTACAAAAGAATGTTTATGTGATTGTGGGCTTGGACAGATGAAAGCAGATCAAAGTGAGTAAGTCCATATGTTCTGAAGTGCTATAGGAAACAATACACCAATTCCCATATTTAACATTTAACACAAATCGAGGATGAAACAAGGCAAATTAAGATTTTTTTCCATACTACAGGCTCCAGGAAAAAACGACTGACTCGTTTATACGTGCACATTTACAGCGGTGTGCAGTGCAGTACTGCTACAAAACTTATGATGTTTATTTAGTTGGTAATGTCCTTGAAGGCAAATAACCCATATATTAAATGCATGTTTGTTTAAGATGCCTGTGAAGCTTTAAATTTACCATACAACATTTTCCCGTGGTTTAGCCCTGCGTGATATGGCTATAGTTATCGACAAGCTCAATATGAGTGGCGCTTCTGGGAAGTCTAGGGGCGGCCTCCCATCTTAGGTAAACACTCAGACCTTCATCGCAACTTGAATTTTCACGCAACTTTAAATTATCTTGAAATCTATAGCAATTTTCAACAAGTGTACCTTTTTCTGTGTGGAGAATACGATTATCTAGACAAAACTTAAAAATTGTAGAGCTCTAAAATATTTAGAAGAGTGTTGGTTGATATTCTTTCAAAGTATTCTTCTAAATTTTACTTGTCAAAATTTGTATAGGGTTAAGTACCTGGGTAAAACCAAAAATCTACTGCATTTATGGCGTAGGAAAAACCTGGTAAGGCGGCTTAACATTACCCGCACTTACGTACGAGTCTGTCTCCGAAAGGTATAGTCGTTTTGAGTTACAAACCCTCTTCGAAGGGTAAATTTCTTGTGTAAATTCTTATAATATAATTTATAGTTTTAAAATAACATATTACAAATTTCATCAGCAAAAAGAAAGAATAATACAGATTTTTTCTATAATCTACTCACCACATATATTATGTAAACCCCCAAATGAGACACCTCTGGTGCACTTATTCAAGCAAAAATTTGTAGAAATACTAAACTAAATCCTTACTGCTCACACATAAAATTTAAAAATTTTAGTGCAACTACTGCGAAAGTTATCGACAAATAAGTGATTAGACTGTTCTTTCTTTAGAGAGCTGTAACTCCGTAAGGAAGCGTTATCTGATTATGTTCATATGAAATTTTCTTCATGAAAAACAACCCTTGAAGTTTTTGTACGTATGTGCTTAGGAAACACCCTGTACAGGGTGCGAAGATTATAATCAAGTTGATTTAAATCGGGATTTAAATCATGATTTAAATCAAACTATTTATGTAAAAAAATCATTGATATAAATCAATTGATTTTTGAATGGGGTGTGGTTTTCATGTGGAATTTTGCAATTAGTACAATAATGTGCATAAATAAGCTTGAATCTACTAGAATTACATAAATAAATTATCACAGATGCAGAGGTACCTGCTCTTATCATTTGTGACGAAACGTCCATACAGCTTAAGAGTCAGGAGCGTCAATTTAGGATTAAGTGTCATTTGCAATTATGTGGATAAAACGTAAAACCTGCCCTGCCATCTTATTAAAGTCTTTTAATTTAATTTTAACCGCCAAAAATGTATTTAAATAACACCAAATGCAGAATGTCATCCCCAATTTAAAAATGTTGCAATATACAGGGTGTCCTATTAAAAATAAATTGGTGTCACTTCCGGTGTAACCGGAAGCTTCAGAAAGTCGTAATCTACGCCAAATATGCGCCCGTGCGCATATTACAATTCCAAATTTTAATTGATTATCTTAAACAACGATGAAACAGGGGGTGAACCGGTACTCTGTTGCAAAAGAATCCATTTTAATCAAAAAAATCCAATTAAAATCAAATAAATCGTTTTTTTTAAATTTCCTTATAAAATCACGTTTTTTTTGCACCCTGGCTCTTTATTAACCCTGTATAATGTATCCCATTACGTGGTTATTAATTTTTGTGTTTTTCTTTGCAGGTAAGCAAAACAAATACTACGAATTCTGAAAACTCGCCATATTTGAATGATTTTAGAAAATGGTAAGTGTAACCAGATATTTCGCAAAATATTTTATTTACGTTTTACGAAACCGTGTATCCATGTGTGCCTGCTGCGTGCATTAATTTTGATGTAATTAAAATTTATAATGTTTATGCAAATATGTTTTTCTTATTTTTAAATATAATTACATACTTCCTTTTATTTAGTCATTATCTGAGGCAGCTTAATTGCACACCCATTAAATTACTAAACTGCAACATGGTATGGTATTAATCATAAAATCATTATATGTATGTATCAAAAGAAATAAATCAAGTAGGAGATGTTAATTACAATGCCATGGTTTGTAATAGCAATTAAAGTTAATTCTGTAAAAGCATTACGTAATTTTCGGAAATTTCTTAATTTTTTAATCTTCAAACCTTCTTTCTAAGGTTTGTACGTTAACAACACTTGACTTAGTAAACCTGTTTTTAATTTAACTTAATACTAAAAAAAATTAATGGCTAAGGTCCGGCGACCGTGATGGCCAAACAATGGGCCCGCAACGCTCAATCTATTGGTTTGAAAATCCGTGCTTTGTTTTAATGGAAAATGATATCGTGTAGTGAGTCTTGTCTTTTAAATGTGCCGCATTGTTTTTAATTGCGTAAGTTCGAATAAATCAAGCGGTTGCGTATAACAAGACCCTACCCTGACGCTAACTTTGGGACTTTCCTGGTCTAATTCAACTATTTCGTGGGGGGTTTTCTGAACCCCAAATTCTCACGTTGTGTCGGTGGAAAAATAGCTTCGTCACTAAACGTGATAGATTGCGGCGGAAGCGTTCGTCACAAAGTTTTTACCGCAAAATGTAATGGTTTAGGTTTATTGTCGGGTTTAAGCGCCACCACTAGTTGTACTTTGCATGCATATAAATGAAGCCTTTTACGTAAAGTTTTTCTTATAGTCGAGAACTACTGGCAACTATCTGGTGATTTCTTGAAATTGCGAACAAGTGTTCGCTTAGAGGTTCAAAGGTTTTGTTATTGGTGTTTACACGCCCATAACACTTTTCGTAATCTGTACGTTTTCAGTTTCCATGCATTTTCCGAATCAATTTTTAATACTACTTTTAGATTAGGAATCACTATTATATCAACACCGTTGTGATTGAAGCGTATTTTACTTAAACCAAATATATGTTTAAAATTGCAACATGGAACCTGAACAAACAATAAATTAATACATGAACAAGGAACAAGATTTACATAAACAAATTATTTCAAAAGACAAATATTATGGGGCTCCGGCTAAAGCTTGTGCGTGAGATCGGATCGAGCTTCACCGAGACCTGGTGTAGCCACTTTTAAGAGCTCGCTTGGGTAGGAACTTTGGCAACGGATTTAAAACAAATTTTCGCAACCAATTCATTAAAAGACAATTTTTCGAAAATTGCATGCAAATATTCCAACGTAACTTAACCTATTTCTAAACACTGCATTAGAAAGGTTGTTTTTTCAAGAATTGACATAACGAATTATTTTTTGAAAAAATTGACGATTTGAACATTGGTTTTCCGAAAAAATTGCTTTTGAAAAATTTTCTGTATACTTTTGCTGAAACCTGGTGGAGCCCCTGCTTCGCTATTGAAAGGGTTTGCGGGGTTGGGACTTCGTCGACACCTGGTGTAGCCGCTGCTTCGCTCTTAAAAGGACTTGTAGGATTGGTTAGTTCGGTCCAGAAGCAGGTTGGAGCTTATAGAAGCTACAAAGTTGCTTCGTTTTGTTCTTTAGACCGTTCTCCACTTGATCTTCGAAAATATTCTGACTGACCAGTATTTTCAAAGAAACGTTGCGTGGTGACAATATAAACAAACATCTAAAGATCGGCGGTGAGGGATTTAAGACAAAACAAGTCACTGCTGCTTAGTTATGTCTCCACCATACGAACAAACATTTTATAGTCGTTGCAAATATTTGGGAAACGGAAGTCCCCGACGCATAACATTTTTTTTTTTAAGAAAAAGAATTGAAATAAGGAAAATAATCGGTTGAGGTACAACTGGGAATTTCCCCCGTTGTTGAACGAAAATAAAGTAAAATTAGAAAAAAAATATCGGTAAACTAAAATCGGGAAAATGATCGGTTTAGGTACAACTAGGGATTTCTCCCGTCGTTGAACTAAAATTTACTAAAATCAGGAAAATGGGAGTTTTTCTACCGTTGAACTGAAACAAACTAAAATCAGAAAAAAGATCGTTTAAAGTACTATCTGTGATTTTTTTCGTCGTTGAACTATAATTAGAAAAGTGGGCAGCTTAGGTACAATCGGGGATTTCTCTCTCGTTCAGCTAAAATAAACTACAATTGGGAAAGTGATCGGTTTAGGTACAACGAGGGATTTCCCCCGTCGTTCAACTAATATAAACTACAATTAGGAAAGTGATCGCTTTAGGTACAACCGGGAATTTCTAACGTGGTTGAACTAAAATTAACGAAAGAAAATATTCCGTTTTAGTAAGGACCTGAAGAGGTATCCGATTTCTTGTCAGGAGCTCTCGAAAAGGAATAATTGATCTTTTCTGAAAAAATAACATTTCAGTATAAGTGGTTTATGTCCCGTGAAGGAGCGGCCTGCTATGCTCTTTTGGATTCCGCACCTGAGCTGTGCTGTGCGCCCCTCTTTAGCAGGGGGGTTCCGTTTATAGTATTGTCCGTGTATTCACCTTTTGGTACAGGAAAACACGGAAAACCCTGAGCCTGAACAGCCGGCCGGGTCGTGGTATTGCGTTCTCCGCGGAACCCTCTTTCGCTGTTCTTTTTTCGGAAAATATTTCCAGTTTTATATTGGCGAAATCTGATGGGAAGATGAAATGGTTTTTTTCTGCCTACACCTGCTATTGTGACTTATTACGAAAGAGTTTTATTTGGACATCATAGAATGCGCTTCAAGGATGGTCGGGGGCATAAAATTTGTTAATAATGTCAGTATGGTATACGGAAACTTTACAAAATAGTTCTATTTGGACATCGTAGAATGCGGTTCAAGGATGGTCGGGGGCATACAATTTGTTAATAATGTCTATCGTATACGGGAATACTCAAAACAATTCTTTAAAATGTTATAAAAATAATGTTAGTAATTTCTAAACAAAAAGGTTCGAAATTTCCGAAGCTAGAACAAATGTGGGCTTATAATTATGTTGATGATATTTTATTAGAATCAAGCCTCTCAATTTCAATGTAAATGAGGTTTAGTATTGAGACCTGTGTAAATGACTTGAATGGCTGACATTTAAATATGTTCAGCCTTAAACAGCTGACAGACGTGAGGGTGCTTCGAGCTTGTTAAGCTTTTGCGTAAATCTGTTGGTGCATTGTCTGTCAACTTCTAACTAGTGGATGCGTTTTTTCTATCAACTGTCGGCGGATGACAGAACAGTTGAATATAAAGTCCCTGTATTAATAGCATATTTGCTACAACTTCTGCTTATAAAATTAAAGAACTGACATGATGTGTAGGATGTATTTTACAAAAGATTTAGATCTATTTATTGTTTCATGAATAATGAAGATATTTTAGGAAAATACGTTCCTTGGAAATAAATAGGACTTTTAAACATTTGGGGGGTTAGAAAATATACATTTTTGTGACTAAATAATTATAATTAAATGACAAATCTTCTAATAATATTCTTTTATTTTATACAGCCTAAAAAGTCATACGAGGATCGTTCGAAATGTACGTGGCCTAACACAGAGATGGCGCTAATTTGCTTTACCATTTTTCAGAACCATCTTTTCTTAATTTAAATATGTCAGTATAGAGCGATCTGTCATTTAGTTTGTGTTTGACAGTGCGCCAAAGTGACCGTCTCTAGTGATTTCGTAAATAATGGAAAAAACTGAGTTGAGAGCAGTGATAAAGTACTTTCATTTGATAGGCTTAACACCAACCGAAATTGAAGCAAAGTTGTTTTCGACATTTTTGAAGTCCGCTGCTTCGTTTTCAATGGTTAAAAACTGGGTTGCCGAGTTTAAGCGTGGTCGTGTGAGCACAAAGGACGAACCCTGCAGTGGACGCCTAAAAACGGCTACTACCCCGGATATGATTGAAAAAGTCTTCCGTATCGTATTGGATGACCGTCGAGTAAAAGTGAGCGAGATAGCAGACATAGTGGGCATCTCAAATGACACTGTGCACGAAATTTTAACTGAAGAATTGGAAATGAAAAAACACTCCGCGCGTTGGGTGCCGCGTTTGCTCACACCGGAGCAAAAATGAATCTTTTGATTGTTTCTCGCGACGTTTTGGCACGTTTTCGCCGCAATCCGAAGGACTTTTTGAGCCGTTTCATAACTGTCATTAAAACCTGGGTCCACCATTACACTCCCGAAACCAAGGAACAGTCCAAACAATGGACACACTAAGGTTCTCCGCCACCGAAGAAGGCAAAAACGGTTTTGTCAACAGGAAAGGTTATGGCAATTGTATTTAGGGATTCTCATGGAATTATCTTCGTCGATTACTTGGAAAAGGGAAAAACAATAAATGGCGAGTATTATGCCAATTTGTTGCAGCAATTGAGCGACAAAATCAACGAGAAACGGCCTCATTTGGCTAAAACTAAAGTGTTTTTTTACCAAGATAACGCACCTGTACACACGTTTGCAATCGCTATAGCCATAATTTATGAATTGGGATTCGAATTAGTGCTTCATTCGCCCTATTCGCCAGATTTGGCTCCCAGCGATTTTTATCTATTTCCAAACCTGAAAAAATGGGTCGGCGGTAAAAGATTTTCATCCAGTTCCGAGGTAATCGCTGATGTAAAAAGCTATTTTAAGGACTTGGGTTCATCGACCTACAAAGACGGCGTTGCTGCTTTGGAGCATCGTTGGAATAAGTGTTTTGAGCGAGCAGGAGACTATATTGACAAATAAAACGATTGTTTGCCCAAAAAAACTTGCGTTTTCTTTGTTAGGCCACGAACATTTCGAACGATCCTCGTAGATGTAAGTCAGTAAATAAGTAATAATGATAATGAGATGTGGCCAAACTTTGTTGTGCTTATTAAATAGCTAGTCGTTTCTCACCACTGCACTGTGTCGGGTTAGTTTACCCTCGCACGTCTAAAAGGCGTAATTAATTCATTAATCAATTCAAGGCACCTGTCAAAGACCTTACCGAGTAAATTATTGAAGCCGCTCTCTGAAACTATCGAATTAGCGTATACTACGTTGGGTTAAAACAGAAACACATTTTTGTTCTAGTTGGGTGAAATCAGGCGTTGGTAGACTCTCTGCAACTACTAGTTTAAAAAGTTTTTGTATTGCAAAATTTTTAATTTTCAAAAAGGCATCTATGGTGTAATTTCCACCTCCCTCAGAAGTACAAATTAACAATACATTTATGTCAATTTACCAACTTTTGTAAGTAACTGTAACTTCTGGTTTTAGTTACAAATTGTAGAATGGTAACACCGATTTACTGGACGAGGTAATTTTTAAATATAACAGACCCATAACGAAAACAGACATCTTTATGTTAAATCCGTATACCTTTTACCTATCTCAGCTTTTAATGACTGCTGCCCCCACTACTACGAACCAGATCGTTTGATACAAATAAAAAATTGGGTTTACGTTGTAGGTTTGTATTATTGCAACGCAATCCGCTACTAGCTCCCATTAATAAAAACAGTGTTGCCAGACCTGGTAAGATTTCACCAGTTTTGCTGATTTTTGGAAGGTTTTGATGATCTGGTAAAAACTTCTCATTTTGAACACAAAGTTGGTGATTTTAGAAAATTTGGTGAAATTCCTGCTAAATTTATCCCCGGTGGCATATAACTAACGTTGATGTGTGGTTTTTATGCCACACAAGTGCTTACTATAATGTAGCACTGGAGGTTCGGTGGGCTTTCACTTGAGCTACAGCCTTATATCCCGAAATTATGGCTTGGATAGTGAAACCCTTTGATAGTAAGAGATAAACGCAAGAAATACTTCTTGATTTACCATTTATTAGGAATATCAGTGGAGTGCAGCCACACACCTCAAGTGTAAAAGGCTTGGAACTGATACCCTTTAAGTAAGAACGCGTTTTGGTTCAAACTGATTTTATTTAACAGCTTTGTTTCTATTTATACAAAATTTACAAACCTAACTAACAAGCATTATTTTCTAGGCTAATTCTACGTTATTTTAATTTAGCCGTTCGAAGTCCTTTTTATTTTGCTGAAATGCATAATTATCATAAATGAGTACAGCAAGTGCCATTTAAGCTTGCAAAAAAAATGACGATAAGTTTAAAAGGCGAGAAGGCGTTACACTCTCAAGCAAAAGCAAAGGTTTTTTATTACATTTCTAGTTTCTTTGCTGTATTTTTTATACGTAACCTAAATTATCGTTAATCCCTCCTCAAAGCAAACTGTTTCTAATCTTATGGCGCACGGCCTTTTAATTTGTCAAAAAATCCACAATTTTTCGTAAACCATAAATAAATTTACCTTCACTTTTTAGTAGAGTGTACCACACTGTCCCACAGCCAATTAGAGCTAGTTTAATTGACGACTACCGACGAAACAAAGCGTAAGTAGTCGAATCAAAGCCCACTAAAATTTGCAAGGTTAGGTGGCACATGCTGTAGGTTTATTGTGTAAACATTTTTATAACACTAAGCATTTCGTAAATAACTTTTACTACTATTTAAGTGTCTGTTATGAAACTCAATACTAGGCGCTAAAGAAGGATGTCATACTTGCGTATTTAAAATTGTTATACTTTAGATTAATGCTTAAAATTAAAAACCTAAAAACAAATAAACTTGGGTTTGCGCCTTCTAATGACTGGCAGCGAAATTAAGATGAAAAGTAATATTTACCAGTAAACTGTGTAGTATATCAAGAGGCAAGACTGCAAGAGCCAACTTATAATTTATAGATTAAAACATTGAAGTGAGGACGGGACTTCCCGTCTAAAGGTAAACTAAATAAGGCGTCCGTCTAACCGTCTACGTGCGTTATAAGCGTAACGAGACCCTGACCACATTTTTAAGAATGTGTACTAAGCAAAGCGCAAAGCATGCTCTTCTCTTGTTTGCGTAGATTTCGCGGCCCGGATTATTTTTAAAAATTCAACAGTTTTGCTTTTAAAAAAATTTTGATTTCTATCAAATGTTTGTAAAATGACTAAAACAGTAAAATTTTTGAAAAACTTGGGACGTTTTCACAAGTACAACAATTTTGAAACTAAATTCAAAAAATAACGTCAGTGGCATAACAAACAGCCTGTCAATCAGTTTGATAATTAGTAGTCTAAATAAGAGCATAAATACTCACATCAGCAAAATAACTAGATAGTTGAATTTAGAAATAATTAGTTCAGTTTCGGTTTCAATTGTGAACGTGCATGTATCTACATATTAAAGGCAGAAAAGTTGTTGTCTCAGCTTTACGTGGTGGCTGACACGCGGACCTCGAGTTGTTAATACTACGCTCGAGTACTAGCTTCAGTCGCGGACCCGCTGTCGAGGGGCATGTACGCAGCACGGAGCCGTCTCTGACATTTATTAATACCCTCTGGCTCCACTAGTCTAGATAGTAAAGGCCGATCTTCGGTTTGACTTAACTCTCTGCTCAACTGCTTGCGTACGCGGCCGAATTTATTTTCATTAATTTTCTTTGACCTGCTTTCAGTCTCGCCTCAGCTGTCGTGAGGAAATGCAGTGTTTGACACGGCTTACTTTTAATACATTTGCTAACAATTTTATTAGCGAAATGCGTGGGGCGTAGTCCACGGGCTCAGCTAATTAAATATTTGAAATATAAATGTTGTTTAGTTTTAATGTATACGTTAAATATAAATCTAGCTTGACGATCACAATACCTTCCTTTAGATAAAAATTCGCAATCTTTGGTTAACAAAATAAATGCTCACTCATTTCTGAGTTTCCTCTTGGAGAATATGGCAACCACTTACCGGGTAAATCCCCAAAGGATGCTTGATGTTGAAGGCTTTGAAACATTTCATCTCCCTTATAGCGTCTAATAAAATTAGCTTCTGTACGTCTGTCAACAAAACGTCGTCGTTGCAATAAAGTAACGGTTTTGTATAATACAATTAACGTTAAATTCATTGTAGTAACAATAAACTGGACTAATTGTATGCAGGAGAATTTTTAAAAACGTTGCATTTCTGCCCGAAACATTTTTCCTTGAAGCTGAGTTTAATGTTTGGTCTTGTTTAATAGGTCTTGGTATGTGCTCTAAATATATTTTACTGGAAAATCTAGGTTAAAGTATCTATAAATCACCGCATACATAAATTGTACAGACATTTTTCTCTGAATTCTAGGTGACGATAAAATTTATTATGCTCGTAAAAAGGCACCAACCAACGCATACATAATAAAAACATCTGCTTCAGTAGTGAAAAAGCTGAAGACTGTACTTGGCCGCATCGTTTTGTTTAAAGTGGACTGAAAATAGCAACTTAATAACAGGAACTTCAGAAATAACGATTTTTAAAAAATAACCTTGGAAATGGCTTCAAAAATATAGTGTTATGGACAGCGTAAAGAAGTTTCCGATAAATAAAGACATTACTTTGGTGAAGGTAATGGCGATGTAGGTGTATAAATAAACAAAACAAAAATAGCTTATTTTAGAGATGAGATATTTCGAATGAACATAACCAAACCATTCGATTAACTCCTCAGTATTAAGTAAAAAGTTTCTCCATAACCATTTACTTTTAGATATTACAAATTAATACTAGCAGAACTCGTGGGTCATGCCCTTTTCAACTGCAGCCCCCGGAGTTTCTGTAGTGCAGACCACCGCAGCGGAGAAATTCATGAGAGCAGCCACCTTTTTTTTTATACCGCAAAGGTGAGACAGTTGCGGATTTAATATATAGAATTGGTAAGATTGTTAGTTTCACTGTGGAGTGGGATTCCCTGTGTTCTTTGAAGGTATCCCAAGCAAGCTTTCATTTCTGTTTTGATTATTTACCGCAAAAATTTACTATTTTTACCAGGGTGAATATTTTGGAGAGCGGCCGTAGCTCAGTGGTAAGCGCGGCGGCTACCAGTGCAGCGGATCCGGGTTAGATCCCCGGCCCAGTCGTTCTCCCTCGCAAGGCAACGGGAAACCAGCGAGGTGGATTTTTTCCCAGGAAAACCTCTCTGGAGAAGAAGTGCATGCACTTCCTGTGGTTCGGAGCCTACGTTAAACTGTAGGTGTCTCCTATGTCTGTTCATAATATCTATCTCCGCGCACCAAACACAGACATAGGAGAGAGGTAGCCAACGCCCTGAATAGAATATGGCACTATAAGAAGAAGAAGAAAAGTTTGGAATTCGACTCGTTCGTATCGTTCCAGGAGCAGGTATGCCCCTTCATTCCGTCAAACACTTTCCTATAGGTGGCGTTAGCTTTTTATAGATATAAGATCAATCAAGCCTTCCCCATCCCTTTACTTAACGACAGCGCGGTAATGGAATTCTTAGTTCCAGCAAACTTCATTAGAAACTAATAGAAACCAGACATACAGTATCGTGGCCACGCGGTGTATCTACCCCAACCGGCGCCTGACAATGGAGCAAGGTGTCCCAATTTCTACACCTTAATAGAGGCAAAAGAACTTGTGGGTTGAGATTTATAATAGTGTGGCAGAATTTCAAAGCGACTTCCCCTAATCTTTTCCGCAACCAAAGTGTTTGTCGTTCGCGTATTGTAGCTTGCTTCATTATCGTGTACAGCTTCGCAATATCAAAATTTGCAATACTTCAACTCGTGATGAAAGCGGGTAGTTTCATCTGCATAGTCGTCACCTTTGAATGTTTGAAACCTATCCAAAGCGATCTCAAAGCTCTACCAAAAGGCAGACGCGTAGGGGACTAAATTGAAATTATTCCAAGGAGTAATGTGCTAATGCGCTTCTCAATAAGCTTTTCCGGTATATAGACGTAGTAAGATGATATCGCTTCAAAGAATAACAGGTAATTCGCCCATTGAAAATGTTTGAGGGCTGCTTCTTTATGTTTATATACAGCCTTTGTTGTCTTCCTTTTCCTGGTTCAAAACGAAAGGATCACGTACCATTAAGCAGTTTATTTTCCATGGTGAAACATTTGAAATTACATTTACAAGTGCAAATTGACGCGATTTGGCTTTCAGAATGGAGAAATTTGAAATTGAAAAAATTGTGTCGTTATATACAGGGTGTAGCGTCGTTTTATGGAACATAGGGAATGTCGTGATAGAAAGCAGACGTGATAGTACCCCATTGGAGCAAAAGAGATGACGGATACCAGGGGCGTGGACGTTTGGACGAGCGAAGCCGATCACACCCGAAGTGGTGGAAGCGAAATGCTGGATACAAAGCAACTAGTGATTGGATGTTTCACTTTTGGTAGTTAGGTGACCCGTTGTACATCTTGCATTATTTGGTTCCCTTCAATTTAGCAATTTTAGAGTGTCCAGTGTGGTGTTTCCCGCTTTATTTTTTTTAGTTTTTGAGTTTCTTGTTCAGCCAAGGATACTTGGAAAGTTTCTGGTAGCAGCTCTTATTTACTTTTTGATTTCGATTCTTTGAAGTGTTTAGACTGTACGTTGAAGTTTTGGGAATTTTTCTCAAAGTAATTAATTAATCACTTATGCCTTTGGACTAATCAGTAAAAAGTTGTTACTTTTATCAGACAAGATATTGTTGAAATTTTGGATTTTTCGTGAGTCTTGTCTCAGAGACCGTTTTTGAGATTTTTAGAACTTCGCACACCGCATGGCCTCTTGAATTTTAGTTCCTGTAATTTGAAGACGGTTATTATATTTTGGAAGCTTTTATTCATCTAATTAGCAGGGTATCTAAGGTAATTTGATTCTGTTATTCCATTCAGTTTCGATTTTATTGGGTTTTCTTTGATACTTTTAGCTCTGCCGTTCGCACACGCTTATACCGGTTGTTATACGTTCGTACATGCTTATATACTTAGTATCTAAGTAACTACGTACGTGCCTGTTTTGTGGAATATTCTGGGATCCCGTACAGCCGTACAGGCATTGCTATTTTGTACATAATTGTGCGAATCCTGTACATAAATTATTGTACGTTCTGTATATGTTTCGATAACCCTACGGGAGGCTTGATCAATTCTCTAAGAAGGATTCAGTTGGAAGCCAAATTTTTGAAGATATTGGGGCATTCTTACCTGCTTTGGTGAATACGTTGGTTTTCCGTTACTTTAGTCAGCTTCGTTGTATATTGCTATGATATTTGGAGGTGTATGTTTTGACTGGGGTATTGTAGTTCCTGGAAAGCAATTTTTGGAATGCTTGCTACAGTTCAATTTACATTTGGAGATTTATGAAGACTGTAAGATTTTGATTTTCTAACTTTTAAACTCAGAGTTGCGTATTTTTTTTTGCTATAATTTCTTGTTACATATTCTAATAATTTATATTTTCATATTTGTGAAGTTTGTTTGCACTAAAAGAAAAGAAAAACACAATCAGATTGATACGATTTTTATTTATGTTAATTTTAATTATAATTTCGTTCAGATTTGTTCAAAAGGTTTAATTTATAAGAAGTTTTAGAGTTACTTGATTTGTGCGTCGATAAATGTCAGTTTGGATGTCAGTGTCAAATGTCACAAACGTATTAAAGAATACTCATGGTCATGAGATTTACTTGTTTGTTATAAAAATGGAAATCAAAGAAGGAAGACAAAAGATAGAGATTTTGTTTTAATTAGTTACGGCTCGTCTTTGAAAATAAAGACAGAGGATTTTGATCCTCTGGAGAAATAAAGAGAAAGAACGGTTTAAAACGTAATGTAAAGTGATTTTGAACATATAAGAAGAAAATAAAGTAATTATCAACGAATTGTGGAAGGTCCAGAAGAGTAAGAAGCATAAAATAATCAGAAAGTTTTTCCAATTATGATGGTGGTAAAATCAAGTTTAATATAACATAAAACAATCCAGAGGAAGACTCAAACTAAAGGCGAGTGTTTGTGGTTACTTGAGAAACCTGCAGGCTAATGAAATAGAAGTTGGACATTTATTGTTTGTTGGAGTAAAGGATATTCCAACAAGGAAATTTTAAGATAAGTGTTCTCTTTTTAAAAGGACGATAGCACCTAGTAAAATTTATTTGACTTTAGAAAACTTCAGTTAGAAATCGATTTAATAAAACCTTTTCCTTTTTTGTAACGTTGATTTTTGTTTTTGTGTTTTATTCTATTTCTTATTTATTAATAAAGCTAAATAGCTAAATAACGACCCTGAGAGAGTTAATAAGATTCTCATACAAAATATAATTGCAGTTGCGTGAACTACAGGCATTTAGGGATTGTTTCCTGGTAAGTACAAGACCACGCATATCATTGCAATATATTCGAATTCTGTATATGTGCTAGTTACCTGTAGTCAATTTGTGATGAATTTAGCTAAAGTGCGGTAGGTATGTGCTGTTTTCTCTTGTAAGAATTGTCATTGTATAACTGTTATGGTTATTAAGCCTTAATCTCAAATCTATTTGATTCATTTGGATTATTTACGATTTGCATTATTGCACTATTACTCACATTTATTCACACTGTGGTAGTTCACTTAAAGAACTATTTAAGTTGAAAACAGAATTTATGTTATTATATGAAGCCATTTTGTTATACAAGCACATATGACATTGTTTGGAGATTTGCAGCATTTACATAATAGCCCAACTTACGTAAATTACTCCGTACGTTTAGTTTGTTGCATTTTTTTTTTTTTTTTTCAGTTGGTATTTATTTGCAATCTGCTACATTAGCAATAAGCAAATCAGATAACTATACTAGAAATACATAGCAGTGTAAGTTACATGGGAGGTAACGCCCTTTGACGTTCCTCAAAATGAATTTACTTATACAACAGATTTATAACTAATAAGTAAATAACTAGTAGGGATATTAGAACTGATTAAAAACGATTGGGAAGATCTGACGGCTTGAAACGCTTAAGTCTGCGCACTTGTTCACTTTCATCAATTAGTTCTGACACTAGTGGGTTAGGATGAGATTCTAATCGCAGGAGGTATTTTTCACTAAATTTAGTAATTTCTTCTTTCACTGTCTTCATTTTCAGGTCTTTCCGTATTTCTGTGTTGGGTACGTAATAGGGGGCGTTTGTGATTATGCGTAGGGTCTTCGACTGGAAGCGTTCCAAAATTTCAATATTGGAGTGTGAGGCAGTACCCCACAACTGGATGCCGTAGCTCCAGATTGGTTTCAATACAGTTTTGTAGACTAATAATTTGTTAATCAGAGAGAGTTTTGAGTTGCGACCTAATAGCCAGTAGTAACTCTTTAGTTTAAGATTCAGGTGTTTTCTCTTAGTCCAAATATGCGTTCTCCAAGTCAGGCCTTTGTCGAGATGCATACCAAGATATTTCACACAGTCTGTACGGGGTAGAACTCGGCCGTCCATTGTCACATCAGGGACAATGCCTCTACGTTTGGTAAATGTGATTTGTAGTGACTTTTGAGAATTGATTTTGAATCGCCATTTTTGGAACCAGTCGGTTACTGCGTCTAGATTTTGCTGTAGATTACTTGCGGCTGTGAGAGGGTCAGTGTGAGTGGAGAGAAGTGCTGTGTCATCAGCATAGGTTGCGATCAAAGTATTTGCATTCGTAGGAAGATCAGCAGTGTATAAAACGTATAGGACCGGACCCAGGACACTTCCTTGTGGAACGCCTGATGTGATGGGGTAGAAAGTTGATACAGCTTCTCCGAATTTCACTTGGAAGTATCTTTCTTCAAGGTATGATTTTATGATTTGATAGTAAGTGTAAGGTAAAATCAGCTTTAGCTTAAAAAGGAGACCTTCATGCCAGACCTTATCGAAGGCCTGACTGATGTCAAGAAAGACGGCCGCACAATAGTTTTTGTTTTCGAATGCCTGGTTAATGTGTTCTACTACCCTATGTACCTGTTGTATGGTGGAATGGTGACTCCTGAAACCAAACTGGTGTTCAGGTATTAGGTTTTCATCATCCAGAATAGGGGTAAGCTTGTTCAGGAATAATCTTTCAAATAGTTTGGAGAGGAGCGGTAGCAAGCTAATAGGTCTGTATGAATTAGGCTCGTTGATGGGCTTTCCAGGCTTGGGGATAAGTATAATTTGAGCAATTTTCCATTGTATCGGGAAATATCCTGTACGCAAAATGCTGTTGAAAATAAGCGTGAGTATACAGATAGCTTTAGGAGGCAGTTCCTTCAATATGCGTCCAGTGATTATGTCGTATCCAGGGGACTTTTTGCAGTTAGTCTTTCTATCAATCATTGATTGAACTTCAGCCCTAGTGAAAGGTTTAATGGGAATTGTAAGTTGATAAGGGGCCTGAAGAAAGTTGTTTACTTCTGCGTCTGTGTGAGGGTCATTAGTAGGTAGAGGTTGAAACACTTCTTGAAGGTGGGCTGCAAAAGTATCTGCTTTATTTTTGTCAGTACAGGCCCATGTTCCGTCCGTGTTACGAATTGGAGGTATATGATTTTTAGGTCTATTAAGTCTGCCTGTGGCCTTCCAAAGGGAGTAATCAGTATCTTATGTTGCAGTTAGTCCTTCTAAGTATTCATTGAGGTATTCGTTTTTTGCTTGCTTAATTAGTTCTTTAAGGTTTCGAGCTGCTGTATTGAGCCTGCGTTTGTCCTCTGGAGATCTACTATGTTGCCAAATCCTTCGGAGTCGCCGTTTTTCTGCAATCTTTTTTTTGATATCGATCGAACAATTTTGATGTGTGGTATGAGGTGATAATTGCGGTGTGGATCTTGAGGCGGCCAGATGGATTGTTTGGGTAAGTGTTTCTACCGCTTCTTCAATGTCTTCTTCTGTTTTCAGCGGGATATTAGTTGTTATATTTTCCTGTAGTATGTCTCTGAAGTAGTGCCAATCTGTTTTTTTATTTGTTATGGTTGGGGATCTAGTCTTACTTATTAGTGTTGTACTAATTTGCGCTATTATAGGGCTATGGTCCGAGGAGAGGTCAAGGCACGACGAGATTTCTAGATAACCTTGAGGTATGCCTTTGACCACGAAAAAGTCGAGTAGGTCGGGGGTCTTTGTTAAATCAGTCGGCCAGTAGGTGGGTTGATATGCGGAAAGATGACTTAGTTGTTTGTTTTGCATGATAGTTAGTAGCATTCTTCCTCTTGGGTTGGCAATACGCGACCCCCAGGAGGGGTGCTTCGCGTTGAAATCACCTCCAGCTAGAAATCGGTTACCTAATGTTCCTATATACCTTTCAAGGCTTTCCTTATCAGGTCTGTGCCCGGATGGGCAGTAAGCAGCAGAGATATTTAGAGGTCCAATCCAGTCCTCTATAGATACTGTGGTGGCCTGGATATATTCAGAACAGTATTTTGGTATTTCATGATGTTTTATATGGTGTTTTATTAATATTCCTGAGCCCCCTCTAGCTGTATTATTGGGATAGTTGGTGTTAAAGGTGTTATAACCTCGTATTTTAAAGTAGGAGAGTTCTGTAAAATGCGTTTCGGAGATCAATAGTATGTCAATGTTGTGCTGTAATAGGAAAGCTTCTGTTTCATGGCGGTGATTGACCAGACCATTGGCGTTCCACTGGGCTATTTTAAGTGTTTGAGTCATTATGGATTCTTAGAGTTCAGTAATTGAGTCACTAGATTTTTTAAATCTCGTATTTCCTCCATGAGCTGGTTGATCATGGTTCGCTGGGAGTCTATAGTCTGTTGCATAAAGGATACTATGGGATTTGAATATTGTTTGGAGATTTGCAGCATTTACATAATAGCCCAACTTACGTAAATTACTCCGTACGTTTAGTTTGTTGCATTACGTCTAAAATTTATCAATTCGCCTAATTTTTACATTAATACAAATCTGTTATCGAAAGAGTTCAGTGATTTATTCTAAATTGGTAATTGATATTTATTTGAATGTTTGAGAATTATTTTTCTGTGGGCAGTTATAAGACTTGCAAACGAATTGATGTTTATTACAGGTATAAACAGGTCGTAACCAAAATATTTTATTTTATGAGGTTATACATATAAGACATTGGTGTATTAAAGCGGCAGGTTTTGATATTAATAGTCAGTTTTATTCAGTATTGAAATACATTTTTACGTTTTGCTAGACATTATCTGTTTAGGGTAAACAAATACATTGGATTATTTGGTTTTTTATTACATTTTGCTTGCATTTATTTGATGATACAGTTTAACGTAACTATTATTCTTAAGCTGAATTATCGACATTATTCTTTTACATTTTTACGTTATATAATCTATATAGTCTTTAATTATTTAATTAATTTTGATTACATTTATTCAGCAATAATTTTGTTACATATTTATTTGATTTGGCTTTTATGTTGTGCTATGTGATATTATGGAAACTTTTTTTATGTTTTGGGTACTTATACAATCTATTGGCTTATCTAATAAATTTCTTTATGCTATTGGTTATTGTTGTTGTGTCTGATGAAATTGATAACTCCATATAGATCCGGTGAAGTTGTAAGAATTGTGTCATTACTAAGTTATTTAAAGGACTTAGCGCCCATTTTAATTTATTTATAAATTCTAGCGTTACTTCGTTGAAGTCCATATTTATTGATTATAGGTACATAAAGCACTTTATTACTTCAACAATATTTATTTTAACCTTATACCGTCATTTTAATATTTATTGTCAACTCTTTTTATGGTCCAATTTTACCATCGAAACCCATCCCATTTGCTCAAGTAGCCGAGTGACCCTTGTTATTGCTACTTTTAGAAGACCAACACAAAATTAACGTAAGAACTTCTAACTTTATTACACAGGGTGGGGTAATAGTGCGTGGGAGTTCGATAGCTCGTACACCGTAACAGATAAAAAATCTTTCTAATGCAGATGTAAACTGTGGGTAAATGCGCAAACATAGAAATTATTTTTAAATATACAGGGTGTTACAAAAAAGTGTGGCACGCTTAAGGTAATTTTTTTAATAAAATGCTCTGATTATTTTTGCATATTTAACACTTCTCTTGGGATGTTTATTGGCGCCATCTAATGTCCGGTTTAGAAGTAATAATATTTTTTTCAAAAAAATTGATTTTTACATTACTCCACTTAACAATTCACCACTTCCGCGACCGCAGCTTTGAAAACGAAATTAAGTAAGGACCTTATTGTAGGAGGTTGTAGGGTGCTCTTGTTTAAATATCGTAGAGCCACCATGTGCAGGGTGTTCAAAATTAATTTTCAAATTTTGAGAACTTCAAAGTTATTCTTCTCAACTTTTTCAAATGGAACACCCTGTATATTTCTTAACGATGTTATGTAGAATTAAATAGCGAACATTTTTTGTATGTACATCCTTATGGCTATTAGTAACCACTTTTGATTTATTGTTACATTGTTAAGAAATATACAGGGTAAAACTAACGGGGAATTAAACTAATAACGCCCTCTATTATGTGCGGCGAGAAAAAGTTGCAAAGCAACAAACCGGCAAAGTTGCGATCGGAACCTGCTAAGCAGGTATCTGCGATCGCACCGGCCTCTAAGCACAAAACACAGAAACGCCCGTGTGGCAAGAAATAAGAAAAGATTTGGTTTCAATTATGGCTAGAATAGACCACTACATGTTTCGTTCTTGTTTGAACTCATCAGGTGGACATAATTCTAACCATAATTGAGACCAAAAGCAAACAGGCATATATACGCCAGAAAGTATAAAACTAACGGGGAATTAAACTAATAACGCCCTCTATTATGTGCGGCGAGAAAAAGTTGCAAAGCAACAAACCGGCAAAGTTGCGATCGGAACCTGCTAAGCAGGTATCTGCGATCGCACCGGCCTCTAAGCACAAAACACAGAAACGCCCGTGTGGCAAGAAATAAGAAAAGATTTGGTTTCAATTATGGCTAGAATAGACCACTACATGTTTCGTTCTTGTTTGAACTCATCAGGTGGACATAATTCTAACCATAATTGAGACCAAAAGCAAACAGGCATATATACGCCAGAAAGTATAAAACTAACGGGGAATTAAACTAATAACGCCCTCTATTATGTGCGGCGAGAAAAAGTTGCAAAGCAACAAACCGGCAAAGTTGCGATCGGAACCTGCTAAGCAGGTATCTGCGATCGCACCGGCCTCTAAGCACAAAACACAGAAACGCCCGGGCGTTTCTGTGTTTTGTGCTTAGAGGCCGGTGCGATCGCAGATACCTGCTTAGCAGGTTCCGATCGCAACTTTGCCGGTTTGTTGCTTTGCAACTTTTTCTCGCCGCACATAATAGAGGGCGTTATTAGTTTAATTCCCCGTTAGTTTTATACTTTCTGGCGTATATATGCCTGTTTGCTTTTGGTCTCAATTATGGTTAGAATTATGTCCACCTGATGAGTTCAAACAAGAACGAAACATGTAGTGGTCTATTCTAGCCATAATTGAAACCAAATCTTTTCTTATTTCTTAATATACAGGGTGTTCCATTTGCAAAAGTTGAGAAGAATAACTTTGAAGTTCTCAAAATTTGAAAATTAATTTTGAACAGCCTGTACATGATGGTTCTACGATATTTAAACAAGAGCACCCTACAACCTTCTACAATAAGGTCCTTACTTAATTTCATCTTCAAAGCTGCGGCCGCGGAAGTAGTGAATTGTTAAGTGGAGTAATGTAAAAACCAATTTTTTTGAAAAAAATATTATTACTTCTAAACCGGACATTAGATGGCGCTATTATTTTAGATATGAATGAACATCCCAAGAGAAGTGTTAAATATGCAAAAATATTCAGGGCATTCTATTTAAAAAAAAGTTACCTTAAGCGCGCCACACTTTTTTGTAACACCCTGTATATTTGAAAATAATTTCTATGTATGTATATTGCCCCACCCTGTATATAGGTGGATAGTATGTCAAAAAGGCCCAACATTTTTGCGAATCTGAACTGTCTTTTTAGGTGTAGTTTTAAGACATACCTGAACAATGTGTCGGTTTACCACTGATGATCATAGCTTTGCTGTGTAAATACGTATTGGGTATTTATTTACGTGTGTAGAAGGGTGCTATATTTTTCAAAAGTTAAGAGATACCTGTTTTCTGGCGATTGGTTTTTATGATATGTGGTTTACTAATGAGAGGGAGTAGCCATTTAGTTTTGCTTAAATAACATACCTCTAACATACGCAAATACGATACAAGAAGGAATTAGATTACATCCAGAAGATAGCAAGTTTTAGTGGCTACTCCCCCTCATTAGTTAACCACATCTTACACAAATCAATCGCCAAAAAAACAGGTTAGGATTTTTAAATTCATTTTAAAGGCAATAATTCGATTATGAAAATCATTCAATTGTGCCCCTCACTAGTATTTGTGTGTAAATAACGTAAATTCCACCTGACTACAAATGTTCAACCTAACTCGTTAGAGAAAGTTGCTTTATTTTTTAACTGGACTATTGCAGTAGCTTTTGTAGTTTAATACATTTTCGTAAGCTAATGGGGAATTATTTATTTGACCATAATAAGATAATAACTAATTGTTTGGTTTAAAAGAAAGGAAGTTTAATAAAAGTTTCTTTGCAATTTTTTTTTATAGCCGGATGTATGGTGGGCTATTTGATTTGCAGTGTGAACTAATGAAAAATAATGATAAAAATTGCACATTAAAAGGCATAACTAAGTAATTACACTTCCCGTTCTCGCGTTTTACAAAAAATTCCCATCAATTTCGCAATTGGTTTAGTGAACGTGCATATGACTGATAACTGTACCTTTCTCATCCGCAGCTAAACGAGGTAGATAGTAGATACACAATTCAATTACGGAGCGATTAGTTTAAATGACTTAAGTGGAACCAAATAGCGGGTTGTTCAGAGACAGTAATGTGCCTCTATTATTGTATGGTTGTGGCTAAGAAAAACAAATCACGCATATCGCGTAGGAGACTTTAAACATAGATCCACATGTGTTTCTAATGCATAAGCCATCTGTTCGAAATGCGATCGGCTAATAACAAACTGTACGCCATAACCTTAATACGCTTTCCAGGGTTAGTTGAACTACCCTGCGTAGGTTGATCTTTAACGCCCAGTGCCGGAACTAGGTATTATTGCGCCTGGGGCAAATAATTAAAAGAAATACAAATTATATATACAGGGTGTTTCCTAAGTACTGCTATGATATTTGGAGGTGTATGTTTTTACTGGGGTATTGTAGTTCCTGGAAGGCAATTTTTGGGATGCTTGCTACAATTCAATTTGAGATTGGAGGTTTGTGAAGGCTGTAAGGTTTTGATATTCTAACTTTTAAACTCAGGGTTGCGTTTTATTGCTGTAATTTCTTGTTATAAATTCTAATAATTTATATTTTTCATATTTGTGAGGTTTGTTTTTACTGAAAGAAAAGAAAAACACAATCAGATTGATACGATTTTTATTTATGTTAGTTTTAATTATAATTTAGTTCAGAATTGTTCAAAAGGTTTAATTTATAAGAAGTTTTAGACTTACTTGTTTTGTGCATCGATTAATGTCATTATGGATGTCAGTGCCAATGTCACAAACGTATAAAAGAATACTCATTGTCATGAGATTTATTTGTTTGTTCAAAAAAATGGGAATCAAGAAGGTAGACAAAAGAATGGAAAATTTGTTTTAGTTAGCTACGACTCGTCTTTGTAAACAAAGACAGAGAATTTTATATCCTCTGGATGAATAAAGAGGAAAAACGAGTTTAAAAGTAATGTAAAAGTGATTGTGAATATAAAAGAAGAAAATACAACTAATTATCAACGAATTGTGAAAAGTTCAGAAGAATAACAAGTATAAAGCGATCCAGAAAGTGTTTCCAGTTGTGATGGTGGTAAAACCAAGTTTAAAATAATATAAAACAGACCAGAGGAACATTCAAACTAAAGGCGAGTGTTTGTGGTTACTTGAGAAATCTGCAAAATAGTGAAATAGAAGTTGGACATTCATCGTTTGCTCGAGTGAAGGATATCCCAATAAGGAGACGTTAAGATAAGTGTTCTCTTTTTAAAGGACGATAGTATTTAGTAAAATTTATTTGATTTTCGCAAATTTCATTAGAAAATTGATTTATTAAATAAAACTTTTTCTTTTGTAACGTTGATATTGTTTTGTGTTTATCCTATCTCAAATTTATTTATTAATAACTTGTCTTCCAAGCTAAATAACGACCCTGAGAAAGTTAATAAAGAGTCTCATAGAAAATATAATTTAGAATTGCGTGAATTGCGGGCAGTTGGGGAATTATTTTCTAGTAAGTACATGCACACGCATATCATTGCAGTACATATAGAAACTTCAGGAGCTGATTTCTCATGTTATTTCATGAAGAAAAATTCATATACATTTGTGTCCAAGCATGGTTCCGAACGAGCTTCCGTACGAAATTATGCAGCCCTTTGAATTAACTATTGTAATAAACGCGTTCGACTTATAACTCCGAAATTGCGCCTCTCCGCAGTGTCTTCATAGCGCAGTTAACAAACGGGCGTAGCACGTTTCCGACACAACAACGGTACCAAAACTGCAGCGGTTCAAATCCCGCTTATTAACGCCAAGCTGTTTTTACTATTTGTTAAAAATTTATAATTATCTATTTTATTTTATAAGAGCTAATCATTGTTTTTGTACTGTTATTTGTTAATAAAATTGTTAAATTACACAATATATGAGCTATTTCACAACTGTTTTTGTGTAATTTAACAATTTTTTAAACATAAAACACGACAAAAACAATATTTAGCTCTTTTAAAATAAAACAGTTATTTGGAAATTAAAAAAAATACTAAAAAAATTGGTTGCGAGCGGAATTTGAACCGCTGCACTTTCAGTAGCGTTGTCGTGTCGTAAGCGTGCAACGCCCGTTTGCTAACTGCACTATTAAGACACTCATGCGTGGAAGCGTAATTTCGGAGTTACAAGCCGAACTTGTTTATTGCAATCGTAGATTAATTAATTTAAGTCGTAATTAAACCGGAAGCATTCTATCGAGTAATATGAAAATATACGTTATTCATCGTTATGGCGTCTAAAATTGGCGGGATCGTTTAAGGGAGATATTATACAAGATTTTCAGTATTTCCATGTTATCTATCTGCCCATGTTCGGCTAGTCTTGGCACACATTTATATACGATGACCCGATCAATTACAACAAACAAGCTGATTTTATATGGATAATAAAGTAATCGAGAAATTACGTTTAAGTATTGTTTTAGACTGATGCCGTCTTTGTCGTCAAGCCTTGGCCAACTAGCTCACCAAACGTAAACCCCTGTATCCCTATATGGGGCGTTCTGTGTTTAGTGTGACGCAAGTAAACACAAATATTATATCGGGCAAGAACTGACAATCGAAATGATTATGGTTTATACATACAGAGCATTCATAATTATCAATTATATTTTGTAGAGCATAATAACCTGAGCAGCTTCCGCTAGCTGTGCGTGTTTAGAAAATAATTGGAGTTGACATCCGCTACGAATATTTTTCAATCCACTTATAATCGACCATGAAATAATCACTTTGCAAGGTCGCAAAATAATATACCTTGAACTAAACTTTCATATGGCATGGTTTGTAAGTTCCCATCAAAAGACAAACATATATTGCAGCAGTAGTGTGATGCAAAAGTTTAACCCCTACGAAAGACATTCGTAATCGGCGTTAAGTCCCACTGCTGGGCTCCGGCACTCTTCTTTGCCACGTACTCTCCTTAGCGTTAAGATGGAGTAGGGGGACCTACAGTTTAACGTCCAATCCGAACTACAATACCACAGGAGATTTTAGGCATAAAGACTCCACGGCTGTCTACACCGGATTGGGGAATGTGAGTAGCGGGTTGCGACATAGATTTTCATTGCTGCATGGCTTCAGCGGGGAATCGAACCTCAAACCTTTAGCGTCAGAGACCAAGCGCCCAACCTCTAAGCTACCGCCACTCTTACGAAAGACATTAAAAAATAATTTTATAAATCTGGTCATAAGTAGGCACTTTGCTAACGCTTGGCCTGCAGCTACGAAACAATTACGGATAAATAAGTCGGTCGCGGCTTGGAAAATTTTCAGGAGTCACTTTTCTTTGGACTTTAAAAACATGTATCTTAGGGTAGTTCATTTTTTTAAGAACGATATTTTGTCCCCAAAGTTGTAAAAAAACGAACGCAATTGAACAATATTTAATGGTTGCTACGATTTATCACAGTTTGTCAATGATAATTTAATATTAAGAGTGGTTTATCATCACATTTATAGTTTCATCTACTAATCATTTCGCAAAGACATCTTCATGACGTTGAATTTCGAAGCAACGGAGAACTGCTTCCTCTGCAGATCCACGAGTCGGAGAAGATGTTGCTTCTGTTTCTTATATTTGGTGATGCTGGAGTTAAATTTTTGCATCAGAGCTACGCTTCGTTCTGCACAATCGTTTACAACCTTCGTTTGGCGGACCTTCAGCTGCATTTTAATGTAGGTTGAATTCATTGTCCACTCTATGGAGTCCTTGTCTAGAAATGAGCTCAGCTGTACGCTGTGTGACGAACCCTTCAAGGGGTCTCTGATGGTTGAACGTTTTACCATACAATCTCTCCATAGTCTGCCTTTAGTGGCTGCCGGAGATTTTTGACTATTTCTTTCTTGAAAAAGATACTGGCTCGACTAAAAGTTCGGAGAAATACCAGCGGTACCGGCGAAACGCATCCGCTGCAACGGTACAGATCTTGCAATTTGGTTATGCTTGAATCTATGCAAGGTGATTTGCATCATACAAATACGCTTTTTCAGGTAGTGGGGCTTCGTTCCAATACCGATCAGATATGAGACTCAAGAACAGACTTACTTCGGTGATCCCCTTCTTCCCTAGTAATGAGAACAAACTATTCTTGAAACATGTAGTATTAAATTGCTGTTGCCATCCAACGGGCTTGGTGTAGGGCGCCTGGTTCACGAAATGTAGTTGAAGTTCCAGTTGGTTTTCCGAGAAAGATCTGACACACAGGTTTAGCAGTTTAATGTAATTGTCTCTGTGCTGCTGAGTCTTCGTAGCATTTGTGTAGTAACCATGCATTTTGTGGCGTAGTTGGGCGACTTCGTCAGTATTATACAGGGCATCGCTTCCAGTTGTAGAACGTGTAAACAGTTTCGCTTCTGGTCTCCCACTGTGTCCAAAAACTGTTCTGAAAACGCTGAAGAACATGACTTCTAAAATATGGGGTCTGCAGGAAAACTAAATTAGCTCTGTATCAAGAGCCTTTTCGAGATTTACGAACAGGTCCCCATGTTCAACCCAGTGTTGGAAGTTGTGGTATTAAAAGCAATTCCTCGTACGTTCGTTTTTATCTGTCAGTCATCAAGAACATATAGGCAAGCGCTGACCTGTTGCTCACCGGTGCCCCTAGAGATGTTTGGAACTGCCAGGAGCTTTTCTAAGCCACATCCACTCACGAGGACAGCCACTTGGTCGACTTTTTGCTTCCCACCAACAACGGCGGGTGACAGCTTACTATCCCAGTGTAGAATCAATGGATTCCGAGGAGAGAAGACGCTTTGTCTCTTTCTGTAACGGCTTCACGAATCTTCTTTCGTGTGAGACGGATTGTACTGCGTGAAAATTACATTTCTGCTACTGTTGCACCTAAAGCCTGAGCCACTGCCCCAACAACAAAGATGAGAACGATGAGAAAGCTTAACACGGTCTACAGGTGCTACCTCAGTGAGAATCCGTTTTTTTTTTTCTGAGAGTATTTAGCTGCAAGTAGAAGTAGAAGGGGTTTGGAAAAAGCGAGAGCTGCTGCCGTTAGTAAAATCCATTATTACGGAATTAGACGGTATAATTTCTGTGCTTGCTTGTTTATCGACGAAACTTTGTTGAAGCCTGGCCTCAGATTGAGTTTCTCTCTTCCTCTTTCAAGTTTAACGAACATGTACCATGTTCAACCCAGTGTTGGAAGCTGTGGTATCAAAAGCAATTCTTCGTATGTGCGTCTTTATCTGTCAGTCATCAAGAACATGATGTAGGCAAGCGCTGACCCGATCCTGACCCGTACCCTTAGAAATCTTTGGAGCTACGAGGACGATTTCTAAACCACCTCCCCTTTTTGCTTCCCACCAACAACGTCGAATGACGCGTTGTCTCTTTCTGTAACGGCTTCACGAATCTTCTTCAGTGTGCTGTACTTCGTGAAAGTGACATTTCTGGTACTGGTGCATCTAAAGCCTGAGCCACTTCCCCAACAACAAACATCGCACTACGATCAGTAAGATTGACACGGTCTACGGATGCTACAACATTCTCGGTGAGAACTTGTTTTTTCTTCTTAGGGGTGTGGCTGCAAACAAAAGTAGAAGGGGTTTGGAATTCATCGTCAGATGCTAAAGAAGTAGAGCTGCTGCCATTAGTAGAATCCATTATTGCGGAACTAGACGGCATAACTTCTTTGCTTGTGTGTTCATCGACGAAACTACGATGGCGCCTGGCTTCAGCTTGAGTTTCTTTCTTTCTCGTTTGAGATTCTTTACCTTCAAGGCTTTTGTCAACACCTGCCATGCTGCAGCTCTGTGTATATTCTCGTGGCATTAAGAGGAATGTTTTATCCTCTTCATTTCTCATCATTTCCAACGTATCCTTGTTTGCTATGTTGAAAAGTTCAACAAAATTTCCTTTGAATAAATAGCTCTTCCTTCCCTCCTTTATCCTTATTTAAATGAAAGTGTTCTACAAGCTTATTAAGAGTCCTCCCAGCAGCGTAAAGTCTCTGAGTAGAAATCCTTCCCCTTTTTCCAAATCTTCAACAAAACTCCTGCTGTAGCTCTTCTTCGTAGTTTGGTTCTTATCCAGATAGTAAAAATGTCACCTTCTAAAGAAATCTCCTTTTGATGGAAGTATCGTTGTTGAAAGGGTTTTTATTGGTTTCCCAATTAACCTCACTCCAGCTAAAGTTCTTGTAGATTTGGTAGTACTAGTGGAAGCCACTATAGTATCTTATGTGAAAACAATTTTTGTTCTAATCCTTTCCATAATAATAAATGAGATTTACGGCACTTTTCTACACCTGCCATGCTGCAACTCAGTGTATATTTTCGTGGCATTAAGAGGAATGTTTTATTCTCTTCATTTCTCATCATTTCCAACGCATCCTTTTTTGCTATGTTGAAAAGTTCAACAAGATTTCCTCCGAATAGCTCTCGCTTCATGCGGCAGCTGTCAAGATTTGTTTTTCTGTTCTTCTTTAAAACGAAGCATTCTTATACAATCTTATTAAGTGCCCTCCCAGCAGCGTTAATGCTCTGAGTAGAAATCCTTGCCCTTTCTCCAATTCTTCAACGCAACTCGTGATGTAGCTCGAATAATCTTCTTTGCAGTTTGGTTCCCTTCCAGATGGTGAAATTGCCACCTCCTAAGGACATCTCCTTTTGATGGAAGTCTCGCCGTTGAAAGGGTTTCTATTGGTTTCCTAATCAACCTCACTCCAGTTGAAGTTCTTGTACACTTGGTAGTACTAGTGGAAGCCACCATAGTATCTTATGTGAAAACAATTATTGTTCTAATCCCTTTCATAATAATAAATGAGAATGGGCTTTCTTAACTAACCCTTACTAATAACTACGGTATATACAGTTTTACAAAAAGTTTCCAGATAAAGAGAACGGTATGGCAAACTTTCAGAATCCAACTTCCTTTTTACACATGCTAAATGGTGCACTTTTTCATGATTATGTCTCAGCATACATACAAACATAAAAATTTCGTAAACTTTTCTTAAACAGACGCTTGGCCTGCTCGATCGCCAGACTTAAACTCTACCAATTTTTAGTTAAAGAGTTACAGTTACAGAGTGGGATTTCTTAAATAAGTTTTCAGGTGGTATAGGTATGTGTAAGCTGTCAGTTACGAAAAAAATTGCTTCTATTTTAAGTTTATCGTACTGGTATTAGTTTGATGAGTTTTTCGATAAAGTCCAAGCAGACATCACATTTCTGAACATTTTTTGCATGCAAATAACCACGACCCCAGCACCATTTCGTGATGTGTACGTTGTTTACTGCACGTAAAGCAATGAAATCGAAAAGCGTGACATAACAATAAACATTTTCCCACCTTACAAAATGTTTTACAGGTATAAATTAGCAATAACGAATTGTTGTCTAGAAGTTGAGACCTGAAGTAATTCGTATCACTGTGTAATAACAGGAATGACGATACGTTTTTGTAAAACTAGACCATTCATAAATATAAAACACCTGCACCCTTTATCCTGACACTCCTTGTTACACCCACTGCAGTTTAGTATCATAATGTCATGCTGTAGATGTAGATGGAACGTGCTGCTTCCGACCCCTCCTATTTCGTGTTGCAAGCAGGTCAGAGAGCCCTAGAAGGAATCAAAATTAAAAGCACAACAAACATGCATTGTAATTTAATACGTTGTAGGTCAATGCATGATAAGTTGTACAAAATCAGGCAAAATATGAAACGGTTACGCTCTAATTAACGGCGTTAATTATTTTTTACAATCCATTACAAATTTTATAAAGATTGTTTCATTTTGTGCGTATTACGGTTATTCAATGGAAAGAATTTATGCCGTGAAAAAATTTGACGTGGATAATAAATTCATGGAGGTGTCTCAGTCAATAGAAAGTGTATATATCGTTACATATGTATTAAAAATATTGTAATTTCTCTAGGAAATAGAATTTTAACAAATGTGTAAGTGTGGGCGTGAATGTTAGAGTTCGGTAGCACATGCAGAGACAATAAAATTAAAATCAAAAGAAAGTAAGGCTTTTATTTAAAATTAACCAAACATTTTTTATTCGATATTTTCGTATTCTACGAAATTTTCAAATTTTTTATTTTCACCAAGAATTTAAAAATAATATTTTTTGAAAGTTACAAAAAATTCGATAGTTTTTAGAAATTTGTATTTCGAAAAATTTTATTGTAAACTAGCTGGGCCCGGTCCGCGTTGCTGTTCCTAAGTAAGCCTTTTTTGTTGTATCTGTAGCTGCGGATATTTCGACGCCTCACTAATGGCATTTTTTCCAAAGAAACTATCGCTTTGAATTCAATTATTTTTCGCAAAATATCAATTTTCAATACGGAACGTGATACACATAGTCCAGTCAAATTAGACAAAATAAAAACATTAATCGGTAAAGATCTGAATTTTGGTATACATGCTTATTACGGCTTCCCATTGAACATACTAAAAGTCCCCATCAAAATCTGTTACGCTCGAGCCGCCCGCCATCTTGGAAGAAAGGTACACTTTTTCAGTTTTTTGCCTATATCTCGGCAACTATAAATGATAGGAAAAAATAGTTTAGTTAAAAAATATATTTTATTAAATTGCCTATAAAAAAGCATATTAATATTTTTTTTGTATCTCCAATACTTTAGCTGTAATCCGACATCGAATAGAGAAGAAAGTCTCCTGAGCACTTGAAACTGTTGTGCAAATGGTTTTTTGCAGCTTCATGACCTGTAAAGATTATGAATAAATGACAAATCATTAAATTCATTGAAAATTGTGCTAGTATTTCTGGGATATGTGAAAGTTCGTTTATTCTTACCAATTAAAATCGTTGCATGCCACTCGTACTAGGTGTAGCATTGTCTGAAGCCCAATCATCTGGTGGAAGTGGTTCATCGGGGTTGGCATCATCGAAGTCGTCGTACTTAAGTTGGCTGTGAGGCGCGTTGAAAGGTTCCTCATAAAACTCCCTCTCAATAGAACTCTCGTCTTCAATGCCGAGATTGCTGTTCGAGTTCAAACACGCGATACCTTGGCAATATCCACAAATCGCTGTGCATTTTAGTCCGGCTTTCCGGCATCCACAAGATGAGGTACATACATCCCTTTTTACAATTGCATGAGAGTAATGAGAGCGCGGAATCTGGAGCAGGAGCCTTCAGTGTCTGAACAGGGTCAAGGAAATCGTGGACTTTCCTCCAACCCCACAGTTCGGGAGATTTTTCATATCCACGCCATTTCTGGATAAACTGCTGATAAACACGAAACGAGTGTTGCTGGGCGGCTGCAGCCGTAGGGGGGTAACAATGCTAGATTTGGCTTACTCTTGTACGCGAATTTTCTGAAGGTGTGATAACGATGTCGGTTTAAAGATCTCTCACTAGCTGGCGCATTATATACAGATAAGAAAAAACGTTCTCCAGCGTGAGCAATTTCATCGTGAGTGGCATTAGCGTCATTGAAAATTCTTACGATATCTTGCAAATCATTTCGTTGCTCCAACAATTTTAATTTTAAACATTTTCTTTGTAGTTTCAGGGATTAAATTTCAAAAAATATATTTTACCGATTTTACAGTGTACAGAAACAAAAAAGGCAAATCGAGGGCAAAAATATAAATAATTTTGCTATTCAACGTCGGATTACAGCTAAAGTATTGGAGATACAAAAAAAATATTAATATGCTTTTTTATAGGCAATTTAATAAACTACATTTTTTATCTCAACTATTTTTTCGTATCAGTTATAGTTGCCGAGATATAGGCAAAAAACTGAAAAAGTGTACCTTTTTTCCAAGATGGCGGCTCGAGCGCAACAGATTTTGACAGGGACTTTTAGTATGTTCAATGGGAAGTCGTAATAAGCATGTATACCAAAATTCAGATCTTTACCTATTAATGTTTTTATTTGTCGAAAATTGGTTTAATTTGACTGGACTAACAGCAGAACTGTCAAACTGAACGTCACACAGTGTCAGTCATATGTTGATATCGAGACTCAAATGTTTGTGAGGGACGATTTTCGTTCAATTTGATCAAAATGAATTAAAAATCATGAGAACTGTCTGAGTTCAACTGGGAACATGACTTTTGCATTGTTCCATTCCGGTTTTTCCGGAAAAAAAAATTTCGATTTTTCCTAATTTTGAGTTTTCCGAGTTTTCCACTTCGATTTTTCCATTTTTCTCTTCGAAAAGCCATTCAAAAACGAAAACATACGAAATCTCATACAAAAATACCATACAAAATCATCTTTTGGATTTTCCGAATTTTCCAACTTTTCCGGTTCATTTTCCCAAAATTTTCTTTCATACAAACCTTGTCCTGACAATTACGAACAATGTTTTAAAATTTTTTATTTTGAAAATTTACAATTTTGGAATTTTTCAGATTCTAAATTTCCTTAAATTTTTTAAAATTTCTTAAATTTTAGATTTTAGAAAAGTTTTTTGAAATTTTCAAGTTTCAAAATTTCCAAAATTACTATTATCAAATGTTTCAAAAATTAAAACAATTTTGAAAATTCCAAAATTTCGATTATTTGGAAATTTCAGATTTTAAAATTTGTTAGTTTGGATTTTTCAAATCGAATATTTTGCATTTTTTCAAAAATTTACAAAATTTTGGATAGTTTTAGATTCTCGATTTTTCAAGAACTTATCATAATTTTTTCCAATTCAAGTTCAAAAAATGTTCAAAACTACGAAATTTTTTTAGTTTTGCAATGTTTAAAATTTTCCAAATTGTGAAACTGATGTTGAAGTCTCGTAGCGGTTGCCCGACAGCAATTTTCATATTTAGTTACCTTTTAATCTGTTTTACCTTTTTCTTTTAGTTCCCCTAGTGGTTTTTGTTGTAGCTTTTCTTCTTTCCCATACTTCCTTTCCATTTCTTGTTCTTGCTTACTTACTTTCTGCTCTTTTGTTTTCTACTTGCTTTTTTTTTGTTTTTTCGTAGACCACGTTATGTTGTATAACTGTTTTCATAAAAATAACAAACCCTTTGTTCTATTTCTGGAAAGTTAGGGGTAGCTAGCTAGCGATGGGTAATTTCGAATGATAGCAATCATACCTCAATATTTCCAAAATTATTATTTATCAAAATTTTCAAAAATTTACAATTTATTGAAAAATTCTTCATAATCTTTCAAAAATAAAACATTTTTAAAATTCCAAAAATTACGAATACTATTTTTTATTTTGAAATTTTGCTTTTTACAGATTCTAAATTTTCCAAAAATTTCAAATTTTTTTTTGAAATTTTAGAATTTTTTAATATTTCAGAAATAGTTGATATTTAAAAAAAATGATTTTGAAATTCAATATTTCCAAAATTATTATTTATCAAAATTTTCAAAAATTTACAATTTATTGCAAAATTCTTCATAATCTTTCAAAAATAAAACATTTTTAAAATTCCAAAAATTACGAATACTATTTTTTATTTTGAAATTTTGCTTTTTACAGATTCTAAATTTTCCAAAAATTTCAAATTTTTTTTTGAAATTTTAGAATTTTTTAATATTTCAGAAATAGTTGATATTTAAAAAAAATGATTTTGAAATTCAATATTTCCAAAATTATTAGTTTTCAAAATTTTCTAAAATTTTTGATTTTCTCAAAATCTTGAAAAAATAAACTTTTTTTTAATTACAAAAATTTTGAATACTATTTTTAATTTCGAAAATTTCTAAAATTTGGGGTATTTCGGATTCTTAATTTCACAAAAACTGTCAAACTACAAAATTTTAAAAATTGTAATTTCAAATTCGAAAAATTTTAGAAATTTAGATATTTAAAAAAGATTTTCTATACTCAATATTTCCAAAATTATTATTTTTCAAAATTTTCAAAAATTTTCGATTTGTTCAAAACGTCTTCAAAATATTTCAAAAATAAAAATCTTGGAAAATTCTAAAAATTTCGAATAGGTACTAATATATAATTTGAAAATTTTCAAAATGTAGAATTTTTCCGATTCTAAATTATTCAAAAATTTTCTAAAACTACAAATTTTTGAAAATTTTTTTGAAATTTGTAATTTCGAAAAATTAGAAATTTTAGATATTTAAAAATAGTTTTCGAAATTACAAACTTCACATATGGTAGCAGTAAAGCCGAGCTTTGATATATTTCTCAGATGCGCCTGTGAATACGAATGATTATATCGATTATTAAAATCGTTCGAGAACCAATAATTCGATTATGCCCATAATTAGTTACTATGGTGTAGTTTAGCTAAGGTAATAACTAGGGCATGGGCGATATTGAAAAAAATGTGTATAATATCGATATCAAAAAATATTAATATTACCGATATATTAAATATGATACATCGAATATATTGATAATTTCAAAATTCCATATTGTTATTCGATATATCACTATCAATATCGATATGTCGAAAAAATCCCAGCCCTAGGCTGGTCTCATAGAACACATTCCCTCTACATTTAACGTGTTAACAAATAGTACGAGTGATTACGAGTTTTAAATTGTAACAAACGGGATAGTGGAATAAGAATGAACTGTAGCTAAAACTATAGTTAATATTTTTGACAATTTCAGCCCCGATAATGATCTGTAACAATTGTATCTAGTGAACTGCACCATATAAATTATTTTTCTATGATTCGATTCATGGAAATGGAATGAAATGGTTATATGGGAATATTGAATACATCGAAAATATCTATTGTATCGGTTACATCGAAAATATAGATTATGACGGTTACATCGAATATATCGTTTGTATCGAATAGATCGTTATCATCGACATTTTCAAAATTCATATCAATATTCGATATATCGCTATCAATATTGACATAAATTCACAGCCCTAGTAACAGATGGAGCCATACTTGACAGCTAAATTTATTAAAGGAGCATTTTGGTGATTTTACCAAGGGCGGGATAATCTCTATCAAGTTACTCTGAATAGAGAATAATTGATCGACCATCTGACAGCCCACAGCAGAAAATGTGTCGCCCATTGACATTCCTCCTCATTGTCGAATTGTGTCAGTTGTCAGCTGCTACCCCAACTTTTGTAGGTTTGGTTTTCTGACAAATGATAATGGCAAGAGAGGAGAACACATTCTTTATTGTCTGGAACTCAATTACTGCACCCTATTACAGCATGGTTTCAGTCGCACTTACAACTTGTTACAAGTCCATGTCATTTAACATAACATTGTAAAAAGAGAAACAAAAAGTTTCACTCTAAGTGGGAAAAGTAATTTCGATTCGGTTTTAATTACAATAAGTTGGTTTCACTTAGTTTAGTAAATCATCATTACATTGCGGCTAGTTTCCATTAAAATTTCGAAAATTATCTGTTACGTTCATCAATTCCGAAACAAATCTACTAATTCCAGAGCTGGCTTGTAACCGAGGCAACGTGAGCGATGCCCTTGTTAACAAACGCGCAAAGTAAACAATATTACATGCAACATACATCACTATTCTTTTTTTTATTTATTTAAAGAATCATGAGGCCGTGCGTGAGACCCCCTTACCCGGGCTCAACGGACTTGCGCTATACACCGGTCTAACATGCCCCACCCCTGAAAGACATGCAACCCAACATACACACCACACACACCATCCATGGACACGCTGGATTTAACTTATTCAGGAAAATTTTTGACGGGCAGAGGACTCGAACCTACTGCCGTTGGGAGTCTAGTTTCAAAGCCTGGGACTTTAACCACTAGACCACTAGCTGCCCCTCCACTATTTTAAAACGTATAATTCCGTTTAATGGTAATGTTTTTAAAAAAGATTGTATGGTGGCAAAAATTCAGATATGCTTGGCACCGTTGTTTATAAAACAGAATAGCAGTTATGTAATTTGTGTCGTTCTTGCATGTAAGCGAACAAGATAAAACAGAAAACACCTCCACCGGAGGAATTGTCCCATAATAGTGGGGGTTAGAGACATAATTTTTATTTAGCCGACTTCTTTGTCGTTTGATAGTTGCCGGCAATTAAAAAATGTTTGAAGTGCGGTACGTTTGAATAGAAAATAGGAAAGACGGCGCGTTCGTACCGTTGGATAGTCGCACGTCTCATCCCCCTCCCCCACACCGTAGAATCTATTGCACATATTTTACATGTATAATAGGTAGAAAAAGGTAGACATACCAGTTTTATTTAACTTGCACATTTTACATATTATTGTACACACTTTTCTACGCGTAATGTAGAAAATAATATTTTAGGTGTAAAGTTACAACCCTGCCTTTATACTTAGTGGGGCTACTGTAGAAAATGTAAATTCCACACATTTGAAATTTTCAAACAATTATTTCTCAAAAAAACTATGTAGTCTTATAGAGGCTAGAGGCTACTGTGGCACCTCCTATAAATTTTTGAATATCAAACATTGATATCCTTTTATTTATTAAACGGGAAACAACAAATAACTTCTGCTTAGAAGAATTACTCATTTTGACTAGTAGAACTAAAATCTAATGTTAGTCTTTAGCAAATTTTATATTTGGCGGGTCTAAACGTCCACCCCCGCTAATGTTTCGGCTGACGAATTTAGAATTTGATTGGCTACTACAGCACATGTAAACTCGAATTATTTGTAATTTAAAAAATACAGGGTGTTAATGAATTGTAGGGTAAACTTCTAGGGATTGCAAAACACAACAAAGCAAACAACTTTTGTTAATAAATGTGTGGTCAAACGTGTTTCCTTTCAGGGATAGAGCTTCTCAAAGATTCTTTAAGAAGCGCCTAAATGTAGGCAACTCAATTTACTACCTACTATTTGTTTCCATGACGACGGAAATTAATATAGGATAAATAAAGCCCTCCTTTCCACTTTTCAAATTCAAATTAAATTTGAAATAAATTAAATAACAAAATGTTTCAAAACTAAGCAATAGAAAAAACCAAAATTACAAAGGAAAAATCAACTATTTGAAAAATTTACAATAACTAATAACAAATTACAAATTAACAAAATTATAGTAAATGTTCAAAATGTGTCGCCCCCAGCTTCTACACACGAAGCACATCTGCGAAGTAAATTCCTGCGCACCGCTCCAAATATACCAGGAGTCTGTTGAACTTCTTCACATGCAGCAAGAATACGCGCTGTAAGTTCTTCTACAGTTTTAACTGGGGTAGCATACACTAACGTTTTAACATGACCCTACAAAAAGAAATCAAGTGGGGTCAAATCAGGAGAACGTGGAGGCCACGCCACATGCCCTGTTCGACCTATCCATCTGTTGGGAAAAGTGTTATTTAAAAATTCCCTGACTTCCGCCGAAAAATAAGCAGGTGCACCATGGTGCTGCAGCCACATTTGAGGTGGAACATCTTCCAAAAGTTCAGGCAGGACATGGCGCAAGAAATTTAAATAAATTGCTCCTGTTAACCTTTGGGGTAGCAGATATGGTCCAATGAGTCTATCGCCAACAATCCCGGACCAAATGTTCACTGAAAATCTTTGCTGGTATCCTTTTTGAACCACAGCATGGGGATTTTCATCGTCCCAAATGTGGCTGTTTCTAATGTTGAATACTCCTTCTTTCGTAAAAGATGCCTCGTCACTAAACAGAACGTTTACTTGGAAATCTGGATCCTCATTACACCGCCGCAGAAATTCCTGGCAAAATTCTACCCTTCTAGGAAAATCTGCTTGAACCATGGCTTGTACCTTCTGTGGATGGTACGGATGTAGCTGCTGCTGATGTAGTACCTCCCATACTGGAACATGGTTCACTCCCATTTCATGAGCGATGGCTCTTGAACTACTAGAAGGATTTTCAGCCACCCTCTCCAAAACTTCTTCCTCAAAATCCACCGTTCGCCTTGTTCTGTTAGCTCCACAGTTGTGTCTGTTGACAACGAATGTACCTTCCTCCCGCAGCCGATGTGAAACTACACTAAAGGCCTTGTCCGATGGATGATTCCTATTCGGGAAATGTTCTTGGTACAGGCGAGCAGCTTCGCGCGCCCCAAGCAGCTCCATACATGAACATCATGTCATGCTGTTCGGCAAAAGTATAATTCGCCATAACACAAACATACGAAACACAGAACGAAAATAACGAAGAAAATAATTATCGAAAAAATCACAGAACGAAAAAAAAACGAATTATAAAAAGCACAGAAAGAAACGAATGCAAGAAAAGTCAAAAAATATCACAAAAATATCGAATTGTTTCAAAATTGACGTTATTTAAATGCATGTATGTCTAGATCGTTTTTTTTTTCAAAATTCCGTATGCTCTGTGCAAAATAATTTAAAA
This sequence comes from Ctenicera cuprea, assembly GCA_958336395.1. Lineage (NCBI taxonomy): Eukaryota > Metazoa > Arthropoda > Insecta > Coleoptera > Elateridae > Ctenicera > Ctenicera cuprea. The sequence continues at coordinate 12,933,761 of OY284495.1, read as the reverse complement.
TGCAATTTGGGTTGCCTATTTTCGGGTACTTCTTAAAGAATCTTTAAGAGGCTCTATTTTCTAAAGAAAACACTTTTGACTACACATTTATTAACAAAAGTTGTTTGCTTTGTTGTGTTTTGCAAATCCTAGAAGTTTGTCCCTACAATTCATTAACACCCTGTATATTTGAACTTGGACGTAATAATCCGAGCGTGATTACTAAACCGGCATCATTATTGCTGACGTCACGAACTGACAGCGAAGTATGGATGGAATTCAGGATTGCCTATATAACTTGTTTGCTTAGAAATCTAACAGATAGTGAAATGTACAACATTAAAAATTATAAATATAAAATTTACACTTTTGTGTTGAGGGATCTTTTATGTATTTTTACATAATATCTGTGCCGGTGCTGTTAAAAGTATTAATTGGAGCGTAATTGAAAAAAGTTTGATTTCATCGATTTAATTTTTTCTATATTTAAATTTTAAAGTATTCCTATGGAATTTGGACGAAAATTTAAACGATTTCAACGTAACAATGTTTTAAAGCTGTAAATATTCTAAATCTAATAATTATTTATATAATTGTGAGAACATACTTAAATAAGAGCTGTTGTTATTGCAATTATTTCTACTAAGCAATTTATTACTGTCGGCGAGTCTTATCTCTCATACGTCTTACTGGTGTTTAGGTCATCACAAAATATGACCCGCTCTTATTTAATAAGTGATGGGAAGAATTATGATAAGAGTTTGAATGCCACAACTCGTCGTTATGAGGTATTTTCAATTAAAGTAATTGAAATAAAGATAATTCGGCCATCATTTGGTTAACATTCGAAACAAATTATTTAGTCTAGGAACGCCCACAATGCTTCCACCTTAATCACTAAAGATTAGACGTAACAGAGATACGATTTCTTAGTTAATTAGTGGTCTTAACCTTAATTTGGATAATTTTCTTACTGTTAGTTTGATTGTGGTTAAACTTTGTATATGGTTTCCTTTAATAAAACTATCATAATTATCGGGGATGTGATTGTGTACGAATTTCAAAATTATCTAAAATAAATGAAATAATCTAGTTAAGAGAGTTCTATAGCTTTACTTCGGCAAAGCTCATATTAATTTATAAATTAAATAGTTATAATAACTTCAACAGGCCAGGCCGTATTTATTTATTTTCATCTTATATATATTTCAACGTGTTTACACGTCATTATCAAAGGCAAGATTAAAAGTAAACAGTTGGTGTTGCTATAGCAACAATAGAACTTGACGACTTGGTGTTGGTTATCTACGTCCGCAGATGACTTGATTTCTTTTTCGAAACTTCTAATAACGGAAAATTTAAGAGAGCAATTTGGCCATTTATTACAGAGGATGTTTTTAAATGTTAGTGAATTTCCAATGCTTCCCAGTATATTTAATTTACGTTTATCATCCCAAAAGTGTAAACATTTTATAGCGTTATTAGTTGCCATTAGGTGATCGTGTTCTAATAAGTATTTAGCGTAATTGGGTGTGTATATTTGTAACCACGTAAGGGTGTGATCGTGCAGTACCGTAGATATTTTTATTCACAAATTTTAATTGTATTATTTATAATTTATCAAGTATTTATGCTTGATTACTTATTTATTTGCGATGATCGGTGTCGGACCTACGTTGTGTTTTAATTATTGCTCATGGCTGATTTACCTTGTCTTTGTCGAGGTTAAAAAGGATAAGATTTTAAGGTGATTTAAACCACAGTAAACCTTTTGAAGAATTTATTTATTTTTGTGGTGCAAATATTGGTATTATGAGTGCGATAACCATTTATATATAATTGCCGGTCAGTTGCATCGAATAAAGTTGCCAATCCAAATATTTACCCCAGTTTTACCAATACTGATACTTCTATTTTGGGAATGGTTATAAATGTCGAGTATTGTGCAGTTTACGTAAGTAACTGGATGCTCTTCATAGGAACACCGTGTGCTATCATTCATTTGTACACAATGTTCTCAGCCTGATTAGGTCTCGTCCTAATAGCGCCTTGGCCGTTACGCCTAATTCCCGAACGACAATAGCGCCGCCTGCCAATACGCCTGTGTAACAACAACACGCGAAAAGAGCGTCTTGCCGCAACCAATATGAAAATAGCGCCGTTACTCACTCCAATCAGCTTCCCTGCAATAGCGCCTCATTGCCACACCTAATTCCCGAAGGACAATAGCGCCGCTTTTGATACACCTAATCAGGTACACCGACAAGAATAAGCATCTACGCTTAAGCCTATTTGATTTTGGCAAAGTGTTTATTCGTAGATCAAAACCCACGAAGATTACATTTTATTTTAAAGTTGCAAGTCCCAGACTTGTAATACGTCTTGCCGCAACCAATATGGAAATAGCGCCGTTACTCACTCCAATCGGCTTCCCTGCAATAGCGCCTCATTGCCACGCCTAATTCCCGAAGGACAATAGCGCCGTTTTGATACGCCTAATCAGGTATACCGACAAGAATAAGCATCTACGCCTAAGCCTATTTGATTTTGGCAAAGTGCTCTTCGTAGCCTAAAACCCACGAAGATAATATTTTATTTTAAAGTTGCAAGTCCCAGACTTGTAATACTGCAACAGAATGTTAGCAACAATGCTTCCAAACTGACGTTAAGATTTCAGCGAACTGAGTGATCTTTGAGAATCAGAAGATTCATCCCTTCCTTTAGGGAACATAGTCTTTTATTAAAATTCATGCCCATCCTCCAAGAGGTTGAACTTGTTTCTTTCTTCAATAAAATTACAGCCCCACTTTTTTTTAATTTTTGATTGGATAGAAGTATCAATAAAATTTTGCCTCACACTCTCAAGCTTTCTTGAACACTTGTGCTAATTAAAGCTGTCAAGTTTCCCCAATTTATGTTAATAACTACAACCCAATATTTACCCTAATCCTTAAAATGCGAGAGCGTGAAATTTTAAATATTACATTGGCCCCAATAATCCACACAACAGGCGGCAAACTCATTGACACGTGTTAACATGTGTTTTACAATATTTACATTTATGTACAAAAATGTGTGCAGCTTTCCTGAAACGACCACCTGCTTAAGATTAACTAAGACTAAATCACAGCAATTTAGCTAAGTCAAACGATCACTGTTAATTAAAGTCCGTATTTGCTGAAAGAAATGTAATATTCCTGTGAATAAATCAAAGTTATTAGACAAGTGCATCACGTTTTCGGGGAGCTCCCACTTTAAAGTATAAAACAATACAATTAAATCAAAATCAGATACAAATTATTTATTATCGGGCAGCGCACCTTTACAAGGGTTCTTTGTGCCTAATATCAAAACTTCTTATTGTTTGTCCTATATAAACCGAATTACATTGGGAGCAATTTGATTTCTCAATGCCCGATTTTAGTAAATTATCTGTTTTTTCTTTAGCATTAGACAATGTGTTTGAAATGTTTTTGTTGTTTCAAAAATTACCGCACATTTATTTGTTTTGTTTATAATTTGAGCAATGTTTTCCGATTTATCGCCAAAATATGGAGTCGAGGCGCATTTGAATTGTATCAGATGAGCTATTTGAATGCAGTTTTTGAATAGCTAATTTATAATTTTTCTCTTTAATTAAAATATATTAATGGGTTGAGTATTATTATAACTGAAACTTCTGTGTTGTTTGTATTTCTACCGCTTACTTTTCCGCGGATTTTCCACGCAATTTTAAAATAAACAAAATAAGAAACTTCCGGATTTATTTGCAGTCCTTTTTCTCCACTAACTTAAGATGTAAATAAGGCCGATAATTTTATATCTATCAGCTTAATTATTACAATTTTACTAAAAGCAGCCTATTCCAATGTAGCAATATTCAATTACCGAAGTTTAATTAAACACCTGTCAATTTAAAAGCTATTCCTAACAATAAATCGCCATAAAAACCCCAATGTCCAGAAAATATATAATTACAGTCATTTGTACAATTGGCATAATTGCCTTTGGATTATTAATAGCAATTTAATGAAACAAGAACAATCTAAGAACAAACATGAATGTAATTGAAAGTCAGCATGTAAAATTATCAGAGCGAAACGTTGTACAAATCGAATAGATAAGAAATATAAATTTACTGTTGAAAATACTACATTATTAGAAGATGAAAAGGCGTAAAATTCCTCTGATAACAAGAAACAAGATTTCTTGTTTTCAGCATTGCAGTGGGCCGAATACTGCAACATTAAATTAAAAGGAATATTGCATTCCAATGCGATTGTGAAATTTTATGAGAACTTGTTGCGGGATTCGTGATTTGTTGTAATTTCGTATTGTTACTAAATTTCTTTGTATTTGTAGTTAGTCCTGCATAACGAGTCCTTTGAAGGAGTTAGTCACATAAGGGGCCAAAATCCCGTTTTATATTAATTTGAGACTAATCAGTAGCAAGCTACCAGGGGGCCTATTCCCGAATCGTATACGTATACGACGTAATTGCATGAAAAAAATTAATTGCAATGACGTCATATACTTGTACGACTTATACAGTATAGCAGATATATTCACCAGCACTCACAGTTGGAAGGTAAGGGGGTAATGTGACATACAAGAAATTTTACTTAATATTAAAATTGATTCTTCATTGTTAATGTTTTTGGTCTCCGTGGGGAGGGGGTCAGAATGCGCCACTGGATCATCGGCCCCGCACAACAGTTTTGCGCCCAGGTTCGCTAACTATTGGACCGGCACTGAATTTTAAACCGGGGGGATAAATCAGGTGAAGCTTTCGTGAATGGTCAGTAACTGATTTATTTTTCGGAATTTAATTTTACGTAAAATGCAATTCAAAGATATTAAAATTTATTTTAGATTTTCTCAGGACTTCACATTTATCTATAAATAATAAATTTTTAATAATTTTTAGGCCCTATAACATGTAGTTTTTATGCAACGTATTTTAGTTAAATCTTTGAATATTCCATAAGCTGCGAACGTTTACTTCTGCTAAAAGTCGTAAAATATATTTTAAACGAAATTAAAACCTGAAAATTCTGTTTATTTCGTCGAGTTAATAAAAATTTGATTTGCGCAGCAGTTGCTGCTTATGATATTGCTTGTTTGTGTCGCCCACGTAGCTCTGGAAAATTGCCAGAACAAATTGGGTTCATTCTCTTTAGGAGAGAAAAGGATTTCTGAGTACTGACCGTAACGATCGAAATCTATTGCTCGTTTTACACATTCATGAACGCAGACAGACGTGAGTCAAAAGAATAATTAGTTTAAGATATACTTCGTTAACGTTGCAAAAAAACAGACGTAGTGGGATTGCACATACGCATACTTAAACAAAACATTGCGGGCAATTTAATTTTGTATTTCTTGTGGTTGGTTCTATATTAACAAGGCCTTAACATAAAGTATGTTCTTGTTACACAACGCTTCCTGCCATTTGAATGGAATGAAAGACAATTTGTTGAAAAAACAGAATTTAACCGCAAATTGATGTTGGAAAATGCAGGGTACGGTTTATTACTATTGGTGATCTCTGCGAATAGTTCCATTACATCCTACAGCTGACGATACTAAAACAATAATAAACAAAATTGGCCAGTTATAACGAAGTTACGGTAGTCAACAAAGTTAAATTGATCCAATTATCTGGGATCATGCGACCTTGTTAAAGCCCAAGTCGTCATGATTTTTATGCATATGGTGGGAATGTGTTTGCTTATTGCATAATAGTATGTTCCTCATTATTACTAGTGTCCGGATTTCTAGTCTGATATTTAGTCAGTATGTAAATTAGGAGGCAATCAAATAATAGTAATTTCTGGCATAATTCTTTTAAATGTGTAGTTGGTGCACATATAAAATTGTAAACGAATTATCTACCAGCTTAGAATGGCAACACATCAATGTGTTTGACCTTATGCTAGCTTGCGTAGATAGTTATTATTTATTTGGGCAGCTGGAATTGATGCTTGTGTAATAGTGAAATAAAATAAACGAGGGTTCATAAGCGTAAAATATGAATGGTCATGAGTTTTAAAAGTACTTCACGAAACAATTTTGTAAACTGCAATAATATTTTTTTTTAATTGAAATGTAAAGTAGCAATCACGAATTCATGAAAATAGAACGTATACATTCAATAATACAACGTGAAAGTTCTACGAAAGAAAAGTTTGGACTATCAACATTCATACGGGACGGAAAACTACCGTTGAATAGAAAACTTAAAAATTGCAGTACACAACATTCAAGGTCGCAACTCGTTAATGGAGCAAAACTGTAAAAGTTGGCCGGTGAACAACTGACCAGATTATTTGTCGAGTTTAGTATACTTGCAATTGCTAATAATTGTGAGTAATCAGGATTGCGATGCAATACTTGTTAAATATATTGTGACAACCTGATGTCAAATTCTCCGCCGATTTCCAAATTGCCAATAATAATAGAATGAAAGTGGACAAATGATTCTAATAGCGACAAATTTTTGCCTTCCAGTGATTTTATAACTTTAGGAATATTACCAAAACGATTTTTATTAAGTCCCATTTTTTACCATAACAAGCACATGCATGTTGAAGTTTATAGAGCCCTGCTTATTCATTCTTTTGAACGCTCATTTCTCGCGAAACCAGTTACTTCACAACATTAACTTTTAGGAAATTTTTTACTGTTGTGCCACTAAAATTCCGATCTTTGCTCATTACTTTGGGATAGTGGTTTATTTTTATTATAAGTCCCTGTAAGTGATTCACTGCTAAAAAGTTATTTCGAATATTAGTAATTTAGGACGGTAAGAAATTAGTGATGGAGTATTCGAACGAAAAATAATCGAACCATTCGAAATATCGACAGGTTACATCAAATCATTCGACCGCCCAATGCGAATGCATGATGGTACTCGTAGTATGATGAGGCGAATGCAGACAGAATTCGCGGAGTCCGAATGAATAGAGACAATGTTCTTCGTCGAAGAAACCGGGGGAGGGGGGGGACAAAAAGATGAGAATGATTTGATTTAACATTCTGATGTAACTGATATTAGCAATAGCAGGCACAGCAGTTAGCACCGCACTCTTTGGCTTTTCGCGGTCATTTCAGTGAAGGGTTGTACAGAGTGGCTAGGAAAACCCCGGCCACTTTTCTTGCGGCGGTCAAGAGATGGTGCTTTAGTAAAGAAAAATTAAATTAAAATACTGGCAACAACGCAGAATCCAAGACGTTTTAGTTGTTTTGATTTAATATGGTGCGTATTTAATAACTAAAACGGCTTGGATTCTACGTTGTTGCCAGTATTTTAATTTAATTTTTCTTTACTAAAACGCCATCTCTTGACCGCCACAAGAAAAGTGGCCGGGGTTTTCGTAGCCACTCTGTATTTTATAAATTTTAATATTGCGCTAAAGTCTGAATAATAGACAATATGAAAATATTAATAAATTAAAAAGTATTTACAATAATACTATTGATAAAAACAAATGGGCCACTTTACAACAACAAAAATAATTCTTTATATAATAATTAATAATCCTGCTTATAAACAAATCAGAAATAACAATAGACTCAAATTGGTTGTATTTTTAAAAAAACTTCACATTTTTGCACATATAGCATGTTGCAAAGTTATTTGTCTGAAGATTTTGTGAAGTAGCTCCAATCAATAGATGTTTTGTCCCTGGTCTCATTTTAAAAAAATAATTGAGTTATAAAACAGAAAAATGTATGTAGTTTTGCGGTTGCGTACGTAAATAAACAAAACAAAGTAGTTAAGGGGATAAGTTACTGACGCGTAAATGCATTCGAGGCATTCGAGCATTCTAAGGTAGCATATCTACATCCGAATGTTTTTATCCGAATGATTTTATGCGATTTTGTCAATCGTATATGAAATTTATTCGAATGTTAACCATTATGAAAATTATTCGATAATTCCCATCATTAACTTTGACGTACATAAAAACCTATAATAGAAGAATTGGACGATTATCACGCCAGGTACCTGTTACCCAGACGTTGAGGGGTGGGGGTGAAAAGGGCTACAGCTTCCACCCATAAGATAATCCACCCAAAAATATTTTGCACTTATATAGATCCCAGATTATACAACGACAGAGGCAAAAATGTGTAGTTTTTTAAGGTAAATTTTTGAAAATGTTGTTTCTTAACACATTCTTAGGTTTAAGGGTTACCTTAAATAGCTAACTGCTAACACATGTTTGAATCGCTTATTGCTGTCACACTTTTAAATCTTGTAACTTACCAATGAAAACGTTGAAAATTATCGGCCACTCGGGTCTCTCCTCCTACTTACTTGTCCGGCACGTCAAACTCATATCATATAAGGCCGATAACAGTGAGGGTAGTAGTAATTTGTAATTAATTCGTCTGCTTCCTATGAGCTGTAGATTGTGCTTGGTTCTTCCTTGTTGTTTTTTATGTCAGTGTGCTCTAGTATTTGCAACAGAGAGTTTTATATTTCGAGATATTATTGATTTTTCCCTAAAATTGTCAGATGCTCTGAAAACGAGTGATTGGCGTTTGAATGAATTTAATATCCGAATGTTTCCTTAGAATAAAATCAAGCGGATGTACCTATACGTTCAAAAGTAGTAAAAACGCTCTCTGCCTTGTTCTCGAATGCTCTTATGAATGAATTCTCGTTCTCATCGTCTTTCCTCAGGCCGTTCGGCGTAAAGAGGTTAAACCTTTGGCTTCCAATGATCCGAAATGTTCGAATTCGAATGTTTCGATGCATCCATATATCGTTAGTCGTAGTAGATGCTAATTGATATTTCTAATATCCTAAGGTTCAAATAAAATCATTCTCGTCTCGTTGCCACCCTGTTTGCTTGGCGAAGAACACCTGCATTATTAATTCGGATTCCACGAATTCGGTATGCAATGGGCATTTGTAGCTGGCTAATGAAAAATTTTTAAACCGTAAACTGACTCGAACGATTTTTCGTAACCTATCGAGATATCTCTATAATCGAATGGTCCATCAAAAATGTTGCTGCCACTCGTACATAAAAAAAGGCCTTTTTTGTTGACTCGGCCCGTATAAATAATTCGCAAATAGAAATTATTTAATGGATACGCGTTCTAAATTCTATTTAATAAATATTAAATATTTTTTGGTCGCAAACTTAGTCTCGCACGGCTTTTCCGGTTTCCGACTGTAATTGAAAATAATTAGTGCAGACGTAATTAGAAAAGTACTTAAGGTGAACTTCCTCTTTGCACATTGTTGTTGTTTTGACCTCTAACAAACCACTTGGCAAGCTTACTGCCACATCCTTGTCTCAAGATGTCTGAACTTGATCTTGAGACAAGTCTCATTAGAAAAATGATCATTCGCCCTAAAACAAAGTTAAATACTTGGAAGGAAATAGAAAATATACAGTGTTGCTTGTACAGTACAGTATGATCAACAAAAGTTTAGATTCTGTTTTTGCTATTAAAAGTGAAACGCATTCACAAACTCAATACATATACATCTGCTAGCAGATTAGTGTTGCTGGTTCTATACAACTTTACATTTTAGTTACTTTTATTCTTCTATTTTTAGGTTAGAAAAATTATAAGTAAAATTTAATGTAAATAAAACGTTTTTTATGTTCACTGTAGTTTTAATGGATAACACCATCCAAATCAATGCTATTTGAAATATGTTTTATTAAAAAACAAAATTATACAGGGTGTCCGCGCGAAAAGTTCGGGTGCGATTATCTCTAGTCAGTGCATAGGGGACGTAAATTACTATAGTTATTATGTCAGTACTCCGCCCCAAGCCACCCACACTTCAAAATTTCAAATGGCACACAATAGGAACAATCTTCCATTTTGGGAGGTTTCGTTTTTATCGTTTACCCGAACAGTTTAATTGGATAATCGGCAAAATAAAGACTATAACCAAATAATTCAAAAAATTTTCATAAATTGAAATTGTTTAAGTTTTTCAAAAATTATTAAAAATTGGTAAAATATTCAAAATTTCAAATTATTTCAAATTTATTTTATTGTTTAAGTATTCTAATTTTGTTTCATTTTAGAAATTTTCAACATTTTCAAAAATTTTTCATCATTTTTACACTTTTAACTTAACAAAAATTTCAAACATTTTCAGCTCTAATTTTTAAAAATGTTTACAATTTAACGCAATTTTCAAAATTCAACATTTTTATTATTTTCGAAATTTTCAAAAATTTGTACACGTTTTAAGCTTTTAAAATTGTCGAAATTTCGAAAGTTTTTCAACAATTTCAAGTTTTTAAAATATCCCAAAATTTTTAAATTTTCAATACTTTTCAATATGACGAAAATTTTCAAAATTTCAAAAAATTTGAAAAACCGAAATAGTTCTCATATTCAAAATTATTAAATTCGAAAAATCTTCAAATTTGCAAAAAATTTTTAATTTTTAAAAATTATTAATATTTTCAATTTTAAAACTTTAAAAAATTTTCGTAGGAATCAAAATCGATAATAATATTCAATTTCTCAAACAAAGTCAAATATATCCGAAACTTTCCCTTTTAACCTAGCACTGTTTTCTCGCAGACGTACTAAAAAAGATGTCCTTTTTCATAATCAGTCATAAAAAATATAATGTGCCATTTAAAATTTTCAAATGAGGGTGCCGGCCGGCCGGGGCGTGGCTGAGTACTGACGTGCAAAATATAGTGACTCATTCTGATAAATTTAAACCCGGCGTGTTCGTGGACGATGTATGGGGTGTGTATGTTGGGTTGCATGTCTTTTCGGGATGGGGCATGTTAGACCGGTGAATAACGCTAAGTGCGCTGAGCCCGGAAAAGGGGATAGGACGGGAATCATCGAGCTGTGCTCACGCACAGCCCCATGATTCTTTTAAAAACACTATTGAATTTTTTATATATAGAAAAACTAAAATGTCTAAAACAGTGAGATCTGGAGATCTAGCGGGCCATCAACTTCTACTTGTTAGACGATAATGATTTAATTTTTTTTTGGCTATTTTTCGTGTAACAGTAATTTAAGTTTACGAGTAGTTAAATATGCTGCTACAATAGTACAATGTGACGCAAGCCTTGACTTATATAGTAAACAACATATTATGGTTCCAATTGATGTCATTTTGTCCTTCAGACTGGTTTCGATATAACAGTTCAGGTTCAAGAATAATAATGTCTGGCAGTCATTGTTTCTATTTAGCTTGGAACTCTTTCAAAGACTATAAAGGTTGTTAGTGAAAAAACAAAATTTATATAATAAATAATTAACCAATAAAATTTTATTTAAAAACGTCCAACATTTAAATTAAAAACTGGTAATTAAAATGTCCAAAGTTACTAAAGCTTTGTATTATCTTCTCAGAATCTCTAATTTTTCACAAATATAATTGCTATTTTTATTTATAATCAAATGTAAATTTTTATCAGCAAGTCTTACAAAATTTAATCTTTTCCTTGGCAAGTCATATCAAATTTTTTAGTTCCTGTTATTATGTAATAAAATTTTGTCTTTCATTTTAAGTCAGTAAGCCGCGTCTGCAATAGTAATCTCATTAACGATTGCAAGTTAGAGACATGGGTGATTAATGGACTTGGTTGAGGAGGGGAGGGACTAGTGGTATATTGTGTGCGGGACCACTTTAAATTTTAATATACAGGGTTGGGCAAAATTACGGAACAATGCAAATATTTTTAATACGACAACCGCGATTTTGCCAAAAAAAATTTACATGAAGGTTCCGACATATGGCGGATACAATGAAGGTATTGGCGGTTTAAAAGAACTTCCAATTTAGCCGGAAATGATATCAACTTTTTTATTTTACATGAAACACCCTGTATATTTTTGATATATCGATTAAACTTTTTTTTTTGCTAGTTCAGTGATATTATGCCTTTATTTTCAATAATTCTTGAGATATTGAAACAATAATGTTTCGTAATTGTTATCTAGCAGCTCATGAAAACAAAAGAATGTGAGAAGCCTAAACAGTTTTGTAAAGTTGTCAAATATGCTTGGTTCGTGTTGTGTTGTTTTGATGTTTTTTACGAAACATTATTGTTCAATATCTGTAGAATTATTAAAAATAAAGGCATGAAACCTTATATCACTGAACTCGCAAAAAAGAGTTTTATCGATATATCAAAAAATATGCAGAGTTTTCCATTTGAAATAAAAAAGTTGATATCATTTCCGGATAAACCGGAAGTCTTTTTAAACCGCCGATACTTTCATTGTATCCACCATATATCAGAACCTTCCTGTAGAAAATTTTGTCAAAATCGCGGTTGCTGTGTTAAAGATATTTGCATTGTTCCGTACTTTTGCCCAACCCTGTACAGCAGTGATTGAAGAGAAACACGCCCAGGACAATGCACATTTAACTAAAAAAATATGAAAATTTAGTAACAAAAACTGCAAATTTAAATAACTATCAAAAAATAAATTTTGTTCAGGAAAACGACACTGTACACTTGCTCATTGTTCTTCAAAACCGTGGACTAGACCAGTGTTACTCAAACTTCTGTCATAAAATACCATTAATTTTTTGAGTACCCCAATACAATTTTATGGACATCAAATATGGTTATTATTTTGAAGACAGACGGCTGAATTAAAAACAGTAGGACAAGTTCATATAAATATAAATCCGGAAGCGTTTCTTTACGGAGTTATAGCCTCCCACTATTATCTCCGCCAATAATTAAGATATTTGAGTCAATTTGTGTGTATGGATATTGTGCTATTACGTAATGATTAATAAATTTTCTTGTTTTCGTGTAAACATCTCCCTCTCTTAATATCTCTTAACAGATTTTTTTAAATCCCCATACACAAATACACAAAAATGTACTCTTGTTTCATATCACTAAATCAAACTGTTTTCGAGTTACAATTTGACTGTTCCTTAAGTTCCAAATAGTTTCTACAGACTTTGAGTATTACTTCTACAAATGATAGCATAAAAAAATGTTCTGATAAACATGAATCTGGAAACACTTCCTTACGGAGTTTTAGCCTTCGGATGAGCTAACAGTTCCGATTGGGACGTGGTTCTGAAAACGATCCCTGGTGGGCTGTTTCCTTTTCTGAAGGCTATAACTCCGTAAGGAAGCGTGTCTAAACACACGTCTCTATTGGGAAGGCCGTCACTTTGGGCCATGTTTATGCGAACTTTTTTTTGTCATTGCTTTGATGTGTTGAACTTACTGTCAAAGTTTGTACAACCTATTTCAGCATTTTAAGGAAATACTCGCACCTTCATGGTAACTCGATTTTCACAAAAATTGGAATATCTCGAACACGGTTGGATTTAGCGACTTTTAGCAAAAGTACCTTTTTTTTGTATTTTTGTATGAAGAATAAGATTTATTAATCAGAAAGTTAGAAAGTACATTAAGAGATACGTTGAGCACCCTCCTACATCCCTGTTTAATAGATTTAAACGCAAACAAGTAAAAAAATTAATAATCAATAGTAAAATATCCACACAAAATTTTGGATCAGATAATTTCTGATGGAGTTGTTAATTAAAGCATGATTACGCGGTTTTGTTTTGGAAAGGCTGTAACTCCGTAAAAAAACGTTTCCGGACTAATGTTTGTTTAAACGTTTCCGGACTAATGTTTGTTTAAACGTTTCCTAATGGTTTTTTGGTCTGCTATCTGTTTATATTTACAATGATTTTGGAAACACCCTGTATAACTCAAATTCGTCGTCCCTATGTAAATTATGAGCAGTAGTTCGGGAAATTTTTAATTGCTGCATTTGTATTTGTTGTATCGAGAAAATTATCATTTTATTATATAAAAAAAAATGCAAAAAAATATACTTTGTACCTTTGTATGTAATTTTGTGTACATTATTCAAAATTTTCCGACAACGTACCCCAGAATTGTTTCGAGTACCCTCGTTTGACAAACACTGGACTAGGCATTCGCATACCTACTCATTGAATTTGTCGTATTACGTTAGCTTCAATGTTTACTCTAAGATCAGAATGCTCGTAATATGCTCAACTGTACAGACAGGCCGTGAGTTTTGGAAGCAATGGTTAAGACTTGGAATGCCTATAAGAATGTAAGTGTAGTCACCTTTGCGGGTAGGTGAATAAGGGCAATAGTTTGAGACTAAAGTCAGCCAAAAAATGGATGATAACCTAACCTAACCTCTCTAAATACTACTGCTATTCCAAATTTCATTAAAATCTGTCCACTACAGACAGACATTTTTTAAAACCTGGAGCTCCAAAACTTATATTTTCGTCAAACTTTCAGAATTGTGTTTTTTTAATTGAATTTTTGTCGGTCACAGTACATACACAAATAAAAATACAATTTTTCTGAATATTGTAAGGACATAAGCGATATTACAGTTTTGATTTTTTAACATAGCGGTAAACCCAAATTTTAAATATAAATAGAAAACAAAATAACGCCCAGAAAGCGCTGAAACCAAAAACGACGACTCGTCTACAGACATCGACGTTTCGGAGTTTTATCCCTCTTCAGTGTAGCGTAGCTGGGGAAAAACGTTGGACTTCATAAATTAATATTAACTACAAGGAAGTAAACAATATGATATATTATAAATAAAGTAATAAATTATTTTATTTATAATATGTAAGTTTCATTTCACTTGATTTTGACATTTCTCGATTGTTTATTCACACCATCGCGTTACTAATACATATATTAAAACAATATCACAAACTTACAAAATGTAGTAGATTGAATGCACTCGTAGTTTTGAAAGTATTACAGAAAATTTCGAAAATAGCGGCTGCAGGACGATTGCAGTGCGATTTTGTTGTAAAAAACGAAAATTATTTTTCTTTTCAGTTGTACGTTAGGTTACAAACTGCGAAATGTTATGGTTTTTCTAGAAGTACGCATAATTTAACATCACTGCATTCCTGCCAAATTAATTACTTTAAGTGTAAACGTTTGCCCACGTTGTTTATGTCATGGCCGCATAAAAATGTTCCAATGAAGCAATCTTTATCTTTTGTGTGTTTTTCCGTGGTTTATCTTTTGGACAGCGCCTATAGGTGGCGCTATTTCTATTTTACAAGTGTAATAGCGTCCAGTTACAGCTTGCAATTATCCGAAAACATCAAAATTGAGTGGATGAAAACCAATGACATTGACAAAACCGCAAGCTTTTCCGCTTCTGCTGATGTAAAATCGTAAACCTGGAGTTAAATAACGTAGGTGCAGTAAAAACTAAAAATTTGGAGAAAGATTCTTTAATTTTGACGAAAAATATAGATTTTTAACGTTTCTGACTTCGGTAAATAATAACCATTTTTATTTAAATGGATTTTCTTGTTTTGATATTCATAAATTCATAATACATGTGAGACTGAGCGAACCACACCTGCAGAATTGTGCATTCAATGATTTCAAACCACTTTCGTTTTTAACTTCCACTTTCCACAGATCACTTCAAGGCATTTTTACGCTTGCAGTTGCATACAAAAGTAGCTGTAATTATCTTTTGTCTCTCTCCTTCGACTTTCGCTTCGTGTAAACACTTTAATCGTTTTAGGAAAAATTGCACTTAACACTTTGTCGTTTTTATTATTCAAAGATTTTTTATTAATTTCGTTTTCATGTAGTACATTAACTCAATATCCATAATTTAATGCTGTTCAATTATTTATAAGAAGCTGTTACATAGGGTGCGGCAACACTTGTCATACTTACCGTTGTGGTGGGAGCGAACAAAACATGGTGGGGATAACGCGCTTGCGCAAATCGACTGCCTTGGTTACCGTAGTCATACCCTTGTGGTGGGAGTGAACAAAACATGGTGGGGATATAGCGCTTGCGCAAATTGACTACATTGGTTACCGTAGAATACGTATACGAACTTCTTTCCGGATGCATTCACATTTAAAGAAATGTTCGCTTGTGTAAGATACTTGCACGTTAAATGTTCTCGGTACAGTTACGAACGCACGCTCTACTCTCTTCTGTTTTTTCTAATCCGGTTAGTGTGGTTCCATTCTATTTCTATACGTTGGAGTATTATTCTTATATTGCCTTCCCACGGTGTTCTAGGTTTTCCTTATTTTCTTCTGTTACCGCCACTAGTTTCGGTCAAACTTTAACGAGTTCTTCCCTCCTCCATTCGCTTCAAGCAAATATATTGTTTTTTACACCGTCTTTATTTCAATACGTTTTTTCAGGTTCTTATTTTGTCTCTTTTTGTCCCCCCCCCCCCCCCGCTATTTACCAGAAATTTAATTCCGCTTGGTTTCAGTCCGCAGCAGACATGGGCATAATCGAATGATTCTTATGAATTTAATAATCGAATTATTTTTCGAATACAATTATTCGGCGAAAACAAAACAGTGCGGTGCTAACTGCTGTGTCTGCTATTACTAATATTAGTAATATCCGAATGTTCAAATCAAATCATTCTTATGCAATTGTGCCCCGTGTTTGATCGGCGAGAAACGCCGTCTTGATTCATTCGGATTCCGCGAATTGTGGATTCAAAAATCTTTCGAATAATTTTCTGTAACCTCTCGAGATATTTCGATTACAGAATGGTTGGTTGTTTTGCTGTCACGACGCGTTAGTAGCAATTGTTATTATGGTTGGCACATACATCGCCCTGTAAACTTTGTGCTAGGTGAGAAATCGTACGTTTTTGCACGAAACGTTTCATTATGTTTATTAACACATTTTTTTTATTTCAGAGTATCGTTTGGGAGTTCAAAGGGGTCGATGGTAGAAACTTTAATTTATGAAAGTCCTCTACAGGAAGAACCCGAGCCTAGTCCAATAGCAGAGCATCCTACGCCGTTCCCGAAAGACCTAGATCAAACTGAGTAAGTTTTCACGCAACTTTAATGATTTTAACAAAATTACCAATTTATGACAGGAATTTTGGATAAACCAATTTGCTTGTCCCTACTTAATAGACACTTTAAAGCAAAGGAGAAGGAATGTAATTACTTGATAGAGTAATTTCGTTATATCGTCACTGATAGCTTGTAAATTTCATAATCGTAAAGTGCAAAATTAAATTTTACTCACCTTTTGAGAACTACGGAAGGGAATAAATTCTTCTCGCATTGAAGTTTTCAGATAATAAAAGAATACGTATGTTATTTCCTACAATAGGGAACAATAATAATCTCGTTTTTGGAGGCGCGCACAATAGGTAGAATTAGAAGAGTCGTAGAAGAGAGTAAGACAAACCGCGGTGGTGGTGTAAAAAATAGAGAAAGACACAGAAAGAGCGGTATCCGACCTATCCATAGAGTCTAATTGTAGTTGTGCAAGACCACGCCTCACTAGGGACTAGTTTATCAGGGAACTATTAATTGGTAAAATGATATGAAGGTCAAGTTTTCGGGGACGAATTATAAAACAAAAAAAAGTGCGGGGCGCGCGCACTATAGCTACACCGGTCGGGTGTCAATTTTTTATTGTCCTTATCACGCAGAATGTCGTAGAAGAGAATAAAACAAACTGCGGTAGTGGTGCAAAAAATAGAAACAGACACATAAAGAGTGGTATCCGGCCTATAATCCACGAAGTATAATTCGTAGTTGTGCAAGACCACGCCCTCCTTGACGCCGATTAGCTGTGGTCGGGAGCAATGGGCTGGAGTTTGTCATTATTATACGAAATTCTGCAAAGCAGTAATTTACTTGAGGCGAGTTTATAAGGGAACTATTAATTGGAAAAATTATATGAAGATAAAGTTTCCGGGGACGAGTTATAAAACGAAATAATCGTAAACTGTTCCGAAGCACAATTGTTTTGCGACCAACAGTACGTGCCTGATGGTTGGAACATCTTTTTTTGGGACAACAGTTTTAGAACAGATGATGTGAAAGTGACGTTGTATCCACGTCAATAGAAATTGTTGATAAATAAACGTATCTCTTAAAGGTTAGCTTGCGTGAGTTGTAAGTTATTTTAAAACTAAAATTCCTATCCTAAATGAAATATGCACAACTTGCTTTTTCATTTTACCTGCGTTTAACACCTTCTTGGGCTTTAAGCCCTCTTGTATATCTCACATCCTGGATATCATAGCCTACCATCAGCTGTACGTCGTACTATGAGTAACCGAATTTGTCAAAGTTTTTTAAGAGAAAAAAATCAAAACCGGAACGACAAATTCGTCTACTAAACATTTGGTGAGAGGGAAAAATTAATCCCTCTAAATATTGCTGCACCTAAAAATTAAGTTGGGGCTCTTATTCTACTATCACTTATGAGCAATTCAGCTTAAACAAAAATTTTGTGTATTACGCAGAGACGCATGAATTTTTCGGTCTTCAAAAATTCATAGCGGGCTGGTACACTAACCAAATTAAAGCCCATCCCTAGCTTTATCTGGCTATAGAGTTACAAAAACGTGTGGCGAGTTGTTGAGCAATATGTTTTTGAGTAAGGCAATTGTTTTGACTTCACTGTTTTAGTAGTTTCAATTGTTCTCGTAGCTTGTTACTTGTGTATTCCTAAGGAAATCTAAAATCAAATTTCATCCCTATCTAATAACTCCTTTTTGGGTAAATTGGCGTTCAACTCCAAATTTTCAAAAATTCATAGAAGGCGTGACATATTAGGCCGCGACACGAACCAAATTGTAGCTCATCTCCAGTTCTATAAGTTTAAAAAACTAAAAACAAACTCGCGTGTCTAGTTTTTGAGCAATAATTTGGTGAAAATTCCAAAATTTTGAAAATATTTTTCACTTTATTCCTTACAGCTTTTCAAAAACTTTTGTGCACGGTGACATTGCTTGTCTATAGGGCTATTATGGTAGAAAATTTGAACCCGATCTGTCAACTTGTTTTTGCGCAATAACTAGGGCTGGGCCCGATACCTCGTTTCAGATACCGATACCGAGACTTCCGATACCCTAATCCGATACCCGATACTGTATTTGAAAGTATCTGAATTAAAGATACTTTGCAGTTTTCATTTAAATTTCAGGTTTTAACTTTGCAAGATACTAAAAATTATTAACAATCTAAATTATTCTCATACAAGTTTTTATTTATTTATTTAAAAAAATACATTTCTATTTATCCAGTTAGTTTATTTATTATTTTATTATTTTAATTTTTATTTTTATGTTTATTTGTTTATTTTAGTTCAAGCGTTTTGCAAATACCAATTCTTTTTCGAAAAAATTAGTTGTTGTACATGTTCACTAGACAAACTAGTTCGAGTAGGCGTTAGAACATGCCCAGCCTCTGATAAAATTTGTTCAGAAATGACTGAACCCTGTATAACGGAATAATGAGCCCCCACCCGTCAGCGGCCGACGGCTGTCACGAGCATATCACGTGATACGCCGAGTATCTGAAGTTCTGAATTTTCAGCATCGGCGAGTATCGGAAATTTCCCAGTATCGGCCGATAACCGATACTGAGTACCGGTATCGGCCCAGCCCTAGTAATAACCAATAAGTCAAAACTTTCAAAAAATCGTAGTGGCCGCCATTTTAAAGCTAGAAATTTGGCAAAAACAGCGTTGGACTTACCTTAATGCATTCTATAAGATTTTCGTTTCAGATTAAGAAAATTCGTTTTCCGAAAAAAATGCTACCAAAATACTCCCGCTTCCATCTTCGGATTTTTTAAAAAGGTACTTCCCCATGAATCATACACCCCCACATTCCAAAGCGCATTAAAATCGAACCATTCGTTTTAGAGTTATGGAGCGCGCATACCCATCCACCCACAGACAGGCATTTTTTAGAAAACACTTTTTTGGCTTCTTGGACATGTATTTCAATCAAAATTTCGATTCGAAAATTTTCATTAATCAATACTTCCCTTTACTGAAAGTATAGGAAAGTTCTTTTCTTCAAGATTTACGCTAGGCTTGAGAGCGTTTTATTTTTTCAGAGAAATTTGAAGAGAAGAAAAATGCAAAAGCAATTTTTCCATTTAACATTATTTTTACATTCGTCAATTTTGCATTTGACGTTATTGCTCTTCACATTCATTCATTTCGGGATTATCAGTGGCGTAACTTCAGATTTTGGGCCCGGGGGCAAGATACCTGAAGAGCCCTGGTTCCATCCTCAATTACAATACAATTTCTTCAATAAGAAAAAAATTATTTGCAGTCTAGTAACTAAAAATAAATATGTTAAAGCCGAGTCTAATTAAGATCAGCAAATCTTAAATTTTCTGAAGTTGTGTATAGGTGTATAGGTCGGTACCAAAAAGTGAGGGTGTTGTGTTATTACTAAATATAATCTCGCTTCAGTATTTTTTATTGTATAAGTACATACTTACTTATATGGAATTTAAAATGTTTTTTGTTGAATATAAAAATAAAGACTGTCGAAAATCAAAAATTTTTATTGAAAAACTTCGTAATAGAGAAATTTAAAAAAACAAAAAATCGTGGCTCGTGGCAGGGCCCCCTAAGGCCTCGAGCCCGGGAGCCGTTGCCCCCTCTGCCCCATGGTAGTTACGCCACTGGGCTTTATCGCTGCTGAATAACCTTTTCTTTAGATAAAAATTAAAATTAGACGTCTAGTTGATTTTTTGATAAGAAAATAGGCACGAAATGGGAATTTCCAGCATGTGCAGTTTCCAATGGTATAAATTAATTGGAAATTGCCTAGGCTTAACACCGGTAATTTAAATCGCTTGCTCGTCTCCTACCAACCCACCACACCACATCCAACGCAACCTTTCAAACACTGAAACACTACGTGGTACAGAATTCTGCCTTTCGTTGGACTTGCGTGTTTTCCAGCGCCACGTGGTCTAGAGTTAAACTATAGCCGAGGCGTGGCGAACTCGTCTCGTCTATACGATATTCGTACCAGCCCGCGCTAACCAAAGCCCGAAAGATGGTAGCTAAAAGCGACGCGAACGAAAGTGAGTGAAGTGCCGCCGCAGCTGCAGTGAGTGCAAAAACAATTAAATATTATCGGTACAATTTCGTCCAGAATTGGTCATTTTGCAATAATCTGCTGTTCCGTTCAAATATAAAGGTGCGTATGGAAACCGGTTGCTTATACACAAAGGGTGAATGAACAAAAATCGATTCCCTATTTTCGTAGTAGGTTTCGGGGTCGGTTGGGTTCGATGTTTTCATAAAGTTTGTAATAGGTAACAGCGCGCCAATTTAATCACAGTATTGGGGTATGATGTAATCACCAAATTAGTTGCTTTTCACACTCGCACTTGCATTATTTTGCATAGTGGATGCGGTTGCAGGTAAGCGGTATAGCGAGAACGAGGTTTTTGACTTGTAAAGAGTACAAAAAGAAAGTGAAAGTGACGCTTCGGTTGTAGGTGGCGAACTGGCGACTGAATTCTGCGATTTTTGCCAAGGGGCACGTTTCTGATTTGGTGGTAATCTGGACATGTACAGTAGCTGGTAAATAATTAGCAAAGGTAACCAATATTACCGAAACATGCGGGAATCTAACTAGGGCCAATAGTTTTAATACCATGCAAATATAATTGTTGCAACTTGCCAAGAAGGCAGAAATAACTCCCAAATATGTTGTATTTATTTACTCGTAAAATAGACGACTTGTTTTCGTTTGCTTTTTCACTATTTATATGTTGTGTCAGTGGCGTAACGCAAACCGTGAGGGCATCCCCGCAAACTTTTATACTAGGCCCCCACCCCTACCTCCAATTTTTTTGTAGGCAAAATTTTAATAAACATTTTATACATTACTAAACCTATAACACTCTAGCAGGTAAGCTCGTCTTATTTTTGTTTTGATAATTTTGTGCGATGAAAACACAATTTTGTCTATTAACAAGTTTACAGAAAACGACTTGCACGTTGCGTATTCCTTCCAATGTTTTTTTACCGTCAGTTTCTGCATTTCGATAAAGAGCCATATTATGTTTTCTGTAGCAGGTCAATCTAGTACTGGCAGAAACTGCTAATTTGTGGGAGTTTTTTTTTTATTTTTTTTTACCCTTGCTCAATTTTGTTCTTTGGGCGCTACTTAGTTGTTTAGGTAGCTTTATATTTAATGTATACATTAAAATTAAACCACAATTCGGGGGCGGAACTGACTATAGGTGGCGCTGCAATAAATCTACTATGGCGGCTATAAACGGGTCTGTTTTAAGCTGACGTGCTATAATTGCTTGATGTACTTTGTTAAGTTCTCGAGATAAAATTTATTTTACATGTCTTCTATAAGTTTATTTGATATTTTGAATTACATTGAAATTGGTTCAAGGGCGTTGATAGAAGGTGAAGCTATAGTACGTTTTGAATACCTTGTCATGTGCCGTGTTAATGCTGAAAGTGATAGCACAGTCTAGTAATTTTCTAGACTGTGGTGATAGTGCGGTTGGACCATTGTCTCAACAGACTTCAAAATTAAAAACAACACCGCACGTGATCAAAATTTCTATAAACATCATTCTAAGCCAGTCATAAGATACGTTTGTAGGCAAATAACCCAGGAATGGATTGTTTTGCTTAAGCCCTTTATTTTGGGATCTAAAAAAATACCCCCACCTTGTGAATTCTAACTCGATTGGGAACAAAAAATCACAAAATCGTGGATGTTCGTTTCCATTGTTGTTAAAAGTAGTCGTAAGAAAAAAAAGCTGATAAACTTTTGCGTAAAACTAAAACAAAGAAAAATGTTCTAGTTTTAATAGTTTCTAAAATACGCCCTTCCAAAAAACCCATTTTTTTTAATTTTTTGTCTCAAAACTTGTACTTGAAACTTGAAATACCGTTGTCCGTGATTATTGTACGTAAAAGTGATCTAACGATGAGTTAAAATACACTGAATTTCCTGTTAATGACAAAAAACAATCGTTTTACCCTAATAGCTATGACCTCTCAAAGTAGAGCTTTTTCGGCCATTTTTCGAATCTCTTTCCTAGAGTTGCAGTTTTTCGATAATAGCTGCTATTGAGTGCATTTAATGTAAAAATAAGCTAATATAAAATGAAAGAGGATAAAATTCTGCGTAAAGCCAAAAAAGCAAGAATGGTCTAGCCTTGATAGTTACCGAAATATGACCTTTCAAAGAACCCGATTTTGTTGTATAACGTTGTAAAATTGCCGATAAATCTAATTTTAATTTTACTAGTCAATAAATTTCTTTGCTGAGATGATAGATTTGTGTTATTTTTCGACAGTTTAAAAAAAGCATTGGCCAAAACACCGAAAATTGTTAAATTAATTAGCCTGCTAACACCGATTATTTTTGCTTCAAACCAGTTGCAAAACATAAACACAAGTTTATTCCCGTTTCGTGTAGTTACAAAGATTGCCGCAAGGCGCCGTGGCGATCGCTGTCTCAGCCGAATTATATTTCAAATATTTAATTAGCTGAGTCCGTGGATTACGCCCCACGCAATTCTCCTATTAAAGTTAAGTTGTTAGCAAATGTATGAAAAGTAAGCCGTGTCGAACACTGCATTTCCTCACGACAGCTGAGGCGAGACTCTACGCAGGTGGAAGGGAATTCAGGAAAGAAAATTCGACCGCGTACGCAGGCAGCCGAGCAGAAAGCTGCGTCAAACCGAAGATCGGCCTTTACTATATAGACTAGTGGAGCCAGTGGGCTAAGTTGTTAATAAATGTGGGACACGACTCCGTACTGCGTACATGCCCCTCGACAGCGGATCCGCGACTGAAGCTAGTACTCGAGCGTAGTATTAATAGCTTGAGGTTCGCGTGCCCTCCACCACGGAAAGCTGAGACAACAACTTTTCTGCCTTTAATATATAGATACATGCACGTTCACGATTGAAACCGAAACTGAACTAATTATTTCTAGATTTAACTATCTAGTTATTTTGCTGACACGTCTAAATTCAAACAACTCTGAAAGTGAAATTTTGCCAGATATACTCGTACGTAACAAATTTTTATCATATCAAAAAACGTGTTTGACCACACAAAAGACTCGTCAGTCGTCAACTACATAATTCAAGTATCGAACATTTTTTTTCTTATTTGAACTATTAATAGACTTGTATTCATTCCACTTTCGTTTTTATTGTGATGCACCAGATGTTACACATATTGGAGTCTACACTTAGTCTTCCTGAAACTCAGAACTAATCAGAAAAGTTTCCGCAAAGACAGGAAGTGAATTGAACCTGCCGAAAACAGAATAAACCCATCAGGGATGACATAATTTGTTTTTTGAACTGAAAAATATTATATTGAGGTATATTGCTTAGAAAGAAAGTTTAATCGGAGATTTTTTGAAAGTTTTGGTTAATTTCTATTTAAGTACCTATCCGTGGAATGTTTTATATTCATTCGGCTTTGTAAATTTTATGAAATGTGGTAGAAATTTGTGAAACTTTTAAGACAAATATTTGGAAATCTCGTGAAATCAAATTGCAATTAATGTTATTATATACAGGGTGAGTTCGAAATGTCCATACAAACTTTAGGGGTAAGTTCTTTACAACAAGAAAAAAAAATTAAAAAACATAAGCCTGGAAACGCTTGCCTACGGAGTTACAGTCTTCTAGGGGCTGTAACTTAGTAAGACCCCATTTCCGGTAGAAATTATTGTTACATACGAGGTGAGTCTGAAGTGTCCGTACAAACTTTTAAGGCAGACACGAGACACGTCAAAAGAACACAAAACAGGTCGTATGGACAGGGACCCGGAAACGCTTCCTTGCGCTAGTTACAGTCTCCGAAAAAAAAACAGTCTAAACTGTTCCGCCTACCGGACGCGGTAACTTCGTCAGGAAGCTTTTCCGATTGCAATTATTGTAAAATACAGGACGAGTCTGAAAATTGTCAGTACTAACATTGAGGGCACATTCCACGCATCAAAAGTAAAAAAAATGTAAAGTATAACCATGCGCCCTGAAACTCTTCTTTACAGAGTTGCAGTCTCGTAGAGAGAGAACAGTGCAGATTCGTTTTGGTTTTCTTTTCATAGTTAAGGAGATAACAAACAGTCTAGACTCTTTTCTCTTCCGCTGGCTGTTACTTAGTAAGGACGCTATACCGGACACATTTTCATAGGAACTTTTTCAACTGCTTTAATATGCAGAAGTTACTCTCGAAGTTTCTACAAACAATTTTCAAAGTGCCTATAAAACCGACGTTTATATATGAAGAATAAAAATAATTTATTAGATATAGTTATTTCGTAACCTTCCCATATGAGTGCGGATTCATATGCACTAACAGTGGTTCCAGATATTTTTTTCCTATTGTACTAATAAGGAAAATATATCTGGTAACACTGTTAGTGCATATAACTTCGGCCCTTACCTTACCATGCGAATAAAGCCCGAATTTATATGCACTAACAGTGTTGCCACGTTTGTTTTTCATATTATAGGAGGGAAAACATGTGGCAACACTGTTAGCGCGTATAAATTCGGCCTTTACCTTCCCATGTGAGCAATGGTTGGATTTCTATATACTAACAGTGTAGCCAGATATGTGTCTCTGCTACAATAGGAACATAACAAATCTGGCAACACTGTTAGTGCATATTAATCCGTGCAGAAAATTTCAGGATGTTACAGGAAATTTAGGAAAGTTGAAAGAATCTGATTTAAGTTCAGAACTTCTGAGAACTACAGAAACTTGTTAACAATGTTAATTTTTTGCTATTAGATAATCTAACATGCGACTTGGAAATTTTCCAACACAATACTGCAGTACGAACTTCACATTAATTAATGTAAAGGAAGTTCACGGAAAGCTTCAGAAGTTTAAAAAAGTTTCACGGAAGGAACAACTAAGAAATTCGTTAGGAAAAATACAATTTTGTAGCAAAACATTGTTTATGTTTGTAAGGATAGCCCAGTGCTTTTGATAATCAGATGTTGCGATTTAATAAATCGCAAGTTGTAAAAGCTTTAGTTCAACTTGTGATGATGTAACTTATACGGAAATAATCAAAAACCACTAATAATTTTAAAATATGTGCCAATCAACCAATCACCGAATTCGCTAACATACTTAAACCGTTAAACCGAGGTCGTAACAATGTAATATATCAAGTGATGAGGAAAAAGGATCCTTGTACAACAAACTTTGGCATAAATTGTTAGGAAGCAATAAAAACCTACAGTAGTTATTCTAATCAAAACGAAAAACAACGATAAAGGCTAAAGTTGCTTGATTTGTCTAATAAATGCTTGGTCTTATGGCACTTGAGTGCGTCTGCATGATTTTGGTGGTATGTACGTACATAAGTGGTCCTATGACGTTTGGGTGCACATTTGTGTTCCTCGTCAAGTCGTGATCTACCAATAATTGTGACATTTTTTATGTGTTGTCCCGCTATAATGAAACTTGGCGCAAGTAGTAGTATTGAAAATTTAGTTTCTTGGTAGAAAAGTGCCACATATACAGGTGGTACGCCTACACACACACATACAGCACCATCCCTAATTGTGGCAGATTCGTAACCTGTACGTCAACATCAGTGAACATTTGTCAGTTTTCAATTTTTTTCGATAAAATCTGAAGTGCCGCGCGAATATATAAGAACCCTTGTAAGCTATACGTGGCTCTAAATGTAAATAGCATTGTACAATCCATGTAACTCAGTAAAATTAACTATCGACTTCAAATATTTTTTTGCATCAGGCAAGAGAGTATGGAACGCCGTTTTGCTTTTTAAATATATTGAGGATAGTTAATAATTTTGACGCTAGGAAAAAAACTTAAAAATTTTTGACGTCAAGTAGCACGTTTTGACACATACACACACACACAGCGCCACCCGTAATTGTGACGGATTTGTAACCTACACATCCAGATGTATTAAATTATTATTATGACGGATAATCTACGGCTGTCGCCGCCTCTCCGTCCCCAGTTTCCAATTCTTTCTGTCGGGAGACCAAGGGGAAGTTGGAGAGATGACTTAAACGAGGCAATGGGAACAAGAAACTTACAGGAAAATATGTGCTACGACAGAAAGATTTATTAAATACTAAAACTTTTATTTTTTAACCATAATTAATTATTATCAGACATCAATAAATGATTTTTTGACGTTAAAAGTTTATTATTGACGCGAAGAAGCCATTTTTTGACGTCAAAAATTGATTTTTTTTGTAAAAATTTGATTTAAATGTAGGAGTTTCAAACAAATATTTAATTATTAGTAAAAGAAGCGGATTTTCTAACGTCAGTAAAGTTAAACTTGATTTTATCACCTAAAAAAATCATTTGTTGTTGTCTGAAAATTATTGCCGACGCAATTACAATTAAATAATAATTCTGCATACATGTTATTCTTTAAACGTAATTAACTATTTTCAGACAGCAATAAATGATTATATAACGTTATAAAATTATTATTGACGTCAAAAAGTCATTTTTTGACGTCCAAGATTGATTGTTTTGCGACAATTTTATTTAAATGTAGGAATTACTAGAAACTGTTTAATTATTAGTAAATGAAGCGACATTTTTGACGTCAATAAATAATTTTTCTTAGTCAGAGCTTGATTTTCTGCTGTCAAAAAATTATTTGATGATTTTTGAAAATTATTGCTTATATAATTTAGAATTAAATAATAATTCTGCATACATGCTATTGTGTAACCATAATTAATTCTTTTCAGACGTCAATAAAGGATTTTTTGACGTCAGAATTTATTATTAGCGTCAAAAATCTATTTTTGACGCCAAAAAGTCATTGACGTCTGAACGTGCTGCCACTTGCCGACGGAGCTGGCGTAGTAGCGAAGTCTTAGTCCGTCGCCACATCAAATTATTTCTCCATATTTAGTCTAGTTGCCACAAACTGTGTTTTACGCTGGGTTAAACAAAAAAATGTTTATACGTCTCATCCCAATGACAATTTCTGTTGTAATTTTATGATTCGCGCGTCATCTATTAATAATTAATATCCAGCGTACGTATCTTTAATGCGCCCTCTTTTGGCAGGCAGTGTAGACACACTACTACTAGAAGTATCCCTTCAGATGGTTGCATGTTCCGACGCCCAAAATTGATTTTCTGACGTCAAAAATGCATTATTTTAACGGCAAAAATTAATTGATTGATGTCTGAATATAATTATGGCATACCAATAACATTTTCATTCTTTTATTATTTAATTTTAACTGCCTGGACGATTTTTAGACGTGAATAAATGATTATTGGACGTCAATAAATTAATTTGTGATCTCAAAAATTCGATTACAGGATATTTTTATTCGGAAGTAAATTTGTTTTGGACATACATTTTGATGTTAGATAATTTTAGAAGTCTGAAATTCAATTTGTGTTGTCTAAAATTCAGTTTTTGATTTCGCGACCTAAGGAAAATATAATTTATTTTTCAACAATTTAAAATAAAAAGTAAAACGGTGTTTCATAGCAGAGTTCGTAGAGACATCCACATTTTGGATGCCAAACCGATGAGAGCAGCGAAATAAGAAAAAATTGAATACTAAATAAATAGAGGGCGTAAAGTGGCTTGTAGTTGTTTTCAATTGAAATAAATCAAGAGTGCCAAAACCGATCGTGGGATTTGTTTGGATTGCGAAATAGATCGTGAATATTGATGTCGGAACTTGTTTGTTTATTCCCCGATATAAATAGAAAATCTGGAATTGGTCCTCGAATTTAATTCAAACAACCCTGATCACATACAACATTAAACATGAAAAGTTTTCGTATTGCAATACTACTTTTAATTATACAGCCTAAAAAAAGTTACGCATTATAATGGATGTTCACGTCAACTTTCATCCACTTCAATTAGTTTTCAAACACAATTTATAGCCATATGGTGCCATATTACGTTCTTCATTTCTCCTAATGGATAACACTCACCGGGAACGAATGCACGTCGACATGGCAGAACCGGCTACATAATTTAACATGACGTAATCGGTTATTTTATCTACT
This sequence comes from Ctenicera cuprea, assembly GCA_958336395.1. Taxonomy (NCBI): domain Eukaryota; kingdom Metazoa; phylum Arthropoda; class Insecta; order Coleoptera; family Elateridae; genus Ctenicera; species Ctenicera cuprea. Next base: position 12,904,923 of record OY284495.1, on the reverse strand, counting down.
TGGGCGACCTTTAAAGTTGTTATTTTTCATACCATCCTCGTTTACTTGTTCAAATTCAAAGTTTCTAGCTGAAATCAATTTTCTGCAATGGACCGCCTTTTACACCAAATTGTGGCAGATTCGTCAGATTTGCTTTTTACGTTGTTGTGCTTTATTAAATAATAATTATTACTCGTGTGCTCTGACCTTCTGACGTGTGCATATTGTGTTCACGATAGTAATTTATTTTCCTGCATGGTTTAATTAAATTGGGCTCTATGCCAGAAGCAGATCGATCCCGATGCACGTATGCAGTTTTCCTCCCATGTTGTAAAGAGGAATTTTGAAAACCTTGGCCCAATACTTTTCGAATAAAACTGTTGCTCGTAATTCACCCGAATGCTCCTACTTAAATTTTCTTGCTATTTATAATTTTGATACTGAAATCGAATTAATGTGCTCGGTGGCAGATTGCCAAAACTACGTCAACGAGTGTTTTAAGCATATCCAAAAACTAAATATAGACTTAGTTGTACTTCTGTGTTTTAGATCGGCGTATTTTTAAACGCGAAGTAAATAGCGTTATAAAATGGATATTCAAGGTCAAAGAGGCGACTCGTAAAAATTGTTTATCTGGCTATAAACAACGAGAGGCCAAACAAAATTTTGTTACAGCTATGGAGTAATTCTACAGGGGGTATCTTGTGGGTAGCATGATTTTGATTGCCTCGTGATTGATTTTATTTCTAATTTATTATTGTGTAACAGAAGGTTGCGTTTAAATCTGTACAATGTAATTAACCTTGAAAATAATGACAAAATACAGATATTTGTGTTGGAATTTTGAAAATATACCACCAGTGTTGATTTACGGAGTTGGTATTGTCGATGTTACTACTGCAAAAATGAATATTTTTCACAAGATACTTAGGGCGGGCTACAGGATTTGCGTGGTAATTGTGATTGACTTGCACTATGTACTTGTTTAATAGAATGATGATGACTATTTGAACCATTATGGTAATAAAAATGGTTCAATAAACTTTGGGAGTAATTTTAACACCGAGTTAAAATTGTCAGTCGTGTACTGAATATAATACTAGGGATTTCGTAGGCAATATACAGTATGATAAAAAACAATTTGGACAAGGGTTGCTGAAAAATGAAACCCATGTCGAAACTTAATTCATACACATGTGCTGCTCTTTGCTGTCATTACTGTCATCCCTGTAATCCCTGTATTGTATTAAATAATTTTTGAAAATAATTTAAAATGCATAAAATTGCTCTTTTTTTACTTGTTGCTCGGTGTATTCCGTAGTTAGCTTGAATGAATCCAAACTGCAAACGCAAACTTAGTACTACAGTTCAAAGCTACAGAGCCTTTATTAATTACTGATACCCACGTGACCACAAAATATAGGCAACCCAACTTACACTGTTGGTGAGCCTTTTATCCAAAAATTCCCAAGCCGTTTGTTAACTTATCAAGGCTTGCTTGTTTACATACATAACCTCACTTTGAGTGTTGCCAGTGACACTTACAGGGAATTTTTAGTTGCCACGAGTACCAATCCTGAACTGACTTCAACATCCTAATCTAAAACTCCCTAAGTCACTGCGGGCCAAAGGTCACGTGGGTATCAGTAATTAACGAAGGCTCTGTATGAAATCAAGAGCTTCTACCGTTACCAAAACAGAAATTAACGCATTGACATGGTGAATTTAGTGATTCATGCAATTATTTGTAATGCACATTCCTGTACTATACTTTAAACATGAAACAATATATAATCGTTGTCATGGAACCCGTCCACTTGTTATTCAACAAGATCTATGTAAATGTTAACTGTTCCCCGAAACATTGTATTATAATTTAAATTCTCGTAATTTTTTATTTTAAAGGAATCATGAGGCCGTGCACGATTCCATGATTCCGATCCCACCCCTTACCCGGGCTCAGCGCACTTAGCGGTAGTCACCGGTCTAACATGCCCCACCCCGAAAAGACATGGAACTCAACATACACACCACACACACCGTCCATGGGCACGCCGGGTTTAACTTATTCAGAAAAATTTCCGGCGGGCAGAGGATTCGAACCTACTGCCGTTGGGAGTCTTGGGTTGGGAGGTTGGTACTCTAACCACTAGACCACCCGCTGGCCCAGATTCTCGTAATTGATGGCGTCAAACCGGCTAAAATTAAGGCAGACTCAGTTCGCAGTTTCAAGAAAGTACACTCATGTATTGGATGGACTAGTCGTTATAAAAATAGCCGTGAGACTGTTTGTGAGAATCCAGGAAGAGGTAAGACACTGTAGAGTCAGAAGAGGGCCAGAAATACAAAGTGATCACTATATGCGTACTCTAATAAAACTTGCAGCAGAAACATACAAGAACTGAGTAGAAAAGTGTGTAAGGAGAAGATAAAGAGTTATCGATTAAAACAGAAGTTGGTTAACAGGCAACATCAGATGAAAATAAGAGACATTTTTGAAAACAAAAGGATGTCTCTAGAGATAGAAGAGGGTGGCAGCAGTTAAAAAAAACGGAATTCTATCAGCGTCAGAGAGCTGTGGAAAAATTAATATTGGAAATAAACGGCTGAAACGACAAGCCATAAGAGGTAAAAAATGTGTATGGAAGAGATACCTACAGAGGCGTTCTAGGGAAGTTCACGACGAGTATAGAGACAAAAGAATCAAAGGTAGCTAAAGGCAAAACAAGACGCATTGAAGGACTTTGGAAATAAAATACAAGACAGATTGTCGGAAAATCAAAAGCTGTTCTACAAAGTATTGAAGAAGAATTGAGTAAAGTGTATACAATAATTTACCCGTATATGATATACAGTAGTAGTAACGTACATGGAAACCCCATGATGAGAGCTATTGTTTGAAGAAGCTGTTGGTTATGGGGAAGCGTCGTCGCTGTAGCAGGACGATGCCGAAACTAACCCACTTCAGTGAGACAACCCGTTCTATAGACTAAAACATCACCTGTTTATTAAGTCATGTTCTCAGTATCCTACATTTACTGCATGCAACATTATAATAGGACAAAGATCAATACTGTCATGTATAACCAACATGCAATTCTATCAATTGTTTAAATTCCAGGAATTAGTCTAGGTAAAATCAATACTTTTCTGTCATTGTCCGACAGTATGGCAGAAGGAAACTGGAAATGTGGAGAGATGGAGGCTGCTGTACCTTAAAAAGTTCCTAGAGAACGACAAGTCACTGACTGCAAATGAAGATACGATTTTCAGTAGAGTCACAGTGACAAAGAACCAGAAATAGCTATGACAGAGCAAGATAATGCAATAGAAAAGACAAAGAGTGGAAACGAAGTAGGCCACGACGAAATCACAACATAGATGATCAAATCGATGAGAAGAGCAGAAATAGAATGTTTGGTGAAGATATTTCATTTATCCCTAAAAAATTAAAAGGTCCCAGCAGATTTGGAAAAAAGCTGAGGTAGTCCCAATCTTCAGGAAAGGTTGTAAAAACTACAGGGGCATCTCCCAACGAAGTAATTCTGGCAAGATTTACGCAATAACACTCCAAAAATTGGAGGGCATTATAGAGGAAACTCAATATGGTTTCAGAGAAAATTGCAACAACTAGGACTTAATTTTTGCATTGAGACTTTTACGTTTGCTTCTTGGATTTGAGGAAGGCGATCAATGGAGTGGAAGGGAAAAAGTATAAAACATTTTGGAACAGCATGGACAGGATTAATTGAAGCCATTCAGAATCTGCACGAAAATCTCGAAGGTAAGACTGAGGCAGGGCTGTATCTTCAGCCCTTTGCTGTTCACATTCCATCCATCCAATACAGCTTCTCTAAGTCCATTGTTGAACGTAAGCCTCCTCTAATGTATTCCAAACTTGTCTATCCTTGGCTTTATTTATCCAATTTCCAGCTATCCTCTTAACGTCATCAGTCCAGCGGGTTGGCGGTCTCCCTCTGCTTCGTTTGTCCTCTCTTGGTCTCGATTATCCTTTTTGTCCATCTGTTGTCCTGGAATCTTGCTACATGACCGGCCTCCTTCCACTTTAGTCTTGCTAGTCTTTCGACTATATCCGTTACTCCGGTTCTTTGTCTAATTTTGATGTTAGGTATTCTATCTCTTCGTGTGATTCCAAGAATGGATCTTTCCATAGCTCGTTGCGTTACTCTTAGCTTATTTATTGTCTTTTTTGTTAATGTCAGTGTCTCTAGGTGATGACAGGAAATACTCACTGCTCCAGTACTTTTCTTTTCATATTGGTAATGGACAAATCAGTTAGGGCGAGCAAGACCCCAGCGCAGAGCCATTTACACCAGGAAGCTGGAAAAGGAAAATATGAATTTCACAGAATTGTTATTCGCCGACGATGTAGATGGCAGTGTTCGAAAAATCGGAAAAAGACCTACCAGCAGAACTTGTCAGGGAGATCCCAAAGGAAACCAAAATGTTGAGTTTACAAATCTGCTTTGTGTTCCTACCGAATGCATGCGAAGCTTGGATATTAACAAAAAAGAACAAAATCAAATACAGAGCCTGGAAATGAGATATTGGCGAAAAATCAAATAAGACAACTGAAATGGAAACCGCTGGAACAATATATGGTACAAGAGTCACAACTAAGATGGTTGGGACACGTCCAGAGGCAGAACAGCAAAAATAAGGCGAGAACAGTTGGAAAGGGAAAACGGGGAAAGCCCAGAAAAACCTGGGAAGAAGAAAAACGAAATGCAGCGAGTAGGAAAGGAGGTGCTTGAAGCAGTGCTAACACTGGACAAAAGTTCTGAAAAAACGCGGCACCTACAGAAGCAACCGGGGAAAATGACCTCTACACCGTAAGGTACAAAGATGAGCGATTAAGTAAGAAAGCTATTCATTAGACGATTTGTGAACTTCGCCATAAAACGTGCATTTTATGGAGATACAACCGATGTTTCTCTACTTTATTGCAGCAAGTACCAAAAGATAATCGAATTTCTTGCTAAAAGTGTATTCAAGAATTTTGTTGGATAGTCATTCAAATGCTGTCTTACATTGAATCGATGGCCTGCGTCTTCCCTGTTCATTGTCAATTCTTCTCGCGCCTCGAAATAAGTTTACGGTGTTGCTGACAGTGTTTTAAAAATCAATTTCACATACATCCATAAAAGAATAGCAGGTCACGTATTTGGTGGTAGTGGTCTTGAGGTAAAGCACTCGCTTACCAATGCGAGGATCCCCGGTTCAAATCCCATAAAAAATTTTAGTTTTTCTTTCTTGTTTTCTTTTTATTAAATAACACCGGCAACAATGTAATCACTTTGTTTTTAATACAATGTAAGAACTAAGAATATAAATAATAAATAAATATAAAACAAGTATTTTAAGGGAATTGAACCCGGAACCCTCGCGTTGGTAAGCTGGTGCTCTCTACCTCGAAGGCGCTCCGACCATACACGAGAGTTGGTCTTATATGACGGATATTAAGACAATTATTAATGTGATAAAATATTATAGACAAACGTACTTTGATTCTAACCAAATTATTAAAAATGCTCGTACTCCGTAAAACAACATAACGCGTAAAATCGATGCAATCCCGCTGGGAGCTTTTACTGTATTTTCATTTCATCAGCGGATTTAAAGAATGCGCTTTTCATGTTTTCCATACATTTTCTAAATTTCCTGCATGTCTGTCAATGTCAGGGTCCACATTTAGCAGCTGTTCGCTTTTTTTTAGTGGTTGGTGATGTAAGCTTTTTTTTTCTATACGAATTATCTTTATTTTATTCGGCTTCTTGCCAAAAATTCCTAGACGACGATCCGAGTACAGTACGTGCGAACTGTGAATCAAGATCGCGCCTAAAAAATTCGGGCAAATCTAATTTTGAAATTCAGCAGTGCAATATAATAATTTTGCAGTTATTTGTGGTGTTAACAAATTGGCTTGAAATGGCTATTGAGTAAGTCATTATACAGAGTTGGGCAAAAGTACGGAACAATGCAAATAAAGGCATAACACCTTATATCACTGAACTCGCAAACAAGAGTTCTATCGATATCTCAAAATATATAAAGAGTGTTCTATTTAAAATAAAAAAGTTGATATCATTTCCGGCTAAACCGGAAGTCCTTTTAAACCGCCGCCGATACTTTCATTGTATCCGCCGTATATCGGAACCTTCACGTAGAAAATTGTGTCAAAATTGCGGTTGCCTTATTAAAGATACTTGCATTGTTCCGTACTTTTGCCCAACCCTGTACGATACCCTCTGAATGACCGACACCAATTAGTTATATGTGAACAAAGGTCACACCTAATCCAGAAATTAAAGATTTATAAAAATATCTTTGAAATAAGAGAATGAATTAATTATTGTACGTCTTAATTTTTTTTTGTAAAAGGGATTTAAAAATGAAATGCCTGAAGTAAAAGAACTTTCAGCGTTAACGTATTTAATTAATTATCCATGTTTTAATCTCAAAGGAATATATATAGCAGAATTTTATATACATTTTGCAACCTTTAAAATTTCTTCTTTGAGGTAATCTTTCAAAGAAAAGTTTTTCACAGGGATTTTAAATTACCTGCTTGAAATGCGCATTAGATATTGAAAGAAATGCGTGAAAAAGGCGTGTTTGGTTGTTGTAAATATCGGATTTGGCAACTCGTAGCCACTGTTGATGTTTTACGCAAATGTGTACGTATTATTAGACACCTGTTTCAAGTTATGAATATTTAAATGTCAGATGTTGAACGTGTTCGTATTTACTATCATGCGTATAACCTTTAATTAATAAATATTCAAGGTACAACCATCGTTTTCATGAATATATTTAATGTGGGTTCAAAAGTACCGTTAACTTGAAATATTAAGTGCAGATTTTCCTTTTTCATACTTTCACTACAGGGAAGGATTGAATTCCTAAAAGTTTTCGAGATTTTACCAAAAATCAAATACATTTTGGGGATCAAGGAATCGAAAAGTTGTTTTTTTAAATATGCTGTCTATGGGCTAGCAAGCGGATCAGAGAAATTCCGTAAATTTTTTTAAATATTTAAAAATTTCAAATATTTCGAAATTTTTGCTTAAAAGTCGATATGACCGTAATAAATGGCAATAGGAACAACCTTACAGTGAAAACATGCCTCTAGATTAAATTGTAAAATGTAGTTATTATTTATTATGCGTTAGTGATTTTTTTCAAGTTGTGTTGGCCACGAAATCAATCGAGAAGCGGTGTTTTTTCCACTGGGGCTGTCTTCATATGATTGCATTTTTAAAACCACCCGGGGAACTGATTACTGACGTTAAACTGCTCAACGAGCAAAAAATAATTTTTATTAATGCCCATATACTCTGAGAAAAATAGTTATGTAAATAATCCGTAAAAATAACGAAAGTGGGAATGTTAACCATAAATTAGATTTCATAAGTTTGATTTTTTTTTTTGATATATTATCGATTTTGTTTGTGTCTTTCCTGTAAAAGGGCAATTTAATGTTTACGCACAGTTACGATGAGCAGCTCGGTCACTTGTTCTGCGAGTAGTTCCTCATCTGATAACAAAAATAATTTTTCACCATCCGATTACGATAATGTTGCAGTAAAATAAAGTGAACGTAGTTAGTTCCTCGTCCAATTAAGAAAATGTTCTGGTAAATCCAGAAAATTGGAAAAAAAGCTGCGAGCGTATGCGAGGAAGGTCTCGTAGCGATTTGTCCGAAAGCTTCGTTTAATTTTGTAGAATCATAAAGTAGGGGTGACCTATAATTTGGATGGTGTTGCAATGCTCTAGTTTTTCTGTGACGCCTTATATCAAGGCTGCCCAACCTTTTTAACAGTTGGGCGAAATTGACGATTTAAAAATCACTGCCGGGCCACTGATTACTGACGGTTCCTATTTTTGTTACCTAAGCTTTTTAAAGTCTTGTTTGGTGCAACAAAAAATCAACATTTTGAAATTTAATTGTCGTTTATTAAAATAATAAAATAAATAGCATCTACTGCCAAATAAAGAAACAAAATTTTGTAACGAAAATCTAAATCCAAGTGATTGGTACAATCAATGTGATTTCTGACATTGTTTTTGTTTTAATAATTTTCCTATGTTAGGCGTCAGGTCAGATGTTGACAGTAACAACAAATCAGATATATGTTGCTCAGTTAGAGATGTGCGGTATTTATTTTTTACAAAATTAAGATTTGAAAAAAAACATTTCACAAACATATGTTGATCCAAAACTACTTAAAAATTGAAAGGCCAGGTCAGTTATTGCAGGAAAGTCTTCCTTTGGCACCAATGTCCAAATTCTTCTGAAAAAGTTTGTGACTTTGAAGATATTTTTTCTGCAAAAAGGTTTTTTAGTGCAGAATGATTTTGCAGTTCAGTGAGTTCCAACTGAATATTGGCAGGATAACTGATTATTCCGGTCAAACTGATTGTGAAAGGATTAACAAAAATTTGCAAATTTTGTTTTGTACTTTCAAAGTCCTGGAATCTGCTCTCAAACGACTGTAATAAGCACCTAATTTTAGCTTCGTACTTAATACAGTTGGCAATATTGAGGTTCTCTTTCAAATCTTTGAGTATGGGAAAAAGGTCAATATGTTCGTTGGCTAAATTAATTAAAAACAAAACAAAAGGTCTGTCAGTTTCCGAGCGGGATAGCTAATCACGTGACCGCGCGCAAGGCGCATGGTTTGTTTTACCGCGGCGCGCGACACTTTTTCAAATTGGCGGAAATTTTGAAACTGGTTCACGCGGGCCACTTATAATTCGATCGCGGGCCACAATGTGGCCCGCGGGCCTGGGGTTGGGCAGCCTTGCCTTATATGATATTTTGAATATTGAAAATTACGCGAACACAATACCCTTTACGCTAATTAGCTCATTAGTAACGGTGGAGTGAAATCCTAAACCTAATTTTTAGATGGCAGTAATATTTGGGACGGCTAGTAATCCCCCCTTCCACTCGTTTTTTTTTGTTTACTTTTTTTTCGTGTTTCTGGTATTTTTAATCTTAGGTAATAAAAAATACTTAGTTTTCTCGTTATTAATTTCGGCATCGCTAGCTCTTGCGCTTCGTACATACCCTGAATATCTGATCTGTCTAGTAGCTCTTAAACTCAGGGTCATCCTATAATGTTATGTAGAATATCCAACCAACCATAGAAGATAATTATTTTTAAAGTATGGATTTGTATAAAAATTGTAAACTTCCTGTGTTAACCAATGACCTCATAACAAGGTAGACCATTTCGTACCTGTACTCGGTATCGTATTGGCTACTCATCTGACCTTGACACTCCTTGGCCTACATTCTATGTACACTTAGCGCTTTGTTCTTCACTACAATGGTGTTTTCAAACAAACTTAGTGTAGTGGAATACGCGTTACTCATCTACGTGTGCTATTATATCATTGATATTAACACCTGCTATTTTCTGTACGAAGCAACCCTAATTCCTAGAAATACCATAAAAAGAAGGTCGGACGCAAGAAATAATGTGCAGCTGCAGCCTTGCTTTGTTATCGTTAAATATTTGGTGTTGACAACTTTTATTACATTTTAAACACCGGCATAAGATAGCGGGATTTTTACGCAAAAGGTTTCTGTAGATAAAAACAAGCAATAAACTTCAAGAGGGTTCTTTGTGGTATATTGGCCGCACTTTTTTTAATAATTGGCGATGACAGGGTATTTATTCGTGAATGTACATACATTTCTTTATACAATAGAGAGTATCCATCTCATGGTTATTTTACGTGCTTTTAATTATTTCACGACGCAAATTTATTTACACACGTACACGTAATGTAGGGGTATATTTTTATATACTTATGTGCATCTCTGCGCCTAATGCTTACTAACTTGTGTAAGGAATACCAAATTTCTGTATGGCATAAACGCAAGGACGCGCACCGAAAACAACAACTTTTCTGTTTCGGTTACAGTTTCATTTTTTATTTTTTTTATAATTTTCGGTTACGGTTTAGTGCTACTAAAAACTTCGGTTTCGGTTACGGTTTCCGGTATTTTTTGGTTTTTCAAGATTAAGCTGGAAAAATTATGCAATGCAATTAAAAAAATGCAGTTATCACGAAAAAAGGGCAGTACTCAAAAAAATGTTCTTTTTTGTCAAACTGGAAACAGCTGCTGACTAAACTAATTTTGGTTAGTAATATGCAATCATATGTTAAATGAAGCACATTTTGTTGTAGCTGTATTACTGTAAACCATTGCATTTTAAGTTGACATTTTACCGCCTACAAAATGGCCGCCTGGCTTCAACTTAGTAGATTGTTCAGAAGCTGGAGTCGTGCATCTAGTAAACCTATACAGAAACAAATGAACTATCTTTCTATGATATATCACAGCGGTGGCGTAACAGACACCCTCGCTGACCCCGCACCGAGGGGGGGGGGCTTTTTAGGGTCCAGAGCGACCAAAGGCTCAGTTTTGGGTTTATTCCTGAACGTGCATGTAAATTACAAATTTAAAATTTAATTGTGGTTTAATTTTAAAGTATTTTTATATAAAATCCGTAACTGTCTCACCATAGCAATAGGACTTAATCTTGCATCTCCGAAAGATTTATCACTATAACACACCCGCGGGCCCTTACATGTCGGTACGGTTGATTGAATTGTTTTCAATAAAAGTTTACATGGCTGTCACTTATGTTGGTACAGGATTCCCACTGACCCTGGATAACCTGGAAGTCGTGGAAAAGTCAGGGAATTAAAAGTTTAACCTGGAAGTCAAGGATTTTATGCAAAATTTGGCAAAAGTCTTGATTTTTCTCTTGATTTACAGTAAAAAAAACCTGATTTTCGCAGTAGTGTTTACACAGTTTAAAAAAATTAAAAATTTTCCGAATGAATTTTTAAAACTGCCGCTTATAAAACAATTGCTGCTAAAGGTTTTTAAAATATCATTGAGGTACTTTTCTTATTGTTGTTAAATTCCAAGGAACGTAATATGGCTTATGATTAGGTGCAAGTGAGACCGCCACATACTGTCTTGTGAATTGATAACAAACGCATAAACGTGATTATTTTTGCGTCTCTAATTTTATTAATTTTTTTTGTCGAAAGTCATGGGTAAGTATGATTTTTGGTTATGGATATCCTGGAAAAGTCATGGATTCTAATTCTTGATAGTTAGTGGGAACCCTGTGGTATAATTTGGTTATTTGTGGGTACTTTAATTCTAGCTGGTCTGAAATGTGTATTTATCGCGCCGACAACAAACAAATGTATAGCAGAGGAATTTTGTCATTCCTCGTCTACAAACTGGAATCTGGATTAGGTTCCGCTTACTATTACAAAGTGTTTACTGCAAAACAGTTGACGACAATTTCTAGATGCATCTGTAGGAACTAATTTTGTACTGACGACGCATTAATTATCATGTCGAGCAGATATTTCGGATGTAACAAAACTATAGGTGGGGGGCCTATTATAAAAGTTAGCGCGGGGGGGGGGGGCTTACGGTTTGCGTTACGCCACTGTATCACAGTGACTTATGCCGGTATACAGCCGAATATTCGACAAGCTCGAATAACTATTCGGTTCATCTGAATATTTGGTAAGCTACAAAATATGGCCGAATATTCGGCCATCCTGCTCACCGAATAGTCTCTGCATCGCTAGCTAATTAATTACTTAACAGTACCCTAACATTTTCAACTACCGATATATCGAGATATTCGTCGAAAGAGAAAAATAAATAGTTTGGCTTGGAAAAAATTGATATTTACTTGTTTTTAGGGGGGGGGGGGGGACGCTGTAAAAGGAAGGGCCCTTCGTGGGTCCCACGACTACCGGGCCTGGTTCCGCGGAACTCCGGTAGTTACGCCACTGAACCCGACAGTTTTAAAAATATGCACCATAAGAGCGTTGCCCTATGAAAGATGAAAGTTGCACTTGCTGCTGTAAATCAACTGTTGGAAATTAGGCGACACAGGTGTCTTGGACGAATTTGTCTGCTCAGGAAGGAAGCGAGCGAGTTGCGGAAGTTACTGACAACTACCGTTTGCTATACATGGAATTGACCACATGATTTATTTGGAAATGTTGCATTCTGTTTGAATTACAAATTACGTACACCATTGAAACGTAGTTGCGGTTAGTTTTTATGTTACATGCAATGAAAGTACATTTAAAAATAAAAGCTGGCCGCTTTGAACAGTCAGTTGGTTGTTTGTAGTTGTTAATCATGTTATCAAGACTTTAAAACGTTTAAGTAGTAGATGACGCTTTTTCGAAGTGATTACTGCTTAAAAATAGGCCATTTCTATCGGCTTTGTTTGAACTGTTCGTGTTGTGTTAATTTTATATTCGGACCATATACAGGGTGAGTCATTTAAGTGTCATACCACTATTATTTCCTAAACTATTGAGAATATCAATTTTTTTTCTTAACAAAAGTTGTTGATAATTATCTGCTGCATTCCATGAAATTATTACTAATTGTACTGGGTGTTTAGTTACGCCTGTACAACACATTACGTTGTTATTTTAAATTGAACACCCGGTATATTATTGCATTTTTGGATTCTGTTTTTAATTCTAAATATAAAAGTGTTAAGGTACTGTGATCTTAAAATTGATGTTTTTTGAGTTATTTGACTTTTCTTCAAGAATTTTGACATTTGTGGACTAATATTACAAAATTAATATTTTAGATATCACCATTTTGCTCATAATTCTGTTCATAACTTAATTTCTATTTTTTCATGTGAATAACTTCTGTTTTACAAATGAAATTTTGTATACGAAGTGTTAAAAATTTTTTCTCATAAAGGCTGTATTCGTTTACGTGTTGCCATGTGAGAAATGCATTACCAACTTCAAAAATATTTTTTCTGCCTTCCCCGCCGTTGTTTACCTAAGCAGGGTTGGGCTTGCAGAATATCACATGTAAAATAAACTTATTAATTATTCTATACATGGTTGTTCTGCATGTAGAATATTACGGATGCAAAACCAGATAATTTAAACGTAAATGAACTTGTATACAACTAAACAAGTGTCCTCCCTGCACGTAAGTAAAAGAAATGCCGCGCCGCCCTATGTGATTGTTACATAAACATTGGTACCGGCAAAAATATAATAAATGAGCTGTGTCGAGATGTAAGAGCATAGTCCGTCGCCACCAAAAGTTGAGACAGCGCAAATGGATTCGGATTTAATATAGATAGATTGGTTGCCTACCGCGCAAGTGCTTACTTAAATATTGCAAGGACTTTGTGAATCTGGAAATCTTGAAAGAATGGGCAAAAAAATTACCGGAAAGAAACTCGCGTAAAAAAGCCTAATAAAACCCCGAAAAAATCAGCACTGGAAAAAATTCCTATAACATCCTCAGAAAATTTTATTGGAAAAAAAAGTGGGATAAAAGTTAATTAAACTTAGCGAAACTTAGCACTTTTTTTCCATTTTCAGGGAAGTGCCTTAACAGAAATTATCAAAATGTTTTTAGAACTAATCAAGACGCAATAAAACAAATCAGGCTCTCAATAAGCGGAAGATCTTCTGTGAACCTGAATTTGCTTATCTGCATTGAAAAGTGTAACGGTCCAAGGTACAAACGAACCTGCGCCTTATATAATGGACGCGTAAATATATGGCTTCTAGTAGCGAAGGCCCTTTACCACAAAATGTTGAGACAGGTGGAAGAGTTCTGGGTTTAATATACTGACTATTAAATTAAAAATTTATAATATCTCAAAATGGCGAAAAACTACCCCTTCCCTTCATATGCGTATTTTTTTAGAATATATTGGACATATTTTACATATTCTACATATTTTTACGCGTATAATATGTAAAAAAAGGCAGAAATACCAATTTTATTTAAAATTCATATTCTACGTATAAAGTTAGGATCCTGTCTGAAAGGGAGGTATTGTAATAGACCCAAATTCGATGTTAAGATTTATAACTAAGATGACATGTAAGGCAAAGGGAAATAGGTCCTTTTTGAAATTTTGTACAATATAATACTACAATGCTATTTCTTTTTCAGAACTGAACGAGAAAAGGTGCGAGTATCGTTTTTTCAACAATCGAAACCTCAAGAGGTAGATTTACCGGATGAACCCGTCATCTTTTCCAATTCGGAGTTGATGATGGCATCTGCAACCTTAAATGAATCCAACCATGTCGCGTACAACAGACAAGAAAGGTAGGTTTTGTTATGTTGTGGGAAAACGGTAAACGCATGTTATTTATTGTTTTTATATGGTAAGCTGAACACGAAAATTATTCCTTGTGCAAAGTCTCCACGAGTTCTGTTCTGGATGGAAATATGTTGAAGATGTTTTTAGATTCGAAACAAAGAGTTGTTTTGTGATTTTCAAAGGTCGCACATAGAATTTCAGAAATTTAAATTAATAAAATCGTTTTTAGTAAGGTTCACCAACTTTTACAAATTTCCATCTCGTGACAATATTACAATATCACGGGGGGTTCAATGCAGCCGAAGAATTTGTACAATAACGCGATATTATTATATATTACAAGAATGATGCATATTACGTTTATAAAACGCTTTACAAATTATTACGTTTACGTATTACGTACATTATTATTGTCAGTGTCCAAGTAGGTAATTTGTCACTTTCCTTTATTTTTGCTGAACTTGGTGTACGAATATATTTATCAGTTAGGAGATAATGCACAATATACAGTTTTGCTGCCAACTTAAGTAGACACACTGTATATTAAATTAATCGGCATGTATTTTTTTAAATAAGTACTAAATAATGCCCTTGTATGAATCTATTTGCCACACAGGTGTTCAATTTCAATTTTTTTCAGATTCAAAATTTCCCAGAAATTTTTAACATCTTCAACATATTCAATATATTCTAATTTTTGATATTTTCGAAATTTACGAAATTCTAGTTTCAATATTTTCAAAATTTTGAATTTTTTTTGTATTTACAAAATTATTTAATATTTTCGAAATTACGAAATTTTCAAAATTATTAAAATGATTTAACTTACATTTTCAAAAAATCTTCAGTTCTTTAAATTTGCGAAATTTTCGAGTTTCAGTATTTTTAAAATTACTATACATATTTAAAATTCTGAAAAGTCTTTTAATTTTTTACTTTATCAATAGTTAAAATTATTCAATGTTAGAAATTACGAAATTTTCAAAATATTCCTACTTACATTTTCAAAATTTCGAATTTTACGAAATTTCATATTTTCAGGTACAAAATTTTCCAAAAACTTGCAAAGAATTAAAATTTGCAAAATTTTAAGGTGTGAAATTTAGTAAATTTTTAATATTTCCAAATTATTTGAAATTTTCGAAATTTACAGTTTTCCACACTTGAAATATTTCAATATTTTTGAAATTACGAAATTTTTAGTGAAAAAAGATTAATCAAACAAACAAAGATTTATAAATATCTCGATATTTATGAAATTTAAGAGCTCTAACATTTTTTAAATTACCGAAATTTAAAAATTTTGAAATTTTATAAATTTTAATATTTCGTAGTTTATTAATAGTTTTATCAATATTCAATATTTAAGAAATTATGAAATTTCCAATATGTTCCAAATTACATTTTCAAATATTTTCAAAATTTCGAAAATTATGATATTTCGAATTTTTAAGATTCAAAGTTTTTCAAAAACTTGCATAGAATTAAAATTTTCTTAATACAGAGTGGCTAGGACAACCCCGGCCACTTTTCTTGCGGCGGTCAAGAGATGGCGCTTTAGTAAAGAAAAATTAAAAAAAATACTGGCAACAACGCAGAATCCAAGACGTTTTAGTTGTTTTGATTTGATGTGGGGCGTATTTAATAACTAAAACGTCTTGGATTCTGCGTTGTTGCCAGTATTTTAATTTAATTTTTCTTTACTAGAGCGCCATCTCTTGACCGCCGCAAGAAAAGTGGCCGGGGTTTTCCTAGCCACTCCGAAGTTTCCAATATTTTCGAATTTTTGATATTTTCGGAGTTTAATAATTTTCCAGTTTTGATGTTTTGAAATTTTTTATATTTTGTACATTATCAGCAAATTGAAATTATTCGATAGTTTCGAAATTACAAGATTTCCAGGCTTCAAAATGATGGAACTTGCATTTTCAAAAAGTCTACAATTTTTCTAAATTTTCACAACTTTGATTGTTTCCCAATTGTCGATGTTTTTGTTAATTTTCGAATTTCAAAATAATCCAAACTTATTAAACTTAAAAATTTGTAAATGTGTAAAAAATTTTACTTTATCAATAGTTTAAAATATTTAATATTTTAGAAATTTTTAAAATATCTAAATTTAGATACTTTCAAAATCACGAAAATTACGAAACTTCAAATTTCTCAGGTTCGGAATTTTCAAAAAACCTTTAAAGAATGTTAAATTTCCGAAATTCGCAAAATTTTAAAAATTCTGAAAATTTTCAACTTTTTCAGTAGTTTAAAAATCAGTTTCAGTTTTCAGAATAGTTATTTGTGTACCAAGGCCAAAAAGTGTTTTTTTTTTTCGGCCGAGTCTGAGTTTAATGGCCGAGGCGAAGCCGAGGCCAGAAAGCAGACGAGGACGAAATAACACTTTTTGGCAGTGGTGCACATAAATGTTTTTAGGCGACCTTCATTATAAAATTTACAAATTGTTAGATTTGGGTTGCTTTTATCATGGAAAGCATTGACCATAAATGTTGACGCTTTATAGTTCTTCGCTTTAGTGGAAAAATAAGCTAGTAGGACATTTTCACTGCATTTGTTAATTTTCTTATCATTACACCACTGCATGAAGATATTATAATGTTTCTCGTACAGTTGTGCCGATTTTCTAGGCAGCAAATGTAACCTAGCAGCGTTGGCTTCGTTTATTACTTCGGGAGGGGTGTTGGATACTTCCACATCACTTTCGTCACTGCTGGACATGTTTATAGACAATAATTATTAGAAAATTCGACTACCAACACGTATTTATTACAGTTTACAAGATTGACAGCTTGTTTACTGTGTTTTATTCAGAGATATTATGACATTGTCGGTAATGTCGGTATCATAATGTAAGGTGGAAAATTATCGATAGATGGCGCCACCCTTAAACGGATAATAATGAAAGCGGCCAAAAAACGGTTACTTTTTGGCCGCTTTTGAGTACTAAAAATTCAATTTTTTGTGAAGGTCGCCTAAAAATTTAATTTTTAAAAAACCATCATTATTAAAATTTGCAGATTTTTCAAAAGTATAAAAAAAATGGAAAATAATATAGAAGATTTCGTCAGACGTTAGGTCAAGAAAGCAGCGGGCGGGCTTACGCGAGAAGGTCATGTGGTGGTATCCCGACGTTCTTTTTCTAATTTAATATATATGTAGGCTCTTAATAAGCGTAAGTTTTCCACAGGCATTTGACATACGAAAAGGTGTTCCTGTTAGCAACTATATCTTCGACTTTTTCAAATTTTTGAGTCCGTTTTTGAAAATGTTTGGCAGCAGCTATAATGCGGCTTGGTGTAACACCAAAATTAATGGCGCCGCGTCGGACAAATATTTTCTAGTGTATTTACTCGGTTTTAAAACATTTTTGAATGTATCTCGACATGAGTTAGTTGTTACATACATTTAACCAACTGTGAAATAAGAAAATAGCCCGGAGATACAGGGACAGAAGGTACTACAAACCCCTACAGGGGAATCCCCAACTTGTAAATCTCGCTACTTAAATACTGTGTTATGGACTCGCTCCTATGACATACGACATGCATTTACGTACATGTATATAAGTAACTGCATTACTAAAAAGCAACTACAATCATTGTTGTATTAGACAATTTTAGGTGTAATCGAAATGTATTGCAGTTATTGCAAACCGATTTTAACACATTATCGGCGAACATCACCTTCGTGTCGGATAGGCAAATTTGACAAATTATACAAAGACCAATCGGAACCAACCACTCTTATTGGAGCCTATTACGCGAAATGTTTATTACGAAATATTAGGGCTAATTACTCTTGTACCGTCAGATATTCAAACAGAAACCTTTCTGAAAGTAAGTAAAGAATTTTCTGATCAACTGTAGGATTTATGACAAAAGTTTGTTAATGCGTTAAAAATTTCCCAACCTCGCCATATGTTTTATAAACATATATACACGTAATCTCTCCTACGATATCCTGTTAGACACAAAATTATGATGGTCACAGGCATGACTAACGAGTCGCGTTTGTTTTACAATTTTTGACATCAAAAAAATAGTGTTATTAAAACATTTGCGCATTTGTTGTTGGTAATTTTAAATTGCAGTAGCGTCCGTCTCATTTAGTTCAAATGGCTTCCATTAATTTTTGTCCTTCGCGTGTGAAAAATATGGGTCTCTATAGCATAGCATGATGATGCGAAATTGTTCCACATAACGTATAATAAAACCGTAAATAGGCTTGTTATTTCATATTTCCGGAGAATAGAGAACGCTGGCATTTCAGCAACAGTTACTTGTATATTTGACATTATGCTGTTTTTGCATAGAAATGTGTGCAGAGAAGCGGCATTTTGTAGCATAATGCCACCGAATTTAACGTTTAATACCTCGGAAATAACCCTATTAATAGCGGCACTGATGAAACCTAATGGATATCGGGATTTATACAAGGGGTGACTTTTGACCCATAACATCAAAACATCCTCATTTAAACATTATGTTTGCAAACAACACCTATACAATGTGTTAAACCGTATCAGTTGTGACGAGAGACACAAGCAGTATTGTAAAGTCGGTAAAATAAGGGTTATCTACAAAACAAAATGGTATTAAAATAAAAGTATATATTATTGATTAGAAACATTATTATCTATCTATATTGAACAGAAGTTGCTAAACGCTAATAAATAACGGCGCCCTAATATTAATTGGTTTCGTAATCTGCGGTATCTATTAGGAGGAAATTAACAAACCAATTGCTTTCCCAATTTTCGACATCCACTTTAAAGAGGAAATAAGAAAAAAAATCGTGATGAAGTCTGATGACTAATTCGGTTTTCATCTTCAATCTCAATACGAAAAGAAAAAATCAACAATTGTGGGTCGAGAACTTGTAATAATAATATCCCCACCATGACTGTTTTTTTGTTAGGGTGAAGGGTTTTCCACAATTTCTTTTTAGATCGCTGTCAATGAAGGACGAATTACGTACATTAGGAACGCCAATATAATCTACTGATATGACCTCATTCCATGTTCGGCCAGTCTCTCACGGCCTAATAACGAATATTCGGTTAAATATTCTGCCAAATACTGAATATTAGGCAAATATTGGCTAATTACAAAATATTAGGACAGCTAGTCAGCTAAGTAACTAATATTAGCCAACTATTCGGTCAAATAAGTCTACCAAGTACTCAATCAGGGTGTTTTATGGTCTGTGGACATCCGAATCGGTTGTCGTCATTCTCCAAGCACATGCGCGGCTACCTGGAGGGCCTGGAAAACCACGAAATATCAGGAAATTTTGAAATTACGATTCGGGGTACACCCTGTGATTATTAGGCCAACTATTCAGTCAAATATCCTGCCAAGTAGCGAATATTAGTCGAACCATTCTCTCAAATATTCTGCCAAGGACCCAATATTAGGCCAGCTATGCAGGCACATTTGGCTCAATACCCAATATTAGAACAACTTTTCGGCTATTCTATTCTATTCTACTATTCTGTCAAATATTCTATCAAGTGCCGAATATTAGACCAACTATTAGTTCAAACATTATGCCAAGTAGCGAATATTACGCCAACTATTCCGTCAAATATTTGACTAAGTACCAAATACTAGGAAATTTTTTCGGTTAAGAAACCAGTAGTAACTAACTATTCGGTACTCCAGTACCAAATATTTTAACTATTTGTCTAAGTAACAGTATTAGCCAACGATTAGGTCAAATATTCAGTATTCTGCCAAATACCGAATATTAGGCCGACTAGCGGTGAAATATTCGGCCTAGTACTACATATTAGGACAACTAATCGGTTTGTAACCAAGATTAGTCAACTATTTGGTCACAAATTTAGCTGGGCTATAAGTAACCCATATTAGCCAACTATTAGGTCAAATATGCTGCCAACAACCCCATATTAGGCCAATTATTCGGTCAATAATTCTGCCAAGCACTGAATATTAGGCCGACTATTCTGTTAAATATTCGGTCTAGTACTGTATATATTGGGACAATTAACCGGTTTGTAACCAAGATTGGCCAACTGTTTGGTTACATATTCGGCTAAATACCAAATCTTAAGAAAACTATTCGGATAAGTAACCCATATTAGCCAACTATTAGGTCAAATATGTTGCCAACAACCGTATATTAGGCCAATTATTTGGTCAATAATTCTGCCAAGTACTGAATATTAGGTTGACTACTCGGTTAAATATTCGGCCTAGTACTGTATATATTAGGACAACTAATCGGTTTGTAACCAAGATTAGTCAACTATTTGGTCACAAATTTAGCTGGGCTATAAGTAGCCCATATTAGCCAACTATTAGGTCAAATATGCTGCCAACAACCGCATATTAGGCCAATTATTCGGTCAATAATTCTGCCAAGCACTGAATATTAGGCCGACTATTCGGTTAAATATTCGGTCTAGTACTGTTTATATTGGGACAATTAACCGGTTTGTAACCAAGATTGGCCAACTGTTTGGTTACATATTCGGTTAAATACCAAATCTTAAGAAAACTATTCGGATAAGTAACCCATATTAGCCAACTATTAGGTCAAATATGTTGCCAACAACCGTATATTAGGCCAATTATTTGGTCAATAATTCTGCCAAGTACTGAATATTAGGTTGACTACTCGGTTAAATATTCGGCCTAGTACTGTATATATTAGGACAACTAATCGGTTTGTAACCAAGATTAGTCAACTATTTGGTCACAAATTTAGCTGGGCTATAAGTAGCCCATATTAGCCAACTATTAGGTCAAATATGCTGCCAACAACCGCATATTAGGCCAATTATTCGGTCAATAATTCTGCCAAGCACTGAATATTAGGCCGACTATTCGGTTAAATATTCGGTCTAGTACTGTTTATATTGGGACAATTAACCGGTTTGTAACCAAGATTGGCCAACTGTTTGGTTACATATTCGGTTAAATACCAAATCTTAAGAAAACTATTCGGATAAGTAACCCATATTAGCCAACTATTAGGTCAAATATGTTGCCAACAACCGTATATTAGGCCAATTATTTGGTCAATAATTCTGCCAAGTACTGAATATTAGGTTGACTACTCGGTTAAATATTCGGCCTAGTACTGTATATATTAGGACAATTAATCGGTTTGTAACCAAGCTTGGCCAACTGTTTGGTCACATATTCGGCTAAACACCAAATATTAAGAAAACTATTCGGCTAAGTAACCCATATTGGCCAATTATTAGGTCAAATATGCTGCCAACAACCTATATTAGGCTAAATATTTGGTCAATAATTCTGCCAAGCACCCAATATTCGGTAGTATTCCGCCTAGTACTATATATGACAATTATTTGGCTTGTAACCAAGATAAGCTAATTATTAGGTCACATCTTCGGCTAAGTACCAAATATTAAGACAGCTATTCGGCCGAGTAACCAAGCTCATTATGAGGTCAAACGTTCTGCCCAGTACGGAATTTTAGGCCTCCTATTCGGTCAAATATGGCACTTACCGAATATTAAGCCGACTATTTGGTAGAATAGTACTGTATATTAGGACAATTATTCCAGTTACCAATATTCCAGCCAACGGTTCCGTCCAGTACTCTGTCAATTACCGAATATTAAGCATACTATTCAGTAGAATATTCGCCTAGTACTATATATTAGGACAATTATTCGGCTTATTACTAAGATTAACCAATTATTAGGTCACATTTTCGGCCAAATATTAAGATAGCTACTTGCCCAAGTTACTAATATTCCAACCAACTATTCTGTTAAATATTCTTGCGATTATCGAATATTGGGCCGACTATTCGGTCAAATATTGGGCCAAGTACTAAAAATTGGAGCAGCTATTCGGCTAAGCAACCAATATTAGTCAACCATTTGGCCAAATGTACAACCAAGTACCAAATACTAGGACAGGTATTAGTAACATTATTATCCAACTACTCGCCCAGGTGTCGCATATTTTCTAGAAATCAATACGTGCGGTCGCGTCACATAAGCGGGAAGCGTTTCTGTTTAGATACCAAAATTATAATTTTGTTTAAATGTATTTCAATTTTAACGACACCATTTATTTAAAGTAAAAAATTGCCGAGTATTCAGCGAATATTCGACCGATGCGAAAAAATATTCGGCTTATCCGAATAATGGTCAAATACTAAAAAATGGCTAAATATTCGGCGCACCGAGTATTGAGTTACACCTACCTATTAATGTAAGTATTGTCACTGTTGTAACACCAGGGTAGTTAGTATTTCCAAGAACATACAAATAAAGGGAGCTCTTCGAGAGCCGATTTTATTGGAACATATTCTCACACCCACAAGCTATTTATTGATAAAAACCATACACAGAATCTTCGATTATTTTTAAGCTACTTTTCGGATACTTGTTTTTGTAACTTCTTTAGGTACATACTTCCTGGACATTTTTCCACTACGTTTGAAGTTTTGTTGAACAGGTCTGAGTTTATGTTGGTATATGAAATACACATAGTACAATACGTGCAAATTTATTCATTATTCATTAATCTGTCAGCAGGTGAACTGCAAAAGTAGAACAGTAATAAAAATTTACAAATTCTGCTTCCTCGTTCGTGTTTGTTATCAGCACGCAGATCTCCTCATTGATCCAATTTTTTAAAAATTTCGTCATCGTTCCAATAACCCCCAAAAGATAAATCAATAAGTTTGTTGAGGAATTTGAACTGCTTTACTTTAGCAGTTTATTTCCGACAAGTACCCACAGAGGTCATACGGGTCAAGTTACTTAATAGCAATTTCTCTAATTAGAGCGAAATTGTCAGAAGGCGCAGCCCACTCTAATCTGCTCGTTCTGTCATCGTGACTACACGTTGTTTTCAATTTACGACTTGCATATAATGTGAAACCATTATACGATATGTAAATTTATGTTAAACGCATGTAATCCATCCGTGTGTGGTTGGTAATAGCGATTAACTGGTCTTTTCCTCTATTTGTAAAAATAAGGGCGACTATGATGCCACTCGTTCTGATAATGTTACGTAATTGAGACTTTCCGCATCATTTTTATTATGTTGTTTTGAAAAAGGTCAAGGACCAAGTCATAATGAACGGTGGTGTAATTTTGTTAACAATATCATGTATTAGGGTACTTGAGACGAATAGGTAACTTGAGACACGTATTTAAAGTGACTTGACATCATCCATAGAGCTCTTTAAAGTTCTCGTGGACAATTTGTAAGTTTTGTGCATGTAGAAAGAAAGAGTGTTGTTGATTGCATATAGCCTTACATTACTGTTTACAGTACAGATAATTATTATTTATCAATGGATAATCCCACGTTCTGCGTACGTTTTTACACGGATTTTGCTGGACCGTCATCCAAATGCTGTCTTACTTTGTCAGTTTATTCGTCGGGGATCGATGGCTTGCAACTTCCCTGCTTATGTGCGTTGCTCACAGTCTCTAAAAACTGTTTCGGTGTCTATTACAGTTATACAGGGTGTTTCAATTTTATTGTTGGTAACTCTAGGGGTAGTTTCCGCACCAAAAAATAAAAAACCCGTATTTTTTTTTGTTTTTCCCAATTTCGGTTTTTATTGGGCGCCCAAAAGGTGGTCGCTAAAAATAGTTTTTTGTGAACACTTGATATCCTTGGCCGATTTGGATGAAATTTTGTATGCATACTAACCAAATGAATTTATATGTATGACAATCTAATTCGCTAGAGGGTGCTAGTTACGGTGTAAACCTTTTTTTAACTTCTTATGGCAGAATCAGATGCAGAATTTGATTCTGTAAAACAAAGTTATTTGTGTTTTTTTTTTGTAAGGTGCACAATTTTCGAGATATTTTCAACTTTAATGAAAAATCCAGTTGCCATAAAAATTTTGATAGGTACTTCATACTTTGTATTGTGTTAATTTTCGGTGCGGAACGTACCTACCACCACAGCTACCAACAACAAAATTGGAACACCCTGTATAGGATAGCCTCGACCATTTTTGCGAGTACCATTGCGAAAAAGTCATTTAATAATGCTAAATGTCTTATGTTTTCATGTATCTATTAAATCTTGTAATCGAATTTTTGACGTAGAGGTTTCTTTTATTGACGTTTTGTTATTAATAACTAAACTTTTTTTTTATTTTTGCATTAAGAATACGATTAACGACGTCAAAAAATCAATGTTTGACGTCACCAAAATAATTTTTAAGGTAAAAAAAATAAATGTTTGACGTCTCAAAAGAATGTTTTGACGTCAAGAAACCCGCAGATATTGTATTTTGACGCCAGAAAATACACAATTGACGTTAAGAAATATTGTTTATATTCTGACAGGTAAAAAGTAATTTTTGGCGGGTTGTTTGACGTCACTAAATCAACTTTTAACGTCATAAAATACATTTTTGGCGGTTGAAAATGATTTTTGACGTCAAAAAATACCAGACGAAAATTATTTTTTTGTCGTCAGGAAATGAATAATTGACGTCAATAAATGTTTTTGACGTTATTAAATATTGTTGACGTCATCAATAAATGTTTTTGTCGTCCAAAAATTACTGTGTAGAGTCAAGAAGATATTTTTTGCCGACAGTAAATGTTTGAACGAAAAGTAAACTACGTTCTATAATCTTTGCGTCTACTTCCGAGACTGTCGTAAAAGAAAGAAATAAAAATAATACAGTGCAGGGTGCACCAGTACTAGATCACACTTGTTAATCAATATTTTATAGTTACGGGAATAATTAAGTAACCGTTTTGCAACGAAGTGAGAGACTCAAAATGTTTGATATTACTTACGCAAATCAGAAATAATCTGAACTTCCCACGTAGCAAAAAAAATAAATTACATTTCGGACAGGTGCACAAATCATTGAGTAGTGCTTTTGTGTGTTCTCTACAGGGTGCTTTGAAACTCGCGAACACTAGCTGTAGGACGGTATTCTACGAAAAGAACTGATCAAAAAGTTTCTTTACGACTTTTTGCACTCGGGGCTTCTGATAATCAAGCAGGACGAGCGGTACGTTTATACTTGACCATATAACTCCAAAAATATTTGTCGAATCTGAAAATCGGAGCGAATTTTTTGTTCGATGCACAGGCCGTGTTCGAGAGTTTCGGGACACCCTGTATATTGCCTCTCATAATTATACAAGGTTACGCCGACGTACTCACAGACATAATTTTAAGAGAAGAAGTTCCTATGAACGTTTCCCCTAAAAGGGTGGCCCGAGTTACAGCTTCCTAAAAATTGACACCTTAAAACTAACATCTCCGCTATAAATTGAGATATTTGATTCAAATTTTGCGTAGTTATTTTACTAGTAATTATTTACAGATTTACATGATTACATTAAAATCCATCGACCAGGGACGAAGATATGTGTTTGTGTGGGGACTGGGGGGGGGGGGGGGTTAGCTTAACATGTTTTCTATACACTTAAGCTTCTTTAACTTTTGACTTATTTATCTTTTTCTCCATACAAAACTGCACAAAACATGACATTTTTTGAGCCTCGCTAAATGCAACTGTTTTTGAGATAATTCAAATTTTGTGAAACATCTAATTGCCATGAAAGTCTGAATGTATCCTCAAAAAGTGGAAATACTTTGAACAAACTATTGGGGCAAGTTCTACACATTAAAGCAATAAGTAAAGTTACCTTAACTATAGACACTGTAAGGCTTTCTTACAAAGTTACAGCCTCTCCAAGACCTTCATGGCAACTGCGTTTAATAAAAATTGAATTGTCTCGGTAAAACCGTTGAATTTAACCACTTTTAGCGAGAGTAACTTTTTTGTACGGAGAATAAGATTTACAAAATTAGAAACACTGAATGTGTAAAAAAATATTAGGAAATACGTCGCGCACCCCCTACATCTACGCCCCTTTTCGATTAATTTGAAGGTCACGCGTGAAACTGTAAAGCATCACTGGTAAAATTTCTATAGAAAATTGGAATCAAAATGGCAGATATTAATTAAAACGTGATTAATGTTACTTCTTCGGGAGACTATAATTCCGTAAGGAAGCAGTTTAGGACATACGGTTATACAACTTTTTTTTTTAAATAACCTAGGGAATCACTTCCCAAAGTTTATAGGCCTAACTTTGCAACACCCTGTATATTAATCGCCTTTTCCACTACAATTGTAAATTCTATTTTTCGTAGTGCATCGGTTAGTGCTTTATTAGTGCCTTTTAGTGCTTTACATATCAACTACCGTCCTTAATGAACTCACTGTCATTGACGGTCAATGTATGGTCTTGAACCTTATTAACCCCCCCCCCCTCCCCGTTTTAAAATTCCCATGATTTTGCGAAGGGAAACAAATCTAAATTTTTCTGAATAATTGGTTGTTTGCCTGATCAGCATAATCTATGTTTGTTTGAACAGTGGTTGGTTGGGGGCCAACTCTTTTATTATGAGATGGTGATTGCTAAAAGGAAGTAGAAAAAATATATTAACCATATGTTAACGATTAATTGAAGTTTCCGATTAGATTAGATTACAAAATCTCGTAAAGTATACAGTTTCCAGCTTTTAGGTTGATGCCAAATGTAATATTCGGCCCTTTTGTTTTAGTT
The DNA here is from genome assembly GCA_958336395.1 of Ctenicera cuprea. Classification (NCBI taxonomy): domain Eukaryota; kingdom Metazoa; phylum Arthropoda; class Insecta; order Coleoptera; family Elateridae; genus Ctenicera; species Ctenicera cuprea. The sequence goes on along the minus strand of OY284495.1, from coordinate 12,878,160 downwards.
TTGGTTCTTTAAAGTTTTCGCGAATTCTGAAACAATTTCTTGTATAAAATGTCTACTATTATTACAGAGACCTGCCATTTACAAAACCCACACTTCAACTCTGTACATTCTATACGTGTCTTTGTACTTAAGGAAAAAGGACGTTTCGTAATTGAAAACCCATTAAGATCTAGGCGTAGACAAGCTCGCCAGGCTGCTTTCTTAGTGTAAACGTTCTGAAAATAACTTCCTAGAAGCTCATATTAAAGCAAACTTTGATGAAGTCTATTTTCTTCTGCATTTTAAACATCTTTTATAATTATGTTTACTTTCTTACACTGAAAATGCTTTAATATTCTCTGGCGCTCGCCAGTTTTATTTTCAATGGCCGCATTGTGTGCTATTGTACTGAATTTTAAGAGGACACGCGAAGATGGTGAGTTAAAAGAACCAAATTCTGCACAATTTTCAAGGGAAAAATGTATCGCTAGAAAGTTGCTGAATTTGTAAATTAAATTACAAAGGCTGAAGTCTTAACTTGGAGTGGACTTTCCCATACTAGATATTAATACTTGCCGTATTTGCAAAAGTGTAACTTTTAATAATTATAACGTTGTACAGTTCACCGACTATTAGATTTCTAAGAAAACAAGCAGCGGGAATTTAAACAAGCGATAGCTTCTCCAATTGGTTTCCGTACCGTAAGTGTACGCATAGTAGCAGCGGCTAAACTGCACGAAAGCGAGGTTGGCGCCCTACGGCTTATTACAAATTCCGCTTCGGATGTCGGTCAAAAATTGCTATAATAGCTTTATTAGGAGTGATCAAAAATATGCAAAGATTGACAGGCGCAGTTAAAATCACGTAACTGCCGAAAACGCGTTGTTAGTTTTAAAAAGTACGTTTTTTCCCTAATTTTTAAAAATAGTTTTAATTTTTTTGCAGATTCTAATAAAGAACTTCAAATAGTCTATCGAACTGATACAAGTTTATAAGGATCGGCGTTTGCGTTTCTAAAGAAATAATTAATCAATTTCAAAAATTCCTGAAAGGCGTCAAAAGAAAATTTGGGAAATTAGCAAAAAACAAATTTGTAGTTCATTGCAAGCTCTATCGGCTCGGAAAGTTTAAATAAAATCGTGTGAGCAGTTTTTGAAAAATATTTTTTTGAATATTTTCAAAATTTTGAAGCAGCGCCATTGGTATCGTTTTTTGTATTTCCAAATTAATTTTACCTCATCGCATACTACCCATAAAGGGCTCTCAAACAAGTTGTACCTGATCCCGATCAGACTACTACTTTTTGAGTAAATGGGCGTTAAAGTCGAGATATTTAAAAAGTTTTAGCGGCCGCCATTTTGAAGCTAGGAAATTAGGTAAAAAAGTTTTCGATGTGCTTTAAGGTCTTCTCTCAGATCCCCTCAAATTTCCAAAATTTAGTTTTGAATAAAGAAACGCTACCAAAAAAACATGTCTAATTTCCGTTTCCGGTTTTGGATTTTTTTGAAAAGCTTTTTGAAAATCAGTCCAGTATTTTCTCCTTTAGAGGCGGCACACACCCACGGACAGACATTTTTTAAAAGCCACTTTTTTGTGTTTCTTGAGCCCCAAAACGTGTATTTCCGATAAATAGATTTCGAATATTTCCATGAAATCAATACTTCCCTATACCGAAGGTACGGGAAAGTAAAAATTGTACACTCTTTTCAAAACGTATGAAAACCATTACAGAATATCGCAAATCCATATTTCTACCTGTTCAGATAAAACTTCCGAAGAAAATATTTGATAATCGTCCCCAAAATTAAGTCGGTGTTCAGCCATCAAAAATGAATTCAAATTTTCTAATTCTTCTGGAGTTTCAAGAATTTCTTGGCTCATATTTTATTTGCAAAATTAATAGATAAGAACAAAGAACAAGAAACGCCAAGACGAGATATGGACAGATCAATGCATCCCACCCGGTACCTTTTGTTGTTTAACAGTCGACCTACGCTTTCCTTCACGTAAAATATTTATATAGGATGAAATATATCAGGTTAGGAAAATTTATCATGTAAGAAAGCTTTATCTGAGGCACGCCTCCACAAAGAACGTAAATATTTGACGAGTATATTTACAAGTAATAAATTTTGTTAATAAAGATGCTTTAATAAGTAACATAAAGTAACGATATTTTAGTTTTATTTAAGGTGTAAGTTGTTTGATCATTGTATTAAGGAATTGGTAAATAATCAGACTTTCTCATACGTGTAAAGGTAAAAGTACAAAATTAAAGTTAATTGAATATTTTATAGAAAAATCACTTGACTGCTGTATTGATGAAAACCGTAAAGGTCCGTTGTAAAATTAATATTATTTGGAAATTTCCACTTGATATCAGGAAAATTCCTGTTGCCACTGGAAATGTCCACTCACTATCTGGAAATTGTTACCTACTATGTGGATATTTCCAAATAACAATTTGGAAATGTCCAAATAGTAAGTGAAACAATATGAACTTTTCCTCCCTACGCTACGGTTGATTTAGAAATATTTCCAAATAGTATGTGTGTAAAGGTGCGCTGCCCGAGAATAAATAATTTGTATCTGATTTTGATTTAATTGTATTGTTTTATACTTTAAAGTGGGAGCTCCCGAAAACGTAATGCACTTGTCTAATAACTTTGATTTATTTACAGCCATATTATATTTCTTTCAGCAAATACAGACTTTAATTAACAGTGATCACTTGACTTAGCTAAATTGCTGTGATTTAGCTTAAGTTAATTTTAAGCAGGTGGTTGTTTCAGAACAGCTGCACACATTTTTGTACATAAATGTAAATATTGTAAAACACATGTTAACACGTGTCAATGAGTTTGCCGCCTGTTGTGTGGATTATTGGGGTCAATCTAATATTTAAAATTTCACGCTCTCGCATTTTAGGGATTAGGGTAAATATTGGGTTGTAGTAATTAACATAAATTGGGGAAACTTGACAGCTTCAATTAGCACAAGTGTTCAAGAAAGCTTGAGAGTGTGAGACAAAATTTTATTGATACTTCTATCCAATCAAAAATTAAAAAAGAGTGGGTCTGTAATTTTATTGGAAAAAGAAACAAGTCCAACCTCTTGGAGGATGGACATGAATTTTAATAAAAGAGTATGTTCCCTAAGGGAAGGGATCAATCTTCGAATTCTCAAAGATCACTCAGTTCGCTGAAATCTGAACGTCAGTTTGAAAGCATTATTGCTAGCATTCTATTACAACATTACAAGTCTGGGACTTGCAACTTTAAAATAAAATAAAATCTTCTTGGGTTTGGGGCTACGAGGGGCACATTGCCAAAATCAAATAGGCTTAGGCGTAGTGGCTCATTCTTGTCGGTGTACCTGATTAGTCGTATCAAAAGCGGCGCTATTGTTCCTCTTAGGAGGGAATTAGGCGTAGCAATTGAGGCGCTATTGCAGGGAAGCCGATTGGGGTGAGTGACGGCGCTATTTCCATATTGGTTGCGGCACGGGGTTTTGGGGCTACGAGGAGCACATTGCCAAAATCAAATAGGCTTAGGCGTAGTGGCTCATTCTTGTCGGTGTACCTGATTAGGCGTATCAAAAGCGGCGCTATTGTTCCTCTTAGGAGGGAATTAGGCGTAGCAATTGAGGCGCTATTGCAGGGAAGCCGATTGGAGTGGGTGACGGCGCTATTTCCATATTGGTTGCGGCAAGCTCTGTTCGCGGGTAATTACACATTTTACTGACGTAAACTGCACAATACTCGACATTTATAAACAGTCCCAAATAGAAGTATCAGTGTGGGTAAAACTGGGGTAAATATTTAGATTGGCAACTTTACTCGATACAACTAACAGGCAAATTCCATATAAATGGTTCTAGCACTCATAACACCAATATTTTCAACACATGAATAAATAAATTCTTCAAAAGGTTTACTGTTGTTTAAATCAGCTTAAAATCTTATCCTCTTTAACCTCGATAAAGACAGGGTAAATCAGCCACGAGCAAATAATTAAAACACAACGTAGGTCCGACACCGATCATCGCAAATAAATAAGAAATCAAGCGTAAATACTTGATAAATTTTAAATAATACAATTAAAATTTGTAAATAAAAATATCAGCGAAACTGCACGATCACATGTGGAAATTTCCAGATATTAGGTGGAAATTTCTAGATAGTAAGTAGAACTTTCTATGTAGCAGGTAGACTTTTACACATAGTAAGTGATAATTTCCACAAAGTAGAAATTTCTAGATAGGAGGCGGACTGTTCCGTGTAGTAGTAAGTAGAAATTTCCTTTAATGAATGGAAATATTTACATCATGAGTGAAAATTTCCAAATAGTATGTGGGAATTCCCGGATTATGAGTAGAAATTTTCAGATAATGAGTGGAAATTTCCAGATACTATATGAAAATATACAGATAATGAGTGGACATTTCCAGTGGAATGTTCCAGATACTGAGTGGAATGTTCCAGATAATGAGTGGGAAATTCCAAATAATGAGTGAAAATTTTCAGATAATGAGTGGAAATTTTCAGATAATGAGTGGCAATTTCCAGATATTATATGAAAATATACAGATAATGAGTGGACATTTCCAGATACTTAGTGGAACGTTCCAGATACTGAGTGGAATGTTCCAGATAATGAGTGGAAATTTCCAAATCGTGAGTGGAAATTTGCAGATTGTAGGTGGAAATTTCTAGATAGCTGGCGGTCTTTTGCAGATAGTAGGTTCAAATTTCCAGATGAGTGGAAATTTCCAGATAGTATATGGAAAATTTCAGATCTCTTTCCTCTTCTAGTTGATTTGGAAATTCCGAACGGTATGTGGAAATATTAAGGCAGTTTTACGTTTATGGAAAATTTCCAGATAATAAGTGTAAATTTCTAGATCTCATCCTTTTTCTAGTTGATTTAGAAATTCAAATCGGTATATGGATAATTCTAGACAGTTTTTTTAATTTTCCATAGTAAGTGAAAATTTCCAGATAATGAATGGAAAGTTTCAGATAGCAAGTGAAATTTCCTAGATAGTACGTGAAAATATCCAGATTATGTCAGAATGTCCTGATAGTAAGTGGACATTTCCAGATCTTTTCTCCCTTGAACTTGATTTGGAAGTTCGACACGGTATGTTTAAATTTCCACATAGTAAGTGGAAACTTCTAGGTATCTTCCCTCTTCTATAGTTGATATAGAAATTCTAAATAGTTTGTGTGAATTTCTAAACAGTTTTATGGATAGTTCCAGATAGTAAATGGAAATTTTTAGACCTCTTCTAGTTGATTAAAAAATTTCAAACGGTATATGGAAACTTCCAAACAACTTTTTGGAATTTTCCTGATAGTAAGTGCAAATTCCAGATAGCAAGTGATATTTTCCGAATAGTAAGTGAAAATATCCAGATAATGAGTGGAAATTTACAGATAATAAATGGAAATTTCCAGATCTTTTCCCTCTTTAATTGATTTGGAAATTCCACACATGATGTGGAAATTACCACACAATTATCAGGAAATGATTAGATAAGTGGAAATTTTAAAACGATTTGGAAGTTTCCAGATCGCAGTTGAAAATTTCCAGATAGTCAGTGAAAGGTTTCAGATACTACATGGACATTTCTAGATGGTATATTGAAATTTCAAGGTAGTAAGTGGAAATGTCCAAATAGTTGTTTGGAAATTGCCAGATGGGAATGAACATTTTTAGGTAGTAAGTGGAAATTTCTAGATAAATGAATGAAATTGCGTTGTTATCACTACTGTTGATATAATTTAATTGTTTATGGTTTAATTCTAGCGAGTCAGAAATGTGTATTTATCGCGCCACTGGCATTCACGTCTCGGACACATACATTATATAATTTCCTTAAATAACACACAATTAATATAACACTAGCATTGCACACAAAGCATTATTACAATTTTTATTACTAAGACTTTTATTTTTATACTAATGTAATAAGAATTAAAGAAAATAATATAAAGAATATACTAAGCGAAAGATTCCATGTCCCTTCAAGGATTTCCTAATTATTAGCAACAAGTTGCATGGGAATTAGTTTTCCGATGAAACTGTTGACTAAGACTTTTCACAGACCGAAGTCAAAAATTCATACTGAAAAACGAAACGCTTATTCGATAAGAACGTGTTACACTTCAGGGTTTAATTAATCACAGATAAAACTGCGAACATAAATTAGAAGAATGACCCCTATCGCTGGAGCTTAATCACGACACTTACACGTTGTCACTAAGTTCCCACGTAACGGTCTGCAACCATAGGCAACTGAAGTGGTTTATCATTACCATTTCATTAGACGAAGTAATTTAAGACGCTTACTTCTCGTCTGGTTATCTCATGAACCCTTCACATGCGTTGAAGGTATTTAATATCCTTTCTAATGCAACTTTTATTATACTATTCTCAGGTTGAAGCATTATTACGATTGACTTTGCGAAGGTGCGCTCTCTTTATAGGAATATTCACAATACTTCTCTCGGTTAATAAAAAATGGAATTAACAGCGGTCTCTTGTTTTAGGTAAATTGCTCAGCGATTTAGATTTAGCTAATTTAAAGCAGGTGGTCTCAAGGCAGCTGTACGTAAATATAAGTAAACCATGACTGAAAAACGTATGTTGTAGGTGGTATCAATGGGTTGCTGCTTATTCGTTGGGATTAGGGCTTGTCAATATGAAATTTAGTATTTTACGCTCTCAAATTGTAGGATTTAGGGAGAGTTGACGCTTTTAATTTAGCACAAGTGTTCCAGGAAGCTTTACAGTGGGGCTGCAATTTGATTGGAAAAATGACGAAGTCTTTCTGATTCTCAAAAAATAGTTGATCGATGGGATCTGAATATCAGGTTTTACTTTCCTATACTTTAACTGAAGTAAGGAAAGTTATCGGAAAGTTATCAATTCATGCGAATTTTAACGTAAATACACGTTTTGGGGTCGAGGGAATCAAAAATGTGGTTTTAAAAGTCTGTCTGTGTACTTTCAGTGTGCTTTCTCAGCGTGTCATTTCGTGGCGGTATTGTCCTTCGGAAATTAGGCGTAACCTTGAGGCGCTATTGGGAAGGAAGCTCTTCAGGTGGACAAGGCGCTCTTTTCCTGTGCTGTAGCCCACTTGTACGTACTAAATCGTTGTTATTGGATTGATTTCTCAAGCGTATCATTACCTGGCTCTATTGCCCAAGAATTAGGTGTAAAGATTGAGGCACTGTTAGGAAGAAAGTTGATTGAAATGAGGGACTACGGTATTTTTATTTTTGTTGCGCCATGACGCTCTTTTTGGGTGCTAATACCCACTTCTGCGCAATAAATCGTTGTTATTGGACTAATTGTTCAAGCGTATCATGACCTGGCTCTATTGCCCCAAAATTAGGCGTAAAGATTGAGGCACTGTTAGGAAGAAAGTAGATTGAAATGAGGGACGACGGTATTTTTATTTTTGTTGCGCCATGACGCTCTTTTCGGGTGCTAATACCCACTTGTGCGGCATCAATCGCTTTTATTAGCTTAACCTCGGACGTGTCAATATGTGGCGATAGTGTCCTTTGGAATTTTGGCGTAACGTTTGAGGCACTAGTTTTATTTTGGTTGTGAAAAGACGCTTTTTCGGGTGCTACTATCTGTCACTTCTGATCATTGGCTGTTATTAGGTTAATTTCTCACATTACATGGCGCTATTGTCTTTCGGGAATTAGGCGTAACGTTGAGGCGCTGTTTGGAAGGAAGCTGCTAAAAGTGGACAAGTCAGGACGATTTTTTCGGGTACTATAACTCACTTGTGCATAAATAATAGTTGTTATTGAATTGATTTCTCAAGTCGTTGGTCCTATTGTCCGGATAATAGGCGTAGAGTTTGAGGTCCTGTTAGGAAGAAAGGTGATTAACCTTCCGTCACTCGCGTGCTGTCCGACAGTCAACGCGTTTTTGAATTTTGTGTGCGATTGGACTCTCTCGCCGAACGACAATACCAGAGAATGTTTCAGGAATGAAGACCCCACGGCTGCCTACACCGGATTGGGGAATGTGAGTGGCGGGTTGCGGCATAGATTTTTATTGCTGCATGGCTTTGACAGGGAATCGAACCCTAGACCTTTAGTGTAAGAGACGAAGCGCCTAACCTCTGCTCTACTACCACTATACTAGTATACAATAAAATATTTAAAACAGTAACACTTTTTTTAATTTAGAGGAGGCGGTCTTGCAAACCGACACGGGTAATACGTGTTTCAAACTATCACGCGCACAACGGAGGGTTAAGATTAGGGACGACGCTATTTAAATTTTTGTTGCTACAGGTGTCCTTTGGGAAGTAGGCTTAACGTTGAGGCGCTGTTGGGATTGAAGCTGATTAAGGTGAGCGATGGCGCTGTTTCCACTTGGTTGCGATAAGACGTTCTTTTTAATTCCTAAAGCTGTGCGAATTCAATCGCTGTTATTGGGTTGATTTTTTAAGCGTATCATTACGTGGCGCTATTATACTTCCGCAATTGGGCGTAACGTTTTAGGCGCTCGTTGTTAGAGAGAGACCCAATCAGGCTGAGATTATTGTTATTTCTGACATTATAAGAACGTGGAAGTTGGTTAAATCAAGAGGCGGGCGTCCTCATAGATGGTGCGAAATTTACTTAAAGTAATTTATTTCGCAGTTCTTTATTTCCTCGTATAAGAAAAAAATCAGTATGCAAATTTGTCATTATGTTCAGAGATGTATGTGTGTGAGCATTTATTGTAGCCGTTTCTTATCGAAGTTAATCAATAGCAAACCGCCTCCAATTGAAATGCAAAAGATAGCAGAATTGCGTGTTCGTTTCAATTATCAAACTATATTTAAGAGATGTATTGTTGCTGTTCGTGACATAGCTGTGCGCAAACAATCGCCTGTTATAGATTTCACAGTTTTAATTTTATTGTTATTGGCTGTACTGGTTGTAATTATATGGGATGTAATATCTAGCTAACGCGTGGAGGTTGCAAATAAGCACGTGGTGAATTTATTATTAACTGTAAGTGCTGATGGTAAACAATATGCAAAATCATATGGAGAATTATTAATCAATTTTTGGTTTAAATTCAAGCGATGCGACGCCTGCGTTGTAATTTGTTTTTGATATGATTTCACTGTGAATTGGTATAAATTGCGCTTATAAATGTTGTGAGATCTTGAAATGCTGCACTGAATTGACAGAAATGGCCTTTATGTTGTTCCCGAGAAGCGTAACGTTACAGGCTGGCGCTCATAATAATTATTCGTGTTGTTAATGCAAATTAAATTTGCAGGCTAGCAAAAAAAAGAGTTCCTGTATCGGTTTTCTCTTTGTAGCCTCTTAAAAGTAAGGTAGTGGTTACTAACCACCTTTGTTAAAGATACGACAATGTCATCTTGACCGTGTATGTGTATGTTCCTTATTGTGCGATTAACTGTAAGGGGGCGGGATATGTAGTCGCCGGATCAAACCCCGACGACGGTAAACTTTTTAATTCCGCTGCTTTTTCAAACGGTACGTGGGTTTTTATGAGTTATGTTGCATTGTGTACATGGCGGAATTTAGCTGGTTATGTTCTCTGGGGTAATTTTAATGGAACGGCTGCGCCAACGAGGGCGCAAGCTATTAGCGCGTAAGCATGTGCACGCCGACAGCCTACAAATACGATATTTAAGTAAAATACATTAATTTAGAATTGAGTTGATTTCGACTGTCGTAGTTATAACACGTCGGGTAGTATGGGTTAGTTAGTATCCAGGGCAAAAAGAAAAGGTTACAAAATTTACAGTTGGAAGTGCTGCTTTAATTCGCTTGTTTGGATTTTTGTATTATGTATGTAAACTAAATTTTATTTTTCTTTTCAGGTGAGTTCCTTTGAGTATCTACTAGAAAGTTTTGCTGGTAAGCGAAAGTACATCAATTTAAGGTAACAATAAGGGCCCTTTTGTAGGGTTCGATCTGTTTTATATTCTACTCCTACATGGTAGCAGCTGGAATCGGATCGAAAACGGACTGGAATTTTACACTACATATGTCTGGCATTTAAAAACCACCCGACAAGTCTTTAGAGGTTATTCCCCAACAGTGGAATCTGCCTTACTCCACTGCAATTTATTCATTGCATCACTCGCGTAAACTTGGAAGCTCCATTTGAATACAAGTGCAGTTTGGGATATTTTGTTTGTTTTTACGGAATAAGATTGCTTAGGATTAAAGAACACCAAAACCAATACACAAAATGCATTATTAAAAAGGTAGGAGGAAGAGATAGAAATATTCCCCCACCCCTACCCCCACCCTTCCCATTTCGTCTTAAATATTACTGTAGGTATCTTATCTATAGGAACCGGTTATAAAGTGAATAATCTATGATGAGCAAGCTAGTTTAGGCACGTGTTTTTCGTCCCTTATTGAATAAAATAGTATTAACTTAATACTACCACCTTTGAAAGTTTCAGATATTTAATTGACAGACAACATTATATTTACTTAACAATTAACATACAACTAGAACCAACAATTGATACTAACAACAACGTTAACCTAAGTAAAATATTTCAAACGACAAAGGGCTAGGGCTGAAGCTTTCGAAGATTGTGTTCCGCGTAGAGATTGGCTCCGAACCTTGCATATCGTGGTGGTGGTCGTTGCGGAGCACTGCCTCGTTTGAAAAGGAGCTCGTGGTGCGCTTTGTGGAGACCTAGTGTATTTATTGCTTCGTTCTTAAATTGGCTTGCGGTGCTGGCTGGCTTTGCCGGGACCTGGTGTAGCCGCAGATTCGTTCTAAAACAGGCTCGTGGTGCTAGGAGGGGTCTTTAGACCTCTCGACTCGATCTTTTAGGATAAACTGATTTTACCGTGCAAATGCGTTTGCTTGTATATAAGAGCTTTCATCAATTGCCGTTACTTAGTTATACTGCTATGTTATATTAAATAATTCTATTTGAACATCGCAGAATGCGGTCAAGCATGGTCGAGGGCATAAAATTAGTGAATCGTGTCAAAACTGGGAATTGTCGAGTAATGAGGGATTAGGGAGAAATAAAATAATAGCTTTTTTCCATTTAGAATAAAGTCGCAAGGCCAGTTTGTCAGAAAATTATTCAGATTTTTACATTTTTTTATTTCGGCAGTTTTGATTGGTTTCAAAATTACCTTTAGGTATATAATAATATTGTGTCTCTCTATTACCATACCAAATTTTGTTGTTTTTGGAACTCATTTTTGAGTAAACAGATGCTATAGTAGAAATTTTACGGTCCTATTGGGCCAACGGTTACGGAGTTACAGTCTCTTGAAGGTAGAGAACTCTTTCAGGGATAAGTTTGGCAGTAGCTGTTTTAAAATTTTGATATTTTATGTGACCATTGTACATTTAGGTTAGTATTCCTATCAATTTTGGTTGAAATAAGTGCACCGGAGGTATTTCATATGAAGGAGGGGAAACTCATATTTATTTAATTGTTTGAGTTTTTGAATATTTGTCTTGAATTTTTGCGGAATGTGTTGCCACGTGTTAGAAATACTAAACTAAATGTCTAGTGCCCACGTATAAAACTTCGAAATCGTGCCAAACTTATCCATAATAAAGTAATTACACTGTTTCATCTTCGGGAAACTGTAACTCCGTAACGAGAGGTTTTTGTATACAAGTAAGTTGGCTTAAATCGGCATAAATTAGGCATTTTCGCATTTACGCTTTGGTTTTAAGAAAATATTTTCAACTAATATTAATAGAACCACGCGGAAAATAATTATAGAACCATGAGAAAGTCCAATACGAAGGTTATTTCTAAATTTTTTCTGTATTTTTTTGTATCTTGCTTGATATATGAGATCATCGCCGTTATGAAATGCTTACTCAGTCTTGCAATACGTTCCAGTCCAATTCTTTTTGATAGATTTTTTTAAAAGTTCTCCAACCTTATTGCTACTCGTTCTATCGTGAAACGATGCGCCTTGATGCAATATTCTCAGACACCTTTCCACTGAACGGCACTTTTTTTCATTTCATCGTGTTTAAATCATGTTCTTTTCCCATGGTGACTCATCGTACGTTTTTCTTGGTTGATCGTTTTATTGCTCACGCGAGTATGAAAAAAAAACGTAAACCTAGGTAATTATTTATTAAGCGGTTTATTTGTACCACGAGCTTATATTTATGACCTTGATTTTAATTTCACGTTTCTTTAGATGTTACGAGGTACAAGTATATGTTAGTCATTTAGTATATAAAGGTGAAAACGATGTGCAAATTTGCAAGGGATCCAGAAGTTATTTATGTCAATTATGTAAAATTCGATGCGTTAATTCTCATCCAGACGAGCAGCTTCAGCAGCTGTAATTTAATATTAAAAGAGATTGAAATTACTTTTATTTTCTATGTCAATGCTATTAGTAAAGTGGATTTAATTTTCGAAAATTCATGGGGGGCGTTACAACGTTACAATCAGGGACGTGCACAGTAACCGAAACGAAAACCATAAAACAGCAAAACTGGTATTTACTATTTAACTTAGCGTTCCGGATGTTCAGCCCTTTTGGTTGACCTCCAGGGTTGTAGGCCAAAACAATGCTTTGAGAGTTATTAATGTTTCCCAAACGCGAATGCAGTTTTTGCCGCTATGACGTCATCGTATAACGTGACAAGAATACTTTACCAGCTGGATACATTTTTCATTTTTACTCCCAAGTACGTAACTTTTGTGTTACTGGCAGTCAGTGAGCCGACAGTGTGCACATTGCTGCGCCTGCGTCACTGCCAATATCGCTAATAATTCGAGGGAGCATAAACAGTTGCATGTCACCATGTACACAACTACCAAAAAATATTAATAACTTATTTTTATTTAATTTTCAAACGTAACTCGCACGGAATTCGTATTCTCGACTAACCCATGCCTCACAACGCTGTATACGCCTTCTTAGACTGAGCAACAGCGTCCATTGATAGTCGATGCTAGCATATAGAACATAAACAACAAATCCGCCGGCTAATTTTAATTTGCCGGTAAACTACGCCGCATGTTATCCGATGACGGTATACTGTATACCGGCAAAATATTTCCAGCCGGCACCGGCCAGCTAGTCACTGTAATATATCGTGAGGAGATAGTGTAATTGGGCATTTCATGAAAAGCCCAGGCTAATCTCAGTCACATAGAATAATTTACTTTTCTTTTTTTATACAGTGTTGTCGTGTTTCCAGGATTTCTGTTTATTAGGTTATTGTCGATAGAGCCTATTTTTTAAGTAATTCGCAAACATTATCTTGAGATTTCGTGAAAAGACGGATTTGACCAAACTACTCCCCCTCCCCACATCAGCAGATTTTCTACAATTTGACATAAACCTATTTTATTAAATGCCGCCAATTTTTCGTGAATTTTTCGTTTTTAAGAAAACCCAAAAAATACCGGTAACCTTAACCGAAACTGAAATTTTTAGTAGCAGTAGACCTTAACCGAAAAATAAACCGAAATTTAAAAAAAATTTGAACCGTAACCGAAAAATAAACCGAAATTAAAAAAAAATTTGAACCGTAACCGAAAACTGTAACGTTTCTTTTTCGGTTCACGTCCCCGTTTACAATCGCATTCAAAAAAATATTTTTTCAAGGCGCATAAATAAGTAGTCAAAAGTATTATTTCGAATTTTTTATTAAACTAACAAACAGTTTTCGAATGAACAGCTAAATGTACAGTATGAAAATTTTTTTATATAAGTGTCAAGAATGCTAATCGTATTTCTAAAGTTACTTCAAAAAACGTGTGCTGTTGTTTTGTTGTCTTCACTGGCATCTCTAGGGAGCGAGCGTGATTAGAGCGCTGGACTACGACACATTTTCCCGGTTCGATTCCGGGTGACGTACAACTTAGTTAATCCACTCATTAAACGCAAGGCAACGGGTAACCAGCGGGGCACAACGCCCTAGTATTTTTTTCTTTGGAGCAGAAGTATGACTGTACTTCTCGTGGTTCGGAGCCCCCGTTAAACGGTAGGTTTCCTGTGCATGTGTGTCACATGCGCCAACACGTGCAGGAGAAATAAGTAGCCAAAACGACTGGTAGCAAGTATGCAAGTCAAAAGTCAAAAACAGTGCGATCTGGAAGTAATGCAGACGGAACCGGATTGACCAATGGGTTAAGGTGGGCCGTATCCAGGAGCCCAGGTATCCTGGGGCTCCCTTTTGGTTGTAATTTTTTTTCCAAAAAAGTTATATATTTGTTGGAAAAAAAACCTGACAGCATCACTAAAATTTCTCAACAAGAAATTGAAATGGTTGCAATATAATTATGAATTGTTTGAGTAGTTGCTAGTTGTTGCTAGTTACGGCTGTTTGTGAGGTTATGTTTGATTTGTATTTTGACAAGCACTACGTTAGCCGCCACATTCCAACCAAGTAGGCGCGACTGGCACTAAGCCCCGTACTCGGCGCCCTTGACACTGCGCTATGAATTCGGACAGGTGTTTGCAGTTAGCTATTTAGGACAACCCTTAAACTAAGGATGTTAAAAAGCCTGCTCGGTTCAATATTTAATTAATATACTTGTGGAATGTTTTGATTACTAAAGGATATTCTCGCTTCCTGCAAAAATTTTCGTAAGGATTGAGTTGGATCGTCATCCAAATGCTGTCTTACATTATCAACTTGTCTATTTCCCTACTTACGTGCAGTATTCCCACTGTGTAAATTGAACTAAGACACTGATTTTGTATTCCATGACCAACTCTTATTTTATTATTCACCATTCCTTTCTGTAAAACACCGTCCTATATTTAAAAAGATAATTTTGCCACTGCTGAAAAAGCAGACCGAAATTTTTCCATTTGCATATCAAAAGCCTGGTATAAACATGTAGTTTTCGGTTATAGCACTTATTACTCTGGTCAACCCGCTAGAACTGTTTTGCTAAAACCCTAATTTACGCGAATGAATGGGGCTCAGTGCGAACGTACGAACGAACAAAAAAACAATAGGAAGAGGGTGCCATCAGCCGACAGCAGAAATTGGAAATTCAATCATCTCTTGCTCAGAACTGATTTGACGAATCCAGATTAACTTTACGTCGTTTAAGCTCTTGAAAAGTGAAACGTAAGGGTGAGTAGATGTACAAAAGAGATAACATTATCTGATCTTTTTATCTCCCTTTCGGATCTTTCACTTAAGTGAAGCTTACTGTTACAAACGATTATTTTTATCAAATTGTAACTAAGGGAAACGCGATTAATTCGGAATTGCAAAAGCACTTGCGTAAGCATAAAGCTTAGTTAAGTGTAAGCGGAGGGTTAGTCAAACTGGAATTATTCCCACAACCATACTGTTTTCTAAAACAGATTTTTTTATCGTAATTGTAACGTAAACTATACCATACCAAACTATCACCTTTAAAAGTTTCAAGTATTTATTTGATAGACAAAATTGTATTACAAAAATCGTCTAGACCTGGTGTAGCCGCTGCTTCGCTCTTAAAGGGGCTCCTGGGGTTGTTTGGCTACGGACCATTTGTTAGTTCGATTTGGAGCTGATTGGAGCTCTTGTAGGAACTGCAGGGTTACTTCACTTTATTCTCTAAACCGTTCGAACCGAGCTTTGAGAATAAATTAACTTTCCCGTGCAAATGCGTTGCTTATTTACTCATTTTTAAGTCCCGTTGCCAGCAATAGAAACAAATATCTACAGATGGGGAAGTTTAATATAAAACAGAAACGGCCGTTGCTTAGTGACAGCTGCACAAGACAAGCAAACATTTACAGACGGGGCGCGAATTGAATGTTTATGAAACGGAAGTCGCCGTTGCGTTAGTTGCATAGAAAAGTATAATATAATTGAACCTGCATAATTGCTCCCACTTCTATATTATTTATATATTCTATTTAGACATCGAAGAATGCAGCTTAAGGATGGTCGAGGGCATAAAAATAGTGAATCATGTCAACTGAATCTGACGACTCGTTGATTTTCTAACAGTTGGTATAAAAGCAATGTAGGTTAGAATTTTATTACTGATTCAAGAAATATGCCCAGGAAACCTCGATTTTATGTAAAGGAGACAAATATTTATACAATTCACCACAAAACCCACGCAAATTCTAATTTTGGCTTGAAATACTTTCCTTGGTATGTACTAAGTAAAAACGACTGAAAAATCTACTACAATGTGTGATAACTAAGTGAATTTAAAACGTTAAAGATGCAGCGTTTCTTTGTTTGCGACAGTACTGTCGATTCTTCTTCACATTCAATTTCACCCGCAGACACTTTAGTAGCCAGTAATTGTATTTTCATTTGTTCTGCATGTCCAAACTATTTAAGCGGACCTTTGTCCGATGAATCCAATTATTGAATTACCCTTTCAATCACGCAATCTCATTGTTTGATTACAAACCTTAGCTTCAATTTATTATTCCCACCTACGTTAATTTTCTTCCCATACTTTTATGTTGGGTAGAAAATTCACTATCATACATTACAGTTCGCACCTATTTGTAAATGTCAATGATTTCTGGATTTTTTTGCTGTTGTGTTCTTGTAATTTCACAATTTATTGGTACTTGAATCATCGTTCGCCAACGATCGGTGTACCAATTCATAGTGGAATGGTTAGTTGATGATTGCAAGAAGAAAACAGAATCAATAATCACCACTTAAATAGTGAAGAAAACCAACAACACGTTTAATATGATAGGAATGGTTCTTGTTGCAGTTCGACCGCCTCTTCCTGGATTGTCACAAACAGTCTCACAACCATTTTTAAAAAGCTTAGTTTTTTCACATACTTGGCGGATTCTTGGGTGACTTGCTTGATACTACGAGCTGAGTCTGCGTAAAAGTCCAGCTGGCTTGACGTTTTCATTAATGAGAAATTGAATTACAGTAGGCTGTTTCAAGGTACAGTTGACATTTACATCGGCCATGTTGAATAACAAGTTAACGGTTTCCACGACGACCGTTATGTATTGTTTCAAGTCTAAAGTAAAGTATATTTTGACGTGAACTACTTCGTATTTATTACTCTTTTTGATTATTGTTCTTGTTTTCTTCCTTCAATCATCAACTAACCATTCTACTATGTATAGGTACACACATCGTTGGCGAACGTAACCAAAAAATATAAACTTTTACGTTTAGTTATACTTGATGTTATTGTGAGATTCTTACCTTCCTGGCAACTATAGAAAGCATGTGTAAGAAGAAGTTATTCTATTAATCAGAACTAGTAGAACCCCTGGGCTCCGCCTCAACCTTTGTGCATGTATGTATTGATAGTGTAAGGCAACGTTTCAAATTCTACGCAAGCCTTTGAAATTAATCGCCACGTCCCCGGTCCACCCGCCGGTATTCTTTGCTTTATAACTTCGTTGGAATCACCCTACGTGACTTTTTCATAAACATATAAACCGGTAAACATTCGCACCAAATAGTGCCAACTAAAGTTGAGTCGGATGGAACGGATACGGATTTAGTGTAGCAGAAGCCCCCCCCCCCCCGAAACATCCCGGTCCCGTTACCGTTCCTGCTTGTTCATATTCCCATCTTCTCGAGTGTGTAGTCACCCGGCAAGGCGGCCGCTGCTCGCGCTTATCGAATTACGAATGAAAGAATGGTCGGCGCCTAGCGACCCAATCGGTCAAGTAAATTTTGTTTATTCAATTTTATTATAATTATCGAAAATCGTAGCGGCTCACTGTATAAAGGAATATCAGCTTTCTGTAATGGACGCCTAAATATGTAGGTTGTAGTAGTGGGGGGCCCTCGCTACTAAAAGTTGAGATAATAGGGAGAGATCCGGATTTAGGATATAGAATAAATTTTATGATACGAGGATATAGAAAAAGTAGTTTTTGTCATATTTGTGGTAGTCTTATTCGCATGAAGCTGTAAAGAAACGAGGTTGGTCTGTCAAAAAACAAGGAAGCTGGAGAAGTGCCTTATTTAAATATGAACTAACCGGCAAAGTAAACTCAGCTTCGTATTCTACGGTTTTCAGGTTATCGAATAGTCGAGTTGAGCATGAGCGATAATCCTACCATGTTTCGTTCACCTCGTCCCCCAATTTTGTTTTTTTTTTTTAAATTTCGTAATTTTGGCTTAAGGCACGGTATAACGAAGATAAGAGTACATTTTCATTACACGCAAACGTCAGTGAGGCGTGATTTTCAACGATTACTTGAACAGATTGGCATCACTTCTGCCATGCAAAGGAATGCAGCAGATTGAATTAGTGAATACGCTAAAAGATGGAGCGGACGTATGCGAGAAAGTTCTCGAGGCGCCCCAACTCACTGTGAAAGGGGGGGGAGTCATTATTCGTCAGAGCGCACTCAAACGGTCACCCATCTGCAATGGTAAACCACCCCTTTCCTTCCAGAACTTAAAATCTGGGCCATTTTTTGGTGGGGTGTCAGGAAGACCCATTGGGTTATAAATTTGCATTGATTGGCACGTGCCTTGTGAAGCCTAGTAACTACAGGTGACAGTGTCGAAGTCCAGGTAGAAGTCGGAGTGGCGTGTCAGTACAACTTTTAGGATTTCAGCGACACAGGCTTGATACCGAAGCTTGACTTTCTCATGCCCCGATCATCTCCCGACCCTGTTATGGTACCGGCCACTGTTATACGACCGACTACCAACCGATCTGCATCTGGGTGGCGCGATCCCAGTGAGTTTGGCGCTGGAGCGGGAGCAGCCCGCGTCCAATTTTTGTACATCTAACTGGGGCAGAGCCTGCGTGGCGATGGTTCTTACTTAATCCGTATTTCGTAATTTTTTGTGAGGTGTTTTGGGATGTAGGGTGCTGTGATGACAGCGGGGACTCGTATGGCGCAGCGCCTAACTCCAACAACGGTGTGAGAGAACTCATCCCTTCGGGGATGATAATAACTAAATAAATCTTGCCTTTTTGGTTTTGTTCTGTTCCGAATTTTATTTTTATTTTGTTTCGGTATCTGCCCTTCCAAGCGGCTTCTTGCGAGTCGTGCTCGTATGAATTTAAGTTATTTAAAAAAAAATGATATCCGTAAAGGACTACCCCACTACATTCAGGCCTTGTGATCATTGTGTAATTATCAAGCTGCGGAATAAACAGCCAAACGTTATCTTAGTTGAAGAATTCCATTCATATCAGATAATTATGCGCGATGAGACATTGCCAGTAATAAATGAGAACGACCTCCAACCTCTGTTGATATAATTGCACGAATGACGTAATGGCCTGCATTTGTAGCGCAGGCGTCTGGATGTCCAGCACGACGGGCCCCACGATCGATGCTGTGTGCCCCTCTAACAACTTTAGTATCCGCGGTTATGGTGTCGCGATGGCAACACATATACAGGTGCCGTTTGTAACCGATTTTGGCAGCTTAATGTTTGACCTAATAAGCGGACGCTGAAGGTGGTTGCTTTAAAACTATTCGAAACGCAATCAAAAAAATAACGGTTTGGAAATAAATACGTAATTTATATTATTTTAATTAATTAAGGCGCAATAAAAGTTAAGTAAAAAAAAAGGTTTTTGGGTAATTGCCTAATAAACCGATTTTTTTTAAATTGTGCGTTATTTAAATGGAAAACGGTGGAATATATTTAATTCAACTTATATTTGGGTGATTATTGATATTCACTTAATTTTATTTGCTTGAAGTTGTCTCAAGGTACAAAAACAGAGTGGGTGGTGGTAAAAAGGTGTGTCCAACTATAAAGCTGGAGGTTACGGGGTCTTGGATTAGAAGTTCGAATTCCGGCGTATTTTTGTGAAAAAAAGTTGAAAAAACTTGTTTATTTAAAATGTATGCCAGTTTTATAATTTAATTTCCTTTAAAAATTTTAGCTTAATTCGAAACACAAATCGCAATCAATGCCCGTTAATGGTATCACCTGAAATGTAGGTTTTTGAGTAAACATGCATTATCAATGCAATTTTACGTGTTTTTCCCTGTTTTGAAAGAGTAAGTGAATCATAATTATTTATACGAACAAAATTAATCAAAAATACATTGCTTAAGCGAGAGCGATTAAGAACGAGGTCATCTAAAGTTGTCATCATCGGGCACACTTTAGGAATATTGATGAGCATTTTGCCATAAACAGATAAACTAAGTGTTTGTATTGACTTTCGCATTAATTTGCGCTGTAAATAACCAGAAAATTAGTAAATATGTGTGACTATATTTTGAAAACAAACCGCGAAGCAAACTCTAGAATTATACGTTCTCAATTAATAATGCAGTTTTTAAAAACATTTATTTATTAAGAACGGAGCTACAAGTATTCGGGCAGAGTAACACCCTACAATTATGAATCTTAATAACTAACTTTCTAATCAACTATTGGACATATATATAGGTCTTATCAACAGGATGCAGCTATTATGATAAGGGAGGTTGCACCCTGCGTCTAGACAACGTAATTCCTCCATCGCCAGATTGAAAATAAAAGTTTGAGTTTTTCTAATTTTTATTTTCAACAATTTGTGCTAATGGAATGACTGTATTTGCATTATTTTTTAGAAATTTATGCAAGTTGGCGATTAGGGAATGCCGTTTACAATAACATATTATAATTACTATTATTAGCATAAAAACAATGATTGTTGAAATACTAAAGGCACCTACAGAGAGATGGTGCGTGTAAGGTGACTTTAATTCACCTGGTATTTGTATCAATTTTTCTTGCAGGTCATGTAAATGCTGTAGATTAAGATGCGTGAGTTTTACAGCAGTAATATTTGTAATTTCTAAGGTATGTGTGTCTAATTTGTCGACGTGGGGAGTATAATTATCTATAAGTGATTTTATGTTTAATTGTTTGTTAATTAACAAATCTTTGCCATCAATAATGACAACGCAAGATGTAGGGACATTAATAGAGTGTGTTCCTATTACAGTTTTCTTATAAGTATCTTTAATGCATTTAATATCAAGCGTAACTTCTTGACTTGTTGATATTGTCCATAGAGTTGAATCTAATTGATTAATTTTATAAGTTTCGAGTGGAAATGAATATACCTGACAACTTTGATTAGGCGAAAATGCAAGCAATTGTGTTTCGCACAAGAGATTATTTGGCAAGTGAAACGCGAATTGTTGGGTACAAAAATAATTGAATGGTGATGTTACAATGCAGTTCGAACTGTCTATTGGTGCGCTATATTGCTCGGAAAATAATAAGCTCGTGTAGGTAGGAATGATCATTCGGAATTGATTAGTTGAGGTGAACACAGGTAGTGGAACAAGGGTATAATATTTAAATGGATTATTTTTAATCAAAGGAGTTTCGAATAGGAAGGTGAAACGATTTTCTATTTGATATGCTTTTATCTTGATAATCTGATCATATTTGTGAATATTTTTTGGTGTTATCTCGTAAGGTAATTCGAGTTGAGATGTAAGACGTTCAGGTACGGCCTGTTGTAGATAATGCGCTATGCTTTCTAAACCATCCAAAAGTTGTTGATTTTCCAATAATGATATGTGGAGTTGATTGCGATTAGCAAAGGTCATTGCTATTTCTAATTCGTTGAATTTGGCCCAGGTTAATTGCAAGAGGTGTGTCAATTGGTTTAGAAGATTATTCATGTTGAGGATTTCCGTAGTTTGTCGAATTTCTTTTTGTAATGAGTTATGTATTTCGTGAAGTTTTTCTGCAATAAATTCTTGATTGCTTGATAAGCGTTGCATATTTTCATCAAATTGTTCTATAGTCGAGGAGAGTAATGAGGTTTGTTCGAGAAGTATTTTCTCATGGTTATCCGTACTTTCTTGCAAAGCCGCGATTAGTTGTTCGAATCTTTCTCCGTCTTTAGCGTCTAGATTTCCGGTGACAAATTTAATTATAGACCCAAGACCATCTATGGCTCCTCTTTTACGCCGTAGGTGTGGGAATAGGTGGTCAATAGACTTATCATTTTCAAATATATAATTTTCGAGAATAGTTAGTTGATTTTTAAATTCATATGTTGAGTAATTTAATTTTTGTGTTGAAGAACTACTTGAGGAACAGGTAGATGAGTTGCATCGATTAATACGTGATGACTTTAATGGGGCTTTTTCTAGTATTTTGAAGATGGATAAGGCGTTTTCTTTTAACAGGTTATATTCTTGTAGCATAGGTGTATAATCAGTAGTTTTTATGAGGGTCCAGGTTGATTCTTGGAGAGCTGCTTTACCATGGTACAAGGGGTACAAGCCGGGGTTGTCTTGAAGGTTCATGATGATGACGTCATCGGTGGCGTCGTTGATTCCAATTGAGGTAACGAAACTGAAAGGGGAAGAAGGTCGTTACAATGGGCTGTCTTCAACGTTCCTTTGTGTTCGTGACGTAAATTACAAACGTTTCGATTTGATATCTCCAGGATACGATAGGGACCTTGAAATCTAGGTTTAGATTTGTTCCATAGGTGGGTTTTTACATATACTAGAGAGTCGATTGCTAGAGCTGGCTGTTTGCGCGTTTTGTTACATTTATCTGTGCGATTCTTTTTCTGGTCGTGTTGTTTTATTTGTAGCTTATCGTAAATAGTTTGTAGTTTTTCTTTATGGGATTGTAAATATTCTGATAGGAAACTTTTTTCGTAGTCGATGTCACATGGGTTTTTTCCTTCCGTGTGTCCGAATAAGAGTTCAAAGGGTGAATATCCAAGTGCTGAGTGAATAGAATGATTATGAGCGATTGTTGCATATAGTATTTTAGTTTCTGTTGTTTCGAGAGGGTGTTTTTCATGCAGTAATCGATAATGTTCGATCATAGTCGAATGGGCTCTTTCAAGAATTGAATTAGATTCGTGATGATGTGGGGTTGTTATGTGTAAGACCACGTGGTGCTGTTCCATCATATTGGTGATCAGGTGATTGGAAAATTCACCATCAGCAACGACGGTATGGGGTATTCCAAATGCGACAAAATACCTAAGTAGCTGTTGCGTTATTTCAGGTGCATTTCTTGTCGTGATGGGGTATGCTTGTAAATAGCGTGTAAACGCATCGATTACAGTTAAAAACATTTTATTATCAATGTGGAAAATGTCAATATGGATAGTATGTAATGGTTTATTGAGAGTTGGTGTTAGGTTGAAGGGCATTTTAATAGGTGCTCTATTATATTTCTGTACTTTGCAGGTTCTGCAATTATTGATGTAAGCGGTTATATCTTTGTCCATCCCTTTCCAATAGTAGTGTCTTTTTAGGTGTGCTATGGTTTCTTGGATACCTCTATGATTAGTTTTACCATTGTGGTAGTTATCTATTTGAGCAAGGCGTTCTTCCTTATCTGTTATATAAGTCACTTGCTTGGTGCAACGTAGGAAAATAGGTGTTTGTTGATTGGTAATTGATAATACATACGTACAAAAAGTTTCGTAGTCTTCGGTGTTGTGAAAATAGCAGTAATATTTTCCTTTAGGTTGACAATATTGTGATAGGAGGTTACGATATGTTTCTATTGTGGAGTCTGCTTGTTCTGTTAATAAGACGGTAACCAAGTTAGCGTTTTCTAATTTTTTGAAAGTAATGTTTGGTGGTCCTTTTGTTCTTTTGAACATAATTTGGTTTGCGTGATATTGCAGTGGTTGATTGCAATATGATATTGAAGGTGTCGAGTCTTCTTGCGAGTGTTGCGTGCAACTGGTATCTGAACGTTGTTCGTCACTGTTCGTAATAATAATAGGAACCGGATTTTTCTCCTCTTCGGGTATAAAGATTGGTATGTCCATCTCTTCGTCGGGGAGAGAGGGAGGTTTAAAATTTTGAAGTTCAGGGTTGGTTATTTGCTCGGGTTCAGGGGTATGAAGTCTCGTTACGATATCAGCTGCTTCTAGCCAATGTTTTATGGTTTCGTCATCAGGCTGTGCAAGCATGGAGCTGTTATCCGTGTCTTCGATATGTGTGGGATTGATTTGTACACGCGATAGCGCGTCAGCTACTTTGTTAGCTTTTCCATTTTTGTGCTCAATCTGAAAGTCGAATTCCTCCAATTTCAAACTCCAACGTGTTAATTTGCTGTTTGGTTCCTTAAGGTTTTTGAGCCAAACTAAGGGTCTATGGTCGGTGAAAAGAGTAAAATGTTTTCCAAAAAGGTAAGGGCGGAAATGCTTTGTAGCCCAAACAATGGCCAATAGTTCCCGTTCAATTGTAGAGTATCGTTGTTCCGTTTCGTTCAACGTTCGGCTGGCATAAGCAATGGGTCTGTCTTTTTGGGTAAGCACCGCACCAATGGCGATATTTGAGGCGTCCGTAGTTAACTCGAAGGGCGCATTTAAGTCCGGATGGATTAAAAGCGGTTCATTCATTAGAATTTCCTTAGCGTTTTGAAAAGCTTGTTTAAATGCTTCGTCATGGATGATTTTATTATTTTTCTTAAGGCAATTCGTGAGGGGTTTTGTTAATTTTGCAAAGTCTTTTATAAACTTACGGTAATATCCGAGTAGTCCGAGAAAAGACTTGATTTCTTTAGTAGTTTTGGGTATGGGAAACTTTTGTATACATTCTATTTTTATCGGGTTCGGTTTTATACCTTCAGGTGTTATAACATGACCTAGGTATTCTAGATCTTTCTTTAGAAATTCGCTCTTATCTAGTTGTATCTTTACATTGGCTTCACGAAAACGTTGAAAGACGTTGCGTAACTTCGTCATATGTTCGGGGAGGGATGAGGCGTAGATAATTACGTCATCTAAATAAACCATACACTGAGAGGTAGTTAAACCTTTTAAAATATGGTTCATCAACCGCTGAAAGGTTGCGGGAGCATTTTTCAAACCAAATGGCATACGGCGAAAGTGAAAATGTCCTTCTTCGGTTGAAAAGGCAGTTTTTTCGCGATCTTCAGGTCGTATCTCAATCTGGTGGAAACCGGATGCTAGGTCTAATGAGGTGAAGTAATTTGCTCTTCCTAACTTATCAAGAATGTCTTCTATGTTAGGTAGTGGATGTTTGTCTTCTATGGTCTGTTCATTTAATTTTCTGTAATCTATGACTATACGCCACTTACGTTTTCCACTGGCATCGAGTTTCTTTGGAACTATCCATATTGGAAAGTTATATGGTGATTCACTATGTTCTATTATTTTTTGATCAAGCATTTTAGCTATTTGCGATTTTACTTCTTCGCGATGAACGTGAGGGTATCGGTACGTTTTGGTAAATATCGGATCTTCTGTTTTCGTTCGTATGTGGTGTCGTACTTTATTGGTGGCAGTTAAGGGAAGATCGGGATGATGGAAGATGTCTCGATATTCATGACATAGTCCGGTAAGAAGTGTCTGTTCTTCAGCGTTAAGGTGATCGAGGCGAAGGTTGTTTTTTAAATTGTCACTTAACAGCTTTCGTGTATCTGGTTTACTTTCGGCAACATAAGTATTCAGATAGGCTGTGTCCATTTCTTCCAGGTGAAGCGGGTCTTGTAGGGATATTGCGATTGGTTTCTCTGAAGTGTTAATAATTGATGTATAAAACCAATTATTCTGCACTTTTACAATGGCATTCGGTATCATCAAATCTGGAGAGTAAATTCTTTGGGAACAAATCTTAGTTCCATTATTACTGCGAGTAGGTAGCTTAACATACATTTCGGTACGTGGAGGTATTTTCAGGTGATGTATTGTATCTTGACGTTGTTGTTTAGTTTGTTGATAACTAATTTTTTGTTGAGGTTTGGGCGAGATATGAAAGGGTACTATCGTTTTGTCCGTCTGTATGTGATGCCATTTATAATCGATTTTAGCTCCTATTTTGCTTAATAGATCGTTTCCTATAAGTCCAATATAGTCGTTATGGAAATTGTACAGGTAAACTTCATGATCTCCAGGTTCATTAAATAGTGAAAGTATAGGTACACATGCTATTTCGTTATGAAATGTTTTACCGTGCGATGTAGTTATTTCGAAAGGTTTTTCAACAATAGTTTCAGGGAAATGTTCATAAACAAATTCTGGCTTGATTAAAGTTCGAGTACTGCCGGTATCGATCATTAATTTATTTTTCGTATTTGGTAAGTAAATAAAAGGCAGGCTAGCGGGGTTATGATTATTTATGCTAATTGTTTCTAATCCGAGGCTTGTATGTAAAAATTTTCGATATCTTCTTGATATTCAGGTGTTGCTTCACAATTTTCTACCGTTTCTAGGTATTCAACTTCATCAAGGTACGCTTCAGGTTCGTGTTCTTCTGGCAGTATGCAGTCTTCTTCACCGTTGGTATAAAATAGTTCAGTGGATGTAAAATTTTGGGGTCTAGTGGACTGCTGCACATACGGTTGTTGGTAGGGGCGTCGCATGGAGTTTTGTAACTGCTGCGTCGCTGGTCGCTTATGTATGGTCGACGTTTGCATAGGTGTTGGTTTGTTGGTCGGAATGTTGGTTCCGGGTTTAAAGACGTTAGGGCCTTGTTGACGTTTCGGCTGAGGGTTAAACCAGTTAGGGTTATTTGAAAATTGTCGGCCAGGAAACTTCGTGGGTGGAATGTTAGGTAGTTGATGAGCTTGTTGACGCACAGGTGGTACCCAGGTAGGTTGGTATTGCGGGGGCTGCATAGATTGTTGTCGTACAGGTGGTACCCAAGTAGACCGATATTGTGGGTAATTGTACGTTGCAGGTTTCAGGGGAATTTCCTTTTGAAGTTTAGAAGTTGTTCCGGGGAATAATCTAGATCGTCTGTCTTCCCGTTCTTTTTCTTCTAAAATTAATTTTAAAGCGTCTTCCATGGTGGCTGGATTTCGAGCTAAAAGGTAGCGACTTAAATCTCCTTTTAGGCCAGTCAGAAATTGATTTTTGGCAAGACTAGTATGTAAAATAATTTTTGTTTCTCTTGTGACGTCATTATTTTCATTAAGCGCTAGATAAGCAAATAGGGACGTTCGAGCTCTCATGCATTTATCATGAAATTCTAGCGGTGTTTCGTTTTTTTGATATAAATTAACGAGTTCTTGTATGAGCGCATCTTCAGAGCGGTTATCTCCGAAACTTGTTTTTAATTTTTGTTTTAGATCTGCCCAGGTGTTAATAGTTTGTCCTAATGTTACAGCTTCAGCTGCTCCGGTTAAACGAGAGAGAGCGGTAGAGAGGAGGAGATGATTAATATAATCAGCTGCATTTTGCGTGGAAAATTGTTCGATAATTGTGCCTGCTTGTTTTAGCCATTTAACTAAAGTTGTTGGATTTCCATCATATTCACTAATGTTATTTAATAAACTCGGGTGAAATCCCGGGGGATAAAATTGTTGGTTATTCATAATTAATCTGGGTTCTCTTAAAATAGGTCTAAGTTGAGGTTGGATGTTAAGATTCGCGTTTTCTAGTGCTTCTATAAGATTTTCTAATGACATTAATACCTAGGGTAACAGTTCTAAATAAATCTAATAAATCCTACGCATTCAGTGTGAGTATAACAGGAGATTAAGTTATTTTATTAATAACACCTGCTAATCTTGCTTACCGCACTGAACCTAATTGTTTTAAGCGTTGCAATTGCTATTAATGAAAATATCTATTAACGATAATTCTCCTGAGAATATACCGAAGAATCAGATAGATTCGCTTAATAGTTGCGTAATATTAAAATTATTATTAAGTACAAATATTTCTTGTAAAAACTTAATTAAAACTTACATAAAAATGGCGAAGATTTTCATTCTTCTGTCTTTACGATAAAGACGTTTTAAACAGGACCCAGCGATGCTTGTCCGGGGCGTTGTTTGAACAGGACCCAGCGATGCTTGTCCGGGGCGTTGTTCTTCAGGTGGGTTTCTTGATTGTTGAAGAGTCCACCTGTCTCGTTGATCACTAGTATGGTATTCTTCTCGTGATTTTGGCAATTTTTGTCCTCTGTCAGGAGTCGTATACTATTTTTCTTGATCGTTGGTTCTTTCAGGAATGCAGATCAAACGTTGAAACGTAAAAGTGCGCGAATTTGGGGCACTTTTCTGCAAATCCTACCGACTGCGCCAATTATACGTTCTCAATTAATAATGCAGTTTTTAAAAACATTTATTTATTAAGAACGGAGCTACAAGTATTCGGGCAGAGTAACACCCTACAATTATGAATCTTAATAACTAACTTTCTAATCAACTATTGGACATATATATAGGTCTTATCAACAGGATGCAGCTATTATGATAAGGGAGGTTGCACCCTGCGTCTAGACAACGTAATTCTAGTTCTAATCGGTATGCAAACTTGACGCGCCTTTTTTTTTTACGAAATCGATGATTTATTGCAAATACAATTTACTTTGTCTAATACTTTAGATTACAACACTGCGTTTTTGTGGATTTATTACATTATATTTGAAGGTTCGAAAATAACAAAGGTTGCGAGACAATTTTTTGGTATACAGGGAAACCATAACGCGTTAGTACGAAAAAAACTAAACAAAAACTTGATCTTCTAGCAGAACACAAGAGAAGAAGTTAAAACTTGGCAACACTGTTAACTCCAGTGGCGGTCCGTCCTATTAGGCAGTGCATACACAAACCTTTTCAAAAAGAAATCAAATTCTAATTTTTAATAAAAAAGGTACTTTTACACAGTTTTTACTTCTTAAAAACGCCTGGTAAAATTAAAAATTAGGCGTCAAATAAATAGACCGTTGCCTTTAAACACAAGAATTTGAAGACGAAACAGTTAAGAAAATCTAAGTAATGCAGTAACTGCAGCAAGACTTAACTTTACCAACAAAATTTTAATCTTAAAATTGAAGTAAATAGCAAAATTTCCAATCTTCAGTTTTTGTTGTAAATAATTGTTTTAAATGCGGCAATTGTGCAAATTTGCAACGCTGCAACTAACTGCCGCCGACCGGCGCAAATAAAGTACTACAGAGGCCGTGCCTTTGCCGTGCTTATTTCGTTCTGAAATCCCTACTATTTCTTTGCATCTGATTATTGCATTATTTTATCAGTGTGCATGCAAAACGTATGAAGAATAATAGATTGCTTGGTTGTGTCGTAGCTGGAATCATTCGGCCCGATACGATCGGCCTTCGCGTATATTTAGAAGCATCTAACCAGAAGAACAAGCATCGGAGAATTTTTTGTGTGATTTAAATTAAGTATTCATTATTTACACCGTTTTTGCCTCATTTTTGGGAATACCCAGTAGAAAAAATCGCATTTATTTACAATATTTTAAATCTTGAAAATTCTTCAGCTTCGTTACTAAAGTAGCCAAGGAAATTTATGCAAAACTTTTGAATCAAAAAGTAAAAAAAAACGTAAAATTGTAGTGTTAAAATTTACAAAAAAAAACAATATACAGGATGTATCAAATTGCGTGTTAACTATGGGGATCTGGCTTATTTGAAGAGATACGACGACGGTTAAATTAGAGAAAAGTTGTGGAATTGTCTGCCCATTAATAATCTGAAAAGAAACTGGAGCTATCTTGCTTAGTTTCTGAATAAACTGAAAAAACTGAAATTTTGGATTTTTTATTTTCGGCTATAACGAATTTGTCATTTATATTACATATTTCTAGTTTGCGCATTATTAGGACACTTTTTCATGCTGAATCTCAATTTTGGGTCAGATTTGGTATAACTGTTACCCATTGCTCATTTTCGACTGTCAACTTTTTTTTTCTTATGGTCGGCATTTTAATTTTTTTATATTTGAATAGAGTTTTTAATTCTGATTGCAACGAAGTGTCACACTTTGCATTTTGTTTACGTTTTGAGCATTTTATTACAGAAAATAAAAATTTCATAAGAGTGCCATGGAAAGACCACGTCATTTAATTTATTTTGATAAAATTCTAGTATGCTATGAACGAACAGCTTTCAGTTTTTTTTTCGTTCCTTCAGAAACTAAGCAAGATAGCTACAATTTCTTTTTAGATTAATAATGGGCATAAAATTCCACAACTTTTCTCTAATTTCGAATTTAACCATCGTCGTATCTCTTCAAATAAGCGAGATCCCCATAGTTAACACGCAATTTGATACATCCTGTATATAAATATAAATAATTAATGTAAATATAAATAATTAATGTAAATAGGTGAATTTAAAACTTTTTGTTAAACAAGGCTTTTGTGGGAGATTTTCTTTACCAGAGTTTTTGTGTATTGTCTGCAATTATTGTAATTTTTTGCATTTTTTTGGTAATTTTCTCTTTATCTAGCGAAATTTGCATGTTATGGCAAACTGTGGAAAAACTTTTGTTTACTTTTAGTTTGTTTTTTTTTCTTTATTTCTTTTTCATGTTTGTAATATGTAAAAGCAATAAAGTCTATTATTATTATTATTTATTTCTCCGATGGTTTATTTTTGCTAGTTTTCGGAAATTTGAACTCTTAACAATTTTTGTTCTACTCTTCTACTCATTTTCTATTTCCAGATATTACGTTGAATTTTTTCTGCAGACGAAATTCATCTTTAACCATTAAAATTATTTTTATTTTAACACCTCGTGTTTTTTAAAAAATAATTTAAACGGGATACTTTACGTTGATACAAAATCACTTTTAAAAATATAATAAGTAACAATTTCTAAAGTACACGAAAGTGCTTTGTCCATTTTTTGTGTTGTTCCGTTATTTACCTGAGAAATTAATTTCTTCTCTGAAATTATTATTATTACAGGAATCAATTTTGAGGCTTTTTCTGTTGAGGCTGTGATTTTCTGTTTTATTTTCAACGTGAGTTTGAGTTTTTCAGGTATTTTAGGTGTTGTTTTCTTTCAATCTACACTATTATGTTATTGATGCTAATTCTTCGTTTTTGTATGGGTAAAAACAACTCGTACTTGCAGGTTATTCCATTTTAATTGGCTACAAATCGGACTTAAGAATGTTTAGACTTAACCCAATTTTTATCATATCTTGATTCCAAACATTAACAGTTAAATTAATGTTACGTAGGTGTGCAAAACGTGCAAGTTATATTAGAAAATAATCAATTCTAGGCTTTTCGCTTCATTAAAAAATAATTACATGTTTACAATAAGTGTGTAATACATTTTTTTACATCTAAGGTTTTATTATTGGGAGATTAATTGATATACGAGTAGTGATGTGGGATCGTGTAGGTTCTTGTTTATGTGCTGCTTATCTATATTGCAATTTTAGTTACGCAAACACAAGCGTTATTAAATTGCGCTACGATAAAACAGAAATGTTTTATCGCCTCTCTTTGCTCTACTACACTTGTATTCGTATAGGCGTCAAGTCTAAATAGTACACAAATGATAATTATCTGCTTGTCATAGCGTTGGGAGCGATTAAATGTTAATTAATTAGCTTTCACAGTAGCGTTTAGAACGTTGTTATACAGGGTGAGTCAACCAGACCGCGGTGTTCGAATAAAACAACGATAAAAAAATTTCCAATTACAGTTGTAAAGAACCACATTATAAAATTATTTACAATTATACAGTAGGTTCCATAAATAAGAGTAGCACACCAAACTTGTTTGTTTTCAATACAACACCCGATATATTTCCTTATATTCTCATCTACCTTGTTGTTGGTTTTCTTAATATGTTTTGTTTTTGACATTCCTTTGCAGCGTTGCCAAGTTAATAACTGTTTTCAAAAAATTTTACATAATTCCACATATATAAATCAAATTTATTAGGTCTGGTGACTTAGGGGGCCAACGAATTGGTACACCGCTACCAAGTTTAATAGCTTGGCAACAACGCAATGGAATTTAAATAACAAAACTTATTTAGAAAGACAATTAAAAGACCGATAAGAATATGATAAATATAATGGGTTTCTATTAAAAAAACCACAAGTTTGATATACCAGTCGGGCCAAATGCTTCACTTATTTTATTTTTATATTGTGATAATTTTTAAAATTAATTTTTCGTAATTTCCATATTGTTATTGTTAAGTCATCTATCTTTAATTCATCTGAATTATTTCCATGATTGCCCTCACGATTTCGATCATTTGACCTTTATTATTAAATCCATCTCTCACAGTATGATATTATAAAAGCGGCAATGAAATTTTGATCAATCTTAATTTAATTCGTCAAAATCAATCAAATGGAACGGTGCATTACCTTTGTTCGTTTAATTAAGCCTTTAGAACGTGCAAAAACTGCTAAAAAAGAACAAATGGCAGCGTAACGAATTCACAATAGGTACAGTTTCTGTCAGCTGCAACACGTCTTGAAGCATCTGCGTGGCATAACGAAAATTGAGTTTGCTTTTTATGTAATTTTGTTGTTTTTGACTGCTTCCATTTAGATGATGAGAATTTTAAATTTTTGCATGAATTAATGTAACGGTTTGGGCTTTTCGTAAGTGCTTTGGTAATCCTCAACTTTACATAAATGTTCCATTCGAAGTTTTCGCCTTAAAAGTTGTAAATTTAACATTAATTTTTCATGAGACGTCGCATCTTAAAATCGATTTTCGAACATCAATTGTTAGCACATTTATTAAAAGAGATATAATCTACCACAGGTGTGTGGGTTCGAATCTCACTCACTGCACTTCCGAGGGTTTTTGTGTTTTTCTTAATTAAGACATATTATACGGAGCCATTATGGCCGAACAATCTAAGCCCTAGTAAGCACCAAAAAAAACTACTATTTCGATCTTTTAACTTAATTTAATACTGCTCAAGTTTTCTGGTTTGGGTTTTTCAAATATCTATCTATACAGGGTGTTAATGAATTGTAGGGACAAACTTCTGGGGCTTGCAAAACACAACAAAGCAAACAACTTTTGTTAATAAATGTGTGGTCAAAAGTGTTTCCTTTCAGCTTCTCAAAGATTCTTTAAGAAGTACCTGAAAATAGGCAACCCAAATTGCATTTTCAATAATTTTCCACAGGTCACACGGAATTTTGAAGAAAAAAACGATCTAGACACACATGCAATCAAATAACGTCAATTTTGACACAATTCGATATTTTTGTGATATTTTTTGACTTTTCTTGCATTCGTTTCTTTCTGTGCCTTTTATAATTTGTTTTTTTCGTTCGACATTTTGAACATTTACTATAATTTTGTTAATTTTTGAATTAGTTATTGTAAATTTTTCAAATTGTTGATTTTTTTGCTTTGTAATTTGTTTTTTTTTATTGCTTAGTTTTGAAACATTTTGTTAATTAATTAATTTTAAATTTAATTTGAATTTGAAAAGTGGGAAAGAGGGCTTCATTTATCCTGTATTAATTTCCGTCGTTATGGAAACAAATAGTAGGTAGTAAATTGAGTTGCCTACATTTAGGCGTTTCTTAAAGAATCTTCGAGAAGCTCTATCCCTGAAAGGAAACACTTTTGACCACACATTTATTAACAAAAGTTGTTTGCTTTGTTGTGTTTTGCAAACCCTAGAAGTTTGTCCCTACAATTCATTAACACCCTGTATATCAAATCCCTTGCACCTACCTCACTTTTAGTGACGACAAACTCCCGCTGCTACAAGCAAGACTCCTTTATGCATCCGTTATACAGAGGCTTCATTAATTACTGATACCCACGTGACCACAAAATATAGCCAACCCAACTTACACTGTTGGTAAGCCTTTTATCCTGAAATTCCCAAACCGATTGTTAACTTATCAAGGCTTGCTTGTTTACATACATAACCTCACTTTGAGTGTTGATAGTGACACTTGCAGGGAATTTTTAGTTACCACGAGTACCAATCCTGAACTGACTTCAACAACTAAATCTAAAACTCCCTAAGTCACTGCGGACCAAAGGTCACGTGGGTATCAGTAATTAAGGAAGGCTCTGTACTTATTTTTGCCTTTCAAGCTTTGTACATAAGTCCGTTGCGATACTACGTTCGACCATATGCTTATTATAGTTAATCTTTCCACCTCTTTCCCGGCTTTCCTAAGTTTCCATTATACGAGAAGGGATATTCTTATATACTTGTAGTTTTGGATACAAATAAGAAAATTAGGTTTACAATGTATGGTTGGATGATTGGAACGCAAAGCACGCAAATATTCGTGGCGGACGCAGACTGAGATGGTTAGCGGAATTCGAGAACGTTTGCAATACGCACTTGAAAAATGTTACAAAATGCCATTCAATATTATTGCAAAACAAGACATTCCTTAGAATATGTACGAGTAAAAACAATAATTGAACAATTAAATGACAAACTGCCATGCGGGCAAAATAAATAAGCTAAGACATAATAATTAATAGGACTACTTCCTATAGAAGTTGTCGGAAACCAAACTTGACCCAAATATTGGGAGCTCGCGTCACAGTAACAAACGTGCTGGTGGAAACTAACAATTCGTGGTTGCTGCGTTTGCACTAACCAACTCGCATTTAAGAATAACAAAAAAACCGTGGAGCGTAGTCCACGGGTTCCGCTAGTAAAATTATAAAATACTAAATGCCGTTTTCTTAATGCATCGTTGAGTCTAGTTTAGTCTAACTATGAGCGGGTCCCAATGACCCAATAGATCACCGCTTATTTATAAATACTAAAGTACAGTCGTTTTTTGGCGGACAATAAACACTGTAGGCTGCTAGAACTGGAATATTCTCGAACTCACATATGACGTCAGGCAATTGTAATTTTCGAATCTGCGTCCGAAACGCAAACCTGTCACTCTACAAATGCCTTAAGATCTAAGATTTCGTATTTACACATGTATAAACAATTATAGGTTTAATGTGTTTCCCAAAACATATGGAGGAACTGAAAATTAACAGATCTCTAGAACCAATTACGTCAGCAACGACGCATTTTCTGAATAGGATTCTAAAATTAGTTTTCAGTCGGAGGCGTCGGTTTGTAGTTGGTCCAAATTAGTGAACGGTAAAGCACTCGCGGCAGCAGTTGGAAAAGGTTACTAGTGGTTACCGGTCTTGAAAGTTCTTCAAGGATCCCGTATCCTTTAATATATCGTTCGTGATCTTGCATTTTTAAAGAAGTTCAGGATTCTAAAACAAATTAAAATTTAATTTTACTTGGTGTGTGCGTCGACCCGCAGCTGTAAATTATAGACGGTTTCTGCGTAGTCATTTGCATTTCCCCTTCAGAAATTATAAAGCGACCGCCTGCAGTTGTTCCAGAGCCGGATGTGTCAATAACAATTAAAATTTAAACTTAGCACCTACACGTTTAAATAGAATTGGTGCCCATTAGAAGAGTTAAAAAATTAAAACGCATTATTATTATTATTTCGCAGAAAAATTAGTTGCTGGAGTGGTGATCGTGTAAACATGGCCTGGAACTAAAGAGCACTGTGATAATATTGATGCCCTAAGGTTTAAATTTTAAATAGAGTGATTTTAATATATTGGTGTTGTTTTTATATAAACTGTACTATAGTTTACTATGCCTAGTATGGCATCTTCACATGGTGGCGTAGTTTACTACGTCGTGACTGTCCCAAAGGAAGAACAATGGTATGTTGCATATTTTGTTTTGAGTTTTAATGCATTTACAATTGTACCTGCACCAAACGTTCTGAACAACTTTCATCACAGATTATTTTATTTATTATATACAGGCTGTTTCAAATTCGAGCCCCACCATGGGGATCTCGCTTATTTGAAGAGGTAGAAAGTTGGTAAAATTGAGGCAAAGTTGCCAAATTTTATGCCTGATAATAATCTGCAATGAAATTTAAAGTAGCCACTCTGGTTTTGCAGATATCTGAAAAAAACTGAAATTTTGGATTTTTTATTTTCGGCTATAACGCAATTATCATTTATGCTACATATTTCTAGTTAACGCATTATTAAGACACTTTTTTATGCTGAATCTAAATTTTTATCAGATTTGGTGTAACTGTTACCATTGTTCATTTTCCACTGTCAACTTGTTTTTTTGTTATTGTTGGCATTTTAAATTTTTTCATATTTGGATAGAGTTTTCAATTCTTTTTTCAACGATGTGTCACACTTTGCATTTTGTTTAAATTTTGTGCGTTTTATTACAGACAATAACAATTTCATAAGAGTGCCATGGACAGACCACGTCATTTAATTTATTTTGAAATAATTCTAGTAGGCCATGAACTGATGGAAGTAAAACAAAACACTTCCCGTATTTACTTTTATTTTTAGATACATTAAGTATGCGAAAATTTCAGGAAACTTTGTTTTGAACATGTGCAGTAGGTTAAGTTATTTTTTGCAAAAACAAATGAATGACACTGTTACTAACACGCATATTAGAGAGTTCATTTTAGGCGAGCTTCTGAGCATGCTTTACAAAGGTGTCAAATGTCTTAACCTGTTATTCAAATTTGTTATGTCAGTTGCAAACATAAAAACTGCAAGTGAAATTTTCAGTAAATTGTGTATTTTATAAACTTTGTCATTCATTTGTTTTTGTAAAAAATAACCTGCTGCACATGCTCAAAACAAAGTTTCCTGAAATTTTCGCATACTTAATGTATCCAAAAATAAAAGTAAACACGGGAAGTGTTTTGTTTTACTTCCATCAGTTCATAGCCTGCTAAAATTTTTTCAAAATAAATAAAATGACGTGGTTTTTCCATGCCACTCTTATGAAATATTTATTTTCTATAATAAAATGCTCAAAACTTCAACAAAATGCAAAGTGTGACACATCATTGAAACCAGAATTAAAAACTCTATCTAAATATGAAAAAATTTAAAATACCGACCATAAGAAAAAAAAAGCTGACAGTCGAAAATGAACAATGGTAACAGTTACACCAAATCTGATACAAAAATTTAAATTAAGCATAAGAAAGTGTCCTAATAATGCCTGAACTAGAAATAAGTAGCATAAATGATAAAAGCGTTATAGCCGAAAATAAAAAATCCAAAATTTCAGTTTTTTTCAGATATCTGTAAAACCAGAGTGGCTACTTTGAATTTCTTTATAGACTATTGTTAGGCTTAAAATTTGGCAACTTTGCCTCAATTTAACCAACTCTCTATCTCTTCAAATAAGCGAGATCCCCAAGGTGGGGCTCGAATTTGAAACAGCCTGTAGAGTGAGTCATTTCAATATCTCATGAGCTGTGAATGGCGTGTACGACGCGACGCGTTTAGTCTGCTGCGCAACAGCCCACGAGATCTGAAATCTACTCTACCTCTATCGTGAAGCATGTAGGTACTCGTAGATTCTCTTTTAAAAGTCGCCAATACTTAAATGAGAAATTTTTTTTCTGTTAGAAGTATCTAACGGAAACCACTCGCTCACTCGTTGTAAATTACCAACTGAAACCATCTTGAAAGGGCGCAGGACATTGTTAGTATTTCTTTTAGATTGTCTTTAATTGTTTATAGTTGTTTTTCTCTATTTATGTGATTTCCGTCACTTTTTCCACATTGCCGATAAATTTGATATTTTGGTATGATTTTTATATTATTTCTAGACTTCCACATGATTTGTCTCCTTTTTTTTTGTTAAGCTAAAATAGCGGATTGTAGTAGAACCACACTGTTATAAAAAAAAAGCACATAAAATAGCCCGGGTTCCATATATAACCCGCCTTTTTCATTCAATTGCCGTCATTTCCCCCTCCATATCTATCTCGCCGTTTTCTTTCAGTTTTTGTCATGGTTTAAAAAAAAGTGCAATAAACCTGTTTTTAAACCGTCATTTCGTTTTAATTTTTTTTCGGATACTTAAACAAAAAAATCGGTTTTTGAACTTGCTGGCTGACTGCACACAAGAGTGAATTGAATCGTAATTTAAATCTTAACGATTTATATAAAAATCATTGATTTAAATCAATCGGATTTTGAGTGGTGTGTTGTTTTCATATTAAATTTTCCAATCAGAACAATAACGTGCATAATTTGGCTGAAAACTTAATATAAAATAGATTTAAATAAAATTGTTGCACAATTATACAAGGTGAGTAAAAACAAGTAAGTTGTAATGTCTAAATTTGTAAATATTGATTTGTTAAATTTCCCACTTTGTCGATTTTCAGCTTTTTATACGTTTCATTATTGGCCTACTTATGGGAACTAGGCAATGTTTAAACATCAAAGGTATTTCATTCAAAAATTTTGATATATAACGCTATGAAAAAGAAATTTTGCCAGGGAGAGGGAGGCAACTGCTGCTATTTTAAAAACATAGGTTGGTTTTCATAGCAATCAATAACGAAACTTATAAAGAATTGAAGATCGACAAAGTGTGCGCTGAAATTTAACAAACAACTTTTATTAAAGCTATTTTTTCAGGTAATCAATATTTACGAAGTTTCAAAAATTATGCGTTATTTTTTACTCACCCTGTATACTTTATTTAGACGCACTTATTATTTGAGGAACAGACCTGTTTGATTTTGGGAACTGACCTGTTCCTTTCGGAGAATGTCATTTTTAGGAGCAATTTGTTTTATTCTAGTTTTCTCATTTTACTTATCTAATCTTTCCTCATTTTTCCCCCTCCTTTTTCCCCACTGGCCTTCTTTTGTCCGTTTCCTTATACTCCCTACTCGCCTTTTCCCTTCCCTCTTATTTATCTCCATCCCCTTTTTTCTTCGCCTCCTTCGTTCCTCTGAATTTCTCTCCGCGTTTCCCTGTTTCCCCTTCTCCTTTTATCGCCTCCCTTCCTATCTTACTTTTACCTTCTCCCAATTTTAACTCTCTAATTCCTCCGTTCGCCCTCTCGTTTGCATTCTCCTCCACTAGATTCCCTGGATTTTAAGTTTTTAAAATTTTTGTTAGTCTGGTTTTATTCCTTTGATTGTTATTGTATTTTTTCCTTATTCCTTTATCTGTAGCCATTCGGTCCCACTATTTCCCAATGTTTAGTAATGTTACAGAAGTCTTTCATTAGATAGATATTTAATGTAAATATTGATTAATTTCTTACCTATTTTTTTAAACAAATTATTGGAATGGGTAAAAACCGTTTACTTGAACATAAACCAATTTTGAATATAACGGATGCATACTTGCATACGTACGTACTTTCGTTGCTCTCAGATGCATCTAATGTTTAGGAAAACTCGCATGGCCTCTAGTAGTTAACAGTATATTGCAGCATTATCTTCGGTGCACCAGCTCAGCATGCCTAAAATACCTATGAGAGAAGGATTAGGAGAAGGCGCTTATCAGGCCGTATACCGGGTAACCGATTAATGGACATCGCATCTATATCAATGTGGGCATTTGGGATCAATCCTTCGCGGAAGACATGAGCCTAATACAACTGCGGGATAGGGGCATCTTGCGCCACCCCATTATATACGTTTTGGGTTTACGTTAATACTCCTTCAATTAACCAGGTCGAGTGATCTCCTAGTCCCACCGTACTGGCTAGATCCCATGAGTACAGTTAACTATTTCGACGAGATTTATCGACTTTATTTGGGCCCAACAACAATCAACAATAAGAAGAATCAGAACAATATCAACACATCAATTACATTAACAACAAATCATAGTCGGTAGATACAACAATACTACTTTATATTTACTACTAACAACAACAGTTCCTCATTTAACAATCGTTAAACACAACATTGTTACTTGTCTAACGACTTTTTAAACAAAAATCGTATTTTCACATGATTACATAAAATTCCGGCTTCACATTTTTTTCTTTATTCCCTGAAAAGCTCCCGTAATTTATTCTTATTTCCTTTATTAGATTTAATTTTCTCGTTGCGCTTTTCTGGCGAGTTTTCCTATAATCCCGTTGACATTGAAGGAATAATCAGGAACATAGAACGCGATTCTGTAAACCAATCTAGTACGTCTCGACGATAACAAATTACCAAGCTTGTAAATTGCTCTTCAAAATTAAACTAATCCCCTAAATTATTATACGTAACAATTCTGAAGCGTAATCAGAGATCTGGAATTCCCTTTTCTTTGGCCAATATTCCTTGTTTCCTCTGTAGCTGTTATTCGCATCAATAAATCAACAAAAGTTACGATTTTACGTTGCATGATGTTTCAATGTTGTGTCCCATTCTAGAGATGGTATGACAACTTTATTAGTAATAAGATATGACAGGGGAAAGGGACGGTGACAACCAGAGTGACAAATTGGCCTTATTTTTATCAACACGTCCTTGTCAGGGTTTCGCCGTGATGTCTCTTGAGTCCCGAACCTGATAGATAGCGCAATCTAAACTCCAAGGGATGATCTCGATTCGTCCTGAAGCAAACCTATATATTATACACTGAGTTCTATAGATGTATTGTAGAGAACCAACTCTATTCAGCATCTTTCCCATATAAATGTCACAGGAATGTTAGCACGAAAACAAACAGCGCCTATTATCACCACGAGTCTCTTTTAATTTTGAACGTATGTTATGTAGAAATCAGTAATAGTAGTACTAATAAAAATAATACCTATATCTGGAAAACTCAAAATTATTTTTGCTAAATGAACATGAAGGGTACATACACTTTCGTCAATTAAATAAACTCGAAAAGAACTGATATACCAACCTATTTCATTAATCTTATAGTAAAGATTGCAAGTAAAAGGATGACAAAAAATTCGTATGGTGTAAGAAGGCGAAAGAGCGAAAGCGTATTACTTCTGTTGAAAATTAAACGTTTTATAAACTGTGAAAATTCGCAATACATAGGTGTAAGTGACAATTTAAAACATTGGAAACTTCTGAACGACTTTCCCATACTACTACGCCAATCACGTAACGTAAGCTCCGCCCGCCCCTTGACCAACAAGAAAGACACGTTCTCATTGGTCGATGGGTGGGGCTTAACGTGGTGGGAGTTAGTACAGCTGGAGGACTATCTACTTACCACGTGGCGTAAGCCCTGCCCTCAACCAATGAGAGCGAAGCGCGGGAGATATCATTAAAACAGGATGTACTGTTAAAGATAAACAGAGTAAAACGGGCTCAAACCGACTAAACACACGGTTAAAGAGAAACTGACTACGAGGAACTGAAACCGGATAAAACAGATACCTGAACGGTTCAAAAGAAACTGACCAAAACCGACTAGATTCAAATCTCCCGTGCTTCGCTCTCAATGGTCGAGGGCGGGGCTTACGTCACATGATGGGTCGAGTGGGGGTGGGAAATACCTACTTGCAACGAGGCACAAGCCCCATCCCTAGACCAATGAGAGCGAAGCGCTATTTATTAGAATAAGGGGAACTGTTAAAGATAAACACAGTAAAACGGACTTAAAACAACTAAGAAACTGGTGAGCGGTTAAAAATAAACTGAATAAAACCGAGTCAAAACAACTAAAAACAAGTGTTCGGGAAATATAAAATAACTAATACCGTGTAAAACAGACTATATTCAAATTTCCGCGCTTCACCTCTCATTTGTCGAAGAGCGGGGCTTAACTTACGTGGTTGGAGTGGTGCGACTGGAACAGCTAGGGGAGTACCTACTTACCACGTGGTTATAAGCCCCGCCCTTCGACCACTGAGATCGTAGCGCGGTAGATTTGAGTAAAACTGGGGAACCGTTAAAGATAAACAGAGAAAAACGGACAAAAGCAACTAAAAAATAGGTGAGTGGTTAAAGATAAACTGACTAAAACGAACTAAAAACGGGGGGGGGCAGTTAAAGTTAAAATAACCATCGCCGAATAAAATTAACCAAATACAAATTTCCCGCGCTTTGCCGCTCAGTGGTCGAAGGGCGTGGCTTAACTCACGTGGTAGGAGTGGTCCGACTGGAACAGCTAGGCGAGTACCTACTTACCACCTGGCATAAGCCCCGCCTGTCGACCAATAAGAGCGAAGTGCGGGATATTTCAATGAAACAGTAAAGCCAACTAAAAAACAGATGACCGGTCAAAGATAAAATGATAATATAACCGAGTAGATTCAAATACCCCGCGCTTCAATCTAATTGATCGAGGGGCGGGGCTTAATTCACGTGGTAGGAGGAGTGGAGGGGAGGGGGTAGAACCGCTGTCGGAATACCTACCCATAACGGTATAGCTTTTAACAATTTTAAATAGCCTCATTAGAAGAAAAAAATCGTTTGGCGCTAGGTCTGGCGATCTTGGAGGATTACTCTTAACTATAAATGTTACTGCGTTATTTTCAAAATCAAAATTAGTCCTCTTACTCCCGATTATTCTACTATCACTGTTGAGGGATTAATTTCCAAATTTTTTAAAAACTTATAGAGAGCATCACAAGGAAATTAGAACATTGGACAAGACTTAACACTTATACTTAGCTGTATCAGCTTATAACATTTTTAGAAATCACCTGACCAGTTTCATATAATTATATTTTGTAATACATACGTAGCAGCAACGTCCTGACAGTAACACACGTGCATTAGCCCCCATAGGGTTCGACCAGTTTACTTTCACGTCTAAAATTGAAATTTTAATTTTAACTTGTCGTGTATGTCCAGATGCCAAATACCCACCAACCTTTTGTCTTATGCAAGCATACAAATAGACTAAACAGTACAGTAATAACTACAACATATGATTGTAGTAGCAATTTTGCTATGCACCTATAGTCAAAAACATAACATTTAAAAGGTTTTTCGCCCGTATGAGTTTTCATATGTATTTGTAAGTCGCCCCTTGGGTTACATTTAGGTTTTCTGAAAATCTTGGAAATTTCTTCAAAATTTTAAGAGAAACAACAAAGAATGCATTGCTACACACAAAAAGCAGAAGATTTATATTTATAGGTTGCAATGAAAACAATTTACATGTTGTATATGTTGTTTACTGCATGTTTTGAGACATAAATTTCAGAGTGGAAATTTCTGGAATTACTAAAATGTATAGCTCCAAGTTCAGTTGGAAAATTAAATTTACAAAAAGTTTATGGAATTTCTAAGTATTTACAAAGTTTTCCGGAATTACTAATATTAACGTACTATAATGTTCTTGAATGTTCTGTAAAATTACGAACATTAGACATTACTGAAGCGTCAGGGGTTGATTTGGAATACATTAATAAGCTAGCTTAATAGTCCTTCGCCCATTTAGATGAAAATTAGTGTCGTAAAGTGTATCCATAAGTGGGTTTATTACAGCACATTACGTACATAAACGTGCTATAGATGTATTTAGTAGATGTACATACATACATTTGTAAAACACTCACGAAATATGTATATTATATAAACAATAGTCAAAATGTGTGAATCAGAAACAAAGTATGCAGTAAACAGCATGACATGACCGCCAATGTAGGTGCGTCTCAATATTTACGACATATTTGAAATTTATAAAATTCATGCAAATTATATCTATAAATTTGACTTATTTAAGTTCTGTGAATTTAAATTTAATTCGTGGATTTATAAATAAGAAAATTACTAAAGCCTCTTTATATTTATGCTAATAAATTAAATAATTTGATTTCTGTAGCTTTGAAATGGAATGACAGGAATCGAACCAGCAATAAAGAAATAAAAGTTCTAATTTTAATATGTTTAATATTTATTGCAGCTGAAGGGTAGATTATTTCTTCTCGAGTGTTTCTGGTTTTAGAATTAATATTATATGGGGTAAACCGCGCTTAAAAATGTTGTACACTTTGTTCCATTAACACAGATACTTCCACATACTTCCACCATACTTCCATGTAGTTTCACATACTTCCACTAACTGCCGCGTACTTCAATATACTTCCGTCGTACTTCCACATACTTCCACCGTACATCCAC
The DNA here is from genome assembly GCA_958336395.1 of Ctenicera cuprea. Lineage (NCBI taxonomy): Eukaryota > Metazoa > Arthropoda > Insecta > Coleoptera > Elateridae > Ctenicera > Ctenicera cuprea. The sequence continues at coordinate 12,834,651 of OY284495.1, read as the reverse complement.
TTCAACCGCACTTCCACGTACTTCCACTTACTTCCACGTACTTTCACTTACTTCCACGTACTTTCACTTACTTCCACACACTTATACATACTTTCACGTACTTCCACTTACTTGCATGTACTTCAACCGTACTTCCACTTACTTACACTTCTACTTACTTCCACATACTTCCACGTACTTCCACTTGCTTTCACGTACTTCCACATACTTCCACTTCCACGTACTTCCACCTTACTTCCACGCACTCCCACTACTACTTTCCACGTACTTTAACTTACTTCCACGTACTTTCACTTCCTTCCACATACTTATACATACTTCCACGTACTGCCACTTACTTGCATGTACTTCAACCGTACTTCCACTTACTTACACTTCTACTTACTTCCACATACTTCCACGTACTTCCACTTGCTTTCACGTACTTCCACTTGCTTTCACGTACTTCCACTTGCTTTCACGTACTTCCACTTCCACGTACTTCCACCTTACTTCCACGCACTACTTACTTCTATTTACTTCACCTTTACTTCCAGATACTTCCACATATTTCCACATACTTCCACTTGCATGTACTTCCACCGTACTTCCACTTACTTCCACCATACTTCCACGTACTTCCACATACTTCCACGTACTTCCACTACTACTAACTTCTGTTTACTTCCACATACTTCCACCATACTTCCACGTACTTCCACCTTACTTCCACCTTACCTCCACGTACTTCCACTACTGCTTACTTCTATTTACTGCCACATACTTCACTTTTACTTCCAGATACTTCCACATATTTCCACAAACTTCCACTTACTTGCATGTACTTCCACCGTACTTCCACTTACTTCCACTATACTTCCACTATACTTCCACCATACTTCCACTACTACTTACTTCTATTTACTTCCACATACTTTATTTTTACGTCGCTAATTTTTGCAAAATTTTGGAAATAAACGGAAAAATATTTCACAATAACTAGTCGGGCGATTTTTTTTAAATTTTGTAACCATTAGTGCTACAGACGAACTGCAATTTGGTTGGTGTCCCAAGCGGCTAATTATATATAAATCAGGCCCCTGCATTGAATAAACGAGGGACGGTAGAACATTTCTGTTAAAGCTAAATTATTTATGAAACGAAAGCAGAATAAGATTCGAAACCTAATTTTTAAACAAAGCATGATTTCGAGTAAGCTAATCTTCTCCCCTCTTCCCAATTGTTTATTCGACAAATTTTCTGTTTGGCGTCTGAATTTCTTTAGTCAAAACTTATATTTTCCCAAAAAAAAACTATTTTGTCTCAGAAAAACAGGAATTGGGTTTCTAACTAAAATTCTAACACCCGCTTCCAATTTAATTTTTTTTCTATTTTCACAATATTTATTGATTCATAATATGTACATTTCACACTAAACTAAATTAAACTAAACCTATAACATATTACGGCTGAAAGGCGGTTTAGAAGCCGTCTCCTCTCCAGCTTTGAAGTTTTCCGTTGCTGGGCATATTAAAATCGTAGATCCATACCATAATAAAGCATCCCCGTATAAGGTCGCGATACAACTACAATATTCGCCGCTGGGTGCCGCCACTTGAAATAAAGCGAACTTTATTTAAATAGCTAAGGTCGCGATACAGTTATAAAACCCGCCGCTGGGCGTCGCCACTAAAAATAAAGCGAACTTCATTTAAATAGCTACGAAAAGAATATTATGTTAATGTAAGTCAATCTAATTTAACGATGTGTTCTTATAGTACCTCTTGGTGCGTAAAACGTTGATACAAAAATACTTTTGATAATATAGTATAAGTAACAATTTCTAAAGTGTGGGAAAGTACAGGCGAAGTGCTTCGCTTATTTTTATAACTTTTTTATATTCGTTTTCTTGCACATTTTCTCTCCCTTGAATGTACCACATATTGGTGAATGAAGAATATTTACATATATTTTTATTATAAATAAATTTCCTTTGTTCTGCTGATACTCTCCAATAACCCTTGGCTACATGAATATTCTAGTACTTATATTTAGAGCATTCGAAATTTTATTATAATTTTGTTCCCCTAAAATTTTCAACCAAATTGAAAAGTATCCGTGGGCACGTGAATCCCCACTTGGCCCGCACATTATTTCCTTTCCCTGTCGCACTCATTAGCTGCCTATCCCTTTTCTGTCGCACACACGTACGTCTATGTTTTCAGTTAAGTTTTATTAAAAATCAAATAAATAATGCAGCTAACTCACTTATTTACACTCGATACACGTGGCAGTTTACTACTTATTAGATTGTTAACATAATAAATTAATAAAATTCAAATATAACAAAGAATATAAGAAAATTAGGACGATGACATGTCTGATATGATAAAGTGCTCTTTATGTGCAATCGGTAAAATATTTGTTAGGTCAAATCATGTTCAAATTTAAATATTTTTTCCATCGTTTAATATTATTGCAAAAGTTATAGAGTTGGTCTTGATTTTCATTAAGCCCCATGCTGTTTGTTGTAATTTATTAGATTTCGTTGCATTAAATTCTAGCCTGGTATAGAATATAAATTAGCACACGTTGTACAAAGGTTATAAATAACAGCTATTATAACTTTATGTAGGTTTGAAATAGTTTTCTGATTGTTTAATCGCGTGCAAGGTTATTTAGGTTAGCAACTCCCAATCTCTCAATGTTACATTTTGGTTTACGATGTCAATATAACTTCTCTTTTTTGTTTTTTTTTTGAATTGTGAAAGTTATATTAAAATTGTTGATAGTGATGCTTCAAACATGCCAACTGCAATAGAAATGTATTTACAAAATTGGTAAAAAAAAAAAGGTAAAAATGTTCCCCTGGAATTCTGCCAAAAAAGTGTTTTAAAATTTGTGAAAAGTTCTTTTGGAGTAAACAGCAGTTACAATTTTTATTTACTATTTTTAATTATTGTCGGCTTATCTTATCTGCCGTTGAGGCTTATGAACGTCTGAACTTGCAGTTTTACAGCTCTTTGGTTAATAAGATTTTTGGAAATCATCAAGATTCACCGAAGTGTTGAACAAATCGTCAAAGATGGGCCGATGCCGCCAGGTCTCATTCATTCTCAAAAAACTCTGTGCAGACCTACTCTAATTACAAACTACGCATTAAACATTCAGCGTTCTGAACATCACTACATGAAAATATGTTACTAACGAAGGTGTTATTTTCTTCCATGGAAATTCCACCGAGTCTAATATTTAACCCTTTAATAAGTCTGCTACGTTATCTTCAGTGCACTAATTCGACGTACCTAAAAACCTATAAGAAAACAACAGGACGATTATCCCACCAAATACCGGTTATCCTACAGTTAAACCGATCAATGGAAATCGCATACCATACGGGTCCGCCCCCCAGATTCGGCCTTGAGTTTTGCGGAGCACCTGGTTGACATAATACGGCCCCACCCCCGCACCAATTATAACTATTACTTGCATTGGAAAACAATTTTAAGCACATTTTTTCTCCTTGTTGCACAAACTTATAATCATTTCTTTGCAATTCTCATCCCACACATAATCCCAATGATGGCAGAGTATTTAAATTTTAAAATAAAATCCAAAATTCAGTTCAGGTTTTGGACTATTCCGGGGGGGGAGGGGGGGTTACGCCGTTGCCCATGTATCCCGACTCCTATGGGAGTAGGCGAGGGTCAAGGCATGATAATGCATAGATAATCTCATGAAATTATTTGTCAACTGATAATTTATTAAACCTTAAGCATAAGGCACCTTATGTGCCTACCATAATAAAAAATCTCGACCAGTTAAACTTTTAACACATTCTTCATCTTATCCAACTTTTATTCTACAGTATTACAAAATTCAATATAATGAATATAGAGTACAAATTTAGTGATGGGCATAATCGAATGAATTTAATAATCGAATCATTCATTCGGAAAAAATCATCATTTGATTGTAGCTATGCGGTAAAATGTTGTAAAAATGCGCTTGGCTTCCTTCTCGAATGCTCTTCTGAATGAATTCTCGTTCTCATCGTCTTTCCTCGGGCCGATCTACAGAAACAGAGTAAACCTTCGGCTTCGAATAATTCGAAATCGAGTTTTAACCTTTAGTAGCATAAAAATTCTATTTTGTTTATTTACGTACGCAAGTTATACTTCCTTTATAACAAAACATTAATTTCTTGCAGTATTTTAATTTCATGACAGTTTTTAAAAAATGAGACCCGGGGCAAAACATGTTTGGAAGTATTTCACAAAATCTTTCGACAATAACTTTGCAACGTGCAATTTGTGCAAAAATGTATGAAGAAAAATGCAACCAATTTAAGAGAGTTTTGATTAATGTATTGTTTACAAGTATGGTTAATAATTATTATATAAAGATTCTATTTTTATTTTTTTGTTGTGAAGTGTCCTTGTTTTTATTAACAGTATTATTTTAAATATTAACAATTTATATATTTATAATTTCATATTTTTTATTATTTAGACTTTCAGGGCAATAGCAATTTTTCAAATACGACCCCGCGCTGAAATGACCGCAGAAAGCAAAGCAGTGCGGGGTTAACTGCTGTGTCTGCCATCAGTAATATCCGAACATTCAAATCAAATCATTCCCATCTTGTTATCCCTCGTGGTTCCTATTCATTCGGATTCCGCGAATTCTATCTGCCTTCCCATCATGGTACTACGAGTCGTACTATCATTTGCATTGGTCATTTGCAGCTGGCTATTGTAGATTCCATCGCTTCAACGTTCGCTTGCAAAGCAGACAAAAGCTGAACATTTTCTTTATAAAATCGTAAAATTGTTCGAATGATTTTCTGTAACGTTTCGAGCTATTTCTACAATCGAATGGATCGATTTGAAATATCTACTTAGTACAAAGTAATAAAATAATTCGATTCTTTAATAACACGTATTTCTCCACACATTTGTTTGAAATACCTTTTTTTTGCGGGTTATCTTCTCAGGGACAAATTACCCCCTTCCTGTACAGTTTTGCGACATCCCGCTCCATTGTTATCATAATTATATTGTTTTGCTAATATATGTTTTTCTATTCCAGTACGGACAGTGGTTGGGACAACCCATTTCGACCAGGTGGAGACCTGAGCCGTGAAGCAGACGAAATAGTAGAACTAATAAAGGGAGGCAAGCCCATCACCCCTACATCGGGCAGCGCTCCATCCCCGCCTTTGCTAGACCAGAATGATATGAAATATGCCAATAATACGGCACACGAACCCATCACCGAGTCTCCCAAGAAGGCGACGGCGACGACCCTGAACGCCACCCCCCAAAGTGCAAATGGAAATGTAAAAAACGAGAAAGCGACATCTCCTGGTGCGGTGGATATTCAAAGAGGGACCTTGGTGCCTGCAGGAGATGCTTCTCAAGTCGAACATGTTGTCATAAAAAAGAAACCAAAGTGCAAGTGTTGTGTGATACAATAACTCTCGGTAAAGCCTCTTAGTCAATAGACTTGTTAATGTTATATATTTTATAAGAATGATGAGAAGCTTATGCTTTTACCAGCCACACAAATACTACCACGACCAATTTGAGCTTCTCGGGGCACTATTCTTAAATAAGTTTAGCTAAATTTTTATATGGAAGTTCAGGATTTTTTAAATGTTTAGCTTGTACTAAATTTCATTCATATTTCTCTAGCCTGCCATGCTAAACGTAGAGCTGCTATTTCATTGTGACTTTGTAGAATTTGCATCACTCGATATACTAAGAACATTTTTAGTGTTGAAGCGTGATAATTAGTAGAGAACCTCGATTTATCTTGTGTTTTAAGAACTTTCAACTACCTTCAAAGGGGATTTTCCTCACTACGGTAAGGTTATTTTGGAATCGGAATTTGGCAAAATGAATAATCAATGTATGTAAATGTTGATCATTGTTATTGGTAAAGAAATATCAAGGACAATTTGACCTTTTCTGCATTTTTGGGCATGAAATTTGTCAACTATAATTTTTGTATGGCTATAAAATTCATGCGAACAATTCGACGGTTTGCTTTTGAAACGGAAAAGTTTGTTATAAACACAAGACAACAGCAGAGGTTCTAAATTTCTATGTATTTTTGTGTCTCTAAGGTTTACTTCAAGGGAATGAAATTGAAAGTCTGAAAAGTTCAGTTGAAGCATAAATATTAATTACATCATCACGCAAGATGTAAATTTGAGAATCGAGCCCCAGGTTCATGAAATCTATTGTAGTTACCTTAATTTTCAATTTCTACTAATCCTATTGAAAGTCAGAGAACTTAAGAAGCAATACTGTTTTTACTCGTGCTAGGAAGAACTGATGATTATTCTATTTTTGTTATATGTACATTAGTTACATACTTTCTATAATTATTATTTTTAAAATACAAATAGGTGGCTAATTTGCAGCTGCATTATGTTATTATGTTTATATAATATGCATAAAAAGAATATTGTGCTTATCTTAGTTTTTTAACAAAAATATTATTTTTAATCATGTGATGTAAGTGATAATTTGACAGCATTTATGAGTTTCTTGTGATTATTTTACAGAATAATAACATACGAATTTATGAGATAAAATTGAAAAGCCAAAAGGTTAGTAATTAATATCTAAAGTATGTAAAAGTTATAGTACAATGTTTTGGATCTGATTAAAGTATGTTTTACGTGTGTGTTTAACACAGACACGTTGGATTCGGGTAACGTGGTATATACTTTAGAGGAATCTTTAGAGCATGTATTTAGTTATATGTTTTCTGCTATTTAATATTTCATGTTTTATACTAATGTGAGTCCTAGATATTGTTGTTGATTAATATTATTTGTTCATGTGTGTTTGTGTGTCTGATGTGAAAGTTGTGAATCAAAATGAGGAGTACGTAATTATTTTGGTAACGATATATTATATACCAGTGAAAATTCTGGGATAAACTAGTAATAGTGATGATTTAAATACCCTAAAATGTAAAAATGGTGGAGAGATTAATTATATATTTAATATTTTAGATATAAGTATATAACGTCCTTTGTTTGTAATATGTGTATGTAATACGACAGCAGCTTTTATGCTTTAAGAGGTGTATAAAGATAGATTGTACATTCTTGAACAGTTACTGCAGCACTCTTCACCTTCTTGTTTTATTTACTAAACACTTTTTATATATTTTCCTTTTAAATATATTCTGGTGTATTATATTGTAAAGATTTACCTAATTTATACATCATGCCTGCATTGCATTAAATCATTTATAATGTAGTTATTTTTAATTTATTATTTCCTGCAATAACCTCCATCTTTATTAAGGTTGACATAATCAAGGATGACCACAGTGCACCTTGATATATACAAATACAATCATTTTTACAACTTTCTAAAATTGTACTCAGAGTTCTCAAAAGTTATGCACAAAAATCTCAAAAAATTTCCAAAATATCTGTACATTTTCTAAAACTAAAAATTTAAAAAGTTCGTCACATTGAAGAGTTTTAAGTTTTCTCCTTTTCCAAAATTTACCAATAATATTAAAGAAATTTTAGCAGTCAATTCTGAATTGATTCTTAAAGAAAGACATTTCCTATATGCAAAATTTCAAATTGCTAATTTATTGAAAGAGATGTCAATCAATACCAATAAATCAAAAAATAAAATAAATAATCAAAATAATTTATTACTTCAATCGATTAAAGAAAAAATTTGAGTAAATAATCTGATTTCTGTTAAGGCAGATAAAGGAAACACCTTAGTTATATTACCCAATAACATCTACTTACAAAAAACCAATTCAAACTTAAAAACTTTAACTAGTAATCCTACCAAAAATTATCAAAAAGAATTAAAACAAACATTAGAAAATTGCCAGGTTTGTTTAACAAATTATCAAAAAAGACAAATAATAGATCCAAATCCACAACCACCAAAACTATACGGTTTATTAAAAATACACAAACCCAACCTGTCCATCAGACCAGTGGTATCATACATAAATGCACCCAACCATATGCTAGCAAAAATACTAAATAATATAGTTACCAGTTTTATTATAAACCAAAATATTCAGTTAAAAATTCTTCTAAATTAATCAAAAAGTTATCTAACTTACATTTACCACCACAAAGCAAGCTAGTTAGTTTTGATGTTACTAATATGTTTTCCCAAATACCTCCTCAAACGTTGAGTTAATAAAACGGACTGAGTTGATTCAATTATTTGAACTTTGCACCAATCAAAATTATTTTACTTTTAGTAATAAAATTTATATCCAAAAAGATGGTTTACCCATGGGAAGTCCAATTTCACCTCTTTTAGCTAACATGTTTATGGAAAATCTAGAAAATCAAATATTCGAATCAAAATCTGAGAAAGTTATATTTTGTTTTCGTTATGTTGATGACATTTTAGCATGTTTTAATAGTTTATTTGATTTTAATTAATGAATTTTTAATTTTTATTAACAGCTTGCACCCAAACATAAAATTTACACTAGAAACAACAAAATAAGTCCATTAACTTTTTAGATTTAAACAAAAATTAATTCAACTAATAAATTTGAGTACTCAGTTTATAAAACCTACACAAACAGACATTGCAATACCACACGATTCTTGTCATCATAAAACACATAAATTAGCAGCATACAGGTCCCTGATACATAGCGCTTTGAGGGTCCCTTTAGATGAAATTAATTATAATAGAGAAATTTCAATTATTAAACAAATTGCGTACAGTAATGGTTATAATACTAAACTTATATACATTAATTAAAGAAAAAGATTATAAATTAGCCATTCAAAAAATTTATCCCAATACTCTAAGTTCATTCAATACAATTAAATATGCTTCGATCCCATATTTTGGTGACAAATCAGAAAAAGATTGCTAAAATTATAAACAAAAATAAATATAAAGTAAGCTTTAAAACATCTAGAAATATCTTAAACACTTTGTTTAATGCAAAATCAAAAACGGACGATTTGCTTAAATCAGGCATTTACAAATTAAATTGTTCGCATTGTAATTCGGTTTATATAGGCCAGACAATAAGAAATTTTGATATTAGGTATAAAGAACACGTACCTACTTTGTTACAAATACAAACACCCACATAAATCCAATTACGCTAAACACTTACTAGAATACAACCATTCAATGACATCTAATAACACCATAAAATGCTTACACTTTTGTGATGATAAAAGTAAATTAGATATACTAGAAGCTTTCGAAATTCACAAACATTTAAAAACTGTACCCTTAATGAATGAGCAAATTGATCTCTTAAATTCTCCTTTATTGGACATTTTGGAATAAGAAATCAAGTCATCTGCAGACGATTACCGAGATAAGTCACCAAGTTCTATTGCTATAACAACACTAACTGTTTACTTCCTAATATAACCTTTGACAATGGCATGTAAACATGCCGAAATACTATAAGGTTAAAATAAAAAAATATTGTTAAAGTAATTAAGTATTTTATATACAGACTCATTATCACATTGAAGTTTGTAAAATCTTGAATTTTGGTGTGAAGCAACTAACTGGTAGAAAAGAAGTGGTACAAAAATTTTAAATTTTTATTAACAAATGTACAAATCTCTAGTTTAATACATTTTACATTTATCAACTAACTTTTCTAAACTCTTAAAATAATAACATTTGTTCTTTTCTCAAAATGGTCATTTATGGCAGTTGGTCTAGTCATTGGTTACTTTTGTAGGGAAATAACTAGTGTTGTAAAATTCCGGAAATATTAATTTTGGAAATTTTCAGATACATTGATATACCTTTTTCTTTTTTGTCAATCATGAGAATTCTCTGTGAATCCCAAAAAATGGTCTGCCATGACTTTTCTGCCCGGCGTAACCTTAAACTTGTTGGGATATTCTGTGCCCTTACGGTGCTACTGCATAGACTTGCTGGGACTCTGGGTCAGAATAAATAAGAATGAAACCAAGTCACATCTCCTGTCAGAATTTTATTAATAATGTTGGCAGGATTATCGCCACACAGTTGCAAGAACTCGCTGGATGTTGTGCTAGTTTTTAAATTGGTGCAAGTAATCGTGGCACCCACTTTGCACTCGCTTTGGCGATTCCAAGAAAAGCTTTGTAAGAAACTTTATCTACTTTCATTGGGTAATATCAATATTACAATACTAAAAGGTGTATCGCAATGAGCTCTATTACCATACCGAATTTCTATTACAATACCCAAATTTCTATTACGACACCATAATGAATTGTAATATAAAAATAACAGTATGATACGAAATATTAATTATTTATTATAAATATTTTAACAAAACAAACAAATTATTTGTTGTACACATTTATGATACATTTTTCGCTACACACCAATCATCAAATTTTTTTATTCTAGCTCATACCTGGTTTTTGACTTTGCGGGAATCAGGACTGAAATAGCCCCATTAGCTAGTGCTTCAATATCTGACGGCAGACTGTCTTCGGAATCATCCATTTCCAATAATTTATCTCAATTTGTGCAAGCGACGTAATTATTTTGCAACAAACTGACAGATGATAAAATAAAAATGAAACCAAGATATTAATGAAAATTGAATAACAGCCTACTAATAATAATGAATGTCACTAATGACATTTCTCAATGACAATATAAAATTTATTCTTAAATTTAAAATTTCATGAAAATAGATAAAACGTTGTACAATATTCTTATCGTAACATCATATTACTATATTCGACAGGTTATCAAACTCGGCCTCGTATGACAATTTTCCTATCTCGTATCGTAATATGATTTATTATGATACTTATATCGTAAATATCTATTATTATTGCTCTATATCTGCTTTTGTCCATTTTAAATTTATTACGCTATTTCACCTCACGCTTTTAACTGTTAAAATTAAACTAATCAGTTTGCATGGGTGAAACTTGGTAGTTACAGTTTTGACAGATGCGCATAAACAAAAGATTTAGTTTTTTTTTTTTTATACCGCCTGTTTGACATTCAGGAGGAGAATCAATGGACCTCTCCTCCTACCATGTTTAATGGTGCTACTATATTTGACTCGTAGTGACTGAATTGTGGTCCAGAACCTGTTTGTTGGGCAGCAGAGTAATCTAGAGTTCTTGAAGTGAACGGGTTAGAGGTGTACACGGGGTGGCTACTGGCTAGTACCATAACGAAGTACCGTTTGTTTTGGTCCCTTCTGCTAGTACTATAAGGGATTAGCATTTGTGCGGGTCCTTTGCGGAAGGTATGGTGTATCATTCTAAAGTTTAACTATACTCCCGGGGTCAATTGCCCTAGCCGCATTGTAGGTACTAGACGAGGCAGTAAGCCTACAACTCAGCTGGCCAGGGTGTTTATCAGCATGGGACGAAGAGGGGTTCCATCCCCAGATGAGTTGTTTATTGAAACCATATAATAATAGATAAGCAAGGCATATTTTGCGTAGGTGAGTTTATTGGCAAATTATTACAATTCACGAAATGTCTTTCTCAAATAAAATTAACAGTGTACCAGCGTTGGACTCTGGACTCTGGACTCTGGACTCTGGACTCTGGACTCTGGACTCTGGACTCTGGACTCTGGACTCTGGACTCTGGACTCTGGACTCTGGACTCTGGACTCTGGACTCTGGACTCTGGACTCTGGACTCTGGACTCTGGACTCTGGACTCTGGACTCTGGACTCTGGACTCTGGACTCTGGACTCTGGACTCTGGACTCTGGACTCTGGACTCTGGACTCTGGACTCTGGACTCTGGACTCTGGACTCTGGACTCTGGACTCTGGACTCTGGACTCTGGACTCTGGACTCTGGACTCTGGACTCTGGACTCTGGACTCTGGACTCTGGACTCTGGACTCTGGACTCTGGACTCTGGACTCTGGACTCTGGACTCTGGACTCTGGACTCTGGACTCTGGACTCTGGACTCTGGACTCTGGACTCTGGACTCTGGACTCTGGACTCTGGACTCTGGACTCTGGACTCTGGACTCTGGACTCTGGACTCTGGACTCTGGACTCTGGACTCTGGACTCTGGACTCTGGACTCTGGACTCTGGACTCTGGACTCTGGACTCTGGACTCTGGACTCTGGACTCTGGACTCTGGACTCTGGACTCTGGACTCTGGACTCTGGACTCTGGACTCTGGACTCTGGACTCTGGACTCTGGACTCTGGACTCTGGACTCTGGACTCTGGACTCTGGACTCTGGACTCTGGACTCTGGACTCTGGACTCTGGACTCTGGACTCTGGACTCTGGACTCTGGACTCTGGACTCTGGACTCTGGACTCTGGACTCTGGACTCTGGACTCTGGACTCTGGACTCTGGACTCTGGACTCTGGACTCTGGACTCTGGACTCTGGACTCTGGACTCTGGACTCTGGACTCTGGACTCTGGACTCTGGACTCTGGACTCTGGACTCTGGACTCTGGACTCTGGACTCTGGACTCTGGACTCTGGACTCTGGACTCTGGACTCTGGACTCTGGACTCTGGACTCTGGACTCTGGACTCTGGACTCTGGACTCTGGACTCTGGACTCTGGACTCTGGACTCTGGACTCTGGACTCTGGACTCTGGACTCTGGACTCTGGACTCTGGACTCTGGACTCTGGACTCTGGACTCTGGACTCTGGACTCTGGACTCTGGACTCTGGACTCTGGACTCTGGACTCTGGACTCTGGACTCTGGACTCTGGACTCTGGACTCTGGACTCTGGACTCTGGACTCTGGACTCTGGACTCTGGACTCTGGACTCTGGACTCTGGACTCTGGACTCTGGACTCTGGACTCTGGACTCTGGACTCTGGACTCTGGACTCTGGACTCTGGACTCTGGACTCTGGACTCTGGACTCTGGACTCTGGACTCTGGACTCTGGACTCTGGACTCTGGACTCTGGACTCTGGACTCTGGACTCTGGACTCTGGACTCTGGACTCTGGACTCTGGACTCTGGACTCTGGACTCTGGACTCTGGACTCTGGACTCTGGACTCTGGACTCTGGACTCTGGACTCTGGACTCTGGACTCTGGACTCTGGACTCTGGACTCTGGACTCTGGACTCTGGACTCTGGACTCTGGACTCTGGACTCTGGACTCTGGACTCTGGACTCTGGACTCTGGACTCTGGACTCTGGACTCTGGACTCTGGACTCTGGACTCTGGACTCTGGACTCTGGACTCTGGACTCTGGACTCTGGACTCTGGACTCTGGACTCTGGACTCTGGACTCTGGACTCTGGACTCTGGACTCTGGACTCTGGACTCTGGACTCTGGACTCTGGACTCTGGACTCTGGACTCTGGACTCTGGACTCTGGACTCTGGACTCTGGACTCTGGACTCTGGACTCTGGACTCTGGACTCTGGACTCTGGACTCTGGACTCTGGACTCTGGACTCTGGACTCTGGACTCTGGACTCTGGACTCTGGACTCTGGACTCTGGACTCTGGACTCTGGACTCTGGACTCTGGACTCTGGACTCTGGACTCTGGACTCTGGACTCTGGACTCTGGACTCTGGACTCTGGACTCTGGACTCTGGACTCTGGACTCTGGACTCTGGACTCTGGACTCTGGACTCTGGACTCTGGACTCTGGACTCTGGACTCTGGACTCTGGACTCTGGACTCTGGACTCTGGACTCTGGACTCTGGACTCTGGACTCTGGACTCTGGACTCTGGACTCTGGACTCTGGACTCTGGACTCTGGACTCTGGACTCTGGACTCTGGACTCTGGACTCTGGACTCTGGACTCTGGACTCTGGACTCTGGACTCTGGACTCTGGACTCTGGACTCTGGACTCTGGACTCTGGACTCTGGACTCTGGACTCTGGACTCTGGACTCTGGACTCTGGACTCTGGACTCTGGACTCTGGACTCTGGACTCTGGACTCTGGACTCTGGACTCTGGACTCTGGACTCTGGACTCTGGACTCTGGACTCTGGACTCTGGACTCTGGACTCTGGACTCTGGACTCTGGACTCTGGACTCTGGACTCTGGACTCTGGACTCTGGACTCTGGACTCTGGACTCTGGACTCTGGACTCTGGACTCTGGACTCTGGACTCTGGACTCTGGACTCTGGACTCTGGACTCTGGACTCTGGACTCTGGACTCTGGACTCTGGACTCTGGACTCTGGACTCTGGACTCTGGACTCTGGACTCTGGACTCTGGACTCTGGACTCTGGACTCTGGACTCTGGACTCTGGACTCTGGACTCTGGACTCTGGACTCTGGACTCTGGACTCTGGACTCTGGACTCTGGACTCTGGACTCTGGACTCTGGACTCTGGACTCTGGACTCTGGACTCTGGACTCTGGACTCTGGACTCTGGACTCTGGACTCTGGACTCTGGACTCTGGACTCTGGACTCTGGACTCTGGACTCTGGACTCTGGACTCTGGACTCTGGACTCTGGACTCTGGACTCTGGACTCTGGACTCTGGACTCTGGACTCTGGACTCTGGACTCTGGACTCTGGACTCTGGACTCTGGACTCTGGACTCTGGACTCTGGACTCTGGACTCTGGACTCTGGACTCTGGACTCTGGACTCTGGACTCTGGACTCTGGACTCTGGACTCTGGACTCTGGACTCTGGACTCTGGACTCTGGACTCTGGACTCTGGACTCTGGACTCTGGACTCTGGACTCTGGACTCTGGACTCTGGACTCTGGACTCTGGACTCTGGACTCTGGACTCTGGACTCTGGACTCTGGACTCTGGACTCTGGACTCTGGACTCTGGACTCTGGACTCTGGACTCTGGACTCTGGACTCTGGACTCTGGACTCTGGACTCTGGACTCTGGACTCTGGACTCTGGACTCTGGACTCTGGACTCTGGACTCTGGACTCTGGACTCTGGACTCTGGACTCTGGACTCTGGACTCTGGACTCTGGACTCTGGACTCTGGACTCTGGACTCTGGACTCTGGACTCTGGACTCTGGACTCTGGACTCTGGACTCTGGACTCTGGACTCTGGACTCTGGACTCTGGACTCTGGACTCTGGACTCTGGACTCTGGACTCTGGACTCTGGACTCTGGACTCTGGACTCTGGACTCTGGACTCTGGACTCTGGACTCTGGACTCTGGACTCTGGACTCTGGACTCTGGACTCTGGACTCTGGACTCTGGACTCTGGACTCTGGACTCTGGACTCTGGACTCTGGACTCTGGACTCTGGACTCTGGACTCTGGACTCTGGACTCTGGACTCTGGACTCTGGACTCTGGACTCTGGACTCTGGACTCTGGACTCTGGACTCTGGACTCTGGACTCTGGACTCTGGACTCTGGACTCTGGACTCTGGACTCTGGACTCTGGACTCTGGACTCTGGACTCTGGACTCTGGACTCTGGACTCTGGACTCTGGACTCTGGACTCTGGACTCTGGACTCTGGACTCTGGACTCTGGACTCTGGACTCTGGACTCTGGACTCTGGACTCTGGACTCTGGACTCTGGACTCTGGACTCTGGACTCTGGACTCTGGACTCTGGACTCTGGACTCTGGACTCTGGACTCTGGACTCTGGACTCTGGACTCTGGACTCTGGACTCTGGACTCTGGACTCTGGACTCTGGACTCTGGACTCTGGACTCTGGACTCTGGACTCTGGACTCTGGACTCTGGACTCTGGACTCTGGACTCTGGACTCTGGACTCTGGACTCTGGACTCTGGACTCTGGACTCTGGACTCTGGACTCTGGACTCTGGACTCTGGACTCTGGACTCTGGACTCTGGACTCTGGACTCTGGACTCTGGACTCTGGACTCTGGACTCTGGACTCTGGACTCTGGACTCTGGACTCTGGACTCTGGACTCTGGACTCTGGACTCTGGACTCTGGACTCTGGACTCTGGACTCTGGACTCTGGACTCTGGACTCTGGACTCTGGACTCTGGACTCTGGACTCTGGACTCTGGACTCTGGACTCTGGACTCTGGACTCTGGACTCTGGACTCTGGACTCTGGACTCTGGACTCTGGACTCTGGACTCTGGACTCTGGACTCTGGACTCTGGACTCTGGACTCTGGACTCTGGACTCTGGACTCTGGACTCTGGACTCTGGACTCTGGACTCTGGACTCTGGACTCTGGACTCTGGACTCTGGACTCTGGACTCTGGACTCTGGACTCTGGACTCTGGACTCTGGACTCTGGACTCTGGACTCTGGACTCTGGACTCTGGACTCTGGACTCTGGACTCTGGACTCTGGACTCTGGACTCTGGACTCTGGACTCTGGACTCTGGACTCTGGACTCTGGACTCTGGACTCTGGACTCTGGACTCTGGACTCTGGACTCTGGACTCTGGACTCTGGACTCTGGACTCTGGACTCTGGACTCTGGACTCTGGACTCTGGACTCTGGACTCTGGACTCTGGACTCTGGACTCTGGACTCTGGACTCTGGACTCTGGACTCTGGACTCTGGACTCTGGACTCTGGACTCTGGACTCTGGACTCTGGACTCTGGACTCTGGACTCTGGACTCTGGACTCTGGACTCTGGACTCTGGACTCTGGACTCTGGACTCTGGACTCTGGACTCTGGACTCTGGACTCTGGACTCTGGACTCTGGACTCTGGACTCTGGACTCTGGACTCTGGACTCTGGACTCTGGACTCTGGACTCTGGACTCTGGACTCTGGACTCTGGACTCTGGACTCTGGACTCTGGACTCTGGACTCTGGACTCTGGACTCTGGACTCTGGACTCTGGACTCTGGACTCTGGACTCTGGACTCTGGACTCTGGACTCTGGACTCTGGACTCTGGACTCTGGACTCTGGACTCTGGACTCTGGACTCTGGACTCTGGACTCTGGACTCTGGACTCTGGACTCTGGACTCTGGACTCTGGACTCTGGACTCTGGACTCTGGACTCTGGACTCTGGACTCTGGACTCTGGACTCTGGACTCTGGACTCTGGACTCTGGACTCTGGACTCTGGACTCTGGACTCTGGACTCTGGACTCTGGACTCTGGACTCTGGACTCTGGACTCTGGACTCTGGACTCTGGACTCTGGACTCTGGACTCTGGACTCTGGACTCTGGACTCTGGACTCTGGACTCTGGACTCTGGACTCTGGACTCTGGACTCTGGACTCTGGACTCTGGACTCTGGACTCTGGACTCTGGACTCTGGACTCTGGACTCTGGACTCTGGACTCTGGACTCTGGACTCTGGACTCTGGACTCTGGACTCTGGACTCTGGACTCTGGACTCTGGACTCTGGACTCTGGACTCTGGACTCTGGACTCTGGACTCTGGACTCTGGACTCTGGACTCTGGACTCTGGACTCTGGACTCTGGACTCTGGACTCTGGACTCTGGACTCTGGACTCTGGACTCTGGACTCTGGACTCTGGACTCTGGACTCTGGACTCTGGACTCTGGACTCTGGACTCTGGACTCTGGACTCTGGACTCTGGACTCTGGACTCTGGACTCTGGACTCTGGACTCTGGACTCTGGACTCTGGACTCTGGACTCTGGACTCTGGACTCTGGACTCTGGACTCTGGACTCTGGACTCTGGACTCTGGACTCTGGACTCTGGACTCTGGACTCTGGACTCTGGACTCTGGACTCTGGACTCTGGACTCTGGACTCTGGACTCTGGACTCTGGACTCTGGACTCTGGACTCTGGACTCTGGACTCTGGACTCTGGACTCTGGACTCTGGACTCTGGACTCTGGACTCTGGACTCTGGACTCTGGACTCTGGACTCTGGACTCTGGACTCTGGACTCTGGACTCTGGACTCTGGACTCTGGACTCTGGACTCTGGACTCTGGACTCTGGACTCTGGACTCTGGACTCTGGACTCTGGACTCTGGACTCTGGACTCTGGACTCTGGACTCTGGACTCTGGACTCTGGACTCTGGACTCTGGACTCTGGACTCTGGACTCTGGACTCTGGACTCTGGACTCTGGACTCTGGACTCTGGACTCTGGACTCTGGACTCTGGACTCTGGACTCTGGACTCTGGACTCTGGACTCTGGACTCTGGACTCTGGACTCTGGACTCTGGACTCTGGACTCTGGACTCTGGACTCTGGACTCTGGACTCTGGACTCTGGACTCTGGACTCTGGACTCTGGACTCTGGACTCTGGACTCTGGACTCTGGACTCTGGACTCTGGACTCTGGACTCTGGACTCTGGACTCTGGACTCTGGACTCTGGACTCTGGACTCTGGACTCTGGACTCTGGACTCTGGACTCTGGACTCTGGACTCTGGACTCTGGACTCTGGACTCTGGACTCTGGACTCTGGACTCTGGACTCTGGACTCTGGACTCTGGACTCTGGACTCTGGACTCTGGACTCTGGACTCTGGACTCTGGACTCTGGACTCTGGACTCTGGACTCTGGACTCTGGACTCTGGACTCTGGACTCTGGACTCTGGACTCTGGACTCTGGACTCTGGACTCTGGACTCTGGACTCTGGACTCTGGACTCTGGACTCTGGACTCTGGACTCTGGACTCTGGACTCTGGACTCTGGACTCTGGACTCTGGACTCTGGACTCTGGACTCTGGACTCTGGACTCTGGACTCTGGACTCTGGACTCTGGACTCTGGACTCTGGACTCTGGACTCTGGACTCTGGACTCTGGACTCTGGACTCTGGACTCTGGACTCTGGACTCTGGACTCTGGACTCTGGACTCTGGACTCTGGACTCTGGACTCTGGACTCTGGACTCTGGACTCTGGACTCTGGACTCTGGACTCTGGACTCTGGACTCTGGACTCTGGACTCTGGACTCTGGACTCTGGACTCTGGACTCTGGACTCTGGACTCTGGACTCTGGACTCTGGACTCTGGACTCTGGACTCTGGACTCTGGACTCTGGACTCTGGACTCTGGACTCTGGACTCTGGACTCTGGACTCTGGACTCTGGACTCTGGACTCTGGACTCTGGACTCTGGACTCTGGACTCTGGACTCTGGACTCTGGACTCTGGACTCTGGACTCTGGACTCTGGACTCTGGACTCTGGACTCTGGACTCTGGACTCTGGACTCTGGACTCTGGACTCTGGACTCTGGACTCTGGACTCTGGACTCTGGACTCTGGACTCTGGACTCTGGACTCTGGACTCTGGACTCTGGACTCTGGACTCTGGACTCTGGACTCTGGACTCTGGACTCTGGACTCTGGACTCTGGACTCTGGACTCTGGACTCTGGACTCTGGACTCTGGACTCTGGACTCTGGACTCTGGACTCTGGACTCTGGACTCTGGACTCTGGACTCTGGACTCTGGACTCTGGACTCTGGACTCTGGACTCTGGACTCTGGACTCTGGACTCTGGACTCTGGACTCTGGACTCTGGACTCTGGACTCTGGACTCTGGACTCTGGACTCTGGACTCTGGACTCTGGACTCTGGACTCTGGACTCTGGACTCTGGACTCTGGACTCTGGACTCTGGACTCTGGACTCTGGACTCTGGACTCTGGACTCTGGACTCTGGACTCTGGACTCTGGACTCTGGACTCTGGACTCTGGACTCTGGACTCTGGACTCTGGACTCTGGACTCTGGACTCTGGACTCTGGACTCTGGACTCTGGACTCTGGACTCTGGACTCTGGACTCTGGACTCTGGACTCTGGACTCTGGACTCTGGACTCTGGACTCTGGACTCTGGACTCTCTTCCTACGTTTTAATTTGTAACAATACTTATAAAATCAACGCTATTTTTAATACTGATTTCTATGAGTAGCAGAAGTTTAAAAAGTAGCTTAACAAGCGAAGCGAAGTATGCGTTGCAGCGTGTAGACGTGTTTCTCCTGTCCTCCTGCTAAAAGTTCGTTTAAAACTCGCTACGAAATCATACTGTAATAATACGTCTTCCGTACGCACCTAATAGAATCAGGAGTGATCGTAATCTAAAATCTAAAATAAAATTATTACAAGTCTTTGAGAAATCTAAACCACAAACGCCATTCGACGCGAAAAAAAAGGCTTATTTAGAATACCGAGTTCGTAATATTTACAGGAAAACACCGTGGAAAGACTTAAAAGGTCTTAACATTTATAATAAAGCTCCGAAATTCGAAATTCCTCAACACCTAGCGGATGCTGATAAAATTAACAATTATTTTGTTAATTCAGTACGAGAAATTTCTATCGTTCCTGATCCCAATTCAATAGCTTTTTATACCGGTAATGTAAAAATCAACAATATTTTCTGCTTCAAATTAGTGTCTGAAGATGAAATCACTAAAATTATTAGAAGTATCAACTCGAAGTCCGTTGGCATATATAATATATACAGTTAATCAATTTAGTCTGTCCTTTCTTAACTCCTTATATTACTCATATAGTAAATTTCTGCCTTGAGCACAGTGTATTCCCTAAATGTTGGAAAGTAGCGCGCATTCGGCCACTTCCCAAAAACAATGTCCCTGCAGACTTTAAAGATTTACGACCTATAAGTATCCTACCCACACTTTCCAAGATATTGAAAGGGCAATGGATGCACAATTAAGAATGTTTTTAAACGAGCATAAGCTGCTCCCTGAAACACAGTCAGGTTTCCGCGCCGGTTACAGTTGTACACCCGGAGCTGTCAAATATTTTGGATGATACCCTAACTGCTACCGACAGAGGCCGACTAACCGCTCTTGTCTTGTTGGATTTTTCAAAGGCTTTTGATACTTTAAATCATGGAATGTTGTTAGCCATACTGCTTTATATCGGCATTAGTAACCATACAACTTTGTTATTGGAAAATTATTTGTCAAATAGATCTCAGGTGGTTCAAGTTCCAAAACAAATGTCAGATATTTGTAACGTATATAGTGGTGTACCCCAAGGTTCTATTTTGGGCCCATTACTGTACACTGTGTACACATCAAATTTAGGCAGTGTCTGTAAATCATGCCGTTATCATTTGTATACGGATGACACACAATTGTATTGTTCCTTTGATCCTGCTGACATTGCTGTGGCTAATAACATAATTAATAATGATTTAGATAACCTAATCAATGTGGTAGAAAAGCACTCGCTTGTAATTAACCCTTTAAAATCACAGGTTATGTTATTTGGTAGACGCAAAATTCGTAAAAATGTAGTTGATCTTTTAGCAGTCAAGGTTAAAAATTCTCAATTATCCGTTACTGATATTTCTCGTAATCTGGGATTACATTTTGATTCTGAATTGAGATTTAAAAAACACATAAGCTTATGCATTCAAAAAGCATTTGCAAACCTAGAATTTATCTATTTAAATAGACATATTCTTAATAAGAAAACTAAAACTGTTTTAGCTGAATCCCTAGTTCTCTCTCAGTTTAATTTTTGTGATACTGTGTACGGACCATGCTTGGACAATGTTGATATCATCAGAATACAGAGAATACAAAATTGCTGTATTCGTCTAATTTTTGTAAGAAATAAAGGTATCATCACTCCACCATTTTTCACAGAACTAGCGTTTTTCTACGCTTTTCACTTACAATATTGCCAAACTATATAAGTCGCTGCCTGCACACTATGAAAAACATCCCTACATTAAATTTAAAAAACAAGTATTTTCGTTATTATTTGATAAACAATAATGTGTATAATAAATTCTACACATCACAATAAGTGAATGCGCCATCATTACCAGCAAAGATCAAATATTACAAAGCCGAAACTGCATCGCACGGAAGCCACGCATCCTGAACCGTAATTTCTTCTTAATTCTTATATTTCTTGTTTCATTATTTTTGTTTTTCCATTTCTTAAGCGCTCAAATAGTCATACTTATTCAATATTTATATATTATATTATTATTACGTACTACTCAAGCTGACACAATGTAGGTATGTACCTAGACCTACCACCATTTATTAAATAATTTGCTGCCGGATTAGGTATCGGTAAGTATTAAAATAAGAAATGTATTAGGTTACTAAACTATGCCAATCAGATGCATCATTTAATTAATAATAGAAACGAATTCAGTAAGAAAAACAGTTAATGATCATGATGCTCTTATCTACATTAAAAATTATGAATTTGATGATTTCTTTCTAACTTCACTTTGAAACACCGTTTTTAGGTAAGTGTTTGGTACATAATGTAGTCACATACATTTTCTTAAATTTGGAATCGGTTCTAATTAGCATTTTGCGTTTTCAAAAGTTTTACGTAATTTATTTCCAACTTCACTTTGAAATATTTTTTTGTGACAAATATTTAATAAACTATGAGGCAGTAAATGCCAAAATAAATTACTAAACATATTTAAATAGTCTCGTATTACTTATGCCATGGATGGATAAATAAAAAAAAATCAATATTGTTGAATGGGTTGCCTGTATAGTAGGCGAACAATGTGGTATTATTGAAATGAATAGCTCGAGGGACACAATATACTATGCAAATTTTTTTTAATGCATGAAAACTGTAATGTTTAAATTATTTTAAAACTTTCAAAAAAACAACACAATTTTTTTTAAATTTTGTAGGCTCATACAGCTGGAAATTAATTACAATTTGGTATTGTTCCAGACCGCTAATTTCTCTGTAATGCATTCTACGAATTTTTGAACATTTAGGGGAATGGCGACAAGGGACAGGTGATAGGGAACAGGCGACAGGGCACAGGCGACAATGTACAGGGGGCAGACGAAAGGGGGCAGGAGACAGGGGACAGGCGACAGCAGGTAACGACCGACAGGGGTATGGCGACAGGGCACAGGCGACAGGACAGTACAATAGGCGGCAGAGGACAGGTGACGGGCGACAGGGGACAGGCGACAGGGCACAGGCGACAATGTACAGGGGGCAGACGAAAGGGGGCAGGATACAGGGGACAGGCGACAGCAGGTAACGACCGACAGGGGTATGGCGACAGGGCACAAACGACAGGATAGTCAACAGGCGGCAGAGGACAGGTGACGGGCGACAGGGAACAGGCGACAGGGCACAGGCGACAATGTACAGGGGGCAGACGAAAGGGGGCAGGAGACAGGGGACAGGCGACAGGGACTCTGGACTCTGGACTCTGGACTCTGGACTCTGGACTCTGGACTCTGGACTCTGGACTCTGGACTCTGGACTCTGGACTCTGGACTCTGGACTCTGGACTCTGGACTCTGGACTCTGGACTCTGGACTCTGGACTCTGGACTCTGGACTCTGGACTCTGGACTCTGGACTCTGGACTCTGGACTCTGGACTCTGGACTCTGGACTCTGGACTCTGGACTCTGGACTCTGGACTCTGGACTCTGGACTCTGGACTCTGGACTCTGGACTCTGGACTCTGGACTCTGGACTCTGGACTCTGGACTCTGGACTCTGGACTCTGGACTCTGGACTCTGGACTCTGGACTCTGGACTCTGGACTCTGGACTCTGGACTCTGGACTCTGGACTCTGGACTCTGGACTCTGGACTCTGGACTCTGGACTCTGGACTCTGGACTCTGGACTCTGGACTCTGGACTCTGGACTCTGGACTCTGGACTCTGGACTCTGGACTCTGGACT
The DNA here is from genome assembly GCA_958336395.1 of Ctenicera cuprea. Taxonomy (NCBI): domain Eukaryota; kingdom Metazoa; phylum Arthropoda; class Insecta; order Coleoptera; family Elateridae; genus Ctenicera; species Ctenicera cuprea. Next base: position 12,811,132 of record OY284495.1, on the reverse strand, counting down.
CTGGACTCTGGACTCTGGACTCTGGACTCTGGACTCTGGACTCTGGACTCTGGACTCTGGACTCTGGACTCTGGACTCTGGACTCTGGACTCTGGACTCTGGACTCTGGACTCTGGACTCTGGACTCTGGACTCTGGACTCTGGACTCTGGACTCTGGACTCTGGACTCTGGACTCTGGACTCTGGACTCTGGACTCTGGACTCTGGACTCTGGACTCTGGACTCTGGACTCTGGACTCTGGACTCTGGACTCTGGACTCTGGACTCTGGACTCTGGACTCTGGACTCTGGACTCTGGACTCTGGACTCTGGACTCTGGACTCTGGACTCTGGACTCTGGACTCTGGACTCTGGACTCTGGACTCTGGACTCTGGACTCTGGACTCTGGACTCTGGACTCTGGACTCTGGACTCTGGACTCTGGACTCTGGACTCTGGACTCTGGACTCTGGACTCTGGACTCTGGACTCTGGACTCTGGACTCTGGACTCTGGACTCTGGACTCTGGACTCTGGACTCTGGACTCTGGACTCTGGACTCTGGACTCTGGACTCTGGACTCTGGACTCTGGACTCTGGACTCTGGACTCTGGACTCTGGACTCTGGACTCTGGACTCTGGACTCTGGACTCTGGACTCTGGACTCTGGACTCTGGACTCTGGACTCTGGACTCTGGACTCTGGACTCTGGACTCTGGACTCTGGACTCTGGACTCTGGACTCTGGACTCTGGACTCTGGACTCTGGACTCTGGACTCTGGACTCTGGACTCTGGACTCTGGACTCTGGACTCTGGACTCTGGACTCTGGACTCTGGACTCTGGACTCTGGACTCTGGACTCTGGACTCTGGACTCTGGACTCTGGACTCTGGACTCTGGACTCTGGACTCTGGACTCTGGACTCTGGACTCTGGACTCTGGACTCTGGACTCTGGACTCTGGACTCTGGACTCTGGACTCTGGACTCTGGACTCTGGACTCTGGACTCTGGACTCTGGACTCTGGACTCTGGACTCTGGACTCTGGACTCTGGACTCTGGACTCTGGACTCTGGACTCTGGACTCTGGACTCTGGACTCTGGACTCTGGACTCTGGACTCTGGACTCTGGACTCTGGACTCTGGACTCTGGACTCTGGACTCTGGACTCTGGACTCTGGACTCTGGACTCTGGACTCTGGACTCTGGACTCTGGACTCTGGACTCTGGACTCTGGACTCTGGACTCTGGACTCTGGACTCTGGACTCTGGACTCTGGACTCTGGACTCTGGACTCTGGACTCTGGACTCTGGACTCTGGACTCTGGACTCTGGACTCTGGACTCTGGACTCTGGACTCTGGACTCTGGACTCTGGACTCTGGACTCTGGACTCTGGACTCTGGACTCTGGACTCTGGACTCTGGACTCTGGACTCTGGACTCTGGACTCTGGACTCTGGACTCTGGACTCTGGACTCTGGACTCTGGACTCTGGACTCTGGACTCTGGACTCTGGACTCTGGACTCTGGACTCTGGACTCTGGACTCTGGACTCTGGACTCTGGACTCTGGACTCTGGACTCTGGACTCTGGACTCTGGACTCTGGACTCTGGACTCTGGACTCTGGACTCTGGACTCTGGACTCTGGACTCTGGACTCTGGACTCTGGACTCTGGACTCTGGACTCTGGACTCTGGACTCTGGACTCTGGACTCTGGACTCTGGACTCTGGACTCTGGACTCTGGACTCTGGACTCTGGACTCTGGACTCTGGACTCTGGACTCTGGACTCTGGACTCTGGACTCTGGACTCTGGACTCTGGACTCTGGACTCTGGACTCTGGACTCTGGACTCTGGACTCTGGACTCTGGACTCTGGACTCTGGACTCTGGACTCTGGACTCTGGACTCTGGACTCTGGACTCTGGACTCTGGACTCTGGACTCTGGACTCTGGACTCTGGACTCTGGACTCTGGACTCTGGACTCTGGACTCTGGACTCTGGACTCTGGACTCTGGACTCTGGACTCTGGACTCTGGACTCTGGACTCTGGACTCTGGACTCTGGACTCTGGACTCTGGACTCTGGACTCTGGACTCTGGACTCTGGACTCTGGACTCTGGACTCTGGACTCTGGACTCTGGACTCTGGACTCTGGACTCTGGACTCTGGACTCTGGACTCTGGACTCTGGACTCTGGACTCTGGACTCTGGACTCTGGACTCTGGACTCTGGACTCTGGACTCTGGACTCTGGACTCTGGACTCTGGACTCTGGACTCTGGACTCTGGACTCTGGACTCTGGACTCTGGACTCTGGACTCTGGACTCTGGACTCTGGACTCTGGACTCTGGACTCTGGACTCTGGACTCTGGACTCTGGACTCTGGACTCTGGACTCTGGACTCTGGACTCTGGACTCTGGACTCTGGACTCTGGACTCTGGACTCTGGACTCTGGACTCTGGACTCTGGACTCTGGACTCTGGACTCTGGACTCTGGACTCTGGACTCTGGACTCTGGACTCTGGACTCTGGACTCTGGACTCTGGACTCTGGACTCTGGACTCTGGACTCTGGACTCTGGACTCTGGACTCTGGACTCTGGACTCTGGACTCTGGACTCTGGACTCTGGACTCTGGACTCTGGACTCTGGACTCTGGACTCTGGACTCTGGACTCTGGACTCTGGACTCTGGACTCTGGACTCTGGACTCTGGACTCTGGACTCTGGACTCTGGACTCTGGACTCTGGACTCTGGACTCTGGACTCTGGACTCTGGACTCTGGACTCTGGACTCTGGACTCTGGACTCTGGACTCTGGACTCTGGACTCTGGACTCTGGACTCTGGACTCTGGACTCTGGACTCTGGACTCTGGACTCTGGACTCTGGACTCTGGACTCTGGACTCTGGACTCTGGACTCTGGACTCTGGACTCTGGACTCTGGACTCTGGACTCTGGACTCTGGACTCTGGACTCTGGACTCTGGACTCTGGACTCTGGACTCTGGACTCTGGACTCTGGACTCTGGACTCTGGACTCTGGACTCTGGACTCTGGACTCTGGACTCTGGACTCTGGACTCTGGACTCTGGACTCTGGACTCTGGACTCTGGACTCTGGACTCTGGACTCTGGACTCTGGACTCTGGACTCTGGACTCTGGACTCTGGACTCTGGACTCTGGACTCTGGACTCTGGACTCTGGACTCTGGACTCTGGACTCTGGACTCTGGACTCTGGACTCTGGACTCTGGACTCTGGACTCTGGACTCTGGACTCTGGACTCTGGACTCTGGACTCTGGACTCTGGACTCTGGACTCTGGACTCTGGACTCTGGACTCTGGACTCTGGACTCTGGACTCTGGACTCTGGACTCTGGACTCTGGACTCTGGACTCTGGACTCTGGACTCTGGACTCTGGACTCTGGACTCTGGACTCTGGACTCTGGACTCTGGACTCTGGACTCTGGACTCTGGACTCTGGACTCTGGACTCTGGACTCTGGACTCTGGACTCTGGACTCTGGACTCTGGACTCTGGACTCTGGACTCTGGACTCTGGACTCTGGACTCTGGACTCTGGACTCTGGACTCTGGACTCTGGACTCTGGACTCTGGACTCTGGACTCTGGACTCTGGACTCTGGACTCTGGACTCTGGACTCTGGACTCTGGACTCTGGACTCTGGACTCTGGACTCTGGACTCTGGACTCTGGACTCTGGACTCTGGACTCTGGACTCTGGACTCTGGACTCTGGACTCTGGACTCTGGACTCTGGACTCTGGACTCTGGACTCTGGACTCTGGACTCTGGACTCTGGACTCTGGACTCTGGACTCTGGACTCTGGACTCTGGACTCTGGACTCTGGACTCTGGACTCTGGACTCTGGACTCTGGACTCTGGACTCTGGACTCTGGACTCTGGACTCTGGACTCTGGACTCTGGACTCTGGACTCTGGACTCTGGACTCTGGACTCTGGACTCTGGACTCTGGACTCTGGACTCTGGACTCTGGACTCTGGACTCTGGACTCTGGACTCTGGACTCTGGACTCTGGACTCTGGACTCTGGACTCTGGACTCTGGACTCTGGACTCTGGACTCTGGACTCTGGACTCTGGACTCTGGACTCTGGACTCTGGACTCTGGACTCTGGACTCTGGACTCTGGACTCTGGACTCTGGACTCTGGACTCTGGACTCTGGACTCTGGACTCTGGACTCTGGACTCTGGACTCTGGACTCTGGACTCTGGACTCTGGACTCTGGACTCTGGACTCTGGACTCTGGACTCTGGACTCTGGACTCTGGACTCTGGACTCTGGACTCTGGACTCTGGACTCTGGACTCTGGACTCTGGACTCTGGACTCTGGACTCTGGACTCTGGACTCTGGACTCTGGACTCTGGACTCTGGACTCTGGACTCTGGACTCTGGACTCTGGACTCTGGACTCTGGACTCTGGACTCTGGACTCTGGACTCTGGACTCTGGACTCTGGACTCTGGACTCTGGACTCTGGACTCTGGACTCTGGACTCTGGACTCTGGACTCTGGACTCTGGACTCTGGACTCTGGACTCTGGACTCTGGACTCTGGACTCTGGACTCTGGACTCTGGACTCTGGACTCTGGACTCTGGACTCTGGACTCTGGACTCTGGACTCTGGACTCTGGACTCTGGACTCTGGACTCTGGACTCTGGACTCTGGACTCTGGACTCTGGACTCTGGACTCTGGACTCTGGACTCTGGACTCTGGACTCTGGACTCTGGACTCTGGACTCTGGACTCTGGACTCTGGACTCTGGACTCTGGACTCTGGACTCTGGACTCTGGACTCTGGACTCTGGACTCTGGACTCTGGACTCTGGACTCTGGACTCTGGACTCTGGACTCTGGACTCTGGACTCTGGACTCTGGACTCTGGACTCTGGACTCTGGACTCTGGACTCTGGACTCTGGACTCTGGACTCTGGACTCTGGACTCTGGACTCTGGACTCTGGACTCTGGACTCTGGACTCTGGACTCTGGACTCTGGACTCTGGACTCTGGACTCTGGACTCTGGACTCTGGACTCTGGACTCTGGACTCTGGACTCTGGACTCTGGACTCTGGACTCTGGACTCTGGACTCTGGACTCTGGACTCTGGACTCTGGACTCTGGACTCTGGACTCTGGACTCTGGACTCTGGACTCTGGACTCTGGACTCTGGACTCTGGACTCTGGACTCTGGACTCTGGACTCTGGACTCTGGACTCTGGACTCTGGACTCTGGACTCTGGACTCTGGACTCTGGACTCTGGACTCTGGACTCTGGACTCTGGACTCTGGACTCTGGACTCTGGACTCTGGACTCTGGACTCTGGACTCTGGACTCTGGACTCTGGACTCTGGACTCTGGACTCTGGACTCTGGACTCTGGACTCTGGACTCTGGACTCTGGACTCTGGACTCTGGACTCTGGACTCTGGACTCTGGACTCTGGACTCTGGACTCTGGACTCTGGACTCTGGACTCTGGACTCTGGACTCTGGACTCTGGACTCTGGACTCTGGACTCTGGACTCTGGACTCTGGACTCTGGACTCTGGACTCTGGACTCTGGACTCTGGACTCTGGACTCTGGACTCTGGACTCTGGACTCTGGACTCTGGACTCTGGACTCTGGACTCTGGACTCTGGACTCTGGACTCTGGACTCTGGACTCTGGACTCTGGACTCTGGACTCTGGACTCTGGACTCTGGACTCTGGACTCTGGACTCTGGACTCTGGACTCTGGACTCTGGACTCTGGACTCTGGACTCTGGACTCTGGACTCTGGACTCTGGACTCTGGACTCTGGACTCTGGACTCTGGACTCTGGACTCTGGACTCTGGACTCTGGACTCTGGACTCTGGACTCTGGACTCTGGACTCTGGACTCTGGACTCTGGACTCTGGACTCTGGACTCTGGACTCTGGACTCTGGACTCTGGACTCTGGACTCTGGACTCTGGACTCTGGACTCTGGACTCTGGACTCTGGACTCTGGACTCTGGACTCTGGACTCTGGACTCTGGACTCTGGACTCTGGACTCTGGACTCTGGACTCTGGACTCTGGACTCTGGACTCTGGACTCTGGACTCTGGACTCTGGACTCTGGACTCTGGACTCTGGACTCTGGACTCTGGACTCTGGACTCTGGACTCTGGACTCTGGACTCTGGACTCTGGACTCTGGACTCTGGACTCTGGACTCTGGACTCTGGACTCTGGACTCTGGACTCTGGACTCTGGACTCTGGACTCTGGACTCTGGACTCTGGACTCTGGACTCTGGACTCTGGACTCTGGACTCTGGACTCTGGACTCTGGACTCTGGACTCTGGACTCTGGACTCTGGACTCTGGACTCTGGACTCTGGACTCTGGACTCTGGACTCTGGACTCTGGACTCTGGACTCTGGACTCTGGACTCTGGACTCTGGACTCTGGACTCTGGACTCTGGACTCTGGACTCTGGACTCTGGACTCTGGACTCTGGACTCTGGACTCTGGACTCTGGACTCTGGACTCTGGACTCTGGACTCTGGACTCTGGACTCTGGACTCTGGACTCTGGACTCTGGACTCTGGACTCTGGACTCTGGACTCTGGACTCTGGACTCTGGACTCTGGACTCTGGACTCTGGACTCTGGACTCTGGACTCTGGACTCTGGACTCTGGACTCTGGACTCTGGACTCTGGACTCTGGACTCTGGACTCTGGACTCTGGACTCTGGACTCTGGACTCTGGACTCTGGACTCTGGACTCTGGACTCTGGACTCTGGACTCTGGACTCTGGACTCTGGACTCTGGACTCTGGACTCTGGACTCTGGACTCTGGACTCTGGACTCTGGACTCTGGACTCTGGACTCTGGACTCTGGACTCTGGACTCTCTTCCTACGTTTTAATTTGTAACAATACTTATAAAATCAACGCTATTTTTAATACTGATTTCTATGAGTAGCAGAAGTTTAAAAAGTAGCTTAACAAGCGAAGCGAAGTATGCGTTGCAGCGTGTAGACGTGTTTCTCCTGTCCTCCTGCTAAAAGTTCGTTTAAAACTCGCTACGAAATCATACTGTAATAATACGTCTTCCGTACGCACCTAATAGAATCAGGAGTGATCGTAATCTAAAATCTAAAATAAAATTATTACAAGTCTTTGAGAAATCTAAACCACAAACGCCATTCGACGCGAAAAAAAAGGCTTATTTAGAATACCGAGTTCGTAATATTTACAGGAAAACACCGTGGAAAGACTTAAAAGGTCTTAACATTTATAATAAAGCTCCGAAATTCGAAATTCCTCAACACCTAGCGGATGCTGATAAAATTAACAATTATTTTGTTAATTCAGTACGAGAAATTTCTATCGTTCCTGATCCCAATTCAATAGCTTTTTATACCGGTAATGTAAAAATCAACAATATTTTCTGCTTCAAATTAGTGTCTGAAGATGAAATCACTAAAATTATTAGAAGTATCAACTCGAAGTCCGTTGGCATATATAATATATACAGTTAATCAATTTAGTCTGTCCTTTCTTAACTCCTTATATTACTCATATAGTAAATTTCTGCCTTGAGCACAGTGTATTCCCTAAATGTTGGAAAGTAGCGCGCATTCGGCCACTTCCCAAAAACAATGTCCCTGCAGACTTTAAAGATTTACGACCTATAAGTATCCTACCCACACTTTCCAAGATATTGAAAGGGCAATGGATGCACAATTAAGAATGTTTTTAAACGAGCATAAGCTGCTCCCTGAAACACAGTCAGGTTTCCGCGCCGGTTACAGTTGTACACCCGGAGCTGTCAAATATTTTGGATGATACCCTAACTGCTACCGACAGAGGCCGACTAACCGCTCTTGTCTTGTTGGATTTTTCAAAGGCTTTTGATACTTTAAATCATGGAATGTTGTTAGCCATACTGCTTTATATCGGCATTAGTAACCATACAACTTTGTTATTGGAAAATTATTTGTCAAATAGATCTCAGGTGGTTCAAGTTCCAAAACAAATGTCAGATATTTGTAACGTATATAGTGGTGTACCCCAAGGTTCTATTTTGGGCCCATTACTGTACACTGTGTACACATCAAATTTAGGCAGTGTCTGTAAATCATGCCGTTATCATTTGTATACGGATGACACACAATTGTATTGTTCCTTTGATCCTGCTGACATTGCTGTGGCTAATAACATAATTAATAATGATTTAGATAACCTAATCAATGTGGTAGAAAAGCACTCGCTTGTAATTAACCCTTTAAAATCACAGGTTATGTTATTTGGTAGACGCAAAATTCGTAAAAATGTAGTTGATCTTTTAGCAGTCAAGGTTAAAAATTCTCAATTATCCGTTACTGATATTTCTCGTAATCTGGGATTACATTTTGATTCTGAATTGAGATTTAAAAAACACATAAGCTTATGCATTCAAAAAGCATTTGCAAACCTAGAATTTATCTATTTAAATAGACATATTCTTAATAAGAAAACTAAAACTGTTTTAGCTGAATCCCTAGTTCTCTCTCAGTTTAATTTTTGTGATACTGTGTACGGACCATGCTTGGACAATGTTGATATCATCAGAATACAGAGAATACAAAATTGCTGTATTCGTCTAATTTTTGTAAGAAATAAAGGTATCATCACTCCACCATTTTTCACAGAACTAGCGTTTTTCTACGCTTTTCACTTACAATATTGCCAAACTATATAAGTCGCTGCCTGCACACTATAAAAAACATCCCTACATTAAATTTAAAAAACAAGTATTTTCGTTATTATTTGATAAACAATAATGTGTATAATAAATTCTACACATCACAATAAGTGAATGCGCCATCATTACCAGCAAAGATCAAATATTACAAAGCCGAAACTGCATCGCACGGAAGCCACGCATCCTGAACCGTAATTTCTTCTTAATTCTTATATTTCTTGTTTCATTATTTTTGTTTTTCCATTTCTTAAGCGCTCAAATAGTCATACTTATTCAATATTTATATATTATATTATTATTACGTACTACTCAAGCTGACACAATGTAGGTATGTACCTAGACCTACCACCATTTATTAAATAATTTGCTGCCGGATTAGGTATCGGTAAGTATTAAAATAAGAAATGTATTAGGTTACTAAACTATGCCAATCAGATGCATCATTTAATTAATAATAGAAACGAATTCAGTAAGAAAAACAGTTAATGATCATGATGCTCTTATCTACATTAAAAATTATGAATTTGATGATTTCTTTCTAACTTCACTTTGAAACACCGTTTTTAGGTAAGTGTTTGGTACATAATGTAGTCACATACATTTTCTTAAATTTGGAATCGGTTCTAATTAGCATTTTGCGTTTTCAAAAGTTTTACGTAATTTATTTCCAACTTCACTTTGAAATATTTTTTTGTGACAAATATTTAATAAACTATGAGGCAGTAAATGCCAAAATAAATTACTAAACATATTTAAATAGTCTCGTATTACTTATGCCATGGATGGATAAATAAAAAAAAATCAATATTGTTGAATGGGTTGCCTGTATAGTAGGCGAACAATGTGGTATTATTGAAATGAATAGCTCGAGGGACACAATATACTATGCAAATTTTTTTTAATGCATGAAAACTGTAATGTTTAAATTATTTTAAAACTTTCAAAAAAACAACACAATTTTTTTTAAATTTTGTAGGCTCATACAGCTGGAAATTAATTACAATTTGGTATTGTTCCAGACCGCTAATTTCTCTGTAATGCATTCTACGAATTTTTGAACATTTAGGGGAATGGCGACAAGGGACAGGTGATAGGGAACAGGCGACAGGGCACAGGCGACAATGTACAGGGGGCAGACGAAAGGGGGCAGGAGACAGGGGACAGGCGACAGCAGGTAACGACCGACAGGGGTATGGCGACAGGGCACAGGCGACAGGACAGTACAATAGGCGGCAGAGGACAGGTGACGGGCGACAGGGGACAGGCGACAGGGCACAGGCGACAATGTACAGGGGGCAGACGAAAGGGGGCAGGATACAGGGGACAGGCGACAGCAGGTAACGACCGACAGGGGTATGGCGACAGGGCACAAACGACAGGATAGTCAACAGGCGGCAGAGGACAGGTGACGGGCGACAGGGAACAGGCGACAGGGCACAGGCGACAATGTACAGGGGGCAGACGAAAGGGGGCAGGAGACAGGGGACAGGCGACAGCAGGCAACGACCGACAGGGGTATGGCGACAGGGCACAGGCGACAGGACAGTCAACAGGCGGCAGAGGACAGGTGACGGGCGACAGGGGACAGGTGACGGGCGACAGGGGACAGGCCTCTTACAATTTGGTTGTGTTCTAGCCTGCTAATTTCTCTGAGACACAAAAGCCTGTTGTCGATTTTCACCCCTAAATATCTAATGTGATATAACAGAGGACACGCGACAGGGGACAAGCTACAGGCGGCTAGGACAGGAGACAGGCGACACGTAAATCCAATTACGCTAAACACTTATTAAAATGCTCAATGACATCTAATAACACTATAAAATGTTACACTTTTGTGATGATTAACCTAAGTTAGATATACTAAAAGTATTTGAAATCCACGAACATTTAAAGGCTGTACCTTTAATGAATGAACAAACTGATCTCTTAAATTCACCATTATTGGTCGTTTTGGAATGAGAAATCAAGTCATCTGGACGCAGATATAAAAAACAAAGATCAAGTTATGAAAATTATTGTTCCTACAGCAACACCAACTGTTTACTTTGAATCTTGTCTCTGAAAATGACGTACAAACATGTCGAAATACGTATAAGGCTAAAATGAAAATCTGTTGAAGTTAAGAATTGTTTTATTTACAATAAATTAAAATGAACTTCAACGAAGTAAAGCTAGAACTTATTAATAAACTAAACAACTTACCTTAAAAAAGCCATGTTTGCAATAAAATCATCGATTCGTTCTTCCACAGAAATGTAATGGATTGGAATTTTTGTAGCATTTAGAGAAAAGAAGGAATGTTCTTCCTTCCCTGTAATAAAAGAGCCGAAATTATCAAAAGTCGGTAAAATATGTATTATCACCACACTACTAATGCAAATATAGGTCTTATATAATTATATAATTTTGCACATCAATATAGCAGTATATTAAAAATCTTCTAATTAAAGAAATGCTTAAAGCAATCTCGCCAAACTGATTAAATGCAAATATATTTTTTATCTTTACCTGCTTAGAAGTTTTTGAAAATGTATTTGCAGAAATGTTGAGATTTAACCAAGCCTTTTCTCGACACGTTACAAAGAACAATGGAACACACGCAGAACAAACGCTCTTGCTTCAACCACCTTATAGTAACTGAGTATAGTTGATAAAATGATAACAAATAGTTATTATTTCCAGTTCCTACATAACCAAATGTGGCAAAAACTATTCACGTAAAGTGTAGAATGTAACGTAATTAGATTTGAGTTGCAAAAAACTTGAATTTTTATCTAACGTATTACGTGATAAGTTTTAAAATAAAATGCATATAAAATGTATGTGTACTTTAAGTCAAACGCTTCTTCCTTTCAAGTATTTATGAAATATTTTTTCATAAATATGCTCATCTACACATACAGGGCGTTTAAACAGTTATTGTCAGATCTAAAAGCCCCCTTTTGGGACTTTTAGTATTGTCACCCCTGAATTAAAATCAATAAAAACAGCTTGGGCTCCAGTCAAAAAAATTGTGCGTTTAGTCTTTGAAGGCGGCTCATGCCCCCCCCCCCTCCCGGCTTGAATATGTTTTACCTAATCGGAAACGGATCGAGTTTGGCATCATATGAAAAACCTTTATGTTTACTTTATAAAATACGCGGGATGTTTTATTCTAACTTTAATTTTAAAGATCAGGGTCGTATTGATTTGATTTACAACACGAAGATTTTCAGAAATTCCAATTACGGCGGAATCATGACGACCAGGTAATAATTTTGTTTAATTTTGTGAGCAAAACCGGTAGGTTTGTCATCGTTCAACTTCGGGGGTGTACGTTTGGGGATTTAAAATAATAAAACCCAAAATCCTAAACTTTTACTTCAATGCATACAATAATTACTTGCGTGTGGAATAACCAAAACGATTTAATGCACTTTCTTGATTTGTTGATTACCTTTTTGTTTTGACTTTTTCATACCTTTGGTGTATTACTTTCCCATTACTTTCGGTATAGGAAAGTATTGATTTCATGAACATTTTTGAAATCTAGTATTAAAAGGAAATAAACATTTTGGGGCTTAAGGAATCCGGAAGGGAGGTTTTAAAAAATGTATGTTTGTAGATGGGTGGGTAGGTGTGTGTGATGGGTGTGTGTGGCCGTGTGATGCTTCTAAAGACGAAAGGACCGGACTGATTTTGAAGAAATTTTAAATATAAAAATATAATATATTTTAATATTTGAGTACAGGAAAATTGAAAACTTTTTTGCCAACTTTCTAGCTTGAAAATGACAACCGCTACGTTTTTTCGAAAATCTCGACTTTAACGACCATTTACTTAAAAAGTATTTGTCTGATCGGGATCAACTATAACTCGTTTGAGAGCCCTTTGTAGGTAGTATACGATGAAACTAAATTAACTTCGAAAATCTGAAAACGATATTATTTTGGTAGTGAATTCTCGTTATTATGCAAAATTTTCAGAAATCTTTACAATTTTTAAGTTTTTCAAATTTCCCGCAATTTCTCAAATTTCCAAAATTTTCAGTTTTCAAATAGTTTCAATTTTCAATATTTTGAGAAATTTTTGAAATTTTCAAAAATTTACAAATGTTGAATAGATACTTTACAATATGTAATAATTTTTAAAATTATTAAAAAAAATTTAATATTTTCAAGTTTATAATTTGAAAAACAATTATGATAGTAATCAAAACAGCATACTTAAATTTAAAAGTTTTTCGAGAATTTAAAAAATAGTCAAAATTTTTATAAAATTGTTAAAAGTTTCGAAATATACTCAAAATTATCAAAAATTTCCATAAATGCGAGGCAGCTCTCGTAGCGGTTGCCTGACAGCTTTTTCAATATTAAAATTACTAGACACATACAGGGTGTTAATGAATTGTAGGGACAAACTTCTAGGGCTTGCAAAACACAAGAAAGCAAACAACTTTTGTTAATAAATGTTGGGTCAAAAGTGTTTCCTTTCAGGGATAGAGCTTCTCAAAGATTCTTTAAGAAGCGCCTAAATGTAGGCAACTCTATTGACTACCTACTATTTGTTTCTCGTGCGTTACCCCAAGCAGCTCCATACATGAACATCATTAACATCATCTGTTCGGCAAAAGTATAATTCGCCATAACACAAAAATACGAAACACAGAACGAAAATAACGAAGAAAATAATTATCAAAAAAATTACAGAACGAAAAAAACGAATGATAAAAGGCACAGAAAGAAACGAATGCAAGAAAATTTAAAAAATATCACAAAAATATCGAATTGTGTCAAAATTGACGTTATTTGAATGCATGTATGTCTAGATCGTTTTCTTTCAAAATTCCGTGTGACCTGTGCAAAATAATTGAAAATGCAATTTGGGTTGCCTATTTTGAGGTACTTCTTAAAGAATCTTTAAAAGGCTCTATTTGCGAAAGGAACCACTTTTGACCACACATTTATTAACAAAAGTTGTTTGCTTTGTTGTGTTTTGCAAGCCCTAAAAGTTTGTCCTTACAATTCATTAACACCCTGTATATTTAAGTAATTTTATAATTGAAGTCTTCTTCCACTACTAAGACGTTTTAATTTTTTATTTTGTTGTTCCACTCTTAAATTTAAACATTTTATATTTTAAGAGGTAATTTTGTTTGAAATATTTTCAATTTCAGTATTAGTTTACTAACCTTACTTTTAAGGTCTTACGATTATTTTTTCACTAACCTTAAACAATTTTTTATTGTGAGTAACTTAGCATCATGATTTAATTGAAATCTCGAACTTTATGAACACTTTCTTAGTTTACAATAAAACTAACACATTGATATAAACTATTTATTTTTTATTTCGTACTTATTAAATATATACATTTATACATCATGCATCTAAGTAAATAATGAGACCATTAAAAAATGAAAATGTGACTAGTACCTATAACCTTGATGGGCGCCGCCGCCTCCCTGTGTAGGGGGGAGATATTGTTGGGATTGTTCGCGGTATTGTCCATCTTCACCAGCACCACCCTTGTAACCACCGCGAGCTTCTTCAGCTTGATTGAACTCGATGGATCTCAAAATGGCCTCGGGGATTGGGGGAGGAGTGGGAAGATGAGCTCCTTGGGGTTGGAATCCATTTTCATCAGCAATGTAACTAATTTGAATTTGCTGTCCTTCGGGGGAGGTGTAAGCGAAAGCACCTTGGGCTTCGAGAGCATCGGGTCCTTTAAGATGACCTTGTTCTTGGGCAGAAATACCATCGCCAGTTTCGTAGGCGTAGCTGTACGCGCCATCACCACCGTTGGGGTTGTTATCCAAACGAAGAATAGGTACCTGGGGGCCGTGGGAACCGCCAGAATAAGCACCGCCACCACCACCGTGGTATGCTCCGGCTCCGCCGCCACCGTGGTATGCTCCGGCTGCGCCACCACCACCTCCTGGTGGAAGGTAAGCGTTGTCGAGGCGTCCGCAAGCGGCGACTCCCACCAGCGCTAAGACTACGGCAATCTGTAACAAAAGATGTAATTAGAAGTGGCTCGTACGCTGCGATTAAACACCTCTTACTCGTTGCATTTTTGTTGTGAATGTAAGATGAATCGATAGCTTCGAATGATGACACTGGACCAACTTTTTCTATATATATTAGCGGCTCCCTACTACCGAATAATATGATTTTGGAACGTATGGCAAAATTAGATCACCTGCGAGCAAGGTCGAGATGATTACGATGCCCATGGAACGATTCTTCATTTCAAAATATTTCCAATGTGGTAGTAATAACGCCGATCGATTAAAAGGGCAATGACAGAATTGAGATTATCGGCCAAATAAGGTGATCGTTTTATCGCTTAATCGTTTGTTGCAGTTATTGGCTTACGTAAGATACAACTTTTAAAGAAGAGCAATCAAAAAACCATCTTGTAAATGACTGTTACCTACTAAAAGCCTACAATTTGCGTCAGCAATTTTTAAGACTAGATAATAGCCAACTAGAAGCAATTTATCAAGTTCTTTGCAGAAAAATATCGAGACTTAAAACGTTTACGTGTTTTATTAGAATTTTGTTCTCACAGGATCTATATTAGCAGATTTGTTTCGCAACAATTTGCAGGATGTTTCTACATATAATTGTCATGAGCTCATGACATAACTTTGTAATATAAAAGGACGTAAAATGGTTAATTAATATTATGTGGATCATTGTTACGAATGTATCCTTGATAAATTGCGGAAGCCAAAACAATATTGTGATGTAAAAGTAGTGACGTTCCAAACTGACGAGAACATTGTTTCGACATTTACAGACTTTACCGAAGCAATCATTTTTATTTAGAATAGATGCGGGGTTGTTCCACATTTAATATTTAAACAGTCCCACGCATGTAACGCGAACTTTATTTCCAAGATAAATATATAAATAATACTAGACCACTCAAAGCAGCTAGCGGAAAGTATCTTAAATACGGTAGTTAAAATAATAATTTATAAGAAAAAGTTATTTAACAATACCGGGTGTCCCAACGATGCGAAATACTTTGATAACGACTTTGTTAATTAAGTTATCAGAAAGATATTGTACATGTGAGCTACATGGCGATTTCGGCAAGTTTAAAAATTATTTTCGTTTATACAGGGTGTTCCATATTAGAGGGGCATACCCAACTTATGTTTCTAAAACGAAACACCCTGTATATTTTTGCATATTCTTATTGGCAGTTTAATTGTCTCTATGAATAATTTTTGTTTTTAAAATTTCGTTGCGACGTTGCCAAGTTATTCCACTTTTTCATAGAAATTTAAAGTATAAAAAGCGGTTTTACTAGTTTTGAATCTGTTTTATTCGATTTTCCTCTGCAACGCTTTACCCGGTTTTACTCGGTTCCACTTGGCAAATCTCCCGCGCTTCCCTTTGATTGACTACAGGCAGAGCTGAGGATTGGTGGTGGGGGGTGGTTCTCGAACCCCTTCGTTTATTCTAGTCGTGGTCGTTAATGCGAAAGCTAGTTACATCCATTTATATCCGAATCTTTTCGCCTGTATCGACTTTCTGTGACGACGAGTTATGCTCTTACATCTCGACACAGCTTATTTATTATTGTGTTCGCCGGTTTCGATGTTTACGTAACAGTCACGCCGGGCAACGCATCACTTGGTTTCAAAAGCTTGCGTATTTTCATAGAAGTTACAAACAAAACATAGGGTGTAGCCTACCGGTTCTCATAGTTATAATTTATTTTTGTACACCTTTGAAAGGAATCATTTATTAAACGCGCAAACAAATTATTACTTTGATGAGATTCAGACTCGCTGCAGTTTTATGCTTCAGATTTTTTAAAGAAATCTGTCACAAACATAGCGTTTTACTGAATAATGAAGATTTGGTAAGTTGATTACAAAGCATACACCTTAGTTGAGCAGAAGAATTATTATAGTATCATAAAAAAAGAGCGGCCGTAGCTCAGTGGTAAGCGCGCGGGGCTACCAATGCAGCGGATCCGGGTTCGATCCCCGGCCCGGTCGTTCTCCCTTGCAAGGCAACGGGAAACCAGCGAGGTGGATTTTTCCCCAGAAACACCTCCCTGGAGAATAGTGCATGCACTTCCTGTGGTTCGGAGCCCACGTTACCTATGTCTGCCTGTGCAAAATATCTATCGCCGCGCACCAAACACAGACATAGGAGAGAGGTAGCCAACGCCCTAAATAGGGTAATGGCACTATAAGAAGAAGAAACAGAAAAACAAATAACTTCAAGAAATGCAGACATCATAGTAGGCATTGATAGCTGTTATTCGCTTAAACTCATTTTAATTTGAATAGACACGAATGTCACAATGACATTTACAAATTAAAAATGTTAAGAATTTGTTTCAAACAATTTTTAAACAAACGTAAATTAAACCAAATCTTTGTTCAAGATTTAAAGTATGGAATAGAAATTAAGCACTGTACCATTTCAAAATTTATAAAAAATTTCTTACATGAATAATTAAAACAATGTCCGCAGTTATTTCCTGCAAAAATAAAAAACAAACGTGTGAACGCCTCTTACAATGTCCAAATTTCTGTAAATTACCTAATTTTTTGCTTACAATATAATTTTCTCGAAAACTGTTGGATTTAGGTATAACCGTTATTTAACAAAATTTGTAGAGCACAAAAGGCTCTATCCAACTGTACAATAATATACAAAATGTACTATTTTAAAAAATTGAGTTATGATATATTAAAGTTGCAAGTTTTTGCACCACTGCAAAACAAACACCCTGTATAACCAAATTTAACTTTAAACTTTCTGGGGTACTTGTACATGGTACATGGTATTGACTAACATTTGCCCGAAAAATTTTGTTTATTCTTCCGAAATGCGGCTTACGCATGTTTTATCAGTGACGTCTGCAAATGTTCAATTTTTTTGAAAAAGCGGATTTAGTTGGCAACGTCGTAACGGAATTTTAAAAACAAAAAATACACATAGAGGCAATTAAACGGCCAATAAGAATATGCAAAAATATACAAGGTGTTTTATTAAAAAAACATAAGTTTGGTATGCCCCACTAATGTGGAACACCCTGTATAAACGAAAATAATTTTAGAATGTGCAAAAATCGCCAAGTAGCTTACGTATACAATATCTTTCTGATTACGTAATTAACAAAGGCGTTATTAAAGAATTTCGCATCGTTGGGACACCCGGTATAGCTATGACTACGAGATATAGTTTTTTTTTTAAATTTAAAAAAAAATATTTGTAAGTTACTTTTGAGAGAACGCTGTTAAATTTCTTGCGCTAAGATTAAATTTTTGTGTTCCATTTGTGAAATATTGTTACTCTATTTAAAAAAGCATAAACAATTATTTTTATAATGAATTAATGTTTATAATAATACAGGGTGATTCATAAAATGTGAGACATAAGGTCAAGGTGAACAAAAATTTGAATACAATAAAAAAAAGTTCCGATAAACGTGAGTTCAGAAACGCTTCATTACGGAGTTACAGCTTCCCGAAGATGGAACAGCCTAATAACTTTTTTGTGGATAACTTTTAGTAGTGCAGTAATTAATTGGACTATAATTTATTTTATATCTACTCATTCAGCTTAGTATTTTTACTAATTTGTGTTTGAATACGTGAAGCAGTGGCCTCTCATATTGGTGGTGGGGGGAGAACTTAATATTTGTTTTTTAAATATTTTAGATCTGAACAGTCTTTTGAAGCTTTGGTTATAAAATCACATTCTCTATACAAAATAGTCAAAAAAATACTTGTTGTTTCCGAAATGTACGTACCAGCAAGCAACCGCGGGTTCTTGGGATCAAAATAGGTCGATTAAAGCCACCTTACCTATACAGTATGTCTTCAAAGTTTGGAATAAAATTCATTTTTGTGTTAGTGAGCCGACAATGTCCACATTGCTGCGAGAATTCAGGAAACATAAACAATAGCATGTCATCATGTACACAACAGTCAACAACAAACAATAATGATAACGTGTGTACCCCAGTTAAAAAAACATAGTGAAATTAAAATATTTAAAATGTAACCCGCTCGGGATTCCAACTATCGACCAACCCATGCCTCACAGCACTGTACACGCATTCTAGTAGTGAACCACGGCGTCTGTTAGTAGCAAACGTTAAAATATGGAAGGCATACATAAACAACACGACATACGGCCGGCCAAATTTAAATGGCCGGTAAACTACGCTGCATGTTATTCGATGACGGTATACTGAATATCGACAGAATGTTGCCAGATAGCTATATTCATTGTGATATATCGCAGGGAAATAATTAATTAAGCGTTTCATAAAAATCCCTGGCATGGTCTTAGTCACATAAACTCAGATTTCTATATAGGTTTACTAGATACACCACCCCAGTTTCTGATCAATCAACTAAGTGAAGCCAGGCGGCCATTTTGTATGAGGTCAAAATGTCCATTTTCGTATCTCTTATACTTGCCCAGAACTCCATGCTGTGCAAGTTATTTTGGACACCCTGTATCTCCGTTATTTATTAACCAAATTTAGAAAAATGTTTTTGTTGTATTGAGCATAAAAAATGCTTTAAAACACAAGGGGTACTTCCTACTTAACATTTTAAAGTTGGGGCTGTTAGGGCTTAGAGGGTTAAAAGTGGGGGGTTGAAAATAATCCCTACAGGTGTTTATTTAAAAATAAACATTAACGTGTCCGAGATTATCTTAAAAAATTAGGTAGTAAATGTTTAATGATTTTATTTCAAACTTTAGGGACATACTGTATACAAAAATCGATTTAGATGAAATTGGGTTTATAAACATTGATAAATAAAAGACACTTTTTGATTTAATTAGTTTTATTAATAATTTCTGATTAAGCTGCATTTTTGTTGGATCGTCATCCGAATGCTGTATTACAACAGTTTCCTTGTTGCGATTCTATACGAAATATTTTTACGGTGTTTTTGACAGTGTTGTTAAACAATTTCTGGAAATTTATGTTGAAAATCGTTAATACTAGGGTGCAAACTGTAAATTCATTTATTGCTTTCGCAAGCACCATTACGAAAACATGATTCATTCGTAAATGATTTATACTCTAGAATGAAACCCATTGATGCAATAAAACTATCGATCGACAGCTGTTAAATACCAATTCTATTTATTTATCAATTCCAGCTTTACTTCGTTAAAGTCCATATTTAATGAGTATCTGTATATAAAATACTTAATCACTTTAACAATTTCTATTTATTTAAACCTTATACGTATTTCAGCATGTTAACATGCCATTGTCAAATACAGTGCGATCGAAAATGATTGAACGTGCCGCTTAATACTGATTTGATCTTGTCCGCTTACTACTTAATGTGATCTTGACTAATTCCACTGGCGTGCAATGGTAATTTAAATAGCGCGGGAAATTTAAAAATGGGTGGCGTGTTCTTTGTATGAATGTTGGTGCACCATTTTTTTAGCGAAATAATTACTGTTAGGGACTTTTAAAGACTTTTCTTGTTGTAAATTACGATTTATGTTAGTAAATTTTTATATTCCAAAAGGTAACCTATAGGTTACAAAACAAGACAATTTAATAACATAATTTAATAATACAATTTAATTAATAAAAAAAGACATTTTTCTTGATTGTTGCTTACAATAATTGCTCAATTTAACAATTTAATAACAGTTTAAATTAATAAAAAACACATTTTTCAATGACACAATTTAAATGAATACAAAAATCACATTCTTTGTAAGACAGTTGTTACAATAACTGCTCGAAATGCCCTCCATCATTGTCTAAACAAACATTGACCCTGCGCTTCATATTTTCAAAAACGGCTACTAACTGTCTTGGTGTGATTTCATTCACGGCATTTACTATGGCCTCTTGTAACTCCTCAATTGTGTGTAAACGATTTGCATATACAATATTCTTAAGATGGCCAAACATAAAGTAGCCGAGAGGTGTTAAGTCGGGCGATCGCGCTGCCCAATGACCTCTACTTATTATTGGTTCATCAAAGAATTGACTTAAAAAGTTCAACGTTGCACCTGCTGTGTGAGCTGTTGCACCATCTTGCTGGAAGAACCCTGATGCAGTTCGTCATCGTGGAGTTGATCAATAAATGGTCGTAAAAGTAGTCGTTGATAATTGTTAGCATTGATGTTTACATTAAAAAAAAATAGGGCCAATTATTCTTCTTCTCGACATTGCAATCCAAACCCCAATTTTAAGGGGATGCAATGAGGTCTCCTGATATACATGGGGATTTTCAGTTGACCACGTACGATAATTATGCGAGTTTACGTAGCCACTTAAATGAAACCAGGCTTCATCACTGAAAAATGTTAGATCCAAAATGTCATCATTGTTGAAGTTTTCATTAAACCATGTACAGTATTGTCGACGCTTTCCAAAATCTGCTGGTAGCAACTCTTGCACCACCGACACTTTGTACGGGTGCATTTGAAGTATTTTTTTGCAAGCCTTCTGACACGATCCGTATGAAAGACCTGAAACTAACATAGATAAATCAATTACAAAAACAACATTATGCTCATTACCTGTTTGATCAGATAAACATCTTAACGACTTGTTGGGACTTGCATCCATTCGTTGCTGAATATCATGTACAGTGTCTTCGGTAAGTACAGATGACCTGCCCGTAGACCTTCCTTTGCAGACGCTGCCTGTTTCGTGGTACCATTGAATAATACGACGAACGTGTTGACTAAAAATTTCATAGTGAACTGCTTCGTTGGGAAAATGCTCTTGGAACTGATTGAAACAGGAGGGATAAGAGTACTGCCAAACACCATTTTGGTCACGTTCTCCGGATCTAAAGTACGCTTCCAAAATAAATTTATCATGCTCTATTGTAAACACCATAATAACCTAAAATTACACACCTGTTATCATCCTCATTTAAAATAAACTTTGTAATTTTATTGTCTTGCCTAATAAAGGGAACGAATACAAACTTTGAGTTTTGAAAAAAAACTGTTATAACGTGGGGATTACAAAAACGAGAACAATAACACAAAAGAAAACAATAACTGTTGTTATTACGACATTTGACAGGTAAAATGCGCGTACGCTAATGGATTCCAGGGATGTAAGTATTGATAAGCAACAGGTTCGCGGACACATCGAAACGCATTTTTGATAATAATGGGACCAGATCGTGGTCACGTGACCTTCAATCATTTTTGATCACTCCGTATTATTATTCTTAAACAATTAGTAGCATAATAATAAAATTAAACACTTGGTATGTTTTTCAAAATTTGTTGTTTTTTATTGACTCGACTCGAGTTTCAACCGTCTCGGTTATTTTCAGGAGTATACAATTGCTACTAAAATAAAACGTTTAAAAGATTGATATCGTATAACCGGGTTCGGTTCCCGGTCCGCCCGACGGTCCCGGCTTAGGTTTTTTTCTCGGTTTTCTTGAGCCAAAAAAGGTGAAGGCAGTACGTTCCGCGAAAACCCTCCTTTATACAAATTCCTCGTACTAACCCATCCTTACCTTCCTTTCTCGGCTGAAAAGGGGCTTAACCCTTTCGCTGCGCCCGGTGAAAACGCTTCCATGCCCAGGAGCGGACTGGTTTTTTGGCTTTTTTATTATTTTCATTTAGCTAGAAAGAGAAAAAAAATTGGAAACGACGGCGCTATTTTTAGATTTCCGAATGCTTTAGCAACGTGCTGACTTGCGCACAGGATGGTTTGCCACACGCTGGCTTTGTACAGACAACGTAACTGCGAAGCAGTGTCTGACACGGATCCGTGCCGGGCGCATTGAGCAAATGACGCCTGTGGCGCCGATCCGTGCCATGCGCAACGAACGGGTTAAGACTTCGGTGCGGAGTCCGAAAGGCCCCTATAGCGGCCCACCCCTTCACGGGGATGAACCGACACCAATCTTTTATTTCCTTTCTATAGCAATTCCTTTCCGGAGCCAGACGAATTACGGGATATTTCCATCAACAAGTTGCTAGCCGGCGACTGACATAGCGTGCGAAAATTAAACAAAAATTCAAACCTAAAACTAACATGCTTACAGATAATCATCTGCATTTTTTATATATTTATTATTATTAATAATAATACTATTTCGGCTATTGCGCGCTATAATATTTACAGCGCACACACACATATATGTTGCACGCGCAGTGCCCACAGTAAGACCGGCCGGCCTTGAAGATGCCCACTGTAAGACCGGCCGGCCTTGAAGATACGAGCACTGCACTACAGGACAGTGCCAGATTATGTCAAGAATATTCAAAATCTTACTAGTCAGCTGGTAGTTATATTAATTTCGTTGGCTCTCTAAAAACGTCACTCAGTGAAAATTATTAGTTCTTATTCATAAAATTTTATTTATGCCGACAATTGTTTTTAAATGAGTCAACATTCGCAAAATTGCAATTATAATTTATATACGTTTATTTTGAGAACCTTTTTTTTTAAATTGTTCAAAAACATTTGCAGCTTTTTTTTAGTTTTCTTTTAACTGGCATATGTCGAGTCGCCAGACAAATACATTTTTACATTTTGGATAAAAAAGTTTGGGAAGCAATGACTCTATGCACTGGTACCGTTCTGTGTGAAGGCAGTTCTTGAGGATGCCGTCTCGACAACAGTATACTACTACAACGACTGCCAGCAAATATGGAACGTCAATATAGTAAACGGCAATAACTTCGACCAATCGGCATGGAGGCAATTTAACCGTGTTACGGCTAAGATTTAATTTAACATTGGGCTTCGGACCAAAAATCGTTATAAATAGTTTATTTGAAAAGTTCTCAAAAATATGCAAAAAATTGAATATATATTTTTTAACTAGAGCTAATTGATAGGCGTAGCTAAAATCGCGTTACTTCCAGAAAACACGTGGTACATAGTAAAAAGTAAAATTATTTTGTTATCTTAAAAAACTACTTCAAATTCTCTATGAAACAGTTTAAAATTTATAGCAGTTGGCGTTTGCATTTTTGAATAAATCAATAATCAATTGTAAGTTTTCAATAAATTCTGGACGGCGTCAAAGTAATATTTGGGAGATTAGCATAAAACAACTTTGTAGTTCACTGCAAGCTCCAGTGGCTCACAAAGTTTAATAAAAATGGTGAAAACAGATTCTGAAAAATAATTTTTAAAAATTTTCAAAATATTGAGAACGTGCCATTTTTACAATTTTTAAGTTTTTATAAATATTTATCTATTTTTTAGAATATACTTTAAAAACCGCGTCACAATTCAGGGAAGGAATAGGAGGGGGGAAGGAACGTAGTTTTCGAACGATATAAGTAATCTGAACGAGATGAATAGATGTCTTCGCCTTGGCCTTAGCGATCGTATTTGATTTTAGTTTGTACGATTATAAATAAAGCCGCTAGAGGCCGTCAAACTTTTTTTTTGCTCGTTCCCAAATTGAGCTGGCGGAACGAGACCCGCGCCGTTTGACGCGCAAAAGGACCGGACAACATGGGTTTTACGAAAAGTCAAAGTCGCAAACGCTTTCAAACTCAGTGACGATTTAGACCTTGCCTCTGACCATAACATATGGAAGACGGAATTGCATCCGTCCTCCCGTTCACGAACGGCACTGGTTTGAATGAAGCTGACAAAACCCAACCTTTACACAGATATATCTCGGCTCTACATTGAGCTACGGTAATCAACTTTTTGTTGTTGGAAAGCCAAAAGAACGGCCTAAAACCTATTAAAAGTTAAATTTGCTTATTATTTTTTTAGCACCGTAAAACGACCTCCAAAAAAGAAATCTTAAATTTACCATGTGTGGCGCACACTTACGAACATTTCGGTGTTACGGACGGCCCCGGTGACGGTAACTTCGGATAGAACTTTTGTTGCTTAACAAGTTTTGTAATAACAACTAAATTCGAAAAAAGCCATCTTCAGGGTCGAAAATGTCGAAACGCGTTTCTTTACCCACGGCAGCGCTAGAAATCGACATTGACAATAAAAAAACCACACAAATTGATGCATTTTTTGGAATAACGGCCTTTGTTTTGAAAATACAGCATTTGAAAACAAACATTTAATCTGCCTTTAGATGCGCTACTACTCTGTATTTTCAAAATTTCAAAGTAGCGTTTAAGAAAAAAAATCGATATCTAAAAAACATGTCTAATTTCCGTTTCCGGTTCCGGTTAAAAACCTTATAAGAAACTTCCTGCACCTGAAAAACCTTCCACATACCAAATTTGATGAAAATCACCCACCCACGCACGCACATACGCCCGCACTTGCAGACAGACATTTTTTAAAAAGCACTTTTCGGTTTCTTTGCCCCTAAACGGTGTATTTCTGTTAACGTTTGAGATTAGAAAATTTGCATGTAATTATAACTTGAGAAAGTAAAAAGATATTCGTTTCGTATTTTGTTTAATTAGTTTTCGGTATTTCAATTTCCTTAATGATGCCACAAACAACATTTCGCTTCCAGTTCTGAACCGTTCAACACCTTACTTTTCCCATAACTTTAATAAAATATTAATTTCCATATAATTACACACATCATTTCATCATTTTATTTACTAAAGTGAGGAGCAAGGGATGTGCGATATAATTATTAACTTTAAAACACGAGTACGTTAGATGATTAGAATTGATTACCGTTCCTGCCACAAAATATTTCACAGTAATAACTGCGCGCTAGTTATAGATTTACGTAACATTGAACTAGATCTTTCTGAAGTCAAGTACAACAAAAAAAACTACAACTATGTTCCTATAAGAACCGGAATGTTCATTCCGGTGATATAAGAGTTACAACGGCGGGTTTCACTGTCCATTCCGGTTGAAATTCAATCGATACAAATTGGAATATATGCCTTTTTTGTTAGCCGAAAAAATGTTTGAAAGAAGAAAATTATATTGAACAGTTACACCACGAGTGAATTGAAAAATAATCGGGTTAATAAATTACGAAAATTTGTTGCATAGCAATGAGTGTTTGTTTTGCATGGAAATTTTACGAGACGCGAATGCCGATAAAGGTTCATTTGCAAACTGAAATCCTAATATTATTTTACTTTACAAATTTACATTTTAAAGAAAAATTATGAGTGATGTCTAAAGTATTTATTTAAAGTTCACTAGCGACAGTTTATTCTCTTACATGCCTTTCTTTTTTCGACGTAAATAGTCATTTGCCCTCAAATGCCGGCTCTACCAACAACAGCTTTACAATTTTTAATTATATAATTGAAAGTACAATCGTTCGTAGCTAACTTACATGAATTTGCAAACATACTTTTTCAGTTGGTAAATTTGTATCTTTTTCCTTTCGTTTGTGATTGTAGTACAAAGTCATCACCTTTATTTTGCATACTTCAAATATACAATAAATACTGATATTATTGCCCATAAAAATGTTTTTCTCCAACAAATAAATAATAAACAAAAATTGAAACTGGATAGTTTATACATTTATGAATAATTATTCTTATTATTATTATTATTGATATTTTTTTAATACACAATTTGTATTTAAAATGAGTACCGTAAATCATACAGAGATTCTTCATACAAAATTAAGATTTTTTCTAAATATTATTGTCCGAAGCTTTATCGTTTCTAAAATACACGTGCACCAGTGGTGAGTTGGCCACCGTTTTAAAAAATAAGTAGGTTACGTCTCTGATTAATTTCACAACTTTTTACATTTTTAAATTTTAGCTTCGATTTAGAGAACAAAAGCTCTCTTGTATTTTTACTATGGAAAGCTATGATTTTATGCAATTTTTAGTGTTTTAGACTTTAACGAAAAACCCCAAAAAGGTGTTTTTTTAGTGTCTGTCTGTGGGTGGTGCGCGCGTGGGTACGTGCGTGGGTTTTCACGCAATGGGCCGTTTTGTCGTCGCCGTTTCGCTGCCGCCGTTTCGCCGTCGAACGTTTCGCCGTCGCTGTTTCGACCTCTTCCTGTAATAATTTTATAGATTTTTTCGAATATCAAAAACCACTTAAAATATTAAGTGTTCTGTGCAAAGCCATTGAACAATTGTCTTTAGTTTAAATATTTGGGCATTTTTGTAATATTGTAATTAATTGTTTAGTTAATAAATGTGTTTAGACGCTTAGTGTTGATTTTTAGATTTTTCTTAGGTTAGGTTAGGTCAGTAATGAAGTTAATACATATGTATTTATAACTTTTATAAAAAGTAAGATTTTTGAGAAACTAATAATAAGAAACTTTCCCATTTGTTGCATACTTTTTGGCAAACATTGTATATTGGGTTGACGGCGAAATAGCCGACGGCGAAACGGCAGCGGCAAAACGGTCAACAGCAAAACGGCGACGACGGAATGGCCGATGGCGAAATGACCGACGGCGAAACGGCGACGGCGGAAGGGCCGATGGCAAAACGACCGACGGCGAAAAGGCGATGGCAAAACGGCGGAACGGCGACGGCGAAACGTCCTAGATCGAGGTTTGTACGTTCCCGTTGACGGCGAAATAGCCGACGGCGAAATGGCAGCGGCAAAACGGTCGACGGCAAAACGGCGACGCCGGAACGACCGATGGCGAAACAACCGACGATGAAACGGCGACGGCGGAACGGCCGATGGCGAAACGAACGACGGCGAAATGGCGACGGCGGAACGGCCGATGGCAAAACGACCGACGGCGAAACGGCAGCGGCAAAACGGTCGACGGCAAAACGGCGACGGCAGAACGGCCGATGGCGAAACGACCGACGGCGAAACAGCGACGGCGGAACGGCCAATGGCGAAACGACCGACGGCGGAACGGCGATGGCAAAACGGCGGAACGGCGACGGCACAGCGTCCTAGACCGGGATTTGTACGTTCCCATATATCTCCGGAACCCCTCGACCGATTTTTATAAAATTTGGTATGTGAAAGCTGTTGCGCTGCAGGTAGTTCTTTGTGGGGGTTTAAAACCGGAATCCGAAAAAGAAATTAGACATGTTTTTTGGTATACATTTTTTTTTGTAAAAACGTTCATGAAACTTTGAAAACAAAGTCGTAGTACATCCAAACGCATATCAATCGTTTTGTTTCCAAATTCTGTATCTTCAAAACGAAGGCCGCTACAGGTTTTTGAAAATTTTGACTTTAATGCCCGATTACCCAAAAACAAAATATCCAATCGATATAAATTATCATAATATTTAATTACATGTGACAAGTACAATTATGTCATACATAAATATTTTTGGAAATGAAAATTGCAAAAGTGTCAGGATTTTTGAAATTTAGTAAATTTTCAGAAAAAAATTCTGAAAAACTGACCAAACCATTATTTTAAAACTTTGTGAGCGATAGAGCATGCAGTGAAATATAAATTTATTTTTTGCGCTCTCCAAGATTTTTGAAAAATATAAAATTCAATAATTATTTATTCAAAAACGAAAATATTATTTGCATTTTTTTGATAAACGAATTTAAAGAGAGTTTTGGTCCGACGTGCAAAGCGAAATCTTTAATTAGCTGTACGGCGCGACGCGGGCTGTTACCTTGCTTACTTGCTTACAGCCACGGTACGACATCCTATTGCAAGGCTATCATAAGTTCAGATTGACACTGGGTCGTTATCGTTTTTACTTATTTTTTGTTACCTTAATTTTTTTTAAGACAATGTTATTCAGTGACTTATTGGCGCGAGAATATTTAAAACGTAAAAAGTATGGGAAAGTACCAGCGACGTATTTCGCCCATTTTTGTCATAGGCTGCGCTGTTTTCGTTATAATTCACGTTGACTATGCGTAGACCTCTGCGTGGGCATGTGCGTAAGCGTAGATGTGGATGTCATTTAGAAGGCCAATCCTCCTCTTTTCCTTAATTTTGTTGCAGCAAAGTTTGTTATTGGATTAATCTCAAAAGATGTTTTCCGTAAAAAAAATCGTAAAAGTATTTGCCTATATTTCTATAGCGAATTTGACAACTTTTTGGTTCTAACTATATTTACGTTTTTGCAGGCGTTGCTAGTGTAATCGAGTGCTTTAAACAATCACAATCTGCCTTCATAATTCAGCATGTTGCGACTATTTGACCTTAAAGTTGTTGGTGATAAGACATGACTTAAATTATTTTGCGGAATTGTTAAAAATGTCAACAGAATAAACATTTCAATGCCATTCTTGTAAGGCAACATTTTAATTACCTTTTATTGGTAAATTCAGAAGTATGAGGAAGTCCAACAAAGTTCATGTGCCAATTTTTTGAAGTAGCATTGATCAAGGTATGCGATGTGTATTTCGATCTTTTGATTTCGATCTATTTCGACATCATTAACCTGAAGAGATCGATTCAAGGGCGGTGAAATGAATATGTTGCACCCATCCAGTAGAGCACACTAGGCTAGGCGCGGTCTTCTCTGGAAGTAGACCGTCACTGACATTTCGCAATATAGATCGCATCCTCGAATATCTAAAAGATTTGACATCGATGTCGCGGAAGTCTGTAACACATTGCTTAAACGTTAATTAACTGGGATATCTGTAGGCAATTCACTTGCGTGCGTGCATTTGCAAGTAATACTTCGGTAAATAATAATTCAACATTCAAGTTCAAAATTATGGGGCGCCAAGTGTAAAGTGAAAATTTGCTGTGCATTTCACGGTATTTAAGGCAATTTGTCCCAATATTTATTGTATATACACACATTTAGATAAATACTTTTTGTTTTAATAAAACGTTGTAGATTTAAATAAATCCTTAAACATTTGGTTTAAATATTCCAACATTTAATAAAGCATTAGAGATTTAAATAAATCTTAAAACATTTACTTTAAATTTTCAAATGTTTAGTAAATCTTTATGTATTTAGATAAATCTGCACATATTTGTTTTAAATCTTTTAATATTTAATAAATATTCGCAGATTTAAATAAATCTTCACCGATATAAATAAATCCTTACAGATTTAAATAAATGTTTCAACATTTAATTCTAAGCTGTCATATTTAATGTTAACCTGTCATATTTATTTGACCTTGGTAGACCCAGCCTACATAACAGACCAAGACCGTTTACACTGGTGATAACGTTCAACAATTAACACACGTTTTCCGTATTTTAAAAAATTTGTGCAATTAATGTTAGTTAGTTCAATCATCAATAACAACATATTTAACAACATAAACATTGCATAATTTATTATTCATACAATGAAAGTTTCCTCAACATTCTCTTCAAAACGTAATTTTCAGTCTGTTTTGTTTAAGCGTCGAACGCTCCCACCATGACCCTGACCTGCGCCATACTACCGGTGCAAACGGTCTTGGTGTCGTAAATCGGCTGGGCTCACCAAGGTCAAATAAATATGACAGGTTAAATGTGACAGCTTAGAATTAAATGTTGAAACATTTATTTAAATCTGTAAGGATTTATTTATATTTAAAAATTTATTTAAATCTGCGAATATTTATTAAATATTGAAAGATTTAAAACAAATATGTGCAGATTTATCTAAATACATAAAGATTTACTAAATATTTTTAAAATTTAAAATAAACGTTTTAGGATTTATTTAAATCTCTAACGCTTTATTAAATATTGGAATATTTAAACTAAATGTTTAAGAATTTATTTAAATCTAGAATGATTTATTAAAATAAAGAGCATTTACCTAAATGTGTGTATATATAATAAATATTGGGACAAATTGCCTTAAATACCGTGAAATGCACAGCAAATTTTTACTTTACACTTGGCGCCCCATACAATAATTTTACGGTTTAAAATGTTACACAGGTTTGTTTATAAAATTAAATGCATGCGTAACATAGGTACTGTTTTATGTAATATTAATTTAGAATTGCAAGCAAGAAAACGTATCTACGGGGGGGGGGGCATGGAAAAGCAAACCATTGTCTCCATGATTGAATTTCCATTAATATTTCTGATATTGCTTTCAATGAAGTTATTTTCAACACTGTGGCAAGTGGCAGGCTATTGATTTATAACAAAGCAGTTATAAATAAAGTAAGACCACATTTGGATGACGATCCAAAAAATTATTAACTGCTGACAAAAAGAGTGCACATTATACATTGTTTTCTGAAAATAGTAGAAGATAAAACAGAGTTATTTTAGAATACGGCAAAAATATGAAAAATAAATTTAAAACGAACATAACCTCGTAACATCAAAGAAGAAAGAGAACGGACAAGAAGAATACAGAGTGGTTATTAAAACGCCAAATCAGGTTACTAGTGATAATCTGTCAACCACAGTGATGGATTTAAAATTCAAGTGTGGGATAATAAGTTCATATTAGTTTTAAAACAAACATACCTTTCAATTGCAACCTCTTAAATTTATGTTTGATTCGTAGATGCAATTTATAACAAAGGTGCTGTTGTGAATTGTGTGTCCTAATAACGAGAAGATATGTGTGTATTTATTTGTTACATCAAAGACGCGCTGGTGTTGTGTGATGTCTGATGTATGTAGTACATGAAAGGTTCTCAAATATGTGCATGACATAACATTGCTATTATGTAGTCAATCACACAACAACAACAAAAAATGCAAGAAAGTGTAAATGCTGTTTATTAATTCTGATACGATAGCGACAGGTGATAAGTTAATAACTAAGTAATAACACCTGACAATATTACGAAAATTATGGTAACATTACAAAAAATGTAAAAAATGACAAGGTACTTATTATACAATTTCTTTCATACATAATTGCGTATTGTTTATAATTCTAATCCTAATGACATTTTGTGTAAATACATTAATACTACACAGCGAGCAAAACAACGGCAAAAAAAGAACCGCGCGTCTTTGGTTAACCCTTCAATTAAAAGCTGACATTACTGCCAAACTAGCTGAACTCGTGGGCAATGCCGCAAGTACAGCCCACGAGTTTGGTTTGGAAATGAGATGGCTATAAATCTGGTTTATAGTAGCAACACTCCGTGCTCGCGTAAAGTTGAAACAGTTGCGGATTTATTATACAGGGTTTATCAAAAAAAGGTAGAAATATTGAAATCCGTAGTAGACTACAGCATACACAAACCAGCAAAACATTAGTTTGGTAATTGGTTGATGCTGTAGAATGATAAGAATTTTAATAATATTCTTAATTTTGAAAAAACTTTAAGAAAATTATTGAAAACTGAAAACATTTAATGATTTTTTAAAATTTACAGACTTCCGTAACTTTTGAAAAATTGTGAAAATTTTTAAGATTTGTGAAAATTTTTTAATTTTCACCAATTTCAAAATTTACAAAAATTTTTAAATCTTGTAAAACTTGAAATTTTCAAAAAAATGTTTTCAATTTTCAAAAATTTTCAAATATTTTTAAAATCCTTTTAATTGCTTTTAAAATATTTCAAAGAAATACAAAATTTTTTAAATTTTCAACATTTTGAATAAAATATAAATTCCAAAAATTTCAATAATTTATAAAAAAATATTGTTAAACATGGTATTAAATATATATGAAGTATTTCCAGAATTATAGAAGTTTTCTAAACTTCCATAAAATTATGAACAGTTTCGCACTATTTTAAAAATTTCAATAAGTGCGAGGATAGCCACGTGGCGGTTGCCCGACAGCTTTTTTGTGTAATATTTCTATAAACCACGAAAGTCAATCAGTGCCGGTTTTAGGTGTAATTCGCCCCTAGGCACAGCCACCTTTTGTGCCCTTGTAATGAAGGTTAGGAGCCCGACTGGGGGGCCAGGGGGTTCTCCCCCGAAAGATTTTTATTTTTTTTAACATAATACACAGTTTTCGCATCAAATTGGCTATTTTTGTGATACACAACGTATCCAGGTTTTGTATTAAAACGAAAAGTTTAGTTTACCGAAAATATGTTAGCATTCATTAATATTTACAGAAAAATCTTTTTTGTGAATCTCAGGCGCTCCCCTAGAGACAGCGCCCCTAGGAACGGGCCTATGAGACCTAGTCGGAAAACCGGCCCTGAAGTCAATACATTTTCTATTTTATAAATCTTTTTTTTTTAATTAGGCCTAAGACAAAAGCATTTGTGGTTTGGAACAACTTCAATATTCTCAGATAATAACTTTGCAACATGCAATTAATTGATACAAAAACATAAGAACCTTTTTAAAAAAACGTCGTGTTTTATTTGTTTTTGTCAAAAGTATTATTCTAAATATTAATAAATCATGGTATTATATATTTTTTATTATTTAAACTTTTAACACAATATTAAAATTTTCAAATACGACCCTGCGCTGAAATGTCCGCGAAAATCAAAACAGTGTGGTGCTAACTTGCCGTATCTGCTATTCCTAATATCAATAATATCAGAATGTTTAAATCAAATCATTCGTATCTCGTTGTTCCATTTGTTAGCTCGTAGTATCATGCATTTGCAGCTAATGTAATAGCGGCCGTAGCTCAGTGGTAAGCGCGCGGGCTACCAATGCAGCGGATCCGGATTCGATCTCCGGCCCGGTCGTTCTCCTACGCAAGGCAACGGGAAACCAGCGAGGTGAAGTTTTCCCCAGGAAAACCTTTCTGGAAGAAAAGTGAATGCACTTCCTGTGGTTCGGAGCCCTCGTTTAACTGTAGGTCCCCTATGTCTGTCTGTGCAAAATATCTATCTCCGCGCACCAAACACAGACATAGGAGAGAGGTAGCCAACGCCCTGAATAGGGTATGGCACTATAAGAAGAAGAATGTGATAATAGGTCAACGCTCACTGACGAAGCAGAAAAAACCGTAAAATCATTCGAATGATTTGTGGTAACCTCTTGCAATATCTCGAGGTATTGCGATAATCGAACAGTTCGATTATTTTAATTCGAAATATCTCATCACTAGAAATAATCCTTTCATATACCACTCGTGCAGCTGAAAAAGCAATCGGGGTAAGTTACTCAAACTGCCTGCATGTGCTCGTGTCGGTTTTGCTTAAAAAATATTTGTAATTTTTTCCATGTTATTTTCCTATACTATACGCTCGTCGTATAACGGTTGAATAAATGTGGCGCAGTTAAAAAAATTAAGTATAAACTAAGACGTCTCGTGATCAAACACTCCTAATTAAAGTACATCGTATATGTGATCGTTTCGTGCATGCAATATCATGGTCTCGTTATTGATGTTTACATATTCCAGTAATAACCGCTTCTGGCAATGCACTTATTTATTTTACCGTAACATTTTAAACAAAATGGGCTTTTACTTGGAGAGCGGCTCGCATTTCCAGTTGAAGATGGCCATGGGATTTCAAAACGTAACCACATTTAAACATTTTATTAATTGCTCCACATACTTAAAATTTTGTAATATTTAGCAACATTATAAACGAAGCAATACCAATGGGTATATTACCATATCTGATCTGTAGACCTACCTATCCTCATTTATTTCGAATCTGTCATTATTCTTAGTAATGAATTAGTTTTGCTCCGAGCACACGTTGCTTAACCATTGAAAATCATTTGTACGTTATGACTTTTTATAGTGAGAGGAGGTCATAGGTTACCAATTCTAGTATTCGTGAATCATTCCAAGGTAAATGCGCCCCTATGAATATGTTACAATTTTTCATGTTTAATTGACATTCACCTGTTTTACCTTTTACTTTCTCATCATGTGCTTCGCGTAAATGTATGGTAATGTTTGTAACAATCAGTTTTCAAGGTTTACGGAAAATGTGAATTAGGAATGTTACGCACTTACGTACTTACCGCATAATTTTTGCTTATTTATGATTTTTTTTAAATTTAAAAATTAAAGTTTAAAGATAAAACAAAATAGGTTTTTCGCACTTTTACATATTAATTGTTAGTGTCTTAGATTAAAGATTTTTGCAAGCACCATTTCCGGAATTAATTCAAATTTCGATGAAATTTTCAAAGTAGAAATTCTGCTTCGGAACTCAATGCGAATACAAAAAAAGGTGTAAGGCAACCGCCACGAGACCTTTCCTCGCATTTCTGGAACTTATCGAAAATTTTGTTTTATATTAAAAATTTAGACAATTTTATGGAAATTTAGAATAAAAAGTCGAAAAAATTTTAACAATATTTATTCCGTTTTTTTTAAATTTAAAAATTTTTGTTTTTCCTCAAAATTTTTGAAAAAATTTTGATTACTATGAAATTATTAAAATTTTTGAAATTTTAAAGATTGTTTGAATTTATAAAAAATTTTAAAAATACGGGAAATTTTAAAAACGATAAAATTGTAAAAATTTGGAAAAATTATGAAATTTTGAAAATTCGGGAAATTAAAAAAGAATTTCAAAAATTTGATTCGAAATGTTTTAAATATGATATTATTTAATAATTTTGAAATATTTAACATCTTTTGGAAAATTTTTAAATTTAGAAATTAAATTAAAAAATTTGTATCTAAAATTTTTTTTAAATTATCGAAAATTCTGGTTTGATGAAATGAGAAGTTAAAAAAAGTAAAAATTTAAAGAATTTTAAAAATTATGTAAATTTTGAAAATTTTTAAAGTTTTCAGAGTTTGTAAAGTTTTGAAGTTTCTAAAATTTTTGAGAATTTATAACTTCTTAAAAATTGAAAACTTATTAAAAATAAATTATTTTTCACAATTATTTTGAAATTTTTTTTTGTAATGTTCCAAAAACTAAAAAATTATAAAAAAACGCAAAATCCTTTTAATTTAAACGAAAATTAAAAAGATTTTGCGTTTTTTATTTTATTAATTATTGGAAATATTGAAAATTTTAAATTCATAATTTAGTTCCGAAAATCTAAGAAATTTTGAAAATTAAAATTTTTTTAGTTTAGACACATTTGAAGGTGACACAGAAATTGTGATTGCGCAGATCGGTCATTTGACATGTGTAGAATACTAATCTAAAGTTGATGCCGGGCGCGTCTATATTGAAGTAAAGCACCTCTTCACCTCCCCCCATTTCTTAATGCTGTCGCCCGCTTTTATGGTATTTTGTCTCAAAATCGATTTTTTAAGTCCATAGACTTTTGGCTAATTGCCGTATTTTTGCAAACACTCAATTTTGGTAAATGACCAAAAAAAAACTCTCAGTGATGTTTTCTCAATGGAAAGTTGTTCGTATTGTAATTACATGTTCATACCGATTTAAAAACCGAAATTCGTAAATTTTTGATAAAACAACAAATTGATGGTGGGGGGCAATGGGAGATAATAAGGAGATCGCGTTTGCACATCACCTATTCGACATGCGTAGAATACGAATCAAAGGTACTTCTTCGAGTGCGTTTATTTTGACATAGACCACCTCTCCCCCCTTTTTTGGCGGACCAACCTCATTTTCTTGCGGTGTCATCCTATTGCAATTAGCAATTTTTTAGCCGGCGGCTCGACTGTAAAGTGTATACAGACACAGACAGACAGGCACAAACAAAGACACCTTTGTAGCTTCCGATTTATCGGTTTCCCAAGGCCCTAAAACCTGCTCATTAGTCAAAATATTTAGGTCAAAAATGTTTGTCATAAAAGTACGTTTCTTTTAGGCATAACTCGTATATCGGCCAGTAAACCCAAAGCGCAAAATACTTCGCTGAATGAACGCATTTCTAAATCCAACCTGACGATTACAATACGTTAGGTAGTTTTAAAAATAGACGTTATAAATGTAGAATTCTACTTAAGAAACATAAAAAGTTTGTTAATTATGCGACTCTAGGAGAAGCCTACGGGGATGGTTTTCGTGACAAGCAGTTAGTGCTCAATTTCGGTGTCGTACTAGTGACCGGAAGCCGGAACTAGATCTGGTGACCGGAGGCTGGAGTCCGATGTCGTGACTGTACGCTAAAGCTCGATCGTTCTCAAGCGTTTATCTTATGACCGATCTTAAAGATAAAGTACTGCGACGATATTTTTCAAATTGCAAACATGATCCGTTTTTATAATCGCTGTCGCTTATTCGTTTGACATGTTATTTAACTTCCATTTAAGATTAAAATCTCCACAGGTACGAAGCAACCTTTCTCGTATCATTCGGGACGAAACGTCCATACAGCGCAAAGGTCATTACTATCGGTTTAGGATTAAGAATTTTTACAAAACGTCCACTGTACTGGAATGTTATTATAGTCATTGGTGGTGCGTTAATACTGAAATACATTATGTAAACATAAGTAGCTATTTCTAAAGTATAGGAAAGTCTAGGCAAAGTGCTTTGCTAATTCTAAATAGATATTGTACACATGCACGTTCCCGCGCACGCACAGACTCATTGAGAATTACTTTTTAAGTATTTACAAAAAAAACTTGATACCCACAGTCGGATGAAACCGCAAGAAAATGAGGCTAGTCCGCCTAAAAAAGTAGAGAGGGAAGAGGGGCTCTATTTAAAAATAGAAGAACCTTAGAATCGTATTCTACGCATGTCGAATAGCGGATCTGCGCAAGCCCGATTTTCCTACCACCCCCCAGATTTAAAAAGTCGTACTAATTTCGTCTTCAAAACCGGTAGGGACATGTTAAATAACAGTAGGAACCATCTTCCTTTGAGAAAACATCACTGAGAGGTTTCCCCTTGGCCGTTTACCTCAACAGTTTAATTGTAAAATTGCAAAAACAAACTACTAACCAAATAATGAAATCGATTGTACATTTCAACGAATAAATACTGTTTACAATTAACAAATTCTAAATTCTTCAAAATTGCAGAATTTTCAGTTTCAAAATTATCATAATTTTTGATAATTAGTTACATTTTTAAAATTTTTGGATTTTTCCAAATTTTTACAATTCTAAATTGTCAAAATTCCATAAAATTTATAAATTTTCTTTTCTTAATACTCAATAATTTTAAAATGTGATACACATTTTGTTCAGTACTTTCAAATATTCTTGAAATTTACCAAAACTTGTCAAAATACTTAATTTTTCAAAATGTTCAAAAATATTCAAAATTTAAAATAATTCACATAATTTGAATTTTTAAAAATTTTCAACATAATGTTTTTTGAAATTATTAAACTAAATTATAACTTGTTAAAATTTGCTATAATTTTCGAATTTCAATATTTTTCAAAATTTTCAAGTTTTCATAATTTAAAATAATTCACATAATTTGAATTTAAAAAAATTTTTAACACAGTGTTTTTTGAAATTATTAAACTAAATTAAAACTTGTTAAAGTTTGCCATAATTTTCGAAATTTTAATAATTTTCAAAATTTTCTAAATGTTCAAAACCCAAAATATTCAAGAATGTTTAAAATATTTTGAAATTTAGTAATCAAAAATATTAAAAGAGCCCAAATTGTTTTAAAATTAAACAAAATATATCCAGTATAAAATATATTAAAATTTTTTCAAAAATTTCTAATATATTCTAAATTTCCATAATATTGCAAAATATTTCAATCCATACATATATAAAAGCTCAAAGGGTTTTTTTCTCCGGTTCCTCAAGCGGCTACCGCTTCACCAATTTGGACCATTTTTTCTTCAATGAAAGGTCTCTATCCTCAGATGGAACATGAAACATTTTTATATTTTTATTCTACGTCGATTTTTCAATCATAATTATTTTAATTTATAATATATATGAAAGCCTGCTAGACGCGCTTTACTTGATGCGACATCTACAACAACGCCGCGTCTCCTCATGGAACTAATGCATCACGTGACTTAGCATTTAGCCGGCTCAGTCAACGCTCAGTATGTCAGTGCACTGTGCGCTAGGATAACACGAGTAGTATATTATAATACAAGCGTATAAGCAAGCCTTTAAAGTACGCGCGAGCAGTGCTTTAAAGGCTCTTATACAGGTGTATTATACGCTAGGAAGCAGCATTTTGATTTTGATTCATCTTACATAGTAGTCCATGATGTGACGTCATATCATTTACCTGGAGATTGGTTAGCATTCTTTGTTGTTTATGTTGCTATGTGAATTCGAATTATTTTTTTTCGCGTGTTTGTAATTTGTTGCTTCAAAATTGATGACGTCATTGTTGCAACTTTAAAACACCGGGGTGTTTTAATGTTGGGTTTACGCGCGCTTTTTGGTTTGATTTACAAGGATTATGATGCAGGTATAATAAAATAGTATATTAAAAAACGAGTTTCATAAGACATGATATTAGAGCACACGTCCAAGTTAGAAAAAGAGCCGCTTGCGGCGAGTTTTCTAATGGACAAGTGCGCTTAAATTTCTTATGAAACGTGTATTTTATACTATTTTTTCTATTTTGGTCAAAAAAAGTTATAAAATATAATCGATTAGGAAGTGTTTTTGTTTTTTGTTTTTGTTATGTGGCTGTTGGTAACATTTAAAACAATTTCAAACAATTCAAACTACTGTCAAATTAAAATTTACACAAACTGCGTTTGAAAGTGATTTAATTTTTAAAATACCTAAGATTTGAAGATAAGATGGAAGAAGAATCATCTTGCACCCCACCCGTGCTATGCAAAGTAGCGGAAAATGCGCTAATTAATCTTAATTTTTGGAACTTACAATTTGAAGGTTATGTTTATAACGCGTGAAGGTTTTGTTGTCACATGGTTGTCACCAACCTACAAAATAAAATTTTGAATTCTTTAAAGAGTTGCTTTATGAAATCCAAATGAGTTTCATAAAGTAGTCAGTAAAGAACCAAAATAGAAAAAATATATTAAAAATTTCAGTAAATGCGAGGAAGGTCCAGTGGCGGTGCCCCACAGCTTTGTTTTATATCCTTTTTTAGCATACGGGTGTAATTTATTCATGTTCATCTAGTTAAGCGTGTGCAGAAAAGCCGAAAGGAAGGTAATATCGTTGCGTTTACATTTAAGTAATAAACACTTAAAAAGTAATAACAATAATTCAACTTGTCTGCCTAACAGGTAACGATGAAAGCCTTAAACGTATCAATAAATCAGCCAAACTGTAATACTCTCAAACGATTGCTGAGCGATTTTACTTTATAAAAAAACTGGATGAATCTTCTAAATGTTACTGAGTAATTTTAACAAGCGGTAAAAACGCAAAATACCATTTCGTATATTGCATAAATCAGGCTTAATAAATTAAATACTTCTCAATTCGACTTAACGGTTTTGCATTGGAAGGTTTTGGACACAAAATCCTAAACTGCTATTGCAAAACGTATTTGCAAACGAGTACAAAACGTACAATTTATGATAATATTTGAAATTATATAATAAAAATAACTAGAACAATACATCGCCATTGGCTATGTTATTACAAGAACTTTGCTCTTTAACGCGTGCTTAAGTTGTATAATCTTTATTCTGATTTATTATAGCCTAATAATGAAATAAAAAATACACGCGAACACGCTGAATGCCATTTTAGATTTGGAAGATGCTTCGATAATAACTTTTATTGTTCTTTGTAATTTATGTAGAGATGCACAACTTTTACTTCCTCCGTCTTTTATTTTATATATTACAAAATTTACTGCAGTCCTCAAAATATGATTGTCAAGGTCCGACTGGCCTTGACAATTGACGAGCAATAAATACGAATTTTTTTATATGATATATAAACCGTATTTATTGAGTGCATGTTTTTTTTTTGGGAGAATTAGAAAGTTTTATTATTGTAACTGCATGTTATGTCGGATATATTCTACTTAGCCAATCAGAGAGCTCGATTTCCGTGTCAATAACAAATCAAATCAATTTATTGGTGATTTTCATGTAACAAACTTAGGTTGACAAACAACTCGTGCTAGTTGATTAAAACAAAAGATAATTCCGTGCTTTGCGTTCGTAAAATCATCGTCTTAAGTAGCATTTGTTAATAAGCAGCCCACGTTTATCGGAAAATCGGGATCACTAGTTATATTATTTGTGAAAAATTTGCTAGTGAGAACAACGACCAAGATGACAATTATTGACGAGTGAGAAACCAAATTTTTTTTTTGTATACGGTCTGGCTATAAAGTAACCTCTCCCCAACTAACTTTTGAACGACTCAACATTTTAGCACAACATTTGGTGTGCTTTAATGGGAAATTAAATACTATTTTTTACAAAATAATTAAATTTTTTATCATTCAAAATGGCGGCTAGGCGCCATTTTGAATTTTGTTTTTAAATAGAAAGGGGAATCGAGTGACACCTCATTTAAACGGTCTTTCAGTTCTGCGTCTGATCTTAGAATTTCAAAGAAAAATATTCAGCGATAACAAAGTGGCGGATTATATACAAATGGACTCACTCAATTCAAAATTGTTTTGATTTTTTTATCCAGTAGTCCACTTTTTCATTTGCATGACAAAATTTTCTTAGAAATCTCTCAGGTGGTTGGAAATAATATTGAAAACGTTATGTTCCAACAAGACGGTACGCCGCCTCATTATTATAGGCCTATAGAATAGCCAGCTCGCTCCCCAGACTTAACCCTCTTAGATTTCTTTCTATTGGGATATCTGAAATCGAAAGTGTACAGAACCCGTCCAGACAATTGAAGAACTGGAGCAACGCATTAGAGAAGTTTGCAGAAATATCACTTCAGAGACTTATGAAAATGTAAGGCCTGAATTTCATAACCGACTTTTTATGTGCCAAGAAGTGAATGGTCTTTTTGCTTTGATTCTTAGTGTTTTTAAATAGACTTCTTGATCTTCAAGCATTGTCATTTTGTTATGGCTAAGTATTTTTCTTTAAAACTCTAGGATCAAGCGCAGAACTAAAAGACCTTTCAAATGAGGTGTCACTCGACCCCTTATTCCATTTGAAAAAAATTAAAATGTCGGCCAGCCGCCATTTTGAATGATACATAATTTAATTATGCGCTGAAAAACAGTATTTAATTTCCCATTACAGCACGCCAAATTTTGTGGTAAAATATCAAGTCGTTCAAAAGTTAGTTGGGGGAGGGTTACTTTATAGACAGTGTATAATAAACTGTATTTTTTGAGTGAATGTTTTTCTTTTAAGATAATTAGTAAGTTTTATTGTTGTAACTGCATGTTAAAGGTAACTATGTCGGATATATTCTACTTAGCCAATCATAGTGCTCGATTTCCGTGTCAGTAACACACCAAATGAATTTGTTGGTGATTTTCATGTAATAAACTTACGTTGACAAACAACTCGTGCTAGTTGATTGAAACAAAAGATAATTCCACTCGTGCTTTGCGCTCGTAAAATCATCGTCTTAATAAGCACGTTTATAGGAAAATCGGGATCACTAGTTATATTACTTGTGATGACAAATCAAATCAATTTATTGGTGAAAACACCACCGCACCACCGCTATTTTAATGTAATTAACTTACGACTCGTGCTGGCTAATTTAAGATAATTCCACTCGAGATTTGCGCTGGTAAAATTATCGTCTTAACTAGCAATACTACTACTAGTGGGAAGGGCGACAAGTTAAGATCGTAGCTACCACACAACAGGGGAAGAACCATTGCTATAATTTTCTATAAACAGGTTTTTAAGATAGTTTATTACTAATTATCCGCTAGATGTCGACAGGGATAAATGCTGTTTTATTTATTATGTCTTAGCACGTAATATTTACATAAATGTCTGATTTTAAACATTATTGGCAAAATACATAATAATTAATGTAAACTGTAACAACATTATGTTTCCGAATGTTGGAAATAATGACAAACATATTTTGATAATGATTCAATAGATGGCAACACGTCATGTTAGTCAATCATGGAGCTTAAATTGTGACTGCCATATATAACATTTTATGCAAACTTTTCATTGAAAATAATGAAAATAGATTGTTATCCAAAATATTGCTTCTAGAACATAATAATTAGCCATATAATTTGCACCTGTAATTTTTGTTTTGTATGTATAATAAGAACGGAGAATCTCGAAATCTCAACTTTCTCATACTTTTATAAAAAGTGTAGATTTTTTAGTAAAATTTAGACGGCGGATACTGCATCGACAGTCCTAATACAAACCGCCTTGTTAAAGCTACGCAAATCTGGTATATTTGCCACTGCTGCCATCTAGTTGATAATATTTTAAGCAAACTTCCCATTGAAAATAATGAAAATAGATTGAAAATATTGTGTGTAATATTGTTATTACTTTATTACTAGTAACGTATAATAAAAAATGTGATTCCGCTTGGCCGTGAATTAGAAAGCTAATGTCGCTTTTCCTGGACTTTCCTATACTTTAGAAATTTCACTTATTATATTTTTAAAAGTATTTATGTATTAACGTTTTACGCGCCAATAGTGACTATAGACTGCACTACCGGTAAGGCTTAAAAGTGCGGACTGTGTCAACGTAGAGTCAGCAGAAATTGTTTATCTACCTACCTTTAGTATATCTGACAGTCGAGACATATCTGAGGGCATCATCAGCTGCACGTCGTATTTTGAGTAACCGAATTTATCAGTTTCTTAAGAAAAAAAAATATTTTTGATTTTGAAAGACGATTTGTTGGGTTAAATAAAACCAAAGACAGAAGGGCAAATTCATTTACCAAACATTTGGTGGGAGGGAAAACATTAACCCCTCTAAATATTGCTGCACCTTAAAACCACTCGTTTCTGGCTGCGGTTGTTAGTGACGATGCATTAAGATCGACAGCACGCGAAAAAGGACGATCATTTCCAATACGATCTGTTAATTTAAAATACGTCATATATAATTGTGTGTACTATAGTCACAAAAAATACAGCACGTAGCCGCGTGCTTCTTTGATGAACTTGAGTTGATTGTTAACTTATGTTTAGACAATGTATCGTCTTAACTAGCACTTGTTAACAATCAATCTAAGTTTATCAAAAAACACGACCACTAGTTGTATTACTTATGAAAAACTTGGATTGCCAGATATACAGGGTCGCTATTATGTATGGGACCAAAGCTCCCCTGCCCAAACGGTTTGAGATATGCATTTCATATTTGGTATATGTTAATTTGAGGTTATTTTGCATATTCTGAAGTAAAAAGAAATTTTTTTGCATATAGTTTTTCAGCGCGGCCGCCATCTTGAATTTTTTAAATAGCAACTTAGGCTGTGTGATACATCAATAGAAAGCTTATTTTTTTCTCTTTTCAGAATAATTAAACATGTATAGGGTTACATAAGAAAATAACGCAGAAAAATTTTAAAAAAACATTTGAGGCATGCTTAATTCGTCGCTGCACATTTAGTGAAATCTAGTAACCATTGCATTAACAAAACGTCATAAATAAACAAAACAAAAGCAAAAACAAGTAGTAAGAGTTTAATAGGTGACAAAATAAACATCACACATTGTTAATTCTTCCTGTTGTTGTGTTGTCTGGCAAATAATCTTTAGAATTCTGCAATATTTATCAGAAGGAGAACGGATAGAGATTCTCATGATGATTGGTTACATTTTTCATCGGCGTTGGATCGGGAGAAGAGGAACCGTGGAGTGGCCCGCTCGGTCACCA
This sequence comes from Ctenicera cuprea, assembly GCA_958336395.1. Classification (NCBI taxonomy): domain Eukaryota; kingdom Metazoa; phylum Arthropoda; class Insecta; order Coleoptera; family Elateridae; genus Ctenicera; species Ctenicera cuprea. The sequence continues at coordinate 12,767,085 of OY284495.1, read as the reverse complement.
GATTTGTCGCCTTTAGATTTTTTTTTGTTGGGCCATTTAAAAAGTCGCGTTTATTTAAATAGACCTGACAATTTAGAAGAATTGAAAAATGGTATTCGTGCTGAAAGGGCTGCTATTTCTCGCAATTCTTTGCGCGACTCTTTAGACAATTTTAAAAAGCGCATTCATTATTGCCAAGAAGTAAATGGGCAGCAATTTGAACATCTCCTCTCTTAACTACTGTTAATTAATAAGGTTGTTGTTTTCAATTTTATTTAAGAAATGTTGTTTGTTATCCTATGATGAAGAAAAGGTTCTTTTCAGAACCACGATGTTGTTTAAAAAAAGAATTTTCCTGAAAAAAATGTTAGTCCTAAACGGCGATGTAAGCATGCCTCAAATGTTTTATTAATTTTTTTGCATTATTTTCTTATGTAACCCTATACATGTTTAATATTTCTGAAAATAAAAAAAAATAAGCTTTCTATTGATGTATCACACAGCCTAGGTTGCTATTTAAAAAAATCAAGATGGCGGCTGCGCTTGAAAACTATATGCAAAAAAAAAATTTTTTTATCTCAGAATATGCAAAATAACCTCAAATTAACATATACCAAATATTAAACGCATATCTCAAAGCGTTTGACTAGGGGAGCTTTGGTCCCATACATAATAGCGACCCTGTACAGTGTAAAGTGCAAGTTCATTTAAGATAAATCCACTCGCACTTTGCGCTTGCGGAATTATCGTTTTAGCTAGCGCTTGTGAAAAATTTACCCAACTTTATTGGAAAACAGGAGTTGGTCGTTAAATTACTTGTTAGAAAATTACTTAGCCATCGCAACTAAAGAACAAAAACAATCAATCCAACTACAGGAAACTATATAATCAAGTAATCAACAATATAAATCGTGTGTTTATAAATTCAACTAATATTTATTTGAAAGTTGAAACAGCATTGCACGAGGGCGTCTTTGGGCAGTCAGTGGCGTAACTACCATGGGGCAGAGAGGCAACGGCCCCCGGGCCCGAGGCCTTAGGGGGCCCTTACTTACTTACTTATTTTTATATTCAACAAAAAACATTTGATATTCCATGTAAGTATGTATGTACTTGTACAATGAAAAATACTGAAGTGAAATTATATTTAGTAATAACACAACACCCATACTTTTTGGTACCGACCCAGACACATTAACTTCAGAAAATTTGAGATTTGCTTATCTTAATTAGACACGGCTTTAATATATTTATTTGCATTTACTAGACTGCAAATAATTTTTTTTCTATTGAAGAAATTGTTCTTATTATCAATTACTGTATTATTGATTATACCTTCAGATATCTTGTCCCCGGCCCCAAAGTCTGAAGTTACGCCACTGTGGGCAGGGTTCCAGAAACCAAAATTTAAACAAAAACATCAAATAATCGAAGAAGTAGCTCTAAAGAAGCAAAAAGCGGTTGCTGCCACAGTTTTGCAATATTAAAAGCATTCACGTTGAAGACTAAGGACAAACGTGACACGCCCTGCGTTTATTGCAATGAATTCAAATATTTAGGATAAAGTAACATTCATAGGTCGCTGTCACTTGTGTAAAAATTGTGCGACACGAAATGTGTAGGTAAAATAATTGCTAAAAGATTCGCCTTTAAATTTTGTAATCAGTACTAATAAGTAATAAATGAGCAGTTTGGATCCAACAGTATTTCACATCTCACTCTTAAATTTATGTTATTTGAAATTTATGACTGTGTACACTTTTATTATTACTGTTTTATTTTTATACATATGTAAATTGGAAACATATATCACCACAAAAGTATGCCAACTCAGCTAAGGTGTTCAAAGCGACAGAGAAAAGTAAGTTTTTTAAATGGTACAGAAACCAAACTTTTTACTTTCCTATGCACTTTCAGTATAGGGAAGTATTTCAAATATGGAAATTTTCGATTTTGAGATTTTGACGGAAATACAGGTTTGGAAACTCCAGAAACTCAAATTAAATGTGCGTTGTCTGTGACTGTATGGATATGTGCTCCTCATAATCCCCGAACGGATTGGTCGGTGCCTGAATAAGAAAATGATAACCTTTTAAAAAACCCGAAACCGACAGTAGAAGCTAATCAAATTTCGTCTTTGTTTCCGTTTTTTTAATCCCAAACAGTTTTTTCCAAGACTTCAATAATTCGATTTTTTTTCCTCACAAAAGGTTTTCCGAACCTGAGCCAACAACGTTACCCTGAAGAGAACATGGTTATGGTTTGGCTCGTTGTAACTGCACACCATATGATATCTTGTTCTTTGCATCTTCCCATCCTTGTGTAGTACAGCAACAAATAGAATATATTTGTATGACGTGTTGCGTCTGCCCTTTGCGGAGTAAATGTGCCGCAAAGTGCGTTGCTCATTTTTTTTTAAATTTAATATTCAAAAATTATTTTATCAGTCAATTCCCATACATGATTATATAAATTTCTTTAACATTAAATGTGTTGTAAATGTCTTGTATTGTCATAAAAGAAATGCAATTGTTGTTATCTAACTTCACCAGTGCTAAGAGCTAAGACTTGTTGAGAAATACAAGGCTGCTTCAAGTGCTAAGGAAGACCATATAAATAAACAACCGTCCTTTCTTGTAGCAAGCCCTACATCAAAACAGAAAGGGCAGGGGTTAATTAAAACTGGCACCCCTTCGTAAATAGTTTATCTGTCAAGTGGCAAAATTGTTATAAGCAACTTTTTCAAGTTAGTTTTTGTTTGTCCAAATACGTCTTGTTTTAATGATGGCTGTTTTTTCAACGTTGCTCATAGCAGCGTGAAAAAATAGTATATTATGCAACAAGTGCCAAAAGAGCAATTTTTTGCACGAATGCGAACGTTGTAGACACTTTGTAACATTATGAATCAAGTTTCGACATAAGTTTTGTTTTCCATAGCCCAGTGTTATGACGAACTAAGAAAGCTAAAACCATACAAACGCTTAACATCGCAGAGATAATTGTGCCACAAAAACTATGAACTTGCAAACAAGCTTTAAAAAACTTAAATGTTGTTATACCGATAACTTCTGAAATAAAAAAGAAATTAAAATGTTCAACACTGCTTCAAAATTATCAACTTCGCTCTAGTGGAGTCAATTTCAATGTAAGAGCAGTTGCAAGCAGCAGTTATGATGTATGTCAAGGAATTTTTGCTATGCCCCTGCATTCCCAAGCGTATCGAATTTGGATCAGCCGTTGAGGAGTTACGAGGCGCACCTATTCACAAATAGACGTTTTTTAAAAACTACATTTTTGGATTCCTTGCGGTCCAAAATAGGTATTTCCGTCAAAATTGCGAAATCAAACATTTTCATGTAAGCAATACTTCCCTATACTGAAAGTATAAGAAAGTAGAAACGAATAAAAAATATTGTCACAGTTTTCAGATTATATACTTCTCTATAGAGGAGTGAATTTAAATATCAGAGCCATTGTTGGAATAGCAAACATGAGGATGTTGTTTCGTTTTTCAAAACATAGAAAATGCCGTATGAGAGAAACATACGCGATAGTCCTGCATTAGAGCAACAGAGATGGCGGATATCGGGGGCGTGGACATTTAGGCGAGCGAAGCCGATTACAGCCGAGACTGCTGATACAAAACGGAACAACACAATCTAAAGCTCTTTCTTTTGTCCCGGAAATGGTTCATTACGGAGTTACACCCTAAGGAACAGTGTTGCCTCTTCCAGAGACTGTAACACCGTAAGGAAAGCGTTGCCAAGCCTACGTTTATACCAACTTCGCATTGTTTTGATGTATAGGAAATTTCTTCAATATTTTCAGAACCCGAATCTGAAAGCGCGTTCTGCATGTTATGAATTGAAGTAGAACTGAAAAGTAAAAAAATGAACACATTTTTATAATCTAAAGTGAATTGTGATTTTTTAAATTGCACATAAAAAATTCAATGATGTTTTATACTCATAACCTTCATCAATCGAAGATTTGCATAGTACTGCGCCGTAGAACTACTTTTAAACCAATTTAAATTTGTATTTCACTCTGTTATTAACCTTCAACTGCAACATTTCACTGGTAGTTAGCGAAACTTTCTTCACGATGCCCAAATTAACTCCTAAATGCCAAACTAGTTCGTCTATGTCACTATAAAGAAACAAGGAAGAAATTCGGTACTTAAGTAATTTTGGAAAGGGTACTTACCCACTTACTTCAGAGAGATATGTGGTTTTATAGAAAACAATACATACAAATAACATCACTAGGTGGTTTAAGGCGTATCAGAATTACCTTGTATTAAATAAAACATCTGATTACTGCTTCTAATAGCAATTTAGATGTATTCGATGATTAGTTGAAAGTCGTTCAAGGAAACGTTTAGTAATTATTTTTGCTAATATTGGTTCTAGAACATAATTAACCATAGTAACCTGCACCAGTAATTTTTGTTGTGTATAATAAGAACGTAAAAGCTCGTAACCTCAACTTTCTCATACTTTTATGAAAGGTGTTGAAGAACTTTAAAATTTAGACAGTGGATACTACGTCGACAGTCGGGGTACTAATCTCCTTGTTAACGCAAGGCAAGTCGGGTAAACACACCCGACTTTCGTTCCACGTTGTAGCGTTTGCTGTAAGCAGCCCGGTAGCTCAGTTGGAAAATGCGTGTACGGCGTTGATAGTCGCCAGATCAAACCTCGGCAGGAGTAAACATTTTCTTTAATTGTACTGCTTCTCTGGAAAAGTGTACATAAGTTTTTAGTAATTATATTTTACTGTGTACATTGTGAACTGTTACTGGTTATGCTCCCTGTGATGTTTTTAGTGATATAGACAGCACCTTAAATGCAGCAAAGTGCACACGGTCGGTACGGTTAATACCACGACTGTGGGGAGGGAAGAAAGAAAACGAAAAAATGAAAAAAGATAAAAAGAGAGAGGAGAATGAGGAGGAAGTAGATGAGCAAAAGAGGAAAACAGGATAGAAAGAGAAAAAGAAAGAAAAATAAAGGGAAATCGATAGAAAAATGGGGGGGGGGGGGGGAATGATTGGGAATAGAGGCGCAGACTGAAAAAGAAGTTGGAGGAGAAGGAGGCAGAAGGGGAAAGATCAAATATATTTTTCGGGCAAGCTATTCATGCAGTGGCAGATCTTCAATAAGATTTCCTCGTTGTTTTCCAAATAGTGTAATATTTTAAGCCATTCCACAGTCCAGAGGCATCATTAATTCATTAAATGAAAAATTATCCACTGAAACTTTAATAGTAACTCGAAGGGAAAGACGAGTAACTAGCAATAGAAATGTTTTGGGCGATTCAAATAATAGATAGTTGTAAAATGAGATGATACCGTTGCATTTTTCGATTTAATTTAGTATTTTGTATAAACAACGCCTTTCTTTCCCCTTTTGGAATGATGCGATTTATTAGCTAAAGGGTTACTGCGGACGATAGAAACAAAAAGAGGTAAGAAAAAAGAGAACGAGGAGAAGCACGGGAAGGGGGTACGGAAAAGAGAACAAGGAAAGAAGATAATAAAAGGAAACAAATGAGCAGGAGACAGAAGATGAGAGAAAGAAAAAAGTGGAGAAGAAAGAAGAGAAGGTGGAGGAGGAAGAAGAAGAGGAAGGATTACACGTATTTTTTGCATAAGCTATACATGCAGTGAGAGGTCTTATAATAGAATTTTTTCCCCAAAAGAAGTAATATTAAAGTAGGCCAGCGTTTTCTAAAAATTTTTGGACGTGGAACGCTTGTTGGCTTGGAATATGTATATCTACGGACCGGAACACTTATAATATTGTTGTGGGGTTGGTAAGTAAGTAGCAAAATGTCGCTACGAAAAAGATTAAGTAACGAAGTAACGGTAGCCGATGTTAAAGATCGTAGTTCCACAGTCCAAATCCGCCATGTTGGCAAAAAATTCTGCTTTACAACTATATCAGTAAGTGGTAGGCGAAAGGAAGTAACGAGTAACAGAAATATTCTACGCGATTCGGGTAATAGATAAATATAATAGACAAGATTCCGTTGCATTTTTCAATGTAATTTAATACCTTACGTGAATACCCCCCCCCCTTTCCATGTTGGTACAGATACGTACAATACATTCACTAAAGAATTACTGCTTGTTAAAGTAGCAATTTGTTTGTCTCAATTTAATTCCATAGTTCAGATTCATTTCTATGCAAATAAAGCCTCTCTGCGGAACAAGTACTTACAATGGAAAAAGAAGTTGTAGGATGGGGAAGTGAGAAGTGGAGAGAAAAGTAGAATTGAGAAGAGGAAAAATAAAAAGATGAACAGGAAAAAGGGGGCGAAAAAGAGAAGAAGAAAAAACATATTTTATTTTTCAGCTATTTATGCAATAAAAAATCAAAATTCCGTTACTTTTTTCGATGTAGTTTAATATTTTATATAAACAACTCTTTCCCCTTTCCCTGTTGGAATGATGCAATACATTTGCTCAAGATTTGTAAAACTAGGATTCCGCTTCCCTCATTGTGGCTCAACAGTTCATTTCAACTCATTTTTATCAAAACAAAGCTTAGCCACTGCAGCAAGTAAACTGAGGAAGATGTGGTAGGAGAAGAAAGATAAAGAGGAGGAGTAGGAGAAATACGAGAAAAGGCAAGACAAATTGGAAGAGGGAAAAAGAAGAAGGTGGGGGAGTAAGAAGAGGTAGATGAGAAAGAAGCAGATTATGAAGAAAAGAAGAAGAACAAAACAGAGAAGATAAAGAAGGAAGAAGAGCAGAATGAAAAAAATTATGACAAGCAGCGGTAGTAAGAAGGGAGGAAGAAGAGTGGGGGAGGAAGAGAAAAGAGGGGTCACACATATTTTTTGATTAGGCTATTCATGTAGTTTTTACAATAGTGTAGTATTATTAGTGTACGCCAGCATTACCTAAACTTTTTTGGTCATGGTACGTTTTGTTTTTAATATATTTATTTACGGGACAAATATCATGATGTTGTTTCCGATTCTGGGCTTTCAAATAAAAGAATGTTGTAGCATTAACGCTGAAACCTATTTTATTTTACGCAAACACGAAAATAGAAATACAAAATATTTGAACGAACAGATTATAATAGGAAGGCGGGTATTATGCAGAAAAAATAAGTACAAAGTACCGCAATGAAAATAAATATTCGAAGCGGTAAACGAGGTTAAAGCTGGGCAAATCACAGGTTCCTTTGTGATTATTGGTTTATCCACCATAAAATTCTGATTGGTCGAATGACATGTTTGCAGGATATACAATTTTTATCTCAACTAAGCAGCTGCTTGCTTCGACCAATGCCATTGTAAAGCTAACCCTGTGCTGTGATTCGCAAGCAAGTGCAGGTGCTACGAAGGGATGGACAACACACATAATGCATAAACCAATTATTTTTACATTTAGATAAAGCGCAATGTCTTCCAGTCTACAAATTTTCTCAAACCACCCATGTTAAATTGTTTTGATTGGCAATTCCAGCGGGTGCAGTTGCAAGGATTGGAACAGTTGTTCTATCAATAGGATGTAGAAATAATCCATTGCATTTTGTACTTTCATTAGGGTTCAGCCGACGGGCACTACCAAGCTGTTCATCCTACTTTTGATTTACTACGTAGCAACATTTTTATTAGAAAGTAGATAGGGCGGACTAGTGTTGCCAGAGCTACCGCATTTCTACCGCTTTCATTCTGCCGTTTCGGTTTCATAATCTAATCATGCTTTTTATTATAAAAAAAAAACCGTAAAAACAGAGCAGTTCCCTCAAAAATATTATTGGCAGTACGTGATCTCTTACTCTCCGCTACGTAAAATATAAGTTGTTTAACCTGTTTGAACAATCGGTAGCTGCCGTGTGCTGCCACCTCTTAGCGAGTAGCACAGAAGAAAAGTAAAGACATAAACCTGTTTCGGAAAATCTTTTTTGACCTTGGTTGCAGAGTAGATATGGGTTTCCCACACATTCTTAAAAAGCTTTTAAGTAAAAGGAAGTTGTAGGACGAGAATGGGGAAGTGGAAAACGGAGAAAAAAGTAGAATTAAGAAGAGGAAAAATAATAAGATGCGGAGGAAAAAGAGAAGGAGAAAAGCAAATTTTTCGATTCAGCTATTTATGCAGTAAAAAATAAAAATTCCGTTACTTTTTTTGATGTAGTTTAATATTTTAATTAACCCTTTCCTCCTTTCCCTGTCAGAATGATGCAATACGTTTGCTCAAGAGTTGTAAAACTAGGTTTCCGCTTCCTCATTTTGGCTCAACAGTTCATCTCAACTCATTTTTATCAAAACCAAGCTTATCCACTGCAGCAAGTAAACTGAGGAAGATGTGGTAGGAGAAGCAAAATAGGGAGGAGAAGTAGGAGAAATATGAGAAAAAGCAAGACAAATTGGAAGAGGAAAAAGAAGAAGGTGGGGAAGTAAGATGAGGTAGATGAGAAAGAAGCAGAGCATGAAGAAGAAAAAAAGGAAGAAAACAGAGAAGATAAAGAAGGTGCAGGTTTTACAATAGTGTAGTATTATTAGTGTAAGCCAGCATTTCCTAAACTTTTTTGGTCATGGTACTTTTTGTTTTTAATATATTTACGGGACAAATATCATGATACGGGTTCCGATCCTGGGCTTTCAAATAAAAGAATATTGCAGCATTATCGCTGAAACCTATTTTATTTTAAGCAAAAACGAAAATAGAAATATAAAATATTTGAACGAACACATTGCAACAGGAAGGCGCGTATTGCGCATAAAAAAGGTACAAAATACCGCAATGAAAATAAATATTTGAAGCTCTAAATGAAGTTAAAGCTGGGCAAATCACAGGTTTCTTTGCGATTATTGGTTTATCATCCATAAAATTCTCATTGGTCGAATGACATATTTGCTGATATACAATTTTTATCTCAACTAAGCAGCTGCTTGCTGCGACCAATGCCACTGTAAAACTAACCCTGTGCTGTGATTCGCAAGCAAGTGCAGGTGCTAGGAAGGGATGGACAACACACATAATGCATAAACCTATTATTTTTACGGTTAGATAAAGCGCAATCTACAAATTTCCTCAAACCGCCCCATGTTAAATTATTTTGATTGGCAATTCCAGCGTGCGCAGTAGCAAGGGTGGGCAAAGTTTTTCTACCAATAGGATGTAGAAATAATCCATTGTATTTTGTACTTTCAATAAGGTTCAGCCGACGGGCACTACCAAACTGTTCATTCTACTTTTGATTTACTACGTAGCAACATTTTTATTAGAAATTAGATACGGGCGGACCAGTGTTGCCAGATCTACCGCTAAAGCGGTATTTCTACCGCTTACACTTGCCGTCTACCATTCTGCCGTTTCGGTTTCATAATCTAATAATGCTTTTTGCACTTATTATAAAAAAAAAGCGTAAAAACAGAGCAGTTTCAAAGCCTGAGACACAACCAGTGCTCTACCACGGACCCCTCAAAAATTATTATTGGCAGCACGTGATCTCTTACTCTACGCTACGTAAAATATAAGTTGTCTAACCTGTTTGAACAGCCGATAGCTGCCGTGTGCTGCCACCTCTTAGCCACTAGCACAGACCTACAGAAAAGTAGAAAATAGACCTGTAATGAAATTGGTATTTGACCTTGATTGCAGCATAGTATGGGTTTCCCACATATTCTTAAAAAGCTTTTGAGTGAAAAGGAATTTCTCGAGGTTATAAAAAAGACTACTTTACAGTTTTGCTTTATTAATTTTCAGCTTTTAAATCGTAATAATTTGCTGCTTTTTTGTTTATATTATTTGTTATCGTATAATCAATACCTTGTTTACCTTTTTTTTAAAAAAAAAACTTACATTTTTTGTTTATTTTGGTATTATTTTACACTTAGTCTATATCCTGGGCGTACATTACACCTATTTAATTTTAACTGGCTTTTACTACGCTCGTTTTTTCAATCTACCGCTTTGGTGCTGGCATCTACCGTTATTTTAGGTTGAGGTCTACCGCTGCAATAAACAATCATTTGGCAACAGTGCGTCACACATTCTCCTGAGACACACAGACAGACAGCGTAAAATTCGACCTTATTTCCTTGACAAGGCTAAAACGTATACTCTCATGGCCTTAGGGGGACGTTATACTGTAGATGGTTACCGTATTGTCCACGATTTTTTTTCTATTTTCAACCTGCATAGTAAAGATATTAATTGTTTGCCTCACTTGCTTCCTACTCCACCTACATACGAGGAAGTAAATAAAAAATGAGCATGAAGAAACACAGAACATCTGCGCTTACACAATATCCGATTTTTTGAATGACTCTTATTATCCAAATCGAGCTAGCCGTTTCGAAAATACAGACAAACATATGCCTTGTACACTCATTCACAGACATTTTTTTAAAGTAATTTATTGTGGGTTTCTTCAAGACAAGTCGTATCTTCGCGTAAACATGATTACGTTTCTCCTTCCACGCTTGCAGGCATGTTTTCGATGTATCAGACAGTAGACGCAATTATCTCTAATTAAATTTAGCAATAAAGAACCTGAATCGGTGGGTTTCTGTTTAAAGTGAAATAAATCTTCCTCATAAATCATGCCTGAATTAGATTTAGAAATTAGCAAGTGAAGAACGAGCACACGTAAAGGTCAGAAAGGTACCACGCTGTTTGATGCTCTAGTAGTATACCGTATGATTGTTAACCAACAGAATTTATTAATTGCTTAATTTCATTTTCGACAACATCCATCCAGCAAGGCGCTTTCAACAATTTATTCTTGCACTATTACTGCAAACTGCAACTTGCATTCGCGACCCATCCCATTTCTAAATGTAAATGCCAAACCGTACCATGAATCATAGATTTAATCCTGAGACTTTTTTGCAATAATTCGAACTATGTAGGTATTGCATTTTATATTTGATTTCACACCCACACCTGCTCCGTTTAGAGCACGCCCTGCGCACAGGTGTGTTGCATAAATTTTGCAAAATTGCTATTATAGATTAAGTGCATGCAGATTGCAGCAATAATAATAACCGTAATGATGACAGCACTGTAGGTGATCATGATATGGCAGCGGCGTAACTTCAGATTTTGGGCCCGGGGGCAAGATACCTGAAGGGCCCTGGCACCATCTTCAAAAAAACTTTAATAATAAAATAATTGATAATAAGAACAATTTTTTCAATAGGAAAAAAATTATTTGCAGTCTAGTAAATGAAAAGAGTGGCTAGGAAAACCCCGGCCACTTTTCTTGCGGCGGTCAAGAGATGGCGCTTTAGTAAACAAAAACTAAATTAAATCCAAGACGTTTTAGTTATTAAAGACGCCTCATATTAAATCAAAACAACTAAAACGTCTTGGATTCTGCGTTGTTGCCAGTATTTTAATTTAATTTTTCTTTACTAAAGCGCCATCTCTTGACCGCCGCAAGAAAAGTGGCCGGAGTTAACCTAGCCACTCTGTATTAAAGCCGCGTCTAATTAAGATAAGCAAATCTTAAATTTTCTGAAGTTAATGTGTCTGGGTCGGTACTAAAAAGTGTGCGTGTTGTGTTATTACTAAATATAATCTCACTTCAGTATTTTTCATTGTATAAGTACATAATCAAAAATTTTTGTTGAAAAAACTATGTAATAGTAAAATAAAAAAAAAATAAAAACTCGTGGCTCGTGGCAGGGCCCCTAAGGCAACGGGCCAGGGGGCCGTTGCCCCCTCTGCCCCATAGTAGTTACGCCACTGTGATATGGATACTTCTTTTAATATGGACGACGTGATAACAAAGGGAAATGGAGGAAAAAGAAACGATTCACAAATTTGACCACTTTAGAAAGTTATGGCATTTTTATATATAAATAATTTTAACTACAAGGCTTTAGTTATGCACTTACGTATAGCTGTCAAGAAGATTACTTATTTGTAGAATATACCATAATTACAACATTCTCGAATTAATTGTCACTGGATTATGCATGTAAATTGCAACAATAATGATCACCGAGACTGTAGGTAAGTGTAGGTCTACGAATTGCATATTTTGAATAGAATATACAGCGTTGTTGCATGATTTTCTGTGCAAATTTAAGGAGGATATTCCTGAGGTCATATTAACAGTGGCGTAGCGGGTTATATAAATAAATTTTAACACTTGCTATTGCAGTGGCGTAACGAGAAATTGTGAGGCCTGGGTTTCAAATTCAGATCGGGCCCCTACAACACCGCCCCCGCCCTTCCCAGAAGGAGATAAAAATAAAACCTTGCGTCACAGAAACACTTAAATGTATTTTTTAAACGCAAACAAAATAATTAGACATCTGATAAAGACTAATCTTTATGAATAGACAAAGACATATCTACATCATGTAACGGTCTTGTAAATGGTAACAAACAGCAAGGCGGTTGCCATGATAACGTTCCCCACACTCGACCGGATGTTCAGCAGGGCTATTCGGAAGAAAAAAAACTGTCATATTATTCACTCATATTATCGCCTGGTTAAAATATAAAGATAAGTGTGGGACTAATTTGTTACTTAACCAGTACTCTAAAGTTTTAACCTGTCGATATATCAAGATGTTTGTCAAAGGAGAACTGCTATTTGTTTATTTTTGGGGGTAACAAAAGCCGTAAAAGATCGAGCTTTTAGCAGGCCCCACGATTGACGGGCCCTGGTTCCGTGGAACCGGCGGAACCCCGGTAGTTACGCTACTGTAGCTATTGTTTCTATAAATTATATAAGCATCGCAAAATCACAATACATAATAATTAGTGTGCATATCATTAATTAACTTTAAACGCCAATGAGCGCGTAATACATGCGTGATTGTGATGTGTGATTTATGTAATGCAATGCATGGAACGCCATTTTACTCTTTATCCTGTCTGTTTAACGTCAAAAAATCATTTCTTAACGTTGAAAATCTTTCAGGTATTTTAACATAAAATAATACAGGAACGAAAAAAATATTCGTAAACCATAAATAAAATTGTCCGACGGCAATAAATGATTTTTTGGCGTCAATAAATACGTTTTTGACGTCACAACATTATTTATTGATTTTAATGTTTTTTTGAAGTCAATAAATGACTTTAAAAATGTACTATTTTAATAATTTTTTTGACGCAAATGAATATTTTTAACGTCAATAAATCCTTTATTTCCCTTTGATTATGATTAATTATGGATATATCACGTATTTATGTTGATTTATTATTCTAAATTGTTTAAGCGATTTTCAGACGTTGGCAAATGATTTTTTGATGTGAATCATTTGCTGGTTTCAAACAATGTTTTGGCGTTAAAAACTAAAAACAATATAATATAATATCTATAATTAGTTTTTGACGTCAAAAAGTCATTTATTGACGTCAAATAATAATTTATTTAGAGTTTACAATAATTGTTTCGTTTTTTTATTCTTTTATTTTATTTTAAACTGCCTAAAAGATTTTAGAACGGTAAAAAATGATTTTTTGTTGTCATAAAATGGATTTCTGGTGTCAGAAAATAGATTTTTGACGTATTGAAATGGATTTTTTGCGATTATAATTTATTCAAATTGAAATATTAATTTTAAATGTCTAAAAACGATTTTAAAAAAACGTTTTGTAAAGCTTGTTTTGAATTGTATTTTGTATTGAAATCGGCCCATCTGTTTGGGAGTTATAAGGCTCTACACACTCAGCTACCCACCCACAGACAGAGATTTTTCAAAGTCCTGGCGGCCTAGAACATGTATTTTCGTCAAAATTTCGTAATCGGAAATGTTCATGAAATCAATTCCCTATGCTGCAACTGAAAGTATGAGTAAATAAAATCTAGAAAAAAAAGGCTTTAAGAAAAATATGTTTCGTTTAGATAATAGACCGACAAAAATAATAAAAATTCACAGCGTAAATAGTTAATGACACCATCACTTTCATAAACTAGTAGAAATGATAGACAAGATATGTTATTTAATGAAACTGAACCTGAACTTGAACTTTTAAACACATAGTTATTTGTTTAAATTACCTATGGAACTTAAAACGACATTTATGTGATAAGTAACCTTGAACTCTTGTTATGTTTACCACAAATTTGCTAAAACAACGACATTTAACAGAATTAGCATCATTTATTAACTTTAAAAATCACTGACTGCATTCACTTTGCTAACAGTGCTACGTCGGAGATAATCAGTTTTTAGTAAGATTCACGTTAGTAAACTTATATTAACATATTTGTTTAGCATCATTTAAAACAATGGCGGGTAGTGCAGGGAGGCAACGGAGCGCCGCCCTGCAAACCTAAAAACCCACCCTTTATCAAAATTATTATATGTATCTTATTTAAGTAATTCATTTTCATTTATATAACAAGTATCATGTCATATATCTCTCACCCTCTGCCTCTGCACACAACCCCGGTTTGTCTGACTTTCTCACAACGTTCTAAAAAATTGTGCAATAACAAAAAATAGCAATATTTACCCTGAGGGTTACGAAAACCCGAAAATACTGTTGAGAGAAAAGTCGTTACCCATGGCACACGCAAGAACGCAGAAAAATCAGTTTATCTTCAAGATCGAATAAGATCGGTCCTAAGATAAACGCTTGAGAACGATCGAGCTTTAGCCTACAGTCACGACATCGGGCTCCAGCCTTCGGTCACGAGATCTAGTTCCGGCTTCCGGTCACTAGGACTACCCCCAGATCGAGCACTAGCTACTTGTCACGGGAACCATCTCTGTAGGCTTCTCCTAGAGTCGCATTAATGATCGCAACACTAGTTCCGGTCTGGGGCAACTCCTCTCCATATGTCAGCAAGGCAAAACAGCACCTACGCACCCCAGGACTCGACGAAGCTTCCCCCAATACCACGAGCCTTACAAACACCCACCAGGTGCCAACCAAGCCGCTTTAGCCCCACGAGGCTCGTCTCGAACGAAGCAGTAACCTACTAGGACCACCACCAAGAGATGCAAGTCCCAATCCCGCTCACTACGTGAGCCACAGCCTACTGAAGGGCCAGCCAGATCCACTTGTTTTCTTTTTAAATAAATAAAATAATCCTTTTTGCAAATATTTATCTTTCACTTAAATTACTTTGTTCAAAAATTTCTGTTTGTATTTTGGTGTTGTAATACATAATTTTGTCTTGAAAATAAACATTCTTCCAAGCAGCATTAATTAGGCTGGTGTTAAGTGACCCTCCCAATATAAACAAATCACGAGCCGCCATCGGTTTAAAGGTTTTTAACAAAATTCTAAAATTATACTTTTTATTTAAAAAATTGAACTAATCTACTTAAGAGTACGGAGTTTGTGTTTGAAATTATTTGGGGGCTAAATGTCTTGGACGAGCTAGAGTTTATGGCGTATTTTTAATAGAGTTGCATGGACAGCTAAATTAGCTCATTTTATGGTACAATTTTTGAAAATCAAACAATTCTATAATGCCAAAATAAATGTATGTGTAAATTCAATATTAAATTAAGAGATGTGACAAAGATTTCAATCACAATATTTGATTGTTATTTCCCATCTCAAAGGGGCGAGCCCTCGCATCATTACAGCATTGCAGCACCACAGTCTACCAACGGCCCAAAGAGGGCATTTGATCCACTCTAGGAAGAAACATCTAATCCGGTTTAGCACGCTTATTAAATAAGTTATTACTTTTAATATTGAATCATTCAATATTGATGAAATCATTGAAAAAGTGCATCTACATTCACTCAGCGTGCCTTCGCACATCTTAAAACCATAAATTATACTAGCACCTGTAACGTTTTTACTACTGACAGAGTTATGTGTAAAGAATCCAGTAAATTATTACATAAATCCATACTAATTTTAACATTCTCCGTTTACACTTTACATATCATAGTAATGCGTAAGTTGTGGCTTGTGTCTAGACGCTTTAAGTGACGAAAGTTGTTTCTAAAATAAATATTTTAACGCCACACTTTCCACATGTGCTAATATTAGTTAACCTTCCTATAAATCGCATTGATATAATTTTTCTAAATTTCAAATAGTACGGTTAAATTTATTACAATCTTTTACAGATTCGTTCTCGGGCTTTTTAATTTGTCTTCTAATTAAGATTTTGTTTTATCATGCAAAAGCATCATAACATTTTATATGGTACATGTGGTACGTAACAGTATTATCCATTTTTTAAGCGGACCGACCTCGTTTCTCTACAAAATAAGTTTTTAAGCCTTTTAATCGATGTTATCGTTTAGATTTTATTTTAATATGTGCAAGCATCTTTGCTGAATCACATACCACTTTATATTTATTTTAACTGATGTGGCACAAACCGGACAAGTTACTAAATATGGGGTAAAATGTCTTAACCGATAATGAAATACTTACTGGAAATAGTAACCAATCTGAAACATACTCGGTTATATCTACTGGCTTTGAGCTCAATAGCGGGGGCGCCACATCTACAGAATATGTTCAACAGCTTCAGTGCAACGTTGCCAAATGGTACAGAGGTGAATGAACTTTAATAAAGAAGTACATATTTTTGACCTGGGAAAAGAACTTTTTTTTTAAGTATCATGTTTTTTAAAAGAATGAAGAAAAATGTTCTTTGTTACGGAAAAAGATATTTTAAAGGAAAAAAAATAAATAAAAAAAATGTCTTTTTTGCAAACCTATTTTATCTTCCTTTAAGAAATTTTGTTTTTCATTAAAAAAATTTTATTTTCCTTTAAGAAGGTTCATTCTTTTACACAATAAATTCAATAAATTTTGATTTTGGCACAAAAGGCTCCCCATACGTCCAGAAATATACAAGTACATGTTAACCAGAGCGGCTGTAGCTCAGTGGTAAGAGCGCGGGCTACCAACGCAGCGGATCCGGGTTCGACTCCCGGCCCGGTCGTTCTCCCTCGCCTAGCGAGGTGGATTTTTTCCCAAGACAATCTCTCTGGAGAAGAAGTGCATGCAATTCCTGTAGTTTGGAGCCCACGTTAAACTGTAGGTCCCCTATGTCTGTATGTGCAAATTATCTATCGCCGCACACCAAACACAGACCTAGAGGAGTGGTAGCCATCGTCCTGATGGCGCTATAAGAAGACATGTTAACCAGTAGCGTTCCGTGGGTTCAAAATTTGAGTAGGCAATAGCAAAAATTATTTAACAAAAGATTATATAGTAAAAATTACGGCAACTCTAATTTGCCAAGACCTGTTGTTAAATGAATTAATCTATGCATAAAATTCCTATTAAATTTCACTTTGTGCACTTTTTGTCAAATCGTTTTAATCTAACAGTTGCAAATAAATGTTCTTTGACCGACGCACGTTTTTTGATTGCAGCTGAAAGATTTTTTAAAACAGTGTATCCTGCTTCAGATTGTACTTTTGATGGGTTAGATATAGATAAAAATAGGAAGCAATTTCAACAAAATAGTTTATTTATAATATAGCTACCAGTTAGTCAGTCCATTCCTTTATATCATTCAGTATTAAACGATCTAGATTTATTCCTACTGTCTGCCTTTAACGGCCCTAGTCACTTTGAAGTACATCGCCCATGATTTTTTTATTTTATTTGTTTTTCGTACGAGTATCCATTAAAATTTTCTGTTAAAAGCTAGTCAACCAAAATTTCCATACTTACTGCAAGTTTGCAAACTACGCATGAAATAAATAAACATACAATAGTGCACGCTGCAACTAATTGCCGCTGACCGGCGCAAGTAAATAAGAAACTAGAGAGGCCGTTCCTTTGCCGTGCTTATTGCGTTCTGAACTCTTTACTATATCTTTGCAACTGTCCATCTGATCATTGCATTATTTGTATATGCAAACGTATTAAGAATAATAGATTGGTTGATTGTGTCGTAGCTGGAATCATTTGGCCCGATAAGCTCGACCTTCGCGTTTGCGAAACTGTGGTTAAAGGCAGCGGTCTATTTATTTGGCGCCTAATTTTTAATGTTACGCCGTAATGTTAAAAAGTAAAAACTGTGTCAAAGTAACTTTTTTATTAAAAATTAGAATTTGATTTTTTTTTGAAAAGGTATGGGTACGCACTGTTTACCCTGCCTAATAGAACGGACTGATGTTAACCCTAAAGGCATGAAGAAAATATTACTTCACTAGCTAGGTATAATCTATTATAAGAGGGAGCAGAAATATGGTGATAGATTAAAATAACTGAGTTACGTTCAAGCCCACGAAGAAGAAATTGCTATAAATCATACAAATTATATTTTTGTATCATAAAGTTTAAAATGCAGTTAATTAATATTTCGAAGTGTTGTATCCATTTCTCAGCTTCAACCAACTAATCGGCATTTAATTTCATTCATCTATAGCTCCTGGAGGCAAACTTTTTTTTTAACTTTCATTATGCATATTTTAGCAAAGATGCTTTAGTAGTTTTTAAAGATCACGAGTTCATTGTACACATTCTGAGATTATATTAACATAAATCTCCAGAGTGTTCTAATCTTTCAATTTTCCAATAAATTTAACCGCAGGATGTTTTCGCTCAACCTTTATTAATACAGGGTTGGGCAAAGCATCTTTAATACGACAACCGCGATTTTGCCAAAATTTTCTACATGAAGGTTTCGATATACAATGAAAGTATTGGAGGTTTAAAAGGACTTCCGGTTTAGCCGGAAATGATATTAACTTTTTTATTTTAAATGGAACACCCTGTATATTTTTTGATATATCGATAGAACTCTTTCTTTGCGAGTTCATTGCTATAAAGTTTTATGCTTTTATTGTTATCTAGAAGCTCATGAAAACAAAAGAATGTTAGAAGCTTAAACAGCTATGTAATGTTGTCAAATATGTTTGGTTCGTGTTGTGTTGTTTTGATGTTCGATAGATTGAGCAGTGTGGTTGCAGTAATCAATTAATTAACAACGTTATTTAAAACTGCTGAATTTAACATCAGAAATGGGTCAATAAACAGAAACAGGACGATTTCAAACTTTGATTATGATTGGTTTTGCTGAGCGTCGTAGAACTCACCAAGAAGTTTGTACTTTATTTAACAGTTTGCACTATTTCTGTTAATTGAACCATTTCTGATGCTAAATTCAGCAGTTTTAAATAACGTTGTTAATTAATTGATTACCGCAACCACACTGCTCAATCTATCGAACATCAAAACAACACAACACGAACCAAGCATATTTGACAACATTACATAACTATTTAAGTTTCTCACATTCTTTTGTTTTCATGAGCTGCTAGATAACAATTACGAAACATTATTGTTCAATATCTCCAGAATTAATGAAAATAAAAGCATAAAACCTTATAGCAATGAACTCGCAAATAAAGAGTTATATCGATATATCAAAAAATATACAGGGTGTTCCATTTAAAATAAAAAAGTTAATATCATTTCCGGCTAAACCGGAAGTTCTTTTGAACCTCCAATACTTTCATTGTATCCGCCGTATATCGAAACCTTCATGTAGAAAATTTTGTCGAAATGGCGGTTGTCGTATCAAAGATATTTGCATTGTTCCGTACTTTTGCCTAACCCTGTATAATTGCTACAAGAAAAATATTTTCTTGCAATTAGATTCATTTGGACCGAATGCCTTTCTTACTTAGTCATATCCAAGATGCATTGTATTCATAACAAGTTACTCGAATAAATCGTTATAAATAATTCATATTTTACAATCTTTCTTCGAGTGGTTGTCATACCATACCTCACATGAAGCTCCTTTATTTGGACAACAAAAAATTGTCTAAATCATGCACAACATTCGCGGGTTGCACACGAATACCGACCCGATCTCGTTACGTAACTGTTAAAAGTCTGTGATTAACCAGAGCTAATATAAAAATGTACTGCTGCATGTAGACGAATAAGAAGATCTAGGTCAGGTGATGTTATACTCTCGCCATCGTTTGAACCGGTGCGGTGGAATGCACTGCGGCCTTTGGTATTTGCACTTGTTCTTGTTACCCTCGGTTTAAATTTTAAATTGGTCTGCTCTTCTTGTTCTTAATTGCCCCGTTTATCTATAGCATCGTGAAAGTTGTAACCGCCCAATTAATGAATTGAAAATGTGATCATTTTGGACATAACAATTTTTTTTCAATGCCTTACCGGGTACGTAGCGAAGTATGTGTCACCAATTAGGAAATTAATTAATGAGAGAAATAAAACACGAGAGTTCCCATGAAAAATTTGATGTTTATCAAAACAGTTTGGAAAATTGACTGCAGCGTACATGTTTCGACAAAATTTCATCATCAGATCATCTTAAGATACATTAATTAATCAAAAAAAAAACGGGGAAAAAGAAGAAAAGAAAAAATAAAGAAAAAAACTGTCTGGCAACCGCCACGGGACCTAGCATTTATGGAAGTGTTTGAAAGTTTTTAATTTATTTCGGATATTTTGACAATTGTATGGAAATTAAAATAAAGTTCTCGAAAAAATTTCGATTTTATTTTATACCGGATGTTTTTTAAAAAATTTTGCTTATTTTTCAAAATTTTTGAATAACTTTGAATACTACATTTAAATTAGCTGTCTAAAAATTTTCAAAATTTTTAGACATGGGTAGTCTTGTAAAAATTTGAAAATATTTGAAAATTTCGAAAATATTAAAAATTTTAAAAATTTTGGAAATGTTTTTATTATTGAATTTTAAAACTTGAAATTGCGAAAATTGCGGTGAATTTTAAGAACGGTGAAATTGTAAAAATTTATGGTTAAGATTTTGAAAAAATTTGAGTTAAATATATTTTAAAATTTTGAAAGTGAAATTTTTAAAAAATTCAGAAAATTTTGCGAAAAAATTTTTTCTAAATTATTGAAAATTAAAGTTTTATAAATTATGAAAATTATGTAAGGCCAGAGAAATGTAATAATTACGTAAATTTTTGAAAATTTTAAAAATTTTTAAAAATGTTGAAATTTATGAAAATTTTTGAAAATTATGTCGTCTTCTTCTTCTTCTTATAGGCCAATAGCCTGTTTATCATTTGCTACTAGGGTGGGTTCTATGAGGAATAATTTTGGTCAGATATTACAACATTAGACTACATTATTGTCTAATTGAGAAAAAGGGCCGGCAATGGAGTAGTGGTCAAAGTTTTAGAACTTGAGAGCCACTCTGTCAAAGACGAGTGGGTTCGAATCCTACTCACTCACTGCACTTTCACTGAGTGTAAGCGTTTTTTTTAATAAAATACGGCATGCTAGATGGAGCCTGTATGACCTCAGTAGTACCAGCCCCCAGTGGGCTTTTCCAAATTTGAAGTTTATTAACAGAGTTTGGAAAATTGACTGAAGCGTATATGTTTGGACAAAACGTCATCATCAGACTATATTAAGATACATTAATTAACCGAAAAAGAAAAAAACAAGAAACAAGAAAAAAAAGGTAAAAAGTAAAAAGAAGAAAAGGGATAAAACAAAAACAATCGGAAAGAAAGAAACAAAAAACTAGAAAAAAAACTGGATATTATTAAAAATAATTGAAATTCTTTCAAACTTGTTACATAGGCAAAAAATAATATACCTTTCTTTCCGTGGTTTTCTTAGAGCGGTAATTATTTTTTTTAAATCTTAAAATTAGCTTTTGAAAACGCAAATCTGTTCGCAACAACTTTGGTCCGACGTTAGAAAATTAGACTAAATTCTAGCCCAAATTGAGAAAAAAGGCCGGCAATGGAGTAGTGGTCAGAGTTGCAGAATTTGGAGCCAGTCTGCCAGAGACGAGTGGGTTCGAATCCCACTCACTGCACTTTCTCTGTAAGCGTTTTTATAAAATACGGTATGCTAGATGGGGCCCGTATGGCTTCAGCAGTTTCAGCAAACTTTGTAAAAATAATTATAAAATTTGAAAACCTTAAATTTGATAGATTTTCATTGACACCCTTTAATTCCGATATTTTATTGGGTTCCTGTTCATTCACGTGCTAATGTTGATGCAATAGTGATGTATTAGGTCGATTAATAACCGTGGGCTTCAAAAAGGAAGAATCGCTTGCGTCCGGCGAAGGTTATAGTTCATTTAAACACTACTTAAGCGAAATTGTTGCAATTTATGAGATTAAATTTCAAATCCGGTATGTTGAACTTTAAAACCGAAATCCCGGTTTCATGATCTATACATAACATTAATTAATTAGTGTGGTTTTGTAGAATTTTACAGAGTACTTGAGTCAGAAAATTATTGCAAAAACTGAGGTCAAAAGAATGAATAATGTTTTATTTCCTAATTCGGTTAAGACAACTTTTACATGTAGCAGTAAATCAATGAAAGTGGAGAAAGATTTAAGTACGAATGCAAAATTAGCTAAAACTATTCGAAATATCACAATATTATGAATTGCTGTCGTACCATTAAATACATAAAAGGTTAGCAATAATTAAATTCCAACGAATTAATATTGTATGCCTTATCATAAAAACTCACTAATTTCCATTAACGAAAATCAATTTTTCAATTTAAAACAATGCCAATAACATTTGATGAAACATAAAAGTTACTAAACCATAAATATTAGTAAACCATAAAAATTGGTAAATCATTAAATTGGTACACCATTAATATTAGTAAGCCATAAAAATTAGTAACCCATAAAATTAGTTAACCAAAAAATTACTAATGCAGAAAAAAACAGTTGTTTGTTAAAGGGGCACTTAAGGTAAAAGAAGAAAAATAACTATTGAAAATTGCCCCAAAATTGTTTGAGTAGTGCAGGATAATAACACAAGCTTGAGTTCAAAAAAATGTTATCGGGGAAAAACCAAAACTGCAAAGGAGAGTAAGAAATGACGTACAAAACGTTTCTTATTATTATTACTTGCAAGGTGGATGTTTACGTTTTTGCCTCATTGGATTTAAATCACAACTTATGTAATAACCTTGTAGAGCTTAAATGCATTTCGGATCAGTTTCAGCAGTTGTCAAACAAAATTCTATTTTATTTTTAATGTTTCATAGAAAGAGCTTAAGTGGTTTAAAAAAACTAATGGCACAACTAGATTTAACTTGGGGTGATCTATTATTGATTTGAGTATGTGTAGCTATTTTCGAAGTTCTAGATTTACTTCGTTAAAGTCTATATTTATTGAGTATAATTAATACACTGACCTGATCTCGGTAATCGTCTGCAGATGACTTGATTTCTTATTCCAAAATGTCCAATAGAGGAGAATTTAAGAGATCAATTTGCTCGTTCATTAACTGTACAGTTTTTAAATGTTTGTGAATTTCAAAAGCTTCTAGTATGTATATCTAATTTACGTTTATCATCACAAAAGTGTAAAAATTTTATAGTGTTATCAGATGTCATTAAATAATTGTGTTCTAGTAATGATTAGCGTAATTGGAGTTATGTGGGTGTTTGTATTTGTAACAACGTACGTGTTCTTTATACCTAATATCAAACTTTCTAATTGTCTGGCCTATATAAACCGAATTACAACGCGAACAATTTAATTTTGAATGCCTGATTTGAGAAAAAGATCTGTTTTTGATTTTGCGTTAAACAAAGTGTTTAAAATGTTTTGATAACTCATTTGAATTGATTAATAAATTTTTAATTATTATTAACAGCTTGTATCCAAACATATAATTTAAACTAGAAACTGAACAAAATAAGATCATTAACATTTTAGATTAAAACAAAAATTAATTTAACTAAGAAACTTGAATACTATGTTCATAGAAAACCTACACAAACAGACATCACAATACCGCACGATTCTTGTCATCATAACACATAAATTAGCAGCATACAGGTCCATGATACATAGTGCTTTAACGGTTCCTTTAGATGAAACTAATTAAAATAGAAAAATTTCAATTATGAAACAAATTGCATATAGTAATGGTTATAATACTAAACTTATTGATACATTAATTAAAGAAAAAAATTATAAATTAGCCATTCAAAAAATTTATTGGAATACCTCAAAATTCATCCGATGCAATTAAATATGCTTCAATCCCATTATTTGGTGACAAATCTGAAAAAATTGCCAAATTCATAAACAAGACAAATAAATATAAAGTAAGTTTTAAAACAACTAAAAACATTTTTTCTATTTCGGTTTTTAAGGTTATTCTTAAAGCACTGTTTTAGCTAAAAAAGCAGTGTTTTAAGAGAGTCTTTTAAAGCATTGTTTTTAGTAAAATTTCACCAACAAAGATTGGTATTCATGATATATTCATGATCAAATTTAGTAAATTTAGTATGTATGCCAACATATACATACTAAATTTACCAAATTTGATCGCAGCAATTTTTTATAACGTATTTTCATTAATTCTCCTCAATAGAAAAAATAGTATAAAAAACTCGTTTCATAAGGCGTCTTGACGCACTCGTCCAATGAAAAACTCGGTCGCTACGCTCCCTCGTTTTTCAATCTTGGACTCGTACGTTAAGACAATGCCTTATGCAACTTGTGTTTTAATATACTATTAAACACTTTGTTTAATTTAAAATCATAAACAGATGATTTGCTAGAATCAGGCATTTAAAAATTAAATTGTTCGTATTGTAATTCGCTTTATATAGGCCAGACAATTACAAATTTTAATATTAGGTATAAAAAGCACGTACGTTGTAGCAAATATAAACACCCACATACCCCTTACCTGATTATGCTGGGTGTAGTTCCCAAATGACGACGCGGTCTAAGCCGAAAGTAAATTGTAATATTGACAGTTCGAGAAACCGCGAAAGCCTCAAAGAATATACCCACATAACTCCAATTACGCTAAACACTTACTAGAACACAATCTCATTAAACGGCATCTAATAACTCTATAAAATGTTTGCATTTTTGTGATAATAAACGTAAATTAAATATACTAGAAGCTTTTGAAATTTACACACATTTAAAAACTGTACCGTTAATGAACGAGCAAATTGATCTCTTAAATTCACCTCTACTGGACATTTTTGGAATAACAAATCAAGTCATCTGCAGACGATTACCGAGATCAAGTCACCAAATTCTAATGTTGCTATAACACTAGCTGTTTACTTTTTAATATAACCTTTGATAACGGCACATAAACATGTCGAAATACGTATAAGGTTAAAATAAATAAATATTGTTGAAGTAAAGAGTATTTTAATTATACTCAATACAATTTAGTTGTTAATGCTCTATAGAAAATTGCGTTTATTATATTTGCTAGAACGTAATTGTTCTAAATATGGATGTAAGGAACAGTATGGTGTTGCAACTCCTACTATTTGTCTATATAAAAAATTCATCCTAAAATTATGACAATCTCGGGACTCTTTATAAGATTTGCGCATAGATGGCGCTCTTAAAACTTCAAATTTAACGTATATTTCAAATTTGGCGAGGTTTGATAATTATTTATATCACTACTTGACCATTTTTAAAACCTATCCTGTATACAACACTTATTTGCTAAGGTTAGAATAATAAGTTACTTTCGTTTTTACTTTTATTAATGAAATATGCAAGTAAGTGAAACATTTATTCTGCATTTTTACGTAATGTGTATAGGTTATTGTAGTGGTTTTTCAGTTGGAAAGAAGGTATAATGATTCTAAAATCCAAATAATACCAACAACCAACAACATTGGACAAACAAGTCGCCACAATAAGCTGGTTTTATAGTGCAAAATCAAACTGTATTAATAACAGAAGTAATCAGTAGAATAATATAAAACTCGTTACTTACTACTACGAAATGTATCGCCCTTTGATAGGCCGCACAAACAACAGTATTTTGGCATTTTTTTGCCTAGAATATTACCGTGGTAATAAATAAATAAAATCACTTCTTACTTTTCAAATTTATTTTAAAATAAAATTGACATTTACAGTTGCGCCATCTGTTGATAAAATTTACAAGGAGCACTGAGGTTGTTAAAGTTTGAGGATGAAAACAATTGAATAGAGTGCAAACACTAGTCCTTTATTACATCGCTCTTTTTAATATAGCCGTTGAAAAGAGCGTTTGAACATGTCGAAATACGTATAAGATTAAAATAAATAAATATTGTTGAAGTAAAGAGTATTTTAATTATACTCAATAAAATGTTGTTAATGCTGTATAAAAACTGTGTTTATTATATTTGCTAGAACGTGATTGTTCTAAATATGGATGTAAGGAACAGTATGGTGTTGCAACTCCTACTATTTGTCTATATAAAAAATTCATTCTAAAAGTTTGACAATCTCGGGACTCCTTACAAGATTTGCGCGTAGATGGCGCTCTTAAAACTTCAAATTTAAGGTGTATTTCAAATTTGGCGCGGTTTGATAATTATTTATATCACTACTTGACCATTTTTGATACCTATCCTGTGTACAACACTTATTTGCTAAAGTTTGGTTAATAAGTTACTTTCGTTTTTACTTTTATTAATGAAATATGCAAGTGAAACATTTATGCTGCATTTTTACGTAATGATTATAGTTTATTGTAGTTATTTTCGTGGTGGTTTTTAGTTGGAAAGAAGGTATAATGATTCTAAAATCCAAATAATACCAACAACCAACAACATTGGACAAACAAGTCGCCACAATAAGCTGGTTTTATAGTGCAAAATCAAACTGTATTAATAACAGAAGTAATCGGTAGAATAATATAGAACTCGTTACTTACTACTACGAAATGTAAGCGTTCTTTCAGTCACTGCATAAACCTAACTTGGTACAAAGCATAATTTTAATACAAACTATTTATTTACTGATTATATACAATTATAGGTAAGCAAAATAGGTAAATTCACCTTGGGAACAGCAAACAATGATACATTTTTGTTATCGCCCTTTGATAGGCCGCACAAACAACAGTATTTTGGCATTTTTTGCCTAGAATATTACCGTGATAATAAATAAATAAAAACACTTCTTACTTTCAAATTTATTTTAAAATAAAATTGACATTTACAGTTGCGCCATCTGTTGATAAAATTTACAAGGAGCACTGAGGTTGTTAAAGTTTGAGGATGAAAACAATTGAATAGAGTGCAAACACTAGTCCTTTATTACATCGCTCTTTTTAATACAACCGTTGATAAGAGCGTGTGAACATGTCGAAATACGTATAAGGTTAAAATAAATAAATATTGTTGAAGTAAAGAGTATTTTAATTATACTCAAAACAATTTAGTTGCTAATGCTGTATAAAAACTGCGTGTATTATATTTGCTAGAACGTGACTGTTCTAAATATTAAACTTTTAATCGAATCTAAATCACTATTCGCCCATCCCTGTCATGAATACTCAGAATACTCCAAATTAAAATTTATAATACTCATTAAGTGTAACTAGCTCAGATTAGAAAACGTTTAAATGTCAACAGGGAGTGTTGTTGAAATACTTATTAAATTACATACTGACTAATAAAACGTGCTCTTGCGCCCGGAATAAATGGATTAATGGATCGAGGATGATGCTACCTTACGAAAAATCAATTTAAAACTCGTTTCTGCCACTTGAAGGCAACATGCAGGCGGTATAACTAATTTTACTTTGTTGTTGCATAATACGCATATGGCAAGATGTAGCTGACACAGATCATCTATCATTAATTATGAGAAACAAAAAAAAAGAAGGGCGCCAATATTCGTATATAAAAGTGGCAAATTTGTATCAAAATCATTAATGAATCTGTTGCTTAACTGAACGCTGCTGTTAAATGATTCTAAATTAAAAATTGTCTAATTGGATGTCCTAAAGTGTATAAATTATGGATGTATTTTGTTAGGTTGGTAGTTTTACATCGCGCATTTTTTTAATTCGAATTTATTACCTACGTAATCTTTGTTATGCTTTTAATTAATTATTGTTTGCATATGTGCTTATATAAATTCTAATTTATTAGATACAAAACCATAGATACATTTTAATTTACTTTCTGAACCGTCAAAATTGCAATTTGATATTTTATACTTTATCGAAAATCCATGCAAGACAATTTGACTATTTGTTAAGTGCGATCTAAAATAAAGGATTTCAGACAACTTTTGTTTTTAATTCAATTTCAAACTATTTCGTACCTTTTTGCATCTTTATTTCGATAATCTTAAGAAACAATTCAATCCAAGAGCATGTGATCAATATAATAGCGTCTAATCTCTTCGTCAACAATCGATCCCACCAAGGTCAGACTTTTTATCGGTGCATATCTATTGCGCACGCATTCAATAGGCACTTTTTTAGCGACAACCGCCAGGTTCGTAGTGGCACAGATGGATGTGCGGGTGTGTTCGGGTGTACTGCTTTTTACTGCATAAGTAGTTGTGGGGTCGAATCTCGGTTGGGACCAAAATTTTTTTCTTAAAACACTGTTTTTGCGTTTTGCTGTTTACGCGAGGTTATTTGTTAAAAGCAGTTATATTTTTAAAGAAAAAATACAAAGACAAATTTGCATTCACTCACTGATTGACGGCATACTAATAACACGCAAGGCTGACCTTGATGAGGTAGGACCGATTGTTGTTGAAGCGACTAGACGCTAGTGATCAATTTGTGAAGGGCAAATACTTTAAGATTTTTGGGTATTTCTCTTGTTTTTGTCTAACTTTTTAAAATATTTTTGACTCTTACGATTTCGTTTTTTCAACGGCTTTTAAAAGACAGAAAATAATGGAATTGTATTAAGTGATTTATAATTATAAGTACGACAAATAAAAGTCATGTTTTGAAAAATTTGGAGGTAAAGAATTTTTTTATGCCTGGTGTAAACGAAACATGGTTCACCCACTTTTCCATACTTCTACTGAAGTAAGGAGAGTTATGATTTCATGCAAATTTTCGAATTTCAGATTTTACGGAAATACGCGTCCAAGGAACCCAAAAAATTGGTTTTAAAAATGTCTGTCCGTGGGTGGGTGGATGGGTGCGTTTGTTCCCCTATCTTTCCGGAACCCCTTGGCCGATTTTAATAAGATTTGGTGGGTAGAAGTTTTTTGGCTGCAGGTAGTTCTTGGTGAGGTCGTTAATCGGAACCGGAAACGTAAATTAGACCAGTTTTTTTGGTATAGATTCTTTTCCAAATTTTTTTTTGAAATTTTGCATACCCGCCGTTGTAGTGCATCTGAAGACAAATCAAATATTTTTTTTCTAAATGCTGTATCTTCAAAATTAAAGCCGTTACGAAATTTTGAAAATTTTTACTTTAATGCCCAATTACCCAAAAACAAAATATCCAATCAATACAAATTATCATATTATCTGGTAGCTCTTAATAAGTATAATTAAGTGATGTAAAAATATTTTTGGAAAATTGTAAATATACTAGCTGCAGCGGTTCAAAGTTTTGAAAATTTTCAAAAAAAATTTCCTCAAAAACTGCTCACACAATTTTTTTTTAAATTTACTGAGCCGATAGAGCTTGCAATGAACTACAACATATTTTCTTTACTAATTTCCCAAATTTCACTGTGACGCCCTCTATGAATTTTGGAAATTTTGAAATTGATTAATTTTTTATTCCTAAACGCAAACGCCGATCGGTATAAATTTTTATCATTTCGATAGGCTATTTGAAGAACTTTATTAGGATCAGCGAGAATTTTCAACTATTTTGAAAATTACGTGATTTTAACTACGCCTATCAACTAGCTCTAACAAAAATAAATATTTTTCATTCCTTGCACATCTTTGATAACTGTATAAATACAGTTGTTATAACAGTTTTTGTGAGCGCATTAACTATCTTATAACCGCCTTTTACGTAGTAGGAGCGCGCGCCGACCGAACCTACGTAACCACCGCCTTGAGTCTGCAGCTGGCTTGTACCGGCTAGATTAGATGTAAATTATCCATCAATCCTTGACGCCAGAATATTTAAAAATTACAAAGTATGGAAAAGTACCAGCGACCTGTTTCGCCCATTTTTTCTTTATGTATTAAAATAAACAAATGAAATTTGATATATTTATAAAATTCAATTATTTGATGGTATTAGCAAATTTTTAACACTTCTGTCGCTGTGTCGCCGGAAGTGACTATAACTTTCTTATTTTAAATGCAACACCCTGTATATTTTTTACATATTTGGAATCGGTAGAAAATTCTGCATACGACTGTGTACTTTAATTGTTTCTTGGCAAACATAAATACTTTTATTTAATTTTGTTTTGTTTGCGTCTAGAGTACCACGACGGGCATAAAACTGTTCCTCTGCAGCCAGGCGTTACCACAAAACTTTAAAAATTTGGCAAACGTTTCGTTGAGAAAAAGTCAGAAATTTCATAAGGAACAATATTGGCTCATATTGTTTTTCGGAAAGAGCACTTCCTAACGATTGCAACGATACCCATAACTCGATACTTTATAACATTTTTAACCAGCAAAATTAGGTTTTAATTAGTTGTTAAATAAGAACGTAACTACAATCGTTATACATTCAAACAAAAGAACATCACTACATTCAAAACAAAAGAGGAAAGCCGTTTAATAACAAAAACAAATACAAATTAAGTAGACAGTACATAAACAGCAATTGAGAACGTTTTATTTATAATAATGTAGAATTGAATTTTAACTTAAACACTTCCGGCGAAACCGGAAGTGTAAAAATTTACTAATACCATCAAATAATAGAATTTTATAGATATATTTCCCACACCAAATTTCATTCGTTCATCCTAATAAATAATAAAAAAAAAGGGTGAACCATGTTTGGTTTACACCCGGTATAGGCTTACTAAATTTGTGTACAATCTGTGACTGATTTACTACAGATAACATTATTTTTTAGTTGCTGAACTTTAGTTATTATGTGGAGTACAACTAATAAGAAATATAAAATTTACATTTGATGATTTGAGTAATATCACAGATAAGGTTAACACTACAGATATACGACCCTTTATACAAAATGTCCGCCCATATTTGGAGACGAAATTAGCGTTAGTTTGGCTACAACGCGCCGGACCAATTTTAGGGCGCTGCTATCGCTATTTGTTTATTACTGTTGAAATGTGTTGGAAACTGTTTTATCGGGGATTTGAGTGCATCTGTCACATCATGAATATAATTTAAGTAGAATTGGCTTCAATATTAATTATTTACGAAAAATTGCGATTTGACAATTAAACATGGCAGATGGCTGTCTAACTTTTGGTTTGAATATGTGCTAAGTAATCTGCTCAATTACAGTCATCTGTGACTTAATTATAAATTGTCATTGTAGCGCCATCTTTTTGCAGATTATTAATCATATAAAACAAGCCGCCGATAGCTCACATATTTACCGTATATCTGTAGTGTTAACTTTATCTGTGGTAATATATACAGTGTGTTCCGCGGAGTTCAAGTCAAATCATTTTAGCATGTTATAAAGTGATCAACATCAAAGTACGTTGTGTGAAGAATTTCCGCACATAGCATACTTTTTGTCTCAATATTCACATGTACGGTGGAAGCGGTTTTGTCTTAGAGTCTCTGCTAAGCAACGCCAGAATCTCCGGTGCAATTCCCATCAAATTACTTTTTTAAACAATTTTTTTGTATTTTATTTAGGTTCTTACGACGTTTTTATTAAATACAAAGTGATCGATGTATTTTTTTAATTACTACACCGTTTGTTTTGGCAGTGTAAATCGGGCTATTAAAGCCGGGTGTTCCATCAGCGTTCGTTCCCCTATATCTCCGAAGCCACCTAACCGATTTTAATTAAATTTGGTGTGTGGAAGTTCTTTGCATACTTTTGATAACTCTTCAAATAAAGTATGTAGCGAATTTTGATCCAAAGTCCGAAGCGCATCTAATCAGGCGTGGGGCGAGCGGTTACCGTGCTGCCATGTGATTTAATCCAAGTTATCGTAGCTTACTCTTCTTATACGGTATGCAACATCGTATAGCACAGGCTGTAGCAAGTTCAAATCACTTCTGGGTTATCTTTTTTTTTAAATTCTTTTTTGCTTTAATTTTTGTAACAACAATGTTATTCATTCCTTTATTGGCGCGAGAATATTTACAACGCAAACAGCAGCGACCTGTTTTGCCGATTTTTCTATTTTCTATTTTACATCGGCAGGATATCTCATTATCTATTTTAATTACACTTTCCGTTTACTTTCTCATTGTATGGGAATCTTCCCGGGTGCGTTCCCGAGAACATTCTCCTAAAAATACTTTCCGGGAAAGTGTCCATCATTTTGCGGGTGTAATGCGCCCAACGACTAAATCTAAATATAAATAACCTTAAATTCTAAATCTATGATTCAACAGTTGTGAAACAGCTAAATTATTATTTGAGTTCTTTATTTGTCAAATACTTTATTATGCAAAGATGACTCAATAAAAATTTAGTTAGGTATAATATATTGCGAAATGGTGGTTCGTCTTATTAGGCAGGGTATGCAGTGCCTACCCATAACTTAAATCAAAGTCAAATTCCAACTTTCATTGAAAAAAAAGTTACTTTTACAAACAGTTTGTACTTTTAACAGCACCGCGTATAATTAAAAATTAGACGCCAAATAAACAGACCGTAGCCTTTAAACACAGTTTCGCATACGCGACGGCCGAGCTTATCGGGCCAAATGATTCCAACTACGACACAATCAAGCAATCTATTATTCTTAATACGTTTGCATGCACATTGATAAAATAATGCAATGATCAGATGCAAAGAAATAGTAGAGATTTCAGAACGCAATAAGCACCGCAAAGGCACGGCCTCTGTAGTTTTTACTTTACTTGCGTCGGTCGGCGGCAGTTAGTACAGAGTGCAGCTATTGCGTGTTTATTTATTCCATACGTAGTTTGCAAATTTGCAGTAAACAAGGAAATTCTCGTTGACCAGCCTTAAAAAAAATTAATGGATACTCTTACGAAAAACAAATAGAAATAAAAAATTATAAACGATGTAGTCCAAAATGATTAGGGCCGTTACAGACAGACAGTAGGAAAAAATTTATACCGTTTAATGCGGAATGGTATAAAAGAGTGGATTGACTAACTAGTAGCGACATTACAAAAAAAAACTATTTTGCTGAAATTGCATACTATTTTCATTTATATCTAACCCCTCAGAAGTATAATCTGAAAGAGCATACTCTGTTTTAAAACATTTATCAGCTGCAATTAAAAAAGGTGCGTAGACCAAAGAACATTTATCTGCAACTGTTAGATTAAAATTATGTGACAAATCACGCATGAACTTGGGTTTAGACGAAGGTTTACGTTATAAAATTAAAGTGCATAATGACAAAGTGAAGTTTAATAGAGATTTTATGCGTAGATAAATTCATTTAACAACAGGTCTTGGTAAATTGGAGTTGCTGTAATTTTTTTACTTTTTAATCTTAATGTTAAATAATGTTTGCTATTGCCTACCCAACTTTTGAACCCACGGAACTCCACTGATATTGTGTAATTTAACAATTTTGTTTAACAAAATCAGTACAAAAATAATATTGAGCTCTTATAAAATAAAACTGATAAAAAAGTAAACTAAAAAATTGGCGGTGAGCGAGATTTGAACCTCTACACGTTTGTTGCCGTTGTGTAGCGAGCGTGCAACGTCCGTTTGCTAACTGCGCTATGAAGACACGCATGCGGGGAAGCGTAATTTCGGAGTTATATGCCAAACCTGTTTATTGCAATCGTAAATTAATTAGTTTAAGTTGTAATTAAACCGGAAGCTTAACACATTTTCTACCGAGTAACACAAAAATATGCGTTCTTTATGGGTATGACGTCTAAAATTGACGTATTATACAGGGTTTTTAGTTTCCCATTGTTATCTGTCTATGTTCGGCTAGTCTTAGGACACATTGTATGACAAAGAAGATTTTGTTGCGGAAAATAATAGATTGGGATTAATGAATACCACAAAATTCCTCCGCACAAAAATTAGTGCATCAAAAGAATCTTATTCCACGCTTCCCAAAAAGCAATTTAGTTTTGTCGAGGATTTTTTGTATCATCTCCCATTTATTTATATATTACGACATTAATTTCCAAATTTCAAAGAGTCGTAGAATATATCATGGAGAAATTAAAGTATTAGGATAGCAGTGTGACTAGCTTTTAACTTATCGTTGGCAATAACAAACACTTACTAGGTAACTGTTTGTTTTCGTACGTCTATTACCGTATCAAAGTTTTAGCCCACCACAGACGGTAACGCAAAAATTTTCAAAAGAATCGTTAGGGCCACCATTTTGAAGTTTATGAGTTCGGGGGAAGTGTTTTCGATTTGTCCCAACGTATTCTTTTTACATATCGTAATCAGCCTTTACGCCCCACTGCTGGGCTCCGGCAGTCTTCTCTACCACGTACTCTCTTTGGCGCTAAAGTGGAGTACGAGGGACCTACAGTTTAACGTCGAATCCGAACGACTAAATGCCAGAGAAGGTATCAGACATTTAGACCCCACGGCTGCCTGCACCGGATTTGGGAAATGTGAGTAGCGGGTTGCGGCTTAGATTTTTATGGCTGCATGGATTCGAACCACATACCTTTAGCGTTAGAAGCCAAGCGCTCAACCTCTGAGGTACCGTCATTGAAAACAAACAATAATGATTTTATAACCCTACACTTACGATAGCACCAACTGCTGAAATCATATGGGCGGGGCATTTAAAACCCAAAACTCCGCATTATCAGCTCTCGGTCCATCGAACCGAACCACTATCCTACGGGAGCCGCTTTAAAGCTCCTTTTCTAAAAATATAAGGAAAAGCAAAGCCTTGACCCAACCACATAAAGGTATCTTCTAAAAATCCTTTTTTTAAATCACCAAATCTAACTTTTCTGGTCTCGAAATTGTAACATTTTTTTGAATTTAAAACTTTCCTATACTGGGAATAATGGAAAGTAAAATAGTTTTATTTGAAACGTATAGAATAATTGGTTTTTGATTACATCGTTTTAGCTAAGATCAAGCACGTGCTTTAAATTTTTTATATAATGTTAATCGTGGTAAACTGTATCCATTTGCAAATCTTGGTCGTAGATATTCTTCAATTTGAGTATTTGCTTAGCGCTTGAGTGCTGAACATGGACAAGTGCAACCTCCATATTCAGAAACTAACATGAGATGTATATGTTGGCTATCTCCACATAAGAGCATCTGATGAATCATAATTTAGTTAAATTAAAAATGTGTTTAGATGCTATCAGCTAAAGAATTGACATTTACAATATGGCATAATCAATTATGATTTAACAATTACGGTTTGGCACATTCAACGCTAGCAAAATGTTCCAATCTTGTTTTCTTGTATTGTCTACAAGAATTTTAAATTGATTTTTTTATTATGACAGCTCATATTAAAAATATCGATAAATGTGTATTTCGCTCAGCCCCAAAATGGCCTTCTGAAGTCCATCGATTATAATATACACTTCATTTACTTATACATGACGTTACATCAAGGGATATGAAAATTTAACCTTTCCAAGCTGTATTTCTCTTCGGACTTACAGCCATCTTTTGCTATCATTGCTTTACCATACATTCAGTATAAGAATGTCTTGATTTCAAGAAAATTATCGTTTAGAGGTTTTGTGTTTGAATTCTGGCAAAAATAATTTATTATTATTATTATTATTATTATTATTATTATTTAGGGCGAGGGTCTAATATTTTCCTTCTCTTCCACGTTTTGTTCGATCTCTGATTTTCGGTAATGTCGAGCAATATTTTTCTCAAAATGATTTTTTTATTAATTTCAGATTACAATTTATGGAAAAGTGCTCAACGCACTTATTCCAACGATGCTCCAAAGCAGCAATGCCGTCTTTGTAGGTCGATGAACCCAAGTCCTTAAAATAGCTACTTACAGCAGCGATTACCTCGGAATTGGATGAAAATCCCAAAATACAGTTGCCATAACCTTTCCTGCTGACAAAACCGTTTTTGCCTTCTCGTTGGCGGAGAACCTTTGTGTGGCCATTGTTTGGACGGTTCCTTGGTTTCGGGAGCGTAATGGTGAACCCAGGTTTCATCGACGTTTATGAAACGGCACAAAAAGTCCTTCGGATTGCGACGAAAACGTGCCAAAAGGTCGCGAGACACAATCAAACGATTCAGTTTTTGCTCCGGTGTGAGCAAACGCGGCACCCAACGCGCGGAGTCTTTTTTCATTTCCAATTCTTTAATTAAATTCTGTGCACACAGTCATTTGAGATGCCCGCTATGTCTGCTATATAGCGCACTTTTACTCGACGATCATCCAATACGATACGGAGGACTTTTTCAATCACATCCGGGGTAGTAGCCGTTTTTGGGCGTCCCACTGCGGGGTTCGGCCTTTGTGCTCACACGACCACGCTTAAACTCGGCAACCCAGTTTTTAACCGTTGAAAACGAAAGAGCGGACTTCAAATATGTGGAATCCAACTCTGCTTTGATTTCGGTTGGTGTTAAGCCTTTCAAATGAAAGTACTTTATCACTGCTCGCAACTCAGTTTTTTCATTATTTACGAAATCACTCGAGACGGTTACTTTGACGCACTGTCAAACACAAACTAATTGACAGATCGCTCTATACTGTCATATTTACATTAAGAAAAGATGGTTTTGAAAAATGGTAATACAAACTCCGCCGAATTAGCGCCATCTCTGTGCTAGGCCACGTATATTTCGAACGATACAATAAATACAAACTTGATTAGTGCCATATAACCTATCCTGCAAGCTGCACCTGATTGCCGCTGACTGATATACAAGTAAAAACTATAGCAGTGTTGCCAAGTCAGAAATTTAAATATCACCTATCAGATAACAAAAATTCTATTTCACCAATTTTTTCAATAAAGTTCTCCACCTCCTTGTATTAAAACATTAACACAAAACAATAAATAGCTCTATTAAAAGCACAAGTTTTATTAGAGCTATGTGTATTATAACTTACTTCTTCTGATAAAGTAACCTACAAATGATAACTACGTCGCGTCGGTAAACGATTATTGTGTAATGGTAAGAACTAATGCCTCAAGAAGACCAAAAAATCAGAAACTCATATAAATATTCAGATTCGGCTACTCACGGCTGTTATAATACGTCCAGCGGGTTATTATCTGGGGGAGTTACCGAATTCTAACAGTATCACAACAATCTTGGATTTCTCAGTGGCAGAATAAGGTCATTGTAGATCCCAGGCGCAAATGGATTGCGCAAGAAGGCCTACTAAAAATTAAAAATGGACAGATAGAGTGATGGTCTTCAGCACTGCATTGTCTCACCAATAGGCCCCTTGGCGCCCGTCTAAACGTCCATGTGCATTATAAGCGTAGCGAATCCTGAGCGGATTTTTAACACTGTGTACTAGGCAAAGCGCATGCTCTCTTGTTTGCGTATACCGCTACTCGGTACAAACAGTAAATTATGGTGTTTCTAAGTAACTAACAATAAATATTTTAAATATAAAAAATGAGTTCTTGCTTTATTTGTTTTGAGGGCCCCTGCAAGGCTCAGGTGAGCGTCTTCTGCGCCTGTGCGGTAATCCATCACTAATAATTTATAGACCCTCAGTTAGCTTTTACTGCGCTTATTTGTAAATGACCCACTGGGATTTCCATCCCAGTAGTCAAAACAGTTGTCAGATTACCAAATGGCGCTATTTGTAAAATAATTAAATTATTTATTATGAGAAATAAACACATTTTTTAAGTTTTCATTACTGAGTTATGAAAAGCAGATATTTTATGATGAAAATGATTGAAAAATTACCAGATTTTTGCGTTTTTGCAAAAGTTTTTACCAATCACAAAACCATTTCTTAAAATCATCAGATTTCGTAATTTTTCGCCAGATCTGGCAACACTGAACTACAAGAACATGCCCACCTAACCGCCTTTTCGGTATTTGCTGAATCCTGACATCCCTACTAATTTGTATTCCTTTACCAACGTTATTCTGAGAGAAATGTTTGGTAGCGAGAGAAATATTTTTTTTGTAAAACACTTTTTTAAAGAAATATATTTTGAATTGATTGTTTGGTAGGCACATATAGAAATATATTTTTATGAGAGAACCTTCTTCAAGAGAGAAAAATTTTTACAAGAAAACTTTTTGCAAAAAAGAATTAAAATATTTCTCTAAAAACATTTTCTTTTTAATATTTTACTATTACAATTCATTGTTCCGCTGTTTGATAACGGTCAGAACATAGTAGTGCCATCTCTTTGTATCATACGCAAACGCAAACCGTAATTACGAA
Source organism: Ctenicera cuprea (assembly GCA_958336395.1). Classification (NCBI taxonomy): domain Eukaryota; kingdom Metazoa; phylum Arthropoda; class Insecta; order Coleoptera; family Elateridae; genus Ctenicera; species Ctenicera cuprea. The sequence goes on along the minus strand of OY284495.1, from coordinate 12,728,996 downwards.
ACAATTTTTTAGTCGTGTCAGCAATCTTTTTATGAGAGAACTTTTTTTAAGAGAGAACTATTATTATGAAGGAACTTTTTGCCAGGGACAAATATTTTTATGAGAGAACATTTTTCAATCGAATAACTGAACTTTTGTAAGAAAAGAATCAAAATATTTCTCTAAAACAATTTTCACTTTGAAATATTTCACTATTACAAATTCACTGTTCCGCTGTTCTAAGCAAAAACGGCCGGAACGTAGTAGCGCTATCTCTTTGTATCATACGCAAAGTATAATTCTGAGAGACATTTTTAGTAGGGGGAGAACTATTTTTTTGTAAAGAACTTTTTTAAAGAAAAACATTTTTCTGAGAGAACTTTCTTCAAGAGATAAATATTTTTACAAGAAAACTTTTTGCAAGAAAAACATTAAAATATTTCTCTAAAAACATTTTCTCTTTGAAATATTTTACTATTACAATTCATTGTTCCGCTGTTTAAAGCAAAAACGGTAGGAACATAGTAGTGGCATCTCTTTGTATCATACGCAAACGCAAACTGTAATTCTGAAAAAAATTTTTAGTCGTGTAAGCAATCTTTTTATGGGAGAACCTTTTTTAGGAGAGAACTATTGTTACGAAAGAACTTTCTGCCAGGGACAAATATTTTTATGAGACAACATTTTTCAATCGAATAACTGAACTTTTTGCAAGAAAAGAATCAAAATATTTCTCTAAAAAACATTTCTCTTTGAAATATTTTACTATCACAATTCATTGTTCCCCTATTCCAAGCAAAAACGGCCGGAACGTAGTAGCGCCATCTCTTTGTATCATACGCAAAGCATAATTCTGAGAGAAATTTTTGATAGTGAGAGGAATATTCTTATGGGAGAAATTGTTTTAAGAGAGAAATAATTTTATGAGAGAAATTTTTCTAGGGAGACATATTTTTATGAAAGAACATTATTCAAGAGGGAAAAGATTTTTTAACGTTTTCAAGAGAGAAATAACGTTTGACAGAACCATTTACAAGCTAGTAATATTTTTATAAGAGAACATTAAGCAAGAAAAAAAACATAAAAAGTAACTCTAAAAAATTTCTTATTAAAATATTTTTCTTTTTGCGTTGAAAAAAACTTTCTCTTGTAAAAAAGTTCTCGTTTTTAAAATAATATAGATACACACGGCGCCTCATAAACAGTTGTCAAAACAACGATTTCCATAAGTTATTTTATGGGAGTGTATTAATGCAATAGAATTTAACTGCAAAATCAAATATCGATAAAATTACGAACAAGATCGATTTTATTCACTTTTGTGGAATTTCTTTTTCTACAATTTCAAGAATCAACAAAATATTTCCTTTGTTATTAATTAACTGTTTTCAAATTGCGCCTAATTTAATACAACTTAATAAATTATATTAATATCTACAGTGTAAAAATAGATTCGCAAAAATCGTTATTTTTTTATTTGACACATACACAGCTTTGAGCTTTGTCGTTACATTCTAAACTAAATAATTTAATTTGTAAATATCTCTTACCTTGAATTTCCAATTATCAGTTCATACATTATATAAATTAGTACTAAGTTTGGAAGAAAAGAACTTTCGAGATCACTCGAGATAATACGAAGACCGACACATAAATCATGAATTCAGGAAGAAGACGCTCGTGAAAAAGATGGAGGGTACGGTATTTGGGGTACGGTTAATTACCAAATTCCTTATAAAATTAACCCGTCCGCTTTGCGCAATGTCTTGACACGTCCGGAACAAGGGCGTATCGAATTGCCAATGAGCCAAGGTTCCCGAAATCACGAATATTTTATTGTACTTTGTTGAAAATGGCCCACTTATAGGTGAATCTTAATACAATTGTTGTGCAATCCTTGAAACCCACGACCATTTCTGGTTATTACTACACATCATCCACCTTTCTCTCGGCTCACCCGCAATTGCTTTTATTAAAAGAAAACTGAAGTGCACATCATGCTACAGCCTTGTGCTTCCGATGCTCTGGATTGCAAATTTTCTAAACATGAAATGGCGACCGACGCTCATCTTCGCGTAGTGGGGCTTAAACACCCGCTATATATATAAATAAAATCGATCATTCGATATTATTTACAGTTCAAGGCATGAAAATAAGTGAACCAACAACAAAATGAAACTTGTAAGCTTTTGTTCGTAACAATTTACAAATCAGTGCTTAAGTGACGTTGTTTCAGATAATTCTATCCTCAGTGCTCAGCATTGCCCTAGGTGCTCATCTTCATGGTGGAGCTTTCCCAGGAGGCGCAGGCGGTGCAGGAGGATACTACGGTGGAGGCGGCGGTGGTGGTTTTGGTGGAGGAGCCAACATCCCCATAGTGCGCTACGATAATGTCAACAACGGCGACGGAAGCTACAGGTACAACTACGAAACCGGAAATGGCATATCCGCTCATGAGGAAGGACGCCCTTCAGCTCCAGGACCAGAAGGGCCCGCTGTAACGGCCCAAGGTGGATTTTCTTATACGGGACCTGATGGAGTTCGATATTCCATTACTTATACCGCCGATGAAAATGGTTTCCATCCCACAGGAGCTCATCTGCCAACACCACCACCTATTCCCGATGCGATTTTGCGTTCTTTGGGATCAGCAGGTGGTGGTGGTGGTGGTGGAGGTTATCAAGGTGATGATAGCGGCCAGTATCGTCCTAGCCAAACATATTTGCCTCCTACTGGCGGTTATAGATATTAGTTCGCAAGGGTATGTAACCGATTTAATGTTTTATATTATTTATGTACTTGCAGTATTTTATAAACGCTTATTTATGCAAATAAAAGTTACTTTTAATTAAATTTGTGGTTCTTTACTTGAATTTGCCTTTAAAACAATTCTAGTTGCGAAATTAGTGTGACATAAAATGTGATTGCAATTTTGGTTTCTAGATATAATAATTTAACAGATAGCAAAAATGTTTTCGTTTACTGTATACAGGATGTATCAAATTGCGTGTTAACTATAGGGATCTCGCTTATTTGATACGACGATAGTTAAATTAGAAAAAAGTTGTGGAATTTTATGCCCATTAATAATCTGAAAAGAAATTGGAGCTATCTTGCTTAGTTTCTGAATGAACTAATAAAAAACTGATATTTTGGATTTTTTGTTTTCAGCTACAACTCATTTGTCATTTATATTACATATTCCTAGTTCACGCATTATTAAGACACTTTTTCATGAATATTTGATCAGATTTGGTATAACTGTTACCATTGCTCATTTTTGACTGTCAACTTTTTTTTGCTTACGGTCGGCAATTTCAATTTTTTTATATTTGAATAGACTTTTTAATTCTGATTTCAACGATGTGTCACACTTTGCATTTCGTTTGAGTTTTAAGTATTTTATTACAGAAAATAGAAATTTCATAAGAGTGCCATGAAAAGACCACGTCATTTAATTTATTTTGATAAAATTCTAGTAAGCCATGAACTGATGGAAGTAAAAAAACACTACTTTTATTTACTTTGGCCTTTAAATACATTAGGTACGCGAAAATTTCAGAAAACTTTGTTTTAAGCGTAGGTAGCAGGTTGTTACTTTTTACAAAAACAATAAATGGCAGTTACTAACACACAGATTAGAGAGTTTATTTTAGACGAGCTTCTGAGCATGTTTTACAAAGGTGTCAAATGCTTGAACATTTGTTTAATAATTGTTTGAATTAGTGCAGTTCTAATGTTATTTGTTGTATTTATTTAACCTTTTAATCAAATTTGTTATGTCAGTTGCAAATAGAAAACTGCAAGTGGAATTTTCAGTAAAATGTGGGTGTTAGAAAATTTGTCATTCATTTGTTTTTATAAAAAATAAAATAAACTGCTGCCTACGCTCAAAACAAAGTTTGCTGAAATTTTTACGTACCTAATGAATCTAAAGGTAAAATTAATAAAAGTATTGTTTTGTTTTATTCCCATCAGTTCATGGCCTACTAGAATTTTTTCAAAATCAATTAAATAACGTGGTCTTTCCATGGCACTCATGAAATTTTTATTTTCTGTAATAAAATGCTCAAAATTTAAACAAAATGCAAAGTATGACACATAGTTGAAATCAGAATCAAAAACTCTATTTAAATATAAAAAAAACAATAAAATGCCGACCATAAGAAAAAAAAAGTTGACAGTCGGAAATGAGCAATGGCAGCAGTTATACCTAATCTGATAACAAATTTAAATTTAGCATAAAAAAGTGTCCTAATAATGCGTTAACTAGAAATATGTAATAGAAATGAAAACAAAAAATCCAAAATTTCAGTTTTTTCCAGTTCTTTCAGAAACTAAGCAATCTTTTTAGATTGTTATTGGGCATAAAATTCCACAACTTTTCTCTAATTTAATCATCGTCGTATCTCTTTAAATTAGCGAAATCCCCATAGTTAACACGCAATTTGAAACAACCTCTATAGCAGACGCGTTCCCAGCATTTTTTAAAGGTAGGTATTAAGACGTGGTTGCATAAAAAATTATTTTTTAAAACTTGCTTTCTTGCGATTATGCTAGGTTTGTTGTTTAAATTCAGCGCCTGCTAATATGAAGAAGTTTTTGTAAGATTATACAAGTTTCATACCATTCAAAAGAGAAAAAAGATCTGTATCGAATAAATGCAAAAATATATATGGTTTTACAAAAAAAAAACGACAGCGCCACAGCGCGTACAGCATTAGTCAACAAATTTCTTGATGTATAGAGAAAAGTAAATGAAAATGTAATACTTAACAAAATTTTCATACCAATCATTTTTTGTGAAACCAATATTTACGCCACCAGAACTGTTATTCCATACTTTTGAAGAACCCTGTATATTTTTAACTTACATTCAAATATTCGACGCAAATTAAAACAGAAAAAAACTAGACTTACTAAATTAGAAAAAAAAACTTCCAACGTGCCCACAATACACCACTCACTGGTTGGAGCAGACGTTGGTAGAACAACCAACGAAAGACAAGAATAGAAGGTGTGTTCTCCAATTCGTCCTTCATAACGTGGTTTTTAGAAAAAAAGTGAAAATATTTGATATTTCTATTTCATTTTTAAATATTGAATGATTAGATTTTTTGAAAATCTACTAATATTCTTTAATTAATAATTTTTGGTTTGGTTTGATGCGGTCACTATTTTCAAAAACTGACGCAATTAGCAAAGTCGAGGGTAAGGTCCATTTTCAGTTGTGAACCGGAGGATCTTATTTTGGTAGTTAACTAAACGCATGCTTGATGCCCCAACGCGCATATTCAACAGCAATACCATATTTGAATTAAAAATTATCAATAATTCTGTCGCTTCATTGACAACAAAATTGTGTTGTTATAAGCCAATACCACGAGTCCGAAAGACGAGTGATATTACCGTGCATCAACACAGTTGAGAATTAATAATAATTTCTGGTATAATTTCTTTAAATATATAGTTGGCGCATATCGTAATCAGCCTTTACGTCCCACTGCTGGGCACCGGCACTTTTCTCTGCCACGTACTCTCCTTAACGCTAAGGTGGAGTACGGGGGACCTACAGTTTAACGTCGCATCCGAACAACTAAATTCCAGAGAAGGTTTCAGGCATTAAGACGGCTGCCTACACCGGATTGGGGAATGTGAGTGGCGGGTTGCGGCATAGATTTTTATTGCTGTATGGCTTCGGCGGGGAATCGAACCCTAGACCTTCAACGTTAGAGACTGAGCGCCCAACCTCTGAGCTACCGCCACTTACTGGCGCATATATAAAATTGAAAACGAATTATCTACAAGCTTAGAATGGTAACAAATCCATATGTTTGACCTTATGCTAGCTTATGTAGATAGTTGTTATTTATTTGGTCAGCTGAAATTCATTTGTAATAGTGAAATAAAATAAAACAGGGTTCCTAAGCGTAGAATGTGAACGGCCATGAGTTTTAAAAGTACTTTACGAAAGCAACCGAGAATTAATGAAAATAGAAGATGCAAATTCATTAATGGCGCCAGAGTGGCCGAGTGGTTAGGACACTTGGCTGCTACGCGGAAGGTCTAAAGGCGCGTTTAGACTAGAACGGCCACGCACACGCACGTGCGCGAACGTGCGCGAACAGCGTGCGTTGCCATTCGTTGCATCATTTTGGTTTTTAACGATCCCGCGCACAACGGCGCATGAGTTCTTGTTTTCAGTGCTCTGCTTGTGCGTCAGTGTGCGTTAATAGTATACGACAAATCAGTAATAAAACGATCAGTGCCAAAATGTCTGTGGAAACTGCGAGTGCAGTGTTTATTGTTATGTATTCTTTAATTTAAAAAAAAGAAGGGTAAAAAGGCGTTGGTGGATTCCAAAGTATCTCAAATTTCCGATATTCTTCTATCAATTGAAGACAATTATCAGCACTCCAATCCATATTTAATAAAATAATAAATAATGCTAATTAAAGACTGTCGACGCACAACGATGTAAAAGTAACCACAAACACGTTCGAACTGAGCATTCACGACGCACGTTGTTCCTTTGAGCAGCGCCAAGAAACCGACAACAATCGGCTCGCGTTCGTGGCTGTGCGCGCACAAGTTAATTGGTTACGCATGCTTACGCATGCTCGCGCACAGACGTTTACACTTGAGCATTTATCAAGGCTCAGCCCGTGCGTGTGCGTGGCCGTTCTAGTCTAAACGCGCCTTTAGATTCAAACCCGAAGACTGGATGCCTGGCGAGCAAACCTCTCGAGGGGTGAGGGAAATAATGCAGCTGTCTAAGGCGTGGTGCTTACCACACGATCCCGTACTTCATATAAGAGTGCGAGACGGGCTGGGTATCGGAAGCGATGGTCCGGTGGCCCTGACCCACCGCATTGGAGTGTAGTGCCACCTACTATTTTTTTTAAATTCATTAATACAACGAGAAAATTCTACAAAAGATAAGTTTGGACTATAGACATTTATAAGGGACGGAACACTACCGTTCAATAAAACACTTTAAACTGTTGCTATTGTTTGAAATTTGCTTTTATATTACACCGTTGAAATCAGAAAAACAAATGCAATCTGTTTCTGCCAAAAAACAGAATGGCGGCTATTTAAAATAAGAAAGTTGCTGTCTGTATCTTGAAAACTGTCATTTTGAATATGTTTTTAACAACATTCTTAAATTTGTATAATCGAACCTAGTAAAGTTTATTTAACACTTTTTTTGATAAATATTAAATTAACGCAAATATTTCACTATTTAATAAAATTCAATTCACAGTTTTTTCAAAATAACATTTTAATGGCTAAAAGTGTGTAATTTTTTTAAACGGGATCTGAATCAGTATAAAATACTGCACATTGCCGATTTAAACTACTCTTTATCTTTAATAATAACAAAGTACCTATGCTATGCTACTCGATTTGACACATACTGTATATAATAATAATAATAATAAAAAATGACATTAATAGGGTTAATCACAAAATACAATAAATAGTTATATTTTATGTGTTAAAATGCCCCAATGGCGAAGTTCATTGTAAGAATTAAATTCTTCCCATGTTCTTCCACTTAACCCATATGGTTTAAGGTTATGGTTGTTTTTTTAATAACATTACTTGAGCTCAAATGGTTTCGGTAAGTAAAACTATTCTCTTCTATACTCCTACACATTTAATGTGTTAGCTGATAATGAAAAAAACAAATTGAGCAAAAAACCCGCAACGCTGTGCAGCGCCGACTAGAGCAGCAAATGCTACTGGGTCAAATCTACATATTGCCACCCCTAGGCCGCCCCTTTTTACACACATTTTACAAACATAGATTTTATGCAAATTGTAAAAAAAGTAGGTGTATTTTAAGCAAATAATAATTATTAACTAAAATTAATAAGACATATAAGCTTGTATCAATACTTTATTAACACCCTGTATATCTTATATTATGCTTTGCAACATGAAAATAATGTGTTCAAATCAATATATACTTTTTTAACAAACACATTTTCTTTCTTTGTTTTGCATTTTTTTGAGTTACACTGCAAGTAATTTCTCACCCCTTCCCCCTCCCACTTTGAATATTTCCCTACAGTTTGGGATACACTGCTTAGCCAAACATAAAAATCATTTCTTTATTATTGCTAACTATTTGTTTCCCAATTTGCAATCTTGTGTAATGGCCAGAGAGCGGATTTTATGCGAAATGCATATAGTTTATTTTTTATAGTTGAACAATATCCTTTAGTTTCTTCTAGAATCGCACTAATTGTAATTAACTGGCACTAATTAATTTTTGCATATTTTGCATATTTAAACAAATACTGCATATTGTGTCATATCGTGCATATTTCGTCATTTTATGCATAATTTAGCATAGAAAATTTTTTTTTTAATTTATTGATGTCAAGTTTCATTTTTTTCAATTCGTTGCAAAAGATTTAGGGTTTCTTGTTTTGGGAAATTCCAATCTTTATCCTTTCTTTCTGCCCCTGCATAGATACCTAGTCATGACTCATGGCTTAGTAAGTTTCCTAGTAAATGCTAAAAATGTGGATTTTGAAAAGAAGATTACTGTAAGATAAACAGCAAGGAGCTTTTAAAGGATTTACGGTCAGTAGTGGTACAATATTAGTCAGATTTATGGCTTTTGAAAACATCTGTTTGCCAAAATTTAAGCATTCTCTTGGGTATGGTGCCAGTGAACAGTTGTTTAGAATCGAGTGTTTAGTTTTGTGGCTTAAATAATATAGCAATAAGATGCCTAAAGTAAAAAATAATTTAGTGCCAATCTGGATAAAAAAATTTACGGAGCTCCGTATCGATGGCGATAAGGTGTTTTGCAAAGCATGTGGAAAAGTGGTAAGTGGCATAAGATATTATTTAAATTTTGTTTTTGTTAAACGCTGATATAAAGGTCCGAAATTAATTTAGGCTAATGACATAAACCTACACTGAAGCGATTAATTTAATCATTTACGAAATTGGCTAATTTAAATATAAATATTGATAAAATAAACTTAAAACATTTCAAATGTAACAACAAATTGAATCATTTTAAAGACTTGTTTTTTTTTTAATTTGGCATTTTGCTTTAGATAATATGCGAGCGAAAATCTCAAATTACGCAGCACATTAACACCGCTCTCCATAAGGGAAAGTTGGATAAATTGAAGAAAACCAACCAGTCTCAACCACTTTTGCGAGAATCTCTACTTGGTGAAACAGCAAGAAGAAATGAACAAGAGGAATTCAATTTTGAATTATGCAGTGCTCTCGTTAAAGCTAATATTCCCCTAAAAAAGCTTCAAAATCCTAGCATTAGGTCATTTTTAGAAAAAATTGCAAAAAGAAAAGTGCCAGATGAAAGTACACTGAGAAAAAGATATGTCAACGACATATATCTTGAAACCATAAAGGATATAAAAGAAATTATTAAAAATAAATATCTTTACTTTGTAGTAGACGAAATAACAGTGAAGACCAGCCTAGTAAATCTTATTTAATTGCTTGCAAAGTGCTTGATAAAACCAATCATTTAACAATAGTTAGATTTGTAAATGAAGCATTAATGCACTTTCTTCTTCCGGATATTGTTACAACAAACAAAATCGTTTTGCTACTATCTGATGCCGCACCATATATGGTAAAAGCTGGTAAACAATTAAAAGTAGTGTACGAAAATTTAATTCATGTCACATGTTTGGCTCACGGAATAAATAGAGTAGCCGAAGCAATTCGAAATCAATTTCCATTGGTAAATTCTTTAATAAGTTCTATCAAGAAAGTGTTTGTGAAGGCTCCTTTAAGGGTACAGTTATATAGAGAAAAACTACCTAACACCCCATTGCCGCCTGAACCAGTAATTACACGGTGGGGTACTTGGTTAAATGCAGCTCTTTTTTATGCCGACAATTTGGAAGAAATAAAAGCATTAGTTTTAGCAAAGACTATAACCCCCCCCCCCCCATTGCACATTGCAGACTGTTATTTCTAAAATTACAAATTTTAACTGTGCCGTGTATCTTAATATTTGAGTGTTTGTTGTTTAAAAAAAGTAATGAGCACAGTCTCCCTAAGCAATCTTGCCACCACTCTTTTCACAGATAAGACAGAACCCAGTGGCAGCCCTTATCCTATTTAGCTACGAAAATGTATAATAAACTTCCAATACTAATTAGACAAACGCCAGCAAAAAATTACAAAGCTATAGATGATTCCTTACACCTGCCTCAACTTTTAATGGTGAAGCTTCCCTACTACACACCACATATTTACGCGTCTATTAAATAAGGCGCATATTGCTTTGTACAGCGGGCCGTTACAGTTTTCAATGCAGATAAGCAAATTTGGGTTTATACTGTTTGTTTTGTATTATTATTTAAGATAGCTGTCATTCCAAAAACAAATTCTGGCGAGGAAGCATGCAAAGGGAGCGATCACGCCTATGTTTACTTAAAACTCACGTTGACTGATCTATTTTAGTTCTTTAAGATTAAGATTACCTTCTAATATTAATTTCATACACCTTCAAGCAACAGTTACAACTATTTATTACAAATATAATGCACATTGGTAATACGTCGACATATTTCGGTCTACCATCTCCTGGGAGCTGTAGTACAGACCACTGTAATGGAGAAAATCGTAAGAGCAGCGACTGCTTCTTTATCCTGTTGGTACCTATGCCTGAATACTAAACAGTTATAATTACCAAGTTCCACATACATTTAACAGGAACATTGTACTGTTTTTGCTGAGATATTGCAATTAAAACTTTTAAGAAAAACGTTTCGGAATAAGAGTCAAGGGTAGACATTTTATAATTAATTGTAAATAAAACAATTCTTAACTTCAACAGGTTTTTTTTATTTTAGCCTTATACGTATTCCGACATGTCGACATGTCATTTTCAGAGGCACGATTAAAAGTAAACAGTTGGTGTTGCTCTAGAAACAATAAATCTTCATAACTTGATCTTGGTTTTCTATATCTGCCTCCAGATGACTTGATTTTTCATTCCAAAACGTCCAATAACGGTGAAACTAAGAGATCGATTTGCTCATTCATTAGAGGTAGAGATTTACGCTTATTATCACAAAAGTGTAAAAGTGCTTTTAGTATATTATAAGTAAAAACATTTCATAAACTAGGAATTAATTTACAAAAGCAAACGCAACATTTTCTACAGTTACAAAAGTTTCAAATGTGAAAATTATAATTAAGCACTTTAATGACGGGGCCAACGAAAGGGACTTTACTAACAATAATGTATATAGTGAAATAATAGAATTATAATTTAGATGCATTTATTTTAATGATTCGGTATGTGATGTCTCGACGCTGCTTATTTATTATCCAAAAAAGGTGTGGAGCCTATCTACTAGTCAAAACACGAAAATTAGTTCCACATTCCTCTTTATATTTCAACTAGGCGATAATATGAGTGAGTAATATGACAGTTTTTTTCTGAGTACCCGTGTTGAGCACTCAGGCGAGTATGGAGGTACGTTAGCATGGCAACCGCTTTACTGTTAGATACAGTTTACAACAACACCGTTGAAATCGCTTCAATAACAACATTTTGAAGTGAAGTCTCCGGTAAAATAAGCTCAAAAAGCATATGCATAAATCGGGTGCCGCAAATATAAAACAAAAAATAGAAACTACCAAAAAAGCAACAAAACTTTTAAAATATTTTTAAAATCAGGTGCTAAAAATGATCTATTGGCTATTGTATGAAATGCAGTCCTAAGTATTACACATTTTTAAGTGATGATATTGTCAACATTTCAGAATTATTTAAGAAATACAATGCTTCAAGACAGATTGCCGTCTCTAGCAATAATTTTGATTGAAAATATTATTGCACAAAATCTCAACTTAAATAAGTTCATATAAAGATTTGTACAAAGTACAAAAGCCAGAAAAAGAAGTTTTGTTTAGTTTTATTTTTAATGTTTTTTTTTTTACATTTCATGTTTGTTTTTTTTACATCATGCAGATATCAAGATATGTTTTTGTTCATAAATACTTTTAGTTGATTTTCGAGTTTCTACGTTATATGGACCTTGATTATGCAACTAGGTATTTTGTCTGCGTTTTTTAAAAATATATTCAAGTGTTTCTGTCACGAAAGGTGTTACTGTTATCTCCTACTGGGAGAGCGGGCTGCGTTATCGAGTCCCGACGTTAGTGTTAAACCAAGGCCCACAACTTCTCGTTAAGCCACTGAATCATCATTGTTATAACCTTGAAACCTGGGTTACGAGAAAAAGTTTTGTTACTTATGTAAATTAAATGCAAATTTATGTTAATCAGTCAGTCAGACTTTAGATTTTGAATAAATAAACAATAACAAATTTAATTAAAAAGCTGCAACAAAAACTTGAATGAAATACAATTTTACTATAACATTGTCGCTAAAAGCAATTTTTAATAATAATGAGTAATGACGAGAGAACTTTTTATTTAATTATTTCTGATAAAAATACAAAACTGGTTGCATAGCATTCATTTTTATCATATTAGTATTACCCAGAATTTTTCACGCCAACATATTTTAGGAAACGCTAATAATGCGACTAGGTATACAGGGTGTTTGTAAATCGCATTACAGCCTGTAACTTTTTTGTTATTAATAAAGATATCAAATTAAACTTTTTTTTTGGTTTCAAATGAGAGAATGTGTAGCACAAAATGCCGTTTGCCAATATAAAACAACGCCTAGTTTCTGTACAACGGCATATAACTTTGGTTTTTTAAATGGAACACCCTATATAATTTTAGATATTTGGAATAAGCGCTAAAAATACACTTAATCGAAATTTTAGAGTGCATATTTTGTTAAATAAAAAAAATACGAGCACGTTCATTTGTAATTTGTGCCCCCTCCCCAAGTTTTTATAAAAAAGCACAGAATTAATATACAATTGTAGGAAATATATGTATCTAGTCTAGTGCGTTTTCTTATCCTAACGACGCTCCTGCTGAGAAGGTCTGTTGAAAATTCCATTTTGCCCAAATTTATACCGGTCTGCGTACGTGTTTCAAAATAGAAATGCTTAAAAAAAATCGTAACCGCCTCCGATTCTAGAAAACCTGCAGTAAAGCGTTCGAATGTTTTTGATGTTTTTCATGCGAAAAATCGTGTTTTAAGTGCCGCTTTTGCATTTTTTTGTTTATCGTTTTCTAAATTTTATCAAAATTGTATAATTCAGTTGGAAAATATAAAGTTCTAGTTTTGTAAGCTAAAAATGGCTACTGTTTTCTTCAATCTTTAATGTCTGCAGCGCCCTCTCTGAATTCGCGTTTATGATGAATTTTTCATCTATAACGATGAGATAAGATACTAAACTCATCTTTAAGATGTCATAATTTTAGGGGGGGGGGGGTAATACCTTTCACTGTTTGCGGGCTAACGAATTTTGCTTTTATGAAGTTTCAACTGTAATAGATACCAGTAGCGGTTTCTCCATTGGGTCAAATGGTCATTGACCTCCCAATGAAATAAAAAAAAATAATTACTCTTTGTTTGAGTACATAACATATTATACACTATAATATTAAAAAAAACTCTATAGTTAACTTTTGTATGAGATTTCTATGCGAGAACGTTTATTAAAGAGCTGCCGCAGGATCCGAAAACATTTGAATGTTTGAATATTTCGCGCGCATTAAACGAATCTATGCGAGGGTCATTTGGCTGTCAGTCCCCAATTCAGCTATACGCCACCGAATAAAGCCGCCGGCTTAAAAAGCCTTCAAATAAATGAGAGTGAAATAGAAAGCTCATTGCGGTAAAATTCATATTACACAAGCTAAAAGGGGATAGAAGTGTCTGCGTATTAAAGACTTCAGGGTCACGAACCCACAACTGCCGAGAATTATGCTGTCAGCTGTCCGTGATAAGAGCATGCCAATAGCCGCCTAATTAGCGGGATTCGCAGGTACACGACGTAGTAGTGAGAAAACAGTTGTTGGTTGTGTAATCATAATTTAGTGGCGTTGTACGATGTCCGTACAAAATAATTTTGGATTGTAAATGCCATGTAAGAAAATGCTTTCACTTGTTTCCACTGTCTTCTATTTTGTGATGATTCATTGTGTGATATTGACTGCAAACATTTTAAACTAAAATTCAAACACATGTTTTATCGGTAAACCACATGAAAAATTTTGTGCATTTTGACCCACTGGCAATGTAGGTATCAATTTGCAATAATTTTATTAGAAAGTGCTTATCGAAAGTCTATTAAAGACTTCAATGAAAATGTTGGTAAAAATAGATCATTTTGCCAACGTAAAGGATGGGTTTGAAATATAAGGCTACCTAAAACTTGGGTAATCATAAATTTTTTCCAAAAAAATACTTTAAAATGCCCCCCAGTGCACCACACCACGAGCCGCTGCTGATAGATACGGGTATAGGTACCGCCAATGTATAAAAACAGACTCCATAATAAAATAGGTGGTTTTTCCGAGGTATGCATGATATTCTGCGTCGTCAGAATATAAACAAACCGGCTACTTTTATTTGATATAATTATACGTATTAACAACAATAATTTTATTAATAATTATTTTGTATTTGCGATAAATTACTAAAATATTGCATAAGTGGTTGATTTATTTACAAAAACTCGATAAACAGCAAATTTTAGCATCTTATGACAAATCTTTCTTAAAATCATGTACGAATTATTATTGCGAAGCTGTAAGCACTTCGAGACTTTTATCGTTCTGTAAATTTGGGAACCAGTGTCAAGGTTGATATTTTTTGTAACATTTGCATAATAATAGGAATAGGAAAACGTAAACATGTTCTGAGAAATACCAGAAATTAGAGAGTGAATATAAACGAAGACGCGATCTAAAGTGCAAAAATGGTATTTGTGATACAACAGCGTAGATGTGAAGTGCTCTAAAGGTGGGTCTTAATTTTTCATTATTACAAATTTAATCTCAGCAGTTTTAACTTGTACATCATTTAGAGTGACGCACGTTTTCAATTTTCTCTACTTTAATGATGAATAGTTATTATACTTATGAAAATTAAACAACTTTATATAGTAACTAATTTAGTAAAATGGTTTTAATTCTTGATTTCCAACAATTTTGGGGTTTTCAAATTGTTTTTTAAGTTTTATTAGAAATTTATGTGGCGTCTACATGAAGTTTTAAAATAAATTACTGTGTGGGTAGTAAAATAATTTGCGATGGTAATTTTGACACTTTTCTGGGTGAAAAATTAGAAATCACTGGAATTATCACCCATCTATTCGATAAACAAAGAGAATTAAAACGAGTTTTGTCAGAAATTAATATAGGTATTATTGAATTAAAAGATAAACTGAAGTTAATGTAACAAGTAACAATGGAACAATTACATTTTAGGTCAAATTTGCGTTACGTAAATTTTTTTGCATTTAATTTTTGGTACCTACAAATGTTAGTTGTAATACAATGACCGAATCTTGTAAATATTACCTGAAAACTACAAGCAATGGCTTATGCCCACTTCGGGACTTCCCAGTTCGTGACACGGCTTAAAAATTCCCAGTTCGGGACTCTTATTATTTTGTTAAACTTTCAGTGAAAATGAATGCTACAAAGTAAGAGATTTTGATATCGAATTAGAAAAATTAACATTAAATATTACTATAGTAAATTCCAAATTTTTATGTACCTGGCGGATTATATGCTTATCTGTAAGTACTAAGGTATGGACATGCCCTCCGCCGGTATAGCCGGGCGCTGAGCAGTGCAGTAGGTAATTTATTTTGTTCGTTTAATTTTATTATTCTAAGCAATCTATATTCTAAGCTTTCTGTTTTTCTACAAGTGGCTTATTGTTAAATTATTTTGTTGATGAAGATAAACACAGATACATTTTGCAGCATAATTATAGACTGAAGATTATATTACATTTTAATGAGCGTTTGCATTAGTTTAGTAAAAGGAATTACTGCAAATGATGATTATATAATTTCCTTATTTTATTGTTCTAATCTTTGAGGGGTGTTTGTTTGCAAAAATATGTGATTTAGTTAGTCGCAAGACTTTGAAAACGCGTCTTTAGTTTAAGTCACGTTGATGAAAAAGTAATAAGCACGCGGAAAGAAGCATTGTCTACTGTTACACCGGAAATATGGAAAAAGACGATTCAACGCACAGAAAAAACAATTGAAGAATGTTGGGAACGTGAACGTTTAATAATTGCTGAAGTAAACCCGCTTATAATTAATTTACAATCCGAATCAGATTCCGATGATGATTTTGATTTTGGCCGTTGCTTTGAAGACAATGACAACGAATAAAATAATAATTGAATTTTGTGTTTTAATGTATAATTATATTCTCTAAATTTGATTAAGTTACTTGTATTATACACAGAATATTAAATGATTGTATATTATATCTCTTGTGAAAACCAATTACTCTTAACAAATAAATTAATATCAACGTACCTACACGACTACACGTACACCACTGGTCTTTAGCGATAGCCCTTTAAAGCAGCAAGAATCGCGTATAACTCGTATCGTTTATTTCTCTTTGGCGCGTTAGTCAGAAAGAGATACAAGTACAACTGGTATTAGTGACCCACGTTCCAAGCGCAAATACGTGATAGTCAACGAGTGGGAGTGAACAGACGCTATCCGTACGTCTTCGTACAGTTCAGTTTCCTAATCCGCCAGGTACATAAAAATTTGGAATTTACTATATACTTACCTATATACAAGAAAAGAAAAAAAAACGTATTAAAGTATGTAGACATATAAAGTATTTTATTATTTATTAGAGAAAGAACATCAGTACATATATAACAATGTATGACAATAAAGAACAAACATTAGTACATACACCGGATGTCCGTTTTCAAACCGGTACATAGGAATTTAACATTGTTTTTAACATTTTTGTGTTAAATTAAATACAATACAATACAATATATAAGTTTAGAAGATTGTGTTGAAAACAAATGAATTATTGCATACATAACACTATACCTACACACTTACGCTCACATTATTATTTATTCAAATTTAACAATATATTTCAGTCTATCTAAACATTCGCCAACTGATTTATCCCCACGAACCAAACTTTCCACAGTTTGAATTATAGCCGAATCTAAATCGGAATATTTTTTCTTTCTCTTTAATGGCGTCATACGCAGTTCATTTCGTTGCTTTAGAAATGCGAAATGCTTAGAATCCTCCTTTAAGGCTGTTACCAGTTCAATTATATTTGGTTTCACTTTTCCAATACTTCTATTTAGTCGACTACGCCAAGCTTCTAGAGCATTTGTTGTGCGGTGTTTTTGTCCATAGCATATCCACATGTCTTTGACGACATCGTTTTCTAGCCACTGATCAGCAAAATAGTCATTAAACCGTTCAATACCTGCACCGTTCGGTGAAGATTCCATGATATGCAGCCATCTGCTGTCAAATTAGGTGGTAAATATGACAATGAAGAACACGTTCGAATATGGTGTCGTACATCCTCATCTTCTTTATATGCTGTTGTTAGTCCCAGTGCTTGCACTTTCCTCCAAAGGCACTGGTTGAAGTGAAAATTGCAACCTTTTAATTCCGCGGATGGAAAATTATTTCGAATGGCTTGTATGGCCGCTACTTCAAAATCTATTTTAAAAGTTCTAGGATGCCACCCTGGGTATGCATCTTTGATTAACGTGAATAACCAACTGTGTGTATTTTCTTTCCTGTTCGGTAGTAACGCATACATAACCGGAATTATGTTAGTAGCGTGGATGGAACTACCAAGATCCGCTTGAAGGGTGTACAGTTGGTCGAACTGTCGACAGCAGCTTTTAAATGTGCCATTTCCAAAAAAATCTCTACATTATATATTTGGTCAACTTGAATTGAAGCTTGTGTAATAGTAAAATAAAATAAATCAAGGTTCATAAGCGTAGAATATAAATGCTCGTGAGTTTTAAAAGTACTTCACAAAACAGAGTCTTTATAAAACTGCAAAAATATTTTTTTTAATTGAAATGTAAAATAACAACCACCAAATAATAAAAATAGAACGTGTAAATTCATTAATACAACGAAAATGTTCTACGAAAGAAAAGTTTGGACTATCAACATTCATAAAGGACGGAAAACTTAAGAATTTACACAACAATAACTTTTTCTAAATTCTCGTTCGAAAAATTAGTTCTCTTGTCCAATATGTTTCACGTATAACTAAATGGATTTGAGTACGCCCATGCTTTTTGTTTACTTATTGAATTTTAACAAAATTTTTTGTTTTTCTGCGATTAAATGTCCGGTCTTTAATAATCAAAGACTTGATTTCTTATTCCAAAATATCCAATAGAGAAGAATTTAAGAGATCAATTTGCTCACTCATTAACGGCACAGTTTTAAATGTTTGTAAATTTCAAAAGCTTTTAGTATATCTAAATTACGTTGATCATTACCAGAGAGCGGATTTTATGCGAAATGCATAGGTATCGTTTATTTTTTATAGTTGAACAATATCCTTTAGTTTCTAGGCGAATCGCACTAATTGTAATTAACTGGCACTAATTAATTTTTGCATATTTTGCATATTTAAGCAAATACTGCATATTGTGTCATATCGTGCATATTTCGTCATTTTATGCATAATTTAGCATATAAAATTTTTTTTTTAATTTATTGATTTCAAGCTTCATTTTTTTCAATTCGTTGCAAAAGATTTAGGGTTTCTTGTTTTGGGAAATTCCAATCTTTATCCTTTCTTTCTGCCCCTGCATAGATACCTAGTCATGACTGATGGCTTAGTAAGTTTCCTAGTAAATGCTAAAAATGTAGATTTTGAAAAGGAGATTACTGTAAGATAAACAGCAGGGAGCTTTTAAAGGATTTACGGTCAGTAGTGGTACAATATTAGTCAGATTTATGGCTTTTGAAAACATCTGTTTGCCAAAATTTAAGCATTATCTTGGGTAAGGTGCCAGTGAACAGTTGTTTAGAATCGAGTGTTTAGTTTTGTGGCTTAAATAATATAGCAATAAGATGCCTAAAGTAAAAAATAATTTAGTGCCAATCTGGATAAAAAAATTTACGGAGCTCCGTATCGATGGCGATAAGGTGTTTTGCAAAGCATGTGGAAAAGTGGTAAGTGGCATTAAATATTATTTAAATTTTGTTTTTGTTAAACGCTGATATAAAGGTCCGAAATTAATTTAGGCCAATGAAATAAACCTACACTGCAGCGATTAATTTAATCATTTACGAAATTGGCTAATTTAAATATAAATATTGATAAAATAAACTTAAAACATTTCAAATGTAACAACAAATTGAATCATTTTAAAGACTTGTTTTTTTTTAATTTGGCATTTTGCTTTAGATAATATGCGAGCGAAAATCTCAAATTACGCAGCACATTAACACCGCTCTCCATAAGGGAAAGTTGGATAAAATGAAGAAAACGAACCAGTCTCAACCACTTTTGCGAGAATCTCTACTTGGTGAAACAGCAAGAAGAAATGAACAAGAGGAATTCAATTTTGAATTCTGCAGTGCTCTCGTTAAAGCTAATATTCCCCTAAAACAGCTTCAAAATTCTAGCTTTAGGTCATTTTTAGAAAAAATTGCAAAAAGAAAAGTGCCAGATGAAAGTACACTGAGAAAAAGATATGTCAACGAGATATATCTTGAAACCATAAAGGATATAAAAGAAATTATTAAAAATAAATATCTTTACTTTGTAGTAGACGAAATAACAGTGAAGACCAGCCTAGTAAATCTTATTTAATTGCTTGCAAAGTGCTTGATAAAACCAATCATTTAACAATAGTTAGATTTGTAAATGAAGCATTAATGCACTTTTTTTCTTCAGGATATTGTTCCAACAAACAAAATCGTTTTGCTACTATCTGATGCCGCACCATATATGGTAAAAGCTGGTAAACAATTAAAAGTAGTGTACGAAAATTTAATTCATGTCACATGTTTGGCTCACGGAATAAATAGAGTAGCCGAAGCAATTCGAAATCAATTTCCATTGGTAAATTCTTTAATAAGTTCTATCAAGAAAGTGTTTGTGAAGGCTCCTTTAAGGGTACAGTTATATAGAGAAAAATGAACGAAACACTTCGCCTGGACTTTCCTATACTTATAAAATAACATTGTTTTATATTTTCCAACACTTTCGATATGCACCTGTCTAGACACGACTAGATAAAGTAAATAGTTCTTATAAGTTGTAACATCTTGAAGCGGTTGAAGAAAGACCGACCGCTGCGCTCAGCAAGCATAAGGTTGGGTAAAATATTCGGACTGAATCAACGGAAGGGCGGAAATTGATATCTGAAAATATATTAATAACTCGAGAAGTATTATTTTTAGCAAGAAATTACTTTTATTAATTTGCATTTAGAATTTCAAAACCTTTCTGATTTTAAAGCCAAAATGCCACGTTTCCATTAAAAAAAAATTATTTTTTACCGTGGCCGCCATATTAAAATTGGGAATTTTTGTAAAAAGATTCTCCTAGAGCAAACAAAAAAATAAATCAATTTTTTAATTTTGTAGCGAAAATTTTGGGGGGAGGGGGAACAGTGGCCCCCCTAAATATTAAATTATCAAAAAAATATTATGATATTCGGATTTTGCTATCAATGATGAGCTATATTGCTTTAACAGAAAAATTTTATTGCTCCCCGTTAAATAAATAAAAGGGTACCAATTTTCAATTTTCAAAAATTCATAGAGGGCGTCACAGTGAAATTATAGCAATGCGCAAAAAAATAAATTGTAGAAGATTTTCAGCTCTATCAGCTTAAAAAGTTTAAACAAAAACGTGTGGGCAGTTTTGGAGAAATCTTTTTTTGAAAATTTCAAAAATTTTGGAGTGGTGCCATTGAGATCGTTTTTATATTTTCAAAATTAATTATATTTCATGGTATAGTACCCTTGAAGGGCTACCAAACAAGATGTAGTTGATTCCAATCAGATAACTGGTTTTTGAGTAAATGGGCGTTAAAGTCGAAATTTTCAAAAATTCGTAGCGGCCGCCATGTTGAAGCTAGAGAGTTCGGTAAAAAATCGTTTGTTTTGTTCTAAGGCCTTCTTTAATCTCCACTATTAAAATTTCCAAAATTCCGTTTCTGAAAAAAATGCTACCAAAAAAACATGTCTAACTTCCGCTTCCGGTTTCGGATACTTTTTAAAAGCTTATTTTGTCGATGAATTTTTGATATACCTCCTCATTCCAAAGCACATCGAAATCGGTCCAGCCGTTCCGGAGATATGAGCGTTACCCACCCACACACAGACACACAGACACACACACCCACACACACACACCCACAGACAAACATTTTTTAAAAACCACTTTTTTAGGATCCTGGAAGCCCAAAACATGTATTTCCGTCAAAATCTCGATTTTGAAAATTTGCATGAAATCAATACTTCCCTATACTGAAAGTATAGGAAAGTAAAAAACTACCTAACACCCCATTGCCGCCTGAACCAGTAATTACACGGTGGGGTACTTGGTTAAATGCTAAACTAAACTATTATTTTGTAAGTGAAACAATTACAAAATTGCAGATAGAAGGAATGCCACTAAATAAATCTGTACAATTAGTGAATGAGTTTCAACAGTTAATTACTGCTGTTCCAGGAAATATTGGTAAAAATATTTTAAACAAATTTAATGAAGTGTTAGAAAAAAACAGTGGATATCAATTCTTAACTAAAGTTAACAAAATCTTAAGTTTAGACGAAAACTCAGAGGATCTTGCCATCGATTTAGATTTACCCATTTTAAGTGCATTAAAGAATGCGCCCTTCACATCTGTAGACGTAGAGAGAAGCTTCTCTACGTATAAGAATATATTGTCCGACAGACGTCACAATTTTCTGCCTGATAATATCGAGAAACATTTAATTGTTAATTGTTTTGCTAGTAAAATAGTTTAATTAGTTAAAATAATACAGTTCTAATTTAATCAGTAGTTTTAAAAGTATATAGTATTTATGTATCTTTCATTATTGTCACTTAATAATTTATCTTGTATGTAACTTAATTTTTATATTAAACATATAACATGAATTTTTTTTATTACTGGTTCAATTTATAGAATAAAAAATGTAAATGCGATATTTGATACGAATATGCATATTTACATATAATAGTGCATTTTTCCTCAAATTATTGCATTTTTGAAAATTTTAAGTGCATATATATGCACATATTTGGTAATTTTTTAGTGCATAAAATCCGCTCTCTGGTAATGGCTATAGTCCGGATTTCTAGTCTATTATTATTTAGTCAGTATTTAAATTAGGAGGCAATCAAATAGTAATAATTTCTGGCATAATTTCTTTAAATGTATAGTTGGCGCTTATCTAAAATTTTAAATGAATTATCAACGAGCTTAAAACGGTAACACATCCATATGATTGGCCTTGTGCTGGCTTGTGTAGATAAGTTATTATTTATTTAATGAGTATCTGTATATAAAATACTTAATCACTTTAACAATATCTATTTATTTAAACCTTATAAGTATTTCGGCATGTTTACATGCCATTGTCAAAGGTTATATGAAAGTAAACAGTTAGTGTTGTTATAGCAATAGAACTTTTTTACTTATCTTCGTAATCGTCTGCAGATGACTTGATTTCTTATTCCAATATACAGATACTCATTAAATATGGACTTTAACGAAGTAAAGCTGGAATTAATAAATAAATATTATTTATTTGGTCAACTGGAATTGATGCTTGTGTAATAGTAAAATAAAATAAAACGGGGTTCATAACCGTAGAATATGAATGGTCATGAGTTTCAAAAGTAGTTCACGAAACAATTTCATGAAACTGCAAAAAAGCTTAAAAATTGCAGTAAACAACAACTTCTTCTAAGTTCTCATCCGAAAAATTAGTACTCTTGTTCGAAAAAATACCTTTAACCATTGAAAATGACATTTCAACGTCGCAAGTCGTTATAATGGAGCAAATCTGTAAAAGTTGTCGGGTGAACAACTGACTGGATTATTTGTCGACTTTAGTATATTTTCAATTTCTAATAATTGTGAGTAACCAGGATTACGATGCAATACTTGTACAATACATTGCGACAACCTGATCTCAAATTCTCCCCAGAATGTCAAATTATCAATGATATAATAAAGGTGGTCAATTGAGTCTAATAGCGACACATTTTTGCTTTCAAATGGTTTTATAACTTTAGGAATATTACCAAAACGATTTCCTTTAAATAAGGCCCATCTTCTACCATAACAAGCACATGCATGTTGAAGTTTTATAAAGCCCTGCTTATTATATTTTTTTGGAACGCTCATTTCTCGCGAAACCAGATACTTTACAACATTAACGTTTAGTAAATATCGCAGTTGTAGAAACCTTGCAATATGTTTCAGGTATAACTTAATGGATTTGCGTACGCTCATAGTTATTGTTTAATTATTAAATTTTAACAAAATTTTTTACTATTCTGAGATTAAAAAGTCATGTCTTTGACTGTTACATTGTGAGTGGAATATTTACAATAACTACAAGCAACTCAGGGCTGGTTTTCCGACTAGGCCTCATAGGCCCGTGCCTAGGGGCGCCGAATCTAGGGGGGCGCCCGAAGTTCAGCAAAAATAATTTTTCTGTAAATATTAATGATAGTTGAAAAGTCAATTGAATACAACAAGCCCGCATATATGTGTTTCGTAGACCTAAAAAGTGCCTTCGATAGGGTAAAACGGAACTACATTATAAAACTATTACAAAAAAAAAATAGAGGATAAGATAATAAAATTAATTAAAGAAATAAACGTGGATAACAAAACAAAGGTCAGAATGCCAAGAGGAGAAACGGGATACATAAAAAGGGGGAATACGACAAGGGGACTCGCTCAGCCCGACATTGTTCAATATGATAATAGACCAAATAATCTACGAAGTAAAAAAGGGGGAAGGCTACAGAATGGGACCCCATAAAATTAATATAGTATGCTACGCAGATAACGCGGCATTGGTAGCTGATAATGAAGATGACCTGCAAAGACAACTCCACTCATTTAATATTAAGACACAAGAATACAACATGCAGATTTCAGCGGAAAAAAACAAGTGCATGGTAATTAGCAGAGAACCACGCAGATGTAAATTGGAATTGGAAGGAAAAAGCATAGAACAGGTGATGACTTTCAACTACCTGGGAGTTGAAATCACCAGTGAGAGAAACTTGAAGACAGAAGCAACAAAGCAAGCGACTAAAGCGACGAAAGTGAGTAGCTGTTTAAGACAACCCATATGGAGAAACAAATTTATGACTACAGAAAGCAAAATGAAAGTATATAAAACAACAGTGAGGCAGTGGCGTAGCTGAAATTTATGAGGCCCCCCCGCAAGATTACTTTTTTGGGGCCCTTTATTAACTAAAGGTAATTAATTACGCTTACCTTTACTATTGAAAACGACGACTTCGACGAACATTTTCCTTAAGGCGCGTTCTCATGATTCGATTTTAGTTGATCAACTTTAGTGTTCACACGCTTCAAACGCGTTTCAACTCGTCTAAAAGATAGTGGTTGACTCATAACTTGAACGATAAAGTTTGAATGGGTCAATCTTTTGTGGAATCAACTGAAGTTGACCGACAAAAGTTGAAATGTATATTCTCACAGCAATTTTCATTCGATTTTAGTTGATCCACTAAAGTTGATCAACTAAAATCGAATCATGAGAACGCGCCTTTAGCGAAGTCAATTAAAAATTAAAAACTACCCGCAATATTTACTAAATTCTTTTTCTTTTCATAAAACTATTAACAATCACACATCTACACGATTTCTTACAGACTGAGGGCCCTACATCTAGTTAACATGCAGTTAGACTAAACAAGTTAAATGTTAAATAAAGACCCTTCAAATTTCTGAAGTTATGTTTAATAACATAGATGCGATTTATTGCTGTGACCTATAACTGAAACAAAACAAATATATGGGCGGTTGAGAACACTATAGCTGTGTTTTGACTGACTGTTTCATTTTGTTTTCGATAACACAACGTGATGATTTCTTAGAATGTGTAACACTCAAATTTCAAGTTGTCCTATATCGGTATTCTTTGCATTTCTACTTTAATAAGGCACTGATAATTTTAAAGGGGTCCTAATTTAACAATTACTTTATCTCGACCGCTGCGTAAATTAGGGGCCCCCTTGGCTCGGGGGCCCCCCCCGCAATGCGGGGTCTGCGGGGCCTTCCGCTACGCCACTGCAGTGAGGTCACTCTGCGTATGTCAATAGTGAGACAAGGGCACAAAACAGAAAATAAACAAGTGGAAATGAAAGTATTGAGGTCGATAAAAGGCATAACACTAAGAGATAGACAAACAAACAGCAGCATACGAGAGCAATGTAACATACAAGACGTCAACAAATGGGTAAAAACGAGGAAGAAAAAATGGAACGAACACGTAGATAGGATGAGACCAGACCAACTAGCAAACATCTCTAAAACAATAAGCCATACAGCCGAAGACCAGTAGGAAGACCAAAACAGCGATGGCAAGATAACATACAATCAACAACAACAGAAACCGAATAAGAGGCAGACAAACAGGAGAAATCCTAGTCGTACGAAGAAGAAGAAGAAGATTAATGAATGCCAAAATATTTTCGGTAAACTAAACTTTTCGTTTTAATACAAAACCTGGATACGTTGTGTATCACAATAATAGCCAATTTGATAAGTAAAAGTGTGTATTGTGCTAAAAAAAACCTTTCCTGGGGGAGAACCTCGGGACCCCCCAGTCGGGCCCATAACCTTCGTTACAAGGGCGCAAAAGGTGGCTGTGCCTAGGAGCGAATTACATTCTAAAACCGGCACTGACGCAACTACTAAGTCGTTCTTTAAAAATGCAAGAACCGCGAACTGCTTCGTCCATTTTAATATTTGGGCGTAGCCTGTCCCCTAGTTAAAGTGATACACACAAAAGTTATTTAGGACAAAACGAAACGAAAAATTGTTTTGCAGAAAGAAATACACCAACAAACCAAAAAAATTCGTGATTAGATCTAAAAGACGATATAAAGCGCTTTAGTATTATTGTTTAAGTACCTACTGCAGATCAGATTAGAATCCGACTACTCCAGTTAGATAGAATTCCTGGTTTTTGTACTATTATCAATAAACTATATACAATCAACTTTTAGTTCATGAATGGTCTAATTTGAAGTGACATCTGATAAAACTCTTCAAATACCTCTTAAATTGTTTACTTCTAAAAATAGCTCTTTAAGCACTTCGTCTGAACATCATACCTACACTATTTTTAAAAACAATGGCTATATAGTATCAGCTCCAACAGTACAATTTTGAAAATCTTCAACTTCATAGTTTTTGACGTTTGATGCACCCCCACAATCCAAACTTCATAAAACTTGGACTATACGTTCAAGCTATATAAGGCAATAAACAAACATAAAAATGTTTTTTAACATTCATCTTCTATAGATAAGCACAGTGGAGTAACTTCAGATTTTGGGCCCGGGGGCAAGATACCTGAAAGGCCCTGGTCCTAACCCGCAAACAACTTCAATAATAAAGTAATTGGTAATAAGCACAATTTCTTCAATAGGAAAAAAATTATTTGCAGTCTAGTAAATGAAAACAAATATATTAAAGCCGTGTCTAATTGCAATAAGCAAATCTTACATTTTCTGAAGTTAAGGTGTCTGGGTCGGTAGCAAAAAAGTGTGGGTGTTGTGTTATTACTAAATATAATCTCACTTCAGTATTTTTCATTGTATAAGTACATACTTACTTACATGGAATTTAAAATGTTTTTCTGTTGAGTATAAAAATAAAGACTGTTGAAAATCAAAAATTTTTATTGAAAAAACTTCGTAATAGAGAAATAAAAAATAAAAACGTGTGGCTCGTAGCAGAGCCCTTTAAGGCCTCGGGCCCGGGGGCCATTGCCCCCTCTGCTCCATGGTAGTTACGCCACTGGATAAGCACAAGTCTATGCACCATTGCGCTGCATTTTCTTTTGTCTTGATCAACATGATGTTATCAATACTCAACGGTCCGTGAATCAGCAATAATATTATACTGCGTAGAAGTTCCAGAAATGATATGGTTCAAAATACAAAGGCGCATATACACAGCGATGCAAACCAGATCTGCTATAAATATTAAGCGTTGTCGCGACATCCACTCATAGACTTACTTGAGTTCTAATTTGTAGGAAATGATTGCCGTTGCCTTGCTGTTATTTATAAGCGGTGCAAATGCCCATCACAGAGGTGATCCAACAAGGGTATGTCAACACACAGTACAACAAAATAGCGACGGTTTAGTCAGACAACGCGGACCATCTCCGTATTCCATAAAGACCCTTCGCGATGAAGCTGATGTGCTTGTTACGATTACGTCTAGTATTGAAATAGCCCTCCACGGTCTGACGCTTCAAGCTCGTATTCGTGACGGGGAATTACCGGGAGTTTTTGAACCTACCAAGAACAACGCACATACGATCAACTGGGTACAACCCGGCGATACCATCATTCTGAGCCACCAACATTCAAAACTGCCCGTGGAAGTCCGATGGACACCTCCCCTTGGATACGTTGGGCCCGTGACTTTTAAGTGAGTATTTTGCTGTGTTTTGTAAATATTATTCAAATTTAACAATGACAATTCATTTTTGAAGTGCCACCATTGTGCAAGACGATGCTAAGTTCTGGGTGGGCGTGGAATCTGAAACTGTACAAATTTCCAAACGCTACCAAAACGATGAAACTTTTCAAGAAGCCCGCAGACCGAATCCATATAACATATCCAAAGAAAAGACACTGTCGGGTATAAATTCGGAATCCTTCTACGAAGGTTGCGGCGTGAGGAAACTATGTTTTGGAACCCTCGATGGATGTGTGTCTAACCAAGACTGTCAAGCTGTTGTGGCTGTTACTGTTACTGGAGATCGCTACGAGTTCGAACTGAAGGCAGTGGATTCGCCAGCTTGGGTTGGAGTAGGACTTTCAGACGACAGTCAGATGGGAAATGACTCTATAATAGAATGTGTTAAAGAAGGTGCTGGTTTGGTACAAGCGTACCTTTCATGGACAATTCCCCGACCCAACCTAAATGCTGTTAGAATAAGTAACGTATGTAAAACAATAATTATGTAACGTTTTAGTTATATTAAATGGTTTTCTTTTTTTTAGCCTCAGGAAGGAATTCAGTTGCTAAACAGCAGTGCAGTTGATGGTACATTGTATTGTAATGTGCTACGCGACGTCAAAACTACAATAAATGGAAAAGAATTCGATCTTATAAATACCAAGTACCATATTTTAGTGGCAGCTGGAACCACTACCAAGGGTATTGTTAATATAATATAGTTTACCGTAAATAGCTAATTTCTTAAATTGTAGAGAATGGAATTGCCTACCATGATATAGGTCGACGTCCAAGCTCGAGCAGTAGATATCTATCAGATGTATCGCCGTTTCGGAAATAAAAGAACCACCTAAGATTTTTACATTTAGCATTGGACAATACCACAATAGATTTAAAATATGTGTTTTTGTGTAAATTTAATGGTAATAAACAAGTCTTTTTTCATAAGTTTGTATTGTGTAGAAAATATTACAAAAACATTTAAGACTCTAATCAGAGTAAGCTTGTGTTTCTCTACATTATTAACCCATGACCTTTTCCGATAAATTACATTTTAAGCCCAGCTTCGAACTTCCACCATATTTGGAAATTTATGCAAACGACGAGGGTAAGCCAGTGTTGGTGAACGTACTTTAAAACGAACCTGTTCTTTTTTTGACAACTTTCAAGTAAACGTGATCGTTTATGTTTAAGAACGTGAACGTTTCGCAGATAGTATTTTTAAGGAAAGTGAACTGCTCAAAAGTTCTTTTAAAAGTTCTAATTAGAAATTTCTGTTACCCACAAACTGTGAACAACCTGGATTTTCCATATATTCTCAATATTACAATTTACTTTCGGCTTAGACCGCGTCGTCATTTGGAAACTACACCAAGCATAATCAGGTAAGGACCGACCTGTAGCTTGTCTGCCTTTACAAGCATTTGCTCTAAAAGTTTGAGCAATATTTGGGCATGTTTTTAGAAGGTACAGCATAAAAACAGTCTTTAGGACTAATGAAACTTTGGGAAACGGTTTCAGATCCGCAAAGGATCAAATATCAAATTTAAAATCAGCCGGGATCCACAACATCCCTTGCTCTTGTGGCTCAAACTACATCGGACAAACTGGTCGTTCCAGTGAGTTAAGATCGCGAGAGCACAAAGGTGATTGCAAACAGAAACGCATCACAAAATCTGCGGTGGCTGACCGTGAACATACTGGTTTAACTGGGCATAAGATGGACTTCGCCAGAGTACATCATTACTTCCCTCGTATAATACGTGAAGCAAATGAAATTGAGAAACAACCTAACAACATAAACAGGGAGGATGGTTTTAGACTCAGTAAGGCTTGGACTCCGGTAGTTTATCCTTTGAGGACTCCTAACCATCATCGATCTCACGATCACGCTCCACCGGATCCGTCTTTGCCCAACGGTGACAGCCAACCAGAACTCCGCCGTTCTGCCCGACTGGCTCAACGAGGTTTAAATACTTCCCGGATTTGAATTCAGTGTTTTATTCACTCTGAAGATGCAAGCTGCAATGTCTTGCGAAACGTTAGTTTATATGGGTTCACAAACAACTAACAGGCATAAACCGATTAAATATTATTGTCCTGGCAAACAAAATACATTAAGATCAAATCCTTGTCCGCCCCAAGGTTTAAATAATCTAAGCACACGGCCCTGTTTAGGCAGGCAGGGCCTACAAACAAATATTGTTCAAACTTCTAGAGCAAATGCTTGTAAAAGCAGACACGCTACAGGTCGTTCCTTACCTGATTAAGGGAGTAAACCCCAAATGACGACGCGGTCTAAGCCAAAAGTAAATTGTAATATTGACAGTTCGAGCAACCGCGAAAGCCTCAAAGAATATATTTCTAGATATTTTTAAGCGTATTCGAAATTTAATAATAATAATAATTATTTTAAACAACGAAACTTCAGTTTAGTTAAATTTGAATCAATGGATCCAGTGATGGGATTCAGCCGGTTTGTACAAACCAAGTGCTAATATTTCCTGAGTTTGCCGAACAGGTTCTTAACCCTTTCAGTTCCTGCATGATTTTTCTTTATATTATTTATTTTATAAAAATGAGCGAAGCACTTCGTCTGAACTTTCCTATACTTTAGAAATGGTTACTCATCATGTTTTCAAAAGTATGTCGGTCAGGTATTAACCTCTTAGGCGCCACCAATGACTTAAAAAAATCCCAGGATAGTGGACGTTTGTGCCGGTAATAATTCTTTATCCCAAATTAATACTAATGGTAATTAAGCTGTTAAGACGTTTTGTCTCATTGATAAGAGCAGGTAGCCTTTGCAGGGAGAATAAACAATCACACTTTCCCTGCAAAGGCTTAAACTACAAGTAGTAGGATTTGCATTTCCAAAAACGTAATCGATATTTCTGGGTACCCCATTGCCCACAAGCTTGGCGGGTATTAAGATGTATTAGTTCGAATTTTGTATTACAAAAAAATGTTTATTTGAACCCTCTGAAAGGTCTCACAACTTGTTTAAGTAGTTATAGGCAGATAATGAAACGTCCGCCGAGATTGCACCATTTGTACAGCTCTAGCGGGAAATCATAGGCGCGAGCGGTGCGAACTGGTGATACTCTTCCGCGCACCGTCACCACAAGCCGCACAGTAACTAACAATTTTTATTTATTGAGGAAATATCCATTTTTGGAAAACGATTACTTGGGATTAGAAGAAAACAAAAAACGAGGGGAGAAATTCGTCCGCCAAAATTTGGGTGGGAGAGGGAACATTAAATCCCCTTTTTGCTAAATCTAATTAAGTTGAATTGTTCTGCTACCACTCGACTAATGTAAACAGAAATTTTTATCGTCCTCTGTTAAATTTAAAAAAAAATGAATTTTCGCTTTTTAAAAATTCATAAACGGCGTCCCAGAGAAAATAGCGGGCTGGAACACGAACCAAATTGTAGCCCATCTCCAGCTGTATGAGCATACAAAATAATAAAAAAAAACGAGGGGCTAAATTTTGAACAATATTTATTTGAAAATGTCCATATTATGAAATAATTTTTTGTTCACAGTTTAGAAAATTCTGTTTCGGACAAAAGTATCAGATTTTTTAAGCTTATTTTGTCGATAGTTTTTCGATATAACCCTGCATTCCAAAGCTTATCAAAATTGGAAGATATAAGGCATACATACTTACAAACATATCCACCCACCTACCCACAAAAACGTATTTTTTAAAACTTTCTTACTTTCCTATGCTGAAAGTATAGGAAAGTAAAAACAGTTGAATATGTTCGTTCATTTGTGTAGCGATTGTTTAGATTAGGTCAACCTGCTTCTATCAGTCACTTGACAAAAACACACTGTCAAAATGCATAATAGGCAAACCGTTTTCATAAAGGTACAATATCTGCATTAATGCCACCGGAGCCAGTTAGAATCATTTATTGAATTAACCTTTGCCATTTTTTATTTTCGTGCTTCTAACACGTAAAAGTTAGTATCGTAGCATTCAAAGTGATTTATTTAATTCGTGGCCTGCTCACTTCAATCAGTTTTTTTAATTTTTTCTAAAAATTGTTGTAATGTAAGAATATGAAAGTTTTATATAATTGCAACGAGAATAAAATCTCTATCCAACTGCCTAAGAAATCATTTAAACCATTTAAAAAAAATTGTATTAACGTCACTCAGTCATGCGACAGTACAAAAAATTAAAGAGTGTGGCATAAAGTTGCTTAGTAGGCCCCAAACAACTTCTATTAAGTACAAAATTTGATATTCGCAATAGCTTACGAAATAGTAGGGGTGGGACACTTAAAATAACTCACCCTGTACTGTCAATTTTGCAAGTAGCGATTTGGAAATTTATAAAACAAAATTAAATAAAAACTTTTTTTAGTTTTCATTTCTAATATGGTAGGGAGAGAGGAAGGAAGAGGGAGGGAGCAAACTAGTTCCTAAAATTTTTGAATCCCACCACTTAATGGATCCCTAAATTTTATTATTTGTTCCTGCAGCTACCGTTTTTCATAGAAATTACAAAAGCTTTACAAAATTGAGATATTGATAATACAAGTTGTAAAAGCTAAATTAAAACAAATGTCAAAATGACAAAATTTCGGAAAAATCATTTTATGAAAATAATTTTACCAATAATAAAAACAAAATGTTTGTTAAATACAATATTTTATATAGACACATCTTCCAATACTTATAATTACCAACAAAACTTTCACTTCCGTGAAAATACTACATATTACATAGCATGTGGTAATTAAAGAAATGGAAGAAAATATGGCACTCGGTACAAACTTTAATATATACACCTTTGTAATAGCAGAAATAACAAAAAATATAATATGTTACGCAGGACAATGCCTCAAATATTCCGAATCAAAGTACACTATAGTTATTGTAATATCGTCACGAAATACCCTACTGACATCATCTGGTAAACTAAGCAATTGAGATAGCTTGCCATGATCTATTCCATATTCGGTACCACCAAGAGCATTTCTAATCAAATGTGTGGCAGCATTTCTGTCTTTGGGTTTCATTTTAAGGCCTTCTTTTCGTTGGAGCAACATCTCGTTTATTTCGCTCAATTTCATATTTCTACGTGGAAGTTTCAAAGGACTAAGTGTAACTTTGCCACTCATATGCTCACCGACCAGACGAATAACCTGAAGTGGTGAAACAATATCCCATAAACCATCCGACGCTATTACTAGGAACTTATCTCTGGGAGTCAGCCTATGATATATAACTTCCGGTTTTGACGTTAAGTATGGAGGGGTGTAATAATTCGGTGGCATTGAATTTTCTCCAAAGTGTTTGATAACAACATCTGTCATTATTTTCTTACTCCATTTGTACCTAAAATCTCCAAAAGCTCGTAAAGGCGCAAGTTGTCCCAACAGCCTCTCCATTTTAATGACGGTGTTGCTTTCATTGTACGGATGTTCCTTGATTATACGTTCTACTTCGCCTTGATTATAAGTATTATGCTCAATAGTGAGTTTGTTTGCATGCCAAGAGTTGGTATCGCTTAGAACTCCTGGAAACAATACAAAAAAGTAATATATTTTGTGATAGACCGTGTTCACTGGCCAGCTAAGTCGCCGGACCTCACACCCATTGATTTTATGTTATGGAAACACATCAGGTTTTCAATAATTTGCAACGCCACTTTATAAAAATTAAAAATTTAATTATTGATTTCAGGGCCATCTTCCTGCGGAAAAACAAATCTGCTGTTTATACATCAATTTTAAAATAAAAATAAAAATTGGAAAGATATTTTAAGGCACTACAAGAATCTGTCTAAAAGTATATAGAATGCTATTTAAAAACTAAAACTAGATGTGCTCATTTCATACCTAATATAGCATTGCAATCTCCAACATGGGCAATATGAAGATGAGGTCCATCAATGTGAGCAACACAGCTTACAGCTCCGGACATAGCTACAGATAGAGTCTTCATATTAACTTTTCCAGATGGATTAGGAAGAGCTTCTTTTGAAAGATCATCATCAAGTCGAACAAAAGCCGTTTCCAAAGCCTTTCGCATATCAAACCCACTCCTAGCTCCTTCCTGCAAGCCAATATTCAAGACAATGTTATTATAAATTACTGAAAATTAGATACCTTAGATAGATCTTTGACGAAATCGGTAAAACTATTCATATAAATGTCGCGAACGTCTTCCACGAATTGTACTTTATCGTTATATGCTTGTATCAGTTCTAATGGTTGTGCAGTTTCTAATGAGGTCAGGTATCTTTTCAGATGATCTTGAGGTAGTAAACAAGAGGCAATGTAATGGTACAAACGTTTGGCTATTACTTGAGCACATGCTCCTCCTCCATGTCCATCAAATACTCCCACAAGAACTCCTAAAAACAAGCTGAGTATATTTACTGCGCCAAAAAGACTTAAATATGTCCACAGAATACATTATGGAACGCCGTTTTACATTTTATTCTGAATTATGAAAATAAAATAAGATTTTCAAGTCGTCATATAATTTTTGAATTGAAAAAATGTCTAAAAATAATTTTGACGTCAAAAAACAATTATTGACGTCAAAATTTTAAACGTTTTAATTTCAGACGTCACAAATTGAATTTCAGGCGTCGGAAATTGATCTCATGCTGTTAACATGTCATCGAACTGTTGAGATAAAATTATTCTTCAAAAATTCACAAAATCAAGTTTTCAAGTCATAAAATCAATTTTGACGTCAAAAATCAAATTTTGACGTCAATAAATTTTGAACGCCTGCCAATGATTTTTTGACGACAAAAAACTAATTGTTGCCGTTAAATATTGTTACTGTAGTCAAAAAATATTTTTTTTGTAATGTTTACGTAAAATATTTTTTTACGTCAATAAATGTTCAATAAGAAGTTAAACGGCCTTACATAACAGTAATCACTGAAAATATTTTGATATCAAAAAATGTTAAAATAAAATTAATTTTTTGCGATTCCATATTGTTTTATTTAAATGCAAATAAATAACCAAAAAAAAACTAACCTGTTGTTAGTAAGCATGAAGCTTCGGAGCGTGTATCCTCGATAGGGTTATTTGATGCTAATTGGTTCGAGTCGTATGACTTAACAGATCCCCCACTTGGAAACTCATAACTATATTCATTGGCACGGAGTACAGTATCTACCTGCACATAAAAAATGCATTAATATAAAAATTAAACAAACTAGTTTATGAACATAAATCAATGGAGAAATAACAAAAATGAGCGAAGCACTTTACTTGGACATTAGAAATACTAGTGTTACCCCAGCGCACAATGCACTGACAGACTGAGCGTTGACCGACCCGGCGAAATGCTAAGTCACGTGATGCATTAGTTCCAATAATGAGACGCGGCGTTAGTGTAGATGTCGCCTCAAGTGAAGCGAGTCTAGCAGACTTTCATATATATAAATTAAAATAATTATTATTGAAAAATCGACGTAGAATAAAAATATAAAAATGTTTCATGTTCCATCTGAGGATAGAGACCTTTCATTGAAAAAAAAATGGTCCAAATTGGTGAAGCGGTAGCCGCTGGAGGAACCGGAGAAAAATACCCTTTGAGCTTTTATATATGTATGGATATACATTAGAAATTACTTGCTATATCTTCAAATTTAATTTTGTATTAATGTTATAGCCTGAAGAAGTGTTATATGACCACATAATAGTTCGCTTTAATCTTTAGCGGTGGCGCCTAGCGAGGGGTTTTGTAGCTGCATCGAGTACGAGAGAACACTCACGCAGACTATTCATAATAAATTATTTTTAATTGCAGCAATAAGATCAATATACTTTTATAGATTACGCTTTAAAGTACCGAATGCAAATAAGACATCAAGTACTTGAATATAACCAACATCAAATATAAAAATAATGCGAAATCTTCGCTGGAGTTTCCTATATGCCAAGACAACAAAAATATTGTTATTGCCTTAACATTATATAAAATATGTTTTGGAAATAAAAAACTGATATTCCAAATCAAATTATTTAACACCAGTGAGCGGCACAAACGCCGGGACACACGTGCGAGTTAGAGTTTTGCAACTTAACATCGCACTAAACCTCTATTATACCAGGTGGGGAAAAGTTAGTGCATGTGTTTGTGTTTTTGGCGAACAAGATGCGCGCCGTGTCCTCTTAGTTTATATTTAAATGTAAGAGGAGGTAAAGTTGTTGGTGTCTGAACTTTTTCGTCGTAAGGAAAAAATAGAGGTGCGTGGTAGAGACGAAAACGTACGGCTCGAGCGTTAGCGGAACCACGCGCGCGTTCCGCCCAATACTGTGTAGATATGCACAAAAATCATAAATCTTAGAAAAATAAAGAAATCGTAACAATGTCCCAATTTAAATGAACACATATGAACTTACGCTTGCTCTTGCAGCGCCATCCGTTTCTTCCCGGTGTCGGTTTCCGGAACTACGTACCACACGTTTAGTATTGTCTATAAAGAAGCGTTACAAGTTGCAAATTATTTTGCAACTAGTGTTTGTTTATGTTGCTAAACAACTGCTGTTTTATATGAAATTCATCCCCTCCCTCTGTTAATAACCAATACTGTGCATATCTCTATTTTCTTATTTTTACAATGTTATGCAACGGTATTTGGAAAAGGGTATATAAGCCGCGCATTTGGACAGAAAAATTCAGTTTATTCTTCAGAATCGATAAGAACGGTCTAAAGAATAAACACATGAAAATTTTGCTTCAGATCGATCAGAACGGTCTAAAGCGAAAAACAGGCACGCAACTTCTTTTAGTGCTCTAACCTGCCTTCGGATAGAACGAACGAACGGTAAGAATCAAAATCATTCCCGCAGGCTCCTTTAAGAGATCGGCTTTTGAACTTAGCACATTGTTCTGGTCCGGAGCAAAACAGTACTTAGGAGTTGCTCCAAGAGCAGCTCTATAGAAGCAGCAGGATCTACTAGCAGCCAGCTCGATCTCTAAGCACCCCGTTCCTTCTAGAACCCTGCAGACTCTGGAGCAGGTCCTGCGTTCAACCCTACCGTGCTAGTAATGATACCACGGCCACGGCTAACAAAGCAATGAGATATTGCCATGCTGTTGGAAACTTGTATGATGTGACGATCTGCTTTACATTTTCTCTTCGACATGCAAGGCTTGGTTAAATTAGATTCCTTACATTGCAATATAACATCCGCTTTATCATTGGTAATTAACTAACTATATCTTTGATGGTGGCGGTACCTAGCGGAGGGTTTAGTAGCCGCGTCACGTACGAGAGATATGATGGTAACTTGCTATTAGCGGTGTTCCTTAGTCTACCAGGTGTCGTGCGGTTTGACTACGCGCTAACCGAAACACGGACAACACTGTAGTTAGAAACAGAAATTTTTGTTTTCGTGAGATAACTTTCTGGGGAAAATATTGCTTGGCATTAAAGAACACCAGCCTGGAAAAATTAAATTAACAGCTAAAAATTAAAGGGAGAGGAATGATTAGCCCTCTCCCTAAATATTACTGTAGACAAAAATTAAATTTAGGATCTACAATAGGAAAAAGATATCTGACAGCATATAAATCGGGGCTGCACTAACAGCGTTGCCAGATATGTTTTTTCTACTGTAGTTATATTGTGTAAGCCTACCCAGGGGCTACTAAAATACACAATTTCATCCTAATGTACCAACTAGTTTTTGAGTAATGAGGACAAATGAGGGTCACAATTTAGAAAAACAAAATTCCTGCGGCCGCCATTTTAAACCTAAAAATTTCTAGAAAAAAACGTTGCTTTTGCCGTAAGGTCTTTTATCAAACGCCATTTCCAAATTTTCAACGTTCGGTTTCTGAAAATACAAGTTGTGCAAAAAATGGCGACCATGGCGGTATGGATACGTCATTTTTGGGACACCCCATAGCACAAAAAATATATTTCAAAATCTAAGAATAACTTTTTAGATCAAGATACTAAAATTGTAATAAGTAAAGTAGCTAAACAAAAACAACAACTGCATTAAACATTTATTCAGTTACCTACACAACTCATACTTTTAACACTACAAAAATTGAATTAAGATGGAAGAATTTGATTAACTAAATTCATCAACAATCCGTGTAGTATTATCAATTCTTGAAGAAATACACCTCCAGTTATAGTATTAAAACTTCCCACAGTAAAATTCAGCAAGTTTATTAAAAGGTTTTTCAGTGCTGGGTTGCTTACCATTTGATTATCTAAAGATCTTACTTGTCGTGATTGTGAATAACCCAATACGTTATCAATCCATACAACTACATGTCCTTGCAACATTTCTAACTGAGGATAAAACCTACCCCCAGTGATATCATTGAAAATCCCAAGACCTGCACTTAGTAAGTTTACCAAAAAAGGTCTCAAGTTTGGATTGCTAGATTGAAGATCATTTATAGCCCTGACCGTTCGT
Organism: Ctenicera cuprea; assembly: GCA_958336395.1. Taxonomy (NCBI): domain Eukaryota; kingdom Metazoa; phylum Arthropoda; class Insecta; order Coleoptera; family Elateridae; genus Ctenicera; species Ctenicera cuprea. The sequence goes on along the minus strand of OY284495.1, from coordinate 12,690,921 downwards.
TTATTTGAACTACTAATAAATATATTAAAGAAATATCTAACAGTTTCTCTCAAATAAACCAAAATGTCCACGCCCCTTTTTATAAATGAATTTAAAGTGTGTGCTACAATTGAAGAAAATAACGCAGGTGGCTCACTTTTGTGAGTGAATGTAACCAAACCAGTAATTGTCACATCAAAAAATCCCAATACAAAATCTCTTGCTGCTGCAATTATTGGATCCGTAGCAGCAAAAAGCATCTTCTTCAAAAAATTTAACATAGAATCAAAGATAAACAAAGGAGAAGCAATTATATTGCTTCGGGAGTTCGCTTCATCTCCTGGAAGGGGTAATACATCCTGAGAATCCGCTTCATATTCTTGACCTTGAGAGGGTAATGCATCCTGAGATTTCCCTACAACTTCTTGTGATGGTGGTACTACGTCCCGTTTATATCTTCCGCTATTAAAAAAGGTGGAGGATGGAATAATATCTTTGATGTGATCTCCATCTCTTTTAAATATGGATAGTTCACTTGGGCGAACCTTTCTTGTGTCAGCTTGAACAGCTGAAATCTATAAAACATCAATTTACAACAACATAAAACTATTTATGCACGGATGTATCATAAATTGACAATTATACACGAATTTCTATGTCATAAACGTCTTTTTGTAGCCCATGGACCTCTTTATTGCCCATGGGCTATAATGAAACGTCAAACAACGATATCATACCTAATAGAAACAGTTTAAACACTTGCAAAATGAGATTTTAGGCAATATGGCTACCGTTGTTTACCCGCTACCATAGTTACGCTTCAAATTTTAAATTTAATCAAAGCAACGCTAAATGTGGGTGGAAAATTTAATTTATTTTATATATACTTTTCAATTTATTTTAGAAATATTTTTAAATTAAAAAATCTTCATCCGTGCATAAAGTTGTGTATGTACCACGGGCGTAACTTGCTTTTATGGCCTTCGACGTATTCTTAGCCCTCGGCTGCCGCCTCGGGCTCAAAATTACGTCTTACGCCATAAAAGCCTCTTTACGCCCTTAATACATAAATAACTATTAAAATACGTTAGTCTGGGGGTAAGTATTCATAATACATTTTACTTTTTTCCAGTGGGCTCTTTGGCGATACAAGTGTGGGCGAAGTCTTAACTTCTTCGTCTTGATGTGCAGAACACAATGTTTAATGGAGCGATTTTATTTATTTAAGCTCTAAACGCGAGAAACCAGTAAATCGGCAACACCAAACCTGTTACTACGAATGCGACAGCATTTTGCTGCATTGGTTGTTTTGTGGTCGAATCCCGATGTGTCAAACTTTTTTAAAATGAGTTCATTTCTTTTTAAAACAAAGTTGTTGGTCTATGCGGTTCACGCGAGGTTATGGGAAGGAACAGGTATATTGACGGGCAAACCTTTTTTCAAATTTGTTCCTTTTAAAAGAAAATTGTCGGTTATGCGGTCTATGCGAGGTTAAGGTCAGGAAGAGGTATATTAGAACCCAACAGTTTTTATGTGCGAAACTGTTATGAAGCCTATGCAAATCAATTGATTTCGCATATGTAACACTCGAGAAACCTATGGTTTAAGTAGGAAAATTGAATAACATGAAAAAACATAACCAACCGATTCATTTCGACATTCCTCGATCGTTTATTCACACTATTGCGTTGCCAATACATTGAAACAGAATCACAAACTGACAAAATGTTTAGATTGACGCCTACTTTTGAAATTGCAGCGCGATTATGTTGTACAAAAAACGGTAATGTCGTTTTTTTTCAGTTGTACGTTATGTTATAGACTCTGAAATGTTTTTCCTAAAATACACATAATTTAACGTTAACGGAAAACATTTGCCCACGTTGTTTATGTCATGCTCGTATCAAAATTGTCCAGTGAAACAATGTTCAATGTTTTCTGCGTTTTAATTTAAGGCAAAGTATTAACCACAGTTTGAAATTGTAATTTTTGTTTAAATACAACATATTAATTAAATTTTGAACTTTCATTTACCTTTTTGAAAAGCATAGAAATTGTTATTCTGACACAAAAGCGAAGAGATTCTGACCTCGCGCATACTTGTATCATCAAAGAGCCCACGGGAAACAACTACCCCGAGACTATTTATTACTATGTAGAAAAACACAAAATTAAATAGAAAATAATCAATCTTTCTGTTGTATTGTATGACATGGCCAAAATAAACAAATTAGGTGTTATTTTTTTAATTTTTAATAAGGTAGTTAAGTAATATTATATAGCCTTACATAAAAATATCGTAACAAATACATAAATACCAATATAGTTATAATTAATTTAAAAAATACTTACATAAATTATTACAAGAACATATTCAATATATTTGGAAGTCATTATCTGCCACCTTCGTCTTCAACAAAAAATGAAACATAAACCACTTTAAACAATACTGTAGGTACTACGTAATTCACTTATCATATTTTATCTGCTTTCAAGAGAAAATAATAATTTATAAACTGTATATCTTCATAAATCCCCTTATTTATCCTGGAATTTCCTTATTAACATTTTACTAATCATGAACTAATAATGTTACGGTTACTATAGTTACCCAGCAATTTTCAATTATGTATTATTCCAAGCACTTCCAGCATGGCAGTTTTACCATGCACCAAAGATACATACAAATATACCGAGCGATCCACAAAAAAAGTGCATTCCAGTAGGCTATGTTTTCTGAATATAGCTAAGACGTAATGCACGCTGGTGAAGGAGTGCTCTAATGACGTGTTTTATGGATTTCCCAATAGGCAACTAATACGGGCGACAAGGAGGAAAGGATAGACAACTAACGAGTGCAACAAAGAAGAGACATAATGGGCGGGAATCCCCACTAAGCACCGCCCACTATCTCCCCTCTGTTTCGCACTCCTTAGTTGCCTATCCCTGCGGCAAGGAATGGATAGGCAACTACTGAGTGCGACAAAGAAGAGCGATAATAGGCGCGTATCTCCTTTCGACAGCGCCTATTATTACTCTATCTTGTCGCACTCACTACTTGCCTATCCCTGCGACATGGAAGAGATAGGTAACTAATGTTAGCGACATGGAAAGTTGAAAATTGTGGGCATTTACTTGCCGGTATTATTACTTGTTCATCATGTTAGGGGCTACAGGGTAGCTGGCCGTAAAAGACGCCATGCTGACCGGGCAGGTTGGCGGCTTGTTTATGGATATGGGAAGGATACGCTTGATGTGGTTAGGAATATGTGGTTAGGACATGATTTACCCTGGTAGTAGGAAGTGGGGTAAAACATGGCCGGCGTGGGCAAGGGCGCGTCCTTGAGTAGACCTGTCCTCTATCGGGATCATAGAGCAGTGTCTACCGCCTACCCTACGCCAGAATAGAACAATGGCGCCCATGGTTGTGTAAAAGAGAGCGAGGAAGACCACAGCAAAGATGGGCGGACGACCTCAAAAGAACAGCGGATCTAACATGGAGAAGACGAGCAGCAAACCGAGAAGATTGGAAGGGACCAGAGGAGGCCTATACCCACAATTGGGTAGAAGAAGGCTGCTGAGAAGAAGAAGAAGATTATTACTTGTCTATTCCTGCTACAAAAAAGTAATGAAGAAGACAAGGAAGAAAGACAATAGCTCTGAGTCCGCACTTGGCACCGCCCATTATCTCCCATTCTTTTCGCATTTGTTTGTTTATCCCTGTGACAAGGATGCAATGCACAACAAATGAGTAAGACAAGGAAGGGAGATAATGGGCGTTAAGTTCCCACTTGTCAACGCCCATTATCTCCCTTCGTTGTCGCACCTATTAGTTGTCTATCCTTGAACAAGGAAGGAATAGGGAGGTAATAGGCGAGGCAAGAAAGAGAGTTAAGAGGCGTGAGTCCCCACTTGGCACCACCCATTCTCTCCCTTCCTTGTCGCACCCATTAGTTGTGTATCTTCTCTTTGTTGCACTCATTAGTTGCCCATGTTTTAATTCAAATACGGACAATCTTATAATCACAGCTAGGCTTCCGGGTTGGAGCCGCATCATCGGTGCTTGAACTGCCGACGTTTCGTCCTCGGTTGCACGGGACATCTTCAGGGCTGTGGTCGTTTTGGGATCTGCGACACAACTGCAACTTAGATTAATCTTATAATCATTGTTTTAGCCAAAAAAAACTCCTGAAAAAGGCCAGACAAAGCTAGGAATTAAAGAGTTGGTCAAAACTGTTTCTTATTTGGCGTCACACTAAACAAATATTTAGCCGTTGCTAGAATTTGATGCGTGGAGAAAATAGGAACAGGTTTATACGACGTAGTTATATTATGTGCGTCACACGCACGTATTTAAACACAAATATTTTGTTTAAATTCTAGGTACCGAAGTTCTTATCAAAAGCTTTAAGTATATAGTGAAAGGGTAATGATGATAGCTTATAAAAACTATGTCAAATACATTCAAAACTATTATGTTTTCAGTTTTTCTACACTTACGTGGGGGAAGGAGGGGAGGTGCCAACTGCTACCCAAACATACACCCAAGGCTGCCCTGCTCCGAACTTGTACTAGCAAAATCACTGTTATATGAAATATTCCATCTTGTCTCGCCGTATAAGACGTTGTCGGGATGAACTTCCTGACATCCTGTCTCGAATTTTCAGCACGAGGGCGACCATCTTGGGCCAAGACTAATAAACCATTTCCAGAAGATATTTGCGGCAAAACTATGGTCGAGATAAAACTGTTCAACTCTAGTTGGTCTTCGATTTGCGAACGACCATTTTGATCTCGTCTTGCCACCTTTCGAAAATTGCAGACGAAAGCTGCTTTTCTTGTCTTGAATTTTGTCTCGCCTGGAATGTTCTAAGAATTAGCAAATCTTTTCCTTTTAAATTTTCTGAAAAACCATTTTGTGACAAAACAACAGTACTGTCAACGTGAAATGTTTCTTTTTGTCACATCTTTGAAATTATAGATGAAATAGCAGCCAATCAGCTGTCTAGAAAACATTGAGACTTGCTGTCTCGAATCTGCGGGATGAGACTTGACCATTTCGGGACGATATTTTCGGCAAAACCATTGTCGAGATGAAATAGTTCAACTTAGTCTCATATCGTCTTGAAAATTCTAGAGAATGCAGTAATTTTGTTCGTCTCGAATTTCCAAGACGACAGATAAAAGCAGCTTTTCTTGTGTCGATCTTTTTACATTTCCAATCTCGAATCTTCGGGATGAGACTTGGCCACTTCAGAACGATACTTGCGGCAAAACCATTGTCGAGATAAAATTGTTTAATTTCGCATCGTCTCGTCTCGTCTCTAAAATTCTAGAGGAAATAGCAATTTCGTTCGTCTTGAATTTCCAAGACGGCTAATTCATATGAAAGCAGCTTTTCTTGTCTCGATTTTTTTATATTTCCCGTCTCTAATCTTCGGAATCTCTTGACCACTTCGGAACGATATTTGCGGCAAAATCAGTGTTGAGGTGCAATTTTGTCTCGTCTCGTCTCGAATATTCTAGAGGAAAATTGAAGACGACCGGAAGTGCGACACTTCCGGTCGTCTTCAATTTTCGAGACGACCATTTTGATCTCGCCTCGTCACATTTCCAGATGAAAACAGCTTTACTCGTCTCAAATCTAAGGAATGTAACTTGACCACTTCAGAACGAAACTTGACTATTTCGGAAGGATATTTGAGGCAAACCAATGTTGAGATGAAATTATTAGCGTCTAGCCCCTTGGTCTTCAGCCGATCCTACCTCACATGACTTGCACACCTCCTCTGCATGCAGCTGGAATGTGTGTAAACCACAAGTTCGTAGTGGCACAGATGGATACGCGGGTGTGTTCGGGTGTACTACCTTTTTACTGCATAAGTAGTTGGGGGGTCGAATCTCGGTTGGGACCAAAACTTTTTTTTATTTTACAGTTTTTTAGAACACTGTTGTTGCATTTTGCTGTTTACGCGAGGTTATTTGTTAAGAGCAGTTATATTTTTAAAGAAAAAATACGAAGACAAATTTGCATTCACTCACCGATTGACGGCATACTAACACGCAAGTCTGGTAATAAAAAAAAGGATTTGTTGTTTTCTATTGAATGCAATTTATTAGCAATGAAAAAATCGGCTTTAACAATGCAAATCTCGGTGTAAATATCACACTCGCACATATGCGAGTCAATATTAGATGATATTGCGCAATTCAGGATCGGCTGTACGGCCAGGGGGCAAGACGCTAGTGATGAAATTGTCCGATTTCGTTTCATCTCATCATCAACAATTCTAGAGTAGCAATTTTGATGTCATATTGTGACTTCTCGAAAATTCCACATAACAGTTTTTCCTGTTTCGATTTTTGAGAATCTCCGTCGTGAATCTTTGTGACGATACTTAGCCCATTTCGGCACGAGACATGGCCCATTTCGGGATGCGACTTGCAGCAGCTCTACTGTCAAAACGATAAATTTCTTGATTTCTTCTCAAATTTATGATGCGAAAATTAAATATCAAGAAGAAAAGACTCGTGATAACACTAATTATGGGTGTTTAAGCTTAAAACGTTTGGTAGAGCAGCGCCAAAGCCAGCGACCTTAACCGGTGCTCTACTACCCGCACTCGCTCTTTTGTTTGTTCAACAATCAATAGCACACTATAATCACGTTAATCCTTAAATGTTTTGTATTTTGTATTCCCATGGAATTCTTTCTTCGCAATTTCTAAAATCTTTCTTTTATTTCATATTTAAACCCTTTTTCTTTAGAATTAAACAAAATAATTGTGCCGTTTTCACATATTAATACGTAACATAGAACAAACAGGAAACCTAAAATTACCAGACTTTATTGTTATATTGTTCAATAGCGCTATGAATAATTTTTATGGCACTTTTGGGAAGTACACAACATTCTAATTGTTCTTATTTACGTCACATATTTACTTTACAAAATTCACCGAACGTTACAATAAATTCTAGAATACACAGCAAGTGCTTTTTGAATGTGTTATCTAAACTAACTGAATAAAGCACATAGAAAAATTGTAGAACAGTTACTATTAGCTCAGATTCGTAACGCCATGACGTATTGGTATTGTGATGCCTACAGCTAAAACTCCAATGCCTATAAAAATACAAGAGTGTAGATACAAGGCGAAAATTTTCTCTCTAGAAAATCTAATTACCATTAAAAGTAATAAATTCAATTCATTGAACAAAAGATTTATTAAGAAAGTCGCGGTAAAGCGTCCAAGACGCCGAAAGACCACGTTAATAGGCGAGTATCAACCTTATATGCGCCCTGAAACATAGAGTCGTTTTTCGGCTGCACTAGCCACGGTAATCTGAACGTTCCTCGCGTCTCCACGCCCGACCGCGATCGGCACGATATGGAGTTACAATTTTCAATTTTTTAACGAAACTAGCCATCGGATTGAGAATTTGAAAAAATCAATGTAATCCTCGATCTTCGATCTACAACGTTTGTAGAAACGACTTTTTTGATTAACTGAAAGGTTCTCGACTTAAGACAAGTTAAAGTATATCACAGTTATGGCGTTTCAGGGCGAGCGTTTATTCATTAAGGCGCTCCATATGAAAGCATTGTATATGGTAATTTTAAAAATTAAAAAAATATATTTCTGATTAAAATATTGATTTAAGATTTTAGCAGATACATGCCCAGGTGACGTGGATGTAAAAAACGCAAAAAAAATTTTTTGCAAATTTTTCAAAAATCACCCCCCGCCACCCCCTGCACAGGACGATTTTTGGACGACCAGGCTATTTTGCATTCTTAAGGGGTGGGGAATGATTTGAAGTGGGTCTTACATTTTAGCAACAAAGTGCAAACGAAAATCTTTTCTAGAAGGCTTTTGGCGGCTGGCAAACTCTACTAATAAAAATATAAAGTAATCTAAAAAATTAGAATTAAAAATTTTTTTGCCGAAACGGAAATTTGAAGCAGACAAAGTATGTCCCAAAACGCGGTGCGAGCTACTGTTACACCTGCGCCAACAGGCTTATGAAGACAAAACGTTAAAATAAGGAATATGATGAGGCAATCGCAACAAAGTCCCGGTCGGGCCAGTAGCAGCCGATACCGACCGGGTCAGTGGCAGCCGGTACCGGTCAGGTACACAGCGTAAAAAAATAAACATTTCAGATTCTGACATTTTAATGCAATTAAAAAGGTACACAAAAATAATCTTTAAGAGTTCAAAAAACACGATTACTAAACAGTTACTACTTATAAATTACTTATATTAAAAACATTTTTGTATTGCATAGAAGAATTGTTAAAACTGTTTAAAAATCTGCCTATTATAGTTTTTTTTTTAATTTTATTGGGTCCGTTAAAAACAATTAATTTTCACCATACAGGGCATGTCTAAAGTCAGTCTAAAGTGGCTGTAACATGTTCATGTTTGCCGCTCATTTGTTGTTAGTGTATGATTTTGCCGCAGCTGGCGCCACTGCAGTACAAATCCCAATGGCAACACTGGTGCCGATTAGATGACCGTAAAAAATATCATATTTCAACAAGATGACGCACCTGCTTTTAAATGTGCACTTGCCAGGTCGCTGCTTGTAAAGCTACTTTAGACTTGCCCTGTATGATGGCTGATTAATATGATACAATAACAGAATAACATTATTTTTCTAAAATTTAATAATACGCTACAGTTACAAAGATTTGTAAAAGGTACAGGGTGAGCCAATAAAACCGTGTCTGGTATCTCCTTTAATATTTAAAATACATAAATATTTGTCGAATAAAAGTTGTAGGGAACCGAGTGGAGTGTTCTATTACAAAAAAAAAACTAAGTGTAGTATGCCACTCTATAATTAAAAATAATTTTAAAATGTGATGCTCTTGGTCCCCTACAAATTTTATTTAATTTTTTTTTTAATGAGCAAGGATAAATCCGACCGCTGTCGTCTTATTGACTCACCCTGTTTTTATTTTATCGACAGGTACTTAAAACAAGGATTTTCCAAAAACAACCGATATAATTAAATTTGAAGCTGCTTTTAAATTTGGTGGCAACAGAGAAATTACAACCCCAATAATAGTATTCAACACTAACGGAGGTAACATAAATCTGTGTGTTAGGGTATAATCTCCAATTAACAAAACTGCCGATACAATATTTCTTGGTACACCAACTTTAAGTGGAAACGAATAATCTATATTAAATCTCAACAGTAGATTCTGCACCTGTGCGATAATTCCCTTAACAATGTTTGGCAAAAAAATTGAATTCCTTAAAGTATGGTTAAAAGTGGCAATTTCAAAACACAATTGATCCAAACCTTTTTGGCATTCGCCAACAATTTGGTTAAAACCATATCCAGGTGTACATTTTTTCTTGGTTGTGACATATGAAGAACCTGCCGCATCACAACTCATATATTCGGAACAATTTTTTGGATTTGCCAATAAGCCTGTCTTATTACAAATGCTTTGACATGTTTTTGTGGCTGTGTCGTATACAGAGTTTTCAGCACAAGCAAATAATTTGGGTGCAGCCGCTGTGCATTGGTAATACAACGATGCATCACCAGGATATAGATGTACGGAACTCATAATACCACAAGTTACTTGAAAACAATCAGAATTATCCAATTTAAAAACGCATTTTCCCAAATTCTGGTTATAGACGTGCTTCGAAGGACATTCAAACGTTGTGGGGATATCGTCTTGGCATTTTACGTATCGACTGCAATTATTGATGTCTGGAAAAACACCGTTTGATCTAAGACATTTGACTGTCCGTTTAACAGCACAGTCGGGAGGTGGTACATTTGTACATTGAGCTGTTTTAGGGTTGCAGTATATATTAGTGTTGCTAAGTGCTGCACCCTGGCAAGAAGTATTAGACCAAATGGAACCTCCCATGCATAATTTCTGCGTATAACAATCGAGGCAAGATACACCAAAAGTTGTACATTCTGGAGTGAAGAAATCCGCCGTAACGCATGAACTTGTCACCTAAAAAAAATCGAATTATTAGTTTTAATCCGTCTTGCTTTAAAATAATTTTACTAAGAAGTATGAAAAAATATACAGGGTGAGTCAGTTAAGTGTCGCCCTACTATTATTTCCTAAACTATTGGAAATATCAAAACTTTTTCTTAATTAAAGTTGTTGATAATTAACTGCTGCATAACCTAAAATTATAACTAATTATACTGAGTGTTTAGTTATGTCTGTGCAGCACATTGCTTTATAAATTTAAATGTAACACCCTGTATATTATTGCATTTTCAAATTCTACATTTAATTCCAGATATAAAAGTGTTGAGATACTATGCTCTTAAAATGAGTGGTTTTCAAGTTATTAGACGTTTTTCAAACATTTTGACAGTTTTGGACTAAAATTATAAAAATTACTATTTTAAATACCAAAATTATTTACCCGTCGCTATTTTGAAGAAAAAATTGCACTTTTTAAACGTTACAAAATAGTTTTTGTTTTGTTTTCATAGCACACCTATTCTAATTTGCAATTGATAAAAAAGGAATTTAAAAAAAAACACAAAAATCCATTGAAATAATCAAGAAATTTTAAAAAAATTATAGAAATTTCGAAAATCTTGACAATTTTTGAATATTGATAATTTTAGAAAAAATTTGAACTCTTGAATATTTATGGAAAATTACAAATTTTCAAAATAGAGAAAATTTGTTTTAAAAATTATATATTTCAATAATTTTAAAAATTGTAAAGACAGTTTTTGGAAATTTTTCTAATTTTGAGAATTTTGATAATTTTTGAAAATTTAAAAAAACTCAAAATTTTGAAGTTTGAAAATTTATAAAAATATTGAACATTTTTGGACGTTCTGAATATTGCTGTAAAATTTTAAAATTGTTTGTATTTAGTATTTGTTAATTCGTTGAAATCTAAAATCGATATCATGATTTGGTGTGATAGTCGTTCTTTTTTGCCAATTATCTAATTAAACTGTTCACGTAAACGACTAAATAGAAACCTCCCAGAGGTGTTATCTTAATACAAGATTGTTCCTATTATAATTTAACATGAGGAGTAGGGGGTGACGTGATAGGAATATCGTGGTTCGGCTATTCAACATGTGTAGAATGCGAATCTAATGTTCTTTTTAGTGTGCGTCTAAATTAAATCAGAGCAACCCCCCATCCTATTTTTAAACCAGTCGCCTAGTTTTATGATATTTTGTTTTCTAGTTGCAACCAATGTTTATACACTGATATCTCAAAATCGATTTTTCACGTCCTAAACTCCTTTGGGCGATTATTTAATTAAACGGTAAAATACGAAAAAAAAACTCTTAGTGGTGTTTTTTTAATGGAAAGTTGTTCCTATTGTTATTTAACACGCTCATGCCGATTGTGAAAAAGGCAAAAATCGATAGTGGTGGAGGGTGATAGGGTGATCGCGTTTGCGCTGATCGCTATTCGAGATGCGTAGAATACGAATTTAAGGTTGTTATTCGAGCGCGTCTATTTTCAAGTAAAGCTTTCTTAGAATTAAATTGTGAATCTAAAAATGCAATAACATACAGGGTGTTCCATTTAAGACAACAAAGTAAGGTGCTGTACAGGCATAACTCAACACTCAGTATAATTAGTAATAATTTTAGGCTATGCGTCAGTTAATAATCAACAACTTCATTAAGAAAAAATTAGATATTTGCAACAGTTTAGGAAATAAAAGTGGGGTGCCACTTAAATGACTGACTCTGTATAAGATTACATTAAAACATTAGTAAAATTAAATAAATACCATAACGTATTGTACTAATATTACATTTATGTACTTACCACAACAAGAATGAAACAAAAGTGTATTTTCCGGAAAAACACAGTCGACACCATGTTTAAGCGGCACAAACAGCACGTAGAAAGAACTTCAAAACACTGTTAACCGTAAAGTTTCTACGGAACGAATTATGCAAATACACTAATTAATATTATTGTACAAAGCTCATCTTATCTTCTATCAAACAAAAATAAAGAAGATAAAATATTTGAGCTAAATGAGTACACAACATTTTTATGAACTTCAAAGAAGTCAGCAAATAAGAAACAAAAAAAGAAGTACATACATATAATCAAGCTTGTAATCCACTTTACGTAAAATCAGGAAAAGATAAAACAATTCCGCAAATAAAAGATTAATACACCTATTTAGTAACAGATGAATTATATTGTCTCGTCAATTGACTTATGTATTCATAAACAGATCAAACTTTCTTGGTACTATGTCAGGTGTTAAAAAATTAGCAAAGTACGTTATGTGAACTTTTGCCTATTTCAAATGAAATTTTTTTTGTTATTTCAAAAGCATTCCGTTCATCAAACGTTCTAGCCCAAGCAGTAGCCATAAGACTAGAATACTCCGGCAGCTTAGCCGCATCAAACAAAATGACTTGCAGTATCTCTCAAGACTATAAAAATACAAGTAGAAGCCGATTCTTTATCCTCAGCATGAATAGGCTAATAGAGATTTCAGTTTTACAGAAAAAAAATATATCTTAGCATTAAGACCACCAGAAACCAGTAAATAAAAATCGTCAGTGAACGGAGGAGATGTAGCTCCCCTAACTACTACGGCATGTTAATAACAAGCTTAGAATTGCAGAGATCGTACCGAAAAACTGAACATTTTTCTGAATTAGTTTAGGATATTTTTCAATTTTAGAATTCTTCGGAAATATTATTTATATATTTTAGGGTATTATTTTTTAATTACCTATCATAAAACAGTTATTTTGTCAAAGCCGCATGTTAATACAAATTTGTTAAATCAAGTTAGCAATTTTAATTTGTATAAATGTGCTTAATTTTTAATCCCTTAACTGGCCTAAACGACGCTTCATACCTAAGCGCTATCAATATACGAAAAAAGTCATCATTCTGACACTTAATGAATTTTTAAAATACTTTTATAATTAATTTAGTCTTAAATAAGTAAAACAATTCATTTTACATGCACATTTCTTGGTTATTAAATCGTAACTGTGTATCTGTATTTATTAAATAAATATTCTTATTGTCATTAACATAATCAAAGCAACTTTTAAACGACACTACACAATCAATATGAGCTAATATAAGTAATAACCAAATTGTAACAAACCAAGTTACGATCATGTGCTGAAACAGTAGGTACTTAGTTTTCATAAAATTCGCATTTTAAACAAGAGACCTAAGTAGGTAAATCCAACATAGACGAGATAACGACAACAATATAAAATACCTCTTGTGGTGACAACTTTCCAAGTGTAGTCCTGGGTTCTCTTGAGGAGTGATAACATCGGAAGACACATAACCTAACGTTGGGTTTGCTGCCATAATGTAGCTGTCTTTTGTGAAGGTTGTCAAAATTAGAAACACATGGACGCTTATGTAATTGTAGATTTTTACTAAAAGCAATGATCTTGCCTGAATACAGTAATTGCTGCGTTCGACATCTCACAACCATTTTATATTCGTCACACACTAAAACTTCAAGGTTTTAGGTTAGGTAACACCCCATAAATTTTTGTTGTATTTATAGTCTGTATGTGCAAAGTACACGGAGGGTTATAAAAGGGCCTAGATTAATACTAGACCACATTTTTAATAGCTTGAATCTATTTTTGACTTTTTCAAATATGACATTTTCAGCACCTGTATCAGTAGATACAATTCTCGGTTTATCCAAATTTCAAATATGTCAAAAATTACTTTGTTTCGTAAACGGAATGCACAAACAGGAAACAGTATATTGTGCAACGATTCTATAATGATAGCTATTAATACACGAGTGAGATTACGACACAAGTTACGTAATTCAAACGAGTGTATTAATACCCATCACATAAGAGTTGCTGTTGCATACACTTATTTTTCTACTAGTTAATTTGAAAAAATATTCATTAAAAAATTTCTTTAATGCAAATACTAAAACTCGAACTGTTTTGCGATGTTAACTGATAAATGTCAACAACTCTTGTAACCATGGTTACCAAAACAATGCTTTGCTGCTATTAGACAGTTTGGGTAATTTCATAATGAAAATCTATATCGAAATGGGCATCATAATATCATTATAGTAAAGGGAGTGCACACTTAAAAAGTAAATTAAAATATGCGAGTAGAATAAAATATATTTCAAACGGAAAAAAACGTAGGAAAAAGAGTGTTAAACAACATAATCTTATTCCAAATCTCATATTTTATAGGGAAACTGAATATATCGCGGTCAGAGGAATATGACAGGAGATTGAAGAATTGAATCAACAATCTACACCTGCAGCATGAAAGAGATTGAATGTCGGCATTACAATATGAATTATATAATACTTTAAAAGTCTTAAAAAAAATTCTAACCTTTTTTTGCGCGGTATGGCACGAGATTGAAATACAGTTGGGGGGGGGGGCAAATGGTGTTGTTTGATACATGGTGTCTGCACTCTATTCAATTGTTTTATCTCTAAATTTTAAGACTCTCAGAACTTAAATTTTCTCAACAGATGGCGCAATGTCAGTTTTATTTTAAAATAAATTTGAAAAATGAATTTAAGTAAACACTAAATTAACTAATTAACCTAACCTTACTAAGTACAGGTTGTAGCGATCAAGTACTTGTCAAATCGCGCCATATTTGAATTATTAAGTGCGCCATTCTCATAAGGGTCCCGAGATTGTCCAACTTTTTGGTTGAATTAGGATGAACATTTTTTATAAGAAAATGGTAGGAGTTGATACACCATACTCTTCCTAACATCATTTTTGATACCTGTCTCAAATCCAAAGTTAAGCTAGGGGAATGAGAACCCGCGCCACAACGCCCTATACGAGAAGTCAAAGTCGCAAACCTCTTGTTATGGTTATGGACAAGAACAATATTTTTGGGAATAGACCACAACCTTGCGCATCAATCTTTTTGTCCTACTTGTTAGATACACTTCCTAATCTAACTACTAGCTTCGGTACCATGTGCGTAATGCTTTTCTCCATATTTATTACATACAATTCTAAATCAAACTACTAACCTAGGCACCATGTCCACCATTTATACGTTAGAAGTGGTCTACTATACCGCATTTTAGCCAAATTTTGGCAAAATCGAACCTTTGGACGGATATATCTCGGTTTCATGCTGAGCTATCGAAGTCAACTTTTTTCAATTGGAATTTTGTGCTTCATAGCTTTTAGTGTTTAAAACTTTTCTGTACAGTAGCATTTTGTCTCTATAGGGCTATTACGATAAAATATTTAAACTCGATCTGTCTACTTGTTTTTGAATAATGAGGGGCTCAAGTCAAAATATTCAAAAAATCGTAGCGGGCGTCATTTTGAAGCTAGAAAGTTCGGAGAAAAAGCGTTGGATTTGCCCTGAAGTCTTCTATCAGATTCAGTTTTCAAAATTTACAAAATTTGGTTACAGAGAAAATGCTACCAAAAAAACATGTTAACTTCCATTTCCAGTTTCGGATTTTTTTAAAAGCTTATTTTCCTGATGGATTTTTGATATACCTCCATCGGACGATACATTTGAGAATTTCCTAAAATAAACAGCTAAGCCGATTGAAATAATATTTTTACATAAACAGCTGTAACACTTCAATGTAATAAAAAATAGAAGCGCATACAAACAGATACAGAATAAAACTTAAACACCTACCAAAAACAATTTATTTATATTCGCAATACAAACCCAAAAAATGAGTTTTTCTCCATTCCTTGCACTTTCTGTATGGCATGGTCAAAATATAATGTAAAAATTCGAGAGCTCAAGGCAAAAAACAATTCTCCAGTTAGAAATGCTTAACATGAATTGTAGTGTAAAAAGGAATTTCGCTACACATGATATTGACAATTAACAAGCAGAATCTGCCAGCCTCTGCCCGATCTCTATGCAGAACCGCGGAGCAGTTACTGTTACTCTCAGCGCTCACTTACTTTGGGCAATACATCATGTGACCAAATAGCAGCTGGCGGCAGTGGTCTATAGGATAGTAAGGGCATTTTAACGTATGCAGCATAACAGTTTGTAGTGTATTTCTTGGTTTTTATATCTTCCTGGTACGTAAAATTTAGGTAAAATCGTTAATCGACGCAAGTTAAAGTAATAATCATTATAACATGACATACCTAAAAAAATATAAGCTATTATCAGCTGTGTTCAGTTGTGATTGCCAAACAGGTTCTCTTTTAATTGTGTATTTTCTTAAAAAAACTTCAAAATGACACTTCTCCACAAACTGAATTTGCACTGCAAGGGTTAACTCTTCTTACAATTGGTTTCACCAAACATTTTTTAAAAAAGCACGTCAAAGTTGAGAAAACAGATGAGAAAAATTATCTCAAGTACATTTATACAAACTGATGTCGCAGCTCGTGCTCTACCTATAAACCAAGCGCAAATGTGTCTGCCGAGCAAGCTCGGACGTTATGGCTGAATGATTATACTTGCCCTGCATAAACTCACCTTTCCTTTGAACTACCACTGTGTAACACTAACTGAAAATTTATTACAATATGAATAATAAAAATAATACACGACGGAAATTTCGTAGGTCAGTTTAAATTTATAGGAGAGAATATTGTCGATATAGATCATCCTGCTTACTGGTTATATTGAGCAAACCAAAGTTACACATTACATATCTTACCATACATACATCTGATATCATAAACTATGTGTACATTATTAAATTTCACTTTAATACAAAAATTTTCTACAGATTTATATTAAACAACTATCAGGCTTATAATTTTTATTGTTTTTGTAGAGGATGTCTAGCAAAGATGAACCATTAAAAAAACCTTTTCATTATTAGAGACGTAAAGGTTAAATTAAATAGAGAAAGTTGGGTTGAGTATTGTCATACATGTCATACATCAACATTGACTTTCAATTACAATAGAAACACCTATATTTCTAGCACGGCTGCCAACCTACCAATTAAAGTCTACGAGGGTAGTTCAGGTCAGAAATGTAATTTATGCAATGACATGCTGAATTTAGTGATTTATGCAATTATTTGCTATGCACATTACCGAATAAACTATATACTAAACAAGAAACAATTTATATAAGCGATTTCTCATTAATAAAAGCGTCAAAACGGCCGAAATTTCACGCGGACTCAGCTCAGGGTATCAAGAAAATACTCACAAAATCACAAGTATTTGAATGAGGTTTTTAAAATATGGTTGTGAGACTGTTTGTGACAATCCAGGCAGTTCAAATGCAACAAGCGTCATTTCTGCTGTCATCAAACGCGTGGTAAGTTTGATCCATGCAAATAACCTAATAATTGTCTCTGAACCAACAACAGATTTAATGACAACAAGAATGACTTGTTGCAGTTGAACTTTTTTTTCGTGGATTGTCACAAACAGACTCATATCCATTTTTAAATTGGTTAGCCTTGCGATTTCTTGAGTGTACTTTTTTGAAACTACGAGCCGAGTCTGCGTAAAATTTCAGCCGGTTTGACGCCTTCATTAACAATAAATTGAACTATAATGCGCTGTTTTCACTACCCTTGTGCTTCTAATAAAATCAGACCTTTAACTGGAATACTCCAACTTTCCCCATTTAACCAGATTCTTATCTCTAACACCATATTTTTTTCCATTAACCCCTTTTCAACGAAACACTGCACAATTGCTAAAATAGACATTTATAGTCACGTTCCCTGACTAAGTTGATTAAAAAAAAATATATCTTTATATTAATTTGTATAATTAGTATTCTGAATAAAATTAAAACAGGTTGTCATATTTTTTTTATCTATAAAATAAAAGTTATAAGTTATTACAGTAAAAAATGCACTGAAGCTATCAAACCCAAAAATCAAGTCTTATGTCAACGCTGTATTAAAATACAAAGTTACCGTCTATGCATGAACAATTCCTTGAAGTCTGCCAGAGAGCACTTTGTCAAAATGGCTGCCATCCCAGTACACTTTCCCACAATGTTCGCAAACGTAAAATAAATCTATTTTTAGTAACATCGGCGGAGGTACGGTCTCTACCTGAATTTTTGCTCCTTGCTTGGTTAAGCAGAGCCCAACATCGACATTTTCATCAGAACCTTAAAACATACATGCATCATTTACATGTTTATTCCCTTAAATAATATTTTCATTTTTACCCTATTAAGCTCTACCCCCCCCCCCCTTACTCTATCCCCAAATCCTAACAAATTCTCAACCTGGACAGCTTAGAATTTTGGAAAATTTCTGTCACCGCCCAAGTTGCAAACCTGTGTCCGAGAGTATCTTAACACGTTCACTGTCCATTAACCCACATGTGGGTCATGCCACTGTTAACTCAGGGGTCTGTGAACCACATATGGGTCATAAATGTATTGCTTTGTTCTATGATTATTTTGATGTGGACTTGTAGCTGCTACTGAATTTATACTAATGGTCTCCAATTCGTTTTGATATGTTTTATAGAATTTGAGGAAATTACAATCAAAATTTTGCAAATTTAAATGGCGACATGGGCGTAGTAGACTGTAATTTACATCAGAACTGTGAACATGTTAACCTCTAAAATTACTACTTACATAAGTCCCACTTTCTTGAATATGAAGCAGGTGGAGGTGGAGCATCATCATAATAATCCTCATCGCTGGAGAAACCTGTAGCTTCATCGGCTAGACAAGACTCATCGTAACTAGGAGGAGGACATGTTTGATTATTTGCATTTGATGCAAGCGCATTCATAGTTGACTGAGATATCTTTATGAAGCTGTTGCTATTGCACGCCTGTAATAAAAATATATTGCGCTACTAAACAAATACGACACTTTTTTAATTAACGAACACAAACAATAATTATTCAACAGTTATACCACAATTAGTCCAGCCGTTGCGTCAAAAAAATCCATTAAATGTGGAGATAACTCAGGAATGAATTTTTTTGCTTAAAAACCCTTTATTATGGCAACAAAATAGAGGCTCTCAGTTTTCGACTTCAGCCGAGCTCTGCAAATCTTTTAGATTTTAGGAAATAGGTGCGACTTATCAGTTTTTTCAAAATAGTTCGTTTCCGATGCACTCAATGTCAATGGTAGTTATTAGACAAATAAAAGTGTATAAAATTCCCTACAAAACTAAAAAAAACCAATGTCCTAGTTCAAAGAGTTTCCCAAAAAGAGCCTCTCAAAAGTGATCTTTTTTCGCGATTTTTCGCCAAAAAAAGAACTTTTCAGTTTTTATGAAATTGTTCATAGTCAATAGGTTGATGACTTAGTTCTTCGGACTTAGTTCAATCTTCATCAAACATTCTTTATTATATCTCACGAGCGTGCTGGGAGGACAGGCGCAAAGCATCTTACTGACATGTGTTATTTCAGCGTCTGGTGAGTTCGAACTCACCACACGCTAGCTTATTTCCCCAACCAATATACTACTTTAACGTTCGTACCGCTTTCGCCCATTGCTTATAAAAGAATCATCAATGGGGAACAGCAAGCTGGCAAAAAATCTGCACTTACAAAACTTAATCAGTTCCCACCTGCTATTAATATTGGTTTAGTGTGATGTTGAGTTGTAAAACTCCAACTTACGCATCTGTTCAACTACTATGTTACCCTCATTTTATAGCTAATCATGAAAATATTTTATAAAGCGACCTGCAAAATGTTTGCAACATATGGGGAACATTTTTGTTATTAGTATTTTCCAAAAACCTATTATTTAGATCGCTTCTGCATCTCAGGTTTAGCGAGAAATACAAAAAAATAAATGAATTTGCAAAAAATCGCCTTATTTGAAAAAATAGCAAAAAAGTTATTAAAAAAAAGTGTTCAAAATTCAGTTTTAATGCCTTGTGCAAAGTTTGGAACAAATATATTAATAATAATAACATGAATTGCATTTTGAACACTGTTTTCTAATAACTTTTTTGATATTTTCTCAAACAAGGCGATTTATTTGCTAATTCATTCATTTTTTTGAATTTCCCTCTAAACCTGAGACGCAGAAGCGATCCAGATAATAAGTTTTTGAAAAATTCTAATAATAAAAATTTTCCCCATATGTTGCAAACATTTTGCCAGTCGCTGTAGAAGTGCAACTGCAATACATACCTGGCACCTACTGAACACATCATTTTTGGTCACAACTATCTTGTAATATTCCAATACTTGCTTCAATTGTTCATCACAATCGTCTGTTGTTACTTTAAAGCAATGGCCAGAAGGTACACACCCTGCCAACTATATAAAATTATATTCGGTTAGTTTTTTTTAATACAATAATAGAAATTTACAGCACATCCAAATTATTATAAATAACTCTATTAATAAGTTCAAGTTTTATTTCGTTGTGAATTTATAAATAAAATAAATAATAATTCCAACAGGTATTTATTATTTAATTAGTTTTTTTATTTAAAAAGTAAGCAGTTGCGGTAGCTATGGGAACAACAGAACATGATGACCTGATCTTGGTTATCTATGTCTGCAAATGACTTGATTTCTTATTCCAAAACTTCTAATAGGGGCGAATTTAAAATATCAATTTGCTCGTTTAATTATTCTATTCATAATATATTATTATAAACTTCAACACAGTCAAGCTCGAACATATTAATTTGTAATTACTGATTTCATGCACATAAAATTTCCATATAATTACCATGTCAAATGTGACTCCTCGAGTTAAAATATACCTGTGTTCATCAATAGCAAGACGAACACAGTGCATATGGTCATGGTAAGTCTCCAAAATTGCCGCATCAATTCCACAACGCCTCAGAGACTTCCCCAATCCTTGCAGCATAGTATCACAGACCACTCTTACAGCATGTGCTGGCACCGACTCAAAATAGGGACTGGGAGGTTGTGGACGAACTTCTTTTTCTTCTTTTTTCTGCAAATAAAAGAAAGACCAGGTCACTATCAATCAAACTATAATAAATGGGTGGCCAGGAGATTGGCGCAGTGGTTAACACCACTGCTGCCAAAACTACAGCAATGACAGAAGATTTTAAAAATCCGTACCGTTGAAGTTGAGCATTCGCTAGGAATTGATGTTGGGTCGAGGAAACATCATAGAGTTGCTTAGATGTGACTCTATAATCTATCTTACAAAAGAAATAGGTACAACTTACATGCTTATTTGTGTGTTTTTTGCTTTTTTTCTTGGGTTGTCTAGATGATGACAAATGATAGCAAGTGTCGTAGAATGGAAAGCCCTTTTCTTCACAGCACTGCTTGAGAATGTCATACACTTCTATAAGGCAGTAAGCATCTAAGGCAGCATAGAGTAATTGACTCTCTCGAAGTGGTCTGTTTTCCCAGTTGGAGAACTGATCTGATTTATCTAAAGGGCTTCCACAACACTGCTGGACTAAGATGTTAAGACTCAGTCCACTCGATTCAGCTGCGAGGCATAATTTATAGGGCGAGTCATTTAAGGGTCACGCTACTTTTATTTCCTCAACTATTAAGAATATCAAATTTTTTTTATTCTGAACAGTTTAGGAAATAATAGTTCGGTGACACTTAAATAAATCACCCCGTACATATTAAAAACATAAATACGATGATTATTTGTTATGCACATTACTAAGAGGTACTCTACTCTAAGCAGGAAACAGTACTAACGATTGTCAACGGATTGACTTGTACCGAATGTAAATCTGAACTATTTCGTGAAACAACGTATTGAAATATAATTTCTCAATAAGGAAGGCGTCAAATTGGCTGGCATTTTAGTAAGACTCAGCTCACAGTTACAAGAAAGTACATTCAAGAAGTCACAAGTATTTGAATGGGTTAATCATTTTAAAAATGACCGACAGACTGTTCGTGAAAATTCAGAAGAATGAAGTTCAACTTCAACAAGACTAAGTTGTAGGTTTTCTCCGCTATTTCAAAGACTCGGCGATTTGCAGTGATCAAAGCTTTAACACATTTAATAACACCAGGAATTACTCTTGTTGCAGTTAAACCTCCTCTTCCTGGATTGTCACATACAGTCTGACGACCACTTTTTAAACAGTTAGTTCAGTTTAATACTTGTGACTTTTTGAGTTTACTTTCTTGAAACTGTGAGCTGAGTCTGTGTAAAATTAGAGGTTCAGTTGACATTTACATCAGTCCTGCCAAATGACGGTTATGTGTTGTTTCCTGTTTCGAGTTGACTAAGTAAAGTAATGTGCATAAGGTGTGAACTAGCTTATGAGATAAAATAATTTTATATACAAACTTATATAATTTTAGTAAAAAAAATATCTTACCAGGATAAGGTAAAGTTACTTTAGAGCTTTTGCTAATGTGCTTCCAAAGGGACATAAGGTCTAGAAATCCTAACTCTTGAATAAATCCTAGATGTGGTAAAGATTGCTTAATCATTGATAGATCACTAGATAAATTAAAACCTGAAAAAAAAGGTAGTAAGCAATCAAATCTAGTATAAGCTGTACTGTATAATACAATTTTTTTTAAATAAAAAAAATAAAATTTTAATAAAGATTTATTTATTTATTTATTTTTATAATTATGCTATTTAGAGGTTTTCACGCTGTTGTTGCTCTAATCATCCGTTAGATGTCAGCAGAGCCAAATACGGTTGTTAGGTTTTCTTCGGTTCTGAACCAAAATTAAAGACACATTCATAACAATGCGTTTTCAACAATTCGTTTTAATACAGCAAGCGGCTATACAACAACCAACTAAGCAAAATCGTCTGCAATCAAGACTTTTTAATGAGTGGTCTTATGTTTGAGAGCCAGTCCAGATATAGATGGACGTTAATCTAGGATTCCTTGCTCATGCATAGTCCAGATGTCGAACTGTATTCTGGTTTGAGCCCGGTCATAGCACTTTAGATTTAAAATAAAAATGGACTTGAAAAAATCAAGTTGGCTTGAAAAATTTTAAAATTAGTGCAGTTGTACTCATAATAGTCTCAGGATTTCAGAAATGTCAAAATATACAAGGTGTCTCATTTTAAATCCAAAAGATGGGTCATTTCCTGTGATACCGG
This sequence comes from Ctenicera cuprea, assembly GCA_958336395.1. Classification (NCBI taxonomy): domain Eukaryota; kingdom Metazoa; phylum Arthropoda; class Insecta; order Coleoptera; family Elateridae; genus Ctenicera; species Ctenicera cuprea. Next base: position 12,667,947 of record OY284495.1, on the reverse strand, counting down.
AAGTCACAAAAATGTTAGTTTGTATTGTGCAAGCATTACTAAGCAACGGGCACTTGAAAAATCGTACACAAACAGCGCATTTGCGCAGAGAAGTCAGTTAAATTCAAATCACGCAAGGATAAGCTTCACGATCCAAAAATAACGCTTAAAATTTTTTTTTCTAAATCAAGCAACAGCTAAAAATCAACGCATCAAGCTCCTCCTAGAGCCTCGCAGCAAACAGAAAAATACAGCAGGACCTGCCAGCATCCTGCCCACGTTTGCTTGACCCCCAGATCAGGTAATCCGTATACACCAGAAAGCCGCTGCCTCTTAGCGAATTATAGACTGTGCCAGTAATTATTCCGTGATTCCAAATTTAATTAACTGTCATTAATCTGTATTTATCTGTTGGTTTATGTTAAGTCAATAAAATACAATTTTGTTAAATAGAAATCTCAAGCCTTAAAGGTGTTACTTTTTTTGATCATCACTTATCTAACATTTAATTATATTATTTACATCAAGTAAAATTAAATTAAAAAAAATACAAGTTTTAGTTTTGGAACAAAATACGACTTACCTAATTTTAAAATATCACAGTTATTGAACAAAATCTCGTTCAGCTTCTGCCATAAGTGAACAAGACCAGAACCAAGTTTCATTACGTCAAGAATAAATACGGCTCGACGTGTGGCTATCTGCATGAGTGATAATTCGCTACTGTGAATACCAAAACTAGGTTTCCATTCACAATCTATGCCCACTATATTCACATCCTAAAATAAACGTTTAGTAACTAAAGAAAATACTAAATAGGATATTCAGGTTAAATTTTTTTGCTTCAGTGTATCTATCAATCCTATACGTTTTCTCTCTACCTATATATTTTCTATGAGACTAAGAACAAAAATACAAACCTGCAAACCAGTATAGAGAAAAAACTCAAAAGTAGGTATATTGTCCACAAGATAAATGCTACTACGTGGTAATGAAAACTGGTGGTATCTAACGGGTTCAGGCGGGTACTTATCCCAGCATTCCTCTGATGCACCAGACTTTGAAAATTGCTTTTGCTGATGCCTTAAACACAATTTCAGTTATTTCTGATATCATTATTTTTTAATAACATTTAATAATTGTAGTTATAGTACAGTGTAGTAATTACGGCTACAATGCTTTAAACAGAAATAAAGTTGAGAGTAAAAAATAAATTTAAATCGTTGTTTAACATCTTCTATATATTCCAGCCCCCTTGTTTAATAAGCGGAAGCCAATAAAAAATTTGTTATACTAAATTGCTCATGAGTGATAGTAGAATATAAAGTTCTCAACTTAATTTTTACATACGGCAATATTTGAGGGGGAGGGGGTTAATTTTCCCTCTCCCACCCAGTTTTTGGTGGACGAATTTGTCCTTCCATTTTTGGGTTTCTTTAATGCCAAGGAATCTTATCCCAAAAAATTAAAGAATTTTTTAGATTTAAATTCAAAACATACCTATCCTCATTGGGGTTGTCATTTAGCATCCGTACAGAATATGGCCAATATGCTCGATCAACGTTGTAAAAATGAGCCCATCTTAAAGCTTCGGCCGTATCTCCATACAATGCTACTTGACTTACAAGATCTTGCTGTAAATGTTCGTCGTCCTTAACTGCTTCTCGTACCATTTCCTTCCAACTTTCATCACCTACATTTCGAACAATAAATTTATTATGCAAGGCAGTTTTTCCACCTACTTACCAAAAGCATTATCCACATATCTTTTGTGCAATAAAAATTGCAAAGCCCCTTCATTCCGTTTTTTATTAAGATTGGGTGTAACATCGGCCGGTAAGTTAAACATTTTAACAAAACGAGCTATAAGCTTTCTCCATGGTTTGTTATGAAGCTTATTCCATTTAACTTCGGGTATCTCAAATTTTCTAAGAAAAAAAAAACAGATTGCAGATATGCAAATCCTCGACAAAACAACTTACACAATTATTGGCTCAAGCACATTACGGACGCTGTTCTGACGACCAAGAATTGAATCCAAAAAGCCAACAAATTCGACTTTATGATGAGGACTTTCTGCCAAGAATTCATCGACACACACTAGCTTATCTTGTAATAATAAAGGAAGAAGAAATTCCTCGATGTCGAATTTATTTTGAAGACCTAATAAAGTAGCACACTGACTTGCCTGTAAAAAAAACAAAAATAATACAGTGTGACTCAAAATGTAAGTTAAATTAGTACTAATTAACTAAAGAACTATTACAATAATATTGTCCTCAACTGGGCTTGCCTTGAATGGGGATTTGGGATGGCCCGAAGGGCCTTCTAGGTACCGCAATAAAAGTTTAAAGAGGTTAAATAGTAAACTGCGCCCAGAGGGCCAATTCACGTTTTTTTGGAAATTTTAAAAGTCTCCTGGGGCCTAGAGTTTTGCTCCAGGGAGTACCCGTTCCAGTAAAGAGGAAGTGGAGGAAGAGAGAGAGCAAGTGTTTTCGTGCAATATCTAAAATCCAAGTGGGGTGAATGAATGTCCTTGGCTCGGGCTTTACAACCACCCGTGGTTTTTTGTTGTAAGCTTTTCCGCAAGGCCGCTAGAAGGCACCAAACTTTTCTCTTCTTTTCCCGATTGCCCGGTCCCAAATTTGGCTAGGAAAGCGAGACCCACGCCATTAGGCGCGGAAAAAGGCCAGACATAACAGCTTATAAGAAATGTCAAATCGTAAACAAAGAACAAGCAAAAGCAAAATTTTTGTACGAAAAAAATTTGCAAAGGTTGGAAATTTCCATTTATAAACAGAAAGCTTTTGAATTTGGGGACGATTTAGTGCTCACCCCTTGCTATAACAAATCAAAGGCGGAACTGGATCCGTCCACCGATTCACGAACGGCACTGCTTTAAACATAGCTTGCAAAATTAGACCTTTAGACGTACATATTTCTGCTCTAAATTCAGCTACGGGAGTCAACTTTTTTTTTTTTACTAGAAAGCAAATCGATTGCTCAAGCTACCTATTACGATTTAGATTGAAAAATGTTTGAACGCCGCAAAACGCCTCTAAAAAAGGTGGTTAATATCGTCATGTTTGGCGCACAACTATGGACATTTTGCTTTTATGGACGGCCACGGGGATGGCAGCTTCGAATAAAACTTTTGATGCTTAACAATTTTCGTAATTAAAACCATATTCAAAAAAGAGCCATCTTCAGGGTCAAACATGTCGAAACGCATTTGTTCGAGGAGACGCAGCGCTAAGAATTGATATGCACAAAAAACGAGTTTAGGATTGGACTTGAAAATCATACGTTGCGGTCCTATAGAAACAGTGTCATTCCGATTTTGCAAAAAGTTTAGGAACACCTTAGGGCACAACATATTGGAGACCCGGTTCGATCCTGGCACCAGTGGATGAACGCCACTGGTTCAAAATATAACAAGGGGTAAACTTTGGATTGTTTCATGCGGCACTAAAAAAGATTTTATAAAATTTCTAGAATCGGTTTGATGTGCCATTAGTGCTTTATCAAACAAAACAAACCCCACACCGATATCTCAATTAGAAAATTTTGGTAAATTTATAAAGACTTTTGAAGAAAAAAAAGTTTATTTTTGCGGAGTAAGATTTAAAAATCGTAAGATTCGTTCCCATGGAAATTGTGTCTGTCATTCTGCCTTTGCACACAGCTTAGGAATACATCAGGGTATAACATATTGGGTGCCCAGTTCAATCTTGGCACCACAGAACAAACGACACTGGTGAAATGGAATAAATTTATTTAAATTTCCAGGCGGCGCAAAAAAAATTGGTCGGATCGGTTCCAATCCTTACGAAAGTTATCACACATATAAAGCAACATACTGATCAACATTCCATCAGCACAATCAGAGTGCGGCGGCGCCTGAAAATAATTTTAGTGGCGAAATTATGAAAATTGTTAATTCTGAAATTTAATAAAACCTATCGTATTTTCAAAACTTTAAAAATTAATTTTATAAAAACCTAATTATAGCTTCGATCTTGACCATATTTATAGCATACACGTAGAATATTATACTGATTAACATTTCATCACCTCTCGACGCATGCTACTGGTGGAAACTTAAAATTCAGGTGCAAAGGAATAACAGAATTTTGAATTAATTTCTAAGGAGCGCTAAAAAAAATTTAAAAATATTTCTTAAGCAGTTATAAACAGATACTCCTGCTGTTTTAAATTTAAAAAAACGTTCAATTCGATATCACAATTTCGGAGACAAATGGTAAATTTTTAAAGTTGAAGGAAGCTACACCAACAAAAAAAATAGAAAAAATTATTTATTTTCAATTGCTTAAATTAAACTAAATCGGCCACTATCTCCAAGTAACCAACTTTATCACTAATAAAATAATTTTACAAATTTTTACCTCTTTGTACTGCTTTTCCTGAATCATACAATTTATACACTCTAAAAAGATATCACAATCTTCGGCCATTTCGTAAACTGATGCCACCAACTTCATCAAAACAAACGATCGCTGCTGACGTACTACATTGAAAGCAGAAATCTTGATATGAATTGAGAGTAAATGTGCAATCTTGCTACTCGAATTTGTTTTCCAAGCACTAAATTCTTCCATAATTAAATAAGCTAAAGATTTAGGTTTGGCATCTTTGAAGTCCAGGCAGTTATATGTTAAGCGTAATGCCTGTTCATATGGGTTATTGCACATCTCAAAATGTTGGTGAAGCATGCTCGATACAGTTGGACTTTTTTTCACTAGAAAGAAAATAAGTTTTTGTACCGGATTTAGTTTTAATATATGAATCTACTTGCTTAGTGCTATACGTACAAAAACGGACATGTTAAATAGCTGTAAATACTCACAAAGACCCCAATACTTCTTTAATTGTGTAAACCATGGTGAAATGTCCTCGTCCAGGTCCAAAGTTATAGTTATAATACTTGGATGAATATTTAATTCACTTAACTTGTTGTTACTGCGATTGCCACAGGTCCTAACATTATTTGGCCTGCTTGTTAAGCTTGAATGGGACGAATTATTTATTGTTGAAACATTGGGATCCATAACTTTGAAACAAAATCCTCGGCCACGTCCAATCGGTCTACAATAAAATAAGGTTTATATTCATTGCAATTCTATTTAATGCAGAAAACTGAATATACATAATACATCCATTATGATTCATTTACACAAAAAATTTTGACAAAAAAATAATAAAAATTAAAATAACTAAAAATGTTATAACCTTACTTTTCTCTGAACATATTTGTTACAATTATACACTCTTATTTTAATAAAAATGCTTAGTGAATCACAAGATTCATTAGCGTTAGTTACGATTTCTCAAATAATACATTTTTCCACGATATTGCGACATAAACAGAAATTCAAAACGTAAGCAAACGTGCAAACCATAAACATATATATGACATAAATTATACTTTTACTTTGAAACTTCACTTTCACAAAGTGCGAGGGCACACGAATCGGATGCGAAAAAGCCGAATGTAATTATAGGGAATGGAATTTTTATACAAGGTTTTTCAAAATTAATGTAAAAAGCTAAACCTTTCAATAATATAATGAAATAATTTACTGCATACTTATATCATCTTCGAAAAAAATAATATTATAAATCAGTACTACCATAGCGCCAGTGGTCGCAAAGTGATAGGGACCCGAAGATTTAGGAGTCCCTTGGAGCTAGCAATAAAAAAAAGTCCAGTTAATTCTGAGTTTGTGGTGTATTTGCGGTCAAAAATGCTTTAATTTAAAGTATCACAAAGTAAAAATTACTCGACAACGCAAAACTGTCTGGAAAGGGCCCCTCACTTATTTTGTGACCAGGCCAAAAAATCCAAGCTATGCTGCTGTTATAAACAGAATGTATTTACTATTACTTACAATATTTAGCAAAACAGATTATTACAAACAATTATTTTTAAAAAATGTTTACACATTTTTATTAACTTCATCTACAGTCACTTCAAGCCATAGCTCCAAGCAACAAAGTGCTCACAGTAAGGCAAAAACTAAGTTTATTACAATGGAGTCGTTTGCTACTTTTTTTAATTCAAATTTACATTGTAAGTTAAAAAGCATTGACCCAGTATTTTTTTAAAATAAAAATAGACATCTTATTAATCGCAAAATTAATTATTGAAATTTGTATTTTAAGAGACCTTTAAAAATACGCCATAATATGACGTCACCAGGCGCTGGTTCATTTTTTAGTGTTTTTGTTGCTGCTGTTGGTAATCATAATAGAAACATTGTTAAAATTACGTTTTTCTACTCCCATGTTTAAATTTACTTATTAAAATGATACCCATTTTGATACAAATTTTCATTTCGAAATGACCTAAACTGATCAATAGCAGCAAAGCATTGTTTAAACTGATCAATAGCAGCAAAGCATTGTTTTTTGGTAACCGTGGTTACAAGAGTTATTGACAGTTAACATCGCAAAACAGTTTGTTTTTTTTCCATAAAAAACTTTTTTAATGAATATTTTTTTAAATTAGTAGTCATAGAAAAAATAGTGTATGCAGCTCTTATATAATGGCTATTAATACACTCGTTTGAATTACGACACTCGCTGCCACTCGTGTCGTCATCTCACTCGTGTATTAATAGCTATAATTATAGAATCGTTGCATAATATACTATTTTCGTGTTATAGGCACGCTAAATAATTTAAGTGGCTTTTTTAGCAAAGAAAAACACTTGTAAACAGTGTAAAGTAAGTTTCAATTAATTTTTTGAAGTATATTATAATATGTAAGGTTGTAAATATTTAATATTCTTTATTAGATGTCCAGTAACAAAAAGTGCTTTGTTCCCTCTTGTCGTAATACTTCGGTGAATTTCTGCAGAATATTTGTATCTGCACCACAGAATGAAAATATTCGACAATACTGGAGTATTGCAGTAGGAAACAAATGATGATGAAATGACAGCACAACCTCTCTTATCTGTGCAGCACAGCACAACACAAATCTTAAATTTCACGAAATATGACAAATACCAACTCAAAACTCCCTATTAATATCAGTACTGCCAGTGCGGCGCCCCATGACGTCATATTCCCACCAAAATCTACTTTCTAATCAGTGTTGTAGATTAAATTATATTTTATAATTAATTAACAAATAAATTATCTTTACTAACACAATTACGCAGTATATTTGTGATATATACTGCATAACTGTTTCTTCTGACTCAGCAGTACCATCTAAACGTCGTTGCTGCAACAAAGCAGCTTACTAAACATCTATGCTTTGTTGAAGCAGCGGCAATGACGTTCAGATGGTTTTGTTGTTGTCGTTTGACGATTATCCAATTAAACTGTTCAGGTAAACCACCAAAAGGAATCTTCCTAGAGGTGCTTTCTCAATTCAAGATTGTTTCTATCGTTGATTAACAAGTTCATACTGATTTTAATGCCAAAATTCCGACATTTTTAAAATATCGAAAATCATTGGTGGGGGTAGGAAGATCGGGTTTGTGCAGATCAGCTGTTCCACATGTGTAGAATACGAATCTAAGTGCTTTTTGGAACGCATCTATATTGTAATAGAGCACCCCCTCACCACATTTTTTGAAACAGTCGCCCAGTTGTGCGATATTTAGTGTTTTCTGGTTGCAACCAATGTTTATCCATTGAAATCTCAAAACCGATTCTTCACGTCCTATACACCTTTGAGTAATAGCCGTTTTTTGGTCAATTTCTCAATTGAACTGTTCAGGTAAACGACCAAAAAGAAATCTCTCCGTGGAATTTTCTCAATAAAAAGTTACCCTATTGTCATTTAACATGCCCATTCCGATTTTAAGCAGAAATTTATAAATGTTCGAAAAACAAAATCGATGGTGGGGAGTGATAGGAAGATTGCGTTTGCGCAGATCAGCTATTCGAAGGTTGTTTTTTGAGCGTGTCTATTTTGAAGTAGTTCACCCCTCCACTCGCCCCTTTGTTTGCGGACCAACTTCATTTTCATGCGGTTTCATCATACTGGAATTACCAATCTGTGGGCCAAATTTGGGTTTTCTGCGTTAAGGCGTGTGGACTGTAAAGTGTATACAGACACACAGACACCGCTGCAGCGTCCGCTTTATTGGTCTTCCAAGGCCCTAAAACCAGCCTATTTTTCAAAATGCTTGCCATAAAAGTGTACCTTTTTTTAGACATAACTCGGATATCGGCCAGTAAGCCTGAAGCGAGAAAAACTTCGCTGAATGATCACATTTGCTGCAAAACCCTACATGGCGATCGCAATACTCCATACAACGAGAAAGGTAAAAATAAAGAATAAATGCCCAAATTTAACACAAAATATGTATAAATGTGCATCGCTGACGTGAAGGTTGTTTGTAGATTGTGTACATGGTGGATTGCTTTGTACTCCCTGGAATGTTTTTAATGGAACGGCCGTGCTTACAGCATAGCCAACCACTTACTTAAACACACCGAAACAAACACAAATTCTAAAGAAGTACTACTTTATTAAAAATAAAGCGATGCTCAAAAGTAAAAATATAAATACACGTCAAATATTAATTACAGACAATGGGGCGGGTAATTTCATCTTATATTAATATATCTAAAAATAATTGTAGAATGCTGTTGCAGCGTAAATTGCCTTTCACGCTGACATTTCAACTGACTTGTTTTTATTTAACAAATTTCTTGCTTCTTATTATAAAATATATCAGAAACAAGTGTGCTTCACAGTAGCTATAAGTATATAAGAATTTTTTTATACACAAGTTCGATTATCCTTCCTGACCAAAGTCCTCTTTGAATTTATCCAATTTTGCCAAGTCTTCCTCGTTGACGGTTGGTTTTGATGTTGCAAGCGATTTCAGCATATCACTCTAAATAACAATACAAATTATAATTAAAAAATGTCCGCAAGCTCGATTTTTTTCACTGAATGATTTTGTGAGTTAAAAATGCCCTCGAATCATATAAGTACTTACCATAACTAGCGGTGGTTCATACAATTTATCACCCTCTACATCAACCCAGGTCATTTCCTGAGCACCAGCATCGCCTGGGGAACATGGGGTCAAGAGATCATCCATAATAACGGTGGGATCCTTAGGACATGGTCCCCTAACCTTTTTGAAATGTGTAGCAGTTTGCACTTTCCGAACTGGTTGCATCAGAGCATCTCGGACAACAATTTGGATATCAGCTCCAGAATATCTATTAAGAGGTACCATATTATTATTTTTTGTTCAGCTCACACAAAATTAAAACTAATGAATTATTCACCGATAAAAAATTATATTTCTGAACACAATATCGTTTGTTTTATGAAAGATCAGAATATGTCAAAACCACCACTGTAGCTTCTGAACAAACAAATAAGTGAAGCCTGTCGGCCATTTCCTATAAGGACAACATTTCAAGTTAAAATGTTAATTATTACATATTCAACACAAAATTTACCATTATTTTGCAATAATCACATAATTAACATATTTCTTTTTAAAACTTAACTTTACAAAATGCAAATTAACTCTTTTTCTTCAACAATTTTTGAAACCAACTGCCCAACACACTTGCCACATACCTGCCAGTTAGACTGTACAAATAAAAATTGTATATTTAAATTTGTAACATATTTCAAACTGCAACATTGCAAACATTGACCTCCTAGAAAATGGCGTCTGGCTTCAGTTTATTTTTGAAGTCGTGTATATAGTGTAACTATATAGAATCAAAACATAGAGCAGCAAGCAATGCTTATTACAAGAAATGACTTATACAGAGTGTCCATTTGAATAAAATTGGATTCTTCCGTAGGGACTTCAATATCGGTTTTAGAGAAAAATGTTTCAGATAAAACTTGTAGGGTTTGAATAGCTACACAAACTAAAACTATTTTTAAGACTACAGAATGCAGTTGTTACTGGGCAGCATAACATGATTTTTTTAACAGAACACCCCGTATATTTTTATGTATTTTTTATCCTCCACCTATTCGTCTATACAATTTAATTAATTTATTTCAATTTTTCTGCAGAGTTGCCACGTTATGAATTTTCTAGTGAAGAAACTGACAGATGAACAGCATAACATGATTTTTTTTAGTGAAACACCCTGTATATTTTTACATAATTTTTATCCTCCGCCTATTCGCCTATAAAATTTTATTAATTTATTTGAATGTTTCTGTGCCACGCACTTTTTTTTTATACAAAAACTGATCGATGCATAACATGAAAAAAATGGCGTATTGGCGTTAATTTTCAAAATTGAGAAACGAAAATTGGAATTCTGTTAATAAAGATGATCCCTTATGTTTAGACAAAAATATTTGGTGACATTGTACAGGGTGTTTATTTGAGAGCAACCCTTTTAGTAATTTTTAAATGGCTATAACTAGATAAAAATAATAAAGTATTGACCTTAGCTGGGAAGCACCCTCTATTAAATGAAAGAGAATTGATTGCCTTTTTATAGTTTAACAAAAAAACGACCATTATTTTTGGGCCATGGTGTATACATAACTTCTTTTATTTTAACTTACCCCTCAGTTTTCTTTGCAAGCACTCTGAGATCATCTTCTGTTAGCTGAGTGGGGGTGTTTCCTAAATGTATCTTAAACATAACAAGGCGTGCGTGTTCTTCAGGCAATGGAATGTAGATGCGCTTTTCAAATCTTCGCCGAATAGCAGCATCCAAGACCCATGGAATATTGGTAGCGCCCAGCACTAAGATGCCCTCAGAGTCGTGACCGACACCTACAAGCAAAAAAAAATAGAATGTCAGTTCAGAATTAATTGAGAAAGACCTGCAATAACAAACTAATACCTAAAATTAATAATTATTTTGAACGTTCCTTAGAATATTGCAAACTAAACAAGAAAAAAAATTACAGGTTGTTTTAAAACTGAACAATCACAATGATTATTAAATTATTACATCTTTTAATGTACAGGGTGGCCCACCTACGATCTGGTATATGGGTAGTAACTTTGTTAATATTAAAGCAATGAAAAAACAATGTTGGATCTTATTTGGCCAATTTTTTATGACAATTCAATGGTGAAAACAAAAACTCTTTGTGTAATTTATCCTAGTTCATATCCGTTACAGTTTCCGAGATACCAACAAAGAGCACAATTAAAGTGGACACCCTCTACATAACAATTTACCTAACTCAAGTTAATGTTAACTTATCGCTAATTCTGAGCTAAAACGTAGCTTGTAAATTCTTACCTTGCATTTGTACAAGAAATTCGGTTTTAATTCTTCTAGCAGATTCGGATTCGTTGTCGGAACGCGCCGAACATAAAGAGTCCACTTCATCAATGAAAATAATACTAGGCTTGTGTGAACGGGCCAAGTCAAACAGGTTCTTTACCAGCTTCTCCGATTCACCCAACCATTTCGAAACGAGATCCGACGATGATACAGAAAAAAACGTGGAGTTGTTTGCTTCGGTTGCCACCGCTTTTGCTAAGTATGATTTACCGGTACCTGGAGGCTGTAATTAAAATGAATATGTAAATCAAGCAAACAAAATAATTACAAAAGTTTACGTACTCCGAACAATAAAATACCCTTCCATGGTATTCTTTTGCCCGTAAAAAGGTGCGGAAACTTAATGGGTAATATAACGGCTTCTTTTAAAGCTTCTTTTGCTGCATCCAGACCTGCTACGTCTGACCATTTGACGTGTGGCTTCTCTACAATTATAGCACCTTCCAATTTCGCTTGCAATTTTTTCTTTTCTGGATCATCGCCGTCTTCACTGTCACTATCGCTCTTCTTTCCATCTCTAGATTGAGACAAATATTATAATCAGTAAAATTTAACAATTTTTTGCACAAAGCATCAACCCCTTCGGTTTAATAAATATCTACAATATTTGAAGATATGGAAGCGACACACGTCAAAAAATTAATTTTTGACGTCAAAAAAGCATGGAAATCAATCGAAAAATCAATATAAATAATTTATTTTCAGACGTCAATAAACTTTTGATGCTTAAACTGAAATGTAGACGTCAATAAATGAATTTTTGACGTCGTTAAATGCTGCCACTTAGCGGGATGTTTATGGTAGGATTAGAATCATACTGCGAAAATCGACTTACAAAGAGCTCCCTGCCAAAACAGAGCACACGTACATTCGCACAAAATTGTTAAACCACACTGGACTAATAACTGGAATAATTTAATAATAATGTGGCATGTGCACTAGGGCAATGCGTGAATTATAAAATCACAGTATCAAATAGTCCTTGGGATGGGACGTATAATGTTCTTTGCAATAAACCCAGCATAAAGCGCACTCTTGTGACAGCTAAATCAAATAAGAGCAACTAATTTGGTGTAACGACCGACTAAGACTTAGCTACTACGCCGGCTGCGCCTTTAGCTGGCAGCATAACCCGATGTCAATAAATTATTAATTTGACGTCAAAAATTCAGTTTTTTTGCGTCAATAAATACATTTCCGACATCAAAATCAATGGGACGGCTGAAAATAATTAATTATGGTAGAAGAATAGCATTTGTGTCGATTTATTACTTAATTCTAAATTGGGTAGGTTATGTTCAGACTTTGTTCAGAGATCAATAATTGATTTCAAAAAATTATTATTAGTGACGTCAAAAAATCTGTTTTATTTAATCATATTTAAATTAATTTTTGACGTCGAATTATACATTTTAGACGTCTAAAGCCACAAAATACAACGATTTTTTAAAGGTAAAAACAAGCATTTTTTGACGCAAAAAATTCATTTTCTCACAATTACTGTTTAAAAAGGAACGTTAACGAGGGTTCCATAGTTGGGCATCATGCGCTCTCACGCACTTGGGTCGAAAAGCCGTTTTGTGCCTTTCCTATTTCAATTTTAAGCATTCAAAATTAATTGTTCTTCTAAGAAAAACATTACCCAAGCTCAACTTTAAAAGTTAACCCTACTACCCTAATTGAAATATCGATTTGGGATTTGGTTTGTTTAAATTAGTACGTATGAGGGTTTCTTAATCTCCAAGAACTTTTTTTAAATTGTTGTACGCACTGCGTTAAAAGAAGCAACCAAAGATTAGCCATTTTTTGCTTCAAGAAATTTAAGTTAACGTTAGTGCCATTCGGCACCATTTGCCTGGATCGAACTCATGCGCCAATATGTTATACCCTGCCAAATATAGAACCATTTTCATAGAAACGAAACGGGAATTTTTCAACTCCAACCCTGCAAAAAACGGCTTTTGGATATAAAGTATTCTAAAAAGTTTATAACCTCGATCACACCTATACGGTGTTGTAGCACTCGAAGAGCTATATCCAATGCTGCAAGCACCGACTCGCCAGCCCACCTGCTTTTGAAGTTACCACATGCCAAACAAACACATTTAAGACACTCTGGCTAAATTTTCAAAAACGGTTCTGAAGAGAAGACAAAATGTGCGAAAAAATCAGAAGGGGCCGAACTACTGGTTTTGGAGATACGGTGCAATCGAAAATGATTGAACGTGCCGCTTCATACCGATTTGATCTTGTCCGCTTACTACTTAATGTGATCTTGACTAATTCCACTGGCGTGCAATGGTAATTTAAATAGCGCGGGAAATTTAAAAATGGGTGGCGTGTTCTTTATATGAATGTTGGTGCACCATTTTTTTTAGCAAAATAATTACCGTGAGGGATTTTTAAAGACTTTTCTTGTTGTAAATTACGATTTATGTTAGTAAATTTTTATATTCCAAAAGTTAACCTATAGGTTAAAAAACAAGACAATTTAATGACATAATTTAATAACACAATTTAATTAATAAAAAAACACATTTTTCTTGATTGTTGCTTACAATAATTGCTCAATTTAACAATTTAATAACAGTTTAAATTAATAAAAAACACATTTTTCAATAACACAATTTAAATGAATACAAAAACCAAATTCTTTGTAAGATAGTTGTTACAATAACTGCTCGAAATGCCCTCCATCATTGTCTAAACAAACATTGGCCCTGCGCTTCATATTTTCAAAAACGGCTACTAACTGTCTCGGTGTGATTTCATTCACGGCATTTACTATGGCCTCTTGTAACTCCTCCTCGATTTGTTGGGACTTGCATCCATTCGTTGCTGAATATCATGTACAGTGTCTTCGGTAAGTACAGATGACCTGCCCGTAGACTTTCCTTTGCAGACGCTGCCTGTTTCGTGGTAACGTTGAATAATACGACGAACGTGTTAACTAAAAATTTCATAGTGAACTGCTTCGTTGGGAAAATGCTCTTGGAACTGATTGAAACAGGAGGGATAAGAGTACTGCCAAACACCATTTTGGTCACGTTCTCCGGATCTAAAGTACGCTTCCAAAATAAATTTATCATGCTCTATTGTAAACACCATATTAACCTAAAACTACACACCTATTATCGTCCTCATTTAAAATAAACTTTGTAATTTTATTGTCTTACCTAATAAAGGGAACGAATACAAACTTTGAGTTTTGAAAAAAACTGTTATAACGTGGGGATTACAAAAACGAGAACAATAACACAAAAGAAAACAATAACTGTTATTATTACGACATTTGACAGGTTGAACGCGCGTACGCTAATGGATTCTAGGGATCTAAGTATTGATAAACAACAGGTTCGCGGACACATCGAAACGCATTTTTGATAATAATGGGACCAGATCGTGGTCACGTGACCTTCAATCATTTTCGATCACTCCGTATAAAAGAACGAATGTAGCCACTCAAAGAGACATTTACTTAAAAACAGTTTTTTGCGATCTGCAAGTTGAAGAACGCCTTTCAACTTATTAGGCATTAACACATGTGTAGAGGGCTAACCACAGTCAAAACAAAAATGTTGATGACATCATCACTTACAACATACAAAATGAAACAAATATCTGTCCACTACAATATTTAAAAAAAAATATTGTTAAAAATTTCTTCACGACACTAAAATTAATAACAATAGTACCTTGGATTCAGAAGTTTGAATAAACCTGTATTTAAAATCGTGCAACATAATTACATAGGCTCACATTTATGACATCATGGGACAAGTAAAAACATAAAACAAAAACTTACTTGGAATTGTTTTCACCATCCTTAATAGGTTTCTTTGTTCCTTTTTTAATGGACTCCTTTATCTTTTCTGCTCTCTCCAAATACTGACAACATTTTGCACGGATGCTTTCTTTTGCTTTTTCCCCTTGGGCTTCGTCTAATTTAAAAATAAAAAAATAATAATAATTACAATATTTACTTCAAATTATATTAAATACTAAATAAAAAAATTGAAAATATTAAATATATGTAACACGCCAAAAGTTTATCAATTACATTCCCGTTAAATTCATCAGTTATCAAACCAAGTGCGATTTTCATATGTTCGTTTATCTTCTCTTTCTTAGTTAATACTTAAAAATTTTAAAAAGTGATTTTCTTTAATCTTATCTACCTACGTTTCCTGCAGTACTGATAAGTCTGCAATGCTCATTTCTGTTCCTGGTAATTCAATGGATGTCAAAATTGACGTGTAATACAATATAAAATATACAAACCACAAGCTTTACTTAATCGTAAGTTACTAAATTTAAAAATAAAAATTTTAAATGAGGTTGCTGCGCATTTATACAGGGTACATTTAATGGCTCACTATTGCTATCTGTTATTACAGAGTTAGTTAAATTATCAAAGTAATATATATTACAGATATTTTAAAGTTGAATTTGGTTATACAGGGTGTTCACTGCAACAATACAAAAATTTCGAACTTAAATGTATCAAATAATTATCTGTATATAAAATACTTAATTACTTTAACAATATTTATTTATTTTAACCTTATAGGTCTTTTGGAATGTTTACATGCCATTGTCAGAGGTTAACATGCCGAAATACTATAAGGTTAAAATAAATAAATATTGTTAAAGTTATTAAGTATTTTATATACAAATAATCATTAAATATGGACTTTAATAAAGTAAAGCTTGAATTTATAAATTAAATGTATCAAACTTGAATATTTTTAATATAACACCCTGTATATTTGTACGTAGTTAAATAGAGCTTTTTGCGCTCTATTAATTTTATTAACCAATAGTTATATCAAAAACCAACTGTTTCCGAGAAAATTAGATTCAGAAAAAAAATTGGGTAATTTTTTTTTCAAAATTAATAGTACTTTTTCTAAGAATTTTTTTTAATTTTTCTGCCAGTACTTATTCAATTTTGTTGTTGATAGAATTATTTTATGCAGTCTAAAACAATTATTTTTGTAAATATGAAGCTTCTACTCGTTCTTAAGTGCATTAGAATTCGCTACACATATAAGTAAACTGTATAAGGAGGTCATTGCAAAAATAATATAAGCAAGTTGTGACCCAAATGTAGCCGAAACGGCTCTCTATGCATGGCTTAGAGCTCTTCCAATGCCTATCATAAAATAACGTAATTATATTAATATGCAACAGGCGCCAAGGAAGCGACAAGTGTTTTGTATGTTTATATGCGCCATCTTCTGTGGACGAGTAGAAGCTTTATATTCATAAAAATAATTTTATTAGACTTCACAAAAATAATTTTTCTTTGCTACAAAATTATTTTTCTTCGACTTCACAAAATTATTTTTACGGATTTTACGCAATTTATAATAAATTTTTTGTGCCAGAAAAATGTGTGCAAAAATTACTCTCTTGGCACTTGTTGCATAATATACTATTTTTTTTGAAATATTTTATTTTTTTACTCTTGTATTAAAAATTTACTGAATTTGTAATATGGCCTGTCACATCTAGAAATATTTTGATTCCACCAAAACTGCATATATTTTGCCTAGAATGTAACATCATCTAGTGGTTTGCGTTATACTTTAAAAATTTAATTATTAAAAGCCAGGTAGCTGTACTTATCAGTTCACGTAGGAGGTCATTCCTTACTCGTCAAAACTAAAGTTGGAATTTGATGTAAAATACAATTCAAATTTTATTTTTCTGCATTTATGCTAACTAATCACTAATCTCATATGGTAATTTTGGAGTACCACTTAGCAGCACCTCTGCAGCACACAAAATTTGTTGGAAAATGCCTGATGTGGCAGGTCATATAGAGACGTCGGTCAATATTAGTGCAGGAGACCGTGAAACATATATTAAAGAATATTTGGAAAACTACCAAAGTTGAAAGCCTAGGAAAAGGTTAACTAGTGAAAATCATACAACAAATCTTAATTTTTTTGAAATACTGAAAGATTCAATTTTGAACAAAGTTGAAACACCTTGAAAATATTGGTATAAGCTGTCGTTAAAGAAAAACAGGCGCAGCCTAAATAAAGGAAGAGGAAGAGCAAAGTTGACGTGAAGCAATATTGTTGTTGCTATGGTATGGACCATTCTATTGGCAATAACAATGTTGTTAAATAACAATTTTGTTACAGTTCGAACAGAATTCCATTGACTGATTTTTCTTATGTTATGTTCATTTTTTAACCATTATCCGTGGATTTCTTTTAAATACCTTGCTGCCCAGCAATTTGTACGATACGTGTTAATGGAAATATAAAATCAAACATTCACATATCCATTACTAGATCATGTTTTTATATGGTTCACTTAAAAGCATAAAATTCGGTAGTAATTTTGAAAAGAACAGACGTATGATCTGATGTTACAAATTAAAATACGGTAGCACAATTTCATGTTAAAGCGTCTTATACGTTCAGCTTGTCACATTATCCGTCGTTACATTAAAGAATAACATTAAAAGTAAGATTTCGGTTACCCAATAGTTAGAATTCGCCTGTTGTTCTCATAGCTACAATTCTAATCACAACAATTGCGTAACGTTATTCAACTTACCGCTACAGCTAGGCCACTAATACTAATAGCTAACTTGAAACTTACATTTAATTGCATGTAAGAAGTATTCGACACCATGTTCGTAAAGTCGAAGGGCTTCTTCATAATTTTTGTTACGATCTTCCTCTGTTGCTTTTGTAACAAGTTCAATAGCTTTCTGAAGGGTTGTACCGGAGGCCATAGCAGCTAATTATTATAAATTTCCTGAAAAATCCTCAAAATCCCATAAATTTGACATTGTAATGATGAAGCTGTCAAAATCAACTTACCTATATTCAAATTTACTTGAAAATAACGTAGAAATTAACTAGACTTATGTAGAAATAAACATAACACAGACAAGGCGGTTAATTACGACACACGTAAAACTTATTCCCTTTATGAGTTTTCTAAAAATTATTCAAGGTTCATGATGGCTCACACATACGAAGTAATACTTCTATGACGTCATACCGATAATTGTGGGTCTTTCACAACTACTCATTACTGTCGGCAATAAAATCAACATGCGCTGTGCATGACAGTTAAAAATTCAACAAACAGTGACATCTAGTAGACAAAATTACAGCTAGAAGCTTTTATCAAATAATTTTTTTGTACACCCGTACAATCTCTTAAATTCACCATTATTAGAAGTTATTAGACATAAGAAACCAAGCGTCTGCATACATAGGACCAAGTCATGCAATTCTATTGTTCCTAAATCGTAGACGCAGCAAAGTGCACACGGTGCACAAGTGTGGATTAATAACAAGTATCAGTTATAATTGCCCTAGGTGTGTAAAGAATGGTAATATGCAACCGGATTCTCTGGAGGAAGCATGGTCTTTTGGTTCCCCGCTTATCACCGCCCCTGTCTATCAGCATCTTTGTTACCTGGTGTAATAGATCTATTACGAACAAAATAGTAATAAGATCTCAAACATTGGCTACACCTCACACAATATTTGTAAAATTTTGCAACCCTATAGAAACAGAGCTGATTTTTCCCTCCCTCAGTTTCTCTGTGACACACTCTCTAAATTTTTTAAATTTGAAAATTAATGTTTTTAAATGCCATTAACGGAAATTACTTTAAAAAATCGCGTTTGAGCTAGATTGTTCATTAGGGACAGTAAAAATTTCTATACATAACTTTCATATACCGAAACACTTAAAAAAAAAACAATGCTGCCCCCCCCCCCCCCTTGTTCGGTATCTTTCGTGGTTTTAATGTTTCAATTTAGAGAGGCGACCAAGAGCCCTTATTCATGAGAAGCCAAAACAGTAGCGTAACTACTGAGGCACCGCGGGTGTCGGGCCCGTTTTTTACAGCTTTTTTCCTCTAAACATAAACAAATATCCATTTTTTTTGTGTCAAGCTAAGCTATTTGTTTTTCAACGGCTGTCTTTTAACGAATATCTCAATATATCGGTAAGTTTAAAATGTTAGGGTACTCTGAAGTAATAAATTAGTCGCACACTTTTCTTTGTATTTTAGGATCCTTTTTATGTATAATAAATTCTTAAAACAATTTTGAACTACGTTTGTATCAAAGATTGCAACTGTTTTACATGAAGTTGGTAATAGGTTAGACCACCTATCCATCTACAAACTTTAGGAAAAGATAAGTTGGTAGAGTCATCTACCAGTGAAGCTTAATAATAAAACGCAAGAGCTAATACAATAATGACCAATCTACTAACATTTTTCAACTAGACAGGATTCCCAAAGTGTCTACTACGGACCAAAAATGTTTCATATTTTGTTAAACTTGATAAATTACACTGTTTTCGTGTAATAAAATAATTAAAATACACTAAGTAAAGTTACTTTAATTCTAATTAAAAATATGTATATCAAAGACAGTCTTGGTTTCAGTAGCACATTATAAAATGTTTCGGAACCTCTGTCTTAAAATATTAGGTCATCTTTGTTTTTGTTGTATGAGTTGGTGATCCAAGCTAACCTAATTGTGTTGTGGTGAATAACGAAAACCGTTTTGTGGTCAAAATGTCTCTCACAGAGAAAGCCCAAGCAGGTTTTAAAATCATTGTGTCTATGTCGGCACTGCTTACTACGTTTTACACAGTGGTGGAATTAATGCTGTTTTTGTCTAATCCAAGCAGCAGCAATGTTCAAAAATTTTCTCGAGGTAGGTACCCAGTTGGAAAAAAGCCCTTGTATTTAGATCTTGGACGGGGTAGATATTCATTTTAAGTAATTAATTATAATTTAATAAGAAAGGTATAAAAACTAATTAATTGCCTCTTTTAATTTTAATGAGGTTATTGTAATATTTTTTCAAAAGTGAAAATTTTGTAACGAGTACTAACCAACACAAAAATGAAAGACGGATGGGTGAGTATAAATCGTCCTGGGAAGATTAAGGTACAGACTGATCCCATGTTTTTATAGACCCAGTGCTGACTACTTTTTTATTCAAAAAAGTTGTCTGCCGTTTGGAACGCTCGATCGCCCAATTTGTACTCGATACAAAGGCAGAAATAATTAGATGAGAATTTTTTGTGGAAAAAGGTTAAATATTAATCACTTAAGACGTTAGCATTTTTTAGGTCTCTTAAAAATGTTACTTGTCTTACTAGTGAAAAGCCTTTGAAATAAATTATAAATAAATATGAGCTTCAATGCTTTTTTCTATTAAAAATAGCTTCTTCAAATTTAACTTTTAGTCATCCTGAATATTTTAAAATAAAATTATAGTCCAGAAGTACCAAGTAGAGTGTATTGTATAACAACTATTGTCGATGGCCAGTTTTTTTTGTGTTATTACCTTAAAAATTTGTTAGAACAGTGCAGCACTCCTTTGACCTTTTTCTATTTTCTTCTGCGTAAATATGTTAGACATGGAAATAAACCGCATAATAATTAATTATTGTTTTGATCATTATTTGTAGACTGTACTCTGTTAAAATTTGTGTTTTAGTATTTTTAGGGATTAAAATTGAATTTATATATCAGAATCTTAAATATACCTTAAATGTTTTACAGGTGATTTTTGGATGTCTGCATCCTGGTCTTTATTCATTAATCAACTGTTACTGAGCATTTTCTTATTGCAACATTCTATATTAGCACTTCCCGAAGTTAAAAACTGGCTTTCGTCGAAGTTAAAATTGCAAGTACTTCAACGCAGTGTTTATATTATTTTAACTTCACTCGCTTTACAGGTAATAATATATCTACATTTATAAATTTTTTTTTATTTTCAGGGTGGTCAAAAGTTTACCTTTTAAACTTAGGTAGGTGATTCCTTAGTCTATTTTAAGAAAAAAAAGTTCCCATGAACTTGTGTCCTATAATGCTTTTGAAGGGAGCTACGTCCCCTTGAAGAAAGCGAATAAAATTTAAATTTTAATTAATATCTCAGACAGCTTATAATATAAAATAACGAAATTTGGCATACGGTTTACTACTAATAAGTGCTAATATCTAACAGCATCCAAATAAAATTATTTAAACCAGAGGCGTCGCAAACTGCGGGGGAGGTAGAGTAGCGGGTAAAGTCGTTTTTATTTGTTATTATTGTAATCTTCAATTTTTTTACCAATTTGAGTCAGTAATATTAGTAATATAATTATTCTACATTAAAAAATGCATAAAAATGGCACTCTTAATTTTTTTGTACGAACCAGAAAAAATCAATTTAAACATTTTTCTTGAGATTAAGATAAAACTTTTTTTTGATATTGTGACTGACTTAAAATGGTTAAAAAAATCGAAGATTACAAAACTTTATAATTTTTTTATATATAAAAATGACCTCCCCCAGCTTGGGACACCTCTGGTTAAATTAACTTTATTGTATTATCATGGTGTTAGATAGTAGCACCTACTAGTACTAAACCGTATGCCAAATTTTGTTTTTTTATATTAAAGGGTGTCGAAGATGTTAATTAAAACTTAAATTTCATTTGCCCCCTTTAGGCGGCCCTAGCTCCCTTCAGAAGCATTTTAGGACACATGTTTACATGAACTTTTTTGATCATTTCAATGAGTACAATACGTTTTCATATAGCCAGCCCGCCATTTTTGTTGCACCCTGTATGAAAGGGTGTCTTGAGATATTAATTAACATTTAAATTTTATTTGCCCCCTTCCGGCAGCCGTAGCTCCCTTTAGAAGCATTTTAAGACGCATGTTCATTGGGAACTTTGTTTCTTAAAACGGTCTAAGGAATCACCTACTGAAGTTTGAAAGGTAAAGTTTCGACCACCCTGTGTAAGTCTGACATTCATTCATTGGTTGATTAGAAATAAACGGGCGTGGCCTCAGTTCAGTGTCTGTTTTTTATGATCATGCAAATGATACAATAGAACTTTGAGTTTGTAAGGTAAACTCTAAAAAAAACAATTATCGTAACAACTGTAATTTTCAGGTAGTGATAAAATATTGGCGTGATGTTCCAGAAGTTACGTTGTGGAGTATTAATACAAATATTAAATTATATTGGTGGTCTTTTATAACACTACATGCTTTTGCCTGGGGAGTCATTTATGTTGGATCCATTTGTATGGATGTAAATGAACTGTTGGGTATCAAGCAGGTTTGTATAGTTAACATAAGACGATCACTTGAACTTATATGTATAAAAATATCTTCTAAGTTGGTGATACGTTTACGACTAGAATTGTCATCGTAAAATGGTCTAAAATTTTACATTTAGATATAGAAAAAATTATGGAATTATAGAGAAAGTTTTAGCTTTTTCAAATTTCTAATAATTTTTAAAACAAACTTCTGTTGAAAA
Organism: Ctenicera cuprea; assembly: GCA_958336395.1. Lineage (NCBI taxonomy): Eukaryota > Metazoa > Arthropoda > Insecta > Coleoptera > Elateridae > Ctenicera > Ctenicera cuprea. The sequence continues at coordinate 12,645,358 of OY284495.1, read as the reverse complement.
ATAACTCGCATGTAACTGAAATACATAGCGAGCGAGCCACAAGTATGGTGACACCAATTTTCTGCTGTTAATATCTATTTAAAAAAATGTTTTAAATAAAAGAAAACTTTAAATTTAAAAGTTGTTGGTAATTAACTATGTAACTATGTTATACGATGGGTATGGGTAACCGTTTTTGGTGTCTAAAACATTAATTTAGTAATATTAGTTCACAGTTGTCAAAATTTTTGCAAATTAGTAAAATAACTCGAAAACCACTAATTTTAGGATCACGGCACACAGTGGTCGGAAAAGCGAAAAAGCTGGCCAAAACTAGGATAAGTTTCCGAAATTAGCAAAATCTTGGATACTCAAGTTTTTGAGGTCGCTAAATACGAATTTGAAACCAGACTTTCAAAATTCAAAATGGCCGATTCAAAATGGACGAAGCATTTTAAAAAAAATATTTGATTTGAGCGAAACTTTGTACACCTTAGTTTTTGAGGTCGCTGAATACGAATTTGAAACCAGAATTTCAAAATTCAAAATGGCGGACCCAAAATGGCCGACGCATTTTGAAAAAAAAATTTGATTTGAGCGAAACTTTGTACACTTTGGTTTTTGAGGTCGCTGAATACGAATTTGAAACCAGAATTCCAAAATTCAAAATTATTTATTAGGCAAATGTATGTGAACGTGTTACAATAAATGTATCAGTATATAAAATAATGTAATAAAGAGTATAAATAGTTATTTATTATTGTCATTCGAATCATCATCATCACAAGTGTGCCACAAGTGTAGCCAAACTTGGTAGATTTCTTTGTAAATTCTCGAAGTATGCACTATTAGCTGTACACTCAATTGTAAAACTTGGCTGGATCTCCTGGGATCACAACTTTTTCGATGATAAATGATGCATGTGTTTTTAGATTCATAGTTATTTTAGACAATTGTTTAACACAACTTTAAATATATTCAAACAAAATTCAGAATTAAACTATATTGCATAAAAATATTCTACATACCTCCAGAAACACTCTCCATTGCACGAAATTGAAAGCACACACTCCAGTAACATATTATTACAATATGAATACCGCGCAATATTATATTTGCAGAGAAACACAGCCCAGGCTACTCTGACAGCAGCCGTACGTTGGGCTGCTGCAAAGAAGCAGGTACAAAAGGTAGCTAGCTGTCCTTTTGTCAAACTATTCACTAGGTCCCTCTGTTGATAAATTCTTATTACTACGACCATCTGGCGACTTTGATTTTTTGACTTTTGGCCAGCTTTTTCGCTTTTCCGACCACTGTGCGGCACCTTAAGAGTTTTATATCTAAAATTCAAGGTAAAATCTAAAAATGCAATAATATACAGGGTGTTTCATTTAAAACAACAAAGTAATGTGCTGTATAGGCATATTTAAACACCCAGTATAATTGGTAACAATTTTAGGTTATACAGCAGTTAATTACCAACAACTTTTATTAAGAAAAAAGTTTGATGTTTCCAATACTTTAGGAAGTTATAGTGAGGTGACACTTAAACGACTCACCCTGTAGATACAAATACCCTGAATCGTTAAAAAATCGGTGTCTCCATACTTTTGACTCGCTCTGTACATACAATATCAATGTCTTTTTACAGGTGTATTATAATATTCAACATTTTCCCGATCCCAATACATATAAATCACTGGAACTAAAACGACTGTATGCACATATGCGACATCCTAGTTTCATAGGTTTTCTCATCATTTTGTGGGCAGTTCCTTGTATGAGGTAGATAGAGATATTTATTAAATATGATGATTGTACGCAATATTAAATATTATTTTATTTCTAGCTTGGATAGATTACTTTTGGCTTTCATTTGGACCACTTACATGTATTTGTCATGGAATACAGATCGAAGCGATTGCCGATATCAAAATCTACAGTTCGTTAAAAAATATCATGAGTTTAATTATTATGTGAAATGATATCAACGTTCTGTTTTGCGAATCTCAATTTTTTTTAAGTTCAATATAAACTCATGTTTCGTACTACCTTTCCTCGCATAATTTAATTTTTCACATAGTTGTCATAGAAGGGAAGAATAAGTATTTTCTGTAACATTAGTATTTAGGGGAAATGATTACTTTTCACTTTTATGAAGTTTTTACGATGTGATGAGTGTCATGATCTTATTTTTTATAAGCTGGAATATCCAATGTGTTCATTTGATTTTTTTATTATTTTTTTAAATAATATATGCCGATATAGTACATAAGAAATTTTATAAATAAAATATTTTGCCACAAATATATTAAATATTTATAATAAACTAATAGGAACAAAAATTAGGTATTTTATTTTCCAATGTATGAGAGAGAAGGAAGATTGAAAACGTGCAAAACTCGTCGCTGCTGCTCTCCCATACTGTTTACGTTGTTAATATTCTCACGCCAATAAATTAATTTTAATGAAAATTAAAGAGATAAAAAGAATTAAACAAAAAGTAACAATGCCCCAGTGGGAATTTGAACTTGCTATAGCCTGTGCAATAGGATATTGTAATGTAGCTGTAAGCATAGTAGTGGCGATTAAATCGCACAGAAGCAAGGTAAGCGCCCTACGGCTAATTAGATATTACGCTGTGGACGTTAAGACCCAAAATCGCCGTAAATAGTTTATTTGAAAAGTTATCATAAATATGAAAAGAATGAAAAATTTATTTTTTAACTCGAGCTAATTGATAGGCATAGTTAAAATCACGTAACTTCTGGAAACGCATTGTTGATCGCGAAGCACTTCGCCTGGACTTTCCTATACTTTGGAAATTGTTATCATATTTTCAAAAATATTTTTGTATCAAGAAAAGGTAGTTTCAGAACATTTTCGTACAACCTACGTTTCGACTTGCATGTCAGAGCTGGGTCATACCTGGATACTTTTAAAATAATTGTAAAAGAACTTTTAGCGGAGTAAAATTTTTCAGTACTCGGTATTATGAACAGTACCCGGGTATTTATGAAATTTGGGATACATTACGATAAAGTGATTAAAAGGCTGCCACTGACTGCTTGTGTCGGCGGTTTGCCTTAGCGAGATCATTGTTTGGTCTTGGGCACTGTCCGGCCAAGTATTTAACCAAAGTGCCCAACATTCGGCCTAATACTGAACATATGTCCAAAGTGCCGAATATTAGGTTAATTTTTCGGCCAAGTATCAAACATTAAGCTAAACATTCGGCGAAGTACCAAATATTACCTAACTCAAGCCAATTATTGGGCGATGTGCCGAATACTTAGTGGTAATAAATTTGTGGGTTAATTGCTTTACATAAGCAGACAGCTTCGATAGATATAGACTCCGTACAATTACATTTAATAATATTATTAGAAGTTAACTGCAGTATGTTTTATCAGCTTTATTATGTATTACCTACGTTTTCATCTAAATATACATTCAGAAAGTATTTTGTATTTAAGCTTCAGAATATTTTTGTTTCCTATAATTTTGTAACTATAAAAATGACATTACCAAAAAAAAAATTATACAGTTTTGTATGCTCTATAATTATATTATTTTGCATACCAACTTGCACATTACAAATACTTTTCGGGATTAAAGAGATAATCCGAGGGTAGTCCAAGGGAAGTCCGGGGAAGACTGAAGGAAGTACTTTACTAAGGGGAAGTGTACAAATTTTAGCCTAACAAAACAAACATCACACAAAAAACTATCCTATGTACTTATTTTTTATTGACTTGTCTTATCGCTTACATAAGATAACTTAACAAATAAAATATGAGGCTGATTACAATATACCAGAAAATCTCTTTAATCACTAAACACTACAATAGCCAAGCTTATTTTGTAAAAAATTTTAAATTAATTGCAATTACAACAGTACATTAACACCACAGACACTAATAAGCTTCTCCTTCTTCATATTCGTCTTCGTAGTGACGGCTACCATTGTGACTATTATCGGGCTCATATTTTTGTTCTTCTTGATCATCCTCATATTTGACGTGTGCGGGAGTATACGCCTGTGTGTGATACTGGGGATACTCTGGATAATCTAGAAAAATTATTATTATATCATGTTTTGAATCAAGTTAAAAAAATTCATTTTAAATTAAATAAATGTGATTTGCAATAAATCTGGGGGAAACAACAAAAGTTTAGGTACCAATATTAAGCTTACTAAAAATTATATATATTTTTTTTTATTATGTAAGAAAGTAAATAGTATGTGATGACATAAAAAGCGTCATATATATGCAGCAAGTGTCTTTCCTGCCACAACAAGTAAAACATGTGGCAACACTGTCAGTGCCTTTAAAAAAGGCTGGATTTATGTGCACTAACAGTGTTGCCAGATAGGTTTTCCCTACCACTATAAGAAAAATATATCTGGCAACACTGTAAATTTATATAGATCCTTGCACTAATGGTGTTGCCAGATAGGCTCTCCCTACTACCACAGATAAGGTTAACACTACAGATACACGGTAAATATGTGAGCTATCGGCAGCTTGTTTTATATGATTAATAATCTGCAAAAAGATGGCGCTACAATGACAATTTATAATTAAGTCACAGATGACTGTAATTGAGCAGATTACTTAGCACATATTCAAACCAAAAGTTGGACAGCCATCTGCCATGTTTAATTGTCAAATTGCAATTTTTCGTAAATAATTAATATTGAAGCCAATTCTACTTAAATTATATTCATGATGTGACAGATGCACTCAAATCCGCGATAAAACAGTTTCCAACACATTTCAACAGTAATAAACAAATAGCGATAGCAGCGCCCTAAAATTGGTCCGGCGCGTTGTTGCCAAACTAACGCTAATTTCGTCTCCAAATATGGGCGGACATTTTGTATAAAGGGTCGTATATCTGTAGTGTTAACTTTATCTGTGCTACTACAATAGCTGTAAATGCATATAGATCTCTGCACTAACAGTGTTGCCAGATATATTTTACCTATCCTAGCAGAGCAAACATATCTGACAACACTGTCGGTGCTTTTCAGAGTCGCCCCCCCCCCCAGTTCGATTTCCTGAACTGGTGAGATTATAAAATATTTTTCGTAATAGAAGTTGTTAAGAATCAAGTGTTGTTTAACCTAAAATTACTCTCTATTATACTGGGTGTTAAGTTATGCTTGTACAGCACATTATTTTGTTGTTTTAAATTGAATACCCTGTATACTATCATCTTTTTAAATTTTACATTTAGTTCTAGAAATAAAACTTTTTTTCATAAATTTAGACATTAGTAGGCTAATATTACAAAATTATTGTTTTAGACACCAAAAGTTAATCCGTCTAAAAATGTAATAATATACGAGGTATTCCATTGAAAAACCAAAGTAATATGCTGTATAAACACACCCAGTATAATCAGTAATAATTTTAGGTTATGCATAATTTAGGAAATGAAAGTGGGATAATACTTAAATGACTCACCCTGTATAAATGTTGGATTTATACGAACTAACAGTGTTGCCAGATATGTCTTCCCTACTACAATAGGAGAAATATATCTGGCAAGACTGTAACTACATATAAATCCAGTCTCACTAGCAGTGTTGTCAGGTATGTTTTTCCTACTACAATAAGGAAAATATACCTGGCAACACTGATAGCGCATACAAATGCAACCTTAGACTGATAAGAACACTTAAAATTGGTAAACGTAAACTTTTGTAAAAGGTATATTTAAACTAAATTAACTATATTATAACTAAAACAATACTACAGAAATATATTGGGTAAAAAAGTTGTTTAATGATGAACAAGACTGTACGAGGTTTATACTACCAATTAGTCAAAACTTTATAACTAAAGGCCCTGTAAACCTCTTTATTATATTTTTGCAATGAAATTTTGTATGGTTTCTAAAACGATGAGTGATGATAAAATGAATGATATGAAGGAAATGAAAATGATGCTGAATAAAACCATACCAATAAATTTCATTGCGTTAAACCAAACATCTAATAAAAAATACCCAAACCAAATACAGGGATGCTCGACAATAAAAAATGCACATCTTTTCATAAAATTCATACAAACAGATTGTCACTAGTTTACTTGAAACACGAGCAACTAATGAGTGTACCAAGGAAGGGAGATAATAGGCGAGCCAAGTAGGGGATTCACGTACTATAAATTTAAAGAGTGTGTGAATCCCCACTTGGCTCGGCCATTATCTCCCTTCCTTGTCGCACTCATTAGCTTACCATGTTGTCAAAAAAATAGTGACAATCTGACGTAAAAAGCAAGTGCATTTATTAAACTAATTAACTGAATAATGTTACATCCATTGTAAGGAACATCTAACCTAACCTCAACCTTAAACACCAACGTAAGTAAAAATACAAATTACAGCTCACATAACAAACAGGCACTACACTACTGAACTGTATGCTACAAGTATGATGATTGCATGTTTTATTTTAGAACTACGAAGATTACTTTGAAATTAATACAACTATTTGCTGATGCTCATTTTGAAATATGTGCAGATTTAAAAATTTGTTTTTTCCTGTTTAGTTACAGAAAAACATGACTACTTTAAAACACTTACCATCCAAAGGTTCTTCCTTAATACGAATTTCTCCACCATCATCTGTTTTGATATACTCCAAACGTTCACCTCTATCTCTCTCGCGTCGTTCCTTCCTTTCCCTCTTTCTTTCACGATCACGGTCTCTTGATTTGGAGCGGCGACGTTTACGTTCCCTATCACGGTCACGATCCCTACGATTAATACCATCAATGTAAAAATGTGTATCTAGATATCTCATTTTTAATAAATGTACTTACATTAAAAAAAAACAATTTTAATAAAACACAAAATATTTTCATTTTTAATTTTTGCTCCTAAAAATAAAAACAGAGGAAGTGCAGAAACATAAAGGGTTACGAGCTGAGCACTTTTTCTGCAAAGAAATTTGTGTGTATATGTATAAATGCTTTGGAGGTCAACCGACCCCCCAGATTTTTAACAAATTCAGATTCAACAATTACCAAAAGTGAAGCTTTTCATTACGAAAAAAAAAAACCTACAAAATTTATTCGTGAACAATATTGATACCCCCCCACAGTGGTCGGAAAAGCGAAAAAGCTGGCCAAAAGTCAAAAAATCAAAGTCGCCAGATGGTCGTAGTAATAAGAATTTATCAACAGAGGGAGCTAGTGAATAGTTTGACAAAAGGACAGATAGCTACCTTTTGTACCTGCTTCTTTGCAGCAGCCCAACGTACGGCTGCTGTGAGAGTAGCCTGGGCTGTGTTTCTCTCCAAATATAATATTGCGCGGTATTCATATTGTAATAATATGTTACTGGAGTGTGTGCTTTCAATTTCGTGCAATGGAGAGTGTTTCTGGAGGTATGTAGAATATTTTATGCAATATAGTTTAATTCTGAATTTTGTTTGAATATATTTAAAGTTGTGTTAAACAATTGTCTAAAATAACTTTGAATCTAAAAACACATGCATCATTTATCATCGAAAAAGTTGTGATCCCAGGAGATCCAGCCAAGTTTTACAATTGAGTGTACAGCTAATAGTGCATACTTCGAGAATTTACAAAGAAATCTACCAAGTTTGGCTACACTTGTGGCACACTTGTGATGATGATGATTCGAATGACAATAATAAATAACTATTTATACTCTTTATTACATTATTTTATATACTGATACATTTATTGTAACACGTTCACATACATTTGCCTAATAAATAATTTTGAATTTTGGAATTCTGGTTTCAAATTCGTATTCAGCGACCTCAAAAACCAAAGTGTACAAAGTTTCGCTCAAATCAAATTTTTTTTCAAAATGCGTCGGCCATTTTGGGTCCGCCATTTTGAATTTTGAAATTCTGGTTTCAAATTCGTATTCAGCGACCTCAAAAACTAAAGTGTACAAAGTTTCGCTCAAATCAAATATTTTTTTCAAAATGCGTCGTCCATTTTGAATCGGCCATTTTGAATTTTGAAATTCTGGTTTCAAATTCGTATTTAGCGACCTCAAAAACTTGAGTATCCAAGATTTTGCTAATTTCGGAAACTTATCCTAGTTTTGGCCAGCTTTTTCGCTTTTCCGACCACTGTGCCCCCCCCCCAAACTGAAATATTTATTATTGGACAATTATATGAACAGGTATAGCCCCCCCCCCAAACAAACTAGTTCCAAGGCTGTTAACTTGTTAAAAGTGTGCATTAATCACAGTAATGACTGTTCATTGGGAAAAAAACCAAAAGGAGAGGTTAATTTTAGACAATTATAGAACAGCAAAGTTAAGCAATTTTAATATTTTTCCATTGCTTTGTTAAAGAACATGTCCATACCTTTCCCTATCCTTATCTCGAGGTGGCCGAGCTTCAACTTCTTCAATTTCATCTGTTCTAACACGGTCCCTACTGCGTCTGCGTTTCCTATCACGAGAACGACTGCGACTCCTCCTTCTTCTTTCCCGTGAACGAGATCGTCGCCTCTCAACAACTCGGTCTCGATCACGATCCCTACCTCTCTCCTCACGTTCACGCTCCAACCGGTATCTCTCCCGTTCCCTTTCATTGTCTTCCCTACCTGAGTGTTTGATATTCACATCGGGACCACCTCTTCTTGTTCCTCCAAGACCCCCACCTATATAAAATTGGAAGTTTGTTATGATGACAAAAAGAATTTTTTTATATTTTTTAACAGAAAATTATATGTTATAGCCTAGAGTTTAATGAAAACAAAACACAAAAAAAATTAGCAAATGTAACAAGTTTGACAATAATTTAGGAACTCCAATTTCGTGATCTACTAAACAATGAAAATTATCTTATGTAAAATAAAATCAAAATACTACTGAAATGTAATATATTTATTGATGTTCATTTACACGAAATAATACTTACCTAAACGTCTTGGTAACCATCCTTTGACAGTACGTGCCCTTTCCACATCGACCAACACCCTACGTCCATCTATTTTCTTACCGTCCGCATGTTTATATGCAGCTGTAAGAAATATTTCACCACATCCTCAAAAAGTCCATCATAATAAAGAAAATTACTGCAAATTCACAAAGTGGCCATAAAATGTTTTTCGTAAATTTCAGGGTAAAATTCCTTGGTAAAAAAAAATATATATTAAAACAAAGTTTTCTTTTCCAAACATATATTTTTTTTAAAGCAAAGAATCGATCCTCAAATTTATGAAAGATATTTTATGAACACCCTGTATTTTGAAAACATAATTTTGCAAAAAGAAATTCCACCAAGGCAATTTTGTCTTAGGGATCACCATATATAACAATAACCTAGAAATTTTATACAACCAATAAAAAATAAAACCTTTCTACTAAAATGGTTATTTATTATTAGGACGTCATTTTGCTACCACCCATTATTTTACTTCTACTCAAGTCTTTTTTCCAAAAAATTTTAATTACTCGGGTAATGACAATTTTTGAACGACCTTACTTTTATTCTCTCAAAATTGTCGAATTTAATTTTAGCTGCATTCATTTCTAACTATTTAAATAAGGGAGTTGAACGGCGGTTGAATGTTAAGAAAATTATCTGTCAATAATATACACAAAATTAAAACATCTAATAAAAAAATGCTTGTAGATTTAAGTCTGGAAATAGTTTTCTTTGCAAAAATTCAGAATTAAAATTTTGCCATCTATTGTAATTTAATTTGATCTCTTACTGCATCCCTTAAACAAAAATAAAAGTATTGATGATGTTTACATTAAAAACTGATGACATAATTTCAATGTTAATACAGCAGTTCTACTAGAGTCATTAAAAAAACATTACAGATATGGATCGGTAACATATTAACTCTGTAATGGGTAGTTACAGAAGTGCTATCTATGCAGAGTAAGTGATCACTGTTCCAATCGTGTACCGCGTGTAAACGAAACTAGTCGTAACACCCCCCTTTTCCACAATTTTTCAGTTTAATGAAACTTGCAAATATTTAATTATTTAGATAAACACATTTATGGACGTATAACAAGTTATTTATCTATTTTAACTGGAAGTAACATCAACTTAATTTTTTTAAACTGCATCTATCATACTTTTTATCGATTGTTTCTGGTAGAGCCTTAAATTCTCTTTCCCATGGTATTTTCAAACTTTAAATTGATCGATAAATGACAGAGAAAAATTCAATTGTTTATCTGTCAGAATTGGCCACAAAATAAATATTTTTAACAAGTAAGCGTTGCAATTGTTTTAGGTGGCGCAGGATATACGATACCTGTAACGAGTCCACCCACGAAAGACAACAATAGTGGTGTAAAGTCTGGTGACCTAGCTGGCCACCAAATAGAACCACTTCCAGCAGTTCAGTTATTATATCTATGATGCAGGTGCTTTTAAATAACTTGCAATGCCTGATTGTTAAAAATTGCTAACTTAGATATGGATTTCATAGTTCTCTTCCGCAATAATTGCTTTTTTCTCTACTTTAAAAAAAATAGGTAGCATGTGGTCCATGGATCGGCAAAACAATGGTATCCAACCTGACCCTATTTTTTTTTATCACATGTTAAATACTAATTAGCAAATTTTAAAGGTGGGGGCGTTGCAATTGTTTAAGTGGCATAAGATAAATGCTTTTAATTTACTCCCTAAGAGAAAAAATTAAATGGTGTAAGGTCTGGTGACCTAGCTGGCCCACCAATACGGCCGTTTGCAGTACTTCAACGAACATTATATCTGCAATTTAGTTACTAGAACATGTTTCTAATAGCCTGCAACCCCTACTTTTTCAAAATTGCAAACTTAGATATAGATTTTATTGCCGCCTTCGCGCAGAAAAATAAGTGCATTTTTCTCTGCTACATATTGAACAATTTCAAATTAAAAAAAAACACTGCAAAGAGAATTCAACCTTCTACCAGAATATGTCAAAAATTATGTCGAATGTTATTTTAAAAATTAAGTTAACATTACTTTTGTTTAAAAAAAAATTGCTAGATAAATAACTAATACATAAAAAAATAAGCATCTATATGTATAAAATATAATTAAACATAACAAATTTTCATTTCGTAAACTTAAAAGTTGTGGGAAAAAAGTGCTTACTTTTGCATACACTCGGTACCTTTTGTTAATAATTTATCAAAATTATTTTTATTCGTATTAAAAATTGTATGGAATAACTCGAAATATTTTATGACTAAATTTTCATACAGGGTAAGCGAACGGGGATATCTCCTTTACTAATTAAAATACAGAAATATTTTTCACATATAATTTGTAAGGAACCCACTTTTAAATTATTTTCAATTACACATGCATACATACATGGTCAAATCCTCTTCGACCTGGGCCGTGTCAACGTCTTTCGATTATACAGGAGATTCTATATACAAGTGACATACCAAACTTAACGTTTTTTCAAATAAAACACGCTGTGTATATTTTTGCATGTTATTATTTACCTTTTAATTGTCTCTCCAAATATGTCTTGCTTTTGAAATTTCATTCAATTTACGTTGCGTTATTCAAGTTTTTTCTAAATATGACATTTTCAGACCTCGCTAATAAAATCCGCATGAGCCATATTTCCAGATTACACAAACTTTTTATGTTAAATGTTAGTCAAGACCATGTACTACCCTGACGGTGTTTTAAAGTTTGGAATTTGGTTATACAGGGTGTTTGTTGCAACGGTGCAAACATTTCTAACGTTAATGTGTTATAACCCATTTTTAAATTAAACACCCTGTCTATTTTAACAGAGCTTTTTGCGCTGTATCAATTATAATACACCACCGGCCACTTTTCTTGCGGCGGTCAAGAGATGGCGCTTTAGTAAAGAAAAATTAAATTAAAATACTGGCAACAACGCAGAATCCAAGACGTTTTGGATGTTTTGATTTAATATGGGGCGTATTTAGTAACTAAATCGTCTTGGATTCTGCGTTGTTGCCAGTATTTTAATTTAATTTTTCTTTACTAAACCGCCATCTCTTGACCGCCGCAAGAAAAGTGGCCAGGGTTTTCCTAGCCACTCTGTATATAAAAATATAATCTTTTGTTTTTGAGCAAAAATGTATAGTCTGCTATACCTATTATTCAAAATAATTGAGATATTAGAACAATTGTTCTAATTGCAGTAGTTTAAATGTAAATAGCGAGCCATGAAACATATAATTTACAAAAAACAAATGCCAGTGGCAGATGTCATATTTTACGAACAAACTTAAGTAACTTTGCAACGGAGCCACAAAATTTAGAAAACAAAACATATTCAGAAAAGCATTTAAAATCTGAATAAAAATATACCGAGTGTTGCATTAAAAACACATAAGTTTGCTATGCCGTTCTAATATGAAATCCCTTATATAATTGAAAATAATTTTGGAATTTGGTCCCCTTGGTCTCCTACAACTTTTACTTGCAAAATGTTTCTGTGTTTTGAGTAGTTTAAAGTAAATGGTTACTGCAAACCTTGTTGACTCACCCTGTATAGCATATAATAAAAAAAAATATTTAAAATACAATAAAATAACACTTTAAATAATTCCAGACAGTTTTTATTACGAAAAAAAATGTCTTATTTTAGACAATGATTAACTGGTGGGCAAAGGGAAGCAGCACTAAAATTGACTCATCCTGTACACACAAATACATAATATATAAAATATTGCAACTGGCTATAAGGATCTACCATAGGCTTGTAGTAGTAATGAAAAATAGTGACAAATTTTCCCAATTCTCGAGTTCCATTAAAGGTTGAAATCTTACCAATTTCAAATAATACCTAGAAATGTATTAGGTATACAAATGAAATATACCTACCCGGTTACTTACGTAATTTAGCATCTTAATGAAAAAGCAGAAAAGTGTTTTAATTATGTTGACAGCCGAGGGTCCACTAGATACAGTTTACCTGGTGCGCAATTACTTACGAGCGCGCATACTACCTCACTTTAATTAGAAACTACTTGAATAATTTTGAAAATGTATCTCACGTAATTAAGAATTTCTCAAATTACATTTTAGAAATATTGACCAAAATGTTTAGTTTTCGAATAAAAAATGTAAAACAAACCCCAACAAACAAAATGTGATATTTGTATGTAGGGTTCTTACCGCACATACAAACCTATATAGCCAGCAAAAAGTGGAAGTATGGGGCAAACGGCACTAGTTGCCTGCAGCTCGGACTGTATAAAAATAGAAAATACTGTATTAATTTCATCGATCACAGATTATAGCACTTATCGTTTGGTTGCTGGCTACATAAACTAACAAAAAAAATGGGACCAATCTGCTACTTTAATGCTCCTTTTTTGGTATAAAGTTAAATAGTGTGACATCATTGAATAGTAATTAGAATAATTAAACGAATTAAATACATCTTGAATATCATTAAAAATTTTTGCCACATCAAAGTCAGTATATTAGTACGAAAAATTGAATTTTTATGACGTCAGTTAGTTCAAACACACTATTTTTATACTAGGAACAAAACAGGTTTATTAGAAAGCTATGATTCATTTATAGCAACAAGAAACATAATTCCTCTAATGGTTTACTTACTTACTTCCGGCATACCTAACTTAAATACCTAAATATGTGTTGCTTTTACCTAAAACCGCTAGATGGCGCCAAATTCCGCGAGAAATTAATGTTTTTTGAAATATAAGTATTTCATGTTGGCAGACCTACAGCACAGATTTCTAAATAGGTGTACTCGATACAAGATTCCAGCTTCTGAACAATCAAATAACTGAAGCTTGGCGGCCATTTTGTAGGAGATCAAAATGAGGAACAAAATTGTGATGCAAAATGCCGCTAAAATTAGGCGTTGCAATTAAAAATATATCAATTTAATTGTTTATATTAACGTTGAACAGTGTTTGAATTTGTAAAATTTCAAACAACTGACTTTGACCTACTACAAAATGGCGACTGATTTCATTTTTGGTATAGCAGTTGCGTATCAACGAATTTGGGACTTAGAGGAAGGGAGGTTTCTGAGCTATTTCTCAAATTAGCCACTAGATGTCAACAGGGCCAAATGCAGTTTTAATTACTATGCGACAACAAATAATAATAGCAGCAAAATAGGTGTACCTGACAGCCAGCCTCCGATTTTTATGAATTTTTTCGTAGTATTTTCGTGTTTGGAGCCCAAAATCACAAAATTATTTACCAAAAACATCATCTTCACTGTGAAATAAATGATTTGCTGCTCTCAAAACACCATTAACTACTATCATCAATCAAATTTGGCAAAATAACGTTACGTTACGCGCTGCCAAAATACGAAACTATTTTAATTTCAATTTTGTAAATTTCAGTTACAATTTGAAAAAAATAAACATACCTTAGTTTGTAATTTTTTACTTAAGTAGCTTTTTCTAACTAAATTTAGATATTATATTTTAAACATTTTATTTACATGGTAGAATCAAGAGCAGCGTCATTTTACCGGTATGACGTCATTGTAGAACGTGACATACGTAGTTTACTGACAGCATATATTTTTTGCTTTAATCTACTGAGCCTGTGGTCCCATCACGTGCACATGGCTATGTGCTAATAGCTCACAGTCTTGTGAACGCGGCCATTCCATTAAAAAAATTCCAAGGAGCATAAGCAGTAGAATTTAATTAAGCACACAAAAAATAATAATAATAACCCATGTACACTATTTAAAAAATTGTGCAAATCACTTCGCCTGGACTTTCCTACGCTTTAGAAATTGTCTAATCATAATTCAAAAGTATGTTTGTAATTTTGTATCAATGTTTTGCGCACAAACAGTGAGTTGTAAGATCACACCCGTGCTGCCATCGTGCCGGTTCAGCTAACCGCTAAATCTGTTAGTCTATGCCTTCTGGTATGTTTAACTGTATTTATAAATCGAAGTTCTGATTATGAGCAAAATCGATTTTGATGATTTTTTAATAATAAATGTATTCTGCAATGAATGCCGTGGCGTCTGTTAATAGCAGATGCTAAAATATGGAACATATACATAATCAACCATGTCATCTCGCCGGTAAAATTTTAATTGCCGTTAAGTACACACCACGTTAGCCGATGATGTTATCCTGGCAAAACATAGCAGACCAGCAGCAACTGACTAGTCGCAGTGACAATCAAGAAATTTAAACAAAAACATCAGCTGATAAAATAGTTTTAAACGACCAACTTGACCTTATGTACACCCCACTCTTCAGAAATTTTATTTAATGTTGTACCTGCATTAGTTTTTAGTATTTAGTTTGACAATGTCTCTGTGAAGCACGAAACCGCGGTCACTTGTAGTGATTATTAAATGTGATATTTTGTACAAAGTTTTGTAGTGTTCTTATTATTTTTAAAAACATCAGCAACAATTTGTACCTAAAATAGTCAGTGTAAATTGTACTTGTACTACTGCACTTGCTCTTAATTATTTTTTTAATTTATGCGTATGTGATACTTTAAATTATATTTTCTGTGCTTCAAATAACGGTAATTTGTAAAAATATAAATATGTTTCTTTTAAAGATAATTCATATTTTTACCTCGGGCAAACTTTCATAAATAGTTTTAATTTTTTCTTGTGTATTAAATTACAAGACAAAAAATATGAAATAAACTATTCGACATCGATACAGCAGATGAAGATGCCCTGTAAAAAGTCTTAACTAAGGGGAAAATCATTCAAAACAATTATGAAAATTCTCTTCTTCTACTACTGCTTTTTCTTCGTTTCAACTCTTGCCTACCTTTTTCTCAAATCTATGACTATACCCCCCTCCCATTATGCCACCCTATGTATTTCTATTTTTTCCTTCCGCTCTCTTGTTTAAAATGATCTATACCTAACCTAACGATCAAGTGTTTCATAGCAAATTCTCCCATTTCCTTCCTTTTCACTCCCCTTCCTTCTAATCCACTATACTATTACCCTCTCCTTAATTACAATGTCCTTGTTACTCCCCACCCAACACTTTTTTTTTGCTTCCTCCTGTCAGACTATCATCCTTTTTTCTACCTTTTGTTTTTAGTCATCCCTTTTTATATATATCCCTTCGTCCTACCCCCTTCACCTTTGAGCACATCTTTTCCTTTTGCTACTATAATACTTGCATTTATATGCTTCTTCCTTCTCTCTTCTTTCTCATTTTTACCAACCCCACTCCATTCAGTACCCTCTGCATCCTTTCGGTTACTTCATTGCTAATACGCTTCTTTCCTTTTCCTGCTCCTATTATTTTAACTTTTTTTCTTTCTTTGTGCCCTCTCACTCCTATTATTTTCCTCTTAACCTAGCATGTTCCCTATTTCACCGTAATCACTGCAAAACCTTAAGTTTAACAAACCAACAGCAACGGTTTTTAAAATTTAACCATGTTAATTTCACGTAAATCCAATACCTGTTCTTGCTAACTTACCCAACAAATGCAAATAACAAAATAACAAACAATTTTTAATCAAAAACAAAAAACGAAGCAGCAGAAATTCTAAATGTTATTCAAGGCTGGTTAAATTTTCGAATCTATCAACTTTTACATGTAATACTTACATGAGAACGAACATGTAAAAGCTGATATTTGTAAAGTGGAAAAACATAATTCTCAAGTTAAAGTACCAGATTGGTATAAATGTAAAGATAATGAAATCATTTATCACAGTGTGTACTCACAATGCATGTCTCTTTCGTGTTCGTACTCTATGAACGCGTAACCCCTTGGTTTACCGTTTATGGTATTGTGAATCAACACAATCTGCAAAAAAAAATAAAAATTGTTTTAATAATTTAATACTAATCTAGTCCAGTGTGGTTAGTTAAGAAACAGAAATAAATTTAGTGTAAAAAAATAAATTCAAATTGTTTTCCAGCTTCTTGTGCTAAAAGTTAAAACAGAGAAATTTGTTAGTTAATTCATATCAGTAAAAAAGATTTTAAATTGTGGCTGGAGCTTTAGTCATTTGCCTATCGAAAACTAAGACATCAAAAAATTTTGTTTCATCCTTTTTTGTAGAGCAGAAAATTTCCGATCATGCAAAATTAGGAAATATATTTCAAAATTTAATAGTTTGGGCTGTAGAAAACTGCTTTCAGAACGCTCCGCTCGCTGTGCATCGGCTCCTGCACACTGGTTAATAATAGGTAAAAATATCTAATGTAGTTTAAAACCTTACGCAGTTTTAATAAACTACACTGTAACCCTGCATTGCAATCTTAAATACATTCAATAATTATTTAAAAAGAATATAGCAGAGATATAATCTTCCTGGGTTTACATACACACAGCCTTTTAAATTACAACTGCATGTGAACATACCAGGAAAAATTATGCCGATAATTACAAGCACTTATACAAAGAACTACAAGAAAATAATGTTCAAACACATACCTTTTTAATAGGTCCGTAAATTTCAAATTCTCTTCGCAGTTTTGATTCAGAAGTGTCATAATTCTGAAAAGTAAACAATACATTTATAACAGAACTCGTAACATTAAAAAAACGAAGATATACTTACAATTCGAGCTATAAACAAGGTTTTAAAAGGATCTGCCGTTGTATTAGATTGCGTGTTAGGATCCCATATAGCAATTTCCTGTTCAAGCTTGTAAGCAACTTGTTCGGATCTCTCTCGACGTCTTCTTTCGACTCTTTCTTCTCGAGTTTCTACTCTAGTTGGAGGAGGTGTGTCTTTTGGATCCTACAAAGTTTTTTTATGAAAAAACCACCTTACATAATAATTTTAGGCAACTTACCTCGAATTCGGCTAAAAACTTCCCGACACCTGAATAACCACGCGATTTCTTTTCATGTGGCAATTTGCTTGCAGGTGGCAAGTATGGAATGGGGTCGCGAGGAGCAAATAATGCCAATAAATTAGGAGGTAAAAACTGAGTCATTGTTCACTATTTTCACAATCACATTAACTAAAATATACACAAATTGGCATTTCAATCACGTAATCGGGTAATGGCGGTTTCATCTAATCACAAAGCAGTTGTGGTCTTTCTTTTTCCATCTCTTGATAGTCAAAGTAGGCGAATAAGGAATAAGAATGACGGCGAGCGTCAGTAGCTAGTGCGTCGGCGCGTTGGTATTAATGTGTTCGGTAACCGTAAAACATGATAACGTTGCGTTCAGAAACGCAGAAACGTACCTCGTATACAGGGCGAGTCTGAAAGATCTGTCTGTGTAAACTTTCAGTACAAGTTCCAAGCATTAAAATAATATTTATTAACAAGTTCTAGCTTACTTCGTTGAAGTTTAATTTCATGTATAAATAGAATACGCGTTACTTATTTTATTTCCAATTACGCAAAGAACAAAATGCTTTTCTCTTATTTTTTCAATGGAATGAAAAGCTTTATCTTGAATAAGTCCAGTTGCAACCCTAGAAATATGTGTAGCAAGAGTATTCGATTTCTTCTCTTTACAGTATTAAATAAATTATGGCATTCCTGCAAATTATTTTTCAAATTTTTTGTAGCATTATCAATGGTGTGATTTATCCACTAAAATCTCTGTTTTAAACACAACAGTAAAGTACAAAATTGTACAATCACAAAGGTATTTATTACTGTTGGTGCTATATAGAGAAGTAATTCCCCAATGTAATTATCCGTCCACATTGCACCAGTTGCACTAATAATTGTAGCAGAAACGAATATCAACGCTAAACTTATAGTTGTTAGCAGATCGCCTATTAAATAAATTTTGGTTTTATGATATTCCCCTTTCAGATCGATTTGAAAAGTAACTTTCATGTTTTGGTCAAAAGAGTTCATTCCTTGAAAAGCAGTGAGTATCTGAAAGAAAATTATATTGCGGTATAGCCCAGGCTTGAGTGTAAAAAAAATATTAACAAAGATTTAATAGTTTAATGATGCAGAAAAGGTTTCACTGCTATAATTCGTTTTTTCTTAGTTGTGCGTCAAAAATAGTTTAATATAAAATTAAAGCTAATAAAATTCTTCACAAAAAAAGGTTGATTCATCTTTTTGTTGCAACTTCAATTTTCGGGGCAGTAGCGGCGCGAAGTTGCGCAATTTTTAAGAAGTGCAGAAAATATCGATTTTCAGTTAATTTTACGACCGTTTACAATCGCTGTTTTTATAAACATATTTGATTTCTTAGAAAATGACGCAATTCCTATTAGGTTCACGGTGGCTTTACTATTCTTCGCAGAAGCGACAGGACATCGTTCTTGAACGTGACCTAATTTGAAACATTTCTTGCATTTTATGAGTGGTTTAGGACAGTCTCCGACCCTATGAATGGAGCCGCAATTAAAACAGGATATTTTACTCGAACACGGTCTGATTTTCGCTTTGAGCTCGCATCTTGCCAGCATGCGAAGATACTAGCGTCTAGCCCCTTGGGGCTAATAAAAATATAACTGCTTTTAACAAATAACCTCGCGTAAACAGCAAAACGCAACAACAGTGTTTTAATAAAAAACAAAATAAAAAAAAAATTTTGGACCCAACCGAGATTCGACTTCACAACTACTTATGCAGTAAGAAAGCAGTACACCCGAACACACCCGCATATCCATCTGTGCCACTACGAACTTGGCGGTTATAGCTAAAAAGTGCCAGTTGAATGTGTGCGCAATAGAAGTGCACCAATAAATAGTAGGAACTGTTGTTGGGCTATCCGGCTATCCGTTTCTTGCGAAGATTGAGGCAGTACCCACTGACGCATTTGGTTGGTTGTTTAACAGTTGGTGTAATAGCAACCTAGCCCGCCAATATTGTTTTTGCGTCTCAGATAATCAGCAAGCTCCCAGAGTGTTTGGAAATTTGCTGCTCTAGCCGACAGCAAAATGTTTTTGTCTTGCAGGCCCTCAATGACGCTGTCAATCACATACTCGGGAGGCACGTCTAAATTGAGTTTATTTAATTTTGAAGCCTTCTCATAATAATAGTCTCCGAGATTTTGCCCCGAACTTGACAATAATTAGCTGCTTTAACTACTAGTTTGCCAAATCGTAAAGGAGTTAGAAAGCTTTGAACCAACAAAGTCTTTCACTCGTTCCATCCAAAACATGCTTTTTGCAATTTTCTCGCATTTCTGCTTAAACGACTAGTAGCGAGCTTTGAAGTGGTCGTGTCATCCCATCCATGAAAATCTATTTATTCATCTACTTTGCGCGCCCAGTTGGCGGAACTTTCATTGCTATTATAACTCTGTTCATAAATGGGTATGACAGCCTAGTCGACAACAACATTATATCGTGTCTTTGTACTCACTACTTCCTGAAGCAACTGCCTTTCGACCTCTTTTATCTTTGCTTGCGAGTCTTGTATGAGAAGGGGAGGCGGCGTATCGGAACTTGAGGCAGAGGATCCCGTAGAAGGTGCTTTCGAGGGACGCTTTCTTTTCTTTTCCATCCTACACTAATCACAAGGTCGAAAAAGCCTAAACAAAAGTATTTTCGTTTTATTTTGAGGGTTTATCCCACTTCTGACTTGTTAGAAGGCACTTTAACTTTAACTACTGGTGTGGCATGTAGTCGCGTTGCTGATAAGTTTAATTAACTAATTACTTGTAATTGTGATACATCGTGATGTATCACAAGCCCATTATCTAGCAGGACGATGCAGGTTTTTTCATTCTTTCTAGTTTTTAGGTATGCATACATTTACTTGAATAAGATAAATCTGTAACCTGACATCCTTTAATTTTTCAGTTACTGTTTTCCATATGGATGTGTTTGTTGTCCATTATATCTTACTAGTTTATAATTAATCAGTTAATAGTTTTTTAAAAAACAAAAATTTTTTCGCCAACTTAATTTTATATTTGGGTAAGTGCCCCACTTGGTGCCTGTTATGTTTTAGCTAGTTGTTAAGGTTTGGTTTTTTACAGCCTGAATGATGGTCCATAAAGAGGACCGAAACATGTAGCTGCTTTATATATTTTTCAAAATATTAAATTATAACATTGGTGACGAGATTTGAAGTTTGATTCCTTTATTATATTTGCCACGTCACTTATAAGAAAATGGATCCATTTTATCATAATAAGAATATATATTTAATAATTTAATACAAGCTCCAAAACATTGGCTAACTGAAGTGATTATTTTATATAATTGAAAGACTTTGAGGAACGATTTTTCTTGAGCTTATTCATCTAAAATGCAAGTCCTTACTATAGCTTCTGCTACAGAATAAGGATCACAGTTGGATGATGGTCGTCTGTCTTCGAGGTAGCCTTTCTTGTCTTCTGCACAACCTCTTGGGATACGTATACTAGCTGCACGATTTGCTACTCCTGAAAATTATCAAAGTTTCAAATTAAGCGAAGGATTTAAATTTATACCAGTAGTTGCTAACTAGATATAATTCAGAGTGGTCAAACACTTATTACGCCCCTATTTAATTTTGAAACGTATCAAGATGGAGTTAAAAACTGTTATAAATATACAGGGTGATTCTAAATATATACGACAAACTTTAAGGGCTGATTCCTGGGGTTATTTTGATCATAAAAGTTCATATAAATAACTGTCCAAAACGGCTTAGTTTTAAAGTTATAGGATGTTTAATAATAAATTAAGCATTTGTGTAGTATAACTTACACCATCTAATATCATAGTTGGCTCAGCAAAAACAATCCTCTTGAAGTGAAAATATTTATTTGTCATTTCAATATTATTGTGTCAAAGCATTGGTTCATTAAAGTTTATTGCCAGCTTCTGTTCTTTAAAATGAATTACACAAATGCTGAGATGTGCGATATGCATTATGTTTACGGTCTTGCCAATGGCAATTCACGTGCAGCTAGACATCTTTATGAAGAACGATACCCGAACCGTGTAATCCCGCATCATTCGATATTTGCCCGTCTTCACCAACACCTTAGTGAAACGGGAAGTTTTAAAAAACATACAGCTGATAACGGACACCCTCGCATAGTTAGAACTCCACAAGTGGAAGAAATGGTGCTAAATGAAATCGAGGAACATCCTACTACAAGCACTAGAAAAATTGCCTCTGCCTTACACATAAGTCAGCCCACAGTTTGGAGGATATTGAAGAGTCAACAGTTGTATCCATATCACATCCAACGAGTACAGGCACTTTTGCCGCAAAGAGTGACTTTGTGTCAATGGATGCAACATAAAATCGCACAAAATCCTCAGTTTTTGGCGCAAGTATTCTACACCGACGAGGCTACTTTCTCTAGAAACGCTATTATTAATTTCCATAATAATCACATATGGGCTGAAGCCCGCACGAAACAATGGATGGCCGTCATCAACACCAATTCTATGTTAATGTCCACATTTTTTGCCGATGAGGTTAAATGGAGAAGTATACCGCCATTTTCGCCACTACTGTTGGAAGAAGTCCCATATCAATTAAGATTCCAAATGTATTTATTTTATGCACTATGGTGCTCCAGCACATTTCAGTTGTGGCCTCCTCGGTCTCCAGACATAAATTCTCTATTTTTTTCTCTGAGGTCACCTTAAATCACTAGTTTATACGACTCCCATTGAAAATGTTGATGAACTGAGAAATCGCATTGTTGCATCATTTGAGACAATTCAGAACACCCCCGGTATTTTTGAACGTGTTCGCCATTCAGTACGACGGAGGACAGAAGCCTGTATTGCAGTTGGCGGCGATCATTTTCAACAATTTCTATAAGTTCATTTTGTTTATTACCTACCCTTTATTGTATTCTTAATTTATTATTAAACATCCTATAACTTTAAAACTTAGCCGTTTTGGACAGTTATTCATATGAACTTTTATGATCAAAATAACCCCAGGAATCAGCCCTTAAAGTTTGTTGCATATATTTAGAATCACCCTGTATATAAAATAAAAGTTTTTTGGTAATGCTTGGCCCACCTTTCTGCATACTTGAAAAAAATTTAAATTAATGCTGTAAGCACTGTGAGGCAATCGTCATTTTTTTTTAAATAACACCTTGCATTTTTTTTGCTCATTAGATAGAAATCTTTTTTTTTATTTCAATGGTATAAAACTGTTGCACCCCTACTTTAACCAAATATTCAAAAAAAAAACCGAAAAGCTTTCTCATATTAACAGGCTCTGAATTCAAACAGCCTAACACAGTCACATTTTGTTCTTTCAATTGTTTTTGATTGGTAAGAGGTAACAAATGAATTTCAAAGCACACTGCTGCAATTGAAGTAGGCTGCTGTTTGAAATCAGGGCCCACTAATGTGAAGTTTTTCGCGTTTTTGCGAAGTATGGACTTTCCCATACTAGATATTAATACTTACCATATTTGCAAACGTGTATGTTTTATAATCATAACGATGTCCATTCACAATTTTTTTTTGAAAAGCTTAACTACAACTACGATTTTCGATATACCTCTTCTAGATTCAAAATTTCATCGGTCCAGTACTTTTGCCTTTAAACGTGTCACCCACCTACCCACACAACCACCCAGACATTTATTTAAAATTAAATTTTTTGGGTTCCTTGGACCCCAAAACACATACTTTCGTTAAAATCTAGATTTCGAAAATGTTCAAGAAATCTATACTTCCCTATACCGAAAGTATGGGAAATCAAAAAATGACGATCGCCTTAAAGCGCTTACAGCATTGCTTAAAATATTTTTCAAGTATGCAGGAAAGTAGGCCCATTGTTACCAAAAAACTTTTATTAACATTTTTTTTCTTCATCTTGATCCGTTTCAGAGTCAAATACGGGCGTAATAAGTGTTGGACTACCCATATAGGCATTAATTTTTTGTGTATTTAATTATATAGTTACCTGCACTAAAGTCATGGATAGATGAAGTTCCCTGTCTACCAGTCAAACGGCGCTCATTGTCCTTTCCCCCTTTAGGATCGTAAGCCTGGATGTGTCTCAAATGGTGTCTGCTGAGTTTATCGATGGCTTTTTCAATCTCACTGAAACAAACAATCAAATATAAACTCCTTCATTATAATTGTGCTTTTTACGGTAGGAGTCCATACAGCACAGGATATCTTATGGATACCCGATTTAGACCTAAAGAAATCCATAAGTCTATGAACCTAAAGTGGATATCCACAGGATATTTTAATACACATTCTACAAAGGATGTACAGTGGACGTCCATAAATAGACGTCATATTATTTTATTTTTTCTATAATAGAAAAAGCGATACTTTACAGTAAAAATTAAAGAAATAACAATTTTTCTAAAAATACAATAATACTGATTTTAAATATTTGTTTTTCGAAGAATTTGCTTGATTAGTCAAATTAAAATAGGTTGTACTCTGCCTTAGACTTTATAGCACCATAGGCAATGCTATATCAAGCCCCCACCTCCCCACATACGTCCTAGCAAGAGTAGGTTTTTACAGAAAAGTCCACGTATCCCCCTGCATAAATAATTATGTTTAAAAATTTTACCAAGTAACAAAAAACTAAAAGAATAGTATATTATATACCAAGGGACTAAAGTGCTTCATTTAATCCCGAGGGTGAAGTTTATTGCCCGAGACGAAGTCGAGGGCAATAATCACACGAGGGATTAAAAGGCACTTTGGTCCCGTGGTATATACGCTATTTTTTGCACTCCCGAATAATTTGAAATCAAAATAGTCGAAAAGAAATAAAATTTTGTGATTTTGATAGTGTAAAACAAGCTTCATGAAAAATGCTGTGTAACCATAGTAACGCTGTCAACAAGATCCATTGAACGGTTCGCCATTTTAAATTTATTTAATGTGATTTTGAATGTAAGAGAAGATGAGTGAATTTGATGTAGATAAGGCCGCTGAAGAGGTCACGGAAAAGTTATTACCCACAAAATCGCGAAAAATATATGAGGAGCAATATGAAGCATTTGTTAAGTGGTGCAGTGAGAAAAAACTGGAAAACTATACCGAAAATGTTTTGTTGGTATACTTTCACGAGAAATCGAAATTAGTTTGTGTGTCTACTCTTTGGGCACATTATTCAATGCTGAAAGGAATGCTTAACATCAAAAATAATATCGACATTTGGAAATTTCCTAAACTAATATCCTTTCTGAAAAGAAGAAATGATGACTATAAACCTAAAAAGTCGAAAGTTCTGACCGGGGAGCAAGTTGATCAGTTCCTAATAGAAGCTTCGGATGATGAATATTTGATGATGAAAGTGAGTAATCGTAGTAAGCATTTTATATGAACATTTTTTAACAGGCCATTTTGTAGGTTGCACTTATCTTAGGTGTAGCGGGAGCTTGCAGAGAAAATGAGTTACTTCAATTGTCTATCAACGATGTAACCGATTTGGGTCGATCAATCCTATTTAATATTACAAATACCAAAAATAAAATTGAGAAAAATTTCATTGTCAAGAATTCAGAAAAAAATTCTACCAATTTCGTTGAATTGTGTAAGAAGTATATGGCCTTATGAAAGGTTGAGACACCTCATTGGCGATTTTTTGTCTGTTTCAAAGACAAGAAATGTACTACTCAGCCAGTCGGAAAAAATACGTTTGGAAAACTACCCCAAGAAATAGCAGCTTTCCTAAACCTACCAGATGCATCTTCATATACGGGACATTGTTTTAGACGCACATCTACGTCTTTGTTGGCGGACTCTGCAGCTACTGTTGATGTTTTGAAGCGCCATGGAGGGTGGAAATCCTGAACAGTTGCGGAGGGGTATGTTGAGAACTCCATTAACAACAAAGAAATTATAGCAGATAAAATTTTTGGACATGAAGATGACTCATCAACCACTTCTGCATTTTCATCTTTGTCACGTACACTTGCTCATCATATATCTGACGAAAATAGTCGTTTATTTAATCTAGTAAATTGTACTAATGTGAATATAATGTAAACATAAATCAGAAATAGGTTAGATTACCAATAAAAAGAAATTTCTTTCAATTTGACATTTACTTTAGTCCCTTGGGAGTTTCAATCATTTTTAGTCCCTTGGGAGTAAAAGTGACATTTTAGTCTTCGAAAAAAGTGACTGAAGTAGCACTTTTACTCCCGGGAGTGCAAAAACATATTTTTACATTTTTGTACAACAAAATCGGGGTTTTTGAAAGGTCATATTTCAGAAACTAATAGGGCTAGAAGATTCTTCCATTTTTAGTTTTACGCAGAATTTTGTCCTCTTTCCCTTAGTTTAGCTCATTTTCATATTAGATGCACTCAAAAGGAGCTATTTTCGAACAACTGCAACCCTACGAAACATGCTCAAAAAACAATCAAAAATGCTTTACTTTGAGAGGTCATAGCCCATAAGTGTACTCTAACTCATCTATAGACCATTTTCATATGATCATCAGGGACAGCAATATTTCAAAACATCTGAAAAGTACAATTTTAGGGCCAACAATTACAAAAAGACCTTATTTTGGAAAGTATTAGGGCTAGAACATTCCTTTTGTTTTAGTTTTACGCAGAATTTTATCAGCTATTGTTTTTCTTAGGACTACTTTTAACGTAAGATAAAATGGAAACAAAGAATCCACGACTTTTTGCACGTTTAGGAAAAAAATTTTCTGGGTTTCCGACCATGTTAGAATTTGCAAACTAAGGTCTTTTTTTGGAAGCCCAGATAAAGAGTTAAGAAAAAATTCCATTCCTGAGTTATTTCCATACACCCCCTATTTCTACTACGTGATGACCTTACTACTGGGCTGTTATATTTTTGCATTACAAAAAACTTCAAAGCGATATCTTTCTGACTTTATACCTTTTTGTTATTTTTATTTTATTTCCAACGGGTTTTTGCCGCCCCAGGCGGTTGCCTGCTCGCCTACTACTTGAAGCCTCCACTGGTACTCTGATACAATGAATAAATTGATGATATTTAGATTTATATATTATTAAATTTATTTTAATATTTTTTTTGGTCGGATGTCCATAGAACATCCTGCAATAGATACCGTTTAAATGTACAAAGTTGTGACAAATGGACCTGCATGGACATCCATATAACGTCCAGAGTACTCAATATGAATGTCATATGTATATACATATAACCACATGGCATATATGGAATATTCTATGGTTATTTTATAAATATCCTTGTGCTATATTGGTGCTATCAGGATGCTATAGACAGCACTCATAATAAACGTAAACCATTACAGTTAAAAAAGATAAAATATTTAAATATTAAAAAATCATTTTACAAAATTGCCTAAATACTTTTCAAATAAATAGCGAGGCTACGCAAATAAATTACTATTTTAGAACCTAATATAATAAATAAGTTCCTGACCAACTTTGCAAGCAGATAATAAAAAGCAAACTCATAAAACAAATGCAGTTTCCATTATAATTAGCAATTTCAACACTACATGATTAATTTAGTTAAATGTGCACGCACACCAAGTGCAAATAATAGACAATAGACATAACGATCACGTGCATTAACAAAGCTTGATTAAAACATCCTCTTTATGAGCTTCAGACTCAACAAATCTATCAATGTGATGAGGAAGTTAACACACGTCATAACCTTGCGTAAGGCTGTATCACTAATTACTGTTATTACTGTAATACCAAGGTTGGTAAAATAGGTTTTGAAAAAAATAGCCGTGACATGGAAAAGCAGAGCATGATTAAATTATTATTGTTGTTATTTTATAAAAAAAAAACCTAATCTAGAAATTGATTTTTATGAAAAAAAACTTACATGATACCATTATCTTCCCTCATCGCTTTGGTAGAAAAGTTAGTATGAGCGCCAGCTCCATTCCCATCTCCTTCCATTGGTTTCGGATCCAAAGTAGCTATGACACCAAACTCTTCAGCTACTCGGTGCAGAATGAAGCGGGACATCCATAACTGATCCCCTATATCAATACCTTCACAAGGTCCAACTTGGAATTTCCACTAGAATATCATGTAGATAATTAATTTACAGAAAAATTCAAAATTTTGTTTAATAACTTACCTGTGCGGGCATGACTTCAGCATTGGTACCGGAAATATTAATTCCAGCATAAAGACAGGCCCTATAGTGGGCTTCAACTATATCACGTCCATAAACTTTGTTAGCACCTACACCACAATAATAGGGGTCCTGAGGACCAGGGAAACCATTTTTAGGCCAGCCTAGGGGTCGGTCCATGTAGTCTAGTAATGTATATTCCTGTTCTATGCCAAACCATGGTTTGAACTCTGTTGCTGCATCCATTGCTTTAATGCAATTATGTCGGTGATTTGTTTCTGTAAATTGAAGGTACACCTATTTATTATAGTAACGACTGGTGATTGTTGTGGTTAGATTTTTATCGGTGTAATTGATGGATAATATGAAGTTCTGATTATTGATTGATTGGTTGATGCAATAATTGGTAATCAATTCAAAGTTTTACAAATTCAAACCAAAAATCATATTAAATTCTGTTATTACCTGTAGGTTTCTTATTGTACTTGTATGTATCACAAAGGACTAATTTATTATTTCCTCTTCGGAAGGGATCATTGTACAGAGCTTTCGGATAAAGATATGTATCCGAATTGGTGCCTTCTGCTTGATACGTAGAACTTCCATTGTAGTCCCATATGGGCAGTTCTGTAAAATGTTCAATAATGAAACTTAACACGTAAAAATATTTTATAACGAGCTTTAAATAGGAACTTTCTGATTGAACCTGTTCTTATGCATGTATAACATTTATCTAATTTAATTTTGAACTAGACATATAAATTTAGATAACAAATAGAGCTTCAATACTACCTTTTTATAATTTAGTTTTTACCTTTTTCGCAATAGCTGCTTTAAAAAATAAAACAAATCTAAATATTTTTAGTAGTAGTGTAATGCATTACAGTCAGAATAAACAATAGTTGTTTTGATATGAGAATCCACTAGTAAAATAATAAACGCACAATCTTCCTATTGTGATAACTTTTTTTTCATATGTGCGATGACGCATTGTAATTATGAAAATGATGCAAGTAGCAGATTTGAATATTTTATACATAAAAGGTGGGGGAGGTCATGTTTAAATGGATTCTGATAAAAAAATCATTTAATTAAAAATTAACAACTTTCCTACTAAACATAAGTTTAAAAAATAACCACAACTTACCTTCGGCTTTTGTTGGTACAAAATCTACAGTGCGTGTCTTCGCCCGCAAATTTTCTCCCGTTCCATCAATCCATACATACATACATTGTACTTTTCCATCAGGAAGAGGTAAATCCAAGTATTTATTACTCACTGTTTTATTTAGCGCCGCATTCGGCGAATGTTCCAAGGTTGGATTAGGCATAATGTACTGTAACAAACAAGGAAAAAAATTACTATTGCACACAAGCAGTTAAAGTTTATATCTAAATTTTACGTTATCACTTTATCAGACTGTTAAATTTTTGCTGATCGAAGAGAATTTGATACGAAAAACATGATTTTAAATTAGGGAAAGGTTGATAAATTCTGTTATCGTTTCTCGATTAGAAGTATGGAATTCTTATTAGTTTAATTTTCTAAATTAGAGCAATTAATAGTTATAAGAAATAATTTAAAATTGTTTCAAGTGAGAATAAATTAATTTAAAATTTATATTTAAAATTTATTTAAATTTTTCTCAAAATATACAATAAAATGGACCAAAATGCATACCCTCATGATGCCTGCTTTTTCAAACAATTTGTAAAGTTCTCAAAAACCTGTATTACACCTGCAGGGTTTTAGGACGACTGACATTTAAATAAAAGTGCTCGTCCTTAAATATACCCGGTGCAGCAGGTTCTAACTTAATTAGCGTTTTAGCAAGTTTTTTTTTTTTCCATGGGTTGGGGTCTTTGCCCACTGCACTGCGGCCTAGTAGGCCTATTGTGCCCCCTGTAATAGTTACTCTCCCTCAAGTAGTCCTGTATCTTTTACAAAGTCCAGGACGTCCCTGAGGGGGATGGCTTGGAGTTCTTCTACGTCCAGGAAGGGGACTCCGAATCTCCTAAGCCTTTTTGCTGCCAGTGCTTCGCATCGACAGATTATATGTAATGGGGTTTCCTCCTCCATATCACACACTCTACACGCAGGGTCGTTTGTTATCCCCATCGTGTGGAGGTGTTTCATCATCTTGCAGTGTCCTGTAAGGAGACTTATTAGTCTCTTTAGGTTGCTCCTGTCAAGCTTCAGGATTTGTTTGGTAGTCTTCCTGGACGGGTCTTGAATAAACAGTTTTGACTGTCTCAGTCCAGGCAACGCATTCCAATGCTTGCGATGTGCTTCTCTGAGGAGGTCCTTTATATAGCCCTTTGCCCTGCTATAAGCAATACTGCAGGTGGGCTCAGGACCGATCAGGGTGTGTTCGGCTCCTCTCCTAGCTAGTGAGTCTGCCCTTTCGTTTCCTGCTATTCCCTGATGCCCTGGTACCCACTCTAGAGTAACTCTGTTACGGGCAGCCAGTTCAGTTAGGGCTACCAGGCAGCTTTTTACTGTATTGGAGTTGACCTCCTCTGACAGTAGGGCCTTTAAGGCAGCCTGACTGTCAGACCTAATGAGAACTTGCTTGTTCTCATAGTTTCTTTCCACCATTGCCTGTGCGCAGCTGGTTATTGCTGTTAATTCCGACTGGAATACGGTGGCATAACTGCCCAGGTTTATGATAATTTCATTCCCTGTGCTTTCTTCATATGCCCCGGCTCCGGTTTTGTCTCCCATCTTGGATCCGTCTGTGTACCACACGCTTCCAAAATTGTTTGTACGGTTTGTTGTATATGCACTTCTCCCCCCCTCCGAGATTATAATCTTAAAGGGTTTGTTGAAGTGATAACTTTTGAGTATTTTGTCTGACTGCATTTGTAGTATGCTGTTTTCGGCTAGTGTTTGAAAGATCTTTAGGTGAGAGTCTTTCCTCCAGGGAGTCCTTCCCCTGATGTTATCTCTAAGCCTGTATGCCGCTGCTAGGGCCTCAAACTCCACCACCAATCGGAGGGGAGGGAGGTCCAGCAGTGTCTCCATGGCTGCCGTTGGGGTAGTTGACATTGCGCCAGTGATACCCAGGCATGCTAGCCTTTGTAGCTTGCCCAGTTTGGCGTTTATTGCCGCCTTATCTGCTTTTTGCCACCAAATAATTGATGCATAGGTAACTACCGGTAGTACTACCTTGGTGTATAGCCAGTGTACCATTGCGGGTTTTATCCCCCAATTTTTCCCAAACATTCGCCTGCCCGCCCAGAGGGCTTTTGTGGCTTTGTTTGTTATGTTTGCAACATGAGGTTGAAAGGTAAGTCTGGTGTCTAAGATGACTCCCAGGTACTTGACCTCTGTTACCCTCATTATTTCTTGGCCCCACAGTTTTAAGCCCCTCAAGTTGAGGTTCCTTTTTCTTGTGAAGGCCAAGGTGGAGGTCTTTGCGGAATTAACCGAGAGTCCCTCCTTTGTGCACCATCTTTCAACGGTGTTGAGTGCTTGCTGCAACAAATTGCAGATGACGCCCTCAAACTTCCCGTTTACTAGAATGACGATGTCGTCTGCATACCCTTGCGAGTATACTCCGCATTTTTGGAGCTGCTGTAGAAGGTCATCGGCCACTAGGCTCCACAAGAGAGGTGACAAGACCCCTCCCTTCGGCTTTTGTTGGTACAAAATCTACAGTGCGTGTCTTCGCCCGCAAATTTTCTCCCGTTCCATCAATCCATACATACATACATTGTACTTTTCCATCAGGAAGAGGTAAATCCAAGTATTTATTACTCACTGTTTTATTTAGCGCCGCATTCGGCGAATGTTCCAAGGTTGGATTAGGCATAATGTACTGTAACAAACAAGGAAAAAAATTACTATTGCACACAAGCAGTTAAAGTTTATATCTAAATTTTACGTTATCACTTTATCAGACTGTTAAATTTTTGCTGATCGAAGAGAATTTGATACGAAAAACATGATTTTAAATTAGGGAAAGGTTGATAAATTCTGTTATCGTTTCTCGATTAGAAGTATGGAATTCTTATTAGTTTAATTTTCTAAATTAGAGCAATTAATAGTTATAAGAAATAATTTAAAATTGTTTCAAGTGAGAATAAATTAATTTAAAATTTATATTTAAAATTTATTTAAATTCCATCCGCCAATATTAAAGATAAAAATAAATAGTTTCTGACATAACTAAAATTTTAATTTGCATGGACCTTGCTTTCATTAATAAAATTAACGCTGGGTCAGTTCAATTAGTATTGGCAAAGTTTAAAAATTTCTATTAGACTTAATTTGAACTTGTTCGTCCACTGGTTTTTACCAGACTTAAGTTTACATACATAACTTTCAATTAGGACACTCCATTGAGTAATCCGGTCGCTTTTATGGACTTTAATCCTTGACATAAATGATTTATTTAAGTAAAACGTAAGGGTATAGTGAAAGTTATCATTATTGGAATAGTTGGCCAACTCTATTCGAATTGTTGCTAAGGTTGACGCACTATTATTAATGATACACTTTTTGGCTCAAACTCAATTCACGTAAGTTCTTCATAATCAAAAAAATATTTCTTATCAAAATATTGTGTTTTAAAAATCACATTGACTTTTGAAATGTTTTTAATTAACAATATTATAGCAACAAAGCTCAAGAGCCGTTTCGCAAAAAAATTGTAAAACAAACATTAAAATCGCTGTTTGTTCTCAAAACCCTACAAACTGATAAAGAGAAAAATAATTGATAAGACAAAGTAGGTTTCGTTTCAAAATAATTTCAAAATAATTCAACCATGATAACCTCATCAACGGTGTTAATGTAAGAAAAATGATTATATTGCATAGAAGTTTGTAAAATTAAATTTTGCTTTGGTGTCTCTAGGGTGAAATCACGTTTATTTTAATGTTTACAAGGATGTGGCTAATGCTCCCTATATAAATTAACTTTTCCACTTACGGCTGCTCTGAAACAAATATTATATGGCTTTTATGAGATTAACATGATAATTTATATGCTTTTAACCAGTAGAAGTTTCAGTTTGCATACTAACATAGCCATATGTCGAAGTGAAATGTTGTAGGTCGACAGGTAGTAATTTTCTATTATATGTTACTTCCTTATTTTTCAATGTAAATTTCACTGATATAAATAAACACAAAGAGAGAGGTTTGAATTTTAAACTTTAAATGTGTAGGATCTTTTACCTTTAAATGCTAGACTTTTAATATTAGAATGTTGAGATCTAAAAAAACATTCAAGGGCAAAATGGGTTAATTTTAAATTAAACACCCGTGCAGGTATTCAAAATAGTCTGGAATTTTAAAATTCAGATGGTATTATTGACTGCACCCATATTAACTTTGAATTCTAATCGGCAGGAAACAATTTTTACTAAACTGTAATTTGCAAATTGAATATACGGGGTGATTCGCGGAGTACGGGCTATAGTATTTTAATTAACCAAGTTTCAGTTTCGTTAGTATCAAAGTACGTTATCAATAATTTTATCACATGATATTCTTATTCTTATATAAATGAAATAATAAAAACCATTTGTTTGGGTAAGAGTAGTCTTTAGGTAGAGTACTCGCCCATTAATGAGGGAATCCCGGGTTCAATTCCTATAAAATTCCATGTTAAAAATTATTTTTTATTTGCGTACTTACATTTTTATTAAACATAAAGTCATTAATATAAATAAAAAATAAAAAAATGATGAAGCAATAGAATTTAATGGGAATTGAGCCAGGGATCCTTACATTCGTGAGCGGGTGATTTACCTTAAAACCACTCTCGCCAAATACATGATTTGCGCGCATGTTTTTTTTTTTGGATTTTTAAGACAAGCACGAAATTTGATACAAATCGTTTGATTTACATTAGGATTTAAATCGGCTATTAAATCAAATTATATAAATCGTGCCAACCCTAATTAGAAATTGTAACATGGTTAGAATGCTATGATACGCAAAACAGCCTGTTAAAGAATTATTTTTGGCATAGCCAAATGTATAATTAAAGTGATTTTAAAACAAATTTTGTCAAAATATAGCATTGTAACAAAAAAAAACCTTAATTGTCCGTTCTATCTCAATTGTTTTTGTTTCAATGGGGCTTCCCACATTTTCTAGGACCATATAGTCCAGACCCTATGGTCTAAAGTTGGAATAAAAAACGTAAATATAATATTATAAGAGAGATGTTTACATACCGCAAATTTAACAGATCAAGATTGTCTAAACAGTATCTGTCGCTGTCAGTGGAATCTATTAATCTATCCTAAAACGTCAAAATTTTAAATTTACTGGAGTATTTAATGAATTCATATCCTACCTCTTCACGGTTGTCGAAATTCTTTCGTATTATCCGCACACCTAACTATTAATTCTTCAAGTAGTCGAAAATACAATGACAAATATGTGTATTTCGTGGAGGGTCGATTCAAAAAATTTACTAAACAACACATTCCTGTTGCCATAACAATGAAATAATTACATCAAAGATTAGGGAGGGTTAAGATGGGAAACGCAGCAACTAGATCTAAAGTAGCGCCATCTATTGCTTCAGATGTAATCGTGCAAAGAGATCGGTAACAACAGAAAGTAGAAATCTAATATTCTAAAAATGTGCTAAACGTCAAATATGTGTGTTTACTGTTTGGTTGGCGCACGCGGGTTTATTATTTGATTTCGTTATTAGCATAAAGCATATTGCTGTAGTGTTTGTTGAAGTTGTGTGAATTGTTAATTCGATTTCCGTTTTTGAGTGTTTTTAAACAGCAATTTTTATTGCTAACCATGAGTCACGGTTAACAATAACAAAAAGGAGCATCAAAAAGCATTTTTTACCCTTCCAAAAAGTGCGGAAGCGTAAGTAAAAACTTCAATGTGTTTTTATGATATATTATTAAATTTGGTGATGTTTACAGGGCTAAAAAATGGGTTCAATTTAGTGGACGCAATGATCTGTTGGTGGCCAATTCGTATTTAAAGAAAAGCTACAGGGTTTGTTGTGGTCATTTTTTACCTGAACAACTCAAGTCCACATATTCTAGAAAACTACTAAATCCAGATTCGTTTTTATTGTTATTTATAAAAATGAGATGTCACTGGGCAGTGCGGTTAGAAAATCGAAACAAGGAAAAAAAAAGGTGTACACTAAAAATCAAAAATTGAAAAATATTTCACAGGAATAAGCCAAAGATTAGGGAGGTAATCTTTGGAATAAGCTATGTGCTTTACTTGTATATGGATTTTAATAAAACATTTCCTATGTTAATGTATTTTGTATTTCAGTATAGTTACTAGATTCGTATTTTGCATTTTTTTACTTTTATGTGCCTAGATTCGATATTGGAAATTTTAAATTTGCCGCCAACATGCATCTGAAAATTTAAATTTGGCGGCTTCCAGTAACTGTCTGCTACGCCATCTAGTATCTCAGATGTTTAAAAATGTCTCCAACTTGTGGTCGGTATTGGCCACACACTTCTTACCGACGTTTCCCATCTTAACCCTCTCTAATCTTTGAATTACATGATAAAATAAAATTTTGCTTTCAGTAAGTATACAAATTTTGAGACTTTCGGAAAATTACAGTTTTCACAATGACTTCGAAACGTTTAAGCGTTGATTGAGGAATTCCCTCAATCAACGGTCTAAGTGCTTGTTACCATATCAACGAACAGTTAAAATCAACATTATTATCCTAGGAATGTAAATAACACTATTAAGTTCCGTAGTCAAGGGCAAAAAGTAAACGAATGTTATTGCCCATTTTCCCATCTTTTGTAGCTATGGATGTATCGACTATTTACCTTGTCTGTAGCGTGAAAAAATAATAATTTTATAATAATCTTTACTCTCTGTATTATCATTCAGTATTGCATCTGCTTGCGCAAGCAGCATACTTCCGCAACAATCGATTATCTTTCGAATATTTTTGTAAAACTTTCACCGAAGTTATGGAAACCAGTAAATAACGTTCCATTCTCGATTATTGATTGTTTGTAACATAGTAACTGTTGCCTGATGAAAGACAGTTAAACCAAAAATAAATACATAATTGTCAAAGTCAAAACCAATTCTGTTCCAGTCTGAATTTTCTCATAATGTCCTACTTTAGTTCAACATGAGTTTTAGTAAGAAACCTACGAATGCATCTAAACGGCATTCGCTAGAACGTGCCGATTTGAAAAATGCAAAACGAATTTCGGACGGTTTTGAATCTGAATTGAACAATCGCGGAAGTGTTACAGGAAATTTAAATATTAGTGCTTCGAATTACAGGCAAATTTCAGGAAGTTTTGATCGACTTACAAAAACTTCGAAACGAATTTCAGAAAGTTACGACCATGCTAAACGAGGTTCAGTATTGGAAGGTTCACGCGCTCATTTATCACAAGTTTCAAGCACTTTGAGTGGCGTTACAAATCCATTATCTGGTGTTGATACAAGACAACTTATTTGTAAACCACCACAAAAATTTCAACGGTATGTTGTACCTTCAAGACGTTCTTTCTTTCTTTACGTCTTGTCAAAATTTGAGTTTTAGTTTTAACTTTGAACAAGATTTCATTTATTGGTTTCCAAAAATATTTCGTATTTGATTACTTTCAGCCAATTGAACGCTCTTCCATTTCACATACCACACAAGAAACTTCTTGAAAAAATTGAATTTAAAAGAGAACTACCGGAACCACTAGTGAGTACTATCAGATTACCTTTATACTTACCATCTAATCTGGTTATAATATCCACTTTTGTGGCTATAAGGAGGTTATTTCAGTAGCAGCTCGTGGACAAATAGCACAAAATAACGCATTTCTCACTTAGCATTCATTTTACACTAGTTTGTAAGTTAGAACGCAGTGGACCCATATTTTTAATTTGAAGCTTTACTTCACGTCTTAAGTAAACGCCGCAGATTCATTTTTAAACCCCAAATATTGTTTACGGAATTAATTTTTTGCCTACTAAATTTTAAAATGCTGACAAATTTTACTACATGGCACAGGTTTGGGAAAACTGATAATGCGACCTTGGCTTCTCGCGGCAAGGTTTGTACATACAAAACAATGTTTGTTATAAGAATCTAGGCAAAACTGAAAAATGAAACGAACCGTATTTAAATAAATATTAAGATATAATACTTCTTTTTTTCTCATCCATACAGCTTAAGTGTTTAGGCAAAAACCACACAAAGGCTCACATAGCAGGGAGGTTTTGTATGTTTTATCTCGTTTGTTTAGATACCCCCGGCGTCCCGTATTGAACGCGCATATGCAAAATTTGCCAGCGTACAATCCTTTATAAAAGCTTTCTTCTTCTACAGTAAAAAGAAATTGTATATTAAAATTATGACGAAATCATCTACAAATCATACAAATTTTATTCTTCAAGAGAGGATTTAAAAACATGGCACCGTGCAGTTTAGAAAACGATAATTAACGTTATTTCCCGTTTCATCCGAAGTTCTGTTGGCAGTTTAGTACCGTTTAAGTACTGTTACAATAATTGAGTTCCAAATCTGTATCATACGTCCTGGAACACTCGGTACACTGGAATAAGTACTGAGACTTATACCATATACATCAGTAGGTCACCGTGTCACCCCTCCCTCCACTCCTACAACGTGACGTAAGCCCCGCCCCTCAACCAACGAAAGGGAAGACCAAATCCGAATAAAACCGACTAAAAGGCAGGTGAGCGGTTATAGAAAACAAGTAAACTGTTACACGCTGACAGGTGACATCACTTTGTTTTGCAACCGCTCATCTGTTTTTTAGACCAGTTTTGTCAGTTTTGCTCAATTTTAGACTTTGCTCTCATTGATCAAGAGGCAGGGTTTACGTCACGTAGTAGGACTGTTGGGGAGTGTGACATATGCGGGTACACCTACTACAATGCTGACGGGAGAGAAACTTCGGACCGTAAGCTTGCGCTTGATTCTAAATCCGGGCTCTTAGAGGAGCTTGGAGCTAGTTGGCTCTTAGAGAAACTTTTTTAGAAACAGTTTGTCTTAGACCAGAAGCTAAAACGCTCGACCCTGAAGCAAAATGTTCCAACATTTTGTTCTTTGGATCGTTCCGACCAATCCTGGAGAGTTAACAAATTTTTCTGTTATAATAAAGCTTTTAGGCCGTGGTGCAAAAAAAGCAAAAAAAACGCATTATTTGTATTATTTCGTTGCCTAGCACTGTCAACAAATTCCATAGCAACGTCTACGCAATACAAACAAAACAACGGAGCGAGGTTGTTGTGCATCATAGTGCAGAGAGAAAGGGAAAGAGAAAAAAAGCGCTATCCGGCCTGACGGCGAATTAAAAAAATACAAATACGCTGTTGTAAACAACCACCTCCCACTCGACGTTGATCAGCTGTAAGTAGAGAAATGAGATGGGTTATTTTTTAGATATCATAGAATGAGGATGTATGCAACGCAGCGGGTCGAGAACATTTAAATTCGATATTAAAATTGTTGTAGTGTAAAAATAAATCGTGTAAAATAAATAAACCAATAACCTAATATGTTGTTATTCTACTAGACAGGGTTTGGAGAGAGACAACGTAAATTAATCAAAACACAAAAATGGGAAGATGGTAGTTCAGTATCAGTTCGTAAGTTCTGTAATATTGCAAATATAAAATGCTACATCATCATATATTTTATAAAATAGGATCCCGCCCCTCATTACAATCGTTCAAAACCAAGGTTTTGTTTGCCGATCCGGCTGACCTAGGTATATTAGCCTTTCCCGGATCCATAGAAGTCAATGACGAAGAAACGATTTTGCCGCATCACAAATTATCGAATGTTGTCAATCAAGCGGAATTAATTAAAAACTTTCGTAAACAGAGCGATGGTTCTTTTATTTACATGTGTTACGCAGTACCTATATCCTCTGAACACTATACGCCCTATGCTTTAACGTAAGTATACAATAATGTATAATATCACCGCCGACATTTTATACCAATACGTTTTAGTGTGGTCCCCTATGATAAACTAGATAAGAAAAATTTTCTAACAATGAGTTCTCATGGTGTAATGCAACATATCGGAGGAGAGGCAGTATTTACGCATTTAGATAAATGGGAAGCCGAGTATAAAATGTACTGCAGGCTGATGAGAATTAAATCGTTTTTTTATTTTCGAATCTGGAAAGCTTTCTACGTGTGGAGAAAAGGATTAATATTTAAAAAAATAGACACCGCCAAAACCTTCTTAGAAAACAATTTATTCATTCTGATTCCAACTTTAAGAAGTGCCCTCCTTGACGTTCAGAATATGTGTTATATGATGGCTATTACTACTTTCACCGATGTTGAAAAAATTGAAAATTGGGCACTATTTTATTTCATTGAAGTTCAGGTAAGTTCATAATTTCCCGTATCATAAAATCGCAGAGACGAGAATGGTACAGAATGCGAGACTCTCTGACGAAATATCAGGGAGAGCTAATACACCCTTAAGTTCCAGGTGGCTGTTTAGAAACAGTTTGTAACCTCCCTTTGTGCAAGGGCAACCAGGATTGCTCCGCCCACATAGGTCGGTAGTCGGTCTAATCACAGCCACCCGTACCTAGATATAAGACACTCCTGGATCGACACTTGATTATGGGCGTAAGAAAGTAAATCGAAACTTGATCCTTACAGCCCAGGTCCCTAATTTAACAAACACGTCATCTGCAAATCATTAGCTTTCACACTACCCAGTAATCTTGCCTAGGCAAAAGTATAACCCATTCGATCTCCTCGGCACAGGAACTGGAACGCGCGCATATTAATATTTGCTTAGGAGTTAAATTAAGGCCCCTCGTAGAAGCTAGTAAACGCTCCATTTGAGAAGACCTGTTACGTCTCTCCATAAATAGAGATGGACGTACGTGGTCACCCGGAGTGGCTCCTACAGAGCGCAGCAAAGTGATTAAGAATAAGAAAATTAGAAGTTTTTATAAATTGTCTAATTTTTAAACTCTTTCTCATTGTGTACTTGTGTACCATGCTCCCATAGTCAAATTATTGTCGTGTTTTAATCAATACCATGCATGCATTCGTTTATAATTTTTCATGTTACTATTTTAGATGGGAAAACTCGAAACTGTTGTAGTAAAAGTCGATGAATTTCGAAATATTGTAAGAGAACTGGTTGTAAACGCTTGTCACGGAGCGCTTTTGTCTAAAGGGTTTGTGGTAGACGAATCTACATTGGAAAGTCAAGGTAGTATTCGGTTAGACTAGTTATTTTTGATATCATTAAAAAACATATCCCATTTAGGAGCAAGAAAAAGAGGTATGAAACTGTCGTACATTGAGCAAGCCAAAAAGGGAAAATTTTGTTTACGACTTACATGGTGTGGTGTTCATTACAAGTCTTGTTTTTTGAAAAGTTATATTAAATTAATCTTTTAGTTTCATTATACTTGTGGATTACATGATGATCAACATGTTGCATTCAATTGTAATGATGTCAACAAAGGAGTTGTTGGAAGCAATAGAAAAGCACCTGAAATTTCTTCCCCCTGCAGAAAAACTAGAACTTACCGAGATCGACAGTACATTGGAAGATCCACGTCCTGAAAATACCCCACAGGTTAGTTGGTCCATCGGATGTGCTTGAAGTATTGGTGGTTGTTTATATAATTATTATTTCTTGTGTATACCATTTTTAGTTACCTTTATATGTTGTCGAAGTTGTCGTTGAACCATCAGCTTTAGAGTTAGACCCATCGCATGATGTCAGTCAAACAATTTTCAACCAAATTTTGGATTTATGGGAAGAGAAAGTTAAAGATGTGCCTTCATTAATTGGCGATAAAGTATTTGATCCATTTACAAAGTATGTTTCATTTAAGTATTTAATTAAAGTTGCTGTTCTTATCTGTACGAAACGTGATTATATCTTGGCTTTCGCGACATTTCGTCGCAGCACATTAATAAAAATTAATTGTAACCAAATAATTTATGGTCAACTTCTATTTCTATAGTCCCATAATAAACGGCAAAAAAGAAGACAGAATATGCGGTTTTGGTCCATCCCTTGCTTTCTACTTAAAAGAGGACGTCGATCTCGCCACGACAAGGTCAACATTTTTCGATCATCTGCTGTTTAATTATGAAGCAGTTCGTCTTTACATAAAACGGTTCGAATATATAAGATGCTTCTATGAAGATGACCTCCTTATGCGAGCACCAACCATTGAAGTTGAACGGGGTATGCCATGTCGCTGTATTTAACTCAACAATACGTGAATTTTGTCTCATTTTCTAATTCTTGTAATACACATTTTCTAGATTTGGAAAAATTCCGACTTATGTGTACTAGGTACCATAAAGAGATCGATACCATAGAAAGCGTAATCAATCTCCAAGCCCTTGGAATTTTATACCTTCACATGAAAAGATTTAAAGAACACGTTATACCAGAACCAAAAAGATTGCTGGATGTTATTGAACACGTTATGCCTAAGTAAGTTTTTTTTACATCATCACAATTTTCTTTTCACCACCAATCTTAACACAGAATTGGCAAAGAACGAGTAGATAAGTTAGTGGAAGAGGTTGAATCATCTCGATTGTATTTGGAAGAAGATCCTGTTACAACAATAGAATTTGTCGACTATCTTGTGTTTGCTGAACAAGCTGTAGTGAGAATGGATGAAATGGAAGCCGAATTAGACTACTTGAAAGAATTATATGATATCGTAGAGGAGTTCCGCATTGCGGTTTCTCTAGACGATATGTCAAATTATTTAGGCCTCAGTGTCAACATAGGTACTCTAAGAAATCTTGTGGATAAGAAAAATGAAGAAAGACCCAAAATAATACAGAAATTCAATGAACATTTAAATAAAGATATTAGCGCTCTAATATCTGAAGTTGGAACTATTAAAGACGAATGCCTTGTGAGTTTTTGTAAGCTAGCACATTGAAATCTCATCACGTTTGTATTTCATAGGAACCATGGTTGTATGACATTGAATCCCATCCACAAGAAGTTGCGGTTTTCTTGAATGGACTACACGACCAATTAGTGGAATGTCAAAAACGGGCTTCTCGGTATAAGGGTTATCAGAAACAATTTAGGGTATTTTTTCGTATATTTCCTCAAAATTGTATTCAAAATTGTTTTGGTTATAGATGGAAGTTACCAGGTTTGATATGCTGGACGAAGTTATGAACGATTTGAAATTGCGAATGATGCTATGGGAGAGTTTGGACGCGTGGGCTAAGACAATGGAAGAATGGTACGTTGCAGATTTCCACACTTTAAATGTAGAAGATATGAATCTCTTTATAGCCAAAAATGTCAAAAATATCACGCAACTGGAGAAAGGACTACCTAAAAATTTAATCGTCCCCAGACTGAAAGATCATGTTGAGTTAATGAAAGATAAGGTATTATACTGTCATCATTTACTCGTATTAAATTTGTTTGCTGTTAAACAAAACAATCTTTTCTTCTTTTAGCTACCAACAATAGCATATCTTAGGAACCCATCCCTGAGACAAAGGCATTGGTTAAAAATTGAAAATGTACTGAATCATAAGTTTAAGGCCGAGGAAGTGGTCACTTTGCAACTTTTGGAAGAGCTTATTGTATTTAATTATCCCGATGAACTGCTGGAAATTTCTGGACAGGCCAGTAGTGAAGCTGGTTTAGAATCGCTTTTGAAAAAGGTGTAGTAGTTGTTAAGACATTTTTCCTTTACGTATTCTTTCGATTTTTCTAATTATATGCTTCGGAAGATTTCTTCTTAAATAATCACGTCTGTTTAAGGTTGAAGAGTCTTGGAAATCGTTAGAATTTATTGTGGTACCACATCGTGATGCCAAGGACGTGTTCATCTTAGGTACAATGGAAGACGTACAAGCAGTTCTTGACGACAGTAACATCAATATGGCAACCATTTCCAGTTCACGTCATGTGGGACCTATTAAACCCAGAGTAGATGATTGGATACGTCAGTTAGAGCTCTTTACTAAAACATTGGTGAATATGATGTGTACGATCTGGTGAAAAAAATTATTACAGAATGTTGTAGGAAGAATGGCAACTCTGTCAGCAAAATTGGGTGTATTTGGAAGTAATATTTTCAGCTCCAGATAT
This sequence comes from Ctenicera cuprea, assembly GCA_958336395.1. Taxonomy (NCBI): domain Eukaryota; kingdom Metazoa; phylum Arthropoda; class Insecta; order Coleoptera; family Elateridae; genus Ctenicera; species Ctenicera cuprea. Next base: position 12,602,383 of record OY284495.1, on the reverse strand, counting down.
TCAAAGGCAGCTTCCGAACGAAGCCAAAATGTTTTTAATCGTTGACAAATCCTGGAAGGAAATCATGAGACGTACTGCTAAGGTTCTTTTCTATATGTTTTTGATTTTTTGACTGTTTTTGACAAAAATATTGAAACATTTAGATGCCGCTCGCAATGGAAGCAGCTACGTACCCTAACTTATTAGAAACCTTCATTAAGAACAATGCTTTATTGGAACAGATCATGAAGTGTCTAGAATCATACTTGGAAACAAAACGTGTGGCATTTCCACGTTTCTATTTCCTGTCCAATGAAGAATTGTTGGATATATTAGCCCAGGTATGATTGTTTATTACAAAAAAAATACATTTTATTTGTTTAACTTTCTCTTCCATAGACCAGAAATCCACATGCTGTTCAACCGCATTTACGTAAATGTTTCGATGCCATTGCAAAATTAGAATTTGGCACAAAAGCAGCCGACGAAGAAGGTGGCGAAGGTGGTGCAGCAGCAGGAGGAGATGCCGTTGTCCTCACTACAGACATCATTGCCATGATTAGTCCGGAAGGTGAACGGGTAGCGTTAGGAAAAGGTTTAAAAGCGCGTGGCAATGTTGAAGATTGGTTGGGTAAAGTAGAAGAATCTATGTTCATATCGTTACGTAAACGTATGAAACAAGCAATTCAACATTACATGGAAGTTAAACGTGAAGAATGGGTTTGCAGTCACCCTAATCAAATTGTTCTTGCGGTATCTCAGATTATGTGGGCAAAAGATGTCCATGAAATTCTTGATGGTAGTGGGAATAGAATTACCGAACTTCAAGAATTTGAAAGAAAATGTTTATTAGTACGTCTCTTTTTTTATTTACATAAATAATATTAATTTTGGAGCTGGTGGTAGTGGTCAGAGTCTCTGGTTTTGGCGCTACTAGTCCAAAGGCGAGTAGGTTCGAATCCCACTCTGTGCACTACTAAGAGCGTTTTTCTAAAATATGGCATCTTAGATGAAAGACGCATTACCTTAGTAGTTAGTGCCTCCGTAAGCACGCACCAAAAGATATGCTTTTTTTCTAGAGTTTAAACAAACTGGCTGCATTGGTTCGAAGTGATCTTTCTTCTGTTGTGCGGAAGATATTAATTGCACTTATCACCATAGATGTTCATGCTAGGGATACTATCTCAAGTATGACCAAAAACCAAGTTCAGAGCAGGTGAAAGCTTGATACCTACATCAGCAAACATTAAATTATTACACTTACCTTTGCAGCCGAGATTTTGAATGGCTAAAAATGTTAAGATATTACTGGTTAGAAAGCATTGACAACTGCGTGACAAGAATGTCCAGTGCTGAGATTTTATACAAGTATGAGTATCTTGGAGCTGGTGGAGTATTGGTTATTACTCCCCTTACTGATAAGTGTTACCTCTGCTTGATGGGCGCTTTGCAGCTAGATTTGGGTAGGTGTTTATTGTACTTATTTTGGAGCTGACTAGGTTCATTGTGTATTTTAAGAAAATGTACAGGAATTCTTCACAATCTTAACTATTTGACAGGTGGTGCACCAGCGGGTCCAGCTGGTACGGGAAAAACAGAAACTACAAAAGATCTAGCGAAATCATTAGCAGTACAGTGTGTGGTTTTTAATTGTTCAGAAGGTTTGGATTACAAAATGATGGGCCGATTCTTTTCGGGCTTGGCACAGTCTGGAGCTTGGTGTTGCTTTGACGAATTTAACCGAATTGACATTGAAGTACTGTCTGTAATAGCACAACAGCTTATCACTATTCGTAATGCTAAGGCAGCGAAAGCTTCAAGGTTCTTTTCATTGCTGAAATAAATTTTAGATCAAAATTACACGAACATAATGTTTCAGATTTATGTTTGAAGGCAGAGAAATAAAACTAGTACAAACGTGTGCAGCTTTTATTACGATGAATCCAGGTTACGCTGGAAGAACTGAATTGCCAGATAACTTAAAGGCATTGTTTAGACCTGTTTCCATGATGGTACCAGATTACGGTATCTAAATCACTCTGCTGAATTAAAAGCAGTTCTTAAATTATATTGTTTCATTATTTTAGCGTTGATAGCAGAAGTGACACTATATTCGGAAGGTTTTGTATCTTCAAAAGTTTTGGCATTTAAAATGGTCCAAATGTACAAGCTGTGTAGTGAACAACTTTCCTTACAAGACCATTATGATTTTGGTATGCGAGCTGTCAAAAGCGTGCTGGTGATGGCTGGTACGCTTAAACGTGCCTCTCCTGATCACAATGAAGACGTAGTACTCATATGTGCGCTTCGAGATAGTAATCTACCAAAATTCTTAGCAGATGATGCAATATTGTTCCAGGTAAGCTCTTTGATATTCGTTGATGGATATAAACAAACAACCACATATTTCAGGGCATATTGAGTGATCTGTTCCCTGGTGTGGAGCTACCGGTTCAGGAGTATGGCATGTTTCAAACAGCAATAGAGGATGTAATGTTAGAACAAGAATTGCAAGTTGAAGCCGCAATGATAAAGAAAGTTATACAATTGTATGAAACTATGATTGTCCGTTGGGGAGTAATGCTGGTAGGCCCTACAGGTGGAGGAAAAAGTACCATTCTTAATGTATGCATGTATGATAGTGTTTTTCACGACAAGTAAACAAATAATTGTATACTACTGTAGACATTGAAGTTAGCCTTAGCTAAAATGCATGATGATGGGGTTGAGGGACCATATTATTTCCCTGTACATACTTATATAATGAATCCAAAAGCTGTAACGGCTGGAGAATTATACGGTGAAGTGAACCCTTTCACTCTTGAATGGAGAGATGGTTTAATGGGTATTATGGTTCGAACTGCTGTACAGGTAACTATTTTAAAACTATCAAAAATATTGCGTGGCGTCAATTAAAACTTGGCCGTAGTCTACCACTCAAGATCACCAATGGGTTATATGCGATGGGCCAGTGGATGCTGTATGGATCGAAAATTTAAATACGGTATTGGACGATAATAAAATGTTGTGTCTCGCTAATTCGGAAAGAATAAAATTAACTCCATATGTGCATATGGTATTCGAAGTTCAAGATCTAGCGCAAGCATCTCCAGCAACAGTCAGCAGGTTGTCTTCGGTATCATTTTGGGTATGTCTGTGATTCATTTAAAAATTCAAATTTAAGATGCGGTATGGTGTACATTGATCCTGATGAACTGAAATGGCTGCCATACGTAAAGTCATGGGCAGAAAGAATGGACGACCGTCTGTTAAATCCAGAAATGAAAGAATTCATGGTTAGCTTATTTGAATATGCTGTAGAGCATGGTTTCGTGTTTATGAAAAAACAATGCCAATATTCTATTCACCAAGTTAGTAATCCGTCACTTTTGATTGATATTTTAACGCTTATTGTGTCAATATATTTTAGGTGGAAGTTAGCAAGGCCACCATGGTTTGCAAAATAATACAAAGTGTTCTCTTAATACCGGGCATTGTTGACAAAGTTGGTGAAAAGAGCAAAGTACGTAATTTTTTGTGCCAAACATTTATATTTGGTTATATATGGGGCCTGGCCGGCAATCTATTAGATGCTTCGCGTGAAAAATTCGAGTCGTATGTTCACGATCAGTTCGATGAGCACCCAGATGCCAGGTATTTCATTACATATTTTTTGTAAGATGCTTTTTCATTGAAAAATTGTTGAAGATTGCCAGCAGGAAGTAATCTCTGGGAATTGTACATAAATAAAGAGACCCACCGTCTAGAACCCTTGACGAGAATTATGCCTGTGTTTAGTTATGATAGGGAAACACCATTTTTCGAAATGTTGGTCCCAACAATTGATACAGTACGATTTGGATACGTTATGGAAAGATTAGTCAATGTCAACTATCCTGTACTTTTCACTGGTGATACAGGTAGAAAAAAATATATTAGCTTCCTGTGGAAGCGATATTATATTGTGTACTGGTTTGCTAGGTGTGGGAAAGTCCGTAGTTGCGAAGGGTGTTTTAAATAGTTTGTTTGAAACTGGAAAATTCGTACCGATTACACTTAATTTTTCTGCTCAGACCAGCAGCTTTCGTACTCAAGAAATTCTTGAAGGAAAGTTGGAAAAACGTAAGAAAACTCTATTAGGTGCTCCAATAGGAAAACGTGTGGTGTTGTTTGTGGATGATGTCAATATGCCTAAACTAGAAAGATATGGAGCACAACCACCCATCGAATTGTTAAGGTCGGTAAATTAATCCAATGCCCTTCTGATTTTAACGTTTTAATTTAATCTTACCTAACTAAGTATTATTGCAGGCAATTTTTAGATTATGGTGGTTTATATGATCGTGAAAAGTTATTTTGGAAAAAAATTGAAGACGTAGTAATAACGGCTGCTTGTGCACCTCCTGGTGGAGGAAGAAATCCCTTAACACCCCGATTTGTGCGCCATTTTGGCATGATGCTTATTCCACCTCCTAACGAGTTTTCATTAAAGGCTATATTCAAGGTAATTTTTTGAACGTACCTATTTCATATTTGTATGTCAACTGTTAATATTCTGCAGGCGATTATGAGAGGTTTTCTGTTTGATTTTGCAAATCCTGTACGTGACTTGGCCGATTCTATGGTAAATGCTGCCGTGGAAGTATATGACCGCATTGCTGTAGACCTACTTCCCACTCCTGCTAAATCCCATTACGTATTTAATCTTCGAGATCTTTCTAAATGTGTACAGGGTGTTTTGCAAGCTGATTCTGGAACATTGCGAGAGGCGGTGGCAATGATGAGGTATCATAGCCAAAAATAAAACATTATTTATTTTAATTTTGGTATAGTTCGAGTAAATCTTTGTATTATTTTTTACAGATTGTTTTATCACGAGTGTTTACGAGTTTTTCACGATCGGTTAATTAATGAAGAAGACAAATCGTACTTTTACTTCCTAATGAGGGAAATCTGCAATCGATCTTTTGGCAACCCGGTATTGCATTTGCCTGATGTACCAGTAATACGCAACCCGCCTTTCTTATTTTTTGGTGACTTCATGCAGTTTGGAGCTGCTAAAGAGGATAGAATTTATGAAGAAATCCTCGACATGGAAAAAATGAAATCAATTTTACAGGTTGGTAAATGGTAGGAGTTAATTGTTATGTATTTAATTACAATGTTTGTATAATTTTAGGACTACTTAGATGATTATAACATGTTGACATCAAAAGAAATGCATTTAATATTTTTCATGGATGCTGTTGAACACTTGTGCCGACTTGCAAGAATTCTGCGAGCGGAAAGAGGAAATGGTTTGTTAGTAGGAGTAGGTGGGATGGGAAAGCAAAGTCTTACTAAATTGGGCTCCCATCTAAATGCTTATAAGTATGTCTTTCAATAATTTAGATTCGACAGTATTTTCATGACACCAAAACGTCTTCTAGGTGCTTCTCAATAGAACTAACAAGAAACTATGACCGCAGTTACTTTTTTGAGGATTTGAGAAAATTATACTTTAATGCCGGAGTCAATAACGAAAATACCGTTTTTCTGTTTACTGATACCCAGATTGTTCAGGAGGAATTTTTAGAAGATATAAATAATATTTTAAATTCAGGTATATTAAAACATCGGTTATTATTTATGAAATAATCAATAATAACATCAAGCAAGTAAATACAGCAAGATGTGTAAATGCATTGTTGCTATATCAATCAAGAGTCCAACTGCATTCTGCAGATCTTCTGACTTACCGACCTATACAGTATTACGTCACATTAATACACATGTCTCCTTTACTGGTTTAGAAAAACATAAATAAAGAGTTGGACATAAGGATAAACTGAAGCGTAAAAAACTAGAGGAAAACGTTTGCCACCTATTTATGAGATTTACATTGAAACGTAACAAACAAATTTCTTAATTAAATACTTTTTTCGACCAAGGAAAAGCACTTAACTTTACCAGAGACTACTTGAGCATTCCATTGCAGCATTCTCGTTTAACTAATGTGGCGGCATGTACCTCGAATAAACCTTAATCCGCTATGACCATCTTCTGGCACGGATTAAGTTACGCTCTCATCGGAAAGGTTCAAGGTCTCCTTAATTGGGACTAAGCAGGACTGGGTGGGTAATTTTGCAAAGTTGAGTGTTCACTAGCTTTCAATATAGGTCCCAAAGATCTGGGCGTGATTTCCGTTCCCTAGCTGCGGCTGTAAATATACCTGTTGCCCAGCCTAAACGGTAAACTGGGCGGTTGATAGCCATCGATAAACATGTGAAGCTGAGATCCAAAAAAGAGTGGTGTGTCTGCTGGTATTAGGGACCTGGGCCTTGGGAGTGAGGTTTTAGTTTGCCTGCTCACGCTCATTAAAGTGTCGACTTAGGGACTCACATTCCCGCGTCTCTATATGATCAAACCGGCTACCAACTAATCTGGGCAGTACGTAGTCAACTACTACTTGGACTACGGGTACCCCATACTGGTAGCCCTTGCTCTTAATCAAGGTATAGGACTCGTGGTGGCAGTGGTAGGTAGACCTGCGCAGGCAAGGGTCGTCTTGGCACGGCTCGACGGGTGACCTGCGTTTCAGCTCGGGTAGTGATCTGCAGAATCAGTAAAGATTTAGGTATAGTTTTCTTCACCAGTGGGGACCAAGGCTCGCAGCCTGATGTGGTACTGGTAGCTTGTTCTCGTTGTACCGTGTGCAAGCGCGTTGATTGACCAACTTTATTAGGAGAAAAGTTGTCCTCTTGCATTCAGCAATGATAATCATCATATATGAGTTAAACAATAAAATGAGTCAACACATTTCCTACCGCCAAATGCAACATAAAACCGAGGTTTATGTTCTGCACCATCTTTTTCTTATAGTGCTATGTCTGTTACCAGAGTTTCGAAAAATCCGGCATTGTGCGGAAATCTCAGGTTTTACAGGGGCTTCTCAGGCTTCCGGCGGACTTTCATGAATCTTTGGCAAAGGCACAAAATTAAATTATGTTCTGTTTACAATACTGGTAAAAACAGCTGAAATTATCTCGCAACCTTAACATCATTAGTCAATTGGCCGTCACCTGGAATCGAACCAGAGAAATTTGTGTAGCAATCCAGCGCTGTAACCACTACACCACGCTTACTCTTGTTCTGTGTTATAAATAATACCAAATACTGAATGTTTCTCGTTTTCAACAAGTATTGTTTGGGTTATGGTAAAACAATTAGTGCTTCGGTCTCGTCGAGACTAGTTTTGGTCTCGTCTGGGTCGCCTCGAATTTCTAGACGAGTCCGAGACTGAGAGCTCATTTTATGTTTGAGACCGAGACTGAGACTTGGGTGGTCTCGGTCTCCTCGAGAATATCGTCAAAAGTCTCAATTTTTTTTTCATTTTGTTATAAAAATTACTTATTTTAAGTTATAAGGAAAATGCAATAAAGTGTTCGATTTGGTTGAGCAAGTGCAAATAATTGCAGCGTGCTATAAATACGTTAAACGATGCGCTGACTTGATTTAAAAAATTTCATACAATTTTTAAGTTGTGTACTGTTATAGCATTATAGTATTTCAGAAATAAATCTGTTTAGTTACACTGGAATGAAATGCAGTTTGTCATTGAGGAATATGTTATATACCGAGACTTACCAAATTTTTTGAGACCGAGGCCGAGACCGAGACTTGACATTTTAAAGGAGATCGAGATCGAGACTATAGGTATCGTCTCGTTGAAACCGAGACTACCCCAGTCTCGGTGATACCGAAGCACTAAAATGAATATTTAGTTAAGATTGAATATTAGTTCTTGTTTTATTCATTAAATCTTCCATAAATTTGATTTACTATTTTTGCAGATGTACCTTAGTGTAATGTTTATTTCAGGTGAAGTACCCAATTTATTTGAAGCAGATGAATATGAAAAAGTTATAATAGGAACGAGAAGTGCCGCCAAAGAGGCTGGTGTTGGTGAAGGCAACCGTGATGGCATTTTCGATTTTTTTATACGGAGAGTACGCAGTAATCTCCACCTTTCCATATGCATGAGTCCCGTAGGAGATGCATTTAGGTTAATATCTAATTTATTACGCTCGTATCAAGCAATTAAATGATTATCTGTATATAAAATACTTAATTACTTTTACAATATTTATTTATTTTAACCTTATACGTTTTTCGGCATGTTTACATGCCATTGTCAGAGGTTATATTAGAAAGTAAACAGTTAGTGTCGTTATAGCAATAGAACTTGGTGACTTGATCTCGGTAATCGTCTGCAGATGACTTGATTTCTTATTCCAAAATGTCCAATAGAGGAGAATTTAAGAGATGAATGTGCTCATTCATTAACGACACAGTTTTTAAACGTTTGTAAATTTCAAAAGCTTCTAGTATATCTAATTTACGTTTATCATCACATTTTATGGTGTTGTTAGATGTCATTGAATGATTGTGTTCTAGTAAGTGTTTAGCGTAATTGGATTTATGTGGGTGTTTGTATTTGTAACAACGTACTTGTTCTTTATACCTAATATCAAAATTTCTAATTGTCTGGCCTATATAAACCGAATTACAATGCGAACAATTTAATTTGTAAATGCCTGATTTTAGCAAATCGTCTGTTTTTGATTTTGCATTAAACAAAGTGTTTAGGATGTTTCTAGTTGTTTTAAAACTTACTTTCTAAATAAAGCAATTAAATGTTTGTAATTGAAAATGTTATGTTTCGCAGGCGTCGGTGTCGTATGTTTCCATCGCTTGTGAATTGTTGCACCATAGATTGGTTCACAAAATGGCCAGAGGAAGCATTGCTATCTGTAGCTGTAAATAGTTTGAAAGAGATAGGAACTCCGGAAGTTATTCACAATTTGGCTTCCATATGTGTTACTATGCATAAGGTATGTTCTCAAATTTTGTCAAAAATTTTGAATATAATTTAATTGTTTTACTTCAGAGTGTAGAGGACATGACAGAACGATTCTATGCAGAAATGAAGCGACACTATTATACCACTCCGAGTAGTTATCTGGAACTTCTAAAACTTTATCGTGCTATGGTTGAAGCTAAAAAACAACAAATTTTGAAAACGAGGGACAGAATCGCTAACGGTTTACAGGTACATTGTTTGTTGTTGTTTTAAGTTTCTATATTTTGTAAAATGATATCTAGCTTCTCTATTTATTGCACAGAAACTATACGAAACCAACTCAGTAATTGATTCCATGAAAGCAGAATTAACTGAAATGGAACCTAAACTGGCTAAAAAATCGGTCGCAGTAGCGGAATTAATGGTATATTTAGATAAAGAGAAGAAAAAAGCAGATACGGTGCGAATTGTTGTCAAATCTGACGAGGATTCTGCTAAGGTATGCAGGGCAGCTTTTATCGTTTTTTTTACTTACATCTTTCTTTATACCTAACAGATAAAAGCAGAAGAAACTCAAGCATTAGCCGACGATGCTCAGCGTGATTTAGACGTTGCATTGCCTGCTATGGAAGCAGCCACTAAAGCCCTTCAATCACTCAATAAGAATGATATCAATGAAATAAAGGTGTTTCAAAAGCCTCCTGTTTTGGTTCGATTTGTTATGGAGGCCGTTTGCTTGCTGTTAGGAAAAAAGTAATTAAAAATATTTTCTTGTCTATGCTTGGTAATCCGTAATCCACTAAAAATGAACATGTGTTTACTACTGATGAATTTTCAGCTTTTGCGTATACCAGCCTAAAGGTCTATACCAATATTTCCGTAGTGGTACCGACTGAGTTTCTCTATGTGTCCTAATTTTTCACAATAATTACATTTACATTAACCCATATGTCTTATTATGCATTTCTAACCCATTATGATGGTGTAATATTTATTTTTTCCAAAGGTTCCGCTACTTCTGTTTTCCTCTCACGTCTGGTATTTAACTGTTTCATATTGCCCCTCGATAAGAAACGTCACTTCATCATTTGTACCTTTGCCTTCTTGTACGTTTGAAGAACCGCGTTCTTCTTCTTATGGAGGTGCGGAAAACCACAGCCCTAATTCGTCCATTGTGCATCTGCATCCACCGCTTGTTCATCTTCATACAGACAAGTAGCTAGCCCAAAGTCTAGCACCTTTCTGATGGAGATATTCCGTAATTCCTCTGGCCACAGAAAAGGATTGCCGAGGTCTGTGCCAATAATATGAGATAATGGGTGAGAAAATAGAAGGAACATTCCTCCACTTTTCCACAAAAGCTACACTTTACGTTATTAACTACTGCCATCGTGTTTGAGGTGTCTGTTGAAAGAACAATAACCAGTCAAAAAACCTACCACAACCCTAATGCAATCCTTAAGCGTAGGAGTTGATGGAAACGATGAAGGTTCTTGAATGAAAAGCTTCCACTCGCGCAGGCCTAGAATAAGTCCAGTTTTCAATTTCCGATCTTGCAGTAGTCTTGGGGACTCCGAAAGCCCACTTTGGCTCACACAAGCTCCTCTTGGGCAAGGTATAAGCTTCTTCGTTTCCACTGATATAACTGTGTCCAGGCACCCAAAGCTTCTCAAGCCAGTTATATAAGCCAAGTCTGCCTGACGGCAGTTCTGGACCAGTATTGATTTCATTGACAAAGCCACACCTTCGAGTACCGCCATACTAGACCCGCAGGCTTAAAAAGGTCCTTAATTCAGATTCAGTGTTCCGTGTTGGGAATAACAATATTGACTGGTTTAGTGAAAGAGAATAAAAATGGCATGCAATCGCTTCATGTCCATTGTCTCAGGAACCCTTCTCGCTTTTCTACTGGCCATTATACTTCAGCGTGTAAGTGGCGTTTCGACTCTCTGCCTCAATCAAAATATAAAGAAGCACAAGCAGTAGGTGTGTGCAGTGCACATCGCATAAGTCGGTCTTTGGATGCCTGACCAATGGGCTGCAGTCCACCACACCAAAGACGTGACCATTGGTCTGACTATGGCAAAGTAGTAACTTTGGGGGTTAGCTCCCAGGTTTTCCCAAAAGTCCGTCTGCAAACCCAAAGAAGTGTACTGGCTCCTTGTATTTGTCTGTCTACATGTTTCCTTCCAGGATAGCAGCTTAGCGTCTAAGGCGACCTCTAACTTTTTTCTTCTTCGGGTGAAAATAACTAACTCGGCCTTGGATGAGTAGCTCTAAGACCTTGGTTAATTCACCATCGTTGAACAATCTGCAGACCATTTCATTGATTACTCACATCGTTCAATATACCAACTTCATTACATCGTTGATTGTTTCAACTTTATTATCTTGGGTTGGCTAATCTTTGCAATCGTTCACTTCCTATTCCTTCCCGAAGTCACCATAAGGCAATATTTAATTTGTTGTTTTCTATCAAAAATAAAAGGTCTTAAGATGAACCGTAAAACCACATACTACTAACTATCACCGTTTGCATATATGCCTTTAAAGATTATTTTGATTAAGTACTTTATGTATTACACAGAACAGACTGGGCTTCCGCGAAAATTGTGATGGGTGATGTAAACTTTTTAAAATCATTACAAGAATATGACAAAGACCGTATTCCGGAAGTCACGTTGAAAAAGCTAAAAGTTTACATTGATAATAAAGACTTCACCCCGGATAAAGTAGCTACTGTTTCCAAAGTATGTAAAAGTATTTGCATGTGGGTCCTTGCCATTGATCAGTACGCAAAAGTTTACAAAATAGTGGAACCGAAAAGAAAACGGTACGAAATTTGCAACTTAATTAAGACATGGGTTAAACTGGTGCATTTTCAGCCTTCAACAAGCCGAAGTAGAGTTAAATCAAGTTATGGGCGTGCTGAAAGAAAAACAGAGGCAACTTGCTGATGTCGAAGCGATGATTGCTAGTTTAGAAGCCCAATTTAATTCTACCATGGCTGAAAAGCAGGAATTAGAAGATGCCATGGCCCTTACAGCAGCTCGTCTTGTTCGGGCTGGTCGATTGAACATTGCTCTAGGAGACGAGCAAGTGCGATGGGAACTAGGTGTTAAGGTATTTATTACAGTTTTCTGTTTTACCGAAAAGGCTTATAAGTGCCCCGTTCAAGTATATACAATTTTGTCATTTCTGTTCTATCCGAGTTATATAAAAAAAAAGAAGTGTGCGAGGTTATTATTCTTCAGGATGGCTTAAAACTCGAAATCCATAACTTAAAGACAAGGTATAAAGTCGATTTGAGAAAAATATTCTATAAGCATGACTGTGTCGAAACTCAAGCAAAACGGAGTCATGGAAATTAAGCTATTGCGAATAAAGTGTGAAAGAAAAAACTTCCAAAGAAATCAAACGTAGTACGTTACGTTAGATACGCATACACATTGACTTCATGTGGTTCCTAAAGTGGGAGTCGAGTGTGGTAAGATCGGGTGACCCCAGTGGCCAAGAAACTATACAACCAAATCATCTTATCCAACGATTATTATAACGACGTTTGAGTTTGGTATTATTGATTAAGTTTCGAACACATGCTTCTACTATCGGCTTCACCGGTCATTTTCAACTTCAATTTGCCTCATTAACATCCTCTTAAGCTATGGACAACGAGTCATGTCACACACTATATTAAATAAATATAATATCCGTAGGCTTTCGGTGTGGAATTGGGTAACCTTATAGGAGACGTATTGATATCAGCCGCCTCAGTTGCTTATCTGGGTGCATTTACCAGCAACTATCGAAAAGAATTAGTTGCTGATTGGATCGATCGATGTAAAGATTTGGAAATTCCATATTCAGAAAATTTCAGGTTTGTTTAAATATACAATCTTTTCCAAAGCTGTAATATTTAATTTTAGCCTTATAACTGTACTTGCGGATCCTTACGATATTCGAACGTGGAATGCGTGTGGCCTTCCACGAGACAACGTGTCGACTGAAAATGCTATACTCGTTACTAAAGCGGGTCGTTGGCCACTTATGATCGACCCTCAGGAACAGGCAAATAGATGGATTCGTCAAATGGAAGGGCAAGATTTAAAAATCACTAAATTGACCGATGGTAATTTTTTGCGAATATTGGAAAGTGCAATTCGCATTGGTCTTCCTGTTCTTTTGGAAGAGGTTGGAGAGACACTTGATCCTACTCTTGGTCCCATATTGCTCAAACAAACTTTCATTCAAGTATGTGACTGATTTTGTTGAGTTTACAGCTTATATAAAAATATAAAATATTGTTAATAGGCAGGAAGGACGTTAATACGTCTCGGTGATTCAGATGTTGAATATGACAACAACTTTAGATTTTATATTACCACCAAACTGGCCAATCCACATTATTTACCAGAAATATGTATTCAAGTAACTATTGTTAATTTTACTGTTACACCTTCTGGATTAGAAGATCAATTACTAGCGTAAGTAAATGAAAACGTAAGGTAGAGGAGGCTGAATTACCAAGCGGTTCCATGTGATTCATCTAATAATTTCACATATTGTTAAACAGTGACGTAGTTCGACTAGAGAGGCCTGATTTTGAAAAACAAAGAACTGAATTGATCATTCGTATTAATAACGACAAGGGCCAACTGAAAAATATAGAAGATAAAATCTTGAAACTTTTGTTCGCATCCGAAGGCAACATTCTAGACGACGAAGAACTAATTGACACTCTAAACGAGAGCAAAGTAAGTGAATTCGTGATTGAACTTAAATAGCTTATATAGTTTAAACATTATAGGAAACATCTGCCATTATAGCAGCCCGATTACTTGAAACCGAAGCTACAGAAGAAAAAATATCTATAGCACGAGAAAAATACCGCCCTGTTGCAACTAGAGGTTCTGTGCTATATTTTGTCGTAGCTCAACTTGCAGAGATCGATCCCATGTATCAATATTCTCTAAAGTATTTTAATCAGGTAAAAATTATATCTCGCTTGGTAATATTTTCTATTTTACACGTTATTTTATTTATGTGCAGTTGTTCAATACAGTAATCGAGACGAGTGAGAAAAACGATCATTTACCTACACGTCTACAAATTTTAAACAGGGAAATAACCATCGCAATTTACACCAACGTTTCTAGAGGGTTATTTGAAAGGCACAAGCTCGTCTTCAGTTTTATGCTGTGTGTTGCAATTTTCATGCAGCAAGGTTTGCTTCATGAAAGCCAGTATAATTACTTACTGAGGGGACCGGTAGGAGCAAAACACACTGAGGAGAAGAAACCGGATTACCCTATGATAACCGATGCAATGTGGATGGGTGCCAATTATTTGGCTGTGACTTTTGATTACTTTAGAAAACTGCCTGATGATGTTACAAAAACAATTACGGTAACAATTGGAGAGTTTGAACAGGTAACTATATAGTTCTTCTTCTAACAGGACAAAAAGGGTTTTACGACATAAGCAATCTTATGGGCTAAAACGATTTGCGCAGAAATTCGTCAATAGTGCTCACGGCTGACTCAGCGGAGACAAAAGTTTTGTTAAATTAACCAAAAACGGTTGTCTAAAATGGCACCAAATAAATGCACTTGGTAACACAACTAGTCAGTTCTTGTAGAATAGTTTAGATCATACCAATAAAAGACAATTACTATTACTAACAGCTACTCTTCACATAGCAGTACCAGAACCATTCAATTACGCTGTGTATTCTGAAGTACCGGATTCCGATGAAAAATGGCGGACAGGTCGCGGCGTCAGTTACGCGCATTATCGACCGAAAATCAGATAATAAAATGCGACAAAATGTCCCGTTCTTTAAGTGTTGAGATAAAATTGGCATTAAGTAGCCTTGTATAAGTTTGTCTTTGCGGCCATTTTGTTTGGTGAGCCTATCTGATAACTGCCAAAATGGCGGATCGCATTTATCATTAAACAAAATGGTCGCGAACAGTCTTTTTGCCTCAGATCTATCAATGAATAGGTATAATATTCAAATAGGTAGTGAATTTGGTTCCAAATGCTAAAATAAGTGCAACAGACTGGAATACCCATTTAGACGATTTCGACAAATTGATGCTATTAAAAACCTTAAGAGAAGAAAAACTAGTATTTGCAATCACCGAATATGTAAGGACTAAACTAGGTCAAGCATTTGTTGAAAGTCCGCAAGTGTCTCTGGCGATTTTGTAAGTCGTTGACCATTTGCTGATTAATACCTATTTAGCCAAATATTCACAATTTTGCAACAGATATCAAGATATTTCCAACGCAACACCTTTGGTTTTCGTATTGAGCACAGGTTCCGATCCATTTGGAGCTTTCCAGAGGTTTGCGGTTGATATGGGTTATAGAGAAAGGATACTGTCTATATCCCTGGGACAAGGACAAGGTCCTGTGGCTGAAAAACTGATTGAGACAGGGAAAAGTCGTGGCGACTGGGTCTTTTTACAAGTATGTAAAATGTTCTAGATTTATTTAATATAACTAGTTTTAATTAAAAACCACTCGTTTTTGTAGAATTGTCATTTAGCCACGTCGTGGATGTTGGCCATGGAACGAATAATATTAAAAATAGTGGAAGATCCCACCAAAGTTCATAATGATTTCCGGTTATACTTGAGCTCGATGCCTTCCAAAAATTTTCCGGTATCGGTCTTACAAAACTCGGTAAAAGTTACAAACGAACCACCAAAAGGATTACGTGCCAACGTTAAAAGAGCTCTGGTTGATATGTTGGACAATTTCTTCGAAGACCATCGTGAGTAATACTTTTATAAATGATCTTTGCCAAACAAGGCTTAAAATGTGCAATTTTAGCATTGGAGCAAGGATGGAGATCTATGCTTTTTGGCCTATGTATGTTCCATGCTATTATTCAAGAACGTAAAAAGTTTGGCGCTCTGGGTTGGAACATCGTTTATGAGTTTAATGATAGTGATCGGGAATTTGCTTTTAACACACTTAAAATGTATTGCGCCGAAGCCGAAGGTGTAATTCCATGGGATGCTTTAGAGTATATTACAGGTAAGTTCAATCACAAGGGGTGGAAGGTCTCGCATTACTCGCTTCACTGTTCTGGTGTTTTGGGATCTTCGCTTTTCTGCATATTAGTGCCTACTGTCTATTCCGTATGTACATTTTAATATTCAAATAAACGCACAATATTTTTAAACAAATCGTATGGTATGGTTTGTAGTCAAACTCCAAGCAAAGCTGCAATACAACAATGCCGTTATTTATTCCAAAA
This sequence comes from Ctenicera cuprea, assembly GCA_958336395.1. Taxonomy (NCBI): domain Eukaryota; kingdom Metazoa; phylum Arthropoda; class Insecta; order Coleoptera; family Elateridae; genus Ctenicera; species Ctenicera cuprea. The sequence continues at coordinate 12,586,292 of OY284495.1, read as the reverse complement.
CAGATTCTTGAAATTAAACATGCTATTGATACTGATATTTAACATTACGGCCGCCTCCCTTCGTAGTGTTGTTATTAGTTACCGCAACAATTTCTTAACAAAAATGTGAAGCATTACTTACCTACCACTTTCTTCAGGCGAGATAACATATGGTGGCCGCGTAACCGACTGGTGGGATTTACGCTGTTTAAAAACAATTCTAAAAGGTTTCTTTGCGCCTCACACTATTGAACCTGGCTACATTTATTCGAAGTCGGGTGTTTATTACTGTCCTACATACGAAAAATTACAAGAATATCGAGATTTTGTAGACAACTTCCCTATTATTGAAGAACCTGAAATATTTGGCATGCATGAAAACGCCAATATTGCCTTTCAAGTAAGTTTAAATTAGTAAATTAGTTAACAATAACTCTAAAGTTCTAAAGTACATATTTAAGAATCATCTTTAATTATATTGTAGACCAAAGAAACCCAAACCGTAATTCGAACTATAATGGAAAGCCAACCTCGTTCCTCTGGCGGAACCGAAGGCAAGTCAAGCGATGAAATTGTATATGAACTTGCAGAAGGAGTAATTAAAGCAATAATAAAAAATATCGATACCGAAGAGGTTCATCCACATTTACATAAGGTTAGTTTGTTTGCACCTAAGCTTGTGGTAAAACTTAAGTCAATAAAATCGTGCTCTACTGCTCTAAATTTGCTCTAACAGAGGGATAACAAAGGACGCCTACCTTCGTTAACAACAGTTTTGATGCAAGAAGTGGATCGTTTCAATAAACTGCTGAAACTCATTCACAGTTCAATGAATAACATGAAGAAGGCAATTAAAGGTTTAGTGGTTATGTCAGAGGAATTGGAAGAGGTCTTCAAAGCGTTTATAAATAATCAGGTAATTTCTTTGTGCATTAGTTTTCTTGTACTAGTACGCATAATTAAAATTTCGGTTACTTTAAACGGTTAATTAAAGTCAAAGTAATGTTAACAATTTTGTACTTACATAATAGCATTCTTATTATGGGACAAATTATATGTATAATGGGAAAAAGTAGCATGCAAGTTCGGCAATTTAAAAACAGAAGTAACACTCTAAGTAGCAAAGATTCCTCGGCTTAGTGCGGTGGTTGACTTCCTCCCTTCTAACTAAGTATACCTTTAATCAATACTTTAGTGTACATGCGAATGCTGGAACAACCCACCATTCAGATGTATCCATCTTTACTGATGGATACAAAACCAGCGCCGAAGTGTTTTCCGATAACCTAAGCTTTATTCACCAAGCGAAAGTGAAAATGCAGTCCTTGAACGACAAATTAAGAACTAACATATTGATATCTTCAGCGATAGTAGAGCTGCTTTATTAGCCATGAGTAATTGTTAAATTAGGTACCTCAGTTGCAGTATTTCAGTACTACGAACCGCTGGAAGATATTTCCAGAGACAGTGTTGTTTCACTCGTTTAGGTAAAGAGACATGGTGGTAATCGAGGACTCCTCCAGAAAAACTCCTTTTGCAGGAACTCCAGGAATGTCTGGTCTAGATTCAGCTGATGTTGGACTAGGGGCTTGGAGAATTCGGTTCTACTCTTTTTGCTTGTCAACGTCGAGATTTGAGGCTTGAGGCTCTTCCCTATTTTCCACTTCGACTGGGCTTTGGAGGTTTGTTTACCAACTTTTTCTTGTAGAAACTGGAAGTTTGCCTTCAGCTTCGTTAGTGTTGCTTCCAGCCTCTTCTAGAAATCCCCTCGTTTTTCCTCCATCCCGAGCATGGAAACAGGATAGCCCCTTAATCCTCAATAATTTCGTTTTAGATACAAGGCAGAGCCCAAAATTGCAACCCAAAGATAAAAGGTCAAAAAATGCTAACACGGCCTTCTAAGTACATTGTTACTGCTGTTTTTAGATCGCCGAAATTTCAAACGCTTTTCTTTTATATACAATAATTAGTTCTATGTTGCCAATGCCAAAATGCACAATTGCATATGATTCTACCCCCTATTTTCATGGTTATCTTGCTTACATTACCAATTTTACCATTTTCATGTCTCGATTGTCATCATTATTGGAGACAGTTACAGACGGGAACTTCAGATGAATTAGCATCACTTGAATTCTTTTTTTACCATATTTTATTAGATTTTTTATTATTTATTATTGTATTAGTTATAGTGGAAACATGTTTTTTCTATGCTATAGGTCCCTATTATGTGGTCATCTCGATCATATCCATCGCTGAAAAGTCTTGGAAGTTGGGTGCATGATTTAGAATTACGCTTGGATTTTATTTGCGTAAGATATTTGTCTTATAATATTAGCAGACAGTAAAATTATTACAAAAGAAAAATATTAATTCAATTTTTTTAGACATGGCTCACATACTACCAACCACCTTCATACTGGTTGTCGGGATTTTACTTCACACAAGGTTTCCTAACGGGAACGTTACAAACTCATGCTCGAAAGTACGACCTGCCAATCGATCAGCTCAAATATGAATTTAAAGTACAATCGCTGTTCGTTGATCAAGAGTATATAAAAATTAAACACGATGAAGCGGAACGCGAAGTTAGTAGTAGTAAATAGATAAACAGAACTGGTTATTCAATATTAATTATTCAACTTTTTAAAATTTTTAACATTGCAGGTACCCGAAGCTTATGGTCAGATAACTCCTCCTAAAGATGGAGTAATAGTTCACGGTTTATTTGTTGATGCTGGCCGTTGGGATATTACGAAAATGATTTTAGTGGATCCGAATCCTGGTAATTTCTTTAATTTATTCTCTTTATGTTTAATTATTTAATCTCTTGATGAATAGTATACGTGTTCAACGCGACCCAAGAAAAAGAAGAAAGTTATTTGATAGAACTCCAACGTAGGTAATATTTCGCGAAACTGTTAAAGGGATGTTTGATCCCACTGCTCATGCAACGTTTAAATTTTTGTAATTTTTTGTTGTTGTAGAAAAGGTTCGAGTCTTTAAACTTATTATTATTAGGCGTGAGGTGTGATGCAGAACCCACTATACTGAAGCTATACATTAGCTTATTGTACCCCGCACGTCAAGATAGTTTCACAGATAAAGCTCGAGATGCTGTTGACAAACGCAACTGTCAATTCATCAAAATCTGTGAATTAAAGTCCAAAGTGTCGTAGTCTTTTTGACTCCTAAAAAAGTTTTGAGAGGTTTCGCCTTCCTCTCCACATAGTCTGCAGGTTGAATTCTCTTTAACGACAATAGTGTTTAGATGTTTCCTGAGACAACAATGTCCTGTTGTCATTCTCAGTTGTTTCCTGCTCAATAGCAAAATTTCTTCCGCCTTACCTTTAGATGGGTCCCTCATGAACATCCGCGATTGCCTCAGTCCAAGAGTCCCAATCTAGTGTAGGCGATATTGTGCCCGTAGCAAGTCTCTCGCAGCCACCTGATACGTAATACCGGAGGTGGGTTTGGAACCTATGCGAGTCTCTTCCGCCCCCTTTTGGTCAATTGTCAGCTTCTTCGTTTTTCCCCTACGCTACGTTGTCCCGGCAGCCACTCTAGAATTATTGTGTTGTGTATCACCACTCCAGAGCTTTTAAATCCGATTGGCGATCTGTCAGGATGAGGATTCGTCTATTAACATATCCCCTCTCCACCATAACCTACGCGCAGGTTGTGATTGCTATAATTTCCACCTGGAGAAAGGGTGCGAGTCTCCCCAGATTCACGCTTAACCCGTACCCTGTACTTTCCTCAAAAATTCCGGCTCCTTTGCCATTTTCCGTATTGGATCCGTAAACCAGACAAATCCTACACGATTCCCCAGCTCTTGAATTATTTCCTCCTAGGGCCTCTCAGCTATCACCACCCTTAAAGGCTTCCTGAAATGAAAAACAGTGCTAATCTTGTCTGATTGCATACTTAAAATGAAATTTTCTTCCATTTTATGAAAGATCTTGGTACGGTTTGAGATTTCACTACCAAATGTACTGGAGGCAAGTCTAATAGCGTCTCCATGAATGCAGTAAGCGTTGAGATCATCGTCACTGCTATTCCTAAAACAGGGAATCCGTTGTAGCTTGCCGAGCTTGTTTTGAACAACTGCTTTTCTTACTGCCACCAAATCAGAGAGACATACGTAATCGTGGGTTCTACCACCTTCGTATACAACCGATGCATCATCCTGGGCTTTAGTCCCTACGTTTTTTCAAACATTCTTCTACAGTCCCATAGAGTCCGCTTCGCTTTGTTCGTAATACTTTCCAAGTAGAAATAGAAGGTCAACTCGGCGGCTAAATAGACCCCCTAAGTATTTGACCTCCACTCCTCTTTGCAGGTCCTGTCCATACATCCTTAGCCCCTGCAAATCTTGAAAGTTTTTCTTTCCTGTGAACGCTATGACAGTTTTTTGTCGGATTTGCCGATAAGCCCCCTCTTGTGCAAAAATTCTCTATAGTCCTTAAGGTTCGCTGCATCACATTTGATACAACTCCCCCAAATTTTCCACACACACTCAATAGCCCAAACTCGTTTTTGGCATTTTCCGGAACGGATTTACGATTGATTGATCCTCGCGATTGTCTATTAAGACTATTTCCTTAATAGCACGAGTGTTCCTTGCAGCATTGTCGATCGCCTCCTTAGACAACGCTTGAAATTGTCCAGCTGGCGATACTGCTTGTTTTTGGCATCTATAGCGATATAAGACAATAATCGTTACACAATTGTTAGGCAATGTCCTGTAATAAATTAATCAACAAATCATCGTCATCGTCTTTGATTCAGTTAACATCGAGTTTGTTTTCTAAATTTCAGGCGAAATTAATCCTCCTCTTCCTGCCGTTTTGTTAGTGCCTGTAACAAAAATGCCTGAAGATGACCCTCGTTATGTCTGCCCGCTATATAAAACGTCTGTTCGTGCTGGTACCTTATCAACTACAGGTCACAGTACTAATTTTGTCATAGCAATGCTGTTGCCTTCACATGAAAAGCAGAGTTACTGGATCCTCAAGGGCACTGCACTTTTAACGCAAGTTACAGATTAACCATAAAGTTCGGTACATGTGTAAAACAATTATGGAAAGGTTTTAACTGTATATTAATGATTTTTTACCAATAAAAACGATTTTAATTAGTTTTGTGTTCTGTTTATAACTCCTTGTCTCTCATTTGGCATTGTTAGTAGATACACCAGTTAATGGTGTATGTGTTTGGACGTAGTCAATACGTAACCACACAGTCTCATCGTAAACATGATTTCGGAGATTTTGTTAAACAATAGATATTCAGGTGAGATGTTGATATTATCTAAGCAAACGTAAACCTTTTAAAATATATTTATTAATTTTTGTGATGAAGAGGTAAGTGTTGTGAGGGTGTAAAGTTTGTATCTAGAATTTCTGATTTTTGTGACTGCTAATGTGCAGTAGCAAGAGTTTGATAGGTTGTGTAAGTTAAACAAGTATTTGGGGGCAATACTGTCAATCTGATTAAGTCTCTTCCAAGCATCACCTCAAACGCTATGCTTAAATCCCGAAGAGAAATCAGCCCAATAACAGCGGCAATCTATTACGAACAACTAAATAATATCTTCGAATAGAGTCTTGTCACAAGCCAAGTGGAAATAGCACCGTCTCTTATCTGAGCAGCTTCCTTCCTAACGTTGCTAAATCTATGCTAAATTCTCTCCGATTTCGACAAAGAGTTAGAGCCCCTAGTAGGCCAAAACCCACGTGTTGCTTTTTTATTTGAAATTCGCAGTCCAAGATTTGTAATAACTCGACATAATTTCAATAGTACTACTGCTTCAAAAACTGACATTCAAATTCAAACTCAAACGATATCTCGATGATCTTTAGGAATCAGAAAAATCGATCATCTCCCTCCGGAAACGTACTTTTTCTAGTCTCCCCGCTTTATATTATTAACTAAAACCCAATTATTTACCCTAATCCCTAAAATTTGAGAACCTAAAACACTAAATTTTCAGATTGACAATCCCATTGTAATTCGGTTTATATGGGACAAACAATTAGAAGTTTTGATATTAGGTATAAGGAACACGTACGTTGTTACAAATATAAACACTCGCATAAATCCAATTATGCTAAACACTTATTACAACACAATCAATCAATGACATCTAATAACACTATATAAATTGTTTACACTTTTGTGTTGACAAACCAAGTTTGATATACTACAAGCATTTGAAACTCACAAACATTTAAAATCTGTACCTTTAATGAATGAGCAAATTGATCTCTTAAATTCACCATTATTGGACGTTTTGGAATGAGAAATCAAGTCATCTGGACGCCGATATAGAACAAGGTCCCTAAACTGTATAGGTTGCCTCATAAGAAGTTTGTGACGCGACGTGTTTCCAGCTTGTTTCTAGTCTACCACTGGGCGGCTGTCGACATACCTAAGTTGGCGCTATTTAGCTGGTTTTTACTCTTATTATTAGGCATACTTATGGTTATATCAGTTCAGAATTGTATTTTATGTGCTTATTTGTTGGTGTAGTATTTTATTTAATATTTTACAAAGCAACCATATAGTAAAAATCTACAATACCAAAAAGTATATTGGTTAAAATAATAAAGGCAATGTATACCATGCCTTGTATACCAAAAAATGCATTGCAGACATTTTACAAAAATGTCATAATTTTGACTACATCTTTAAAATATCTTTTTAATGGCATGAAGGAAAAACCCAACATATCCTATATTCTAACACATGGCCTGAATCAAGATTCTCTTAATTTATTTTTGGTCAAATCAGGACGCGTGGAGCTCTGCATGACCATCCGTCTCCTTTCAATTCAATTTATAGAATACGGTTGATTTTTGGAAAAAAATTATTCAGACATACAAATACAACTAATATGGGTCTTGGTAAATATGTTGTGGCTACAGCCTTCACAAAAGCAGAAATTTTCAATATCATCTTTAACTTAACCCGGCTTTATAGAAAGTAATAACTCAGTTTCTGTTACTGATATTTAAGTGATGATAGCGCAACTAGCAGTACTAGTAGTTCTGCAGTTAATACCGAAAACGATCATTCAAAAACAAGACTAGACACAACTACTGAAGCAGATGAACTTACATACCGTACCGTCTGTCTATGGCTACTGGGCGCCATTTTGAAAATTTTTTTAAATAGAAAGGGGGGTCGAGTGACACCTCATTTGAAAGGTCTTTTAATTCTGCGTCTGATCCTAGAGTTCCAAAGAAAAATATTCAGCCATAACAAAATGGCGGATTTTAAACAAATGAACTCACTCAATTCAAAATTGTTTTATCCAATAGTACACTTTTTCATTTGCAGTACAAAATTTGCCCAGAAATAACTCAGGTGGCTGGAAATAATATTGAAAACGTTATGTTTATTATAGGCCTGTTTCTGACTTTCTCAACGAAAATTTTCTTGGAAGATGGACTGGTAGGCCTGTAGAATAGCTGGCTCACTCCCCAGATTTAACTTTCTTAGATTCTTTTCTATGGGAATATCTACAATCGAAAGTGTGCAGAACCCGTCCAGAAACAATTGAAGAACTGGAGCAACGCATTACAGAAGTTTGCAGAAATATCACTCCAGAAACTTATGAAAATGTAAGGCAGGAATTTCATAACCGACTTATTATGTGCCAAGAAGTGAATGGTAAACATTTCGAACACTTAATTTAATTAATTTAAGCTTTAATTCGTAGTTTTCTTAAATAGACTTCTTTATCTTCAAACATTGTCATTTTGTTATGGCTGAATATTTGAAACTCTAGGATCAGACACAGAACTAAAGACTTTTCCAATGAGGTGTCACTCGAACCCCTTTTCCATTTAAAAAAAAATTCAAAATGGCGCCCAGTCGCCATTTTGGATGACACAAAATTTTAATATGGTCTGAAAGATAGTATTTAATTTGCCAAAAAATTGAAAGCTAAATAACTAAAGTTAGAAGAATATACTTATAAAAACAGAAATATTCATAGCTGTGCAATACCATCTTAGTTGCAACATATTTCTTTTAGTAGATTAATTGAACCTTCCGAGAAATAAATGGCACAGTTTAGAAAGATTGAAAGTAAAATTCGAATTCCTTTGATAATAATCAAATCTAAGAAGAGACGAGAAAATCATAAAACGAACACAAAAATACGCAATTAAAGCTGCACCTGAGATTTCCTTAAATCTAGTTCAAGCAGCAACAAAATTAGGATTATTTTTAAGGCTAAAATATTCAAACAAAAACAAGGCAGAAAAATCAGATAAGATAAATTCCAAATCCAGAATCCAGCTATAAAATTAAATAAAAAATATAATACAATGATTTTTCATTATACTCTACAGGTTTTTTCAACTTATTAAATTATTTACGAGTTTTTAGACATAAGATTAATTTTCGCATATTGAATTTAATTTCTACAAAATGAAGTATTTACAGCAAAATAATTCAGTATAATATTTATGTAGTTAGTGAAACCAAAGTTCCTTAAACAGTCTACTTATTCTATTGTGTAATTTGTTTTTTCTACTCCCATGCTTTAATTTACTTATCAAGTGTGTGCTGCCTAAACTAAAATGATACCAATTTCGATACAGATTTTCATTATGAAATGACCCAAACTGACCAATAGCAACAAAGCACTGTTTTTGGTAACCATGGTTGCAAGAGTTGTTGACAGTTAACATCGCAAAACAGTTTTGAGTTTTTTGGCATAAAAAACTTTTTGAATATTTTTTAACTAGTCGTAGAAAAAATAGTGTATGCAACTCTTATATAATGGCTATTAATACACTAGTGTATTAATAGCTATCATTATAGATTCGTTGCATAATAAACCATTACAATTTTCTTTATAAAAATATATTTTTTTTTAAGTATACATTTTATCTGAGATTCTCTGTAAAATACCTATTATAATAAATAAATTTGTATTCATTTCATCAGCATACAAAGAGACAAACCTACAGATACCCATTTAAAAACAATTATTACAGTAGGTACATCTTTAACAAACTTTCCCGCCGTTGTAGGAAACCAAGCGCGTCATAGGGCGGTACTAATCTGTGATTGGTTATTGAAGTATGAGGCAACCTACACAGTTTAGGGACCTTGGGTACAGAAAAGCAAGATCAAGTTATGAAAATTTATTGTTCCGATGTATACTATACGTACAAGGCTAAAACTAAAATTGTTTTATTTACAATAAATTAAAATGAACTTCAACGAAGTAAACCTCGAACTTATAAATAAAACCATTTACTAACTTAACCTTAAAAATTACATTTGATTTTTGACGCCCGACCACTGGTTAGTGACGCCTCTGCAACATGCGAATTTGTAGGAAAACATGTGTAGCAGCAGGCCGTATTGACAATGCAAAGCTGGTATTTATCCAGAAAACCGTGCACCATATAAAATGTTTAAAAAAAACTAAATATGAGCTGTACCATAGCAACTATTAGTTTTTTACCAGTTGCCTATTCTTTTCACTTTTATTATTCATCACAGTAATAAAAAAAAAATCAATATCAAATATGAAAAAGAATAAGTAGAGTAAAAAATCTATTTATTTAATATTTTAACGAGCAATATATACATCATTATTTACAAAATATATTACGTATCTACAATGTCATACCCAATACAATAGAAGTCAAGTCTATCATTTATGGCTTCAATAAATATTTCTTTCACATCGACAATTACATCTCCATTATTTAACAGCATCTCAGTAATCACACTGAAGAACCAATCCAAAGCCAAAGCACAAACTATGATCGCCAATATTTAAAAAACATCTCCGAGATCAGTGTGACCGATGAATAAAATTAATTACCAGATGACACAATAACTAGTTAAAAGTGACAAGAATGAGAATGTTTCCGATAAGACGACATAAGACTATTGCTCAGGTTCCATTTTTCGATTTCTGAGAAATTTGATTAGGAAAAACGTTTAGACATAGATATGTGCGACGAGCAAACGAGAAGAACTATGCTCTCATGTAATATTCAAAACGAAGAAGAAGAAGCGCGAACTGCAACTCAGATGTTGGGTAAGGCAGCCATACTATTCTTACAATCAATATGAGTTCTGTTGACGTCCGTGAAAGTTAGCCCGAAAGGGTCAAGAAAGCCTAAACACTCTTCCATTGTTTTGAACGCCAGCTCTTGGGCCACATTGCTCACCGATATACTTTGACGGTAACTAAACAGGTAAACATATTATTAGACATGAACAAGTAACGGTTGTTGGAGATCCTGCATATAGTATTTATCTGATAAGCAAATGTGAATTGAAAATATTTGTTAGTACCAAAATACGATTTTGCAAATAAAACGATGGTATCTTGATGGCGTTTATTAAGTAATTGCAAAAGATGTTGAATTGCTTATCACTAAATTACTACATGGTTTTATACAAACATAAAGATCTCCAATAAAATATCATCAAGCTGGATGTTAAATATCAAATTTTATACCTGCCTTTTAGCTGAAAAAAATATGTAATTAACCATATCTACTTGTAGATACATTAAAAAATGCCAAGAGATTTATATTTAAAAACAAAAAACTGACTGAAATTGGATGATACATTCATTGCATTTTAACCCACACCTTAGATCGAACTGAGTGAACAAAATACGACAGGCTTCTTGCTAAAATCTAATAGAAATACTTATTACGTATCCTAAATCATAAATTAGTAAAAAAAAATTTCAAAAAAACAAAAATATAGAAGGACCCTTTGTGCAATATAAATAAAAATAAAGCGGTGCAAACGTACCTTCAAAAAATAATAAAAATCATTGCAATTTTAATGAGATGGGTACAAATTATAATGCGCAAAAGCTCTTTATTTTGTCTTCTATTCATATACAGGGTGTGGCAAAACTATAGAATAATGATTGTAGATGTGTAATTATTTATACTGACCAAAAATGCTTTTCATAAGAAGCTTTTGGTAAATTGTTTGCAGAGATAACTTTAAAATTTTCAGTTATCCATAATTATGGTGTACTTAATTTAAAAAAAAGCGAAAAGGTGGATTGGTACAAGGGGTGCAATTGAGTGGCCATATCGATCCCCTGATTTAACACCAATAGACTTTTTTTATCAGATCACTTGAACAGTAAAGTGTATCAAAAGCAACCTCATAACTTATAAGGATCTGAAAACTAAAATAAGCAGGAAAATCAAAAAAATGTCTTGGGAAGGAATGCTTTACAAACTCCCTGCAAAACTATAGTTTTTCAAAAGTATGGAATAATGATTCTGGTGGCGTAAACATTGATTTTACAAAAAAATACTTTTGATAAAAGTTTTTTATTACATTTTTATCTACCTTACTGCATACTTCAAAATTTTTTTGACCAATGCTGTAAGCACTGTGACACGATCATCTTTTTATTTACATAGCACTGTTGCTATTTTTTGCATACATTCGATAAAGTTTTTTTCTATTTTCAATGGTATAAAATTTGCATATCCTTACATTTAAAAAAAAAGATTCCTCGGGATTAAACAACAACGAAAAACGGAAGGAAAAATTCGTTTTCCAAAATTAGGAAAAGGGGAAAAAAATCTAACCCCTCTAACGTTGCTGCACCTAAAAATTAAGTTCTGAATCTGATTCTACTATAAAATAAGTCTAACTTCCGCTTCCAGTTTTGGATTTTTCTTAAAGCTAATTTTGTCGGTGAATTATTGATGTACCCCAGAATCCAAAGCTCATCAAAATCCGACCATCTGTTTGGTAGTTATGATGCACCACACACATACGCACCTACCCACAACCATTTTTTAAAAAACCTTTTATTTTGAGTTCCTGTCGGTCCAAAACATGTATTTCCTTCAAGGTCACGATTTCGAAAATTTTCATGAAATCAATAATTCCCTATACTGAAAGTATAGGAAAGTAAAAATATTTAAAATGCCCCAATATCTGGCCTATAATTTATACATTTACCAAAAAAACTTTTATTCAAGACATTTTTGGATAACATGTTTACACCTCTACAATAGCGTCTAGTCTCTTCGACATCAATCGATCCCACCAAGTTCAGACTTTTTATTTGTGCATTTCTATTGCGCACGCATTCAATAGGCACTTATTTAGCGATAACGGGCAGGTTCGTAGTGACACAGATGCATAAGTAGTTGTGGAGTCGGATCTCAGTTGGGCCCAAAATTTTTTTTTATTTTATAGTTGTTGCGTTTTGCTGTTTACGCGAGGTTATTTGTTGATAGCAGTTATATTTTTAAAGAAAAAATACGAAGACAAATTTGCATTCAGTCACTGATTGACGGCATACTAACACCAAGTCTGACCTTGATGAGGTAGGATTGATTGTGCCCAAGGGGCTAGACGCTAGTCACCTCTACAACCTAATTTCTTACTTTTGCTGGACCTCATATACTTTTCTTTAGAGAAGTGCAAATTTATAGCATTTCTTCAAAAACAAACTAAACACGCAATAAAATTTCTCAACACAACACGTAGTTGATGTACCGCTTATAAACGAAACACACCACATCCCCCCTCTTTTTTTTTCACAAATGAAATTTGAAGTGATTAATACACGCATGAATTCCTATTGTTTGATGTAAATTACAATTTTTTTTGCACTTGCAGTTTAAGTGGAAATGATGCCGATTTTTTTTTAAAATAAAACACTTTCTATTTTGACATTTTTGGAATCAGAATAAAATTCTACATGTTATTATAACAAATAAATTTTTAAGATCCAAGATCTTTTTGGACCAAACTTATGTTTTACGTTAAGATTGCCATTTGAAAAGTTAGACTTTGAAAAAACCTTGTTTCGGTAATTTTACCTCTTCACATCGTGAAGCGCATAAGGATAAGGTTTAAATTGCAATTTTTATTTTTTAAATTATCTTTATATGAACTGTTCATACCAGTCTTGTAAAACATAATTTTGGTCCAAAAGACTTTGTATCTCAAAAATATATTTAAAGAGTACTATCATAAGCAGAATTTTATTCCAATTTCCATAATACCGTAATATATAGGGTGTATAAATAATTTAAAATAAGAAATTCTGAATCATTTTTGCGGAAACCTGAAGTGCAAAAAAAAATTGTAATTTACATCCAATAATAGGAATTTATGTGTTTATTAATCACTCCAAGTTTCATTTGTTTAAATTAATAAATAAACAAAAAAATGCAGGTGAGCCATGTTTTGTTTACCGGGTATATGAAATTTAAAGGCAAAGCCCAGCAGGAGACTATATCATTGGATTCAGCCGTTTTAAAGTTGATCGTTGTTTCTAAATAATCTACCAAAGGAAAAACCCTTAAACTATGATCAACTTGTAGATCGGCAATAGGTAGGAATAGTGAAATGTGGAGCTTATCATCAATAAGCGCTGTTACTAGAAATTATTACAATAAAGCCCGTGAAATATAAAAGCAAAAATCTTCAATAAAAATTTAAAAACATAAAAAAAGATGTGCATAAAAAAATTTATATTTTTTCCCCGTACATTATTAAAAAAAAGAAATGCATTTTGATCGAGAAGCACGTCCACGTTGAGTTGTTAGTAGATCAACAGCAATATAAAGAAGCTTCAAAAATGCACCTAACTGCTTTTGGCTCAATACATACACCAACATACAGCTCACATTTAAAACAAAAGATGAACTAAACATAAACTTTCTTAAAAGTATCAAAAACAAATAAATAAAATAGCAAGTTGAAACAGCCAGTAGTTCCAATAAATTTTCAAAACACTATCGCAACGCCCAAATACTTAAAAATAGACCCAAACATAATAAAAAAAAAACATTATACCTACCTTTTGATAATAGTTCTAAGATAATTCTTGCGCTCTCGCTCAACGAACCAATCTATAAGAAAGGCGGCCATCTTAGGCGCTTCAACGTAGAGTCTAAAAAACCTGTGAAAGTTCCCCAATCCCCAAGTTGACCTTAATTTTAACACAAAATTTATGGTTTCGTCCAGTCTCTCTTCTACTGATAAAGATTTCAATATTGTCATGATATCTGGAAAAAAAAATAAAGTGAGTTACCTACTTTTGTATAAAATGCAACATTGTTAATAGAACAATGAATAAGCAAAACAGTTCGTATGTACTTCAAAACTAATTATGTTTTATATTTTCAAACAAGTTCTAGCCCCAACATTTACCATTTAAATAATGTCAAAGCCTACTATAATTCCCATTTAAAAAAATGCATGTTTGTGTTGTAACTCGAAAACCATTGCAAATATGAAAAACGAGCGAAGCACTTCGCCTGGACTTTCCTGTACTTGAGATATTATTGTTACTTATCATATATTCAAAAGTACCTTATGATTAATGGGTTACGCCCCAACATTGACTACAATAACATAACATCCCTCTACTCTTACCACTGTACCGAGAGCATAGCTGCATAATATATGATACTAAAGCCTTTTCCAAGTTTCTTTTGTAAAGAAAATCGATTATCTGATTTTTGGGAAAAATATTCCTCGAGATTAAAGAAACCCAAAAACAGAAGGACAAATTCGTCCACAAAAGATTGAGTGGGAGGGAGAATTAAATCCCCCAAATATTGCCATATATAAAAATTAAGTCGAGAACCTTATTCTACTATCACTCATGAGCAATTTAGCCTAAACAGAAATTTTGTATCAGCCACCGTTTATTAAATAAGGGAGTTGGAATTTTCGTTTTCAAAAATTCATAGAAGGTGTCACAAAGATGTTAGCGGAATGGGACATGAACTAAATTGTAGCTAATCCATAGCTCTTTAAGTCTACAAAATCAAACTAATTGTGTGGCCATTTTTTGAGCAGTACTTTTTTAAAAAAATCAAAATTTTGATTTTTTTTCCTTCTAGTCGCTTGTCACATTGTGTGCCTATAGGGCATTTCCAATATCACATTTCATCCCGAGTTGATAACTCCCTTTTGAGTAAATAGGCGTTAAAACTCAAATTTTCAAAATACGTAGGAGGCTACAGAAAGAAATTTGCGAACTGGGACGCAAACCAAATTAGAGCTTATTTATAGATCTATGACCTTACAAAATCTTAAAAATTTTACTTTTTGACTGTAGCTCAAAAACAAAAGATAATTTTGTATTTTTGTTCTACCATTGAATTCATCTTAATAAATTGACCCAATAAGATGCAAACTTTTTTTTAAACTATAATTTTAAAAAGTTATCCATATAACTACATCGAAAATGAGACACCCTCTACAGGCAGAACTAAACGTCCAGTATAATTGGTAATAATTAAAGACTAGTGTTACCCCAGCACACAATGCACTGACAGACAGCGTTGACAGAACCGGCGAAATGTCGTCACGTTATGCATTACTTCCAATAATGACACGCGACGTTATTGTAGATGGCGCCCCAAGTGACGCGCGTCTAGCCGACCTTCATATATATTATAAATTAAAATAATTATTATTAAAAAATCGACGTAGAATAAAAATATAAAAATGTTTCATGTTCCATCTGCGAATAGAGACCTTTCATTTAAAAAAAAATGGTTCAAATTGGTGAAGCGGTAGCCGCTGGAGGAACCGGAGAAAAAAACCCTTTGTGCTTTTATCGTATGTATGGATTATGCAGGAGTTCGTTGTCAACAACTTTTATTAAAAAATAAATATTTTCAATAGTTCAGAAAATAATAGTGGAGCAGCACTTAAATGATTTACCTTGTGCATTTATTATAGTAGAGGGGGGGGGGGGGGGGTTAAAACGATACACAGTGGAGCAAAATTGCTTGTCAGCTGAATAATATCCAAACCGTTTTTAATGTGGTACTACTTAGGAGAGAGGTATCCTTCCTTATCGCTAATTTTGGCTGACAAATGTTTTTTTTTATCTGTCCAACAATGAGTAAATTTTCAAAAACTCTCCCATCACTTCATATGTAATAAAAATGTTGCAAGAATATTAGTAAATGATAAAAAAATTTTTTAAAAAGAATTTTATGGGAATTGAACCTGGGATCCTTGAATTGGTGAGCAAGTTCTCCACCTCAAGACCATTTTCATCAAACATGTGATTTGCTATTACAACATACTCAAATGCTACAACCCATAATTTCGTGAAAGACCCTGTATAATTATTCTATAGTGAAAAATTTTTAAAAGTCAAAATTTAAAATATAGACTAATATTAAAAAAATGAGCGACGTATTAAACACGCAATTTCTATTTACCTAAGGTATTTTTTGTAAAAATAAAATACAATATCCTATAGGCAGTGAATTCATTTTTGTTATCTCCTCCAACTTCAGTGTATAACATTTTCAGTTGAGTTTGGCACTGATTAAACTCTTCATGATCACCCTTTTCCAATGCTATCCTTGCATGGGTTTCGTAAACTTGTACTGTGAACTCATCACGAACGCCCTGGACCTAAAATCAGCAGGATTCTTTTAAAATCTTATTCTAAACAAATATATCATTGCACTAGTTTCAGTCAAATTAAAATTATTAATGTTTACCGTCAAATCTTGTCGAATAGACTTGAGCTGATCACAAGCGTAGAAGTAATCCTGCTTTTCGATCCACTTTTTCTTGACATTCTGTAAGGATAATTTAAGGACTTCGACTGGACGTACTTCACAAGCTTCGGGGGCCTTGGTCAGTCGCAAAAACGACTTTTCAATGTCCTGGCAAGTGCCCACTATGTGAAATTCTGTCCAGTCAAAGTCTCCCGAGGTGTCCTCAACAAACTTATTATTAACAGAAATATTAAGTGACATCTTCTTTTTCTTCCCGTTGGTCGAATTGCTGTCCGGTGTAGATTTAAGAGACGAACTAAAACGTGCCGCTCGCTGTTGAAGTAACTCCGAATTTTCTTCCACAGTTGAACCAAATTCTGAATAAAAGTGGGATTTCTTTTCTTTAGATTTTTGCTGCTTTTTCAACTGTTTTGGAGTTAGCTTGTTCTTTGTTGGCCCTAATCTGTCTGCTAATTTACCTTTTCCTTTGTTTTTGGGCGTTTTTAAGAGAGGTTTGAAGTTTTCATCACTGCTTGATGTACTTTTACTGCAAGAAAAAAAATTAATACATAAAAAAAATCTTCTTGCAGATAAAGTTTCAATTTCAAAAATCTTAGTTTAAACTCAATTTAAAAAATTTGTCACTACCCCCAATTGAGTTATCGATTTGAGATGTTTTATTTAAAAAAAACTATGGATAGCACTT
The DNA here is from genome assembly GCA_958336395.1 of Ctenicera cuprea. Taxonomy (NCBI): domain Eukaryota; kingdom Metazoa; phylum Arthropoda; class Insecta; order Coleoptera; family Elateridae; genus Ctenicera; species Ctenicera cuprea. Next base: position 12,569,087 of record OY284495.1, on the reverse strand, counting down.
TTAATCAGTTCTAAAAATTTTTTGAAAACGCTTATCAGTGCCGTCTGGAAGTTAATTCAAAGTTTAGTAATTTTTGCATAATAATTTTAGAATTTTAAGTTTTTACCACTGGCAGCATGAACCGGGGGCCCAATATGTTATACCCTGATGTTTCCCAAAGCTACTTGCAAAAGCAGAGTGACACCATTTGCATAGCAACGAAATGTAAGATTTTTGAGTCCGACCATGTAAAAAAAACCTGCTTTACGTATAAAGAGCATTTGAAAAAGTTTAGGACTTGGATTTCTCCGGTGCACGCCTGAATATCTCGGCGAACCCTAGTCACCTGCGTACACCCCATCCTGTGAAACGACCTGGTTTTGGAGGTAGTGTGTCAAAGGAGAAGTTTAGCGCCCCCTGGCGACGAAAATAGCAAATTTACCGATCCGGTTCGCTTTCAATGAGTTTTTCCGTATTCGGCTAGCGAGCTTCCTTCCCCAATTATAAGCTCTGGAAAATCTGAAATATTTCAGAAAATGGCCAAATATTCACGCTCAGTTCCAACTTAGATCGTTAATTTCCCGAAAACTATGTAAGCAAAATATTTAGATACGGTTTGTGCAGGGACTTTTGGGAAATGGATTGCGAATCAATCCACATCGCCGTTTAGGCTGATATCAAATCTTAGCGCTGCTACCTATAAACCAACGCGTTTCGTTATTTTTGACCCTAAAGATGGTTTTTCTTTTGCAACTTGGGTCTTTCTTACGAAAACTGTTAAGCAAGAACAGTTCTATTACATGGTACCACTGCCGGAGTTGTCCGAGAAACAAAATTAACTGTAGTTGTAGTTGCCAAATAATGCCAATTTTAAGTCATTTTCTTGGAGGCGGTGATTTGCGATGCCACAACCTTTTCCAGACCAATTTAAAATATAATAATTCATTACACAATTCGATTGGAAATCTAATAAAAAAAAAAAGTTGACAGCGATAGCTCAATTTACGGCCAAACTAGGTTCGCGCTATGATTCTGATTTGCATGTTGCACTTAAACCAGTGTCATTCCTAAACGGGCCGACCGATTGGGTTCTGCTTTCAATATGTAATAGGCAGGGGTGGGGGCGAAATGCACCAAATGTTTGTTGTCATAGCAAAAAAGGTTCACAACTTTCACTACTCCCATGATAGGGCATTATGTCCAGACCTTTTGAATATTAAATGGCGCGGGTCCTATTCCCCTAACCCAATATAAGACAAGGCAGCAAGCAAAAGAAAAAAGTTTGGCGCCTTCTAGCAGCCGTATCAGGAATCTAACAGCTTAACGTAAAGGCCGAGTCGAGAACTATCAATACCCCCACTCGACTTTTTGATTTCCATCAAAAACCATTTTACCCCCTTGCCTTCCATGCAGATGCATTTTAATCCTGTGTGGTGTACAGAAAGTTTCGAATGTTTTTACGATTTTTCAGCCCCAATCCAAACCAGTAGAGGAGCTAAAAGTACCAGAACTAAAACAAGTTGAATAATATCTGATTATAGTCAAGTCCCAAATAAGAAAACTTGGGGCGATGAGAGACTTATATTCGAAATCTGTTCAAAAATCTGGAAATGGAAAGGATGAAATTTTCAATAAATCGCAAAAAAGACACTTCTATGGCATTTTAAAATTGAGCATGTTTCAAAAGAAGGAACGTCTAGGACTATGGGTGAATTTAGTTATCTGTTGCACCCGGTATATTTTGTCGAGACACTTCAATAAACCAATTGTAAACTCGTCCAAGTGAAACACCTACCTAGAAGATCGTCGCCGACGTGGACTGTGTGACTTCTTATACCGATGAGATGCTGGAGAAGGTGACCGCGAACTGGAAGATGATTTGCTGCGTCCTCGCAATGTAGAAGCTCGAGCGCCTAACCTAGCACCCATTGCAGCCGACAAACCCCCCTTCTTGGGTGTGTTCTGAAATTGTGCCAACTGTCCAGGCACTGTTTTAGGAACCAATGTCATACGTTCACTGTAAATGCTGGGTAGAGGTTCTTTGGACCAATCCTTCACCCAAATCTCGCCAGATGAAGCGGCCTGGGTGATTTTCCCTTTAAGAACAATGTCTACTTGATCCCTATCTAAACTAGTTTTACACTTTGCATAGCAACGATTTACATAGTCCTTGAGATCTTGAGGCCACTCATCGGTGGGATTATTAAATGCGTTTGGTTTCGGTTTCACGATGGGCTTTGGAGGCTCTGCAGGTAATGGTGGTGGTGGTACAGTTGTGTCAGGTGGAGGTACTGGTGGCAAAGGTGGCATTGTTTCTGGAGGAGGAGCCGGTTTGGGCGACTGTTTTTCGGGAGGAGGTAATGGAGGCATGTTAAAATTGTACATGTTGTAATTATTTTGTTGATTAAATAAATTATTTTGGTTATTTTTGTTCCGTTTCCGTTTTTTCTTAGCTGCACCGCTCGTAAGAGAATTGCTCTGCTGTACGTTTTCGTTAGGGAGTCGTTTGTTGTTGAGACTAAACCTAATGTTACCGAATGGTTTTGGAGTATTGAGAAGAGGAGGTTTACTTATTACTGGCATCGATATTGTGTTGTTTGGTGGAGGAGGGCCTGGTGGAAGCGGAGGATTTGGTTTGTCATCAGTACTGTCACCGTTTGCATTTTTCTTATCCATTTCATCAGGTTTGCTAGTATTAAAATTCATATACGGGCCGTAGCCCACTTGAGAGTAGTAATGATAATAATATCCCTGGGGGCCCATTCCGTAACCCCCAGCAGGGTACTGTCCATACATTCCATATGGATTATACATCCAATGCTGTTGCTGTGGTGAAGTTTGCATTTGCATACCATTAAGCTGAGACTGTGGTGTGGGTGGAGAAGCCTCCACAACTGCGGTTGCACCTTTATTTTCGTCTTCCATCTCTGCAAGGGCTACCTGCAAAATCACAGCCATTTTGGTTTTCAGATTGACACAGCAAAGATCAAGCCTACCTGAAAATCGGAAAAGCAGTACAAATCATCATCTAATTTACGTGAAATGTTGAACTGTAAAGAAAATGTAATACTAAAAACTTGATTACGTGTCCTTTTATGAAAAAATAACTACACAAATCACTTATTTATCACAACACCGTTAATAGAAAGCACGATTAAACGGAATTTGACGTGATGACGTCATACAAACTCGTTACGTCACCAGCAGTGGGTGTCGACAGTCAGACGATGGGTGATTCTACAGCGCTTTCGTCTGAGCTACGCTCGTAGCCGATATCGGTACTCGTATTTCTAGAACCCTTTATTATAACCTTACTTTTAACTGTCAAATTTGAAATTATTTTGCCTGCATTTGAAGGTTTGCTCGTTTTTTAACGAAAAATAGGTAATATAACCAGCAGTCAAATAATGTACATTTTTGCCAATTTATTAAAAATTGCTATTTAATTACAACCAACATGTATACTTCCGCTGTTGATTTTATTATAAGACAACAACATCGGCAGCAGCAAGAGAAGACAACTTCCAATATATAGACGTCAGTTAAGAATTTTGTTTAAGATGTAATAGTGAGCCATTTGCCCTACTTAATATTAGGTTTATTGAATTATTCGGAGATGATTTACTTTTTAGGGTTAGTGTTTTTTAAATGGCTTCATCTAGGATTAAAATTGGACAAAGACGATGCAAGCTGTTCCACAATTGAGAAGATACCTAATTCAAGTTTTTTATATTCTAAGTGACTGTGAATTTGTTTATCAAAGTTTTTCTAATTTGTAGGGAAGATTTTATTTTAATTTCGCTGGGAGTAATTTTAATGATGTTGTCAAGATGAAAGCTTTTGTGGATAAAACGTTATTGATAAAAACCATTTTTGGTCAACCAGAAATGATTTTGATAACCGCTCCACGTCGTTTCGGAAAAAGCACCAACATGGGTATGGTTAAGAAATTTTTGTAGAAATACGGGTGGAGGCGTCCGGAGCCATCATCGAGAAAGAAAAATCTTCAAATTTTCAAAGACCCGTTGATTTATCAAGATAAGAACTTTTTCGATAAACATTTTGCTACATATTCAGTGATTCATGTGAACTTTAAAACTATTGGTGAAAATAGTTTTGATCAGGTTTTAGATAAGTTTAGGTTAGTATTACATAACACATTTGAACAGCATACATATTTATTGAATAGTGATAAATTAGATTCAGAAGAAAGAAGTTGTTTTAAAAGGTATCATGATCAGGAATTGTATCGTAATTTAACTAAAACTGATATTGCAAGCGGACTGGTATTTTTATCAGAATGTCTTTATAAACATTTTGGTAACAAAAAAGTGTTTGTGCTAATTGACGAGTACGATGCTCCAATCAATAACACAATGTTTAAAGAAAATATTGATATCGGTGACGAATTATTGTGCATGATATTCTTAAGTACTTTGAAAAGAAATGAGTATGTGGAGCGGGCTTTATTAACCGGAATTTCATATTTTGCAACTGTGAGTCTTTATGATGCCAAGAATGTTATAAAATATATGTCCCTCGGTGATCATCCATTCCTACCGTTTTAGGGAGTAACACAAGATGTTTAACAGAATGTCTTCTGGTACAAAAGATGAAATTTTTAGGGTTTTTATTACTGAGTTTAATACAGTGTTACATAAGTTCAATGACAAATTTATTATTAACGATGAGGATACTTATCACTATCTTATTTTTAATATTCTGTGCAAAACTAAATTTTCAATCCATACTGAATTCACTTTTCCTGGAGAAGGACTCGATTTAATTTTATGTTCAGAAAATTTAGGAATAAGCTTTACAACAAACTCTAAATCGGTATTTAAATGCTTTTGATCAGAAACCTTGTTTTAAAGATATCACTGAAAAATTATATATGGGCATAAATATAAGCCAATGTAGCACAGCTGATATAAGTGTTCTTGTAAATTCTACAGATATAAGTAATGCGATATGTTTTTAAACTTTTGTGTTTATTAATGTAATTATTAATTAAGAAATGAAACAGTTACTTTCTAATGTAATATTTAAGTTATTGTGTTAAAATAAACCTTTAGCAGTAATGTTGCCAGACTTCTTAATAACCACACCATAATCATCCTTGTCTTAATTTGATATTTGGTTTTGACTGGTCTTAAAAACTAAGCAAATATGATGAAAAATTAGCTAAAATGAACCTGATTTTTTGTATTCTTAAAAGAGGCTGAAAATTAGTTAAAATATGGTTAACTTTATGGCGGGAGCACCATCCCGCCCGTATTGATTTATTATAGTATTTTTAAAAGAGGTTGAAGAGCGAGTAAAATATAGCAAAAGTCTTATAATTTTTTATATTTTCAAAAAAGCTTAAGTTATTAAGATTTTTTAAAAATTTCTGCACGATTACCCCCTGGTCCGGAACTGGTATTAAACTATTTACTAATATCAATATAACAGACAACGATTAAAGAAGAAGAAATTGCAGCATGGGGAATATCCAGCACAGATACTGCATTTGATGGTCAAGCAGATATGCGAGTTAACATATTTTTTGTCATTGATAAACTGGTCGATGCATAAGATAAAAGATGTGTCCGCATATTTAGAAATGAAGGATTTTTAAATAAAATAACCGTTTTAGACAAGCTGAAAATTAAAGCAGCACAATTGCAGTATGCGTGTGAAGGTGATTTATTGCTGGAGTTTATTGAAGAATGCATTCATTTTTAAGAATTTGGTAGTAGAATATTGTTAAGTGTTTTATCGACCAACGCTAGTGGGAACGTTCTAATTTTGTCTAAAAAGAGTTAAAAACTATATCCGTAGTACTATGACTGATGAAAATATTTCAACGTTTACATCCTTTGCATCGAATCCAAATTATCTAAAGGATCTGAATTTTGAAACCGTACATAACAATTTTGCAGCTCTAAAAGCTAGAAGAAAGCCAATGTGTTTGTTTAGCTTAAAAGTTTTGGATGTTCACGTTACGATTTTTTAGAATGTTATTAATTACATACTATACATAATAATAAAGATGTTCCAAAAATGTGTCTATATATGTATATAGAGAGGAGGAAGCAAATAGGGGCCTTCATAATTTTGGGCGTAGAGGCCCCATTTGTGTTAAACCGCCGCTGCATGCATCAAGGAACATAGACATTTTATTTGAAATGAATGAACCAAATAGCCAATAATTAGCCTACAGGCAATAAAATATCATTTCTACCTTAATTTGACTAATTCATTGTTTTCAATAGTAAAAATGCGGAATTTATGCGTCTAGTCGAGTATTAGCTAACATTTCGGTTTCACTATGAGTTCACGTATTATCCTATTAAAATGCTAACACAGATGCGCCACCTCGTGTGTACGAATAATAAAATTTTTATATTCACAAAATATATTTTTTAGACTTCACTAAATAATATTTCTATATTTCAGAACATTATTTTTGTAAATTAAAAATTTTTTTTTCTAAACGGAAGTTTTATTTTTAATCACATTTTTTTTAACATTAAAAACAAGTATTTAGTCCGTTGCGAGGATTTAAATGTGGATTATAATAGTATTTGAGAAGCTAAATAATTCTTCTCGTTGAACCTAATCTCTATATCTTACCGTTTACGAGATTCCCATGCATGCACTCCTTATCTTGGACACCCTGTATACATGAAATACGTATTAAGCTGACAAAATTTGTATTAAATAGTACTCTACGATGTAATTATGCAAAACAATTAGAATGAACTACCCGAATAAACTTAGTTGGCAAATAAAATCAGTACCTATTAAGAATTACCCAAAAAATTGATCTGGAGAAAAATCAATTATTGTGTAACTGTAATATGAAACAAGAATAAAATAACTAGTAAGTCAATATTATGTACCTGAAATAGAAATCTCAATAAATCAGTATTAAATAATAGTCAAAATATGAATCTAATCAATATTAGTAGCTAAAAAATTAAAATGAAAAATTTGGTATTAAATCTTAGTAAAATAATATTTAGAAAACAACTCGGTACGAAGTACTTGAAATATTCCTTTAATAAATAAAATCAGTTGTAAGTACTACGTGCAATATTTTTATCTGAAAAAAATCAGTTTAAATACTCCCAAAATGGCTTTTTCTAGAAGCTCGTAGCATGGTCACGTCACGCGTCTATTTTTTGGCACAAATTGTGAGGACGATTGGAGTAATTTTTCAAGTTAGCGCGTGGTGGCTTGATACGTGTGGCAGGGTCACAAGATCACGCCCTTGGTCTAATTTTAATCTAATGTCGCGTGGAGAGTGGTAAATAAAAATAGTATTTTACTGCACGAAAAAAACAGCCACCTCAAGCTTTTCCAGAAGACCGCTGCACGGTGGCCACGCGTGTTCGAGAACGACGCGAGTAATTTTCCAAAATGACGCGTGACGGCATGACGTGTCAGGGTCACAAAAGTTCGAGTCCACACCACTACTTATTCTTATTTTAATTTTGTACGTAGTATGATAAATAAAGGCAGGCTTTGTCTAAAAGCCCGTTGTATAGTCGTCACGCGTTTATTTTCTTGGCACAAATTCTGAGGACGATTGGAGTAATTTTTCAAGTTAGCGCGTGGTGGCGTGATACATGTGACAGGGTCACAAAATCACACATTTCTTGGTCTAATTTTAAACTGATGTCGCGTACAGAGTGGTAAATAAAAACTGTATTTCTGCAGAAAAAAAAACTAGTTGAAAAACAGTCACCGCAGGCTTTTTCCAGAAGACCGGGTGCATGATCGTTATGCGTGTTCTTTCTTGGCACAAATTTTGAAAACGACGGGCGAAATTTTCCCAAGTTGACGCGTGGCACGTGCGTGTGGCAAGGTCGCAAGAACCCACGCGGCAAGATCTAATTTCAGTCTAATTTCGCAGAATGGTAAATATATTCGAGGATTTTTACAACCAGCAATTTCTTCGGAAACGGCCTCAGTGGACTTTGTCTAGAAGCCCACCGCGTGATCGTCGCATGCGGTTTCTTGGCACGAGTCCAAGCTACATTTTAGCAATATTAAATATAAACGCAGATTTCTGCAACAAATAACTTCTTGGAAATCGCATCCGAGAGCTTTCTCTAGAAGTCTATGGACGTCACGCGTTTACTTTTTTGGCACAAATTTTCAGGACGATTAGAGTAATTTTCCATGTGAGCGTGGTGGCGTGATTTATGTTTCAGGGTTGCAAGATCCCACACTCCTTGGTCTAATTTTAGTCAAATGTTGTGCGGAGAGTGGTAAATAAAAATAGCTGTGCATTTCTACAGAAACAAAAAATTGAAAAACAGCCACTGCAAGCTTTTTCCAGAAGACGCTTTTTTTTTCTTGGCACAAATTCTGGGAACAACGGGAGAAATTTTCCACGGTGACGCGTGAAGGCGTGACACGTGCGACAAGGTCGTACATGCAGACATAATCGCGGTTTTTGCTACAAGCAACTTTTTCGAAAAGCCTCCGTTGGCTTTGTTTAGAAGCCCACAGCGTGATCGTCACGCATGCGTTTTCTTGGCACGAGTCTAAGTACTGCAAGCCAAACTTTTCAAGTTGACGAACATTTAGTCTAATTTCCGCGAAGAGTAGTATTAAATATAATCGCTTCTAAAATACTTTTTGGAAATCGCATCCGAAAGCTTGCACTTCTTTTATTCCAAATTACATTAAAGTCGGTTGAGTAGTTCTCGAGATTTTGATGCCTCACACATATGGGAGCACAGATATTTTCCAAATACCACTTCTTTTTTTATTTCCTATACAGAGTCAAAGCGTATATGAGCGTCAAAATCTTAAAAATCGACATTTTCACATTCAAATAAAAATAAATAACTTTTCCTTCCTGATACGTTGCTTTTGAAACACATTGTATATTTTTCTGCATATGACCATCAAAATCTTAAAAATCGACATTTACACATTCTAATAAAAATAAATAAGTTTTCCTTCCCGATGCGTTGCTTTTGAAGCACATTGTAGATCTTTCTGCCAAAAGTGCTTTGGTAATTATTTAAATAAAATTTTATAGTACTTAATTTTTACTGCATTTAAGCAAATATAATGATGTTACAAGGAGAACACCAAAAAGTTTCAAAGATTCTAAAAGACATTTTGATTTAAAGAAAGTTGTTCAGTACTGTCAAAAATTGAGTAGGTTTTTCAGTGTAAAAAAATTACTAAATAGACTAGTTGAAGAAACTTTATTTCGTAACTTTATATTTTAACAACAGTAAAGTAAAACAGATTAATCGTATTTAGAAGTTTATTTTACGTTAAATTGAATTAAATATCAGTCTTTATATTGTCCGTAAACATCTTGTCTAACTTGTACAAATTGAATCAAAATTTATCTACTGGAGTTGTTCCGGTTGTTCATAATACCTATACAAATGTGCAGTGTTGTTCATAAAATACGTTATAATTATAATTTTAAACAAATCTAAAATAAAATAGAAAAATCAATTTTTTTACAACTTTTTATTTAGGACTAAGTACATACAAAGGTCAAATCACAAAAGTAAATTCTACACATTTAACTACAGCTATTATATTTACAGAACTTATTGGTCTATTTCTTTTTTATTAACGTCACTCATTTTATTTTCAACCTTTTCTTTCTCCGGTCCAGTATGGTTAATAGGAATAACGCGCTCTTCGAGTGCTGGATCTGCATTCCGTGGAGCCGTAATAGTAAGAATGCCATCGGAAGACAAAGTGGACACCACATCTTTCATATCATGACCTTTCGGCAGTATAAATTTTCGAACAAATTGCCGTGAAATGTATCCTGCGTTATCATGCTGTTCCTCGTGTTTTCCTTCGATGAGGATTGAGTTGCCATCCATTGCCTTCACAGTTATTTCTTGCGGAGCAAAATCTTGCACATCAAGTTTTAACTGAAACTTCTTTTTATCTTGGGTGATGGATGTTGTCTCTTCGGAATTTTCGATGTAAGGTTTTCTTTGGTAACGAATCATAGGAAGAACAGTGGGATAGAAGAATTCTTCAGCGATTCGCATCTGCTGTTCCAGCAGGCGAAGTGGTCTCACCATTTCACGAAACATATACGGTAGCATAGACATTGTGATTTAATAAAGCTACTTCTTTTGTAACACTCGAACTTAAATTTGCAATATTGTGTAATAAGATTTGGCGCACTATACACTACGCGTTCGGATTTGAAATGAATAGTTGGCGCGCAGTGGGCGCCTTATATTTAAATATCAAAACTGTGACTGCGCAAGCGCTGGCTCTAGAATAGAAATTTCTGGAAGCGTTCCATTAAAATCTGGAATGTTTTGGAAGAATCCCGTACGCATCTAGAATTGTCTGGTAAACATTTCGTTGTTAATCAGGATAAATTATTATAAATTTTATTCTGGAAAAAAATTAAAAGTATGTTATACAGAACGTTGTATAAACGACTTAATTATAGTGTTATTAAAAATATTAATTTACTATTTTTTAAATTAAAAAAGGAAATCTTTTTTAAATGAATACAGGGTGAACAAAACGTATGGAACATTGATTACAAAACTGTATATAAAGTAATCTATGGTGTGAAGATTTAGTTTTTACTACCTACCAAATTAACATATTTCTTTAGCAATCACAAAACCTTTTTTGAAGATTTTCTTTGCATGTGATATTGAACTAATATTCCCATTCTTCAAAAATTGTTTCTTATTCTAATTTTGCAAGTTTTTAAGTATCAACATTTCAGTCATTTCAGCTTTAAACTGACATTCTATACGATCACAATGCCAAGTGCCAATTAGTCGCTTGGGCCTGCATATAGTTAAGTGCTAATACAAATGGAATGCAGCTGTAATAGTTAGTAAAGAAACATTTCTATGTTTTTTGTGAGAAAAAAACAGGTTTTTTCATTTTTGGAAAAGAGGCCCCTTGGGACTGAAGAACATCCAAGATCCAATATTAGGCTAGAAAAAGCAGTATAGTCTCCCTAAATATTATTGCATTTAAAAATGCTGTTTAAAATCTTATTCTGCTATTATTAATAAGCCACCCAACTTAAACAGAAGTATCTCTGTTAATTTCCAAATTTCAAAAAATGCTTTTGGTTGTCGAATTTTTGAAAAGTTTTTTCAGTTATGAGTTATGGTCTCCCACATTCTTAAGCTCATTTTTTAAGAAACTGTTGCTTAAATGTCTTGATCTCCGTTGTTTTTCGTTACAATCTCGAAATCACAAATCTTAGATATAGAGAGGGGAGCAGTGGCGTAGCAAGACCCTTTTGGGCCCTTAAGCAAGAAAACCAATTGGGCCCCCAACCCAGGTTTGAGATAACCAATATGAAAAACAACCGAAAATTTGAAAACTTAGAAAATACGCTTACTTGCTTTCATTTCTGAGAAAGCATTAACCAGGTATTGAACATTCATTTTTGACGCTGCTTGGTGCCCAATGGCTAAAATCCAGAGATCGTGAAGACGATTTTCCGACATTGAATTGCGTAGATAGTTTTTTATAATTTTTAGTTTACTAAAAGATCTCTCGGCAGAAGACACTGAAACTGGCAGTGTTAAAAATAAAAGAAAAGCCAATATAATTTCCGAAAAATCGCCCTGCAATACTGCATATTTTTTTAGCAAGACTTCACATAAAAACTCTTTAACTGACATATTTTGATCAGTGTCATCTTTAACAATTGACATCATATTTACAAATTGTATCGAGAATTTTTCTGAGAAAACTTCAGAATACTTAGTGTGTAATTTTTTTTCTGACATGTTTAAAAATGATTTTGGAACCAAGAAGCCGAAATTTTGCGCAATTGTATTAAAGGTTTCGAACCTGTTGACTAACAGTTCATTCACAATATCTAATGTGTGGAAGACTACGGAAACCCTGAACATGAACAATTGAACATGTCTTCACGTGTTTGAAAGCGATGATCGGCTGCCAGTTCATCAAAATACTTTTTGACTCGAGCTTGACGCTTGGTCTGAAATTCAGCGGCGATTCCCCATTTATTCGCTAGGGTTATAGCTTCATTTTTCAGTGCACCGTAGGACGATCTTAGGTTTTTTAGGTGGTTTTTGACTTTTTAAAGAATATTTGTTGTACCTATCAGGCCCGCATCCAACGGGCCCCCTGAAACTTAGGGCCCTTAAGCATTGCTTACTCCCGCTGTATTATAGCTACGCCACTGGAGGGGAGATTACTCAAAATACGTTAAGAGAAACGACGCGTGGCGTAACGGTTAAGCGGTTAGCGCGTCCCCCTCGCATTCGAGAGGTCTGGGGTTAAATCCCCCGAGCCACACCACCACAATATGAATACTGGGACAGTACGATCTGGAAAATACGAGTGGTCTCTCTTGTCAAAATTCTTTACTCTGGCGCATTCTTATAATATCCTTTAACGGTTTAGGGCTTCAGTGCGGAGTCCGAAAGACCCCTATAGCGACCCACTTTTTCATGCAGAATGGATCAACACACCAACAACATTTTTCTTTTTTCTGCAGCAATGCCCTGTCATAAAAATTGCCTCCCCGTGCTCGTCTAAGCATGTACGTGCACCGGATTCCAATCCACTATAATAAACATAGACAAAAAACATGCTTTCTCGTTTGCTTAAATTTCGTTATCTCGTGCGGCCGTATCAACTTAAACAGATGAATGTGTATAAGCAGTAGATTATGCCATTCTTTTTTTAACTTGTTAATAAAATCTAAAAAATAAAAAAACTGAGCTTTTGATTTCTTTGTTTTTAGAGACTTTGCGAGCCTCTAGGCTTCAGGCGAGCTCTTCATGCGCATGTGCCGTAATCCGCCACTGTTTACTTAGACGATTTCTACTTAAAATCAAAATCGTCACAAATGGGGTACTTATTAAGTTTGTCCAGAAAGTCATTCAATACTGTAGCAGCTTGTTGCATGTATAGTATTTGTTTAAGAGCCGGTTTTATGATGTAACGGCTGTCCCTACTTAGAGCGTGAATAAGTACAACATTTTTAAATAGAATTTTATGCGGTACATTTTGGTTTATAAGCATTTTTAGCCAGATAGAGATAATGATCCAAAACCGTTAATAAATCGGAAAATCGCCATTCTCCAGCACTCGCCTCCGGTAATTCGAGACTTTTTCCATGCTATTCAGGACGCCTTTTTTAAAGGTTTGCACCAAAATTCTGTTACATCTGGAATATTATTTTAAAATTGCTTTTTATATTGCTTTTGCTAAAATTAGCAAATGCAAACTAGAATAGTTTTCATATTCATGTTGATAAGGCAATGCGGATTTCCGGTAATGAACTTTTAGCTAAGTACATACTTTTATTCTGACCTTGCTCCTATCATTTTGTAATCCTTGACGTCACGCAACCAAGGTTAACCACACTGATGTGACGTAAAAAATCGGCTTTTCAGTTAGAAATTTGTTATTGTTTGTGAAACGTCAACCTATTAATTTTTTTAGAAATATAAGGAAAAATCTAAACATTCCCTTAATTTTTAAATGCAAAACGTGTAATTACTTTGATACTTTTAAATCACATATTGACAAATTCGTCATTTAATCATAGGTTAAGTCGTAAAGCATTTCTCAAGTGGTGACATAAACAAGAATCACAATGGAACAACAAGCCAATGAATATTTACAGAAAAGAGAATGGAACAAGGCAGCGGATTTGTTTAATAAACTTTTATTAACTAAACCTTACAATAAAGACCCTATCATCTCATATCTGTTAGGTCGATCGGAATGTTTTCTCGAACTAGGGCAAAACGAAGCAGTAGTCGCTGATTGTAGGAAGATTATCAAATTACTAGCTGAAACTAAAGAAGCCACCACTACCAGTGGAATTCAAGCACGATCCCGGCTGGTGCATGCATTATTTGCCTTGCAACGATATGGAGATGCAGAGCTTGCTACAAGGGAGTGGTTAGCTCTTAGTAAAAATTCAGAAGCACCAAAACTGTTGGAAAAGCTTCACATTGCTATGCATGGGTCACAGCAGAAAGCTCTCTTGGAACAGGAACTGTCTGCATTTTCAGCCAAACTACAATCTGAGGTTAAAATTGATGTATGTATCCGTAATGTTTGTTACTGTTTAATGTACTACTAATTATGTTTTAAAGTTCTCGCAACCTGATACATTACCTTCTTGTGCTTACTGCAATCTAACATGCAAAGATAAAGCCGAATTAAGGTCTCACTGTCAGACAGAGAGCCATCAGATAATTATTATGTCCGATGAAGGAAGAGATTGGCACTGGCGTCCACCACCAAGAGGTATGAACGCCGATGCCTACACACAATGCAAGCATTGGACTGAAAGACAAAATTGCCGGTTTGGTACTCAGTGTGTGGAAGCTCACGGACCGGAAGAACTAGTTGAATGGAAGGAACGATATAAATATCGCCAAATGAAACTGCAACGTGCATATGAAAAAGAATTATTTGGTATGTGATATTGAAATTGGTATTTACTTTAGTACTAATAGGCTTTAATGGTGTTTTAAATCTAATTTTCATCCAACAATGGATTTGTTTTGTAATTGGAGATAGAAATTAAAGTACAACAAAAAATACAGGGTGAGTCATGTAAGTCTCACCCCACTACTAAGTCTTAAATTGTTGGGAATATAAAATTGTTTTTTTATTAAAAGTAAGTTCAGCATTCGATACGATCTTGTTAAAAAAAAACCTGGAGTTTTGTTGCATCCTAGTTACCACTTTGTGAACTAGCTTTTTGGTATTAATAAAAGATTATTATTATTATTGTTATTACAATAATTGTAACCCACGTGCGAGTTGGAGTATAACTACTTAATATCGTGCTAAACCTCTATTATACCCAGTGGGAAAGGATTTGTATCTGTGTTTATTTTGTGGAGACTAGGATGTGCGCCATGTGGTGATTGTTTTAAATGTAAGAGAGGGGGAAGGTTGTTGGTATCAAAATTTTTTCACCAAAAGGGGAAAATAGGAGAGCGTTGTTAAGATAGGAACGAACGTACAGGTTGCACAAAGCTCTGGCTGCTAACGCATTCTAGCGCCTAGCACGAGTAGGCATTCCCGGTACAGTCCTGGGGTGAAATTACGACTATGTTGTAGAATCATACTTTTTGAGCGTCTGTTTAAATTTTGAAATTTTTTTTTGTATTACGTTTGCACCAGTGGCGATCGTCTCCTGGTATACAATATGTTATAGCCTGAAGTGTCCCTAAGGTGTGTGCAAAAAAAAGCGTAACAACGCCATTTCCATAGCACCAAATGGTACTATTTTTAAGCCTGACCCTGCAAATAAAATTTTTTTTCATCAAGTTTGTGTTGAAGAGATCACCAAAAATTCCCTAATTGAGATGTCAATATCCGGTTTGTTTTGTTTAAAAATGCACGAAACGCACTTTCAAACAGTTGGAGAAATTCGTTGAAATATTTTTTATCTAGAATTAAATATAGAATCTAAAAATGCAATAATATACAGGGTGTTCCATTTAAAATAACAAAGTAATGTCTGTACAAGCATATATAAACACTCAGTATAATTGGTATTAATTTTAGGTAATGCAGCAGCTAATTATCAGCAATTTTTATTAAGAAAAATAATTTGATATTCTCAATTGTTTAGAAAATGAAATTGGGTTGACGCTTACATGACTCACCCTGTATTGAATATACCTTTAAAAATTAAAATAATTCTTGCTAGTGCTATAAATGTGGGGCTAGATATTATACAAAAATCCAGAAACAAATCAATTTAACAAACTGTTTCTGAAGTAATATGATAATGCTTAGATGACTCACTCTGTATGTGTAACAAAATACTAGCATTAAATAAAAGAAATTTGATATAAATATTGTTACATAATTGGTATAATGTAATGATTAATTTTGTTATCAGGTAAATCCTACACCGAACAGTTACTAGAAAAATGCATGCAGTCAACCAATCCCAAAACAATTATGTCAGATAAAATCGACGATGTCAGTGACAATTGCTGCAGCAGCTTAGTCGCAACAGTTTTATCTAAAACTAGCACAAAACAATGGACGTTCACATTCAAAACAAATAAGCTGTTACATGCGGTTGCGTTACTGCACGACGTTCACCGAAGTTATTTCGAAATAAATGAAATATTGTTATTCACAAATCAAAACACAATCGAACTAGAAATAAAAAATAACCAAGAATGGCTGTTTGGAACACAGGAGGAAGTTATTGTAACTCAATATCAAGTCACAATAGTATTTAGTACGGACATATATGGCACATTCAGACAATCAATGGTGTTTGATTTCGGAAGCGAACCTGTTCTCATTAAAAATCTCTGTGTTGACGTCATTCCAGCAGAGGAGGCCCAAAAAATTAATGAAATACGCCAAGAGATTATATTAACATCGGCAGAACGCTGGACTGGGAATAATTCGGAAATTGTAGTTTTTACAACATCAAACACGTCTTATAACGTCGAGAATGATTGGAGCGATAAGCTTTTCAAGTTGTATCCTTGTCCGCAAGCAGATTCGTTAACTTTAAGCCACGCCACAATTACAGAGAAGAAAATAACTGCAAATAACTATCGAGCACGTATGCACGAGTTGTTGTTCGTGGAAGAAATGGCACGGAACGAACAAACTAATAAATATAACCTAACGGCTGAGTTGCATGTCGTTAAGAGTTACATACTTTCATCAAGCAGTTTATCGAGTTCAACTGCGAAATATTCAAACTTTGGGGAACTTTATGCGTTCATGAATTTAAGTCAGGATTTATCCGAAGATACTTTATGCGGACGCTTGATTTTAAATAATTGCACCAGTGTTTTGATAGCGTTGGAGAAGCAACATTCACAAAGCAAACCTAAAGTTTACGAAGCTTTAATTGAAGATAAGGGTAAGAACGTTATATACTTACGATTATCCGCTACAACTGTGAACGATTTAAATTTATCACCTGACGGTACATTTATCGTACAAGTGCAGTTTCAACTGAATCGATTACCGTATTGTGAATGGCATTATGCGGTCGATAGAATGCCAAATTTAAAATTAATTTTTCCTGATACATACAAAGAACCACACATTCCGTGGTCGCCTCAAAAGCAATGGTGCGATAATGTCGATAATCGTCTTAACCTCAAACAAAAGGAGGCTGTTATTGCTATCACCACCCCCTCGTATGTGCCCTTGCCCCCGATTTTAATTATTGGTCCTTTTGGGACAGGCAAGACCTTTACGCTAGCTCAAGCTATTAAGCAACTTATGAAACAAGACAGGACGAAGGTGTTGATTTGTACTCATTCGAATAGTGCTGCCGATTTGTACATTAAGGATTATTTGGATCCTTATGTTAAGGATGGACATGAAGAAGCGAGACCGTTAAGGATTTATTATCAGAGGAGATGGGTTGCTACGGTACATCCTATTGTTCAGCAGGTGGGTGAAAGTTATTATGCTCAACCAAACGATTTTATAAAGAAGTGCAAAATGTAAGTTTACATTAATTATTGCATGCAACTAAGAGCTTAGTTAAAAAAATTAGTAACATACTGGATGTAAATGAAACATGGCTCATCTGCTATTTTATTAATTAATTAAGATAATCAAATTTGTCGGTAGTTGGTAGATTGATTTCGTACGGCCAGGCGAAGAGAAAGAAAATTTTAATTTTAAAAAACTTTCTGTTTGTGATGTGACAGTTGGAAAATTTGAAATGGAAATTTTTCTGAAATAAAAGATCCTCCAATGAAAATTTTCTGAAGTAATTTATTCTTGAATTTCTCGGGCGAATGTTCTTCTTTGCTTTTAAATAGTTAATGTTAAACTCGGTGCGGTGCCTAGCACGACCATTATAGAACGCCATTTTATTTTTATCCTGAATTATAGAAAACAAATTACTTTTTCCTCAAGTCGTTTATGTTTAAGTTCAGTATTTGACGTAAATCAATACATTTTTGATCAATAAACATATGTTTGATGTCAAATAAAACAATTTATTATCATCCGAAAATAAATAGTTATCGCTAAAGAATAATTTTTATGTTGATTAGGTAATTCTAAATTGTGTAAGGGCTCTTCAGACATCAACAACTGAGTTTTTGACGTCAACAAATCATTTTTTGATGACGGAAAATTATTGACGTCAAAAAATCGATGTTATTCAATAATAATTAAAGATTTTTGTAATTCATACATTAAAAAATAATTCTCAACATTCAATTTCTAATCACAAAATTTTAGACGTCAAAAAAATTTTAGAAAATTATTTTTTGACGTCAAAAATTCAACTGTTGACGTCAAAAACTGATTTGTTTACGTCATAAATATGTTTTTGACGTCAAAATCATTTATTAACGTTTGAAAATAAATAGTCATGTCGATTATTTGTTTAATTCTAAATTGTGTAAGTGATTTTATTAATTTTTTGATGACAGCAAATTCTTTATTGACTAAAAAAATCCTTTTTTTTTTGTTAATACCCATATTTTTTTAATTCCTACATTAAAACAATAATTTTTTTTGAAACTCTTTGACGTCAATCTAAATTAGGACAATTGCTTTTGACGTCAAAAATTCAGCTGTTGACGTGAAAAACTGATTTATTTACGTCATAAATACGTTTTTGACGTTTATTAACGTCTGAAATTCTAAATTATGTAAGCGATGTTTTTGATTTTTTGACTACAACAAATTGTTTGACTAAAAGAAATTCGTTTTTTTTTTGTTAATACCAAAGTTTTTTTAATTCTTACAAAAAAAATGATAATTAAATTTAAAACGTCTTTGACGTCAAAACTGAATTAGGAAAATTATTTTTTGACGTCAAAAATTCAGCTGTTGACGTCAAAAACTGATTTATTTACGTCATAAATACGTTTTTGACGTTTATTAACGTTTGAAATTCTAAATTATGTAAGCGATTTTATTGATTTTTTGACTACAACAAATTGTTTGACTAAAAGAAATTCGCTTTTTTTTGTTAATACCAAAGTTTTTTTTAATTCTTACATTAAAAAATGATGATTAAATTTAAAACGTCTTTGACGTCAAAACTGAATTAGGAAAATTATTTTTTGACGTCAAAAATTCAGCTGTTGACGTCAAAAACTGATTTCTTGAAGTCAATATATACATTTCTGACGCCATGAAATCAATAAAGTTTGAAAATAATTAATTATGTTCAAAGAATAGTTTTTATATCAATTATTTATTTGATTGTGTAAGCGATTTGTAGATAACAAATTAATTTTTGATAACAAATAATTATTTATTACCGTCAAAAATCCGTTTTATTCATTAATCATCAATGATTTTTTTTTAATTCCTAAATTAATAGAATACCTTTGCGACATCTAAAATTTTCTAAGTCACAAAATCGGCATTTGACGTCAAAAATAGGTTGTAATAAAATAATTTTTTAACTTCAAAAATTCAATGTTTACGTCAAAAACTGTTTTATTGGCATCAATAAAACTAGTACATTGTGCATATAATTTTCATAATTTCAGTACTGTTTAATCCAAGAAGCTGGTGGACTCCGCTCATTTCAAGTACCAACACTGGAAGATATCGAAAACCACAGAATTGTTGTTGCCACATTATCAACTTCCATGTATTTATCGAATATGGGACTTCCTCAAGGATATTTCACCCACATTCTACTGGATGAAGCTGCTCAAACTATTGAATGCGAAGCGATCATGCCTCTTTCCCTTGCTAATCAAAATACTCGAATTGTGTTGGCCGGAGACCACATGCAGCTCAGTCCGGAGTTGTTTTCAAGATTCGCCAAAGAACGTAATTTACACGTTTCGTTATTGGAAAGATTGTATGAGCACTACCCGGCTAGTTTTCCATGTAAGATACTACTTTGTGAAAATTATCGAGCCCACGAAGCCATAATCGAGTTCACTTCGGAATTGTTTTATGATCAGAAATTGATTGCTAGCGGTAAACAACCAAGGCATCAAGTACTTTATCCACTAACATTTTTTACAGCAAGAGGTAAGTGTGCAATGTAGGTGAATAAATTTATACAGGGAAATTCAAAAATTTTGGAGACGCTTTCATACGTTGTGAGGTGGCCAGGAGGCCTATAATGATGACATACATCAAGTGAATAGTTCAAATCGTGGCGTAGTCCCTGTTTTTGGTTGTTGCAGCAGTAATGATCTGTTGTTTTAAATATTAAAGGTCTTATTGCAGAGGTGGCATATACAGGGTGTCGTTTACATATCCCTGGAGAAAGAATTTGCGCGGTGTGTGGTCTGGCTACCTAGGGGGCGTGAAATGAGAGGGTAGACAACTACGGACTGCACAATGAAAATGGGGCGGACCGCCATCTTGATGCATGTCACGTCATTGTAGGCACTCTACAGAGTGTTTAATTTTGACATGGTAGTATTTATTGTTTTTTTTGGGATTATACTTATATTTTATATTTATGTTACTGCATTTTTGGGTTTGAAACAACATCACTTAATACTTTTTATTTAGGTGAAGATGTGCAAGATGTAAATTCGACAGCATTCTACAACATTTCTGAAGCGTACGAAATAGTCGAAAGGGTGTCCGAATTAAAAAGACAATGGCCGAAATCGTGGGGCAAATTTGATGAACAATCCATCGGAATAATGACACCTTACGCAGATCAAGTGTTTCGAATACGTATCGAGTTACGTAAACGACGTATGGGTAGCATTTCAGTCGAGAGAGTTTTGAATGTTCAGGGTAAACAATTTCGTGCCGTCTTTCTGTCCACGGTACGTACAAGACGAACTTGTACAAATACAGAAAGTACAGGGGACGAAAACGATTACGGTTTCCTTTCGAATTCGAAGCTGTTAAACACGGCAATAACGAGAGCTCAAAGTTTGGTTGCTGTAATCGGAGATCCAGTTGCTCTTTGTACAGTTGGACGTTGCAGCAAAGTGTGGGAGAGATTTATTCAGATTTGTGACCAGAATACAAGTTTATTTGGAATCACTTGGTCATTCCTTAAAAATCAGTTGGACGGGTTGGAACTTAAGAAGACGTACGGTTTAAACCCACTTGCTCCAGAATTTATTCCTAGAAAATATAAAACTGAAGCCTACATAAAGTTACCTTCTCAAATGTCAGTACGTAATGGTTATCCACAACCGTATGGCTATACGGCCTCGGTTACACCTCCAAACTTTTATGGTTCGAAACAAGCAGTACCAGTTATATGGCCGGTATATCGTCCATCTTCTACGTATGTTTGGGGATTGCCGTCAATGCATCCAACCACAGTGCTTCCGAATTCTTCTAATAATAGGCAAATGCAGAGCCGTGAGATGATCATTGCAACACCACAGTCCGTAGCACCAGTTTATGTGACTTCTAATGTGCCCAGTAGTAGACCTACAGGTAAGGTTTTGAAAATAGTAGTTTTAATTGTAAATTTTGTTCAGTAAATTGCACTTTTAAGTGCACAATATTAAGAAAAAATGAACGACTCTGAGAAAATTATAACAATAATGAGGAAAACCCCTTCAGTTCTCACAAGAACCATTGTTTGTATGTTCAGATGTACATTTCGGCTGCTAAGCAGCCATCATCAGTGAACTAAAACGTAAGAAACAAACACTATGCCGACAAGTAACTTACGCCTGGAGGCATAAGTTACTTGTCTACTTCGTTGTTTTTCTACTTCAGCATAGTGTTAGTTTCTTACGTTTTAATTCACTGCTTAGCAGCCGAAATGTACATCTGAACGTACAAATAATTGTTCTTGTGAGAACTAAAGGGGTTTTCCTCATTATTGTTATAATTTTATCACAATCGCTTATTTTTTCTTAATTTAATCAAAGTTTTGTTTTAAATTTAAAATTTGTTAAATTAGGCAAACTGGGGTTCCTGTATACTTTCCGTTTTTCCCCAATCCTTGCCTTCTTGCCCTGAAAAGCTTCTAAAGAAAAATCTGGCAAAAGGGTATTTGATTAAATGTCTAGAAAATTATTCCATACATGAATGATTTCAGTGGGAGAAATGTAAAGAAAAGCTCGTGAAACATTAACTCAGGAAACTGACGAGACTGTGTAGGCATTTTAAGTAAGTAAAAAATATTTGTATTAGGTGGAGCTTATGTAAGGTTTGGTTAAATTTAGTTATCAAAAAAATGACAAAATTTTGAAGATGGAAAATAGATTTCAAGGTTTCAACAGATAAACGTTTTTTGAATTTAAAAATCTCCAGAAATTGTAATACGAAGTTGTTCTACTACAGAATATTAGGAAGGGTTGAATTGATGAATTAGGGAGTTAGGAAGTGGAGAAATATAAAATAAGAAAGCACAAATAAAATAAAAATTTTTTTTATACAAATTTTAGTTTTTAAAACGCTCATATTTCATCATCATCATCTGACATGGAGCTGACTCGAGGGTCGATCCTGGATTACGCCAGGCCCACCCCATGCCAGTAGGTGGGTAGGAATTTATGTGATAGGTGGGATCGGGTGGGGTGTTGAACCGCGTTAGCATGTCTGCAATGCATACCGCAAGACACCGCTGCTGCAACACCGGGTAGTTAGTAAGATACGCATCAATGGGTGTTTTGAGTACGTAACCAAGACCGTTATGCGATTATGCATTTTAACCTAATAAACTTTGGTATCAAAGTTTCACATTGTTCTTATTTTACACATATCTATTGTTCTAAGATTACAGATTGAAAATATCTTAATTTCCTAATAGCTAATAAACTACTTAATACTATTCTTTGATCTAGCATGATCATATTTGGCGTTCCATTCCTGCTTCCTATGGATTCCTTTTCTTCTTTGGCTTCTTATTGCCCTGGGTGGTTGATTGTTGTCTACCGGAGTGTGTGTGGAGGTTGGACCTGCTTTGTAGTGTATTTCTATTGACGCCTTTAGTATTTCTGCTGCTGCTGCTGCTGCTATTGATTCGGCTCCTCCCCCAAATTCTTCTTTCCCTAGGCCTTCTAAGTAGGCTTCTGTTTGTAGTGCTAGATGGTCGTAGCGCGGAGCCAAGTTTCTTACATTTTCCTCCAGTTGCAATTGGAATTTTTGTGGGTTTTCTCTGATGTATGATACGATTTTTTCCTTAAGATTGACATCAGACGTTAATGTTAGATACTAGAACCAATCTAATTTGATATACCCGGTTCTGAGCCTTAAATTCAACATTACGCTCCAAACCTTACATAAATTACATGAACATAAACGTACTCCCCAGATGCTGCGCTCTACAACTTAATATATAAAGTTTCTTAATGTTAGGTGTATATCACTACCTTAGATTATACAATAAATAACCATCTATGCAAACGTAATACTAAAAAAAGTGTATTTTCAATACAAATATCGGTAATTAAATCAATTAATCTAATGGAAAATTATTGTACTTTATTGTAGGTATCGCGGCGCACGTAAAAGAATTCGTTTGCTTGAATTTTCCCGCCTGTTCAGTGTGAATTTATTTTGGTTCTAACTTTCCTGAATTGTAACGGATCTCGTTTGCCTTTTTCTGCCAAAAAGACCCTTAGAAATCTACCTGCTTCAAGACCTTTGGCGTCGAGTTCCAGGAATTTGTTTGTTGGCGTTCTCTATTGTCGGGTTTGGACGAAAATAAACTCTATTGCCTAACAGACTGCCCTAATAGAATAACAATATCAACTTTTTTAAATTATTTGTATTATTTAATATCTACTTACAGCCGCCTGTTCTTAATTTATCTTGGGGATTATATCTATTTATTCTCTATTAGAAATTACTACTTATATTTATAACTTAGCTTCAACTGTTTGCTGATTATCCATTTTCCGGTTTCCTTTCATCTGTTGTGACATCGGCAGGTAATCCAGGTGGTACATTTAATCCCGCAGGTAATTCTCGCTGCTTTGTTTTTGAGAACTGGAACTACACTAAAATTGACTTTTCAAACGGTCAAAAACGCAGTTTTACATTTAGAAGCTGGAGTGGCGTCGTTAACACGTGTGCCCTCGGCCACTGCTGGAACTCCAGTTTTTGAAACGCTCATATTTCGTTAAAAAATTTAGTTTCTTTCAAGAAGTTGTATTTTCTTTATGAAATTTTAATTTTTGCCTAAACGGCGCCTTATAGGTATCTAGCTGTCTAGAAATTATCTGATTTTTTTCCTCGGAATCCCATTTTTCTTATAATGGTTAATGAAATTCACAGAGCGCAAAAGGGCTCTATTCAGCGATGTAAAAATGTACAGGACGCACCTGGGAAAAAAAATAGAGTTATAAGACATTAGAGCAGGGGCGGATAAGGCTGGGGGGGGGGTACCGGTAAAGGCCCACATAAATGCCCCCCATAAATATAGATAACCATAAAACAACTTCATATTTTGTAGCCAGGTTTTTCATCAGCTTTTTTGTTCCACGGCATTTTTATCCTAGCTTCAAATTGATGTAAGAAAGCTTTTAATTACAAAATGTTAAAAAAGGGACATTACCCCTTTCTGAAACCCGAGAGGGCCGCATCGATACTGTCTATCCACCCCTGTATAAATAAATTCAGCTTTAAAATATTTGGAGAATAGTACATGGTCTTAGCTAACATTTAGTTGGAAAATTTGTTTATTCGGTGGAAATACAGCACTTGCAGAGTTCTGATAATCTTTTCGGTATTTTGAATGGTAAAGGAGTCATCAGCCACCAAGACCGCGTTGAATCAGCCTGTATATCTAGATCCTGCATGATATCCATATACATACACTGTGTCCATAAAGTAACCCCCCCCCCCAACTAACTTCTGAACGACTTGATATTTTTCTACAAAATTTGGTGTGCTGTAATGGGAAATTAAATACTATTTTTCAGACCATATTAAAATTTTGTATCATCCAAAATGGCGACTGGGCGCCATTTTGAAATTTTTTTTTTAATCAAAATGGGGGTCGAGTTACACCTCATTGGAAAGGTCTTTTAGTTCTGCGTCTGATCCTAGAGTTTCAAAGAAAAATATTCAGCCATAACAAAATGACAATGTTTGAAGATAAAGAAGTCTATTTAAAAAAACTAAGAATTAAAGCTTAAATTAAGTGTTTGAAATGTTTACCATTCACTTCTTGGCACATAAAAAGTCGGTTATAAAATTCCTGCCTTACATTTTCATAAGTTTCTGGAGTCATATTTCTGCAAACTTCTGTAATGCGTTGCTCCAGTTCTTCAATTGTTCCTGGGCGGGTTCTGTACACTTTCGATTTCAGATATTCCCATAGAAAAAAATCTAAGGAAGTTAAATCTGGGGCGAGCCGGCTATTCTACAGGCCCCCGCCTACCAATCCATCTTCCAAGAAAATGTCCGTTGGAAAGTCAGAAACAGGCCTATAATAATGAGGCGTCTTGTTGGAACATAACGTTTTCAATATTATTTCAAGAAACCTGAGATATTTCTGGAAAAATTTTGTCCTGCAAACGAAAAAGTGTACTACTGGATAAGAAAATCAAAACAATTTTGAACTGAGTGGGTCCATTGGTTTACAATCCGCCATTTTGTTATGGCTCAATACTTTTCTATGAAATTCTAGGATCAAATGCAGAACTAAAAGACCTTTCAAATGAGGTGTCACTCGACCCTGGATAAAAAAATCAAAACAATTTTGAATTGAGTGAGTCCATTTGTTTAAAATCCGCCATTTTGTTATGGCTAAATATTTTTCTTCGAAACTCTAGAATCAGACGCAGAATTAAAAAACCTTTCAAATGAGGTGTCACTCAACCCCCCTTTCTATTTAAAAGCAAATTTGAAAATGGCGCCCAGTTGCCATTTTGAATGATACAAAATTTAATTTTTGGCTAAAACATAGTATTTAATTTCCCATTTAAGCACACCAAATTTTGTAGAAAATAATCAAGTCGTTCAAAAGTTAGTTGGGGGGGGGGGGGGGGTACTTTATGAACACAATGTATATAAAAGCTCAAAGGGTTTTCTTCTCCGGTTCCTCCAGCGGC
The DNA here is from genome assembly GCA_958336395.1 of Ctenicera cuprea. NCBI lineage: Eukaryota > Metazoa > Arthropoda > Insecta > Coleoptera > Elateridae > Ctenicera > Ctenicera cuprea. The sequence goes on along the minus strand of OY284495.1, from coordinate 12,543,156 downwards.
TACCGCTTCACCAATTTGGACCATTTTTTTTTTCAATGAAAAGTTTCAATCCTCAGGTGGAACATGAAAATTTTTATATTTTTATTCTACGTCGATTTTTCAATAATAATTATTTTAATTTATAATATATATGATAGTCTGCTAGACGCGCTTCACTTGGGGCGCCATCTACACTAACGTCGCGTCTCCCTTATGGAACTAATGCATCACGTGACATCATTTAGCCGGTTCTGTCAACGATCAGTCTGTCAGTGCATTGTGCGCTGGGGTAACACTAGTTTATTATAAAAGTGATGTTTTTACAGATTTCGAAAGTTATTAGAAATTTATGAGTAATAATAATAGCAACAGCAAAAAGAAACTAAACAATTTGCTGTATAAACGGCAGCGAACAATACTTTTGTTTTATATTTATTTACTAGTGTTATCTTTAACTGTAATTTTTGCAGTTGCAGGTATTAGCCCCCATCAACAGAGCGTGACAGTCAATCAGCAAGAGGGTTCATCAAATCTTCCACCCGAAAGAGACCTCATCCAATTCTTAGACAACGTTCACATTCCTGAAGGCGTTAAGAAGAATAGCGACTCTTTACATGATTTAATTAATTTATTGCCAGAAGACATGTCCTTAGCTACAGTCCTGATGCAACCTGCAGCTTTTCACAAGCAATGGTTCCACTATCTCCTAGCAAAGAAAGGTATAGAAGCTGCAAAAAAATTCGAATACCTTATGATGATGTCGACCAAGAAAGAACGACAAAATATTGATTCGAAAAGGAATGTCGATTGGGAATCAATTTGTGCGGACATGTTAAAAAACAGTATCAATCAGGAAGGTCCATCACATAACGTAATTGATGATAGCTTTTGCGAGTTGCCGTACTTGGAACAGCAAACACCCGATTTAAATTGGTTTGATAAACCCGTTAATCAAATTAATTTTGACAAACCTGTTTATTTAAAAGATCCTTTACATTTGGATGGTTTACAACAACGACCGTCCGGAAATGCTTCATTACAAAACGATTTTTACAAGCCCAATTTTTCAAATGGAGTTTCTTTACATTTTGATAAACGAGAGTCTGTTCCTTTATATCAAAGACAATCTCTACAAAATTTTCAAAATCAAAAAGGAGATTGAAGGTTGAAATAAAAATTATTTCGTTATCATTATCTGACTATCAAGGAGCCTGCTTGAAAGGCAAGCATACCTTATTGACGGCGTTAGTCACCTTATTGGCAATATAAAATAATTTTAAAATGTGTAAGGTGTCTAACTGGTGATTATGTTTTTCTGTTATGAAAATGACTACGTTTATCTCAATGCTTCCAACCAATGAAAATTTTATCTGGTAATAATAACCAGATGAATATTGAGCAATTGTAAATTGTACCAGGTCACTACCGTAACAATCGTGCTTTTAAAAAAAAAGTCATCAAGTGAGCCTTGGATGCGAATGTTTGGTCGATCTTACTTCCTATATTTGGTGCATTTTACATACCTACCTGATGCACTTTCCATTCACTAGGCTTAATAATAAAAAGTTCGTAATTTGGATAACCAATCCTACAATTAAATGGGCTTGAATGAAATGTAACAGATGCAGGTATCGTATTTTGCCATCAGAAGTTGTGTTCATCAAATGGAAATGTTGCGATAAACGTGGTCAAGTCTATGAGAAAAAAGAGTTATTTCATTATATTATTTATTATTTATATTTTATTCAAAATTATATTTTGGAAGGATTAAAAAGCAATTTCAAAAAGCAATTTCAAAAAGCCAAAAAAGTGCTGCTTGCTAAAAGAGGTTAGTTGGCAATATTTTTAATTTTACATTTCAAAGAAACTTCCATCAAATCAATGTAAAAGTAGAAAACTATGCATAAATATAGTTATTTGATACCAGTGGTGTAACTTCGAACCAGCAAAGCATGTAGATGGCAGAATGAAGAGTAGTATACCGGGTCTGAACAAACATTTACTCTCGCCCCCTTTATTTTTTTTATTTATTAATATCTTAATCAGCCTTTACGTCTCACTGCTGGGCTCTGGCACTCTTCTCTGCCACCTTAGCGCTGAGATGGACTACATAACAAAATAAAACTTATTATGCATATAAAACCACATCTATTAAAAAAATTTTTTGGGGCTAACAAAAATGCCGTTCTTGAAAAATTGCATTATATCGTCTTCCTTTAGATATACAGGGTGTAAATTAAGTAACGCATAAATTCATTTACTCAGCTATTAGCAATTTTTTAGAAAAATGCTGGGACAGGTCAATTTTTATTTTCATTTTGGCATATTTTTGAGTAAAACTATTTTTTTGTAAACTTCAAAATGGCGGCCGTGCGCCATCTTGGAAAACAATTTTAAATAGAAAGGGGGGTCTTGCGACGGCTTATTTTAAAGCTATTACTGAGGAGAGTACAGGTGCAAATTTTCAAATACTTTTATCTACCCAAAACAAAATGGCGGCCTGTCAAAACTTTACTTGTTTACTTGTTGGAACAAAATTAGAAGTTTAATGTAATAATGAATAACAATTTAACCTATTTATTATTGTTTATTTTTTGTTTTTTACAAAAACTTTCGCTTCTAGGTATCTAGATTTAGTACCAGTCTTACCAGTTTTATTTAAATGAAACATTCCAGGGAGGTGGATAGGCAGACGGGGACCAAAACAACAATAATAAAATAAATAGGTTAAATTGTTATTCATTATTACATTAAACTTCTAATTTTGTTCCAACAAGTAAACAAGTAGAGTTTTGACAGGCCGCCATTTTGTTTTGGGTGGATAAAAATATTTGAAAATTTGCACCTGTACTCTCCTCAGTAATAGCTTTAAAATGAGCCGTCGCAAGACCCCCCTTTCTATTTAAAATTGTTTTCCAAGATGGCGCACGGCCGCCATTTTGAAGTTTACAAAAAAATAGTTTTACTCAAAAATGTGCCAAAATGAAAATAAAAATTGACCTGTCGCAGCATTTTTCTAAAAAATTGCTAATAGCTGAGTAAATGAATTTATGCGTTACTTAATTTACACACTGTATACTTTTTTTCATCCCAGAAAAAACAAAGTATTTAAATTTTTATAATTAAATGTCAACAAACAAAAATTGAACTTTGTCCATTGAATGCCCTAAGGGAGAGCATGTGCGATGCGAAACAGAAGCGTCCAGGGAATAGCATTTCTGCAGTAGTAAAACACTGTTCAAGGTCACATATACATTGTGACATCATCTTATGAGTTCTAGTGGGGTGACTTCTGTCTAGGTTCCCCCAAAATAAAGATGGCTTTGTCAGTGCTAGTTGCAAGGAAAAACGAAAAACAGAATGCAGTGGAGCTCCCCTTGAATACAGGGCCCTGGGCTGTATCCCACATTATTTATTGGGCAATCTGCCACTGATTAATGGGGTTGATTACTATTTCTTAAATATACAAAAAACTAGTGATGGGAAAACTCTGGGAAAAAAACAGTTTGGGGTTTTTCCCATTCGCTCATCACTACAAAAACCTTACTTATTTCACAAATACTATAAACTAACCCCTCCCCCCCAACTAACTTTTGAACGACTTGATATATTTCAACAAAATTTGGTGTGTTGTAATGGGAAATTAAATACTATCTTTCAGACCATATTAAAATTTTGTATCATCCAAAATGGTGACTGGGCGCCATTTTGCATTTTTTTTAATGGAAACGTCTTTTAGTTCTGTGTCTGATCCTAGAGTTTCAAGGAAAAATATTCAGCCGTAACAAAATGACAATGTTTGAAGATAAAGAAGTCTATCTAAAAAAAACTAAAGAAAAACCAAAAAAACTAAAGAATTAAAGCTTAAATTAATTAAATTAAGTGTTCGAAATGTTTACCATTCACTTCTTGGCACATAAAAAGTCGGTTATGAAATTCCTGCCTTACATTTTCATAAGTTTCTGGAGTGATATTTCTGCAAACTTCTGTAATGCGTTGCTCCAGTTCTTCAATTGTTTCTGGACGGGTTCTGTACACGTTCGATTTCAGATAGTCTCATAGAAAAAAATCTACGAAAGTTAAATCTGAGGAGTGAGCTGGCTATTCTACAGGCCCCCGCCTACCAATCTATCTTCTAAAAATGCCCGTTTAGAAAGTCAGAAACAGGCCTATAATAATGAGGCGGCGCAACGTCTTGTTGGAACATAACGTTTTCAATATTATTTCCAGCCACCTGAGTTATTTCTGGGAAAATTATGTACTGCAAATGAAAAAGTGGACTACTGGATAAAAAAATCAAAACAATTTTGAATTGAGTTTAAAATCCGCCATTTTGTTATAGCTGAATATTTTTCTTTGGAACTCTAGGATCAGACGCAGAACTAAAAGACCTTTTAAATGAGGTGTCGCTCGACTCTGGATAAAAAAATCAAAACAATTTTGAATTGAGTGAGTCCATTTGTTTAAAATCCGCCATTTTGTTATGGCTGAATATTTTTCTTTGAAACTCTAGGATCAGACGCAGAATTAAAAGACCTTTCAAATGAGGTGTCACTCGACCCTCCTCGCTATTAAAAAAAAAACTTCAAAATGGCGCCCAGTCGTCATTTTGAATGATACAAAATTTAATTTTTGGCTAAAAAATAGTATTTAATTTCCCATTAAAGCACACCAAATATTGTAAAAGATAAAAAATATGGAGGTAATACTTTTCGTCTTACAAAGTAAATTTGAATTTAAAAAATCGTAGTGAGCGACTCCATTATTAAACACGTGGGGTAATGGTTATTATTTGTTGCTTTAATTAGGTAACACAACTTCAAACAGCACTTTTGTGGAAGTATTTTATAGTAACACATTGATAAATGTAATTAAAAACGCTGTGAATACATTGAAAACTAAAACATCCATTTCGACCTGCACGGCTGCAGAACCAAGTGCTCATAAAATTGCAAAACAGTTGCATAGTATGCTAGTCTCTGATTGGTCAATTAGAGCTCAAGTGGGACTAAATCGGTATTCAGATCTTTACTAGACCTTGTGCTTTGTAAATTTAAATTTTGGCAGTTAATAAAGAGGATGATTTTTAAAATTTAAATTACTAAAGAAGTGGCGGTTCTGCAGCATCGAAGTTCCTATGGAATAGCCACCACTGATTCTGTTTCTGATTTTTTGACTTGTTGGGTTTGTCTAGTAAAATGTTTTAACGATATGAATTTTCTCGCTAACTGTCAAACTTGGTTGACTTCATAGCAACAATTGTAAGCGCTTTTATGAATAGAATATATAAATTTAAAATTTTTTTAGCTGTCAGTAAAACAATTGATGTACAAAACTGTACTCGGAATTTGATTCTGATTTTAAAACTGGAAAAATAACTATTGAAAATCTGTGGGAAAAATATACAGGGTTATATTTGAAATAAAGCTGTGGTTACTTCCGGCAAAAGCAGAAGCGCAGACAAATTGAAGTAGATGTCATATAATGCAATTTTGTGTAATAACTTTACAAAATTATATTTTATTATATTGATACATAAAGAAAAATAAAGGAGGTGCGACTATTTTCGTTGACGCCCAGTACAGATCAAAATTTAAAAAAAGGACTAGGTAAATTTAAATTGGCAGAAACTATTATATTTTTAATTCTGAAGAGTAATTCTAATTATATAATTCGAGTTAGTGACAAAATAAAAGGGCATAAAGAAATATATTCCTCACACAGTTAAATGTTAATTGTACAACTTTGTAGCTTAAAGAAAATATATAAATATAATGTAAAAATTGCGAAAAAAAAAATGATTTTTTGAGGCTTTCGCGGTTTCTCGAACTGTCAAAATTACAATTTACTTTCGGCTTAGACCGCGTCGTCATTTGGGGATTACACCTAGCATAATCAGGTAAGGACCGACCCGTGGCTTGTCTGTCTTTACAAGCGTTTGCTCTAAAAGTTTGAGCCATAGTTGTTCGTGGGCTTAGATTATTTGAACCTTGGGGCGGACAACGATTTGATTTTAATATATCGTGCTTGCCAGGACAAGAATACGTAATCGGCTTATGCCTGTTAACTGTTTGTGAACACATACAAACTAACGTTTCGCAAGACATTGCAGCTTGCATCTTCAGAGTGATTAGAGCACCGTGGAACAATTGTGGCTCAAACTTTTAGAGCAAATTCTTATAAAGGCAGACACGCTACAGGTCGGTCCTTACCTGATTATGCTGGGTGTAATCCCCAATTGACGACAAGGTCTAAGTCGAAAGTAAATTGTAATATTAACAATATGTGATTATCCATATTGTTTCTAATACATTTCAAGCAGAATACTTAATCAAAACTATTTATTTGAAAATTAGCAAAATCCTCTTTTAAAATTTAATTTGATAATAGTTTGAGAGTTTGAAAAACTAAGTTACTAACACATTTTTAAGTTTTAAATGAAAATTGCAAAAAAGAACAGAAAGTGGTTATAACTTATAGGATGGTCCGAAACTTCAACCACTAACAAAAGTCATCTTCATTCATACTAACTCTTCATTTTCAAATAAAAAAATTATAAAATGCTAAATCGGCATTTAGAAAAAAAAAAATCTTGAAAAATTAAAAAAATGTTTATAATTATCAATAATTTGATAACTCTTATACAGTATTTATTTTTTTTAATTTATTGCATATTTAATTTTGTCAGAAAGTAACTGCCAATTTATATAGTAAATTCCTAACTGTCTCGCCATAACACGACGATGGACTCTTAAATCTCTCCTATTTATTATTTTGAGCAAATGTTTATGCAGCAGTCACGTAGAGCGGCGCGGCACCAGTGTTTCTTACATCTCAACATTATCCAAACAGCGTGAGGCGTAGGTCACGGATTCAGCTAGTTTGTAAATAAAAAAAATAGTGTGAATATTTGTGAATATTTTTTTTAATTTGCTGTTGAGGGCCAGTAATGCTTAATTTGTTAAAAACTTCTTTTAGTATTGACACCTTGCAATTTTTTTTTTAAATTTTATTCTTGTTATAAAACTATGCAGAAAAAGTACTGCTACTGAAACCAGTTTTCCAGTAGTGTTGTGGTGGGTTATTTACCATGAAAATTAACCGGTTGATTTACCTGGTTATTTATGTAATTTACTGATTGTTATTTAATCCCCTCTCCATTTACAAATTTCTAACCTCAAATTACCTAGAATTCCAGAACACGTGACATACCAACATGACGACGTAGGGCAGACGTCAAAGTATTGAACGTCGGCTGTTTTCTGTGTGCATTGGTTTGAACACAACACAACAAAATGCTGGAATTTTTAATTTCAGGCGTTTTACTCGAGAAAACAATCGTTCATGTAACACAATAACAAGGAAATAACTAACCACTTATAGACGTTTGCCCTACGTCGCCATATTGGTTTGGCTTGTGTGACGTTATGTTTGAATAATGAATACATAAACTACCTGCTGTTCAGCTGTTGTAGTACTAAGATTATCAGAATTCTTTTTTGAGTTACATCATTTTTGTACAGCAGAGTGAGCCGAAAAAGTTAATCAAGAGGGCCATGAGAAAAAAACCTTGTCTATACCTAAACTGATTCTTAAATGTCATAACTTTGAAATTATTGACATATAATGCAAATTACGTATCATTACGTACATGTGGTTTTTTCTTCACCGCCCTTTTAATTAACTTTTGTTTTGCTTGCTCCATGTACATGTATGGTATCAAATGAATGAGAAAACTATGCAGAGAATGAATATGCAAGTTTTATACTGTTTTTTTATTAATCGTATTTACCGGCTAATTTACTGGTAAATTTAGTAAATATCATGATTTACCGGTAAATTTACAACACTATTTTAATAAATCTGGATTAGTGTGATTGTTTTCTAACAAATTTTCTAAGTATGTTGAAATACTTAACAAATTTTTATTTTGATAATGTTGTAAAATAATTTAATCGCTCATTATGTTCCTCAAAATTTTAAGCAATCTACAAAACTTAAAAAGTTTGAAATGCTTCAAAATAGATTTAAAATTTGGAATGTAAGAATATGGGCCATGTACTATAAATTTAAAAAAAAATCATAAAATCGTAACACTGAATTTATATTTTTAAATTCGTAAAACTATTTCTATAGTTTTAACTATAAAAATTACTACATGTTTCTACAGCTTTTGAAAAGTAATTATTGAGTTATGGAAGCTTAAGACTTTTACGGTTTCCATTAATTCGTAAAAAAAATTTAACAGGTTTCAGAAAAATTCAAAATCACTGAACAGCCTTTCAACTTTTCTATTTTTTTTGGCCAGTAAGAACTTTTAAAGATTTATGTTATTATTTGTATTAATTTGTGAATGTTTTCTTTTGTATTCAAATCATAATTTATTGTTCAAGCTGAAATAAGGTATGAGAGAATGAAACCAAGAGAATAAGTGTAAGTCTAGTTATGCCACTGACCGACTCAAGCGGTACTAGAACAGTACCTAATAAATTATTAATAGTGTGTTTTTCTATTTGTTATATTGTTAGTAATACGACACCTTAGATTAGCAAATAATTATTAAAGTGTCGCTATCTACTATTGTAACAAAAAATAACGTGTACACTGTGCACATTTCAAATAAACATCTCGTAACCATCAGTAGTATCTAGCGAAATGATATACATATTAGAAGATGCCCTTGGTGTTCATCAAAAAGCGAAAAATTTAAATGGTGTACGATGGTTACCTAATTAGATTTTGTAGAATTTGTTTTATATTTATACAGTAATATCATGAATCTGTATAGTAATGTGTAATAATACTTTTAAAATCGTGATTAGGTATTTTAATGTTCGATGTTATTCGCAAGGGAATCATGAAATAATTTTTAATTTTACAAGATATAATTTTGTAGTAGTAATATTCTGTATTTTTTTAAATTTATGATATTGCAACATTAGCAAAAAATCTGAATAAAAGTTACGTTTTTTATTATTTAATTTTTGTTTTTATTAAATATTTACTAGGTTAAACCTAAAGTGAAGTTGTATCGTAATTATGTGAACCACCATGCCCGAGATGATTGTGGTGGTGTCTAGCGACAAAGATAAGTGCTACCTAGTGATCTCGAAGGGCAAGGCGGGAATATAATTAATATTGAAAAGAATTGATAAGCAAAATTATTTATCAATATGCTCTGTGATTAGCTGGCAGTTTTATATAGTGTCAAATTAGGTGAGTATGATGGCCTGAATAAACTTGTTGGGGAAGTAGCCATTACCAGTTTTGCACCATAAGATTTCAATGTTTAGGCACACCATCCTGTACAAGCACTAACTGATGAAAAGTCTATGTTTCTTAGTGAATAAATTGTCGCCACCTAGTTCGCCAGACTTATCTCGACGAACTTGTTTAAATAGTGAAATCAATTTCATTAGGTAGTAAATAAGTAAAAATTAATTCATAAATAACTAACAACATTTATTTACTTTTCGAATTACTAACTTAACTATTTAATTTTATGAAAATTTAGTAATTAGGAACAATGTTAAAATTAGCTTAATTAATCGATAAAGTTACTACCTACCCTAATCACTTTAACATAAAACAAAATTTAATTTTTTTAAGATAATTATCTTATGTTGTACCATTGACTATTATACACTTAAATATATAAGCAAAGGTTGTACGTTCAAAAAAAAGAGCGCTGAATGGACTTTGATGTCGCATTTTTGGTAGGATTGGCATGATGCAGTAACATCCAAAGCACATTCTACTCTTTTTTTTTTTTTTCGTGGTCGCACATGACTTTATTACTGGACTTTACTCCCTCCATCATTTTCTTAGCAACCCACACAATTTATTTGCACAACAATCATTGTTACGGAAAGCTACAATAAACATGAAAGTGCATAAAGCAAACACATCTTAGGCTTAATAAACAATTACATAGGATGAAACACAAAAAAAATATTTTATTAAAACTAGTTAATTTAATTTATTTATTTTAATCACTGTCGCTGAATATGTCAATTCCTTTATTTTTATACTTTTTCTTATACTGAGCTGATATTTCCTGAAGAACTTGCATGTTTTGTAACAGTTCCTGTTTAGTTATTAAATTACAGTTATCTACTTGTACTTTATGTACTTCGAGGCCCGTTTTATTTTTGTCACCGTTATCAGAAAATTTCAATGAATTACTTGCTTCTTCTTTTTTACAAGACAGCTCCATATTTCTTAATTTCAAAATTTCTTCTTTCCTAACTAGTAAACGTGCTTTAAAATCCCTTTTAGAAATCTTCATCAATTCCACAGCTTCCTTTAATTCTCGTTGAATTTCACGGTTTTTCTTTGATCGAGGTGACATTTCGTTAACGTTAATCTGTTCGCAGTCCATAGTTTTATTTTCTTTTTCATTATCATTTTGGCTGCTAAAATAATCACGAATGGTGGATTGGGTATTGTCTTGTGTAACACGTTTCTTCTTTTTTCCTCTGGTTTTCTTTTTAAGGGCAGTTTTAGAAGAGCTACGGTTATTCATCCAAGTTTCATTTGTTTGCGAGCTTGTCTGATTTTCGGCAGAAAATTTAAAATCCTGTGTTGAATTGGAGCATGAAGGTTGTAAATATTTATCTATCAATTGTTGGTTTTCCGGTTGTTCTGGTTTATTAATCTTGAAATCTGAATGTATCGTAATATTATTATTTTCAACAAGGGAAATGCTATTTTTGTGTAAAAAATTCTCAAAAGTATTGTAGTCAACACTTAAAGCTTCATTTGTAGAAATGTAGTTAGAATTTTCAAAATTGATATCATTTAAAGTTTGAGTGTCTTGAAACATCGGAGAAAAATCACAATTCTCATAATTTAAACTTTCATTTGCTTGCGAACCACCAAAATTATTTTGAAGTTCCTTAGGAATTTCCAAATTTTTATTATTTAGAGTTTCGTTGGCAGAGCTTACTTGAAATACGTGCGAAGGATCATAATCGGCATGTGAATCACCAACATTCTGTACAATATCTTGAGAGGGATTATAATCGATGCAGTTTAAAATTTCTTTCATATCAATATCAGAATAAGTCTGCACCAGTTCCGGAGAAACATCAAAATTGATAATTGGACTTAAAATATCGTTTGTAGCATCAAATTTACAGTAATCATGTTCAAAATTGATATGATTTACAATTTCATTTGTATCAAGATCACAATTATCTTGAGATTCCTCAGAAGCTTGATAAGAGGTCTGATTTAAAATTGTACTTGCACCAGCATCACTAAAATTATGTTCAATTTCCTTTGAGACGTCACGTTCTACATTGTTTAGGTTTTTATTTTTGTTACAAATGTTGTGTTTAGGTATCTGGGTATTTTCAATTCTAAAATTTTTCAATTTTTCTGTTAATTGATAAATGGCATCCTGATCTCCCTTATTTTTTGGTTTAAATTGTTTTAATGTTTTCCAGAGCTTAGTCGTCTCGTTTTTCTTCACTACGTGTTGCTTAAATACTTTGTCTGCTTTTGCCTCCAGTCTTATAATCGTGTTCGATTTATCTTGATACAATTGCGTTCTCCTTCTTACTCTTTTACGCGATTGTAGTTCAAGTTCTGGGCAGTATGTAACATCAGAATCGTCGCTGTTCTGATTGTTTTGTAAAAGTGATTGCGACATGGTCTTTCTGTAAAATAAAATGTAGTCATTAATAAGGATGATAATAATAGTTCAGCGTAGTAATGACGGCTGCAATGCTTTAAACAGAAGTAAAAAATAAATTCAAATCGTTGTTTACCAGCTTTTATACTATATAAATAACGTAAATATTATGCCAGAGAAATATGTTAGTTAAACAATATCATTAAAAAAGGATTTTAAATTGTGGCTCGAGTTTTAATCATCTGCCTGTCGAAAACTAAGATAGATATCGTAAAATTTTGTTTTACTTTTTTGCAGAGCGGAACATTTCTGATCATGCGAGATTAGGAGGAAGTATATTTATAAATTTAATATTTTGGGCTGTAAAAATTAATCAAAACTTGAAAATGGAATTTTTTATTGTTTTTTATTATTTTATAATAGTTGGTGTCACTTAAAAAAAAATATCTTCATTTTCTCGATAAAAAGGATAAGAAAAAACTACATATTAAAAAAATCATATTTTTACGATACTCATTTAATGAGTGATGCAGTTTTCAATCACCCTTTAAATTTTTAATTTTTAAATAATGTTAAAAATTATTAATGTAAAATTTCGTTTAAAGGTGTTAAACGTTTCTTTATAATTTGTAGATAATATGTAATGTTTTTAGAATTCCTAAACAACATTTAGATATTTTTACCTAACTATTTATTAATAGGTGCGCAGAAGCCGGTATTTAATTTAAGCGCCATTATTTAAATGTAATTTAGTTTCTACCGCTAGGTAGCGGTACGATTGTTTTATGATGCATGAAGAGGAGGAACCTGCGGGTTTATTGGTTAGAAAAATATCTGTAGCACCCGGTATAATTATCACTTATAAAATACAGTAAAAAAAAAGGATATAAAATCAGAAAAACCTTGCAAGTCTTAATGTTCTCAAAAGTTGTATACAATGTAAGTTTTTTTTATTGCACGACCTTCAATCACAACAATTTTCCACTGGTTTTTTGTTATTAGAATAGGCGTTAGGCTGCCTACAAAAACCAAATCAAATAGGTAATGTGATTTACAGCATTCCCATATTTCATTTTTTCCTCAAAGTTTATTTTGTAACAATTTAAACTATAACACTAACGTTTCAATAATAATTTCTTCCACCACAACGCAAAATATTTATGTTACACTATATATTATTTATTAAATGCGTAACTTGCAGACTATTTAATCACTAATATTTTTTAATAAATAATAAATTTATCTCCTAGTATGACAAACAATTAATAGATAAGAATTATTTGTGCCGAGAAAGTTAGAAGACGCATTCTGCTTTTCATTTGTTTTAAATAAGCGTTTCCATCGCGCAACACAACAGAGACAGTATAATACAGTTTTCGCATGACGAAGAAGGACAAAAGATATTGATGCATTTACAGGGTGTCCACAACATCGCGGAAAATAATCTTACCACTGTAAGTAAGTGAAGCACTTATACCACATTTTTACATAATGTTTATATTTTATTGTAGTTATTTTTGTGGTGGTTTTTAGTTGGAAAAAAGGTGTAACGATACTAAAATCCAAATAATACCAACAATCAACAACATTGAACAAACAAGTCGCCACAACAATCTGGTTTTATAGTGCAAAAGCAAACTGTATTCATAACAGAAGTAGTCAATAGAATAATAGAACTCGTTACTTACTACCACGAAATGTAAGCGTTCTTCCAGTCACTGCATAAACTTAACTTGGTACAAAGCATAATTTTAAATACAAACTATTTATTTACTGATTATATAATTAGCAATTATAGGTAACCAAAATAGGTAAATTCACCTTGGGAACAGCAAATAATGATAAATCTTTGTTTTCGTCTTTTGATAAGCCGCGCAAAAACAGTATTTTGGCATTTTGGCCTAGAATATTACCGTGGTAATAAATAAATAAATAAAAACACTTCTTAATTTTCAAATTTATTTTAAAATAAAATTGATATTTACAGTTGCGCTATCTGTTGATAAAATTTACAAGGAGCCCTGAGATTCTCAAAGTTTGGAGATGAAAACAATTGAATAGAGTGCAAACACCAGTCTTCATTACATCACTATTCTAACGCACATCACCAAGTAGCAAATTTTACTTTGTAAATTGCTTTGGTTTACTATTAAGATGTATTAATATAATATTAATTAAAAACACTGCAAAAAATTATTTATTTTGACTTGTTGGCCCCGCTAAACATAGGGCGCCCTAGGCGCTAGTTTAGTGCGCTTACGAACTAAAACACGACATTGTTGTTGAAAATAGACATATAACGTTATACAAAAATACATTTGAAAATAAAATACATATGAAAGGTAAAAGTCGGAAAAAGTCCTGCACACTTTTTTTTGTAATTTTTCTGTTAATTCTCAATTGATCCAATAAAATATAGTAAAAGTAATGAGCTAGCAAAAAACAAAATTTAAAACCTATCAAAAATATAAAGTTCCAAAAAAAGAACACAAGTGATGTATGTAATCACTTAAATATAGCATAAAGATAATACCAGATACGAGAAAATAAAGAACCAAAAACTAGAATATTTATCAAAGCATATTCTATGAAGATCTAAATGACAACTAACTGAACCCGTCTACTACGCCTCACGCAAGCTTTTAAAATTAGGTGCCGCGTCGCATTTACTCCAAATACTGCAAACAAAATAAAAAATAACTAAGCTGTGTCGAGATGTAGGAGCATAGCTCGTCGTCACGCAAAGTTGAGACAGTTCTGAATTTAGTATACAGGATGTATCAAATTGCGTGTTAACTATGGGGTTCTCGCTTATTTGAAGAGATACGACGATGGTTAAGTTAGAGGAAAGTTGTAGAATTCTATGCCCATTAATAATCTGTAACGAAATTAAAGCTATTTTGCTTAGTTTCTGAATAAACTAAAACAAACTGAAATTTTGGATTTTTTGTTTTCGGCTATAACGAATTTGTCATTTATATTACATATTTCTAGTTTAGCATTGTTAGGACACTTTTTATGCTGAATCTAAATTTTTGATCAGATTTGGTATAACTGTTACCATTGCTGATTTTCGACCGTCAACTTTTTTCTTTTATATGGTCGGCATTTTATTTTTTTTTAATATTTGAATAGAGTATTTAATTCTGATTTCAACGATGTGTCACACTTTGCATTTTGTTTGAGTTTTGAGCACTTTATTACAGAAAATAAAAATTTCATAAGAGTGCCATGGAAAGACCACGTCATTTAATTTATTTTGAAAAAATTCTAGTAGGCTATGAATTGATGGAAGGAAAACAAAACACTACTTTTACTTACTTTAGCTTTAGATACATTAGGTACGCGAAACTTTCAGGAAACTTTTTTTTTACCGTAGACAGCAGGTTAAGTTATTTTTTACAAAAACAAACAAATGACATAGATACTAACACACAGGTTAGAGAGTATATTTAGACGAGCTTCTGAGCATGTTTTACAGAGGTGTCAAATGTTTTAAACATTTATTTAATAATTGTTTGTATTAGTGCAGTTCTAGTGTTCTTTTGTATTTATTTAACCTCTTATTCAAATTAGTTATGTTAGTTGCAAACATAACAACTGCAAGTGGAATTTTCAGTAAATTGTGTATGTTAGAAAATTGTCATTTATTTGTTTTTATAAAAAATAACATAACCTGCTGCCTACGCTCAAAACAAAGTTTGCTGCAATTTTCGCGTACCTAATGAACCGCAAGACCAAAGTAAATAAAAGTAGTGTTTTGTTTTACTTCCATCAGTTCATGGACTACTAGAATTTTTTTAAATAAATTAAATGACGTGGTCATTTTATCGCACTCTTATGAAGTTTCTATTTTCTATAATAAAATGCTCAAAACTTAAACAAAATGCAAAGTGTGACACATCGTTGAAATCAGAATTAAAAACTCTATTCAAATATGAAAAACTTTAAAATGACGACCATAAGAAAAGAAAAAGTTGCCAGTCGAAAATGAGTAATGGTAACAGTTATACCAAATCTGATTGAAGATTTAGATTTAGCATAAAAAGTGTCCTAATAATGCATAAACTAGAAATATGTAATATAAATGACAAATGAGTTATAGCCGAAAACAAAAAATACAAATGTTCAGTTTTTTTTTCAGTTCTTTCAGAAACTAGGCGAGGTAGCTTCAATTTATTTTCAGATTATTAATGAGCATAAAATTCCACAACTTTTCTCTAATTTAACCATCGTCGTATCTCTTCAAATAAGCGAGATCCCCATAGTTAACACGCAATTTGATACGTCCTGTATAGATTCCTCATTTAACATGAACTTAATAAATTCGCACGTAAAGTGTTAAAGGCGGCTTTTTCTTTGACAGAAAATTAATTATATTATTACGGCCCGCTGCTTTAATGTTCACGAGATTTATAAAACAATTACAGTTTTTTATGTCGGCATCGGAAGCTTTAAAACGATGCTAAACTTGAGTGGATTGGAGTATAACTTTAAATTTTTGGGTTTTATTACTTTAAATTACCCAACGTCCATCCCTGCAGTTAAAAGCTGATAATGATAAACTCCACTTGATCAACAAAATTAAGTTATATTACGTGGTGTCATAATTTTATTGGAGACCCTCTGAAATTTGAATTTATGAAAACCCTCATGTTGTAAAATCAAATTGATACCTTGAAGCATAGAATACTCTAAGATTGATACGGCCCTGATTTCTACAGTTAAAGCTTTAATAAATAAGTCGATATATTTGGAAAGTAGGCATAAAGGCTTTACATATTACACCAAATTCGATTGGCGAAATTAGGTAAAACATATTCGAGTCTCAAAACTGGATTTTTAGATCACAAAAAGTAAAAAAGGCGTTTGAATTAAAATACATATAAATTTGCTATGCACATGTAAACATGCTATTTTAAAACGTAGCACGTAGGTAACAAATTAGATAAGAATTGAAGGTAGGTTTTTTCCCTTAAATTTAGCATCTGCATCACAGCCTTTTTGCGTAAAAAACTTTTATTACCTCGCTTTTATCGCATTTGATTGGATAATTCTGACAGTGTTACAGACATGTTGATACTTGAAATTAATTTTACTTGATATCGCCACTACTTATCAGTTAGTGTTAAGGTGATTTTGAAGAATGCGGTTGTTCCATATATTTATTAGACATATTCCGTTGTTCTTTGTAAAGTGTTGAGAAAGGCTTGGTTAAATTTTAACATTTCCGCAAATACTTTTTGAACTTAAAACAGGTAAAGATAAAAAATAAGTTTATTTTTGTCAATTATTAATATCGGCGAGATTTCTTTAACCATTTCTTTTAATTACATGTTTTTTAATATAACACTATACTGATGTGTGAAAGTATCAAATAAGGAGTCCTTATTAAGGACTTTGTCTTTATTTGTATTAGTGTGATTGTGAAAATACATATTTTGTTGCCTTTCACTAATTTTTCAATCTCTTTTATTAAAGCTTCAATCGAAACGGAGGGCATTCCTTCTTTTCTGCAAATGCCACAAGAAGTGCAATCCATTATACTTCTGGGAAGTAGGAAGTGATGATCGTTTGGCAAACATGACTTCTTTTAAGGTAATGTGTTTGATTGGTTGGTTGTAAGGTTTTTTAAAATACTTTTATAGATTCACAGTTTCAGTTCTGGTGTCCCAAAGCAAATGTAATGAAATTTTTTCTTTTTCTATTTTAGAAATTAACACAATAGTTTTTGATTGATTTTAAATTACGCAATTATAGGATAATACGCAAAAATAACGAATTGACATAAATTAATGATGTTAAAAATAAAATATTTCCATTTTCATTTCAGGATATTAAAAGCAGGAATTATAAATTTATATAATCACATTTGAAAGTTATATGTTGTAAATACAGGGTGAGTCAATAGCGCGACGGTGGTCGATATCTTCTTTACTACTTAAAATACAGAAAAATGTTTTGAATAAATGTTTTAGAGGACTAAAAGAACAACATTTTAAAATTATTTGAAATTATACAAGGGGTTCTAATATATATGGCATACAAAACTTACGTTTTTTTAAATAGAACATTTTGTATATTTTTGTATGTTATTATTGGTCTTTTAATAGTCTTTCTGAATTTTTTTTAAATTTCGTTGCGGCGTTGCCAAGTTATTTTACTTTTTTTTTGAAAAATTTGATATTTTCAGACCTCACTAATAAAACCTGGACGAGCTGTGATTCCCAAGATTAAACAAAGTATTTCTGTTAAACTTTAGTTAGGACCATGTGCTATCATTCAGACATTTTAAAGTTGAATTTTGTTATACAGGGTGTTTGTTGCAGCAGAGCAAATATTTCTATCTTTAATGGGCCACAATTCGATTTTTTTAAATGGATTACCTTTTATATTTTTTAATAGTTAGATAGAGATCTCTTTGCTCTATAAATTTTATTAAATGATGTATACCTAAATCTAACCATTTTCGAGAAAATGAGTAAGCTAAAAATCAGGTAATTTCTAAAAATCCAGACATCATGGAGAGCAGTGACACCTATTTGTTTTCTGTTTTTCAGAGAAACAACTGTAAAGATTGTTTTAATTCATGTAAGAAATTTGTTTTTTATAAATGTTGCGACGTTGAAGTGTCTAATTTCCCATTCCATACAGTAAATCTTGAACCAAGATTGGTTTGGTTGACATTTGTTTAAAAATTATTTGAAACAAATTGTTTTCATTTTCAATTTGTTAATTTCATTGTGATACGCGTTTCTATTCAAAGTAAAATAAGTTCTTTGAAGCAAAATACAGGAATCAATGTTTCTTAGGATCAGGTAATTTCTAGAAACCCAGGTATCATAGGTAAAGTACGTAATGAAATTTGTTTGACATAAGTTTTAAACAAAGGTTAATCCAACCACCTAGTTCAAATTTAAAGAAAAATGGAATGGTAAATTAGGCAATAATTACAAAATTTATAAACAACAAATTTCTTACGTGAATTAAAACAATTTGCACAATTGTTTCTTGCAAAATGAAAAACCAAACTGGCGTCAATGATCTCTGGATTTTAAAAAATTACCTGATTTTTAGCTTAGATTCTCAAAAAAAACGTTGGGTTTAGGTAAAAACATTATTTAAAAAAATTTATAGAACGCAGAGATCTTTATCCAACTTTCTAAAAATATACAGGATGTGATATTTAATAAAATCAAGTTAGGATCCACTAAACTTATAAATTTTTGCACTATGCTGCAACAAACAGCCTGGCTAGCAAAATTTAACTTCAAAATATCTGGATGATGGCACATGGTCTTGACTAAATAAGGTTTAACAGAAATCGTTTGTTTAATCGTAGAAAATACGGCTCGTGTAGATTTTATTAGCGAGTTCTGCAAATGGCAAATGTTTAAAAAAAAGTGGTTAACTTGGCAATTCCAAAACGAAATTTTAAAAACGAAATATATTTAAAAATGCAATTAAAAGTCAAATATGAATGTGCAAAATATACAGGGTGTTCTATTTTAAAAAACGTAAGTTGTGTATGCCACTCGTATATGTATAATAGTAAATAATTTTAAAACGTGGTTCTCTTAGGGCAAAAAATGCCTATAGTCAATGTTATACGCATCCACTTTTAGAAAATAACTCGTTACCACACTAAAAAATTATGATTATAAAATATTTAATGCTAATATGCCAACTAATTTTTGAGTAAATACCATTTTGAAACCAGAGAGTCTGGAAAAAAAGCATTCAGTTTGCTCAGACGTTCTTTAGTAATATAGCTCACTTCAGTATTTTTCATTGTATAACTACATACTTACATAGAATTTTAAATGATTTTGTTGAATATAAAAATAAAGACTGTCGAAAATCAAAAATTTTTATAGAAAAAACTTCGTAATGGAGAAAAAAAATAAAAACTCGTGGCTCGTGGGAGGGCCCCCTAAGGGGCCGTTGCCCCCTCTGTCGCATGGTAGTTTCGCAACTGTCAATACACTTGGAACAATAAGAAAATTCGCCTTTAAGCCAAATTGTTCATTAAAGATAGTTTAGTAGAAGCTAAGCTTATTTTCCAGATAACAAAATATTTAAGTGGCTAAATTCTCCCCCCTTTTTTAACATTGGCATAATTATTTTCTATTTGCTTTCATTAATTCTAACAATGTCTTGTCGCCAGTCCGTCGCCTCGCTGATATTTTATATTTTGTAAAATTTTAAAAAAATTTCCCGCAATTTCATAATTTGTGTTTTTGGTTTGTTTCAACTTCCAAACAATTATTCCTATTCATCAATATAACTATAATAAATAAACAACAGACGTTCAAACTTTATTCACAGGTATTTCAAATTTCAGCAATTTGATAATAAAACATTTTTTTTTAATTTTCTGCTGTTTATAAATAAGATATTTTAATATAAATTAAATAATAATGTTATTGTATTGGATTGTATAGATTTTACCTTTTCACAACGCCGTATTAAATATACACTGTGTCCATAAAGTAACCCCCCCCCCCAACTAACTTTTGAACGACTTGATATTTTTCTACAAAATTTAGTGTGCTGTAATGGGAAATTAAATACTATTTTTCAGAACATATTAAAATTTTGTATCATTCAAAATGGCGACTGGGCGCCATTTTAAATTTTTTTCTTAAATAGAAAGGAGGGTCCAGTGACACCCCATTGGAAAGGTCTTTTAATTCTGCGTCTGATCCTAAAGTTTCAAAGAAAAATATTCAGCCATAACAAAGTGACAATGTTTGAAGTTAAAGAAGTCTATTTAAAAAAACTAAGAATTAAAGTTTAAATTAATTAAATTAAGTGTTCAAAATGTTTACTATTCACTTCTTGGCACATAAAATGTCGGTTAGGAAATTCCTGCCTTACATTTTCATAAGCTTCTGGAGTGATAATTCTGCAAACTTCTGTAATGCGTTGCTCCAGTTCTTCAATTGTTTCTGGATGGGTTCTGTACACTTTCGATTTCAGATATTCCCATACAAAAAATCTAAGAAAGTTAAATCTGGGGAGTGAGCCGGCTATTCTACAGGTTCCCGCCTAACAATCGATCTGCCAAAAAAACTGTCCGTTGAGAAAGTCAGAAACAGGCCTATAATAATGAGGCGGCGCACCGTCTTGTTGGAACATAACGTTTTCAATATTATTTCAAGCCACCTGAGATATTTCTAGGAAAATTTAGTCCTGCAAATGAAAAAGTGGACTACTGGATAAGAAAATCAAAACAATTTTGAACAGAGTGAGTCCATTGGTTTACAATCCGCCATTTTGTTATGGTTCAAAATTTTTCTTTAAAATTCTAGGATCAAACGCAGAACTAAAAGACCTTTCAAATGAGGTGTCACTCGACCCTGGATAAAAAAATCAAAACAATTTTGAATTGTTTAAAATCCGCCATTTTGTTATGGCTGAATATTTTTTTTTGAAACTCTAGGATCAGACGCAGAATTAAGAGACCTTTCAAATGAGGTGTCACTCGACCCCCCTTTATATTAAAAAAAAAATTTAAATGGCGTCCAGTCGCCATTTTGGATGATGCAAAATTTTAATATAGTCTGAAAATAGTATTTAATTTCCCATTACAGCACACCAAATTTTGTAGAAAAATATCAAGTCGTTCAAAAGTTAGTTGGGGGGGGGGAGGGGGGGGGGTTACTTTATGGACACAGTGTATAGGGTTATTCAAAAGTGAAGAATAAACTTCGTGTTTCTGTAGCACGTTGGTTTTTGAAAAAATGCTCGGACACTTACTCAATTTGATTTTCACGCTACAGGCAAGGTAAATAGACGATATATCCATAGCTACAAAAGATGAAAATGGCCAATAACATTCGTTTACTTTTTGCCCTTGACTACGGAGCTTAATAGTATCATTTACATTCCTATAGGATAATAATTAAAGCAACAAAGTACAGATTCCAATATTTTATTTCAAACAGAATACTAAAATGTTGATTTTAACTGTTCGTTGATATGGTAACAAGCACAGGCAACTTAGAATAATGGGGCTCTTAAAAAATAATTCCGATGACAGCAGTCAAAACGAACTTTTAAAGATAAGATTAAATTTCTACCTGTAGCGTGAAAAATTTAATAAGTAACACGGAATGTATGGACTATTAACATTATATTAACAACTAGTTACTCAAATAACTATTAAATATAACTGCTAACTGCTTAATCGCTATAACTTAAAAACCAACCATCTCAGTTCAATTATGATGGTAGATTTGATTGGAGTTTTTAGCAAGTTTTCCAACGAGCCCACACAAAGTATAGGTCGCTTTTTAAATAAAATTAAGTTAAGGTGGCTGGACGTGCTGAGGTTGACGTTGAAAAACAAAAGATATCCATAAAGATGCAGTTTTATTTAAATCAATTTAAGTAAGCATTTTTTCAAAAACCAACGCGGTGCAGAATTCCGAATTTTATTCCTTACTCTTGAATAATCCTGTATGTAATTTAATAAGTAATAATAATCGTGCCTAAGCGAGTGTTACAAACAATGGCGTATCAGTTAAATTTGTTTTGGTGGACTGTCCTGCTAGATATTAATATTCAAAATATTACAAAAACTAAAACTATATTCCATTAACAGCACTATAATACGTAGAAATAAAACTGTTTTATTAAAAAAACTTTAATAAACTAGTTAATTAACTCATCCTAAGCACCAATTAATATCGAAGGAACATCAATCAGCCTAAATTTTGAAATTGTTCTTAAATCATATTTTTAAAGATCTGTACCAATACTTTTTTATTATTTAAAAATATATCTTTTGCTTTAGATACTCTTTAGAAAGACTAGCTAAACTGTTAAAATAATTTCACAAACTTTCAGATTTAATATAGCTCTTTAGCATTTTTCAAATTTAACACTTTTTATCTCAAATATTCATTTTCAAATATGACGTTAAAAAGTGGTAATTTAAATTTTTTCTCCGATAGTTTTTTAATAATTTAGTTTTGTTAATTTATAATTTTGAATTTTCAGATGTTCATGAAGTCGGAGACTAGGAGGTACTTTGCTGTGTTGAGATGCTGGACCACCGAATTCATTATTGGATTATCAAGAAGCTGGATGGTCGAAGTTCAAGGGATAAAAGCGCTGGCTTATTAATGGGCTGGACAACTGAGGGACTAGACCAGCGTGGGACTGGAATTTGGAAATGGACAACGTCAATTTATAGCAGGTAGGAAAATCGCAAATAGCGGCTATTCGACATGCGTAGAATACGAATCTAAGCTTCTTTTCTGTGCCTTAGTCTGTTTTTGTGTGCCTATATTGAAGCAGAGCACCCCTCCCCAGCCCCTTTATTTTTTGAAAGAAAGATTTAGTTTTATGATATCTGGTATTTTCTACTTGCAAACAAAGTTTATCCGCTGAAAGGTGAAAATCGATTTTATAATGTAAATCAAAGTAAATGATAGTTCTTTTTTATTGATTTTAATAACTGAAACAGTTTTACATAAGCAAATTTTTCATACATAAAACAAATCATTACAAACAACTCAGTATGTCCCCAAAATCATTAGTTAAACATTCTTGCATAATTTTTTTTCTCAATATATTGAGTTTTCTTCTGAATATATTCAGTTTTTTCTCGATATCTTGAATTTTTTCTCAATATATATAAAAAAAATTAAAAACTAGTGTGACCCCTGAGGGCCTTCGCGCATGTTTGCGTTAATGTTGACAAACATTTAAATATTTTAATGTAGACATTAAAATGAGGCCAAATCTCAGTGGATTAGACTATAAGTTTAAGATTTTGGGTTTTATTACTTACTTATGCTAAACTACACTTAATTTGCTCAGAAAATTAGGTTATATTGGGTGGTTCTCATGACTTTGTCATAATTTTGATACATACATACCTCTAAAATTAAAATTTCTGAAAACCCCCGTGTTTAAATTAAATTAATGCGGCCCTGGTCTCTCAAATTGAAGCTAGAATAAAAAATCTCGTACATTGTAATTTGCTTTCGACTGGAGCGCAGAACATTTTCATTATTAAGTAAAAGTACAGAAGGAAACACGCATCCCAAAAAAATGGATTTTCAGACCAGACAATACGATTTTAAACACCCTGTACATATAGTATAGCATATTGAGAATAAATAGTTTAGAAACTTGAAAGCAAAAGTAGCGTGTAAATTAAAATACACATAAATTTGTTAGGCCGGTATTACACTATCAAAGATTTGATAAAAGATCTTTTATAAAATATCTTTGTCAAAGAAATTTTACAATGTAATGGGCTATATTTTATAAAAGATTTCTTTTATAAAATATCTTTTATCAAAGTTAGCTACATTCGACCATATTTGATAAAAGATTTAACAACCACTTTACAAAATGGCGTCAACTAAGTTCACGTGGTCACTTGATGCTACTAAAACTTTAATTTCTGAATATGAAAGATTGGAGGCGTATCAAGAAATTTCCAATGTGATCAGCACACACATTGATGTAAAAAATCTTCTTTAAGTGCTTTATAAATGGCATCACAGGTTTCGGGTGTTATAGAGCTTAATGTACATTGTGGTATTCTCGTAGAATACTTTAAGCTGGAATAACTTTCACCAGTGGCCAAAAACCGAAGAGTCACAAGAACGCGATCTTCTACACTAATGCAATTTCTCAAATGGGTATTCTTTCGCGCAATAAAAGGAGCAACTTTTGATACAACCAGCTGAAATGTAGCATCATCCATTCTTAAATAATTTTTATAACATGACATATCTTCAACTCTGAGTTCCTTCAATAAGTTTTGGTGTATACCCAGATCGTCACGTCTCGAAACCCATGGTTTAACCCACTCACGTCTTCTTTGCTTTTTACTCTTAGTCTTTTGTTTTTTTAATATTGCACAAATTATGACAATTGAACTAATTGAAGCCACACAAGCATAGAGCTGTTGTTCATCCATCATATGATGACAACTGTGATAAAATACTTTATGTAGTGTAATACTAGTTTTCAAATAGTTTTTTAGTCTTTGAATAAATAGTTATTTGTAAGGCCAAAAAGTGGATTTTTTTCGGCCGAGTCTGAGTTTAATGGCCGAGGCGAAGCCAAGGCCAGAAAGCAGACGAGGACGAAATAACACTTTTGGCAGTGGTGCACACAAATGTTTTTAGGCGACCTTCATTATAAAATTTACAAATTTGTTAGATTTTTATTTATGATTTATTGATATAATTATTTATAACAACTGAACAATTGTACATATTTGTGACTCCTTCAGAAACGTTTATATTTTATTACAAATTTGTTAGATTTTTATTTATGATTTATTGATATAAGTATTTATAACAACTGAACAATTGTACATAATTATTAGAAAATTCGATTACCAACACGTATTTATTACAGTTTACAGCAAGATTGACAGCTTGTTTACTCTGTTTTATTCAGAGATATTATGACATTGTCGGTAATGTCGGTATCATGATGTAAGGTAGAAAATTAACGATAGATGGCGCCACCCTTAAACGGATAATAATGAAAGCGGCCAAAAAACGGTTACTTTTTGGCCGCTTTTGAGTACTAAAAATTCAATTTTTTGTTAAGGTCGCCTAAAAAGAATATTTTATAAAATCTTTTATAAAAGATCTTTTATCAAATCTTTGATAGTGTAATACCGGCCTTAAACATGTTGAAACTTATCAGTTATTGCATAAGTGAGATAAAACTTGAGGTGAGCTTTTTGTTTTTCAAATACAAGCTAACAGGTGCATTCTTGCCGTTTTTGTGAACATGACGTGAACACTTTTGCCACATGTGATTGGTTAATTCTAAGATTGTATTAACACATGTAACAGTAAATAACATTTATTACCTATTTGATTTGATATCAGTTAGTATAAAGTAATGGATGAATTTGGTTGTTCTACGACACTTCCAATGTTTCATTGTTCTTTGTATAGTGTTGAGAAAAGGTTTACTAGTTAAATTGTAAACAGTTCTGCAAATGCTTGTTGAAAACTTATAAACAGGTAAAGATAAAAAAACAACATATTTATGTTCATTCATTTCGGCAAATTTTCTTTAAGCAATTGTTCAACTCTGAAGATTTTTAATGGTAAACTGATCTGTAAAGGATCACATAAGGACTTTTACTTCTTTCAATTATTATAGATTGTGAAAATACCTATTTTATTGAATTTTATCTAATTTTTATTTATTTTCTTATAGCTGTAATCGAGAAGCTGTTCCTTCTATTCTAAATGCTACTAGAATTTCTCCATCCGTTCATTTCTGCAGAAGAAGGAATTGATGATCTCAACCATGACTTATTTTAAGGTAAGATTTTTAATTTGTCGAGTGTAAGGTTTTCAAAAAAAAACTTTACAGAGGCGTAGTAGTTTCAACTAGGGGGCCCCAAGGCAAAAGCAATATAAATTTTTCTGTTACGTTTTAGAAATCGACAAAATATAGCACTTTTGATTTATTTTCTGTTACATAATTACACGATATGCACCCAAAAACTGTGAAAAATTCTTTAAATTAATGTTATTATAAATAAAAATATTTATATTCACATTTCAGTATATTGAAAGTAGGAATTATATTTTGCATCATCACATTTACAAATTTTATATTCTAAATACATAAAATTATAAACAAAATTGTCGATTTCATGCTTGCATATTTAGCGATGCTACATTGAAGTATTTTCTGAATGTTGCGCTTACGTAATTTTTAATTTTCTTCAACAAATTAATTAAAGGAACTTTTTTTTATCAATTTTACGTTCTTTTGTAGGGCACACGATTTTGTGTTTTCTTGAAGCCTCGTTAAAGCCAAGGATATGCTTCACCATCGTTACGCCTTCATTTTTATATCATTACGTTATACATCGTAAAACGCTATGATTATAAAACATGTAATGTTGATTCTAGAAACTAATTTTGAGTAAATACCATTTTAAATTTAGGGTATCCGGAAAAAACCTTTAGTTTGTCCATACGTCCTTTAGCTATAGCTGCCCTCTTATTTTCAATAACTTTTTGTTATATGAAAGCATTTGCCAAAAAAAAAGCTGCTTCTTTTCCTATTCTCCGATTAAAACTATTACACCTCTTTCCGTTGTAGAACTCGTATAAACCCGCTTTTGTTATTTTTATAAATTTTGAATTCGAATTGCCAGTGCAGGTAAATAGCAAAAAAGCACCCTAGAGTTTTTTTCTCAATGAACGGTTGTTCCTATTGTCATTTAATAATGATTTCTTTTTTGTTGCATCAAACTTTTATTTTACTTTCATACATTTTGAACGTTTCAAGAATTTTGACTATCTAAAAGATTTTTTTAATTTTAGAACTCGAAAGTTTAGTAATTTAAAAAATTGCGAATAAAAAGTTTTGAAAATTGTGAAATTGTTCTATACTATGATGCTCTTGAAAATTTTTAAAATGTGGAAGTTTAAATATTTGGGCACTGACAATCTTGTTTATTTCTAAAATACCGAAAACTTTGAACATACTGAAAATTGAAACTTTCTAAGAAGAAAAACACAATTTAATTTCTTGAAACTGAAAAATGCTGTGTAAGCGGTAATGTGATAATTTTTTTTGTTTATTTGAACATACATTATACCACTCTAAAGAGTTATAATTATAAAACGTTTAATGTTGATCATTCAACTAATTTTTGAGTAAATACCTCTTTGAAACTAAGAGTCCGAAAAAAAACATTCAGTTCCTCCAGACGTCCTTTGGCAATATAGCTGCCTTATTTTCAATAAATAAATAATCTTCATATGAAAACATTTACCAAAAAAATATGTTAAAATGCCGTTTCTAATTTCTGGAATTATTTCTAATGTTTTCTTTGATACCTAGTCATTAGGGCTGAGTATTCCAAATTTCGTTAAAGTCGGTTTGCTTACATTAATTCCAAGCTTTTGTTTGGGAAATTGATAATAAATATTTCCATTATAACGTATTTCGCTTTGAATTACATCTGTATTCTGCTTGTAACGTTTCCAGAATCCGTGTCTTACCGCTAGTCTGTCCCTTCCCTATAACATTAAAAGGAATTTTTATCTGTTTCATAATTTTTGCTTTCGCTTTGTTTCAACTTTCAAATCGTGTTTTGTTTTCTGCTGTTTATTATAATTATAACAAGATATTTTATGACAGATTATAGATTAGTTGAACTTTTACTTTATCATCTAGAAACAATATTGGCTATGCAACTTTTACCTGATTTTAATTACCTCTTAATAAATGTATTTTAATAAAAAACTCAAATTATTAGACGTCGGTGGCATACCTTAATGAGGGGTTATAAACAGCGGGCTGGCAATTACATTTCTTTTGGAGAGTTATCCTGCCAGATGCGAGCAGTCAATGTACATAATACAAAAACTAAAACTAACTTGAAATTAGCAAGACTTTGAAAGAATTAAAACTGCTTTGTTAAGAAATTTTAATTCTGCTAAATTCTAATTTAGTTATTATAAACACCAGTTATTATCGAAGGAGCAACAATCAGTCTCAATTTTGAAATTATTCTTGTCTAGCTGTGCAAATAGTATTTTAACAGATTCCTATAACAGTATTTTTTAACAACGCTTCTTTCTAATCAAACTGTTATTTTTTAGTTTAAACATTCTTAATAAAGGCCTTCTTTTATGGGGTGATCATAAATTTAGTTAAAGCTATCTCTGTTTCATATTTAATAAGGCCTCAGCTTTTTACAAGTTTAACACTGCATCTTAAATATTCATCTTTAAATATGAGATTAAAAAGTAGTTGATTTAGATTTTTCTTATATGTTTTATAGACATAATTTGATGTAATTTCAAATTTTAATTATATATTCAAATTTTCAGATGTTAATGAAGTCGGTGTACTTTCCTGTGCTGAGCTGCTGGACCACCAAATTTGGATTATCAAGCAGTTGGATGGCCAAGGATCGAGGAGCAGGATTATGGAAAGATCCGCACTAATGGACTGGACAACTAAGGCTGCACCAGCGTAGGAGTGGAATTTGGAGATCGACAACGCCGACTTATTAAAGGTAGGTTCCACATCGGTGGAAGGCGTTCCAAGGACCCAAGACATCGTAATGTAAGTTTTTTTTAATTTTCCACAGCAGTATAGCCAGTAATGTTAAAACTCACATTAACAATTTACAAAATATAAAACTGCTAAGTTTGAGAATATATACAATACGATCAACATGGCCATAGTCCAGATAATGAGAATATTCTGTACAGTA
The DNA here is from genome assembly GCA_958336395.1 of Ctenicera cuprea. Lineage (NCBI taxonomy): Eukaryota > Metazoa > Arthropoda > Insecta > Coleoptera > Elateridae > Ctenicera > Ctenicera cuprea. Next base: position 12,514,294 of record OY284495.1, on the reverse strand, counting down.
ATTAGATTAAAACAAGCTAGTAGATGTCAATAGTCAAATTTATGTTTTAATTATTTTTTTACGCCCAGGTGATGTTAATGCGGCTGCTATGAGAAATTTAAAAACGTCATTATTACTGTGGTAGCGAACTAGGTAGATAGTTAATTAACATTTGATCGGACTTATCGGATTGCCATGATAAATATTCTCAAATTTCTACCCCCCTTGCATAGCAGGTTTCTAGATGGTTGTCATATGCCATAATGCCATATAGAACCGTATAATTTTTGAAAATGCTTGTTATTGTTTTCAATGTATTCAAAATTCTAACCCACATAACTAGTAGCAGATTTTATTTTGTAAATTGCAATGCTTCTTTTACGCTCGTAATATTATGCTCGTTTCGTTTCCGGGAGTGCAAGTGTATACGTATATTGACGGCAGAATTTCGTTTTATTAAAAAAAATACATATACAACTACATACAACAATTTATTAAATGTTTTATTTAGATGTAGTATGCAGGTAGGTATCTATATTTAATAGCGGTTATATTGCGGATGCGGAGTAGTTATACTGAGCATTTAGGAGCGGCCATTTGTAATAACTGCGGTATTGATCATTACCTAAAAATGTATTAATCACATTTTTGAATTTATTTTGAATAATCCCTTATAGAACAGTATATAGGGTAGCTTCTGCGGTTTGCCGTTTGAATTTTCGTGAAAATCGGATAATTTTGTATGTATTACGAGTCTAAAAGAGCATGATCGCAGTTCTTGTATTAATATATGATATTTATTGTTAAATATTTATATCAACATAAAATTTTATGCTTAAATAATTATTTCATTATCAATATAATTCCCCCTTTTAAATTGATATGTAATATGACAGTTTTAAATCATTTTTGTTGTTTGGTTGAAGTACCAAAACATTCGAAATTGTAAAAATCATTAATCATCATGTACAAATTTTGTTTTTACGAAGTAAATACAATGAATTGCAAATGAGTTTTAACTAAATAGTTTCAAGGCATTCCAAATTTGTTGTAGAACTTTTATAATTTGTTGCTTTTGTTGAATTATTTAAAAAATTTAAAAATACAAAACAAATCGAAAATTCAGAAATACGTTTTCGGAGTTTCACGTTTTTGTTTTGTATTTTACCTATCCTTGGACTACAACACTTGGCTTTGCTGCTGTGCACTCTAATAGGACCATTTTAAGAAGTTAAACATTAGGAAAAGGAACTCTTTTTAGGTTTCCACATTATATGGTTTTCAAAATTTTCTGACACAATTTTCAGTTCAGAACGTGAATGGGTGCTTCGTTCTCAAATTTGTACAAGTACAGGATGCACAGAGCGTGATAAGTCAAGGGTGACTGATTAGCCTCGATTGGGTCGGTAATAGTAGATCTTTCCAATATTGGAACTGTGACGTGCGGGACTCCCGCAAATGGCCCGCTGGCAACGATAATTAATATAATTATTACATATCTTTGCTATGGGGTGGTCTACGCGGGTTACTCAAATTTTCCTACGGGTACTTTTCTGAAAAGAGTTCTGCTTCCCTTTTTTAAATATTCTAAACTTTTAGAATTTGAATTCAAACATTTTCATATTTTAATATAAGTTTAAAATGGTCTGTTCTTCATAATCATTTTTGAATGTGCTGTGTTGAATTCGATAAGCCGCAAAAATGCCTGAACATTTGGAAGGCATGATTTTTGCAATCGGAATTTGGTCATCTTCCTGAGTTTTCATTATTTTTTACGCTTATGATAGGTTTGTCCCCCCCCCCTTCTTCAGTAGTTACTAATTCTAGCTTTGTATGAAAACTCGGAAGAATGCACATTTCCGATTATCGAGTTTAGCTTATACAGTATTAAAGGATTAATTACTTAAATAATCAATTTTTCTCAATAGATTTGCCGTGAACTATTTCATGTTAAGCAACATAGTAGAATTTTATTACTATATAGGTATTTTTCTATCATGTTAAATTAAATCAATTTTGGTATTTAAGCTTGGAACGCTACATCTGTCAATGTGGCCATTTAAAGTCAGATTATTGCATTAATATTCAAATAGTTCTTTTAAACTAAATTAATCCTTTAAATCGTGTATAATAATTATTGTTTACTAAACATGTTTATGGCGCTGTGTTTCCGCTGGCGAGACATTAGTGCACCTTTCTTAATTGTTAACTGTTGCTTTAGAAGAAACATGTCGGTGGCTCAACATTACAGCATAAAGCAAGAAATGATATTTTTCTCTTGGAAGAAAAATGCATTCCTTACTTTTGATTGATTAGTTACATCGTGTTAAAAAAATGACACCATAAAATTTTTGGACTTTTGTTTCATCTGGAGTGACAGGGGGGGGGGGGGTGAAAATATTTTGCAGCTATATATATGTACTTCTATTTTATAATATTCTGTTTGAGAAGTATTTTTCTTTCAGTTCTTTAAAAGGTGTCCTTTTTAAATAGTTTCCGGATATTTTTTGCGCAGTTTTGTCTCACATTTTAACATTCAGCCGTATTATCGAATACTTACTTGTTTCACATTACTATTTTAGATAGGTAAAATAATTATTTTTTTGCGAATATGTTAAATGCGTAATACTGTTATTTACTTTACCATTTCTTGTTCGTCGCGGTCGTATTTTATTCGTCTGAACGTAGTGTAGTTATGAGTGGTGTTACTGTTAACAAATTTGAAATACTTTTGTTTGTTATGGTAAGTATTAATTGAATATTACATTTTATAATTGGTGGGGACTATTCCATACCCATTTGTTGAACGATTTTTTTTCAATTTATTGTTTAGATTAAGTACTTATTAATACTTATTTTTTTAAATTATCACATTAGGTGAGTAATTAATACCAATTTCTTCTCAAAATGATAGTTTAGATGCTTAATACTGATTTTTTTACTTTACTATTTTAGGTGGGTAAGTTAATACTAATTTTCTAAAATATGTTACTTACGTAATACTTTTTATTTACTACTTTACCAATTTTTGTTCGTCACGGTCGTATTTTATTCGTTTGGCGGTAGTGTAGTTATGACTTATGAGTGGTGTTACAGGCTGTTAACAAATATAAAAATTTTTGTTTTTATGGTAAGTATTAATTGAATATTACATTTTATAATTGGTGGGTACTATTACATACCCATTTGTTGAACAATTTTTTAAAATTTATTATTTAAGTTAAATACTTTATCAATACTGATTTTTTTTCAGACAAGGTGAGTACCTAATACTGATTTCTTTTCAAATTGATACTTTAGGTTTTAATACTGAATTTTTTTACATTACTTATTTAGGTGGGTAAGTTAATGCTAGTTTTCTAAAAGACGTTAGTTACGTAATATTGTTTTTTTACTTATTTAGGTTAAGTACTTATTAATACTGATTTTTTTTCAGATTTTATATTAGGTGAGTGCTTAATACCGATTTCTTTTCAAATTGATACTTTAGGTGCTTAATACTGATTTTTTTACTTTACTATTTTAGGTGGGTAAGTTAATACTAATTTTCTAAAATATGTTACTTACGTAATACTTTTTATTTACTACTTTACCATTTTTTGTTCGTCACGGTCGTATTTTATTCGTTTGGCGGTAGTGTAGTTATGACTTATGAGTGGTGTTACAGGCTGTTAACAAATATAAAAATTTTTGTTTTTATGGTAAGTATTAATTGAATATTACATTTTATAATTGGTGGGTACTATTACATACCCATTTGTTGAACGATTTTTTAAAATTTATTATTTAGCTTAAATACTTTATCAATATTGATTTTTTTCAGATTAGGTGAGTACCTAATACTGATTTCTTTTCAAATTGATACTTTAGGTGCTTAATACTGATTTTTTTACTTTACTATTTTAGGTGGGTAAGTTAATACTAATTTTCTAAAATACGTTACTTACGTAATACTTTTTATTTACTACTTTACCATTTTTTGTTCGTCACGGTCGTATTTTATTCGTTTGGCGGTAGTGTAGTTATGACTTATGAGTGGTGTTACAGGCTGTTAACAAATATGTAAATTTTTGTATTTATGGTAAGTATTAATTGAATATTACATTTTATAATTGGCGGGTGCTATTACAAACCCATTTGTTGAACGATTTTTTAAAATTTATTATTTAGGTTAAATACTTTATCAATATTGATTTTTTTCAGATTAGGTGAGTACCTAATACTGATTTCTTTTCAAATTGATACTTTAGGTGCTTAATACTGATTTTTTTACTTTACTATTTTAGGTGGGTAAGTTAATACTAATTTTCTAAAATACGTTACTTACGTAATACTTTTTATTTACTACTTTACCATTTTTTGTTCGTCACGGTCGTATTTTATTCGTTTGGCGGTAGTGTAGTTATGACTTATGAGTGGTGTTACAGGCTGTTAACAAATATAAAAATTTTTGTTTTTATGGTAAGTATTAATTGAATATTACATTTTATAATTAGTGGGTACTATTACATACCCATTTGTTGAACAATTTTTTAAAATTTATTATTTAAGTTAAATACTTTATCAATACTGATTTTTTTTCAGACAAGGTGAGTACCTAATACTGATTTCTTTTCAAATTGATACTTTAGGTGCTTAATATTGATTTTTTTACTTTACTCTTTCAGGTGGGCAAGTTAATGCTAATTTTCAAAAATATGTTAGTTACGTAATACTGTTTTTTTTACTTATTTAGGTTAAGTATTTGTTAATACTGATTTTTTTTTCAGATTTTATATTAGGTGAGTGCTTAATACCGATTTCTTTTCAAATTGATACTTTAGGTGCTTAATACTGATTTTTTTACTTTACTATTTTAGGTGGGTAAGTTAATACTAATTTTCTAAAATACGTTACTTACGTAATACTTTTTATTTACTACTTTACCATTTTTTGTTCGTCACGGTCGTATTTTATTCGTTTGGCGGTAGTGTAGTTATGACTTATGAGTGGTGTTACAGGCTGTTAACAAATATAAAAATTTTTGTTTTTATGGTAAGTATTAATTGAATATTACATTTTATAATTGGTGGGTACTATTACATACCCATTTGTTGAACGATTTTTTAAAATTTATTATTTAGGTTAAATACTTTATCAATATTGATTTTTTTCAGATTAGGTGAGTACCTAATACTGATTTCTTTTCAAATTGATACTTTAGGTGCTTAATACTGATTTTTTTACTTATTTAGGTTAAGTATTTGTTAATACTGATTTTTTTGCAGATTTTATATTAGGTGAGTGCTTAATACCGATTTCTTTTCAAATTGATACTTTAGGTGCTTAATACTGATTTTTTTACTTTACTATTTTAGGTGGGTAAGTTAATACTAATTTTCTAAAATATGTTACTTACGTAATACTTATTATTTACTACTTTACCATTTTTTGTTCGTCACGGTCGTATTTTATTCGTTTGGCGGTAGTGTAGTTATGACTTATGAGTGGTGTTACAGGCTGTTAACAAATATAAAAATTTTTGTTTTTATGGTAAGTATTAATTGAATATTACATTTTATAATTGGTGGGTACTATTACATACCCATTTGTTGAACGATTTTTTAAAATTTATTATTTAGGTTAAATACTTTATCAATATTGATTTTTTTCAGATTAGGTGAGTACCTAATACTGATTTCTTTTCAAATTGATACTTTAGGTGCTTAATACTGATTTTTTTACTTATTTAGGTTAAGTATTTGTTAATACTGATTTTTTTTCAGATTTTATATTAGGTGAGTGCTTAATACCGATTTCTTTTCAAATTGATACTTTAGGTGCTTAATACTGATTTTTTTACTTTACTATTTTAGGTGGGTAAGTTAATACTAATTTTCTAAAATATGTTACTTACGTAATACTTTTTATTTACTACTTTACCATTTTTTGTTCGTCACGGTCGTATTTTATTCGTTTGGCGGTAGTGTAGTTATGACTTATGAGTGGTGTTACAGGCTGTTAACAAATATAAAATTTTTTGTTTTTATGGTAAGTATTAATTGAATATTACATTTTATAATTGGTGGGTGCTATTACATACCCATTTGTTGAACGAGTTTTTAAAATTTATTATTTAAGTTAAATACTTTATCAATACTGATTTTTTTTTCAGATTAGGTGAGTACTTAATACTGATTTCTTTTCAAATTGGGACTTTAGGTTTTAATACTGAATTTTTTTACATTACTTATTTAGGTGGGTAAGTTAATGCTAGTTTTCTAAAAGACGTTAGTTACGTAATATTGTTTTTTTACTTATTTAGGTTAAGTATTTGTTAATACTGATTTTTTTTCAGATTTTATATTAGGTGAGTGCTTAATACCGATTTCTTTTCAAATTGATACTTTAGGTGCTTAATACTGATTTTTTTACTTTACTATTTTAGGTGGGTAAGTTAATACTAATTTTCTAAAATACGTTACTTACGTAATACTTTTTATTTACTACTTTACCATTTTTTGTTCGTCACGGTCGTATTTTATTCGTTTGGCGGTAGTGTAGTTATGACTTATGAGTGGTGTTACAGGCTGTTAACAAATATAAAAATTTTTGTTTCTATGGTAAGTATTAATTGAATATTACATTTTATAATTGGTGGGTACTATTACATACCCATTTGTTGAACAATTTTTTAAAATTTATTATTTAAGTTAAATACTTTATCAATACTGATTTTTTTTCAGACAAGGTGAGTACCTAATACTGATTTCTTTTCAAATTGATACTTTAGGTGCTTAATATTGATTTTTTTACTTTACTCTTTCAGGTGGGTAAGTTAATGCTAATTTTCAAAAATATGTTAGTTACGTAATACTGTTTTTTTTTACTTATTTAGGTTAAGTATTTGTTAATACTGATTTTTTTTCAGATTTTATATTAGGTGAGTGCTTAATACCGATTTCTTTTCAAATTGATACTTTAGGTGCTTAATACTGATTTTTTTACTTTACTATTTTAGGTGGGTAAGTTAATACTAATTTTCTAAAATACGTTACTTACGTAATACTTTTTATTTACTACTTTACCATTTTTTGTTCGTCACGGTCGTATTTTATTCGTTTGGCGGTAGTGTAGTTATGACTTATGAGTGGTGTTACAGGCTGTTAACAAATATAAAAATTTTTGTTTTTATGGTAAGTATTAATTGAATATTACATTTTATAATTGGTGGGTACTATTACATACCCATTTGTTGAACGATTTTTTAAAATTTATTATTTAGGTTAAATACTTTATCAATATTGATTTTTTTCAGATTAGGTGAGTACCTAATACTGATTTCTTTTCAAATTGATACTTTAGGTGCTTAATACTGATTTTTTTACTTTACTATTTTAGGTGGGTAAGTTAATACTAATTTTCTAAAATACGTTACTTACGTAATACTTTTTATTTACTACTTTACCATTTTTTGTTCGTCACGGTCGTATTTTATTCGTTTGGCGGTAGTGTAGTTATGACTTATGAGTGGTGTTACAGGCTGTTAACAAATATGTAAATTTTTGTATTTATGGTAAGTATTAATTGAATATTACATTTTATAATTGGCGGGTGCTATTACAAACCCATTTGTTGAACGATTTTTTAAAATTTATTATTTAGGTTAAATACTTTATCAATATTGATTTTTTTCAGATTAGGTGAGTACCTAATACTGATTTCTTTTCAAATTGATACTTTAGGTGCTTAATACTGATTTTTTTACTTTACTATTTTAGGTGGGTAAGTTAATACTAATTTTCTAAAATACGTTACTTACGTAATACTTTTTATTTACTACTTTACCATTTTTTGTTCGTCACGGTCGTATTTTATTCGTTTGGCGGTAGTGTAGTTATGACTTATGAGTGGTGTTACAGGCTGTTAACAAATATAAAAATTTTTGTTTTTATGGTAAGTATTAATTGAATATTACATTTTATAATTAGTGGGTACTATTACATACCCATTTGTTGAACAATTTTTTAAAATTTATTATTTAAGTTAAATACTTTATCAATACTGATTTTTTTTCAGACAAGGTGAGTACCTAATACTGATTTCTTTTCAAATTGATACTTTAGGTGCTTAATATTGATTTTTTTACTTTACTCTTTCAGGTGGGTAAGTTAATGCTAATTTTCAAAAATATGTTAGTTACGTAATACTGTTTTTTTTACTTATTTAGGTTAAGTATTTGTTAATACTGATTTTTTTTTCAGATTTTATATTAGGTGAGTGCTTAATACCGATTTCTTTTCAAATTGATACTTTAGGTGCTTAATACTGATTTTTTTACTTTACTATTTTAGGTGGGTAAGTTAATACTAATTTTCTAAAATACGTTACTTACGTAATACTTTTTATTTACTACTTTACCATTTTTTGTTCGTCACGGTCGTATTTTATTCGTTTGGCGGTAGTGTAGTTATGACTTATGAGTGGTGTTACAGGCTGTTAACAAATATAAAAATTTTTGTTTTTATGGTAAGTATTAATTGAATATTACATTTTATAATTGGTGGGTACTATTACATACCCATTTGTTGAACGATTTTTTAAAATTTATTATTTAGGTTAAATACTTTATCAATATTGATTTTTTTCAGATTAGGTGAGTACCTAATACTGATTTCTTTTCAAATTGATACTTTAGGTGCTTAATACTGATTTTTTTACTTATTTAGGTTAAGTATTTGTTAATACTGATTTTTTTGCAGATTTTATATTAGGTGAGTGCTTAATACCGATTTCTTTTCAAATTGATACTTTAGGTGCTTAATACTGATTTTTTTACTTTACTATTTTAGGTGGGTAAGTTAATACTAATTTTCTAAAATATGTTACTTACGTAATACTTTTTATTTACTACTTTACCATTTTTTGTTCGTCACGGTCGTATTTTATTCGTTTGGCGGTAGTGTAGTTATGACTTATGAGTGGTGTTACAGGCTGATAACAAATATAAAAATTTTTGTTTTTATGGTAAGTATTAATTGAATATTACATTTTATAATTGGTGGGTACTATTACATACCCATTTGTTGAACGATTTTTTAAAATTTATTATTTAGGTTAAATACTTTATCAATATTGATTTTTTTCAGATTAGGTGAGTACCTAATACTGATTTCTTTTCAAATTGATACTTTAGGTGCTTAATACTGATTTTTTTACTTATTTAGGTTAAGTATTTGTTAATACTGATTTTTTTTCAGATTTTATATTAGGTGAGTGCTTAATACCGATTTCTTTTCAAATTGATACTTTAGGTGCTTAATACTGATTTTTTTACTTTACTATTTTAGGTGGGTAAGTTAATACTAATTTTCTAAAATATGTTACTTACGTAATACTTATTATTTACTACTTTACCATTTTTTGTTCGTCACGGTCGTATTTTATTCGTTTGGCGGTAGTGTAGTTATGACTTATGAGTGGTGTTACAGGCTGTTAACAAATATAAAAATTTTTGTTTTTATGGTAAGTATTAATTGAATATTACATTTTATAATTGGTGGGTACTATTACATACCCATTTGTTGAACGATTTTTTAAAATTTATTATTTAGGTTAAATACTTTATCAATATTGATTTTTTTCAGATTAGGTGAGTACCTAATACTGATTTCTTTTCAAATTGATACTTTAGGTGCTTAATACTGATTTTTTTACTTATTTAGGTTAAGTATTTGTTAATACTGATTTTTTTTCAGATTTTATATTAGGTGAGTGCTTAATACCGATTTCTTTTCAAATTGATACTTTAGGTGCTTAATACTGATTTTTTTACTTTACTATTTTAGGTGGGTAAGTTAATACTAATTTTCTAAAATATGTTACTTACGTAATACTTTTTATTTACTACTTTACCATTTTTTGTTCGTCACGGTCGTATTTTATTCGTTTGGCGGTAGTGTAGTTATGACTTATGAGTGGTGTTACAGGCTGTTAACAAATATAAAAATTTTTGTTTTTATGGTAAGTATTAATTGAATATTACATTTTATAATTGGTGGGTGCTATTACATACCCATTTGTTGAACGAGTTTTTAAAATTTATTATTTAAGTTAAATACTTTATCAATACTGATTTCTTTTCAGATTCGGTGAGTACTTAATACTGATTTCTTTTCAAATTGGGACTTTAGGTTTTAATACTGAATTTTTTTACATTACTTATTTAGGTGGGTAAGTTAATGCTAGTTTTCTAAAAGACGTTAGTTACGTAATATTGTTTTTTTACTTATTTAGGTTAAGTACTTATTAATACTGATTTTTTTCAGATTTCATATTAGGTGAGTGCTTAATACCGATTTCTTTTCAAATTGATACTTTAGGTGCTTAATACTGATTTTTTTACTTTACTATTTTAGGTGGGTAAGTTAATACTAATTTTCTAAAATATGTTACTTACGTAATACTTTTTATTTACTACTTTACCATTTTTTGTTCGTCACGGTCGTATTTTATTCGTTTGGCGGTAGTGTAGTTATGACTTATGAGTGGTGTTACAGGCTGATAACAAATATAAAAATTTTTGTTTTTATGGTAAGTATTAATTGAATATTACATTTTATAATTGGTGGGTACTATTACATACCCATTTGTTGAACGATTTTTTAAAATTTATTATTTAGGTTAAATACTTTATCAATATTGATTTTTTTCAGATTAGGTGAGTACCTAATACTGATTTCTTTTCAAATTGATACTTTAGGTGCTTAATACTGATTTTTTTACTTATTTAGGTTAAGTATTTGTTAATACTGATTTTTTTTCAGATTTTATATTAGCTGAGTGCTTAATACCGATTTCTTTTCAAATTGATACTTTAGGTGCTTAATACTGATTTTTTTACTTTACTATTTTAGGTGGGTAAGTTAATACTAATTTTCTAAAATATGTTACTTACGTAATACTTTTTATTTACTACTTTACCATTTTTTGTTCGTCACGGTCGTATTTTATTCGTTTGGCGGTAGTGTAGTTATGACTTATGAGTGGTGTTACAGGCTGTTAACAAATATAAAATTTTTTGTTTTTATGGTAAGTATTAATTGAATATTACATTTTATAATTGGTGGGTGCTATTACATACCCATTTGTTGAACGAGTTTTTAAAATTTATTATTTAAGTTAAATACTTTATCAATACTGATTTTTTTTTCAGATTAGGTGAGTACTTAATACTGATTTCTTTTCAAATTGGGACTTTAGGTTTTAATACTGAATTTTTTTACATTACTTATTTAGGTGGGTAAGTTAATGCTAGTTTTCTAAAAGACGTTAGTTACGTAATATTGTTTTTTTACTTATTTAGGTTAAGTATTTGTTAATACTGATTTTTTTGCAGATTTTATATTAGGTGAGTGCTTAATACCGATTTCTTTTCAAATTGATACTTTAGGTGCTTAATACTGATTTTTTTACTTTACTATTTTAGGTGGGTAAGTTAATACTAATTTTCTAAAATATGTTACTTACGTAATACTTATTATTTACTACTTTACCATTTTTTGTTCGTCACGGTCGTATTTTATTCGTTTGGCGGTAGTGTAGTTATGACTTATGAGTGGTGTTACAGGCTGTTAACAAATATAAAAATTTTTGTTTTTATGGTAAGTATTAATTGAATATTACATTTTATAATTGGTGGGTACTATTACATACCCATTTGTTGAACGATTTTTTAAAATTTATTATTTAGGTTAAATACTTTATCAATATTGATTTTTTTCAGATTAGGTGAGTACCTAATACTGATTTCTTTTCAAATTGATACTTTAGGTGCTTAATACTGATTTTTTTACTTATTTAGGTTAAGTATTTGTTAATACTGATTTTTTTTCAGATTTTATATTAGGTGAGTGCTTAATACCGATTTCTTTTCAAATTGATACTTTAGGTGCTTAATACTGATTTTTTTACTTTACTATTTTAGGTGGGTAAGTTAATACTAATTTTCTAAAATATGTTACTTACGTAATACTTTTTATTTACTACTTTACCATTTTTTGTTCGTCACGGTCGTATTTTATTCGTTTGGCGGTAGTGTAGTTATGACTTATGAGTGGTGTTACAGGCTGTTAACAAATATAAAAATTTTTGTTTTTATGGTAAGTATTAATTGAATATTACATTTTATAATTGGTGGGTGCTATTACATACCCATTTGTTGAACGAGTTTTTAAAATTTATTATTTAAGTTAAATACTTTATCAATACTGATTTCTTTTCAGATTCGGTGAGTACTTAATACTGATTTCTTTTCAAATTGGGACTTTAGGTTTTAATACTGAATTTTTTTACATTACTTATTTAGGTGGGTAAGTTAATGCTAGTTTTCTAAAAGACGTTAGTTACGTAATATTGTTTTTTTACTTATTTAGGTTAAGTACTTATTAATACTGATTTTTTTCAGATTTCATATTAGGTGAGTGCTTAATACCGATTTCTTTTCAAATTGATACTTTAGGTGCTTAATACTGATTTTTTTACTTTACTATTTTAGGTGGGTAAGTTAATACTAATTTTCTAAAATATGTTACTTACGTAATACTTTTTATTTACTACTTTACCATTTTTTGTTCGTCACGGTCGTATTTTATTCGTTTGGCGGTAGTGTAGTTATGACTTATGAGTGGTGTTACAGGCTGATAACAAATATAAAAATTTTTGTTTTTATGGTAAGTATTAATTGAATATTACATTTTATAATTGGTGGGTACTATTACATACCCATTTGTTGAACGATTTTTTAAAATTTATTATTTAGGTTAAATACTTTATCAATATTGATTTTTTTCAGATTAGGTGAGTACCTAATACTGATTTCTTTTCAAATTGATACTTTAGGTGCTTAATACTGATTTTTTTACTTATTTAGGTTAAGTATTTGTTAATACTGATTTTTTTTCAGATTTTATATTAGGTGAGTGCTTAATACCGATTTCTTTTCAAATTGATACTTTAGGTGCTTAATACTGATTTTTTTACTTTACTATTTTAGGTGGGTAAGTTAATACTAATTTTCTAAAATATGTTACTTACGTAATACTTTTTATTTACTACTTTACCATTTTTTGTTCGTCACGGTCGTATTTTATTCGTTTGGCGGTAGTGTAGTTATGACTTATGAGTGGTGTTACAGGCTGTTAACAAATATAAAATTTTTTGTTTTTATGGTAAGTATTAATTGAATATTACATTTTATAATTGGTGGGTGCTATTACATACCCATTTGTTGAACGAGTTTTTAAAATTTATTATTTAAGTTAAATACTTTATCAATACTGATTTTTTTTTCAGATTAGGTGAGTACTTAATACTGATTTCTTTTCAAATTGGGACTTTAGGTTTTAATACTGAATTTTTTTACATTACTTATTTAGGTGGGTAAGTTAATGCTAGTTTTCTAAAAGACGTTAGTTACGTAATATTGTTTTTTTACTTATTTAGGTTAAGTATTTGTTAATACTGATTTTTTTTCAGATTTTATATTAGGTGAGTGCTTAATACCGATTTCTTTTCAAATTGATACTTTAGGTGCTTAATACTGATTTTTTTACTTTACTATTTTAGGTGGGTAAGTTAATACTAATTTTCTAAAATACGTTACTTACGTAATACTTTTTATTTACTACTTTACCATTTTTTGTTCGTCACGGTCGTATTTTATTCGTTTGGCGGTAGTGTAGTTATGACTTATGAGTGGTGTTACAGGCTGTTAACAAATATAAAAATTTTTGTTTTTATGGTAAGTATTAATTGAATATTACATTTTATAATTGGTGGGTACTATTACATACCCATTTGTTGAACAATTTTTTAAAATTTATTATTTAAGTTAAATACTTTATCAATACTGATTTTTTTTCAGACAAGGTGAGTACCTAATACTGATTTCTTTTCAAATTGATACTTTAGGTGCTTAATATTGATTTTTTTACTTTACTCTTTCAGGTGGGTAAGTTAATGCTAATTTTCAAAAATATGTTAGTTACGTAATACTGTTTTTTTTACTTATTTAGGTTAAGTATTTGTTAATACTGATTTTTTTTCAGATTTTATATTAGGTGAGTGCTTAATACCGATTTCTTTTCAAATTGATACTTTAGGTGCTTAATACTGATTTTTTTACTTTACTATTTTAGGTGGGTAAGTTAATACTAATTTTCTAAAATACGTTACTTACGTAATACTTTTTATTTACTACTTTACCATTTTTTGTTCGTCACGGTCGTATTTTATTCGTTTGGCGGTAGTGTAGTTATGACTTATGAGTGGTGTTACAGGCTGTTAACAAATATAAAAATTTTTGTTTTTATGGTAAGTATTAATTGAATATTACATTTTATAATTGGTGGGTACTATTACATACCCATTTGTTGAACGATTTTTTAAAATTTATTATTTAGGTTAAATACTTTATCAATATTGATTTTTTTCAGATTAGGTGAGTACCTAATACTGATTTCTTTTCAAATTGATACTTTAGGTGCTTAATACTGATTTTTTTACTTATTTAGGTTAAGTATTTGTTAATACTGATTTTTTTTCAGATTTTATATTAGGTGAGTGCTTAATACCGATTTCTTTTCAAATTGATACTTTAGGTGCTTAATACTGATTTTTTTACTTTACTATTTTAGGTGGGTAAGTTAATACTAATTTTCTAAAATATGTTACTTACGTAATACTTTTTATTTACTACTTTACCATTTTTTGTTCGTCACGGTCGTATTTTATTCGTTTGGCGGTAGTGTAGTTATGACTTATGAGTGGTGTTACAGGCTGTTAACAAATATAAAAATTTTTGTTTTTATGGTAAGTATTAATTGAATATTACATTTTATAATTGGTGGGTGCTATTACATACCCATTTGTTGAACGAGTTTTTAAAATTTATTATTTAAGTTAAATACTTTATCAATACTGATTTCTTTTCAGATTCGGTGAGTACTTAATACTGATTTCTTTTCAAATTGGGACTTTAGGTTTTAATACTGAATTTTTTTACATTACTTATTTAGGTGGGTAAGTTAATGCTAGTTTTCTAAAAGACGTTAGTTACGTAATATTGTTTTTTTACTTATTTAGGTTAAGTACTTATTAATACTGATTTTTTTCAGATTTCATATTAGGTGAGTGCTTAATACCGATTTCTTTTCAAATTGATACTTTAGGTGCTTAATACTGATTTTTTTACTTTACTATTTTAGGTGGGTAAGTTAATACTAATTTTCTAAAATATGTTACTTACGTAATACTTTTTATTTACTACTTTACCATTTTTTGTTCGTCACGGTCGTATTTTATTCGTTTGGCGGTAGTGTAGTTATGACTTATGAGTGGTGTTACAGGCTGATAACAAATATAAAAATTTTTGTTTTTATGGTAAGTATTAATTGAATATTACATTTTATAATTGGTGGGTACTATTACATACCCATTTGTTGAACGATTTTTTAAAATTTATTATTTAGGTTAAATACTTTATCAATATTGATTTTTTTCAGATTAGGTGAGTACCTAATACTGATTTCTTTTCAAATTGATACTTTAGGTGCTTAATACTGATTTTTTTACTTATTTAGGTTAAGTATTTGTTAATACTGATTTTTTTTCAGATTTTATATTAGGTGAGTGCTTAATACCGATTTCTTTTCAAATTGATACTTTAGGTGCTTAATACTGATTTTTTTACTTTACTATTTTAGGTGGGTAAGTTAATACTAATTTTCTAAAATATGTTACTTACGTAATACTTTTTATTTACTACTTTACCATTTTTTGTTCGTCACGGTCGTATTTTATTCGTTTGGCGGTAGTGTAGTTATGACTTATGAGTGGTGTTACAGGCTGTTAACAAATATAAAATTTTTTGTTTTTATGGTAAGTATTAATTGAATATTACATTTTATAATTGGTGGGTGCTATTACATACCCATTTGTTGAACGAGTTTTTAAAATTTATTATTTAAGTTAAATACTTTATCAATACTGATTTTTTTTTCAGATTAGGTGAGTACTTAATACTGATTTCTTTTCAAATTGGGACTTTAGGTTTTAATACTGAATTTTTTTACATTACTTATTTAGGTGGGTAAGTTAATGCTAGTTTTCTAAAAGACGTTAGTTACGTAATATTGTTTTTTTACTTATTTAGGTTAAGTATTTGTTAATACTGATTTTTTTTCAGATTTTATATTAGGTGAGTGCTTAATACCGATTTCTTTTCAAATTGATACTTTAGGTGCTTAATACTGATTTTTTTACTTTACTATTTTAGGTGGGTAAGTTAATACTAATTTTCTAAAATACGTTACTTACGTAATACTTTTTATTTACTACTTTACCATTTTTTGTTCGTCACGGTCGTATTTTATTCGTTTGGCGGTAGTGTAGTTATGACTTATGAGTGGTGTTACAGGCTGTTAACAAATATAAAAATTTTTGTTTTTATGGTAAGTATTAATTGAATATTACATTTTATAATTGGTGGGTACTATTACATACCCATTTGTTGAACAATTTTTTAAAATTTATTATTTAAGTTAAATACTTTATCAATACTGATTTTTTTTCAGACAAGGTGAGTACCTAATACTGATTTCTTTTCAAATTGATACTTTAGGTGCTTAATATTGATTTTTTTACTTTACTCTTTCAGGTGGGTAAGTTAATGCTAATTTTCAAAAATATGTTAGTTACGTAATACTGTTTTTTTTACTTATTTAGGTTAAGTATTTGTTAATACTGATTTTTTTTCAGATTTTATATTAGGTGAGTGCTTAATACCGATTTCTTTTCAAATTGATACTTTAGGTGCTTAATACTGATTTTTTTACTTTACTATTTTAGGTGGGTAAGTTAATACTAATTTTCTAAAATACGTTACTTACGTAATACTTTTTATTTACTACTTTACCATTTTTTGTTCGTCACGGTCGTATTTTATTCGTTTGGCGGTAGTGTAGTTATGACTTATGAGTGGTGTTACAGGCTGATAACAAATATAAAAATTTTTGTTTTTATGGTAAGTATTAATTGAATATTACATTTTATAATTGGTGGGTACTATTACATACCCATTTGTTGAACGATTTTTTAAAATTTATTATTTAGGTTAAATACTTTATCAATATTGATTTTTTTCAGATTAGGTGAGTACCTAATACTGATTTCTTTTCAAATTGATACTTTAGGTGCTTAATACTGATTTTTTTACTTATTTAGGTTAAGTATTTGTTAATACTGATTTTTTTTCAGATTTTATATTAGGTGAGTGCTTAATACCGATTTCTTTTCAAATTGATACTTTAGGTGCTTAATACTGATTTTTTTACTTTACTATTTTAGGTGGGTAAGTTAATACTAATTTTCTAAAATATGTTACTTACGTAATACTTTTTATTTACTACTTTACCATTTTTTGTTCGTCACGGTCGTATTTTATTCGTTTGGCGGTAGTGTAGTTATGACTTATGAGTGGTGTTACAGGCTGATAACAAATATAAAAATTTTTGTTTTTATGGTAAGTATTAATTGAATATTACATTTTATAATTGGTGGGTACTATTACATACCCATTTGTTGAACGATTTTTTAAAATTTATTATTTAGGTTAAATACTTTATCAATATTGATTTTTTTCAGATTAGGTGAGTACCTAATACTGATTTCTTTTCAAATTGATACTTTAGGTGCTTAATACTGATTTTTTTACTTATTTAGGTTAAGTATTTGTTAATACTGATTTTTTTTCAGATTTTATATTAGGTGAGTGCTTAATACCGATTTCTTTTCAAATTGATACTTAAGGTGCTTAATACTGATTTTTTTACTTTACTATTTTAGGTGGGTAAGTTAATACTAATTTTCTAAAATACGTTACTTACGTAATACTTTTTAGTTACTACTTTACCATTTTTTGTTCGTCACGGTCGTATTTTATTCGTTTGGCGGTAGTGTAGTTATGACTTATGAGTGGTGTTACAGGCTGATAACAAATATAAAAATTTTGGTTTTTATGGTAAGTATTAATTGAATATTACATTTTATAATTGGTGGGTACTATTACATACCCATTTGTTGAACGATTTTTTAAAATTTATTATTTAGGTTAAATACTTTATCAATATTGATTTTTTTCAGATTAGGTGAGTACCTAATACTGATTTCTTTTCAAATTGATACTTTAGGTGCTTAATACTGATTTTTTTACTTATTTAGGTTAAGTATTTGTTAATACTGATTTTTTTTCAGATTTTATATTAGGTGAGTGCATAATACCGATTTCTTTTCAAATTGATACTTTAGGTGCTTAATACTGATTTTTTTACTTTACTATTTTAGGTGGGTAAGTTAATACTAATTTTCTAAAATATGTTACTTACGTAATACTTTTTATTTACTACTTTACCATTTTTTGTTCGTCACGGTCGTATTTTATTCGTTTGGCGGTAGTGTAGTTATGACTTATGAGTGGTGTTACAGGCTGTTAACAAATATAAAAATTTTTGTTTTTATGGTAAGTATTAATTGAATATTACATTTTATAATTAGTGGGTACTATTACATACCCATTTGTTGAACAATTTTTTAAAATTTATTATTTAAGTTAAATACTTTATCAATACTGATTTTTTTTTCAGACAAGGTGAGTACCTAATACTGATTTCTTTTCAAATTGATACTTTAGGTGCTTAATATTGATTTTTTTACTTTACTCTTTCAGGTGGGTAAGTTAATGCTAATTTTCAAAAATATGTTAGTTACGTAATACTGTTTTTTTTACTTATTTGGGTTAAGTATTTGTTAATACTGATTTTTTTTTCAGATTTTATATTAGGTGAGTGCTTAATACCGATTTCTTTTCAAATTGATACTTTAGGTGCTTAATACTGATTTTTTTACTTTACTATTTTAGGTGGGTAAGTTAATACTAATTTTCTAAAATATGTTACTTACGTAATACTTTTTATTTACTACTTTACCATTTTTTGTTCGTCACGGTCGTATTTTATTCGTTTGGCGGTAGTGTAGTTATGACTTATGAGTGGTGTTACAGGCTGTTAACAAATATAAAAATTTTTGTTTTTATGGTAAGTATTAATTGAATATTACATTTTATAATTGGTGGGTGCTATTACATACCCATTTGTTGAACGAGTTTTTAAAATTTATTATTTAAGTTAAATACTTTATCAATACTGATTTCTTTTCAGATTAGGTGAGTACTTAATACTGATTTCTTTTCAAATTGGGACTTTAGGTTTTAATACTGAATTTTTTTACATTACTTATTTAGGTGGGTAAGTTAATGCTAGTTTTCTAAAAGACGTAAGTTACGTAATATTGTTTTTTTACTTATTTAGGTTAAGTACTTATTAATACTGATTTTTTTCAGATTTTATATTAGGTGAGTACTTAATACCGATTTCTTTTCAAATTGATACTTTAGGTGCTTAATACTGATGTTTTTACATTACTATTTTCGGTTGTTTGGCTATATTTGCTTCAGAAATTTAAAGTAATTTTTGATTTTTCTAACACTCGTGTATTTTATAAAATTGTAATATTTACACAGGCCATTGGATACAGGTTTGAAACCTTATTTAAATTTTTACTTAGCACTTGATCTTAACATTTTCTTTTTTGAGTAACAAAATTTCTAGTTTCACACGAAGCAAAAAAATTGTCCAATTTCCGTGCGTTAGATAAAAAGATCTAGAATACCAAATTCTGCTATCTAACATAGGTACCATTTTTGTTAAAGTGATAATTTTGATTCCACGTTTAGGTAAAATAAAAAATTGTTTACTTGCTATCTGGATAAATAAAGTAATAATTTATAATGTAACTAATTCTTAAAACGTTCATTAATCTCCAAGCTCTACTTTTATTTTCAGGTTTTCAATGTTTGTAATACAGATAAATCACTTACAGTTGAATGTTTTGGCTGATTCTGCTGCAACCCCTATGTTCTCTGCTTCTGCTGCCGCCCCTATGTTCTCTGCTTCTGCTGCCGTGTCGCCCCCATGTTCTCTGCTTCCGCTGCCGTGCCGCCTCTATGTTCTGTGCTTCTGCTTCTATGCTCTCAGCTCATTGAGGAATCTGACTGCACCCTAACATCGCAATTATTTTTCAAGGCGGACAGTCTAGGTAAGAATGTTTTACTTATATTTATATATTTAAATAATTTAGAAATGCGATATTTAGTTATTATGATGTCTCAACAAATTGATCTCTGAAAAAAGGCATTGTTTTACTTTAATCTTCTAATATTGCTGTTGTGAAATGTTTAAGATTTATGACATTTCCTAAGTCATCAAAGTAATATTTTAATTTTATTGCAGGTTCCAAATAAAAATCATTTTACTATTCATAACAAAGGGTTGGGAAATATAAAGTGGGTGTAGCAGTGCTTTACTAGTAAGCTTTTGGAGTTGGTCGGGTGGAGTAGTTATTGGAAGTAATATAATTAAAATAGGTAAATTTAGTTTTTTCATGGATTTTTATTGAACAGTATTTTTGTTTCGTTGTTGCTTGTCAGAGATGATTTGTAAAAACGGATAGATTGTCATTTTAAGTATACGTTCCGTATATATTGCTATTCAAACATAGCGCAGCGAGTCCTAAGTCCTGTACATAATTTAAGTAGAATAGAAACGTATGCATAAAACTTAATTTTTAAATTTTTAAAATGGGACTTTCAACATGCATAAGGAGCCGTACACTAAATATACTCTAAGTATTTAAAAGCGCGCATTGAATACTCAGGTTGCTTTAGTAAGTATGCATTTCTTTTGTGTGCTAAAAGTTGCAGTAATCCCTTTATTGTTAAAATTAATTTAAAAAATTTTATTCTTAATCAAAGCGTAAAATCCAGATTTTGATAGTTTTGTGATTAGGTTTCCATAGATGTCACTATTTTAAATTAATAAATAAATAGTATTTTTACAACAACAGGCTGTGAATTTTTGTTTGACGGTGATTTAATAATGAATTACAAGGATTATTTTGTACTAGGATGAGGAATAGAACTTTTATGGCTAAATTAAATGAAAACTTTTGTTTAACCATGCAAATAAGAAATACTAAGAGTCCATAGTAAGAAATATAATTTAATTTCATGAGGGGTTGTCAACTTATTTGTTAGATTATGATGAAAAATGAAGCAATTTCTGTTTCTTTTGCATACAAAAATATTTAAGGGAATTAGAAATTTGAATAGGGTTGCAAATAAATGGGGTGAGAAGACACGACTATTTGACACATTCGATGAACTGCTGAATTTGCAAACCAGCTGCTAGAAACCGTCAATTTGGATTTTTAGGAAACTCGTTTTTTTTAAATAATTGGTAAGTTCAATGTAATGCATTAACGATAGATTTCTTTTTTTTGTTGTAGTTTACAAATTTTAAACTTCAGTTTTCATGTGTTTGTCTATTATTTCGATTTCCTTGTTCGTTACAATTTTCATTTTTCTTACTTTTCTTTCTGTTACTTCCTTGTAATTATTACTTTATTAACAACTTAGAAAGCGTGGTTTGAGTTAAACATCCAAGGCCCTTTATGATCTGTATAGAAATTTAAAACACCTTTTCTTCTATTGTTAAATATTAAACTATTTTTAATTCTATTCTAAATTGGTTTCTGATAACTTGTTTTCAATAATGATTATTAAACCTAGCATTGCTTCTCTTGGATAGATATTCCACGATGACTGGATCTGCCATGAAACCACCGAGAAATTAATCTGATATAATTATTTTTAAATCAAAAATGTTAATAATTTTTTTCACAATAGTTTGATGTTACTTATTGTTTTAATTTTATTATACTAGAAATGTACTTTCTTACGGTAGGTAATTAAAATGTTCTCTTAGAAGTTATCATTTTTGTGTAATTTATATTAGCTTTCATAAAAATCGGCTAAAAAATAATAAATAGCCCGAAGACACTAAAAAAATTAAAAAGAAACGAATACACAAAACATATAAAATTCACTGGCATTTTCCTAGGCTTATTTTAAGACAAAACGTATATCAAAAATCAACATGTGTCCGCAAGTCCTCCGTTTTCGAAAAATAGGGTGGAAAATAATGTGTCCTGTTGTTCCATGGTACCTCCTTTACATTTTTGAAAATTTAAATTTTAAACCAAACAAATTAAAAACCAAAAGCTGTTCCAAGGTATAATAGTCTCCCCACCTGACTCACCCGGTATATGCCAGATATAGATTTAAACTAAAAAAAAAACAAAAGACAGAAACTAAATTTAAATTGCAAGATTTTTAAAACTGTTTTCAAAAATTTAATTTTAAAGTTTTAAACTATAAATGGTTAAAATAATTGTCAATGAAACACCCTGTATATCGTACGTTTCGGCCCTATCGAAATGATGCTAAACTTTGATTCAACTCTTAGGCGGCGCTAAAAAATATTTAAAAAAATTCTCGAACTATTTAAAACTGTCATCTACGCTTTTTCAAATGAAACAAACCAATATCTCAAATTAGCGGACTTGTGAATTTTTTAGGTTGAACATACACGAAGATTCTTTTTTCAAGTTAATAATTTTTGATGGTTAAACGCAAAACAGAATTCTTTTTGAAAACAGTGTTGTTAGTTTAGGAGGTCCATGCGAGGTTGTGGTTAAATTATTGATTTCATGAATCTTTTTTATTAGAATAAAAGGGGACTGAAGAAATCCAAACAAACGTTTGTGAAATATGTCTGTGGATTAAGACGAGTTTATTTCATGTTCTTTTGATAAGCAAGAAGTCCAAAATTTGTATTCTAAAGCCAGGCGCCATTTTCTAGAAGGTCAAGGTCAGTTTGTGATATGTTACAAATCCAAATTGTGTTTTACATTTCAGCATTAAGAAAGATTAATATATACAATATTTAATTGTAAAATCTAATTGAGAGGTATGCTGCAAGAGTATTGTGCGGTTGACTGCAAAAATCGTGGGAGAAAATGAGCTGGTATGTGGTTTTTTAAATTAAATTTTAATTTTAATTTTTAAATGTTTTACATATACGATTCTTACAAATTGATGGCAAATTCTGTGTTTAAATATGTAATACATAGAATTTTGACCTCCTAGAAAATGGCAGACAGGCTTCACTTATCTGATTGTCTATAGAAGCTGCAGTCATGTATCTAGAAAAAACTGTACAGAACTATGTGACTGAATGTAACAATACATAGCATTATTCTAAATCAATTAAATATTTCCAAGGTGACAAATAGAAGCAAAATTAAATACAATAAATCCCATGATTTCCATTGAATGGTCAACTTCAGCTAGTTCTCTACATCTCTCTCTCTCTCTCTATGAAATTGTTTAAATATAAAAAGTGACAGTAATTGAATTATTAGAGGTAAATAAATAAAAGAAAAATTCGTTAATAAGGTAACTAAAAACTTTTATTTCTTTTTGAATTGCCAACTTAACTACAAAATTACATTTAAGAATAAAATAAAATAAATAAACCATCACACTTAATTATTTTTTTATAAACGTCTAATAATTAAAAACAATGTTAAAATTAGCTTAATTAATCGATAACGTTATTACCTACTCTTTATAATCACTTGTGCGTTCGAAAAAGTGCATCGAACGGGTCTTGGATGTCACATTTCTGCCAGTATAACATATGCTATACTGGGTAAGATCTACAAAACAGTGGCATCCAAGGCCCACTCAAGCCCTTTTCTTCGGAAAAATATTTTTTTTAGAAACAGCAATAGTACAGGAGAATTAAGATGAATTTTTCTCAAATAGCGGAAAAAATTCAAACAAAGCTGATTTTTCAGTTACGCTTCTTATTGAACATCTACTACTAAAAGTCCTGAATGATCAGATGTGAGCTTTTGTTGTCGGAGTAACCCTTCGGAGTCAATAAGGTGAAAAAGAAGATTTAATATATGAAAAACTTGACACAAGCTTCATAAATATGACGGAAATGTTTCGGTACCGCTATTTTTTATGATTGCAGTGCAAGGAGTGTGGGTTATAAAACATTTTTCTGACTAGTCAGAAATGTATGTATACAGGTTGATTATAAATTAAGGGCCAGTTGATTTGCTTATTTATTATTGGCGGTAGAAAAAAAATGTATGAGTAAAAGTTATGCAGTTTATGGTGACGAGTATTTTGAGCATACAAAACAAAATGGCCGACTTCCGGTTTAATCGGAAGCCACTATATCTCTATTTTTTAAATGGAACACCCTGCATTTTTCAGGCTAATTCGATTATATTACACATTCTGTTTAAGAGAAACTATAATACAACTTTAGGCCCAAAGTTGATAACAAACCAAATGTTTTATTAAACACAACGTATGTAAACAAAGGTAGGTAATGATTATAAATACATTATGCCATTGATCGCAGGAAGCTGTTGTAAAGAAAATAATAAAAGAGATAAACAAACGTATCACAATAAAATTTGTGGACAAACTAAGGCACTTTTCTTTTAATTTGTCAATCAAGGCGCTATTAGCTGTCAACCTAGGTCACCGGACCAAACTCCTGTGAATTTTTGTTTAAAGATTTTTAAAATGCAATAAGCAACTGATGTCTAATTAACATGAATTGCATGGTTGTTTATTGCTTTTATCGTTTTCTTCAAGATTACTTGATTGCCATAATTGGTTACATACATTGCATTAAATCAAAATATCTTGCTTATTATCAGCTTTAGGCTTACAGTTATCCTCAAGTTTTTTTAGCAGAATGTTTGCTACAATCGAATTAGCCTAAAAAACACGGTGTTTTGTTAAAAAATAGAGATATAGTCGTTTCCGCTTAAACCGAAAGTTGGCCATTGTGTTTTGTACGCCCAAAATACGCGTCACCCTAAACTGTATAACTTTTACTTATACATTTTTTTTTCTATCGCCAGTTATAAACGGGCAAATCAAATAACTGGCCCTGAATTTTTATTCAACCTGTATAATGCAAACTTTTTGTACGGCTACGACAACGAACATGCCATCCGTCTGAAAATGGAAATAAGTATAATTACACATGAAGTAAATATAAACATAGAAAGTCTCGTTTTGTTTTAACTTTTCCAGACAGAATTTCGGAAGACCTTCTTCACCCCACTTTCGTGACTGAGCAGTCAGAATAATTAATTCGTGACCAACCTTTCTTGCATCACAACTCATAAAACATAAAATAGCGGTAAGGAGACATCTTTCACAGCTTTTTATAATATTAATTTTCTTTCTCGCTTTTTTGACACCGAAGAGATGCTTCAACGACAAAATGTCACTGAATATATTTTGTAGAAAATTTTACAATCTATCACTTGTTTTAGGGACATTTTTGTGTAGGTGCTACAGTTTGCGAGATATTCACGAAAAACTGATTTTGGGGGCCATTTTTAGAAAATGGCGGCCGAAGCTCATATCGGATCATTCAAAACTTTTAGAATGTTCAACAACTGAGTGGTTTACTAGTTTTCCTGTAACTACAACCAAAATAACTATAAAAAAATAAGACACCTAAAGTGTAGTGAATAAAGCAAAAAATAAAACATCTAAAATTTTAGGTTAAATAAACAATTACATAATATAAAGAACAAACGAAATAATATCCAATTGAATTAATTTAAAATAATTGTTTTTGCTTTAACATTTCAAACCATTTTTAAACTTATATCTAGTCATTAAATTTATTTATTTTAATCACTGTCGCTGAATATGTCAATTCCCTTACTTTTATACTTTGCTTTGTACTGCGCTGATACCTCCTGAAGAACTTGCATATTTCGTAACAGTTCCTGTTTACTGATTAAATTGCAGTTATGTACTTGTACTTGGGAACTCGTTTTGTTTTTGTCATCGTTGGCAGAAAAATTCAATGAATTACTTGCTTTATCCTTTTTACAAGAAAACTCCTTATTTCTTGTTTTTAAAATTTCTTTTTTCCTAGCTAGTAAACGTGCTTTAAAATCCCTTTTAGAAATCTCCATCAATTTTGCAGCTTCTTTTAATTCTTGCTGAATTTCATGGTTTTTCTGTGACCGAGGTGACATTCCGTTAATACTAATCTGTTCGCAGTTCATAGTTTTATTTTCTTTTTCATTATCATTTTGGCTGCTAAAATAATCAGAAATGGTGGATTGGGTATTGTCTTGTGTAACATGTTTCTTCTTTTTTCCTCTGGTTTTCGATTTAAGGGCAGTTCTAGAAGAGCTACGATTATTTATACAAGTTTCATTTGTTTGTGCGCTTATCTGATTTTCAGCAGAAAATTTAAAATCTTCAAATATTTGTGACTGTGTTGAATTGGAGCATAAAGGTTGTAAATATTTATCTATCAATTGTTGGTTTATTGGTTGTTCTGGTTCATTAATCTTGAAATCTGAATGTATCGTAATAATATTATTTTCAACAAAGGGATTGCTAAGATGTTCCTTCACACTATTTAAAGTTTCATAATTGGCGTGTAAATCACCAAAACTCTGTTCAATTTCCCGAGAAGGTTTGTAATCGATAGACTTTAAAATGTCATTCATATCGTCATCAAAATCAGTCTGTTGCAGTTCCCGAGGAACATCAAACTTGATAATAATTGGACCTAAAATATCGTTAGTAGAATCGAACTTACAGTAATTATGTTCAAAGTGAATACGGTTTAGATTTTCTTTTGTATCAAGCTCATAATAATTATGCTGTTGAGGTTTTTGAGAAGCATCATGGGTGGTCTGATTGAAAATTGCGTTAAAATTATTTTTAATTTCCTCCGAGACATCTGGTTTCACATAATTTAAGTTTTTATTGTTACTATGAATGTTGCAACTGTGCTCCTGGGTGTAATCAATTCCAAAATTTTCTGTTAATTGATGAATGGCGTCCTGCTGTCCCTTATTATTTTTTGGTTTAAATTGTTTTATTGTTTTCCAAAGCTGATTCGCCTCGCTTTTCTTCGCTACATGTTGCTTAATTACTTTGCCTGTCATTGCGTCCAGTTTTGCAATACTGTCCGATTTTACTTGAAATGATTGCCTTCTCCTTCTTATGCTCTTTCGCGACTGATGTTCGACTTCCGAGCAGTACGTAGTATCAGAATCGTTGCTGGTCTGATCGTTGTGTAGAATTGATTGCAACATGGTCCTTCTCTAAAGTAGAATGTTGTTATTGATAAGAATACAAAGGAATAAGACACTGCATGTACAAATTCAAGGTGTTTCAAGAGCTTTTTGTAAATTTAAGGAAATCATAATGTCTTTTTTAAGGTCAAAGAAATTCGAAATTTGTATCAATTTTCTCATTAAAGAGGTACAACTTTTAAATATATTACATAAAATACAACACATTTGCAGTACATATAGCAAAACAAATTCAGATTTGCATTAAAATTTTAAACTAGTTATAATATCTATTGACTCTATTATAGTAATGTTCTTCTCTGCCACGTACTCTCCTTGGCGTTGAGGTGGAGTACGGGGGACCTACAGTTTAACGTCGAATCCGAACGACTAAATACCAGAGAAGGCTTCAAGCGTTAAGACTGCACGGCTGCCTGGGGAATGTATGTGGCGGGTTGCGACGTAGATTTTTATTGCTGCATGGCTGCGGCGGGGAATCGAACCCCAGACCTTTAGCTGTAAAGACCAAGCGCCCAATCTCTGAGCTACTGCCACTCTTTAAAATTTCTTTACTTATATTTATTTTTTTTTAATTATGCAAAAATAATCTACAAGGGTAAATCATTTGAACGTCGCCCCACTATGATTTCCTAAACTCTTTGAAATATCAATTTTTTTTTCAAAGTTGCTTATAAATAACTGCCGCATAACCAGAAATTACTACTAATTATACTCTGTGTTTAATAATGAGCGTACAGCACATTACTTTATTATTTTAAACAGAACACTCTGTACCTTCTTACATTTTAGATACTAAATTTAATTCTTGATCTATAAGTATAAGTGTAAAGGTTCTACCATCTTAAAATTTTGACATTTGTGGACTAATATTAATTAATTAATATTTTAGTACCAAAAACGCTTACCCACCGCTATTTTGCACAGATTGTTAACAAATTATAAAGTATTCAGCAGTATGTTAATAACAGCAAATTAATACAGAGGGTGTTTATAATTTAATGCCCATTTTATTATTTATGTGTCTCTAATGGAACACTCAGTATATTTTAACACCATCAAATGTGGAATTACATTTTTTTTCAATTTTGTATAAGGTTTTATATACTAAATGTTCAAATTTGTATGGTTTTTATCATAAATTTCAAATGAAACGAGGTGTGCTATGAAAATAAAACCGAATCTCTTATTTTCATACGCTTAGAAAGCATCACCCCGTATACTATTTTCAAAACTATTCACAATATCAATTATTTTTCTTAATACAAGTGGGTTGTTGCCTAATGAGCTACTTGATGCCATTTTTTGCACTGTCGCGGAACTGAGCAGTGACGTCATCGATAATTTTCTTAAATGGCACTATAAACATTTTCCTATAGGCAGTTAGATATATTTTTTTAGTTTTAATGACATAAAACTTTCAAAAATTTTGTATCATTGTAACGGAAAGAAAATCTATCTGTATAATGGCCTGAGAAATTATTTATGTTGCAATTAATAAAATTATCGATGGTGTAACTGATCGTCAGGCACGTGACAATACAGAAAGTTTTGGAATGTGGCATAAAGTAGCTCATTAGGCAACACCACTTTTAATAATACAAAAAATGATATTCTCAATAGTTTTGAAGGTAGTATGTGGCGTTATACTTTTACAGAGGTTAGAAAATAGGAGTTTTTGTTTTGTTTTCATGACACACCTCGTTTCATTTAAAATTTACAAAAAAATAATTAAAAAAAATTACAAAAAACCATAGTAGTTTGAACATCTGGTATACCGAACTATATAAAAAAGTGAAAGAGAATTTAATTCTACATTTGATGGTCTTAACAAATATAAGTGTTCGATTTCAAAAACGAAAGGTATTGACATTTGATATGTTTTGCAAAATGAACATTAAGTTACGAACACCCTGTGTAATAATCTGCTGTTTTGAACATATCGCTGAATACTTTGTACTGTGTTAATAGTCTGTCTAAAATAACGATTGTTGAACATTTTTGGCATCTAAAATATTATTTTGCATCATTAGCCCACAAAATTTTAAAAAAAGTAAAAAACTCAAAAACCACTAATTTTAAAACGATAGTACTTCAACACTGTTAGATCAAAAATTAAATCTAAAATCTAAAAATTTAATAATATACCGAAGGTTCTATTTAAAATTACAATGTAATGTGCTGTACAGGCATAATTAAACACCCAGTATAATTGGTAATAATTTCAGGTTATGCAACACTTAATGATCAACAAGTTTTATTAAGAAATAAATTTGATATTTTCAGTAGTTTTGGAAATAATAATGGGGTAACACTTACATGACTCACCCTGTATAGTCAGTTAGTTCATGATTCTGAGACGATTTCGGTTCAAATTGGGGGCCAGGCCATTTTAGGTTATTGCAGGTTTGCCCGCGATTTGCAAAACTTTTGCGGTATACTTTGCAGCACTGCGTTCTACGGAAATGGAAGCACTACCGGCAACAGTACAGTAGACCATCCGGTAGTTAGAAATACACCTAAAGATGTAGGTTCTCCTTGTATAGCTACTACTGTTACGTACAAATTTCTAAGGCGTTTTGAATGAAGTTGTCATACGTAAACATCATCAAAAAGGTCAGTGTTAAATAACTTTCACATTGTACATATTAAAAAAAATTAATATCTATTGCGCTGGTTTACTTTATTTTTGCAAAAAAAGGGAATATTCAAAAATGTAGTAAATTAAAATAATATTTTTACTTTCTCATATCCTGGGTATATTACTTTCCCATAGATTCGGTATAGGGAAGTATCAATTTCATGAAATTTTTTGAAATCTCGATTTTAACGGAAATGCAGCTTTCGAGACTCAAGGAACCCAAAAAAGTGGTTAAACAAAAATGTCTGTCCGTGGGTGGATGTGTGGCTTTGTGCGTGTGACGCCACTAAAGGCGAAAGTAGAGGACCGATTAAAATATCTGAAAACGATCGTAAAAGCGCTTCTCCACAATTTTGAAATTTTTCAATAAACATATTTTTCGTTAAGAGCCCCCACGATTTTTTTAAAACTTTGTAGGCTGCCAGAGCCGATAATTGGCTACAATTTGATTTTTTGCTGAACGCTGTATTTTCACTGTGGCGCTTTCTATGAATTTTTGAAAATCAAAAATGGGTACCTCTTTATTTATTAAACGAGGCCCAATCAAAAATTTGTCGAAATAATATTTCTCAAAAACTAGCCATGCGTTTCTTTTTTAAGTTTGCAGTTTTATACCTACAGTCGAATATGAGATATAACTGGTTTTCTGCTGAATACCATAATTCCACTGTGTCACCCTCTATGAATTTAAAAAAATCAAAAATACCCCTTTGTTGTTAAAGGGGAAACAACAACTAAATTATGCTTAAGAAGAATTAACATATAATAATTTTTAAGAACTTTTATATTCGGTGAAGCTACACGTCCCCCCCTATAATTCTTTGGCTAACGAATATAGGGTTTGGTTGGTTACTGTAGAAAATGTAAATTCAAAATATATGCAATTTAAAAAAAATATATTTGGGCAAGTTAGGATCCGAGCAGGTACGATCACTAAGCCGGCATCATTTTTACTGACGACGTCACGAGTTCACAAAGCTGTAATAAAGGTTGAAGTATGGATGAAATGCAGGATTACATGCTAGTTTTCTTAGAAATCTAGCAGTGGAGGAACTGTACAACGCTATCCATACATATATAAAAGCTCAAAGGGTTTTTTTCTCCGGTTCCTCCAGCGGCTACCGCTTCACCAATTTGAACCATTTTTTTTTTCAATGAAAGGTCTCATCCTCAGATGGAACATGAAACATTTTTATACTTTTATTCGACGTCGATTTTTCAATAATAATTATTTTAATTTATAATATATATGAAAGTCTGCTAAACGCGCTTTAGTTGAGGCGACATCTACACCAACGTCGCGTCCCCCTTATGGAACTAATGCATCACGTGACTTATCATTTAGCCGGTTCTGTCAACGCTCACTCTGTCAGTGCATTGTGCGCTGGGGTAACACTAGTAATTATAAAATTTGCACTTTTGCACATACGGCATTTTTTAAATATGCAATTTTTCTTTCTATTACAATTTTATCTATTTAACATTAAAATTTTGATTCAAGGGCCATTATTTAATCGTAGTGTTATTTTTACCGTTGCGTGGTGCTGCTTGAGGAGGAACCTGCGGCTATATTTGTTAGAGAAATGTCTGAAACGCCTGGTATAATTTCCAATATAAAGAGACTGGAAAAGAAGGATATAAAATCAGAAATACTTTGCAATTCCCAACATACAAATTTTGATTTAGGCATCATTATTTACACGTGTTTTCAGTTTTGCCGCTAGGTGCAGGTGTTGCTTGTAGAGAAACCTGCCGTTGTTCGACGCACCTGGTATAATTTTAACCTAAAAAAACAGTAAAAAGAAACGGATGTGAAATCAGAAAAACCTTGCGATTCCCAAAGATTACAAAAGTTGTACACAATCTAGATTTTCTTTACAGCTTGAACTTTAACCACACTAATTTTTCACTGGTTTTTAGTTTGGGCATTACGCTACCTACAAAAACCAAACCAGATATTGTTACCTATTCAGAAGTTCCCCATTCTCAATTATATATTGTTTTTTAATCATTTTATTTTGTAACAATTTAAAATTACCAATTTTACCTTTATGTTTAATTATACTATTACCGCTGGTGGCATTCCACTGCTTTCTTGCAACACAATACAAAATATTGTTTATTCAATTAAACTTATAACATACGCACATAAACTTGCTAGGTACACATTTACACTGTATTATTTTTTAAATGCTGTATTAGCGTAACCTGTATAAGCAATAGTATTTTTTATTATTATTAAACAATAAATTTATCGCTTAAATACGATTTAATTTACGGGAAAACCATTTCATGCCGAAATAGAGACGCGCGTTATCTCTTCCCCCCTTTCTTGTTTGGATAGAACGGTGGTAACGAGTAAAACACGACAAAGACAGTACAATACAGTTTTCGCATGATGAAAAAGGACCGAAAAATGCATGTAAATAGAGCTTTGTATGAAATTATAACTTCGGCAATCATGATTTTTTTACTTTCTCATATACTTACTGACATGAGAAATACGTGTTCTGAAAAAAATTCTTTTTTAATTTTTCTCCCTCTATCATTTCTTACTTTTCCATATTTTTTTCGGTACAGGGAAATAGGTAGGTATTGAATTCATGAAAATTTTCGAAATCGCGATTTCGACGGAAATAGATGAGTTGGACTCTCGGGAAAAAATACAGTGGTTTAAAAAATTGGATGTCTGTAGGCGGTTGGATGTGTGCGCCTCATAACTTCCAAGAAGATTATTCGATTTCATTGGGTTTTGGAATGTAGGGCTGTGTGAAAGAATCATCGGGAAAACAAGTTTTAAAAAAACTAGAAGCGGAATGTTTCATTGGTAGCATTTTTTTATGAAATTAAATTTTTTAAAGGTAAAAACGGAATCTGATAGAAGATCTTAGGGCACATTTAACGCTTTTTACCAAACTTTCTAGCTTTAGCGTCTTATTAGTATGGAAGAGTTGACAGATTGGCGTAGACACATTGAAGATTATAATAATTATGATTATTATCTAACACTAAAATAAATTATTTTTATTATTATTACTACATAAAATTATTTTTGAGAAAGTGATAACAGTGAAGTAAAAAATATTTTCAAAATTTTGGAAATTTTCATTATTACTCAAAAACTGGCTAAGCGATTTTGTTTAAATTTTGCAAACTTATAGAGGTAGAGATTAGCTACAATTTGGTTGGTGTTTCAACCCGTTAAGTTTTTTGTAATGCCTTCTATGAATTTTTGAAAATGTTGATTTTAACGCTTTATTAGGTACTCAAAGATAGATGGAGATACGCTTTGTTGATAGCCAACCTCAGATGAGAAGGCACCATGGAGAGAGAGAGAGGTACTCAAAAACGGGATATCTGATCGGAAAGAAATGTGGTATTGTAAATGTTCAACAGATACACCATGTTACAAACGGGCATGTTTGTAACTAGGGGAGCTTGTAGATGTATGAACCATAGGGAACATTGAACCACTGGTATTACTTCTAACTTGAGCAAGTTGATTTCGATGTAGTATAGCAAAAGTGCAAAACTGTGTATGTCTTTGTTGGTTTGTGTCTATTACCACACACTCTAGCAGTTATTGTTCTACAGTGCGCGTGAGTCAGGTGCGTTACCCAACTATTTATTGTCTTTTCTATGGATTTTTAAAGATCAACAAAAACTTGTGGATTGTTTACTTTAATAGCATAATACATAGTAATACCTTGCCTAGACACTTGTAATACTTATACTTCATTAATCTTAGCATTTAAGTTAAAAATTGTTATTGTAGTCAAAATTAGCAGGTGGAAAACTTTGAAGCCAAGTTATATGGAGCACTGTGAACCAGTAGTTTGTTCAGTGTGTTCGAGGAAAGAAAAAAGAAAAAGTACGGAAAAGAAATTAAAAAGGAAGAAGGGGAAAAAAACCTAAGAAAATGAAGAGACTGGCCAAAAAAAAGTGCAACTCGTTTAATCTTGGGAAAGTAGTGAAGAAGACAGCAATGATTCAAATGGAAAAAAGTTTTATTGATTTTTATTGCTCCTCAACCTCATAAAATAGCCGTTTTTATTGTTTCCCTACAAAAACTGCGCAGCGAAAAAAATTGCAAAATTTTGACATTTTCAAAAACATATTGCTCAAAAACTAGCTACTCGATTTTTTTAATTCGATAGGCTAATGAAACTGAAGATGACCTGCAATTAGATTCATGTCCCAGTCCGCTAATTTCTCCGTGACGCCTTCTATGAATTTTTGATGATCAAAAATTCACGCCACTTTATTTTTTAACGGGAATGATAAAAGCATTTGTTCAAGCTAAATTTCTCCCGAGTGATAGTAGAATAAGATTCACAACTTAATTTTTAGGTGCAGTATATTGCTATCGACATATTACAATACATTTGAAACTAGGTACAACTGGTTATATAATAGATAACGAATGTTGCTGAAAAATTGTATGTCTTTACAATTGTTCACGGCTTCGGTTTCTGTTTTTATTTATATCATTTTTTTTATACAGCGTTGTTTCGTTGTTTTCTTGGTCCAATATTGAGTAGGTAGTTGTTGTAGTCAAACTAGTGATTTTCATCTTCTGTGTGTTTACTTAAAGCAGTGTTGTCTATATTTTTTCTATCAGTGCTGTATTTGTGGGCTCTTATCCTGTTTTGTTTGTCCAATGTACTTCTTGTCACAAGATTTGCATGGTATGCTGTATACTACGTGTGATTGTTTCCCTTTATCTTCATTTTGGAAATGCACTAACAAGCTATCAACTGCTGTGGTTACTAGCTCCCATGTAACAGGCAAAGACAAACATAAACAACTATAATGAAGCCGGGACTCGAACCCAGCACGTTTTGGCAAAGCAGCGGCTTTACCAAATACCCGAAAAAAAATTGATGTTCTCAATAGTTTAGGAAATATGTTGGCATTGTCACTTTTAACAATATAAAATAGCATTTTTGTTTTGTGATCAAAGTACACATAATTATTTTAATTTATAAAAAACAAATCGAAAAACAAAAAACCATAGAAACTTCAATATTTACTGTACAAAACTCCATATCAAATTAAAAGAGAATTTAATTTTACATTTATTGGTGTTAAAAATGCGGGGGGGGGGGGAGAAGTTCTGTTTCAAAATCAAATGTTATGCAAAACAGATATTAAATTATAAACACCCTTGGTAATAATCTGTTTGTTTTGACATACTCTACAATTTGTTAGTAGTCTGTGCAAAATACCGATGGGTTAACGTTTTTGATATCTAAAACAATAATTTTGTAACATTGTTCCCAAATGCCAAAATCAAAGTACAACACTTTTATATCTTAGAATTAAATGTAGAATCCAAAAATACAATAACACACAGGGCAATTACAAAATACACAGTGGCGTATATTGATACTAATTTGAGGCAGGTATGTAGACAAAAAAGGCGCCATATTATATGGACACATATATTTTTATTGGAACTTTCCTAACCTATAGCTATATAATTTGTCACGGATATCTGGACCAATAAATAAACTATAAACTTAAAGTAGACGTTTTTTTATTATGTTAACTTTTCATGAATATATACATTTTAAAAATTTAAGAAAAATTGAAGAAGTATGTGTGTAACTCTACCCTATTGTATATACATATACATACTCTAGTGTAATAGAAACATAGAATTTATTATAATAGCATATTGCGATGTTTTAAATTATTAAACAAGTCTATTACCGTATTTAAGTCTATATTATTTGAAAACTCCCGCTCAATATTTAATGTGGCCAAATCAGACAGTCTCATTTCCGACATTGTAGATCTTAAATATGATATTATTTGTTTCAAACTACTAAAGCTGCGTTCAGCAGATGAGCTGCTGATTGGTAGTGTCAAAAATATTTTATATAAAGTATTTAAATTTTTAAAACTATCTGTCATATTATTAATATACATAAAATTTAGAACCTGGTTTAATTTAAAATTTTTCACTTTTAAGGTAAAAATTTGTGTGTACAAATTTCTAAACAGCTTGTATTCATCAACAGTGTTGCTCATTTCGTCTAAATTTGCTAATTCATTTTGAACACTTTTGACCATTGCAGACGCTGTTGTTAGATCTAAATAAACTTTTTGTAAATATTTGGAACAAACATCAATTTTTGTCAAAATATCTTTCCAAAATATTAATAAAATAAGAAATTAAAATTGCAGATATGATTCAATAAGTCCATGCTTTCTGATATGGTTTTTGCTGCTGTATTTGGAATAGTTGCTTCACTTATTAAATTTTGAATGATTGCAATTAAAGCATGTTTATGACTATACCAGCGAGTATCCGACAGACGTTTTAAAGTTAATTTGCACTTGAGCCTGGTAAAGCATCAAATAATAAAAATCTTTCTCGCGCGTAATATATACTGAAAATTGATCAATTCTAGATATGTCAATTGTAGAATCCACAACTATGGAACAAAACTTCGATTCTTGAATTTCACTTACAATAGCTTTTGTACAAAAAATGCTAAGGGCATGGATGAATTAATTTTGCATTCCAGGGTTCAAATACATAGATATCGATCCAGCTCGAGTATGTAAATGTGTAGCTAAAGATGCCTCATATTTACTTAAAAATGTGATAAGCTTTAACAAATTTCCCAGATGGCCTCGCAGTGGTAAACCTTGCCGGGCTAGAAATAAAATACAATCTAATATAATAGATACTACTTTTCTGTTTCGTTCTTGTTCTTCTTTCATTGAACTTAACTGCTCATTAGCTACAGTTTTATCCTTAATAATTCGATAAGTAGTAAGAAAAAGTGTATTTAAGGATTCCTTATGGCTAGTAGAGGATTCGTGAACTTTAATTTTTTCCAACCCCTTCCTAAAATTTCCTAGTCCTTGATTGGGATCACTCCATGAGCCCTGCTTTGTTCCGAATAATACACAAGAAAAACAGAACATTTTGTTAGCTCTTGGCGAGTACATAAGCCATGCAGTTCTGGAGCAAAATCATTCTTTTAAAAACCGCTTACCCTTACATGTTTCATGTAACAATATTTCTTCTGGAAAATAGAATGTTTCTTTCACACCCGGCTGACATGGTCCTATAGTAATTAGCAAGCGCACTAATTTTGGAGTAACAACTACATTTTTATATAAAACAGGATCGGATAAATACTCTCCGGCGAATGAATCATCTTCGAAAGCCTCTGATTCTGTTTGCACAATTTTGCAAACATGAACATATGCTTCAGAATCCTCAGCTTCTAAATCTGGCGTTTGTAAATGAAGCGCTAAGGTACAGTGAGAAGGAGCAGTTATTTCTAAAGCAGTACCAGAGGTAGATGGTTCCGAATCGGATAGCTATGCTATTTTTAATAATTTTGCCGAAGGACTACCATTACCAAATTCGTGATCAAGATCAATTTTAGCGGGATCCGGCGCTAGCGATAAAATATTGGTTTCCGAATGAGTACCGGCACGAGATGTATTTAATGCATCTTCACGCCCGGTACTAAAAATCAGATACATAGTTACTAACAGACCTTACATGCTATTTTAAAAAATACCTACTTATTTTGAAACGCAGCTCGTATATCTAGAGTTCCTGCGGTCGCTCTTTTAAATGCATTTAATTTTTTTGCGTGCCCTATCAGACAATTTTAATTTTCTTTTTCTTTCCATGATTTATAGGTAATTACGAGTTCAATTAAAAATTCACAAAATCACAAGTAACCAGAAAAAGAAGACGTCAAGCACAAGTAGTAAACTAACTAAACTAAACTTGAGATGCAAAATAAGCCCTCCCTTAATTTTCTTAGAATTGAGTTGAGCCATTGAGAGTGACCCAAACCCCGGTTACGCTGACGCTGAGTTTTAAACTTTATCTTTAACAGATGTGATTTTGTTTGAGTTATTTGTAGGTATTTTACAACAGGGTATTAAGAGTGGTAAATTTTAACATCTGTGTGGCCGTTAACTACGTTTATAGGCAGACAAATTGTATTTACAGTACTTGGTAGGTATTCTATGATGAATTGCGACTTTGGTACAAGATTTTTCAAAAAGGCGCCGAAGGCGCCAAGCACGTGAGGCACGGGGTTTGAGGACCCGGAAACCCCCCCTAATATACGCCACTGAAAATACATGTAAAAGTAAAACGTAATACTTTTATTATTTTACAAATAATGTACATAACACAAAATACACCACATTACCACCTAATACCTATTTCTGACAGTACACTTACACTAAATTGCATGCTTAAAATTAAAAATGTGGAAGACAAACTTTTCCAGCGAAAAGTTCCGAGATTACTGTAATCCATAATGCCAATACAAATAATATATAAGAAATTCCAACTTGATGGCTGTTTGGTAGTTGATATGGTTGTCCTCCTATTTCGTCCACATGAAAACCCATTGGGAATATAACAGCAGCCAAACAGAATAACACCACTACAATATCATTTATTAAAAAGCAACTTTAAAACATCGTTTTGTGAAAAACTTACTAGCAGTGAAACCGACCCATCTCGCATATGGCACCACATTTCGATCCCAATGTGATGATGCTAATAAAATGATAGTTGTGGTAATACAGATACAACCTACAAAGATGCAGACTAATGCGAGTAACCACTCAGGTTGAAGATCGGGTGTAAAGCAAACTTGTGGTCGGTTATACAATGTCATGCATGTCCACATTAATCCTAATCTTGTATCACCTAGAATAATTTACTTTTAATAGTTAGTAAGTTAGCAGGGGATATAGGATATAGCCCCAGTAATAATAACCTCCAACATCTGTTATAATCCAGTCGGGCATTGCCAAACTCACAATAGCAAAAACATCGGCTGCCATGAATAAGGTGCCAGAAATCAACGTAAGCTTATCCATGATTTTGATTGATGACCTACTCTTTCTTTAATTGGATATTTTATCACATGGCTTTATTATACAAGTGGTCAAACTGGAATGTAAACTTCTTACGAGTAATTAAAATGTAACATGTTCAAAACGTCAAACTACTGTCAAGTGTCAAGGACGTAAACATCATAAACATTAAGAAAGGGGAAACATGCAAGAAATGAAATTCCCTAGTTGGTGTTTAAACCATAGAGATATGCAACTCGGACTAAGAATCTGAGATACGCACAATGGGGAGAGACTTCAATCTGTAGAAAAGTGCAGGGAATCAAAGAGATTCTAGCCATAATTGAAACCAAATCTCTTTATTTCTTGCCACACGGGCGTTTCTGTGTTTTGTGCTTAGAGGCCGGTGCGATCGCAGATACCTGCTTAGCAGGTTCCGATCGCAACTTTGCCGGTTTGTTGCTTTGCAACTTTTCCTCGCCGCACATCATAGGGGGCGTTACTAGTGTAATTCCCCTTTAATGCAGGGAATCAGTTCATATCATCATCATCGTATCATATTTCTTATACAAATTTTTGTATCAACGTTAAAGACAATGATAATGCGTTCCTCGTCTAAGCGAAAGGTCATTATGTCGTTATGTATTTACAAACCAACTTATGTGAAAAATAAATATTTTTTTTATTTTTTTGTATGAAGATTGCTTGGAATTCAAAAAAATCAAACACGAAACATTAGATTCACCGTCAAATATTTGGATGGGAAAGAAAACATTGATCTTTTTAAATATTGCTGTGCTCAAAATATAATTCTGAATCTTATTCTACTATCACTCGTAAGAAATTTAGCTTCAACAGAAATGTTTTAACAAAGTGTATTAATTTTCGATTATCAAGAATTGATAAATGTTGCAAAGAAATTAGGCGACTGGGACAATAACCAAATTGCATCTCATCACTATCGCTATGAAACTACAAAATTTAAAAAAACACGTTAACATGCTAATTTCTGAGTAACATTTTATTGAAAATTTTCTAAATTTTTTTAATATATTACATTTCGCAGCTTTCATTCGTACAAAATTTTTCTTACATACTAACATTGTGTTCTTTTATGTCTGTTAAAATAACAAATTTCATCTCGATCTGTCAACTCGGACCGGGATATCTCGTGGCGCTGAGTTGAGGTGAAAAGAAAGGAGTTTTGCTGGTGCGGCTGAGGTACTTTGAAGTGCTCGACCGAAACCCGTAAGTGCTTAAGCTATCTCTCTGCGCTGGCTTTATAGGTTAGGGGAAAGGCACTTTGTATCAGGTACTTGGAGTGATCTGGGAGTCTTGACCGGAGCATCAGGAATGACTAAGTGTTCGTTCTCGTTTTGCTTCTCTTAGCCAAGACTGAAAAAACCTCTGACAATCTTTCTTTAGCGACCTTTTTTAAGGAACATGGCTGGATTTAGACCGAAGAATAACTTTCAACCTTCAATTAAGTAAAATACGTCATTTGGTGACGCCAGTTCGACGTCGGTTTAGATCCAGATCACAAAAACGTTTTCAGATTTTGTGTGAGAACACGTGCACTTCCAATACGCACATCATACAATATTACTTGAAAGTAAGAATTTCCTTACGATATGTGTGGGTTAAAACAATATTAAACAGTTAAATTACAAACTTAAACAATCACGCAGACCAAATTTTAGTTTTTGATGGAAAGTTTTCATATGAAAGTTTCCCAACACTATTCAGGGAACTCAAAAAAGTTGTTTTTTGAAAATGACGTTCTATGGGTAGATAAGTAGGTGCGTTCGTTTATTTATTAGTTAAACAAGAATATAGATTTTAAAAACAATTTTTATATTTAAAAATATTTAAATTTGAGACAATATAATTAAAATAAAACATATTGCTAAGTTATTTGCCAAAATATAATTTGTATATACAAATAAGCTGCCATTTTAAAAGCGAAAGCCATTTTGGATTGGCACTTCTTTTAAATTGATGCTATGCTGTGGATTTCTATCAGGTTTGTCCCCCAAATGTGTAAAATCTTCGCAAGCCCTCTTCACTAAAGTTTCAAAACATCTTATTTTCTTTTCCTTTAATCTATTTCTACAAAACCACAGTTTATAATCATCCTTTTTTTTAGTTAAATATTAAACCAAATTCGATACAAGATAGTTAATGAAAGGGAAAATATAAAACCATTCTGTTTGATTCTTTAGGCGTTCTCCCCACATTACTTTTTACTTCTTATTAGTAACCAACCTAGTCAAGCTAGTAATTTTTATTTACGAATATTGGTTACAATAAAATCACTAAAGTCATGGAGTAGTCAATAAACAAATTTGTTATTAACAAATTTAAAGTGAAAGATTTTTTTCCGACTTCTAAACACAAATGCAATCATGACAGCATCCATAAGTTTATTATATTAAAAAAAAAGGTAAGTGAAAATAAAGAAGTGAATCATACATTTTCACAAAACATTCCTATTTAAAGGTTTTGAAGAAATCAAATCGAAGAGCTAGTCATGGCAAACAGTACTTCTCAAGGCGTTTATTCGCCTCTTCCCCAATCCCTGAGTGATTCAGACTCCGAAAAGGAAATGCCCATCGTTGTACGGCCCAAATTTAATGACTGCCATGCACAGAACGGTGTGCACGAAAACATCCATCATAACGGATACATTCGACCACTACAAATGATGAAGATACCAGAGGTCAGAAAAGTAACTCCAGCTATGTCACCAAAACGCAAATTTTGCTTCATAGTTTCAATAGCCGTATGTTTTTTAACCATTATTATATTCTTATGGGTACTTCCATGCTCGGAGAGTGGCACATGTCCCATTCGAATATCCAACTGGGAAAACCAGCATGATGGAATTGAATTAACAGGGAAAATTAATGCGGTTAAAAGTGCTTTCAAAAATACTCTTAATTTAGCTTTATTTTTTAGACGTAATTTGAATTCTGCCGACAGTCAAAGTGGTGTAATTTCAGTTCTGGGTAACAACGGCGCTGTTGCTTGGTATGTTAAGCAAGTAAGAACCCCAACGGATTTAAATTGTTATTTATTAGATGTTAACGGTGATGATATTAACGATTGTCTGGTCCTTGGTGATATGGGTTTGGAAGCTATTGATCCCGTGTCCGGATCAATATTTTGGCATGCCCATAATCACTCGCAGAATAAAGCAATTACAGATCTCGATTTTCCAGTACGTTTGCAAGATTTAAATCATGATAATATTAATGAAATGTTGGCTACACAGAATTCTTACACGGAACCTAGTAAATTTGTAATTATATCGGGAAAAACCGGAGTACTTGAAGGAGAAATTAATGTATTGCAATGTGATGAGGTTCATATTGTGGAAATGAACAGCAGCGGTATTGTTTATTTATGTAAAAATGATAACCTATCAACGTATCATGAAATTTCCGTAAACGAACTACTTAGTAAAATTCTTAACAGATCGCAAGTTATTAACGCCCCGAAAATTAATTTTGCACCAAAACCACATGTTGGATATGTTTTAAACGGGCGCAAATTATTGATCAACAATATAGGTGTATGTCCAAGTAAATGCCAAGTAGATATTGCTTTAGTTGATGAAAAAACCAACCATAATATTATTTCATGGTCTTATCAAAATTCGTACGCATTGACTCCAGCTGCATTTTCATTCAAACCCACCAAGTCAAATTTAAGCTCCCTAAAAGGACATATAAATGGGTTTATCCTGAAGTTATGGCAGTGGTTTGATTACAACAGAAAAGATAAAAAGCGAAGGTATAATCCTAATGTTGTAAAGCGATACGTTCCTGGAAATAATGCCACGATTGTGAATTCCATAATGGAAAGAGTTGTTCTAATTACGTTCAATAGCACAAATTTTCACGTTATTAATGCTAGCTTAACCGAAATTACACAGTTATGTTTCCCGCTTGACCACGATGAATTTAAACTAAATTGTCAGCCCAGTTTGGAGAACCAAAACAATTCGTTGTTAATTAGCGATTTAGATATGGATGGTTCACAGGAATTAGTAAGTTACTCGAGCACCTTTATAAGGAGAGACGATTTAAAAGAAAATTGGCAGTTAGTTTCAAACATGAAAGTCATTCGGTTGGAAGCTGAACTTCCCAAATTGTACGAGGTTGCTAAATAGGTTGTAAAAAGTAGAGTTGATTTGAACTTAATCTCTTAACAAGACTTGCTTAAGTGTGATCAGTGTTTAGAAATCTATAATTGTTGTCTAAAATTTCATAGAGGGATCACTTGATTTGAGTTTTTTAAATAAGATCTTGAAGAAAATTCTGTTTTGCCCGTACATCTGATGATATAATTGCTGTAGGGTATACAGGTTAGATAATACGTATAGTTAGGCCAGTGCTGTTGGCTAAGTTACTTAGCTTTTTAAAACCGCATTCACAGTAGTGTTACCGGCATCAGTAAATCCCGCAATCACAATTCTTTTAAGTTTTCTGCGCCCACCTTAGGAACTTGCAGGTTTTAAAATATTTCTTTCTAACAGCGCTTCAACGTTACGCCTAATTCCCGAAGGATAATGGCGCCGCGTTTGATACGTTTGAGTAAGTACACTGATAAGATTAAGAATCTACGCCTTAGCCAACATCCCCCTCTCGTAGGGAACATACTCTTTTATTAAAATTCATATCCAACCTCCAAAACGGACTTTATTATTTTTCCAATCAAATTGCAGCTCCATTCTTTTTTAACTTTGGATTGGATAGATGTATAAATAAAATGTTGTCTCGCGCTTTAAAATTTTTTGAACGCTGGTGATAGTTAAAAGCGCCAAGTCTCCCCACTCTATGTTAATAACAACTCAGTATTTTCCCTAACTCCTAAAATTTGAGAGCCTAAAATACTAAATTTCGAACTGACAATCCCAACCCGCACAAATAAGCGGCAAACCCATTGCTACACCTCAACATGCGTTTTTCAGTCATGGTTTATTTACGTTAATGTAAAAGATGTGTGCAGCTGCCTTGAGAACACCTGCTAAAAATTAACTACAAATAAATCACAAAACTAAATTTAAAGAAATATTTTCTACCATTTAGGAAATTTTAAGCGTCTCATTTTATTTGGCGTCCCTAGGCAATTGCCCAGCTCTGCCTGTCAAATACATAGCGATTTTATTCGTCGAGACGCAACAGTTGGATACGAAGGTTAGGCGAGAGCTTTACAGCGCCGACATTTAAACGCGGTGACCGTTAGGCGCAAGGTTTACGTCGCCGGCATTTTAGACGCGGCAACGGTTAGGCGCTAGCTTTACGGCGCCGAGATTTTGGTTGCGGCGGTTAGGCGCGAGCTTTATGGTGTCTAGATTTTGGATGCGGCACCAGTTAGACGAGAGGTTTGTCACGCCGCAATTTTAGACGCGGCGAAAGTTAGGCGCGGGCTTTACAGCGTCGAGATTTTAGACGCTGCAACGGTTAGGTTCGAGCTTCACGGTGTCGATATTTTAGACCCGTCGACGGTTAGGTGCGAGCTTTACGGCAGCGAGATTTTAGACAAGGCGACGGTTAGGTGCAAGCTTTACAACGGCGAGATTTTAGACGCTACAACGGTTAGGCTCGAGCTTCACGGTGTCGATATTTTAGACCCGTCGACGGTTAGGTGCGAGCTTTACCGCAGCGAGATTTTAGACAAGGCGACGGTTAGGTGCAAGCTTTACAACGGCGAGATTTTAAACAAGGCGACGATTAGGCGCAACTTTTACGGCGCGGCGCCGAGATTTTAAACGATGCGATGACCAAGCGCGCTAACGCTTAGGCTATCGAACTTTAGGCGCGGGATATCTTATTTTACATAATTTTGTATTACCTTTGATAATTACATATTAATATCGAAACACGGGTAGGGTGTATTTTCAATCAATATTTTCTTGATGTTATGCTGTCTAAATTTTATTAATATGAACTCAACGAAGTAAAGCTTACAACAATAAATGAAGTTACAGGATATCAATATACCTAAATGTAAAAATGCAAG
Organism: Ctenicera cuprea; assembly: GCA_958336395.1. Lineage (NCBI taxonomy): Eukaryota > Metazoa > Arthropoda > Insecta > Coleoptera > Elateridae > Ctenicera > Ctenicera cuprea. The sequence continues at coordinate 12,469,632 of OY284495.1, read as the reverse complement.
CCATTTATTAATCTATATATCGAAATATAATTGATTACCTTACTGGTATCACCCGTAATTATATAAAGAACTCGTAAATATTTATTTTATGTGGGTTGTTTGCATCTAGGGCTTGCATTTTAAAATTTTTAAGTGATATTCCTTAAGTTTTTTTTGGAAAAAAAAAGTTTCCTTTTATAGATTACATGTTTTGTATTACGCCGTTATAAATACGTTTAACTGTGATATCTTGCGCCTAAAAATACTCGCGCCTAAGAGTTATCACACGTAACTGTCCCCGCGCCTAAGAGATAGGCGCCGTAAAGTTCGCGCCTAAAGATGCCCACTTAAATCTCCATTTCCGTGTAAATTTTTATACGGCTGAGAAGAGAAAACGATTCTCTATCACAATATACCAACAAATACCTAAATTGCGTTTAAAGTATTAGTGAAAAATACTAATGGCAAAATTTGGCCAATAATCTACCAAAAATATTCATTGACAACATTTTTGGATAACGACTAGTTTGCCATACGTTTGTTGGATCCTATATACTTACTTCTTTATTTAAAATTTAATTACTTGAAATATGTATGTTGTTTCTAAATAAATAAATTTTTTTAATTATTTGAAATCCAACCAAGCTCTTCTATTTAAAACATTGGAATCAATCTCTCTTTTCTTATATCTGAGTATTTGCTTGTCTCTCTGTCTTGCCACGCATAATTCAGGTGGCGTCTTAATATGATATTTTATGACAGTAATTTTTATTGATAACTTCTTTCGATTTTTTCCTGATTATTTACGACGTATTTATGGATAGTGTGGGAACAATTCCTACACAGTAAAGAAGATGTTGAAACAACTATTCAGGTAATTAAGCAACCATATCAGAAATGTGCTAAGAGTTTTATTAGATAACTGTGTCTAGGAGTGTCTAAAATGGTATTCTTTATCGCATCATGTCTTTAATTAACCGTAAAAGAAAAATTCTTAAGGAGTTAGGTCTGACGACTATGAGGGCCATGAAAACTCATGACAATTGTACGACAAAAAACTTGTTCTTCATAAAGATAAGTGATTAACAATTGAAATAATAGGCTGGGAGCTATCATGCAGCAAGAACATTTTAAAGGAGAAATGAAATCAGTCTTAAAATGGAATAAGAGGGGGAGATGAACCCAAAAATTTCGTATAAAGTGGTTGTGTGTCATAAAATGCTGATATCATAACGTTAATATTGATGCTTCTTGAATCATAAACCCTATTAGGCTATTGTGTACTTTGCTTTTGATAAAGTCGATAATATTACAGTTATAACGTATAAGTACTGTCTGCTGTTATTCAATACTCCTTGACATTGTACAAGATGAGATAAGATTGAACGGTTGCAGTAATACAATAATTTATTTTTAACTGGTCTGTTTAATTACATTTATTAATTTTCACACACTTCAGGGCAAGAATAGAATTTTTTTCAAGAAATAAGGTACTTACCTATATACCTATTTCTACTTGCAAATGCTGTAAATTGTAGATGTAAAACTAGTCAAATTCGTGTTCTCCTTTTCCTTGTATACTACTTAAAATAAACTAGATACATAAATTTAAAATTGCATCTGTATTTTTTGAGGTGTATTTGGTTGATTTGAGATAAACGAAAAAAGGCTTTTATTGTAATAACGGGATGGTTTTCTAACTGTCCGGGATTCAGGTGGTGCAACCATCTAGATGATTTCTGGTATTAATTTTATGAAATAAAAAATACAGATGCAGCATTAGATAACGTTTAAAAAATTGTTTATAGTCAATAAATGTGTATATTGCATATTAACTGTGAACTTACGAGGTTAGTTCATGCCCAAACCGGAATTTACGCAATGACATAGTGCACCGTCAAATCGGCTGAAATTTTACGCAGTCTTAACTCTGGTTGCAGTTGAACCTTCTCTTCCTGGATTGTCACGAGCACTCTCACAACCCTTTTTTAAAAGGTTAGCTTATTCAAGTACTTGTAAATTTTTGAGTGTACTTTTTGGAAACTGTGAGCTGTCTCTGCGTAAATTCAGCAGATTTGACGCATTCAGTAAAAAGAAATTGAAGTCGGTTTGGCGGTCACTGAATAAATTCAAGATTTGGGGCGAACTCTCCTCGTACATTAATGTAAATACACTTAGCAAAATTTAATTGTATAAATGTACTTTATATTGTTGTTGTTAACTTCACTTGTATTGTGATTTCAAGATATTCCAGCACTGTACTGATAGTTTGATGTATTTATAATGGGAACAATATTACGATGTTACGACCTTAACATTAAGAGAGCTTGTTTGTTTAGTGAAAAAATTATGTCTAGTCAACATCACAATATGTCTTCTTTTGATGGTAGATGAATTGGTATCTTACAGAAATATGTTTACAATTATAGCAAGAAAGAAATGTACTGTCATCCTTGTGACTTTGGTGTTCCTATTTATTCATATTGCTTAAGGCAGTACTTATTTGTTTATATGCACAGACAGTGTTGTCATATATATGTTTTTTCTGTCACAATAGGGAAAACATCTGGCAACACTGTTAGTGCATATAAATCCGACGTGCACTAACAGTGTTGCCAGATATGTTTTCTCCGCTACGATAATCTGGCAACACTTTGGTGCATATTAATCCTACCTTTTGTGATGAATGCCTTCCGCTGCACCATAAATATAAGCGAAGTTGTGATGTTGATTTGACTTAATGACATCTAGAGAATCACCTATTATGCTCTAATACCAAATAGTTCTAGTCACACTAACAAAGTATATTTACAAAGTGAATATATTATGTATACTTGCAGGGTTTTAAGATAAATGATTTTAGATGGAGTAGACGGGATTGAAATAATTGACACTGCACATGGAAATTTTACGATATTTATAATACAACATTAATTAATTGTTAGAAATATTATTTTCTATTTAATTTTGTAGTGATGTTAAAATTAGGACAACACTAATTAGAACATGTTATCTTTTAGTTCAGATATATTGTTTAATAGTTTGTAGGTATTGTTTTTTGTATTTGTTGATTCTTTTTAATGAATATAAAACTATGTAGATAAAATTACCTAAACTCTTTATAAAAAAAGAGGATTGACACAAAAACGTGACGTGTGGTGATAACATTGCATTTTACCAATTTTTGTAGTTTATCTAGTTGTATTATACGTAATTTTTGTAAACTTTCAGTATTGTATTTTCTTGTGATAATTGTTTTTGTTGTTACTTCTTAATAAAGTCCTAGTCGAGATGTGTTTGCTTTTATGCATGTTGTTTTATTAACTCATTATCATTAATATTAAAATGATTTTTCACAAGCTAATCAGTGTCTCGGATGGTGATCTTCGGCAGTGGCGTCTCTTGAATAATTACTATTGAAGAGCGACATAAATTTAAAACAATAAAGTTCCATATGCCTTTCCGATTCACAAAATAGTCGGTGTTTTGAATTATGTGTTTCGTACCTTTTCGTTTAAATATTTTAAATCTTTATACTATATGTTGCTGGGCACTAAAAGACACCACAATTAATTATTTTACAAATACAATAGCTCTTCTCACTTTACACCCGCAAATGCAGTCCGCAAACTTATACATATTTCGTGTTAAATTTTTGCATGTTTTTTATTTTCTTCTATGTATTGCTATGATATTTGGAGGTGTATTTTTTTACTGGAGTATTGTAGTTCCTGGAAGGCAATTTTTGGGATGCTTGCTACAATTCAATTTGAGATTGGAGGTTTGTGAAGGCTGTAAGGTTTTGATATTCTAACTTTTAAACTCGGGGTTGCGTATTATTGCTGTAATTTCGTGTTATAAATTCTAATAATTTATATTTTTCATATTTGTGAGGTTTGTTTGTACTGAAAGAAAAGAAAAACACAATCAGATTGATACGATTTTTATTTATGTTAGTTTTAATTATAATTTAGTTCAGAATTGTTCAAAAGGTTTAATTTATAAGAAGTTTTAGACTTACTTGTTTTGTGCATCGATTAATGTCATTATGGATGTCAGTGTCAATGTCACAAACGTATAAAAGAATACTCATTGTCATGAGATTTATTTGTTTGTTCAAAAAAATGGGAATCAAGAAGGAAGACAAAAGAATGGAAAATTTATTTTAGGTAGTTACGACTCGTCTTTGTAAACAAAGACAGAGAATTTTATATCCTCTGGGTGAATAAAGAGGAAAAACGAGTTTAAAAGTAATGTAAAAGTGATTGTGAATATAAAAGAAGAAAATACAACTAACTAATTATCAACGAATTGTGAAAAGTCCAGAAGAATAACAAGTATAAAGCGATCCAGAAAGTTTTTCCAATTGTGATGGTGGTAAAACCAAGTTTAAAATAATATAAAACAGACCAGAGGAAGATTCAAACTAAAGGCGAATGTTTGTGGTTACTTGAGAAACCTGTAAACTAGTGAAGTAGAAGTTGGACATTCATCGTTTGCTCGAGTGAAGGATATCCCAATAAGGAGACGTTAAGATAAGTGTTCTCTTTTTAAACGACGATAGTATTTAGTAAAATTTATTTGATTTTTCGCAAATTTCATTAGAAAATTGATTTATTAAATAAAACCTTTTTTTTTGTAACGTTGATATTGTTTTGTGTGTATCCTATCTCAAATTTATTTATTAATAACTTGTCTTACAAGCTAAATAACGACCCTGAGAAAGTTAATAAAGAGTCTCATAGAAAATATAATTTACAATTGCGTGAATTGCGGGCATTTAGGGAATTGTTTTCTAGTAAGTACATGCACACGCATATCATTGTAGTATATTAAAAATCCGAATCCCTTCTACCTGTCTTAACTTTTAGTGGCTACTAGAAGCCACATATTTACGCTTCTATTATATAAGGCACATATTCATTTGCACAGCAGGCTGCTACAGTTTTCGATAAAGATAAGCAAATATGGATGTCTACGGTTTGTGTGCATAACTGGAACATAATCTGCAAATAGCTGGCATTCTCTGCAAGGAACACACCCGTTGGGCTTACGGATTCCTTCCATCGGGCTAGATTTACTTTCGGCAGGATCCGGGACATCCAATACCCAAAACGACTCTGGAGAGAGATGTAGGTCAGATCATGCAAACGAAACCGAGCGCGAATTCGTATTTAACTCAAATTAGGTTTACAAAGTACATTGCAGCTGAGATTTCAAAATCGTAAATATCTGGAAATGTTTCATTACCTACAATTATATGTTATCGCCCTAGTTTACTAGACTACCATTTACAGTTAAAAAGAAAACAAAATTTTAGATAAGACTAACCTTATGTAACCGAACTTACCATACATAATCACCATTAATAAAAATCTGTAAGACATTTATTTATATACAGCCAGAAAGAGTTTTAAATGTGAAAATTATAAATTAAAACACTAATGAACGGGACCAATTCGAAGGAAAAGTCGGTATATTTATTTTAAAGATTATTTGATGTTATTCACGCTGGGACGTAATACAAAATTATAAACATTGTGATGATTACTTAGTTAGCTGCGTAGTTGAGAATATACAACACTGCGTTATGCATTCGGTACATATCTTACATCTTAGCATAGTTTATATTGCAATGATATGCGTGTGCATGTACTTACTAGAAAACAATTCCCTAAATGCCCGCAATTCACGCAATTCTAAATTATATTTTCTATGAGACTCTTTATTAACTTTCTCAGGGTCGTTATTTAGCTTGTAAGACAAGTTATTAATAAATAAATTTGAGATAGGATAAACACAAAACAATATCAACGTTACAAAAGAAAAAGTTTTATTTAATAAATCAATTTTCTAATGAAATTTGCGAAAAATCAAATAAATTTTACTAAATACTATCGTCGTTTAAAAAGAGAACACTTATCTTAACGTCTCCTTATTGGGATATCCTTCACTCGAGCAAACGATGAATGTCCAACTTCTACTTCACTAGTTTGCAGGTTCCTCAAGTAACCACAAACACTCGCCTTTAGTTTGAATCTTCCTCTGGTCTGTTTTATATTATTTTAAACTTGGTTTTACCACCATCACAACTGGAAAAACTTTCTGGATCGCTTTATACTTGTTATTCTTCTGGACTTTTCACAATTCGTTGATAATTAGTTAGTTGTATTTTCTTCTTTTATATTCACAATCACTTTTACATTACTTTTAAACTCGTTTTTCCTCTTTATTCACCCAGAGGATATAAAATTCTCTGTCTTTGTTTACAAAGACGAGTCGTATATAACTAAAATAAATTTTCCATTCTTTTGTCTTCCTTCTTGATTCCCATTTTTTTGAACAAACAAATAAATCTCATGACAATGAGTATTCTTTTATACGTTTGTGACATTGACACTGACATCCATAATGACATTAATCGATGCACAAAACAAGTAAGTCTAAAACTTCTTATAAATTAAACCTTTTGAACAATTCTGCACTAAATTATAATTAAAACTAACATAAATAAAAATCGTATCAATCTGATTGTGTTTTTCTTTTCTTTCAGTAAAAACAAACCTCACAAATATGAAAAATATAAATTATTAGAATTTATAACAAGAAATTACAGCAATAATACGCAACCCTGAGTTTAAAAGTTAGAATATCAAAACCTTACAGCCTTCACAAACCTCCAATCTCAAATTGAATTGTAGCAAGCATCCCAAAAATTGCCTTCCAGGAACCACAATACTCCAGTCAAATCATACAACTCTGAATATCATAGCAATATATTACATTTAAAAAAGTTTTTAAAAAGCGTGGGCGTATACTACGGGTTTTGCTAGTTTTATTTAAAGCTTTACATCGTGATTAAAGTGCTATTGTTTTCGAATTATCGCAATTCCAATTCAGCTGTTTATAAAAGCTGGAATGTAACATTTTCATCCCGGGGGAAGGTTTGTTTATACGATAATATGAACATATGATAAGAACGCCAGCCAAAAGTGCAGCATTAGTAAGCTTCTCTCTTGCTGTGTTATTATGGCACAAATCCTCTTGTTGGAAGTTTTATCTTGTTTCTTTACACAGCCGCGGTGTTGTTTTAAAAACAGTTCTTGCCTGAGACGCCTATCTGATATTTTGCCACCTCACAACGTTTCATTAAAAAATCGCTTTCCTATAGTAAAACGTAATAAGCATTCTAGCGTAACATTATAGTTACCTTACGTTACGACGCTCAAGATTTATGCGAACTTTCGAACGCTTAGCGATCCATCAGTTCTTAACTCATGTTCTACTAAAAACGAGGAATTCGTTCACACTAGAGCACGTGTTGTAATGTGACATGCAACATTCTTTGATTCTCGTTAAGAAACCAACAAGGATCAAGCGTGAGCATCGTTCATACTTGAACATGTGTTACATTACGCTTTTACGTAATTACGTTAAGACAGAATGCTTAGATGTGTATGCAGCCTTAGGTCTTGTACAAATTTAAACCTTCTGGCGTAATGTAACGCAACAATGTGTATTAACACCCCGAGGACTGAAACGAACACATCCATCAGTTGTTTGGTAACTCGTATTCAACTAAAAACTGGGAAATTGGGGCGGACCCGGCGGCATAGCAGTTACGTCATCAATGTTTCCCCAAACAAAGTGGTCAATTGGCGTAAGGTCGGGAGACCTATGTGGCAAAACAACTTAACTACTTTGTCTAATGCAACAATTTTTGAAATTAAGGCACTTTGTTACTGAAATGCGACCTTTGCAAAAGAGCAGTTTCAAATTAGTTTTATACTGATTTTTTACGAATAGGATGTAGATCTACTTTTTTAATACTTTCCCATACTTCCTGTAGGTATTTATGAGAAGTTATTAGAATATGGCGTCATAATAAGCCTATTGGGTTAAGTTGTTGCCATACAAAAGTAATAGTAAAAAAACTGTCGAGCTTCAAAAAATTTGGAAATCTTTTAAAAAAATTATTTTTCAAAAGCTGATCGCATAATCTATGTATTAAATCCTTAACTGTCTCACTATAACAACACAACGTGATCTTGCTTCTCGACAAAATTTATCACCGTAACACGACGGGGGCCTTTTGCAACTCCACTCAGTTTATTGATTATTTTCGACAGTTATTTATCTGGCTGTCACTGCTGTTGCTATAATTTGGTTATTTATGGTTTACTAAGGTTTACTAACGATAAACTCTAAGTTATTGTAATAAAATTTGGCTTCAGACAAGACAGAAATGATTTTAGGTTGCATCGACGTTCTAAATAACAATGAAGGTCGACGTCGGAACAAATAAACAGTATTATATCCTCAATAAATAAAAAAATTGTGGAGTAAAATTTTTCAAAAAAGCTAAAAAACGCCACGATTTTTTTTTAAATTTTTTAGGCTCAAACAGATACAGGTAGGCTACAATTTGGTTTGTGTTCCAATTCGCTAATTTATTCCCCATCACATCCAGTTTTTAGGGGACGATTTGGTCCTCTGATTTTTAGCTTTTTTAATTCCAACAAATGTTTTTTTCAAAAATCTATACATTCTCAAAAAGTTTATACTATTATTTTTATGTGTAAGCTTCAGTATCATGTAGTATGTTCTTATTATTACAACTATTATGCGGCTATGCTCTCGGTATAGTAGTAAGAATGGTAGGATGCTATTGCAGTTAATGTTAGGGCGTGAAATGTTATTATTAAAATATTTTTGAATACATGATAAGCAACAAAATTTAAAGCATTGGAAAGTCCAGGAGAAGTACTTCGCTCAGTTTTTGGCAACTTAAAAAATAATTACCCATCGCGCGCCGCATGGGTTGCATAATCTCAACTGTAGCCGTATTCTTTTCGAGTTGAGACAGGTCGAAGTGACCCGGATTTAATATATAGAAAGAATTAGCGCACTCCCCATATAATTTATAAATCTAGGACTTCGATCCGCTACACTATCTACTTAGCATACTTATTATAAAAAAAACGGAATCAAAAACGTCATGGTTCATAGCACACGGGCTTTGCTACTTATATGGTAAATTTGTAAAATAATTGAAATAGGTAAAGGATACGCTTTGTTTGTTCTTCAATGATCTAAAAAATGTGCTTTACTACGCCAAATTGCTCATTACTAAAATAAAATTCTTAATTTAAATTTTAGATATATTGGCATTTAAAAGGACTTCTAGCTAATCAATTTATTTTTCTATTTGCTGGTTTGTTAAAGTTTTTTCCCACGATCCCCCAAGAAAGCCTTCATATTCATTTAATGTAGTAGGTACGAAAATTAACGAGTTCATACGTGTGCGTTATTTTCCTAACTCAAAAACGTGTTAGGATAAATAACTTTTAAAAAAAAAAGAAAACCGACTTCAAATAAAAACACAAAAGTGACATAAGTTAACTAAAAAGCAAAAAATAAATGTTTTTTATACAACAGTTTAATACTTATTTGTTGTTCTGTTTAATGTAATTAAGAAATTGTTGTTTATTATATAATTATTAATTGTTTTATAATTTTTAAGTCGGTGCCAAGTAAAACATAAAAATTCGAATCTAATTTGTTATTGTAGCAAGGTATATAATTTTTATGTTTTACTGGGCACCGACTTAAAAATTATAAAACAATTAATAATTATATAATAAACAACAATTTCTTAATTACATTAAACAGAACAACAAATAAGTATTAAACTGTTGTATAAAAAACATTTATTTTTTGCTTTTTAGTTAACTTATGTCACTTTTGTGTTTTTATTTGAAGTCGGTTTTCTTTTTTTTTTAAAAGTTATTTATTTTACAATTTTAAGTGATGGGCAGACTTAGTAAGGGTGCTTCTCGAATGAGGAAACGATTGCTAGTTGAAACGGAAGATGAAATACGGAAACACTAAAAAAGTCCGTTAAAAAACTAGATTTTGAGGAGTATCTTCGAAGTTCAAGCTCCAATACCAATGAAATTATAATGGGACCACCTTGGAACTATACTGAACCTAACACCAAAAAATCATTAAAATCGGTTCATAAACAAAAAAGTTATGCCCGAACATACATTAAAAAAAAAATAAAAAAAAAAAAAAAAAAAACATATATACAGACGAATTGAGAACCTCCTCCTTTTTTTGAAGTCGGTTAAATAAAAGGCGAAGCAGTATAAGCATCGTGATTGGCCGGAGTGCTGTAGAGGTATCTGGCAAGTTGCTCGCGATTGGCTGCGCCAGGCGTCTGTCACGAAAATTTAATGTCAAATGTATATTTTATTGACAAGAGTTACCCTACACATTACGCATTATTATAAGTATTTCTGATCATAGTTTAAGCAATTTCACTTTAGAAATATGGGTATTGACTTAAGTTGCGATGATTTTATGGAATTTACCCCACCGAGTGCCGTTTAAGCAGCAAAAGCAGTTCGTTAAATCTATTACCCAAAAAGCCGCAGCAAAGGTACAAATTGTTTTTTGGCCGTGAAAAAAATATTGTACATAACTCGCTGGAAAGTGACAAACACACTCGTGTGATTTCCGCACTCGGCCTGCGGCCTCGTGCCATTCCCACTTATGTGTTAAGTGTCACTTTCCGTGTTCGTTATGTAATATACTATAACTGTTGAAAAGAAATAATTGTTTCTTTTGCTTTAATTTCATTGTATTCTCGTAGGCATTGGAGTCCGCAAACATGTGCGTGATTGAGCGTAGCGGCGCAGTGTTAGGACCATTTGAGATCCGATTGTACTAACTAATAAGGCTAGAACGTAGACATAAAGTATGTTTGAAAATATGAATTATTCAATTTTGTTAAAGTATGGGAAAGTCTAGGGGAAATTCGCCCCCTTTATTTAAATTTCCATTTTACCGTGAATTTACGCAGTTTTAATTTTACAAATAACTTGCTAGCAGACAATGCAACACCCATATCTGATTTTCAAATATTCATGGAAAATCACAGTAACCTCACAGAGTGTAGGTATTAATTATCAAGTTCTGTTCAAATGGTTTATATGATATAATAGTTTTTTTCTACCTTGGCTTTACCTACATTCATTTTTAACAGATAACCTATTTTCCCCATTTTTTTTACCAAATAACACTTGTAATAGAAAATAATAGACAACGCTAATACTTGATTTTAAAATCCTTCGGACAAAATACGTTTAGAATAATGTGGTATTACATGTTCAGTTGAAGTAGTTGATATCTTTGTTTGAGTTTCACACACATTTATTTTTAATTGATAATCCACTTAACGCATTTTTTAATGAAATAACCTTTATCGTAGATACTAATTATTGAAGTACGTTGTTGATAGTAATTATAATTAATTTATATTTTAACCATAATTGAAAATACCTATACGACTTGTCAACAGAACAATAATTGCAAGTCATGTAGACTTGTACGTGATTTGCTTAACGTTAACGGCTTAACGCATGTCCTAGTTTATTACTTATGCTTCATGCGACACACTTTCGATTGCGTAATTTGACAGCGGTGGTGTCAAACGTGGTATTGTGTTTTATTCCACGCAAATGTCATGTAAATTGCGAGGTTCTTTACACAATAATGACATAAACTCTAAGACATGTTCAACCAATTCCATGAGATAATGATCAGGTGGTTAGAATACTTTAATAATGACCCGTAAACCAACAAAGAACCTACACCCTGGGTGCCGAAAGCTGGACCATCATCTTACCGATGTGTCCAGCGGTTCAAAACCTGCAAGTTTAACAGCGAAGTTCAACAATTCTAACGTCAGTAGTTAACAGAGGGGAAGTAATGAAAATTATAACAGAATTGTAATTGGATGATTCACTGGTGACGGCATGGGGTCCAACACGAAATAGTGCGCCGGTAGACTTTAAAATGGCAGCTCCGTCACCCGTTTTTCTTAGGTTTTGGTTGGTTTAGAACCAGATTAAAAGTTGCATTAACAACAATAAGTCTGCTTAACGTAAGAGTAGCGGTAGCTTAGAGGTTGAGCGCTCGTCTGTAACGCTAAAGGTCTGGGGTGCGACACCCCATCGCAGCAATAAAAATGGATGTTGCAATCCGCCACTGAAATTCCCCAATCCGGTGTAGGTAGCCATGGGGTCTTGGCTAAAACCTTCTTTGGTATTCGTCGGTCGGATTCGACGTTAAACTGTAGGACCCCCGTACTCTACCATCAGCGCGAAGGTAGAGCATAGAAGGGTGTCGGAGCGGAGCCCAGTAGTGGGACGAAAAATCGGATTGCAAACACTGTATTCGGGGCGTCTTTGCGCATGCGTATTTTAGATTTAAATAAACTGTATTCTTGTGTGGCTTTGCGCATGCATAGTCCAGATGTAAACGGACTTCATTCTAGAACGCGTTTGCACATGCGTGGTCCAGATGCTTCCAGATATAGACGAGCTGTATTCTAAGCGTCTTTGCCCAAGGTAGGGCTCAACCCCACCTATGATGTTATCAAGCCCCAGCTAGAAGAATAGACATAACGTTTCTTACCAAATTGGAAAAAAAATCACTTCAAACTAATCAAAAGAAATATATTTACTTAATAATAAATTTATGCAAAAATTAGTTATTTCAGAACCAAGAATAGTAAATATTTCTAAGCTTTACTTCTTAATAATTATAGGTAATAAATAACTCTCGCGTCGGCTTATCGCGACACAGGGCGGATCATGGTTTTGCGCGACAAGCAGCAGGCGACGCTTTAGCGGTGCACATACTTGTACTGTGGTAATAATTAGCATGCGTTAGCGTCTTCCATAATTTTCTAAAAACTATACAAAGGGGTATAAGGACTTGCAATTTTGAATATTAAGTATTATATGCATAATAAAATTGATTAATTTTGAACTTAATAATTAATAATACTTAATACAAAAGAAATATTTGAACGCTCCAACCGATAATGGTATTTAATTATTTATATTTACGCGTTTTAATTTTATATACTTCGGGATTTTAAGTGCGAAATTTTATAATACAAAGACTCTGTTAAAGGCAGTATAAAACAATTGAGAAAAAATATCAAAGACTTGTTGAAATGTGCTATTATTGCAAGACGCGTTCTAGTTTTAGTCTAACAGATAAAATCTTAAATTGTTTTTGTTTTTCTAAGATCATATTCTTTTACGTACATTATCATTTTTTGATATATACTTTGTTAGTTAGAGGCACTGCATATTTTCACGAGGTGAAAATTAGTTTTCCTAAAAAACTAAATAATTTCTTAGTTTTTTCCCAGGCTTACTACAAAGTAACCAAACTTCAAAATGTAACTTGTTATTCATATCAAATGTTATAAGTAAACATGACCAAGTTTGGATGTGTTACCGAACAAACACGAAATTGAGATATTTTAGTTTAGACTAGTTCAAACGCAAAGCTCCTACTCTCCCTAGGAACCAATCAATTTTCGTAGGCTAAATACGAAATGACCGATTAATTTAGGAATGACTGATTTTCGAGAGAGAAGTTTTAGTTTGGCCTAAAATTTTCAAGACAAAAAAAAAGTTACTTAGGATAAACTAGATATGCGTATCGATTTAGGATGGTGATGCACAAAGCAAGATTTCTTGTCTTACTCGGCAACTTCTTGTCTTGTCTTGCTTAGCAAGACAAAACAAGAAGTAAAACAACTTCTTGTCTTGCAAATTTCTTGCTAGCCTTATTCTTGTCTTGCTAGCGAGACTTTTGTTTATTTCTTGTTCTTGCTAGATGGGGGATTCCCCGAGCTATCGAGTCTCGATAAAGCGGCGCCGGCTTCCTGTCGCGTGCGCCTACTCGTTAAACGCCTTTGTACCGCGTATTACTGACTGAAAAACTTTTATATTTGGTTAGCGTGTTTGGTAGTTAGTAGACTAACATAATACTTTACTTGCATATATTTTTTTTTGTTTCTTTGCATTAACAATTTAATTTTTGTATTTTATCGGTGCATTCCAAATGAAGCACATATTAAACAAATAGCAAAAAACGGTATTTATTTATTTTTAGAACTGTCAGTTTTGAACTTTTACATCTGCTTCGGTTTCCCCATGGTTTTATTGTACTAAAATAGCAGTTTTGCGAAAAAACTTGGTTTTGATATTACTGATTTTTGCATTTTGTTTGCAACGCACTGTTTATTAAGAGTTATCTATATTAAATGTAGAACAATTTACTGACTGAATTTATTGATCAGATTGGAACCTACCTACAAAATGTTCCTGTTCATTTTTTAATTGGCAGGGGCTATTCTATTGCCTAATCATGGGTCTATTATGAAAATAGCTCATTTATCGCTCATATTACATTGCAACAAAACTTATAAATTATTATTTTGCACTACAGTATCATTTTGTTTTCACACACCCCAGTTCCGGAAACGTTAAAATCGGCGTTTTGAAACTTTTGTTTTATGTATCTACATGAAACAAGAAATCTTGTTTCTTGCAAACGTCTTGACAAGAAATCTTGTTCTTGCTCCAGCTAGTCTTGTTTTGTCTTGTTTCTTGCACACCTACTTCTTGTTCTTGTTCTTGCAGCAAGAACAATGTATTTCATTTGACTAAATTATATTATTGTTAAAGTTGTGTAAAGTTCTGTTTAATTTAGACACATTATTTATGAGTTTAATCAAATCGCAACCCGTAACGTGATAATATAATAGGTTGGTTGTCAAGAAATTGACAATGCAAAAACACACTTTACACATATTTTGATGCCAAATTATTAATAGATGTGCAAGATAACTGTATTATTGTGTGAACACATGATGTCCTCCAGTTCCTTCAGTTATCATACTTAAAATACAGAGACTAAATAAGTAGTAAAAACAATACTTTATCTATGTATTGTTATATAGATATAAGATCTGTTTTTTACTGTAACTCAGAAACCGATTTCACATAATAGGCTCAGTCCGGTCTTCGTAGGCTGGTGGCTGGATCCGTTGAACCAAGAGCTAGTAATTCAGACGTTTGGGGTTCAAATTCCCACCATGCATGTGTGACGTCTTGTGTAGGGTTAAGAAACACAACTTTTCTTGTGATTTAGTCAATG
Source organism: Ctenicera cuprea (assembly GCA_958336395.1). NCBI lineage: Eukaryota > Metazoa > Arthropoda > Insecta > Coleoptera > Elateridae > Ctenicera > Ctenicera cuprea. The sequence continues at coordinate 12,454,623 of OY284495.1, read as the reverse complement.
GTCAGTAATACAAATAATTTTTGTACCTTATTCATTTATCGAAACATAACAAAATTGAGATTAAAGTATAGTATTTGACAATTGATATTCTTTTATCTCCCAATTTACTTTAATTGTACAAATAGTGAACTTTCCCATACGAGATATCAGTACTTACCGTATTTGCAAAAGTGTAAATTATAATTATAACACTGGTTAACAATGATTTTATTGTCATTGGTATTAGGTCAATTTTAGGGTTACTTTGTGCAGCTGATTCGGAATTTGCTATCAGTTTTATTAGATTGGCTCTAGTTTTTCAGATAATGCTCCGTTTTACAAAGTGTGAAAGAAAAAAAACAAGGAAAACCCAAAATTAAAAGTGTATTAAATAAATCTCAAATTAAACAAAATAAAATGAACGGAACATTAAAAAGTATTACATTGTTTGCAAAGAACATGTTAAGAATTAAAAATGATATAATAAATCGCTCCTAATGCTCGGTAAAACGCCGTTTGTATGACTTTCTTTTGTGTTGGTCTTCAGGACAATCACGTATCCAGCGATAGTCTGCCATCATGTGTCTATCCCATCTGCCTTGATACCTTTCCTCCATAGTCTTTATGTCCTGGCGAAACCGCTCCCCTTGTTCCTCACTAAAATCACCCAGGTTTTTCGGAAATCTGTCTAAGTGGCTATGGAGAAAGTGTACGTTAATGCTCATATTAGCACCTAATTTCTTAAAATTAACGAGCGTATTTTGCACCAGTTCTTCATAATTCTCTGCTTTATGGTCACCCAAGAAGTTCTTAACAACTGAGATAAAACAGCACCAGGCAGAAGCTTCAACATCAGTCATACATTTTATGAAATGCGAAGCGTTAATGAGTTTGCGAATTTGAGGACCATCAAAAATTCGTGCCTTTAATTTTTCCATACTTAGTTTAGGGAACGATGTAAAAATGTATTTAAAGCATTCCTTGTTTTTATCTAAGGCTTTAACAAATTGTTTCATGAGTCCTAGTGGTGGAGTGGTGGGAGAATGATATTATCTCTGTCAAGCAATGGCTCATTCACGATGTTCGCTGTGCCTATAGTCAAATTTTCTCTTAGTGGCCATGTCTTTTTCGTCCAATAATCCTGCTTTGCTCTACTATCCCATAGACAGATGAAGCAAGGGTATTTCGTGTATCCACTTTGCTGTCCAAGCAAGAAATTCACCATCTTTAAATCAACGCAAACAGACCACTGGTGGTCTTGATAGCGGATCTTCTGCAAAACCATTTTTATGTTTTCATATTCTTCTTTAAATTTTGTTGAGTGGCCAATTGGAATGGATGCATAGCGATTTCCGTTGTGCAGTAAAACACATTTCAAGCTTCTTTTAGAACTGTCAATAAAAAGCTGCCATTCTTTTGGTTGATATTTAGGCAAACCCATTTCTAAAAGAAGCCCTGGAATGTCATTGCAATAAACACGCTCTTCATTTCCGCTAAAGTACGGGAAAATTGTCTGCTCTCTTGTTCTGTAAGTTGTTATTGTAACTTCTGGCTTTAGACAGTTTTTTTCTGTCAATCTGGATGCTAGACGTTCAGACGCTTGTTTTGACAGATTTAGATCCCGTACCAAATCATTCAGCTCGTCTTGAGAAAACTGTTGTGGTGTTGATAACCTCCTATCATATTCACTTTCACTAGAAGACTGTGTGGTGGGCTGTAAGTCCGGCAGTACTTCGACATCTGACAACGGAAGCTCGGACTGTGAGGTAAAAACTGGAATAGGAATTTCCACGTACGTTTCTTGTAGCGGTTAAAGCCTTTCACAATCACAACACAAAAATTACAATCGTCGTGATGGTTTTTCGGTTCTGTCCACACCATAGGGACGCCAAAGTTTAAGCTACTTCTCTCTCCTTTTGTTCATTGCCGTAGAGACCCTTTACAGGTTTTGCAAACGTTATGGGGAACCCAAGGTTTGCCTTGCTTCCTAATTGTGAAACCAAAATAAGCAAAATATGCTTGTTTTACAAAATTAGTAATATTTTGCCTTTGTTTCTCCACAAACGTAGCAGAATACGTCTCGATGGTTAAGGCAAGCTCTTCGTGACGAACTCATATCTATGCGAACGCTTAAAATATTGTATTAATATGATGCTTGCAGAAATTAAGTAATATAAAAACACGTCTTTCTTCCACGGCTCGCTCTACACAACTAAGTAAATGAGTGCGGTAACGTACATGCAAATTGTTGTGACATGTCGCGACATGTCGCAACTTGTTACAACGCCGTCATAACAAGCGTCTGTTTAGCGTAATATAAAAATTACAACGGTGCAATACTAGGCACACGTCAAGAAAGTGCAGCGTTACTGAGGTAAATTCTAAATTTGAAGTTTATAAATTATCTAAAAAACTAAAGCCAATTCAGTAAAAACAAAAATTGTTTTTAAATTCAATGCCCCAAAGTACCCTAAAATCACATAAACATCTTTGGCAACGAAAAAATATTTTTTTTTGTTGGGTTGTGTATAATGTACACTTCACTGACTCTTAGATTTATAAGAAAACAAGATGTATAAGCAATCCTCTATTCTATCCATATCTATAGCCTTTATTACAGCTCAGTCAGTCGTTTAGCGTGACGCCAGCCAAGATAATGTCAGCTTTTGGTAGATAATTAGCATAATTCTTAGAATATTTACAACTAATTGAAAAACACGATCAGGTCCCCTTTAAATTATAATAAGATGCAGAAAAATGCACAAATGTGGAAACTAAAGTTTGTGTCAATTAACTGTAGTTAATGTCATGCGTGCAGAAACGAAGACATTTTGATGCTATATCATATACTGCTGAAGCCGAAATGTTTATCATCACCCGTTTAATAAGCAAAAAAGTACCAAATTCCAATTTTCAAAAATCCAGAGTACTTCACAGTGAAATTTAAAAGTTGTGTAAAAAAACCCTGCCTTAAGTTTTTCTCTCAGATCCGGAGCTCAAATTTCAAAATTTTAATTTTGGAAATAACGCTACCAAACAAATATGTCTAACTCCCGCTTCCGGTTTCCGATTTTTTTGGAAAAGCTTAGCAAACTACAATTTATGATGTACTTTTTCATAAAAATCAGTCCAGTACTTCCGTTTTTAAAGGTGTCACACAAACACCTATCTACCCACCCACCCACCCACCCACAGACAGACATTTTTTTAAAAACAATGTTTTGGGGTCTTGAAGTCCAAAACGTGCATTCCCATTAAAATCTAGACTTCTAAAATGCTTACGAAATCAATTATTCATAGGTTCGAATTAATCTCTAAGTACTATGATTAATGATCAATATTCTATAAGTGTTTGGTATAAAGAGCACGATAACCAAATATTAATATTTCAGAAAAAACACTTAAAAATCCCACTTACACTGTATTTACATTAGTATACATGTATCGTCATTACAGACATTATTAGTAATTATTATTAGGCTTATGATAATTATGCACTAAAACGCTGCAATATAGGCATACAAATATGCATTTACAACCTAAAAAGTATGCATTTAAATATGCAGTAAAAAACTGCTTCTCTCATAAACTGTAAGCAAAAAAAGTATCAAAATGCAAACTTGGGATTTGGAAAATTAATTATACAACATGATGCATTTGATAACATGGTGTAGTAAATTTAAATGTAAATTTGACCCTATTGTCGGCTTGAATATTTTGATAATAGAAATTTTTTTTCTCAACATTACAGGACACTATCCCGACATGTTGTAATTTTTCAGTATATTGCAAACTGGTCGATTTAACAAAGTAATTTAAAAATCTACAAATATTAAAATTTCAAACTATTCCTATACTTCCTGATGTGTACCCTTTACAACAAAACAGTGTCTATCTAATTATCTATGCAACTTCTTTTTCCATTTCTTATTATAGGCCAATGACTTGTTTTAATACCCGCAACTAGCGCGGGTTCTGTGAGCCTTCTTCGCACGTATGCCGGGCTGGAAGCTGGCCTAACCTGTCGAAAGGGGAAGAAGTTCCACTAAATGGTTTGTTAGTATAACAACCGGGACGGACGGCTTAACGTGCCCTCCGAAGCACGGCTGGTTGCAGATATACCCTTATGTATTGGTCACCCATCCGAGTGGGGACCAGAGCGGACAGTGCTTAACTCGTAATACCGTGTGACCGGCATCCGCAGTTCTCTGCCATGCAACCAACTCCCTATGCAACCTAACGGAAGCATACCGTACAACGTGCATCAACGTTGACAATAGTTAAAATATGCATATATTACCGAAAATGTCTAAATATGAATTTGCGTAATTATATAAATGTGGCAATGCACAACTAGCCTAAGACTACTTATTATATTGGTAATGTCTGTAACGTTGAAACATGTACACTAATGTAAATAAAGATTACGTGTTTTTTTAATATTTAACCATAGTACAGTTCCACAAGTACTTAATCGCATCAATCAAAATTGTAAGAACGGTAATTGTTGTTTTTATCTGAAACAAAAGACTATTCAAACTGTTATCAATACAGTCAAAAATAAAGTACTTGAACTATTTCATACATAAAAAAAATATCCCTACTCTCCAATTAAGTATAAAAAGCTGTCCGTTCAAATGTAGATAATTAGTCAAAATGATTCAACTAGTAACGGTGATTGCTCTTGTTCTTGGCAGTGCTCTTGGTAAGTAGAAAATCAATGTTTTAATGTTATGGGTTTTTAAAACAAATTTAATTTTGTAATGCTACTAGATGACATGTTCACAAATTCTGTTTTCCATTTATAAAAGTTTACGGATTTTTTTTGACCATTTAATCAAAAACACCATTTCTTTTGAAACATTTGAACATTACAGAAGTGTGCCTTCTCGTAAATACAAAACCCACGTCTGTAGCTACCGATACCGCAGGCACACCAGAATTGTAATTTACTTGCATTTAAAAATACTTTAAGTATTTTTAATGACCAGGCATTAGTACTGTGCTCCTATGGCTGATTGCTAACACAATCTTTATAGCAATGCGATACAAAACTTTAACATACTTTTTTTTTATTGCAGCTGGGCCTGTATTGGAGCCAAACGACAATGTTGACTGGCGAATTGTTGGAGGCACTCCTGCAGGAGTAGGCCAATATCCTCATCAAATTTCTTTGAGAACAACTAGAAATCAACACTTCTGTGGCGGTTCAATCATTAATCCCAATTGGATTTTGACTGCAGCTCATTGCGTATACGGGTATGGCATGCTTCTTTTAAAATAAGCTAGATCTTTGTATTAAAACCAGTTCACTAAAATGATAAATTGAAACTTAATCTGTAAATCAGTTCAATTTTATAATAAAAGTTGTCCCGTAAAGACAGTAAAAGACCCGAACAACTTTTGTAAATTAAAAAAATCAGATTTGGTTTCAACTATGGCCAGGATAGACCACGACGCGTTGCGTTTTTATTAGAACTATTCAGGCGGCCACAATCGTAGCCATAGTCGAAACCAAAAGAGACAGCTGTAATGTGCCAGAAAGGCCAAATCTTTTTTCTGCAATATAGCTGTACATAGAGGGCATTGTATTTGTAAGTCTCTATTGAAGATTTTAATTTTTGTTAAGACTGATTCTAACCATTAGGTATAACGTTGCAAGTAGCTATTTGCCAAATCACCCTGTACAGCAAGAGACAGGTGTAATGACGTTAGTAGTGGTCGCGTATAGGTAACCCACATTTTGCGCATAAACGACAGACGTTTTTATAAAGTAGTAAACAAGAAACAAATGTTTCGTAACTACGTTGGTCGTTGCTAGTGTCTGTCTGATATGTGTGTTGCCTATAAGCGATTACTAATAGCTTCATTACATATGTCTCTTGCTGTACGTATGTATAGTAAAATAAGGTGTTAGTGTTAGTATGTAGCGAAGATTTCTTGTTTCAGACAATCTGCTAGTTCTATGCAAATCGTTGTTGGAACAAACTACCTAAATTCGGGCGGATGGAGTTATGGCGTGTCTCAAGTAATTTGGCATGAAAGTTATAGCCAACAGAATAATATAAATGACATAGCTGTCCTCAGAGTAGCTGGTAGTATTAGTTACACCCAGGCAATTCAACCTATTAGCCTTGCTACTTCAACGACCCCTGGAGGTGTAGGCTGTGTGTTGTCTGGATGGGGTTTGACCAGTTATCCATCGCAAAACGTTCCAAACACTCTGCAACATATTTCTTTGGCTTCCATTACCATTGGACAGTGCCAGCAAGCTTTGCCTGGTTATCCAGTATATGTTTCAAACGTATGTACCCGTGAACCAAGCGGTAGAGGAGCATGTCAAGGCGATTCTGGCGGTCCATTGCTCTGCGGTAACGTACAACATGGTGTTGTATCTTGGGGCATTCCTTGCGCTAAGGGTAACCCTGACGTCTTCACTAGTGTGGCTTATTATCGCAACTGGATCAGAAGTAAAACTGGTGTATAAAAATCGACTTTAAATCTGTAATAATTTAATAATAAAGCAATGATGCAATTAACAATTAGTATTTTTTTCTCCAAACGTTCATATTTTTTTTAGATAATTGAGATACTCAATTAACTTATGAGGTCATAGTTTTGAGTTGCTATTACACCAAATAGCATATGATAATAACATTAGTTATAGCTTTATTGATAATAATAATTATAATTAATTTATTTGTTAGTCATATCACATCACTGAAACATGTAGTAAGCAGCCGAAAACATAATATGAATCATCAGTACATTAAGGTTATACAAATTCATAATTATTTACGAAATCAGTCACAAGTTTATTTATATTTCATTTTTGCTGGATTCTGGACTGGAAGGCTTAGGGCAAAAGATTTACACGCACTTAGGCACTTAGCAAGGACCTATTAGGCTACATCCAGTTAACAGCTTCGCTGCCTGTGCTTCACTCAAGCCACCTAACCTTTTAGACGGACGTAAGGATGTCAGCAGTTGGTGAGTTGCTGATGGTGATCATGTTCTGCCAAAAATCCCCCAACATGTGCATGTGTTTATTTACTCGACAGTGTCCTGTCAAAATCCCCACAATTAGTCGTACATTTTTGCAAGACAGTTGCGTACAAAATTTAGCCATCTTATATGATGGCGCGGCAATAGTTTCTTTTGCTTGGCGACAGCTTTGCCTGTTGACCTATCTGTTTATGTGTCTATCAAGGGTTTTTTGAAGTATCATGGCATCAAGCATCGCAGGCGAAAGCGAGACAATCGGCTTAAGCCCTAGAAGGGTTGTTAAAAGCCTAGCCTAGATAACTCATCCGTTTCCTTACTACCCCTAATCTCAGCATGCCATTTTAGCCACGCGAGCTTAACGACATTTTCTTTGGATATCAGCTCAAGGGATTGGCAACACTGAAGTACTGTTCCTAAGGTAATTTTGTAATTTCTCGGGGGAAACAAGACTGTCCTACTTGCGCTTGATATCCGAATGGTTTTGTTCTTGATCTCACGTTTCAGATCTGCATTGGCAGCATGCATTATTCCCACCACTTCGGCTTGAATTTACCTAGTGGTATACTTATGTGTAGGTCCAGGTCGTTGGAGAAAACTTGTAGGCGCAGGGTCTATCAAAGATAAATTTGGGTGGAAGGCGACAACTACTGCATCCAGAAGGGGTGTCTTAGCGACAGCTTCATCAAGTATGCGAGTGTGCCTGATATTCCTGCCTATTGTGAGCAGCAAACTCCCAAGGCGTTATTTGAGAGCTATTTTTAGGGCAACCTCTTCTACAAAGAGATCTAGAGGAGAAAAACACAAGACAGCCTCCAGCGCCGCCGTAGGAATTGTAGACATTGCACCCGTTGCGCTATAACAGCCGAGTTTTTGCACCTGCCCTATCTTGGTTGCTGCTGTTGTTTGTCTGATTCTGGGCCATCAGACCAAAGCATCGTATTGACAGAATATTGATCTAGTTATGGCAATGTACAACCATAGAGCAATCAATCCTTGAGGAAAGTCCCCATGATTTCCCATGATGCGAAGACACTGCCGGAAGGCCGTGCATGTTTTTATGGTTTTTACCTGCACATGCCTCCCCAATTCAGTTTTGTCAAATACAACACACACTTGACTTTATCTGAAAGTCTGGGAGAAGTTGTAAAGAGAAGAGGCTTTCGTGTTTATAAGGAAGCCGGGTCGTAGTAGCGATTTCTTCCTAACTAATTCATAGCGTCCCATTACTCTTACATCCTTCTTACTAAAGACGTTTGAGAGGCTATGGTACAGAGAGTTACGGAATACCGCTCCGGCGTCATACTCTTAACGAGTAAATAACGCACGTCTTAAAATACAGAGCAATGCAAGTGAGTGTAGAAGATGGAAGTGTTAGAAGGCTGGTATGCGAAGGTTGCTGGCAAGGCGGCGTTCTGTCACCACGCCACTTCTAACAGGCAAATTTGAAAGCATGTTCAGCAATTTATTGCAAACAGCTCTCAAATTAACAGAAAATTGGTGCACTTTTTCGGTAAACTATACTACGATGGAGTTATTGGTTAAAAAAAATTTCACACAAAAAAGGAAAGTTGACAATTTACAACTTTAACCTGCCTCAAAGACGTATTTATGAGCAATACATGCCCGAAAGATTTGCACTGGGTGGGCGAGTATGATATCCAACCCCCATTGCAGAATGGCTGGAAATATACCGCTCAACCCAGGCGATTATGAGGATGATAACTTGTGATACACCCACAACTTGGGGAAGCTCTGCAGTGAGTTAAATCTATTGTTATTATAAAAAATAAGTAATCTCACAACCATGAATAAGATAATTTCTAATGTTGAACTGATTTACTTTAAATTAAAAAACAAAAAACATGTTGCATAAGCAAATCTAGAAACACTTCAGGTATGCACAGTTCTATTCTATATCAGCATTTACATATGCTCAGTCCATTGGACTGAAAGATAGTGATGTCAAAGTTTAGGGTTCAAATATCTGCTAAGGCATTGGAGTTTTCTCGTCTTGTGCATGTTAGATTAGGTCTATATGGCCCTAGCACTTGGTGATCTCAGTGTGCCTACCAGTGCCTCTTTGGGCAAGTGCGGTTTTCATGTATGCAATGTTTTTTTTCCGTTAAGCTGTTTATAACTAAAATAATTTTTGTGCTTTATTTATATATTATATAAGAAAGTATTCGGGAGGCAAGGAAAAGTGGTGTGTGTAAAGCGAACAAAAACCAGGAATACTGCAAAACAGGAGCGTTTTTGCAACCAGCTGCGACCTGAGATGTACGATATTAATAAAGATTGAAAGAAGAGTCAATAGCTAGCCGATAAGACTATCATAACAACAAACATTTAGAATAATTTTATTTATAAGTTCAAGCTGTATTTCGTTGAAGTTCATTTTCATTTATTGTAAATAAAATAATTCTTAACTTCAAAAGGTTTTCTATTTAGATTTATACGTATTTCAACGTGTTTACTCAATAAATTTACATAACTTGATCTTGGCTTTCTATATCTGCGTCCAGATGACTTGATTTCTTATTCCAAAACGTCTAATAACGGTGAATTTAAGAGATCAATTTGTTCATTCAATAAAGGTACAGATTTTAAATGTTTGTGAATTTCAAATGCTTTTAGTATATCCAACTAACGTTTATCATCACAAAATTTTGTTTAAAAGTATGGTCATTGGATTATATCTATCACGTTATCATATATTTGTTCATTATATATATTTAAAAATTTACTTTAATGTCTGCAGACAGATTGGAAAGAGCAAAAAAAATAATGATAATGAAAAAAATTAATAACATACGACATAAGTCAAGACAAAAAACACAGAATCCAAACAGGTACAAGATATATCATAATTATAAACACATACTAGAAAATTAAATAACTAGCAAAGGAACAAAAATGATTATATATAAGGGAAATAATAAAATAAAATGAATTACATATGCAGCCAAACCAATAAATCTAACAAACAACGATGGAGAAAAGCTAAGAGTTCTATAAAGGAAATTTTTAAGATTAATATTTCGACTAATTAGAATAGCGGAGGAATAATACAGAAGTAAGATGAACCACAAACTATTGGAAGACTAAGGAAAAAGGCATTGTCGGAGGAACAAAATCACAGCGAATAAGCTGGCTGGACCATATTTAAAGAAGCGAATCACAAACTGGAAGTCAGCTGCCGAAATACCAAGAGGCAGACCTAAAAGGATTTGGTTGGATGAAGTACTACCAGATATTGAGTACAAAACTGGAAAAGAAGAACCAAGCACGGGAAAGAATGCAGAAAGGTAGTAGTAAAAATAGCCAAGACATACAACAAGCTGTAGGAAAGAAACGAAGATTCTGAGAAGTAATCCACATTAATAAATAAATTTAAAAGCTACCACGGAGCGGCGAAGATTTCACATTGAAATGGGTCTATGATAATGATGGTTATAACAGGATGGATAGTAAAATACAGCCTTGTAAGTTAAACTGTTTTGCAGAATATAACATACCTACATAATATTCAATTAAAGAAAATAATTATACCAAGATTATTGTACTCATTATTGGAAATTAATCTCCAAGTTCTATTATCATTAATCAATAATCCACAAATACCTGGTATTAAGAGACCGATAATTAATATTAATTTAAAGAAAAAACACACCGAAATTCTACTTAATCTGTATTTTGTAATTTCCGCCGTTAAAGATATTATCTATATTTATTATGTTGATAAGGTTTTTAATGTCGAAACATGTATACAAAGATTAAGCGGAATTTTGGGGGTTTCTTTTAAAATTTTTGGTATTTAATCATGTTACAGTTGCACAAGCATCAATTATATTGTTAGAACGCTAATTGTTGTATTTATCTGCAATAAATAGCCATTAAAAATGTTATCAATATAGCCAAAAATAAACAAAAGTAAGGTATATATTATCCCCACTCTTCAATTAAGTATAAAAAGCTGTCCGTGCAAAAAAAGTAAATAATTAGTCAAAATGATCAAAGTAGTAACGGTGTTTGCTCTTGTTTTTGGCAGTGCTCTTGGTAAATATAAAAATCGTTTTTTCTACTCTTATGTTTTATTTTACTTATTAAGTGTGCGCTGCCTGTACTAAAATGACACCCATTTCGATACAGATTTTCATTATGAAATGACCCAAACTGACCAATAGCAGCAAAGCGTTGTTTTTTAACCATGGTTACATGAGTTGTTGACAGTTAACATTGCAAAACAGTTTGAGTTTTTTTGCATAAAAAAACTTTTTTAATGAATATTTTTAGTTAAATAATAGTGTATGCAACTGTTATATAATGGCTATTAATACACTCGTGTATTAATAGCTATCATTATAGATTCGTTGTATAATATACTTTTAATGCTATGGTTTCTTGCAAAACAAATTCAATTTTGTAATTCTATAAGATGACACTTTCTGTTTTTGAGTGTTTTCCATTTATAAAGTTTAGCAATTCTTATAAAAAATTAATTTTGTTGTAAATTTGGAAACACGTTCTTAAATACAAACACCCATACATTGTTGTTTTTTAAAATCTAGTACTATAAGGTACTAACTTGAAATGTACTCAAACATTTAGCATGTACATGTGGCACCAATCATCAGTGCTATCTTTCCATGGATGGTTGTTAACAAAGCAACCAGTTCTAAATATTTTAAAATAACTTTAAAATATTTTCTGAACGCAATTCTGTAGGTTTCTTTCTATTGCAGCCGGGCCTGTGTTGGAGCGAGACGACAATGACTGGCGGATTGTTGGAGGAAGTCCTGCAGAAGTAGGCCAATATCCTCATCAAATTGCTTTAAGAAATGGAGGAATACATTTTTGTGGTGGTTCTATCCTTAGTAACTATTGGATTTTGACTGCAGCTCATTGCGTATACGGGTATGGCAAGCTGCATTTAAAATAGGCTAGATCCGTGACGTAAAATTAGCTCACTAATGTGGTAGAATACAATTAATTATACTGTGCGTCCACTACATAACGGTACATAGGAAACAGCCTATGTTCGTTGTCCCACTTTTGGTAATACTACTGATTTTTGTAACCATCAGGTATACAGTGAATTTTTCTTTTATGTATACATATCAGCTATGTATACTTTTATAAAAAAAAATGCCAATGCATTGTTTTACTGCAACCTATAGGCAACCGACTGTACAGAAAATAATAGAGAGAGAAAGGTTATTCCTCATAGTGTGAGGTTATGTTCAATGAGTATCTTTGTGAATAAACCCAAAATTATTTGAATATCAAATTTTTTTTAATAATACTATTATTGTAAAAACATAAAATATCAACAATACAAACATTTAATGCTAAATTCAAAAAATCAAAACTAATTGCTACTAATTTAACATTAAAAAAATTGATTACTGTTTCCACAGCAGACTATTCTTTTCAAAAATTGAAGCTTTGAAATGTAGTGTATAGTTGGTTGCCTACAGATTGCAGTAAAACAATGCATTGACATGTTTTTCATAATAGTATACATAGCTGGTATGTATACAAAAAAGAAAAACTCACTGTATATGTTTAGTAGTTGGAAGTATCTGTTTATTAAATGACTCAGTTAAGCGAGAGACAGACGCTATTAGTAGTCGCGCGTAGGCAACACACATTTCACGTATAAAGTAGTAACGACAACGTTTGCAGTAGCCAGTGTTTGCCTATACGCGACTACTAATATCGCATTTATATCTCGCTCTCTCTTTTCTTACTGTACGTATGTACAATAAGACAAGAAATTGGCAGTATTCTAATTCTATGTGTTATGCAGACAGGTATAGCAAAGATTTCATGTTTCAGAATGTCAACTAATTACATGCAAGTAGTTGTTGGGTCAAACTACCTCAATTCGGGCGGATTTGCTGCTAGCGTGTCTCATACCCTTATTCACGAAGGTTATAACCAACAAAACAATTTTAACGACATAGCTCTCGTCAGACTAGCTCGTGGTGTTACTTTCAATCCGGTAGTTCAACCGATCAAACTTGCTAATTCAACGACTCCGGGTAACATATTCTGTGTACTGTCGGGATGGGGTTTGACCAGTTATCCATCACAAAATATTCCAAACAGTCTGCAGCATATTTCCTTAGCTACCATTACTGTTGGACAGTGCCAGCAAGCTTTACCTGGTTATCCAGTGTCTATTTCAAATGTATGTACCCGCGAAACATGCGGCAGAGGAGCATGTCAAGGCGATTCAGGCGGTCCATTGGTTTGCGATGGTATCCAACACGGTATTGTATCTTGGGGTATTCCTTGTGCTAACAGTAACCCTGACGTCTTCAGTAGTGTGGCTTATTATCGCAGCTGGATCAAAAGTAAAACTGGTATATAAAAACCGACTTTAAATCTGTAAAAATAAAATAATAAAACAATGATGTAACAAGCAATTGGCGTTTTTCTTTCTAAACGTTTATATTTCTTAAGAAAATTAAGATAAGTCACTTATTAAGTCCTACTTTTGAGTTTCCCGTCTTTATACTAAATCCGGATTCCTCCACCTGTCTCAACATTTAGTGGTGAAGGGCCCTCGCTACTAGAACCCACATATTTACGCGTCCATTTTATTATACCGTCCGTATTATAAAAACAACGCGCGCTATAGCGCTGTTATTAAAAATTTATATTCCAATAAACCATATATCAGATTAAATATCACCAAAAACGCTATGTTTTGGCGATGTTCCCTTTTTTATATCTTCGAAACTATGGCGCAGTTGTCAATATTTTTAAACTGCATGTTGCATATGTTTTTCCATTTGTGGTAGAGCGGTTTCTTCTCTTTTCAATCATGTACAATTTTTATATCGTTACATAACAGTTTTGCAAAAAATACGAAAAACTTTCCCATTAGGTTAGCCATGAATTTTAATAAAACAAAACGAGGACGAAAGAAATAATCGAAACATAGAAACAAAAAGCCAATTAACTTGACAGATACGATGCTTGTTTGTTTCCATGATTTAATTGTTTCTTTCACCTCCGTTTTCGTTTTATTAAAATTCATGGCTAACCCAATGGAAAACTTTTTTGCATTTTTTTGCGAAATCTTTTTTATGTAACTATATTTTAATTTTATATGGTTGAAAAAAGAAGAAAGCGCTCTACCACAAAAGACATATACACCATGCAATTTAAATATTGACTCCAAACTTTTAACTAATGCATAGAACAAGTCAAAATAAATAGATTTTCCAACCTCGAGAAATCATGCCGGCTCCCCTTGTGCCCCCCTCCTAAATGGGCCACTTGCATCTGCTTATATTTTATTTTTTTTTTGTTCTCGTAAACGGTAAGATATAGAGAAATGATCGTGACGCCATACCATAGAGCATAAAATTTTACATAAGATTCTTTTTTAGTATTTTTTTTATGTAAGACCCAAAGCAAAGAAAACTTAAAAGAGGGGCTTCCAACAACAACATTTTTGGTTATAACTCTAAAATGGCATGATAAATTTTACTAGATATTAGAAATAGAGACCATTCGTTTTTATATCGATTGGTGCAAAATTGTATATGTTATGTATTTAAATAAAGATGCCAGTGGCGTGCAAAGAAAAAACTTTACATGCATTAGGATCATGTTTAAAAATTTATTGGGGCAGCGGGTGGTCTAGTGGTTAAAATCCCAGGCTTTGAAACTAGACTCTCAACGGCAGTAGGTTCGAGTCCTCTGCCCGTCGGAAAATTTTCTGAATAAGATAAATCCGGCGGTGTGTGGTGTGCATGTTGGTTTGCATGTCTTTCAGGGGTGGGGCATGCTAGACCGGTGTATAGCAGTTAGTGTGCTGAGCCCGGGGAAGGGGGTGGGATGGGAATCATGGAGTCGTGCTCACGCACGGCCTCATGATTCTTTAATACAATAATTTAAAAAAATATTTTATTATTCTTTTTACATACTGCAAAAAATATTTTAATTTTGATTTTATTCTCTAACAATATTAAAAAATAGTAAAAATATTGCGCTTTCAATATAATATTACTAAAAATCAATTTTAATGCAACTATATGTGCTGTTTTTTCTATGCACGCCAGTGGCAGATTTATATTTAATATATTTATTTTACATTTTATAAATAACATACAAATTATACACCAATCTATAGCAAAAACAATGTTCTTTTTTATATCTTGCGAAATTCTGATTTATTGGATCGTTTCAGAGTTATAACTAAAAACATGTTATAGCTAGAATGCCCCCTCCCACATATGTTTTGCTAAAAGGTCTTACATAAGAAAAAATGGCAAAACAAAAAATGTGAAATAATTTTTAAAAAATAAAATCGAAATTTAAATATTTTTTGTAGTTTATAAGAAAAATGATAAATTATTAAACAAGATCCTAGTGCAATTACACGTGCAGTTTTTTTTCGCACGCTACTGGCGGTTTTATCAAAGTAAATAACACATACAAATTATATACCGAACGATAGCAAAAAATAATAGCCTTTATTTTTTATATCTTAGTTACCGGAGGGTAATAAGGCTCAGCAGATAATAAAGCCCAAGACTTAATTCCGCACAAAAAAATAAGTTTAAGGTGTTCATATCGCTATCTATGAAAATAGGACGGTACTCAATGTCTATTCAATACAAAACATTAGTCATCTTACAATTGTGTTTCTAACTGTGACGCCGCAAGTTGTGACGGTCTGTATTTTATAAAAAAATTCTTATCTTGGCAAGCATATAACTTTTATTTAAGTAATGTGAACTTTGTACTTGCCATACAGTGAGTTTTTCTTTTTTCTATATATACCAGCTATGTATACTTTTATAAAAAAACATGCCAATGCATTGTTTTACTGCAATCTGTAGGCAACCAACTATACACTACATTTCAAAGCTTCAATTTTTGAAAAGAATAGTCTGCTGTGGAAACAGTAATCAAATTGTTTAATGTCAAATTAATAGCAATTAGTTTTGATTTTTTGAATTTAACATAAAAATTGTGTATTGTTGATATTTTATGTTTTTAAAATAACAGTTTTATTTAAAAAAAATGATATTTAAATTATTTTACTTTTATTCATAAACATACTCATTGAACATAATCTCACACTATGGGGAATAACCTTTCTCTCTCTATTATTTTTTGTACAGTTGGTTGCCTATAGATTGCAGTAAAACAATGCATTGACATGTTTTTTATAAAAGTATATACACTGTGTCCATAAAGTAACCCCCCCACCCTAACTAACTTTTGAACGACTTAATATTTTACTACAAAATTTGGTGTGCTTTAATGGGAAATTAAATACTATTTTTTAGCTCATAATTAAATAATGTATCATTCAAAATGGCGGCTGGGCGCCATTTTGAATTTTTTTTTTAAATAGAAAGGGGGGTCGAGTGACACCTCATTTGAAAGGTCTTTTAGTTCTGCGTCCGATCCTAGAGTTTCAAAGAAAAATATTCAGCCATTACAAAATGACAAACGTTTGAAGTAAAGAAGTCTATTAAAAAAAACTAAGAATTAAAGCAAAAACAAATGAAATTAAGTGTTCGAAATGTTCACCATTCACTTCTTGGCACATAAAAAGTCGGTTATGACATTCCTGCTGCCTTACATTTTCATAAGTTTCTGGAGTGATATTTCTGCAAACTTCTGTAATGCGTTTTTTACAGAAATGTCACTCCTGAAACTTATGAAAATGTAAGGCAGGAATGTCATAACCGACTTGTTATGTGCCAAGAAGTGAATGGTGAACATTTCGAACACTTAATTTCATTTGTTTTTGCTTTAATTCTTAGTTTTTTTTAATAGACTTCTTTACTTCAAACGTTTGTCATTTTGTAATGGCTGAATATTTTTCTTTGAAACTCTAGGATCGGACGCAGAACTAAAAGACCTTTCAAATGAGGTGTCACTCGACCCCCCTTTCTATTTAAAAAAAAAATTCAAAATGGCGCCCAGCCGCCATTTTGAATGATACATTATTTAATTATGAGCTAAAAAATAGTATTTAATTTCCCATTAAAGCACACCAAATTTTGTAGTAAAATATTAAGTCGTTCAAAAGTTAGTTAGGGGGGTGGGGGGTTACTTTATGGACACAGTGTATAGCTGATATGTATACATAAAAGAAAAACTCACTGTATATGCACAATGAGTCCTTTGCTAATAAAGGTTTGTTACCGATGCATATTAAAGTTGCATTAAATGTTTTGATCACATAATCTTCAATTAAAAACGAACACGCTTCGGCAGATTATAAGGTCCGGGCCTTATTTTCTGCAGAAACCCTTAACTATTCCTACTGATTTTTTTAACAGACAGCAAATATAAAAAATGTAGAGGTATTCGAGCAAACTGGGACGAAGAAGTGAAGCATTAGGTCTTATTAAAAAGGAAAATTTCAACACAAACAGTTTCCAGAATCATTTCTTCCACTCAACCAAATTCTAAACCATTTTCCTCCAAGAGACAAAAAAAATGGGAATGTGTGGTTTGCTATACGGATTATGTTGCTGCCATGCAAAGGTGTATTAACCGTAATTATTGTGCCCATGAAAGGTTCGTGAGATTGATACAAGAACATACAGAAGATGTTGTCTGCCCAGACTGTATGCCATAGGTTGACTTTACCTTAGTGTGTTTAATAAGCGTCTTTTGTTTTTTTTTGCTTTCTTTTGATTTCTTGTTACCAAATAATAGGTTTTGTTCGGTTATTTTAATAATTTTAGTGTTATTAATAATGTGGCCCTTAATACCTGTCTTACCAGGTTATCAGACCCAATGTAATGCTTTTTATTTTAAATGTTTTAACGTTGTCTTTTTTTTAATTACGTTTATATATTTTTTTATAAAGCTCAAATTTAGTTAGTTGGCAATAATAAAGTTTTTATAAAGTTTTGTGGTAGGCGGTAGACCCTGCTCTATGAACCCGATAGAGGACAGGTCTACTCAAGGACGCGACCTTGCCCACGCCAGCCATGTTTACCCCACTTCCTAATACCAGAATAAATCATGTCCTAACCACATCAAGCTTATCCTTCTCTTATCCATAAGCAAGCCGCCAACCTGCCCGGCCAGCATGGCGTCTTACGGCCAGCTACCCTGTAGCCTCTAACATGATGAACTTCAATTCTAACGGAAAAAGTCCCCAGGTGGGTACGGTAACCCCGGAATTCCACACCAGGAAACTGGTCAGCCCCATGGAATCTGGGGAGTGGGGGGCAAAAGCTCATCATCATCACATATAAAAAATTTCAAGACCCAAAATCACAAACCATAATTCACTTACCTAATCGCAACGTATAACGTCAGAACACTATCAGACAACAGCAGATTGAACGAGTTAGAGGAAGAAATAAACAACCTAAAATGGCACATAATAGGACTAGCAGGAGTCAGAAGAAAGGAAGAAAAGCTATTAAAACTGAACTCAGGAAACATACTCTACCATACACACACAGCTGATACAAAAGTAGGAGGAGTGGGCTTCCTAATAAACAAATCTGTATTCCAACAGATATCGAACAGAGTTGCATATATAACACTCAAAATGAACAACAATAAACAACTAGAAATAGTCCAGGTATATTCCTCCACATCGGCCTACGACGAAGAACACATAGAAGTATTCTACGAAGAAATAAGAAACGCCATCGATAGCAAGCCAACCAAATATTACCTAGTTATTGGCGACTTCAACGCCAAACTAGGATATAGAACAGAAGACAGCGAAACAAAGATGGGACAATTCGGTTACGGCACAAGGAACGAACGAGGAAACACCCTATACAACTTCCTCTCAAACCAGAACCTGTATGCAATGAACTCCTTCTTCAAAAAGAAACCACAACGCAAGTGGACTTGGATCAGGCCAGACTCCGCAACTAAAAATAAATTGAGTACATATTAAGCCCAATGAGAGAAATAATAACATATGTAATTAATAAAATTAGAGTAGGAAGCGACCACAGAATAGTACGAGCTAAAGGAGAAATACCGGAAAAAACAACACACAACAAAAAAGTAAGGAAACACAAAATAAAAGTAGATAACGAAGTACTAACCGAAAAAAGAGAAGAATACCAACATGAAATAAAGAAAGGTTACAACTAAATTTTAATCAAAACATGAACATAGAAAATATGCAAGACGTAATCACAGATATAATACAAAAAGCTGTTCAGAAAATAAGACCCCGCAGCAAAAAAGAAGAACATAACTTCAGAAGAAGCAAGGAATATGCTCAAACAACGTAGAGAATTACTAAGTAACGACAAAAGAGGCACAATCGAATATGTCAAATTAAACAAATTAATACGAAGAACTATAAAAGAAGACAGCAGGAGAAGAAAAGAAAAACAAATACTAGAAGTAATCGAAAAGAACAAAAACATGAAAGTCCTACGTCGACCTACGTACAGAACCCAAATGCTGTCTATCTACGATAAGGAGGAGAAGGAACTACGAAATAGAGAGGATATGGGGAAACAGGTCGAAAGGTTTAACGAAGAACTTTACAAATCAGAAGGAAACATGCCAGAGGCCACCCGCAACAAACCCCAAATGAAAATAACAAACGTGAACTCCGAAGATATCCCGGACATAACGGAAGACGAGATAGAAGCCGCAGTAAAAGACATGAAAAATAACAAATCGCCGGGTGCAGATAGTATCACAAAAGAAATGATTCAACAGAGAGGAGAATATTACAAAAAAATATCAAAACACTATACAATAAATGCATATCGGAAGGTAACATACCCCAAACATGGAAAACTGCAAATACAATCCTAATCCACAAAAAGGGAGACAAAAGATGCCTAAAAAACTACCGACCAATAACCCTGTTGTCGCAACCATATAAACTACGAAGCAGAGTAATCACAAAAAGGATAGACAAAACACTAGAACTATACCAATCAATCGAACAGGCTGGATTCCGAAAAGGATTCAGCACAAATGACCATAGTCATAGAATACCATCTACCACTATACATGGCATTCGTGGAGTACGAAAAGGCTTTAGACTCACTAGAAATGTGGGCAGTAGACCAAGCCCTATGGAACAGTAGAGTAGACCATCGTTATGCCGGGCTAATAACCAACGCAAACAAGAACACAACAATAACAATATAAATGGCCGAGGAAACCAACGAAATCCCAATCAAAAGAAGTGTGCGCCAGGGAGATCCTATGTCCCCTAGGCTCTTCATTACAGCGCCCCAAGACATTTTCAAAAAATTAAGATGGGAGCACAAGGGCATTAACATCAACGGAACCCGTTTAAATCACCTAAGGTATACCGACGACATCTTAGTGATAGCCGAAAACGAAGAAGATCTCCAAGCTATGGTGCAAGAACTCAACGCAAAATCAACAGAAGTTGGGCTAAATATAAACAAAGAGAAAACTAAAGTAATGACCAACACAGAAGACATCCTACAAATCAAAATAAACAACATTACACTAGAACAAGTATCGGAATACAACTTATACATACAACTTATAAAACCAAACAAAGAAAACCAAACGACAGAGATCGCAAGAAGGATGAAGCTAGGATGGGCCGCATTCGTCAAAGTAAGCTATGATGTGCTCAGAAACAAAAACATACGCCAACATCTGAGAACAAAGGTATTCAACGAGTGCATTCTACCAGTCCTCACCTATGGCGCTCAAACCTGGACCCTGACCCAGAAGAACATGGACAAAATAGCGAAAACCCAACGAGCAATGGAAAGGCAAATGCTACACATCTCACTAAGGGACCGAAAAACTAACACATGGGTCAGATCAAAAACAAAAGTAACAGACATAAGAAAACACGTAGCAATACTAAAATGGAGATTCGCTGGACACTACACCAGACAAGCGGACAACAGATGGAACGCCAGAATAGAACAAGGCCGCCCATGGTTGGGTAAAAGAGAGCGAGGAAGACCACAGCACAAGGGACTAGAGGAGGCCTATAACCACAAATGGGTAGAAGAAGGCTGAGAAGAAGAAGAAGATAAAGTTTTTAGTGTTAAAAAATATATACACTGTGTCCATAAAGTAACTCCCCCCCCCCCCATCTAACTTTTGAACGACTTAATATTTTTCTACAAAATTTGGTGTTCTGTAATGGCAAATTAAATACTATTTTTCAGATCATATTAAAATTTTGTATCATCCAAAATGGCGACTGGGCGCCATTTTGCATTCTTTTTTAAATAGAAAAGGGGGTCGAGTGACACCTCATTGGAAAGGTCTTTTAGTTTTGCGTCTGATCCTAGAGTTTCAAAGAAAAATATTCAGCCATAACAAAATGACAATGTTTGAAGATAAAGAAGTCTATTTAAAAAAAAACTAAGAATTAAAGCTTAAATTAATTAAATTAAGTGTTCGAAATGTTTACCATTCACTTCTTGTCACATAAAAAGTCGGTTATGAAATTCCTGCCTTACATTTTCATAAGTTTCTGGAGTGATATTTCTGC
Source organism: Ctenicera cuprea (assembly GCA_958336395.1). NCBI lineage: Eukaryota > Metazoa > Arthropoda > Insecta > Coleoptera > Elateridae > Ctenicera > Ctenicera cuprea. Next base: position 12,433,160 of record OY284495.1, on the reverse strand, counting down.
AAACTTCTGTAATGCGTTGCTCCAGTTCTTCAATTGTTCCTGGGCGGGTTCTGTACACTTTCGATTTTAGATATTCCCATAGAAAAAAATCTACGGAAGTTAAATCTGGGGCGAGCCGGCTATTCTACAGGCCCCCGCCTACCAATCCATCTTCCAAGAAAATGTCCGTTGAGAAAGTCAGAAACAGGCCTATCATAATGAGGCGGCGGCGCACCGTCTTGTTGGAACATAACGTTTTCAATATTATTTCAAGCCACTTGAGATATTTCTGGAAAAATTTTGTCCTGCAAACAAAAAAGTGGACTATTGGATAAGAAAATCAAAACAATTTTGAACTCAGTGAGTCCATTGATTTACAATCCGCCATTTTGTTATGGCTCAATACTTTTCTTTGAAATTCTAGGATCAAACGCAGAACTAAAAGACCTTTCAAATGAGGTGTCACTTGACCCTGGATAAAAAATCAAAACAATTTTGAATTGAGTGAGTCCGTTTGTTTAAAATCCGCCATTTTGTTACGGCTAAATATTGTTCTTTGAAACTCTAGGATCAGACGCAGAATTAAAAGACCTTTCAAATGAGGTGTCACTCGACCCCCCTCACTATTTAAAAACAAATTTGAAAATGGCGCCCAGTTGCCATTTTGAATGATACAAAATTTAATTTTTGGCTAAAAAATAGTATTTAATTTCCCATTTAAGCACACCAAATCTTGTAGAAAAATATTAAGTCGTTTAAAAATTAGTTGAGGGGGGGGGGTTACTTTATGAACACAGTGTATTCTTTTGTAGGTGGGCCTTATTAACCCCCTCCCTACCTTTGTAAAATTGTGATTTATTGATGCAGATGCAAGTGGTTTCTGGGGAGGGGGGGGGGCATTATTTCTCGATGTGAGTCTGTTTGAAAATATATTTATTTTGACTTGTTCTATGCATGGTTAAAACGAACATACTTCTCTCGAATTAACGATAGAAAAATATTCCACTGTTAAAGTTAGTTAATATCAGAATAACAATTTAATGGATATTTCTTAACTGCTTCTAATTAATGGTAATTACCATTAAAAAATGTGTACTAAATTTTATAATTTCACCCCCAACTGTCGAAGCGTTACATCAAAAAAGTTATATGTTTTAGGCACTTTGAAAGGGTTGTAATTCGACAGGATTTTGAATATAATTAAGTTACGCTCAATCGCTTTGATAATGCTGCCAAAATCAACAACGTAATGCTGTAAAATCTATTTCTGAAACACATATAAGTGAAATAATTTTTGAGAAACCGAAAGTTTCTGTTGTGACCTATCGTTGAAATCTCCAGTTCAGCACCGAACAATACTTTTAAATTTTAGCCTAATAAATAATTTAAGTTTAAAACGAAAACAGTTTGCGCAAATCATGAGACAAAATAAACACATTTTTTTAGATTTTTAATTTCCCATGGATTCCAGAGATACCTAACCTATACAATTAGCATACCCAGACATGCTTCTTATTATTTTTTTAGCAAACTGGAAGTTACCACAACGGCCTTCATCTAACCGCATCGTTACCGTAAACAAAAGAAAACATCAGGGAAAAACTACAGTCGGCGGTACCATCTGCAGGTCCGAGATTTGCTTCTCAACCTTCGACGATGACGTAATTCCGCTTTCCCCTCGCAGGTGAGTTCCGCCGTTGCTCCGCGGACCCGGGCAGCTCCATGTCAAGATCACTTTGTTGGGCGACGTCCACGTAATTATTGTTTTGTGCGTTCTTTTAAGAGTGGGTCAGTTTCATTAGTGAGAGTGATCTGTGCAATTGACCATGGATACAAGGAGATAACCAATATTCTTTCTTAGTGCCCTTTGGAACACACGGTAAGTGATGAAACTTGCAACGTAATTAAAAATGGAAAAATTGCGGTTCATCAGTCATCAGCTTCATGACGCGTTGTATTACAAGTGTTTGCCACAATTTCGTGTTTAGAGTTCGTGTTGATGCGCGGTTAGCAAATTTTTGTTTAATTATTTGGGAAAAAGTAAAGTTTTGAGTTTAATTCCCCCAATTTGGTAGATGTATGGTAATTTTCGGAAATATTTGCGTGTAATAAAATGTTACCAATGTTGATTATTCCAAAGTATTCAACTTGATTTATTTCTTTTGTAAAAACCGTATTTCGTTTAATTGATTTAATTTTTTTTGCAAATACCCTGTACAAAACTTCAATTTTTTTATTTCTTAAAAACTGAATTTTGACGAATCTGCTGGAAATTTCATATTTTTAACACCAAACTGTACTTTTTATAAATTTATCTCAGGTATAAAATTTATTTATACAAAAATTTTAAATTTTCCGGCAAAAGCAAACATCAAAACTTAAATGTATTGTAAATAAAACTATGCTTAAAAAACAGGCCTTTTATTTTAGCCTTATTCGTATTTCGACATGTTCACAAAAGTTAAATTTCCATTAACGTTTTAAAATCAGGTTTTACTTTCTTTCAATTGCAGCTCGTAAAAGTTGATTTGTGTTTTATTAAGGAAATTTAAATATTGTTTGTAATCCATCAGATTACATTAATATTATATAAAATCTGGCAACGCGATATCTTTTAATTTTGTAAGATCAGAGAGCTAAGGATGGTCTATTTTATTAATTTTTTCTGTAACGCCCTCTATGAATTTTGTAAAATAGCAGAGCTAAGGATAGGCTATTCTTAAATTTTCCTAAATTCTCCAATTTTTCTGTAACGCCCTCTATGCGTTTTCTTAAATAGGATAGTTAAGAATGGGCTATTTTTTAATTTTCTCAAATTTTTCCAAATTTTCAAAATTTTTTTGTTAAATTCTCTGATTTTTCTATAACGCCTTTTATGAATTTTGTAAAAAATAACAGAGCTAAGTATGAGCTATTTTAATAATTGTTGGCAAATTCTCTAATTTTTTAAATAAGAGAACTAAGGATGGGTAATTATTTAATTTTTCCTAAACTACCCAATTTTCCTGTAACGCCCTCTATGAATTCTGTAAAATAGCAGAGCTAAAGATGGGCTATTTTATTAATTTTTCTGTAATGCCGTCTATCAAGTTTGTAAAATAACAGAGCTAAGGATGGACTATTATTTAATTACTCATAAATTCTCTAATTTTTCTGCACACCATGTATGAGTTTTGTAAAATACAGCTAAAAACAGAGCTAAAGATGAGCTATTGCTTAATTTTCCCAAATTCTCTAATTTTTCTGTATCGCCGTCTTTAAAGTTTGTAAAATACAAGAGGCATGCACAGAATATAAGTATTTAGGGTCAATAATATCTGACACTGGTAAAATGGAGAAGGACATAGAAGATAAGGTAATAAAAGGAAAAAGAGCGACGAAAGCACTTCACGGAACAATCTGGAACCGTAACCTCACGAAACAAACCAAGAAAAATATTTTTAATACAATTGTAGAGCCCATAACAACATACGGGGGAGAACTATGGCCTATGACTAATAAAATAAGAGATAAGATTCGCACAGTAGAATTGGATTTTATGCGGCGAAGCCTACAGTATACGCGAATGGATAGGATAAGAACGGAGGATATATGGAGAGAGATGGAAGTAGAAACATCAATTACTAGAAGACTTGAAAATAAAACATTAAGATGGTATGGTCATGTGCAAAGGATGAATGAAGAAAGATGGCCTAAGGCGATTATGAATTGGTCACCGAGGGGAAAAAGGAAAAGGGGTAGACCAACAGTAAAATGGAAAACATGTGTTTACAATATTATGTTAGAGAAGGATCTTAGAGAAGAAGATATAGAAGATAGAGATTATTGGAGGTTGAGAACGGCAAACCTGTAAGGGAAATAAGCCAAGAGAGAGAAAATACAAGAGCTAAGGATGGGCTGTTTTATTAAATTTTCGCAAATTCTCTATTTTTTCTGTAACGTCCTCTATGAATTTTGTAAAATGACTTAACTAAGATTGGGCTATTGTTAATTTTTTCCCAAAATCTCTTATTTTTTTATAACGCCTTCTATGAATGTTGTAAAATAACAGAGTTAAAGATGGGCTATTATTTAATTTTTTTCAAATTCTCTAATTTTTCAATAACGCCCTCTATGAATTTTGAAAAATAACAGAACTAAGGATGGGCTATTATTTAATTTTTCCCAAACTTACTTTATTTGTTATCACAATTTGCCTGCAAGATAAATTGCTCATTCGAGATAATAAATTAGTATCTTGAATTTATTTTTTAGAAATATAAATTTCTTAGAGGGGGAGTTTCAATTATTTCTATAATGAATTTTTATTTCTTGTATCTGGCATTCTTGAAACTCAAGCTATTTTTGTCTGTAAATTAAACGTTTTCTTAAAATTTATATCCTGAAACGAACTACTCTTATATTATGTATGCAAAATAAACACTCGTTATGTAACACGTTCTCGTAATTTAATCCGATTATTTTACAGTTTACACATGGTACAATTGCGATAAAATTTAAGCAAACCACTCGTTTGTTTTTGCATAGTTTTAAAAATAAAATTATATTTACAACTCGATAGATTATTCGTGAAGTAATCCAATCATAATCGGGGTTAATGACTCAAACTTCCTGCTTAGCAAATCGAGTTTGTTGTGTTTAAAAAAGATTATTGAGGTATTCGCGTTGCTCGTAACACGTTTTTGTAATTTAATTACCCGATTATTTTTCAATTTACTCGTGGCATGACTATTGAAATTTTTTTCCAGCTCACGATTGCTTTTGTGGCTATAACAAAAGCTCGAGTGGGTAGCGAGAAAAAATGATCTGCTAATATACAATGGACGTGGAACATTCCGCTCTGCTAGCTGAAACACACTGTAAAAATTTAACGTACAAATTCATTTTAAAAATTTTAAAACTATGAAATTAATTTATTTTGTGAGGTGTGCAAAAAATGATCAACAGAAAATGAAATTGCTGCTAAATTTTGCACTTTGGAAATTTCCACAAAATTTGACTATTTCCATGGAAACTAGGGAAAATAGCCGCTCACTATTGGCTATTTGATCACGTAAGGCAATTAAATTTATCCACGGCAAACTGTCTACACAATTTTTTTGATTGGTGTACATTTTTTAAATAAAAATATGGTTTATTGACAAAACATTTAAAAATGTTATTACCTTTATTTATAAATTTATAAAAATATTTTTCAGTTATTCTGGGTATGCATCCATTTGAAAATATTCAAAATAATTGACTGGCTTATAAAGTTACCAAAATTAAACAATTTATTTCTTTTTTCTATTTTATTGTGCTTATAGGAGATATTTTAAACAAATAATTCAAATACTTCGCAAATTATTATAAAATTCAATAAACGAATTATAATCAAGTGCTTTAAGATTATTATCAGCAGCAGACTTGCTTTCAAGCTTCATTAGTAATTTTAACAGCTAGTTAGACGAAGTAACTGTCCTTTTGTCCTTTTTTAGAATTACTTCCTGTATTTCGAAGGAGCTTCCGCGAACTTTTACGTCATACCTAATAATAATGACACAGTTAGTTTTATAAACGCTTCATCTGTTGCAAAAAAACTGAAGTTGTTACGTACTTCGTGCAAAAACCTGAAGTATTAAGTACTTATACTTGACCAATAGTTTATTAACTTTAACAGTATTTTGTGAAATTTTAAAACATTATTCCAAATAGTTAAATCGCGTACTAAATATTTTTTTAAACAATTTAATTTAAAAGTTATTTGAAGTATTTCACATAAAAATTTAACTATTTATTGTACATAGTACACTTCATCTAAAAAGTGGAGACAGGGGAAAATTTGACCGCCCCCTTAAATAATAGTGTATACGTACAAATTAAGCATTAAATTTTGTGCTACTCTGCCTGACGGATAATGGAGCAGCTAATGAAATGCAATTTACTGCGACTTTTCAAAATTTTGAAAAACCATAAGTTTTTTCAAATTTTTTGTTTTTCAAAAATTTTAAAAAATTTGTGTTTTTACGATTTTTATTATTTCTAAAGGGCGTACAAGCTGAAAGAACACATTTCTAAAATCATTTTAAGTAGAAAATGTCTATTCAACATGGGCCCGAAAATGCTTTCTTCCGGAGTTACAGCCTCCCGAATATGAAACTGTCTATTCACACTTTAATTAGTATCTATGCCAATAATTAAGATATTTAATAGAAATTTTGTACGAATATTTAGCTACTGATGATTTACATTTTCACAAGTTTTCGTGGAAAAAATTTATCAGTGGCGTAGTTATAGGGAGTGCCCAAAATACGTTAAGAGATTCGTTAAATACCCCGCCCCCATATATACCTTTCTGGTTAATGGATTTAAATGAAAACATACAAAAATTTATATCAACATCAGTACAATATTCACACAAAATTTGAATCAAATATTTGATTTTTATCACGAAGATATCAATTAAAGCGTGTTTACACTATTTCATCTTTGGGAGGCTGTAATTCCGTATAGAGGTGTTAACGGACCCGTATTTGTTAAGCGTTTTTGACATAAAATCTAGTGGAATACACCTCTTTTACCATCTGGACATTGTGAATGCCCAGAGGACGTCCACTAGATATCCTCTGGATGTACGTTTGCAACAAATTTAGACATCCATAGGTTGTCTATAACGTCCTGTAGCGAGATACTACCGTAAAGTTACTGCACATTTAATGGATGTATTGTATATTAAAATCTTGGAGACTTACCCTAATTTTTTTTAAAACTTTTATACGGTAGGTTACAAAAATGGAAAACAACCGGCCTACGTTTATGTTACATAAGGCACCGTAATTACCCCTAAACTAAAAATTTTCTAATTTCTTTCAGCTAGTCTAGCTTTTTTTGATTAATTAATTTAAAAACCATTGCAAACTATTGAAAACGTCACGGTAAAGCAAAAAGTATGATAAGAAACCTCAATTAAGTAGAGGTTAATTCCAAACGTTTTTCGCTCTGCGCATTTCTGGACAGCTTCCTCACAATTTTTTTGCGTTGTTTCGGGGTTTGCTATTTTATCGGAACCTGTAATATGCAAATAAAAATCTGGAGAAAAAAGATACCCATTTGTAAGTTATGTATACCTATTATAATGCTTGTAAATAACTATAGATAAAAACGTATTAACTTACCTTGGTGTAACTACGGCAAAACTCATAACCTATAACCACTAATCATGAAATCTCCCCAAAAAAGAAAACATACAAAACACGACCAAAGTAACAACTTTATTATTGTCGGTTAGCTCACCAAAATAACCGCACACAAAGCTTGCCAACGCCACGCAGCCGTCAAGGCGCAGCGTCAAGGTCCAAATAAGATGGTCGTGGGTTCCCGGCAAATTACGGTTGAAAACGTTACTGTAAAACGTAGAAGGGCATGTTAAGAACATCCACTGGACGTTGAAGATTGGATATTCAATTGATGCCTATAGATGTATATCCATCAGAAATCCACTACACATCCATAGTATATCCACGAATATACAGACATAAAATGTACTACAAATTGACATACTATGGATATCCTATGCTGTGTGGGATGTCGATTTGGCATTTTAAGTAAATTAGCTAAATCTGTGACCTACGCCACACCCAAGCTTTTGAAATCATGTGCTGCATTACGTAAGTGTTACATGAATATTTATTTCAAATACTGCAAAAAAAATAAGCTGTGTGGAGATGTACGAGCATACCTCGTCGTAGTGTAAAGTCGAGACAGTTCCGGATTTACTATATAGATCGGCGTTCAACTCAAAATTTTTATAAAAATTCTATTCATGACCAATTTCAAGTTGACAGGGTTGGAAAAAAGTTAGGTTAGGTCGATTTGGCTTAGCTTGCTTTCCCGATGGATTTAAGTTGTAACTAGATATTCATTATTTCTTCACAATCGGTTGAGCTTTCGACCGTAAAACAAACACACACATACACACACGCACGCATGCACGGATACACGCACGCACGCACGCTACGCAAACACGCACGGTCGGACGCACGCACGGACGGAAGCACGCACACAGCCACGTATTAACGGAAAGACGCACGCACGCACTTATATTTCCGTCGTAATGTTAAAATCAATATTTCTTTACAATCGAATAACCTTTCGAGCGTCAAACATACACACATACACACACACACGCACGTACGGGCGCATGCACGCACGCACGCACTCATGTACGCACGAAAACACGCACGCAAACACGCACGGACAAGCGACGCGCGCATAGACGGACGCACGGAAGCACACACGCACGGACGCACGCATAGACAAACACGCGCATGCACGCACGCCCGCACAGACGGAAAGACGCACGCACGCAAACACGGACGAACGGACGGACGCACGCACGCACACAGAAGCATATGGTTAAACATTTCTTACAATGCACTTCCTACAGATCTAATACTTGTATTTCCGTCATAATGCCAAAATTGATTATTTCACAATCATAATACGTTCCTGTAAATAAGAAAAATATGAGAAAGTAAAAAAATGTTTTTTCGAGATTGTGTTTGAATTTGTAGGAAACAAACAGCTGGTCGAGGGCGTTTTGCAATAAATATAAAATTCTTTAATAATACTCGAACCAGCCGTACACCACTGAATAATAATTTATAAAGTTACATATCTGTAAAAACTGCGTTACGGAATCTTTCAACGAATTTATTAATCAAATTTAGAAAGTTCTGGCGCTTGACTTTTATGCCCCGAAGAAAAGTAAATATGTAGTAATTTTAACAATTTCTATTTTTAATAACAACTACAGCAATTTCCAATTTAGCAAACCGTATTTCCTTATGATAATAAATTGATCTGTAATTTTATGTAAAAAATTTGCTGATTTATAACAGGAAATGCATTTGCACGGTATAGTAAGAACAAGCTTTCGTTTTAAATTGCATACGCTATTTTATGTAACGTACTTGTTTGTGTATTAGTGATTTATCAAACCATAATTTACAAAAATATGTTTAACATGTAATGAATAAATTGTTAGACGTATTTTATTAGTGTTGTACAGAGTGTTCGATAAAAATGGAGCTCTAAAGTTTTTCTAAATGAAATAATTATTGAATGTAATCACATACATGTGGGACGCAATTTCAGAATGAATTCAGAACCTGAAACTAACGAAAAAAGCTTTTATAAACATGGGCCTGGAAACGCTCGCTTACGGAGTTACAGCCTCTCGAAAAAGGATAAGTTTAGTAATTTTTTTGACAATAACTATCGCAATAGTTGCATTAAAATTTTGAAATTCTATATTTTTTACTCGTTCTTTCTTCAATACGTGCACCAAAAATATCTCATATACTTGGGGGGGGGGGGGGGTAACGTAGTATTCTACTTCTAAATATTTTAAATTTTTAAAATTTTACAATTTTTAGCTATAAAATTTCCATACAAAAAACACAAAAAAGGTACTCTTGTTGAAAGTCCCTAAATCTAACAGCTTTCGAGATAATTAGATTTATTTGAAATATCAAGTTGTCATGAAGGTCTGAGCGTTCATTAAAGAAGTGAACTTAGTTCGTACAAACTTTGAAAATAAGTAATCAAAGTAATAAAAAGAGTTCCTGTAAACATGGGTTTCGAAACAATCCCTTAAGGAGTTACAGCCTCTGAAAGAAAGCAACGGAAATTGTTGTAACTATTCCTAATTACGGAGGCTGCAACATCGTGAAGAAGCGTTTCCAGATCCGTATTTATCGTAACTTTTTTCATCATTTCGATGTGTAGAACTTATCTCAATGTTTGTGAAAACTATATAGGCATCTTTAGAAAACAGTCGAACCTTCATGGCAACTCGATTTGACGAAATTGTTGAAATTTCCTGAAAATGGTTGGATTGAAGGATTTTCAGCAAAAGTACTTTCTTATAAATTTTTGTGTAAATGCAATTTCATGAGAGGACGCTGACTATCAATTAAAGTATTTATTTTTAAGTTTTTCCATATGGTTAAAATTTATACTTAAATGTCTACCTACGCCCGTGTTAAAAGAGGAATTCCGCGAGAAGCTATCCTTGGGCCCTTGCTTGGAAAGTAATAATAGTCATATTATAAGAACACGTGAAACCGAAACTAGTCCTACCAGCTTCAACTGCTTAAAGCAGCGGTTATTTTATAACCAAAAATTTAAAAATTGTAAAGACCTAAAGTATTTTTAAAGAACTTATTGCTTGACCATTCAACAAAAATTATTATAAATACTAAGCCTCTACTGCGAAAATGATCGAAACAGTAGTTATTAGACTGTTCCTTCTTCAGGTGGTTGTAACTCCGTAGGAAAGCGTTTCCGGGCATATGTTTAACGAAACTTTTTTCATTGTTTGTAGTTTCTGCATTTATTCTGTAATATGTTAATAGACGGTAAGAATCAAATTTTTAATAATATACCGAGTGTTTAACACAAAACTTTTAATTTTTTTTTGAAAAACGCTTCCTTAAGGAATTACTTAATATGCGAGATAAATGTTTGGTCGCAGGTTATTAAAACACATTTGATGAGCTCGTAATTCTACAAAGAAAACTCGATGGCTACGATTACTTACAGTTTCTTTAAAAACAAATTATTGACAAATTTTCTCATACGTTTGCGTGATCGCTGGTAAGACAAGCTACCGATTCATTGTACATTTAAAATAAGGAATTACTACCTTAGCAATGAATTTTCAGATCATTCGATTAGAATTGATTATCCCACACGATGGCCTTCTTATTCGCCGAATTTAAACCCCTTAACTTTTGTAAAGAGACGCTCAAAGCAGATTGTTTCTCCTGAAACAGTGATATTGTTGAAAATTTACGTTCATATGGTCAAGATTATTGTGAAATGAACATAACAGTCTGAAATATTAGAACGAGTGCAAACTGCAACAAAATTATTTATAAAACACGGATAGATAGGTGAATTGCTTTTTATACAGAGTGTTTCGGGAAGAGAGGTCGATACTTTGGGAGGTAATAGTAGCGGTCACTATGAGTGCGATTCTGAACGGTTATGGAGCTGTGATGGTTTCATTCTTAAAATACACAACAAAATAACAGGTGTTTCTGTGGCGATCCCGAAGTGTTTCCATGCGTCGTAGTGTTTCACATACGAGGTATGGACAACGTTACGTGAAGCATATCACTTACAGCGTGTTCAACACGAATCTCCCTCACATTGCTCCTAAATACATCTAAACAATCGTTTCCCTGGTCGATAGACCAGTCGCGTTGGCACACATAATTGGCCACCTAGTTCTCCAGACCTCACCTTGTTATATTTGGTTCTTTGGGGGGCGGACGGTACACCAGATTTACGAAATTAAGGAAAATAGATGAGACGAAGTAGTTGCTCGCATTTTAGGCACTGCAGCTCGCATAAGATATTCACAAATGAGCTGCAACGTGCATTGAGGTTGAATGTGGAAATTTTTGAAATTTTCACAGGTATTTGTTAGTTTTCTTAACACTCAAATTTCTGAGGTATACAAAAATTCAAACATCCACAGCTCTATAACCGCTCCAAAAGTATTTTTAGCGCACGGGTTTTGTACTGTATTAATATTTATTTGTTTACGCATTTGTTTACAGATTCTCAACCTTCGTATGACCGTATTTGGTTTGTGTGCGTGATGGGCAGAATATTGAAACATTGTAATCTGTGCTAGTTGAGAAACATGCTCGCATACATTCACAGATGGTTTCTAATAAGCGACCTTCATAGTTTTTTTTACATAATGAATAATTTTTGCTCTTTTCTGCTATTATTTAAAATTATACATACATAAGGATGGTGAGAACTGTTTATCGCAGAACTAAGGGGAACAATAAATGTGCAAATCTGAAGATCCGACACAAAATAAAAATATTATCTTTATTGTGTATGTAAGCATGTGTATTATTATATGTAGTTGTGATGTTTTATGTTCAAGTTTTATCGTTTTATGAGATGTAACAATTCGCTATATTTTACATGCTCGAAGTGGATCACTTACAATTTTCAAAACAATTTGATTTCTTTTTAATTTCCTCCCTGTATGAAGTACAGAGATAGAGAAAGGTATTGGATTTGGAACAAATGCGTTCACACAGCGAAGCTTTTTTCGTTTTGAGCTTATTGCTTATTGTCTGTGTGTCGGTCTGTCTGTCTGTGTGCCTGTCTGTCTGGCTGTGTGTCTGTCTCTGTGTCTGTATACACGTCATAGTCCACACGCCTTAACGCAGAAAACCCAAATTTTGTTAAATGATTGGTGCTTGCAGTCGGATGAAACAGCAAGAAAATGAGGTTGGTCCGACAAAAAAGAGGGAATGGAGAGAAGTGCTCCTTTAAAAAAATAGACGCGCTAGATTCGTACTCTACGCATGTCGAATAGCCGATCTGCGCAAACGCGATCTCCCTATCACGCCCCACTACCCCCTCCATCCATTTCTTGTTTTTTTCCAACGTTTACGAAGTTCGGTTTCAAACCGGTATGCGCATGTTAAATGACAATAAGAACAACTTTCCATTTAGAAAACACCACTCAGGTGTTTCATTTTGGTCGTTTACCTGACGAGTTTAATTGAGTAATCGCAACAAACGGCTATCACCCAAAGGTGTACAGAATGTGAAAAATTCGATTTTGATATTTCAATGGCTAAACATTAGTTGCAACTAGAAAACACAAAATATTATAAGTCCGTGCGACTGCATCAAAAAAGACGCGCAACAGAAAAGAACTTTAGAATCGTATAATACATATGTCGAATAGCCAATTTGCGCAAGCCCGATTTTCCTTCCCCCCGCCAATGTTTTTTCGATATTTAAAAAATATACGAATTTCGGCTTCAAAATCGGTATGGATATGTTAAATGCGAGGGGTTAATCATTTACGTATTCAGGTGTACACCAGCAGAGCATTCGAATACATATTCATCTGCATTCACATCTTCCTGTGTATTCAACCACATTCGCGTGAATTCCTAGTGTACTGGCGTATTCATCGTACATTCTCTTGTATTCCTGAGACCTTGGTTAATCCAATCATAACTTTTCCCGCCGATTTTACCAGATTAAACTAGACTAGTTCCGAAGAAATTGAGCATGTCAGCCCCTACATCAGCTGCAATTGTGAGTAGAGGGAGTAGAGTGAGCAAGAATGCAGTGACCACTCGAGTGAACAACAAACAGTAATAACCGAGTTAAAAGCATTAATACCGTAATATGCGAAGTATCTATAAATCGTAAATGAAATGTCGGACTATGAAAATATTAGAGATAAGGCGAGTGAGCGATGAGGTAAGAGCTACCGGCAAGCTTTCTGTAAAAGGAAATCATTGCTAATATATTTTGTTTTATGTAATTGGAGGTATAGCACCCTTATCTGAGGACAGTTGCGAGCGTCATCTTAATAAAGCCAATAATAATGATTCAGAAAATGATTTCTGGAAGCGTCTCCAGGATTGTTTAAAGTGCACGTTTCCAAGGTATGTGATCAATTTAATGACATTTTGCGGATTTGATACACCCGTATCGATAAAGGAAATAGAAAATCACGACATCGAAGCCATGGAAGGGTTAGGCAGAAAAGATATGGAGTCTTTCCTTCAGGAAAATGCATCTCGGTCGGACTTTTATGGGATTTATCACCAAAATATAAATAATTTCAAAATTTTGCCGGGTCATATAAAACTTATATTTGGTATCAAAAACTATTTACTACATAATTCATTTGATTATCATGCCCAAGTCTGTTGCAACAGCGTCAAAAACGCGAAGAATCCCAACAGGTCTTCAAGCAAGTGGTGCAGGAAATATTAAAGAAACGACCAGAATTTTGAGTTTAATTAAAACCTGGATCCAAAACTATTCATTGCAAAATAAAAATTGTAATTTAATGTGTTCCGAGGTGTTTTCTCGGTTACAAATATTAGAAAACATGAATGAGTCAAATATTGTAATTTTAGTGGAGAATGCGCAAGTTAAATGTCAACTATGTAACCATTCAGTAACCATAGTTAGTACAAGATTAAAAACGGAAGGTCGTCGTTGGGTAATATCCAATTTCGTCAGGCATACTAAAACACACTTAAAATCTGTAGCATCCTGTCAAACTGAAACTCAAGATTCTATCTTGAAATCTAAAAACCAAATATCTCGCCAAATATCTATACTGGAGCACATCATTATTAAACCGAAAACCGACACGAAAACAGTTACTAAAACTCCCGAATCTATTGAAACTGAAAAATATGATGCGGAAACTTCTACTTACAAAAGAAAATCAGAATTCGATAAAAACTCATCAGAAAAATATTCAAAACTTATAGAAACTAGACATGCGCCAACAGTGACTACAAGTCATGAACAATCGGCAGATTCCGATGATGAGCCTCTCATAAAATTCACAACAAATACTGACTATTCACTTGGGCTTCATTCGGGAAAATTTCACGTTGCATTGGATTGAATGGGGCGGTTCAATGCAACAAAAAGGTGGGAAAACTTTCAGACGTCCCAAGGCATTCAACTAAAAGCAAATGGCAATTAGAAACATATTCTCGCCTCCATAGAAGGCGACGCATATTAGAAAGGCAGTCATACGATTGTCATAAAATGTATTTAAATTTTCCTATTTTGAACAAAACTGATTTGATCTTAAAAGAAAATGAAAATCTGCGCAAGTGCCTCACAGGATTCTTAAACGGCAGTTTAGTTAGTAAAAATACATGTCCTGAAAAATATGAAAAGTCGTCATCCGAGTCGTCGTCATTTCTGTAGCTGCTGATAAAATCTGCCGAAAATCAAAATAGGTCGAAGGAAAATCGTTACGAAGAAACAATGAAATTGTTTTTAACATATTTGTTTATTGTTGGCGGCCGAGCAGCATATAGAACTTTGTGTGCTAACTTGCCACTTCCATCAATTCCATGTGTTTACGTACTATTAAAGACAATGCCTATTATATAACGGAAGGCCTTAGAACCTTAGTGACTTTTTGGCAAACAACAATTTGCCACGTACAGTCTGGATTAGTGAAGATGGTACAGGCATTGTAGGAAGGTTACAATACGATCCGTCAGACCAACTTGTTGGTTTTACGCTGCCTTTAAAACGAAAATGGCCTTCCTACTATTCACAACTATCCAGCTGCCAATGCACGAGTTGTAAAAAAATATTTTGAAACACGTGTAGCATCAAATATTGCTTATGTTATAATGATGGTACAACCACTTGCAATGCATCACCATTTTGCTTATGTATATATGGAACCGACAACAGATTTAAGGCTTCGGAGGTACTTCACAGGTGGGATTTTATTGTCAGAGAAGCAAAAAAGTACAATGTTAACATTTTGGGGATGTCTAGCGATGGCGACACAAGATGTTTAAGCGCAATGAAATCTCACATCAAACTGGGAATTAAGTGTAGGAATTTAAGTTTAGACGAGAGTTTAGGAAAAATTGGAAAATACTTTATGTGTGCGCTGGTTTCTGTTACCTGTGTACAGGACACTGTTCATATAGGCACTAAATTACGAAACCGCTTATTGAAAACGAATGTAATTGCAAATCAGATTAAAAAATCAACTAAAAAGTTGTTGTTAGGAAGAAATGTTATATCAGTGAACGACTTACAACTCTTAAGAAGAAGTATAAACGTGAAGGATAAAATGAATTATGCAAGTGTGCAAAAAATTATATCACCAAATGCTATAGACTTATTAAAGCAGCGTGGAGCTCAAGCCACGGCCATTTTTTACAGATGATTCAAAATTTTTTTTGGCATAAACGGTAAAACGTTAACTCCCACCGAAAGAATAAATAAGATATGGATGGCAGCGTTCTTTTTTCGGGCTTGGAAATCGTACATAAAACGCTCCAAAACTGCAACCTTAAAGAACTTCATAACCAGCAATTGTTACATGTGTATAGAAATAAACGCACATGCAATTATTAATGTCATAAAAAATTTGAGGGAAAGTAACAGCCCACAGTATTTTTTACCTGGTTTCTTTAACAGCCAGACGTGTAAAAATTTTTTCAGAATAACAACATCCATGACTTCTACCTACAGTACTATGGTAAATTTTAGTATGCTAGAAATTCTGCACAGGCTAAAGAGATTACAGTTACAAACTGAAATACTTTATTCAAAACAACAAATGAAGGATTTCAAATTTCCACTTATAAAAGATGTTAAATGCAGCGAGTTAAATATTTTACCCGGAGACGATGAAATTTGTGCCGCTATTGAATCTGCCAAAACATCTGTTGAAGAAATATTTCTTCAGTTAAAAGTGAAGATATTTGAAAGCGACTTTATATCGCAAATAAATACATGCGATAATCATGATTCGGAGGTCTCTGATGTATACTTGGAGGAGGTTGATGATGACCAAGCCCACAACGAAGACTGTGATATGCCCGACAGGGAAAGCAGCAGTGATAACTTAAACTTAAATACACCTATGATATCGCTAATGTTTTAAATATATAATACACATTATGACAACTTTAAGTTGTATTGCCAAGGTCAAAGTTTTATTTATTTCTTTGCAGAATGTATAATTTATTTTTTATTCAATAAATATATATAAAATATTGTTACAACTATATTGTACTACAGCATTTACCTGTACCTAATAAATATTAAAACATAAATGTTTATCGTGATTGTAACTTTATTGCAGTAATTTCTGCTCTCGTATTTAGGCGTACTCTATCCAATATTTATATGTATTCTCTTGTATTCCCATATATTCACGAGTATTCATAGGTATTCTTGAGTACACAAACGAATTCTTTGCTGTGTATGTACTTAGTCAGGTATTCGGTCGTACTCATTATGTACTTGATGTATTCATGTGGAATCTGTATTCGGTGTACACTCATTTTTGAAATGATTAACCCCTCGGTTAAATGACAATAGCAACAATTTTCATTTGAGAAATCACCTCTGGATGGTTCCCTTTTGGTTGTTTACCTGAACAGTTTAATTGGATAATCACAAAAATAACAGCTGTCACCAAATTATGAAATCGATTTGTTTTCAGCGTAAAATTATTGTTTATAATTATTGCAATTACTAAAAACAAACAATTTTATATTTTCAAAACATTGTTTACTCAAAATTTTTTTAATTATTCCCAATTTTCAAAATTTAAAAAAATTATCAAAATTTTCGAACATTTTCAAAATTTTTAAAACTGCCAAAACATTTCAAACTTTTCACAATTTCCATCATCAAAAAGTTTTTTAAATTTGTTAGTTAATAATTTTCCAAAATTTTCAAAACCTTGTAAAATTTTTATAAATTGTTTTCAAAATTACGAAAATTATTAAAATTTCCAAAAATTACATAATTTAAAAAAATTTTAAAATTTATAAAAACTACAAAATTTTAAAAAATTTTTAGTATTTTCAGTTTTCCCAAAATTTTCATAATTTAAAAATACATATTTACGATTTAGAATAATTTTTTAAAATAAGTAATTTGTTTTCAAAATTTCAAAATATTTCAAAATGTACTAAAATATCAAAATTTTATTAATATTTAAAAAATATTGAAAATTATGAAAATATTACAACAAATCTCGAAATTGTTTTTAAATTAAAAAATTGTAATATTGTCATACATTTCAAAACTTTTCAAGATGTTAAAAATGTTTTATTTCAAAAAGGTATAAAATATTAGAAATTTCAGTAAAATTTTCCAAAAATGTATAAAAATATTGTTAAACCCGGTATAAAATCTATTTTAAATATTTCGAGAATTTTAATCAAACTGTCAAAAGTTACGAAATATTTTAAACATTTTTAAAAATTTTAATGGTTGCGAAGAAGGTCCCGTGGCGGTTGCATGACAGCTTTTCAATTCAATTTGGGAAAATTCAAGTTGTAGTGTGTTAGAAATTGGAATCCTTTCTCTGGTAGTTGTTTTATTACGATACCGGTTATGAGATCTTGTCCTGGTCATTTCTTATTGTTTAGCAATTTCACTTCATCCGTTATTTCGTTGATGGTGAAGGTGCGTATAGAAGCCGGTATTTGTAGTAGAGTTTGTAGACTTGCTTCGATTTCTTGATCGCGTTCCTTGAAATTTGGTGTGAAGACTTCTGCTAAGTGTTGTGCAAATGCTGCCGCTTTTTCTTCCGCCGATCTTGCCTAACTGGTTGTTTGGTCTTTCAAAAGTGGTAGATGTTCTCTCGGATGCTTAAGACCTATGGAGGCCTTCCAAATTGAATGGTCGTCTGCACATAGCGAGCTTACGGAGGTTTGAACAGTGATATTTCGGATTTATTTTAGTTTAATTCGTAGTTTATGGTTTAGTTGACTATATCTTGTTCTGAACTCCAGTAGATCATCCTCTAAGGACTCGTAAGCATCATCGATCTTCACGATCTTCGCCCAACGGTGCCAGCCAGTCAGAACTCCGTCGTTCTGCCCGACTGGTTCAAAGGGGTTAAAATACCTCCGCATCCCGGACTTGCTCTGATCACTTTGAAGATGCACGCTGCAATGTCTTGCGAAACGTTAGTTTGTACGGGTTCACAAACAGCTCAGGCATAAGCCGATTAAGTATTGTTGTCCTGGCAAACAAAATGCATTAAGATCAAATCCGGGTCTGCCCCAAAGTTTAAATAATTTAAGCACACGCCCCTGTTTAGACAGGCAAAGCCAACGAACTACTATGGCTCAAACTTTTAGAGCAAACGCTTGTAAACGCAGGCAAGCTACAGGTCGGTCCTTACCTGCTTATGAGTTCGAGAAACTTGTAGAACCGCAAATTGGTTCATGTTGACATGCGTTGTCAAAATTTACAAGAAAATTAAAAATTCCAAAAATAATGTTTGAAAGTTCAGGGAAAACGTCAAAGTAATTGTTTACGATAAATTGATTGGAATTTCAGTTAGTTGAAGTTCTTTCAACTTTTAAGAAGATTCACGAAAATCGTGTGGGTTTTGTCACAGAATTGACACGACTTACAAAGGCACAGAAAACTTTCATAAAACTAGAAAGTGAAAATAACAGTGCGCAAAATTTGGCGAAGCTTTCGAAAATCTAAAAACCAGTAAATCTAAAATCAAGGCTTGTATTTGGCATGTGAAAAATAACAAGACGCACCTGCAAGTTTTCTGCACGGCTGAATCAAAACGTGACACCGCTTTTTTAAGGTTCATGAACCTTAATACTAGTTTTTTTTTAATCGGCCAACGTATGATTATCTTGAAATACAATTCCGAATAATTTATGTTTTAATTTTTGTAAGAATATGTACCAAAATTGCTTAAATGGAGTGCAAATGATAAAAAATACAGCAGCACGCAATTTTTGTTACTGTTACACAAAATTCACATTCTCATGGTTCAAAAACAAAAAAGTTTAGAACAAAACAAAGCTTTTTGTACCGAACCTTTCCCCATAATTTTAAATTACGTAAGGTACAAGAAATGTCGGTTGTCTAATCATTTAATTGATACAAATTAGAGAAATGAAAGCAGTCGACTTTAAAAAAGGAACAAAACCTTCACACAAAGAATGATATGTCAGATGTCAGGGAAATCAACATTGCAGGTATTCAAATGTCAGTTTAAAAAGATTACACCCACTCTTAAAAGAATGGATAAATATATTTTAGTTATTGCTACATTTCAAACTTTACCGTAGATAAATTTAACTTGCGATTGTGTTCATCTTTTGTGGTTTTCTAAACTTAAAAAATACGATTTAGATCTTTCACAAATTTCTCTTTTAGGTTGAACAAATTAGAACATACGCGTATGACCTGGTAAAAACAAAGAGATGAGATTAAAATTTCTATTCTGCAAAGTAAATGCGATAATAACAGAGGTGTAATCGTAAAAAACTGTAGCATTAACATAATATCCCATAGATAAACGTTCTGACACAAAATGTTAACTTTTAGTTGGTAGTTATGGTCTTCGCCTGCAACTTTCTTGATGTTAGAGATTTATTGTTATTGCTATTTTACTGTTATAACAGGAGTGTGATTGTAATTAATTGCTAAGATGTGGCTAGATTTTATTAGTACCTATACATAGAATATTTTGGAAGAGGTGTTTCAAGGCTTGCTTACCTGTTTTTTTTAATACTAAAAACGCTTTATTATATTACGTTTTAACATTTTTAAACCTTTTGAATTTAAAACTTCTTATTACCACATTTTAATTGTAAATTATAATTACTTGCAATATTACGTGTAGATATTGCAATGATATGCGTGTGCATGTACTTGCTAGAAAACAATTCCCTAAATGCCCGCAATTCACGCAATTCTAAATTATATTTTCTATGAGACTCTTTATTAACTTTCTCAGGGTCGTTATTTAGCTTGTAAGACAAGTTATTAATAAATAAATTTGAAATAGAATAAACACAAAACAATATCAACGTTACATAACAAAGGTTTTATTTAATAAATCAATTTTTTAATGAAATTTGCGAAAAATCAAATGAATTTTACTAAATACTATCGTCCTTTAAAAAGAGAACACTTAGCTTAACGTCTCCTTATTGGGATATCCTTCACTCGAGCAAAACGATGAATGTCCAACTTCTACTTCACTAGTTTGCAGGTTCCTCAAGTAACCACAAACACTCGCCTTTAGTTTGAATCTTTCTCTGGTCTGTTTCATATTATTTTAAACTTGGTTTTACCACCATCACAACTGGAAAAACTTTCTGGATCGTTTTATACTTGTTATTCTTCTGGAACTTTTCACAATTCGTTGATAATTAGTTGTATTTTCTTCTTTTATATTCACAATCACTTTTACATTACTTTTAAACTCGGTTTTCCTCTGTATTCATACAGAGGATATAAAATTCTTTGTCTTTGTTTACAAAGACGAGTCGTAACTAACTAAACAAATTTTCCATTCTTTTGTCTTCCTTCTTGATTCCCATTTTTTTGAACAAACAAATAAATCTCATGACAATGAGTATTCCTTTTATACGTTTGTGACATTGACACTGACATCCATAATGACATTAATCGATGCACAAAACAAGTAAGTCTAAAACTTCTTATAAATTAAACCTTTTGAACAATTCTGAACTAAATTATAATTAAAACTAACATAAATAAAAATCGTATCAATCTGATTGTGTTTTTCTTTTCATTCAGTAAAAACAAACCTCACAAATATGAAAAATATAAATTATTAGAATTTATAACAAGAAATTACAGCAATAATATGCAACCCTGAGTTTAAAAGTTAGAATATCAAAACCTTACAGCCTTCACAAACCTCCAATCTCAAATTGAATTGTAGCAAGCATCCCAAAAATTGCCTTCCAGGAACTACAATACCCCAGTAAAAACATACACCTCCAAATATCATAGCAATATATACAAAAAAATCAATATTGTGAAAAATATCAAACCAACAACAACAATCATAACAAAATGATTCAAAAATGTCATATATACAGGATGTTGTAAAATTACACAGACAAACTTCGATAGGTGATTTCTTTTGTCGTTGTAGGAGAAAACGTTCTGATTAAGGCATGTTTTGAATTGTTGCCTTACGGAGTTACAGCCTTCCGAAGCCGGAACAGTTTTTTCACGTTTTAATTAATATCCCCGTCAGGGACTTGCCAAGGTTAGTTGCTCCCGGGTTCCAGCCAGCCAAAGTATGAATGAAATAAATACACACATAGTTAACGATAATGTTTTAAATTGATAAATGATAATTTTTTATCAAACTATGACGGCACAAAAAATGAGCCAATCACTTCGCTTGGACATTTCTATACTTTAGGAGTTGTTAAAAATATTTACAAAAGCATCAATGTTTTAACCACCGATAATGAGTTTAGTTATCCTAGTGCACCTACAACTCTAGCGAGAACCACCGCACATCCGAAACACCATTGCCGCAAGTATAGTCCGGTCCGCTGCATACTGTACTGTAATTAGTGTAATTAATTGTCTAATTGTAAAACTGTTATACATTCTAATATTTTGTGAGAAAAGAAATGAATTTAATTATTTTTTTTGAAAAAGATACCTCGTAATTAAAGAAAATCAGTGGTGAAAGAGAAGAAGGGAAAAAATTAACCCCCACCCTCTAATATTGCTGTAACTGAAAATTAATTTGTAAACATTATTCTACTATCACTCGTTAGCAATTCAGTCACATCCGAAACATCATTGCCGCAAGTATGGTCCGGTCCGCTGCATACTGTACTGTAACTAATTGTCCAGTTGAAAACTGTAATACTTTCTAATATTTTGTGAGAAAAGCAATGGATTTAATTATTGTTTTGGAAAAAGATTCACCGAGATTAAAAAAATCAGAGACGAAAGAGAGGGAGGGAAAAAATTAACTCACTTCCCCTAATATTGCTGAACCTGAAAATTAATTTGTAAACATTATTCTACTATCACTCATGAGCAATTTAGTCACATCCGCAACATCATTGCCGCAAGTATGGTCCGGTCGCTGCATACTGTACTGTAATTACTTGTCTAATGGTAAAACTGTAATACGTTCTAATATTTTGTAAGCAAAGAAATGGATTTCATTTTTTTTGAAAAAGATTCGGCGGGATTAAAGAAAATCAGAAACGAAAGAGTGAGGGAAAAAAATAACCCCCTCCCCCTAATATTGCTGTACCTGAAAATTAATTTGTAAACATTATTCTACTATCACTCATGAGCAATTCAGTCACATCTGAAACATCATTGCTGCAAGTATGGTCCGGTCCGCTGCATACTGCACTGTAACTAATTGTCCAATTGAAAACTGTAATACTTTCTAATACCTTGTGAGAAAAGAAATGGATTTAATTCTTTTTTTTTTTGAAAAAAAATTCCTCGAGGTTCTCCCCCTAATATTGCTGTACCTAAAAATTAATTTGTAAACATTATTCTACTATCACTCATGAGCAATTCAGTCACATCTGAAACATCATTGCCGCAAGTATGGTCCGGTCCGCTGCATACTGTACTGTAACTAATTGTCCAATTGAAAACTGTAATACTTTCTAATACCTTGTGAGAAAAGAAATGGATGTATTCTTTTTTTTTTGGAAAAAAATTCCTCGAGGTTCTTCCCCTAATATTGCTGTAGCTAAAAATTAATTTGTAAACATTATTCTACTATCACTCATGAGCAATTTATTCAGACATAACAGACATTTTTTATTTTCCTCTATTTACTAACTAAAAAGGTAGACATTTTCAATTTTCAAAAATTTATAGAAGGTGTCACAGAGCAACTAGCGGACTGGAACACCAATGAAATTGTAACTCATCCATAGCTCTATTAGTCTACAAAATTAAGAAAAACTCGTATGCCCAGTTTTTGAGCAATATTGTTATGTTTTGATACATAGTCGCAATCTATTTTAGGCACACTAACATTGTGCTTAAATAGAGCTGTTACAACAAAATGTTTGATCCCGATCTGTCAACTCGTTTTTGTGTAACAAGGCGTTAAAGTCAAGATTTTCAAAAAATTTTAGAGGCCGCAATTTTGAAGCTAGAACGTTCGAAAAAAAGCGATAAATCCTTAAGTCTTCTTCTATTATATTCCATTTTTGAAGAAAATGCTACCAACAAAACAGGTCTGACGTCCGCTTTTGGTTTCGGATTTTTTTAAAGCTAATTTCCCTGATACATTTTTGATATACCTCTACATTCTAAAACTTATCAAAATCAGACCATCCGTTTGGGAGTTATGGCGCGCACACACGCACCCACTCACAGACGGACGTTTTTGAAAAACTTTTTTTGAGTTCCTGAAGGTCCAGAACATGTATTTCTGAAAGTATAGGAAAGTTAATATTAAAAATTATATAAGTAATACAAATAACAACCGGTACAATTAGTTAAAATTAAACTGTACTCGGAGATTTTTATTGATAATTCATTTATAAGATTAAAAAAACCGTTTGATACGAATGATTGAGTGCCTCATCGAAACATTCGAATAATCACACAGCGTGTCATTTTTAAACTATATAACTATATAAATCTGTCAACGAACTTTCGGCCTTCGCAGACGTTGCACCTCAGTAAATCCTTACTTTTTTTTTTAATTTTTAGTGCAAAAAATATTAGTTTTAAATTATATGAAGTACCAATTTGGTTTCTATAATTTAATGTTTTGCATTCCGGCTTTTTGCCGCCCCTGGGGTCCTACCGCCCGGGTGCTGTTTACTCCTTGCACCCCCTTCTTGACGAGGCCCTGATCTCCGTCGTAATAATCTAGTCAAATTGGAATAAATTTTTACGCAGAGAGACAAACAGGCCTTCATACACATACTAAAAGTCTTATTCGATTAGAGTTTTGGCCGCCATATTGGAAAATGACGGCGAAAAACATATAATTGCATTTATCTTGAAATCGGTTGCTTCTAGCACAATAATACCTTAGTAAAAAAACGTTCAGTACAAAATTGTAATGAATTTTTGCTTATAAGCTGCAGCTAAGTTGCAAAATAGTATTCTCCGGCGCGCTTGTTTCAAAAATGACTAACCTTGTCATCACGAAAATTCCGCTCATTGCTTTGGAAATCGACTCAATTATGTAACAAAACAAAAAAGTAGATGCATTGACTAAAATGAAATCACATGGATGGTTAAAAATGTTGCCACTCTCTTCTTCCTCACATCCTTCAGTTTCTGAGTCGCCATCAGAGTCATCAATGATATCGTAATCGTCAGAATCTGAGTTATTGTCAGCGTATAAATCGGAATCCGTGTTGTCGTGCAGTATAACGGATCGCTTTCTCTTTCCGGTTGTAAATTTAAATGCTCATTATCGTCCGTGTCATCAACAGAAATATCAGCAGCTCTGAATTGACACCAAAAGAACCCTCACAAAAGCTGCACATTTTTGCACGCTCAAGACCAATTTACCTGCAGCCACATGCAGATCCACATTCTTTCTTAGATTTACAATTAATAATGTGTGGATCCGGTACTGAAGGCTAGTCAGTTGGCTCGGATTGAGAATTAAATAGTTGCTGGTCTGCTTCTATTTCCACTTTTCAGCGGGCTTCTCACATTCATAGCACAATTGCACTTGGTGATAAACATAATAAGAGTTTCTTCGACCGGAGTCCCATATGCACGAGGCGCACTGGAGATTACTATTTTGCAGCTTACCTGCAGCCTGTAGCCAACAAACTATTATAACTTTTTTTTGTAAAAAAATGTCCACTGAACATTTCTTTACTGCAATATTTTTACGCTACGAGCAACCGTTTTGAAGGTAAACGCAAGTTTACGATTTTCCCGTGCTATTTTTCAATATGGCGGCCGAAGCTTACTTGGATTTTTAAACTTTTGTCGCGAAAGTTTTATTTTTATGCAAAAATATGCAGAAAATGTACTTAAAAAATGCCGAATTCAATGGTTTTCGAGATACCTCAAGTTTTGTGAAAACTTAACATGCCAGTGTGAGTGCAGCGGCAATATAGTTTGTACGCCAAAGCATTAAATAAAAGTAGCTATAAACATATGCCTGAGGGGTTTTTCTACAAAGTTACAACCTCTTAAAAGAGAACTCTCCAACTTTGTACAAACTATTTCAGCAATTTAAAAATACGCTCAGACCTTCATTGCAACTCGCGTTCTTAAACAAAAATAGAATAATCTCTAAAACCGTTGAATTTACTGTTTTTGCATGTTTTGTATTGAGAATAAGATTTGCAAGTCAAAAGTTAACAAATCTTAAATGTGTAAAGCACGACGGGCGCCCCCGCCACCTACGTCCCTAGTAGCATTGTAAATCAGCACTGCTGAATATTTACACAAAATTTTTATGAACTGAATTTATTGCGGAAATAATAATCAAAACGTGACTACAAATAATAAAATTCTTCTAGGGACATAATATAGAGCTATTTCAATTTTTACATGTTAATCTGTCATGTTCCACCTAAATTGATGATCCGATCCATGTTTGCACAATTTTTTTTCTATTATTTTAGGGTCTTCAATGTGTCATATAAATTATGCATCATTATTGTGAATCACCCGGTACGCTTATGTAAACTGTTTTCTTGATCAAGGAATTCTCTGACAAATTTATGAAATTTGTACTAAAAACACTCTGTATACATTATAATGGAAGTATGGGAAAGTAAAAATATAAATCATAAATCAATACTAACTACGTTTCCAATCTTAACTAAAGGGATTTATAATTAATAAATTATTTCCAAATGAATGATTTAGTTGCGAATAATCATCTACAGAAATGTGTATTTTATTCTAATTCATTAACGAATTTATTTTATGACTCAGGTAATTATTGCTAATTAGTATGTAATAAAATTAAACTCAATAAACGCAAGGAAACATTCTATAATTAAAATTTGAGTACTCCATCGCTTCTGGATTAAACCTTTAATTATAGCTGATCTGCCTCATTTTACTGTAATTTATTACTAATATGTTAGAAACTGATAGTTACAAGTAATTAACCAGTAATCAGTTTTAATGACCGTATAAAGCACTGCAGGAAGTGCCTTCGATTTCTGATTAATAAAAACTTTCTAGCAGTTTTAATTTCAACTTTTATTTTCTTGTTACGAAAAATTAAAAAAAAAATTGTTTTGCGTAATACAATTTTATTAT
This sequence comes from Ctenicera cuprea, assembly GCA_958336395.1. Classification (NCBI taxonomy): domain Eukaryota; kingdom Metazoa; phylum Arthropoda; class Insecta; order Coleoptera; family Elateridae; genus Ctenicera; species Ctenicera cuprea. The sequence continues at coordinate 12,406,562 of OY284495.1, read as the reverse complement.
TATATAATGGAAGATCAATTACGAAATATGTTTTATACAGTATGGCCGACAAAAGTTTTATAACAGTTGGTCATGGAAATTTTACCGGTAACACTTTGTAATTTGCAGCCTCAATTAGAATACAATTAAAACCAATTTTTGGAACGTAAAATTGTTAATTTTGTAATGTAAATAATTGTAATTTTGGTTCCTATGCAACCACCTAGATTGTGTGTTTTTTCTCCGGATAACGAATAAAGTAGGTATCTTTAACTAAAACTGTAGCAGTCCGCTATACCAACAAACATGCGCTTTATGTAATAAACTTCTAGTAGTGGGGGCCCCTCGCCACCAAAAGTTTAGTCAGGTGTAAGAAATCCCAAATAACACAAATACGCGTGGGCTGTGCCCTCCGTAGTTTTTGGTAACAATAAATGAGCGGTTAAAGTAGGTGTCTTTATCGAAAACTGTGGCGGTTCGCTGTAACAACGAATATGCGCCTTATATACTAGACGCGTAACTATGTGGCTTTTAGGCCCCTCGCCACTAAACGTTGAGTCAGATGGAAAGAATCCCGATTAACATAAACACCCGTGGGCTTAAATAAGCGAATAAAGTAGGTATCTGTATTGAAAATTGTAGCGGTCTGCTGTACCAATATAATATTATATATATACAGGCTGTTTCAAATTCGAGCCCCACCATGGGGATCTCGCTTATTTGAAGAGATAGAGAGTTGGTTAAATTGAGGCAAAGTTGCCAAATTCTATGCCTAACAATAATCTGTAAAGAAATTTAAAGTAGCCACTCTGGTTTTTCAGATATCTGAAAAAAAACTGAAATTTTGTATTTTTTTCGGCTATAACGCATTTATCATTTATGCTACATATTTCTAGTTAACGCATTATTAGAACACTTTTTTATGCTGAATTTAAATTGTTTATCAGATTTGGTGTAACTGTTACCATTGTTCATTTTCGACTGTCAACTTTTTTTTTCTTATGGTTGGTATTAAAATTTTTTCATATTTGAATAGAGTTTTCAATTCTGATTTCAACGATATGTCACACTTTGCATTTTGTTTAAGTTTTGAGCATTCTATTACAAAAAATAAAAATTTCATAAGAGTGCCATGGAAAGACCACGTCATTTAATTTATTTTGAGAAAATTCTAGTAGGCTATGAACTGATGGAAGTAAAACAAAACACTTCTCTTATTTACTTTTTCTTTTAGATACATTAAGTATGCGAAAATTTCAGGAAACTTTGTTTTGCGCGTAGGCAGCAGGTTAGGTTATTTTTTACAAAAACAAATGAATGACACAGTTACTAACATACACAATTTACTAAAAATTCCACTTGCAGTTTTTATGTTTGCAACTGACATAACAAATTTGAATAACAGGTTAAATAAACACAACAGATAACACTACAACTACACTAATACGAACAATTATTAAATGAATGTTCAAAACATTTGACACCTTTGTAAAAGATGCTCAGAAGCTCGTCTAAAATGAACACTCTAATATGCGTGTTAGTAACTGTCTCATTCATTTGTTTTTGTAAAAAATAACCTAACCTGCTGCCTACGCTCAAAGCAAAGTTTCCTGAAATTTTCGCATACTTAATGTATCTAAAAGTAAAAGTAAATAAGAGAAGTGTTTTGTTTTACTTCCATCAGTTCATAGCCTACTAGAATTTTCTCAAAATAAATTAAATGACGTGGTCTTTCCATGGCACTCATAAAATTTTTATTTTTTGTAATAAAATGCTCAAAACTTAATCAAAATGCAAAGTGTGACACCTCGTTGAAATCAGAATTGAAAACTCTATCCAAATATGAAAAAATTTTAAATACCAACCATAAGAAAAAAAAAAGTTGACAGTCGAAAATGAACAATGGTAACAGTTACACCAAATCTGATAAACAATTTAAATTCAGCATAAAAAAGTGTTCTAATAATGAGTTAACTAGAAATATGTAGCATAAATGATAAATGCGTTATAGTCAAAAATAAAAAATCCAAAATTTCAGTTTTTTTCAGATATCTGAAAAACCAGAGTGGCTACTTTAAATTTCTTTACAGATTATTGTTAGGCATAAAATTTGGCAACTTTGCCTCAATTTAACCAACTCTCTATCTCTTCAAATAAGCGAGATCCCCATGGTGGGGCTCGAATTTGAAACAGCCTGTATATAATATGTGACTTGAATAATGGACGCGTAAATATCTGGCTTCTAGTAGTAGGGCCTTTCGGCACTGAATATTGAAGCAGGTAAAAGGAATTCCGATTAACATAAAAACCCGTGGGCTATATTCTCTGTTTTTTCATTAACTATAAATAAGCGAATAAAGTAGGTAGCGTAGCGAGCATATAGTAAACCTCTCCCTCTGTCTCAACGCTTAGTGACGACTTAATCAGTATAACATTTTCGACACACCTTATTTATTATGTTTACGGGTTTCAATGTTTATGTAAGTCAAGCGGTGTAATCGGTGCCATGAACCTACGATACCGGCATAATGTAAAAAATAATTTAGTTTCACCAAATTCTGTTTTTAAAAACTTTATTTTTTAAAATACAGACAAAAGCGGAGTTAAAAACTGGCAGAGTAACAGTTTACAAATGCTCAAACTTACTAACTAACTGCAATGTGCAGAAATACGCTTATATAATAAATGCTATCTAAAAGGAAATAAGATATCCTTTTGTTCTAAGAAGCTTCTGATTAAATAGTTCATTACAGTTCATTACTCCTCCATCACCAGTATGAAAAGCATATTTGAAAAATTGATTTTCATGAAAGATATAGTATAGGCTGTTCATACTTTACATTGTAACAGGTGTGATGGTGATTCTTCAATAGTATTAGGGGTGTTTAAAGTTTGTAATTTGGCAATTAGTTTATTAAATAAGATTTGACGTTTAAGAAAAACATATATAAAAAGGCAAGCAAAGATAATTACAATTAAGATTACAATAATGATTGAGCTTAGACTAAGATTGTGTATCATCGGGGAATCACTTCTTTGCAGTTGTTCTTTTTGATGATTAAGTTTCAATTGTTCGTGTTTTAAAAGATTTACGTCGATGTGGGATAAATCTAATGAAGTATTGATTTTTGTACTGTTATTGATTATGTTAGTTTTCAATTTACCGATGGTAGCAGTTAATAGATTAATTGAAGTTTTTGAAGAGGATTCAAAGGTAAATATGGCATCATTATAGTTTATGATGGCTGAACAATCAGGTGTTAGTTGAATCAGCTGTGTATTGATAAGTATTTTGCGATATTGAGTGTTTATACATTGGATTTCGCAAACTATTTCATTAGGGGAACTAAGGATCCAACTATTTTTTGTTAGTTTAATCAATTTAGTGTGAGATAGAGAAAAGATGAAAGGTTTGCATGTTTGATTAGAGGTGAAACTGAGAAGTTGCGTTTCGCATAGTTTGGTGTTGGGAATGGGAAAGTGATTTTCCTTTTGACAGAAATATTGGTTATTGGGTAATGGTAGGCAATATTGGGACTCTATTGGAATGCTGTGTTTTTTTGAAAATAGTATTGTGTTAAAGGTTGGTATTATCATGTGAAAGAGCTGATTTTTATAATATGCAGGTATAGGTATTAGATTAATAAATTGGTAGTTTACGGATTTTCGTATGAGTGGTATCTCATAGATAAACGTGAAGCTATTTTTAATTTGGTAAACCTTTAATTTAATTAAGGTTTCATATAGGTGTATGGTTGAAGGTTCAACGGGGTAAGGTAATTGTAGGGTTTGGCTTCGTATTTTATTAAGAAAATTTGGAATTCTAGATAGTGAAGTTAGAAGATCATTATTATCGATTAAAGAGAGGTGAATTTGTTGGTTTTGTGCAAATGTTAAGGATGTTTCGAGTTCCATGAAGGTGTCTATAAAAAGTTGGAGGGCCTGCGAAGCTTCAATGAGGGTGGCAATCGTGGATAGGGTGCCTAAGGTTTTTGCGCGTTGCGATTGGACTTCCAGTATAAAATCTTGTAAATTTTGTGCTATTGTTTGTTGGTTTTGGGATAATTTTTGTATGTTATTGTTGAATGCAGTAATGGTGTTGTTAAGTACTTCAGTTTGTTCTTCTAAAATCGTTTTCTGTAGGTCTGTAGTTTTGGTTAATTTTTCAATGGTTTCAGAGTATCTTTTACCATCTCTCGCATCAAGGTTACCCGTGAATAATTTGATGACTGTTCCAAGGCCGTCAAAAAGTTCACGTTTAGGCCGGGTGATTTGTGTTTCAGGAAAGAGTTGTTTGATCAGTAAATCGGATTTTTGGAGATATTGGTCGAGAATTAACAGTTGATTGTCGTGGGTGTTGTAATAATCAGATGGGTAATTAGCGGAAGGTTTGAGGTGCTCGTGGAGGATGTAACGGCGTCCTTGAAGGGTTTTAATGGTTCTTTGTATATTAGTTTTTAGATGGTCATAGTTTTGTAGGAGAGGGGTATAGTCAAGGGTTTTCACAAGTGTCCATTCACTGTCTTTTAAGAGGGCTGTACCTTTTATTAACGGGTAAAGGCCTGGGTTATCAGTTAAAGTTTTTATAGTTACGTCACATCTGATGATCTCGATGAATGGGATGAGGATGTAGATTGTCCTGTAAACGGGAGCAATTCGTTAGCATGTCGCTTTAAAGTTGATTGATTTTTGTCATTAATTAAAATATATGTGTCGTGTTCTAGAACACGCTGAATTCTATAAGAGCCAATAAAACGAGGTTTACTTTTGTTTCTATTATTTGTTTTAACATAGACCAAGTCTCCTTCCTTAAATTCGTGATTTGTTCTTTTATCGTTGATCTGTAAGTTTCGATTGATTTTTGTCTGTTGCTGGGTATTCGATAGGTTGTGATAGATATTGTGCATTTTGTTTTTATGATCGTTGACGTAATCATTTAGAAAAGTTTGGTCAAATTCTAAGTCGAAGGGATTTCGGTTTTCTGTATGTCCAAAAACTATTTCGTTAGGGGTCATTTTTAGATTCGAGTGAATAGTGTTATTATAGGCTAGAATGCAATATAGTATTTTTTTATATTCGGGAACTTCGTTTTCGTATAGACGATACTGTTCAATTAAAGTGGAATGGAGTCTTTCGATAGGTGAGTTAGAATTATGATGGTACGGGGTAGTGGCATGAAATTGGATTTTGTGGAAATTTAAGAAATCTTTTAAAGGATTTTTATTAAATTCATTATCGGCTATAAGTAGTTGGGGGGCAGGGAAGGTAGTAATAAAATAGAATAATCGATCTATGATATCTACAAGATTATTAGAACGAAGGTGATAAGCCTGTGCGAATTTTGAAAATGGATCTATTAGAGTAAGATATTTTTGATTGTTAATTTGGAATACGTCCATATGTAAGGAGTAAAAAGGTCGGTTATTTGTAGGGGTTAAATTTAGGTGTTGTTTTAGAGGATGTCGATTATATTTTTGAGTTTTACAAATGGAGCAGTTATCTATGTAGGTTTTGATATCTTTCTGCATTGATGACCAATAATATTTTCTTTGCATGTGTTCGAGAGTTTCTTTAATACCTCGATGATTGGTTTTTCCTTCGTGATAGAGTCGTAGTTGTTCTAGTCGATCATCGGGATTAGTGACATAGGTTACTTGTGTCATACATCGGTGAAATTTGGGTGTGTTGTCATTGGTTATGTCATTAACATATTGGGAAAATTCGTTGTATAATTGATCAGAAAGAAAATGGCAATAATAGTCTGTATTTGGTTGGCAATGTTCAATTAATAGTTCGTTAAATTTAATTCTTTTGTTTGATTCGTTAATGAATACTGAGATGTGTTTATTGTTGTCAAAAGTTGTAATTTTGATTTTCTTGGGAATATTGGCCGTAATAAATTCAATTTGATTTTTGAAATGTTGTAGTGGTTTTTCTGAGATATCTATAACAGGTGTAGAGCTGGCTTGTGTGTGCACAGTATCAGGTAAAGAATCATTATCAATAATTTGGTCATGCGTTTTTAGAGGTTCAATATTTTCAGAAGGTGGTATGAATACAGGAATTGTCATGAAGTCTTCTAAGTTAGGGGAATCGGCTCGTTCAGGTAAGATGCTGATATTATCTAATATTGGTTCAGGGGTGTTAAGCTCTGGTTGTAGGATTTCATTTAAGTTTTGTTTGGAAATTTCGAGGGTTAAATCCTTTACAGAAGTAGGGTGTATTTGAATTCTAGAAAGGGCGTCTGCGACCTTGTTGGATTTACCTGGGAGGTATTGGATATCAAAATTAAATTCCTCTAATTTGAGGGCCCAACGGGTCAGTTTAGAATTGGGTTCCTTTAGATTTTTTAGCCAGATAAGAGGTCTATGGTCTGTGTATAATAGAAATTTGGTACCGAATAGATAAGGTCGAAAATGTTTGGTGGCCCAAACAATGGCGAGTAATTCGCGTTCAATTGTGCTGTACTTTTGTTCTGTTTCGTTCAGGGTTCTGGAGGCAAAACATATTGGTTTAGAATTTTGAGAGAGAACGGCTCCAAGGGCAAATTTCGAAGCATCAGTTGTCAATTCGAAGGTCTTGTCGAAGTCAGGGTAGGCTAAGATTGGTTCATTGGTCAAAAGTGTTTTTAGGTGATTAAATGAATCAATAAAATTTTGCGAATGAATGATTTTGTTATCTTTCTTCAAGCACACTGTTAAGAATTTTGTTAGTTTGGCAAAGTCTTTCACGAATTTTCTATAGTAGCCGAAAAGTCCGAGAAAAGATTTGATTTCTGTACGAGTTTTGGGAAGAGGGAAATTTTTGATACTATGAATTTTGTCGGGGTTAGGCTTTATTCCATCGGGTGTAATGACATGTCCTAAATAATTGACTGATTTGTGTAGAAATTCTGATTTGTCAAGCTGAATTTTTAAATTGGTTTTTCGACATCTTTCAAAAACGCTTTTTAATCTGTTTAAGTGTTCGTGTAGGGAAGTAGAAAATATTATGACATCGTCGAGATAAACGAGGCACTGTAGGGGTGCTAATCCTGATAAGGCAGTGTTGATCATTCTTTGGAAAGCTGCAGGGGCATTTTTCAATCCGAAGGGCATTCTTTTAAAATGAAAATGGCCTTCCTCAGTGGAAAAGGCAGTTTTTTCGCGATCTTCTGGTTTAATTTCTATTTGGTGGAATCCGCTGGCAAGATCCAAAGTTGAAAAGTATTGGGCTCGTCCTAAAGTGTCTAGAACAGTTTCTATATTTGGAAGAGGATGTTTGTCTTCTATGGTTTCAGCGTTTAATTTTCTATAGTCAATTACGATACGAAATTTTTGTTTTCCAGAGGCATCGGCTTTTTTTGGAACCACCCAAATTGGGAAATTGTAGGGCGATTCTGAGGGTTCGATAATATTTTCTTTAAGCATTTTGCTTATTTGATTTTTGACTTCGACTCGATAACAGTGTGGGTATCTGTAAGCTTTGGTGAAAATCGGGTCATTGGTTTTCGTTCTAATGTGATGTTGAGTCAAGTTAGTGGAGGTCAGGGGTAGTTCAGGGGTATAAAATATATCTTTATAGTTAAAGCAAAGGTTTTTAAGAAGAGTTTGTTCTTCCTCGTTCAGGTGATCTAATCGTAAGTTTGTTTTTAGGTTTTGTTCCAAAATTTGTTTTTTTGAGGCTTGGTTAATTTCATTGTTAATCGATACATTGTGGTTATTTATTGATATTGATTTGGTATTTGAAATATCGAATTCCTCTAGGTATAAAGGGTCGACTACGTAAATAGCTTGTTCCTTGTCAGAGGTGTTTAATACAGTCGTCGTGAACCAGTTGTTATGCAAATGCACTATGGCTGGAGGTATAGTTAAGGTATCAGAAATTTTGATTTTTGGGCATAATTTATTTCCATTTTTACCAATAGCTGGTAGTCGGATGGTCATTTCGGTACGAGATGGGATCATATTTCTACAAAGTGTATTTTCAGGGTCTTTAAGTTTTAAGAAATTACATTCGTTACGTTTTTGTTGCTGCTGTTTTGTCATAGATGGGTTGTAGAAGAATGGGACAGTAGTATTTTCAGTTTGGATATGCATCCATTTATAGTCAATATTGGCAGGAAGTGCGGCTAATAAGTCTGATCCTATAAGGCCTGTGTATTCATCATGAAAATTGTAGAGGTAAACTTGATGATTACCTGATTTATGAAAAAGCGTGGGCAAAGGAATGTCAGCAACTAGGTTATGTTTAGAAGTTCCGTGAGAGGTCGTAATTTCAAAATTGTGGTGATAGACGGAGTTAGGAAAATTTCTGAAAACAAATTCGGGGGATATTATGGTTTTTGATGATCCGGTATCAATTAGAAGTTTTTCGTTAGTTTGGGGAATGATAATAAATGGTAGATTGGATTTAGGATTAATGAAAAAATTTTCTATTGTGTCGTTTCTTCCGAGGCTTGTAGCGGAAAATCCTCGTGTTCGTATTCTTGGTAATTGTCAAAATTGGATTGTTCGTCGTACATTTCTGGGTACTCTGGGTGATCGGTTTCAGTGAGATAATCATCGTATAAGTCGTTTAATTCTTGTTGGGGTTCGGTGGTCAAATTGTATAATTCTTCAGATACGTAATTTGGACGTTGTCCGTTATTCGTGGAGTAATTTGGGGGGTTATTTCTTTGTTGAAAATTGCCTTGATTTTGAAAATTTTGATTAAAAGGTCTTTGTCTGAAATTTCCCACTTGTTGAGAGGCTGGGCGTTTCTTAATAGTTGAGGTTTGCATGGGTTCCGGTTTAGTGGAATGTTGGAAATTTTTCTTGGGTGCAAACACATTTTGGTCGGGTTTACCGAAGGGTTTTTGATAGCCAGGAAACTGTGCAGGGGGTTGATTGGGGTTTAATTGTCTTACAGGTGTAAAATTAGGTCGATATTGTTGTCTTTGTTGTGTATATTGTGGGAAGTGATTTTGTTGAGGTTGCGAGTAGGAAGATTGATAGTTGTGAAATGCAGGGTGCGGTTTTGGAGGTAATTTAGTGGGTTGCTGGGATGACATTTGGGGTTTAGCTTGAGAATTTTGGAAATACCTGACATCTAACTCTTCTTTAACAAAAGTCAAAGCATTTTCAAGAGTAAAAGGAGCTCGCGATCTGAGAAAGGATCCGAGTGGTTCCAGAAGTCCACTTGTGAATGCTTTTAAGGCTAGGGCTTTAGCATTATTTATGCGGTAATTTTTGATTGCCCGATCTTCGTTTGTGAGCGATATTTTTGAATTTAGAATTGCCAGTAAAGAACGGCATCTATTATAAAAATTGACAGGGTGTTCCCTAAGATTTTGTTTGAGTCTGGATAAATCAATAACTAAATTTAGTTCGGATCTTTGATCTCCGAAATTGTCAATCAAGATTGTTTTTAGATCTATCCAGGATAAGATTGTCTGTCCGGTAACTACTTCTAGAGCTGTTCCTTTTAATCTGTTTCGGGTTGCTGATAAAAGGAGTTTGTTGATATAAGCGTTGGGGTCATTTGGTTGATAAAATTGGGAAAAAATGTCTTCGACCGCTCTTATATATTCACTTAATTCGGTCGGGTCGCCTTCATACCGAGGAATTTCATTCAGAATGGACATGTGAAATCCTTGCGGGTAATTTACTACAACAGGTTGTGGTGCAACGCCTTGATTTTCCATGTTTAACACAGGTGGGCGTAAGTAAAATCGAATAGGTCTGATAAGATTTGGTTCAATTTGATCGATTTCGGGATCAGAGTCGGTATCACTCATGAAGTTTAGCACTTTTTCTTTAAGGGGATGTTTTAAGTTAGTATTCTAATTCAGGGTTCCTACCATGAACTCTTAGTCGTCTGGATGGTATATTAAGTATTGTTATTCAACACTCCAGATTTCACGCTTACAGGAGTTCAAGTGAACTTATTACTAAATTGCAATGATCGGCAATAAATCAATCACTGGCTTGAATTGTCTATCAATTACAAGATGTGTAGATTGATTTTATTGACAAATGCACTTAAATTAACTTATCTACGTTAGTAAATTATTTATATATTTTAATTTAAAAGCCACTGTTTCACTTGCAAAATAAATTTTTCTACTTACAATGCTTTCAGCATTTTTGACTCCAATAGTCAGGGGCTTCAATAGCTAGAGTTGCGGGAACCAGCGATGCTCACCGTGGCGATGTTTGTCCGTGATGAGTTGATCGTTTGATTTCCAGATGTGAATCTCCTTCTGTTCGGTTTTAGCGATGCTTGTCGTCCACCGAAGGTTCAGGATCTCCAGGGAGTGGTTGATGAAAAGGAATGCGTAACTAAGAGTAAAAACTCAAGGTGCACTTTAAAATTTTGATTTTTGAAAATTTGGTTAGTGCCCTTTACGCATCCTACCGACTGCGCCAAAAATAATTTAGTTTCACCAAATTCTGTTTTTAAAAACTTTATTTTTTAAAATACAGACAAAAGCGGAGTTAAAAACTGGCAGAGTAACAGTTTACAAATGCTCAAACTTACTAACTAACTGCAATGTGCAGAAATACGCTTATATAATAAATGCTATCTAAAAGGAAATAAGATATCCTTTTGTTCTAAGAAGCTTCTGATTAAATAGTTCATTACAGTTCATTACTTGTATGAATTACATCAATATATCTGTTCTAATAAACTTGCTAGTAATTATTTATTAAAAAAAGCGTGCGGCGTAGCCCTCGGGTTCTGCTATTTTATTTTAGAGTTTAAAACGTGACTAACAAAGAAATATCATATTAGCAATAAAATCAGCTGCCGTTAGCAATTGTTTGTTAAGAAAAGTGCGTGGCGTAGTCCACCAGTTCTTCTATTTTATTATAAAGGTTCAGACGCGCTTAACAAAGAAATATCATATTAGCAATAAAATCAGCTGCAGTTAGCAGTTGTTTGTAAAAAAAAATTATTAATTAATTTGCGATCGCTATAATTCTTGTAATGTAACTGTAACCCAAAATATCTGGGTCATTGAGTGTTTATGAATTCTTGCCTTAAGGATATTTTGTAAACATGACCGTCGTTGTTATTTCATAGGAAAAATTAATGTTCTGTAGGTACACACGTACTTCTTTTATTAATGAAATATTTATGACGTCAAATGTAGCAAACATTAGGGTATTGAAAGTAACGGTAAGTATTTAGAGAAGCTTTGAATTATGAATTTGTTAAAAAACCAAATGTTTTGGCATTACAGTAATTAGAATTAGACAAACGAAGCGTGCTACTCAAATAGTAATCTCGGCTCTTTATTTTCATAGGAAACTTAACTGGCGGAAAGTATATATTATTATAGTACTTACATACAGCGTACAAAGATCCATTTTTATAGTCCAACCTTTAGACACTATTCGCGGAGAAAATTCTCTACAAGAAGGTTATACAGGGTGCTTAGTAAACATACGGCAAAAATTCAAGGAGTGATTCCCTGGGTTATTTTAAAAATATTTTGTCCTTTGATGATTTTCGGAAAGCCGCTTTGTTTCGAAGATACAGGGCGATAAAGTTTTTTTGGCAATAACAATATTTTATTACTTCAATATTACATGTAAAGTATCTTAATGTAGAAGAACTGTTGAAAATGACTAATGACAAATCCAGGGGGTTTAAGTTCGGGGATCGAGCAGGCCATAAGTGAGGTCCACCTCGACTATCAAAGATAGCAAATACAAGACGCAATCAGTTTAGACAACTATAACAGATACAAAATGACAAATCACGAGACGTAATCAACAATGTATGAAATCCACAGTTAAACATATCGCTCTGTATCTTCGAAATAAGGCGGTTTTTCGAAAATCATCAAAGGACAAAATATTCTTAAAATAACCCAGGGAATCGCCCCTTGCGTTTTTGCCGTATGTTTACTAAACACCCTGTATACATCACAGTAGTCATTCGAAGTTGAAGCGCAGAAAATATCGGTTTTAACATACCAAATTCCACTCTTTATTTGTTATGGTGACTGTTCACCGCCTAATAAATATAAATCAATAAGTTTTTTGTAAATGCATGCTGTAATAACCGTGTTTTTTATTTTTTATAATAATTAATTGTAGCCTAAGCGGTAATTTCGCACGTTAATTCAAATCCCGAGTTACTTGGGCGGGGTGGGGTGTAAGCATCCAATCAAATGCCTGCTTGAAAACCGACATTTTCGCATGGCTACTGCTCCCAAAATATAAGTCCTACAAAAAACATCTATAGAACCTTTTTGTAGAGAATTTTATCAGCTTTAATTTTATATATAATTATTTTTGCTTTACTACAAAGAGAAAACGAGTAATTGCCAAAAACCCGATTTATTGTACCTTTTCTGTATCGCGGCGACCGGCGCCGACCTCACGGAAGGGATAAAACTTAAGATTTTGCAAATAAGGCGTTTAAAACCATTAAATATTAGCTAACATTGTTTTTACACTTTTGACCGGTTTTTTCTCTCTGCCGCTCGGCGTAAAATAACGAAACGTATATAAAAAATTGAACATCGACAAATTATACTTTAATTATGTTTTAGCAAACAACTTTTTCAAGGCTTTGTTGTCATAGAATTATTATTTACGAAGTTACAGACATTGTGCGTTACTTTTGGGTCATACTGTATAAAATATGGCAAGAGTACCAGATCTAATTTAAATATCAAAAGATTTTTCAAGTTATTTGACCAATTAGTGTGTAAATATAAATAAACTGTGTAGGTATTGATGCACTATAAAGTAAAATTGCAGTTAATTAGTTTTAAATTAACAAAAACAAGTTTTTCCCTCTTAGGTAACCAAAACTAGCAGTAAAACACCCACTATGAATTGATCAACATAAAAACAAACGGGCGTTACCACTTGTATTTTTATACTTTACCTCGTTTCAGGTATAACTTTTATTAAGTTCAATGCCTTTTACCTCCGCAGATTTTTGAAATTTATCTGATTGAGGGAAAGTTGTTTTATCCTTTTTTGATAATTGTCCACAGAATTTTGCATTCAATTTATTTTTGGGCTGTTTGGTTTTCGATTGGCGACCGAATAGCACTTTGGTCACGGTCGTTGACCGAAAAGTTGAATAGGTACATGGGCATCAGCTTACAACAAAATTAATCACCTGAGACTTCCAGCGGTGTTGCATTAAAATATTTCTTTAGACAAAAGTGAGAGATGTGGTTAATTTAAATTCTGTATACAAATTACTGTTACATATTGCACTGAATAATTTTACATAACTGAAAAATACAGTTTAAAATTTTATTTGTGCCTTCAAAACGAAGGCGGCAACGAATTTTTGAAAATATTGACCCTAATGCCCGTCCGATTACTCAAACCGTCCAACCGATAAAAATTACTATATCATTTAACAGCCCTTAATAAGTATAAGCAGGTGATGCAAAACTTTGGCCCTGAAGGGCTGTAACCACGTGCGAGTTGGAATTTAACAACTCAACATCGTACTAAACTGTTATTATATCAGGTTGGAACGGATTAATTTATGTTTTTTGGTTGTTTTTGCGAATTAAATGTGCGTCGTGTGGTGATTTTTGCAAATGTAAGAACGGCGAGCGTCGTTTGTATCAAAACTTTATTGTCGCAAGAGGAAAATGGGAGTGCGCGGTGAGATTGGTACGTATGCGTGCGAATACTCGCGCACGGCGGCGCAACCGTGTTAATTTTCACGCGAGTAAGCGTACACGTGTCGGAAAGCGCTAACGTGCTTTTCTTCATTTATTTTATGAAATGATGAAAATATTTATTTACATCGCAATAATAATGTTCTACAAATTTGGTGAAGATTGAAGCCGAAATTGGATTTTTGTAAAATAAATTTATTAAAGTTGTGTGAAAATAAAATAGATTTTATTATATTTAAATTTTGTAATAATAATAAAATAAATTTTCGCATAAAAATTCACGACACGGCCCTGGCTAAAAATTACTGCTCTAGGTTGTAGAATGGTCTTTGCTAAATGTTCATTTTAAATTTCGTTAAAATCGGACCGTTTCTTGATTTTTTAAGGGTGGGTACGTGCCGGAATTAAGGATTTTCAGAGTTTTGCCGCCGAAATTCTTTTCAGGCGCCGCACTTTAATTTTTGTGATAGAATGTTAATTAGAATAATGCTCTAAATGCGCGATATAAATTTGGTACAAATTGAAGCCGAAATCGGGTTTTTGTAAAATAAATTTTTAAAGTTGTGTGATAATAAAATGGATTTTATTAAATTTGGAGTTTGAAATTGCATAAAAAATTCCCGGCAAGGCCCTGACAAAAAATTCCTGCTCTGGGTTGTAGAATAGTCTATTCTGAATGTCTACTTTAAGTTTCGTTAAAATCGAACCGTTTCCTGATTTTTTTAGGGATGGGTACGTGCCGGAATTAGGGATATTCAGAGTTTTGCCGCCGAAATTCTTGTATGGCCCCGCGCTTTAATTTTTGTGATAGGATGTTAATTATAATGATGCTCTAGATATGCGATATAAATTTGGTGAAGATTGAAGCCGAAATTGGGTTTTTGTAAAATAAATTTGTTAAAGTTGTGTGAAAATAAAATGGATTTTATTAAATTTGGAGTTTGAAATTGCATAAAAAATTCCCGGCAAGGCCCTGACAAAAAATTCCTGCTCTGGGTTGTAGAATAGTCTATTCTGAATGTCTACTTTAAGTTTCGTTAAAATCGAACCGTTTCCTGATTTTTTTAGGGATGGGTACGTGCCGGAATTAGGGATATTCAGAGTTTTGCCGCCGAAATTCTTGTATGGCCCCGCGCTTTAATTTTTGTGATAGGATGTTAATTATAATGATGCTCTAGATATGCGATATAAATTTGGTGAAGATTGAAGCCGAAATTGGGTTTTTGTAAAATAAATTTGTTAAAGTTGTGTGAAAATAAAATGGATTTTATTAAATTTGGAGTTTGAAATTGCATAAAAAATTCCCGGCAAGGCCCTGACAAAAAATTCCTGCTCTGGGTTGTCTATTCTGAATGTCTACTTTAAGTTTCGTTAAAATCGAACCGTTTCCTGATTTTTTTTAGGGATGGGTACGTGCCGGAATTAGTGATTTTCAGAGTTTTGCCGCCGAAATTCTTGTCAGGTCCCGCGCTTTAATGTTTGTGATAGAATGTTAACTATAATGATGCTCTAGATATGCGATATAAATTTGGTGAACATTGAAGCCGAAATTGGGTTTTTGTAAAATAAATTTGTTAAAGTTGTGTGAAAATAAAATGGATTTTATTAAATTTGGAGTTTGTAATCGCGTAAAAATTCCCGGCACGACCCTGGCAAAAAATTCCTGCTCTGGGTTGTAGAATAGTCTTTCTTGAATGTCCATTTTAAGTTTCGTTAAAATCGGACCGTTTCCTGATTTTTTTAGGGATGGGTACGTGCCGGAATTAGGGATTTTCAGAGTTTTGCCGCCGAAATTCTTTTCAGGTGCCGCACCTTAATTTTGGTGATAGAATGTTAATTTGAAGGATGCTATAGATTTGCGATATAAATTTGGTAATGATTGGAACCGATACGGCCAAGTTATCTGGAAATGTTAAAAAACTGAAAATTTTCGGTATACATGGAATTGTTTTTAAAATTTGGACACCTCCGGTTTATTGCGAAAAATGTTGTTCATTGCTATGTAAATTAATATTTTCTGGTTACAATTAAAGGCTGAACCTTACATTGTGTATAAAAAATTTTGAAAGTTGCAAAAATGCGATGAATTTTATTAAAGTTCAACTTTGCAAATTGTATAACAAATTCCCGGTACAATCCTGTGATAAAATTCCGGCTTTATGTTGTACAATAGTCCCTTCAAAGCGTATGTTCAAATTTTCAATTTTTTTGGCGTATCTTGAAAATGGAATTAAACTTTATCCGTTGTTTTGCATCTTAATTTTTCGAAGTGTAAGTTTGCGCCAGTGGCGTTCGTCCCCCGGTGCCAGAATCAAACCGGACGCCCAATATGTTGTACCCCGAGGTGTTCCTAAGCTGTGTGCTAAAGCGGAACGACACCATTTCCATAAGGCCGAAACGTACGATATTTAAGAATGGCCTACAAAAAAAAATCTATTCCGTGTTTAAAAATTCGCCAAAAATTCCCCGAGCAAGATGTCGATTTGGAGTTTGTTTTGTTCAATAAAACACGAATGGTACTTTAAAACTGTTAAAGAGGTAATGCAAAAGATATTTTTGCAAATATGAAAATTGTAAAAATGGCATGTTCCAAACATTATGGAAATGTTCAAAAAATTATTTAAAAAAAACTGTCAGCATCATTTTTTTTAAACTCTTAGAGCTGATTTATCTAGTAAACTACAAACATGTTTGACTCCTCTCTCAATTTTACTGTAACTCCTGTTTCAAGGAATTTTTGAAACATTTAAAATTGATTAGTTATTTATTCAAAAACGCAAACGTCAATCGTTATAAACTTAAGCAGTTAAATACGCCTTTTTGAAGTAGTTTATTATAAAAAAAAACAAACCATTAACAAAAAAAACGATAATTTTTAATATCGACAACGCGGTTTTAGACAGTTACTCTAGAATGAAATATATTTTTCAATTTTTACATATTTTTAATAACTCTTCAAGTAAACCATTTATAGCGGTTTTTGGTCGAAACCCCAATATCTCATTGAACCTTAGCCGTAGGGCGGTTACTTTACCTCCATTGGCCAAGCGCTGCTACGGCATCCCATTGCACAGGCTATCGCAAGCTTAAATCTCCGCTGCTACTTTTCTCTATTTCATAAAAATATTTGACTTTAAATATTTAAAAGGAACAGAATTTTGCTAACGTGCCAAGTCAAATAGTTAAGACGCATTGTTTTCGATTATACTTTGCACCTCTCTAAGAAAAACAAGTCAGAAAATAAAATTTGTTAAATTAAAATAAAGGTAGGAAGAGTGCTAGACCCCTAAATATTACTAAAAGTGAAAAAAGTTTTAAAACCTTTTTTGCTGCCCCTGATGAATAAGATTTCACATTTTGTATCAGTCTCCATTCTACATATTAAATCAGAATGTCTTCCACTGTCTTATCTTGAGCGGAATACGGTTGCGGCTGACATTAAGCATCCCAAACGGCGCGGCGCGGCGGGTAATAATATTTTTTTAAAAGGAAGTTACCAAATAAAAATGTGGGCGTAGCCCACGGGCTTAGCTAATTAATTAATTAATTAAAAACAATAAAAGGCGTTATGACTGTATGAGAAATATAATTTTTGGAGATGAAATAATGTGATTTTTATTATTAAATGCATTGCGGCGTCAAAATGCAACCGCGCTGTGTGCATTGGCTACTCCGCGTCCCCACTCTGAAGACCGATGTTCCATCTCACTTTTCGCCGTAGCTTCATTCCCCTCATGCTCAACCTGGTGTACAACATACCCGTAATAACGGCGTCAATGTATATACAAGTTATTACATTTACGCATACTATTAACTTTCAAAAATGCACAGAGGGCGTCACAATTAAGTTAAGAGTGTCGGTAATAAATAAGTTTCTCTATTAGTATACCTATATAAGTTCTTTACCTAACGAAATATTAAACAATATTGGCAGGTTTAGAAATCTTAAAGTATGTTTATTTTAACAATATATACAGGGTGCATCAAAAATACGTACAAATATTCAAGTAGAATTCACTGGTACCATTCAGTTTTGATAAATCATTTAAGTTTTTTTAAGTAAAAAATAAAATTTCAACAAATTTTGTTTGCGAACTGCTGGTTTGTATATGCTGTAAACTGTTCTTGTGCAAAAATACTGTTGTTACGGAACCAACTTTTATTTTTATCTATCAGCTGGTTTTTGTTTTCATGTTTAAATTAGAACTTAGAATATCGCATTTACCGTATTGCATAATAAGGAGGTGGAATAGAAGCAATAACACGTTTTGCATACGGAAATCAAATAAAAATGAATAAAAAAACAGGGAATGCAGATCAATTGCCAAAAAGGAAAAGGTCGACAAGTTTATAAATAATTTTGGATTACACTTAAAAGAAATCAGATTGTTCGACTAAGAACATATTTGTTAAAACCAAACCAACCTTGGCATTTGAAAGTTCTATGAATACTTTCAAAATTAAGCTATGAGACTTAATGGAACCAAAATAAATATAACACAATTATTTTTTTCTTGACGATCCTTTTCATAACCTTCCTGAGAACTCTACCATCAATTAATCTTCTCATTCCTCGCACAGCAGCTGATCTATATTTTGAAACAAAGCCAACTGGCACCGATGATCTAAGACTAATTACGCTTATAAGACTCACTTCTTTGATTTTTTAGCGCTTAGTAAATGTCCTATATCGTCGTACGTGCTTACGTCCTACCCCAATTCCAAATTGTTTAATATTATAAGTAACATAATTTACTGAGTATACATAAAGCACTTTATTACTGCAACAATATAGAACTTATAAATAAATAAATTTTACAACTGTATTTATTTATCCTGATACGTATTTCAAGCGTTTATACGTCATTATCAAAGATAAATTAAAAGCAAACAAGTTGGTGTTATAACAGCAATCATTGATGACTTGATCTTGGTTATCTATGACTGGAGATGACTTGATTTCTTATTCCAAAACGTCCAATAATGGCGAATTTAAGATATCAATTAGCTCATTCATTAAAGGTACAGGATTAAAAAGTCACAGAATTTTGCTGCGATACCCATTATACCTAATATGAATTTTTTATACTAAATAAAACAGTTTATACCTGTTCAAAAAATATGAAAAATTAGATTTCTGGAAATTTTGAGTCCTTACCGAAAATGTTATTTAGTGCTGGATTTTTCTATAGTTGTTTTAATGTCGGTTTGCGAAAAAAACATGTTATACAAAAATTGTAGGGTTTCAATAACTACATAACCTCAAATTATTTTCAACTCTACAGAATGTTCCGTTTTTAATGGACAGCATAACATTAATTGTTTTAATGGAACAGCCTGTAAATTTTTACTTAGTCTTATCCTACACCTATTCGGTTAGACAATTATAAAAAGTAATAAAAACAATTAATTGCAGTTGGCTATGAAACAAGAACGGCATGTCGATGATTAGTTTGCAAATCGTGAAGCTTTTACCATAGTTGAATTTCTTATTATTCTACCGTAGCTTCCCATATTACATATTTAAACATTTACAATTAACAAATTTTAATATTTTAACACTGTAAGAAAATGGATGTGTTTTATTATTCAGTCAAAGTTTTATAAGACAACATTTTAACAAACAAGAACAAGTAGTTCAACGTTTTTAACAAACAATACATTAAACGAACGGAACATTAATGATAACGACACATACGTCCTGTAAGGAATCAACGCACGTACACTATTTAGCGATTTTCTATGTCGTATGTCTAGAGCTCGTCGGGCAGGACAAGGGGTGAATCTTTCGGCGTCTATATGGGGCCGCGATGTTCTGGTAAGAGCTGGAAGTGCTGCGAGATTCGGAGATTGAGTGAGGTGATTTGTTTCGCCGCTCTTGAAGGAGCTGGGTGCAATAGAATTAAGTCTGTGCAGGCCGTTTGATCGATCTAGCCACAAATGACGACAGGGGTTTATTTTTTTTCGGAGCTTTTAACCGATTCGCAACAGATGGCGGAGAGAGTTTTGTTTTTGGACTGTTTTGTAGGTTACACTACATTTTGGTCCTGAAAATGCAGCCCCTTTATATCCCTCATAGACCGCATCAAGAAACGGAAATCGCCTTGTTGTTTAGTTTTGCATGTTAATTGAGACAAACGTTTTCAGACGGGGTGATCTTAAGGTTTTCCGAATCATCGTTGCTTAGCAAACAAACATCAAACATTTATAATCATAATGTAGTGGCTGTAGTAGGATACCGAAGTCGTGTGTTGCTTAGTGATGTAAAAGGTAGAGAGTCCTTCATACTTGCTGTCACTGTTAGTGTCAACTAATTTTAATTTGGTTATGGTTCTTCTTCTTCTTCTTCTTCTTCTTAATTTAGGACTTAGTCCTGTTATTTCCAATTCTGCCTCTTAATCCTGGGACGCTGAGGTCCAACTTTCATGCCATCGTTTTGGGGGTCGTCCTTGGGGTCTCTTTGTGTTCGGCCTTTCCTTTCTCACAATTTTTGCTAGTCTGTTGTCGTCCATTCTATTTATATGGTCGTTCCAGTTGCGCCGTCGCGTTCTCACCCATCTCACCACATCTTGAATTTTGCAGGTTTCTCTGATGTTTTCGCTCCTTACTCTGTCGTGTAGGGTAACGCCTGCTATAGACCTTAGAGTTTTCATCTCTGTTGTTCGCATTATGCGTTTTGTTTTGGATGTTTCGGCTCTGGTTTCGGCGGCATAGGTTAAAATGGGCCTGACACAGGTTTTGTAAATACGCGTTTTACCTTCCACAGACATGTGTTTATTTTTCCATATCACATCTCGTAGGTAACCTGATATAGCTGCCGCCTTCATTGCTTGTGTTCGGACTTCCTCGTTTAGGTTTCTCGTGCTGGATGTATTTGCACCTAAGTAGTTAAAGGTCATAACCTGTTCTATTGTGTTATTATCGACAGATAATTTACTTCGAAGCGGTTCTTTCGAGATGGTTAATGATTTTGTCTTTTCTGTTGAGATTTTCATATTGAATTTTTCCGCTGTTGTTTTAAACCTAAACAGTAGTCGTTGCAAATCATTTTCACTTTCTGCTGCAGCACTGCATCATCGGCATAGCACACTATTTTTATTTCCTTATTCCCGATCCTATATCCCCTATCCGCTGTTTTTACACTGTCAATAATTTTATCCATTATTATGTTAAATAATGTGGGGCTTAGGCTGTCTCCTTGTCTAATTCCGATTGAAGTAGGGATTTCTTCGGTCAATTTGTTGTTTGTTTTTATCCTGGTTTTATTATTCGTATTTAGTGTTTTAATGATCTGTATTATTTTAGGACTTATTTGTTTTTCTTCTAGTACGTGTACAACGTCAGTTAACTTTATTCTATCAAATGCTTGTGTCAAGTCGACAAAGCATAGGAACGCTGGTTTGTCAAATTCGATTGATTTTTCGATAATCTGTCGTAAGATAAAGATTGCATCAACCGTTGATCGGTTTTGTCGAAAACCTTGTTGTTCCTCGTTAATGCCAATTTGATCGGTAATTTTTTCAGAGATAATTTTTGTTAATAATTTTGATATAGTACTTAACAGGCATATTCCTCGGTAGTTTTTAGGGTCTGTCTTGATTCCTTTTTTAAATATTGGAATGGTGATGCTTGTTTTCCATTGTTCGGGTATAATTCCTGTGTCTATTATCTTTTGGAAAAGGGTAGTTATTTCTCGATTCAATAGGTCACCTCCATATTTGATCATTTCATTTGAAATTTCGTCAATACCGGGGGATTTCCTGTTTTTTAGTTTTTTAATCCCTGCGTCCACTTCTGACTTAGTAATTTGGAGTTCATTCTGGTTAGGATCTTCGTTACTATTGTTTTCTAGCATATTATTTATGGGTTGATCATTATTATTTCCAGCTGGTCCATACAGGTTTTTAAAATATGCGATCCATTCTTCTGGTTTAATGGTAGTTGTCTGAACATACTCGTTGACTGGTTTTTTCCTACTTCTTAGCATGTTCCATATCTTACGTTGGCCTCCGTACAGGTCGTGCTCCATATCTGTAGAGAATTTTGCCCAGAAATCCCTTTTTATCTGTGTTATTCTAGCATTTACATTGTTTCGTGTTTGAGTGTATTTGGCATACTCTTCTGGTGTTTTGTTGCTCCTAAATTTTAGATAAGCCTGTCTTTTTTGTGTTGCTAATGCCTTTACTTCTTCGGTGAACCATGGTTTTGTATTTCGCTTCATATTAATGTTAATTGTCCTGGTTCCAAGTGCTTCCTCGGAAGCATGTATAATATTGTCGTGTAGTTTCTGCCATGATTCTTCGATGCTATCCCTTTCTCTGATTGGGTTCAAGGTGATTTTGTCTTTCAGCCTCTGTTGGTATAGGTATTTTGTACTATTATGTGTTATTGATTCTATATTAAATTTTGTTATGTATTCTGGTTCCTTCTTTTTATTTCGGCCTAAAATGCAGCGAAACTTGCATAGTACGAGGTTATGGTCAGTTCCTACGTTAGCGGATCCTAATGTTCTGACATCCAAAATTTGTGTAGGGTGTATATTTTTGTTGGTAATGGTTGAATGTGTAAAAGACGGTCAAAGACAGAATTTATGGATCGTGTCAATTTATTATCTTTATTTTACAAACGTGCATGTTGGAAAACTAATGTAAGTTGAACAAATATGACTCATATGTACATCACATAATGAAAATAATTTTAAAAAATTGATTTTGTTTAGGGGTGAAGGCGTGGGTGTGTAATTTGACGGACGCAGTATAAGTCCCGTGGCCGACCTGTTTTCTTCTTATCTTGTACTGCTACCTTATCTTGTTGCTCTATCTCTATAATTTATTTTAATTGTTATCTTTTTTTGATTTAAAAAAGGAGTTTTAAATTTAAATTTAAACTGTAACTCAAACAAACGCGCGTGGAATAATAGCTGCGTCTATAAAACAATAACGCAGCGACGCATTCAATTTGATATTACTTTTTTAAAATTAAACAAAAAACGCCAAAAAATAAGAATAATAAACATTTCTGCCACGGGATTTGAATTGCGGGATTACAAATCCACGCTTTTGCCCCTAACTCAAGTCATTGTCGAAAATTGTTTTTATTGTGTGTTAAATGTGTCAAGTTTGCTAACTGACATTTATCATGCACGTTTGTAAAATAAAAATAAAAATTATTTAAAATAATTTACAATAGTCACTTGCTAATTGTTTAAAAATGTTAAATATGAGCAATTACAGTATAATAATAATCCGCGCAACTATAATAATAGCTTCACAATTTGCAAACTAATCATGTGAATTTTAAATGCTTCCAGTATATATCTAATTTACGTTTCTTACCACGAAAGTGTAAAAATTTGATAATGTTGTTAGATGTCATTAAGCGATTGCCTTCTAACAAGTGTTAGACGTACTTGAATTGATGTGGTTGTATTTATAGCAACGTACGTGGTCGTTGCACCTAATATCAAATTTTCTTATTGTTTGGCCTATATAAACCGAATTACAGTGGGAGCAATTTAATTTGTAAATGCCCGATTTTAGTTTTTTCTGTGTTTAGAATATTTTATTATAATAATTGAATCAACTCATGTTTTGTTAATTCAATATTTTTGTTAATAAACTATTTACCTTGGAAATGGGAAAAAAGCTCACTCACCTTTGCCTTTTTAATTGCGATTGGCTTCAAATAACTACGTCGTTGCAATAACTCTGAATAAAGCAGAACCCAACCCAAAATGCCCGAGCAATTAATTCTTGCGGTATAATAGATTCATCCGTCTGTTTTGGTCTGGTTGTTTATTTTACAAGACAGCTAGGATGTCATGCAAGAATTTGCACACAACCACAAACAAGTACAGCCTACCTCCCAAGAAAGAAGAATTACAAATTTGCTAACTAAATTAGGATCTTCATGCAGTGCTATATGCGACGTCATCAAAATACATACGTAAATAAATCGAATTTATAAGTGCCCCACGCATTAAGGTGACATTTAAGGCATTCGGCCTTACAGAGAACGCCCATGTCGTCAAATAAAACGGTTCTGTTATGCAAACGTAGCAAGTACTTTCACCGAGGAACTCTTATATAGATTTTGTCTCGTTTTCTCATTGAGTAAATACCGGAAAGTGATTGTTTAGGACGTTGCCCTTTTTTGCCCATTGTTTTATTTTTGTTTTGATTACTTTTGTAATTATAGTGCGCATTACGCATGAACAAATAGTTCATTGTGTGAAGAGGCTTGAATATGACGAAATGAGATTGTTACGCAATTCTGTTAGCTCATTAGCAATTTGTCACTAAAGGAAATTAGAATAGGTGGCAAAATTTATTTCTTGGTTGTAGAAAATGATGTAATTTGTTTGTGTATTTACTTCATTGTTACATTTATTAGGAATTCAACAATTACTGCCGTTTAGGGAAAGCAAAGTTTATTTCTTATGTTAATACCTACTTTTTTTTTAAATACTTGTTTTGTACTATAGTCCTAAAATTTTTCATTACTAATAAATAGCATTTCAGGCGTAATTTATAGCAAGATTTTATAATAAAGAAAATTACAGAAACAGTAGTTCATTTATTAAAAATATTTTCCATAATATTTTAAGTTTCTTACAAAATTAAATAATAAAGAGAAAAAAAGTAACTTCGTTTGGAAATAAAAAAAATTACTCAAGAGTCGTTGTCATGGCAACCGCAATAACTCGAGGGACGAAGGTCGTTGTCTTGGCAACCGCAATATACATATACAGGGTGTTTCCTAACATGTGAAAACAATGTAAAATATTCATAGAAAAATGGGCCCGGAAATGCTTCTTTACGGAGTTACAGCCTTCTGAAGATGAAGCAATCTAACTACTTTTTTGTCGATAACTTTCGCAGTAGTTGCACTAAAATTTAACTTTTTTTTAAATCTGAGCATTACTCATTTAGCTTAGTATTTCTACTAATTTTTAATTGCATAAGTGCACTAAAGGTGTCTCATGTGGGGTGCGCACGTACTACTTGCTTCGAAATACTTTGTATTTTTACAATATGTTGAATTTTGTACATAAAATCGTATTCACCATACAAAAATACACAAGAAAGGTATTCTTGTTCAAAGTCGTTATATCTAACAGGTTTCGAGATAATTCACTTTTTGTAAAAAAAAATCAAGTTCTGGGTGTTTCCCGAAGATGCAAAAATAGTTCGTACAACTTGTGCGAATGAGTTCTATACATCAAAACAATACAAATAGTTCCGTTAAATATGGATCCGCAGTTACAACCTCCAGAAGAGGCAATAGTCTGAATAAATCATTGCAGCTATTAGCACTTCCGAGGGCTGTAACTCCGTAACGAAACGTTTCCGGTCCCATGTTTATATAAGTACGTAAAAACTATAAGGCATTGTTTGTTGTGCCGACGTTGTTTTCGCCGTTTCAGCAGCGAATAGATAACCCGATTATTTTTGACGTACATAATTTAATAAAACTACTGATTTTTTTAACTAATCGTTTGAAACATAAAAATCATGTTCCAGTACATTCCAGCCAATCAAAATGCAGCACTGACTTACCCAAATGAAAATTAGACCGATAATTTTTCGTGTATGTTATCTACAGTTGTTCATCTTGACAACGCCTAGTTACGCCCTAGCTACTTCATGGTTGCGCTAATAAACAATGTCCGCCATTGGTTTAATTTTGTTTTCATAAAATAATCTTGTCAAATACCACACGAGCTTTTGAAATTTTTCTCAGTTAATTGATTGAAATTTCCTGCAGATTGACTTAAATCGTGAAAATTTTGCAAATAAAAACCCTTCAGAGCTACGTTTTTGTTGCTTGCAAATTCCCACTTTTTTCGTCGATTTGCAACCAATTATCGGTAATTAACCCATAAATTTAAAGCTGATGTGATGTTACTATTGCTCACATTGTAACAACCAATGACAGCTGTTTATTTTCAGATTCTTCAAAACATACAGTGTTGTCAGCATTGTAACCATAGCAACAACGTCAACAAATTATTTTGATTTATGCATTTAATAATAATTTATATTAATAAAATATTAATTTTTTTGTTTAATATCTAAACAACCTCACTCGCCAATCAAACATTTACATAATGCTGTTGCTTTTTTGACAAACTCAATCATGTTGCTATGAGGCTACGTTATTTTAAAGCGACAGAATTATCGAAAATTTTTAAACGTTTTAAACAGATTGCTGTTGAGTATTGTATTTCTATTGTAACAACGAATTTGTATTTTCAGACCCTTAGTCAATCACACCTGGGATATGGCGCTAATCCCCTTTTAACAACAACCATCAAAGTCAATTACGCGTCAATTAAAAATTTTTTATAATTTCCTCTTTTATTAACAAACTCAATCATGTTGCTACGAGGTAACACCACTCGTCCTTGCGGACTTGTGGTGTTTCCTAATAACCAGATTTCAGTTGTCAATGAAGCGACAAAATTATGAAAACTTTGTTTTATATGTGAGATTGCTGTTGATAATTTGCACTAGTGAAAGTTATTGCTGTAATTTGATTGGCGTAAAGCTCCAAAGTAGAGCGCAGTGATTGGTCTGATACTACGTGACTACAATAATTTTTATTTAAAAAAATGTATGAAGTAAACACCTTGTACCTACAAACTGGTTACACCAAAATTGGTGAATTTTAGGAACAACAACAATAAAAATATCTTTATTCGAACACAACCTTACAATTTACCTTCAAATATTGGTTTATGTATTTTGAACCACCCTGTACATATGAAATGCGTCTACAATAGTGGTTCTAGTCGAGCTAATTTAGAAAACGCCTACTCACACGTTTTACTATTAAGTTTATGCGTACAACGTAAACAGTTTTAAAATGACTGTAAAAGCGTGTTAAATACGTAACATTTCCTTAATCTTATATATTGGCCACTTTCTCTCAGTATAATCTACGACTTTTCGAAACAAATTATCGTATCTTTGATATGCACGCGATTAGAATAAATCATGCGATTGCATGGTTTTATATTATTATTTATTGCCTTTTTTGTATTAAAATATCATAAGTAATTAACTTTTTATGTAAATAAAGAAAATGTAATACAATGTAGGGTATACATTAATAATAACAATATAGTTCCACGGCGTAAACAAATTGATAAATTATTATTGGCCTAATGCCAATTAACTATTAGGTTTTTTAAACTTTTAAACATATTCATTCGTATCTTTACATCTATTCATAATTGAAAGGTATAAGTATTTTACTATGTTTGTGTGGTAAATAGTTATAAAATAGACCATATCAATGTTAACAGTATGCGATTTGTATTTTATCGATTTCACAATTTTTTGTTAAAACTCTGAAATTTAAATTTCATTCAAATTTTTAAAATTTCATTTAATTTTTATACACAAGAAATTTTCACTCAATTTGAGATTTGCCGTTGATATGTATGGGGTGCCAAGTGTAAAGTGAAAATTTGCAGTGCATTTCACGGTATTTAAGGCAATTTGTCCTAATATTTGTTATATATAAACACATTTAGCTAAATGCTTTTTATTTTAATAAATCGTCGTACATTTAAATAAATCCTTAAACATTTGGTTTAAATATTCCACCATTTAATAAAGCATTAGAAATTTAAATAAATCTTAAAACATTTACTTTAAATTTTCAACTATTTAGTAAATCTTTATGTATTTAGATAAATCTGCACATATTTGTTTTAAATCTTTCAATATTTAATAAATATTCGCAGATTTAAATAAATCTTCACCGATATAATTAAACCCTTAAAGATTTAAATAAATATTTCAACATTTAATTTTAAGCTGTCATATTTAATGTTAACTTGTCATATTTATTTGACCTTGGTAGACCCAGCCTACATAGAAGACCAAGACGTTTACATTGGTGGCAACGTTCAACAGTTATGAACACGTTTTCCGTATTTCAAGAATTTGTACAATCAATGTAAGTTCAATCATCAATAACAACATATTTAACAACATATAATGAAAGTTTCCTCAACATTCTCTTGAAAACGTAATTTTCAGTCTGTTTCGTTTAAGCGTCGAACGCTCCCACCATGACCCTGCCTTGCGCCATACTACCGGTGTAAATGGTCTTGGTGTCCTAAGTCGGCTGGGCTCACTAAGGTCAAATAAATATGACAGGTTAACGTTAAATGTGACAGCTTAGAATTAAATGTTGAAACATTTATTTAAATCTGTAAGATTTATTTATATCGGTAAAAATTTATTTAAATTTGCGAATATTTATTAAATATTGAAAGATTTAAAACAAATATGTGCAGATTTGGCAGGTTTACTAAATATTCGAAAATTTAAAATAAATGTTTTAGGATTTATTTAAATCTCTAATGCTTCATTAAATATTGGAATATTTAAACCAAATGTTTAAGAATTTAGTTAAATCTAGAATGATTTATTAAAATAAAAAGCATTTAGCTAAATGTGTGTGTATATAATAAATATTGGGACAAATTGCCTTAAATACCGTGAAATGCACAGCAAATTTTCACTTTACACTTGGCGCCCCATGGATATGGCTACTAATAAAAACTGATTTATACAACGGTTATATCACGAATGAATTGAAAAATGGTCGGGCTATTTAATGCTTAAAAATTTTAATCGATTCCAACTAAACTTGTTTTAAGTAAAACATACTCCAGTTGCTGTGCAGGAAGTTTGAGTAATTTACCCCGTTTATTTTTCGATTCACGAATGGTGTATGTTTGCATAATTTCATGTTTATTTCCCACATCTAGGATTCAACCAATCTCGTTTAAGAAAATGTGATTTTGGGTGGATAAAACGATCAACCTAAGGGTTTTCTTCCATTTTACCTGTGGGTGAATTTCATTTTCATTGGTCTTTGCAACTTTAAATATCGGGGTATTTTTTTGCAATTGTTCTATAATAGTGGTGGCTCGTAAGGGGGGCAACGTGAGCGATGTCATCGCCTGCAATTATGCAAAGTAATCGACATTACACATGACGTACTCTACTTTTCTAAACGTATAATAACTCCAGGAGTGTGATGTTTTTACAAAACATTGTAAGGTGGCAAAACTTTAGATACGCGCATTCCAGGTTGGCACCTTTGTTTTTAAAACAAGATTCTGGTTAATTTTTTTTTAATTATCTAGTTGTTAAAAATTTTTACATTATAAATTTTAAAATGTTTCGAAATTTGTAAAATTTTCAAATCTTTATATATTTTTCAATTCAGCATGTAAAAAATTTTCAAAATATATTTAAATTTTCAGTATTTTGTAAATTTTTGATATTTGCCAAAATTTCAAAGTTTTCAAGATTTTCAAAATTATTAAAAAATTTCCAAATTTTGAAAGTAATCTAATGCGAAGGTTTTGAAAATTCGTTGCAGTCATCCACAAAATATCCCTCTTGCTTACAATTTTCTTATATAATTATGTTGGTCTTAGAAGTCTTTTCTGCTTCGCATTCGGGCGTGATAAAATTATCGGTAAAATTGCTAAGCTCTTGGGATATTACTACAGATAATTTTAAAATGCTTTGTAGATAAATTCTAAGAGTTTGGCCGTAGAAAATGTTTTTTTTTGCTTTTGTTTCCATACTTTTGAACTTTGATACAATTTTTTGTATCACCATGTACATAAATGTTTTAGACAAGTAAGAACAGTAACATAATGAGTATTATTATTGGAGCTAGAGAATAAACTAACATGTACTTTTGCATTTTCTATAAATCGTTCATGCATTGACGATTTCATGGTCAGTAAATAACAAATTATGGTTTTTGTCTTTAATTTTTCTGAAGTTTACGTAATTTGTCAACAAAAATGCAATAAACTGCCTTCCGCTTTCCCAAGAGTTTTTTCACATCCTTGTTGAACCATTCATGGACATTAATTACATTTTCATTAATGCATTGCTTTTTATGAACAGTAATTAAAGACCAACATTTCTGTTTCAGATGAGAATAGTTTAATAAAACCATAGGGATGGCCAAACGAGTAACAAAAAACCACTATGTGGCGCCGCGACCTACAGAGTCGCCCACCCCTGTACATGTGTCAAGAAATTTAGCATATTCCGATGGAGAAGAAAGTCAGAGAGCTCCTTCTGATCGCACCGTATCAGAATACACATCAGTGGTAAGAAATAATTCTCAATACTATCATTATGTACATTTACAAAGTAGATGATATGATTACCACTTAAAAATCATATCTGTTTAGCAATATGCCTTTTTTTACATAATACTCTATACATAATATAGGAAAGCTTTGATGAAAGATTATTTTTAGCCTTACACGGTAGTAACTGAGAGAAATGGACGAAGATATCAGTCACACAATTCACCTCGGGCTCCATCAGTACTCAGTAAAGGGAGTGGCTATGGAGATACAGGATCAGACATTTACGTCACGAGTGGTGCTTACAAATCTCCTTCGGAAATAAGGTGAAATTATTTATAGTAGCTAATCGATAATAAAATATTAAATTAAATTAAACTTCTAAAAATCAGTTTAATTTTTTATTTTAAGGCAAATAAACCCTCTCCTGACTGTATTTCTTAAGTAAATAATTGTGCTTCCACTTTGCTAAACTCTCTAACTGCGTCGCATGCCACCGACCTTTCATTCGTTCCTGGTTGTACGACCTGCCCCTCAGTCACGAAACCGCTTTCGTGGAGAGACATAGGTCAGACCAAGCGGCGTGGTACACGCCAACGTGTCTTGCATGTATTATTAAAACAAAAACAACGAGGGACATGGCCCACAGGTTTCACAAGTTTGAGCTCGATCTGGTGACCTGAAGCTAAAGCTCGATCTGAGAATGACCGGAGGCTGAAGCTCGATCTGAAGAGCGGAAGCTAGTGCTTGATTGTTCTTAAGCGTTTATTTTATTCCATTCCCTTGCGAAGTTTAAGTCTTAGTTGCGCTGATTGGCTAGGAGCGCAAAACCAAGGCGCTGGAATTTTCATTATTTCGTAAAATTCGTAGCATGCACTTTGAACCGCTGTTGACGTTTCACAAACTCTAAAATTCGTAGCGCGGTCATCTAATCTTCTTCGTCGCGGGCATCAATTACTGAATCATGTGATACAGAATATGTTTTTTTAATGCATTTTAGTCAACAAAAGAATTATTTGTTAATTATATGTTTTAGTCGAGGATCGAGATCGCACAGAGCTCCCAGTCACTACTCGTACAGAAGCGGAAGAGCGCCATCAGTTGCAAGCACAGTGAAAACACGCACTTCTCGTAAAGGTGGCGTTACCGTCGAAGCTATGTCAGCACCAAACCCTTTTTGTCCCAACATTAAGGGCATGTGCTGTCTTCTACTTTTACTGAATTTGGGCATCATCCTCGTTACGTTAGGTTTCGTAATAGTTTTACAATTCTTTGAACCGGTATATGTATGGTAAGGCTTAATCGTCAAAATAATTAAAACTAGAAGTATCTTAACGTACCTTATTTTTGTTACAGGATATTAGG
Organism: Ctenicera cuprea; assembly: GCA_958336395.1. NCBI lineage: Eukaryota > Metazoa > Arthropoda > Insecta > Coleoptera > Elateridae > Ctenicera > Ctenicera cuprea. Next base: position 12,375,450 of record OY284495.1, on the reverse strand, counting down.
AATAGTATTTTTGGTGTTTGGATTCCTAACATTGGTAATTAGTTTGATATATTGCGTGATGGTGTTTAAAGACGCACGTCATCCGAAAGATGTCAACCCGGAAGATCTTTATTGGACGCACCATTGGCAAAAGAATATCGGTTCCCCTGAAATACATTATAAGGCAGAAGAAAAGTACAACGATGATCGTTACAGTGACAGATATTCAGTCAGCAAGCTTTCTTCGAAATATTCTGATAGAAATGGAGATAGAAGATATTAACTAATATTAAATAACTGTGAAGAATTAACTTTATATTGATAAGTAAATGTGTGAATAATTTGAAATCATTGCTAATTGAGCTTTAAATATGTATACGATAATATGAATAACGATGCTAATTAACAAGGACTTTAATTAAAACGTACAATCTAACCTTAGTTTTGAAAACGTTTAAATAATTAACATACATTTTAAATAAATAACTGCTCGATTATTATTATGGTACCACTAGATGTTATTTAATAAGTAATAGAATATGATAAACATTGATTTTATCCAGTGATATTAACAAAAATAGCTTTAGATGTAATTTTATGTACATATTTTATAAGAATAAACTCGTAGGTATTGTACATTGCTTTTTGTTAAAGCTATAACCAGCGTATTTCTTATTTTAGAAAAAAACAAGCTCTGTAGTGTAGAGATGTCATTCGGGGACGGGTTTGACCGGGTAATACGACTTTGTCCGGGTCATGTACGGATCAGGTCCGGATTGGGTCCACAAAAAAGGACGGTTGCGTAGAGATGTCAATCAGGTACGGGTTCGACTGTGTACCCCGAACGAATTTGATATTGGTACAGGTCGGGTTCAAAAACGGTTTCGTAGCAATGTCAATCGGGTACGATTTTGACTAGGTAAGGTGGACGAGTTCAGGTCGGGTACGGGTCGGGTCCACTAAACAAGACCCGGTTGTGTAGAGGTGTTAATTGTGTACGGATTTAAGCGTGTAACTGGACGAATTTGGATCAGGTACGGGTCGGGTTTACAAAACAAGATCCGATTTCGTAGAGATGTCAACCGGTTACAGGTTTGGCCGGGTAACGCAACCGGGATCAGATCGTATACGGGTCAAGTCCGAAACTGGTCCACAAAACAAAAGTCCATTTCGTAGAAATGTCAGTCGGGTACGGGTTTGACCGGGTATCCCGACCGGGTCCGGGTCGTGTACGGGTTAGGTCCAGATTGGGTCCACAAAACAAAACGTTTTCGTAGAGATGTCAATCAGGTACGGGTTCGACTGTGTACCCCGAACGAATTTGATATGGGTACGAGTCGGGTTCAAAAACGGTTTCGTAGCAATGTCAATCGGGTACGAATTTGACTAGGTAAGGTGGACGAGTTCAGGTCAGATACGGGTCGCGTCCACTAAACAAGACCTGGTTATGTAGAGCTGTAAATCGTGCAAGGATTTGACCGTGTAACGACAAATTTGGATCAGGTACGGGTCGGGTTTGCAAAACAATAACCCATTTTGTAGAGATGCCAACGGGTACGGTTTGGCCGGATAACGCAACCGGGTCCGGATGGTGTATAGATCAAGTCTGAAACTGGTCCACAAAGCAAGACTCGATTTTGTAGAAATGTCAGTCGGGTACGGGTTTGACCGTATCCTGGTCGTGTACGGGTAAGATCTGGACTGAGTCCACAAAACAAGCTGTTTTCGTAGAGATGTCAATCAGGTACGGGTTCCACCGTGTAACCCAAACGGATTTGATATGGGTACGAGTCGGGTTCAAAAACAGTTTCGTAGCACTGTCAATAGGGTACGAATTTGACTAGGCAAGGTGAACGCGTTCAGGTCGCGTACGGGTCGGGTCCACTAAACAAGACCCGGTTAAGTAGAGGTGTCAATCGTGTAGTGAATTAAACGTGTAACTGGACGAATTCGGATTAGGACGGGTCGGATTTGCAAAACAAGATCCAATTTTGTAGAGATGCCAACGAATACGGGTTTGGCCGGATATCCCAACCGGGGCCGGATGGTTTACAGGTCTAGTCCGAAACTGGTCCACAAAGCAAAAGTCGATTTCATAGAAATGTCAGTCGGGTACGGGTTTGACCGGGTAACCCGACCGTGTCCAGGTCGTGTACGGGTTAGGTCCGAATTGGATGCTAAAACAACACGGTTTCGTAGAGCTGTCAATCGGGTATGGGTTTGACCGTAGAACCGAACGAGTTTGATATGGGTACGGGTCGGGTTCAAAACCGGTTTGGTAGCAGTGTCAATCGGGTACAGATTTGACCAGGTAAGGTAGACGAGTCCAGGTCGGGTACGGGTCGGGTCCACTAAACAAGGCCCGGTTATGTAGAGGTGTCAATCGTGTACAGATTTAAGCGTCTAACTGGACGAATTTGGGTCAGGTACGGGTCGGGTTTATTAAACAAGGTCCAATTTCTTAGAGATGTCAACCGGGTACGGGTTTGGCTGGGTAACCTAACCGGGTCCGGATCGTGTACGGGTCAAGTTCGAAACTCGTCTACAAAACAAGAGCCGATTTCGTGGAGATGTCAGTTGGATACGAGCTTGACCAGGTAACACGACCGTGTACGGGTTAGGTCTGGATTGGGTCCACAAAACAAGACGGTTTCGTAGAGATATTAATTGGGGTATGGGTTTGACCGTGTAACCCGAACGAGTTTGGTATGGGTATGGGTTGGGTTCAAAACCGGTTTCGTAGCAATGTAAATCAGGTGCGGATTTGACTAAGTAAGGTGGACGAGTTCAGGTCGGGTACGGGTCGGGTTCACCCGCTTATGTAGATCGTGTAAGGACTTGATAGTGTAACTGGACGAATTTGGATTAGGTACGGGTTGGGTTTTGACCGGGTAACCCGGACGAGTTTCGTATGGGTACGGAGCGGCTAGAAAAAGTCGGTTTCGTAGCAATCCCAATCGGGTACGGGTGTGACTAGGTAAAATTCTGGTCAATTAAACAAGCTTCGGTTATGAGGTGTTAATCGTGTACGCGTTTGAGTGTCACTGGACGTATTCGAGTCGTGTACGGATTGGATTCACAAAACAAGACCCGTTAAGTCAAGCCAACACAAACCCGAACTAAAGTGAAACAGTCAACAAACGTTTTGATGTGAGTTTGTGACAAAATCCGATTCTTCGGGAGCCAGGTTCAAAATCGGGTCCGTGCTCGAAACCGGCTCTAGGTTTTCCTATGGGCCTGTGTTCGAGACCGTGTCTGAGTTTAAAGCCAGCCCTGGGTTCGAATGGGATTAAAAATTTAGATCTTTTGATATCTCTACTGTAAGTTGTCAACTTTCCTGTGTTTGTTTTTGTAAATTTTTTTTAGTTTTTTTATTTTACTGTTATATAGACGATACGCATTTAAGAAGCAAATAAGAAATAGACATCAATAGAATTCTTTAAATATAATTATTTTTTATTTTATTAATTTTCAAACGTCAAAAACTCAATTTATGACGTCCAAAGCTAAAGTTTTGTTATCAAAACGTTATTTATCGACGTAAGAAAATGCTGCCATCTAACGTCGCAACTGACGTAATAGTAAAAAAGCCCTAATCGGTTACGACGTCTGAAATCCAATTTGTAAAGTCTTTAATTTATTTTTGGAGGCAGAAATATTTAATTTTTGGCATAATATTCAGAGTAAGAAATGTAAGACTGTCTGAGAGTTTCACTAATGCAGTGAGGAATTTGTATAATAGAATGCTTCTGGAAATCGCGCTGTATTGTTGTATAATATTTGATATTTTTTCTAGCTAGATTCTGACCTACACCCGTACATACATACATTTAGACAAAATTACGCACATTATTATATTGTGCAGAAATAAACATAAAACGTATTATTTAGTGCATCAGTAGTGACTTTGCTATGACGATATAATATGATGCTAAAGTATCATAGTCAACTGAATTGCTTTCAAATTAATCATTTAACAAATTAGTTTTCTTATTAATTTAATTTTTAATACTTTTTGATTTACCTTTCAAATTGCATTCGTAAGAATGTGTTGCCATCTGCCACTAACCCATGCAACTTATCAACCGTTTCCTTTTTCTCAAACTCAAAATTTTACATAATGATTCAAAACTATCCCAATAGATATCGCTAGGAGTAAAAAACCAATAATAACGCAAGTCGTTTCTCTTCCAGATTTACATGCAACAAATGCAGCCCTTTACTCGTAACGAAGACGAACTTCTCTTAATCTATAAATATCTGCCTGATTCACGTAGATGACATTACTCGGTTGTTTTTAGACGGTCAATGCTCCTACTTCGTAGAGACGAAAGTAGATTTCGATGCAAGCTGGAATTTGCTGGCGTGCTGCAAATTTTCATGCCTTGAACTGCATGCGACAGGGTTAAATTATTCTTAGAACTCCATAAAAGCAAAACAAAAACACTGAAGGATTGTAATTGGGTTCGCAATTGGAAGCTTTATAAGCAACCAGTTCGTTAAACGTTGGAAATTTTACACGAGTTTGGTGTATGCACCTTTTCGTGATTAATTAGAAATTTGTAGAAATATAAGTAGTAAAAATGGCATTCACTTTTATATTAAAATATTCATGTAAACACCTACTTTTGGATTTATAAGACCTACAAAATTGTTTTGTAAGATCCGATGAAAATAATGGAATTAGAAAACCAAAATGTTGTTTTTTAAGATTGGGGGACAGGTAGGTATTCGTTATATCTCTAAAATGGCTGATCCAGTTTGGGTAAAATTTGAATTGCAAACGTGAACTGAAATCAGAGAAGTCTAAAAGAACAACTTTTTTTTTTAATTGGAAAGCGAAACCAGAATTAAGTATATAAAATATGCAGCCAAGACATTGGAGGGAGGAGGGGGAAAAGCAGGTATGGCAAAGTTCTTTTGTCTTTTATCAAATATAAGAGCACATATTTTAAAAAAAATCAATTACAGATATAGAACGAAATTTTTTTTTAAAATATCTTTTATTTTTTTAAATTAATAAATTGTTTAAGATTTTTTGGATTTTTTGAATACATTTTATTGAAAATATTGTGTTAGTTGAATTCTAAGTAAATTTGCGTAGAATTTCTGTACGATTTAACAAAATTACTATAAAGGGTTTGGTAAACACCACGTTAACTAGAAATTGTATTTGCTACCCTGCCTATGATAGGCTTCCAGTACTCGTGTAGAAAAAGAATTGTTTTAGTCGTAAAATGTTAAGTGTAATAAAATATTATTTTTATGTATTATGGAGTTGTGTCCTTGTGTGAATTTTTAAAAGTTTTAAGGATTCTGTATCTTTGAAAAAAGCTAAAATTGTAATATTTGGAAAAATATGACCAAAGACCAAAATATTTAAGATCGAGATAATCTAAAGCTAATAAATTTTCAGGAATCTAATTTCATGCAAATTCTGACGTATATTTAATAGCAATTTCTACTAAATACGGACATCCAGAAAATCAAAAAATTGGAAATTTGAAAAATTTAGCAAACAAGTAATGAAAATTGATTAATAAGCTTAATTTTTCGATTGTTCTTCCAATATTAAAAAGAGGAATAAAAACGTATGTCTATACCATATATTTAATTTTTTCTATATTAAAATAAGTAGAACTAATTAAAAAATATATTTAAAAATGTTGTAAAAATTACTAGCTTTTCAGAAAAAAAAATTTCGTTTTCTGTAGTGTTCCATATTTAGTGGAAGTATTACTGTACAGGTAATAAAACAACATCAACAACGTCTACATGTCATAACCATAACGTCCACTAGTAAAACCTGGTCACAACGTCCACCTCTAACGTCTACTTCCCATATAAGGCAATTACGAAATGCGAATTGCAACAAAAAGCAAAAGGTATCTGCAGAAAAGTAAACCGTTTCGTATCAATGCGAAATCCGCCAAAATTATATCGCATATTCTAGTGTTTTTAGCCAACAATTTTAAACTAATGTATAATCTCAATCCACTATTACGTAAACAACACGTGAAATAGTAATGATGGCCAACTCTGATTTCTGAACCGCGAGCAAGGTGGAACAGGGTGCTAGTGTGACAAACATGGCATGCTAGTATTCTCAAGAAAGTTAAAACAATTTTAACTTTCCTGTGGCGCTTTTGGTGGTTTTGATTTTTAAATAGTTTTCTTCTTCTTGTAGTGCCATACCCTATTTAAGGCGTTGGCGACCTCTCTTCTATATCCGTGCTTGGTGTTTGGTGCGCGGCGATAAATAATTTGCACATACAAACATAGAGGACCTACAGTTTAACGTGGGCTCCGAACCACAGGAAGCGCATGCACTTTTCTCCAGAGAGGTTTTCCTAGGAAAAATTACACCTCGCTGGTTTCAGGTTGCCTTGCGAGGGAGAACGACCGACTAGCGTCTGGTGTCTTTACCAACAACCGATCCTACCTTATTCTAACTTTCATGACTTGCGCACCTCCTCGGCATGCTGCTGGAATGTCTGTAAAGCTATCGCCGGCGTCAGCAGAGATCGTAGCCTTCCTTAATCACACGCACGTGTTTTAAAATTGAAAACGTCAGTTCTATATGTTGCTTTAAAAGGTAAATAATTAAAAAAGATGTACAATATAAAATAGAAGTTATTATTTAATAATTATTTTTTTAAAGAGCTATAGCCAAAGGGCAAAAAAATATTTTTAACATTCCTTCTTGTAAAAAATGAAAATCAAAAGTTACTTTTGCTTTGTATTTTCTACGCTGTACCGTGCATGTTATAAACTAAAATAAAAGTATTTGTTGTTTTGTATTGAATGCAATTTATTAGCAAACAATGCAATTTCACTTTACACTTGCTTTACTTTCGATGTAAATATCACAATCCCACGAACAACCACATTGACAAGTTAACACTGCACAATACGCGCCAATATTAGACAAGATTGCGCAAGTCAGGATCGGTTGTTGGTGAAGACACCAGACGCTAGTGAACGACCGGGCCGGGAGTCAAACCCGGATCCGCTGCAATGGTAGCCAGCGCGCTTACCGCTGAGTAACGGCCGCTCTTTTTATTTTTATTTTTAGCCAATAGCAAAGCTGCCGCAGAAAATTATTCGCTCATGGGGAATAGCCTTAAATGTGTCATAACTCCCACCGTTGGTTACAACTTCCACCCTGGTCACAGCTCCTTTCGCCGTTTTTAGTCACGACACTCATCCTGGTCACTACTTCCACTGTCGTCTACAGTCACAACGCCCAGACAACCGACACTTTTAAAATTGGACAACACCTACCGTGGATATAGCGCCCTTTATAGCGTCTGCCAACGCCTGCTGTTGCTGGACAACACCTCTACTGCCTCTGATCATATATGTCCACTTATCTTAATCAACAAAACCCATCCTGGTTACAACTGCCACTTTTCAAACTGTCGCAACCACCAATATAACCAGTACAACCTGGTTAGAAGGTCCACCTCTAAATGTGGTGATAACTCCCACCATGGTCATCTTAATCAAAACTCTTCTGCTGGCAATATCACCCACTATGGATAAACTTCCACCAACGCCTGATAGATAAAACTTCGCCGCTTGTCATACATGTCCACTTATCATAATCAAAACTTTTTGCGAAGCATAACACCCAGCCTGCTCACAATCGTTCACTGCACGCTCGTAACCTTCCCAATCGGCTTTATTATCAGTGGAACTTGTATATCGATTTCGCATAATATTGGTTGATGTTGGCTGTGTGGGCAATCTGAAAGGACTAGTCTTGTTGTGTGCACAGGTCTGTGATGGTTATCTCGGGTGACAAAGCATAAATCCGGGTTGTAGTCTCTTTGCCCCCTAACGGGGTGAAACGTGTCTCTGTCTTTGGCATCAAAAACGAGCTCTAGGTTGTTCAGCTCTGCTCAGCCCATTAGTGTGACTCCGTTATTGTTGGATGTTGTAATTCCAGGCGGTGTGTGCTGACTATTTAAATCGCCAGCGTACATTGCAGGCATTTATTCAGCACGTTGCGTTGGTGGGCCATACAGCGTTGGGTGGTTTACACACATTGACTATGTACATGTACAGGTGACCAGCATGTATTGTAATTTCTTGAACTTTTCCGATAATTCTCGTACAGATAACATTGACGTTTTTAAAACTCACTTTTAAAACATAGTTTAGGTAGTTAACTGCAGCAAGTATTTTATATCCATAAATGCAGCCCAGTGATGTTATTTGTTTGTTGCCTTCTGTGTGAGTTTCTGGAATAAGGACAATATCAATGTGTTGCTATTGGAATAGTTTAGAGAGATATATTTGCTCCTGCTTATCTCTTCTACAGAGTCTCGAGTTGGCGCGGTTAGAATGGCCGTTCGAGTGCCATCAGTAGAGTTAAGCATAGCTCTGCCTGGACAGTACTTGGATGGGTGTCCGAACGCCGATGTCAACGCGGCGCTTGGTGCTCTCAGAATGGCATCCCAATAGGCGGTCCCGGATGTCGCATTAACAACGCAGCAGTTGTTAGTGGGGTTGAATTCCTTCACGAAGTATAGCTGGATGAGTAAATGAATGAGTATATGTAATGCCAAGGGTTTGGCGTAAGCTGAGGGGGCGTAGTGGTTAAAGGTCTAATGGACCCCACTGCCCTCCGGTACATAGCAATAAGCCAAACCTAGAGTAAACGGGACCAAGCCATGGGCCTCATTGGCCCGCAGTGCTGAGATAAAAGGATTCGACGTTTCTAGTCCTTTGGTGCTGAGAAGAGCCATAGGTAGTGAGGTTGGTGTATTAAATCATAATAGATGCTGATAGGTCATATTGGTAACCAGCATCTAGTTTGTCACTGTTCGTTTAGCGGTGTCCAGGGGGCATGTCGATCTACGTCGATGGTTCGGCTGCACATCAATTGATTGAAATCTTCCGTGCAGCAGTGGCTAAAACAATGATGGCTATTTGGATCGCCAACCTTCGAAGGGAGATGGTGTGAGAAGAAGAAGAAGAAGAAGGGGGCATGTGTAGCATTCAGCCACGGACGCTAACAGAATACTCCCCGTCATCGTAACTTTAACAAGGCGGTTAGTAATCCGACTGCCGCGATAGTATCCACCGACCTTTCGAACAAATCGCTCTTTTGGGTTTGTTGATCCTCAAAACATGCTGATTCATTATAAGCTAAAAATGAAAATATCCATGACGTTTATACCGTCCTATATTGTATCTGGCGGTAGCTTAAAGGTTGAACGCTTAGCTTCTAACGCTAAAGGTCTGGGGTTCGATTCCCCGCCGAAGCCATGCAGCAATAAAAATCTATGCCGCAACCCGCCACTCACATTTCCCAATCCGGTGTAGGCAGCCGTGGGGTCTTAATGCCTAAAACCTTCTCTGATATCGTTCGGATTCGACGTTAAACTGTAGGTCCCCCGTACTCCACCTTAGCGCTAAGGAGAGTACGTGGCAGAGAAGTGTGTCGGAGCCCAGCAGTGGGACGTAAAGGCTGATTAAGATATTGCATGTATGACAAAGAAAAGGGCAAGCAGCTTACGATTTTTTTTTGAAAATTCGTTTAGTGTTTGATAGAAAAGGAAACGTATGGTGTTCGAAAAACGCAATGTTCATATAATTTTTCCACCATAACAAATACTTTAATTTTGAAAAAGCAAATCTTCAATGTGAACATAAAAATTCAGTAAGCCTTTTAAAACTCCATCTTCAAATAATAACAGGAATTACAATTTTATTTCTGCATGGGTAGGTAATCAATGGCTGTAAATGCAACGATTTCTCCGGTTAATTATACATGGTTGCAGCCATAGCCTCTATAAAATTATCAACTATTTTACATGTTTTACATGCAATTTTATGCATACTTCCGTCATTTGCTGATATCAAGATCAATCACAACTGAACGAGCGAACTGTAACTAAATACCTAATTAAGTGAGACATTGACAAGTTTGGCGTTAAAATTTATGTCGAGGTATTTCAATATTTAACAGTGACACTTACTTCTGACAACTTGAACTTCTACTGTTTTCTGAAGAATATTAATTTAATTTTTGTTCCTTTATTGTTTATTTATGTTTGATTTGAAAATTTTTAATTTTAATAAACTGGGTTGAATAAACACAAATATTGTTGTCAGATACAATACAATAGCAATGAAATAATAATTAACTTTATAATTCTCCAGGGAAGAAACGTTAGAAATGAAGTTTATCTGATGTAAATTGCATCAGATAAGAATTACATCTAACGAGAAAGACATCAGATGGAAGCAAGGAAGCTAATGACAGCAGTATTATCAATAACACTTAACGTTTACGTTTAATTATACTTGAAAATTAAGTAAGTTTAATAATGATGTGATTAGATAAACATCTTTCTACATAAAAACTCCTTTGTTCGCTCCGTCACATCTGTACGGAACGAAAAATACAATTTTAATATAATTTGAAATTTGGGGGGTGTATTTAAAATAATTAAATTATTATTAACCCGATTATTTTTCACTTTACTCGTAATATAAGTGTTGCTTAATTTTCTAAAACTGACACCACACAAAAGTTTATATTATATGCCAATCATAAAACTAAAAACAGGTAATAGTATAGTCTTATCTCAAAGATTGAATTTCCATGATGACCTCCATGAATTTTTGAAGTTTAAAAATTAATACCTTTGCATGCAAACAAAAGACGAAAAAAAATGGTATGTAAGCTAAGTTGATCGTCAGTTGTAATAGAATACGACTCTACACTTATTTTTAGATGCAGTAGTTTTTAGAAATTATTGTTTTGGAAAGCGGAAACAAAATTGTGCGGTTTTAATCACATTTTATTCTTAGAGTGCTGCGATGATACTAGGTAGCAACTGTTAAGGTTAGATCGTTATAATGTAAAACTTTAATGTAAAAATGTATTGTTTTTTCTCGGAAGTCTCTTAACTTCAATATACCGAGCGATTCACAAAAAAATACATTAGATTAGAACCTTTATAAGTGTGCGTGATATTTCATTATATATTCAAAAAACTATACTTAAAATTGACACCGTCGGTCATTTGTAATTGTTTTCTGAAGCAAGTCAAGGCCTGCTCTAATGTGTGGTTTTGTGGATCGCTCGGTACTAGCCTCCCCGAATTATTGACTTTTACTCCTAGTTACTTACGAATGCCGCTGTTTTACTTTTTATTCAACATATGTTTATTACATTTATTTTCCGGTGTCAGAAAGTGTATTTTCACGTCAAAGAATCAATTTGGAGGTCTACAATATAAATATTAAGCGTTGACATCAAAAAACCATACGGCATTGACGTCAAATCTCATTTCTTGGTTGCAGAAAAAAATGTTTAACTTCAAAACGTATTTTTTGGCGGCAGAAAGTAAATTGTTGACGTCAAAAAATGTTTTTTGACTTCATACAATGATTTTTTTGACGTAAAAAAATTACTGCAGTTAAAAAATATTTTCGACGTCAAATATGTATTTACTGCTGTCAAGAAATAAGTTTTGACGTCAGTAATAGGTCTTTTGACGTCAATTTCAAATGTCTAAAATTATAAGTTTTTGTCGTAGGTATGTCGTAGATATGTCAGAGGTATGTTGCAAGTATGTCGTAATCATGTTGTAGGTATGTCGTAGGTATGTCGCCGATATGTTGTTTGTTGTCGTAGCAATATCGTAGCTATGCCGTAGTTAAGGCGTAAGTATGTCGTAGGTATGTATGTCTTAGGTATGTCGTAGGCGTGTCGCAAGTATGTTGTAGGTATTTCGTAGGTAATTAGATACGGCAATAGAGCAAAATGTGCGTACCACTGGACTACCGGCGCTAATAAAACTAATACAAGTATGTTGTAATTATGTCGTAGGTATGTCGTAGGTATGTCGCAGGTATGTCGTTTGTTGTCGTAGCAATATCGTAGCTATGCCGTAGTTAAGGCGTAAATATGTCGTAGGTATGTATGTCTTAGGTATGTCGTAGGTGTGTCGCAAGTATGTCGTAGGTATGTCGTAGGTAATTAGACAGGGCAACAGAGCAAAATGTGCGTACCACTGGACTACCGGCGCTAATAAAACAAATTTAATCAAAGTAAATAAATAATAAGTTCTTGTGGCATTACTTTTTACAACTTTTGTACGGAGTACAAATTTCTTTAACTAATTTAAAAATAATTGAAATATTTGAAAATAATGTTTTATAATTATCTTTGTATTTATTTATTCTGTTAACAAACATTGTAATGTGAAACGCCATTAAGGTTACTTCGGAGATTAATAATTATATATTTTTCTCAAAAATTATTTTATTTTTATCCGCGTAAACAATATTTCTTTGTAGAAATTTTTTAATTTTTATTCAGTTTTTTTTGTTCACAAACATGATTGTTTTAAAGTATAGAAACATTATTTTAGAAAAGTCTGAAAAATATATTTTATGAACATAAAAGTTTCACTTGTTCACACGAGATGGCGCGATCGCGTTAACATTTAACACCGATTACTCGGATAGCACACGGACTCGAGGAGAAATTTAAATGTTAGCTAATATAGGACTTGATGTATAAATGCCGCATTTTAACTACTAAAAACAATAACGTAGTCAAAATAAGGTAGAACTGAGATATTTAATCGCTTTAAAGCATATTATTGATTATAATTGTTTCATTCATTTAAGAGATAATGTTTATGATCCAACCCCTTTGTCTCACATCCTCTTAGTGCATGGCGATTAAAATGCTAACGCGACCGCGCTACCTCGCGTGTACGAAAAAAATAAATTAATTAATTAAATAAATAAATTTTTCAAACTTCACTAAATAAATATTTCTAGACTTCGCAAAAATTATTGTTGTAAACTAAACATTTTTTTTCTTGACTCAACAAATTCTTTTTAAAACAAAATTATTTTTACCACAATTCACACATTAAAAATAAATTCTTGCTTCCGTTGTAAAACGATTTTTTTTAATTAAAAAATTTCCAGAAAAATAATAAAAATATTATTTAATTATTAGGCCTTAAACTGGCCCAAACATTGCAAAAAAGAACGAAGTACTTTTAAAAATAAAGTGGATGCGATTTTTAAAATTAAAACTGGCTCAGGCCACATGTAGGTTATCCGTAACTGGACCATTGCCAGTGCAAAAAAATAAATTTAATATGCATTCATTCACAAGGTGAGTCATCACTATTCTTTCTTTTAACATACCTACATAGTAAAAACTTGTAGAAAAACGATTTTATACTTTCTCAGCTAACAATTTTACACATACACTTAAAATTGTAAAATTATCGAAGCAGTTAAGGCTCAAATTTAAAAAATCGTTAATACGTAAATTTTTCATAAAGAATTAAAACTTTATCTTTCTGCAACTGTCAAAAAAGTTAACTTTTTCAGGTTAGTTATTGTTTTATTGTAAGTAAAACGATTCTTAACTTCAACAGGTTTTTTTATGGTAACCTTAGACGTGTTTTAACATGTAGTTTTTGTTTGTCAAAATACGTCATTTTTTAACGGTGGTGTTTTTTAAGCGTGAAAAAAAGTAATTTTTTTAACGCTGCCCATGGCAGCGTGCGCTAAAGTCCTTTTTCGCCGATTGGCATTAAAAATTTGATTTTACATTCACAACAAGCAGAATTACATTTATGAAATTATAAACAGCAAATTTGTTTTTACATAGCAACCGCATAACATAGCAACATGATGGCTAGAAGGACGGCGGCGATAAAAATAAAAATAATCACAAAATTAATGTTATTTCTAACAAATCGGCAAAAAATTATGTTTTCAACACCTCAAAAATGCAGATTTACTGCTTTGATTAGATTCACAGCCAGGCTGCGCTTAGGCAACGCCTTGGTTTAAAACGCCAATTTAGGCAGTAAAATCCGCTACTTTTTTGCCTAGTAAACAAATATATATTTGAGCACGCTGCCATGGCAACGTCAACAATTCCATTTTCTTTTGCAATGAAATTAAAACAATTTTATTTCGATTTCTTTTGTTGGAATAAAGTTATGGAAAAAATAGTGTGTGCACCTCGTGCGGGAAATGCCTTTAGCGCCTTAACATTCATTCTCGTGCGCTAAAATATCATTTCGCGCACTAGTTGCACAAATAACATTAACATTTCGTAAAATAACATTATTTACTTGAAATTACCCTAAACCAGGTGAATCAGCGTAAAATCACATAAACTTCATGAAATCAAATTCAACCACATTAGATCTGCAGGTAAACTATGTACTTGCAATTTTAAATTAAGAAATTTTTTTTCTGTTAATCTGTTCAGCTAATTGACAAAAAGTAAACTTTGCAGGACTTACTTCATCAACTAAATGTAATAACTGCTTTGGATACTGTATTCTTGTATGTCAAATTATTAAATTAAGAGAAAACTTTAAAAAAATTGATAACCGATGTGTGTAGTGCGTCAACAGAAGATGATATGGTATCGTGCTTACGTAAACTTGTTTCTTCTTTTAGCTACTAAATTTTGTTAACCTAAAAAGAAATAGAAGACGACTTTAAACCGTAAAGGAAATCCTACGATTTTTTCAAACCGTATAGCTTCAAAATGGCGGCTCATTACTCGAAAACGAGTTGCCAGAACGACATAAACTTTGGTTATCGTAATAGCCCTAAGAGGGGGGGGGGGGGGGGTTACTGTCTGCTGTTACTGCCTAGAAGAATTTTTGATCAAATCAAATAGGTGAAATTTTCGAACAAATATTTCTTAAGAACTGTTGACAAAACTTTGTAGACAGCCGGATCTACAAACAAGCATACCTATGCAATTGCCGAAGGGCCCCAAATAATATAAGGCGCTTAAAATTCCCAAATCGTAAGATTATCGTAAAAATTATAATTTTTTTTATTTATTTTTTATAATCCATCAGTAAATTCGAAATGCACTTAATATAAAAGTTGGTTCTACTATCAGCTGGTACACACTGTGTATGTTTGTATTTCCTAAGTGGAGATCCAGATAAATCTTTTATATCTCGAAATCTTAATGGTCAACCGCTAGAATAAATCAAAAACTCTTAATTTGTGGACTTCCGTCCTTCGTCTTTATTAAAATATGACTACGAGTAAATATATTTAAAAAGTACCGCTATCTAATTTTGTTAAAATTTTTAATATCCTTCTTTGGTACGCTAGAAGCGAAATAATAGATATATTTCTTATATTACTATAAATACATGTGAGTAGGTTGTTTTAGACAGTTTTGGAACCTCCCCATCCTCGAACTTGATGGTCAACGCCACCTCCCCCTTCCACCAAACCTTGAGTTTCAAGGTCATTGATCAAGACCACCTCTCCCACCACCAAACCTTCAGTTTCAAGGCCATTAATCAAGGTCACAAATCCTCACCACGAAAGTCAACATAGAAACGCAAATAAAATGGAATTTGTTTAATTGCTATAATACATAAATTAAAGGAAAACTACAGAAGAAGACTACAAAAAAAGTCATACATGTAAAAATAAAACTTCTTTTATTTACTATATTGCTATGATATTTAGAGGTGTTTGATTTGACTGGGGTGTTGTGGTTGCTGGAAGGCAATGGTTGGAATGCTTGCTGCAGTTCAATTTGCATTTGGAGATTTATGAAGACTTGTAAGATTTTAATGTTCTGACTTTTAAACTCAGGGTTGAGTATTTTTGCTAGAATTCCTGTTATAAATTTTAATAATTGTTATTTTTCATATGGTTGTTTTTACTAAAAGAAAAGACAAACACAATAGATTGATACGAAGACTATTTATGTTAATTGTAATAATAATTTAATTCAGAATTGTTAAAAAAGGTTTAGTTTATAAAAAGTTTTAGAGTTACTTGATTTGTGCGTCGACTAATGTCAGTTTGGATGTCAGTGTCAAAGTCAAAAACATATAAAAGGATACTCTTGGACATGAGGTTTATGTGTTTGTTTTATAAAAATAAAGATCAAGGAAGGAAGACAAAAGAGAAGAAGAAAAAAAAAAGAAATTTGTTTAGTTAGTTACGGCTCGTTGGTGTAAATAAATACACAGAATTGAGATCCTCTGGAAGAAGAAAAGAGGAAAAACGGGTCTAAAAGTTATATAAAAGTAATAGCGAGAATAAAAGTGAAAAATACAAAGAAGTAACAACGAATTATATATAAAACCAGAAGAATTATAAATAAAAGGTGATCGAGGAAGTTTGTACGTTGGTGATGGTAGTAAAACCAAATTGATAATAATATAAAAAGCACAAGAAGAAGATTCAGAGTAAGAGAGGTTATTTGTTGTTGCTCGAGAGGCCAGCAGAGCGTTTTGCTAGAGCGAGGAATAAGAAGACGCTAAGATAAGTGTTTATTTGTTAAAAAAAGGACGATATTAGTTAGTAAAATTTATTGATATTTCGGAAACCACATTTAGAAATTGAGTTATTTAATAAAATTATTATTTTGTAAAGTTGATATCTTTGTGTGTTTATTTCTATTTAAAATTTAATTTAAACAATTTATTTTGCAAGCAAAATAACGACCCTGAGAAAGTTAAAAGAGTCTCATAGCAAGTTTAAATTTAATTGCGTGAATTGCAGACAGTTTAGGGATTGTATTCTAGTAATCACAAGACCAAGCATATCATTGCAATATATTACCATTGCAATTCAACAAATTCTATTCTATTTGCGTTTCAATTATTTGCTAGCCTTGCAAGTTGACCTTCATGGTGGGAAGCGGTGGCCTTGATCAATAGCCTTGAAACTTAAGGCTTAAGGTGGGGGAGATGGCCTTGACCATGATTTATGACCTTGATCTTGACCATCAAGGTTTAGTGAGGGGCGTAGAAGGTTCCAAAACTGTCCAAAATAACCTACTCATGTAGATCCTGAATTTTGCAAAAAATAAACACAACATTTTGTCTTAGAAAAAGAACCTTTTTCTAATTATAGTACGACATGTAGTAGTCTTATTGTTACTGTTGATGCAAAAGAACGCCTTAGAAAGTATTCGACGAGTGATCCAGGCTGTTGAAGCAATTAGAAGTGAGTACCTTTTTTACGGAGAATAATTTTTCCTAATAAAAAGTTAGATAATGTTAAGTGAATAAAAACTACATTAAGACATACGCCGAGCACCCCCCCCCCTCGCACATCTACTAGTCAATGAACTTAAACGTAAACAAGTAAAATTGTAAATGTTCACTAGTAAAATATCCACACAAAATTTTATTCAAATATCTCAATTTATGATGGAGATATTAACTAGAAGTGACTTAACTGTTTCATATTCAAGAGGCTGTAACTCCGTAAAGAGGCGTTTTCGAACTTATGCCTACATACACTTTTTTTATCTTTATTGACACGGAAGTTTGACGAAACATTTTAAACTCGTCTTGTAGTTTGCTTTGGTTCCCAATTCTCTTAATTCTCCGTGAGGCCCTCTGTGAATTTTTGAAGTTTGAAAATTAATTTATTTGTATTTGATAAACGCGGATGATAAAAAAATCCGCGTTTAAGGGAGGTTGCACAACAGGTACAGTACAGTAAATTTCTGTATTAATTAATTAAGTAATCCACCCACCTCTCTATTTTCTTTGATGTTATTTAAACTCAAACAATAAATTTTCCATAATTCAAGAAATCGTTTTTGCCTTTAATAACTGGAGAAACAACATTTTCGGCTTCCAACAAAACTTGCATTTAAAAAAAATTTCTAAATTTTTTTAGAGATCAAACAAACTGAAATTTATTTAAAAATTCTAGTTTTACTTCGTTAAAGTCCATATTTAATGATTATCTGTATATAAAATGCTTAATTACTTTAACAATATTTATTTATTTTTACATTTCGGCATGTTTACATGCCATTGTCAGAGGTTATATGAAAAAGTAAACAGTTAGTGTTGTTATAGCAATAGAACTTGGTGACTTGATCTCGGTAATCGTCTGCAGATGACTTGATTTCTCATTCTTAAACGTCCGATAGAGGTAAATTTAAGAGATCAATTTGCGCATTTATTAACGGTACAGTTTTTAAATGTTTGTGAATTTCAAGAGCTTCTCGTATATCTAATTTAAGTTTATTATTATCACAAAAGTGTAAACATTTTATAGTGTTATTAGATGTCATTGAATGATTGTGTTCTAATAAGTGTTTAGCGTAATTAGATTTATGTGGGTGTTTGTATTTGTAACAACGTACGTGTTCTTTATACCTAATATCAAAATTTCTAATTGTCTGGCCTATATAAACCGAATTACAACGCGAACAATTTAATTTGTAAATGCCTGATTTTAGCAAATCGTCAGGTTTTGATTTTGCTAAAATTATAAGCAAAACAAATAAATATAAAGTTGTGTTTTAAAACAACTAGAAACACCTTAAACACGTTGTTTAATGCAAAATCAAAAACAGACGATTTGCTAAAATCAGGCATTTTCAAATTAAATTGTTCGCGTTGTAATTCGGTTTATATAGGCCAGACAATTAGAAATTTTGATATTAGGTATAAAGAACACGTACGTTGTTACAAATACAAACACCCACATAAATCCAATTGCGCTAAACACTTACTAGAACACAACCATTCAATGCCATCTAATAACAATATAAAAGGTTCACACTTTTGTGATGATAAACGTAAATTAGATATACTAGAAGCACAGATAAGGTTAACACTACAGATATACGACACTTTATACAAAATGTCCGCTCATATTTGGAGACGAAATTAGCGTTAGTTTGGCTACAACGCACCAGACCAATTTTAGGGCGCTGCTATCGCTATTTGATTATTACTGTTGAAATGTGTTGGAAACTGTTTTATCAGGGATTTGAGTGCATCTGTCACATCATGAATATAATTTAAGTAGAATTGGCTTTAATATTAATTATTTACGAAAAATTGCGATTTGACAATTAAACATGGCAGATGGCTGTCTAACTTTTGGTTTGAATATGTGCTAAGTAATCTGCTCAATTACAGTCATCTGGGACTTAATTATAAATTGTCATTGTAGCGCCATCTTTTTGCAGATTATTAATCATATAAAACAAGCTGCCGATAGCTCACATATTTACCGTATATCTGCAGTGTTAACCGTATCTGTGCTAGAAGGTTTTGAAATTCACAAACATGTAAAAACTGTACCGTTAATGAATGAGCAAATTGATCTCTTAAATTCTCCTCTATTGGACATTTTCGAATAAGAAATCAAGTCATCTGCAGACGATTATCGAGATCAAGTCACCAAGTTCTATTGCTATAACAACACTAACTGTTTACTTTTTCATATAACCTTTGACAATGGCATGTAAACATGTCGAAATACGTATAAGGTTAAAATAAATAAACATTGTTAAAGCAATTAAGTATTTTATATACAGATAATCATTAAAGTGAAATTATTTTAGTTATTATTCCTATAACGGTAAATTATTTTTTTTAAATCTTATTGTACATAGGGATTTAAATGTCGTATAATTGTATGTTCTAATTTGAACCATTGTAAAATAAACTAATTCAAAAATATAAAAAAAAGCGAAAAAAACAAATTAATTTGTATTATAAATCTTCAAAATCTAAATAGCTGCCTTTAATAGTTTATTTGTATGGGAAAGTAATGATAACAACAGTACCAAATTCGCGTGCAAAGTTTTAAGCTCCTCTATTAAATATAAGAAGAATGCATATTTGCATTCTGCATCAAGCAGGAACCATCGATTTCCTGGAAGTGCAAAAGGAACAAGGCGGAGAGAGTAAACGAGGTCAGGAAAAAAATCAATACGAAGACTGGAATAAAAAACGAAGAGAACAAGACTCGGTAATGCAACAAAGATGGACTTATTCGTGTTGGAATGTTTATTGGAGTCCTTTTGTTTGTAATAGTAGCAATAAAGGCATCAAAACAGTTCATTCATCGGTCGTCGGGCAAATAGATAACTAAAACAACATGGAGTTGTGAAACTTGAGTGTAAAAAGAGCAAAAAGCGTTTAGGAGTTTACAGCGGCAGCGCCGTTACGATCTCTATTGTACTCCGACTACAGGCGCCTCCGACGGGATTCCCTTCAACTGAAACTCCTAACAAATTAAAGAAGTCCAATTAATTTTTTACCACTTTATATTTATTTTGATAAATATATGCCAAAATTAAAATTATTCAAATTTTTTACATTTCGTAAATAGGTTAATAAAATTTTGCCGTTTTGAAATTTTTAAGAATAATATAAAAAGAGGTTATTAAATTATACGTAATTAAATTCGTTGTTTTCTCCCAAAAAATGGTTGCAAAGTAATTTTAAGAATAACGTCAACATTGGATACTCCTAAAAGGTCAAGCCTGTAATATGTTGAGGACAAATACGAATTTATTTACCAATAATTTACAGAGTTTAAGTGAATTTTTTAATATTATTTTGTGGATTCATTACAGAATACGAAATTGAGCAATAATAAAATAATATGTTTAGCGAAAAAGCGACAAAAACGTAGAAATTACAACCGATGAATGTCTGTAAACACGGCTCCAGTAATTAAATATTTCTCAGTTACAGTAATTGTTTTATTTATTTATATTAGAACCAATCAGAAATTCGGAAATACCAAGCAACCTGCTTGGTATTTTCCCGGGATTTTTTCATGTAGCTTTTTTAACAACCGATAAACAAGCCTTGAGGAATGTCTTGGCAGCGCCTTAGTTCCGTAAATAAACAAACAATTTATAGAGTTATAATTTAGTCTTTTTTCACGTTTTAAATGTAATAAAAAACTTTGTATTTATTGTTGCATTTTGTATTTATAAAATAATAGCCTTATCATATGCCATTCAAGCTTTGAAATTTTTCCTTTCCTATACTTTCAGTTTAGGGAACTGTACTGATTTCTAGAAAAATTGTCAAAATCGAGATTTCGACGGAAATACATGTTTTAGATCTTCCGGAATCTATAAAACTGTTTTTTAATGCCTGCTTGTTAGTGGGCGTATGGTGCATGATAAATATCAAACAAATGGCCGGATTTCGATAATCTTTAAAATCTGGGGGTATATCAAAATATTACCGACAAAATAAGTTTTTAGAAAAAAATCGAAATCTGAAACAGAAGTTAGACATGTTTTCTTGGCAACATTTTTTCCCAAACCTAATTTTCTAAAACGGAATCTGATAGAAGACTGTAGGGCAAAGCCAACACGTTTTTCTGAATTTTCTAGCTTTAAAATGACGGCCGCTACAAATTTTTTTAAATTTAAATTTTGGCGCCTTATTAGCCAAAAAGCTGAAGTGTGGAATTCGAGTGGACTTTGCCATACTAAAACTTATCGTATTCGCAAAAGTGTAAATTTTATAATTATAACGTTGTACAGTTCAACGAGTATCAGAGTTTTAAGAAAACAAGCAGCGGAAATTTGAACTTGCGATAGCCTGTTCAAGTACCGTAACTCTATTCATAGAAGCAGCGACTACCTGCACCAAAGCCAGCGGATTACAAATTCCGCCTCGGGTGTCGGACAAAAATGGCTATAATAGCTTTATTTGAAAAGTTGTCAAAAATATACAAAGAATAAAAAATATATTTTTGAACTAGAGCTAATTAATAAGAGTAGTTAAAATCACGTAAATGCCAGAAAACGCGTTGTTAATATTAAAAAGTATCGCTTTTTTTCTAAATTTTTAAAATGGTTAGCAAATCCTAATAAAGTACCTTAAATAGTTTACCAAATTGATAAAAGTTTATAACAATCAGCGTTTGCGTTTTTGAATAAATAATTAACCAATATCAAATTTTTCAAAAATTTCTGGAAAGCGTCGGAGTAAAATTTAGGAGAGAAGTAATAAATAAATATGTAGTTCAGTGCAAGCTTTATCGGTTTACAACGTTTAAAACAAATCGTGTAAACAGTTTTTGAAAAATTTGTTTTTCAAAATTTTTAAAATTTCGAAGCAGCGCCATTGCGATCGTTTTCGAAATTTCGAAATTAATTTTATTTTTTCGTTTACTACCTAATAAGGGCTCTCAGACAAGTAGGAGCTCATCTCGATCAGACAACTACTTTTTGAGTAAATGGGCGTTAAAGTCGATATTTTCAAACAACTGCAGCGGCCGCCATTTTAAAGCTAGAGAGTTCGGTAAAAAAGTTTTTGATTTGCCGTAAGGTCTTCTCTTAGATTCTGTGCTTAAGTTTTTAAAATTTTGTTTAAAAAAAACGCTACAAAAAAACATGTTTAACTTGCGTTTCCGGTTTTGGATATTTTGAAAAGCTTAACTAGAACTACAATATTCGATATACCTCTTGATTTAAATTTATCAAAATCGGTCCGGTACTTTCGCCTGTAGAGGCGTCACCCACCCACCCACAGACAGACAGACATTTTTTAAAAAACACTGTTTTTGGGTTCCTTGAACCCTAAAACGTGTATTTCCGTTAAATTCTAGATTTCGAAATTTTTTATGAAATTAATGCTTCCCTATACCGAAGATACGGAAAAGTAAAAAACAGAATGCGTTCAAAACGACCCAAACCTTTTCAAACAGTTAAAAGCTATGAAGTGAAAGAAATTTTCAAATATAAGTAATTTTCGAAAAAATTTTGCTCAAAAACTGGCACCACGATGTAAATTTGGTCGTTTTTTTTTGGCGATTATCTAATTAAACTGTTTAGGTAAGCGACCAAAAAATGTTCCAGTTGTGTTTTCTCAATGAAAGAGTGTTCCTATTGTCATTTAACATGTTTAAAAGGCGAAATATTTCGTACAATTTTAAAATATCGAAAAATCGTTGGTGGGAGACAATCGGTATTGCGCAGATCGGCTATTTGACATGTGTAAAACACGAATCTAAAGTTTTTTCCCGAGAGCGTCCATTTTGAAGTAAAAGAACCCCCCTCCCCCAATTTTTTGATGCAGTCGCCCGCTGTTATGATATTTTGTTTCTAGTTGCAACCAATGCTGTATTAAAATCTCAAAATCATTTTTTTACGCCCTATAGACCTTTGATTGAAAACCGTCTTTTCGGCGATTACCTCAATAAAACTCTTCAGGTAACCGACCTTATAGAAACCTCTCAGTGGTGTTTTCACCTGCTCATAACAATTTTAAAGCCGAAATTCCTAAATTAGTGGATAAGGAGATCGCGTTTGCGCAGATCGGCTATTCGACATGTGTAGAATGCGAATTTAAGATTATTTTTCAGGCTTGTGTATTTTGAAGTACAACACCTCTCTCTTTCCCTTCTTCTTTTTGGCGAACCAACCTCATTTTGTTACGGTGGCATCTTATTGCAATTAGCAATCTTTGAGCCAAATTTGGTTTTTATGCGTTAAGCCGTCTAGACTGTAAAGTGTATACAGACAGACAGACAGAGACACCTCTGCAGCGCTCATATTGCAAGGAAGGCAAAAATAAGTAAAAAGATCTTAAAAAATAAGTTCATATAAATATCATAGATAGACTGCATATAATTACATTTAATAACATTATTAGAAGGTAACTGCAGTAAATTTTAAAAACTTTTCATGTATTCCTTACGTTATTTCTGATTTTTAGAACGTGTTGTGTATTTACGCTTTAGAATAGTTTTATATCCTATAGTTTCGTAACTACAAAAATGGCATTAATTCCGGAAAAAACATTTTATATTGTTTTGTATACTAACTTGCACAGTACAAATACATTTCTGGTTTGCAATAAATTATTCGAGGGTATAGTTTTGGGGAAGTCGGGGAAGTTCAACGGCAGTGAAGTCTGGGGGAAGTCTTTTACTAAGGGGAAATCGGTGTACAAATATTAGCCTGCGGTTTACCCCTCGCGTTTTAATATGTGTACATATTAAAACGCACAGTAGATCACATTGTATGCAAACCAGAAAAAAAAACAATTGTTTGTTAATGGAACCCGTAATTATTGAAAATTTGCTTCAAAATTGTTTGAGTACTGCAGGATAATAACTAAACTTTAAGTCCGAATAGCGGCCGCTATGGAGGTCTTTTAGACTCCGCACTTGAGTCCTAAGCCCTTCTTCAGCCGAGAAAAGATGGTGAGGATGGGTTAGAGCAAGGAATTTGGATAAGGGGTGATTTCCGCGGATCGTACTGTCCCAGTATTTACTTTGTGGTTCAGGAAAACCACGTAAAAACCTAATGCAATACAGCCGGCCGGGCCGGGGAATCGAACACAGGTCTCTTGAATGAAAGGTGAACGCGCTTACAGCGGAGCCACCTTTCTCGATTTTAAACGTAAATAAACACGTATACAACTTAATAAATGTAAAAAATAGTAAAAAACGAAAAACGTAAAATAATTGCAACCAGTGCCGGAGTTATGGTGGGGGCGAGTGGTACTTCCGCCTCAGACGTAATTATTTAAAAAGAGCAATTTCAGTGTATAATTTTTTATGGGTCCAACTGTCGTTTAATAACTGCCGACAATTAAAAACATTGTGCAGTGCGGTACGTTTGAATAGGAAAAAGTTCATACCGTTGTATAGTCATATGTTTCACCCCTCTCCCCCCGTCTATTATGCACACACGCGTTCATCTACATAGTAAAGTTAACACAATAATTTTATGCAGATGTTTTGCTGGAATCTATCTGTACATATTTTACATATTCTACATACTTTACATGTATAATATGTAAAAAAAGGTAAAAATGCTAGTTTTATTTAACGTACATTTTCTACATATTATTCTACATATTCGACGTATTCTACACACTTTTCTACGTGTAATGTAGAAAATAATTTTCTACGTGTAAAGTTACAACCCTGCTTGTACCTAATACCAAAATTTCTAATTGTTTGTTCTATATAAACCGAATTACAGTGCGAGCAATTTAATTTGTAGATGCCTGATTTCCTTTTGGTGAAATGAGTTATAATAGAGAAATTTCGATTATTAAACAAATTGCACACAATAATGGTTATAATACTCAACTTATTGATACATTAATTAAAGAGAAAAATTATAAATTAGCTATTCAGAAAATTTATCCAACTACTTCATCAGATAAATTGAAATACGCCTCAATTCCATATTTTGGCAATCAATCAGAAAAAATTGCTAAAATTATAAACAAAACAAATAAATGCAAAACAATTTTTAAAACAACAAAAAACATTTTAAACACTTTGTTTAATGCTAAAGAAAAAACAGACAACTTACTAAAATCAGGTATCTACAAATTAAATTGCTCGCACTGTAATTCGGTTTATATAAGACAAACAATTAGAAATTTTGATATTAGGTACAAGGAACACGTAAGTTGTTACAAATATAAACAACCACCTAAATCTAATTACGCTAATCACTTATTAGAACACAATCATCCAATGACATCGAATAACACTATAAATTATTTACACTTTTGTGATGACAAACGTAAATTAGATATACTAGAAGCTTAGAAATTCACAAACAATTAAAACCTGCACCTTTAATGAATAAACAAATTGATCTCTTAAATTCACCGTTATTGGACGTTTTGGAATGAGAAATCAAGTCATCTGGACGCAGATACAGAAAACCAAGATTAAGTTATGAAGATTTATTGTTCTTATAGCAACACCAACTGTGTACTTTTAATTTTGCTTTTGATAATGACGTGTAAACACGTTGAAATACGTATAAAGCTAAAATACAAAACCTGTTGAAGTTAGGAATTGTTTTATTTACAATAAATTAATCTATCATTAGATTAGGCTTGTCATTCCCTCACATTGCTAATTGTTGTTAAAATAAAAGAAACAAAAATTTTGTAATTTGAGTAATTCTTGAAACATTTTCTTGTTTATTTTAATATGTTATGCTTTGTTAAGTTTAACAATTTATTATCCGAAAAGTTCTTTCTTTGGTGCCTTTGTAGTCCACTTATTAACGACAGTTTTATTTCTTGACCAATTAGTCAATAAGAATTTGCATGATTTTTATAAAATATTTATAATTTTCTTATAAAATAGTAAAATATAAATACTTATTACTAGAGCGCGGATATCAAGCATTTTGCTTATGCACTATTATTGTAAGCAAATGAAAATCCTTTTGTATATGAAAAATGCAATCATTTGACACCACTTTTGTTTTGCTTCTTTTCTCTATTTTGCTTATTTTGCTCCTTAAACCGCTTATATGCCCTTATTTTAGCTTTTTACAGCTTTGAAAACTTTAATGTTAAAACATTTAAAATTTTTCGGTTTAAACGACTCAGCGAATAATTTACAAAATGCTTACACCACATTCTAAAAAAAATCCGACTTAAATATTACTGTATATTTATATGCTAAATCATGTCCTATTGTTCACCTTTTTTTACTTTCCTATACTTTCAGTATAGGGAAGTATTGTTTTCATGCAAAATTTCAAAATCGAGATTTTGACGGAAATACATGTTTTGGGCTTCCAGGATCCTAAAAAAGTGGTTTTTAAAAAATGTCTGTCTGTGGGTGGGTGGGTGGGTGTGTGTGTGTGTCTGTGTGTCTGTGGGTAACGCTCATATCTCCGGAACGGCTGGACCGATTTCGATGTGCTTTGGAATGAGGAGGTATATCAAAAATTCATCGACAAAATAAGCTTTTAAAAAGAATCCGAAACCGGAAGCGGAAGTTAGACATGTTTTTTTGGTAGCATTTTTTTCAGAAACGGAATTTTGGAAATTTTAATAGTGGAGATTAAAGAAGGCCTTAGGACAAATCAAACGATTTTTTACCGAACTCTCTAGCTTCAACATGGCGGCCGCTACGAATTTTTGAAAATTTCGACTTTAACGCCCATTTACTCAAAAACCAGTTATCTGATTGGAATCAACTACATCTTGTTTGGTAGCCCTTCAAGGGTACTATACCATGAAATATCATTAATTTTGAAAATATAAAAACGATCGCAATGACATCACTCCAAAATTTTGGAATTTTTCAAAAAAAAATTTCTCAAAAACTGCCCACACGTTTTTGTTTAAACTTTTTAAGCTGATAGAGCTGAGAATCTTCTACAATTTATTTTTTTGCGCATTGCTATAATTTCACTGTGACGCCCTCTGTGATTTTTTGAAAATTGAAAATTGGTACCCTTTTATTTATTTAACGGGGGGCAATAAAATATTTCTGTTAAAGCAAAATAGCTCATCATTGATAGCAAAATCCGAATATCATAATATTTTTTCGGTAATTTAATATTTAGGGGGGCTACTGTTCCCCCTCCCCCCCAAAATTTTCGCTACAAAATTAAAAAATTGATTTCTTCTTTTGTTTGCTCTAGGAGAATCTTATTACAAAAAATCAAAAAATCGAATTTTTTGCCCCTAAATAATCTTTTTGTCCTTAGAAGAATTTCACATACTTTCTACAGCAGTTGTATTCTTGTACGGAAGTGACTAGAGTTTTGAACGTTCTATGCATTTCTATTGCGCACGCATTCAATAGGCACTTATTTAACGATAACGAGCAGATTCGGAATAGCATGGATGGATATGCGGGTGTGTTAGAGTGCACTGCCGTTTTACTGCATAAGTAGTTGTGGGGTCGAGCCTCGGTTGGGGCCAAAAATTTTTTTTATTTTATAGTTTTTCTTAAAATACTGCTTTTGCGTTTCTAGACAGGTGTATATCAAAAGTGTTGGAAAATATTAAACAA
The DNA here is from genome assembly GCA_958336395.1 of Ctenicera cuprea. Classification (NCBI taxonomy): domain Eukaryota; kingdom Metazoa; phylum Arthropoda; class Insecta; order Coleoptera; family Elateridae; genus Ctenicera; species Ctenicera cuprea. Next base: position 12,347,886 of record OY284495.1, on the reverse strand, counting down.
TGTTAATTTATAAGTATAGGAAAGTCCAGGCGAAGTGTTTCGCTCATTTTTTAAATAAGCTTTTAATTCAGCAGAAATAGTTGTTATTGTCATTATTAGGGGTTTTTAAGTTAGTACCTAATGCATGCAATTAAGAAAAGAAACGTTAAAACTGTTAATTTCTTCATCATCAAAAAGATTAATTTCTAACGTTCAAAACTAAATAAATTCTTAATTAAAATCGAATCCTGTTATCTATTTCCTCTTACACTAAAACTAGCAGCTAATATGCCTGAAAAAGATGTAGAAATTGATATATTGCGGCATTACGGGTGTCAGCAGATAACAATCTCGAATAACTGAATAACTTGACAAGCGAACAGCCATCACCCGTCAATTTACGTGAAATAGACCTTACTCTTATTAGTTATTGTATAAAACATTATTGTACCATTTCTTGAGAATGTCGTTATACAGTGGCGTGCGCACAAATATTTTAACGTAACAATCATGTTGTTAATTCTAATCCAACAGAAGGAACCAACCTATTTCGGATTTGAATCCAGGATTTGTCATAGATGTTTGTGTTCGATGCGTGGAAGCTGAAGTTGCCGTAATGCCCGTATAAACATGAGAAAAAATGCATTACAAAATATTACAGAATCAGAAAAATTGGCTTTACTATCGCATAAGTAATGTATAGTATGTTCATCGTACTGTATGGCTTCCGCAGGGAATCGAACCCCAGACCTTTAGCGTTAGAGGCTAAGCGCCCAACCTCTAAGCTACCGACACTCTAAAATCTATGCCGCAACCCGCCACTCACATTGCCCAATCCGGTGTAGGCAACGGTGGGGTCTTAATGCTTGAAACCATCTCTGGTATTTAGTCGTTCGGATTCGACGTTAAACTGTAGGTCCCCCGTACTCCACCTTAGCGTTAAGGAGAGTACGTGGCAGAGAAGAGTGCAAGAGTCCAGCAGTGGGATGTAAAGGCTGATTACGATGTTCACCGTAAATTGGCGCAGTTTAGGTAGAAAGCCTAGTAAGTGACGTTGGTAATCGATACTTGTAATCCCTATCTACTTGTTACAGCACATCCAGTAGCCTTTGTACGTAATAAGGTTTATTTGTACGTACAAAAGCTACTGGCTTGACTGCATAACGTTCTTAAAAACATGCAGAAGCAGATAAGCCAATGCAAATTTGTACAAATGTTTCTCCTAATGTATCAAATTTTTATATTGGGTGAAATGCCGCCTCATGTCAGATGATGAAGATGATGATGATGATGTGATTCACTGCCGCAAAACCTTTGCTTGGGTGCACCCTATTTTACATTAGCGAGGTCCGTACAAGCAACCGAGTGTATGTGTGTTAACCATATACACACAATAGGATTAGACGAAAAAGGGGATGCCTTTCACCCACAAAGTGACATATCGTGCAGAAGGCAAAACCAGAAACCCTCACACTGAATTGTTATTCCTAATCTGAAGCTACTTCAATATTTAGAATAAGGACGAAATCTTCTCACCAAAAAAATTGTTTGGGGGTAAAATAGCCCCCGGTCATTTATTTGGGAGAAGGTCTAATAGTCAAACAAAGGATCAAAAATATCAAAGAAATTTGAACACAAAATGTAAGATCATGACACAGATGTGAAAAACTGGAAATGAATAGGTGAGCCATGTGAACTTACGGCCGTAGCCAGAAAAGTTCTACACTGAAAAATATAGTATTGACATAAAAGGGGTGACTGGAGTTGGAGAATTAGAACTTGTACCAAATAAGAAATTTGGTAGAAGTGCAATGGAATATGCGCAAAATAATGTAAAAAAAATTAGAGGAAGAATTAATACAAAATCAACAGATAGGGTGACCAGTCAAATACATATACAGTGTCCCAACATTGAATTGTACAAATTATCAAAAACACTTTCCATTTCTGGGACACCACAAAGCATGAAAACAAGGAAGTAAACAGAATATATGAGAAAATACAGGAAGCAATAAAATACCTAAGAAGAATTGAAAATTTAATAACACCAGACGGCTAAATCGCAAATATGGCAAAAAATACAAAATGGAATGATTCAGTTCTGTTGGCGAGACAAACTAGTTTTAATAAATAGTTGGTTCCAACGTTATCTTTGAAAATAATACAGATGGATGATGCCAGGAGATAAAAGATGATACCAAATATATGCTATTGGAAAGTATTTTATTAAAGAATCAAGTGAAATGTTACAGAAATTTTTCAGACACAGATATGGATATAGTCAGTACCATAGCGGTGGAGATTTACCGACTTCAACCTCCAGGTTCTTTCAAAGGTCCGTCTACAAACTTTTTATAATTCTCTGTCGTTGTGTTTCCTCCAAATTAGCTTAGCACTTAGGGCAACCCTTAGATAATTGACCATTCCTAAGGGAAGTAGTCCGATTCGATGAAACCTTTTACTTTTCTTCTGGTGATAATGGTCAAGTCGTCTTTGAAGGGCTAGACTCAAAACCCTTCAGCAATACACCATTGTTGTGCAAAACGCACTGTAGTAGCCTGTTGGCAGCAGTTGAAAACTGACAAGATCATCTGCATAGTTTTGCATAGTCTTGTATAAACAGGTTTTCTCGAGTTCCGTACATAGGTCGTCAAGAACAAGGCAGAAATGAGATAAGTTCTCCCTGAGGATAACCTTCTCTGACTGACGCCCTAACCGGAGTCACATCAAGTGGCGCCTATTACTTCTACCGCCGCCGCCGACAGCAAGGCCCTCACCACCTAATTCTGCTAATGCTACGTTTACTAAAAGCTGCACAAATAGAGTACAAGGAAGTGTTATCAAAAACTTCCTCGATCCTTCCTCTTCCTTGTCGTGCAGCGCCTTCTGGATTTACCTGATTAGTAGGCGTGTTGTATGGATATAAATGTGAAGTAGCAAGTTCTATTGTCACAAATATATTTAATACCCTCTCCTGCATCTTCAACGGAAAAGAAGTCGAGCTGATAAGTCTGAAGGATTTGGCGTATAGTATGCCTTCAGAATACAGACAATCTTTACGATTCTTTGGGGTGGAGAAATGTAATAATATGCAATTACGTATGGCTTAACAAAGTGACATTTACTTAGGAGTCAATAAACGCAGTTAAACTCGACTAAACTAAACCCGAGAAGCAGATAGGTACGCACTATGTGGTATAGCGGACGAATGAGGATGTCTTCTTGTAGAATTACCGAAAACACCTGATCCACCCACTGACTTTTAAAAGCGCTAAATGTGTAGATGACTCATTTTAGACGTACAATCGTACAAACCCTGAAACGTTGTCTTCTAACAGCGCGGGAAGGGTCTATAAATTAGCGCTTGTTCTATCACCAAATAAATCCAAGGAAGTGGACTACCCTGAAATGCTTACGACATTCCTTAGGGATACTCGTAACTCCCCCAGATGAAAGCTTTACGATCTGCAATTTAAAGCCACTGTCCTTTTAAAGGGTTTTGTGCAGCCTTGAGGTTTCCGATAGCGCTTTAACGGTTTCGCGGAAGTCCTTCTAGGCAACCTTTTTTTGCTGTGAATGCAGCTTTTGTACAAGCGCTGGGACTGTTTATAACTGTTCTTGTCTGCTGCAAGTTGGGTGCACAAAGGCAAACCAAAAAACTGCGTGTTCCTTTGGGTAATGTTTGGGGGTTACGAAACCCTCCTCTTTCCACTCCCTTTTTTCGGGGAAATAACTGTTGTTAAAGAAAGCCATGGTTTCTCCTTGCAAGGGTTTTGTCTTTGATTTTCCGATGCCTAATTGCAATAATGAATCTACTTTTCAAAGCGCGTTCATAGATCTCTTAGTTGGTAGTTCTAGCATTTCTGTAGTGGCTCTGTTTAAGTTAGGTTAAAGGGGTACCTGATATGACACTGATCCGACAAGGAACAGCGGGATCACAGATGCTGACCCCAGCGTAATGTCGACTACTTTTATTGTTCTGCACTTGCAAAAACGTTTTCCTGCCGCCTCTTGCATTAACATTCAAACTGCCTCAACAAGTATAATGCGCGTTAACGCCACGTCGTCCAAAGTTCATTACTGCAGTGCCGAACTAACTCCTCCAGTTCAGGTGAAGGTAAGGCCGTTGTGGAGTACAAAATTTCAGAAGCTACCTCAAAACAGATATAAACAGTGTCCATTATCTAGTTATGATAAAGAACAAGCTAAATTTGTACGTATGGATTTTTGGTAAAGTGGTCCGCAGCCTAACGATCATGTACTCAACACCCTAACACAGGTCCAAATACTGGACTTCTTTGCCTTGTCCCTCTTCATATTTAGGATTGAAACAAAGATTCAAAAAGCTGCTTACAGGGTAAAGTATTATGGATAGTTACAAGACGAAGAAGAGATTTTGGGACTTCATGTGTCTTATATTTCAAGAAGCAACTGCATGCCGCCTCAACTCTTCTTCACCCAAGCATACAATATTGTTATCCCAACAGAGAATATTGGCCCGAATCGAGAATTTTCTTAAGATTGCGGGCTTAGTCTGGTTTGCAAACAGATTGAGAACGGTAAAAGGTTTCGGTGCAGGAGTTTGTGGCAATAAGCATAAGGATTGACCGAATACGTAACAAAAATGTACGGCAACAGTGCGACGTAATAAGAAGTAGTGGAAATCGTAAAAAAAAACGTCAAAAACAAACTGTGCATCATCGTCAATAAATATACTATCAACGCGTAAAGAAAAACAAAAATGCCTACCTAGAAGAAGAAGCAGATGAAGAAAACGGAAAAAAATAAGAAGAAAGTTTTAGTTTGCCTTCCGCCGGTTCTCTAGAGTGTTTGAGGCATAAATCTTTCCTATCTTAGCCTGTGTTAGAGAAAAACTCGGTAGGAGCAGACTTGACACACATAATTGGGTCAAGCTGTTTTAGGTACCTGGACACAGTAACGTAGTTGAAGAAGGAAGCTGATGCTGTGGTCAGGAGAAGCTCACAGAAGCTTTTTTTGGCCTAAAGAGGGCCCTCGGACTCTTCAAGCATACCTTAAGAGAAGAAATTGAGATCTGGATTTGTTCATGGTTCAAAATTAGGTAGACTGCGCTTGTCGAAGCTTCTCTTTCGATAACCTTTACCGGGGGAGGGGGGGCGGCAATAACTCCCACGCTTAAGTAGAAAACACACTGGAATCACGATAGGTTGTTTGACTAGCCCTGGTCTTTTCAACAAGCATCTCAACATTATGAGAGTAGTAAATGACGTAAAGTGAAGGTGAAGAAAAGATGAGGAATCTTCTCTCCATCTTCTCACCCATTGTCTCAGACGGTAAGGCCCGAGTGCTGTGAGTTTTCGCACCACCGCAAAAGCTGGAAAATATAAAAACTTACAAGAAACTGTTTTCGGCTCTGAATAATTTTTTATCACTTAACTTCCTGATGAATTGTTTTTTCTGATTTAAGTCTTACAAATTTCATTAAAATCCTTCCAGTTGTTGAGACTTCAAGTGTTACACACACCTACATTATTTCAACAACTATTTTATTCCAAAACATGTATTTACAACACCTCAGAGCCGATTTTTGTTGACGATCACAATAGATTTCCATATTGAAAGAATGGAAAAGTAAAAAATGTCTATACCATAACAGAAAGCGTTTCTTAACCCATTTATCAAGTATTTGTAATGAAGTAAACATAACAGAGATTTCCCCTTGACCTGCGATTTCATACAACATGGTTGTCTAGTTTCTCATTAATAAATTAATGAAGCATCCGCTGTTTCATGAAAGAAATTAATGTGTGAGATACATAACAAGTTACTTTTCAATACGGAAAGCATTACACGGCAATTTTGAAGATTAATTTGGGTAGTTATAATTTAATTTAAAAATGATAAATATAAAAAATTTTAAAAACGCGTTTCATAAGTGAAAATTTATTACAAAATTGGTGAAACATGTTGCGAAGCTCTATACACGAATACCATTAATAATTTTACAGTTTATCTTAGCGTGAAATGATAAATTATTCTAGTTTGCTTTGTTATCATTTCACCGTTTGAAAAATTAGAATTAAATTCTACAAGTCCACATCGAACGATAAGGTCTTTGACTGATCTACAATTCTCTACTTCTCAAATCACTTTAACAGTATCAAATGCCTTCAGAATTTTATCGAAGATGCCAGTCTCTGCAAAAAATATGTAGCAGCAACAAAAAAGCGTTCCCATTTAATTAGCGACAAACTAATACAGTTACATATAACCTAAGATTAAAATTCATATTATGCTAATCACGTGAAAACTAAACCGGTTGTTTAATCACTGAACCAGCATCGCCATTCCCTATCACAACATCTAACAAGCACTTAGGAATTCAAAAGTGTAAGTTTGATATTAAAACTGATCTATTTTAACAGTAGAATACAATTAAAAAAATAAAATTTACCAGAAAATGGTAAAAAGAGGTACTTAGCTATGAGATCTGAATATTTAGAAATTACTTGATTTTTCCATTGGGTCCAATTTTCTCGGAAACCGAAAAACATCAGAAGAAAATCTGTTTCCATATTTTTGACGCGTTCTGTACGAAAACACTTCATGATCAAAAAAATAAATTTCAGCAGAAAATGGTAAAAAAGGTACATACCTATGAGATTTGAATATTTAGAAATTACCTGCCTTTTTCCTTTGAATCGAATTTTCTTGAAAACACAAAAAATCAGAAAAGTGTCTGTGTCTCTATATTTTTGACGCGTTCTGTATGATAATATTCCATGATCAAAAAAATAAATTTCAGCAAAAAAATGGTAAAAAAGATATATACGTATGAGATCTGAATATTTAGAAATTATCTGATTTCTTTCTATGAATCAAATTTTCTAGAAAATCGAAGAAAATCAGAACAAAATCTGTGTCTCCATATTTTTGACTCGTTCTGTATGATAACATTTCATAATCGAAACAATAAATTTCAGCAGAAAATGGTTAAAAAGGTACATACCTATGAGATCTGAATATTTAGAAATTATATTTAGAAATTACCTGATTTTTTCTTTTAAATCGAATTTTCTTGAAAACTGAAAAAAATCAGAAGAAAGCTGTCTCCATATTTTTGACCCGTTTTGTATGATAACATTTCATAATCAAATAAATAAATTTCAGGAGAACATGATAAAAAAGGTACATACCTACGAGATCTGAATATTTAGAAATTACCTGTATGATAACATTTCATGATCAAAAAAATGAATTTCAGCAGAAAATGGCAAAAAAGGTACTTATCTATGAGATATGACTATTTAGAAATTACCTGATTTTTTCCTTTGAATCAAATTTTCTCGAAAACCGAAGAAAATAAAAAGAAAATCTGTTTCCATATTTTTGACTCGTTCTGTATGATAATATTTCATGATCTAAAAAATAAATTTCAGCAGAAAATAATAAAAAAGGTACATACCTATGAGACCTGAATATTTAGAAATTACCTGATTGTTTCCTTTGAATCGAATTTTCTCGAAAACCGAAAAAATCAGACGAAAGTCTGTGTCTCCATATTTTTGACTCGTTCTGTATGATAACATTTCATGATTAATAAAATAAATATTAGCAGAAACTGGTAAACAAGGTACATACCTATGAGATCTGAATATTTAGAAATTACCTGATTTTTTCATTTAAATCGAGTTTTCTCGCAAATCGAAAAAAATCAGAAGAAAATCTGTGTCTCCATATTTTTGACGCGTTTTGTATGATAACATTTCATAATCAAATAAATAAATTTCAGCAGAAAATGATAAAAAAGGTACATACCTACGACATCTGAATAATTAGAAATTACCTGATTTTTTCCCTTGAGTCGAATTTTCTCGAAAACCGAAAAAAATGAGAACAAAATCTGTGTCGCCATATTTTTGACGCGTTCTGTATGATAACATTTCATGATCAAAAAAATGAATTTCAGCAGAAAATGGCAAAAAGGGTACTTATCTATGAGATCTGAATATTTAGAAATTACCTGATTTTTTCCTTTGAATCGAAATTGCTTGAAAACCGAAGAAAATCTGTCTCCATAGTTTTGACTTGTTTTGTATGATAATATTTTACTATCAAAAAAATAAATTTCAGCAGAAATTGGTAAAAAAGATACATACCTATGAGTTATGAATTTTTAGAAATTACCTGTTTTTTTCCTTTGAATCGAATTTTATTGAAAACTGAAAAAAAATCAGAAGGAAATCTGTCTCCATATTTTTGACGCGTTTTGTATGATAATATTTTACTATCAAAAAAATAAATTTCAGCAGAAATTGGTAAAAAAGGTACATACCTATGAGTTATGAATTTTTAGAAATTACCTGATTTTTTCCCTTGTATCGAATTTTCTCGAAAACCGAAAAAAATGAGAACAAAATCTGTGTCGCCATATTTTTGACGCGTTCTGTATGATAACATTTCATGATCACAAAAATGAATTTCAGCAGAAAAGTGCAAAAAAGGTACTTATCTATGAGATCTTGTTATTTAGAAATTACCTGATTTTTTCCTTTGAATCGAAATTGCTTGAAAACCGAAGAAAATCTGTCTCCATAGTTTTGACGTGTTTTGTATGATAATATTTTACTATCAAAAAAATAAATTTCAGCAGAAATTGGTAAAAAAAGGTACATACCTATGAGTTATGAATTTTTAGAAATTACTTGATTTTTTCCTTTGAATCGAATTTTATTGAAAACTGAAAAAAATCAGAAGGAAATCTGTCTCCATATTTTTGACGCGTTTTGTATGATAACATTTCATGATCAAAAAAATAAATTTCAGCAAAAATTGGTAAAAAAGGTACATTACCTGATTTTTTCCTTTGAATCGGATTTTCTTGAAAACCGAAGAAAATCAGAAGAAAATCTGTGTCTCCATATTTTTGACGCGTTCTGTATGATAACATTTCATCTTCATATCGTGTTGCATATCAAATCATCGCTGGCAGATGGAGCAAACGAGAATCTTGAAAGAAAAAAAAAAGTAATGTAGTTGACTATGTAATTATCATGTAAATCGAGATTAACTATTTCTGATTGCTATAAGATGGTCGATTAAGTGTTTGAGTATTTTTAGATCGTTGCGAGTGTCGTGGGCACTGTTTTTAAGATGTAAATCCGGTACGTATTTTTTTATCATCTGTACTAGATGTTGTTAAAGTAAATTATTATAATATTGCGTGTGCGGTGAACAGTTAATAATTACCACTTATAATGTTATTAATTGGATGTAAGATGCGCGCGCGTGCAAGGTATTTACATAATTAATCAAAAAGAAAAAGGTTTCAAAATTTTTGTCGATAGATAATACATTTCTAATTAGAGAGCGAAAAAAATTTTTAATAATATTTCGTACCTAAAAAACATTTTATAAAAAACCAGACAGTCACGTGAAGGTAGACATACAGAATATTATTGGTGAATATTATTTTGTTTTTGCATGCCTATAGCACATTATTGTACTTTAATACAACTTTCTTACGGATTAATTTGTACATTATTAATTGGTAGCATTTTATTTAAACAAAATAGTTAGAAATTTATTTCAGGGTACTATCATACAGAAAATTTTAATCTTATTCTAAAAATGTCAAAATATACAGGGTGTTCCAATTAAAATTAATATGAGATCACTTCAGGTGAAATCGAAAGTGAAATTTATCAAATAATAGGAATTTATGTGTATATTTACCACATACATACTTCTATATAGGTTTACTGAAAATACAACTGTGATATGAAAAATGACGCCAGACGCCATTTTGTAGAAGGCCAACGTTAGTTCTTGTGATATTTTACAAATTCAAGCACTGCAAAACCTAATTTTACAGGCATGCCACAAGCGTGTTCTGCAGTGGGTTGCTAAAATTTTAACCCCATCTGTTAAATAAACAAATATGCAAGTTTATTTGTATTGCACATTGCTGTACAACGGCGACTATTGCTTCTATATTAAATTCACCCTTTCTGTTTATAAACATTTGTGCATTTCTTTCATTTTTTACAATTTACATGGTTGCGCAACGGTATTTGAAAGCGGGTATATAAACCGCGGATTTGAACAGAAAGATTTAGTTTATTCTTCAGGACTGACTACAACGTCCTAAAGAGAAAACACCCGCAAACCTGTCTAGGGATCTAATCATCCCTACAGCCTGAACTAGCGTCTGGTGGGTTCGCTCTCAGCCGATCCTACCTCATTCGAACTTTCATACTTGCGCACCTCCTCGGCATGCAGCTGGAATGTCTGTAAAGCTACCGCCCGAACTCGCCGTCAGCAGAGATCGTAACCTTCCTTAATCATACGCACGTGTTTTAAAATTTAAAACGTCAGTTGTACGACTACCTTTTTAATGTTTTGCTCATATGTTGCTTTAAAAGTTAAACAATAAAAAAGACGTACAATATAAAATAAAAATTATTATTTAATAATTATTTTTTAAAGAACTCTACAAAATAAACTAAATAGAAAACGGCGTTTTTAATTTTTTGGAATTACTTAATATTTAATCTATTATCAACAAAAAAATTACAAAAAGTTGCATAAAAAATGAATATTAATATGTTTGGTATTCTGGATATAAACTCTTTGACGGTACGTTGTAGTACCACTGGTAGTCAAAGGGTAAAAAAACATTTTTAACATTCCTTCTCGTAAAAAATGAAAATCAGAAGTTACTTTCGCTTTGTATTTTCTACGCTGTACCGTGCATTTTATAAATTAAAAAAAGGATTTGTTGTTTTGTATTGAATGCAATTTATTAGCAATGAAAAAATCGGCTTTAACAATGCAATTTCACTTTACACTTACACTTTCATTAACTTGCTTTACTTTCGATGTAAATATCACACTCCCACAAACAACCACATTGACAAGTTAACACTGCACAATGCAAGACGAGGTTGTGCAAGTCAGGATCGGCTGTTAGGCGAACTCACCAGACGCTAGTACAGCTTGGCTTCTGAATCAAGCGCAAGCTTACGGTACTAAACCTCCCCAGCACCACGTGTACCTTTAAAAGCGAGGCAGCGGCTATAACAAGTCTCGACAAAGTCCTCCGACACCGAAAAGCTTTTCAGAAGTGAATCAGCGGGTAGAACAGGTCTTGACAAAGCTGTTACGAAGCACCAGGACTACCTTCTTAAGCAAAGCCATGTTTAGTATGGACCACCACCAGCACACAAAAGTCTTAGGTCCGGTCTTTGCCTGCACCACAACCTTCTGAAGCTCTAACCGAGTTCCTTGTTTGTCGTTCATGTAATAATTGTTCGAGTAGGAATTTAAATAAATATTTTGTTTAAATAAAATACGCTAAACCAATAAACGTTTTCTATTGTTTTGTTTTATTTGTTTCTTTTCTCCTCTATCTTAGTCCTGTTTCAGCTTTACTCAGGAGTTTTTATTATATCATTTACCCCGATTATCAATAATGTAACTACTTCAATATTCTAGCAATATCTCTTTAACCAGAAATCAGTACAATGAAATATCAAATCATATATTGTACGAGTTATGTTTAATGATGTGATCAATTTTTGGTCTCAAAAATCACATGTTTTCAAGGAAGTAAAGACAAAAAGATGCATATTAAACATTGCTTGTTGTTGCTTGCTGTGAAGCACGACTCCATACTGGTTTATCACATTGTTCAGTTTCTTCTAAAGGAATTCCTTTTGTTGAAGAACTATCAGAGTCGGTTTATTGTGGTGTCATGATATATTATTCATATTGAATGTTTGATTTTTTAAATTGTACATTTTTACCACAATGGAAGTTTTTTTAAAGATTTTCGAAACAAATACTTGTAAAACTGTAGGCGAAAAATAGTTTTTACCATGACTGTATATACTTTTTCTCTTCAAAAATTACGTAGCTGAGTGGATCGAGTGACATCGCTTTTTATTCAGGTTACCAATCTGCATTTTTAAATTTTATCGAATTTATTTAACAAATACTTGCAGGTTAATGTTTTTTATTAAAACGAAATTAATAGTACTTGTGATGCAAGTAAAATTACCTAACTAAATTTTCGAAAAATGTTGATTATGCTATGCTGTTAAATATTTGTACTATTCAAAAGAACAGTCGCAAGAAGCTGAATATAGTAAATGCAAAAACAGAAAACCTGTTCTGAACCTATTCAGAACTACGTCGAAACGATGCCGACCTAGGCCAAACTTAGGCGTACCTACGCCTGGCCTAGACAAACCTAGACTGGGCTTACGCAGACCTCTGCAAACCTAGGCCTGTAGTAGGCCGGATTTAGCAGACCTGAACTTTAGTAGATTTAGTCAAGGCACACTAGCCGTACCTTGGCTGGCCTAGATAGGATCTAGGCACACCTAAGTTAACGTAGGCAGACCTCGGGAGACATAGGCCAGACCTAAACAGACATAGGTCGCATAGAGACCGAGTTATGCCGAATTTAGACAGACCTAGGGCGGAAATAGTAAGCCATAGGCAAATCCCACACACACCTAGGTAATACCTTAAAAATTGTAGACCGTGCTTTGACAAATCAGAGCTGGGCAATGCAAACTTAAGCTAGACCTGGGAAGACCTAGGCATAACCTAAGCATCTAGCTCACGCCTAAGCAAGACTACGTCGGACTTAGGCAGGTTTAGGCCTGACTTAGGCAGGTTTAGGCCTGACTTAGGCAGACTTAGAACGGCTTTTGCCAGACCTAGGCACTGCACAAGTAGACCTAGGCCGGACCTATGCAAACGCGTACGCTTCTGGTGTAATGAGACGAAATTCCGTTTTGTTAATAGCTGTTCTGTGTATTAAATTTCTCTTCATGATTTTCAGCAGTTTCTAAACAAAGATTTAGATTAGTGTTGGCCATGTAAAACAAAACAACAGTCTTAACTAGATTCACACTTGCAATTAGTAGAACTGTTATTTAATCTCTTTAATCAGGAAGTGAGATTAGCTTTTAGTACTTGCCGCAATATAGTAAGAAAAAATTGTAGATTGCACTTGACGTGCTTAAGCAGATTGGAGTTGGGCCTAGGCAGACCTAGGCTAGACTTGGGCAGACGGCATGACTTAGGAAAACTTAGGCAATACTAGGCCAGACTTAGATAGACCCGGTTGGACCTGTGCAGGTTTAGATCCGATCTAAACTGGTCTTAGGTTGGCCTAGTAACCTAGGCCGGTGATATGCAGCCTAGATCGTACCTATCTGGAAGTCGCATAATAATAATTTTCATAATTTTAAAAAGTAATTAATGAAAATTATTATTTAAGTGTTTACAAAGTTCTAAAAATTTTTGAAAATTTTGTTAGATCTTAAAAATTTTGAAATTTAGAGAATATTTGTTAAGACATTTTTTAATATTTAAAGATTATTGTTTCTAGTAATGGAATGTTGTTCCTATTGTCTTTTAACATGCTTCTACCGATTTTGAAGCAAAACTTTGTAAATTTTTGAAAAAACAAAATACCATGGGGTAGATGGGGTGATAGGTTGATCCCGTTTGCGGCTATTCGATATGAGTAGAATACGAATCAAAGGTTCTTTTTCGAGTGCGTCCATTTTGAAATAGAGCACCTCTTCCCTCTCTCCCCTTTTTTTGGCGGACCATCCTCATTTTTTTGATGTTTTATGCGACTGGAATTACCATTCTGTTGAGCCTAATTTGGATTTTCTGCGTTAAAGCGGTTGGACTGTAAAGTGTGTACTGACAGACACGCAGACACCTCTACAGCGTCCGTTTTATCGGTCTGCCCTAAACCCTGCTTATTAGTCAAAATGTTTAGGTTAAAAATGAAGATCACAATACCTTCCCTCTATAGCTATACTTCGTACAATGTTACCAAAACTGCAATAATTATGCAATCAGAAAAGAAGACAGTGACCAATTTCTACTTTGCGTTCTTTCTTTCCACTACATTTCTTCATAATAGATCAGTGTTTAATCTTTGATCGAAGTAATGCGTTTATAATGTATTTGAAAATGCAAATTATGAATGGCTTTAATGGCCGTTAGCGTCGCCTCAATCAGATAGCTCTTTTTGTCGCTTTAGTCTGGTTGAAGATCGCCACCCGCTGAAACGTAGTTAGTTTCATTAAATTTACATTACGGGGCATTAATTTTAACTGGTCACGAAGTTTTACACCTTGAAATAGCATCCGTTTTACGACCGTTTAGCGGATACCTGGAGAAAGGGCGAGGTGCCGCCTTCTAGCCTGAAGAAGTGGAGCGACTCTTATTACCAATCGGTCAAATCCCAACTTCATGTCATGCTTGTCATGTAGAATAAACCTGCATCTTCGAAAGAGAAGACATTTATCATTTGCGGCGCTTCATCGCATTTTTAACTGTTACTTGATCAAAATGGCACCATAATAATTATGGTGAAATGGCAAATTTTAATAAATATTTCCATAATAAATAGGTGCTTGTATTGTTTGAACATTTTAGGAGACGCAAATGCGTAAAGCGAAACAAACACGATTATCTAGGTAGCAAGTTAGGGTAATTTACCCCGATTATTTTTCAGTTTACGAGTGGTACATCATTTAATTATTTTACGCTCATACCATCTCAAATTGTCCAATTTTAAACATTTTTATTAGACGCTAAAACCCCACGCTCATATACCCCTACCCCCCATTCTAACATACACATACATTCGGGGTCACCCTGCTCCGAACTCGAACCGGAGCACGTTTTAACTTTAGAAGAAATACAATATTTTGGTCTTTTTACTATCGCTTTACAGAAATGTATTGTGGTCCTAAAAAGTCAATTCGAAAATTGTGACGGAATTACATGTTTAGGACCTCTGGGGCTAGTGTTGGGCATATTTAAATGATTGCTACTCGAATAAACTTAATAATCGAATGATTACGCTATTCTCTCGAATCCTCTGATGGATGAACTCTCGTTCTCGTCGTCTTTCCTCGCGTCGCGCTGCGAAAATGGAGTAACCTTTCGACTTCGATTCTTTTACGGTCAAAAAAGCATTATTGATTGGCAAAGGTAAGTTAGGAGAGATAACTTTGGTGGACCTTGAGATGATTGGAGAGTTTTGAAATTCGCGGGATTTTATGGAAATTATAATTTGTACACTTTTTATATATTACCAGCAAACAACGTCTATCTGTCTTTACTTACGAACAGTAATGTTTTTTATCAGAATGTGGAAAAAGTTATTGCCAAAAAAGTTGTCTACATCGCACCGATTTAAAGCTGTAGATAAAAGTGTAGAGACACAATAAATTACAACACTGTAGAGATTTATTCTTATATGCTAATTCGATTTCCGCTACGAAATGATAAGACTAACGAACAAAAATTTGCAGTCATTAAACGTACCACCAAAGAAGTGATAAAATTAAGAAACTATAAAAATCGAACTTTTATGTGAAACAAGGTCATTTAAGTTCTCACATTTTGCAAAATTAATGCTAGCTCCAATTAAAATATTGATATGCTGCGTTTGAGTACCGTAGCTGCTTAACATTCCGATAAAAAGGAGTTCGAAAAAGTGGTAAGCAGCAAGCCTCGCCAAATATAGATTGACTTAGATGAACATGTTCTATTAGTCATTATATCAATTAACTTAGTAGGAATGTGGCTCAAATCAGCTGGAATATCCATCATTAGTGCAGTAAATAACACCAGCAACCTTATTATTATTATTTATCGCGCTTTTGTAAAAAGTTTCCTTCATTATGCTTTTTTCAAATCTGACTACTAAGTTATAAACTATTTATATTTAAATTGTCAGTTTTTCAATTGCGAACGTTTGTATTCAACAAATGTTATACATTTTCTTATAACATTGTGCGGAAACTGAAAAATTGGAAACCTTTTTAAGCTGAAACGTAAGTGATTTTAAGGAACTTTGCGTACATCTCTAAATATTCAAAAATTGTACACTAAAAGATTACAGCCGATTTTACTATAAGTAAATTTTTTTTATGTTTAGCGAGTGATGGGCATAATCGAATAATTTAATAATCGAATTTTCATTCGGATAAAATCATACGAATGTATGTATCTAACACTCGTATGAATGAACTGTCGTTATCTGGTGTAGAGTTTGCCAACTGACATTATTTATCACGTACGTGATGACTACTGTAATATTTAAAAAACTACGATGATCACTTGTTAATTGTTTACAAATGTTAAATATGAGCAAGTGCGGTAAAATATAAGCCGCACAACTATGGTAATAGTTTCACGATTTGCAAACTAATCATCGACATGCTGTTCTTGTTTCATAGCCGACTAGCCGACTGCGATTAGATATTTTTGCTCGTTCTGTATAAAAATCTATTTTTGTTTCTCAATCGTTAACGTTTATATTAAACAAATGTTATACATTTTCTTATAACATTGTGGGGAAATAAAAAAAAAGAAACATGTTCAAGCTGAAACGTAAGTGATTTTAAGGAACTTTACATCCATCTCTAAATATTTAAAAATTGTACACTAAGAGATTACAGTCGATTTTACTAATAAGTAAAAATTTTGTGATCTTCAGCTAGTGATGGGCATAATCGAATAATTTAATAATCGAGAGATTCATTATGATAAAATCATTCGAATGTATATATGCGATAAAAAATAGTAAAACGCTCCCCACTTGTGTCTCTAACACTCGTATGACAGTTTGCCAACTGACATTATTTATCACGCATATTAGTAAAATGACAACTGTAATGTTAAAAAAAATACAATCATCACTTGTTAATTGTTAAAAAATGTTAAATATGACCAATTGCGGTAAAATAATAAACTGCACAACTATGGTAACATGTTCCACGATTTGCAAACTAATCATCGACATGCCGTTCTTGTTTCATAGCCGACTAGCCGGCTGCGATTAGATATTTTTGCTCGTTTTGTATAAAAATCTATTTATATTTTTTTGGGAAGTGTCCAGGTGAAGTATGGTAATAGGTAAATAATGTTAAAGCGCCCTCACGTAAAAAAAACTATATTGCAACTATCTCCAAACAAAAATAATTGTTGATCTAGAAAAGTTTACTAAAGACAACTTACCGATGCATTTATTACCAATACCTAGTGCTGCTGAAAAACCATAAAAGTAATCTTTCTTGGTTTGCCTTGATTTTGTGTTGAATCAAGACAAAATCAAAAAACGAGCTGTCAAACACAGTCAAACATTTTGAGAAATCTTGATTTTTGACGCCTTGGCCGCATTAGTTTTCCGCTATTAATCCATACTACCTAGCTTCAAAATGGCGCCCTTTACGATTTTTTAATATTCAAAAACTGGGAAGTGAAAAGGATTTTAAATTTTTTTGGAAATATTCAAAATATTTTCATAAACTGGCCACACAATTTTATTTAAATTTTGTAAGTTGATATTCTGGGAGTTCGTGTTTCAGCTCGCTAATGCACTATTAAAATTTTGGTTTTAAGGCCTATTTAATCAAATCAGGATTAAATTTGATATTGTAAATCCCCTAGGGGTACACATGTTAATAAAAAGAATTTTTAGAACTATTAAAACTGTGAAGTGAAAAAAATTAAAAATGTTGACATTTTCAAATAAATATTGCTCTGAAACTAGCATAACGATTGCCTTTATTTTTGTAGCTTCATAGATGTAAGGTTGAGGTATAATAATTAAATTTGTGTCCTTATTTGCCAATTTTTTTGTAACACTTTCTATGATTCATTGAAAATTGCAAATTTATGCTTTTTTATTTAATAAACCGGGTACGTTAAAATATTTTGTTTAATAAGCTAAATTGCTTATGAGTGACAGTAAAATAAGATTTGCAGCTTAATTTTAAAGTGCAGCAAAAATTAGATAATTATTTTGCTTCTCCCACGCAATTTTGGCGGACGAATTTGTTGTACCGTTTTTAGTTTTCTTTAATCGTAAGAAATCTTTTTTAAAAACGCTTAAATATCGATTTTTTTTCTCATAAAATCCTTAGAAGAATGTTAGACCTGCCCGCGCTAACTGAACGGGCTGATTTAAGTAATGAAAACCAGACCTACTACATTACTCTGAAGCAGCCGCAAGCAGTACAGTGCGGTGGTGGCTATGTCATAGCTCGTTGTGACTGCACATCATATTATGTGTTTTTCGTTATACGACCGGTATCTATAAAACGTGTTGCATTTGCCTTTTGCGGAATAATACCAATGTGAGTTTGCTTTGTTTATGTTTCGAAAACTATGTAAATGTGTAAGTAGGTCATTTAGTAAAAAATTTTTACTACAAAAAATTTTCCACTAAAGCTTTTCCCTGGATAGATAAATAAATACACTTTTCTTTTCCCAATTTTTGTTCAAGAGATTTGTTATTGCGTTTCTTTAGAATTTTTTTCAGAAACTAGTTTTACCGGCGCATTTCATTTTTTGATGCAATAATTTCTGTGGATTTTATCCAGAAGCTTCTTACATGGGGTTTTCTTCCGGGAGATTTTTTCTGGGGATTTTTCAGGAGCTTGTTTTACCGGTGCATTTTTTTCCTAGGGAGTATTTATAGGAAATGTTTTTCCGAAGCTTTTTTGGTCAGGTTTTGTTCCTGCCAATATTTTCCCAGGGGATTTGTCCGGAGTTTTTCTAAAAAATTGTTTTATCAGTACTTTTCATTTGTGAAAATCTTTTAGGGGATTTTTCAGAGATATTTTCCATAAGCTTTTTTTTTGCCGAATTTTACCCTGGAATTTCTTATCAATGAATTTAAGGTTTATTTTCTAGGCATTTCTTCAGTAGTTTTACCGTAGCTTCTCATCCCTGAGTTTGTTTGTCTTTTTCCGGATTTTTTCCTAGAAACAATTTCCAGGAAAAAATCCGGAAATCCTGGAAATTGTTCGAAAGATGTTTTATCAGTGGACTTTTCCAGTGTTTTTTTTTTCTAGAAAGGTCTTCAGGAACTTGTTTTACAGAAGCTATTTTTTCCTGAAGATTTTTTAAGGGTAAATTTTTTTATTAGTAATTTTTCTGCCGCGCATGTTCTTGGAGATTTCTTTCGGAGGCTTTTGCTCTGCGCATTGTTTCAGGATAGGAGTCTGCTTTACGTTTTTTTCCTTGGTATTTCTACAGAGTCCCGAGTTGGCGCGGTTAGAATGCCCGTTCGAGTGCGATCAGCAGAGTTAAGCATAGCTTTGCTTGGTCAGTACTTAGATGGGTGTCCGAAAGCCGAATCAACACGGCGATTGGTGCTCTCGGAATGGCACCCTAATAGGCGATCCCGGATGTCGCATTGACAACGCGGCAGTCGTTAGTGGGGTTGGAATCCCCCACGAAGTATAGATGGATGAGTAAATGGACGAGTAAATGTAATGCCAAGGGTTTGGCGTAAGCTGAGGGGGCGTAGTGATTAAAGGCCCAATGGACCTCACTATCCTCGGGTACATAGCAATAAGCCATACCTGGAGGGAATGGACCCAAACCATGGGCCGCAGTGCTGATGTATACTACATTTCTACAGAGTATTTTTTCTGGCGATTTTTTCCAAAAAGGTTTCTTTTTCGATGATTTTTGCACAAAATTTTTTTTGGGAATTTTGTAGGAGCTAGTTTTACTGGAGCTTTTGTTTGTGGAAATTTTTCATAGGAAAATTTTAAGTTTAAGTTCAAGTTTTTCCTGATTAGTTGTTCAGGAGATTTCTTTCTGGGGTGTTTTAGAAGCTTGATTTATCAGAGATTTTCTTTCGTAAAAATTTTTTTCAAAGGTCTCTTTGTGGTTTCTTTCCAGAAGCTTGTTTCAGGCGGGCTTTTGTTCTATACATTTTTTTAGTTTTTTTTTTGAAGATTGTTTACTGGTGTTTATCTGCCGGGGGTGTTTCCGCAAGGGCTTTGTTTTTGAGTATTTTTTCTAACAGTTAGTTTCCAGCGGATTTTTCATGGAAATAGCTTGATTTATCGGGCCTCTTCTGTAGTTGGGATTTATTCAGTGTAATTTTTTCGTTTTTTTGGCAGTTATTTTTGTCGTTTTTTTTCTTGGGGATTTTATTCCAAGGGATTTTTCCTGCTTTTTTAACAGGAGGTTTTTCAGAGGCTTGATTAACCGGGATTTTCCGTTCTTGGAAACTTTGTTTCGGGTATTTGTTTCCAGAAGTTTAGCTTAGGGTTTTGGTTTTTACCAACGCTGAAGTTATTTATTTTCTGTTGGTTGTTAATTCCACGATTCTTTTTCGGAAATATTAAAGCAAAAATAGATGATATGCCTTTTATTCGTAACTGCAGTTTTAGGGCTAAAACTCTATGATATAAAATGTTTTTGAAAATATAAAAGATATTTATTTTATATTATTATTTTATTATACATTATTTTCTGTTGTTACCCCGTATAAGTGTAGTAAGGCGATTCTAGAAAATCTAACTAAATTTGAAAAATCTATAGCACATTAAGAAACGTAACCGGAAATAGACGTTGCTAATGGTATGGAAATTGTAATAGCTACATAAATAAGTAGCTATAAAGTCTTCTTGGCAGTTAATGTCATAATTACTAATTCAATGTTACAATTTAGATTTAAAAGCAGCAATATGATTACCATGATAAAACAAACTTTTACCTTTGCCTAGACAAATACCAGTAAATAAATTCAGAAATCAATGTATTTTCTTATGTTCGTATTCTAGTGTTATACAAAGCGAATCGAAATAATATTTAATACTTTTCGGTAAATGATTTACCTTTTATTGATTCGTAATTATGTGGCAAAACCTTTTTATTCTTAGGAGATATTCTGATCTGTTGATATATTTACTAGAATTAATTTTGAAAAATGTACCAAAAGAGTATCCTCGCATATTTAAGCAGACTAAGCGTGAAGTTGCTTGAGTAATACCTGAATATTCATACCCGAACGTTTAAGACACCGCTCTCCCATTAAACGATGCCAAAAATGCACCACTTGAGAATCCAACTGAAATTTAAAAATCGAAAGTGTTTTAAAACATTTTGTATTATGTTAAACTGTGAATATTGATGAGCAGCAATCGTAAGGTCTGACAACCCTCGCTCAGTCTCTGTCGAAGTTCTCACGCCCCGACAGGTGCGTGCTTTGGCCCCACACACACGGCAAAAAATCACAGGTGTTGTACTGCATCTCGTAGGCATATATTTTATTGAGAAGGTTTTTCAAAACCTGATGGTTGGCGTATAATTATCATTGTGTAAATGGTAATTATGATCCATGTTTGTCTGACTGCTTGTGTTGTTCGAGATTGTGCTACGCAACGGACAAGAAGTCTTTATTTACTTTTAATAACAAACAGGAACATTATTATGTCTAAAATTATCTACATGTGTATTATCTAATTAGCGACATCTGCAAAATGTTGACTTATTGTTTTTTAAATAAAAAAGTAAAGTATTCTTAAAAACGGTTATGGTTAAGAGTATTCCATATAAATGACACTGCGATCAAAATTGTGGCAAAACTGTACTTCGCAGTTACTTCAGACTCGCTTAAATTTAATTACACAGTTTTATAGTCAACTTGTGGATGGGACCTTCAAAAACCAGAAAAAGTAACTAGTCGGTTATGGTGATTCAAAATAGTGTGGTCTCATTTCCATAATGTAACTGTTTAAGAAAACAGATCCCATCCGAGTCGAGTAGAAGCGACCCAACCCGATCCGACTCGACCAGATCTGACCCTACCCGACTCAATACGATTCTGCCAAATTTTAACAAAACCTACCCGACCCGATGCCATCCGATCCTATTCAAACCGGTACGACCCCGAACCCTATCGGATCTGATCGTTCGGATAAAATCCGATTCGACCCGATCAGCATTCAATGGTCCTATTCGACTCCATCCGCCTCAATCCTTATAATCAACATCGTGGCAAAACTGCATTTTGCAATGACTGCTCAAAATACATTTACACACTTTCATAATAAATTTGCAGATGAAACCTTCAAATGCTAGAGAACGCACCGATTCGACTCCAGTAGAAGCGATCCAACCCGAACAAACCCGATCCTACCCGACTCTTTTTAGAACTTTCCCGACCTTACACGATTTTACTCGATTATAACAAAACCTACCCAACTAGAACCGACTCGACGTGATCTGATCCTGTTCAAAGTGGTACGACCCGATCTGCTCTGATTCCTCGGATGAGATCTGATCCGACTCGATTAGCATTCAACGGTTCTATTCGACACCTTCATTCCTTGTGATCAACATTGTGGCGATACTACTTACTTATTCTAGCTTTTGAAGGGCACATCTACTAGTTTACTATGGAACTGTGCACAGTTTCATAGTGAGAAAAGCTAGAATCAGTAAGAAGCGGTTAGGGTAATTTAAAATAGTCTACTAAATTCTATAATCTGACGATCCGAATAAAGCAGGTGCGACCCAATCCTACCTGATCCGATCCGATCCGGCTCGACCAGACCGTATCCTACGCGATGCTTTCCAGAACTTTTTCCGACCTTATACGATACCACCCGATCTTAACCCAACCTACCCGACTCGAACCGACCCGACACGATCTAATCCTATTCAAATTGGTACGACCCGATCCGGTCTGATGTCTCGGATAAAATCTGATCCAACCCGATCAGCATTCGACAATCCTATTCGGTCTTCCGTCTCAATCCTTATGATCGACAATGTAGCGAAACTATAAATCAAAGTGACTGTGGACCAGCTTATATACAATTATACAATTTCATAGAAAACTTGTAGATAAGATCTTCAAAAGCTAGAAAAAGTAGGTAGTCAGTTAGAGTAATTTTGCTAGAGCTGGGACAAAAGTCGATAGTATAACTGACAATCGATTATTTTAGAATCAATTTTTGATTTAAAAAATGGAAGAATTGTTTAATTTTTTCAAACGATTTTTTAAATTTATTTTTTAAACAAATTTTTGTTACTTTATCTTTTAATATGAAATCTTTTACTATGTATGCTTTGCATGGTCAAAGTTTGAGATATAATAATAGATTTCTTTGCATGTAACGGAATTTAACTTTGCATTTCAAGTCATTGCTGTACAACGTTATAAATTCATTACATTATATAATGAATTTATATCCAGGTGTGCTATTTGGAAATGGTTTTTTATAATTAATTATTAAAGTTAGTTTTTTAAATCGATTATTTTGAGCGATTCTTCAAATTGATTTTCATAATCGATTATTGAAATCAAATTTCTTCAATTTTTAATCTAGTTTGACGTATTACCGAAATTCTAAAATTTAATCAAGTCCCACGCTTAAATTTAACGTAGCCCACTAATTTCTATAATGTGATCCTACAAAACGCCCCGATCCGACTCGAGCAAAAACGACTCGATCCGATCTGACTCGACCAGACCCGACTCTAACCGATTCTTTCCAGAACGTTTTCCGACCCTACACGATGATACCCGATCCTAACCTAACCTACTCGACTCGAATCGATCCGACGCGATTCGATCCTATTCAAACCAGTACGACCCTATCCCATCCGATCTCTCGTATAAAATCCAATCCGACCCGATTAGCATTCGATAGTCCGACCCGATTTGATCCGCTCCAATCTGGTTCAATAAATATCTGTTATGTTACCCATGCAAGGTGAATCGGTTAGATCTTAAACCTGCTGAAAATTAATTGTAGACCAAGCACGGCTATATTGCAACAAATCGTTATAATATTTAAAACTATCAGTCGTGTACACTTCTCTGTGACGGAAATGTTAAATTTTCTTTATAAATAAAAACAATTGCACTAAGTGCATTTCTAGTATACATCTTGTTATATTTTTATTATCTACGTTTATCGGCAATTTTTTCTTAATGAAACCATTTTCCTTCCCTATTTTGTAGAACAGAATTAAAAGAATAAAAATTAATCGAACTGTGTCAATTAGTATCTAACAAATAATTCTGGACAAATAAAAAAGGGTCTTCCGCTTTAATTAATGAAGCTCATCAATTTTATTGCCTTCACTAATAAATTCACATCAAATATTTGTTAATGTTAGCATTTAGTGTCGGAACAGTGATTAATAATATTAAAAACCTGGACTACTAATAGCTTAACTAAAGGAGAAATCAAAGCACAAAAAATTAATATATGTAAAAAGCTGAAATAAAAGAAACGAAATCAAATATAAAGTAACAGTTTCTATAGTCAAATCTTTAAGCAGTTAATTAAATAAATTAAAAAAATTATTTATCAGCAAAATTTTACTTAAAAAATTAAGTAAACCGAAACCACCCATCAGTATAATATAAAAAAAAGCAACTGCGCTCATAATAAAATTATAACGCTACACACAATCCCTCCGACTCTGAGTGTGCTCCCCGCAAAATAAATTTCAAGTCAAATCGTTACAGTGATAATTTATCAAATTTTGGCTTTGGCTTTGGCTTTGGCTTTGGCTTTGGTTTTGGCTTTGGCTTTGGCTTTGGTTGGGCTGAGTTAGGACTTTGGATAGGTTAGGCTACATTAGGTGTTAGGTTATGTTACGTTACTGTTTTGGTTAGGTTAGATGAAAGCTGTGGTTTGGTTAAGATCGGGCTTTGGTTAGGTTACTTTAGTGCTTTAGTTGGGTTAGATTAAGACTGTGTTTGTGTTAGGTACGGGCTTTGGATAGGTTATATTAGGACTTTGGTTCGGTTGGATTAATGTAAGGCTTTGACTAGGTTAATTAATAAGTTCCAACTATACTTAACTGAAGTTTATATTAATATACAAATAAAATACTTTATACCTTCAACAATTATTGTTTGGGCTTTGGTTAGGTTACAATAGAGCTTTGGACAGATTAGGTTAGGACTTTGGTTAGGCTACAATAAGGCCGTGGTTAGGCTACTTTATGGGTTTTGCTTTTGCTTTAGGTTACATTACTGCTTTGATTGAGTTCGATTAGGGCTTTGGCTGGGTTATCATTGGGTTTTGGATGGGGTAGGTTTGGTAGGTTAGGTAGAACTTTTCAGTTTCCGCATGTGAAATTGTTTTAGATATTATTATTTTCTATGAAATGTCGACAAGACAAAAATACTCTTGGTTCTTTTCTTAGAAATAGAGCGTTTATTATTTTAATCGCCGGCTGCCGGCGAAGACCGTTCACCGTAGGCGGTAAAATGAACTAGCGTCTAGCCCCTTGGACATCAATCGATCCTACCTCATCAAGGTCAGACTTCCCTGTTAGTATGCCGTCAATCAGTGAGTGAATGCAAATTTGTCTTTGTATTTTTTCTTTAAAAATATAACTGCTCGTAACAAATAACCTCGCGTAAACAGCAAAACGCAACAACAGTGTTTAAAAAAAACTAGAGGAAAAAAAATTTTTGGTTCCAATCGAGATTCGACCCCACAACTAACTTATGCAGTAAGAAAACAGTACACCCGAACACACCCGCATATTTATCTGTGCCACTACGAACTTGGCGGTTATCGCTAAAAAGCGCCAATTGAATGCCTGCGCAATAGAAATGCAGCAATAAAAAGACCTTGGTGGGATCGATTGTTGCAGAAGAGACTAGACGCTATTGTAAAATGAGTGCTGTTATTTTTATTATTATTCTTATCATGGAGCGGCATAATGTTAAACTTGCACAGGGTAGCAAACTGTATAGCGCCGGCCCTGCCTTAGGTTAGTTTACTGGTTTGGCTAGGTTAGATTAGAATTTTGAGTAAATTCGTGTTCGCCAGATTTAAATCTTTTCTGTTTTTTGATGGGTTGTTTGCTAATTAAACTGGTTATTTTACAGATGAATTGCAAAGTAAATAAAATTGTAATTAATGCACCATAAAAAAATTCCACTTAAAAATTTCCAAAAAAAAGTGAATGTAGCAATTACACAGACAGATTTAAAATTGAAACCAGTCCTAAGCATTCACAAACGTTTGCGCTTCTCATTCAAAGCAAATGTTACAGTTTAACAACTCTTTCGACACGCCAGCAGGATATGTTTAAATTATCTTTGCAAATTTCCACGTTGCATGTACTGAAACAGCTATCGGGCATAATATGCATGCATTATTATAAATCTCGCACTAAAATATGTGAATCATGCAAGCGCACGTTAAGGATTGAGTATCAACACTAGTTAAAAGCCCTTCTCACTGACAAGGCAATTCCAATTAACTACAAACACAATTTCTATTTCTAACGTTCATTTTAAAGCAATTTTCTAACGGAAATGCCACACTTTCGATGTTAATAAACTTGAGTTTTCTTTTAGTATAATTAGCTACCTATGAGGGATTTCTATAAATATAACCGAAGGAAAAGACACAAACATAAGAAATGTTAAGATAGTATTACCATACTTAACAATTCTGTTGATTAGTTTAGTACACTTCGTTAGTGATATTGTAAAAACAGGATTTTCGCTCTAATATGGAGGAATTTATCTTAATTAACGTATTTGTATAAAGAATCTTGTTGATTTTGTGGTATTAATTTTACGAACCATAACATCAACTTTGACGTAGGTTTTTCTAATATCAAAGTGCTAAAATTGTGTTATTAACTTACTTTACTTAATTTAATTTCAAGATATATTGTATAAATCGTATTTATCTATACGATTAAAACAAAGCCTCGAATTTTTATGACTTATGACCTTTCTAGAGTGGCGGTAGCTCAGAGGTTGGGCGCTCAGTCTCTAACGCTGAAGGTCTAGGGTTCGATTCCCCGCCGAAGCCATGCAGCAATAAAATCTATGCCGCAACCCGCCACTCACGTTCCCCAATCCGGTGTAGGCAGCCGTGGGGTCTTAATGCCTGAAACCTTCTCTGGAATTTAGTTGTTCGGATTCGACGTTAAGCTGTAGGTCCCCCGTACTCCATCTTAGCGCTAAGGAGAGTACGTGGCAGAGAAGAGTGCTGGTGCCCAGCAGTGGGACGTAAAGGCTGATTACGACGATGACCTTTCTAAATATCAATAATTGAGTTGACGTTTAATTATATATTTGGAGGGGCAGAAACACCCGCCTGACGTTAAAAACATTTTCTTCGCTTCTAACATACAGAGCGAGTCAAAAGTATAGAGACAACAATTTTTATCCGTTATTTTTTAAATTAAAGAAAACTGAGTGGTTGTTATAATTGAATGATTTTCATAATCGAATTATTGCCATTCGAATACATTTAATAATCGAACAGTTCATTCGTATAAAGTCATTCGAATGTGATAAAAGTAGCAAACACGTTCTAATGAATGAATTCTGGTTCTAGTCGTTTTTCCTCGGGCTGCTCGGCAACACAAGGTTCGTCTTCAAATAGTTTATAATTCGAATGCTCGGATGCACTTGCAGTGATGCACCACTCATAACAATCGTTATAGCTACCGTTCCATCTATCTTCTATATATTAAATCCAGATGCCTTTCACTTATCTCAACTTTTAGTGGCGAAGAAAAGGGCCCCTACTACGAGAACCCACTTATTTACGTGCAGTCATTATACAAAAACAATTTTCTTTTGTAGAGTGAACCGCTATACCTTTTTACAGAAATAGACTTCCCACATTTCTACTATTTATTTGCATTATTGTAACATATTCTGCTGAAGGCGATAGCGTCATTAAAAACAAAGTCTCTGAGACCATCCCATCTGAGCTGATATTTAGCGTGAAATAAAAAGTTTTGTATAGTTTCGCACACTGAGTACATCCAAAAATATGTAAAAGTAAAAGCAGAAATTGGACAAATGGATATTGAACTATTACATTACAAGCGATCTTTGTTCATAACTGTGTAAAAAATATAGCTAGTTCGGGTTTATCTGCGGCTAGGAGATGGAAATGAACCGGTTTCATTTTGTTTGTCGTGTTTTAACGACGTGAGGGTTACGTTTGCAAATAGCATACTCAGAAACCGCAGGTCACTAACCCAAATATTGGGAGCAATAGCAAACGTTTGCATTTTAGAACACGATTACCAGAATTAAAACAGTCGCAAATTAATTTAGAAAACTAGCAAAACCCATGGACTACGCCCCACGATTTTCTATACAAGCAAATTTATTAAAAGAGATATACTGATGTAACTAATACAGTCCACATACATCGAAACTTGCAACTGATACTTTTTATTCCGACAAATGTCAAACCGATATTTATTTATTATAGCAAATAATAATAAGTACTTAACCTTTGTGTTTGGGGCGGTAGCCCTTGTGATTGGCCCATTGGTTTGTAGCCAAAACAATGATAATATTTATTAATCTTCCCCAGCAGTGCAAATTCGAACTGCATTGAGATTACAGACTAGGCTCTTACTGTGAAGTCTCTAGCGAGTGTGTCAGAATCAGCGACAGTAAATATGCTGCTTTGAATAATCCAAATGAGAAGCAATTATTTATACGAGTATATAAAAATAATGTAGATGTTAAACTACATATGTCTGCTTCTTTTTAAAATGCTAGTTGATCGTGTGGGGTAAATAGTTATGAATGCGATTACACAAAGAAGTTCCGTCGTTGCTTGATAGAGTACTCAATGTTAGGTAAATGTGCAGAGGAAAAGCTTGCGAAAACCCTGAAAATTTGATCGCAATGGGTAGGAAGAGCCTATAGCTTATATTAAAAGTTAAAAAATCGTAGCGGAAACCATTTTAAAGCTAGAAAGTTGGGAGGGAAGCGTTGGATTTACACCAACGTCTTCTATCATATTCTGTTTTCAGATTTGAAAAACTTTGTTGTCCAATAAAATATTATCAAAAACTCATCCTTATGATATTAGATTTTTTTAATGTTGATTTTGTCGGTGATTTTTTTACCTACTTTTACCTTTCACCTTTCAGCTTATCTTAACACCAGTGGCGGACATAAGGACTAGATGGCAAACCCGCCGCAATCTCGCAGTGCCCCTCCCCCAACAAAAAAAGTCTTACTACATGCAAAGAATGTGGGAAAATACTGAACCATCTACGCCAGACTAATACTAAGCAAATATGTTTTTGTTAATTTTACGCAGGGATAGATAAGCTTCTAGTTAGCCTATAGGGCTGGTTTGAAATCGCATCTCGAAAATATTGATTGTTTTGTGTAACTGGGGGTAGTAGTCGGCTTATTTCTTTCTTTTCTTTCTTGATATTTACCTCCCTTTCTGAAGCTTGCGATGGATATTCCGTAGACCGAAGCATGCAGTGTAATTGCGCATGACTGAATTGCATAGACCCAGCTACTGGTAAAGCGAGACGACCTTTGCTGTAGCACTTCCTTTGTCTCTAGACAACAATTGAAATAAATGAAGGATTACCCAAAGTTCATACTATTGTTTTTACGTGAAATCTGTTTATAGTATTTATATTATTTTAGTATCATGTAGTAAGTTGTTATTAATATGATGCAACTACGCTCCTGTAACAGTGGAAAAAGTGGTGCGATCTTATAGTCACTGTTGGCTGCAAAATATAGGAAAGTAAAGAATATCGTTTTTTTTTAATAAGCAAAAATAACGATTTCACTTGGAAGTAACCCTACGCGAGTTGCATAGCTTCCATGTTTACGTCTTCTAACCTTACAATTTACTCATGGTAATTGAAACATTTAAAATTGTTTATGCATGTTGAGACAACGAACCCACAAAGTCACCTTTTTCAATAACCAAATATAAAGCGAAAAACAATTTTCCGATTTACAAAGGAAGAACGTTAAGTAAGAAGTAATAAAGCAATTTTTACATGCCGCCTAGCACTTTGAGATACGAACGCGTGGAAAAATAATAAGATTACAAAAACCTGACGCCATAAATCTGCAGCAGAATAAATGAATGCTAATTCTGTTTACATGGAATGAAATTTGGTTGTGTGCAAGTGCATCCTGCAAGAGATGGAGCGGTGCAGCGGGCCAAGGAGCCTCGGGGGGCGCGACAGGCACATTCATCATCATCACGGCGGAGCAGACAGGCGCCCCCCGACCCCCTTTCGTTGCAGCGCGGCTGCGATAACAACACACTGTGTTGGGTTCTTTGAACGCCTCCAACTCCTTCGGCAGATAATGCATCACCGTCCAAACGATCTTGCACGCTGCATGCCGTACGGAAATAAAATTTAAACAAAAAAGCTTATAAAGTATTCTTATGAAGATGGATAACTCGCTTGTGAATTACTTTTCGTTTCCAGTCCACAATGAAATGTGTTTTAACAACAATGCAAGCAACTGTGTTGTGTTTTATTTATCTGTCGCTTATTGCAACCATAATCGAAATGCAATCAGATTCATTTTATTCCAATTAAAAGCTGTCGCTTTGTCAGAACACAGATTTATTTTTTTAATTATAATATATTGCAATAAGAATAACCACGGGTTTAGTCAGAATAATTTTAGAAGAAATGGTGTTACGTAAATTTTTGGTTTAAATGCTGGAAATATGCGAATGGCAGAGCCAGATTTGTATTATTGGCGCCCCTAGGCCATTTATATTCCTGAAACGCCAGTTTACCTTTTATTAAATATTTATAGACATCAAAAAAATGTTTTGACGTCTGTAATATTTCTTTTGAATCAGGAAATAGTTTTTTAACATCACAAACTATTTATTGAAGTTACAAAATAGTTTTGACGTCAAAAATGTAAAATTCTACGTCAGTTGGTTTATGACGGCAAAACAATTATTTTTAGGCGTTTACAACTTATTTTGACACCTGAAAATTATTTGTTTTAAGTAAGAATTTAAAAAGTATTTATATATAGAAGATTTTTTTTTGACATAAATAAATAATTATTAAGTCAAAATGGTATTTATACACGTTTATGACCCTTAAAACTGAATTTTTTTACCTAAATTAAATCATTTATTAACTTTCAAAAAATGCTGTCATCTAACCGTGTAGCGAGTGTGGTAGCGAATTCTTCGTCGGTCTCCAAACTAAATTAGTTGCCCATATTGGATTCAGTTGCCACAGGAGTGCGGTTTATGCTAGGTTTAAACAAGGTTTACACCAAAGAATGTTTATACGTCCCACCTTAAGAGTCAGATTTGTATCATTGGCGTTCTAAGCAATTTATGTTTCTGCACCCCCTTATGAAACGCCATTGTACTTTTTATTAAGAATTTATTGACGTCAAAATAATTTTTTGTTGTCAGGAACTAACTATTTGACGTAAAAATCCATTTATTGACGTCAGAAGATATTCTTGACGTCAAAAATTTATAATTTTACGTCAGCAGATAAATATTAACTCAAAAATGTATCTCTACACGTTTATGACGTCAAAATCTGATTTTTGACTTTAGAAAAATCATTTATTGACGTTCGAAAATGCTGCCATCTAATCGTGCAGTTAACGTGGTAGCGAAGTTTTCGTCGGCTGCCACAATAAATTGGTTGCCCATATTTGAGTTAATAGCCATAAAAATGCGTTTTATGCTAGGTTTAAATAAGGTTGACACCAAAGAATGTTCATACGTCCCACCCTAAGAGCCAGATTTGTATTATTGGCTCCCCTAGTCAATTTATATTTCTGCGTTATCTCGTGGAACGCAATTTTACTGTTTATTAAACATTTGTCGGCTTCAATAATATTGTTTGCCGATAGGAAATAACTTTATAGCGGCAAAAACGTTTTACTGACGTTAGAAGATATTTTTGACGTCAAAAATTTATATTTCTACGTTAGGAGTTAGGTTTTGACGCCGGAAGACAATTTGTTGACGTTTTCAATTTTTTTAAGGTTGACAATTATTTGCTTTAAGTAGGAACTATTTAATTATTAATACATAGAACGGATTTCTTGACAACGGTAAGTAGTTATTGTCTTAAAAGTGTATCTATTCACGTTTTTAATTTTAATGATTTACGCTTTACCCGTTATTCTCCCTAGTTCACATGCTACATTATTATTAATTATTGCCCAGTGTGTCTAGACAGGCCAGTGCGGATGTATTTGTACCCTCTTTTGGCAGGTGGCCCCTATCAGTCAATATTTGCAGTATGGTTCTAGTCTACACTACTGCTATAAATATCCCGTTAAGTGGCATTTATTAATTTTAAAAAATCATTTATTGGCGGCAAAAAAACAATTAATGACGTCAAAACAAATCAATTATTGATATCAAAAAATCATTTTTCAAATTCATTAACCAAATTATCTTGCGGGAGGAAGAAATCTGAAGTTACAAGTATAATTGCTAATTTTAAAACCTCTTATTCGCAACTATAACTCGAGAAAAATTCTTTTAGTAAAGATAATGTCTGTAAAAACGATTAGATACAAGCAAAAAGAAAAATATTCGATATAACCGCTATCCGGATTTATCCGAAGAATTCAATGCCCGGATTTATCTGAAAAATCCAATATGTGAATTCATCCAAAAAATTCGAAATCTAGATTTATCCGAATAATTCAATACCTATGCGAATCTTTTTTCGATTGGTATAAAAAAATTCCAAAATCAGATTTTCATAAAAAAAATCCGAAATCCGGATTGACATAAAACATCCGAAATCGGGATCAACATAAAAATTCGAAATCTGTATCGCCACGTAAAATTCGGTAAACATAAAATTCAAAATCCAAAAGGACAGAAAATCAGGACAAATTCAGATACCGGATTTTTAACTTACGGATAATCCAGAATTCGGTGGGTTTCTACCGTTCGGATTCAATCTGCTATACGATTTTGTCTTCCGATAATTCCGCTATCCGGATTTATTCGAAGCATCCGATGGCCGGATTTATCTAAAAAATCTGATATGTTTTTTTTCAAATTGTCATTCCAAAATCAGAATGTTATAAAACAAATCCGAAATCCTAATAGACAAAAAACCCGAATAAATTCGGATACCCGATTTCTGACTAACGGATAATCCGGAATTAAGAACCTTAAAACCAAGAAAATGTCAGTCCTTAACAGGTGTAAACCTAAACTACGAAGATGAAGAAGAAGAAGAAGAAGAAGAAGAAGAAGAAGAAGGATAATCCGGAATCAGGTGGGTGTCTACTATCCGGATAAAATCTGTTATAGGATTCCGTGTTACGATAAATCTGTTATCCGCATTTATCCGAAGAATCCGATGCCCGGACCCAAATGAAAAATACGATATGTCAATTTATCCCAAACATTCGAATTCTATTTATCCGAATAATTCAGTACCTATGCCATTCGAATTCGACAGTAATCCGAAATCTGGATCGATATAAAAATCGGGATCGACATAAAAAATCTGAAATACAAACCAACATAAAAAATTCCAAAATCAGAATGTCAAAAAAAATCCGAAATTCTAATAGACAGAAAATCCGGATAAATTTGATACCGGATTTTTTGCTAACGGATAATCCATAAATCCGGTGGATTTCTACTATCCGGAAGTAATGTGCCACACGATTCCGTTTTCCGATAAATCCCTTATCCGCATTTATCCGAAGAATCCGATGCCCCGACTTGAATGAAAAATAGGATATGTCAATTCATCCGAAAAATTCGAAATTTAGATTTATCCGAATGATTCAGTACCCATGCCATCGGGATTCGACAGAAATCCGTAATCTCAATCCGAAATCCGGATCGATATAAAAAATCCGGATCGACATAAAAAAATCCGAAATACGAACAACATAAAAAAATTCCAAAATGGCATAAAAAAGTCCCAAATCTTAATAGCCAGAAAATCCGGACAAATCCGGGTACAAGATTTTTAGCTCACGAATAATCCATAAATCCGGTGGATTTCTACTATCCGGAAGTAATGTGCCATACGATTCCGTTTTTTGATAAATGCGTATTTACCCGAAGAATCCGATGCCGGGATTAATCTAAAAATCCTATATTCGAAAGTTTCAAAATATGGATTTATCTGAATAATTCAATATTTATGCAAATTTTTTACAAAAAATTAGACATTCGAATTAGTCAGAAATCCGAAATATCAATTCGGATAGAAAATGAGAAATCGAAATCGATGTTAAAAAATCCGAGTCGACATGAACAAGTCCGAAATCCGGATCGACAAAAAAAGTCCCAAATTCAGATTGACATAAAACATCCGAAATTCGGATATGTACAAAAATTTCGAACCGTATCGCCATGTGAAATTTGAAATCCGGATCTATACATAAAAGCCGAAATTTGAACTAACAGAAAATCTGGATAGCGGAATTTCGGCTTACACCATATCCGGATATCCGCCTACAAGAAATCCGGATATCAGAAAATCCGAATCAGGTTGCCAGCCTTATTCGTAACATTGCGCCTCGTAATGCTATGTGGTATATTGTCACTCTCCTAGGTTCAAGGTTCTAAGGCCTATGAGAATACAAGTGTAGTTAAAATCCCCACTTAATCAAACTACAAAAAAAAAGTTTTTTTGATTTTTTTATAAAGAAATATTGTTTTTGATTTCAGCATTAAAGATCAAAAAATGCATTAGCCAAAAATTAAATGGAAGGGAGAGGAACAACGCCTAGTAATTGCAGTAAGCAGTAGGGCTGGGACAAAAATTGATTGTATAATTGATAATCGATATTAACCGATTATTTTACAATTGATTTAAAAAAAACTAGAGCAATTTGTGAATTTTTTTAATTGATTCTGTACGCCATAGAAGCCCAGGCGTCGTAATCCAGACAACGAAGCAGTGAAAATCACAAATTTTGCAGGCTTGGTTATAAGCTTTGAGAAAAGTTCTCCAACTAAATCGTAAAACAAATCCAATATGCACTACTTTATCCAAAAAAATAGGCATTTTCACTTGAACAAAACAATTTCTCTTGTAGATTAATATTGGGTGTGGTACCTAGAAAAGCGGAAATGTTGAATGTTCTACCAATTTGTTTAAAAACTTCTTCTATTAGCATTGCTTTGATCATTTCCAATATGATTCTCGTATTTTATATATGTGTAGAAACATAAATAGATATAGAAAGGTTTTGCGAACCACAAAAGTCACAGAAAAAGTTTGCGTTAGGAGCGCAACACTTTCTAATTCAAAAAAACACAGTAGTAAGTACAATTGATTCGAATTATTGTGTTTTATTGGATTAAATTGTGGATTAACACGAAAGTAATTAAATACGGTGTGGGTTATGGTCCAACGAAGAGTGGTCGTCGTTCTGCACGATAGCCCGGAATCGGTTTAGGACCTGCTTGAATATCTCATGCTCGATCAGTTGTGGTGTGGCCAGCTTCGTTGGTTTTTTATCATTTTATCCTCGATGAACAATACTCATAATGCATGATATTTTTTACTTGCACGAATAAATTTTATTACGGGAATTTTCTTGATTTGTTCCCGATTTTTTGCTGATTTAGATTGTTTATGTTATTATGCATCCTTCAAGAGATCTTGATCAAAAACTAACTTTGATAACTACATATTAGCGAAACAATACGTTTTGGGGCATAAGCAGACAAAAAATATATATTTTTGTAAATTATTCGTCTATGAGTAAGTGGATGGGTGGATGCCTTTCATGCTTTGTTTCTTAATATTTCCTGAACGCCTTACACGATTTTAATACAATTGAATTTGAAATGTGGAGGCATATTAAATATGACAGACATAGCAGACCTACAGTTCAACGTGGCTCCGAACCACAGGAAGCGCATGTACTTTTTCTCCGGAGAGGTTTTCCTTGAGTAAAATCCACCTCGCTGATTTCCCGTTGCCTTGCGAGGGAGAGCGACCGGGCCGGGAGTCGAACCCGGATCCGCTGCATTGGTAGCGCGCTTACCACCGAGCTACGGCCGCTCTCAAACATGCAGTAAGAATATAATTTGTTTAAATATTGAAATAGGAAGTGGAAGTTAGAGCGGCTTTTTGTGATACCATTTTTTCGACGAACAGACTAGGCAAAATGTAAAAAGAAATTGATTTGTTATTCCTGGTAGAGAATATAAACCTGAACGAAAGACAAAACATCTAGTTCCAGCGAGATGGTGCACCCGCACATAATGCTGCAATCGTTACGGATTATTTGCATTGTAAGTATCCTTCGTTGGATGGGCACTAATGGTGATAATAATTATAGAATGATTACCTGCAAAATATGTTATGGAACGCCGTTTCTTTTAAATTGAATTATGAAAAACAAGATTGTATTTTTATCAAATCGTTAAATAATATCTGACGTTAAAAATGGAATTTTAAAGGTCCAAATAGAATTTCAGACGTCGTATGTTGATTTTTGACATCTAAACTTAATTTTTGACAGCAAAATATATTGAAATTTCAAAATAAAAATATGTATATTAAATTTTGTAATCCAAAATCCTGATCGAAATACTAAATTTGAAATCTGAATCCGATTGTTATATTCTAAAACTGCTGTTAACATAAAATCTCCTAATTCTTAATCGACAAGAAAATCAGAAATCTAAATCAAAATATAAAATACCGAAATTTGAATCCGACTGTACTGTAATTTAAAACCGGAGTTAACATAAAAAATCCTGAATCCGAATCAATAAAGAAAACACGAAATTCAGATCGAAATATATTATCTGAAGTCTAAATCTGACTATTATAATCTAAAACCGACGTAAACATAAAAAATCCTAAATCCCAATCAAAAAAAATCCGAAATTCACGTCGAAATATAAAATCCGAAATCTGAATCCGTCTGTTCAAATCTAAAACCGATTTTAACATAAAAATGCTAAATCCCAGTCGACACAGAAAATCCGAAGTCCCGATCGCAATATACAGGATGTATCACATTGCGTGTTAACTATGGGGATCTCGCTTATTTGAAGAGATACGACGATGGTTAAATAAGAGAAAAGTTGTGGAATTTTATGCCCATTAATAATATCAGACCTATCTTGCTTAGTTTTTGAAAGAACTGGAAAAAACTGAAATTTCGAATTTTTTGTTTTAAGCTATAACTCATTTGTCATTTATATTTCTAGTTAACGCATTATTAGGACACTTTTTCATGCTGAATCTAAATTTTTGATCAAATTTGGTATAACTGCTACCATTGCTTATTTTAGACTGTCAACGTTTTTTTTTCTTATGGTCGGCATTTTAAGTTTTTTCATATTTGAATAGAGTTTTTAATTCTGATTTCAACGATGTGTCACACTTTGCATTTTGTTCAAGTTTTGAGCATTTTATTACAGAAAATAAAAATTTCATAAGAGTGCCATGGAAAAACCACGTCATTTAATTTATTTTGAAAAAATTCCAGTTGGCCATGAACTGATGAAAGTAGAACTAAACACTACTTTGAATTACCTTGGCCTTTAGATACATTGGGTACACGAAAATGTCAGGAAACTTTGTTTTGAGCGATGGCAAAATTTCGAAGCTACACAAGTTACTGAAAATTCCACTTGCAGTTTCTATGTTTGCAACTGACATACCAAATTTGAATAACAGGTTAAATAAATACAACAGATAACACTAGAACTGCACTAATACAAACAATTATTAATTAAATGTTCTTAACATTTGACACCATTTGTAAAACATGCTCAGAAGCTCGTCTAAAATAAAGTCTCTAATCTGTTTGTTAATAACTGTGTCATTCATTTGTTTTTGTAAAAAATAACTTAACCTACTGTCTCCGCTTTAAACAAAATTTCCTGAAATTTTCGTGTACCTAATGTATCTAAAGGCCAAGGTAATTAAAAGTAGTGTTTAGTTCTACTTTCATCAGTTCATGGCCAACTGGAATTTTTTCAAAATAAATTAAATGACGTGGTCATTTCATCGCACTCTTATGAAGTTTCTATTTTCTATAATAAAATGCTCAAAACTTGAACAAAATGCAAAGTGTGACACATCGTTGAAATCAGAATTAAAAACTCTATTCAAATATAAAAAAATTTAAAATGTCGACCATAAGAAAAAAAAAGTTGACTGTCGAAAATAAGCAATGGTAACAGTTATACCAAATCTGATAAAAAATTTAAATTTAGCATGAAAAAGTGTCCTAATAATGCGTTAACTAGAAATATGTAATATAAATGAAAATTGCGTTATAGCCGAAAACAAAAAATCCGAAATTTCAGTTTTTTCAAGTTCTTTCAGAAACTAAACAAGATATGTCTAATATCTTTTTAGATTTTTATTGCGCATAGAATTCCACAATTTTTCTCTGATTTAACCATCGTCGTATCTCTTCAAATAAGCGAGATCCCCATAGTTAACACGCAATTTGATACAACCTGTATAATATCCGAAATATGAATCCGATATTATATATAAAAAATCCTAAATCTGAATCGACACAAAAAATCCGAAATTTAGATCGAAATATAAAATCCGAAATCTGAATCCGACTGTTATAATCTAAAATCAGTTTTAACATAAAGAAATTCTAAATCCCAGTACACAAAGAAAATCCGAAATCATATTTCGGAGGTTATATTTCGATCAATATTTCGGATTATTTTTGTCAACTCGGATTTAGGATCTTTTATGTTAAAACCGGTTTTAGATTAAAACAGTCGGATTCATATTTCGGATATTATATTTCGATCAATATTTCGGATTATTTTTGTCAACTCGGATTTAGGATCTTTTATGTTAAAACCGGTTTTAGATTAAAACAGTCGGATTCATATTTCGGATATTATATTTCGATCAAGATTTCGGATATTTTTGTCGATTGGAATTTAGGGTTTGTTATGTTAATACCGGTTTTAACATAAAAAATCCTAAATCCTAGTAGATAAAGAAAATGCGAAATAACATTTAGGATCTTATATTTCGATCAGGATTTCAGATTTTTTTTTGTTAACTCGCACTTAAAATTTTTTTTTATTAAAACCGGTTTAGGTTAAAACAATCGGATTCATATTTCGGATATTATATTTCGATCAAGATTTCGGATATTTTTGTCGATTGGAATTTAGGGTTTGTTATGTTAATACCGGTTTTAACATAAAAAATCCTAAATCCTAGTAGATAAAGAAAATGTGAAATAACATTTAGGATCTTATATTTCGATCAGGATTTCAGATTTTTTTTTGTTAACTCGTACTTAAAATTTTTTTTTATTAAAACCGGTTTAGGTTAAAACAATCGGATTCATATTTCGGATATTATATTTCGATTAAGATTTCGGATTCTTTTGTCGATTAGGATTTAGGATTTTATATGTTAATACCGGTTTAACATAAAAAATACAAAATCCCAATCGAAAAAAATCAGAAATTTAGATCGAAATATAAAATCCGAAATCTGAATTCAACTGTTATAATCTAAAACCGATTTTAACATAAAAAATCCAAAATTGCAGTAGACAAAGAAAATTCGAAAACACATTTCGGATGTCATATTTCGATCAAGATATCGAATTTTTTTTGTCAACTCGGACTTAGGATTATTTTATGTTAAAACCAGTTTTAGATTAAAACAGTCGGATTTATATTTCGGATTATATTTCGATCAAGATTTCGGAAATATTTTCACGATTGGAATTTAGGGTTTGTTATGTTAATACCGGTTTTAACATAAAAAATCCTAAATCTCGGTTGATAAAAAAAATCCGAAATCCTGATCGAAATATAAAATCCAAAATATGAATTATACTTCGGAGAGGGTATAGTCTTTGATAAAATCCAAAATTTGAATTGACCAAAAATGCGGAAAAAATACAAGCGGAATTTTTTGCTGTGACTACAAATTTCGAATATCCGTCTACGTAACATTTGGATATTTACATTTTATGGCCAAATTCCAACTTTAAAGAAATAAAAAAAAATAAGTTTTATTAATAATAATCAAAAACCTATTACTTTATCTGTATAATTTTATCCGCAAAATTTAGGGTGCTTGTAGCTACATATAAGCTTCGAAATTCATCACACTTTAGCAATTCGTGGTTACTAACCGTCCTGTTCCATTGTTACAAACACATCGACCGGATGTTGTCACCAGACATACCTAGGTATCTAAAATTATAAACACGAAATAAGAACATCGTTTCCTGTTAACTACCACCGGGACCGTTTTAACTCTTTCAATCGAGTATATCACGGCTGAAGACAGGAACAGTAAAGTACTCTTGTAGTGTTAGGCGTGCAAACAGATGACGGAAATTAAAGCTTATCCGGACGAAATTCCTCCGTTCTTGAATTGCCTTTTAGGCCTTTTAGCAGAAGAATTCCAACTACTGTGGCTTAAATCTAAACAACAGTGCAGAACAATTCGACGAGAAAAAAAACAATATTGATTGGCGGTATGGGAGCTTAATTAATTGATAAATACAGAAATATACAAAGTGTTCAGATAACCTAGGCCTAGTTTTCGACAAATAGTTCAGACGGCCGATGTAAACAAAAACATGTCTGTCTGTATGTGTATATGAGTGCGGGTGGGTGCGTGTTATAGCTCCCGAACGGATGGTCTGATTTCGATGAGACTCCGAATGTAGAGATATATCAAAATGCCATCGAAAAATAAGCTTAAAAAATCCAAAACATAGACAGTTAGTATTTTTTGCAGAAATTCTTTGGGAATGCGAGTTGTCTAAATCTGAAAACTAAATCTACCTTAGGGTAAATTCAACGCTTTTTTAGAGCGTTTTAGTTTTGAAATGGCGGCGCATACAATTTTTTAAAAATTTAAAATTTGGCGCCTTATTTAAAAGCAAGTTGACCGACCGGGATCAAATTTTTTTAACGTTATAGCCCTGCAGTGACGCAATGTTACTATGCACAAAAATTTTCGAAAAGTATAAATTAATAGATGTTTACAAAATATTGGAAATTTTCAAATAAATATTGCTCAAAAATTGACTACACGATTTTGTTTTAATTTTGTACATTTATAGAGTTGGGAATAATCTACAATTTGGTTCGTATCCCAGTCCGCTAATTTCTCTTTCTGTAATAAAAATAAAACAATGAAAAATTTCTGTTTAAATTAAATTGCTCGTGAGTGATAGTAGAATAAGATTCACAACTTAATTTTTAGATGCAGCAATAGTTAGTAGGTTTAATTTTTTCTCTTTTACCACATTTGTCTTCCGTTTTTGGGTTTTCATGTTTCCAACGAATCGTTTTCCAAAAAATCAAAAACTTGATATTTTCCCACAAAATAGAAGGAAAATTCCTTTAGCTACAGTACGGCAGTACGGCTTGATGGTCTGCTGCGTGACCATCAAGCGAAATCGGAAGCGGAAGTTAGACACGTTTCTTTGGTAGAGTTTTTTCTAAAAATAAATTTTGAAAATTTGCATCAGAATCTGAATGAAGTACTTACGGTAAATCGAAAATTTTGTTTACCAAACTCTTTAGTTTCAAAATGGCGGCCGCTACGATTTATCAAAAATGGCCCGACACGATTTTTTAAAACTTTGTCGGCTGCTACAACCAAAAATTGGTTAAAATTTGCTTTTTTGCTGAACGCTATAAGTTCACTGTCACATCTTCTATGAATTTTTGAAAATTAAAAATTAACACCATTTTATTTATTAAACGGGAAACAATGAATAACTTCTGCTTAAAAAGCATGACTTATCTTGCTTAGTACAACTAAAATCTAATGCTAGAAAGTTCTATATTTTGTGGAACTACACGTCCCCTCCCTTCTAATTTTTTGGCTGGAAAATGTAGGATTTGGGTGTCTAATGTAGAAACAAAAAATTCTTTTACAAAAGTTTTTGGAATTGGACAAGGTAGTATCCGAACAGGTATGATTACTAAGCTGGCTTAATCTTTGCTGACGTCACGATAAACGACCGACTGCGCTGTAATAAAGGTTGAAGTATGGATGGAATAGAGGATTGCTTATACCTATAGCTTGTTTTCTTAGAAATCTAACAGTCGGTGAACTGTACAATGTTATAATGATAAATTTACACTTTTGCAATTAAAGTAAGTATTAATATCTAGTACGGGAAAGTCCACTCGAAGTCCACACTTCAGTTTTTTTCTTCATCTTGTTGCGGCATTTTTATTAAACACAAAATCATGGAATATTTTTTTAATTATTAAAAAAGGAAATAAAAAAATTCAACGTTTTTGTTACGTATTGCCGGTATTGTTTACAAAACCTACGTAATTACTTATTTTTTTAAACATTTTTGAATACTTTAAAAAATACTTTGGTCACTTCGTATCTAATAAAAATGTTGTAAAACCATAATGAAATTTATAAGATTTGAACTCGGCATCATCGCATCGAAAAACGGGTGCTCTACCCCCAGATCACTCTCACTAAGAAGGTGATCTGCTTATATTTTATGAACATTGCGACACGCGTGTAATGTAAATCTGTAGATACTTTAATCCTAACCCGTAGTCCGTGAAACTGCCTGTAGTAAAATACAGATTATACTACGTTTAATGTAATAACAACAACAA
This sequence comes from Ctenicera cuprea, assembly GCA_958336395.1. Lineage (NCBI taxonomy): Eukaryota > Metazoa > Arthropoda > Insecta > Coleoptera > Elateridae > Ctenicera > Ctenicera cuprea. Next base: position 12,305,707 of record OY284495.1, on the reverse strand, counting down.
ATTAAAGTTTTTTTTTATAACGTTATATGTAAATATGATTCCTGTTCGCTAGCTTCCACTAGATAATTTTAATTTAAAAATTAGGCCCCGAATTCAAACAACAGCCTACCACAATCGCAGCAGTGTGCTTTGACATTCAATTCAATAAGCTACTCCATAGAAGACACATTAGGAAGGTCAGCTTTATTTTAGACAATAACAAATGTAACGAAACAACCTGGCTGCAACAGTTTTAAAATTTATAAAAATTTGTTGTGTTGCTTTGGTTTCAAGAAAAAGCGCTGGTGGCGCTTAAAGTAGATTCCAACCAGCAGAGTAACGGCGCCGGAACGTCGTTCCTTGAATAAGCTCGACAACCATCTAACCTCCCTACCACTTTAAGCCGGTATAAACTACGTAACCAACGCCTTGAGTCTGCAGCGGGCATGTACCGGCTAGATTAGATGTAAATTTCCATCACTTCTTGACGCGAGAATATTTAAAACGTAAAAAGTATGGGAAAGTACCAGTTATTTCTTCTACGGTCCTTTTTATAGTATAATAAAAATATTGTTTAGTATCTTCATTTTATATTGCATGGGTCCGGTCACCATTTTGCTTCAATGGAGTACTTCTGCAAAGTCGGTGGTGTTAACTTTGATTAACAAACAATAATAAAACTGTATTAAAATCAAACACATTGCTTAGTAATAACCACAAGAACTAATATGAAAGTTCATTAAAGAAAAGCGCATTCATGCGTTGGAAGATTTACAGCAAAACATTAAGTTTAACTACATTGACAACTTATTTGCAAATTAAAAGATAGTATAAAATTATATCGATTTTCTTGCTATTCCTTTTAGAATAAGGATAGGTGTAAATAATATCTGCAATTTATCCACATGCCATTGTGAGCATGTTTTATAGCTTTATATAGTAGGTTCGGTAAAGTATGGTGTGTTAATTAAATTAAATTAATTATTATCAAACTCGGTTGCTAGTGGAAGCCGCTTACTATTACATTTACTATTAATGTTATGACATTTAACCATCAGCCTGACTTTCTTTCCAACAGTATAAAACATATTTGTAGTAGGTATACAATTAACAAGTAAATGCTTTTTTTAATGCCATGTTACGCCAACGAAAGTATCTGCTTTAGTATTTTTTATCAACTTTACCGCACCACACAACAAAAGAAGTTGTAACAACACATATTACATTTAGATTTATGGGAATTATAAAAAATAAGGACAATATTCTGCAAATGGTAATAATTATTCTCACCTTGCTTACAGGATCATTAACAATATTCTTGGTGAAGTAATTAAATTAAGCGATTTGTTGTACTTTAATGTGAGCAAGCAATTTATATTCAACGTAATTTAAAGCACATGAAAAGTAATTTTGCTGGATGGCGATTTAAATGTACAGAGTAAATTTTGAGAAAGACGTATGCTTTTGAAATTGCGATGGTTGTCTTAAGGTATTTTTCTTACATTCATTACTACTATACGTTGCCTATACGTCCTTCTATCTGGTTCTAAATCTTGCATTTTTCTTATATGAGGTACTGTTTATTTAATTGCTTTCTAAGTTGGTGTTGTAATACTATTATCAATAATAATCACACGAGGATCGTTCGAAATGTACGTGGCCTAACAAAGAAAACGCAAGTTTTTTGGGCAAAAAATCGTTTTAGTTTTTAATATAGTCTCCTGCTCGCTCAACGCACTTATTCCAACGATGCTCCAAAGCAGCAATGCCGTCTTTGTAGGTCGATGAACCCAAGTCCTCCAAATAACTATTTACAGCAAAGATTATCTCGGAATTGGATGAAAATCTTTTACCGCCGAGCCATTTTTTCAGGTTTGGAAATAGATAAAATTCGCTGGGAGCCAAATCTGGCAAATAGGGCGAATGAGGCACTAATTCGAATCCCAATTCATGAATTTTGGCCATGGCGATTGCAGACGTGTGTACAGGTGCGTTATCTTGATCGAAATGCACTTTCATTTCCACCAAATTAAGCCGTTTTTCTTTAATTTTGTCCCTCAATTGCTCCAGCAAATTGGCGTAATAGTCGCCATTTATTGTTTTTCCTTTTTCCGAGTAGTCGACGAAGATAATTCTATGAGAATCCCAAAATAGAGTTGCCATAACCTTTTCTGCTGACAAAACCGTTTTTGCCTTCTTCGGTGGCGGAGAACTTTTGTGTGTCCATTGTTTGGACTGTTCCTTGGTTTCGGGAGTGTAATGGTGAACCCAGGTTTCATCGACGGTTATGAAACGGCACAAAAAGTTTTTTGGATTGCGCCGAAAACGTGCCAAAGGGTCGCGAGAAACAATCAAACGCTTAAGTTTTTGCTCCAGTGTGAGCAAACGCGGCACCCAACGCGCGGAGTACTTTTTCATTCTCAATTCTTCAGTTAAGATTCTGTGCACACTGTCATTTGAGATGCCCACTGTGTCTGCTATCTCGCGCACTTTTACTCGACGGTCATCCAATACGATACGGAGGACGTTTTCAATCATATCCGGGGTAGAAGCCGTTTTTGGGCATCCACTGCGGGGTTTGTCCTTTGTGCTCACACCACCACGCTTAAACTCGGCAGCCCAGTTTTTAACCATTGAAAACGAAGGAGTAAACTTCAAAAATGTCGAATCCAACTCTGCTTTGATTTCGGTGGGTGTTAAACCTTTGCAATGAAAGTACTTCATCATTATTTACGAAATCATCCGAGACGGTCTATACTGTCATATTTAACCTAAGAAAGGATGGTACTGAAAAATGTTAATGCAAATTCCGCCGAATTAGCGCCATCTCTGTTTTAGGTGACGTACAACATCCTGGAAAGATTGGACACAAAGTAAAACGAAATATTATGTAAAGGCTTGGAAGACGGCCCTTTTGATACAACTATCAGTTTAAGACGATTATCACATGTCTGTGTTTATTGGTGGCAATATAAAAGAAAAATTAAACAACCACTTCATCCCCTAGACTCGTGCTGGAGCAAACAATCAATTACCTAAGTGTGTTTGCAATTACTGCCTTCCGCCGCTCCTTAACACTCGTAATCGTCTGTAAAACAGCAAACTGAAATCGATTTAAAGGTAGGTAATCTTGCGTTTTCCTTATTTATTGGTTGTTGTTGCCGAATATTTGACAAAAAACAAAATTAGAACAGTGTCCGTCCGATTTCTATGCTTGTTCAAACAAAACTTGCATTTGATTAGGATACATTTTTCCACCTAGCTAAAGATTTGGTGGAAAGTTGTAACTCATTTAAAGACATTTTATTCGATACTTCTAGGTTCTATTTTCCCATCAAATTTTAACAGCATCAAAACTTAACTCATTTGTTTTATACCTTCTTCGCCGATAAGAAGAAATGATCAAAAACTGTATCTCAAGAGTTTGACATGTTTTATGGTCCCTCAATGCAACAACACCGGTTTTTGATATGTTATATACAGGGTGTTAATAATCAAAAATGTTTCTTTTAGAAAATAGAGCCTCTTAAAGATTCTTTAAGAAGTACCTGAAAATAGGCAACCCAAATTGCATTTTCAATTATTTTGCACAGGTCACACGGAATTTTGAAAAAAAAAACGATCTAGACATACATGCATTCAAATAACGTCAATTTTGACACAATTCGATATTTTTGTGATATTTTTGACTTTTCTTGCATTCGTTTCTTTCTGTGCCTTTTATAATTCGTTTTTTTCGTTCTGTGATTTTTTGATAATTATTTTCTTCGTTATTTTCGTTCTGTGTTTCGTATTTTTGTGTTATGGCGAATTATACTTTTGCCGAACAGCATGACATGATGTTCATGTATGGAGCTGCTTGAGGTAACGCACGCGAAGCTGCTCGCCTGTACCAAGAACATTTTCCGAATAGGAATCATCCATCGCACAAGGCCTTTAGTGTAGTGTGCTTCGTGTGTAGAAGCTGGCGGGCGACATTTTAAACATTTACTATAATTTTGTTAATTTATGACATAGTTATTGTAAATTTTCCAAATAGTTGATTTTTGCTTTGTAATTTTGATTTTTTCTATTGCTTAGTTTTGAAACATGTTGTTAATTAATTTATTTTAAATTTAATATGAATTTGAAAAGAGGGCTTTATTTATCCTGTATTAATTTCCGTCGTTATGGAAACAAATAGTAGGTAGTAAATTGAGTTGCCTACATTTAGGCGCTTCTTAAAGAATCTTTGAGAAGCTCTATCCCTGAAAGGAAACACTTTTGAGCACACATTTATTAACAAAAGTTGTTTGCTTTGTTTTGTTTTGCAAGCCCTAGAAGTTTGTCCCTACAATTCATTAACACCCTGTATATTTGACCTGTATGTGTATATGTCTGTGTCTCTTTACGCAGACTTTATCAGACCCTTTAGCGCAGGTAAGCCAAACTGGACTATTTTTACTATTTGCAGCAGCGTTGAGATGAAAACACAGGATAGCGATGCTGGTCCGCCAGTAATTGAATGTGGAAGAGGAGCTGTTCCGTTTACAAACTTGATCTAGAAAATAATGTCCGATTTGTATTCTACGAAGATAAGTAAGCAATTTCAGCTTCAACTTTGTAAGTGTCGTATAATATATCTAAAAAAAAATTTTGCTAGAAACAATCCCGTCGGGTTTCACTCCGATTAATTCCTTAAAAATGTATGTATAACTAAAAACACATAGGCACGTCACCGTAGTCTATTAAGAGATACCGTATCGTGCATACAACCATGCGATTTTTGAACTATTCGAAGCCGAAGGTTAACTATGTTTATGCTGAGCGGCCCGAGAAAGACGATGAGAACAAGAATTCGTTCATAGGAAAAATCGGCGAGCGTCTTTACTACATTCTAATGCATAGGTGCATCCGAATGATAGTACCCGAATGAATTGTTTGATTAATAAATTTATTCTAATGGCATTGGTTCGATTATAAACATCAACCAATTTTGCTTATCACTAGTAAAAACCTATTAAGGTGACTGCTACTACCGACAACTATACAATAATCTTGAACAATATTAAATTTTATGCTCGTTGGTTAGATAGAATGTATTCACAACTAATGTATTTTAGAGTCTACTTTATAACCAACAAGGAATAAAACCAGCAAACGTGATATCAAGAATCCTTAGAGCTTGAAGAGTTGAAAATTGCCGACATTCCGTCCTCCGTTGCGTGAGACATCTTCAGGATTTTTGCTTCTTCGTTTTTTCTTCTTCTTCTTGTTCTGTTACTTCTTCTTGTTCTTCTTCTTCTTCTTGTTCTTCTTTTTCTTCTTCGTTACCTACCTCTTCGTCTTCTTCGTCTTCGTCTTCGTCTTCTTCTTCTTCTCCTTCGTCTTCGTCGTCTTCTTCTTTTTATTTTTCTTCTTCTCTTTCTAACTCACCTTCTTCTTTCTAATAAATTTTGGCAATTATGTTATACTCACTTTACACATTGCTGCTGTCAACATTTATTCAACTAAGAAGAAAAGTTCGAAAGTTCCAAACGTGGACGTGTTAGTTAATTTGGTGAGAGCCGAAAGCGCCCTTTTATATTACGCTTGCGGCACAAACATTCCGGCTTAATCCGCCAAAACTACAATTGAGAAAGCATTGAGAAATTTATCAGAGCCTTTGGACAAGATAAATAACGAACATCAGGCTGCGAGCCCTAATCTCCACTAGTTAGAGGAAGACTATCTAGATTTCTACTGATTATGCTGATCAGAACGCGAGCGCAAACCCGCCGAGAAAAAGGTTGTGAAAAAGTGAATCGAAACCTAGTCCCTAGGCCCCAGACCTACGATACCAAGAGGCACGGCACTTTCCTGAACGTCACTACCACCTGTCTATGAATGGTCTCCAGCCTCCCAGTATATTACCTAAACAAATTTATGAACGATGGGTTTCCTCAATATAGCAACTGCGACGGAGGCGGGTTTATAGCCATGGCTAGGGAACGGAAGCATAACAATTCCAGGTCGAAGATCTCCTTTTCATACTCAGTTTCAATGTTTTAGATTTTACTTACAACACAGTTTGTATCAATATTTTGTAAGCAAACTTTGCTACGTGTTACAACTGGTGATGAGCATAATTGAAAGATTTCTGTAATCGAATGATGGTCATGCGAATGAATGTAAGAATCCTATGTGGTGAGATTGATTTTATGCACGAACTCTCATTCACATCGTCTTTCCTCCGGTTGGTCGACAAAATCCGGTTTGAATTGTTCAAAATTTGAATGCTGGGACGCAGGCCACCGCCAGTCGTAGTTAGCTTAAACACTTTATTTTGTGTATTTACGTACGTAAGTTAAACCTCCGGTGTCTCCTTTAAAACAAAACATTTATTTCTTACAGTATTTTTATATTATCATATTTTATTGAAAACAACTGTTCGGTACCATTTCACAAAATCTTTAGACAATAACTTTGCAACATGCAATTTGTGTAAAAATAAAAAAATAATTAAAAATACAACCAATTTAAGAGTCTTGATAAGTTTATTAATATATCATTTGTTTTTATCAACAGTATTATTCTAAATATTAATAAATTTATTTATTTGTCAATTGTTTTATTATTTAGACTTTTAGAGCAATACTAAAATTTTTAAATACGGCCCTCGCTGAAATGACCGCCTATTGTCTGTCTCTGCTATATCTAATATCAATAATATCCGAATGTTCAAATCAAATCATTCTTATTTCGGTATTTCCCGTGTTTGCTCGGCGAAAAACACCGTCGTTATTCATTCGGATTTTGCATTTTCTGTCTGTATTCGCATCATGATACTATGGCTCGTAGCATTGAGTATTTGTAACAAATGTAATAGCTATCTTACTATCACGGGTTGCTTAAGGAGACAAAACCAAACATTTTATATTAGCAAAATCATTCGAATGATTTTCTATAACCTCTCGAGATTGTTCGATAATCGAATATGTTTATTAATTTCATTCGAGATATTTATACTCTAGTTTCAACTATAATAATAATAATAATAATAATGACTTTATTTATAAGAAAAATACAGAATAAATTTGTACATATAAGGGCGAGGTTCAGCGGAGGGGCAAAGCCCAACCTGCTGCTCTACCACCTAACCCTATCAAGTTATTACAGATAATTGTTAAGTTTTTTTAAATTTTATACTTGAAAAAGTCACTATGACTGTCGGTAAACAAAGCTGGATTTTAACAGATGGCGCGCGTATTTTCGATTGTAAATTTAAAATTTTGGTTCCACTTCGAAATGTGTATTTTCGCAGTAACAAGAACAGAATTTAAAAACTTTCATAACATATTTTTCTTTCAAGTTTGTGAATATAGTAAGACGTAAGTTGGATATACTAGAAAGCATTGAAATTCATAAACATTTAAAATCTGTACAGCAAGTGCCATTTAACCTTGCAAAAAAAATGACGATAAGTTTAAAAGGCGAGAAGCCGTTACACTCTCAAGCAAAAGCAAAGGTTTTTTATTACATTTCTAGTTTCTTTGCTGTATTTTTTATACGTAACCTAAATTATCGTTAATCCCCCCTCAAAGCAAACTGTTTGTAATATTATGGTGCACGGCCTTTTAATTTGTCAAAAAATCCACAATTTTTCGTAAACCAAAAATAAATTGACCTTCACTTTTTAGTAGAGTGTACCACACTGTCCCACAGCCAATTAGAGCTAGTTTAAGTGACGACTACCGACGAAACAAAGCGTAAGTAGCCGAATCAAAGCCCACTAAAATTTGCAAGGTTAGGTGGCACATGCTGTACCATTGATGAATGCACAAATTGATCTCCTAAATTCACCGTTATTAGACGTTTTGGGGTGAGAAATTAAGTCATCTGGACGCAGATATAGAAAACCAAGATCAAGTTATAAAGATTTATTGTTCCTATAGCAACACCAACTGTTTACTTTTAATCTTGCTTGTGATAATGACGTTGAAATACGTATAAAGCTAACATAAAAAACCTGTTGAAGTTAATAATTGTTTTATGTACAATAAATTAAAACGAACTTCAAGCAAGTAAAGCTCGAACTTATAAATAAAATCTAATCAGTTCGATGTGTGGAGTTGTGCAGATTTAGTCATGACGTCCTTGGAGTGGTGCTGTGGCCGAGTCATTATTAGAATGGGAAATCTCGAACTTCGACCGCTAAACGGCGCGGCGGCAAACAACGTCTGCAGTAGAACCGGTGCAGTGGCATTGGCATGCACATTGCACGCTAAGCAAGGGAAAGGAATATTATAGTCACAATACGAAAAGGTTTAAGCCGCGACTAATCAGAACAGTAAAATGTTCCTACAATTTATAACTAATATAAGCAGCGTTGTAGCAGGTATTTTTGTTGGCATGACAAACAGAAACTAATTGAAGTTTTAAAAAACAGCAAGAAAAGAAATTCGTTTATAAAATGTTAATAATTTTATCGTTTTTATTTCAGGTTTTGCTAGTTTGTGTTTGAGTTATTGAAATTTTTGGAAGTTCATTATTTCTGTAAGAAATGCAGTATAGCTTGCTCTACCTGCTACCTGGTCCATTGCTGAAAAAATCACCAAAGAACCTCTAGAAGTTTCACAAACTGCACAAAATAGAGATAGTGTAGTTAACAGACACGCGCCTAGTTAGCGTGCGTGTATGGGGCGCCAAATGCAAAGCGAAAATTTGCTGTGCATTTCGCGTTATTTACAGCAAATTATCCCAATATTTATCATACAGGGTGTTAATTAAGTACCTAGACAATCTTTACGGGGTGATTCCTTGATTAATTTTAAGACGAAAAGTTTATATAAGCATACACAATATTGAAGTTTAAAAAGAAATACTTTTTTTTTAAATCTGGAAAGCGCCTAAAGGTATTCTAATTAAACTTGGTGTAGGTTAGTATTGCATAAAATGGCATTTTTGGTTTAATTTATTACTACCAGTGGCGTGCATCGGGGCCACCCTAGTTACGTTATTTTAGAAAAATCTGGTACGCCACTGTTTTTCAGCCAATATGGCAAGTTTCTTAGCTTTGTTCATTAAAACGACACACAAGTTGCCTCTTTTCTTTTTTTGGTAGAATGAACTACTTCTGAGAAAAACGGAAAAATCTCTGAAACAATGCTCTTTTTGTCTTAGAATTAATCAAGGAATCACCCTGTAAAGTTTTTCTACATACTTAATTAACACCCTGTATATACGCACATTTAGTTAAATGCTTTTTATTTTAACAAATCTTTGTGGATTTAAATAAATCTTTAAACAGTTAATTTAAACATTTAATAAAGCATTAGAGATTTAAATAAATCTTAATATATTCATTTTAAATTTTCAAATATTTAGTAAATCTTTATGTATTTAGATAAATCTGCATGTATTTGTTTTAAATCTTTCAATATTTAATAAATCTTCACAGATTTAAACAATTATTTTTACATTTAATTAAATCTTTAGAAATTGAATAAATCTTTACAAATTTCAATAAACCTTTATAGATTTAAATAAATGTTTTAACATTTAATTTTAAGCTGTCACATTTAATGTTAACCTGTCATATTTATTTGAACTCGGTAGATCCAAGACCTTGATGGTAATGTTCAACAATTATTAACACGTTTTTCGTATTTCAGGAATATGTACAATAAATATTAATTTAATCATAAATAACGACATATGTAACAATATAAACATTGCATAATTTATTATTCATGCAATGAAAGTTTCCGCAGCATTCCCTTGAAAATGTAATTTTCAGTCTGTTTGGTTAAAGCGGCAAACGCTCCCAGCATATCCAGCCTTGCGCCTTATTAACGGTGTAAATGGTCTTGGTCTCCTAAGTCGGCTGGGCTTGCCAGGGTTAAATAAATAAGACAGGTTAACATTAAATGTGACAGCAAGGTTGAAACATTTATTTAAATTTGCAATGATTTATTTAAATTTTTAAGGATGTATTTAAATCGGTAAAGATTTATTTAAATCTGTGAAGATATAATGCAGATATAACAAATAAAGATTTACTAAATATTTGAAAATTTAAAATAAATGTTTGAAGATTGATTTAAATTTCTAATGCTTTATTAAATGTTGGAATACTTAAACAAAAAAAAAGCTTATTTTTAATATACTGGTATATACCAAAATAAAATCACTGGTTGACGTTATTTCAATATTTATTTGAGTCACCATCACTATCAGTGATTTTTGAATAAGAGTGAAAAAATCACCGGCAGTGTAATATCAGCCATCACTACCCCATCCCCTTGTAGGGTGCAAATATAAGGGAGCATTGAGCGTCCAACTCCCACGTTTCGTATTTCGCCATAAATCCATCATTGTTGATCGTTCACAAAGCTATGTTTGAAGTGATTGTGGTTTATTCTTTATTAAATACTCACTACTGACTTTTATTATGGTAAGTACATTTTTTATATGTAGTATTTGTTATAAAATAGATCTTGGCGCCCATTTTAAATCATCTGCGAAATTGTCTATGCGAAAATTATTACAAGTTACACTTAACTCGAGAAAATTAATTTGTCTTCATAATTGAGTTTTATATAAGATGTTGTAACGATAAATCGATAATAAGTATAAATGTAAATAATAGTGTCGGTTCATTTCCTTTTCATGCCCGATTAAGAACTTCAATATCAAACATCAAAACTCTCATTGTGCAAGTGTCTATTCTCAGAAAACAATCTACTGACTCATCTGCAAAATTTATTATGTGAATATTAATGCAAAGTAGTACACTTAACCAGAGAAAATCTATTTGTGTCTCTAAACTTGAGAATTCGGTATGAAGTGTTGTAACGGCAACACGATGGTAAGTATAAATGTTTATAGGTTGCAAAATGCAAATGACATTGAAATTACATTTTTTAAGACGCAATTTCAAATGGTTAATCCACCTAATATCACCGTCCATCATCTCAAGTCAAAAGCCCTTCTTTACGCAAAGGTTTAAATCCGGCGAGTAAGTTGGTCATGCCAAACCTTAATAAATTTAAAAATATAGAAACGGGCATTCTTGTGAACTTACAAATACTGCAATAAAAAAAACGCATTACGTTATTGAAAACCGTGTTATCTTAAAAATATAAATCATTATTTAATGTTCAGATATTTGCATTTGATGCCTTTTTTGTAAAGTTCGTTTAAAAATAAATCCGGAAAAGTTTAATTCATAAATGTATGCAAATATATTCGTTTGAAACTGCATTTTAAGTAATGGCTGGTAGCGACGGCGTAATAAAACTTACATTTGGTATAGCTGCGCTGGGTATCGGTGCATAGCATAAATTCGGTTTTATTATTATTAATTTCGTATATTGGTGCTTATGATTACTGTAAATTCTACAAGTAGATTTTAAAATACATTAAGCGTGTTATTATTTTGCTATTCAGTTCTTTATGCTGATATTTTTTAGTTTGTGATGTGATTGTCTATAGTTGGAAATAAGAAGATATAAAATATCAAATGAATAAACTTGATAGATACATTCAATAGTCTTATAAAATAAGCCTCGTAAATTTAACGGTCTCGACTTGCAATGAATTTTGGTTACGTTTAGAATCGTTAAATTAATGAAATGGGTACGGTTTTCCTTAGATACTCAAGATAGCTATCTAACATTTAAAAATCAAAGAAGAAACCAATTTCAGATATATTTCAATAGTCACGAAGGAATGACATGCAGCATGTATAAATATTAGATGATCTCGTGTCAGAAGTCAAACACGCTAAATACAACCTTTACTGGAAGCTTCAGCTTCTAATTAAATTCAATAAAATTTCAATTTTAACTTGAAACGTAGACGAAGGACTTTGTTACTTACGACTTTCTCATAATTCAAAAATTATTAGCATTCATGTCTTAAAAATATTTTATTTTATATCGTAAGGTTATAGCCAAGATAATTAGTCTCGGAGTTTAATTACCTTGGTTATAGCCCTAAGATTACAATATACAATTACGTAGGATGACAATGTGGCTGACGTCCTCGGCTCGTCGTTGTGTTCATGTAGTAGAAACCTGTAACCTCACAAGCAAAAACCAAAATATTCAAATTTTTGCATGAAAATTGACTTAAGAAAATTATTGAGATTAAAGAACACCAATGTTGTTCAAAATAATACAAAATATTGGGTTTGAATCGAGAATAATAGCCTATAGATGAGCATCCCGGCCCGAAGCCCAAGTACCGCCCTACCCGGTCCGGCCCATAGTCCAACCCGGTAATAAAATTACAATTGTTATTATCGGGCTTATTTAAAGCCTTTATCGGGTCAAACAGGGTTTGTGCCTAACAGAACCTCGCCGGGTCTGCTGGGCCTAACAGGAATTCGCCGAGCCAGCAGGGCTTAACCGACCTGACAGGGCTTAATACAGCTAGTGAAAATAAAATGTGAATTAATGTTAGAAGAATCTTCTGTTTTTCAGAAAATCGATTTCTTTGTTTAAAAAAATTGCTTGGGATTAAGAAACAATAATGTTGTTCAAAATATAATAGACTATATAAAAAACGTGTTTGGACCGAGAATAATCACCCAGAATCGAGCATTCCGGCCCGAAGCCCAAAAACCGCCCTGCCCAGGCCCGGCCCATAGGCTGTCCCGAAAATAAAAATACAAGAATTTTTAATATCGGGAAGGCCGAGCTTATTTAAAGCCTTAACCGGGTCTAACAGAGTTTGTGTCTGACAGAGCCTCGTGGGGCCTAACAGTGCTTCGTCGGGCCAGCAGGGCTTACCTGGCATGACAGATCCAGCGAGTGTAAATAAAATGTGAATAATGTAACAGAAAACTTCTGTTTTTCATAAAAATCAATTACTTTGTTAAAAAAAAATTGGGATTAGAAAACAGTAATGTTGTTCAAAATTTAATTCGCTATATAAAAAAATGGGTTTAACCGAGAATAATAGCCTAGAGATGGGCGTACCGGCCCGAAGCCTAAGTACCGCTATGCCCGGCCCGGCCCACAGGCCTGCCCGGATATAAAATTACAAAAATTTTTAATATCGGGAGGGTCGAACCTATTTAAAGACTTAACCGGGTCTAATAGGCTTTGTGTCTAACAGTGCTTCGTCGAGCCAGCAGGGCTCAACTAGCATGACAGGGCTCAACACAGCTAGTGTGAATGCAATGTGAATAATGTAACAGAAGACTTCTGTTTTTCATAAAATTTCTTTGTTAAAAAACGATTGGGTTTAGAAAACACCAATGTTGTTCAAAATATAATTCGCTATATAAAAAATGGGTTTTAACCGAGAATAATAGCCTAGATATGAGCATACCGGCTCGAAGCCTAAGTACCGCTTTGCCCGGCCCGGCCCACAGGCCTGCCCAGAAATAAAATTACAAAAATTTTTATATTCAGGCGGGCCGGGTTTATTTAAAGCCTTAACTTGGTCTAACAGGATTTGTGCGTAACAAGGCTTCGCCGGGCCAGCTGGGCCTAACAGATTTGTCGGGCCAGCATATAATTTGCAATATACAAAAATGGGTTTGGACCGAGAATAATAACTTAGAGATGGGCATCCCGGCCCGAATCCCAAGTACCGCCCTGCCCGGCCCGGCCCGGCCCATAGGGGGCCCGGAAATAAAATTACACGAATTTTTAATATCGGGAGGGCCGCACATATTTAAAGCCTTAACCAAGTCTAATAGGGTTGGTGTCTAACAGTGATTTGCCGAGCCAACAGGGCTTAACTGGCATGACAGAGCTCAACGCAGCCAGTGTAAATAAACTGTGAATAATGTAACAGAAAACTTCTGTTTTTCATAAAAATCGATTTATTTATTTAAAAAAAGTGATTGGGATTAGAAAACACCAGTGTTATGTTGTTCAAAATATAATTCGCTATAATTCGCTATATGAAAAAATGGGTTTTAGCCGAAAATAATAGCCTAGAGATGGGCATACTGGCCCGAAGCCCAAGTACCACCCGGCCCGGCCCGGCCCGTAGACTGGCCCGAGAATAAAATTAAATATTTAAAGCCTTAACCGGGTCTAATAGAGTTTGTGTCTAACAGTGCTTCGTCGGGCCAGTAGGGCTTAACTGGCATGACAAGGCTAAACACAGCCAGTGTAAATAAAATGTGAATAATAAAACAGAAAGCTTCCGTTCTTCATAAAAATCGATTTATTTCTCAAAAAAAATGATTGCTATGTGAAAACACCAATGTTGTTTAAAATATAATTCGCCATATAAAAAATGGGTTTTAACTAACAATAATGGCCTAGAGATGGGCATACCGACCCGAAGCCCAAGTACCGGTTAAGGTAACCGAAACCAAAATTTGACATAGTACCATACTGTAACCGAAATCAAAAAGTATTACAATTTGAACTATAACCGAAAACCGAAATGTTATTTGATTTTGATGCATGTGTCTGTTACACACACACGCATACATACAGATCGTTATTTATACAAACCAGTGGGTTTGGTTTCCTGAAGGTTCAAAACATGCATCTCCGTCAAAATTTTAGAATCGAAATTTTTTACGATAATAGTACATTCTTATATGAGAAAAAAAATGGTTGTGAATCGGAAAATTTCATATAAAACTCTTGTCTATTTAATACATGAAGTATGAGTGAAAAGAATAACCTTTTTTGCTTAACAAGAATTGCGCAAAAAAAACTAAGCTGCTGTACATTGTTTACAGTTCATTTTACAATGAATAGTGGAGTAATGAAACAAAAGTGAATAAAATCGGCTACACTATATCGAGTTTACAATACTACTTACTGTAGATTTATATAAAAACCATTTGCGTTGGGAAGAATAAATGTGGTGCACCAAGTACTGCTTTTTACCAGATAAAGAATGATTAATGTAACATGAGCTTCTAATGACGTCGTTGCATGTTTGTACATATATTCGAATAATAATACAATATCAAAATTTGAATCGTCGCGTTTGTCAAACCCCGCTTTTCTTATTATCCTTCATATGGTTAGGGTAATGCACTTTATAGATTCACAATTTTATAACGTTTTGTAGGTAGAGTAGAATTGTTTTTTAATGGAAATGTTATCTATTTTAATACCAAAAGCTACCAATGTCATTGCACTATGTTGTGACAATTTTTCGTAATGGATAAAGAAATGTGCATCTTTTCGTTTTGTTACGGTAATTTATTTGATTCTGTTCAATTGTTTACCAATCGTTACCAAAGGTTTGATTATAATAACATTAAGGAAGATTTTTGACGCTATATGTATAGGCCTGTAATTGTTCAAACCAGAATAATTTTTGATTTGTAATACAAACTTTTGGCTAACATAATACTGCTGTTAGTTACCAATATAGTGTTAGAGTATCTGTTAGATTTTCTAGATGTTTTTAAGAGGGACTTATGCTTTAACATTAACCATTAAGTTGTAAAGTTTAGTTTAAATTTATAATTCTTTTATTTATAATGTAGGTATTAAAAGTATAAGTTCCTTTTCCGATTCCTAATCACAAATAGTACATTATACATTAAGACATACAGATACATCGAGGGGAAAATGGCGGTCTCTCCCGAGGTGTACATACTATTTTTTCCACGATCGGGAGTAGAAACACTTAATTTCATAAATAAAGAATCGGAGCGAAATTACAATATTTAGAAGCCTTTGGGATGTTTCCATGCAACGTACCATGAGAACAGACATTTGTTTACAAAAATAAATATGAAATGAAATAAAAACTCCCCTAGGGAAATTGTTGTCTTATTTCGTCCCTAGAGAGTAAATGCTTTACTTCTGTCACAATTTTGATGCCATAGAAACCGACTTCTACTCCCGGTCGTGGAAAAAAAACTTTTTAACCCGATATGTTTTCATTGTTCCAAATTTCAGTAAGATCGGTCTAGCAGTTTCTGAGATTTCGCGCTACACACAAAGACAGACACATAGAAAGACACACATACGGACAAATATAGGTTAAAAAGGAAGAAGAAGAAGTCGCAAATAGACACCTGAGAACGTTTGTGCGCAAATGGACGAAAAGAGGTGAGAAATAGACGTAAATAGAAGCAAGTTGCAGTAAGTGTTTGTAAATAGATGCAAATAGACGGAAATATGTCTTTTTCCTTTCCTTTCTTGGTTTAACTCCTTGCCCTAACTTCTTCTAGTATTTTATCTATATTCTCTGCCATTCTTCCTATTCCATCATTCCACTTTATTCTTAGTCTTCCATGCTTTCTCTTTCCCGGGGTCTTGCTTCGAGTATTCTTTTCGGTTTTTAACACACGACCATAGCATTTTAGCTGTCTTCTTTCTATGGTTTCTATTAGTGGTTGTACTTCTAATTCCTTTCTTGTTGGCCCGCATGCATAAAGTAAAGTAATGCTTTTACTACAATTAGAGAACGGTGGAGAAGTCAAATCACTGGTAATGAAGAAAAGGCGAAAGCATGTAAAAAACTTTATGCATTTTGCCCATTGTCTTATCTTACTCTATCCCTTCGTGTTTGAACGTAAAAGGTTAAAAATTGACGTAAATGGGCGCAAGTAGAGGCATATGGATATAATTGGACGTAAATAGACGGAATTTGACGAAAATGGATGTAAATGAACGCAAATATATGCAAATGGACGCAAATGGATGTAAATGGACAAAAATCTACTCAAGGGGATGCAAATGAACTTAAAAGGACGCAAATAAGTTAAAATATAATTATGGTTCTAAATCATTTTTATGATTTTTATGTTTAGGTACACATAATATAATTTAGCAACGTAACAGAATGTTGAAAATTC
Source organism: Ctenicera cuprea (assembly GCA_958336395.1). Taxonomy (NCBI): domain Eukaryota; kingdom Metazoa; phylum Arthropoda; class Insecta; order Coleoptera; family Elateridae; genus Ctenicera; species Ctenicera cuprea. The sequence continues at coordinate 12,288,969 of OY284495.1, read as the reverse complement.
TTTCTCTATAGCCTATATGAAATTCCAACAGATCTGACAGAAATTTAGACCTCTAGAAACCCACAAAGCAGTTTTTACAAAATTCTTTCGGAGTGTGTGTGCGTTCCTGTGCAGTGTGCATCGCTCAAAATTACTGCAGGACCGGCATCAATGAAGTTTTCAAAACCTAGTATAACCAAAATTAATAGGCCACAAACGTTTTTAAAAAGAATTTGCGACACGAAACGGTTATTAAATACGTTTCCTTGTAAAAACGGAAATTAAGTAATCAATTTTCTTAAAAAGCTAAAGACAAATTGAATACTTTTTTACCAAAGATTGGCGCCTAATTTTTTTTTGTAAAATTTAACGTCCGTTTAGTCAAATATAAATGACCAGATATGCATAAAATTTGGCATTGTAATACGAGGATCGTGTACGATGTACGTGGCCTAACACAGAGATGGCGCTAATTCGGCGCTATTTGCATTACCATTTTTCAGAACATATATAAAAGCACAAAGGGGTTTTTTCTCCGGTTCCTCCAGCGGCTACCGCTTCACCAATTTGGACCATTTTTTTTAAATGAAAAGTCTCTATCCACAGATGGAACATGAAACATTATTATATTTTTATTCTACGTCGATTTTTTAATAATAATTATTTTAATTTATAATATATATGAAGGTCGGCTAGACGCGCGTCACTTGGGGCGCCATCTACAATAACGTCGCGTGTCATTATTGGAACTAATGCATCACGTGACTTGACATTTCGCCGGTTCTGCCAACGCTGTCTGTCAGTGCATTGTGTGCTGGGGTAACACTATAGTTATTTAAGCTACAAGTAATGCAAGGACGTACTAACCCGTCTTAGGCGTTACTATGTTAAAAAATAGACAAATGATATTGGGGATATAACTAGCGTCTAGCCCCTTCGGCAACAATCGATCCTACCTCATCAAGGTCAGACTTGCGTGTTAGTATGCCGTCAATCAGTGAGTGAATGCAAATTTGTCTTCGTATTTTTTCTTTAAAAATACAACTGTTATTAACAAAGAACCTCGCGTAAACAGCAAAACGCAACAACAGTGTTTAGAAAAAACTATAAAATAAAAAAAAATTTGGTCTCAACCGAAATTCGACCCACAACTACTTATGCAGTAAAACGGCAGTACACCCGAACACACCCGCATATCCATCTGTGCCACTACGAACCTGCCGGTTATCGCTAAATACGTGCCTGTTGAATGCGTGCTCAATAGAAATGCACAAATAAAAAGTCTCACCTTGGTGTGATCGATTGTTGTCGAAGAGACTAGACGCTATTGGGGATATAGGCCTTAGATAGATTTCAAGGAAACCCTTTGTTCAGTACCAAGCTTTCGAAATTAATTTATTCCTTTTTCGAAGGTATTCTACAATGGTTATAACATCGTTAAAAATAAATTAATTTCGAAAGCTGAACATGGGGTTTCGTTGAAATCCTTTTAAAGCCTATATCCCCAATATCACTTCTTAGGTTAAATATGACAGTGTAGAGCGATCTATCAATTAGTTTGTGTTTGATAGTGCGCCAAAGTGACCGTCTCGAATGATTTCGTAAATAATGGAAAAAACTGAGTAGCGAGCAGTGATAAAGAACTCTTAATTGAAAGGCTTAACATTTTTGAAGTCCGCTCCTTCGTTTCCAATGGTTTAAAACTGGGCCGCCGAATTTAAGCGTGGTCGTGTGAGCACAAAGGACGAACCCCGCAGTGGACGCCCAAAAACGGCTACTGCCCCGGATATGATTGAAAAAGTCCTCCGGATCGTATTGGATGACCGTCGAGTAAAAGTGCGCGAAATAGCAGACATAGCGAGCATCTCAAATGACAGTGTGCTCAAAATTTTAACTGAAGAATTGGAAATGAAAAAATACTCCGCGCGTTGGGTGCCGCGTTTGCTCACACCGGAGCAAAAACTGAATCGTTTGATTGTTCCTCGCGACCTTTTGGCACGTTTTCGCCGCGATCCGAAGAACCTTTTGCGCCGTTTCATAACGGCCGAATCGTTATTCTATACTTCTAAAGTATCCTGAACGTTACATGAACATTAAATTTTTTGGCGATACAAATTTACAATAAAATGAAATTGAATATTGCTAAATAACGATATGTATTATAATGATGCTGACTTTAGTTCCCTTTTTGCCAAACTTTTTGCTTCGAATGAAAACTGCAAGCTATGAAAAAACGCTGCCGAGTTTGTTAACAATAATATTGACAAAGATCATTGCTTTTTTCTCTTACAAAAAACAATTTCTATTAAGAAAATTGAAAATTTGAAAAAATCAAGATTGCTACCAGAATTGAAATAAGCATGAAGGGCTGCAAGCAATACCTTAGCAGCAAATCGATGGACAAAGACGAGAAAGTGCAGGTCAGCGCATTTTTGAATAAACTTTTGCAACAGCGAAACTGTCAGTTAATATTTATGATGTCTGGGCAAATTTAAATCAGGTGTCCAATCTCCCATCACCAACATCATCGAGCAATCTAAAATTAAATTTTAATAAAGTTATTGCTTTCTCTTACATTAAATTGCATATATTCAGATTAGAATCTCGAACACTGGTAGCGTGCTTAGCGAAACGGAAAAAAAGCGTTGGGTATATCCATTGTGAAGATATTCAAGATGTAAAGGTGTGAAGCACAAAAGCGTCGTGTAAAGATTTAAATTTCCCATTAATTAAATTCTAGTTAATAAATTAGAGGTAGTTAGTAACTGATGAAAACTTATCAACACGCAATAGTATTAATCTTGCACTACACACAGCCTTTACCTCTGCAAACAAGTTTTATGCAAGAGCGAGTCGATAAATAACTAGGAACGAGCATAAAATGCATTGGTCATTGAACAGTTGCAGAAGTACATGAAGACTAATAGACTCCTACGACGCTTGTAGAAAATTATACTACTTAATCAATTACCGGTTGGCTATCAATCAATCCGGTCATCCATTCGATCTCGGTTTGCTGCTCTGCCCATCCGTGAGCAGTCTCCCTATCGAGTCCAGATCTTGATGAAATGCCTCCGGACTCGATGGTCGTACATCAACAACCAATTCCTATGTTTGCTCTCTCCGTTAACCAACTTTTTGCCAGAGATTACTATCAATCAACCGGCCTACCTACAATATCCGATATCATTTTTAAAAATTCGCCGCCGCTTCATTACATTTCTCGCAAAAACTGCGCCGAAGAGTATTAATTAAGGCTCGAATATTAAAAGCGCCTAATGAGAACAGGAAAACGCCAGCGCAGGAGAACTACCAGTTTGATTAGTTTTAATTTCTAAATTATAAATCGTCCCAGCACGACATAAACCAGTAACAGCAATAGAAGCAATATTAACCATTATCGGTTAATATATTCTGATTTGCGTGAATGCATTAGCATGTTTTAATTAAATCCTGCGATATTATACACGCTGTAATGGGCTTCGAAATGTTGAATACAAACTAGATTATTTCTTGAATTTTTGAATTGCAGTTTTTTCTTAAAGGACATTATTTAATATTTATGGTCATAAAATAATGATAATAAATCATTTGTTATAACTTCAGATTTCCCATTTCTTCTCTGCCATGTTGTTTCTTAAAAAGTATTGAAAATAATTCTTAAAAAATTCCAAACGATTTTTAAGATTACGTACGCATGGTTTTCTTCAATTAAAAATAAGGAAAAAAGCTTATGCCCATATAAATGTCCTAAGATGCTTTGTTAAAGAAATACAGGGTGTTAAAGTAAACCCAGAAAAATTTTTTTTTGAAATATCTGTAGAATAACGGTTTGTAATAAATCTCTTAAAAATATCCTAATTAACTAATTAAAATTTTTGAATAATAAATTTACTATATCAATCTTCAAGCAGAAACCCTGCATAAATAAATTATTTTTAAAGCGCGAATAGATTTATTTTATGATGTTAAAAAATCAATTTTATACCTCAAAAAATAAATTTTTTGACGTCAAACGCTTATTATTGACGTCAAAACAGAAAATAAGTTTGACGTCAAAAATATCTTTTGATGCCAATAAATAGTTTTTTCACGTCAAACAATTTCTGTGTGAACCATGAAATCAAAACAACATTTTTAATCTCAATAAATAAATTTCCGCTAAAAATAAGATAAAATAAGTAGAATTTTCGGAATAAATTCCTGTTATTTCAAATATCTTTAATTATATGTAACCAAAATTGATGAACATATCTGAAATTTTTGTTTAAATCTGTACCTTTTCTGCATCGCGGCGGTTAGTGTCGATATCGTCGAAAACTTTGCGAAAAACTACTCAAATAAAGCGTATAAAACCATTAAATCTTCGCCAAAATTCTATTATATTTTTGGCCGATTTTTTCGGCCTGCCGCGTGACTTAAAGTATTTTTCACGCTACCGGCAATGTAAGTAGGCCTTACATCCATAGCTACAGGGATTGTAAATGGCTGATAACATTCGTGTACTAGTTACCCTTGACGACGGTACTTAATAATGTCACTTACATTCCTAGGAAAATAATGTTAATTGTAACTGTTCGTTGATATGGTAACAAGCACAGACAACTTAGAATAATGGGGCTTTTAAAAAATATTTTCAGATGACAGCAGTCAAAACGAACTTTTAAAAATATTATTAAATTTCTACCTGTAGGCCTACTTACATTGCCGGTAGCGTGAAAAATTTAATAAGTAACGCGGAATGTATCGACTAATAACATTCTCGGCAGGCCACAAGCCTCGGCTTCGCCTCGGCTCGTATTTACCTACCTCGAATGTTATTACGTCTTCACATTCCTTGTTACTTAAATAACTATTGTTTTGCTTTTGCATTACATGCCTGTATATTTGCATTACTCAAATGAAAAAGGGCACCGAAAGCATTCATAATTCACAAAAACTCTACTTTCTCGATTAATTGTTATTTCTAGACGTCAAAATGTAATGCTAATGGTTTTTTGCCAATAACTCGTTTTCTCTTAGTCGTACAGCAAAAATAGCTTAAAAAAATAAAGATGACAAAATTCTTTACAAAATATATCTATTTATTTTTTTTGTAGAACCTTGGGAGCAGTAGCGCGAATACCGATTAAGCAACAATTAATTATTATATATAATAAAATCTGGTAGTTGAAAATCAATATTTTCTGCGCTTCAACTTCGCGCGACTACTGTTGCCAAAGTGTGGGTTCCAGAAAAAAGATATACAGAATGTATCAAATTGCGTGTTCACTATGGGGATTTCGCTTATTTGAAGAGATACGACGATGGTGAAATTAGAGAAAAGTTGTGGAATTTTATGCCTACTAATAATCTGAAAAGAAAGTGGAGCTATCTTACTTAGTTTCTGAATAAACTAAAAAAAAACTGAAATTCTAGATCTTTTGTTTTTGGCTGTAACTCATTTGTCATTTATATTACATTTCTAGTTAAAGCATATTAGGACACTTTCTCATGCTGAATCTAAATTTTTAATCAGATTTGCTATAACTGCTATCATTGCTCATTTTCGACTGTCAATTTTTTTTCTCTTAAGGTCGGCATTTTAAATTTTTTCATATTTAAATAGAGTTTTTAATTCTGATTTCAACGATGTGTCACACTTTGCAATTTGTTTAAGTTTTGAGGATTTTATTACAGAAAATAAAAATTTCATTGGAGTACCATAGAAAGACCACGTTATTTAATTTAACTTGAAAACAATCTAGTAGGCCATGAACTGGTGGAAGTAAAACAAAACACTACTTTTATTTAGTTTAGCCTTTAGATACATTAGGTACGCGAAAATTTTAGGAAACTTTGTTTTGAGCGTAGACAGCAGGTTAAATTATTTTTTATAAAAACAAATGAATGACATAGTTACCAACACACAGATTAGAGAGTTTATTTTATACGAGCTCAATGCTCAAGTTTTACAAAGGTGTCAAATGTTTTGAACATTTATTTAATAATTGTTTGTATTAGTGCAGTTCTAGTGTTATCTCTTGTATTTATTTAACCTGTTATTCGTATTTGTCATGTCAGTTGCAAACATAAAAACTGCAAGTAAAATTTTCAGTAAATTGTGTATGTTAGAAATTTTGTCATTTATTTGTTTTTATAGAAAATAAGATAACCTGCTGCCTAGGCTCAAAACAAAGTTTGCTGAAATTTTCGCGTACCTAATGTATCTAAAGGTAAAAATAGTGTTGTATTTTACTTCCATCAGTTCATGGCCTACTAGAATTTTTTCAAATCAAATTAAATGACGTAAGAAAGAACAGATTTGGTTTCAATTATGGCTAGAATAGATCACTACATGTTTCGTTCTTATTTGAACTCATCAGGTGGACATAATTCTAACCATAATTGAAACTAAAAGCAAACAAGCAGATATATGCCAGAAAGTATAACATTAAAGGGAAATTACACTAGTAACGCCCTCTATTATGTGCGGCGAGGAAAAGTTGCAACTTTTCCTCGCCGCACATAATAGAGGGCGTTACTAGTGTAATTCCCCTTTAATGTTAAATGACGTGGTCTTTCTATGGCACTGTTATGAAATTTTTATTTTCTATAATAAAATGCTCAAAACTTAAACAAAATGCAAAGTGTGACACATCGTTAAATTAAAGTCTATTCAAATATGGAAAAATTTTAAATGCCGACCATAAGAAAAAAAAATTGCACAGTCTAAAATGAGCAATGGTAACAGTTAAACCAAATCTGGTCAAAAATTTAGATTCAGCATGAGAAAGTGTCCTAATAATGCGTTAATTAGAAATATGTAAAATAAACGATAAATGAGTTATAGCCGAAAACAAAAAATCGAAAATTTCAGTTATGTCCAGTTCTTTCAGAAATTAAGCAAGATAGATCTAATTTCTTTTTAGATTATTAGTGGGCATAAAATTCCACAACTTTTCTCTAATTTAACCATCGTCGTATCTCTTCAAATAAGCGAGATCCCCATAGTTAACGCGCAATTTGATACATTCTGTATAAAACATTGTTCGTAGATAATTTTATTAGATTTAGTTTTATATAGAACTATTTTTAGCGCACGACAAAGAGAAAACGAGTTATTACAAAAAAAACAAATACCAGTCTCTGTACTTTACGCATATCAAGGATGGGGATGCATGCAAGTACATGAGCAGTGCCGGTTTTAGGTGTAATTCGCCCCTAGACACAGTCACCTTTTGCGCCCTTGTAACGAAAGTTAGGGGCCCGACCGGGGGGCCAGGGGTTTTCCCCCAGAAATTTTTTTTAGCAAAATACACAGTTTTACGCATCAAATTGGCTATTATTGTGATACACAACGTATTCAGGTTTTGTATTAAAACGAAAAATGTAGTTTATCGAAAATATTTTGGCAATCATTAATATTTACAGAAATTTTTTTTTGCTGAACCTCGGGCGCCCCCCTAGAGTCGTTGCCCCTAGACACAGGCTTATGGGGCCTAGTTGGAAGACCGGCCCTGTACATGAGACTATAAGCACGTATCTGCATCCTGTAATAGTTCCCTTGACATTTGGACAAGTTAAAACCACACTTCCTCTAACGAATTCAACTGTTTTTTTTTATTGTTGCATAAACACCTTTCTTACGTAAAAATGTTATTTTAATGAAAATAATATTTAAATAGTTTTCCAAATTTTAGCTCCTTCTAACTTTGAATCGTAAAAATATACATCGTGCTTTTTAAAACTACTTTTTAATTATTTCTTCTTCTTCTTCTTCTACTGCTTGTTTTTAGACCGTTGGTTTGTTTTACCGATAAGTCCCTCTCGAATGTTAATCTTCTTGAGATTGGGATGTAGACATCCAACTATCACACCATCTTTTTAGAGGTCTGCCTGGTAGTCTATAACCAGATGGTCGGTTAGTCATCACAATTTTTCGTAACCGTCTATTGTCCATTCTCTGACCATCCTCTATCTACTCCCTTTGACGCTGACGGCTCCATAAGTGTCTCTTATTGCGTTGTTCCTTACTCTGTTTCTCAGAGTTTTTTCTGTAATCGTTCGTAAAATTGTTATTTCCTTAATTTGAAACTTATTGTTTTATAAGAATTAAAACTGTGCAAAAGTATCTAAAATTTCAAAGTAATTCTCGAGTTTTGTAATTTGTGTAGTTAGGAGTTTCCTCAACCTATTAATTTTTGATCATTTCAGACTTGTTTAAACCAGTATAATTGTTTTTCATCTGGCGGTATTCCTTGTAGACTGCTTAAATATTTAGACTGCGGTTTTCAAAACTTCTCGAAGACCGTTGATGTAATTATTAACAATTACGCCCATCTTTAATTGATTAATTAAAATTGAAACTCGCGTAAATGTATTATTTGATAATGTTTGTAAGTAGGTATATATTTATATGCCTCGATCCCATATTTTGGTGACAAATCAGAAAAAATTGCTAAAATTATAAACCAAACGAATAAATATAAAGTATGTTTTAAAACAACTAGAAACATCTTAAACACTTTGTTTATTGCAAAATCAAAAACAGACGATTTGCTAAAATCAGGCATTTACAAATTAAATTGTTCGCATTGTAATTCGGTTTATATAGGCCAGACAATTAGAAATTTTGATATTACGTATAAAGAACACGCACGTTATTACAAATACAAACACCCACAAAAATCCAATTACGCTAAACACTTACTAGAACACAATCATTCATTGACATCTAATAACACTATAAAATATTTACACTTTTGTGATGATAAACGTAAATAAGATATATTAGAAGCTTCTGAAATTCACAAACATTTAAAAACTGTACCGTTAATGAATGAGCAAATTGGTCTCTTAAATTATCTTCTATTGGACATTTTGAAATAAGAAATCAAGTCATCTGCAGACGATTACCGAGATCAAGTCACCAAGTTCTACTGCTATAACAACACTAACTGTTTACTTTTTAACATTACCTTTGATAATGGCATGTAAACATGCCGAAATACGTATAAGGTTAAAATAAATAAGTATTGTTGAAGTAATTAAGTATTTTATATACCTATAATCAATATGTATTGCTTTCGTTCAGCTTAAACAATTTAATCACTTTATTGGCAGTTTTGCAAAGGTTTAACTGATTACGGTTTATCTCTACCAAAGAGTCTAGCTGTCTACTGATTGTTTACTACATATCATATCTATAGTATTCTAACAAACAGAAATAAAAAATTGTCAAGTCGATTTTTATATTTAATTTATTAAAATCTACAATTTAATTATTATATACAATTACACTTCTTTTTGAACCAATCATAGTAAGCTGAAGCTCTTGAATACACGTCTGGTTTGTTAACTGCGCATGGAGCTGTCATCCAGTTTAATATTCCTACTAACTTAGGGGTAGCGTTAACAGTTGTAACCAAAGGACCACCAGAGTCACCAGCGCAACTCCCTTCACCGCTGCGAGTTAATGTACAAATTTGACTCGCAGTGATAGGGTAATATTCATGTGCGTTGGCGCAAGACTCGACTGTTGTAGTTTTCAAATTAATATATTGCAATTTATCAGCATAAACGGGAGGATAAGAAGAGGTAGTAGAGCCCCAACCACTGGCCGTCACGTCCTTGTTTCCTCCAACATCACCTGTTTCCAGAACGATCGAACCGACCCTGTTGGTAAAGTCGATGCGTTGTACTCGCAGAATAGCAACATTGTTCTGTTCAGTTTTAGAGTCGTAATTTTCATGAGTATACATTGCAAGAACTGTGCGTATAGTTCCTCCAACTGCTAAGTTGTTTGTTCCAACAGAAACTGAGAGCGAACCTTCGTTCCTTCTGCAACATAAAAATGTATATGTAATGAACCATGTCGTCTGCCAAAGAAGTTTTAGTAAATTTTAATACGAACCCCAGTACGCAGGTAGCTGCTGTGATAACCCATTCGGGATGAATGATTGCTCCACCACAACTGTGATAATCACGATATCTTATAGATACCTGGTAAGGAAATGCGCCTTCGGGAGCATCCTTACCTCCAATGATTCGCGAATTGAATTGAGGGTCGGTTATTGTTCTTCCAGGCACCGCAGCTGTAAAAACAAAATAAAATATAAATGCTGTTCTCTCCGTTTTAAAATAGCTCTTCAGAATATTCCATTTTTTAAATATCGGGCATCCCAGTTTACCACCACAAAGAAAAATTTTGTACAACTTTTGAATACTTACCAAAAGCACCGGCTGAGATTATGAAAACCAAATACAAGCAATTCGCCATTTCAACTAATGTGTTTTAAGACACTACATTACGCTGTATATATACTCACAGACTCACAACAACGATTTGAATTACGACGGAAGACGATAAGATAAAAAGTATATTCTTAGATAGAATTTTTATTAAAACACTTATAAATAAAGGTAAGTAGTTTTAAGTAAATCAAGAAATTTGGATCATTTTCTAAAGGTGATGTTGCGTTTTTAGTGGCCGTTTCAGGAATTCAGAAAATTGTTTTAAAGTTCTTCTTAGAATTTTCCAATTATTTCTAGTCCTGATATAAAGATGCATATGTACATCATTAATCTTAAACAGATTAAAAGGAAATAAATAATTAAATTGTTCAAAGGAAAACTCGTATGTCTATAGCATATTTAAATTAATTTTATGGTATGCCCTTCTTTACCCTTTGGTTGTCCAACATTGGACACAGGCTTCCTCCATTGTTTCCAATACTCTCTGTTTTATGCTGCTCGTATTCATCCGAATCCTACAAAGCGTTTGATAACATCCTGGGCTTTTTTCGTAGCAACGGTCCCTATTGTTGGATTATTGTATTTCATCCCTTGTCTTGTTGACGTGCATTGTGCGTGGGCCATTTTCATTACATTCTTACAGCGTAATCTGCAACATAAATTACTTTAGTTCAGGATTCTTGATTGGGAGGGAGAGTGAGTAAAGCTCACAAGCACTTAAGCCACAGATGAGCTTATCATCCGAGCACTAGGGCTCAACTCACTGCTCTACAAGCCAACCAACCCTGTAAATGAACTTGGTGGACTGGCATGGTGGTGCTAATACTACCAATGTCAAGCTAGAAGTTCCTCAACATGAATCCTCTTTTCAAAAACAGTGCCGGGCAGTGACATGGTACATGCTGCAGTCTCTTCTTCAAGATTACATCCACGACAAACAGGATGTGTTTGTTTAGTCGGCAGTGTCCTGACAAAAACCCAACGATGATTTGCAAGTTTGTCTTGAACAGCTGCTAATAATACTTGTCCGTTTAAAGTAGCTGCTATCGCTTGGCTGCAGTCTACCATATTAAACCATGTGTCAGTTTTCTCATGGTAGATTGTTGTATTGAGGGCAGTAAGAGAGAACAGTAACATTGATTCCGGCGCCAGGAATCTGGTCCTAAACCAGCCTCGCCAGTTCATCCGCCTTTTCATTACCCCAGTTACCATTGTGTCTTTTGACCCAAGCCAGTTCAACGACATTGTCCGCTTGCTGATTTATACCTCCTTGACGGACATTCTTCCAGTGTTAGTTAATCAAGTGTCTATAAGTGAATAATCATTTGGTACCAAGTAACGTTTTATATTATAGTTTCCTGATTTGTATCTAACGTACCGTCATCCGGTTACTGCAATTTTTATGAAAATATTATTGTAATCTTGAGACATTAAATTTCCAGCACGAAAAACTATAGGAAGAACTGTTAATGCAACTGACGACCGACGTGTACCACGATCATGTTACATCAATCGTAGGAACTAGGACCCCGGCCATGAAAACGCACTATCAGAATCAACCAACATAGATAAAGTAGATGGTTAAAGCGGCAACATAACATAACATAACCAAACTTAAAGGTAAGAGCGGCCACAGCTCAGTGGTAAGAGCGCGGGCTACCAATGCAGCGGATCCGGGTTCGATACCCGCGAGATAAATTTTTCCCCAGGAAAACCTCTCTGGAGAAGAAGTGCATGCACTTCCTGTGGTTCGGAGCTCACGTTAAACTGTAGGCCCCCTATGCCTGTCTATGCAAATTATCTGCCGCCACGCACCAAACACAGACATAGGAGAGAGGTAGCCAACGCCCTGAATAGGGTATTGCACTATAAGAAAAAAAAAGATAGTGCAATTGGCTATATCCTCGCAACCGAGTTCGTCAAGTTGATTACCAGTAACGTTAAGCAGGAAGCGGCAGCTGTAACATTTAATTGATAGTTGCCGAAAGCTGTTCTACCCACCCAGCGAATAGTGAACTAGACAGGTATGATTACGTCCTCAGCGAACGATAGCCGCTTATGAATGTCATTCTTAGCTTTGTTAGTAATCTTTTCCCAAATTTTTGCCAATTGTCCGGCATAGCATTTGAGTCACAAGGGTTTCATAGCTTTATGCCAAACTCATTTAAGTAGTAATCAATACAAATTTCGACCGTTTAAATCATAATTTCCATTGGAAGCGATCACGCACATAATGGTCAACAGTAAACAGTAAGTACGAGGTGGCCAAAACCGATAAAATATTTCATGCCCGAAGTGAATGATTACTGATTTGTTACTCCAAAACTATAAATGAAAAGTACACCCATCGCAATGCAACTGTGTAATCCGCATTAGAGATATCCTCGTTAATTTTCATCATCTGCTCGAGGAAGTCATGGAAATTGGCAAAACTTTCTCTTCGTGATGCTTATTTCGGTGTGTAGGACTGCATTGTGTGAATACCTGAGATGGCGTATTTGATGACCGCAAGCAGCTTCACAGCATGGGCGATATTTAACCCAGCTTTAATTGCCAGCTTGTTTCGCTGGCCTACAAGAGCCGAGGATAATTCTGGGTGGAATGTACATTTTTGAGGGTAGTTTCCATGGTAAAGACAGCACGACGCCCGAGGCGCCATTGTGAGCACCTGAGGGCCCATGACGCTCATCTTCCAACTATTCCACCAGGCTATGACAACAATAACAACCTCTACAACAAAGACCAAAGCACGGGTTTTCTCATTCGCGACAAAGTAGTGTGCGAACACAAAAAACCAAAGTTCATCAAAAGCCACAACTCCACTGCAACAACCAAAGCTAACTCTAATAATTATAATGACCAAGAAGCGGTAGCTTAGAGGTTGGCCGCTTGACCGCTAACGCTAAAGATCTGGGGTTTGTTTCCACCACGCAGCCATGCAGCAATAAAAATTTATGCCGCAACCCGCCGCTCACATTTCCCAATCCGGTGTAGGCAGCTGTGGGGTCTTAATGCCCGAAAACTTCTCAGGTATTTAGTCGTTCGGATTCGACGTTAAACTGTAGGTCTCCCGTACTCCACCTTAGCCCTAAGGAAAGTAAGTTGCAGGGAAGGTGCCGGGGCCGAGCAGTGGGACGTAAAGACTGATTGCGAAAATCTGTAATAGGGGATTGAAACACAAGGAAGGGCAAGTTATTCAATGCTACGCATATTGAGGGTTGAAAATAGGTAAAAATAAACTTTATGAAAAACCAATAAGACAAACATTAAGATAAAATAGGCAAGCAATTGCAATGCTGAATTTAAAGCCGAAGAACAGGAGCATTAATAAAAACACAAAGCAGATCATATACAACACCATAGTAAAAACCATCACTACCAGAGCTGGAATGTGACAGTTAGTAAAAGCCGCAATAAACATATTAAGAGCCCTAAAAACTATATATAGCAGAAGGTCATCTAGAGTATCTAAATTTGACAGAATAAGCAATGAGACAGCCAAAACAATAATGAAAATGTCCAAAGCAACTGATGTGGACGCGGCACGCCTCCCAAAGAATGCCACGGCTGATGCAAGTTAACAAATACAAAATTTATTTTTTTCCGTATCTTCATTAGCCCAGATGCGGTACCATCCAAGGTGTAGGGTCTGATGGCCGTAATATGATTAAACATAGACAGATACATCTAAATGCAAAGGACATCCTTCTCTGTCTCTTGTAATTCAATTCTGGACAACAGCGTTTTATTTTTACCATATTTCTCCATCTAATGCTATTCTTTGCCATATTTTTTCTTGTGGCGCGATGTTGCTAGCTCAGCATTTCATCGACTCTGTTATAATTCAGATTGTGCTGCTGCTTTCAATTTTCCAAATCGTTTCGGAGGTTTGTAATGATAACTGCATAGTTACGGTTCCTTACCAACCATGTAATCCATTTCGTCTAAAAAAATAAATCAAGTTACTTCTTCTGAGAATGATAATAATGTACAATGGGCCGTTTAAGGAATTCCTATAACTTCGTTTAAGATAACTGCATAGAATGAAGAATGACAAAGATCAATTCCTACTTTAACCTTGCTATCTTGTAAGATCGAATGGTTGGCAACTTTCTAAATACAACGGTAAATATTTACCTTATCTAAGTTCTCAAAATATGTAGTACTTGAAAACATACTTCATTGGAGTTCAGAGTAATCTTATTTTTTTGTATTTAACTTATGGATTATTTTCAACTTGTTTTATCATATACAGGGCTTCTAATTATAGCTAATATTTATAATAGCAATCTAACCACAGAACAAAGGTTCGTTTATCAAATAATACGTAACTTAATCTTATTGCAGATATATACATCAGCACTGGGGGCCAATGAGGCCCATGGCTTGGTCGCATTTACTTCAGGTTTGGCTTATTGCTAGGTACCGGAGAGTAGTGGGGTCCATTGGGCCTTTAACCACTACGCCCCCTCAGCTTACGCCAAACCCTTGGCATTACATTTACTCGTCCATTTACTCATTCATCTATACTTCGTGGGGGATTCCAACCCCACTAACGACTGCCGCGTTGTTAATGCGACATCCGGGACCACCTACTAGGGTGCCATTCCGAGAGCACCAAGCGCCGTGTTGACTTGGCTTTCGGACACCCATCCAAGTACTGACCAGGCAGAGCTATGCTTAACTTTGCTGATCGCACTCGAACGGGCATTCTAACCGCGCCAACTCGAGACTGATTCGAAAATGATTCTGATCTTGTTTGGAAAATACCCGCACCTGTGAACCAAATTTGAGGAATGTACGTAGATGGTATCTCTTCAACTGATGATGCAGCATTGATGTAATTGTCATATTTGTACGGTGGTGTATGTAAAAGTGTTAAAGTATAATGGAAGTATTCCCTTACTGCTCTGTAAAACAGTATTGTGCGCAAACAATCTAACAATTTCACTGTTGCTGCTGATATTGATAATAATACGCATGTTTAGCGTCAAACAGCTAGTTTGTTTGGCGTTGATGTTCTTAAATTGTACCCTCTGTTAAATTCTTTACATCTATATTGTTTTACCCGTTTTGCAACCCTTTTTTCTTTAGCGTTATCCAATTCTCTCGAGCTACTCTACTATTTGTTGGTTCTACTTTTTGTTATAACTTGCACTTTCCCCAGGTTTATAGTATTCTTGTTCTCCTTGACACCACGTCTCTTCAAAGAGCCTTGGTCTGCTTCACAACAATTAACCACTTTTTGTGGGCAAAACTTTAATTCTCCATCTTCTCACTCGCATAGTTCTTAAATCCTCTTGAACATCTTCTTTTCTTCATCTTCTTCTACGACCTTACGCTGTTTTCCGTTTGGTTACCCTACTGTGTTGCTTTCATATCTGCTAAGTTTTTACAAGATAGGGTTGTTGGCCACAGGCCCTTCCTTTTTTGAAGGACCATTTTTCCCCTCTCATCAGGCCTGACTTCACGTTCCAAATGGGTTGCCTACCAGATTTCCAGTAAAACTGCTTAGGTCATCCAGGCTTCTCCAATTTTATCTGATGGCTACTTCGTGGTGAGAAGAAAAAGAAGAAAAAAAGAAGAAGGAGTAGAAGAAGTAGAAAAAGTAGAAGACGAAGAAAAAGAAAAAGAAACAATTAATATATTCCAGTGTATTTTTTAAGATTTTAATTAACGTTACATGCGATTGCGTCATTAGCAGATGATTGAGAATGTTATTGGAGTTGTGGAGAAAAAACTGATAGTGGAGTATTGGCTAAAATTGCTGGCTTTGGTTCAGTAAAATAAACCTTGTCATTTAGATATTCCCAAAGCGAACAATTAATCAGAAACCGAAATGGACACTGTGCAGGTCTAATGTATGTGTTGAGAAATTAGCGGTTCAATACCGCAATGTTGCGTATGCCGGTGCTCCATCATGTTGAAATCACGTATTTTGTTAAAGTTCGTAATGATATTCTTTACTACAATTTAGTTTTTTTTCGCAGAATGTATCTTTACAAGCTGTAAATAAATTTAAAAAAAAATGAAAGTTGTTTTGATTCTATTTGAAACATACAAGGTGTTCTGTTTAATATAAGAAAGTTGATAATTACCTTCGGCGAAACAAGAAAAAATAAATTTACACAAAATAGGTAGCTTATTGAGATTTTATATCTATACTGGTCAAAAAACGTTCTCACAAAATTGGAGCTTCCAGGGGGGGAGGTCAGTTTGGACTGTTAGGATTGGTTTCCGAAACCCTTTTGGTAGATGTACTTTGATGTGTAGAACTTATCGCTAAAGTTTGTACAAATTATAATCGCGTCTTAAGGAAACGCTCAGACTGTCATGGCAACTTGATTTATCAGAAACATTGAATTATCTTGAGTGGCTAGGACCGGACACCGGCCACTTTTCTTGCGGCGGTCAAGAGATGGCGCTTTAGTAAAGAAAAATTAAATTAAAATACTGGCAACAACGCAGAATCCAAAACGCGTTGGTTGGTTTGAGTTAATATAGGGAAGGATTTAATAACTAAAACGTCTTGGATTCTGCGTTGTTGGGGTGCAAAGCTAGTTCGCGTCCGTAGTTGAAAGACACTACACGTGCACCCTGGGTAATGCTAAAGAACTAGCATATCGGCGGGCACACTATTCCCATCATTATCCTGCCCCTAAGCACATGAGCGAGCGAAGAAGAAGACGAACTCGCAATTAAATCCAAATCGCAGTCAAAACGGCTCTCCTCCGAACCCCCAGACTAGGAATATTTAAGATACTTATACTTTTACTCATGTGTAGCCATACGATAAATAAATAAATCTGCGTTGTTGCCAGTATTTTAATTTAATTTTCCTTTACTAAAGCTCCATCTCTTGACCGCCGCAAGAAAAGTGGCCGGGGTTTTCCTAGCCACTCTGTAGGTACGTATGAAATTAGCGAGTTTCAACAACAGTCTTTTTCTTGTATATTTGTGCCCCCTCCTTTCCCTTGAAGTATTTTTCAAATGAAAACTGCTATGAAACACAGACGTTTGATAAGTTTGGTTAAACGCAAAATTTTTGCATTTTATACAAGATGGTTTTTTCAATGTTAACAAATAAGCTAGCTTCAAGCGCCATCTTTTAAAGATCCATTTTTCCAAAAACCGAGAATTTTAGGACCCATGTTTATCATAATTTTTGTATTATTTTTAGATCAGAAATCCATTGTATGAATTACGCCAGACTTTTCCTGGGATACCCTGTTTATTACTAAAAAGCTACAACAAAAATTAACAATCTTGTGAGCCACCTCATAGTTCTTCTGTTCTTGAAATATACCGAAAATAGTTACCTACTGCTGTAGTTAAACATTTCATTGGTAATGAAATAAAATAATTAGGTGTACTGATTAATTAATAATTTACTTTTATACTTTACACCTAAATGTTACAATTTTGATAGTGTACTAAGAGTCGATCGCAGGTTGTTATTCGCCATTTATAATTCAATCGATTGCATACGAGTAGATTTAATAACTTTTATGCAAAACGGTCACTACATGCAACAGAATACCGTGATCAGAATTTATCTGCACGTTAAGTACTCCTTCAATAGCATAACATACAAAATGTAAGCTTGTTGCCACAGGCAGACACGGATTCAAGTCCGACAAATTTTGTTTACATTTTTTGCAACACAATATGCAAATCACATTTATGCCGTTTACATTCATTTTATGGCTAACCTAATGTAGTATTGGTGTGTCATTACTTATTAGTAATTCCAAATAAGTATTTTTCTAAAAACGAAGGTCAGAGGCACCGATATATTTTATTAAATGTTAAGAAATGCTTTTCCAAAATTGGTAAACGTTTTGAAGACACGTCGTGTGAATTTACGATAAAATAGAAGAAACATAATAACGCTGCTATTTAAGTCCCATTATCAAATTTGTATTGTCAATGCTCAACTTCCAGTTGGTCCAATTCGGTTGTTTTATCGTTTACCTAATATGCGTTTTCCATTTTATCTTATATGCGAGTATAGTCATTTATGCATTTTTTCTTGGTAGCTATTGTTGTATATTCTTTGAGGCTTTCGCGGTTTCTCGAACTGTCAATATTACAATTTACTTTCGGCTTAGACCGCGTCGTCATTTGGGAACTACACCCAGCATAATCAGTTAAGGACCGACCTGTAGCTTGTCTGCATCATCGATCTCACAATCACGCTCCACCGGATCCATCTTTGCCCAACGGTGACAGCCAACCAGAACTCCGCCGTTCTGCTCGACTGGCTCAAAGAGGTTTAAATACCTCCGCTTCTCGGATTTGAATTCAGTGTTCTATTCACTCTGAAGATGCAAGCTGCAATGTCTTGCGAAACGTTAATTTGTATGGGTTCATAAACAGCTAACAGGCATAAGTCGATTAAGTATTATTGACCTGGCAAACAAAATACATTAAGATCAAATCCTTGTCCGCCCCAAGGTTTAAATACACTAAGCACACGGCCTTGTTTAGGCAGGCAGGGCCTACGAACGAATATGGCTCAGACTTCTAGAGCAAATGCTTGTAAAGGCAGACAAGCTACAGGTCGGTCCTTACCTGATTATGCTGGGTGTAGTTCCCAAATGACGACACGATCTAAGCCGAAAGTAAATTCTAATATTGACAGCTATTGTTGTATTTTCTTGAGCATTTTACACATTTCTGTGCGTTCTATACACCCATACCATTGCAGCAAATTGTTTTCCATGGTCTTGTTAACAGAACATGTAATCCTTTTTCCTTCTCAGACTATTTCATGTCTAGCTACTTTTACCTCCATGCGTACGTTTCAGACATCTTGACACTTCTGCACCCGTTAAGTAATATGTTTTCTGCTATACTTTTTCTTTACATGATTAGCACCATAGAAATGGTAACCCTTTCTAGTTTTCGGCATTGGATTACCATCATCCCTGATATCTAACGCAGCCATGAAACCCTTCATTCCACACACTCCCACAAACATTTTGCGGGGCGCGATGCCATGGGGTACTATGACCATGCTGACTTTGCCTGTTAGCTGACCAATAGCAGACCGTAGACTACTTTGGTTATGCATTGCCAACAAAATATACAGCTTAGCAGGTAGTCAGTCTGATTATGGTGATCACAGTACTTTAATAGCCTCGAGGCGGAACCTACTAGATCCACACTTGCAGAAAAAGTAAACCCTTATAATTTTCGGCGTTGGGTCACCAGAATCCCCGCTATCTAACGGAGTTACAAAACCCTCCATTCCAACATACTCCCACAAACAGTTTGCGGATCACCAGGCCACGGGGTACAGTGACTATGCACACTTTGAACAAATTGACTGACCAATAGCAGGCCGTAGACTACTTTAGTCATGTAATCCTAACCAGGAATCACGAGTTTGTAGGTAATCAGTTTGATCATGGTGATCACAGTACTTTAACAACGCCGAGGCAAGAACCTCCTGCAGAAAAAGTAAGTCATCTTATTTTTCGGCATTGGGTTACCAGAATCCCCGCTATCTAATGGAGCCAAAGAACCCTTCATTTCAACACACTACCACAAACAGTTTGCGGGTCACGAGGTCATGGCGTACCATAACTACGCGAACTTTGCCTAAATCGGTTGGCTAATAGCATGCCGTAGACTATTTGGTCATGCAATGCCAATAAGGCATACGGCTTAGTAGCTAGTCATTTTGATCATGATAATCACAGTGCTTTAACATCGTCCAGGCAAGAACCTTCTAGATAGAAACTTTCAGAAAGAGTGAGCTTGCAGAAAAAGCGAGCCCTCCTATTTTTCGGCATTGGGCAACCAGAATATCCGCTATCTAACGGAACCATGGAACCTTCCATTCCAACATATTCCCACAAAATTGTGCGGGACACGAAAGCATGGGGTACCATGACTGCGCGAGCTCTGTCCAAGTTAGCCAAGTCAGTAAACTTCTGTGGCCATGTCATGCTAACTAGCAATCAAATATATGCATTGTATCAATGCATACGGCTTAGTAGATAGTCAATCTGATTATGGTATACAGTATTTTAACAGTCTGGATACAAGAACCTTCAAGATCAACACTCGATAAACAAGCGTAAGAGCATTAAAAAACTGACACCTGCATCGCTGGGAGTCTGCCTTCCTGAAAGCAGCACAGACACGCTACTCTGTCTTGAACTTGATACATTTTTCTGCAATTGCTGGAACTGCCTATAATAATGTGGCAACGTAATTTTTTTAATCCAACGGGATCCCTTCAACACATCATCAGAAGGTGAGGTAGATTAATAGCTTCTGCAGAAAACATTGTACTTGGCGTTTAAAAGTCGTACTGCTAACGTGTTAGGAGCTCTTCTTGGAAGCAGGGACACTATTTAATCAAGGTTAGAGAGATCTCGTGAAATCACAAACCCAAAAATTTATAACATGCCAATTAAAGCAGTCTTGGACCTCTCTTTAAACGGCGAAATGACAATACCAAGTTAAATCAAGTTTGCTTTGGTGTTTAGTAGGCTTGTTCTAGCTACCAAAAAAAGACTAGTTTCGATGTTATACGAACCAATCTCTCAACGAATAACTAATGACATCTAATACCTCCAAATGATCTTAAAAAACCTACATTCAAGGTTACAGAAGTTGGAATGGTACATGGTGAAGTTTTCATAGCCAGTAAACCGTTAAATAGCATCAAATGGACTGTATTCAACGTCTTATCAATTGGAGCCTCAGGAAGTTTACTTTCGTACATAACGTCACCATGCTGCAAATTCCGTAAAGATTTTGAAGATACCTTTCAGGATGGTTCTGATGTCTAGCAAGTCTAGCATAGTAGAGTTTTCAACGTTACCTTAATTGGTCACGTTTTCACTAATTTGCGATTTCCGAGAAACAAAGAAATGAAAATGTCTACTACAGAAAGAGTGTGATTTTGGAACGAACAGGAGTTCGTCAATGGTTGTAATTTGCAGGTGTTAAACTTTGGTATGGTGCGGGCGCATTGATGATGAAGACATCTGGTGATGCTTTTGCTTTCTTTTTACGTTCGTCTACACAATATCTACCTAACGTATGTTATGTACGATGTACTATAAAAGCACAGATATTTATTAATCTGAGTAGCAGTTTCCGCTAGTAACGGCAACATTTAGATGAATACTAAAACTGTGTAACAAAAGAGAAACCTTCGGCTGCCCAATGGGACTTTTTAAACCAGAACGAAGTGGCTAGAGCCGTCGTCAGCATTATCTGAATCATTACGATAGAAAACAAAATTGAAAATATGATGAAAAGATGCTGGAATCGTGCATAGTCAACCAGTACTGAGAGCTGCAAGTAGCTGAAACTGCGAGGGGTAGGTTTGAATTTACTGAAAAGCTTTAAGGCCTGCGTTTCAGCTCCAAGGGGGATGCAGACTTGGGCTGGCTGCGTAAAGTCATATTGGGAGTTTTAGGCGACTCGTTGTGACTCTGTTAACCAGAGCGAGGTAGTTACAACGACTCCTTGCTGCATTGCCATCGTCAGTCATTCTTAATCATCATGATAGAAGAAGAAATATTGATGGAAAATCGTTGGAGACGATAAAACTGATTATAATTTGTGAAACCGAAAAAAACTGTTTTTGCTCATACTCAAAAAAATACGATTCAAAAAGCAACCAAAATGACTCATTGTAAGATTTCTCATAGAAAATGGCTAATACGGCAAAACACCTGTAAGTATTTTTTTTAATAAATTGATTTCTGGTACTGATTCCTATAGGCATCCAGAGCTTCTGCAGATTTTTATTTAAATGTAGAAAATGCCTCTACCGTTCTTTCTCTTTGAACTGCTCAGCAACGACTTGAAGGGTCATATTTGTCACTAAGCTTTGTACTTTGGTTAAGGAAATCAATTATTCTGGTTAAAATATCAACTAACTTTCGTTTTGCTTTAGATTGCTTTATATTAGTTTCGAGCTGAAACTTTTGAACATTGGTGATGATATGTGCAGATCTGCGTAGTCGCTTTCTTGGCCTAGCTGCGGAAAGGACTAGTTTCCATTCCAATAAGGAAGGGAACTAGGGCTCGCAGTCTGCTGGTGTACTGGTAGCTTGTTATTGGTTGGTTTACAACGCACTGATCAAGCATATCTCGCTCCCCTGACAATGGCGAACGAGGCGCACTCGGCTTATGGCAGGTTTTTTCAGGGTAATATAAAAGAGAAGACTCTGGACTATTGACATCATCAGCAAAGTTATCTAACGTTCCAATTGAAAAGTACACAATTAATAAAATAGTCTACAATTCATATGTGCTCCCGCGTTTATTGGCTTCTGTAGTTGTTTTTTTAGTTTTACGAGAAACTTTCCTTAGAAGTCCGTAGGTTAATGATGACTAAAACAAACTATTTCAATTTTAAATCAAATATGGAGAGTAGTCGATCGTAAATTTTCAAATTACATCGACGTCTGCAAATGGTGAAGCTGGTTTATTTTAATTATCGGTATGATAGTTCAGCGAATTAAGTACAACTTTATTATTACCAACAGCTTTTTATAAAAGACCAGTCCCATGAGGAAGACGACCGTATTGAAATATGCAAATTATGCAAATCGCGTAATTTTTTGTACAACACACCACCTTTGCATCGTTTAGAACAACTTTTTGTTAAATACGTCAACTGTTATTTTCCTTGCACGAAATAAATAATGCAAATTTCGATAAGGTTGAACTGACCTAGGTATATAATTGCCAGACGAGTTTTTGCGGACGATGTTGTGCAACGTGTTAAAAACACAAAAGTGATATGTTGTTTGTGACGTAAATAGGAGGTATGCTGAGCAACAATGACAGCATCAGCAGCAGCCAGACTGCATTGATGGTATTAATACTAACATCTTGTTGTCCGAACTGACCTAGACCCAACTTAGTAATTGTTTACAGTTCTGGACACCGCTGACTGCTGCGCAAAATGTCAATGCCACATTGGCATAATGTAAAGCGCATTTGCAGCCCGTAATGCCGAGCAGCGTTGCTAATGCGAAACATATGGACAGGTAACAAATGCATTCTTGGCATTATTACAAATTAATGTTATCTAATCTCGTGTGCATTTGAATTGCATCTGTAGAAACACCTTTACTCCCTACTGGTAAATTTAACTCTACATTAGGAGAACTTGATTTTTTAAACTCACGGAAGCGGTTCTTTTGCTGCCAATAAATTTTTCTTAATTATTCTAAGTTTATTATAAATTTTCTCTGCTATGAAGCAAACTATTAGAATTACATAAAACTGTATCTCAGAAAGACAAAATCAAATAGATATCGTTTGGTTGCGTAATTACCTTATTGTGACAGCCAAGTTAAAAGATAAGTAAACATTTCCGGGCTTACTGTAGTAAGTAGGCGATCGAGCCTAGTCGAACCGGCTGTAAAGCATGAAGGGATAATGTTGTTCACATGAGAAACGCCACTAGTAGATAGGCATTGTTCACGCTTATCGACATCAAGTTGTTCTAGGTTTAAAACGGTGCTGACAAATCTGAATAATGGACTTTCTTTATAAATAACATGTAATGTTTTTTTCAGTGGTGTGCACATTTACGTTTGTACCTTCTGGCCGAAGTTGTGTTAGATTTTTGCGCTTTAAATATATCTTGATTTTTAGAAATAGTGGTCTACCCCATTGCATCCGTGTTTAGACTTAGCAGCGGAAATAAGTCGACGATAAATAAATACGGTAAAATAAATATTTATTTGTTCAAATAAAAATATTTTATTACAAACCGTTTTCTATAAATTCTGAACTGTTTTATTTTTGTTAATTGCTTTAAACCTTCCTTGGCTCTTCTTCTTCTTATGGTTGCATATTTGTTACCAGGCATGTATTAGCTTATATTAATTTTCACACATGCACAGAGAAACAACATTTTTACGTAGGCTCCGAACCACTGGAAGTTTAGTTATATTTCTCCTGAGAAAGCTTTGATAGGGTGTTGAGTCTCGCTGAATGGTTGTTTCGCTGCGAGGAAGCAGCGAGCCGATAAGTCGAGTTGGCCGTCAAACGGAATCGAACCGGGTGAATTTGTGTAGGAGTCTTCTAACCACTACACCACGCGAGCTTCCGTACTATTTCGTTATTCTATTTTGTTTGTTGAAACTTATTACTTTAATTTTACTTGCCTATATTTTCTTCAGTTTGATTAGTTTTTTGCAACTTACGAAATTTTAAATTCTCCCCTCTTTAACTGAATCATCCTAACAAGAATTTTTGTATTTTCGTGCTTTTTTAACTTTTGCTGGTTTATTGTAGAATCGTCTATTCCTCCTTTCCTCCCTCCTACAAATTATATCGTATTTTTCGTAATACTTTCCACATCCTTAACAATAATTGAATTTGCAATATTTCTTGTATTCGTTTATAATTTTTTTTTAATTTTTATAGTTCTTACTAATATTGTTTGTAATGCGTTTTTCTTTTTGCTAATTATTTCATAAGTTTTCTCTAATTTTAATACCTAATTAAATACCAGAGAAGGTTTCAGGCATAAGACCCCACGCATGCCTACACCGGGTTGGGGAATGTGAGGGGGGGTTGCGGCATAGATTTTTATTGTTGTATGGCTTCGGCGGGGAGTCGAACCCCAGACCTTTAGCGTTAGAGCCCAAGCGCCCAACCTCTAAGCTACCGCCACTCCCTACAAAACACAGTGCCGCCAATTAAAAAAAAATACAATTACGTGTCAGTGACGTGGACGGGGTAACTTCAAAGTGTTCCGTGTTCCGTTTTGATTTTCAAACCGTTCCGTCATTTTTTAAAGGCAAGTGTGTTTTTAGTTTAAATGTTTCAAAAACACCAAATTAATTATTAATTCAATCGAATATAAGTTATACTGCTTTAAGGTCAAATATCTCTGTAGCGGTTGGTCTGACAAAAAAAAATAAATAATACAGTTTTTGTGAATTTTCTTGCATCTCTAACCAACTTTTAAAAAAATTACAGATTAATAAAAAATGAAGAGAAAACGTGGCGTCTACTATGTATCTACGCTACTGATTTGAAACAGGTTAGCGTTATGCCTTGTGTAAAATTATATTTACATGGCAAATTTTAAAAGTATGATTAAAATTCGTTTAAAAATTTATATAGTAGATTCGTAACTGTCTCACCATAACACGAAGATAGGCTATCTCGAGACAGTTTATTTATTATTTTGAGAGAATGTTAATGTAGCAGTCACATAGGGTGGCACGGCACATAGAAAGCAGAAAATAAAAAGATCCCCGAGCGTTTCTTAGTAGCGGTTTCATAGTTTGTTTATAACGAGTTGTGTGAATACAAATGTGAGTACGACTGAAATCCTATGAAACAAACATTAAGAGCAAAATTACACTAAACTCAAAATAACTAACGTGGTACTGTAGAAGTCTAATACATTTAAATAATACGTAAAAAGTTTGTTAATTGCACCCAACTTTGATTTTGTTAATCGGGGTCAATATTGTTTTACGAATAAAACGTCCATGAAAGAAAATCCAGAACAAATTTACTGAAAAAAGTTTATTAATTTCATCAGTGGCGCCTAATTTTGGTTTCGCTTATAGGGGCCAATCACGGTTCAAGGAAAAATGTCTCTGAAAGAAAGAAGATCAGACCAAATTCCTTAAGAAACGTTAATTAATTACGTCAGCGGCGGCGTGGCGCCTAACATTGCTTTTTTGCTTATAAGGACCAATTTTGGTTTACAGAGAAAAGGTCTCTGAAATATGTCCAAAACAAATTCGTTGTAACAAAATTGATGGAAAAAACACCCGCCAACAAAAATAGTCCAAATTTCCCAAAAAGACAACATCGAAAGACATTTCATTACTTGCTGGTGGATTACTTATAATAAAAAAATAGCTTTCTTTTATAATAGATACGTGTTTTATTCTTGCTGATAGATTTATATAAATAAGGACGAATTTCATTTTGGAATTATATGCAAATGTCCAACGAGATTTTTATTGCGTAATATTTTGAATATCTCCGTTAAAGCAGTCTCGTAGAAATGGGAAAAAGTTTAATTAACCTTTTTCCCACTTATTTACCAATGGAATTTTTTTCAGGGGACTTTGTAGGAGCGTGCATTAAGTGCATAAACTTTATTTTCCACTTTATTTTCGTAAGTCCTATTGATTGGCTCTGGTTTGTAGCAAACAGAATTATTTCTGTTGCCAAGACATTAGAGAGTAGGAAAAATGTTGTCATGTTCTGTAAACTTGTGAATGTTTCATAATCAGCGACAGTAATATGTACTAATGTGAGTTATGCCAAATTGGAAAAAAGAGTGAAACTTCACACAAAAAATGTACATAGGAAAATAATCTATATAGTAAATGTCTTCTTCCTGCTCAGAAGTTAGATAACTTTGTGGAGTAAAAGTTCTGAATGTGTTTACACAAATAAGTTCCATCGTTGCTGGAATACTCAGTATTTGTAAAATATGCAGATGAGATGAGTATCCTGGACAAATCCCGAGAAATTTTATTGCAGCGGATAGGAGTAAAATTTAAAAAAAATATGTTACAGAAACGATTTTTAGAAATGTTATGTTCTTTGTTAAAGTTGTTTTTCCAGATTTTTTCGATTTTTTCATGGAATTTGATTTCCGAATAATCTCTCTTTTCCGCGACGCGCGCGCCGGGGATGACGTTCCCAAGAAAAAACGAGAAACGTAGCCTATGGGTTCTGCTAGTATTATATAAGACTGTTGCAAAAACTTCTATTTTAAGTCGCCATAACTCCGAAACAAAGTTTTGTATATAGGTAAGTTTAATTACAGCGATTTATTTTCACTGACAGAATCTACTTATTTTTAAAACACCCTGTACAATAATTTTGTTAACTCAACTAGATCATTAATTAATTCTTTCTAGTTTTCTACCGTTATTTTAAATCCTGGAGTTGCTTTTAATAGTTGTACTTTTGATACTGTTGATACTTTTGATGCTGTTGATACTTTTGATTCTTTTAATACTTTCGATACCTTTCATACTTTTGATTTTGCGCTTTTGTTGATACTTTAAATACTTCGATACTTTTTATACTTACGATACTTCTATTTTTTCGATACTTTCGATATTTTCAAAACTATGATACTTTTGGTTAAGGGTATCGATGTTCGATACTAGCTAAAGTAGAGATACTTTCAGTCAGTATCGGTACTTTGCCTGCCTAGCCCAACCTATAGATATAACAGGCACTTTACTGGAACAACTGGCGGCATGGCCTGCCCGGAACATCTAATCTTGTGTAATAACTACCTACTACACTACGTGTTCTACTTATACTTATATGTTATGATATAATTTTGAAGGCAAAAAAGATAATTATTTCTAAAGTATACATAGAAAACCCCAGTCGACGAAATTCGCTAATTTCTAATTTTAGAAGTTATATTTCTAATACATTTAAATGTAAAAAATTTAAACACATAAATGAATCTGCATCCAAGCTGACCTTGGGAATGCAACTTTCGGGTATAGAAAAAACAAAGTTTAGTTATTAAAATTTAATTAATATGTAAATGCATGATTACATTGACTAACAAATTTATTTTGGGTTGTTAATAAATAACATTATTAAAAGGCGGGTTTTTATGAAAATATCATTAAAAATGAATATGCAAAAAGTAACGCAAGGTTTTATTATTTAATAAATACAAAAGTTTAGATTTACACTTCTTGTCGCCAACTGCAAAAAAGATAATTTAATTTTAAAGAGCTCGAATCATCTACAAAATGGTTTTGTTTAAATAAATTAGGTTGATTACAACTACCCCAATTGATTCAAATTTTTTTATACTTAATTTTTAATATAAAAAAGCTAGAAGGATGAGAAAGTCTGTCCAATGTTATACTCCTATACATTATTCATACGACCACAGTTAACTACTGCCAGTTGGCAGCTGGGCCTGTCATACTTAACAACTTATTCAGATAAAGTTTATTTTTAATATACGCAAGAAGAAATAGACCAATAAGACTTATAAGTGCGGTCATTTAAATGTAAAGAGAAAAAATACAAAACTAGTTGCATGTAATGCAAGTTCATTAGTGATCAAATGATCGCCACCATTCAAAGGCGCCGTCACACCTTTCACCTGCAGACACAGGAAAAATTTTGTTATTAAAACGTGTTTTTAATTTTAATGTTATAAACAATGCATACTAAAATAGCAGATCGTAAGTTAATTAAAGAAGATGTTAATTATCTGAAGAAACAAATACAAATATTCCGGTTAAAGCACAAACACGGAATACTAGCTTGTTTTTTTAAATACAGACACTTGTATTGAAAAACTAAATGTATTTATTAAAGACGCTAATAAAATTGTTGTCACTTTGTAAGGTTCATTTATATCAGTTAAAATTAAGTTAAATTAACGTATGTAATCACTATTCAGACAGTATGGCGATTATCAAATAAATTCAAGGTCAACAAAAATTTACTCGTAGAAACTGAATCACATTTACGGGATAAACAAGCAGTTGCCACTTACAGGAATTTATCCGTTGCAGTGGTCTGTACTACAGAAACCCACAGGCTGCAGATGCAAGGGGTGTAGCCCACGGGTTTTCCTATAGTAATTTAAGCCAAAAAATTTAAATATTTATGACAAAGCTTATTTTATTCAATAGTTATACCGCAAGCCTATTGAAAAATTATCGGGTTATTAAATTACGAAAGCTTGTTGCATTGCTGTTCCGGAGTAATTTACACCGATTATTTTCCTGTTAACAAGTGGTATATATTTGGATTATTTGCCGAATAATAACAAATGGGTAGTTAACGCGATTAAGTTTTGTACCTCAAAAATAGTCGGGTTAAACTTGTTGCTGAAACGACAAGTTGGTTGGTTGGTTGGTTGGTGTTTGGTACTGAATGGTTGATACATTATGAGTGGAATAATCTTTGATGTCGTTGTTTGAACAAAAAAAACGGCAATGAAAAACAAAACTTAATTCAAAAGTTGGAAACTGCCATTTGACAATAGTTTCTCACGTGACAGATAAAGTTCCGACAAGAGCTTTTGGTTTCTATGATCAAGCCTTATGATTATGACCTTTTTGACCTTCAATTTTAATAAAATTTAAAATTGGTTGCTTTAAGAACGTATGTGGAAAAAAATGTTTACGGAAAGAGCCTCCATGGATACGTGAATCCCCACTCGGCTAATCCATTGCCTCCCTTCTTTATTGCACTCATTATTGCTTCTGTTTCTACTAAAAATAGTGACAATCTGTATGCGTTCAGTATAAGGAAGTATTGAGTTGATGAAAATTTTCGATTTTCGGGTTTTGAGGAAAATACAAGTTTTGGACCTTTAGAAACTCAAAATTCTCGAACGGATGTTTCAATTTCGATAAGCTTCTGAAGCCGGAAGTAAAAGGTAGATAATTATGTTTTTTGCTACTATGAAGAAGAATTTATGAAAGAATGAGAGGTGTGAAGTGAAAAATGTGCAGGCGAAAATGCTTCCCTCGTTTTTCAAGTTTAATTTAAGGAATGTAAAAATAGTTTTAAAGTAAATTTACAACTATTTTGCTTCTTTTTTTATAATTGTTTTTTGCAGCAGTATTTAGTTGACCAGAATGAAGCCTTCGGGCGTTTTCCGTAATGATTTTTTTTACGTTTTTTACAGCAATTTTCGTATTATCGTAAGAACAAAGTAATATTATTTTTTGAAATAATTAACTATCTTTACTCGTTAATCCAATATTCTACAGTTACATCACAAATGAATTGAAAAATAACAAGGCAAAAAATTACGAAAACTTGTTGCGAGGCAACGAGTGATAATAAATTTATAACAATTACCGTCTTAACTTCGTGTCGGGCACAATCAACCCTAGTTTATCGAAAAATTGGAATCACTAGTTATATTAACTGTGACATAATCGCAAAGACATGCGACAGATGAGGCCTTGCATTACTCTTGCACATTCCCATTGCTATTCTTCATATTTTTCTTGTTTTCATGATTTACACCCTGATTCCTATCATTCAATGCTTTTATACTTGATTATCGCGTGGGAGGGAGAGAATCCTTTCATTAGTGCTGACGTTGGTTTACAAAACGTCTTACAATAAGTGCTTATAGCGTGAAATAAGATGCCACTCAAAGGGATAATAGAGAATTATTAAATACAGCATCAATCATAGAAGTTGAATCTCCAATAATTCTTAATTCCTAGAAACAGTCAAACAAGACATGCAATATTCCGCAAAAGTTTTTGTTACCAATCGATCGTTATTAACTGGCAAAATCTCAGGACGTTTTGTTATTTAAAAATTTTAGAGAAACTCCATTTTCACGGTCGTTGTATAACTTGCAGTATATTTTTTTTAGCAAATGTGACAAGATATGCATTTAAAGTTGATCTGTTAATTCATTTTTTAATAAGAAGGTTTTTCGTTTACAAATGTAAAAGATAAATTCAGAACGTCACAGTATGGCTAGAGCTTCTAGAATTGAAATACTTTTTTATCAATATATGCTTTAAATTTAAAATTAAGTATATCAAACTTATACTGTTGTATATGTACCGTCTGTCTATAAAGTACCCCCCCCCCCCTCCTAACTACCTTTTGAACGACATTTTACCACAACATTTGGTGTTCTTTAATGGGAAATTAAATACTATTTTTTAGCCGAGGGGTTAATCATTTACGTATTCAGGTGTACACTAGCAGAGCATTCGAATACATATTCATCTGCATTCGCATCTTCCTGTGTATTCAACCATATTCGCGTGAATTCCTAGTGTACTCGCGTATTCATCGTGCATTCTCTTGTATTTGTGCGACCTTGGTTAATCCAATCATAACTTTTCCGGCCGATTTTAGCAGATTAGACTAGACTAGTTCTGAAGAAATTGAGCATAGTCAGACCTTACATCAGCTACAATTGTGAGTAGAGGGAGTCGAGTGAGCAACAATGCAGTGAACACTCGAGTGAACAACAAACAGTAAAAACCGAGTTAAAAGCATTAAAACCGTAATATGCGAAGTATCTATAAATCGTAAATGAAATGTCGGACTATAAAAATATTAGAGATAAGGCGAGCTACCGGCAAGCTTTCTGTAAAAGAAAATCATTATTAATATATTTTGTTTTAGGTAATTGGATTAGTGTACAACTCGAGGTATAGCACCCTTATCTGAGGACACTTGCGAGCGTCATCTTAATAAAGCCAATAATAATGATTCAGAAAATGACTTCTGGAAGCGTCTCCAATATTATTTAAAGTGCACGTTTCCAAGGTATATGATCAATTTAATGACATTTTGCGGATTTGATACAGCCGTATCGATAAAGGAAATGGAAAATCACGACATCGAAGCCATGGAAGAGTTTGGCAGAAAAGATATGGAGTCTTTCCTTCAGGAAAATACATCTCGGCCGGACTTTTATGGGATTTATCACCAAAATATAATTAATTTCAAAATTTTGCCAGGTCATTTAAAACTTACTAGTGTTACCCCAGCGCACAATGCACTGACAGACTGAGCGTTGACTGAGCCGGCTAAGTGCTAAGTCATGTGATGCATTAGTTCCATAAGGGAGACGCGACGTTGGTGTAGATGTCGCCTCAAGTAATGCGCGTTTAGCAGACTTTCATATGTAAATTAAAATAATTATTATTGAAAAATCGACGTAGAATAAAAATATAAAAATGTTTCATGTTCCATCTGAGGATAGAGACCTTTCATTGAAAAAGAAATTGTCCAAATTGGTGAAACGGTAGCCGCTGGAGGAACCGGAGAAAAATACCCTTTGAGCTTTTATATATGTATGGATATGGATATTTGGCATGAAAAACTATTTGCTACATAATACATTTGATTCATTGCCCAAGTCTGTTGCAACAGCGTCAAAAACGCTATTGAATATGCCAAAAAATCTGCTGAAGAAATGTTTCTTCAGTTAAAAGTGAAGATATTTCAAAGTGACTTTATATCGCAAATAAATACATGTGATAATCATGATTCAGAGGTCTCTGATGTAGGCTTGGAGGAGATTGATGATGACCAAGCCCACAACGAAGACTGATTTTCCCGACAGTGAAAGCAGCAGTGATAACTTAAAATTAAATACACCTAATGATATCGCTAATGTTTTTCGAGAAGTTTTTCATACACATTTCTGTGTTTGTTTTATTTGTTTTTTATTTTTTTGTTAATCTATAATTTATTTTTTGTTTAATAAATATATAATACACATTGTGACAACTTTAAGTTGTATTGCCAAGGACAAAGTTTTATTTATTTCTTTGCAGAATGTATAATTTATTTTTTGTTCAATAACTATAAAATGCTATGATATTTGGAGGTGTATGTTTTTACTGGGGTATTATAGTTCCTGGAAGGCAATTTTTGGGATGCTTGGTACAATTCAATTTGAGATTGGAGGTTTGTGAAGGCTGTAAGGTTTTGATATTCTAACTTTTAAACTCAGGGTTGCATATTTTTGCTATAATTTCTTGTTATAAATTCTAATAATTTATATTTTTCATATTTGTGAGGTTTGTTTTTACTGAAAGAAAAGAAAAACACAATCAGATTGATACGATTTTTATTTATGTTAGTTTTAATTATAATTTAGTTCAGAATTGTTCAAAAGGTTTAATTTATAAGAAGTGTTAGACTTACTTGTTTTGTGCATCGATTAATGTCATTATGGATGTCAGTGTCAATGTCACAAACGTATAAAAGAATACTCATTGTCATGAGATTAATTTGTTTGTTCAAAAAAATGGGAATCAAGAAGAAGACAAAAGAATGGAAAATTTGTTTAGTTCGTTACGACTCGTCTTTGTAAAGAAAGACAGAGAATTTTATATCCTCTGGATGAATAAAGAGGAAAAACGAGTTTAAAAGTAATGTAAAAGTGATTGTGAATATAAAAGAAGAAAATACAACTAATTATCAACGAATTGTGAAAAGTCCAGAAGAATAACAAGTATAAAGCGATCCAGAAAGTTTTTACAGTTGTGCTGGTGGTAAAACCAATTTTAAAATAATATAAAACAGACCAGAGGAAGATTCAAACTAAAGGCGAGTGTTTGTGGTTACTTGAGGAACCTGTAAACTAGTGAAGTAGAAGTTGGACATTCATCGTTTGCTCGAGTGAAGGATATCCCAATAAGGAGACGTTAAGATAAGTGTTCTCTTTTTAAAGGACGATAGTATTTAGTAAAATTTATTTGATTTTCGCAAATTTCATTAGAAAATTGATTTATTAAATAAAACCTTTTTTTTTGTTGTAACGTTGATATTGTTTTGTGTTTATCCTATCTCAAATTTATTTATTAATAACTTGCCTTACAAGCTACATAACAACCCTGAGAAAGTTAATAAAGAGTCTCATAGAAAATATAATTTAGAATTGCGTGAATTGCGGGCATTTAGGGAATTGTTTTCTAGAAAGTACATGCACACGCATATCATTACAATATATATAAAATATTGTTACAACTATATTGTACTACAGCATTTACCTGTACCTAATCCATCCATACATATATAAAAGCACAAAGGGTTTTTTTCTCCGGTTCCTCCAGCGGCTACCGCTTCACCAATTTGGATTTTTATTCTACGTCGATTTTTTAATAATAATTATTAAAATTTATAATATATATGAAGGTCGGCTAGACGCGCGTCACTTGGGGCGCCATCTACAATAACGTCGCGTGTCATTATTGGAACTAATGCATCACGTGACTTGACATTTCGACGGTTCTGTCAACGCTGTCTGTCAGTGCGTTGTGTGCTGGGGTAACACTAGTAAATATTAATACATAAATGTTTATCGTGATTATAACTTTATTGCAGTAATTTCTGCTCTCGTATTTAGGCGTACTCTATCCAATATTTGTATGTATTCTCTTGTATTCCCATATATTCACGAGTATTCATAGGCATTCTTGAGTACACAAACGAATTTTTTGCTGTGTATGTACTTAGTTAGGTATTCGGTCGTACTCATTATGTACTTGCTGTATTCATGTGAAATCTGTATTCGGTGTACACTCATTTTTGAAATGATTAACCCCTCGTTTTTAGCCAATAATTAAATTGTGTATCATTCAATATGGCGACTGGGCGCCATATTGTAATTTTTTTTAATAGAAAGGGGGTCGAGTGAAACCTCATTTAAAAGGTCTTTTAGTTCTGCGTCTGATCCTAGAGTTTCAAAAAAAAATATTTAGTCATAACAAAATGGCGGATTTTAAACAAATGGACTCACTCAATTCAAAATCATTTTGATTTTCTTATCCAGGGTCGAGTGACACCTCATTTGAAAGGTCTTTGAAATCTGCGTCTGATCCTAGAGTTTCAAAGAAAAATGTTCAGCCATAACAAAATGGCGGATTTTAAACAAATGGACTCACTCAATTCAAAATTTCATTTGTAGGACAAAATTTTCCCAGAAATATCTCAGGTGGCTGGAAATAACATTGAAAACGTTATGTTCCAACAAGACGGTGCGCCGCCTCATTATTATAGACCTGTTTCTGACTTTCTCAACGGACATTTTCTTGGAAGATGGATTGGTAGGCGGGGGCCTGTAGAATAGCCGGCTCGCTCCCCAGATTCAACCCCCTTCGATTTTTTCTATGGGGATATCTGAAATCTAAAGTGTACAGAACCCGTCCAGAAACAATTGAAGAACTGAAGCAACGCATTACAGAAGTTTGCAGGAATATCACTCCAGAAACTTATGAAAATGTAAGGCAGGAATATCATAACCGACTTTTTATGTGCCAAGAAGTTAATGGTAAACATTTCGAACACTTAATTTAATTTCTTTGTGCTTTAAGTTTTATTTTTTTTAAATAAACTTCTTTATCTTCAAACATTGTCATTTTGATATGGCTAAATATTTTTCTTTGAAACTTTAGGATCCGACACAGAACTAAAAGACCTTTCCAATGAGGTGTCACTCGACGCGCCTTTCTATTTAAAAAAAAAATTCAAAATGGCGCCCAGTCGCCATTTTGAAAACGACCTTGAATATCTAGTTATGATATTTATATTCGAGTTTTTTTTTTGTACAGTTTTATTTATATACCGGGTGATTTAGCATGGATGTGCCAAGTTAATATCTCAATTATTTTACAAGATACCAAACTTAGCATTTGCAAGCGTTTGTGGTACTAAGAAACCCTTAAGCACCGTTTATAAACAGCATGTCACTACTTCCGGTTACACCGGAAGTGAGGCTTCTTCTTCTTAAATAGCACTCATGTATTTTTTGATAAATTCTAATTGAGTTTAAATTCTCTATTCAGTCATGTATCAAAGTTAAACGGTTAGCCGCTAGAGGGTGTTGAAGTAAACGTTCAAGTTCGTTTTTAAAGCTGTGGTAAAAGTGTCATTGCATAATTAAATAATAATTGGATAATTTTAGTAAAGGTAGTAAAACAACGGAATTAAAGAATTATTTATTTACCACTACTAACACAAAGTTCTACTTTTCCATTCCCGGGCGAAGTAACAACGGATTTTTAAAAATTGGTATGCTCCGTTGGAAGGCTTCGGTCAACCATCAACTCTAAAGCTAATTGTGTTGCTCATAGCTCGTAGAACCCTTTTTGAGAGTTGGCGGGCGTTAGCATCGCTTGTCACATCGGAGATTGTCCTAATAAAATTCTATGAAGATGAACTGCATGCACTTCCGTGGTTCGGAGCCCACGTAAAGCTGTAGGTCTCCACTGTCTTGTACCACTTTAGGCATCACACGAGGCAGGAGGTGATAAGACATGCTACACCTCGCAAGATATATGCAACCACAAGAAGAACGTTAAAATCAAAGAATTAATTTGAAATTAAACGCAAAATTGAAAAATTTTAAATAAAAAAAATAAACACTATAGTCAAAACTTTGATATTTCATTTGAGCTAATCAATGAATGCTTAATTATTATTAATACCTTGCATCCAAAAATACAATTTACACTAGCAACAACAATAAAGTTGTCGGGCAACCGCCACGGGACCGTCCACGCATTTATTTTAAAATTTTTTGATATGTTTCGAAAATTATGATAATTTATGGAATATTTTTTAAAATCTGGAAAAAAATTCGAATATATTTTATTTAACCATTATTACATTTTTCAAATTTTTGGAAATTATAAAAATTTTGAAAATATTGAAACGTTTTCGAAATTTACATGCATAAAAATGTAGAAAATTAGTGAACATGTTTTTTAAGTTAAGTATATAAAGAAAAACTTTGTAAATTGCTAAAAAATTTTAAAATTAAAAATTTTTGAAAATTATGGGAAGTTTGAAAATTATGGAAACTTGAAAATATTGAAAATTTGAAAATATAGAAAACTTGAAAATATTAAAAAATTTTTGAAATTATGAAGATTTTGGGTAACCAAAAAATGGTGAAACTGAAATTTTTAAGTTTTTTAAATATTTGGCAATTGTTGAAACCTGAAAATTTTTAAAGGGTTTGAAAAATGAAAACATTTTTAAAAATTTTGAAATTTTTTAAAATTAAAAAAGAAATAAGTTTGAAGAAACTTTTTTGAAAATTTAAAATTGTTTATTTTTTAGTATTTGTTAATTGTAAATAATATACTGCAATGATATGCTAGGTCTTGTGATTACTAGAATACAATCCCTAAACTGTCTGCAATTCACGCAATTAAATTTAAACTTGCTATGAGACTCTTTTAACTTTCTCAGGGTCGTTATTTTGCTTGCAAAATAAATTGTTTAAATTAATTTTTAAATAGAAATAAACACACAAAGATATCAACTTTACAAAATAATAATTTTATTAAATAACTCAATTTCTAAATGTGGTTTCCGAAATATCAATAAATTTTACTAACTAATATCGTCCTTTTTTTAACAAATAAACACTTATCTTAGCGTCTTCTTATTCCTCGCTCTAGCAAAACGCTCTGCTGGCCTCTCGAGCAACAACAAATAACCTCTCTTACTCTGAATCTTCTTCTTGTGCTTTTTATATTATTACCAATTTGGTTCTACTACCATCACCAACGTACAAACTTCCTCGATCACCTTTTATTTATAATTCTTTTGGTTTTATATATAATTCGTTGTTACTTCTTTGTATTTTTCACTTTTATTCTCGCTATTACTTTTATATAACTTTTAGACCCGTTTTTCCTCTTTTCTTCTTCCAGAGGATCTCAATTCTGTGTATTTATTTACACCAACGAGCCGTAACCAATTAAACAAATTTCTTTTTTTTTCTCTCTTCTCTTTTGTCTTTCTTCCTTGATCTTTATTTTTATAAAACAAACACATAAACCTCATGTCCAAGAGTATCCTTTTATATGTTTTTGACTTTGACACTGACATCCAAACTGACATTAGTCGACGCACAAATCAAGTAACTCTAAAACTTTTTATAAACTAAACCTTTTTAACAATTCTGAATTAAATTATTATTACAATTAACATAAATAATCTTCGTATCAATCTATTGTGTTTATCTTTTCTTTTAGTAAAAACAACCATATGAAAAATAACAATTATTAAAATTTATAACAAGAATTCTAGCAAAAATACACAACCCTGAGTTTATAAGTTAGAATATTAAAATATTACAAGTCTTCATAAATCTCCAAATACAAATTAAACTGCAGCAAGCATTCCAAAAATTGCCTTCCAGCAACCACAACACCCCAGTCAAATCAAACACCTCTAAATATCATAGCAATACATACGTTGAAATCTAAAATCGATTTTATAATTTGGTGATAGCTTTCTTGGCGATTACTCAATTAATCTGTTCAAATAAACGACTAAAAGGAAACCTTCCAGTAGTGTTTTCTCAATGGAAAATTATTCCTACTGGTATTTAACATGCACATGCCGATTTTGAAGTCGAAATTGGTAAATTTTTGATATTCAAATAATTTATCTAAATACATAATCAGATACAATTAAATACGCTTCGATTTCATGATTTGGTGACAAAAATGCTAAAATTATAAACAAAATAAATAAATAGAAAATAATGTTTATAACAACTAAAAATATTTTCAACGATTTGTCCAATGGTATAGAAAAATTAAATGATTTTTAACAAAATGGTGCATTTAAAAATTAAATTGCTCACACTGTAATTCGGTTTATATAGGCCAGACAATTAGAAATTTTGATATTAGGTACAAAAAACCGATTCGTTGTTACAAATACAAACACCCACATACGCTAAACACTTACTAGAACACAATTATTTATTGACATTTAATAACGCTATCAAATGTTTACTCTTTTGTGATGATAGACGTAAATTATATACAGGGTGGGGCAACAGTGCGTGGAAGTTCGATAGCTCGTGCACCGTAACAGATAAAAAAATTTTTCTAATGCAACCTCCTACAATAAGGTTCTTAGTTAATTTCGTCTTCAAAGCTGCGGCCGCGGAAGTGGTGAATTGTTAAGTGGAGTAATGTAAAAATCATTTTTTTTTACGAAAATATTGTTACTTCTAAACCGGACATTAGATGGCGCTAATATTTTAGATATGAATAAACATCCCAAGAGAAATGTTAAATATGCAAAAATATTCAGGGCATTCCACTAAAAAAAATTACCTTAAGCGTGCCACACTTTTTTGTAACACCCTGTATATTTGAAAATAATTTCTATGTATGCGCATTTACCCACAGTTTACATCTGCATTAGAAAGATTTTTTTACCTGTTACGGTGTACGAGCTATCGAATTCCCACTCACTATTGC
The DNA here is from genome assembly GCA_958336395.1 of Ctenicera cuprea. NCBI lineage: Eukaryota > Metazoa > Arthropoda > Insecta > Coleoptera > Elateridae > Ctenicera > Ctenicera cuprea. The sequence continues at coordinate 12,249,994 of OY284495.1, read as the reverse complement.
CCCACCCTGTATATTGAAAGCACTTAAAATTCGCAAGCATTTAAAAGAATAAGTGAGCAAATTGATTTCTTAAATTCGCCATTATTAGAAGTTTTGGAATAAGAAATCACATCATCTGCAGACATAAATAACCAAGATCAAGTCATCAAAATCTACTGTTTTCATGGCAACACCAACTATTTTCTTTTAATTTTGTCTTTGATAATGACGTGTAAACACGTTGAAATACGTATAAGGCTAAAATAAAAATCTGTTAAAGTTATTATTATTTATATTCAATTTATATTAAAACTTTAAAAATCAAAAAAAGCACATGAGAAATTTAAAATGCCCAAGCGAGCGGTAATTACTTATAGGCAGAAATGACTAATTTGGACAAGTACCATAATTTATCATCCACACTAGATTTGCGCCAATGTTCTTGCAAATTCGATTTTAATTTAAGTGCGATTTGTTCGTACAGAAGACGATGGTAAATGCGAGTTTAATAATAATAAAGGCCGAGATACATAATGGATATTGTATTCGAATGGCATTAGTCGTGTGGAGTTGTGCGGCGTCGTCGGTCTTGTCATGGCAGCATCGCAGAGTTGGGCTGCAGATCCTGTATTGGGGCCCTGGGGCGGACCAAGTAGAAAAAATGCGGCGTGTAGCTGCAGGTGTTAATGCAGATGAATGCATGCGCGGGACGGGGGTGCCTTAATCAAGTTCAGGCGGACTCGCGATTGCCCCTTCTTTACAGCATTATGCTCTCCTAGAAGACGAACATCGCCAGGAGTTACGCCGCCGATGCGATTCTTCTTCCCGTCTGTCTATCTGGAGCAATTATTGATGTTATTATAGGCATAGGTGATGAATTGCTAGGAAAACATGGCTGCAAATTGGCTTTATTAACCACAATGAATGCCGAGCTTTGTATTTTCTTCTTACGAGCTTGGTTAAGGAAAAATTGTTTTAATTTCCTATATGGGATATAAATTATATACAGGGTGGTCCTTGGAGGATATCTAAATAAGCAAAGCACTGGACTTCGCTGTATTTTAAATATTATCATTCCGGCACTAAAAATTTAAAAATAGGCAGGCATTTAAGCACTGTAAAATTTAAAAAATAACATTTACTTTACTTATTGATTTGAACATGAAAATAAACCAAAATTAGAAAATAGTTGACATACACGTCCTAAACTTACTGGTTTTAAATGCTCCACTTTTTTGATTTTACTCTGCGTCACAAAATCCCTTTTTCGGAATCTGCAGTTTTGCCACACGCGTTACACAAAAGTACCCCTCCATCACCATATACACGGTGTTTCATTAATAATTGTCCATAGAGTAACTGGAAAATGCTTGACCCAAAATATGACGATTTAACCTAAAACACTTAGCTAAAATATTCCTCCTAACCGAGATACAGGGTGTTTTATTTAAAAATATAACGATTAGAGATAAACGTATTTAGGTTTCATAAAAAATGTATTTGAACTATTTGTAACACAAAATAAAAATAATCAACAATATTATTTTAAATTTTCAAAATGGACTCCATTGACTTCAATACATTTTTGAATTCTTTTGTTAAAATTTGTCCTAACCCTTAAAAATATGTTTGATTAATTTCTAATAAAATTCGCAACATTTTGTATTTGTTGTCATAATTCTTGTCGGGCATTAATCCCCTGAGCGTACACTAGTATCTTCATATGTCCCCACAAATTCAATGAAAATTGACTGTCTGACAGTTAAACATAAACAAATAACATCAGCCTACTACACCTTTATCAATAGACAGAGGACAATATTAATTTACTAAGAAAATGATGAGGAATCAACCTAAATACGTTTATCTTTAATCGTTGTATTTTTAAATAAAACACCCTGTATCTCGGTTAGGAGGAATATTTTATCTACGTGTTTTAGGTTAAATCGTCATATTTTGGGTCAAGCATTCTCCAGTTACTCTATGGACAATTGTTAATGAAACACCCTGTATAGAGTGATATTTTCAAGTAAACTGATAAAACGTTAATTTTTTCCAAAGTTTTTGTAAAGAAAACCGTTTTTCTGATTATTTGGAAAAATATTTCTTGGAACTAAAAAAATCCAAAAACAGAAGGACAAATTCTTCCACCAAAAATTGGAAAGAAGGGGGAAAATTATTCCCCTCCCAAATAATGCTGTATGTAAAAGTTAACTTGAGAACCTAATTCCACTATCACTCATGACTAATTTGCGCCTAAACAAAAATATACAGCGGCTCCCGTTTATTAAATAAGGGGGTTGGAGTTTTCAATAGTCAAAAATTCACAGTAGGTGTCACAAAGAAGGTAGCGGACTAGGACACGAACCAAATTGTAGCTCTATACATCTACAATATTTAAAAAATCGCGTTTCCCGTTTGATATTTTTTTCATTTCATAATTTTACTAGTTTCAATAATTCTAGTAACTTGTAATATTCTGCACCCTTGGGGTATTTCCCATATCAAATTTCATACCGGTTTGGTTAATTGTTTTTGAGTTATTAGACGTTAAAACTCAAATTTTTAAAAATTTATTTAAGGCGTCATAGAGAAATTTGCGAGCTGGGACACGAACTTAATTGTAGTTTATTTTCAGTTTTAAATTAAAATGAGTAAACTGTTTTCACTCCATAGTTTTTACAAAAATGTTTGTACACAGTAACATTGTGTCTATTACGATAAAAAATTTAAACCCGATTTGATAACCTGTTTTTGAGTAATAAGGCGCTAAAATCAAAATTTTCAAAAAATCGTAATGACCGCTATTTTGAAGCTAGCAAGTTCGAAAAAAAAACACGTTGGATTTGCCTAAAGAGTTCTATTGGATTCCGTTTTCTCATTTATAAAATTTGCTTTCGGAAAAAATGTTACTAAAACACATGTCCAACTTCCGCTTCCGGTTTCGGATTTTTTGAAAAACTAACTTTGTCGGTTAGTTTTTGACATACCTCCAGATTCTAAAGCTCATCAAAATGCAACCGTCCGTTCGATAGTTATGATGCACCACCCACATACCCACCCACAGACAGACAGTTTTTTAAAAATACTTTTTTGATCCTGGGGGTCGGTCGTTTCGGAGTTATGGCGTCTTGAAGAAGAAGTTGATGAAAAAGTTTTATTTAATATCTTTAAAACTATCTCTAGCTTTACAATTTAGTATAGAAATATAATTTAACACTAGACATAGTGCCACCAATTATAAATTCCAATTGAGAAACAGTGGCGTAGATACGTTTTTCCTTAATTTCTGTTTAATTTGTAATGTTTTTCTAAAATTGTTTATAGAACTTGAACAAAAATACACTAAGATTTTATTATCATTGTTCCACTGACCTAAAAAAGGTTTTAGCGAATGTATATGAAAATCATGATCAATTTAAATGTTTATTTAAGCGCCCTCTAGTGGTTAACCGTTGAACTTTCTGGCTAATTTTTACACATAATTGAATAGATAATTTAATACTGTACAGAATCTGTTAGGAAGAAATATAAAGTAATATTTAAGAGAAAAAAAAACCTTCACTTCACTCCGTTGTAACCGGAACATGTTTATAAAATGAATTTAAAGGTTGTTAAGTTACCATAAACACATTGAAAAGTTCATTTTGGTATATTGAAAAATAATTGAAATATTAACTTGGAAAGTCTCAGACAAATCCAAACTTTTTTCGTAACTTTCTAGTGTCAAAATGACATACGCCACGATATATGGAAAATTTTCATTTAACGCCTTAGTGTTCAAAAACGAGTTTGCAGATCCGGATGAAGTTTGTATTAAAATGGCCGTAGAAAAACATAATTTTAATATCTAAGAGATTTTGTGCATTAATGAAAACTGTAAAGAGGCAATTTTTTCCGGAGATATTTTTAAGGGGAATGTTTTTTCCAGGTAATGTTTTTTCCAGACACCGTTTAATCACTGCTTACTGTATTACGATGCTATAAAATGTAATGGAGCGGATTTTTTTGAGAAAATTCCGTATAAAACTGTGTTTTAAAATTAATCATAATCCGGTTCACCTTGTAATAAGTAATAACACATGTTTCGAAGAAAAATGATAGTTTTCTTTTTTTACATTTATGTGAGTATTAACAGTGCAATAACAATGGTAGCTGTTGGGTTATGGAGAAAGGCGATACCAAAAACAGTAAAAAATAAAGATCGAAGCAATTACCGACTGTTGCACAATAATTAATTTTTTGTAAATTGTGATTGTTTGTGAAGAAAAAATTTATTCCATGCAATTAAAAAGAAGTGTTGAAATTATCACGAAAAATAGGCGGCACTAAAAATTATCACGGTTTTGTCAAATTGTTGAAAAAACTGCTGCTGGGGCTTAAACAGTGGCGAAGATATCATGGCGTCAGTGGTCGCAAGGCCATGAGGCCCTGAATATTTAGGGGCCCCTTAGGGCTAAGTTCCGGTAAAAAAGAAAAAGTCGAGTCAATTTTTAAAGTCATTGGCGTATTTGCGGTCAAAAATGCTTTAATGTAAGGTGTCACGTGGTAGAAAAAAATTGAAATTTTATAAATTTGAAATTTCGAAAATTACGAAAAAAATTTTAAAAATTCTAAAAAATTTTGAAAATTTTGAAAACAGAAATGTTGCCCAATTTTAAAACATTTTGTACTTTTGAAAATTATTGTATTATTGAAAATTGCGGGAAATTGAATAATTTAATAAAAATTTGGGTTCAAAATGTTTTAAATTTTCGAAAATTGTTAAAATAAAAAATGTTTACAAATTTTTAAAAAGAAGAACTCTTGAAACTTTTGCAAAGCTCGATAATTGTTAAAAAATTTTAATAATTTTGAAAATTTTTGAGAATCAAAAAAATTTTGCAGTTTTGAGAATTAAAAAAGTTTTGAGTTTTTGAAAAATTGTAAATTCTTTTGTTTTTAGTATTTGTTAATTGTAAACAATATTTAATCGTTGAAACCTACAATCAATTTCATTATTAGGTCTTTATTTTGACGATTATCCAATTAAACTGTTCAGGTAAACGACGATAAGAAAACCTCTCAGAGGTGCTTTGGCAATGAAAGATTGTTTATTGTGATTTTGAAGCCGAAATTCGTAAATTTTTAAAAATCCAAAAATCGATGGTGGGGGCAATGGTGGGTGATACGGAGATCGCGTTTGCGCAGATCGGCTATGCGACATGCGTAGAATACGAATCTAAGGTTATTTTTCCAGCGCGTCTATTTTGAAACAGAGCACACCTTTCCTTTTTTTTGGCGGACCATCCTCATTTTTTGCGGCGTCATTCTATTGCAATTAGTAATCTTTGGGCCAAATTTGTTTTTTCTTTTATTTAAGGCGTCTGGACTGTAAAGTGTATACAGACAGACAGACACACACAGACACCTATGCAGGTTCCGTTTTATCGGTCTGCCAAGGCCCTAAAACCTGCTTCTGAGTCAAAATATTTAGGTTAGTAATGTTTGGCATAAAAGTACCTTTCTTTTAGGCATAACTCGTATATCGGCCAGTAAGCCCAAAGCGAAAACTAACGTGATTGAATGAAGGCATTTGCTGCAAATCCAACGTGACAATCACAACACCTTCCTCTACAGCTTAGCTATACTTTATATAGCGAAGAAGGTAAAAAGGTAAACAATTAAAAATATAAATACGAGCACGGCCAGACGATACGCTCTTAAAATTTTTTCATAAATCAACCTGACCTGAAAACTGTCTATTGAATTTACAAAAAATTAATTAAAATTTTCTATAAGAACGACATAATTAGTTGCTATACGAAACAAACATGCAACTGCAGTTTTGACCTTGCTCGAATTTCGATACCATATTTTATTTATCCCACCACACCACCCAGAATACAGAATAATATTCAACAACCATTTAATTAAAATGTTATAATCATCAACGATAATGATTTGACCTTGGTGTAGTCAAATGGTTGTCAGCAGTTAACAAACTCGTGATCTCCAGACAGACGGAATTATATCGCAGCCCACTACCTGAGTTATTTTCTTTATTTTCTAACGTTTTTTCAACAACTTCTAACAATTTAGCCGCGTCAAAACATCGCATAACTGTCCGTTCAAGATGAAGGACGTCTCAGATCTTAGTTACGAGACAGACGGATATTTACATGTTGGTTATAAAAATGACGCAATTGGAAAGGTCAGGTTTTAGAACGTGATTGCAGTGTTATACAATTAACCTCAACAGATTAGATCCCAGCTGCCGTTTATTTATTAGCTATGCAGCAGCAGCACAAATGAGCAGGATTTATTTAATTGCTATGAGCGAATATCTTATTGTTGTTAGAATCATTATGTTTTGACATTGATATATCTTTTTTAATTATTACAACATAATTAATATAACTCTAGAAATTGGGATTTTATTATTCTTGACGTTATTCCGTCATACATTTTTTTTAATTTTTTGTTTCGGGAGCTAAAATTAACGTACCGTAAACAACTTTGATGATTTCTGCGTTTACAAGTTGAAAAAATTTGCTTTTTACTTTCTCATACTTCCAGAATAGCATTATGTATACAGGGTGTAAATAAGATGGCGAAAAAAAAAGTAGGTGGGGTGAATATTTAGGACGCTAAAAGAAGAATATTTTGTTTGTATAATAATACTGATTTCCTTTCGAGTTTAGCCAATTTAAGAAAATTAAATCTGGCAACGTTGTTATCTGTAGCTACGCTGCCGTTATAAGTACAAACACAGGAAGCTGAGAAAACCGGTGAAATGTTTCTGGGGTTTTTGGAAGGCATTTTTGCTTGTTTAAGGTTGTGTTTTATCTTAGTAAATACGTAGAATAACGTATCATGAAGACTAAGGTGAAACTAACTTGTTTTTTGAAAATTTTAGAGTTACTGTGTTTTTTTTTATTGTCAGTGAACATTGGCCTAGAGGAGACGTATAACAACGCAGCTCTAGCTTTTAAAAGTAAAAACGAGATTTTTCGCCGTTTAAAACGGCAATTTTTTGGTGCAATTCGATCCTAGAGTGAACATCAAAAGCAGGGTTCGTGAATTGATACCTGTGCCTCAACGTAGCAGGTAAAATAGGTAAAAAAAAATAACGCGTCACGGAGGTCCTTTGTTTGGCCAGAACAAAGCAGGTGCATTTGAGTGTTTAGTGCGCCAGTGCTCAAAAACAATCCAACAAAGAGGCAAGAGATACCGGAAAGGAGAGGTGGAACACCTGGAATACCTGCTCATCTAACAACAGGTGAAAGGAAACCGGTTAACCCGCAACCACGCAAAGATAAGTACATACTCAATAAGATAGACTAGGGAAGTAAAAATAAATACCTTGTAGAAAACATATAGAATTCCTCCAAGATAGTGGTAGATCAGAGGGCCATAGATAATAAACAACAAAAATAATTGTAAAAAGTAGGAGCTTTATTTCATCTTATTTCATTAGTTTTGTAATAGAGCATATTCTTGTCTAAACCCGGCAGCCACGAACACAAACAAATTCCGGGAATAGGGTTGCCAAACGCAAGGGTCGTAGAGCAGGTAGTATACTTCTAAGAAAGGGCCCTATTTTATGTAGCCGGGGAGAAAGGATCGCTTACAATTTAAACAAGCTATTTTAACTAAAGACTAAAATTCTTTTGTATAAGCCGGGCCTATTGAATTTCAAACCGAGGGTTAACACAGGAACAAAAACAGTAAAATAATTCTCCAACTTTAAATAAAAACTTTAAATGCTTTGTTAAACGGCAGCAGGCAATTTAACGTAGTTTTTTCAATGTAAATTTTAGTTGATTATTGAGTTAATTAATTATTGATACTAGCATAGTGTAATGTGTATGTATGTAGGTATATAGGTATATGTATACATGTTATATGTATATATAATCTAACGGCGTAAATATATACGGAAGTGTACACATCAGCAAACCAACGGAAATCATCAGAAGCAGAACAGTACCTACCATGGAACAGGAAACAGTATATACGGACAGACACAAATTGACAGTGCGGAAAATCCCAGGAGATGGAAATTGTTTATTCACCTCAATAGCAGACCAAAACACGAATGTCACGGCAACGCGTTTATTAGTTATTAGGAAATTAAGATATTTTCAATTTGTAATCTTAGAACAATAGATATGTGTGAAATAAGAACAATGTGAAACTTTGATACCAAAGTTTATTAAGTTAAAATGCATAATCGCATAACGGTCTTGGTTGCGTACTCAAAAACCCTATTGATGCGTAGCCTACTAACTACCCGGTGGTGCACCAGCGGTGTCTTGCGGTTCAACACCCCACCCGATCCCACCTATCACAGAAATTCCTACCTACCTACTGGCATGGGGTGGGCCTGGCGTAATCCAGGATCGACCCTCGAGTCAGCTCCATGTCAGATGATGATGATGATGATGATGATTTTAGAGTTACTGTGTTTTTGCTTATAACGGCATTACTGTAAAGCTTGAAATTCAATAACACCAAAGTTTATTACTGTGGTAGTAGTTTTTTTAGTTATTAGTATTAGATTAGTTTATTTGGCAATTTTACAAAGAAAATAAGTTTATTTTAACAAGCCAAAACAAACAATTATTAGCCTAAATGTTCAAAATGACCACCTCCCTCCATGTGACAAGCTTGAGCTCTTTCCGAAATATTTCTTAGTACATTATGGAGCATTTCTGGGGCGATGGTGGCAAATGCTTACATTATTCGCCCTTCCAATTCAGCCAAGGTGGAAGCTGGAGTTGCGTACACTTTTTCGTTTATGTAGCCCCAAAGAAACAAGTCTAAAGGTGTTAAATCAGGCGACCTAGCAGGCCAAGCTGTGGGGCCACCGCGACCAATCCATCTTTGTGGAAATTGCTGATCTAACCATCTTCGCACTTGTATCCCGTAATGGGGTGGGGCACCATCACATTGAAGCCACATTCGAATCCTTGCAGCTAGTGGTACATCTTCTCAAAGTTCCGGCAAATCCGTTGTTAAAAATAACAGAAAGTCATTTGCATTAATTCTGTTAGGTAACATGAGGGGATCTATTACCGCATCCCCGAAAATTCCTGTCCATACGTTTAAACTGAATCTCACTTGATGATTTCGTTCAATTTTCGCGTATGGATTTTGATTTCCCCATTGATGTGAATTATGAATATTAAAGATACCATCCCGTGTGAAAGTAGCTTCATCTGTCCATAAGATGTACCGTACGAAATCTTCATCGGCTTCCTGCTTTTCAAGTAACCATTCACAGTATGTGATGCGGTTGTAATAATCATTAGGAAAAAGTCCTTGAACCTCGATCAAATGAAAAGGATAAAGGCCATCATCCGCTAATATCTGATGGACTGTTGTATGAGTCGCCCCTAAGTTTTGTCCAATTCCCCGTGTACTACTTCTAGGTTCTTCTTCAACCTGTTGAAGCACTTGTTCTTCTAGAGCAGGTGTTCTTATGGTTCTGGGTCGACCTCTGTCAATGTTACGAACTATGATACTTCCTGTTTCTCTGAATCTTTGGTCCATTCTGTGAATAACGTTTCTCGTTGGAAGCCTTCTTTGAGGATATCTTTCAGCAAACAATCTCGCTGCTCCTGTAAAATTTCTCCTACTATCGCCTAATACGAGGTACATATCCGCGTACTCATCAAAGGTAAAATTCATGATAAAGAGTAAACAGCAAACAAGAACAAACAACAACAAAAAAACAATAATTAGCACTAGCTAAAATAAACGACAAACAACAAAATTTAATGAAACAACTGGCAAACTCACAAAAATAACTTTAAGAGTAATATTACAATACCAGCTACTGACAACTTGGTAGTGACGTTTTTAAAAATGTTTAAAAATTGTTTTAGTTCATTGTAGAGACTCCAAAGGCAATAAGGGCACTTTGCCTCGTTTTAAGATGGCGGTTAGTATTGCATTTGTACACAAAAAACTATCGTGCTATTAAGAATTACGAATGTTAAGTGTTATCTTTGGAGGTCTTTTGCTTAAGAATGAAGGCAATTTAAAATTTTTTATTATCAGTTTTGGTATTATCATTGACAGGTCATTACTGTAACGTGTTGCTTTTTAGCCATTTTATTTACACCCTGTATTAGGATTATGACAACTTTAAAGTTTGCGATTTAGACGAAATCAAAAATGGGTTTAAAAAACGATTGAAAAAATCTGAAACTTAACATGAAGAGAAAGTTCTACACGTTTCTTTGGTATCATTATTTTATTTTATGAAGTTTGAAAGCTGAATTTAAGGAAGAATATTGCAACAAATAGATTGTTTTATTTTTGAAGTCTCTAGGTTGAAAATGGCCCCCGCTACGAGCTTCTGCAAAATTTGGCTGTTTGCGCGGAATTGCCGAATCGACATAAAAATTAGTATTGTATTAACCAAGCGGCAAAGCGAATAGAGCGGCTAAAAGTGTAAAAAAATACTGGCAAAGATTTAATGGTTTTAAACGATTCACTTCCTTTTTCTTGCAAAATTTTAATTTTTCCCCTTCCCCCGAGATCGCTCAGTATTTCGCTAATAACTAGTTTTTACTTTGTCGTACGGCAAAAATAGTTGGATATAAAAGTAGAGCCCAGAAAATTCTCTACAAAAAAGGTTCTACTATTTTTGTAGAGAATTTTATCAGCTTTACTTTTATATACTAATATTTTTACCGTCCGACGAAGAGAAAGCGAGTTATTGGCGAAGTCCCGATTTATTGTACTTTTTTTGAACCGCGGGGGCTAGCGCCGATTTCGAAGAAAGGGAACAACTTAAAATTTCTCTAAAGACATCAAAATAAAGCGTTTAAAACGATTAAATCTCTTATAGTCCAAAGAGGATACAGTTTTAGGATGGTAAAAACACAGTAGCAATGCAATTTCAAAATATAACGACTCTTAAAGTAAACATGTAATAACCACTGATCAATATCTTTAACAAAATGGCCGATGCAATCAGATCGCATACACGAAAAACTCCATGCAGACCTACTGCCGTAGTTAATTTTTTAACTATTTTGCTCTCAAACACATCAAAGTACTAACAAGAAAAACAAACAAATTTACGTTACTACGTTATCATGTCCAAAACTTTTTATTTACGGGTGAGGATTTTCTTTTGTAGACGCCTTTACGTAGCCTCTTATAGTTGACCCTTTGACAGTGTCACAACATTATCTTCAGTGCAGTAACGTAAAGTACAAATAAATTGTAAGAGAAGAATAAGGTGCTTTATTATGCCCGTACTGGTTAACCATTGTTAACCCAATCAATTCATGTAATTACTCGCCATTTGAAAGCTCAATACCCCGAAAGACATAACACACAAGAATACAATGGGGAAGTCGGCATCCTATACCACCCCAAGATATACGTTCGAGGATCACTGATTATTACATTTTCAATGAACTAGCTCAAAGAATCTCAACTAGTCTTGCAAAACTATCAAGATTCCAAGAACACAACTATCAACCATAACATCAAAAATTGCATAATAATAAATCATCAACAGTAGTCAACTAGTCACGATACCGCCATTTTGTATTTTTCACCCCCTTTACATGGGTATCAACATAATCGTTCTTCTTCTTACGGTTCCATACCTCTTGCGAGATGGCATATATTCACACTTTCTGTCCCATGTGGTGCTTAAAACGGAGACCTACAGCTATAAGTGAGCTCCGAACCACGGAAGTGGCACATCACCCCCAGAGAAGATTAAACAAACACAACATTCTTATGTGCATATAGGCAACACTTTTTCACTCAAAACATTCACTCGCTTCCTACGATTCTTTCTTAATTATTGACTGCGTCTCAGTCTCATTCGTTGTCGCATATTTGTAAAACTCCGACGTATTAGAACGCTCGGGTTATTTCGGTCCATGCAAATTCCAACCTTGTGCGACTACAGCAATAAATATGAGCGCAGTTTTGTGCGCCGCCCTCCCCCAAACACTGCTCCTACCACATAATGTCAGCTCTCTCCTAAGACCAATAAGGGCAAGGGCGAAAGATTTTGATCTAGTTAGTTTTATCCACTTTTACTTGATTTCTGTTTAACCAGTTTCCTTTTTAACCGACCTCAAAAAAAGGAGGAGGTTCTCAATTCGTCTGTATATATGTTTTTTTTTTTTTTATGTATGTTCGGGCATAACTTTTTTGTTTATGAACCGATTTTAATGATTTTTTTGTGATGGGTTCAGTATATTCCAAGGTGGTCCCATTATAATTTCATTGGTATTGGAGCTTGAACTTCGAAGATACACCGGGGAACTCCTCAAAATCTATTTTTTTTTAACCGACTTTTTAGTGTTTCCGTATTTCATCTTCCGTTTCAACTAGCCGTCATTTCCTCATTCGAAAAGCATCCTTACTAGGTCTACCCATCACTTAAAATTGTAAAATAATTAACTTTAAAAAAAAAAAATAAAAACACAAAAGTGACATAAGTTAACTAAAAAGCAAGAAATAAATGTTTTTTATACAACAGTTTAATACTTATTTGTTGTTCCGTTTAATGTAATTAAGAAATTGCTGTTTATTATATAATTATTAATTGTTTTATATAATTTTGAAGTCGGTGCCAAGTAAAACATAAAAATTATATACCTTGCTGCAATAACAAATTAGATTCGAATTTTTATGTTTTACTTGGCACCGACTTCAAAATTATAAAACAATTAATAATTATATAATAAACAGCAATTTCTTAATTACATTAAACGGAACAACAAATAAGTATTAAACTGTTGTATAAAAAACATTTATTTTTTGCTTTTTAGTTAACTTATGTCACTTTTGTGTTTTTATTTGAAGTCGGTTCCCCTTTTTTTTTAAAGTTAATTATTAACTGCATGTGCTCACCTGATTGTAGTCGGTTTTACGCTGTTTATCAGTTTACCCCGTTTGTTCAGATAAATATATTTTATTATTATAGCTGATGAATGTTGCTGTCTTTTCTCTGGTGCCCCCTAACCATGTTTCTCCACAAAAAGGTACCTGCTGCTCGCAAGTTAAGATTGACAAATAAATGCGTTTATTATCTTTGGCTTTTTAATATCTCATCTACACAATGCGAGGCATCTCGGTAAGAGGAAAATTGTACACGTTGATACATTGACATCATATAAGGTCTATTGCTTCGTTGCAATGCAAGAGACCTTCTGGTGGTTCCTTCGTTTGCGTCCAGGTTATTTACAGAAAACCATGTGAGAAGCTATTATAGCATTTTTTTTGATTAACGTGACGGCATCTAGCATAAGTTTTAATTCACCACCGCCATCTTGTGGCACGGACTGAGTTACGCTCAACCAGCGCGCATGCTCATGGTAAAACGAAGACAAGCTACCAGTCATGACATCAGGCTACCAGTCCCCACTGGTTAGGGGAGACTAGCTAAATTTTTACTGATTTTTCAGATCAGTTCCCTTAGCTGAAACGCAGCTCACCCGTCGAACAGCAACAAGATTCTCCTTGCCCGCACAAGCCGACCACTCCCACCACACCTACACCTTGACGTACACTTTATCGTACGCTTGAATTTGGTTCCCATGGCACCAGTCAAGAAAGTCACTGGTTGGACTTTTCGAAACAGTCTAAGCTGACCTCTTTCCCATTATAATCCCACTATAGTAAGTGTGGGCATCTCAACCCGAAGCCCTGGCCCGGTCCGGCCGGCTCAGCCCACAGGCCGCGCGTTAAATTACAAAAACAATTATTATAGAGCTGGGCCGGGCCGGGCCAAGCCTAGCCAGGCCTAGCAAGGCTTTTGCCGGACTAACTGTGCCTATCAGGGCCTAGCCGGTTCAGCAAGGCTTAACTGGCCTGGCAGAGCTAAAGACAACCGGCGTAACTAAAATGTCACACAGTGTTACAGAAAAAATTACGTTAGATTTGCTGAATCAAATTATTATAATCATATTTTAAATGCCGGGCCGGGTCTAGCTGTGCCCGGTCTGAAAATTTCTTCTTCCCACCTCTACACTATAGGTTACTCGCAGTTCCAGTACTGGTCGTCTACTCACCGTCGAGATAGGTTGGTAGCCAGCCTAATCATACTGTCCAGTTCCATAACGACGTTGGAAAGGTGAGCTCTTTGGAGCTCCCAGCCAACAACAGCAGTATTATAGGAGACGTACTTACAAAATACCTACAAATGAGATCCGGATGGTCGCTGGAGTCGCAAAATAAACCGACGGTTTTTCGCCCTTCAACAAGTTAAGGTTTTTCCCTCAGCCGATGTAATAGTCGTGGTTGAGTGTGATGCTCTACGACAGCAGCGCAAGAAGCAGACAGATTTAATGGTAGGTGTCACATGGTATGAGCAAATGTCAGTTTAGACGGTCGCATACACCTTTGAGAACCCTGTGGTAGCTGCTGGGGGTCCTAGGTTCGTAGTCATGCAGGTCAATGCTAAAGCGTACGTCGCAGCTCAGAAGAGAAACTTCTTTAAATAGCGCCAAATTTCGGCCACAAACTGGCCTGCTTTTAGTCCCGACTTAAACCCGATCGAACACTTACAGCAAGAGCTTGCTCGGTAGCTCGGGAACCATTCTAAAGCTTTTCAGACCATCTAGTAGCTATGTATTGAGAGTGGTCGCATAATAAGTTCTCTTTGTTTTTTGTTTGATTGAACATTGAATCTAATCCTCTGCTCGACTTTATTAAGCAATTTCAATAAAATTGAAAATATACTCTAGTTTCTCTAATTGTTTATCAGCTTACCAGATTATTTTTCGAAATACAGGGTGATTTGTATTAAGTGGGACGGACAATCAAAAATCAATGAAAAAAGGTCCGGAAACGTTTACGGAGTTACAGCCTTCCGATGATGAAATAGTCAATAACCTTTTGCAGTAGTTTGCACTGAAATCTTCAAATTTTACATCTAAGTATAACTCGTTTTGCATAGTATTTCTACTAAATCAAAAAGTATTCGAGATAATTCAAATTTTGTGAAAAATCAAGACTGGGTGTCTCCTGAAGAAGCGCTCTGATTGTATTTTCCATATTTAAAGTTCAAGCACTAAAAGAATTATTTAAATACAAAATGGAAGACTCATCGCCCCCCCATTCCCCCATTTCATTTTTGATTCCTTAAACTAATTAAACTGTTTATTAATTTTAACATAGAAATTGGGTTCAATTCTAAAGCACTCACGTCCTACGGCTTTTCTCTTTCTTCAAATATAGCCACTTGTAGCAGTCGGTGAGCTTTTTAAGTTCTTAATACTTTATTGTTAGAGTTCTATTACGAATTATTTTGAAGCACAATAACCTGTACATTATATTTCCAATGAGTAGTCAAAACTACTCAAACTTTTTTTGTTCAGTATCTGTACTACGAAATTATAGAACCACACAAAGAAAACCACATAAAAGAAAATACAACTAGCACGCCTCTATTTTGATTGATTGGCGCTCTTAAACATTTACTAAACGAAGATGAGTTATTATTGCTATATTATGCAAAAGAAGTGATATTAAGAAGAAGAAATTTCTCGTTTTTAAAACATCTCACAATTTTATATATATTTTTAAGAAAACTTGTCCTTCGGTATTTACTTATAACACATGTACTCCTTGCAGTTGCAGTTGGTAGAATATTGCACGAGACATGTGTAAGATATTGTATTCTTGCATTGCGTGCTTTCTGGTCGAGTGTAATTAAGCAGTCTGTCATACTTGTGGTCTTACAATAGATTTAAGTGATTCTAAAGCGTCTTATTGCGCTTGTTAATTAATGCACGGTTTTTAGATGTGCTGCAGGTGCGTGCGTTCCCAAGAGATATGCAGCTTCAACAAGTACATTTGAAAGTAAATGTTATTACAGTTTCAACATGCCAGTGTTTATTATAGGAAAAACTTTTGCTGCTAAGCGGTAACATTAATGTGAACACTTTGCCAAAACCGTCCATTTTGGTGGAATCGGAATAGAAATACTATTCTACTTTTACAGTTAAGATTTAGTTTTGATTTTTAGCGTTGTATGACTTTGGAGTGCTTTTTTCTTAACAAAAAAACCAATCTATAATGTAGTGGTTCCTAATTTAAAATAGACATTAAAATTATTACAAATTATTTTACGAATACCTGCTGAATTTGAAATTGTCAAAATGGAAACCACTCAAACGGGGATCGCTCAAGCAAAGCCGCAGAGCTCAGATCCAGTTGGACCATTGTGCCAGCCGTTTATGTAAGGGTTAAAGAACAGAAAAGGTCACCACAAGAGTAGCACTGACTCGACTGCAGAGAACTGCCTGTCTCTATATAACAGAAACAATGGGCACAGCCCCAACAGTGGCCATGGAGGTGCTGCTTGGACTCGTGCCTCTTCAGATTTTGGTAGAGGTTGAGGCCCGAGCGGCGGCCTACAGGCTATGCTATGCTATGAAACTCTACCCAAGAAAATGTAGGACATACCAGGGTTGCCTCACGATTGAGGTCGATCAATCCTACCATTCGGATGGGAAGTGATGGTATGGTTCGTTACTTCGCCTTCGGTAGACCATACGATACCCTCATCCCAAGCCGGGATAAATGGTTATCGGGAAACTGATCTTTTCTTTAGCCCTGTTGTTTTGTATGGTTCACGGATGGGTCAAGAACTAGAGAGGGATCAGAAGGATGGGATGGAGAAAAACCCTGAGTCAAACTTAAATATACTCTGGGAAAATACCCAATCGTCTTCCAGGCTGAAATCTTGGCTATTTTGGCATGTGCTAACGAAAACCTCAGAAGAGGGTATAAAAGTAGACATATCTACATCTGTACCAAGAGTTAAGCAGCTATTAAAACCTTGATCTTCCCTAAGATCGGGTCACGACTGATACAGGAATGTAGGCAAATCCTCACAATGCTCTCTGCTATGAACAACGTGAAAATTATGTTTGTTCCCGGTCATAGTGGAATTAACGAAAATGAAGAGGACGATGCCTTGGCTGAGGCTAAGGAAACCCTAATGGGTCCGGAACCGGTCTTCGGAATTTGCCGCATATGCGTGAAGCACAAGATATGTAGCTGGACGCTGTCACAGTTCCAAACGAAAACACGAAAACAGGTCAGACTTTTATCAAGGGTCCTACCCCTAGAATGAAGAAAATTTTCTTGGCCTAAACAGAAGACAAATCAAAATTGTGACAAGCCTACTGATAGGCCACGTTCACCTGCAGAAATCGCAATAGCCCGCAGTGTAGAAGATGCCAAGCCCGCAAGGAAACCTCCGAACACATAACGAACCGAACCTGATCAATGAAACCTAGATCATTTAAGGGGCACAATGGGCACTAGTAGCCTAAGTGCAGGGAGACGCTTGTCTTCTGACCCATTGCAAATCATCATCATCGAGGGTTATGTCCGTCCAGACCGGTGCCTAGACCAAAAGCTAGCAGCTTGTCAATGAAGATTTTTCGTAACTCATCTGACTGGCGGGCGGGGCAATGAGTAAGAATATGGAGAAACTGTTCTTCTTCTCTCTATAGGAGTTTGTTAAAATGACCGCGGCCAGTCAGAAAACCTACCACAATCTTAATGTGCTTTCTATATAAGCGTAGAAGCTGCTAGGTATGTCCTCGTAAAGGTTCTAAAATAAGGAGCTTCGACTTACGCATCCCTTGATGAGACATCCACCTGATTGGTAAACCGACGGCCAGTTCATTCTGTTCAAAGTACTAGCTATTTCATTGCCACTAGTTTTGTTGCGTCCAGGTACCCAAAACAGTTTAACCCAGTTATATAAACCAAGTTTGGCTAGACCCAGATTGTCTTGCTCATGACAGAACCACTTCTTGTATGTTTTTCTTCCTTTGTGTACTGTTTTCTATTTTCTTGTAGTAATTGCGTATAGTGATTATACCGCTATATTGCTTGTACTATTAGTGTTGCTGCAGGTGTTTTTTTATTATTTTCCATGCTTCTGTAAATTTTCCGTATCCCAAGGGTGTTGTTTATGTGTCTGCATATAATATTTCACTGTTCATTTTTTTCATTCTTTTTTTTACTATCTGTACCATTTAACAAAGTATTTTGCTCTCGTGTAGGGCGTTTTTATTTGTTAACCACGTCATATAATTTTGCTTTCTCATTTTGATGTTGCACTTTTTTACTTACTTCATTTGTTTTGTTCTTTCTATTACCTTTAAGTCCTAGGACTTCGTATACTGCTGCTTGTACACACTTAACTGCGTGTTCAGTGGGTGTGCCGTTCAACTTTAAATTAAGTCGTTCTTCGAGGTGTGACTGATATAATTTCCTGATATAGTAGTTCTATCTTATATTGGTATTGTCTTATCTCTTGAAGTTGTTCTGTATTTAGTTTTGTTTGTATATTTTGGGTTTTTCGTCCCATGCAAATGAATTTTCCTACTATCAAATGATGATCTGTGCCACATTCAGGTTGTCTGTATATTTTTGCTTAACTAGTATTAGATCATTAATTGATCTTCGTCCTCTTGTAGGTTCTTCGCATGTATATTTGTGTTCGAAAAATGTGGTTCCAGCTTTGTAATCATGTCTTTTGCATATCTCAATCAGCTTGTTGCATTGTCATTTTGCCCTTCTTCTCTATATCTTCCAAAAACCGCATCGTCCTCTGCTTTACCCACTCTGCAGTTGAGGTCTCCTAAGATTATGAAATCGTGTGTTTTGTTTATCTTCTCCAGTATGTTATCGAGTTTATCGAAAAAAGTATCTATGACTGCAATTTTTGCGTCGTCATTTACTCCATAGATCCCCAAATTCGTAATTGTTTGTCCGTACATTTCCATCGCGATGTTTGCAAATCTTACATCTGTTTCCATGATGGTATCTTTTTTATCCATTTATCTTTAATGAGGATAGATATTCCTAATCTCGCTCTTGTATCTTGTTCCATACTACTCCAAATGTGTGAGTAGTTTCCCCATCTTTCTTTTCCTCTTCCCTTTTTTTGCCTCTGATAGAATGGTTATGTTTTGGTTCATTTTCTCTATCTCATGCACTAATACCCGTTGTTTGGTTGTCAGGCGTCTTATGTTCCATGTAGAAATCATTACGGTAGTTTTTCTTTGTTTAAGTCTTCTCTTCTTTGAGTTTTTTTGCTGAAGTTATTTGCAGAACTCCTCCCAAATATCCTCTAAGGCTCCTTCCTCTAGAAGTGTAGTTTTACACCCGAGGAATATTTCCCTATAAACGATTTTTCATTCTGCATTTATAGTTTTACGTGTGCCTGGTTGCGAACCATGCGTCACAATCTTCCTCCTATTCCGGGCTTGGGACCGGCAACAGTGATCGATGAAGTACTTAATCCATCCATCAGACACTGCAGGCGGAGTTAATAGTTAACAGTCAACAGTCAACAATCAACAATCAACAGTCAACATTTAACAGTCGATAGTCAACAGTCAACAGTCAAAAGTCGAAAGGCATCAGTCAACAGTCAACAGTCAACAGTCAACAGTCAACAGTCAACAGTCAACAGTCAACAGTCAACAGTCAACAATCAACAGTCAACAGTCAACAATCAACAGTCAACAGTCAACAGTCAAAAGTCGAAAGGCATCAGTCAACAGTCAACATTTAACAGTCGATAGTCGACAATCAACAGTCAACAGTCAACAGTCAAAAGTCGAAAGGCATCAGTCAACAGTCAACAGTCAACAATCAACATTTAACAGTGGATAGTCGACACTCAACTGTCAACAGTCAACAGTCAACAGTCAACAATCAACAGTCAAGAGTCAAAAGGCATCAGTCAACAGTTAACAGGCAACGTCAACAGTCAACAGTCAACAGTCAACAGTCAAAAGTCGAAAGGCATCAGTCAACAGTCAACAGTCAACAGTCAACAATCAACAGTCAATAGTCAACATTTAACAGTCGATAGTCGACACTCAACTGTCAACAGTCAACAGTCAACAGTCAACAATCAACAGTCAAAAGGCATCAGTCAACAGTTAACAGGCAACGTCAACAGTCAACAGTCAACGCTCAAACACAGTTAATAGTTAATATAATTTTAAGCTACATATTAACTGTTTTGAAATTTGTGCAATTTAAGGTCCGCCTTTATCTTTTCCGTGCAGCGTGCCGAGGCGAAAAATTCAAGTTGGCACACCACTCTATAAATTGTCAAGTGCAGCACTAGCAAGTACATTTTTTCATATATTATCTTCACTTCTAAGCTCGATGCTAATGCGAATCATGTTACAGTATTATATTAGGTACTAATCGAAATAATAGTTATTTTAGCTACAAGATATGTAAGGACGCATTAACGTATTAACAGGAAAAGTTATATCAACCGACGAGAAGGCGGGGTTTATATTACCTGCCGAGAATGTTATATCCTTACATTACGTGCTGCTTGTTATATTTTTCCCAATAAAGGCAGTAATTAGCTTAAAATAATAACAACCTTGTAAAATTTGACATCTGTTATTTTGTTTTAATTTTTTCTATTTCGCAAGTTAGCTATGCCTGTTGCTGTAAATCTTATTTTTCCTAAGAATCTAAGTGACACTATTAAGTTTCGTAGTCAAGTGTAACCGAATAAAAACGTTATGAGGCACTTACGCATCTTGTAGCCATGCATGTATGGCGTACTTACTACTGACATAGCCGTTAGTGGAAATAATAAAGTATGTACTATCCGCAATCAAAAACTAGTTAGAAATTCTGTAGTCTTATTTTGTGCTGTAGTTTATAAAATTGTGAAAAAAAGTGTTTCCGCCCGGGATCGAACCGGGGACCTTCCGCGTGTTAGGCGGATGTGATAACCACTACACCACGGAAACTTGCATGTCGTAAAAAAGTGAGATATAGCTTTTTTATTAAAAAGTAAATATAACTACGTACATTTGCAAGGTATTCAATTTTATAAAGACTGTCATCACTATAAATCACATTTTAGATACACAATAAACAAAAAAATATTTCTAGGTTGCAAGAAACTACAACATAGCAATTGGTTGTGACTAAATAAAACAAACATAATTACTAACGACTTGTGGAAAGTTTTTTATATTGAGAAATCCGAAACCTTCAAGGTTATAGGCAAATAAAAAAATAACCGAACTTTTTAATAAAGTAAAAGTAGCTTGAAAGGTTTATTCAGTAATGTCAACAGGTGAAACAACAAAGTTGCTTGATGTCCTGATCCGCTGTTTATTTTTCTGTTGCGGCTATTATGCATTTTTGAAAAACAAATCAAAATTTAACAAACATGGAGCGATAATGTCCGTTTCAGCTTAATAATTGCTTTTGCGCGATAGTACAATAAGGTTGCAAATCTAATTTTTAGGTGCAGTAAAATTGAAGGGGAGTTAACTTCTAATTTTTGGCTTACGTATTTCAGCTATGATCGCTGGTTTTTTTTATTCCAAAAAACTTATTTTTTTGCATAAATTACTTTCCGGTTTCTAACTACAGTACGACCTGCAGGTGGGCTTCGAATATAGTTAAGCTATGTCCTATGTCTCAGCATGTCTCCCCCGGCTTCACTTAGCCGAACGTGAAGCGCATTATGCTAATCATTGTTGGCGTCGAACAGCGTTAATACAAAAATACTTTTGAAAATATGATAAGTAACTATTTCTAAAGTAACTATAAGAAAATCCAGGTGACTTGATTCGTTTGTTTATAAATTTCTGAGTTTTTCAGTACTTTAGATTCTTCCTTTAACTGTTTTTGTATGTTACCATTTTTTTTATACTATTTTTAAGTTCGATCGAGTCTCTTCCTATTTACCACAACAGTTTTTCTAGCTCTTCTACCTAGCTAAGAATGTGGTTGCCCCCTTCCCTATTTTTCTACTCTGTATTTTGTAACTTTACAATGGAAAATTAATTTTTCGTTGTTTATATCTCTTACTGCTCTTTCAAAGTTTATCAACTTTTGGAATCTCCTTTTTACTTTTCTTGCCGCTGTGCGGAATCTAACTATAGAGGAAGGTCATTTAAACGTCCAGTGGCGTAACAAACACTCCCGCACTGCGGGGGGCTCAAGCCTTTTAGGGGCCCAAGGCGATTAGGGGCCGTCAAAAAATGTATTTTGTATGTATGGCCTGTGCGTCAGCTCGATAAACGGTAGCCTAAATAAAAGCATAAATCCCCATGTCAGCAAAATAACTAGATAGTTGAATTTAGAAATAATTAGTTCAGTTTCGGTTTCAATCGTGAACGTGCATTTATCTACATATTAAAGGCATAACAGTCGTTGTCTCAGCTTTACGTGGGATGGGGGAAAGAAGAGCAAGCGGACTTGGAGCTGATATTACCACGCTCCAGTACTAGCTTCAGTCGCGGACCCGCTGTCGAGGGGCATGTACGCAGCACGGGGTCGTGTCCCACATTTATTAATAACTTAGCCCACTGGCTCCACTAATCTATATATTAAAAGCCGATCTTTGATTTGACTTAACTTTCTGCTTGACTGCCTGCGTACGCGGCCTACTTTTCTCTCCTTAATTCCCTTCCACCTGCGTTCAGTCTCACCTCAGCTGTCGTGAGTAAATGCAGTGTTCGACACGACTTACTTTCAATACGATTTTGTGGGGGGGGGGCTTTACCGTTTGCGTTACGCCACTGTAAACGTCCACGTTTCTCTTTGTTCTTCTATTTTGAACCTTTGCTTTTTTTACTCTAGGTCATTTTCTCTACAAAACTTGTTTTTGTGTAGTAACTTTGTATTTTCTAATTACTTTATTTGTTGTACGAGTCATTGCATTTCTATATTTAATACAGCTATATTTATATTTACATATCAGTTGAATAATCAACGTAATTGTAGAGGTCACGTTTAGCATGTGATTACAGTGTTATACAATTGACATTAATCGATTAGCCCTGATTGACGACCGTTGACGACTTCTTAATCAACCATGTAGAAAATAATATAGAATGCAATTAATTACAATGAGTTAGTCAGTTAATATTATTATACTCGTAACGAATTGGCCGTATCTGAGTAAATTGGAAACTTGGAGGTGGCTATTGGCCTAAAACTGAGCTTAAAGTAATTTGACACCGGGAACGAAAGCTAATCCTCAAAAATTAAGTTTTGCAAATATGGTTATGCAACATTTGCTATGAATTTTTGTAAATTTAAAAATTGGTGCCCAAAGAATGCGCAAAGAGATGTACATCGTTGATGACAGGAACGGACAGGTTGCCGATTTTTAAGTCCGACCCTGCAATAGATTTAAACTAATCTCTAAAAATTCTACACAAATCCCTATACGAGATATCGATATGGCGTTTGTTTTAATTAAACGAGCATAGATGGCACTTTTCAATAGTTCTAGACAAAGCCAGCAGATTATAATAAAGTACCGACACGATTTGACGTTTCTCAAATGGCAACAATTTGATATTTTCTTTGTGTTGTTTTGAATATTTAAACTTCCTTTTTGAAACGAAAAAATAGTTGTTGCTAAAAACTCTAACTGTGGAAACATTTCGCACAGAATTAATAAACTTGAGAAGAAGTAATGTAGCAAGCGGTAGCGGATTAGCGCCACCTGCTGGACGGTCGATGGTCATTGTTGCCTTTTCACTTGTTATATCTATTGGCTTTGGTTCTACAAATGTTTGAAACGCTTTATTTGCAGCTTAGTTTTAGAAATACAGCTGTTGTGGTATGACCATATGAGAAGAATGGCAGACGAGAGATGGACGAGAAGAATCTGGGAATATTAAATCCCAAAATACATGAAAAACGCCGAAAGCCGGGAAAAACCTAGAACAATGATAAAGATATTGCAATGGAAAAAGACATCTAAAGAAAAAGGACTGAGAAAATAGAATGAAATGGAGATTGAGATGCAAGAAACGCCGCAATACATCTATGTATTGTAGAATTTTAAGTTTTTACCAGTGATTTTTGTCGCTTGGTGCCAGAATCGAACCCTGGGACCACAGTAGGTTATACCCTGATGTGCCCTGCAGCTACTTGAAAGAGCAGAACGACACCATTTCCATATGTCCAAAACGTACGATTTTTAAGTCCGTCCCTGTGAAAAAAACTGTTTCTGTATACAGGGTGCTTCAAAAGGTTTTTACGACTTAAACTTCTAACACACACGTGAGGTATGTTCGTGTGTGTAAAAGCAAACAGCTTCAATATCTTAACTCGAGTGACTTATAATCGCAATAAAATAAAACTGCGAAGAAACGAGGTTGGATCGTCACAAAGTAAGCTGTGTCCTATTAAAATATTAGCACATCCAAAATGACACCATGGTTTGTACTTTACAGCTACCGAATAGTCAATGTCCGCAAGCACTGCATCTCCAGGGTGACTTGATTTAAACGACAGATTTGGAAGTTTACACGTCATTTATAACATGTTTGTAAACTTCCAGTTATGTCATTGGATGAAGACATTTTAGATACCTGAGTAAGTATGGGAGTAGGTGTGCCAACCTCCAGCATTTCTCCAACCAAGCCACGTAAGCCCCGCCTCTCTACCAATGAGACCGAAGCGCGGAAGACTTCTACATTCTAGTCGACTGTAGCCGATTTTACTCAGTTTTTCTAATCCGTTCATTAGCTTTTTTTTGCGCTTTTACTCGGCTTTAGTCCGTTTTACTCTGTTTATTTGAAAAAGTTCACTCTATCTGTTCAAATCTCCCGCGCTTCCCTCATTTGTCGAGGGACGGAGTGACGGTGTTAAGAGAAGTGGGGGGGGGGGGGGGGGGGTGGCACAGGTGAAGCCACACCTACAAGTGTACATTACTCTATGTTGCTCCTAGTACATATTTTTCTTTCTTTATTTGACTTGCAGAATTTCGTATAAAATTTGACATGAGGGCATGAGGAATAACATCTCGTTACAAAAAAATTTCTGGGATCTTTATTTGTTTTATATGCGTTAAAAGCAAAATATAGACTTTAAGATTTCAGCGGACAAACATAGTTTGTAGAAACGTCACATTAGTAAAAAATTAGTTTATTATTTTTGGAATTCTCGATTTTGAAAAAAATACCCAAATAAGATAACATGGTCATAGATAAAATGTGCTGGGCCAGTGGATTCATTAAATAATTAATTTTTTTTTCTGTGATGGTTTCTTTAAAACACGTTTGCTGCAGACTACAATTACGTAGAACGTAATGGAAAATGCAATCGAATTAGCGTAGTAATTATGCAATAATTAACATGAAATTAACAACATTACTATTGGTTACATCGAATTACTGCAGAGTAATTAACAAACCGAAGAGAAAAGGCGTCTGTTCGCCGCACATAGAAATAATTTCATTTTTAACTCCCCAGTGAAACGTTTGCCTTTTTCGTATACAGTGTGCCCATTTTCTCATGTAACCCCTAGGTTTTTCAGATTTACGCAACACATGTTGCATGCCATCGGTTGCATTACTGTTATAATATAATTTTATAAATAATGACAATAGTTTGCTATGGATAGAAAATACCTAGTTTGACTTTTTATTATTAAAAAGATGTACAGAGGGCGAGACAGAGGGCTATACCCACAGCGAACTGTTGTTCTCATTTATAAAGTTATGTTTTAATAATAAAGCAACATATGACGAACTCTAAATAGTAAAGAGGTGACATGATAAAATGGGCACCCTGTATTATCAGCTGTTGCGTTTGGTTTTAACTATGGATGGGATTGAGACCACTTGAGGAGTTCTAATGAGAACGAAACGTGTCGTGGTCTATCCTAGCTAAAGTTAAAACTAAATCCTTTATATTTTTAAAGAGAAATTAGCCTGTATTGGTAAAATTAATCAGTATTTTTAGCAGCTGTTATTTTGTAGTGAAATAGTAAATATGTTTCCATGGAATTTACCAAGCACTCCTAATGATTAATGACAGCGGCGTTGTTCGGCGAGCAAACAGGATGGATAACGAGACAAGAATTACTTCATTTAAACAATAGATTACTAGAACCAGCAGTTAGCAACAGTGATGGGTAAATGGGATGACTGTAAAAATCGGATGCCTCTCATAATCGGAATATTCATTCGATATCGTAATCGGCGAAATTTCATGCGACTGTAGAGGAGTCGGTTTGGCAACGGAATTAGGGAGGTCTAAATATTCAAAATGTGTTTGGCATAGCATTGTGGAAATAAAAAAAAACTATATTAGTTATTTTTTTGGGGCAAGCACAATAAAGAAACCAATAAAAGGTTTACAAAGTGTGTAAGAGTGCGCAACAAAGAATTTGTAACGTCATATAATAAGAAATAATTGGCTCGGCAAAAATAGGAAAATCCCTCGAATGACAGGATCAACAGTGCATTTATCCGCTGTTATGTTACCGAGTACGACTGCACGCGCTCGCGCTGTCCATAAATAAAAATCATTCGTATGATATCGTTCGGATACTCTCGAAATACTAATGGGAATATTCCGATTATTTTAAGAATCGGGAAACAGCGCAATTTTCATTAGGATAGTCCCATCACTAGTTTCCACCGCACTTTTTTCGCGCGATTATTTCAGCGCGGAGTCTACCCTGTTTTTGCCGAGCTGCCCGAGGAAAGACGATGGGAACGAGAATTCATTTAATAGAGCATTCGAGAAGCAAGCGAAGGCAGTTTCTTACCTTTCTCGCTACACGAAGTATAGCTATAGAGGAAGGTATTGTGATCGTCATGTAGGATTTGGAGCAAATGCGTTCATTCGCTTTGGGCTTACTGGCCGATATACGAATTATGCCTAAAAGAAAGGTGAGTTTATGCCAAACATTTTTAACCTAAACATTTTCACTAATAAGCAGGTTTTAGGGCCTTGGAAGACCGTTAAATAAGACGCTGCAGAGGTGTCTGTGTGTGTCTGTCTATGTGTACACACTTTACAGTTCTCAACACAGAAAACCCAAGCTCGGCGTAAAGATTGGTACTTGCAGTCGTTTAAAATAGCAAAAGAATGAGGTTGATACGCCAAAAAAGACGAGAAAGGGGAGGAAACTCTATTGCAAAATAAACGCGCTCGAAGAAAAACCTTTGATTCGTATTCTACGCATGTCGAATAACCAATCTGCGCAAACGCGGTCTTCCTATCACCCCCAATGCCCCCCCCCCCACCCCACGATCGATTTTTTGTTTTTTCAAAAATTTACGGAGTTCGGCTTTAAAATCGTTATGAGCATGTTAACTGACAATAGGAACAATCTTCAATTGACAAAACCTCGCTGAGGGGTATCGTTTGGTCGTTTACCTGAACAGTTTAATTGAGAAATTACTAAAAAATCACCCGAAAGTGTATATAACCTGAAAAATTCGATTTTGAGATTACATTGGTTGTGGCTAGAAAACCCAAAATATCATAAAACGATAAAATAAAATGGGGTGGAGGGGTGTGGTTTACTTCAAAATAGACGCTCTCGGAAAAGAACCTTAGATTCGTATTCTACTCATATCGAATAGCCGATCTGCGCAAGCCCGATTTTCCAACCAGCGCCCACCAACCATTTTTCTATCACCAAATTTATGGAATCGATTTTATATTCAAACAAAGAAATGTTTATAATTAATGCAATTAATAAAAACCAAATATTTTTAAAATTATAAAAAATCTTAAAATATTCAATATTTGACAAAATTTGAAAAATTTAATTTTTTGGTATTAAAATTTTCAAAAATTTTTAGATTCATGAAAGCTTAAAAATTAGTAGATCTTAAACTTTTTTAACAATTTTGAAAAATTTGTCGAAAATTAAGAAAATTTCTAATAATTTCAAAATTCTAAAAATTTTTGAAAATTTTAAAAATTTTAATTGTTCTATTTTTTTAATTTAAAAATATTATTGGCTTCAGTATGTATGAAATAGGTTTCAAAATTAAAATTTTAAAACATTTTTAAATATTTCAAGTTTGCAAATTTCAAACATTTTCTAATTTTAATAAATTATCAAAATTTTCATAATTTTCAAAAATATTATTAATTTGTAAAAGTTTTTTTTTTCAATAGATGCGAGGAAAGTCTCGTGGCGGTTAATTTAGTGGAAATACTAAAGAATGTAGTTTGTTTTTCTTTAAATTATTAAATTAATAGACTAACTGCTAACCAACCTCATAAAATTGTCTTAAGCGTAAAATGCGAGAGTTCTGGAAGCTACTAACACATAAAAATGCAATATTTTTTTGATGTGATACACATTTCCAACTAATTATATCTCATTACAATTTTTAAACCTTGTCCAAGGTTGTTCAAAACGACATGAAACATTAATTACGAGATTAAATTTCCTTCACGGAGTTTCTGGTCGAGTACTATTGCTACTAATGCCTAACTACCTTCCTTGTAATAAAAGTAAACCTTTGATGATGCTGTAATAAATAACTTATCTAGCAAATTTTTTCCAAAATCGAACGCAATAATTACTTGTAGTTGTTGTTTATGCATGAAATTATCGTACTCGCATCCGAGTAAATTATAAATTTCAACAAGAATGCATGCAGATCTAATTACAGCGATATGTGTGATAGAGATATGATGTGGACGCTGCAACACAGTTATCTCTTGTACGTACTCGAGTTTGATTGGCCTAGAACATAAATAAAGCGAGCACTTTAATATCAAGCCGGCCTGTCGTTAATGATGACTTTAAGAAGCTGACAGGATGTGAAGCAGGAGGAAAGGTTGTCCCTAATTTTTAAGAAGACGCACTTAACTGTTACAAATTCCGCTCTAATGTGTATCGACATTTATGTAGATCTAGTCGTAAACGTGAAATTATTACTTCCACGTAAAACCGTCCTTTTAGCCCCAACTGCGCCAACTTGTAAGCCTTTAATGGTCGGATGCAAAAACAGGGAACTAATTAATAATAGATAACTTGGAATTAACTTGTTAAGTCGGAGTCCTCTGAAATAGCTTCGGATTTTTATTTTGGCTATTCATTAACTATAACTATGTGTGCGATTCTTAAGAGGGAAGCGGCAAATGAAGTTCTTCCTATAGATGCGCACAACAAATGGCGGCAGGTTTACTCAGCGTAGACAATAAAATCACAAGAACGAGGAAATGTAAGTGGCGCTAAGTGTAAAGTGAAATTTTGCTGTGCATTTCATATTTATTTGTACACACATTTACTTAATGCTTCGTAAATTTGAATAAATCCGTAAAAATTTAATTAAAATGTTCCAACATTTAAGAAAATCTTTATGTAATTAGATAAATCTGCACATATTTGTTTTAAATTTGTGAATATTTAATAAATTTTCACAGATTTAAATAGACCTTTAACGATTTAAACAAATCTTTACACATTTAATTAAATCTCCACAAATTTAAGTGAATCTTTACAGATTTAAATAACTCTTCATAGATTTAAATAAATATTTGAACATTTAATTTTAAGCTGTCACATTGAATATTAACCTGTCATATTTATTTGAACTTGATAGACCCAGCTGAATAAGAAGACCAAGATCGTTTACGCTAGTGGTAACGTTCAACAATTATGAACACGTTTTCCGTATTTCAGAAATTTGTACAATAAATATTAATCATAAATAACAACATGAACATTGCATAATTTATTATTCACATAATAGCAGTTCCTTCAAAATTCTCTTGAAAAAGTAATTTTCAGAATGTTTGGTTAAAGCGTCGAACGCTCCCACCGTGTCTTGCGCCTTACTACCGGTGCGTGTAAAAAATCTTGGTCTCCTAAGACGGCTGGGTTTACCAAAAACAAATAAATGTGACAGGTTAACATTAGATGTGACAGCTTAAAATTAATTGTTGAAACGTTTATTTAAATCTGTAAAGATTTATTTAAATCGGTAAAGGTTTATTTAAATCCTTGAACATTTATTAAATATTGAAAGATTTAAATCAAATATGTGCAGATTTATCTAAATACATAAAGATTTACTAAATATTTGAAAATTTAAAATAAACGTTTTAAATGTTGGAATATTTAAATTAAATGTTCAAGGATTTATTTAAATCCACAATGATTTACTAAAATAAAAAGCATTTAGCTAAATGTGTGTATATATAATAAATATTCGGACAATTTGCCTTAAATACCGCGAAATGCGCAGCAAATTTCCACTTTACACTTGGCGCTCCATAGAGTTGGCCATGTAAAACAAATATTTTATCATAATTCCTACACGTTGCTTTCCTTGCAGTTGACTTTTACAACACTGTCAGAAATTCTGTAAACTTATTTAGAGACACAGGAAGCATTGCCAGTAAGGAGGGTAGTGGGTGGTCATCTATTCGCAACGATGCAACAATGTAAGACAGTATTTGGATAACGATTCAAGAAAGTCCTTGAAAAATCCTAAAATGGGGGATTCTGCTTCGGTACTTCTGCCGCAATATGGTGAAGCAAAATACTTATATTGTGTTCCTAAAATATGCAAGTTTGCCAAGAATTATGATCACCAGATTACAATACACGCGTTTTATACTATCTTACATACTGAATTACGTTCGTTGCATAACGCTTATAAGAATACAAAAGCAGTGAAAAGTCGAAAAAAAATTTTATTTAATTTTTCTAAAACACTTCTATAATATACACTGTGTCCATAAAGTAACTCCCCCCCCCCCCCAACTAACTTTTGAACGACTTGATATTTTTCTACAAAATTTGGTGTGCTGTAATGGGAAATTAAATACTATTTTTCAGACTATATTAAAATTTTGTATCATCCAAAATGGCGACTGGGCGCCATTTTGAAATTGTTTTTTAAATAGAAAGGGGGGTTGAGTGACACCTCATTTGAAAGGTCTTTTAATTCTGCGTCTGATCCTAGAGTTTGAAAGAAAAATATTCAGCCATAACAAAATGGCGGATTTTAAACAAATGGACTCACTCAATTCAAAATTGTTTTGATTTTTTTATCCAGGGTCGAGTGACACCTCATTTGAAAGGTCTTTTAATTCTGCGTCTGATCCTAGAGTTTGAAAGAAAAATATTCAGCCATAACAAAATGGCGGATTTTAAACAAATGGACTCACTCAATTCAAAATTGTTTTGATTTTTTTATCCAGGGTCGAGTGGCACCTCAATTGAAAGGTTTTTTAGTTCTGCGTTTGATCCTAGAATTTCAAAGAAAAATATTGAGCCATAACAAAATGACGGATTGTAAACCAATGGACTCACTCAGTTCAAAATTGTTTTGATTTGCTTATCCAGTAGTCCACTTTTTCATTTGCAGGACAAATTTTCCCAGAATTATCTCAGGTGGCTTGAAATAATATTGAAAACGTTATGTTCCAACAAGACGGTGCGCCGCCTCATTATTATAGGCTTGGTTCTGACTTTCTCAACGGACATTTTTTTGGCAGATCGATTGGTAGGCGGGGGCCTGTAGAATAGCCGGCTCACTCCCCAAATTTAACTTTCTTAGATTTTTTTCTTTGGGAATATCTGAAATCGAAAGTGTACAGAATCCGTCCAGAAACAATTGAAGAACTGGAGCAACGCATTACAGAAGTTTGCAAAAATATCACTCCAGAAACTTATAAAAATGTAAGGCAGGAATTTCATAACCGATTTTTTATGTGCTAAGAAGTGAATGGTAAACATTTCGAACACTTAATTTAATTAATTTAAGCTTTAATTCGTAGTTTTTTTTAACAGACTTCTTTATCTTCAAACATTTGTCATTTTGTTATGGCTGAATATTTTTCTTTGAAACTTTAGGATCAGACGCAGAACTAAAAGACCTTTCCAATGAGGTGCCACTCGACCCCCCTTTCCATTAAAAAAAAATTCAAAATGGCGCCCAGTCGACATTTTGGATGATACAAAATTTTAATATTGTCTGAAAGATAGTATTTAATTTCCCATTACAGCACACCAAATTTTGTAGAAAAATGTCAAGTCGTTCAAAAGTTTGTTGGGGGGGGGGGAAGGTTACTTTATGGACATAGTATATAAAACGGACTTTCTCTGGAGATGGCGCAAAATTCGATTTACCAGCCCCACTTTCTAAACGGTGTCGCCTTCCGGAAACTGTCTAAGCGCTATTTTCCGCGTTTTTGGAAAATTTCAAATCCTCCCTGTTTGATGATTGTACCGGGTGTTTCGAACCGACTTTGAACAAAAGTCCCCTGTAGAAGCAGGTTTGGCCCAGAAAACTCCCGTTACAGATTCACCCATCATCAAATTTTATTCAGTTTAGTTTGGTTCGCCTGCTTCCGTCCATTGTTAGAGATGTGAAAGTTGGGGCTGTAAATTCTTAAAGATTCAATTTCTTTTGCGCCACAAAGAATTAAAATGACTCCGTGCGCGGTTGTGGGGGCGTAGGGGTCAGGTAAGAGGGGTAAAATGATTTTTAAGTTGATATAAAAAATGCGTGTGAGAAATGAGAGCCGTGAGTTTGGTCTGTTTTTACATTTGCCCGCTAGATGGCGCTGAACTTTTTTTTGCTCGCGATTGGGTCCCAAATTGGGATACCTCTGCTGTTCCGCGACCAAAAAGCCTGGACATAAAGCATTATAGAAGAAGTCGCCGTTTGCTGTGGCTACGGTCAAATAGCCACTCAAAAATGTGCAAAAATTTAAAATTTACATTTATGAATGGAGAGATTTCAAACTCTGAGGATTTAGCCGTACCCTTTACTATAACATATCGAAAGGGCAATCCGATCAGTAAATCCGTACACGAACGACACTGCTTTAAATGAAGCACGCAAAATGGAGCATCTCGGCTCTAAATTCAGCTATCGGGGTAAACTTTTTTTGTTAGAAAGCCAATCGTATGATTTAACGACCTATGACAATTTTCGTAATAAAAACCGATTTCCAAAGAAGCCATTTTGATGGTCAAAAAATGTTGAAACGCGTTGGTTTGTAGAAAGCAGCGCCGGATGTCGACATAAAGGACCATATATATCGGTAGAACGATTCGAATATTTCCACTGCCCTTGCACAAACTGCATCGACATATCCCGGTTAGTTTTCCGGCAATTAACAAATAAAAAGTACTCGCGAATTTTAAACCATTTTTGGAAAATTTTCAGATTTTCGAAAGCTTATATTTCAGGAAGGAGCAACGATCGGAAAATGCGGTAATTCCACCAACCGAAAGAGCTCGTCGAAAGCTAGTCGGATTAGAAAACGTCGAGTATTTTCCTGGGCACGCTGTAACTCCGAAACCAGGTTGGTTAGCGAGATGAAATTAGCGCAGCTGGATAAAACTTTTCGAAATCTATAACTCATGTTGCATGTAAACACACAAGCATACGCGCGTTTGCACAAATGCACAATAGGAGAATTAAATGTTTCTTTCTGTAAAATGTTATATATTTTTACGAATTTATAATGTCTTAAAATGTGAAGTTCCTTGATTGTTGTAATTCTGACCCACTAGTTAAAATATAAAGAAGGCAATAAGTCGGGTTAGGTTATTAAGTCATAAAAAAAAATTGGTCCTAAAAGTTATAAAAACATTAAAATAGGTAAGTATATTTTTAAAGGAGTACTTTAGGCTTTTACGTTTTAAGGTAAGCAAAAATTCAATTTTTAAAAACTATTGTCCAGTCGCGGTAGGTCTGTGGGTTAAAAGCTCGCAATCTTATCTGGTCGACCCTAGTTCGGGCTTAGCGGTAAATGTTATTTTATAAATTTGCAGAAGCAAAGACGGCTTGGTAAGTATTGTATCTAAAATCCCAACCATAACAATAAGTCACAATACATTTAACCACGTTGTGGAACCTCAATAGCCACGCCACTCTATTATACTCCAAGAACACTGCTAGGTGTCTATGACAGACAATCAATTCTTATTTGGAAGCAAAACATCAATATTAATGTTGGACAGTATAATTTTAATTTAAAACCTCCTTAAAGGTTACAACATTTTAACATATAAACAATGACAAGTCACTACTGTACCGTCACCAGTGCTTTCATCAAAATTAAGTCTATCTTACGACCCATTTCTAATAAACCATCCTAGACTAGACTGCAGCTGTGGAGGACGGCAATTCAGTGTTACTCGACCAGGGTTAGGGTGTTAAGACTATCCAAACATTGAACGCAAAGCAACAATTTCTAAAAATAATAACGATATCAACAGGTATTAACAGTTTATCATTAAACAATAATTAAATACAACAAACACAACAGTGTCGTTTGTATATCATTCTACAACGCAAATACCTTCGTCGCTTTCTTAATTACTGACCATCCGTAACATTTAGGCAGCATCTGCTTCTCACCCCTTTGCTCGTGTGTTCACATTCCATATAACCAATAGACCGTAAACAAAGCAGTGGACCAACTCGGGTTTTTACTGTAATTTAAGCAAATGCAGTATTTATTTAGTAACAAAAAACTTAACACAATTAAATCCAGTGCAATATAGTAATTTTTTACTATTTTATTTTTTGAAATCTTACCGTTACTCTTAACTGAACATGAAAATGCAACTTTTTGCCAACATATTTTAGCTTAATTGTTTCGACAATATAAATTTATTGTCGGACATTACTAACCGTTCTATATTTAGGTTTGTGCATCTGTTGACTAGCTGTACTTTTATTTTTTAAATTTATGATATCGTTTAATTTTTGGTATGACTTATATGAATTATTTCATCGCTTTAAGTGTGCAGTTTAACAGTCTAGTAAGAATTTCAACTCAATTTAGTATCTAGCGCGTGGTTTATACGATGCCTTAAATCTTAACTTTAAAGTCTTTAATCAAAAGGCTGGACGTATTTGGAATGTTGCTCTATCATACTTTTTTTGTTATTAAAATTACAGTCTTATCAGCTCAGACGTGTCCTTGAGTATTACAGTTTGTGTTGACTAAAAAAAACATAAAAATTGTAAAAATTTGTATGCAGGTGGGATGAAAATCCCTGGCAATATTTTTTTCTATTGTTTAGCAATCAGTTTAAATCATGATTTTATATTTTGTATTCTGTGGTATTGTAAACAATTGACATTGGTGTCGTGGATTCATAAAATACGCAATTTATGATCTTTCCATTAATAGATATTCTGAAGTTTTGCTAAACAGTATTTCTTAACATGCATTCAATGTACCTGATTATAATGTTGGCAATGTTAGTGAAAAACCCTGCAAGTTTGTAATATGTGCATGTTAAAAAAATACCGTTGAAAGGTACAGAGTGATTTTTGGGTAAATCCATAAATGTTTCTTACCTCAATGATTAATAATACCTAGGTCATTACATGTAAAAATCAACTAATGAAAATGGACTTTGAATCTCACCTTCTTTTGCTAAAGTTTTTATGATAACATACGGCAATAATGAAAAATTCAAATTTTTTATTTTTTTTTTATTTACTGATTTTGAGTTAAACCAATACCCCTTTAAAATTTTCACAAATTGCTCTAAATTGGTCGGTCCGGTAGAACTCGCTTTGGCCGAGTCGCCGCCGCCGATTCGCCGCGGCTGCAAATTCGATTAACCTTCGCGGCGAGTCGGTCAGCGGCGAGCTGGGTCTGCGGCGACTCGACTACGGCAAGTCGGCTGCGGCGAGTCGGCGGCGGCAAGTTATCCTCTCCCGGAATTAGTTGATGCGTATAGGATTCAACCAGACATTGCATCTAGTCGTTGTCATAGAGCCTTTAAATTAACTTTACTTTTTTATCGTACGTTTTAGACTATTTGATTTTTTAAATTTCGCAAAAGTATTATTAAAATATTCAAAAAAAAATCAAGTCGAGTCACCGGGTTATTACGGATTGGCAGGTCTGGACGAATGCAAAACGGGCCATAGAGCGTATACATTTGAGCAACAGTACGAATTTAACGAAAACGTTAATATTGCAATGGTATCAGGTGAACAAGATCTTGCCCTATTTTGGAAAAATCAACACAAAATTCGCTAAGGTAAATCTGACTTTGCAACCGACACTAGAAACGACATTTCAGACTCAAGCCAGTAAAGTTATGAAAATTAACGTGCATAAAATTTCGCATTTGTAAGAAGTTTCCATGTTCATTATTAACTTTATCAACTAACACTGTAATTATGAACCGATGAACCGATTTAAAAATCAAAACTCATCTGCGGGTCAAAAAGTGGCAACAAATCAGAAGGAATCAGCGGATTAGAACGGTTTGATGGGTCAGAATGCGTAACAGATCAGAATGAGTCGTCAGATCAGAACGGGTTGACAGATCGAAACAGGCTGATGGATCAAAAAGAATCGATTAATGAAACGCGTCGACAGATCAGAAAGGGTCGACAAATCAAAATGTGTCGACAGATTAGAACGAATTGACGTAGCAGAATGGGTTGACGGATCAGAGCGGTTAACGGATCAGAACATCTCGACAGATCGAAATAGCTTAACAGATCACAACGCGTTTACGGAGCAGAATGGGTTGACGAATGCGAACATGTCGACGGATCAGAAGTGGTGGACAGATCAGAACGGGTTGACAGAGTGGAACAGGTTGATAAATCGCAAACAGTCTGAGGACTAAGACGCATAAGGACCAGGACGGGTTAAAAAATAAGAACGTCCTAAAGATCAAAACGCGTTGACGGATCAGAATAGGTTGACGCATCAAAACACGTTTTCGGATCGGGGCGGGTTGAAAGGGTCGACGGATCAAAATAGCTTGACAGATCAGAATGCATCTATGGATCGGCGAGTGTCGGCGATCAGATAGGTTCGACAGATCAGAACCGGTCGACAGATCAGAACCGGTTGGCGGATTTGAAAAGGTCCATGGATTTAAACGCGTCGACGGATTAGCATGGGTTGACGAATCAGAACGTTTAGAGGCTCGGAGCGGGTTGACGGATCAGAACATGTTGACGGATCAGAATAGGTTGACGAATCATAACTCTTCTGCAGATCGGAAAGGGTTGATGGATCAGAACGGTCAACGGATCAGAACGGGTTGACGGATCAGAACGGTTGACGAATCAGAACATGTCGACCAATCAAAACAGCTTGATGGGTCAGAGAAAGTCTACGAATCGGAAAAAATGGCGGATCAGGACGGCTTGACGGTTCGAAAAAGGTCTATAGATTGAAACATGTCGATGGATAAGAACGGGTCGACGGATCAGAACATGATTGATCAGAATAGCTTGACAGATCAGAATGCATTTACGAATCGGCGAGTGTTGGCAGATCGGAAAGGTTCGGCAGATCAGAACCGGTCGACGGATCAGAACGGGTTGGCGGATCTGAAAAGGTCCATGGATTAAAACGCGTCGACGGACCAGCATGAGTTGACAAATAAGAAAGTTTTGGGGATCGAAACGGGTTGACGGATCAGAATAATGAGTTGACGGATCAGAACATGTTGACGGATCAGAATAGGTTGACGAATCCAAACGCTTCTACAGATCGGAACGGGTTGACAGATCGGAACGGGTTAATGGATCAGAACGGGTTGACGGATCAGCACGGTAGACGGATCAGAATTCATAACATGTCGACCAATCAAAACAGCTTGATGGATAAAAGAACGTCTACGAATTGGAAAGAGTGGCGGATCAGAAAGTATTGAGGGTTCGAAAAGGTATATGGATTGAAATACGTCGACGGATCAGAACGGGTTGACGAATCGCAACGTCTTAGGTTGACGTATCAGCAGAACATGTCTACGGATCAGAACACCTTGATGCATCAAAACGCGTCTGTAGATTGGAAAGGATTATCAGATTAGAATGGGTCTACGGATCAGAACATGTCGACGGATCAGAACAGGTTGATAGATCAAAACGCGTCTACGGATCGGAACGGATTCACAAATTGGAACGGATCGACGGATCAGAACGGGTCGACGCATTAAAACGCGTGGAGGGATCACAACGGGTTGACCATCAGAACGGGACGACAGATTAGAACGGGTTGACGAAGCGCAACGTCCTAGATTGACGTATCAGCAGAACATGTCGTCGGACACATTGATGCATCAAAAAGCGTCTGTAGATCGGAAAGGGTTATTAGACTAGAACGGGTCGACGGACCAGAACATGTCGACGGATCAGAACAGGTTGACAGATCAAAACGCGCCTACGGATCGGAACGGATTCACAAATTGAAACGGATCGACGGATCAGAACGGGTTGACGCATTAGAACGCGTGGAGGGATCAGAACGGGTTGACCGATCAGACCGTCTGCAAATAGAAACAGATTTACGAATTAGAACGGATCGACGGATCAGCACGGGTCGACGCATCAAAAGGGGTTTAAGAATCACAACGGGTTGACCGATCCGAACGGATCGACGGATAAGAACGGATCCACAGATCAGAACAGACTGATCGGCTGGAACAAATAAACGGTTTAACACGAGCTGGAAGGGGATTTTCCTAAAATTTGCTGCAGCGGGACACGGGTCGGGTCTACTTGCATGAGCATCGGCTACGACTTTAAATAACCCCTTAAGTATAAAATCTAAAAGGTTTGCATCTGGAGAAGGAGCAGGCCATGCTACGGCCTCGACTTATCCATTTTTAAGGAAATTCTTAATTCTGGTAAAGACGGTGCGGCGTACCTCCTTAAGATCAAATATAAATTCTGAAGCATATTAGAGCAAAAATTAAATTGACTGAAATTCATGTAGGTTATAATAAGCAAACATTGCTAACTTTTCTTCTTCTATCTCTAGTGATCTAGAATCGGAGATAACATGGCTGAAAAATAATGTTTTTAATTCGGGCTTAGTTAGAATTATGTGAAAATATTGTTATAAATAATCGAAAATAATTAATGTAATGTGGCAAACGTAAAAGGAATGAAAGACTACTTTTTCATCTAATGAATATTCAACATACTGTTGTATATGGCTAAATATTACAATCTTCAGTTAAAGATTCAGCAATGCAGAGACCATCCCAGGTATCTGGGATCAAGTATATAAGGGCGTTAAAGCTTATTTTAGATTCATGTGAAACTGGGTGGCCGCTGACCCTCCCATGTTTTGGTTTACCACCCAAGTATTCGCATCGAGAAAAGTCAAACTTTAATCGCAATATTAATGTGATATAAAGTTGATTTGAAGTGGCAATTAATCGTTTCGTTTCGATTTTCAATTTTCTTATTTTTCGTTCGAAACATTTGATTATTGTTAATTAAATTAGATTTCGTGCCACACATTTAAGAGAATAAATGTGACACCATTACACGGCTAATTTATGGTCGATATTCCGAGGAAAATAAATGTTCTGTTCTCTAGGAACCCAAAATCTGTCTGTCTACGTGTGTGCGTAACTCGTCAAAATCTCACAATCTATTAACCGATTTAAAAAATATTTAATATCCAAGCTTAAACGAAAATACATTAAGAAGACAAATTGTTCAAAACTTTCTAGTTTTCAAATGGCAGATTTTAGCTGGTTTTTAAGATTTTCAACCTAAATTAAGCAAATATGACCGAATGTGGCAATGTGAGAAAATATTACAATTATGAGTAAATGCCCCTTTACTTCTCGCCAGAGCTACTATTTGTAAGACCTAGAAGAGCTTGTAAGCTTGTGCTGCTACTGCTGACGTTTCGTCCATGGTTGCATGGGACATCTTTAGGTCTGCGAAATCTGCTGCTACTGCTAAAACACAACGTCGGCAGTAACATAGCTTGATTACGCAAGAAGTGGGTCGACACACTTGTATTCTTATACACATCAGACTCACAGAATCTGAGCAGTAAGCGGGAGATATGCGTTACAGTTTGCCTTAGCGTTGCGTTGCAAGCAGCGAAATTTTAGGAATAAGTAAGTAGTATATTGTTATAAAACACCTTTTTGTTCATACAGGGTGTCTGCGTGGGAGATATCATCATTGTATCAGATTGATTTTGCGGATTTCTTACACAAAATTAGAAAAAAGTGTCCATGATCATATGCCCTAAGAAGCTTTCTTAAAGAAATACAGGATGTTAAAGTAGGAGCGGAGGGATCGCTTTTTCGGAAATATTTAAGATCAATTTCTGCAATTTGGTTTGTTATTGTTATTTAGGATAAAGATGCACCCAGTGTTCGGGGAGCCCAATATTTAGCAGTATGTTTGACCTTTTGGAGCTTGCCGAATATTCGGTTAAACCGAATATTCGGATAAACCGAATTATTTATCGAGTGAGCCGAATATTTAGCAAATATTCGGCACTTTGTGCACCAAATGAAAACAATACATAATTTCAATTTTTCGAAAGTATTGATAGTACAAATAATTAAAATACATTGACACAACGTTATCCGATTATGTAAAGCAATATTAACACGCAAGTTTATTAATTAACACTAAGTATTCGGCATATAGCCGAATAATTGGTTCTAGTTAGCTAATATTCGGTACTTAGCTAATAGTAGCCTAATATTTTGTACTTGGCTAAATAGTAGGTCTAATATTCGGCAATCGGGAGAATATTTGGCTAACATATCGGCACCTTGACTGAATACCTAGCTGAATATTTTGTCGAATATTCGCCGAAATATAAATAAGATTAAAATACATTGATACAAAGTTATACATTTGGTAGCCAAACGGGACGCTATCCAATTATGTGAAGGAATATTAACTCGCACATTTATTAATTATTACTAAGTATTCGGCATATAGCCGAATAATTGGTTCTAGTTAGCTAATATTCGGTACTTAGCCAATAGTAGTCTATTTTGTATTTCGCCTAATATTCGGCAATCTGGCGAATGTTTGGCTAACATATGGGCACCTTGACTGAATACCTAGCTGAATATTTTGTCGAATATTCGCCGAAATATAAAAAATATTAAAATATATTGATACAAAGTTATACATTTGGTAGCCAAACGGGACGCTATCCGATTATATAAAGGAATATTAACTCGCACATTTATTAACTATTACTAAGTATTCTGCATATAGCGGAATAATTGGTTCAAGTTAGCTAATATTCAGTACTTAGCTAATAGTAGCCTAATATTTTGTACTTCGCCTAATATTCGGCAATCTGGCGAATATTTGGCCAACATATCGGTACCTTGACTGAATACCTAGCTGAATATTTTGTCGAATATTCGCCGAAATATAAATAAGATTAAAATACATTCATACCAAGTTATACATTTGGTAGCCAAACGCGACGCTATCCAATTATGTAAAAGAATATTAACTCGCACATTTATTAATTATTGCTAAGTATTCGGCATATAGCCGAATAATTGGTTCTAGTTAGCTAATATTCGGTGCTTAGCTAATAGTAGTCTATTTTGTATTTCGCCTAATATTCGACAATCTGGCGAATATTTAGCCAACATATCGGCACCTTGACTGAATACCTAGCTGAATTTTTTGTCGAATATTCGCCGAAATATAAATAAGATTAAAATACATTGATACAAAGTTATACATTTGGTAGCCAAACGGGACGCTATCCGATTATATAAAGGAATATTAACTCGCACATTTATTAACTATTACTAAGTATTCTGCATATAGCGGAATAATTGGTTCAAGTTAGCTAATATTCAGTACTTAGCTAATAGTAGCCTAATATTTTGTACTTCGCCTAATATTCGGCAATCTGGCGAATATTTGGCCAACATATCGGTACCTTGACTGAATACCTAGCTCGAGGGGTTAATCATTTACGTATTCAGGTGTACACTAGCAGAGTATTCGAATACATATTCATCTGCATTCACATTTTCCTGTGTATTCAACCATATTCGCGTGAATTCGTAGTGTACTCGCGTATTCATCGTGCATTCTCTTGTATTTGTGCGACCTTGGTTAAAATAATAACTTTTCCGGTCGATTTTAGCAGATTAGACTAGACTAGTTCTGAAGAAATTGAGCATAGTCAGACCTTACATCAGCTGCAATTGTGAGTAGAGGGAGTAGAGTGAGCAACAATGCAGTGAACACTCGAGTAAACAACAAACAGTAAAAACCGAGTTAAAAGCATTAAAACCGTAATATGCGAAGTATCTATAAATCGTAAATGAAATGTTGGACTATGAAAATATTAGAGATAAAGCGAGCTACGGCAAGCTTTCTGTAAAAGGAAATCATTATTAATATATTTTGTTTCATGTAATTGGATTAGTGTACAACTCGAGGTATAGCACCCTTACCTGAGGACAGTTGCGAGCGTCATCTTAATAAAGCCAATAATAATGATTCAGAAAATGACTTCTGGAAGCGTTTCCAATATTATTTAAAGTGCATGTTTCCAAGGTATGTGATCAATTTAATGACATTTTGCGGATTTGATACACCAGTATCGATAAAGCAAATAGAAAATCACGACATCGAAGCCATG
Source organism: Ctenicera cuprea (assembly GCA_958336395.1). Taxonomy (NCBI): domain Eukaryota; kingdom Metazoa; phylum Arthropoda; class Insecta; order Coleoptera; family Elateridae; genus Ctenicera; species Ctenicera cuprea. The sequence continues at coordinate 12,207,832 of OY284495.1, read as the reverse complement.
GAAGAGTTTGGCAGGAAAGATATGGAGTCTTTCCTTCAGGAAAATGCATCTCCGCCGGACTTTTATGGGATTTATCACCAAAATATAATTAATTTCAAAATTTTGCCAGGTCATATAAAACTTACTAGTGTTACCCCAGCGCACAATGCACTGACAGACTGAGCGTTGACTGAGCCGGCTAAATGCTAAGTCATGTGATGCATTAGTTCCATGAGGAGACGCGGCGTTGGTGTAGATGTCGCCTCAAGTAAAGCGCGTTTAGCGGACTTTCATATATAAATTAAAATAATTATTATTGAAAAATCGACGTAGAATAAAAATATGAAAATGTTTCATGTTCCATCTGAGGATAAAGACCTTTCATTGAAAAAAAAATGGTCCAAATTGGTGAAGCGGTAGCCGCTGGAGGAACCGGAGAAAAACACCCTTTGAGCTTTTATATATGTATGGATATTTGGTATGAAAAACTATTTGCTACAGAATTCATTTGATTCATTGCCCAAGTCTGTTGCAACAGCGTCAAAAACGCTATTGAATCTGCCAAAAAATCTACCGAAGAAATGTTTCTTCAGTTAAAAGTGAAGATATTTGAAAGTGACTTTATATCGCAAATAAATACATGTGATAATCATGATTCAGAGGTCTCTGATGTAGGCTTGGAGGAGATTAATGATGACCAAGCCCACAACGAAGACTGTGATTTTCCCGACAGGGAAAGCAGCAGTGATAACTTAAAATTAAATACACCTAATGATATCGCTAATGTTTTTCGAGAAGTTTTTCATACACATTTTTGTGTTTGTTTTATTTGTTTTTTTTTTTTTGTAGGATCTATAATTTATTTTTTGTTTAATAAATATAAAATACACATTGTGACAACTTTAAGTTGTATTGCCAAGGTCAAAGTTTTATTTATTTCTTTGCAGAATGTATAATTTATTTTTTGTTCAATAAATATATATAAAATGTTGTTACAACTATATTGTACTACAGCATTTACCTGTACCTAATAAATATTAATACATAAATGTTTATCGTGATTGTAACTTTATTGCAGTAATTTCTGCTCTCGTATTTAGGCGTACTCTATCCAATATTTATATGTATTCTCTTGTATTCCCATATATTCACGAGTATTCATATGTATTCTTGAGTACACAAACGAATTCTTTGCTGTGTATGTACTTAGTCAGGTATTCGGTCGTACTCATTATGTACTTGCTGTATTTATGTGAAATCTGTATTCGGTGTACACTCATTTTTGAAATGATTAACCCCTCGACCTAGCTGAATATTTTGTCGAATATTCGTCGAAATATAAATAAGAATAAAATACATTCATACAAAGTTATACATTTGGTAGCCAAACGGGACGCTATCCAATTATGTAAAAGAATATTAACTCGCACATTTATTAATTATTGCTAAGTATTCGGCATATAGCCGAATAATTGGTTCTAGTTAGCTAATATTCGGTACTTAGCTAATAGTAGGCTATTTTGTATTTCGCCTAATATTCGACAATCTGGCGAATATTTAGCCAACATATCGGCACCTTGACTGAATACCTAGCTGAATATTTTGTCGAATATTTGCCGAAATATAAATAAGATTAAAATACATTGATACAAAGTTATACATTTGGTAGCCAAACGGGACGCTATCCAATTATGTAAAGGAATATTAACTCGCACATTTATTAATTATTACTAAGTATTCGGCATATAGCCGAATAATTGGTTCTAGTTAGCTAATATTCGGTACTTAGCCAATAGTAGTCTATTTTGTATTTCGCCTAATATTCGGCAATCTGGCGAATATTTGGCTAACATAGGGGCACCTTGACTGAATACCTAGCTGAATATTTTGTCGAATATTCGCCGAAATATAAAAAAGATTAAAATATATTGATACAAAGTTATACATTTGGTAGCCAAACGGGACGCTATCCAATTATGTAAAGGAATATTAACTCGCACATTTATTAATTATTACTAAGTATTCGGCATATAGCCGAATAATTGGTTCTAGTTAGCTAATATTCGGTACTTAGCCAATAGTAGTCTATTTTGTATTTCGCCTAATATTCGGCAATCTGGCGAATATTTGGCTAACATAGGGGCACCTTGACTGAATACCTAGCTGAATATTTTGTCGAATATTCGCCGAAATATAAAAAAGATTAAAATATATTGATACAAAGTTATACATTTGGTAGCCAAACGGGACGCTATCCAATTATGTAAAGGAATATTAACTCGCACATTTATTAATTATTACTAAGTATTCGGCATATAGCCGAATAATTGGTTCTAGTTAGCTAATATTCGGTACTTAGCCAATAGTAGTCTATTTTGTATTTCGCCTAATATTCGGCAATCTGGCGAATATTTGGCTAACATAGGGGCACCTTGACTGAATACCTAGCTGAATATTTTGTCGAATATTCGCCGAAATATAAAAAAGATTAAAATATATTGATACAAAGTTATACATTTGGTAGCCAAACGGGACGCTATCCAATTATGTAAAGGAATATTAACTCGCACATTTATTAATTATTACTAAGTATTCGGCATATAGCCGAATAATTGGTTCTAGTTAGCTAATATTCGGTACTTAGCCAATAGTAGTCTATTTTGTATTTCGCCTAATATTCGGCAATCTGGCGAATATTTGGCTAACATAGGGGCACCTTGACTGAATACCTAGCTGAATATTTTGTCGAATATTCGCCGAAATATAAAAAAGATTAAAATATATTGATACAAAGTTATACATTTGGTAGCCAAACGGGACGCTATCCGATTATGTAAAGCAATATTAACTCGCACATTTATTAATTAACACTAAGTCGGGCATAGCCGGATAATTGGCTCTAGTTAGCTTATATTCGGTACTTAGCTAATAATAGCCTAATATTTTTTGGCCAAATAGTAGAAGAAAGAAAATAGAGATGTTTCGTAGGTATAAAAAGTCCTAAAATCAAGTAAAATTTTGTCCTAAAATCCTAAAAAAAATATATAACAAAACCTGCTAAAATTTTTGTATTCGCAACAACTCTTTATTGGTTGATGTATAAAAATATTTGGGCGTCAATTAGACCTTCATAGCAACTTAATTTTAATAAAATATTGAATGACTTCGTAAACTGGTGCATGTAGACTTTTAGTATTAATCTTAACATACCCGACACTGATACTCTGTATAAAGAAGTAAATGTTGTTGAAGTATAAAAAATTCCGCCAGTTTTTCAACATTGCTTTTGCAACAGCAAACGTTAATGACACAAGTTGAGAAAGTGCTTAGTTGTTTAATAATGAATTAAGTACAGCCTATGGAAAAATAATAAGCCCTACAATACTTCAAGCATTTTTCTGTGTTTTTAGTGCAAGAAATAACGTAGGTACATCTTTCACCAAGCACAAAGCAGGTGTACAATGTTAATTATTTTAAAAACGGCCAGCAAAGTTAACACGTTTAATTTCCTGCTGTTTTAAATTACTTTTAAATTCACTTCCATCGTGTTAAAATTTAAATAAAATTAACAGTTTTAGCAACACAAATTTCTTAAATTTTTATAATCATCTCATGTATATAGATTTGGACGAAAATTTTGCATATTGTATAATATCAAACGCAATTTTCAGGTACAAAACAATCAATAAATTAAAATCGCATGAAGGTTATAAATATCTATTTTTAGCAAATAAACAACAATAACAACAAATTCATTAATAACATCGATACGTGCGGTAAACATGCGAAAATAGAGCTAGAAGAGCGCGATGATCCGCGAAGAAAACACACGATGCATACAGGAGATATAAGAACCCGATTGGTGTTTTGTCCGCATCGAGCAATTAACATTGACCTTATTGCCGCGAGTGGAAAGGCCGGACTTTCGCAAAAATATAACGAGCCGAACGCGGGGTAAACGGCGGGATGTAGGCAGACTGGCGAACGATACTACGATGTGCGCTCGCATTTGGAACCGTTTCACGGGAGGCTGTGCACGCAGCGAGTAAGTCAATCAACAAGCGTGCGTAGGCATGCGTTCTGCGAAATTTCGATATTGCACTATCGCATAAAAGCGTACAAATGCGTCGGGCAGTGACGTCGCCGGTAGGATTGACTGCAACTGCACCCTACATTGTTGCACAGGATTAAATAATCTCTTTCCAAAGCTTCTTTATTTAAAACTTAAATTTTTGTGATTAACCTATTACAAGGTACCCCATTGTTAAACAAAAGCACCGTGGTAGAATCATCCAATCCAACCCTCTCCACATAATTTGCAGTACAATAGCAACACCAGACACCCGCCCAACTAACATTTAAGATATTCGAGTGGTGTAATCAACTATACAAGGGGATCAACAACAGGATGGGACTGGCCCATCGCGGTGCCGGCAGAGTGGCAAAAAAATCACTATTTTTATAAAATATTGATTTAAATCAAAAAAATCTTGTTTTAAATCAAAACAATTGGTTTTTTTGATTTAAATCAATTTTCTGCTGTCTTGAAACCCGTGTTTATCTTTATAAAACAGTACATGTTTTTAAGTTTTCTACCGGCGGAGTGTCAAAAAAATTACTATTTTTATAAAATATTGATTTATATAAAAAAAAATCTTGTTTTAAATCAAAACAATTAATTTTTTGATTTAAATCAATTCTCTGGTGTCTTGAAACCTGTGTTTATCTTTATAAAACAGTACATGTTTTTAGGTGTTCTACCGGCAGAGTGTCACAAAAATTACAATCACTATTTTTATAAAATTTAAGTCAAATAAATCTTGATTTAAATCAAAACAATTTCTGGTGTCTTGGAACCTGTGTTTATCTTAATAAAGCAGTACATGTTTTTAAGTTTTCTACCGGCAGAGTGTCAAAAAATCACTATTTTTATAAAATATTGATTTAAATCGAAAAAATCTTGATTTAAATCAAAACAATTGCTTTTTTGATTTAAATCAATTCTCTGGTGTCTTGAAACCTGTGTTTATCTTTATAAAACAGTACATGTTTAGAGTTTTCTACCGACAGAGTGTCAAAAAAATCACTATTTTTATAAAATATTGATTTAAATCAAAAAAATCTTGATTTAAATCAAAACAATTGACTTGTTGATTTAAATAAATTTTCTGGTGTTTTGAAACCTGTGTTTATCTTTATAAAACAGTACATGTTTTTAAGTTTTCCGTCCACATCTGTGCATTTGTAACACGTGTAAGACTAATATGTTTAAATATACCTAAATAAAGAAAAAGTAAAACACAAACGGGTATTTATTTTGCACATCTGTACGTTACAGAAATTAGCTGTAGACAGAAAGACTGCCTGGTGTTTTTATTTAAATATTTTAACAATAAATGTGATCTATTTGACGACTAATTTTATTCTATGAACATGAGCCATGTACTCCTTAGAATTGCCCATTTATTTTATGTTTAATTGTTTTATTTTTAATAAAAAATCATACATTTGAGTTTGATACTAAACTTGTAATTGCTTTTTCACAATTTTTTTGTTTTTCCACAATAAACATTCGAAAAATTGACGTTTTTGATTTTAATCTTTGATTAAAATAAAAAAATCGCAACGATTTAAATCTTGATTTAAATCAAGTTGATTTAAATCTGGACCCTGGCTACCAGTAATTTCCCGGTGGGCCCATTATTTATTAATTAACATGTGAAGACAAACCAATTATTGTTGCGGCGTTTAAGTTGCGCCGTTTTATAAATAACATCCCGGGCCGTATAGCACGGCCAGTTCGGCCCTGATCAACAGCCAATTTGATTACACGAATTACAACCTTAAGAACAATAATAAGACGGTTTCTAAAATCTATGTCTAAGAATCCGAACCGAGTATTTCAAGGACGCGAAACGGTCGCTTTATAGTTTTAAATCCACAAGCGGTTCTCAACCTTTTTTAAGTTACAACCCACAGCAAAAATTTTACCCTTAGAAGGATCTGTAATAATTTTAGAACGAAAAATGGTCATAACGGCAGCAGGCAACTGAATTCATACTGAATGCACACGATTCTCTGTATGGACAAGAACATGCGCGTGGAGAGTGCACCGTGTTGCCTTACAGGGGAGACAGCGTGCACGTTGCTTTTATTAAATATTGACGGAATATTACTGTGCAGTTCAGTCTTATAATTTAAATTTCGTTATTGATTTATTTTAAGTAATTAAGTTAGAGAATTACGGAGAATTATAAATTAACACGACGGGCCACCTATTATGGCAGAATAGCATCATGGAGCACAAGTGGTCCGTCTTGGTTGAGAACAATTGTCCTACATGACGTGGTAGGTCTCATTTTAATTTGCAAACACAACGCTTTAATCTGGCCAACAGATAACCTTCAATGGAATTTAATAAAACGATAGTCAAATTTGACCCAAAAGTTACTTCTTTTTAATTATTTTGTATTGAATGTACTAAAGTTTTCGAATAGATGACCGCTGACGCACCTCTAAAATTTACAAGGATTCTTAGGTAGTGGGCTCGATTTCTACAGGTTTTGAAAGTATGCCCTTACATGGTGTTTTTTGTGTAAAAACGGCTGATAATAAATATTGTACTTTTTCCTTCACATCTATTTATTTCAAAATTAGATGTTTTTCGCGCTAAAACGGCACGCGACTTTTGGACGACGTGACGGCGGCCGCCAGCCGTATGAATGCCAGCTTCTCTAATTTAGTATTTATTAAATTACGTAGGATAGTGTCTAAATACATTTGTAGTATTAATTTTAACTACTTCCACTTATTTAAACCTTGTTTCTCTCTCTTGTAGCAAGGGAGGGAATTCACCTGGTAGGGCTCTAAAACGAATCACCCTGTATGTTATAATATTACCGCAATAATTGCCAAATTTACTAAAGCATAAAAACAAAGTATTTAGTCGTGTTTTAATATGGCTTTTTCACAATATGCAAGTCGATTTTTACGCTGATTATTACCAGCGCCCAAAGGGCAGTTGACTAAAAGTCTAGGCGCTCAAACCTTTTATGTCAAAAATTTCTAACGCTTCTGAGTTTCAAACAGAAAACTGAAATATATTAAATCCGGAGCTTTTCTCTCTGTCTCAGCTTTTAGTGGTGGAAGACCTCCGCTGTCAAAATATTTACGCGCTGCTTACAGAAATCACAAATTCTCTACGTTATACCATAAAAAAAAAGGATTCCATGGTGTGCAGTATTCGATTGCGATACTGTAACATAATCTTGTTGAACCCTAATTGCACAAAGACACGCGGAGAACAAAGCAGCGCTTTTCGACCACGAAGCAGCTCCTGATTGCAACAGCTTGCGAAGAAGGTGTTAAAGATAAGCATGCTCGCGGTAATATAATAATCATATTTCACTAAGAACAAGAATATCAACTTTATTATCGAAGATTTATTGCATTACACAATATTTCCTAACACAGAAGAACGGTAAATTCTCTCAAGGTTGCAAGCTGTCGCAACCCGAAATGCCACGTCGGAGGAGGCACGACAAGCATCGTCTGAAAAAAGACTCCGATAAAAACATGCTCCAGTAAAAACATTCCCCGCACCAAACAAACCAGGAAAATAATTTCCCTGAAAACAACCACCAATAACACATTCCCTAAAGAAAACCACGTGTATTTTTTTGCTGGTGGATCACTGCATATTCAAAAAAGAGCTTTCCCTTAAAATGATATGAGCTTTTTCTAGCTGATCGATTTATATGAATAAGAGCAAATTTTATTTTAAAAAATTTATAAGTTTAACGGTTTAACTAACTTTTTCCCGCGTTCTTTTAATAAATTGTTTGTAGGGCTTTATTAATTTTTTTGTAAAGATTTTACAGTTTTTTTAAACTTTCTTTCCGGGGCTGATTTTCCAGGTGTTTTTACGATTCTTTTGCAGGTTTTTTTTTGATTTTCAGGAGATTTTCTTTCCGAGAACAGCTTTCGTTCTCGAGAGCGCCGGCGAGCGCAAGGTATTGAGTTAGTAAAAAAAATCGGGAGGCGTAGCCCACGGGTTCTGCTAGTTTTCATGTAAGTGCTGATTTTGTAAACACTCGTCTTCACATGTTCATTGCTTTCTCTCTGGTAAATTTTACACTCACTTATCTATTACAACATTATATATTACAATCATTTAACGTTCTCTTCCCCAACTTACAGTACAGGAAAAAAGACAATAAAGAAAAATGTTAGGAAAATTTGCCTCATTCCTTAATCTACAGGGTGATTTATAACATGTGGGACGCACCTTCAAGATAAATTCGGAATCTGAAAAAATAGAACAAGTTCTAATAAACATGGGTTCGAAACCACTTCGTTACGGAGTTACAGCCTACCAAAGATGGACCTTTTTGTTGATAACTTTCGCAATTGTTGCAATAAGTTATCTAGGTTTTATGTGCAAAAATTATACTTACAAAAACATTAAATTATTTCCAAAACTGTTGGATTTAGCGACTTTGAACCTTTTTTCGTGTATTTTTGTATGCAGAATAAGTTGTTTTAACAAAACGTTTGAAACCTGCAAAGATCTTAAATATTTAGATAAAAATATTACGCAACCTCCTCCTAGCCCACCTCTAGTAGTTATTCAAACAAAAAGATTAGTAGGAATACGAAGGTCAGCCAGTAAAGGTCACACTTAAAATTTTAGTGAATCTATGCTGAAAGTGGGTGTTCCATGTTATGAATCGCTCTGTATATCTAACAAATAATTGAAATCGGCAGTGGAGTGATTGTTTTCTAAACATTCTGGTGCTAATATCTTGCATCTCGATGTTAAGTGTTCAATAGTTTCGCGTTTATCCTGACACATTCGACAAATATCATTTTTTATAAGAGAATTTTCGATACAGTTTTTATAATTTCTTGTTGATATTACTCCATCTAGGATAGCGACTATAAATCTTTCAGTGTCGCCACAGAGGTTTCCTTTGGTTAGCCAGTTAACAGAATGCGGCATGTTGGCGTTTTCAAGGTGTTGTGAATATTTTCCGTGTAAAGCTTTAAATTTCCACTCGTTACAGATTTCAGATGTATTTTTGACCTTTAGATTTTTAGTTTTATAGAGAGGGGAGTATTGCTTTCGTGCAGGTAGTCGCTGCTTCTATGAGTAGAGTTACGGTACAGAAACAAATTGAACAGGCTCTCGCAAATTCAAATTCCCGCTGCTTGTTTTCTTAGAAATCTAATACTCACTGAACTGTACAACGTTATAATTATTAAAAATTACATGTTTGCAAATACGGCAACGGCATGTATTAGTATCTAGTATTGGCTACAAACTGTTTTCTTTGAAAGCTATTATTTTACTGTGGTGCTTTCTATGACTTTGGATGGATGGAATGGAAGGTTATAATTATAAAATTCACACTTTTGCAAAAATACCATAAGTTTTAGTATGGGAAAGTCTACACTTCAGCTTTTTGTAACACCATGTCTGTTTTCTGTAATCGCTCACCTGTAAAACTAACACAAACTAGGTTGCACCATCCAAAAGCATCATTGGAAAGACCTTATTTTCCAAGAAAAAAGGAGGACGGGAAATACTACACTTGCAATATCTTTACAACACACAAATTAAGAACCTCCAGATATTTTGAAACCAGGGCCACTACATCTATCCTACACCAATCAATACTAAATATAGATGCATGTAAGCGCCCGCCGAAGCGCTTCGGCGAATTACAAATTCCGCTTCGGATGTCGGACAAAAATAGCTATAATAGCTTTATTTGGGAAGTTATCAAAAACATGCAAAGAATGAAAAATATATTTTTTTACTAGTGCTAACTGATAGGCGTAGTTAAAATCACGTACCTGCCGGAAAACACGTTGTTGATATTTAAAAAAAAAATACGGCCGTAGCTCAGTGGTAAGAGCGCGGGCTACTAATACAGCGGATCCGGGTTCGATCCTTTGCCCGGTCGTTCTCCCTCGCAAGGCAACGGGAAACCAGCGAGGTGGATTCTTTCCCAAGAAAACCTCCCTGGAGAAGAAGTGCTTGCACTTTCTGTGGTTCGGAGCCCACGTTAAACTGTAGGTCCCCTATGTCTGTCTGTGCAAATTATTTATGGCCGCGCACCAATCACAGACATAAGAGAGAGGTAGTCAACGCCCTGAATAGGGTACTGTAAGAAGAAGAAGAAGAAGATATTAAAAAAGATCGTTTTATTTTTAATTTTTGAAATAATTGAAAATTCTTGTGGATTCTAATAAAGTACTTTAAATAGTCTATCGAACTGGTAAAAGTTTATAACGATCGACGTTTGCGTTTTTAAATAAATAATTAATCAATATCAAATTTTTCAAAAATGCTTGGAAGGCGTCAGACTAAAATTTCAAAAATAAATAAAAAATTAATTTGTAGTTCAATGCAAGCTCTAGCGGTTCAGAAAGTTAAAACAAAAATGTTTATTGAAAATTTTTAAAACTTTAAAGCAGCGCCATTGCGATCGTTTTCAGATTTTCGAAATTAATTTTATTTCATCGTATACTACTTATAAAGGGTTCCCAAACAAGTTGTAGCTGATCCCGATCAAACAACTACTTTTTGAGTAAATAGGCGTTAAAGTCGAGATTTTCAAAATACTGTAGCAGCCGCCATTTTAAAGCTGGAGAATTAGGTAAAAACGTTTTCGATTTGCCTTAAGTTCTTCTTTCAGATTCCGCTGTCAAAATTTGTTTTGGAAAAAAACGTTCCAAAAAATCATGTCTAAATTCCGTTTCCGCTTTTGGATTTTTTTAAAAAGCTTAACTAGAACTACAATTTTCGATATACCTGTTGATTTAAAATGTCATCAAAATCTGTCCAGTACTTTCGCCTGTACACGCGTCAGCCACACACACACTCACAGACAAACTTTTTTTTTTAATTTTTTTGTTCCTTGGCCCCAAAACGTGCATTTCCGTTAAAATTTACGTTTCAACAATTTTCATGAACCAATTATTTATACCAAAGCTATGGTAAAGTAAAAACAAGGTGACCGGTTACAAAAACAGTTTGTGCGGTTACAGGCAGCATGTGAGCAGTTACATGTTTTCTGTAACCGTATTTTAGTAAAGTAACGTTATGCTAAAGTATCGGCAATAAACTCCTAGCGGTAAAAAAGGTACCTGATGTACGGCAGATCCTAGAACCGGTGAACATACAAATACTTTACTGGTTTTGTTACATTTACCGTGTCCAAAACCAAAAATAAGAGAATAAAAGTAACTAAAATATAAGTTGCAACCAACAACACCCTTCTGTTTGCAGAAAGTACAACTCCATCAGAGATATTTTAGGCACTTTGAGGTAATTGTAATAATTATTCAACATCATAAATGTATATAATGTATAAATTAAGTTTGGAAATTCGTTTCCCTTCTCTTTGTCTAAGCTTTTTTGTTAATCATACTGTATATCGCTTGTTCTAATTTTATCTGTACCCGTTAGTAAAAAGTCATGTACGATCCTGTACATTCTGCTAGATTTTTTCGTTTTTCCAAAGATTCAATTCATGGGCGCACGACGGGGGGACAAGTGGGGCCAATTGCCCCCGTTCAACAACTTCGCCTCTTGGCCACACTGTGGTCCAGACTAATTAAACCCCTGCGATAACTTAGCTTACGCCAAACTTAAAATTCTTTGGCGTGCCCCTCTCCCCCTAGAAAACATTCTACTGGTGTTTATGAATTAATTCTTACAGAATGCTAAAAACGTAAAACAAAATTAACCTGGCAAAACATTTTCCCTTTCCAAAACAAAATCCTATTACGCCTCGTACATCAGTGAAATTCATTAACAACTAAATTTAAAAATGAGAAATGTCGAGCAACTTTCAGATTGACAGGGTGTACAAATCAACGTAGAAATGCAGAGCAATTTCACGGTGTCAGTTCGTCGTAATCAATCATTAAGAAATGGCAATGGCCTACGAATTTAAGCAAACGCGTCCCACTGCGGTACGGGAGAGAGAGATGCTGCTACCATTTCCTCTTATCTGATCTCTCTGTAATTATAAGCCAATTCTGTTTGTGACTGCCTATAACCTGTCCTACCGCAATTTATTATATTTAGATAATATTTTTCCAGTAAGAGGTATAATGAAACGTTAATTTGTTTTAGTCGAGATTGAGTCCAACCAGTCCCCTGTATTAGCGAGTTGGCAAAAAAGTGAACTGAATAACTTAAATTAAAATAGCTGTATATTACGATCGTTCTCGGTTCGGCGTCCCTATAAAAACTGCGAAATACAGTTAGCGCGCATGATTGCTTTCTAATGAAGCTGAAATCTTATAGTTAAAACTATAAAATCGGGGAATTAAGTGATCTTACTACTCGCCGATTCGTCTCATTGTAAAAACCACCGAACTGTAATCGAGCTATAAAAGTATTGCAAACAAGATTCCCAAACTGAACGTTATTCTTCTGATAAGTATTACAAAATGAAAAAAGAAAATGTAGCTTCACTTCAGTTTACTTTACTTACGTTTCAGCACGTTATTCGCTTCGCCTTTTTATAGCTTGAGATTTCTTAACAAATTATCCAAGGAGAAAAAACGTTTACAGTATTATTATTATAATAGTACGAGTTATTTGTTTCTAATTAACAGGCTGAAAACTTAATTTTAACATTTCTGCTCCGCTGAAGTCTTGTGTTCTCAGAATCGCTAATTCGCCATTACTACAGATGATGGACTTCGTTAATTTATTTAAACAGAAAAATGTGTGCACATCGCTATACTTTCCCATACTTAAAAGACTAATACCCTATTGGTGTAAACAAATATGTTATACTAGCAAATCCCGTGGGCTATGCTCCATGATGTTTTTGTTTCTTATTTTAATAATAAATAAGCTAATTAAATAGGTACGGTGTAGCAGGGCGCGTATCGTAATCCTAGTTTTATAAATTACATAGCAATTATTGTAATTATTTTTATATACAGGCTGTTGCAAATTCGAGCCTCACCATGGGGATCTCGATTATTTGAAGAGATAGAGAGTTGGTTAAATTGAGGCAAAGTTGCCAAATTTTATGCCTAACAATAATCTGTAAAGAAATTTAAAGTAGCCACTCTGGTTTTTCAGATATCTGAAAAATACTGAAATTTTAGACTTTTTATTTTCAGCTATAACGCATTTATCATTTATGCTACATATTTCTAGTTCACGCATTATTAGATCACCTTTTTATGCTGAATCTAAATTTTTTATCGTTTTCGACTGTCAATATTTTTTTCTTGTGGTTGACGTTTTAAATTTATTCATATTTGGATAGAGTTTTTAATTCTGATTTCAACGATGTGTCACACTTTGCATTTTGTTTAAGTTTTGCGCATTTTATTACAGAAAATAAAAATTTCATAAGAGTGCCATGGAAAAGGCCACGTCATTTAATTTATTTTGAAAAAAATTCTAGTAGGCCATGAACTGATGGAAGTAAAACACAACACTTCTCTCATTTATTTTTACTTTTAGATACATTAAATATGCGAAAATTTCAGAAAACTTTTTTGAGCATGTGCAGCAGGTTAAGTTATTTTTTACAAAAACAAATAAATGACAAAGTCTCTAACATACATAATTTACCAACTGACATAACAAATTTGAATAACAGGTTAAATGAATACAACGGATAACATTAGAACTAACCAATACGAACAATTATTAAATAAACGTTCAAAACATTTGACACCTTTGTAAAACATGCTCAGAAGTTCGTCTAAAATATACTCCATAATATGCGTGTTAGTAACTGCGTCATTCATTTATTTGTGTAAAAAATAACTTAACCTGCTGCCTACGCTCAAAACAAAGTTTTCTGAAATTTTCGCTAACTTAATGTATCTAAAAGTAAAAGTAAATGAGAAAAGTGTTGTGTTTTACTTCCATCAGTTCATGGCCTACTAGAATTTTTTCAAAGTAAATTAAATGACGTGGCCTTTTCCATGGCACTCTTATGAAATTTTTATTTTCTGTAATAAAATGCTCACAACTTACACAAAATGCAAAGTGTGATACATCGTTGAAATCAGAATTAAAAACTCTATCCAAATATAAAAAAATTTAATGTCGACCATGGGAAAAAAATTGACTGTCGGAAACGAACAGTGGTAACAGTTACACCATATCTGATAAAAAATTTTGATTCAGCATAAAAAAGTGTCCTAATAATGCGTTAACCAGAAATATGTAGCATAAATGAAAAATGCGTTATAACCGAAAATAAAAATCCAAAATTTCAGTTATTTTCAGATATCTGAAAAACCAGAGTGGCTTCTTTAAATTTCTTGACAGATTATTTTTGGGTATAAAATTTGGCAACTTTGCTTCAATTTAACCAACTCTCTATCTCTTCAAATAAGCGAGATCCCCATGGTGGGACTCGAATTTGAAACAGCCTGGATAATAAGTCCGGACCCCTTCGGCCTGTCTCAACTCGAGAGGAATTCGGCTCCAGCAGCTATTATGAAACCAAAGCGGCGCGCGATATGTATTATTTTGTAAGCAAAGTATTCTGGATTTTCTAATACTTTAGATGTTGTTACTTACCATATATTTAAAGGTATTTTAGTATTAACGTTTCACGGCGCAACAATGACTGCAATAACATCACACCGTTTTCACTACTGTACCGAAAGCATAGCTGCATAATAGTCATATTATTTGGAATTTAAAAAAAACATTTTAAAAATAAGAGGACCAACTTCTCCGCCAAAAATAGGGCGGAAAGGAAAAATTAACCCCCCCTCATTTTTTCATCACCTGACAATTAAGTTGTGAACTTTATGTTTATATTCCTCATGAGCAATTTAGGTTGGGAGTGGCATGAATTTTCGATTTTAAAAAATGCATAAAACGGCCTAACAGAGAAATTAGTGAACTGACACAAACCCAATTGTAGTTTATCCCTGTCTGCCTGAGCCTACAAAATTTCAATAAATTGTGGCCAGTTTTTGCGTAATATGTTTTTGAAAACTTCACGCCACAAATTTTTATTTATAAACCAGAAGAACTATTACACAGGGTGTTTCAAAAATGAACGGTGTCCTTTTAAGGGTGTGTTTCTCTTATGAAAATAAAAGAAAAAGTTGTTATTAACATGGGTCCGCAATTGCTTAGTTATCGCGATACAGGGTGTTGGAGATTGTAAAAAAATATTGATTGTTTTCATTTATTCGGAAATGATTAGGAATTAAATTTTTAAAATTACGCAATACGTATGTATGTTTTTGTGGCATAGGTAGAGCCTATTAGTCAGTTTTTTCCTTTTTCCAGTGGCGTAGCTACAGGTGTGTATGTAGTTGTAGATATTTCGAGAGGGAAAAATGGTACGCCATTGTTTTTTTTGTTTTGATACAATTTTCCAAATGCTCAACTAATTTATGGTTGAAAGGGTCTCTTAAGCTTTTTTCCAACTATTAACCGTTTTCGTGTAAATCACACTTAAAAGATGAAAAACTTGACTAAACATTGAATAAAAAATTGTATCAAAAACAAAAACAAAAAACAGTGGCGTACCATTTTTTTCTCCCAAAATATCTGCATACACACCTGTTGCTACGTCACTGAAGAAGGAAAAAACTGACTACTATGATCCACTTATGCCACATAAACATACATATGTATTGCTTAATTTTTAAAATTTAATTTCTAATCATTTTCAAATAAATAAAACAAATCGATATTTTTCACAATTTTTAACACCCTGTATCTCGATAATAAAGCATTTGCGGATCCATGTTAATAGGAACGTTTCCTCTTATTTTCATGAGAGGAACATGCCCTTAAAAGGGGCATCCGTTTAAGGGCATGTAAGGATTTATTTTTGAAATGCCCTGTATAGTTCCAAATTTCATTCCTATCTGTTAACCCGTTTTTGAGTAAAAATGCGTTAAGTCTAAACACTGCAAACCACTTCTGATTTGTCTAAAGGCAAAGTTTATTACAACTTAGAGTTTATCGTTAGTAAACCATAAATAACCAAATTGTAGCAACAGCAGTGACAGCAAGATAAATAATTGCCGAAAATAATCAATAAACTGAGTGGAGTTGTATGAGGCCGATACCGCTGTCGTATAATGGTAATAAATTTTTTCGAACAGCAAGAGCCCGTCGTGTTGTTATGCTGTGTTGTTATGATGAGACAGTTAAGTGTTTAATATATAGATATATTACATTGTAGCTCAGCTAATTACTATAACATTAAAACAATGGTGACATTTTGGTGCTCCTATAACGTCAGCTACGTATTGTATTCTGTACATACCTACACCCCCACTTAGATACAGTCTCTAAACCGCTACGGGGAAAGCTAGCCGAAAACCCCCCAAAAAAAGCAAAAATTTCGTTTTTAATTTTGCGGAGAAACTTACTTTTTCAACATAAAAAAAAATGCGATGGACAAGAAAATAACAAAACGGTGAGTAGGCTCTCCTAATTATAAGTAAGGGGACCTGTTTATTATTTCCAGAAAACTGGAAATGTGAATTCTTGGAAGAAAATCACGATGAGTAACCAAAAATGTTTTTATTAAAAAATATTGCTCAAAAACTGGCAAACACGATTTTCTTTTACATTTCGTAAGCTCTTAGAGCTAAAGATAAGCTACAATTTGGTTCGTGTCCCACTCCGCTAACTGCTATGGGACAACTTTTTTGAATATCGAAAATTCTCACCCTTTTATTTAATAAACGGGGGCCAATAAAACAATACTGTTTAAATGTTTAGGCTAAATTGCTCATGAGTGATAGGAGAATAAAACTGTTAACTTAATTTTTAAATACGGCAACATTGGGAGGGAGGGGGGTAATTTTCCTCTACCACCCAATTTTTAGTTTTCTTTAATTCCATGCAATCTTTTTACAAAAAATCAAAATAATCGATTTTTTCACAATTAAACTGCAGCGTAGTATTAATCCACTCTCGCTCTCTCTCTATCTTATGCCCATGCGTTGAGCGATGTCTTACAGCGCGTGACCGAAGTACACACACATACAGCTATCTGTCGACCTTCATTCACTATTCACTCTTTATAGTCAATGTTGGACCGTAACACAATGAAAAATTATAGGTAGGCACTGCCTACCGTGTTTAATAGGGCTAACCGCCACTGCTTTTGTTATACTTTTTTCAGGGCGGGCGTAGGTATTTTATATAGAAAACAAGGCAAAGTATCTAGCCTGGACTTTCCCATACTTAAATTTTTTTAAAGTATTTTTGTATCAACGTTTTAATCCTATCAAGTACCATAAAAGGGCTACTTTCAATTTCTTCTTTATAACGACTATTTTGTTGACTATAAGAAATTGCCGTTAATTAATATTCAGTATCCACAAAATATTTACAACTCTACACGCTTAACTGCACTTATTCCTATAGACATTTCAATTCTAAACTTTTTCGATTTGCTACAACCTGCATAACGAGATTTAGCTGAGCTATCCTAAGGATATTTTAATATTACGCTTTCTAGTTTTTCCCAATCCTCTAGTTCCTCTGTGACGCCTTCTGTGCATTTTTATATTTAAAAAAAGCGTGTTGATTGAATAAGCGAGCGATTAAACTGCCTTGCTAAAGCTAAATCCATCCATACATATATAAAAGCTCAAAGGGTTTTGTTTCTCCGGTTCCCCCAGTGGCTACCGCTTCACCAATTTGGACCATTTTTTTTTTAATGAAAGGTCTCTATCCTCAGATGGAACTTGAAACATTTTCATTATTTTATTCTACGTCGATTTTTCAATAATAATTATTTTAATTTATAATATAAATGAAAGTCTGCTAGACGCGCTTCACTTGAGGCGACATCTACACTAACGCCGCGACTCATTGTTGGAACTAATGCATCACGTGACTTAGCATTTCGGCGGTTCTGTCAACGCTCAGTCTGTCAGTGCATTGTGCGCTGGGGTAACACTAGGATTGTTTATCAGTGAAAGCAGAACAAGATTCTAAACTTATTTTGTAGGGAGGCAATAGAAAAACTTCGATACTAAAA
Source organism: Ctenicera cuprea (assembly GCA_958336395.1). Taxonomy (NCBI): domain Eukaryota; kingdom Metazoa; phylum Arthropoda; class Insecta; order Coleoptera; family Elateridae; genus Ctenicera; species Ctenicera cuprea. The sequence goes on along the minus strand of OY284495.1, from coordinate 12,189,827 downwards.
GATGAGTGATCGCTCGCTACTTGTCAGGTTTTCGATTGGGGTAACTAATTTTATAGTAAATGTTGGAGCTCGAATGTTAAAAAAATCCCTTCAAAAATACATAAACAAAAGCGTACTGCGCTCATTTTTAAAATATAATAGCAGTAATCTGACTAAGCTTCTCCAATGTTTTCACCTTTTGTGGGGAGTACTGAAGAGAAAGTACCAATTCAAATAGTTCCGCGTCGCGAGTTACAGATTTCAGGACAAGTAATTTAAAGATTGCAGAGCTTTACAATCGTATACACCAGCGATATGAACATATCAACGCTATTTATATATTCCTTTGTATCGTGTAGTGTGATTTCCAAGATTTGAAAAGCAAAATAGCTCTCGTGCATATTCTCTTTGTTACAGTTCTTTTGAATTAATTTAATGCATTTATTTCTATAGAAAACATCAATATCATATCATATATGCACAAATTTATTAAAAAATGGAAAGAACATAAATAAATAAATTTTAAAAATAGCTTTAATGTAATATATGCTTATAGGATTTGTCAGATTTAATAATATTTAAAAAGCTCAACTACCCTCTCTTCGTCAAGTGGACTAACGAATTTTGTGACGAGACGACCTGGCTGCAACAGTCTTAAAATTTATAAAAATTTGTTTTGTTGCTTTGGTTTCAAGAAAACGCGCTGGTGGCGCTTTAAGTGGATTGCAATCTGCAGAGAGATCGCTTCAGAGCGCCGTTATTCCTGACTTAAACTCTGAACCAGAACAAACCGTCTTCTTCAAAGAACCAGATTTGAATAAACCGCGATTAACCAGAGAGTTTAATATATTTAAATAACATTGAATCAGTAAAATTTCGATTTTCTTTAAATTTTATTTTCTTTATTTTATTTTGACTGCCAGGCTACCAGAAAATTTTTTATTTGTAGTAAATCTGAAAGCAGAATTCCTTAGTTTTACTTTCACCGATTTTCAGCAAAATTTTCTTTGCTTACCGACCGACAAGTTATGAGAATTTTGCTACGTAAAACTAATTTTATGTCACTACCCTATAAAGTCCTAATTACTCGATAATTTTGATATTTCAAATGGTTTTCAAAGATAGCTTATAGCTTACTTTCACCATGCAAAATTCCAGAAACCAATTTTAACTGGTTAATTTTATTTGCAGCTTATTTACTTCAATTATCAATTTCTAACTTAATTAAAGCCAGTTCATTTCTAATGTATGTTTGCCGAGAGGTTTGTAAAAAAGAAAACAAAATGGAAAGGTCTAGCGGTTGGGTTTTTGTTGTTCATTTAGCTTTAACCAGGGAGCACGTGTGACTTTCTGTCAGGGACGCGAACAACATTACTCCCCATTAAAGCCAGTAAAAGTGTAGTTTCTGTACTTACCTGAAGAATTCACCAAAAAACACACTACAAACTAATTTACCAAATAATCAAAATACCTGACAAACCGAGCAGAGCTAAAGCGCGGAAACGTCGCATCAAGCAAATATTCACATTTATTTACAAATGATTTTATTATAGGCAGCTGTGGATTTCTTGTTCGAGTGAATAATAGCTACATCTTGAATGTGCACAATTTCATTTTAATTACAGAAAGCATAGAGGTTAAGCGGTAGTCTGTTTCGATCAGAAAACGCATAACGGTAAATATTCGATTGGTCCTTCGACAGCTGTTCTGCTTTCATCGGAAGAAAATCAATACTCACTATTTTCAACCCTTCAGCAACCCGAGAGAGGGGCGTACTGTTCCAAAGAGATAAATCAGCCAGTAGCGTATTGTTACGGAAAGTCAATTTACTTAATTCCATATAATTATTGTAAACAATATAATATAAGGTAATCATGAAATAGACAGTGAGGTATTTAAAATTGTGTAAATAGGGTTAATAAACAAAATTGTATGTAATTTTTATTCAGTCTTCTGTTTATTTCGTACGAATTCTGGCTTCTGAGTTATCCAGAGTAATTCAACCTTTTCCGAACCTCTAGTTTAGTGGAGGATTGACGTATTACATGATCTGCTGTCTAGTATTTTTTATTAGCAACTGCTCTATACAAAAATTTAATAACAACATTTTTGTAAGTATTTGCTGCTATGGATTCATAAAATAAAAGTTTTGTTTTTCCTGAAGTTTGCTAAACACTCTGAAATTATGGTCACAACTCCCATAGTGTACTTTGCTCAGTTTAGTGATGATAATAAACCACCTTGATCATACCTTTTGTTTTGGTCACAACGCCTACCTGGTCATAACCCCAAATTACTTCATTAATCACAACTACAACATTGCTCACAACGACAAATTATAGGTTTAGAAACTTCGGTCACCTTGGTCACAACGCCCATGTTTTGTTTTGTTAACAAGACCTAATTTATTCCGTTGTTTTCAACTACTTCCTTGATCCTGACTCTTTTCGACCACAACCGTTACCCACTTCTCATTTAGGTAAAACTTTGAATTCAAATTCACAACTGACTCTGTTTTTGGCCACAACCGTCAGCTTGCTACCAACGCCCAATCATCAATTTGGTTGCTAATGCCACCTTGGTTTCGACGCCCACTTTTTGTTTTTGTCAAAAGTCTTAATTTACTTTGTGCTCACAACTACCTTTTGTTTGACAAAAAAGGCTTTGTGCTTATCTGATTGGATAATCGACATTTAACTATTTAGCTTGTGACTAAAATACAAAGTGGGTGTTGTGACCACAGTGTCCGTAGTGACTGAAATAATAATTTGATGTTGGGACCAAAAATCAGTTGGGGGTTGTAACCGAAATGGCAGTTGCGAATTGTAATATGAAAGACATGTTGAGTTGTGACCAAAACGAAAAGTGTGTACTAATTAGTCGTACTTCTAAAACGCGCTATTTGCTTTTATTTATTTATTTACAAAATTTACTTCACTTTTTAAAGAAAAACGAAAAACAGTTGGTAAATTTGCATTAGTAACAACATAACTTTCCTATAATCTTGTCGCCAATTATCGACTTTATAATTGCAATGCTACTTAAGAGTTTTTCAATTACTAAAGCAAAAGCAATTTCTCTTGCTTTAATTTAAACATAGTATTGATTATTTATCAGAAACAGTCAGCATCGGGGTCATATTCCCATAATACAATAATTTTCAGTTATTCACTTCCGCTTTCCTAAATCACAGAACTTTCCGCTAATATATAATTAGCGCTGATAGCTTACAAGCTCATTAATTTAATCCGCTTAGAAGATTTGTGGATGCATATTGCGTAACCAGTCTAAAATACTTAGGTGTGTGATCACAAATGACCCAAAATCTAGAATTACGGTACTTGAATTTTCGCTTGATCCGTTAATCATTTTGAATATTCTCGTTTAGTTTCAGCTAATATTTTTGAACTTTTTAACTTGCAGGTATTCAAGCTAAGTGAACGAGTTAACTTTTTTCGCAAAGTGTCCGGTTGTTAGGTGAAAACTGCTTCTGTAGTAATTATAAATACCTTCAAAGGAGAATTTGGTGAACTGGAGCAATTAGATGCTTTCTGATTAATTATGCTCTGCTTTCACATAGTAGACACCTACCAAGTTTTTGCCACATGCCTGTCATTATTATTTTTCAAAGATGTGTTTTTCTAGTACGGTATTTTACATTCCCTTTTGCACTAATTAAAACGCCCAAGTTCTTTGCATCCACAAATTAAAGTTTCTAGTACGAAAATAGACATGTGTATCAAGATGAATCAACAAACTTGAGCGTTTCTAAAATTACGAATACTCGAATTATTTTGATGACTGAAACCAAAATAGGCCCAATACTTAATATAAACAACACTCTAAAAATTCTTTTTTATTATCAATATAAATTCGTGATAATAATTAATATTTTATGTAAGTTGATTTGCTATTAATAACTGGTGTATTTTACCAACAAGAGAAAAAGGTTTTTCCTAGATAGACAAATTTGTGATTACAGTCTTTATATGTGCTTAAAGTTTACAGGAAACATATAACCTTTGATGAAAATACCTAATAAAAATGTGTTTAGCAACAGGAAAATTTTAAAAACTTGTATAATTTTGACAACAGAAAGCAAACTAAATTTATCGAGTTATTATATATTAAATTATTAGTCTATGTAAAAGTAGGATGTTTTCTTTTATAATACAAATCGGACGTTTTCTCGGAGCAAAGTAATAAAAAGTACTAATTAAAAGCATTTGTTGTTGTAATGGTGCTTTATTGGCTAAATTTATTAGATTATTTAATGGAAAAATACTCGCGTTCGTAGGAGTTTTCTGCAGTCTGTCCTCTGTCCTCTCTCCTTCCTCTGCTCTCTAACAATTCTTTCCTCTGCCCTCTGTTAACTTTCCTTTGTCCACTGTTCTCTTTTTTTGTCCTCTGTTCTCTGGCCCCTATCCTCTTTCCATTATTCGCTGTATTCTGTCATCTGTCCTCTCTCCTCTGTCTTCTATCTTCTATCCTCTGTCATCTGTACTCTGTTTTTTGTCTTCTGTATTCTCCGCTTTCCGCCCTCCGCCCCCGCCCTCCGTCTCTTTTGTCCTCTGTCGTCCACTGTTGTCCGCTATTACCCGCTGTTGTCTCCCGGTGCCCCTGTTGTCTGCTGTTATCACCTGTTGTTTTGCTGTTGTCCCCTGTTGTCTGTCATCTGTTCTCTGACTTCTCTCTCCTCTCTCCTCTGACTTCTCTCTCCTCTGACTTCTCTTTTCTCTGACTTCTCTCTCCTCTGACTTCTCTCTCCTCTGACTTCTCTGTCCTCTGACTTCTCTGTCCTCTGACTTCTCTGTCCTCTGACTTCTCTGTCCTCTGACTTCTCTGTCCTCTGACTTCTCTGTCCTCTGACTTCTCTGTCCTCTGACTTCTCTGTCCTCTGACTTCTCTGTCCTCTGACTTCTCTCTCCTCTGACTTCTCTGTCCTCTGACTTCTCTCTCCTCTGACTTCTCTCTCCTCTGACTTCTCTGTCCTCTGACTTCTCTGTCCTCTGACTTCTCTGTCCTCTGACTTCTCTGTCCTCTGACTTCTCTGTCCTCTGACTTCTCTGTCCTCTGTCCTCTGTCCTCTGTCCTCTGTCCTCTGTCCTCTGTCCTCTGTCCTCTGTCCTCTGTCCTCTGTCCTCTGTCCTCTGTCCTCTGTCCTCTGTCCTCTGTCCTCTGTCCTCTGTCCTCTGTCCTCTGTCCTCTGTCCTCTGTCCTCTGTCCTCTGTCCTCTGTCCTCTGTCCTCTGTCCTCTGTCCTCTGTCCTCTGTCCTCTGTCCTCTGTCCTCTGTCCTCTGTCCTCTGTCCTCTGTCCTCTGTCCTCTGTCCTCTGTCCTCTGTCCTCTGTCCTCTGTCTTCTGTCTTCTGTCCTCTGTCCTCTGTCCTCTGTCCTCGGTCATCGGTCCTCGGTCCTCGGTCCTCGGTCCTCGGTCCTCGGTCCTCGGTCCTCGGTCCTCGGTCCTCCGTCCTCCGTCCTCCGTCCTCCGTCCTCGGTCCTCCGTCCTCCGTCTTCCGTCCTCCGTCTTCCGTCCTCAGTCCTCCGTCCTCCGTTTTCCGTCTTCTGTCTTCTGTCCGCTGTTCTTTGTCTTCTGTCCTCTGTTCTCTGTTCTCTTCTCTCTTCTTTGTTCTCTGTTCTCTATTCTCTATTCTCTGTTTTCTGTCCTCTGTTCTCTGTCCTCTGTCCTCTGTCCTCTGTCCTCTGTCCTCTGTCCTCTGTCCTCGGTCCTCGGTCCTCGGTCCTCGGTCCTCGGTCCTCGGTCCTCGGTCCTCGGTCCTCTGTCCTCGGTCCTCGGTCCTCGGTCCTCGGTCCTCGGTCCTCCGTCCTCCGTCTTCCGTCCTCCGTCTTCCGTCCTCAGTCCTCCGTCCTCCGTTTTCCGTCTTCTGTCTTCTGTCCGCTGTTCTTTGTCTTCTGTCCTCTGTTCTCTGTTCTCTTCTCTCTTCTTTGTTCTCTGTTCTCTATTCTCTATTCTCTGTTTTCTGTCCTCTGTTCTCTGTCCTCTGTCCTCTGTCCTCCGTCCTCCGTCCTCCGTCCTCCGTCCTCGGTCCTCCGTCCTCCGTCTTCCGTCCTCCGTCTTCCGTCCTCAGTCCTCCGTCCTCCGTTTTCCGTCTTCTGTCTTCTGTCCGCTGTTCTTTGTCTTCTGTCCTCTGTTCTCTGTTCTCTTCTCTCTTCTTTGTTCTCTGTTCTCTATTCTCTATTCTCTGTTTTCTGTCCTCTGTTCTCTGTCCTCTGTCCTCTGTCCTCTGTCCTCTGTCCTCTGTCCTCGGTCCTCGGTCCTCGGTCCTCGGTCCTCGGTCCTCGGTCCTCCGTCCTCCGTCCTCCGTCCTCGGTCCTCGGTCCTCCGTCCTCCGTCCTCCGTCTTCCGTCCTCAGTCCTCCGTTTTCCGTCTTCTGTCTTCTGTCCGCTGTTCTTTGTCTTCTGTCCTCTGTTCTCTGTTCTCTTCTCTCTTCTTTGTTCTCTGTTCTCTATTCTCTATTCTCTGTTTTCTGTCCTCTGTTCTCTGTCCTCTGTCCTCTGTCCTCTGTCCTCTGTCCTCGGTCCTCGGTCCTCGGTCCTCGGTCCTCGGTCCTCGGTCCTCCGTCCTCCGTCCTCCGTCCTCGGTCCTCCGTCCTCCGTCCTCCGTCTTCCGTCCTCCGTCTTCCGTCCTCAGTCCTCCGTCCTCCGTTTTCCGTCTTCTGTCCTCTGTCCGCTGTTCTTTGTCTTCTGTCCTCTGTTCTCTGTTCTCTTCTCTCTTCTTTGTTCTCTGTTCTCTATTCTCTATTCTCTGTTTTCTGTCCTCTGTTCTCTGTGCTCTGTCCTCTGTCTTCTGTCCTCGGTCCTCTCTCCTCTGTCCTCTCTCCTCTCTCCTCTGTCCTCTGTCGGCAGCACTACTAACAAGTAAAGAAAATTTTCAATGTTTTCTCGTAAAGCTACGTAAATACCAGACGCGATTAATAATTTTCTTAGTTTTCAACTTTTGAAACCAATAGAGAATTAGCAATTACAAAACGCATTTTTTCGCAGCACTACTGCCGAACCCTAAAATTTTTCAATGGTGCCTCTTTTAGTCTGAAATATTTAAGACAAGAATAGCAATATTCTTAGCGTTTTTGAAGTAGGTAGAAAATTAACAATTTCAAAACGAGCTTTTCCACAGCACTATACAATTGACACGAGAGCATTCTCGGTGTAGTCTCGTTACGCAAACATTCAAGAAGAAACAGTTTTGATAGTTTCTGACTTACAAAGCAAGTGTAAAATTAGCAATTTCGAAACGAGCTTTTCGACAGAACCACCATCGAATATTCCAGACAAGAATAGCAATTTTTCTAGTTTCTAAGTTGAGAACTAAGTCGAAAATCAGCAATTTCAAAATGACCTTCCCAACAGCACTACTATGAAGACGGTATAGTCTAGACAGATTACGCCATTTCGAGGCAAGATTAAAAATTTTCCTAACAGTTTCCGTAGTTGCCATCTTTCAAAACAAGTAAAGAATCAGCAATTTCGAAACGAGCTTTCCAACACTTCTGCCAGCAATTCTGACATTTTCAGAAATTCCAACTGTTTTCTGTGTCAGTGTTTTCTTTCAATGCTTTTTTGTTCTAATTGCTGAACTCCTCTTTTGCCATCAATTTTTACTTGTAATAATTGGTGCCTAAGCACAATTTAAAATACAGGGTTGCTATTATGTATGGGACCAAAGCTCCCCTAGTCAAACGGTTTGAGATATGCGTTTCATATTTGGTATGTGTTCATTTGAGGTTTTTTTTGCTTATAGTTTTTAAGCGCGGCCGCCATCTTGAATTTTTTTATATAGCAACCAAGGCTGTGTGATACATCAATAGAAAGATTATTTTTTTTCTTTTCAGCAATATTAAACATGTATAGGGTTACATAAGAAAATAATGCAAAAAAATTAAAAAAACATTTGAGGCATGCTTACATCGTTTAGGACTAACTTTTTTTTCTGGAAAATTCTTTTTTTAAACAACACCGTGGTTCTGAAAAGAACCTTTTTTTTTCATCGCACAGCAGTTCCGCAGAAGGAGATGGAGCGACCTACTTCGAGCTGGTGTACTTGGTTAATTTGTCACTGCACATTTACTCAAATCTAGTAACCCTTGCATTAACAAAACGTCAACACAAACAGTAATTAAAATTAATAGGATAACAAACAACACTTCTTAAATAAAAATGAAAACAACATTATTATTTAACAGTAGTTAAAAAGAGGAGATGTTTAAATTGCTGCCCATTTACTTCTTGGCAATAATCAATGCGCTTTTTAAAATTGTCTAAAGAATCGCACAAAGAATTGTGAGATATAGCAGCCATTACAGCACGAATACGATTTTTCAATTCTTTTAAATTGTCAGGTCACAAAAAAAATCTAAAGGAGACAAATCTGGTGGCCGAGCAGGCCACTCCACGGTTCCTCTTCTCCCGATCCAACGCCGATGAAAAATGTCGCGTAAATAATTGCGCACTGCAAGTCCATAGTGGGGAGGCGCACCATCTTGCTGAAACCAGATGTTTTCGTTGACTGCATTTGGGTTATCATGATTTGGAAAGAGTTCTATAATTTGAGGAATAATATTTTCCCACAGCATTTGAAGATATCTCTCCGAGGTAATGTTGATTTCAATGAAAAATGGTCCAATAATATTGTGACCAACGATACCAGCCCATACGCTAACATTCTGGGGTCGCTGGGTGTGAACTTCTTTCATCCAATGGGGGTTGGTGTCAGACCAGTATCTACAGTTGTGCCTGTTTACAGATCCATTCAAACGAAAAGTAGCTTCATCCGAGAATACAACTGAATTGTTTGAATGGAACGTCTACTCATATTGTCATTTGTCACCTATTAAACTCTTACTATTTGTTTTTGCTTGTGTTTTGTTTATTTATGACGTTTTGTTAATGCAACGGTTACTAGATTTCACTACATGTGCAGCGACGAATTAGGCATGCCTCAAATGTTTTTTTAATTTTTCTGCGTTATTTTCTTATGTAACCCTATACATGTTTAATATTTCCGAAAAGAGAAACAAATAAGCTTTCTATTGATGTACACACAGTCTTGGTTGCTATTTAAAAAAAAGATGGCGGACGCGCTTAAAAACTATATGGAAAAAAAAATTTTTTTACTTCAGAATATGCAACATAACCTCAAATTAACATATACCAAACATGAAACGCATATCTCAAACCGTTTGACCAGGGCAGCTTTGGTCCCATACATAATAGCGACCCTGTATATTCATTTCTTGTGCAATTTTGGAGAAATTGGAAATGCTCTTTAAATTTCTGTCTTTAAGAAAGTAATTCCAAAACTAAATACCCTTTTTTGTTGCCAAATTTTGCTTGCCTTTGAGGTACAGCTAAAAAACTTACGTAGTTTACAACAAGGGTTTACGATTAATTTGGTTCACGCATGTTTTCTCCGAAAACAGCTTACAAAAAATGTTAACTGCAACCTGGCATTGGGCCGACTATTTAGAATTTCTGGAATCTTTAATTCTTTAACAATGCTAATATTATCTATCTAGGAGAGAAGGATCGTGGATATTATTTCGCAGCTCTGGGAGGGGCTGGGTGCAGTAGTCTGTGTAGAACCGTTAGCTTGTGCTTGATCCAAGAGCAGTTTTGGCGACCGTGGCAATAAACGCAAGTGGCCTGTTGCTTAGTGACGTACAAAACAAATAGACCTGCATCTTGCTGTCACTTTTGTATGAACTAATTTTTATTTGAACATGGAAGAATGCGAGTCAAAGATGGCAACCACTCCTTATTATGCCTTATATTTCAGGTCCCTATTTTTGTAACTTTCTTGCGAAGAATCCCAAATGAAATTTTTCTCTTGGATGACCGTAATAAAAATTTCGTTGGCAATACGGACATTGTTGTCTCTACTATTACTCATAATATTATGAATGTTAACAAATTGTGTCAAATTCGTAAGTCACGGTTATTTGAATGTTATCAACTGAAAGGGTATACAACACAATCATGTATTTTGCAGATATAGGTTACTGTAAGCTTCATGGCAACTTGAATTTTCATACAAACTGAATTTGTCGAAAACTGTTTGATTCGGTGACTTTTAGAAAGAATATATTTTTTGTATAAGTTTGTATGAAGAATAAGATTTTCAAGTAAAACATTAGAAAATCTTAAGTATGTGAAATATATGTTGAGAGGTACATCGAACACCCTCTACATCTACGCCCCTGATCGATGAATTTTAACATAAACAAGTTAAATAGACAATTATCACTAATACAAGTTCCAATATCTCAATTTGTAGCCGAGATAATATTTACAACCTGATTAAATGTTCCATTTTCGGAAGGCTGTAACTCTGTAACGAAGCAGTTTCGGACGTACGTTCATTTGAACTTTTTCTCTTAAACTAGTCTATGAAATTACCTCTTGAAGTTGTCGGTTAATTTCGCAACACGTTTTAGAAATTGCAATATATTTCCACTTCGTTTTTTACCCTCCGACAAACCCAACTCCTATGCTAACTGCCTGTTTCAGACGAGGAGGGCAATGGCAACCAGAAAGGAGTGGGCGTTGCGTCCAGTGTAAACTTGTGTCCAGGGACAACTTTCAGTGATAATCGATGTGGGCACGGCGGCGGTTGCATCAAATACGCAAAGTGGGCTTTGTGTCCCCGATAGACGATATGGGCCCAAAAAATAAGTATTGGGCGTTGTGACCAGTTGTGCCGGAATCCCCAAATTTCCACCCTAAAATTCTTAACCCGATTCAATTATTCTAGTAACTAAATCGTAGCACTCAACGGTTTGTTTTCATGCAGGTGAATGACTTTGTATCTTTCAATGCACTTTCTTGATATTCTAGAAAATAATAATTACTAATATATTCCTGACCGGATAGTAAAAGTTATTAAGATTTTCTGTACAGAACGTTTATAGTTGCTTCATCACACTTAACAACTCCTTAAACGATAGTGTCTCTTAATGTACACCCACATTTCCACTTTACAGATCAACAAGTACATAATTTTGATACCTATTAAACAGAAATGAATTTGATACCGTTTAAAACCATTACGAATATGTTCGCTCATTTCTAGAAAAATACGAAGCAATAATCATAAAGCAGTAAAACAATAAAATAATTAAAAGCTGGATCTTCTTTCTATGAGATTTCCTTAAGACCTAACTTACGTACAGAAATAAAAAGGTTGACTTCTAAAAAATATTATTTGTTTTGAATTTTAAAAATATCTGCGCCAGTTCTGTATTCTGTCCCCTTCGGATTTCAGTTTCATTAAGTTTTGTTATACGCTGAAGTGTGTATAAAGCAAACCGCTTTCAGATTGAAATCTATTTTTAATCATTCTTGCTGGGATTTCCTGTGAGCTGATAGGTTCAACATTCTGTACCGACAAACATCTAAAACATCGAAAGATTCGAAACTACCGTAACGCATATGAGTATATTATCACTTGTCATCATTGTCTAGTTAATACGTGACCGAGCACGAATTAATCGAGCAGCTGAACTGAATGAATCTGTTTCAGGAAGATTTTTACTACGCTTTTTACTATCTCGTGTGAATTGAGAGCCAAAATAAATCTTTTACTTGACTACTTTGGTGAATTGTAAACAAAGCAAGACATATTTACTACTGTCAAACTTTGTGGGCATTTGCTGATTAACTGCTGTAAAAAAATCTCATATTTATGTGTTGCCAACACTGAAATAGTACAAACAAATCTGAAGTAGTAGAAAAATTTTACCAAAACTGAAAACAGAAGCATAATAGTAAAAGATATTGTTACGAACATTGCAACATAATCAACAAGACATCAATAATAATGCAATTCATTTAACAAATATTTGAACAATTAATTTTAAGTATTTAATTATTTAATAATATTGAATGTCTAATTTTGATTCGTAACAATAATGTTGGAACTTTTGCCAGCTTGCTACGAGGATCGTTCGAAATGTACGTGGCCTAACAAAAAAAACATTTTATTTTTCAATATAGTTTCCTGCTCGCTCAACGCACTTATTCCAACGATGCTCCAAAGCAGCAATGCCGTCTTTGTAGGCCCATGAGCCCAAGTCCTCAAAATAGCTATTTACACCAGCGATTACCACGGATTGGATGAAATGTTTTTACCGCCAAGCCATTTTTTCAGGTTTGGAAGAGATAAAAATTGCCGAGAGGCAAATCTGGCGAATATGGCAAATGAGGCACTAATTCGAATCCCAATTCGTGAATTTTGGCCATGGCGATTGCAGACGTGTGTACAGGTGCGTTATCTTGATGGAAAAGCACTTTCTTTTTCGCTAACTTTGATTGTTTTTCCCTTCTCCAAGTAGTCGACGAAGATAATTTCACGAGAATCCCAAAATACAGTTGCCATAACCGTTCCTGCTGACACAACACTTTTTGCCTTCTTCAGTGGCGGAGAACCTTTGTGTGTCTATTTCTTGGACTGTTCCTTGGTTTCGGGAGTGTAATGGTGGACCCAGGTTTCTACGATAGTTATGAAACGGCGCAAAAAATCCTTCGGATTGCGGCGAAAACGTGCCAAAAGGTCGCGAGAAACAATCAAACGATTCAGTTTCTGCTCCGGTGTGAGCAAACGCGGCACCCAACGCGCGGGGTATTTGTTCATTTACAATCCTTCAGTTAAAATTCTGTGCACACTGTCATTTGAGATGCCCACTATGTCTGCTATTTTGCACACATCTACTCGACAGTCATCCAATACCATACGGAGGACTTTTTCAATCATATCCGGGGTAGTAGCCGTTTTTGGGCGTCCACTGCGGGGTTCGTCCTTTGTGCTCACACGAACACGCTTAAACTCGGCAACCCAGTTTTTAACCATTGAAAACGAAGGAGCTGACTTCAAATATGTCGAATCCAACTCTGCTTTGATTTCGGTTGGTGTTAAGCCTTTCAAATGAAAGTACTTTATCACTGCTCGCAACTTAGTTTCTTCCATTATTTACGAAATCGCTCGAGACGGTCACTTTGGCGCACTGTCAAACACAAACTAAATGACAGATCGCTCTATACTGTCATATTTAACCTAAGAAAGGATGGTTCTGAAAAATGGTAATGCAAATTCCGCCGAATTAGCGTCATCTCTGTGTTAGGCCACGTACATTTCGAACGATCCTCGTACATTGAAAAGATAATAATCAATATTCTCATATATGAGTTTGTGATTAGTGCTTTGTAGTGGTGCCTTGTGTCTCTTAATGTTAATTTTATAATTACATATTAGAAAAGCTACAGGACCGTAGTATTCTAGATCACTTACTTGCCCTATTTTAGATCTCATTTCCTCTTGAAAGACATTTTCTTATGTTTTTTTTAAATCCTGTATTATATTTCTCCATCTTTGGGTCTCATGGGTTATTTACCTTGAGTCTTATTTATACCTGCATCCATTTCTTATCCATTGTTCCTACCGATACTGTTCCAAATTATAATTTATTGTGTTATGGAATAAAAACTACGGATAATCAGACTGGGACAACTTTTACGTACAATTAAAAGATTTTGAATTCGCAGATGATGTGTGAAAAGTTAAACAATAGAAAGTAGAAAAATACAAAAATTTAACAAACTTTGCTACTTAGGTAGCATATTTAATAGACTAGAGGTTAGCATATCGGCAGAAAGCCCAAGCCCTACCGGCCCCGGCCCACGGGCCAGGCCGAGGCTAATTTTACAAAATCATTTAGCATCTGGCCGGGCCGACGCGGCCTTATTTAATCCCCTAACTGGGCCCAGCCGAGCCTGTGCCTGGCCAGCTGTGCTCAATAGGGCCTTGCCGGCCCAGCTGGGCTTAACCGCCCTGGCAGGGCTAAACACAGCCGGCGTTAATACAATGCTAAATGACGGTACAGAAAAACTTACAAAAGTACCTACTAATAAAGGCAAAAATAGATCACTTACTGAATACTTACACAACAGGCAACGTGACCGAAGAATTCGAAATCTGAGCTGACGTGCCAATTTTAGCGGGCTAAACTTGCCGGTCCGAATCTGCCGGACATAGTTTCCCGGTCCAAATTTGCCGGGGTAATTTATATACCTAATGAAAATACGGGTCAGGCCGGTCCAGCTTGCTTTTAAATTTGTTGGGCTAAATCGTTTTTAACATCGTGTACCTAAAGAATAAGCCGGGGCGGACTAGCTCATCTTCTGAACTTTTCGGACAGGGCTTCATATAATGTATCTACAGAATAGGCCGGAGCGGGCTAGCTTATCTGCCGAAGTTGTCGGGCCGGGCCTAAATATTTCTTAATTTTCCTACCTCTGCTGACACAAACACGGGCTGACCCGGCCCGGACCCTTTCATTTTTATATAATTTGCCCTGGAAAATTTGGCTCGATAAATTTGGCCCGACAAACTTGGCCCGACATATGTGGCCCGGCAAATTTGGCTCAACAAATTGGTTATTTTCTGTAACATTATTTGACAAGTCGGGCCGGGCCGGGCCAGTGCTTCGGGCCGGGATGCCAATTCTAATGAAGAGTACTGGTTGAAGCGATATGAAATCAATAGACAACACCCAACTCCAAAGGAAAAACTAGAAGGAAAATTAAAAAAATAAATAATAGACGTGCCTAACACTAGCAACCCTGTTACATCTTACTAGCCCGGCGAGGGCCTGTTAGGCACAGCTGGGCCGGCAAAGGCCCTATTAGGCCCGGTTACGATTTTTGATAAGCTAAGCTCGGTTACGGCTTTAGATAGGCTTGGTCCGGCCCAATAATAAAATATTTCGTAATTCTATGCCCACGGGCCGGGTCGGGCTTTGGGTTTCGGGTCGAGATGCCCACCTCTAATTACACATGTATATGAGTGGAGGAGCAAATAGTCAGTCACTTGCCCAAATCTTTTTAGAAAACCTTTATTGGGGTGAATTCTATATCAAGGATTTTCATTTTTCTTTATTTTTATTTAGTGAAAACATTCTTTCAAAGATTTTGTTGGATCCTCATTCAAATGTTGTCTTACATCCCCAACCGTCGTTTTCGATTCTTCATTTTTAAACTTTTTAGTCTGTTATTCTAGAAAATAAGATTACTTTTTTAAAACAGCGATTTTTTAAGTTAATTTTTTCGAAAAATCAATTCTTGAGATCTTTTCGCGTTCCTTTTCAAATACTTAGGATTGAAATAACCCTTAAATTGAATATCATAAAATTTAAAGCAGCGAATGATAAGCTATTGTTATGAGTGTTGGTTTAGTAAAGTTTCTAAAATCCTACTCAAAGAGGATTAGTTACCTGCTCTTGCTTTTAAACCAATTTGCGATTGCATCCAAGTGGACTTCTTGAAAGTGTGTAGTTTCTACTTGGTGAGTGCAAATTTCTGTAATGCTTTTAACAAAAGACGCTCAAATAAGGTTTCTTTGAAAATCTTATATAGCCTTACCGAGAAGCCGTCCTTTACTGTTAACAACTTAATATTATGACACCATCGTAATAGTAGCCAATCTATACTAAAACACCACTTGATAATAATAATAATACCCGTTTGGTGCGTTCGTTATTCTCTTATTCTGGCAAGATTTCATAAATTGTAAAATCTATATTAAATCCGGATCCCTTTCACCTGTCTCAACATTTACTGCCTACAGACCGCATCTTTACGCGTCACTTACATAAGACAATGGGGAGCAGTAAATTTTTATAGATGTAATAATTTTCAAACCGATAAATATATTTATTTTAACTAGAAAAATAATCTTGTGTTGGGGCCTTCTAATAACTGGCAGCAAAATTAAGATGAGAATTAGCATTTAACACTAAACTGTATAGTATATTAGAAGCAAGACTGCAAGAGCCAACTTATAATTTATATATTTAAATATTCAAATAGGGACGGGACTTTTCCTAAATAATTTACGGAAAAGTCTCTGTTTACGGTAAATTCATTATGATCTAAGCCTATAAATACGACAGCTTGTTTTTTTCTCCTACCTAAAAAGAAATAAATATTTTATATTATTGATGTAATTGTTTTAATAGCATACATTTTTCATTTTTATAAAAAATTAGGTGAAATTTAATAACACCTGACAAAAATCTGGTGAAATCTGGCAACTTTTCAAAGCGCGATATCTGACGAAATCGGGAAACTCTTTCAAGCGACACCTAGTGAATTTCTTATTTATCATCTGTCAACACTGGTATCACACAGAATAATATAGTGTAGTAAGATAGGTAAATCTGTTTTCGTTATCTTTTAGTGGCCCCAAACAACGGAGGCTGCCAACTATCGCTGATTTGGAATTAAATAAACACTAATATGATTAATTACTTCAACATATCTAGTTCAGTATTTATGCACGCCTTGCGCATTTGAGACCCAGCAGCGTCGCTTCGGAGGGGCACAGCATGAGCGCATCTCCCATACCGCTTTCACTCATTGATTTATTTTTTGAAAGTATTCATGAAGCGATTATAAAATATAAAACAATGTGTAAATTTCTGTTGATAGCAGAGAATTAATATAATACTGAAAAACACCGCATAAAAAACATTATTATAATTTTACTAGAAACAGCATTTAAACCTAGAGCTTAGATTTTTAGGCACTATAATTATTAAAAATGGGAAGACCAACAGGTGAAAGGATTTTCATTTTAGAAACCACAAGTTATATTTCAGGCAAAACAAAATTGTTATAAAAAAGTTTTCTTTACAACCAAAACTTTACATTTATAGGGAAAAATAAAAACTGCTCAATAATATAATAAAAAAGAAATGACTGAAGTACAAAACAGTTCTTTCATAAATTAATAATGCAGTGATTTCATATATGCTTACTAGATATCGGGCTCCAGCTTCTGAACAATCAAATAAGTAAAGCCGGGCGGCCATTTTGTAGGAGGTCAAAATGTCGAATTAAATTGCAGTGTAACTAGCTTGCATTCTATGACACATATGAAAATGCACGTGAAGCTGCCTCATTTCTAAGACTTTAAACACTACTTTTAGGTTGTTTTAAATAACTGTTGTGTGTAAAATGATTGCTGCAAATAATTGTATTTTGTGTACGTTTAGAATCTTCTTTGTTTACAGCTTCTATATATTTATTGACCGTTTTTCGTTTGACAAGGGAAATCCGTGTTAAGAAGCAACATTAAGAAATATCAACAGTAGTAATTACATTTTATTACACTTGCTTAAAAAACTGCATACTGTCTCAGGTCTCCCTTTTGCTGATAATTGTTACAATCCACCGCACAACATGCCTGCGGCATTAATTTAATTTAATCGATTATATAATTATTAACTTATATATCAAGGTTGAAAAGCAAAATAGTGTTTGAACTTGTGAAACGGAAGACAACTGACATTGACCTTCTACAAAATGGCGTCTGGCTTCATTTTTGTGTAGCAGTCGTGTATCTAGTACACCAATATAGAAATCTGTGTAACGATGTTTGCTGTTGCTATACAAATAAGTTTCTCAATATTATCTGAGGGTAAGCTTTTAATTTTATTAATTAATACACAGGATGTCTCGTAAGTAATAGGACAACGGTTAGATATAGCTTTTATGGGGTTAAAGCAGATTGATTAAACCTAACATGTCTTAGTAAAAAGGGCTTCCTTAAGAAGTTGCAGGGCTCTAATGTCAAAAATTTCTATTTTTGACTAAAACCCAAAAACTACTAATCAGGTCGAGTTGAAAGTCGGTATGGTTATGTTTTATAGGATGACATACACGATGTTTGTCTTTAAGGCGCTACAACTTCTTAAGGAAACAGTTTTTACTAAAGCATGTTAGGCTTAACAGGTCTACCTTGACCCCAGGAAGCTACACTTAAACGTTGTCCCATTACTTACGGTACACCCTGTATGTTTATAAAGTAAAGAAGGTCTCTCACACACAAAAAAAGTAACTTAAATGTATTTAACAGTTGATAATCCAGTAGCAGTAATGTTGAACAAAATATATTTATATTCTAAGCTCCTAACAAAAATGTTGCTGTTATAAAATAGAGACCTACTTTACCGAGCAAGGTCGGGAGCACGAGTTTATACGCAAAAATTATATGCAACTGCATTAGCTGCATTGGGGTAGTTACGCCACTGTGCACCCGTTCAGTACATGAGTTACATCTCGACATAGCTTTTTTAATATTTTTTTAAAAGAAGTTACAAAAAAGACCGAGGGCGTAGCCCACACGTTCTGCTAGTTTATAATAAAACCGTTAACCGTTCTTTTATTTTGAGCTATCCCGTCCTGGTCTAATTCTGTCCTCTTTTTATTTCTAACACCTTTTTGGGGATGAATTTCCCCCTGTTCTTGCCGTTCTCCCTTTAAGGTCCCTTTATATAAAACGCGGTCAAACTGGACGCCGTTTAAATCGCTTATAGCCGCGAAGAGAATTTAGTAAGCGACAATGGACACATTTTCAGAGTAGCGTTTCGAGGACACGTATTCGTGTCCTGCGAGCCGCAACGGACGCTCAGACGTGCCGTGCAGAAATATAAGGCAAAACGAACTAGAAGTGGTCGCCGAAGAGAGAAGCTGCGGTCGACTCTCAAGGGTCCAGCAAAAGCCGAGATCAGGCAGCGTTAGTATCGGTGAATGAGTGGTCTTTGTGGCGTGACGAGACACGTCCACGTCAGATGAGTGTCATGCAGAATGCGTGCGGTGGGAGCCGCGGGCAACCCCGACGGCAGCAGCTGACGTCAGCGGCAGCAACGCGCAGTGGCCGGTCATCGACACCCAGCCGCCTTGGGCCATGCATCTACGCTCCTCTTCGCAGTACGAAACGCTCGATTTGCGATTTAGAGCCATCATTTTTAACGAATTTACTCCACTAGCACGGGAGCTGCCAACGCCTTTCTCTGGAGTCTCTGCTGGTCATCTATGAGCGGCCGTGGACAGAGGCGCTTCTTCCTGTGCAGGCGGCGCCGCCGGTCGCGTCCTAGACTGCACGCTGCACCGCCCCACCCCCAGCGCCGCCGGTCGATATATACCATGTAGTGACAGTAGTTTTTTCGCTTACACGATAATTTTTCATTCCTAGGATAGGACGGTTACCTCGTTGCAGCGTTGCCGGAACAGGGAGCCAGATCGATTTTTACAGGGTCTGAAGACTGCGTCTGGTGTCGATATGGGAACACTGCACCGTTGCAGCGCCAACTTTTCCAGTCTGCTCGACTGCAACTTGGGGCGCTTTTCCGCCACGGTTTGTTTTCCTTTTCAACCCGTCGAAGCTGTACTCGTTTCCGTCTTATTTGAAGAAAAACTTTTAATAACCAAGAAACATGTGGGGGCGCAAACATGTTCTAAATCCTAAACTTTGATGAGTTAAGGCTTGAAATAGCGCCATTTATAAGCTAGCAAGCGTTATTATTACAAGTATTAATGGCATGTAATGACAATTACTAAATGATCTTGACTGAAACGTTACAAGTTTACTCAAGAAGCATAGGTAATGAATAATGACAAAATGCCTTGAGGCGCTGATAATTAGCAACTGAAAGATATAACTAATAAGTAATGTGCATAGAGGTAATTAGCTATCCTACGTAGGTTGATAGAAATTAGTCTCAACGGGAAGGTGGGTGTTAAATTTAAGTTTAGAGTTAAAAGAGTCTAGGGATTAATCAAGTTTGTACATCGTTAATCCTAAGCTCAGTGGGGAAAATATCTATCATCATAAACCCTGAAAGGTATTGCAGTTTATTGGCACATTCTAATATTAACCACAAAATTTTTAATTGTTAAGTTTAACACTATTATAAATTTGTGAAGAATAAGTAAATATTTTTATATCTCAAAAATTTTGACGCTATTAATAGTATTTTATAGCATAACGTTCTAACCACAACAGTTATAAGGTAGGCGGAAAAAAAGTCTCAAGAAAAAAAGTCACGGAAAAAAGTCCACGGAACAAAGTCCCCGGAAAAAAAGTCTCCGGAAAAAGTCCCCCGGAAAAAAGTCCCTGGAAAAAGTCTCCAGGAAAAAAGTCCCCGGAAAATAATCCCCGGAAAAAAGTCTCCGGGAAAATAGCCTACAGGAACAAAGTCACCAAATATAGTGTTGGATATTAAAGCCCCGTTTAAGAGTCGGTTAATATAAACGACTTTACCTGATTTTCACATACGGTAGCCCTTTAAAGATCACTTTTAAGTATAATAATGTAGCGACTTTTGTCAATAGAATTTTTTTGTTTATTATTAAATTAAATGTACAAAATGCAGCAAAAATACGATTGAATTAACCTAAGAGATACAGTTTTCAAAAGTCAAAGATAGAACCGTTTTTCAGTTAAACGGGAAGTTATCTATTTTTATTACTATTTGTAATAATAATAATCTAACAATTCAAGTAGGCCTTAATTTGCCGGTATAATCAAAATATGAGCTTTTGCCAACGATGAACACTATCAAAAATGTAATTTCATCTTAACTTATTTTATATTAAAAACATTTCTGTTTTCAAGAGTTTTGCCTCTCTTTTTAAAGTTTTTCAGTTTTTTTTTCTAGAGACTTTTATTCTGGGGACTTCTTTTCTGTGACTTTTTCCGGAAGCTTTTTCCTGGCGACATTTTTACCGGAGACTTTTTCCAAGGGACTTTTTTTCCGGAGACTTTTTTCCAGGAAACTTTTTTCCAGCTAACTTTTTCCGGGGACTTATTTCCGGAGACTTTCTTTTCAGAAGACTTTTTTTTCATGGACTTCTTTTCCGCGACTTTTTTTCCGGGGGACTTTTTTTCCTATATTCCAGTTATGATGAAAATATTGAATACTGTTTTTACGGTAAACAAAAACAAATAGAAAATTAGAAAATTAAATTTCGCAGCCCCAAAAACCAAACAGGGAAAGGAAGAGTAACATTACTTCACTTATAAGCAGTTTATCACTTTATTTTATGGGCCTAGAAACGCTTCTTTACGGAGTTACAGCTTCCGTATGTTGACGGGATTCCATTTACAATGTCATCTTTCAAAATTTGCTTAAAATCTTCCGAAGTTTTCACTTTTCATCACCAATTTCACAAGTTTTCTAAAATATTTCTGGCTTTGTATTTTTACATTTAAAATAGTTGCGTATGTGGCAAGTATAGAAGATACAATCCGGGGATATCGAGATTTCTGCTAGTTTTTGGGACCGAAAATCCCGGCATTGGAGCTCTTGCGAACCCGGGATTTTCGAGATCAAAAACTAGGCGAGAATACGAGTTTTTAATGACAATTCAGCCGACAATGAATCGTGGAGCTTTTTCTGCTGCTGGAGATTTTCTACTAGCATGAGACCATGACTTGGCGACGCCACTGTGCACGAACTATTATTCTTGTGTCCTTATTTTCAAAATTCTAAAAAAAGAAACAAAAATTATATAGTTTTTGTATTCCAAACAAAAATTTTTTGATGGAGAAAAATGTGTTTTTTTTTTATGTATTTTCTACTGGAAAAGCTACCCTGTAAATCAGTTAAGAAGTGATCAACAATCAGATAATAGCAGAGGGTTGAACCCTGTAATTCCCCCTTTATATTCGGACCAATAATAAGATCTGGCCAAAATCGTAGGACCTTTTTTACTTTCCTATATACTTTCAATTTCAGATTTCATGAAAATATTGAAAATCAAGATTTTGACGGAAATACATGTTTTGGATCTCAAGGAACCCAAAATGCTTATAAAAAGCCACAAACCGGAAGCCACAGTTAAACGTGTTTCTTAGCATTTTTTATTAAAAAATTGAATATTCTAAATCTTTCTATCTTAAAAATGACAGCCGCTTCGATTTGTAAAAAAATTTGAACTTAACGTCTTTTGTTACTCAAAAACGAATTGACAGATCAGCATAAACACTAAAGATTGTAATAGCGTTGGCGAAGCACACAGAATGTTATTGCCTACAAAACTTTTGAGTAAATGATAACTGTGAAGTTGAATGTATTTTCAAAATTTTAGATTATTTCGAAAAAATATTGCTCAAAAATGGGCAAATCGATTTATTTTTAATTTCGCAGACTAGTGGAGCAAGAGGTGAGCTACAATTTTGTTTGTGTTCCAATTCGCTAGTTTCTCTGTGACACCTCCTATAAATTATTGACGATCTAAAATACGTGTCCCTATATTTAATCAGCGGGGGACGAAAAAGCATTTTTGTTTAGGTCCAAATTGCTCATGGGTGGTAGCAGAATAAAGATCATAACTGTAGCAATATTTAGGGGTATTAATTTACCCCCTCCCATCCCATATTTGGAAAACAAATGTTTCTTTCCGTTTTTAATTTTTTTTTAATCCGAAAGAACACTTTTCCAGAAACCTAACAAAATCGATTTTTTACTCATAAAGAAATTTTGGTTAGGTATGCGGGACCAGTCACTTAATGCTATGATGAAACTAACGGCTAATTACCCAACGTGTTCGCGTGGCAGGGATTGTTTCAGATACTAGTGGAGCGAGCTGAACAGCCGTTGGACGGTGTATAACGTTATACAAATTTACTTTTGCAAATACGGCGCGTAGCAATATCTAGAATAGTTGAGGTGCTTTACTCATTATTATGGATGTAGAGCTTATTCTCAAAGTTTGTAGAAACTAATTCCGAATTTTAAAGAAATACTGACACCTTACTAACCTTACTCGAACAATCAACGTATAAAACATTTTATTTTTATTTTCTGCACTAATTAAAGGCTTATTACACTAAAAAGACACCATGGTAGTGTCTTTTCACTGTAATTTTCTACCAGTTGTTTTAATGTTTGTGGAATTGTAGCGAATTGCACACACACAATTGCACTAATGACTTTTTAGGTAATTTTGGCGCTTATAATAACTCGTACCTGATGCTTTAGCAAATCGGTACTCACGCTCAGCACTTTTCTCGATTTTTGTTACAATAGGCACTTGTCATCTGTAGTAGTATTATTAACAGTATTCCCAGAAGTGATTTAAAAATTATCGATAATTATATCGCTTCATTGATAACACAATTGCGTAGTTGGTAGGAAACATCGCGAGTCCGAAGGAAGAGTGATATTGCCGTGCTTCAACACAATTGAGTTGGTCAATGAAAGACAGAATTCTTGCTAACTTTAATATATGCGGAGACTTGTTTAGAATAATCTACTCACGAACAAATACTCGTAATCATTTATTATAATTATTTGTTACGTACTAACGCATTATTTAATTATAAAGAAAACAATACAAACAATTTTTGTTGACGTGTTGCTATGGTTATAATATGCCGATAACACCAGATCTTTCTAAAAAAGTATTATCGCAATCTAGGTGTGATTGGCTAAGAGCCTGAAAGTAAACGGCTGCCATTGGTTGTTACAATGTGAGTGGAATATTCTATGAAAACCTCCGGAATTAGCGACTTGCAACAACAATACGTTTGTGGTGAATTTAGATTTTCGTGTTAAAAATTAGAAAATTTTAAGTGTAAAAAATACGTAAAGAGATACGTTGAACACCCAGTTCTATGATGTTAGTTAAGAGGTTTTATAGAAAATAAGTGATAATGTAGAGTACCGATATTAAAATATCCACACAAAATTTGAAATAAATATCTCAATTTATGGTAGAGATATTAATTAAATTGTGATTGGACTATTATTCCATCTCCCGACGGTGTCACTTCATAAGGAAGCGTTTCCGCTCCCATGTTTATCTAAACTTTTCGTAATATTTTTTGGTCTACTAATTCACTAATTGTCCTCAAAATACGTTAGTGTTATTATGTAAACACCATGTATAAAGCATCAATTTTCAAACTTACAGAATTAAAAGAGGGCGCCACAGATAAATTAAGAGTTTTAGAGAGAGACTAAATCATACCCCCTTCCTAGCTCTATAAGCTTATAAAGTTTGAAAAAAAAACGTAGAACAAGAATTTTGATTAATTTTAATAATTTTGAAGATATCAATATTGTGTCAAATTTGTCAAGTCGATATAAAATTTTTTATTGATTTTAATTTTAAAATAATAACTAACCTTATAAAAATACTGACATTCAATTTAATTTTCAATACAAGGAAATTGATGTACCTTTGAACTTTGCGCAGCATCAAAAATTATTTTACCATGTTGGCATATATACAGGGTGTGTGAAAACGATAACGTCTGTAAGTTTGTAAATGTTGATTCTATGAAAAAAATTTTATTTTAATTATACTCAATATTTATAACAAAAGTTTAATTATTTAGCTGCTATGGCAACCAACTTTTGTTTTTTAAATGACATCCTATATTTTTATCAAGTTTTTGAATTCGGCAACTGTTTCCTTTTTTTTGTTGGTACAATATATTTTATTATAATTACATAACAAAATTTTTAAAGTTAAAAAATTTTCTTGTTGTCATAGCAACCAAATAACGTATTTAAAAATTCAACATCAACAAAATATAAGCTGAAATTTAACAATAACTTAACATTAAGGCTATTTTTTCATAGAATCGATATTTACGAACGCGTTGCGTTTTACTCACCCTGTTAATTTATTTTTAAGAGAAGCCGAAGAGAACAATGGCTTTCTTGTTCTCGATAATAATTATCTACGAAACGCATCGACTGATTTCTAGCTTCGTAGTCTTGAAGGAATAATTCTTATCTAAAAATTAGATAAAAATAGAGATTAACGAACAAGAGTGCCACAAAACTAAAGATTTTGATATATTACGTTGCCGGTTGTTTCGAAGACTGCAACATTAACTTCGGGTGTAAACCAAATCTGACCCACCTTTCATTTTTCTTTAATTATTAATAAAATAAACAAACAACATTATTTTGGGGTTATTAATTATTATGCACTAAATTCCTATATTATTTGACGTAAATTACAATTTCATTATTCTAAATGGAACATCCTGTATATTTTGACATTTTTGAAATCACAATAAAATTCGTAGAAACGAAACTACCCTTAAAATAAATTTTGAAGAAACAAAATTATTTTGGGTCAAATAATTACTTTATTTTTTGTCAAGAGTTCTATGACTCGTATAAACTAGTGAATTTGATTTGGTTAGTCTAGTATACAATAAATTATCTTTGTAACTGCATAGAAAGACTATAATTAGAGGATTAGGTGTATTTTAGAAACTACATTTAATTTCAGCGTACAGGTTGCTTAATATGTTGGGAGAGAGCTAGAGAACTCTCAGATTTATTCTGAGAAACGAACTTGACTATAGAAATCCGAATAGATTATGCATCCTTTATTGTGCTTTTGTTAAACTTGCGTATGCACCAACAATGTCGTTCCCTGTACACAAGTCACTGGCTATTCAAAAGTAAAGCGTAGAAAAAAACAAAAAATTAAATATTTATAAGTTCGAGCTTTACTTCGTTGAAGTTCATTTTAATTTATTGTAAATAAAACAATTCTGAACTTCAACAAGTTTTTTATTTTAGCTTTATACGTATTTCAACTTGTTGACACGTCATTATCAAAAGCGAGATTAAAGAGTTATGATAAACAAGTATTTTCCAAATCTATCTACGTCATTCCTACGACATACCTAAGATATACTTACAACTTACCTACGACGTACCTACGACAAATCTACGACATACCTACGACATACTTACGACATATCTACGACATACCTACGATATACCTATAACATACCTACTACGTGCCTACGATATACCTTCCACATACCAACGACATACCTACAATGTATTTACGGCATATTTGCGACATACCTACGGCTAATCCACGCCGTGCCTAGGACAGACCTACGACAAACCTACAACATACCTACGACATACTTACGGCATACCTACGACATTCTCACGACATTCTTACGACATATCTACGACATACCTACAACATACATACGACAAACATACGACATACATACGTCGTACATACGACATAAATACGACGTACATACCACATACCTACGAAATCCCTACGCAATACGACATACCTACGGTATACTTGCGGCATATCAACGTCGTACCTACAACACACCTATGACATACCTACGGCATACACACGACATAAATACGACGTACGTACCACATACCAACAACATACCTACTGCATTCGTTCGACATACTTAAGATTTACCTTCGACATACCTATGGCATATGAACGCCGTAACTACGACGCACCTACAACATACCTACGTCATACATACGACATAAATACGACGTTAATACCACATACCTACGACATCCCTACGACACACTTGCGACATACCTACGATATACCTACGGTATACTTGCGGCATATCAACGTCGTACCTACAACACACCTACGACATACCTACGACATAAATACGACGTACGTACCACATACCAACAACACACCTACTGCATTCCTTCGACATACTTAAGATTTACCTACGACATAGCTATCACATACCTACGACGTACCTTTGACATACCTTTGACATACCTACGGCATATCAACGCCGTAACTACGACGCACCTACAACATACCTACGTCACATATACGACATAAATACGACGTTAATACCACATACCTACGACATCCCTACGACATACTTGCGACATACCTACGATATACCTACGGTATACTTGCGGCATATCAACTTCGTACCTACAACACACCTACGACATACCTACGACATACACACGACATAAATACGACGTACGTACCACATACCAACAATATACCTACTACGTTTCTACGACATACCTATGACATACTTAAGGTATACCTACGACATAGCTACGACATACCAACGAAATACCTACAACATACCGACGACATACCTACGACTTACCTACGGCATATCAACGCCGTAACTACAACGCACCTACGACATACACACGACATAAATACGACGTACGTACCACATACCAACAACATACCTACTACATTCCTACGGCATACCTACAAAATACTTAAGGTATACCTACGGCATACCTACGACATACCTACGACATACCTACGACATACTTACGACATACCTACGGCATATCAACACCGTAACTACGACTCACCTACAACATACCTACGTCATACATACGACATAAATACGACGTACATAGTTCAACTTCAACATTTGTAGATTTATTAATGTTGTTTTCTAATTTCTGCTGTTTCTTCCTTAATCATTAAAAAATAAATGGTCGTCGGTTTTGCGAGCAGAACAAGAGCTTTCTGGTTCTAACCACACTTGTATTCTAATAGTCCCACAGCATTACATTAACGATGAATCACTGCTTTTCAGAATTGCCATCGGCTGAATGTTAGTATTCTAATCATACAGGATGTGCATCAACTAGGGGCCCATAGCATTTTAACCATGTTATTATAGATCAAAGCAGGTTGTTTACAGAATTTGATCATATTATCACATTAAATAAGTGAAAATCTGACACGTAGTGCAAATGGCCTAGAGGTAGAGCACTCGCTGAGTATTGCAGTTATCCAGATAATCCTGTTTTTTTAAATTATTCCTTATCTTTTATTTATGTTGCAACGATATTTTCAATAAACTCGAAGAGATTCAAGTATTTTTTTAATTAGTCCAAAACGTACTTAATGAATTCATTATTTTTATTACGTATTGCAGTGTAATTTTTAATACAAAAATGCGATCAACGCTATGATAAAGTCTTTCTTTTGTAAAAAAAATACTTTATTCCTTGCGTCAATTTGTAATAATAATTTGTTGTTAAATTCAAGTAAGATAGTTATTATTCTACAGGGAAATTCAATTTGTTTCATGGTTTTTTGACGAACACTATCTCAGAAGGACGGCGCGTTATTTTGAGTCAAGTACCAACACAGACCCGTCTCTAGCAAAACTACTGTGGAAAATATCTCTAACAAATTCAAATTACAAGATATATTTATAATTCATAGAATGCAGAAAATGAAAGAGAAATTGACATTTTTGGAGCTGTTAGGCACTTATCCGCATATTAGCATCCTATTAGAGCGTTTTAAGTGTCTTCTAAACTCATCGTGTTCTGTAACTATAAATCAATTTTGTGAAATACTTTACCGCAATGAAGATCGTGAATTTTAGCAACAGCATGTTTTTCCGATAGCTACCAATGTACAACAATTAGCCTAATAAAACAAGTTATTACATTTACGCAAATTGCATGCACTACTCAACAGTCAGCTCAGCACTGAACTCCAACGTAATGCCCCGACCGATTGATATTGCTGTGGTTGGCACACATGCATCTGTGAATCCCCGAGTTAGTATTGTTAGGGTAGAGGAAGGCAATCCAAAAATAAGGGGGGTTGCCGCCGTTCGCTGTGTATAAGAAATATACACTAGTCGACTTAATTGATAGTTGTTCGTTTAGTTTAATTATAAAGTTGTATAAATAAAATTTACGTGATTTCCAGTTAGGGATGCTTTCAAATTAACATTTGATTGACATTACTTGCAATAAAATTTAGTATCCAACCTATCTTGATCTTAACTAAATATGAACATGCTTAAAATGACACAGCTCTTACTTCGTAAAACACCCTGTATAGTACTTGCAGGTGTTTTTAAGTTATATTTAATAC
The DNA here is from genome assembly GCA_958336395.1 of Ctenicera cuprea. Lineage (NCBI taxonomy): Eukaryota > Metazoa > Arthropoda > Insecta > Coleoptera > Elateridae > Ctenicera > Ctenicera cuprea. The sequence goes on along the minus strand of OY284495.1, from coordinate 12,161,344 downwards.
TGTTGATCGTAGTAGCAATAAAAATTAGAATTTTTTGAACTTAAAAGTATAAAAGTCCAGACAAAAAGCTTCGCAAATTTTCAAAGGTCGTCCTCTTTTCCTAAAAATAAATTAATAATATAAAACGCCCATACTAATATATTAAATGTACACCTCGTAGTTATGCTTAAACAAAAATGCAAAGATAAAAGAGTATCCATACAAAAATGCAAAAAGTTATTAACACCCAGCACGTAGTTTTGTAGTACGGCGTTCATGCAGACACGAGAAAACGTAAGCGATTAAATTTAAAGGATCATTAATCATTGCCGAACTTTTTTTAATACTATGCTTTAATAGGCACGTGATACAAAAAGTTTCACGATATAAGTTTTGTGATATTAACTGAATACACCAGCAAAGTTTACGACTCTTGGGCTATTGAATCAGCTATACTAATTCTATTAAAAAGAATATCATACCGAGTTAGTTGTCCGACTTGTTAATGTGCTTCTATGCTAATTTGTCATGGTTAGCTGGTCATTGTCCAAATATATCATTACTAATGAGTGAAATAAAAATAAACATTTATGTGATTTTCGTCTGTGCAAATTAAGCTAGAACAGATTATTGATAAACAGTTATACCACTAGTGACTTAAAAAATAATCGGGTTATTAACTTACGAGAATTTGTCGCACGACAACGAGTGTTTGTTTTTGCTTAACAATTGCAAAGTTTTCTTAAACAGAAAAAAAACCTTAATTGCCATGCAGGAAGTTTGAGTAATTTAGGCCCATTATTTTTCAATTCGGGAGTGGTATATGGTTGTACTATTTCACGAATAAAATATCAAATTGTCATATCTATTTTATTTTAAAAATCATCTAAAAAAGTAAATAGATAGTTTCGCATAATTTTATTCCGATGCCATTTTGTACGTCAAAAAAATCGGGTTAAAGTATTCATTAGGCCGCTGAAACAGTAAATGCGACTTAGTGATTTGTCGTTATGTTATGCATGGAAGAACCGGTATTAATTTCTATGAAGGTTTTTTCTGTAAATAATCTTTAAAAGTTCATATTTTTATATATAAAATGTTTGTAGATGTGATAGCAATTATAGAGAAGTGCGAGCGTGTAAAATTCCGTTTTATTTTGTATCCTAAATTGTAAAACAAAATTACATTTTTCTCAATTCGCTAAATAATATCCGATGTCAAAAATTCAATTTTAGACGTGACAAATTATATTTCAGACGTAAAATAACGTTTTTTTGACGTCAAAAATTAATCGTTGAATTCCGGATATAAATATTGTTCTATCAAATTCCGTATTCAAGTTTTTGACGTCAGAAAATCATTTCTTGACGTCTGAAAACCGTTCAGGAAATTAAAAATAAAGCGTCATTTAATGATTTTTTGAGGTGGAAAAATGCTGCCACCTATCGGAATGGTTATGGTGGTAATGTAGACTAGAACCATAATTTAAAAATGACTGTTAGGAAAGCTATCTGCTAAAAAAGAGCGTACGTACATCAGCACCACATTATCAAAACACACTAAACCATAATTAATATAAATGTGGCATGCGCACTATGGCGAATGGGTGACGCGTGAATTATTCTTTGGTATGTCGTGGATAAACCTAGCATAAAGCGCACTCTTGCGGCAACTAGATCAAACACTGGCAAATAATTTGGTGAGCCTACCGACTAAGACTTCGCTACAACGCCAGCTGCGCCGTTAGATGGCAGCATTTTTCGAGGTTAATAAATATTTTTTAGACATCAAAAATTGGTTATTTGACGCCAATAAATACATTTGTGATGTCAAAAGTCATTTGGACATTTGAAAATAACTAATTATAGCTAAAAAATAGCATCAATGTCAATTTTTTTAAATTAAAAATTGTTTAGGCGATTTTTAGACGTCAACACAAGATTTTTTGACAAACAAATCCGTTTTATTTATTAATAATTATAAATACATTTTTTAATTCCTATATTAAAAGTATAATTTCTAGGCGACGAATAATAAATGTAGGCGTCTAAAACTATATTTTTGAAAAAGCAATTTTCGAAATTTTTAGTGGATAATGGCTGTTTTTCTTGAAGTCCCAACGTGCTAGTGATGCCTTTTACGAATATTTGAAATTTAATACTGTACGCCATTTCCCATGAACTCTCTTGTACGTACAGTATTTTAAATTATAACGTTCCAACTCCAACGGCTACTATAAAAGCAGAACTACGTCTAACCTGATTTTTCAGGTAGTTAAGCATGTAAGTGGACAGCATACTCGCTTACATACTGGCATAGGCTCTTTTTTTACAAAGTTGATATGGTTTATTTAAACGCGTTCTAAGAGCACCAATTGATTTTAGATTACATTAAAAATTTTGAAAATGACAAACTTTATGTTGTAATAAACAATCATACATAAAACAATACAAAAAACACTCAAGAACCAAATAGAATCGACAGTCCACAAGAACCACAATGAAACAATTACTAATTACTGCTATCCCTATTCTTATCGGCCGTATCTAGTATGAGCATAACATAGTCGAGCAGTTCGAGGATAAGCCTGAACGGCCAACATTTTATAATTTATTTTGTGGCAGTTTTGAGCATAAAAAATGTGAAATAAATACACATTTTACATTTTTAATTCAGATAAAATAAAAAACAAAATAAAATTCAGACAATAAAATTTTTCAGTCAAACAACGGAGGAAAGGGAAAGGCTACCCCCTTAATATTATTCCAAACAGTATGTTACTCAGCTTAAATACGGAATTTGAGGCAGTTCACGTTTTTTGAATGAAAAATAAAATTATTTTCAAACTTCAAAAATTCAAAGAAGGCGTTACAGAGAATTAGATTCTTGGGCAAGCTTCATCAGCTGACAAAATTCTGATACAATTGCATAACCAGTTTTATAAAAATTATGATATAATTAGAAAAAAATATTATCACAAACACGAGCGCACTTACGCACGCACATTAATTTTACAAATACTACATCCTGTGTTCCCATAGAGGCCAAAACCTGTATTTCCATCACAGTCTAATAATTATTTTTTTATGTTTATTACAAAAAAGATTTAATTAACAAAATTCAGAAGTACCTACTCCCCCTTTTTTTTTAAACCAGACGGCTAGTTATAGCTAGAAAAAAACCATAGAAAGTTGCGTTTACTTACATAATTTCGTGATATACATTGTATTTTAGTAAGCTTAGCTAACCCGAAAAAACTAGCAAAGATCAGATCTGCTACGATGAAGTGTTGGCATTTTGAAATAAATATACAGGGTGTCGACGAAAGTAGTTACACCCCTTCATTTTATTTATTAATATAACAAAATAAAATTTTGGGAAGTTGTTATGCATATAAAACTACATTATATGACGTCTACTTCAATTTTTTTCACTTCCGGTTTCGCCGGAAGTAACCCCAACTTTAGTATTTCACATGGAACACCCTGTATACTTTTACATTTTTGAAAGCTGCCGTCATATAATGTAGTTTTATATGCATAACAACTTCTCAAAATTTTATTTTATTATATTAATCAATAAACAAAATAGAGGAGGTGAGACTACTTTCGTTGACACCCATAAGACAGGTTAATGAATTAAAATTTCTGGTTTCAAATATGTAAACATTTATAGGTGGCATTACGATCAAGCTACAGCAAACTCAAACTAGTGTCTTCTTATTTCCCAGTGTTTGTCTCATCTTTGGACAAATTTAGGTTTCAATGCCAATTTAGAGCAATTGAAAAAGAAATAATAAGAAACCGTGGTGGAAATGGGTCAAACTCGAGCGGATCTTTGCAAGACGCCGCCTTCCCTCTTGACTTTAATATTCTCATCATTAATGCATTATCATATGAATTGCCAGAGGCAAGCCTGCGAATGCACCAAACGACAACAGCATAGAGCGTGAGATATTCGCGACGTCGAGTTTTGAAGCGACGCATGCATGCTTCTTGACAGAAAAGAATTTCAGTCCTGGAATATTCTTGTACGAATGTCGACCCCGTGTTCACTGCCCTGGCTAAATATAACGAGAATCGTGCACAAACTGAAGCGTCGTTTCGGCGTCTCCGATTGCATTTCTCTGTTTACAAAATAATATTTATAATGTGCACCGTATTTAGGGACGTCCACGTGATTCAGATATTTTTTTTTAGTTTTGTGTCTTGTTACTCATATTTCGTGCTCAAGAATCTCAGAAATAAGATTTATTTGGATTTCAAATTAAAGATTTTATTTTAGTTTGCACGTATAGGAAGGTAGAGTTACGCCCAGCAGAACAGTATACAATTTTAACATCATTCTAGGGACGAAACATTAAAAAAACGTTCTGTTTTGCAAAGTCAAAAAAATAGGTAACCAAACTTACATGAACCAGCAGAAAAACGAGATTGGTCCGCCAAAAATTGGCTTTGTTTCAAAACTTTGCTATCCTATTCTAATTAATCTGCTGCTTGGAAATTTCTGGTCATTTTATAAATTTCTTCATGATGATGACAATAATGATGATGCTGATCAGTGGCGGCTGGTACAGGAAGGGGACCGGGGCATTACCCCTTCCCCCGCTATTTGTTACGATTCTGTATTTTTTTTTTATTTTCACTAAAAATATCGTTATTAGCACGAAGTTAACTTGAATTAGCCAAAATGAAACCAATGTTTTTACAACAGCGAATAGAGCGGGACCTTAGAGGTTGGAGCGAGCCGCCGCCAGGGCATGTATAAAAAGTGACGTCCTAAACGTAACGATAACCGAACTCCACGAGTATTCAGACATACGTGGGATTTGCAGCGTTTCAACAGCGTTACGGGGGCATTAAATAAGTTGCCGTGTGGATTTCTTTATCATGCGCGCGGAATAGTTTGTTCCAAATTGCCACAAAAATGGCTACGGACAATTCGATAAATACTTCGATCGCGTTGATTAATCAAAATAATTTGACTTTTGATGTTAAGAGCGTTAAAGTAACCTTTAAAAACGAAAACCTCTAAAGCCTAAGCCAGATTTATTAATATCACAGAGTGAAAGGTAAAAAAAACGTAACGCACTTTTTTAGACATTTGTTTGATAATAAACGCTCCGGAAACGCTCTCTGGATTTTAAAGAAAATCACCGACGCCAAGCATCTTGGCGAAAAAGTAAAAAAACACAAAGTACGTGAAAGACGTTTTAATAATTTTGTCGAATTCTCAACGCTTGGCAAAATAAATATAATTATTGTCAATTAAACAGCACATATCGTAAAGAAAGGCGCATACATTTTATTAAAAAAAAAATTAAAATAAGTGTTTTGAAACTTTGAAAAAAGCATTCAAATGATCAAAAAACGTATTAACTGTCACTTCACTGTTCAAATTTAAATTTTTAAAAAATATAAAATTTTGCATTTTTTAAGAATATTCTAAAATCTCGTGTACTCTTAAAACACGTTCAAATTGGCCACGCCTACTCTCAAAAAAATTTGCCTGTTGCGCATTTTTCACATACTTTTATAAACTGTCCTCCTACTATGCCCCAAAACGAACCGCCACTGATGTTGACGATGATGATATATTTTGATACAAAAAACATGCGAAAAGTGTTTTACTGGTTATAAAATTATTAGCTTTTTTACTGTATTTATGCTATTTATTTATTCTAAAAATAACTACACTTCCCTTCAGATAATGAAAAAGTCTAATGATTATATTTTCATTAAAAGGGTTATATATAATGGCAATTTAACTACTTTTTGATTTATTTTTCTTGATTTTTCAGCAACACTAGTTAATTTTGAAAACATAAAATTCAACAATACCTTGGAGATATTTTTTGAAAATTTTTGGAACTTAAAACCAAATTTTTGAAAAACTGTTGGCAGCTTTTATGTAATCTTGCATTGAGTTGAGAAGACATTTAATTTTTTCAAAATTTTCTATTTCCTCTGCGAATTTTTGTAATTTGGAATTTAAATGCCTTTATATTCATTAAACAAATTCAATTTTTGCTGACCTATTTTAATTACCTGAAATTCAAAATAGAATTTTTTTTCGCGTTCTTATTAACATGAGAAACGCAGGAAATAATTAACATTCGGATCTTATAGTAACTGTTAGGGTTAGAAAGTTATTATATAAATATAACTATACATTTTTTATATATTATCAGCGTACAGAGTACTTGTACATTTGTTGTGATGAATACTATTAAGGAAAAATTATTTTCCAAAGTTTGGAAATTTTTTTTTTTTGAAATTTTTAGGTTCATATAGCTTGGAATGAACTACAATTTGGTTAGTATTCCAATCCGCTGACTTTTGCTATGAATTTTATAAAATCGATAATGTCCCTTTATTTAATAACCCGAAAGCGACAAAACATTTTTGTTTAAGCTAAATTGCTCATGGGTGATAGGAAAATAAGATTTACAACTTCATAGTTAGGTGCAGGAATATTTGCTGCCCCCCCACCTAAATTTTTAATTAACGAACTTTTTTTTATACATGCGACATATTTTTGAAAGTATGATAAGCAGCAAGTTCTCTTGATACACAATTAAAAGTATTATAATGCAAATTTAACTATCTTTTGATTTATTTTTCTTGATTCTTCAGCAACACTAGTTAATTTTGAAAACATAAAATTCAACAAAGCTTTGGAAACATTTTTTGGAAATTAAAACATAATGTCTGAAAAACTGTTGGCAATTTTTATTTTATTTTGCACTGAGTTGAGAAGAGACTTAATTTTTTCAAAATATTCTATTTCCTCGTCGAATTTTTGTAATTTGGAATTTAAATGCCTTTATATTCGCTAAACAAATTCAATTTTAGCTGACCTATTTTAATTACCTGAAATTCAAAATAGGACTTTTTACGCGTTCTAATTAACGTGAGAAACTCGGATTTTTTTCGGATCTTATAGTAACTGTTAGGGTTAGAAAGTTATTACATAAATATAACTATACATTTTTTATATATTATCAGCGTACAGAGTACTTGTACATTTGTTGTGATGAATACTATTAAGGAAAAATCATTTTCCAAAGTTTGGAAATTTTTTTTTTGAATTTTTTAGGTTCATATTACTTGGGATGAACTACAATTTGGTTAGTATTCCAATCCGCTGACTTTTGCTATGAATTTTATAAAATCGATAATGTCCCTTTATTTAATAACCCGAAAGCGACAAAACATTTTTGTTTAAGCTAAATTGCTCATGGGTGATAGGAAAATAAGATTTACAACTTCATAGTTAGGTGCAGGAATATTTGCTGCCCCCCCACCTAAATTTTTAATTAACGAACTTTTTTTTATACATGCGACATATTTTTGAAAGTATGATAAGCAGCAAGTTCTCTTGATACACAATTAAAAGTATTATAATGCAAATTTAACTATCTTTTGATTTATTTTTCTTGATTCTTCAGCAACACTAGTTAATTTTGAAAACATAAAATTCAACAAAGCTTTGGAAACATTTTTTGGAAATTAAAACATAATGTCTGAAAAACTGTTGGCAATTTTTATTTTATTTTGCACTGAGTTGAGAAGAGACTTAATTTTTTCAAAATATTCTATTTCCTCGTCGAATTTTTGTAATTTGGAATTTAAATGCCTTTATATTCGCTAAACAAATTCAATTTTAGCTGACCTATTTTAATTACCTGAAATTCAAAATAGGACTTTTTACGCGTTCTAATTAACGTGAGAAACTCGGATTTTTTTCGGATCTTATAGTAACTGTTAGGGTTAGAAAGTTATTACATAAATATAACTATACATTTTTTATATATTATCAGCGTACAGAGTACTTGTACATTTGTTGTGATGAATACTATTAAGGAAAAATCATTTTCCAAAGTTTGGAAATTTTTTTTTTGAATTTTTTAGGTTCATATTACTTGGGATGAACTACAATTTGGTTAGTATTCCAATCCGCTGACTTTTGCTATGAATTTTATAAAATCGATAATGTCCCTTTATTTAATAACCCGAAAGCGACAAAACATTTCTGTTTAAGCTAAATTGCTCATGGGTGATAGGAAAATAAGATTTACAACTGCATAGTTAGGTGCAGGAATATTTGCCTTCTCTACTCAAATTTTTAACTGACGAATTTTTTTTTGATCTGTGGATTATTTTGAAAAATAAAGAAAATTCTTTTTATACATTGCGACTTAGTTTTGAAAGTCATTTTTTGGTATTTTAATAAAAATCTCTTGATACATCTTTTTTTTCTGTTTTTTTAAATCACGGTGACGTAATTTTTAAACTTGGCTTTAGCTTATTCCTCACATGTATCGATATTAGCTAGATTTTTTCTACTTATCACGGAAAGAAACCATAACTAAGTTCAACTTGAGGTGTACCTGTTATTAACATTAAACGATTCTAGCTACATAAAATTTACGTATCTCAAAGCGGCGGTAAATCGATTATTTTAGGTCAAGAATATTAATCTAGTTTTAATTCTCCCGGTTCGCTTAAGCTATGTAATATACAGCAAGCGCCACAAGGAAATAACGTTCCCACTTATCTATTCGCTGCTGTAAGTCCAAGTTTCGTGAACCTAGTAAATTAAGTATACGCCTAGAGGTGTGCACTTTTTTAGAAGCTACTATGTTGTAACATTCTGTTAGGTATATAAAAACTGCGATCATCTGTAGCTAAATGTGAAGTTCGTTTCGTGCTATAATAGGCCGTTCAAATTATTCCAATAGAAGTGTGTTTTTGAATTCAGAATTTTTACTCTTGAGGTTGATAAATTGTGACTACAGTAAAAGACATTTGCATGTTTTGTATTCAGGTTTTAGTTACAATTATAATTGCAGTTCAATAAAAACTTCGCGTGCGGTTCTCTTCCAATGCACTTGAACAAGAAATATTACGGAATTTATGAAGAGTTCTCGTTAATAATAAGAGCAAGTTCGAAAATGTTCGGCTGCTAATAAAACCGTTTGACTGAAACAAAGCTAAAAATGCGCCTAAACTTTATCATATTTAGAACAATTTTACGTTTGATATTTTCCAAAATGTTTCATATCATAAAGTGTTTTACGCCTAACGCTAAATTTCAGATTATAATACTCCTAAGATTATACTATATTAAATGTTAGATAGTGACTCATCGCACCCGCATATAGGTTTACAGAACACCTACAAAAATACAGCTACATGAATTGAACTAGTACCCTCAGACAATTTAGAGTAAAAGAAAATTACCTTTTTTTGTTTTGTTTGCTTTAAGAAAGCAGCAAACAAAGAATAAAATTTCATAGTCAAAAACTGCGAGGAGGAGAGCTAGAGGTGGGCAAATGAACAAATTTTCAGGCCCGTCCCGGCCCGACAAAATCAGAAGGTAGTCAAGCCCGGCTCGTCCCTAGCCTAGCCCGGTAGCTTAGGTACATGATTTGATGCCCGGCACGGCCTGACAAACTCAAAAACGGGCTGGGGTTTTATGATTATAAAATTGGGCCCGGCAAATTTGGCACGTCAAATGTTGATTTTGCATGCCACGGCCGTCGCTCACGCTGCCTGTGGCGTAAGTGACCTGTTTTTGTCTTTGTAAGTAGATACTGTCGTAGGTTTTTCTGCAACATTATTTGACATTTTAATTACGCCTCCCGGCTGTGTTTAGCCTGCAGGTCCGGCGAGGCCCTGTTAGGTCAAGCTGGGCCGGCGTTACCCTGCTAGGCACGGCTGACTCGGCAAAGGCCCTGCTATGCCCGGTTAGAGCTTTAAATAATCCCGGACCAGTAATAATTTTTTTGTAATTTGAGGACCAAGTCGGCTCGCAGGCCCATCCCGGCTGAGCTTGGGCTTCGGCCCCGACTTGGGCGTCGGCCCGGGCCTAGGCATCAGGCAGGGATTCCCACCTCTAGGGAGCACTTACCTATCGAAACAGTATCTCTAAGAAAAAGAATAAAATTTCTTAGTCAAAAACTGGTATGCGACGAGCTAGAGGTGGGTAAATGAGAAAAATTCAAGACCCGGCCCGGTCTGACAAATTTAAAAGATGGTGCAGCCCGGCCCGGCCTGGTGTTAAGGTACATGATTTGATGCCCGGCCTGCTCTGACAAACTCAAGAACGGGTTGGGGGTTTTATGATTATAAAATTTAGTCCGGCAAATGTGGCCCGGCAAGTATGACCCGACAAAATTGGCCCAGCAAACTGGGCACGTCAACTTTGATTTTAAATGGCACGGCCGTCGCTCACGCTGCCTGTGGCGTAAGTATTCAGTATGTGATCGGTTTTTGCCTTTCGAGTAGGTACTGTTGCAAGTTTTTCTGCAACATTATTGCCATTTTAGTTACGACGGCTGTGTTTAGTCTGCTGGTCCGGCGAGGCCCTGTTAAGCCTAGCTGGCCCAGCGAAACTTTGTTAGGCACAGCTGGCCCGGCACAGACCTTGCTAGGCCCTATTAGGGCTTTAAATAGGTCCGGCCTAATAATTATTTTTTTGTAATTTGGGGCCCGGGTTGGCCTGTGGCCCGGACCAGGCCGGGCTTGGGCTTCGGGCCGTTGTTGGGCTTCGAGTCGGGCTTGGGCTTCGGACCGGATTTTAACAAACATTCAGAGCTACGAGGATAGGTTCGGTAAGTTTTAAGTTGGATTTTTCGGGGTGGGGCATGTTAGACCATTGTATAGCAACTATAATTTCGTCTGCTGAGCGAGGTAATCGAGAAGGGAGGAATCCTAGGCAATTCTAATATTCTCTTAAAAAAAATATTTACGCAACAGAATTCGGTATTGTATAACAACCTATAATATCGTAGAAAGCAACATGCATAAATTATTGTATATTCAACAAAAGGAGCAAAACAGTCATTTCATACTAAATAATCATATTTGGGTATCGTAGACTGCACATCAAGGCTGGTCGAGGGCATCAAATTGGGGAGTCTGGTCAAACGAGTCATATTTCCTAACGCTTTTTCTCTTTCTTAATCGTTTAGATATGTGCAGAAGAATCAAAAGCTAATTAACCCTGCGTAGGTTATGACAGACAAAACATACAGCGGGAATTTATAGATGTTTCTCTATATAGAGCCAAAGCCCCTTAAAGGGGTGCCTTAAAATTCAGTTTTTAATTATTATCTCTTAGTATTAGGTACGGTCATCAGACTCGGCATGCAGACTACTACGAGCAAGTGCTATTCTTTCGCAGCGATGACAAAAGAATAATTTAACCATAGGCGTACGTAACTGAAGGGGGTGTCTTTGCGCTCACTATTTATTCTGTTATTTTCATATTTTATTAGTGCCATAGCACCAACCGTTTTAAAGAAAATTAGCGTTTCGAGATTACTGCACAACAATGCAGTACAGTAGAGAGGCGCAAATGAAGAAATTTTCAGGCCCGGCCCGACAAATTCAGAAACTGGGCTATCCCAGCCCGGCCTGTTCTTTACGTACATGATTTGTGGCCCGGTCTGGCTCTAGAAATTCAAAAACAAGCTGGACAGGCCCGGGCCGTTTTATGATTATATAAATTTGGCCCGGCAAATTAGACCCAGCAAATTTTGCTCAGCAAATATAGCCCGGTAAATTTCCCACGTCAACTCAGATTTTTGTAAGTTTTCTGTAAGACTGTTTATCTTTAGTTACGCTGGCTGTCTTTAGCTCTGCCAGGCCGGTTAAGCCCTGCTACCCCGGCAAGGCCCTGTTAAGCCCTGCTGGCCCGGAAAGGCCCTGTTAGGCACAGCTGGCATGGCGAATGTTCTGGTAGGCCGGGCTAGGGATTTCAATAAGCCCGGCCCGGCCTGTTCTTTAGGTACATGATTTGTGGCCCGGTCCGGCTCGACAAATTCGAAAACAAGCTGGACAGGCCCGGCCCGTTTTATGATTATATAAATCTGCCTCGGCAAATTTGATTCAGCCAATTTCGCTCAGCAAATACAACGTCAACTTAGATTTTGTAAGTTTTCTGTAACATTATTTGACATTTTAGTTACGCTGGCCGTCTTTAGCTCTGCCAGGCCGGTTAAGCCCTGTTGGTCCGGCGAGGCCCTGTTAGGGATTTAAGTAAGTCCGATGCGGCCCTATATATAAATTGTTTTGTAATTTTAGTAACGGTCTGGCACGTAGCCCGGGCCGGGCTAGGGCTTCGGGACTGAATGTCCCCCTCTTCTTCTTCGCTAGTGCTAAGAAGAAGAAAAAGAAAAGGTGGGCATCTTAGCTCACCTCTGCAGTACAGTAATCCCGAAAAACCTAATACCTGATATTGTTCGAGAGATAACAATTACTTTGCTTTCTGATCGCTCTATATCTGAACTAGAAGTACCAACCCGCTGCCTCATTTTTTTACCTGACTGTTCAAGAGATACATACTATGTGTGCTTATACAGGGTTATTCAAAAGTATGGAATCAAATTCGTATTTCTGTCGCGTTTTGGTTTTTAAAAAAATGCTCGGACACTTAAATTGAAATATCTTTTGTTTTCCAACGTCAACCTCCGCACCCCCACCCACCTTGACTTAATTTTTTTTAAATAGCAACCTATACATACTTTGTGTGGGCTCGTTGGAAAGCTTGCAAAAAACTGCATTAAAATCTACCATCATAATTGAACTGGGATCGTTGTTTTTAAGTTATAGCGATTAAAAGAAATAATGTACATTTTTCATATTTTATTATTAAGACGTGGTGGTGGCTCAGAGGTTAGACGCTTAGCCTCTAACGCTAAAGGTCTAGGGTTCGATTCCCCGCCGAAGCCATGCAGCAATAAAAATCTATGCCGCGACACGCCACTCACATTCTCCAATCCGGTGTAGGCAGCCATGGGGTCTTAATGCCTGAAACCTTCTATGGTATTTAGTCGTTCGGATTCGACGTTAAACTGTAGGTCCCACGTACTCCACCTTAGCGCTAAGGAGAGAGTACGTATCAGAGAAGAGTGCCGGTGCCCAGCAGTGGGACGTGAAGGCTAATTGCGAAGGCGAATTATTAAGACGTTAATATCAACTAACCAATTTTCCTGCCTTTTCACATCTTCTCAATTATTTTCACAGATTTTTTACTTAACATCTAGACACTGTGACGGTTCTACGCTCCTTCATAAGATTTTTGGAAATATCGTTTTTTTGCTGATATCCTCAACATTTTGAACTTCCAACGCCACTGTTGACATTAACCTCGAGCCAAAAGGGCAAGGAGTAAATAATAGTGGCTGTACCTGATTAAGCGAAATGAAACTGTACCGCTTTTAAAACTTGTTTGGATGTTCCAAGTTTATAACTCAATTCTAGCAAAACAGCTTCAAAATCTCGTGGAATCACAACAAAGTTCCAAATGAAATGTGAGAAAATCTAAAAATTGCTTTTTAAATACTTTTAACCTTTAACACGAGGTTAATTTTTCAAATTTTTCTAAACTAGCACTTAGTTGATAAGTGACACAAAAGTGAACTGTGTTCAACTGTACATTTACTTGTGGAAATTCTAATGCAATTTCGTGCGCTTGAAATTAATTGTAGGTTTTCGGGCAGCTAACAGTAGTTTTCCTTAATTACGAGTAATTTGAAATAAGAAGCTTTTTTGCATATTTAACTTCTAGACAAGTTTTTGAAAGCATGCAATATTATCTTGAGGCGATGGAGCTGCCTGATATTAAATCATTAAAGGAGAGATAAAAACCTTGAAGGACGTTCACATGCAAGAAGGTTAAATGGTCGTATGACCGAGAAAAGTAGCAAAACTACAAAGTAGAGGTTTAGCAGTCATGGAGAGGGTTAAAATTAGTTATTTGCTAAAGTTGCCAAAGTATCTAAATTCACTTTGTTAGTTTATTTGCAAAGGAATGCAAAATTTTGCATCAAAAAATAAGAATGGAAAAAATAAGAATAATTAGGAATTTCCAAACTTTCTCTTAATTCTTTCTTAGATTGCATTGCTCCGTCATTAAAACAAAGAAAATAAATCCTCTAAAACAACTTTCATGTTCTTCTAAACAAATTCTTATTATGTACCCATTTTTGTTAAATTTTAGGATATTTAAAATTGACGTTTGCGTGAATCACAGAACAATGGCTTATGGCACATTAGATTAGTGCAAAAATTAGATTCTTAAGTACCCTTTTAATTGGAAACCATTAATCTAAAGTTACGTTACGAAAAACCGTATTTACAATTTTGTGAACTGTCACGACCTCACAAAAACCGTGTTTTTCCTGCTAATTGAAATTTTGAAACTAGCAGTGGGACCATCAAGCCACAACACCTTCCTAGTAAACGCCCTCTGCTTTTGATTTCCCATACTTTTGGTATAGGGAAGTATTGATTCCTTGAAAATGTTTGAAATCTAGATTGTAACGGAAATACAAGTTTTAGGGCTCAAGGAACTCAAAAAGTGTATTTAAAAAAATGTCTGTCTGTGCGCGTGCGTGTGGCTGAGTGTGTGGCGCGTCTAAAGGTACTGAACCAATTTTGATGAAATTTTAAATCAAGGAAATATATCGAAAATTGTAGCTCTTCAAAAAACATCCGAAACCAGAAACGGAAGTTAGACATGTTTTTTGGTAGCGTTCTTTTCCAAAACTAACATTTGGAAATTTGGGATCTGAGAGAAAAACTTAAGGCACATTAAACATTTTTTTACCTAACTCTCTAGCTTTAAAATGGCGGCCGCTACAACTTTTTGAAAATATCGACTTAAACGCCCATTTACTCAAAAAGTAGTGGTCTGATCAAGATCGATCAGCTACAACCTGTTTGAGAGCCCTTTGTAGGTAGTATACGATGAAGTAAAATTAATTTTAAATATCCGAAATGGCGCTGCTTCAAAATTTTGAAAATGTTCAGAATATATTTTTCATAATCTGCCTACTGTTTTTTTTACTCTCTGAGCCGATAGAGCTTGCATTGAACTACAAATTTACTTTTACTAATCTCCCAAATTTAACTATGACGTTTTCCAGGAATTTTTGAAAAATTTGTAAATGATTAATTATTTATTCAAAAACTCAAACGGCGATCGTTATAAACTTTTATCAGTTCAAAGTACTTTATTAGAATCAGCAAGAATTTTCAACTATTAAAAAAATTAAGAAAGAAAAACAATACTTTTTAATATCAACAACGCGTTTTACGGCGGTTGCGGCTATCAATTACTCTAATTAAAATGTATTTTTCATTTTATGCATATTTTTGATAACTCCTATATAAAGCTATTATAGCAATTTCTGTCCGACATCCGAAGCGGTACGTACACTTACGGTACAAAAACCAATTGCACAGGCTATCGCAAGTTCAAATTTCCGCTGTTTGTTTTCTAAGAAATGTAATAGTCGGTGAACTGTACAACGTTATAATTATAAAAAATTACACTTTACCACTTCAGCTTTTTTGTTTGTCCTTTTCTGTTTAATTTTGTTATAGTGTTACTTTTCACGACAGTGGTAATTTCCATCCACTCAACCCCTTTTTTTAGTGGATAAATCTCCTTGGGGGGAGTTTAAAGAGCGATACAAGAGTGGCACAAAAGACACAAAATTCCTCCATAACGTAGATATAAATTTTTTTTTGGATTATATAATTTACAATTAAAGTAATACATTTTTGAGATAGTTTATATTATTATATATGTAAAGATTTTATTATTTTTGTTGTAACATATAATAAAATTGCGTAGCATTCTTCATATTTGAGCAAAATAATAAACATGTATTTTGTATTTTTTGTTTATCTCATTATTACCCAATAAACCTTTCTATTTTTTTCTGTGAAAAATGTAATTCTGGAGCACGAAAAAAGCAACTAATCGCAGATTTTACAGCATTGAAAAATTTTCTAGGAGATAACTCGAACCTTTATCTACATGAAGGGGGATCAAAATTGATAATCAAACTTAAATGTGCTCCCTTTATTGAAAATTTATAGATTCGCCGTCGAACCTCGTCACTATAAAAAACTATGTTACCTTAAAGAAATTCCGCTTTTTCTGTTTTTCGCTCGTATCTAGTAAGCCATGGATATTTTGGAAAAAACAAATCACCATTACATTGGTATCATAATTAGACAACATTCTTCTAATTTAACCGTTTTCGTAGCTCTTATACTCGCCGAAATCCCCACGCTGTGCATGTTATTCTAAGGAACCTGCATCTCTGTTATTTATTAATCAAATTTGGAAAAAATATTTTTTTTTGTATTCAGCATAAAAAATGCTTTAAAACAAGGTATTACAAGGGGTATCTTCCTATTTGAAATTTTAAAGTTGGGGTTGTTAGGGCTTAGAGGGTGAAGGGAGGGGAGTTGAAAATAATGGTGAAAATAAAATTTGAAAATTTTATTGTGGTCTAGTGACAGATGGTATTGACAAATGTCATCTGGGATTTGCGATTGTGACACCCTCTGTTGCAATTTTACCAAACTTCTCACTCCGCCCTCGTAAATGTTTAAAGAATTTTATTCCAAACTTTAAGAACATACTGTATATTAATTTTACTACTGTAATACGAACATGTACTCTTTTTCCGATCTGCTAATACTTAAAAACTGTATTTATATAAATTGGGGGAGGGGGGGGGTGAGGATCTCTTCTATTATTTTGTTCAATGCCAAATTTGGCGGGAAGGGGGGACTTTGAACCCTATAACCCCCTGTAGTAAATTCTGCCAGTGGTAAATTATCCTTTGTCTTTTATCGCCACCAACGTAAAATAGATGCGCTTTTTGGTATAACTTTTTTCAAGAATAAAATTTCAAAAATGATAGACCGAAATTATTAAAATTTGAATGTAAAAGAATATTTTCCGAAAAAATGTTGCTCAAAAACTGGGCAAAAGATTTTTATAAAACTTTGTAATCTCATAGAGCTAGAGATCAGCTACAATTTGGTTTGGGTCTCAGTTTGACATTTTGTTGGTGACACCTTCTATGAATTTTTGAAAATTGAATATTCATCCCTATCATTTTAATAAACGGGAAACGATACAAAAATTCTGTTTCGCCTAAATTGTTCATCATTGGTAGTAGAATAAGTTTGCAGTAATTATTAGGCGCAGTAATATTTAGGAGAGTTAATTTTTCCCTTCCTCCCCTAATTATGTTAAACGAATTTGTCTATGTTTCTGGTTATTTTAAGTCCCGAAGAATATTGTTCATTCTGTGGCAACATAGGAGCATCGATGACAACTTAAGAGTGTGCGAGGTAGAATCGGAAACACGTAGTGCGTAAGAGATGAACGTAGTATAATCACGTGGTAATAGACAAATCCTCATACGGGATAGCTGCGTACACACGACCCTGAAATTTCTACACAGGTAGTTTATGATTGTTGTTAGTTGTCGTTCTTGCAATGAGGGTTATCAGGTTTTCTATTTAAATGTTCTTTAACTGATAACAATTCTTTATTAGATGTGCTGTGAGTGTTGTGATTAGACATATTAAAATAATTATTTTGTATACGTATTTGAAAGTGCAAGCGAAGTGCTTCGCCCATTTTTAGAAAGGTAAATTACCGGCGGTTGTTTAGACTTGAGCTCCCGGCGGTTAAAGAAATAAATCCGGCACTGTATTTGATACCGTGCCAATAATCTGCTTCTCTTTTCCTGTTTCATGCAAGTGATAAACCATTATTTTAATCCTACATTAAGGCGTTTACGCTGTAAAATGTATCAAGACTTGTACTTTAACAACCGCTTTCTTGTTATTGAAAGACTTTAAACTACGTTTTTCGTCAACAATATAAGGTCGACGTTTTTGGAAAATACAGAACAAACTCAACTTAAAAAAAAAGAAGTGTGCACGGGAAATTCTTATGCAGTAGGGTGCGAGGATTTAAATCCAGTTGATTAAATCGTGATTTAAATCAAATAATTGGCAAGTTATAAAATATTAACAAAAATCAATCAACATTAAACCAAATTTCCAAGCTCGGGTTTTGCAGAGAAAGTATCAAATGGTATTAATATTATACCTAAGCATACAGGGTGTTGTAGCCAAAACTTTCCAGTCTTATAACTTTTTATTTTAAGAAATACGGTTGTGGGGCCAGGCAGTTTTGGCTGAAACACCCTGTATATATGCAAACAAATACCATGTAAGTTTCTTTTTCGGCAAAATGGGGGGGGGGGGGGGGGCTGCGTTAACATCAAAATTTAGGGGTCGCTGGTAAAAAAAGTTGAGCGCGCCGCTGAACGGCAGTTACGGGCAGATGTCTTTAGTTTGCCTACTGTAACTTTTGTTCTGTAAATTATTTTTTAACTTTTTATGACAGAATCAGATAAAGAATAATTTTCCAAAAAAAAAATTATTTTTGTGTTTTTTTTGTACGGCGCACCGTTTACGAGATATTGGGTTTTATTCGGTTTGCGGTGGGCACGTCTTCGATATTCTTGCACTGCAGCTGCAGAATTACTATCAAAAAATCTACACACAAAATGTATGCCGGCATTTTCAATATTCTTACATTACATACAGCATAGCTACTATAAAAAAACACAACACTACTTTACTAAACACAATTTAGGAAGAAATAATTTGATAGACGACGAAACATCGCCAAATGAATAAAAATTATAGCACGTTCAGTAACTTTCTTCAAATTATAACATACTCAATTTCTTATAAAGGTGGAAACGGTGCGCCGTACAAAAACAACACAAGAATAACTTTTTTCAGATAATCAAATTCTGCACCCGATTCTGCTATAAAAAGTAAAAACAAATTTTACACAAAAAAGTTGCTGTAGAAAAACTAAAGGCATCTGCCCGTAACTAACGCCCTCTAGCGAATTTTATAAAATTATTGATTAGCATACATGTAAATTCACTTGGTTAGTATGCATACAAAATTTCATCTAAAACGGTCAAAAGTGTCTTTAAGTATTCACAAAAAACTATTTTTAAGGGCCACATTTTGGGGGCCAGTACGCCTATTAACAATGGAAATTGGGAAAAACAAAAAAATACGGATTTTTAATTTTGGGTGGGGAACGTACCCCAAAGTTACCAAATTGGAACACCCTATATAATTGCACATTTCCTTTTCGATGTAGTTATATGGGCTTCCTTAACATGACAGTATTATGGAAAAATCGTTTGCATCTTATTGGGTCAATTTTTTATGACGAAATCAATGGTAGAAAGAAACGTCATTTGTATTTGAGCTACAGCAAAAAGGATAAAATTTTTAACATTTCCATTAGGTATTACAGCTCATTTATTTCTACAGATATTAAAAAATGCTATTCGGGTTTTTAACCGATTGTTTGAAGCAGAGTACAGTGACGTACTTAGACTTTTTTTGGGTTACAACACAATCATGCATTATTTTAAATGTGAATATTATAGTAGCCCTGGACATCATTCAAAGCGCGTTTTTAAGAGCTTTTCTAAAATATATAGTTTGCCATACATATTTTTCAATATAATTATGATTTTAGATATATTGTTCAAATTGATGTAGTTTAAAACATAATAGTGAGCCAAGAAACATAAATTTTACGAAAAACAAATGCAAGTGGTAGATTTTTATGGCTTTGTTTAATACTCTATTATTTTTAATTGGCCACGCATCCAAACCAATTCGATCAAATACTTATGAGACACTTGTTTCTCAGCATGCCTTTCATTAAAAGCAGCAGCATTTATTTGAGCACACTAATCCGCAGCTCTTTAAATGAAAATAACGTGGATTCTTTCAGCCATCAAAATTGTTGTTAAATTTGTTTAAACCATAGCTACAAAGCGGGTTGTCCGATATTCAATTTTCTTTCCGTAACAAACGTGTTTCTCAAATAAAAATTGTTTAAATTTGTTTAAGCCATAACTGAGTAACGGCTTGTTCGATTTAAATTTATATTTCGCTGCTAGTCAGCAATTTGTATGCGCTGTACTATATTTTATACTTAATCACCGATCATAGGTTAGAAAATGAGCTCAGAGGGCCTATTCTCGACACGTGCGTAAAATTTTTCGTATGCGTATATGACGTCACCCCATATAAAATTACATGCAATGACGTCATATACGAATACGAGAAGTTTGACGCACGAGTCGTGAATAGACTCCCAGGTCCCTTCTCCTCCTTCGTCTGAGCCTTTTTATCGTTAATCTGGTAATAAATCCATAAATCCCCAATGGAAGAAGGTGTCCGTTAATTTTGTGCAATTTCATAGTGCGCTGCCCGTCTGTGGTTAAGTGCCCCGTAATAGAGTACCAGGAACTTGGATACAAGCAATTTGCATAATTAATACCAGCGCAGAGAACCTTTTAGAAATATATAAATCTTGAGGTCAAAAAAGTGATCTGTGCCGATAAGAAAGTGAACTGCTAGAACGGTCCCCTAGAGATAACCCCGCCAGTCAAAATAAATGATTGAACATTATCTCGGCCGACTAGAAGAGTTGAATGCATGTGCCTAACGTGCTCGTGGTGTGTTTGGACCGCGCTGGCGTGTCGCCCTCACCGACTAACAATAACAAAAAATTGTTCGACGTTGCCAAGACTTACATTGTAGTGATTGGCTACTGGTGCAGGTCTGGCGCGGGATGCACCGACTCGCCCGCACCTCTCAACCCTTTCAGCCGCGCCGTGTCTAATGGCCATCAACTGAAAAGATAATTGAAGTCGGATATTCTGGCGAAGAGATGTGTGTTGTGGTGGCTGTTTTAGGCTGGACCTTCCGTTCGCTCGAACCCACGCATGTAAAATTCTTTACATTCCGTTAAGAAAACTAACCCAGTTTGTTTTCTAATACAATTTTTTTAATAATGTTGCGCTGATCATCAAACGTGAAATTCAACACTTAAAATTGCACATTCCTTCCAAGAACAAACAAAATAAGTAAGAACGCGGAATAAAATATTGATGACAAAAAATTCGAAGTAATATCCTGGTCTGTATAAAATAATCCTCCGAATATACTAAGCCTCTCTTCCAGTAAGAAGCATCCCAAAGGAAAAATGTAACCCCAAAAAATTCACTTATATCACAGAACTTACGTATTGCACCATCTACAAAAAAATGCATTAAAGCAGGCTTTGACTAGCGTCTTAGCTCTATTGAGAAAAAAAATTACAAATCGTTAATGTCAATCTTAATTGCAGGTTCGAATATTTATGTACTTTTTCGCAATTCGCTCGGTATATTAAAAAAAATAAATAGGTGTAAATATTTTTTTCAGTTGATCAAATTTTTATTAAAGAAGTTAATGGCAAAAAAATTATTAAAGGTGCAGGCTTGAATTTTTACGTAATTTATACAGTGTGTCGCATTTAAGGCTGTATTGTTCTTATTTTTACGAGAAAAGATTTAAATATTTGCACAGTTGTAGAACTTCATAAAGTGCATCTGTTGAGGTACTTAACTCAAATGTAAAATTCAATTTTGACCTCATGTACCGAAGTTTAATGCAAAATTCGCATTTTGAATTTTTTAGTAGTTTTAAAAAGTCCACACAGTTTTGATTATTAGTTTAAGACGGCCATGGAAACAAAAGAACTTGTCAAATAAAAACCAATATTAAATTAGTTATTCAACAAAAATTGAAACAGAAACAGAAATTGAGACATTTAAGAAACTTCCTATTGTTTAAAAAATTTCGTCGAGTCTAATAACAATTTATATTAAAGAATTTAAAATGCGAATTTTGTGTTGAAAATCGGTACAAATCGAGTCAAAATATAATTTTTAACTACTTTTTCTTGCAACTTTTTTCGATATTGCCAACGCAAAGCAAAATATCGAGAATTGGCCTTATTCGCGAGGTCGCACTAGGCTGGGTTTACATTTTAAGTTTAAGTTGAGTACCTCAAAATATGAGCCTCATGAAGTTTTACGACTGTGCAAAAATTCAAATATCTACTCCTAGAAGTAACGAAAATATCAGACTGCGTTAATCTTAAATGCGACACATCGTGTACAGATATTTTCAAAAATTGTTTATTATCATCACATTCTACCAACAGATGCTTTTATAAATAACAGAAAATTATGTACTCCCAATATTCTCATAAGTAGATTATAACTTTTTGCAGGCATGTGGGCATCCTCGTTCGAATCCCAAGCCCGGCCCGGCCCGGCCCTTACATAATATTACAGAAAATTTATTATCGGCCCGGGCCGTGCCTATTTATGTCCTAACCGGCTCTAGCAGAGCGTGACGGGCCAGCTGTGCCTAATAAAGTCTCGCCGAGTCACCTGGGTCTAACAAGGCCTTGCCGGGTCAGCTGGGCTTAACCGGCCTGATAGATATAAACACAGCCGACGTAAAACATGTCAAATAATGTTACAGAAAAACTGGCGAAAAAGGTTCATAACAGTATCTACTTTACTACTTACGCCGCAAGCAACGTGAACGAGCGCCAAACATTCGAAATCTCAGTTGACGTGCCAAATTTTCCGGCACAAGTTTGCCGGGCCAAATTTGTCAGGCAATTTATGAACAGCTGGCCCGACCATTAAAACGGGTCGACCGGGGCAGCCCGTTTTGGATGTGTCGGGTCGGGTCGGACCATAAATCGTGTGCCTAAAGAACAGGCCAGGCCGGGCTAGCCCATCTATTAAATTTGCCGGGCCGAGTTGGGCCAGGTCGGGCCAGGCCAGGTCGGGCCTGGTCGGGCCGGGTTGGGCCGAGCAGGGTCGGGTAAGGTCGGGCCTAAAAATTTCTTCATTTGCTCACCTCTATAAATTTAGCCCCCACTTAGACTATATAAGTCGTCTTTCACGGAATATAGGCAAAACTCAAATTTTATAATTGGGAAGACAAAAAAAATTTGTACTAATAAACACCACAGATTTACAAATTTTTTCAACCACGAAATAGAGGGAGAGAACGGTTGAACTACCTACCATTACCAATCTTCAAATTTCAAAAACGCATACAAGGCTTCACAAGAGAAAAAGGTATCGAAGAACAGCTTGTTTCAGCGCTATTACCTGATATAATATCAAAAAAAATATAGTCATGTGTTCAGTTTTTATTATATTTATGTATAATGTATATAAAGTAATTATAATTCTGACAATTGTTTTGTTTATGCACGTTTCTACATATTTGAAACTACTTTCGGATAACAAAACTTCACCTAACTAGAAATACTGCAATACCAATTTTTTGAGTAAATTGGCGTAAAAGCCAAATACAACAAAAAATAGTATAATAATAAAACCTAGGACTGTGCAGTTATCCAAATACATTATCTATATTAGATTGTATAAATCAATGAGATAGATAAATTAAAACGACGCATATTCATGAAATTGTTTCGTGTAGTACTTTTAAAACTCGTGACCATTCATGTTCTACGCTTATAAACTCTGTTATATTTTATTTTATTATTACACAAGCATCAATTGCAACTGACCAAATTAATAATAAGTAACTTAGCGGACTCGCATAAGGTCAAACATATAGTCGTGAAGCTGTAATAATCCCCTACATAATTCGTTTAAAATTGCAAAGAAGCTGCAAATATACAGCCTGAGTCAAAAGATACTGGCTTCAATATATGTCTGTTATTTGAGAAGATAGGTAGAAAAGTTGCTAACAAAAGTTGTACGAACCGACACGTACTATAAACTGGCAATTTTATCCAGGGTGTCGCATAAAAAATTATTGATAAAATAATAATTATTTAAATTGAAGGCTCCATATTTTTTACCTTAATGGCAAGACCATTTAATTCTCAACAAAAAATTTAAATTAATTGTATTAAATGCCGAGGGGCAGGCTAATATTTGTACACCGACTTCCTCCGCAGTTCTTTCAGACTTTCCCGACTTCCCCCGGACTTCATTTAGACTTCCCCGACTTTCCTCGGACTTCCCTGGCATTTCTTGACTTTCTTGACTTCCCTTGGACCTCTTCGACTTCCCTTGAACTTCCCCGATTTCATTTGGACTTTCCCGACTTCCCTTGGACTTTCCCGAGACTTTCTCTAACGTTTACACCAAACTTCCTTAACGTGTACACCAAACATCCTCTGCGGTTTACCTCTCGGTAAATACCATAGTTTTCGAGAAAAAAATAATTTCATAGATATTGTCAATTAGCGCGCGCGCTCATATCTATACGCGCAAATAAGGGAATGGTGGCGCGTGATGAGAAACAAACAAATGAAGTTGACAGGTGCGTTATTCAGTATTATTACATGAATGTCATATTTTTACTTTATTCGTTCGTACATTGTGTTTGTGTTTTTTAAAACATTAATAGTAGTAGTTAGTTAATTAAAATGCCGCACTAGAAATATGTAAAATATGACATTTACGTAATAAAACTGAATAACACACCTGTCAACTTCATTTGTTTTCCATCGCGCACCATCATCTCAGCGCATATGCTGTATGAAAATACCTTTCTCGAAAACTATGGCATTTACAAAAAAAAGTTATCTTGATTTTTTATTGGAAATTAAATGGTCTTAACATTAAGATAAAAAAATGGGGAATTCCATTTAAGAAAAGTATTATCTTAGAAATATTTTTTTATGGGACATCCTGTGTAAAATTTTCATGTCATTTTGAAGCAACAACTTTTATTACTGTTTTTTTACCTAATTCTCGAATAGGTAGCAGAAATATATTAACACCTGTATCTTTTGACTCAAGCTGTGTATTCACAGGAATTACGCGGAAATTAATTATTAATTTATTGCCTCATGCTTTCAATACTAGACTAAATATTCGAACACTGATTATAAGATTGATATGTACAAAGTTTTTCCAAATTATTAGACTGATGACGATAAGATGACCTTGAAATAAACTTTTTCCATGTGCAGTTTTGTTAAAGAATGTTTATTATGTTTGACCTTGAAAACGGTAGTTCAAGGTTATCATAAATTGTTGAAGGTCAAAACGTGTAATAATTTTTTTTTATTTTAACGTATCGCATATGCGGTACATGTATTGTTTGGGTCCTTAAATGGTAAGATAGGGGGATTTTTGAAGTAAGCTTATCATTAGATTTTTGATGAACATTAAACTACGACTTATGTTTTCCATAAAAGAAAACGGTACATTGCTTTTAAAAACGCAAATAATTGTTCTGTTGGGAGAGGATTGTAAGTTTCAACCAGTCAACCTTTTCCCTTAGAGACGTCCTGACTTTGTATTCAGTGGCGTAACTTCAGGTTTTGGACCCGGGGGCAAGATACCTGAAAGACCGTGACCCCATCCTCAAAAAAACTTCAATAATAAAGTAATTGATAATAAGAACAATTTCTTCAATAGGAAAAAAATTATTTGCAGTCTACTAAATGAAAATAAGTTTATTAAAGCAGTGTCGAATTAAGATCAGCAAATCTTAAATTTTCTGAAATTAATGTGTCTGGGTCGGTACCAAAAAGTGTGGATGTTGTGATATTACTAAATATATTCTCACTTCAGTATTGCTCATTGTATAAGTACATACTTACTTACGTGGAATTTAAAATGTTTTTTCTTGAATATAAAAATAAAGACTATAGAAAAAATTTTTATTGAAAAAACTTAGTAATAAATTTAAAAAAAATAAAAACTAGTGGCTCGTGGCAGGACCCCCTAAGACCTCGGGCCCGTGGAGCCGTTGCCCCCTCTGCCCCATGGTAGTTACGCCACTGCGTTTACATCCTAAAGAGCGTTAAGAAATAAAAAAATCAATTGTTAAATTAATACAAACATTTAAGCGTTAGTCGCAACTATAACATAAACTAGTAAAACAAACATTAAACACGGTAAGCTGTAGAACACCAACCAACATAAATGTAACGAGTTACGACTAGAGACCGCGGCAATAAGTTTTAAACGAATACCATACCCGGTGCAACAATTACGAGTGCATAATATTGCAGTGGTCCGGCGTTAGTTATGTATCGTATGATAATCGAGCTGTGCAATCTCACCGCGACCTTCTCAAGGGTTTCGAGTTCCTCCTTGGTCGAGTCGGCCGCGGCGTGTCGCGGTCCCCTCCCCCGCTTCGTTCGCCGACGACCCTGCTCCTCGCCCAATATCAACTTCGTGATGCAGCCGGTCCAATGCAACAGTCGATCGTATTTTTTCCCGACTATCTAAATACCATTTATTACGATTCTCCTCACGTTACCGCTGATGAAATGCGTAATGGCATCCATTTTAACAATTAAGTATGGGTAATTACGATTAGAGTTTGCATGCGAATTGAATATTGTTAGAGTAGGTCAGGGGTCAACTTAAAAACGGAAGCAATGTAATTTTAGTACATTTTAGGTTGTTTTTGGAACGAAAGATATATTGATTATTTAGTAATTGTTGCGATTCCGGTGCACAAGTAGTCTACAGGGTGTTCCACTGTCCAATACATGATATTTCAACCTGCTGTTTATACAGCGTGATTCAAAATTATGTTGCGAAATTTATATGACGCATTCTTACGAAAACGCTTTGTTACGGAGCTAGAGCCTCCTAAAGATACAACAGCGTTTTTACTTTTTTATCGATAACTTTCGCAGTACTTGCACTACAGTTTCGAAGTTTTATATTTCAGCATTACTAAACTTTCTTAGTATTTCTGCTAATTTTTGTTTGATCAAGGACACTAGAAGTGTACCGTATGAGCGGGTCGCGTAATATTTTTGTTTAAATATTTTTGGTTTTTACATTTTTTTAAGTTTTGTTTATAAAATATGATTCTTCATATAAAAATACACAAAAAAGGTACTCCTGTTGAAAGTCGGTAACTCGAACAGATTTCGAGATAATTGAATGTATTTGTAAAATCAAGTTGCCATGGAAGACTAAGCGTTTTCCTAAGATGCTCAAACAGTTTCTACCAACTTTGAGGGTAAGTCTACACATCAAAACAATATAAAAGTGCATAAAAAATATGCTTCCGGAAACATTTCCTTAGGAAGTTACAGTTTCCGATAGAGGGAACACACAAAGCGGGCTGTGACCAGTGTTGTATAGTATCTAGATACATGCATCTAGATAATATTCTAGATACTTTACATGTATCTAGATATTCATCTAGATTCATTTCATAATATTATATCTGTATCTGGTTTACACACTTTTCTTGTAGTAAGATATATGTATCTAGATACAGTTTCTAGATACTTTTCAAGGTATTATATTTGTATCTGGTTTCGATACATTTCTTGTAGTACGCTATATGTATCTAGATACAATTTGTAGGTACTTTACATGTATCTAGATATGCATCTAGATTCATTTCATAATATTATATCTCCATCTGTTTTAGATGCTCTTCTTGTAGTACGGTAGTAAGATATATGTACTAGATACAGTATCTAGATACTTTCCAAGGTATTATACCTATATGTATCTGGCTTAGATACATTTCCTGTAGTAAGCTGTATGTATGTATCTAGGTACAGTTTCTAAATACTTTATATTAGATACTTTTCTTTTAGTAAGATACATGAATTTTGATACTTTACATGTATCTAGATACGTATCTAGATATTTTTTAAAAAGGTTGTATCTATATTCTGGTTTAGACACTTTTCTTGTAGTAAGATTTATGATTCTAGACACAGTTGCTAGATACTTTACATGCTCAAAAATATTATACCTGTATCTGGTTTAGATATTTTTTTTTAGTAAGATATGTATCTAGATACTTTACATGTATCTAGATACGCATCTAGATACTTTTTCAAAAGGTTATATATGTATCTGGTTTACACACTTTTCTTGTAGTAAGATTTATGTATTTAGATATAGTTTCTAGATACTTTACATGTTCAAAAATTTTATATCTGTATCTAGATACAGTTTCTAGATACTTTAAATGTATCTAGATACGCTTCTAGTCACTTTTCAAAATGTTATTTTTGTAACTGGTTTAGATACCTTTTCTTGTAGTCAACCTATATGTATCTAGATACAGTATCTACATAAAGAATGTAGATACATGTACAGTATCTAGATTCGCAGTTAAACACTTTTCAAAGGGTTATTTCTATATCTAGTGTAGATACTTTTCTTGTAGCAAGATACATGTGTTGTATCCACATGTTAATGGTCATTTTCTCACGCCCTTATTTCAGAGAAACTGTCTTAAAATGCAGATGTCAAATATTCGTGGTTAATGGTCATTTTCTCACGCCCTCATTTCTAAGAAACTGTCCTAAAATGCAAATGTAAAGACACCCGTGTTAGCGGCACAGAGTAATATAGTACAGGGTCGGGTCATAAAAGACTGACCATCCCTCGGAAATGCAGGATGATGCAAAGTTCTGCAGGTGAACAGAAAAACACTTGGGTTTCCGACACCGACCTGATCGGTTCAACTTCTGTATTCAAGAATTGTAATTAGCAAACGAAAGATTAAATAAATTAAAAGTGTTCCATATCTTCTTGTTTTATTCACGTGACGCAACGAATCTAAGTGTCTCCAAGCAGGCACGACAAATATTTGGTGGCAGCGCGTTGGGATCTTGTGTCAAATTCATCTGGTTTTATTAAAAATTCATCCGGAACAACCCGGTCTACGTCCATCCAGTGAAGTTCATCTGGTCCATTATCGAAAATTCATCCGGAACATCCCGGTCTACGTCCATCTAGAGAAATTCATCTGGTCATTTATCAAAAATTCATCCGGAATTCGAGCCGGTCCAAATCTACATCCATCCAGAGAATTTAGTGTAGGAACGAGAAGATTCCATAACCCAAGGAATTACTGTAAGTTTGCAATTTTATTTTCACTGTATCCTTTTACTATTTCCTATTATCGTTAATGAAAATTGGCAAAACTCCAAAAGCCATGTCACATATATCCTTTGAAATTTGTGTAAAGTTAATTCCGCAATTTGACGGAACGAAATCGAAATTTCCAGAATTTTTAAATTGTATTGAAATAATAAAATCTCGTGGTAATCCCGTTGAGGCACCACTTATATTAGATGTAATCAAAACAAAGTTAACGGGTCCTGCATTTAATGCCATTCGTTATAAACAAATTAAAAATATAAATGAATTAATTGATGTTATGAAAACAAATTTTTCCGAAAATCGTACAATACCTCATTTAGAAGCACATCTATCAGCAATTCGTCAAAAAGCTAACGAAAATATTACGCAGTATAGTGAAAGATTAGAAAGCATTATTAACCCGTTAATTACAGCGTCTTGTGAAAGCAAGCCTGCTGAAGCTTGTCCGGTTATTGAAGAATTACTTAAAAATAGAGCTTTGCATGCATTTATATTTGGTTTAAGTAATCCTATCAAATTATTAATTGAAGCACGTAATTATAAAACTCTAAAAGATGCAGTAGAAGGTGCAATTCAAAAGGAAAAGGAGCTATTGTTAGAAAAAGAAATTCTTAAACAAAATTCTAAATTTCACTATGACTCTGCTGGTCCGAATGTTACTAATACTCGTCCTTTTAAACCTAAGTTTTGCGAATACTGTAGGAGGACTAATCATACTACAGCAAACTGTCGTTTTTTGAATAACGGACAGTCAAGACCATATCATACAAGTTACAATTCACCTCCAAATTATAATTCGAATGTTCCAACTCGACTTAACGTCTACAGTAACAATGTAGTATGTAATTACTGCAAAAACAAGGGTCACACCATAAGTGAGTGTCGTAAGCGTCAGTTCAATAATTCTAAGCGATTACAAAATAATTCTTTATCTAATAATCAAACAGGAAATTTCAATTCTCAAATTCAAAACTTAAACGGAGCCGTCAAGCAGCCAGACGACTCCGACCTCAACATTCAAATCGGTTGCACAATTCTAAATCAAGATCACGCAAAATTTGTATATTTAAAATTAGACATTGGTGAAAATAACCAACAATCTCTTTTAGTTGACAATGGTGCTGATATTAGTTTATTACATGTAAACATTATTAAAGACGAAGTACCGTTGCACACTTCTAATTCAATCACATTTTCGGGTATTGGTAATACCAAAGTTAAAACATTAGGTACAGTTAATGCAAATATTCAATTTCAAAATCAAATTATTTCACATAGCTTTCACGTGGTACCAAACAACATTATATTACCAGACGATGGAATTTTAGGTCGCGATTTCTTCATTAAACATAAAGTTTTAATAGATTACAGCAATAATTCGTTAACATTAGGTGATACTCGACTAACTTTAAATCCATCCACGAAATTTTTATCTTTACAAGGGCGATCCGAAACATTTGTAAAATTACCCACTGATTCCCAAATAGAAGGAATTCTTGAAAATTTTGAACCTCATCCCGGAATTTTTATTAGCGCTTGTCTAACTAAGCCTATAAACGGAAAATGTGTTGCAAGTATTTTAAATAATAATGAAGGTTCAGTAAATATTTCAATACCTAGAGTAAAGCTCACTCCTTGTAATTCTATTCAATTAGGCGATTATCCGGAACATCAAATATTTTTCACCTCTGATTCGGTTAAACTTTCAAATCAGTCATGTCGATTACAAAATCTTCGTAATTCAATAAAAACCGATCATTTGAATCAGGAAGAAAAATCTTCCATTATGGAAATTTGCGAAAATTTTAGCAAAACATTTTATTTGCCAGGTGATACTTTAAGCTACACAACTGCAACAACTCATGAAATACCAATAAAATCAGAGATAGTTCCTATTCATTTAAAACCTTATCGAATTCCCGAAGCTCAAAAACTTGAAATTAATAATCAGGTTAATAAAATGCTCCACAAAAACGCAATTCAGCATTTTCGTCCTTATCTGTACGGAAGAAAATTTCAAGTAGTCACTGATCACCAAGCATTAAAGTATTTATATAATATGTCAGATCCTAACAGCAGATTGACAAAATTTCGATTAAAATTAGAGGAATATCAATTTGAAATTATTCACCGATCCGGAAAGTCAAATTCTAATGCAGATGCGCTTAGTCGCATTCCTTATATTCTTCCAATTGATCTTCAAATTAATTATCCTGAATTTTTAGAATATGCTAAATCACACCTCATTGTAAATAATAGAGTTATAGAAATTACTGGAAAAATATTAGATTGTAAAGAACCGTATTTAGTAAACTTTATCTCTAAAGATCTAAAACCAATTAATAACATTACTCAAAAATTAGTCGATAACTACAATTACGATTTAAGTTCCTTTGAAGTTCATTCCAAATCTTTAGGTGACATAATACTCACATCAAACGACGCAAAGAGTTTTGTTAGTATCATTGCGATCGAAACTGAAAATGATATAATTAGTAATGAAACCGCCTGGAATCTTCTAAATCAATTAAAAGATTTTTGTGTTGACAAATACATAACAATTATAGCCATACCTAAAGAAATATTTTCTGCAAGCAATTTATCTTGGGAAAACATTCGCATGATGTTAAGATTCATTTTCAAAAATACTTGCATAGAAGTTTCCATTTATAGCGACAGTCTAGAATACACCGATGAATTAATCAAACAAATTCTATACGAAAATCATGACACCCCGTTAGGTGGTCATCAGGGTGTAACACGTACCTATAATCGCATTAAACAATATCACAATTGGCCCAATATGAAAAGTGATGTAGAACATTACATAAAAAGGTGTCCTTCTTGTCAAAAGAACAAATTTCAGAAAACAAAGAAAAGTCCTCTTATAATTACAGACACCGCAATTAGACCGTTCCAAAAGTGTTACATTGATATTGTAGGTCCATTACCATGTACTGAAAATGAAAATAAGTATGTCCTCACTTTTCAGGACGACTTAACAAAATTTTCTGAAGCTATTCCGTTAGCAGATCAAGAAGCCTTAACAATCGCTAAAGCATTTGTTTCAAAAATTATATGCAAATTTGGCATCCCCGAATCTTTAATTTCCGATCAAGGTGCAAATTTCGTAAGTGATCTTATAAAGAACATTTGCAAACTATTAAACATAAACAAATTACAAACAACTGCTTATCATCCAGAAAGTAATGGCCAGTTAGAACGTTCACATCGTACGTTAATTGAATATTTAAAACATTTTATTAATGCCGATCAAACAGATTGGGATTCTTGGTTAGAATATGCTACTTTTTGTTATAACACAACGCCTCATTCATCAACAAATTACACTCCATTCGAGTTAATGTTTGGTAGGAAACCAATACTACCATCCAATATTTTAAAACCTCCGCAATTAACTTATTCATACGACGATTATGTTCAAGATTTAAAAAGTAGATTATGCATTGCACATGATGTTGCTCGAAATTTTATATTAAAATCAAAACACACATCAAAATTACATTATGATAAGAGAACTATAAACAAAATTTTCAACCCAGGTGATCTAGTTTTATTGCACGATACCACAGTTCGACGCGGTCGATCCCGAAAATTAACACCGTCCTGGATAGGGCCGTTTAAGATTGTAAAAAAGCACAACGCTGTCAATTATTCAATAAAACGACGACACAGTATCCTTAAAGTACACGCAAACAGGTTAAAACATTTTGTAACTTACTAAAAGTTTTATTTTATTATTTATACAAAAGCTCTTTGTTACATTTTGAAACTTCAAACTTCGAATAATATAGCAATTTCAAATTTAAAAAGAAAAGGAAAAGAAAACTTAACAATAACATTAATCTTATATACGTATGATACCTTCCTACTATTCCTATCTTTTCCTGCAGTGAAAATAACGGCAAATTTTACACAATTTAGCTACTACACCAAATTGGGAGCAGCTGCATTTTTATTCTCTAGGATCCATCAAAATCTAATTGGAAAGCAACAAATCAGCAAAGCCAACGATTTCTTGTGTAGTGTGTGAACATTGTAGTGCATTCAATCTTAGTGCGTTTTTCAAAAACATAGTACATTTCTTGTGCTATACTAATAACTTTGTTACAAACATTTGAAGACATCGATTAGTGTTACTCAGTTTTAATTAAGAAATATTACTAACAACTATTGTTTCCTTATTCAATTTATTTTACTTGTTTTACTAACACTATTTAGGTAACATAAATTACGTTTAAAAAATTCATTAAAAAAAAAAAAAGGATCAATTACTTTATCATAATATTTAGTGGACAGATTGCTAGAAATTGTTCAATAGTATTACACATTTTTATTGCAAAAATATTGCAAGTCCTATTTCACGATTAAGGGAGCGAGGATGTTGTATCCACATGTTAATGGTCATTTTCTCACGCCCTTATTTCAGAGAAACTGTCTTAAAATGCAGATGTCAAATATTCGTGGTTAATGGTCATTTTCTCACGCCCTCATTTCTAAGAAACTGTCCTAAAATGCAAATGTAAAGACACCCGTGTTAGCGGCACAGAGTAATATAGTACAGGGTCGGGTCATAAAAGACTGACCATCCCTAGGAAATGCAGGATGATGCAAAGTTCTGCAGGTGAACAGAAAAACACTTGGGTTTCCGACACCGACCTGATCGGTTCAACTTCTGTATTCAAGAATTGTAATTAGCAAACGAAAGATTAAATAAATTAAAAGTGTTCCATATCTTCTTGTTTTATTCACGTGACGCAACGAATCTAAGTGTCTCCAAGCAGGCACGACACATGTATATAGATACCTTTGTAAAGTAGTGAACCTTTTTAGTTTCAAAAGATGAATTTTGACGCTACGGTTAGGGAAACAATCTCGAGACGAAATTTCAATCCTGGGACTGCAGGATCAAAAATAAATGATCCCGGGATTGATCAACTATAATAAAAAACTCATTTATATGTTGCGTAACATTAGGTTTTATTAAGAAGCAAACTATTTTGGTAACAAAACAAAGAAATTTCTAGAATTTTGAAAATAATGACGCAGTAGTAAAAGTTCGTCAAAAGTGGCGTCACCAAGTTCTGAACTGATGCTGGTACAGAATGCTTCGGCAGCAGAAATCGCTCTTTCCGACTCCACGCTTGTCGGCTAAATTGTCATTAAAAAATCATCCGTCAGCTGCATTCTCTGCAGTAAAAAAAACACTAGTTTTTGGTCCCGAAAATCACAAAATTGCAAGAGCTTCAATCCCGGGATTTTCGGGTCGAAAAACTAGCCGAGATTCCGATTTAGATACGTTTTTACGGTGTCTGTATCTAGGTACTTTAAAAAATGTATCTGTTTCTGTATCTAGATACCGTAGATAAAATGTATCTATATCTGCATCGTGGTACATTTTTGTGGCATATTTGTATCTAGATATAAAAAATGCATCTTATACAACACTGGCTGTAACTCCCTAACGAAGCGTTTGCGGGCCCATATTTAAACATTTTTCATTGTTTTGATCATGGCCTTCTAAATTAGGAGCTTTGGCAGCTCCCTTAAATTGAAAGCTCCCGATTTAGAAGGCTATGGTTTTGATATGTACAGCTTAAGCTCAAAATTTGTGAAAAATAATGGGGCATCTTACGAAAACGCTAGACCTCCATGGCAACTCGATTTTTCTAAAACATTCAAATTTTCACAAAAATCGTTAAATTGAGCAATTTTCAACAAGAGTACATTGTTGTGTATTATTGTACAGGGAATAACATTTTATGATAAAACTTCAAAAATTCTAAATGGGCAAAATATCAAGAAGAAAATATTATATAACAAAATATACGGAATATGCCAAAATATGTCACTTGAATCTCTAGTGAGTCAAGTGTTCCTTCAAGGTCATGCAACTATTGGTAGAGGAAAGCGCTTTTACACAGTGCACCCTAGCTGGCACCTATAATATTGTATTGTGATGTAAAAGTTTCGTAAAAGCATCAACTTTTCCATTTTTTTTTCAATCTCCCGCAAATTTTTTTGATAAAAGCGCGAAATACCCTATTGACAATCCTGTGTTATGTTTACGAGAAGTCACATTACAAGCCATAATTTGGTATACTCTCAATATTGGCGAAGTTATGAGAAGGCTGAAATGTGCAGAAAGAGAAGAGGATATAAAACCAAAGAAAATCGCTAACTGTACTATAAATCAAACTGTTGGCTGTCTTGAGAAACATTTAATTTTAACAATACTGCCTACTGCGTCTGTGGTTTCAGCACAACTGCGGCGCGCCAGCCTACTTTGCGGTATATGTATGCCACAATGTTTAAACCAGCAGTTTCATTGATCGAAGAAAGACCTGGCCATCAAGGTCTCCCGACTTGATGCCACTGGGTTTTTACTTATGGTGGCAGTAAGACCTTGCAGGTGACTGCAATGTTGAACAGTTTTTTATATTCAACTTATAACGACCTCGTCATCAGACTTTTCGTGTGCAAACATTTCGCCCTCGGACAGTTCGTCTCCAAGTATTTACCCTGGAAGCACTTACGTATATATTT
This sequence comes from Ctenicera cuprea, assembly GCA_958336395.1. Classification (NCBI taxonomy): domain Eukaryota; kingdom Metazoa; phylum Arthropoda; class Insecta; order Coleoptera; family Elateridae; genus Ctenicera; species Ctenicera cuprea. The sequence goes on along the minus strand of OY284495.1, from coordinate 12,126,135 downwards.
CGATGTATTAAGCAATTTGTTACCTAATTATAATAAATTATTTTTTGTTTCATGAATATTTAGTCACAAATGAACTTACAAAACAATATTTTCTCACGCAAATGTTTTAAGCGGTAATAGGAAACAGCCTTGAAGTCAAAATGTATAAAGATGTAATATTACTGGATGTGGAACGGCCAGGGACTAAATAATTCAATATCGAAGACTTCGGACATTATTGGTGATAAAATCAAGGGAATTTCCTTGTCGTTTAGATAAATAGAAACAGCTGCAATAGTTCGCTTCTACATCGGAAAATGTTCACGAAAAATAATTTATGGTAAAAATTTGTGACAAAACAAATCAATTTTGAGTTTTTCACAATTTGTACCATTAGGATCCCAAATGACTGGTTTTTGACAAGTGATTGGCTGTAGGACCGTAGTGTCCGTACAAATGTGTGCGCGCGCACGTGGTTATGAGGAATTTTCGAATTTTCAAGGATTGTTGGGAAAATAAGTAGCAGCTGATATTGATGAGACAAATAGAATCCCCATTTCACGAAATTATTAAATTTCAAATGACGGCAGCTAATTTTTTTTGAAACCTTTTACATTAAAATCTGCTTATCAACATATTTAATGTCTAATGTGTAATAGCCCAAATAGGGCACGTGTTAAGATAAAGAAGTATTTTGGATACCATTACAAAAATTTAAAAAAAAAAAACGTTTTTTTCTTACCAACATATCCGTGAGAAGCTTTTGACTACACTTGTAATATTGTTGGTCTTCCGAGTTTAAACGAGTGCTGCGAAAACTGACAACATGCTTATTATACATGTTTTTACTTCACCATTTGTTTTAAATAATTTTTTTTACCAACGTAAATATTGCTCAATCAGTTTTCATTTAAACAATTTTTCAGTCAATAATTTTTTCTTTTATATTCCATCTTGCACTGAAGTTTTTTCGCGTTGAGCGTACACACCAATATATGAGTTATGTCTAAACGAAAGGTAAATTTTGACCAACAAGCTCATTTTAGCGCCTTGGCAGACCGATAAAGCATATTCTTTACAGCCGAGACTCATTATCACAGAAAACCTAAAAAAATTTCGAAAAATTTTAAATAATTCGAAATTTTAAAATGTTTTGTCGAAAAATTTACATATATTTGTCAGATTCGAAATTTTTCCGAAACATCCCAAAATCTATAACTTTTAAAATTTAAAAAATTGTGAAAATTTAGGAAATCTTAAACATTTTCATTTTCAATTACGAAATTTTCGAGTTTCAATTTTCAAAATTTTTGAAAATTACTGTTTTCTTCTATATGTAACCATTATTGTCGAAATTATATTTTTTGAATTTACGAAATTTTCGAATTTTAATATTTTCACTATGTTACAATTTTAATAATTTTCACAATTTTCAAAAAAACAACGGAATTTTCATAATTTAATAAATTTCTAAATAATTTCTAAATTAAAAAAAAAAATTAAAAGTTTAGACCGCGTCGTCATTTGGGAACTACACCCAGCATAATCAGGTAAGGACCGACCTGTAGCTTGTCTGCCTTTACAAGCATTTGCTCTAGAAGTCTGAGCTGGCCCTGCCTGCCTAAACAGGGCCGTGTGCTTTGTTTATTTAAACCTTGGGGCGGACAAGGATTTGATGTATTTTGTTTGTCAAGACAATAATACTTAATCGGCTTATGCCTGTTAGCTGTTTGTGAACCCATACAAACTAACGTTTCGCAAGACATTGCAGCTTGCATCTTCAGAGTGAATAAAAACGCTGAATTCAAATCCGAGAAGCGGAGATATTTAAACCTCTTTGAGCCAGTCGGGCAAAACGGCAGAGTTCTGGTTGGCTGTCACCGTTGGACGAAGACGGATCCGGTGGAGCGTGATCGTGAGATCGATGATGCTTAGGAGTCCTTAGAGGATAAACTACCGGAGCCCAAGCTTTACTGAGTCTAAAACCATCCTCCCTGTTTATGTTGTCAGGTTGTTTCTCAATTTCAATTGCTTCACATATGATACGAGGGAAGTAATGAGGTACTCTGGCGAGTACCCGAGCATTGTCAAAGTCCATCTTATGCCCAGTTAAACCAGTATGTTCAGCCACCGCAGATTTTGTGCTGCGTTTGTGTTTGCAATCACCTTTGTGCTCTCGCAATCTTAACTAAATGGAACGGCCAGTTTGTCCGATGTAGTTTGGGCTCCGGTAGTTTATCCTCTAAGGACTCCTAAGCATCATCGATCTCACGATCACGCTCCACCGGATCCGTCTTCGTCCAACGGTGACAGCCAACCAGAACTCCGCCGTTCTGCTCGACTGGCTCAAAGAGGTTTAAATACTTCCGCTTCCCGGATTTGAATTTAGTGTTCTATTCACTCTGAAGATGCAAGCTGCAATGTCTTGCGAAACGTTAGTTTGTATGGGTTCACAAACAGCTAACAGGCATAAGCCGATTAAGTATTATTGTCTTGACAAACAAAATACATCAAATCCTTGTCCGCCCCCAAGGTTTAAATAAACAAAGCACACGGCCCTGTTTAGGCAGGCAGGGCCAGCGAACAAATATTGCTCAGACTTCTAGAGCAAATGCTTGTTGTAAAGGCAGACAAGCTACAGGTCGGTCCTTACCTGATTATGCTGGGTGTAGTTCCCAAATGCCGACGCGGTCTAAGCCGAAAGTAAATTGTAATATTGACAGTTCGAGAAACCGCGAAAGCCTCAAAGAATATAATAATTAAAAGGTTTTAATTTAAATTTAAAATTTTCAAAAACTCAAAATTTCTGAATTTTTCAAAATATTACGAAATTTTTAAACTATATTCAGAATGTGAAACGCACACATTTTCAAAAAATTTTATAAACTTGAAACTACCAATATTTTCCATAAATTTTTTATATTTTCGATATTTTCGAATTTAAATGTTTTCCTTATTTTTAAATTTTAACGCTGTTAAGAAATATTCAAAACAAAATTTCTAATTAATTTAAAATTTCTTCAACATTTTTAAAAATTTTGATTAAATTTTCTAATTCAAATTTAAAATTTTCCAAAATTCTCAAAATTAAAAAACATTTTCTAAAATTACAAAATTTTAAATTCCAATATATTTAAAACGTCGAAACATTCTTAAACTTTTTTAAATTTTCAATCATTTTCTAAATTTTTATGCCTTAGAAACTTTCAAATTTAAATATCTTCGCCATTTTTAAATTACGCGGTTGAAAGAATTGTCGAAAATTTCTAAAATTTTAAAAAACTCCCTAATTTTCTGAAATTCTCGAAATTTAAAAAATTTTGAGTTTTTAACATTTTCTAAACTTACGAATTTATCAAACTTCAATAGTTCCAAAATGTTAAAATTTAAACATTTTCAAAATTTTCAAAGCCCAAAATTTTGTAAATGTATGAATCGAAAATGGAAAAGAAAACAACGTCTCGTGGCGGTTTTTCGACAGCTTTTTTTTAAATGAAACTCAATCAAATATTTATTTACACAACTCCATATTTGGGTGAAAATTCATTTAAGCAGTTTTGTTTACAGCGATTTCTATACGAACAGCAGTTTCGTCATGATTTTAAAATTTTTCTGCAAATAATTTCTGATAAAAACAATTTGTCTTAAGCTATCTTTTGCGCAAAGATGTTTAAATCCACAGTTATACCACGGACGAATTAAAAATCATTTGAGTTATTGAATTACGAAAACTTGTTGCATGGCAACAAATGTTGGTTTTGCTTGAAAATTTGACGAGATGCGAACGCGTCGAGTAAAATGTTTGTATGTAATACAAATACGATTTGCCAGGCTGGAAGTTTGAGTAATTTACCCCGATTATTTTGCAATTCACAAGTGGTATATGATTCGATTCTTTCACAGATGATATATCGAATTGTCAATTTAACTGTTTTTTTTTAACTATATGGTAGAAAGAATGTATAGTTTGCTTAAATTTATTAAACATGAAATTTTGTACGTAAAAAATAATCGGTTTAAATACGTAATTCGAACATATCTTTTTTGAGTAAACATATCGTCTAGGGAAATTGCTCTGCTACAAATTCGACCAACTTTTGTTAAGGAATGTATTTACGAGCAACTTTTCGAGCATATTCCTTATAACGAAAGATTTCACAGCCACTTTTTATGTATCTGGAAAAGATTCGGTGACAGAAAATCTTGGAAATCGTCACAAACCATTAGTCAGACACATGCAGAAAGCGTTGATGTAACTTTATTTTTAAACCTGCTTTTTCCCAACCCAAACCACAAAACAAACTTTAGTAATTTGTCTTTTCTGTAGTAGCCTCAGAATAAACAAGTACCTGCTATATAATTTGTTAGGATTTGTTTACGATCGATTTGTCACTTTGAAGTAGGCCAAGTTATGAAGCGAACGATCAACTTTCAGCAGGGGTTGGGGAACTCGGAAGGGCTTATGCAAGTGTTGGGGTAGGTTACCCTAATCGACGAAAAAAAGGACAACTGAAGAATGCTTTTCATTTCACAACGAGGGGGCGTAATACAAAGCATAAACACTTTGCTGAATGAAAAGTTCAAAACTGAACGTTCTTTTTGTTCTCTTGTTGCTGCAAAAATAGCACCAGTACATGATTATGACGACGAGTAAATTGGATGGACGTACACGCGGGTTGATTCCCCCCACACAGTAAAAATTGCAGTTGGGAACAAAACGAGTATCGCGGAGTAAATTGCGGTGTGACCAATTGTCGCGGCTGTAGTAGTAGTAGTTTCGCCACCAAGTGTCCTTGAATATGGGTAAGTGACTTTGATTTTGGATTGTGTGTCGCTTAAGTAAAGCAAAACGAACGGTGTTTGTCAACAAACCATAGACACAAGTTGGAACGGTTCCATGCAGTTAAGTTTATCGGAACGAGGGATTCGGGGGCGGCCTATCGGGGGTGGCAAAGTGTGTCAGATTTGAACGAGTGGTGCGTAGGTCAGCACCGCGCCCGGCTGGGGCTCCCAAGGTGCAAGGTTTTAAGTCGGGTCGCTTTTTTGTGATAATGTGTGATATTGATTCGGGTGCAGCGGGCCGGCGCGATGCACGTGCATGCGGTGGGTGGCGGCGGCGGGGGCGACAGCCGGTGCAGCCAGACAAGCGGGCCGGCAACAGCGCTTCATCTCGCGAGATCGGAGCGGGTCTCGGCGGAACATGAGGTCGTCTCTTGTCGAGCCGGCAGCGGGAACCAGTGCGATCCCCGCCACCGAACAAAAACTTAAGCAAAATTGTATGCAGCAGCGATCCGCGAGTGCCGCGGCCTAAATGGAGGCTGCATCCGCGAGTGCAGCGCGCCCGGACGTCGGCCAGTGTTCCCAGTGCGAGTGCCATGTGGTGCGTGAGGTGACGCCGCGGCCGCCCCCTACGCCGCCCCTGTACTAGTGTGCGGTGGTGACATTGACGATTCGCGCCGCTACGTGACCATCCATGCCCTGCAGACATGGCCATCAACTTTTCAGCCTCTTTTGCTGCGTGCCTGGCGGCGGGACTCAAAGTTCCCAGACAAATTATGTACTGCATCTCTCAAGGTAGGAATGTCTCTAACACAGACGGACGGACGCACGGGGACGGACGCCGAACCTACCCGTTTCTGTTCCTAACACGTGCGCCTCCACTGATCAGCGCCAACGGCTCTTCTATTCTAACTTTGCAATGTGTTAAGTAAACAAACGTGGAAGAAACAGTGATTCATCCTTTAGATTTACTAACAGTCTCAGGGTTAACATCTCTTCTTTGTGGTCGAGCTATTTCGGCACTGCTGTGCATCTTCAATCCTTTACGAACGTTGCGCCCAAGACAAAGAAGCCTAACAACCCCAACCCTGCCCCAAATTCGTGACAACTCAATTCGATATTTGTTATACCCAAATTTGCGCGACAAAAACATGATTATAACAACCCGGAGCTCTTGTTCGGTTTCCCAATTTTGTTGCGTGCGTTTCTGCCCGTTCAGAGACATCAATTCTCGGTTCGTTCGAAAAACCGCCTGGCGTTAGTTAATTGTTATTTAGAATTTTTGAATGCGGACGCGCACAAAGAAAATTCGTAAATTGCGGTTGGAGCAGTAGGACATAAATTGGTGGATGACCACAAGGATAGGCAAACCGCAACACATTCAAATCGTTTACTTTTTGAACACGTTTATCATATTTAATTGGAATGCAGTTGGATTCAAAAGCTGTTCTGCTTCCAAAAAGGTGTGAAATGCTTAAGAAATAATTGATTCTATTTTTGTAGAAATTTTAAATTTGACAAAGCCAGGGTCTTAACAGAACGGAAAATTTTGAAAGTCAGTGACGAAGCGGTTTGAGGGAGTGGAGAAATTTCCCCCGAAGCCAAAGTGAGTGGAGTCAAATTTTTTGAACTTTTTTCGGGGGTTCCCAGGATCTTTCTATGAAGGGTTTTCAACAAACTAAGAATAAATGCTGAGGGATGGAATAACACTCCTCCCTTGCAGCCCAAAAGCTCAAAAATAAGTAAATTATAATTTTGGAAGTATTGAGAAATTCTTCTTCAATTAGCTGTATAAAAAAAATGGACATAAATAAGTCAAATTTATTCAGTTTTTCCAAGACCTTTCTAGGAAAGGTTTTTCAAGAACTCGAAGGTAATTAAACCCATTTTGCCAAGGGGTGTAAAAATCCAAATAAAGTGAAATATTTGAATTTTTGAGATATTGAGAAACTCCTCTTTAATTAGGTGTTTTAGGAAAATTTAGACAATAATAATGCGCTTTTTTGGGGGTTTCCAAAAAGTCCTTTCTAGACAGGGTTTTGCAAAAAACGGGTACTCCAACCCATATTCCCAAGAAAGGTTATAACACCAGTCCTGTGCTGCCGAAAAGCTCAAAATTACAAAAAAGGAAATAATTTAGAAACATTGAGAAATTCTTCTTTAAGTGTTTATGGAAAGTCAAATGTAAGTGATTTTTTAAATTTTTTTTTTTGGGGTTTCAAGAAGATCTTTTTAGGAAAGTTTATTCAAAAACTTCGGGGTGATTAAACCCATTTTTCCAACTCCCGTGCTGCCGAGAAGTTTAAAAATAAAATGAAATATTTGAATTTTTGAGATATTGAGAAACTCCTCTTTAATTAGGTGTTTTAGGAAAAATTGGACAATAATATTGCGCTTTTTTGGGGGTTTCTAAAAAGTCCTTTCTAGACAGGGTTTTGCAAAAAACGGGTACTCCAACCCATATTCCCAAGAAAGGTTATAACACCAGTCCTGTGCTGCCGAAAAGTTCAAAATTACAAAAAAGGAAATAATTTTGGAAACAGTGAGAAATTCTTCTTTAAGTGTTTAAGGAAAGTCAAATGTAAGCGATTAAAATTTTTTTTGGCGGTTTCAAGAAGATCTTTTTAGGAAAGTATTCAAAAACTTCGGGGTGATTAAACCCATTTTTCCAACTCCCGTGCTGCCGAGAAGTTTAAAACTAGGAATCATTTTAATTTTGAAAATATTGGTGAGAAACTAACTCTTTTTTAATTGGCTGTTTTAGGAAAAATTAGCCAAATATATTTTGCTTTTTACGTATTTTTAGTAAGGGGTTTTCAAGTACTCGAGGGTAATTACAAACCCATTTTTCAAGAGGTAGAATAAAAACACTCAAGTTCTCTTAAAACGCCCAACAATGGCAAATAATTTAATTTTGGAAATATTAAGAAATTTTCCTTAAATTAGCTGTTTTGGGAAAAAGCTTAAAACATTGAGCTTTTGAAGTAAAATTTATAAAGGGTATTTTTTGAACGTTTATCGGGAATTTTCAAAAGGAGCTTCCTAGGAAGAATTTTTCATAAAGTCAAGGGTAATTAAACCCATCTAACAACAATCCCGTGCTGTTAAGCAAAAAAATGTGAATTATTTTAGTTTTGGAAATACTGAGAATACTCTACAATTAGCTGTTTTAGGAAAAATTTCCACATACATTTTGCTTTTTACGTCAATTTTATTAAGGTCTCTTCTGAATTTTTTCGGGAGTTCTTAAGAAGATATTTTTAGTAAGGGTTTTTCAAGTACTCGAGGGTAATTACGAACCCATTTTAGAATAAAAACACTCAAGTTCTCTTAAAACGCCCAACAATGGCAAATAATTTAATTTTGGAAATATTAAGAAACTCTCCTTAAATTGGCTGTTTTGGGAAAAAGTTTAAAATATTGAGCTTTTGAAGTAAAATTTATGAAGGGTATTTTTGAACGTTTTTTGAGAATTTTCAAAAAGAGCTTTCTATAGGAAGAATTTTTCATAAAGTCAAGGGTAATTATTGTTGACCCATGTAACAACAATCCCGTGCTGTTAAGCTAAAAAATGTGAATTATTTTAATTTTGGAAATAATGAGACGCTCCTCTAAAATTAGCTGTTTTAGGAAAAATTAGACAAAAATATTAAGCTTTCTGAGACCAATTTATGAAAGTGATTTTTTGAAGTTTTGCTGGGGTTCCCCAAAAAGCGTTTCTACGAAGGATTTCTCATAAAGTCAAGGGTAAATAAATCCATTTTGTTAAGGACTGTCGCAACACCAATCCCGTGTTATTTAATAACTTTGGAAATATTGAGAAACTTTGCTTTAATTAGTCACATTTATTAATGTGATTTGTTTGAAGATTTCCAATAAGACCCGTTTAGGTAGGGTTTTTAAAAACTCGAGAGTAATTAAACCCATTTTTTCAATGGGTGGGACAACAACACTCCCATGCTGTTGAAAATGGGAGAATTTGTAATTTTGGAAATATTGAGAAACTCTCTTTTAATTAGCTGTTTTAGGAAAAATTAGACAAAAATATTAAGCTTTTTGAGACCAATTTATGAAAGCGATTTTTTGAAGTTTTGCCGGGGGTTCTCTAGAAAGCTTTTCTAGAAAGGATTTTTCACAATATCAAGGGTAAATAAACCCGTTTTGGTAAGGACTGTCGTAACACCAATCCCGTGTTGTTAAACAACTTTGGAAATATTGAGAAACTTTGCTTTAATTAGTCACATTTATTATTGTGATTTTTTTGAAGATTCCCAATAAGACCTTTTTTAGGTTTTTTGTTTTTTAGGTAGAGTTTTTTAAAAACTCGAGGATAATTTAACCCATTTTCCAATGGGTGGAATAACACCACTCCCATGCCGTTAAAAATGTGTAATTTTGGAAATATTGAGAAATTCTCTATTAATTAGCTGTTTTTGGAAAAATTAGACAAAAATATTCTACTTTTTAGTGTAATACTCGAGGATAATTAAACCCATTATTTCAAACAATGGAATAACATCATTTCCATGCTGTTAAAAAACTGAAACAGTTGGAAACAGTTTAATTTTAGAAATATTGAGAAACTCTTCTTTAATTGAATGTTGGGGTTCCCGGGGTTCCCAAGAAGACCTTTTTAGGAAGGATTGTTCGAACTCCTGTGCTGCCGAAATGCTCAAAAATGTGAAATATTTTAATTTTGGAAATAATCGGATACTCTTCTTCAATTAGCTGTTTTAGGAAGAATTGGCCATTTATGGTGAGTTTAGGAAAATTTTCGGGGGTTCCCAAGAAGACCTTTTTCGGAATGGTTTTTGAAGAACTCGAGGGTAATTAAATCTATTTTTCCAACTGTTGGAATAACACAACTCCCATGCTGTTAAAAGGCTCAAAAATGGGATTTATTTTAATTTTGGAAACTTTGAGAAAATTCTTGAATTAGTTGTTTTAGGAAAAATTGTAACAGAATATTGTGCTTAAATTTATGAAGGTGTTTTTTTTAAATTTTTTTAAAAACGACGGTAATTAAATTCATTTTTCCAAGGGGCGGAATAAAAACACTCACTGCTGTTAAAACGCCCCAAAATAGAGGAATTTATTAAAATTATGTCTTAGGAAAAAATGCCCTAAAATATTGTGCTTTTTTTAAGTCATAATTTTGTTGCCTTTTTAGCTTTTCTTCGGGGGCTCCCAAGAATATATTTTTAGGAAAAGTTTTTTTAAAAATTTGAAGGTAATAAAAATCGTGCTGTTGAAAAGCTCAAAAATGGGATATATTTTAATTTTGGAAACTTTGAGAAACTTCTTTAATTAGTTATTTTGAGAAAACTTGTAACAGAATATTGTGCTTTTTGAAATAAATTTATGAAGGTGTTTTTTTTTGAAATTTTTGAGGGTTCCGAGGAGGAGACCTTTTTAGGAAGGTTTTTTCAGCTCCAAAGCGGTAATTTTTTAAATTTTGGAATAATTGAAAAAATTTTAAATCATGTCTTAGGTCAAAATGACCCTAAAAGATTGTGCTTTTTAGGTCAAAATTTTGTTGCTTTTTAACTTTTTTCGGGGGCTCCCAAGAATATATTTTTAGGAAAAGTTTTTTTAAAAACTTGAAGGTAATAAAAATCCACTTTTCCAAAGGGTGAAATGAAAACACTGACGTGCTGTTGAAAAGCTCAAAAATGGGATGTATTTCAATTTTGGAAACAATGAGAAACTTCTTTAATTAGTTATTTTGAGAAAAATGGTAAAAGAATATTGTGCTTTTCAAAATAAATTTATGAAGGTGTTTGTTTTTGAAATTTATGAGGGTTCCAAGGAGGAGACCTTTTTAGGACGGTTTTTTCAAAAACTCGATGGTAATTAAATTCATTTTTTTAAGGGGCGGAATAAAAATACTCACTGCTGTTAAAACGCTCCAAAATGGTAATTTTTAAAATTTTGGAATAATTGAGAATTTTTTTAAATTGTCTTAGGAAAAAATGGCCCTAAAACATTGTAATTTTTAATCAAATTTTTGTTGCCTTTTTAGATTTTTTCGGGTGCTCTCAAGAATATATTTTTAGGAAAGTTTTTTTAAAAACTCGAAGGTATCGAAACCCATTTTTCGAGGGGGTGGAATAAAAACACTGCTAAAAAGCTCAAGAAAGGCAAATGTTTTAATTTTGGAAATATTGAGAAACTCTTTTTGAATTAGCTGTTGTGGGAATAATTTGCCAAACAAATTGTACTTTTTTAAATAACGACAAAACATGCAATTGGTTGTATTGAAGATTTTGACATGTGACTTTTTCAGTATATTTTGTAAACGTTACTGTAGAAAAAAAGCATTCTCTCATAGATCTGATAGATGTGTACGTATGTAGATTGTAGAATCAAAATGATTTTTTTGTGGACGTGCATTGCCGGCATATATTCAGAACGGCTGGTGCAATTTGGTTGTAATAAAACGAAGTAAGTACCTAGACTGCGTATAAAACTGTCTGGCAAAGAAATTGAAATAATCCACAGAGTGCAGTAAAAATTGTTTTTAAGAAGATGAACATGGAATGGTAATTAGATGAACGGTTTATACCACTATTTATGCCTTTTAAATGAAAAACATGTTCTAATAAAAGTTGCTCGGAACCTTATTTTGTGTAATTAAATATTTTCGATTTACACCAATTTTTTAAACCAATTTAGGTTGTAGTTCGGTTTTAGCCCACTGCCCACCAATGATGATTAAAAAAAAAATGTTTCCAAAAATGTTAAAAAATCTGCTAGAACAATTAGATTTATGTGGCTGCATAACAAAAATTTATTGAAGCGCTTGATGCCTACTTAGTACTTAAAACAGGCATCTTAAGCTTGTTAACACAAACTTGTAGGTAGCGTCTTGAATAAAAAGTAAGTAAAATATTTACATACTGATTCAAAGAAGTGCCATATCTATTATCGCGTTTTCCACAACCACACCTAATTGTGGAACAAATAAAGTAAATTTGCTCTATTGCTGTAGCAAATGATGTTATTAATTAATGTTGCAATACATTTCTCAATTCTATCTACAGCGTGGCTCAAAAATAACGCACTCATTAAATATTTTATTTTCGACAATTAGACGACCAAACCAAAAAAAGGATAGAAAGATTAAAACATTTTTGGGAACCTATCGACATTTTTTCCTATAAATTCACATGATAATTAACGTCAAGCTTTCTTCAGGTTTAGCTTTAGGGCAACAAATGTTATGTAGGGCTTCGCACAATTCTAAATTGCTCCAAATTGGATAGTCCATAGGGTTAAGGTCGGGTGAGTATGGTGGCCACACTGGTTAAATTAGGAAAATCTCGCCAATTCATCAACTGCTTGCCCCATCACCATGGCGACCAACTATGACTTAATTATTTTTGTTATTATAACCTACTAAAAAGTGTATTTATTTAATTCGAATACAATATAATTATAAAAAAGCCGCTATTTTTGGGCGCCACAGGATTTTCCAAATTTTTTAAACTAAAATATCGGCAAATATTAAATAATGTTGATTTCTCTACAATTTTAATTATATTTTGGTGGATATCAGGAATATTTTTGGGGTTAGTGAAAGCAATGTTACGATTTTAGCGGAAAAAAACGCGACTTACTTGGAGTTTCTATTTATATTTTAGATATGTGCTGTGTTATCACTGGTAATAATGATTAATCAAGAAAGTATTGCCAGATTTTACGTAATAAATAATTAACAAGTATCAAATTAAAATTTTTTGTGATTGTGATTATTAAAACATTTTTATATTTATTTTCAGCAGTAATCTTCAAGTAATGGAATTATTTTGTAGCAGAAAAAAAAAGATTTAACAAACAATGCTATTAACCTAAAAAATTCAATTTTAAACATATTAACCCCAAAATTGTATGCGTTTTTGTTAGCGCTTTGCTATTAATCAGTGGCGTCACCAAGTTCGAATCAAAGGGGTTTTGCAACTATTTTCTAAGGTTGTTTTGTTTTTATCCGCTTGTATTTGGATTCAAAATGTGTGACCGGTTTTGAAAGTGGCAGACCAACCTTCTATTAGCAGATTGGTTCGAACTTTTTTTTAATTGTAAAACTAGTTCTTAAGCGATTAACCGTTAACAGCAATTAAATTAAGGATGAGGAGTATTTTGATATGTAGTCTATCTACATTTGTTGTAATGTTTCGATGTTTGCAGGTAATTATCAACTGTTGATCGTAGTAAAATGTGCGTTTTTACTTAATTTCTTGACGAATTTTCTTATAGTTTTTTTTGCAGTTTTGCGCTGCATTTCTATTAGAAATGATGTGATAGGAATTAAGAATTTTCTATGATACAGGGTGTATCATAAAATGTGGGATGCACTCTCAGAATTGATTCAGGACCTGAAAACAATGAAACAAGTTTATATGATCATATGTCCAGAAATTCGGGAATCGAACCGGATCCGCTGCATTGGTAAGCCGTTCGCTTACCTCTGAACCACGGCTGCCCTAAAGAATAAATAAATATACAGATTCGGGTAAATACAAGCATCATTACATGTTTAGGATATTTATCGTGCTTTGGCAACGCGTAAATAGGTTCATAGGTCGCTGGTGGTTCATATCCGGCTCGAAGGACCAAAATTTCAAGACGTAAAAAGTGGGCAATATATCTAATTGTCAGTGAACAACTTTTTTATTAAATATAAGCAGAACCGAACTAATACAATTAATACAAATTATTATCACGTACAACAAAACAAGCTTTTCTTATATATAAGCGCTAATCATAACGTATTTTCTTAAACCTTAAAGAATAATCAATATCAAGTTAAAAATATACATAAATGTAGAACCTTAGAGAAGTATACACATTAAGTATGTTTGAGATGCTTATTGTGTTTTGGTAACGATGAAATAGGTCAATAGGTCGCTGGTTCTTATCCGGCTCGAAGGACCAAAACATTGAGGTTTGAAGACGATACAAACTGGACTGTAATCATAACGTATTCCCGGAGAAGAAGTTCTCCCGAGAGGTTTTTTTGAAGAAAAATCTACCTTGCTGGTTTCCCGTTGCCTTGCGAGGGAGAACGAGCGGGCCGGGAATCGAACCCGGATCCGCTGCATTGGTTAGCCCGCGCGCGTACCGCTGAGCCACGGCCGCTCTAAAGAATAATTTATTATGAAAATTCGGGTAAGTACAGGCATCATCACATGTTTAGGATATTTATCGTGTTTTGGTAACTGCTAAATAGGTTCATAGGTCGCTGATGGTTCATATCCGGCTCGAAGGACCAAAATGTTGGGGTTTCAAGACGTAAAAAGTGCACAATGTACCTAATTGTCAGTGAACAATTTTTTTAATTAAATATAAGCAGAAACAAACTAATACAATTAATACAAATTATTAGCACGTACAACAAAACAAGCTTTTCTTATATATAAGCGCTAATCATAACGTATTTTCTTAAACCTTAAAGAATAATCAATATCAAGTTGAAAATATACATAAATGTAGAACCTTAGAGAAGTATACACATTAAGTATGTTTGAGATGCTTATTGTGTTTTGGTAACGATGAAATAGGTCAATAGGTCGCTGGTTCTTATCCGGCTCGAAGGACCAAAACATTGAGGTTTTAAGGCGATACAACTTAGACTGTAATCATAACATATTCCCGGAGAAGAAGTTCTCCAGAGAGGTTTTCCTGGGAAAAAATCTACTTTGCTGGTTTCCCCCTGCCTTACGAGGAAAAACGACTGGGCCGATATCCGTTGAATTGGTTAGCCCGCGCGCGTACCGCTGAGCCACGACCGCTCTAAAGAATAATTAATTATAAAAATTCGGGTAAATACAGGCATCATTACATGTTTAGAATATGTATCGTGTTTTGTTAACGGCTAAATAGGTTCCTAAGTCGCTGATGGTTCATATCCGGCTCGAAGGACCAAAATGGGGTTTTAAGACGTAATCGGTGGACAATATACCTAATTGTTAGTGAACGAATTTTTTTATTAAATATAAACAGAAACGAACTCGTACAATTAATACAAATTACTAGCACGCAGAACAAAACAAGCTTTTCTTATATGTAAGCGCTAATCATAACGTATTCTCCGAAAAATTGAAGAATAATCTTCAATTTTTACACACGTTAATAATACCAAGTTGAAAATATACATAAATATAGAATATTAAGGTGGTTATTGTGTTTTTGTAACGACGAAGTAGGTCCATACGTTGCTGGCTCTTATCCGGCTCGAAGGACCAAAATGTTGAGGTTTTAAAACGAAACAAAATCATAACATATTCCCAGGCAAATTGAAGAACAGTCTTTAATTTTTACACAAAGCTAATAATACAAGTTAAAAAAAATACATAAATATAGAAACTTTGGCAAATAGATATCATTATATGTTGACGATCGTTATCATGTTTTGGTGACGGGGAAATAGTTCCATAGATCGCTGGTTTATATCCGGCTCGAAGGACCAAAATTTCGAGGATTCAAGTGAAAAGACGGCTGTAAATTAATTGTAAAATGAACTAATACAATAAATCCGTGGTTACTTGCACCTGGAACAAAACATATATTTAAGAAAAATAAGCGATAATCATAACATATTCCTAGGCAAATTGAAGATTAATTATCAATTTTTTCACAAAACTAATAATGCAAGTCGAAAGTCGTAAATGTAGAAACTTATATAATACACAATATATATTATGTTTACGTTAGTGATCGTCTTGTAGTTACGGCGAAACAGGTCCATAGTTCGCTGGTTTATTTCCGGCTCAAAGGACCAAACTATTGGGGTTTCAAGACGTGAAAAGTGAACTATAAACTAATCATTAGTGAACGAATTTTTTTATTAAACATAAACAGCAACAAAATAATAAAATGACTCCGTGGTTACATACCGTTGAAATAAAATAAACATTTCTGAAAATTATGCCGTAATTATTCCCCGACAAATTGATGAAAAATATTTAATTTTTACACTAAACAAGTTCTAAAAAATAGATAAATATAGAAACTCGGGTACATTTGTTTAGAATAGTTATGGTGTTTTGGTAACGGCGAAGTAGGTCCATAGGTCGCTGATCCATATCCGGCTCGAAGGACCAAAATGTTGAAGTTTAAAGACGAGAAATGTGAACTGTAAACTTATTGTTATTAAACGAATTTTTTTCATTGAACATACAAAAACAAACTAACAAAAATAATCCGTGGTTACATGCACGTGAAACAAAAGCGGAAATTCTGAAAAATATGCGGTAATAACATATTGAACAACAATCTTTCTTTTTTCGCAAAAGTAACGAAACAAGTTGAAAAAATTACATAAATATAGAGACTCGGGTGCATACAGATTTCGTATATGATTAGGTTAGTTATCGTGTTTTGGTAACGGCGAAATAGGTCCATAGGTTGCTGGTCCATATCCGGCTCGAAGGACCAAAATGTTGGAGACGAGAAAAGTGAACTGTAAACTAATTGTTATTACACGAATTTTTTTATTGAATATAAACAAAAACAAACTAACAAAAATAATCCATGGTTACATGCACGTACTACAAAACCGGAAAATCTGGAAAATATGCGGTAATAACATATTGAACAACAATTTTTCTTTTTTCGCAAAAGTAACGAAACAAGTTGAAAAAATTACATAAATATAGAGACTCGGGTGCGTACGGATTTCGTATATGATTAGGTTAGTTATCGTGTTTTGGTAACTGCGAAATAGGTCCGTAAGTTGCTGGTCTATATCCGGCTCGAAGGACCAAAATGTCGAGGTTTCAAGACGAAAACAGTGGACTGTAAACTAACTGTCAGCGAATGAATTTATGTATTAAAGACCAACAAAAAGAAAATAAGAATATGAATCAGTGGCTTATTGCACGTAGAATAAAACAAGCATTTCTGGAAAAGAAGCGATAATCGTAACATACTGATAATAATCATAACAGCAATACAAGTAAAAAAGAATTATAATTATATAGGCTTAATAGACACCAAATATTATGTTTAAAATAGTCGTCGTCTTGTGGTAACGGCGAAATAGGTTGATGGTTCTTGTCCGGCTCGAAGGACCAAATTGTTGGGGTTTCAAGACGTAAAAAGTAGATTATAACACTTTGGTGTAGGATCCAGGTTTCGCTATCATAACGTTGAAAAAATACATAAATAGAGAAATCCGTGTAAATAAAGGTCGCAAATTCATCCGGCTCGAAGGACCAAAATGTTATGTTACCAGGCGAAAAAGTGAACTGTGAACTAGTCAGTGAAATATCTTTTCTTAAATATAAACAAAAACAAACTAATAAAATTAATCCGTGGTTACATGCACGTAGAACAAAATAAACATTTCTGAAAAGTAAGCGATCACAACATAATCCAGAGAAAATTGAAAAACAGTCTTCGATTTTCATGCAAAAATAATGTAACAAGTTAAAAAAATGTATAGATATGAAAACTCCAGACTGATTTTGTTTCTCAGCTTGAAGAGGAGTGGGGATATGACAGTACATACAGGGGAGAATTGACTAATTACGGTGCAAGCTTCAACACGTTCAAAGTAATATGCTGCGAATTGCGGAATATTAAGCTAGACTGATATATTTGTGTACTGGCGCGAGCGGCTTAAAATGGAACAAAATCTCCAGCAGAGAATTAAAATTTTGCGACTCTTCTGCAAAAATCAAACAATATATTTTTAGTATTTATTTCTTGTGAGAAATTATTGACATTCGGCAACACTTGTATTCTTATAGACGTTCCAAGTCTGACGCACTACTTGTCATTATGTCGCGAGTGCGTAGGTGCTAGGAATACCTATTATTCTGATTCGTTGGGGTTAGCATAATAAAATACTCTGGAAAATAAGGAAAAGTAATAATTTTGAAATATGAAAAAGTCCAAGCGAAGTGTTTCGTTCATTTTATTTACCACATTTTCTTTGGTATCGAAATTATTGTAGTTCTTTAGAATTGTATGTATTTTTGTCCTGTTCTTTTGCCTATTGTATAATTCTCATACAATTGTATTTTTCGTAGCGTCTCTGGATGGATTGTACATAATTTTCTCTGCATTTTTTTCGTAATTGTTACGTACATGTTACGGTCAAAATATTGAAATCGCTCAGTGAACGAAAACAACAGCCACAACGCAACATGCCTGCCTTTCTATTATTTTTTTATTGTGTACACGATGTAGGGCTACTGGTTGTGCTTTCTGGGATGTTTTTAATGGAATGGCTCCGCCCACAAGGGTGCGAGCTATTAGCGCGGAATCATGTACAAACGGCGGAAAAACCGATAATTTGTCAATTCAAAGTAATCCATCTTATAACGCGTTGTAGTTATTTTTTTGCTCATTGTTTTCGGCTGTTCGTTTTGGTATTTAGTGATTTCTATAATACTTGAGAAGACATTGACTAAATATTAAGTACGTATTTCTCTATATTCCCTTTTAATTGTTTTAGTATTTTTTGTAATTCCTCTACCTTTAAGTCTGTTCTTATAGTTTTACATTTTTACATCTTTATAACTCTGTAGTCCTCTGTTGCGTTTGTAATGAGTTCACAACTCGTGTATTTCCTCGCGATTTTCATGTTAATATATTATTCGTATTTTATTAGGAAGTGAAATGTTCTCTAGTGCGAGGCGAGGGGCTCTCACTGTCGACAATACTCGTAAACAATCTTGGCAATATTGCTCAAATTAGGCATTTTGCGAATCTCGGAAATACTCGGCAATACTCGCAATACTTTACAATACTCGGCAATACTCGACAAAACTATGCAATACTCGACAGTACGTTGCAATACTTGGAAATACCAGGAAATACTTTGCAATACTCGGCAATACTTTCCAATACTCCACAGTACTCGACAATACGCAGCAATATTGGCAATATTTAAACAAAATTGAGCAGAAATAAGTCGGCGATACCGACAATTACTACAATTTCGGCAATACTTACAGGTTTTGGGGAAGTGAGACCTCTCTTAATGTGTAATTAGTATAATTGTGTTTTACCACGAATGAAGGTGTTTTTTATAGTAAAATTTTTTGTTTATTTATTGTTTGACATCGTATTTCTTACATTTTCTCGTTTGTACGTTTCCCACAAAATGTGTTTCTCCCATGAACCGTGACTTATATAATCTTTGGTTGTGGTTCCGAATTATTCTTTATCGGAATTTTATCATTATTTTCTTTATAATTCACTTCTTTTCGTTTCAGTTTTTTTTGTATTTCCATGCAGTGCTTAAGCATCCTTTCGGAATTCAGTAATTTGTTGTTGAATCACGTGGGTATTTCCATATAATTCCTTTCTGCTTCGTGTAATTTTGCGCATCTCTTTTCCACCGGCTTTGTATTTCTGGTATCAATAATTTTAGAGTTATCCAGTTTACTTTGCAATCTGTTAGAACTTGCCCTTATTATTTCTACTTTCTTTGATTTTCTTGCTTTTATTGCATACTCTTCGTAATATTTCACAAATTGTGTACCTACCCACACTGCTTTTATTTGATATGTATTGGTTAACGGTTCTTAGAGTTGTGTACTTGCATGCAATATTGATTACAATTTATTTAATACTTTGAACATTTTCTCTACTTATCAGCAAATATTAAATATCATAAACGGTTTTGCAGCTGTAGTTTTAAATCAACAGCCATAATTATTATTATTATTATTATTTAACTAGTATTTTGTTCGAAGACAAAGGCAAGAAAGAAAAACCTAAATAAAACCACAAAAAAAATAATTTTAACAATATAACAAAATTGATTTTCATTTCCGCACAGTGTTAAAATCTCCAAAAGTAATAAAATGTGTAAATGACCTACTACGTCATAAAGTTTTCTTAACTTTTATTGTTGTCGCAAATTTGGAAGAGTTACTCTTGACTGAGCTCTTGATACTTTTATTTAATTAATGGTCGTCATAATAGAGCAGGAAATACTACAGACGAGGAAAAATAAGAAGCAACATAATCGCAGTAAATTGAACTAAAAAATATTTAAATGTTGTTTAAACTCACGTGACATTTTCTGTTGCAGAAAGAAAAAATGTGACAAACAAGTGTGCATTTTTTTATTACTTCTTCTCCTTCCTTCTCTAATCCTTATACCCTAAGGTGTTGAGTCCTCTATATCTACTTGTATTATCCGTATTAAAATCTGTATGGTACGTTACGTAAGAAGTATGATAATTTTGTAGAGTGCATTTCTCGAGTTAAGCGTCTTGTTGATAAATAATCAAGTTCGGCAAAAGAAAGGAGCCGACATAATTTCGGCCGTTTGTAAATTCAACACGTATTTACTACCTGATGCATAAACTAAATATGCTTATCTGTTGCCATAAAAATAGAAATTACTTAATAGTTCTTCCTGGTTATTTTTAAATGTACTACGTATTTTGTCTAAATAACATGCGTTCGGGAAAAAATGGGCGAAACAGGTCGCTGATACTTTCCCATGCTTTTTAGATTTTAAATATTCTCGCGCCAAGAAGTGATGGAAATTTACATCTCCAGCCGGTACAAGCCCGCTGCAGACTCAAGACGTTGGTTACTTACGGGCTGCGCGCGATCGTACTACGTGAAAGGCGCTAAGATATTTAATGCGCTCACGAAAATAGTTATAACAGCTTCATTTATACAGTTATCAAAAATATGCAAAGAGTAAAAAATGTTTTTTTTTCATTAGAGCGTAGTTAAAATCACGTAACTACCGGAAAACACCAACACCAAAAAGTATCGTTTTTTCCTTAATTTTCAAAATAGTTGAAAATTCTCGCTGATCCCAATAAAGTGCTTCAAATTTAATAGTCTATCGAACTGATAAAAATTTATAACGATCGGCGTTTGCGTTTAGGAATAAAAAAAATTTTCAAAAATTCGTAGCGGCCTTCATTTTGAAGATACAGCATTTGGAAAAAAGCATTTGGTTTGTCTTTATGTGCACCACGACGCTATGTATTTAAAATTTCAAAAAAAATTTAGAAAAAAATGTATACCAAAAAAAGGTCTTAACTTCCGTTTCCGGTTCCAGTTTCGATTAGCGACCTGACAAAGAACTACCTGCAACTAAAAAACTTCCACACACCAAATTTTGTAAGAATGGGGCAAGGGGTTCCGGAGAAATACGGAAACGAACGCAGCCACCCACCCACGCACCCACTCACAGACAGACATTTTTTAAAAACCACGTTTTTGGGTTCCTTGGACCCCAAAACGCGTATTTCCGTTCAAATCTGAAATTTGAAAATATGCATGAAGTCATAATCATAATCATTTCCTTATTTCAGTAGAAGTATGGAAAAGTAGCAAGGGTCAAGGGGGCTTTGGAAGTCACTTTTTTGCCGATCCTACCCAGTATAGTATATGCACTGCTATCGTACATAGAAATAAATAAACTTGGAGCGGAGTTATGTACTAGTTAATTATTTCCTGATTTTGAAAGAGAAGTGTAGCATACAGGGTGTTCTTAAAAGATCTGTAAAAATTTAACTACGAATCGCTGGGACCAAAATATTAGGTCGGTTGAACTCAATTTTTCTTTCTTTTGAAATGCGCCCCGACGAGCAATAGCTTTCTTAAGTTGTAATAATAAAAATAGTTTTTGTTTGCGTATACCTAACCTAACTTAGGCTAACTTAAGCTAACCTAACCAAACGTCGCGTATACCGCCTAGACCGACAACATTGTTTTAAAGAACCTCCTTTGTATTTTCTTTCTATCTTTTCCTCTCTTATTCCTATTCTTGCCGTATCTTCCCTTTCTTTTTCTCGCCCGTCTTTTTTCTCCTCTCTAGACTCTCAATAACACTCAGCCTAATCTTTCCCCCTTTTCTTTCTGCTGCTCCTGTTTGCTTTCTTCTCCCCTCTTTCCCATTTTCTCATCATTCCACCATTCTCTACCACTCTCCTACCCCCGCATACTTCGCCCTTTCTCTCTCATCCCTTCTTTCTGTATGCCTATGCGTGTGCCTACTGTCGGTGTAGGCGATATGCGCGAGGTTATGGTTGATAACAGGTTACTTTATTATGTTTCAACTTTATTGCAGTTACTTATTTTGTTTGTACAAATCCAACTTTTTTTTTCTAGATATTTTCCATTTATTGTGTAAAAACATTTTTTTTTGTACTTTTTAACTTGATTCTAGTAATCTAATCTAATTTGTTTGTACAAACCAACTGTTTTTTGTAGATACTCTAAATTTATTTTGTAAAAGCATCTTTTCTTCTACGTTCTACCTTTATTGTAGCGATTATTATTTTCTGTATAAATCAACCTTTTATTGCATAAAAGCATTGTTTATTGTATGAAATAAATTTAAGCTATTATTTAAATAATAAGAGGTGACAGATTATCATGCTGATGATTTAAATATAAAACAAAGGATGTTTCAAGAACGGATAGATTTTATTTCCAACAAATTTTATTTATAACAATGTTTGTTCTCTCTATGTTTCTGTTATAAGCACAATAGATGTACATTATTATAGCAAAACTTAAAAATTTTATTATGAAGGTTGTCCATAGAATAGCTTAATTGTCACACTTGCAATGATTTTCACTCGAGACTCGTGAAAACCATAAAATATTTATGATTGAATAATATTTCAGAAAAAGTGCTTGTGAAAATGGAGGACGAGTTTATAATGTGTAGCCCATCGACAAAAATTTCTTGAAATTGCTTTCATTGAGAACAACTTCTACAAATCTGTTACACATCGTAAACTTGTTTGGAAGCACAAGAAGCATTGCATGCATGTAGGAAAGTGGCAGTCAATCAAGACGAAACTGTTGCGAATGTAAGACAGCATTTGGATGATGATCCAACAATATCGTATATTTAGAATGAAATTTTGCACGCAATTGGATTATCCTTTGGTACTTGCGTCCCAATACAGTCAGAAAGAAATCTTAGATTTGGGCTTAAAACATGAAGGTTTGGCAGGAATTATTACCAGAATACATACAGCGTGTTTTATTATGATGAGACTTGATTTCGTTGTTCTGGATATGTAAACTCGCAAATGATTATTAAGATGTGGAGTGCTGACGTGGAAATTTGTTTAAAGCTCATTTTTCAACAGTTGTGTAGAGTTTACGTTTGCAGTTTGAAATTGTACCAGCTAACCGCGGAATAGACCCACGGTAAAAAACGATTTTTTCAGATCCACAAAGACAGGTCCAACCAAGAATACCTTAAAACCATTGCGATGAATTAAAATCTTGAACAATGACCATACTTAAATTTTACACCGTTTTTACGGTGTTTCTAACCTTAACATTTTAAGAATAAAAGTAACTAAAATGGAAGGCTAGGTATGTGCAACCAACAACTCTACTGCATCTAGAAAGTGCAGTTGTGTCAGAAGTATTTGAGGCATTTTGAAGCATTTTTAATAACCATTCAGTATGATAACGGTATGACAGTAATGGAATTAAAACAACAACACTGTATATCGATGAAGTTTGAAATTTTAAGGGAAATTTCCATCAATATTTTTGGAGTTGTCATAAATTCCAGGAAACTGTAAAAAGAAAATAGAGTGTACGAAAGACATTGAAATTGTAGAGTATTGGAACAAAAAATATGCAAACAGTGGAAAATATGTGGCTTGTAAAATTTTTCCCACTTTATTAGTTATAAAAATATTTGTTTATTTCGTATGCAAAAATAGTAGGTACCAATTATTTAAAATTTTATTGCTAACATGCTCTTTTGCAACTTTATAATAAAGCAACAAAATAACGGTGTTTTCGTTAACATCAAAAAACAGCAAAACGTTATATTTACATTTTTTGCGAGATTTTAAGATAAATAATTAATTCTTAAAATATAATAATTGAAATTGATACTCGTGTAGTCGTGTGTTGATTATATTTATAGAAATGTATAATTTAGCTCCAACAGTAGGTAGATATTATACTAAACCCTAATAAAATATGTGTTAAAGAATTATTCATCTGGGAAGTCACAAAAGCTACGAGATGCAGGTGTGTGCTCCTTCTTGGAAGTCGTATCCATTTGCAATTTATAACTTCAGAAACCGAAAATTTTGCGTATGGTTTGTGAAGGTTGAAGGGAAGATTGTAGGCGAACCGCAAAACACGTAACACCTTTTTTTTTAATTTAATCGTAGTACAGCAAACTCAACAATATATTTGTATTGCCCAATTTCAATATTAAACAATTTTGCATGTTTTGCGGAAGAAATTAATTTTCCCCATAGTTAAACAATTTTAGTTTTTCCGTTTTTTTGTACTTTTCATACGGGTGCTCTAGAAAAACCAGCAAATCCTACTTTGTGATTATTTACAATTTTTTCAATCATACTGTATCAGAGTTATTTTTTTTAATAGTAAAACAGCCTTATCACGACCGTTATATTTTATTAACACTTTGTTTGCTTTTTCTCCTTCGTAAAAGTTGCTTGATACCACCAGAACAATTTCCTGGTGTAATAATTCAATGGAATTAAGTCATGTTTATGACAGCATCCACTTTTAAACACACTGCGTAAAATAAATGCATTTCTAAGAAAATAACAAAATTATTCGTAAAATATGCTTAAGTACATGAGCATGCGCAATAATGCAAAGCAAAACGAATTTGGGAAGTTTATGCAGGTCAAAAGATAGTTGCAAAATAATTTGGGATAAGTAAAGAGAGGGTATGTGGTTCCGCTCCGAAAACCGATCCCGGGAAGAAACAGATGGCGCTGCAAGTGGCAAGCGTAAGTTCATATGCGTTCGTTTAAATTGGAGCTTTGCTGTGTTTTATTAAGATTTAGGTGTTTTGTGCACATCTACTGTCATTTAAAAAAAAATGATCAAAATCGTCGTACACGTTTGTTTATATACAGGGATCCTATTTGTCCTAAAAATCCTGAAAATCCTAAAATTTATGAAAAATCCCGAATTGTCCTTAAATTTATTTTGAACTCCTAAAAATCCTAAATTTATACTACTGTTCGAAAAGGTTTTTTGGTGGTTGATGACTTATTCTAATTTTAAACAATGTTAGTTAAAATATTTGGGCAAAGTTTATCCAGTTACTTGTCAATCAAATTTTGTGTAAAGACAAGCATAAAAATGTGCATTAAGTGCATGCTAGTTTTATTACAAATCTCGCCAAGAAAAATACAATCGACAAAAATTTGGTTATTGTGCCAACCCGCTAATTTCCCTGTAAGGTGGCGCTTTCTATAAATTTTTGTATATGGAAAATTTAGGCTTCCTAATGTAATAAACGAAGAACGACAAAACATTTCTGTTTAAGCTAAATTAAAATGGCGGCAGTAGAATGATATTATAATAGTATAACATGCAACGATTATATAATGATAGCTGTTAAGACACGAGTGTAATAATAGCCATTATATAAGAGTTGCATACACTATTTTTTCTACGACTAGTTAATTTAAAAAAAAGATTCATTAAAAAAGTTTTGTTATGCAAAAAAATTCAATGAGTATCTGTATATAAAATACTTAATCACTTTAATAATATATTGTTAAAGTGATTAAGTATTTTATATACAGATACTCATTAAATATGGACTTTAACGAAGTAAAGCTGGAATTGATAAATAAAAAAAATTCAAACTGTTTTGCGATGTTAACTGTCAACAACTCTTGTAACCATGGTTACCAAAAGCAATGCTTTGCCGCTATTGGTCAGTTTAAACAATGCTTTGCTGCTATTGGTCAGTTTGGGTCATTTTATAATGAGAATCTGTATCGAAATGGGTATCATTACAGAATAGGCAGCGCACACTTAATAAGTAAATTAAAACATGGGAGAAGAAAAAATTGATTTTTAGGTGCACTAATATTAAGCGGAGCAAATTTGCCGCGTCTTACTTAATTTAATGCGAAAATTTTTTACTATCTCATGCTTCTACTAAAGTACAGAAAGTTATGATTCGTGCAAATTTTCTAATTTCATATTTTAAGGGAAATACACGTTTTGGGGTTCAAAGAATCCAAGTTGTGTTGGGTGGGTGCGTGCGTAGGTTGGTTCGTTTAGAATTGTTTTTTACTAATCTCCCAAATTTTACTGACTTGACGCCCGCCAGGAATTTTTTAAAAATTGAAATTTAATAATTGTTTGTTCAAAAACGCAAACGCCAATCGCTATAAACGTGGAAGAGTTTAATAGCCTATTGAACGTACTACATTTTTTGTATATTTTAGATAACTTTTCAAATAAAGAATTTATAGCGATTTTTGGTCCGAAATCCGAAGCCCCATTTCTAATTATAGCTTTCGTTCGCGCGGTTGTCTGAATTTAATTTTAAGGCAGCTATATTTATAGGGGGCTGACCTTTTGACTGACATGGTTATGGTTCGAGCAATTCTTTTCCACAAAACAACAAAAAATTCTATTTTTTTGGCATAATTTAGTGGGAGAGATTTTTTACAATGCCTACATACAGCGGCAAATATTCAAACCAATAATAGATTAGCTCAAGTAGAATCCATTCATTTTACAAATTTCCATTTGTTTGTTAATAACCAAAAAATTAAATAAAATCAAATTTTGTTTTGAGAACTGCTGAAATTAATAGAAAATTCATTAAAACTCTTTAAGGTTATAACATAAATTTAAATCCAATGTGGTACAAACGTAAAATCTCACCTGGCAGTTGAGAAGAAACTTTTGATACATTAACATTTCTTATTTTCCTGTTAAGTTTTGGCGTTTCTGCTGATAACATGTCGTTGAACTCAAAGTGTTGTTATCCTGCAGTATTCAAACAATTTTTGGTCAGATTTTCAAAAATTATTTACTCTTCCAGCAAGCGTCCAATGCGGCTTGTGTTTTAATATTTGTACCTATTTTTGATTCACCCTGTATACATACTCTGCGCTGTTAGCGGAAGCAAAACCTCAAAACGTCGCTATCAAATAAATTGGACAAAATAAAACGTAAATGTTGTTGAAGTATCGGAATCGGAAAGTTCAGGCAAAGTGTTTCGCATGTTTTATCCTTCAATGCAAGTAAGCTATGACGTAATGCACAATTTAGTTTTAAAATTGAACTTTACATACTGTTTTGTTCAGTTTGATAAACACTGCTTCTCTTTTCAAGGACATGAAAATGTTTTAATGCCCTTAGGTTGCCAAAATTTCAGCCTAAATGCCATAAAATGAATAAAATCTGCAAGAATTATGTTTTTGTTTTACGATTTGCGTCATTTGTTGGTATTATTTTTATCTAATTATATTTACAAAACAAACAAATATTTGTATCCGAGATCTTAAAATTAATTAACTCTAAATATAGAAAGCTAAATTTGCATCAAATAAAATTTAAATAAATAAATGCCAAAAATTCACAACACGAAATCAGTTAAAACAAAGTTGTAAAAAGTTGTTTATATACAGTGCGATTGACAAAAAGCGCAATTAAAGTGACCTATTGTATTTTTCAAATTTTGACAAGAATTGTTCATGCCACCACGATCTTCTGGATTGATGCGACGAAGCCCCTATCCGGCCGCGGATTGTATGAAGAGTTTCAGAAACAGTTTCAAACAGATGTTTTTGTCTTTGGTCTTATTATAAAAAAAATAATTGTTTTATAAAACACAAAAATGTATCATTTTTCGCGGTTTATCGAAACATTACCCAAAAAACATGACAAAATTAGCAATAAAATGTAATAAAATTGAGAAGGAGACACGGAAAGTTTACCTTGCATACGTAAATGAACAAAACAAGGTGGTTAAGCTACTACAAGTTACAACAAGTTACAACTAGTGCATTACTGCATGTGCATCTAAGCATTCTAATTTCGAATTATTCCAAGCCGATGATTTACCTTGCTTTTGCCAAGCGGCCCAAAGAAAGACGATGATAACGAGAACTCGATCATGAGAGCCTTTTAAAAGTAAGACAAGAGCTTTTTTACGACTTGTTATTGCATTCGAATGATTTTATCCGAATGAATCATTTGATTATAATATTGATTCGAATGGCAATCATTTGATTTTGCTCATCACTAATAAACGTATAATATTATGTGGGTAGTGTTGTGGAATCAGTATAGCCACGTGCATGCTCATGCCTATGTTGGTGATCATGTGACTATGACTCTTTTGAGTGTAAATCACGGAGTCGGAATTAAATTAAAATGTTTGTTTTATACACTATGGCACAATGTCGCAATCGCAATCAGCCTTTACGTCTTACTGCTGGGCACCGGCACTCTTCTCTGCTACGTACTCTCCTTAGCGCTAAGGTGGAGTACGGGGGACCTACAGTTTAACGTCGAATCCGAACGACTAAATACCAGAGAAGGTTGCAGGCATTAAGACCCCACGGCTGGCTACACCGGATTGGGGAATGCGAGTGGCGGGTTGCGGCATAGATGTTATTGCTGCATGGCTTCGGCGGGGAATCGAACCCTAGACCTTTAGCGTTAGAGGCTAAGCGCCTAACCTCTGAGCTACCACCACTTCTGGCACTATGTACTATGAATATTTAAAGCTCATAAGCGAAACATTTAGGTGTCACGGCAACCGAGGAAAACTGTTCACGTCTAAAAATAGGGATTTTCCGCCAAAATCGGGACGTATGACCTTATGCATGCTGCAATTGTTAAATTGCATTAATGCAAAGTGTGACACTGACAGCGTACTGCTGTCACTGTGTGTGATATAAAGATACAATTTTTTTGTATTGTCTAAAACAAAGAAAATTCTTGTCAGCCCAGGAAAATGCTCCTTCTTCTTCCTCTTATTATAGGCCAATGGCCTGTTTAATACCCGCAACTATGCCGGGCAGGAGGCTGACCTTACCCGTCGAAAGGGGAAGAAGTTCCACTGAATGGTTTACGATTGTCAAAGATGTTAGTATGCAACCTGAACCGACGGCTTAACGTGCCCTCCGAAGCACGGTCCGTTGCAGATATACCCCTATATTGGTCACACATCCGAATGGGAACCGGAGCGGAGAGTGCTTAACTCGTAATACCGTGTGACCGGCAACCGTAGTTCTAAAAAAATACGCATTTTGCATTTTCAAAACTTATTGATGCCACAATTGCATGGTATAAAATAATGAAGAACACCACAAAATAGTTCTGGTGGCGTCAAGTCAAATATGGGAATGTATTGTGATCGGTAAATTTTCGATTCTGTGATTTTCACGGAAATACATGTTTTTGAAACGAAATTTAAACAATTTCAGAAAGGGGTATGGGAGAGTATGAAAGGGTATAGTGGGCGTTAACACTAGCTTTAGGATAGCGACCGATTTTTAACACAAATTTTGCCTTTTACCATTATTACTCAAAAGCAAGCTGTGGGAGGTAAATCTTGGTGTTTGTAGTACCGCTAGGAGTCTACAATATACAATACATGGTATGAAAAAAAGTATTGGAATGCTTAGATCAAAATAGTATTCCAATGCAAAATATTTGAATAGAACGATTCATTTGATATGAATACCGAAACGAATGTTTAATTTAACAATATAGTACTCTACAAACATGTGAGCCAAGCACTTCGCTTGGACTTTCCGATGCTTGAGAAACGTTAACTTTTCCTATGTTCAAAAGTATTTACGGACAACGTTGTAGCAGTGGCTGTATAAAAGAACTACACATTGATATTACTCAGCAAAGGGCAAATGCAACACATCGTACAGTTACCAGAAAATGTCGGTCGTGCACCGAATAAGACAAAATATGACATGCAGTCACACCGATCCAAGCCATAACCCCCCTTCTTTATTGGTATCCACGGCTGGCGGCTGCTTCAGCGTAATGTTGTTGGTCCATTTTTATTTATTTAAAGTCACCCGCTCGGTTAGCGTGAACTACCTGTGGGCTGGACATGTCTTGTTTTATTTATAAACCAAAAATGAGAAACAAAAATCGAATTTCTATTTTTCGAAACAAATTTTCTCGGGATGAAAGGAAACTGAAAACGAAAACACCAATTTGTCTGTCAAAATTTGCGCCAGAGGAGGAAAATTATCTTCTAATTTTTGCTGCAGCTAAAAGTTAAGCTGAAATCATATTATATTGTCACTCATGAGCAATTTGTAGCTGATCCGTAGTTCTATAAATCTACAAAATTTCAAAAAAATTGTGCCGCCAGTTTTCAGCAATATTTTTTGAAAACGTTTGAAATTTCAGATTTTATTTCAATTTCATAGCTATCAACTTTTCGAAAATGTTTGTGCACAGTAACATTGTGCCTCTTAAAGGCTATTACGATAAAATATTTGAGCCCGATCTGGCAACCTGTTTTTGAGGCGCGAAAATTAAAATTTTCAAAAAATCGTAACGGCCGCCATTTTGAAGCTGGAAAGTTTAAAATTAAGCGTTAGATTTGCCCTAAAGTCTTCTATTGGATTCCGTTTATTATTTTAAAAATTTTGTTTTGGAAAAACCGCTACCAAAAAAACGTGTCTAACTTCCGCTTCCGGCTTCGCATTTTTTTAAAAATTATTGCCCCCATTAATTTTTGATATACTCCCCACATTTCAAAGCTCATCAAAATGGGACTATGCGTTTAGGAGTTATGGAGCGCGCACACACACCTACCCACCCATAGACAGACATTTTTTTTTAAACACTTTTTGGTGCCTGGAGGTTCAAAACATGTATTACCGTCATAATCTTGATTTCGTAAATTTTCATGAAATCAATATACTTTCCCGTACAGAAATACCCATGAATTTATTTTATTGTAAATAAAACAATTCTTAACTTCAACAGGTTCTTTATGTTAGCTTTATACGTATTTTGACGTGTTTACACGTCATTATCAAAAGCGAGATTAAAAGTAAACAGTTGGTGTTGCTATAGGAACAATAAATCTTCATAACTTGATCTTGGTTTTCTATATCTGCGTCCAGATGACTTGATTTCTCATTCCAAAACGTCCAATAGTGGTGAATTTAAGAGATCGATTTGTTCATTCATTGAAGGTACAGATTTTAAATGTTTGTGATTTTCAAATGCTTCTAGTATATCAAACTTACGTTTATCGTCACAAAAGTGTAAAAATTTTATAATGTTATTAGATGTCATTAAATGATTGTGTTCCAATAACTGTTTAGCGTAATTGGATTTATGTGGGTGTTTGTATTTGTAACAACGTACGTGTTCTTTATACCTAATATCAAAATTTCTAATTGTTTGTCCTATATAAACCGAATTACAGTGCGAGCAATTTAATTTGTAGATGCCTGATGACTTTATGCTTATTACAGGAAAATTCATAAAGAATACATTCCTCCCTGACAAAAATATTTGCATCTACCATCGGACAATTGCTTCTAAATTTGAATTTTTTCCCATATTGTATCCGATTTTGGCAAGGTTTTAAATTTATGTAAAATTATCATTTTTTCCTGTAGTTTAAGTCAAACAGGAAAACTGCGTTATTTTGAATGACAGATCTGGTAATTTTTTACTATGTCCAAAAATTTTGTTTGTCATATTTCGGAAGTTGCTTATTATCATTTAAAACTAAAAAAATGTGTCATAAATTCAATTGTAAATGACAATTTTCGTAACCTAACTTCACTCCTTGCTTACGCCAATCTATGTTATTTCAACAACATATTAATAGCGTTTAGACCGATTATGATACCAAAACCAGTAGAAATAGAAGCAGCGATTGCCCCCTGACTCAATATTTTTACGACTACATTGAACTGGTCTAATAATAAGACAATTTAGAATTTTTATGACGAAATTAATGATGAAGTTGAAACTATTGTTGCTGTTATGATACTGGACGCTTTTTGTTATCTGAGTTGTTATGTCTGCAGTGAATTCGACTGTCTGCAGATAGTTTGGACAATGGTTATCGGTAGCCGTATTAAAAGAAAAAGGAAAAGAAAAAAGCTGCCCACGTAGGGGGTTTTCACGCTCTACTAATTGCGAAATAAAAACGGGTCAAGTATTTGACTTGCTTGTCAGCACTTGAAAAATTTTAACGCGTCGCTTAAGATATGTTGATATTAAATTACTCTGTAACTAGAGAAATGTACATGAGATGTGAATACATGTGAAATGATACGAAATTACTCGAATTAGGATTACAACTTAGAAATTAGTTTTGAATTGGCAGAAGTTTACGAAAAAATTATTGTACAATCAAATTAGCGTTTAAATAATAATCGTTAGCAAGAAATTTAGTTAGGGAAAATTAATAGAATTGCTTTGCAGAGTTATAGTATGTTTCTCTCAATTTCCAGTTTTTCCAGGGTGTTGCATAATTTTCTGTACAAACATGAAGTCAATTTAAACAGAAAATGTCTAACAAAAATCGGTCGAGAAATGCGGAGTCACAGCCTACCGTAGAGGAAAGCTCTAACCATGCTTTAATTAATATCTCTCCCATAAATTGTATGGGGCGCCAAGTGTTAAGTGAAAATTTGCTGCGCATTTCACGTTATTCACAGCAAATTGTCCCAATATTTATTAAATATACACACATTTAGTTAAATGTTTTTTATTTTATTAAATCTTTGTAGATTTAAAAATACTTCAACATTTAAGTTAAATATTCCAACATTTAATAAAGCATTAGAGATTTAAATAAATTTTAACATATTTATTTTAAATTTTCAAATATTTAGTAAATCTTAATTTATTTAGATAAACCTGTACATATTTGTTTTAATTTTTTAATATTTATTAAATTGTCACAGATTTAAATAAATCTTTACTCGTTTAGATAAATCTTTACGCGTTTAATTTAATCTTAACAGATTTAAATACATTTCTACAGAATAAATAAATGTTTTAACATTTAAATTTAAGCTGTCACATTTATTGTTAACCTGTCATATTTATTTGACCTTGGTAGACCCAGCCGACAAAGAAGACCAAGACTGTTCACACCAGTACTGACGTTCAACAATTATGAACACGTTTTCCGTATTTCAGGAATTTGTACAATAAATATTAATTCAATCTAAATAACAACATATTTAACAACATGAACATTACATAATTTATTATTCATATTGGAGCATGTTGGGCCAACATCATGTCCTGCCAAAAAATTTGGGACATATGGTACCTTAAATACGACCCTAAGTGAAATTAGCTACAGTTATTGTCATATTGTTCTCAATTGAAATGACTTTTCGTTACTAAACAATACGTAAAATTATAAGTAGAATAAAATTGCCACCTAATTGCCTTGCAAAAATTGAATGAAATTAATCTATCTATACCACTTAGAAACTGTTTCAATTACTCGTTAAGCTATTTTTTTTTCTGAAAATGCTGAAGTGGATAGAGGACAGGTGTGGTAAAGGGAGAAAGATACAGCGCTGATAACAAAAGAGAGGGTTCAGTTCTAGAAAGGACCGAGAGAGGTCGCTGCGCGGTAAGCGCGTCCACCTTCATTTGGGAGGCCTGAGTTCCATTCCCCGGCCCGGCCGGCTGTCCTGGCACAGGTTTTTCCATGGTTTTACTGGACCAAAGTACTATCTACGTAAATCCTCTCATTCAACTTCTTTGCTTTAACCCATCCTTAACATCCTTTCTCGGCTGAACAAGGGCTTAGGACTCCGGTGCGGTGAAAAACACTTATAACGGCCCGCCCCTTTACGAGGAGTGAAGCAACACTGAAATTTGCATGTCCTTCCCAGGGAGGAACAAGAGGGAGTAGCGGTGGTAAGGGGCGATATTGTAACAGAAGTTCGAAGGAGGACCGGGCGCGAGAAAGAGAGCCTGGAAATGGGAGACAGAGACAGAGAGCGAGAGAGCGTATTGAATTCATGAAAATGTTCGAATTAGAGATTTTGACGAAAATACATGTTTTGGACATGTAGGTACTCAAAAAGCTGATAACAAAATTATTTGTCTGTGGGTGGTTGGTTGGGTGGGTATGTGCGTCCCAAACGGATGCTCCGATTTCAATGAGCTTTGGCATGTAGCGGTGTATAAAAATTTCATCGGGAAAATATTTTTTTTAAATCCAAAACCGGAAACGGAAATTAGGCATGTTTTTCTAGTAACAGTTTTCAGAAATTGAATTTTTTAAATCTGAAAACCGGGACCTTAGGGCAGATCGAACGCTTTTTTTCCGAACTTTCTAGTTTTAAAATGTCGCCCGCTACGATTTTTTGAAAATCTTAAAAAATGTGTTCTCAATAATTGAATTAACATCGATCTAGCACTTCCTGAGATGAGAGTGTTACGCACATACAGACAAACCAGTATGAAAAGTCACTTTGGCGCCTTATTACTCAAAAACATGTTTATAGAGCAGAATAATTATTTTTTATCGTAATAGCGGTATAGAGACGCATTGTCACCGCGCAAAAAACATTTCAAAAAGATAAAATATATACATACATTTAGCGGGGTTCCTACAGCTTCTGCCGCATCCGGCATTCGACCGCCACGTCTCTCTATTTCTCCAGTCGTCTTCTCCTATAGCTCTATCTCTCATGACATGTTCAATTCCTGTACTCCATGTTATCGCAGGTCTTCCCCTCCTTCTTTTATTTTGTGGTGTATATTTTAATGCTCTCTTTGGCCATCGCTCCTCCCCCATTCTCCTTACGTGGCCATACCAAAGTAACTGCCTGGTCTCTATTCTATCGGCGCTTGTGTATATCCTTCCCACTTGTCTTCTTATTTCTACGTTTGGTACGTGTTGTAGCCTTGATATTCGGCATGCTCTTCTCAGAAATCCATCTCCACCGTTTCTATGGTCTTCTTGTCTTTTTTTTGTCATCTGCCAATATTCTGAACCGTAGGTTAGAATTGGTTCGACGATTACTCTGTATAGCATCAATTTTGTACTTAACTTCATCTTGTTTTACCATAATACAGAGTTTAGAATCCGGATAGACTTCCTGCCTTATTGCACTCGGTCTTGTATGGCTCTTTTTGATGTTCCTTCCTCCGACAAAATGTTTCCCAAATATTTTTATTCCTTGCATTTTTTTATTTCTCTTATTCGCAAATCTGGGTCTTCCTCTTGCCTTTCCCCTACTTTTAGATATTCAGTTTTTTCCATGTTCATATTAAAGCCCCATTTTTTATATTCTTCCTCTAGTTTTCTCAGCATGTAATCCGCGTCTTCTTCGTCACAAGCTATGATTACTTGATCGTCCGCAAACAGGAGAGTCGTCAGACACTGGTCTTCCATCTGAATCCCCATTCCTGCAGTCTTTCTTCTGTAGTTGTTCAGTGTTTCTTGAATATTTATTTTAAATAAAGTAGGTTTCGTTATCGGAAAATATTGTGAAATATTATTTCCCAGTTTAACTGCACTTTTTGACTTTGCATATATGTTCCGGATGGCCTGTGCATAGGTCTTATTGAGGCCAACCTTGGTCAATGTTTCAAAAAACATTTTCAGAGGTACCGTGTCATATGCTTTCTCCAAATCAATAAACACTAAGTGAGTAGATAGATTTCTAGCTTTCCGTTTCTCCATTATTTGTTGTAATACAAATATGTTGTTAGTACATGATCTTCCCGCACGGAATCCACTTTGTTCTTCTATGTCGCTTTCTATTCGCGCTTTTAGTATTTTGCCGTACAACCTCCCCATTGAGCTAATCACACTTATGCCCCTATAATTTTTGCATAGTCTTTTATTCCCTTTTTTATAAATTGAGCTAACATAAGCTAAGTTCCAGTCTTTCGGAATATCGTCACATTCTATCATGCATTTATTAAATAGTTCTGCTAATATCTCGATTAATACCTCTGGTCCATGTTTTATTAGCTCTATGGGAATGTTTCCAGGCCCTGGCGCTTTCCTTTTTTTTGAATCCTTCAAAACTTTCCTTATTTCCTCTACCGTTATTCTGTCTACTTGTGAACTTGCATCCCTTTCTACATCTACATTTTTTGTTTTAAATTCGTTCCTATTTGCGGTAGCAGTATTTTGTAATGCTGTTCCCATTCTGCCATGCTTATTAGATACAATTTGCTTTCCTCTCTTCCGTCTTTCCTGAGATTCTTTATTGTCTTCCACGCTTCCGATGCTCTCGTTCCTCCCATGTATCTATCAATTTCGTCGCATTTCCTTTCCCACATCTCATTTTTGTTCTTTGCTACTTCTCCCTTTACTTGCCTGTTCCAGTACGCATATACCCTCCTATCTTCCTCTGTATGAGTTTACAGCCACTTTTGGTAAACAGACTTTTTATTTTGAACCAGTTCTTCTGTCTCACTTGTACACCATTCAGGATTTTGTTTACCTTGTTTATCTTGTCGACATAAGGCTTCTTCTGCTGCTTCCGGTATATATGTTTAAATCTGATAGTATAGTTCGCTGGCATTATTTTCCCTTCGTACCTTCTGCAATTTATATGCCAGTCTCAGTTTGTATAGGAATTGGATGGATTCTTGCTTAAGGCTTTCCAGGTTGTATTTGTGTTCATCTAGGTTTTCGTACTTCTTTTCTTTATCTGGTTGTCGCTTGGTATCTGTTCTTCTATAATTTATTATTACTTTAGCCATCACCAAATGTTGATCTGATCCGCATTCTGGTCCACGGTACACCCTTATGTCTGTGGTTGTTTTTGAGTTTTGTCGTTGTATTACATAGTCAATTACCAAACAAAGTCCTCTTGTTGATTGTGTTCAAGTGAACCTTTGAATATCCTTATGGGGAAAGAAGCCATTTATTATTTTTAGCGACATGTTTTGGCGTATGTCTATTAGACGCAATCCATTATCATTTGTAGTTAGTTCGCCATGCTTGCCCAACACTGGGCTATTTTCTTCCCTTCAGTACGTCCGTGTAAGTCTCCTAATATACATATTCCTTTGTCGTCTTTAATCTCCGATATTATATTGTGTAGTTTACCGTAAAATTCATCTTTTGTCATCGCATCCGCATCGTCACTGGGAGCATATACTCCTATTATTACAATATGTTGGCTGTTTTTTTCTATCTCAAGTTTTATTATTTGCTCATCTATCTTCTCCCAGCCTTTTATACTTTCCTTAAGATTCTGATGTATAACTACAGAGACTTCTCTCCTTGCTCTAGCATCCTTACTTACATCACTGTAAATATGAATATAATCTCCTACCATTTCATTTCCTTTTCCTTTCTTCTTAGTTTCTGTGAGAACACAAAATATCAATTATCATCTTCTTCAGTTCTTCAAAGATTTCTGTTTGGTTTGTTCTCAGGCCCTGTACGTTCCATGTAGCTATTTTCATCGTCCGTTTTCTTTGCACTTGTCGTCGTCGTTTAGTTCCCATCCTGTTTCCCAGGCGAGTAGTCGAAATGTTTAGCATTTAAGTCTTTTTCCGAGAGATGGAGTGCTGGTCCATCGTCTCAACCCTCCTCCTTTTTCCGGGCTTGGGACCGGCAGTGGGAGCCACTGAGCTACTGAATCCGCTCAGCAACCCACCACAGGCGGAGTTACATAAAATATATAAAATCAAAAATATTTTTAAATTTTGGAAATTTCTAAAAACTATTGCTCTAAAACCGGCAACGTGATGGTTTTTAAAATTCTGTAATATCATAGAGTTGGGGATAAGCTGTCATTTCGTTCGTGTCCCAGCTCGGTAATTTCTCTGTGACGTCTACTATAAATTATTGAAAATTTTTATTTTAACACCTATTTACTCAAAACCGAGTTATCAGATCGGGATGAAATTTGATATTAAAAATGCCGTAAGGTACACAATGTTACAAGCTACGAAAACTCTTGGAACTTTTAATACTGCAAAATCTACAAAAAAAAACAGAAAATTTTGAGTTATTCAAAACATACTGCTTAAGAACTGACAACTCTTGGAAATTAGTGAAATTGGTGCAGGTTGTTTCTTTAAAATTAATGCAGTTGTTTAGAAATTAATTTATTTTTTGTGCAGTTAATAGAAAATGAATAAAAATTAAATGTATGATTAGATAATATTTGCCTCGGGGAAAATATTTTGAAAATAACTAAATATTTAGATAGAATTGTTTTGAAATTGCTATAATGTAATGAAATTTATGATTTTTAATGTTTCACTAATAATTATAGTAATTAGTTCAAGGTTTTTAGAATTATTATCAAGTTATCGAATTTTAAAAGGTCACATCGAAATGTAATTAACTTGGAATTACCAGAATTAACTTGTAAGTTGCAGAATCAGAAATTGTTTAAAAATTAGTGCAACTAATTGTTTTTGTTATTAAATTACCAAAATCACAAGTAATTAGAATTATAACTAGAAATGTCTTTTTTTATTAATATGCGGGAATTTTATTAATTTTATTGAAAAATTCTCACGTTCAATTATAGGTTTTTGTTTTAATTACCCGTCCGTGAAAACCGTAATCATGCCACTTGCTTCCCACACCTTCGATCCCTAACAAAACAATTTTCATCTAAGTGTAGTTGACGAGTAAGTAACTCGAGTAGCAATTGCAATTAGGTTTATATGCAACCATCTTAGCAATTAATTTGTTTATCTTACGTTATACACACACCAGACGTATCCCAATTAGTATTGAGTTACCCACTTATAAAGGTAGACATTTACGGGTCATTGTTGTGCAATGTGCATACATATCAAAACTAATCACTCAATTAATTTAGTTATAAACTATGCCAACTCCAACGCTAAGATGCATTATTGACCTTGATTAATAGGTGAAATTACCAGTGGCGTTCTGTGGGTTCAAAATTTGGCTAGGCAATGGGAAAAAATTATTTAACATTAAGATTAAAACGGAGAGTGGCGGTAGCTCAGAGGTTGGGCGCTCAGTCTCTAACGCTGAAGGTCTAGGGTTCGATTCCCCGCCGAAGCCATGCAGCAATAAAAATCTATGCCGCAACCCGCCACTCACATTCCCCAATCCGGTGTAGGCAGCCGTGGGGTCTTAATGCCTGAAACCTTCTCTGGAATTTAGTCGTTCGGATTCGACGTTAAACTGTAGGTCCCCCGTACTCCACCTTAGCGCTAAGGAGAGTACGTGGCAGAGAAGAGTGCCGGTGCCCAGCAGTGGGACGTAAAGGCTGATTACGAAGATTAAAACGTAAAAAAATTATGGCAACTCCAATTGACCAAGACCTGTTGTTAAATGAATTAATCTACGTATAAAATCCCTATTAAATTTCACTCTGTCATTATGCACTTTAATTTGATAACGTAAACCTAAGACTTAAGCCAAGAGTGGAATTGCTACAAGCCGCCCCAACAACCTTTATAGAAACAGTATGCAAAACGATAGAAGAAATCTGGATACGTAATGAAGTACCAACGGAATGGATTACAACCATGCAAATTCCCATACCAAAAGTTAAAAACCCGAAATCCACGACAGACTACAGGAAAATCAGCCTTTGCAGCGTAGGCTACAAAATATACGCTAAATACCTGTTGAGAGTACCGGACGAGACAACCCCGGAAATACCGTCGTACCAAGCAGCATTCCTAAGCAACAGATCTGTTGAGGACCATATATATGTAACGAGACGCATACTGGACGAAAGATGGAGAGGGGGAGGAAAAACTGTACTGGTAGCTGTAGACCTAACAAGAGCATTCGACACTATACAGCACTCGTCTCTCTGTTAGAAGCCTTGAAAGACTTAGGAACACCGTATTACCTCATCAACCGGATAATAACTAAACGAAAATACGATGTTGCAATGGTCTGGGCAAAGAACAAAAGTATATAAGAAAACGAAAGGGGTAAAGCAAGGATGCCCACTCTCACCCAGACTATTCAGGATGGCTTTGCACAGGGTCCTAGGAAAAAGAGCTGCACAAATGACGACACCATAACCAATCGAAGAAAACATGAACCTGCCAAAGATTCTTGCTTATTCTTGATCAGCGGAAGAAGAGGAAGACGCGGGGAGACTTCTGGAACTGTTGATAGCAAACTTAACCGAGTCAGAACTAGAAATAAACATCAGCAAATAAATGCTAAGCGATGGTGAGAGCCCCAGGCGAAAAAAGAATTATAGGAGCAGCCGATAACATACTGAAAATAAGGAGCTGTGAACTAAAACAAACACGCAAACTCAAGTACCTAGGCGTATATCTACCAGACTCATTAGCACGACCGGAGACAGCAAACCAAAGAATAACCAAAGCAAACCAAGCCACACACAAGATTCTTTCTCTCATCCAAAAACACAAATTACCAAAAGGAATAAAGACAATATACAACTCCATAATAGCCACAACTGCTTTATACGGGTTAAAAACGACCGCAATCACGAAAGCCAACAGAATGGCATTTCGAAGAATAGAAGAGAAAATACTCAAACTACTTCAACTAATCGCGGGGGAAGAAAACAATTCAACGGCAAATGTAATTCTAGAAGCGAAAATAATAACCAAACGACTCACTACATCAAGAATTAAATATTGGGCACATATTCTGAGAAGACATGCCAACCATCCTCTCCAGCAAGCTTATGCCATGCAAACAGAAGAAAAGAAGATCGGAAGACCATACTATAGATCATTGGAACGGGACATCCAAAACACCGGCATACCTCAACAGATATGGGAGGAATGGGCAAGAAGAAAAGAAGATATACGAAGAGAGACAAGAAGAATTTACGCAATGATTGAAGAATCGGATCAAGAATCGATTGCAGAAGCACAGGCTAACGGAGAAGAGGAGGCAGAAAGACGGTGAAGAAGGGGAAAACAAAGTAAGAGGAACAAACACGCACCAGTGGGAAAGAAAACGACGAATATATACTGGTCAACTGCAGAGGGGAAACTTAGAAAAGAAGGGAGTAAAATCGAGCTGCGGGAACCTTACAATTAAGTGATAATAAAGTTTAAATCAGTTTTGGGGCAAATATTAAGCAGTTTATTAGCCGTTAGGAAATTAAAATATTTGTAATCTTAGAACAAT
Organism: Ctenicera cuprea; assembly: GCA_958336395.1. Taxonomy (NCBI): domain Eukaryota; kingdom Metazoa; phylum Arthropoda; class Insecta; order Coleoptera; family Elateridae; genus Ctenicera; species Ctenicera cuprea. Next base: position 12,085,535 of record OY284495.1, on the reverse strand, counting down.
AGATAAGTGTGAAATAAGAACAATGTGAAAATTTGATACCAAAGATTATTAGGTTAAAATTTATAATTGCATAACGGTCTTGGTTTACGTACTCAAAACCCCCATTGATGCGTAGCTTACTAACTACCCGGCGTTGCAGCAGCGGTGTCTTTTGGTGTGAGTCAGCTCCATGTCAGATGATGATGATGATAATAAACCTAAGACTCAAGCCAAGTTAATGCGTGATTTACCAAATAATTTTCATCTAACAGTTGCAGATAAATGTTCATTGGCGCACGCACGTTTTTAGCTGAAAGCTTTTTTAAAGCAGAGTTTTAGACGATACTTTAGACGGGTTAAATATAGATGAAAATAGTAAGCAATTCCAGCAAAATAGTTTATTTTGGTTATCACTACCAGTTAGCCAGTCCATTTTTTATACCGTTTAGTAGTAAACGATCTAGATTTCTTCCTACTCTCTGTCTGTAACGGCCCTAGTCATTTTGAAGTACATCGCCCATGATTTTTTATTTCTATTTGTTTTTCGTAAAAGTATCCATTAAATTTTTCTTTTAAAAGCTAGTCAGCGAGAATTTCCATATTTACTGCAAATTTGCAAATACGTATGGAATAAATACCCACCATAGCTGTACGCTGCACCTAACTGCCGCTGACCGGCGCAAGTAAAGTAACAAAAACTACAGAGGCCGTGCCTTTGCTGTGCTTATTGCGTTCTGAACTCCCTACTATTTCTTTGCATCTGTCCATCTGATCATTGCATTATTTGTATCAATGTGCATGCAAACGTATTAAGAATAATAGATTGGTTGATTGTGTCGTAGCTAGAATTATTTGGCCCGATAAGCTCGGCCTTCGCGTATGCTAAACTGTGTGTAAAGACAACGGTCTATTTATTTGGCGCCTAACTTTGAATTGTACGCGGTGGTGCTAAAACGTAAAAACTGTGAAAAAGTAACTTTTTTTTGAACTGCTTATCCTGCCTAATAGAACGGACCGCCACTGGAAATTACTAATTTGCAAGCGTTAAATAAGTAAACAGGATTAAGCTTATTTTAATTAAATTCGTTTCAGATCTGCACCTGCACTAAGGTAATTTCTATCCGCAAATTTTAATCGGAACATGAATTTTAATGAAGGCTTCTTCAGTTAGGCCAAATCTGACGATGAAAAATGTAGTCCTGTTTTTTAGTTCAACAAAAATGCAATAATAACTAACAGGTCCAGTTACGGTCACCAGATAATTAATTTATCAAATTCAGGTCATATTTGTAGATTCTAGTTTGAAGAGGTCTGGAGGCAAAACGTCTTTTCGTATAGAGCTCTTCTAATATTTTTTACGTGAAAAAAAGAAGCACAGCCGGTTTTAGATTGCAAGGTCGTGATCGAATTCGTGTTACAGTTTAGCATAAGGATGAGGCGATCGAAAACGGTCTAAGTTCAGGAAAAAAATTTAATTAATGAGATTAATAGTTAATTAGCTATTAATTTTGGGTTTGTGGACAACACAAATCGGCGGTGAGATTAGACATACGGTGAAAATCTAAAGTTTTGGTTGCGATGTGAAGTGGTTCATTTAATCATTTCTAAAAACATAATCAGGTAGAAAAACAAGAACCAGTAGGTAAACATCATGAGAAAGTTTTTCAGCTCAACCAACTAGTTTTAGTTGGTTGCTTACGGGGGCAGAAATTACTGGGGGCCTTATTTTATAAAAAATAATCATTCACACAGATACTGTGAAAAAATGCAATAAGTAGGATTCGAACCCACTCACTCGTCTTTAGCGGAGTAGCTCTAAAACCAGCTACTCAACCCTGTTTTTCGGGTGGCAAACTTTATTATCTATTACCTGATGGTTTTAAAAATCTTCAACAGTTTTTCCGCAAAAATTAAATTTCAAACTACGTTTTTTTGCCGTTATTTAATGCTGCTCAAAAGATTTTTTTTTGTTTTTTCTCTATAAATTTTTTAAAATTTAAATTGTCTTCCTGTCATGTCGGTAATTAAGCACATAAAATCAGCTCAAAATTATTGTAACTATTCTGATTGCTAATAAAGTATTAAAAAAAATTAAGAGAAAGAGTGATAGTAGAATAAGGTTCACAACTTAATTTTTAGGTGCAGCATTATTTGTCGGACGAATTTGGTCTTCCGTTTGTAATTTCTTTTAATCCCAAGGCTTTTTCTAAATAATCAAAAATTTTCAAATTTTTCTCACAAAAATACCTAGAAAAATGTTCAAACGTGATACAAAATTACATAATATTTTTGAAATAGGCAAAACCATTTTTAAAGCTTGGGGAGGTCCAGCCGACGTGCTTTTCTCATTTTTTGTAAAGATGTACAACAATATTTTGGGAAAAAGTCCGAGAAAAAATAATAAAGACTAGCATAACCCATGGGCTACGCCCCCCATGTTTTGTTGACACCTTCATATCCGGCGCTTGAGTTGATCTGAATAACAGTCGCTCCTGGAAATAAAATTCGTGAAAAAAATTGCAAAAAATTCCGGAAAAACCGGCCCAGAAAAAGAAACGAAAGAAAAGTCCGGATGCAAGTGAAATTTTCGTAAGTAAAGAATATTTTGTGATTATATGATGCGATGTATCGGAAAAAGAAAGCAACGCGAGAAAAAAGTTGAGAAAGAGCGTGAGAGGGCAGGGGAAAAGTGGGAATAACAAGAAAGAACGAGGATGTTCAACGAGTGAAAGGGAATAGAAGGAATGGAAAGAACTATTGATAACGAGTGGCGGGAAAGCAAGAGCGAGTGGGGTACAATAAGAGAGAGTGGGGGAAGAACTATAGTGAGCGGCGGAAGAACCAGAGGAATGGTCAGGGAAAGAGGGAGAGCGACTGGAGGTAATGGATATAAGTGAGAAATAAAAGAAGATAAGTTAGTCAGTGGGGGGGGGGGTTATAGAGAAAGAAAAAGAGGGCGATGATCATGTAAATAAATTTTATCTATAAGTTCGAGCTTTACTTCGTTGAAATTCAATTTAGTTTATTGTAAATAAAACAATTCTTAACTTCAATAGGGTTTGTATTTTAGCTTTATAAGTATTTCAACGGTCAGTGGGGGGGGGGGGGGGGGTTACAGAGAAAGAAAAAGAGAGCGAGAGTCATGTAAATAAATTTTATTTATAAATTCGAGCTTTACTTCGTTGAAGTTCATTTTAATTTATCGTAAATCAAACAATTCTTAACTTCAAAAGGTTTTGTATTTTAGCTTTATACGTATTTCAACGGGAAGCACCAGAGGAATGGTGGGGGAAAGAGAGAGAGAGCGAGTGAAGGTAATGGATATAAGTGAGAAATAGAAGAAGATAAGTTAGTCAGGGGGGGGGGGGGGGTATAGAGAAAGAAAAAGAGGGCTAGAGTCATGTAAAAATTCGAGATTTACTTTGTTGAAGTTCATTTTAATTTATCGTAAATCAAACAATTCTTAACTTCAACAGGTTTTGTATTTTAGCTTTATACGTATTTCAACGGGAAGCACCAGAGGAATGGTGGGGGAAAGAGAGAGAGAGCGCTAGTGGAGGTAATGGATATAAGTGAGAAATAGAAGAAGATAAGTTAGTCAGTGGGGGGGGGGGGGAGAAAAAGAGAGCAAGAGTCATGTAAATAAATTTTATCTATAAGTTCGAACTTTACTTCGTTGAAATTCATTTTAATTTACTGTAAATCTAACAATTCTTAACTTCAACAGGTTTTGTATTTTATTTACACGTCATTATCATTCTTCTAATTGTTTGTCCTATATAAACCGAATTACAGTGTGAGCAATATAATTTGTAGATGCCTGATTTTAGTAAATTGTCTGTTTTTTCTTTCGCATTAAACAAAGTGTTTAAAATGTTTTTTCTTGTTTTAAAAGTTTACATTTATTTAATTAAGTATTCAAGTGAGAAAATGTAATTGAAACGTTAAGCTGAAGTGAGAAATATTTTAAATGCCATTTTTTCAACACGCATTGGGTGAAGTAACGAGCAGCTAAAGGCTTAAGGTAGTGAGTGTAATGAGAAAAATTGGCAGAATAATAAGGCTTAGAAATAATAACTAGATTTTTGTTTCCTAATTAGATGAGGCATAAAAAATTATTATAGCAGAGAACATGATAAGTTGCATGCAGACAGCAACGAGTGGAGATTTTGGTTAGTAAATTCTAGTTATTTTTTTGTTTTGTTTAAATTAAAAGTACAACCGCACCAAATGTATAAAATACATAGATTTTTATGAGAAAGCCTAGGAAAGAATTAATGAACGCTTGGGTACAGAATTAAGTAGTGTTTATGTTTATTTATAAGTTCGAGCTTTACTTCGTTGAAGTTCATTTTAATTTATTGTAAAGATAACAATTTTTAATTTCAACAGGTTCTTCATTTTAGCTCTATACGTATTTAAACGTGTTTACATGTCATTATCAAAAGCAAGATTAAAAAGTAAACAGTTGGTGTTGCTATAAAAACAATAAATCTTCATAACTTGATCTTGGATTTACATATCTGCGTCCAGATGACTTGATTTCTCATTCCAAAACGTCTAATAATGGTGAATGTATGAGATCAATTTGTTCATTCATTAAAGGTACAGATTTTAAATGTTTCTAGTATATCCAACTTACATTTGCCATCACAAAAGTGGAAAATTTTTATAGTGTTATTAGATGTCATTGAATGATTGTGTTCTAATAAGTGTTTAGCGTAATTGGATCTATGAGGGTGTTCATACTTGTAACAACGTACATGTTCCTTGTACCTGATATCAAAATTTCTCATTGTTTGTCCTATATAAACCGAATTACAGTGCGAGCAATTTAACTTGTAGATGCCTGGTTTTAGTAACTTGTATGTTTTTTCTTTAGCATTAAACAACGCGTTTAAAAGGTTTTTTGTTGTTTCAAAAGTTGTTTTACATTTATTTGTTTATTTTTATTAATTTTGGCAATTTTTTTCTGATTTAAAACCAAAATATGGTATTGAGGCGTATTTCATTTTATGTGATGAAGTAGTTGGATAAATTTTCTGAATAGCTAATTTATAATTTTTCTCTTTAATTAGTGTATCAATAAGTTGAGTATTGTAACCATTATTGTATGCAATTTGTTTAATAATCGAAATTTTTCTATTATAACGGATTTCACCTAAAGGAACTGTTAAAGCCCCATGTATCATGGACCTGGATGCTGCCAATTTATGTGTTTCTAGTGTAAATGTTATTTTTGGGTGTAAGCTGTTAATAAAAATCAAAAATTCATTGATTAACTCAAATGTGTTTATGTTCCCTTTTAATTTTTTTAATGCACGAAGTGCAAAAAATGTATAATTTTTAGAGGAAATTAACATGAACAATCTTTGTAAGATTAGGTTTTTGGATATGAGATTCTAATTACATGTTTAATTAAACCTACGAAGCAGCGAATGATAAGGTAATGAATGGGATGTCAGAGACGAAACATAAGCGTGCGAATTTACCTTTTTTTTTTGGTCGTGAAAGTTATAATTGGCACTGTGTTTTTTTTATTAGTAATTCCCACACTGCGTTCCCTTCTCTTCAATCACCGCATTGAATATGGACAGCTGTTACTGTCATTTTCAGGCAGCCTTTTTAATGAGCATCTAGAATGATAAAATAATCTGGGTAGGTACCGTCTGGACTGCTTAGCTTAGCTGCAGACAGATCAAATCTGAGTCCTTCCGAGAACAAATAGTTGTCATCAATCGAATTCCATGCACTTAACATGGTGGTGGTCTGCGCTTACGTTAATGACGATGCAAGTTGCAAAAACTAGCGCGACGATTTTCTTAACTAATCATGCATGAATCACCTGCCTTGTGGTCTAATAATATTTGGTTTTTAAATTTTGGGTGTAACCTGCTGTAATAAAATAACCCGTTTGAATTTCCAATATTGAACTCGAATAAACCTACCGATCGCGGAGGGAGGAGGAGGGTTGTTTGCTCAAAATTATACATTTTCATGCAAATGCAGATAGTCTATACTTTAATGTTTACTGTCTGTACCTCATTACTCTGGCGTCTATTAAGTGAATAGATTATAAGCCTGGTTGTGTATCTACTCTCGCAATTGTGTTGTAAGCATTGCGTTTTGGTGGAGGCGCTGAGACAATGTGTATTTTACTCGATGTAGAGGTAGAAGTAAAATGTTTTGCGACGTTATAGCACAGGCCTTTAAAATTTAAACTGACACTTAGATTTTGTAATGAAAACCAAAACTTCAACAATATTGAAACTCAAAGAATAAATTCAAAATTAAAATTATGAACATGAATTTTGATCTAAAACAGCAATTTGTAAGGCAAACATCAAACATTCTTTTCGAGGTTTTTCTAATATTTAAATTTGTGTCATGTTAATTGAAAAATTTTTTAATTATAAAGTAAGAAAGTCTATGGAGTAAATATTATTTCTAAAATTGTTTAGAAAAAAAACTTGATATTGTAAATAAAATTTTCCCAGTTTAACGAATTAAAGAAAATAAATTTGTGTTTCATAGAAATTGGGGGAGAGGTAAAGGTGAGAAAGAGGGATCGTAGAGAGGGGAGAAAGGCGGGTAATGAGAGGGGGCAGAACGTGCCGAGAAACGGATTTAGGCAGTACTAGGGCAGGGGTTCAGCGGTAGAAAGGTAGAGATGTCAACTTGTCCAGATTTTGTACCAACCCAATCTAGATCAAGACCTGGACCCGGCTCCGAAACGATGCCCGACTTCAATCCTAGACCCGTACTCGAGCACTATCCAGTTTGTAACCCGAATCCGGTATCCGGTTGCAAACCCACGCCCCCAAAAATCGAATTTGGTAACATCAGACCAAAACACTTGCTGACTTGCTTTCGCTTTGAGTTGAGTTGATTGTGGTTTATTAACCGATCTTTGTTCTGTAGACCCGAGCCGACCCAAACCCGACCTGTATCCGACTCGGATCCGTTCGGGTTATTTAGTCAAACCCGCACCCGATTCACATCTCTAAGAAACCGGGTCTTGCTTTGTGAATTCCAGCCGGTCTGACCGTAACCGACCCGCACCCGGCAATACAGGACCCCCCACCCAACCCAAATCACGGTCCGGATTTAAACCCGAACCTGTCCTTGAGCACGAGCTCAGTTTTAAACCTAGACCCGGTCTCGACACGCGGTTTCAAACCCGGGACCTCAAAACTCGAATGCCGTCACAAACTTATACCAAAACAGTTATAGAATGCTTTTGCTTTCGCATAAGTTTACTACGGTTTGAATTCACCGTTTGGTTTGTGGCCCGACCCGAACCCGGCCGCGAAACCCGGCCGCGAAACCTGGCTGCGAAACCCAGAAACAGACCCGTACCCGATCGACATCTCTACGACCCCCGTCTTGTTTTGTGGATCTGAGTCGGACCCGACCCGCATTCAATACAAGTTTTGAACTCGGGCCCGACTTCAAGCCCGATCTTGGTCTCGAGCTGGGTCCGGTGTCAAACCAAGACTCGCTCTGAAGCACGGGCCCGATGTGAAACCTGGACCCGGTCACGGGGTTAAAACCCAATTCTCAAAAATCGAATTTGGTCACAGACTCACACCAATATACTTGTTGACAGTTTTCGTTTGGGGTTGAGTTTGTTGTGGTTTGACTTTGTGGATCTTGTTGTGTGGACGTACACGAACGCGGCGACCCACATCGTGTAACACAAGACCCGAGCCAACCCAAACCCGGCTTCGAACCCAGACCCGTTCTCCCCTACGAACCCGGTTTCAAACCGGGACCCGGTCACGATCAGGACCCGCTTTCAAACCTGGTTTTTGAAAATCGGATTTGGTCACCAAAACACTTGTTGGCTGCTTTTCCGGGTTGAGTTTGTTGTGGTTTCACTTAGTGAGTTTTGTCTTATGTAACCGGCCGGTTCACCCAGTCAAACCCGTCCTTTATTGACATCTTTACGCACCCGGGTCTTGTTTTGTGGACCCGACCCACACCCAACACATACCCAAGTCAAACCCGGCTAAGTTAGCTGGTGACACTTTATCCGATTGACATATCTAGAGGAAGGGGCCAGAGAGGAAATAATGTTGGGCAGGTGCGAAGGGGGTACAGCGAGAGATAGAGAGCGTGGAAGTGACATATCTACAGGAAGGGGATAGATAGGGCATAATGTTGGGCAGGTGCGAATGGGGGACAGCGGGAGATAGAGAGCGTGGAAATGGGAGTAAGAGACGGCACTGAGAACAAAAAAGAGGGGTTTAGCTCTAGAAAGGGACACTGACAAGGGGCGAGAATTTAACAGCGCTGTGAAGGGTGTGAGAGCGACAGAATGGGCGTGGACTTAGGAGAACGAGTTAGCGCTGAGAACAAAAGAGTGGAATCTAGCGCTAGAAATGGAAGAGAAAGGGGTAACGTTGGTAAGGGACGTGACTGTAGCAGAGGTGTGAAGGGGTAAAGGGCGTGGAAATGGGAAAAGGAACAACGCTGAAAACAGAAAAATGGAGTTCAGTGCTAGGAACTTGGTGGTGGAAAGCTAAGGGGGTGATATCTAGCTCTAAATTTTAACGTCAACATGTTTGAAATTGGAAATAAAATATTAAAAAATAATTTAACGACAACCCAGTCACAATCACAGTTTTGAATAATAAAATGAACTCTTCCAATCCAAAAATTTTGGAATAGCTGTTGAATTTTAGATTTGCACATTCCTCGAGATTAAAGTATAGAAAAATTTGTTTCGAAGTAGTCTAAATACGTAATTTTAATAAGAAATTCTAGAAACATGTTTTAGAATCATATAAACAGAAAGTAAAATTAATTGTTTATATTGAAACTTTGTAAAAGCAATGTTAAATTGTTACATTTAGTTGTAAACAACATTAATTTATTGACGGCCGTTACACATAACTTAAAGATGCCTTAAAATTTAAAAGTTCACTGTTATCAAGTGCTTCAAAAATTCTTTTATAAACAAAACTCTGATTATGTATAAAATATAACTCAAATTCTTATATTAAATTAATAATAAACAACAAAATACATCATCTTTCTTAGTAAAGGTCCAATGGTTAAGAGATACAATGTTATATCAAACATTAATGACTCAAGGACAGTGTAGATAACCTTGACTTTGGTATTTTAGATATTATATATTTTTTACATAACTTGATGATAATAAAAACGTCAAACGGAGGGCAAATGCTGGTATTATGTTCACATGATTATTTCATATGTATAAATGTTGTTTCTAAGGGGATTGCATGGGATTTTTGAAAGTTCAATTTCAAACCAATCGAAAATAATTGCAGGTAATTTTTTATGAATGTTTACTTTAAGCATTATTTTGGAAATTTTTTAATATTCATTTAATTCTTGTGGAAGGGTCTGTATAAATATCTGCATAATGTTTTTTTACGGGGATGTTTAACTAGAATATGCTGACCTGAGCGAGAAATGTCCGCCCAAATATCGGTGGGAATTCTAGTGACCCTAAAGACGAAAACAATTTATGGGGAACGTCTAAAAACGCTCCGTTACTGAGCTACATCCCCCCGAAAGAGGGGACGATGTAAGCACTATTTTAGGAATACTTTTTATCACCAGGTTTTTGAAAATTTATATTCTGGCATTGCTTATTTAGCTTTAATTTCTTGAAATCATTGTTACTCAAGCAGGACCAGAGGCGTCCCTTATGCGGGGTCACGAACCATTTTTTGTTCCTTTTTTAAAACCTTTACATTTCTAACTTTTGAACAATAATCTTGTATATCAAGGGGAAAAATGTTTCGTGCTTTCCCATACGACGCCTCTGGTTGTCCTACACCAATAACAGTAATTTAAAAACAAATAAACGAGCAGTTCCTGAATTCAACATTTCAAAAACTTGTGGAATTACTATAAAAGTTATCTTTGAAAAAAAGTGCACCCAATTTTTTTTAATTTTTAGGACAGCAAAATTTTCCACTGCAGTTTAGACGAAAATTTCAGTCACTCTGTATAAAATTGGGCAGTAAAAAAGAGACTATTATTGTACCTCTAAAATTCACACCCGTCCCGACTCCAAAGAAATTACATCCTAATATATTCTGGTACTTATTTGATTTTTTTGTAATATTATTATAGTATATTATATATAGGGTGTTTACGAAATGGTGCGATCTTTGAGACCGCCTTTTTTATTTAAACTAGAAAAAGGGTTACATAAAAAAGTTAATCGGTGGATGTACGGCATCATTATAAATCACTTGCATTTCCAATCGAGGTTTGAATAGAACTCGCCTCCACCAAATGTCAAGTTTCTAAATTAAGTTAAATGAAACACAAACGTATAAATTAACAAAAGTTCGACGTATGTACATTGTCAAACACAAATTGCGAACACATATGGTTACTGAACCATAAAGATTCGGTTTTCATAAGTCGAGAGACCGCTGTCTTGACAATTTTGGTTGGTGGTAAGAAAATTCAGTCAGCGACATCTCTTTTATTTTAAGTGGAACACGCTGATAGAGCCAGAGAGGAAAAGTGATTTGATTTTTTGCATATAGCCGCTCTCTGTGTATTTTTGAAATGTGATAATTAATATCTTTATTATTTAAACAGCGGTCGGTACAATCAAGCACAACTTTTTATTTATGCTGTACATTTTAATGACGTTAGTCCCCCTTCGATTTTTGGCCTGATGCCCTTTATTTTCAGGTATAGAGTGGTGACAGCTAATCCTAAAACATCTCTTTCCGCAAAATAAACAAAAAAATCGTGGTGTTGAGGGCGGTTTCGTCGAGTCTTGGGATAGGGGCTGTTCTGCCTCAGAACTAAGTGCTCATTGACTAGCGGAGAGGAGTTGCCCTGGACGGTAGCTGGTGATCGACCGGAGAGTTAGTTCGTACTACTACGGAGGAGCCTATGAGGATGGTTCCCATAAGCGGATGCTAGGGCTCAATCGGGGGTTGACCGAAAGCTAGAGCTCGATCTGTGGGTGACCGGAGCCTGAAACTAGATCTGTTGAGCGCACGCTAGAGCTTGATCGTTCTCAAGCGTTTATCTTACCTTGACCGGACTAATTTATCTGCGTTCTTGCGTTTGACTTGATACCCCTTCATTGCTATGGGTAGCGAGTTCAATATCACCATTATTCTTGCGCTTTAGTAACGCCCAGGGTAGGGTGCATTTTGCTATTGTTTTGTTGTTACTCAATTTTTTTAGAACATCGCGAGAGAGTAGAAGAGACCATGGTGGTGGTGCAGCGAGAGTAATTAGAATCGGTTTGCATTCCACACCAATACATTAATTCGTAGTTGTGTAGGATCACGCCCCCCGGTGAGCTCATTAGCTGGTAGCGCGAGGAGTAGGCGTTCTCATTCTGAGTGTGCACTTAAAGCCGCTGAGCTGACGTTTTCGCACGTTTCACTTTACAATTCGTTGCGCGGACATCCAAAGCTGCATGCTGGCGGTGTTTCTATAGGCGTCGCGGGCAGCAGATTGTCTTTGGTTGCTAATAAATTTGTAATGCATACCTATCATCAGATGTTAAATGTTGTGTGATCGTATAATGTTACAGAACTTTAAAATTCTGAAGCTAATTTAGACTTACCCTGTAGTTGAGCGTGGTAGCGGCATTCTCATAGTAGTTTTATCCACATAATATTCAACCAAAATTTGTTGTAAATTTTGTCTTAACCACTCCTTGAAATTTCAAATAGCAGCTTTTGTGTAATTTCGCCATTTACTACAACAACCAGAAATTCTACTTTAAATTTCTCCAATTTGAGGGTTTCTTATCTAAATTGTGCATTTAATTTTCTCATGCTATTTTCCAAGTAAAGTTACAAATTACATTTCAGAAATAAACAACTTGCAACAACGTGCTTGACATAATTAGAGAAGCACTAGTGACGTCTTGATAAAACTTCCGGAAACTCACCCTAGTAGAAATAAAGCAAAAAAGTGCTCTTTGAAGCACTTGTTACGTTCTCCGTATATTAAAACACTTGGCTGTTTATTTTTGTACAATAAGCGATGGGTTGTTGCTGCACAGAGTAATGGTTTAAAATTGCATTTATAGCTACATTTTAGATATAAAGGTTAACGGTAAAGTAACAATGAATTTTCAAATTACATACATAAGAACTAAGTGATCATAGAAGAAGATAATGAAGTTTTGATTTTGCGGTTGAATTATCCACATCTTCTCGGGTATGATAGGCATATGGAATTATGTTTACCTGTTAGTTCTTTGTTGTTGCAACTTGCATGAATAAGATTTAATTTAAAGCTGTGAAAATTGAAAGACTTCGAAAATTGAATATTAGCAAAGAAAAACCCCTGCAACAATGAATAATAATAATAGGACCGTAAAAAAGTGGGCGACAGTTATGGAAAAGTAAAGTTAGAAATTCGCATCAGAATTGGACTAAATGAACTGCTTCAAAGGTAATGGTAGGGTCATTTATCTGTTTGGAAACATGGTTACGAAACCACTCAAAATATGGTTCCAACCCAACAGGATGGTGCCGTTCCGCACTATGCTGTTAAAGTTTATCAGGAACTAAGGAACGTTTTTGGCGATCCGTGGGTATCATGTCCTGCTAGATACCCTGACCACACTTCTTTGGTTTTTGTTTTCGTAGGCTATATTTAATAACACGTTTCTTTAATGGAACAAAAGTTTACAGAGGAAACTATTCAGACTGTTTGAATACATTTCCAGACGAAGAGGGAACTAAATAGAAGAATTGTTGAATAATGAGACAGAATACTAAAAGACATCCCAACTGCTCTAAAAGGTAATAGTAGGGTCATTTATCTGCTTGGAAGCATGGTTACGGAACCACTCAAAATATGGTTCCAACCCAACAGGATGGTGCCGTTCCGCACTATGCTGTTAAAGTTTATCAGGAACTAAGGAACGTTTTTGGCGATCCGTGGCTATCATGTCCTGCTAGATACCCTGACCACACTTCTTTGGTTTTTGTTTTCGTAGGCTATATTTAATAACACGTTTCTCTAATGGAACAAAAGTTTACAGAGGAAACTATTCAGACTGTTTGAATACATTTCCAGACGAAGAGGGAACTAAATAGAAGAATTGTTGAATAATGAGACAGAATACTAAAAGACATCCCAACTGCTCTAAAAGGTAATAGTAGGGTCATTTATCTGCTTGGAAGCATGGTTACGGAACCACTCAAAATGTGGTTCCAACCCAACAGGATGGTGCCGTTCCGCACTATGCTGTTAAAGTTTATCAGGAACTAAGGAACGTTTTTGGCGATCCGTGGCTATCATGTCCTGCTAGATACCCTGACCACACTTCTTTGGTTTTTGTTTTCGTAGGCTATATTTAATAACACGTTTCTCTAATGGAACAAAAGTTTACAGAGGAAACTATTCAGACTGTTTGAATACATTTCCAGACGAAGAGGGAACTAAATAGAAGAATTGTTGAATAATGAGACAGAATACTAAAAGACATCCCAACTGCTCTAAAAGGTAATAGTAGGGTCATTTATCTGCTTGGAAGCATGGTTACGGAACCACTCAAAATATGGTTCCAACCCAACAGGATGGTGCCGTTCCGCACTATGCTGTTAAAGTTTATCAGGAACTAAGGAACGTTTTTGGCGATCCGTGGGTATCATGTCCTGCTAGATACCCTGACCACACTTCTTTGGTTTTTGTTTTCGTAGCCTATATTTAATAACACGTTTCTTTAATGGAACAAAAGTTTACAGAGGAAACTATTCAGACTGCTTGAATACATTTCCAGACGAAGAGGGAACTAAATAGAAGAATTGTTGAATAATGAGACACAATACTAAAAGACAACCCAACTGCTCTAAAAGGTAATAGTAGGGTCATTTATCTGCTTGGAAGCATGGTTACGGAACCACTCAAAATATGGTTCCAACCCCACAGGATGGTGCCGTTCCGCACTATGCTGTTAAAGTTTGTCAGGAACTAAGGAACGTTTTTGGCGATCCGTGGGTATCATGTCCTGCTAGATACCCTGACCACACTTCTTTGGGTTTTTTTTCGTAGGCTATATTTAATAACACGTTTCGTCAATGGAACAAAAGCTTACAGAGGAAACTATTCAGACTGCTTGAATACATTTCCAGACGAAGAGGGAACTAAATAGAAGAATTGTGAATAATGAGACAGAATACTAAAAGACAACCCAACTGCTCTAAAAGGTAATAGTAGGGTCATTTATCTGCTTGGAAGCATGGTTACGGAACCACTCAAAATGTGGTTCCAACCCAACAGGATGGTGCCGTTCCGCATTATGCTGTTAAAGTTTATCAGGAACTAAGGAACGTTTTTTTATCTATCCGTGGGTATCATGTCCTGTTAGATACCCTGACCACACTTCTTTTTTTTTTTCGTAGGCTATATTTAATAACACGTTTCTTTAATGGAACAAAAGTTTACAGAGGAAACTATTCAGACTGCTTGAATACATTTCCAGACGAAGAGGGAACTAAATAGAAGAATTGTTGAATAATGAGACACAATACTAAAAGACAACCCAACTGCTCTAAAAGGTAATAGTAGGGTCATTTATCTGCTTGGAAACATGGTTACGAAACCACTCAAAATATGGTTCCAACCCAACAGGATGGTGCCGTTCCGCACTATGCTGTTAAAGTTTATCAGGAACTAAGGAACGTTTTTGGCGATCCGTGGATTTCATGTCCTGCTAGATCCCCTGACCACACTTCTTTGAGTTTTTTTTCGTAGGCTATATTTAATAACACGTTTCTTCAATGGAACAAAAGCTTACAGAGGAAACTATTCAGACTGCTTGAATACATTTCCAGACGGAGAGGGCAAATACTAAGAGACAACTTAACTGCTCTTAAGGTAATGGTAGGGTCATTGATCTGCTGGGCGACATGGTTATGGAATCGCATCGGAATGTATGGTTCCAACACAATACGATGGTGCCGTTCTACATTATGCTGTTAAAGTTCGTTAGGATTTGAGGAACATTTTTCATGTCCTCCTAGATCGCCTGAACACAATCCTTTAAATTTTTTTGTGGCTATCTTTGACAGTACGTTTTTCTGATGAAACCTCCATCTCTGATTGACTTTGAAGTTCGCATCGCTCATGTTTTTAACAAATCACACGAGCAATATTAGCAGCCGTTCGAAATTAATTAAACTGTCGTTTAGAGCAGTGTTTCTCAAAATTTTGTCATAAAATACTCTTTATTTTTTTATAATTCTTTCAAGTTTCAATTTTATGGACATGCAAATACGGTTAAATTGTTTAGTTGAATACTTTTTATACATATACAAAGCATATACTTTGAAGACAGATAACTGATCAGAAAACATTACGAAAAATTCATATAAGCACAGAGTCTAATCACGCTTTAATTGTTATTATCTCTGCCATAAATTGAGAGATTTGATTTAAATTGTGTAAGTTTAGAAATTTTGCTGTTGATGATGAATATTTTCACTTGTTTTCGTTTTATTTCATTAACCTTGGGTCGTATTTAAGAAAGGGTGCTTGACGTATCTCCTAACAAATTTTTTACATACTCATGACTTTGTAATTTTTGACTTGATGAAATACACAAATAAGGCGTTTTTCAAATAAATTTAATTTTTCTAAAAACTCGAGTTATCATAAAAGTGTGCAAATAGTCTGTACAGACTAAGGATTAGTTTTAAAATTGAAATGTGTTGATAAACCTGGGTTTAAAACACTACTGTCTTACGGAGTTACAGCCTCCAGAAGAGGAAACAGTTCCTATTGGGACATGGGTCTGTACACGCTCCTTGTTGGGACTGTTCCCTTTCCCTGTCACTTTATAATAAAGCTTTTCCAGTCCATGTTTTTGTCAACTTTTTTTTATTGCTTTGGTGTTTAAAACTAGTTTCCTTTTATGTCTGTTTCAAATCAGCTATTTAAAACGATTTAGGTTAAATGTTTCAACTCAAATTTTAATTCAATTGTCACAAATTTAATACTTAACCTCGATTGCAGAGCCATCTGCTGCCAAAAATGACAACCGCTACGATTTTTTGAACATTGTGCCTGTATTTTTTCAGCGTTTTTACAGTGCATCATGCATATTCTGACATTTTTAAGTGCATAGAAATCGTTAGCCTAGTTATTACAACAGCCATAAGAGGACACGATGTTATTGAATAAAATAGTTTTGAAAGCATGAAAACTGTAAAGGAAAGGAAACATTTTATTAATATTCCGAATCTACCAAAGGATTAAATCTTAAAAATTGTTGTTTATTTTTATAGGCTCATAGAGCTAGGTTTAGGCTTTTCTTTCACAAAAAATTATATGTTTCTTACTAGAGTACGTGGAAGCGGAAACCGGGCGTTCGTCTCTCACTCCGCCCTCCGGTTTAATTTAACGCCAGCGCCGATCGCAATACAATAGTCAGCGTTGGCGCGTACAACGTTGATACAAAAACAAGTTACACTTTCTGAAGTTAAGTAAAGTTTAAAACGAAGTGTAGGAAAGTTTAAGCGAAGGGTTTCGCTTCTTCAACTCTAGTAGCACCACTGCTAAAGACGTATTAATACGTCCATAGTAGCGAAAAAGTTAATGCAAATTTTTGTTTGTTATATACGGTGATATGGGGTGGAAAATTATCTGAATTGGAATATATTTAGGAAAACTTGCCCAGTTTTTTCTTCGCGAGGATAGGGGAATACCCTGAATACAGTAAGCAACTTAGGGGTGTGTTATAGCCTGTCGTGGTACCCTAAGTCGTTAACATAAACACAAAACTGATTCATTAGTCAGGTTGTTACAGTGCAGGGAGCTGTGTTATTCTTATTACTTACTAAAATGGCAAATATTACTTGTCTTTAATACTATATATTTTCTTTCTAAATAGACATTTTCAAATTTCAGTTCGTACTTGACTGTTCACTTATAATGTTGCACGTACTCATTCATACAAGTCAAATTTTTAATTTGGTATATTAATTCTGTAAGTCTGTATTTTATTAATGAGCTACCGCAAAAACTACAGGAGTCCGCCCCCGAGGTTTTTTTCTCTTACCAGCATATTTTGCTGATTGAAGTAGCAATATTTATTATATTGTATTAATTTTATACGTGTTTGGATAATATAATTCTTTGGCAAGGCTTTACAAGTTGTTTGACAAGGTAATTTTATTTATATACCCATTGACATTCAATAATTGCCAATTATTTACAAAAATTTCCTTTCTTCGTGTACATGAAACATAATGACATACCATGTGTACACATGCATGTAATTAACATTATCACGCATATTACTATAAACATGTAACTGAAATTGCAAACTTCAGTATTTTCTACGAAATTTTAGGGAATTATATTTGCTACCACACTTTGGTACTTAAAATTAGTAAATTGTCTACAAAAATTTAATTAAAAAAAATATTGTTGCTATGTAGACATACTACAGCAACAAAATCCACACGATTTCTTACCAGGTCAGACGACCTTCAAAATATCTTTCAAGGTTAGATTCATAGTTTCGTGCTCGTATTAATTCAAAACACCCCAAAACTAAAAGAAAATCATTTTTCTTGTTACTAATGGACAAAATCATTAATTCGACATGCCGAATTACTCTGAAGTTTTACATAAATAAAAACAAACATAAGTGTCATATTTTAATGTACCAAAGCCATATATTTATTCAGTAAACGAACACCTTCATTTGAACTTGAAATCACCAGATGACTTTGAAATTACCTTATTGAAGGTTGCATTAATTTTTGAGCCTTTAGAATGTTGTGGATTTCCGTCGTAATTCCATTGCTGTTATACAGGGCGTTGCAGAATTACACTGCCAAACTTCGGGAGGTTGTTTCTTAGGTAATTTTCAGCGAAGTACAAAATTGGTTATGATTCGTGAATGTATGTTCGTAATTCTAAACTGTTTCCTTACAGAGTTACAGGCTCCCCAAGATGAAATGGTTTAACTAAGTTTTAATTAAAACTGCCTTGTATTAATTAGAATAAGTTGTCTGCATTTGTGAAAGTAACCAGTCATAATACTAAACTTGGTTGCCTATTTTTAGATGCTTTTTTTTAGCTTACTATTTTCTATACCTATTGATAGTTTTGGGAATAACTGTATTATTTTTTGTAATTTTATTCAACAAATGTTGACTTAAGCGATTATATATTTTTTTCTAATTTTTCTCGATTTATTAATATCTATTCAAAATATTTAAAACTCGAGCTCGGCTCGTTTTGGCAGAGCAACACCGTAATCAGCGGCCTCAGCTGCTACTCTACCGACCGCCCTTTAGACCTTATTATATTTTTCAATTTATTTTCTTTCAATTCTTTTATATTTTTGGTAGCAGTTTTTTTTTTTTTGTTGAGTTTTTGGTATTTGCTAAATCACATTCTAGTTACATAACATGAATTTATTAATTTTCTTTGAAGTATTTTCCGTAGTTTCCATAACTTTTTAAGCAGTTACAATTTTTTTAGGAGGTATTGTGTAACATTTACCTGCATTTCACTTAACGATCTTTAATTTTGCCTATTTACTTCTATTTCTTTAGTTTTCCGCGTTTTTACAGTTTCTCGTGATATAAATTCTCTTGTATTTTCTCTCATTTTTCTTTTCCTATATTTATATTATACATACTTACCTTTACCAATAATTTTTCCGATTTGGAAATTAATGCCTGTATATTTAAGTAGGAAGCTATGGGAACAATGTGTAATGCCTGTCATGACATACGGGGCGGAAACCCTTACTCTAACACAGAAAACAGCAAGAAGAAGTTAAAAGTTGCCCAAAGAAGTATGGAGAGGGCAATGTTAGGGATAAGTTTAGTAGATCGAAAGACAAACGAATGGATAAGGCAACAAACTAAAGTATCCGATGTAATAGAAAGAATAGCCAAAAAAAGTGGAATTGGGCAGGACACGTGGCAAGGATGACCGATGAGAGATGGACATCAAGAATAATGCAGTGGAGACCACGTGATTCAAAAAGAAGTAGAGGGAGACCGCCTACAAGGTGGTCAGATGATATTAAGAGAGTGGCAGGGAACTGGCAACAAGTGGCATAAAATAAAAGAAGATGGAAAGACCAAGGGGAGGCCTATATCCAGCAGTGGATGAGAACGGCTGTTTGATGATGATGATGATTTAAGTAGGGCAAGATGGACAGTTCTTCCCAACCCCCACTACTGACTTCGACTTTAGGGCCATTCTTTCAAGGTAACTTCTTCCAGGTCACTTCTTTAAAGCAAAGTCTTCAAGCACAGTCCTTTAAGAGCACTTTTCAAGGTCATTGTTTCAACGTTTTTTAAAATAGAACAAACTTCTGTTCGATCATGATTTATTGTACACATCAAAAATTTAGTTATAGTAAGAATTCTTCCAATATAACAGAAAGTATACGCCTTCAAGAAATGGCACGAGGAACTGACCTTGAGGTCAAGGTCAAAGTCCCAAAATTGTCCATCTTCCTCTACTTGTTTAATCAACGGGATAATAAACAATCTCATTTAAGCCAAATTGCTTATCAGTAAGGCTGGGGCTTTTTGAAATTTTAAATTTGATTTTATATCATAGTTAAAAATCGAATCTAGATGCCGAATCGGTGAGAAAAAAGGTCCAAATAACTTAATAATCGATCCAATAATTAAAAATAAAAATCGCTTTTTGATAATCGATCATAATAATCGATTCTAATAATCGATTATGAATGCTTGACTATAAACAACGAATATGAATTAGATACGTACTGTTTTGACAATTTAACGTATATTTACGCGTCTATTATACAAGGCGCGTTTGTACATCAAACTGCTACAGTATTCGATGCAGATAAGAAAATTTAGGTTTAAGTAGATGTTTGGGTTATTGGGAGTCTGTCTTCTCACAGGGACAGATCCAACCAACTTTGGGAGGGGAGGGGGAGAAATCCTCAATTGGCCAACTGCATTGGTTAAAATTCTCCAATTTTTTTTTACAGGCGGACATATTTTATGGGGATTTTAAGTAAGTTGGGAAACCAGAGACATAAAAAAATATAGATATGTTGAAAAAATAAACAAGTATTATATCGACAAAACTATTTAAAAATGTACAAAGATTAGGTAATTATCGTAAGTCGCGCGAGATTGCAGAGACAGAGTCCAGACTGATTTCAATCCTATAAAAACAATACTTATTCTTAGTGCTGTCGACTGGTTACGGTTGAAAACCCGGTCTGAAAAACCGGGTTTAGACCAGTTTTTCAGAACGATTTCTCAGACCGGTTTTTTCAGACCGGTTTATCAGATCGGTTTTTTCAAACCGGTTTTCAGGCCGCTTTATCAAACCGGTTTTCAGGCCGGTTTCAAACCGGGTTTTAAACCCTTTTTTTCAGAACGAGTTTTCAGACCGTTTTTTCTTGACCGGTTTTTCAGACCGATTTTTCAGACCGGTTTATCAGATCGGTTTTTTCAAACCGGTTTTCAGGCCGGTTGATCAAACCGGTTTGCAGTGGTTCAAAAACAGGTTCTTTAAAGAACCGGTCAAAAATTACATTACGGTTAACCGGTTACAATTTTTATTTTCCAAGAATCTGATTATTAAACTAGACTGCCAGTGTCAAGTGTGCGATAAATTGTATCAAGTGCGGGTGCGGCGTAAGCGTGTTACGTTCCCGGTGCCCATGCGCTGCGGCTCGTTAGGATCCAGACTGAATGCAGCTTAGAAGCTTATCTTTTGTTAATTGTTATTCGATATGTAATAATTGAGCCAATATAATTATAATGATAAATAATACCTACTCAATTTAGTTAGAAGCGAAAAACTCCAATTTAACATTCCTTCTCCAAATTTTGTGTTGACGACATTTTTTCCAACTTTTCTGCGGTTAGAATATTGGGGGTGGGGTGGCTCCCCCTCCATAGAGCCGTCACTGTCTGCTCATACCTTGCATTGCCATCTGCAAAAGAGCTCCCGGCTCTGGATTACAACTTGCGTTATCTTTCGTTAAGTTGTGTAGTCGATATGGCTAATATTTAATAATAAGAATATAATATTAAAAAACCACCCTACTAAAACAAATAAAATGGACAATTGCTCAAGTTGTCCAGTACATTTAACGCAGTAAGTAAAAATACTTTGATGCACACTAAAGAATGATGAGCGCGCACTTGGTTAGTGGCGGTAAAGACATACATGAATATTGGAAAGTGTAAACATGATAAATTCATTGTGTTATTTGTGGGGGATTTGTGAATTTCATCAGTGGCGCCTAACTTTGCTTTTGCTTAATGGGGCCAATTGTGATTTACGGAAAAAAACAGCTGAAAGATATCCCAGAACAAATTCGCTGGGAAAACATCGATAGAAAAAACACCCGCCTACAAGCATCGTCTGAAAAAAATCTCCGGAAAAAACATTTCCCGAAACAAAAACAATCACAGTAATTTCCCGGAAAAAGTTACCACTAAAAAAACATCCCTCAACAAAACCAGTTTTCCATAAAAATATGAATAATAATCGATACCAACTAAAAATCGATTTTAAAAATTCATTTAAACAAATGAAACTATTTCTCGATGTTTCTGAAAATAAATAATCGATTATGCAATAATCAATTACAATCGATTCCATCCCATCTACCTCTTGTCGTAAAAATTGAAAACTTATTGGTAGGTATTCGTAAACGTTGTATAAGTGATGGCTGTCATAACCTTCTGACACTACGTAAAATGACTAATCTCTGAGTGCGATAAATTAGCAAAAAAAAGGTCATATTTATGTTACAGATGACCTGCACTCCACAATATTAATAGTATCGATAAATTACTTTTTCACAATGTCATGAATTCAATAACGGAAAATTTTAATATCATTTTGTACCTGTCACGGTATTTACTTACTTACTAACCAATTTTCCATTGCTTCCTTTATTAGTAAAATATTATTCTTTTCACGATAGGTAGGTATTATACGTACCTGCAGGAAAGGTTGCATGAAAGTGAATCTAAAATCTAATAGCACAAAAGGTTGAACGGCACGACTGAATAATTATGGGCGTCTGCAAGGTGACTCAAACAGAGTAGCTTTGTATTTGTATACTTGTCCCACCCCCCTGAATTCGAACCCTACCTGTGCAGGTTGTTATACCAGCAGGAGATCAAATCAGACACGCATATTTATTCGTGTGGGAGAATGTTTAACTCTTTAGGCTGTACCTAAGGTCTAAAAGAACGAAATAGTTGGTAAAAATTTTTGCTCAATTTTGATTTTTAACTGTTTGTTGTCAGCTTCTGTTGAAATGCTAACATCGTAAACTAATTGAAAATTAAAGTCAGTTACATAGGTAAGAAACAATTTTCCTTACAGCACATTAGAGGGCATCGCTGTTGTAATTACCCCTTGATGATTCAGATATATAGGGTTGTTCAAAAGTAAGCGTGCTTTTAATATTGCGTTAATTTTCATATTCATGGAACAAACTTGGGATTTACTGAAAGGTTCGTTTAACCTCTTTTGTCGCAGACGATTGTTTTTACAATTTGTACCGTCACCACCAAAATTGTGGTTTCGCAATAGGAACAGCTAAACCGAAAATGACTACGGTTACCAAAATTGATGTCAGGATCATGAAAAATGGTATTTATACACATCTCCAAATACCTGGCCCACTAGGTCACCAGATATCAATCCAGTTGATTTGCGCTATGGAGTTATTTTCCTTAAAGTATTGAGATTTGAACTGTATGACAAGTGGGATCTATGGTGGTGTTTAGGAAAATTTTACGAGCAAAAAATGCATGTATGCATGTAGTACTCTATTTTCTGAAGTTGACGCTTGTTACGACTCATCTGACATACCTGGTTTTTGTGTAACAGTAGATGCCAGATGAGTCAGAGTCATGTCGAGTAGTCTAAGGCTCCTCGTTTATATTAAAGTAGAGGTGGCACCATCAGCTTAATCCGCCACGGTTACCTTTGACGCGGTTCCCTCGCAGAGCTACGTTGGCACCTGAGGCACAATTTCTATTTGCTAATAAGACTTTTCGCTCCTACCACTTTAGGGAGTTGCAGGTCTTATTACTGATCGACTACGCACCCCCCCCCCCACATGGGTCGTTAGCCGGTTTGATAATAGCGACCGGTACCTGAACAAAAATGAAAGCTCTTTGGGCGGACACTGGGATTATTGGTTTACAAAAATGAAACAAAATCGCACTCCTAGGGCGCTTACCCACGCAACTTTTTCCCGAAAAATGAGAGTTTTTTGGGTCGACACTTGGATTATGAGCTTAAAAGGGCGCTTCTAGGTCGCCTTGCCTAGCCACGCAACTCTTTCCTAAAAAATACCATCACCTGCTGTCGATAGCATCCAGCCACCCAGTGTCTTGTCTAGGCACTTTTGTAACCCGTTGGGCGTCTTCGAAATAGTGACTAGGACGCAGGCAAATGCACCGCCCACCGGTACCTGAACAAAAATGAGAGCCCTTTGGGTCGACACTTGGATTATGAGCTTAAAAAAAACAAAAACGCGCTTCTAGGGCGCCTAGCCTAGCTACGCAACTATTTCCTGAACAACACCTTCACCTGCCTGTCGATGGCATTCAGCCACCCAGGGTATTGTCTAGCTTCTTCTTCAGTTAACGTACTTATACAAAGTACGCGCGAGATTTTTTAATTCTTGGTCTTGAGGTAATAAATGATCGACTAACCCAATCGAACTTTTAATTAAAAAAAATAGCGCAACCCGTGGGCCACGCCTCACGCTGTTTAATTTTTTTAAAGTATTAAATAAGTTAATTAAGTTGGTAGTGTAGCGGACAGCGGATTGAAGTCTTAATTTTATTAATTATTTAGCGATTGCGGTAATTCTGTCAATCGTAGTTTAAAATGTGGGCTGGGTAGTGTAAACACAGCAACAACGAATTGATTGTTTTCAGCGAGTTTGTTATTTTAACGCGAACTCCTAGTGTTTTGCCCAAGTTTGGATTCTGACTATTTCTTTAGGAGACTATGTATTTTTAATTATAAATTTTTAGCTTATTTATTTTGTCCGCATAACCGCTGTAGTGCGTAATTTAATAGTTCAATATATCTTTGCCCAGTTATTGTTTGTACTAAGACATATCCGAAGGAACTGCATATTTTGCAGTATTATTGCATGACCTTTTGTAACCCATTTTTGTAAGTGCGGAGCGCATACGCAGGTGTTCTCAAATCTCGGGTTAACGAAGCGTCCGCCGCGAAAGGCGGTGTGCTAATGAAGTGAAGGTTATCTCCGCAGTCCGCTTTAACCATCCAATCACATAGTGTAAACATAATTCTTTTATTTGCATCGAAAACTGTAATGGTCTTATACAATGGCCCATCGCATGGTCAAAACTCGAAAATTCGTCGGATTTGCATGAAATTGGGTATTAAAGAGTTTGCTAGATCGGTGATTTCAAATCTGTGTAAAACTAAAAATGGCGAATCCAATGCTGCGGTATATTAGACAAAATTTTATCGGATTTATACGAAATTTGGATTTTGACAGTATTCGAGGTCGTTGATTTCATATCTGATATCGAATTCAGATCATTCAAAATGGCGCGCGCGTCATGAAAATTGAGACAGGTGGAAGGGATCCGGATTTATTATATAACATAGGCAAAGCAAAAACTTACTTTAATATTGAGCAAACTCTACTTTCGCAATAATAAAGGTTTTTCCTGCAAGGCAATGATTTCCAACTGCTCTTCAAGTATCATAGGTAAACGGCAAAGCAAGCATGACATTTGTTATCACGACAAGTCTGGTACCTATTATTTCCACTAGCTGCTCGTTACGTTAAACAGTAAATAATTGATAAGTGTTGTTAACTTAACACTAAATGTATACAGTTACAAAGTTGTATGCATATTTTCAAGAAGAAATTTGTGTTATCTTCTGAGTAATGCCGTTTTTTAATTTTCAATCATTTACATCAAACTATATTATCTGTTCCAAGGCATTGACTCCATTTCAAACAGATCTACGCAAAGTCCATATAGTACGGCATTCTAACTCTGACAGCTTTGCTAGTCTATTTAAAATAAACTAGCGGAACCCGTAGGCTATGCCTCACGCTTCTTTTGTTCCTTTTTCGGATTAATAAATAAGCTAATTAAGTATCGCGGATCGATGTCCTAGTTTTATGAATTCTATAGAGATCGCCGTAATTCTACATATTAAATCCGGATCCCTTCGACCTGTCTCAACTTGAGAGGAACGCAGCTGCTGCTAAGATTGTACAAGCGGTGCGCGACAGTTCTTCTATTTTTGAAATTTACTCCACAGATACAGTTAGTTCTTCTCAAATGCGAGCTGGTAGTATAAACGCACCAGTTTGTTCCTAACGCGTTTGTTACTGTAACTCGAGCTTTTAATATTTGGATCAAGTTTAGTTTCTGTTTGGTAATTCTCAGCCTATGTATTTTTAAACAAGAGCGTAACCTCGTCCTCACACGATAATCAAAATTAAACCGGTTCATCCATCTCAAAGCGAAACCTGAGATTGACGTATTTATTTTACAAATGTAAAAGCAACGATCGCTTGTAATGTAGTTTTTCAATATCTGTTTAGATAGACATGTTTTTATGGAAAATGAATTTTCTAAATTTGGAAACGGAATCTGATAGAAGACCTTAGGGTCAAACCATCTCTTTTTTATCGAACTTTGTAGCTTAAAAATGGCGGCCGCTACGATTTTTTAAAGATATTGACTTGAACGCGTTATTACTCAAAAACGAGTTGACAAATCGGAAGAAAATTTGGTATTGAAGTAGTTCTATGGGAACACAATAGTACTATCTATGTACGAAAATTCTTAGATGCATGAAAACTGCGAAATAACAATTATTTAATATATCTGCAAATTTTCAATAATATGTTGTTCAAAAACTTTTTTAATTTTGTATGTTCATAGAGCTGCAATTGACCTACAATTTGTTTTGTGCTCCAGCTCGGTAATTTTTCTGTAACGCCTTCTATGAATTTTTGAAAGTTGTTAATGTATGCTTTTTATTTAATAAACGGAACAATAAAATATTCCTGTTTAGGCTAAATTGCTTATGAGTAATAATAGAATGAGAGTCAGAACTTCATTTTTAGGCGCAGCAATATTTAGGGGGTTATGTTTCCCCTTCCCTTCCAATTTTTGGTTAATGAATTTACTGTGTTACCTCAGATTTTGTTTAATATCAAGGAATCTGTTTCCTAAAATCAGAAGATTCCACTTTCTTCTCATAAAAACATTGGATGCTAAATCAAGGCGGATAATGCTGCACGGGGACAATCGTTAGATGTCGACCGGGCGATTTAATGACTTTCCTGAACCATCCGTTTCAAAGAGGTATCATTGTGACCGCATAAAAGCTGTTGAGTAGGGCGTGCGTGCTATGGAATATTGCAGCCCTTACTTATAGAAAAGTTTGTGCGTGATTCCACAATTGGCATGATATTGGCTTTAACTAATATGATATAGTATATTGTTTCATTGTTTAATTTTTTGTGTAAACTTTAAATTAATGCTATTTTGTACTTTTTGGACCTGCTAAACATTGGGGATCCTAGACGCGCGCCTAGTAACTTAGGATAACGCGCGACTGTTGTTAGTACTGCAACTTTTGTGCATAAATACTTTTGGAAATATAAAATGTTGAAGCTATAAAGTATAGGGAAAGTTCAGGAAAATTGCTGCCCTTGTTTTTGTTCTCCTCCTCCTCCTTATTTTTCCTTCCAACCCCGTCTTTATCACCTACTCCCACTCTTTTTCCTTTACTATTTCTTGTTCTTCCATCTCTCTTATCTTTCCCGTTCCCCTCCTGGTTCCTCGTGTTTTTTATTTCCGTTTCTCACTCCTTCTCCCTCTCCAACTGTTTATCATATACTCTCCTTCGTTTTACGCTTTTCCCATTCATCATCTTTAGATAGCCCTTTGCTTTCTTATGCGACGTGGCCACCTCTGCTTCTTCTTACAGCTACCACACAATTACTGCAACTTTTATGCATAAATACTTTTGGAACTATAAAATGTTAAAGCTATGAAGTATAGGGAAAGTACAGGAAAATTGCTGCCCTTGTTTTTGTTCTCCTCCTCCTCCTTATTTTCCCTTCCAACCCCGTCTTTATCACCTGCTCCCACTCTTTTTCTTTTACTATTTCTTCCTCTTCCATCTCTCTTACCTTTTCCGTTCCCCTCCTGGTTCCTCTTGTTTTTTATTTCTGTTTCTCACTCCTTCTCCCTCTCCAACTGTTTATCATATTCTCTCCTTCGTTTTAAACTTTTCCTTTTAATCCCTTTAATCATCTTTAGACAGCCCTTTGCTTTCTTATGCCACGTGGCCACCTCTGCTTCTTCTTACATTTACCACACAATTAAATCCGTCTGCTGTGTTACTATTAATTTTCTTAGCTCTCCACTTTCCTTTTGTATTTTCTTAAAGGATATTCCAATTCACAGACATAACAGACAATTTTCCTCTTACTACTTTCTCCAAACGGTTCGTTATTGGATTTTTTCGTGAAATCAACACCATACCATAAATTTAATTTAACTCCCCTGAAAGGGCCAATTACCATAGAAATAGAAAAAGATTATTGCATTTTTACTACGAGAACAATAACTTAATAGAAAAATAAGAAAATAATTTGAGACTCGAAAAGCGTTGACCAGGCCTTGAAGGTCGTCTCGTCTGGTAATTTTGATATTAGATTTAGGCCTCGAATTTCGATACGAGACATGACCAAAACTGGTTTGGACAACGCAAAGCTTTAAGTGTCCTTCAAACCGAACTACACATTCTCAATATACATGCAAGCGAAATACACCAACCTATAAAACCACGAATGCTAAAACAAAAGCCTAAATTTTCAAAACAAAAATTACAATTTAATTAAGCTATCTCTTCGAAATTAATTTTAATACGTACTTTACTCGACAACTAAGTGCACTATTTAATTTTAATGCAAGTGTTAAGTTATTTATGTCATTGCAGAACGTACGTACAGGATGTTCACATTGCATTTAATAAGAATATTTAATAAAGTGGGTAGTAAATTTGTAATGCAGTTGGCTCATTATATCATTGTAGTATTTTTGCATTTTTGTTGTCGTCAATGTTAAAACACATACTTTATATGAACTTCCTATAAATTATGAGTAATTACATGTTGTTCATGCATTCAAATCATATCTGATTGTAGATGTAAATAAATTAATACACAAAAGCATGCCGAAACGGTTTATAGGATGCCGTAAAACATGAATAGCAAATTAATTATTGATTTATAAATTATTATTACAAGCTAAATTTATGTTTATTATTGATGTCTTTATCGATGTTTTATTTGCATCCTGTATTTCCGAACAAGTGACGTGTGTTAAACAAATATAGAAAATTTCTTTAAAGAAACTAATTATACTCGATATCTATTAAAATCTATTAAAATTATTTCTGCAATTTGGCCGAAATTACCTGAAAATTCATAGTATTTCACATAAATACGTGATCCAATCCATTCAATCACTTCATAATCAAAATTTTGTAACGTGTAAAAATGAGCATTAAGTGCATGCTATTATTGCTTAAAATCTCGTCAATAAAAAATTCAATCTAAATTTGTTTATGAAGCGCCGTTTGAGCCAGCCGAGGAACTTTTTTGATGCAACTTTTTTTAATAGATATCTAATTTTTGTAGAAATAAATAATATTTTTAAGAACGAAAAAGAAAATTAAGAAATGAAAATATTTTCTTTATGGCACGCAATAAATGTATTTTATGTGTTAAATCTGAAAGAATAATATTGCGAAATCTAGAAACAATATTTTTGTGAAGCTCTACTTGTTCACACGAGGTGGCGCCATTGCACTATAAGTGCTTTGCAGTTTATGTACGCCACCTCCTGTGGGCGAGTAGAAAATGTTATTTTTTAGTTTGAATTAATGTACAGCAAAAATTGCTTTATAATGCATACAGTTTGAATAAAGTACACACGTTCGATATAAAGTAAAGCCTAATATCTGTAATTTCGTAAATACTGAATCTGTGCAAAAATAGCCGTAATGAAAGTTGTTGGTTTAAATTTAATTGTGTATTTTGTATGTGTTTAATGTTTTATACGTTTTTAAGTTGCCACCCCAAGGCGCTCGTAACATACCCTTAATTTCATATTCTACGCATGTTGAATAGCCGATGTGCACAAACGCGAGCCCCCATTTCCCCCTACCATCGATTTATTGCCTTTTCAAGAATGTACAAATTTCGGCTTCAAAAGCGGTACGAGAATGTTAAATGACAATAGGAACAAATTACCTTTGAGAAAACATCACTGAGAGTTTTCTTTCTGGTCGTTTACCTGAACAGTTTAATGATTGCAAAAATACTTTGTCTATTTGTCGCCTTAACGCTTTGTCGTTTTGTCGCTTTTATCTTCGTTGCTTTGTAGCTTTGCTTACAACGTTTTCTGAATTTAGCAATTGGTTTTAGTTTTGATACAATTTCCCATACGATTACGTGACAAAATTTACTTTTATTAACTCGATTTTTACTTTTCCATACCTGCTGTATAGAGAAGTATTAATTTCATGAACATTTTCGAAATCTAGATTTTTACTGAAATACACGTCCTGTCCTGGGGCTCAAGGAACCCAAAAAAGTGGTTTTAAAAAAATGTCTGTCTGTGGGTGTGTGGGTGGATGTGTGAGTGGATGTGTGGGTGACTCCTCTACAGGCAAAAGTACTGGACCGATTTTGATGAAATTAAACGGAAGTTAGACCTATTTTTTTGGTAGCGTTTTATTCCAAAACAATATTTCAAAACTTTGAGCACGGAATCTGAGAGAAGAACTTAAGGCAAATCCAAAACTTTTTCACCGAACTCTAGCTTTAAAATGGCAGCCGCTACAGCTTTTAGAAAATCTCGACTTTAACGCCCATTTACTTAAAAGGTACTTGTCTGATCGAGATCAGCTACCACTTGTTTAAGAGATCTTTAGGGGTTGTATACGATGAAGTAAAATTAATTTCAAAAATCTGAAAATGATCGCAATGGCGTTGCTTCAAAATTTTGAAACATTTCAAAAATTGTTTTGTCAAAAACTGTCTACACGATTTTTTTTTAAACTTTTTGAGCCGATAGAGCTTGCATTGAACTACAAATTTATGTTTTCATCACCCAAATTTTACTGTGACGCTTTCCAGAAATTTTTGAAAAACTTGAAATTGATTAATTATTTATTCAAAAACGCAAAGGCCAATTGTTATAAACTCTTATCAGTTCGATAGACTATTTAAAGTACTTTGTTAGGATTCGCAAGAATTTTCAACTATTTTAAAAATTAAGGGAAAAAACGATACTTTTTATTATTAACAACCAGTTGAACAGGCTATCGCAAATTCAAATTTCCGCTGCTTGTTTTCTTAGAAATCTAATACTTACTCTCTGAACTGTACACCGCTATAATTATTAAATGCTATACTTTTGCAAATACGGCAACGATTAGTATCTAGTATTGGCTAAAATTTGTTTTTTTTGAGCTTTAATTTCACTGTGGCGCTTTCTATGAATTTGGATGTATGGAATGGAAGGTTATAATTATAAAATTTACACTTTTGCAAATACGATAAGTTTTAGTACGGGAAAGTCTACTCGAAGTCCACACTTCAGCTTTTTTTCATAACATTTACAAAGTTAGACATTATGCATTACTTTTTATTCATCCTTTATAGTTGTTTAACACTTTTACGTAATTATATTTTATTCTAATCTTACTGCCAAATTATGCACGTTATTAATTGGAAAATTTGACATGAAAACGACACTCTATTCGAAAACCAATTCATTTAAATCGGTGATTTTTTTATGTAAATCGTTCGATTTTAATCATTGCAGTCGGCGATTAAATCAAATTGTAAAAAAATTGCTTAGAAATACAGGAATTACTTGGCAATCATCGTAGATCGTTTTTTAACCTGAAATTCTTTCAAAGCACATACAATTGCTTAAAATTTACGCAAATCACTCTGAAATTGGGACAAAACTTTTACTTCATTTAGTATCAATCGATATAATTGAAATCATGCAAAATCACTTAAAATGTAACAAACGGATAACAACGGGATGTGAACTGAAATTAATTTAAATTTCTCGAAAATCTGCAGAAAATTATCGAAATTAATTGAAGTTGATGAAATTATTTAAGATCGTTCCACAATAAGTATTTATAAATTCCAGATTTACTTCGTTAAAGTCCATATTTAATGAGTATCTGTATATAAAACACTTAATTACTTTAACAATATTTATTTATTTTAACCTTATACGTATTTTGGCATGTTTACATGCCAATGTCGAAGGTTATACGAAAAAGTAAACAATTAGTGTTGTTATAGCAATAGAACTTGGTGACTTGATCTCGGTAATCGTCTGCAGATGGCTTGAGAGATCAATTTGCTCATTCATTAACGGTACGGTTTTTAAATGTTTGTGAATTTCAAAAGCTTCTAATATAGGTATCTTATTTACGTTTATCATCACAAAAGTGTAAACATTTTATAGTTTTATTAGATGTCATTGAATGATTGTGTTCTAGTAAGTGTTTAGCGTAATTAGATTTATGTGGGTGTTTGTATTTGTAACAACGTACGTGTTGTTTATACCTAATATCAAAATTTCTAAATGTCTGGCCTATATAAACCGAATTACAATGCGAACAATTTAATTTGTAATGCCTGATTTTAGCAAACCGTCTGTTTTTGATTTTGCATTAAACAAAATGTTTAAGATGTTTCTAGTTGTTTTAAAGCTTACTTTATATTTATTTGTTTTGTTTATAATTTTAGCAATTTTTTCTGATTTGTCACCAAAATATGGGATCGAGGTATATTTAATTGTATCGAACGAAGTTAGGGTATTCGGATAAACTTTTTGAATGGCTAATTTATAATCTTTTTCTTTAATTAATATATCAATATGTTTAGTATTATAACCATTACTATATGCAATTTGTTTAACAATTGAAATTTTTCTATTATAATTAATTTCATCTAAAGGGACCGTCAAAGCCCTATGTATCAGGGACCTGTATGCTGCTAATTTATGTGTTTTATGGTGACAAGAATCGTGTGGTATTGTAATGTCTGTTTGTGTAGGTTTTCTATAAACTGAGTACTCAAATTTATTAGTTGAATTAATTTTTATGTTTAAATCTAAAAAGTTAATGGACTTATTTTGTTCAGTTTCTAGTGTAAATTTTATGTTTGGGTGCAAGCTGTTAATAAAAATTAAAAATTCATTAATTAAATCAAATGAACTATCAAAACATGCTAAAATGTCATCAACATAACGAAACCAAAATATAACTTTCTCAGATTGATTTGATTCGAATATTTGATCTTCTAGATTTTCCATAAATATGTTAGCTAAAAGAGGCGAAATTGGACTTCCCATGGGTAAACCATCTTTTTGGAAATAAATTTTATTATTAAAAGTAAAATAATTTCTATTTGTGCAAAGTTCAAATAATTGAATCAACTCAGTCCGTTTTATTAACATTTTTGGTTGAAAAACAAATTAAAAGTGTTATTTTTAAATCCTGTATAATGCAAGTCCTGAAAACTTGCTTATAAAGAAATGATGCCTGAAACTAGGCGATATTTACAAATTTAATGCACGTTTTAATATGGAATACGCGGATACCGAAGCTTCAGGTTAACTAGATGGAAAGGATCTCTGAGCTTGCTTGCTTCATTTTCTTATCGGGTTTCAGATGTCTAACTCGTCATAAATAGAACAAAACGTTTTGCTGCTAAGATAACGGAAGACATAAAGCATCTATGCCTGAAGCCAGTCCTAATTAGGTACTTGCAACAAGCACATGTTACGATTTTAATGAAGACATCCATAATGAAACTACTGAAGTTCCTTCATTTTTTAAATTTTGTGTTTAACGAGAGAAAAATATTCCAATACTCGAGGCTAAAGAGTTTTAAATTTATGTATATTTACCATTATAACCTTTTGTATATTACATGAATTTCAATACTTTTGTAGAAAATTACATGAAGGAAAAAGTCTATCGACTCGAATTATTTTCTTAAAAAATACAGAACATCAAACAGTTTTATTAAATCATTTAAAGCTTTTATTATGCTTGCTTATGCAATAAAATCATAACATAATTAACCTTATCAGAGACTTTTTGACCTCACAAACTTTGATCCACCGATAATTTGCATGCAAAATTAGTCAGCTCGATTTTATTAGACTGTGTTCCAACAAAACATTGTTGTCGAGCAAAAGATAAGGTACGGTATTTCCTCATATTGAACGTATCAATTTTAATGGTACGATATTTTTATACGCCACTTTAGAAAAGAGTGCCAGCAATGTTTTTGGCATGTTTGAATAGATTGACACCAACACAACAAAATTATATTTAAAGTATAACATTAACAAACAATTAAAACAAAGAACAAGGTTTACACGAACTAATTATTTTAAAGAACAAAGGTCTGCGTAGAGACAGGACCGGGGGCTTGTATGTGCTGTGGTGGTGCTTGCGAAGCGCTGCTAGTTTGAGAAGGATCTCGCGGTGCTGGGGCACTTTGACGAGATCTGCTTTAGCCGCAGCTTTGCTATTGATGTTGATGTTGTTCGATCCGGAGCAGGTTGGAGCTCTTGGAGAAGCTGTAGAGTTACTTGGTATTATTCTTCAGACCATTTGACTCGGTCTTTTAGAATAAACAGATTTTCCGGTGCAAATGCGTTTGTTTCTGTGCCCGTTTTCAAGTGCTGTTGCCTACAGATATAAACAAACATCTACAGATTGAATGAACATTAATATAGAGAAGTTACGCCTTCACAATACAAATATTTACAGACGCGGCGAATTTCATATTAACGAAAGGAGGGTTTCATGTTGGGGCGCTGCAATCGATGTTTGTTGTCTAGGTTCGGCAGCAGATGGCTGTGCAATCTAGGTTCAGTATTCAATTTGTTGATGTTTGAATGTAAATATACTTTTAAAATTCTAGAGCCGTACATGATCCCACATAATTTATTGCAAAACACCGGCTAAAGGGTTGAGAAATTACTGTAGGTATGCCGTTGGCGTGAGACAAAATAGCAATATTACGTTCATAAAAATGTTCATCTTGTATTTTATAAAAATTCCACATTTGCTCTTTCTTATGACAAATATTTTGCGCATTACTTGTAAAGTAATAAGTCTTTTTTGTTTGCAGATACCGGTGCACCTTACGTGTTATATAAAGATGGCATGGACCGCACACAAACTCAATGGGGAGCTCAGGATACGTATCCAACTCCCCAGCAAACATCTTCAGGAGCAGCTAGCCCTCAGCAAGCATGTGGACCCACCGTGCCTCTTGGAGTGGAGGCAGATGCAGTTCCACCGCGGGACCAAAGCTTGCCTTCTCCAGCACCTTCTCCATATCCTGCTACGCAAGCTGAACCGCGAGAAGAAGATATTCAACCTGACCAACCTCCGATGGACTTGGAGCCACGACCAGCTTCGCAGTGTTTTGCTGCTGATTTACAGCAGCCACAACCACCGTACCATCAGTATCCTAGAGTGCCACCACCCACGGCACCTCCTCCTGTTCCGCCTCATATGCTTGGCGCTAGTAGTTTTTCAGCACTGCATTATCTAAAGCAGCCAGGAGTGATGTTGACTTCCCTTGGGCAAGAAGGCGGTCCTGTAGACCAATACGCTAATAGTATGCAGGATTTACGTTCTGCCGCATTACCAGATGTTATACAACAACAGCAACAATCTGGTCTTAAGCAAACCAAAAATACTCTTGGTGGAGAACTTCGTCTCTTCAAGTGCCTGACTTGTGGGAAGGACTTCAAGCAAAAGTCGACACTTTTGCAGCATGAACGAATCCACACTGATAGCAGACCGTACGGTTGTCCAGAATGCGGGAAACGTTTCCGACAACAGTCCCATCTCACTCAACACCTACGTATCCATGCAAACGAGAAGCCATATGCTTGTGTTTACTGCGAGCGCACGTTTCGACAGCGAGCCATCCTCAATCAGCATCTGCGCATCCACTCCGGTGAGAAGCCATATGAATGCCCAGAGTGCGGGAAGCATTTCCGCCAGAAGGCCATCCTCAATCAGCACGTCCGCACACACCAAGGCGAGCGCCCCTGCTTTAACGAACTTCTAACTGCCCGTACTTGTTGCACGGGCGGTTAGAGTTGCAGTGCACCCCTCCTTTTGTACTCTGATCACCATAACTGCCTTAACCAAAATTTTTTTGATGACATAACTTCACACTTTATCATCACACAACACAACATTCATTACACACAATCAATACTGCAGTATGTACACATTTAAGATTTTTGTCATAATGCGCACGCAGTTCTGACAAATATTTTAAAGATTATACAAATTGCCTTATATGCGAACCGAAACGTCATTAAACAAAAGCGATACGAATTTGTTCAATACGAATATTTTCCATTATGGCCATATGAAAAGTCAAATAAATGGAGAATCTTAAGAACATTTTGTCGAATCTATAATCATAGATATTGCGATTATACGCGTTTCTTTCGGATAATAGAAATATCTGCCCCGCTATCTCCTCATGATGCAACATTGTGTTCAAATTTTATACTGATAAGATGTTCATATCAAATTATTGCATGAATCACTACATTAAAAGCTAAATTCACTATGCCACTGCGTAACTTTCTGTTTTGGTTTCAACTACCCTCGTATATTTACTAAAGTCCCTTGCCAACAAACAATTTTTGAAGAAAAAAAAATAGTTATCAACAGTATCAGTTTCCTGAGTACCTGATTCTGCTCGGCTTCTAACAAAAACAAAGTTGCCACATAATATAATGATAAGGGTATTTCTGGTGAACGTTGCTTATACTTGTAGATGAGATAAGACAAAAAATGTTATCTTTACGTTGATATCGTTACCATTACTTATTAGACTCTCGGAAGTAGGTACAAATTTTTTAACCACTTCCATTGGTTTATTCCCATTTCTATTGCACTAAAATACCATACACGTACAAATGATATTTTTGAAAGAGGGGCCAATGGTACAGAAGGAAATCCCTCACAATTAAGACTAACATTGTTGAGTTTTAAAAATAAAGTATCCAAAAATATCTCGCCTCCAAATGTATGCGCCAAGACAAAATCTTAACTGTGCACCTACTACGATTCACAAACAAATTCAATAAACTTCTATTTTTCATTGCAGACGTGAGCCCTCATCTTGTTTTCAAAAACGGAATCAACCCCACATTGTGGCCTCAAGATGTACCATTTCCGGATGAAGGAAAAGAAGAAGTGGCATCAACATACGGAGATGGCGATACAAATGCAGCACAGCAAGATCGTTCCTGTTTTTCACCTGGAAGTGTTACAGGTAACCTTCAGTACCCAGCGTACTTTAAGGATGCCAAGGGCATCAACCATTCTGTGTTCGGGGCTGCTGCTAATTTTGGGGCACTGCACTATCTCAAGCAAGGCCAAGCAGGTAAACTGCCTGATGTGATACAACATGGAAGGTCAGCAGGAATGCCTCTGTATGTAAGGTGTCCTATATGCCAGAAGGAATTCAAGCAGAAGTCAACCCTTCTTCAACATGGGTGCATACACATCGAATCACGACCATATCCATGTCCAGAGTGTGGTAAAAGGTTTCGACAACAGTCTCATCTTACGCAACATTTACGTATTCATACCAACGAAAAACCATATGGGTGTGTTTATTGCGGTCGTAATTTCCGACAGAGAACGATATTAAATCAACATTTACGAATTCATACGGGAGAAAAACCGTACAAGTGTGGACAGTGTGGTAAAGACTTTAGACAGAAAGCCATTCTTGATCAACACACTCGCACACATCAAGGTGACCGACCCTTTTGTTGCCCCATGCCAAATTGCCGACGCAGATTTGCTACAGAACCAGAAGTTAAGAAACATATAGATAACCACATGAATCCGCACGCATCAAAGACCCGAAGGAATTCCACTGGGTCTGACGGAAAGCAGTCGACTAATGGTATTCTGCCACGGGGACTCACTCCGACAACTGTAGTGAAGCCTGAACTATACTTTCCACAATGCTATGCACCCAGTTTCAATCCTCCTAGCAGCGTAGCCCAGTTCCAAGCCCCAACATCCGAGTATAAACAGCCTAATGGGCTTCCGGCCCAGTGACTAACGGCCGGCTGGCAGTTCCCCTGCATTGGGTGACATAGTGCCAGTAGAAAGACTGACATTGCGGTGGTTGTTACTTAGTTGTGTTTATACAAACTGAGTTTATACTCTTACTGATAGGTAAATATTTATTGAAAATATTCGATAGAAACGTTACTTCGCAGAGTGATCATTACAAGGTGCTGAACAACCATGCGTCACACGATGGTTAAACTGTAATATACTGGCTTTAAAAGGGAATGAAGCACAATGGCAGTGGGTATTTACAGCAACACATGGGAAATTCACATCTACTAAAAAAATATTCATTGTTGAATTTTTGTAAATACCTAGGCTTTAGTATAGAAATTTGTGGTATCCCCCCTTCGTTCTCTTATTATGTAGAGAGAATAAAGAACAGATCTGTTCATTTTTACTAAATTTTTCGAAAAACTGCTTGGCTGGATTTAGAAAGCGCTGAAATACTCTTGAAACCTAGTGACAAGATGTTTGGGTTTGTTGCCTGTTGAATAATTACTCAAACTTATTGCCGATCCAGATATTGGATGGGTATTCCCCCTGTTCTTTTAATTTTTAGAAAGACTCCAGGACAGGTCTGTTTACTTTAATTAAACCCGTTGAAAACTTGCTCATGTAGACTTTAAAAGCTGTTTCAACTCTTGAAATGTTCTTTAGACGTACTGACAAATTGTTTGGGTTTGTTGAGTTATTGCAGAATTACAAGGTTTAAGCTGGATGCATTTTTTTTTGTTTGGCAATTTGCCGAATTGACTTGAAGCAGAATTTTTCAAAATATGAATTGAGTTCGGCAACATTTATAACAGAAAAAAAAACAGTTTTTCAACCTTCGTTTTATTTTTAAACAATATTTTAAAATTTAACTTATATTTTGTACCAATTTGGAGATACGACGATTATAAAATTGTGCGAAAATGTATAATTACGCTGTTGCACTCGAAAATGTAAAATTACGCTGTTGCACTCGAAAATCGACGATGATCAAGTGGCGCGAAAATTTAAAATAAAGTTGTTACACTTAAGTCGTAATTTGGCGAATCGACGATGATAAAGTGGCGTGAAAATATAAATTTGGCTATTACACTTGATTCGAAAATCGACGATGATAAAATGGCTCGAAAATATAAAATTTGGCTGTTACACTTGGAAGCGATTTGGCAAATCGACGATGAGAAAGTGGCGCGAAAATTTAAAATTTGGCTGTTAGGCTTAAGTAGAAATTTGACGAATGATAAAATGGCCCAAAAATATAAATTTGTCTTACATACAAATTTGACGAATCGACTGTGATAAAGTGGCGCAAAAATATTAAATTGGACTGATACGCTTGAGTAACAATTTGGCGAATCAGCGAGGTTGTGTTTTCTCAAAATCCTAATTAAATTTGATACTTAAACTTTGCAATGTTATTCAAATTTATTGTAGAATCAGATATTGGAAGGGTATTCCCCCATCTGCACTCCTTTTCCTAAAATTCATGGCAGATCTACTTACATTTTTTATTTATATCTTTAGTATTTTGTTAGTAATTTGACAAATCCGGTTGAAGCAATATTTGACAAATTGCGAATTAATTCGCTAACAATTTAATAAGAATTATTAAAAAAGCTTTTTTATTCAGTTTTCGTTATATTTTTAAAATTGTTGCGCGAAAATTTAAAATTTGACCGGTGTATTTTGATGGTCTGGATTCTGGATCCAAAAGGGCAATAAAATTCACTATCTGGCGATTTGGCGATCGGCAGCTTGTAAATTGATTATGTTGTTCTGGGTGTTTTTACTATTTGTGTTTATTGTTTAAATTTGTTGCAGAATTGCTCATCATAGTCATTAAAGAAAGCTTTAAATGTACTGAAGAACCTTTCAAGTCTCTTGATATACTGTTCAGGTCTGTTGATAAGCTTTTCAGGCTTTTTAGCTTTTGAAAAGAGCTGTTCAGGCCAGTTGGGTAGATTCCAGTTTATACCTGACCTTGACTTTATAGTTCTTAAGGTTATCAATGAGGATACCACAAGTCTTCGAAAGCTAATGCAAAAATAGACCCTTGTCCGCAAACACAATTTAACCCTTGACAATACCAGATCAAAATGTAACTTCTTCAACATAGAGAATTTATTTTTATTGCCGTTCTTTTACAGTGAAATACTTAAAGCATATTGTTCAAGAGTTTATTGTCTGGGGCTAATTGTACAAGTGGAAGTATCAAAAACTTAACCAACATCCTCATAGTAGTGTTTATGTATTTTTTTCTCCTTGTTATGTCCAAGAAAATAAGAAGTATGATTCCTATAAGAAAAAGGTTGCTGTGAGTGCTTACATGTCTTGCTATAAGTATACATATTATAAATACATGTAAAATGTAAAAGTATTTTAAATTTTATTCAGATTGTGTCCTGTTCACCTAGTGGCAATACTTTTAATCTCAAAGTACTTTTATGTAAGTATAATATATTACTATTGTTGTAGTTAGACGAAACTAATATGTGATCTCTTTAATGTAAACTTACGACAAAAGGAAAGAAGAATTTTTGACGGGTTCTAGTTGCATTTAGTGTAGCACACAAATCGGGCTAATAACTGATGATAATTAATTTTTTTATTACTTTTGACTGACCCTTGTGTGGTATTCTCTTAAAGTGTGTATTTTGATATATACGTAAAATTTCAAACGAAGCTCATGGTTTCATGCAATTTTATAAATATAAGTACACAGTGATCACTTCTTAATGGTCTACACATCCAAAGACATCATCTATTGCATACTTAGTAAATAAATTGTTATAGAATGATGTAGAAATTCTGTGAATCCCCTTGTCTAGCTTCTTCATAATATCTAAATTTGTTCATAACAATGTATAATCTCTGTTTAAGGTATTTTGATCAGATGGCGAAAGTCCAAAATTAGGTAGCAATAATATTAAAGTTAAAATACTTCAGAGATGGACTTTTCTAAATGAAACTTTAAAAAGACAACTTGAAGTCACATTTTTAACATGAAAATTGGATTACAATCAAGAATTTGAACGAAACGTTGTTGGTTAAATGTCAAAAATGCATCATGTTCGCTGTATGTATAAAACTTTTATAAATTTACGTTTGGTGATCAATTATTCACATGAATAATTCCAAGTTTAAACAATTTCACTTTATTTTCGCCATCTTTGTTGTGTATGGTAGCAAAATTGTGGGATATTTTGTCATAGAAATATTATTTATGAGTATGCAACTAATAAATTAATAATCAAAGCTATAAGCAAACAAATATTTTTAATCATTTCCATATTTTTTTGTAAAATTCTATGCATTATTTAATCATGGAACTGCTAGAAACATCTAAGTTATATATTTTTTGTAGCTATTAAAGCTATTACACAAAATAAAAATAAACTTTAGAGGGTGAGTAAAATGTAACCTATAGCTATCAAATGTCTGTAACTTCGTAAAGAATTAATGATTAAACGAACTTACCTTAAGTGAAGTTCTACCATAATTATTGAATGGTTGAGAAAATAGCCTTAGGTAATGAAATATGTATTTTAAATTTCAGGGCATACTTTGTTTATGTTCAATTTTTTAAATGTTTCGTTATTTGGTTGCTAAGGCAACTAGGAAATTTTTGTACTTCCAAGGTTATTTTATTTAAAAACCTTCGTATATTATTCCATGAAAACAGATTTTACCAGAGAGAGAAACAATTGCTGAACGCAAAATAATATAAGGTGCTATTTAACAAACAAAAGTTGGTTGCCATAGCAACTAAATAACTAAAATTTGAAAAATACAACATCGACATGTGCTAAAATTTAAAAAACATTTTTATTATGGCAATTTTTCAAAGAATCATTAAATTGCAGAAACTATGCGCTACTTTTTACTCATCCTGTGTAATATCAGTAAATCGAGTTCCCAGCAACGCGTAAAACAAAAAAAAAATTTATTATGATAATACTTACAACATTTTTAGCTTTTAAAAATAGGGCACAACATACAGAGGTGCTGGATTTTAAAAATTTGTATGGAGACGAACAGTTAAATGTCAGGGGGGCTGTGAGATGCGAAATGCTGTTGTTTTATGGAGGAATAAAAATGGAAATATTCAAAGTAAAAATGGCAAAAAAATGTATATTGTTTTATGATACCTACAGACAGCTATACATGTTTGTATACAATTTTTGTACAACAATCAATGTTAATGTTATTTTTACGAGTTTCACCTCTAAAGATATTTTTGCCCCCACGTAATCGATAAGGGGATACCTATGACTACATTGAGGTTAAGATTATCTCTTTTCAAAGTTTCAGTTTGCTTTTTAAAAAACTTTTCACTCTTAAAAGTGTTTTTTTTAAGAATTTTTCTCTCACCATTTTTCAGTTTTAGTTTTACCCCGAAAATGTATATTGAAAATTTCAGAATTTAGTAAGTAAGTAAAAAAAAACTAAAAATTAAATTGCTGGGAACTCTGTTAAGGAACATTATAAAATCATAAAGTGTAATAAAGTCCTTTCATCTTTACTTCTATTTTTTTTAAAGAAATGTGATTATTGATTTGGTTTTAATTTATTTAAACTCAAATAATTTTGATATGAATGGCTGTGAAT
Source organism: Ctenicera cuprea (assembly GCA_958336395.1). NCBI lineage: Eukaryota > Metazoa > Arthropoda > Insecta > Coleoptera > Elateridae > Ctenicera > Ctenicera cuprea. Next base: position 12,043,715 of record OY284495.1, on the reverse strand, counting down.
TGCAGTTTATTATGGTATAAGCCTATATGCTTTATCAATCTTTTGTATTTAAGATTTCGTATTTAAAATATAATTCTAGTAAATGTAAATTTTCTTGATTTTTTCGATCAAAACTGAAAAATATCCTCCTCACAGCCTTGTTGCAGTAAGGTTGGATGATGTGTGTTACATATGTTAGGGAAACTATTCTCAGTATACTTAAAAGAAGAATATCGAATCGTTTGGGATTTGAAAGCGCGACATTCTACCACTGTTCCTACCGTCCTCGGTAGCTCAGTTGGTAGAGCATTAGCCTAGGCAGCTAGAAGATCGGATTTGGATCTCAGTCGAGGAAAATTTTGTTGCAGCTCTTTCAGTTAATACCTGGAAAGGCCAAGAAAATTTCCATTAATAACTATCAAAAACATTTAATTTACGTAATATTTAGTTTCACATTCTTGTTTCTAGCAGTTTCAGAACTTTAAATAAATTAAATTTTGGAATCGACCTTACTATTCCAGTGTGACCAAACGATATATCCTGTTTTTGTTATTTTATTTTATACAGAAATATCTATATAAAAACTGTATACGATTAATTTAGTGAACTAACTAAGAAACAAGTTCAAACAAAAATAACAGAATAGAATGATGGTTAAGTGGTGTGCAGGCCTCAGCCTATGTTTAAAAGGATTAGGTATAAAAATAGGTATAATTATTAAGGGGCTGTTGCAGCCAGAATTTTTGTTGATCTACAAGACTTGAAAAGCGTGATAGCATTTAATTAGTTTTTAAGCCAATTTATGTGTAATTACATTTTTAAATCCTTATTAAATAAGTGTGTAAATGGTTTTAACTTTAAACAAAACATATTTAAATAGTAGTGCGTAAGTGGTTTCAAACGTTAGATGTGATATCCCAGTTGATGGGTAAAATTTTTGTTACTCATTAATGATATTATTAGAAATATTTTGAAAGAAATTGTGTTACTTTGCGTATCCTGTAATATGTTTGTTCTTTTTGTACTTTTATATGTGAAACTTTTGTAGTAGGTATATATAGTTATATTATATGAATTAATTATGTATTATGATACAAATCTTTATTCGTACGTGAAATTTTAAATTGTACTGAAGTTGATAAATGTAAGTTGAAAAAGCAGTTGGAAATAATTGTATTTTAATTATTTTATCTAACAATTTTACTAAATCGAACATTGTTTTTTTGTTAAATTGTTGCTTGGCTATAAAAAATTAAAACAAAACGGAAGTAGGTAGAGCTGTTAATGTTTAAAATTAATAATTCTAAACCATTTTAATTTGTAGTTTCTCTTTGAGTGAATTTCTGCTTAAAATAAGGTTTTGTTTGTTGCAAGAGCCACGATTTTCCTTGTTTTACTTGAAATAAAATATGTAAGAGCTCTATTTTCCATAAATAATAAAAGCCGAAATATGTTATTTAAGTAGCGAAAAATGAAGTGTAAGTGCCATAAGTAATAACTATTAGCAATGCTGTTTTAAGTTTTTGTTGAATCGTTTTAAAAACTTTTTGCAAACGTTAAAGTAACTTGCTGAAAATTCTCAAAAGACACCTGCCTGTTTGCAGTTTATTACACATATATTTTAAATGTATAATAAACTAAAATTGTGGGATTAGTTGTAAAAGAAACCTACGTAATTAATTTATAGTAGTATTTGTTTGTTAGGAAATTTTTCTAGTGAAAAATTGAATTGTTAAGGAGAGTTGGTGAGGTTAAAACACGAACCAAAAGACTGGGATATTAACGAACAGGGTGTACTATTTGACTTGTAAATGTTTCCTTTGATCTGGTGTAACTGATTTGTAAGTTTTTTAAGTGTTTCTAAAGCCCATTTATTTATGTTTTGTGAGACAATCCGAAATCAATATTGTTGTTCAAATAGAACTCAACGGTTACGTGTTTATGAAATCGAACTACTTTGCGTCCACATACTTAAATCAAGAGAATCATTTCAATAACTCAGCCACCTCAATATTGCCATTACAATAAACAGTTACTAATGCTCAATATAATTATACAATAGTTACAGTTTTTTTAACATACCGCAAACGCAATACAAGTATTTGCTCAAAAGTACAAATACTGTAAATAATAGATACCGGAATTGTTTATATTTTAAATATATTCTAATAGGATTATATGAACTGATTCTCTTTGTACTGCATATGAAATAAATATAAATGTATTTGTTAAACCCTTATGTGATTTTTTTTATTAACTCTGTTTCCTCATTCCTCCTCAAATTAGATTACTAGGTAGTAAGAGCACAGGATATACCTAGTATATACTGTGGTAAAAGTAGCTTGTTACTGACAAGCAGTTACTTTTTTTGCATAACAATAGTAACTTGATTACTATTTAATTTTTAGTAACTGTAACTAAAACGCCTTGCAATTATCTAGTAACTTATTAGCTGAACTTCTTGAGTTACTTTTTATGCTGAAAATTTAAATTCTTTTAAAGTTTAGAAATTAGAAATAGTTTCAAATATCTGTCTTGAAGAAAGGAATTCCAATACTAAATATTTATTATTCCTTCTCGACCTATTTGAACGCGATTTAACAGCACACGAGATTTTAAGGTAGGTACCCTTGAAAACTTGCCAAGTTTTACATTTCTTTCGGAGTAAAATTTAAAATTTGACCAGTAAAGTGACAACTTTTGTTGATCATTTTAACACCTTTTTATAGCTTTTAACACACATATGATACCTGAATTAATTTGGTTAAAAATAAAATTCATGCGCCTTTCTTTCTGATGTGTTCGCTAAAATTTCTTTTACCAAAAGTTTTCGTTCTCGTTAGGGTTGAAAAACACCCGTTTACTACCTGCTGACGTCATTGGCATTATGCAAATTATTTTTATGCTTAATCAATTTCACAAACGCGTCACTTCACTTCGCTTTTTCATAAAAACACTAGTGTCAATTTTTATGACAATTCCCAACAAACTATTGTATCAATAAAATACAACCGCTATTAAAATAGCCCACATTGTTTTTCACAACATAATAAGGAATAACGCAATGAATGCGGATTTTATTCCAACGTCCTGACCTTCAGCTGTAAATTAGGTCACTTTTGCCGCGCCGCCTCGAATTCGCGTACCTAATGTTTATACAAACTATAAAATATATGGCTTTTATCGATGAAAGAGATAAGTGCGCCTACACTATTCCCAAATATAAACAAATTGGCAACGTAATGTATTGCCCTACCACTGCCTCATGTGACCCTATTGAATGATCGTAAACCCCTTATCTACCACTGCAGCGTGCAGTTTCTTTTGAGATGTCAGTTTTGCTAATGTCCCGCCTCTACTCGCTGTTTCAAAAACATTTGTTTTATTTTGTGTTACGCACTTGTAAAATCCGGGCTACTTTAAACTAACTTAGTGCTACTAACCATCTGAATAAAATTTGTTTTCTTGGACTTTCAATTATATAAAATTTTTAAACAATAAAAGTATAAAAGAAAATACTGAATCGTAACAAATCGCTGGAAGCGCAGTGCCCCGATACCCTCCCTGTACCAGCCGTCTCTGACCGTTAGCACATTTTGATTTATTTTTTGGTTTTAATACTATGTTTAACTTGACACACGCCATTTTTTGTTAGCTACTATAGGTTTTGTTAAATTTTCATTAAGAAATATCAACCCAAAATGTAACGTCAATTTATCTATAACAATCTGTTTTTCAACTGCCACGTTCTTTTCTTTCTTAAAGTTCTGGTGCTGACCTTTAAGAACGAGAACAAGAAAGTACTCGACTAAGCTCAGCGAGGTCGTAGATTCGGCAGATAGGGTCAGCGTACCGACAGGTTTAAAAATAACAGATTTATAAAATTTTAAATGGGCGCCAAAGACTTTTCTTTTGCTCAAGAAACTACTTACCAGTAAAGTCTTAACCAGATAAGATAAGCTAGAAATCGAAGTGTTTCTATACATAAGCTAAATAAAACGCAAATCTTTTAACACAAGAAATAATATAATTTGCATTAATAATAATCTGCAAGGTATCAAAATTATACATATACCAAAAGATAACTTGCCATGGAAATATTTAATACAATAAAATTAAATCAAAACTAATCAATATATATGTATGTATCTTGTGTTAAGAACAAAATAAGTAATAAGATATTAATTAGAAAACAAGTTCCAATAAAAGAAGTAAACCAATAAACCAATAACTTGGATAACAATCCCTGCGAACCAATGTACTCGTTATATGACACCTTGTATTCAAGCATGTACGGTATAGTTGAATTCTTAATAAAGAAAAATTCTGAAATAGAGTTATTTCAGTAAGGCCTTATGTAGAACTAACCCCCTACTGAGTTTGTAATAACAAACTGTAATACTCGTTAAGAAATAATTACAACGCCTTAAATGTAATTGCGATAAGTCCGCAGTTATTCTCCTGTTAAATAAATAAAATAATTTGGAATAAAGAACTGTTTTCGTAATTGTACAAAAATTGTTTGTTTTGAAACCTTGAAAGTAAAGTATAATATCTGAATCTCAGACCGACTTATATACACAAGAAAAACTGTATCTACAATAAACACTGCTAATTAAACTACCGTTACAAACAGTAGCGGTAAGCTCAAGATGACTGGAAGGTATGGTGTTGTCACTCGAGTTTGATATGGGCGTCACGAAATGTTTTGCGGAGAGATGGCGCAGTAGGTACTAAAAAGACGTTTGCGCGTCAAATTTGAAATCCGCACGCAATGCTATTCTAACCCGACTTTGTTCATACTGTGATAATTCAAGAATTATAAGAACATTATAGTGACAACTATTCTCGATCATATTTTCCTATAATTCATTATTTATTGCAATATTGAAAAGGTTAATATTTAATATAGCCTGAAAATTTATATCTTCACACTGATTATCACTGTAGCGGGCACTGTAGTTATTCAACTTCGGGAAAACGATTGTTAATGCGAGGAGGCGGTAAAACTTGGTTTTGATTTTCTTGGGAAATTCGAAAAAAAACAGATTTCAATGCACTCAGTTTTGACATCGATAAGACTCCAAAAGGCTTATTGCAAAGCAAAAATACGAAGAAAAAAAAATCGAAAACAAAATTGGTTCTGTAAAGCAATTTGATGCACCCAATTTGATGTTTATTATGTGCATGGGTCACGGTGGAATGCTACAGTTATAGAATGGGATGACTGTAAGGCATTGTAATTAAAAAAAGAAACATGAAAAAAATTGATAATTGACCCATATGAATCATACTTTATTGCTTACTCTACATATTTCCTTAAACACTATAGAGTACTAATTTTTATTGCAATTATTTAGTGAAAGTAGGCAATAGCAGTAGTAAAGTATAAAGATGTAATCGAATTAGAAGACAACGAAGTAACTGCGCAATTTTATCGTAGAATTAATGCAGTGCTTTAATGTCATTTCGGTTAACAGTTGCCTACGAGGGTACCATCTACCTGCACATATTATAATTGTGTAACATACAAACCGCATAAGCACAAAATGATAAACGTAATTTAAAACATTAAAAATAGAACAGAAACAAAAATCAGTACATAATAATACATTAAAATTGTACTGTATTGACAAAATCTATGTGGACAGTCACTCTAGACATAGTGCATCTCTTTAACATTATAATTAGTAATAAAAACAAGTATTTTAAGTACTTCAAAAGTTTATTATTTACTTGTGTGCGGATAGCGATTATCTTACAAAATTTCAGAAGGGCTCCTGCCTATTATACAGATCACAATAAACATTGTATAATATTCATCTCAAACCTAAGATTTAAATATCAAAGGGTAGCTTGTATAAACCAGGATTAAAACACATAAAATACGTAAAAAAACATGAAAACATTAAAATCTACGTCAACTAATTTAGTACTTTTTTAGCATGTTAACTTAAGCACTAGACAAGCATTCCAATAACATATACTTGATATAAACATAAATTCATTAAAAAAATCTTTTAAATTATAAAATAATTAATGCGTTTTGCAAGTCTGCAAAAAATTATAATTAAACCATAAACCATACATGACTGCATGTCTGTACGCTTTGAATAAATACAAATGCAGCTTTCACTGAACAAGTAGTCACTATTATATTTGTCGTTGTCCTACTATGATGGCACGTCGACAAGGTAATCATAACACGGGGTTCTCGACCTGGTAATTCTGCCACTGGGATGGTGACATACCAGTTGCAGTTGAGGAATCAACGCATATTTTTGTGGTTATATGTGGCGATGCACACAGGATGATTGATAATATGTTGGGATGTACTTTCAGTACAGATTAAGAATCTGAAAATAATAAAAAGTTCCTATAAATATGTGCCCAAAAACTCTTCATTACCGGGCAAGTTGCAGTCTACAGAAGTGGGAACAGTATTCTCTTCCATAGATTTAATTTCATAAGCAGCTTTTATGGACACATGTTTATAGAATTTACTCTCAAAGTTTTGTGTAAACTATTCTATTCTATCGTATTAAGAAAACACTTATTAGACCTTCATGGCAATTTAATTTTTGAAAAGCATATTATCTCGAAAATTGTTAGATTTAGAAATTTTCAACATGAGAACATGTTTTTGGGCAATTTTGTATGGAGAATAAGATTTTTCAAAAAAATGCTAAAATCTAAAATATGTAGAACATAATTACGTGCCCCCCCCCCCCTTACGAGACACCTCTGGTGTTCTTATTCAAACCAAAATTATTACAAATACATGAATAACTAATTACGTGAATAATGCTCACATATGAAATTTTAAAATTTGAGTGCAATTACTGCAAAAGTTATCTACAAAAAGTGATTAGCCTGGTTTATTTTCAAGAAACTGTAACCCTATAATGAAGGGTTTTCAGGCCCATGTTTATGAGAATTCTTTCGATTATATTTAGATTCTGAATCTATCCTGAAAATTCGTTCCACATGTTATGAATCACACTGTATACCATTGCTTTGGCAAACGAAAATTGTGCAGACTTCATTTAAATGAAGTAAAGGGGCTCTTTTAACTTTTCCTTTATTCGTGTTGTTATGAATCCTAAAAAATATTGCAATCATTATGAGAAACATAATTAAATAGATATACCTAACTATTTAGAAATTGTAGAGTATGCTAAATTGTAGTTAATTTAGCATTAGTGTAATTTTAAATTAAACCAGCTTTTTCCATTGTAACATGTAGCTGCCTACTAAAATACAAGGGATGTTGATTGTTTAAATTACAGCAAAACGAAATTTTTATATGCTGTGATTATTATCAACAGTGATCGGAAGTACAATTCTTTTAACTGCCTGAAAATAATTAATTTAAGTATTTCTCAACTTCTTAACTGTGTTTTTACTAGTTAATTGTTATTCTACATACATATTTGATTAAAATTAAAACAGTACTTACTCCTCTTTAATTTTCTGCTGGTAGTCTGTCTTTTTACTAAGCTGAAGCTTCTACTAAATTGAGTTTTGTGAATTACATTGGTGTGTTAATTAATAAATCACCGAAGTATGCTTTTATTCGTTATTATTTTACTTTTTGAAGGAATCGAATTGTCTCGTCAACTGTCAGAACATTTCAGGAGGATTAGGTTAAAATTCACGGACGCTGTCAGAGAAATCTACCGTCACTGCTGCCCTCTCGCGGCAATACATTTGTGGGTCCCTCGCAAAACAATGTAAATATTAAAAAGTGAAAACACCAATATATATATATATTAGCTATCCATGCATCTTGGGTAAGCTAATTACGTTGCAACTTGTTTATAAAATAACATAACCTAAAATTTAAAAGCTGTAAAATTATAAATATAAATAATTTCCTGCAAGGAAACCCAAAATATAATTAACAAAAGTTAAGTAAAATTATGTCCAAAAGACCATGTAAGTAAGAATATTCTCACAACTAAGTTGTATTTATGAATAAAGTGACCTCGAACTAACTCGTATCTATTTACAGTAACCCGAAGTATTCTACTAAATATGATTATAATACAACTAATTACTGTAATTACAATGAAAGGAAGGTCCAGAATTGATACACAAAATTGGAAACTTTTAATAATTAAACATAAACAAAGAATTTGCGAAACAATTTGTCTTTATACGTAAAACGTATGTCAGAACTCGTTACTGAGATTTTGTTATAAAACAGTTTTACATTGACTACGGTAATCGATTTGTCACTGTACAGAATATACAAATGTGATAAATGTTTAAAATTGTAATACATAAATAATATTGAATGCTAGTTTTAGATGAAACGTTGTTATCAGTCGCACCACGAAATAACGGCAGTACAAGGTAATAAACAGGAACACACTGACCTTATGGTTACGTGGGTAATCCTTGGAAGGCGCTGATAGATGTAAAGCGATATCAAAATTCCTAAATTTGCCTAAGATAAACTTCAACAGATTCCACATTCCATAACGATACAGTTCACCAACAATTCAAATTCCTGGGAGCCAACTTCGTAGTAATCAGGTACATCCACATGTAAATCGTACTCACACATATAATATAGATTTCGTGTAGGTTGTAATCACACGGCGATGACTGTAAGTGATTTTCCAGGTGTTTTGTACAACCGAAATCGTGTGTACCAAATAAATAACGGAAAGCGATGAAATAAATCGATCGGTAAGTCAATCAATAAATTAATTGATTAAATAAGATAGAAAGACCGAAAAGAACGAAAAGGAAAGAAAGAGAAGAGCCTAAAAGAAACAAAACTTGTTTAGTAAAACTAATTCATAAAGTGAAATCAGAAAACTCACCATGAGATGTTGGGCTGGCTCAAAGAAAATGATTTTCGACCATGCTTCCAAAAATCCCAATAAATTGGTTTTCGAATGGGGTTAAAAATTCTTTACAAATTCAAAACGATGGCCCCAAACTACTTTTAATAAAAGATGCACAAGATGGATCCAGATAACAATTCTGTTCGAAACTACACGAAGTGCTCTTGATACACGTTTTTATCAGCAAAACTCGAAGAATCGACCATCTACTTTAAAAGCAGAAATTTCATAAAGGAAGTTCCCCTCCAAAAATAATTGTATCACCACTACGCCAAATACAAAATAACCAAAATTTTGGAACATAAGAAATTTAAATTTACACAAGCGGCAAAGCGAAAATGGTGACATCTACCTACAACTTTATGAACTAATTTTAAGATGAAAACTGTAAATATGCTAATGAAATGTAGGAATGAAATTAAACCATTACACAACTTGTTGTTAATTTTATTGTTTATTACCAGTTATCACATTGTTGATGCCCTCGAGGTCAATGTTACTTTTAGCAGATACCTACTTTATATCTACCCTATTATATAACAAGCAAACATAATAATTAATGACAATAGCTTCAGAATCCGGATGCTTAAGCAAAAAATATGAGAAACAGTAGACTGAAGAAATATAAAAAATCGCTTTATATAATATTTTGCATAATTGGACACGTCTTATCGAGTACCTCTCACCATCATATTATTCAGCATAAGAAGTTGGCTTCGGGTTGTTTTCAAGGACTAAAAAAATTGACAAAAACAAAGGCACAAAACGAAAAACTGAAATTTTCTTTTTTTTTTCATTTCGTATCATTTTTATGACAACTAAATATGCTACTTTGTTGCAGCTTAGGTGTGCTCAATTGTACGTTTTCAAGTAATCGACACGAATAAAACCGTGCATGAGATTTTCTAAAGCAACGTGTTATTTATTCTCCCTAACATGTCATACTTTCACGCACAATTTAAGGCCGAAATGCTAAATGGTTTAAAGGGACATGGGTAGTACAAATTTCTCAACATTTTACGTTCTATATAAGTAAGAACACACTGTTAATTGGAATGGATTGCTAATTAAATAAAAGCAAAATAATTTATCATTATTGTTGAGTACATTTTGCATAAAGTTCCGAGTTTTCATAAAGTATACGATATAAATACATAAAATTGATATAAATGTGTTTTATAAACAGAACGCAACTTTGCAGCTTCAGTTTATTTTTCTGTCGTGTGAGAGAACAACAATTAACATCGCAGATGGGCACAAGGTAATTTTATTTTATTTTTTTTAATTTATACCATTAAATGTAATACAGTGGCTCTAATATAACGGTAATAAGCTTACAACAAATTCACAGTCTCGATAATTACTGCTACAATGAATATTTCCTATATTTTTTCTTTTATTTTCTTGCCGAGTTTAGCTATAAAGTAATAATTTGACATCACATGTAATAATTCTTATAGACCTACGTGTTGATTGTCTTTGGCTAATTATAGCACTTCTTACTTATTGCTTTTTTGCCTTATCTTGTTGCTTCTGCTACTAATCTCTATTTATAATTACGATTCTTGTATTCACTCCATTATCAACTTTGTATTTATTATCAAATTTATTTCTCTATAGATTTCTAGAACTGTTTTCAGTTACCGTTCTTTATCTTGAAGACTATTCCCTTACTCCTGCTTTTCTCGATAGTTTGTTTTTGGAAACTTTTTTATTAATTTCGTCCTACTGACGTCATCCTGTTTGTGTTTATTTCGAATACTATTTTTCAACTGTTTTTTCTGTTTCTTCTATTACCTTTTTTTAAAATGCACGGCCCTTATGGAGCAAAATTTTTTTAAATGTGATTTTCACGCTTCAAACATACATAAAATTCTAATTATTTTCAAGCTTTTTGCCATTAAGACAGTCATAACTGCTAAAATATTGCGGTTACAAAAAACGTATTGGTGTTTAATTTTAGCTTGATTCGTGCTGATTCTGATGATGTAAATTACATAATTTTGCAAAATATATTAATCACTTAAATATTGTAAATAAAACGAGTGGTAAATAAATCGAATCTATAGGACGGCTGTCAAAAAGGGAACTTGGAACAAATGTGTCAAGTGTTACTGGTTATTTACGAGGACTAGAAAAGCCCAAGTTAAGTTGATATTGGAATTTTAGTCTAACAGTTTGAGATTAAGTTGGAATGCTAGGAAAAAACATCATGCGACCCTACTGCACCTTTGCAGTTACATATAACCTTATTCCATGTACTTTAAAGTATTTTTAAATTCTCTGTATGAGGAAGTAGAATTGCTAACACCAACAAAATTAAAAATTTGAAAATATACGTGTTACTCGTCTGCTGATGCCAACTAGTACCCTACAAAAAAGTTGGCGTCGGAATGAGCGCAGCAAAGGGAAAGAAGCGAGAACTCGTGACTCACACATGCGTTAGCAGCCATCCTATGCATTCGATTTATTTGCAACTCGCCTTATTCATATTATTTGTGAGGTTACAATTTTTTTTTTGAAGCCGCAATACTTTAACAGATATGAAAAGTGTAAACGGCAAAAAGCTTGAAAATAATTAGAATTTTGTGCAGGTTCGAAGCGGGAAAATTGCATTTAAATAATTTTAGCTCCGAGAGGCCCCCCTACGAAGCTAAAATTTATTAATTTTTGTAAAATTTTTACAAATGCAATATTTAAAAAAAAAATAGAAAGGCCACAGAAGACTTTTTAAAATTTTTGCTACAGGTATTTGTAATATTGAAATTTCTCGGTGTACCTCTAACTCGAAAATTTTGTCTAGCGCTCTTTTGCACAGAACAATTTATTGACAACTTGCAGATTTTGATTCCGTAGGGCATAAGGAACAACATTTTTTGCAGGGTTGTAGCTTTTTACCTCTCACGTCCTACGACAGTCAAGATAAAGTTCGCTATTTGCAGCCATAGCTCGTTTGACTTGAATTTTCACTTCTTTTTTGCAATTTCTTCTTCTATTTATCTTTTAGTATTTTCCAGTTTTTTTTATTCCGTTCTTTCTTGTTCTCGTTTTATTTTGTTTCACTTTATTTTCTACCCCTTCTTCTAATGCTTCTTGGTCTGATTCTTTGATCGAGGCGCTCTTGTATCTGTTTTGTTTCTTGTTCGCTCTTCCCATTTTTGTGTGTGTATGCCCGAGTCTTTTAACTTTCTAGTTAGGTGACCATCTGTACATTTCTATTATTTTGGTTTCTTCTAGTTTAGTAATTTTCGATTTTCTAGTTTTGGGTTTTCCCGCTTTCCATTTGAAGTGTTTGAGTTCCCGCTTAAGTCAAGAATACTTGGAAAAGTTTTGGTCATCAGTTTTTACTTCTACTCTGATTTCGATTCTTAAAGTGTTCAGATGGTCTGTTAAAGTTTTGAAAATTTTTCTGTAAGTTTTTAGGTCATCATCTATTTGATGAAATAATAAGAAACATTTCCTTACATTTATGAGACGAGATATTGTTGGAGATTTGTATCTTTGGTTTATCTTGTCTCAGAAACCTTTTTGGGATTTTTAGACTTTGACACCGCATGGCCTCTTAAATCTTGAATTCCTGTAATTAAAGCTGATAGATCCGGTAAAGCTGTAGGAATTGGGTCATTGCAAGTTTATCATAAAAGTTTTGGCGCGCATTTTATAATTTGTTACTAATTCATTTTACGATCCAATTTTACCCCTGAGACGCAAAAGCAGTCGAATCACCAACTCAAATTTACGTAACACTTCTATTTCTTCTCCTTTTTTTGCTTCTTCTTCTTATTCCTCATTTTCTTCTTTTCATTATTCCTCCTTTTCTTCTTATTTTTATTGTTTTCTGTAACCTCTTCTTCTCTTCTTTCGTTTTTTTTTCTTATTCTTTATTTATCCTCTGCTTTTTTTATTCTTTTTCTTTTTCATCTTCTTTGGTTATGATTATCAGGTAGTCTGTGTGATGCCAGTGTGAACAGTCTGAGTGATACGGTAGTGCTGCTCAAATCACTGCAATATTGTGTTTTCTTAAAGATTAGAATAAAAACTGCAAAGTGTATTCAGGTTTACATTTTACAATTTAATTTTTACATTTTAATAAATTCCAAATTTTCTTACAACTCTTCAAAATTGTTACAGAATACTCTTTCCTATTACCATCACATTGATTGTGGTGGTTAATCAACAAGTGGGTAAGTAGTCTAGCACCAAGTATTTTAAAACTATTTCTTGACAAGAAATACTTCCAAACTAATAGGAGCAACGTCGAATACCTGCATTAGCCAAGAATGTGTACATGCCGTTTCACAAACAATAGATAACAGTGATGACAGTGCAGATCCGTGTGAAGATTTTTATCAATTGGCTAGTGGAAAGTTTTTGAAAAATGCACACGGAAACGAAAGTCGTAGTCTGTTGCATAAGTTGGAAGATCCATCCGGCTACAAATTATATGAAATCTACCAAGAAGAAATATGCGAAGATGAGGACAAAACCTTAAACAGACTATTCAAGACATACATGAACGATACGCAAATCAAAGCAGATTTTGTAAATACTGTAAACAAAACTCTAAAAGCGGTAGGCGGTTGGCCTGTCGTGGAAGGTTCTAGTTGGAATGAAGAAACTTTCGACTGGTTAAATGCGACTTACCAACTTCGTAGATTGGGTTATCATTATTCGGCTTTTCTCACGTTGGATGTAGTGCCTGATCCAGATAATGAAGATAAATACATTTTAAAGGTAACTGTAGCTATAGTATATTAAATATTGCCTACTAATTAAAAGAATTGTTAATACTTAACGACTTGACACCGAGGTGTCGCGATTGAAGACGAACTATAAGGGCAAAAATAGGACAATTTTCTATATGACACGACGTCAAACGGAGCTTGCGAACAGGTCTGATTAACCTTAAATGACGCTTCCGCAGCCTGTATAATGTATATACGTAATTGGATGTACACTGCAAGAGCCAACCAGTCTGGACGTCATTTAGTAGGTTTCTAGCAGTGAAGTCAGAATAAAACTTTCTTGTCGGGCAATAGTTTACCATTTAGGACCTTGCTCTTGGCGAGGTCTTTTACAATACTCTCCCGTTTTCCTATACTTAATAAACAATTTAAACACCACAAAAGGGGCAACCCGAACGGTTCTAGCAACGTGACAAATTTGCTTTGATGAAAGTCACAAAAGCAAGCATTCATTTGCGCCTTTAAATTGCCACTGACTGGCGTCAAAGAGTGCAAAATAAAAATTTAAAAGCTCAAACGGAGTTTGTCTAATGTATTGCCACGTTGCGGTTTATGTAAAATAAACCATACTTAGTAGGTCGTGATTATGTCCGGATTGAACACAATTCTCAAATGCAACAATGATATATTTGTTAACATAGTTACGTAAAAGTGGAGTTAGTCTAAAAGTTGGGCGCTTAGCCTCTAACGCTGAAGATCTGGGGTTTAATTCCCCACCGAAGCGATGCAGTAAAAATATATGCCGCAACCCGCCACTCACATTCCCCAATCCGGTGTAGGCAGACGTGGGGTCTTACTGCCTGAAAGCTTCTCCGGTATTTAGTAGTTCGGATTTGACGTTAAACTGTAGGTCCCACGTAATCCACCTTAGCGCCAAGGAGAGGTACGTGGCAGAGGAGAGTGCCGCAGCCCAGCAGTGAGACGTAAAGGGTGATTAGGACGTTACGGTTTATGTAAAAAAACCATACTTCGTATATTGTGACTATGTCCGGATTTAACACAATTCTCAAATGCAGCAATGATATATTTGTTAACATGGTTACTCAAACTAAGATATATTTACACAAACATTAGTAGGTTACGCAGAACCCAAATTATGAAGCGTAAGCTCAAAGCTAACAGATGCAGGGGAAGGTTTTAAGCCAGATTGGACTGTCAACTAGCTTGGTATGCCACGAGCATACCCTTATATAAGTTTCAAACTAGCCCTTGTGAACTTATTTATGATTAATCAATATTGCAATGTGCAGTAGCTGACTTTAAGTGCAACAGACAGAAATTATCATAAGTAGTTATAACATACATTCTAGGGTGGGATTACGTTATTAGTTCCTACATTTTGTTAAATATTTTCTAAAACCGACTAAATTTAAGGGTACAATAAAGACAATAATAGTGTTTTAATTTTTTGTTGTCTTTTTTTAGTTTTTAACTTGCTTTTATATTTTAGGTACTTCCCAGTTTAGAGCGTGATAACATGCACACAGATCTAAGCACTATCTTACTAATGGCCACATTATTTGGTGCAAAAGGTAGCCAAAATTTAATAAATGAACTTGGTGATTCTTACAACACTTTCAAAGATATACAGCAGGTAAATTGTACCATACGCATTCATAAATTCATTTTGGTATAGTATGCGTTGAATTTAAACACAAAACATATTTTTTATGTTTCAGGTGTATTTGGTAGCCAACTTTTTCCAGTTATTTAGTAAGTATCCTGGTTACGCAAAGCAAACTATAGAAGAAATTCAGAAGAGTGACGGAGTAATTGATTGGCTAGAGTTTATCAATAATATAGTCGGGCCGAAAGTTCAATTGACTAAAAACGACTACATTTTATTTCCAAAGGGGGAATATCTAAAACGGCTGATAGATTTAATGTCAAAGACTTCAAAACGGTAACCAAACGTATAATTAACCGTAAACGCAAAAATTCACCTATATGTATTTTTTTAGAAACCAAGCAAATTACATGATGTGGAAGGTCGTAGAACCAGTGGTTCAGTTTCTTCGGGACAGAGCATACAACCCTTTTATCTGTTCCGATCCACCAGAAGGAGTAATACTTGATAGATTAATTACTTTAGTACCAAATCCAATAGAAGTAATACAGCATAGAAGGCATCTTTCTGAACAGAGAAAACAGAAAGCAAAGGAACTGGTTGTAAAAATTAAATCAGAATTCGCAAAGGCTGTTAGCAAAGCTGACTGGATTCCCGAAGAAGCCAAACAGAAATATGTTGATAAAATAAAAGAAGTTGAAGTGGTTGTTGAGATGTCTGGAAATTATTTTGAAGATGAAATGCTTGAGGAGGGTGATGTTGATATGGTAAGGTTATTATGAATTGCCAAAAATAAAAAAATGCAGATATTTTCTGTACCCTTAAATCATGTTCATGATAAATGAAAATTCTCTTTATAGTTTTTTTATATTTTATATTTTATATTATATATAGTTCTATTCCTTAGATATAAGCCTCCCTAATATTTTTCTAGTTCTTTTAATTTTGAGTTACTCTGAGCCAAATTAGATCTGCTGTAGTTGAACAACTTAATCGAACCCAGGCATTCTTTGCACCCTTCGCCGTTTGGTTTCTCCTACCGCTACCATGGCATGGCATTTTCGAATTGCTGTAGACTGAGGGCCATTGTCTTTGGTTTAACGTCAGGTAAATAGGGAGTTTTGCCATAAAACGCCACGCTGGCCGTGCGGCTTGAGATTTTGGTATGACAGCCGCCCATCTCGATTACAGACGCTGTCTGGTAGCCTCCCACTCTGGATTAGACGATAGCTTTTCAGCCTGTTAGTCCGCTGGAGGTATTTCATTCTCTCCTACCATCCATATATGGGGAACATTCTCCTAACCGCCACCCGAGGATGCGTCATCTAGAGATTTTAGAGTCCCCTAAGGGCTTTATTATTATTATTATCAGCCTACTTTAGGCAAGGGCTTCTACCTCCTTCTGGCAGGATTTTCCTTCGATTGTTTCATCCAGCTTTTACTTTCAACAAATTTTTCAATTTCGTTTGACTATTTCCTTCGTGCGCGGGCGTCCTATACGTTTTCCATCTCTTGGCACCCATTTTGTAGTTGCAGTCTATTTATCCTTAGGCATCATTCAAATGTGTAGTTGTATGCTGGCAAGTTCGCCACAGTGTTCCAGGCAGAGATTTATGCTATCTTAACCTGTACCCGGGGGAACCTAAGCAGAGGTTACTCTAATAAGCATATCTATTATATACAGCGATAACCAAGCTGTCCTGAAGGCTCTTGATTCTGTTATAACCGAATCAATGCTGGTCAAAGACTGCCGTGAGGCCCTAAGCAGCTTGGCTCACACAATTGGGTCAAGCTATTCTGCGTGCCCGGCCACAGTAACATTAGTGGAAATGAGAAAGCCAATGCTTTGACAAGAAGGTACAGCTCTTAGAAGCCTCTCATTGGCCCGGAGCCGGCCCTCGGACTCCCCAGGACCTGGGTTCGCGTCCAGTTCAAAATCCAATAGACCTTGCTACCAGCCAAAACTTCTTATTCGAGAACTTCCCTCTTAGCGTTCCAAACAACTCCTACGCTTAAGTAAGAAACACATCAGGATCGTGGTAGGTTTTCCAACTGGCCGTGATCCTTTTAACAAACATTTTAACACCATAGGAGTAGTAAGCGACCCCATATGCAGGTTCTGTGGAGAATAGGAAGAATCTTTCCTACATCTTCTCACCCATTGCCTCAGACTAATAGTACTGAAGCACTGACACCTCGGCATCCCGTTTCCGGAGCCAGAGGACTTACAAGATATCTCCATCAGCGGGGTACTAGCCTTTGGCTTGAGTACCGGTCTGTCTGGGGAGAATCCCTGAGCTAACGGTAGATGTACAATGGCCCAATTAGGGCTGCGTACTGCGGCGTTCCGCACCGCCCGCGCCAGCTGTAAGAAGAAGAAGAAGTAGTCGTATACGGCCTTAGTCCCGTTATTCGTATCCCTTCTCTTAATTTTATCATGAGCATAGCCTTCACCATTTGTGTCTAAGTTAGGCGCAGTTTGTGATACGCATCAATTTTAGGTGGATAATAGAGACAACGCCTCGTTTTTCACACTTCTCGCTCAGGCAAACAAGAATCACCAAACTGCAAAATACGCAAAACTAAAAATAGCACACAAGTCAACTCCATTTTATGATTCTACTTCTAATTTGTTATGTAAGTATTACCCAAAATTTAAGTACAATTTACAGAAACAAAATACTAAAAAAGCAATCAAATCGGTTTGAAGCATACATTAAAATTTATTTAAAAACAAAAGGTTGTCTTTAGATGTACCATTATCTGCAACTGAAGATTTTGTGCTTGACGAAAATAGGCCGGAATACTTAAACTATGGCGTACTTGGAACACTGGTAGCATCTCAATTAAGCAACATCGTTGTGTCACTTGTCCACACAGATGATTTCCAGAAAACGAATCAATGCAGTTTTTTGCAAGAGTGTAACGTATGCAAAAATTTGTATAAAAAATAATATAACATTAGCGAATGAATCCAAAACTATTGCATAGGTTTTTTTTGGTATTGTTTCGAAATATAATTAATGTGCAAACATTTTTAGGCGAATGAAATTCTTACGACAAGTATTGGTCAGCAAGTATCTTACGCGGCTTATAAAGAATGGATAAAGCATAATGGAGAGGAGACAAAACTTAATGGCACTGACTATACACCTAATCAGCTATTTTGGATTTCAGCCGCAAGCGTTATGTCGGAATCTAAGCGCAACAGAATTTATACTGTATATGAAGCTTTGCGCCTTAATTCTAATTTTATCCAAGATTTCAATTGCCCTGCAAATTCTCAATTTAATCTTTCTAACAACTGTAAAATTTTTTGATATCTTGTGTTTGATCATTTGTGTTGTGAAACCTTTGCTTTGTTTTTAAATGAGAAGAATTGGTTTAAACCAAATTGCAAATTATATTTACAATATTATTACCTACTTTTTTAAAGCTGTAGTTAAGAAACACAATAGTTATTTTAAATATATTTGCTTTACACCTGTATCAAGCCGGATAAAATAAAGAAGTTATCACTAATTAATTTTGGTCACTGTAAGTAATTATTATCTAATTTAATATATGTACAAATTGAGTTTTCTAAATGTTTTATTTACTGTTAATTTATATTATACACGGTAAACATATTGAATGACTCGTAATACTTATCTCTGCTATTTCCAGTTATGTAGCTATTTTTCCCTTATGGCAACCTTTTTTTTTCTGTTTTAAGTATGTAACCTTTTTTAAATTCTCTTTGCATTCGTGTTACATAGCGTTAAATAAGAAAATATTTAAAAAAAAAAAGTAAAAAACCTTTTACTTAAGTAGGCAGCGCCTTCAAAGGAAGAAGCAGATCAAAACGAAGATCTTGAGAACCTGAATGAGTCTGTTTCACAGTGTTCTCAAGAAACGTGCATGACTCATTGTGGACGCGTTGTGTACAACCTGAAACGTTATTATCATAAAAAGTGGATGCACTATTTCATTTAAAGAGAAGGAAATGTGGTAATCATAGTAACTGTATGTCGTATTATGTGTCATGTCAAAATAATAAAATACTGTGACGAAGCTAACTCCGTGCTACTCAAAACATTCATTATTATCATAACTAATTATCAAAATAATTACTATTGCATAATATTTCACAATGCATGAGAAGTATTGATTAAAGTATTTTTAAAATTAAACATTAGTATTCAGGGTTTCTTGGACTATTTCTCGGAAGTGGTTCCAGTTCGTATGCTTGTTGGTGAGTGTGGGTGCCTTCTCCTTCAGTAGTATGTTGGTGCCTAGTGTTACCAGTATGGGTGAATGATCTGTTGAGAGGTCAAGGCAGGATCTAATATTGAGGAGGTTTAGGTTTATGTTTTTTACAAAGCAAAGGTCGAGAAGATCTGGTAGCTTGTTGGGGTCTGTAGGCCAATATGTCGCTTCGCCTGTAGTCAGGGGTAGTATTCCCAGGTTATTTATTGCTTTTAGCATTTCTCTACTTTTCGTAGTGCTTATTCTAGAACCCCAGTGGGTATGCTTCGCATTGTAATCGCCTCCGGAAATGAATCTATTGCCTAGTGTATGAAAATATTGTTCGTAGTTTTGTTGTTTGTTGTTGTAACGTGGTGGGCAGTATACTGCTGATATAGTAAATCGACTAAGGATTTGGAAACAGCAGTTGTACACTTTAATCGCGTTGTCAAAAATGCAGCTCGCCAGGCCACACCTGAACCGGTCAAATATATTAACTCAACAAACTGCCGATCATTGTCAAGGAAAAAATTGCACAAAAACGAAGACTAAGAAGGAGATAGCAGACAATGAGGCACCCGACTGACAAAAGAAACCTAAACCGGGCTTCCACACAACTTAAAAATCTCCTATCTGAAATTAGAAACCAAAATGTACAACAATACCTCAGACAATTGTCTCCGCTCAAAGCCAATGGCTATTCGCTATGGAAAGCAATCAAATACTTAAAACAACCTCAACAGCACAAGGCACCAATCCGAACTCCCAACAACACCTGGGCTAAAAGCGACAGCGAGAAGGCGAGGACCTTCGCCGAACATCTAGCTAACGTGTTCACGCCATTCCCGACGGATGAAGATGAAATAGAAGAAATACAGCATCTACTAGATATGCCTTACCAAATGAGCCCACCAATTAAACCATTCAAAATCGCCCAAATAGAAAACACCATACATAAAAACGTGAATCCACACAAAGCCCCAGGTCAAGACTTAATTACAGGTAAAATCCTTCAAGAACTACCGCATAAAAGCTATCAATTTATAAACTTCCTCTTCAATGGACTAATACGCCTCCGACACTTTCCAGAACAATGGAAAGTCGCAATGACAATACTTATCCCTAAGCCAGGAAAACCCCCAAACCAACCGACATCATATCGACCTATCTGCCTACTGCCAGTCCTATCGAAAGTGTTTGAAAAACTGATACTAGAGAACCTCTCTCCAATCATTTTGGAAAACCACATACTACTAGACCATCAATTTGGCTTCCGCAAACAACACGCAACAATAGAGCAAATACTGTGCAGCAACATTTCTCGACGTCAAACAAGCCTTCGATAAGGTCTGGCATGCGGGACTCATCTGCAAAATCAAACAAACTTTACCTACTCATTACTTTGAAATCTTACAATCTTATCTAACCAACAGGCAGTTCATTATCCGACACGGCGATGCAATAACAAATCCACACCCCGTCAACTCTGGGGTCCCTCAGGGCAGTGTGCTAGGCCCATTACTGTACCTCATATTTACAGCAGATCTTCCGTCAATACCAGGCAACATGGTCGCTACTTTCGCCGACGATACGGCGATACTCTCATCCAACACGGATTCAATCCTAGCATCTCAACAACTGCAGCTACACCTCGACGATATACAGCGCTGGTGCAACAAATGGCGCATTCAAATAAACGAAAGTAAATCTGTGCAAGTAACATTCACCTTAAGAAGGGGCACATGCCCTCCGGTAAGGCTTAATAACAAACAAATACCCTAAGCTGACAGCGCAAAGTATCTCGGAATCCACCTAGACAAGAAACTGACCTGGAAAACTCACATTTGGGCAAAGCGTAAGCAATTAGGCCTGAAACTTCAGAAAATGTACTGGCTGATTGGGAGAAAATCACAACTCTCTTTAAAAAGCAAGATACTCCTTTACAAAACGATGCTAAAACCAATATGGACCTACGGTATCCAACTATGGAGTACAGCCAGTACATCTAACATTTAAATAATTCGACGCTTCCAATCCAAGACACTCATTGCCATAACAAACGCACCATGGTACGTCCCCAATGCAACAATAAAGCACGACCTCGCAATACCTACCATCAACGAAGAAATACAAAAATCTAGTGATAGAATCAGTGTTCATCCTAACATACTAGTGGAGCGCATGATAGAAGATGCTAATGTTGTGCAACCGCGACTAAAAAGGTTTAAACCGCTCGACTTGCCACACAGATTTGAACATTAGTGATAATATTCAAACTGCATACCGGGAGATCGAGAAAGGTTGTCCGAAAAAAACTACTTTCTACAGAGAGTATATCAATCTTTACATCCTCCACCTGTCATGGTGCTGTCATGTATGAAATGAAGTTAGCAATTTCTGGTAGATTCAAAAGAGGAAAATAATTATGAAAATTAGAAGTTATTTGCAATCAGTTTTAATTACGGTTAATAATGGAATTAATTAGAACATTATTTGTTTTATTAACTAATTAGAATATTAAATTTTACAAAAATAAATTAACAAAATTAGTAATTAGTAATTACAGTTCATGTTCGAAATGAGCCCCATTATTGTTGATACAGCACCCTACTCTTCTTTTCATGCTGTTGAAAACATTTTGTAGCTGTTGCACAGTTATATATGCAGTAGCGGCAGTAATAGCATCCTTCAGTTGCTCAAGTGTGTGCATCGTGTTCTTTAAATGCCCAAAAAGAAAATAATCCAGGGGTGTCAAATCGGGTGACCGTGGGGGAAATGCAATGATACGATCGTCATAAAATTGTTGTATATATTGATTTGTTCGAAGGGCTGTATGTGTAGGTGCATTATCCTGCTGAAAATATCCCTGACGTAATTTATCATCGTGAAGCTGATTTATAAATGTGTTTAGAATTCCGATGTAGCGGTCAGCTGTTACGGTATCTTCAAAAAAATGGGACCCAATTATGGGTCTTCTGGAGATGGCAATCCACACGCCAATCTTTATCGGATGCAGTGGAGTTTGTAAAAATTCACCAGGGGCCTCTGCAGACCACATCCTGTAATTTTGTTTATTTACGTAACCGGTGAGATGGAACCAGGCTTCGTCTGAAAAGAAACTTGAATCCAGCATTTCATCGTTATTTAAATTTTGGTTAAACCAATTGCAGAACTGCACACGTTTTTCATAATAATTCTTGCATTACGAAATTGTATATGGGGGTAAATGCAGTTTTCGTCTTACTGCCTTTTGACACGTTCCATAGCTCAACCCTGAAAATTACAAATTATAATAAATTTTATATGCAAAAATTTATAGTTTACAAAATACACACCTGTTTGTTGCGCTAACTGTCGTAATGGTTTTTTAGGGCTGCGTTCGATACGCGTCTGTATATCCTCTAATGTGTCCTGAGTTAAAAGGGTTGGTCTTCCAGGAGATTTTTGTGTATCTACACTACCCGTTGTTTGGAAACGATGTACGATGCGCTTTACATGCCTGCTTAGATTATCGTAATCAAAGTCGACGTCGCTCGGGGAAACGATTAACGAATTCATCTACACACAAATTTACTGAATATTTCCATTCACCATCATTTTCATTGCGTTGGCCATTGCGGAAATAAGATTCAATAATAAACTTGTTGTGTTCAACGGAATACATAACCTTAAATTTACAAACAATTATTACTGTTTTCAATTAATTGGAAACACTGTACTTACTGTAAACTTCGTTTAACAATCCCTAATTAGTATTGAAAAATACTATTTGTATAATAATAACAGCGTCCAAGAATATAAAGTGAAATTAAGAAACGTAAACACACGGAACAAGCATAAACAAACGACGGAACAAACGTATTGCGCAGTATGGCTAATATCACACTAGAAAGAAACATTGATAACTACTTAGAAGGTAGTTTTTTTTGGACAACCTTTCTCGATCTCCCGGTATTATTTAGTGTACATAAAACTAGCATTAAGATTAATATAGGAGTGTTATCAATGGATACACATCCTCCATGCTTGTAACCTATTATGTAAGTCAAAACAACTATTGATTGTCGGTTGGCGACAGATTGTAGTGTATAATAAACAAAAAAAATAATTAAACAGGGGCTCAATGCATACATGACAATTGGCACGTGGACATACAGTATTGATTAACACTTAAATGCATTGTTTTTTTTATAAACGTATGCAGCTTCCATACGAAGCCATTTGATAGTACCATCTCTACTAAGAGCTATCGCTCCTATACCTCTCGCATAGGGGCATTGCCACGAACGATGAATCAACGCTTTATCTTAGACAAATCGTATTGCGACAATACTACACACACTGTATATTTAACAATTAAATTTCTGAATGTGGTGTGTACATTGACCACAATTCATGAATTTCAAAATAGCTGCATCGTTTCAATTTATAATTTTATTAAACGCATCCATTACAAAATAGCAGACAGTATTTCTAAAAATTACATATAGTTGTTATTAATCTACATTTTTTTTACAAAAAGTAGTAAAAGTTTAAAAGGTTTCAACCAGTTAGTATACAAAGTAACAACCTATTCCTAGTAGAGAGAATATACATACAGTAAGTAACAGCAAATTATAATAAATTTTTCCAAAAAAATGCAAAATTTGTCATCATCACAACATGTCGGCATAAAGATCAGCGTCTTTTCTTTTTTTCAATTTTGGGTGTTTCTTTAAAAACGCATCTAGAACTTCGGGTTCTAAATTATTTCCGTTTAAATTAATTACAAGCAAACTTGGAAGATTTGAAAACATTTCAACATTTAACTCGCTAATTGTATTATTTTGTAACCAAATTTCACAAAGTTTAGGTAGTCCGTCAAATGTGCCTTTTTCGAAGTGGTTTAATTTATTATCACTTAAGTCGAGATGTTCCAGCCGGTGAAGATGTTTAAATACATCTGATTGAATTGACTTAATATTGTTGTTCTGTAAACTTATGTAATGTAGTTGGGGACAATTTGTAAAAATATTTGGTGGAAGAGTTTGCAGCTGGTTTCCTCCTAAATCAAGCCGATCAAGTGCAGAAAGCGGTTCGAAAACGCTTAAAGTTATAACTTCAATTTGGTTATTTTGAATTTCCAGTTTGGATAAATTATATAAACCGACAAATAACCTGGCATTTTCAAGTTTGGTTAGCTTATTATCAGATAGAGAAAGAATTCCTAAATTGTCAAGGCCATAAAATGCCCCAGATTCTATTACACTTATTTCATTTCCCGATAGGGACAGTATGGCTAAGTTAATCAACCCTTTAAACGTATCAGTTTCTAATGTCTTCAAATTATTATTATCCAATTCAAGATAAAGAAGTTCCTCATTTTGCAATAACACAGGTTTGATGTGCTCGATCTGATTGCTACGAAGGTCTAGGTACTGTACGTGAAGGTCATCGAAAGCACCTTCTTCTAAAACCGTTAATCTATTATCACGCAAAAGAAGCTGCCAAAAAGATCCCAGTTCTTTAAAAACGCCAGGGGGAAGGTGACTGATTTTGTTATGGGTAAGATCTAACGTGCTTATGCGATTTTGCTTTCTGAAAGGAGCGAACGAATCAGGATCAATTGATGAGATTTCGTTTTCAGACAAAAACAGCCACTTTAATTTTTTTAAACCCTTGAAGGTAAAAGAAGTGACGTGGTGAAGGTTATTTCTCTCTAAATGAAGTTGTGTTAGCTTTGACGTATTTTGAAATAACCCATCCGGTAAATTTCTAATACCGTTATCGTTCAAATTTAACACCTCGAGTGAAGATAAACCTGCAAATGCGTGGGGAGATACATCAGAAATAGAAATGTTGTTTATGGTTACTTCCCGCAATTTACTTGACGACCTAAACAAATTTTCATCTAAAGTTGTAAATTTGCTATTTTCCAAAACATTGTCATGAAACACAAATTTTTCGAGAGAACCAAGACCATCCAAATTTAATTTTTCAATGTTTTTTATATCATTATAAGCAATATTAATTACTTTTAAATTTTTGAGTCCAGAAAATGCATCACCGTCGAAGTTTTCAATTGTGTCGACATATAACCAAACTTCTTCCAATGGAACTAACTTCTCAAAAACTCTAGCAGGTAGATTTTTCACATAGCTAATAGTAATTTCCAAATATTTTATTGTAAGTAATCCATCAAAAAATTCTGAGGTTAACTCGTCGAGTTGAGCACTTTGGATATTCAAATTTTGAACGGGCGGATCTCGGCTAGAAATGTCAGATTTAATTGTTTTCAGCGAATTGATCCAGCTGCAACTGTAAAACGGGATTCCATCCATGATTTTGTCTTCGCATGGGTGGGTAGTCGCCAGTTGTTGGAGCCCAATAAATAAAATTATCTTCAAAAGTTGATGTGGGTACGCCATTTTGTGCTAAAAACAAAAATTCCTCAGATTAAAAACCATCTTATTAGGTATAAAATCACGAAAACAAAGCAAAATACCAAAACCATTTTCTCAACCTTTAGACTTGGTTTTGGAACTGACAATTTTTGTTTTACCTGGAAAAAATTTGAAACTATATTAGGTTGGGAAACACTTGGTACCCTTCAGTTATATTTAAAAAAAGAGCGTTAAGAAAATTACTGAGGTTAAATAGCCCACCTATGCGCATGCGTAATCTCTAGTCCCCAGTGCCCCCACCATCTATTTTTCGTTATTCTTCAAAAATGTACGAATTTTGAGTGCGCACCCAGACATTTCATTAAGAGTAGGAGTAGTTCCCTCTCCAGGACCTGCACCCAGACATTTTATTAAGAGTAGGAGCTGCTCAATTAAAACGACTAACGCATTAACTAAATTTACCTTTAAAGAGTCATTACCTAGTTAGTGGTGTTATTTATCGCATAGTTCTTTTTGTAGGACAAATTTTAAGTACCGATAAGGTGGTGGTACTTGTATTAAAAAATAAAAGTGAAAGCGTTGCTCACTACAACATTAGTGAAGGTATACTATTTTCACTTGCATTAACGAGAGGACACGAGCTTCTGTTTGTTTACGACTGCAGCGAAATAACATATCGCGATGAACTAGTCTGGGCTGTCCCTAAGCCTAACAAAATTTATGGTCTTCGAATAAAGGCTATTAGAATCTCTTTAGTTGTCGTGATTTGTATTTGGTGCTTAATGGCATATTACATCAACGATCGAGTTGAATTTCGACAATTTTGGAGGAGTTTCTTAACCATTTTAGCAATATTATTGTGTAGTTCTGATCATCTTCGGCCAAAAACAAAAGCGTTGAAATTTCTTGCAATCTTTTTCTCAATCTATTGCCTACCAACACGCAGTTCGTTTAATGCTAACCTAATCAACGTTTTGACCAGACCTTTTTACGAACGAAGCATTACCACAATGGAGGAACTTGCAGAATCTGAATTATCATTGTTGCTACAAGTAGCTGCTATACGCAAGCTAAATTTCAGTGCTGCATACGGCCATACATTGTATAATAAATTACAAAAAAAGTTTGTATTCACTCCTATCATGGTTAATATGTCTGATGCTCTACGCAAAACTGCATCTCATCGTAACCTCAGTGTGCTCTTGTCCAAAAAAAACATAAAAGTAGTAGTCAATCAGTGTCCAGGGGGGCGTGATCTTTCACAACAGCAAGTTAGACTTAGTTGATAGGTCAGATATTGCACTCTCTCCCGGCCACTCTCTCTGCACCACCACCACCACGATCTGTCTTACTCTTTCTTACGCAGTACGGTGTAAAGCAATTTACCAATTCAATTAATTCTTTATTATGAAAAATAAAACTTAGCTCTAATAGTTAACAAAAACGCTGGAAAGTTTTGTTTGTACTCATATTGTGCAGACGTAGCTATGAGATATGTTTGCATCGTGCCAGGAATACTTGGCAATTAAATCATAATACTTAAATAACGAATTTAACCGGAAGAAGCAAGCTGGTTTCCTGAATCAAGCAAAGACTTCCAGTCAAAAAATCATCAGCTAAGAGCTTAATTCTGGATCGAGCACTAGCTTCTGGTCCCAGAAAATAACAGCACTTTTCCTACCGCTGAAACTGCTAAGGAATGGAGTCGCGTCGCAAGTAGTAACTAACCAGGTCGTTCACCTAGATCATTTAATAATTGTACAATGCCGTATCTTGTTTCCTCCAGGTAAATCAACGTGGAGTCGACCATCTGCCTACAAGAACAGGCACCGGACCCGTACGCTTTCGCTATCACTCCAATGTACTCCTTTGCAAGCCTCGAGCTATCGATAACTCCGGTACCCAGTCTCTTTAGCCCGATTTCTCTGACGCCACCCTGTCAAACGTAGAAAAAAACCTAATTCCTTATAACTTACCAGCCCCCGACTTGACCACGCCACGTATCCCTATCTCCTGGAGCTTCATTCGGAGCCGTGGAAGTGCCTTGAATTTCCGGAGATATGGTTTCTCTGGCTCGCCCAGCCAACCAACCTATAAACCTGCTTAACCCCCAAGGCAGCTACCGTGTACGCCCGAAGAAACCGCTGCCTTTCAATACTCTGTGAAACGAGCCCGTAGTCATCCCATTGAGAACTGCGTGTGTGGCCAAATTCATAAACTTTCTGTATCCTTCAAATAACTTATTCATTTATTTTGTCTATTATCCCTTTTAAAAGTTTCTGAAGTGATCTGTTAATTTTATATGCTGTTTGTTGTTAGCAAATGCTACTTAACCTATAAAAAAAGAATAAATTTTTAAATAAATACTCTTCAAACCAATTGAAAGATGTTAACGTGAATTTTTTTCCGGGTTACTTTTTTTCTAAGGTCTTTCTGTCCGGGGGCTTTTTTTCCGGTGACATTTTTCTCCGCTTGGATTTGACATGACGTCATTATTATAAAAAAAAATATAAAATAAAAATAGTGCAATTTTTAAAGCGGAGTAGCAGCTTTAATGAAGAAAATATGATATGTAGCGATAGACATGTACCCAAAATATATTGCATCGTGAAGCAATTCGAAACTCATAAAACCAGCATGAGATAGATACTCTATTGTATAGGGAAATTCACATGCATGTTTTCTTAACACGTTGACTGCTACACCAAAAATGGTGTAGGTACGTCCCTAGGTGCTTACCTCATTTTTTAGCGAATTTTGTCGAATTTTTTTGCTCAATACCTTGTAAGAGTATGTTGCAAATATAAGTGCCAAAAGGGCCATGACGGTAGAAACCGTCACGCGCACATAGCATTAAAATTTGTTGCTAGGTGCTCATGACGGTTATAACCGTCACGTAATTAAACTGAATAATTGATCAGATTTGTGTTGATTCGGCAATGAAACACCAATTAGAAGTATATTTTAATTAGAAAACTTAAAACAAAAGGATAATTATTACATTGTGTCATAAAAAAATTAACAAAACGGCTACATGTTTTTGTGGTAGTTGATAAAACATTGCCCGATACATAAATGTGGCCTATTTGGAAATGCTGGACAGTGATACGTCGTTTCCTTTCTTTTCTTTTGATGGTTGTGGCACCAGATACACCTTCTGCTGATAATTCTGCCATTAGCACCTAGTGGGTTTTTTTGCAGGGATGTGCCTTTTATCTATAGGATTTATTGGTTGATCTGTTTTTTCAGGAACCAAACTGTCTAAGACACTATGCCTGAAATCATATTGTCTCATTTTGGATTTGGTATGTTTTTTAAATAATAGGTATGCATTGATAAGCAGCATCTGTATAATGTGGATTCCCAATTCTTTATACCACCGCAGACATTTTCTTTCGCATGGATAGTAGGCCATTAGCTGGTCCTTCCAATCTACCCCTCCCATGAATTTATTGTAGTTAAAAATTGCAGCAGGTTTTTCTTTTACCATGTTGCGCTTATTTTCATAGGTCACCATTTCGTCGGCAAACTCCGTTGAAATATATGCTACATCTCGTTTGTCGCGCCATTTTCCAACCAAAACTCCATCATCGCTAATTTTAGATATATTTGACCCTTTTTTTAGTTTGGCATTTCTTACCTCTACTGGATTATTTTTTCTGTCCAGCCGCAATGTGCCGGTAGAATACGTTTCACGATTTAGTAACTTTATGGTAAGGTCATGGCTATTGTAGTAGTTGTCCATATATAACGAATGGCCAACATATAGACGTCCCTCCATCAATTGAAGGACCACATTTGCTGCATGACCCTTGCCACCAAAGTCATCCAAATGTCTAGTGTACACTGCGAATTTCAACATAGTACCATCAGGCTCCGTCAGTACGTATAGCTTGATACCGTACTCATGCCGTTTGTTTTTTATATACTGACGAAAGCTCAGTCTTCCCCGCCATAGAACCATCGATTCGTCAAGGGACAAATTTTGACCTGGGTAATAAATAGAGGCCATTTTGGTATTGAAGTAATCAATAAGCGGTTGGATTTTGAAAAGTCGATGAGGTAACGGTTCATCCTCTCGGGAATTACGCGCAAAGTGTAAGCACCTATAATAATAATAGAGTACATTATTTTAAATAAATGAAATGGAAATAAAACCCACCTCATTATTAATAAAAATAGATCTCTACTGATTGAAGCCGCAAAAAAGGGAATGCTATAAAATCTGCAAGTTTTCCAGTAGTCGTTTAGCCGCTTGAGGGAAATGTTTCCCATATGCATCAATGAAAATTCGCAATTCTTCGGTAGTAAGGCTACGCCATCGAGTAATCCGAGATTGTGGTGTTGTTGTTGGCGAAAGAAAAACTTCTTCTGCATATCTATTTGTTTCTCGAACAATCAGATCAAACAAATTGAAAAAATCAATCGGCCTCTGTCCTGCAAAGAAAAGTATTTGTAAAATTGCAGTGAAATTGATTTCTTGTGAAGTGACAAAAATTTAAAAAAATAATATTTTACCTTCAGGTACAGCAAGAAATTCCATTTGTTTTGTGAAATTGAATGTTTGCATAGTGGATGCATCTTCTGACCATTGGGGCGGTCGGTCTTGGGGCGGTCGGGGTCGGGGCGCCACGTGTTGTCCGGGTGTAGGTGCCGCATGTTGTCCAGTTGTTTGTGCAACACTTGGTAACTGTTGTTTCTTTTGTTTACATTCTGCTTTGGAATGTTTATGCTGATCCATTTCAGGAGGTTCATCATCTTCGTCTGAACCTTCACCTGAACTGTTTTCTAAATAATAATCTGAACCTGAATCTACGTTATCATGAATTGATCATCAAAATACTCCTCATCTGACTCATATAACATCCTTTCTAACTCTTTTTCTGATAACGGAACTCGCCTATTAGCTGCTCTTGCCTTTTAGGGTTGGAGGGCCCTGCTTCGCTATCCGCCATCACTAACTCCACGAATATTTTTTTCTATCGTACTGAACACTACTAAACACGCTCACGCAATCACAACCACCTACCACCAACGCTGAGATCACACTAAGCTATAGAAACAGTCACTGCACAGGACGGTTGTTACCGTCATGCGCGCCCGCCAAAGAACGCCCATGACGGTTATTACCGTCATGCGCACTCAGCGTGTTAAAAGCTGTCATAAATAAAAACCCTGTCATCGCCAATTATTCAATAAAGGGCGGGCAGTATTTAATAAACAACCCTCTTGAAGTTTATTGCTTGTTTTTATCTGCAAAAAGCTTTTACGTACAAATTCCGCTCTTTTATGCAGGTGTTCAAAATGCAATAAAAATTGTCAACACCAAATATTTAACCATTAGGAAAGAGGGCTGCAGCTGCAAATTATTTTTTGCGTGCAACCATTGTGCAACCTTCCTTTTAGTGCATTTCTAAGAATCACGGTTACCTCTTCAGGGACATACCAGTAATTACACAATATTTTGTTAGTTTTTTCTGATTTATTAGCTTAAACTTCGAGTACTCGATCGACCCTATTGATTCGAATTTTGAAATTATCGACCATAATGGTAATTGCATCAATAGCATGGCCTCCATAAAATTTGTTACGTAGGTATTGATGGCTGTTTGCCACTGAAAGTGTAATTATGAAATTATATAAATAATTACTATTTTATTAATGCTTCTAAAGATGCAATCAAATTACGCAACCAAATACCTACTTTTGATGGTTAAGGCGCTAAATCGATTGGGTTTATTGAACAAAATTCTTGTCCGTAATTAATTTATTTTTGTAATTATCACGCCGATATATTTACGGACACATACTGTATAATTAAGCTTTGTTATTATTAAATATACTGGAGAATATTTGCATAAATAGATGTATGTATGTATGTAACTAAATCTTTCATTAAATTGCTTTGCAAATCTCCAAAATCTTGAGACATGTTATTATGATTTGCTACAGATCGGCGAGGCTGGAGTATTTACCATCTACTCAGTGCCTTACAATGTTAAGTATTCTCTCACTTTTTGACGTTATACAATGAGCAATTATGCCTAGTTAATAATGATGCTAGGAAATAACTACTAGAATCAACGTTAATGTTCCAAATTATTAGTTTAACAACAAATACGTAATTCTGAAATCATCTACTAGAAGGTAACTGTCAAATACTTACCTTAATGAAGCTTCTGTGAAATTTATTTTCCTTTCGCTAGAAGTAAGCGTTTCTTCACGGTTTTACATGCTAATAACGGGCGAAGCACTTCACCTGGACTTTCCTATACTTCAATAATCTCTAATATTTCATATCTTGAAAACTATTTTAATCAGCGATGTATTAATAAAATACTTTATAGCGTCAATAATATTTATTATAACCTTATACGTATTTCAGCATATAGAAATACGTATAAGGTTTAAATATTGTTGAAGTATTCATCTTCTTTTTCTTTCAGCATTGTAAAACAATATTCGTTCACTAACAATGGATTTTAGTTCAATGATCCGTGGTTACCGTGCATTATAACAAAACACCTGTGGTGTGTGGATCCAATGTTGTCAAATGAACGTTCCTTTAAAATGGTTCCTGAGGACAGAGGAAGCATTGTCTAACATTTTGGTATTAAGATTTTCGACTCAGAATTTTATGACCAACATCGCCACGTAAAGTTCTTTCACCAATTTATACACACCCTGTATATTGCATCGTGAAGCAATTCGAAACTCATAAAACCAGCATGAGATAGATACTGCATTGTATAGGGAAATTCACATGCATGTTTCCTTAAAAGCTGTCATAAATAATCGCCAATTATTCAATAAAGGGCGGGCAGTATTTAATAAACAACCCTCTTGAAGTTTATTGCTTGTTTTTATCTGCAAAAAGCTTTTAGGTATAAATTGCGCTCTTTTATGCAGGTGTTCAAAATGCAATAAAAATTGTCAACACCAAATATTTAGCCATAAGAAAAGAGGGCTGCAGCTGCAAACTATTTCTTGCGTGCAACCTTCTTTTTAGGTTCCCTCTACAAGCCCTATGCCCTACAAAACCCGCTCCGCACTCATAGAAGAAAGAATTTCACATTTGAATTTCGCCGAATTCCCTAGTCACTGTATAGTAACTTAGTAATACTTCTAGATAGCCCGTCCAATAGTATCAAAGTAATTTGAAACTGACTAGATTTTATTGCTAATTTTATCGAAGTTTGCTGGTGGTATTATTCAGAAAGTAAGAATCCTGTTATAAATTGAGCTTTCGAGTCCTCATCGTTCTTTAAAAAAAATGCTTAAGGCGTTATTCTGAGACACACGTGTTTATTTAATTGCACTTAATTTGTTTATAATTTAGCCTAATACAAGTTCGACCGCCGACAACTACTGGAGAAATTCCGGTCACTTGATATCCGCACCAGCTGCAGTGGCAAATTTCGTTTTATGTATCCGCATTTTGGAACCAGAACTAAATATTGTTTATTTCATGCTTATTACTTTTTTGTATATACACTTAATTGAAATACCACTTTTATTTTTTCAATAGTTAAAAACACAGTATATTGTTTAAATTGACTTCTTTGTCCGTTATTGATTTGAAATCTTATGCTTAATGTTGGATTAGTAAATCCTCAACTTGGCTCTGAACTACTCACAATAAGATCTACGAAACTCAGGAAACGCCAGTGCCGGCCGCAGTAAGCCGAATACAAAGTAGTTATGTTGATTGATTGATCACTTCGAGTAAAAATCGACCATTTTCTTATGCGTATGAGCATCTAACAGACCTGGGAGTACCGTAAGGTTCAGTGATAGGTCCCCTCACATTTATGCCGTTTGTTAACAACCACCCCTAACAATAACAAGAGTTAAACTTGTGTTTTCTGACGATAAGTTTGTAGCTATCTCAGCCCTTAACTTCATACTCAACATCATTAAAACTCCAACGGACGCAAACGCGCTGTAAGCGCGCGCAGCGCCGGTAAGAGCGCGTTAGCGCTTTCCGACCCGTGTAGTCTCACTCGCGCAGCCCGCTACGCACATGAGGGTGCGGTAGTGAGTTTACAATACTTTCTGCCGCATGCCGACCAATCACGAAAAACGGGCGAAATTTCCTACCTTTGCTTTAGCAGACACGGGTATGACGTCATACAGTTTACTAGCTTGTTTGCCGATTTCAAGGCTGCTTTAACAATGAGTCTCGGTAGTGTAGAGGCGTGAAGCGCCGTCTAGCAAAGCAGGGGGTCTGCGTTCGATTACGATCAACGCCGTTGTTTTTTTTTTAATTTTTAATTTTATATACTGCTTTTTTAAAACAATGTTTTTGGTCTTTACTGTCTACCGAAGGTTATAGTTAAGAATAGTTATATTTAAACAAAATACGAGAACAAAGTTGCATTCACTCACTGATAATGCGCGCAAAGCAAAAGCAAAAGTAAAAATGCTGGCTTGTTGCCAAACGTAACTGCATCTTGGGTTGCTTAACCAGTAGGCGTATTTTTTGAATTTGGCGCAATTTGTAAACTACGCCCCTTCTTCGTGATTGGTCGGCATGAGGCAGAATTTAATATATCCTGCGGTAGTGCCCGAGCCGTGTACTACGTTCCTGTCTCGACCGCACACTTCTCTATTCTCCTTCTGCGCATAGAGCGTTATTGCACAGCTATGCATTAAAAATCTCCCTTACATGCTGGAAGAGTAATACGTAATTAATACAATGTATTGGACATTTCACATCTGAAAATTCTCGCAGCAACGTGGATAAAGTGATCTTATCTTATCTTATTACGAAAATTCTAAATTTTTCAGAACCAACTTTTCCAAAAAATTTCAATATTATCGAAAATTTTTTAAAGTTTCCAATATTTCGAATATAACGGAAATTTTC
Source organism: Ctenicera cuprea (assembly GCA_958336395.1). Lineage (NCBI taxonomy): Eukaryota > Metazoa > Arthropoda > Insecta > Coleoptera > Elateridae > Ctenicera > Ctenicera cuprea. The sequence continues at coordinate 12,009,087 of OY284495.1, read as the reverse complement.
AAATTTATTTGATTCAATATATTATTAGTTTCCGAAATTTGCTAAATTCTCAGTTTTTTTAACATTTTCAATATTATCTTGTTTAAAGACGATAAACTTGTCATTATTAATTAATTAAAGTTAGCATTTTTAATAATATTTTTACAATAAATAGAAAGCTATTTGTAGCTCATAATTATTGCAGAACGCTTACGTAAGAATGCCATTTTGTCATATTTTGTTACAAATTTATTTTTTCGAGTGTGACCCACTTATTAGGTTTCACAGCACTCTATCTTCTCCACCTTGAAGAAATGCTTATACATTTTACAGAGATAATCTACATTTATAGACATAAAATATGAAGCAGTACTTACCAATAAAAAGAGCACAGTCACAAAATTGTTGGTACACTGTTCAGTAATTCTGCAGATTACTATTATACTTATGTATTTTGCATCTAAAATTGTACGCAGTATCCTTCTCCACAATAACAACAACAACAACAAAATGTTATTATTTGCAGACAAGAACAGCAGTCCCGAAATGCTAAAATCTGAATTAAAACTGGCTATAATCTGGAGGTCAAACGAATTTTGTGCATTAATAAGAATTAATGCTTTAATGTGAAGAAACATTTAACTGCGAAAGTAATTACTTCCTAATTCTACAGTTTTCTAGTCTATTCTTAAGCAACCCAGTAGCATCTATCTGTATTTCTGGAGTATTTTACTGCAACCGTATTTCACCCCTGTTAAAGTCGTTCATTAGAGACCAACAAATTTAAGTTTGCATCCTTCAAGTAAAATTGAGCACATTGCATATTTACTTGGTAAATACTTAGAATTTAAACTGATAAACTGTTGTTGTCTGTTAAAAAAACAAGTATATAAATGAACTATTGGCCCGGTTTCAAAGTTTATATTACGCAAGAAACGTTATTATACATAATTTAGAATGAGGGTGATAAGCTTACAAAATTTAAATAAAATCGGGTGGCCAATTTTATGTGCAATATTTTTTTGAAAATTTGCCGAAACTTTGGAAATTTTGTGCACAGTAACATTGTCTCTCTATAAGGCTATTACGATAAAATATTTGAACGCCATCTGTCAACTTGTTTTTGAGTAATAAGGTGCTAAAATCAAAATTTTCAAAAAGTCGTAGCGGCCGCCATTTTAAAGCTAGAAAGTTCGAAAAATAGCTTTCTGTTTGCCCTTAAGTTTTCTATCAGATTCCGTTTACAAATTTATAAAATTTAGGTTAGAAAAAAAATGCTACCAAAAAAACTGTTTTGGTTTCCGTTTTTGGATTTTTTCCAAAAGCTTATTTTGTCGAAGGATTTTAGAGAATCCGTTACATTCCAAAGCGCATTAAAATCGGCCCATCCGTTCGCAAGATATGAGGCGTACACAAACACATAGACACACACGTGCCCACCCACCCACAGCCAGACATTTTGTAATTCATGTTTTTCCGTCAAAAACTAGAATTTGAAAATTTTCATAAAATCAATATATTCATATACTGAAAGTATAGGAAAGTAAAAATTACCATATACAGTTCTATGGAATATTTAAAACATACGGTATATTATCGGGTTTATAAAAGTCAATATTGTTGTAGATTATTTTGTTCTAAAACGTGTTTTAATTTTGAAAAAGTTTTGAAAAAGCAACCGTTTCGGAGTAATTTACAATTTTTTATAAAAAAACGCAAATTTCAAGATGGCGGCTAGTTTTTAACAAATTTCCGACAAACAGAATTATGGGGACTTTAAGTATGTTATTATGCATCACTAAAGAAATACAGTTCAAAAAAAAATTAGCTTGTCATTAATTAGTGCACCGTTCTACCCTAGATGTATGGGCTATTAAATGTCTTTCACTTACTTTGTGTCTATTTCCTTGCTTAACGTCGGTGATTCCCCTTAAAATCCAGGCAGGGTCACTTTCCGGAGCGTTTACTATAAAGTAAACGTAACACAAAACTGCGTTACGCACATTAAAACCCGCATAACCCATTCGCTAAATCATACGACCTTGTAACATTTTTCATACTGGGATATTAATAAATCTGACCTTGGAGGTTCTCGGTTTTTAAGTGTTATTTTGACATAAGTCAAATTATTTTTATTAATCAATTTGATCAAACCGAATTGCCCGTAGCCATTTTTGTGGCAATTCGGAACTATCGCGCTCATATACAGAAAATGACAATCCCACACGGCAACTTATTTACTGCCGCCTAATCTTATTGAAACGCTGTAAAGTCTCCTATCTCGTAATGCTCGTGCAGTCTTTTATCGTTACGTTGGACGTCACTTTTTGCAGATGCCATGCTCTCGCGCATTTTTCAAAATAAATGGGTAATTCTTTTAGAGAAAATTAGAGGGCATAAAAGATGCAATTTTGACCCAAACTAACAGACTCTCTATTTTGTTAAATAAGCGAGAAATCCCAATGTTGTACGTCGAATGCGACACAGCCTGTATACAGGGTGAGTCATATAAGTGTTACCCTACTATTATTTCGTAAACTATTGAAAATATCAAATTTAATTTTTAATAAAAGTTGTTCGTAATTAACTGTCAATTAACTTAAAATTATTTCCAATTATACTGGGTGTTTAGTTATGTCTGTACAGCATATTAGTTTATTGTTTTAAATAGAACACCCTGTATATTATTGCATTTTTTATTCTACATTCGATTCTTGATATAAAAATGTTAAAGTTAGTGGTTTTTGAGTTATTTGAGTTTTTTTCTGAAATTTTGGCATTTGTCAACAAATATTGCAAAATTAATATTTTAAATACCATAAAAGTTAAATATCAAAATAGAAATTTTTTTGAAATCTATAGTTCGTAAACTGAAAATAGTAATTTAGTATATGAAAGAATAAATTAGCAAAGCATTTCGCCTAAATTTTCCAATACTTATACAAAATAACTGCTTTTATATGTCTAATCACAATAATTACAGCACATCTAAGACCTATTTAGAGTTGTAGGGTTTTTGAATATAAACTCCTGTTAATCCTTCATTGCAAGAAAGTCTTCTTCTTCTTTTTTCTGTTAAGCTTTTTTTTCCTTCTTCTTTCTGTTAAGCTTTAGCTTGTGTTATCCAGATTGTATCGTGTCTTTGTTTAATTCAAGTTATTCCCTCTCTCCATCTCTTGTTCTTCCTTGTGGTCTGTTGTCTCTTGCATTCCATTCTCTTTTTCTTCTATTTATCCACTCTGTCATGTGTGGTACCTGACGTGATTAACGGATGTTTGTGTTTCTTATCCTTTCCATCCTGGTATTGCCAGTTATTTTTCTCAGTACTTTAATTTCGGCCACTTGCAACTTTTGTTTAGGGTTTGTTGTTTCTGCTGCCGTCTCTGTAGCATATGTCATTATGGGTTTTATGACTCCTTTATAGATCCTCGCCTTGGTGTCTTGTCTTAGGTATTTATTCCTCCATATAGTTTGGTTCAAACATCTCGCTATTCTTTCCGCTTTACTTATTTGCTCATCTATTTCTTTGTTTAGATCGCCATAACTAAATAGCGGCACCCCTAAATATCTGAATTTCATTACTTGTTCAATTGACTTGTTGTTATTGACTAATTTGCATCTAATCGGTTCTTTGGCTATTGCCATGGCTTTCGTTTTCTCGATATTTCCATGTTAAACTTCTCACAGGCTGAGTTAAATTCAAATGGCATTCTTTGTAGGCTGTTTTCGTTTTTCGCAACCAATACCACGTCATCTGCATAACTTACGGCGTTTATTTTGTTTCTCCCCATTTTGTATCCCTCCATGTTCCTTAGGGATTTCAGGATTTCGTCCAGTATGAAAATAAATAATGTCGGGCCCAAAAAATCCCCTCGTTTTATACCATTTTCTGCTGCTATTGGTGCGGAGAGCCCCTCTGGGCATTTTATTTTCACTTGGCCGTCTGTATGGATATCTTCTACGGTTCTAATTATTTGAACAGGTACTTTTCATTGAATGAGTAATGTTAACACATGGTGTAGTTGTATTCGGCCAAATGCATTTGACAAGTCTATAAAGCATAAGTAGACTGGTTTATTGTATTCTAGCGATTTTTCCATTAACTGTCGTATTATAAAGATTGCGTCTGTGCAAGACCTTCCACTTCGGAATCCCTGTTGTTCGTCCTCCAATTTTAGTTTTTTGTTCAGTCTGTTGTTAATGATTCTTGTTGTGAGTTTCATTGTTGTACTCAGAAGGTTTCTTCCTCTGTAATTTTCTGGGAATTTTTTGTCACCTTTTTTGAAAATAGGAATCGTGATGTTTGTCCTTTATTCATCTGGTATGGATTGTGTGCTTATTATTTTTTGTATTAGTTTTGTGACTTCTACTAATTTTTTTCCTCCGTATTTGAGTAATTCATTGGGTATTCCTTCTTCTCCCGGTAATTTTCTGTTTCTCAATTTTGCTACAGTTTCTTGCACTTCTTCTTTTGTTATTTTGACATTCTCGTTATTCACTTCCTCTTCTTCCCATGTTACCATCCTTCTTTCCTCCTCATATATAAACAGTGTTTTGAAATGTTCTTCCCATTCATTTACTCCTATCTTTTTTGTTTCAACATACTCTTTTGTTTCGATCCTTTGCGTTCGAATAACTCGCCAAATTTGTTTCTGTGTTCCATAGAAATCATGTTCCATTTGTTTCGAGAACTTCTCCCAATAGTTCTGTTTTATTTCTCTTATTCTTGAGTTCACTTGGTTTCTTATCCGTTTGTATCTTTCATATTCTGGTATAGTTTTCACTTGTTTGTATGTTAGATATGCTATTTTTTTTTGTTGCGCTAGCGTTTTTACCTCTTCACGAAACCTTAATGTTTTTCGGTTGGCCGTATCTTTGTTAATATTTAGCTGTCTTCTTCCTAGGGCTTCATTTGCGGCGTTTGTCATATTGTTTTTTACCTTCTGCCAGCTTTCGTTCACTGTATCTTCATTTATAATTTTATTTTGATTAGTATGTGCCTCTAGCCGGTTCTTGTACAACGCTTTCGTTGTTTCATCGTTTATCGATTCAGTGTTTATCTTGGACTCATATTTTGGGGTCGCTTTCTTTGACTCGGTCTTAGTTTACCCAGCACTAGGCTGTGATCGCTTCCTATATCTGCCGCAGATAGGCTCCTTATGTCTAGTATTTGTGTTGGATGAATCTTTCGATTGGTAATTATGTAATCAATTATGGATTGTCTTCCCCTCGTGTCTTGCGAAGTATATTTGTATTGTGGTTTGTGATCGAAAAAAGTATTGTTGATGCGTATTTCATTGTCTGCGCAAAAGGTTGTTCTGGCCGTTTTCGTTTACTATATATTCATTAAAGCGTTGTTTGATGTCTGGTATTACATTGTTCCCGATTCTTGCATTAAAATCTCCCATTATTATGATTGATTCCTGCATTTATCGATTCCACAACTTGATGGAGTTCGTCATAAAACGTCTCTTTTTCGTGTAGTGGCTTACTATCATCTGGGGCATATACCGATATGATGTTAACTGTATTTTTTGTGGCTTCTTACTTGATGGCTAATATTCTCTTCGATATTTTTTATTGCGTCTTTATACTTATCATGAATTAGTATACCGACTTCCTCTTTGGCTCTCGATTCTTTCTTAACTCCACTATATATCATAATGTACTCGTTTTAAGATGTTGTTCCTTTTTCTTTTTTTTTTGTTTCTGATATGCAGCATACATCTATTTTATTTTTCTGCAACTCCATGATGACCTCTTGATCTCTGCCATTCCAAGATCGTATGTTCCACGTTGCAATTCTTTCTGGTGCTATGAGCATATTTAAGGTACATGTACAGGTAGGTTGCTAGCCTGGTCTGTAGAAGTCCCTCCTCCTTTCTCAACCGGGCTTGGGACCGGCTATGGCGGAGTTGCAAAAAAGACAAATAACAAAAGTCATAACTCATAAACTACGTGAGTAGCAATTTCAGCACATTATGCTGTGATTCCACTATGTTCATCTCGTACGCAGTACGTGCTTTGCTATCTACTTTGTGCACTCACAAGTTGTCATGGTTGTTCCTATGCTGATTAAGTTGCGACGGAGAAGATTGATTTAAATCAATTTTTTGATTTTTGTAAAAAAAGATTCCTCGTGATTTAAAAAATACTGAAAACACATGAAGAAAGTTTTTCGCCAAAATTAGAGAAGGATGTGGAAAATTGACCCTCCTGAATATTACCGCACTTAAAAATAAAGTTCTTAATCTTCCTCTATCATTACCCATGAGCAAATTTAGATTAAACAGAAATTTTTATCGTAGTTATTCAAGATCTGTGTCTATCGACAGTGCTATATTCTTTTTTTTATCGTTGATGGTTAGCGAGACAAATCCTTCAAACTGTAATAACGCAGTATTTATTTTAGCATTTATTGTATTGAAATGTATTGAAATAAATTTTACCTGGGCGTCTGCTTGCATTTAACGCGTGGCCTCGAATCATCCGCGCCAAACGGAGCGAAAAACCCGCTTGTAAGTTTAGTTTAGCACGCAATAAAATTTTGTTACAGTTGTTCTAGTATTTATTTCGCTAAACTGTGTTTTGATTTTAAATGAATTTTACCGCAGCTTCTAAGTTAATAATGTATTACTTATTCTAGAATTTATCGTATTGAACTACTTGTTATTTTAGCATTAAAATTAGTTTTACCAGGGCCGGCAATACAGTTTTGCACGTGACCTTGATATGTACGTAAAAAAGCGAGACGAGGTCTCCGCTCTAAAACTGAGTTTACAAAGCGCAGATTTTTGTTAATGTTTCAATCCCCACTATGCAAGTTGTCTATATTGCTTTATACCGTGGGAAGCACAGTTCTAGTCAACAAGTCATTTTCTCATAGTTTTAGCTCCATGTCTACACCAAGACAACAAGCAGAGGTAATCGATTCTAAGAGGTATACTGAGTAAGTAATATTTGAGTCATTCTGGTGATTTTTCCTTTAATTGTGTTATCGTGTATATTACCTGTTATTCCGTTTCAACTCTATCTTTTCATTCCTAGTCTGTCGCAACCGTGTGACATGAGGCAGATTCTTTCTCTTGTTTGTTTTGCTTCTTTCTAATCTGTTGCGGACGTTAGCCACGAGGCAGACCGTCCCTCTCTTTTTTCATACTAGTCTGTCGCGGCCGTTTGACACAAGGCACTTTTCTTTCTTACATACGTCACAGTCCCGTTTGTCCGCTATACCCGTCTTACCCCTTTGCTTTTAAGTACGTTTACAGCAAAACGATTAATTGTTACTTGGTTAGTGATCTGCTACCGTTTGCTACCGTAGACTACTGTACCTTAATTGGTTATTGGGTTACGGTTTGCTGCCGTAAACTACTGTATCTTACTTGCTGCTGTAGGCTACCGTTTGCTGAAGTGGACTACTGTATCTAAGTTGCTACAGTAGGCTTCCGTTTCTTATCCGCTACCGTTTGTTACCGTCTGCTATCGTAACTTGCTTGCTACCGTATTTTACCTGCTACCGTTTGCCACCGTATTGCTACCGTACCGTTTCCGTATTTTGCTGTATTGCTCCCGCCGCATTTTGCCTTGCTTGGCTTGTAATACCTTGCCTTTTTAATGTAATTAATATGTTTTGTAAATAGTTGCCTATAAATAGCCTGTTGCTGGATTTTAATCAATATACGGTTTAATGCTGTAGTTGTTTTGCTTATTAATATTTTATGAACACGAATAGTTTTGGTAAATAAAGCTATTTAAACCCCTGGAGACCGTCATCGTCACTGCAGTTACGACTGATTGGGAAAAAAACCTTCCTCAAAAGCGCAGTCACATTGGAGAAAAACCTTTTGCAAAAATGCAATTCTACTAGAGAAAAGCTCTCGCGCAGTGAGGCCCGTTTGGAGAGAACTCTATTATAAAATCCTGGCGCCCCAGCATTTCACCGAGGTTGTACGCACAAGCCAACGTACAATCCCACCCGCAACACCGATCACGTAATCAAAGAGCGTCACAAAACCAAACGGAAATGTCTTACTCTGTATATGCAAGAAACGTTAACACCTATTTTCGTCCGGGCTGCGTATCTGCATGTTTGCCAAACTTATTTAAATAAAATATTTTGTTGTTGAACTACTATTAAGGGAATGTATTGAAAATGTGAAACACAATTATTTGATTGAAAAAAATACGATACACTTTTGTTGTAATTCTGATAATACTTATTTTCCCTTATTTATGTGAGAACAACTTAATTTTCAACCACTTGATTGTTCCGTAACTTGCTAAATTTTATTAGTCAGATATTTTAAAATATATTGTACCAAAATATTGGTGAAAATTTTACAAAACTGCCTATTTAAAAAACTTAGTTTGCATTCTAAAAACAATTTTGTTGTCAATATAGTGTGAGTAAATCGTCAACGGCCAAACATGTTTTACACTATAGTAAGTTATTGCTTAATTTTGTTTTATCATAAATCCTTGACCGTTCTTAACACACAAAGACAATATTGACGAATAAAATGCAGACCAAACCGCTTTACAAGAACATTATGAAACAAAAACAAAACAAAATAGTATATTATGCAACGAATCTATAATGATAGCTATTAATACACGAGTAACGAGTGTATTAATAGCCATTATATAAGAGGTGCATACACTATTTTTTGTACGACTAATTAATTTCAAAAAATATTTATTAAAATAGTTTCTTTATTCAAAAAAATTCAAATTGTTTTGCGATGTTAACAGTCAACAACACTTGTTACCATGGTTACCAACTGCTATTGGTCAGTTTGGGTCATTTCCTAATAAAAACCTGTATCGCAAGGGGTATCATTTTTGTATAAGCAGCGCACACTTACTAAGTATATTAAAACATGGAAATAGAAAAATTTAATTTTGGAATCATGTATTATTTTTGGAAAAGAAAAAATTTTAAATGTATGAAATGGCACATAATTAGAAAAATGACACAGTAAACGAATAAAAATACGTTGACGAATTCAGCAATATTTATAACATATGCAAATTTAGAACACTGGAATTTCTAAATCAATGCTGCAATTAAGTACGTATAAACAAGTATCAGCTTAGTCAGTCTTCGTAATTAATTGCTTCATTTAAATATGTTTTAATGAAACTCGTATAGTGCATAATTATATAATGAACAAAAAGTGCATGCTACATAAAATTAGTGGCGGTGAAATTTGTACCTGTTATTTAAATCGTGTTTGTGGATTGGCTGTACACAATCAATCAATCAATCCCTGGGCGTGTGCATGTGTGTGGGTGGGAGTGTGTCTATCTGTCAGTCTGTCTGTTTGTCTGTATACACTTCCTAGTCTACGCGCCCTAACGCAGAAAACCCAAATCAGGCTCAACAAGATGACCCAGCAAGAAAACGAGGTTGGTCCGCCAAAAACAATTTCTGAATTTTGAAAATAATTAAAATTACCAAAAACTTACAACTTTTGTAAATTTCCAACAAATAAATAATTAAAATATATAAATTTGTAAAATATACAAACATTTTTAAATTTTCAATACTTTATTTATATTTAAACATTTTCAAAGTTTCTAAAAATTTTCAAAAATTTAAAATATTTACTCAAAACAAATAAAATTTCCTAAAATTCACAAAATTTAAAAAAATATTAACGTTATAATTTTCAAATTTTTCAGAATAAAATTTACAAAATTTTTAATATTTCCAAACTTTTCAAAAAGTTAAAAAATACGTAATGATTTCCAATCATTAGAATTTTCAAAATTGTGCAATTTCACAATTTTTAACATTTTTGAAAATGCAATATTTAAAAAAATTTCAATAAACTGCCAAAATTGCCATAATTTGCAAAAATTATTATTTTTTTCAAATATTTTTAAACTCTTCCTAATTTTTAGTAATAATAATATATAAAAATTTCACTATATTCAATTTTCTAAAAATAAAAAAAAAGAAATTTTTAAATTTTTACAAAACAGTTCGTATAAATCATATTTAATTTTTTTGAACAATTGTTAAAATTTTATTTGTTTTCATAAAATTATCAGAATTTTCGAAGTAATTCAAAAATTTAAAAAAATTTTAATAAATGCGTGCCGTGGCGGTTGCCCGACAGCTTTTGTTAAATGAGGGAGAGAAGGGTGCTCAACTTCAATGTAGACGCGCTTGGGAAAGAACTTTAGCTTCGTATTCTACGCATGTCAAATAGCCGATCTGCGAAACACGATCTTCCTACTACCTAGTTAATTGCTTAATTATCAAAAACTTTTTTAATATAAATTTTTTTTTAATTTTGCCAAATTTACCGAATTTTAAAAATTATTAGAATTACCAAATACTTACAACTTTTGTAAATTTCCAAAAAATTTAAAAGTTTTAACTTTTCAGAAATTTGTAAAATATACAAACATTTTTTAAATTTTAAATACTTTTATATCCAAACATTTTCTAAAAATTTTCGAAGAGTTAAAAGACTCAAAAATAAATAAAATTTCCAAAAATTCACAAAATTTAAAGTTATAATTTTCAAATCGTTTCAAAATTTTCAAAACCTCCCTAATTTTTCAAGATTGTGAATTTCTTTTTACTTTTTCAGAATAAAATTTACAAAATTTTCAGTATTTCCAAAATTTTCAAAAATTTAAAAACACGTAATAATCCATACGTATATATAAAAGCACAAAGGGTTTTTTTCTCCGGTTCCTCCAGCGGCTACCGCTTCACTAATTTGGACCATTTTTTTTTTTCAATGAAAAGTCTCTATCCACAGATGGAACATGAAACATTTTTATATTTTTATTCTACGTCGATTTTTTAATAATAATTATTTTAATTTATAATATATATGAAGTTCGGCTAGACGCGCGTCACTTGGGGCGCCATCTACAATAACGTCGCGTGTCATTATTGGAACTAATGCATCACGTGACTTGACATTTCGCCGGTTCTGTCAACGCTGTCTGTCTGTCAGTGCATTGTGCGCTGGGGTAACACTAGTTTTCAATAATTAGAACTTGTGCAATTTCAAAATTTTTAACATTTTTGAAAATGCAATATTTAAAAATTTTTAATAAATTGCCAAAATTTCCATAATTTTCAAAAATTATTGTTTCAAATATTTTTAAACACTTAGTAATTTTTAGTAATAGTAACAAATAAAAATTTCACTATAATCAGTTTACTAAACATTAAAAAAAATGAAAATTTTTAAATTTCTGTATTTCATAAAATTGTCAGAATTTTCGAATACAAAATTTTTTTTAAATTTTAATAAATGCCCAACAGCTTTTTTTAAATTAACGTAAACGTCAATAATGTAAAAATGAAAGACATTTTTAATTTACGTTTTTTTACAAGACTATACTAAAACGTGTTAATCTATTCTTGCTTTCATACTAGTATTGAGTATAAATAATGAAATACTTTAACGATAACAATAACAATTTTGTTGAAGTTTTAAAGTATTTTATTATTTATACTCAATATGAACTTCAACAAAGTAAAGCTACAACTTATAAATAAATATAGTATTTTTGCGTGTTTTTGGGAGTTTTCTTTTTGTCTTACTGCTGATCTTATTATTGTGGTGTTTTATGGTATATTCCGTATTATACCATTCACGAACTATCAGCGTACGAAATTTTTCTACGGTTGCTTTTATTTTTGAGACTATTCTTACGTAACACAATCTGTTACAGAATTATATAAGTTTAACTACGTTTCAACTGTTTTTCAAAAAACCGGAGTAGAAGTCGCTTCTTGTTTTTTGCCGCTAATTCTTTTGACGTTAGTAAACCTGCACGAATTAATTTATTCCAAATTAAAAACATGCGCTGTCAATTAAAATCATAAATTAAACAAAATGGTTTAGGAATATGTCCACGCTAATAAAAATAAAAACCTCTAAGCATACCAAAACGAGCCAAACTTTCCCCTTGAGTTTTCCACTGTAAATTACGTTTCGCATTGATTTTCTACTATTTTTTCTAGTTACTCTACGCATCTTCTCTTCGATCATCTCTTGTTTTTTCTTTTCTTACATTTCTTCCAACGTTTCTGGTATAATATCTATTAAATTCGCGATACTTTCGAAAATTTCCAAATCGACAATAATTATGGAAATTTATAAATTTTAGAATAATTTCAAATTTGAAAATATTTGAAGTTTAATAAATTTTTAATTTTTAGTATATCAAAATTTTTAAAATGTTCAAAAATTTAAAACTATAAAACTGTTGGGAGTTTTTAAAATTTGCATAACTATCCAACTTCTTTAATTTCGAAAGCGCTTTGTCGATTAACTGCGGATTTTTCTATGAATGATTGGCTGCATATTTCATACCATTTTCAATTGCATTATGTTTTGGGTGTTGTTTTTAAAGCTAGGCCTTTCTGGTAGATCTTTTTTGTTTTTGATGTCGTTTGTGCGACTAATATAATGTTTTGCAGGATGATATAATTTTAACTATGTTTTAGCTGTTTTTTAATTTATTCATTTGTTAATTTAAACTAAATTCTAAGTTACTTTTTCTTTTATTTAGTTTTTTTGCGTTAATTTTCTCGACGTTAGTACCATTCTAGGAATTAATTTGAATCTAATAAAATCATTAATTACAATCATTAATTAAACAACACGTTTTAGTAATGTATTGTTAAATCAAGGTTAATAATAAATGCATCTATTTCCTTCTGCAACAATTAGTAAAGTAAGGCAGTGTCACAGAAGCGGGCTATCAGTCAGGACAAATTTAGAAAAGGTAAGAAAACTTTTATTTACTGCTGATTGCATTAATCTACCTTAACCGTATACAATTTTGAATTGCGAAAATGCTATAAAACAATTTTATATTTATTAGCTTACTTTTTTCGTAAATATAAAAATGTATTTTGCATTATGTGTAAATTTTCTTGAATAAACTGTGTTGTAAAGCTTACTGAAAATAAATATTTTCAAAAAATATTAAATGTATCTAATATTTAATTTTAAAATTTTTTCTTTATTTTTTTATCATAAAATTGTTGTGTTGCGCCTTTTTTTAAAATTTTTAAATTAATATTTGTAAGGCCTAGAGCTGTGAAACAGATGCTATACAGGGTGTCGAAGATAAGGGGTCCATGCATAGGAATTCAAAGAATTATTCAGCATCTCCGTACTATCTTAGTACTAGTTTTATGATCCAAATTCAAATACTCGAATTTTGGCTTAATTTTTTCAGGTTGAAAAACTAAAATTTTTAGTTTTCGCTTTTGGTGTGTAGTTTGGTTATTATCAAAGCGGGTTTGACATTAGTAAGACATTTTTTAAACAGATTTCGAATTTTAAATCAAAATTTTTATTGGTCGTTAATCAAATACTTAAGATAGTGACATTAACTTCGCCTTTTTAAATATGCGCCAACGGCGGTTATATAACTATTGGATAGAGCTATATTGTCCCCCTTTTTCTGATATGTGATCGTGCAGTACCGTAGATGTTTTTATTTACAAATTTTAAATGTATTATTTAAAATTTATCAAGTATATGCTTGATTACTTATTTATTTGCGATGATCGGTGTCGGATCTACGTTGTGTTTTAATTATTGCTCATGGCTGATTTACCCTGTCTTTATCGAGGTTAAAAAGGATAAGATTTTAAGCTGATTTAAACAACAGTAAACCGTTTGAAGAATTTATTTATTTATGTGGTGCAAATATTGGTGTTATGAGTGCGAGAACCATTTATATATAATTTGCCGGTCAGTTGTATCGAGTAAAGTTGCCAATCCAAATATTTACCCCAGTTTTACCTATACTGATACTTCTATTTGGGACTGTTTATAAATGTCGAGTATTGTGCAGTTTACGTAAGTAACTGGATGCTCTTCATAGGAACACCGTGTGCTATCACTCATTTGTACGCAATGCTCCAGCCTGATTAGCTCTCATCCTAACAGCGCCTTGGCCGTTACGCCTAATTCCCGAAGGACAATAGCGCCGCTTCCCAATATGCCTAGCAATTTAACCCAATAACAGCTATTGATTACGTACCAATGTGTAACAACACGCGAAATGAGCGTCTTGCCGCAACCAATATGGAAATAGCGCCGTCACTCACTCCAATCGGCTTCCCTGCAATAGCGCCTCAGTTGCAACGCCTAATTCCCGAAGGACAATAGCGCCGCTTTTGATACGCCTAATCAGGTACACCGACAAGAATAAGCATCTACGCCTAAGCCTATTTGATTTTGGCAAAATGCTCTTCGTAGCCCTAAACCCACGAAGATAACATTTTATTTTAAAGTTGCAAGTCCCAGACTAGTAATATTGTAACAGAATGTTAGCAATAATGCTTACAAACTGACGTTAAGGTTTCAGCGAACTGAGTGATCTTTGAGAATCAGAAGATTGATCCCTTCCTTTAGGGAACATACTCTTTTATTAAAATTAATGCCCATCCTCCAAGGGGTTGGACTTGTTTCTTTTTCCAATAAAATTACAGCCCCACTCTTTTTATATATATTTTATGAAACGACCACCTGCTTAAGATTAACTAAGACTAAATCACAGCAATTTAGCTAAGTCAAGTGATCACTGTTAACTAAAGTCCGTATTTGCTGAAAGAAATATAATATTCCTGTAAATAAATCAAAGTTATTAGACAAGTACATTACGTTTTCGGGGAGCTCCCACTTTAAAGTATAAAACAATACAATTAATCAAAATCAGATACAAATTATTTATTCTCGGGCAACGCACCTTTACAGATATAAGGTTTGATGGGTTTATTTCCACAAATAACGGAGTTATAAGCAAAAATCTATTTTCTCATAGTAGGCTGTGAAAAACTGTTTTTTTTTTCTAATACGCTAAAAATTACCAAAAAGCAAACAATAAACAAAGAGCTGCATTTGTTTCATTTAGAGTTAATCAGTTTATCTTCCCAAATAATAACGTTACAGAGGAGAAACTGTTCATGGTAGGCTGCGAAAAACACCTGAATGTTTTAGTGAAAAAAAATTTTAACGGAAACAAATGCAGCCCTTTGTTTTTTGTTTTTGTTATTTTCAGCTTACTACAAGAAAAGTTTCTCACACCCTACTACGAGAAAATAGTGTTTTATTTATAACTCCGTTATTTATAAAAGTAGACCATCAAACCTTACATCAGAGAAAAGAGAAAAAATACGTTCTATCCAATGATTTCATGGCCGCCTTAGATGCATATTTAAAAAAGCCAAGTTAATGTCATTGTCGTAAAAATTTAACAACCTTTAAAAATTTTAATTTCAGATCGAAATCTGTGTAAAAAAGTGGCTTAATAATGTCAAAACCGCTTTGCGTTATCTTTGATAATAACCAAATTATACACAAAAGGCGAAACCTGATAATTTTAGTTTTTTCAACCTGTAGTAAAAATTACGCATACATTCTAGGATTTGAATGTAAATCGTAGCATTGCTTGAGATGCTGAATCATTTTTCTCATTTAACCGAATCTCTATCTCTCACCGTTTAAAAGATCCCCATGCATGGACCCCTTATCTTGGACACCCTGTATAACGTTATTACGTCGTCTATAAACCCTAGCTTCTTATTTTTTATTTTATTGAATTTATTTTTTTTTAAACTTGTAATTACTTATTTAAAATATAAAATTTGAAACCTCAAACTCTAATATTTCAATTCTGAAAATTGTCTTTTCAGTTTTCCTTTACTCTCGAATTATTGTTATACAATAAAATAAAATTTAATTTCTGTTTCGTATGAAACGCAGTTATACTGAATTAAACATTTATTGTCATCAAAATTATAATTTTTCGGAAAATAATTTTGTACGCTCAAAAATATTTAATAATTTATTTTTTGATGTCAAAACTTGAATTTTTGATGTCAAATATCACGTATGAAAATTATTTTGTTAATGTAGGAATTAAAAAAAAACTATTAATTTATTAACAGATATGCAATAGACCGAAATAAATTAATAAATATGAACAAGCTGATATTTAAAATCAGCATATATTTATTTATTTTAATTTTTTAGAAATAAAACAATTCTTAACTTCAACAGGTTTTAGATTTTAGCCTTATACGTATTTCGACATGTTCGGCAAGATTAAAAAAGAACAATTGGTGTTATAAATCTTCATAGCTTGATCTTGGTTTTCTATACTTACGTCTAGATCACTTGATTTTTCATTCCAAAACGTCCAATATGTGTGAATTTAAGAGATCAATTTGTTCATTCATTAAAGGTACAGATTTTAAATGTTTGGAAATTTAGAAAGCTTGTAGTATATCTAATTTACGTTTATCATCACAAAAGTGTAAACATTTTATAGTGTTATTAGACGTCATTGAATGCTTGTGTTGTAATAAGTGTTTAGCGTAGATGTATGCGGTATTATCCAACGTACGTATTCCTTGTACCTAATATCAAAATGTCTAATTGTTTGTTCTATATAAATCGAATTACAGTGCGAGCAATTTAATTTATAAATGCCTGATTTTGATAAATTGTCTGTTTTTTCTTTAGCATTAAACAAAGTGTTTAATATGTTTTTTGTTGTTTTAAGAGTTATTTATTTGTTTTGTTTATAATTCTGGCAATTTTCTGATTGATTGCCAAAATATAGAATTGATGCATATTTAATTTTATCTGTTGAAGTAGTTGGATACATTATTTGAATAGCTAATATATAATATTTCTCTTTAATTGGTGTATTAATAAGTTGAGTATTATAACCATTATTGTACGCAATTTGTTTAATAATCGAAATTTTTCTATTATAACTAATTTACCCTAAAGGAATCGTTAAAGCCCTATGTATCATGGACCCTGCTGCTAATTTATGGTTATAATACTTATTGATACACTAATTAAACAGAAAGAATATAAATTAGCTATACAACTACTTTGTCATATAATACGAAATGCGCGTCAATACCATATTTTGGCAATAAATCCGAAATAATTGCCAAAATTTTAAACAAAACAAATAAATGTAAAATAACTTTTAAAATAACAGAAAACGTCTTAAGCATTTTTTTTAATGCTAAAGAAAAAACAGACAATTTACTAAAATCAGGCATTTATAAATTAAATTGCTCGCACTGTAATTCGGTTTATAAAGGACAAACAATTAGAAATTTTGATATTAGGTACAAGGAACCCGTACGCTGTTACAAACATAAACACCCACATAAATCCAATTATGCTAAACACTTATTAGAACACAATCATTCAATGACATCTAATAACACTGTAAATTATTTACACTTTTGCGGTGATAAACGTAAGTTGGATATACTAGAAGCACCTGAAATTCACAAACATTTAAAATCTGTACCTTTAATAAATGATCAAATTGATCTCTTAATTCATCATTATTGGACGTTTTGGAATGAGAAATCAAGTCATCTGGACGCAGGTATGGAAAACCAAGATCAAGTTATAAAGATATTGCTATGATATGCGTGGTCTTGTATTTACTAGAAAAACAATTACCTAAATGCTTGCAATTCACGCAATTCCAAACTATATTTTCTATGAGACTCTTTATTAACATTCTCAGTGTCGTTATTAAGCTTGGAAGTACAGTTATTACTGAATATGAATCAAAAAGAAAAAAAACACAAAATAATATCAACGTTACATAAGGTTTTACTCAATAAATCAATTTTTTGATCAAATTTTCGAAAAATCAAACAATTTCTACTAAATACTATTGTTCTTAAAACCGAACACTTATCTTTGTGTCTCCTTATTGAGATATCCTTCACTCGACAAACGATGAATGTCCAATTCCCTCTTCTCTAGTTTGCAGGTTCCTCAAATAACCACAACACTCGCCTTTAGTTTGAATTCTCCTCTGGACTGCTTTTATGTTAATTTATACTTGGCTTTTCTATTATCATAACTGGAAACTCGTTCTGGATCGCTTTATATTTATTTATTCTTTTGGATTTTCCACAATTAGTTGACAAACACTTGTATCCGTTTTATAATAGGTTCTTTTAAATTCAAAGCCACTTTTATATTACTTTAAACTCGTTTTTCTTCTCTATTCATTCAGAGAATATAAAATCCTCTGTCTTTGTTTACAAAGACGAGTCGTACTAACTAAACAATTTTTTTATTCTTTTGTCTTCCCTCTTGATCTTTCATATTTTTTTAAACAAATAAATCTCGTGACAAAGAGTATTCTTTTATACATCTGTCAAATCGACATTCAAATCCATAACCCTACAAATGACATTTAACGATGCACAAAACAAGTCTTAAACTTCTTGTATATTAAACCTTTTAAACATTTCTGAACTAATTTTATAATTAAAATTAACATAAACAATAATCGTATCAATTTGATTGTGTTCTTCTTTCTTTCAGAGTAAACAAAACTTCACAAATATGAAATTATAGCATTATTACGCAACCCTGAGTTTATAAGTTTGAATAGCAAAACCTTACAGTCTTCACAAACCTCCAATCATAAATTGAATTGTAACAAGCATCCCAAAAATTGCCTTCCAGGAACTACACTACTTCAGTCAAAATATACAACTCCGAATATCATAGCAATATATTAATCCGATACCAACACCAATTGTTTACTTTTAATCTGGCCTCTGAAAATGACATGTCCAAATACGTTTAAGGCTAAAATAAAAAACCTGTTAAAGTTGGAAATTGTTTTATTTACAATAAATTGTATTCTTTAATTTAGGGGATGATAAGTCTCTTTTTTTCGAAATTTTAGTTTAGGGTTTGGGGTGTATTCAGGGGGGTTTAAAAATGTGCTTTAAAAAGAGGAGTAATTATAAATATAAATAGTAAGCCCAAAACGAAAATGACTTCGATGAGGTCGCATTTGCTGTATAACCTTGAAAACGAATACAATTCCTTACTTTTAACTTTGTATAGCGACGACTAAACTAAAAACAATAATGTAAAATTAAAATTTATTGTGCTGCTACAAGTGCACCTGAAGTAAGCAAAACACGTTTTTGTTTCAGATACAGATATATTGTAAAGTCACTTATCAATATGGTACGAGGGTACATAGAAAACATTTATAATTATTATCTTTGGACACTAACATTGTCAGGTAAAGTATTTTTTTAAACGAGTGGATTTTAAAATATCATTGCCCAGATACAGCAATCAGTAATTTAATAAACTGTATCTTTAAAAACTCGAAATACACACACCGATTTATATATACAGGGTTGGGCAAAAATACGGAACAATACAAATATCGTTAATACGGCAACCGCCATTTTGACAAAAATTTCTACATGAAAGTTACGATATACGGCAGATACAATGAAAGTATCGGCGCGGCGGTTTAAAAGGACTTCCGGTTTAGCCGGAAATATCACCTTTATTATTTTAAATGAAACACCCTGTATATTTTTTGATATATCGATAGAATTCTTTTTTGCGAGTTCAGTGATATAAGGTCTTATGCCTTTATTTTCAATAATCTAGAGATATTGAACAATAATGTTTCGTAATTGTTATCTAGCAGCTCATGAAAACAAAAGAATGTGAGAAGTTTAAACAGTTATGTTATGTTGTCAAATATGCTTGGTCCCTGTTGTGTTGTTTTGATATTTGATAGATTGGGCAGTGTGGTTGCAGTACTCATTTAATTAACCAAAATTAATTAAAACTGCTGAATTTAACATCAGAAATGGTTCAATTAACAGAAAGATTGCAAATTGTTAAATAAAGTACAAATTTCTTGCTGAGTTCTACGACGCTCACCAAAACCAACAAATTTGACAACTTTACAAAACTGTTTAGGCTTATCACATTCTTTTTTTTCATGAGCTGCTAGATAACAATTACGAAACATTATTGTTAAATATCTCTAGAATTATTAAAAATAAAGGCATAAAACCTTATACCACTGAACTCGCAAAAAAAAGTTCCATCGTTATATCAAAAAATATACAGGGTGTTCCATTTAAAATAAAAAAATTTATATCATTTCCGGCTAAACCGGAAGTCTCTTTAAAACGCGAATACCTTTATTGTATCCGCCGTATATCGGAACCTTTATGTAAAAAATTTTGTCAAAATCGCGGTTACTGTATTAAAGATATTTGCATTGTTCCGTACTTTTGCCCAACACTGTATAAAATATGTATAATGTTTGTAAATTATTAACTGTGTTTTAAAGTACTCATAAAAATAGATGATGGTATGTTTTCTAATTAGAACAGTAAATTTATTACAAGATGTGTGTTGTTCTAATTGTATTAAAAAAACTATCGTTTGCAGATAAATTGGTAAAATAGATTAATTGGTTAATTTTCAGATCCAAGAACGAAAGGATGGCTGCTAGTCGATTCTCCTTTACCTACATTATTTTATGTCGCTTTATATTTTGCAATCGTATGGATTGGACCTAAGATAATGCAAAATAAGAAACCTTACAAATTAACTTCAGAATTAATACTTTACAACCTTGCTATGACCATACTAAATTTGTATATATCTATACAAGTACGTACCTGTTTTTTTCCCTTGCAGCTTTTACGTAGAACACCGTTTTAGTTTTCTATAATATTTATTTACGTTAAAAACCGTTTTTGTGTCACAATTTGATTATGTGACGCCCAAAATTAAATTATTAGCCAGTAACAATTATTCTGTTTTTATAGAAAATTGATATTATTTAATTGTCAATAAATAAATAAGACGTCAATAAATAATTAACGGGTGTCAAAAGTATTAGTTTTTTGGGTAAGAAAATAATTTGCTGTCGTCTGTAAATCGTTTACACAATTTAGAATTACATTATAAATTATTATAACATTTTGGCGGTGAAAATGTATTTAATGCCGTCAAAAAATAATTTTTTAATGTCATTATTTGTTATATTGTTATTAATTATTGTTGAGTGTACTTTGGTAAGTGGATGCGATTGTACGTCCGCCCCCTTTTGACAGATAGCTCAACTATTAGTTAATATTGCAGTAAGTTTCTAGTCCACACTACTGCCAGAAATATCCCCACGTAAAAGCCAATAATTCATTGCCGTCACTTTGTGACGTCAAAAACTCATTCTACAATCTTACAACAACTTGCAATATGTTAATTTTATTTTTAGATTCTGACTGCTTCAATAAGGCTTAGATACAATTGGTTTTGCGAACCGTGTAGACAATCGAAACATCCTGACGAATTACAGGCACGTTACGTTCTGAATTATAACTCTCACTCGCTCTTTGTTAAATAATCTATTATTGGTAATGAAAATGTTTCAGATCGTAAACGCGTTGTGGTGGTACTATTTTTCAAAACTATTAGAATTTGCCGACACATTTTTCTTTATTTTGAGGAAAAAAGATCGGCAGCTTACTTTTCTACATATTTATCACCATTCTACTATGGTTCCGCTTTGGTGGATTGGAACAAAATGGGTGCCTAGTGGGTCATGTAAGTACATTAAAATAACATAAATATTTAAACTTTACTTATTGAAAATTGTTTTTCATTATAGCGGCTTTTCCAGCAATGATAAATGCGGGGGTTCACGTAGTTATGTACTCTTATTATGGTCTTTCGGCGTTGGGTCCGCATGTAGCTAAACATCTATGGTGGAAGAAATATTTAACTATTATTCAATTGGTAAGAAAACAAGTCCTATGGTATAATTACGTTTAAATAGTTTCAAACTGTATTATACAGACTATTCAATAAGAACCAGCTTTTAGTCAACTCTACCAAGGCCGAATCAGTTCTGTTCACAAGGAAAGGGAAATTCGCATTTATTAAAGGGCCTGTTTTTTTTTAAATATAACACTACAAAGTTCAGGTAAAGTTGGGTATCTAGAAGTCATCTTAGATTCCAAACTCGCCTGGGCAAGTCATATGAAAAGACAAAAGCAACAAGCCTCCTTCGCATATTTCTGGATGCGCTGAAAACATGGGGAATCATAGCCTAGAACTGTACAAACTTCTACAAGGCTATTGAACGCCCTCTGGTCACATATGCAGCTCTTGTATAGTGGCCGTATTGAAATGGCCTCCAAAAAACAGCAGTCATTTGGCTGCAAAGAATTGTCAATCTCTGCATAACGGGATCATTGTCTACAACCTCGTCACATGTTGGTGAAGGCCGAGTTCCAACCTGCGGCCTACAAGTTACGCTACACGGGTTAATGGAAACCCACACAGGAAAACATAAAACACTGCTAGAGTTTCTTTACAATTGAAGACGGCCAATCCTATCTTTCAAATGGTATCTTCTTTTTCTTCTTCTTCATCTTCTTACGGCGGCGCGGTAAGATGCAGCACGCAGGACTAATTGACCCAGTACTCGGAAACGAAATGCCGAGGTGCCGGAGCCTCAGTGCCATTAATCTGGAGCAGTAAATGTAGATATAGAGGGATGATTACTCCTCTTATCCAAAGAACCTGCACATGAAGTCGTTGACTACTCACATGGTGTTCAGGTGCTTTTTAAAAGGTGATAACCAGTCTGAAAACCTACCACGATCCTGATATGTTTCCTACTAAAGCGTAGGAGATGTTTGCAACGCCAAGATCAAGGATCTCGAATAAAAAACGCAGCCCTGGATGTCAGATCCAATTGCTTTTAAGCTGGAAGCGACTCCACTCCTTAGTCTCCTGCCTTGCGATAGTCCTGGAGACTCTGAGAGCCGGTTTTGAGCTAAAAAAGGGTTTCTGAGAGTTCTTCCCGGCCAAAGTATTGGCTTCTTCGTTTCCACTAATGTTACTGTCACCGGGCACCCAATTGTGTGAGCCAAGTCTGCTTAGTACCTCACGATAGTCTTTGACCAGCATTTATTTGGTTATAAAAAAACCAAAAGCCCCAGGGGCCACTTGGCTATCGCTACATATATAAATACGCTTATTATAGTACTATCTACGTTGGTTCTCCTAAGCGCAGATTAAGGTAGCAAAAATCTCTGCTTGAACACTGTGGCAAACTTGCCGAGGGCAAACGAAGGCTAGAATTACTGCTACAATAACCTGCACCGGAAACTTCTGC
This sequence comes from Ctenicera cuprea, assembly GCA_958336395.1. NCBI lineage: Eukaryota > Metazoa > Arthropoda > Insecta > Coleoptera > Elateridae > Ctenicera > Ctenicera cuprea. The sequence goes on along the minus strand of OY284495.1, from coordinate 11,986,092 downwards.
GGTCTTTGATCCGTCTGTAAATCAGACTAGGTTCGTCGACTTAAGAAGGACCTCAATTCGGATCCCGTCTTCCCTATCGGGAATGTCAATATTAAATGGTTTAGTAAAAGGGAGTACAGGTGGCATGCAAGTGGTATGAAGGTGGTAAATGGTGGTATAAATTCCTACTTCTGCTTTGATAAATCATGCGATACCCTCATCCAGAGCCGTGATAAATGATTATGAAAAGACTGATCCTTCTTTCAGCCCAGTGGCCTTGTGTGATTTAGAGACAGGTCATGGACTACCGCAATAGCGGGAGTTGGAGTATATAGAAAAAACCTAGACTCAAAATTATAATTGCTCTGGGAAAATACCCAATTGACTTGGCGGGACTTCCAAGGCCCCCCATTTAGGTGAGACACTTGTGCGTTTGCACACCAGACGCTGTTATTATACCAGTCATTAAATTAAACCCGCTACTAATTTATCTAGGCGGTGCAAAGTTGACCAGTACTAGATACTGCAAGTAGTTTAACTAGTAGGGGCAGCTTAGATTGTTCCAAAAAGTCCAATCAGTGATTGTATTGACTGGTACCATGGAGACCAAATCCGAGCCTGTCTTGGTCACGGCGGCGTAGGTATCGTGGCAACAGAGGAAGCCTGTACAGGCTCGACAGGTGAGCTGCGGTTTAGCTCGGGAACAGACCTGCTCTATAGAGATTTAGGTAACCTCTCCGCACCAGTGAAAATTTAGAGCTAGCAGTCTGATGTCGTGACTGGTAGCTTGTTCTCGTTGAACCATTCCTAACTGGGGCAAGCGCGCCTACTGAGCACCACTCTATCCAGCCCGAAACATGGCCTTGGCGTAAATAATCGAGGTTGGCTGTGATGGCCACCTCACAGATTTCTGCGATATTGTCTTGTGCGAGCAAAAACCTCTGAAGGGAGTTGAGGTCTTCTAAGATCGGGTCCAAAAATGTTGGAAAGTCCTCACCAATCTCTCTGCTAAGAACTATGGATAAATCATATGGGTTGACCGCAGTAGTGGAATTGAGGAAAATGAAAAGGCGTTGTTTCTAGAGCTACAAACTCCTTAATGAGATCTCACAAAAAATTATCATTCAACAGGATTTTGTCCTTCAATAAAGCGACCAACCTGTTTAATGAAATCTGGTTTATCTAAAGAACTCGCCGATCAGTGATAAATAAGACAATTCTTAAAAACTAATCTACAGTTTTCATTAAATTATAAATGATATAAACCTTCCAGTGTTTATGTTAATTAACTGTTTTTACAGGTCCAGTTCACTATTGGTTTACTTTTGGGTATGAGTAACATAATAACTGATTGTGGACTTCCTCATTGGATGAATTACACTATGATGATTTATATGATTTCTTATATAATTCTTTTTGGACAGTTCTACAGGAAAGTTTATAAGGTAAAGGTAAATAACTGATTTATTCTCATTATGAGTTTTTAATTTTTTTTCCTTACAGAAAGACAACGACCAAAAGTATCTTGCTACCAATAAATCGCACTAAAAAAGTATTATGGTATGGAAGTAATCCTGTACATAGAAGGTACATAAAAGTAGTTTAGAGTATTAATGTATGGCAATCGTCGACGAACATAAATAATCTACTTTATGTATTGCATACATTTTTGTATTAAGAATTTCATTAAAAGATTTACAATTACACTAATATTTTGTTTGTATCTCTCTTTCTGTTCTAGATTGTACATAATGTAATACCTAAATAATATTTTTATAAACAAAGTTTGATTATAAATTACAAATAAATAATAATAATAATTATTATTATTATTGTAAATTACAAATAAATGTAGTTGGTTTCATGGCGGATAACTGCGGATGCTGGTCACACGGTATTCCGAGTTAAGCACTATCCGCTCTGGTCCCCACTCGGATGGGTAACCAATATAGGGGTATATCTGCAACCATCCGTGCTTCGGAGGGCACGGTAAGCCGTCGGCCCGGTTGTCATACTAACATCTTTGGCAATCGTAAACCATTTAGTGGAACTTGTTCCCCTTTCGATGGGTAAGGCCAGTCTCCTGCCCACCATACGTGCGAAGAGGGCTCACAGAACCCGAACTAGTTTCGGGTATTAAACAGGCCATTGGCCTATAATAAGAGAAAAAAATCAAATAACTGTAAGGACGCAATGTTGAGGCAAAAACAATGGTGTCTCTTCCTTGGTAAAGCACAAATAAACGCATTTTCGTATTTCTTTTTCTTTTATTTATTAAAAGCAATGTATTTAATATTGTTTAATTTGTATGTTGCTACTAAATATTAAAGATAAAAGTACCCATAGTCTTAGGTTGCACCATTTCCATTGAAACTTTAAGTGGAAATTCTAAAATACCACATCTACTTTAGGCTTTTGATTAATTGAGACCTTTTTCACCTACGGCTTCTTTCCGCAATCAGATGAAAAAATACATTTTACTCGAATTTTTTGTAAGTAAATGAATTTTTTTTCTAGAAGGTTTTCATAATTGAATGAGGAACTACTCGCAGAATAAGTGACTGAACTGCTCATCGTAACTGTGTGGGCAAACAATAAATTGCCCTTTTACAGGAAGACGCAAGCAAATCGATAAATATCGTAACAAAATGACAAACTTATGAAATCTTCTTTGTAGTTAAACTTTAAACTTTCGTACACAGAATCTGAGTTTATTTTACGCGTTAATTTGCACGAAAATTGCGTTTAAATTAAATGGGCATTATTAAAATTTCTGTTCTGTTTGTTGAGGTCACGTTGTATAATTCTGTATTTCAGTATTTTAACATGTGGAATCCGATCTGGGTGACTGCAAGAATGCGCTTACATGTGTTTCTCTAGTTTGCAATAATGTTTTTGTAACGGTAATTACCGCAAACCTTGCACTGGGGTGAGGACAACCCCAATGGTAAGAACAACGACTCTCCAATGATTCCGTATCCAACACATCTTAAAAAATTTGTCGGGCAACCGCCACGAGACCTTTTATTGAAATTTTTGATAATTTTAAAAGTTTTGACAATTTTATAGAAATTCAGAGTATTTTTTAAATTCTCGAAAAAATTAAAAACAATTTTGCTTTCATTCAAAACTTCTGATTAGTTATGGTATTTACTTTGGTAATTTCATACATTTTGAAATTTTAAGTTTCGAAACTATGGAAATTTTGAAAATATTTAATTATTTACCAAATTATAAAATTTAAAAATGTTTTTAAAAATTATAAAAATTTTGGAAATTTATTAAAATTTAAAAATTTTGAAAATTTTTGAAACATTTATAGTAAATGTAACGTTTGGGGCAGGAGTAAACAAATAATTAATGGAAACATGTAACTAGCTTTGTGGATGTGAAAAATTAAGAGTCACTCACATTGCGATGTCTTGAGACCTTGAAACTTCTTCCTCCGATAGGAAACCGGCGCGCAATAAGTCTGCGCTGCACATTTTAAAAGTCTACTTTTTGGGTTATTCTCTTTTTAAAGCATATTTCGTATTTTTTTTAACTACTAAAACTACTTTTGACGCTTAGTTGCAGATAACCTGTGATTGTTAACGCACTATGGTGTACTTGTCACCTCCAAACGGCAAAATGATTATTTATTTGATTACTGATTTAATGAAGCGTTAATTTGAGATAGAAGAATATTGCCACAGGCGTATTTTTTAATAGGTTTTCTATTTCTAACCAAGCGTACTGAAAAATTATTTCCCTTTTATATTTCCTTGTGTCTCAAACTTGTATTTCTTTCAAAATCTCGAAATTGCAGGTTCACAGTACCACATACGGGACATGAATAACAATAAGATTTGATAATGTAAAACCAGCTAGGTGACACCATTTATTGTTTTCTGTTGTTATTAATTTTGCACCTTTAATATCTGACACTTAAATGAGTTTACACCTGATAGTTTGCTACACAATACAGTAGAAATGATGTGTAAAATTTGGTGCATTTATATAAATAATAAATAATCCCATTATTGATCAAACAGATATACAAAAAGTTAAAACATTTTCACTAAATAAAGTCATGGCAATTAAGAAAAAGTGTTTTTGTCTAAATTTTTTGAAAGATAATTGAAACATAATTTTTCAAAGTTAAAAGTAGGTTATCATAAATAGAATCTTATGTCTATAGAATTTGTTTAAAATTAAAATAATTATCACAAAAACCACTTGACTCTTTAAAAATGTTATCTTGCGGTTATTGTATTTTTGTGCTAATAAATAAGCACTTAACAGGTTTCTATAATTAGAATGGCGTGCGGTAGGTCGATCCACTTTTAATACAGAATCGAAAATTATTATTTAAATACTGATTTGTATAGCTACCTTTAAAAATATGTTTGGCACGAATTGACGAATGCCATCTATAACTACTATGGCACATAAATATAAAACAATGCAACTTATTGCACTTTTACTTTACATTTCGTTCTAAAGCGACTAACTAGTTTAATGACATAATATTTGGTTAGCTTAATGAATACCACAATTAACAAAACCACTGTTATTAGCATCAATAAACAAAAACCTATAACATCTAGCAGAAAATACTGATAAAGGGGCAAATCCATAGCAGGAGATCTTAGATGTTTCGCGCCCTTGTGCCTTATAACGTATTCTGTCCACCACACTGCACGTTGCAAACCTGCCATTGGTTGGTCTAGTGCCAATTGTGCCAATTCTTTAACTCGTTCACGGTACCTAAAATTAAAACGTAGCAATAGCATTTGATAGATGTAAGTATTAAATAATGTCTTTCATACTTTGGATTGTTAATTACTTCTAAAACTGTCTCCTGAAACGACTTTTTCTCTATAGTTTTATGATCAACCGACAAACCTATTTCTTTAGATACTATTTTCTTCACGTTACTGAACTGATCAGCAAAAAATGGTATTCCAACCATGGGGATGTAATTATAAATAGCTTCTTCTATCGATTGCAGACCTCCTTGGGTAATGAATAGTTTAATATGAGGATGTCCTAAAATATTGTAATAAACATTATTTAAAAGGCTCTTCGGCTGTTTAAAAAGATATCGGTGCATAGGTTTCATTTTATTTAACAAAAACTGTAAAATAAATACTGTAAATCTTGATGAAGTTTATTACATTTTCTTCTTTTTCTTCTTTTTCTTCTTCCTCTTGTTTATTACATCCTAATACTACTCGTATTATGAATGAAACCATTGTCATTACTAAATTAACAAGTTTTCGTAAAACTAACTTACTCAATATATCTTGACTTCCTCCACCAATTTGCACAACAGCTGGCACTAGAGGCCTTATCTGATGAAAAATTGGATCTGTGTTGACGAACAACATGCTAACATTTCTTTCAATATCACGTAATGGTGGGTAATCATCTCCAAAGTGTTTTTTAACTGTTAATTCTTCCATTGGGTGTACGATCACATAAGTGTAAAAGTTCATAAATAGTACAGTGAGAGAAGCTATTAATCGTTCTAAAAACGTCAGTTTCCCCGTAAAAGACAGACCAACATCTGGATTCGTTATGGGATGTATAGGATTTCCAACAGCTTGATAAGCTGGATTTGATGCATCAAGAGAACTGATTCCTATATAAGGACATTTGAATCTTTCAGCAAATGCATACATAGTTGGAAGATGGAATTCTACCATAAGTAAATCAAAATGTTCACTTTCATTTTTAATCAATTTTTGTACTTCTGAATATTTCAGTTGCTACTCAACTATTCTATTTAATGTAGATAGAAGTATTTCAAGCATTTTTAGAATATCTTCCGTGGAGTACTTAATAACGTCCAAAACATTCTTATTCCACAGTTCATAAGAAAAGTGCAAGTCAATTTCTGTTAGATTTGTAAGCGATGGGTCATTTATTGGATCTGTAGTAAGCACTGTCAGTTGATGTCCTCTTAAAGAGAGTTCTCTCCAGAGGGGGTGAAATGCAATTTGATGGCTGTGTGAAGGTGTCGGAACGACTCCGAGAATTCTGGCAGAGTATGATGGCACAGCAAATAAATTTAAATAAATAATTAACAATACCACCTTTGAAAACATTTTTAGAACATTAAAACACTTTCACTTTCAATCGTTGAGTAATAGTTAAATACATTAACTCATGTGCTTTATATTTTACTGCTTATCTGTAACCTTTAAATGAAATATCTTTCAGCCAATAGAAAGATTATTACAAGTACTTATTTTGGTCAGTAAAAACTGGAATACATTTTTATTAATCACAACTTGCTTCATTGATTAACAGCTTAAAAATGCACCTTCTTAAAAAAAATAAAATACCAGTTTGTTGCGGTATTTTATGACCAAAGTTCATAATATATGAATGATCATTATTTTATTAACTGAGTTAAGAGTACCAATATCAAAAATCAGATTTCACACTGATAAGTCTATTCCGCATTCCAAAGATAATTCCCAGTAATATTAATGTAGACACCACTGTCAACAGTTTATTTCAAATATCTTCTCCTTCTTCTTCGTAGTTTAAGTTTACACCTGTTAAGGACTGGCATTTTCTTGGGACATGGAGTTCCAGCTGTCGCGCCATTTTTCCTAGTTCGCGCGTTTGTCGTCATCGATGAGTTCTGTCCTTCATCCGAGGCATTTCTACCAGTTCTATGAGCTTCAAAGAGTTTTACATCCCCATGTAGGGTGCTGGCCTGGCTTGGAGATGCTCCTCCTCTTTTCTCAACACGGGCTTGGAACCGGCTATGGCGGAGTTATTCCAAATATACTATATCAAAATACATGTTATATCCTTTCTTCATAAATACAGGAAAATCCATATTCGGGTCATTTCTGGGTGAGTGATTTCGCGCGGGGAAGTGTTGCTAGCCCTTAGTATGCGTATTTAAAACCTGAGCGGCACCGCGTCTTCTGTAACGAGATCCCCGCTCCCTAATAGTCCCAGTCACTACGTCGGGGCTACTTTACGGGTTTTTAATTTGCCCAGGCGACATACTGGGTGGTTAGAGGCCGACGATTTAGGCAGGTAAGTGTAAATTCCAGAAAAAAGTGACGTAGTTGCTGGTATTAGGAACTTGGGTCCTAGGGATGAGATGCACTTAGCCTGCTCACACCTACTATCAAAGTGTCAACTCAGAGGATTCGTGCATTTGCACACCCGGCGCTGTTACGGTACCGGTCACTAAAATCAGACCGGTTACCGACTAATCTGGGCTGTGCGTAGTCTACCAGTACTAGGTTCTACAAGTAGGCCAACTGGTAGGAGCAGCTTCGGTTGTTCCGAAAACTCCAACCAGTGACTTCATTGACTGGTACCACGGGGACCAAGCTCAAGCCGCGGGGAAGTAGCAGCTCCCGTTTTGGTCACGGTGTAGGACTTGCTGTGGCAATGGTAAGCATGGTGCGGTTCTACGGGTGACCTGCGTTTCAACTCGAGCAGTAATCTGCAGAATCGATATAGATTTAAGTAATCTCTTCCGACCAGTGGGGACTTAGGACTCGCAACTCGATGTCCAAAACTGGTAGCTTGTTTTCGTTGAACCGTTGTTAACTTGAACAGGCGCGATGATTGAGCGTAACTCAATTCGGTCCAAAGAGAGACGTAGCAAATCAAAACTCAGGCTAGTTGCTGCTACGTTAAGCAAAACAAGGTAGCCGCCTCACATTAGAACTGTGGCGGCACCTAGCGTTAGCCTTTTAAAAAAAAGCCGTTTTTTTCTCGGATTTAGTTACGTTCGATCAGCGCGCTTGCCAAGGAGGAAAAATAGAACCAGCGCGACATCAAACTGAGAGCCTATGTCTCCACTAGTAAAGGAAAGTATACCAAAACCTCTACTGATGCTGTAGATCAATGCCCAAGCTTAAACGAAATTTACCCGTCAGCCGCACAAAGGCGACCCTTGCTTGCACAGGTCTACCACTGCCACCACGAGTCCTACACCTTGATCAAGAGCAGCGGGCGCAATTCGTCTACAGTATTGTCAACTAAGCACCGTCCGGATAGGTTGGTAGCCGGTTTGGCCGGTACCTTAACGTCGCGACATCCGGCATGCGAGCCCTCTGGGTCTACACTTTAATTTCGGGTGTGAACAGGTGATGCCAGTAGCGATGCCACTTCTTCGTGTGTCTACCGTACCCTGTCTATGGCCTCCAACCACCTAAATTATCGCCTAGGCAAATTTAATACCCAATGCGCAGCGATTGACACACATGCATACTTATAGCAACGGCAAGAGAGCGGATATTTCATTTTAGAGAACGTGCTAGTGCTCAAATGTTTGCCACTCGTACTAAGAGCTAGTCCACTTATCATCTCCGAAAATAGGTACGCGTCCCGCCAGAGAGATCACAGAGTAACAACAAACACCTCTGGGATCTTTTACCATCTCACTTACCTCGGATCTGTCTATTCGGTTCTACGCGGGTTTACCCCTTTCCCACCCCCAAATCCTAACAAATTACAATCTAGACGGTGCAAAGTTTTAAACAATTCTGTCACCGTTCGAGTTTTCAAAACCGTATCCGAGAACGTGGCAGCAGCTATTAATCACTGATTCAATCTGCCGGCTTTTTCTATTTCTAAAAGCCATTTTTGAATATCGCTTACACAAGAACTAGCTAACGTAACAGTTTAGATTGATAATCAGGGCAGTTCTTCTAGACCGTCAGTCGAAAGGAGGGTTGTTTTGTTACACGTTAGAGTACCAATTAATATCTGATATCTAAAAAGCTTTAAAGCGGAGCTTTTGCTGTACAATACAGTAGAGATACATGTAAAAGTTTATATTAATAAGAAAAGATCACATTGTTGCTAAACACACACAATCGCAATTAGTCTTTAAGTTTTACTGTTAGTTTTCGACACTCTTCTCTACCACATACTCTCTTTAGGGCTAAGGTGGAGTATGGGGACCTACAGTTTAACGTCGAATCCGAACGAGTAAATACCTATCACCGGATTGGGGAACGTGATGAGTAGCGGGTTGCGGCATAGATTTTGATTGCTGCATGGCTACGGTGAGGACCTTTACCGCTTGGGGCCAAGCGCTTAACCTCTAAGCTACCGCCACTTGCTTTAAAACAAATCGTTACCATAAAATGTTTTGGTTAATTGGTTGACTTATGTTGATAAATATGCGTCTTTAATATTAACACAACTAATTTGAATGAGAATAAGAACTAATTTTGGAAAGTCACATTCGCCTTTGTTAAATGTTTTGTAGTAATTAGAAAAATTAAATCTTGAATTTTTATTTAAATAACCTTCTTAAACACCAATAAAATCAACTAAGAATTGGAAAAAAATTTTGCTATAAATTCCAAAATACAAACATTTTCAATAAACAAAGCCATAAAAATAAAGAAAAAATACAAGTTACGAATATCATAGCTAAGTCACAAGCACATAAATATAAAATAATACAGCCTATTGCTCTTTCACTTTAGTTTTTGATCTAAAACAGCTAACTAGTCTAATTATAAAATACTTTGTTAATTTAACTAACACGACAATTAACAAGACAACTGCTAGTAGCACCAATAAACAAAAACCAATTACATCTAGAAGAAAATACTGATAAAGAGGCAAATCCATAGCAGGAAATCTAAGATGCTTCGCACCCTTATGCCTGATAACGTATTCTGTCCACCACACTGCACGCTGCAACCCCGTCATTGGTTGATCTAGCGCCAATTTTGCCAATTCTCTAACTTGATTGTGGTACCTGAAATTATAATGTAGTAATAAAATTTGTAAGATATAGTCATTCTATTATTAATTTCCTACTTTGGATTATTGATTACTTCTAAAATTGTTTTCTTGAAAGACTCTTTTTCTATAGCCTCATGATCCATTGACAAACCTATACCTTTGGATACTATTTTTTTCACGTTGATGAACTGATCACCAAAAAACGGTATTCCAACTATTGGGATATAATTGTAGATAGCTTCTTCCATGGATTGTAGACCTCCTTGTGTAATAAATAGTTTAATATGAGGATGTCCTAAAATGTAAGAAATAATATTTACATTCTTTAAGGATTTTGCGGTTTCGGATGCAAGCTGCAATGCCGTGCAAAACGTTAAACAGCTAACAGACATAAGCTAATAAAGTATTTTTGTCCTGGCAAACAAAATACATTAAGATCAAATCCTTGTCTGCCCCAAGGTTTAAACAATCTAAGAACACGGTCCTGTTTAGGCAAGCAGGGCCCACGAATAACTATGGCTCAAACTTTTAGAGCAAATGCTTGGTCCTTAGCTGAATATGCTGGGTGTAATCTCCAAATGATGACGCGATCTAAGCCGAAAATAAATTGTAATAAATAACATTTAACAACAAATCACCAAGTGTAAAAACGTTAAATTATCACTTTTACCTGCAGCGTTCTGATAATTACGTTATGGCTTTGTAAAATTGACTTACTCAATATATCTTGCTGCGGAAACCATTTAGATATAATAACATTATCAGGTTTTCCTGGTAAGTTGTCCTGTTCAAACTTCCATAAAATTTGATATGGAAGTTCAGCGAATGTTTCCAGCAAAACTTTGCGAGTTTCTTCCGAAAGGTCTTTACTTTTTACATTAGTTCCTAAACTAAAATATATAAAACCTTCTGTTGCACTATCTAGTATTCTTTGTATATCCTAAAAAATTAAACTTGTAGTTACAAAAATAAACCTGATATTAAAAAAAGAAATTTAAAAAGCATACCCGTGGCAAAGGTTGAGGTGGTTTAAGATGAGTTCCTCCACCGATTTGCACAACAGCTGGCACTAAAGGCCGTATCTGATGTAAAATAGAATCGGTGTTGACAAATAACATGCTAATATTTCTTTCAAGATCACTTAACGGTGGATAACCGTCTCCAAAATGCTTTTTAATTGTTAATTCTTCCAGTGGCTGTGTAAACATGTAAACGTAAAAATTCATGAATGGGATACAGAGAGAAGATATGACTCGTTCGAAAAATGTCAGTTTTCCCACAAAAGACAGACTAAAATCTGGATTCACTATCGGATGTATCGGATTTCCAACAGCTTGATAAGCTAGAACTGAAGCATCAAAAGAGGTAATTCCTATAGAAGGACACTTAAAACGTTCAGAAAATGCATGCATAGTTGGATACTGGAATTCCACCATAAGCAAATCAAAATGTTCACTTTCATTTTTAATCAATTTTTGTACCTCTGAATATTCTAATTGTTGCTCGATTATTTTATTAAACGTAGATATGAGTAAACTAAGCATTTTTAAAAAGTCTTCCTTGGAGTATTTAATAATATCTAAAACATTTTTATTCCACAGTCCATAAGAAAAGTGCAAGTCAATTTCTGTTAGGTTTGTAAGTGATGGGTCATTTATTGGATCTGTAGTAAGTACTGTCAGTTGATGTCCTCTTAAAGAGAGTTCCCTCCAGAGGGGGTGAAATGCAACTTGATGGCTGTATGAAGGTGTCGGTACGACTCCGAGAATTCTGGCGGAGTATGCTGGCACAGCAAACAAATTAAATAAAGTAATAAACAATATCACTTTGACGAACATTTTTGAAAGGTGTCACTTTCACTTTTTATGGTTAACTAATAGTTAAGTACGCTCTATGTGCTTTATATTTTACTGCTTATCTCAAACACTTGAATTTTTTATTTATAAAGATAATTTTATGTATGATCATGGGTTGCCAATATACACTGTGTCCATAAAGTAACCCCCCCCCCCCTATCTAACTTTTGAACGACTTAATATTTTACTACAAAATTTGGTGTGCCTTAATGGGAAATTAAATACTATTTTTTAGCTCCTAATTAAATAATGTATCATTCAAAATGGCAACTGGGCGCCATTTTAAAATTTTTTTTTAAATAGAAAGGGGGGTCGAGTGACATTTCATTTGAAAGGTCTTTTAGTTTTGAGTCTGATCCTAGAGTTTCAAAGAAAAATATTTAGCCATAACAAAATGACAAACGTTTGAAGTAAAGAAGTCTATTAAAAAAAACTAAGAATTAAAGCAAAAACAAATGAAATTAAGTGTTCGAAATGTTCACCATTTACTTCTTGGCACATAAAAAGTCGGTTATGACATTCCTGCTTCACATTTTCATAGGATTTTGGAGTGATATTTCTGCAAACTTCTGTAATGCGCTTTTTACAGAAATGTCACTCCAGAAACTTATGAAAATGTAAGGCAGGAATGTCATAACCGACGTTTTATGTGCCAAGAAGTGAATGGTGAACATTTCGAACACTTAATTTCATTTGTTTTTGCTTTAATTCTTAGTTTTTTTTAATAGACTTCTTTACTTCAAACGTTTGTCATTTTGTTATGGCTAAATATTTTTCTTTGAAACTCTAGGATCAGACTTAGAACTAAAAGACCTTTCAAATGAGGTGTCACTCGACCCCCCTTTCTATTTAAAAAAAAATTTGAAAATGGCGCCCAGCCGCCATTTTGAATAATACATTATTTAATTATGAGCTAAGAAATAGTATTATATTTCCCATTAAAGCACACCAAATTTTGTAGTAAAATATTAAGTCGTTCAAAAGTTAGATAGGGGGGGGGGGTTACTTTATGGACACAGTGTATAGACTACAGCAAGTTCATTATCAACGGATAATTCGATTTAAAAAAAAAAGTAGAAATAACTTTTATGATAATCACAACTCGCCGCCTTATATTAACAATTTGAGTTTTATCTTCTCTCAAACAACTAAATACTAGTTTACTGCATTATTTTAAGACCATATCTCATAAAAATCTTGAGTGATTATTATGTAATTAACTAAGTTAGAAGTACCGATATTAAGAATGAGATTTCATACTGATAATTGGATTCCGCAATCTAAAGATAATGTCTGATAAAAATAATGTAGAAAATTGATTTCAAATACACTGCAACAAAGTACTTATTTTTCTTCCTTCTTCGTGAACAAGGCGCGGATTTATATGCACAAAAAACTGTCAAAATATGCACCATTATATGCGAAGTGTGCACCATTTTATGCACAATATACATACAAACATTATATGCAAAATTTTCAAGTGAAATCAGTAAACAAAAGATCTTTTGTATTTTTTTTAAAAAAGCGCATGCGGAGAACGTTAAAACATAATATTACACCGAAACTTTCGTATTTATTTAATGCATCTGTTAGTGTCTGCGATACAGTTTTTCTAATATTGCATTTAACTTGATGAATTGATTTTCCAAACGTTTCTTGTTAGTTCTATTGAATCAGATAGCAAGACTTCTTTCTTTTGTAATTGTAATTGATTGAGCATTGTAGTTACAAAACTGTAATTAATTTTAATAAATGCTAATTGTTTTACAAGTTAGGATTTGTTTTTGGATCTATAATACAACTTGAAGAATCTTCAAAATTTAAAATAAAATTTTTTAGAAATTTTTGAGTTATTTGAATAATAAAGAGCAGCATCCACCCACGTACCCTGGTATCTGGTAAGCCCTGGTTTAGGAGGCAGTGGATAATTTAGCAACTTTTTTAAGTAGTTGCACCCTTAGGAGAGCTTTTTCAAATACCTTTTTTACATTAGATATGAAACCGTTTACAATTGGAAACTGCAGTGGCGGTCCGCCCTGTTAGGCAGGGTAGGTAGTGCCTACCCATAATTTTTCAAATAAAAAAAATCAAATTCAAAGTTTTAACGAAAAAAAATATTTGTTTTCGTCCAGTTTTTACTTCTGAACACCACCGCGTAACATTCGAAATTGGGCGCTGAATAAATAGTTCGTTGCTATTAAACACTGTTTTGCATACACAAGGGCGTTTTCGCTCCCAGCGATTCCCAGCTACGAAACAATCAACCAATCTATTATTCTTAACACGTTTTCATGTACAGAGTGAGCATTAAAGGTCAAGAACCACGTGACCACGTAACATAAGCAACCAATAGTACAGAAGTGGCTACCCTGCTTCGGGAAACTGAACCTGGTAGTTGTAGCAATTACCATTGGCATAGCACGTACAACTTAAGGCACAGAAAACATATTTTCATAAAAAAAATTAATTTGGCACGCCACACATTAAAAAACACTCTGTAAAAAAACAAATTATAGCAATCATAGTGGCAGCAATATAAATATTCGCCTAAGCCGAGACGAGATGCAAGGGGCCGCCGTCGTGTTATGGTAATAAATCGTCGTGTTGAGGTGAGACAGTTAGCGATTTAATATATATAAAAAGATCGATAGATGATATTATATAGAAAACTGCTACCATATGTTTAGTTTATTGTACCAATAAAAAATTGACGCTAATTAGTCAATGAGGATATTACCTTTAGCTTATTTGCAGTCTTTTTTCCGGAACACTTTATTTTGACACAGATTACATCATGCCGCCGCGCCGTGACGTCACACCTTGCGCAGTTGTTTCTGCGTTCTTGATATGTAGAAATAGTACAAGCTGCCGCACCTGTTTGTATATGTACTTATCATTTTGCCCTGTATTGTCCAAGTTGTGAAGTGTTTTGTTTTTTAATATTTGGCAAAACCAATTATATAAAGCGTTTAATTACTGTGGCGCAAATGCAGTATGTGAAGAAGTGGCATTTTGAAGTGTATCTATTAATATACAAAATTAAAAATGAAGCAGTTTTGTAACTAAACACAGCTGATTAAGACTTATATTTTCCTAGATAAGTCATGTTACAATGATTACCATTGTTTAATTGTCGTCGTTTAACGATTTTACCGCCTTGACTAACCTACAGACCACTGCCTGCAGCTGCTGTTTGATCACATGATATACGAGTTAGTTATCTTGGATTCATTGTTATCTACTTGTAAATAAGTAAATTCAAATACATAAATGCAAAGCCAATGGGTGGGGTCTATTTAAACATCTTCATTATTATTTTGTTTGCAAAAATTGCTGTAGAACATTTATTTTTATATATCTTAAATAACCAACAGAATACGTTGCAGTTATTAAATTAACATAAAGATTAATGATGCAAACTGTAGAATATTAAATAAGTTAAAATTAAAAGTAATTTATAATAAACAATATAATAAACAAAATTTAACATTGAAATTGATGCCAAAGAGTTCAAATGTTTAAAAATACACCAATTGCATAATGAGTTACAGTTCTACTTTAAATTCAGTTCTATTCACGACTAGCAATTTTGAGCTAGATTTGCAGCTTGCTTTAACTATACCAGGACGTAGATGGAAATAAAGCTAGTTCTGATCATTTTCAAAATCGCTAGCTGAGCAGCTTCGCACATTTGCAGATGATTGAAAACAAAAATTTGATTTATTTATTAAATACAGTCGAAGTTTTAACAAAATAACAGTACATCAAGTATATTACAAACAGTCAATTAATTCCACTTTTAAGCGTTTCATAAGGTTTCATTACAAACAATACTTAAATCTAATTAAACTAAAACAACTTTGTTTCCAATGGAATCTGTTGTATGTAATTATTGGTGCACATTTGCCATAAACAAAAACTCTGGGTATGGATGAAAAAACTATATTACTTTATTTAAAATATAAAATTCGTGTTTTTGAAATTTTATAGCTGCTTACTTATTTTGTATTTAATTTGAAATAATTTTTTATCTAAGCAATATACAGAGTAGCCCGGTTAAAACGCAACTCTGTCAAAACGCAAGACATTATAAACAATTATTAAAGTAGCATAGAATTTAGACAAAGATTGGTAGGTTGTGTACTACATACGTTATACCCGAATGTGCACTGTACAGTGTACCATCATCGCCGACAAACAATTATTGTGTAAGAGTCCTATAGCAATTTTAAATATTGTACAGTTGTGAAAATTACGTTTAATTGTATGGGGCGCCAAGTGTAAAGTGAAAATTTGCTGTGCATTTCACGGGATTTAAGGCAATTTGTCTCAATGTTTATTATACACATTTAGCTAAATGTTTTTTATTTTAATAAATCGTTGTAGATTTAAATAAAGCCTTAATAAAGCATTAGAGATTTAAAAAAATCCTAAAACATTTATTTTAAATTTTCAAATATTTATGTATTTAGCCAAATCTACACATATTTGTTTTAAACCTTTCAATATTTAGTAATTATTGGCAGATTTAAATAAATGTTTCAACATTTAATTTTAAGCTATCACATTTAATGTTAACCTGTCATATTTATTTGACCTTGGTGAGCCCAGCCGACTTAGGGTTAGGACACCAAGACCGTTTATACCGGTAGTAAAGCGCTAGGCAGGGTCATAGTGGGAGCGTTCGACGCTTAAACAAAACAGACTAAAAATTACATTCTCAAGGGAATGTTGAGGAAACTTTCCTTGTATGAATAATAAATTATGCAATGTTTATGTTGTTAAATATGTGGTTATTGATGATGAACTAACATTGACTGCACAAATTCTTGAAATACGGAAAACGTGTTCATAATTGTTGAACGTTACCACCAATGTAAACGGTCTTGGTCTTGTATGTAGGCTGGGTCTACCAAGGTCAAATAAATATGACAAGTTAACATTAAATATGACAGCTTAAAATTAAATGTTGAAATATTTATTGACATCTGTAAGGATTTATTTATATCGGTAAATATTTATTTAAATCTGCGAATATTTATTAAATATTGAAAGATTTAAAACAAATATGTGCAGATTAATCTAAATACATAAAGATTTACTAAATAGTTGAAAATTTAAAGTAAATTTATTAAGATTTATTTAAATCTCTAATGCTTTATTAAATATTGGAATATTTAAACCAAATGTTTAAAGATTTATTTAAATCTAGAATGATTTATTAAAATAAAAAGCATTTAGCTAAATGTGTGTATATATAATAAATATTGGGACAAATTGCCTTAAATACCGTGAAATGCACAGCAAATTTTCACTTTACACTTGGCGCCCCATATAATTGTTGCTACTACAGAACTAAATAAGTGTGAAGGTGGATGGGCACTGCGGCATTCAGCTCTAGTTAAATGTAACATTACCTTTACAAATAAAGTAACAAATACCAGACCACTCAGCACTAATACAGACATTAACTATGCTACTTAAACAAAGTATAAATGACAGTGGTAAAAAATTGCATAATTTTTTGTCCACAATGTAAGTCACAAGCGGGTTACCCTGTACATTAAGTTATGCCTACAAATTATTTTTCAATTCCTTATGAACACAAAACATTCAGTCAGTGCTATATAGTCCAGTTACATTAGGCGGAAAAAAGCAGCATCTGCCGAAAAAATCCAAGTGAGCTGAAATTTTGCATACACCTTTATTTTGAAATTACAAATAATGTCTCAAAAGTCCCCATCGATATCGCGCTTGCGTTTTCAGTTATTCAAGGTCAAAGGTCACAGAAATCAGTTTTTTGCAAATAACTCTCTTCCTATGGGTCGTATGACTTTTTTAGTAATTACAAAAAATGAAGGCTAGGAAATTCTCTACAAAATAGGTTATATACATTTTTTCATACAACCAACCATTCAGTAAAAAAAATCACTACACAACATCACAACTATCGTTGGAGAAGATGTAGATCTTTTAGTTCTCCTAATAGGACGTGCTCCTTCGAACCAGCAAGTTTTCTTCCTCAAACCAGATATAGGAAAAATAGAATCAAAGATATAATGTTCTTCTAGCATAGATAAGTTTCCTAATTGTAAAAAGCATATATTTTACTACATGCCATCACTGGGTGCGATACAACATCTGCACTGTTTAACAAAGGAAAAATAAAAGTTCTTAAAATGTTCGAGAAACGCCCAGACTTGCAGCAATCAGCAGAAGTTTTTAAGCAGGAAAATTGTCCAGTAGAGATCATTTTGCAGAATGGCAATGTATGGAGCCCCTCAATCAGAAGTATCCATTGACAACTATCGATACATGACATTCGCGAAGTCGACAAGACTTAACACCGCTGTGAAATTGTCTTCACTTCCACCTACTGCCGCAGCCGCTCACCACCATCTGAGTCGAGTGTATCATCAGGTACAGATTTGGCTTGGTAATGATTTAAATCCTGAACAGTGGGGGTAGACGATGAATAATGATATTTTGGAGCCCATTAAGACACTATTGTCACCTGTGCCAGATGTACTTCTAAACACCATCTTTTGAAATTGCACTTAAACGATGTAACACAAATTGCGGGTGCAGAAAAGTTGGGCTGTCCTGTTCAATAATTTGTGGCCATTGTCACGGTCAGTCATGTCTCAACGCAAATGTCGATAGTGCTATTGAAGACTCAACAGAAAATATTCAAGATGATGAATATAACGAGATTAATCTTCTTGATCTCATCACCGAAAATATTACAGAAGCAGAAGAAAATGATGAGAAAAAAGTAACGAAGAGAGAAAAAAAGAGCACGAAGGGGAACATGTGGAGGGGGAGGGAGAGGACGAGAACGAGGACGAGCTGTAGAACGTACTTAAAACAAGCAAAAACATGGATTAAGCCTACTGGGGAAACCATGTAAAAAAAACGCGCCACCTCCGAGGTGGTGTGGAAACGGATGTACTGCTGCTCATTATATCTCTAAAGTATAGCGTGAAACCTATTTTGTAGAGAATTTCCTAGCCTTTATTTTTTGTAATAACTAAAAGAGCCATGCGACACATAGGAAGCGAGATATTTGCAAAAAACTGATTTCTGTGACCTTTGACCTTGAATAACTGAAAACGCAAGCGCGATATCGATGGGGACTTTTGAGACATTATTTGTAATGTTAAAATAAAGGTGTATGCAAAATTTCAGCTCACTTGGATTTTTTCGGCAGGCGAATCCTAATGCGACTGGACTAATATCAGTTAGATATTAACAGTCAATTTGATATTTTGCGATAGCAAACAAAAAAGGTGTGCTGCCGTTACAGTCTTATTTATCGATTTCAACCATTTTAAAAAATACCTCTTATTTCTGGCTATACATGTGAGTGGAGCATCAGTAAAACTTTTGATTTAAAAAAATAAATTTATTTATTTAAATTAAGCAAAGAGAACGTATAAAAAAATCTACTGCAAAACAATATTACAGTCTCTATATGAAACAATATTCTTTTTCTTACTCCGTCTCTTTCTTTTGTGAACATGCTGCAATATTGCTAAAATATCACTAAAATTATTTTGCAATGCAATATCAAACACCGTTTCGCCATTTCTGTTTTTTACACTAATATTTGCACCACTAGATACTAACAGTTTCACCGTGTCTATTTTATTTTCCCTTGCAGCAAACAAAAGAGGCGTGTTGCCGTTACAGTCTTGTTTGTCGATTTCAGCGGTTATCGACAACACTTCGCTTAAAATTTCATTAAGGCCTCTTTTTGCTGCAAAGTGAAGAATTGTTCTACCATAAATATTTTCTGCATTGATCTGTGCGTTTTCAGAAATTAGTAGTTTTACGGTGTCTATGTTATTTTCTATCACGGCCCAAAAAATTGGTGTATTTCCAATATTATCTGGTTTATCGATGTTGGCATCTTTTGATATTATTTCAGACAAAATATGGTTGTAGCCATATCCAGCTGCAATATGCACACAGGTTCTTCCAGTTTTGTTTTCTATATTAATTTGCGCATCTTTAGAAAGTAGTAGTTTTACATTGCGAATCTTATTTTTCTCAACGGCACAAACCAGGGGTGTATTTCCAACTATATTTTGCTTGTCAATAGCTAAGCTTTTCGATAGTACTTCACATAAGATATCATTGGCGTCAAGCATTGCTGCAAAATGAAGGACGGTACTACCACTTTTGTTTTCTATGTCGACTTGTGCTCCATTGGAAATAAGCAGTCTCACGCTATCTATTTTATTTTGCTCAACAGCATAAAAAAGGGGTGTATTTCCAACATGATCTTGCTTGTTGATATCAACATTTTGAGATAATATTTCGCTCAAAATGCAACTCCATTCCGCTGCATAATGAACAATTGTTTTACCTATTTTATTTTCTATATTAATTGCTCCGCCAATAGATATGAGCAGTTTCACAATCTCGATTTTATTTTCCATAACAGCATAAAATAGGGGCGTGTTTCCATTATTATCTTGCTTATTGATATCAACATTTTGCGATATTTCGTTTAAATTATTGCTGCAGCTCCAATTCGTTACACGATGAACAATTGCTCTAGCCCTTGTATCTTCCGGATCAATTTGTACGTCGTTAGAAATGGGTAATTTGACGCTACTGACTTTACTATTTAACGTATCAATGAGAGCAGTTGTTTCGCCGTGATTATCTTTGCTCTTAATGTCAGCGCCTTTTGGTAATAATTCACACAAAATATCGTTACGACCCAGAAAGGCTGCATGATGAAGAGCAGTTTTGCCATTCTTGTCTTCAATGTTGATGTTTGCACCGTTAGCTATTAGAAGTTTTGCCATGTCTACGTGATTTCCTTTAACTGCATAAAAAAGGCCCGTTTTCCCACAGTTGTCTTGTTTATCGATATCCAGTCCCTCTGACAACAAAATTGTTAAAATATCGTTGTAACCGAAATAACTTGATAAATGAAGAGCTGTTCCTTCGTCGTTAAGCTCTGCATTAACATCTGCACCAATGGATATAAGCAACCTGATCATTTCTACGTGGTGATTTGATACAGCACAAAGAAAAGGTGTAGACGCAAAATTATCTCGAATTTCAATATCGGCACCTTTGGATATCATAAAAGATACAATATCAATGTAACCGTTTTCAGCTGCAATGTAAACGGCAGTTGCTCCATTATTATTCCGCAAGTTCATATTTGCACCATTAGAAACCAATAATTTAGCAAAGTCTAGTTTCCCTATCTGTAGAGCAATATGAAGAACTGTGTTACCTGCGTCATCTTGTTTGTTGATTTTAAAGTTATTACACAGGATTTCAGTTGCTACGTCATTGTAACCGTAATAAGCTGCATAATGAAGTGCAGTCCGTCCCATTCCGCTTTCTAGATTAACATCGGCACCATTAGCTATCAATAATTTCACAGCCTCCAAGTTATTTTTCCACGTAGCATAATAGAGAGGGGCGCGGCCATCAGTATCTTGTTTGTTGATATCAACCGGTTTGGATAAAAATAAATTAAGAATTTCAATGTCACCAATCGAAGATGCAATATGGAAAGCAGTTCTACCAAACTTACTTGGCATGTTAATATTTACAGTGTGAGAAATAAGTAGTTTCACACAATCCAATTTTCTTACATTCTTTGTATGCGAATATTTTACCGCTTCGTGGAGAGGGGTATTGCCAATAATGTTGGCTGCATCCACATTAGCACCTCTATGTATAAGCATTTCCACAATTTTTGGTCTGGCATGAAAAACGGCATAATGTAATGCTGTATTTCCATCAGCATCTTGTTCATTTATTTCTGCTTTTCTTATTAAAAGTATATTCACATTTGCTATAGTTCCAAAACAAACCGCATAACGTAAATTGGAGTAATAATCATCAATCCACCCGGAATACATGTTGGCTGTTTTAGTAGTTAAAAAATCCAGCAAGGTTCTTTCTATAAATGTAACTTTATACTGTAAAATTGTCCTGCAGTCTATGTAATTTTTAAATAGGGCATGAAAATAAGAATCAACACGTTGATAAAGATATATCTTTCCTAGTAGTAAATCTCTAGATGCAAAATACGGTAATAATAAGTCCAACAGTAGTTTGTAATTTAGTAAAGCGCAGTAACCTAAATAATGTCTTTTCATAGCAAACGTAAGGTTAACATTAATTACAGTTGAATCATATATCTTTGCTACAATTTGATTCGCAATTGTTAACGAATGATTCGCAAGAGCATATTCCAACGGGCTATATCTCAAAATGTCTCTTTTGGTATATAATGACTTGTTGTTTGGAACTTTGTTAATTATATTTAACATAGCATCAGAATTAAACTGTCGTGAATTTATAAATTTCTGAGCTTCGAAAGTTTGAAAAAAGTCCATGTTCTTGAACAGAGGAGGATATTGAATCCCATATAATGCTATTATATGCAAAACAGTTCTGTCACCTGCGTCGGTTGTAAGTATCACGTTAGAATCAGAAGCTATGATTCTTTCAGCTGTTTCTATTTCACCATTAATGATAGCTAAATGCAGGTCACACTGTTTTGCTGTTAGTCGATCAAAAATGTTAAATAAGAATTCATATCCCTTAGTAAACCTTTCTTCGGTCAAGTTTCGAATGATTTCTTTTATTTTCTCGTTTGAACTATTGATATTTTCAGACATCCATCGAGCTGCTAGATATTCCACACACGTCCAGTGCTTAAACTTTCGCGTGAAATCTTCGTGCTTAAGTTGAATGGTATCTGTATTATATTTACACCAATCATCTATCTGTTGGCTGTGTGAAGGAAACAAAACCTTAAGAGCAGAAATTGAGTACCACGATACATCCTGCAACGTTTGTTCAAATTCATTATCAATAATATGTATTTTCTTATTGATATAATTATGATATAGGAACAATAAATCAAAATTTTCATTGTAGTCAACATTTTCTTTAGAGGAAAGACAATTTTGCAAGTCTTCCCTAAAAATATCAGCTAACAATTTCATTTTTAGTGGCATTCCTATCAATACTGCATCTCTATTGCTGAATTTATCTTTCAATATTTCTAAGAATGTATCTATGACTTTCTGTTTTAAAGGCAAATCGGTATAACTAAAATTTTCAAGATATTTTGTCAAAAATTCCCTTTTTTCCTCTATTGAAAATGGGACCAAAGTATTAGCCAAAGTAACAAATTTCTCTTCCAATTCTGATTTCACATGTGGTCGTGTTGTAATGAATATGCAATCCACTTCGTTTCTCAAATAATCTATTATGTCAATAAGTTTGGTTCTATACGATGAAGGAACTTCATCAAATCCATCAAACAACACTGCAATGCTCCTTTCTTTTCTTAACTTGTTAAAAACTTCATTAACTAGACTCGGAACGCAATCGTATTGACTATAATACACATTCTTAAAGTATTCCAGATGCTCCGCAGGACCTCCACTAGACACTTTGTATTTGCAGCTTTCATAATATTTCTGATGAGCTTTTAAATCAATTGTAAGTATCCAGCAGCTTGCGCTTATTTTTCTAGCAATATAATCCAATAGAACTGATTTTCCTGCTCCTGCAACAGCGCTTATTATGACAAAATCAGATGTAACACTTGCTATACTATCTTTTTCGCTCTTCTCTAACTTCACCTGAAACTCTTTAATCTTTTTAACGGATCCATACGAACGTTTCCATTCTAAATGTTTAGCATCGTAAACAGACAGATGATGAATCGTTCTTTCAGTAAACGAATTTAATTTTTTAATTTGGCCTATAGTAAAGTTTTCTACATTAGTGACGATTCTGTATTCATTTAATGCATCAAAATTGAGGTCTTTCAGTTTACATATATTTAAATTTTCCACAGTTAATGGGCTTAAGCAATTTCCCGAGTTTTCTTCTATCAAAAATAATTCATCTTCGATTTTGTCAAGAACATCGACTTGTACAAATATTTTGGAAATTGTTCTTTTGATAAAGTATTTAGGAAGAGGTTTTAACTCATTGCCGATATTGAAATCATCCAGCAAAATATTTATTATATCCTTACATTTTATGTAATGGAACATACTTTCATCAAGAAGATCCTCTAACATTGCAGACGACCTTCCTTGAAGATTTACTTGTCGGTTTAAAATTTTACTCCTTTCTTTTTCATTTAAATCTTTCAACGAGTAGAAAAACTTGATCGATTTTTCATTACTGGGAGGAAGTAAATATTCTCCACTTTTATTTAAGACTATAACTTCAAAGTAATAATTGGATAATTTGAGAATGTGTAAAATGTCGTTGTAATCTTGCACCGTTTTAGCTTCTAATAACAATGGTAATTGTTTATCCAACCATAAACACTTATAAACATCTACGGAAGTAATTTTCTCAAGATCATCAACCCGTTTAAACAGGTGTGCTTTAAGGCACTCGTTTTCTTGATAAAATAAATTTATATTTTCATCACTTAAAGTATCCCTCCATAACATAGCAGATTCCTTACTGTATTTTTTAACTTGGCTTCCTAAGCAGTTAATTAGAAAAATTGGTATATTTTTGTCCGGTTCGATAACTGTAAATGTTTTAGTCTGAACAATTTCACTCCAAAGATGTTCCTTTTGGCGGCAATAAAAAGGATACTGACCCAAATCGACTTCATAGTTAGAAAGAAAGAATTCTGCTACTTTGCGAAGAAGGTCTTGTTTAGTAAAACAATCATTTTCATCAGAAAAAGTTTTGAAGGAATTCATTATATACTTTGAAAACCTTTCAGCTGTTTGTTTGATGTTTATTTGCAGTAAATTGAAATATTCTGCAACTTTCTTCAGTTCTGCCATAATTAGTTTATCTATATTTTTAATATTAGTTTGATTTGGAAGTAGATATAAATTTCTACTTTCATCTAAATTACTTAAATTAAGAGTACTTGATAAATGATCTAGATCAAATTCATACAACGAACTATCACTTCTACTACTTAGAAAATCTACCACACTCTGATTACTAACTTGTTTTAAAAACTCACAATCTTGAATGCTCTTGTTGGTCAAAAGCACAAACTTAACATTAGAATTGTTTTCTAGAAACGAAGTGATTTTAGAATTTTTGGATTGGTTCAATTTAACCATATCTTGTGAATATCTTAAAAAACTGAAATCTCCTTCTACTGTTAAAAATTCTTCTTTTAATATAGGTTTAGGTTTGGGACTATTATCATGAATCAACTGCAACACGTAGGTGTTATCTCCTTGATGTAAAATTATATTAGTGAAACGTGTAACATCAATGGCGTTTAAAGAAATCCATGTATCTTCATGATTTTCAAGGAGACAACGAAGAGATAACAAAGCGACCATCTTATAACGATATATACTATTCATAATTTCAGCATATTCTGTACAGTCCTGCAAATAGAAAGGTTGTTAATTTATTAAAGAAATGCACAAAATCGTCAGGTTAACAGGTTTGATTAAAACAATGGGTGCCCGAAATAAAGGGTCCATGCACAGGGATCTCGTAAACGGTAAGGGATAGAGATTAGGTTAAATGAGAAGAATTATTCAGCATGTCAAGTACTACTATAATCCACATTCAAATCTTACAACTTTTGCTTGATTTTCAGTACAGTGTACGCTTTTTGTATAATTTTTGTATAATTTGGTTATTATCAAAGATAGCGTAAAGCGGTCAAAATATGCGTCAAAGGCGGCTGTGTCATCATCGAATAGAACTCTTTTTCCTCTTTTCTCTGATATAAAGTTTGATTGGTTTATTTTTGCAAATAACTGAGTTATAAGCAAAAAACTGTTTTCTTATAGTAGGCTCCCTCGGGGGTGCCTGAAACCCCTAGAGAACGCGTCCCCAGGTGGCGGATCGGGGAATGCCCTTCCGATATGAAGGGTAGGAGGGAAATAAAATACCTCCCGCGGACCAAACAGGCAACTAGAGGAAGGCAGCAGTTTCTTTAGTACTATTTGTTGGTGGAGATCAAGGAGATTGGTACAGTAACAAATCAGGAAAGGCTAGGCGATGAAGGAATCCATCATAACGGTTAGTCTACTGCGATGCGGAAAACAAATGGGAAACTACCGCATTATAATCCCAAGATTAGCAAATGTGGTGAAAGAAATGAGCAGAATTCAAGTTGATGTTCTCGGTTTAAGTGAAGTAAGATGGAAAGGTAATGGAAATACTAAAACATCTCAAGATTATACTTTATATTACTCGGGAAAAGACGAAAGTAATCAATATGGGGTGGGGATAATAATAAACAAAGAAATATCTAGTTATGTAACAAGCTTCATACCACAGTCAGATAGAGTTATGATGCTGCAGATTAAAGGTCATCCAGTAAATGTTAATATTATCCAGGTGTATGCTCCGACGCAGACAAGTCGGATGAAGAAATAGAGAAATTTTATGAAAACGTACACAAAATAACAAAGAAACATGAAATTAATATAATAATGGGAGATTATAATGCGAAAGTGGGCAAAGGACAGGTAACAGACATAGTAGGTAAATTTGGACTAGGAGATCGCAATGAACGAGGATCTCGACTAGTTGAATTCTGCCAGGAAACAGAGTTAACAATATTAAATACCTGGTATGAACTGCCTAACAGAAGATTATACACCTGGAAATCTCCACAAGATAATCAACATCGAATTGTTAGAAACCAAATCGACTATATAATGATAAACAAGCGTTTCAGAAATAGTGTCTTAAGTACAAAAACGTATCCTGGAGCAGATATCAATTCAAATCATAATCCAGTAGTAACAACAATAAGAGCTAAGTTGAAGAAAGTTGAAAACCCAAAAAGAAGAGCACAAATAAACTGCAAAAGACTGGAAAACGAAGAAATAAGGAACAAATACAAGATGGAGGTAGAAAACCAATTGAAAGACTTACACATACATATGACTTCGGAAGAAAATAACCAGTTATAGAGAAACATCAAAAATGCTTTAATTAAAACAGGAGATCAAGTGATAGGAAAAGTAACACCTACAAAGAGAAAAGAGTGGATGACAGATGAGATTTTAAAGTTAATGGAAAAACGTAGAAACCAGAAAAACAAAAACACCGTAAAATACAATGATATAAATAAAAAGATTCAAGCAGAGATAAAAATAGCAAACGAAAAATGGCTGAATGAACAATGTGATAAGATAGAAGAATTGGATACAAAACACGATGACCTCAACTTACACAAAAAAGTGAAAGAGATGACCGGAAAAAATAGAAGGAGGACAACAACCAACATAATTAATGAACAAAACAAAATAGAAGTATGCCCAGAAGAAAAGAACAAATATGGAAGTCATATATTGAAGAACTCTTTCAAGACAACAGAAGTGAAGAACATCTTAATATAACATCAACTGAAGGGCCTAATATCCTTAAATCTGAAGTAGAACATGCTATCAAAATGACAGCTACGGGAAAGGCAGCCGGCGATGACGAAATAACAATCGAATACCTCAAACATCTAGACCATGAAACAGTAACAAAACTGACAATTCTCTTTAACAATATATACGAGTGTGGAGAAACACCCAAACACTGGTAACGTTCGACGTTTATTACTATATCTAAAAAACCTAAAGCAAATAAATGCAGTGACTTCAGAACAATCAGCCTGATGAGCCATGCACTAAACGTTTTCCTTCGAATAATATATCACCGGAGCAGGAAAAAATTGAAGAACATCTAAGTAATTCACAATACGGATTTAGAAAAGGAATGGGAACAAGAGAAGCCATACTTAGTCTAGTAGTAATGGTAGAGAGATGTATGGATATCAACAAAGATGTATACACCTGCTACATTGATTACGAAAAGGCCTTCGACAGAGTTAGACACGAAATACTAATACAAGAATTAAACACTGTTAGTTTGGATGGTAAGGATATAACTCTGATCGGAAATCTGTATTGGCATCAATCAGCCACAATTGATATAGATGGACAGAAAACAGAGGATATAGAAATAAGAAGGGGAGTGAGACAGGGGTGTATTCTGTCGCCCTTGTTGTTTAATCTATATTCAGAAAGAATAATACAATTAGCACTCAGCAATAGGAAGGAAGGCGTTAAGATCAATGGAATAATATTTAACAACATTAGATACGCCGACGATACGATTGTCTTCGCTGATAACAAAGAAGACCTCCAAGTCCTGATAAACAGAGTATATGCTGAAAGCAAAAACATGGGGCTGAATATAAACATTACAAAAACAAAAACCATGCTATTTAGCAGATTTAACGATGATAGTATACATATACGGATAATCGGTAAAATTATAGACGATGTAACAGACTATAGATATTTGGGAAGAAACATCAATAATATAATTAACTTTAAAAAAAAAGGGAACCGACTTCAAATAAAACACAAAAGTGACATAAGTTAACTAAAAAGCAAAAAATAAATGTTTTTTATACAACAGTTTAATACTTATTTGTTGTTCCGTTTAATGTAATTAAGAAATTGCTGTTTATTATATAATTATTAATTGTTTTATAATTTTTAAGTCGGTGCCAAGTAAAACATAAAAACTCGAATCTAATTTGTTATTGCAGCAAGGTATATAATTTTTATGTTTTACTTAGCACCGACTTAAAAAGTATAAAACAATTAATAATTATGTAATAAACAGCAATTTCTTAATTACATTAAACGGAACAACAAATAAGTATTAAACTGTTGTATAAAAAACATTTATTTTTTGCTTTTTAGTTAACTTATGTCACTTTTGTGTTTTTATTTGAAGTCGGTTTTCTTTTTTTAAGTTAATTATTTTACAATCTTAAGTGATGGGTAGACCTAGTGAGGATGCTTCTCGAATGAGGAAATGACGGCTAGTTGAAACGGAAGATGAAATACGGAAACACTAAAAAGTCGGTTAAAAAATAGATTTTGAGGAGTATCTTCGAAGTTCAAGCTCCAATACCAATGAAATTATAATGGGACCACCTTGGAACTATACTGAACCCAACACAAAAAAATCATTAAAATCGGTTCATAAACAAAAAAGTTATGCCCGAACATACATTAAAAAAAAAAAAAAAAAACATATATACAGACGAATTGAGAACCTCCTCCTTTTTTTGAAGTCGGTTAAAAATGGAGCATTATAAGGAAGTTAGGCAAAGGATCTAAATAGCTAGAGAAGCTTTTAATAAAATGAAGAACGTTCTATGCAACTTAAAAATCTCATTACCACTGCGATTAAGACTGCTGAAATGTTATGTTTGGTCTACACTTCTCTATGGATGTGAAACATAGAGGAGCAAAATACTTTGGTCATATGATGAGACACGGAGAATATAAGGCGTTGCAGACCATAATAGAAGGAAAGATAGAAGGGAAAAGAAGAGTTGGGAGAAGAAAGAAATCCTGGCTGAAAAATCTAAGAGAATGGACATCACAGAGCTCGACAACACTAATCCACAACGCAACAGATATAAAGAAATACGCTAAGATGATCGCCAACCTCAAATAGAGACGGCACCTAGAGAAAGAGAAGTTGTAGTAGGCCGTAAAAACCCATTTTCTTGTAGTAGGCCAAAAATTAACAAAAGAAAATAAAAACAAAATGTTGCATTTGTTTTCATTGAGGTTTGAGTTGTTTACGTTCCCAAATGATAAAGTGAGAAACTGCTTTCACATAGTACGCTGTAAAAAACCAAAGAAACACCTAAATGTTTCAGCGAATACAACTTTAAACAATGTATGATCGTATAATAATCAGAGACGAGTACTTCGTTTTGGCAATATCTTCATCTTTACACGAGTTTATTTTTATTCTATATTTTTCTTGCTTTTGACGTTTTATAACCTACGAGGAGTATTTAAAAGTTGAAGGTCTTTCAACTGTTATAAGAGCATACATTTTTAATAGTTTTATTCTCTGAAACATTCATGTGTTTTTTTGTTTGTTTTTTCACAGCCTCCCAAGGAAAAGAAATTTTTCACTTATAACTTTATTATTTTGGAAGATAAACTGATCGAACTTCAATGGAAACAAACGCAACCTTTTATTTTTTTGTTTTTTTTTCTTGTGTTAATTTTCAGCCTACTACAAGAATACGGTTTTTCATAGCCTACTATGAGAAAACAGTTTTAGCTTAGAACGTCGTTATTTGTAAGAATAAACTCATCAAATTTTATATCATGAGAAAAAGGGAAAAGAGTTCTATCCAATGATGACATAGCCGCCTTTGAGGCATATTTAAAAAAGCGAAATTAATGTCAATACCATAAAAACTTACGACTTTTAATTTTAATTTCAGATTCGAAATGTGTGTACAAAAGTGTCTCAATAATATCAACACGGCCTTGCGCTATCTTTGATAATACATAAAAAACGCAATCTCAATATTTTAGTTTTTTCAGCCTGTAGTGAAAATTAAGCAAAAATTTTAGAATTTGAATGTGGTACAGCTTTCTTAATTTAATGTATACAAAAACTCACTTTGGTGTGTTTATAATTTTGAATTGAAATGATTGTAGTTCAAAAGTCAATCAATAACTGTATACATAAACATTAAGTTTATGAAAAGAAACCAAAAAAAAACAATGTAACATCCTAGTGGGGTTAGGGAACTATGGAATATACTAGATCATAGCAGGCTAATGTGTGAAAAGTTGTAACAGAAAATATCATTAAAATAGTTTATAAATGGTAGCAATTTATTATAACTGTTAAATATAGATTAGTATTACAAACAAGCAGTAATAAAAATACAGTACTTTTTGTTAGCGGTTCAATTTGTTTGTTAAGCAGTTAAATATTAAATAAACAAATGGAATACTCAAATGTAAAAACATCTCAAGGCTAATATTTTAATTGGCGGTGTTGGCAGCAATGCGAACCTGGCTTGGAACAATGACATAGATTCACTTGGTGGGATTCCGCAGTTCTCACTTCTTCTTCTTCTTCCTCTTATTACATATAGGTAAATGACCTGTTTAATACCCGCAACTAGCGCGGGTTCTGTGAGCCTTCTTTGCACGTATGCCGGGCAGGAGGCTGGCCTTACCCATTCCACTAAATAGTTAACGATACTAGCGTCTAGCCCCTTGGACTTCCAGCCGATCCTGAATTGCGCAATATCATCTAATATTGGCTCGCATATGTGCGAGTGTGATATTTACATCGAGATTTGCATTGTTAAAGCCGATTTTTTCATTGCTAATAAATTGCATTCAATAGAAAACAACAAATCCTTTTTTTAAATTTATTACCAGACCTGCGTGTTAGTATGCCGTCAATCAGTGAGTGAATGCAAATTTGTCTTCGTATTTTTTCTTAAAAAATATAATTGCTATTAACAAATAACCGCGCGTAAACAGCAAAACGCAACAACAGTGTACTAACTAACAACTATAAAATAAAAAAAAAATTTGGTCCCAACCGAGATTCGACCCCACAACTACTTATGCAGGAAAAAAGTAGTACAGCCGAACACACCCGCATATCCATCTGTGCCCCTACGAACTTGTGGTTTAGACACATTCCAGCTGCTTGCAGAGGAGCAAGTCATGTGAGGTAGGATCGGCTGTAATTCCAAGGGGCTAGACGCTAGTGTTAACGATTGCCAAAGATGTTAGTATGACAACCAGGACCGACGATCAAACGATTTCTTACCGAACTTTCTAACTTTAAAATGGCGGCCGCTACGAATTTTTTAACATTTCGAATTTAACGCCCATTTACTCAAAAACCAGTTATTTGATTGGAATCAGCTACATCTTGTTTGGTAGCTCTTCAAGGCTACTATACCATGAAATACAATTAATTTTGAAAATATAAAAACTATCGCAATGACATTTTTCAAAAAAATATTTCTCAAGAACTGCCCACACGTTTTTGTTTACACTTTTTAAGCTGATAGAGCTGGGAATCTTCTACAATTTGTTTTTTTGCGCATTGCTATAATTTCACTGTGACGCCCTCTGTGAATTTTTGAAAATTGAAAATTGGTACCCTTTTATTTATTTAACGGGAATCAATAAAATATTTCTGTTAAAGCAATGTAACTCATCATTGATAGCAAAATCCGAATATAATAATATTTTTTTGATACTTTAATATTTAGCGGGGCTACTGTTCCCCTTCCCCCCCCCTCCCCCTCCCAAAATTTTCGCTACAAAATTAAAAAATTGATTTCATCTTTTGTTTGCTCTAGGAGAATCTTGTTACAAAAAATCAAAAAATCGAATTTTTTGCCCCTTAGTAATCTTTTTGTCCTTAGAAGAATTTCACATACTTTCTACAGCAGTTGTATACTTGTACTAGTCGTTTAATGTTCAGTGTAGGCTAACTTTTTTATTTTAATAGATAGACTCGCAAACGCAAGAGCAAAGTTGTAGGGCAAATTCTTCTCGATTGTATTTAAGAAAAAAACTTGAGTTTCCAATTTTAATATGGCGGCCACGGTAAAAAATAACTTTTTTTAAATGGAAACGTGGCATTTTGGCTTTAAAATCAGAAAGGTTTTGAAATTCTAAATACAAATTAATAAGAGTAATTTCTTGCTAAAAATAATACTTCTCGAGTTATTAATATATTTTCAAATATCAATTTCCGCGCTTCCGTTGATTCAGTCCGAATATTTTATCCAACCTTATGCTTGCAGCGCAGCGGTCGGTCTTTCTTCAACCGCTTCAAGATGTTACAACTTATAAGAACTATTTACTTTAACTAGTCGTGTCTAGACAGGTGTATATCGAAAGTTTTGAAAAATATTAAACAATGTATTTAAATGTATAGGAAAGTCCAGGCGAAGTGTTTCGCTCATTTTTTACATTAAATTTGGTCTACAGCAGTTGAATTTTAATTGATAAATAGCGTAATATTGCTTTTTTTTATAAGGTTGGCAATATCAAATACGTATGCAAGTTCAGCTTTTTTTTATTTTACATACGTATGTAACTTCAGCTTAGTTAATAAACGAGCAAATGGTGAATGCGGTGATCGCCCAATTCTGCGATTACTACTGACTAGGTTTCTAATATGAATAGAGTTTAGAATAAAATTTATTCAACCCTGGGTCCCAGAAAAATATTATTTAATTTCTGCTTAATTCCGGTCATTCGGTAGCAGTTGGCAACCCTATGCAAATATGTGCACAATTAGTTAAAAGCCACGAAAATACAACGTTTTAAAATCGGCTTGTCGTGCCAACAGTCTAGTAAAAACGGTTTACCAATAATTATAATATTAGAAATATGATTATACTTACAGTTTTTGAAGGCTGCATTGTGAAGGTGTCTTGTAAACGTTCCATTACAGCATCAAATTTATTATTCTTCAAAAAAATGGTGTCAATATTAGAGTAACGATCTAAAATTTGAAAAAGATAGTTGACAAATTAAATAGTTCTTATATCAATTATCTAAAAATTAATAGTAACAGTTTAAACAGTGATGTAGTTTAAATAAGGCCACAATTTACAATTGTAAATCCATGTTTATATACTTACATAAATATCCATTCAGTCATTTGCATTTTTCGTAAATTAAATATATTCCTCTGAACCTTATGAAATGCGTCTAAAGAAAAACCAAAGTCCTTCCTATTTTTTATGTCTTAAACATCTGGTTTTCTTTTCCCATGTACATGGACTCTTTGCAGGACTCTGAAAGGAAATTAGTACCCAAAATTAGCACTTTGAACAAACAAAAACGTCGACTAGAGCTTACCACAATAATCTTATCTAAAAACATCGGTAAGGTTATTATACTAATTGCTAATTAGGTAACATAAACTTCTAACGGTAATAATTAACTATATGAAACGTGTCAGAAAGAATAGTGTTACTATCTTTGAATATGTAAAAAAAGTTAAAAAAAAACACACTTACATAACCTCAATTTAACAGAATAGAAGTGACTAAAGTAGCACCAGAGTCGTTAGTGTAAACTACACAGAACTAATATGTGAATATTTCAAAAGTTCAAGATAACGAGCGAAGCAGTTCACTCACTTTCTCTATACTATTGCAACTTTTACTTTTATTATTTTTCATTTTTAAAAGTTGTTCTAATCCCAACAGTGCCCCAAGAGAAGTGACTGATAAAACTAATCGAATCCAAGTTTCCTTTATCTATCTATGGTGATAATTAAGACCCGACCTTTAATCGCAGAATAGCAAAAGCATTTCGTTAAAATTCAATAAGTAAACAATTACCATGGGCGTACTTAAATCCATTAAGTTGTACGTGAAACATGCTGCACGATTTTGCAAGGTTTTTAACTGTGATATTTACTAAAACTTAATGTTGTAAAGTACCT
The DNA here is from genome assembly GCA_958336395.1 of Ctenicera cuprea. Lineage (NCBI taxonomy): Eukaryota > Metazoa > Arthropoda > Insecta > Coleoptera > Elateridae > Ctenicera > Ctenicera cuprea. Next base: position 11,952,241 of record OY284495.1, on the reverse strand, counting down.
GGTTTTGCGAGAAATGAGCGTTCCAAAAGAAATGAATAAGCAGGGCTTGATGAACTTCAACATGCATGTGCTTGTTTGATAGAAAATGGGACTTATTAAAAATCGTTTTGGTTGTTTAGTTTAGTTTATTTTCTAACAGTTTGTAAATTTGAATTTACCGAGTAGACACTAGACAAATGTCGTGTTCTTTCGGGAACCCCTCCAGAGGGTAAAAGCAGGTATTAAGATTGCAGGGTAAAACACGAGATACAAGTAAGATCTCCAAGACACCACTTGTGCATTATTTGTAAACGCTACCAATTTATACGTTATGTTAATAAATTGTTTTAATAAAAGAAAAGTTTAAAGTAAAAACATGGTCCTTCGAGTCTAGATAACTGAATCAAGCGTAAAAAGTGAAATTAAAAGTGCATTTAGTGGTTTAAGTCTTGATTAACCACGTGGCCTGGCCTAGCAACAGCACGTGTTAAAGAAATCCGCGACCTGCAGTGAACAACCATTCTCGTTCTTCGTCCATCATCAGCACGCTGATATCAAGAAAAATCCGTGGCTTAATAATCAAGAAATTGGCAAATTCCGCAACGGCTTGGTATTGCATTTAGCGTTGCTTGGGTGAGTCACAAAATTTCCACTGCAGCTCCTGACGTCACGCGTCAACCCTGGCTACCTGTTTCATCCCTTGAAGGCGCTTAGTAGCATCATTTCCTGCTCCGACAATAATTAGAAGACAGAGTAAGTGATTCATACCTATTGTTACCATATCTGTCCATATCCTTTGTAATACTGCTTCCTTCTGAGTATTCTATTTGTTTTTTGATTTTGTTTGCATATCATGGCAGAGTTAGCTACTTTAACTGGTAAACGCGCCACTATCAAAGGCCATCTAACGAGATTCGTAAATCTTGTTCAATCTATTTTGGACTATCCAGAAATAAATGAAAAAAAATTATTGCAGTTACCGATGCGCGTAACAACAACTGAACCTCTGTTAGCTGAATTTAATCAAACTCAGGTTCAAATTGAATCTTTGCAAGCAGGTGATGATGGGGTGGCAGAGCTAAATGAGCAAGAAAGGGATAATTTTGAAAACAATTACTACACATATATGCAATTGGCAAAAATCTCGTAGCCAGGTACAATCCGGGCGGTTCCTCAATTGCACAACCGAACAATAATCAAGCCAGTAGTGTCCAGACGCCAGTAGCGGTTCAGGCAAACCTACCCAAAGTAGATGTGCCCACATTTTCAGGGGACTATCATAATTGGCTTGAGTTTCGCGATACGTTTAATTCGCTAATTCATTCAAATAGCACAATTAGCAACATTCAAAAATTTCACTATCTAAAAGCGTCGCTTATAGGTAGAGCCAGTAACATTGTGCAGTCTGTAGAATTTTCTGAAGCTAATTACATTGTAGCGTGGCACACTTTACTAGATAGATATGACGACAAATGGTTGATCGTTTATAATCATGTAAAGGCTATATTTAACTTGCCTGCTTTAACTAAGGAAAATCATAGTTTACTACGAGAATTGAATGAAGATTTCGCGAAACATTTGCATTCATTAAAGGTTTTAGGGCAACCCGTCGAGCACTGGGATACCTTACTTATATTCATTATTTCTAAAAAATTAGATCCCACCAGTAAAAGAGAGTGGGAGGCGTTTAAATATGGCAGTGAGATACCAACGGTTAAGGATATTACGGTTTTTTTCAAAGGATAAATGTAAGCTTTTAGAAAAGTTGAGCGACTCGGTACCAAATAATGTCAATCATTATAAGGAAAAACCTAAAATTGATAAGGCCAAGGGTTATTCGTCAAATAGTTTTGTAGCCACAAACGCAAATTCTACCTCTAATAATAATAAAGAACATTCATGTTCATTTTGCAAGCAACCGCATAGTATTTATGAATGCGATGAATTTGTAAAGCTTCCTGTCGAATCTAGGTATGCTGAAATTAAAAATAGGCGACTATGCCTTAATTGTTTAAAAGGGCGTCATTATACCATGCATTGTAGAGCAAAGGGTTGTAGGGATTGTGGCAGAAAGCATAATACGCTTTTGCATTTAAATGCGCAAACCTCCAAAACCCATATTGTCGGAAGTGGATCTGAAAGTCCGCAGCATAAAGCTCCCGAACCTGGTCCATCCACAACCATCGCAAACCATGCCGTAGACAGTAGCAGCCAGCATATATTATTAACGACTGCAATAGTTAGGGTGCAGGACAAGTTAGGAAATTTTCACAATTGCAGGGTACTTTTAGATAGTGGCAGTCAGTCAAATTTTATAACACAAGAATTTTGTAATCGACTGCAGCTACCAAAAACTAAAATTAATATAGCTGTGTCAGGGATAAATCAAATTGTTTCGAATCTCACGCACAAAACTGAGTTAAATATTCAATCCCATTGCAACGCTTATAACTGGATAATTTCATGCATCGTGATTCCAAAGATTACGAAAAACGTTCCAAGTAGTTCCTTTGGCGCATCAAAGCTAAATATCCCAAAAAATATAAAACTTGCAGATGGTAAATTTAATATTTCTAATAAGGTAGATGTTCTAATAGGTGCTCAAATATTTTACGACCTATTATGCATTGGTCAAATTAAACTGAAAAACACTGAACTTATTTTGCAAAAAACGAAACTTGGATGGGTCTTGGCTGGTCCTATTGGTCACCAGTTTAATACAAACAATGAAATTTGTTGCAATCTTTGTGTAAACGACGTCAACGCTGACATTCAACAGCAATTAACTAAATTCTGGGACTTAGAGGAGTGCTCTTTGACCAAAGCACTGTCTCGCGAAGAAAAATCTTGCGAGGAGCATTTTATAAACACCACCAAGCGGGATGCCGATGGTAGATTTCATGTTGCAATTCCTTTAAAAGGGTCTGTTGCAGACCTTGGTGATTCAAGAGAATTAGCAATTAAAAGGTTTCAATCGCTCGAACGTAAGCTAGAAAAAAATCCTAATTTAAAGCAGCAGTATAAGGCATTTATGAACGAATATACCACGTTGGGTCACATGACCAAAATCACAAAGGATGCCGCTAACATCACCTATTACCTACCGCATCACGGTGTAATAAAAGAGGACAGTATAACTACTAAACTGCGCGTTGTTTTTGACGGTTCTGCTAAAAGTACTTCTGGAGTATCTATAAACGATCTTCAGATGGTAGGTCCGGTCATTCAAGACGACTTATTTTCAATTTTAATTCGTTTCCGGAAACATAAATACGTAATTTCCTCCGACATTGCCAAAATGTATCGGCAGGTATGTGTGCAACGTGATCAAAGGGACTTGCAAAGAATTATCTGGAGAGAAAATCCTTCCGATCCGTTAATTGATTACACTTTAAATACAGTAACTTATGGTACCGCAGCGGCTTCATTTTTAGCTATAAGATCACTTCAACAATTAGCACACGAAGCAGCCGTTCAGTACCCGCGATCTTCCGCAATGATTTTACGCGATTTTTATGTTGATGACCTGCTTACGGGGTCAGATTCCATCGAAGAGGCAATAAGTATTCGCGATGAAGTAACAGCTATTCTGCAACGGGGTTGTTTTGAACTGCGGAAATGGGTATCAAACGAACCCAAAATTTTGAAGGGATTATCAAGTTCATTGAATTCATGCATTCTAGATTTAGGTTCAAGCGAAAACACCAAAACCTTAGGTTTAATTTGGTTGCCCAAAATTGACGCCGTGAGCTATAACGTGAACGTAATAACTGAATCTTCAATGGTAACGAAAAGGTATATTTTAGCCGCCACTGCCAAAATTTTTGATCCGCTAGGCTTATTAGCGCCTAGCATTATAATTCCAAAAACTATTTTGCAAAAATTGTGGCAATATAAATTATCATGGGATGAATCGGTTCCAAATGATCTTCATACCGAGTGGTTACGCTTTCAAAATGAACTAACCATATTACACCAAATCAAAATTCCTCGACATGTAATAATTCACAATCCATTAACCATAGAAATACATGGTTTTTCAGATGCTTGCGAAAGTGCGTACGGCGCATGCGTATACATTCGAAGCATCGACGTGCAAGGAAACATTAGTGTTAAACTCCTATGTGCTAAATCAAAGGTTGCTCCAATAAAAAATATTTCTATTCCAAGATTAGAGCTCTGTGGTGCTTTATTACTTGCCCGACTTGTGTCGAAGGTTAAATCTGCCCTTAACACAACCGTCAATTGCGTAACTTACTGGTGCGATTCCACTATTACTATTGCTTGGATAAAAACGCCTCCAAACACTTTAAAAACTTTTGTGGCGAATCGCGTAGCCGAAATACAAGAATTAACGTGCGAAAAAGATTGGCATCATGTTAGGTCCACGGATAACCCAGCCGATTTGTTATCGCGGGGAATTAGTCCCAAAAAATTAATTGGTGCAGAAATTTGGTGGGAAGGTCCCAAATGGCTAGCGCAGCCTATAGAAAATTGGCCTTTTAGTCAATGCGTATCTCCCGATTCTTCATTTTACCCTACTGAAACAAAGCAGCTAACAACTGCGCTAATAACTACAAGGAATGAATTTTGTTTATTTCAAAAATTTTCATCGCTTACTAAACTGCAGAGATGCGTAGCTTATTGTTTAAGATTTAAATTCAATGCTTTAAATACAGCTCAGTTACGTAAACATACGCCATTGTCACTTGAAGAGTTAAATTATTCCCTGCACTGTTTAGTAAAAATCGCGCAAGGCGAGGCTTTTGCGCAAGAAATTGCTGATTTAAAAAAGCAGTCTGCAGTAAATTCAAAAAGTAAATTGTTGCGATTAAATCCATTTATTGACGAAGTGGGTTTGATAAGAGTTGGTGGTAGATTAGACAATTCCAACTTTAATCAAAACAAAAAACATCCAATTTTGCTTCCCTCCAAACATAAATTAACGTTATCAATAGTAGAATACGAACACAAAAGAACCTTACATACAGGACCTCAAGCACTACTGGCCTCTCTTAGAGAAAATTATTGGCCCATATCAGGGCGCAATATAGCAAAACAGATTGTGCATAATTGCATAAATTGCTTTCGTGTAAAGCCGCGAATCACTAATCCAATAATGGGCTCTTTGCCAAACGACCGCGTCACACCTTCTTGCCCATTTAGCATCTGTGGTGTAGACTATTGCGGATCCATCTTGACCAAGGACAAAAAAAGGCCGAGGTTGTAGGTCCATTAAATCGTATATCTGCATTTTCGTTTGCTTCGCCACCAAGGCTATGCATTTGGAATTAGTTTCCGACTTAACAACCGAGGCATTTTTGGCCGCTTTAAAACGATTCGTTACCAGAAGGGGTAAACCCGCAAAGATTTACTCTGACAATGCGAAAAATTTCGTAGGTGCTGACGCGGAGCTAAAATGGTTCATTCAAAGTTTAAATTCGCAACCGGCAAAAAATTACTTTGAAAATGCATTACTTTCTGATGCTATTTCTTGGCAGTTTATACCTCCACGATCACCGCACTTTGGTGGCCTTTGGGAAGCTGGTGTGAAATCAGTAAAGTTTCACTTAAAACGGGTTGCAGGTAATGCCATGCTAACTTTCGAAGAATTATATACCACTCTCACTCAGATCGAAGCAGTAGTGAATTCCCGTCCACTTTCCCCTTTATCCAACGATCCAACCGATCCAAATCCTTTGACTCCTGCTCACTTCTTGATTGGACGAAGTTTAGTCGCCGTTCCTGAGCCTAATTTGGCAGATGCAAAGGAGTCCAGGCTATCCCGTTTTCAACGCGTCCAACAGATTGCACAGCATTTTTGGAAGCGCTGGTCAAAAGAATATTTGAGCGAATTGCAAGGACGCTCAAAATGGCAGCAGAATCGTCAATGTTCCATTAAAACTGGAGCGATGGTTATCATCCGCGAGGACAATTTGCCACCTCTGAAATGGAATTTGGGACGTGTTGTAGAAGTTCATTTGGGACCAGATGGTATTGTGCGTGTTGCAAGTGTAAAAACTGCGTGTGGGGTTTATAAGAGATCAGTGTCAAAACTTTGCGCTCTTCCACTGGATCAGAATTAATAGTGAATAGTGATTATCTTATGTATATGTTACCAGTTGTATTCATTTTATGCTTATATTGTATTTTCTTGAAAGCCCAGCCTTTCAAGGCGGGGAGTATGTTTAGTTTAGTTTATTTTCTAACAGTTTGTAAATTTGAATTTACCGAGTAGACACTAGACAAATGTCGTGTTCTTTCGGGAACCCCTCCAGAGGGTAAAAGCAGGTATTAAGATTGCAGGGTAAAACACGAGATACAAGTAAGATCTCCAAGACACCACTTGTGCATTATTTGTAAACGCTACCAATTTATACGTTATGTTAATAAATTGTTTTAATAAAAGAAAAGTTTAAAGTAAAAACATTGGTAATATTCATCAATTCGTTGTTGCTATTTGACATTTCACTTAAAAAAATATTTTTGCACTTTCATAAAATTGTTTCGTGAAGTACTTTTAAAACTCATGAGCATTTATATTCTACGCTTATGAACTCTGTTTTATTTTATTTTACTATTACACAATCATCAATTTCAGCTGAACAAACAAATAATAACTATCTGCACAAGCTACCATAAGGTCAAACATATAGATGTGTTATCATTCTAAGCTTGTAGTTTAAAATTTTACATATGCGCCAACTATATATTTAAAAGATTTATGCCATCAAATATTAATATTTGATTGTCTGATAATTTAAAGACTGACTAAATACTAGACTAGAAATTCGGATACTATAACTGATAAACGTGATAAACCGCATCTATAATACGGTGATTAGCTCAAAGCTCATACAAATACCAGGTGATTATTACGTCAGTTTAGAACTACAAATTGTTATAACATTTTGATTATTGTTATTAGGAATATGATGTGAAAAATAGAATATAAGTAAAAGAAATGGGATTACATAAAAAAAATTAAGTCGCCTAGAAATTCTAAACAAAATGTATCTTCTTCATATTCTTAACGTTTTTATTATAATTAAAATGTTACATCAAGTTGTAAACTGACTTTATAATAATCACCTTGTATATATTGCATTTGTTACAGCACTTAAATATAGATATCACAAAATAGGTTCCAAAACAAATAAAATTGAATATAGAATATGATTCGATAAATCGAAGTTCGAGAAACTATTGATGTATTCGAATAAAAAGAACTAAATATCGAATTATTCGAAAAATCAACAATTTAACAATCTTTTTATACAAATAAAGATATTTTTTAGGCGACCTTAACAAAAAATTGAATTTTTAGTACTCAAAAGCGGCCAAAAAGTAACCGTTTTTTGGCCGCTTTCATTATTATCCGTTTAAGGGTGGCGCCATCTATCGATAATTTTCCACCTTACATCATGATACCGACATTACCGACAATGTCATAATATCTCTGAATAAAACAGAGTAAACAAGCTGTCAATCTTGCTGTAAACGGTAATAAATACGTGTTGATAGTCGAATTTTCTAATAATTATGTACAATTGTTCAGTTGTTAGAAATAATTATATCAATAAATCATAAATAAAAATCTAACAAATTTGTAAATTTTATAATGAAGGTCGCCTAAAAACATTTGGGTGCACCACTGCCAAAAAGTGTTATTTCGTCCTCGTCTGCTTTCTGGCCTCGGCTTCGCCTCGGCCATTAAACTCAGACTCGGCCGAAAAAAATCCACTTTTTGGCCTTGGTACACAAATAACTATTTCAATAATAACTAAATTCTGACATTGATATTCTTCTTCTTTAGCCATCCCTTATGCCTTTAGGGCGTCGGGTTAAACATGGCTAGGGATTGGTTTTATCGCTATGTTCCAAGAGGTGATGGAGTCCTTCGACTTTTAAACGATCACGCTCAATCAGCTTTTTCGTACCGCTGTATTTGAGAGGACTTTCAACCCCTCTAACGACTGCCGCGTTGTCAATGCGACAGCCGGGCCACCTATTCGCGTGCCATTCCAAGTGCACGAGACGCCGCGTTGACTTGGTTTTTCGAACACCCATCCAAGTACTGACCAGGCAGAGCTATGCTTAACTTTGCTGATCGCACTCAAATCCAATTGTAGCCGCGCCAACTCGGGACGTCATTGATATTCAGTATTGTTCTTTAATTTTAGATAAACTGTCCAACCTTCACAGATTTATTGAAAGTATCTTTAATGTTGTCTGAAAGTAGGTGACGGTGGATTATGATGTAGATGGTTTAGTCGGACACAGTCCGTCTAAACCATCTAAAAATTATCTTTCTTTTAAACAGAATTTCTTTAAAGTCCGTAATACCACATCACAGAATAACGATATAAATTTTATATCATTATTCTGTAATAATAGGTTCCTATGGCTATACTTCATATAGAAGAGAAGGTAAAAGCGGAGGGAATAGAACAGTTGAGAGAGATGAGAAGGAGGCGATGAGAATGCAATGGAAAAAGCAAGAAAATAGATGGAAAGAGAGAAAAAAGTGCGAAAAGAAAGAGAGCGAGAGAGCGAGAGCGAGAGCGAGAGAGAGCCAGCGAAAGCGCGAGAGAGAACGCGAGAGAGAGAGGCGCGCGAGAGAGCGAGAGAGCGCGCGAGAACGAGAAAGCGCGCGAGAGCGAGAGAGCGCGCGAGAGCGAGAAAGAAAAGGACTGAAAAAGGTTAAGAGAAACCCCAACCTAAAGGTTTACAATTTATTTAGGTACTACATTTAAACGTTATATTTACCTTTTATTATTTACTTATAGGAAAAACGAGATATTCTTGTTTTTTATGGAAACAGCAAAGTCCCTCCCAAAAACTAAACAGGAAGAAAATGAAACGGCGACTGATCTTCTTCACATATCACTATCGTTTGAAGGAACAGCTTCAAACATTCGAGCTCATGCTTATATCTAAAAACCCGCAGTGTAGAAAGTGGAATAAGCATGAAGATACCTCTCTTCGTGTAAAACTGTACATACCTACTATTATACCAGTAGGTCACCTTGACGACCTTGAGATGCAAATACTTTGGTTCTCCTTTTCTAGTACCAATAAAAATCTACAACATGATCATTGATCCTGTTATTCTTTGGAGGTGCGGATCTACCAGCTCTGAAAATGTAAAAAAAAGCACAATGAGCCCTGGACGGTTAAGTGCAAGGACATTTTCGGCTTAAATATTATTTTTTTGTAAAGAAATTTGGTACAAATCAGATATTCCTATATAAAGTTAGGAAATTTACTTTGACATTAAACACCTTCCATTCCATCTCTACCTTCGGTACCTGCTCAGTGCTTATCCCTAATCGGGGGATAATTACCACTATCACAGTTTCTCTTCACATCACTATACATATTATCACTATTTTACTGCAAGAGTGCGACAAGATATCAGTACAGTGCGTGGATCATTTTAATGACAAACACAGGCAATTTTAGAAGTATCCATGGATACACAAATCTCCGCACCCGGCCTGCCTACCATCTAAAATGGTTCTTACTTTCCGATGCTTTCAGTATAGAGAAGTCTTTTCGTAAAAATTTTCAAAATCGAGATTTTGACGGAATTACATATTCGCACCTCCAGGAACCCAAAAAAGTGTTTTTTAAAAAATGTCTGTCTGTGGGAAGGTGGGTGGGTGGGTAGGTGGATGGGTATGTGCGCTCCATAACTTCCAAACGTATGATCCAATTTCAATGAGCTTTGAAATGTGGGGTATATGAAAAATTCATCGGGGAATGAGCTTATAAGAAAAATCCGTCACTGGAAGCGGAAGTGAAACAGTTTTTTCCGAAACCAAATTTTATAAATTTGAAAACTGAATCCGATAGAAAACTTTAGGGCAAATTTAATGCTTTTTTTCCTAACTTCCTAGCTTGATAATGACGGCCGCTACGATTTTATGAAAATTTTTAATTTAGCGCCTTATTACTCAAAAACAAGTTGACAGATCAAAATTTTATCGCAATAGCCCTATAAAGACACAATATTACTGTGCACAAAATTTTTCCAAAATTTAAAAGCTATGAAGTGAAAAACATTTCCTAAATTTCGAAAATTTTCAAAAAAATATTGCTCAGAAACTAGCCACAATTAGGTTGTCACGCCATGTGCACTACAATTAACTACATTTTTGCGTATAAGCACTTGACATGGTTTGCTTTCGATTATATGAATTAGTTTCAAAATTCTTCATTCTTCTATTTTCAACGTTCGAAGAAAAAAATATAATGTGCCATTCGGATTTAAAGTGATTTTGTGTGCCTCGCATAGAATTGCACACCACGTAGGTGCGGGTAGACGACGGCTGTAGCTTTGACATTCTTGGAGGTACTAGATAATAAGATATAGAATATGAAATCGAGTTGTTTTTCAAAACGAAGTATTCGTAGGTTTCTTACGCTCTAAATGTCAAAGCGAAAAATATCACTTAGGCGCGAATTTAATAACACTGTTGTGACCTATTTCTGAGCATATTTTGCCTAAAATATAACTTTTAGTTCCTAAAATGTAATTTTGTTCTACTTTTATGCCTTCCTATTTTTAATTATTATAGTGCCTAAAAATCCCAGCCTTAGTTACAAATGCTTTTTCTGATAATTTAATGCTCGCCTCATAAATGCATTTAGAACAATGAAAATTATTGCTTAAAAATGAAAGGAGAGGGCTTCAAATTGTGCACCTCTGTAGCGACGCCACTGTGCGATATTCTAAAATGCATTTATTCTAGCAGCTCCAGCGCAATGTTGCCAAATGGTACAAAGGTGAATGAACTCTTGTAAAAGAACATAACTTTTATTTAAAGACAGAATTTTTGAAATAATAAAGAATTTTTTTGAAAATAAAATAAAAACTATAAAAGACAGAAACAAATCAAAGAAAAATATAAAATAAGAAATACTAGTAAATAGAAAATAGTTTCTTGTTCTCTTGAAAACAAATTTTTTGTCTTTAACAAAATTTGTTTTTGTTAAAATACTTTATTTTCTTATAACAAATTCTGTTTTTCTTTAAACAAAACTTTGATTTTGGGATAAAAGGCGCCGGATTCTATTTGTACGCACAATTTTCAAATTAATTTTAGGGTGAAAATGTTTACGTGCATAAATAACAACGGGTAGAGTATAGACGGACGAAACGAAGCGACCAGGAAATCCCAAAACAGCTGCCGACATAGGCGCCGAATACGGGGGGCTCCGGGGCTCAACCCCCCCCCCCCCCCCCCCCCCCCCCCCTAAAAAAATAAAATCGAAAACTTGTGCCCACGAAACCTACTTTTCCAAGGCAATATAATTTAACACAAATTCCTAACTTTTAATTTAAGACGGTTTGACCTTGAAAAATTCAAAAATTTTGCTTGCGGGGCATTTTTATTAAGCCCCTCTTGAGAATTCAAAAACCCGGCGCCTATGGCTGCCGATATGGTTGGAGTAGATGGAAGTTTTTGAAGGTTAAACATTGATTAATTTGAAATATTTAATTTAATATGAGAAAGTGAAACTTTTGTAATCAAACTGAACTTTTCTGTTATCCCTAAGAATATTTGTCATTTTTTACTATTTTATTCATTTATACAAAGTATCATAAAACAGTCCTGGAAATAAAATAGAAAAATTTGTTTCCGGACAGTTTCTTTGCGCTATAAATGTTGCGGTTAGATTAAATTATGAAACCGCAGATTATATTATATTTACGGATATGTGACAGAGGAACCTGTTATATTTGAAATATAAAAAAGCAAGTCGCGGCATCATCACCGATGGTAAGCCCTTGAATAACCGCGATAGAAATTAACACTTTTTCAATGAAAACATAGCTACGAATTTATTTATTGGATAGGTTATTTCCAATAACGTAACCACCACAAGCCTACGTTGCCTTAAGTAACTTAAATTATAATTAGAAATTTAAAAGGATATTTTATAACTAGAAATGTTTTAGTACAAATTTATTATTTAGTTTTACACAACGTTAATTTTTGTAGGGGTCAGGACCGTCAGCTGTTTTGGTTATCAAAGCCAATCTAACAGTTAATGGAAGAAAAATACAAATATTTATGACGGCGCTGAGATTCGAACCTGGAACCGCATGCTGGCTAGGTGAACATTCGGCCACTTGCTATTATTATTATTTATTTAGCTTTGTCAAAACTAGCTACTACCCTATAACATAGCCGAGTAAAAAAAGTATGAGAAAGTCCAGGCAACGTGCTTTAATCAATTTACTTTCTCAACCATAACTTTCTTAATTTGCACAACACATATTTAATTACGGCTTGCTTTTTAACTCTACAAAAAAATTGTTATATAAACAAGCGTCCGACGAAACTTTCCTATGTGGTCAGAGTTTCCGGACGAGGGAACGTCCAGATAACTTTAGCAATTGCATTACAATTTTGCCATTTTTGTCCGGACATTACTCATTAAGTTTAGTATTTCTGGGTAGCCTCCTCTTCCGGAGGACGTTAACAACATAAAAGTATGAAAGATCACGTAGGTGATTCAGTTCCAGTAACCTCTAACTAACCACATATCTGGAGTGACGTTTCCTTAAACAACCTTCCGATTAACCATCTAACAGTTATGATAGTTTATCAAATTTGTATGGTATTACAGGAAATAGAAGCTGAATTCTAAATTTAATCTATATACTAAATACGGATCCGGTTTGCCTGTCTCAACTTTAAGTGGCGAGGCTCCCGCTACTAGAAGCCTGATCTCTGCGCGTCCATTATATAAAGCGCATATTTTGTGTACAGTGGACCGCTACAGTGTTTAATGCAGCTACACAAATTTGGATTTATACACTTTTTCTTTATTGTTGTAACATAATAATAATAATAATAACAAATGCCTTTATTAGGTTGTAAGTAATTAAATTCGTGAATGTAAATTTAAAAACAAAACAAAAATTAATATGTATACAAAAATACAACATGCAGTTACAAAAATGAAAAGGGAAAAATAAACGGTTAAGTCGGCATATCAAACTCCACGGAAAGCACACGTGATGTCGAGCTTCCATCGACTCACGGCAGCTACGGGAACAGAGCAGTATCAAAAACTACTCTGGGGTGCCATGCAAACGAAGCCGCACGCAAAGATAATCATATTTATATACTTCAAATAAGATTTACTTACAAATTGCATTGCAGCTGAGATTACAGGAGGGTAGATATCTGGAAACGTTGTTTTATAAACTACAATTATTTCATCACCCTCGGCTACTTCATTAACATTTACAGTTAAACAAAATTTTAGATAAGACTAACTTAACCTCGCCGAACCTACCATATACAATCACAATCACCATTAATAGGGATCAAAGAAGACATTCGGTTCTGGCACATTTGAAAGCGTGTCAAATGTGAAAATTATAATTTAAAACGCTATTGAACGAAGAAATTTCAAAGAAGAGTGAGTGTGGGTTCATTTATTTTAAAGATTATTTGATCGCGCGGGGTAGGCTTTGAAGCATTTCTTTGGATGGATATGTAAGTAAATAAACTTCTTTTTATCACGGTTTTTCCCGAGGAGATCTTTTTTCTTCTTGTTTTCTGAGAATGTATTCTAGAAGCTTTTTTATCGAGACTTTTCTTTCCTTGGGCACCTATTTCCGGGTCTTTTTTCCATGGCGTTTTTATCGCGGTTTACTTACCAGGGTGTTTTCCAGATGTCCGCTGCAGTTATGAAAGTTTAACAAAAAATAAGTAAATTTTATAATAGATTTGCAACATTAAATAGCCAATAGCATTGATTTCAGTACCAAGTAAGCACCAGCCAATCTCTTTATTTTCACATAAAAACACTACAATTTTTGATTATAATTATTAGTCTTAATTTTGTCCTCAGTTAAGTATATCCCAGAAAAATTTGGAGTAAAATTCTGATTTAAAAATAAGACGGAAAGTCTTAGTAAACAATGTTTCTTTTAGCTTTTAGGCAATAAAATTTAAGAAAACATTTACGGCTAGCTAATAATTTTCATAATGCTAATTTTCAAGTTCTAAATTTAGAAATAAAAAAAGCAAACCAACATATTAAGAACAAAAAGCTGAAGTGTGGACTTCGAGTGGACTTTCCCATACTAAAACTTATCGTATTTGCAAAAGTGTATATTTTAATAATTATAACGTTGTACAGTTCAGCGAGTATTAGATTTCTAAGAAAACAGGCAGCGGGAATTTGAATTTGCGATAGCCTGTTCAATTGGTTTCGGTACCGTAACTCTACCCACAGAAGCAGCGACTACCTGCATCACCAAAGCAAGGTGAGCGCACGCCGGCGCTCTTATCAGCGGATTACAAATTCCGCTTCGGATGTCGGACAAAAATAGCTACAGTAGCTTCATTTGAAAAGTTATCAAAAATATGCAAAAAAATGAAAAATATATTTTTTAACTAGAACTAATTGATAAGCGCAGTTAAAATCACGTAAATGCCAGAAATGCCGCGTGGTTCATGTTAAAAAGTATCATTTTTTTTCTTAATTTTTAAGATAGTTAAAAATTTTAGCAAATCATAATAATAGTATATTAAAAAACAAGTTTCATAAGACATGAATTTAGAGCACGCGTCCAAGTTAGAAAACGAGCCGCTTGCGGCGAGTTTTCTAATGGACAAGTGCGCTTAAATGTCTTATGAAACGTATTTTATACTATTTTTTCTATTTTGGTCCAAAAAAGTTAAAAATTACCTTATTTTATATTTTAATTTAAAAATATAATCGATTAGGAAAATTTTTGTTTTTTGTTTTTGTTATGTGGCTGTTGGTAACATTTGAAACAATTTCAATTAATTCAAACTACTGGCAAATTAAAATTTAGACAAACTGTGTTTGAAAGTGATTTAATTTTTAAAATACCCGAGATTTAAAGATAAGATGGAAGAAGAATTATCTTGCACCCCACACGAGCTACGCAAAGTAGCGGAAAATACGCTAAATAATCTTAATTTTTAGAACTTACAATTTGAAGGTTATGTTTACAACGCGTGCAGGTTTTGTTGTCACATGGTTGTCACCAACCTAACAAAATAAAATTTCGAATTCTTTAAAGAGTTGCTTTATGAAATCCAAATGAATTTCATAAAGTAGTCAGTAAAGAACCAAAATAGAAAAAGTACTTTAAATAATCTATCAAGCTGATAACAGTTTAAAACGATCGGCGTTTTCGTTATTGAATAAATAATTAATCAATTTTAAATTTTTCAAAAATTCCTGGAAGGCGTGTGGGCGAGTGAAATTTACGAAATACGTAAAAAATTAATTTGTAGTTCAATGCAAGCTCTATCGGATCAAAAAGTTAAAACAAATCGTGTAGACAGTTTTTGAGAAATTTTGTTTTGAAAATTTTCAAAATTATAAAGCAGCGTCATTGCGATATTTTACGGATTTTCGAAATTAATTTTATTTCATCGTATATTAGCTAGAAAAGGTTCTCAAACAACTGGTAGCTGATGCTGCTCAAACAATTACTTTTTGAGTAAATGGGGTAAAGTCGAGATTTTCAAAAAGCTGTAACGGCCGCCATTTTAAAGCTAGAAAGTTCGGTAAAAAAATTGTTTTAGAGTTCTTTTCTCAGATTCCGTGCTCAAATTATCAAACTTCTATTTTGAAAAAAACGCTACAAGAAAAACAGGTCTAACTTCCGTTTCCGGTTTTGGATTTTTTGAAAATCTTAACTAGAATTACAATTTTTGATATACTTCTCGTTTTAAAATTTCATCAAAATCGGTCCAGTACTTTCGTTTTTAGAGGCGTCACCCACACACATACAGACATTTTTTTAAACCCATTTTTGGGTTCCTTGGGCCCCAAAACGTGTATTTTCGTTAAAACATACATTTAAAAAATTTTCATGAAATCAATACTATGAAAAGTGAAAATAATTAGTTTATTGTTACGCGATTTAACATTACTGTCTCAACATTTTTTTCATGTTAGAGAATTTTTGTCGTATAAAATTCTGGTAATGTGGTATAATAAATTATCTGCTTTTCTACTAGCGTCTTGTGAATTAACATTAAAATTATGATTACTTTCAAGCGCAGTAGACAGGGACGAACCCGTGCCCCTTCCCCCAATATTCTAGAATTAAAATAAGTCTGCGGTCTCGCGTGCCTTACTATTATTACCTAATCTATGTATAATCTTTTATAATTTTGTCAATGAAATACTTTGTTAAAATCTAAAAGCTTGTTCGAGTTTTCTAAGAAATTTAAATTTAACTTTTTCTTGGAAATGCTACAATCTTGTTTTGTACATCTTTTATATGATTTTACTCCGTACTTAAAAAGTCGGAAATTCGAGATTAAAAAATATCAACTCTCTAAATACCGGCAGCAAAACGAAGCTTTCCTATTGGTTAAAATAAAAAGCGCAGGTTTACGAAAAATTTTATACAAAGCAGTCTTTAGTTTCCAACAGTATAGCGGTTATTAGTTGGTTGTCAGTGCAGTAAAATTGTTATTTTAAAAATGCCTAAAATGAAAGTGTGCAAAAGTCAACAAATCCGTGAATGGATATCAAAATCTGAACCTTAAACTAATGACGGGAAATCCATTTTTTGTCAAATCTGTTTGATTTTCAAATGCATATTTTGTATTTTTAGGTGCTTATACCTTGTCTGCATATTTCGTCTTTTTTAGTGCATATAATTATAACCATTACTATATGCAATTTGTTTAATACTTGAAATTTCTCTATTATAATTCAACTAAAGGGACCGTTAAATCCCTATGTATCAGGGACCTGTATGCTGCTAATTTATGTGTTTTTTGATGACAAGAATCGTGTGGTATTGTAATGTCTGTGTGTGTAGTTTTTCTATAAACTGAGTATTCAAGTTTATTAGTTGAATGAATTTTTATGTTTAAATCTAAAAAGGTGATGGACTTATTTTGTTCAGTTTCTAATGTAAATTTTATGTTAAATGCAAGCTGTGAATAAAAATTTAAAATTCATTAATTAATTCAAATGAACTATCAAAACATGCTAAAATGTCATCGAACAAACGAAACCGAAAAATAACTTTCTCATATTGATTTGATTCGAATATTTAATCTTCTAGATTTTCCATAAATATATTAGCTAAAAGAGGTAAAATCGAACTTCCCATGAGTAAACATCCTTTTGGAAATACTGCAGACGATTAGCCAGATCAAGTCGCCAAATTCCATTGTTGCTATAACACCACTAACTGTTTACTTTTTAATATAACCTTTGACAATGTCATGTAAACATGCCGAAATACGTATAAGGTTAAAATAATAAATATTGTTGAAGTAATAAAGTATTTTATGCGTACTTAATAAATATGGACTTCAACGAAGTAAAGCTAGAATTTATAAGTTATAAATAAAATAAAATAATTGTTTATTTTTTCAATGTATCTTTATTTTTTATGTCCCTGCTGGCCCAATTGATTCAAAATCACTATAAAATATCTGTCAGTGCATTAAAAAAAAGTGGGCAAATTTTAAGTAATGCAGTTGGCAAATTAAGAATTGCTCCCCCCCACACTTTTTTCAGTCCGTCCCTGGCAGTAGACAATGTGCTATATTAATAATTAAACTTGTTGAATCATGCATACTTCTTTGTGCGTCAATCCTTTTGATATTACCCTATAAAAATATATCCTACTTCTTAGATTTTCCGCTGTATACGTACACAAAACTAAGAAATGATCTAATCGTAATTGAATTGTGGTAAACCTCAAAAAGATATTTTATCTTGCTGTACGGGAAAATGATGCAATGCAACTAAATACCAGAATAGAAAATTTAAACGAGCTTATTCTTTAAATGTGTAACCATTTGTTTGGTATCTGGTGGAATACATTTAATAGTTATTTATGTTACTAGTGAGATAAAGGCGTTATTGTAACACGAGTTTGAAAGTTGCACGACGAGGTCGTGCACCGAATCGTGTAATCAAACGAGTGTCTTAATAATGCATTATCCCACGTGCGACATACAAAATTTTATCTACGATTGCTCAAAAATTGTTAAAAGGTCAATTTTTGTGCTTGAAATGATATTTGACATTTCGCGTTAATTTATTTGCAAAAATCACTTTAAAAATAATTTTGTTTTAAAATCAAAGGAACGAGATAGATTCAATTTGTTCAATACTATGGCAACCGGACAGTTTTCTTATAACCAAAACTTCACTTTTGTTTGTGTAAATGAAATGAGTTGGGTAATGAATCCATTATCTCACTAGTGAGATAATGAACTTCATTACCTAACGCAAATGAGTGACATAATAAGTCCTTATCCAAGCAGTCGTAGATAAATACTATTACACCTCGCACAATATTAAATTGCGTGTTAACTATTGGGAGTTCGCTTATTTGAAGAGATACGGCGACGTTTAAATCAGAGAAAAGTTGTGAAATTTTATGACCACTAATAATAATCTGAAAAGAAGTTGAAACTATCTTGCGCCGTTTCTGAAAAACTGAAATTTTGGGTTTTTATTGTTTTCGGCCATAACTCATTTGACAATTATATTATATTTCTAGTTCACGCATTATTGTTGAATCTAAATTTTTATATCAGAATTGGTATAACTGCTACGATCGTTCATTTTCGACTGTCACCTTTTTTTTCTTATGAACCGCATTTTAAGTTTTTTCATATTTGAATCGGGTCTTTTTTCTGATTACAACGATATGTCACACTTAACATTTTGTTTAAGTTTTGCGCATTTTATTACAAAAAATAGAAATTTCATAAGAGTGCCATGGAAGGACCACGTCATTTAATTTATTTAAAACAAATATAGTAAGCCATGAACTGAACCTGATTATGTAAATAAAACAAAACACTACTTTTATTTACTTTGACGTTTAGATACATTAGGTAAGTGAAAATTTTCGGAAATATTGATTTGAGCATACGCAACAGGTTAAGTTATTTTTTGCAAAAATAAATGAATGACGCAGATGGAAAAATTTCTCAGAAATTCCAAGAGTTCATTTTCGGCGAGCTTCTGAGCATGTTTTACAACGGTATAAAATGTGTCTTGTGATGTGGGTTGCAATTTGAATATTTATTTAATAAATTAATAATTGTTTGTATTTTAGTGCTGTTTGAGTAATCTTTTGTATTTATTTAACCTTTTATTAAGATTTGTTACGTCAGTGCAAACATAAAAACTGCAAGTGGAATCTTCAGTAATTTGTGTGTCATTAATTTTGTTTATAAAACATATAACTTATCCTGCTGTCTACACTCAAACCAAAATTTCCCGAAATTTGAGATACATTTGATGTATCTAAACGTCAAAATAAATAAAAGTGGTGTTTTGTTTAATTCCATCAATTCATGGCCTACTTGAACTTTTTTTTAAACAAATTAAATGACGTGATCTTTCCATAGCCCTCTTATGAAATTTTTATTTTTGTAATAAAACGCGCAAAACTTGAGCAAAATGCAAAGTGTGACACATCGTTAAAATCACAATACAAAACTCTAATCAAATATGAAAAAAATTAAAATGGGGCCCATAAGAAAAATGATAAAAAAATTAGATTCAGCATAAAAAGTGTAAAAATAGGTAATATAAATAAAAAATGAATTATAGCCAAATCCAAAATTGCAGTTTTTTCAGTTTTTTTTCAGAAACTAAGCAAGATAGCTCTATTTTTTAAGATTATTAGTGAGCATAAAATATCCCAACTTTTTTTTAATCTAACCGTCGTCGTATCTAATACTAATACTAACAATAATAATAATAATAATAATAATACAGATCTTTATTTTAACATTTTTTTACAATTAAATAAATAAATAATTGTCCACAGTTAAATACTTTAAAAAAATAATTGTTTAAACCTCTAGGCGAGGCTCAGCTACGCTGTTCTTACACCTAACCTTGATTGTGTAGTCAAAGGAATAAACATTAAAAAAAGAAAAAAACATTTATAAATACATACCTACCCATATATACGAGATGATTATAAAATAAAACAAACGATGAGTTTAATAAATTAGCAATTAAAAGTTTAAACGTGGGAAAGAAAACAACTAAAACAAATTAATGGCTTACTGCAATGATATTTAAAAATGTTTGTAGTGCTTTTTAAAGGTCGTAAGATTTATAGTTCTTCAGTTCAGGTTTTAAATTAAATTATTAATATTTGCAATTTTACAAGAAAATGGCGACTTAAATTTTTCTGTTTTATGCTTCGGAATAGTAATTACGACGTCCATCTCAGATTAATGTTATGTAACATCAGACCTATAATTACTTTTTTCATATAATTAAGTCAGACATTGGTTATGTATAATTTTAAGATACATAGGCCGAGTGTAGTAATAGTCTATTATATACAGGGTTGGGCAAAAGTACGGAACAATGCAAATATCTTTAATACGACAACCGCATTTTGACAAAGTTTTTAACATAAAGGTATACGGCAGATACAATGAAAGTATCGGCGGTTTAAAAGGACTTCCGGTTTAGCCGGAAATGATATTAAGTTTTTTATTTCAAATGGAACACTCTGTATATTTTTTGAGATATCGATAGAACTCTAATTTTCGAGTTCCGTGATATAAGTTTTCATGCTTTTATTTTCAATAATTCTAGAGATATTGAACAATAATGTTTCGTAATTGTTATCTAGCAGCTCATGAAAACAAAAGATTGTGAGAAGCCTATACAGTTTTTTAAAGTTGTCAAATATGCTTGGTTCGTGTTTTGTGGTTTTGTTGTTCGATAGATTGAGCAGTGTGGTTGCAGTAATCAATTAATTAACCAAAATTAATTGAAACTGCTAAGTTTAACATCAGAAATGGTTCAATCAACAGAAAGATTGCAAATTGTTAAATAAAGTACAGACTTCTTGCTGAGTTTTGCGACGCTCACCAAAACCAAACATAATTAAAATTTGAATTCGTTCTCTTTCTGTTAATTGAACCATTTCTGATGTTAAATTCAGCAGTTTTAATTAATTTGGTTAATTAATTGATTACTGCAACCACGCTGCTCAATCTATCAAACATCAAGACAACACAACACGAACCAAGCATATTTGACAATTTTACAAAACTGTTTAGGCTTCTTACATTCTCTTGTTTTCATGAGCTGCTAGATAACAATTATTGAACATAAAAGCATTAAACCTTATATCACTGAACTCGCAAATTAGAGTTCTATCCATATATCAAAAAATACACAGAGTGTTCTACTTAAAATAAAAAAGTTGATATTATTTCCGGCTAAGCCGGAAGTCTTTTCAAACCGCCAATACCTTCATTGTATCCGCCGTATATCGGAACCTTCCATGTAAAAGAATTTGTCAAAATCGCGGTTGTCGTATTAAAGATATTTGCATTGTTCCGTACTTTTGCCCAGCCCTGTACAGTCTACCAGCTCGTGTCTTTTAAGCTTATGTGTTACTCTCTCAAACTCTTTCAACGCATTAATAAATCAACGAGTGACTTTTAGATACTACCACTACGGCTTTTAGATTTTTATTAATACGGGAACAATCATTTTCAGCAAAAGACAAATGTATTTGAGTGTCATCGGCATATTGATGTAAATGGCAAACCTATTATTGTTTAACAAAATTTAGTGTGTAAATGGTATACAATAATGGTCCTAATATTGATCCTTGTGGCACTCCAGACTTCAACACTAAAGCAGTAGATGTAAATTGATTTATTTCAACAATTTGGTTCCTACTACTCAAATAATTTTGAAATAATTTGAGCGAGACTGTGCTAAATCCAAAATAGTTCACTTTATTGTAATCAGGTAAAATCAAAAACGTTGATTTATTTTTAACTATTTCGAAAAAAATATCATCGGTAATATTTAAAAGAACTACAACGATATCCAGGCCGAAAACAAGGTATCTTCAAATAAACGAGATCCCAATAGTTAACACGCAGTTCTGTAGATATAGGTATGTAAAAAATAAGGCATATTGTCTGTAACTTCGTAAACATTGAATCTATGAAAAGTACCCTCAATAAAAATTGTTTGTGTAATTTCAGCGTTGAGAAACCTTTTTTTTTAAATAAACTCGCACGGAGCACCTATTCTTGACTCGTGCATCAAAATTTTCAAATACTTTAGAATATGTGCACAGTTTGCGAATAATGTGGCGGTGCTCCGTCTTGTTGATACCAGTGCCGTCCCGTGGGTTCAACATTTGGGTAGGCAATGGCAATGGCAAATTATCAAATATTAACAAACAACAAAACATGTATTTATCTTTTAAAAATTGGTCCACGAGATTTTCCATCTTCGCTGCAAAGGTGTAAACTACGTATAAAATAAATACAAACTTATTTGGTGTCATGTAACCTATCCTGCCCGCTGCACCTGATTGCGACTGACTGATACAAATAAAAACTATGGCAGTGTTGTCAATTCAAAAACTTAAATTTCACTTATCAGATAAAAAAATTCTTTTTCATTAAATGTTTTCAATAAAGGTCCCCACCCCTTGCAATTAAACATTAACAATCCAAAAAATAAGCTTTATTAAAATTATGTGTACTATGATTTACTTCTGATTAAGTAACGTACAAATAATAGGTACGTTGGTAAACGACTATTAAGTAATGATAAAGACTAATGCCTCAAGCAAACTCAAAAGCAAGAATTCATATAAATCTGTAGCTTCGGCTACTCATGGCTGTTGAAATACGTTAGGCAGGTTATTATTTGGGGGAATTACCGAATACAGTATCAAAATAATCCTGGATTCCTGAGTGGCGGATTAAGGTCATTGTGGGCCTCGGACATAAATGAATTGCGTGAGGGGCTTACTAAAAATTTAAAATGAACAAATAGACGGATGGTTTACAGCACTACATTGTCTCACCAGTGCATTATAAGCGTAGCGAGCCCTGACCGGATCTTCAACACTATAGCCGACGGTCTGACTTATGCCGCTATTCAGTACAAACAGTAAATTATGGTTAACGTCAAGTAACTAGTAGTAAAAACTTTGAAAATAAAACTATGAGTTATTTCTTTATTTGTTGTAAGGCACCTGCACGGCTCAGATAAGCGCCGTATGCGTCTGCGCGGTAATCCACCACTAACGGCTTTGTAAGGCCCTCAGCTAGCTTTTATTGCGCCTATTTGTAAATGCACCACTGCTGGGATTCTTATCCCATTCTTATCCCAGTAGTCAAAATTGTTGGCGGATTAACGAATGGCGCCAATTTTGAAATAATTAAATTATTGAATTATTGAAATTTTTATTATTGAATTATGAAAAGTAGATTTTTTTAAATTTTTTGCAATGAGTGAAAAATTACCAGACTATTTTTGCGTGTTTGCAAAAGTTTTTACTAATTACCAGATCATTTTTTAAATTCATCAGATTTGGTGATTCTTCACCAGACCTGGCAACGCTGAATTACAACAACGAGCGCGCCTATTCGATAGTTATTGGATCCTGACTTCCCTACTATTTCTTTGCATCTGATCATTGTATTCGTTTACCAACGTGCATGCAGACGTATTACGCATAACACATTGGTGGATTGTTTCGTGGCTGGAAATCACTGGGATCTGAAAAGCTCGCCTTCGCGTATGCAATACAGCGTTTAAAGACAAGTAAAAACTGCATGTAAAAATTGATTTTTATTAAAACTTTGAATTTGAAGTTTTATATTTAAAAAAGTATAGGTAGGCACTGCCTACTCCACCTAATAAGGCGGACCGCCACTGGTTGATACCATGCATTGTTGTTTAATATGTCAGGATTCTCAGCATTTGGAAAGAATAATTAAATAATTTTTGCCATTTAATAGGTCCTCGACAAAAAATGCTGGCACAATTCTATTATCAGCAAATTGCTGCCTAGCCGTTGTGATTGGGCGGATTTTCCCTTGACCAGTATCGATATCGAAACTTTAGTCTCTTCACAAAACTATTTATACATTAAGGAAGTGTCAACTTATGGGGCTATTCCCAGTGCCGGATTAAACTCTGTGGAGGGCCCTAGGCAGTAGAAATCTCGGGGCTTCCCTCGCAAATTATTTCCTAATAGATTTCTAATTTTACCAACCAACAATTTTAATAAACCTATTTTATTACGCAAAAACAAACGTTAACAATTGATCGACGTGCAGTTGAATGACACTATGAGAACTATATCAGGTGCAGTAAAAACCACCCCACTCAAATGGCTACCAGTATTATCAAATATTCCGCCTACGCACATCCGCCGGAAAGCAGCGCTGAAAAGGGAATGGCAAAAATGTCTAAATAACACAGACCTACCTATACATCAAGACTATGGTGAACACTACAGAACTAGATTAAAATCAAGGACCCCGGCCTGGAAACTAGGAGAAACACTAACACAAGACGATTTCCAAGTAAACACCGCATGGCAAGACGAATGGGAACTATCTAACCCAGACAGCCTCGGTCTCATCCAAGACCCCACTAGTATCCTTCCTGGATTTAACCTCCCTAGGAAAACGTGGACAGCACTAAATCGAGCCCGCACCAACCATGGCAGATGCCAATACTGGTTAAATAAATGGGGAATATCCGAAGACGCCAGCTGCGATTGTGGACACCCAAGACAGACCATCCACCACATTGTCTTAGAGTGCCCATTGAGAAAATTCGATGCACCCATCAGAAACCTACACGAGGCCACCAATGACGGAGTGAACTGGCTAACAACCTTAGACATTCAATTTTAAACTCTTAGACACGCTTATTCCACATATATATTGCCATGTTATCTGTACATAATATCTTACGTATTCCTAATATTCTATTTATTACATGTGTACGTGTTTAATTTGCTCATTTTGTTATGTTTGTATATGCATATGTTTATTTTGTCTATATTATGCCTTTAAAAATGATGTATTCTCACGCCATACGAAATATAATATATATTACGCAAAAACAAACGTTAACAATTATTAATGTCATTAAACTATTAAATATTATTAAACAATAAATAATTGAAATTATTTGTTTCAGTCAGTATGTGATTTGTAACTTTCTTTCAAGATCAAATTAATATTAATTTGATACGTTGCCGCGGACCGCGGGGTCCATAAGCTGATGCCTGCTCTGCCTATTTGGTATCCGGCACTGGCTATTCCCTTTCGGGAACGCACTCATAGTAAAGCCGGGACTCGAACCCGGCACGTTTGGTAAGTGATGTTTGGTCGAACAGTGCCGAAGCTAGCGGCCTCGGCTGCTGCTCTACCGCCCGCCCAGTTTACATTTTAAATCACCACATTAACCAACTACTTGTTGACATTCAGAACTACCATAATTAATGCACTGCCAGCTCAAGGTTGGCTAGTTATTAAACTAACCTTGCTGCCAGCTAACTAAGTAAAAATCATTTAAGCAAGCTATTGTTGTGTTTGTGTTTTATTACATATTTGAAATTGTTTTAATTATTTAGCGCATGCAATTTCCCAAAATGTTGCTATGACGTGATCGCAAATTCCTTGCCTCCATTTTATACCTGGGCATTCCAAACAACAATAGAACCGGTTTGGTAGTTCCATCGATTTCGTTGCGTAACACATGCACACACATCCACCCACGCACATGTATACACAGACACAGCCTTCAGATTATGCGAACGATGTTATTGAACTAACTGTTATTACTCCTCAAATAATTCCGTTTCTAATTTATTTGCATCATAATTACAATGTCTGCATCAAGTCAGTATGTAAAAATCTTTGTTTTATCAGCTCGAGTCAGGAAGCTGAGGTTAACAGATAATTATAGCTCTTGGTTATTTACGTACACGTAATTTTCTCACCGTAATGGGAAAACCGCGGGTTTCCTAAAAAAGGGACTTTATATTTCTCACATATGCTAACTCTCGCCAGTTTTCATTGAGACTTGTGTGCGTTAACATCACCTCACCATGGCTCTGTTTACCTACAAGGAATTTTATTTACTGTTACTAACAAGTTCTTGTGTTACTTTCGTAAAATCGTTTAGTGAAATCGACAAAGAAGGTAAATTCGAAGAAATCAATGAAGTTTTCAGTGAAATAGAAAAAAATCACGACAAGCTGAAAAAAGTGTTTAAAGCAATACTTACAGAACAATTGGAGAATAAAGAAAAGGAAAACGACTTAACAACAAAAACTGTTAATGTTGGTATTCACCAAAGAACGAGTGCTACAGAAGATTGCCGCTGCTTACCATACCACCTGTGTTATCCGGAAACTGGAGAGCAAGTGTCTGACGGAAGATTTCTTCTAGAATCTAGGTAAGCCATAAATAATTCTATTGCTTGGAATTTAATTGTGTTTGTGGTATAACTTATAAAGTTATAAAGAATCGTAAAAAACGTTTTTTTTGCAAAATGCAAAATAAAAATCTCTCTTCATAACAAATTTAGTTTTTAATATGTATAAAGTTCACTTAAAACTTTTGTACAACAATTCCATTAACAGATATTTCCACATACTTTCTTCACTTGTAGTTCAGCATACTTCCATGTACTTCCACCGTACTTCCACTTACTTCCGCATACTTCCATCGTACTTCTACTTCCACTTACTTTCACATACTTCTACTTACTTCCACCTTACTTCCACGTACTTCTACTAACTTCCCAACACTTTCACATACTTCCGCATATTTTCACTTCCCCTTACTTCCACATACTTCCACTTTTACTTGCAGATACTTCCACATACTTCCACTTACTTCCGCATACTTCCATCGTACTTCTACTTTCACTTACTTCCACATACTTCTACTTACTTCCACCTTACTTTCACGTACTTCTACTAACTTCCCAACACTTTCACATACTTCCGCATATTTTCACTTCCCCTTACTTCCACATACTTCCACTTTTACTTCCAGATACTTCCACATACTTCCACTTACTTCCGCATACTTTCATCGTACTTCTTTCTACTTCGACTTACTTTCACATACTCACATACTTCCACGTACTTCTACTAACTTCCCAACACTTTCACATACTTCCGCATACTTTCACTTCCACTTACTTCCACATACTTCCACTTTTACTTCCAGATACTTCCACATACTTCCACTTACTTTCACGTACTTCCGCTACCTCGTACACCTACTTCCACTCGCGGTTTGCCCCTCGAATATGTATGAGCAATTTTTCTTGATACGAATATTTAAGAAATTCCAAATAAATCGAAAAATAAATTTGACCTTCATGTGCAAACGGGTACAATTATTACGGCTGTTTTATTTTGATAATAATTTCTTAATACTTAAATAAATTAATTTATTTTTCACGCTACAGGCAAGGTAAATAGTCGATACATCCATAGCTACAAAAGATGAAAATGGCCAATAACATTCGTTTACTTTTGGCCCTTGACTACGGAACTTAATAGTGTCATTTACATTCCTAGGATAATAATTAAAGCAACAAGGTACAGATTCCAATAATTTATTTCAACAAGCACAGGCAACTTAGAATAATGGGGTTTTTAAAGAATAATTCCGATGACAGCAGTCAAAACGAACTTTTAAAAATATAAGGAGTATCTGTATATAAAATACTTAATTACTTCAACAATATTTATTTATTTTAACCTTATACGTATTTCGGCATGTTTACATGCCATTGTCAAAGGTTATATGAAAAAGTAAAACATTCCTTGTTACTTAATAGTTATTTAAGTAACAAGGAATGTACAGACGTAATAACATTCGAGGTAGGTAAATACGAGCCGAGGCGAAGCCGAGGCTTGTGGCTTGCCGAGAATGTTAATGCGATACATTCCGTGTTACTTATTAAATTTTTCACGCTACAGGTAGAAATTTAATCATATTTTTAAAAGTTCGTTTTGACTGCTGTCATCGGAATTATTTTTTAAACGCCCCATTATTCTAAGTTGCCTGTGCTTGTTACCATATCAACGAACAGTTAAAATCAACATTATTATCCTAGGAATGTAAATAACACTATTAAGTTCCGTAGTCAAGGGCAAAAAGTAAACGAATGTTATTAGCCATTTACATCTTTTGTAGCTATGATGTATCGACTATTTACCTTGCCTGTAGCGTGAAAATAACTATTATTTAAATTTCGGCACCTACTGTTGAGGTTTTATGGACCCCCATCTAATACGGCAAAAATTCCACGGCGCTGGCGGGAATCTAAACCCGTCCTAAGCCGGCCAAAACCTGAATGTTTATAATTTATATACATTAATACACAAACATTCACCTCATTAACACATGCGGGCTACACAATATTCTTATTTACATCAATTTTGGAACAAACGATAATTATGAAAAATATGTTTTCAAAACTTCAGAAATTAAAAAAACATATTTATAACAAACTAACCTCATTATTTTTTAAAACTTTGTTAGCTTCTATAGCTAGGGTTCGGCTATAATTTCTCTGCTAGGATTTCCATGAATTTTTGAAAATTGGAAACTAGTAAATTTTGCAATAAAAGAAAGATGACAAAAAATACTATTAAAGCTTAATTACTCAGCAATGACAGCAGAATAAGCTTCAAAACTAAATTTTTAGATGCAGCAATATTTAGGGCAACTAATTCTCAAATAGATGGTCCGATTTTTGGTGAGCTTCGGAACGTGGGGGTGTATCACAAATTTATTGGGAAAATAAGCTATTAAAAACTCGGAAACCGGAAGCGAAAATTAGGGCTGTTTTTAGTAGCATATTTTCTGAAACTGAATCTTAGGGCAAATATTTTATTTTTTACCGGACTTCCTAGTTTCAAAATGTGGGCCGCTAAGATTTTGTGAAAATTAACTTTTGACACCATATTACTAAAATAATGATTAAAAGAACGAGATAAAAGTTGGTATTAAAATAATACTGCAAGGACACAATGTCACAAGAATTTTTGTAAAAATAAAAACTGTGAAGTGAAATTGTTTTCAAAATTTTGGATATTCCCAATGAAATATAAAAAACATTTGGCCACACGATATTTTGGAATTTGATAGGCTCATAGACACGGTAATAGTTAGCAATTCGGGACCACTCCACTATAATTCCTCAGCGACGCCTCCTTTGAATTTTCTAAAATGGAACATCGATGCCCCGTTATTTAATGATAAAACATTTCTGGTTAAGTTAAATTGTATAAAAGAGTATAAGATCCATAACTTAATTTTTAAAGAGTTTAATTTTCCCCTCTTCGCCAATTTTTGGGGGACAAATTTGTCTTTTCGTTTTTGGTTTTTTAAATGCCAACAAATATTTTTCAACAAAATCAAAAAAAAATTATTAATTCGGAGCAGCGAGGACGGACCTAATAGTAAGGTTCGGTTTTCGGGGTATTGTTCTAAGTCAGAATAGCAATGCAGGGGGAAAACTCACCGGAAAGATGCTACTTCGTATCGATTACGAGCGGACCCATTCATAACACACCGAGCATACAACGTCAACTCACTTCAGCTTATGTTTTGCCCAAGAACATGTCCTATTATTGTATTTAGAAACCGAAGTTTTTTTTTATATTTACAATTGACAAACAGATTTTTATATAGTACTTGGTTTTTTACTAAATTCTCGATTTTCAAAAATTCATAGCAGGCGTCACAGACAAATTAGTCAACTTGGACGCGAACTAAATTATACCTTATTCCTAGTTCTATTAACTCATAGAATTTAAAAGAAATCGTATGGTCAGTTTTTGAGCAATATTTTTTTGAAAAAGTCATAATGTTGATATATTTTTCACTGCGCAGTTTTCGTAGTTCGAAAAGTTCTCGTTGTATGTAACATTGTGTAGCTCTATGGCAATCCCAATATCAAATTCCATTCCAATCTGATTACTCGTGTTTGGATAAATAGGCGTAAACACATTTTCAAAAATTCATTGAAGGCGTCACATATAAATTAGCTGGCTGAGACACAAACCAAATTGTAGGCCAATCCTGGCTCTATGAGCACATAAAATTAAAAAATAACCGTTCTTCTACTTTTTGAGCAATATTTTTTCGAAAATTCCCAAAATTCTGAAAAATCTATTTAACTTAGTTGTTAGCTTTTTAAAATTTTTGTACACAGTAACATTGTGTCTCTTAAGGACTATTACTATAAAAAAATTTAACTTGATCTGTCAACTTGGTTTTGAGAAAAAAACGTTAATGTTAAAATTTTCAAAAAATCGTAGTGGCCTCCAATTTAAAGCTAAAGTGTTAGAAAAAAAGCGTTGCAGTTGCCCTAAAGTCTTCTATAAAATTATCGTTTTAAATTTAAAAAAATTGTTTTCCGAAAAAAAGCTACCACAAACATGGTTAACTTCCGCTTCCGGTTTTTGATTTTTTTTAAAGTTTATTACCGAGATGAATTTTTGATACGCCCCTACATTCCAAAGCTCATCAAAATTAGTGGGGGGCACACATTTACACACCCACAAATCCACGCACCCACACACAGACAGACATTGTATTGAAACGATTTTTTGGGTTTCTAGAGGTCCGAAACATGCATTTCCGTCAAACTCTCGATAGTGTAAAGGCAAGCAAAACTTCTTAATGGAAAATTGAGTCTTTTAATGAAAAATAAAATTTATTAAAGGAAGAAACAACAGTTTTAAAAAAATGTTTTTTTTTTAATTTATCCTTTCTTATTCTACGTTTTCTCTAAAAAATTTTTTTCTTTTTTAATATTGCCTTTTCAACACAAAACATTTTTCGGAAACATCCCTTAAACATTGACATTCGAACGATTGCGTTATTAACAATTTTTTTTTGTTTTTAGGGTAAATTCCTATGTATGTGCCGATCCTAATGACGTCTGCTGCACACAATACTCTCCAAGCAGCCAGAGAATGGAGCCCGATTCATCTTTTTCTCCAAGCAGTCAGAGAATGAAGCCCGTTTCATCTTCAAACTGTGGTTATGGCTATTTGAGCGATGCTGCACAAGCATTTGCAGTTGATGATCCAACAGTTTCCAAGTTTGGACAGTTTCCTTGGACAGTTATGATAAACAGGGCAAAACGG
Source organism: Ctenicera cuprea (assembly GCA_958336395.1). Classification (NCBI taxonomy): domain Eukaryota; kingdom Metazoa; phylum Arthropoda; class Insecta; order Coleoptera; family Elateridae; genus Ctenicera; species Ctenicera cuprea. The sequence goes on along the minus strand of OY284495.1, from coordinate 11,921,265 downwards.
TATACCTGCGTGGGCTCATTAATACACCCAAAGGTTGTCTTAACTGCAGCTCATTGTGTGAATACGACAGATGATTTTAGTGCACGAGCAGGAGAATGGAACGCGAATGCTAAAAATGAACCATTCGGACACCAAGATAGAAACGTAATAGATGTCATAAGACATCCCCAATTCCGTCTAGATAATTTGTTTTATGATGTCGCCTTGTTGATATTGGAGGAAGAGTTTGAACTTCAAGAAAATATCAATACCGTTTGTCTAACGAAGCCTGCACCAGAACCACTAATTACATATCCTGATCGTTGTGTGACTTCCGGTTGGGGCATTGACAAACCATTTGGACGATACAATAGAATTATGAAAAAACTAGACTTTTCGCTTACAGATTATGAACAATGTCAACAAGCGTTTAGAACTAGTCGGTTAGGAAACAAATTTCAACTGCACCAAAGCTTCGTTTGTGCGAAGGGCCAGGATGGTTCTGATGCATGCCAAGGAAACGGTGGAGCTCCATTGGTATGTTCCATTGGCAAAGAACCAGATAGATACCAACAGGTGGGACTTGTGTCATGGGGCATCGGCTGTGCTGAAGGCACGCCTTCGGTGTTCACCAAAATTTCCCAAATTAAAGATTGGATCGATAATGTGTTCGACACTATGAAATATAGTAAAGATTATTACACAGAGTGAATTAACTACAATGCGCTGATAATACCCAGCTTATAAAAATCATTATATTATTTTATATCTGCTTTTGTTAATATTGACGTCAAAGATATACAAGATGTTCCTTTTTAACGATAAATGATAGGGAGAAAATTAAATTTTTGAAATGAAAATATTATCCAGAAATTAAACCATTTCAAAGTTTGACCAAGTATTGTTTTAACGGGGTATTAAATTCAATTTTTTTTTACAACCCGTTTGGTAGATTACTTTGAAACGAGATACTTTTAGATGTTTAAAGTCATTTAAAGTCAATGAAAACACAAATTCACGTTGTATTTGCCCGACTAGTAGAAAAGAAATAAAATGTTTGTTCTAAATTTCTATTTAACAAATTTGTACTTCTCCTCACAAAAACCACACCGGATGTTTCATACAAGTGCCTCCCCTGCAACATATGTAAATACACGTTATTAAGTTGTATGTATGTTTGGTTGCCTATCCTTCTTTTATCCATAAATAATATTGATCATTAGTTACGTTAAATTGAGTTTTTTTTTCTTTTCTCAAAATACCTATAAGCAACGTTTTAATTTTCAGTGTGGTTCGGAAAAATTATGTAAATTAAATTATGTAAACATATAGGTATATATAACATATTGTCAACATGACCTACGGAAAAATGTGGTTTAGCTACCCAACATAGTTACACTGAAAGTAAGAAAGCAACGTAATATGTTTGGATGGATGGGGGGCAGGTTATATTAAATACCCTAAATTATAATTTTCGAAATTGAATCTAGTTTTTCAAAACATCACCAAATTTGTAAATACATAGTCATAAAAGCAGACTATAAATTCCTATTCGCTGTCATGGTTTCACACTAAAAATTGTGTAATAATAATTTTCTTCTGTCAGAAAATATGTATATTTCAAGAATATGAATATCATATATAGATCTTTCCTTTATATTGCTTTTTTGTGATACTAACACTTAACTAGTAGAGTAGGTGTTAATACATAGTTATAACAATCTGTGAGTTGCAAGATGCAAAATATACAGTGAGTTGCAACAATAATAACCCAAATTCCTCGTTTAGATGTAATGGTGTTCTTGAAGGGTGTTTTACACGATCATCTTGTTACATTGCTAATTTTGTAAACTAACAAAATAGCTTGTTCTAATAATTTAAAAATCGCTGTACTATAAAGAAAATGTAATAAACGATAAAGTCAATTAACTTTAAGAATTAAAGCTAATAAAAACTTGTTGTAATTACCTAATAATAAAAATGTTTAATAATATGTCCTTGAACTCTTTATTGTGCTACATGCTCTAACAATAAAGGTTTTGTTCATTTGAATATGTTTCTTAAACAACAAATTTGTTTCGTTAAATTTAACCTTAAAACAAACAAAATAAAGTGGATTGGTTATAAATAAAATATTTTTTATTTCAACAATATTGATGAAGTAAAAATACAACTTCAACAAAGTAAAGGTAGAACGTATAAATAAAATAAAGCGGGTTTAAGTAAAAACTACGAAGCGCCGTTTGTGCCAGTTAAAAGACTAAAAACTATTTTTTATACCGAAAATTATTTTTCAATAAATATTTAATTTTTGTCCGCATAAATTATATTTTACTGTAGAATTTTTTTAGTTTTCTAACAAATTTTTTAATTGAAAACCATATATTTAAGAAACGGTTTTTTTTCTGACGCACAAAACCATTATTTTTAAGTGAGTAAAGAAAAATAATTAAATAATTATTTATAGTACAAGTGAGTAAAGTGGAACTTTTTTTGATCGAGCAGAAGTTTATACCACGAGCGTCAGCGAGTGATGTAAATCTGCGAAATTAAAAAAAGACACTTTAGTCATGTGTTCTATATAAAATTTTATCTATAACAGAACAATATGTACAATTTTCAAAAATATTTAAATTGATTTTGTAAATTTTTTGCAATAATTGAAAAATCACCAGACTTTTGCGTTTTTGCAAAAATTTTCCAATAGCCAGACCATCTTTAAAAATCATCAGATTTGGTGATTTTTTACCATACCTGGCAACGCTGAACTACAACAACGAGCGCGCCTATTCGATAGTTATTGGATCCTGACTTCCCTACTATTTCTTTGCATCCGATCATTGTATTCGTTCACAACGTGCATGCAAACGTGTTAAGAATAATAGATTGGTTTATTGTTTCGTGGCTGGGAATCACTGCGATCTAAAAAGCTCGCCTTCGCGTATGCAATAACAGTGTTTAAAGGCACCGGTCTATTTACTTAACGCCTAATTTTTAAAAGTAAAAACTGCATGTAAAAATTGTTTTTTATTAAAACTTTGAATTTGAATTTTTATATTTAAAAATTTATAGATAGGCACTGCCTACTCCGCCTAATAAGGCGGACCGCCCCTGGTTGATACCATGCATTGTTGTTTAATATGTCAGGATTCTCAGCATTTGGAAAGAATAATTAAATAATTTGTGCCATTTAATAGGGCCTCGACGAAAAATGCTGGCAAAATTCTATTATCAGCAAATTCCTGCCTAGCTGTTGTGATTGGGCGAATTTTCCCTTGACCACTATCGATATCGAAAGTTTAGTCTCTTCACACAGCCATTCATACTTTAAGGGGGTGTTAACTGCTGGGCCTATTCCCAGTGCATGCCGGATGAAACCCTGTGGAGGCCCCTAGGCAGTAGAAATCTCGGGGCCTCCCTCGCAAATTATTTCCTAATAGATTTTTAATTTTACCAACCAACAATTTTAATAAACCTATTTTATTACGCAAAAACAAACGTTAACAATTATTAATGTTATTAAACTACTAAATATTATTAAACAATAAATAATTGAAATTATTTGTTTCAGTCAGTATGTAATTTGTAACTTTCTTTCAAGATCAATTTAATATTAATTTAATACGTTGCCGCGGACCGCGGGGCCCATAGGCTAATGCCTGCTCTGCCTATTTGGTAATCCGGCACTGGCTATTCCCCTTCGCTTTAACATGCAAAGGCAGACGCACTCATAGTAAAGCCGGGACTCGAACCCGGCACGTTTGGTAAGTGATGTGCCGAAACTAGCGGCCTCGGCTGCTGCTCTACCGCCCGCCCAGTTTACATTTTAAATCACCACATTAACCAACTACTTGTTGACATTCAGAACTACCATAATTAATGCACTGCCAGCTCAAGGTTAGCTAGTTATTAAACTAACCTTGCTGCCAGCTAACTAAGTAAAAATCATTTAAGCAAGATTTTGTTGTGTTTGTGTTTTATTACATATTTGAAATTGTTTTAATTATTTAGCGCATGCAGTTTCTCAAAATGTTGGTATGACGTGATCGCAAATTCCTTGCCTCAGCTCGAGTCAGGAAGCTCAGGTTAACAGATAATTATAGCTCTTGGTTATTTACGTACAAGTAATTTTCTCACCGTAATGGGAAAACCGCGGGTTTCCTAAAAAAGGGACTTTATATTTCTCACATATGCTAACTCTTGCCAGTTTTTATTCAGACTTGTGTGAGTTAACATCACCATGGCTCTGTTTACCCACAGGGAATTTTATTTACTGCTACTAACAACCTTTTGTGTTACTTTCGTGAAATCGTGTAGTGAAATCGACAAAGAAGGTAAAATCGAAGAAATCAATGAAGTTTTCAGTGAAATAGAAAAAAATCACGACAAGCTGAAAAAAGTGTTTAAAGCAATACTTACAGAACCATTGGAGAGTAAAGAAAAGAAAAACGACTTAACAACAGAACAAACTGTTCACCAAATAACGAATGCTAAAGAGGATTGCCGCTGTTTACCATACCACTTGTGTTATCCGGAAACTGGAGAACAAGTGTCTGATGGAATATATCTTCTAGAGTCTAGGTAAGTCTCTCTCTCTCTTATAACAAATTTAGATTTTGGTATGTATAGAGTTCACTATACATACATTAAAGTAATATGTACAAGGGGTAAACCGCGCTTAAAACTTTTGTACAACAATTCCATTAACACAGATATTTCCACATACTTCCACTTGTAGTTCAGCATACTTCCATGTACTTCCACATATTTCCACTCACTTCCGTATACTTCCATCGTACTACCACTTGTACTTACTTTCACATACTTCCACGTACTTCCATGTACTGCCACCATACTTCTACTTCCACTTATTTTCACATACTTCCACTCACTTCCTCGTACTTTTACCTTACTTCCACGTACTTTCACTAACTTTCACATACTTCCACATCCTTTCACTACTACTTACTTCCACATACTTCCACTTTTACTTCCATTTTTACTTCCAGATAGTTCCACATACTTCCACGTACTTCGGCTACCTTGTACACCTACTTCCACTCGCGGTTTACCCCTCGAATATATATGATCTATTTTTCTAATACATATATTCTTCTAGATTTCTTCTAGAATCTAGGTAAGTCTCTTTCTTAATAACAAATTTAGATTTTGGCATTTATAGAGTTCACTATACATACATTAAAGTATACCGCGCTTAAAACTTTTGTACAACAATTTCATTAACACAGATATTTCCACATACTTCCACTTGTAGTTCAGCATACTTCCATGTACTTCCACTCACTTCCGTATACTTCCATCGTACTTCCACTTCTACTTACTTTCACATACTTCCACGTACTGCCACCATACTTCTACTTCCATTTACTTTCACATACTTCCACTCCCTAGTACTTTCACCTTACTTCCACGTACTTCCACATCCTTTCACTACTACTTACTTCTACTACCACATTCTTCCACCATTACTTCCACATACTTCCATTTTTACTTCCACATAGTTCCACATACTTCCACGTACTTCGGCTACTTTGTACACCTACTTCCACTAGCGGTTTACCCCTCGAATATATATGATCTATTTTTCTGAATACAAATATTCAAGAAATTCCAAAAACATCATAAAATAAATTTGATAGTGATGACCTTAATGTGCAAAGGGATATAATTATTACGGCTGTTTTATTTTAATAATAATTTCTTAATACTGAAATAAATAAATTTATTTTATTTAAATTTCGGCACCTACTGTCGAGGTTTTATGGCCCCCCATCTAATACGGCAGAAATTCCACGGCCCTCGCGGGAATTTAAACAGGCCGTAAGCCGGGCCAAATCCTGAATGTTTATAATTTATATACATAAATAACACAAAAATTCACTTCATTAACGCATGCGGGCTACACAATAATCTTATTTACATCAATTTTGGAACAATACGGCAACTATGAAAAAAATTTGTTTTCAAAACTTCAGAAATATAAAAATAAACATATTTATAAAAAACTAACCTCATTATTTTTTATAAACTTTGTTGGCTGCTAGAACTACGGTTAGGCTATAATTTCTTTGTGAGGATTTCCATGAATTTTTGAAAATTGGAAATTAAAAACTTTTGTAATAAAAGAAAGATGACAAAAAATACTGTTAAAGCTTAATTACTCAGCAATGACAACAGAATAAGCCTTAAAACTAAGTTTTTAGATGCAGCAATATTTAGGGAAACTAATTCCCAAATAGGTGGTCCGATTTTGGTGAGCTTCGGAATGTGGGGGTGTATCAAAAATTTATTGGGAAAATAAGCTATTAAAACATCGGAAACCGGAAGCGAAAATAAGGGCTGTTTTTTAGTAGCATATTTTCCCAAACTGAATTTTTTGAATTCTAAAACAGAATCTTAAGGCAAATGTTTTATTTTTTACCGGACTTCCTAGTTTCTAAATAAGGCCGCTAAAATTTTGTGAAAATTAAGTTTTGACACCATATTACTAAAAAAATGATTGTAATAGTCCTGCAAAGACACAATGTCACAAGAATTTTTGTAAAAATGAAAACTGAAGTAAAAATGTTTTTAAAATTTTGGATTCCCAATAAAATATTGCTCAAAAAACGGCAACACATTTTTGTTTTAATTTGGTAGGCTCATAGACATGGAAATAGGTTGCAATTTTCTACCATTTCGCTAATTCCCCTGTGACGCCTTGTTTGAGTTTTCGAAAATCGAACATCCACGCCCCGTTATTTAATGATAAAACATTTTTGGTTAAGGTAAATTGTATGGAAGAGTATAAGATCCATAACTTAAATTTTAAAAAGTTTAATTTTTCCTGTATCAGCCAATTTTTGGCGGACAAATTTGTCTTTCCGTTTTTGATTTTTTAAATGCCAATTAGTTATTGTTCAACAAAATCAAAAAAAAAATTTCTCGTAAAGAAAACTTTTGCTAACCCGAAGTGAAGCTTTTGCGGTTTTGGATTGGCTTGAAATGACGTGTTGCGTTTTTCCGTTGCAGCTAGTCACTATTACGAGGTTGCAACGTTGTACATAAATACTTTAAAAAGTAGGTTTTTAATAAAGGTAGTTTTATCGTTATCTGATAGTAAAACAATTTTCGTAGTAGTCTTAAAATTGAAAACATAATAAAAGGTGGTCCAAATCCAGGTGCCTCAACGTACGTTTTTCACGAAATGAAGTCTTTAAAAAAGGTGTTTTAATGTTAGAAAATATGCAATCAGCATCAGTTAATAACTTTTGAATTTCCTTAGTCGCCGGTGCGTGGAAATAAAACATTAAGGGCTTTTGCAGCTTCTTTCATATGTTTCTATTATACGGGGTAATTTCAAAATGTAATCAATATGTTAATAAAACACTCATTATAAAAAATAAACCCAAAAGTTCTTGATAAAGTAGGATCCTAAACAAAGAAATTTACGTTAGAGCAATAAAAAATAAAACATTTTCTTCTAAAAGGCACTATCAAATGGTATGGTAAAAAAAAGTTCAACACAAAGAAGTAGTAACTGTTGGTTTCGTTATTTTAGAACTCTTTTATTTGTTACCTATGTCATTGTCCATCAACTAAAATTTAAATAAAAAATGTTTATAACTCCTGAAAAATGTTCATGAAGTAAAGTCGCATATCTACAATAAGAAGATACTATAAAATATTAGCGTGCCATTCAACAAATCAGTAATTTTAGTAAAGCGGTCGCAGTAGGTCAGTGGGTTAAAAGCTAAATTCGGAGCAGCGAGAACGGGCCTGATGGTAAAGTTGGCTTTTCGAGGTATTGTTCAGAGTCAGAATAGCAAGCAAGAGGAAATCTTGCCGGAAAGATGCTACTTCGTATCGATAACGCGCGGACTTATACATTAACACACCAAGCATACAGCGGCAACTCACTTCCGCTTATGTTTTTTTACTAAATTCTCGACTTTCAAAAATTCATAGCAGACGTCACAGACAAATTAGTCAACTTGGACGCGAACTAAATTATACCTTATTCCTAGCTCTATTCACTCATAGAATTTAAATGACATCGTATGGTCAGTTTTTAAGCAATACGTTTTTGATAAGGTCATAACGTTGATATTTTTTTTACTTTGCAGCTTTCGTTGTTCGAAAAGCTCTTATAGCTTGTAACATTGTGTACTTCTATGGCAATCCCAATATCAAATTTCATTCCGATCTGATTACTCATTTTGAATAAATAGGCTTAAACACATTTTCAAAAATTCATAGAAGGCGTCACATATGAATTAGCGGGCTAAACACAAACCAAATTAAAGCTCATTCCCGGCTCTACAATCTCACAAAATTTTTAAAAAATAATTCAGCCAGTTTTTGAATAATATTTTTTGGAAGATTGCCAAAATTTTGGAAAATACTTCTTAGCTTTTAGCTTTTTATAAATTATTGTACACAGTAACATTGTGTCTCTTAAGGACACTATTACCATAATAAAATTTGTCCGGATCTGTCAACTTGTTACCGAGTAAAGAAGGCGTTAAAGTTAAACTTTTCAAAAAATCGTAGCGGCCGATTGAAAAAATTTGTTTTCCGAAATAAATGCTACCATAAACATGGTTAACTTCCGCTTCCGGTTTCGGATTTTTTGTAAAAAGCTTATTACCACTATGAAGTTTTAATACACCCCTGCATTCCAAAGCTCATCAAAATTATAGGAGCACACACACTTACACAGCCATAAATCCACACACACACACACACACACACACACACACACTCACACACATCCACACACCCACACTCAGACAGACATTATTTTGAAACGATTTTTTTGGGTTTCTGGAGATCCAAAACATGCATTTCCGTCAAACTCTCGATAGTGTAAAGGCAAGCAAATTTTCTTAATGGAAAATTGAGTCTTTAAATGAAAAATAAAATTTATTAAAGGAAGAAACAACAGTTTTAAAAAAATGTTTTTTTTTTAATTTATTCTTTCTTATTCTACGTTTTCTCTAAAAAAAATTTTTCTTTATTAATATTGCCTTTTCAGCACAAAACATTTTTCTTTATTCCATTCAAAATTCTGGTAATTTAATAAAAATTCTTTTTCTTTGTTAAAATTTGTTTCTTTATAAGAGTTGATTTACCTCTGTCAACTTTGGTACTGTAATGTTGTGTTCGTTGTGGTAAATAAAACACTAGTTTGCAGGAGGAATTTTAATGTGTTATTTACTTTTTACAAGATAATCTTGATAACGACATATAGCAACGTAAATAGCAACACCAGTCGCCAAGTTACAAAATACAATTGAATAATATTAAAACCAAGGGCTGCTACAGTACAAGTCTCATATAAATGTGTCGGAGACATCCCTTAAACATTGACATTCGAACGATTGCGTTATTAACAATGTTTTTTTTGTTTTTAGGGTAAATTCCTATGTATGTGCCGATTCTAACGACGTCTGCTGCACACAATACTCTCCAAGCAGCCAGAGAATGGAGCCCGATTCATCTTTTTCTCCAAGCAGTCAGAGAATGAAGCCCGTTTCATCTTCAAACTGTGGTTATGGCTATTTGAGTGATGCTGCACAAACATTTGCAGTCGATGATCCGACAGTTTCCAAGTTTGGACAATTTCCTTGGACAGTTATGATAAACAGAGCAAAACGGTATACCTGCGTGGGCTCATTAATACACCCAAAGGTTGTCTTAACTGCAGCTCATTGTGTGAATACGTCAGATGATTTTAGTGCACGAGCAGGAGAATGGAACGCGAATGCCAAAAATGAACCATTCGGACACCAAGATAGAAACGTAATAGATGTCATAAGACACCCCCAATTCCGTGTAGATAATTTGTTTTATGATGTCGCCTTGTTGATATTGGAGGAAGAATTTGAACTTCAAGAAAATATCAATACCGTCTGTCTAACCAAGCCTGCACCAGAACCACTAATTACATATCCTGATCGTTGTGTGACTTCCGGTTGGGGCATTGACAAACCGTTTGGACGATACAATAGAATTATGAAAAAACTAGAATTTTCGCTTACAGATTATGAACAATGTCAACAAGCGTTTAGAACTAGTCGGTTGGGAAACAAATTTCAACTGCACCAAAGCTTCGTTTGTGCAAAGGGCCAGGATGGTTCTGATGCATGCCAAGGAAACGGTGGAGCTCCATTGGTATGTTCCATTGGCAAAGAACCAGATAGATACCAACAGGTGGGACTTGTGTCATGGGGCATCGGCTGTGCTGAAGGCACGCCTTCGGTGTTCACCAAAATTTCCCAAATTAAAGATTGGATCGATAATGTGTTCGACACTATGAAATATAGTAAAGATTATTACACAGAGTGAATTAACTACGATGCGCTGATAGTACCCAGCTTATAATAGTTATTTAAGTAACAAAAAATGTAAAGACGTAATAACATTCGAGGTAGGTAAATACGAGCGGAGGCGAAGCCGAGGCTTGTGACCTGCCGAGAATGTTAATAGTCGATACATTCCGTGTTACTTATTAAATTTTTCACGCTACCGGCAATGTAAGTAGGCCTACAGGTAGAAATTTAATCATATTTTTAAAAGTTCGTTTTGACAGCTGTCATCGGAATTATTTTTTAAAAGCCCCATTATTCTAAGTTGTCTGTGCTTGTTACCATATCAACGAACAGTTAAAATCAACATTATTTTCCTAGGAATCTAAGTGACACTATTAAGTTCCGTCGTCAAGGGTAACTAGTATACGAATGTTATCAGCCACTTACGATCCCTGTAGCTATGGATGTAAGGCCTACTTACATTGCCGGTAGCGTGAAAAAATCATTATATTATTTTATATCTGCTTTTGTTAATATTTTGACATCAAAGATATACAAGATGTTGCTATTTAACGATAAATGACAGAGAGAAAATTAAATTTTTGAAATGAAAATATTATCCAGAAATTAAACCATTTCAAAGTTTGCCCAAGTATTGTTTTAACGGGGTATTAAATTCAATTTTTTTTTACAACCCGTTTGGCAGATTACTTTGAAACGAGATACTTTTAGATGCAAGTGTATTTAAACTCAATGAAAACACAAATACACGTTGTATTTGCCCAACTAGTAGAATTGAAAATGTTTCTTCTAAATTTATATTTAACAAATTTGTACTTCTCACAAAAACTACACCAGATGTTTCATACAAGTGCCTCCCCTGCAAAATATGTAAATATGCATTAAGTTGTATGTATGTTTGGTTGCCTAACCTTCTTTTATCCATAAGTAATATTGATCGTTAGTCACGTTAAATTTTCTTTTTTTTTTCTTTTTCTTAAAATAGTTGTACCTATAAGCAAAGTTTTAATCTTTAGTGTTGTTCGGAAAAATGATGTCAAGTAAATTATGTAAATATATATACAAAATATTGTCAACATGACCTAGGGAAAAATGTGGTTTAGCTACCAAACATAGTTACACTGAAAGTAAGAAAGCAACCTAATATGTTTCGATGGGGGTGGAGGCAGGTTATATTAAATACCCTAAATTATAATTTTCGAACTTGTAAATACATAGTCACAAAAGCCGACTATAAATTCCTATTCGCTGTCATGGTTTCACACTAACAATTGTATAATAATAATTTTCTTCTGTCAGAAAATATGTATATTTCAAGAATATGAATATCATATATAGATCTTTCCTTTATATTGCTTTTTTGTGATACTAACACTTAACTAGTAGAGTAGGTGTTAATACATAGTTATAACAATCTGTAAGTTCCAAGATGTGAAATATACAGTGAGTTGCAACAATAATAACCCAAATTCCTCGTTTAGATGCAATGGTGTTGTTGAAGGGTGTTTCACACGATCATCTTGTTACATTGCTAATTTTGTAAACTAACAAAATAGCTTGTTCTAATAATTATCGTTATACTAAAAAGAAAATGTAATAAGCGATAAAGTCAATTAACTGCAAGAATTAAAGCTGATAAAAACATATTGTAATTACCTTATAATAAAAATGTTTAATCATATGTCCTTGAACTCTTTATTATTTTGCTACATGATCTAACAGGAAAGGTTTTGTTCATTTGAATATGTTTTTTAAACAACAAATTTGTTTCATTAAATTTAACCTTAAAACAAACAAAATAAAGTGGATTAATTATAAATAAAATATTTTTTACTTCAACAATATTGATGACGTAAAAATATCACTTCAACAAAGTAAAGCTAGAACGTATAAATAAAATAAAGCGGCTTTAAGTGAAAACTATAAAGCGCCGTTTGAGCCAGTTAAAAGACTAAAAACTATTTTTTATGCCGAAAATATTTTTTTAATAAATATTTAATTTTTGTCGGCATAAATAATATTTTACTGTAGAAATTTTTTATTAAAATATATTTAAAAAACGTTTTTTTTTTCTGACGCACAAAACCATTATTTTTAAGTGAGTAAAGAAAAACAATTACAAAAATTACAAAAAATTGTTTTTTAATGAGTGAAATCTAAAACAATAATTTTAGAGACAGAGGGAGATACAGAGAGAAACAGAGGGAGACAAAGAGAGACGCGAGAAATTCATTTCTCGAGCTCTTCTTTTGCAAATAACTTACAAACGACTAGTTTTTCAATAAAAATGCACATCACTGAAATTGTAGATAGAGAAATTTTCGACTATGGTCAGTAAGCTATTTTTGCCGGCGACGTTATTGATGGGCGCTATGTTTGCCGGCGACGTTATTGATGGGCGCTATGTTTGCCGGCGACGTTATTGATGGGCGCTATGTTTGCCGGCGACGTTAGTAATGGCGCTATGTTTGCCGGCGCCGTTATTGATGAGCGCTATGTTTGCCGGCGCCGTTATTGATGGGCGCTATGTTTGCCGGCGACGTTATTGATGGGCGCTATGTTTGCCGGAGACGTTAGTGATTTGCGCTATGTTTGCCGGCGACATTATTGAAGGACGCTGCGTTTGCCGGCGACATTTTTGATAAACAATTTTATTGATGGATGCTTTTGGCGGCGACATTATTGACTGGCGTAATTTTTGTAGGCGACACTTATGCAAGCGGGCGCTATTTTCGATGGCCTTCTTTTAAAGGGCGACATTTCTGACTGGCGCAATTCTTGCAGGCGCTATTTTAGCAGGCGACATTTTTACAGGCGCCATTTTAACAGACACTATCTTAGTAGGCGACATTTTTGCGGGCGCTATTTTTACGGGCGCTATTTTTGCGGGCGACAAATTTGCAAAGGACACTTTTGCAATCGAAATGTTTGCAGGCGACATTATTACACGCAAAAGATTTGCAAGCGACATTTTAGCACGCGAAAGAATCGCAGGAGACATTTTTGACTGGCGCTATTCTTTTGCCGGTAAGCTTTTCTACTGACGCAAGTCTTGCAGGTAATAGTTTTGCTTTTGACTTTGGCTGTATTTACTAAGCGCTATTTTTGGCGGTGACATTTTTGACTGAAAAATGAATTAAATATAGAAAATATTAAACAGAAAAAATAGCTTTTATAAATGGTAGTAGTAAAAGTAGCCATAAGTAAAAGAAAACACGAAAAATAAATCCACATCGGCTTTTAACGCTTAGCTTTGCAATAACTTTATGCAATACGCAAATATGTACAAAAAATTGGCCAACTAAAATATAATAAAAAGAAATACCTATACCTACCAACCTCCCTTTTCAGTTGAAACTTATTAAATATGCATAGGTACGACCTACATTATTATTTTGGAAAAAAAAAAGATAAAAAATACCGACAATTTTTATCTCGGAGGAAAAATTGTGCAACAAATAAATATTAAATAATACCCACAAACGTGATAAAATGGTACCGTATTGTACTTACCATTAAAAAAAATTGCACTTAACTACACTCTCGTCAAAAAAAATAATAGCTGCGATGAACAACAAATGGCAAAATAGCCATAAATAAAAGAAAACGCGAAAAATAAATCCGCATCAACTTTTAACGCTTAATTTTGCAATAACTCCATGCAATACGCAAATGTACACAAAAAATTGGGCACATCAAAATATAATAAAAAAAATTTTTCAGATGTTCAATTTTTGAATATGTTGAAAGCATTAAATAAATGTTTAAAAATATACGGATCTAGATTGTATAATTGCAGTGATGTGATTTTACCGGTAAAATAAAAAACGGTAAGTAAAATCATTATTTTACCGGTAAAATACCGGTAAAATACCGGTAAAATTAATTTCACGTCAAAAAGTGATGTCAGTGAATTCCTTATGAAAAACCATTTAGTTTGATACTAGATACTCGACAGGTCTACTTAATACTCGATACCAAAACACAAAAATACAATTATTTATAGTTTATAAAAATATAAGGTTATGTAACTTACAGTTACAGTTATAATTATTAAAGTATACCTAAATTAAATACAAAGCAAAATGTGATAACGAAAATAAAAAATATGAAGATATAAATCGCAATAAACATTTAGATAAAATAAACTTATACATATAAACATAAAGTTAAACAAACTTAGTAAATGTAATTGATATGTAACTTTTAATAACAAAAATAAAAAATATTTAATATATATTATTATTATATTATATGATTGGTTTAAAGAAATTAATCTTTATTTAGGTTACCTACCACAAAACATTTCTGACCCTTTCCAAGAAAAATAATGTTTTGTTTTGGAGTACGACGAATATCTGCGCCTGCGTGCGGCAATTCGAAATGATTTTACCATTTTACCGGTAAAATGTGATTTTACTTTACCGGTAAAATACCATTTTACCATTTTACCGATTGGTAAAATACCGAGACTTACATCACTGTATAATTGGTATAATCTATTAACCTAAAGTGGAAAAAGAAGGGGGGGTTGTTATTATTATATTTGCTGAGCGTATTCTCGAATGTAACATTTCTTATTTTGAAAATTTTTAATGCGAGTTTTAACTACTAGCTTTGCAGCTGCGAAAAATTAAAAATCACTCACATTGCGATGATCTTGAATCCTTGGAACGCCTTCCAACGCCGTCGAACCTACCTTTAACAAATCTGCGTTGTCCTCTTCTAAACTCCACTTCCACGCTGGTCCAGGTTTCTACAGATGCATCTGTAGAAACCTGGACCAGATGTCCAGTACATGAATCCAACTACTCGACAACACTGCACTTTATAATACACTAACAATAAAACACCACTTTCGTATATGTTACTCGTTCAAGCATCTTTAAGAACTGACACGAAATAGTATGTTATCCGAACAAAGGAAGTACAAGTTGTAATCCCTGTGTTAATACTGTCATGCAACAGTAACAAAAAAGTTACAAAATGCAGGTGTTCTGATATCTAGAAACTTTTTTCATGTATTATCTAACTTATTACGAGAAACATATGCGGAAAAGTTTTAAAATAAGATTACGTAAGAAACAAAAAAGTACACTGAAGTGTAAAAACACAACAAAACAGACATTTCACATTTAACTTACGCCTGGTGTGATGATAAATGATAACGCTTTTAAATTTTTTGTATATACTTTGTTGCAATTTATGTATTTCTGTTCTGAAAAACGTTATGCTGCATGTGTGTTTTTTATGTCGCGATTTATGTTTATTTAATGACCAAACCTATTTTTAAAAACTATTTATTTTAAAAATTACAGAAAGGTCGGAGTTCATTCCGGCAGCCTAACTTGAAGCAATGCTAAAATAGAACTAATTCTAAAAGGAGGAGATTTCACATATGAAAGAAATTATCAAAAGAAATACAATACCTTTTATCTATGCTTCTTCATAGAATTGTTATCACATAACTCCTCTATGCCAAGAATCTTAAATATGTGAAGCAATATTTAAGCTTTGCATTGCAGCAGAGATGAATTTGGTACATTATCAAGAGTGATCGCTTTACTTTGCGATTTGTTTAAAATTTCAATTAATTTTGCTTTGAAAGTGTTACGTTTACAATAAAAGTATAATATCAGGGGCGGACTGGCCTACCGGGATACCGGGAAAAATCCCGGTGGGCCGATGCATTTTGGGCCGGTTTATTAAAGAAAGAAATAAATAAATTGAATATAATAATGTAACCATTATAGAAATTATTTTTATACTAAGTCGGGCCGGGCACACACTGGGCCGGCCATTACGTTTAATTTTTTGCCGTTGCAAAAGAAAAATAGTAAAACGTTAAAATAACAGTTCTGGCCCAACAGC
Organism: Ctenicera cuprea; assembly: GCA_958336395.1. Classification (NCBI taxonomy): domain Eukaryota; kingdom Metazoa; phylum Arthropoda; class Insecta; order Coleoptera; family Elateridae; genus Ctenicera; species Ctenicera cuprea. The sequence continues at coordinate 11,905,081 of OY284495.1, read as the reverse complement.
TCTGCTTGCGGCTTAATAAAATAGAACACTCGTAAATAATATCCACAACCATTCCACCTACTTAAGTTGGGACCGTTGTTTCCAATACAATAAATACTATTGTGGCACTGTGCCTTGGACATAATATAATGTTACGTATTCTACGAATTTCATGTAATTCGGAGCTTAATTTATGAGACCGGCCGATCGCAGTGTTTGGTTTGTTTATACTACAAGCACAAACATAATCATACCACTGTTTTGCCCAACGTTTTAGGCATTTTAAAATTGTTTTACTTAAGTTTCAGTCCCTTTTACGAATGCGTTTGAATTACATCGGCCGGCCCCAACAAATAAATACTCGTATAATATTTACTTAAAATTATTAGGTCAAAAAGACAAAGTTGTTAGTTTTTAATTTAGTGCTAGTTTTGTGCATTTAAAGTGCGTTTATTAAACAATAGTTCTTAGTGTCGTTAGTTTATATAATTAAATAATTAATAATAAGATGAAAAAGGCTAAAGGGGGCGCAGTAAAACTTCGCGAAAAGAAAAGAAAATTATTAGCAAAAGATGATAAAAAATCTGTGAAAATTTCTCAGCAAACTGATGAACAGACAACTACTACAGAAACAGGGACTCTGACTTTCTCACAATCACCACAACCATCTACCTCCTTTCAATTTGTTGAAGAGGAAATAGAAGAAATTGTAGACACAGTAACAGCTCCAACCTTAATTTCGTCAACAATTATAGTGCCAGAAAATGAACCGATTGATGAGGAAGAAGAAGTGAAGGAATCGTTAAACATTTTTGTTAGGCCTGCTATTACAGATATAGCCCTATTTTTTAAATTGCATCCCAAGCAACCGTCTTCATTCACTAATCTTCCTTTTACAAAAAAAGTATTCCATAAAGAAAAAGGTCAAGACCGATGTTGGCTCAGTTAGAATGAATTAAATTATAAATTATATTGCTCTGTTTGCCTAGCGTTTGCAAAAACAAACGAAAGTAATTCATTTATTGAGGGAATGAGTGATTGGAAACACGTGTATCAAAGAATCAAGGAACATGAAGGTAGTAAAATGCATGCCCACTGTACTGAAGCTTATTTTCTATACTTGCACGAGCAAGATATTAATACCATGTTATTTTCAAAACAAAAGACCATGAGAAAAGACCAAGTCAAAAAGAAACGTCAAATTTTAGAAAGAGTGGTAGACATAGTAAAACTTATTGGAAAACGCGGCTTAAGTTTTCGGGGAACACTATTTGAGGCTGCATATACATTAGATGATTCCAAACTTGACCATGGTAATTTTATAGAACTTATTATATTAATAAGTAAATATGATGTAAGTAGTATTAAAAGAACATTTAGATATTATAATTAATAAAAGCAAAGTTGCTCATGAAGCGGGTAAAAGAGGACGAGGAAATCTATTATCCTTGTTATAAAAAAAAACGGTAGTCGTAGTAATACAATCAATTGGTTCATTGATTAAAAAAGAAATTTGTGGCCAAATTCAAAATGCAGGTATGTATTCAGTAGAACTTGATACAACCCAAGATGTGAAAGATCAATACAGTGTTGTTATAAGATATGTTTTTGACGGTAAAATTAATGAAAAAGTAATTGCCGTCGTAAACTGCAAAAGTTCAACAGGCCAAAGTTTTTTAGAACTTTTACAAAATGTTTTATTTCTTAATAATTTAGATATACAGCAATGCATAGCAAATGCAACTGACGGTGCAGCAAATATGTCAGGTCAGTTTAATGGTTTTACTGCTTGGTTAAGTAATATTTTGCCGCAACAAATTCACGTTTGGTGTTACAGCCATGTTCTTAATTTAGTACTTTGTGATGCCACAAAAGATCCAATTGCAGCAGCTTCGTTTTTTTCTTTACTTAATTCGTTAGCTGTATTTTTCAAAGAATCTTACAAACGAATGAATATTTGGCTAGATGTCGAAAAAAGGAAAAAATTGCCAATTATTGGCGAAACAAGGTGGTGGGCGAAAGAAGTGGCGTTAAGAAGAATTTTTGGTTGTTTGGAGAATACAGTGATTCCCTATTTGTTGACATAATTATTGTACTTAGCACAATTATAGATAAACAAGAAATGAACTCTGAAACTCGATCAAAAGCGCAAAATATTAGAGATTCTCTTTTAAAATATGAAACAATATTAGTGGCACACATTTACTTACGAATTTTTAGCCACACTACACCTTTATCCAATTACTTACAAACAAGTGGATTAGATCTACTCAAATGTCATCAATTAGTATCAGAAACTTTAAAACAATTAAGAGATATTCAAAGAGATGTCAACACAATAATAACCGTGGCAAAGTCATTTATAACACGAGCTTCTAATGAATTGCAACAAAGAAATATAGACGATATAGAAATTCAAATTGCGTTTCCAACTAAAAGAATTCGTTTTAAAAAAAGAATGGCGTCAGAAACAACACGTGATACTCCCATAACTGATGCAAACCAACATTTTACAGTAACTGTCCACAACGTGATTTTGGATAAAATAATTGAAAATATGACAACTATATTTGAAAAAAATTGTTAATTATATATGGACTTAAGTTTACTGTCGCCTAGTAATTTTAAAGAAATCGCTGAAAATGGAATTCCTGAAAACGCTCTTCAATGTTTAAGCGAAAAATTGATTAAATTTGATGACCGAGTCACTAAAAGTAATTTATCTCAAGAGTTAATTGATTTTGCGAGTAAATGGGACAGATTAAAAAATTCGATAACTGAAGAATATTCTTTACTTGAACGGAACTTGGATTTTGATGAATTCGAAGAAAGTGCGGATAAACTGACAACTTGCAAAAACTGTAAAAATTGTGCAATTTGCTGCTACCAATTACTGTACAAATTTAATTTATTTAGTGAATCGTACAGCATGCTATCATTGGCATATAAATATTTATTGACAATTCCAATTACCCAAGTGTCTTGCGAACGGTCCTTCTCTAAATTAAAATTTATTAAAAATCGACTGAGAAGTACATTATCAAATGACAATTTGAAATCATTTATGTTAATGGCATGTGAAAAAGATGTTTTAAACAATATTGACTGTGATTCCATCATAGACAAAGTTGCCGAAAAGAGTGATTCATTACGAAAGGAACTTTTGGTTTGATTTGCCGTGTTCACCATTTCTGTACTTTATTTATGTAAGTACCTTAGAACTTAAAATTATAATTTTATGTTCAAGCATGTGTCCTTCATAATTTTTCGTATTTTTTTTTTTACTTGTGCCATGATCCATATCAAGTTAAATTATTTGTAAGTGAGATTTGCTTTAAATGCATTTTTCGTAGCCACGCTTTCTTCAAAAAAATTTTCGGCTGGGCCGGCCGGTTCACCAATTTCCCGGTCGAAAATAAGCCCCCAGTCCGCCCCTGTATAATATAGTACATATAAAGGTAATACTTAATAAACTAGCAATAATAAATGAACTAATATTTAAACCTGTGACCGGGGAGTTATCATTTAGTAACTTTTCTTTTTGATCACTAAGCTTTAATTGGTTTCTATTGGTGACAGGTCAATTTTTGAAATATTGATATTATTAGATTGGTGTACTCGCAATTTACCGATACTGGGTAATTTTAGAGTAACTTCTTTAGTAGAAAAAGTTTTCATAGTAAACAGTAATTCATCGTGATTTATCAAAGTTGAACAGTCTGGACTCAGATGTATTATGTTTGATCCTGTGATTTCTTACTGCTTTCTTACTGCATAAGTGTTGCGGCCTTGCGGGGTCGAATCTCGGTTGGGACCAAAATTCTTTTTTATTTTATAGTTTTTTTTAAACACTGTTGTTGCGTTTTGCTGTTTACGCGAGGTTATTTGTTAAGAGCAGTTATATTTTTAAAGAAAAGATACGAAGACAAATTTGCATTCACTCACTGATTGACGGCATACTAACACGCAAGTCTGGTAATAAATTAAAAAAAAAAGAATTTGTTGTTTTCTATTGAATGCAATTTATTAACAATGAAAAAATCGGCTTTAACAATGCAAATCTCGATGTAAATATCACACTGGCACAAATGCGAGCCAATATTAGATGATATTGCGCAATTCAGGATCGGCTGTATGTCCAAGGGGCTAAATGCTAGTGTGGTTTACACACATTTCAGCTGCATGCAAGTCATGTGAGGTAGAATCGGCTGTAATTCCAAGGGGCTAGACGTTAATCGGCGTTACAGTGTAACTCGATCAGGGTAAGGGCATTAAAATTGACCACCCCTTCTGCAATGCGGAATAACGTAGAAGTTCTGCAAGTGAACGGGGAAGCACTTGGGTTATCTACACCGACCAGATCGGTCCTTACATTGCATTGTATAGAATTGTAAATAGCAAAACCGATTCAATAAATTAAGGATTCCAAATATCTTCTTGTTTCCTTCACTTGACGCAACGAATTCAAGTGTACCTAAGCAAGTACAACAATCCTCTACGCTCCTATACTTACAAAAAAATCAATAGAAACAGCTTCAAAAAGAGTACGTAAGAGATACATGAAAAAATCAATAAAAGCTGTTATCAAGTTTCAATCAAGGCCACATTTTGTTTAATTATAGTTGATGCATTATCAGCTCAACTGTAATCGAATGTGTACTTATAGATAATAGAGACTTTTAAATTAACTACTGCATATTATAATAAAATTCTGAACCATAATAGTATATTATATACCAAGAGACTGAAGTGACTAAGCGTAGCGTAGCGGAACGAGAACAACATTCACACGAGGGATTGAATGAAGCACCTCAGTCCTGTGGTATATACTATTTTCTTTTCTTTTTAGAATTACGAACAAATCCGCCAACCATTCACTTATGACACCATTGGTGTGTGGTGGAACAAACTTTCATTTAGCTTCTCTTTTGATAATTCTACAACTGCAATGACCGAGTAAGTAGATCATAATCTTTTACTAGATATCTCTTATCAAAACTAATTGTTTTAGTCATATTGTTCAGATGTTACAGATGTTTTTAATTTTAAAAGTTTTTAAATAAACACTTTTTACCATTATTTATCTTAGCAGGAATCAGAGTTCCACTGCATCTGATAATTCAACAACTCCGGCAAAAAATGCAAAATTGGACACTTTGAATATCGAAGCTAACAGTACTTTACATAGGGCAGCATGGTTTGGAGACACAAAAACCGTATCCAAACTGCTATCAAAGGGGGCAACTTTAGAACTAAGAAACAGCTCTCAAAGAACAGCACTAATGCTTGCTGCAATGAACGGTCATGTCGAAACAATAAAATTGTTATTGTCCAAAGAAGCAAACCTAGCACCAATAGATAAAGGAATTGCAAATACGGCTTTACATTTGGCAACGTTGTATGGTCATGCAGACATAGCAAATATGCTTTTGCTAAATGAGGCGGAAATTGATGAAACATTTCGCATCGATAAGAGTCAAATTTTTTTGAAATCAGATATGTTATTGCCTACAGAATTACAACTAACCAATAACCTACAAATAAATACCTTAGCGCTTGCAGCTATGAACGGGCATGTTGCCACAGCGAAATTGTTATTATCCAAAGGAGCTAGTATGGAAACAAAAGATAATAATAAAACCATCAGTGCCATGGATTCGGCAGCGGCTTCTGGTCATAAAGATATAGTAAATTTACTTTTAGATAACGGAGCAGACATCAATAAAAAGGGTTATGGTGATGTAACTGCCATTCAGTGGGCATCAAACGGTGGTCATGACGCCACAATAGAATTATTGTTATCCAAAGGAGCAGATTTGGAGAAAAACCATAAATGGGACAAAACTCCCTTAATAGTTGCAGCGGGAAATGGTCATACCCAGACAGTACAATTTCTCTTATCCAAGGGTGCAAACATTACCGCTAAAGATAATAAAAGTTTTTCTGCATTTCATTGGGCAATAAGTAGGGGACATGCAGATACAGCAGAACTGCTATTGGTAAACGGCGCAAACATAAACGAACGTGGCAGTAACAATATCACTGCACTCCATTGCACATCAGATGATGGTACTACTCCCGCTGTAAAATGGCTGGTGTCTAAAGGAGCAGATTTAGAACTAAAAAACGATGCAGGTCGAACTGCTTTATTATGTGCTGCAAGAAATGGCCATATCGAAGTAGTAAAGCTTCTCATATCAAACGGAGCTGATAATCACGCAACAGATAATAAAGGATTAACCGCACTTCAATGGTCAGCACATGATAATCACACAGACGTGGCAGAGTTCTTACTCGAAAATGGGGCCGATATAGAATCAAAAAATGATCAAGGTTTCACTGCACTTCACTGGGCTGCAAATAATGGTCATGTTTCCACTGCACAATTGTTAATGTTTAAAGGAGCAAGAATAGAAGCAACAGATAAGAATGGTATTACTGCACTCCATCTAGCATCTAGTAATAGACATAACACTGTTGTGGAATTTTTAATCTCACAGCAGGCAAATATTGATACAAAACAGAAAAAAGGCCAAACTCCCCTAATCTGCGCAGCAATGAATGGTCGTACAGAAACAGTCGATTTTTTGTTATCCAAAGGAGCAGATATTCGGGCACAAGACAATGAAGGTTTATCTGCATTACACTATTCGGCATATTGTGGTCTAATTGATCTAGTCCGTTTGCTGTTATCAAAAGGAGCAGATTTAGAAATGAAAACAGAGAAAGGTAAAACTGCTTTATTATGTGCTGCGCACATTGATCATGTGGAGATAGTCCGGTTAATTTTATCCAGAGGAGCCAACATTCAATCAGCAGATAATGACGGATTAACGGCTCTGCATATATCACTTATTGAAGATCACAGTATGGATCTGACCAAATTGCTTCTGCTAAAGGGCGCAGACATAATGTTAAGACTGGTTTTTCTGAACTAACCCTACTTCATAAGTTAGTACATAGCGCTAGATGTGCTCAAATTAAGTTTTTGCTAGATCAAGGAGCATATTTGGAAGTTAAAGATCAATTAGGTCGAACTCCTTTAATTGATGCTGTAAAAATTGGTGAAAAGGAAGTAGTGAATATTCTCATATCCAAAGGAGCTAATATACACGCGAAGGATAACGATGGATGTACTTCACTCCATTGGGCAGCATATGAAGGACATACTGACTTAATAGAGTTATTACTATCCAAGGGAGCAAATATAGACATGGAAGACAATTATGGCCAAACTGCTTTAGTGCGTGCCATCCAAGGAGAACAAAGTGAAGCATATAAATTACTTATTGCTAAAAAATGGACTTCACCTTGTAGTATTATGTAAAAAGTCGGTGGCACTACACTCTAATGAGGAGTTTGGCCTGCAATGCGGTGGGTCAGGGCCACCGGACCATCGGTTCCGATACCCAGCCGTCTCGCACTCTTATATGAAGTACGAAGGGGGGGGGGGGGAAGCACCACACCTTGGACGGCTGCTTTACTTCCCTCACCCCTCAAGGGGTTTGGTTCCCAATTTTTAAAAAGCGACTGGGTAGGCCTCCCGCCAGGCATCCATTCTTCGGGTTTGAACCCAAGACCTTCAGCGTAGCAGCCAAGTGCCCTAACCACTCGACCACTCTGGCGCCTTGTAGTATTATGTGAACGTACAAAAATATCAAATTGGGAAAACTGTTTATATATCAAATTTTCGGAAGTATTCAATGGTCTTTAAGATTTAAAAAAAAGATATAATTAGTAAAATATTACTTGCTTAATAAGCCAGTTAAGTCTCATTGTACCTCTAACAAATGCGTCAAATTGATTTAATTTAATGTAATATTTTTCCTTCTTGTAAATAAAACAATTCTTAACTTGAACAGGTTTTTTTTATTTACCCTTGTACGTATTTTAACATGTTAATAAGTCATTTTCAGAGGCAAAATTAAAAGTAAACAGTTGCTGTTGCCGGATAAGATGGCCGCGCCTTTGTATCCGTTAAATTACGATATAGCCATTTCCGTTATGGTGTCTGATCCCACGATCGCATGTTGCACCCGTCGGCAAAGAAGTTTCACTTCAAAAAGCTTTGATGACTGACCTATATGAGTAATGCTGTATTTTTTGTCAGGTATAAATGCAAATATAAGCAATGCAATAGAATAAATTTATTTAAAAAAAGACACTTTCTTCCATGGTCTATAGACGATGTTTTTGTTTTTATTTAATATACAAGCCCACAGTATCATAACCGTAAATAATTCAAACATAAAAACAACTTTTTTCATTAGAGTAAAATGTCAAAAAAAGGTCTCCAAAATGACGAAATTGCCATGTAGAGAAGCGCTTCCAATGTTAACCAAAGTAACATCAACATTTTTGCTCGTAGTTCATTAAATGCAAAACAGTGCAAAATAATACATTACATTCAGTATTATTTTCATATTTTCATTGTTAAAACTTCTAATACATCATTTTTCTAAATCTATTTGAATGTTTTAGTTTTCATATCCCAAATGTTCGTTTAATAAAGTTAAACAATTAAAAAAATTTAAAAAGGTCATAAGGTTTTTGCCGCAACAGTTACTACATAACCTCCAAATACACCTAGCAAGATTTGCCGCGTTAGCTTCTCATTCGTTGCCACCTTCGTATATAGTTGGCAGACCATAGTAATACAATTGCAGTTTTTCGTGGAAATTTTTTTTCTCCTTTAGAGAAATATTGCTTGTAATAGAAAAATCACCATCTAACAAGTCAACTTGGCGACAAAAACTTTTATAAATTAGAATGAGTTATTTTGTTGTAATTTCAAGCCTCAACCTCAGCACGCCCAGTAGTCGCTCCGGAGCGCCGTTCTTCAGAGAAGCTCGCCTCGCATCCAACCTCCCTCCAAATTTCACCGGGTATAAAACTCCAACGACCTACTCAGAATTCACAACCTTTTCTTCAACTAGCTAGTAAATTTATATTCAAAGAACACGACTAGAACTTAGCCGAAGAAATTTGCCAGATTTATATGTTTATTTTTAACTTGAGGTAAGAAAGTATTGTGTTGGAATTAAACATATTATTTGGCCGAAATTTATGCTATTTAGCATATTGGGGAAGTCACCCTTCTCGGTATTTCCAAAGCATAAACGTACTAGAATTTTTATTTATCTTTTATTCCTATTTTCTTAACTTTGGAAACGTGAATCATCCCCATTCAAATGCACAAATTTTTTGCTACAATTTATTTGATTTTTATTTCCTGGGGGAAAGTAATTTTCCCTGATCAATTTAACGTCGCTTTAGCAGAAGTTTTCTTTATTTTTGTAGGCTCACGAGTTTATAAAATTTTCCATGTATAAAACTTAAGTCTTAAACTACCCGATACTTGTATATCAACCAGAACCAGTAAAAAAAGGTTTGAAACTTATTAATTTTCACCCTGAAAATACCGTAAGCCAATCGAAGTTGATTAAAATTCATTTGCACCAAACCGACTGTCAATTTGACGTATCGACGTAAAATTTCCGTGCTATACCCCACGCGATCAGCACACACTTTTTCAATACGTTGAATTATAAATCTCCAAGTTAATTAAAGCCAGTGACAAGATCCTTTCTTTACGTACCTGATCAAACACTAGAAACACACCACAAACAAACTTTTCTTTCCCAGAAAACCAAATACCTGAAAAATTAAGACAGCCAAAATGTGGTAGCAAAACAACAAGCAAGCAAAAAATTAACATTTAATTACACATTATTTTATTATAGGCAGCAGTGGACTTCTTGTTCGAGTGCATAAGTTTTGTATGTGTGGAAAATTTCATTTTATTTGCACAAAACACAGAGGTTAAACCGTCAACCTTCTTGTAAAAAAACGTATATCGATAAAAATTTCAATTAGCTGAAAAACTTCTGATCTGCTGTTCGTTCAACGTCGTGAAAAATCAATACAAGTCAATTAAAGCATCAAGCGGTGTACCGGCGGCGTACCGTTCGGGAGAGGTCATTTTGTTTAATTGTTGTCATTCAAATTTATAAACAATACAATACAATTTAACTACGTAAAATACACATACATTACATTTCAGAATTGTATAAATAAGAGTAATAAAAAGTTGTAAATAATTTTATTCACAGTCTTTTCTGTCATTCTGTTTATTTCTGACGAATCTTCTGAGTTATCCCGGGTAATTCAACGTTACCCAAACCTTCAGTTTAGTGAAGGGTTGATCTGTTACAACCAGCAACAATAATAAACGTATTCGTGCTTCGACAATTGAAGAGTAAGAGGAGGGTGTGCCACGCTAAATATTATTTAATAAAAAGTTAAGTTTGATATTGTATTCCATTATCACGAAGGAACAATATCCCGCTAAACATGAATATAAATCTCACGATGATTAAGCAAAAAAGCAATAATTTCCAATTTTTTAAAAATCCTGGACGTTTTTATTGAGACAAAACGCAAATTTTAGCGGACCAGTTTCTCAGTAATATTTTTGGAAAATCACGATAAACGTAAATTTTTAATATTTACAGTATACCAAATTTTTTGATACGGTTGTACTCGATAGACCTTTCTTATCTTATCACAGATAAGTTAGTCGAAAACATAATTTTAGCATGCTCTTATCGTTTCATACCATACAATCATTCGTAGAAATTGATACGAAATTGAAGTCAGTGATTTTGTGGCTGTTGGTTGTGATTTTCGACCTACAACTGTTTACGGGAAACACAATAATAACAAAATGAGTAGAGTTAGAATCGATCAATCTGATATGGTAAACCACGAAGCAGTATCGAATATAAAAATTGAAGATTTGCCAAATTGCATGCAAACCCTACTACAGGAACTAAAAGAAAGTTGTAGAAACATTGACGAAAAAATCTTCAACTTGGAAAAACGATTAACAAAAAATGTCGAGGAAAAGTTTTTAAAACTCCATTTGGAAGGATTATCGAAATGCAGCTGCTCTAATAAAGTACAACTGCCAACTTACGATGGAAAAGTGCCATGGGAGAGTTACAAAATCCAATTGGAAACTGTTGCGGTGGTTAACGGATGGGATGACGACGAAACGGTCACAGCCTTACTAATTTCTCTAAGAGGTTACGCTTTATCAGGTTTAAAGGATCTTCCTAAAGATAAGCAATGTGATTATAAAGAATTAAGCGATTTAATGAAATGCATTTCATCAAATTGTTGAAAAAGTTATTTCCATGGAAATAACTTTTTCTGGGTGACATTTCCTGTGTCAAAAACCATCCAGTCTTGGAAAAATGTACTCTACACACAACTTTACTTTACAAATAATTTCGTCTTATTGTAGGTCTATGACCTGTTCTTTTCGGCTTTAATCTTGTTCTTGTGACGTTAAAATCATTAACCTCTAGCCCCTTGGATATCAATCGATCCTATCTCAATGACTTGCGCACCTCCTTTGCATGCAGCTGGAATGTGTGTAAACCCCAAATTCGTAGTGGCACAGATGGATATGCGGGTTTGTTCGGGTGTACTACTTCCTTTGTACTGCATAAGTAGTTGGGGGTCGAATCTTGGTTGAAAACAATTTTTTTTTTTATTTTATAGTTTTTTTTAAAACACTGTTGTTGCGTTTTGCTGTTTACGCGAAGTTATTTGTTAAAAGCAGTTATATTTTTAAAGAAAAAATACGAAGACAAATTTGCATTCACTCACTGATTGACGGCATACTAACACGCAAAAGGATTTGTTGTTTTCTATTGAACGCAATTTATTAGCAATGAAAAAATCGGCTTTAACAATGCAAATCTCGATGTAAATATCACACTCGCACATATGCGAGCCAATATTAGATGATATTGCGCAATTCAGGATCGGTTGTTATCCAAGGGGCTAGTCTCTACAAGTACATACGGCTGTGTATCTGCGCAGCAGTCTTGATTCATGCGTCTTTTGGTTCATTGCTACTTTCGCAATTCTATCGTCGTCCATTCTCTGTGCATGCTCTTTCCATTGCCTTCTTCTTTGTCTTCCCCAGCGTACAATATCTTCCGTTTTACATGTTTCTCTAATTGTTTCATTTTTTACTCTACCCCTTAATGGTTTTCCCGCTGTGTTTCTTAATATTTTCATTTCATTCGTTCTTAATAGTCTTTAGTTTCAGTTGTATCTGCCCTTGTTTCGGCATAACAAATAATTTCTCTTGTATAAATTAGAGGACAATTGCAATGAAGAGTTGAGCACAAAAGCCTTTGACATAAATTCTATATATTTCTTTGTATTTGCATTTCAGACTCGCGAGTTTTTGAAATATTAAAAATAGGGTATATTAACAACATACTAAATTTAATTAGTTTATAAGTTTTAGCTTTACTGCGTTGAAGGTCATATTTAGTATGAATAAAACACTTTACAACTTCAACAATATTTATTTATTTTAACCTCATATATAATAAATAAAGTTAAAAGAAATTAATATTGTTAAAATTATAAAGTATTTTAGTCATAATATACTGAAGTTAAGATTGCCATGACGACGATACCTCCGAGAACGAATCTATCCAAAGTTCAGCTTTGTTAGGTCGTCTTTTTGAAGGCAAATATACACAATTATTTTTATAAATTTGAAACTATTTATAACCTTTGATTATATACCTTTAAGGGTATAGTCAATGGTATAACACATTTTGTCCTTATTAAATTTAAAATACAATAGAATTCATATAGTATTCTGTATAATCAAACACTATGTAATACTTTAAGGAATAAAATCGTATGATGTGTTATTTACTTATTGATTGATCAAAAGTGATATCTCAAGTGCGCGTAATTTTACCGATAATATTGAAAGTTGCGATTTCATGGAAATTTTTAGATTTAAACAGATATACGCGGTTTGGGGTCCAAGAAACCCAAAAAAGATGCGTTTGTTCCCGTGTATCTCCAGAACCCCTTGATAGATTTTTATAAGATTTGGTATGTGGAAGTTTTTTAGTTGCAGGTAGTTCTTTGTAAGGTTTTTAACCGGAACTGGAAACGGGAATTCGACATGTTTTTTACTATCGATTTTTTTATAAACAATGTTTTGAAATTTTGAATACATAACGTTGTAGAGAATCTAAATGCAAGTCAAATAGTTTTTGTCCCGAATACTGTACCTATTAGTTATTAGTAGTATTTTAAAAATTAAGAAAAGAACGATACTTCTGAATATCAACAATGCGGAATTTAATTATATTTTAAGTACATATTCTTCATTTTTTGTATATTTTTGATAACTCTTTAAATAAAGTATTTCTGGCGATTTTTAGTCCGAAATCCGAAGCGCATCTAATCCGCTGTAGGGCGGGCGGTTCTGTGATCCCATGCGGGTTAGCCAATACGGTATGCAACATCATATTGCACAGGCTGTTGCAAGTTCAAATCACCGCTGGAGCGTTAAGTTTTTTAATTTATTAATTTTTTTATGTAATTTTATTTGGTCATTTATTGTCGCAAGAATGCTTAAAACGTAAAAAGTGGGACAGTACCAGCAACCTGTTTTGCCCATTTTTACCTTCCTCGCTATACGTATTCGAAGTACAGCTATATACAGTGTTGTGCATTATCTATACTTAGTATCTTAGATAGTATCTAGATAGATACTGGACACAGTATATCTATATCTAGATATTACTTGTTCGGAGTATCTAAATACTAAAACCAAGGATATTGTATCTAGTTATGAAAATGTTTAATTCCTTTTTTTCTCGGCGAATAGCATCTACTTTTTCTAATTGAAACATTACCGTAAGCCGCGTAAGCCTAATAACGGCCACTTCCACATTGCTTGTATATTAACCGGTAACTGACCTAACCACGGGGGCTAAGCACCCTTGCTGACTAGCGTCTAGCGCCTTGGACTTCCAGCCGATCCTGAATTGCGCAATATCATCTAATATTGGCTCGCATATGTACGAGTGTGATATTTACATCGAGATTTGCATTGTTAAAGCCGATTTTTTCATTGCTAATAAATTGCATTCAATAGAAAACAACAAATCCTTTTTTTAAATTTATTACTAGACTTGCGTGTTAGTATGCCAGCAATCAGTGAGTGAATGCAAGTTTGTCTTCGTATTTTTTCTTTAAAAATATAACTGCTCTTAACAAATAACCTCCCGTAAACAGCAAAACGCAACAACAGTGTTATAAAAAAAACTGTAAAATATAAAAAAAAAAGGTCCCAACCGAGATTCGACCCCGCAACTACTTATGCAGTAAAAAAGTAGTACACCCGAACACACCCGCATATCGATCTGTGCCACTACGAAGTTGTGGTTTACACACATTTCAGCTGCATGCAGAGGAGGTGCGCAAGTCATGTGAGGTAGGATCGGCTGTAAGCCCGAGGAGCTAGACGCAAATCCTTGCTGGCTACTTAAAACTGCGATCTAGTTTTCGTTAACTTTCAAATATTAAAAAAATCTCTCAGGCTACATTTTCCACGAGATATTTTTTTCTAAAATTTCTATAAACAGTAGAAGTGTTTTGACTAGACTTTTACACAACAAACACTGTGGGCTATAAATTTTTAAACAATCAGGTCTTTTGCTTAAGTTTTCTGGGAGAAAACGCAATTTACATTTACAAAGTTCAGTTTCCGACAATTTTCGAAATAAGGGGAAATTCGCGAATTAAGGGTTGAAGGCAATCAATCACCGATTATTATGCGCCCTCCGTATTCGGCAAATAATTTTACATCGAATACGATATTCTCTAGCTGCATGTCTGACATGTACTTACGATTGAAAGATAAACATCTCCAGAATCTAGACCAATTCCTAATAATTGATGAAGCAAGCACTAATACAACGAAGCAGGAGAAAACACAAATTTCCTGAAAATATAATTTTGTTCGCTTGCATTTATTGTTAACATAAAAACAACAACATAGATTTAGTTATTTTTCACAATTAATTTAAAATGCAATTCTGAAGTAATGTGTACTTCAGGGAAATAGATAAGATACAAAAGATTAATAAACAGTGGCATTAGTAAAACATGAACATTATTTTTTAGTAGAGATAATGATGCCCGAATAAAGACCAAGGTGAAGCTTATCTTAATTATCACATTCAATTTAAATTAACCGCTGTGTATCTCACATTATTGTTTTTCACTTATTCATGTCAGTACAAATTTGTGTATACGTAAATCATTTTATAATAAATTATTTACTCATACGTCGCGTCGTCTAGTAACAAACTTCTGAAGCAGACAATGACAAACGGTAACGGAATATCTCCGGAGGTAAGTAAGGGCACATTTTACCGTAGTTTATTATAAACTAACGTTAATATTGGTAGGTGCATATTCGAGCAATATAGTGAATATTGAATAATTTATACATAACCTAACTTGTTTACTTTTCAATACTGAAATGTGCATGCGTGCGTGCATGATTGCGTGTATGCTGTTAGACAGTATTTTGAGAAAAAATGCTATTGGGTATTTATAAAACTCGCACTGCCTACATTCAAAAATGTTGAAAATGCTTTGTTTTTTTGTTATTTAAGTTTTTGGCCACATTATTTTTAATTTCCTCGAAATGCTCTTTATAAATGTATAAAAATTTGAAATGGATTCATTTTTTTAGATACGATTACAAAAACCACACGTTTAGCGTGAATGATTCTTCAGTAATGGTAGACTAAACTTATGTTTTCATGTCTAATATTACGGAAAAGACTCTCCCTTCCATTCCTGTTTCACTTTTTGCTTAGAGCCCAAAAAAGTGATTTTTAAAAATATGACAGATTCCTATACCGGGTGGGGCAATATATAATATTGCTGAATTTGTACTTTTTGCTCAATAAATCAAAAGTGGTTACAAATAGCCATAACGATGTACATACAAAAAATGTTCGCTATTTAATTCTACATAATATCGTTAAAAAATATACAGGGTGTTCCATTTGAAAAAGTTGAGAAGAATAACTTTGAAGTTCTCAAAATTGGAAAATTAATTTTGAACACCCTGTACATGGTGGCTCTACGATATTTTAACAAGAGCACCCTACAACCTCCTACAATAAGGTCCTTACTTAATTTCGTCTTTAAAGCTGCGGCCGCGGAAGTGGTGAATTGCTAAGTGGAGTAATGTAAAAATCAATTTCTTTTTAATATTATTACTTCTAAACCGGACATTAGATGGCGCTAATATTTTAGATATAAATAAACATCCCAAGAGAAGTGTTAAATATGCAAAAATATTCAGAGCATTCCATTTAAAAGAAATTACCTTAAGCATGCCACACTTTTTTGTAACACCCTGTATATTTGAAAATAATTTCTATGTATGCGCATTTACCCACAGTTTACATCTGCATTAGAAAGATTTTTTTATTGTTACGGTGTACGAGCTATCGAACTCCCACGCACTATACCCGGTATACAGGGTGTTAATTAAGTACGTGGACAAACTTTACAGGGTGATTCCTTGATTTATTCTAAGACAAATAGTTTATATAAGCATAGAACCTAAATTGCTTTGTTTTCAAAATACACGGTGTTGAAGTTTTTTAAAAAAAAATATTGTTTTTCAAAAATCTGAAAAATGCTTAAAGGTATTCTATTGAAACTTGGTGTAGGTAAGTATTGCATAAAATGGCATTTCTGGTCAAAATAAATTTAATTTTATTCCAGCAGTGACGTGCATTGGGGCCACCTCAGTTACATTATTTTATAAAAAATGGGACGCCACTGTTTTTAGTTAATATTACAAATTGTTTAGCTTTATCCGTTAAAGCGACACACAAGTTGTCTCTTTTCTTTTTTTTGGTAAAATGAACCGCTTTCGAGAAAAACGGAAAAATCTCTGAGACAAGCTCTTTAGTGATTTATTATAGCAGTAGTGTATGTAAATAAATAATTTTTAGATTACGTATTTTCCAATTTTGTAGCTCTTGTAACATTTCTTTTATAAATAATTAATAATTATAATAATCAAAGCTCACTTTGTTATTTTTATGGAAATTATTTTTATAATGATCAAAATTGCAGAGTTACAAATTTTTCCGTTTTTCTCAAAAACAGTTAATTCTGCCTAAAAAAGAAAAGAAATAACTTGTGTGTCGTTTCAATGGATAAACCTTAAAAATTTATATTATAGAATTTCAATAGGATACCTGTAAGCGTTTTCCAGATTTTGGAAAAAAAATATTTTTTTTCAATCTACAACATCCTGTATATTGAAAACGAAGCCGTTTGAGTCCCTTGCTTATACTATAAACTTTTTGTCTTAGAATTAATGAAACTGTAAAGTTTGTCTACGAACTTAATTAACACTCTGTATATGTAGAAAACAGTTGGGAAGTTTTCTTTATAAACTTTCTAGCTTTAAAATTGCAGCTGCTGTTATTTTTATAAAGCTTTAAACTTATATTCAAAATTCTCACAATCTAGCAAACAATTCTGTTTTTTAAATTTTGTAGTCTAATATAGATGGGGAGGAGCTTTATTTGGCGTGCGCCCAATTCCCTAATTTTTCTATAAGACCCTATATAATATTATTAAATTAAAAATAAAATGGCTTTTTATTTAATAAACAGGAGACAATAAAACGTTTTAGGTAAATTCATCATACGTTACAAAAGAGCAAAATTATAAACTTAACTTTTAGCTACAATGCTTAGGATGTTAATCCCCTGCCTTACACATACACACTTGCAAAAAATATTTCAATAGCAACTGGTTAGGAAATGATACCCTTTTTGTGTGGTCAAAAATAGCACTCATCAAATTAAATCTTCCGCCAAACATTTTTGGAGGTGGAGAAAGTTAACTCCTCCCCTAAATACGGCTGAACCTAAAAACTAAGCTGTAAATCTTATATTACTATCACTCATGTGTAATTTAGCGTAAACATAAATTTTGTATTATTCTCGTTTATTAAATAAATGGGAATGATTTTTAACTTTCCAAAATTCATAGAAGGCGTCACAGAGCAATTAACAAACTCAGACCCAAACCAAAACGTAACTTATCCCAAGCTCCATTAGCCGATAGAGTTTTAAAAAAGTTTGCCGTCAGTTTTTAACAAATATTTTTTTGAAAATTTAAAAAATGTTTAAAAAATTTTTAGATCATAATTTTTATGCGTTTAATAAATTTTTGTACATTGTATAATCTAAGGGAAAAAACCTATATTATGTTAGCTGAGTCCAAAATTGTAGTATATCAGATATTTTTTGATGGTTTTTATTCAATTTGAGGATGCTGAATCGAACGAAATATGCCAGATGTGCTTATGTAACCTTTGGGCATTTTGAGATATTCACGATGGCGTTTAATATAGCTGCCAAAAAAATTTTATATTGGATTACTTCGTTGTTATGGGTGTTAATATTTATGTTAAAAAATTTTCAAAAACTGTGTTTAAAATCCACATGGCGAGTTATTCAATATGGCTTCCAAAATGGCCGCTTTGACGGTGATAATGGTGGAATTGCTTAGCATACGTGTAAGCCATTAACGGTGGTGTGGGTGTTAAAGAGAAAGAATCTACCTTTTTCCTTACCTGTTTGCTAATGACAGATTGCGCTGCTCCAGGATCGTACAACATTCGAACCTTGTTACTGTTGATTTAGACGTAGTATCGTATTGCGACCAGCGTTGCTAGTCGCATGTATCACATTTCAGTCTCCGACCTCATCGTCGTTGTCAGTATGACCATGTGGACATTTCGAAGTGCTTTTCATGGAACAAAGTTTAGCCCGACCACTTGTAAGACACACACTTGCAAATTATTCCGTCTTCCACACTCACTACATTTTTCACCTTGCTTGTGATTTGAACGGCCACATCTGAGACAGTCACTGGTGACTTGTAGTTGACCCCCAGTCACACTTAAATTTGCTCTGGGAAAATAACCAACAGTCTTCCAGGCTGAAATCTTAGCTATTTTGGCATGTGCTAGCGAAAACCTCAGAAGAGGGAAGAAAAGTAGACATATTTACATCTGTACCGACAGTTAATCGGCTATCAAAACCTTGATCTCCTCTAAGATCGGGTCACGACCGGTAAAAGGAAGTCGGCAAACTCTCACAAAGCTCTCTGCTAAGAACTATGTAAAAATTATATAATGTCTTCCATAGCTTCTGCAAATTTTGTAACAAAACCAAATTAGTATCCCATCCCAGTCTGGGCCAAAGGGTCCCCATGCGAGAAGTATAAAAGCGATAGTTCTGTTAACCTCTTTATTTCTATACAATGTTATTTGTTTAATAATTACCGTTGATTGTGGACGACCGTTTTCATTTAACTTTAAACGTTCTTCAAACTTCAAACCACGTTGAGCTTTAAGTTGCATTATTTTTTTTTGCATAGAAATTTTATAGCACTAAATTAAGTTTTACTACACAATTATGATTTACTACACAAGAAAATGTCACAGACAAAACCGATCTACGAAAAAATCCCCCATTATTTCTACACAAAGAACGTTTGTTACTAACCTTGTGTCATACCAACATAAAACGAACGTGTGAAGAAATACACCTACATGTGATTAGCATGCGCTGTTATTCCACTTATTTAATCAGAAACTGGGGTCATCGACCCTGAAGTCTCTAATGCGCACCAGCTTCTTTCCCTTTTTTAGTTTGTGTAATCTGAATTTTACCGCAATGAGCTTTCTATTTCACTCTTATTCATTTAAAGGCCTTTTAAGACGGCGGCTTTATTCGGTGGCGTATAGCTGAATTGTGGACAAACAGCCATATCACCCTCGCATAGATTCGCTTAACGCGCGCACGATATTCAAACATTCAAACGTTTTCGGATCCTGTGTCAGCTCTTTAATAAACGTTCTCGCATTGAAATCTCATACAAACGTTAACTATAAAGTATTTCTTAAATTTTATAGTTTGTAATATGTTATGTACTCAAACAAAAAGTAATTATCTATTTTTTCTTATTTCATTGGGAGGTCAATGACCATTTGACCCAATGGAGATATCGCCACTGCATAGCACAGGCATTTTGCACTATCAACTCAACTGTAATAGAGAGTATACGCTCTTTTATATGTATAAATTACTGCAGTTTTGGGGGTTATACAATCATGTTCAAATTCTAAACAACATTTTTTTTAGAATGACGAAGAAACAACGCAACCATTTTGTTGTGACGCAATGGTTTTGTGGTGGACCGACTTTTTATTTAGCTTCGTTGCGCATTTAGCAACACCAACGACTGAGTAAGTAGATCATTAATTCTTTACCAGATATCTCTTACGAAAACCAATTCTAATCATTTTGGTAATAGTTTTCTGAAGTTAACAACCACATTGTTGCCGAACTTTCTTAATCTTTAAAATATAATGTAAAATTAATAAAATTATTTTTATAACAGGAATCAGAACGCTGATAATGCAACAACTCAAACAGAAAACGCGAACCTGGACACTTTGGATACCAAAGGTAACAGTATTTTACATATAGCGGCATTCTCTGGATACACAAGAACCGTATCCAAACTGTTATCAAAAGGCGCAACTTTAGAACTAAGAAACAGCTCTCAAAAAACTGCATTAATATTCGCGGCAATGGAAGGCCATATGGGAACAGTAAAATTGTTATTGTCAAAAGGAGCTGATATTCACGCAAGAGATGCTGAAGGATTAACTGCACTTCAATGGTCAGCATATAATAATCACGCAGGCATGGCAGAATTCTTACTCGAAAATGGAGCTGATATAGAATCAAAAAGTTCGGAAGGTTTTACTGCACTTCACTGGGCTGCAAATAATGGCCGTGTTTCTACTACACGATTGTTATTGTCCAAAGGAGCAAGAATTGAAGCAAAAGCAACAGAACATTATGATTTTACTCCACTTCATGTAGCATGCAGTAATGGACACATTCCCGTTGTGGAATTTTTAATCTCCAAGGGGGCAGATATTGAAATAAAACACAAACAAGGAAAAACTCCCCTAATCTGTGCAGCAATAAATGGTCATACAGATGTTGTAGATCTTCTGTTATCCAAAGGAGCAAATATTCGAGCACAAGATGATGAAGGTGGATCCGCATTATACTTTTCAGCACAATTTGGTCATACTAAAGTATTGAATTTATTGATAACTAAAGGAGCAGATTTAGAAATGAAATCCAAGGGAGGTGACACTGCTTTAATATGCGCTGTAAGCAAAAATCACATGGAGGCAGTCGAGCTAATTTTATCGAAAGGAGCAAATATCCAAACAGCAAATAATATAGGATTAACGGCACTGCATTCAGCAATAATTGATCGCAATATGGATCTGGCAAATTTGCTTCTGGAAAAAGGCGCAGATATAAATGTTAAGACTGGTTTTGCTCAAGCAACCTTACTTCACATGTTAGTATATGGTGCTAAATGTGCTCAAATTGAGTTTGTGCTAGATAAAGGAGCAGATTTGGAAGCTAAACATCGAGGAGGTGGAACTCCTTTAATTGACGCTGTAAAAACTGGTAAAACCGAAGTAGCGAATATTCTCATTGTCAGAGGAGCAAATTTACAAGCAAAAGATAATGGTGGATTTAGTGCGCTCCATTGGGCAGCATATGAAGGCCATACTGACTTAATAGAGTTATTACTATCTAAGGGAGCACAGATAAACATGGTAGACAATTATGGTCAAACTGCTTTAACTCGCGCTTACCAAAGGGGTCATGAAGAAGCATACAATTTACTTCTATCTAGAGGAGCAGAGACTTCTCCTTGTTCTGTTATGTGAATGCATAAAAATGTCAAAGAAAAAGTTTTTTGTAAAAATGTCTGGGTTAAACGGTGTTTGAGATTTTCCAAACCAATAGTATTAATAAGATCTTTTATAATGGGGTGGTTACACCTCTACCGAAGGTGTAAAGTTAGTTGAATTTTAATATAATGTTTTTCTGTCGTTCTATGTTCAATAAACTTCAGTTTTTTAGCAGTATTTTTTATCGACCTTCTCTAGTCTAGATCCGTTGTGTTCCCATAACAGCGCTATCTCTAGTAGGGTGCAGTGCAATGCACGAGCAGTTCCAGTTGACATCTATATTACGCTACAACCACCTCTGGGGGTATGATTACCCTCTTATTCCTTATTGTTATAATGTACAAAGTTAATACAAACAAAATTACTATCATAGCTATCTTCCTAAAGAGATAGATAGCTTTTAATGCTCTTTGTCATACTAAACCCTGTCGAAAAAAAATAGAACAGTGTGGAATCAAAGTATATTCCACTGAATCTCATTACAAACTACCTAAAATATAAAATTAAATATGTTAAATTAAATAATCACATACGTGATCTAAAATTTGTAAAACAGGGTACAAATCCAGGCCCGCTACTTTTCCTGGTGTATAGTAATAGCACTATTACTACGAATTTTGGAGGAAATACACTAGCTAATGCAGATAATATTGCAGTTTTAGAATTACTAAAAACAGCTGAAAAAGAATTAGGTATCTACCACATGGCTAGACACAAATACACTCCCCAACTGAGTTTTTCAAAGATTTACAACTGTCACTATAACCTGTTAGGTTTTTGTTGTTTTCATGTTCCCTTTATTTTCAATTAAATTATTTTGAATTCTGGAACTAATTCGATAAAATTGAAATTGGCGAATTTTTCAGAAAATCCTTGTACACGTCAATCATATTTTTCAAAAGTACATCTTTTCTGATAATTGTCATTTTTCGATCGCCTTTTGTTTTCGGATTATTACGTCATCAATAATTTTTTTTAATGGCGCCCCATATTTTTGCCGTCATATTTGGATAGAGGCTGAAATTTCGAATTCAGCCATATGTCAAAGTATGACATTGACAGTTTTCGAGATAATAAAGTTTAAAGTAAAAAAAAACGCATCAAAAATTGAGTTAGCCATGGAATATTGACAATTAATCATTGTTAGAGATAATTGATAGGCGTAGTTAAAATCGCGTAACTTTCGGAAAACGCGTCAATTCCAAAATTTTCAAAAATTCCTGGAGGGCGTCGGAGTGAAATTTGGGAGATTAGTAAAAAACAAATTTGTAGTTCATTACAAGCTCAAACGGCTCAGAAAGTTTTAAGAAAATTGTAGGGGCAGTTTTTGAGGAAATTTTTTTTGAAAATGTCTAAAACTTAAAACGCTAGTGTATTTACAATTTTCATTTTTCCAAAAATATTTGTACATCACTTGATTATACTTATTAAGGAGCTATCAAATAATATGATAATTTGTATTGATTGTCTATTTTGTTTTTAAGTAATCGGGCATTAAATTTCAAATTTTCAAAAATTCGTAGCAGCCTTCATTTTGAAGATACAGACAGCATTTAAAAAAAAATATTTCATTTATGTTTAGATGCACTACAGCGCTATGTATTTAAAATTTCAACAAAGTGTTTAGAAAACAACCTATACCTAAAAAAGTGGTCTAACTTTCGTTTCCGGTTCCGATAAACAACCTTACAAAGAACTACCTGCAACTAAAAAACTTCCACACACCAAATCTTATAAAAACCGGTTAAGGGGTTCCGGAGATATAGGAAAACGAACGCACCCACCTACCCACCCACAAACAGACATTTTTTTAAAACCACTTTTCTGTGTTCCTTGGGCCCCAAAAAGCGTATTTCCGTTAAAACTTGAAATTCGAAAATTTGCATGAATTCATAACTTTCCTTACTTCAGTAGAAGTATGGGAAAGTAAAAGTTGTAAAATTTAGAGGGATTTTACATGACAAGAATGAATATTTTTGAAAAATGATAATCATCGAGTTAGGAAGTACAGAATTCGTTTAGGATAAGTCATTAATGATATGTAAATGATATAACAATGACTATAATTAATTCTCAGTGTAGTGGACGTTCACCTCCGCAATAACTCGTAATGGTACTTATGACACTCAAGGTGTATGGACATGTCAACTCAAATAATAAAAGCAGGTAAATCCGTACCTGCGACGATTTTAATCTAATGAAGTTAAGTAACCTAACAAACATATAAGCAACTATGACCATTAATTAATGTGTACATTTTGTTATTATGGCATTAAAGGTTTAAACTATGATCATATAAAATTTTGAAGATCGAACATATCCAATTTACCAGCTTCTTATCGGTATTTAATAAGCTTTTTTTATTTTTAAGTAGAATCCCTCATCTACAGTGCACGTTTTCAAATCTAATTAACTATGTTGCTGTTAATTCCTGTTTGTAAGATTTTAAATAATATAATATATAATTAGATATTTTAAAATATAAATGTTAATTTATTAGAATGCTAAAATACTAACCTATACACTGTGTATAAAGTAACCCCCCCCCCCCCCCCCCCAACTAACTTTTGAACGACTTGATATTTTTTTACAAAATTTGTTGTGCTGTAATGGGAAATTAAATACTATCTTTCAGACCATATTAAAATTTTGTATCATCCAAAATGGCGACTGGGCGCCATTTTGAATTTTTTTTTAATGGAAAGGGGGGTCGAGTGATACTTCATTGGAAAGGTCTTTTAGTTCTACGTCAGATCCTAGAATTTCAAAGAAAAATATTCAGCCATAACAAAATGACAAATGTTTGAGATAGATAAGATAAGATAAAGAACTCTATTAAAAAAAACTAAGAATTAAAGCTTAAATTAATTAAATTAAGTGTTCGAAATGGTTACTATTCACTTCTTGGCAAATAAAAAGTGGGTTATGAAATTCCTGCCTTACATTTCCATAAGTTTCTGGAGTGATATTTCTGCAAACTTCTGTAATGCGTTGCTCCAGTTCATCAATTGTTTCTGGACGGGTTCTGTACACCTTCGATTTCAAATATTCCCATAGAAAAAAATCTAAGAAAGTTAAATCTGGGGAGTGAGCCGGCTATTCTACAGGCCCCCGCCTCCCAATCCATCTTCCAAGAAAATGTCCGTTGAGAAAGTCAGAAACAGGCCCATAATAATGAGGCGGCGCACCGTCTTGTTGGAACATAACGTTTTCAATATTATTTCCAGCCACCTGAGTTATTTCTGCGAAAATTTAATACTGCAAATGAAAAAGTGGACTACTGGATAAAAAAATCAAAACAATTTTGAATTGAGCGAGTCCATTTGTTTAAAATCCGCCATTTTGTTATGGCTGAATATTTTTCTTTGAAACTCTAGGATCCGACGCAGAATTAAAAGACCTTTTAAATGCGGTGTCACTCGACCCCCCTTTCTATTTAAAAAAAAATTCAAAATGGCGCCCAGTCGCCATTTTGAAAGATACAAAATTTAATTTTTGGTTAAAAAATAGTATTTAATTTCCCATTAAATCACACCAAATGTTGTGGTAAAATATCTAGTCGTTCAAAAGTTAGTTAGGGGGGGAGGTTACTTTATAGACAGACTGTATATGAAAGGTCCATCGATGAGATAATACCATTTCTACAACTTCAGCAGTAAACACATGGTTGGTGCCAACAACTGGCAAGTCCAGCGCACGTACTGCAGTTAGCATAATTTTCTGTGAAAAAGATATTGAATTTTTTTGGAACAGAGAAAACTAAAATTAAGCGATAAGCAGCTGAGAAAATTCCCAAAACAGAAAATTCTCATATCGGGTTTTTTCCAGGAGGGACATTCCCAAATATTCCTCAATTTAATTTGGTGCCAGAACAACAAACTAAATTTTGTATTAAACTGTAAACTGTAGACACTTAAATAGTAAAAGCAGGAAGTTAAAAAGGTGAATTTTAAATTATGAGCAGAATGCCAAGACATCCTCTCAACGGCCAGGCAATATTTTTAATTTAATTTTTTTTTATCTTTACTTTAAAATATATACGACGAGTAGAAAAGAACGCAAAATGTCGTAGTAAATATGGATTTCATGAAAAATTTACCTTAATAAAAGCTGATTACATCCTTTGTTGATGTTCAATTTTGTACGCCGCGTAAGCCTAATAACGGCCACTTCCACATTGTTTGAATATTAACCGGTAACTGACTTAACCACGGGGGCTAAGCACTCTTGCTGGCTACTTAAAACTGCGATCTAGTTTTTATTGTTAATTTTGAAATATGAAAAAGATCTCTCAGGCTACATTTTTCACGAGATATTTTTTCTAAAATTTCTATAAACAGTAGAAGTGTTTTGACTAGACTTTTACAGAGCAAACACTGTGGGCTACAAATTCTTAAAACATCAGGTCATTAGCTTGAGTTTTCTGGGAGAAAACGCAGTTTACATTTACAAAATTCAGTTTTCGACAATTTTCGAAATAAGGGAAAATTCGCGAATTAAAGGTTGAATTGAAGGCAATCAATCACCGATTATTATGCGCCCTCCGTATTCGGCAAACAATTTTACATCGAATACGACATTCTCTAGCTGTATGTCTGAGATGTACTTACGATTGAAAGATAAACATCTCCAGAATCTAGACTAATTCCTAATAATTGATGAAGCAAGCACTAATGAAACGATACAGAAGAAAAACACAAATTTCCTGAAAATATAATTTTGTTCGCTTGCATTTATTGTTAACATAAAAACAACAATATAAATTTAGCTCTCTTTTCAAAATTAATTTAAAATGCAATTCTGAAGTAATGTGTACTTACAAAAGATTAATAAACAGTGGCATTAGTAAAACATGAACATTATTTTTTAGTAGAGATAATGATGCCCGAATAAAGACCAAGGTGAAGCTTATCTTAATTATCACATTCAATTTAAATTAACCGCTGTGTATCTCACATTATTGTTTTTCACTTATTCCATGTCAGTACAAATTTGAGTATACGTAAATCATTTTATAATAAATTATTTACTCATACGTCGTGTAGTAACAAACTTCTGAAGCAGACAATGACAAACGTTAACGGAATATCTCCGGAGGTAAGTAAGGGCATATTTTACAGTAGTTTATTATAAACTTACGTTAATATTGGTAGGTACATATTCAAGCAATATAGTGCTTAATTTATACATAACCTAACTTGTTTACTTTCCAATACTTAAATGTGCGTGCGTGCGTGTGCTGTTAAATAGTACTAGTGTTACCCCAGTGCACAATGCACTGACAGACTGAGCGTTGACTGAGCCGGCTAAATGCTAAGTCACGTGATGCATTAGTTCCATTAGGAGACGCGGCGTTGGTGTAGATGTCGCCTCAAGTAAAGCGCGTTTAGCAGACTTTCATATATAAATTAAAATAATTATTATTGAAAAATCGACGTAGAATTTTTTATTCTACGTCGATTTTTCAATAATAATTATTTTAATTTATATATTATATAAAAATTTTTCATATTCTATCTGAGGATGGAGACCTTTCATTGAAAAAAAAATGGTCCAAATTGGTGAAGCGATAGCCGCTGGAGGAACCGGAGAAAAAACCCATTGAGCTTTTATACACTGTGTCCATAAAGTAACCCCCCCCCTAACTAACTTTTGAACGACTTAATATTTTACTACAAAATTTGGTGTGCTTTAATGGGAAATTAAATACTATTTTTTAGCTCATAATTAAATAATGTATCATTCAAAATGGCGGCTGGGCGCCATTTTGAAATTTTTTTTTAAATAGAAAGGGGGGTCGAGTGACACCTCATTTGAAAGATCTTTTAGTTCTGCGTCTGATCCTAGAGTTTCAAAGAAAAATATTTAGCCATAACAAAATGACAAACGTTTGAAGTAAAGAAGTCTATTAAAAAAAAACTAAGAATTAAAGCAAAAACAAATTAAATTAAATGTTCGAAATGTTCACCATTCACTTCTTGGCACATAAAAAGTCGGTTATGACATTCCTGCCTTACATTTTCATAAGTTTCTGGAGTGACATTTCTGTAAAAAACGCATTACAGAAGTTTGCAGAAATATCACTCCAGAATCTTATGAAAATGTAAGGCAGGAATGTCATAACCGACTTTTTATGTGCCAAGAAGTGAATGGTGAACATTTCGAACACTTAATTTCATTTGATTTTGCTTTAATTCTTAGTTTTTTTTAATAGACTTCTTTACTTCAAACGTTTGTCATTTTGTTATGGCTAAATATTTTTCTTTGAAACTCTAGGATCAGACGCAGAACTAAAAGATCTTTCAAATGAGGTGCCACTCGACCCCCCTTTCTATTTAAAAAAAAAATTCAAAATGGCGCCCAGCCGCCATTTTGAATGATACATTATTTAATTATGAGCTAAAATATAGTATTTAATTTCCCATTAAAGCACACCAAATTTTGTAGTAAAATATTAAGTCGTTCAAAAGTTAGTTAGGGGGGGGGTTACTTTATGGACACAGTGTATATGCATGGATTTTGAGAAAAAAATGCCGCTGGGTATTTACAAAAATCGCATTGCCTACATTCAAAAATGTTTAAAATGCTTTATTTTTCCTGCGTTTTTTTTTTATTTGAGTTTTTGGCTACATTATTTTTAATTTCCTCGAAATGGTCTTTATAAATGTATAAAAGTTTGAAATGGATTCATTCTTTTAGATACGATTACAAAAACCACACGTTTAGCGTGAATGATTCTTCAGTAATGGTAGACTAAACTTATATTTTCATGTCTAATATTTTGGGAAAGACTCCCCCTTCCATTTTCTGTTTTACTTTTTGCTTAGAGCCCAAAAAAGTGATTTTTAAAAATATGACTCAGATTCCTATACCGGGTGGGGCAATAGTGCGTGGGATAGCGTTCGATAGCTCGTACACCGTAACAGATAAAAAAATCTTTCTAATGCAGATGTAAACTGTGGGTAAATGCGCATACATAGAAATTATTTTCAAATATACAGGGTGTTACAAAAAAGTGTGGCATGCTTAAGGTAATTTCTTTTAAATGGAATGCTCTGAATATTTTTGCATATTTAACACTTCTCTTAGGATGTTTATTCATATCTAAAATATTAGCGCCATCTAGTGTCCGGTTTAGAAGTAATAATATTTTTTTCAAAAAAATTGATTTTTACATTACTCCACTTAACAATTCACCACTTCCGCGGCCGCAGCTTTGAAGACGAAATTAAGTAAGAACCTTATTGTAGGAGGTTGTAGGGTGCTCTTGTTAAAATATCGTAGAGCCACCATGTACAGGGTGTTCAAAATTAATTTTCCAATTTTGAGAACTTCAAAGTTATTCTTCTCAACTTTTTCAAATAGAACACCCTGTATATTTTTTAACGATATTATGTAGAATTAAATAGCGAACATTTTTTGTATCTACATCCTTATGGCTATTTGTAACCACTTTTGATTTATTGAGCAAAAAGTAGAAAATTCAGCAATATTTATTTAAAAAAATAAGGTTTTTCAAATAAAACAAAAGAAAAAATTTATATTAAGTGCTTCACATGTTGCCCATTTTGATTGACACACATTTCTATGCGTCTTTAAAATGAAGTTTCTACTTTTCTTAAAATTGCCGGTGTGATATTTCTAAAAGCATGTATTATCCTATCCTTCATATTTTGGATTGTTGTTGGTGTATTTGTATAAACAATTTCTTTCACGTATCCCCATAAAAAGATATCCATTTTTGTAAAATCGGGAGATCTAGCAGGCCATTTAGTGGGCCTATTCCTTCAAATCCATTGATGTGGGTAGATATTATTTAGGTGGTCTCTTACTGCGTTTAAATAATGTGGTGGAACACCATCTTGCTGAAGCCACATCCTATTTCGGATCCTTTGAGGAATATTCACCAATAATTGTGGCAGGTAGTTCTCCAAAACATGAAGATAAATAGCTCCAGTTAATGTACCATCAAAAAAATGTGGCCCTATTTCTATTACATGTTCTCCAATAATTCCCCCCAAACCTTTATGGACCATCTGTGCTGGTTATCAAGTTGCCTGAAAAAGTGAAAATTTTCCGTAGCATAATAATGGAAAATGTGCCTGTTAATAAATCCATTTTTATGAAAAGTTGCCTCATTAGTGAACAAAACATTGTTTAAGAAAGTAGCAACTTCTTGCACTGTACCTCTGGCCCAATTACAAAACTGTAAACGCTTTAGAAAATCGCCATCACTTAATTCCTGGTGTATTTGAATGTGATATGCATGAAACTTATTTTTTTTAAGATTCAGCCAACAGAACGTCTACTTATTCCTACTAATGAGCTCACTTCTCTCTGACTATATGGGGATCCTCAATCGTTGCCAGCACAACAAATAACTCATTTTCTTCGTTCACGTTTTTCATATTGTACACTGCCGGTTTCCACAAATCTATCAAGCAGGTTTTGGAAGCTATCAACTTTAGGGAGCCTTCGTTCAGGATACCGTTGGTGGTAAATTCTATTGGCAAGCAAACAATTTCTTTCCGACTCGCCCAAAACAAAAATCATGTCTACAAGTTCATCTTTATTAAAATTCATTTTGGAAAACTCAAATACTATAAATAAAAATTGATGGTCGATAACTGCGGGAAATGTAGGTTTGACGTTTGTGCAAAACAATTGCTAGCGAACAGATGCTTTATTGTTTTGTCGAACGCAATTTTTTTTCTTTTGTTTTATTTGAAAACACCTTAATTTATTTAATAAATATTGTTGAATTTTGTACTTTTTGCTCAATAAAGCAAAAGTGGGTACAAATAGCCATAAGGATGTACATACAAAATGTTCGCTATTTAATTCTACATAACATCGTTAAAACATATACAGGGTGTTATATTAAAAAAAGTTGAGAAGAATAAATTTGAAGTTCTCAAAATTTGAAAATTAATTTTGAACACCCTGTACATGGTGACTCTACGATATTAACAAGAGCACCCTACAACTTCCTACAATAAGGTCCTTACTTAATTTCGACCAGCGTTGCTATTTTGAGCATGTGGAAATTTCGATGTGCTTTCCATGGAACAAAGTTTAGCCCGGCCACTTTTAAGACACACACTTACAAATTATTCCGTCCTCCACACTCGCCACATTTTTCACCTTGCTTGTGATTTAAACTGCCACATCTGAGACAGTCACTGGTGACTTGTAGTTGACCCCGAGTCAAACTTAAATTTGCTCCGGGAAAATACCCAACCGTCTTCCAGGCTGAAATCTTAGCTATTTTGGCATGTGCTAGCGAAAACCTTAGAAGATGGTATAAAAGTAGACATATTTACATCTGTACCGACAGTTAATCGGCTATCAAAACCTTGATCTCCTCTAAGATCGGGTCACGACCGGTAAAAGGAAGTCGGTAAACTCTCACAAAGCTCTCTGCTAAGAACTATGTAAAAATTATATTACGGCCATAGTGGAATTGAGGAAAATAAAGAAGCTGCTGCCTTGGTTGTTGCTAGGGCCAAGGAAACCCTAATGGGTCCAGAACCGGCCTTCGGAATTTCCCCAAATGCGTGAAGCACGAGATATGTAGCCGAACGCTGTTACAGCTCCAATCATTTCTCATCAAACACCAAGACAGGCCACACTCTTTATCAAGGGTCCTACGCCTAGAATGGCAGAATTTCGTTTGAGCCTAAACAGAAGACAAATCGGAATTGTGATAGGTCACGGTCACCTGCAGAAACATCTCTCCACTATCGGGGTTGTCAATAGCCCGCAGTGTAGAAGATGCCAAGCCCGGGAGGAAACCTCCGAACATATACTCTGTGACTGTGCCGCTTTTGCGGCCCTCAGGTAAAAACACCTTGGCTACCCCTCTTTAGAGCCAAGTGAAATACAGAATATAAAATCTAAATCATTTACGAGGCACAATGGGCACTAGTAGCCTAAGTGCAGGGGGGGACGCTTGTTCTCCGACCAATTGCAAAATCATCTTCATCAACCTTTGAAAGTAATAGTAGACGCGAACAGGACAGCTTCTTCAACATTTAGAAGTCCGAATATTTCAAGTTTACATTCAAATCGCCGCGCTGCCGTATGTAATAATCCCATTCTTTATTATTGAGATCAAACTTGTCAAATCGAAAATAACGAATAATGTCTTCCATAGCTTCTGCAAATTTTGTAACAAAACCAAATTAGTACCCCATCCCAGTCTGGGCCAAAGGGTCCCCATGCGAGAAGTATAAAGGCGATAGCTCTGTTAACCTCTTTATTTCTATACAATGTTATTTGTTTAATAATTAGCGTTGGTTGTGGACGACCGTTTTCATTTAACTTTAAACGTTCTTCAAACTTCAAACCACGTTGAGCTTTAAGTTGCATTATTTTTTTATGATTTACTACACAAGAAAATGTCACAGACAAACCGATCTACGAAAAAATCCCCGATTATTTCTACACAAAGAACGTTTGTTACTAACCTTGTGTCATACCAACATAAAACGAACGTGTGAAGAAATACACCTACATGTGATTAGCATGCGCTGTTATTCTACTTATTTAATCAGAAACTGGGGTCATCGCCCCTGAAGTCTCTAATGCGCACCAGCTTCTTTCCTTTTTTAGCTTGTGTAATCTGAATTTTACCGCAATGAGCTTTCTATTTCACTCTTATACATTTAAAGGCCTTTTAAGCCGGCGGCTTTATTCGGTGGCGTATAGCTGAATTGTGGACAAACAGCCATATCACCCTCGCATAGATTCGCTTAACCCGCGCGCGATTATCAAACATTCAAACGTTTTCGGATCCTGTGGCAGCTCTTTAATAAACGTTCTCGCATTGAGATCTCATACAAACGTTAACTATAAAGTATTTTTTAAATTTTATAGTGTGTAATATGTTATGTACTCAAACAAAAAGTAATTATTTGTTTTCTTATTGCATTGGGAGGTCAATGACCATTTGACCCAATGGAGATATCACCACTGCATAGCACAGGCATTTTGCACTATCAATTCAACTGTAATAGAGAGTATGCGCTCTTTTATATGTATAAATTACTGCAGTTTTGGGGGTTATACAATCATGTTCAAATTCTAAACAACATTTTTTTTTAGAATGACGAAGAAAGAACGCAACCATTTTGTTGTGACGCAATGGTTTTGTGGTGGACCGACTTTTTATTTAGCTTCGTTGCGCATTTAGCAACACCAACGACTGAGTAAGTAGATCATTAACTCTTTACCAGATATCTCTTACGAAAACCAATTCTAATCATTTTGGTAATAGTTTTCTGAAGTTAACTACCACGTTGTTGCCGAACTTTTTTTATTCTTTAAAATAATAATGTAAAATTAATAAAATTATTTTTATAACAGGAATCAGAACGCTGATAATGCAACAACTCAAACAGAAAACGCGAAACTGGACACTTTGGATACCATAGGTAACAGTATTTTACATATAGCGGCATTAAATGGATACACAAGAACCGTATCCAAACTGTTATCAAAAGGCGCAACTTTAGAACTAAGAAACATCGCTCAAAGAACTGCATTAATACTCGCGGCAATGGAAGGCCATATGGGAACAGTAAAATTGTTATTGTCAAAAGGAGCTGATATTCACGCAAGAGATGCTGAAGGATTAACTGCACTTCAATGGTCAGCATATAATAATCACGCAGGCATGGCAGAATTCTTACTCGAAAATGGAGCTGATATAGAATCAAAAAGTTCGGAAGGTTTTACTGCACTTCACGTATCTGCAAATAATGGTAGTGTTTCTACTACACAATTGTTATTGTCCAAAGGAGCAAGAATTGAAGCAAAAGCAACAGAACATTATGATGTTACTCCACTTCATCTAGCATGCAGTAATGGACACATTCCCGTTGTGGAATTTTTAATCTCCAAGGGGGCAGATATTGAAATAAAACACAAAGAAGGAAAAACTCCCCTAATCTGTGCAGCAATAAATGGTCATATAGATGTTGTAGATCTTCTGTTATCCAAAGGAGCAAATATTCGAGCACAAGATGATGAAGGTGGATCCGCATTACACTTTTCGGCACAATTTGGTCATACTAATGTATTGAATTTATTGATAACTAAAGGAGCAGATTTAGAAATGAAAACCAAGGGAGGTGACACTGCTTTATTATGTGCTGTAGGCAAAAATCACACTGAGGCAGTCGAGTTAATTTTATCGAAAGGAGCAAATATCCAAACAGCAAATAATATAGGATTAACGGCACTGCATTCAGCAATAATTGATCGCAATATGGATCTGGCAAATTTGCTTCTGCAAAAAGGCGCAGATATAAATGTTAAGACTGGTTTTGCTCAAATAACCTTACTTCACATGTTAGTACATGGTGCTAACTGTGCTCAAATTGAGTTTGTGCTAGATAAAGGAGCAGATTTGGAAGCTAAACATCGAGGAGGTGGAACTCCTTTAATTGATGTTGTAAAAACTGGTAAAACCGAAGTAGCGAATATTCTCATTGCCAGAGGGGCAAATTTACATGCAAAAGATAATGAAGGATTTAGTGCGCTCCATTGGGCAGCATATGAAGGCCATACTGACTTAATAGAGTTATTACTATCTAAGGGAGCACAGATGAACATGTTAGACAATTATGGTCAAACTGCTTTAACTCGCGCTTACCAAAGGGGTCATGAAGAAGCATACAATTTACTTCTATCTAGAGGAGCAGAGGCTTCTCCTTGTTCTGTTATGTGAATGCATAAAAATGTCAAAGAAAAAGTTTTTTGCAAAAATGTCTGGGTTAAACGGTGTTTGAGATTTTCTAAACCAATATAATTAGCAAGATCTTTTATAATGGGGTGGTTACACCTCTACCGAAGGTGTAAAGTTAGTTGAATTTTAATATAAGTTTTTCTGTCGTTCTATGTTCAATAAACTTCAGTTTTTTAGCAGTATTTTTTATCGACCTTCTCTAGTCTAGATCCGTTGTGTTCCCATAGCAGCGCTATCTCTAGTAGGGTGCAGTGCAATGCACGAGCAGTTCCAGTTGACATCTATATTACGCTACAACCACCTCTGGTGGTATGATAACCCTCTTATTCCTTATTGTTATTATGTACGAAGTTAATACAAACATAAAATTACTATAATAGCTATAAGGGATAGATAGCTTTTGATGCTCTTTGTCATACTAAACCCTGTCAAAAAAAATAGAACATTGTGAAATCAAAGTATATTCCACTGAATCTCTTTAAAAACTACCTAAAAGATAAAATCAAATATGTTAAATTAAATAATCACATACGTGATCTAAAATTTGTTAAAATAGGCGTACCGCAGGGTACAAATCTAGGCCCTCTACTTTTCCTGGTGTATAATAATAGCACTATTACTACGAATTTTGGAGGAAACAGCTAATGCAGATAATATTGCAGTTTTAGAATTACTAAAAACAGCTGAAAAAGAATTAGGTATCTACCACATGGCTAGCCTCAAATACACTCTGAGTCCCCAACAGAGTTTTTCAAAGAATTGACAACTGTCACTATCACCTGTTAGGTTTTTGTGATTTTCATGTTCCCTTTATTTTCAATTAAATTATTTTGAATTCTGGAACTAATTCGATAAAATTGAAACTGTCGAATTTTTCAGAAAATCCTTGTACACATCAATCATATTTTTCAAAAGTACATCTTTTCTAATAATTGTCATTTTTCGATCGTCTTTTGTTTTCGAACTATGACGTCATCGATGATTTTTTAAATGGCACCCCATATTTTTGCCGTCATATTTGGATAGAGGCTGAAATTCCGAATTCAGCCATATGTCAAAGTATGAGATTGACAGTTTTCGAGATAATCAAGTTTAAAGTAAAAAAAAACACATTAAAAATTGAGTTAGCCATGGAATATTGACAATTAATCATTGTTAGAGATAATTGATAGGCGTAGTTAAAATCGCGTAACTTCCGGAAAACGCGTCAATTCCAAAATTTTCCAAAATGTGAAATTTGGGAGATTACTAAAAAACAAATTTGTAGTTCATTACAAGCTCTATCGGCAAAGCAAGTTTTAAAAAAATGGTAGGGCAGTTTCTGAGGAATTTTTTTTGAAAATGTCCAAAACTTGAGCCGCTCGTTTATTTACAATTTTCATTTTTCCAAAAATATTTTTACATCACTTAATTATACGTATTAAGGAGCTATCAAATAATATGATAATTTGTATTGATTGTCTATTTTGTTTTTAAGTAATCGGGCATTAAGATTCAAATTTTCAAAAATTCATAGCGGCCCCTTCATTTTGAAGATACAGCATTTAAAAAAACATTTGATTTGTCTTTAGATGCACTACAACACTATGTATTTAAAATTTCAACAAAGTGTTTAGAAAACAACCTATACCTAAAAAAGTGGTCTAATTTTCGTTTCCGATTCCGATAAACAACCTTACAAAGAACTACCTGCAACTAAAAAACTTCCACACACCAAATCTTATAAAAACTGGTTAAGGGGTTCCGGAGATATAGGGAAACGAACGCACCCACCTACCCACCCACAAACAGACATTTCTTAAAAACCACTTTTCTGTGTTCCTTGGGCCCCAAAAAGCGTATTTCCGTTAAAACCTGAAATTCGAAAATTTGCATGAAATCATAACTTTCCTTACTTCAGTAGAAGTATGGGAAAGTAAAAGTTGTAAAATTTAGAGGGATTTTACATGACAAGAATGAATATTTTTGAAAAATGATAATCATCGAGTTAGGAAGCACAGAATTAGTTTAGGATAAGTCATTAATGATATGTAAATGATATTTGATAATAAAATAAATGTAAATTGTTTTCAAAATTATTTCAATACTAAACGCCTCCTGCACCAACAATGACTATAATTAATTCTCAGTGTAGTGGACGTTCACCTCCGCAAAGCTCGTAATGGTACTTATGACACTCAAGGTGTAAATAAAAGCAGGTAAATCCGTACCTGCGACGATTTTAATCTAATGAAGTTAAGTAACCTAACAAACATATAAAAAACTAAGAATTAAAGCTTAAATTAATTAAATTAAGTGTTCAAAATGGTTACTATTCACTTCTTGGCACATAAAAAGTGGGTTATGAAACTCCTGCCTTACATTTCCATAAGTTTCTGGAGTGATGTTTCTGTAATGCGTTGCTCCAGTTCTTCAATTGTTTCTGGACGGGTTCTGTACACTTTCGATTTCAAATATTCCCATAGAAAAAAATCTAAGAAAGTTAAATTTGGGGAGTGAGCCAACTATTCTACAGGCCCCCGCCTACCAATCCATCTTCCAAGAAAATGTCCGTTGAGAAAGTCAGAAACAGGCCTATAATAATGATAACGTTATCAATATTATTTCCAGCCACCTGAGTTATTTCTGGGAAAATTTTGTACTGCAAATGAAAAGGTGGACTACTGGTTAAAAAAATCAAAACAATTTTGAACTGAGCGAGTCCATTTGTTTAAAATCCGCCATTTTGTTATGGCTGAATATTTTTCTTTGAAACTCTAGGATCCGACGCAGAATTAAAAGACCTTTTAAATGAGGTGTCACTCGACCCCCCTTTCTATTTAAAAAAAATTCAATATGGCGCCCAGTCGCCATTTTGAAAGATACAAAATTTAATTTTTGGTTAAAAAATAGTATGTAATTTCCCATTAAAGCACACCAAATGTTGTGGTAAAATATCAAGTCGTTCAAAAGCTAGTTAGGGGGGGGTTACTTTATAGACAGACTGTATATGAAAGGTCCATCGATGAGATAATACCATTTCTACAACTTCAGCAGTAAACACATGGTTGGTGCCAACAACTGGCAAGTCCAGCGCACGTACTGCAGTTAGCATAATTTTCTGTGAAAAAAATATTGAATTTTTTTGGAACAGAGAAAACTAAAATTAAGCGATAAGCAGCTGAGAAAATTCCCAAAACAGAAAATTCTCATATCGGGTTTTTTCCAGGAGGGACATTCCCAAATATTCCTCAATTTAATTTGGTGCCAGAACAACAAACTAAATTTTGTATTAAACTGTAAACTGTAGACAGTTAAATAGTAAAAAGAGGAAGTTAAAAAGGTGAATTTTAAATTATGAGCAGAATGCCAAGACATCCTCTTAACGGCTAGGCAATATTTTTAATTTAATTTTTTTTTTCTATTTCGGTTTTTTAAGGTTATTCTTAAAGCACTGTTTTAGCTAAAAAACAGTGTTTTAAGAGAGTCTTTTAAAGCATTGTTTTTAGTAAAATTTCACCAACAAAGATTGGTATTCATGATATATGCAAGATCAAATTTGGTAAATTTAGTATGTATGCCAACATATACATATAGTCCAGTCATTTAAGCCAAAAAATGGGGGCAACTTCGGAATGAGAGATAATAAGCTGGAAACTCGTATAAACCTTCATTTTGGCGTTCTAAAAGTTGTCTCAAAAGTCTCATAAAATCTCGTGTCTGCGTCGTAAGTTATTCAAGGTCAAAGGTCACAAAAATCGGTTTTTCGCGATTATCTAGGTTTCTATAGCTCCAATTATGTTAACATTTATTATAAAAATTGTAGAGCATAAAATTTGCGACAGATTTTGTTCCAAACATTTTTTTTATGCGCTTAACCGTTTTTGAGATAGAGGGCGGAGAGCGCGCATACATACTGTAATGCAAGGTCAACTGTGAATCTCGTTAAATAATACCTTGTATAAAGTTATTAAATCATTAAAATATCATTAACAATGAATAATTTGTATTATTTATTAGTTAATACATTGTATTTAATAACATTTTACATATATCTAATATATTCATTTAATAATACTTACCTACTTTGTGTAATTAAATGAAATACTTATTGTATATCTTAATTTTATATTAATTTATTGAAAGTAGATTTTAAGTAGAAAAATAATTAAGTATTTTGTCTTTAAAATTTGTAAACTCTTAAATACTTATTTTTCTATTAAGATTATAACTGTGATACAACTTCTGCGCTGTTTAAAAAGGGGAAAAAAACTTTCATCAAATTACTACAAAAACTTGCCAATTTCGACCAACTGGCTCAAGTTTTTCTACAAGAAAAATGCCCTGTACAATAATTATACGAAAATGGAGTACGCATCTTACTAGCGATATACAATGCTCCTAAATCTGAGGACAATATCGATCTTCTTCGATATACTCAGTTCGTTAAATCTACAAAGCTTCATAAACCTGTCCAGTTGTCTAATCTTCCACCAACAAGTGCAGCAGCTCATCACCATATAAACCGTGTCTATTACCAAGTTCAAAAATGGTTAGGGCATGATTTAGAACCCCAGGAATGGGGTTGGGTGCTGCAATATGAATTCCTGGAGCCAATGACAACAATATTACCACCAGCTCCAGATGAATTACTTAATACTATATTTTGTAATTGTAAGAATGGATGTGGTCCACGCTGCGGGTGCAGAAAATCGGGGTTGCAATGCACTTTAGCTTGTGGCCACTGTAATGGGCAAGCTTGCTTCAATGCTGTTTCATTGCAAAGCGACCCCGAGGAAGAGAGTACATTTAACCCGGAAATTCTAGAAGGCCTGGAAACAACGATTCAAGACAACGAAGATGATGACGATGAAACAGAAATTTTCGAATGCCCGGAAGATGACGACGATGAAGAAGAAGAAGGAGAAGAAAATTAATACTTTTGTTCTTTAAATTATTAAAGATTTGTAAATTTTCACTTCACTTCAATTTAAATTGTAAGAAATATACAGCTGCTGAATAAAGATAAAATTAAAATATATTTACTCGTTTTATTTCTACTTAAAATCTATTTTCAATAAATTAATATAAAATTAAGATATACAATAAGTATTTCATTTAATGAGTTTTTAATTACACAAAGTAGGTAAGTATTATTAAATGAATATATTAGATATATGTAAAATGTTATTAAATACAATGTATTAACTAATAAATAATACAAATTATTCATTGTTAATGATATTTTAATGATTTAATAACTTTATACAAGGTATTATTTACCGAGATTCACAGTTGACCTTGCATTACAGTATGTATGGCTGAGCGCTGCGCGCTCTCGCCCTCTATCTCAAAAACGGTTAAGCGCATAAAAAAAATGTTTGGAACAAAATCTGTCGCAAATTTTATGCTCTACAATTTTTATAATAGATGTTAACATCATTGGAGCTATAGAAACCTAGATAATCGCGAAAAAACTATTTTTGTGACCTTGACCTTGAATAACTTACGACGCAGACACGAGATTTTATGAGACTTTTGAGACAACTTTTAGAACGCCAAAATGAAGGTGTATACGAGTTTCCAGCTTATTATCTCTCATTCCGCAGTGAAACCCCTAATATGACTGGACTAATACTAAATTTACCAAATTTGATGGCAGCAATTTGAAACTTGCTGCCAACATATACATACTAAATTTACCAAATTTGATCGCAGCAATTTTTTATAACGTTTTTTCATTAATTTTCCTCAATAGAAAAAACAGTATAAAAAACTCGTTTCATAAGGCGTCTTGACGCACTCGTCCATTGAAAAACTCGGTCGCTACGCTCCCTCGTTTTTCAATCTTGGACTCGTACGTTAAGACAATGCCTTATGCAACTTGTGTTTTAATATACTATTTAATCTTTACTTTAAAATATATACGACGAGTAGAAAAGAACGCAAAATGTCGTAGTAAATATGGATTTCATGAAAAATTTACCTTAATAAAAGCTGATTACATCCTTTGTTGATGTTCAATTTTGTACAGGTTTTATTTAGTTGCTATGGAAACTAGCAAATTTTAGAACATCAAAGGTATTTAATTCAAAAATTTTGTTTTGTACGAGAAAGAGAAACAATTGCTAAATCCAAAAACGTGAAAGGATATACCTTTCTGTAATTTTTGAGACCTTATCGCTTAGTTAAACCCCTACTGAAGTAGTATTAGGTAGAAACGTAATTTAAAAATTGTACAGGAAAATCTAAAAATATACAGGGTGTTCCATCTAAGACAAAAAAATTGAATAGGGTTGCGTAAAACAGTTGACAGATGCAGGCACTATTTGGGAACGACAGTGCACTGGTTTAACCCCAAAACGTTGCTTTGAAATATGGCACCTTTGGATGGGAATTGAATTTTGAACATTTTTTCCTAATAGCTTTTTATAATATTCTCTCAAATAAGGTAATTTAACACGAATTCAATATTCTGAGATGCAAAAGCGACACAAAAAGTAGTTTTAGGAAAATCCATACTATAAAAATTTTTCCCATATGTTGCAAACATTTTGCCGGTGACGTATATGCCAGACAAAAAAAATTTTGATAATAGGTGCAAAAAACAATTATTTTGTTGCAAATATAAACACACATGTAAATACAATATTAACGCTAAAAATAAGTATAACAAAATCATACAGCGAGATCTATTAACCCTCCACTGATAACGTGCCGCCGTTTAACATTAGTGATACCGTCGGTCTGTGGGACCAATTTTATAATTTATTTTTGTAACTTTTCTGTTGCGAATTCAACTAATTTGGATACCTTAGATATTGTTCTCAATAATAAGTTTAGTTTCAGTAAAAATCACGGACTATATTTTAGAAATTTTTATTATTGAAGAAATGATAAAAAACAAAAACAGGCACAACTAAAAAATAATATTTCTTTAAAAAAAATTAAATTAAATTCTGACAAGCATTGTTATAAATAAACATAAGAACAACATATAAAAACATATTCCCGTTTTTTAGTAATCGTAATCAGCCTTTACGTCCCACTGCTGGACACCGGCACTCTTCTCTGCCACGTACTCTGCTTAGCGCTAAGGTGGAGTACGGGGGACCTACAGTTTAACGTCGAATCCGAACGACTAAATTCCAGAGAAGGTTTCAGGCATTAAGACCCCACGGCTGCCTACACCGGATTGGGAATGTGAGTGGCGGGTTGCGGCATAGATTTTTATTGCTGCATGGCTTCGGCGGGGAATCGAACCCTAGACCTTCAGCGTTAGAGACTGAGCGCCCAACCTCTGAGCTACCGCCACTCTCCGTTTTTTAGTACGGCTAATTATAACTGAAATAATTAGGATTGAAAATTGGTGAATTATTACACGTTGCAATCTTCACAAATCACTTCAGCATGCTCCAAACACAGATAATTATTGCATTTATTATTTAATATGGGAACTTCTTCTTCTGTTTCCGACAACATTTCTTGTTCTGACTCACCATCTGTATCCCTTTCTTCAACAATATCATCGTCGTCGTCGTCATAATCTGTTACGTAAGCATCTTCTTCTTCAAGTAAACACAAAAGTTTTTGCTGTTCAGCTTCCTAACTCATAGTTTCTAAGAAATAAGGCGACAATATAATGATTAATTGGTAACAATTTCAGAATCAACATACCTTCTAATATAAAAAATTTAAATATTTTTATATCAAGAGTGATAACGTCGGTGTATTAGACCGAAGTACGCTGCACTACCGAGCAACTGCACCCACCTACTTGAAAATGTAAACTGATGTGCAAATACAGTCGATTTGAAGGTACTGAAAATGTCCAACCCCTAGCGGTAAAGGTTTTAAAT
Organism: Ctenicera cuprea; assembly: GCA_958336395.1. Taxonomy (NCBI): domain Eukaryota; kingdom Metazoa; phylum Arthropoda; class Insecta; order Coleoptera; family Elateridae; genus Ctenicera; species Ctenicera cuprea. Next base: position 11,862,768 of record OY284495.1, on the reverse strand, counting down.
GTATCCAAGAAAAATGAAGTCATCGGTCTGTGAGACCACACGTTATCACTGGAAGGTTAATACCTACCACTATAAGAATTTTACAGTTATGTGACGATCAACGTAAATTAGTTATGCTGGAATTTTTTGAAATTCACACACCTTTAATAAATGAGCAAGTTGTTTTATATTTACCATTATTGAAAGTGTAGGAACAGAAAATCAGGTGATCTGCAGGCATAGATAACCAAGATCAAGTCATCAAGTTCTGTTGTTCCTATAGCAACACAAACGCAGTGAAATACGTATCTATACGACTAAAATAAAAACCTGTGGAAGAAGTTATTATTTTACAATATACTAATATGAATTCCAATGAAGTCAAACTGGAACTTGTAACAGGTTTATTTAACTTCCTGTTCAGAATCTCCTGCAATTTTACGTGGCCCTTACTTATTATAAAAGACTTTCTCAGACAATTGTGGATTTTGGGGGACCCTGGAAGTTGAATTCTAAAAAATAGTAAGTTCTTCTAACGAAGAAGCATTTGGTAAACCTACATTACATAGTTCCTAATGTTTATTAAATTTACAAAAAAAAAACACCTCAAATAAATTAATCTCTATATTTATTTGGACAATAACTTTAGAAAATTAAATACACTAAAAAATAAAAAATCAATATCCTAGCACAATTATTCTATACACAAAACAATGATATCATCAAAACTGTCTTAATTTTAACTTCACAGAAGTATTTGTTCAGGATCGCTGAAAGGTCCCATACGTTTTTGCACATCGACTGCACGTACAGCAAAATGATACTTGTTACCATCAGCAAATTGTGTCAGCGTACACGCCATTGGCAGTGCCAAAGCCTTAACATCGCCCACCTTTCGCCACATCTCCGAACTAGGTGGAGAAGTGGTTTCCTGATAAGCGTATAGTTGGTAACTTGCAATAGCTTCAAAATTATCCAAATTGTAGGGCATCTTCCATGACAGAATAAGACCACCATTTGAGCGTTTTATCGAGAGATGAGGTTTAGGTGGAATTGGTTTACGTGAGGATAACGACAACTGATTTGCAGGTGGTGGGGGCAAAGGTGCGGGATGCCTTAATACTGTTTTGGCCGGCATGGCGTTGCTTCGTATTGGAGTTAATGGACTAGCAAGCCTAACTGGTTGAACTTGTCCTGTTCTTATTGCCGCATTGCTTACTGCAATTGTGGAACCATTTGATACTGCAGTTAATACACCATTGGCTTGTCCTGAAACAAAACGTTTCGTTTGCTATCAAATTCTGAACAGAAGGTTACAACTTTTATACTGGGTGTGAATGAAAGTAAGCGCAACAACCCCCTCATTATCATAAATTTTAGGTTATTGAAATGAAACTTGAAGATTATTATTTATTTAGCATTTAAGTTCAACCGGAGAAATGATGTCAATTTTTTGACTTTTTTGAACTCTCATTCCAACAGTTTTTCAAATTTGAAAATGATCAATAAATGGCAGAGAAAAATGCAGCATTTTTCGCACGAAGTGATAAAATAAATTTAAATTGAAATTGAAAGAAAATTTAATTTTCAGTTAAAAACAAAATTGGCATTGGAGGTTTTGCAAAATGGACATTAAATTATGAACACCCCCTATGCAATAGTCCGCTGTTTTGAACATACCCCTGAATACTTTATAATGTGTTAATAGCGATAGGTAAACGCTTTTGATAACTACAATATTAATTTTGCAATATTAGTCCACAAACCTCAAAATTAAAAAAAAAATATAATAACTCGAAAACCACTAACTTTAAGATCATACTACCTTAATACTTTTCTACCTAGAATTAAATGTAGAATTCAAAAATGCAATAATATACAAGAAGTTCCATTTAAAATAACAAAGTAACGCGCTGTACAGGCATAACTGAACACCCAGTATAGTACATAACAATTTTAAGTAATGCAGCAGTTTATTACAAACAACTTTTATTAAGAAAAAAATTTGATATTCCCCATAGTTTACGAAATAATAGTTGGGCAACACATAAATGACTCACGCTGTATAAAATGCTATTCAAAATAATGTCACTTCCGGTTAAACCAGAAGTGTTAAATAAGCAGCTTACACATTAGAAAATAGCTTTTCATAAATAATTAAACAAGTCCAAGTTTTATTTACTTAGCTTGAAAACTGTGAAAATAAAATTTCAATTACCATCCTTACCTATCACATTTGAGTTTAGCTTCAACATTAGTTTTTGTGCTCCGGGTTTCGATGGATCAGTTGCTAGTACACCCTGATGTAGCTGATTATTATAAACATACATTATACGTGGAGGATTCACAACTCCGGCAGTAGTTACGACTGTTTTAACTGGTGTAGAAACGATACGAACACCCTGAGTTGCATTGATAGATGCAGACTTTTTATCGTCCTCATCGGTGAGATCAATGAACGTTTTAAGTTCTGAAGCTGACTTTCCACCAGGCTTTGCTGATACACTTGTTGCTGTCTTGTTGGCAGTAGTAGAAGAAGAAAGCGTAGCAGTAGATGTGGTGATAGCAGTAAGAGTTGGAGTGGTAATTGGAGTAAGAGTGGGAGTAGTAACGGAAGATACACTGGTGGGTGTGAGAAGAGTAGTTGAAGCTGCTGCTGCTGCGGCTGCAGAATTCTGCAATGCTTTCGATAGTAATGTGTTTGGAGGTTTCGGCGAGATTATCTGAAATTAAAAAAGTTTTAAATGCATACATATTTTTTTAAGGATAGATAAAAATTGAATAAATTTACATACAACTGAATATCAGTTATTCAACTGTTACAACTTTAATAATCTCACATGTTGGGACAGTGGGCAACACTTCTAATATTTTGAAAGATATCTAAATCAAATGTTCTGTAACATTAAATTCTGTTGTTAAGTCAATGTCAGCTTTTATGGGAACAAGGAATCTAATGTGATGCTGAGTTCTCATATTATATTTACTAAATATAAAATTGTGTTTTATTTAAAATTATTATATTTATTTATACAGGTTTCTGGTTTGTCTCCACTAAAAGAAATTGATCAGCGACCTTTTTTTAGTTATCAACAAATTAGGCAGACTTAAATTCAAAAAATGTTCATGATTCTAAATCTAAATTGTTTGTTTTATCTATCGTATCCTATAAAAAAAGTGATTAGCAACTTTCGTTACTAATCAGCAAATTAGGCAGAGGGAATAATTTTGCCAAAGTGTTCCAAAAAAACAGAAATTTGCTATTTCTGAATCTAAATCATGTTCCTTTTATCTGACCTATAAAAATTTTTCGTCAGCTTTCCTTCCTGATCAGCAAATTAGGCAGACCCAATAATTCCGCCTAAATAATGTTCCAAAAACTCAGAATTTCTTATGATTCCAAATGACAATTTAAATCATGTTCCAGTATTATCTGTCCCATGAAATATATATCGTTAACTTCCAGTCACTGAACAGCACATTAGGCAGACCCAACAATTCTGCCTATTAGTTACAAAAATTCAAATTATTTCTGTGACTTTGTATGTAAATTTGTATCAGTTTTATCGATCCCATGAAAAATTAATCAACAATTTTTTTACTGATCAGCAAATTAGGCAGACCTAATAATTCTTCTATTTGTTCAAAAAATTAAATTGAAAATCTGTTCTTGGTTCTGAATCGAAATCTTGTTTAATTTTATCGATCCCATACAAAATTGATCAGCAAATTAGACAGACCTAATAATAATTCTACCTATTTGCTCCTTAATTTACAAAAAATGTATAATTCTAAATCCTAAGCTTCAATTTTATCTGCACTCATAGAAATCCGTCAGCAATTTTTATTACTAGTCGGCAAATTACGCAGGCCCAACAATTCTGTCCATTTTTACTGATCAGTAAATTAGGGAGACTCATAATTCTGCCTATTTGTTCCAAAAATTTAGAAATTCTGTATGATTCTGAATCTAAACTGTGTCAGTTCTATCTGTCCTATAAAAGTATAATCAGCAATTTTTTTCCTGATCGGCAAATTAGGCAGACTCAATAATTCCACCAACTTCTTCCAAAAATGGAACATATTTCCGTGATTCTGAATCTAAAACTTGTTTCAGTTTAATCTATTCTTTAAAAAAACTATCAGCAGCTTTTTTACTGGTCAGCATATTAAATTAGGCAGGCCAAATAATTCTGCCTACTTTCTACAAAAAAAAATATTTTATGATTCTGAATCTAAATGTCGTTTCAGTTTTATCTCTTCTATAAAACATTGTGAGGCATCTTTTTTAGTGATCGGTAAATTAGGCAGGACTCACAAATTCCGCCTACTTCTTCCAAAAATGTCAAAACTATATACGATTCTGAATCTGAATCTTGTCTCATTTTATTTTTCCTGTAAAAAAACTGTTCGGCAACTTTTTCACTGATCAGTAAATTAGGTAGACCCGTTTCTTCCAAAATACAAAAAATATTTTATGACCATAAACCTAAACCTTGCAGTATCTCTAAGAAACTGATCGGCAACTTTTGTGCTGATCAGAAAATTAGGCAAACCTAAACATTCTGCCTACTTCTTGCAAAAATAGTTTTAAATTATGTATCTATCAGTTTCATTTCTTCCATAAATAATTGTTTAGCAACTGTTTTACTCTGATTAGCAAAATTAGGCAGATTTTTTTTATTACTTTTTTTTTGTTTTGTCTTTATTGCTTAAAAACTTACGGAGTTTTACATACGGCTCATTCTCACATAACGGGAGAATTACACTTGTAAAAATTTAAAAAAAAAAAGTGCTTTCCCACTGTATTTTTTGGCCTGATTGGCTGGCCAAAACCTCAAGGTATATTATGTTTAGATTGGCCACGAAAGATACTGCTTCTAAAAGTCATGGACATATGTTTTTCATAAAGATATTTGGAAAATCGTCAATTCCGTAACGTATCTTTCAAGCCCCTCAAAATCAGAAGAATTACGGAAATCATTATAAAATGCATTAAAACTATAACCAAAGACTATTAGTTCTGTTATAACTTTATAGGTTGCTTCTATTTACAGTTTTTTGGTTTCCTTTCTTCCATAAAGCCGCATAATATATATTTTTGAGGAAAACCAATGTGTTTATTTTGGTATCAGCAAACATTTTGAAGTTTTCAATAGAATTTCAAATGTTTTTAACAGTTTTCATATGCAAGAATTTAATTACTGCCTTAATTCTGCTATACTTCATAATTACTTTAATACTTTTGCATTAATGAGGTGCGTTACCGAAATGATATTCTGTATCCGAAATGATGAGGATGTTACCGCAATGGTCTTGTTAGGTTTTCATGCAGTGTTAATAAATATGCAAGTAGTTTAATTGAAAATTATTTATTGAACAAGACAAAAGTTTATAAAATTAAGCAATATTGAAATATTTTTGCATTGGTTTTACTTCCTTATTTGCGTAGTTTCCACGAGTAGTATTTACTTTTACAAAGTTAAGGAACAATGTGAACTAAAATAATACTTAAATGAAAATAACGGAAAATCACAAAAGGATACATTTGTTTTCAATAAGGAATGTTACTTCAGATTCTTTCGCCTTATGATGAGGACAAGCGCTGTTGAACATACAGCAGAAGCAACTCAAATTTCTCAAAAACAGTTTTGATACGTTCTGTTTGCTCCAAGTAATTTGATGTATTGACTTTATATTTGGAATAGGTGGTAGATTTGCTGGAATTTTCTTTTTAAATTCGTTTACTTTTTCGACTGGAACTTCCCAAATATTTATCTTAGATGTGCTTCCCATTTTTTTAACAAAACATGATGCCGAAAATATGTCTTCTCCTCGTAAAACTAACTGATCGGCATTTCTTTTCAGTGTACCGCCTATGCCGTCCATGGGTCCCTTGCCATGGCCGCTTTCACTATAATTCCAGCTGATGTTCTGAATATTAGTTAATAACTGGGGTATTAGTGTAACAAGAAAATAAATGTTAGTTCTATTGCGATATTGTGATGTCGGACCATCGGAAAAAAAATGAATTGATGTAGTTTCAGGAAATTCATGCGCAAGTTCCAGTAAAAGTTTTTCTAAATGTGCCCATATCCCATGTGCCTGATGGTCCAGGTTATCGCTTACGGAACAGAAGGAACGGTTTTGAACGGTCTCGGAAACTGAGCTAAAAAAGTAATACAATCCGGTATGCAAAGAAATTTGCTTCTTGGAAGCCCCAAAGTGCATGGACTGGATTTCAGTTTCATATTTTGCGACATAATTTTCTGAAAAATCGATCTGGATTAGTAATTCACCTGGGCAAACAGAGGCTTTTTTCTTTTGCATTTCATGCAATTGATGGTTCACGTAAAACACGTGTTTTTTAAAAAGAGGTAATTTTAAATTTAGTTCTTGTATTAAGTTGCCAACGGTGGTCTTTTTTTCCCCTTTAACTGTTCGTCTAACATTTCTTTCTTGGTTTTTGATAGTTCTTTTTTCAACAGAACTATACCACTCGTGGTACGAAATAGGTTCTTGGAGTAACATTGTTTTTTTTAATTGATAACACCTGTTTTTACATATCAAACAAAGATTTAACATACATTCTTTTTTTTTAATATTACATACTGTATGTATAATTATATCATTGGAATTTTTTTCAAGAATAATATTTTTATTGTTTAATTTTTTAACGATAAGTCTTATGTTTTCGTGTTTTATACATGCGCAAGTATCGTGATCTTTTTTTCTTGGGGCGATAATCCAAAATGGTTTTAAGCGACAGAATGTAGCGTATGAAAACTTGCAACTTTGTGTGGATAAAAATTTCTTGTGGAGGTTTAGAAGTGTGTCCTGTAAAATCCTTTTCTGTTTCTTAATTTTCCCCTTCATCATGTATTCTTTTTTACCAGGGCACATTCTAGAGTTAGCATCTAATTCGAGAAAATTTCTTATTACCCTCATTGCATTTTGTGTCAATTCGTTATTCGGTTTTTTTCTTTCGTATTGATTAAAATTCAGATTTTGTCGCTGCTTTAAATGCATTTTGTATGAAATAAACTTCTTTGATTGGCCAACCATTTTATATTTTTTCGCGAACTCTCCACTGACAGCTTTATGAAACATTTGTTTTTCTTTTGTGTTATTAAGGGATTTCATATTTTTGACAAGTAGTTCACTCTCAAGAACCTCGCCGAAAAGCAAACGTCTCTTAACAGTTTCGGGAACTTTGATACCTGTAATGAGTTTTTTAACTTTTGTATTCGGTGAGGGGCTAGATGTTGTTGCTCTGCTAGATTTTAGACGATGTAAACGTTTTCTATATTTTTCTAATTGTTTTGATAACAAATCATTTTTTCTATTAGCTGCACGCGATTCTGTGTAAACTTTGGCTCTGATTTTCTTGGTGTCACTACATTCAATTCAGCGCCTGAATTAGGAGATCCGTTATTTACCAAATTTTGAAGTAGATTCTCTCTTTCTTTTTTATTTTTTCTATAATTTCTACTAGCAATTTTCCAGCATTTTCGAATGCGTCTTTGCTCATGTTTGGAGCACTCCTTAACACATTTTACTACACCCAGTTCTTTTTTCCGCTGATATCTCTCCCTATCTTTCCTTCTTTTTTCTTCCAGTTTTTCTAGTGACATAGTTTGCCTATACTTTTTTACTCTTTCACGAGTTTTTTCCCTATCAGTGGTAGAAAAACATTTTGGTTTTTTCTTTGACGATACATTTTTTTCAGTTATTTTAGTACTACTTGGAGCTCCTATCGTTTCAACCATATTAAAAGGAAGTTGAACTTCACTTGTGCTAGGGCTGCAGACATTAATTTCATTGATTGTATCTTTCACATTGTTAGTTTTTTTTTTTAATAATTTTTTATCTATCTTTATTTGTTTTTCTTTTAGCTTATTTTGATGACATTTTTCATATGCAGCTTCTCTGTCTTTTTTTAATTTAATTTTCAAATCTGCGAATTTTTTTTTATCCATTTTTGTTACCTGCCAGAAGTGATATTTTTAGTACGTATTAGTTCTTTTACTGTTAACGCCATTTCGGTAACGTCTGAATCATTCCGGTAACACGACAAAAGAAATCTGAACGTTACCGAAATGACTAGTACCGAACTGACATTTTCACATTAAATCGAATGAATTCACCTCTGTTTTAGCACCTTAGTGAAAATAATTTTGGGGTTATGTAAAGGAACACCGAGCAAGTTAACGATAATAGTAAATTTTTGAAATTAATTTGTTATTCTATCATGACTAGTGTTACCGAATTGACATATATTAAAGGTACGCTCGTAATTTATGTCATTCAAATTACAATTAGAAAAAAGTCATGCAATAAAAGCAAAACGACTTACCCGCGATGCATTCAACACTCTCTCGCAATGAATAACACAACAAAGTAGCACTCGATATAAGGTTTAATGAAGCAGGTAGGCTAATTGACCCTAAACACTACCCAAGTGACAACAAACCTTGGGACAAGAAAGAATCGCTAATTATTAATTTATATTAATGAATTGGCGTGTTTCTATTTATATGGAGGACAGAAGATAGATGTGAAATCATGATTATTCCCACGTGCAGTTTTTACAAGCAGCACAATAAAAGTAATTGACCTTCAAATGTCGAAAATCCTGTTTGGGACACGTTACCGAAATGATATTATGGTTACTAACGATGCTGGAAAATGCCAATAAAGTCACATAATATATAAAGTTAATGCATTTTGTAACAGATAAACTAGCTCTGCAATTAGTATTGGCATAATTTTTTTGAAATTCAAAAGCACCGAATTGCAATTCAGCCGGGACAACAATTCTCCCGTTATGTGAGAATGAGCCATACATAATTTTTAATTAAATACATACCTTCTTTACAGGAGAAGTAACCACTTTAGTGGCTGTGGTGACTTTATTAGGTGGTATTTTAGTGGGCGTTGTGATTTTAGTGGGTGTTGTGACTTTAGCGGGCGTTGTAATTCTACTATTAGTTGTCGTCGCTTTATTTGGTGGAGTAACTTTATTTGCCATGGAAACTCTATTCACAGCATTAGCCCTATTAGCTGCATTCCCTTTGTTTTGCTTAGCAGGAGCAATCGAGGATTGTGGATTAGAAACTTGTGGTCTCGATACCCTCCGTTTAGGCGTTATAACATGATTGATCATGTTAGCATCCGATCGCACTTGGAGTCCTACAGACCTTGTAATCTTCACAGGAATTAAGGGTTTATCTCTCTCGTTTTTCAGTCTTACTTCATGTAACAGTCTTTTATTTACAATTTCGAGATCCCGTGCCTGTTTTGTGAGTTGGGCTACTTCTTTCCTCCACATCTCCACCATTTGCTCCTGCACGCCCAATTGGTGTCGTAATTCCCCAATTTCACTTTTATGACAAATAGCTTCGCACATCTTCTGGAGAACTATTTGTTCCAAATCTCTGTATGTTAACTTCTTCAAGCTTTTTATTTTCATATATTCATCGATGGCATTTAAGGCAATTATTTTAACAGGGGGTGGTGGGGGTGTGGCTTCACGTTCTGGTACAACCTGTATCTCCTTTTCTTTCTCTTTCTCTGCAGATTTTTCTGAGGGCGTTGTATCACTTTCAGTTGTTTCCAGCCTGATTTTTTTAGCACTCGTCGCCACATCTGAATCACTCAAAGATCTTTTTGAAGACTTTGAACTGGCATCGAGATCGCAATCTGCTGTAAAATATACATAACGGGTAAGATTATGGGCATTTTGAGGCATATGCTTCAGAAATAATCCAGATTAACCCTGCCATCTATTCTCAATTTACTGTCATTTTTTGAACAACAAAATTAGAAAGTCAAAATCAAAATTATTAGTCTTAATAAGTGAAAAAACAGATGAAAAAACGACTGCTGACAAGGGCGGCGTGATAAAATCGATAGCAGCGCTCTACAGTCTACAACACGCGAGAAATGGCGATGATTTCCGATAAGATTAGTTGTAATTGAAAATAAAAAATACATTGCAATTAATTGTGTGTGATACAGTCCTTACAAAATATAGCATGCGAGCGCTTTTCCGGTTCCTCGAATTATCATTTTAACTGGCACTTCTTAACAAATAACAATCAAGCCTATATAGAAAAATCGGAATCACTAGTTATATTACTTGTGAAAAGTTATAAACTAGTCTAGTCAAATTCGACTTTGTAAGGGAAATAAAGTATAAAGAGTTTAAACTTTGCATACGTATTAGTAAATACTGTAAAATAAATACCTAAACAATTCCCCTCTGTTTGCGAGTCGCTTTATCCCCTAAATTTCAAAAACACCATCGAGCGAGCGGTGGCCTAGAACAGTTTTTTCGCAATTATCTCGTAAACTGTACTTCGGATGAAAAATGTTACATCATGCAAAACCGTGTAAAACTGTAGGAAATCCAAATTCGAACAAAAAATTTCATATTTTTACGTAACAGCTATAGTTCGCGCTCAATCGAGGCAAGACAAGTTGGGTAAATTCTAGCGCGCTGCTAGCTTATATTTCGGAAAGAAACAACGATAGCCGCATGAGCTTTTCACCAAACAAAAGAGTTCGTCGAATTTTAAAAGCTTAATTTCAACAACTAGGGGGCACCAAACTTTTTTCTTTGACACGCTGTAACTCCGAAACCAGGCCGGTTTGCGAGATTGGGTTTCCAAAGCTGGAAGTTCGTCAAGAACTACAGTAGATCTGCGTCTTCCAAACTATGTTCCGCACGCTATAACGACGCGTTAAAGGTTGTTATGGTTCTCCCTGTTAGTCGTAATATTAATGAATTGTAGGGACAAACTTCTAGGGCAGGCATGGGCAACCTACGGCCCGCGGGCCGTATGCGGCCCGCGTACAACTTTTTTCCGGCCCGCCGGACATGTATCATTTAATCAGCAATCCGGCCCGCGAGACCGAATACTATATTAAACTGATACAAATAAACGACAGTAACGAATTATTTCTTTTGTTTGAGAAAAAAATGCGGACTACGCCGGCTTTATGCGAAAGTGAAATATTATGTATACTTTTTACCCTTTGAACTTTCGCATTTTAAAAAAATTTCTGTTTTTGTTGAATATATTTCTGTATACTTTTTTGTATTTATATATTTTAAAAATAGTTTTCCAAAAGAATGTAGTTTTTTTATCTTACTTACGGCCCGCGATACATAAATTGATCTTCAGTTGGCTCCAGCTACTCAAAAGGTTGCCCATGCCTGTTCTAGGGCTTACAGAACACAACAAAGCAAACATCTTTTGTTTATAAATGTATGGTCAAAAGTGTTTCCTTTCAGGGATGGAGCTTCTCAAAGAGTCTTTAAGAAGCGCCTAAATGTAGGCAACTCAATTTACTACCTACTATTTGTTTCCATAACGACGGAAATTAATACAAGATAAATAAAGCCCTCTTTCCCACTTTCCAAATTCAAATTAAATTTAAAATAAATTGATTAACAAAATGTTTCAAAACTAAGCAATAGAAAAAAACAAAATTACAAAGCAAAAATCAACTACTTGAAAAATTTACAATAACTAATTCAAAATTCTGTTGACAACGAATGTACCTTCCTCCCGCAGCCGACGTTTAACTACACTAAAGGCCTTGTGCGATGGATGATTTCTATTCCGAAAATGTTCTTGGTACAGGCGAGCAGCTTCGCGTGCGTTATCCCAAGCAGCTCCATACATGAACAGCATGTCATGCTGTTCAGCAGAAGTATAATTCGCCATAACACAAAAACACGAAACACAGAACGAAAATAACAAGAAAATAATAATCAAAAAAATCACAGAACGAAAAAAACGAATTATAAAGGCACAGAACGAAACGAATGCAAAAGTCACAAAAATATCGAATTGTGTCAAAATTGACGTTATTTGAATGCATGTATGTCTAAATCGTTTTTCTTTTTTAAATTCCGTGTGACCTGTGCAAAATAATAGAAAATGCAATTTGGGTTGCCTATTTTCAGGTACTTCTTAAAGAATCTTTAAGAGGCTCTATTTTCTAAAGGAAACACTTTTGACCACACATTTATTAACAAAAGTTGTTTGTTTCGTTGTGTTTTGCAGGCCCTAGAAGTTTGTCCCTACAATTCATTAACAGGTCAGGTCAGGTATGGTATCTACTTGAAAATATTTTAGTAATCATTACTCCATTATTACTATAAGAAGCCAATCAGAATCCACAATTCATTATCAATATCATTTTCAACTGATACAACGAACTGAGAAAATTGCACCTCGGCGTCTTCAGCTGAGAAAAGTCGAAGATAGTTCGTAATATCCTAGCAAATATAATATGCAAACATTTCTTAACCACTTTCTTGATCATAGGTCACGAAACAATTCAACAAACAAGGATTGTAACTATTTGTTTCTTAATCGTATTTCTTCATGATAAATTTGATGAATTTTGTGTTGGAAAATTATGTTGCAAACGCGCTCAGCGTTTAGACAGTTTTGGAAACAAACCTTGAGCGCTTTGCGTTCCGAGATATTTCCATCTTGTCAAAATGTCCCGTGTTTATATATTTTTATAATATTCTGCACTACTGAAAATCAGGTTTCTAATGTAACTCAAGAGAAAAATCGAGACTTCCGACAATTTTGGCTTAAAATCCATGACTTCCAGGTTGAAATTTTTAATCGCTGCCTTTTCCAGGCCATTCATGGTCAGTAAGAACCCTGGCAGGTGTAAACAATTATTCTCTGGCCACAACCGAACCTAACATAAATATTGTACTTACAGGAAAATTTAAAGCAGCGTGACGTTATATAACCAGCGATCCCGGTTTTCTGATAAACTTGGATTTTTCCTGACAAGTGCTACTTAAGGCGCTGATTCCGCGAGCGCAAAACTCAAATGGAATTATCTTAAATTAACTAGCACAGCTAATCTATCAATCCAAGATTATCACAGGAAATTCGCAGTCTAGTGTTTTATGTACATGTGACTATAACACACACAATTAATTGCTATATATTATTTTTAGTTATAGCGAATCTTGTCGAAATCTTAATTTGTAGTTCATGTGTCCCTAGTAGTTTATACTGGTATTTACTTTTAGTGTGTGTTTCAACATGAAATTGACCTAGTTGGTTGATGGCACGGAAATTGGTTAGCTAAGTAGAACGTGTAATCGAGCCAAAATTAAACTATCTATGATAGTTAATTCATCGAATTTACTTAAACGCACTTTAGTCTAAAAGTAGTAAATTTAACTTCCAAGAAATTATATTAAAATTAGGAAAACTGGCTTATAATATTATTCCGACTAACTTCAATAACCCCATCGGTTAATCGCAAGTTGAAACTAACCTTCTACTACTACTACTTAAGAGGTCAGTTATTTCACGGGTGCTTTACTTATTACACGTCTAATTTCAACAAACACTTCATACCTTTACTTTTTTCTGATGCACCCTCTTGTTTGTCTGATTCAGCTGCCTCCTTTTCAGTACTTAACGATGTTTCCCTGTTAAGATCTTTATCTGTTTCTTCCATATCTGCGACTATTTCATCTACCTTTTCCATAGTATCATCACAAGTACTTGTTTCCATTTCTAGCACTTTACTTGCACTTGATTTACTCAGCGTATCATCATTAATCTCAGTTGAACTGCTAGTTTCTGTTTCGTTGGAATCGGTTGCTTTATCAGTTACAATTTGTTTGTCTACATCTGAATCTTCACCTGCAGCTAGACTCTTATAGACTTTATCTAGTTCAGCATCAGATTCAGCTTTGAAAGAGTTGTTTTCTTCAATATCGACTCCATCTTCATCTTTTCCTATACTTTTTTCTGTTTGACTTTCTTCTTCCTCTTCCTCGTCCATCTTGTCCGTCTCTATTTCGGCACTTTCGACGTCCATTTTCTCTGTTTCTGTTTCGTCTCCTTCCATCATTTCATCACTATCACCTTTATCCAACGACCTAGGACTATTTCCACCCGAACTATCCTTATCATTTTCATCGATTTCTTTATCATTTTCGTCTGTTTCTTTGTCGACTATTTGGAGTAAGTCTTCCGGGTCCATAACTTGGTTTTTCAAGAGTTCGGCATTGACTTGCTCTTGCTTAGCTGCATCCTCAGCGTTTAAAGTAATAGGCGCATCTTCTGCAGCAGTGGACTCACTTTTATCATTCTCGTCAGTTGGTTTTTCATTTTTGTTTGTATCACTATCCGCACACACTTCTTTATCAGCACTTGCACTGTTATTTACATTATCACCATCAGTTGCACCACTGTCTAAACATTTAGCATTTTCAGTTGCTTCACTATTTTCATCCACATTATTTTTAGTTGTATCACTATCATCAATTTTGGTGTTTTTTTCATCATCACTACCACTGGATGGTTTAGCTTCAGAAGAATCCATACTAGCCTCTTCGTTGTTTGTTGTATTATTAACGGGTTTATGGTCAGCTTTGACATTTTCATTTCCTGCTTCATCTGCATCATCTAAAAGTTTGTCTTCCTCATGTTGTTCCAATGCTGGAACATCTGCAGCTGAACTATCCGTGTCTTCAAATTTATTCAATACTCGATTTAATATATCCTCCTCTGATTCTGCGGGTAAGCCTGATGCAATTCTATCAGTTTTAGGATCTTCGTTTTTCTTTTCAGTCTCTGGGAAGAAATAAAAAAATTAATATTAAATCTGTTTGTTTAAAAGGAACTCAAAATCAGAGCAAAAATATATTGTCATAAAACACCCATGACTTACTTTCTTCCTCCTCGTCATCCGATAGATGTAAATGGAAGCTGTCATCCGACATTGCATCATCATCGCCATTTTCTAAAGGAAACAAACTTGAATCCTTTAAGGGCATTGGTGTTAAAGCTTTTAACGCCATGGTACTTTGAGCATTAACTGACGTCATTAGTTTACTATCTACTGTATTAACCTAACCTGAAACAAGAGATAAATGGGGTTAAAATAAAGAATATTTAAAAATCAATAACAAACACTGCATAAATATCATATGGTGCATAGAGATAGTATGAAAATATACTACCGAACTTGAACCGCAAGAATAATATTTTAAGGTGATGTTAGTCAGGAGATCTAAAAGGCCTAGTGGGACTAGTGTCTTAAAAACATCAGTCTGTTACAAAACGACTGTTTCAAAAAATAATTGTTTGAATAGTTGCGTGTTTATTTGTAGCATACAATCTGAAAATGCCTGTAAATGTTAAGTACTGAGAAATCCTCCTGTATTTCTATAACCTAATACGATTAAATACGTAATACGTTAGGAGAGTGCAAGGAAAACACATTATGAGCAATAGAAGAGTTGCAATACTTTTCTTTCTTTCAACATAGCCATAACCAACACAGGCATTGAGTGAAATGGACTTTGCGGCATTTAATAGATTTAGCACAGTTCGGCGCGGCCTTTCTGCGGCTCTGTCCGCGGAGACCGATACACCCCTGTTCGTTACACCGCGACCGTTCAGACGCAGTAAGTTCGCTGTGGACATTTTCGCTGCAACCATTTAGCTCAATCCTAATGGGAATTCTTTAATCCTAATGCCTCTCGTCGACGCTTCCACGGCGAAACGAACTTCGATGGCAAAAAAACGGGACAAAACGGCTCGAGACAAAAAAATCTGCGATGAAACGGTACCTCGCGGCGTCCAATACCGGATAAATACTTAATTTTAAGAAATAAAGCAAAATTCTCAAATTTAAACAAAATTTAAATTTTGTATAGAAAATTCTAAAACAATTGCATTAATTACTACATATTCAGCATGACTGATTCGAAATGATTCTAAACCTAATAAATTTACTAGACCCTGAAGGATGTATTCGGTATTAAGTTATAAGTATATGTTGATTCACCGTTGTTTGACAAATAAATTTACTTAAAATTTGCTATTTGCTTCAATTGCTGGCTATAAACGGAGCAAGTACTGAAGCAGAAGCCGTCTCGTTTTAATAGTAGCTAGTTTGTTCTGTGTGATTGCGTCATGGGCCGTTACACTTATGCTTCGATCTACAAAATATCTTTCACAGGCCTCGGGGAGGTGAACAGACAGAAGGGAAGAGGCGACGGAGAGAAAATTGGCGGACGGAAAAAAAGAGAGAAGGAGAGATGGGTAGAAAAGGAAGGGGAGAAGGAGAGATGGGTAGATGGAGGGATAAGAGAAGATATATGAGAGGAAAATGTGTGAGAGAGAGAGAGGGTGACAGAAAGGCAAGAAAAGGAGAGGAAGGGAGAGAAATATGTCTCAATTTGGCTTCCGATTTAGGATTAGTTAAAGTTTATTTTGTCGATGAATTTTCGATATACCCCACATTCCGAAGCTCATCAAAATCGTCCCATCGCATCGCTTCGGGAGATAGGAGGCGCATACATCTGTACTCATGCCCAACATCAAACAAACTTTTTTAAAAACGTTTCTGGAGGTCCAAACATGCATTTCCGTCAAAACAGCCTACATTTATGTTTACTCTTTGTTGCGAATTATGTCATTTACGGTCGAGTTTTAACAAACATCCCTATTTTTCTGCAGGCATTTCAAGACTACTCGAGGCAGGGGCGTTATCAACCTTTTAATCTAGAAAGGTAACGGAATTTTTTCGCTTGAATTTTCCCGATATTCTTAAGATTTTCTATGCCGTGTACACCAGGATTTCTTTCGTGGTTACCTCCTAGGGAAAGACCCAAGGCACAACAAAAAAATAGTTTTTTATTTTTGCGGGAAAAGGTCGACAGGCTCCAACCCCAACGCCCCCCCCCCTCTATTCTCACGACATAACTTCCAAAAAATCAATTTTTATTTTTGTGGAGAAGGTAGCTTCGGTTAAAATACATCACAGACCACGAAATAAAATTGCTCAGTCAAAAAACATGGGAGAACGATGGAAAAATCAGAAAATCGATATTTTCCTGTATTGGACGCACGAGAAAGTAAAAACGGACAAAAAGGTCTTCTTGCGCAAATGGTTTAACAGATATCAGCGAATGAACTAGATCAGTCGATCCGGCCGACTGCTAACAAGAAGTTTTATAATTTTTAAATCGGGTTCTTCGTAATTACGGTTCTCGCCTCAAAAAATTGTATGAAAATGTTAATCCATCGTGAACAAAAACTGGCGTTTGGAAATCTTTTGGTATTAGGAGAGAAACACGATTTCATACGAAAAGATCATTTTTGTAACGTTGGTATTGAACAACGGAACCCTAAAATAGTCTTCCTGCAGCCATAAAATCAAAACTCAAAACTCCATATGCGATAGCATACCACCAAAAGAATTTCTCGGGACAAAATCAATCACAAGGCGAATTCGTGACCATACCTAACCAACGCGGATGCGCAACTCGTTTTCCACTGGTGACGATGAAAGCGAAAAGTCGAGTTTAGATGGGGTTAGATAGGTCAATGCAGAACTGTATAAGTTTGTATAATTCCTTTTTATAAATAAACTACCATCACTAAGTCTCCATCTTCGAGTCAAATGACAAAGCTGGCATTTGATTCAATCTGTAGAACATCAACCTGCTGTTATTTTGTGAATAAATCTCGGTAATGTGGAAATGTTTGCAGCAAAAGTGAGCTTCACACCTTAACATAAATAATCAAATAAATTCAAAATACATGGAAAAGCAGAGCTCGAATAACAATAGAATATTACAATTGCATGGTTGGAAGAATAATTACAAGTAATGGTGTAAATAGCGTTGGAAATAATTACACATTATATTACAAAATCCAGGCGGAGATAGGCAACCCTATCGACTTTCACCATGTGTACATTCCCACCACCAGATGTCGCGATCGGTAAAATACAGGCTACAAGCGCATCGGACTGTACATTTATCGATGTGACGTAATCACAATAATAATCATGAGATTAAAATGCTTTCAATAACGTCAAAAGTTAAAAAATATGTAGACAAAATAACACTTTCTCATGCTTTGTTTATGTATTATTTATTATTAGTTACTAAGCAAAACGAATTAATACGATTAAAATATACTGCGCGTTTGTTTTTCTTAAAAAATCAAAAAAAAAGTATTTTTTGAAAATAGCCCAAGGACACTGTAAAGAATGCCAACCAATACTTTCAGCGCATGCGCATGAACGGAAATGACCTTTCTATTTCGGAATGTCAGCGGGCGGGGGTTCAATTACGCAGCAGCAGCAACGTCGGTTCCCTAGCGCTCAGGCAGCGTTGTCAAATCGCAGGATTAAAAAACCACAAGTCACGTTATACCCGTACCCTACATTTATTACAAAACAAATGCAGCTACTAATCCACCTGAATTAGGATTAAATTACAAGAAACATGCGCATGTGCGGAATTCCAACATCGCTTGAGCCAACGCCTTACATTCGTCAATTTTGCAAAATTTGATTAAACGGGACATCATACAGTGCGATTCAGATGGGTGTGGTCAGGCCAGGTGTGGGTAAAACTAACATTCTTCAAGGACACCAATGCACCTAATGCATTGTAAACTCGATTTCTAGATCTGAACCTGCGTTACATTACATGCCACGTAGGTTACAATTTTATCATTTATAAGCCCTTCTGCCCCGCCAAGGACGGCCCTATTAATTTTGATCTAGCTAAACTAATACATAAAATTATTTTTTTCAACATCTAACACAACAAAAACATTTGTACTACCAACGTAAAGGTTACACCTAATATCTTCGCTGCGGGCAAAATTGATCCCTATGATAACGACTCGTAAGGCAAAATGAAGAAAACATATTTGGTCGTGCATCATGCCTCGAGTTCGTCAAGGTCGTAGTAGTGTGAGCTGCGGCCGGTCGGTCCATGTCGATATCAGGGGAGGTAGGTAGGAAGGTCTCCCCACCGGCACAAATGGGGACCTTATTTTATCGATTCGATGCAGGACGAAGCTAAGGGGGCCTGTCAAACTCAAAACACTCCAATGGAACTGAGCCACGATTTGGGCAAAACGTACGAACTTTTCAAAATTACATGTGAGGGGGAAAACGTATCACGTCAACATCTTATTGTGTCGACTGTATCGCGTTGTCGGTAATTAGCCAGTGGTGTAGACAATTAAAAGTCAGTAGGAGTAACAGAATTATTACAATAGTATAAAAGATGGATACGTCAATTCAAATTAAAATGGAAATGTAACTGTACACATGGGCAACCCCATAAGAGAGGGCTGGAAGGATACAAATCCAAACTCTTTTATGCTGTGTAGATGCTCAACTGTACATTCTAAAATAAAAATTTAAACAACAGCTCGTGCCAATAAAAAACAATGACTCATTAATAACTATGCACTTATTATGACTGTACAATAATTATGTACGTACAACACAATTTATACAAATAACGAGATTAAAATTATTTTTTTTTTTAAAGACAAGTTTTCGTTGCATGTCGGCCCATTTAACCTTAAAAAAATATTTTGCCATTTAGCACTAAACCCAAAAATTGCTAAAAACCTTCATCGCGCCACTCTCGTCGCGTTCTAATTATTTTTGTGAGAATAGATTCAGGGTCAAAAGTACCAAAAATAGCGGCAACAGCGCCGCCATTCCCAAACAATTGAAAATTTTAAAAACAATTTTCGGATTTGTTGATTTGTCATTTCGGTTGGAAGGGAGGGGGGGACCTTAAAACTCATAGCCCAATTTTTCCAATACCCTGTAAATTTTCTCGTTTAATTCCAATTAAATTATCCTAACATCATCAATATTCTGAGAATTCCCCGAAGGCGGTTCTTCCCCCTGGTTAACCCTTCTTTGTTCGACTTCGAGTAACCTTGTTTCGAACACCTCATCCAACAACCTAACTTCGGGTACTTTACCCGAAACAGCTAATTTTCAAAATATTTTGAAGTAAACCGTAAACTTGTTACGCCACTGCTCGCTTATTATTTACACGGCGTCAAATATATGTCCCTGGCGTAGTAAACTGAAAAATATTATTTTAAAACGTCAAAATACTTACACAAATCCGTCAGCTGGTTCAAAATGGCGACCAGGATCCACACAATCCGAATCGATTGACCGACCAAGCGACAAGGACAGACATACGAAAATAAAACAAAACGCGATCGTAGTCGTTTATTTATCGCGTCTATGTGCAACTAACGCCACGTGCCAAACGGGATATTTACCAGACCTACGAAAATGCTAACAATTTCCTAATTTAGATAGCGGAGCTCTAATGCAACGAGAA
The DNA here is from genome assembly GCA_958336395.1 of Ctenicera cuprea. NCBI lineage: Eukaryota > Metazoa > Arthropoda > Insecta > Coleoptera > Elateridae > Ctenicera > Ctenicera cuprea. The sequence goes on along the minus strand of OY284495.1, from coordinate 11,842,595 downwards.
TACGCGAAGCAGTGGAGCCTTCACTCCGTTCAGAAAAACGGGGTTCTCGTAGTCTCGACTCGTGCAAGCTGGCTGAACGGTGAAAGGCAACGATAGCAGCACAAAATGGGTGCCCCTGGAACTACTGACGCATGCGTATTGCGTGCCTAGTAAATTTCCACAACGAACGTCGTAGTAAGGGAATGGATGGGATGATGCTTTTGAGACACGTTCGAAACGTTCGCACATTTACGCCACAGTAATTGTGAACATACCAGGTGCGATCAGAAAGCTACGGAACAAACGAAGCAAATTTGTTAATTTTGGAGCTTCGACGAATTTCAACAAGCAAATTTTTCTTTACATGCTGGTTCGAGTAACGAAATCGCTACGAATTAAGAAACTCGTCCCTTTCTGTTTAAATTTGTAACCTTGGCGGAGGCTTGAAAGCTATTGGCCAGTTCGATTTTTCATTCTCCAGTCCAAATCCCGGTGACAGGAAATTTTCACAAGCCATATCCCTTCAAAAGGGTTATTGCAAGTCTACGAGTCGTCCCAGTTAAATAAATTTTACAGATTTCCGCGCTTGGGGAAAGTTGGTCGGAAGGGGGATGTGCTTCGTTCGTACTACACTTTACAAGTTACAAAAGGTTCTACGAAATGATTGCATTTGAACTGATTTAAGGGCCAACTTCCCCCCGAGAAAGTTCTATTACAAACTCGGTCACGTCAATTTTTGGTTACGGAGGGACAGCTGACTTCATATGAAGTGTTCAAGTTGTCGAAATTTCAACCTGTGACAGATTGTGTGCAAAACTAAACAGGCCAACTGGATGCGATCAACGGGGTCAATCACTTAGACAAACCATCTCTTGCTGGATAAAAAACGTCTTAGAAGCGCTATTTCAAAATCTTCGGCTGCGGACGATATTTTCTTAACAATTAGTACGTTATCGTCTTAAATTCAATGATACGAAACACCGTGAGATCACTCGTAATTTAAAAATTTTATAACACGTCGGAAACCTTTAGGCATTTAAGAAAAACTAGCTGAACCCCCGGGATACACCCCACACCCTACGTGACTTTCACATAAACATAGGAACCGGGCAACTGACAACAAAATAATAAATAAGCTGTGTGTAGATGAAGATGAGACAGGTAAAAGGCACACGGATTTACTATAATATAGATAAACGTCGCGTAAACCATCTAAGTATACAGGATGTTCCCGAAATAACTACCACAGTTTGTAGCGCAGATTCATCCCAAGCGAAAATGCTTTGTAAGGGAGCTACGCCCTTTTGAAGAGGCTACCAAAAATTTTTTTAATGTGAACCAATGAACTGGGACAAAAATTCGAAATTCAGTATGTCGTTATAACTAGAAAAGTAGTGAATTGGTAAATATAGTTGTTTGAAAATCTCGATCAAGAACGGTACATAGGGAGGGGGGTTTACACTTTTTCAACATTAGTTACGAACTATTAAAGTTTTGGAATTTTTTGCGTTACGGATTCCGATTAGCAATATCAAATTTAGCAAAAAAGCAGGGAGGGAAAAACCTGGAGTTGGAACTTCAGTATTTTCTTAAATATAAAATTAAAAGCCGCCAGAGCAATAATTTCTCGTAAAACCAATTATTTATTGTTTTATTTTCTATAGCCATAGTTTCTCCATGTTCAAGATAAGTAGCAGGAGCCGACAAATAAGCCAATGGCAACTTATTGCGCATGATTGTGATTACACCCGTTCTTAACCATAACCTCGCGTAAGCCACCTAGGCAGACACCGTTTAAATAAAAATATATCTGGCTTTAAGCATAACCTCTCGTAAACTGCTAGACCGCAACACCGTTAAAAAGTATTTTCGCATTTTTTCTGATAAAATATCTGTTCGTAACCATAACCTACCGTAGACCGCCCAGACCACAACTGTTTAAAAAAAACATATTTCCGCTTTTTTATTTCTGTGAAAATATGTATGTTCTTAACCATAACCTCGCGTAGACCGCATAGACCACAGCACCGTTAAAAACACATTTTCGCATTTTTTTCCGTAATAATATCTGTTCTTGGCCATAACGTCGCATAGACCACCTAGACCACAACACCGTTAAAAAAATGTTGGCATTTTTTCTGTACAAATGTATTTGTTCTTAACCATAACCTACTGTAGACCGCCTAGACCACAACTCAGTTAGAAAATAATATATTCTGTAACAAGTTTGGAATATGGCATATTCTGTGGGAAGTGTGGAATAGCCATTCCAAACGTGTTACAGACTATATTTTTTCTACGACTATAAATTATTTAGGTCATTAAATTTAGAAAATAAGAAAACTTTAAGTTTCGTTTCTAAAATACGCTTTGTTTGTAACTGTTAACAAAACCCAAAAACAGTTGATAGATGAGAGACGCAACCTTTATTATTCAGAACAGTGTTAAAATGAAGTATTCTATTACAAGTGTAGAATGTAAGTTATTTCGTAATTAAATATTGTATCAGAATGCTTATATTGTAAAATAGTCGCAGAAAAATATATTTTTTACGACTATTTTAGAATAGAAGCATTCTGATACAAATTTTAACTACGGAATAACTACATTTTTACACTTGTTATAGAATATTTCATTCTAACACTGTTCTGAGTAATAAAGGTTGCGTCTCTCGTCTATCAACTGTTTTTTGTTTGTTGATAGTTACAAGCAAAGCGTATTTTAAATAGAAAAATTAAAATTGTCCTAAGTCATTGAAAAAGTATAGTCTGTAACACGTTAGGAATGGCTATTTCGCACACGTGGAACGTCCAACTGGCCTTTCGGTTCGGGTGACAAACTTTCCACTGGTGCGGCATATGCCATATTCCAAACTTGTTACAGAATATACTATTCCGAATGCCCTTCCTGTAAAAATATATCTGTTCTTAACCATAACCTCGCGTAGACCGCCTAGCCCCAGTTTAGTTTTAAAAAACTATAATTTCGCATTTTCTTTCTGTAAAAATATACGTGTTCTTAACCATAACCTCGCGTAGACCGCCCAGACCACAACATCGTTGAAAAACATTTTTGCATTTTTTCCAAAATAATATACCTGTTCTTAATCATAATGTCGCTCAGACCGCCTAGACCACAAGTCAGTTTTTTTTCTGTAAAAATATATCTGCTCTTACCCATAACCTCGCGTAAATCGCCACAACACCGTAAAAAAACATTTAAGCATATTTTCTGCAACAATATATCTGTTCTTAACCATAAACTCCCGTAGACCACAACTTAAGTATTAAAAAAAACATATTTTCGCGTTTTTTTCTGAAAAAATATACTCGTTTTTTTACCATAACCTGGCGTATACCACATAGACCAACAACATTATATTTTAGCATCTGTTCTGTAAAAATATGCTTATTAACTATAACGTCGCAACAATCGCCTAGACCGACAACTAAGTTTAACAAAGCAGTATAAATTAAAAAGTTTGGCTCCACCGGGATTCGGCCACACAACCACCTATACGCGTTATCATCTGCGCCACTGAGAACCTTGCAGAAATACGCTATAATAAACAGTTTTGACAATTGAACACTAAAAAATCGAATGTGTTGGCGCATGCGCAGCAAGAGGATTTTCGTTACTTGATTGATTAAGAATATTTATTAAAAAAATAATGTATTTAGAGTTATAAAATACTTTTGGGACAGGTCACTAGAAATTCCACCAACAAATCCACTGGTATAAAGCAAATTTAAATTTTTCATCTGTATTTGTTCTAAATAAATCATTATTAGGTATTTCCTTTTACGAGAGCGCGTCGCCTGCTAACGAATCATATTCCGCCACGTATTCTATTAAAATTTCAGATTTAATTTTATGCCAGAAATCTGTTAAATAAATTACGGTACTTATTTGAAAGGAACACTGTATTTAAAATTCATGAACAATATTAGTTACGTCTTATACAGGGTGTCCGGAAATAGACACCAAAATAAGTAAAAAAAAGTTCGGATAAGCATGAGTCCGCCAACGCTAGCTGCCGTAAGTAACAATAATTTTGAAAAATATACCTAAATTTTGTGCAAGTATGAAAGTTATCCATAAAAAGTGCTTACCACGTGTCCCCCCCCCCCTTTAGGAGGGTGTAACTCTGTAATGAAATGTTTTCGGACCGACGCTTATCAGAATTTTTTAGCTTATTTTGATACCTAGAATGAGTTACATGAAGTTGTGCATCGAACTTTAACATCACAGAAGAGAAGCAACAAAATAAAAGTATAAACAAATCAACACTTCGAATGTTTTAAAATAATATTTAACTGTAACCGCCCAGCTCGCCAGACTTTAACCGTCATGATTTATTTACATTTAGCGCAAAACTGCAGATCGCTTGTAGATACGGAAATGTGAAGAATTCCAGCGAGTATAATCTGGTGATTTGGGTGGCCAAGGTTTTACATACACTGAGGATGATTGTGGTTAGTATTTGTTTTGTTTTCCCCAATTCATTTCGAGAAAACAAACTTACAACCATACCAGTTGGAATAGTTCGTCCTAAAACAATCATTTTTCGTATCTAAACCTTTCAATCGGAGATGACCATCAAACGACAAAACGAAAACACTAACGCTTACTTAATTGAGCAAATCAAGAAAACAGCACTACATTCATAAATATTAATACAAATTAATTTTAAGAGCTGAATATCAAATTCCGTGAAATTCCCTACTTCCATTTCGTTCGACTTTTCATTCGAACCTGTGCGACTACTTTAATACCCCCACCCCGCCCAAAACTGTACAAAAATTCCGTCTACACAACATTAATCAGTTGTTCAATTTCAAAAGGGGATTCCCTGAAATATATTTACGAGTTTTAAGACAAAACACCGTCCGAGACAATTTACTTTTATTTCTGCTGAGCTTGCGCAGTGCGCATCTAATACACCTACCCCGCAGTCCTGCAAGATCTTCAACTGCAATTACTCAAGATGAAATGAAAATGACAGGCTTCCTGTTGTTAAAGTTGTCCTTGGTAGGTACGTAGTTACTGTTAATCACAGAACATACCTTTGCTGTTAATCTTCACAAGCATGAAGATGGCGCTGATGTCAATCTTCGACATGGCACGTAACACTCCTTGTAATTTGTTTAACGAATTGTAATAAAGCTATTAACAACATTAAAAAATTGATACATACTCACGCAACAGCATGTCCAAGACAGGGGGGAGGGGGTGACGTGTTGATGCGATCCAGATAATCTTATCAATTTAAATCGATTGAAGACGAAACGACAAGGTCAACTGCAGAGCTATGAAATTGACATGCGCGTAAGCATATTTGCCGATTTATTTCGACTAACCAACAATGTAAATAGGTATAATCTGCGTCGTAATTAGAACACAATGTTCATGACGCAATGAGTTCAGCCACGTCGTGAACTTTTCATACACGCTACAACGCGGTGTACGCTAGCCCAAACATGAAAACCGGTCGCTCGTTATGTGCACCGCACCGTGCACGTTACACGGGAGAAAGGCGACAAATCGGATCCCAGGAGCTCATCAACGCATGCGCAAAAGTGACAAGCGATTCCAGCACACATGTACTGTTACAACGAGCAAGGCGTATCAAGATGATGTTTTCAAAAGAGAGTTCGAAATCTGCGAGGCAACATATAAGGGGTAATCAGAAAATAATAAAGCGACCGGCACGGTCGGACCAAAACATTGACATACATAAATACCGGATTTGTTTGCAAAGATTTTCCAGGTTACCATTACATCCAGGCTAAGTCAAACGTTACAATAAATTGGATATTGCAGTGCGGTAACACCGAAACCGAAACTAGTTGCTGCATTATCGCCTAGCGCATTACAGCCGTTCCAAAAAATGTCTTTGAACAAAAAAAAAAGAAGAAATGTATGAATGGTATTGGCATAAAATATACACGACGTTCACTCTGACATCTTATAAGTAAAATTAACTCGAACATACCATTACAAACAAAAACCGATAACGCGCCGGAGTAATTTCATAAGCGTCGCTCTAGAAATATGACAAAAATAACAAGAAGAAGAACAGTAAAGGAACCGCTAACTAGCATCTACCCTTTTAGGTTTACTTCCCTATTACGACGTATTTTTGCATACTTCGGTGCCTGTTGAATACTAATCGAAATCATTGCATTTGGAGCATGGTCTACGAGGGTTGCCTCGAAAATAATGTTTTTGTTACTAGAAGTACCTCCATAATAAAGAAATAAAGCTGAAAAAGAGGTTCAAAAACAATTCTCTTCTGCCTACAGATTTTCAAATTTAATGCTAAAACCATACAACAATCTTTTTTCTCAGAAGAACGATCCACATATCTATATGCCTATAACATTCTTTGCATAAGTTTTAGTAATCTTGCATTGCCATTCTGCATCCACAGCACATAAAGTAGTAACTCGTCTTGACCACCACCTTCACCAGACCTTAACCCTTATGATATTAGTTACATCTCTAGAAATTAAACACTTTAAAGATATCGATACTTTTTTTGTATACGTTTTAGTAAACTTACATTGCCATCATTCATTCCACCACATGTAGTAGCAATTTATTTTGACCAACACCTACACCAGACCTTAATCCTTACGATATCAATTACATCTTTACAGATTGTAACAATTCAAAGATATCGATACTTTCCGTGCATAAGTTTTAGTAATCTTACATTGCCGTCATTCATCCCATCACGTGCAGTAGCAATTCATTTTGGCCACCACCTTCGGCAGACCTTAACCCTTACGATATTAGCTGCATCTTTATAAAGTAAACGATTCGCAGATATCAGACCATTAATCGGTCAAAACTCGAAATAAACTTCTTTGTAATAATGGAAAATTTTGAACCACAAATTCTCTTGGAAATATTTTACGAGCAGCTACAAATATTTGAGAGCGTAAATAAAAAGCAAAACTGCCGAGTCCCCATTTTACAAAAATTCGCTTCGTTTCAAATTTAAAAGTATTATCTAAGGTATCATAAAATTAAAAATCCTCAAACTAGTTCCAATTTTATCCAACAAATTCTAAACTACTACCAGTTTATTGAACGGGGAGCAGCTACTGCGTACTAGGTCAACGACTTTATTTTTCTTCGCCATACAATAATGGTTTCGCCAAACCAAACTGTTCTGACTTATGACGTGACAAATTCAGACCATAAATAAGCGTAGCAAAATTTCCATAACCCTAAATATCTTTTCACTATGAATTTTGCTGTACGGATAAAATTTAAAAGGCCCAGGCTGTCTTTATTATCGAATGTGCATGCGCACTCCTCTGGCTTTGATCTCCACACCGCCGCGCCATTGCAAATACATTTTCAGGCCTTTGGTCGTGTTGGCCTTGGTAGGAACGTATCAAAAGAAAAACGACATCATGGGTGCGCATTACACAATAATTACATACAATAGGTAATAAATAAGGTAATTCAAAATAACAAGAAACAGAGATAGAAGATATACTGCCAGAAAATTTGAATTTATTAGACAAAGCAAACGCAAGAGTTTTCATAATGAAAATAATTTTCCAGGAGTTGTTGTCCAATCACATAACATAGCTTCAGCATACGAGGAATAAAATGTATATGAACTGGTCTGTTGTTTTCCGAGGTTCAAATTTAATTCGATATACATACAACTAACGAAATAAATTTAACACACTAAGAACACGTCAACGCGTCTATACCGAACAGTTAGCATAAACCTTTAACCAAGAGACATCAGAAAACTGGAACCTTCCTACCCCATCTGTAGGGGGTACCTTTTCACTTGATGGCAATGTTTATAAGACACTGGACGCAGTACAGTAAACTACACATGGCCAGCAGATAAAACTTTTACATACTGCAGGTAATTTCTAAATAAATGAGATGCAATCGGACATTTAAATGTTTACGAGGACCGCGCCGGCCAAAACCGCAAAACCGTAGTGGATTTAGCGATTAATGCAATTATTTGTGATGCATATTACAAACATACTGCACTCTAAACTGAAAACAATACAACATCGTTGTCAGGGAAACCCTTCAGTTGTTTTTAACATAGCTGATGTTAAATGTAAGCTTTAATTTATCGTTAGCGAAGGCGTAAATCTGGCTGAAATTTTACGCCGACTCCGCTCACAGTCCCAAGAAATTACAAGTATTTGACTGCTAACCGTTTTAAAAATGGCCGAGCGATAGTTCGTGACAATTCAGGAAGAGCGGGAGCTTCAACTGCAACTGCCACTAGAATCATTCCTGGTGTCATTACACGTATTGTTGGTTTTCTCCACTATTTCACAGACAGTTAGTTAGCGATTTGCATTGGCTAAAGCTTCAACACGTTTATTGACAACAGGAATTCCTTTTATTGCGTTTAAGCCTCCTCTTCCTGGATTGTCACGAAAAGTTTCACGATCATTTTAATAACGGTTAGCTCATTCAAATACTTGTCACTTTTTAAGCGGATTTTCTTGAAATTGTGAGCTAAGTTTGCGTGAAATTTCAGCCAGTATTTAATGATCTACGACGGTACAGTTGGCATTTACATTGGTCATGTTTATAACAAGCTAACGGTTTCCATGACAACGGTTTTGCATTGATTAGAAAAAATATGCTTTCTGCCAACGGTTAAGGCTTCGTACATGGAAAAGGTATCGCTAGCAAACATAAATCGCAAATTTATTCACATTGCAAGAAAAAATTAAAATGTTTCATGGTGGTTATTTACCTATAAAACCTTTGTCCTACACCGTCATGACTCGAAAAAGTCCATTGACACAATATTATGGTCTGCATTGCATAGCTAATATTATTATTATTACGCCTGCCTGGTACATAATTCATGTGGCAAAACGGTAATCTAGTAATGACTAGTTGGTCCAGTTTAGTACTGTTCAAAAGGCGTCCAACGTTTGTTGCCTTGGTATTCGTATAAGAGCTACTGAACTCCCCTGAAAGTGGCCCCAGGGGCGGTATTCTCCACTCCTGGCTAGGAAAACCCCGGCCACTTTTCTTGCGGCGGTCAGGAGATGGTGCTTTAGTAAAGAAAAATTAAATTAAAATACTGGCAACAACGCAGAATCCAAGACGTTTTAGTTATTAAATACGCCCCGTATTTAATCAAAACAACTAAAACGCCTTGGATTCTGCGTTGTTGCCAGTATTTTAATTTAATTTTCTTTACTAAAGCGCCATCTCTTGACCGCCGCAAGAAAAGTGGCCGTGGTTTTCTTAGCCACTCTGTACATATATGACGTCATTGCATTTCATTTTCTATGCAATGGCGTCATATAAGCATACAACAAATTTGACCCCCTTACCCCCTTAATTATTTTAGATTGCTTAGGAAACACCCTGCGGAGTTAATTTCTAACTGTCCCACCATAACAAGACGACGGGCTCTTGCATATCGGCAAAATGTTTCACTGTAACACGACGGCCGACCCTTGCATCTCGACTCAGTTTATTGATTGTTTAAAGCAAACGTTTATGTAACTCTCACCACTGTTGGTATAATTTGGTTATTTGTGGCTTACTTTAATTTGAGCGGGTCGAAAATGTGTATTTATAGCACTGACATGGGCATCTCGCATAGCACATTTTATACGATTTCTGTCAATAACAGACAATTAATATAATAATACCACACAGAACATTATTACAATTTTAATAGAAACATCATTCATTACTAGGACTGCGATTTTTGAGACTTTTATTTTAAAAAGCTTCTCGGGACTTTTATTACTAAAAATCTTTTATAGAACTAAATCAATCGCTATATAATTCATATAAATAAGACTGCGGTTCGTGGTCCGCTACAATACCAACTTAAGTAACTTATTTATATTTTATAAAGCGTGGGGCATTGCCCACGGATTCCGCTTGTTGTAATCTATTATCACTGAATAGCGATTTCGGGTTTTAACGTTTTATCGATTGCCGTTTATTAAATAAATGCATCAACTTCCAAAATTCATATAAGCCACAAAGAAATAAATAAACCACATTTTTCGAAAAATTACTAGCACGAAAACCAGAACTCGAAATAGAGTGTATCCAAAGCCAACCTTCAAATATTAATGCCATGAAATCTCACTTACTCACTTAGTTTTTATGCCAAGGTTTTGCTATTTTTAGCAAACAATTACGTCATCGCTTGTGAATACAGAGTGATCACTTTCATTTATATGGCACCAAACCCATCTATAATGTATGTACAAATAAAACACTTAATTACGTCAACAATATTTATTTTAATCTTATACGAATTTCGACATGTTTACATGTCATTATCAGAGACAAGATTACGAGTAAACAGTAGATGTTGCTATAAAAACAATAGAACGTGATGACTAAATCTTATTGGTTACCTATCTATGTCTTCAGATGATTTGATTTCTTATCTCAAAACGCCCAATAATGGGGAATTTAAGATATCAATTTGTTCTAGACAAGCCCTTTATTTACCAAACATTCCTATTCGTGTATACCAATTACCACTTGTCGACTAAATAGTTAAATATCTGTCTCGTCATTGGAAAGTTACGTTTGTTTACTTAGCGAGACTTATGGAGAGGACATGCGAACGATTCGAGGTCGCATTCCGCATTCGTCTTCCCTTTTGACTTGTGATCGGTTTACCGACTTTCTCTGGGAAATTGGCCAATGCAAATTGATGTTGGTCCACACAGCTTGACCAGAATATGGTCTTGATTAGCTGATATTATTCTTAACCTGGAGTAAAACGTAATCTAACATTAAATTATGTTTACAAGATGTTTAAGCAAACTCTGAAGATCGGGATTAGTGGGATTGGGATTAACCCTAGATAAACATAACCGTCAGCTCGTTTCACACTTCAACAACAACAAATTTGTAATATTCGGGAATAAAAAAAATGTTTTCCAACATATTTATTGGTACAATGACCAGTTAATGTTGCATTCCCTTAACCATGGTCGTTAATCGAATGCTGTTGGAAATATGATAACAAAATGCAATTACGCAGAGATCAAGGTCATCTACAAAGTCAGGTCAATATTACCTAGTTCGGCTGGACGGCTGACCTTTGTGGATGGTGAGTGCATTCTCGTAGAGTCAACAGGCATCTTTATTTTTTCTGATTAATGATCGCTAATAAAATAAATATATGAAGAATTTAGCAAAGAAAAAGTTAGATACTTGCCCAGAATACGTGGGAAATTAGTGCTGATATTGGAATCCTTTATATTAATACTAATGTGAAGAGACCAAAGAACTTTTGTTATTACCGTGTGTCCACGAAACTGCGGAACATCCAAAAAAAGCTATGTGAACTTTTGAAACAAATGTATATTAGCGTCTAGCCCCTTGGATTACAGCCGATCCTATCTCACATCACTTGCGCACCTCCTCTGCATGCAGCTGAAATGTATGTAAACCACAACTTCGTAGCGGCACAGATGGATATGCGGGTGTGTTCGGGTGTACTACTTTTTTACTGCATAAGTAGTTGCGGGGTCGAATCTCGGTTGGGACCATAATTTTTTTTTATTTTATAGTTTTTCTTAAAACACTGTTGTTGCGTTTTGCTGTTTACGCGAGATTATTTGTTAAGAACAGTTATATTTTTAAAGAAAAAATACGAAGACAAATTTGCATTCACTCACTGATTGATGGCATACCAACACGCAAGTCTGGTAATAAATTAAAAAAAAAAAGGATTTGTTGTTTTCTATTGAATGCAATTTATTAGCAATGAAAAAATCGGCTTTAACAATGCAAATCTCGATGTAAATATCACACTCGCACATATGCGAGCCAATATTAGATGATATTGCGCAATTCAGGATCGGCTGTAAGCCCAAGGGGCTAGACGCTATTCAAATGTATTACCATTCTTGTTCTTTCATAGGTAAATAATAAAAAGAATTGTCAATTTTGTTTGTATTTACATATCACGCGTCCCTTGTCAATGTTAGTCCTTGAAGTGGTTATTGTTTCGAGATCTATTTTACCGATCTACAGCAGAACAGCGCTGGAACAAACGTTACGTTTGCTCTTCACGTAGCATACAAACAACCCAAGTAACGTATGTCGTGTAGTAGCTGCATAAAACATTTGTGGATCTTTTCCCAAAACGAACGAAGACTGTTCCCTACGTTCCGCAGTTTCGTGGACACACGGTATAACAAGTATTTAGGTGGGCATCAACTACCACAATTATTAGTCCCCACCTAACATGCGAGAGCAAACAAACATGACAAACGCGGCATTCGAACCCAAGACGGGTTGGTTGCTAAGCGGATGCTCATCCACTTACTTATCGCGGCCTACTCTGTTTAATCGTCAAACTTCAAAATGGGATTCGGGTTGAAATTCAAATTTGAAAAATATTACACCTAACGGAAACAGCATCAACTACAGATTTTGAAAAGAAAACATTAAATATTAGGTTAAAAGCTCTTATCAATGACCATGGAAAAATCTTAAGTAGTTAAAAATAGACAAACTAATTTACAGATAAGCACCACTGTCTTGTAAGAAGTAGTAAATAGATAAGGACCATGCCTTATGTACGGTGGTTTAAAAGGAAAGGCATACAAATATACAAAAACTTGGAGCGTGTAAACTATCGATTTATTTGTATGGTGTAAAATTGATTTTTCCTATAAAAATTACCTAAACAAAACGGCAACTCCGCACGCCATATAATATTATGTCATAGTGTTGTTACTTGAGTGGTAGCGTCGCTCACATTATATATAATTACGTTCACTTAACAAGAGTGCGATAAAACTTTTAAACTGTGTAGCATGCATTTCAGCGCAGAATATGCCTACCTATGAAAACGTTATTAATCACATTACGTAATTTGTATTCAATTTGTATCTACGATTACGTAGCGAACAATTTTTTTTAAATTATAAATAAACTATTTTTTGCGTACTCATTCTACAAACAAAATGGAACATAGCTGTCCAACGTCAGCAATCAAAATATACATTTTCGTCACTGCCACAAAGAAAAACACAAGCTCGGGTCAAATTTATAATTAACATAATACACCCAACCAACTCAACCATGTGCACGCGCATAAAGAGGAAAGACAGCATTCATCAGTGAGCGAATACAACTTTATTTTCGTATTTTTCTTTAAAAAGACTACCTGCTCAAAACTATAACCTCGCGTAGACCGCCTAGACCGACAACATTGTATTAAAATGTTAATAAAATGCGAACATATTGTAAAGGTGCGCTGCCCGAGAATAAATAATTTGTATCTGATTTTGATTTAATTGTATTGTATTATACTTTAAAGTGGGAGCTCCCCGAAAACGTAATGCACTTGTCTAATAACTTTGATTTATTTACAGGAATATTATATTTCTTTCAGCAAATACGGGCTTTAATTAACAGTGATCACTTGACTTAGCTAAATTGCGGCGCTATTTCCATATTGGTGGGTGTTAGGGTCTAGGAAAGTTCACCGAAAACAATTCACCGAAAAACAATTCACCGAAATAGCAATTAACCGAAATACAATTCACAAGTTCTTAAATTCACAATTATTAGAAGTTTTGCATAATTATTATTTAACGAGCATGTACTTACTTTAATCGCTACTTTCTAAAATATTTGCTAATCACTCGCCACCCTTAATGACCGATAGGTAATGTTGTTATACCCGTGCAAAGTAACATTTTCAGCTTGTCATTTTGTAGTTTTAGAAAGTAGGCAGCTTTAAAGCTTATCCTAATGGCCGTTAAGGGTATAAATACATAACTGCTTTATGGCAAGTTTTATTGCGAAAGTTGTGCTGAAGTAAACGTTGAAATGGCTCTTCAGTTTATTATTAGTAAAAAGGGAAAACGCAAACTGTTGGTTGATCTAAGTTGCAGGCTTTCGCGGCCGTTGTTAATAACAGCCAGGCTTCCGGGTTGGAGCCGCGTCATCGGTGCTAGAACTGCCGACGTTTCGTCCTCGGTTGCACGGGACCTCTTCAGGGCTGTGGTCACTTTGGAATCTGGAACACAACAACAACAACAGTTGTGTTCCAGATCCCAAAGTGACCACAGCCCTGAAGATGTCCCGTGCAACCGAGGACGAAACGTCGGCAGTTCAAGCACCGACGACGCGGCTCCAACCCGGAAGCCTAGCTGTTGGATGATAGTCATTTACACTTTAAAGACAAACAAGTTGAAACACGAACATATTGGAGCTGTGAATACTACCAAAAAGTTAAATGTCGTGCGCGTGTGATAACAGTGGATGAGTCTAAGTTTAAGTAAAATTTAAAAAAAAACAAAGTAATAAAGCAACAAAAAACAAAGTAATAAAACGACAAAGGAATCAATTTCCAACTTTTAAGCACGCCAGAATTTTTCTGCCAATCCTAAGCCTGGATAAAGTGTGAAGGAAAGTTGAAAATAGCACAATTTTCCAAATTATAATTTCGGTGAATTGTATTCGGTGAACTTTCCGGCACCCCATATTGGTTGCCGCAAGACGCTCTTTTCGCGTGTTGTTGTTACACATTTGTACGTAATCAATCGCTGTTATTGGGTTAAGTTCTCAGGCGTATTGAAAAGCGGCGCTATTGTCCTTCGGGAATTAGGCGTAACGCCCAAGGCGCTGTTAGGACTAGACCTAATCAGGCTGAGAGAATTGCGTACAAATGAGTGATAGCACACGGTGTTCCTATGAAGAGCATCCAGTTACTTACGTAAACTGCACAATACTCGACTTTTCTAAACAGTCCTAAAATAGAAGTATCAGTATAGGTAAAACTGGGGTAAATATTTGGATTGGCAACTTTACTCGATACAACTGACCGGCAAATTATATATAAATGGTTCTCGCACTCCTAACACCAATATTTGCATCACATAAATAAATACATTCTTCAAAAGGTTTACTGTTGTTTAAATCAGCTTAAAATCTTATCCTTTTTAACCTCGATAAAGACAGGGTAAATCAGTCATGAGCAATAATTAAAACACAACGTAGGTCCGACACCGATCATCGAAAATAAATAAGTAATCAAGCATAAATACTTGATAAATTTTAAATAATACATTTAAAATTTGTAAATAAAAATTTCTACGGTATTGCACGATCGCAATATACGCTCAACAATGAATAAGACGCTTCGGTCCTATTTTATGGCCGCCTAGATACCCCGACTCGATTTTGCGTATT
Source organism: Ctenicera cuprea (assembly GCA_958336395.1). Lineage (NCBI taxonomy): Eukaryota > Metazoa > Arthropoda > Insecta > Coleoptera > Elateridae > Ctenicera > Ctenicera cuprea. The sequence continues at coordinate 11,827,403 of OY284495.1, read as the reverse complement.
TTTAAACTCCGAATCCAGGAAAACATTATCGTATCGTAGAAATTTCGGGGTCAACAAACTGGAACCATCCGAATAACTTGACCATGTATGCCGGTCATTAACACGAACAAAACAATTATGTATAAAATATAGAACAGTATCACGCATATTTCAAGCAAATCAAATTTGTACTCAAACGCACAAACTGGTAACAAGTTTCTTGAAAACATTCAAAGAGCTGTATCTAGGCAAAGAAACATTTCCGGGTTAAGGCTCGTAGAACTTTTGGACGTTTTCAGTCTTCTGTACAATATTCCGGGACCACCGTATATTTTAACTTAGAACTTTCTTTATTCTGCAACTCTAGTAAGTTCTTTTTGTGCTTCCCAAAATCATCAATAGCCAACTCATAATTAATTTTCGTTGAAAACATCAACCAATAATACTACCTTCAAGTTAAGACCTTCGCAGCAGTGTTTTTGTGGCATTAGTCTACGACACTGTCAGCGCGTTTTAGCGAGACAAAATCCCAAGTGAAAAACACTTGAGGGGCTGAACCCACCATTCGCATCTTGCTGATCAGATTTATTCGAACAAAAATATGTATCTGTTCAGTATCGTATCTGGACACTAATTAGGCCTCCTAATGCAAAATCCATTGTCTTCTGCGTCGGTTAAAGGCGCCAACCTCACGTACATTATACGAACTCGTCCCATTCCAAAGCTCGTCGAAATTGGACCATTCCTTCGGAAAAAGGAGGGAATAAGAGGGGAAAGTGAGTAAGATAACGGACTAAGAAGAAGAAAGGAAGGAGTGAGTGGTGGGAGGAAGAAGAGCAAGAGGTGGGAGAGGGTACAGTTGAGGATGAGAAGGAAAAGAGTTACGAATGGAAGCGGAAAGTGTTAGAAGTAGGAGGAGAAAAGGTTAGGAGTGGGAGGGGAAAGAGTAAGAAGTGGGGGGGGGGAGTAAGAAGTGGGAGGGAAAAGAGTAAGAAGTGGGAGGGGAAAGAGTAAGAAGTGGGAAATAAAGGAGGGAAAGTAAAAGGTAGAAGGAGATTAAGAATGAGAGGAAGAGTAGGAGTGGGAGAAGAAAAGTAAAGGCTGGAAAAGAGAAGAGAAAGGGAAGAATAAGAAGTGGAGAAGGGAACGGTAGGAGTAAGGGAGAATCGAGGTGGGAGGTTAAAGCGTAAAGAGTGGAAGATGGAAGAGCAAGAGATGGAAGAAGAATAAGATGAAACGAGTAAGGGGGTAGAAGACAACGAAAGGGTAACGAAACCACGCACACTCATACACAAAGAGGCACTTTTTTACAGTTTTGTTAGGTTATTTGAACTACAATACATGGTGTGCTTTCTGCTGAAGTGCATGTGAGCGGAGAGACCATATGTTGATTTTAGTCTAGCACAATTTGTGTATATAATATACAATCTAAATTAATTTCTAGATTTCTTATAGAAAGAACAATTCTATTAAAAGGTCCATACATAACGTAACTGGATGTTTGCGCAAATAAAAACTCGCCACAGGCGTTCCTGGCACAGCGCCAATACTTTACGTAACGACATTAATATTGTTCACTATTTCTAGTTCCAGCTTGCTAAAAAAATTAGGCAAATTTTTCAGTTGATTAGAGAGCAGGAGAGGATTTTACCCCTCAAATTTGGGCATGCTCTTCTATAATCCCTCCTTTCCTGCGTGAAACGTTTCCCTTAACACACACGACTTATATTTTTACTGCATTTCGATAATTACAGCAACATCTCCGGTTGACATGTCTTCGGTAACATCTTCATTTTGTTGAATTCCTTGCTCAATTGCCTCTGGGTTTATGATATGAATCTTGCAACTTAACCAACCTAAAATTGCGTTGTTGATGCTCACAGTTAAAGAACTTGGTCAGAAGAAAACACCACCAAAATTTGTTTTTCAAAACTATTGACATCAAAATAATAAACACCAAGGAAACATTTCAAATAATTTAATCAACTCCACATTGTTGCAGAATATCAGGTTTCATAACATAGTTGACCTTATTATCAAGTGGCAGTATACGTAACGCGACGACTTTCCAATCCGAATATAGAGGGTGGACCATATAAAATCAAAACGCCATCTGTTAACTGTTTCCAATAATAATAGTGCTCTCTTTGTCTAGCGGCAGGCATACTTGCTTTTAAACCGGATGGGTCGGGGTCGGATCCTGATGTTTGGCATAGGTACCTCCATGTATTTGTCAATGTGACATATTTCGAAGGACACCCTACAATTGTAGGGTGTCCTTACTCCTTGTCGTAGATATTTGCCATACTGACTGTTCAGAGGTTTGGCCAAATCAACAATAAAAAAATATAAATAAAAACTGTTATCGGAAAATTTTCACTGTTAATTAACGCAACTGGCCTATCGGCCGCAATGGCTGCTTGGAATAGTTTTGTTATATCTGGAACGTGACTTTTACATCAACGATTAACATTAGGATTTTCAGAAGTGGTTGTAGATTGAATTTAACAACGCATTCCTTCCTTCGTATGTAGAGCTTTTCGATGTTATATTGATTGCGTGTTTTCGAAATGTAAGTCTGTGTGGCTTTCAGGTCAATCACATCATTGATCACAACCTTTTACAGAAAAGCAAACGATCTTTTGATGTCAACGACGCTTTCACAATAGCAAATAACCATATAAACAAACACACGACACATTACCACTGCTATCAAGACACAAAATAAGACAACTCTGTACAGCAATAGTAAGAATATAAAAATCAATTTGTGATCCACGTTCAAAACTTACCCCCTTATTTAAAATAACATGGATGTTTTCTTTCTGAAGGTCTAAAATAATCGACAACGACATCTATGGACTATGCCAGTTTCCAGTTTGAATATCTGCAGCAAAAGAAAAATAAGTTTAAATAATAAATAATACTACAAAATAAAACCAAGAATAAATAGCAAACGTTTATCTGTCCTTTTCTGAGATAGCAACATAAAAAGACCAAATCAACTAAAACACAGGATGTACGGAAATGATCTGGAATAATTTAATTAAGAAGTCTTCAGACCAAATCATGTCGATTTAAACCAACTTACTTATACAGGCTGTTTCAAATTCGAGCCCCACCATGAGGATCTCGCTTATTTGAAGAGATAGAGAGTTGGTTAAATTAAGGCAAAGTTGCCGAATTGTATGCCTAACTGTTACCATTGTTCATTTTCGACTATCAACTTCTTTTTCTCTTATGGTCGGCATTTTAAATTTTTTCATATTTGGATAGAGTTTTTAATTCTGATTTCAACGATGTGTCACACTTTGCATTTTGTTGAAGTTTTGAGCATTTTATTAGAGAAAATAAAAAATTCATAAGAGTGTCATGGAAAGATCACGTCATTTAATTTATTTTGAAAAAATCTAGTAGGCCATGAACTGATGAAAGTAAAACAAAACACTTCTCTTATTTACTTTTACTTTTAGATACATTAAGTACGCGAAAACGCCTGTATATATACAAAAGCGCTTGGTTACGGAGCTAAAGTTTCACCAAGTTTAATTATTTTTCCAAGAAATTTTTCTGGGGATGTTACAGGAATTATTTCGAGGGATTTTTTGCTAGGGCTTCACTTTTTTTTTCGGTGCTGTTTTTCCCGGGGTTTTATTCGGCTTTTTTACGGAAATTTTTTGACCCATGTTCTCTAAATTGCCAGATTCACAAGGTCTTTACAAGATTTAAGTAAGCACTGGCGCAACGACACTATCTATATATTAAATCCTAATCCCTTGACCCTGTACGACGGACTATACTCTACATCTCGACACAGCTTATTTATTATTATTTTTGCCGGTACCGATGTTTATGTAACAGTCGCGTATTATTTATTTTATTTAGATGTAAGGGGGGGGGCACTTGTTTAGTTGTATACATGTTCATTTACTGTCTGATTTTGCATCGGTATTATTCTACAGAGTGGCTAGGAAAACCCCGGCCATTTTTCTTGCGGCGGTCAAGAGATGGCGCTTTAGTAAAGAAAAATTAAATTAAAATGCTGGCAACAACGCAGAATCCAAGACGTTTTAGTTATTAAATACGCCCCATATTAAATCAAAACAACTAAAACGTCTTGGATTCTGCGTTGTTGCCAGTATTTTAATTTAATTTTTCTTTACTAAAGCGCCATCTCTTGACCGCCGCAATAAGTGGCCGGGGTTTTCCTATACACTCTGTACATACAGAATATGCAGAAAAAAGGCTTAATATTTCAGATGCACAATATTTATGTATAATAAGTATACTTTACATGTAATATTCTACATGCCCAATCTCCAAGAAAATACTGGTGAAATACATTGCGACTCCGAAAACAAAACCTTCGATTCGTCTTATCGCCCTCTATTGGCACCTGTGTGCAAATCCCAAAATTCCGTTCATAAATAAACAAGAGACCAAAAAAATTTAACTTCCTGTTTCCGGTTCCGGATCATTTTAAAAAGAACTGTTTTCCTTGATAAATTTTTGTTATATCTCGCCAGGTATTTCAAATTTCGTCAAAATCGGTCCAGTAATTCCAAAGGTTTCAAACGTCACACACAGAAAACAATTTATCGGCAAGGGGGGAGTAATAGGTATGGTGTACACCCTAAGTCACACCCAACATCAAACGCGCTTGTGCGAAAGCAGCCAAAATCAATAAAGGCTTTTTCCGTCATGTAAGTAGTAAGTAGAGAAGATGTGGTCAAAACTGTAAAACTATACCGACGTAAATTCGTTATCAGTGAACTTTGGATGACAGCTAGACGGGTACATATCATAACGACGCTGTTAAAAGTTTGAAAATTATAACCACTTTTCTCCCGGTTGATCTAAAATTCTAAAGGGTCCTCTTTCCAACGCAAACTACGATGTTTTCTCAACAAAATGAATTTTGCCTCTCGTGGGCTTCGTTCGTAAGGTAAAAAGGGTCGTCATCCCTTTTAACCCAACCCTTAACGTCGTCCCCAAACCGCTATACCCTTTCCTAAAAGAAGTTGAACTTCATTAAAAATTGAATAAAAAACGGCGTTCAATCTTGTTTAGATTGGCTAGAACGATACAGAAACATTCTATTGTTTCTCAAATACCGGGTGTCCCAGAAGTTACTGACCCGTTTTAATTGCAAATATCTCCGAACTCAGAGGCGATAGGAAGATGCGGTTTTCACTGAACAATTTCTTTTTAAATAAAGTTTTTTTCGGTATAAATGTTCATTCAGTAGTCTTATACAGGATATTTAAAAAAAAAGGTCTTTTGCAATTGCAAATATCGTCGACCCTGTATATTTTGATACTATCTGAAAGGTGAACTCTTCCTCTTTCCGAAAATGTACAATTTGTTACAGTTGAATTGAAAAATGAGCGAGTTATTTGGTTTTTAAGGATGGTCGTTCATTAGGTACAGATTTCTAATCAATGTTGATCCTTAATAAGTTTTGACATTAGAAATCCGATAACTACCTATTTGTAGAAAATAACAAGACAAAATTGAAAGATGAATACCTATTTTTACTAAAAATTAACATTCTAAATTAGCTACATTAACAGAAATCTTTAAGATGTTAAGTGTTGTCCATTGTGGTCTATACATTTTTGCAGCCTGAACAAGAAATTGTCAAAAGATTTTCGCAACATTTCCGGGGTAATTTCTTGAAATGTTCGGACAATGCTACATCGCAGTTGTTCCAGAGTCTCTGGGATATGATTATAATATCTATCCATCCATACATATATCAAAGCTCAAAGGTTTTTTTTCTCAGGTTCCTCCAGCGGCTACCGCTTCACCAATTTGGACCTTTTTTTTCAATGAAAGGTCTCTATCCTCAGATGGAACATGAAACATTTTTATATTTTTATTCTACGTCGATTTTTCAAAAATAATTATTTTAATTTATGATATATATGAAAGTCTGCTAGACGCGCTTCACTTGAGGCGACATCTACACTATCGCCGTGTCTCATTATTGGAACTAATGCATCACGTGACTTAGCATTTCGCCGGTTCTGTCAACGCTCAGTCTGTCAGTGCATTGTGCGCTGGGGTAACACTAGTCTTTGATAAAAGATCGTATAAAAAAGTTTGGAATCGTCAGATCTGGTGAGTGGGCAGGCCACTCAATTGGTCCGGCTCTCCCAATCCACCTATCTCCAAATATTTCTGCAACAGAATTTCTAGCCACAAGTGAATAGTGTGGCGGCGCACCATCCTGCTGAAAGTAAACAGAGTTTATGGCGGCATCTTGTTCCAGTTGTGGGTATAAGTAATTTTCTAACATGTCTGTGTAGACATTACCAGTAATTCTCAGTTCTTGGAAGAAGTACGGTCCATATATTTTTTCTTTAGAAACACTACACCAAACGTTCAACTTCGGTAAATCTCTTTCGTATTCCTCAATTACTCTTGGAACGCAGCCTCATCTGACATTATAAACAGAACATTGGGTACTTCTCTATATAAAACTAGTAAAGTCTCCGAAAAAAAAAGTCTGAAAATCTCTTTCATAAATTTTTTGGTTCATTTGAATTTTATGAGTTAATACCTTCATACATCTCTGAACTTCGGATTTAGAAAATCCAGTTGTACTTGCTATTTTGCGAATAGATATTCGATTATTGTGTTCTTCTGATGTTTCCTGAATACGCAGGAGTCTATTTAAAAAACCATCAGCATCACGTGTTTGATATTTCTTCTCTTCCAGAGAGCCACTTTGCAGAAATGCAGCGTGCCACTTTTTTATGCTGTTTTTTGACGGTGGATTTTTCCTAAATACCGCACGAAATCTTCTTTTAGTATCAACAATCGATTCATACTTAGCACACAACACAGTTTTTGATCTTTCAATTAAAGTATATCGGACCATTATTGAAAAAAAAATTAACAACAGCCGTTTAAGAATTATTCAAATCAGAATTAATTACTTTGGCAGTTCGTTGTGTCAGTTCACTGACATTATAAAAATTCCAAAGCATGCTTTAACATTAACACCCGTAAATAGCTACACCTATATAAAAGCCTATCGTTAAAAACCAAATAACTCACCCTTTTTTTAATTCAACTGCAACAAATTGTAAATTTTCTGAAAGAGGAAGAGTTCACCTTTCAGATAGTATCAAAATATACAAGGTGTTCTGTTAAAAAAATCGACGACATTTGCAATTGAAAAAGACCGTTTTTTTTAAACACCCTATATAAGACTTTACTGAATAAACATTTACACCAAAAAAAAACTTTTTATTTAAAGAAATTGTTCAGTGAAAACCGCATATCTCTATCCCCTCTTAGTTCGGAGATATTTGCAGTTAAAATGGGTCAGTAACTGCTGGGACACCCGGTATTATCACAAAAATCAACGAAAAGTACACAAATGCTAGACACAAACAATCATTATTAATGATTGGCACTTAGAATTCACATTGCGAAGAATGTAAGAATGTAAGAAACACTACATAGCGCCAAGAGGGCGCTTAATTTTCAGTAAACATATAAATATATCGACTCAAGTAACACATTAAAAGTTTAAGTACCCCATTCAGCATTGAAATGGTAGAAACTTTTCCTTGGGCAGGGTCAAAATGATTATCAACACATCAAAACAATGCCAAAAAATGGGCGAAACAGGTCGCTGGTACTTTCCCATACCTTTTACGTTTTAAATATTCTCGCGTTAAGCATTGATGGAAATTTATATGGTACAAGGCCGCTGCAGACACGAGGCGTTGGTTACTTACGGGCTGCGCGCGCTCTTACTACGTGAAAGGCGCCAAGATATTTAATGAGCTAACGAAAATAGTTATAACTGCTTTATTTATACAGTTATCAAAAAATATTTTTTTTTATTAAAGCTTATTGATAGGCGTAGTTAAAATCACGTAGCTGCCGGGAAACACGTTGTTGATATTAAAAAGTATCGTTTTTTTTGCTTAATTTTTAAAATAGTTGAAAATTCTTGCTGATCCTAATAAAGTGCTTGTATTTGAATAAAAAATTAATCAATTTTAAAATTTTCAAAAATTCCTAGAGGGCGTCAGAGTGAAATTTGCGAAATTAGTAAAGAACAAATTTTGTAGTTCATTGCAAGCTCTATCGGCTCAGAAAGTTATAAAATGGTGTGGGCAGTTTTTGAGGAAATTTTTTTTGAAAATGTCTAAAACTTTGAACCGCTGGTATATTTCCAATTTTCATTTTTCCAAACATATTTTTACATCACTTGATTATACTTATTAAGGGCTATCAAATAATATGATAATTTGTATTGTTTGGATATTTTGTTTTTGAGTAACCGAGCATTAAAGTTAAAATTTTCAAACATACGTAGCGGCCTTCATTTCGAAGATACAGCACTTGAGAAAAAGGCATTTGATTTTTCTTTCGACGCACTACAACCCTATGTATTCAAAATATCTAAAAAGTGTTTAGAAAAAAATCAAAACAAAAAAACTGGTCTAATTTCCGTTTCTGGTTTCGGTTCCGATTAACGACCCTACAAAGAACTACCTGCAACTAAAAAGCTTCCACACACCAAATCTTATTAAAATCGGCCAAGGGGTTCCCGAGATATAGGGAAACGAACGCTACACCCACGGGCAGACATTTTTTAAAAACAAGTTTTTTGGTTCCTTGGACCCCAAAACGCGTATTTCCGTTAAAATCTGACATGCGAAAATTTGCATGAAATCATAACTTTGTGTGCAAATCCTTTCAGATTTTCTTTTCTAATGAAATGAAACATTGTGATCAAATTTTACATTTTATATAATAATATATTTATGGATTATAAATTTCGAGGGGAACCCCAACAGCTTCCTTTTTACAAGGTGAATTGTCTTAAGCGTGTAATCGAGGCCAGTACAGCTCTGAATTGAAACCAATTTTTGTTACAACGAAAAGTTCCACGGTTCGTAGGAGGCGGCAGGTTAACGACCTCGCGCATAGTAACAAGTCGCCTCGCGCTTGTTCCATAACCGCTAGGCAAAAGCGAAAAACATCTTGAGTGACCGTCTTGTTTTTGGGTGTTAAAATTTGCCCAAGACCAACAAAAAATGTTATATATAAAAAAAAATCGATAATCTGAAAATGTTCTCGTCTATTATAGAAAAAACTTTCAATTATTTACCAACTTCATCCCCACACACGAAAAATAAATTGAAGAACTTTAAGTGAACAAAAATGACGTATGACTGATCTACTACTGCATGCTTGTTGGCATGACACCTGTCAAAAATAATCATTGTGAACATTTCAGGTAATTGTACCGACCAATCTACGTATTGCTGAAGTATCGGTTAAAATAACGTTGAAAATTAAAGGGCTCCTACAATGAGACCCTGCAAAAATAGCAAAATTTTTATTTATGTTCTTCCTGACATTTTTATTTTTATTTTATTATTATAATAAATTACAATAAAGTTTTTACTCAAGTATTTAAAAAGGAAATTTAAAAAAATGCAACCTCTTTATTACGTATTATTGCCGGTGTTGTTATAAAAAACATTTTCGAGTAATTGAAAAAAACACCGCAATCACTTTTTGCTTAGTAAAAATGTTATTAGAACATGAATAAAACCTGCAAAATAATCTTGAAAACGGAAATTTTATGGGAATCGAACCCGGGTCCCTAGCAATGGTGAGCAAATGCTCTAACTAAAGACCACTACAAGCAAATAGGCGCTTTACTGTTTTCCTTATGTATGTCCTCGATATTAAGACAAGCATGTAAACTGATAAAATTTTGTAAACAACTAACTTGGATCCTAACCAAACAACATGGTTAAAATGCTACGCAAATGCCGACCATGACGACATAAGTCCGCCCGCCCATACGAAGCTTATAAGGCTCACTTTATTCTTTTGATAGTAAGTCACTTGTAATTTATTTCATTGAGATCGACGCCAAAATTGCTTTTTGTAAGCAGATTTAAAATCCAATTTTCTCTCAGTGGCTAGCTTGCCAGTGCCGGCTGGTAACTTTTGTCGAAATAACGTCATCGGATAACGTACTGCGTTGTTTACCGGAAATTTAAATTTGGACGTGGACGACGGGTAGGTTATGTATAAGTTTCATATATTAGCATCTGCTATCAATAGACGCCATGGCTCAATGCGTATGCAGCGTTGTGAGGCAGCAGTGGTGAAGAGTTCGAAATTGCATTACTTTTTGCAAATGATATTACACGAGTTATTTTTCATTGTGTACGTGGCGGAATTTGACTGCTTATGCTTCCTTGGATGTATTTAATAGAACAGTTACGCCCGCTAGGGCGCGAGCTATTAGCGTCCAACCAAGTGCACAGTGTCGACCCACTGACAGCCAACAGCCAAACAAACTAATTATTAGTTGAGACAAAAAAGGAAAAATGTATGCTGCTGGACTGCTGATAAAATAAGCATATCACGTTATAACGTGACGTCATACAGGCAAAATGTTGCCAGCCGGCACCGGCCGTCTAGTACCAGCCCTTTATTTAAATTAAAGTTAAATTGGGTGAGTGGTGGTAACTCAGAGGTTAGGCCAACCGTACTTGTTCGCCTGTGTAGAGGCTTCCCGAACTTTTCGGCTTCTAACTACACTTGTACTACTTGTATTCTTACATGCGTCCCAAGTCTAAGTCATTTGTTGAAAACTATGCCCTATTCTGCACTGCGCCATATTAATTTACAGAAATAATCTCTTATTCATAGCAATAACAGAGAAGGTCGTGATTTGAGTACAGCTTCGTCTTTCCAAGGCTCATTCTATTGAACTGTAAATGAAGATGCACATATAAGCCACAAATTTAAAGTGCCTATATTAGCTTTACATAATTTCACACACAAACATTAAATTGAAAAGTTTTGGAGCGTAACCGTACCGGCCAACACTTGTAAATGCACTTTCTTTACGGAAGCTTCGAAATTTTAAACCATGCTGATCTGTCCTTGAAAGTAATATTACTATTTCACTCAGATCAACTAACACAAAATATAGCCCACACCAATACCAATACTTTTGAAGCCAAGAATAAATAAAAATTATTAGATAACTACAGGAGGCGTGCTACGTGAAGCCCTAGCGCTTGACCTTTCGCCTTTAATAATGCTGGTTTGACGAGAAACTTCCACTCAAAATTGTAAAAAATTGAAGGCGGTAGCCATTAGGCAATACTTTTGTTAACAAGTAGGGTTAAGTAATTCAAGTAGGTGCGGAACAAAATGGCGGCATTGTAATAGGTATTTTTGTTTAGAGGTGCTCCATTGAGCTAACAAATTATATATTACCTACAAAGAACTACATTAAAAGGCTCTTGTTACGACCACGCTACACTAAACATACATAAATTGACGTAGTAATACAAAACTTAACCGTAAAAGTTAAAACTTGGTTATCTGCCAATAATCAGTAATCCTCACCTGATACGCCACTGGCTTAAGCTTCACTTTCCACAATCAAACAATAATTATACGTCATTTTTTCCTTACATTTAGAGCAAATTATGACAATCCTTGCACACAACGCCACTGGTTTGTCAAACGAACACAGCCAACTGCGGTGCAGATGTCTACGTACCTATAGCAACCAAACCAGCGTTGCCGCGTGTACCTGCCGCCATTTTGTGATGGATACGTGTTCACCTGCTTCGGCGCAATGTACACAGAATCCCCCTCTAATTGATAAACCATGAACCTTAAAGCCAAAATTTGACTTTTTGATTAGTCGTGTGCTACCTATGTTGATGGTACCTTCCCAAGGACAACCGTATTAACAATTACAGTATCCTTGTAAACCAGAAATCAATATAACCTTGCTCTAATTTTCCTACATACGACATGTCTTCTTTTACTAGTTTTTAAAATTATTATTTTAACGGAACATTCCAAATTAGAGTTATGTAGCAAGATGGTGTTCGGCTCTACGATTTACAAAAATATTTGACGCAAAATTATCAGCCATCTGGCTCTCGCCCTTTCGTTAGGTCTGCAACTCTTACACCCCGCCCGCAGTTGCAGGCAACAATTTAAAATAAATCACAAGTTTTCTCCCTCACACATTTGACAAGGGTTCAATTTTTTGCAGACGAATATTTGATTCCCCATCTCATTCTCGCATTAAATAGGCGCCATAAGTCTGTTGCACAATCAACCCGACCACTAGGGAATAAATTAAAGTTTGTCCTCTCAAAATTAGGACAACGTCCAACGAACGGCGCCAACTGCTCTAAAAATATACAGGGCGTTCCCTGGTTTCAGGTCCATAGGTTAGGGCGTGCTAATTACAATTAAATTTATTACAACACCGTTTGTACAATTTATCCGATAGCTTTCTCCTACATGCGTTGCAGCATCCATAATGCGTTCCTCAAATTCACTCCTATTGCAGATTTTTTTGCATGAAATACCACTTTCATACGTCCCTACAGAAAGTAGTCGAGGGGGAGGCAAGGTCGGGGAAGCTAGGTGGCCAATAAACTGGACCACCTCGTCCAGTGATAATGTTATATAAAACAGTTGCCAACAACAAAAATAAATTGATAAACTACTTTCAAAGGGCCGCCTGCTATTGAAAGACTTAGTTTCAGGTGACTTTTGTGCACCATATTCGTAACCATGGTAACGAAATAATAGCACATTAATTTTCTTTTCCCTTCTTTACTTTCACAGCCATAACTTTGTAAGAGTTGAAGAATTTCGCACCCAGTTCATAGAACATTTTGTACTTGAATACGCTACTAGGGGGCAGCAGTGCCAAACGCGGTGGCAGATAAAACGTTGAGCTCCGTGATTGGCTGACATTACTTGTGCCATCCATTAAATCAATATCATATTTAGTAATTAAATTTTTTTTAATTAACATGTTAGAAAACGTAATTGTTATTCTTATTAAATTTTACATTAATTGTGATATATTTTAACAGTAACGTTTAACCTAGGTATTTTGGTAAATATTATGTATTACTATATAACAATTATTACCGCATGTAGCCCGGCTGACATCTAGCAGCTGATTTACGACACAGATTTAAAAACCCTCTATTTACTAGTGAAGGGATATTTCGAATGAAAATAATCGAATCATTCGATAATCGAATCATTCGATCATCGAAATATCTCGAGCGGTTACAAAAAACCATTCGAATGATTTTACGATTTAAAATTTAAATGGCCAAAATATGCAAAACACAAAAAACCAACTGAACAAAGACAACCAGGACGATCACCCACGAGATGGGCCCAAAGTTGGTTCTAGTTACCCATAGACAGAATAGACAGAATAATAATAAAAATACTCAAATACAAAAAAAGTTTATTAATATTTAGAATAATACTGTAAGACCGTTGATAAACACAGGTGGTACAATCAACAACAAAAATAAAAATTGTTTATATAATAAATAATAATCAGCTACCTATTGCTTTTGTTCTTGGACTCATTTAAAATAAATAATTGAATAAAACAGAATAATGTACTCGCTTTCGCCGTTTACAGAAATGTTACTCAAAAGCCAGGCCGAAATTATCGATGAAATGTGATGAAATTAATAAAAATACTATTCAAAGCTGAAAGACTACGCTGTTTTACTGAGCGGCCCGAAAAAGGACGATGAGAACGAAAATTTCTTCATAGGGACATTTGAGAAGCAGGCGGAGAGCGCTTTTACTACTTTTTACCGCATAGAAACATCCAAATGATTGTAACCGAAAGAATCATTCCATTATTATGTTTTCGAATGGTAATATTTCGATTGTGAAATTCATTCGATTATGCCCATCACTACTATTATTGTCTAATTATAGAAAATTAGAGCAGTTACACAGTTAGGAATCAACAACCTTGAACTAGTACAATTTAACCCCACTTTATTGTGTGTATTATGATATATCTGAGATAACTAACGCTCGAGGATGTTTGGGACCGATTCCCACCTTTATTTTTGACCTTCCTAGGCGTCCGGCTGGACTTAAGAACGCAAATAAGGTAGAGATAAGAAGGGCGTATCTTTTCCTCGCGGGCGCTGTCACAAGAGAAAAACACTTTCTTCCCGAGTTTCACCTACGAGTTTTTCGTCGACCTTGAGAAATTTATCAAAAAACATTAATTTTGAACTTAATCTACATAATTTATTTTTTTGACGCTTTTCGGCCCTCATTTTGTGGTCTAAAGTTGACAATTGTTGCTTAGCAAGAAACAAGGTCAAAGTGATTTTGCCTCTCGCTTTTAAATGCGAATGTTGTTCACGCTTTGTTTATTTTCCTTGGTTACGTGTTGGTTCACGTGGATAATAAAGCATCTTACTTGCAAAAGTCGATTTTACGATGATGCATTTCTCAAGGTCGACGAAAAAATCATATGTGAAACTCGGGAAGAAAGTGGTTTTTCCCTCGAGTGCTGTGTCCACAGCGAGAAAAAAAATGTCATTTTTATCGCTACCTTATTTGACCAATTAGTTCCCGCTTGAAATAATTTACGATGCTTTACTGCAGACCGTTCGAGTTCCATCGTGACGTCCCCTTTGAATTTTTAAAGAATTTATTTCAACTTCAGTTACTTCGTACAATTAAAACCTTTGTACCGTTTCTTAGCTTCAATTAGACAACATATACTGGTACATATTGCACAAATTACATAAATTATCATATTCAAACTTGCCTTTTCAAAATATTGACCCCTCCCCTACAAAAAGATCAATGAACTCTCTCGAACAATGCAACACCGCACATGTACAATCATTTGCTGTCGTGAGCCAGAAACTCAAAATCAACCTAACCTCATCTTCTCGGGTTGTTTGAACCGCTAATCAGCGATCGCCATGTTGAATACATTATTTTCATGACCTCCTACTGCACTGCAGCGCCACAATGTTACACTGCTGTTATCAAACAATACAACAAAATGGTAAAAACGTAACAGCGAGAAAGTACCTAAATTTATTCTTACCAGTGCTGCTAACAAAATCTCCGTTTATCTGGACTGGGCTGTATTATCATGCAGCGCCATTGAATCAAAGCACCACTTACACTAATACTAATACACAAATTCGAGGTAGCTGTACCGAAGCACAAAGCAGTGCGCAGTTGCCAAACTTACTGGGAGGTTGTGGAAAATGCGCGCGCAGTAAACGATAATCGCACTTTACAATTCTGACACGTGAAGTGTCAATCAAAGTTTTCCATTTCCCCTTTGCTTCCCGCTAGCAGCGATAACGGTTATTAAAAAACGCTAGCCAAAGTTAAATGTAGAATGTGGAGCACGGTTAACCGGTTATATTTCTCTAGATTGCAGAGTTAAACTTTAACCGTAGAAAACAGTACGTATTTAAAGTAAAAAACACCACCGCCAATTTGATTTAAAAATTAAATAATTACCGTTTTATTAAAGTGAAAGTTGCTAATTCTCTGCTGCAACCAAAACATACGAGGGTAATGCTAAAAGTTTACTTCATAACATTTTGAGGGGAACCCCACAATTTATATTGGTGTAATTATTTTCCTGTTGATAATCGTGTTTGAAAATGGAGCTCCAGTTTTACCGCTTCACAGCGGGTGTCCGTGAAGGACCGTCGCTATGTATCTTTTAAGGTGTCGATACATACCGATTGGCGGAAAAAAGTTTAGGTGAAGAGCTTTGGAAAAAATCTCAGTTTTACGCTTTTTTTAATATATATTTACTTATTGTTTGATTATTTCTGCTACTAAAACTTACCATCAACACCAGAACCAAAGAATAGACTACTACATTAGCCGAATTTCTAACTCGTACAGGGTTCCCACTAACTATCAAGAATTAGAATCCATGACTTTTTCAGGATATCCATGACCAAAAATCATACTTACCCATGACTTTCGCCAAAAAAAATCAATAAAATTAGAGACGCAAAAATAATCACGTTTAATTATGCATTTTTTATCAATTCAAAAGATAGTATGTGGCGGTCTCACTTGCACCTAATCATAAGCCATATTACGTTCCTTGGCATTTAACATAGATAAGAAAAGTACCTCAATGATATTTAAAAAACCTTTAGTAGCAATTGTTTTATAAGCGACAGTATTAAAAATTCAATCAGAAAATTTCTAATTTTTTTAAGTTATGTTAACTGTTAACACTACTGCAGGAAAATCAGGTTTTTTACTGTAAGTCAAGAGAAAAATCAAGACTTTTGCCAAATTTTGCATAAAATCCATGACTTCCAGGTTAAAATTTTAATTCCCTGACTTTTCCATGACTTCCAGGATATCCAGGGTCAGTGGGAACCCTGTCGTACAGAGTAAAAATTTTTAACTTTCTAAAATCCACACGGTATCCAATCTGAAAGATTGCATATTGACAAATGCGTCTACTGAATGAATATCAACAGCCGCGGGATTAGAGCCATCCAGGCCAAAGGTGATTGTGCGTAAGTACCGGCCCCAGCAATTTTGGGCTTTAAGTGGGCTGGTGTTATCGATTGAACTTGGTGGTAATATGTAAATTGTATGCTACAGGTTTGAAAACTGTTTATACCTTATAACTAAAACGTTTTTCCTAATTACGAACAATTTCGACTTCCAAAATAAAGGTAAATTTTGGTGGTAAATAAAATCGTAAAATACCCTGAAAACTGAAATTTTATTTTAGATACCTTTCCTATTCTAGCGGAATCCCAACAAGCCGATTTCATTTCGCAGCGCATGCGTAATGTGCTTTTCTGGATCCCTCCCCGCATTTCCCAAGTGCAATCATGCCCACTTGAAGGTAACCACACCACAGCGGAGCCGCGGTGTTGCCAAACCGGCGCCACATTGTCGCCTCTGATAACCTTTATTTGTCCTTTGTACCAACAAAAGGTCAAGGATTTAGATGTAAAAAGATACACTTTTCCATTTCTGAATGATCCCTTAACTGTTGCGTTATTGCCCAAATCCAAAGAATCCTACTAGTTTAAATTATAAACAATTTTAATCCAACGAGTTTAATAATAAACATAATATAAAAATAATTAAGAATATGGTACTTTGTTCATGGGCATATAGAATTCAGCCCAAATTCTAACAAAAAGTTAAAGCAAAAAAAAATGTTTAGCAAATTGATGTACAAACATGTAATGCCAGTACGTCGATAAATGAAAGTAGGTATGCAACCCCACTACTTTTACGAGCTGATGCGTCAGCACCCATAAATAGTACAATAGCTTTCTATTCAGGTTCAGTACAGCATGTAGGTTGAGTAATTTTTTTCTTCGGAAAACTAGTTGCTCCATGTACGTATTACCATTTACCAATGTGAGTACAACATCGGAATAGGTATCATTATTTGGATTATTACTCTTATGGAAACTAAAAATGTAATTTTTTCTGTATAAGCATAAAATCCTGAACACTTCGCCTAGACTAGTAAGGGTGACCAAATCATAAACTTGAAAAAACGGGACACACCCAAGGAGGGCTTGGGGGCGATACCCTCCAGCTAAAGGGGGGTCCGAGGGGCCTCCCTCGGGACGTAATCATTGAAACATGCTCGTTTTAGCTATTTTGAGACCTATAAATCTCGCTGACGTCTGTCGTCTCCGTTTGTCCAACCCACCACCAGCGTCGGCAGAATAGGGGATGGGAGGGGGGACAGTGCTGTCACCATGCGAGGTTTTACCGTTTTAGTGATTTTAAAATGTGTTTATTAGTACCCAACGTAAATACGGGACATTTAGGCGTCCCGGGAGACTTTTTCGGGACTCCGGGTATGATCGTGAAAAAACGGGACAATCCCGTTTTTACGGGACGTTTGGTCACCCTAGCCTAGACTTGACCATACCTACAACACCTACTTGCTCGCAACGCCATGAAAAATAATGCCCCCCCCCCCCCTCTTAACGATTTCATTCAAACCTGAATTAAAAGTTTTGATTTTGACAGTTTTTGAAGCGTGCAAATAATTTTACATCATAAAATTTTGCCCTTGTAGAACTATTCATTACCATACCAAATATAATATGGATTTTCCAGCTAGTTTATGAATAAGGAGGGGGTTTGAATCAAAATTTGCAACAATAAGTGTAGCGGCCACTTGAAAATGGAGCATTTAATTTCTCTTGCCTTCTATCAGATTTTTCCAATTTTGTATTTTCTGTAAAAACATATTTTTCTCCAGGTAAACACCGCTTTTATTCTACCTCCACTTTACATGTTTTATCAAAATTGGAGCAGCCGTTCCGACGGAGATACGAGAATCAGACGTACACAATTCAACAATTTTTAAACGGTAACACTTCCATTGTTTTTCAATTTCGCGGTTAAATTTAGCTATGTTCCACTATGTGGTTGCGTTCATTAATATAAATATTACGATAAAGTCGTGGCCATGCCTCGACTGAACACAGCCTGCCGCATCATGTGTTTTCCAACAAACTACGCGTTCTGCAAAGGCACTATTAACGGATGCGTAAATTATGATACCTGAGATTAAATTAAGCGTAAATACAGAAGAAATAAGAAATTGTATTAGATTTTACTTCTAATTCCAGTTGTTAGTAAAGATATGACTTCTTGTGTGAACTGATATAAATAAATTGCATATATGTATTAGTCCAGTAACCTAGTACATCATAAGTTGCATCAAGTGGGGGTAGTTAGTTTCGTTTTTTTTTTCTTGTATGGGATGTGCCTGAGATGCAAAATGCAAGTTTTCGACCTCGGCAGCCCTCCGGAACACTTTTGAATATCTCAAAAACTGCTAAATTTTTGCACTTTTTTCGGTTTCTTCCCATTTTGACCATGAAGGAGCACGTTTTCGACAAAGACCATTCTATGCATTAAACTAGATTATTAAATTTGCTATAATTTGAGACCAGAATGGGCTCGGTAGCCCTAATGGTTTCCGAGATACAGCTTCTCAAAGTGTGGCAAAATCTACAAACTTGAAAATTTTATGCTAATTTTCATGTTTCATCATAATGCAAGTGTTTTTATATCTGCAATAACCTGTCAAACATGAGTCAGTGAAGTAAACATTTATTCAATTTAACATTTTGAAGGAGGTGGGGGAGGAGGGGGAATGGTGGCATGGGTGGAGGGAAGTAGGAAGGGCAATAAATCCTCTTTCTATGCAGCGTTCAAACCTGTGAATATTAATGAGTCACAAGGAAAAAGTAAATTTGTGGTTGTAGATGGTGGTCATCTCCTTCACAAGGTGGTGTGGCCGAAGCACTCCTCGCTTGACCTCATAGCTGCCCGATATGTAAAATATCTCGAGACACGGTACGGTCAGAATATAGCTGTAGTGTTCGATGGTTACCCGGCAGAGCCTGACAAAAAGAGCACGAAGAGCTCTGAACGTAATCGCCGAGCTCAGGCACATACTTTTCCTGAGGTAATATTTGAGGAAACAACCACTCCTAATGTTTCCCAAGAAAATTTTTTATCCAATGATAAAAACAAATTAAGATTCATCCAACTACTGAAGGTGAAATTTGAACCCAAAAACATTGAGGTTTTTCAGGCCTCTGATTTTCAGGTCGTGCTTATTGCAGGAGAGGACGTAGACTTGTTGGTGATCTTCACCGGTCTCAGATGTTCCACAAAAGGTTCCATATACCTTCAGAAGTGTGGAAGAGGCAAAACAGCAGATGTCTTCTACTCAACCACCTCAACATCTACAGACAGTCAGCTCATCACTTTTACTCATGCCTTCAGTGGCTGTGATTCAACCTCGTGCTTCTTTGGCCACGGAAAAGCAAGTTGCTTCAAATGCTACAGAAGCATGTAGACCTTAAAGAGAAAGCTGCAGTTTTTTCTAATCCAGCTGCGACACCTGCCCAAGTAGCTGAAGCCGGGGAGAAAATCCTCATTCAACTGTATGGTGGAGAAAGGTCAAGTCAAACCCTCAACGACCTGCGCTACAAGCTCTTCACAAAAGCTGCAGTCAAGAGCAGTTTCAACCTGGCCAGACTTCCTCCCACGCAAGATGCTGCAGAGCTACATTCGTTTCGCGCATACTACCAGGTGCAGCAGTGGCTGGGCTACAAAAAGAATCCGCTCGAATGGGGATGGGTTGCTACAGCCCGAGACCTTTCTCCAAAGATGATGTCGAGGGAAGTAGCCCCCTCAAACCTGCTGAATATGATTTTCTGCAGTTGCAAGAAGGGATGCAGGAATGCTTGCAGCTGCAGGAAAGCAGGTTTGAAATGTTCCCTGGTCTGCGATACCTGCAATGGCCAGTCCTGCGAAAACATACCGGAAATGAAGATGGACGTGGACGACAACACGCTCGACTTGGACGACCTCGACGACGACGAAATGGATAGGCTGCTCGACGATACAGTCAGCCAACTTGCCGGAGATAGTGAAGAAGTCGAGGAACAACATGAGGTATAGTTACACTCATATTGTTGTTGAAAGTTACCATTATTTATATTATTCAATATACCTATAATTTTTTCACTTCATTTCAGGCAATTGAGGACGATAAAGACGGTTTGGCGGATTTCCTTGGCCCTGGTCCCTCAAAGAGGAGAAAAGAACATTAACTAACATTTCTTTTTTCACTTTTTATAAATGTGTTAAATATATTTTGTATTTTAATTTTAGTCGTTTGGTTGTGAATAGTGACTTCCCTCCACCCATGCCACCATTCCCCCTCCTCCCCCACCTCCTTCAAAATGTTAAATTGAATAAATGTTTACTTCACTGACTCATGTTTGACAGGTTATTGCAGATATAAAAACACTTGCATTATGATGAAACATGAAAATTAGCATAAAATTTTCAAGTTTGTAGATTTTGCCACACTTTGAAAAGCTGTATCTCGGAAACCATTAGGGCTACCGAGCCCATTCTGGTCTCAAATTATAGCAAATTTAATAATCTAGTTTAATGCATAGAATGGTCTTTGTCGAAAACGTGCTCCTTCATGGTCAAAATGGGAAGAAACCGAAAAAAGTGCAAAAATTTAGCAGTTTTTGAGATATTCAAAAGTGTTCCGGAGGGCTGCCGAGGTCGAAAACTTGCATTTTGCATCTCAGGCACATTCCATACAAGAAAAAAAAACGAAACTAACTACCCCCACTTGATGCAACTTAGGCCCCCTATAACCAAGACAAGGTTACTGGACTATATACGTTATTGAGAGATTTAAATATTTCGTGGGGCGTCTTCGGTCAATATATCAAGGGTTTGCCAAGGAAAACAAAACGCATGTCGAAACTTAAGTTACAAATCATAAACTGTCGCTTAAAAAAATTTAAAACATGACATTTTATGAATATATGAATAAAGATCCGACATGAGTTTTGGTTTCCTTAACCAACCCTCATCTCGGGTTCAAACCAATGCCTTGGGCCTGAAGGCACATATTCTTTCCACCTAACTGTTAACATTGGTGTTACGTTTTATTTTATATTTATACAAATTACAAATAGATATGTATTTGATATCGACACTTGCAAAATACAAAAATTGAAAGTTATTGTCAAAATTTTGCAATAAAACTATTTAACTTTTTTTTCTGATGTTAAAGCATGACTTTACTATAACTTGAATCATTAGTACAGTTTTTAAATAAAACCACTGTAAAGTATATTTACCTATTGAATTTATCAAAACTTTACGTTATTCCATTAAATCTTATCCAACATTTTATGCTACTTTTTGAATTTATTCTTTTATTTCAGCTAAACTTAATGGGGTCGTTTAGTGTACTGATGTTAACTACATACTCTGCTACTCCCACTTAATGGAAAATATTAAGAAAAGTGTAAGGGATTTTAAAAATCTTTAAAATAGGATATAAAATATAATTTACTTACGGTTACTTAGATTCACGAAGTAATTAATATACCATGGAAAATAAAATTACTGTTTTTATATTGTTTAGAATTTATTAACTGTCATCACTTTGTCAGTGTCATTTCAAATGACAAACTCAATCTAAAAACTTTAAGTGACATTATGTTTTGTTTGTTTAAATTCTAAAGCATACAAAAACATTAATTTTATTGTCCATGGCCAACCCTTATGTATTTTTTTATTGGAACATATGGTATAACATAAGTAGGGTGCACGGGGCGTTTGCTGCTAAGATATGCATCTCTCTAAATTTTGCAGTACATGGGTCTTGTGGTTCAAATATGTTTCGTCTATTTACTGTTTAAATTTTAAGTGAAATTTCTACATATTTATAAGCGACGTTTTAGGTCAACATAGGAATCCTCAGCATAACTGCACAACCACGCCCACGACTACATCAAATATAGTCCGACTCCGACATATATCTAACATTGAACGCAACTACAAAGGATTACAACTGCAGAACATTCTTTTTTCATTCATAAATTAATATACAACTTGAATAATCATAACCTTCACAATTTTCGTAATAAATGTAAAAGTCAATAAAGAAATCTTCAACCTGACTTATGTTTAAACCTATGCTGCAAAAATGATTACAGCAAAACGTGGATTGATGTTCATTGGATGTAGATCATGTCAACTGGTAAGGGAAAGCTCCTTTGAATGCTATGATATTGTACATAAACTAATAATTTCATTTTCAGCTTAAGTACTCCAGCATTAATACAAATTATGAGGGTTTAACACTAAATCCGAAGTTCACGAATGAAGAACAGCAAAAGATATTGGACATTTTAAATAAATCAAATACCGAACAACTATCGAGGTAGGTATCGGTCACTAATTTACTATTGAGTGGTTACTCTTACCTTGAACGATGTTGGAAATTGTGCTCTAATAAAGCTGTCACTAAAACATTTTCTCTTTAACAAGTTAATGTAGTTATCCACAATATACTATCACTCACCACCTACTGTTAAAAACAAAAACAAAATTACTATACTGGAAATAACATTCTTGTCTCCATAGTTTTGCAAAATTGGTTTTTGGTCAGAAACTTATTCTGGGTTTTAACATTGATCATTGTAAGCAGTGGCGCAAGAAGCGTTTAAGGACCCCATTGTAAAGCTCCTCCCATTTTTATTTCTTTTTATTTTAATTTAGTCGCCTATGATAATTATGATATGAATTTATTTTTTATATAGTCACCACTTATGTTCTGTTCAATAACTTGAGAACCTACTAGAAATTTGGATTCCTCCAGGTAACGCAAGTTTGTGAAGCCAAAATGATAATAGGCTCTTGAAGCTGTACTACCGCATTGCGTCTGATATCGGTTGTGACGTATCATGGTGTTTTTCTCGCTCATCGTGTTGATGCATCCCATTAGTCACATATTAAAGCCAGTTGAGAGCACATTTGGCACGTTGTGGCCAACTGGTTTTTCTTTATGCCACAAACCCTGTATACGAACATTTGAAATTAGGGTTGCCAGATAATCTAGCTTAAAATAGCGGATAGTCATGAACGATAGCTTCCCCACCTCTCCAGCTGGCAATAATAATTTTTCAACCAAAAAATTTGTTTAACTAGCACGCGATAGTACACAATTCTTGTTAATCCTTTGCCTATTACGATTTCCTATGATAAACATAGTATGTAATAAATGCAATCCAAATCTTTAAAATAGAAAACTAAGTGCAATGCAGCTATGTGGAGCAGCGCAGAGGTCATGCAGCAGACTGTAAAAGTGATTACGTACTAATGCAAAATTATTGGAATTATAATTTGAAGTTATTTTGAGATGACCTTTTGTTTTGCTTTTTTCAAGGTCATACTACTATTTTGGGGGTCAGGAAAAATCATGCTTTGTTAATGCATAACTTTTGACACAAACAAACACTTGTAAATAGTTTTTATTCTATAGGTTTGATGTATCACAAGGCAGAATAAAAAGTATGGAAAGTTGGAGAAACAAAAAGGGACCGTTCAAGTCACTTGCCGATATATTGGAAGTTGATGGCTTGGGTGTTAAAGTATTGGAAAAATTATGTGAAAGCATTGTAGCTGACAGTCATCAAACAGTTACCACTGCAAAGTCTGCTAATAATGCGAAGAATCGACGCCAATTTCTTACCCCACTTCTAGGCAGTGAAAAGGCCTCTGTATGTAATTGTTTGTATTACATTAAATATTAATTTTTCTTTAAATTACTTAATCTATTTGTAATATTTGCTTTAGACGTTGTCATCAGCCGTTGGGCTTCATTTTGGACCAACAGGCATTAGTTGGGCGAAGCTGTGTTGTGATAAAAATCAATTAGACAATTGGGGTTTTCATGATATTAGTGCATTTCCAAAAAAGATGCTACCAACTGATACGTTTCGATTAGCTATGACAATATTGGATAAAATCCCAACAGGAGAAGTTTATATTTTTGAGGCATCTCCCAGTATTAGTCCACAAGCAAATAAATCAGCCACACTGGTGTCTTCATACACCCAGCAATTGGAGTTAACCTCGATGCTATTAGCTCTCATAAATACAAGCCCACAGCACAATGCATTTCAACCAGATGATATAAATAATTACAGCAACAGTGTTTATCATCTTAGAGCAAATTTATCTGCCAGGTACTAATATTTTTGTTTTTGTTGTATATTGACTAATAACATCACGAATCGGTGAATTATGTTACATTTTTCTCTTTCAGACTCTTTAGAACTCTAATGGGTACCGAACGCGTATCATCAACGACAACTATTACGAATCTTCTAGAACATGCTAAAATCAAATCGAAATGTACTTTGCCATGCACATCCGTGGATATAAAAGAACAATTGCAAGAACAATATTATTTACAAACTCCTGTGTTTCGGGAACTTTTAGGACAAGCCCTGTTACTTATAATTACTTTTATGGATCTGTGTGTATATAAAAACCCTGCTAGTCTTGCAGCAGTTGCTCCAGGTAGAAGATTATGATAGATATCGCTAGTTCTAATACTTCTAATAGCTTAATTTTATAATTTAGATTTCTTGTTGATATTATATTCAGTAAGTGTAGGTGAAATAAATGATTTTTACAGGAACAGTCTTTAATTTAATATTAAGTATACATAAAATACTTCATTACTTCAACATATTTATTTATTTTAACCTTATACCTATTTCGACCTGTTTACATGCCATTATCAAGGTTATATCAAAAGTAAACAGTAAGTGTTTTTATAGCAATAGAACTTTGTGATTTGATGTCGGTAATCATCTGCAGATGACTTGATTTTTTATTCCATAATGTCCAATAGAAGTGAATTTAAGTGATCAATTTGCTCGTTCATTAACGGTACAGTTTTTAAATGTTTGTGAATTTCAGTATATTTAATTTACGTTTAACAATCACAGAAGTGTTATTAAATGTCATTGGATGATTGTGTTCTAGTAAGTGTTGAGCGTAATTGGATTTATGTGGGTGTTTGTATTTGTAACAACTTATGTGTTCTTTATACTTAGTATCGAACTTTCTGGCCTATGTAAACCAAATTACGATACGAACAATTTAATTTGTAAATGTTTTTGATTTTGCATTAAACAAAGTGTTTAAAATGTTTTTAGTTGTTTTAAAACTTGCTTTATATTTATTTGTTTTGTTTATAATTTCAGCATTTTTTTCTAATTTGTCACCAAAATATGGGATCGAAGCATATTTAATTGTACTGGATGAAGTTGGGGTATTCGGATAAATATTGTGAATGGCTACTTTATAATCTTTTTCTTTAATTAATGTATCAAGTTTAGTATTATAACCATTACTATATGCAATTTATATAATAATTGAAATTTCTCTATTATAATTAATTTCAACTAAAGGGACTGTTAAAGCGCTATGTATCATGGACCTGTATGCTGCTAATTTATGTGTTTTATGATAACAAGAATCGTGTGGTATTGTAATGTCTGTTTGTGTAGGTTTTATATAAACAGAGTATTTAAGTTAATTTAATTTTTATGTTTAAATACATTTAAACATTTATTTTAATGATAATTTGTTTAGGTAATGGTTAATTCGTTATCTTAAAGTCTATAAAATTAAAGTGTTAACTACCTACTATCTAGATGCTATGCTTCCATCTAAAGAAAAGAAGAAGTCTTTATAAAACAGCAAAAGTAAGAGGAGAGCTGGGTTTTCCAAATATAGCTGTTTTACGGGAACACTCGCTGCTCTGCCAGAAAACTAAAACGCCTTTCTAACAATTTATTAAACAAATTACACTAGAGGAGACAACACAGTTTTGCGAAAAACAATCGCCTATAGAATTTTTTCTAGAGGGGGCAAGACAAAGTTGGGTTGCGAGGGGACTCTTCTTATAAAAGTTTAAATTAATGTCAAATGTGCAATTTTAGATTAAAAGAAAATTTCTTGATGTGAGTCAACTGTCAACTTACGTACTTGTTGCAAGGCACCGACAGGCCGCTAGCGAAGGAGCAGCGTTTTTTAGTTTTATGTGGAAAATAAAAGATAAAATCCACGCCTGCATTCTGCACAATATGTAGTTGATATATAAATGCAAATGTTAATGAATGGCGGTTCATGCAACGACTGATCACTTTGGCCCATAATTGACGTTTATCTTGTGGAAAATAGTACAAACTTGTATTTTCTCGATATACGAACTTCACTGGGGTACGCAACAGAACATTTTCGGTTTAAACAGACCCTCTATTATAAAATATAGAACAGAAATAACAAAATATTATTAAATAAACTCGACGAATTCGTATACCTTTATATGGGCGTTTCAAATTGTTCCCTACTCGGTTAGTTCCCAAAATTGCTGCTTGGGGGGCGACTCTTTTGTTTGCGAAGGCGGATATTAATGTAAATTGTCCATGGTGGAAATTGTGACCAAAGCCAACCGTGGGAGTTGTGACCACTGTGGAAATTACGGTCAAAATCGACGGTGAGACTTATGGCCCTGTTAAGACTTATGAATACTGGTGGGAGTTATGAAAAATGGGACTTGTGCCCAGCCTCCCAAAATATTAGTAAAAATTTTACATCTTTGCACTGGATACCTTTTAATGAAGAAAGTAAAACTATATGTGCATAAAATATAGGTGGGTTGCGCAAAAGCAACGTTTAAAATCTGTTTGCATTAAAACCGCTATGGATTTTAATTGTATTTACTAAAATTTACAATATTAGTATCTAAATTCGAACCGCAAATCGTCATTGGATTAAACAAACCTGGTTAATACTTTTCTAACAAATTAATTTCTTGTTTGTCTTTCAAACTTAATTTAAAATATTTGGGAAAACTTATCAGTACATGAGAAGTGTTATTATATTTTTTTTCCTGGAACCCTTCCTTTTTAGTTGACAAATTCACGAAGATCCTTGGGACCACCAAGTTCCACGAAGCTTATAAAGAAGCCCGAAACGTTTGTTGACTATCTATAAATAATACAATAAAGTAGTTGTGGTCAGACATCGCGACGCATTGGTATTGATTGGTGCGGTAGGTGCACGGGACGAAAAACATCGTTAGGCGCTGGCGCCGCGACGACTACTCTCACAACTCCAAGGAACAACTCGCTACATTGCGAATCAAGGCCATAATAAAAAATAACGTGAGAGATGCAATTCCTCGTTACCGTTCGGTAGATGTGATCGAAAAGCTGACGAAATTTAAGTGAAACCCTCGGAACCAAAGTGTTGTGACACAGAAGTTGGACGGTGGTGTGTGCTGAATCTGACTCTGTCAATTATTAATCGGAATGGGTATAGATAGATTATTAGCAATGGCTATTTATACCAGAACAGATGTAAGTGCCAAATTGCGATTTCTGCTTGGTATCATTATGAGCATTAGCATGTAATTATTTTTTTGCGGAAACCTGCACTGTTAAGGAAGTTAATTTTAGAACATTGTCCTATGAACTTCAACATTTCGTGATTGAAAAAAGTAATTTAATAGAAAATTGATATTTAGCTAGTCGTGTAAGAGGAAATTGAAGAAGTTAAGTATGATTTTACTAAAAGCAAACATAGATGGGAATAATATCTTCCATATGCTTTTAGTATTAATGAAATTCCTGCGTTCACTTATTGGCAAAAATAATGTCGCAAATTTAGGCCACGCGTTAGATCTAATTGCATTTTTTTTCGCTTTTGTTTCTGCTTGTTCTTCCTATTAAAAAAATAAATGGATGAAGTATCCCATAAAATACCGCAGTGATGTATCACCTTTATTTTATTGCAGCCATAAATAAATTTAATGTTTGTTTTTTCTTTCTTCTTCCTTCTTTTATTAATATTTTCAGCCAAAGCTGCACTTTGGGAAGCTTGTTTTTCATCTGATCCGGTTTGAATTTTTTTTCCAATCAGCCTGGGCCAATTCGGTCCTGTATGCAGTGGTTAAAACAACATAAAATGTTCTACTTTCCATACTTTAAGGAAATGTATGATTCATTTGGTTGGTGATTGATTTTTTTTTAGAATCTGGTAGGGCCAGTTCGGTCCTGTTTAAAAAATACTGAGACAACATAAAACAGATATGGGAGGAGCTAGAAATTTGGGTCATAGTTTAAGAGGGTAGAAACGTAAACAACGTTATGCTCCTGTTAACCTTCCATTTCTCATAAAAGAACAAGAAACGCAGACTGATGCTGATTTTAATCGTAAAATGCTATTTTTTCTTTCAAATGTGTTGTTCTTTATTATTTAATATATTTTCCCCAAAAGATTCTTAAATGAAAAATTCAAAGTAATGTTACCAATAACCGTTTTTGAAAATAAGTTGCATTTTTTGTAATAAAATGATATTTCGAAAAAACCATAGAAATTTTGAAAGAAGATTCGTTTCAAAACTGAATTTCAGCTGGTCCTAATAAGCTTGATTCTAAATAAAGCTGGTGTTTTTGACGTAAAGTTTAAAATATTTACAACCTTCATGGGCGCCCACCGGGGAAGGACAGAAGAGGGAATTACCCCCAACCCACGAAAACTGAACTCGAAAAGAAATTGGTACGGAAATATCCCGTACGCCCAAGCCGTCCTCTTTCCACGGCCCTGGGTGTTGTTTTTAGTAACTTAATAGCTGTAAATAGGTGTTACCTAGATCTATGTTTCTTAAATTGGACTGCGAAAAATTCAGGGATACCTCGCTGGAATATTTTACTTGACGCACCAAAGATGAAATACAATATTGTACATTGTATATTTAAAATTTTTTTTATGTCGATATACTAAAATTACTATAATTCACTTCGCACTTACTCAAGTAAAGTTTGGAAAATACAACAATTAGGAATTTCCTGAATTACTGAACATAATTTACGTCCAACATGGACTGTTTCATCTTCTTCTGGAGGTTGTAACTACACGAGGATATGTTTCCATGCACATGTTAAGGAAATAAGAAATACTCAGAAAAAATAAATTTATCTCGCATACCGTTGGATTTAGCGTCTTTCGCCAAGAATATCTTTTTTTGTGTATTTTTGTATTAAGATTTTCAAAAAAAAAGTTAGAAAAGTAAAGTGTGTAAAAATACGTTTAGAGATACGTCGAGCGGCCTTTTTCGTCGGCCCTACTGGTTAATAAATTTAATCTAAAACGACTGAAATTGTTAACCATCAATAGCAAAATAACCATACAAAATTTGAATCTTAATTTCTAACAGAGATAATAATTAAAGCGTGATTAAACTGTTCCATATTCTGAGGCTGTATATCTGCAAGGAAAAATTTCCGGGCTCATATTTAAGTTTATATAAAATTTTCAGAATGTCCTTGCTCTACTACCTGTTCTCATAACAGTTAGTACCATTTTGGAACATTCTGTTTGTTAAACAAATTTAACCTTGACTAAAATCAGTTTTGCAGATTATATGTTCATAACATTTTATTGGGGTAAAGGAGTTTAAAAAATAAAGGGTACTTTACGAAAAAGTTTGAGAAACACTGACCTATATACACGATGTATCAAATTGCGTGTTAACTATGGGGATCTCGCTTATTTGAAGAGATACGACGATGCGATGGTTAAATTAAAAAAAAAGTTGTGGAATTTTATGCCCACTAATAACGTAAAAAGAAATTGGAGCTATCTTGCTTAGTTTATGAATAAACTGAAAAAAACTAAAATTTTGGATTTTTTGTTTTCGGTTATAACTCATTTGTCATTTATATTACGTATTTATAGTTTACGCAATATTAGGACACTTTCTTATGCTGAATCTAAGTTTTTTTTAATCAGATTTGGTATAACTGTTACCGTTGCTCATTTCGACTGTCAACTTTTTTTTTCTTATGGTCTGCATTTTAAATTTTTTCATATTTGAATAGAGTTTTAAATTCTGATTTCAACGTTGTGTCACACTTTGCATTTTGTTTAAGTTTGGAGCATTTTATTCTAAAAAAATTCCATGGAAAGACCACGTCGTTAAGATTATTTTGTAAAAATTTTAGTAGGCCATGAACTGGTGGAAGTAAAACAAAACACTACTACAAAGGCGAGTACAAAATATAACATTACTAACCTCTGTTATTGCATTTCACTTAAAATAACTGTTTAAATCCGTGATTTGATTGTTCAGAAAAGTGATGTAATGAAGACTGGTGTTTGCACTCTATTTAATTGTTTTCATCTCCAAACTTTGACAATCTCAGGACTCCTTGTAAATTTTATCAACAGATGGCGCAATTATAAATGTCAATTTTATTTTAAAATAAATTTGAAAAGCAGGAAGCGTTTTTATTTGTTTATTACCATGGTAATATTCTAGGCAAAAAATGCCAAAATTCTGTTGTTTGCGCGGCTTATCAGAAGGCGACAACAAAGATTTATCATTACTTGCTGTTCCCAAGGTGAATTTACCTATTTTGCTTAGCTATAATTGCAAATTATATAATCAGTAAATAAATGGTTTGCATTAAAATTTGCTTTGTACCAAGTTGTTTATGCTGTGACTGGAAGAACGCTTACATTTCGTAGTAGTAAGTAACGAGTTGTATTATTCTACTGACTACTTCTGTTATGAATACAGTTTGCTTTTGCACTATTAAACCAGTTCAAGTATAAATGTTCACGAAACAAAAAAAAATAACAAAAAAGAATGCACCTATTCTGAGCCACACTATTTCAAGTAGTTGGCTGTTTGCTTCTTTATACGAGTATATACATAGGCGCCGGGTTTTGAAAATGCTCAGGGGTGCTCCACTTAAACCACAAATGCTAACATTTGACAAGTTGAGCTGATGCAGACTCCAAAAAACGAAATTTTTGTTTATGTAAAGGTTAATAACTAATAAAATCAAATTAAAAAATATTTTAATAAGACATTTTTGAAACATACAAGAAACTGAACAAAACTAATTTATTTAAGTAAAATAAATTAAAAAGTTAAATAAGAGAAACATTTTCAACTCATAAATATGATAATATTGCTAATACTAATTATTTAATTATAAAAAAAATATTCCTGCAAGCTGTAGTTCTATTTATAACTATGTCAGCCACAGTGTCAAGATTTATCTCGTCGGCCAGTTCCCTATTTACGTTTACAATTGCATGGTCGTTCAATCTTCTTTGGGTTATATTATTTATGAGGTACGTTTTTAAGCGCCTCAAAGCAGAAAAGGAACGCTCTGCTGTGCATGTTGAAACAGGAACGGTCAAAACGATTTTAATCAATATTACAATTTACTTTCGGCTTAGACCGCGTAGTCATTTAGGAACTACACCCAGCATAATCAGCTAAGGACCGACCCGCAGCTTGTCTGCTTTTACAACCATTTGCTCTAGAAGTTTGAGCAATATTTGTTCGTAGGCCCTGCCTGCCTAAACAGGGCCGTGTGCTTAGATTATTTAAACCTTGGGGCGGACAAGGATTTGATCTTAATGTTTTTTGTTTGCCAAGACAATAATACTTAATCGGCTTATGCCTGTTAGCTGTTTGTGAACCCATACATACTAACGTTTCGCAAGACATTGCAGCTTGCATCTTCAGAGCGAATAAAACAATGAATTCAAGTCCGGGAAGCGGAAGTATTTAAACCTCTTTGAGCCAGTCGGGCAGAACGGCGGAGTTCTGGTTGGCTGTCACCGTTGGGCAAAGACGGATCCGGTGGAGCGTGATCGTGAGCTCGATGATGCTTAGGAGTCCTTAGAGGATAAACTACTGGAGTCCAAGCTTTATTGAGTTTAAAACCATTCTCCCAGTTTGTCATTTTACTCTTCGTTTCACTTTTATTCTTAGTGCTGCTCATAGTGCCCCCTGTGGGCTGGGGGCATTCCCCAGCTGATGACGATATGTTAATGTTTGCATTCGATGAAGATGAATCTAATGAATCAACTTTTTTTTCTACTACACGAATTACAAATTTGTCCATTTAAACTAATCCAAAGGTGTATTGTATTAGCAACAATCAAAGGACACGTCGTTTTTTCCCGTCCGCGTTCACTGTACGAACGCCGCTGCGGCGACGCGCACACATGCATTTCGCCCTGCGCAATCGAGTTCTGATTTCTCACAAACAGTTAATTGCAATACTTTTTAAACGCTACTATATGTCACAATACTTCGCAATGTTTGTCGCTGTTGATTCGCACTCTATCACTTTTAGGAGTATTTTTTCTATTTAATTTTTATTTAAAAATTATTATTTTATTTTTAGTTTAATTTATTTAATGTTTTCTAGATCTGGCTCAGGGGTGCGGAGCACCCCTGAGAATTTTCTCAGGGGTGCTTGAGCCCCGGAGCACCCACGTAGTCGGCGCTTATGAGTATATATAAATCAATAATACATTTTACTATCACTATTAAAGGAATTTGTGTTATTAAACATTAACCTTTGCTCGTAATTCTGCCATCGACCTCATTTCTTTCTTTGGATAAGTAAAATAACGAGATACCAAATGTATATCCAGGACGAATGCACGAGATTATCTGAAAAGGTGCACGTTTAATGATTCAGAATTTAAATGTACATTTTATTAGTGGAACGTTGAATCTTGAATTAAGGCACATGAAACGTTTTTTTTAGTAGTTTTTTTAAGGCATTCTTCAGAACGATTTTTCGCAAGCTTTTTGAGTAATAACTTTCTGAAAATCTTGCTGTCCGACGTCAGCATAGAAAAGTATTTTATTATAAATTCTAGCTTTACTTCGTTGAAGTTCATATTGATGTATGAATAAAATACTTTATTACTTCAACAATATTGATTTATTTTAACCCTATATGTATTTCGACATGTTTGCATGTCATTGTCAAAGGTAAAATTAAATAGTAAACAGTTGGTGTTGCTATAGGAACAATAGAACTGGATTGCTTGATCTTGGTTGTCTATGTCTGCAGATAACTTGATTTCTCATTCTAAAACGTCCAATAATGGTATGGGGATTATGTTTCCCCCTCCAACTCAATTTTTGGTGGACGAATTTATCCTTCCGTTTTTGCGTTTCTTTAATTCTAAGGGATCATTTTCTACAAAATAAAAACGTCGATTTTCTTCGCAATAAACTTCGAAAAAAATCAGCGTGGTATCAGTTTATTTTACAATATTACTCGCTCTGTCTCTCTATCTGACTCCCATGCGTTGACTGACGACATTCGGCAGGTGACCGAAGTATACACAGCTGCCTGTCGACCTAAGCTTTACTATTCTCTCTTTGTAGTCAGTATTTTAAAATCATTTTGTTCTTTTTGTAAGCGACCATTTTCCAGAAATCTTTCTAGTTTCTTTCAAGTTTATGGAAGAGTTTCTTCTTCCATGATCTGTTTGTGTAATGTTTTATATATTTTTCGGTCATTGTTTACTGAAGCCAGGACCGTTAAAAATTCTTATTTTTCGTTTTACGCTGCAGCGGAAACAGTTAGATTTCATTGAGAAATGCCGAAAATTGATTTATATCAACTTAATTTTGATGTTTTCGGGTTATTGAAAGTTATAACTGAAAGTAAATACTAGTAAAGTAGAAATGATGCCCCGAATAGGCTTTCTCCGAAGAAGAACTCATCGAAAAATTAAGAGACGATTAAAAATTGCTTCATTTTAACGTTTTTATACGGCCATGACATAAACAACATGGGCAAATGTTTACTGTTAACATGATTAATTTAGCAGGAATTGATTTCAACATATGGGTGTGAATAAACAACCGAGAAATGTCAATCAAAATGTAGACTTCTTGCGAAAGTTTGTTCATTTTTTTCCTTGTTTCTACTAAAACCATGTAATAGGTTTCTCCGCTTTTCCACGTGCGAAATCATAATGCTTCAGTTGATTTACATAGTTTTAATAAAAATTTCACACCAGAAACTTCAATTTTGGCAAAAAGATGAATTTTTAACGTTTCTGGGTTCAGTAAATAGTTACCACTTTTTCTGTGTTATTAAGTAGAATTCAGAGCAAAACTCTTGAAGACAACTTTGTTTTTTTGATACGAGATTTTTTTTAAATAGAATATAGGTAAAACAATTTCGCGCTTTTTAATCATTATATCAAAGTTTATTCAATTAAAAATATTAGGCGATAGATAAAAAGTGCTTCATTCATCAAAGGCGACCAGACACGCCAGGAAGGGCACAGGACACGCCCCCGGAGCCAAAAGCAAAACAGGAAGAAGTGCTAAAAATAAACGGCACACCGGAACATACATAGTATTTATTCCGGTGCATCCCATTCTATTTTTGGCACGTGTAAGGTGGGTTGCCAACGTACATAACACATACTAGTAACTAGGAGAAACCACGAGACCACCTTTCCTCCACATTCTTGGGGTGCTCAAGTGTTTTTCAACTTCGGCACATATTCATACACAAAGAGACGCGGATGCGCGAATACAATCTGTTTAAGGCTTTGGGCAGATTGGTAACGCATCCTTGACAAGTCTTCGTTACAATCACGAGTAAGCTTCGTTAATAAGCGTCGCGAATACGTTCCAAAGGTGTGTGATGTTGTAGAGGTCATAACGTGGCATTACCAGTTGTGTGTACGAATGTTGATGAGAAGCAGTAAACAAAGTTGATCCAGTTGTAAATTTACAAGTTGCAAGCGGAGTGATATCAAAGAGTTTTAGTGAAATTTCCCTGGAGCTTGGTTTACATGGTGCTAAATCCGCTGGAAGTGTTCGCTGTAATTTTTTCAAAATTGTTTATTCATTGCTTTAACTAAACAAGTTTTGCCTTTTGCTTCTCGGTCTTTGCTTGAACTGGTTTGTCGGCTTCGACCTTTTATTATCACGTTCGTTTCTGTGCCTTTCTGATTTCTAACGTTGGCTGGATTTCTAACTTTGATTACAAGCAGTTTGGATTGTGTACTTATCCTTCATGGAATTTTTTTTTGAAGGGTTAACGACTTGTGAATACCTAAAATCTTGTGTAAATAATTAAAGTTGAAATAATTTTGGGTTCTGTGACGTAGTTTTATGGTGTTTACACGTGGAGAACAATAGGCTTAGCTAATTAGCTGTTGGGTAAGTTATTTTAAATCGTAGATTGTGGTGTCATCTTTGGAATTCTACCTTATAAGCATACATTAAAGGTGTTATGCAAAGCAGTTTCAGTATGATTTAAATTCCTGTTGAATTTTAACAAGAGGATACTACAAAAGGTGTTGTTATTGCAACCAAGTGCAATTTTGAATTCAATTGTTAATAAACAAAACATTACCGTAGAACGTTTAAACAACCGAGTATTCGCGGCATGTGGCAATTGTTTCGAATGGTTTTATCCGTATTTTAACGGTGGTATTTTAAAATGTTTCTTTTGTAATGTTCTATTTTAGAAATAGCTGACACAGAAACTATTTAGGTGAAATTTTTGTTAGTTGGAAAAATAATGTTTTACTTTTATTCGAAACTTCGGGAGTATTTTTGTTTTTTCGGTTTCAAGGTCAAGTCGTAAATGATTGAGATTTTGTGAGTTTAACCAGTAGTAACTAGTAAAACGTTCTAGAAGTAGAAAAATTTGAATTCTAGGTTATTGACCATCACATCACCTAAGTTGTTATAGGATGTATTAAATATTAAACAGTTATACCGATTCGATTTTATGTTTGTAGGTTGTAGTTTCATGGTATAACATAAAAACTTGTAGACTTTTCCTACAGTCTGTTTTACAACTTTTGGAGGTTGTTATTTAATTTTATTATACTTCCTTTAAACTGTCCTTTGTTTCTCATTCTAAATTACGTGATAGAAGCAATTTGACGAGTAAGCCAACCTTGACAAGATGTCCTTGGATTAGGGAAGTTTATATTGTTTCCATATGAATTTAAAAAAGTTTTAGGGGAAATTACCTGCATTCAAAATTTTTCAAGCTATAAAAATGACCGAAGCACTTTGCCTAGACTTTTCTATACTTTAGAAAAAAATTTCGCCTATCATATTTTCAAGAGTATTTTTGTATTAACGTTTTATGAACCATAATAACGCGTTTCTCGCCTGCGCGAATTCGTACTGAAGCGGAATGAAAGACAAACGCACGCTGGCTATCTGGTACGAAATAGCTACGATTAACTACAACTAAAAGCGGCCCGGTCGTTCTCCCTCACAAGGCAACGGGAAACCAGCGAGGTGGATTTTTCCCCAGGAAAACCTCTACGGAGAAGAAGTGCATGCACTTCCTGTGGTTCGGAGCCCACGTTAATCTGTAGGTCCCTCTATGTCTGTGCAAAATATCTATCGCCGCGCACCAAACGCAGACATAGGAGATAGGTAGCCAACGACCTGAATAGTGTATGGCACTATAAGAAGAAAACCGCTTCTGCAATGCTGTATATTTTGAATCCGAGTTTTTTATGAAACAAAAACGATTAGTATTAAAGAAAACCAGAAACGATACAGCAAATTCATAGGTAAACAGTTGGGTGGGAGACGTAAAATTAAACCTCCTAAATATTGCTGCACCTAAAAATTACTTGTAAACCTTATTCTACCATCACTCATAAGCAGTTTAGCGTAAGTAGAAGTATTTTATCGCCCCTCGTTTATTATATAAAAGGGTCATTTTCGAAAATTAATAGAAGGCTCAGAGAAATTAGGGGACACCAACCATGTCGTAGCTTATCCCTAGCTCTGGAGAACTAAAAAATTTAAACAGTACCTTTATATAGCTATACTCTGTATAGCGAGGAAGGTAAAAACGCCGTGCGTTCAGGTTCCCAAAAAATCGTAGCGGTCGCCATTTTGAAAGTTCAGAAAAAACCATTGATTTGCTTTAAGGTCTTGTACCAGATTAAGAAAATTCAGTTTTTCTGAAAAACCTTTCAAAAATTATCATACCGTTCGCTTTCGGTTTCTGAGTTATTTAGAGCTTATTTTTAGGTACCTCCACGTTCAGAAACTCATCGAAATCAGACCATTTGTTGGGCAGTTGAGGCGTAACCCACCCACCTATAGACAAATTTAAAAAACGTATTTGTGTTTCTGAAGGACCGAAATATGTCTAAATTTCAAACTCGAAACTTTTTATAAAATTAATAAGTAATAAGTGGCCCAAAAGGTCTCCCACTATTAAGCAAAACCTTCCTTTAAAAAAATTTAGGCTATTGTTTTTTCCATCCATGTCCATACTGCCCTCAGGCCTCAACTGTATAAACACGCCCAACACTTACACTAGCGCCTAGCCCCTTGTTATTCCTGCCGATCATGAATTGCGCAATATCATGTAATAGGGCTCGCATATGTGCGAGTGTGATATTTACATCGAGATTTGCATTGTTAAAGCCGATTTTTTCATTGTTAATAAATTGCATTCAATAGAAAACAACAAATCTTTTTTTTTAATTTATTACCAGACTTGCGTGTTAGTATGCCGTCAATCAGTGAGTGAATGCAAATTTGTCTTCGTATTTTTTCTTTAAAAATAGAACTGCTCTTAACAAATAACCTCGCGTTAACAGCAAAACGCAAGAACAGTGTTTAAAAAAAAAACTATAAAATAAAAAAAAAATTTGGTTCCAACCGAGATTCGACCCCGCAACTACTTAATGCAGTAAAAAATCAGCACGACCGAACACACCCGCATATCCATCTGTGGCACTACGGTGCGCAAGTCATACGAGGTATGATCAGCAGGAATAACAAGGGACTAGACGCTAGTAACACTTACTATGCGATCACAATGCGCAAGACTACAGCGCATGCCTCAACTATCTGCCGCCCAGTCCCTCACTGAAGTTAGAAGCAGAAAAGTGTTATTTTTTTTGGTTTGGAAAATTCATAGAAGGCGTCACAACGAAATTAGCGCACTGGGACACTAAATTGCATCTTCAAAATTTCATGATTTCGAAAAGTGTCGTTTGTATAATATATAATTTGTTTTTGAATAGAGAGGCGTTAAAGTTCAAGTTGAAAAAAACATTAGCGCACGCCATTTTTAGTGTCGCCGTCGGCTTTCGATTTGCCTTAAATTCTGCTGGCAGGCCCCATTTTCAGATGCACAGAGTGGCTAGGAAAACCCCGGCCACTTTTCTTGCGGCGGTCAAGAGATGGCGCTTTAGTAAAGAAAAATTAAATTAAAGTACTGGCGACAACGCAGAATTCAAGACGTTTCAATTATTAAATACGCCCCATATTAAATCAAAACAACCAAAACGTCTTGGATTCTGCGTTGTTGCCAGTATTTAAATTTAATTTTTCTTTGCTAAAGCGCCATCTCTTGACCGCCGCAAGAAAAGTGGCCGGGGTTTTCCTAGCCATTCTGTGCAAGTTCAATTCTGTAAAAACTCTCGTTTTCGATTTCGTATTTTTTCGACGTTTACGCCCCCCCCCCTCTCCCACTGCAAAACTCGTGAAGACAGCAGACCATCCGTTTGGTAGATATGAGGATATCTACGAAAGAACGCACCCAGCTATCCATAGACATTTAAAAAAAACTTTTTTCCGGGTCTCTTGAGACCCAAAACGTGTTTTTCGTTAAGATTTCGTAATTATTACGATATCAATACTTTCTTATACTAAAGGTATGGGAAAGTAACCTAATCGATAATAGAAATTTATTATTCCCACTCATAAATTTCTTAATTCTCCAAAACCACATTTACTTATACTGTTTTTAAGGCATATCTATATATTAAACGCGACGCCTTTCCACTTTACTCAACTCTGTGTCTGCGTCGCGCGGTGCGACTTTCCGTTCGTTACTTACTAGACGCGACGCGACCTGATGCGTGACGCGACCCTTATTCACGAAACCGCGTTCGCGTAGAGATGTAGGTCAGAACCGAGCGGTGCGTGACGCGCCGACGTTTCTTACTTTTATTATTAAAGCAAAAAAACAACGGGGGGCATAGCCCACGCGTTCCTCTAGCTTAATATATTCGCAAAAGATATATTGAAACGTAATTAGATACAATTCTATATTTATCAAACGGAACAGCCTTGAGGTTTTGTAACCAAATTTAGTATGGCGTATTAATTTTGCCGATTATGGTAGGTAACATAATTGAATGCAGAAAATACAGCTTTGTTAGCATTAGAACCTAAGCTTTGCAAATGTAATTTATATTTTCAAAAAATAATTGTTTTTTATAAACTTATGGCGTAAAATTTCCGGATTTTTATTAGCAAGAAAAATTTGCATACAAATTGGATATTTATACAAATTTACAAGGGCATGTTGGCTAAGTAAAATCATGTTTGTAAAAAAATTTAAACGCAATTTTCGAGAATGTCCTAACTGTAATGTGCAATAAAACAAGGAAGTTACGAGGACATACGAAAATCAAACATCCCTTCCCTTAGGAAGCCAAGATGCCACTCAATATTACATTTCCGTTCTGGTGTATAAGGAAGTGGAAAGTAACCTCGGAAAAAACCTTCTGTCTGACAATTTCAAGTAAACAATTCATCTTTTGTCTGTGGATTTACAAAAGTCTTGGTCTTTTTAAACTCCATGACCTATCGTGATTTCAGGACCGTTTCTTTACGAAAATGATCTCTATCGCTTGGCTTACTTCTGAAATGTCTTTTTCTCAATTCACAGACAGAAAGACAGCGTTTCCGAGTTTTCCTTTAGAATCGGGGTGTCCCGAGGGGTAAACCGCCAGTGGAAGTAGGTGTACCAAGTAGTGGAAGTACGTGGAAGTAAGCGGAAGTACGTAGAAGTAAGTGGAAGTACATGGAAGTAGGTGAAAGTAAGTAGAAGTACGTGAAAGTAAGGTGGAAGTAAGCTGCAGTATGTGGAAATACGTGGAAGTAAGCGGAAGTATGTGAAAGTAAGGTGGAAGTAAGCGGAAGTATGTGCAAATACGTGGAAGTAAGTGGAAGTACGATGGAAGTACCTGGAAGTATGCGAAAGTAAGGTGGAAGTAAGCGGAAGTATGTGGAAGTAAGCGGAAGTATGTGGAAATATGTGGAAGTATGTGAAAGTAAGTGGAAGTAAGCGGAAGTATATGCAAATACGTGGAAGTAAGTGGAAGTACGATGGAAGTACCTGGAAGTATGTGAAAGTAAGGTGGAAGTAAGCGGAAGTACGTAGAAGTAAGTGGAAGTACGGTGGAAGTACATGGAAGTATGTGAAAGTAAGTAGAAATACGTGAAAGTAAGGTGGAAGTAAGCGGCAGTATGTGGAAATACGTGGAAGTAAGCGGAAGTATGTGGAAGTAAGTGGAAGTATGTGAAAGTATGTGAAAGTAAGGTGGAAGTAAGCGGAAGTATGTGCAAATACGTGAAAGTACGATGGAATATATGTGGAAGTAAGCGGAAGTATGTGGAAGTACATGGAAGTATGTGAAAGTAAGGTGGAAGTAAGCAGAAGTATGTGCAAATACGTGGAAGTAAGTGGAAGAACATGGAAGTACGTGGAAGTATGTAAAAGTAAGTAGATGTGGAAGTACGTAGAAGTAAGTGGAAGTACGATGGAAGTAAGTGGAAGTACCTGAAAGTAAGGTGGAAGTAAGCGGAAGTAGGTGCAAATACGTGGAAGTACGATGGAAGTATGTGAAAGTAAGGTGGAAGTAAGCGGAAGTATGTGGAAGTAGGCGGAAGTATGTGGAAGTGTGTGGAAATATGTGAAAGTATGTGGAAGTAAGCGGAAGTATGTGCAAATACGTGGAAGTATGTAAAAGTAAGTAGAAGTGGAAGTACGTCGCAGTAAGTGGAAGTACATGGAAGTATGGTGAAAGTATGTGGAAGTATCTGTGTTAATGGAAATAAGTGTACAAAATCTTTAAGCGCGGTTTACCCTTCGGGGTGTCCCATAACATATAATCAAAGTCGGTACTGCACCTATGTTTTGGGAGATCATTACAAAATAAACAGCGATAATTTTTAACTGTATACCGAAGAAAGGTTTAGAGAAAGCAATTTTACTTTTCATAATTTTTATTTGCATAATAATCCATTACATTAATTGCTCAAAATGATCACCACCTCGTAGGCAAGTTCTTACCGCCTTAAAAAGCGACGCTCTGCGAAACATGTC
Source organism: Ctenicera cuprea (assembly GCA_958336395.1). Classification (NCBI taxonomy): domain Eukaryota; kingdom Metazoa; phylum Arthropoda; class Insecta; order Coleoptera; family Elateridae; genus Ctenicera; species Ctenicera cuprea. The sequence continues at coordinate 11,786,175 of OY284495.1, read as the reverse complement.
GTCGTGATATTGAATATACGCGTTGCGCCATTAATATGCGGCCTTTTATCTCTGCTACAGTTTGCGAGGTCGTTTCATTAGATGTAAATAATAATGCAGCGGTGTCAAGTCAGGCAACCTGGACGGCCTGGCTTGTGCCTTTCCCCGACCGAAGAAGTGACTCTAAAAGTGCTGGTTTACGTATATTGTTAAGTGTGCTGGTCCGCAATAGTGCTAAAACACAAGCCTAGTAATGCTAAAAATCACATTTTTATAAGAAAGCAGTGGTTACTACTACTACGATTTCACAACTTGTCTGGTCACAATAGGTAAGACATCCAACACTTTCCGTTGAATGTTATATTATATCCTGATCTTCTTTTCCTGCGCGTTTTCGTTCACATGTAAAAATGTCTATAACTCCTGCAATGTTGAGAATAGACAAAATGGCCACTTTTATAATATTCGACTTGTAATAACCTGTCTTAAACATAGACATACAGGTTAATTTATAACAAGTGCAACGCAGTTCGGAATGATTCAGAATCGGAAAAACTTCATATAAAGGTAGCTTCAGAAACACTTTGTTACGGAGTTACAGTCTCCTAGAAATGGACCAGTTTCATTTCCTCAAAACTTTAGGTTTATTAAAGGTTTTATGTCCATGAGATTTTTTAAAATATTGGATGAGTAATATTTTTTACTTTTTCTATTTTTCCTTCTCCACCCTTTCCTCTGTGCTTCTTCCCCTCTATCTGTCTTCTCGCTACATTGATTCTGCCTTTTTTTACCTCTTGCTTCTCATTTTCGTCTTGTTTCCTCTAAGCTTTTTGCTTCCCCTTCTTTGGCCACTTCTTGTCGGCACCTTACCTGCTCAGTTCTACATTTTCCTTTCCCTACATTCCCATCATTTTCCGTGCGCCCACCCTTTTCCTTGTGCCCACGCTCTCTTTTTTCCCACGCTCTCCTTTTTCCCCCACTCTCTCTGTTTTTCCCACCTTCTCTCTTTCCCACCCTTTCCTTTTCCCCACCCTCTCATTTTCCCCCACTTTCTCCCTTTTCCCTATCTCTTTTCCCGAACTCCTCTTTCCCACACCTTTACCATTTTCCCACCCTTTTTCTTTGCACCACCCTCTTTTCCTTCTTCTCCCATTCCTTATTTCCCTCTCTTTGCTTCTCTCTTAAAGCCCACTTCCTGCCACTGTTATTACGTAAACCACACCTCTGTTCCTAAAAGATAATCAAAGAATGAAATACTAAGGTAAAAGATTTCGCAACATATCACTCTCTGTGTAGGGACCAGCAGGTGGTCTAGTGGTTGAAGTCCCAGGCTTTGAAACTAGACTCTCAACGGCAGTAGGTTGGAGTCCTCTGCCCGTCGGAAATTTTTCTGAATAAGTTAAATCCGGCGGGTCCATGGATGGTGTCTGTGGTGTGTATGTTGGGTTGCATGTCTTTCAGGGGTGGGGCATGTTAGACCGGTGAATAGCGCCGAACTGCGCTGAGCTCTGGTAAGGGGGTGGGATGGGAATCATGTTCACGCACGGCCTCATGATTCTTAAAAAAAATTATTCTTAAAAAAAAACAACTAATATAAATTATGTAACTTTCTTCGTCCAGCACGTTTTTGCAAAGGGCAAAAGATTTTTATTGTTTCTACAAACAACATTTGTGTAAAGTGTCTAATAAAGAAATAATTCATGCTAAACATTGGTTGTGACAATTTACACATAAGTATTACTTGCGTATTAAAACGTACTAATTACATACATTTTCAATAGCAAGATATCTGAATTAGGAAGTAGCTATAAATTAAGTCATGAGAAGTCGCTCAGTAAATCCTTGATAACATTTTTAGTTTAAGAAACTAAAAAAGGGTGCAGTAAACTCGGACCGAAACAATCTAGCCCCATCTAGTGGAAAACTCTGGTAGTGGCATTTTAGGTTAATTACCTTAAGCGGTGGATGTCGCGAAATTTATGCTTCCGCACTAAATATTGGTCAAAATATTACGACAACATTTAAATTCAAAATTTTGCTCTATTTTCCTTGCACGACATGTAAGAAAATGTGTTCTTTAAGGTTAATTTAAAAAAGCATTATTTAAATGGTGCCTATTTCCATTTCCATTTATTTAGAAAAAACTAGGTAATTAAGTTCAATGTTAAAACAATGTAGGTTATTTCCACTTTTTGACACTATGATTAATGTTACAAAAACATGCAACAAATATTTATTTTATGTTGTATAAACTAAGTTCTGGTTTAACTTTCCTCCCTCATGAATTACATACCCAGGGGCGGATTCGAACTTAATGGCCCTCTGGGAAATGTAGGAAAAATCCACTTCCCATTGCTTAGAAATCTATGACCCTCAAAGTGATCAGCAATGTCCTTAATATTAAATTATATAAAATTACTTGTTCATATACTTTACTTACTAATGTTTTTACTGCCTGCCCTTTATCATGTAATAAATTAACGATAGAAAGCCTGCAATCCCGACTTTCTACATTGCATTCTTCCTGTAAATGCAGTTTTATCAATCGCCCAAGGCGTTAGAAACTTCAGGTAAAGTAGACCGACGTGATAGCTCTTTCAGCATAAGTTTTATGGTTGTCGATGGTACTCGATGTTCTTCCTTTTTACTTTCTCGTACCTGCATAGCTAAACCAGTACAATTAATTCCAATCGGTTTTATAATTTCTAGAAAAATAGAATTTCCTGATGCTAAGGTGTGACAACATATTTAATAAAATAGGCGAAACAGGTCGCTGGTACTTTCCCATACTTTTTACGTTTTAAATATTCTGGCGATTCAAATTTACATCGAGTCATCTCCAGCCGGTACAAGCCGCCCGCTCCAGGCACAAGGTGTTGGTTACGTAGTCGGCGCGCTCGCGCTGTATAGGATCAAAAATGGTTATAACAACTTTATTTATAGAGATCAAAAATATGCAAAGAATGAAAAATATTTTTTTTTATTTGACATACCAATTTGTAATGATTTCATTTAAATTGTGATATTTATGTGCTGATTTTACATGTAAAGATTTGTTATTGTATAATTTTAGAGGTTATTTAAACCTTGACCGTCAATTTATTTAATTAATTTGAATTACTTACGACTTGCAATATTGAATTCACTATTATTCACACTGCGTTAGGTAAATTCAAGAACTTTTAAGCCATATATAAGATAAAATCGATTTTGTTTATGAAAAGTCATTGCATTTGGTATTTACACCATCACTTCGTAATTGACATAATTTATACAGTTCATTTAATTTGCTGCATTAGATCTAAAAATTATAGATTTACATAAATTTTGACATTAATACAAATCTGCTATCGAAACAATTCAGTGATTAATTCAAATTTATATTTATTTGAATGTTTGAGATATTTTTTTCTTTGGGCAGTTACAAGACTTGCTAACGATTTGATATTTATCTAACGCATTATACAAGTCGTTGGCCAACTTATTATTAATGTGGTACAACCCAACATTGACTACAAAAAGAGAATAGTAAAGCAACGGTCGACAGGTAGCTGTGTGTATGTACTTAAGTCACGCGCCAATAGACTTCGACCAATGCATGAGAGTCAGATAGAGAGAGCGAGTGATATTGTAAAGTAAACTGATAGTACTCTGAATTTTTTCCAGGTATTTAGTAAAGAATAATCTATTTGTTTATATTTTTGGAAAAACGGAAGAATGAATTCGTCCACCAAAAATTGGATGGGAGGGGGAAACTGCCCTTCCTTTCCCCTTCTCTGATATTTCCATACCTAAAAATTAAGTTGAGAACTTTATTCTACTATCTACTATTTTTTTTAACGGCCTTCGTTAAGTAAATAAGGGGACAGGAATTTATTTTTCCAAAAATTCACAGAAGGTGTCACAAAGAAGTTAGCGGACTGGGACACGAATTAAATTGTAGCTGATTCATAGCGGTATAAGTCTACATAATTACAAAAATTGTTTGGCTAATTGTAAAGCAATATGTTTTTGAAAGTCAATGTTTTCTTCAAAAAATCGTAGCGGCCGCCATTTTGAAGCTGAAAGTTTGGAAAAAAGCTGTGGATTTGCCCTATTGGAATCTGTTTTCAAATTTCTTAAATTTGGTCCCGGAAAAAAATTCTACTAAAAAAAACATGTCTATCTTCACTTTCCGCCGTCGAATTTTTTTAAAAAGCTAATTTCCCCGATTAATTTTTGATATACCCCCCTCATTAAAATCGGAGTATGCGTTTGGGAGTTATAGAGCGCACACACATACACACCCACCCAACAGATAGACATTTTAAAAAATGCTTTTTTGGTTTCCTGGAGGTTCAAAACGTGTATTTCCGTCAAAATTTCGAATTCGAAATTTTTTTATGAAATAAATTAAAATACTATCCTATACTGAAAGTATAATAAAGTAAAAATTTTAACCATTTAGTTTAGACTCTTCCTTGAGGTGAAAGCCCACAGGTTTAAGTCAGGTAACTTTGATGGCCACTTCCGCGTTCTCGTGATACGTAGCGAGCGATAAGATACATACTTTGTCAGTGCCACACTGAAATGTACTGGTGCACCCTTCTCCATAAACCTCTAAATTATTAAAAGGAACTGTTCTTCATGCACTTTAGCAATTGTTCCGGGTTTCTGGGATTTCCCTCGTTCAAAAGCAACTACTACGAAGTTTCAAATTTGCGTTTTTCTTTTAAAACTAAGTTTGACTGTAAAAGTATGTTAAAACATATTTTCTTAGATAAAAATTATTTTATCACAGTTATTGCTTTTAAAGTTTATTTTTTTATGAGTCAATACTTTTTGGCTCTCTGTTAATGGTTAAGAAAGACATTGTTTGTCTTGGAAATGGTTCGACGTAGACAATTAGGCATGCTGTGCTTAAACCAAGAGTGCTTTTTTTGCGTGTTTTGGTCATGCAACTAACAAATCGTGGTAATCATTTACCAAGTGTGGACGTATAATATTTATTTCAGAATAAAGGTGTGCATTTGTGCAACCCCCTCTGGTGGTATCAATTTCGTCGAAATTTTCAAGTATGTAAGCTGCACCGAAGACAAAAACAAACACCCTGTATTTAATGTTTTAGGTGTTGCCCCCCGATTGTCCCTTTTTGCTAAGGGGAAACGAATGTTTTTGAAAATTTATTGAAAGTATAACTTTTCATCAGCTGTAATTTACCTAGATTTAAAACGAACCTACCTTACACCATCATAACCCATTCTTAATTTTTTATCTTAAATGCTGTCACCTAATCTAATCTAACGAGACTTACAAAAGATAACTCGAAAGAAAAAAGGAAAGGTTGGCTTAATTAAGTTTTAGTCATACTTTAACCAGGTTTCGCACAAAGTGGTTTTGCGTGTGACTGTTCATTCTGCGAATTGTTATAAAAGCAAGTAAAAATTCAAGTGTTTGTTAATGTGCAAATACAGAGAGGTCATTGAATGTTTACCAAGTCGTTCGGTGGTGATTAAACCCAATCTCCTTGAAAATGGTGAGTTATTTTTTGGAATCTTGACTTTATTTGTCTTGCTCAGCCAACGACGGAATTTTCCTCCCAATTAAAAGTTGATGTATTGTTTTTTTTTTATTATTTTAAAACTAATTATTGAAGGTGATTTTTTAAATCGACCGTGTATCGAAAAGAAAAAATAACAAAAAATATAAATATGCATACCGAATGCTGTGGTAAGTGGTTCAAGAATGATAAGAAATTGAAATTTGGTTAAATAAAAGAAAATGTTGAGTGTGCTATTAGGCTAATTCATCTGCAGGAGGCTGTAACTCCGTAAGAAAGCGTTTCCGGACTTACCTTTAATAGACATTGTCTACTTAAAGGGGCCTCAGGAATGTGCTCCCTAAGTATGTACATAAAGTCATGCAACGCCCTGTACAATCTCGGCAGAACTAGGCAGTAGCCAATACTCTACAATATTCAGCAATGCCCGGCAGTAATCGGCAATACTTGACAATATTTAAATAGGCAATAAATCGACAGTATGGGCAATACCTGTACACAATCTCGGCACTATGCAGTATGTAAATAGGCAATAAATTAACAATATGGGCAATAGTGTACACACTTTCTATAGTAGTAAGGATAGCCAATACTTTACGTTCACAATATTCGGCAATGATCTGAAGTACATGACAATACTCGGCAATACTCAGTAATAGTCGACAGTATGCAGCATAATTCGGCAATATAAAATGGGCAGTATAGGCAATAGATCGACAATATTGTCAAACTTGCACATATTTTTGAAAGTACTAAACAATAGCCAATACTATACAATATTCAGCAATGCCTGGCAGCAATAGGCACTACTTCATAATATGTAGCAATATTCAGCAATATTTAAATAGGCAATAATTTGACAGTGTGTAGCAATACGTGTACACAATCTCGGCAGTATGCAATATTTATATACGCAATAAATCGACAATATAGGCAATGGTGTACACACTTTCTGTACTAGTAAGGAATAGTCAATACTTTACAAGTCTGCAATATTCGGTAATGCCCTGAAGTACATTGCAATACTCTGCAATACTCCATAATACTCGACAGTATGCAGCAATATTCGGGTAATATAAAATAGGCAGTATAGGCAATAAATCGACAATATTGGCAATACTTGCACATATTTTCGAAAGTACTAAACAATAGCCAATACTCTACAATATTCAGCAATGCCCGGCAGTAATAGGCAATACTTAACAATATGCAGCAATATTTGGCAATATTTAAATAGGCAATATATCGATAGTATGGGCAATACCTGTACACAATCTCGGCAGTATGCAATATTTAAATAGGCAATAAATCGACAATATGGGCAATAGTGTACACACTTTCTGTACTAGTAAGGAATAGCCAATACTTTACAAGTCTGCAATATTCGGTAATGCCCTGAAAAACATTGCAATACTCTGCAATACTCCGTAATACTCGACAGTATGCAGCAATATTCGGGTAATATAAAATATGCAGTATAGGCAATAAATAAATCGACAATATTGGCAATACTTGCACATATTTTCGAAAGTACTAAACAATAGCCAATACTCTACAATATTCAGCAATGCCCGGCAGTAATAAGCAATACTTCATAAATATGTAGCAATATTCAGCAATATTTAAATAGGCAATAAATTAACAGTGTGTAGCAATACCTGTACACAATCTAGGTAGTATGCAATATTTAAATAAGCAATAAATCGATAATATGGGCAATAGTGTACACATTTTCTGTACTAGTAAGGAATAGCCAATACTTTACAAGTCTGCAATATTCGGTAATAACCTGAAGTACATTGCAATACTCCATAATACTCAACAGTATGCAGCAATATTCGGGTAATATAAAATAGGCAGTATAGGCAATAAATCGACAATATTGGCAATACTTGCACATATTTTCAGAATTACTAGATAATTGCTAATACTCTACAATATTCAGCAATGTGTGCAGTACGTGGTAATGCTCGACAATATGCAGCAACGTTCGGCAATATTAAAATATACAATATTGGCTAAAAACTTACATACTTGTACAAAATCTCGGCAATACTAGGCAGTAGCATATACTCTGCAATATTCAGCAATGTTCCGCAGTATTCGGCAAATCTCCACAGTATGCTGAAATATTCGGCCATATTCAAATGGGCAATATAGGCAATAAACCGACGATATCGACTATAATTTTAATTTTGGCAATATTTGTACAAATTTCGGGTAGTAGAAAAATGATTTTATTGAAGAAAAGTTTGTTTATAAAATAACATCTAAAATAAGAATATTAACAAAACATGCAATTCAAAATTAGTGTCAGACAATTGTAATAATTGTTGAGTCAATAGGCAATACTATCCAATATTCAGCAATGCTATGTAGTGTTTGGCAGTTTTCTTTTATACTCTGCAATACTTTGTCATATTCTTCTACTCTGCAATGTTTTATATGCGTATACTCTGCAATATGCAGCATATTTAAATAGGCAATGTGGGTAATAAATTGACAATGCCGGCAATAACTATAATTTTGGCACTATTCGTACAATTTCCTGGGTAGTGGAATCAATCAACTGTAATATTTTTGAGTATTTTTGCAGAATGCTTTTAAAATGAAAAGTAATTGCTTGATCAATAGCTTGTTATTAATTAGTAAACAGTCTGTAGTGATTGCATTTCCAGTGTAATTAGAAAAGAAATATTAATTATGTACATGACAACAAAACAGTGTTCCTATACATAATGCTTCAAAATTAATTAAATTTTAAATATCTTACACATTTTGAATTTATTTGGCGAAAAATTTTGTGCCGACGAAAATAAATAATATAGCGCAATATTCTCTAATTACATTTTAATAGTTGTTTACATATTTTTTGTGTTTTTTTCGGCGTTATATTATTAGTAATAATTCTCATAGAAGCTCAGAAGTCAAGTGTTTTCAAATGTTGATAATTTAATCTCTTTGCAGCATGAATGCGAAGGTAGATTTGCAAATTAACGTCTAGCGGGTGCAATAAACTTGAACTTGGTTGTTTGTGACCTTAGATTATTAGCTTTTTTTGTTGTAATTACATCTTTATAAAAATGTTTATTATTTACTGAATATCATTGACAAGTATGCGTCTCAATTAGTAAAGAAATGTATTGTGTTTGTTGTATCTATTGTAATTTTAATTAATATGCAAGTTATACCACGTAATTTGTCTTCTCCGTTGATGTAATTTTATTAAAAATGCATTTTGAACTTCATCTGACTCAAGTCTATAGTTAGAGCTGATAGATTGAGTCATAGTCACAGGTTGTTTAATCATAGGTATTTAGCAGCACTTGCAAGGCGTTTTTAAAATGTAGTTAGATAATAATTTTGTTAAGTGATTGATGCTAATCGGTTTTATTTTTTTATCGTCGCTCTGTTTGTTGCATCTGTTGTTTTCGTATTTTCTTTCGGGCTTGCCTCACTGTTACTATTTTTGTTTCTTTTTCGTGCTGTGATCCCAAAGTTGTTATCGACGAGTTTTTTTTGTTCTAACAGTTTAAGTATACTCAGTGTCCGGATATTTAGTCTAGTATTTAGTCAGAATTGAAATTGTGAAGCTATTCTCGCATAATTTTTGTAAATGTATAAAAATAAAATAGGTTATCGCTTATGTGCAATTTTTCGCGAATTATTTACGCGATAAAAACAATAACCTTATGCGAGCTCGTTTAGTTACGTTTTATTTATTTGGCCAGCTGCTTTATCATTTTGAGTCAACAGATAACGGAGTTCATTGACGGAGAATATGAATAGTCACGGGTTTTAAAAGTACTACACGAAACATTTTATGAATATGTCATTTCATCTATCTACTTTCTTCGTCTAATACAATTTCTTCCTCCATTTCGCGATGCTTCATTTCTTCCTCCATCTCAAGATATGGAGTGCAGAACCTCCTGGCCTAGCTCAGTAATAATGGATTAATGGATTTGAGTACGCCCATGGTTTTTGTTTACATATTGAATATTAACGAAATTTTTGGCTGTTCTGCGACTAAACGGCCGGTTTTTGGGCCTTATACTTATAGACTTGTTGCTATAACTTATTACTTTAAATCCAATTCGACTTCTAGTTTTCCTCATGGCTGTTGCTGTGGGTTGATCGCATACCTCATGGCCTAAAAATTCTTGGCTAGATAAATCCATGTTACATACAGCTGATAGTTCAGCATATACAACCTTTGCATTTAAATGTTAACAAAAAATGTCGACGGTTTCTGGAGGATGTTCAAAATTGTCTTAATTTCACGGGATTAGTGCTAGAAGACCTAAAAGTCGAGGCGTTTTTTTAATAGTAAGGACTACGTGTCGCAAAGGGACTATCAAGTTGCCTTATCTTCTACTAACGTGTTGAGGAAACCTGTTGGGTCATAAATCTGCTTGGCATATCATTGGAGATTTGGAAGCATACGAACTGGAGGTGAAGATGTTGGTAAGTCGAGGACTGGGATGACTGTGCGGCTTTAAGGAACTTGCGTTCCAAAGTGGTAAAGGTGCCAATATTAACCCTCCCACGTCTGGTAATTAAGTATCGACTCACCCCGACTCTGTGAAGGAACCGGTTACTGTGACCAGACCGACTACCGACCGATCTGGGTGGCGCGATTCCGGTTTCTGAACAGCCAACTCTGGTGTCTCAATGCTTAGCAATGGCACTACTCACCTTTTCGGGTTTCCGAGTCTCTTCAGTGATTATTTATACCTCTTTCTAGAGGATACCAGTAAGAGTACGTGCAGAAACAAAGCAGGTTGCTTGCTTGTGAACTGTATTTTCAAAAATGATGGTTCTGCCCCGTTCTGGTTGACTATCTTTTGACTTTGCACCTTAATCCAAAGGACTTTCAATCCGAAACCGTTTTAATGTCGGCACAAATTGTTATTGAATAAATATATACGTTAGACTACATTGGGACAGGTATATACGTAGCCATGCCACTGTAGGTCTCACAGCCCTTGATTATTTATAATTCAGCTTATTGTAATAGAGAAATACATGACGGGATCTTTACTTGAATCCGGTAACACCCACCGAAACAACTAAACTGTTTTGATTTTAAAATCTAAATCAGTTCTGTGATGTAGGAGGGTAACTACTTTGAATGATTGCTACGCCATGTCGGATCGATGTGACCTCTAGTAGCAATCGAAGTTGAGTGTTACTCCCAAGGAGAAAGGGAAATAAGGATCGGCTCAGCTAGTGTATTACATATCATCGAAAAAGGTGCCGAAGTCAGTATTGCCGGTATTACTTAGGGACTACACGGGAACTACACCAGACTGCACAGAAACAACATCAGAATTCATAGGCACCACATCGGCCTATCTACGTGAGGAATATATGGAACATGATAAGGACTACAATATAGCACGGTGTGAAACAGTACGGTAACTAATTCTAATTAATGGCACCCGATTGTGCCATACTGCTACTATTTACGCACGATCTTGATAATTTATTGTACCGCGAGGAAGAACCCTTGCTCTTGCTCGCAATTAATGGACACACTTCGAAATGACATGTAATAGCATTGGCAAGCGGGTTATACGAATGGCACTAAACAAGAAGAAAGGAAAATAACTGCTTTTGTTTGAATAGCAATAATGGTGTTGTGAACGGATTGATGATTGCCTCTTAGACGTAATGACACAGTTTCTAAAAGAAGGAAATGAGGCTGAGGGAGAAGATGGTTTTCACTTAACAGCGGATACATCAATTCTCAAATATTGAATGTCATAAAAAAATATAGGATAGTCAATCTTATAGGTGTTTTGCAACAAACGGAAATCTTTTTAGCAAGTTGTCAATTTCGATATATTGCAAACTTTAGATGTCACATGGTTGTAATTATTAACAAAAAACGTTTTTGGTAGAAACGTTATTAAGGTTTCGTTTCAGTTTGAAAAAGAGAATCTACATGCAAAGTTTAGATTGCTTGTGATCGTGCAATGTCCTAGATATTATTACTTATAAATTCAATAGCAGTGCGTATTATTTAAAATTAATCAGGTGGCTTATTTATTGGCGATGATCGGTGTTGGACCTACGTTGTGATTTATTTAGTGTCGCTGCCTGATTCACGCAGTCTTTATCGAGGTTAAAAAGAATATGTTAAGATTGTTTAAACAAAAACGAACATTCACAATATTTATTTTCGTGGTGCGGATGAATGTGCAAAATTTGTAGGTATCTAAAATTTGCACATTAATTGTAGGGGATAAAGCTGCCAATCTGAATTTTTACCTCAATTTTGCTTATAACGATAATTGTACTTTTTGGGCTGGTAATAAGGAGCAAGAGGAGCGCTTCAACCGTTACGCCTAATACCCAAAGGATAATAGCGCCACGTGATACACCTGAGAAATTAACTCAATAACAGCGATTGATTACGCACAAGTGGATTTATAACTTTGAAAAGAGGGTCTTGTAGCAACTTAAGTGGAAAAGCGCCGTTTTTGACCGCAATCAGGTTCTTTCCTAACAGCGCCTCAACGTTACGCCTAATCACCGAAGGACAATCGTGCCGCTCCTGAGAAAGTACACTGATAAGACTAAGGATCGACGCCCCAAAGCCTGTATGATTTTAGCAAAGTGCCCTTCGTAAGTCAAAAATCCACAGTAATGGTTTTTTAATTGAGGTTTTAAGTCCAAGACTTGTAGTAACACAGCAGAAATTTAGTAGCAATGCTTCAAAACTGACTTATATTCCAGAGCTTTTAATAATCTTTAAGAATCAGAACGATCTTCAAATAGTTGACTTCGGTATTTATCCAATCAAATTGCTGTCTCATTGTCCTTCAATTTTTGATTGGTTAGAAGTATCAATAAAATTTGGTTTCACTGTCGTCCTAATTAGGTTTCTTCCTAACAGCGCCTTAACGGTTACGCCTTATTTCTGAAGGCTAATAGCGCCATGCGATACCGATACGTCCTTTTAAAAATTTATCCAATAACAGCAGGCGATTGCGCACAAGCGGATAATCGCTTCGAAAAGAGAGTCTTGTCGCAACCAAAGTGGAGAGAGCTCTGTTGCTCGCCTTCATGACCTCCTTCCTAACAGCGCCTCAACGTTTCGCCTAATTCCCGAAGGACAACAGCGCCGCGCCTAATAAAGTACACTCATAAGTGTTAGGATCTACGCTTAAACCACTCTGATTTTGTTAAAGTGCCTCTGAATGGCCAAAATTCACAGTGGAGATTTTTTTAAGTTTAAGACTTGTAATAATTCGGCAGAATTTCGGCAGTAATGTTTCCAAACTGGCTAAAAGGTTGACAAACAAGCGACAAACCCACCTCAACATGTTTTTTTCAGTTATGTTTTTTTTTATTGATGTACAAAAGATGTTTGCAGCTGCTTGAAATTGACTGACCTTGAATGTTCAAACAACGTTGGGAGCAATATTTAATTACATTACATGTTATTTTTTATTCGAAAAAAAGTAGTGTTTGTCGAAATGTCTTGCTAACACTTAACGAAATTAAAATAAGTTTGAATTCTCTGTTTAATATAACATCAAAATAAATACCAGTAGAAAGGTGATATGGCGTGGCAGTTGAATGACTTAACAGTACCTTCTACAAACTACATCCTTGGAACGTATCTTGAACTCGCATTATGGAAAAGAACCGCATTAAAAATTTGGCATTGGTATAAAAATCCTATTTTGTGTATATCAGACGTCATTCTGTTTACCTGAGCCAGAAATTACTGCTCTGATCTCGCTATATATTTTCTAATTATATTTTTAGTTTTATCTTTTTTTTTCTTGCTTTAAATTAACATTGTTAATAATATTATAATATTTTTATTCGAAACTTGTTTATTGCAACTTGTCTCGTAGTATTTTTTTTGTTTCCATTCTGTAATTTGTTGTTGCAAATATTAACTACTTGAACATTGAATGACATACTTCAGGTTTGTTTATCGAAAAGTAAAGTCCCTAATGGTAATACACCAATCTATTCATAGATTGAGGTTGCGTTTTGGGGTTTATGGGTTTAGATTGTTCGTTATAAATTGAATTATCACTATTTTCCGGTTATGGTAATGAGACTTTTTTTAATATAACACTTGGTAAACACGCTTTTATCTTTATTGTTCCAAAAATAATTCCACAACTTCACCTTTGATATAAAATGTAATACAAATGCGCTTGAAGTGATAACATAAAAATTCCGGACTTCAGTCCAGTGCGATTTAAAACAATTTAATATTAATACAAATTTGTAAGTAAAACAAATAAAACAAATTTTTGTTATTTGTAATTTGTTACATAGAGCTAGTTTATAAGTTTTGAATTAAAAAGCAATTTAATGTCTGGTTTTATTCAAATTATTTACAAACAAGTTAATGTTTTGAGCAAATCGAGGACGCCATTTTGTTGGCGGTATTTGATAATTGGTATAGATTTTCTCATCCTGGTTAAACCGCTTACATAACCAGTAATAATAATTAATAATGTACATAATTTTGCCATTATCGTGGCCATATCAAATCATCATCAGCCTTGTATCTACTAACAAGTGTTTATAATGCACTTTGATAATTCATGGTTCTGAAGTATTATTTTGCAATTTAAAATAATTGTTTTGATTGGGATTTAATATAATGGAGTGTCTAGATAATAATAGCTCTATAAAGTTGCTTCGGCTAAAGTAACATAATTAATTTAGAGGGCGTTTCTGGGGCGCGGTATTTAAGGCAAATTGGCAAATATTTATTATATATAAACACAGTTAGCTAAATGCTTTTTATTTTTATAAATTGTTGTAGATTTAAATAAATCTTTAAACATTTAGTTGAAATATTCCAACATGTAATAAAGCATTAGAATATTAAATATATCTTAAAACATTTATTTTAAATTTTCAAATATTTAATAAATCTTTAGCAACTTAAATAAATCTTCACAGATTTAAATAAATGTTTCAACATTTTAAGCTGTCAGATTTAATGTTAACCTGTCATATTTATTTGACCTTAGTAAGCCCAGCCGACTTGGAGATCAAGACCGTCTACACCGGTAGCGGAAGGCTGGACGTGGTGGGAGCGTTCAACGCTTCAACCAAACACTCAAAATTACTTTTTCAGGGGAATGTTGAGGGAACTTTCATTATATGAATAATAAATTATGCAATGTTCATATTGTTAAATGTGTTGTTATTTAGATTGAATTAATATTTATTGTACAAATTCCTGAAATACGGAAAACGTGTTCATAATTGTTGAACGTTACCACCAGTGTAAACGGTCTTGGTCTTCTATGTCGGCTGGGTCTACCAAGGTCAAACAAATATGACAGGTTAACCTTAAATGACGCAGCTTGAAATTTAAAGTTAAAACATTTATATAAATTTATAAAAATGTATTTTATTTAAGTCTGTGAAGATGTATTAAATATTGAAAGATTTAAAAACAAATATGTGCAGATATATTTCAATACATAAAGATTTACTTAATATTTAAAAATTAATATAAATGATTTAAGATTTATTTAAATCTCTAATGCTTTATCAAATGTTGGAATATTTAAATTAAATGTTTAAGGATTTGTTTAAATCTACAAAGATTTGTTAAAATATAAAGCATTTAACTAAATGTATGTATATATAATAAATATTAGTACAATTTGTCGTAAATAATGCGAAATGCACGCCAAATTTTCATTTTACACTTGGCGCGCCATAAGCGTCAACAGTGCAGTGATAACAGATAATAGTGGCTTTCACAAAACTAATGTTAATTGGAATTATGTTCTTATCAGAGACGTTTAATTAAAAATATTTTATCATTTGCGTGCTTTACTTATTGCGATAAAATAAACAATAAATAAAATTAAACGGAAGTGGGTTAAACTGTTAAAGTTTGCATATATATTTTTTCTTTATTTTCTTTGAGAATTCTAACCGCAAAATAAAACATTTTATAAAAAGCATCCTTTGTTATATAAACAAGATGTAACCGCCGCTATCTAAAGTGGTCTTGTTATTATTGTCTACTTGTTTAGTCTCCTTTCAATAAACCTCACAATTACTTCATCGTTCTGCGGTATTTCCCCTGTGCTTTCCCTTCCTCCGCATTTTTTAAATTCCCATAATTTATTTGATTTGCTCAAAGTTATTCCTTTTCTCCATGCTTATATCGTAAAAACATATTTATCAAGACAAGTTAGAGGGTGTCAAGGCAAGTGAGTAAATCACAAGAATAATATTCAGCATGCCACTTACAGGTCATGTAAACAGAAGCATTTCACTGTATGGAACACTGTTTTACTTTTTATCCTAAATTATGGAAAATAAATTATATTTTCGACGTCACACATTGAATTTCGGACCAATTTATTTATTGTTGTCCAAAAATCATCTAATTTCGGATAAAATATTTATCTATTTAACACTGTAATCGAATTTTAGCGTCAGAAAATAATTTATTGCCGTCAATAATACATTTTATGACATTAAAAAATAATGTTTTTAAAAATCCTTTTGACAGTTTAAAATAAATTATTTAAAAAACGAATTCGTCAATGTTTAATAAATTATTTTCAGACGTCAATGAATAAGTCAAAAAATAAATTTTTGGACGTCAAAATATCAGTTTTTGACGTCACAAATTCGTCATAATTTGTATCTTTTGACATCGAAAAATACTGCCATCTAACGAGATGATTATGGTAGAAGTAAACCATACTGCAGTATTGACCGAAAGTTGGGCTCCCTACCAAAAGCAACCTGAGCAAATTAGAGATATGTGATCAAGCATTCAGTTATTGTGATCAGGACCTTCGTAGATGGCGTGATGCGGGAATCATAAAATCACTGCTGGTTTTAATGGTTCTTGGGATGGGACGTATTAACGCTATCTGGTATAAACCCAGCTTATAGCGCACTCTTGTGGCTACTAAATTAAACATGGGCAAATAATTTGGTGTAGCGGTCGACTAAGACTGCGCTGCTACGCCAGCTGCGCCGTTAAATGGAAGCATTTTTCGACGTGAATATATGATTACTTGACGTCAAAAATTGCGTTTTTGACATCAAAATTATTTATTGACGTCTGAAAATAATTAATTATGGTTTTAGAATAACCTTTATGTCCGATTTGTTATTTAATCCTAAATTATGTAAGCCATTTTCAGACGTCACTAAACGAGTTTTTGACGTTAATTAATCAGTTTTTGACGTTTGTAGATAATTTTTTGAAAAAAAAAACGTTGATTTGTATATTAATAATAAACAGTTTTCAGACGTCCATTAATTAAGTTTTGACGTCAGAAAATCAAATTTTGACGTCAGAAAATGATTTTTTGGCTGCCAAAAAACATTTTATGATAAAACAATTCTGAACAACAATAACTGACTTTTTTTGACGTCAATAAATGTTAAATAAAAAGTAAAAGGCTCTATAATTTAAATGTTTGTGACTTTTTTAAAAATATTTTACCATGAGCATACGCAAATCTGTTACGTTATATATGTGAAACACTTTGCACGTTTTTGCAAAATTCGTACAACTGCAATATTTGAGATACATCGTTTCGTTCAGTGTTACTTTACTATTGGAGTGGGTGAGAGGTATCTTGAGATTGAGAAAGAAATTAAGCATCGCGAAATGGAGAAAAAATGGTTTTAGATGAAGAAAGTAGAAAAAATGAAATGACACATTCATAAAATTGTTTCGTGTAGCACTTTTAAAACCCGTGACCGTTCATATTCTACGCTTGTGAACCCCATATCAAATCTCTGGAAATAATAAAGCAGCTGGCCAAATAAATAGTACGTAACTAAACAAACTCAAATAAGGTCAAACGTATAGTCGCATTGCTGTAATAATCTCATATATAATTCGGTTAAAATTACAGAGCAGCGACGACTATATATTTACATTATTGACAGGAATTATGCGGGATTTTATTATATACATCTTTATTGTTTCATACTTTCGATACTGATTAAATACTAGACTAAAAATCCGAACTATGATACTGCATAAGTCAACCCGACTTGAATAACCTACGGATCACTGCCGGCAGCTGCTATTTGGTCACGCGATGTATAAGTGATGCCAAGCAATCGGACATCGTAATAAATAAAAGTGTAAAGTTTGTGAAATTATTCAAATATTTAGGATAAAAAGTTCCCGTTGAAGAGCGTGCCCTTGAAACTTAAAACACAAAAAAAATGATTTAATTAAGCATTCATAATATTACATGTGTTAAAAATTTGCAATTATTAATCGTTAAAATTAAAATTTTAATTTAATTAACCTTAACAAAACGCCTTGTCTAAAACCTGTCGTGTGTACTGTACAACAGGGTACAACGAACACCTTTGCAGCGTCCTTTCTAAAACACAAACAAAGTTAACGATGTAATACGGTTATAAACAAATTACAGACGCAAATAATTGTGAACCTTTGATTAAATGAATCATTTATTATTTGTATTTGATTTTGCAGATACATAGATAGTTTTATATTCAGATAAACTTTGTACTCTGTACAATTTATCTTCGAAACACCATACAAATTTATGGATGAGATCTATAAATAAACTAATAGCTAAATATTTTAACCGATATTACAAATCCGCTTGGAGCATCGCTGTAGTGAAGTTAATAACAAATGTATATTTTCAATTTTTTTTACCTTTTAGTTTTTCTATTAGTAGGATTGTATTATGTAAAGGATTCCTATTTTGTGGTAATTTTTGCCACGTTTGACATGTACAGTATTATAGCGCGCCGTGTTTGTTCAAGCGTGATAATAATTTATACGTTAAAGAAATATTTTATACCGTCTGTCTATAAAATAACCCCCCCCCCCCAGCTAACATTTGAACGACTTTATATTTTACCACAATATTTAGTGTGATTTAATGGGAAATTAAATACTATTTTTTGGCCAATAATTAAATTTTATATCATTCAAAATGGCGGCTAGGCGCCATTTTAAAAAAGTTTTTAAAACAGAAAAAGGGGTCGAGTGACACCTCATTTGAAAGGTCTTTTAGTTCTACGTCTGATCCTAGAGTTTCAAAGAAAAATATTCAGCCATAACAAAATGGCGGATTTTAAACAAATGGACTCACTTAATTCAAAATTGTTTTAATGTTTTTATCCAGTACTCCACTTTTTCATTTGCAGTACAAAATTTTCCTAGAAATATCTCAGGTGGCTGGAAATAATATTGAAAACGTTATGTTCCAACAAGACGGTGCGCCGCCTCATTATTATAGGCCTGGTTCTGACTTTCTCAACCGACATTTTCTTGGAAGATGGATTGGTAGGCGGGGGCCTGTAGAATAGCTGGCTCTCTGCCCAGATTTAACCCCATTAGATTTTTTTCTATGGGAATATCTCAAATCGAAAGTGTAGAGAACCCGCCCAGAAACAATTGAAGAACTGGAGCAACGCATTACAGAAGTTTGCAGAAATATCACTCCAGAAACTTATGAAAATGTAAGGCAGGGATTTCATAACCGACTTTTTATGTGCCAAGAAGTGAACACTTAATTTAATTTCTTTTTGCTTTAATTCTTAGTTTTTTAAATAGACTTTTTTATCTTCAAACATTTGTCATTTTGTTATGGCTGAATACTTTTCTTTGAAACTCTAGGATCAGGCGCACAACTAAAAGACCTTTCAAATGAAGTGTCACCTCGACCCTCCATTTTATCTAAAAAAAATATTCAAAATGGCGCTGAGCCGCCATTTTGAATGATACAAAACTTAATATTGGTTAAAAAATTGTGTTTAATTTCCTATTACAGCACACCAAATTTTGTGGTAAAATATCAAGTTGTTCAAAAGTTAGCTGGGGAGGGGGGGGGGAGTGCTTTATAGACACAGGGTATATTGTTGTATTTTACACCTGAGGTATTGTAGAAATAAACTTAAGAAGAAAACATGTTAGAACAAAAAGGTTTAATTTCCCTTTATTTTCATAGTAACTAGAACCGATGAGGTAAATACAAAAAACCTAAACTTGTACGTATTTTGAAAATCACATTTTGTATATTAGACAATATTATTGTCTTGTTTGGCAAAAAAAAGAAGGATGTAAACAATGCAACTGCGTCCCTGGTACGGAAGTCAATCGACCTTCCTGATCCTTTGTCCAGTGCGTTTACTCCGCTGGTTATGGAAGTCTAGTCGTCCTTCCCCCTCCTTTGTACAGCGCGACTGCGCCGCTGGTAACGGAACTCAGTGGGATGTCCCCTTCCATTGTCCAGTGCGACTGCGCCACTGGTCACATCTTTGTAAGCAGAGGCGCAGTCGCACTGGACAATGGAAGGGGAAATCCGAACCTCAAAATTATTTTTCAAATACTTGTTACAGTTTGTTGATTATGTCAGCCGAAAATAATATAGATTGAATAGAATTTACTATTTCCCCAATATCTTAATTTATGTAACAACCTCTAAGAATTTTTAAAATTTTGAAACTTCATGCCTTCCGTCTAATAAACAGAGTACAAAAAATTCAGGTCTACAGAAATTATGCGCAACAGATTTTTCTAAGTGTGGTTCTAAGAGTGGTTAGAGTACTTGGCTGTTACGCGGAAGGTCTCGAGTTCGAATCCGAGAATGGATGCCTGGCGGGCGGCCTACCCAGTTGCTTTTTACAAATTGGGCGAGGAAAGTAAGGCATCTGTCTAAACGCTAAGGCGTGGTGCTTACCACACCACCCCGTACTTGATAAAGAGTGCCAGACGACCGAGTTACGGGAGCGATGATCGGTGGCCCTGACCCACAGCATTGTAGGCCAAACTCCGTAATAGAGTTGTGCCACCGACTCTACTTTATTTTATAAATTATTCACATTTAAAAAAATGCGAGATTGGGAGACTTTGTCTTGCAGAAATGTTTTAAAAATAAAATTTTTCTGGATCTATGGATTTCTATATGAAAATAAATTCAGAAAATTTCAAAAAATATTTGCATTAGTTTGGAGAGTATATTCAGAACAATTAATAAACGTTCCGACAAGGTAGTGTGAGAAATAAATAAATAGCAAACAAGAATTAAAAAGTCTACAAATTCCTCCTTTGATGTTTTAAGGCCATCCCAATATGCTAAATTTAGCAGGTCAACATATTTTTCAATCTATTGTTAGTACTTCTTATTGGATGGTGACAAGCACCGCAATGTATAAATAACAAAACTTAAGAAGTTTATTTACAACCAGTAAATTATGTTTTTACCAAACCTCACATTCGCAACATGTACTGGGAAAAAAGCTACAAAATAATAATCAATCCGCGTCAGTTTTTACAGTAACGAAGAACTAATAATATGTTTTAGCACTTTAAGTTATCTGATTTATTACCTAATTAGTTAGCAATCATAATAATTTGTTAGTTGCGTGTCATCAGTTTTTCTCTTAAATTGTATGAAAAGTAACTAGGTATTTAGTTAGCTCCTATAATATATACAGGGTGATTCACTTAAGCAAATTTTATGGAATATTTAAATTTTTAAAATAGAGAAGATAGATGTTATACAGGGGTTTTCAGGAAAGTTGAACTATAAGCATTTTATGTCTTCCGGATACTTTGGCTAAGAATATAAACAGTATTATTGTTATTAGCTGTTATTAGCACCGCTTAGTCAAAAAATAATAATTTTTACATTTAAAATTAAGCAAAAATCTAAATAAATATTAATAAATTCAACACGTGTATATTTTTATCGTTAATCTTCTTCTTATAGTGCCATACTCTATTCAGGGCGTTGGCTACCTCTCTCCTATGTCTGTGTTTAGTGCGCGGCGATAGATAATTTGCACAGACAGACATAGACATTATCGTTAATAATAAACTTAAAAACAAAATAAATTTAAAATATTGGAAAAATGACCAAACTTCAGAGCCTCGATCAGCCTCGGAGCCTCTTCATTACGTCTCCCCTATACTGTGCGCGGCACATATTCGTAATATTCCCCGCAGTGTTGCCATACGTACGGTTTTTACCGTATTTGTACGGTAATTTCCGCCAAATCACGGTATACGGTCTAATCTTTACATCTTTATATTGCATTCGTAACATGCGTAGCCAATAGAAAAGTACCTAAATTTCTTTATTGAAACTAGGGACTTCACCAAACTTTGTATTTAAGGAGCGAATTTGGTTGTAAATAAAATCGTTTTCACGCTACCGGCAATGTAAGTAGGCCTTACATCCATAGCTACAGGGATTGTAAATGGCTGATAACATACCCTTGACGACGGAACTTAATAATGTCACTTGCATTCCTAGGAAAATAATGTTGATTGTAACTGTTCGTTGATATGGTAACAAGCACAGACAACTTAGAATAATGGAGCTTCTAAAAAATAATTCCGATGAAAGCTGTCAAAACGAACTTTTAAAAATATGATTAAATTTCTACCTGTAGGCCTACTTACATTGTCGGTAGCGTGAAAAATTTAATAAGTAACACGAAATGTATCGACTAATAACATTCTCGGCAGGCCACAAGCCTCGGCTTCGCCTCGGCTCGTATTTACCTGCCTCGAATGTTATTGCGTCTTTACATTCCTTGTTACTTAAATAACTATTTCATTTGTTGTCAAATACTATTTTTCACGTAATGTTTCTTTTTAATAAAACGCTGTTTTATTCTTCATAAAATGCAGTTTTTTGTAATATTAACGAAATAATTAGTTAATATTGTGAATTTACATTATTAAATTTAAGAGTCTAGCCTAAGAATAAAGCGTTTTAAGATTTAGTACGGTAGTTTGGTAGTAAGTACGGTGTTTTCGCGCCTTCGACGCGGTAATTTGTCCCCGACGACCTGGCAACACTGTTCCTCCGCTTGGGTCAGTATCCGCACGTCTCAGACGGACGTTGGTGCGCATGGACGTTATACTTGACTGGACGGGGGAATCGTATTATCTATGCTAGCTAACAGTGACCCGCAGTTGAGAGAAATTTGTTTGGTGATGCAATCTTTTCTGTTAAATTACACAATTTAACTTGCGTGCTCGGTACACATTTCTTTTTTATCTAAATGAAGCACTTTGTATGTTATTAAATGTTTGGATATAAAATAAAATCAGCTTGAAAAAGTGCTTATATAACACTTACCATACTGTCATTAACAACATTTTGTAACCTGTTTAACGCTAATTATATCCATCAATTCGTAGTTTAAAAAGTTGTTATTTATAATATATTTTGTAATGAATCACACAGTTTTTCGTTGTTTTAGTGTTGGTTATGTTTATTTTTAAAATTACTCTTGTTAAATCGGATATCCCGTTTAAAAATTATTTCAAGGACTTAAAGCAATTTAATACAGGTAACTTAACTTTTTTTTTCTTTTAAAATGACAAAATTGCTTAAGTGCGAAATACGCTGCGATGAATCACCCCGTACATAATACTCATTTCTATTTACCACATAATTAACGTAATAGGTGCTATTGTTAAGTTTCAGTATCGAGCTAATTAATACAATGATACCTGTAATTCTAAACATTGGAATATAGGTTGCCTTTTGCTATTAAATTTTTCGTAATAATATGTGTTACGTGTTTAATATAGTAGTAACAAAAACTCTAATATCACTTTTTTCCAGATTCCTGCCAAGGGACTAGGAGTGTTAAATAGCAATAATGGTGAGTAACACAAACTGTTCTGGTTTAATTATTTAGTTCTGAATGTGTCACGTTGGGCGTGTGTGTTAATTACGATTATAAATCCTCTTAAACTTCAGAGTTTTCGTGCATAACATAGAACAAGCAGAGACTTCAATTTTTAGTAACTCAGTAGTTTATAAACATTTGCATTATACAGGGTCCTTCAAAAGCATGGAATAATAGTTGTGTTGCGCTAAATATCAGTTTTACAAAAAAATACTTTATATGAAGGTTTTTCTTTGCATTTATTCGGGATACTTTAATAAAAATTTTGACTAATACTGTAAACGGTTTGATGCGATCGTCATTTTTTTTAACCTACCTATTTTTGCGTTCTCTCGGATACAGAATTTGTTCCCCCTTTAAAATGGCATAAGACTTATATACCCTTACATAACAAAATTTTCTACAAAAACTTCTACATATTTATTTTTTTTAAGAATCATAAGGCTGTGCGTGAGCACGACTCCATGATTCCTATCCCACGCCCTTACCCGGGCTCAGCGGACTTTCGCTATACACCGGTCTAACATGCCCCACCCCTGAAAGACATGCAACCCAACATACACACCACACACACCATCCATGGACACGCCGGATTTAACTTATTCAGAAAAAAAATTCCGACGGGCAGAGGACTCGAACCTACTACCGTTGGGAGTCTAGTTTCAAAACCTGGGACTTTAACCACTAGACCACCCGCTGGCCCTTTCTTCATATTAGCAGTCCGAATGCAAACAATTGATTTATTTGATGTAGTCTGTTCTGTTCAAAACTTTTATGTGGTTACCGGATTAGCGCGTATTTACAGGTACTACAATACAAAATGTTCAAAATGTAACTACTGTACTGAGTGAACGGTAGACGAGATGTGCGTCGCCACTCATTTTTACTTCTCATTACATAAAAATTTTCAAAATTTTGACGGAAATTTTTGTTTCGGACCACCAGAAACCCAAAAGAGTGGTTTTTTAAATATGTCTGTCTGTGAGTGGGTATGTGTGGTGCATCATAACTACCGAACGGAAGGTCAAATTTCGATGAGCTTTGGAATCTGAGATATATCTTGAATTCACCGAATAAATAGACGTTTAAAAAAATACCTGAAATCGGAAGCGGAAGCTAGACACGTTTTTTGGTAGCATTTTGTTCCTAAACCAAATTTTATAAATTTGAATTTTGGAATCTGATAGAAAACCTTAGAGCAAATCCAACGCTTGTTTTTCTGAATTTCTTGGGTTTAAAATGGCGGTCGCTACAAATTTTAAAAACTTTAGCGCTTTAGTTACTGCGCACAATTTTTTTTTAAATTAAAAGTTATAAAGTTCAAAAAATTCCAAAATTTAGGAATATTTCAATAAAATATTGCTCAAAAGCTGGCTACTCGATTTTTTTTTAAATTTTGTATGTTCATAGAGCTGACATGAACTACAATCTGGTTTGTGTCTCAACTCGCTAATTTCTCTGTGACACCTTCTGTGAATTTTTGAAAATTTTAATTTTAACGCCTATTTACCCAAAAACGAATTATCCGATTGGGATGAAATTTGATATTGGAAATGCCTTACCGGTAGACAATGTTACAAGCTACTAGTATTTTTGGAACCACTAAATTTGTGAAATGAAAAAAATATCAAAATTTTGACTTTCTTAAAACATACTGCGCAAAAGCTGACTAACGATTTTTTTTAAATTTTGTATACGCATAGAGCTATGCATTGGCTACAATTTTGTGTGTAACACACTCCGTACCTTCTTTGTGACACCTTCATTTTTTTGAAAATCGAAAATTCACACCTTATTTGATAAACGGTGGCCTATAAAAGATTTTTGTTTGGGCTAAATAGCTCATGAGGGATAGTAGAATAAAGTTCTCCACTAAATTTTTACATATGGCAATATGGGGGGGGGGGAATTCCGCCTCTCCTCTCCCGCTTTTGATGGACGAGTTTTTTTTAATTCCAAGCAATCTTTTCTATAAAAATCAAAAATCGTTTGTTTGAATCATCCGTAATATTGTAAGCGAATAAAAGCTGTTGCGTGGTTGCGCGTGTGCCTTTAGGTGCTATGGAATTTTGCGGCCCTTACTGCTAGAAAAGTTTGTATGTGGATTCCATACTACTGCTATTATTGGCATTGTATTTGCTGTGACTAATACGATATAATATATTATTTCATTTTTTAATTTTTTGTTTACTATAAAGATGTGTTCATAACTCTATGAAATAGTGCTATTTTTTATACTTTTTGGAGCTGCTAAACATTGGGAATCTTAAAGGCGCGTATAGTAACGTACGCTTAAACGGCGCCACTGTTGTTAATATTACAACGTTGTGCATAAATACTTTCGGAAATACAAAATGTTAAAGTTTTAAAGTACAGAAAAGTCCAGGCGAAGTGCTTCGTTCATTTTTAAAACTTAGCAACACAAAAGAAGTAGAGAAAAGTATTATCGTTTTTTGAAAATCGAATACCCTGCATAAGAATGTTACTTCATAGCGATGTAAGCCAAGTAGTTATCTATTATTCGACAAGGTTACCTCCCATAATAACCAAATAATACGTACATTACGTTTGGATGAACCATCCTGTACATATCCGCCAGACGTGATGTTTTTGTGTTTCTTTTTGTTAACATTTTAAAACAGAAATTTAATGATTTGTTTAATGGTTGTGCTTGCCGCTGGTTGTGGTTTAAAATTTAAAATAAGAGGTTAAAGTTAATCAATTATTATAATTAGAAGGTATTCCTAATTGGAAATCAAGCAAATTTTATTTATACAAATTCATAGGTAAACTAAACGAACAAACAATTAATTTAGTCAGCAACATTGAGTGAGAGTTCAGTGCTGAGTGGACTGTTGAGTAGTACGTGCTATTGTCTAAGTAGTTTTTAAAGTTTTTTGTGCAATAATTACTTGTTTTATTAGGCTAATTGTTGTATACTGGTGGCTAAGCGTAGTTGATTATTTAAAATGCCTTCCACTGTGAAAATCGATTTGCGCCCTCTCAAATTGATTATCCGCTTTCCGCCCCCCTTGAATTGATAACCCGGTTTGCGCCTTCTCAAATTGATAACCCGGTTTGCCCTCTCTCAAATTAAAAACTCGGTTTGCGTCCTCTCAAATCTACGTTGGGGGCGGCAATATTTCAACCGCCCCGGCCGCCGTGAGCGAGGTAGACATCTGCTGCGAAGAGATTAGAAAATATTTAAAAAATGCAAATTTCAGTCCATTACTAGCTGTTTTTAACTCACAAAATTAAAAAAGCAAATAGTATTGGATGTTTTTGAAAACTTTAAAGAATTTTATTTTGCAATTTCAAAATTTTATTTAGATTTTATACTTCTTTCCTAAAGCTGTTACGTTAGCAATGTTGTTACCATTGCCAACTACTTTTTGTCAGCAGGGACATGAACCGAAAAAGAATAACGTACGGGTTTTCGGTTACGAATCAATTTTTTTTAAATTTCGATTACGTTTACTGCTACTAAAAATTACAGTTTGGTGTATTTTTTTTTCATTGAAAAGCAAAGAAAATTTTCTACTAGGTTATGTGGAAAAAAATGTGCCTTGCAATTAAAAAAAAATATGTTAAAGCTATTACGAAAAATCGACGGTACTGAAAAAGTTGTCTTTTTTGTCAAACAATAGAAAAAACTGCTGCTAGGCGTAAAATCAAAAATAAAGTAGCTACAGCCGTCGCGTCGGTTCATACAACATACTGCATGTCGTAGTCTTTTGTAAAATCAGTCTTTCCACGAAATGCTCAGACAGATCATAAAACGAAAGAATTTTTTCGAATTGTTTAAAAAAACGATTTCTTTCGACAACTAACTAACCCCGGAGACATGACAGCATTGTTTAAAAAATCGATGTGACTGAAACCATGCCTGGGCTTTTCATAAAATTACCAATTACGCTGTCTGCCTGCGATATATCACAGTGACTAGCCGGTCGGCAACATTTTGCGGGTTACATTTAAAAAAAAATTAAATTCATTTTTGAAAATGGTGTGCATAAGTTATCATTTGTTTTTTGTTATGTACATAGCGTCAAGCTACTGTTTATATTTCCTGAGATTTTTAGCGATAGCGGCAGCACCGCAGGCGCGGCACTACGCACACCGTCGGCTCACTGACTGCCAGTGACACAAAATTTAAGTACTTGGGGAGGAAAAATAAAAGATGTAACCTGCAGGTGTTTGGGAAACACTAATAACTCTAATCATTGCACCTGCAAGAGTGGACGATCATGTTGACAAATTCCACACTTCATTGACCCAAATATTGAGAGCTCCAGTAAAATAACAAACGTTAACATTTACCATTACAAGAATTAAAGCAATAGCAAATTAATTAAAAAAAACTCGCTGAACCCGTGAACTACGCTTCACACTTTTCTCTTACAAATAATGGAAGCGAATTTATTGAAAGAGATATAATGATGTAACCCGTGTTGAGATGTTAGGCATGTTACTGAATGCGCGGTCACTAAAAGTTGTGACAGGGGGAAGGGATCCGGATTCAATGTAGAATATAGACTGTAGGACTTCGATCCGCGACTCGCTACGCACCAACAAAATAAACAAATAAAAGCGGGGGGCGTAGCCCATAGATTCCACTAGTTATTAATAAAATCGGCGAACTATCATGTGGCCAATAAATCCAATCGATAAAACATCATTGAACCCAGAGTGAGGCATCCCCAGTAAACTAAAATTTCGCAGATATAGTTTCCTCCAATTTCGTTTTTATTACCTATTTTTGTGGCAAATATAAAATTGTTGTGTGTTGGGTAAGCTGTTAATTTTGCTAATTATTTATGTAAAATACGCCCACGAACTTTTTAACCAGGTTTTTATTATTGAGATTTTTTAGGGATTTTTTGGAGTTTTTTTTTCTGGGGGCGGTTCGTTTTAGATACTTTGTTATGTACCGCCATGTTTGAAATTTCGAGAAAACCGGACCACACTCGTTTCGGGTATATCGGAAAATGAACAAACAGATATAGTCGCAGATGTAATTAAATTTTAATTTCAAAAATTTAATTTGTTTATAAATACTATAGAGTGGCTAGGAAAACCCCGGCCACTTTTCTTGCGGCGGTCAAAAGATGGCGCTTTAGTAAAGAAAAATTAAATTAAAGTACTGGCAACAACGCAGAATCCAAGACGTTTTGGTTGTTTTAATTTAATATGGGGCGTATTTAATAACTAAAACGTCTTGGATTCTGCGTAGTTGCCAGTATTTTAATTTAATTTTTCTTTACTAAAGCGCCATCTCTTGACCGCCGCAAGAAAAGTGGCCGGGGTTTTCCTAGCCACTCTGTACAATGTACATATAATTAATGGAATTTTAATTTTCTGTGATTGTGAAATTTAAACATATAAAAATAATTCCTCTTTAAAATGACGTTTTGTATGGTTCTACTTCTAATTCAATTTACAGTTACAAGCAATAAAAGTATACACATGAGAAAAGCGGAAATTTAATTTAAAGTATTTTTAAAATGTTTCAACTTCAATGACAAACTTTTATAATAATTCACAGTAAGGCCAGTGCATAGCTCATGAGTCATTACGTATAAATTTGTCATTCCGCTACTTAAACTTAATTTCTATAGTAGAGTGCAAAGCGAACTCTGTCTTGACTGTCGTGGGACATGAGAGGAAAAAAGCCACGACCTTGCAAAAAAATTTTTTTAGGCCCCAAGGATTCAAAATCTGCAAGTTGCCAAAAAATCGTCCTGTGCAGCTAGACAAAAATAGCGAGTTAGAGGTACAGCGAGAACTTTCTATATTATAAATCCCCGTAAAAAAAATTTCAAAAGGTTTTCTGTGGCCATTCAGTTTTTATTACATTTCTGAAAGGATACGGTCTCTTACGCGCCTAAAATTATTTAAAGGCGATTTTCTCGCTTCGAACGCACACAAAATTCTAGTTATTTTCAAGCGTTTTGCCGTTAACACTGGCATTGCGGCTATAAAAAAAAGTATTGGTGTTAAATTATAGTTTGATTCGTGCTGATTCTGATGATGTAGATTGCATAATTTTGCAAAGTGTAGAAATCACACAACTAATATAAATCCACCTGTGAGTCACGAGTTCTCGCCGCTTTCCCCATGCTGCGCCTATCCCTGCGTCCACACTTTAGTAGGGGACTAGTTGGCGTCAGGCAGCAGACGAGCGACACGTGTTTTTCCCCCATATTTTTAATATTGTTGGTGGTAACAATTCTACTTCTTCATCCAGGTGTAAATATACTTCAAAGAACATGGAATGAAGTTATATGTAACTGCAGAGGTGCAGTAGGTCACAGGATGCTCTTTCCAAGCATTCTAACTTAATCTCAAAGTCTTTGGACTAAAACTCCTACTCCAACTTAACTTGGGCCTTTCTCGTCTTCGTAAATAACGAATAATAGTTAACCCTTACATTTATTATTATTTACAATTTTCGAAAATAATTCAAAAGCGTAGATATTTAGGAAAATACCAGCTCAGAAGGTGAGCTTAAAACAAATTTTAAATTTGACATCGTGAAACCGTTGTAGCAGTGATCTGTAAAAACAATTTGGAGGATCTTGTAAACAGTACCGAAAAATCACAGGTGAAGTTGGAAGTTGGCAGTACCTATGTATGAAAATTAGGGAGTAAATAACAAAAACTGTCGAACATAAAATTCGTGCAGTTATTTTATTAAGTAAACAACAAGATCAAAGCAAATTTTTAATTTGGCATAAGAGCTGTTATACAAGTTTTATGCCAGTGCAAAAAAACAGAAGTAATATGTGCAAAGAAACAAAAGGATGCATCAGATTTAACAGTGGTGCCAGGTGAAGGAGTTTCGTTGCGAAAAAATATTTTTGTACTCCCACGTTTTAATTTACTTATTAAGTGTGCGCTGCCTATACTAAAATGATACCCATTTCGATACAGATTTTCATTATGATATAACCCAAACTGACCAATAGCAGCAAAGCATTTTTTAAACTGACCAATAGCAGCAAAGCATTGTTTTTGGTAACCATGGTTACAAGAGTTGTTGACAGTTAACATCGCAAAACAGTTTTTTTGCATAAAAGTACTTTTTTAATGAATATTTGTTTAAATTGACTAGTCGTAGACAAAATAGTGTATGCAACTCTTATATAATGGCTATTAATACACTCGCTGCCGCTCGTGTCGTAATTTCACTCGTGTATTAATAGCTATCATTATAGATTCGTTGCATAATATACTATTTTTTTTATTAAAAAATGCGTCTTCTGTCAAAAGAGGTTAAATCAGAAAAGGCTTTCACAGGTATTAACAAAAAATACAAAGGAAACAAAGGTTTTTTCAAAAAGAATAACTTTATTTTAAACAGAATTGCTTCTAGCGATTTAATTGCAATGGCAGTGAAATATTATGTAAATTGTCGTAAACTGGAGTGGAAAAAAACTCCTCAAAAGTGCCGCAATCCAAAGCACGTGTACAAACCAGAAAATAGCAAACATTAATGGGGCTTTAAACGCAATTTTACAAAAACTTGAAATTTGAATTTGAAGTTGAAATTATGCGATCAAAAAATCTCAAACAGTTAAATGTAATAATTCCGAAGTTATCAACATCAGAAAGTTGCTGCCAAGTACCTCCGAGTGGGGGTTCAACATTAAAAAACAAATCCTTCATCTGCCTCTAAAAATGACATCACTGTTAAATTTGATGCATCTTTTTTATGTTTTTCACGCAGTACTTCTATGTTTTCTGCACTGATATAACTTGCATAACAGCTGTTATGCCAAATTAAAAATTTCCTTTGATGTTGTTGTTTACTTAATAAAATAACTGCACGAATGTAAGGGGAAAGAAGCGAGAACTCGTGACTCACAGGTTCGGTAGCAGCCATGCTGTAGATTTGATTTATTTGCAACTCTATTTGTTTTATTTGTGTGATTACTAAACTTTCCAAAATTGTGTAATTTACATCGTTAGAATCAGCACGAATCAAACTACAATTTATCACCAACACTTTTTTTGTACCGGCAATACTTCAGCAGATATGACAGTGTAAACGGCAAAAAGCTTGAAAATAATTGGAATTTTGTGTACTTCTAAAACGAGAAAATCGCAGTTAAAAAATTTTAGCTCCGTAAGAGGCCGTGTGTTTTCATTTTTTTTAAATAAAAAGACCTAAGAAAAATTTTTGAAATTTTTGCCACAGGTGTTTGTAATATTGAAATTTCTCGCTGTACCCCTAACTCGAAAATTTTGTCTAACGCCCTTTTGCACAACATGATTTTTTGACAACTTGCAGATTTTGAATCCTTGCGGCGGCGTAAGGAACATTTTTTGCAAAGGTCGGAACTTTTTACCTCAGGGTGCCCGGAACCTCGTTTTTTAAACGACTTTTTCAGTCACGATTGATATTTGAGAAACTGCATAGTGTTTTTATTTCACGCTATCTGTTTTCAAAATTAATAACACAGCATTTACACCAGGGCGGAGTGAGAAGTTTGGTAAAATTGCAACAGAGTGCGTCACAATCGCAAATCCCAGATGACATTTGTCAATAGCATCTGTCACTAGGCCACATTAAAATTTTCAGACATCTGTCATTTACTTCAGTTTTGACAGTCATTGAAAACAGACAACCTCTCATATTTTTGAAAACATGGAAAAAAGTGAATTTCGTGTGTTTATTAAACATTATTTTTTGCGTGGAAAAAACATTACGCAAACCAAAACAAAGCTTGATAAATATTGTGGGAATTCTGCACCATCGATTAAAACGATTCACAAGTGGTTTACTGATTTTCGTTGTGGTCGTACAAACACAACTGATGCCGAACATTCAGGACGCCCAAATAAGGTCACCAAACCAGAAATGATTGACAAAATCCACGATATTGTATTGCAAGACCGCAGAGTGAAAGTGCGCGAGATAGGTGAGATAGTACGCATTTAAGATGAACGTGCGCGCAGTATATTACACGAACATCTGGATATGAGAAGCTATCCGCGCAATGGGTGCCGCGTTTGCCCACAATCGACCAAAAGCGCACACGTGTGACAACTTCAGAGGCAGGTTTGGCGAGTTTTTACGCCGTTTCATAACTGTGGACGAAACATGGATCCATCACTATACACCGGAGACCGAGGAACAGTCTAAACAGTGCATTTCTACTGGCGAACATGCGCCGAAGAAGGCTAAGGCGGTTTTATCGGCCAACAAGGTCATGGCCACAGTTTTTTGGGATGCACGCGGCATAATCCACATCAGTTACCTTGAACAGGGAAAAACAATCAACGGCGAATATTATTGCAACTTATTGGACCGTTTTGAAAAAAAAAACGACCGCGTTTGGCGAAGAAAAAAGTTCTCGTCTATCAAGACAATGCACGGGTGCACACGTATGTAGTTGCCATGGCCAAAATCCATGAATTACGCTTCTAATTGCTTCCGCATCCACCATATTCTCCAGACTTAGCCCCTTGCGACTGTTTCCTGTTTCCGAACTTGAAGAAATGGTTCAGCGGAGAAAGACCGGCTCTAATAAGGATATCATCGATGCAACAAACGCCTATTTTGAAGGGTTGGAGAAATCGTATTCGGAAGAGATCGAAAAATTGGAAAAACGTTGGACTTAGTGTATCGACCTAAAAGGCGACTACGTTGAAAAATAAATGGTGTTTTGGCCGAAAAAAGTATTCCTTGTTTCGTTTTTACCAGACTTTTCACTTCGCCCTCGTAATATAAATGTGCAAATTTAAAATAAAATCTGTTAAAAAGTACAGTCTGGTAGTATTATCAAATCAGTTTCAAGTCATGAATTTGGTTCTGAAATCACGAAGCCTAGTTCCAGTCCGTGACATCCAAGATAAATTATCTAAAATCGTTTTGAAATTGCCTTAAAATTAGTTTAAATCGCTGGAAAATACCTAAAATCGATGACAATCACTGAAAGCAAATACGTCACTTTGCGTGGATAAAAATAATTATAAGTTAGATAATGCATCTCCGCTCTACGCATCATCTAAAGCTGCGTGACAATAACTAAGCTTGCCAAACATATTCAACGACCCCCATTTCTTCTTGCTCGCTTCATCGTAAGATTCCCATAACCGACCGACATTGTGCTGAGCGTTTGTAATTGCACCAATTTTGTCTCTTGGCGATTTATGTCGTTTTTTCTTGTTTGACCAAAAAATTCACCATATGCGCATAAAGCAAGGTAGTCTTGGTTATTATTGATGCGGAAGACTAAATCGCATTTGAAATTTTAAAGCAAAGCTGGATCGTATCGTGCACTGCATTTTACGTAAAATAAGCCACAAATTTGAATAACATTTTAGATGATATCTAAAATTACAACAAATCTATTATATTAATTTGTCTTCAACTTGGTTGATTTTTCCTGGGTTTTTTCCATCTTTGTCATCGCGCAGTTCTAATTGTAAAAAAAATTCGTCAGAAAACATATTTTACGTAATTAAATCGAACTTCAAGCAAAACAAGTCGTTCTAAAAATAACAGTGGTTAAGAATTTATGTAAAATTGATAAAATCTTTGCATGTTTGAACCATTACATTACATTTACAAATCAGCAAATAATTGAAAATACTTTCTACTGTTAATGCATACAAAGTATGGCAAATTTACAACTGAAGGTCGTGTTATTCTGATATTTATTTAATTAACTATAGAGATACAAGAACAGGAAGTTGTTGAAATCAATGAAATGCAAATCATTTCACGGTTGCTAATTTCCTCTATGTATCAGTTATTAACTTATTACAATAAGGAAACGTCCTTTAGGTTCAAATGCCGTGTACTTTTAGTACTAAAGTTATTACGCATAAATTCTTTCGCGTTTGAGTTTTATTATACCTATAAAATTCGGTCAACTTGTTTGTTCAATAAAAAAAGTAGAAATAGGTTGTTATTCAGGTACGTAATTGCCTTATTTTTTAATTTCATATTTCAACTTTGAACTGTTTTTAATAAATTATAAATGTTAGAACATATTGACGTAATAGTCCATAAGAATACAAGTGTATTTTTACTAAAGATGTTTGGGATAAAAAAAATGAGCGAATCACTTGGCCTGAACTTTCCTATACTTTAGATATTGTTACTTATCACACCACCTGTCTGTAAAGTATCCCCCCTCCCCCTAACTAACTTTTTGACGACTTGATATTTTACCACAACATCTGGTGTGCTTTAATGGGAAATTAAATACTATTTTTTAGCCAATAATTAAATTTTGTATCTTTCAAAATGGCGGCTGGGCGCCATTTTGAATTTTTTTTAAATAGAAAAGGGGTCGAGTGACACCTCATTTGAAAAATCTTTTAGTTCTGCGTCTGATCCTAGAATTTCAAAGAAAAATATTCAGTCATAACAAAATGGCGGATTTTAAACAAATGGACTCACTCAATTCTAAATTGTTTTGATTTTATTATCCACTTTTTCATTTGCAGGACAAAATTTTACCAGAAATATCTCAGGTGTCTGGAAATAATATTGAAAACGTTATGTTCCAACAAGACAATTTTTTTTTAAATAGAAAAGGGGTCGAGTGACAACTCATTTGAAAAATCTTTTAGTTCTGCGTCTGATCCTAGAATTTCAAAGAAAAATATTCAGTCATAACAAAATGGCGGATTTTAAACAAATGGACTCACTCAGTTCTAAATTGTTTTGATTTTATTATCCACTTTTTCATTTGCAGGACAAAATTTTACCAGAAATATCTGAGGTGTCTGGAAATAATATTGAAAACGTTATGTTCCAACAAGACGGTGCGCCGCCTCATTATTATAGGCCTATTTCTGACTTTCTCAACGAACATTCTCTTGGAAGATGGATTGGTAGGCCTGTAGAACAGCCGGCTCGCTCCCCAGATTTAACCCCCTTAGATTTTTTGCTATGGGGATATCTAAAAACAAAAGTGTACAGAACCCGTCCAGAAACAATTGAAGATCTGGAACAACGCATTACAGAAGTTTGCAGAAATATCACTCCAGAAACTTATGAAAATGGAAGGCAGGAATTTCATAACCGATTTTTTATGTGCCAAGAAGTGAATGGTGAACATTTTGAACACTTAATTTACTTTCTTTTTGCTTTAGTTCTTAGTTTTTTTTTTAAATAGACTTCTTTATCTTCAAACATTGTCATTTTGTTATGGCTGAATATTTTTCTTTGAAACTCTAGGATTAGACGCAGAACTAAAAGATCTTTTAAATGAGGAAAATTTTAGTATGGTCTGAAAAATAGTATTTAATATAGTATTTAAAATAAGTACATACTACATGATCCTAAAGCTCGCATATAGAAATAAAAGTATAAACTTTTCCAGAATCTTTTCATTTATTCAACTACCGACTACAAAGGAGGAGCTGTGTGTTTGAATATAGTTGGGTCACACACCGAAAGACTTCGGTCAACGCATAGGAGTCTTGCAGGCTTCAGATAGAGAGGGAGCGAAAGATATTGTAAAGTGAGAGTATGTTGAAATTTTTTTAGTTTCTAACGAGGAAAATCGATTTTTGATTTTTTCGAAAAAAAAATGCTTAGGATTAAAGAAAACCAAAAACGGAAGGGCAAATACGTCCACCAAAAATTGGGTACGAGGGGGAAAATTACCCCCCTCCCCCTAAACATTACCGTACCTAAAAAATAAATTGAGAACTTCATTCTCATAAGCAATCTAGCCTAAACAGAAATTTGTATCGGCTCCCGTTTGTTATATAAACGGGTAGGATTGTCAAAAATTCACAGAAGGTATCACAGAGAAATCAGCGAACCGGGACACAAACCAAATTGTAGCTGATCCATAGCTCTATCTTCTTCTTCTTCCTCTTGTTATAGGCCAATGGCCTGTTTAATACCCGCAACTAGTGCGGGTTCTGTGAGCCCTCTTTGCAAAGATGTTAGTATAACAACCGGGACAGACGGCTTAACGTGCCCTCCGAAGCACGGCTGATAGCAGACATACCCTTATGTATTGGTCACCTATCCGAGTGGGGACCAGAGCGGACAGTGCCTAACTTTGAATACCGTATGACCGGCATTCGCAGTTCTCCGCCATGCAATCAACATAGCATAGCTCTATCGGCCTACAAAATTTAAAAAAAATCGTGTTATCAGTTTTTGAGCAATATTTTTTTGAAAATTTCCAAAATTTTAAACAAATTTCACTTCATAGTTTTTATCTTTTCGAAAAATATTTGTTGCACGTTAACATTGTGTTAACCATTTTTTTAAGTAATAGCGGGCTAAAGTATAAAATTGTAGCGTGCGTCATTTTAAAGCTAGAAAGTTCGGAAGAAAGCGTTCCGAAAAAAACATCTCTAACTTCTGCTTCCGGTTTCGGATTTTTTTAAAGCTTATTTCCCCGATCAATTTTTGATACACCTCTACATTTAAAAGCTCATTAAAATCGGACCAGGCGTTTGGGAGTTATGGACCGCACAGAGTGTTCTATTAAAAATTAAAAAATAAACTGTTATCACTTCCAGTTAAACCGGAAGTCCAAATTAACACGGTCGTTTTTTATGTGTCGCATTTTTATGTGTATACGAGGGTAACGCCATAATTATTGAGAATAAGAAACACGATTAATTATTTTTTAGGATTTTATTTTAAATATGTTCAAAGTAATTCCCTTCGGCAATAATGCATTTCACCATTCTTTCTTTCCACTTCTTGAAAGCCCCCAACCAATCTTCTTTTGGAATACCTTCAAAATGGTCGTTAATTGCGGTATCAATTTCTTCCTCGGACGAAAATCTTCTACCCCGTAGATTTCTTTTAAGCCTATAAAATAGCCAAAAGTCGCACATGGTTAAATCAGGCGAATAAGGCGGATGTTCTATTACTTTTATGTTTTTTCTTGCCAAAATGATTCTAAAATGTTCTTTGCTTAATTCCATGTTTTCAGCAACAACACTACTTAAAAACTGAATAGCTTCGGTTCCAACTATCGTAACTTCGCAAACTAAACGTCAACTGACAGCTATAGAAATACCTATGTAAAATGAATGTGTAAATTTTGTTTTTCTTGGCCTACTAGATTTATTGATTCTCAATAATTTTAGCGTTACCCTCGTATTACTAAAAAAAAATAATAGTGTATTATTATATGACAGCCATTATTCACGAAGATGATGTTTGAGCCCACGAGCCGTAGGCGAGTGGCGCAAATAATCCGAGTGAATAATGGCCATAATCGCGAATGTGATACTATGCTTTTTCTACACCTATTAAACAAATAAATTAGACTCGTTTTAGTGCTTGAATTATTAGTTTGCACAGATTGTAAAACGTAAACAAGCAATATGGCGATACACTTGACTGTCACGCGAGTCGATTGTCAGCCGCAGAAAGAGTTGATCGCGGGCGATTTAAAATATCATCCAATCAGCGAAACTGATTTTTGAATTTGTATTTGTGATTGGTCGGATATTATGAATTATGAATCCATAATTCACTCCAGTGAATTATACGTACGATTTTTCACGAAAACAATGCTAATAATTCTCATATAATTAAATAGGTGTAGAAAAATAATTTAATAATTGAGAAAACGGCCGGTTGTTGCATGTTCTCATGGTCAGCTGGTATAGCCTAGGGCCACATTACATCCGAATCCGGCAGTGAGTGCGTGTACTCGTGTACAGAATGTCACATCAGTGAAATAGAATAATTAATTTTACTAAACGGCATTTATTTCTCCACGTCAAAAGAAAATTGTAGCGATAAAGTTGTCACAATATGTTATCCAATTTTGTTTCAATTCAAAACATAGTAGTAGTTATTTATGTTACTAGTAGGATAAAGGCGTTATTATAACACGAGTTTGAAAGTTGCACAACGAGGTCGTAGACCGAGTCATGTAATCAAACGAGTGCCATAATAATGCATGATCCCACGTGTGACATAACAAAATTTTATCCAGGACTGCTCAAAATTTGTTAAAAATCGAATTTTTTTGCTTGAAATGATATTTGACATTTCGCATTAATTTATTTGCAAATGTCAAGTCACTTTTGTTTTAAAATCAAAGGAACGAGATAGATTCGATTTGTTCAATACTATGGCAACCAGTCAGTTTTCTTATAAACAAAGCTTCAGTTTTGTTTGTGTAAATAAAATGAGTTAGGCAATGAATTCATTATCTCACTAGTGAGATAATGAACTTCATTACCTAACGCAAATAATGACATAATAATTCCTTATCGAAGCAGTCGTAAATAAAACCATATTATATTATTATGCAATATTTTGATCGAGTAAAGTTTGACGCGCAAGTCAAAAACCGTGTTCGAGTTCTAGAATTTTTCAGCGCGGAATCTGTTTCATTTGAGCTATGGTCAGAAACACAGGTGACAGTTTAGCTAAGCGTATTAAATTTTCTGATATGAAGTTTGATAGTAATTCAGTAATTATTGCTAGCTATCCTTTAGTAGATTTTACCCCTTATGGTCTTATTGTTTAACTTACTTTCTATGGTTAATTACCAATAAGTCATGTGGTTTATGGACTTTAATCACCTGACCTATGAAATCATACATGTTGCAGATGATTTTTAGCAGAGAATTTGTTACCAGTATGCAAAACGAATGGCAGACTTTAATATTTGGTAACGATTTCGAGCGCATGGTTAGCTGCATTTTCCGTTCACTCCATAAGGTGGTTTCTAATAATAATTACGTCAGTAATACGAAACTCAGTACCTACATACTTGCTCTTGTCAAAATTAATTCTTTTTGCGTTGTTTAATTTTGACGTAATTATTAGAATTTCATAATTAGCTGTAATATTAAGCTTACATTAGAATGCGTCAGGTATTTATTAATACGCTACTTATTGGCTTTTTAAATATCAATTATTGTGCTAATTACATTGTTTTTCCTTGCTTTGTTGCTAATTAGAATATGATTTGTGAATATAGAAGCTTTAACCATTTCAAACAATTTTATGTAAATGTTGGATTGTATACAGGTCTATTTTAACCGGGACACAGTTTTTCGCGCCCTCCTCCCCCCACTTTTTCTTGTTCTCTCTCCCTCTCCTATGCAATTTCTCGCACCCATCATTTTTCGTGCCCTCCCACCTACTTGTTCTTGCCCCTTCCCCCATTTTTTCTATCCTCTAATTCTCGCACCCTTCTTCTTACTCACGTACCATCCCCCCTCTCTCTCGCTCGCTCTCTCCCTCTCCTACCCACTTTTTATTGCTGCCACCCTACCTAATACCTCTCCAACTTTTACAGGAAAAAAAGCTTAAAAACCCAAACCGTAAGCGAAATTAGATATTTTTTTCGAAAGTAGTATTTTGTAAATTTTGAGGCGGAGTATAATAAACAATATCGCAATAAATCGAAAATACATTGTTAGATCGGTATCAAAATTTGCTTTTTTTTCATAAACATATTTTGGCCCATAACAATTAACAATATTATAAGCAATACTCCACTTTCCTAAAACGCAAATACCGTTTAGGTTTTACTACAGAAAAGCGATATTTTTATAAAGAAGTGTAAGCTGGCAAAACTTCAGATATGCGAGTTCCGGGCTAGAAGGCATAAAAGAACGCAGCAGGGGGATTTGTGTCACAGCAGCCGGGATCTGAAACCAAAGTCATTATATTTTAATATTTATTTAACATCGGTGTATTTCATTTCGCACTCCAAACTACAGTTTTGTATACGTTGTGATCGCTATGTGTATGTTATCGAATAAACAATCGTTCCTGCGGCCTTGCAAAATCGCGTATCAATCGGACCTTAAACACGA
Organism: Ctenicera cuprea; assembly: GCA_958336395.1. Taxonomy (NCBI): domain Eukaryota; kingdom Metazoa; phylum Arthropoda; class Insecta; order Coleoptera; family Elateridae; genus Ctenicera; species Ctenicera cuprea. Next base: position 11,746,190 of record OY284495.1, on the reverse strand, counting down.
ATTAACCGCCATCTATAATAGAGACGATTTTGTAGAAACTGTGCCTTGGCAGTGTTATAGTTTTACTGTCAACAATTTAATTAGTACGTTTCCGAAATCGGTGAATTCATTATCTGTGGCGACGCCATTTTGCACCCCATTAAAATGTTATTTGTCGATTACTCATCAAAAACTGTGAGCTATCGAAGTTCAAGTATCGCTTTGATAGCAGCCTAAAGCAGTAGTAGGCTACAAACACGTACTTAAATGTATAAAGTGCGTTGTGATACGAATTTCAATACTCTCCGACTTCAGAGAACAGCCCACAGTAAAACACTCATAAAATCACTCACGTTCTAATTATAATAAATTATTATGTTTGTTTTAGATATTTTCGCAGTGGCGGCCTTATGGCTTGTTACGTGTGTTGTTTTCACCTTGAAAATAAACAAAAGACTATCTATTTCGGTCAAGACAGCAAAGGTACAAGTAATGTTGCTGTAAAACTATAAAAGGAGAACTCATATCACCATGATAAATTTGCAACCGTCTTATATGGTCGCAATTCACGATGATGCCCACACAATCTTAATATGTTAAGAATTTTATTTTGTTTTACTAGGAATATTTAAATTTATAATGTACAGGGTGATTTGGAAAACCGTATTTTAAGCATAAAGCACTTAATTTGTCGTTTCTCGTTTGTTAAATGTATGGGTATAAATTTTTAATTTTCAAAAATTCATAGAGGCGTCACAGAAAAATTTGTGAATTAGAACCCCAACCGAATTGTAGTTTGCCCCTATGAGCTTATAAGATTGGGAAGTTATTATTTGTAAACTCCAACGTTGATCCAGATCGGACTATCCATTTCAGAAACGGGAGGAGCGAACACTCACAGACAGACATTAAAATAAATGGTTTGTTATTTCTTGGTCTCCAAAACGTGATTTTTCGTGAAAACCTCGAAATCGAAGTTTTACATGTGAGTTGTCCACGATTATCCATTGCTCTGAAAATTGTTGAAATTGATTACTATACAGAGTGCTCAGTTTAAGCGGGGCGGTAGATAAATAATTTTGTCTTTCGGCTCTCAAAGTACGTGACATTCTTTTATTAACAATAATTTTCAACATCAATCCGCTGGAACTGTTTTATCGCTGCGATGCTGTTAGCATTTCGATATCATTTAAATCAGGAACAAGAAAGAGTAAAGTATAAGTGTTTTAAAAGCGAGTTTCATATTGTATCTAATATGGGATATTATACGAGCTGTTACACTTAGCAGAAAAGTTACTTACCGCTCAGCTTAAAGCAAACTCTGTGTAAAAATTAAATTCGTTGCTATAACAACTTATGCATTACAAATTTTCCTAACACTTATACAATAATAAAATTATTCGTAAAATACGCTTCTGCGAATCACCCTCTAATGTTATGCTAGTAATAATTTATGAAACTACGTAACGCTTTGTTGTTGCTATAGAAATAATTCTTGAATGAAATTTTCATTGACAAAAGACACAAAATTATTCCGTAAAAACTATTTTGTAGATCATCTCGAACACTCCAAATGACAACAATTACATTAACAGGTATTGAAATGTATTTTATTTTTATTTTAGGAATAAAAGTTTTCCTGTTTCTGTTGTGATTGTACAGTATGAGTCAGAACAACACAGACCAACTTTAAGAAATGGTAGAGAGGATTGAGAGAATTATTTTGAAGAGCCAACCGAGCGCTGGGCATACTGCAGCGTTTAAGCATAAATGGGAGAGAAATTAAACTATCAAAATCTCTTGTATTAAACCATAAATTACCATAAGATTAAGGTTAAGAGCCGTAACACTCAACGACGTGCAATTGTGGCGGCCTACCTAGCCGGCGCTACCTCGACGCGTTTGACCCCCTGCAGCGCCGAAAGGAGGCTTCGGATATGGTTTACGTATGTTTATATTACATCGGAATACCTGTCTCACCTTTTACCGGCGCCGAACCCCCACGACTAGAAGCCGCATCTATACGAGTCAATTAAATAAGGTCATACTCGTATGTGCTGCTGTACAGCGACCCAATACAGGTTTCGATGCAAATAAAAAAATTGGCTTTATACTGTTTATTTGTATTATTGGAACATAATCTGATACTAGCTGCCATTACGAAAACTGTGTCCGAAGAGGAAACATTAGGGCCGCGTGGAAAGTCAAATACCGGCGAGGAACGTCTTTACTGTATCGTATTTTTCCTTTTCATTTACTTAGGCCTATTTCCATTGCATTTGATTTTATTATTTAAAAAAAGCATTGAACTTGTGTCCCTTTTTATCTCGAGCCCCAATGCAACTGCCTTGCGATTTTACTTAGGCTAATATTTAATAATAGTAATACAATTTAAGAGTTTAGAGTAAATTATGAATGCGCTTCGTTTCGTTATTCTTGCGATCGAATTGGTTTATTTATATTTTGCTCGGTTAGAATAATGTTATACAAAAACACGTCGCGAACATTACAATATGGGTGACAAAATAGGTCGCTGACATGTTTAACTGATATAAAACAACCAACCCACTTCCTTCAGCATAATGGGCTGCTGCATAAGTGTAGTCTAACACATTTTTAAATTAAACACTCTTATTTTTGTATAGTCTGCCCAAAACGTTTTTCCGAACTATCTACCATAAATGAGTGGCGACGCACGTCTCGTCTACCTTTCACTGAATAGAGCAGTTACATTTTGAACCCGTTTTACTAATGTAAGTCATTAAGACTGTCTTTATTTCGATTTCTGTTTAACCTACGCCCGAAAACCGAGACGGTAATGGGTTTTATGCGGTAATCTTTATCCTCAAATTTAGATGAAACAATTTATTAGTAAACGAACACAAAAGGACACAATTGAAGTCGCAGAAAGCTCTAAATTATTGCCTTGCTAACAACTGAAGAGTAACTAAAATTTGAAAACAACAGTAATTATACATACATAGTCATTTCTAAATTAACTAATTTGTATGCAAATACTTTTTAACGATATATAAATCATTATCCAAGCAATTATCATTATGTTTGGATAATATGTCGGCAATCAATGAAGCTGCGTCGTATTTATTATTTAAGTAAAATATCTCATTGCATTAGCTAAATATTCAAGAAAACTACTTAAGTTGCCAGACTAAAATACGCTACGTCGTATGTCTTTAATTATCCTTTCTAATTAATTTGGTATTAATTATACTAAAGGCATTAAAATCCTGTTAACAACAATTTATAAGTCATAAAATAACGACTATTAAACAACGGAATTTATTTGCAGAAGCTGCATACGCTACTGAATTCGATCACTGTACGTTCACGGAACGGCACGTCGATTCTCAGAGTGGCTAGGAAAACCCCGGCCACTTTTCTTGGGGCGGTCAAGAGATGTCGCTTTAGTAAAGAAAAATTAAATTAAAATACTGGCAACAACGCAGAATCCAAGACGTTTTAGTTATTAAATACCCCCCCCATATTAAATCAAAACAACCAAAGCGTCTTGGATTGCGTTGTTGCCAGTATTTTAATTGAATTTTTCTTTACTAAAGCGCCATCTCTTGACCACCCCAAGAAAAGTGGCCGGGGTTTTCCTAGCCACTCTGTAGTACTTTGCAAATATGCGCTAATCTGGTAGCCACATATAAGTTTTGGACAGTCGATAACAATTATGTTTATACTGCTTTAGTCTTCTTACGCGAAATCTAATACATAAAAGAAGGAAAACAGCGCTATATCTTCGCGCTTATTAACGAATTTACTGAAGGCATAATATAGCCAATCTTATAAAACACGTGCCAACTTATGTTGGGTTTGCCGAAAAGTGACCCTGACCTACGTCTGACGTCTCTCTCGCTGTGTCGCGGGTGTACTCCAAGAGAATAAACTTTCACAAACATCTCGACACGGCATATTTATTTTTTATAGTTTACACAAATAAAACGTGGGGCGTAGTCCACGGGTTCCGCAATCCACATTGCAGGTGATAAGCACACATTGTATTACAATTAAAATATTTACGAACGTTTTGTCAAATATAACTCTGATTTACATCTTTTGTTTTCTATTTTAGGCATTCCACACGGAAATCTTAGACCCCTCCACACAAGTACTTAAGGATCGCAACAGCCATGACTCTCCCAATACAACCACTGTGCGAGAATAAAACCTCGTTGCAACTACGAAACAACGCAAGCAGGCGAAGACCCTGCTTAAGTGCCATCTGGGCAGATCCACCAACCCGCCGTGAACGAAGGCGTGCTATATGTTCCTGGTCCGTGGGATACGGAACCCTGAGTGAGCAGCAGGAGGAGGGTTCAGGGAACGTGGCGGACAGTGCTAGTTTGTTGGAACCACGAGGCCGACGTCTGGTGACCACACTCGCTACGCCCCATGCCCCTCAACAGCCCAGCCGACGGCCCCGCAGCCGTGTCGACTTATTGGCTATGCCAGGCCTCAAGTCCCTCGTTGGAAGACGACGCAGTAATGGATCCAGCGAAGTCGACACAGCAGCACCCCTGGTTCGACGAGAGGGCAGTTGCAGTAACCTCGTACGTCCATCCGTTAGCCTGGCAAGCTTACGTAAATGTGAAACAGTTCTGGCACTGACAGGGGTGTTGCGATCGGGTTCCTCTTCTAGCAGTATAGAACCTTTACAGCCTGTAAATCGGTTACGAGTCTCACCCCATGGATCCACTTCGCGAATTTGCTCAAGGTGCTCGAGCTTGTTAACGTTGGCATCGAATTCACGTTATTCCCTTAATACCGCTACTGGTGGCTTTGTTCCTGTTGTCGATGAACCACCGTTGCTGTGTAAACTGTGTTTAGCGGAAGTTTCACCAAAGGACGCTTGTCCTATTAACCATTGTAATTGCTCCTTTTGTAAGCAGGTAATTTTTTTTACTAAATGTTTTAGGCTTAAGAAAGGAGGGCGTGTACTTAATAGAAAAAGCTTAGTAAGTAACGAAAATAAAGAATAAGAAATAAGATAAAAAAAGGAAAAAATGAGAAAAACTATAGGACGTTAAGATTTCATAATTCCAGTCGCTCGCGTTATTCAGGTCTTTAGTACCAACTCTGTCCGTTAACGTAAATTATTGTTGACTCCAACATCACTAAAAATGGTGTACTTCATCAATAGTCTCACGACACTCAACTAAAACTTAGCTAAAATGGGGCGTGAAAGACCATGACCACGCGAGATACCTGCCACAGCCCAAATTCCGGTTATTGTTTACTAACTTACAAATTTTGCGTTGTTGTAAGCAGTGATGGCAGACGTAGTCAATGTTCTAATTGACGGTGTTGGAGTCACGATTTACCCGATATTTGTACTTCGCATTATAATCACCTTATAATATTCTGTGATTTTGATAAAGATATACGTTTTGGTCCTATAGAAATCTAAAATGGTTTTAAAAATGGTCTTAACGCACGTGCGTGTGAGTATGATACAATTCCCCCTCTCTCTAATTTTTTGCTAACTTATTTTATTTACTGGTTTCTGGCATTCTTATATAACTATCTTCTGTAAATATCAAAAAAAATTGCCGTTATTCACGTTTTCGTAGGCTGTTGCCTCCTACTATGGTTGTAACCTAAATCAATTTTTGTCATCAAAATCTAAATTTTTTCGCCGTCGGAAGGTGCTGCTACCTGACGGAATACTAATGATAGTAGTATGGACTAGAAACATACTGTAATAAGAGAGCTGTCTGCTAAAAGAGGGCGCATATAATGTTATATGGTGTAAACCTTGTATAAGCCTAGCATACAGCGCACTCTTATGGCAACTAGATCAAATATGAGCAAACAGTTTTGTGTCACAACCGACTAAGACATCGCTACTACGCCAGCTGCGCCGTTAGATGGTGAAAGGGGACGTCAAAAAATCCGTTTTATTAATAATTAAATGGCTTTTTTTAATTTCTGCATTATAAAAATGACCTGCAGATTTCAGAAAATTATTGCTGTTTCAACTAAAATTATGACGTCAAAGAAATTACTGACGCCAAAAATAAATTTTACACGTCTGAAAATGACGTAAAAAATTATTTATTTACGTCAGAATATACATTCTAGACAAAAATATTTTTTTGATGAATTAGTATTGATAAAAAAGTAACACCGCATTGGATAGGACATAAATATTTGACGAGGTACCTGGATCCCTTAACTCTCCTTTGATTTTGCCTCAAAGAATACTACTGCGGTCATTTTGTTTTACTGTTCAAATTTAGCTTTGGAATTTTACACTGAAGTATTTTTTTTTTTATTTTTTTACAGTGTATGAAAGCTTATGTAGAATTTGAAATAGCAGAAGGAGCTTATGACATTTCATGCCCAGATGCACAATGCCCATGTCAGGGAGTTCTGCACCAGGATGAGATAGAAAAACTAGTCGGAAGTGATTTATTACAGAAACATAAAAAATACCGCTTAAATAGAGGCAAGTTCAGTATTTAACCTAATTTACAAATATCTCTTTGATGTTGTTGCTATATAATATTTTATTAAAAATGTATCTTTTTGTTACAGAAGTAGAATTAGATAAAAATCGTACTTGGTGTCCCAGGGCAGGTTGTGAGACTGTGTGCACACTTTGTCCGGCACAACGTTGCTTACCGCAGAGTGTGCATTGCCCTACATGTACCGTAGATTTCTGCAGTAACTGCAAATTGGAGTGGCACTCAGGTTTTTCATGTGAAGAAAATACAAAACAACTTGCAAAACAAGGAAAGGTGAGTTAGAAAAATTAAAATTCGCCTGCTTAATTTTTTATACAGAGCGATATTGTTTTTAATACCTACCTCATTTAGTCATTAATTATTTAAAATAGAGTAAAAGTGTAAATAGTCAAAATTGTTTGATTGTGTTCAGTGTAGGGATAGAAAATGTAATGTAGATTTGAATACATTAATTCTTAAACAAAGCATCAACAATATAGTTAATAAACAATAAATATTAATCACCCTGTACAGTGAGACAACTTTTAATATTTTTACAATACTTGCCTTGCTTTGAAGATTATTTTTCTCGTTCAGGAATAGAAGAAGTAATTTTTTTTTAACTACGTTGACTACTAAACAGTCTGGAAAGTATAAATAAAGACAATTTCCATTAAATATTTCTTTTTGTATAGGTACTAACCGCTTTGAAACAGTTTTAGCAGATTTAAATGTGAAATTCATGGCCAATTTTTACTTCACACCCTCTAGTGGTTAACCGTTTAACTTTTTGAGTAACATTTGTACATAACTGAATAGAGAATAGAATAGAGGGCGCTATCAGAAAAAACATTGGGTGATATTTAAGAGAAAAAAATTGCCTCACTTCTGGTCTAACTGGAAGTATTAACTATAAAGCGAATTTAAGGGTTTCTAAGCAGGGTGCAAAAAATTGTGATTTTTATAAAGAAATCAAAAAAATCGATTTATTTGATTTAAATCGAATTTTTTTTATTTTAACTATTTTTTTTCTTTAAAAAAATTTCAAGTACCCCTGGTGGCACAAAGTAACAATGTATTGTCTGTAGAATTAACTGTTTAATATTCACATTACACGTGTCATTTCCATTATCTTCGTTATTTATTAAGATATTCAATGATTGGTTAATATATGCATGGGCACCTATTATTTGGCGGAGATTAACAGGTTCAGGGTCTCAAGAGCTATAGTAGCTGAATTTGATAATTAAAACTCAGAAGAGGTTTAATACGTTTCTTGAATATCTTTAATAATACTTTTGAAAAGATTTGTGGCTGTATCCAACTTACTGTTATCTACCATCTTATACCTAAACGTCACATTACTTATGGGGCACCCTGTATACGAGAATTTTTAAAATAATTTAACCTGTGACGTAGAAATGCATTTTCAATAAATGGAACCTTAAAAAACAATAATACTCAAATACAGAACACGATTTTTTTTTAAACTTTGTAGGTTCATACAAGATTTTTTTCTCACAAAGAAAAAAACCTACATATTCAGTTTCTAACTACAGTTCTAGCGCAGCTTTTGCCGTTTCTCTTTTTAGCTTGTAATTGAACCATGGCACCTACAGCAGATGACTACATTCATGTCGCTTGCAAATCATTTACAAAACCTTTCGCTAGGCGCCGCTACTAAAAATAAAGCAATCTTAATTCGAATAGTTAGGGAAAGAATATGTTGTTAATATAAATCAATCTAAGTTAACCTTAAGATCTTACAGTTCCTCTTGGGGTTACAACGCTGATGCAAAAATACTTTTGAAAATATGATAAATAACAATATATAAAGTACAGAAAAGTCCAGTTTTGCTCGTTTTTCTATGTATACTTTTGCTATATTTTAAATAATAAATAAAATAATATCACGCTATTGACTCGTTCTGTATAAAAATCTTGTAATGAAATTAAATTTTCATAAAATTGTGTAAAATATACTAACATGAAAATTATAATTAATTTCAGGTTGAAGAACCAGGCATACCATTCGATTCAGATCTCATTAAGTGTTGTCCCATGTGCAATGTTCCTATTGAAAAAGATGAAGGCTGTGCTCAAATGATGTGTAAGCGATGCAAGCATGTCTTTTGTTGGTATTGTCTCGCCAGCCTTGATGTAAGTATAGATATTTATTGTGTAGTACCTATTACTCGCATACATATTGTCACTACTTTACAGGGCTGCAAAATCATGATATTTATTATAAGTATCAAAATATTTGATATTTATGATATATGTCAAAATTTTGATATTTATATATACAGGTTTCAAATTGCGTGTTAACTATGGGGATCTCACTTATTTGAAGAGATACGAGGATGGTTAAATTAGAGAAAAGTTGTGGAATTTTATGCCCACTAATAATCTAATAATCTGAAAACAAATTGGAGCTATCTTGCTTAGTTTCTGAATAAACTAAAAAAAAACTGAAACTTTGAATTTTTTATTTTCGGCTATAACTGATTTGTCATGTATATTTCTAGTTAACGCATTATTAGGACACTTTTTCATGCTGAATCTAATTTTTTGATCAGATTTGGTATAACTGTTACCATTGCTCATTTTCAACTGTCCCCTTTTGGTCTTATGGTCGACATTTTAAATTTTTTGATATTTGAATAGAGTTTTTAATTCTGATTTCAACGATGCGTCACACTTTGCATTTTGTTTCAGCTTTCAGCATTTTATAACAGAAAATAAAAATTCATAAGAGTGCCATGGAAAGACCACGTCATTTAATTTATTTTGAAAGAATTCTAGTAGGCGATGAACTGATGGAAGTAAAACAAAACACTAATTTTATTTATATTAGACTTTTTACTTCTGATTTCAGCTATGTGTCACACTTTGCATTTTGTTTAAACTTTGAGCATTTTATTACAGAAAATAAAATTTTCATAAGAATGCTATGGAAAGACCACGTTATTTAATTTATTTTGAAAGAATTCTAGTAGGCCATGAACTGATGGAAGTAAAACAAAACACTAATTTTATTAACTTTGACCTTTAGATGCATTAGGTATGCGAAAATTTCAGGAAACTTTGTTTTGAGGAAAGACAGCAGGTTAAATTATTTTTACAAAAACAAATGAATGACATAGTTTCTAACATACACAATTTACTGAAAATTCTACTTGCAGTTTTTATGTTTACAACTGACAACAAATTAGAATAATAGGTAAAATAAATACAACCTATAACACTAGAACTGCACTAATACAAATATTAAATAAATTTTGAATGACACTTTTGTAAAACATGCTCAGAAGCTTGTCTAAATTAAACTCTCTAATCTGTGTGTTAGTAAATGTGTCATTCACTTTTTTTTGTAAAAAAAAACTTAACCTGCTGCCTACCTCAAAACAAAGTTTACTCAAATTTTCGCATACCTAATGTATCTAAAGGTCAAAGTTAATAAAATTAGTGTTTTGTTTTACTTCCATCAGTTCATGGCCTACTAGAATTCTTTCAAAATAAATTAAATAACGTGGTCTTTCCATAGCATTCTTATGAAAATTTTATTTTCTGTAATAAAATGCTCAAAGTTTAAACAAAATGCAAAGTGTGACACATCGCTGAAATCAGAAGTAAAAAGTCTATTCAAATATGAAAAAATTTAAAATGACGACCATAACAAAAAAAAAGGTTGACAGTCGAAAATGAGCAATGGTAACAGGTATACCAAATCTGATCAAAAATTTAGATTCAGCATGAAAAAGTGTCCTAATAATGCGTTAACTAGAAATATGTAATATAAATGACAAATTAGTTACAGCCGAAAATAAAAAATTCAAAATTTTAGTTTTTTTTTAAGTTTATTCAGAAACTAAGCAAGATAGCTCCAATTTGTTTTCACTTAATAGTGGGCATAAAATTCCACAACTTTTCTGTAATTTAACCATCGTCGTATCTCTTCAAATAAGCGAGATCCCCATAGTTAACACACAATTTGAAACAACCTGTATATATTTTTTTAAATATATGGGTAAAATGAAAACAATCATATTTTATTTTAACACCCGTAAAAAGGTTATTTGTTTCTCTTTTCAACGATATCCAGTTTTGATATACTTAATTTTAAATTCTTACAAGATATTGACTAAAAACGTATTTCACTTCCAGTATAGCAGTGCCATTAAACAAAATCAAAGACACAGACGCTTAAAATAAGAACTGCTGCTTTAGTTTTTCAGTAATTCAAAAAAAAGCAGTTATATTAGAAACAATTTTAAAATACCAAGCTTATCAAGACAATTAATTAAATTTGCTTCTATTGTTTTTACATCTAAACAATTGATGAAATGATAAAAACAATCGATCAGCATTTTTTGTAACAACTTTCTGAATTTTTTTATGGCACACTGATGCTGGGAATGTTTTTAATCAACATCTACTTTGAATTTAAAATTTAAGTATATCAAACTGGATATTGTCGAAAAGAGAAAAAAATAACCTTATTAACGGTATTAAAATATAACATCTAGGCTTCCGGGTTGGAGCCGCGTCCTCGGTGCTTGAACGGCCGTCGTTTCGTCCTCGGTTGCACGGGACATCTTCAGGGCTGTGGTCGCTTTGGGATCTGGAACACAACTTGTGTTCCAGATCCCAAAGCGACCACAGCCCAGCTTAGATGTTATTAACAACAGCCGCGGAAGCCTGCAACTTAGGGTATTAAAATATAATATGGATCCCATTTAAAACATTGCATGTTTGTGTTATATCTTGAAAATGAAACAAAATACGATCACGAAAATATTTTTTCTTATTACAGCTTCGATACATGTACAACTTTTTCTTTTGTGATTTCTTTTTATTTTCACTATGAACTGAGATATTTTACCTTAAAGAAATTCCACTGTTTTAGTTTTTTGCTCGTATCTAGTAAGCCATGGATATTTTGAAAAAAACAAAATCATCATTACATTGGCACTGTAATTAGACAAAATTCGTCTAATTTTACTATTTTCATATCTTTATACTTGCTGTGCACCCTGAATATCCAGCAACCCTGTTACTTTAATTATTATTAGTAATATAAGTCGCTAATAAGTGCGACGAGGAAGGCAGATAATGAGTGGGCCAAGTGGGAATTTACACATCCATGGATATTTGTTTTAAATTTTATATTCAATTAAAAAATTTCACATATCCACTCTTAATTTGAATGTATACATGGATGTGTAAATCGTCACCTAGCCCATCCATTACCTCCCTTCATTATCACACTCATTAGAGGTCTATCTCTTCCTTGTCACACTTATTAGCTGCCTTCCTTGATGCCTAGAGTGCATTATATAAATTTGGGCATAGAGTTTCTGGACACCCTGTATAAATGTTCTTTAAAAAAGTGGAATAACATCACAATTAGAATATTTCAGAATATATAAGGACTAATTGGGTTATTTCCATAAATAATAAACGTATTTGGCCTGTTAAAGATGTCTGGAACACCCTGTACACACTAATTTCAGTGCTTTACGTTGTTTATTAAAATCCGTATATTTTCTTATTTGGTCATTATTTAGAAATAATATCCAACTTACGCTAAAATTCTTGACCTGCGAGATCACCTGACTTCATCAACGCGAACAATTGTTGGCACGTCTGTGTATTAATATATGTTAGGTTAAAAATTTTATAGTCCAAGTATTAGAATAACTTTAATATTTTATTGCTTTTTTGTTTCAGGATGACTTTCTGTTACGACATTACGACAAGGGGCCTTGTAAAAACAAGTTAGGTCACTCCCGTGCATCGGTAATTTGGCACAGAACGCAAGTAATTGGCATTTTTGCCGGGTTCGGCATTTTACTGCTAGTGGCATCGCCGCTGCTGCTTCTGGCCGCCCCCTGTATTGTGTGTTGTAAATGCCGCTTTTGCAATGCTGGGACCACCAAACTTGACAACGAAGAAGAGCTTCCCGACGAAAACCCTTGAACGTGCAGCGACTTAAGCAAATATTTGTGACACGTAGATTTGGTTATGTAGTTGTTTATTTAATGCTACTACCTTATGTTATTAGTAGAGTGCCATTGTTTAATGAACGGATGTTGGTGAATGTATTATTATAATAATAATAATTAATAGGTTAATATTTTCTGCGCAATTTATTTTTGAGTTAAGATAATTTCGTACCTACATATTTTTTATTTATATTTTACGCATTATCGATCCAACTACATGCCTAATTTACACTGAAACGTGTGCGTGAGAAAACTTAAACACATAGACGGAATCTGTGATAAAACTGTGATTGACCTTACCGTCTGTGTCTTGAACATTTTTTTGTGATGATGGTTTAGAAACTCTGATGCTTATAATATTATTTTTTTTGTTTTTAATACTTAATGTACACAGCAGAGTAATGCAGTCTTTGAATGAAATAGTTGTAAAATAATTTAAAATTCTATAATATCGCTGGTATTCACTTTCCCGAGAGACTTAGATGTATTTAACTGCGCACGCTTGCAACTGTTTAACAAGGTTTGCATTACCCCTCGTGTGGTTATTGTAATAATAAGTAGAATTAATGAAAATGTATGTTAAGTTTGCCTTAATATTTTATTGTTCAGTTAAAACGTTTAATGTAATAGCTGTATATATATTTACCAATTGTTTAACAAATATAATTTTCTTTATCTTATATTATTTATTTCTTATTGATCATAGTAAAAAAAATGAGCTAAGCACCACGTCTGGATTTTCCTATACTTTAGATATTGCTACTTATCATCAATAAAATTATCTTGTGTAGTACTTTTAAAACCCGTGACTGTTCATATTTTCCGTTTATGAACTTCGTTGACTCTAAATGATAAAGCACCCGACCAAATAAATAATACATAACTAAACGAGCTTTCATAAGATCAAACATATAGTGTTATTGTTTTTATCACGTAAATAATGCGTTTAAAATTGCATGTAAGCGACAACTATTTTATTTTTATATATTTACAGGAATTATGCGGGAATTTAATATTAATTTATTGCCTCATAATTTCAATACTGCCTAAATACTAGACGTAATATCCGTGCACTGCTTGTCATACATAAGGTGAGTCATTTAAGTATCGCTCCACTTATTTCCTAAACTATTGGGAATATCAAATGGTTTTCTTAGCGATGGGAAAACCCGGGAATTTTTTTTATGGAAAAAATTAGGTTTTTTCTTTGAATGCTCCCGGGAAAATTCGCAATTTCTTATTTTTGGTGATCACCAGAGTGCTGCACTATGACAAGAATTTAGATTTTACATCAACAATAATTGTTTATTGTATCCTTATCCATATGTTGACATGTTTACATGTTTATTGTTGAAGTAAAATAAAGTTTTATTTAATGTCGATACGAACTTCAACTAAATAAAACTGGAACTTATTAATAAAATTAATTTAGATACCAAATAATGCTATTTTCAAGTGCCTTTCCCTGTTTTTTCATAAAAATGATAATAATTAAGAATTATAAAAATATTGTATTGATTTTTTAGTTTTGTAAATTGTGAAAAACACAAAGGGAAGGAAGGAAAATATACAAAACTGTGCAGGGTGGTAAAGTTTACTCATGGGATTCCATAAGAATATATTTAAATGAAATAACTTTGGAAGTTCAAAAATTTTGTAATTGCCATAGCAACTAAATTACGAAACACATACAAAATTGAACTAACAAAGTGTGGCATTTCACCTGCAGCTAACAGACTTTTATTAAGCTAAATTTTTTTAGAATCAATATTTACTAAGATATTATGCGTTACTTTTTACTCGCCCTACATAAGTTTAAAAAAAATTTAAAATATTGCCAAACTGTTTGACGGTGACTTGGCATTCTGCTCATAAGTTATAATTCATTTTTTCAACTTTCCGTTTTTATATTTGCCGGGCCACATTTGAAAGGCTAAATTTGGCCTGCCAAATTTCCCAGACCAATTTCGCCGGGCCAAATTTGCCTGGCCAAATTTAGATAATTGAACCAGCCCGTTTTTGATTTTGGGTCTTAAATCATGTACCTAAAGAACAGGCTGGGTCGGGCCAGTCCATCTTCTGAATTTGTCGGAATAGGCCGGGCCGGGCTTAAAAATTACTTCATTTGCCCACCTCAAATAGTTATTTAGTTTTTTTTTTCAAATCAAAAAATTTATTATAAATATTTATTTTGTTTTTTGTAAAATTGTTGCTGTATGTTATTTATTTTTGATAAAATCTTTGCTATTTATTATATTTTTGTGTAAATTAAAGAATATAACATTAGAACACAAACAGTATCGTACAATTTATAAATGTTAAGAGATGCCATAATTTTGTTAGGCAACGAACTTAAGAACTATTTGTAAAAAATTGTCCTTATTTATTAGCAAAATGTTTTCATTAAGCAAACGTTACTAAAGTGAATAAGTATGTACATAAAAATTAAAAAAAGATATGATATATAATTGCCTCCCAAAGTTTTAAAACATCTGGATAGGGTTTTGAACTACTACGATTCGGTAATTTGAACTACCATATTTTAGTTGATTTTATAGTAGGTACAACGTGTATTTTTTACTAGTATAACCTATAAATAATTATAATTACGTTGTAAACCAGTTTCGTTAATCGTTAATTATAATGTTTTTTGCTTATAGAATTGTGAATTTAACGCTTAATAATCCTATAAAATTTAATTTCTTACGAAATCCGATAAAATATTTTTCAAACAGTCCGACGCTTCTAACAGTAAAAAGCACCATAAATGTAAATACAAACGTTATCAAAGATGTAATTCTATACAAGTACGAAAACCCTAGATTTTTCAAGGTATTAAATATATTCGCTATATGCCAATTTGGGTTCTGGAGCTACTTATCGATATTTGCCTTTACAACATTAAAAGATGCTCCGGTATCACCTTCAACCAATGCTGAATGGTGGCAAAAAATCAATCTGGGTGAAAATAAATACAGAAACACCATTGCAGCATCTGCATTTATTATAGGTAAGTTTAAAATTTGGTATAAAATGTAAATTTCATCTATAATATTTATTACAGGATATGGAATCTTGGCAATTTCATGGATGTTTACATTACGGTCAATTCGATATTTAATTTTACGTAAAGGTGGTGAAAGTATAACTTTTGTAACATACACACCAATGGGAAATAACCGAATGATAACGGTTGGACTTGAAAACATTAGCTGTCAAGAAACTAGAAGAAATGCTCGATCGCAACTACCTATAAAAGTTAAAAATCGTTTTATGTATTATATTCTTGATATGAAGGGTGAATTTAGGAATACATCTCTATTTGATTATACAGCGGGTTTAAAAAGAACATTTAAATAAATATACTTTTAGAAATGTGAATTTATTTAAATTTTTTTACATGTAACAAATTTGTAAGATCGTTTGAAATTGCATGTATTTATAAATAAAACTGATTTCTTGCTTTTGGCATTTTTATTTATCAAGATACAGTTGTCGTATTTTTATTATTATAATGTAAATATGTGCAAAAAATTTATTTGCTCTATCTCAAAATTTTATAAATAATCTTTTATTTTAAAAAATTGGAAACCCAAAGTAGACTTTTTTCAGTAATTGAATCTCGTGAATTTTTAAACGGAATCCGACGTACAAATCCAATGCTATTTTCCCGAATCTTCTAGCTTCAAAATGGCAGCTGTAACGATTTCTTTAAAGTTCTGCCTTTAATGCTTTATTACTTAGTAATGCTTATATATATTAAGGGTTTCTACAGCTGACGCTGCCTTCCTTCTCTCAGCCTTAGATTCCATTCTTGTCTGTCTTCCCAGTCTCCATCTTCCAGTCCTCTACTCTCCATCGCCTCATCCACGTCATCCCTCCATGATCTCCTGGGTCTTCCTCTTTTTCTTCTTCCCAGTGGACTCCATTCTGTTATTTTTTTAATCCATCTGTTATCGTCACTTCTTCTTACGTGCCCGTACCACTTTAACTTTTTTTGCTCTATGACTGTTACCGCATCTATTTCTACTCCCATTCTATTCCTTATCTCCTCGTTAGGTATTCTGTCCGTTCGTACCACTCTGCAGCATCTTCTCCAACACTCCATTGCTGTCGCTTTAATCTTGGATTTGTTTCTTTTATTTACAGTCCAGGTTTCTGCACCGTAGGTCATAATACTTTCTATCATGGATTTGTATATTCTTATTTTATTGCTTTTTGTAATATGCTTGTCCCATAGTACTGCGTTCAGCTGTCTTATACAGTTTCTCCTTTGTCCTAGTCTGTTTTTTATTTCTTCCTCTGACGTTCCCGTATTTGTTATTATAACCCCCAAGTATTTATATCTGTTTGTTCCTTTGATTGTAATACTTCTTTATTATATATAAAACGAGTCGACTGATCGAGATGAAACTTCATCTTTTAACTCGGATCCGGGTCAGGCGCGTCCTTTGCTCAGTGCGCCCGACACGGATCCATGTCAGACGCCGTTTTGCATTTACTTTTCCTGTACAAAGCGAGACTAGCATCTAGTCCCTTGTTATTCCTGCCGATCATACCTCACATGACTTGCCCACTTCCTCTGCATGCAGCTGAAATGTGAATAAACCACAACGCCGTAGTGGCACAGATGGATGTGCGGGTGTGTTCGGTCGCGCTGATTTTTTACTGCATAAAGTAGTTGCGGGGTCGAATCTCTGTTGGAACCAAAAATATTTTTTTTATTTTATAGTTTTGTTTTAAAACACTGTTCTCGCGTTTTGCTGTTAACGCGAGGTTATTTGTTAAGAGCAGTTATATTTTTAAAGAAAAAATACGAAGACAAATTTGCATTCACTCACTGATTGACGGCATACTAACACTCAAGTCTGGTAATAAATTAAAAAAAAAGGATTTGTTGTTTTCTATTGAATGCAATTTATTAGCAATGAAAAAATCGGCTTTAACAATGCAAATCTCGATGTAAATATCACACTCGCACATATGCGAGCCCTATTACATAATATTGCGCAATTCATGATCGGCAGGAATAACAAGGGGCTAGACGCTAGTCAAAGCGAGCGTGTGGCATACGATCCTGTGCGCAGGTCAGCACGTAACCAAAGCATTCGGAAATCTAAAAATAGCCGTCGTTTCCCACTAAGGAAATATTGTTTGTTTTTAGATTATTTTTCTCATATATACGTACATATATATATAAATTTATTGATTTAGTTTACCTATTTACGTTGTCTTTTATGTAATAGTTTATTTTCTGAATAAATTTTAATTATTTTTTGAAGTTTTGATACTAGTTTTTGCCTTTAGCAAAAACAATAGAATCACGGATCCGTGTGGTCAGCATTGCACTAGAAATTCGTCACACAATGCGCATGGCACGGATCCGTGGCATATGTCCAAAAAGGCATAAAAACATAAAATTTACATATGATAATATTAATAATTTTTCTGCTACATAAAGATAATAAAAAAGCCAAAAAACCAGTCCGCTCTTGGGAATGGAAGTGTTTTCACCGGGCGCAGCGAAAGGGTTAATAGCCGTAAGACTAAGAGAATACAATGTCAATATGTAAGAAAATTTTTGTACGAATGAAACCTGCAAAATGAAAAATATTTTGAAAATTTTCAAAACAAATTGCTCAAAAACTGGCAATTTTTTAAAAATTTTGTAGCTCTATAGCGATAGTGATGACGTACAATTTGGTTGGTGTCTCAATTTTGTGACCACTTCTTGAAAATCGAAAATTCATACTCTTTTACTGATTAAACTGGGGACGCTAAAACTTTTCTGTTTAAGCTAAATTGCTCATGAGCGATAGTAGAATAAGATTCACAATTATATTTTTAGTGCAGCAATATTTTGGGGGTAAATGTTTCCTTTCCCACCTAAATATTTGATTGTGAATTAGCTGTATGGTCTCCGCGATGCTTTCTTCCCAAGCTGTATTTTTTCAAAAAAATCGAATAATTTATTCACCTAAGTCAGTTTGTAAATCACTGTCACGCAGGTGAACTTTTGCTTGGAAGAGAAACGCATTATCATAATCGCTAACGTTGATACAAAAATTCTTATGGAAAGTATATATGAAAAACAAGTACTATATATTTTATTTCGAAAAATTCAAGACAAAAAAATTAACCATTTGTTATATTTATATATATTTTTGATAATGCTGTTTGATAATATGTTGGTCACATCTACTTACAGCCTCTCGGATTAATAATGACTTAACTAGGGTCTGTCACAGCACGAAATAATTTAATTCAGCAAAAGCTTCATCCGAATACAGCAAACCTACCATAGCGGTTCTATTAGACCTAGCAAAGACATTTGATACGGTGGATCACAAAATCCTTTTAGAAAAGCTCGAAAAATACGGAATAAGAGGGAAAGCATTACAGCTACTAAAAAACTATCTCGATAATAGAAAGCATCTAGTAAGAATAAAGGAAACAAAGAGTGATATGCTAATAGTGGAAACAGGTGTACCACAAGGTACAATACTGGGACCACTACTATTTATTATTTACATTAACGATATATTTAATATTCAAGCTGACGGTGCCATCAACTCATATGCTGATGATACAGTCATTCTATGCTCCGAAAATACCTGGGAAAAAGCGGTTACAGTAATGAATGAACTTCTTGATAAAGTAAATGACTGGTTGATACTTAATCAGCTGGCCCTAAACACAGATAAAACTATATACATAACTTTCGTTAATTATAACGATAAAATACCAAGTAACATAGAACTAACTATCCAAGGACAAAAGTTAAAAAGAGTAGATCACAGTAAATACTTAGGAATTACGGTTGATATGAACCTAAGATGAACAAAACACATACAAAATGTCACGCAGAGATTAAAGTATCTACTATATATTTTCGCGAAATTAAATAAAATACTAGACAGAGAGTCGCTCTTAACCATATACTACGGTTTATTCAACAGTTTAGCCGCTTATAGAATAATAGCATGGGGATCAGCGTATGATACTGCACTATCTCCATTATGTAATTTACAAAACAGAATTATTAAAAAAATAAATTATAAGAGCAACGGTCAATCGAAAAACCAACCAATAGAAATTAGAAAAACTTATATATTACAAGCACTGATTTACAATTATGACAATCTAAAAGAAAAGTACGCAAACTCAATCAGCAAAACAAGGAATAAAGGCTTAACAACCCCTAAAGTAAGTCTTAATGTGGGAAAAAAGAGCAACTTATATAATGCGACAGTAAACTACCAGATCAATTAAAAAATATGAGCCTAAATAAAATTAATATTAAGAATAAACTTAAGAATTGGGTGATAAATAATGTGATATAGATGGAAAATTGTATTTATATTTATATTAATAATATAGGGCAGCACTCACTCGATATTCATAATGTTGAGTGAGGTGATGTTCAGTATTATTTGTTGATTTTGTTATAGTTTTAAGAAAAGTAGTGGTTTGTGCGTGTACACGCACAGTATACAGTGCACAAGCCATCTACAGTAGGTTTAAGTAGGCTAGGATCGTGTACAGATAGAATGACTATCTACTTCGATCCTTGGTGCTAATATTTTGTAAAGCACCAAGGTACATTGTACCTAGTAAATAAATAAATAAATAAATAAATATGGCATCATCTTAACACTTTGCAAAGAAAACAACATCTTAAAAATGTAGTTATTTAAGTTCAGTAGCCAGACTTACAAAGTCTGCTAGAACGTTATTTCTTGCTTATTACAACTAGAATTGGAAGTAAAATGCAAGGTACTTTTTGTTTTTCTCGCAATTAAACGACCAACCACTAGGTTTACTGGAGTTGTTTTAAAAATAATAAATATTTGGCCTAGTCACGAAGTCTGTATAGTAACAAAGAGTAAATTTTTAAATTTTCATTACAAACAACAAATGGCCTATAAAATAAAACAATATTAATATACAACAAGAGATGTATTTAAAAAAAATGATAATACTATCCTTTAAAAATTTACTTACAGCAGACAATACAAACGAATAAATTAATTAATACAGTAACCTAAAATTACAATTATGTAAATAAAAGCTATGAGATTGTAAGTCTGACCATACTCAATCTGAATCGGATGCATCATCTGAATAGTCAAAAGTGTATTTAGTCTGTTTTTTTGCTCGACCTGTTCGGGCAGGTTTGGGTTCGGGATTGAAATCGCTCTCGTCGTCACTACTAGCATTCTTCTTTCTAGGTTTAGGAGCTTTATCTACATCGAAATCGGAACCATCATCGTCTGAACCTAATTTCTTCCTAGCTCTACCTTTCGGCTTCTGTTTCTGTTTTCCAAGGTTCCCATCTTCATCCTCAGAATCAAACATCTTCTTTGTCTGTTTAGGCTTGGTAGTCTTTTTCTTTCCGACGTCGTCATCATCATCAGCATCTGAATCCATAAGCTTCTTCTTTTTCTTCTGAGGCTTACTGGTCTTCTTAGCACCAAAATCTGAATCGCTATCGCTGATGACAAAACCTTTCTCAGATTCGGAGGACGATACATGGCGTTTCCTTTCTGCTTTTCGTTTTGGCGGTTCTTTTGCTACTGGTTTTTTGGGTGGAGGTGAGGGAGCGTCGTCCTTTTTACCTACAAATTTTTTTGTCGTAAAAATGTTACCATGTATACCAACATAAGCAATAATACAGAGTGTGTTTTAATTAAAGCACTTTTTAGTCAAGGAACATTTATATGAACTAATTTCCAGCAAAGCCTTTTTTTCACAAACGTGAAGGTTTAGAGGTTGTGATTAACATAGTAAAAGTCTCGGCCTCCACCATGCTGGCTTCGCCCCCTATTGTGGGACATCTGTCCCAAAATCATTTTTCACATTTAAATCGCTAAATATTGGTTCTACAAAAAAATAATACAAAGCAAACATGTTGTATGTAAAATTCGCTACAAAAACTATTTCAAGTATTTTTTTATCAAATAGTCAAAAATAACAATAACAAGAGGTACTGTTTGCTTTACTGTGTATATAGGGCTCTGGTACACTGTTACTAACTTTTTTATTTTTTGTGGATGGAAATGGAACACCCTGTATAGATTTACATTTTTCGACCATCATAAATAAGAAAAACAAGTGGTCAAAAATTAAAAACAAACCTCGTGTTTCAAAACTTACCAATAAGAGAATCAAACAAATCCTCGGAACTTTCATTTTTTCTTGGGGCAACCTCAGCTTCACTCTCCGAGCTGACGTTCATACGCTCCTGTGATCCCGACTCTTCTTTCACAGCACTATTATCAAATAGTACTTCGTCACCGTCAGAAGAAGAGTTTTCATTTCCAGACGACTCGATATACTTAATAGGTTTGGCTGCAACCCGCCGACTTGTTGTCCGCTCCTTTACGCCGCTGACCGAGCCACCAAATTCTACATCCGAACCACTCATGCTGATGTTGTCATCTTCGCTATCTGAATTTTTCTTCTTTCGACCACGTTTCTTAGGTGAACCATTCGCTAAAAGGTTAAAATTTAGAATTTTGACACAATAAATGAAATTTTCAAATTAAAACTACCTTTCTCATCATCACTTCTGGGTTTGAAATTTAATTTAGTTTGTTTAAATCCATCCTTTTGTTTTTTGGCTTTTCCTTTCTTCTCGGCTTCTTCGGGTGTTCCAAGTTTGTCTTTTAGAGTCTTTTTACTTTGTGTCATTACATCAAATTCATCCTTATCGTCCTAAAATTAAAACAATTAGAGCGGCATAGAACGTACAAGATGGAGTTTGACACACCAACATCACACTAAACCTACATGGAAGGCCATTTAATTTCATTTAAAAATAATCGATGAGAGGCATATGGGAGCCTGAACTTTTTCACCGGTAGGAGAACTAAGATATGCTTTGTTAAGAAGAGGAATCGTCACACAAAAGGGCATACACGAATGCTCGCGAGATATAATTAATTTTCAATGAAGATACAACCAAGTAATTTTCATACCTTGGCATAAAAAAATTTAACAACTGTTGTTAAACATAACCTCGCATAGACTGCCTAGACTAACAACATTCTTTCCCTACAAGCCTTCTTTCTTATTGAGATATCAATGTGTGGTTTATTTTATTTAAAAAGGATGGGTTGTTATGAAGAAGCGAGTAGTTGTATCAGGTAACGGTTTATAATGGGCAACAGGTATATATCAGGTAACGGTCTATAATTGGGCAACAGGTATATATCAGGTAACGGGTTATAAACAGGTAACATACAATTGGTCATTATTGGGTAACAGATTATAATCAAGTAGCCTGTAATTATGGGGTAACAAGTTATAATCAAGTAACGGGTATTTGATTATTCTAACCGAGTAGGACATTATCAGTTACTACCCAGCTACCCATCGTCATTCCTACCCACAATTACTTGCAAAAAGGTAAAGTAACAGGTTATAATCCGGCAACAAGTAATTATCGGGTAACGGGTTATAATTGGGTTACAAGTAAGCATCGGGTAACAGGCTATAATCCAGTAACAAGTAATTATAGGGTAATGGGTAATTGGTTATTCTACCCGGGTATGATAGGACCAAAACGTACGATTCTAATGTCCAACTCTGCAAAAAGTCGGTTTTAGCACGGGTCCCGTTCCCCTTACCCAATTTGTAACGGAGCAGCAAACAAAAGAAAAAAATTTGATGGCCTCCATCCTACTCTGGACCTCTGTAAAAAAAAAATTGAATAAAATCTAATGACGGTAGAGTCCAAAATGGCGTCCTCCTGGAGCCAAACTTGGGCCACCCATAAGAAACTGTTGTTCGAAGTGGGTTTGAAAATCCAACTACAAATATGAAAATAGTCCGGGGAGCACAAAAACGCGAAAAATAGTACTTTGGCCTTCCATGGTCAACTAATTATTTGCTGCGTTTTAAAGGTAAGCGCACTTTCTATAAACCGGACATTAAACGGTATAAAATAAGGGTAAAAAAATCCTAAACTCTAGGATATTAGAAAAAAAAAAACGTTTTAGTATAATAAGGGTTTCGTTAACTATTTGAATTGATACTATTTTCTATTAGATCTAAGATTCACGCCAAAAATAAACTTACTTCGGTGCAAACTTCCTTCTTAACACCTTTTTTGCCCCTATTTTCTTTCAGCTTCATAGCATTCTGTATTCTCTTCTTAATATCCTCACTAACTACCGGAACAACTCTGCGACCAGCAGGAGACGGCATGGTTTCTTGAAGATTAATTTTCTTTTTACCCTTTAAAAAAACAAATAAAACAAAATAATTTTGAATTTAAAATTAAAAAAACGTGTTACTTACCCCAAATGCTTTCTTGGGTTCTTTAACCTTTACCCCTGCTTCGTCAGCTCTTTCCTTTTGCTCCACAGCATTTAACTTTTCAGAAAATGCATCCAAATCCTCCTTCCACAAATCAGCAGGTTTTTTACGTTGCAACACATCCAATTCTGCTAGTTTACTATCTCTTTGTCGCAAAAGTTCATTTTTCTTTTCT
Source organism: Ctenicera cuprea (assembly GCA_958336395.1). Lineage (NCBI taxonomy): Eukaryota > Metazoa > Arthropoda > Insecta > Coleoptera > Elateridae > Ctenicera > Ctenicera cuprea. The sequence continues at coordinate 11,722,233 of OY284495.1, read as the reverse complement.
TCTGTTAACATCCACATAGAAAGTCCCAAGAGATAATTGAATTTCTTTACATCTGACAAGTTTTTGAATTCTTTTTCTGAAATGTAAAAACGTTAAAAAAAAAACAAAAAAAAGTAAACCAAATGTTACCTGCATCAACCGGCTTCTTCGTGCTGCTACCACCTTCTTCATCTTCCTCTTGAGCATCTCCTTCAGATTCTTCTTCCTCAACCTCACCAGGTTGCATGCGGGCTTTCCATTCTACGACAGGGTCAGGTGGATATTGTCTTTTGATGAGTTCATCGACGATAGTTTTGCGTTTCTTATTTTCCACGGTTAATTCTCCACTGCATTTTTCCATAATAAAGCGGGCCTGGTTGCTGAGTCGCTTTGCTTCGGCTTCGAGTGCACCCTCAAGATAATCTTTTCGCTTTTGATACATCTTCAAACGTAATGTGTAAAACTCTTTTAAGATATCCATGACGGATTCAAATCTGTCAAATAAAATATTTTTCATACGGAGAAAATATTCCATTTAAATAATTACGTCTAATTTTATTTAAAACTAGATGGATCGACATGTTGCTTTTTATTAAAGACATGGACGCTAAAAAATTATATTTTAAGATCAAGAAATACATTTTTAACGTGAAAAGATGTTTTTTGACGTCACTTGATTTTTTAACGTCTCTGAATTATTTCATTAATGCGGCGATTAAAAAAAACTTATTAAAAAAAAAGCGGATTGTATGACGCCATAATTAATTTTTTGACATCAAAAATTGATTTTCCAACGTCTAAAATTCATTTATTGACGTCAAATACATATTTATTGACATCTGAAAATAATTTACTTAGATACTGAGTATGAATAAAATACTTTTTACTTCAACAATATTTATTTAACCTTTGATAATGGCATGTACCCATGACGAAATATGTACAGACGCATTTAGTGTGACGTAGTTAGACCTGTTAGCAACCACTCTGCGATCCAAACAACTTGCACGGTAACGGGCTTGCAAGTGTGACAGTCAATTCTGAGCTTTATTTACAGAGTTCATTAAGGAGCCGTGTAATGCGTGTAGCTTAAGGTTTACGAACATTGAACTTCTGTTTTTTTAAATAAAACGTAATTTTGTGCATTAAAAATGATGTGTTTTGCGCCAGATTGCAAGCACTATAATGAAAAACATACGTGCAAGTTTTTTACGTTTCCAAAGGATCCAGCGGAAAGGCGACGGTGCATAAAACTTACAAGGTAAAAACTAGGTTATGTTGATACTTTTTTAAATATCAGATTTTTAAGTTTTTAGGACGTTACTCAGTATTTTTGTAACTTTTTGCATTTAGGAGAGCAGACAGAGAACCCAATAATGGTTCGAGATTGTGCAGTTGCCATTTTAAAGATGGGTTAAAGAACAACGGGCCAACAATATTCGAGCATAATGTAACCCGAAGACTAGAGTTTCCTTCTCCACCTGGCAAAAAAAAAGCAAAGTAAGTTATAAGTGGGTTGTGTAAAATAAAATTTACTAAAGTCACGTTTTGTTTCACAGAAGAACTAATAAGGTGCTTGTTCAGGAACCAGTTCAATTAGAAGACGTAGAAGTTCTGTCATCCGCAAGTAGTGCTGTAAAAGATCAGCCATCGTCATCTTCCTCGACAAGTAGTGTACTAACGGAAGCCGAGAATATGTTGCTGCAGAAAGAATTGAACGATGTAACAAAAAGATTGCAGAAGTTAGAAACTTCTTTTTCTTTTAAACATATAGAAAATAAAGAAGATCTAGTTGTGTTGTATACTGGACTGCCAAATAAAACTATTTTTTTAAGCCTTTTCCATTTGTTGGAGAACATTGAAAAAAATTACTACCTAGGTTGGAACGTAGATTGTGTCAACCAAGAAGATCAACTGTTTCTTACTTTATACAAACTGCGGCAAAACCCTCCACACAAAGACTTGGCTCTACGATTCAATTGTTCTACAGCGACAATTACGAACATTTTTGTTACCTGGTTACATTTACTGCATGAAGTTATATTTTGCAAGTTAATGTCGTCTGTCCCATCAAGAATCAATAATCAAGCTTGTTTGCCAAACTGTTTTTCTTTTTTTCCTAACACGAGGATGGTTATAGACTGTACGGAAGTTTTCTCTGAAATTCCGTGTTCGCTACAAAATAAAAGAGAAACGTACAGCCACTACAAGCACAGAAACACACTGAAAGGACTTATTGGTGTAGCACCCAATGGAGTGGTAACTTATATTGGTCCACTCTATCCAGGTTCGACATCCGATAAGGTAATTGTACAAGAGTGCGGTGTCCTCAGTGTCTTTGAACCTGGAGACCTAATACTTGCAGATAAGGGTTTCCTTATTAGTGATATTTTACCTGCTGGTGTGTCACTGAACATTCCGCCATTTTTGTGGCAACCACAGTTCACAGAAGAACAAATTATTCAAACAAGGAATATAGCTCGTGCTAGGATACATGTAGAGCGAGCAATTCGTCGTTGCAAAGCATACAAGATTTTAAGCCTTATTCCTCAAAATCTGATGCATGTATCAACAAAAATATGGCAAGTCTGTGGGGCTTTAACAAATTTCCAGTTTCCACTAATAAAAGAAGTGGAAATATATTTTAAGGAACAGGGTGCAGACATGTGATTTTTAGTAGGTAACAAGTGCGTTTTAAAATTATTATTATATTAAATGCATTTTACAGTACAATGAAACTACACATGTAAATTTTCCATAATTTATTGGTTTTATATGACAATTTATTAGCACAACTTGTATTTCAATGTATTATTATTGTTAAATTCTGTATAAATACTTTGTAGTTATAATAAATCAATATGTTCACTGCAATTAAGAATTGCTAATTAAAGGGGTTAAGTCTGGCCTCGGTGGATGTATTCAAAGAACTTAAAAAATGGTATTTTATTTCAAAAGATTTATTTCTCACCAAAAACAAATTCCCAACTAAGGGAACTCTGTTCAACTAGAACTAGATATATGCGGGACAAAACGATTAATAAAAAAGTGTCTCAGCACATCTATGTTTTCCCCCCACTTTTCTTGTTTTTTTATATGCAGTGCTACAAACATACGAGGAGTCCATATAACTAGGTAACAGAGTTCTTTATTTAATATATGTAACTGGCCTTGAATTTGGTGAAAATATTCATGGGATTCATTTACTACAAATTTTTGTGTTTCGACATCTAAAGAACATATATAATTTTTGTCTCGTGAAAGTGCCTGTCTTAAGTCGGAGTCCCGATACTTAAAAGGACATTTAATTTCTATTAAGGCTTCTTCGCCTACAAGGCCATCGGGGCTAGCACCAAGATATCCACAACCATGGAGTCACAATCCTGCTGGAACAACGGAGAGTGTTGTTGCTGCTGTAAAAGCGTTGACTGCATCCACTTCGTGTTGTCGTCCCCACTGTACAGCTTTCACACCATCCAAGTTGTACGTTCCTATAAAGATTTATTGCAAAATATTAGCAAATTCATAATTTAGAACAGTTTCAGAATGTATGTACCTGTAAGTTTTTTAAAAAGTGAGGGTGGATAACTATTTCTTTTGCAGGCAGCCAAGACCATTCCAAATGAACTGGCCGTTAGTCGAAACTTTTTAGCGACTAACCACAGAGGATTATCAGACTGCCCTACTGTTTTCTGAAACACTCGCAACACTTGTTCTGGTGTAACGCAAATTTTTTCTTCAAAATAAGTGGTTTTTTGAGGGCTATTTTGGTAGTCCAATGAAAAAATTACATCGGCAATATTTACTACAACATTTTCCTCCTGTGATGTGAGTTTGGGGGCTAAGAGCCAGGTAAAGCCTACTGAACCTCCAAATGATGCCAATTGTTCTCGAAGATGTTCAATTTCCTGTTCCGTAACATTCCTTTTCGAAGCTCTGTACTCTCTTGTTGGTGGAAATATCTCATCGATAGTTTTTACCACCTGCTCAACAGCACTTTGCTTTGGTGCAGACCAGCTGCAGGATTGATCAGTCACCGATACATTATAATGTGCGAACAACCCCATTGCTGCAACATGGTAGCAGGAAAGCTGACCGCGTGGACATGTACACGTCGACTTAATTATATTTTTAGCCCCATCCAAAAATATCTACAAAATAAACAGAGATAATATCGAAATTATTTAGTATTTTTAATCAATTTCATTTAGTTAGGTTAGGATAAGTTGCCAGTATTAAAAATAAATGTAACTTACCTCAACTTTATAAATTTTATCTTTCATGCTAGCATGCACTGAACCATTAATAGTTTTTGTGTCGTCATTGTACTTCATGTTCAAAACATGCCCCGACTCTAACGCATTTTCGCCTTTTTCTATGAGTTTCATCTCATCTTTGAAGTAGTTATTCATAGAAGATAACTTTAACACGTGCTTTTGAGCCATCTTTACTAACACTTCAAATACAGGAGAACTATGAACACTTTCTAGTTTTTACAACCTCCTGGGCTTAACAGTAATTAAATAATAATTAAAATAGTTTCAGTTAGACCAAATACCACAAATAGCTCAATCAACAGCTCTTAACGTGTTTAACAATAAAGACCAATTTCGCATATAACGCTTATAGCAACGATTACTAGGCGAGTTGTTTGGACCGTGACATGTTTTCAGCCCCCACTACCTACGTCATCACTAAATACGTCTATAAGGTTAAAATAAATACATATTGTTGGCATAGCCGGCCTTTGCTCGGTGCGCCCGGCACGGATCCGTGTCAGATACTGCTTCGCATTTACATTGCCTGTACAAAGCCAGCGAGTAGCAAACAATCCTGTGTGCAGGTCAGCACGTAACTAAAGCATTCAGAAATCTGAAAATAGCGCCGTCGTTTCCAATTTTTTTCTCTCTTTCTAGCTAAATGAAAATAATAAAAAAGCCAAAAAACCAGTCCGCTCCTGGACATGGAAGCATTTTCACCGGGCGCAGCAAAAGGGTTAAACAGCTTGAGAAAAATGTCATTTTGTTTTCCATAATTTAGGATAGAAAGTAGAACAGCTTCCATAAATATGTTTTAATTTGCAATTAAAAAAAAACAAATTTAAAAAAACAATAAACCACAGAATTTTTAGTATATAAAACCCTGCGTGAAATCAAGACAGAATTTAATTCTAAATTTCATGGTGTTAAAAAATACTGGGCGTTCCATTTGAAAAAGCGAAAATTATCGACGTTTTACGAAAATCCTATGTAATAATCTGCAGTTTTTAACATACTGCTGAATACTTGTGAGCGTTTTTGGTATCTAAAATATTAATTTTGTAATTACGTCTGCAAATACCAAAATTTTTGAAAAAGGTAAATGACTTGAAACCCACTAATTGTAAGATTACAGTACCTCAACACTTACTAAACACCCAGTATAATTAGTAACAATTTTAGTTTATGTAACAGTTAATTATCAACAACTTTTATTAGGAAACAAATTTGATATTGCAATAGTTGAAGAAATAACAGTTAGGTGACACTTAAATGACTCGCCCTGTATGTTTTTGATAGCAACGGATTGAAAATTTGCTTAAAAATTTTATATCTTGTATTTTCGTGCATAGAATGATAATTATCGAGCTATTCACAAAAGTAAGATTTAAATACCTTTAGGGGGTATTTGCGGTATTATATCCTATCCCATAATGACACATTAAGTGCATATCCAATGCTGTTATAGTAGCACTTACCTTCTCAGGCAGCCCAGTTCATCAAACACGCACATCGAGCTCGTATTAATAATGTTCTGCAGTTTGAACACTTTATGCAAACCTTCCTTTTCCAAATTGGCCAACTGACCTGGCTGACAGGTGACCACAAACTTGACCGTAGTATCCGTATTATACTCTTTGTAATCGGAGATAACAGCCTTAATCTTTTCCGAACCTAAACACAAACACATTAATCAGCAAAACATTTGAAAAATCTACTCCAAAGTAAAAACTTACCATGAAGCAAAGGTTCAAGCACATTCTCCTTATAATTCTGTGTCCAAGTACCAATGGGCAACTCGGTGATCTCAAGTTTGTCATGCCCAACTATGGCAATTTCACCGCTGATAATGTATCGGTGATCCCCACAATCCTCAATGGTACCTTTGAAGTTTTTGTACCAGGGTATCATTGGAATGGGTTCCTCATCATCCAACATATTCCTCAAGTTCTGCACAATTTCCCGTGGACTATAATTGGGTATCTTGGTCATCCAACCGGTTCCAATACCATCGGCACCATTTACCAGTAGCATAGGTAGTATGGGTATATACCATACCGGTTCTATTTTCTGGTTGTCATCGTACTCGTGCTTTAACAACTGATCGTCGTTTGGATGGAAAATCATTCTTGTTAAGGGGGACATTTTGGTGAAAATGTACCTGGCACTGGCCGAATCTTTGCCACCCGTTAATCTGGTACCGAACTGACCTCGAGGTTCTAACAAATTAATATTGTTGCTTCCAACGAAATTCTGGGCAAGATTAACTATGGTCATTTGGAGCGACACCTCGCCGTGATGGTACGCTGATTGTTCAGCGATGGATCCGGATAATTGAGCTACTTTAACTTCACGCTTGTCATTACGTTTGAAACATACAAATAGGACCTTGCGTTGACCGGGTTTCACACCGTCAACCAATGAAGGAATAGACCGGACGTTATCGGCATTAGAGAACAGCACCAATTCCAAATTAACAAAGTCGACGTACGAAATAAACTTCGTGTCTTTTGTGTAGAGATATTTTTCCGGCAAACCGATTTCCTTGCGTCTTTTACTCTCAACCATGAAATTCGTCAGCCATTCTTTACGATGATCAACGTGTTTTTTGCTGAAGGCTAGGACAATATGGTCGTCGTCCTGTTGGCCGGTGTAACGAAACCTGATCCGGTGCCTGGCCATATTTGAAAAGTATTCTTTAGCCTCAGCGGAGGTGGAAGTACCCAAACCTTTGTAGTACTTTACGGTGTACGTATGGTGACTTGCCGTGTTCGTCTTCCACTCTTCAAATTCGGGTAAGGAATAAAACGAAAGTACTTCCCCTCTTTTGGTTGCTTTCACAATTGGCGTGATAAATTCTTCCAGGAAATTCTGACGGAGCAGATCGGGCCAGTTATGATGGATGAAGTTGATGAGGAGGCCTTTGATATGTGAACCGTCTTGATCCTGATCAGTCATGATCATGACCTTGCCGTACCGTAAACTTTTCATGTCGTCTTCTGAATTATACTTCTTTTTGTATACCAGGCCCAGGATTTTTATAAGGTTGTTGATTTCGGCATTTTCCAATATTTGCTTGTGCGTGGCTTCTCTGACGTTGAGCAATTTACCTCGTAACGGGAAGACTCCGTAGTAATCACGACCGATTACACCCAAACCGGACACAGCCAAGGTTTTGGCTGAGTCTCCTTCAGTCAAAATTAGAGTACATCTGAAATTGCAAAATCAAATTAATAATCAAAATTTGAAAAAATGGGCGCAAAATCCATAACACACGGACGAGTTGCGAGTTTTGCACCTAAACATCACACTAAATCATTACTACACCTGGTGGGAGACAACTAGATTTTTAAATTCCTATACAGGCTGTTCAAAATTATCAGGGCAACATTGCTAACTTCGTTATTATTTGAGCTATGAAGTCGGTTTAATTAGCAAAGTATTACAATTTTTTGCGTTGATTACGATGCTGCAATCAAAATCAAAACAATTGAAGGTCACGTCATGTTTACGAGTTATTCATAAAATCACCATTTTTTTAAATGGTTTGTTTTGAATATCTTACAAGAAAATGAAATTCTGAATATACAGGGCGTCACAAAAATGATGGGCTGGCTATACATAGACGTATTGTACTCTCTGTAATGATCAAAAAAGTTTATGTAAGCATGTGTCCTAAAATGCTTCTGAAGAGAGCCAGAGGCGCTAGGGCCCCCTGGAGGAGGCAAATAAAATTTAAGTTTTAATCAATATCTCAGACACCCTTAATATCTGATTTCGATGAGCTTTAGGTGGGGTTATATAAAAAATTCACCAATAGGTTCAAAAAAATCCAAAACTAGACACGGAATCTGACAGAAGACCTTAAAACAAAACCAACGCTTTTTTCCAAACTTTCTAACTTGATAATTGCGGCTGCTACGATTTTTGAAAATTACGTCTTTAATGTCGTATTACTCAAATTTAAAAACTCACTTTAATGCATTTCTAGTCCCAGCTTCATTGGCATCTTCCAATTTGGGAATTCCCTTCAGTTTGGCCTGTTTCTTTCCACTAGTCTTGGACAATTCATTTTGAGCTTTGAATTTGGCCCAAGAAAGCACAGACTCTACAATGCCACTTTTAGCAGCGGCGTTTATAAACTTCTCCGACAACGTACACTTTGACCCAAAACTCTTTATTTGAAGCGTCATATTTTCTTTTGTCTGCGAGTCGAAGGTAGGATTGACAATGAGACAGTTAACAAAGATCCACATGTGATTCTTAACTTGGAAGGGCTTGATGTTAATACCACCTTTATTTTTCTTTTTTAAAACTTCAATTAGTTGCTTTACAATCATGTCTGTAACGTAATCCACATGTCTGCCACCTTTCGTTGTGGCAATGCTGTTGACAAAGGAGACCTACAATATAAAGAAAAGCATTCACGTTTTAGAGACTTCTAATAATATACGTATATGTGCATATTTTGACGTCTGATGCCTATAAATCACAGCAATGCAGAGTTATTATAATTAAAAAGCAAGCTTACCTGTTGAAAACCTCTGTCAGAAAGTGTAAGAGCCACTTCCCACCTTTCGCTGGAATTCTCATAAACAACTTTTAAAGGACTTCCAGTATCATCCTCCTTGTTCTTAATATAAAGATCAATATAATCCTTAAAATTCTTAATTGGGAGCCGTTTGCCATTCAGAAAAACTTTTACGCCTCTCGTGGAAGCAGCAACATCAAATGCTCGACGAGACATGACTCCAACAATCCCTTCATCCAATTTATCCATCTTGAACTTAGCAAGATCAGGTGAAAATGTAATTTTGGTAAAATCTTCACCACAAAAATCCTTAATTTTAGGTTCTGATGCTTTAGTCATGTTACCACCCCAAGTTTGCTTAAATTGACGTTTGTAGTCTTTTGCTGCAGTCTCAACGGTAAACTTTGTACTGAAGATATTGCAAAGCTTTGCACCATAGCCGTTTCTACCACCGGTAACTTTCTCTTCTTCGTCATTGTAATTTGAAGAAGTCAAAAGGTGTCCAAAGATCATGGTTGGAACAAACATCTTTTCATCTTTGTGCATTACAACAGGAATACCTTTACCGTTATTCCACACCGAAATAGTATTCGTGTCGGGATTTATATCAACTTTTATACAATCCATTTTTTTATCCCTCTGTTTGTTATCAGCAGCATTAACTAAAATTTCATCAAAAATCTTATACAATCCAGGTACAAAATCAATCTGTTTTTGGACCATAGCCTCTTTATCTGAATCGTAAACCCACATAACTTCTTGTGTATGTTCGATGGACCCGATGTAAGTATCAGGCCGAAGTAAGATGTGTTCTAGTTGTGTTTTTTTCTGATAAGTCTTTTCAATGGTTTGTTTTTTGCCTCCAGTTTTGGCAGGAGCAACAGAGGCATCTCCTGCACCACCACCATCACGAACTGCACCTTCGTCTCCCGACGACATTTTTGCAAAAAGGCTCTACAAATTACAAGAAAAATTATTAGAACAATTAAATTAATTAATTTCTTCAATTTTTATAATCACAGCCCTAATAGATTAGATTTAAAAATGCGGAACATCAAGTTGTTTTGACACAAGGAAAATGCTTTCAAAATAACGTTTTACGTTATAAAAATCAATTAACCCCAATGGTAGCAACAAACATCCACTACTTGTTAACGTTTTCTTACATTAAAAAAATACCTCACTAACAATTTCGCATTTATACATTATTACTAACCTTAATATCAGACATACTCACTGTATCACTTCGACAATACAATCTCGTTATTCTTAAAACGTCTTGATTAATTCCTTATAACGAATTTCATGCTCACATCAAACAAAAACAATGGCAGGTTGATTACAAAGCGCCAAGCCAACGTACGCTACCGTTAGAAACTTTCGTCGATTGTCGTTCCCAGCATCGCTTTCGGTAGCAATAAGCGCTTATTTTGAATCCAGCCAATTGGTTTACAGTATTTTAAATCTGTACCAATCAGATTTGAAATGCGTTTTATGGAATTTGACTTCAGCAATCGTTAATATTCAAGTGCGTTCCTATTTTCAGTTGTGTTGTCGTAGTGAAAAATTTAACATACAGTGTGTTGCCGTAATAAATGTTACAAAACAATATTTAGGTATATTACTGTATTGTTAGCAAATTAGGTGTATTGGTGTAGAGGTATTCCTGTAATTGATATTTAGCAGATAGAATATAACATTTTTTGTTGGTGTTATTTTTATTACTTTAGTTCTGCATAAGTTTTATATGTTAAAATTTAAACGAGATATTTGCATGATTTAAAAATATGTTTGAACAAATAATTTGCAAAACAAAATATTAAATTAAAATTATTTTTGTTGTTTATATAACCTTTTTTCAAACCTTACTTTTTGTACAAAAATGTGATAATTTTAGTTTTTTTATTGATGATACACTGGAAGCAATTAAAATTCACAAACATTTCAAACCTGTATTTTAAATAAAATTTATTTTTTTATTTGCTTATTTATTAAGCAAATTAATCTCCCATTATTGGACGTTTTAGAATGAGAAATCAAGTCATCTAGACGCAGACATAAATAACCAAGATTAAGTTATGAAGTTTTATTGTCCCTATAGCAACATCAACTGTTTATTCGTAGTGCTGAGGAGAACTTCGTCAAAAGCTGATGTATTCACTGCTTCGCTCTTGCAGGAGCTCGCAGTGTTGGGTACTTCGCCGAGAACTGTGAACTTGTCGAGTTGTTTGACTACATACTGTTTGTTAGCCTGATCTGGAGGCAGGTTAAAGCTCTTGGAGGAGTTGGATGCCAGTTGACTCTTAGAGAAGCCCGTCGGTATTGTTTGCTTTGGATCAAAAACAATGTTCGATTTTTAAGCACGGCGCAGCTCTAGGAAGATCTGCAAGGTTGGTTTTTACTTTGAACCGTTTTGATCGGTCTTGAAGCGAAATTTTGTAGCATTTTTTAACCGTGTTAATCAATTCTGAAGAATAAACTGACTTTTTCGTGCAAATGCGTTTGCGTAGCAATATTAACAAACATTTACAAATGATAGGGAATTTAAAATAAAACAAAAGTCGTCGCTACTTAGTTTCGCCTGCACAATTTGAATAGTATACATTTAAAAAAAAAATGGTAAAATGAGCTTTGGGTGCCGCTGTTTTGCTGATCCTACCTTTGTAACCGCAAATCTTCGTTGCCTAGCAACGTACAATATAAATCACGGCATACTAGATTAACATTGACGAATGTTAATCAAGGAAGCCGTGATTTAATTAAACTTGCATAATTGCTTCAGTTTTTATAGTAAATAATTCTATTTGGACATCGTAGCATGCGGTTCAAAGATTGTCAAAGGCATTAAATTAGCAAATCATGCCATGATTTTTACAAACCTTTTTTAAAGGCAGTGTGCCTTTCTAGGTAGTTAACATGCAAATTTTTTTTAAATGATCCATAGGTACAAATTTTATTAATTTCGTAACTTACTGAAAATTTTATTTGTGTTACATAAGTACACTGCAGTATTATTATACATTACGCTAGGCTTGTGTAAATGTGTCTATTGCCATAGATAAAAAATATAAATGTCTATTGCCGAATAACATTATTCAACAAAAATCTATTACTGCAGTGTTAAAATAGATTTTTTTTGCCTACATTTGCGGGGGTCACCAACTGCCAGGGTCATATGGCCTCCAATCTAACATATACAAACATACACACACACCTAGGGTCACCAGAAACAGATCTATTTATTTATTTATATTATTTAACGCCGGTCTATTTCTGTTGCTAAGGCTAAACGCCAATACCAGAAAATAATCTCACAGCATCTGGAAATGTTGATGAATCTCTGTTCTTTACCGCATAGAAATTTTTGACATGCAATGAGAGCACACATTACATGAGACCCACAATTTAACATCTCTTCCGAGAAATGGCATATCTATATATTTGTAAACGTAGATGTAAACGTATTTACAAATGTAAACATGAGTATATTTTGTTTATTATTTGTATATAAATATATTAAAATATAAGTGCATAACAACTGTAAATTAAATTTTAATTTGGGTATGGGTATAGTGTTCTGATTAATATAAGTTCTTTATTATAGTTTATTTCAGTTGCTCTAGCTCATTATGATGAACAAAAAAGGAAAATAAATTCCAATACAAAAACGATAAACAGAATAAACATGATAATCTCGGGATACAAGCAAAAAATTAAAAAGCAAGATTAAAAGTTAACAGTTGGTGTTGCTATAGGAACAATAAATCTTCATAACAAAACGTCCAATAAAGGTGAATTTAAGAGATCAATTTGTTCATTCATTAAGCGTACATATTTTAAATGTTTGTGAATTTCAAATGCTTCTAGCATTACCCAACCTACATTTATCATCACAAAAGTGTAAACATTTTATAGTGTTATTAGATGTCATTGAATGATTGTGTTCTAATAAATGTTTAGCTTAATTGGATTTATGGGGGTGTTTATACTTGTAACAATGTAGGTGTTCCTTATACCTAATATCAAAATTTCTAATTGTTTGTACTATTATGCAATTTAATTTGTAGAAGCCTGATTTTAGTAAATTGTCTGTTTTTTCTTTAGCATTAAGCATCTTCTTTAAGTAATCATTGTTTTTGCTAAACATTATTGTACAATTTTTGGTAACGTGTAAACACAACTTAACAGTTTTGGCTCTAGGTTTTGTAGTTCAATGAATAAATAAAGTTATTATGACCAATGAAAAGTCTAGTGTGGAAAGGATAATCGAACAAATAAATTCGACAAATGCTAAAAGAGCGGCTTTAATACTTGTCTTGGGGTTTGCATGTTATCATGGATTACTTCATCTCAGATACGGTAAAAACTTAAATACTTTTTTTTAGGTTATGAGTTTGTCATTTGTTATGTGGTCTGTGCTGCAAGAAATGCATATGAAGGCGATTTTACACAAATTCTGACATTGTACTTTTATTATATGATTTTATGTTTATGTTCCTAATATAAGGTTTTATGTTTATGTTCTTATTATTATTATTATTACAATTAAACTCGCTTATGATTTAGGGATTGATTCATGCAGATGGTTATTATCCGATGGTCGTTATAAAGCAAATCAAGAATGGCAACCATATGGCTGTATGCTACATCGGTACAGTCAAATGTGAGTTAAAAAATGTATTTAAGGTTTAAATTATAATATAATGTTTTCAGAGATACAAGGAGATGCTTGCGATACCTAGCATTTTATGGAACAGATTCGTATTTTGTGTTTATCGGGGATTCACGAATACGGGAATTGTATCTGGCTTTTGTTGAACACTTACAATATCTAGATGAAATTGTTGAGAAAAGTACGGAAAAAATTGAAGCAAATTTGACTCATGTTGACAATAAATTAAGGATAAAAGTGGAGTATGTGTGGAGTCCATACATTTCACGACATATGGTGGAAACGTTTAGGTAAATTATGTTTGTTTTTTTTTTAAGTAGTGGTTTTAGTTTTGATCAGTGTCCAGGTTGCTTATAAATTTATATCTTGTATTTCCTCTATCCACTAATTTGTTCTTTTTAAAATATTTTAGAAAATGGCAAGGAGCAGACGGACTACCATCAGTAGTAATAGCCGGATGTGGCCTATGGTCAATTAAAACATCTAATGCATCCATGGCTGCGGTTCAGGAATACAATGTGAACTTAACTCGCCTTGTGCAACCAATCGACCGGTTACATGAACGCAACACTCGAGTTCTATGGTCCTTACAAGAACCCGTTAACCCTGATAAATTAAAACCAGAACTTCAAATGGTCACAAATGAACAAATTGATTTGTACAATAAAGCAGCTATTGAGGTACAAGCATTTTTACAAAAAATATTAATTTTTGTTAAAGGTTGTATGTATTAGGTTAACTATGTAAAATTTGTATTCAGAAAATAATTTTACAGGTTTTATCGTATTCAGCTGCAGAATTATGGTGGAGTGCTAGATTGGTTGCACAGGGAATGGTTTCTGAAAGTCCTGATGGGGTCCATTTAGCAACTCGAGCCTTGCAACATGACACACAAATATTACTGAATATGTATTGTAATGATTATATGAATTTTAATGATGGATCTTGCTGTAGTTCTGCAGAATCTTATACCACTCTTCAGATTGTTACGTTTTCATTCCTTGCTGTGTGGTAAGTTTACTTTTACGTTTTTTGGCTTCTGAAATGTCTAGAAACATTATAACTTACATTGAGCACTCTTTGATTTAACAGCAACATGATTGTATTGTAATTGATGAATTGGGGACTTCCCCACTCATTTAAAATCAAAATACGGCCAATAATATACCAAAATACTTGTTTTGAACACATTTTTATTCATAGCAGTGGTTGCATTCAGCAGACTTAACTGTTGACTAAAATTATGCTGAATACTTATGATAACAAACTATTATTCAGCAGTTCCCAGTGATTGCTACCCATTTTTTTGGAGCGTAGATCAACTACACTACCTTGTTACTTAACACACCCGAGCACGGTTCAATCATCAGGCAAGAAGCGCTACCTGTTATCACTCACACCTGCTGAATGCGACCAACGTTTACGCCTTGATAACAATTATTCCAGCTTTCTTGAACCCTTTATACGTAATATATATGAAACGCCGTTTTACGTTTTATTAAACATTTATTGACATTAAAAATATTTTTTGATTCCAGGAAATAATTTTTTAATTGTTAAAGTGTTTTTTTGACTCAAATAAATAATATTTCTCAGTAATTGGTTTTTTGACGCAAGATAATTTTTTGCCATCTGAAAATTGTCTTAATCTAAGAATTAAAAAGACTTTGATTATTAACATTTAAAATGGATTTTTTGACGTCAAAGCAATAAATTGACAAATGCCGTGCATTAACTATTGATGTCAAAAAAATCCATATTTGACGTGAAAATTCTGACGTATATCGGCGGAAGTGGCGTAATAGCGTAGTCTTAATCTTGGTGACTTGATCTTGGTAATCGTCTGCAGATGACTTGATTTCTTATTCCAAAATGTCCAATAGAGGTGAATTTAAGAGATCAATTTGCTCGTTCATTAACTGTACAGTTTAAGCATTTGAAATTCATAAACATTTAAAAACTGTATCGTTAATGAACAAGCAAATTGATCTTTATAATTCCCCTCTATTGGATATTTTCTTCAAGTAATTTTATTTTGCGTTAAAAAACTTTATTTTCTTTTAAGAAGTTGTTTTTCTTTAATTTTGATTTTGGCCCTAACGACGTGATGTATATGTACTTCTTTGTTGTATCAATTTTATTTTTTTGTGCTTCCCTATATCAAAACTACCTTTTGTTTTAGTGTGTTAATTGCTTTGGGAATGATTCTACATCGTTGGATATTAAAGCTAAAAGGCCGACCTGTTCAAGAGTATACTTTACTGACAGATCCTGACACTCAAGCAACTTTACCGGCAGGTGACATGTACACCCTTTTTACATCCCTTGCAACCATGGCAGTGATTATGGGTTACTTTTTCATCTGTGACCGCACCAATTTTTTCATGAAGGAAAACAAATACTACTCAGAATTCAGTTTTTGGCTACCCATTGGATATGTTTGTGCTCTTGGTTTATTTTTTACCGAAGACAGCAAATTCACGAAAGTGTTGCACCGGGATCAAATAGATGAGTGGAAAGGATGGATGCAGCTGGTTATTCTGGTATACCATGTTACTGGTGCCAGTCAAATTTTGCCCATAAACATGCACATGAAAGTCTTAATATCGGCCTATTTATTTTTGTTAGGTTACCAACAATTCTGTTACGTGTGGCAACGGGCTGATGTTGGTATGGTCAATTTTTTTAAAGTACTTTTTCAATTGAATTTTATGACGGTCACTCTCTGCTTGTGCATGAATCGACCGTATCAGTTTTATAATTTCGTACCTTTAATGTCATTTTGGTTCATGATGTGTTATGGTGTGTTGGCTTTACCGCCGCACATAACTGCTCAAAGTTCAGAAAACAATGTCATCCAGTATTTTTATTTAGTTATAAAATTCATTTGTTTATTTAGTGTTATAACAATATTATTCATGTCGGAAGTGTTCTTCGAAAAAGTTTTTGTAACGCGTCCATGGAAGGCTTTGTTTGTTACAACCGATGATGATATACATGAATGGTGGTATCGTTGGAAATTAGACCGTTATTCGGTTATGTACGGAATGTTGTTCGCTGTGATTCATTTATTAGCTCAGAAATATAATATTTTTGATGATAATAATCACAATAATTTATTTTCAAGGGGCATAGCTCTTAGTGCTACTCTAGCCGGCATAATCGGTATAGGTTGTTATGTTACGTTTACGTTTCTATGTCGAAACGAGTTAGATTGTTCCGAAATACACTCATACATTGTATTTATTCCCATAGTTAGTTACATAGTGCTTAGGAACATATCTGGTATGTTACGTACAAGATATTCTAGTTTTTTTGCATGGTTTGGAAACATTTCGTTAGAATTGTTCATAAGTCAGTATCATATTTGGTTAGCTGCCGATACTCATGGTGTGCTGGTTCTAATCCCAGGATATCCCGTTTTAAATGTAATAATAACTTCCTTTATTTTTGTTTGTGCTTCACATGAAGTTCACAGATTAACCAAAGTTTTACTTCCTTATGCGGTTCCTTCAGATTGGAGACCACTTTTGCGTAATGTTATACTGTTTTTAGCTATTCTTGTACCGATTGGTATTAATGATGGGATGTTTTGATGTGGTTTAAAAATTGTAAGGAAATATTTCTTTGGGGGAATTTTTTGTGGGTATACCAAACTGGTCTTATTTTTTTTTAAGCCTAGTTGTGTTGATATTATAGCAAGGAATAGAATGGCGAAAATTTTGCGATGATATTCCTTGAAAAACTGAAGATATTTATTGATTAATGTATTACTTGAGATTTGTTTTCGTAACATCAACCTTATGATAAAAAAAAGAAATTTGATAGTTATTTGCAATAACTGAACTTTGTAGTTTTAATAATAAAAGAATTAAAATATCACCATGAGACAACATATTTAAACAAACATTTACGTAGGCAGTTTTAAAACTTCATAAGTAATTGAAAATTTTCTTTAATAAAAACTAAAATCTTTCACAAAATTTATATTTTAATACCCCACAGTAGGCAACTGCAAATGCCCAATGCAGATACATGATACCGTAACATTAGGAGTGGTCAAGGTTTGTATACATACAGAAATCACTTTGTGATGATAAGATTGCGAATTGCTCTAATACAGACGCAATTCCTGGAATGCAAACGCATAAAGATATGGCGCCCTGCGGCGGGGAACAACGAGATAAGAACATTTTAATTTGAACATTACAAAATGCTTTTGTCACTGGTCTCATTTTTAAAAAATAATTTATATATAAAACAGAAAAAGGTATCCACTTTTGCGGTTTATGAAAGTATTACCTAAAAAGAGACCGGAATTAGTGATGATTTATGATGAAATTTAAAAATTGGTGTTGTAAGGACACCGAAAGTTTAACTTGCGTACGTGACTAGCTGTTGGTTTTTTGTCTCTGGTCTCATTTGGAAAAAATAATTGTTTTATAAAACCAAAATGTATGCATTTTCGCGGTTTCTAGAAATATTACTTAAAAAACAAGCCGGAATTAGCGATGGAACTTGATGAAATCAAAAATTTGATATAAAGTCGAAAGTTTACGCTGTTTTGCTAAGCGACACAAGAAAAGACAATAAGAATGCGAAATATTAATTTATAAGATCATTTGAGAAGCAACCGGAAAGCGTTTTAGTGCTTCCCACCGCATAGGTACATCCGAATAATTTTATTCGAATGAATCATTTGATTATGCCCATCACTTATGTATACCCGATTTCAAGTGCTGTTGTATAGTAATATAAACAAACATCTACAGATGGGGGGGATTTGATATAAAACAGAAGTCGCCGCTGCTTAATTACGCCTGCACAACACAGAGGGGTCTAATTTAATACTTATGAAATAATATAATTAAACTTGCATACTGCATATTGCTGCTATTTTATATTAAATAATTTTGTTTGAACATTGTAGAATGTCGATCGAGAATGGTCGAGGGCATAAAATTAGTGAATCATGCCAATGAAAGGCATGAAAAGTACTACAAAAAAGTTAAGGTAACCATTTTTACGCGTTTTTTAATGTAGAATCATATTACTGACTCAATTTGGTAAAACAATTTAAGATTATAAAAATAATAAATACAAATAATCCAGCCCCCCCACCCCAGTTTGGGCGCCTCTGGTTTAAATAATTTTAGATGGATGATATTAGATAGTAGCACTTACTAGTACCAAATTTTATGCTAAATTTCATTATTTTAAATTCAAGGGTGTCTAAGATAATAATTAAAATTTAAACTACTTTAGCGCCTTTCAAGGTGACATAGCTCCCTTCAGAACACATGCTCATGGGAACTATTTTTCGTAGGGTGGTCAAAGCAATCACCTACCAAAGTTTGAAAGGTAAACTTCGGACCCCACTGTATATCTTGAATAACAAAATTTCTGATACAAAATTAGATTGGAATTGACACTTGTTATTCTTTTATTATCGGTTATCATTAAGTTAAAAGAAATTGGTTAGAGCTTGAACTAGAAACATTTTTTATTTAGAAAGTGGGTATGATTTTAAATGACCATATAAGAAAAATGACAGTGCTTAAATCTGGAGAACAAGATGGCCATCTTAATAAATTATCATTTTCAACCGACAGCTTGTTCTATTTTTAATTTTTACCAGTGATTTTGTTATTCAAGATATAGACTGTTTGGTATGGCCGAAATCGTAGGAAAATTTTCTTATCATTAGGATAAGAAAAATTATTTCGTTCCATTTAAAATTTAATGTTATTTCGGATAAAACGAATTGCTGCTAGATAGTAATTACACCATTCTTGTAGACTTTTTCATGCTATTTAACTTTTATTAAAGACATGTTTTTGTATATACATTACTTGTGAAGTTATAGGCTTGTCTATTGCTTAGTAAGACACACCGTATGAAAAGATAAACATACACGGTGAGTCAACAAAAAGCTGCTGTGGTCGATATCTTCTTTGCTATTTAAAATACAGATAAAATATTCAAATAAAAGTTGTAGGGGACTAAGAGGACCTAATTTTAAAATTGTTTTGAATTATACAGGGGGTTCCATATAACAATGGCATAGCAAAGTTGTTTTTTTAAATAGAATACTTTTTATGTTATTGCGTATTTTAATTTGCCTTTCTAAATGTTCTGTTAGGAAATTCCATTGCGGCATTGCCAAGTTATTCAACTTTTTTTGAAAATTTTACGCACCCTGTATAAGCAACATTTTTATCCTGTTATTGTCTAGATCTGAATTATTGTTATTTGTCCGAGTTTGTTTTAATTAACAAATTATTTACTTAAGCACAAGGTGATTTAGATTAAGTGTCTTCATTCCTACTGTTTTAATTTACATCAACTAATAAAGGAAGACTATAATAAAAAAAATAACTCAGCGCAATTTTAAACGTGCAGAACGTATACCTAACAACCAATGAAAATAATGTAAATATGAGATAATATTTGACCATTCCTTTGTATAATCAAAGATACGTTGTACAGTTTTTAGCTTCTTTTTGAATTTATTTTAATAGTATCGTAGTATATTGTTTTTTTTTATAAATAAGTATTTATTTGATAATTATTGTATGTAGATACATATTATGAAACTTGCGATTAAATCTGATCATAATTTCTGCAACAAGTTTTTAATATCTTTGCACATGCACACTGCAAACATGTAAGCAACACGCTTATGGCGTAGGGCGGTAGAGAAGTTGTTAATGCCCTTGTCTTTGAATTCCTAGTACTAGAAATCTGTAGACATTGCTTTTTTGAACCTGCTGTGGTTTGATTCCTGAGTTTATGTGTATATTTTTACATGTTGCGTTGGGGGCATATGACACTGGCAGGTTGCATTTTGTAGGCACACAACACGAAAAAGGGAAACAATATACTACTGCCATCTAATATATCCTAATCTGAACATAAAAAGCAATTTTTTCTACTAATATATGTGAAAATAGATTTTTCCACGGCTTACTCTACATGAACGTGATATTTTTTAACTCTAGAGATGAAAATATTGTCACATCAAGAGATGAAAATAAGAATGACAAATTTAATGGAAAGAATGCATTTATTGCTATGGAAACACAACTTTACAAACAGTAATTGCAGTAATTTGCATTGTGACAGTTCGTTTTGAATTAAATTGAACTTGAAACTGCAATATCATAGAAAAAATAGCATTTCCTACTCGACATGAAATACGTTTTTTTCGTTTGCGAACTTGCCCCAACGGTATTTTCATCTCTTGTTGCAAAATATACTATTCTGTAATATTTAAATATTTGTTAGCTAGATGAAACGGATTAACAAAGGAATAAAAATAAATAATTGTATCTATTCCGAAAAGTCATTATTTATTTTTGTCGATAATGCAAAATGCCACTAAATAAAAATGTCACAAAATCAAAATGAATATTTTGTGTTAATCATTTAATGGATCAAAAGCATCTATTAAAATGAGAATTATTTAATAAATACATGTGGTATCCATTACATTTCCAGAAATGTACCAGATGATTGCAGTGGTTGTTTTAGAAAGAAGGTTTTTATATGTTTAAAAATAATTTAAAATATCTCAGAGATATTTAAGAAAAGCCAAATTAAAAATATCTCGGAAATATTTTAAAAAAGCCAAATTAAAAATATCTAAGATATTTTTAATTATTTAAAAATATCTCAGACATTAACAAATACTACAATAATGAAAAAAAAAACCTTTTAGTTCTCACCAAGAGAGAACTAAAGGAGCTTTCCTAATTATTATTATAATTTTCTGTGTCGCTCATTTTTTCTTAAATAAACTCAACTTATATTTTAATTTTGCCGAAAATCGCTGATGCTGAAAATTAAAACGTGGTTCTATACAAAAATGTGACTCTACATTGGCTGCAAAAATAACATTTGAATGTTGTAAATTAAACAAACATATTTATTATAAATATTAAAAAACACACAAAAAAAATTTGAATATTACAAGCAGACGAAAAATTACCTCTATTACCTACTTTAACAAATGGATAAAAAAAATCATAGGGTAAAGTAATGGTGAATGTGGGTGGATCTACAAATTTCTGCACCCTTTCACTCGTAACATCAAAAAACATAACTTTCTCTCTAATAACAATTTCAAAAATTAATTCACCTGCACGTAAATCAAACTCCAAATTATTACCCATTCCAAAATGATAAGAGACACCCAAAATTTTTTCTTGATGTCGCAAATCTTTAAAATCAACGCGAGCATGAAAAATATCAATTCCTAAATGAGTCACAATGTTATTACAAAGTAAAGTGGTGTTTTGTCGAGTGAAGTTACCAGTTGTTTCGTTTAAAATTTGTGCAGGAGTTTTGTTCGATAAGATTTTCGTCCAATCCGTCAAAACAGATTCGTTTGCATTTCCAAAATTTCCTACAACTTTGTCGCTTAGGTTTGTATTAGAAACCGGCCAATAATCAAAAACGTTTTCTTGTATGCGTTTACACAAATTTGAAGCCGTTAAATTTTCCATAACTAAAGTTTTTTTTATTGTGCACTTTAAAATCATATTATATCCAAATTCTAAAGCGACATGTGTGTGGTTACTCAAAACACATAAACCTTTTTTATTAGCTGGTAAAACCAGAAAATTATCGGCAATATTAAATGGATTTCTTTGGATTTTTAACCAAACTCCGTTTTTAGTTTTGTTAGATTTAGTCGAATTCGTTACATTTAAATAATTTCCTAGTAAGATAGGTTTAAGGATTAAATAACCTGGGTTTCCACTCATCAAAGACGAATAACTAAAGCTATAATTAGACCAAAAATAATTAACTTCATATTGCTGAGAAAATTCAAAGTTTTCTGCACCAAAATTGTAGGTAATATTTTTTAATATTAAAAATAATTCTATCTTGGTGAATCCCCGAGTTCCATTATGATAAAAGTTATATTTCGCTTTTTGTGTAACATTTGTGCAGGAATTTTCATTGCTAATGATGCTGAGATGGCACGAAATGTGAATGTGATCATTGCTGGAAATATTAATGCAGTTTTCGTAGTCTTCGTCACAAATTTTTGCTTCAATTGGAAGACAAACATTCTTAGTACAATTCTGTAATAAAAATTAGTAGGAATATATAAGATGCAAAGGAGTCCAATTTTGAAGAAATGCAGCTTGCTGAGGTATTCAGCAGAATGGGACCATGAAATTGCTTACCTGAAAATTCTTCTTCAATAAACTTATATTCAAATAATGTGGGGCTCGAATAACAGAAATATTTTTAAAATAAGTCCCTGGATTTAAACTAGGGTTATTTTCATTTATGAACGTTTGGCTGCATTTGGTTTTGAAGCTTTGGAGAAATTTCATGTTTTTCGTGATTAAACATGCATTTGTTATAAAATTATCTGGCAGTTCTGGAATAACCGATTATAAGTGAATTTAAATTTTAGTGCAAGTGGTAAAACTCACGAAATAATTCCAGGGAATGATTTTTTAGCATCCATATGTTTGAGCCAAATATGAAACTTTCGGTGCCATTAAATTTAAAATCTTGCGCTTGTTTATCGTCTAAATCGGGCCAGGAATGCTTGTTTTGCTTTTGAAGTTGTGCATCTTCTAATGTTGTAAGTGGCTGAAAGGAAAAAAAATTGTTATTATCAAAATAAAAAATATTTACGATTGTAAGTACCTCTTTTTTCTGAAAAGTATACCGTGCAGGCAAATTACTTTTAGCAATACAAAACAAACCATTCTGATTTACTTCCCACTTATAGGGAGTATTATTTAGATAAATATAGTCCATGTACTGACAAAATGAAGTATCTCGATGTAAGTTTGCTTCTCGTTTGCAACTCTTGAATACCGTTTTATCTTCAAAACTGCAGTCAGTATCGCAGCAACAGTTTATATCACAAAAACGTCTCTACAAAATCAAAAATTAAAAATATTTTTATTAATTAGCAAATAATTCACCTGTAAGTCACACGTGCAAACATCAAAATTAAAATCTTCAATTAATTCCTGTTCCGCTTTTGGCATCGATGTTGTTGGAGCTAACGTTGTCGAAGGTTTCAAAGTAGAGGATTTAGTTGCATTTTTAAGTTTTGCGGAAGGCTTTAAAGTAGTAAATGTAGATGCATTTTTAAGCGCTGTTGCGGTTGTAGCAGCAGTGGTACCGGAACTTTCCGTTACAGTCGTACAAGAGCCGTCATTAGCATTGCAAGTAGTCACTTCAACTGAAGCAGAGGTAATTGTAGGAGCAACTTTAGTAGCACTAGCTGTAGTTACTTCAATCATTTCTACTGTGCTAGAACTTGGTGCATTACTAGTCGTTGGACTTGTCTTATTACTGTCTAACAATGAAACCAATCCAACACATAAAGCAAGCAGCAATAGCTGCAGAATATTTCCTCTAGCACTCATTATTACTTATACTCTACACCAAACTTCTGAAAATTTCTTAGAACAACATTAAGTTGGAAAATGACAACGCCCATAGTCTCAGTGTTCAGTTTATATCTATCACTGGCTGAAAAAACTAGATCTGGATACTTTAACTGAGGTCCTCCGCCCATAAAAAACTGCACAAAGCGCTCTCGTATACTTCCAAATGGTCTCCAAGTGAAACATTCAAGAATGTGAGAACCAGGGCTTATAGGAACTGTTACGAAACCATAACCAAATAGATGGCTGCGTCCTAACCAATCTAGATTGTATACTTGGATGTAGATTTTAGGCCAACCTATGCATTAAAAAAAAATTAAAAGCAGGTATATACAGACTGTCTATTTTATGAAGTAATACGACTATCTTTACCTTGTACACCTCTTGTTGCTAAGTGAATATCGAGGGGAAAGCACCAGTTGCAATCATCTTCAAATTCGGAAGACTCAACTTGTGTTTGTCCCTCTTTCTTCCCCGAAATTACCTTCCAGTTATTACCTTACAACATAAAAATTCTTTCGGTATAATAAGGCATATACAACGCAATCAGAACTTATTAATTAAATCGTATTTGAGGAAAACTTTAGCTTACCGTACTGTAGACTCCACTTACAAAACAAATTTTGCTTTGGAAAACCCTTCGCACTTAATATCTGCCCAATAATATGCACTTCTGCCATCAGTAATGTCAATTTGACAGGTGCAAATTGAAATTTTGTTTGTTTACAAACATTCGCAGTTGCTAGGTAACGAAGGACGCCACGAATTGAAACGTCCCACAGCCACGCCACTTGCAGTGTTCGGAGCCCTTATCGGTAAAACAATATCAGGAAGATAAACAGTAGCATTTCGTTATGTACGAAATAAAAAACAAATGAATAGAAAACCATGTACAACGTTAAATGCAAAAGAATTCAAATAAAAAAAACTTTAACACAAGACCATTTAGAGTGTACACGCATTCTCATCTTGCGAAGGCAATCAAGCAAAGTTTTACTTCATCAAAGTTTTTTCTAAAGTAATTTCATACGTTCATACCAAGTTTGAACCTGAAGTTTTTCAACACAAGATTACCTACAGTGTACACACATTCTCATCCATTGCACCACTGCGTCTGTTAACAGCAAATGATTAAATAGCATGTAAATATCTGACATAATTTACTGAACGTTGCTGTCTTATGAACTGATATCAGCAAATGATTAAACAGCATGTAAATATCTGACATAATTGAGTTAACTTTGCTGTCTCATGAACTGATATCTGACATTACAAGTGGTGTGGCTATGGGATGTTTTAACCAAAAATGTTTTCTTCCACACGCATACTCCAATATGACCTTTTGCATGTATTTGACTAATCCATTTGTGGTGACAAAAAAAACTAAAGAGTTTATATATCCAATTCACTACTTCGTAAGTCTACCGGGTGGTAAATTCACCACCCGGTATATTGATGAAGTGTTTTCTGTTTGACACTGAAAAGGTACGTCTCATTAACGGTGAACAATTGATTTTTTGATACTTCGTGCAAACGGTTCAGATAATCCATCAGAATAAAACCTCACAGGAGTTTTTTCGTAATGAAAACTTATTCCTGTGGCCATTTCACATCTTCATTTCTTACAAGCTTGGGGTCGACATTATGATATTTAAAAAAATCATATCAGGTTGTATAGGAAGTGAGGGAGATACCGCGCATGCGTACATCACCTGTTTGATATGCGTAGAATACGAACAAACTTTGCTTTTGGATGCACTTATAATTAAGATCACCTTTTTTAATCTTTTGGTCGCCATAATTGCTTATTTTGTATGTTTTTAGATTTAAAGCAAGTAATAATGTCATAAAAATGTTGCCTATTAAGTCAAAATACCCCTTCCACCCGCATACAATAATTTGATGATAACCTTTTGGTTGTTTTTGGCTTTGACATTGTCATAACAATGACAGAATGTCCAACTCAATATTTCTGTAAATTTCTCATACAACCTCACATACAATGATTGGTTTAAACTCGTAATAATATAGAAGTAAACTATGTTAAAAAAATTAAACAAACTTCATTACATTGCTTTCAGTGGAAAATATCTGTTTTTAACCAACTTAGTGTTGTCGTTCGTCCTTACTGGTACAGGAGATGTGTTAGCGCAACACTTCCAATTAATTCAAGGTAACTCAACACAATGGGACAAATTAAGAACTTGTAAAATGGCTGCAACTGGCATTCCAATGGGAGCATTTTGTCACACCTATTATAAAATTCTCGATAAACAGTTTCCTGGCGCGTCTACGAAATCGGTTGTGAAAAAAGTGATTGTTGATCAAACAATTTGTGGTCCATTGGGTATGCTTATATTTATAATAAGTATTACGTGTATGGAAGGTTTCACTGCAGAAGCATTATCAAATAATGTCAAACAAAATTGGGGGAGATTGATTATGGGCGACTTGGTAGTGTGGCCTGTAGCACAGCTTATTAATTTTTCTATGTTACGACCTAAATTTAGAGTTTTGTATGATAATATGATATCTTTAGGGTGTTATGTATATAGATCACATGTGCACTTTGATTCATAATAAAGATTTTTGGTACGAGATGAAATATTTTAATTGTTTTCATTTTTTTGCAAAAAATGGAAATACGTGATTTGTTGTTTTCGAGTTTTTGATTCCTGATCTCTGTAATTCTTAGAAGGTGGACCTAAGTGATGGTTTTATGATTCATGAGAGATGTAGGCACAGTACATTGTCTACTCAGTGATATGTATAATTAAATCCAGATCCCTTTTGCCCTTTTCAATACTGATAATATTTCGGTATTGCCAGATATTTTTTGCCTCTTGTATGTCACATTTGCAGTTTTAGTAGCCAAAAGTCATCATATATCAGGTAGACGCGGAATTTAAAGGGCCCACAGCCACGCCACTTAGTGTTGCTGCGCCTGCGGCGCAGCCATTATCGCTGTAACATTCCAAGGAGCATAAACAGTAACATTCCACCATGTACACACTGACGTTGATCAACATTCAGGGAAATCCCCGCGTTGTTATCACTGTTATTAAGTCAACAATAGCCAATATGCGATACCTTTCAGTTCTTACTTTTCATAACATGTGAGCGATAACTCAAACTACAAACCAGAAGCAAATAACAGTTAAGATGCTTGGTATGAAATTGTAACAAAAAACGTTTTATTTATTTATTTATTTATCTGTATAGGTATCAAATATAGCCAAAAAGATAGCTAGTCGCCAACAGTGAAAAATGGCCACCAAATCGTGTTATAAAGTAGCCAAAATGTCGAAAATCGACAAATTTGGCGTCACTTAGTCAGTCTTCAACTCATCGGATGGTCAAAATGTTTTTATCTAGTGTTTTGGATAAAAATAAATAAGAAAAGCTTCTGGACTGGAGGAAAATAATACAGCAAGCTCTTCCTAGGGCTCTGCAGCAGCTCGCTCCTTCTAAAGCCCCGCAGCACCCCGCTTCTTCTAGTCCTACACCCCGATAGGACCTACCAACCCCCGCCTGATCTCCAAGCGTCATACCTAGGAAGCCACTGCCTCTTCGTGCTATAATTACCCCCTACTAGAGCGGTTTTTTTTTATATTTTACATAATTGTTTTTGGCCTTTGTTGCATTGTTACTATGCTTGTTCATACTTAATGGTCATTATTAAAATACAATTTTATAAAATAAATACATCAGACTAAAGTTGTTAAGTAAATTTATATTACCTAACGAGTAAAGATGTGTTACATGTATTCATTCTTTATTACACAAGTAAATTCTAAGTTCATGGTTGAATTCAGACACTATTAGTTATTCTCGACAAATTTTCACCGTATAGTATTTGCACTTGGCTATCATGTACTTCATCAAAGCGTTTCTAAAATGAGCCATCGAAAAAAATAAACTAATCAGGTAGGCTGGGATAAACACTAATGGAGGCATTGCTAGCTGCCCGATAAAGAGTTCTCTGTTTTAAGTTCCTTTGAAATGTCATTTAATCATTTTTTCACTCTACTTGTTCTTTGACAAACAAACATAAAAAAGATAAACAAACACTGGTAGTGCACGAAACGTTTTTACCGAACTTGGCTCGTTTCACCTAGGTTTCAAAAAAGAAATTTTAAATTACATTGACAGATCTGTTAATGTCGTACACCATTTAGGGTCCCTAGCTATCTATACAAGTATAAATTAATGTGCAAGTTAAATAAACGTTTCACATTTGGCATATAAAAAAAAAAAACTTAAAACATTTTACAATTTTTATTTTCTCATCATTTTTGATACAATTATTTTATTAAAAATAGTTATATCGATAATTTCAACATAGTTATTGAATTATAAACATTTTGTATGATGATATAAAACCATTTTATACTTAAGTATTTATCTATCACAGAGTATTGATTGAAGGTTACTTAGTATTAAACAATTTAGCTAGATTTATTTACCGACTTAAAGCCCATTTTGTCAAACTTAATTTAAACAGACTAAATCAAAAGTAGGGAAGTGTACAGATCTAATCATAGCTAAATTGAAGCTCTGATTTGGTACCAACAGTTAAAAAACTGTACTTAATGTATTTTATTATTGTCAATAATAATATCATTAATTTTTTGTACTTGCATGTTTATTTATATTGTGTCATGAAGTATCTTTTTCTAGCTGTAATGGTATGTACATTGGAAAATATCCAATCTCATTAAATAGTAGAGGTGGGTCGTAGTTGTAAACTATACGAATCTTTCAGGGGAATCACATGATATGAATCTCCCGCATCGGAAAGATTCATATTGTTAGTTTGAGTCATGTTGGGTATCATTAGAATCGTTTCAATCGTGCGCGATTCATAATTAGAATATGAGCGAGGAGTACAAAATGGGAGATACGAACTCTCGTAGATATCGTACCGCGCCGCTGCCTGCATACTGATACCGAGTGCTGTGCTAAGCTGTAGTGCACCGTTACGAGTTTATGGGTTTTAGATTTATGCTACGGCCACAGAAACCGAGACCAGTCAAATGACATGCAGGAAACAAACTGGTATGAAATACGAATCTTTTTAAACCGAAAAGATTCGAATAGCCCATCCCTATTAAACGGAAGTTAAGATGCAAAAATCTAGTACTAGGTACAATAATATATGCACACGCCAATACTTATTAAAACTATAAAGCTCAAAAAAAGTTATTTCACTAATTAAAATAAAAACAATATAAATAAAGTTAAATTAATAATTTTAAAACCTAGATTCAGCTTTTTATATCTTTAATTTCAGGCGATTTATCGTGATTTACATGCGATGTATATATATCGTACCCTAATGATATAGTACTATCATAAAGAACTCTAAATCTAGGTGGTAAGAAATAAAAATTAATAACTTGTGCTGGCGGCCAAACCACCCAATCTGCTTTATACAGTCTCCATCCCTTCTGTTGCACATCTTCTAGAAATTCTTTCATTGTTAAACCTTCCAAATATCCCACAGTGACTAAAAATGCACCTATACATATCGGTGAACAAATAACTTGGTCAATTAGCAGCTTTTTCACTAATATCGTTGCAGCTCTGCCAGGTAACATTTTATCAAGAATTTTATAGTAATAATGACAGAATATGCCCACTGTAATGCCACTTATAGACATTTTACCAGTTCTTTCAGTATCCCATTTTTTCAAATCGCCTTTAATAATTTCATAGCGCTGTTCTAATACATCTCCCAAACCGGAAAGGGTGAAGGATATTCCTACATTAGTGTAAAACAAATATTTTTCACTAAAGGCAGCGTCAGTCACTTTTGTTACTTTCTTTACTATAAGTTGTTTCAGTAATTTTGCTGCATGTAAACCAAGCATGCCAGAGCTCATTATTAAGAAAATTACAGATGAAATTTTCATAAATATAGGTTAGAACATGCACATCTGAAAGGTGTCACCGTGTCAAGGACACCTGTAAGGTAAGGTTAGAAAGTTGGGCTAATTCTTATACTATTTATCATAATGGGCGTTAGTCATACTGAAATCATTATAATGTTTGACATATCATTTATACAATTGTAAATTCTGCTTATTAATTTTAATTTTAATCGAAATTACGTTATCTCATGTCCTCTTTGTACTTTTGAACAATATATTGCCTCATGATTTTTATTATTTTTAAATAAAGTAAAAAAGAAGCAGCATCACAAACCAAAGTCAAGCTGAGTGAAAAACTTTTACTTTTTATCATGGGTGTCCCTCAGGGATCGACATTAGGCCCCAATATTTTTTATTTTACATTAAAAACATTATGGAATTACACATTAAAGGAAAACACAAAGAACTACACTCTAATATTTTTTGCTAAATAAAGATTTATTATTATTATTATTATTATTAATATAAATAGATGCAGAAAAGATATTCATGCAAGTTATATACAAAGTTGCAAAGTTATCAACTTTTTTTACAATAAAATGTAAAAATTAAGAGTTGCCTTTTTTAATTTATGGCATTGATATTGTATTTTCTGTTTAAATTGAAAAATCTTGGTTTATTTATTATAGGTAATAAATAAAAGTACCTAGTCAGATGTTCAGCATGTTTCTTAAAGCAAAATGAAATGATTAACAAGTTTTCAGCAGAATGTTCTTTGTATACGTGAGAGCCATCAAGCCTCTAGATGGATTAACTAAGCACATGTACAAAATACTTCATAATTGTTTAGTCTCTAAAAATTAATACACATAAGAAAATTTATTGGTAACTTAGCATTATTCACCATAATGTTCTGCACTCAATCTATACAGGATCCTTCAAAAAAATGGAATAGCGATTGTGGTGACGTAAATATTGGATTTACAAAACACTGCATACTTTTTGACTGAATTTTTAAACTCCTCATTTTTGTTAAATAGCGGCATACCTATTTTTTGCTTCAGTTCTATAGAGAATTGTTTTCTCTTTTCATCATGTGGATGCTGTTTTATATTGCAATTTTAAAATGGTCAAAAACATTATTATTAGGTCAGTAAAAAACCTATACACATTTTAATAATTAATCCCAGCAATTCTCTATTTCTCATATTTCACCATGGTAAGCTGTTAATTTCGTGAAAAAAATAAAATTCTCAAATTTTCACGAAATGTATGTTTTGGAGTAAGCGAAAAAAAGCCGCAGAAGAAACCTGGAAAAAAGCCATCACAAAATCTGTTTATTGTGTAACCCCTATACCTAATTGGATCTAATCTCAAATATAAATCGTAAATTCGTTGCAGCATTTCCTTTTTTATTTTTTTTTCCAAATACAACAATAATAATAAAAACAGCTGTTACCTAATATTTGTTTACTTTTTTATATCATTAAAAATAATAAATAGCTTTTATATTGTAGTTTTACTTTCATTAGCTGCTTGTAAAATTAACTTTGCTTATTACCAATTGCCTTGTATCTAAAAAGCACACAGCAATGTCAATTAATTTAATAAAATTGCATAATAGAGGGATGAACTCAAACACCAACAATAAAAATAATCCATGCCGGACTGATACCGGTAAAGCTGCTGCTAAATGTGAAATTTTGTCTGCAAGAGTAAATACAACATTTACAACGTTTGTTGTTACTTGCGTTTGCCTGAAAAGTGTGTTGCCCATACACGGCTATGATTTGCGACATTATTTCCGCACCTTACTGTACATTGGTATTACACAATTTGTATAATTAATTTAATGCTAATTGCAACAATAAAGTAAAATATAGCAAAGTTGCAAACTGCATTCTAAAAAATTTTAATGAAAGCCACATCAACAATAAAAAAATGTTTATTTCTAATTAATTTGCAATTAGATACAACCTTTGCCACATAAAGCTCTATTTTTAATGTACACAACTTGAACGAGTAGTACATACACAACAAGCACTTTGTTTAGTACTAATATTAGTTAAAGGAACTCAAAAGGAAGTTCAAACAACAAGAACTAACAAGTTTCAAGCACTAACATTGCTTGTAAATATTCACAACTTTCCAAGAAAAAGATTATGATTTGTTAAAGTAGCAACAAGTCCTTCTTCATTTACAGGATTGTCCGACTCTGCATAATCAATAGGGGAATCAAATTTTGTAGTCATTCTTCCTCCAAGCGCATTTATAACTGCATTTCCGGCACATATGTCCCACTTTTTTATTGCAGTTATGTGGATGTACACGTCGGCATTGCCATTTACAACCTCAAGAACTTTGTATCCTAAAAAATAAATAACAATGTTGTCAAGGCATCAAGTACTATGAAAACTGAGTCGAATGTGTTCTTACCTGCACCACCTGCAGATATAATTTCGATATTTTGGTCTTTAAACTGTTTTTGTATCACTTCTTTGGCTGCCCCTGTATGTGATCGTGATACTATGAAATTTAGTTTGTCTTTTGAGGTAATCTGCAACAACTGGTTATTTAATTTATTTACACTAAGAGTATTCTTTTACAATGTTCTTTTGTAATGTAGAAATTTGCATGTACTCAAAATTTTATTAAATCTTCATAAATGGTTGGTCAGTTTTTTAAATAATCTTTTGATTTATTGCATCCCTATAGCAAAAATTTGGAATGAGTTAAATCTGGTAAACTAGGTGGTCAAACACCAGGATGACACCAGGCCCTTTGCAAGAAATCCAGTGGTTTTCATACTGATTATTTAAATAAAATCTGACATAACCTGCACAATGAGTGCAGACTCCTTTGATGACTTTTTTTGAAATGTTTTTCTATAAGTAAAGTTTTTTTTTACCTGTGGTGCAATTAAATTTGACGATTGTCCTTTCCCTACCCATGCCCAACTAGTTTCCTCGAAAAAGGGCTTATGAATAACCCCAATGAGGGGTTCTCCACGAACAGCAACACACACCATTGTTGTGACGTATTTATACAATTTTTCTGGAAATTTCATTATTTATCTTTTTTTGAATTTTATTGAAATAATTATACCTGTATATTCTTTTGTTGCATCCAAAGGATCAATCCACACCTTAACATCCTTTTCATCAACCCATTCATCATTTAAACTTCGATCTAAAACTTCCGAATCATTAAACTCTGAATACTTCTCATCATTACACACAGTCTTGGACTCTTCAGATATGATGGATAAAGTAGGAAAACTATGTTTTAATCTATTCATCATGACACAATGAGATCGAAAATCGGCTGTGGTTACACTATCATTAGCGCCTTCTTTAGTTTTGCCTTTACTTTCAATAACCAAATGATTTTTGGTTGCTACTACCTCTTTACCTCCATTTTCGGCTGCTTTTATTGCAACCGCAAGTAATTTGCGTAAGTTTATTTGGCTGACAACTCCTTCTGTCGGGTCATTTTTGTTGGAAATCATGTACAGAAAAAAAATAACAAAACCACCTAGTAATATGCAACATCCTGTTTTGTTTATGTGAACGGTTCCACCTAAGTTCATTATATTGTTTAATATTAACAGCTGGCAGTATTATTAAATTGCAGTCGATGGTATTATGGACGAAAGTGTGTACATTGTGTATAATAATCTGCAATGTAATAAGTATGAATTCAGGTCAACATATCAGTACTATAATTAATGATAAATATGGATCGTTTGTAAAGAAATTATAATTACCATTCAGCAGCGAATTATCTGGGTTGATTTCTTATCATCTTACAATTTAAATTATTAAGCAGAATAGTACCCTGTCAAATAGGACATTTATAGAAAATTTTTATAAAAAAACTCCTTACCTTAATTTGTTTTCATGCAACTAACATGCTTTTCTATATAAATTGAGGTTCTTTTAATGAAATTGCTTGATCTTATTCCGAAATACGATTTTAAAGTTTAATTAAAACTAGGGTAAGTATTAATATAACCTCAAACAATAATAACTGTGAAGTTTTGCTACGTTGTCTTCGCAACTACAGTGAAGTTGGCGTGGAAATATATAGGATGAGTAGAAAAACATACTGTAGGAAATAATAAATAATGATTATCTGTATATAAAATACTTAATTACTTTAACAATATTTATTTATTTTAATCTTCTACGTATTTCGGCATGCTTACATTCCATTATCAGAGGTGAGTTGTTATAGCAATAGAACTAGGTGACTTGATCTCGGTAATCGTCTGTAGATGACTTGATTTCTTATTCCAAAATATCCAATAGAGGAGAATTTAAGAGACCAATTTGCTCATTTATTAACGGTACATTTTTTAAATGTTTGTGAATTTCAAAAGCTTCTAGTATATCTAATTTACGTTTATCATTACAAAAGTGTAAACATTTTATAGTGTTACTAGATGTCATTGAATGATTGTGTTCTAGTGAGTGTTTAGCGTAATTGGATTTATGTGGGTGTTTGTATTTGTAACAACGTACGTGTTCCTTATACCTAATATCAAAAGCTTTTGAAGTTCACAAAACGAAAAACGTAGGCAACTAATGAGTGCGACAAGAAAGGGAATTAGTGGGATAAGAAAAGAAATGAGCAGGACAAGAAAGGGAAATATTGGTCCGTTTTAATGACAAATCAGAACAATTTTAAAAGTGTCTATGGATATGTTCTTCCCACAGAACAATACTGGAACAATACTTATATTTTAGCGCTTACCTGTAAGGTTCTCCGTAGTGTAGATAGGTGAGATGTAGGCGTACAACCTTTTGCTGCATAGATGGTTGGGAGGGTTTTATTGCTAAACCAAACTTTCAGCTACCTAAGATAACAAGCCCCGCAGGTGGTAATCTCATATTATTTTATTAATATTTAATAAAAACAGTATTCGCAACAGTCGCAGAAGTGGACGTTTCGCTGATAACTCTGTGGACGTTAAAAACTTAAAGTTCTGCATAAAAATATAGTGATGATTATTTTTTTAGATTAATTACGTTTAAGTTCAATAATTAACATGTTCAAAATTTTATTCTCGCCATAATTAACAATTTTTAAAAATTATGTAATTCAGAGGATTATTTCTGCAGATGCATCCTGTAGTTTTTTTCCTACATAATCAGATATAGGCGGCAATTTCAAATTGTTGATAATGATATAAATATGGAAAAAATTCATGCGTAAATTGAAATCTCACGAACAAAATCTATATTTCGCCTAAATAAAATCGTTAACATATACGTAATCTAATTAGACTAAATTAAAATAATAAAATTATAATTCTGACGTGAAACTCCACCCATCCGATTGACATTTGACATGTACACAAAAGACAGATCAGAACCAATATGGCAGGAATGTCTCCATCCGAGGTAATAAATATTAATTAAGGCGATTGTATAAGTGTCTTTTTCAGTGTTTTCCTCAAAATGGACCTAGTTATTAATTATCGTTCCGTATTCGGTAGCCGTATGGGATATTTTGGTAACATTTAAACAAAGGAAACCTAACCTGTCTAATTTAATTAGATTTTTTTTCCTTTATCTTTATTTTGATTTGGAATTCTTTATTTTAGAGGAGACTTCAAAAAGAATTAATGTCATTAGTAAAAGAACCACCACCTGGAGTTACGGTACATGCAGATCTTGTTGAAAAAAATCTATTGCAGTAAGTATTTTTTTTTATTATGGAGTTCGAAGTCCTTGATCATTCAGGTTATGAATAGTTTGACTGTTTTGGCCACTTTGCTACAAAAATATATTAGATATTTCTGATTTTACAGGTTCACTTTTAATTTATATGTTTAATTGATGTGATTTTTAAAAGAAATAGTACGTACGTCATTAGGAATTTTCTGTGCTTTCTAGGTAATTAAATTTTACGAACTTACACCTGTGCAGTATATTTTATAATTGTACCTATCGGGTGCTTCTAAAATGTGTGTGTTAAATGTAATAATGAATTTTAGGTATCAAATTGGGTCAATCTAGTTGTATTAATCCGTATCCAAAATTGTGAAAATTAAATTGTTTTTGAGATTTAATTTTCCAAGGGCGTTAACATGATTGATAGGGCAACATTAATAACTTTTTTGTTTGGTTATTAGTGGCTGTATACACGTCCGATGTGAATTTACTTTGATTCATGTCCGAAGTGATGTTAGTTTTCATATCAAATTGAAACAGTTGCTGTCAACAGACGCCACGGCGCAATGGTTGAATGCATGTGTGTTGTTTTAGAGGCCTAGGTGGTCTCGGTTTGGGTTCGGTTCCTCGAAGAGCTCATTTTTTTTATGTTATTTTTTGTTTATTTTGTATTAATTCAATGCTGTACATGGATTTCTATTGTGTATGGTGTAATTCAACTGTTTTATGCTTCTTTCTTTTTTTTAGTAATAACGGCAGGGCCGTAGGAACAGCAAAGTGCACAAGGGACATTTTGACCAGTGAAAGTACTGGGCGCGAATCAAAATTAATCTACATAGGGCGTGGATATAGCCGCTGTCTATTTTGTTTTTCTTGGGTTATTGCAATGAGAGAATAATCATTTGTGCATGGTGACTTACTTAAGTACCATCTTCTTATTTTATTTTCATAACAGTTTTTTTGATGTTTCGCCAATATATTTAATTTTTTTGAATTTCTCGCCAAGCCTGAGGTGACGTGACCTATGTCTAAATCAATTTTTAGGTTATCTAAAGGTGCAGAAGCGATCCCAATAATAAGTTTTATTGTTATTTTATTATTATTTTGTTTATTACATTGGTTTATACCGGGTATATGTATTGTGCAATTGAAACTAAATTAATAATGTCACAGAATAGTTTGGATAGTGACAAGCAACTTTTATTTAAGACAAAAATTAATTTGACAAATGGTTAACGAGATAAATAAGGGGGCGGACACCTAGATGGCTCACCCATTGTGGTAGGAAATTTATTACCAAAATTTTTTAAATTATATGTTTTTTTTTACAAGGCGTAGTTTTTTGATAAAATCAAAGAAAACTAAATTGTGCAATAGAAATGGACTTTAATAAGACCTGTGCTAGCATGTTTTTATTTTTAGCATTGTTTATCATTATCAGCTTATTAGTTTGCTACTAATTACCCAGTTTGTCATTTCAAGGTAAAGCTTTTCTATTCTAGGTATTTTATTTTTTATCATTTTTTTGTATCTATTAATACGAAAACAAACAACTGCTACATATAACCTGACCTACAACCTTGGTACACTCATACTAACTTTTAACTGATATAAATTATTTTTATCAACTAAATAGGCATAAAAACTCACAGTTTGAAATGTTTGTCTATACATTTTTACTTCTGGTTTGAACGGAAGTGACTCTTAAGCTGTTTTATGTCTACTGGAACACCCTGTATATTTTGTCATTTTTCAATTCGAAATTAAAACCTTAGTACAATATTTTCTCGAAAATTGCTTATTGATTTAAAATAATTATGAATTTTTAATAAAATTTACTATACAGTGTGTCTATTTAATGCGGGATTCTTTCATAGCAACTTTAATATTAGTTTAAGAGAAATACGTTTTAGGCCCAGGTTGTGGGCTTTCAAAAGTTGCATAATCTAATATTAAAAGCTTTGCTGGTCAGCGTAACATGCATTTTTTTAATGGAACAATGGAAAAATTAAGTTATGCAACTATTTAAACCCTACAACTTTTGCCTAAAACGTTTTTCTCTAAATGTGATATTAAAGTGCTTTCCTATAGCTGAAACTTGCAGTAAATGTACATCCAGTACTGTACAGATTGTTACTATTTTACTGGAAACATGGACAACTAATGACAACATTTGTTACTACTAGGCTAGGGTTGTTGTGCAGAGAGAGAGAGAGAGAGAGAGAGAGAGAGAGAGAGAGAGAGAGAGAGAGAGAGAGAGGGGGGGGGGGAGGGGGGGGGTACCGGCCAATTCGCGAATTAACGAAGCAGAATTTGCTGTTGTAAACGACCACGCCCTCCTCTATGCCGATTGGCTGTGAGTGAAGCAGTGGGTTGGAGTTTTTTTTTATAGATCCCCGAAAAAACTCCAAAAATTCTAGTATTTTTCATTATTTTATGTACAAAATTGTTATTTTTCCTTAAGAGCCTAAGTGATGGTCAAAACTTCAAATTTGCCGCCGACGCGACGTCGTTTACAATCTGGTTACTTTAGGGGCGCGTTCAATACCTGATTGAGAGTTAATGCCTGTGTCAGCTGATGCCACCTAGTTCAAACCGAACTCAACTCCTAATTCTTGATTTTTGGATGTACTCCAGAGGTGCTTTTTATTTGGCTACACCGTACATAACATATTTTATTACATCCAATTCTTATTCGTTATGAGCTGGCAAGGTAGAAGAAAGGGTTAAATTAAACAAAAAATGTCTTAAAATTATGAGAAATTATGTCCTAAAATTCTAAAAAAATTTAAGTTTTGTTGGCAGAACCCCTGGAGCAGATAAAAAGATAACAATGAAATTTGACAATGGCATGTAAACATGCCGAAATACGTATAATGTAATTTATATTTAGACAACTGTGTAATCGTACAAGTTTTGTAAATAAGCTTAAGTGTAACAAATGGCGTCTCTAGATTTCTTTGTTAAAGTTATGGCACGTCTTTTAGAAACACTTTTATATTGTCTTGTCTGATAGATGTGCTTAGAGAATTATTAACTATAATAAAATATTAATTTGTGGTAGAGTAGGTGGAACCTTAAATATTTACTTATCGATATTTAAACACAAAGCAAAATTGAAATAGCAAATCATTTAAATGCATTTATTATTTTTTAGATGGATTATAAACATGGAGGGTGCCTCAGGAACGTTATATGAAGGAGAGAGCTTCCAGCTGCAATTTAAGTTTAGTAATAAGTACCCATTCGATTCACCTGAGGTAAGTGTTATCACAGATAAGGTTAACACTACAAATATACGGTAAATATGTGAGCTATCGGCAGCTTGTTTTATATGATTAATAATCTGCAAAAAGATGGCGCTACAATGACAATTTGTACTCTCACAAATAATTAAGTCACAAATGACTGTGATTGAGCAGATTACTTAGCACATATTCAAACCAAAAGTTAGACAGCCATCTGCCATGTTCAACGATTTCATTTGAGATGTTTAATTGTCAAATCGCAATTTTTCGTAAATAATTAATATTGAAGCCAATTCTACTTAAATTATATTCATGATGTGACAGACTCTACTATAAAGACGTATGATACAGTTCTGGAATCTAGTGTATTAATAATAAAATCAGTAGAATTGTAACCTCAAAATATATTTAAATTACAATTTATTTTATGTTATACTTTTGGAACCATTACATATTACAGTTTTAAAATATAATCAATATAATTTATAAGGTAAATATCTAGGTATAGCATCACTTTGAAGTCACTCTCATGTGGCAAAGCTTTAAAAACCTTTACCTATGGTCTTCAGCTCTGGCACTTAAACTGCAGTCTGTAATAACTAATAACCCTAATCTTGCAGAACGCACTGTTAAAGATAAAAACATTAGAATGAGCTAGCTTTTGGTGAAATGTGAACGTAGGTATACACATTACTTCTGCGAGAACCTTAGAAGAAACAATAATTTACTTTTACTGAAATATCAAATTTCAGTAAACAGTAAACACAAGGAAAATATAAAATACACGCTTTAACCAGATCCCAAATAAGGTTAGGTTTTTAACGTTATCTGTGACAGATGCACTCAAATTTACGATAAAACAGTTTCCAACACATTTCAACAGTAATAAACGAATGGCGATAGCAGCGCCCTAAAATTGGTCTGGTGCGTTGCCGCCAAACTAACGCTAATTTCGCCTCCAAATATGAGCGGACATATTGTATAAGGGGTCGTTTATCTGTAGTGTTAACCTTATCTGTGGTGTTATATAATAAACAGTTTGCATTAAAAATAACAGAATCTACTTTTTCTTAGTCAGTCCCCCATTATACTGCATGGGCAGTGTTTAGGAAATATAATAATCATAGGCCAAAAACAATGGCTGTGAAATCAATAAGTAGGAAATAAAAAAAAATGTATCTCATTTTGAAGAAAGCAAATGATTAAATCGATTATTTCTGAAAAATGGCTAGTCGTATTAAAAAAATCAAGCATATCATTTTTATGCATTTTTCAACGAAGACTCAGATTACTGATTCAAATTGGTAAAAGATTGAAGATTACAAAAATAACTCAGCCCCCTCCTCTCCACTTTGGGACGGTTTAAATAATTTTATTTGGATGTTGTTAGATAGTAGCATTTACTAGTTCTTAACCGTATGCCACATTTCATTATTTTATATAAAAAAATTTAAATCTCATTTGCCCTCTTTGGAGGGGGGGGGGGCATAGCTCCCTTCAGAAGCATTTTAGGACACATGTTTACATAATCTTTTAACGGTTTTTGAGTTATTTGCATTTTTGGAAAAATTTTGATTGTTGTCTAAATTAAAAAATTAATATTGAAAGATACCGAAAATGTTTTTTCTCCTTTTTATTTCGCTTTCTTCACAAATTAAAATTAAAAATAGAATTAAAACTTTCATACCTGGAATTAAATGTAAAATAGAAATTCAAAAATTGGAGTGATTTCCGGTGAAACTGGAAATCAAAAAAATGTGTCAAATATGTCAAAATATGCCTTTTTGGATACATATTGTCTATGCTAAGTTTCGTTGCCATATCTCAACAACTCTAAAAAATACGGGCTGTCTAATGATTCCGTTAGCACCCAAATCAAAATTTTCCGAATAACTTTTATTTGAGACTTTTTTCTAAAAATAATTTTAATGGAAGGATATGGGTGTCTCCATACTTTGGACTTGTTTCATACAAAGTAAAGTGATGCTCATTGAAAAGTATACAGGATGTATCAAATTGCGTGTTAACTATGGGGATCTCGCTTATTTGAAGAGATACGACGATGGTTAAATTAGAGAAAAGTTGTGGAATTTTATGCCCACTAATAATCTAAAAAGATATTAGATCTATCTTGCTTAATTTCTGAAAGAACTGGACATAACTGAAATTTTCGATTTTTTGTTTTCGGCTATAACTCATTTGTCATTTATATTACATATTTTTAGTTAACGCATTATTAGGACACTTTTTTATGCTAAATCTAAATTTTTGATCAGAATTGGTATAACTGTTACCATTGCTCAGTTTCGACTGTGAACTTTCTTTCTTCTATGGTCGGCATTTTAATTTTTTTTAATATTTAAATAGAGTTTTTAGTTCTGATTTCAACAATGTGTCACACTTTGCATTTTGTTTAAGTTTTGAGCATTTTATTACAGAAAATAACAATTTCATCAGAGTGCCATGGGAAGAC
The DNA here is from genome assembly GCA_958336395.1 of Ctenicera cuprea. Classification (NCBI taxonomy): domain Eukaryota; kingdom Metazoa; phylum Arthropoda; class Insecta; order Coleoptera; family Elateridae; genus Ctenicera; species Ctenicera cuprea. Next base: position 11,681,093 of record OY284495.1, on the reverse strand, counting down.
CACGTCATTTAATTTATTTTGAATAACTTCTAGTAGGCCATGAACTGATGGAAGTAAAACAAAACACAACTTTTATTTACTTTTACCTTTAGATACATTAGGTACACGAAAATTTCAGGAATCTTTGTTTTGAGCGTAGGCAGCAGGTTTAGTCATTTTTCACAAAAACAAATGAATAACACAGTGACTAACACACAGATTAGAGAGTTTATTTTAGATGAGCTTCTGAACATGTTATACAAAGGTATCAAATGTTTTGAACATTTTTTAAATAATTGTTTGAATTAGTGCAGTTTTAGTGTTATCTGTTGTATTTATTTAACCTGTTATTCAAATTTGTTATACCAGTTGCAAACATACAAACTGCAAGTAAAATTTTCAGTAAATTGTGTATGTTAGAAAATTTTTCATGTATTTGTTTTTATAAAAAAAGATAACCTGCTGCCTGCGCTCAAAACAAAGTTTGCCTAAATTTTCGCGTACCTGCCTAATGTATCTAAAGGTAAAAGTAAATAAAAGTAGTGTTTTATTTTACTTCCATCAGTTCAAGGCCTACTTGAATTTTTTCAAAATAAATTAAATGACGTGGTCTTTTCATGGCACTCTTATGAAATTTTTATATTCTGTAATAAAATGTTTAAAACTTAAACAAAATGCAAAGTGTGACACATCGTTGAAATCAAATTTAAAAAGTGTATTTAAATATAAAAAAATTTTAAATGCCGACCATAAAAAAAAAAAAGTTGGCAGTCAAAAGTGAGCAATGGTAGCAGTTATACCAAATCTGATAAAGATTTTAAATTAAGCATAAAAAAGTGTCTTAATAATGCGTGAACTAGAAATATGTAACATAAATGATAAATGAGTTATAGCCGAAAAAATCCAAAATTTCAGTTTTTTTCAGTTCTTTCAGAAACTAAGCAAGATAGCTCTAATTTCTTTTTAGATTATTAGTAGGCATAAAATTCCACAACTTTTCTCTAATTTAACCATCGTCAAATTTCTTCAAATAAGTGAGATCCCCATAGTTAACACGCAATTTGATACATCCTGTATAACATTTTGAGAGCAGTATTGATTTGGAATTTGATTTTATTTACCTCTCAATCGAATCTTTATTAAATAAAATGTTTGAGGAAAGAATAGATATTGCATACAAATATTGACAAGTTATTAAAAGTTTGTCTCTTATTATTATTTTCAAAACATCAAGCTTACAAAAAAAAACAATATCGCATTATGATTATGTAGAGAGTAATTTTATAAATTCAGGAAAATCCAGGACGTCAGGTGAATGTAGGGTAGGTACATAAAAAGAAAACGACCTCAGAAATCCAGGTCGTTGGTATTTATAACTGGTCTGACTTGTAGTTCTTGGTAATTGTTGTATAGTATAGATTCTAAATATATTCAAAGGGAAAAAATGCAAAGTAAGTTAATTAATTTTTTCATATAATTGAAAATCATAGATGGTAATCTAGTTAAATAAATATACAGGGTGATACGTTACTTAATTTATCTGTTAAAGTAACAAAATTATGTTTTTAGTTATTTTTTACTCCTTTATCAATTTTAAAATTTTCTTAATATGCTGTACAGTAATAATAACATAATAATAAAAAAACGTTTTAAAGTTCTACATTTTACGGTCACCCCTGACCAAGCAATGTAACGATCATGGGATATTTTTACTTATACTTTTGATATAAGAATGTATGTGAGTAGGGCTAGGAATATTTATTGATATATTGGTAATATTGATAGTATCGATAATATTGACGTCGATAATGTCGATACTACTGATAAAATCGATAATAATACCTACAGAATGGCTAGGAAAACCCCGGCCACTTTTCTTGCGGCGGCCAAGAGATGGCGCTTTAGTAAAGAAAAATTAAATTAAAATACTGACAACAACGCAGAATCCAAGGCGTTTTAGTTGTTTTGATTTAATATGGGGCGTATTTAATAACTAAAACGTCTTGGATTCTGCGTTGTTGCCAGTATTTTAATTTAATTGTTCTTTACTAAAGCGCCATCTCTTGACCGCCGCAAGAAAAGTGGCCGGGGTTGTCGTAGCCACTCTGTACATAGAAAATCAAAATATAATAGGGACAGAAAAAATTAAATCCAAGAAATATTGTAGTTACTAGACATACATTAAATTGATTATTGTAATTGACGCAATTATTGCAGTACCTCTGCTTTTAGTTATGATTAGGAACAAAGTCAACGTCAACGCGTAAAAATTCCCATGTTCCTACACGGTGTATATACAATTTAAAAAAAATTACGAAAGAAATAAATCGTAATATTGACATTTATATCGATATTATAGATAATATATATTGAAATTATTGATGATAATGTCGGTATTATCGTAAATATAGCGATATTATCGTTATTATCATACTATTGATACTATCGATATTATTGATATTATCGGTATTATCGATATTTGATATTAAATTTTCAATATCGCTCAGCTCTAATTGTGATGCTTACAAAAACCGTTTCTGAGAATTTAAGGAAACACAAGTTTTGCGGCTTTTAAGAACTTAAAAAAATAGGGCTGATTTTAATGAAATTTGCACTGCCACAATGTTCATCAATGACGTTTTTTAATACCAAATCATTGTAAATATTTCTAGTTTTAGCACCTTTTTTTATAAAAATAAAATACCTTATAAAGTTTGGTTTCAGAAAATTTTGTGGAGAGCAAAATGTTATAAAATATAAGTTACTATTAATCTGTTATTTATTTATATTTATTTATCCTTGTCCTATTAAATTTATTAGTGATATGCAAAACTTTCAGGTTACATTTGTGGGACCTAACGTTCCGGTACATCCGCACGTGTATAGTAATGGTCACATATGTCTTTCAATTCTCACAGATGACTGGTCCCCTGCTTTATCAGTGCAAGCTGTTTGTCTATCTATTGTATCTATGCTAAGTAGTTGTAAAGAAAAGGTTAGTACGTAAGATTGTTTTATTAGAGGCACGTCCAGAAAGTAAACACTCAACGTATTCAGCAAAGAAACAGGTGGATGACGCCGTGCTATGGCAACTCTTACTTTGTGTACATTCCCGTCCCAAACACGTTACAGTTTGGTTTTAGCTGACCTTGTGAACAGCATAGGTTTAAAATGAGTTCGGCAATACAAAATTTTGATCGGTGATCAGGTTTTTGAATGCAGGACCTGGGTTGACATTCATTGACAATTTATGACGAGTTAATATAATGAACAAATGGAACATGGCAAAGTGGTGTAAAAATTTGATGAGGGACGAAGAAGTAGGCACGTCAAAATGTAATTTTTAGATCCGCTAAATGATTTTGCGACGTCAAAAAATTCGTTTTATTTATTAATAGTTTTTTGAAATTCTTACATTTTAAAAAGTAATTTTTGCATGTCAAGAAATCTTTCTTTGACGTCACAAAATCGTTCTTTGACGTCACAAAATCAAATATGCATGTCAACAAGTAATGTTTAGATGCGCAAAATGATTTTTTGACGCCAAAAACTCAGTTTTATTTATTAATAACTTTTTTTCTAATCAAGATTAAAAAAGTGATTTTTAGACATCAAAAAATTGATCTTTGACGCCACAAATTCAAAGTTGCACGTGAAAAAGTCATTTTAATCTGCAAAATGATATTTTGAAAATCCAAATGAAATGAGGTTTTTGTGACGTACAATGGCTGATTCCTCACCGTTATACCTAGTTATAAAAAGGTTTGATAATGACAATGAAGTCAAAATTGAGGTAAATAATTAGTTCTGGATTCATCCAGCAGACTTCTACAATCAGATAGTGAAGAAGTGATTCCCATAATGGAAAAATATTTAAATTAACTTGGCAATTATGTAGAGAATAAGGAAAACTTATTTTCCGAATTTTGTGTCATTTAATGTGCTTGGGTCTTTACTTTCTGGATGCGCCTTGTATTAAAGGAACTAATTGTGCCTACAATAAAATAGAAAATCGTAGCTTTAATATTTTTGGTGCTTTTGAAAAAAAGTATGTCGCTCTGTGTTTTTTTTTAGAAATTATTAATTACAAACATGTTGTTGTAGAAAAGACCTCCAGATAACGCATTTTATGTAAAGACGTGCAATAAGAATCCAAAGAAAACCAAGTGGTGGTATCACGGTAAGCAATAAAATTTTCAAATTATCCTTAACAAATGTACTTCAGCACCTAATTTGTTTCAGACGATTCGGTATGAATAATATGAGTAACTTAAAATGTGATTTTATTTATAACGATTCTGGATCCTGTATGTGTTAAGATTAGTTTTAATTAATAATTTAGATTACGGAGTTTATTGTATTATTACTTTATATTTAAGTTGACATTTTATAGTGTTTTAATGTATTTGTTTTAATTATCATAGTGCCTACACAGTATACCATGGATTAAGCTGAAAGGCATAATTACATACTATTTTTATTCATTTAGGTGGTATGTAAAGCATTTATAAATTAACAAAACGAAAGAAAATAATTTTACTTGTATAAATGTACAAAAGCAGCTGATGTTGTTTCTCAAATTGTCCATTATCTCTTTATATTTTTATTAATATTCAAATTTTACGCAGCAATACAAAACGGCTAGTTTTGTTTTTCTTAATTAAACTTTTTTTTTTATACAAAAGACAATATTTCTCGTGTTTTATTACAAAAATCTTGAATTAAGCAGAGTTGTTTAGAATTATTTAAGTCTTTGTTTTGTTTCTTAGTACTGAAAAGTATTTTAAATAAACAATCCCCTCCAAAATATAAAACAATTTTAGACAACTTTTCTTAATAAAATTTTACGATGGTTGCAAACTACAAATTAATAAAAAACAGAAACTTTAAAGAAATTGAGTTTTCCTTTTGGTTTGTTGATTTTAAAACAATAAAATCTAACAAATGGCAATAAAAATTTATAAATAAATATTTCTTTGTATATAAAAAAGATGCCATTTGTTTGAATACTGAAATGGATTTCTCATGAGAATGGTAATTAGTGAGAAATCCCGAGACAAAATTTATTGTTTCAGGCACATATACATTTATTGGTAATGGGGAACTTTTAATTATAAGCATGTAATGGCATGCAGAAAACTTTGGGATGTAAAACAAGTGGAGTGATTTTTTAGGGATCCTTTCTGTTCTTTATCCAAAGAAATAGCGGGTGTTTTGATGTACTATAAATAGCTAATATTTACAAACTAAGTCCTGGATAATAAAATTGATAGAATGCAGCTTAATCCGTGTTATATATTGGTTAATATAATTCAATAAAAATAATTGTTTTCAACTTATTATTAAGTGTTTTATCTTTTCCTTTATATTGTGCTGTTTGTGTTTTAAATAAAAATAAATTTTTCTTTTGTTATAAATGAAAATTGTGTCAAGGGAACAAAAGTATGAAGATACAATAATACATAATGTAAAAGCTTTCAAATTATAGGAAAGTGTAGGCGAAGTGCTTTACTAATGTTTGTAATAGCTTTAATGGCATACGCAATGTTATTATATACGAGAATTTTTAGAGCCATAAAAATTGTTAACTGAAAAAATTATATTATCAAATACACATTGCCCTAAATTTTATAGGTTCATAGAGCTAGGGATGATCTACAATTTGGTTGGTGTCCCTTTATGCTGATTACTAAACTTTATGCTGTAGCTAGCTCTTAGACTACATCTTATACCTTAATAGACATATAAAATATTTTATTTATAATTTCCAGCTTTACTTCGTTAAAGTCCATATTTAATGAGTATCTGTATATAAAATACTTAATTACTTTAACAATATTTATTTTAACCCCATGCCGAAATACGGATAAGGTTAAAATAAATAGATATTGTTAAAGTAATTAAGTATTTTATATACAGATACTCATTATATAAAATATTTTTTGAAACAAAAAAAGTAGAAAAATGTGAGGATTATTTTAACAATAACGAAGGCGAAAAGACAAATATACAACACAATAGTACACAGTGTAGCACAATACCAAGCAGAAGTTTGTAGAGGATGGAATAAAACCAAATGTAGTATTTTAGATAGATTATTTAAGAAGAGCTGCACCAGTATGAATATTAATTAATCATACATAGTAAGATGGAGAATATTGAACGAAAGAAATTGTTAATAGGTACTACAGTTTGGCCTGGTCAAAAGACTGCAAAAAAAAAGGTAAACAGATAGACCGAACACATAGAAGAAGCTTTCAGAGACCAGAAGGGACCAATATAACCTACAACAGCGGAAAGAAAGAAAGAGGAAACAAAAAACCGCGTTTTGTAAACTATATGGGAGAGAAAGATATTTTTATAATTAGTAGGCCAAACAATCAGAGAAATTTAGTTCACATAACCATTTTTAGTTTGCGCGGTTATTCTCATTATAACCTAAGAATTTTATTGAATTTTTAGCAGATAATACGAAATATTTTTTAATTCCAAATGGATAGCGAAATAAATAGTACTCAAGAAATTGAAACCAATTCCCAAACACGGCAAGTAGATCCTGATGTTATTGAACCAATAAACCGTAACACTGTGCATAGAATTTGTTCCGGACAGGTAAATTATTGCAAAGCATTAAATTTAAAAGTGTTGTTCTGGTTATGTTCCCCAGGTCGTATTAAGTTTAGCGATTGCTGTAAAGGAATTAGTGGAAAATGCTGTCGATGCTTCAGCAACCAATATTGAAGTGCGTTTAAAAGATTATGGCAGCGAACTGTTGGAGGTTGGTGATAATGGCAGTGGTGTACGAAAAGAAAATTTTCAAGCACTTAGTAAGCACTGAAATTCACTTTATTCTTAATTATCTAACATAAAAATGAAATATAACCTATAAACCAGATCAATATTACAGACTTGGAAAACTAGTTACAATTTTTAGCATTTTGAACTTATCTTCTGATTTTGTATACAGCTCTCAAGCACCACACATCCAAATTGCGAGAATTCAGTGATTTGGAGTCGGTGGAAACTTTGGGATTCCGAGGAGAAGCACTAAGTTCACTTTGCGCCCTGTCAGATTTAACTGTAACCACCAGGCATGCATCAGCAGAGCATGCCACAAAAATTCAGTATGATCTTAATGGCAAAATTGTTTCGGAAGTACCAGCTGCTAGAGACATCGGCACTACAGTCACCCTTGAAAATTTATTTTCATCCTTACCTGTACGTCGAAAAGAATTCACTAAAAATTTGAAACGCGAATTCAGCAAAATGTGCCAGTTATTGTATGCATATTGCTTAGTCTCAAAAGGCATCAAGTAAGTACAAATTATTAATAGTATAGCTACCTCTGAATCTATCCCTGAAGGACTCTAATAATAATAATATGCCTAATTAATTTGATTTATTCTAGGTTCATGTGTACCAATCAAACAAAAGCAGGTTCACGAAGCAAAGTTGTTGCCACAGAAGGTTCAAATACTGTTCGGGAAAACATCATAAGCATATTTGGAGCTCGGCAAATACCTTCACTAATAGAAGTTGAAATGCTAGAACCAGAAGCACATATTTTAGAGGAATATAAAATCAAAGTTGTACCTGGAGAAGAAATTCCGTTTAAATTTGAGTGCATTATATCGAGTGCTATACATGGAAGTGGACGTAGCACCTCCGACAGGCAATTTTTCTACATAAATTCCCGTCCATGTGAGCCCAATAAGGTCATGAAGCTTGTTAACGAGGTCTATAAGCAATTTAATTCGAATCAGTATCCATTTGTTTTTCTAAATATTGAAATGCAGAGATCTTTGGTGGATGTTAATGTGACACCAGATAAGCGACAGATATTTCTTGAAAAAGAAAAATTATTATTGGCGTTTTTAAAAAGTTCTTTATTGGACGCTTTTAAACATTGTCCTGCAACATATAAAGTTCAGAACTTAGATGTGACCAATAGCAAAAACACTTGCGATCAGGGAAATGCTTCAACAATACGTGGCCTAAAACGTTCATTCAAAAGTGAGGAAAATCATGTTAGAGAAGGAAATATTTTGGATCTGTTTAAAAAACGTTCAAAAAGTGATAGCACTGTTAATATTAAATCGCAAAGTATAAAACAGTCCTCCTTGATAGATAACAAAAGTTTTAATATAACTATCGATAAGAATTTGGAAATAACATCACCTGAAAAAAATTTAGATACATTTGTATCGATTGCAACAAAATTTGAAGAAACATCCGATACAGAAATTGACTCTAGTTTTAGCTTTGAACCTTCACAATCGTCTCAAGATCAAATGGATTGTGAAATCGTTTCTGAAAATACTAAAACAGAACCAGAATCAAACAAAGAGGATCCTGTACCACAACAAAATGGAGTTAGTTTAATATTTGAAGACACATTAAGCAAAAATCGCACTAAAGTTTCAAATATTTCAAATGAAGAAGTAGATAAACCCCCAAAGAAAATCATAACGGTTAGATCATCAATGAAGTACATAGAAGAGGCACTTAAATGTTGTCGACCAAAAGAAACCGATGAAGAAATTGAGGTGCGTTTTCGATCACAAATTGCGCCATCTACTAATAAAAGTGCGGAACAAGAGTTGGAAAAACAGATATCGAAAGATATGTTTAAGAAAATGGATATTTTAGGGCAGTTTAATTTAGGTTTTATTATAGCCAAATTGGAAAACGATCTGTTTATTATTGATCAACATGCTACTGATGAAAAGTATAATTTTGAGCAGTTACAACTTAGTACTGTTTTGGAAAGCCAGATTCTAGTTAAGTAAGTGTTTTTTCACTTTTTAAATGATTAACATTGCAATATTTTTAACAGTATTTATTTTTCTTTGTCAGTCCAAAGGTTATTGAATTAACTGCAGCCAGTGAAGAGATATTAATTGAAAATCTGGAGGTTTTTCGAAAAAATGGATTCAAGTTTTTGATAAATAGTGATGGTATGTATATTGTAGCTAGAATTAGAATTTAAGCCCTAAGAATTCGAAATTGTACAGGAATATTGCAAAATTTAAATTTATTTGCTTAGCCTATGTTGTACCATGGTCTCTAAAATCACTGTCACACCGACTAAAACTCAAAATTAATTAAAGATGTACAGCAAGAGCATGAAATTGGTCTATCCGCTTGTGTCTTTTTAAATAAGCGATATCCCAGTACTTAACAGAAAATTCAATACGTCCTGTATATAGGGGGCCTATCCCACAGTTTTTGCCACGGACCTTCGCATTCCTAGTTACTCCACTGCTATCATTAACAATTATTTAGTACAAATTGGATTTTACAGTCATTAAATTCAATTTATTACAAAGACGGAATATATACAGAGTGACTAGGAAAACCCCGGCCACTTTTCTTGCGGCGGTCAAGAGATGGCGCTTTAGTAAAGAAAAATTAAATTAAAGTACTGGCAACAACGCAGAATATGGGGCGTATTTAATAACTAAAACCTCTTGGATTCTGCGTTGTTGCCAGTATTTTAATTTAATTTTTCTTTACTAAAGCGCCATCTCTTGACCGCCGCAAGAAAAGTGGCCGGGGTTTTCCTAGCTACTCTATTTTGTCTAAATTTTTAAATAGAATGTATTTTTATTATTTTTCCACAATTTTCTTGTTGAAGATTTAATAATTTTGTTATTACAGCACCTGCCACCAAAAAAGTATCACTAACAGCGATACCAATCAGCAAAAATTATATTTTCGGAAAGGATGATATTGAAGAAATGTTGTTTATGTTACAAGTAAGCAATATCAGAAACTAATGTAGTGTGGTGGTCAATATATCCTTTAGTATTTAAAATACAAAAAAAATATTTACAAGTAGAAGACATTTTAAAACGGTTTTTTAATTATACAAGGAGTTTCATATAAGAGTGGCATACCAAACTTGTTTTTTTTTTAAATACAACACCCTGTATTTTTTTGCGTATTCTTATTTTCCTTTTAAAAGCCTTTGTGAATTTGTTTTGTTTTTTGAAATTCTGTTGTGGCGTCCAGTTATTCAACTTTTTTTGAAAAATTTGAAATTTTTTTCCGACTTCGCTAATAAAATCTGCACGAGCTGTATTTCCACAGATTCATCAAACTTTTTCTTTTAAATGTTAGCCAACAGATATTTTAAAATTGAATTTTATTTATTGCAATTTCTATCAATTATCAATTCCTAAGTGTAATGTGTCATAACTCGATTTTTTTAAATAGAACATTCTGTATATTTTTACATATTTGATTAGACTTTTTTATGCTCTATAAATTTTACTAGCCAATGGTGTAGCTAAAACCAATTGTTTTCGAGAAAATTAGATTATGAATAAAAAAAATCAGGTGATTTCTAGAAATAGTAGAAATTATTTCACCTTAGGCAACAAACACCCAGTATAACCAAATTGGACTTTAAAATATCTGGAGGATAGTACATGGACTTGACCGACATTTATTAAAAAAACACAAATTCAAACTAATTTTACAATGTGGTCCTCTTGGTCCCCTACAATTTTTATTTCAACAATTTTTGTGTATTTTAAATATTAAAGGAGTTATCGACCACGGCAGCCTTGTTGACTCACTCTCTATAACATCATTAACCTTTTCGCCGCGTTTGACGTATTTATGTATCATCCTTTTACCAGTTTCGATTTTTTTGCTAAATTGCGGTTGCCATATAAAACCGTCGTGCCTGAAATGAAGTGTTGGCTTTGGGGAGGGGGAAGGGAATCTACTCCGGTTTAATAATGCGGTATCCACGTGGTCGTATAATACGTGTTGGGAGTAGCAGCATGAATGTCGAAAAGTGTGGTTTGCATTAGAATCATTATTCTACTTTTATAGCCTTTCTATAAGCATTTAAAAGCATGGATATTGTGTAACAAATAATTTAAAATGTGCACAACAACCAAAAATGCTATATTTAAGAAAGCGTGCAATGTTTCAAAATTTTGCCGCACTGAGGACACGGTAGCCCCTTGAGCGTGCTGCAGTGAAAATGGTTAAAAGTAAAACCTCCAAAGAGCATCATGAATAAGTACCATGTTATAGGAAGATGTAAATCATGCTGTATGTCGTCCATCGCGAGTGCGAGCAATGTTTGCATCCAGAGCATGCCGTAAAAGTGTGATGGTGGGATGTCCTCTTAGTAAAAGTGATATGAGGCGGCTGGTTGACCATATGGGAGAAATTGACCAACCTTGGGTAAGTACTGTATAAAATTGCGTTTTTTTGAACTAATAGCAGAAGTGTTTCCTTTTCAGAACTGTCCCCATGGAAGACCAACAATGCGTCACTTAATAAATTTAAAACTTTTACAGAATTCATAATAATTTGTTTTATTGTTTACTTCAAACATTTTAAAATTTTTATTTAATTTTTTTTATAAAGAATGTATACAAGATTTGATTTTTTAAAATGATTTTTTTTAAATACTTATTGTCCTAAATATATTAAAATCACTCTCGGCTGTACTTATGATAACACCCGGCATTTGAGGATGCCAGTGCAATTCTTTAATATTCGTTTGTCCTTGATGAATGAAAAGCAGCTGTGGTGGTAAACTCTGCCAAAGAAATTATTTAATTGATGTAATAAAATTAAAAATACGATCAACTTACTTCAATTTCCTCTCCTAATTGTTCCATGTCTCTTTCCACTGATAAATCCCATAAAGCAATTTGATTATCACTTCCACCAGATGCAAATACAGCAGAATCAGTTGGATGCCAATCAACGGTTGTAACAGGTTCAGTATGGTGTTTAAAAGTAGCCACGGGCGTTTTGTCTTGAAAACGGCGTAAATCCCAAACGTGTAGGAAGCCATCATCACCACCTTACAAAAATCCACTTTACTACTACATTATTCAAGTATCTAATGTCAGACCTACCACTAACAATAAACGGTTCATTACGATTCCAACTTATAACATTTACATCCAATTCGTGAGCATTTTCTGTTGTAAGCATGCAAGCTTTAGTTGGAGGTGCTCTTATATCCCAAATACGAATACTTTTGTCCACTGAACAGGAAGCAAGAACTGTCGCTTCATTGGGCGACCATTGTATATCTTCTACTGATTGTGTATGTCCCAATAGAGGTCTCTGATCCACGTTCCAACGGCCTCCTTCTTTAGGATGCCAAATGTGTATGTCCATTTTACAATCTCCTGTTGCAAGCACCTTTAAATAAATTAGGCCGGATATTTATATTTTTTCATTTCCTAGGTATTTTTTTGATTTAGTTTGATAGAGAAATTTTCTGTTTCAACTAGTACTGTTGAAAAAAAATTTTTGACTGGTTCTTAAAAAAATCAGTTTTTACATTATTTCAAACCGGTCTGATAAGCCGGCCTGAAAAACATGCAAATAAATATTATTATTATTAAAACCGGTCTAAAGAACCGGCCTTAAAAAAGACCTGTCTGAAATAACCAATCCTAAAAAATCTGTCTAATAAACTGGTCTAAAAAACCTGTTTTAAAACGTGTGACAATGCGTACATTAAACTAGTTTTGACATAATCACTATTCACTTCAGTCATTTTTTTCATATACCGATATAGATAAGAAGAATTAAGTTTGCAGGATAATAAACGGGTTTTAAGGTGGTTTTTACAGACAGGATTTTCAGTACGGTTTTCTGGACCAGTTTAATCAAGGGTTTTTCAAACCAATTTTTTCAGGCCATTTTCAAACTGATTTTTAGAAAATTTGTAACCGACGATTTCCGTAAAAATATTAACTGGTAAACCGTAAACAAGTTGAGAGCACTAGTTTTAACCATATAAAAGTTTCTTATTATTATAAATACTAACCCCACGTTTTGCAGTATTCCAATCCATTGCAAAACCTTCTTGTTGATGCCCCGAAAATGTATATAACGGCGACACAGTATTACCAAAGTTACCTTTAATATAACCATTAAGTATCTGTGGATCATCTAGTGCTTGCAACTGCTGGCTGAAGTCCCATATATTAACTCGCCCTAATTCACTCCACGATGCTGCTATTACTGTATTGTTTAAAACTGTACACTGTAAATAAATTGCTAAATATATAAATATATTTCAAATTTTGTCGAATAAGTACCAACCCGTGTTCTATTAACGCAACCCTGATGCTTAATTAAAGCAGCAGCCATTTGAGGTTTCTTTGCTTCCTCTTCGTCCTCATCATCCGATTCTTCGTCGTCATCATCTTCTTCGCTTTCTTTGTTTGAACGATGCAAGTTTGATAGTTTCATTACAATCAAGTTATTCACATGTGTGCGAGATGCTTGTGTACCCGAAACGATATATGTTGTTAACGGGTATGTATCCCTGTTATCTCCTAATTTATCCCTGATTATATCAAAACTTAAACATGGGGCCCCAGTTTGCACCTGGTGTAGCATAACGTAAGCTGATTGATCACATACAAGTTCTTCGCCTTCTGCCAATGGTTTTCCAGGTAAGTATACGTTTGGTTTTTCTTCTTTTTCTTGTGAGGGGGCCTCTGATTCGGCTTCCTCCATGGCCTCTTCTTGTATTTCCATTTCGTTTTCCGACATTTTCAGGAACACGTGCAATTTTTGTTAGCACGATTTGACGGTAAATAATCGTGGTTATGTGGTGTTGCGCCAGTTTGGCTGTACGTCTAAATAGGAAAAAACAGTGGCGTAGAAATCGGACAAAAGAAAGGATTAAATATTTATTGAAACTAGAAACGTAAAAAATTCACATTTTTGTTTAAATTTTAAATTAAAGCAAATTATGACTATTTAATAATTATTAATTTATTATTATAAATACATTTTATATTATTTATTCTATGTAAATTAAAAAATAAAACTTGAAATTATCTAAGTTTTATATTAAAATAAGCCACTGGTTTTTATAAATTTAAAATAGATGTAATGCAGAACACAAAATTATTCGATGTAACCTTTTAAACATCGATTTTTGAACTCTGTACGTCAAATTAGTGGTCTGTGTACTGCAGTAGTTATTAATCGAGCAAAAAAAAAAGAAACAGTAAAAATGGCTTTCCAGTTCAATAATCAAGCAATAGGTAAGTGAAACATGCATATTTCAGTCCCAATAAATAAAATTTTTAAATTATGTTTACAAACAGGATCAAATCCAATAATCACAGGAGGAACTGCAGCTTTTTTAAATGCCACTGATTCCAATGATTTTACTCTTATTGGAATGAATGATAATCCTTTAGAATTTAACATGAATAAAAACAAACCCGTGTCACGGACATTGGACGACAAAGACGATTCTAGTGAAAGTCCCACAGATAAACGGGAACGGCGTTCGCGTTCAGATCGAAGAGAACGAGATAGACGAGATACGGATAAAGGGAAAGATGACTCGGACTCTAACTTATCCAATCCCCAAGAAGTTGTTTCCTTGCAAAACGGGCCTGGAATAGGACCCAATATGTGGGGTGGAATGATGAATATGGGTTATCCTATGGTCGGCATGAACATGATTGTGGACCCCAATATGATGTCTATGAATAATTACGGAATGATGCCACCTATGATAACACCTGACCCTAATATGCTAACACCAGATCCTAGTATGCTGATGAACCCTGTTAAAGAAATCATTCATTGTAAATCGTGCACGTTGTTTCCTCCAAATCCGAATGCCCCACCACCTACTACACGTGAACGCCCTCCTGGCTGTAGAACTATATTTGTTGGAGGTTTGCCGGAGAATATTACAGAAGATATCATTAGAGAGGTGTTTGAGCGATGCGGAGAAATTACAACACTTCGTTTAAGTAAAAAGAATTTTTGTCATATTAGGTTTTTATTTGAGGCTTCGGTGGACGCTGCCATTTTTTTATCTGGATATAGAATTCGTATTGGATCGAACACTGATCCTCCTAACACCGGGCGGTTGCATGTTGATTATGCTCAAGTAAGTCTTTATTTTGATTTCGTTTGTTTTAAATGACCTATGGTGTTTTGGGAAAGGCTCGTGATGATCAATACGAATGGGAATGCCGCCAAAGACAATTGCAAAGAGAACAAAGGCATCGAGAACGCATGGAAGAAGAACGCCTGCGTCCTCCATCTCCTCCACCTGTTGTTCACTACACCGATCATGAAGCCTCATCAGTCGCCGAGAAACTCAAGCTTGATGAAACATTTACCAAAGCTGTTCAGGTATTGTTTGTTTTAATTTTTGTGAAAATTTCTCATTTCTGAACAATTTTTCCTTGAAGATTTTAGTAACATGGCTGGAAAGAGGTGATTGCAGTAAACGCAATTCCAACACTTTCTACTCAATGATTCAGTCAACAAATTCCCATGTGAGAAGACTTCTGACCGAGAAAACCACATATGAAGATGAACTTCAAAAGGCTAGGGAAATTATGAAGGGTCGCATGCAAGGTATCCTTCTGCAATGTAAGTACCACTTAAATTTTGTTACTTTTGTGGGTCAGTAAGTCGCTCGGTCAGTAATAACGAACTTGTGCATCATTGAAAGTGTAGTTAAGATGTGAAGTTAGGTTCAATCATGCACATGTGGTACTGGAATGAGGTAGTCATCTTCGAGAAGTAATGTCTGCAAGACCTGTACAGAACCTAGTAGGCTTTTTTTGTTCAAAAGATTTGAGATTTTTTTTCATAAGATGGATTTTTTATATTCCATTGGGTATCTGTTTGTTGAAAATCATACTTTTATTATTCTATTTTAATTATTTGGCATTTTCAAAAAATGCACAACAGTAACTCTGATATGGTTTGAGGTTGTGTTAGAATCGATGTTAGTTTAACAGATGCAGTGTACTGGGTGCATCTTTTTTGTGTTTACGAGCAGAAATATAAACTAGGAAAGCTTTGAAATTGACACTAAGTTAATTATGATTATATGGTATTGAAGTTAGCTTCAATAGGTAGTTAGATTGTGTAAGTAGCATTTAGTGGGGGTGTTAGAACAAAAGCTGCATTTTGAAAAAAATAATTTTATTATTATTTTGAACAGTTCATTATTTTACCTGAATTCTGAAGGACTTTTTCCAGTTGCATGGGTGAATCCCTCTTTTCATGGTCATTGCTAAAGCTCAGGACAAAAGATCTTATGAAATAGCCTTCTAGGTCTCCTGAGTTGACACCTTTAGATTTTTTTTGTGGGGTCACATTAAATCTCAAGTTTATAAAACAAAACTAACTACTCTACAATGTTTACAAGTTATCGTGGCAGTCGATAAGATTACTCCAGAACAATTAATTAAATGAGTAACTGGAAGTTACAGTCATGGAACCTAGTAGAGTGGAAACGAATTCTTGGGTCCTTAGTGTCAATCAACATATGTAATTTTATAGAATTTAATGGCTAAGTAATAGTACAGAATACATAATTAAATTCTTTCCATCTGGATATTTGTTTTAGGTTTGGGAAATACTATCAAATGTTTTTTTCATAAATGCAGTCTTACCTTAGTTACTCCTCTGTTACAAACATTTTCTGTCTTAGTTGGTCATATCTTTAATGACACAAATATCATGAGCACATACTTATAATAATTAATAAGCAATTTAAAGTTTATACAGTTGCAGATATGAAATATTTTATATTATTTATAAATTCCAGCTTTACTTTGTTAAAGTCCATATTTAATGAGTATCTGTATATAAAATACTTAATTACTTTAACAATATTTATTTATTTTGACCTTGTAGTATTTCGGCATGTTTACATGCCATTGTCAAAGGTTATATGAAAAAGTAAACAGTTAGTGTTGTTATAGCAATAGAACTTGGTGACTTGATCTCGGTAATCGTCTGCAGATTTCTTGATTTCTTATTCCAAAATGTCCAATAAAGGAGAATTTAAGAAATCAATTTGCTCATTCATTAACTGTACAGTTTTTAAATGTTTATGAATTTCAGAAGCTTCTAGTATATCTAATTTACGTTTATCATCACAAAAGTGTAAACACTTTATAGTGTTATTAGATGTCATTGAATGATTGTCTTCTAGTAAGTGTTTAGCGTAATTGGATTTATGTGATTGCTCTCTTAAATTCTCCTCTATTGGTTATTTTGGAATAAGAAATCAAGTCATCTGCAGACGATTACCGAGATCAAGTCACCAAGTTCTATTGCTATAACAACACTAACTGTTTACTTTCTAATATAACCTTTGACAATGGCATGTAAACATGCCGAAATACGTATAAGGTTAAAATAAATAGATATTGTTAAAGTAATTAAGTATTTTATATACAGATACTCATTAAATATTTTAATTGATAAACTTTATTGTAAAGCTAAGAATTTGGAATTACAAAACTAATTTTTATACAAAAATTACATGACCAGTGACATCTTTGATATTTTTTTATTATATGATGTCATTCGACAGTTAATTTTTGCTCCTTCGAACTCGTGATTTTTACATGCAACTCGTTCTAGTGTTATTGCTTTTGTAAAATACAAAGATTTACCGATAAAAGCACAAGGTTTTGTTGTATTAACCTTCATTTCTTTTCTTTTTACAATTGTTTAACTTTCATACGCTTCAAAAAGCACGTAGGAGTTGGGGAGGGTTGCTTTATAGACCACACAGTGTGTTGATATAATAATTAATATCATAAGCAGAAAAAAGAGAGCTTTAAAATGAGATGCAACTCGACCCACCTTGCCTTTTTAAATTTTTGACTCGTAATGCTGGTCAATTTTTTAAAACTTAAATGTTCTTGCTCTCGTCATTGTAAATTGAGTTTTTAATTTATGGATGTCCTGTATGCTTTGCATTAACCTTAGCCGAAGAATTATTTCTTACAATAAGGCACTTCAAAAATGGAGTTGGTGATAAGGTTAAGTACAAGTTTTAAAACTTTTTTGCTAATAAACTTGAGAAGAAAGAAAAAACACTTCTAAGTAATAAGTTGAAAAAACAGCTTAAAAATGGCTCAAAACAGAATTTAAAATACAAATATGAGGGATTGTAGAAAGTTTGTAAACCAACAACGGCAAAGTAAAATTTCGCCATGAAGGTTATGCTCATGTGAGTGGAATGGTATATAGATGGTATGGAATGCTATACTAACGGTTACCATATTGTAGTGCTTGCAATTCTTGTTAAAAATATGTATATATTTAAATTGTTTTAGGGTACCTGTAAAAAATTATATATACCCGCTGTAAAAGAAACCTCGCTCAATCCTTTTTTTTATTTATTATTTATTTAAACGAATCGACATTATTAACGTAAACAAATTTAGAATGATTACATTAATTCTTGTTATTTGATCTAAATTTCAAATTACTGCACTTCTGTTTTCACCGGATATGATCCCAAATTTTTACTGTAAATGGAACAACCATGAGGCAAAATTGTTTCACGTTATGTCTTAGGAGTGCCGTGACTAAGTTTCTATGAAGTCAAATAATAATTTGAAAATTGTACAACACTAATTAACGAGCAATAGAAACATTTTATTTATTAAGTTCTAGCTTTACTTCGTTGAACTTCATTTTTAATTTATTGTAAATAAAACAATTCGTAACTTCAACAGGTTTTTTATTTTAGCCTTATACATATTTCATTACAATACCACATGATTCTTGTCATCATAAAACACATAAATTAGCAGCATACAGGTCCATGATATGTAGGGCTTTAATGGTTCCTTTAGGTAAAATTAGGTATAATATTTCGTATATTAGATAAATTGCACACAATAATGGTTATAATATTTAACTTATTCATACACTAATTAAAGAAAAAAGTTATAAATTAGCTATTCAGAAAATGTATCCAACTATTTCATCAGATAATATGATATACGCGTCAATACCATATTTTGGCAATAAATCACAAATAATTGCCAAAATTATAAACAAAACAAATATACTGGGTGAGTCAATAGTGCGTTCTCCTTCGATATTGGGTGTACCGTTAGAGATACGATAATTTTGGAAATACAAAAGTTTTAGGGTGTCATAGTATCTATCATTCAAAATTATTTTCACTTCTATAGGGTGTTTCATTTTTACGTCACAGATTATTCATAATTTTTTTAAATGGGACACCCTATATTCAACTGCATATTCGAATGCACCATCAAAATTGCTACAAGACTATATTTTTTTTTTAGAATTTGGCTGCACGGTTGCCAAGATATTTAACTTTTCTTGAGATTTACTGATTTTGCAGAGTTCCCATCAAAAAATCATTGTGACCTGCGGTTAGGAAATGAAGCAAAACTAATTCTTGTGAGTAGTTGTCAAAGTATGCCCTACCTCTTGTTACAAAACTAGCTCAAAATATCGAATACGCTGTTTGTGACAGACGGGTGAACTTGACGAAAGTGATGGCGTTAAAACTTGTTTTTTTCAAATAGAACTCCCTGTATTTTTTTTACATTATCAGTTGCAGATCTTAATTGCCTTTCATTTTTGTAAAGTATGTCCTATACCTAAATGTTACCCTTTTCGATATAATTTGACTTTTTTCCAAATATTCATAAATTTGGCCAAAAATTAGGCAATTCTTTTTTCGGATTCATCAAAGTAGTGTTGAATCTTGGAAAAATAAATCATTTCATTCATAGAAATGTAGAAGTACAATGAATAAGTAACGACAAACAATAAAATGAAAAAAAATTAAAGAACAAAAGAATAAAATTGCTATTGCAAGATATGTTCAAACTGTTCTCCATTTTGACGTCTACAAGTTCTTATTCGCTGTAAGAATGCGTTGCTAACTTTGTGTAACATATCTGCAGTGACACTTCGAAATGCTTGGCGGATTCGCTGCATCATATCTTCTCTCGTCGTGGCCTGTGTTTTATACACGATGTCTTTAACATATCCCCACAAAAAAATCTAGTTTTGTCAGATCGGGAGATCTTGGTGGCCATTGAACAAGTCCTCCTCGTCCTATCCAATGATCTCCAAATCTGGCATTCAAATATTCTCTCACTGTAAGATAAAAATAAGCGGGCGCACCATCGTGCTGAAACCATAATCTTCGACTTATATCTAATGGAAGATCATCTATCATTCTCTCTAACTCGTTTTGCAGAAAATCGTAGTACAGCGGTCCGTTCTGATGGCCGTCAAAAAAATGTGGTCCAATAAGATGTCCTCCAACAGTTCCTGCCCATACATTTATGGACCATCGATGCTGGTAATCCACTGTTCTGACAAAATTGGGGTTTTTAGTGTCGTAATAGTGACAATATTATGTTTATCAACAAACCCATTTCTATGGAAAGTTGATTCATCACTAAACAAAACGAAATCAAAAAAATTAAACTGCTGTCGCGTCTTGTTGATTACCCAGGAACAGAAATTAGATCTCTTCTCGAAAGGGGTAGTAGCTCTTGTACCAACTGAATGTGATACGGGTGGGTCTTATGTTTTCTGAGTATTCTCGACACTGATGTCTGGCTTATATTAAGTTCTCTACTGATTTCTCTAGTACTTCCATGGGGGTCCTCGGTAACATTCAAAACCACCTCCATTTGAGACTCTTCATTTGTGGCAATCTTGAGCCTTTCTTCTTTGTTGTGTGCCACATTAGCTGTTCTCTCAAATCTCTCTTTCAGTCTTTCGAAGGCAGTATGATGCGGATGTCTTCTTTCAGGATAACGCTGTGCATAAATGCGAGAAGCCAGAAGGGAATTCCTTTCGGCTTCTCCAAGAACAAACACCATATCAACACACTCCTCTTGGGAAAAATTCATTATTATACACTTCGAAACTAATAATGGATGAACTGACTTATTGATATGTATGTCAAACTCTTTTTTGTTTCGTCTCGGCATTCTTGATGAAAAGAAATATTGGGATTTATTCAAAACTGTGTGTTTTTGTGAAAATATGCTTTTTACCACAATAAGTTTCTTTTTCTATTTTGGTTCTTTACTGACTACTTTATGAAACTCATTTGGATTTCATAAAGCAACTCCTAAAAGAATTCAAAATTTTATTTTGTTAGGTTGGTGACAAACGTGACAAGAAAACCTTCACGCGTTATAAACATAACCTTCAAATTGTAAGTTCTAAAAAAGATTATTTAACGTATTTTCCGCTACTTTGCGTAGCTCGGGTGGGGTGCAAGATAATTCTTCTTCCATCTTATCTTCAAATCTTAGGTATTTTAAAAATTAAATCACTTTCAAATTGTTTGTCTAAATTTTAATTTGACAGTAGTTTGAATTGTATGAAATTACTAAATGTCACCAACAGCCACATATCAAAAACAAAAACCAAATTTTCCTAATCGATTAAATTTTTAAATTAAAATATAAAATAAGGTAATTTTTAACTTTTTTGGACCAAAATAGAAAAAATAGTATAAAATACACGTTTCATAAGACATTTAAGCGCACTTGTCCATTAGAAAACTCGCCGCAAGCGGCTCGTTTTCTAACTAGGACGCGTGCTCTAAAATCATGTCTTATGAAACTTGTTTTTTAATATACTATTCTAGCACTCTCTTGAATAACGTGTATCACATTGTCAATGCTCATTGCTTTGTTTTTTTTGTAAGGAATACTACTTTGATGAATCCGAAAGAAGAAATGCCTAATTTTTGGCCAAATTTATGAATATTTGGAAAAAAGTCAAATTATATCGAAAAGGGTAACATTTAGGTATAGGACATACTTTACAAAAATGAAAGGCAATTAAGATCTGCAACTGATAATGTAAAAAAATACAGGGTGTTCTATTTGAAAAAAACAAGTTTTAACGCCATCACTTTCGTCAAGTTCACCCGTCTGTCACAAACAGCGTATTCGATATTTTGAGCTAGTTTTGTAACAAGAGGTAGGGCATACTTTGACAACTACTCACAAGAATTTGTTTTGCTCCATTTCCTAACCGCAGGTCACAATGATGTTTTGATGGGAACTCTGCAAAATCAGTAAATCTCAAGAAAAGTTAAATATCTTGGCAACCGTGCAGCCAAATTTTAAAAACAAAATATAGTCTTGTTGCAATTTTGATGGTGCATTCGAATATGCAGTTGAATATAGGGTGTCCCATTTAAAAAAAATGATGAATAATCTGTGACGCAAAAATGAAACACCCTATCGAAGTGAAAATAATTTTGAATGATAGATACTATGACACCCTAAAACTTTTGTATTTGAAAAAATATCGTATCTCTAACAGTTGACCCAATATCGAAGGAGAACGCACTATTGACTCACCCAGTATGTGAAATAACTTTTAAAACAACAAAAATCCATTTTAGACAATTTTTTTAATGCTAAAGAAAAAACAGAGAATTTACTAAAATCAGGCATCTACAAATTAAATTGCTCGCACTGTAATTCGGTTTATATAGGACAAACAATTAGAAACTTTGATATTAGGTACAAGGAACACGTTCGTTGTTACAATTATAAACACCCGCATAATTCCAATTACGCTAAACACTTATTAGAACCCAATCATTCAATGGCATCTAATAATACTATAAAATTTTTACACTTTTGTGATGATAAACGTCAGTTAGATATACTAGAAGCAATGGAAATTCACAAACATTTAAAATCTGTACCTTTAATGAATGACCAAATTGATCTCTTAAATTCACCATTATTGGACGTTTTGGAATAAGAAATCAAGTCATCTGGACGCAGATATAGAAAACCAAGATCAAGTTGTGAAGATTTATTGTCCTATAGCAACAGCAACTGTTTACTTTTAATCTTGCCTCTGAAAATGACATGTTGAAATACGTATAAGGTTAAAATAAAAAGTCTGTTGAAGTTAAAAATTGTTTTATTTACAATAAATAGAAAAATTGACTTAAGCATAGTTACCATGGCAACACCAAAATTTCCTGGATATTATTTATACCTAGACCAACCTAAGCGAAACTAATAATTTTAAATTTTATGTCAATTAGACATTTAAATTAAAATATAAAATATAATTAAAATTGTCTTAGCGAATAAGTTGTTTGAATATATTTCTATTACAACTTGATAACTTCAAGCAAAATTTAAAGCTCGAATTATTATTACTTTTTGTGGTGGTGTTACGATTTTCTTACCGAATCTGCATACGAACAATAATTCATGCGTGGGAAATTTTTTATCGTGCATTCCAACAACGTAATCGGGCCGATTAATACGTTGTTAGATTGCTCTCAAAAAAATTTTCAATTGATGCTCTTATGAGATTATAAGTGAAAATAAAACCGTAATTTAAATGTTCTGTGCTTCACTGTGCAAGAGGTTACAGTTACTGCAAAGTTTTTTTTTTTTTTTTTATTTTATTATTTCGCGCTTCGACTGCCAGGGTCATTAGCGCAGGTGTTGATTAGACAGATACATTTATAGTTTTAACGAAAGTTAACAAATTGGTAACACTGGTTTCTGTGTTCTTGAACACGGCTTCCATGTTGTCTGGTAGGAGATTGTTTATCCTTTGTTGAGAGAAATTTGGGCACTCAATAATTATGTGTTTAACTGTTAACTGAACACTACACAGTTCACAGGTTGGAGGATCCTGACGTTGTAGAATATGGTCGTGTGTGGCACGGATATGTCCAGTTTTTAATCGGTTTAGTTGGGTTTCTTCCTTGCGGGTTAGTTGGGTCTTGAGTAACAATTTTTGTGGGTGTGTTTTTACACTACGGAGTTTGTTCCCTTCTATTGCGTGCCATGACTGGTTCCATTTATCGGTTATTCTGTTTTTTACAGCTGCCTTCATGTCAGTTGCCGTTATGCTATTCGTCGTTTGGTTTGTGGTGATTGTGCGTTTGGCCGCTTCATCGACTTGGTCGTTTCCTTTTATCCCTATATGAGATGGAATCCATATAATGATTAAACTGCTTTGATTTTCTACAAGTTGATTAAAGAGAAAGTGGATTTCGGAGACATATGGATGACCGTTGGTTACGTCTTTTATGCTTTCGATTGCACTGAGCGAGTCTACCATGAGGATGTATTTATCTGGTGGTGAATTGATTATATATTCAAGGGCTTTTTTAATAGCGTAAAGTTCTGCAGTATATATTGAACTGTTCACATTTAGTTTATAGGATTCAATGTGATTACCCACTTTAAACGCTGATCCGATTTTATCATTGATTTTGGATCCATCTGTATATATATGTTGATATTTTGGATATTTGTGGAGTATTTCATTTAGTAGCTGTTTGTACACGGCAGGAAGGGTTTGTGATTTTACGAATTGCGTGAGAGATGTGTTGGTTTCAGGAATACAAACAGTCCAGGGTGGGAGAGTTCTATTTTGTGTAAGGAGTAACGATAAGTTGAAATTTAATTTCTCCATAAGATTTTTTGCTTTACTTAGGATAGGTGGGATTAAGGTAGGTTTGATTTTGAAAGTATTTTCGTATGATGGTTTAAGTGCCTCACTATAGTTTGGGTGATTTGGATTTATTATAACATTTAGGAAGTAGTTAAGCAGCTGTTGTTCTCGGCGAAGTTCTGGGGGTGGTTCTCCTGCGATGCTGTATATACTTTGGATAGGACACGTTCTGTGGACCCCAGTAACAAGTCGTAGTCCGGAGTTGTAAATTGAATCTATCTGCCTGAGGAATCTTCGACTGCATGGTGCATAGATAAAGCTCCCATAATCAATTTTAGATCTAAGTAAGGCTTTAAATACAGTCATCAGAGTAGTTTGATTTGCTCCCCACGATTGGTGTGAAATTGCTTTCAATAGGTTTAAGACTTTTTGACAATCGTTTTTCAGACCAATAACGTGGGGACGCCATGTTAGTTTGCTGTCTATAGTTATTCCTAGGTAAGTAATTTCATTCACATATCTTAAATTAGTATTTTCCAATTGTATGGGAGGTTTAGAGGGTTGTCTTTTCCTACTGAAGGTTATGCACTTCGACTTGTCTGCAGAAAAGGTTAGACCGTTTTCTTGACTCCATTTGTGTAGTAAAACCATAGCTTTTTGTAATTCTCGTTGTATATAATTTGTATTTTTGTTTGAGGTGTATATTATTAAATCATCAGCATACATGAGATGTTTCACAGGATTTGTGAGATAATGTCCAATATCATTTGTAGCTATTAGAAATAATATTACGCTAAGTACGGAACCCTGTGGAAGGCCCTTTTCTTGTGTGTATTCACTTGAAATATGTTTTCCGAGTCTTACCTTAAATTTTCTATTTTGTAAAAAGTTGCTTATGAAGCTAACCATATTTCCTTTAATGTTCCATTCTGCTAAGGTATTTAGTGTTTTGTTAATATGGATGCAGTCAAAAGCCTTGTGGATATCTAAAAATACCGCAAGTAGCTGTTCACCGTTTACTAAGGCGTTTCTGATGTCTGTTTCTAACTTTACTATGTTATCCATGGTCGATCGTTTCTTTCTAAATCCGCTTTGGTAAATTGTGAGTAAATTGTTACTTTCTATGTGATAAGTGAGTCGTTGTGTTACCATGCGTTCCATGGTCTTGCTTAGTGTGCTTGTTAATGTTATTGGACGATAGCTAGAGGCATTTGTTTTGTCCTTATGTGGTTTGAGTATTGGAATTACTATTGATTCTTTCCATTGATTGGGAAAAACTCTATTTTCCCAGATACGATTATACAATGTCAGTAGAATTTCTTTAAATGTTTCTGGAAGATGTTTTAACATTTCATAGTGAATTTTGTCTGGACCGGGTGAAGAGTTTTTGGCCGCATTTAGAGCTGTTTCAAGTTCTAGCATGCTAAAGGGGATGTTGTATGTTTCTTCGTCCTGTATGACGACTGGTTCCGTTTTCTCCTCGTTAGCCACCGTCGTGTTCTGTGAGTCCGATCTGGATGTAGTTTGAAAATGTTCAGCTAAGATGTCTGCTATTTGTTCTTGATCCGTTGTTAGTAAATTCGGTTGTTGTTGAAGCGCCGATATTTCGAAAAAAGTTGTTCTGCCTTGGAAGCTTCGCACCTTTTGCCATACTTCTCTTACTGAGGTTTGGACATTGATGGAGCTTACAAAATTTGTCCAGGATTTCTGTTTGTTGTTCTTAATGATTTTCCTCGCCTGAGCTCTGAGTTTTTTAAATTCTACTAGATTTTCAGTAGTTTGATATTTTTGGTATCTGTTAAAAGCTTTATTTTTTGCTTTGACTGCTTTGTAACATTCCTGGTTCCACCAGGGGACTTTATATTTGTAGGGGCTCCCTATTTTAACTGGGATTGAAGCTGTTGCTCCGTCAGTAATGGTTTGTGTGATGATCTCTACATGGTCGTCGATGTCTAAGGGGGTATTGAGGAGCGATGGGTTTTGTAGAAGTTGTTGATATAATTCCCAATTCGCTTCGGATAGTTTCCATTTTGGATATGGGGTATTTATATGTCTAGGTTGGTCAGTTGTTATTGATATAGGAAAGTGATCACTGTCGTATAGATTGCGAAGTACTGACCATTTTATTACGGGGGCTAATTTGGTGTGACTAAAGGATAGGTCAATTGCAGATTGAGAATTTGTACGTGCGTTGAAGTGTGTAGGGCTTCCGTCATTTAACAAAACCAGTTGATCAAAATTTTCTAATATTCGCCCGATTACTTTACCCTTTGTGTTTGTTTGAGGGTTTTTATTATCCCATAATCTACTGTGGGCATTAAAGTCTCCTACCAGAATGTAGGGGATGGGGAGTTGATTGATTAGGTTCTCTATATCTTTATCTTCCAAATTAAAATCAGGTGGAATGTAAATGTTACAGATGGTTGTTTTATGAGGGTGCCACATATTAATGGCTATAGCTTCTAATTTGCTGTTTAAGTGTAGTGGTTCAGAATGGATATTTTGTTGAACGGCAATGCTGACTCCTCCACTGGCGTGTTGGGCTAGTCTACATCTGTTGTATGTATTGTAACTTTTTAAGATTGTATTTTTATCTACTTTTAAATGTGTTTCCTGTAAACAAAGTACATCTGGTTGATGGTCCGAGAGTAGAATTTGTAGGTGATTTAAGCGGGTGTAAAACCCATTGCAATTGAACTGTATTAACTTTATAGTTTATATTTAGAAATAAATGTCAGAGTCCATTATTTGGGACTCAGAAGCCGACGTGGTTTGGCTTGTGATACTCTTCAGTTTTTGTTGTTTGTTAATATTGTTTATTATTCTGGTGAAGCGATATTTAATTTTCCTATGTAAAGGCAGGCTGTGGAAATCTTTAAGTATTATGAGCAGTGTGTCTGTGTCTTGCATAAATGTTTTAGCTGTTTCTAGGGGATTTGGAGAGGAGTAGATATCCCTTATAAAATCGGAGAACTCTGTGTATGTGAAGTCGTATCTATTTGGATCTACTAAAAGTAGATTTTTTATAGGTTCAAGTAATTCATCAAGTAGTGGTTGTTCTTCATTGGGATCGAATTTTGCTCGTTTCGTCTTTTGTGACGGTGTTTTCTTCTTCTTCTTTTTCTTTGTTTCAGTTTCTACCTCTTCATCTGTGGATTCTACTTTTTGAGAATTTTCAGTTCTACTGGTAATTTCGTTTGTGATTGGAATTAGAGTAATAGTTGCCTCGGTATTTTCAACCGTTGGTGTCTCGGGGGTTTCAGTAGTAGTAGATTCTAACGGCCTCTTTTTGTTTTCAAGTCTGAGATGTTCGGTTAATTCATGTGGTGTTTTAGTACATTTGGAAGAAACATGTCCTAGTTCATTACATTTGAAACATTTTAACTCATCGGGTTGCACATATATGCGGTAATTTTCATTTTCGAAGTTAAGTATAATTGAGTCTGGTAGGCTGTGTGGGTCATCCTGAGGAAGTATATAAAGAAATCTTCGGAAGCTGATGATATGGGCATATTCTGTCTCGGATAGTCCTGCTCTTATAAAATAAATGGGAGATACAATTTTTATTTTAATTTTATGCAGCTCCTGCTCTATTATTTCATTTGGAATAAATGGTGGAACGTTTGACAAAATAATTTTTTTTGAGGGCGTAATCAGTCTTCGTATATTTATTTGGTTTTCTCTAATATTAATTTTTTGATGGTCACGGAGGAGTTCATCTACTACAGATTTATTTGATAGATAGATACAGATTCTTTCGTTTGATATTCTCGATGCAGCAATTATATTTTTTGGTGTTACTATTTCACCGATAGCGAAAATGTACTCTTTTATTTTTATGCCCTCTACGGAATTGAGAATAATACCTTGTTCTTTGTTAGGATATCTAAAGCCGGTTTTAGTAATGTTAGCGTATAAAGTTGTATCTACAGTATTGTCTGGTTTGTTATTTATATTTGAGATAGTGTTGACAGCTGTACCTCTTTGGCTGGAGGTTCTGCTGTTTTCCTGTTGATTATTTGCCATTGTTATGGTTTTTATGAGGGAGAGGATAAAAGCCGTGGGCTCCCGCCCAGGCAAAGGAATTTTAGGAGTACAATTTGGGATTACTACTTTATTTCTACGATTACCGTTTCTGCCTTGAATATTTAGTACGCCTAATGCGGTTTGTTGATAACTGTCACAGCACTAGTTTTATCGTACGTCCACTCGCGTTCACGGTTTTGATAGCTGCTTCTGCAAAGTTTTAAATCGATTTTATTCAAAAAGCCACTGACTTGTTTCTTTTTTTAAAACGACCGTTTTTACGATTATCATAATACCTTTACCTTGATATTTTCCTTGAATCAGGGGTAAGTATTTTTCTGGCAAACCGATATTAAGTAAATTTCACCAATACGGTCATACATGTATGTAGTGACAAAACAAATGCTTCTCTGTCTTATTTGTTAGTAGGAATTAATTTTTGTGTCTTTCTTGATTTGTTTTGATTACACCCCTGCATGAATTGAATGTAAAAAATCTAAAATCTAATTTTAAATTACCTATTACACCTGATGGAAGAAAAATAATAAGTTATGGATCCACTACAAATTGCTCTTTTTAAAGAACATATTGTTTCGTTTGAAAAATTTTCTTTTTGAATAAGTTTTCAGTAAGTGAGTTTTATCTCACACAACGTTTAAGTTACGATTTGTATTTAAAAAGTAATACTTTACTTCATAGGAATCATTTTATGAGAGTCATGACACGCTCGACTTAAAACGTGAGATCTTAAAAATTGATTTAAGCGCAACTATCATATGTAGAATTTTATGTTAATTCTAAAAATTTAAAATATATAGGGTGTTCTATTAAAAATAAATCTTGGATCATTTCCGGTAAAACCGGAAGTGCAAAAAAAATTAAAATGTACATGAAGTAATAGGAATTTATTTGTATAGTAATTACTCCAAATTTCATTTGTTTAAATTATTAAATTAAGTTAAAAAAAAGGAGGTGAGCCATGTTTTTGTCTAACCCCACTAATAACATGAAATGATAACTTAACTCTTTTCTTTAACAGGTCAAGTATTTATTGGTTTGTTTTTCTTATTTAAATTTGGTGCAGAACTAGCCGATATTTAAATTATTTTTTTAGAGCAATTTCAAACAGCATTCTTTTTATGATTTAGAATAAAAATTTATCCCTTGCTCTTTTCTTAATACGAAAATAACTCGTCTTTGGTTCTGAAAAATCTACCTAACCTGTAAATTGGCCACGCAAACAGTCTAAAAAGTTCAAATAAAGACATTTTCTCATGGAACATTCAATTTCCTTTATGGAAAAGTTTTAGTAGACTTAAAAATACCAAATTCATCGTCAACTTGAATTTTTTACTTCAACACTCTCCATTGGCCAACCATTTACTTTTTGGGTAGTTGTTATCCGTGACTGACTAGAGAATTTATTGTTCTATTAGAATCTTATCAGTAAAAATTAGGGTGCTATTTAAGAAGAAAAAAAAAAGTTGATGAATACACCTAAATACACCCAAACATACTTCAGTGCTGAATTTATTCCAGTTTTTTACAAATTTTGTAAATCAACTAAGGTAGTAGAGCTGTATATATATAGTAACAGCACTACAGGCCTGAAGGCCTTTGGCTAAAGTTTTTAACTAAAGCTTTTAACTTTTTGTTTCCATAACTTCCTGTCCTTGGCTACCTCCTTCCAGTTGTTTACTTTTAAGAGCGCTATGTCTTCGTTTACACAGTCCTGCCACGTTTTCTTCGGTCTGCCTTTTCTGTTTTTCCCATACCAATTTGCACCGTACACCTTTTTCACCAGATCACCTTCTTTCATTCGCACTATATGCCCTAGCCACCTTAATCTGCACTGTTTCACTATTAACATTATCGACTTGTCTTTGTAGCACTCCTGTAGCTCCTGGTTTGTCCTTCTCCTCCAGTTTTCTCCTTCTTTCACTCCCCCATAGATCTTTCTTAAGACTTTCCTTTCCCATATTTCTAGCTTTTTTCCATTTCTCCATCTGTCGCCCAGGTTTCTGCGGCAAAAATTACTGTCGGCCTTATAATAGTTTTGTACACACATTCTTTCACTTTTCTGGACACATTTTTATTTCCTAGGAGTTTGCTATATGCACCTACACATCTTGATCCTGCAGCTATTCTTGTTATTATTTCATCCTTATACCCTCCCTGCTTTGTAATTTTCACCCCTAGGTATTTTGCCTCGTTTTGTGCCCTTAAATGCACTTCTCCATTATTCGTTTTAACTGTTAGTACTTCATTTTCTGTATTGTCGTTGCTTCCCATGATCATGTATATTGTTTTCCTGTCGTTTATTTCTAATCCAATTTCCTTCGCTTTTTCTTGTAATTTTTCTACTAAATTTTTAAGCTCTTGCTTTGTTCTACACAGAAATACAACATCATCCGCGTAGGCGAGGCATTGGTAGGCATGTCTTGGTATAAAGTAGTTTGTTTTTATATTGCTTCTTCTTAATAGCGCCTCTAGTACTATGTTAAAGAGGGTAGTAGATAAAGGGTCCCCTTGCCTTAGTCCTACGTTACTAATGAAACTTTCTGATGTTCTTCCTTGGAATTTTATCTTGTTTGTTGTGTTTTCTAATGTTTTTTGTATTAATTCGGTTATTTTGTTTGAAAACTTCAATTCTATTAATGCTCTTATTACTTCCTTTCTTTTGATTGTGTCGTAAGCTTTCCTAAAGTCTATGAACAGTGCTTGTACTTTTATATTTTTTCTATTACACATTTCTTCAATTTGTTTTATCACCCAGATGTGATCTACCACCGATTTACCCTTTTTAAATCCACATTGATAGTCACCAATTACTTCTTTGGCCTCTTCCTGTACTCTTTTATTGATTAGGCTTGTGAATATCTTGTATATTACGTTTAGAACTGATATTGGTCTGTAGTTTTCAGTAACTTCTGGGTCCCCTTTTTTTGGGATTGGGTTTATAGTTGCCGTAGTCCATTCTCTTGGTATTTCCTTTTTCCTCCACACATCTCGGACCAGCTCGAAAACTCTGGCCGTCACTTTTTCATCTGCGTATTTTATTAACTCTATCTTTATCTCGTCTTCCCCTGGTGTTTTGTTATTTTTCATTTTTTTAATTACGTCTGTAAATTCGTTCCACGTTGGTAACCTTTCTTCCTCTCTCTCTTCTGTTTCAAGCCTTTCTGCTTCTTCTTCTTCCTCTTGCGTTATTAATAGTGTCTTGTAAAAACTTTCCCAAATTTGCATAATCTTTTCCTCTCCCATACATAGCTGGCCTTGAGCATCTCTGAGTCCACAAGTGACTCTTGCGGAGTAACCTGACTTTTCTTTTTTTAAACTTTTGTAAAATTCTCTTGTATTCTTGTAGTTGAAATTTCGCTGTAATTCTTCCATTTTTTTATTAAACATCTCTCGCTTTTTTCCCCTACATGTGCTATTTACCTTGTTTCTCACCTCTTTGTATGATCTTCTTGTCTCCTGGTTATTGTTTGCCAGCATTCTCTTTTTGGCTTCCTTTTTCTTCCTAATTAATCTTTCACACTCTTCATCAAACCAGTCTGTTTTGTATTTGCTTTTTTCTTCTTGTATCACCTCTGCACTTTTTCCTACTACCTGCTTGATTATCTTCCATTCCTCTTCTACTGTCTCTGCCTTTTCTGTTGACTCAATTAATTCTTTCGATTTGTCTTGGTATTTCTGCCTTTCTACCTCATTTCCTAGTGCACTTAGGTTCCGTTTCTTTTTCTTTATAATTTTTTCCCTTAGTTGAGGTTTTTGTTGTTTTAATACTGCTTTTACTAGATAATGGTCGGATCCTATTTCTGCCCCTCTGTACGTTCTTATTTTTCCTATACAGTTCATAGTCACTTTTGTAATCATCATGTGGTCAATTTGGTTTTTTGTTACATTGTCTGGGTGAGCCCAAGTCATTTTGTGTATGTCTTTTCTTTCATTCCATGTTGTAATATTTATCATGTTTCTGCTCGCCGCAAAGTTTACTAACATTTGCCCATTCTCATTTGTCTTATTATGTAGGCTTTCCCTGCCCGTTATTAACCAGTTCTCTTCTTCTTTTCCAATTTTAGCATTCAGATCACCTGCCACTATCTTGATATCAAAACTTGGCATACCATCTAACAGTTGTCCCAGCACATCATAAAATTGTTCTTTGGTCTCAATGTCTTTGTCATTGGTTGGTGCGTGTACATTTACTATTACGTATTTCCTAAAAACTCCTTTAATTCTTATATAGCTTATTCTTTCGTTTATTACCTTGTAGTCTGTTATCATTTCTTTTATATCGTCTCTAATTAGGAAGCCTGTACCAAAACTGCTCTGCTTGCCGCCTCCATTAAACCAGTAATAGTTATCAATTTTTGTGGTTGAAATTCCTTTGATATGCGTTTCTTGTATCATTAATATATCTATTTTATTTTCTGCTGTTTCCTTTACTAATTGTTTTACCTTTCCTTGTTTGTTCAAGCCTTGAACATTCCAAAAACCTATTATGAGATTGCTATTCTTTGTTTGCTTATTTTTATTTTTTATCTTATATGCTTCTGATTTCTCGTTATCCATGTGCCTTGCCTTGTTCGTCATCTTGCTTGTTTCCGAAACCTTAGTTGCTATTAGTTTTTTGCTGTTGTCTGATCCTTCTGTGTCTTACGCTCCTTCCCCGTTATCTTACTTTCTTCGTCTTTGCCTACCCCGCTTCGACTAGGAAAGTAGAGCTGTAGCTTTCTAAAATCTAATATTTCGGTGCTGATTTTGGTATAAACTTATCGAAAAGTCTAATCTCAAATAAGTAGCGGATTGTAGTATAACAGGAAGACGTCTTGCTAATTATTATACAAGAATTCAGGATTTATTTCTTACTGGAGGGCGATTTTTGTATAAAATGTTACTAATCATAACATTTAACTCAATGTTTTCACGAAATGTAGAGACTTAAAAAGAAATAGTTCTGTATAAAATCAAATCAAGCTTATTTCTCTTGTTGTGTCACGCTGAACTCTCTTATTGTTTTTCATGGCCTATATTGAAATTACAAGCTAAGTAAAAATATACAAAATTCCTAATTACGATAGCTTTAAGAATTCGAACCTTTCAGTACATTGGCATTGGCACTGATCACCTTAAAATGTGTATACGAGAGTAAGTGAAATTATTTGTATTTTGGTCTGGTATACCAGAACCTAAAGTGGAAATATCAAATGAGAAAAATGAGGACAAGGTAAAATGAAACTGTAAATCTGCTTCTAATGGGTTGTTGCTGCAAATGGGCTACTTATATAGGATGTCTAGTCAGATCTTTAATCGACCTTGAATACGGATTGGGAATCGGCAGGGTTATTTGCAGCTAATCATGCAGGTGAGTTTTGAAGACTTACGTTGGAGGGGGCCGAGTCTTATTTATGTGATGAGTAGGTTTTGTATTTTGACAACAGGTGTCTGTGGTTCTGATTGTATTTCTGAGAAGGATTTCAAGCACTACATTATGCCATAAATATATCTAAATATTTGCAGTATAACATTTATTTGGGGCTATAAAACATTTTTTCTGTGCTGTATGGTAATAGTTGTTAAGTAGGTACAAAAATTTGCCGCTTGCACAAGAATACTGGTTTCTTTTTCCACACACAGAGAAAAATAAGTAGAGTAGCTACTGCCGCCATCTGTTGGTGAGGCTTCTTATGTAACTGTGCATTTCAAACAAATGAAACTGTACTGAAGTGAATAGTAGTATATAAATTCTTAATGGTTCTGTCATTTAATCGTATATTTGCGTGTGCCTATCAGTCAGTCAGATCGAGCGTGTATTCATGGCTGCCTGCCACAAGAAGGTTTGGGACCATTTCACCAAAGCACAGAGAAAAAACATCGAGTTGTGGAAAAAGCAATCCATGGTACGTACATTTCAGACTTTATAAACTAGAACCTTGGTGTGAGAGGTATCACAATGTTAATTTTTCACAAATTCACATGGTTTTCTATTTTATAAAGTCTGTGATATTTGCATGCATAGGAACTTGAACTAGGATTACACCGGGCCATCGGAAAGTATTGCTAAAAGTCTTTAGATACCAGAAAATATTTAATTAGATTTAAAACTGAAGTTAAACTTTTTCCATTGTTTTCCAGTGTGATTTTTCCACAGTTTTAAGTCTAATTTTACTGTTTACCATTAAACCAGGCAACGTCAATTGTTTTGATAAGTATATTTAAATTTCGTTCGTAAGAAATACTCGACTGGTGTAAATGTTACGAAGCAATATGTTAATGTTTTATGCTGAAGGTAAGCTTGCAGGTAAGTTAGTTGACCACCATGAAATCCTTCAGGAATGGATTTTTTCTACAATATTAAGATCTCGATGGAAAAACAGTACATTTTGCTGAAATTAATTAATCAAATTGACCGAAATTTCACTAACCAAAATTAGTAAGCTTTTCTTTTAAATTAGCCTCTCGTTATTTAAATCCAATAGTTTTCCTTATGTTAGTTAAAACTTGGTGCTAGTGATAGTTGTAAATAAGGTATAACTTGCTGGTGATTGGTTTGCATGTGAGATATGAAATGAATTGGTCACCGTTAAAAGTGTAGGTATTGTTTTTTAGTCGGCCGCTGTCTCGTACAAGGCAAGGTAATGTTGAAGTTTTGAGCACATAGAATCCAGCATAGACACACAAGTTGTATATATTGCTATGATATGAGGCTATGTACTTACCAGAAAAACAATTCTTTAAATGTCTTCAATTTACGCAATAACTAATTATATTTTATACGAGACTCTTTTATAAAATTTCTCAGGGTCGTTATTAAGCTTGGGAAGAAATGTTATTAATAAATAAGATTCAAAAAAAATACACAAACCAATATCAACGTTACAACAGATTTTTATTTAAAAGTCAATTTGAGGTTAAATTTTTTAAAAATCAAGAAATTTCTCTACTGTTCTTAAAACTGAACACTTATCTTTGTTTCTTCTTTATAAAGATATCCTTAACTCGACAATCGTTGAATGATAAATTCCCTCTTCTCTGGTTTGCAGTTTCCACAAAAACCCCAGCACTCGCCTTTAGTAAGAATCTTCCTCCGCTGTTGTACCAATATGTACTCGACTTATTAATACTTGGCTTTTTCTACCATGATAACTGTAAACTCGTTCTGGACCACTTTTATATTATTATTCTTTTGGATATTTCCAAAATTAGTTGAGAAACACTTGTATCCGTTTTGTTATAGCTTCTATTTGATTCAATACCACTATTTTATATCATATAACTCGTTTTCTTTCTCTTTTTCTTTCAGAGAATGAAAAATCCTGGGTCTTTGTTTTCAGGACGAGCCGTACTAACTAATAAGTTTTCACTTGCTTTTGTCTTCTCTCTTGATCTCCAATTTTTTTAAAACAAATAAATCTCATGAAACAATGAGTGTTCTTTTTATACATTTGTCAAATTGACATTCACATCCATAACCCCCACAAATGACATTTAACGATGCACAAAACAAGTAAGTCTAAAACTTCATGTATATTAAACCTTTTAAACATTTCTGAACTAATTTTATAATTAAAATTAACATAAACAATAATCATATCAATTTGATTGTGTTCTTCTTTCTTTCAGAGTAAACAAAACTTCACAAATATGAAAAATATAAATGATATAAAAATAACCACATTATTTGAATTTTAAAACAAGAAATTACAGTAATAATACGCAACCCCGAGTTTGTAAGTTTGAATACCAAAACCTTACAGTCTTCACAAACCTCCAATCGTAAATTAAATTATAACAAGCATCCCAAAAACTGGCTTCCAGGAATTACAATACTCCAGTCAAATCAAACAACTCCAAATATCATAGCAATATTTATCTGTTGGTTGTTGCGTTTTATATGTATAAATTATTAGAATTACTGTTATTTACCACAGTTGACTGAATAGAGTGTAGTGCCTCAGACTATTTTACCTTTTAATTAATTTCAGCTATTTATTTCACATACAAAATTATACAGTCTGTAACAAACCACCCACACACTATCATTTACTTAAACTATTGAGCGTAGATAGATGAGATAAAAAATTTGTTACATAAATCCTACATTCAGTAAAAATATTTATAAATTTTTTGGGGCTCAAGAAATGGTAGTTTGGGGGGGGGGGCTAATTTTTATAAATGGAGTTGCCATTTTGTTCCGGTGAGAGATATCGAAAAACTTTAAATGCTAAAGTTGTTCAGTTTAATTGGACCTTTACAATGAGGTATCGCTTGACCCCTCCTAGCATTTAAGATTTTTGGGGTAATGTCGTTCCCGCTCTTTTGCGGAGGAGAGGAGGTACTAACATTTATTTTTTGTCATTATGTGGTACATTGTTGGGAAGGTAATTTAATGGACTTTATTGATCAGCGTCAATTTTCTTGGTGCATTAGTTCATGTGCGATTGTAAAAAGGTTTATGTAATGGCCGCTCTTTTGATTCAATTGGCCGCCATTTTGAAACGGTTTAAAGAATCGATATTTTGTTTTTTCTTTAAGTTATTAGGTTTAAATAGACCTTTTAAATGAAGTATGACTTGACCCATCTTTGTAATCGAGAAACCCCCATAGCCTCTCTTAAAACTACCCTTTCCGGAGCCCCAAAAAATTTATAAGTTATTTAAATTGAATAGCTCTTGTACAATTTATATAACAAATTTTGTATCCCATCTATTTAGGTTTAATAGTTTAGCCGTAAAAGATAGTGCATGGGTGGTGGTTATATCCCGTATTTAGAATAAAGAACAAAGTAAACAATTAATTTTAACAAAAAAGTTTTACATAAACAAATTATTTCTAAGAACAATGGACAAGGAGCTTGAGCTGGAACTTTAGCAGGTAGGGGTCGCATAGATACCGGGCTGGGGGCTTGCACTTCCTGGTGGCAGTTCTTGCAGGGCGCTGCTCCATTTGAGAAGTGTTAGAGGGGTTTTTTGTTACCTGGTGTAGCTGTTGCATTGCTCTTTGCTCTAGAAGGAGCTTGAGGGATGGATAGCTTTCCAAGCGTTCGATCTAAAGGCGAGTTGGAGCTTTTACAGGAGCTGGGGGCTGATTAGCTCTGGAAAGGGGAAAGCTTTGTCGAGACCTGATGGAATTGCTACAGGGGTCGTGGTGCTGAGAGGACTTTATTGAAACCTGGTGCTGGAGCTCGAGCACTAAAGACAAAATTTTCAAAAAATCGTAGCGGCCGCCATTTTGAAGATAAAAAGTTGGGAAAAAAAGCATTGGATTTGCCCTAAAGTCTTCTATCGGATTCTGTTTGCAAATTTATAAAATTTGGTTACACAGGGAAATGCTACGAAAAAAACATGTCTAACTTCTGCTTGTGGTTTTGAATTTTTTTTAAAACCTTATTTTTCCGATGCCTTTTCGATACACCCTCACATTCCAAAGGTCATCATAATCGGCTACCCACCCTACAGTCATATATTTTTTAAAAACTACTTTTTTTTTGTTTCCTGGAAGTCGAAAACAGGTATTTCCGTCAAAATCTCTATTACAAACATTTTCGTGAAAGCATAGGAAAGTAAAAACAAAATTTTATTAAATAAAATTATCGTCTGAAATAAAAGTGAGATTTCACTTGAGGTGTTAGGCTTTGTGAAATTTTACAGAGTTTCAAACATCCTAGTGTGAAAAGTGAAGTTGTCAAAAAAAATAACGCTAAAGCAGATCAGCAGGTGAAGTGATTCCAGATCTCGTGGGCACAGTAGACGTTGAACCTGCCAAAGCTGGACTACAAAAATAACCTAAAATTATCGGCATCAGTTCAAAGCATAATTCTTCTCGTAGTTTTTCTGAAAAGTTACCGCTGTTGTACTATAGCTATAGCTGTATAGCTTTGTTTGATAGATTACAAATATTTTACATTTTGCGCCTTGAGTAACCTACATTTTGAAGTTTCACTTTAAACGCTGTTTAACAGACCCTTCCACTTATTGTTGGCTCCGCCTTCGCGCAGCTGGCAGACGATGAGGTATTGCAGGTACTCTGAAATCAATTAATTATTGAGTGGCTGTATTGAAATGAGGTTTTCATCTTTAGAACTCAGTTTGAGTAAAAATAGTTCATTACATTATTTTTTGGACAGTAAGTTTATTAATAGTGTGATATTACTAGCAGGTAAGGGTTTACAGGATATGGTAAGGGGCGTATTTTTTTTATTATTATTAGCTGACACTCATTTATAATCTAACGTGGAGAAACATCAAAGAAGTGCAGGTATTTGTATTTTTTTTATTAATTTTAAAATTACGGTTTACAATTTCTTTCTTGGAAAAGGAACTCCTGGAGACATCGACTGGATTTACATTTATTTAGGTGAGGTTTTCATCAAACATAATTGCATAAAGTTACTTGCTCATTTTGATGTTACAATATTACTGTTCAATTTTATATTGATTTCTGTCAAAATGTACTGTCTTCCATAATCAACTCACACTTGTGGCACCTGCATAATGGACGATAAATTCTTGGTGATAACACTTGTGGTAGTGAAGCATTCATATTAACAAGTTGTGTTGAATTGGTTGTTTTTTTTCAAGTATGTAACACTTTTGTGATTTATAGGAATTAAAGAATGTGCAATTGGATGACGAACCACAAAGTGAACGAGCTGATGATGAAATGGAAGTATCCGATGGAGAGGAAAGTTCGCGGAAACGTCCACGCACAGATATTCATTATGAGGAGAGAAATAGTCTGAGAGAGGAAAATGATAACTTGAGATGTCAAATGGAGGCTTACAAGAATGAGGTAATTATTAAGATTAAAGCGGTGATTGTTCCAATTTTTAACATCCATACGACAGTTTTCTTTAACTTTTAACCGACAAATTATTCTTTTACAATACCGAGTGTCAACAGAAGCAGTCTCACCGTCTTTATTTTCTTATTTATTAATACAATGTAATAAAATTTTTGGAAGTTATTATGCCGTCCATTCCATTTTTTTTATACTTTCGGTTATATTGATTTACATTTGTTTTATTAAATTTGCAATATGTCCTAATTTATAAAAAAAATGAAAATGTTTTCTAAATAATATTCTTTAGCGCTGTTTAGAGATCAGATAAAACTTATGGTAGTTTTAAGCTTCTTAATTTGAATATTTTTAGATTAATCCAATGGTGTCCGTTATGTGTTCCCAAAATCGATGCAATGCACCAAATATGCTATACTCGGATATACAGCCTGAGTCAGAAGATACAGTATTTAATATATTTCTGCTATTTGAGAAGATAGGTAAAAAAGTTACCATTGAAAGCTGTACGAGCCGACACGTACTATAAACTGACATGTGAAAGTCCGATAAAAAAATTATTCAAAAGATAATACATTTCACCAAAAATTGCAAAATAAAATTTACACTGTATAAATAAGCGGCACCCTAGTAACCCTGCTTGTTTGCGGTTATAAGAAACACAAGTTGCACTAAACACTACTGTGCCACCTACCTTTGTGAGAATGTCAGTTCTATGCCAATTCAACTACTTCTCCAATTTACGGGGGCCTCTTTAACTCTGGTGTCTTCTGATATCAGGTTCGCAGGTTGAAAAAGTCTGCCTTTTCTAGCACTAACAAGATCACGGGGACAAAGCACCTTTGTTCACTGATGGTTATTTATAACAACAACTTTTTGTTTTTTTACCGAAAAAATGGCACACTTTCTTAGGTAAGACACATGTGCCAGTGCAACTCAAAAAAATTCATTAAATAAAAACGTTGAATACGGAACACTGCTAGTTTTGTAAAAAAGTAAGAAAGAAAAAGTTCGACGCCTCTTAGTGGACAGAGAGAAAACTTTATAAAACTGATGCGTTCGCGAAATTCTTTTAGTCATCATAAAGACATTACATCATTAAATGACGTCTAAAAATTGTATACATAATATAGAATAAAATAATAAATTGACATGACTGCTATTCTTTTATCGGAATTAATTACATTCAGATGTAAATAATTGATGTTTTACCCCAAAAACTAAAGCACAAGAGTGCGCTTTATGCTACGTTTATACCAACGAATGGTTACATGTTCCATCTCAAGGACTATTTTTTATTGTAATTTTATGATTCACGCATCCGCCATTCGCCACACTAATGCCACATTATTATTAATTATTGTCAAGTGTGCTCTGACAAGCGGGTGCGGATATACGTGCGCTCTCTTTTGTCAGGTAGCTGCCTTATCAGTCGATATGTGCAGTATGGTTTTAGTCGACACTACTATCATAAACATCCCGTTAGATGGCAGCATTTTCCAACTTATAAAATTCGTTTATTGACCTCAAAAATTCTTTTATTGACGTCAAAAAATCGTTTACTTACGTCAAAATCATTACTTGACGTCGACAATTTATTCATTGGCGTTAAAAATAATTTACTTATGTCATAAACATTACTTGACGTCGAGAATTCATTCATTGACGTCAAGATATCTTTTGTTGGCGTTAAAAATCATTTACTTACGTCAAAAATCATTACTTGACGCCAAACAAACACTCATTGACGTCAAAAATTAATTTTTTTGCGTCAAACATATATTTATTAACGGAAAAAAAAAGTGAACCCAAAATAGATCCTTGTGGGACACCTAAATTTATCACAGCAAGGTCCGATTCAAACTTTTTAATACATTTATTATCTGAGTAAGTTAAACAAACATATTGTTTGCCATTTGCGCAAGCATGAGATCCCCACTACTCCTTGTTCTGCTCTATTTAGTTTTAGTTTTGTTTATACTACCTAAAAAAAATGTAATACATACCAATAGTTATTAATGTATCTGTTTTAGGTTGAGGTTATCAAAATGGATTTGAAAAAAGAGTTAGAAGACAAAGACAAACAATTTAAAATGCTCCAAAATACGTTGCAAGGCATGCAACAACAATTAATAGATGCAAAACGTAGACAGACCGAAGAAGAAAATAAAGTAAAAGAGTTACAAACAAAGCTGCAAGTTATAAATGAAGGTAAATCCAAAGCAAATTCAGAAAAAGACATCGTCACATTGGACGATAGTGAGCCGGAACAGTCAGAATGCACCACCATAAGCGAGACCACAAGTGAAGTGGCGGCCCCCTCTGTTCCACCCGTATATGAGCGAGATGCTAAATTAGTTGGAATAATATCGGCCTTTTTAAATGTGCATCCATTTGGTGCCGGTTTAGATTATATCTGGTCGTATGTTAGTAAATTAGAATCAAACTTAAAGCCATCCGATATAGAAGTGCTTATGACAAGGTTTCCAACAGTTTTTAAGCAAGAGTTGATGGGTATTGGTGCTAATATCGAGAGGCGATGGCTCTTCAATGCTTTTAATTCTTCAGATGATTAGGCGACACGTTTATTGTCATTCAGAACTGTTTCATATTTTCGTCAGTTTTGTTACAGTAGTGACACACATACTGTGGTGTTTTGTGATTTACATGTGCAACATATCATTTTAATTGCGGTTGGAACTATAAATTTTATAGTGAGCGTATTTTAATTTTGTATAGGCAAATGTAAGTTTTAATTAAGTATAATTATATTTACGTTTGAGAATTGCTCCACTGTAGACGATTTATGCCTTTTGATTTTTTGAAGGCACTACAAAATATACAAATAATATAAATAAAAAGATGTTTTTGTTGTAGTTTACGGGAATCAAGGACCTTTATACACCCCTACTGTTTTTTTATATTTTTTTTAATGATTCGAATAAAAGTTTCTAACAGAAACTCGCAGTTTGAGCTACAGTCGACAATTTTATACTTTCGGTTTAAGCGTAATTTTTACTTTCATATACTTACAGTATAGGGAAGTATTGATTTCATGAAAATTTTTGAAATGGAGATTTTGCCGAAAAAAAGTGACTTTTAAAAATGTTTCTATGGGTGGGTAGGCAGATATGTGCGCTCCATAAC
Organism: Ctenicera cuprea; assembly: GCA_958336395.1. Classification (NCBI taxonomy): domain Eukaryota; kingdom Metazoa; phylum Arthropoda; class Insecta; order Coleoptera; family Elateridae; genus Ctenicera; species Ctenicera cuprea. The sequence continues at coordinate 11,638,886 of OY284495.1, read as the reverse complement.
TCCCAAACGGATGGCCCGATTTAGATGAGAATTTTTTAAATCTAAACACGAAATCTGATAGAAGAGCTCAGGGCAAATCCAAATTTTGTACTCTGAACTTTCTAGCATTAAAGTGGCGCCCGCAACAAATTTTTGAAAATTTTCACGTTAGCGCTGCATTACTTAAAAACGAGTTGAGTGATTGGGATCAAATGTTTTATCCTATAAGTCCTTAAGAGACACAATGTTATTATGCACAAAAATTTTCGGAAAGTTAAAAACTGAAGTAAAAAATATTTTCAAAATTTTGGAAATTTTCAAAAAAATATTACTCAAAAACTGGTCACTCAATAATTTAAAAAATTGTGTGAACTCATTGAGCTAGGAATGAGCTACAATTTAGATTGTGTCCCGGCCCGCAAATTTATATGTGACGCCCTCCCATTAGGGAGACTAATTTCGGAGTTATAAGTCGAAATTGTGTATTGCAAACGTTAATTAATTAATTAAAGCTGCAATTAAACCGGAAGTTTACCAAAATTTCTACCGAATAATAGAAAAATATCCGTTCTTCATCGTTGTGGCGTCTAAAATTGACGTGCTAGGAGATGTACGAGGTTTTCAGTTTTCCTATGTTATCTGCCTATGTTCATCTAGTCTTGAGACACATTGCATATTATTTAAAAATTTGTCAGACTCCCGAATGAAAGGTGGACGCCTTTACCACCTCTTGGTTGTAAATTATAAACAAACAACACATTAATTACACACAATTATAAAATTGGTGTTTGTTTATTACCGTTAAGGTGATACATAAGAAAAACAAAAAAAAATCTAGTATATAAAAAATTATTTACCTTTAAAAAACAACATAAGTAAACATTATTTCTTTTTCTTCTTTTCTTCTTTGCCTTTCTTCTTGGGTTCCGGTGTAGTAGGGGGAGGTAGAGGTGGTTCGGGTTCGGGTTTTGCTTCTTCTTCTTCCTGCTCTTCTTCTAAAAAAGTATATTGAATTCTGATTATTTTATTAGTCTTTTGATGTCATTGATTTCAACAGGTCCTCTGTAAAAGCAAATTAAATGTAATTGTAATATGCAACAACAGTGGTACTTTTTTTTTTTTTTTAATTAGCCTGCCAACCATTTTAGTTGCACCCTGTATATTATATAGAAACCTATTAGGGCTACAACGTTCTTTTTTTTTAGTTCTGTGTGAATTTTATCCCCTTTCATTTTAGTTTAGCTCAGTTTTACATTGGATACACTCAAAAAGAGCTATTTTCGAAAAACGGTCGAAAATGCATTATTTTGAGAGGTCATAGCTTAGACATATTAGTGCTACAGAGTTGTTATTTTTAGATTTACAGGAAATTGAGCGGACTTTAACTCATATCTGGACCACTTTTACGTAGGATCAAGGACAATGGTATTTCAAGAAATCGGGAAAGTGCGATATTTGGGCCAAAAATTAAGGAAAATTGGGTTTTTTTGGAAGGGCGTATTAGAGCTAGAACATGTTTGTTTTAGTTTTACACAAAATTTTATCAGCTTTTTGTTTTCTTAGGACTACTTTTAACATGCGATGCAATGGAAACGAACAATCCATGATTTTGTGATTTTTCGCAGTTTTTTCAAAAAAACATTTCTGCAATCTTGATCAAATTAGAATTCACAAACTCAGGGTCTGATTTAGACGCCCAAATAAAGTGTTTAAGCAAACAAAATTCCATTCCTGATTTATTTCCCTACAGGCCCCTATTTTTGCGGTGTGATGACTGGACTATTAATGAAACTTGATCAAGGGTTACCATAATTGTTCATGTTTTTTAAAATGTCATTTTTAATATGTAAATAAACATAGAATAAATATTTAATGACTTGTAGAAAGTAATAAGAGCCTAAAGGCCGGATTTATATGCTCTAACAGTGTTGCCAGATATGTTTTTTCTAATACAATAAGAAAACATATCTGGCAACACTGTTAGTGTCATTAATAAAAATTTAATTTATATGCAAACAAACAGTGTTGCCAGATATGTTTTTCCTGCTGGCAACACTTTTATTGCAAGAAAAACTTGCCTTCCACCTCAGGGTCAGGTCCAACAGTTTCAATTTTAATAACATGGAAAAATTCGGTCTCGGCAGTGATAACATGTTGATCCATAAATGTCGTAGACGTCGTTTCTGTTTTTCCTTTTTCCATTAATTCCATTTCACTTTCTGTGGCAATTTGCTGGGCACTTTTAGCTTTCATTTTGAGCCGAAGCTCTCTGTTGCGAGCTTCTAGGATTTTCTCTCGTCTGCTTTCTCTTTCAAACATCTACGGTCAATGTATTTGTTTTTAGAAAGGGTCTAATTACACGTACACGTAGGGTGTAACAAAATTGTACTTACAGCAGTTAATAACATTTTATCGTTCTTGTTACTTGAAGACAAATTTTCACTAAATTGTACAAGATAGGTAGTTCCCTTCTGATTACCAACAGCCACCAAGCGACCCATATCATGTGTACGTAAACACTTTAGCGGTTCATCACAAACTTTCACACCTAAACAAGCTTGTTTTTGCTGCTGAAGAATGTCCCATACGTCTAAAGTACCATCAGCGCGTGTTGTAAAAAATACTGAATATCTGAAAATTAATTTTCAAGGGTTTTTAAGAGTTCTTAAATAAATGACGCGAATTTCTAGACACCTTGTAGGACTCCAGGCACCATCAGTAAGCATAGGCTTATGATAACTGGTCCACATAATAGAACTTTCTCTGCAATCTTCAGACCAGATTCTAGCCGTCCAGTCTCCGATAGAAAGAAAATTCTTGACAAATGCAGGATTACGTTGCAGTGCCAAAACGGGACCCAAGTGGGCACTGAATTTAAGAGCCATTTTTTCCGAAGGTGATTTACCTTTGCGATTACACGATATGACGATGCCATGCTCCGTGCCTACCATAAAGCGTGTGGGTATGGTAGATTCGTACTCTAAGCATGATGCGCCCATTGCTTTCTCTATAATTTGTCCTGGGGAACTTAGTATGAGGGTTTCTAAAGGAGCGCTTAATTTTCTTGTGTCCCACCTGGAAATATTAAGGGAATAATGGTTTTCTACCAAATTTTAGACGTACCATTTTACTTGACCGTCTGTGGATGAACTAAAAAATTCTGTTCCAGACTTAGAATTGATCCATAATACGTTATGTACGGGATCGCGATGGCTTTCTTCAATGACGCTCAATTCTACTGGTTCTGAACCACGACGGATATCCCAAACTGCAACTTGTCCATTAAACTGACCGCTTACTAACGAGACTGCATCTTTTGGATTGTACTCCAAGCATACAATAGGAATTGTGGGTTTTAAGACCAAAAGAGGTCTGTTTGGGTTTTCTACAAAAAGATTTATGTTTTAATTAGGTACTTCCAATTTTTTACTTTCTTGTAGGTACGTCCAGTCTAGTGTTAAAGATGAGTTTTAAGTTTATGAAAATTTTTGTTTCGATATTTTATTTTTTCTCTAATGCCATACCCTAAGCAAGCAGGGCGTTGGCAACTTCTCGTCTATGTCTTGTGTTTGGTGTGCGGAGAAAGATATTTTGAATTTCCTGTGGTTCGGAGGCAATGTTAAACAACTGCTTTAAGAGATTCAAATATTGAATGTATACAATGGCCAGCAAAAATCCCGGACCTAAATCCCATTGGCATCTCTGGGATCAATTAGGCCGAAAAATTGGAAATGATCGTGCGCCACTACTTCATCTTGAGTAGCTGTCTAACTTACTAATACAAGAATGGCATCAGATACCGCAAGATAGCATCCAAGACCTTATAAGGAGTATACTGAGAAAAATGGACGTATGTATAGCAGCGAGAGGCGGAAACACGCTTTATTAGTTGATGTTAATTTTTTAATTTGTTGATTTCTTTAGTTTTAGTTTCTAATTAGTAATGTATTATTGTTTTTTGGAATTTTCCTTGTCTTTTTGTATTTAACACATTCACTGCTCATGGCTCGGATCGGGGCGAGGCACTCCTTCACTGCGCATGGCTCCTATCGGAGTCGCACGCGCTGTGATATTCAAAGCGTTGCATTGCACTGAACCACATGTGTCTTTGTCAGCACGTAGATTACGACTCGGGACTTTAAAATGTTTTTGCCGTTTCCAAATTTTTTGATTTTTGCGGATTTGAGATGGCAGGTAGTGAGCAGGGAGCAGTTTAGCAAAAAAACAGTGCCGCACTTGGAGTACCCCACGCCCTAAAAGTCGCAGCGAATGTGTTAAGCTAGATTAAGTGGAATTTGTTAATTTTTTTTTCATAGTGTACTAACTAACAAAGTTTGTAGCAGCTCGATTTTACATAAACATTAAATTACCTCGAAAAACGTTAGATTCAACAACTTTCAACAAGAGTACTTTTTTTGTGGTATTTTATTTTGGAGAATAAAATTTTATACACAAAACTTCAAAAAACTGTAAAGATTTATAATATTTTAAAGAAAATATTAAGTCCCCCCCCCTCCCCCATGGGACACCTCTGGCACTTATTGAAACAAAAATAACTAGGTATAAATACCAAGCTAACTGAGTAATGCTCAAATACAGAATTCCAAAATTGTAATGCAACTACTGCAAAAACACGAAAGTGATTAAATTTGTCCATCTTCAGGAGGCTGTAGCTCCGGAAAGAAGCGTTTTTGAACTTGTCTACATTTTTTACTTATTTGCATTATAACAAACAAAACAAAATCAAGAGAGTAGTTAACAAAACTGAGTGTCTTTGATAACATGCGATCAAAAAAATAGCATTAAGTGGGATTTAAGTGCCATTGTTTTGCCGATCTTATCCAGTATACCATACGCTACACTGGTTGTTGTGCCGACCCTACAAAGCAAGGCCCACTTGGACGTAATTTTTTTTTATGTCATTCAAAATTAACACAGGAGTATAATGAAAGATAACACATATTGTGTAGCAATTTTTTCACAGTTTTTTTTGCTCGCTCTTTATGAAAAATACTTGGAAGTATGGAAAAGTCTATTTGAAGTGCTTTATTCCTATGTAATAAACTAGCAAAATACAAACATTTTTAAAACAATTTTTATGTATACGAAAATGCATGTACATTGCAACACTTACCTACCTCCCATATGTAGGAGTGAGTCGCTTCACTTGGCAAAACAGCTTGAAATTCCAAATTACAGTGAGTAACAGCTATTTTTGTTCCTGAATCTGGTGACCATGAAATGTGAGTGATAGGTCGCTTAACGGGGCACTGATCTATGTAAACATTAACGGTACGGGCAGAACTACGTTCCACTAAAGGGGTGGGTTCAACATCGGAGAAATATTGCTGATAAATATTGATGGCGTTGTTTTGTAGAATACAATTTTCCATATTCTACAGAAGAAAGAAGAACTTATAAAAGGCTACCGGTAAAAATAGGTCATTAGAAAAATGTTGCGTTAATGGTGTTTTATGAATATATTTACTTTTTTAATGGTTTTATAAGTGCGGTGCAATCAAAATTCAATGTAGGTACATAAAGACAGGTTTGTACATTGTATCATAAAAGACCAAATCATAGCATATACCTTGCATAATTGAATTATGGTATGATTAAACCCTTCATCCTTTTCAACCTTACGTCGATACCTCTTTGTCTGTTCCTCATCGTGTATATTAACATCTTTAGGCCATCCACCTTCAGTGTGGTTTATACCTGCGTTTACATACTCCGCTCTCATGGTATTTAAGGAGTGTTCTGCTTGCACCGGTGTCCCTTGTGTGCCTTGAGAAACTGGATCCCTGCATTATGAAATCATTCATTGAAACTACTTCACATGAATTTTAGCTTTTTTGTTACCTGAGAATGTAATCATGAATAAATTCTTTATTCGATGGATAATTGTCAATAAGGTCTGGTCCTTTATCGGAGAACATACATTGTCGCCCAAATTCGCTCCTTTTCTTCTGATAAACATATTGGATCTCCATCTTTTACAATTTTGTTGTATATTTATTTACTTTGAGAAGAAGTTTTAATATTTTGACAAAGTTGTCAGTTAAATCTAATCAATTATGATTTGTTTACGTTGCCATGGAGAATTATAAAGTGAGGGTAATTTACAGCAAGTGCCATTTAACCTTGCAAAAAAAATGACGATAAGTTTAAAAGGCGAGAAGCCGTTACACTCTCAAGCAAAAGCAAGGTTTTTTATTACATTTCTAGTTTCTTTGCTGTATTTTTTATACGTAACCTAAATTATCGTTAATCCCTCCTCAAAGCAAACTGTTTCTAACTTTATGGCGCACGACCTTTTAATTTGTCAAAAAATCCACAATTTTTCGTAAACCATAAATAAATTGACTTTCACTTTTTAGTAGAGTGTACCACACTGTCCAACAGCCAATTAGAGCTAGTTTAAGTTACGACTACCGACGAAACAAAGCGTAAGTAGCCGAATCAAAGCCCACTAAAATTTGCAAGGTTAGGTGGCACTTGCTGTACATAACTGAGCGAGTCAAAAGTAGGGAGATACCACGGATATAAATATAACTGGATGCCTGACTGTGTAGTCCCTATGCATACTGGAAGTGAAGCCGGTCTGACGTCATGGCGGCCATGTTAGTTGTGGGCATAAATTTAAATTTGTTCAAGTAACGCATTAGAATATAGACTATTTTATAGAATTTCTCTGCAGTAATAGTTAGTTTTTTTTATGCTACCTGTCATGTTATGTAAAACTCAGTTCCTATGGATGCGAATTCGCGAGAAATTTTCTGTAGAAGCTTTCCTGTTGGTTTGGATTAATTAATTTTTAAGTTGCGCGAAATTTTCGCGAATTTTTATTTCTAGGACATTTTAAGAAATTTGCAGCAAAAATTGTGATGTTATTCTTGTCAGAAACTATTATATTCATTTTATAAGTACTCTTCATATACAAGAATAACAAAAATCATGATATTTTGGCAATGAAATACATATTTCCATAATGTAAAATATATTTTAATAAGTATTAATAAAAGTAGATACAATAAAATATTATAATAATTTTACAAATTATTATAAATGATTAGGTAAGATTGTCTGTTATTCGCTATTAAATAAAATTAATTTATTTAGTTGGTGACGTTTGCTAACTGGTTTCATAATTTCATTGGTATAAAATTTACCAAACGAAAAAAATTTAATTTTAAGGTATCTTTTGACAACAGATTTTATTAATTGTATTTTGTGGGGAACATCAAATGCTATTTCGGTGAAATTACATTCATAATGATTAGTAAATATAGTACCATCAAGTGCAAACCTGTTTACAACTTTATTTAAAATTGTTTTATCTAAATTTACTTTATTAATATTTGAAGCATTGTTAGTAACAATCATAAATTCGTTTTCTGATTCAGATACGATTTTAAAGACACTTACTGATGCAGATACAAGACCTCCTCTATTAATTCTGTCTACGTATCTGGTATAAGGACCTGCATGTGCGTAATTATGTTCATTGGTATCTTTTATCAGCATATTGGCACAGTTAACACAATTTATAGAACTAACGATTTTTTTCACTATATAACCACATATGTAAAACAACACATTATCTTTTACTTCTTTCAGCTTTGGACTTAGAAAATTAATAATCATTTGGCGACCAATTGCGTCATTATTTTCTTCTTCGGATGGAAGTTCACTTATCCCTTCAACTAGAAGTGGTGAACTTCTATTCCACTTCACCTCAAAGACGGAACCAACCGAATCGGAATCCAAAACTAGGCAGTTGGCACTGGTAGACGCAGAAATCGAATTCTTCATCAAAATTTGCTTGATAGCTGTACGAAATTGTTCATTGAAGATATTCTTCGATTTCTCCTTCTCACTTTTTGATTGAGAATTTTTATTTTTTTGCGAAGGTGTACTGTCATTGTACTTGGTTCCAATTTTATTCTTTTTGAAGTAGATGCTTCTGAATCTAATTCCACTTCAATATTTGGTTGCTGCTTTGGAGGGGACACATCACGAACATTAATAGTTCGTTTTTTCCTTATCCTCGGTTTCGGAGGCTGCTTTTGAAGGTGTGCGGGAAATGCTTTAAAAATAGAAGGCACAGCATCTTCTTTCAAATATGGAACATTCATTCCTGGTCCACAATAATCCTCGGGTTTAAAATGCTGGCTACAAATTCTGGAATACTTTGTAGGTGTCCAATTATCCCTGTGTAGTGCATTCATCCACTTCTTTAGTTTATTTCCGTTTTTTAGTGTAAACCTGCGGTAAATTATTTAATTAATTTATTATATTACTTATATATTTAGTACTTACGAGAAGAATTGCAAAGAGGTCCCTTTTGTATGTCGATTTGTACAACCAACTGCCACACAAGATTGCGGCATTTTTAAGTTGATTATCACCACTAACTAGTCCCAATACTAATATATAAATAATATTAATATGTGTTAGCAACGGTGGGAATTAAAAATGTACATAAGACACTTACAATATTTTAATAAAAACTCGGAAACACGCATAAGCACAACGTTAGTTTACAATGTTTTGCCCACAACTAACATGGCCGCCGTGACGTCAGACCTGCTTCACTACCGCATGCGTTTGTCGGGCATCCAGTTCTTATTATATATCCGTGGGAGATACCAAGTTATATTCTAACCTAAAATTCATTTTAGAAAAAAATGTTTTAAATAAAAGTTATTCAGGAAACTTTTACCTGTTTGCTTATGTAAAAGAATTTTTTTACGTTCAACTGTTGACACTAAGTATTATGACATTAAGCAAGCTGTTTTTAAATATGAACATAGTTTTTTACTAGATACAGGACTGTAGCTTCTGAACAGACAAATAAGTGAAGCCTATCGACCATTTTCTAGAAGGTCAAAATCGATTAAAAATGCTATATATTACATATTTAACATAAAATTTGTTATTATCATAATCGTATGCTAAACAAATTTGTTTTTATAATTTAAGTTAAAATACTGCAAACTGGCTCCTCTTCTCAGACAATTTTTAAACCAACCTCACAACAAACTAGAAATATACCTCCCAACTATATTTTACAATTAAAACTGTACATATTATTGTTTAGCCACAGTGAATTGCGAAATACTGTTTGAATTTCCAAAAATATCACTAACTGACATTGTGATCTACCAAAAAATGGCGTATAGCTTCATTTTTTATATAAAAGTAGTGTATCTAGTGTAACTATATACAGCGTTCCCAGAAAAGTTGAACTATAGGCAAAACGTATTATAGGAAATGATATTTTTCCAGACACATTTAAGACTATGGTTTAAGCAATTGCAAATTTATTTATAAAACTAGGACTTCGATCCGCGGCCCTTTGCGCTATCTATTTCATTTGCTTATTTATTATTAAATAAAAATCGGGGGCATAGCCCACGGGTTCCTCTGGTCAATATATTAAACCCGAAACTATCTCAATTTTTGGTGATGACATACTATTTTACAACTCGACGCAGCTTATTTATTATTTTGTTAGTATTTGGAGCGAATGTTATAGTTTATCTTAACAGTCATGTAGGGCGCCGTGGTACTTGCTTTCAAAAGCTTGCATATTTTAAAAAAGTTATCATTAAAAAACGTGGGGCGTAGGCCACAGGTTCAGCTAGTTATTATTATGCATTGCATGACTAATCTTCAATAAAAATTACAGTAAACCCACTAGTCAAAAATCGCTCTGCCAGTTTCATTGGCCAAAATTTTTATTGTTTATTACTTATTAGTTTACCACAAAAAATATTAGGTACGTTTTTTTTACAGTAAACTATTTACGATAGCTGATCACGGTACATATACGGAAACAAAGGTAAAACAAATTTGCATATTTTGCGCAAAAACATAAAGTCAATGAACTGGAACTGGGTTCGCGAGTACTTGTGGATGCCATATAATTTTATGGGCTTGCACAAACTCTAGAAATGTTTGGATATCCCATGGACTTCCCCAACTTCCTTTGAACTTCCCAGACTTTCCTTGAACTTCCTCTAGTGTGTACACCAAACTTCCTCGGCGGTTTACGCCTTGATATTAACGGCAAAAATTGGCATCTCCATATTTTTGACTCGCTCTGTAGATTTAATACAAGGTGGGCCAAATTTTTTTTCATTTAATCGGAAGTTTTGCAAGCTATTTCTCCAAGCTACCATATGTCAGCATAGGGCCATATGGGGTGCTATTACTGAGTAATTTACCCAGAAAATAAATTACGGTAATTTTACACCCCTGTGCAATTTTTTACTAGAAAAACAAATAAGTAGCGATAGCAAAAATATTTTTTTATTGGAACACCCTGTATTTTTGTATAAACTGAACGCCGTTATTAAATTCTGAATGGCAACATCATTCGTTTTTTTATGCGTAAGAAATAAGGACACAATAGCAAAAAGTATGTAACCGAGTTATCAGCGAAACAAAAAAAAATGACTGTATGTAATGCCAATTTATTTGTAGTTTATTACTTAACGTCGCTTTAGAAGGTGTATTAAAGTGTAAGCGATCTTAAAAAAAGAAAACAAACACGAAGTACTGTTTTTACCAATCAAATTATATTTGAAGACAAGCTGCCACTTCGTATGCTAATTTGACTATTAATTCTGGTGTACGTCACCTGTCCTCTGCCACTTTAAGCACAGTGAACGAGAACATATGCTACACCTCGCAAGAGGTATACAACCTTAAGCAATAGACGATTAAAAATTACACATACAAACATAAAATTTTTATTTATAAGCTTCAAATTTTCGACAATAATAACATCGAGTGATTACTTAATTTTATTAATTACCTATGTAGAAAGCTTATAAACTCAAGTGCTTTTCAAGTTTTCCAATTGAAGGATGTTTTAATTTTTGAGATTTCCATGCTTCACGATTCTGAAAACAGAAATAACATTGAAAATGTTTTTCAAAATTATTGTGCAATAATAAAAATATACCATTTTATCTAAACGGACTAAAAATTTCTTCTTTTCCTTAATAATTTTCTCTGACAAAATAGCAACATTGTCAATGCTTTCATGGCATTGTCGAATCCTCTTTAACAACTGGCCCTTTTTTGTTTGTTCTGAACTTATTATTGATTCTGCACTTTCAACGTTTTTCTTTTGTACTTTCTCAGGATACTTCATGTAAATCTTGTTGGACGATTTTGAACTATACTTGGAATTTGAGCCAGAGCTACTGACCGATTTACAATCGGTTTTACAGCTGATATCATTTTCTGTCTTATTTGGAGATTCAGTAACTTCTATGAACTGTGATTTTAATTGTTTACGAATAATCGTTTCTAGTTCGGCATACTGTGCTGCACTATTCGCACAGTCGATTTCTGACTCCTTGAGGTTTTGCAAAGCAGTTTCGAGTTCGGATAATCTAAAAGTGTAACCGTTCGCTGTTAAATTATCAACAAACAACACAAGTATGGAATTTAATTTCATTATAGCTGTTCATAAATTGAACGAAAAGAAGTTTTGCAAGTGTTTATTAAAACTTACTTTTCATCCTTTCTTGCCGAATTCGTCATAACAGCTTCAAATTTGTAGCTTGTAGATGTCCTTAACGAATCAGTTATTTGAAAATTTGCCCAAGCTAAAAATGTTTCGAGATAAATTATGCTGTGGTGTCAAAATTCTGGTTAAAGATTAGCGGTAGGTTGTGTAAATCAACACAGATCATGAAAGAAATACATCGTTTTGCTTATTTTAACAAAGGGCGATTGTTACGGGTTGTTTCTCTCTCTATTTCTAAGAGCTGCCATGGGGAACTGACACGAGGCAGATCTCTTTCTCCCTTTTTCTTGTCCTCTACAGACTGTCATGGAGAATTGACATGGCTCAGTTTTTTCTCTTTTCTACTGTACCCTCCCAGTAGTCCGCTTAGCGATGTTCACACCAGAATGTTTTAGTCTTACTTAAGTAAATGTTCCCACCGTTTGACATCATTTACTACCGTATATAGTTTATTTGCTACCGCTTGCTATTGTAGATATTTGCTTTACTTGGCTTGTAATACTTTGCACCGTAGTCTAATAGTTGTTTTGTAAATAGCCCATGTATGTCATATACTTTGCTTTGGTTAACAATATATACTCTAATGCTATACCTACGTGTTTTATTATTAACATTGCTTGAGCATATGTGTAGTATTGGCTACCAGATTTAGTGGTTGCTAAGAAAACGAAGTTAGACCCCTGGTTACCGCCATCTTCACTGCAGCAACCCAAGTTTTCGCTAGGTACAAGGGAACCGTGCAATTCTGGAGAAATACCTCCACCACAAAGTGCAGTTCTGACTGTCGCAGCTTTAACAAGGTTAGTACCTTAACTGACGGGGCGCTATCCAGGGCCTAAATTTATTTTTGAATACTTCCAGTTTATGATAAAAAGAGCAACCAAGTAACATTTCTCTTCAGTTTTCGAATGGTAAACACATAACAGAAATCTATATAAACATTCCCTGTATTTTGCAAAGAGTTTAAATATACCTAAGAAAATATTCCAGTTTGTCAATTTGTTTAATATTTAATTAATTTTTAAACCAAAACCTACCAATAAATAAATATATAATCTTTGACACATTAACAGTTATTTTTAAATATTATAGAGTAAACTAGAAAGCAATTAAACAGGAAATAACTAATATAAAGTGTAAGTCATCTAAGTGTGACCAACCTTTTATTTTGTCAAACGTTCTTCAAATTAATCTTTGTCCTTAATAAAAAGATTTATGTATATGCAGCAACAGTGTTGCCAGATATGTTTTTCCTGCTACATTAGGAAAACATATCTGGCAACACTGTAAGCGCCTTAATAAATTTTCTTGATTTGCATTCCCTACATTTTAACACTTTCACTGCTACCGGCACTCATAGGTGACGCTACTTGTTGTTCGATGGGCGCGCATGGCACTCATGAGTGCCGCGCCCAGTTCCGTGTTCAACGGTTTAGTACTTCGTGTATGTTTTATGGTTTAGTATTAAGTCAGCTTTGCGTGCAACTAGACGTGTGTTTGCCAGCGTGTAGAGAACGACTCTACACTTAAAAATTTTTTCGCAGTTTCCTTTTTTTTTATTTTTTACGTGTTTGAGATGGCAGTTAGTGAGCCGGGTCCCTCATGATTATATTATACGTCTCTGTTAATTTTTTTTAGAATATAATTATTCTTTTGCTAAATTTTTTATATTCTATGTTTATTTTCAGTTTAGCTATATGTGAAATATTTTTCTTTATATATTCTTATAGGACGCGCATGGCACCCATGGGTGCCACCCAAAAAAAAAATTGAACACCCTGTATACACACTTATTATAAATGATAATCACCTTCTAACACCAAAAACAACAATAATTCAGCAAAAAAAGTTGCCGTTTCTGCGGTACCCCACGCCCTAAACCCATCGCAGTGAAAATGTTAAGCAAAAAAATTAATTCGGCAAGCTGCTTATAAAATAACAGGGTTGTGACATGGTTAAATAAAATCAAACGAAAGTAAAATTACAAATAATGAAGACATTCATCAAGATTTGCAGATGGAATGCCACGAATATCTTGGGTTACTAAAATTCCAAGTTTTTCTGCATACAAACAAGGTGCAGGTACTTCAACCGTCCTCGCATGTTTATAATACAAATGACACATTTTATAAGATATTAACTCCACTTGCTCAGAAGTTATACCGCAAGTATCCTTAATAACCTCATAATAAGTGGGGCGTGCGATGGTACAATTAGAAGCATATTGTGAAGTTAAAAAAAAATCACGGGCATTAAGATTAGTTATGGTATCAGTCACAATGGTTCCTGGAGGCACATTATCGGCACCACTTTTAAGATCTTTATAAAACGAAATGTTTGTGTCTTTCTGAACAAGAATTACGCAAATTTCCATATTTTTTATATGAAGTTGCTTCAAATATTCATCGAAGTTAAAATCCTTGTAGTCTTTGGAAAACTGATAACGGGTGTCTTCGGTACAATTTTGATACACTAAGAGTTGCGATGGAAAAATTCCATTTGTACCCTTATATTTTTTTAATGTATCCTCTAACCACATTTTGAAACAGTTCACAAAACCATGTTCAACAAAAATCGCTTTACTGTACCATTGGGTTGCATCATTAGTTAAGGCCGTAACAAAACTGCATACCGGTAGTGTTTTCTTATCAAAAGCACAATGCATATCAATTCCACAAATCATCCAATTTTGATAAGGGACGTTCACCGTCCAGGGAATTCCTCCCAGCATTAAATTAAGTTGTGAAGCAACTTCATGGATCTTTAATGGATCCTCCACATCCGAAGAGCGAACTATTTGATACGGTATGGGTTTGGCAATACAGCATATGTATTTGATAAGTGCTTCTAGTTTGTTTGGTGGTTCGGGAATAATTACCACAATGAGCTGAAGTTCTTTGCATATTATATTATGTAAGGCATTAACATAGCCAGTTTTGGTGTCACTATCAGTTTCATAGAAAAGAGGTTTACCAATGGACATACCCGTATCGTCCCGAAGCCTTTGAATATTGTTTGAAAGCATATGTGCAAAACTTTCATCGGTCGGTGTGTGTAAAATCATCCAAGACCATAATTCAGTTGAAGTTAAAAATTCATTTTCCCTCATGTTATATTCCCAATTGCCATTTTTAGGGGTATGGTTAACCCCATCACCAAAAATAATTGTTTCGGGTTTTAGAACACGTGCCTTGGCTTTGGTAAAGTTACCAAACTGTAAATTCCAATCGTCTTTTAACAGTTTTGATGAAAATAGTTCTTGTATTTCTGACATGAACACCTTGGGGGTTTGGGAACAATATAAAGATATATCAGGGACAATTTCTGCCACATTACAATCTATTGGTTTAGCATTTCGTTGGTGCCCATTGTTTTCCAGCTCCAGCAAATCTTTTTCCCATTTAACTTTGACCATCTTGTAAATTTTAAAATCATGTGTGTAAAAAATGGGAACTTGTCTTAATAACACATCCACTGCTTCATGAAATCTTTCATGGTAGCGCTCTTCAAGCTCCAACATTATTTCAGCAACGTTCTTCACTTGAATAAGGTAATACTGATGATCTAAACACAATACTCTACCATTTCTAGTTTGTCTTACTGAAACGACAAATTCCGGAATAATTTTCATTTGGGATTTCGGTACAATAATGTTTTTCCGAGTAGGTTTATTAGCTTGTTGAAATAAAACACCCAATAATTTGGGATGTTGCTCTAAATTTAATGTGTGTTTGTATTTTAACGTCATGGTGAATAGGTCTCCAGTGCTACGATTGGAAAGAGTGCACTCAAGTTCATGATTTTCTAATAAGTTTGGTACAAATACTGAAACTGTGTTGTAAAAGAATGTTTTACCTAATTTTAAAAAATGTTTATTTACAAAACCGACACGGCGAGTTTCCGAAATTATATTTGGTTGGAAGTGAATGGTATATTCCAATATTGATTCCGATGTAAAAGGTACGGCATTACATATAACATTCTTTGATGGGCTAGGAGTTACATTGGTGGAAAATTCTTTAAAATCTTCGTTTAGTACCAATTTATCTGCGTGCAATATTTGGGTAGTTTGTGGGTAGGTATTAGACACATTCACATTTGGTAATACTTTTCGAACTCCTCTTCCTCTCGACCATATATCTGGTGAATTTGAAACATTTTTTCCAATAACATCACTCGGCAATATTCTTCCTCTTCCTCGTGATTGTACAGATCCAGATTCAAATTTATTCACATTTGCTGCATTAAAATTACTCACGTCTACAAATAATTTTGTACAATCCGCTCTTTGAAATGATTCAAGTTCTTCCAAGCTTTTCAAATTGTTGTCAGAGTTATTCACTTCGGGGGAAAATTGCTGAAGTGTTCTTCCTCGTCCTCGCACTAACTTCACTTCGGGTTTATTTGAAATACTTTTTGCAATAATAATTTCTTCCACTTTTTCAAATCCTCCTTCTTGGGATTGTGTTGAAAGCGAGTGTGGCTCGCTTTCACTTCTTTTTAGTTGAAGTTTCAACGATGCGAGTGCTTTAATCACTGCAGACTGTGATAATGTCTTGTCTTCCATACCTAGAATTAATTTTTCAAAAATGGGTTATAAAATGTTTAGTAATATGTAATACATACCCTGCAAAATTTCGTTTACAGATACTTATTTATTGAAATTGAAAACACTGATTCAAACTATTGATGCAAAATATACTAACACTTAACACTAAATTTCACACACTTGTTAATATAAACAAAAGTTACAATACTAATTTAAAAAATTCATGTCGTAGATACTTACTTAAAACGATTATCCTCTGCAAAATACTTTAAAAAACACTTGAAACTTTCAAAAATGTCGCTATAACTGTATGTTAGGTTATATATAACTATTGAACAGTAGGGATAAAAACCAAATAAGTTATTTTTTATTTTATTGTTTAATCAGTGACGTAGTTCAAGTTTGGGATAGTTAGACATAGTCCGGGAACTCCCAGTTATTTCTACTGTTTCAAAACGGGGTCTACATAATTTAAAATCCGGAGGCTGTTTGATTTTTAGCTACGGCACTAAACTGTAATTTGTTAACAGTGATTTATGAAAATTATTCTAAATACACACATGCACATATATTATATTATTGTAAGGCCTCAGTAGGCTAGTATACAGAGTAAACCATTTACAGGTAGAGACGTATCTAAATAATATAAAAAAAAGTATGTAGAACAATTTTAACATTACAAAGATTTACAGAACAATGCGATATTTTTAACATAAACATTTGTTAATTGAGAAATGTTTTTTAAGTAATGTTAAATTTTCAAAACTTGAAAAATTACGTAGTGGCTATATGCACGTCAGACTTGAATTTACTTTGATTCACGACCGAGGTGGTTTACTTAATCAGATCCAAGCAGATGCTGGCGGATGAATATGTTTTCAAATCAAATTTAATCATTTGCTGCGAACAGACTCAGTGGCGCAATGTATGAATGCGGGTACCGTTTTGAGGCATAAGGTGATCTTGGGTTCGATTCCCCGTAGGCTTAATCTATTTTTATTTTATTTTTTTACAGCATGTAATGGTGTACATGGTCTTTTATCAATTTATTGTTTATTGTGTACATAGTGGAAGCTACTGTTAATGCTCTCTAGGATACTTTTGGCGATAATGGTAGAGGCAAAGTACTGTACGCGCCAACAAACTTGAGAAAAGCCGGGCAACCTCTTTTGATCGCTTACGCTTCATGTCGCTCTGTAAATCAGCTATAATTCGTAGTTCTGCAATCGGGTACACTCTAGTTAAAAATATTCAATTTTTAGAATGCACTGTTTGCTCTATTCCTCCTTAAACTACTGCGCGAGGTTTGACTTTTTTTTAGGTTTGGCGGTGCGTTATAAAGATGTGTATGTTATAATCCAGGTCTATGAATGGCCACGTGATATAATTTGACCAATGAAAGCGCTGAACGTGAATCAATTAATCAAAGTCAATCAAAAATTAACGTATTCTTTAAATATCTATAATGGTTTAAAGTTTAAATCATCGCAATTTAGCACTTGTCTTATTTTATTTTTAAAATACTGTATTCGGTTTCTGTAGGGAGAGTAACTTAAAATGTGAAAATTGTCCCGTATAGCTTTAGTGTAGTAGCAGTAAAGCCTGCAAGGTGGATCCACTACAGCGTTGCCGGATGTAAGATAGATAAAATAGGAAATTAAATTTGAAAAATGACTCAGCAGGATTAAAAAAAATTAAAAACAAAAATACGAAAACATTGTTTTTTATTTTGATAAAAAAATTGTTTAAATTAAAAAATTTTGTATTAGGTTTTCTAAATTTTGCCGCTATGAAGAGGCAACACTGCATTCAGTGCTGAGTGTGTGTGGTGATTCAGTTCTTGTTATACATATTTTTTTAAATTAAATTCGTGTTGACTGACCAGAGTCCACGAATTTACTCCTAATTTAAAACATTTTAAAAACTGTAAGTTGATATCAATATAAATTTAAGCTAACCCAACATGCTTTTTTAATTATAGAGGAACCATGGTTGAACAGCATAAATTCGGCACTACCATTAGCCCAATAACTTGCCATGCTTGGAATAAGGACCGTACTCGTAAGTAACCATTAATGAATCAATGTTTTTATGCACACAATCATAAATTTTTGCAGAAATAGCCATCTCACCCAACAACCAAGAGGTTCACATCTACAAACGTACTGGTTCGGATTGGAAGCTTTTAGATGTCCTAAACCAACATGATTTAAGAGTAATGGGTATTGATTGGGCCCAAAATACAAACCGCATAGTGACATGTGCTGTTGATCGCAATGCATATGTGTGGACACAAGGAGACGATGGAAAATGGAAACCCACCCTTGTGCTTTTGCGCATCAATCGTGCAGCAACTTGTGTGAAGTGGTCTCCTGATGAAAACAAGTTTGCAGTTGGTTCGGGAGCTCGCTTGATATCGGTTTGTTATTTTGAGTCTGAGAATGACTGGTGGGTTTCAAAACATATCAAGAAACCAATTCGTTCGACCGTTACATCTATTGATTGGCATCCCAATAATGTTCTGTTGGTAGCAGGCTCGACTGATTATAAAGTACGCGTTTTTTCGGCTTACATTAAGGATATTGAGAAAACACCCGAAGCTACACCATGGGGTACAAAAATGCCGCTTGGGCAACTCATGGCTGAATTTCCTAATTCCTCATCAGGAGGAGGATGGGTGCATAGTGTCAGCTTTTCTCCCGATGGTAATAAAATTTGTTGGGTTGCTCATGACTCTTCCATTAACTTGGCAGATGCCACAAAAGGAAACGCAATGATTAAGTTAAAAACTGAATTTTTACCCTTTTTAAGTTGTACTTGGATCAGCAATAGATCCATTGTGGCTGCCGGCCATAGTTGCATGCCTTTGTTATATGTATTGGATACAAACGGACAGTTGTCTTTTGCTGCGAAATTAGATACTTCGCAGAAAAAAGAGGCTGGAGGACTGTCGGCCATGCGGAAGTTTCAGTCTTTGGACAAACAAGCTCGTGTTGAAACTAATGATACCAATTTGGATTCCATTCATCAGAATGCTATAACCTGTTTGTGTTTGTATGGAGGAACCAAAGCAGATGCTACGAAGTTTAGTACTTCCGGTTTGGATGGCCAGTTGGTTATTTGGAATTTGTCATCTTTGGAAAAGGAAATACAAGGCTTGAAAATCTTTTAAATGCACAATTCCAATAATGTGATTGCAATTTTGTTTTATAGTTTTTACGTATTAATAACATTTGTCATTCTAGAATAAGTCTAAATGTGTGAAACATAATTTATTAGTATTGCAATGTTTATATTGTCTCACTAATAATTTGTAAAAATAATGACTTAATAAAGAATATTTAAATTTAAAGTTAAAGAAAATACTGCAGTAATTTTCTATTGTCTTGCGTACTGCACATCGGGGACATCGTAGCTGAGGGCACGATCACTGGCAGGTCTTACTAACATGTAACCGAGTTTATCCAAGTTTTTTCTAAGAAAAATTTTATTTTAGATTTTTTGTAAGAAGATTTCTTGGAATGAAACAAAACCAAAAATGAAAGGACAAATTCATCTCCCAAAAATTTTATGGTAGGGGAAAAATTAACTCCCAAAAATTGCTGCACTAAAAAATTAAGTTATGAATCTTATTCAGTTACCACTCGCAAACACACCCGCAGGTAGTTCCAAGTAGCTATATGTGTTGCCATTTTTTGTGCTATATTTCTTTGAAAATTTCAAAATTAAACTACATTTTTCACTTTGCAGCTTGTATCTGTTTGAAAATTTTTGGACACAGTAACAAAATTTTCAAAAAATGGTAGCAGTTGCCATTTTAAAGCTAGAAAGTTTTGCAAAAAAGCGTTATATTTGCTCTTCTTCTATAAGATTCTTGTTTCAAATTTAAAAATTTAGTTTTTGAAAAAAACGCTACCAAAAATACATGTCTAATTTCCGCTTCCAGTGTACCTGATTTCTTTGATGAACTTTTGATATGCCGCCACATTCTGAAATTCATTAAAATCGGATCAGCTTGGGAGTTATGGAGCGTGCTACCCATCCACCCACAGAAAGAGGCATTTTCTAAAAACCACTTTTTTGGGTACTTGGCGATTCAAAACATCAAAATCTCAATTTCGAAAATTTGCATGAAATCAAATTTTTGTTTCTACCATTGAATTTGTCTTAAAAAAATTGGGCCAAAAAGATCAGAATGGTATTTTTGTAACATTAATATTAACAAAGTTACCTGCAGGATTACATCAAAAACGTATAATTTTATGTGGTAATTTTCAAAGTTCCGGCTTGTTGACATTTCCATTCACCATTCAAAACGCTTGAAATGGCCTGAATTTACAAGTGGGATTCGTTCGAGTAGCAGACCTTGACCGCGACCAACACGATGAAGTTGGACATCTGTTTAACAAAATCAGTTACCGAACGCTACCAGAAGGTTGACTGTTGCGCACTTCGTACGCATTTTTGTCTACATTTGTCATTTGTCAAATATAAAGAGGAAAAGACCTTAAGACCATCGCTTGAAATTATGGCCATGCACATAATTTTATAAAAAGGTAAGTGAATAAATTAATAATTAAAGTGTCGAAGATCGTGTGATTTAATGTCAAGGCCCTCGATAACAAACATTTTAATGTGACGGTGGTTTACACTCGATTTTTAAAAATAGTCTGAAGACGGGCTTGGCCTCTTCCCATCTAATAATTGCAACCAGATTGAACTTCCACAATTATTATTCAATAATAATTGCCTTATCTTCAGAAATGTTGGTTGATTACGCCTAATTAAATATTACTTCGTGATATTGACGTTGCAGTGAATTTAATGGTGTTGTTCTGGACTGCAGAACGTGCTGGTAGTGTTTGTTATTGCTCATTGCTTATCGTTATTATTTATCAATTGCCTTTATTAGTAACCTAAAAACTTATTTAATTTATTGTTGGTATTGCATAAGTAATCAATAAAGACTTTAAACGCTTCTGAAAGGACACAGATCTAATTAACCTATGTAGTGAAACCACTGCCAAATGTTTAAAGGTAATTAAGTTTTTTTTATTCCCTTTTTGCGTTTTAATTATTAACACGTTTTTCATTTTTAATTAAAGTAACTCAGTATTTTGGAATAGTGGAAGTGTTTTAGGAATTTCATGTGCCAGTACTGAAATAAGTCGTACAGCCACCTTTTGTGCAAACCTCATACATTAACAGTTCCACTGCATTGTTAGTTTAATAATGAAATTTCTAAAAGAATAAAAGCACATAACAATGTACTATTAAGCCGATTATTCTTTGGATGTGTTGAAAGCAAGTTTAGATAACCCTACCTAAGTTTTTCAATAAATATGATATCATTTCGATTACTGAAAGATTTGTTTTGCTTACAGCAAAGTTAATTCTATTCCAATCCTTATGTTACCAGGAATTCCCCAAATGTATGTTTTTTATAGTAAAAGAATTTAATTAGCAATTAGGTACCTTTTTCATGAACGGATTGATAAAGCCCATATTGTCAAAATGGCCAGACCTAAAGGTAAGCTGCAGGGCAAAATTTGTACAACATCTTTAGTAAAGAACTTCCCCCTTACTCTCCCTACTTCTGGGAATGCATTGACTAGATTTTTCTTGGATCTCCCCGTTTTGTCTTGGACTTCCCCCAACTTTTGGATTTCCCTTGGACTTCCTTTGAACTTTCTTGGACTTTCCGTACTTCTCTTGGATTTCCCCTGTTCTTCCTTGATTTCTCTTGGACTTCTCCTTATTACCTATTTTTTTTTAAGTTTATGTTTAGGGTTACAGTTCTTGGTGATTGAATAAATATACTTTAAGAAAAAAAAAAGTTGGATACTTTACAAGTTACGTTGTATTAAGCCCCTGAAATATAAAAAACCAAATGTGCTGATATCATTTTTGTGTGTGGTTGCTTGCTTAATTGTTTTGGTAATAAAAAAGTTTTTTTTGTATTTTTGTTACTTTTATTAATAGAAAATTTTACATAGTTCAGACAAAAAAAATATATTTATGTAATAAATCAAATAAACGATTTTTTTTAATTTAATTAAATTTTCATGCTTTTTTAACAAATTCATTATTTACAATTTATGTGATTTTTTTGTATTTCGGGAATAGGTGATGGATAACAAAATTTTCATACCAGTGCTGCATTGTAAACTTTCAGTGAAGATGTTTACTGACAGATTAAAAGACCAAAGTAAGATTGGAAATATTAAGGGAGCCAACCAGGATCAGTTACTCATTTCCATACATAACCCCTTGCATGCTGGCGTCATGGGGTGTCTGTAAAGTGTACATTTCTGAGTATTGTACTTGGTTTGCTGGTTTTAAAATCTTGATTTAAATCATGGTTGTTTTTAATTAGTTGATTTAAATCAAGCATACACTGAAATTTTGTAATCACTGAAAGATTATCTTTATAACAAAACTCATTTGTCATACTTAAAATAAATACAGAATTTTTTCTTATAAAAAAATTAATTTAATACTTGAAATATTATTTATTGGTTTACGTTTGCAGACTGCAGCAACTTAGAATGGCAGAATCATGTCCAGCAAACAGAAATAATATAACTTTATCTGGTTCGTCCTTTAATAAAGAGTACGATCTACCTAAACCAGACTGTACAAGTCCAAGTCCTACAGAAACAATTTGTTTGGATAGTGCGGATAGTGTTGCAGGTATGATGGTGACATATAAATTACATAATAATTTTTAGTAATGTACGTTGAAAAGCAGTGGCATCGAACTCTCACTTGACCTGACTGTTTTTTTTTGTTTGAACGCTCCTTACTTTTATCAGCATTGATGGTGTTAAAGGGAAACCCCCTACTTATTTGTTGTGTTTGGAAATGTTTTAATTTTTCAAGAAATCCTACTGTTTGGTACAAATGTGTTATTTATTTATCAGTTTTAAATTTGTAGGTACATCTCAACCCAATTTTGTATTGTTAAAAGATAAAGTGTTCGATGTAACAAGAGTTAACAAAGACAGTGATAGAGAAGACAAAGCGACATTCCTGAATGAATTAGGATTAGGACAATGTGATGATCAAAACAGTCATGATGGTGCTTGGGATGACTGTTTTAATGGCGATTTTATCGAAGAACATACTTTTGAACCCGAGCTAGCAGATGAGGTATGTCATAAATATTAAAAATTCATAGATATTTGAAATCGTATCAGTAAGTTGTACATAACTGTTTAGTTTGTGTGTTAGTTTATTTCAATCTTTATTTGTATAAATCAGCTTATTATCTTGCGGTGGGGAGAATCCAATGTAATTGTGCTATTGATCGAAGTTCACTCATTTCCTGTAATATTATACATTATGAAAAAACAAAAACAATTTGACAAACTGTTTGCAAACTTAAATGCAACTTAAATAACTCGCCCTGTACATTATACGGGGTGTTATTGAAGTGTCACCCACTATTATTTCCTAGACTATTGGGAATATCAATTTTTTTCTTGAGAAAAGTTGTTGGTAATTAACTGTTGCATACTTAAAATGATTACCAATTATACTGGGTGTTTAGTTACACCCTTACAGCACCTTATTTTTTTAATTTAAATGGAGCATCCTTTATATCATTGAATTTTTAGATTGTACACTTAATTATAGCTATAAAAGTGTTAAGGTACTATGATCTTAAAAGTAGTAGCTTTTGAGTTATTTGACTTTTTTCAAAAATTTCGATCATAGATACCAAAAACGTTCACCCATCGCTGTGTTGCCCATACTATTAACACATTATTTTTTAAATAGAACACGTAGTGTTTTTTAACACCAACAAATGTAAAATTTTTGGATTATACAGAATGGCTAGGAAAACCCCGGCCACTTTTCTTGCAGCGGTCAATAGATGGTGCTTTAGTAAAGAAAAATTAAATGAAAATACTGGCAACAACGCAGAATCCAAGACGTTTTAGTTATTAAATACGCCCCATATTAAATCAAAACAACTAAAACGTTTTGGATTCTGCGTTGCTGCCAGTATTTTAATTTAATTTTTCTTTACTAAAGCGCCATCTCTTGACCGGCGCAAGAAAAGTGGCCGGGGTTTTCCTAGCCAACTCTGTGTACTAAATATTAAAATTTTTATGGTTTTGATTTGTTTTTTAAAATTGCAAACTAAAGCAAAAACAAAACCAAACTCTATTTTACAACATTTAAAAAGTGGCAACCTCCACTTCTACTATTTCCTAAACTATTGAGAATATCAAATAATTCTCTCAATAAAAATTGTTTGTTGTCTGATGAGATATTTTATGCCACATTCCAAAACTTTTCTGTACTGTCACAAGAGCAGTGATGCCATCGGTAATTTTCCTAATGGTAATATAATACATTGCCTTGGGCGGTTAGATAGATTTTTTTCTCGTTTCAATGATATACAATTTTCATACTATTACACTACAAAAATTTAGAGAAAAATGTGGAAAACTCACATAAATAAGCAGGTCATAGATTTAAAAAAAAATCTCAAATGCTACGATACCAACCTTTATTTTCAATAGTCGAAAATATTAAGTGAGTTAATTCAGTAAATGTTGAAAAGTCATCTTACAGTAATACTTCTAAATGTTGAAAAGTCATCTTACAGTAATACTTCTACGAAAACAGTTATCCATTTTGACAATAAGATCTTGCTAATTGACTGATAGAACTTGACCTAAATTAGTGAAACTTTTTTGCAAAAAAATATTTGAATTTTAGAGCTACAAGGATGAATCTATCAATTTGTTTTTTACAATGTAATTATAAAAATATCGTATGTCTAATGTTACTTTTTTAATTTACTGCTCTTTCTCGTATAAAATAAAACATAACAATTGTTAATTTCAGGAAGAAAGAATTTGTGGCGACGATACACTTGAATCATTGTCTGTTTTACGCCATTCCATATCTAACAGTATATTTAGACACAGTTCTGCTGGTAGCACCGATAGATACTGGGTACGTGTGTATTTTTGATATTATTGATTTATGAGTGTAAAAATCAGAATGAAACTACAGAAATATTTTTTTTTTCACAACCGAGAGTAGAAGTAAAGCATTTACTCTCTAGGGACGAAATAAGACAACAATTTCTCTAGGGGAGTTTTTATTTCATTTCATGTTTATTTTTGGAAACAAATGTCTGTTGTCGTGGTACGTTGCATGGAAACATCCCAAAGGCTTCTACATATTGCAATTTCGCTCCGATTTATTATAATTCTTTATTTATGAAATTAAGTGTTTCTACTCCCGATTGTGGAAAAAATAGTATATACACCTCGGGAGAAACCGCAATTTTTCCCTTGATGTGTTTGTAGCCCTCGGGCTTCAAATTACACTTCAGGAAAAATAAGACGTTTCTCTCCCTTAGTGTATAATGTACTATTATTGCGACGAAGTAAGTTTATCTAACATTTGAAGTTTTTTTTGTTTTGTCTTCTAGAAGATTTTGTGTAACTAAAAACCAGTTAGGTATAATTTTTAGCATGATGATAATTGGAAAGCTATGAGTTAGTATCATATCATAAGATTATGTTGACTAACAAATGATATCTTGTCTAATCTTCTCTCTGAGTAATTCTCTTTATTTATACTTGTAACATTTATGTTCCAAAAAATGGTATTTTTAAGAAATTTTTTTTATACAGAGAAAAAGAAAGCTGGATATACATAATGGGTTTCCTTGTAAAAAACTATTACCCGAAAATAAGATGTCCAGCTCCTCTGTTTCCCATGGGAAGACACATAGTTCCTGTACGTCTCCGAATCGTACTATAAATAGCTCAATCGTTTCTGCAATTGGTGACAAATTGAAGCATACCAGAGCTGTCATACCAACTAAGGATAATCCTCCACCTGAATTATCAGAATGGTTAACACAGTTTCAGGTAAGACTAACTAATAACAAAAATCTGAATAAAACAATAAACGGCTGGTTTTACGGTGAGCTCATTTAATAAAGCTGTAGCATTTTATGAATTGCTCGATCATAAAATGCATAACCAAAAATGTTTTAATTTTATATGTAGATTTTTCGCTGTTTAGGAATTAATTTATGGTAGCGCAATAATAAGAAAAACAAACACAATGTTAGGTTTCTTTTCTTACCTCCTGATTTTTTTTAATTTTCTTAGTAATTACTCGCAAATTATTTTGAGTGTTCATGAACTCTGTCAACAGAATGTTATTAATAGCACAAACACCAATTTAAATTTAATCTGATTATCTTTGGTGTTGGTGTTTAACTTACAAGATAGGAAGTTTTATTGAGTAAAGGTTATGAACTGAATAAACATAGGACTAGGATTGCCAGGCGTCCTGGTTTTTAGCTTAATTACGTTTCATCAGTGACGTAAATTTAATTGAGAAAATTTTCCAAAGATTTTATATAAATTTACCTGGGAAAGTTGCTTTGATTTTACTAAAAATGTAAAAAACGAGTTCTACTCACTTTAACGAGTCAAAGAAGATCAAATTTGTATATAAATATAACAATTAAGTATTTCATTACAATTCCAATTTTTATTGTATTTTATTTCATAGTGTGAGGAAGGAAAGCACACTATGAAGGAATATTTTAGTTGCAAAGTTAAAATTATAGAAAATAAGATTTGAGGATGTTACAAAACACCTTGCGTGGTGATGGTTTAGACATAGATGTTTGCCAGTAATGTAATAAAGACTGGTGTTTGCACTCTATTCAGTTGTTTTCATCCTTAAACTTTGACAATCTCAGGGCTCTTGTAAGTTTTATCAACAGATGGCGCAGCTGTAAACGTAATTTTTATTTTAAAATAAATTTGAAAAGTAAGAAGTGTTTTTATGTATTTATTATCACAGTAATATTCTAGGCAAAAAATGCGAAAATACTGTTGTTTGTGCAGCCTATCAAAGGGCGATAACAAAAACTTATCATTATTTGCTATTCCCAAGGTGAATTTAGCGATTTTGTTTACCTATGATTGCTAATTTTGATGGAATTACAGACTAAAACAGAACGCGAGAATTGGAGTCGAAATTTTAAAAATTAACACTAACATGTCAAAAAGAAGGCAAGAAACGAAATAGTCCCCGTAAATCTAAGCAATATGCAAAGCTTGCAAAACTGCAGTAGTAATTTTTCATGAATTGTTAAGCATCAATCATATAAATTTAATTTCACTTACCTATTATCATAAATTAAGAAGCTATTAGCCTAGTAACTATTGTTAATACAGTTTCTGTTTGGGCTTTGCACTGTAAAACCAGCTTATTGTGGTGACTTGTTTGTCCCATATTGTTGGTTATTGGTATTTTGTCGATGATGCCTTTTTTCCAACTAAAAACCACCACAAAAATAACTGCAATATAAACATTACGTAAAAATGCTGAATAAATGTTTCACTTACTTGCATATTTCATTAAAAGTAAGAACGAAATTAACTAGTTAACCTAACCTTAATAAATAAGTGTTGTTCACATGTTCAAAAAGCGCCAAATTTGAAATGTACCTTAACTTTGAAGTATTAAGAGCGCCATCTATGCGCAAATCTTATAAAGAGCCCTGAGATTGTCAAACTTAGAGGATGAATTTTTTATATAGGCAAATAGTGAGAGTTGAAACACCAGTCTTTATACATCACTTGTTTGCCTTACCCCTTCACTGAAAATGGTGGCAAATTTAAATATTGGAAAATTTCCAAAACCGCTTGAAAATATTTCCGGAAAATTTCCAGCAGGAAAATTACTAAACTTATGTCACTGCATTTCATCATAAAACAAGTTTCACATTTTAGGAAATGTTAAGTGTTTGCTTTTCTAAACAGCAGTAACAACTTCTAATGCAACAACAAAGTGTCTATTTTGTGCTTCACATGTTATTTATTTACTTTCTTGTTATTATGTTATTTCTGAGAATATTTTATATTGCTTAGTAAACACACCTATATCTATTTATTTGTATTGTTTATCTATTTGTATAATTTTTTTAAATCTTTTAGATAACTGAAAAATAAAAATATCTAGAATCTTAATATGTGTGTAGGAGAGGGGTGATTTAAGGGGAGGCTGAGAGGGCTCTTCCCATGAGCAAACTGGCTAAAAATATTTTGCAAGGGCAAAAGTAAAAATAAACCTGAACGTTCCTCTAAATGGTCATGTAGCTTGTAACGTTGTGTACCCCTAGGGCTTGCCCTAAAAATCCTAAAAAATATGAAAAAACGCGAATTGTCCTAAAATTGTCCTTAAGTCCATAACATGAACTGTTACTTTGTGCAGTATGCTGCTTTTAAACTTATCTAGTAAGATAGCAAATTTTTATGTTGATGTTAACATCTCATATACATATAAACTTCAAAATTTAAGGTCCTTTTTTTAAAACGTTTGTTCCCCCATTTTTAGTAGTCTCAAAACTGGCAGATCTAAAGGTGTCACCCTCATAACAGATATGGCTGATAAGAACAGGGATAGCAGTAATTAGTAGTTGTTTCGTTACTTGGCATGGGCTGCCTCTTCTGGTTGCTTCTTGATTGTTTTTATGTGCTTCAGTCAGCGTGATTTATTATTTACAACATAAAGTTTGATATTTTGTTTAAATTGGACACTTTTAAAAACAATTTCGTCTGCGGCGCTATTTCTTGCTCGCTTCTGCGAATTACAAACGCTTCCCGCTCCCCCCATCATTATCAAATCCTAAACAGGGTCAACCCACTGTCATTTTTTTCAATGTTGTTGTTTTTTTTAATTTTTTGTTTTTGAAAAGTTTTTTTAAGAAATGTGATCAAAGAGAAAAATACAGTCAAATTCTGTGTTTAAAGCAGCACTCGCCATTAGTTGTGGAAACACATCAGTTGGGAAGAACTGACACGAAAATTTGTAGTAATCTAGCTGTTGACTTTTAACTTTGAATTGTTTTTGATGCACGGGGCCCTGTGATGAATTTGATTTCCCAACCGCGAGCATTAGATGTCAATTATGCCAATCATTTTGAAGTTTTATTATTGTTAAATACAATTTTAATAAATTTTAATGCTTGCAAAATAAACATTTTAATGCAGAATTGTGGTGTATTTTCTCTACAATCAATAAAACCAGGTATAATCATAATCAATTGCTGCCAGAACCTCAACCTACGAGACTAATTTTTTACAGAAAAAGTTTGTTTAATCTGTGGAAATAGAATTCGTGCAGATTTTATTAGCGAGGTCTGCAAATGTTAAAATTTTTACAAAAAACTTCGATAGCTTGGCAACGCCACATCCAAAACTCATTTCGGAAGGCAATTAAACGGCGAGAAACAATATGAAAAAATATACAGGGTGTCCTATTTTTAAAAAAGCAGGTTCGGTGTGCCACTATTTTGTGGAACCCCCTATATAATTGAAAATAATTTTAAAATACGCTCCGCTCGGTCCCTTACGACTTATTTGAAACATTTTTCTGTATTTTAAATAAAAAAAGAAGATATCGTACCCTGCAACTTTATCGATTTACTCTGTATATGTATTAAATATTTCCTATATTTAATGAAACATTCAGAAGAAAATAATATGTCTAATGAATCTGTCAGACATTTGTGTTGTTTCAAAAACTTTTACCGACGTTATTTTGTTTGCAGATGTGGTCTAATGCCGAACGACTTTTAGCAATTGATGAATTAATAGCACGATGCGAACCGACACAAGTACGTCATATGATGCAAGTAATCGAACCCCAATTCCAAAGAGACTTTATTTCCCTTCTTCCTCGTGAACTTGCTTTGTCTGTTTTGCGCCTTCTGGAACCGTGTGACCTTCTGCGAGCTGCTCAAACTTGCCGTAGCTGGAGATTCCTTGCCGATGACAATCTTTTGTGGAAGGAAAAATGCAAACAAGCTGGTATCGAAGATATTCCTAGGCGGAAAGGCTCACCTCGTTCTAATAATTACACATCTCCGTGGAAAGTAAGTTGACAGAAAAAATTTGATTGGAAAACCAGCAATTATATTTAATTTTTTTAGGCTGCGTATATGCGACATCACGCTATTGAAATGAACTGGCGCAGTAAACCTATTGCTCCACCTAAGATGCTTAAAGGTCATGACGATCATGTCATCACTTGTCTTCAGTTTTGTGGTAATAGAATTGTTAGTGGTTCCGACGATAATACATTGAAGGTTTGGTCTGCTACTACAGGAAAGGTAAAGCCCTTCATTTTTACGCAATTTATTATGGTTTGATGAATGACATCGGGAAGTAACAAAAGATTAGTATCTTTTGGTATTAATTATTTTTAATATGTTCCAGTGTTTACGTACTTTAGTGGGACACACTGGTGGTGTTTGGTCATCCCAAATGTCTGGTAGTATAATTATAAGTGGTAGCACAGATAGAACACTCAAGGTTTGGGATGCGGAGAATGGTGTGTGCATACATACCCTTTATGGACATACATCCACTGTACGTTGTATGCACTTGCATGAAAACAAGTAAGTCTGATCCGTAAATTAATGTAATTTACAAGCTATGATAGTAATCCATGGACTAATAAGTTATTTAGGTGTAGACAATTGTAGAATCCGGTGTACAAACTAATACACAAACTACGTGCAGCACGGAACAAATTTTTAAATTGTTTTATGTACAGCATACAATACTAATTTTCTTGCAGAGTTGTAAGTGGTTCTCGAGATGCCACGTTACGAGTATGGGATATTGAAACTGGAGAGTGTTTACATGTGTTAGTTGGGCATTTAGCTGCCGTACGTTGTGTGCAATACGATGGAAAACTAGTGGTTTCAGGAGCGTACGACTATATGGTTAAAGTTTGGAATCCTGAGAGGGAAGAATGTCTGCATACCTTACAAGGCCATACGAATCGGGTATATTCTTTGCAGGTAAATTGTGAATTATTTTCAAATATTTTTTAATCACAAGATAATTGTAATATATTTTAAAATAATATGTGGTGTTTATTATTTCTATAAATCTTGTTCTTTTTTAACGAATACTGATCATAGCTGCAGTACTATAATGAATTGCTTCAGAATTTTTTAAATGTAAAAGTAATTCCTGAATTTTGTTTAAATTATCATAATAAATTATTGCAAATGTTACTAGTTTGGTAATTGGTAGGTAATAGAGTGTTTGATATCCTTTTTGGTATAACTGCAACCTACATTCTTGGAGAATTTAATTAAATAGAAGACATTAGTTTTACATAACATAGCTTTGTATGCCTGTGATTATTTAGTAAAAGGTCTGACGTGTATTGGTCGAGTTTCCTTTTATCATAAAGGTTGAATTCCCAAACATTAAATGATTTTACAATGCGATGAGGCATAAAAATGTAAAGTGAGCTTTGCAGGTTCAAAATATTTCAATTTTTTTTTAAATGCTGTTTAATTACTGTTTTTATTACACTATTTAAATAACAACATAAATAATCTTAAAACAATGTTTTTTACAAACGTGCTTTTTTCGAAATGTTTTTGCTATACCTTATTAAATTAAGTTATTCTAAAAAGCACCTTTTGGCAAATTATCAAAGGTAATATTTCAATTTGTATGTTTTCTAGGTTGTAAATTTTATTTTTTTTGGACGTATGTAACATGATTAGAATCGATTTGGGTGGATCAAAGGACTTTTAATAGTAAAAATATGCAAAAAAGGGGGTGCGCCATGTTTCATTAACACCCGCTATACTTTACCTTTGTTCATCTTGCCGTACCTTACACTGCACTATCTTGTCTAATCATACCTTAACTTTGGCTTTACCATACCGTATACTTCCCTATACTTATCTTCTTTCAACTCGACTTACTCTATAATTTTGTTTGTCGTACGTTACCGTGCCCAACCCTCTTAACCTACCCTACTGTACAATTCCCAGTATTTTATGTTGTTTTATTTTACCTTGCCGTACCCTACTGTATCCTACATTGTACTTCCCCACACTTTACTGTGTTTAATGTTAGCTTACCTAACCCTCCACTTTACCTTGTTTATCTTACCTTCTCTTCTTTTATCGTACCATATCATATTTCCCCCATCTCTCTCTAGTCATATACTTCATGGTTGAAGTGTCGTGATCTCATGGTTGGTATTTAAGTTGTGGTTTGGGCAAGGTTCCTCCATTTATCCCTGTCTGAGGCATTCCTGATGTTTTCTTGAAACGGTGTACCAGTGAATTTCTTGACTTGGTCGATCCATCGTCTTGGTGAGCGTCCTCGAGGTCGTTTTCCTTCCAGCTTCTCCTGCACAACCAGTTTTTCCAGGTTGTCGTCTTTCCTTCTAGTGACGTGTCCAAAGTATTTCAAGATTCGCCGCTTTACTACACTTGACAGCCTTTCCTGAGTTCCCAATTCTTCCAGTATGGTATTTTCCCCTATACTTTACCTCATTTCACCAATCTGGCGCCACCCTTGTCCTACACTACCTTACCTAATCTTACTTTATCATATCTTACCCTACTGTACCTTGTCTAATCTTTTGTTTTCTTTCATCTTACTTTAGTGTACATTGCCTTTTCTATTCTTATCTTACTTTTACCTCACTCTACCCTATACTTTATCTTCTTTCATCTTGCTGTACCTTACTCTGCACTACTTTGTTTAATTTTACCCAACCTTACCCTATTCTATACTTTCCCTTCTTTCGTCTCTTATTTTATTCTATTTTGTTTAATTTACCTTACCTAGCTTGCTTACCTTATTTTACGTAAGAACGTCCTGCCTTTATCTTTAAATTTTTTTGCACCAGAATACATTATACCACGTTTGATTATCCAACCTTTGTTTATAAAAATTTGTTTTAGTTTGATGGCGTTCATGTGGTAAGTGGGTCGCTGGATACAAGTATTCGTGTTTGGGAAGTGGAAACAGGAGCTTGCCGACACACACTCATGGGTCATCAATCTCTTACTTCAGGAATGGAACTACGCAACAATATCCTTGTGTCTGGTAATGCAGATTCCACCGTGAAAGTGTGGGACATAATTTCTGGACAGTGCCTACAGACTCTTTCTGGTAAATTTCTTCTCTACTCGGAAAATTACAGTTGGTCAGATTAACTTTGTTGTTACAGGACCATATAAGCATCAGTCAGCCGTAACTTGCCTGCAATTTAATAACCGTTTTGTGATAACATCATCAGACGATGGTACAGTAAAACTTTGGGATGTGCGTACAGGTGAATTTATCAGAAATCTAGTAGCACTAGAAAGTGGTGGTTCTGGTGGTGTAGTGTGGCGTATTCGAGCTAGTGACACCAAGTTAGTGTGTGCTGTTGGTAGCCGTAATGGTACCGAAGAAACCAAACTTTTAGTACTCGACTTTGATGTTGATACAAATTCTAGGTAACTAAAGACTTAAACAAATAGTGTGTGTTGCGGAAGGTTTCTTGAATGTACCTATACTTAATTATGTTCATTAGTAAATTAAGATTGCACTTAATCAAGGTGAAATTTAAATTGTATAAATTTGGAATCTGGTAATTAGGTTGTAAATATATTGTCTGGTTGTACAATTCAAGTTTAAACCGATTTCATAACAAACAGATAGGCAAAGAATTGATTATAAATTGGAAACAATGTGGAGAATATTGGAAAAATACAGAGGTGAATGGTGAATCTACAGAAGAGTAATATATTTATAATAAATACATAGATAAAAATTGGATATAAAAGCAAAAACAAAGAGAGCAGAAAATAAAAATTTGGAACTATTGAGAATACAAGAATCGTAAGGAATGCAAAAAGACAAAAATAAATGATGTGGTTTGAGAATACGATACATAGTCAAGTGTTAAGAAACAGTATAAATTATTTAAATGTAAATAATTCTTTTCTACCTAAAAATGGCAGTCAACTGTGTGTGAGTGGGTGTGTGTGTGTGCCTGTCTAAGAACAAAAACTATCCCAGTGAGTATAAATAGTGCAAAGCAGTTAATTTATTTATTTCCCATAAAAATATTTGTAATAAACTATTAGGTGAAAAGTAAGCTCATGAAAATTATTATTAAGATAATTTTAGTTGATATGGGTATCCTCTTACATCATTTTTATATATTTGTTGAACTAATGAAAATAAAAATAGAATAAGATTTTAATGTGCATCTGTTACAACATAGATTGCAAATAGGGCTGTGTGACTATCAGCATCAATAGTCAACTGTGTAAAGTAATCAAATGTATCAATTAATCGACCAACTCAATTAATCAATTAAATAATTGATTAGTCAAATAATCAATTTATTAAATAATGAACTAGTCATATAATCAAACAGTCCAATAATCGATTAAATCAAATTATCAATTTTAATGAAATAATTTATTAATCAATTATTCAAATAATTTATTAATTAAATTATCAATTAGTAAAATAATCGATTATTCAAATAATCAATTGATCAATCGATTAATTGTATGAATAATTAAATTAAATAATCAACTAGTCATAATCAATAAAGCAAGTAATCTTATAATTAAATAATCGATTAATCAAATAACTTATTACTTAAATAGTCAATGAATCAAATATTCAAACAAATAATCGATTTGTTAAATAATTGATTATCACATTATTTAATATTTAATCAGATAATCAATTAAATAGTTGATTAATCAAATAAACAATTGATTAGTGGAAGAGTCGGTTAATTAAATGATCGATTAATCAATAATTAAATAATTGATTAATCAAATATTTAATTAATGAAATAATTGATTTTTCAATAATTGGTAATCAAATAATCAATTAATTAAACAATCGATCATAGGCGATAATTAAATAATCGATTACTGAAATAGTTAATTAATTAATAATCGATTAATCAAATAATCGATTAGTCAAATAGTCGATGAATCAAATAATTGATTATATATGTAGCAGTTACAGAGCTTTGGTTATTATTCTTCTTCATTCTCTTCTGTCCTTGGTTTTATTTCACCAGTCAATTTCTCTTAGTTTGTTCAGATCCTGCTCAATCATTTCAAGCCATTTCTTTCTTGGAGTAATTGATTAATCAAATAATTAATTCGTCGATTATTTAATTAAACAATAAATAATCAATCAATTACTCAATTGATTAGTCAAATAGTCAATTAATTAAATAATCCATTATTCAGATAATTAGTTATTTAAATAATCTATTGCTCAAATAATCGATTTTTAAATAATTAATTATAAATTCTCAAATAATCGATTTCTAAATAATTAATTATAAATTGATTAATCAAATAATCGATTAAATAACTGATTTGCCAAATAATTGATTAATCAAATAACCAATTAAACAATTGATTAATCAAAACATTGATTAATTCAATAATCGATTAATCAAATAGTCAATTAATTAATTAATCGAACACTCAAATAATCGTTAAATTAAATAATTGATTCATCATTTAATTGTTTAATTAAACAATTGATAAATCAAATAACAATCGGTTAGTCAAATAGTCAACCGATTTGCCAAATAATTAATTAATTAATCAAATAACCAATTAAACAATTGATTAATCAAAACATTGATTAATTCAATAATCGATTAATCAAATAGTCAATTAATTAATTAATCGAACACTCAAATAATCGTTAAATTAAATAATTGATTCATCATTTAATTGTTTAATTAAACAATTGATAAATCAAATAACAATCGGTTAGTCAAATAGTCAACCGATTTGCCAAATAATTAATTAATTAATCAAATAACCAATTAAACAATCGATTAATCAAACCATTGATTATATAAATAATCGATTAATCAACTAGTCAATTAAGTAAATAATCGAATACTCAAATAATCGGATAGTGATATTTTCTAGTTTGCTTGGTGACCCTCCCCCAAATTTTTCAAGGATCCCCCAGGCTCTAAACCATTCAATTCTGTCATCATTTTAGACCTATTGATGTTCTCATGTAGAATGTATAATAAGTTTGTTGATATCCTAGAGTCAAACAGTAGTCTTGGTCCCTAAATTATTGAATATAGGTATAAAATACTTAATTACTTCAACAATATTTATTTATTTTAACCTTATACCCCTCACCTTCCAAGCTTAGATTAGCTCTTTCTATTTTTGTTTTAATAGGACTGATCAATGTACGGTGAGTGTCCACAGATTTCAATACCGTAGGTCATGATAGGATGGAACAGTGAGTCATAAACTACTGCTGCATTTATACGTGCAACTTCTGCTATTTTTCTTTTTGCAAAAACTGATTAACCTATTATTCTGCACAGTCCTAATTGCAAACTATACAGAAAATAGAAAAAAATGAAAAATGTTAATTATTTTAAAACTTGTTGCTGGTTGTCGTAGGTTCTATGTAAAACAAATGCATATCTATTGCGGTGGAAATTAAATTAATTTAAACATACGTACAAAAGCTTAGTTTTTAATTTTAAGGACAATATTAGTACTTTGTTAATTTTTTTGTCTTATTTTGATTTCGGTTTATGATCTTAGACAAAATCAAAATGGAAACGAATTAATAAATCCAAAGTCAATTTTTTTTATTTCTACAATTAATGAGATTGTAATAAATGTTTTATGTTGAAAGAAGCTAAACTAGAAACTATGTAGGATTATTATTAAACCAGTGAAAATTCGTACTACAAGAACGTCACTTTCTGACGAGCAGTTATTCTATTATGTTGTCACCATTTGTTCAAATAACTTTTTAGAGTGGGCAACATGTGTTCTGAAGATGAATCATATAAGCTGTTTAAAATCACCAAAAACGGAAAAATAATAAGTGACAAAAGCGAAAAACTTGAATGCAGGAAGAAGAGTGTCGGATATATCAGAAATATCTGAAAGTTTTCTGAAGATGGCCTATTGTTGTGTACATTGAAACAGTTTACTAGTGGTCAGAGACGGATGGGTTAGTAGGTTAGACCCATGTTCGTAAGCCCAGTCGCAACGTTATTTTCATGTCGGCCATTCCTGAAATATCCTGAACTCTTAACCGTCCCATCTGTGTTGCTAGTAGTGAATTCTATAAAAATGGAATTGGAAAAGCAAGTACAAAAAGAACACTGTTGGAAGATGATAGATACGGTTGTTTGCAATTGTGTTAAATAGGCAACAATGTAAAAGAATAATTGAAACAACAATGAAGAGTAAAACGATCTGAGAAAACGTCAAAAATTAAAAAACCGATTAATGGAAAATAAAAAGTCAAAAACACAAACCAAATAAAAGGAAATTAAATTATTAAAAATATTCATTGTATAAGTTAAAATAGGAAATATTGATGAATCAGGAAAAATTAATGAATGTGTAGTGTGTATGTAGGCAAAATACCTCAATTTATAAGTTTTAGTATGATGTATTAACAAAAAATGACTAAATTCTGTTTAGATTTATTTGCTTGTGTTGTTCTAATTATTTTGTTTAAATGTAACTGCAAAAACATGTTCTGCTTTAAATTTTATATGTACAGTAAACTAATCTACATTTATTAAAAGACTGAAATTATGCATGTTTCTTATTAAATAAATCCTGCAAGTTGTTCTAATTGACTAAACATGGCAGAATGTTATTGTCAGAAGCAAATTAGAACAGTACAAACCTGAGCTACGTTCGGAGTGCTCCTTGCATTCTTTTTACTTTCCCCTTCTGTTGATTGACAAATGAACATAAAAGAAGGCTCGGAGCGCATCGTATGCTTCAAGCAAACGCAGCTCATCAAATATAAATTGATATATACAGAGTGGACCAACTATGTCGCACTGGTTGGTATCTTCTTTACTATTTAAAATACAGGAAAATTTGTAAAATAAAAGTTGTGGGAGACCAAGAGAACCATATTTTAAAATTATTATCAATTATGCATATAATAGCATCATACCAAACTTGTTTTTTTAAAACATAAGATGTATATTTTTGCATATTCTTATTCGCCTTTTAATTACTTTTCTGAATATGTTTTGTTTTTGAAATTACGTTGTGGTATTGCCAAGTTATTCACCTTTTTTCGAAAATTTAACAATTTGAATTTGGGTGTTATAAACAGTGGAGAAATTTCAAACTAACGTGTCTTAACTTGCTTTTTTTTTAAATATATTTTCACTTAGTTGGACAGAGCTTTTTAGGCTGTATACATTTTATTAACCAATTGATTACACATAAACCAAACGGTTTAGGGAAAATTAGATTCTCAGAAAAAATCTGGGAATTTCTTAAAATCCAGACATTATGCGAGACATTGATGCCTATTTTTTGCGTTTTTGCAAGAATCGTCTATGTATATGTAAGAAATTTATTTAAATACAATTTTTTGTAGTAGAGCGTAATTTATAAGGTGTTCAATATGCCTGCCATTTTCTGGCACATACACTCTTACACGATTCAAAGTTGGATGAAACCTTTCTTTTACATAACCCCATAAATACATCTAATGCTGGTTAAGTCTGTAGATTTAGGTGGTCAATAAATTGGTCTACTTATTTAAATAGTAGTAATTGTGGTTGTCTTGGTCCCCTGTAACTTTTATTTAAACGGTTTTCTGTATTTTAAGTAGCAAAGGAGATATATTGTTGACTCACCCTGTGTAACAGGACCAAAATACCGTACTTAAGATGTAGAGATATTTACAAAAGAAATTGTAATGTTTCACCAATTTAATCTGACCGTTGCGTTTTTTACAGTAATTGTCTCCTGGGAAATAGACTGTAGCTAACAATCCTTTTTGTAATAAGTGCAATTTTAATTGAAATGAACTTTTAAGATCATACTGTGAGTAGTTCACAAAACAGTAAAGTCTCAGTAACACAATTACTCAATGTTTTAATTTTATAATAAAATTTGTCTTTTAAATTCCTTACACATTTTTTAATGACTTGTTTTTATTTGTACTTTGATGAAACAAAAATATGTAACTATTTTAAATTATAAATGTAATTCTGTTTATAAACTGCAAATTTTACTGCAATATTGTATTTTTCTTTTGATTGATCGCCAAAAAGAATTTATAATAAAACATCTGAAGCATTTGTTGATTTTTGAAGCTTATTAGTAACTGTTTTTATGAATAATGTTTCTACTTTCACATATTGCCAGTATAGGTAAGTATTATTATTTTCATGTAAAATTTTAAAGGAAAAATACATTTTGGGGCCCAAAAAACTCAAAAAAGGCTTTTTTGAAACATGTATGTCTGTAGGTGGATATATTCATTTATTTCTTTAACTGCACGTGCTTCTACAGCATTTGTATGAAAATGTAATATTTGACATAATACCAGAAGTCACGTGTCAACTTTTGTCCGTCGCATATCTAGTCTTTACACGAGCACAAATGATTGCCGTAATTAAATTTTTACTCAATAAGTTAATAAAAAAATTTCTCATTCGGGGCTGACTTTTTGGTAAACGCTGTACCTATAACTTCAAAACATCCAATACTTGAAGATTTAATATGCGGTGGAAGTTTATTATATAAATTTAAATCAAGAGAGTTTTTAGAGGACGTTGTTAATTTAAAACGTGGAGTCCTTAGTAAAGCTGCAGAGCGTGTGTTATGCTGATGGATATTGGACTGCGTAGGAAAATTGGTTATATTTTTTTGAACTTCTAATAAAGAATTAAAAACATATAAGGAAAGGACTGGCATAATTCTAAATTTAATAATAAAGGTTGGTCCAGCAACCTAAACCCCTCCCCCCCCGCTAAATTTGCGCCTGCTTGTAGGTGTTACATCAGGTGACTGTGATGGCCAAGAGATAGATCCATATGACCGGTCCATTGATTTGGAAGGTGCATGTTGGTAGCTTTATGCACTATTAGAACCCAGTACAATGGGACTCTATCCTGCTGAAATATATGTAATATATATCCAAATATCTAATTGTAAGTCTTGTATCTGTGGTGGTATTAAACATTTCGGGAATATCATATCTAAATTCTTACTGTTTGTAACATTTTGGGGTGCTAATTGCTATACCTAATAATCGAAAATTTAGAGTGTATCATTCTTAACATTTATCTATAATAAATTATTGTTAAAATATCAAGTTTTTTTCGGAAGCGTGCGCACAACGCACAAGTACATCCCAACAAATTGAGGTTATGGTTAGTGCCTACTCTTTTTTGTAGTTTTTATTATTGGTGCAGCAAACTGATTAGGTATGTATTTTCTCATTAATTAAATTACAACAAAAACAGTTTTTGTGTTTTAGGACAATAAATTTTAATTCTGTAAGGACATTACTATCACTAAGATAGCAGTAAAGTAAACAAGACATTTCCTAGGTAGATGTCCCCTACAAACAAATAATAAACAGGTATTCAGGTAATTAGTTGTAAATACCTAATGGGTTTACCAAAAGAATATTGAAACTTAAATGTACATTTAGGTTTAAAAAAATTTTTAGTATCCAATTTTTCCAGTGATATATTGATAACCCTACATAAATTTTTATAAATGCTATTTTATTTACTTACAGAGATGTCTTTTGAAGAATTAGAAGAATCCGAATTAGGAACTCAAGAGTACTGGGATAAACTGTATAAGAGCGAGGTATCCAATTTTAGAAGTCATAAAGATGTGGGCGAAGTGTGGTTTGGGGAAGATATTTCTGACAGAATTATCCAATGGATGGACAAGAAAATTCCAAAAGCAAACAGAATATTAGACATTGGCTGTGGAAATGGAATGCTTCTTGTAGAATTATCAATAAATGGATTTACAAATTTAATAGGCATGGACTACTCAAGTGACGCAATCATCTTAGCCAAAGAGGTCTCGACCCATTATGAAACTAACATCGAGTTCGTTGTAAACGATATATTAAAGAATGAATTAGAAGAAAATAGCTTTGATGTTGTATTGGATAAAGGTACCTACGATGCAATTAGTTTAAGTAGTGACGCTAAAAACAATAGAAAAAGTTACATGATGAATGTGCTTAAGTGTCTAAAAGATAGTGGATTATTAATAATTACGTCATGTAACTGGACAAAGGAAGAATTAACTACTCAGTTTGAAGGTGTGTTTGATGTACATGATGTGATTCCGACTCCACAGTTTAAATTTGGTGGAAAAGTAGGAAGTGTTGTTAGCTCTGTAATTTTTAAAAAACCTTAATTTTATGTAGTTATTCAAGTATCGACAATAAATTGTTAATGCCAGAATATAACAAACACCATTCTCTCAATTTTTTAGATGGTGTTTGCAAATATGATTAAATAATTACAATTTGATACTTTACTTGATCCAACCTGATATGATCTTATAATTATCAAAGGTGTGTTGCTGGTAACACCATGAACTTTTGTAAGAAAAACAAGTAATAAATTTAAGGTTTCTGTAACAAATATTACCACTTATATTAAATGACTATACCTCTTATTCAAATAAAATAATAAAACTTGTTTACTTTACTAACAGAGTTGTCAAACAATGCAAATTATCGCTTCAAATTCGTAACATTGAAAACATTGCTACACCTAGAAATTAAGTTGTGAATCTTATTCTACTATCGCTCATGAGCAATTTAGCCTAAACAGAAATGTTTTATTGTTAACCATTTATTAAATGAAGAGGTATAACACTGCAACTTTCAAAAATTCATAAAAGGCATCGCAGAAAAATCAGAGGACTGGGATACAAATTAAACTGTAGCTCAGTCATAGTTCTAAGAGCCTACAAAATTTAAAAATTGTGTGACTAGTCTTTGAGCAATGTTTTTTGATAAAGTTTTAAAAAATTCATAGAAGGCATTACAGAAAAATTAGCATGAGACGCACCAAATTGTAGCTTAATCTCAGATTTAATCCAACGCAAATATTGAAAAAATTCTGTTCCGAGCTTTTGAGCAATATTTTTAAAATTTTGAAACATTTATTTTACAGTTTTCATTGTTTAAAAATTTTTTGTACATAGTAACATGGTGTTTCTATAGGGCTATTGCGATAAAAAAATTTATCCCGATCCTCCCAAAAATTACATGTCTAACTTTTGCTACCAGTCTTAGATGTTTTTTTATACAATTGTATTTCCTAATGAATTTGTTGTTTTTTTTTATATCTTCAAAAACATGTTATACAATAACGTTTTACACCCGAGAGTTAGAGATCAGAATACTCTTAGCATGCTCGGCTGCATTAGATTCTACATGTAAAATTAAAATATGAAAGTTTACCACGGATATAAATATAACTGGATGCCTGACTGTTTAGGTCCCTATGCATACTGGAAGTGAGGCCGGTCTAATGTCATGGCGGCCATGTTAGTTGTGGGCGTATATTTAAATTTGTTCAAGTAACGCATTAGAATTTAAACTATTTTATAGAATTTCTCTGCAGTAATAGTTAGTTTTTTTATATTACTTGTTATGTAATGTAAAACTCGGTTCCTATGGATGCGAATTCGCGAGAAATTTTCTGTGGAAGCTTTCCTGTTGGTTTGGATTAATTTTTAAGTTGCGCGAAATTTTCGCGAATTTTTATTTCTGCGACATTTTAAGAAATTTGCAGCAAAAATTGTGATGTTATTCTTGTCAGAAACTATTGTATTCATTTTATAAGTATTCTTCATATACAAGAATAACAAAAATCATGATATTTTGGCAATGAAATACATGTTTCCATAATGTAAAATATATTTTAATAAGCATTAATAAAACTAGATACAATAAAATATTATAATAAAATACAATTTTACAAATTATTATAAATGATTAAGATTGTCTGTTATTCGCTATTAAATAAAATTAATTTATTCAGTTGGTGACGTTTGCTAACTGGTTTCATAATTTCATTGGTATAAAATTTACCAAACGAAAAAAATGTAATTTTAAGGTATCTTTTGACAACAGATTTTATTAATTGTAGTTTGTGAGGAACTTCAAATGCTATTTCAGTGAAATTACATTCATAATGATTAGTAAATATAGTACCATCAAGTGAAAACCTGTTTATAACTTTATTTAAAATTGTTTTATCTAAATTTACTTATTAATTGTGTCTACGTATCTGGTATAAGGACCTGCATGTGCGTAATTATGTTCATTGGTATCTTTTATCAGCATATTGGCACAGTTAACACAATTTATAGAACTAACAATTTTGTTCACTATACACTGTGTCCATAAAGTAACCCCCCCCCTAACTAACTTTTGAACGACTTGATATCTTTCTACAAAATTTGGTGTGCTTTAATGGGAAATTAAACACTATTTTTTAGCTCAAAATTAAATAATGTATCATTCAAAATGGCGGCTTGGCGCCATTTTGAAATTTTTTTTTAAATAGAAAGGGGGTCGAGTGGCACCTCATTTGAAAGGTCTTTTAGTTCTGCGTCTGATCCTAACGTTTCAAAGAAATATATTTAGCCATAACAAAATGACAAACGTTTGAAGTAAAGAAGTCTATTAAAAAAAACTAAGAATTAAAGCAAAAACAAATGAAATTAAGTGTTCGAAATGTTCACCATTCACTTCTTGGCACATAAAAAGTCGGTTATGTCGTTCCTGCCTTACCTTTTCATAAGTTTCTGGAGTGACATTTCTGTAAAAAACGCATTACAGAAGTTTGCAGAAATATCACTCCAGAAACTTATGAAAATGTAAGGCAGGAATGTCATAACCGACTTTTTATGTGCCAAGAAGTGAATGGTGAACATTTCAAACACTTAATTTCATTTGTTTTTGCTTTAATTCTTAGTTTTTTTTTAATAGACTTGTTTACTTCAAACGTTTGTCATTTTGTTATGGCTAAATATTTTTCTTTGAAACGTTAGGATCAGATGCAGAACTAAAAGTCCTTTCAAATGAGGTGCCACTCGACCCCCCTTTCTATTAAAAAAAAAATTTCAAAATGGCGCCAAGCCGCCATTTTGAATGATACATTATTTAATTATGAGCTAAAAAATGGTATTTAATTTCCCATTAAAGCACACCAAATTTTTTAGTAGAATATTAAGTCGTTCAAAAGTTAGTTAGGGGGGGGGGTTACTTTATGGACACAGTGTATAACCACATATGTAAACCAACACATTATCTTTTACTTCTTTCAGCTTTGGACTTATTTATAATCATTTGGCGACCAATTGCATCATTATTTTCTTCTTCGGATTGAAGTTCATTTATCCCTTCAACTAGAAGTGGTGAACTGTCATTGGGCTTGGTTCCAATTTTATTCTTTTTGAAGTAGATGCTTCTGAATCTAATTCCACTTCAATATTGGGTTGCTGCTTTGGAGGGGACACATCACGAACATTAATAGTTTGTTTTTTCCTTATCCTCGGTTTTGGAGGCTGCTTTTGAAGGTGTGCGGGAAATGCTTTAAAAATAGAAGGCACAGCATCTTCTTTCAAATATGGAACATTCATTCCTGGTCCACAATAATCCTCGGGTTTAAAATGCTCGCTACAAATTCTGGAATACTTTGTAGGTGTCCAATTATTCCTGTGTAGTGCATTCATCCACTTCTTTAGTTTATTTTCGTCTTTTAGTGGAAACCTGCGGTAAATTATTTAATTAATTTATTATATTACTTATATATTTAGTACTTACGAGAAGAATTGCAAAGAGGTCCCTTTTGTATGTCGATTTGTACAACCAACTGCCACACAAGATTGTGGCATTTTTAAGTTGATTATCACCACTAACTAGTCCCAATCAGTGATGTTCCAAACCAAATGTTTTTCAGAACTAGAT
Organism: Ctenicera cuprea; assembly: GCA_958336395.1. Lineage (NCBI taxonomy): Eukaryota > Metazoa > Arthropoda > Insecta > Coleoptera > Elateridae > Ctenicera > Ctenicera cuprea. Next base: position 11,594,170 of record OY284495.1, on the reverse strand, counting down.
TTGTAGTGTGTTGGGGACTAGAATTGGAATTTCGGGACTAAATTTCGAAGTGTTTTTTTCACATTGTTATTAGTCAACAAACAAACCAAAACTAGTAAATTTAAGTTTTATGGTGTGCAGTATTTCTTCTCGGGCGGGAAATTTAAATAAAATGAATTTTTTATTCTAAAAATTATTTTGAAATCTAGATATAAAATAATTCTTTATATTTTTGTAAAAAATAATACATATTTCTTTCAAAAAACAACGCTTTATTAACCTACTATAATTATTTAAGGAAACACAAGTGAGTAATATATTTTATAAATATTTCAACCATTAACAAAAATAAAACATATCATTTGCGAATATTAAATAAGAAACTAGAACAATCTTGCTTAACATCAGATTTATTAGTTATTTTTTTTAATGGGTATTGTGAAAAACAACATCTTCATCACTTACCTCAGTGCTGTTTAGTAAAGAATGGGTATATTTCAACATTTTGGGATTTGGTTCCCAATCAAAGCATTTTTTGTTTTCAGTTTTTAACATATCTTTCATGTGTAATAAACCTTCACAGGTTTTTGTTATAAGTCGATTTCTTGTTTTGCTTTTAACTAAATTTAATTGAGAAAACAACCTCTCTGCTGCAGCAGAAGAGTGTGGTAAACTCATTACTATTTTTGCAACTTTACTTACACTTAATAATAATAATAATAATAATAATAAGGTTTATTCAAAACATTTCATTGAATTACAGTTAAAGGTAACATGTATGCTTGTTTGGTCTATATCTAAAAATTGTTTATGTATTTGGAAACATCCTTTCGTCAAGTCCATTTCTTAAACTATCTACATTTAACCAAAATTCAGTCATACTACTGTGTTGTTCGGGTGTAGGCGACAATTTCCGCCGTACTTTCTAAAAAGAAACACGTGCTCGTTCTAATGCGCCGCACCCCACGCGGTGATCATGCGTGTATAAATTTGGTTAATAAAAAAACCCGAGAGTGATACTACTGTTCGGAATTTACGTATTATACTGTGGCTTTACGTTTGTTTCGTTGTGTCATTTTTTACGTTTGGGGTTGGTATATAGTGACTCTAGTTTTACCTTTTAGCTGCGCCATCTATCGTCTATTCAGCAAGAATTTTTGCAACTTAGCCACATTCAATGACAGAACAGGTGGTACAGTAATCCTCGTCGATTTCTTGGATGCGCAAACGCAACAGTTGAAAAAAAATTATTTTTTTGAAAAATTGAGCTGGGTACTAGATTTGCTTTAGGAGTACTAGGGTATTTTTTGACGTCTGAAAGTACTAGAACTAGTCCCAAAGGACTAAAAAGAACATCACTGGTCCCAATACTAATAAATAAATAATATTAATATATGTTAGCAACGGTGGGAATTAAAAATATACATGACACTTAAAATATTTTAATAAAAACTAGGAAACACGCATAAGCATAACGTTAGTTGACAATGTTTTGCCCACAACTAACATGGCCGCCGTGACGTCAGACCTGCTTCACTACCGCATGCGTTTGACCGTTGATTGAAGTATTAATACTTCAATCAATGGTTTGACGGGCATCCAGTTCTTATTATACGTATATCCGTGAAGTCTACTAACTTATCGTGTAAAACAGCTTTAAAAAAAAAAGTTGTAAATATTCCCGCTATTTTATTATTGAGTTGCGAGTATTGAAAGAGCTCTGAGCCACGCACTTCGGCTACATTCGGGTGTTTCAAAAAACCTCTCAGCGAGAATTTTTACTCCTGCAGCGCCTACCGGTGCTGCACCTATCGCTAAAAACATTACAAGATGGCACAAATAATAGCATCACCATGTACACTATAAACATGAGGTAATCGACAAAAGTAAAAATAAATATTCGCAACTAACGACTCGAACGCAGACAAAACGACTGTCTATGCGTGGCTCAGAGCTCTTTCAAACTCGTTGCCAGTTGGCGTCGTTCGTTTCTGTCAATTGTCATATTTGTGCAAACGGTGACGCCAGGTGTATTAAGTTTATGCGGTTTGTAAACCTCCGGTGTTTATTTTGATTTAAAACTAGATTGTGTAAATCATTACTCGGGGATACAATACTTTAAAAATGCCTCCACGACTTAAGCACATTGAAGTCGAAAATTTCAAATCCTACCGTGGTCACCGTGTTATTGGACCACTGCAGCCCTTCAACGCGGTAATTGGCCCCAATGGATCTGGTTCGTGGCATTATTTAATTATTTTAGTTTTTTTTTACGTAATAAACTCGTTATTATAGGTAAATCGAACTTTATGGATGCAATCAGCTTTGTGATGGGAGAGAAAACACAGAGTCTGCGAGTCCGTCGCTTGGGCGACTTGATACACGGAGCATCGATTAATCGGCCAGTGGCACGATGGTAAGTGTTTGCAATGAAGTTACAAACGATTTCCTCCTAATATCTTTTGCTGAGTTATTAAAATTGTTCATTCTGTTGTTACATTTTGTTTAATTTTTAGTGCTTCGGTTACTGCAGTCTTTATTATTGACGAGGAAGAAGGCAAAGAAATGAGTTTCCAACGCTCAGTGCTAGGAGCTGCTTCCGAATATAGGATTAATAAAAGTGTAAGCGTTTTATTTTTAATATTACTTAATTTTATTTACCTCGTTAATGAAAACGGAAATAAAGTGAAGTAAAGGTAGTTGTGGATTGTTCTATAAATTACTTTTTAGAAATATGGACGCATTTTTAGCAGTATTTCCGTTTCTGAATTATGTAAAGGTTTCATCCTTTTAAGAACGGCATCAAATTTATAGACTATTTGAAGAATTTTGAATATCTTAGCCAAGTACAGCAATTTTTCATTATTTCTAAGTTTATGGGTTCTTAGATATTAGGAAGGGTTAATTATTTTCAGCTCCTTGAAGAATAAATTGCAAAACAATTCGAAATTAATTAGGTTTTTAAGAGTTTCTAGGAGTTGTGGAATTTTGTGCAAACTTATTCATGATTTGGTAATTAATTATTTTGTATTGTCAATCCAGCTTTATTACTCAGTAAAATTTCTTTAGACAATAGCAAATTAAGTAAAGAACAAAAAAAACTTTGCATTTTGTTTTATTTTGGAAGTTTGTTGTGTCTTACAGAACACTTTGACAGAGGAAGAGGTCACTGATGTTTAAGCAGACACATATATTGTTCTTCTAGTACTGTGATGTTTTAAATTTCAACGTATTTATGGCATATTAAAACTAGAAACATTTGTTAAACAATGTTTTGTGATTCAGTAGATTTTAGTGCTAGGCATTGCGATTTGGTATGAGTGTGCCTTGTTTTTATTCACATTCATGAATCTGTTGGTTGCAGGTTGTGACAAATCAGGAATACGTAAGCGAGCTTGAAAAATTGAGAATTAATGTGAAAGCTAAGAATTTCTTGGTATTTCAAGGAGCTGTTGAGTCAGTTGCTATGAAAAATCCTAAAGAAATGACTGTTTTGTTTGAGGAAATTAGTGGGTAAGTATTTTTTTTTATGGCTAAGAATTGCACCAAAATAATTTTTTATTTTGTATTTTAGATCTGCAGGTTTGAAAGACGAATATGACAGACTTAAGCTTCAGATGCAGAAAGCTCAAGAAGATATAAATTATGCCTATCAAAAGAAAAAAGGCATAAATGCTGAACGCAAAGAAGCTCGACTTGAAAAAGAAGAAGCTGATAAATATGCCAGACTAAAAGATGATCTTGTATGTATTATTTAATTTTTTTTTGATTACTTTTTTCAAGTCGAATCAAATCAAATTTTCTCTTAAATTCGCCATTGTTAAAAGTTTTGGAATAGAAATCAAGTCATATGCAGACATAGATAACCAAGATCAAGTTTTATCGTTGTTATAGCAACACCGACTGTTTACTTTTAATGTTGTCTTTGATAATGACACGTAAATGCGTTGAATTATGTATAATGCTCTAATAAACACCTGTTGAAGTTGTTAATTATTTTATATGTAGTATATTTCTAATATCAATTAAATTTTACATTACAGAATGATAAATTAGTAGAACATCAATTATTCAGACTTTTCCACAACGAACGTGAGATGAAAAGTTTAGAGGGTGATTTAAAATCGAAACACAGAGAAGTGGAGAAGGTCGAGCGTAAGAAGGAAAAAGCCGAGGAGATACTGAAAGAAAAGAAAAAAGAACAGGGCAGGCTTGGACGTGAACTTGCAAAAATTGAGCAAGACATTCGTGAAGTGGCAAGTTTATTTATTTCCCTAATTTTGTTCTTTTTGATGTATTAATTCATTTAACTTTTTTTAAATAGGAAGTTGAGATATCCAAAAAACGTCCACAGTTTATTAAGGCCAAAGAACGGGTGTCTCATATGCAGAAAAAATTAGATGGAGCTATCAAAACTTTGGAGCAGGCTCGAAAGGCAAATGAAGCCCACAACAATGACATTCAGAAATTAGAAGAAGAGTTGGCCGAGGTGGAACGTTCTAAAGAGGAATACGAAGCTACCATTGCAGGGGAATCCCAAAGCCAAGGAAGAGATGTTCATTTGGAAGATGAACAAGTATGTTTGTTTTTTAAATTACATTCGAATTCAATTTATAATTAAATTCAGAACAATTTTACTGATCTGTTTAATTTTAGGTAAGAGAATATCATCGCCTCAAAGAAGAAGCAGCTAAAAGGTCAGCTCGTTACATGCAGGAACTTGATTCTGTAAACAGAGAACAAAAGTCAGATCAAGATCGACTTGACAACGTCTATCGTTTAAGAACGGAATCTGAAAACAAGCACCAACAAAAGGGGCATGAAAAGGAAGAAATGGAAAAGCGTATCGAAAAATTAGTAGAACATATTCGGTATGCACGACTTGGAAATGAAATGGTTTTGTTTATTAAATGTTGTATTTAATTACAGTACAAGTGAGCAAGCTTTATTAGAACAGCAGCGCTTACGTGAAGACTTGCAGTCTGATGTGGGTTCTTCTAAAGATCGTGTGCAAGAAGTTCAAAAACAACTAGAGGATGTTTTGGAACAATTAGGTGACGCACGAACCGATAAACATGAAGATGCACGTCGTAAGAAGAAGCAGGAAATAGTGGAGCGCTTTAAGAGCAACTATCCTGGAGTGGTAAGTGGAAAATGATCTGTTATAGTACGTAAAGGAAGATGATGCATTGAAATCCAACTAATCCACCGTTTCTAAAGAACGTCCAAGTCAAGTAATTCTGACGAATTTCCTCTTTGCTCTCTGGTTTTCTTTAATCCAAAACAAAAAATTATGTTCTCACAAAAACTTGGTTAGCTGCAGTATGGTATGCACCTGACCGTGCCCTCAGTTATGATTTCCTCACTGTGCCTGTTGTTTGCTACCATTAGAATACTGTGAGTAGTGTGAATCACTGTCGGCATGCATTCTTGCGGCTACTAGAACAAATACTGGCAAGTAATTTGGTGTGGTGATCGACTCAGACTTCGCTACTACGCCAGCTGCGCCGTTAGATGGCAGCATTTTCCGACGTTGTTGCATGATTTTATATACACAATACTTTCCAAAATTTTATTTTAGCATAATAATAAAGAAATTAAAGAGGATGAGATTGATTTTGTTGACACATTTTCTATTTTCAGTATGATCGAATGATTAACATGTGTCAACCTTCACATAAGCGTTACAATGTGGCCATCACAAAAGTTTTGGGAAAGTACATGGAAGCAATAGTGGTTGATACAGAACATACTGGCCGTCAGTGCATCAAATACCTTAAAGAACAGATGTTAGAACCGGAGACCTTTTTGCCTTTGGATTATCTTCAAGCCAAACCTTTGAAAGAAAGATTGCGTAATATAACCGAGCCTAAAGGAGTAAAGCTTCTGTACGATGTGCTCTACTTTGAGCCTCAAGCTATTGCCAGAGCAGTTATGTTCGCCACTAACAATGCTTTGGTGTGTGAGACCCCCGAGGATGCTACGAGAGTCGCTTTTGATCTTGGAGGTCGTTACGATGTAAGTATTAAAAAAACCTAAAAATTTACAGCTTAATTAAAAATAAATGTATTTATAGGCAGTGGCTTTAGATGGAACCTTCTATCAAAAATCTGGTATAATTTCTGGGGGCAGCTTGGACCTTGCCCGTAAAGCTAAACGTTGGGATGAGAAACACATGTCGCAACTAAAAGCACAAAAGGTAATGTTAAAGAAGAGATTGAAAGAGAATTAATATTCATTTATTAAAGAAGTTAGATTGAATACAATAAATTCAGAATTAAGAAAATTTCGATAAAAGTTTGTAAAATATTGAAATGTAAGTCTTTAAGAATGTAACAATTTGGTTTTTACTTTACCATACTTCCAGTATTGTTATACGAATAAAAAACGATTTTGGAATAGAAATACAAATTTTGGACCTATAGAGAAAAAGTGATTTGCAAAAAAGTATTTGCCCGTGTGCGACACATTGCAGTCTCAGAAACTGCTAAAGTTATTTTAATGAAATTTGGAATTCTTTCATATTGATCCAGCACCAAAAACGGAACAGATGCGTTTTTTGTTTGCACATACAATTCTCTATAAAAACGAAGTGGCTTTTATGATTTTATCAAAATTTTGAGGTTTAGGGTTTAATGTTTGTTGAGTTAAATATTTTCAGGTCAGTATTACATTTGGCGGATAGACTAAACTGTCGCAGTGAAAAAAAGTATTTTAGAAATCGTCAAAAATAAAAATTTCAAATGAAAGGTTTTGAAATTAAATATTCTCCGAAATAGTTTTAAAACTCCTGGAAAAGATCTGGATTTGTATACACTGTGGATATTCATACTCTACTAAATTGCTCGTTGGTGATAGTAGAATAAGATTTACTACTTAATTTTTAGATGCAACAGAGTTAATTTTTCCTCTCCCACTTAATTTTTGGTTGATGCATTTTCTTTTTGTATTTGGTTTTCTTTAATTCTAAGGAATCTTTCCAAAAAATTAAAAAAAAACGATGTTTTGTCCTCACAAAATATGTTACATACGGTTATATATAGTATGGCATGCGTGCTTGTGACTATGATGTCTCTGATTTGCCATATGCTCCTGCTAGAGTAGGAGTAGTGCAAGTAACGTTGATATAAATTTGAAAATTTCATAAATAACAATTTCTAAAGTACAGGAAAGTCCCGACAAAGTGTTTAACTCAATTTAAATTGTACATTTATCTGTACTATTTGAAAAAATGTTTATGTTGTGCAAAATATTCATTTATTAAAAGCTCAGAACTTTGAAAGCTTACAAAATTATTTTTTAAAAATTAGTTGCTTAAATAAAAATATTTAGAAACTTTATATGCGGATAGAGCTCTGGCCAAGACACTATTTTTTACTAGCTTACCTTAGCTTCACTGTGGCGCCCTCTATGAATTTTTGAAACTGTGTAATTTGTTGCCAAGTTACTTGAAAATGGTTCAGGATTTAATCATCTTTTAGTCTGTATTGTTAATTACATTAAATTGTTATAGGAAAAACTTTCTGAAGAACTTAGAGAAGCCATGAAAAAATCTCGCAAAGAGTCTGAATTGAATACTGTAGACTCACAAATTCGTGGGCTTGAAACACGTCTTCGTTATGCAAAAACCGATATGGAAAGCACAGTAAGAGTTTTTGTTTATTATTTAAATGTAGTTAAAAAAATATATAAACATCATTAAAAAAATATATTTTTTCAGACTAAGCAGATCAAAGTAGTCGATGCAGAATTATCTCGTCTTTCCAAGGAAATGACCGAATTTGGTGTAAGTATTGTTTTACTATAGTGGTGGTAGCTCAGAGGTTAGGCGCTTAGCCTGTTACGCTAAAGGTCTAGGGTTCGATTCCCCGCCGAAGGCATGCAGTAATAAAAATCTACGCCGCAACCCGCCACTCATATTCCCCAATCGGGTGTAGGCAGCCGTGGGATCTTAATGCCTGAAACCTTCTCTGGTATTTAGTCGTTTGTATTCGACGTTAAACTGTAGGTCCCCCATACTCCACCTTAGCGCTAAGGAGAGTACGTGGCAGAGAAGAGTGCCGGTGCGCAGCAGTGGGACGTTAAGTGCGATTGTTTTACTATTAAAAAAAACTAATTTTTTCAGAATTGCTTTTCAATCTTATTTATTTATTTTTATTTCATTGTGTTGTTTTTTCGAATTTCAGAAGCTTCAGTTTCCCTAACTCGAAAAATTACTTAGTACTTACCTACTCAGAATTTAAACAACAATACTAAAATAATTTCTTATTCCAGCCCAACATTACCGAAATTGAAAAGACTATGCAGATACGAGAGCAGCAAATCGAAGAAATTAAATTAAAGATGAACAGCGTTGAAGATGTGGTGTTTTCACGTTTCTGTCAGGAAATCGGGGTTCGTAATATAAGGCAGTATGAAGACCGAGAACTTCGTGCTCAAGAAGAGCGCAAACAGAAAAGGTTGGAGTTCCAGAAGCAAATTAATCGCATTTCGAGTAATTTGGAATTTGAGCGCAGTCGTGACACTCAAAGTAAGTATAATTCTTTAAGGAGTATTTTACTATTAGCATTGAGGGTCCAGTTGAAATTTATTATTTATTTTATAGGTAATGTAAGTCGTTGGGAGCGCACAGTGAACGATGAAGAAGAAAGGTTGGAATCGTGCAAGAAACAAGAACAGAAGCAGCGTGAAGAAATAGATAAAGATTTGCGACAAGTGGAACAGCTGAAGGCGGAGAGACTTAGCAAAAAGCAGGAGTGTGACAGTATAGAAGATGAAGTAGGCAAGGCTCGGCGTGAAGTAGGCGCCATTGCTAAAGATATTCAGGGCTCTCAGAAACAAGTTGTATCATTAGAGGGAAAAATTGAGAGCAAAAAAAGTGATCGACATAATATTCTTATGCAGTGCAAGGTACATATACGAGCGTAATGTTTTGTCGGGTTAATGTTGCTGATTGTGTTGGTCTACAGTGTATAGCTTGTATGTTGAAGTAACACAGAACAAAAGCATGTGAGAACATTGCTTTCATGAAAAAATAATGCAGTTTGATAAAAATTAATGGGTTAATTCAGTCTATCTAAATATCATTAAAATCGGGGGAAATGTAGTTGTCCATATTTGTAAAAAAAAATAAACTAATTGAATTAAAAATTAAGAAATCATTTAAGTATTTTCATGTAAAATGGAACATATTGTATCGGTTCCAAAAATAAATAATTGTATTGTTGTGCCATTTTTCTAATTTTTTTTAAAATTCCAGATGGATGACATTGCCATTCCCATGTTGGTGGGTAATATGGAAGACATTGTTCAGGCAGATCCATCCCAATCGTCATCATCTCATAATGAAAGCAATAGTACTACACAACAATATGAAAGAGAAGCACGGTATGTTTACAGTATATTTAGTCAGCCAGGAAATTATAAGCCTGTTTAAATTCTGCGTATACTCTCCAAAATAATTGACAAAAAAATATCCGTCTAGAGAAATACATAGGGAGTCATTTAAGTGTCGTTGATTGTTCAAATGAGTTTGATATTTTTATCAGAACTACAGGGTGTCCCAGAACTCGCGGAGGAGCTCTTAACTCTAGATTCTACTCTTTAAACTGACACTTCTTTACCAAGAAAAAAATTTCTACCCTCAATGGTTTTCAAACCGCAATGAAATGAAACTGACCAACAAGAGACGGTTTATTAATTGAAGATAGATGCAGAAATATTAAATGTATGCGTTTCTTAGGAAACAAGAATAATTGTTAGATTTTGCAAAAGTTAGTATAAAACATCTGGTCAACTTTAGTTTTTAACATGAATGGCATTTAATCACTTACCCACATGTAATATTCCTGATTTGAACGCCGCAGGTTAACCCTTCGGTGGGTGCGTCTCCTAAAATCCCACGAGCGGGCGTGTTGTGGCACTGAGGGCCGCAAGCAGGAAAACAGCAATGAATGTGGTAAAAAACAAATATACTTCGTAAATAAGTTTTAAAATAAAATATATCTTGTTTTTATAACATATATTTGTCAAACAACTCTTTGAAAAAAAAATCAGTAGTAGGTAATGCTACAAAAAAAATTATATCTTTAGTTATACAGGGTCGCTATTAAAGATGGAACCAAAGCTCTCCTGTTAAAACGGTTTGAGATATAGATATGAAAATTGGAAGGCTTCCATTTGAAATTATTTCGCATATTTTGAGGTTAAAAAAAAATTTTTTTGACACATGATTTTTGAGCGCGGCCGCAATCATGTATGGTGTTAAAGTAGAAAATAATGCCGTATGCGTGGCTGGCTAATGTATTGCACTTTAAAGCTAGATACCTTTGCAATAACGAAACGTCAAAAATAAACAAAAAACAATCAGCAGGGGTTTAATAAGTGACAAAAAACACAGTACATATGGTTTGTTTCCTTACAACTATTGTATTACGTGACAAATAAACCTTAATTTCGTGAAATATGGCAAAGGTTTTTCTAATTTTTCTGCATTATTTTCTACTTTAACATCATACATGATTAAGGTAGTAAGAAAGAGAAAAAAATAAGCTTTCTAATGATGTATCACAAAGCCCATGTTGCCATTTAAAAAAATTCAAGATGGCGGCCGCGCTCAAAAATCATGTGTCAAAAAAAATTTTTTTAACCTCAAAATATGCGAAATAATTTCAAATGGAAGCCTTCCAATTTTCATATCTATATCTCAAACCGTTTTAGCAGGAGAGCTTTGGTTCCATCTTTAATAGCGACCCGGTATATGTAAAAAAAGCTTCTTTTTCATTTGATACATTCTTTTGCAGCGCCCTTAGATTCAGGGAGTACTTTTACATTTTTAGCTCTCGTTTTACTAGATGGCGCTACTGGAGTACTTTTCCAAATATTGTCGTTATCTTTGCTTATGTAAAAGTGAAAGTTTTCTTATCCCTAAAATTGTAAAAAGAACAGTATAGTCAAAGTATAACCTACAATTTCATTGATTTAGGATTAAGGTAGGATTTAGTAAATTTTAAACCCGCAGAATAAAAATACTCTGTAGTATATTAGTGAGTTAAAAAATAAAAATAGTAACGAGTTATACTTACATGACCGAGCGCGCTGCGGTCCGAAGTACCGCAATCTTGCACCTTCTACTTTGACGCCTCGCTGTCGACTGTTAGGTATCCCTTAAAACTCGCAATCGCCGCACTAAACGTTATCAAATATACTCAACTTTCCATACCTAGGGCGGCAACAGCGTATGTCAAAAAGTTTTTACAAAAAATTACTTTTTATTCAATTGCGGCACTGAGTGCCGCTACGTGCTCGCCGGAGGGTTAAAGAATCAGCATTTCACAATAATCTTGAGAAGAATACATTTTCCCCCCACACATTTCATAAATTATTAAGCTAATTCAGAATGAACTGTCACGTTGAACGTCTGTCACTAAGACATTGAAAATTTATAGTCGGCCAAATAAAAATTCGACTTATTTTATATGACGCTTTTAGTTCAGTTACCATATAAACAACCTTTTTATTTTTTCTCCCTTCACGACTAGTTAATTAATTCTTCTGTGATTGGTGGACTTTAATTAGCAATAAGTCAAAAAGTATTCTAGTTGGAAACATTTTTCATGGACCAATCGAGTCTATTTAGGGAAAAAAATTCACAGTTAAGAGCTCCTCGGCCGGTTCTGGGACAATTGTGAATGCATATTTAAAATTATTTAATATGGATAGCAAAAAGTTAATCCCATATAGCACAGAATATCCAATAGCACAGAATATCCATAAGTTGTAAATTTCTTAATTTTTTTCTAATTTAACGAGTTTCATGTCTCTTAACATGTAATTTAATACATCTTGTACATGGTGGGGGTGTTTTTGCCACGAGCCCTCTCATTCCTAGTTACTACACTGAATATTAGTCAACAAATACAGAATTTTTGAAAAAAAACAAATAACCACGAAAGCCATGTGCTGTACAGGCTTATCTAAACACCCAGTATAATTGGTAATACTTTTAGGTTATGCAGAGTAATTCAACAAACAATTTTTGTAACTAGTGTAATGAAACAATTGAATATTCTTTTATATTTTTTTGTTCGACCTGAGCAAAATATTTTTTAATATTTGCACAGAAACAATATTAATTTAATTTTTATTGCAGCATTCAAATTGACTACACCTTATTGTCTGATCATTTAAAAGATTTAGAAGAAAGAGATGAAATCAAGAAAATGGCTGACAAACTACTTCACTCTATTAAGAGTCTGCAAGATACCCTGACTAAAATTCAAGCTCCAAACATGAGGGTACGTACCGAATCTAAAAAACATCAGTTTGATCCTTTTCAAACCTATTTCCTTGCTCTTTATTTTACTCATATTATTGTGCAGTGTGCATCAAATCCAAACATAATAACTCGAAATATTTTTACGTAAATATAAGCTTTTTTTCTTTTTTTTAAGGCACTACAAAAACTTGAGCAAGCACAAGGTAAACTTCAGTCGACAAATGAAGAATTTGAATCACTGCGCAAACAGAACAAAAAAGCAAAACAAGCATTTGAACGCATCAAACAGCAGCGCTATGAAAAATTCTCGAAATGCTTTGATCATGTGTCCAACGAAATCGATAACATTTATAAATCGTTGGCTCAAAATAATTCGGCTCAAGCTTTCTTGGGTGCTGAAAATCCAGAAGAACCTTATCTGGATGGAATAAACTATAATTGTGTAGCACCAGGAAAACGGTTCCAGCCCATGTCCAATTTGTCTGGAGGAGAAAAAACAGTGGCTGCATTAGCTCTGTTGTTTGCTATACACAGCTATCAGCCTGCTCCATTTTTCGTATTGGACGAGGTGGATGCTGCTCTTGATAATACCAATATTGGTAAAGTGGCCAAATATATAACGGAAAAAACGGAATCTCTTCAAACAATTGTTATATCACTTAAAGAGGAGTTTTATTCCCACGCTGATGCACTTATTGGTATTTGCCCAGAGGTAAGTGTTTTCCTTTTTGATCATCGAATAAAATCTGTATGGCCTGTAGCATTATGAAATATTTCATTCTGCAAAAACTTCATATATTTTGCACCTAATGTGACGCCATCTAACGGTTTGCGGTGAAAGTAACACATAAAAAATTTAATTATTTAAGTTAGGTAAGTAGCCGTACTTATCAGTTTCTGCAGGAAGTTGTGTGCTGCAGAGGCGCGCTATTATATGGTGCCAAATAATTGCATTGCATTTTACTTCCAATTCGATTTGTTATTGCAAATAAATTTAACTTTTCCTTTTTTTGTTTCAGCCTGCGGAGTGTCTCATCAGTCAAGTGTTAACTGTAGATCTCACTAAATATCCACATTAAACTAATTTTGAAGTTAATAACAAACACTATGAAATTTTGTGAATTTTTTAATTTATTAGTTTATATTTTCATTTGTTTCATGCATAAGTTGTTGTAGTTAATTTGAAAGCAAGTAAGGGAGTACTTTTAATTCTGTTAGCTTTATTCTTGTTCTTTATCTGACTTTGTTCAGTTTTTACAGTTTAAATATATCATAAAGTTAATTTGTGTAGTTTTAAATCAGTGAAATTTCGTTAATTTCTAGTAAAAATTTAAGTGCGCAACTTATTAAAAAAAAAACCAAGATTTATTATGAATTTGGCAAGATACACCATAACTCTGTTTAATTACTTTTATCCAAAGAAAATGCAATTTTGTTCAAGTCTTGGGTTAACTTTAAAATTTTATTTTCTCATTTTCAGAAGCACTTTGAACAATTTTACAGACACAGTTGCTTATCCCTTAATGGTAGCATAATTTTCAGTTACAAGTAAGTTCTTATATTCCAGATATTGTGTCGCTTAGTTGTAATATAAGAATACTTGTAGTATATTAATTATAAAAATAAGTTATTTAAGTTTAGCATTTATAGTTTAATAATTAGTAGTAACGTTAGCATTCTTTACCATTTGAAACATCAAATTAAAATTCATGTTTTGTATTTTTTAGTACTGTACTATACACGGAATTTAAAAAAACAGGTAAATGTTATTTATATTGGTTTGACTTTTGAACTTTTGCTAGACGTTTCATACAATGTAACATTTTAAAATATAGTTTGTTCGTAATATTTAAAAATAAAGAAATTTTGCTTTCAAAGAGCCGATGATACAAAATATAATTACGTTCCTCATCTTGGAGTGAATATTTTAGTATTTTATAAGAAATTAGTGTAGTAGAAATTATGTACATTTTCCCTTCCTTTAGTATGCACGGTGGCCACTTAAAACTGCTTTTCAAATTCCCTGACTGATAAACTTCAGTTTTTCCTGACTCATTTTTATGGTACCTACAAAAGTAAATTTCAACTATTTTTTGTTAAATGAAAATTGTAACCCAACATAAAAATTAGCAAAGTAAACTTAAATACTTTATACCAAATGGAAATTTTTTAACAAGCATAACAAAATACAACATCTAAACTTTAAGGAAAAACCAAATGAAATAAATATAAATTTTATGAACATATACATAGGTAACAAAATTTTCGCTTTGCAGGCAAAAATAAAAATATAAAAATAATTGCATTTTACAGAATTTTCCCTGACTATTTCATGAAATTCCCTGACTTTACGTTGAAATTGGTACAATTCCCTGATTTCCCTGACCAAAATAAAAAATTCTAAATTCCCTGACTTTTCCGGGTTTTCCCTGTTTTCCAGAAAAGTGGCAACCCTGGTATAGCTTTGGGGTAACGGTTCGTGGTGTTTCTTTTTGTTTTATTATATTTTAAATAGATGAAGGTTCATTACAGAATGTCCAGTTTATGATTTTGTCAACCCAGTTCTTCTCCACTATACACGCAACTCCTGCCTGCCCCCATATGTGTTCTTCCACTCCACTATAAAATAGAACGAATCATGACACTGAAAATTAAACTAACTGAGAAGGAAGTCTATACATTCATAATAATATATGCCCCAAACGAAAATGATAGCAAAGAAACCAAAGATAAATTCTGGGAAAACCTCCAGCAGGAAACAGACAAGCGCGAAGGTAAACTGCTAGTAATTGGAGACATGAATGGAAGGGTAGGTAAAAATGTAGAAGAAACAGAAGGAGTGGTGGGAAAATATGGTGAAAATGTAAAAACTAGGAACGTACAACTCATAATAGATTTTTGCTTATTAAATGGCCTAATAATAGCGAACACGTGGTACGAACATAAGGACATCCACAAGTTCACAAGGGAGGTCAAAAGTAGAGACGAACGTTCAATAATAGACCTGATACTAATACAAAAAATCCATAAAAACGCAATAAATGACGTGAAGGTGAAAAGGTCCTATGAAATCGGTAGCGACCACTTCCTAGTGGAAACGAGAGTAAGAACGAAGATTACCAACAATATAAAAAAACCAGAGAAACTGTTAAAAACTCAGTTAAAGAAGCTAAACAGCAAGCCTGGACTGAATTAGGAAACAAGATGGAAGCACAAGCGGCAGGAAATGCAAAACTCCTTTATCAGACCCTGAAAAGGACAAGGAAAGCAAAGGGAACAAATTTAAAATGGATCAAGGACAAACAGGGCAAAGAGTTAAAAGCTGTCAATGAAATACAACAAAGATGGTATGAGTACTTTAAAGAACTATTATTCTCTCGAGTCTGCAACCGAAGAATCACACGAAGACATTGACATAGACGAACTAATCCAGGCGTTAAGAAGACTGAAGGTTGGTAAAGCACCCGGAATTGACAACGTTAAACCAGACATGCTTAAATATCTAGGCAGCGAAGGTATCAAATTTTTACACAAAATAATGGACGTGGCTTGGAAGACGAAGAAGGTTTCGAAAGAATGGCAAGTTGCGGTAATTATCCCGATCCACAAAAAAGGGGACCGCGCGCAATGTGATAACTACAGGGCTATCTCGCTGATCACTTGCGCTAGTAAGGTGTACGAGTGTATATTAGAAAAACGGCTAAGGGAAGCTATAGACAACCAAATAAGCGACGCACAGGCAGGGTTCCGGAAAGGGAAAGGCACACAAGATTGGATATTCAGTCTTAGACAATTACTAGAGAAAACACTTAATTACAAAAACAAGATATATCTATGCGCAATTGACTTGCACAAAGCCTTCGACAGCCTGCCAAGAGATAAGATTTGGAAGGCACTAGAAAAGAAAGGAGCCAGTAAAACAATACTTCAGGCAATACAAAGTCTTTACAGCAACACTAGAAATGTGGTCAGAACTCATGGCGAATGCACACCAGAATTCCAAACCAGCAAAGGAGTCAGACAAGGGGGCGTCCTAAGCCCATTGCTATTCATCGCCGTAATGGACGAAATCACACGAATAGCGAATAGAAAGGTGAAGAAAGCAAGAGTGGGAGTTAGGGAAACTAAACCAGTTGAATTAAGCGAAATGCTGTTCGCAGACGATCTAATACTAATCGCTAGCACTCAACAAGACCTACAGAATAACATCGAAATATGGAAAGAAGCACTGGATGAATTCGAAATGACAATCAACATAAACAAAACCGAAACAATGGTTATAACAAAGGACGATGAAGACTTGGAACTCTACTCGGGAAACTGTCCCTTAAAACAAACAGACGAATTTAAATATTTAGGGGCTATAATCGACAGCAAAGGGAGCATGGAAAAGGAAATAAATAATAGAATTAAAACCGCTATGAACTTGTTCAACTCGCTAAATAAAGTCTTCATAAGTAAAAGAGAAGTGTCAGTTCAAACAAAAATGAAAGTGTACAAGGCAGTGTTCGTGCCAACTATCACATACGGATGTGAAAGCTGGGTGTTGTTCAGCAACTTAATGTCAAAACTTCAAGCCTGCGAAATGAGATGGCTGAGGAAAGTGGTTGGCGTGACAAGGATGGATCATGTGCGAAACGTAGACATACGAAACACTCTGCAAGCAGAATCGATACAGGAACACATCGAAAAACGACAACTTGGCTGGCTGGGACACCTATGGAGGATGGAGGAAAACCGTACCGTTAAAATTATCTGGGAAATGGGTACAGACTCGAAAAAACCAAGAGGAAGACCAAGAAATGTTTGGAACGGGGAGATCAGAAAAATCCTGTCGAAGAAAGGAAGTAATTGGAACGAGGCAAAAAATGTAGCTAAGGAACGCAAGGAATGGAAGAAGTTTTGTAGTAATAGTAATTAACTGACCCTCTACACCTGTCGGTAAATGAGGAGCTGATAATGATGATGATGATGATAGATGAAGGTAGGTATCGATCTCATGTTTAAGAAATTCAGAAAGGATCGTACAGAAAAATTAGAATTTTGCAGAAAAATGTTAACAATATAAATTATTGTCTTCAATAAGCTATAATTTACAGACTTACCTTAACACGTTCCTGTTGTATGACCCACATATTATGGGTTGCAGGGTGTCTCATTTTCTATGTAGTTATATGGGTAACTTTATTAATATTATAGTTATGAATAACCGTTTACATATTATATGTTCAATTGTTTAAAGAGGATTTAAGACTTAATTTTTAAATTACATTAATTGA
This sequence comes from Ctenicera cuprea, assembly GCA_958336395.1. Lineage (NCBI taxonomy): Eukaryota > Metazoa > Arthropoda > Insecta > Coleoptera > Elateridae > Ctenicera > Ctenicera cuprea. Next base: position 11,576,635 of record OY284495.1, on the reverse strand, counting down.
AACAATATATTTAATATCTTAGTTATTTTGAAAAATAAGTATAGCAAACTATGTATTTTTTTGAAACGCTCAAATGATGTCAAAGCCAACTACGACTCCCATTTAAGTTCATGTTTGTGTTGTAGCACAAAAATTATTGCAGATATGAAAAATGTGAGTGCGCCACTGTAATCTACACAAAAATTCTTTATAGCATTTTTTAGTAGTCAATAAATAAGCCACAACACTCAATAGAAATGTTAAAAATTTCACTTTTTGTCTGTAGCTCAAAAACAAAAGGAAGATTTTGTATTTTTGTTTCTACCATTGAGTTCGTGTTAAGAAATTGACCCAGTAACACGCAAAATGGTTTTTGATAACTATAATATTAACAAAGTTACTCCTTAGACATTCAGTATCAACACATGTAGGTTTAGTCAACAGTTCTTTGTTTAGTTAATTAAACAGTAATATAGATTTTTTTTAAAGCAAATGAACAAGTTGGGTGATCTGATTATTACTGGGCAAAATTTTATGATAGATTGTTGACTAGAAAGCGGTGTGTAGGATTTCTTCAAAATCAAATAGAAGAAGCGCTGGAATAATTGCCGTTGATTAACAAAATAGAATAATATAGTATCAACAGTTGCAAAATTATAGTTACTGATTATTATCTAACCAACAAGTTTGGCGATCACTACATGGGAACTAATGCACCACATAGGTGGCCAGCTAGGTCACCAGTCTTACCACAATTGAATTTCTTCGTTTTTTCTCATAAAAAAAATTTTGTTTATTTTTAAGGCCGCCAACAACATTTGAAGTTCTGCAAAATGGAGTTAGAGTTGTAATAGAAAATTTATCTCCACAACAAGTCAGTAATGTTATGTGAAAAATAACGGAAAGAACGACTTTGTGCATAGACCTTATGTGCGGGTGTTTTGAGCACCGTACACGATTTTTCTATTAGTTAGAATTATTTATTTTATTTTCATATTTCTTGTGGGTTTCAATAAATTATTTTGATTATGTTGATCAGCCGTTTGTTGTGTTATGTAGATTGTCTGTTGTTATGTACTTCCACTTTGTACTTTTACTCTATATCTGAGTCTTAAAGAGACTAATCACCCTTTAGCCGCCTGCTCTATGTTCTTTAATAATAATAACTTTTTTCTTACTTCTAGCTTAAACAAACAACTTTTTACTTCTCTAGGTATGGAATACAAAAGAAAACAATTAAAAAGAAAGGAACAAAATAGGTAAAGAATGTATTTACAAGTTTAATTTAGTGGTGGATACATTTTCTCCTTTATTTATTGTTTTCAAATCTTGGCATTTAAACTAAAAAAATTAAAACTAAGTCTAATTTAGTTTACCGATAGTCCCATAGGATTTTTAACATAGAGTTGACTAATTGACTACTTTTCATAGTAAATATCAAAATGTATAAATAAAATAATTTTCAACGGTATCTATTTGTTGAAGTTAACAATTATTTTGTTTATACATTAATATTAACTTCAATGAAGTAAACCTGGAACGTATTAATAATATCAAAATATGTTTTTATGGAAGGCATTGTGGCAATCAAGTGTACCATCAATCAGAAACTTGTTGGGATAACACCCAAAGTGGAGGTTGGAATGGGTTCACAAATAACAAAACATCTAAGTTGAAAACTAACATTTGTATTTATAATTTAAGGATTTCAAAAGTATCAAGTAGGTACTACATCTTAATAAACTTGGATTTTTGTAGAATAAAACATGACCATTAGAATATATTAAAATTGCTTTTACAAGAACATACACAGTATGGATAAATTTAAGAAGATGGCTCTGCTGGTATAATGCACAAAAAGTTGTAAAGAAATAGAAATTTAATCTGAATTAAGTTAATTTTTAATTTCGTTGTTTTTATATCTCGTTTGTTTGAATTACAGATCTCAACTCAAGTCTATTGCTGGTCTTCTAGTTTTTTTTTAAATAGCAAACAAGTTGAAATATTTAATAAAAAGAACGAAAAAATAAACAATATAAGCAAGAAACATTTTAGAAGCGAATGATAGATAAAATTATGTTATTTTTATTTAGTAAAACACTTGAAGGAGCAAATTTGTTAATTTTTGAGATTTACTTCCGTATTAAAATCTCTACGTATCACCTAATTGGTCTTATACAATGTATTCTACTTGTCGAACAACAAACTTTGTTAGAGGAGGCTATTTTTGTGAGTACAAAAACACATGAACGTTTTATTTTCGTTATACAGTTATAAGAAATTACACTGTGATTCCTATAGTGTAGTGGTGGCTCGTAACGGAGGCAACGTGGGCGAAGGCCTCTCTAGCAACCAATATTACATGTGACAACATACTTTATATTTAGCTAATGCAATGAGATATTCGACTATAATAATAAATACGACGACGCAGCTTAATAACAACATAATGACAATTGATTTAAACTAAGGATGTACCGAATATTGATTTTGTCCACTGGTCATATCGAATATTCAGCTAACTATTCGAACAAGTATTCGGTGAATGTTCCAAATATTAGGTCAAGTACCGAATATGACCTATTCGGGCCAATTATTTGGCCATGTGCCGCATAATTAGTGGTAATAAACGTGTGGGTTAATTGCTTTAGATAAGCGGATAGCGTCCAGTTTGGCTACCAAAGTTATAACTTTGTTTCAATGTATTCTGATCTTAATTATACTACCGAAATTTTCAAAAATGGCAATTTAGTGTTGTTTTCATATAGTGCACAAAATGCCGAATATAGCCGGCTGACTCTAGCAACTATTCGGCAAGCTTCAAAAAATGGCCGAATATTCAGCCCACCAAGTACTCATTGCATCCCTAATTTAAACATGATTAAAAAGTAATTTCATAAGAATTAGTTAATACAGAAATGATTGATGAGAATTTCAAAAGTAATGTATACAGGGTGATTTTGGGAACCGGCTCACTATTGCCAACTTTTTTATTTTTAAAGATACAAAGTTGGTTAAATTAGGAAAACCGTGTAACTTTTCCCTCTGGCTACGATGGTGTAAACAAAAAAACAATTGCACATCGGCTTTTCGAGTTATTTGTTAAAATAACTTTTTTTTAAACGGAACGTATTTTTTTACATTTTTGAATTGAAAATTTTAATCTCTTTAAAAAAGTATAAGGTCAAACTATAATTAAATTAACAAATAAAGCCATATTTTAACTTTTAATGGTATAATAACATAATCGTAACGGCCGTGAAATAAAAGCTACTTGTTTTATGGTATAGGTCAAAATATCATTAAATTAATATGTATAAGAGTAACTAGTGTAACCCCAGCACACAATGCACTGACAGACAGCGTTGACAGAACCGGCGAAATGTCAAGTCACGTGGTGCATTAGTTCCAACAATGACACGCGACGTTATTGTAGATGGCGCCCCAAGTGACGCGCGTCTAGCCGACCTTCATATATATTATAAATTAAAATAATTATTATTAAAAAATCGACGTAGAATAAAAATATAAAAATATTTCATGTTCCATCTGTGGATAGAGACCTTTCATTTAAAAAAAAATGGTCCAAATTGGTGAAGCCAAACATAGATGTTATATAAAAAAAAAAAAAAAAAAAAAATTGGTGAAGCGGTAGCCGCTGGAGGAACCGGAGAAAAAAACCCTTTGTGCTTTTATATATGTATGGATTATTATAGTAACTGCTCTTATTGGGCACTATCATTATCTAGACAGCCATATTTTAACTTTTAATACTTTAATAACATCATCGCAACAGCCGTGAAACAAAAGGTAGAGTTCGCTTGTTTTATTGTTTCTATTTCGACATTTAGCAGTTGTGATAATTTTATTTAACATTTAAGATGTACATCGGCCCCTACGGTCACCTGACATGAATCGCTAGATTTTTTTCTTTGGGAATATCTACAGGATAATATTTATTGAGATAGATACAATAGTGTAGAGATTTAGTCGCATACATTACAAATGCATTGTAAAAATTGCCCACGATGAGCGTCGAATACTGTAGTTCAAGAATTTACTGCTGTCTAGATAATGATAGTGCCCAATTAGAACAGTTACTATAATAATTAGTCTTATACATATTAATTTAATGATATTTTGACCTATACCATAAAACAGGTAGCTTTTGTTTCACAGCTATTACGATTATGATATTAAACCATTAAAAGTTAAAATATGGCGTTATTTGTTAATTTAATCATAGTTTGACCCTACACTTTTTTAAAGACAATAAAATTTGCAATTCAAAAATATAAAAAAAAACAGGGTGTTTCGTTTAAAAAAAGTTATTTTAACAAATAACTCGAGAACGCGATGCGCAATTGTTTCTTCGTTTTTACCATCGTAACCAGAAGAAAAAGTTACACAAGTTGGCAATAGTGGCCCGGTTCCCAAAATCACCCTGTATACGTATCGCTGTTTTCAAAATTTAGTTACTCTTTAGTTGTTAGCAAGGCAAGAACTCGGAGTTTACTGCCATTTTAGTTGTGTCTGTTTGTGTTCGTTTACTATTACATTTCAAATTTCATCATTCCAAAAAACATGGAGAAGCTACTAAATTTAAGGATAAGAATACCGCATAAAACCCATTGCCATCTCAGTTTTCGGGCTAAGGTTACACAGAGATTATAACAGTCTTAATGACTTACGTTCGTGCAGCAGGTTCAAAATGTAACTACTGTACTGAGTGAAAGGTAGACGAAACGTGCATCACCACTCATTTTTGGTAGATAATGTGGTAGCCACAAAAATTTTGGACAAACTATTCCACACGATTTGACTTTGTAGTATACTATTCATATTTTTGCTTGTGTAACTTGAAAACGGTGGCTTAACCCAAAAAACTATGAGACAAAAAAAGCATTTTAAAAATTTTAAATTACGATTTTTATCGTTAAATTAATATTTTAATTTTTACTGCACGAGAACCAGTTTATGCGAGTCATGGTACTCTTGATTAAAAATATAATTATGGCTCAAAAAATGTTTGATACTTAAAAAATCGTATAAAAGTTACCATCATACATAGAATTTTATTCCGATTTTATCACAATATACAGGGTGTTAAATTCTAAATAAGAAATTTGGGATCGTTTCAAATTTGTATTTTACATGTATATTAAACAATCAAATCTTAATTTGTTTTTATTTGTTAATAAAACAAATTAAAACAAAAAGAAGCAAGTCCTGATTTGTTTACACCCCCAATATTACTTAGATACTGCAAAATTGCAGTTTCCAGTTAACAAGTATAAAAACATCTAATTTAATCTTTCCGTTTTAAATAATAATAACATTAACATATCTTAACTTGTTTCTTTAAGAAAAGAATGAATGAAAAGTGCAGTCATCTCATGTAGTTAAAGTGAAAATTTCTTATGGTCATGTTACATTAAAAAAAAATCCTAGTTAATCTTAACCTAAATAAATACATAATATATGGTACAAAGTGTAAACATTATTAGCAATTGAGAGTTGCATAATTATTTTTTCAAAATTTTAAATGATTACATTATTCGTTTGTTTCCCTTATGCAGTGAAATGTTTCTATAAAAGCGCAGTAACCTATACAATAATTTATTAGATAAAAACTTTATATATTAATACTTTAAAATGTAAATTTACGAAGAAATGTCATCAACGATTAACGATAAATTGTGCCGCAAAAATACTTGGTCATGCAGATGCAACGTGTTACTCTAACATCATACTACGTAACTATGAATACTATTGAAAGGCTTCATTTTAATAACGTTGGAGAATTAAAGCTAAAAATACAAGTTTAATCATTCATAATATTTAACCACTATCAATTGTGTTCGACAACTGCTTTATTTTGTCTTGTAAACTCGTGACATTCTTATTATCTGCAAGTTTAACGAGGGTTTGCCCTAAATTGCTACGTTTTAAATGTTCAAGTACAACTTGTGACGCTATTAATTGCTCTAGTAAGGTTAAAAGATTGACCACAGTTTCTCGTTCTAATTTATCTTTGTATTTATTAATTAAAAAATTTAATTTATTACCAATATCAGTTTCGGCCAAAATTTTATCCAATTTTGGATCCGAATCTGAATTAATTAAACTACACTGATTACTATCAGTGCTGTTTTCCATGAATACTTCTACATCTTTGTGAATTTGTTTCATTTTCGAATTGGATGACAACTCGTACTTTAATTTGTGGCAAAGACGATCAACACACAGCAAATTTAAAGCATAAAATGCTTCATTTTGCATAACAGCATGATTTGATGGTATCATTTCGACCAAACATTTTACGCAGTCTTTAGTACCAACAATGATGGGATATGGTTTCGAGGAATGACAATGTTTGATGAGCCAAGCTAGAAGCCTGGAGGCTTCACCACGCACTCCCAAATGGTCAGAGTTGAAACACCACTCGACAAGTTTCTCCAGTAAGTCTTTTCGCATTACAAGATCAAGAGCGGCTTTTTCTGAAACAAATGTTTTAAACAGGGTATTTTTGTTTTTTATAAGCTACTTACCTTGTCCATCAATAACAATGCGAAGGGTTCCCAAAAGTTTGAAGGTAACATGGGAATGATTAATATTCAACATCGGGTATAACATGTCCACCAAACCTTCCTGAAGAATTTGACCTTTGTTTTGAGGTAATATGACCAAGTTGCGAAGAGCACTTAGTATTGCATGTTGTACTTTTATGTCTTTCTCAACTGTGTTGTGTTTTGACAACAATTCTGTAAAGTACCATAATAACATTTTTCTCTACAATCGTTTAATTTAAGACGTCTACAATTCAATTTTTGAAATCAGAAATTTTTTAGCAACTTGACAATATGGTACTGAATGATGTTTTTCATAGTTCGGGATAAAAAATAAAACGGCGTTCTATAGATCTCGGCAACTATAGGAGATATAAAGCCAGTTAAATTACAAAAAAGGTTCTTATTTTCATGACTATTAAAATATCAAAACAAATTTTCCATTCATTTACATTTTCCTGAAATATTCTAAAAAAACTAACACCTTGATTCTTCTTTAAAATAAACATCGGAGTTCAAAGTTGTTAAACAATAAGGTTTAAAATAAACAAAAAATTTAAATTATTTATAAGTTACTGCAAGGGTGCACACTTAATTTTGCTCACCATTGCGATCTTGGAAACTATAAGAGATACGAGGTCGGTTGAAGTACACAAAACATTCATAAACAATAGCGGAACAAAATTGCCGTAAGTCAAACTGTTTGTTTCTGTAACATTCTAAAAAAAAACTGGTATTCAATTTTTCTTTAATGGTCGATTATTGCCCCAAATTATTCTCTTTTGAATTACTGTTTCCTCGCAGTAAGTCGGATTTTTATTTTAACAAATAATTGGTAAGTACGTAATTATATACGTATAGGTGAAAAAAATCAACATTTAACTTACCGAGAAGGTTTTTTGCGATTCCATTTTGAACCATTTGAATACAATGTGCATCATTGCGAGCAAAATTTCCAATCGCTAATATTCCTGTACTTAAGAGATCAAAATCATCCGAATTTAACCAGGAAAACATGTTCTTGTACACTATTCCATTTCCATTATTATATAATAAATCCATAGGTTCGTCTACAAAATTAACAATAAATCAACTTTAGGTCAAATATATTATTTTAAAACAAGCTCAGAGCAATTCTTACACCAGTGGCTCGACACGTTTACAAAAAAAGGGGAGGATAATACAAAAGAATATCGCATTTTTTTAAATAAACATGTTATCATATACGACACACTAGTATCGAGCAGAAAGTTTAGCACAAAAGTATTATTTATTGCTTCGTTGCCATATCAGGAGTGCCTCAAGGATCTAACTTGGTCCTCTACTATTTTTTTCTATTTATGATCTTCCTACCTATATTAAAGGTTCTAAAAACTTGATTTGCTCTTCCTCCAGCCGAGATTTATAAACTAAACAAATGCTATATAGATAAGTTATATTTTTGCACATCTAACTGCTCATGACATATCCATAGTAAAAACATCAATAGAGGCACAATAATTTATTATATGTTTGGCTCTTTGGGGTGCACTTTCACGTACAACTTTCCAGGATCCACCTAGATACCATAATAAATCATGCTATACTAGGTGGAATTTGGTAGAAAAGGGAAACCGATGTATACGTATTTTGAACCTGTTTGTTTCTGCTATGAAATTAAATAAGATTGTACCTCCTGTTAGAACTAACACAATAATATCGCATGCCATTTTAAGTGCTGATCGGCTTTCTTCATCATCTACATGAACTTTATATTTTTCGACAAGTTGATATACCAATTCGCAGATGCCTTTTTTAGCCAAAAATATTTTTGTATCGTCTAAAATAAATATTTTGTTATTACAAGATAGTCATGATAAAAAGAATTTATATTCATACTGTTTTCTAATTGCCCGTGAATAACTTCCAGGCAAATAACTGAAATTTCAGGATTGGTAGAAATTTTCAATATATCCACCAATACGGAGCATAAGCTTTCTGAAAGCCATGTGTCAATCAAATGTTCGGTGAGCATATTTAACGTTAACAACAAGTGTGTACAACAATCTTCGTGGGACTCAAAATTGTTCAGTTGATCTTTTAAGATAACTTCCATTAAATTTAAAATATCATATTCGAGAGCAGCTTTTTGCAGTTCGTCGTTTCCCATTAACAGGTTTAACAAAAATCCACAAGCAACCATTTGGAGTTTAGCATCCTTCGATGTTTTGCTAAACTTTATTGCAGCAAGTAAAGCGTTAAGGCCATCTTTACCTATCAACTCTCGAGCGGTTTCATTTTCAAAACATACGTTGCCCAGGGCACGACATGCCTGTATCGTGAGTGCAACTTCTTCATACTTAAACAAACTTAATAAGAAACAAGTAACTTGTTTATTCGTGAGTACTTTGCGGTTTTCATCCGATTTTGCAATTTCGGCAATTGCATCTGCAGTGAGCTGTAAAATTTCGGTAGAAGTTTGTTGAAAAAGAGGTTCGATGACTAATAGGCTGGTTAATTCGATGGTTTTACCCTGAGATACAATTGCTTGTAAATTTTGTTTGATGTTTTCTTCATCGTTGGATTTTATTGATGCTGTTAGTTCGATTAATGAAGAATTCATTATTCAAAATTCGTAATTTTTAATGAACATAACCTTTCTCCATTAGTTTGACAGGTAGTTGATGTTTTTATTTGTTTACTTGCAGTGTTGTAACATAGTTAAAATGAAAAATTTCTAGAAATGTCACTAGTAATGTTGATGACAAGTTGCATGGATAGCTAATATCGGTATGTATACAGGGTGTGTATAAATTGGCGAAAGAACTACACGTGGCGATGTTGGTCATAAAATTTTGAGTCGAAAATCCTAATACCAAAATATTGTACCATGCTTCCTGGGTATGCACGGGATCTTCAAAGTTTGAAAATGAAGTTTTTTAATAAGTGTTTTAATTCATTATCTGTTGACAGAAAGAGGTGCAAATTAGAAGAAATGAGAATTGTAATAAATACTTTTTCATAGATGTTGTTTTTCAGTCCCAAAGGCGTTCAATGATCCTTAGTTACCGTGCATTATAACAAAACACCTGTAGTGTGTGGATCCAATGTTGTCAAATGTACGTTTCTTTAAAATGGTTCCTGAGGACAGAGGAAGCATTGTCCAACATTTTGGTACACACCCTGTATATTGGTGTTTCCACTTTTTAATATTTACATTGTTTTGGCAGGGACCAACAAATGTATTGCCGCGAGAGGGCAGCAGTGAAGATTTATCTCTTTGACAGTGTCCGTGAATTTTAACCTAACCGTCCTGAAATGTTCTGACAGTTGACGAGACAATTCGATTCGTTCAAAAAGTAAAATAATAGCGAATAAAAGCATACTTCGGTGATTTATTAATTAACACACCAATGTAATTTGCAAAACTCAATTTATTACAAGGTTCAGCTTAGTAAAAAGACAGACTACCAGCAGAAATATAAGACGAGTAAGTACTGTTTTAATTTTAATCAAATATATGTATGTAGAATAACAATTAACTAGTAAAAACACAGTTAAGAAAGTTCAAAAATACCTCTATATCTCCGTTATTATTAGTTTTAGAAAAATATTTCAAATAAAAGTTCCTCTATTCTAAGTGTTTTACATGGTTCCACAAAACGCAGTACATTTAATGAAAAAAGGCCCACTGAATCCATATAAAACAACAAACAACCTTGATTTTTTTAATGCCGGTCTTTTTTCGTCGTTTCTGTATAGGTAAAAACATTCTAGGGTTGCATAAGAAAATTTATGAGAAAAACGCAAATCAAGATGATTTCCATCCAGGGTATTTAATTATTATACCTGCAATTTTCTTTAAATTTGAATTTACAGTGTACGATGAAAAATATTACCGACGTATTTTTTAGTATTTCTCAGCTTCTTAACTGTGTTTTTACTAGTTAATTGTTATTCTACATACATATTTGATTAAAATTAAAACAGTACTTACTCGTCTTTAATTTTCTGCTGGTACCATGTCTTTTTACTAAGCTGAAGCTTCTAATAAATTGAGTTTTGTGAGAATTACATCGGTGTGTTAATTAATAAATCACCGAAGTATGCTTTTATTCGTTATTATTTTACTTTTTGAACGAATCGAATTGTCTCGTCAACTGTCAGAACATTTCAGGAGGATTAGGTTAAATTCACGGACACTGTCAAAGAGATATAACGTCACTGCTGCCCTCTCGCGGCAATACATTTGTGGGTCCCTGCCAAAACAATGTAAATATTAAAAAGTGAAAACACCAATATCTATATATTAGCTATCCATGCATCTTGGTTATACTGCCAAGAGTATTAATAAGGCAAGGGCTCCCTTGCCGCGTTTGTGAAGCACGTCCGCAAGAGGGCAGCAGTGAAGAAATAACGAATAAAAGCATACTTCGGTGATTTATTAATTAACCCACCAATGTAATTTACAAAACTCAATTTATTAGAAACTTCAGCTTAGTAAAAAGACAGACTACCAGCAGAAAATTAAAGACGACTAAGTAACCTAAATTTTCTTCAGATCCTAACCTTTAAAAATGGGCGAAGCTTTAACCTAAAATCAGTTTTTAACTTATTTTGTGTTTACATTTTTGGTATAATTAAAAATTAGTGATTAAATTAAGGTGTGACAATTTACTCGAGGGTGTGCCAAGAAAGTATTTAGAAAAAGTGAAACATGGTTAGAAAATTGTTCTGCACTTCTTTTTTTGAGCATATTGAATGGTGAAGAAGAAGAAGAATAAGGCAGAAACTCGATGGTTTACGTCGTTTTCATATCGCTTCTTTTGGATCTGCTGGATTTTACGATGATTTTGCCCCTATTGACATCTTTATTAATATTAGAACACTAAGGACAGCAGGACTGGACGCGTGACTGTCACATAAAATATACTACTTTCAAGAACTTTTCGGTGTACCCGACTACTAATACAGTTCAATCCTTTTGGGTGGTTTTTCTGAGTTTGATGTTTAGTTTCCTGCAGTTTACTGCATTGCCAGTTGTTGAAGGGATATTCGATGTCTTGGGTAGGAAAGCAGTTATGAGCATAAAATGGAAAAAGCACCTCAATTATGAAGATCCGGAATCATCAACTACTGACGATCTTTTGTGCTTGAAGATGTGAAAAAGAGCGACTTAAAACAACATTCCTTATGGTAGGTAGCTCTATCTTTCTTGCCAGATTAACTTTTGATTAATAATTCACCGTTACACTTTTTAAATTACTTTTGTTTTTCCATAATTTTGAGTTTACATAGCTTTTTACATGTGCGAGAGACTTTCTACCTTCTTTCATTTATACTTACCTGATTTCCTTTTGTTCTTCTTCTTACGCTGCCGTCTCCCTACGGAGGTTGGCAATCATCCTTGCTATTCTTACTTTTGATGCGGCTGCTCTGAATAAATCTAATGATGTGCAGTGAAACTTTGTTAGTATAATTCTAATAGCTCATTCACTGATTGTATTTTTTTAAATTTCAGGTTGTTATTAGAGCAAGAAATGGCAAGGCGCCTCAATTGTGAAGACGCAGAATCATCAATCAGCCTTGTAGCGGAGAACTTCCCATCTTTTGAAGATGTGAAAAAGAGCGACTTAAAACAAATTTCCTTATGGTAGGTAGCTCTATCTTTCTTGCCCGATTAACTTTTTATTAATAATTTCCATAATTTTGAGTTTACATAGCTTTTTACATGTGCAAGAGACTTTCCACCTTCTTTCATTTATACTATTTTTCTTGCCCGATTAACTTTCGATTAATAATTCACCGTTACACTTTTTAAATTACTTCTGTTTTTCCATAATTTTAAGTTTACATAGCTTTTTACATGTGCAAGAGTCTTTCCGCCTTCTTTGATTTATTCTTACCTGATTTCCTTTTGTTAGTGTAATTCTAATAGCTCATTCACTGATTGTATTTTTTTTATTTCAGGTTGTTATTGGAGCAAGAAATGGCAAGGCGCCTCAATTGTGAAGACGCAGAATTATCAATCAGCCTTGTAGCGGAGAACTTCCCATCTTTTGAAGATGGGAAAAAGTGAAACTTTTCGTATTAATTTTGATTATTGTATTTACGTACGTATTATTAAAATGTTAATTACAAATTGTAATAAAAATATAACAAATAAAATAATATTTGCAACAATCAGCTTGTTTTAATTATCAACTTTGTCATTTATCATAAAATTACTAAAATACATCTATTGGCAAGTGGTCAAAAATTTGTTTTAAAGTTTATAATCTATACAGTCAAAATTATTCAAAATTAATATCCCTGTATTGCTGTAATTCTGTTACCAAATAGTCAAAATTGGAAACTCTATACTTCAAAATATTTTTGACAGACCTCTACATCGTTTCTGGACTCCTGGTAGCAAGTAGTTAGAATTTGACTTCAAAATTAAAATTTTTGCTTATCGATGATCTCTTTACACTTCTGTGATCCTAATAGCAAATGATCAGAATTTAGTATAGAATTTGATTTCAAAATTAAAATTTTTGCTTATTGATGATCTCTTTACACTTCTGTGATCCTAATAGCAAATGATCAGAATTTAGTATAGAATTTGATTTCAAAATTAAAATTTTTGCTTATTGATGAACTCTTTACACTTCTGTGATCCTAATAGCAAATGGTCAGAATTTAGGTTAGAATTTGATTTAAAAATTAATATTTTTGCTTATTGATGATCTCTTTACACTTCTGTGACCCTAATAGCAAATGGTCAGAATTTAGGTTAGAATTTGATTTAAAAATTAAAATTTTTGCTTATTGATGATCTCTTTACACTTCTGTGACCCTAATAGCAAATGGTCAGAATTTAGTTTTAATTTTTGACAAACCTCTACATCGTTTCTGGACTCCTGGTAGCAAGTAGTTAGAATTTGACTTCAAAATTAAAATGTTTGCTTATTGATGATCTCTTCGCACTTATGTGACCCTAATAGCGAATGGTCAGAATTTCAAATTTTCAGATTCAATAAATACTCATGACATTATACCTTTTCCCATTTCTGTGATCCTGATAGTAAACGGAAAAGCTTCAAGCTTGAGAACCTCAATTTTAAAATCAATTCAGACAATATTGGTATCAGGATCACAGAAGTGCAAAGAGGTAACAACTAGTAAATATTTCAAGCTCTAAAACCCCAATTTTATAATCAAATTCCAGACAATTGCTATCAGGATTACAGAAGGACAATAAGGTGTTGCAATAATTAATTTTCTGAATAATTATCTCAACTTTTGGGATCAAAATTTACCCAGTTGGTATATCAGGATTGCATATGATGAAAAAGGTGTTGCATCAAAATTATTTAAGGAAAAATGTAAGTTTCCTGAAACAATATGCTAACAAAGTACTACCAGGAGCACAGAATAAATAAGGTGCTGTTAGGTATTTGTGAATTTGAAAATTTCAAATCTTTTGAGCAATACCTACCAGGATCGCAGCAGAAAAAGGATATTGTTGCCAATATGTTTGAATCTGAATCATTTAAATTTTCAATTAAAATTTTAAGTTGTTAACGACTTTTTTAATGTACAATGATACAGAATAAAGACACCACAGTTAAATGCACATTTATTGTATATTTCTGTATAATGCATACAAGCATATTAACAACGGCACATTTAAATACACAGGGTGTCATTTAAGTGTCTCCCCACTTTTATTTCCTAAACCATTGGAAAAATCAAATTTTTGCAGCTAACATATGTACAAAGCTTATTACTAAAAACACACTCTTGTACTCTGTTAATTTCCTTATTGTTTTAAATTAGCGATTACAGACTCTACTTTTAGAAATTCTTTTTTGGACGAGTTTTGGGCCCTAAAAAGAGCCATTTGTCTGTTGTAGTTGCACCTTTGCAAACTTGTAGGCACATCCTTGTCTGTTAGCAGGCGCTCCTGTTTAGCTGTGTGCTGTTGGAGTTCCACTAATACTCTACTCAAGCCTTTATTGTGCTCTTTCTGCCTTTTCAACAACTTTCCATTATCCCTATAAATAACAATATAAACTACTCAAAAGAATTAAGGGGTTAACATTTCAAATGCTTGAAGTTTGTTTAGGGCTGATGGCATTTTAATGAAACTTGGCATACACATTGTCGAAACATTTATTTTAATGAAATGTTATATAAATTGAATATCATCTTAACATCTACCACATCAGTGAACACTATAGCTGATATCATAAGGAAGATACACCTTCTGAAAAAAGTGACCCCTTAATTCTTTTGAGTAGTGTATAATTATTTAAAATATTGATTATTTACAAAATACGAATTAAAGACCAGACAGTAACACGGTAAGTATAAAACATTGCATTAAAATTTATAATAGATAATACCTACTTGTATAGTGTCATTAACCATGTTTGGCAGGGGTATGCAGAGTCCCCAACCAAATGGTATTTTCCATAGAAATATTTCTGTGCCCCAAATTGTTCCACACTTTTACGCAAGAAAGAGTAGGTATCTCAGCACCTAAAATGAAGTATTGATATTATCCTTCGTGTAATTTAGTAATTTATTGCTCTTACCCCTGCATTATGAGCAGACTCAGGAAATCCTACAAATGTTTTTGAATATTTGTTTTGCAGTGCATATTCCTTGCAGAATAATCGAGTGAAAAAATTTACGGTTTAGATAGCTGTCCTGTTGATCTGCAGGCACATTTACTGGTACGGTACAACTATCAATGGCACCAATCACGTCTAAGAAAAAACAAAACCATAATCCAAAGCAACCAAAATATATTGTACAATAAGCTATACTTTACCTGGATATTCACTTTTTATTTTAAATTTTTGTGCTATATCGGAGTATTTTGGAAACACTTGCAGTGGTGCTACCATTTTAAATTTTTCTTGAATGCATGGCGATAGTTTTACGTTTTTAAATTTTCTCTTTTAACTTTATCAAATGGCATAATCAATAAAGAAAAAACAATTTTTTTCTAAAGTTCAAAGAGTAAATATTACATTATTCAAGTTAATATTTTCCCCCATTTTCTTTATTGTCTGCTCGTTTCTTCTACAATTTACAAATTTATTCAAATTATAAATAAGACTTTGCAAGTAATAAGTACCTACATAAAAACAAGTTTTATAAAGTAATTTTAATTACACAAAATATGCGCGAGAAATCATTTTATTCATCCACACAAGTCTATTATTAAAAACAAAGTTTTAAATCAGTATGAATCGGTATTCTAGTATCGGTATTTGTCGTAACCAAAACGATATCTACGTATTCCGCTAGATACTTGACTATAACTACCAAATCGCTTCTATCACAGGCATTCATTCTACGATAAAATTGCGCAGTTACTTCGTTGTCTTCTTCTTCTAATTCGATTACATCTTTATACTTTACTACTGCTATTGCCTACTTTCACTAAATAATTGCAATAAAAATTAGTACTCTATAGTATTTAAGGAAATATGTAGAGTAAGCAATAAAGTACGATTCATATGGGTCAATTATTAATTTTTTTCATGTTTCTTTTTTTAATAACAATGCCTTACAGTCATTCTATTCTATAACTACATAAACTGTAGCATTCCACCAGGACCCATGCACATAATAAACGTCAAATCGGGCGCATCAATTGTTTTACAGAACCAATTTTGTTTTCGTTTTTTTTTTCGTGTTTTTGCTTTGCAATAAGCCTTTTGGGGACCTTATCGGTCAAAACTGAGTGCATTAAAATCTGTTTTTTTTTCGAATTTCCCAAGAAAATCAAAACCAAGTTTTACCGCTTCCTCGTATTAACGATCGTTTTTCCGAAGTTGAATTCCATAACTACAGTGCTCGCTACAGTGGTAATCAATGTGAAGATATAAATTTTCAGGCTGTATTAAATATTAATCTTTTCAATATTGCAATAAATAATGAATTAGGAAAATATGATCGAGAATAGTTGTCACTATAATGTTCTTATCATTCTTGAGTTATATCACAGTATAAACAAAGTAAGATTAGAATAGCATTGCGTGCGGATTTCAAATTTGACGCGCAAACGTCATTTTTTTAGTTTCTATGATCTGCTGCGCCATCTCTCCGCCAAACATTTCGTGATGCCCATATCATAGTAGAGTAAAAAGCTTCTTCTATCGTGTCATCCCGTTTGCACTTTGTTGCTAAAATGTAAGATCCACTTCAAATCATTCCCCATCCCTTAAGAATGCAAAATCGGCTGGTCGTCCAAAAATCGTCCTGTGCAGGGGGTGGCGGGGGGTGATTTTTGAAAAATTTGCAAAAAATATTTTTTGCGTTTTTTACATCCACGTCACCTTGGCATGTATCTGCTAAAATCTTAAATCAATATTTTAATCAGAAATATATTTTTTTTAATTTTTAAAATTACCATATGCAATGCTTCTTGACAAATGACGCATACTTGATTAATTTTCTCCCGCTTTTTAGCAGCTCCTTTTTTAATAAGTCTCAGTTTAATTTTTGACTCTAGTTCACTATCCGAACTCGTACTGCTTTTAATATCCATTGCTAAATGGATCTGTAAGAAATGCTGCATAGAAACTGTACTACCTACGTGCTATAAAGAAAATCTTACCAAGGTAATTAAATTACTTCTTGTAGTGGTACCTACCTAGTAATATATTTAAACTTTAAATTACCAAATTTTTATTTCAGGGTGTACAGGATCGCTGTGTTCCTGTAAAAAAAGACGAATTAGTTGTATTGGCTCCTGCAAATGTATGGCCCAATTAACATGTGCTAATAAGGGCGATAGAAATACTCGCCGTATAGTTGCCCCTGATGATATGTTATCTGACAATGAAACAAGTTCGGACTCTGAATAATAGCTGTAGGTAAATAAAATTTCTTATTGTAATAATTAACTATTATTAATTAATTAGGTATTCGTATCTAACAGGAGGAAGTTTCTACCCCGGTATTTTTGATTTTAAATCTACTGGACTGTAAACCAATAAATATTATTATTTTTGTTATTGTTTACTTCATACTTATTCAATAAAACTTTTACACTGCTTACTGATGTAGGTACTTACCTATATATTTTTTCCGTATTTACAATTATTATTATTGAAAAAATCAAAAGAAAATCTAATTACCATTAAAAGTAATAAATTCAATTCAGTGAACAAAAGATTTACTAAGAAAGTCGCGTTAAAATCGTCCAAGACGCCGAAATAGCACGTTAATAGGCGAGTATCAACCTTATATGAGCCCTGAAACATAGAGTCGTTTTTCGGCTGCATAAGCCACGGTAATCTGAACGTTCCTAGCGTCTCCACGCCCGACCGCGATCGGCACGACATGGTGTTACAATTTTCAATTTTTTTACGAAAGTAACCATCGGATTAAGAATTTGAAAAAAGCAATGTAATTCTCGATCTTCGATCTACAACGTTTGTAGAAACGATTTTTTTGATTAACTAAAAGGTTCTCGACTTAAGACAAGTTAAAGTATATCACAGTTATGGCGTTTCACGGCGAGCGTTTATTCATCAAGGCGCTCCATATGAAAGCATTGTATATGGTAATTTTAAAAATTAAAAAAAATATATTTTTGATTAAAATATTGACTTAAGATTTTAGCAGATACATGCCCACGTGACGTGGATGTAAAAAACGCAAAAAAAATTTTTGCAAATTTTTCAAAAATCACCCCCCGCCACCCCCTGCACAGGACGATTTTTGGACGACCAGGCGATTTTGCACTCTTAAGGGATGGGGAATGATTTGAAGTGGGTCTTACATTTTAGCAACAAAGTGCAAACGAAAATCTTTTCTAGAAGGCTTTTGGCGGCTGGCAAACTCTACTATCAAACTCCAGTGACAACACAGTCCTGATCTTGGTTGATGACATCTGCAATGTCCAATGGCAGCTGGAGCGCGTTTTTAAAATTTCTTGTAAAAAATCATTAAAATTTACGTTTTCTAAACAATTTTGTAATAAAGTTATTGTTAAAGTTAATTGTTAGAAATTATGGAGCTTTTTGTGTTCTATAAATTTTATTAACCAATGGTTACACCAATTCTTCGAGAAAATTAGATTCTAAAGAAGAAATAAGATAATTCTTAGAAACTAGATATCAAAAGAATTAATAGAGTAGAGGTGGGCCATTAAGAAATGTTCAGGCCCGGCCTTGTTAGGCACAACTGGCCCGGCCCGATATGCCCACACCTCTATAGTGGAGCAAATTAGGCTCAAAAATGTGACGTTTTTTTTCCGGCGTAGAACCAGAGATCAAATCGACCTATTCTAGTTAAAAACGTTATTTTCTATACAAAATGGCCATTTACAACATCTTTGGCCGGTACCAATCTTTTTATTAGTAAAAAATGCTCAAAATGCCAATTTTAAATTAAGCGGTTTTCAACAAATATAACGTAATATCCGTAGAAATACTTGGCATATCGACTTGACTTTTTTTTGTTCAAAATCAGATGCATCAGTGCTGCCAATAATTTCATTTTAATTTATTTTTTCCCTAAAGAACTTACCACTGTGACTTAGACAAGTTTAAAAAGTAAATTGTAACTATTTTCAACTAAATCAAAACGCTCACTACAATTTATTCTACAGGAACTTTTTCAGCAATAAAAAAGGTCCAGGTTTTCTATAAGAAACCGTGACCAATTTTAACCAAATTTATACCACACATGTAGAACATCATAGTGAATATTGTAATGCTACAATTGCGTACCATCTTTCAACAGTTTCTCAGCGCTGAAGTGCCGGTACGCATACATCCACTCAATTGAAGGCCAATCTGTTGGAGATACTTCAAGAAAAGTCGTTCCTCCGCTTCTAATTTTCGAATTTTCTAATAATGTAAAAAAAAGTTCGTAGTGGGGGTTCGATCGGAAAACTATTTTAATATTTAGATTCAGAGAGCCAATCTGTTTAAGATACTGCAAGGAAAGTCGTTCTCCTTCTTCTAGCTTTCGATTTTTAAATTTAAGTTTGTGGTACGTTATTTTGAAGTAACGGTTATAGTAGGGGTCTGATCGTAAAACTATTATAATATTTGGAACCCTATGCAATATGCTACATTATACTTATTTCTATTGAATATGCATTTTAACAAAGAAAAAGTAGAAAATATGCAGTTATGCCTGCAATATGCAAATTCATATTTATCCTTGCTTTATATTACTATTGATCAGCAGCATTAAAGTTGCAGGTACCTATTGCAAGAAGCATGAGAAAGTTCAAGCGTCTTTATTTGTTATTAAGTGTACAATCGTATACAGTAGGCATAAAAATAAATGCATTACTTTTCAAACTACCATCAAACTAATGAGCAAAAGTAATACTTCTGGTAATAAAGATTAAATGAGAGAATTTCATCTTTGTGGTGCAGGCTTTGGTTTAGGCATTTTAGCGAGCAAACCCTGTATTTCCTTCTTCTCATCGTATTGCTTCCACAATTCGTAGAGACTAATAATATACCTAGCAATTTCTTGTATTCGCTCTATATCCACATTCAGTTCAGCAAACCATGCCTTATGGTCCTTTTGTAATATCACACAAGCAACTTGAATACTTCCTATTGCAATTTGATATGGCGGATAAAGGAGACAAACGTCAGTTCTTAATGAATCATTCACAATCCTCCAAGATAATGTCAGCAACTGTTCTTCGTGCCCTATATCTTGCACAAGCTGTAGGAGTGGTCGGTAAGGTTGGTACACTATCAGACAACAATCTAAGTTTTCCAAGAGATAAAACTCGCACTCCAATATATGATTGGTGCGATAAGGAAACTCCTGAGTGTAAGCGTAATTAAATTTGTTTTTAACTACAAAAAAATTTGTTATAAGTGTTTTACCATTGATTGTATAGCTGTGCTAATAGATTGCTCATCGCAATGAGCGACGCGAACCCCATACGTAGATGCAAATTTTCATTTTATGGAAATGACGTTTGTTAAACACAAAAACAATATACACTCGCATGTATTATTCGGTCATCGCTTGCCGTCAGTTGCGACGCGTCAGAGACGTATATATCATAATTTATTTGCTATACTAGACATCACAAGAATAGGAACCAACGTGTACGGCGAGTTGGGGTAAATGCTTTTTTTAAATTTTGAAAACAGAGTTGCCTTGCAGGCAAATGCAAATCAAATCCTTTTTTTCCGAATGATGTATCTTCAAAACGAAGACCGCTACGAATTTTTTACCATATTGGCTTTAATGCCCGAGTACTCAAAAACAAAACATCCAATTAATACAAATTTTCAAATCATTTAATTGCCCTTAATAAGTATAATTATGTGAAGCAAACATATTTTTGAAAATTGTAAAAATTTCAAGTTTTCAAAATACAATAAAATTGCATAAAATTAAAGTCATCGCAGGTACAGAGGTACCTCCTCTTATCTTTGGAGACGAAATGTCCATATAGCTTAAGGGTCACTAGGTTGCACAAAGTATTTACTCGGTAATTTTTCTTAAAATGTGATAGAATAATAAAGAGTGAAATAAATAGGTACATTGAAACAAAATTATAATTCTGTAGCTAAACGGGAATGCTATTAGTTCTCACGAAATACTGATCATGCAACAAACAAAGCATGATATGACGTGCAGTTCATGAAGAATAAAATGCGGCTGGTAACTCGATGTACGTAAGAAATCAGACAGGTATAACACACACGTTAATGACATTTTTTTAGTGTAAAATGGAAAACTGCATCTGCCTGAAGTAGTTCATGCCATTTCTTATGTTTGAGTAATCTATAGTGTAGCTATAAAATCATGGTTGTTATACTTACTAACTGTTTGGCAAGTGGTTATCAGTCTTGAGTTAGATATAACTCCAAATTCCTCCACTTTGGAAGCTAAGAAAATGCAAGTTGGTGATAGCAACAAAGGATCAATGCATTTTAATGAGTTTCTCGCATAAAAACGTTTAAAATACACAGTTGCTGTAGCTATCACTTGCTGTCGAAGCTTTAATTGCTCACCAAGCGTTTGTATAACTACAAATGGATTATGTTTGTTTATAAAATTCAAGAATAAAGTTATCTGATTTTTAACTCACCACTAGAAAAGAATATGAGTATTTTCTGATATTCCTCGTCAGTTAAAATTGATAGGTCATGTTGCCTCTCCCTAATTAAATCCTGTTTATCTAGTAACCACTGTTGACTAGAAGTAAATTTAAATTAATTTTATAATGTTTCGTATCAATATTAATTATACTTACTGGTGAGAACTTTGCCAAAAATTACCAGCCATCGTAAAATTCTATTTATTGTACAATCATGACAGGCATCAACAATATCTAACCTCAAATGAAACTGGTGTCCTTTAATACAGTGTTGCCAGGAATAAATTACCACATCGAAAGCGTGAAAATACTGTATTTACATTCAAATTCCCGTACTAATCTTAAAACGCGTTATTCTTATGTTAGACTACTAAAGGAGTTACTGACTTCCGTTTTAGAAAAATTTATTAATGTAAATTCACAATACCAACTAATTACTTCGTTAATATTAAAAAAAACATTAATAAAAAACATTGCTTACAAAATAGCATTTAAAAAAATTAATTAAAAGGTAGGTAACAACAACAATGAAAATACTTGAAAATAAGTGCGTAATAATAGAAATATGAGTGGTTTTATGTTTATTTCAAAATAATAAATAAGAGAAAAAGACAATTATAATAAAAAAAAAGTGCGAATTGTCAATTGAGACAACTTTATTATTTCTAAGAAAAATTTTAATTACAATGTATTTGTCTACAGTAATGGGGTTGGACCGTATATCGTAATTTGCCGAGAATTACCGTACATATGACAACACTGATTTAATAAAAAATTCATACTGGCTGTTTCTCATACAAAATACCGCTAATTTCCAGCAATCCTAACCAATAAATTTATCCCCGAAATTTATCAAACTCGTTTTAAACCTTACTATATTTTATTATTACACCAATACAAGTTAAGAATCTTTATTTTGCGATGGCAGTAATTTGTGTCTTCGCATGTTATTTATAACACCATCCAGTGAGGTGACCTTTTTCTTAGCGCTTCCCTTCAGTGCCTCCTCACCGTCTTTTCTCATTTTCAGTTTAGGAGATGATGCTTCATCCAGGAAATCAAAATCTGATCTATCTTCAGTCCTTAATATAAAATACGTTCACAATTATTTCAACAATAAAATACATACTTACGGTTTATAATCTGCATCCTCTTCGGGGTTATTCGTGACTTCGGGGGAAGGAGATCTATATCCGATGCATTTCCAAGTAACTTCTGGCAGCTCTCCTTTTTCCAGGATGCCGTAGAGTCTATCTATTTCTTCTGCAGGAGGTTCCCATGGCCCCTTTATATCCTTTAGCTCATCATCTGAGCAATCTAAACTCCAATCATCCTCCATCAATCAACACAAAATTTAAGTAAAGTTGAATATTGGTTACGATTACTTTTAATGGATAAAAAAGTTACTAATGTTGTTATTGTTTATATTTTCGTTTAAATTATCATTCTAACCTAATTTACAAGACAACTGTTAAAATAACATAACGTTTTGAACATTTTACATACAGAGGAGCAATAGTTATACAGCACACATCTTATACTAGATTTAATATACAACTGACGAATTAAAAATAATAAAATTAAAATACCCACCTGCTCTAAAGTTCGCTTTAATCTGGTTAGTGTTTAATGCGGTTTACTTGTAAGTATATAAAATAAGATTCAAGAACATGTTTGAAAATTAATTAGGCATATATTTTTTACAATCACAAAGTTTTATAAATATTGCTATTCGTTAAGACTTAAAAAATTCTTTTACACAATAGTCGAAACAGTGTTTTCTAGTAAGTATAGAAAACTTAGCAAGTATTTATATTTACACGATTGAGCTAAACAACTACGTCCTCTGTCCTTATTTAACAAATCACTTCCTATGCTCATCTGATTTGGTTTTGAACAAAATCAAACGAAACATAAACGATATAACAAAAATGAAAAAAAAACTGGAATGAGTATTCAAAACAATCATCGTAAATTAATCTTAGATAGGTAATATTTAAATTAAATATGTCCACTTACTGTAAAGTATATCATGGAAATAAAAATATATACAAACAATATATAAACGAATATATCGATATTTATACAAAAAAATACACAATGAATATATTTAATGATATATATACAAAATCAATAATTTACTAATATGAGCAAATATGAAAGAAAAACGCTTATCCAGATAATACGAAGCAGAGATCGCACCGCACGCATAACAAATTTTAGTAGTACCCTACATACAAAAAAGGCAAATCAAAAACAACTTTTTAGATTTTACCTAGTAACCACCCATTATTCCAACGAATTTTTCGTTGATTCAAACAAAAAATATAAAAAATATATATTTTGTAATATCTTCAACTACGCATAAAATATCTTTGGTATATAATAATCATCGTTAAGAAATTCCTATCATTTTAAATTAAGAAAGAAAAATGAATTAATAACAAAAAATTGCAAGTTCGTTAATATTTGGAAGCTCATGATCAATAATACCTCTACAAAGAAAATATTAACCCACAGAAAAAAACTAAATTCTTCAAAAATAATGTAAAAAACCAACTCTGTTTTTCTAAACTTGCCTAATCTTGAATCTGATATGAAATATTGTAAAATTTAAAAATAACTTTTATATTAGTGATTTACAAGAATTGACGTTTTAAAAATCAGCGTCGAAGGGACACCAAACCTGATATGTACAAACTACAATCAAGCTTATTAATGTAACAGTACTCTTTGATTAACTTTTAATCAGATAATTCGGTCAATTAATTTAATTGTCTAGTCAAATTTACATTTAGGACATGTTTGTTTTTTCGGCGTCAAAATACTTATCCCATCCATAAACAAACGCTCTTAAAAGTACATGAAAATATCTAATGGGGTATTGAAAAATCGATTGATATATTAGTCAGTCTTTTCGTATTCATTCAATTCACTTTAAGTCTCTGTCAAAACTAAATTATATACATTGTATTATACATGGGTTGCCATCGTGCCTCGTTTAATTGTCGACATATTTGAATTGGGGACTATGTATTGACTTGTTGGAGAGTTGGGCAATCTCGATACTTGCGGCACAGCGCCATTAGCACCATTAGTAAACACCGTGTTCACAACATTAGCATTAGTAGTCACTATTCCACTACAATTCACAAAACTTCTAGAAGAATCTCGAGAATACGGTGGCGGTGCTGGCGTCGCTGCCGGATTCGCCGTGTTGGGAGTTGGCAGGCCAATATTCGGATTCCTCAGGTAAGGATTTCCGTATGTTGCACTAAAACGTGGATCTATGGCGCCCACGTTTGGCAAATTCCCATTTGGAATGTTTTGCTGGGTGGTCATGTGAATGTCGGTAAGATCACTCAGGGGTAGACTAGTACCGCACACCGGATTTTGAGATTGTAAAGAGTTGAGTTGAAGACGAGTTGATTGAAGACTTTCACGGTTGGGGTCTATCGAAGATGAAATTGGTGGTTGCATTATAGGTGGATTGTAATCACGTGCGTAGTCTACATATGGGACGTAACCATTGTTGTTTTGCCCATCCTGAAAAAAAAAACACGCATTAAATTAGTGAAACTCATGAAATAGATAAAACGTGTTGGAGAGAATGAAAAAAAATTATAAAAAAAGAGATAATTATGCATAAAGTATGTAATACACTATTCCTAGAGATTGGAGGCAGAGCTTAGCAACAGTGGGCGATTTACTGCTATCTAACTTCATACCCATAAGAAAATCTTCAAAATCTACCATACTACCATGATAAACATACTACTAGTTTTGAAAGCAATTGAATAATGAACAGCCCACCGAACAAGCAGCAAACTGGCAGTGGTCTTTACACTGCCAACTTTCTACACATACAGGCTCGGGCATATGACGTAAGTCATCACGTGATTGGAGAGTTTGACCGTTGAAAATACCTTGGCGCTATTTTGTTACGTGACTGGAGGGTAGCCAAATCCACTAATTACACCTTCAGGTAAAATTAAAGCTGTGTATGCGTATTTATTGAATATGGTTATTCTCCCTTCACATGAAAAAAACTGGCAAGGTATCTTCAACTGTCAAACGTGTATGTAATCTCCAATCACGTTTTAATGACGTCATTATGACGAGCCTGATTAGTTAGCAATTTAGCAATGAACCGCCCATTGAAGAAGGAGCTAAGCAGTAGTTCATACACTCTGGGACACTAACTTCCAAAAAAGGGACTATTTGCAACTTCTGCAGCATAACCTGCAATGAATTCTTACCTTTGGTGGGAAGGTGGGTTCAGTGTAATCAGCTGAGTATCGATAAACATCTTGTCCTGGAACATTAACAGGTCCAGCAAGAGGAACACCAATTCTTGTAATAACTGATTCGCTACCTGTTTCCGATTCTGCTCCTGGTACGTAGTCATCACAGTGCACATTGCTATGTGATGAGCCAGTTCGCAGATCTAATTTTAAGTCAGAAATATTTGAACTGCGATCGGATTCTTTGCATTGTTTCTCTATTGTGTTGGCATCAGCTAAAAAAACAAACCACTTTAGAAAACTTCTACCAAACAGACAAACCAAAATTCTTACTTTCTGGAGGTGTTTTTTTATTACTTTGCCTATGCCACAAGAATATGATCAGAATGGCAATAACCAGCACGATAACAGCCACAACAAATCCAATGATGAAGATCAGCATGGGAAAGTTTTCTACAAAAGCAACTTCACAAGTTAATTAACATATTTAAATTGAAACATACTTCAAAATAAATTCTTACTTTGTGGCATGAGGTTTATTTCGACCACATCTGAACCATATGGATTGGTCACACTGCAATTGTACATCCCAAAGTGACGTTCTTGAGATTCGCGAATGATTAAAGTGGATTTAATGCCTTCGGGTAGGGGATCTTCAAGTATCGAATAATCCTGATCATGCAAATCAACTTCTCGACCATTAAACGTCCATACAACTCTTTCTGGTGCAGGAATTGAATATGCGGTGCATTCTACTCGTACGTTATCACCCTCAATTCCAAACTGAGTACGGTGACTTATAATTGAAGGAGGACCTGAATCAACAAAATTTATTGAATGAGTTAGGTCTTAAAAAACACTTAAAAGGAGGTACCTTTTAAATAAATTGCAGCTTCAGCTCCAATTTCAGGAAAGCCAGGAACTTGAGCTTTGCAATAGTAACGACCTTGAGTGTCTGTATCAACACGCAAGGTGAGGTTGGGGCTTGTACTGACAATTCTGGAAGAGTCTTCATGTACCCATGTAATGTCAGGAAAAGGATTTCCATCGACATCACAAGCCAATGTAACACTGCCACCTAAATCTGCTTGGATTGATTTGGGTTTTGTGCGAAATTGTGGACCATCTATCACAGACAAAAGACACATTAGTAAGTAATTATTCATAACTACGGAAGAGTTTATTTGTGCTACCAAAAAACATTTCATCCCTCACACAATTTTCAACTCAGGCAAGAAAGATAGGAACATACGCGATATGAGCTGAGTCGTCTTTAAATTTTGGCAACATATCATAAAGCTTTGAAATGCTGTTAAAAAAAAGAGAAAAGTGGTAGAACACCATAGTTTGTCTACTCAAAATATTAGTCCGCATTATTACTTACAGCTGATATCAAGGGTCTCACTCTCTTCACTTTTTCCAACCGGATTGTGAACTTCACATTTGACTATAGCGTCATGGTACTTTCTAGTAACATTGCGTAATATTAATTGCGTTGTAAAGTCCCCAACGATGACTTGATCATTGAGAAACCAACGATAAGTAACATCCGATGGGTTTGCATCTGCATTGCAACCCAATCTAACTTCCGCCCCTTCTGGAATACGCCCATTTGGAGCAGCCCCAGATAGGATTGAAACCGTTACTTTAGGAGCATATTTCACCTATAATCAAAATTTAAAATTTACAAACCCATGATGACAGCATTAGTTTTTTCAATACCTCCAATTTTAATTTGGCCGTCTGATGAGTCCTCTCGGCCGTATTCTGGGCTTGACATGTAAACGTGGTGTTGTGATGTTCCTTCCTGGGCGTCAGTTTGAGGATTGATTTGGCTGTAAATCGCCTACCATCGGGTAGCTCATCGACAATATATTCGATTCCATTGCTTAAAACGGTTCCATGGCCGTCTATCCACGTAATTTCGGCAGCAGGTTTGCCACCATAGCTTATGCATTCTAATTCTATTTCTCGGTCCTCTGTGGTGACCAAGTAGTCACCTTGCACGATTTTTGGGGGATCTGGCGGTACCAGAACCGTAACAGTCGCAAAATGACTTCGAATGCCGGGCTGGCCTTGAGGGCCTGGAGATACTTGGCATTGGTAGCGCGCATCGTCGTCTAGCATCACAGGGTAGATATCCAAAGAGAAATCTCCTGAAAATAAATGAAAAAATGAGTAACACAACCCACGGTGCTACAAAATTCAATGTATTTCAAGTACAGGTCGCATTTATCCATAAGAATACATTTAATTAAAGACACAAGAGCATCTTATCATGTTACAAGATTCTAGGGAAGTTCATTTTTAGCTACAATATTAAAAGTCACTAGATTTAACAGTTCGCAGTGGGTCGACAGCCAAGATTTATTACTAAAAAGTTAATAATCCTAGGTCGAAATCATCATCAAACTCTGGGTGAACTTAATTATTGTCCCCATAATTACAGTCACTAGATTTGACAGTTGGCAACCCTGGTGTTCCTCGAACAGGCTACCATTTACAAAAAGGGCGGGTCGAAAGCCAACGTTTTTTACTAAGTTAATAGATCTTGGTCGAAATCATCTTCCAATTCTGGGAGAATTTAGTTATTGTCGCCATATTAAAACTAAAAGACACTAGAATTGCAAATGGCAGCCCTGGTGGTCCTCAAGATAATTTGATTAAAAACATGGCAAGAGTACATAAATAAGAGTGGTCTTTGTCGTTGAAAATGGATTTCTAATTGGGCTTTTCCACGTTTCCAGTCTTTTCTAAATCAAAACGTGTCCTCGCCCATTCATGTGGAAATGAGCTGATGTCTAAAAGTAGACAGTATCACGATGCAGAAGTAAAGTAAGAGGCGCAGCAGCACCAGAGTTCTGATTAACATTATTCAGAGGGTCTAATATCGTTGTCTTTTTCAGCAATTTGAAGGGAAGACCTTTTCCCTTAAAACGAGGTAAGCGTTATTAACCTTTAGAAATCCCAGAAGAACAAAACGCTTTCACAGGACCGTAATAAAGCCTCTCTTTTTATGAACTCGTTACGTGCTCTACTGTAGGTGTGCCAATCACTTTGGTTTTATGGACACACTCAAACGCGCCGTTTCTTCCTTCCTGGTATAAATAATATTGTCATCGAATTTTTATGAACTAATAAATGTTTTAGATGCGAGCGCGTTATTGATATTATTTCTACAGTGCCATTTGTGAAATTAGTTTTGTTCTACTACACCAGTCCCAGCGTATAGAGTTACGTTTTTAGTTCGAATCGGAGTTGACCTTTCCAGGCCGAAAGTTACGTACGTACATCGAAAGAGAAATAAAAGGGAGAAATTAACAGTAACGCAATTAAGTCAGGTAAAATTAGGCACCATCCATCGTCTTCAAATTTGCTCGAGTGCGAGTTATATACTACATGAAACGGGATATCCTCGCAATATTTCTTTTTCGAAGGTCTCTCGAATTTCAAACAATATATAAAGTTTTGCGAGCATTACAAAACCCCAAAGCTAATCTTGAAACTTTGTAACTAGATAGTAGTAACCGCGAATTCATCGTACTTTCAGATACCATTTAAATATGAAACGCCTGATATAAAACAGCATTAGCTCCCGAGGGGGCGAAAGTTTCAACTCTCAGGTTTAAATTGCAACGAAGGGATAGCAGAGCTTGTGCTCTATTCGCGCTAAAATTGACGCCCTGCTACCAATTACCTGCTTATTTGGTCTTCTATAACGAAACTTTATCCTGTTAATGCTAACTTTTCTGTTATTTTACCTCGTTAAAACGCGCAAAACAAAATGCTCAAGTTCATGAATGAGTTTCTTTTGAATTTGAACTTAAGAAGAATAAAACACGTGCTAATAATAAACTCCTCAAGATTGATTCACAAGCAAAGTTATTAGAATATCGGCATAAAGATACTGAAATTGCTTAATAATTGTTTCGAGAATTTTTAAAAGGTTTTTTTAATATAATGACATGCTTTTAAGAACTCGGAGTAATAGAAAAGTCGATAGCAACTAATTACTAAATAGAGTTTCGGTTCTCAAACATTAAAATTCATGGAACTGTAAATAAATACAGGAAATAAGTCATCACCATTGAGTTTTTGTAAAGGCAACAAGATTTTGAAAAACAAAATAATATTAAATATTGGCAAAACAAATAATTTTTTATGCGGCCAAACAGAAGAAATTAACGATTTTAAAGACTATACATAGGTACCACACTAGGACTGTGCAAAATAAACGATTAATCGACAAATCAATTAATCGGTGAAAGGACTCGTGCAAAATAGACTGTTATTAACCGACGAATTGTGCAAAATAGTCGATTATTAATCGACTAATCAATTAATCGATGAACCGACTTGTGCAAAACAGTTGATTAATCGACTAATCGATTAATCAATGGGCCGATTTATCTAAAATAGTCGAATAATTGCCCAATCAATTTATCGGTGAATGGCTTGTGCAAAAATGTCGTTTATTAATTGAATATTCAATTTAGTCGGTGAACCGATTTGTGCGAAACAATTGATTAATCGATTAATTGTGGGCGGATTTATATAAAAAGTCGATTAATCGATTAATCAATGAATCGATGAGCCGGCTTGTGCAAAACGGTCGATTATTAATCGACTAATGAATCGGTGAACCGAATTATTCAAAATAATCGATTATTAATCGACTAATCGATGGTCCGATTTATGTAAATTAGTCGAATAATCGACTAATCAATCAATTGGCGAGCCGGCTGGTGCAAAACAGTTGATTACTCGATTATTAATCGACTAATCGATGGGCCGATGTATGTAAAATAGTCGATTATTAATAGATTAATAGTCGTTGAGTAGACAAAATAGTCGATTAATCGATTGATTAATGAAATGTTTTATTAATTAACAGCAGGATTTTTGTGCAAGCGAAAAACAAACCACAAAAAGTCAATGATTCAATTCGTAACTCTAGTCTTTTGAGCTAATAATTTTTTTAATTTCATAAGTAATTGTTTAAGAGAGCCAGAAAAAAACAAATTAAATCAAAGGTGGATAATAATTACAAGAACGGCGTATCCCAAAGAGGGGCCGTCCTTCCCAAAGGAGCACGCCTGCTCATCCTTTATAAATAATAATAGTAATAATAATCTTCAATTTTCTTTTAATTGTCCGAGTAGTCGATTACTTCATTAATCGATTATTTAATTAATCGATTATTTGATTAATATTATATTTGGTTGATCGATTGTTTGATTAATCAAATTGATTGATTAATCGGTACAATCAATTATCGATTGGTGGAAATGTTTGTTCTAACAGCAAATTTAAATTTTAGTGCTAAATTGGTATTAGTTCTGTTTAATTTTGGTGAAAATGTTTAATTTTGGAGAAAATGTTTAATTTTGGTGCAAGTGTTTGTTTAAACAACAAATGGTTGAGTATGGTGCAAATTTGGCTGTTTTTGGTTTAGAGCTGTTTAATTTTGGTAAAAATGTTGGTAACTGTTAAAAAAAAGCAGCCTGGCAAAAAATCTGGATAGTGTGATATAAATGTGAAGAGGGGAGAGTATAGGCATAAACTAAATAATAAAGACAAACATTGTAAGTTACACACCATCAGCAAGAGAACCAGGTCATGGAAGGAATTCGAAGAGGGCGCATATTGTATAAAATCTGCTTAAAAATATTCGGGTCTGGCAGTTGTTTACTAATAACTTGTCATCAGACGACCTTGTAACCAAGCAGCACAGAGCCGGACTTACTATTATATGCTCTTATTTTACGAAACTTGCATACAATTAATTTCAAATTGTTTTATAGTGAATTTTGCCCAAGCTAAGCTACCGTGAATTTCATCAAACTACAAACTTTCTAAACACAGATTCTTGTGTATTTAACACTGAATCAAAATATCAATGACGAGAATTAAAACAACTCAGCAAGAGACTTTAAAAATAAATGCAGACTTGAACTGCTTCCTTTAGCTGTTTTAAAAATATAAACGAATTATTAAATTAAAAATGAAATTTGACATTTCTACCTAAAAACAATTGCTTATCAAGAAACCAAGAAAAAAAAACATAAAATTTTCAGCCTTCATAAATGAAGTTGCTTTTTAGATAAGGCTAACAAATCCAGCAGTTGCGTCACTAAATTCTCTAGAGGCTTTATACTTGAGCTTAAAGGGTTAGTCAGAAGTAGGGCCACCTTTTTTAAATTTTTAATTTCCTGACAAGCAAATAAGTTCAAAAAATTTGTTTTCTTTGTATTAAATATCAGATTAATAGTTTCACTAGAAATACAGCAATTTTTATTTCTATCTAATTGCGAGAAAATGCAGCGAATCGAAAGTACCTAAGTGCTTTGCAAAAAGAGTGCGAATATCATACATCCAATGTGGTTACAATACATAAGAATAACATTTTATCAATTCAATAACGAAGCAAAATCTCGACGTCAACCATAGTCGGTTACTTTCTGGGACACCCTGTATAAATCGTACGACGAGAATTTCCTTCGCTATTGAAGTGATGAAAGTTTATTTTTATTGTAACTGCGTTTGTACGATATTCAAAATTTAAAAAAGCACTAACCCTTTAAGGCTCCTTTTTAGTTGCTTTTTACTTTCCTATACTTTCAGTATAGGGAAGTATTGATTTCATGCAAATTTTCAAAATCGAGATTTTGACGGAAATACATGTTTTGGGCTTCCAGGATCCTAAAAAAGTGGTTTTTAAAAAATGTCTGTCTGTGGGTGGGTGGGTGGGTGGGTGGGTCCGTTACGCTCCATATCTCCGGAACGGCTGGACCGATTTCGATGTGCTTTGGAATGAGGGGGTATATCAAAAATTCACCGACAAAATAAGCTTTTAAAAAAAAACCAAAACCGGAAGCGGAAGTTAAACATGTTTTTTTGGTAGCATTTTTTTCAGAAACTGAATTTTGGAAATTTTAATAGTGGAGATTAAAGAAGGCCTTAGGACAAATCAAACGATTTTTTACCGAACTCTCTAGCTTCAACATGGCGGCCGCTACGAATTTTTGAAAATTTCGACTTTAACGCCCATTTACTCAAAAACCAGTTGTTTGATTGGGATCAACTACAACTTGTTTGGTAGCCCCTTAAGGGTACTATACCATGAAATATCATTAATTTTGAAAATCGAAAAACGATCTCAATGGCACCACTCCAAAATTTTTGAAATTTTCAACAAAAAAAATCTTAAAAACTGCCCACACGTTTTTGTTTAAACTTTTTAAGCTGATAGAGATAGGCATCTGCTACAATTTTGTTTTTTACTAATTGTTATAATTTCACTGTGACGCCCTCTATGAATTTTTGAAAATTGAAAATTGGTTCCCTTTTATTAATTTAACGGGGGGCAATAAAATATTTCTGTTAATGTGAAAGACCTCACCATTAATAGCAAAATCCGAATATCATAATATTTTTTTGATAATTTAATATTTAGGGGGGCTACTGTTCCCCCTCCCCCCCAAAATTTTCGCAACAAACTTAAAAAATTGATTTCTTCTTTTGTTTGCTCTAGGAGAATCTTTTTACAAAAAATCAAAAAATCGAATTTTTTGCCCCTTAATAATCTTTTTGTCCTTAGAAGAATTTCACATACTTTCTACAGCAGTTGCATTCTTGTACTAGTCGTTTAATGTTCAGTGTAGGCTAACTTTTTTATTTTAATAGATAGACTCGCAAACCCAAGAGCAAAGTTGTAGGGCAAATTCTTCTCGATTGTATTTAAGAAAAAAACTTGAGTTTCCAATTTTAATATGGCGGCCACGGTAAAAAATAACTTTTTTTAAATTGAAACGTGGCATTTTGGCTTTAAAATCAGAAAGGTTTTGAAATTCTAAATACAAATTAATAAGAGTAATTTCTTGCTAAAAATAATACTTCTCGAGTTATTAATATATTTTCAAATATCAATTTCCGCCCTTCCGTTGATTCAGTCCGAATATTTTACCCAACCTTATGCTTGCAGAGCGCAGCGGTCGGTCTTCCTTCAACCGCTTCAAGATGTTACAACTTATACGAACTAGTTACTTTAACTAGTCGTGTCTAGACAGGTGCATATCGAAAGTGTTGGAAAATATAAAACAATGTTATTTTATAAGTATAGGAAAGTCCAGGCGAAGTGTTTCGCTCATTTTTTATACATGCTCCTCTAACTTCGTTCTAATTTTCAAAACTAACGTTTTGAACATGTCGCGTAGTACAAATTGGTTTAATGGTATTAATGTCCTCCAAGGTTTATATATCAACACGATTAAACCATCGTTCTGCACTGCGCTGCAGGTTCAAAACATTAAATTTTAAAATTATAACGAAGTTAGGGGAGCATGTACAAAAAAGGACGAAAATCAACTAAAAGGGAACCTTAAATAGGTAGGTACTTGTTTTGAAAACAGCGGCTAGTTTTTAATCATTTTTGTATTATAACTACAGAATCCGGAGTGAAAGTCCTCGACACCTTCGGGTATAAGAGGTGAAAGATAAAGAAGAACTACAGAACTGAATATTGACATAACTTTTACACTACAGAATGACAGAATATTTAATAACATTATGGACATAAATTTGGATCTATGAATCTATATTTTGACGACTACATAGAACATTTTCTGTACTATAATAAAAACTAAAAAATACAAACTAGAATCTGAACTTGAAAAAAAAATCTGAAAAAAATGAATTATTAAGTTTACACCCAAGACACGTTTTAGTTGTGCTTTAATATCCGCAACTTTGGGTTTTCTTTGATTTTATGGCACTTTGCAGTTCCTATCCTTAATGCTCTTGATTCCCACGTTGTTTGTTTCAACAATCTAATCAACATAGTATAACGTATTAAAAATTCTCTGTGGTTTGGACATATATTAAAAAACTCAGGGCACTGTTCCTTTATAATTACCTGGCCAGTTCTGGTCAGGATTTTCAAAATACCTTTTCGGTGTTTTATTTTACTATAATGTTGCTTAAACGTCTTCAAACATATTTCCACTATTTTATTGGCTATAAACGATGGTGTGCACATACTTTCGATCTTGTCCGGATTGTAAGATTTTTGTTTTATCAGTTCTTGACTGCTCTCCATCTCTGGTACTCTGCCAGTTAAAGTTTCTTTACACTTTTCACATCTGTATTTGGCGATACACTTTTTTACAATAAATCCTGCCGTATACAGGATGGCACAGGTTTCCAAGTTAACTTTAGTTGCACATTTCTTTGATATATGCGTAGGGCTGATGGATTTTGCACTTTCGTAATCACATAAGGGTTGTGCAAGCATAACTTCCGTGTCACTCTCAGTATTTTGTAATTTCGCGCTGGTACCAGGGGATGTTGAGTAAGAAATCAAAACTCTCCCATCATCTTCACAATTTCCGCTAGTTTCTATATTTAGCTTTGCCATCAATACTTGCCTAAAACTTAACCGGAAACTTTTTGCAGTTGGATTTCTATCAAATCCACCTTTGCTTCGAATTAAGGAAAAGAAATTTTCCAACGGGTCTTGACAAAGCCTCCGAGTCATTAAATAGGAAAAATTTTTGTTTGATTTGAGGTCGTCGTATAAAAGAAGAACAGATTTTATGGATAATGCCAATCCTTTAAAACATGGTGGTACTTTGAGATTTATTGTTTTTAATTCTTGAATTTTCAACAGATGATTTTCTAGGTTTGTCCGTATATGCATGTTCTGATAGCACAGTGGAACCCTATTTCTACATGTTGTTCTAAATGTACTGCTATTGAGAGCATCGAACGTGTCGTTCATAAAATCTACAAAATCCGCTGTTGCTGCAGCCTCACCTGGCAACTGTTTTTTACTAATTGCAGTACGAATGGCAGCTGCCATTGAATGACTAAACACTTGAATTGCATATTTGCATTTCATTTTTTGGAATGAATTTGGTTGTATATGAATATCCCCTATTTTAGGCAAAGCTCTAGCTACCCCTTGTTGATCGATATCAAATACTTGCCTTATAAACGACCACGAAACCAGTTGCCCATTAAAGATGAAGTCATGACTGATCAATTGATTTCTAACACTCTTAATTAAGTGAGGAACGTCATACATGAAATAAACTTTCTCTCTGTTATATGTTACGAAGGGCCTTTCTTTTGAAATACCAAGTTTTGTTACAGCTGAACGATTTGTTGGCCCTTGATCGCAAACAATGACTTTTATATTTAACCCATTTTGTCTTATAATATTGATACAATCTTGAATTGCCTGCTTTATATTATCGCTTTTCATACTGTTAGCGGTAAACTGGTAGGCTAAGGGAACCTTCCATTGTTTCCGAAGACCTGCTAACATGAAAACCATAGCTTGTGACGCATACTGAGGTTGGCGAATGTTATTTCCCATATCTGCGAAGCCTTCGATTACATCTTCTGATTTATTGTATTGAATGTCCTTTTTTATTGCCATCTCATCCAGTAACAATACACATACACGATCGTCTTCATTGGGAAATTTTTGGTAAATGTTTTGTGCTATATTACCTATAAGTTCTGCGGAGAAACCTGGTTCTATCTTCAATGTGCTTAGCTTTTGTTGCAAAGTTGATATTGCTGGTAAAATAACTCCTTGCTTTTTTAAAATTCTGTAGGCTTTAGGAGAAGCAAAATATATAGACTGGGCTAAGTTCAGCAGTGCTGGTGACCATTGTTGACGCTTTTTATGCGTAAGTTGTGCATCTGCTAAGAGTTTCGCAGCCGCCGAAGCAGGCAGGGTTGGTCCAAACTTCGAGATTTTCTTTTTTAAATAAGTTATTTTCCCATTTTGTTGTCTTACTTTGGCCGTTTGTGTTTTAACCAATTTTATGAGAGTCTTTTTTCGTGGAGTAGCATTAAAATCATCAAGCAGATTTCGCTTTGATGTCCTTTTTGCTTTGTATTGTAATTTGCGCTCGTCTGAAGCAGGGGACTGACAGTTTAGGAGAGCATGTAAAGTAGGGGAAGTAAAAGTATGTGGCGAATTTATTACATTTAAAGGGATTTCCGAAGGAGATAACGTATGTGCTTCGATCTCGTATTTTTTATCACTATCATTTCTTTTTACTTCAAGTGGGGAACTACTTTCTTCAGAAAAACTAGTAGATGCTTGGGCGGAAACTTCCTTTAAAACTTTCCAACTGGACACACACGGTGGTGATTTTTCGTGCATACTTGGTATATCTTTGGAAGGTAAAGGAACTGCGTTACGGTTTAAGGTATTCTTTAAACTATTTCGAAAATGATGGTCTTCGAAGTGGATTTGGCATATTCCCTTATTTTTTAATTTCACTGGAGAGATATCGTGAAGACTGGAATTGCCTAAAATAGATACATTTATATGAGATTAAAGCTGTAATTTTCCGGAAAATTTGACTTCAGGAAAAAACGACACAAATTCCGTTTCTTTTCGGAAAAATTGAGAAAATTTCAGAAAAATTCAAATTAAAAATATTTAGTCACATTATCCGATTTTATTAACAAAAATAATGCAAATTAATTGTAGGTAATTATGGTTACAGTAGGAATTAGGGATATGTATTTCGGTGTATCGGCCATATCGGCGTAGAGACCGATAGATCGGTATCGGCAAAACTCGGCCGATATTAAGGGTCAATATAAAATTTTAGAAAATAATCATGAAAACGAAAACTTACATCTCTATATGAGATATGAGCTTCATTTTTACAAAAAATCTTTGCTGAAACATTGCTTGGAATTCGAACAACGATATTGGCAACGCAGTGGCATTAGGACAATTACTGAATTCAAGGTAATTAGGTAACCATAAACTAAATAAAAAACAATATAATATTAATACAAAATTTCTTCAACATATAATTATAAAGAAATTTTTATTTTACTGACACGTGTTTCGATGCGCTAACATCATTTTCAAAGTGTGTATCTATTTAACGATGTTAACGCATCGAAACACGTGTCAGTAAAATAAAATTTTTTTATATATTGAAGTATAACAAATTTGTTATTATTATATTAATAATGAACTGCAACGAAGTAAAGCTACCAACAATAATTAAATAAAAAATGTTTCCCAAATTGGCACGATATATGCAAGACTAAACAATTATCTTAACATGACACACGTAAATATAACAAACAATAATAAACACTTCTAAGAAAAGATTTGGTTTCAATTATGGCTAGAATAGACCACTACATGTTTCGTTCTTGTTTGAACTCATCAGGTGGACATAATTCTAACCATAATTGAGACCAAAAGCAAACAGGCATATATACGCCAGAAAGTATAAAACTAACGGGGAATTAAACTAATAACGCCCTCTATTATGTGCGGCGAGAAGAAGTTGCAAAGCAACAAACCGGCAAAGTTGCGATCGGAACCTGCTAAGCAGGTATCTGCGATCGCACCGGCCTCTAAGCACAAAACACAGAAACGCCCGTGTGGCAAGAAATAAGAAAAGATTTGGTTTCAATTATGGCTAGAATAGACCACTACATGTTTCGTTCTTGTTTGAACTCATCAGGTGGACATAATTCTAACCATAATTGAGACCAAAAGCAAACAGGCATATATACGCCAGAAAGTATAAAACTAACGGGGAATTAAACTAATAACGCCCTCTATTATGTGCGGCGAGAAGAAGTTGCAAAGCAACAAACCGGCAAAGTTGCGATCGGAACCTGCTAAGCAGGTATCTGCGATCGCACCGGCCTCTAAGCACAAAACACAGGTTCCGATCGCAACTTTGCCGGTTTGTTGCTTTGCAACTTCTTCTCGCCGCACATAATAGAGGGCGTTATTAGTTTAATTCCCCGTTAATAATAAACACTTCTACCTGTTTAGTACATGATGGTCAAAACGCAAAACGAATTTTCAAAAAATATGTCAGCCAGTTTTTATTTACATCCGGTAATTAGCGCAACCGAAATTAAAATTAGAGTAGAAAATTCTTAAATAATACCGATCTAAAAAAAAATGAGGTATTTATCGTACCTGAATTTATTATCCAAATTTTACACCTTTCTTCATTTCTAAATGGAAATTCAAATAAATGCAATCCAGGTGTATCTCTTCTGATTCTTCCGCAATTAACG
This sequence comes from Ctenicera cuprea, assembly GCA_958336395.1. Classification (NCBI taxonomy): domain Eukaryota; kingdom Metazoa; phylum Arthropoda; class Insecta; order Coleoptera; family Elateridae; genus Ctenicera; species Ctenicera cuprea. Next base: position 11,537,681 of record OY284495.1, on the reverse strand, counting down.
TAATAACATTTATTACCAGCCATTATTACCACGATCACTTGTTTGTACTTCGCCAAATGGCAATGTTCTATTAAATCATGTTGCAATATTTTTTAATCCGGCCTGTGGTATTTTTATTTAATTTATAGTATTAGGTTTCCGGTGCTTAGTCAGCTTATGTGCAGTTCCAGACTTCACGACACGATGTGCGCTAATCGAACTACTTTTATCTTTGTTTGTTTCATGTGTTTGAATGGTAGTAGTATCTAATACGTATGTCGTTTATTATTTCGTTCTCCTGTTCACTATGCAGTCTACACTGTAGTTTTTACACGTCAGCCATGTACTTCTTTCTCAACCGGTTAGTTTTAGCGGTAACTGTTGATATTTGTTAGCACGTAACAAAGAAAGCTACGTAAATAGTAAAGCCACCGCTGAGCGACATCTACGAACTCTTTCCATAATTTTAAGTTAATTGTATAACATTGGTTAGACGTCTTTATTATTTAGTTTATGGTATAGGTCACAGTAAAAAAGGAAGTTGGTTGTAGAATGCATGTTTGAAAAAGTTATGGACACTTGGTGATTAAACGAAGATTTGAGCGAATACAACTTCGTTTGTGTATTTTATTAAAAAAAAAAGTTTCACAACCATAACCTCGCGTAGACCGCCTAGACCGACAACATCGTTAACATTTCATGATAGTACGGGCCTGCTTCACAGCTGTCCGATTACGTCACAGCTGTTGCATCAGAAGTCTTTAATTTTGATGGGTTCTAACAAGGATAAAACGCGCCTCAGGTTGTGCCTGCCTTTAAATGCGAGCACCTTTTATTTTTTGATATCAGCCAATCCGGTATAGTTCTTGTCTGTTGATGTGAACACCGAAAGCACTCAAGGCGTGCTGACAATAACATAAACGGAGATGTCCGTTGTTTGTACCTGTAAATGCGAGAACCTTTTCTCTTCTGATATAATTTATTACGATGCGTTTGGTATATGCACACCGAGAGCCACCTGGCGGTATTTATAACCAGCGTAGATGGTTCTGACTCCAACTTAGTGCGGATCATAGCTTTGCTTCGTTGAACTCCTTCGCCGTGTTATATTATATGTGTCCGTTGTGTCATCTTACATCGTTCGGTCGATATGTTTGTCATAATTTGTGGTGTTTTGGTATTATATTTATTTAATTATGTATATTTCAGCAATACATGTGTTTTATTTTTAATTATTCGTTTACGTATCTAGAGAGATTTTTAGAAAGTGGTAAAACAAACTACAACAAGCATTGTTTTAAAGAGGAAATAATAATAATAAACCCAGGCAACGTTTCGTTGCAATGTCGAACATCACCAAAATTAAATCACAGCCTTTTATTAAACCAGGAGTGTGATAGCATTAATCCGATAAAATTGTGTAACCAAACTCTAGACGCCGACAGAGCTAAATGCAAGCGCAAACGCAGACAAAAGAAATCACAAGTGTCTATCGTCTTGTTGTCAAAGTTGCTCTCTGCACATGTGACCCGCTGCCATCTCGAGGATCTTCAAATTCCATGTTACCTCTTAGCATCAGTGTCTCTCATCCTCGTCTCTCTGCTAATGGATGCGAATTGGTAACGGAGATGGCTGTATGAATCATGTTCTTGCATGAGAGTGTTTGCTAAGCACCCTCCATCAGCTAGTGCAAGCGAGGGCTTGTACGAAGCCAGGGAAGGACAGAATACGAAATAGCAACCCCCGAGAAACACTTTGACATATGTACAGGACAGACTGAATAATGTAAATTCCGGCTCGATAACAATCCAAGAAAATTTCAAGCGTATAATTAATTTTGTTCAAAGCACTTGGATGTAATATTCAATTCTGTCGCTTACTGTATTATGTTAATTGCTAATCCCACTTCTGAATAGCTTTTACAAGTTGCCGTACATAAGGAAGCTGCAGCAAGTCGGAACTTTCGAACTGCAGCTCAATATTGGACAACTTTAAAGGAGCTTAAGCTGAAAGTACATGGCAGAGTGAAGAGTAGACATGCATATAGCCAAGAACAACACAAATCATGCTGCTACTGAAAGCTGCTCTGAAGCGCGACGTAAATGCATCAAGGCGTATTAGTTTTATGCACTACTCTATGTGTGCAAGAACAAGAAAAAAAATAGCGCGAGTTTAACTCTAGACGACGGCAGTTCCTAAATTCTAAGAAACTCGGCGGAATTAAGGTGTTAAACGAGTGTGTGTATTTAAGAAATTAGTTAAAACAGGTCTAATTGGAGCTTGAAGTTGTACTTCTTAATATTTGCTGTACGAGTTAGTGAACACGTGCTGTTCGTTCCTTTGTGCCTCTTGTTATATTTATTTTACGAGGCCCCGAAATACTTGTAGTTAGGCAGAAGGTATGTAGGTGTTTCGAAACTCAAAGTCAAGAGAGGAAATTTACATGGACCCCGGGTCGTTATCCGAAATTATGACAAGCAAGTATAACGGAAAACAGGCAACGCACTTGGTGCTGATATAAATAATTTCGACAAGCACCGCTTAAAGAAAGTTTTCAGCAAATATTGACTCGTTCTCTCGAGAGAAGCATCACGAAATTTTTTATCATCATAAATTCAATTTAAACTATGGATTTAGTTATTAAACTTGAAAGTTATACTAAAGCCGATTTAATTTTAAGTTCGGCTTATTTTCGTTATAGTTTGGCGCAATTTGAACGAGCTCATAAGAAAACAGCAGAGGAAGAAGGGGGAACCACCGCGTCGATTTTTCCAATTTACTTATCACCTAATAAGATCATCAAGTCGGAGCGGTCTCGGAAGAACAGCCAATCATTTGGCGTTGCCATGACCTAAAGTCTACAATATTATTATTTTTTACGACATAATTGGCTTAGATGTGCTCTATCGGCGGTTATCTTGGCTCTGCAGGTCCCAAAGTGGCAGTACGGGCTTGTTACGTTATGGGTTATGTTGCGAGCCTTACTAGGAGTCCTAGCTTATGTATGACCCGGACACTCAACTAATATCTCCCCAGACATTGGTGTTAGTTTGTCCCTTGACGCGGACGTAAGATATGAGGCCAGGATATCAGGTTATACCGCCATGATCTATGGATTCTGTTAATCTGCTGTAGTATGCCGCAACTTGCGACTTGTTTCAAGGGCTTATTGTTAGGCCGGCCGGTTTTATATGGAAACTTTGATAAAAGCGACCTCTGGTAGTTATTCTGTTGTGGAATTGGGGAAACTTTGATGACTTGGCGCCTCCGCTTGTTTTTATGAGCCCAGAGTTGTCTCTATTTTTGCTTTATTAAATAACGCTCGCAAAGACTGTTCAGTTTTCAAGGTTTTTAAGATGTTTGTAAAACACAAATTTAATGGTTCGTCAAATCAAATCAATTTGGCTAAAAGCGACCTCTGTTGATTTTTCTGTTAGAGAACTAGGAAAATTATGCTGACATGGCGTCTCCGCCAATCTGCTACGAAGTCAAGGTTTTCGTAAATTCGATATTTTTTACAAACATTTTGATGTTTTCCGATGCTGAAATCATGACTTGACGCCTCTACACTGTTAATCACGAGCATATCTTAAAAAGAAAAGCTTTTTACGCTTTGCAAAAATTATAAGCTTAATTTAAAATTTAAAAAAATGTCAGAGTACATTTATAAAAATATTCGTGAATTTTTTAGGTTCATCCATCAAACTTTTGTGCTTTTGTCTAAAACAAAAAAAAAAGAACCATTAAATTAGTAATTTAAAATAGCATCCGTTCCTTTTCGCATTTTACTGTTCAATATCAATCCTCGTTTATCTGCATTGCTGAGCGAGCAAAGCCGGACGTAATTTTTTAAAAACGTCTCGTCATAATTACAGTCATAAAATACGAAAGGTAGTCATAAAAACCTACTCTTATTATATCAATTTTTGTTATGTTCCCTTTTTACAGACGTACTCGCTAGGGAAATATTTTAATGTATTTGAAGCCTTGAATGATGTATGCTAGTCTAGATTACTGTTATCTCTGAAAACATATCATGAATGTTTGAAAAGGGGTGGAAACACAATACAATTACTTTCAACCGTATAGTTTTCATAAAAAGAGACATGTCAATTATAATTTGCAATCAAATACGACGAGGTAGACAAACAAAAGCCCGACATTTTTCAATAAGTAACGTAAAATAAATAGAGGTAAAGTTTCTGCGACCGAATCATTGAAGTAAACGACCTATATGATGAAATACACCGAAAACAGCAAATAGAACAAGAAATTGCAGGCAACAACAGCACTGTAGCACGCTCTGCTTTTTTTAATTTATAATATATTTCCCAGACATGAAAAATGTGCAGGATGGAGCACACGAACTCTTACTTGTGTTCTCAAAGTTATATTCGGATGTCATGATATATAACAAAGAGCGATGGTGGATATAACAAATACTTAGATTGAATTTTCTTCAGTCTCATTTCCAAAATATGGCAGTTATCAAGTGAAAACCGAGCAGAAAATCGCGGCAAGAAAAATAAATTTCCTCCGAGTGGAAATCGGACAAGCAACGTTGATGTTTTCGTACAGTAAGAAAAGCGTCGCCGTTTTCCTCCGTGCAATTTATGGCAAAACATTATATTGGTCAACCTAAACCCAAATAACTTCCGGGTGTTGCCGATCAGAGTAGGCCTAACTTAGAGCTTAGAGGACTTCGCAAGGGCTTATAAAAATGGCGTTTTAGATGGCTCTAGGACGAAATTGCTTCAATACGAGGACGTTATGGGAGAAAAGTGCCTGTTTCAGTATGAACCGCATGCTACAATTTACTTGTAAGGGTATCCTTACACGAAAACCTCGCGGAGCAAACACTTAAATATTTTAAAAAAGGTTGTCAAGTCTTAGAAAATAAACGCAGACATTCTACTGCAAAGAAAATATTATCCTAATTTTCTTTTGGAAAGAATTTCTTTATAGCTTACAATACTCTTCCATTTCTTTCTCAAACAAAATACATTTTTGATGTATAGTTTTTCAAGTTTCACACATCCATTCGTGATTACCCTGCTTCGGAATTGAACCAGATCACGTTTGGAAGAGTAATGCCAAAGCCACCGTTCCAAAAACATTTATTTGTTTCTAAGCAAACTTATCTAATTTAGCACCAAACTGTTGATTTTAGTATCACACCTGTTTTTTTCACCGAACTGTTTGTTCAAGCATCAGATCTGTTTTTTTTAAATATGAGATAACATGTTTATGGAACAAACATGTTTTGGGGTTCAGATAAGCAATCTACAGAAAAATACTTTCTTTAAATTATAGTTGGAAATTTGTTTTGAGAGCAAAACATTTTTTATTATTGTAGTATTAAAACTCACCCTCTTCATCGCTTCCGACCATGCTATACCGATCGAACCCGCTTAAATTGCGGTGTGTTCCCAATCCAAAGTCGTCCTTCGTCCATTGCAGAACGCCAACTTTATCGATGACTCTGCAAGGTAGAGTGACCCTCGAATTCACAACGGCGGTTTGGTCTTGGGGCTCCATCGCGAACTTTTGTTCCCTAACTGTGGCTGTGACCGTTACGATGAAGCTCCCTAACCGAAGGAGCAGCAGAAGGAATTTGTGGCTTGACATGACGATTGTCTGGCTTCTATTCTGTAACAAAATAAGAGTTCTTTTAAGAAAAAAAATACTGTTATTTATTCATGTGCATAATAAGCATGATTTTATGATTTTTGGACATTATGGAGCTAGCTTTGCTTTTTGCTAGTTTAGCTCAATGGGAACCTAGCAAGACACAGATGAATATCCGTGGCTTTCAACAGCTAATACAGTTCATTTCGTTCATTACTCGTAATTCAGATACATTTTAGTTTCAAGCTAGCTTTAAACATAACAAATATACCTGGCCCCTTATGAAAATCTGGGTCAAACCCTTTTCAAGCTAGCTTTATTTAACGTGTTATTAGCTCGGTAGAATATGAAGTTGGTATTGCGTATGATAGGGCTAACTAAACTGTTTATGCAACTAGCTTCGAAAATTATTAAGTTAAGTGTACTATGATTATTAATGAAGCTAGTTTGATTATTCCTCTATTATTATGAAAACAGATTTCACTTACTCAGAGGCAGGGTTAGTACATAAAGAAGCTAGCTTTGTTCACTTTATTATGGAATTAGCTCTGTTGACTATGTAGCTGGCTTTGATTGTTATGAAGCTAGCTTGCTTTTGTTTATATTATTATGCAAACAGTTTCGCTAACTTATACGCAGTGTTTGTACATCACGAAGCTAGCGTTGATTACAATTAACGTGGTTCATAAAGTTACGACTCTGTTTGTATAAAACTAATCACCCATTACGGTGTTGCTCACGATCGGTAATAAGTAGCTTGATTCACTATCACGGACTTTGCCGCTCACAAAGTTAGTTTTGCACATTGCAAAGCTAGCCTTAATTTAAACGTTGCTTTGTCTCACACAAAACCAGATTTCTGCATTGTGGAACTAGCTTTCGCCAATGCGAAACTAGCTTTGTCTGTTATGATGCTAGCTAGCTATATTGTTGAGTATAAGGCTAGCTTTGCTTAATATGAAGCTTATTTTACTTATTATAAAATTACCAATATAAACCTAGCTTTGCCCATTATAGAGTTAGAGTTCTCCATTATGAAACTAGCGTTGTCCATTGCAAAGCTGACTTCGTCGACTATAAAGCTAGTTTTGATAATTATAAAGCTAGCTTAATTCTTTTCCACATATTTATGAAAACAATTCCACTAATTTATACGTAGGGTTACTACGTCCCAACGCCATCTTTGTTCATTATGAAGTAGACCCATAAACATCATCCGGTTTTTAAAAAGCTAATCACCCATTGCGGAGTTGACTATGATTGTTATGCAAATGGCTCGATGCACTACCATATACTTTGCAACTCACAAAGTTAGTTCTGCACAACGTGAAGCGAGCTTTGCCTAATATGGAGCATTACTTATTATGAAACTACTCTTATAAAGCTAGGTTACTGCATTATGAAGCTAGCTTTCTACTTTTTGAAGCTAGATTTCTCCATTACGAAGCTAGGTGTATTCACTGTAGAGCTAGCTTTGTTGACTATCAAGCTAGCTTTGGACGTTATAAAACTAGCTTATTATTTCTATAAGTTTATGGAAATAATTTCACTAATTATTACGCAGGGTTACTACTACGTCACAAAGCTATCTTTGTTCATTATGAAATAAACCCATAAACCTCATCCGGTTTTTAATAAACTAATCACCCATTATAGAGTTGACTATGATCGTTATGTAAGTGGCTTTATTTACTGTTATGTACTTTGCAAGTAACGAAGTTAGTTCTGCACAATGCGAAGCGAGCTTTGCCTATTATGAAGCTAACATTACTTATTATGAAATTGCCGTTATAGAGCTAGGTTATGAAGCTAGTTTTCTACATTATGAAGCTAGAGTTGTCCATTACAAAGCTAAGTCTATTTATTATAAAGCTAGCTTTGTTGACCATGAAGCTAGCTTTGGCCATTAAAAATCTAGCTTAGTTTTTTCCCAGATGTTTATGAAAACAATTTCACTAATTTATACGCAGGGTTACTACGTTTGTGGCGTAGCAGCTACCTTTGTTTGCTATGAATTTCACACATAAAGTTAACTTCATCCTGTTTTTAAAAAGCTAATCCACCATTGTAGAGTTAACTGTGCTCATCATGTAAGGGGCTGGATTAACTATTATGTACTTGCAAGTAACAAAGTTAATTCTGTAAAATGTGAAGTGAGTTTTGCCTAAGATGAAACTAACATTTCTTATTAGGAAACTACCGTTAGAAAGATACGTTACTCCATTATAGAGCTAACTTTCTACATTATGACGCTAGCTTCGTCAATTACGAAGCTAGCTTTGTTGACTATCAAGCTAACTTTGACCATTATGAAGCTAGCTTTATCCATCATGAAGCTAGCTTTGCTCATTCTGAACCTAGCAGTATCTATTATAAAAACCTTGACATTGTTTGTCTAATTCTAAATAAAAATGTTATATATTGTTATTATATATTATGTTAATAATTGAAGAATTAGTAAAATATGTAAGAAAACAGGAGTACTTTGTGAGCAAACCGGGATTATTGAATTTCTCATTTCTAAGAAAATGCAGCAACTTGGAGAAATTTATAGTTAGTTAAATCCATGAATCGCTGTAATTGTGTAGTACTAATTTATTACTATTTCAGCAAGCAGTATAAAACCTTCAGTTTCTTGCACTTAAAACCGAGAAGGATAAAGTTTATTAATAAATACGAGCCCCGGTTGCTTTCATTTATCCTCAATAAAATATTAAAGCAAATTTGCAATACAAATAGGAAGCAAAGCTGCAGGAAGCGAAGTAGCAATTTTACATACATCGGAAAAGTAAACATTAAGAGCAGAACAACGCTGCGAGTGTATCTAGATTTACAAAACGACCACCGACACTTGATTTACATTTATACTTCCACATACGTACTCTACCTACCAAATAGACTGCCACCAGCTTTGACATTTGATTTACCTATATCTCCATAATTCAACCCCAACGTCGCAACTAACTAAATAATGCTGATCTCGACACCCAAGCTAAAGTTCGTGAGCAGGGGGTTCTTTATTAAAACGGATACGACGAGTCATCGAGCTTAACACGACAATGCAGTTCCCTTTTTATATTTCATCAAGAGGGAAAATGGCACAGTACGCCTTCGCCATAAAAAAAATGTGGGAGAAGGTGTGGGTTAGATTGATTTCGGGATTGACGTGTTATGCGCGGCGTCCAAACACGGTAATTTTGGAAAATTAGTCTTCACTTGAACAAGCAGTTTTCGTGCGTTTAAAACGCAGTAGCCTGACTATTATTAATCTTTACGAGCTGACACAGTTTTCGCAGATTATCGACCGTTGTTGGCGCGCGGAAATTTTAGAAGTGACTCGTAAATAAATTAACTAATTAGCAATTAGGGCCGAGGTGCCCGTTAAGCCGATATTCGAGTTCTTCGTCTTCAGATAACTCAAACACTATCTTAATTGGGCTTGAGAGATATGTTAGAAACTGAATTTCCAACTTCCAAGCAATTTATTTCTTATGTCAAAGTGGTTTTATTTTATTCGACCGGGATTTGGTTCTTGCTGCTTAATTTGAATCCGTTCCGCTGGTTATTTTATGTATTTTTTATTAACGGAGCCAGACAGAGATAGCAAAGAGATCTGATTTAATTAATTCTAGCGCTTTTTAATAATGCCAGACTGCACAAGGAGCAGGTTGATTTTTAATGAAGACGAAGGGAGTCTGTATGCACTCCAAAATCCCTTGTGATTTCCCCATCATCAGAGATTCTTCTTGATTAAGGCCTCTCGTAACTTTTTTACCGGCGGTCTTTTACAGTTAATTAACTGTGATGATTGCTAAAACTGAACTAGTCAGCATAATATGCAAATTCCAATGGCGAGTGTTAAATAAATTATTGGTTTTGTTTGTTACTTTTTTTGTGGAATACAAACGCATTAAAATGATTAGCTAATAATGACTCGGGTAGAAATACACACGTAAGAGTATCACAACTGCAAGTTAAAAAAAATTAATCGCGTTTTAGTACAAACCATACAAATACGATATCTATGAACGCGTTGTAAATTAAATGTAAGTTGTTGTCCAATATTTATACTAAAATTGAACCATCCATCAAATGTGTTTTTATTCAAACACTTTTGATATTAAAATATCGATAATAAATAATCGTTACGACTGCCCTTAAATGACTTGTTTTTGTTTTTCAGGCAAACTATGAAAACAAAGTAATAATTTTATACTCAAATATTCGACTAATTTTTACTTCCTCATACTTCCCCGAAGGTATTGAGGTCATTAATAATATTGATTTCAAAAATTTGATGGAAATACAAGACTTGGACTTCTAGAAACTTAGTGCTAGCAAATAAAAAAGAACACAAACTGGTTAACCGATTTACGTAACAACCGGTGTATAATAATACCGATATGAAAATTAAACATTAAAAGTAGTGTCCAGAAAGCTAAAGTTAATATTTGTAACAACAGCCAGTAGCGTCTGCGGTTTGTTTAAAAAAGACTGCAAACTCTTCGTGTTTACAAATTTCAATAACGCAAATTTATAAATTTTACCAAAGTGTTTACGTTGCGAAAACCAGATAACTATTTACTATGTATTAGGTAAAAAATAACCACACAGAAAACGTTTTATATACAATATAACATTATTTTTTTTGTAAAAATGTCCTAGGCTATGGAACGCCGTTTTTCGTTTTTTCTGAATTATGGCAAACAAAATTACATTTTTCACAAGTCTGTATATAAATTCTGACTTCAAAAATTGAATTGTAGACGCCGCAAATTTAATTTTCGACGTTGCTTCAGAAATTGATTTCTTGACGTCAAAAGTGTTAAGACCGTTCAAGCAGTTTAAATTACAATAATAAGAGAACGAAAAAAATGTTTATAAGCTATAAATACATTCACACAACTTCAATAATTATTTTTGACGACAATAAATGAATTTGTAAGGTCTAAAATATTTCCATCTAGCGAGATTCTTATGATAGTAGTGTGGACTAGAACCATACTTCAAATATTGACTGATAAAGAATCCACCTACCAAAAGATGGCGCACGTACATCCGCACCGACTACTAGCGTCTAGCTCTTTGGCCACCAATCGATCCTACCTCATCAAGGTCAGACTTGCGTGTTAGTATGCCGTCAATCAGTGCTAATGCAAATTCGTCTTCGTATTTTTTCTTTAAAAATATAACTGCTATTAACAAATAACGTCGCGTAAACAGCAAAAGGCAACAACAGTGTTTAAAAAAAACTAAAAATAAAAAAAAATTTGGCCCCAACCGAGACTCGACCCCACAACTACTTATGCAGTAAAACGGTAGTACACCCGAACACACCTGCATATCCATCTGTGCCACTACGAACCTGCCGGTTACCGCTAAATAAGTGCCTATCGAATGCGTGCGCAATAGAAATGCGCCAATAAAAAGTCTGACCTTGGTGGGATCGATGGTAGTCGAAGAGACTAGACTTTATTGCACCGACTTGCCAAAGAACACTCTTGTGGAGAATAAATTAAATAAGCGGTACTAATTTGGTGCAGATGGTAGCATTTTCCGACGCATATAAATTCTGATTTTGAAAGTTCATTTTTTTGTCATCAATAAATACATTTTTGACGTAAGCAAATCAGTGACGTCTGAAAAAAATATTTACGGTTAAAGAATAGCAATTATGTCAATTTATTATAGAATTCTAAACTGTGTAAGCCATTTTCATACGAAATCAAATGATTTCTTTAACGCCGAAAAATCCATTTATTTAATTAATAATTAGATAATTTCTTTCTAATTCCTAAATGAAGCAAATAATTTTTAAACATTCTAAAAACCATTTTTGAAACAAAAAAATATTTTTAGATGTCTGAAAATCATTTTTGACGTCAAAAAATCAATTACTTACGTCAAACATTATTTTATGACGTCAAAAAATGTTGGAGGTCATAATATATCATTTTATTACGTCAAAAATTAATTTTCTGACGCTAAATAACGGTAAAAACAGTGTGCCATAGAAGGCTAAATCTAAATAGTTTATTAACGCAAATATGCCGAATATTACAAATACAATTAATATGAATGTACTGTGATCAAAATGTTATCTCTAGTACGACTATAAATAAAGTCGTGTTAAGTTGAAATACGGAAATTTACCATGTCTCAAAGCATAAACCGATACGTAAAAAATTTTTAGTTTTTGAATCTAAAACCAGCTTTTTTTGAAGAATCGCGGCACTGTGCGTGAGCACAATTCCATGATTTCCGTTCCACCTTCTTTCCCGGGGGCTCAGCGCACTTAGCGCTATTCACCGGTCTAACATGCCCCACCCCAAAAAGACATACAACCAAACATACACACCACGACGTCATGGACACGCCGCCGAGTTTAACTTATTCAAAAACATTTTCCGGCGTGCAGAGGATTCGAACCTACGAATCTAGCTCTAGAGCCTGAGATTTTCAGTTTCTAAACCGGGTGGTGCACAGATTAACCGGGTTTTCGGTTGTTACAAAAGAATCCACGGTTAACCGAAAACCGGTTAACCATTAAACCGACACTGCTCTATCAAACCTGCTGAATTTGATTCCCGGTAAAGGCGACCTTGAGCGTGTGAGTATGTTTGTGTATGTTAGATGGGGCGCCACATGGCCCTAGAAATCGATGCCCTTGTAAATGTAGGAGAAAAAATAACACCAAAATATAGGTATTGAAAAATCAAATCGCCTTTTAAACACAAAACACTATTAAGATGTAATGTTCACTTTAAATACCTTCACTACCTAAACTAGTTTTATTTGACGTAAGACACATCATTAGACTAAACAGCCCTAAGTATAAAGTTTATATGTGTTAAGGTTAAATCTAATTTCAGAATTGTTAACGACTAGCTGCTTGCGTGTAGACTTTCGAAAATTAAAGCCTTTCTTTCTCAAACTATAAATCATTGTTTAATAAAAGCATTTACAGTTTGAAATACATTTGGGAAATATGTCAACCAAATATGCGCAATTCAAACGTAATTATAATTGCAGGATGTGAACAAAATGTTAACAACAGCAACAGGACCAATAAAATTATTTCGATTTGCATATAAATTAACTATAATTGTTTTTATGTGTAAAATCGAACCAAAGCGTGGGTTCGATTTAGATTTCGAGTAAAAATGCGAATTTGTGGTTAAAAGGAGGAGCAACAAGTACGACACAGCAGACCCGCCCACGACTGCCTTGTCCGGTTGTGGTAAACCCCCTAATTAACAAGTGTTTACACAAAGACCTTCCCATACATCACAAGCGTTGATTGTCCGCAGAGAGAATCTTTCGTAGACGCACCAAAATCCCTTCTTATTGATTACGGAACGTCAAGTTGAAACTTTCAAGTCTTCCATTAGGAAAATCGTTTAAAAAAAAGTGCGACCGTATAAACGAACTGTTTACAACCCTGTCGTCCAGCGGGAGCTCATTTTATAGGTTAAATGTGAGGTTTTAGGATGACTCGTTCGTCATGGTCCTGCCAACGTTGACGGTAATCGAATGTCTAGCAGGACCCGAATTAAAGATGGAAGTGATAGCATGGGAACACCGGCTGAATCTTAAAAAGAGGGATTTATCGATTGTTCTAAAAGGATGCGCCCTTGCCCCCTGCGGAATTTCCCAATGCCCGCTTTCTCTCCGAAAAGATCGACAGATTGACCTGTGCAAATATGCCAGAGATTAGCTCCGCTCCTGTTTGCTTTTCAAATCTAAAGAAAGTTTCCTCCAAGTTACAACTTCGCCCAGTTTGCATTGCCCGTGTTTGTCTTCAAATCCCCAAGTTTTCTGAGACGGAAAACGGGAAAATGCAACTCTAAAGGGACTACTTATATAGACTTTCGTCGCGACGCGATATTACAAACGCTAGATTTTTAGAGGTAACCTTAAAAGTTTAGTTAATGTGAAAAGCATAAAATTATGCTCAAAAATCAAGGCCGAAGACAATTATGGTTGGTAAGCCCTAAAAGCAGTCCTAGATCACAGGCTGCTAGTATACCCTCTATTTGAGTTAATTTTCCTTTATATCACGTTGCGGTATCTAATTTTCGGTCCAAGGGTGTTGATAGTGCCAAGTTCTTGTTTAACTTCGTCTTGAATGGGTAGCGATAATTAATTTTCGGGCTTACTCCCGATCCGATCATTGGACCGAGACCGACAAAAAACGGTTCAACGCTGTCTATTCTTGTTTCCAGCCAGAGCGACCTAAATGTCTTCCATTTACGTGCACTCCCCTTAAATAATCTAAGACAAATTTAGCACTAATCACCCAAGATTCCTTCGAGTAATAACTATAAGTCGTTCATGTAGCAGAGAGTGTGGGACATCCCCTACACCACTAGAAAGCCCATAATCCGCAGCATCCATCGCGCACAATGCCAAATAAATGAGGACATTATTGCTACATAACTTCGCCCCATTCAGAGACGCTCCTCCACCTGGGTGTCGTTACATCGAGCATATTTCACGATGGCGTCGACAGATCGCGATTAGACCCCACAGGAATGTTCCCGTTGTTTGTTGGGATAGACACCGTGGAATTCAATTGTACATCTAATTAATTAGTCAGGGGGCGCCCTGTATATCTAGTATAGGTGTCGCAGCTCATGCCGTAATTAAAGATTCCAGCGGTTCAATGTAATGTTTCTTTCTAAAGTTATGGATTGCTGCACCCGATTAATGAGCCGACGGCCACAGTAACGTTAACATTGCGAATTCCGATTCGAGTACCATGTCAAAGCGACACTTTAATGCACTTCTAATGTCAAAACTAACTGCAATTGAAATAGCGCGTGCTGTACTCTAAATAACAGACGGCAATTGATGAATGACACGCACACGCTACACGTACCAAAATTCACTGCTAATGACCAATTTATTTTCAAAATGGGGTTCTGGGAAAAGTTAACAAATCAAAATGGAAAAGTTTTTGGTTAAAAACATCAAAAGCTTTAAATCACAACCCCTTTCAAACCATCACAGAAATTAGAAACACAATTAAGAAGGTGAATAATTACTTGTAAATCATAAATTTATTTTTAAAATTAAGCTCTAAAAAACCCACAACTTAAAAAAAAATTAAGTCTGCGATGACACAACCGAAGCTGAAAGTTAAGTCAAGAAAAACCCAATTAATAATTAATTTTTTACTTAAATAATTTTGGCTAAAACTTGAAAAATCTTGCAAAAAGGCCATTTGGTAAAAAACGCAAAATAAATTACATTCTGAAAAGTGAACCACAAGTGAACCACACTTTCAGAAGTTTATTATCGATGCGACAAAGAGAAGTGGGGGTCGGGAGAAAGAGGGGAGAGAAATAAAACAGGGAGGGAAAGAAATAGAAAATTGATGGGCGAGTTAGTAAATGTGCACGCGAGGGAAGTGTGTTTGAGTGAGAGGGGAGGAGCTAGAGCAGAGAGCAGCGACAGTGGCGGGAAGGAGATTCGGGGACGAGCGAGACGGAAGGAGGGATGTGATAAAGAGGAAGAAAGATGGAGAGGGGGTGAAGAGAAGAGCCATAAGAAAGCCAGGGAGAGGTACGACAGGAAGGGGAACAAAAGGGTAACACAGAGATACAGTGGAAGATATAGAAACAGAAAGGGAGATACTTTGCTAGAGAAAGAGGAGATGTCCGTGCGAGACAGAAAGCGAAGGAGAAAAGGAGGGAAATGAATCAAGTTGGTGAGAAAAAGAAAAATAAAGAGACGGGGAAGGAGAAAGAGGAGGGGCAAGCGAGGAAGGGAAGAGGGCAAAGCATGCGTAAGAAAACAAAGATAAAGGAGATAACAGAGTTTTGTTATGTAAAATTTAAAACAATCCTAAGCCAAGGCCAACCTCAATTACACTGTTAACAATAACAGAACATAGAAAAAAATGTGACGAATAACAGGGAGATATTGTGTAGGAGAATGAGAAAGTAGTAAGTAGGGGAAGGAAGGACAGAAAGAGAAATATTGAGAGGAGGGAAAGGAATGGAAGCAAGGTGAGGGAGGGAAAAGCGGAAGCGAGTGAGCGAGCTAGGGGAGAATACACATTTTTGTAATAATTCTTTTTGATTAAAATTAATTAAAATAATCCCAAGCCTAAGTTAGTCTCAATCTATTAATGATTGATAACAATACTAGAAAGTGAAACCCAAATTTAGAAAAAGGAAGAACACGTACACATCTCGGAAAAGTCAACGTTAACAAATCATTGTCAAAATAAACTTTTGGCTCAAAACATTAAAATCCCCGGATCCGAAGCGACTTTTAACCTAAAAGCTGAAAGAAACTGCTAATCCGATCGATCGATAAAAAAAGCAATCTTAAAATTAAACTCTGGCGGTCGCGGTAGGTCTGTGGGTCAAGAGCTTACAATCCTATCTGAATGACCCGAGTTCGGAGCAACGAGGAGAGGCTCGTTAGTTAAATGCGTTTTTCGGGGTGGGTTATGAAAATAGCACAAAGTGTACTGAGCCGAGATAAGCAGGGAGGGACAACGCAACTCCAGGATTCTCATAAAAAAAATTAAACTTTGTAAGAAATTGAAAAGTAAACAACAGTCTGAGAAATTCACAATGATGAAAAAAACGAAGATTGATGGCACGTGAGAGAGAGGGAGGAAGTAACACAGGGACAAAAGAAGAGATAGAAGAAGGAAGAGATGTAGTGTAAGAAAAAGAGATGGCAGTAAATGTGAGATAGAAGGAAGGAGAGAAGTAGGAAAGTGGAGAAAGGGGATGGGAGAAGGGCAAGGAAAAAAGCAAGAGAGAGGTAAGCAAGATAACGAGACAGAGTGAGGGGAGAACAAACCCATATTTGTAATTTTTATGGTTTATTTTACCCTCAATGTAAAAACCAAAAGCCAAATTCTGATAAACTGAAATAACACACCTTAGAAAACTTAATGCCAAGGAACAAATCGTTGTAAAAAATGAGCGAAACACTTCGCCTGGACTTTCCTATACATTTAAATACATTGTTTTATATTTTCCAACACTTTCGATATACACCTGTCTAGACACGACTAGTTAAAGTAAATAGTTCTTATAAGTTGTAACATCTTGAAGCGGTTGAAGAAAGACCGACCGCTGCGCTGCAAGCATAAGGTGGGGTAAAATATTCGGACTGAATCAACGGAAGCGCGGAAATTGATATTTGAAAATATATTAATAACTCGAGAAGTATTATTTTGAACAAGAAATTACTCTTATTAATTTGTATTTAGAATCTCAAAACCGTTCTGATTTTAAAGCCAAAATGCCACGTTTCCATTAAAAAAAAAGTTATTTTTTACCGTGGCCGCCATATTAAAATTGGAAAATCAAGTTTCTTTCTTAAATACAATCGAGAAGAATTTTCCCTACAACTTTGCTCTTGGGTTTGCGAGTCTATCTATTAAAATAAAAAAGTTAGCCTACACTGAACATTAAACGACTAGTACAAGAATACAACTGCTGTAGAAAGTATGTGAAATTCTTCTAAGGACAAAAAGATTATTAAGAGGCACAAAATTCGATTTCAGATTTTTTGTAAAAAGATTCTCCTAGAGCAAACAAAAGAAGAAATCAATTTTTTAATTTTGTAGCGAAAATTTGGGGGGGGGGGGGGGGGGGGGGGGGGGGGGACAGTAGCCCCCCTAAATATTAAAGTATCAAAAAATCAATGATGAGCTATATTGCTTTAACAGAAATATTTTATTGCCCCCCGTTAAATAAATAAAAGGGTACCAATTTTCAATTTTCAAAAATTCATAAAGGGCGTCACAGTGAAATTATAGCAATGCGCAAAAAAACAAATTGTAGAAGATTCCCAGCTCTATCAGGTTAAAAAGTTTAAACAAAAATTATATTTCATGGTATAGTACCCTTGAAGGGCTACCAAACAAGATGTAGTTGATTCCAATCAGATAACTGGTTTTTGAGTAAATGGGCGTTAAAGTCGAAATGTTCAAAAATTCGTAGCGGCCGCCATTTTAAAGCTAGAGAGTTCGGTAAAAAATCGTTTGATTTGTCCTAAGGCCTTCTTTAATCTCCACTATTAAAATTTCTAAAATTCAGTTTCTGAAAAAAATGCTACCAAAAAAACATGTTTAACATCCGCTTCCGGTTTCGGTTTTTTTTTAAAAGCTTATTTTGTCGGTGAATTTTTGATATACCCCCTCATTCCAAAGCACATCAAAATCGGTCCAGCCGTTCCGGAGATATGGAGCGTAACGGACCCACCCACCCACAGACAGACATTTTTTAAAAATTACTTTTTTGGGGTCCATGGACCCCCCCCCCCCCCCCCCCCCGACTATTTCCGTTAAAATCTCAACTTTGAAATTTTGCATGAAATCAATACTTCCCTATACTGAAAGTATAGGAAAGTAAAAATGAAACTTTTGGTTCAAAACATAAAAAGTATTGGCTCCAAAGCAACCTTCGACGAGACTATTAAAGCAGCCTAAAAACCGAAACAAAAATCCTGAAAAATGTCTTTAAACGAGCCGACATAAAGCAGGTCCTAATCCGATCGATCAATAAAGAACAGCAATCTTAAAATTACAGTTATTGACAGTAGCTATATATAGTTATTGTTTATAACAGCAGAATTTCATCATATGATAGGAAACGCGACGTATTGCTGCAGTAAAAGTTGGAAGTGACTCATAAAAGGTTTTACGGTGTATCAACTTCAAGTTCTATTGAAAACTATGCGCTACTCCAGTCTTAACAACTCATAAAAAAACTACCGATACTGGGTTACATCCAGAATGTTAAAGCGCAGTCCTTGATTTGATCTTTTATAACGCTACAATACAATGTAACGAGCCCGGAAATTTCTCTCCTACGAAAAGGGGTGGATGGATTACAATGCTTCGTGCAGCAGCTTCGGGAAGCACATTCGATAGTTTCAGCTAATGGCCGAATACTAAAGGTACATTTGTGTCATAATCCTGAACTGAAAATAGTTTGAAATATTTGATTTTGCAATTTGTTTTTAAAATTTGGCGATTTTGTGATTAATTAAAAATTGTATTTCAAGAAATTTAACTCTCCAGCTCAAAAGCGCACCTTTTTCTTATAGTGCCATACCTCTCTCCTATGTGTTTGGTGCGCGGCGATAGATATTTTGCACAGACAGACAGACATAGAAGACCTACAGTTTAACGTGGGCTCCGAACCACAGGAAGTGCATGCACTTCTTCTCTAGAGGTTTTTCTGGGGAAAATCCACCTCGCTGGTTTTGCGTTGCCTTGCGAAGGAGAACGACCGACCGGGGATCGAACCCGGATCCGCTGCATTGGTATCCCGCGCGCTTACCACTGAGCTACGGCCGCTCTATAAAAGCGCCTCACCAAACGTGAAAAATAACAACAACAAATATAACATTTTTGTTAAACGTTAGTGTTTTAGCAAACGAACGCTAATTTTTAGTACATTCCAACTTAATGGCTCAAATAAGCAGAGCACTCTGCAGAAAAACCAATTAAACTAGAAATATCCAGTTTATAATTTAGACGAGGCATCATAACTTCGTATGTAAATATTGAATACTTCACAGAAAGGCGATAAAAGCTTTTGATTTTTATGTTTGCTTTCAGCTTTCAACGGAAGTGACGACGGATGCTGCGCTAATGTACTAAAAGACGGCCATAATTAAGCTTCCAATCAAATTGCTAAATTTTTAACAACAATAAAACAAACATTTTCAACCGCCCTGTGCTGCTGCATTAAGTAGCAAGTTAAAATAATAATAATAATCCACAAAGGAAGGAAGCGCTTAGAAAATTCCTCGGGACCCTCGGCTTATTACGTTTTCAACTTCGAATTAAAAATTTACAAGAAAAAATTTAACTGTCAGCTTCCCCGAATTATAAATTCACGAGCTATATATGGAAGCCGCAAGAATACAGAAGAAAATAACGAACGACGCTCATCTTCGGGGAGGAAATTACACATTACTTCGTTTTCCCGTTTTCCCAGTGCTTTTTCTTATTTTCTGGAAAATGAAAAGGATCTCTTGTTTGGTCTATAAACCGGGATGTAATTTCAGTTTAGTATTACAAAGGTTGACGCAACGAATCCATTTTTTGTTATGTTATAACCGGGTGTTTAAAGCAAAATATTTCCTACCTTTTGATCTTTTGATGGAAAACTGGAAACCACCACGAAACTCGTGTTATTTGTAAATTATCACGCACACATCTTTACATCAACAAAGCGTTAGGTAAACTAAGAAATACGACTCGGTTGTGCCTTACGCAACTGAATGTTATCATCAAATATTGTACAGTGAATCACAAGATCAGCAACACAAAGAAAACAATTATGTAATGTATCTGATTATGCAGTGGAAGAAAGGTTTGACTAACTGCTTCGCTGTTGATTTTTTACCGCCATAAATATTCAAATCTTACTTCCTATAAGGGAATGTCGAAAAAAGAGAAAAAAACCCACTCGGCTATGCTCATACAAGCACATTCAGCAAGCAATATTGGTATTCAATCAAATTTCCAAATAAAATACGAAATACTATCAAAAACAAACAAGGGCGGACCTTTATTTATTCCCAATATAAAATTCAAATACACCAGTCCAGGTATACCTACTAACAAAGAAAGCGCTGAATGGGAGATTGCATCAAGCATAAAGAGGAAGATTCCAATTCTTGTGAAGGTCTCATATACCGAAAATAAAGGGGAATACTAAATTGCTTGTCCTCTGTAAGAAAGCGGCGCTTCCTTCCTAAGTTGCACACGTACGAACACTGTCTACTTTATATCGATCACACACGCACGAAATGCACAGGGGTTTATTCTTCTGCAACCTTCTGCTTACGCTTTTACCGGTGTGTGTACTCAAATAGGCAAAAATGTGCTTTAAGAATGGCTCAGTTTAATCAAAAATCCATTCGCGACAAGCGGCAAAACCTAAAAGACAGTGATAGCGAGGGTGTTGGGGCGCAGAGTGCTTGATATGCTTTTGAAAGCTACGAATGTAATCCAAAAGAGAAAGAAATAAACGTAGGAAACAAATTTAGGTAACCAACTCCTGAAAATAACACGAAAAAACTGGCTGTAAATTTTTTATCTATTAAGAACCTCGTTGGCCACGACTTTTGAGGTAATAAAGCTGAAATAAAACAAAATTAATAAATCGAGGAATCGTCAAAAACTCTTGTTCCAGTAAGGGAACTTTGCTAGTGACAATTCTTCCTAGAAGAAACCTTACAAAAAAATCAAAAAATTAAAATGTCAAGTTTTGCAAGTTCGGCGATACGAATTTCATATAAACACACCTCGTCATAAATATCTCTCATATAAAAAGCCTTCAAAAATATAGAACTTTTAAGCAACAATCATAAACCAGCACTAAAAAAACTTTATTAGTACAAAATCTTTTTTTTTTAAAGAATCATGAAGCTGTGGGTGAGCACGACTTCATGATTCCCATCCCACCCCCTTACCCGGGCTCAGCACACTAAGTCCTATTCACCAGTCTAACATGCCCCACCCCTGAAAAACATGCAACCCAACATACACACCACACACACCATCCATGGACACGCCGGATTAAACTTATTCAGAAAAATTTCCGACGGGTAGAGGACTCGAACCTACTGCCATTGGGAGTCTAGTTTCAAAGCCTGGGACTTTACCCACTAGAACACGCGCTGGCCCAAGTACAAAATCTTGCTAGAAGATATAAATTCCTCAAAAAATGGTAAAAAATATCAAAAAAATTAAAATGATAATTTTCTAAAATTTTGCGATACGAATCTCTTATAAAAACACCTCGTAAATAAAGAACTTTTAAGCAAAAATCAAGCAGCAGCAGTGAAGTGACTTTTCTAGTAGAAAATCTTGCAGAAAGAAATAAATTTTTCAAACAAGACGTATCCAAGTAAAATAAACAAAGCGTTACCAATATTCAAAAGCGAGCATTTAAAAGCGAGAGCAAAGTTATTTTTCATCCCGACGGGAGGAAATAATTATTTTTGTAACAAGGGAAGAAAGTCATCCTTTTTTCCCGCGTGTGCCGTTAATTTCACAAGCCGAAGGCGAGTGAAATAGAGCACACAAGGGGAAAAATAAACTTGTTACACAACTAACTATTTCCTCCCGCCGGGTGATACTTTTTTTCTTGCGTGTGCCGTTTATTGTTGTGTAAAAAGTGACTTTTGCAATAAGATGCCTTTATTATCTACGGTAAACGTGGTATACAAGACGTATCTAAGTAAAATAAACAAAGCGTAACCAACATTCGCTTTTAAAAGCGAGAGAAAAATCGCATTTTCGTTCCTTGGAACGAAAATTGATTTTTGCTCCCGGTAAGCAGCAATTGTCAACTTTCGATCACAAAATGAGGATGGAAAATCCTATTTTCTAACAAGTTCGACGAAAAATTTATGTTATTCTTGTATAAAAAAAATCTAGATAAACCAGACAAAAAAAACAGCAGTACTAAATTTCAATAACAAAAATGAGCGAAGCACTTTGCCTGGACATTCCTATACTTCGGAAATAGTTACTTACTTACAAGATAGTTATGTTTTCAGGAGTATTCGAGTATTAATGTTCTACGGGCCAACAATGACAAAACTGAAATCTCTACGTAAAATTTTGAATTAATATATAATATATTAATTCAAATACGGTCTACTACGAGCCAACGAAACTATAAAACAAAACTTCTTACAATTTTGTTCAACTGCTTAGAATTGGCAACGTAGGACAGTAAACTTCCACAAGGGTTGCATTGCCCTATCTTACCCATACTGAATTCTCACCGTGACACGGACTATAACTATGCATTCTTCTCGTACACCGGAGAGAAACACTACTCCGCACCGATCACGAGACTAGCGTCTAGACGCTTGGCTATATAGCCGATCCTGACTTGCGCAATATCGTCTAATATTGGCTCACATATGTGCGAGTGTGATATTGACATCGAGATTTGCATTGTTAAAGCCGATTTTTTCATTGCTAATAAATTGCATTCAATAGAAAACAACAAATCCTTTTTTTTTTTAATTTATTACCAGACTTGCGTGTTAGTATGCCGTCAATCAGTGAGTGAATGCAAATTTGTCTTCGTATTTTTTCTTTAAAAATATAACTGCTCTTAACAAATAACCTCGCGTAAACAGCACAACGTAACAACAGTGTTTAAAAAAAACTATAAAATAAAAAAAATGTTGGTGCCAACCGAGATTCGACCCCACAACTACTTATGCAGTAAAAAAGCAGTACACCCGAACACACCCGCATATCCATCTGTGCCACTACGAACTTGGTGGTTTACACACATTCCAGCTGCATGCCGAGGAGGTGCGCAAGTTATGTAAGGTAGGATCGGGTGTACGACCAAGCGACTAGGCGTTATTGATCACGAGAAGACAAATGTACTAACACACCAAGCATACAGCATCAACAGTTCAACACTCCAACTTATGGAGGCATGTTTTGTTGTACTTACAAACTGAAATTTTTTGATTTACCATTTACGTAAACAGGCATTTTCTATAATCCACCGTTTATTAAATGCAAATGCATAAATTTTCGATTTTCAAAAATTTTTAGCAGGTGTCACAGATGAACTAAATTATAGCTCATCCCTAGCTCTATAAGCCCATCGAATTTCAAAATAAAAATCGTGTGGTCAGTTTTTGAGCAATACTTAAAGAAGTCAAAATCTCTTATAGTTTGTAATATTGTGTACCACTAAGCCATTCTCAATAGCAAATTTCATCCCGATCTGATTACTTAATTTTTAATAAATAGGCGTTAACATACAAATTTAAGTCAAATTTTCAAAAAATCGTAGCGGCCGCAATTTTAAAGTTAGAAAAAGGAGTTGGATTTGTCGTAAAGTCTTCTATAATATTCCCGGTTTAGATTTAGAAAATTCATGTTTCATCACCATCATCATCAGACATGGAGCTGGTATTGCCGCCAATCCTGATTACGCCAGGCCCACCCATGCCAGCAGGTAGGTAGGAGTTTCAGTGATGGTCTGGAATCGGGTGGGGTGATGTAGAGTTTGCATGAAATCACGACTGCAAGTACAGGGAAATAAAAACAAATCGTTTGTAAAACCATGTCAAAAAACTTTACACGGAGCTTCCAATGCAAAAAATTTAACTTTTTTTTGAGTGAAAAGGCGCTCAAGTCAAAATTTTCAAAAACTCGTAGCGGCCGCAATTTTAACGTTAGAATGTTCCAGAAAAAGGCGTTGGATTTGTCTTAAAGTCTTCTATAATATTCCCGTTTCAGGTTTAGAAAATTCATGTTTCATCACCATCATCATCAGACCTGGAGCTGGTATTGCTGCCAATCCTGATTACGTCAGGCCCACCCATTCCAGCAGGGTAGGTAGGAGTTTCAGTGATGGTTTGGAATCGGGTGGGGTGATGTAGAGTTTGCACGAAATCACGACTGCAAGTACAGGGAAATAAAAACAAATCGTTTGTAAAACCATGTCAAAAAACTTTACACGGAGCTTCCTATGCAAAAAAAATTAACTTCTTTTTGAGAGAAAAAGCGCTCGAGTCAAATTTTCAAAAAATCGCAGTTGCCGCAATTTTAAAGTTAGAATGTTCCAGAAAAAGGCGTTGGATTTGTCTTAAAGTCTTCTATAATATTCCCGTTTCAGATTTAGAAAATTTATGTTTCATCACCAACATCATCCGACATGGAGGTGGTATTGCTGCCAATCCTGATTACGTGAGGCCCACCATGCCAGCAGGTAGGTAGGAGTTTCAGTGATGGTGTGGAATCGGGTGGGGTGATGTAGAGTTTGCATGAAATCACGACTGCAAGTACAGGGAAATAAAAACAAATTGTTTGTAAGACCATGTCAAAAAACTTTACACGGAGCTTCCAATGCAAAAAAAATTAACTTGTTTTTGAGTGAAAAAGCGCTCAAGTCAAATTTTCAAAAAATCGCAGCGGCCGCAATTTTAAAGTTAGAATGTTCCAGAAAAAGGCGTTGGATTTGTCGTCAAGTCTTCTATAATATTCCCGTTTCAGATTTAGAAAATTCATGTTTCATCACCATCATCATCCGACATGGAGGTGGTATTGCTGCCAATCCTGATTACGTGAGGCCCACCCATGCCAGCAGGTAGGTAGGAGTTTCAGTGATGGTGTGGAATCGGGTGGGGTGATGTAGAGTTTGCATGAAATCACGACTGCAAGTACAGGGAAATAAAAACAAATCGTTTGTAAGACCATGTCAAAAAACTTTACACAGAGCTTCCAATGCAAAAAAAAATTAACTTGTTTTTGAGTGAAAAAGCGCTCAAGTCAAAATTTTCAAAAAATCGTAGCGGCCGCAATTTTAAAGTTAGAATGTTCCAGAAAAAGGCATTGGATTTGTCGTAAAGTCTTCTATAATATTCCCGTTTCAGATTTAGAAAATTCATGTTAGCGAGTTAAAAGTGAACACGAAGCCAAGTTTTGTAACTTGTTATGGCCGACACCTTGTCGCTTCTCTAAAAATTTTCGCCTTGGTTAGAAAAAAAAAAAATTTTATAAAAAGTTTATCAACACCTGTAGTTCCTTAATAGTAGCGGTTTTATACGCTTATCTTTTTTTACTAACACTTTCTTATGTAGTTTATTTTTTCTTTAATCTTATATGAAGCTTTCTTGTACGCTTTTTGTCAAAAATCAGTCTTTTTACGATGGTTTTTCAACGGTGCTATTTAATGATTTGTGCTTGTTAAACTTGAAACGAAAAATAGGCAAAGTAATCTTTTCAATCAATTCTTTCATTAGCATAATGACAATTAGTGTCAATTTTTTTTGACAGACAACACGTGGCACCAACTTCGCAATCAGGCCCAAAACGAGGCTGTTAATGGTTTTACAAACAATCGACTATGAATCGCACACAAACAAAAAATAGAAAATCAATTTTAGACACATTAGACGAAGGGTAGATTTAAAGATACGAAACTTGTGTGTATACTTTCGATTACGATCGCGTTGTCGTTACGGCAAAGTTTTTAGGATTTGGTTATTTGCTTTTAATTCTATGCCACAAACACACAATTCCTTTTCAAGTCAATTACCCGGAGAACGAGAGGCGGAACTATTAAAAAAACGTACAGGAAAGGGTCATAACTGAAACCAGGATGACATACTTTTCCGAACGAACTCATCTGACGTCTTCATCATCCACGTGGGGTTTCAATTTTAAGCCATCGATTATTGCTGTCTAATTCATGAAGCTTTAAATGCTTTTAAGGGTATTTATTTGATTTTGTTAAAAGGAAATAATTTTTTTAATCAATGCGGGAAATACAAACTTTTAATAAAGCGAAAAATATTTTTCTTAAAAAAAATTCCTTTCAAGCTTACATTTGCCCAGTTCTTTACAGCTATTAAATATTAAGTTTAAGGTGGCGAAAACTTACTCGGAAAGCTTGCAAAAAATATGATATTTACTTCCTTGAGTATAGGAAATTCAAGTTGGGAAAAATTTAAAATTTAAAGTCCCGAATAATCGATTCCTTGCATAATTAAGCAATCGAGCGGATCCGTAGCTTACGAAAACGCAAACCCGGAGCATTTTCAAGAAATTGGACTTAATGGAAACACAAGAATCCGCTTTCCAAAAATCCTGATACAATACTAAACAGGGTCTAAAACAACACGGAGCTACTTCGGCGGGCTACGACTGTGCATACACTTCGGAGTTTTTCCGGTATAGTCCGGGCGATCAATGCATACGTAGTCGCTCCGGTGACGAGAGAGTCCGCCGGGCCTTCGGGAAAAACAAAGCGGCGACGAAGAATAATAATTTAGCATTATTTAATTGTCCCAGGGGGTTTTATCCGAACAAAATTGCATTTTCGTACCGGACTGCGGCGCAAATTCTGACGAAACACAAAAATTTATATATTAACTCACCGCAAAAGGCGAAAACAGACGGAATGATATGAATTTAGGATATCTATAAGAGTGTGTTTACCTTTTTTTGGTTTATTTCCATGTAATTTACACGAGTTCATGTGAATAAATCTTAAAACAAGGATTACATAGAAGTTTTTTTAATGCTAGTTTTGGGTTGAAATTATGAAGCAAGATTAAAGTTCAAAAAGTTGCTTATGTAAATTATGTAAATTATTAAACGTAGAAGTAAGGTTTCAAATAAGTGTAAATATTTTCTTTTCAGAACTAGCTACTGGATGATACAATATCCTACAGTTATTTATTTTTCAAAAAAGCAATTTTAAATAGCTACAAAAAAATATTATTATTGTGGGGTTATACAAACACCTTCAAACTTAACGTTAATATTCGTTTATTTATTTATTCTATTTCGACGAAACAGACCACAACACCCAGTAGCACGGTCAGGAATCGTTTCAGGAGAAGACTACAAACGGATGTCAATTTTTAAAATAATTTGTTTGTAATTTGTAATAGCAATATTCAGATATACAGGGCAGTGGCGTAACTTCAGAAGATATACCCCAATGTGGACACAAATTGAAGGCCCCTTTTAAAAACAATTTATTTTATTTATCTATTTATATTTTATAGGTATTAATAAGGTCAGTATAAAAATATATAATAATTTGATATTATTTATTTTATAACGGAGAAATATTATAATAGGTACTAAAAAAGCGCTGCACACAAGATTTTCAAGAAAAAATAAAAAATCGTGTAGCAGTGTTGCCAGGTCCTACATAAAAAAAAATCCTAAAACCTGAAATAAAAAATCCCTAGATATCTGTATTAATTTTTGAGGGCGAAAATAAGCAATCCAACTACAAATAGATGGCAAATTTAAATAGAATAAAAAGTATATTACTATACTGCCAAACCCGTCACAACTACCCCTAGTGCTAGTCTGATACTACGGACGTAAACGTGTCATTTGAGTAGTCCTAACATTACTTTCCTCTTTAATTTACATAAATAAAATTTTTGAAATTTTATAGTCAGACAAAATACGTAAAATCTCTAGATTTGCTGCTAAATACTAAAATTCCCCCCAAGTCCCTAAAAAACTTCCAATGGTACCTAGATCTGAGGAAATAATTCCTAATCTGGCATCACTGCCGGTGTTATTGGAACCATTCGAAATGCGCACGCGCATTTGTATTCATTCTGACTTGTTTGATTTCATTATTAAAAAAAAAAATATTTTGTACTTTTATAATCTCGAACCCCCATTGGCTGCATTGGCGTAGTTACGCCACTGATACAGGGTGATTCGTAACATGTGGTACACACTTTCAAGACGAATAAACAGGAGTTTGGAAAAGTAAGTACTAAAGCTTCCAATTGTATCTCTAGATCTGAGTAAATAATTCCTAATCTGGCATCACTGCGATTTCGATGTTATTGGGACCATTCGAAATGCGCATAGGCATTTGTATTCCTTCTGACTTGTTTGTTTTCATTATTAAAAAAAAAATATTTTGTACTTTTATAATCTCGGGCCCCATTGGCTGCATTGGCGTAGTTACGCCACTGATACAGGGTGATTCGTAACATGTGCTACACACTTTCAAGACGAATAAACAGGAGTTTGGAAAAGTAAGTACTAAAGCTTCCAATTGTATCTCTAGATCTGAGGAAATAATTCCTAATCTGGCATCACTGTCATGTCGATGTTATTGGAACCATACGAAACGCGCATGCGCATTTGTATTCATTCTGACTTGGTTTTCATTATTAAAAAAACAATACTTTGTACTTTTATAATCTCAGGCCCCCATTGGCTACATTGGCGTAGTTACGCCACATATACAGGGTGATTTGCAACAAGTGGCACACACTTTCAAAACGAATAAACATGAGTTAGGGAACGCTTTCTTACAGAGTTACAGCTTCCCGAAGATAGAACAGTCGAATATTTTTATCGGGGAGAAAGGGGGGAGGCTCATGCTTATACCAACTTTTGTGTATTGATTGCACATTCTAAATTCACCCTGAAAGTATGTCCCACATGTTATGAATTACCCTGTAATAAATTTTGAAACTAGGTAAACAATTATTCAAATTTTCCCCATTACCGTCCCTTACGCGGCCAAATCAAACTATCAAAGAATGTTTGCACATATGTACTCAAATTAACTGACGCGGAAGGGGAGCTACAGGGCTAAAGCCCCCCGTCGGTTTTAACAACACACAAATAGCTAGTGAATGTCAACTATAAAACAGCTGATTGTTTCCGAAATCGTTTTGATTATTCAAGTCAAGATTTTTTTTGGAAATTTCCTTAATAAATTAATTACAAGAAATTGGTAGAAAACCTAGAATAACGCCGAATTCAGTAATTTTATTCACGAAAACGGTGCAGGCGTAGAGGCAACCAGAATTTTTGAACGACATTATTTTCTGTTAAAAATGACAGGAGTGGATAAAATTAAACATTTGTTAATTTACGGTAAAAATCGATGTTGTGACATTTGGTGGAGGCACTAAAACAATGGTGGTACTGAAAAATTTTGTCCGAATTTAGTGGGAGGAGCTAGTATAAGAATTTTATGAATCCAGTTACGTTATAAAATTTGATCAAGACTCTAAGGCACATAAGTCAAGGTTTAATCAGAAATTTACAGAACAATTAAATACAAGAAATTGGAAGGAGTAAAAGTAAAAAACAGCGCAAGCGTCAAGACACGCAAAATTTTTGAATCTCTTTTGTTTTTCTGTAAACGATTGTGGGGGTCGAAACAAACAAAAACTATTTTTAGGTGGAAATTAATGTTGTGACATTTGGTGGAGGCGCCTGCACATACAAAGGCTATTATAGTACTCGTAAAAATTTCTTAAAACAATTGTCTGGAAAATTGAGTGGATATTTGACGTAAAACTCTGAGGAACAACAATAAAGATTTTTATTCAGAAATGCGCTAGAAAAATTAAACACAAATAATTGATGTAAAATCTAGAAATAAAGGGAATTTCGTCATTTTTATTTATTAATCTAGGTATAAAAAAACGAACGGAGACATCAAGGCAAGCAGAAGTTTTGAATTTAAAGTTTTCGTAGAAAATTGTGGGCGTGGAAGCAAAAGAGAAAATTGATATTGACATTTGGTGGAGGTGCCCGAACGAATAAAGGTTGCGATTTTGTAGGAATTTCCTAAATTGTGGCAAATTTGGTGGAGGTGCTAGAGCAAATAGTCTTTTATCAGTCGAGTTAGTTTATAAAAATTAATGAAGACTCTTGAGAGATTCAAGACAAAATTTTTTCTTAAAATTTTCTAAAAAAATGAAACAAGAAAATCTAGAATTAAACAGACTTTTATAATTTTATCTATTAATTTTTAACTCGGTAGCCCCCTCCCGCCGGGAAGCTACAAATTAAACAACCCACGGCTACGCCACTGATAACACCAAGAATAGGATAGAAAATTTATTACCCTAAAAAGCATTGAAAAAAAAAATAACTGCAGAAAATAGTGATCAGTTATCAGGTTTATGTTTTCCATATCATGAAAAGCCTGAAAATTGGACGTTGGTGGTTTTAGCACAACTAAATCGTGGATGTGGATCATCCGATTGGCGAAATAAAATAAAAAAAAAGGCAGCTCGCGAAATTGTGTGCTCATTGACAACGCATACATCACTGGTCAGCGTTAAATGAATGCGAATTTTGGTGTTTTTTGTCGATCGCGATTTATTAGCCACACTTTCTGATGCTTAATGTACTGTGCCGCGGATTTGCGCCTCGCTTTTTACGTTATCGCGTTTTATATGTTAGCGATAATTCGAATATTTTGTTTTTTATTTAATGATGCGTGACTAACGCGATACGATATACACATCATAATAAATCTGGGACGCATCAGATACAGGAAAATGCGGAAAAGTGAAAATAAAATTACAAAAAAAAAATATCAATCCACAGGAGACTTATTGGATTCCTTGCCCCTTCATTTTGCTCTCAATTATGTATGAGTTATCGTAGAGGAGCATTTTTGCCACGAAATTCGTTGAAAACTCGATAGAAATGAAATAATAGCCGGTCTTCAGAACAAGAAAAAATATAGCAAAATGCAGGGAGTGGAAAAGTTGCGAGTAAAAACCCCAATATTTTCAATTTTTACTGTCAAGAGAAAGCCCATTACGTAAAAATTTATGGAACGTACAACTTAAAAAACCGATCCGAGCAGCACTTTGAAATATTTAATGTAACTTCCGCACAAAACAAGATGTATGGCGGCCTGCAAAACTTCGGGACACGCAAAAAAAATACGAATCTTTTTTATAACTGAGATCCTAATGTTCTCTAAAAACAGTATATCTTTGGGGCTTTGGGGCCTTTTGCTCCACCGACTTTCGAGTTAATAAATTTTGCCACAAGAAAAAACTTGCTAAAACCAATAAATAAACACCGAAAATTGAGCTCACCACGCGATTTAATTTTTTCCCTAAAAATATTATTTGTTCGGAAAAATAAATATAAAATTCAGAATTGTTGTTTAATTTACGAATTTTAATGTTAAAATAAACTTGCCTAAATCCGTAAACAAACACACGAAAAATTCGAGGTACCTACTTAAATAAATACACACGAGGAAAAAGCTTTTTGCGAGCCGTAATTAAAAATATTTTTGTAAATGTAAATTGTGATGTTACACAAACCTACACAAAAATAAATACACGCAGATATACGAGATTTAGGGAAAGCTTCTACTAAAATTAAAATCTTCAACGAAACACCGTGGTTGCCTTTTTTGCTCAACCAAATGTTGGCATAATAATTAACAGTGTCTGGATTTCAAGTCGAGTATTTAGTAAGTATATCAATGAATTAATAATAAATTCTGGCATAATTATTTAAATATATTGTTGGCGCATATATACCGTTTTAAACGAATTATTTACAGGCTTAAAATAGCAACAAACCCACATGTTTCACCGTAAGAGCTTTTTTAGATACGTATTATTCATCTGGGCAGCTGGTTTATGATCTTGAGTTATTTTATAACAGAATTGATAAGCGTAGAATATGCATGGTCAGGAGTTTTAAAAGTAATACACGAAGCAATTTTATGAAACTCGGCAAAAATATTTGTGAGTGCAGAATTTCTGGCTTAGCTCAGCAATAACGTAACACTGCACAAAACGATGTATGTCACACATATAGTCGTATTGCATTCATTTTGTTTACTTATTTATAACATTATTGTTTACTTTTATCGAAATTTTTTGCTGTTGGTGGAACTAAAAATCAGGTCTTTGATAAATAATGTTGAAAATGTGTTACAAATTTAGAAGTCGGAACTAACTTTCTAATGAAACCAAAAAAATACTTCTCTAGAAGACATTACAAAACATTTCATAATTTATACAAATTATAGCCTCTTCACCAAATTGTATCACTAAACATAATTTTCAGGCAGGAATCCAAATGCAAAGCTTCTGTTAGCTGCGGCGCCTCCACCAACAAAAATTTAACTAAGAATCTAAAAAAAGCTCAGATTTTGATCAAGCTAATGATTCCCCCAACATAAACAGTTATGAATTAAAAGTTAAAAATTCAGCGGTTTTTTACAAAAACTATTTTATGCAAAAACTTCATAACATCCACATAAAAAAATTTACAGCTTCTCCACCAAACTCTATACAATTATGACGCCTCCACCATATGTCACAACTAAAAGAGTTCTTAGTTGTCCTAATATCGCCACCAAATTTTTTATCAATACCGGACAGAGACAAGTTTTTGACGCCTTACCATTTGTTTTTATATAAACTAGAAGTGGTTTGGGCTCTTCCATCGACTTTTTTATTAAAGAATTCTATTACTAAGAAAATGCTTAACAATACAATTATTAAATAAAAGTTTCTCCGTCAAATTCTATATAGTCATGACGTATCTACCAAATATTATTAATAGAAGACTTCTTAATTTAAAATCCCTAGTTTTGTCTGGTAATCTACACCAAATTTTAGCTAATGCTAAATTTTATCTGCTAAAACGTCTCCATCATGCCTACACTTTATTGATTTTTCTCAAATATCCAAAGAAACCAAAATGGTTCATAATCCAGTATAGCCTCTATTTTATTGTCTTAAAATGCCCATTCCTAATAAACAAACCGTTCACTGTGTTAGCGCTCCACCAAATGTCACAACATCAATATCCATTTACAACTTCCGCTTGTCATTATGCCTGCGTTGTTTTTCGACTTACATTAATGGATAACGTTATGAAATTTTTCTTTATTCTCGGTTTTATCACCAATTACTTGTATATAATTTATTTTCGTAAATTTCTAAACTAATTCCAACTTTTATGTTTCAGAATCTTTACCAAACTTTGTAACTTGAATTGACTGATAAAAAAACTTCATGCTCTAGCTGCTCCGCTAACTTTTCCAGAAAACTTTTTAGAAAACTCCTACAAATATCATAGCCTTTGTTAGTTCCGGCGCCTCCATCAAATGTCACATCAGGTTCCATTTAAAAATAGAGTTTTTGTTTATCTCCACGTCTACAATTTTTAACACAAAACAAAATCATTCAAAACATCTGCTTGCTTTGCCTGCGCTATTTTTTACTTAGATTAATAGATAAAATTATGAAATTGCTCTTTATTCTTGATTTTCCACAAATTTTTTGTATTTATTTGTATACTTTCATGCCTTAGAATCTTCACCAAACTTTATAACGTAAATCGACCAATAAAAGACTTCTTACTCTAGCTGCACCACCAACTTTTTCACACAATTTTTTGAAAAACTCCCAAAGTATCATAGCTTTTGTTTGTTACGGCGCCTCCACCAAATGTCACATCAGGTTCCACTTAAAAATAGAGTTTTTGTTTATCTCCACGTCCACAATTTTTAACACAAAACAAAATCATTCAAAACTTCTGCTTGCCTTGACGCCTGCGCTGATTTTTACTTAGATTAATAGATAAAATTATGAAATTGCTCTTTATTCTTGATTTTCCACAAATTTTTTGTATTTATTTGTATACTTTCATGCCTTAGAATCTTCACCAAACTTTATAACGTAAATCGACCAATAAAAGACTTCTTACTCTAGCTGCACCACCAACTTTTTCACACAATTTTTTGAAAAACTCCCAAAGTATCATAGCTTTTGTTTGTTACGGCGCCTCCACCAAATGTCACATCAGGTTCCACTTAAAAATAGAGTTTTTGTTTATCTCCACGTCCACAATTTTTAACACAAAACAAAATCATTCAAAACTTCTGCTTGCCTTGACGCCTGCGCTGTTTTTTACTTAGATTAATAGATAAAATTATGAAATTCCTCATTATTCTCGATTTTACACTAATTTTCTGAACTAATCTTAACTTTCATGTCTTAGAATCTTCACCAAATTTTGTAACGTAAATCGACTGATAAAAGACCTTTTACTTTAGCTGCACCACCAACTTTTTTACACAATTCTTTAGAAAACTCCTAGAAATATCACAGCCTTTTTTAGTTCCGGCGCCTCCACCAAATGTCACATCAGGTTCCACTTAAAAATAGAGTTTTTGTTTATCTCCACGTCCACAATTTTTAACACAAAACAAAATCATTCAAAACATCTGCTCGCCTTGACGCCTGCGCTGTTTTTTACTTAGATTAATAGATAAAATTATGAAATTCCTCATTATTCTCGATTTTCCACTAATTTTCTGAACTAATCTTAACTTTCATGTCTTAGAATCTTCACCAAACTTTGTAACGTAAATCGACTGATAAAAGACCTTTTACTTTAGCTGCACCACCAACTTTTCCAACGTTCCGGCGCCTCCACCAAATATCACATCAGGTTCCACTTAAAAATACAGTCTTTGTTTACCTCCACGTTCACAATTTTTAACAAAAAAAAAAGTTATTTAAAACTCCTGCTTGCTTTTTTAGTTAATTTCTGAAAAAACTGATTCTTACGCAAATACGTAAGAACCTTACCTCGTTACCAGTTCAGTTTTTGTTTGTTTCGGCGCCTCCGCAAAGTTTCCAAATCAGTTTCCACCTAAATATATAGTTTATTTTAGAATTTCCGCCATTTTCGTGCATTTAACTTTTTTGTTTAGTAAATTAGAAAAATTGTTTGACTTTTGTGCCTCACAGTTTTCACCAAATTTTACAAAATAATTCGACTGATTCAAGACTTATTGTACCAGCTTTTCCACCAAAGTTTCCATGCAATTTTGTAGCAAATACCACAGCCGTTATTTGTACCGTTTTCACTTAAAAATACAGAGGCTATGTTAGTATTCACGTGCACAGTTTTTAACAGTAAAAAAAACTGTATAAAAATTCTGCTTGCTTTGGCGTTGCTGTGTTTTACTTGAAATTACTATGAAATTCCCCTTCATTCTAGAAATTCATCCACCAAGCACTCCGCATAATTTCTTGGTAAATTTAAAGTATCGCCGTTTTTGTTTGTTCCAGCGCCTCCACCAAATGCCAAAACATCAATTTTAACCTATAATTAGAAGAGTTTTTGATTGTTTCAATCCCTGCACCAAATCTACTAACGTGAAGCATTTTTCGCCAATTAATTTATAAAAAATGCGTTTTATTACACTGCGAGGACGTCGAGTTCCGGGAAAGGTAAAAATATAAATATTTTCCACTTCAAGCTTTAAAAAAAATACCTTCTGAGAGTATAAATTCCGTTGTATCACAAAGATAGCACCTGTGGGAGCGATAGCAAGTTTTGCTTTTAGGACATTCCGGTACAGAAGTTTACAAATGATTTTAATAAGTCGCAGAGGTGCGTTTTGTGCGCAAAATATGTCATCCATTTGTCAGAGAAGAAATACCCCCGCCCGCGTCTGTGGCGCGTTTTCGAAACGATGTGGTAACGAAATTAGGAGATACCAATCGCGCCTAATTTATTAATATAATTACAGCTGCTCTCGTAAGGTGAACTTAATGTTCTGCACACTGAAAGTGTTTATGAATTATAGAACAAAGGGACCAAAATGTACTTTGATGTAAAACCGCCTACGCGATTAATTTAATTATTTAAAGATGTAATTTGATAGTGTTTGCTTTTATATTTACCGAAACCCAGATTTTGGTTACTTTGTGACAGAAAAAAACGCGAGAAATGTAAATTGTGGCTGTTTAAATAAGAGAAATGTGCGGCGCAACGTTTTAGTATTCAAACTGTAATACACGATAATAATTCAATGAAATGCAACAAATAAATCAGTTGTTGGGCTGTATTTGATATCGGTTTTATACAACTAGAGCGGTTAATTCATTATTTGTATGGACAACACAATCGCGGTGTTTGGGAATAAAACGAACACATGTCCATTACGTTTGTACATTAAAGTTTAATTGATTTTTCCGTCGGTGGAAAAATGATGTTCGGTTAATAATTGTAGCACGCTTCTTATTATATTCAGGATGTTCTACTTCAAGCGGCAAGCGTTGAAAAGGTGATAGATTGAATAACGGGGGAGTTTTTGAAAAATAAATTTTTACGATGTAACGTTAGATGTTGCAGGTTCGCGAGTGCTAAAGCAGTAAAAGTAATGCGTTTAAGTTAACCCTTATAAAACTAAAATCGTTTTCCGTAACAAAGTTAGGCAGCAAAACTTCTTCTAAGTGCTCTTCCAAACATTTCGCAGGACTCATTAACATTTAACTGAAGACTAATTGAATAAAAATATCCTAATTAGGCACCTTTAAGAAGAGCTATTAATAATATTCGTCACAAAGCCTTTGTAATTAGAATTCCTCACGAACACGAGACACGGGCTCTCGTCGCTCCCTGTTCCTCTTCGTCTCCACCACCTCTCTATTTAATTACAAAGACATGGGAATGCTGAGGAAAAACAAACATAGTGCCAGATAAAGGGAAAATAAAATTATATTAGTGCGTTCGCAACTAATTAGCGACGTGGGTATTTTAAATATTAATTCGGCTAAGGCAGCTGGTGGCGCAGGGGCGTAGGTGAAAGGGTTTTTAGCCGGTCTCAAGAGGGTTACCGGAAATTGTCAGAGTTATTATGCGTGGCGGTTTACACTGGCGCACCCGCGCCCTGGGAGAAGCGAATCTGTTCCTTTGTTGCCGTGTCAGCCCATTTTAACAACCAGAAATGATCATTAAAGAGAACGGATCCGAATACGGCACTTTCTTTACTTACCAACAATAGTTCGAAGGAAACTCACAATGATTTTTTTAGTACGAAATCAGTCAGAAACTGTTTGAAAGGACATTTTTATACGTTTTTCTTTCGAAAGTTCGGAAACGCTAGTTATTTGATTTTTCAATCAAAAAAGTGTGAGGGAAAACGCAAAAATCTAAAACTTTTACCCAAAGGTGCAAAGTTTTCACTTAGAAATGACGCACAACTGTGAAAATTTGGTTTATTAGTTTAAAAAAATTGAATTTTGAGCAAATAATTTGTTTGGAACAAAATAAAAATTTTCAATTCCGCGGAGTTCTTATCTCAATGCAATGCTTCCTAGATTAACAAATATCAAAATGCTGAGAAACCTAACAATTTCAAAATGTTCCCATTTTGCCTTAGCGCAATAGAAAAATAATTGCCTAAAAATATCTGTACAAAAAATAGGAAAATATTAATTTTAATACATAAGTTTTAAATTAACTTTACCCCAGATTTATTTTCATTCCAAATTTCAAAAATTCATAGAGGGCGTCACAAATAAATTAAAGAATTGTAAAAGGTCAAATAATAGTCCCCGTATAGCTCTATTAGATCACAAAATGTAAAAAACTGTGTGGCTAGTTTAAAAAAAATTCATTTGTTAAAAATTTCTTAACGTACCTACTCCTAAAAAACGCCATTTAAATTTTTGTGAACGTTTATTAACGCCAAAAAACATTTTTATGTTTCAAAACGTTTTTTGACGTCATAAAATGTTTAGTGACGTCAATAAAATGCTTGCCTGACGTAAAAAAACATAACAATAATGATAGACGTCAATAATTGTTTTTTGTGACATCAAAAAATCATTTTCAGAGATCTAAAATTAATTTAATGATGTTATAATTTTATTCTGTGCGTTATAATTGATTTTTGACGTCTGGAGATTGTTTTCAGGGTAGGTATTTAAGACTATTTAATTTCTAATAAATACAACTGATTTTGACGTCACAAATTTCGATTGCAATTTTTGACGTTAGAAAATAATTTTTTGGCGTCAAAAAAACATTTGTTGCCATCTGAAAATCGTTTAAACAATTTAGAATTAAATACTACATTGACATAATTCTTTAACCAGAAATACAATTCTGGTAGTGTGTTTTTAGTTCACGATACCGTTATTTTATTTTTGTATCCATACAATATTTAATCAAAATTATAGATACCGATACGATATTTTCATGTTTCACATTGTTATTGTACTTTCACGGTTCGTGCTCTCTCAGTCACACTTGTGGCTGGCATTCCGCAGCCCAGACACAGCGCGACAGAGACAGAAGCTCAGGGATCGCGTTTTAAAACTTTTAGTACCGGGTGTAGATGTAAATTTCAATCACTTATTGGCGCGAGAGTATTTAAAACGTATAAAGTACGAGAAAGTATTTTTGTTTGATCTACACTTCAATGTGTGTAAAGTACAAAGTTTTATTTGTTAATAAAAGAATTACGTTTTGTTTCTTAAAAAATATGTATGTATTAAAAACGATATTTTTTGTTGGCGCGATAACGAAAACGACATTTTTTTCGGTTCATTGTCCTGACTAACAGTGTAATAGGAAGCGCTTCACAAAAAAATAATTATTTGGAAACGGATTTCTTTCAATTAAAGAATATGCAAAGCTCAGAGAGAAAATTCGTCAGCCAAATATTACGGGGAGGAATTAACCCCCTATAAATATAGCTGCATCCAACTAAATTAACTTGTGCATCTTATTCTACTATCACTCATGAGCAATTTTTTTAAACAAAAATTGCTGTTTACTAAAATACAAAAAACACAAATTTTCGATTTTTAACAAATTCGTACAGAAAAATTAGCAGATTAAGACACCACCCAAATTGTAGCCCACCCCTGGCTCTATGAATTAAAAAAATAAAAAAAGCTAGATTTACCAGTTTTTGAAAATTTCATAAACTATTATTTTTTTGCTGTTGTGGGACTAAAAATCCGGTCTTTGATAAATAATGGTGAAAATGTGTCACAAATTTAGAAGTCGAAACTAACTTTCTAATAAAACAAAAAAAAAATACTTCTTTAGAAGGCATTGCAAAACATTTCATAATTTATACAAATTATAGCCTCTTCACCAAATTGTATCATTAAACATTATTTTCAGGCAGGAATCCAAATGCAAAGCTTCTGATAGCTGCGGCGCCTCCACCAACCAAAGATTTAACTAAGAATCTAAAAGAGCTCAGATTGTGATCTAGCTAATGATTCCCTCAACTTACACAGTTATGAATTAAATGCTAAAAAATTCAGCGGTTTCTACAAAAACTATTTTATGCAAAAACTTCATAACATCCACATAAAAAAATTTACAGCTTCTCCACCAAACTTTATACAATTATGACGCCTCCACCATATGTCACAACTAAAAGAGTTTTTAGTTGTCCTAATATTGCCACCAATTTTATTATCAATACCGGACAGAGACAAGTTTTTGATCGTGCTGACGCCTCACCATTTGTTTTTATATAAACCAGAAGTGGTTTGGGCCCTTCCATCGACTTTTTTATTAAAGAATTTTATTACTAACAAAATGCTTAACAAGACAATTATTAAATAAAAGTTTCACGTCAAATTCTATATAGTCATTGGCGTCTCCACCAAATGTTGTCAAGAGAAGAATTCTTAATTTAAAATCTAGTTTTGTCTGGTCATATACACCAAATTTAAGCTAATGCTAAATTTTATCTGCTAAAACGTCTCCATCATGCTTACACTTTTTTTTGCGTTTTTCTCAAATATCCAAAGAAACCAAAATTGTTCATAATCCAGTATAGCCTCCATATTTATTGTTTTAAAATGCCCATTCCTAACAGACAAACCTTTTTACTGTCTTAACGCCTCCATCAAATGTCACAACATCAATATCCACTTAAACATACAATTTTTTGGTTTGTACGCCCACAATTTCTAACAGAAAAAAACATTCTATTTACAACTTCCGCTTGCCATTATGCCTGCGTTGTTTTTCGACTTACATTAATGGACAACGTTGTGAAATTTTTCTTTATTCTCGGTTTTACCACCAATTACTTGTATTTAATTTATTTTCGTAAAATTTCATAAACTATTTTTTTCTCTACACCAATCAACATGTTTAAACTTTTTTTGTACATAGTAACAGTGTGTTGCTTTACGGCCGGCCGTAAGTTTCCGGTATTAAATTCATAAACTTAAATTGCTGAAGAAACGTCGTAGGCTGCTTGCTTTCTATAGATTATTGCGTTTCGGCGTTTTAACCCTGAATATGGTTATTCGAATTTGTTCCTTATCAAATTGTTAAGCAAGAAAAGTTCTGTCAGACGCTACTACGGTCCGAAGATTCCAACACGGCAAGCGGCATTTTGGCCCTACGCGACCAATTTGGCTGAAAACAATGTTTGTTCCACTTAAACCTGTGCCGTTCGTGAATGGGTAGACCGATCACGTTCCGCTTTCGACATGTTTTAGCCAGGGGTCGGTGCTAAAACCTTCATTTTCTCTGCAAATGCTCCTGTTCTGGATTGTTTTTTTTGCCACCTTGTTCCCACCCGAAACTGCTTTCAAAGTTAAAAATTAAATACAGCAAACTGGTAGCGCGGGGCCAAAACACCGTTTGTGGTGTTGGAATTTATAGATGGCGGTAGCGTCTGACAGAACTTTTCTTGCTTAACAAGTTGATAGGAAACAAATTCGGAAAAACCATAATCAGGGCCAAAAGCATCGAAACGCAATGGTCTATAGAAAGCAGCCCAAAAACATTTCTTTTAGAAATTGAAGTTTGTGAATTTATAAGCGGAAACTTGAGGAAAATTCAACGCTCATTCCTTGAACCTTCTAGCTTCAAAACGGCGTCTAATCAAAAGCTTTAAAAACATTTCAGTTTATTAAAGGTCCGAGTTCCTGAAGGTGCAAAACAAACTCTAGAAATTTCCTAGACTGAAAGTACAGAAAACTAAAAAAGAAATTTTTCTAAAAACAATTGCGTAATTATGCTAGGCATAGACAACTCAAAAAATAAAATATGATACAAATTTAGAGAAAGTAAATTTATAGATGGTTAGATTTCAAATTAAAATCAGCGTGAGAGATTTAAATCAACTTGATTTAAATCAAGATTTAAATCGTGATTTAAATTGTTGCGATTTTTTTATTTTAATCAATGATTTAAATCAAAAACGTCAAGTTTTCGAATGTTTATTGTAAAAGAACAAAAAGATGTGAAAAAGCAAAGTTTAGTATCAAACGCAAATGTATGATTTTTTATTAAAAATAAAACAAATTAAACATAAAATAAATGTCAATTCTAAGGATTACATGGCTCATGCTCATAGCATAAAATTAGTCTTCAAATACAACACATACACTTATTGTTAAAACAACGAAATAAAAACACCAGCAGAAGTCTTCAGTCTAAAACTAATTTCTGTAACGTACAGATGTGCAAAATAAATTCCCGTTTGTGTTTCACTTTTTCTTTATTTAGGTATATTTAAACAATTAATCTTACACGTATTACAAATGCACAGATGTGGACGGAAAACTTAAAAACATGTACTGTTTTATAGAGATCAACACAGGTTTCAAGACACCAGAAAAATTGATTTAAATCAAAAAAATCTTGGTTTAAAACAAAAAAAAAATCGATTTATGATTTTTTTATAAAAATCGTGATTGTTTTGCACCCTGATTAAAATCCATAATTTTAGTTAAAAAAGTATATTCAGAATAATTAATTTGCTGAAATCGATGATGTAAATTAAAGATAAAAATTCAAATTTCTTAGTTGTTTTACAAATCAGAAACAACGCTAAATTAGTTCAGTAATTTTAAATTAAGATTTTCCACTATTTTAGATATTTATAATACATTATTAAATTATACATGATTATGAAATAAACTTTTACTGTCAAAGCCAACTTAATGTGCGATGAAAGTAAATTTCGCCACAATTTCCTTGGCTTCCAACAAACTTTTCTCTGAGCCCCAGGCTGTCGCTTTGAAAAAGTTGTTTGTAGGGACGTCAATAAAGGTAACATTCATTTTTCTAGTTACTGTCTGTAAGATGACAATAGGATGATGTATCACTAGCCAATAAATTGGAACTGTAGGCGAGGAAGATTACCGGAGCTGTTCGCGAAGGCTTTCAAATTTTCCGATGCACACACACAACACACACGTGGACCTTCTTGTTGGGGTTACTAGCCCTGCTTCTTGCATTTAAGTCACGTTTTGAAATAACGATTGATAACAAAAAAACATTGGCTATTTTTATGAAGCCGTAAAAAGAGAATGGTATTTTGCAGAAACTGAATAAAATATTCGGCGGCGTGTTCCGGGGAAACGATTCCGGATAGGTAAAATTAGATTTGGTCCTCAAAAAAGGCGCCTCGCCGTTGAAATTTTACGTATAACTACAATCGTAAAAACTTAATTTTCATTTTTATATTTCTGAATAATAAAACTGAACACTACGCGGTCGTAACATATTAAATTTT
This sequence comes from Ctenicera cuprea, assembly GCA_958336395.1. Classification (NCBI taxonomy): domain Eukaryota; kingdom Metazoa; phylum Arthropoda; class Insecta; order Coleoptera; family Elateridae; genus Ctenicera; species Ctenicera cuprea. The sequence goes on along the minus strand of OY284495.1, from coordinate 11,495,448 downwards.
AAATTTTAACCGTGCGGCTAGTTGGAATGAAACATAACCCATAAAAGAGCTTTTACGCCCCCTTTTAGATTTATCACTTTCATAAATTAATAACAACAACAGTTGGGCGGAACTCGAGAAATTTTTGTAAATACCATAATAAAAGGTGGAGGACGAAGCTTTGATATTAAAGTAAGACAATTCAGTTTTTAAGGTGTATCAGAAATAACCTGAAAGCGATTGTGTAAAATTGAGTAAGACGCAATAATAAAGTCTAAAAGTTTCGTTGACGCGACCTTTTAAGAGAGTGACCTTTCAATTTCTGCTATTGATTGTCGTTTGGAAGCTCGCGAGGGGTCGAAACTTTTCTCGCGGTAAAAATTTTTCACTCGAAAATACTTTCTAATTCGGACGAAAAACCTTCAGAGGGTCCAACGTGCGGCTTTACGCGAAAACTTTTCGGAACGCGGAACACAACGGAGCTTTTAAAGTTGCATTTACCGTGGCAGTACAACAAGCAACGGTAAATACATGACAAAATACAAAGAACACGACGCGAATACCGAGGCCTCAATGAAACCGGTATCAAAAGAGCTCGCACTCACCTTTATGAATAATGCTTTTCCTCAACAACTTACTCATATGGAAAATGGATACGTTACTTTATATAAATACGGCAGTACCGTTTGTAACAAACTAAAAAGCTTTTCTATGAATAGTTAGTTGTACGTGGTACCAAAGCGCAGAGCATTCAAGCTCGAATAGCTGGATGAATAATATCAAGGATAATAATTTTAGGTGTTTTTGAACTGATTTAAACCTTAATTCGGAGTGGAACAGGAGCAAGAATATTTTAATAATTAATATTAAACCTAGTAGCAGCAGGTAAGCAGGTTTAAATTTAAATTAAATCAAAACATTTTTATATCATTCATGAAGCTTAAGCGGTAAATTAAATAAACATCCAGGAAGGCTAATAAATTTAATATTTTTTCGATTTCCATCACTATTGTGTGCATTTTTAAGAACTTTTTAGATTGTGCAAAAGCTTATAAAAGGCAAACGATAAAAGAAAACAAAACCGCTCCTATTACAAGCAAATTTTATACGCGACTTGAAAATTAAATTAGGCATTTAGCAACGGATTTTCAAATCGTCTAATTATTTTGGAAGAAAAATCAGTTTATAAGAGCAAAAGTCAGGAATAGAATTTTGTCAAAGCATTAGCTTTTTTAAATTCTGTTATAATATGAGGACCTTTGCGCTCATCCCCCACCAATCCTCCAACCACGTTACGTAAGTCACGCCCCTCAACCAATGAGTCAATTAATAAAAGCTAACTAACATAAGTAGCAAAGATCAAAGATAAGAGTTGTTTTCAATGCCTATGGAATTTTTAAAAAATCTACTTCATTTGACATTTTTTTTAAACCGACAGCAGTAACTAACTTGAGCCACCGCATCTCATACCATGTGACGTAAGCTCCACCCTTCCTAACCTAACCTAAGTAGCAAAGCTAGAGTTGTTTTCGAAGCTGATGGGACATTTCTTGAAAATTCTGCTTACTTTCACAACTTTTAAACATTCACAGCAGTAAGCGCATGGATCTTTGCCCCCCCGCCCTCCGTCGCTTCTCCTGCCACGTTGCGTAAGCGCCGTTTTACTCGACCAATGAGTCAATTAACACGTTGAGTGCCACCATAAGAGGTAAAAAGTAGGGCCGTATTGGGCAAAATTTTTTTTTTTGCAGATTATGTTAGCGATGACTACGTTTATCGTAAATGTTAGTCGAGGGGCCTTTATTTTTGAAAATTTTGAAAATACAGCCGTTTTTGTTTGTGGCACAATGTATGTGTCACGCGGCCCTGGACAACACCTTTGGAAACATAGGGCACGAGGCACATATACTGTGCTGTGAAAAATGTCCATTACCACCTTCAAAACAGAAGTACTTGAAGTAATTTTGTCTAAGAATTCAACAAATGTAGTAATCCAGTCACCACCTACAGCAAAGCAAGCCCATGAACTGGAAAACACAGGTAAACAGCTTCGTTGTGTGGTATGCTACGAAAATGTTGTAGTGGAATTAGGTCGAAAATTATATTTAACTGTTTTAATTGTTTTTTACCTATTGAATGTAACATTAATTATTATGTAATGTAACAGCGAATAAATATATACCTATGAATTTTATAGTTTTCAACGTATTTCAGTAAAAATAAGAAAAAATTTCAGTGGCCAAAACCACTTTTAGGTCCTATCGGCCGACCTAAATGAAATCCCATTGCTAGATGTGGCAGTCGTGGCATGATGGCGAGACCACGGCCTTCATACTACAAGATCGGAACGTGGCACAATTTGTGTACCTCAGCGCTCGAAGGTCCCAAACAGCTGGGGCACACATGTCGACCCACTTGGCACTCAACGTGTTAATAAAAGCTAACATAAGTAGCAAAGATAGAGTTGTTTTCAAAGCTTTTGGAATTTTTTTAAAATCTACCTTATCTGAATTTTTTTTTAAATCGACAGCAGTAACTAAGGAGACATTTGAGCCACCGCTTCTCATACCATGTGACGTAAGCTCCGCCCTTCCTAACCTAAGTAGCAAAGCTAGACTTGTTTTCGAAGCTGATGGGACATTTCTTGAAAATTCTGCTTACTTTCACAACTTTTAAACATTCACAGGAGTAAGCAAATGGATCCTTGCTCCCCCCCCCCCCCACCCTGCGCCGCTTCATCTACCACGTTGCGTAAGCGCCGTTTTACTCGACCAATGAGTCAATGAATAAAAGCTAACATAAGTAGCAAAGACCAAAGATGGAGTTGTTTTCAAAAGCTTTTGGAGATTTATTGATAATTTTACTTATATTGATTATTTTTAAAACTTGACTACAATAGCTATGGGGACCCTTACGTTACCCCCTCCTCGTAACACGTAACACAAGCCCTCTTCCCCTCAAACATAGAATCAATTAATAAAGGTTAACCTGCGTAGCAAAGATCAAAGTTGTTTTTGAAGTTATTTAGAAATTTTTTTTAAATTGATTATAATTTGACAATTTTTACAAGTCGACAACAATAGCTATGGCCTATGGGTCTCCGTGCCCGTGCTCCGTTCCCCTTGACTCGTGACGTAAGACTGGGCCTTCGACCAACGAGTAAATTAATAAGAGCTAACCTAAGTAGCAAAGATCAAATACACAATTGGTTTCTAAACTTTTGAATATTTTTTAAAAATTCTGCTTAATTCGTCAATTTTTAAAAAACAACAGCTGTAGCTATGAGGAGGTTTGGACCCCCACTTCTCCTACCACGTAACGCAAGCTCCGCCCTTTGACCAATGAGTCAACTTTAGTAATCAGAGGTAACCTAAAATCAAAGAAAGTTATTTTCAAAGCTTTGCCCCTCCTCCCGCCCCTCCATCTGCTGGCCAATGACAGCAAGCGCGAAGTATTTTACTATGGCGGAGGAGGGGGAGTATTAGCCTACTTACTACTATTATATCTAAAAATAAAGTTTAGAATCTTCTGCTGTCCCCGATGAGCATTTTAGGCAGTTTTTTGGTATTCGTTTGTTAACTTTTCATAAAATTCGTTGCAGGATTAAGATATTTAAGCCAACAAGAAATTGTAGCTCACACGTAGCTGTAGCAACGCCCACATTTGCCACCAGTTCTCGAGAGACATTATTTTACCAAAATTTTGAAAACTGTAAAAATGTTGTAATTTTTATGAATTCAAAAATACTTCCTAACATACCATTGTGTCTCCCAAGGACTATTACATTTTTGGGTAAACGAAAGCTAAAATTTATAGAACATTGTAGCGGCGGCCGTTTTTAGCTAGGAAGTTTGGAATAAGTCTCTCAAACATTCAGTAATGTACAAAAATAAACAGACAACTTAACAGTTTGTTTGAATGTTTAGTTTTTTTTCGTAAACAATTTTTTCTTAAATATTGATTTTGCGGAAAGTTTGTGCATGTGTGATTCTTATCTCCTTATATATGTTTAAAAACAATAAAAATTCATGAATATTTTTTTTATTTTGCATAAAATACATACTTAGAAACTTTTTAGATATTTTTCGATAGTTTTGGTAATCCAAAAGATTCTTGAATTACAAAAAAAACAACTTTAGAAGTATTTAAACTCTTACTATGTATACGAACTCGGCAAATTTAGGACCCACAAAAACTAAAAATCCTTTCTCTAACAGTTACGAGTTACAAAAGCGGAGCTTTTAAGCTCGAAAAGAACCGATTTGAACCTTAATTAATATTAATGCACAAAAAACTGAAAAAATTCAAATAAAAAACGAGCTCACCTAAGTAGTGGAGTTGTCTCACAGTAGCAACAGCATTTCAAAATTCCTTCCGCGCATTTCAGAGCTGATGATGTAGGAGGCTCAAGTATTTAATCTGCAACAAAACAGGAAAATTCCAAGTATTCTTACATTAACTTTTATAGCACTCCGAATTACGGCCCAAATAAAAAGGTTGCCGGAAGGTAGGTAGGAGAATAATTAAGCAAATTCGGCGGGGCATATAAAAAGGCAGGCGCTAAAAGTGTGCGGGGGGAACCCCCGAATTCTTCTTGTATCGAGGATTTTACTGGAATTTGTACACAGATTGATGGAATACGCCAAGGATACAAAGGACAAGCGGCCTATTGAAATTACAAAATCGATTGCATACGCCGCTCTTTCCCTCTTTCTCTTTACGTACAACAAAAGTGTGCGGCGATAAAAAAGTTTGACGGCTCGGAACGCTCCTAAATTATTTTCGAGAAATTGCTAGCAATAAAGAGCTTACAAAAACACGCCCAAGGTGCGGAAAATTCCTCAAAATGGAGTCTAGCAATGGAATGTAAAAACATTTCCTTCCGAAGCAAATATACACGGGTATACACAAACAAGAAACAACCCCCGCTTTCTACATGTCGAGGTAATATTCAATTTAGTCCTGTTCGTACTCTGCTTGAAATGCACATAAAGAAGATTCTTTAAAAATATTCCTCTTCGCTTTATTCAGCCGAGTTAAATAACTAAACGTCAATCAAATGACATGTTCGTATTATACAAAGAAAATAGAAAAATGAAAGGAATTTAAAAATCTGTTGGAATATTTGAAAGGCGTGAAAAATAATTTCCAAGAAACAAAAACTGGAAATAAATAATTCGAGCGCGACTAATTGAAGCCAACCATCGGTGTCGAAAGTTAAACTTCCATCATCAGCGCTCGAAGAGAACTACACTTAACACTTCTTAAGTTATAATAAATTTGGCTTAAAATTTGTTAATCCGTTATTTCAGGAAAGAAATATTATTTTTCTCGTATTTAACAGAACTTAAAATTCTGAAAAAATAGAATATTTACTGAAAATTTAAGCGCTTTCGGAATTTGAAGCATTCATATTTTCATATTTCTAATTAACCTAATTACCATGTGCGCATACCTGTGATGTTTTCAAACGAGAAGCAGTGCTGCGGAAATATTCCCTTTATGCGTTACACAGAGCTTCAATGTAACAAACTAATAGGTTAATAAATTTGTTTTGCAAATTATAGAGTACTGAATTAAAATATTGTTTATTCGAGTTAAAATTGCAACTGGATAAAATAAAAAATGTTTATTAGTATATTAAAATCCGAATCGTCAAATTTAAAATTAACACGAGCCTCAATTTTTTTTGTATTCAACATTAAGACAAGGTAAGATATCAAACAATTATATTTAAAGTTACTTAAACCTCAGAAATAGGTCGAGAAGAAAACAGGCAATTTGAATTGTTTCCTTGAATTTTTCATATGACTAAAGGTAATGGCAGAAATGGTAGAATAATAATTATTTTTGTAAGAACTGTGGAAATCTGTCTTCAACAACATATCGAAAGTAATGAAAGTATTTAAGCATCCCAAGTATCAAAATTATAAAAGAATCAAAAATATCAAAAATATTAAAATACCGAAGTACTGAAGTATCGAAAAGTTCGAAAACATCGTATTCTCGAATGTATCAAAATATCGAAAGTACTGAAGTAACGAAAGTATCGCAACTATGGAAGTATTTAACGTATTAAAAGTATTGTAGTATCGAAAGTAACAAAAGTACCGAAACTATTAAAAATATGAAGTATCAAAGTGTTGAAAGTATCGAAAATATCGAAGTCTCCAAAGCATTAAAAAAATTGAAAGTATCACAGTAATAAAAGTACCTAACACTTGTGTCGCATTCTTAGGATCGGGAAAATTAATAAGTTTCAAATTTTGAATCAAAAACTATGGTTCTCTTTAAAACGATAAAGTATCGAAAGTGTTTAAGTATCGAAAGTATTAAAAGTATCGCAAGTACCGAAGTATCTAACGTATCAAAAGTATTGTAGTATCGAAAGTAACAAAAGTATCAAAGAATCAAAAGTACCGAAAATATTAAAAATATGAAGTATCAAAGGGTTGAAAGTATCGAAAATATCGAAGTCTCCAAAGTTTTAAAAAAATTGAAAGTATCACAGTAATAAAAGTACCTAACACTTGTGTCGCATTCTTAGGATCGGGAAAATTAATAAGTTTCAAATTTTGAATCAAAAACTATGGTTCTCTTTAAAACGATAAAGTATCGAAAGTGTTTAAGTATCGAAAGTATTAAAAGTATCGCAAGTACCGAAGTATCTAACGTATCAAAAGTATTGTAGTATCGAAAGTAACAAAAGTATCAAAGAATCAAAAGTACCGAAAATATTAAAAATATGAAGTATCAAAGGGTTGAAAGTATCGAAAATATCGAAGTCTCCAAAGCATTAAAAAATTGAAAGTATCACAGTAATAAAAGTACCTAACACTTGTGTCGCATTCTTAGGATCGGGAAAATTAATAAGTTTCAAATTTTGAATCAAAAACTATGGTTCTCTTTAAAACGATAAAGTATCGAAAGTGTTTAAGTATCGAAAGTATTAAAAGTATCGCAAGTACCGAAGTATCTAACGTATCAAAAGTATTGTAGTATCGAAAGTAACAAAAGTATCAAAGAATCAAAAGTACCGAAACTATTAAAAATATGAAGTATCAAAGGGTTGAAAGTATCGAAAATATCGAAGTCTCCAAAGCATTAAAAAATTGAAAGTATCACAGTAATAAAAGTACCTAACACTTGTGTCGCATTCTTAGGATCGGGAAAATTAATAAGTTTCAAATTTTGAATCAAAAACTATGGTTCTCTTTAAAACGATAAAGTATCGAAAGTGTTTAAGTATCGAAAGTATTAAAAGTATCGCAAGTACCGAAGTATCTAACGTATCAAAAGTATTGTAGTATCGAAAGTAACAAAAGTATCAAAGAATCAAAAGTACCGAAAATATTAAAAATATGAAGTATCAAAGGGTTGAAAGTATCGAAAATATCGAAGTCTCCAAAGTTTTAAAAAAATTGAAAGTATCACAGTAATAAAAGTACCTAACACTTGTGTCGCATTCTTAGGATCGGGAAAATTAATAAGTTTCAAATTTTGAATCAAAAACTATGGTTCTCTTTAAAACGATAAAGTATCGAAAGTGTTTAAGTATCGAAAGTATTAAAAGTATCGCAAGTACCGAAGTATCTAACGTATCAAAAGTATTGTAGTATCGAAAGTAACAAAAGTATCAAAGAATCAAAAGTACCGAAAATATTAAAAATATGAAGTATCAAAGGGTTGAAAGTATCGAAAATATCGAAGTCTCCAAAGTTTTAAAAAAATTGAAAGTATCACAGTAATAAAAGTACCTAACACTTGTGTCGCATTCTTAGGATCGGGAAAATTAATAAGTTTCAAATTTTGAATCAAAAACTATGGTTCTCTTTAAAACGATAAAGTATCGAAAGTGTTTAAGTATCGAAAGTATTAAAAGTATCGCAAGTACCGAAGTATCTAACGTATCAAAAGTATTGTAGTATCGAAAGTAACAAAAGTATCAAAGAATCAAAAGTACCGAAAATATTAAAAATATGAAGTATCAAAGGGTTGAAAGTATCGAAAATATCGAAGTCTCCAAAGTATTAAAAAATTGAAAGTATCACAGTAATAAAAGTACATAACACTTGTGTCGCATTTTTAGAATCGTGAAAATTAAATACTTTCAAATTTTGAATCGAAAATCTACGGTTCTCTTTAAAAATATAAAGCATCTAATGTATGAAAGGTATCGAAAGTAACGAAAGTGTGTAAGTATCGAAAGTATCAAAAGCATCGAAGAATAAAAAATATCGAATATATCAAAGTATAGTATCGAAAGGTCGAAAGTATCGAAAATATCAAATTATCGAAAGTATCGCAAGTACCGAAGTATCTAACGTATCAAAAGTATTGTAGTATCGAAAGTAACAAACGTATCTAAGTATTGAAAGTATTAAAAGTATCGAAGAATCTAAAGCACCGTAAGTATCAACAACATTGAAGTATCGAAGGATTCAAAGCATCGAAAATATCGAAGTCTCGAAAGTATCAAAACATCGAAAGTACCGAAGTATCTAACATATCTAAAGTATTGTAGTATAAGTAATAAACTTATCTAAGTATCGAAAGTATCAAAAGTATCGAAGAATCAAAAGTACCGAAAGTATGAAAAATATCGAAGTATCGAAAGTATCGCAGCAATGAAAGTACCTAACACATGTGTCGCATTTTTGGAATCGGGAAAATTTATCAGTTTCAAATATTGAATCAAAACTCTATAGTTCTGTTTAAAAAGATAAAGTTGACGTTACTTTCGGCGAAACTTTCAGCAAAAATTCAAGTTTCTATCTTAAATAATATTTGGGATTTTAGAACAAACCGTCACTCAATGTAATTCTTTTTATTAGTTTAATTGGCTTCTGCCTTTTGAACGAAAAAGCATCGCGGAATGTAAACTCATCATTCTCTCTCAATTATTATTAAAGGTAGAATCTTAAATTTGGAGGAAATACGCCGAAAGTAAAGTCAATTATTATTTTTAATAGCACTATCGATTTGTGATACACTATTTTTTGAAATTTGATTGTTCTTCCTACTGCACAAACTCAACACAAATGGTAGGTACTTTCGAGACTTTTGACAGATTCAATACTTTTGATACCTTCAATACTTTGACATTTTCGATAGTCGCGATGCTTTCGATACTTTGTAATTTGGATATTTTTGTAATACCAATACCAAATTGGAATCGATACTCGATACTCATTTAGTGTTATCGCTTAGCCCTAGCCATCGCTGATTGCTGGTGATAACCGAATATCATTCAATCATACATAATATCGATTTTATCGGTCATGGCTGATTTTACTGATCACGATCAGTAACCAATTGATGACGCAAGAGTAATCAAAAAAACTAGTGAGACCCCAGCGCACAATGCAGTGACAGACCCGCGGTGGCCGACCCGTCTAAATGCGTCGCGTGATGCATTAGTTCCAATAATGAGACGCGGCGGTTTTGTAGATGGCGCCCCAAGTGACGCGCGGCTAGCCGACATTCATTCTATATATTATAAATTAAAATGATTATTATTGAAAACTCGATGTAGAATAAAAATATAAAAATGTTTCATGTTCCATCTGAGGATAGAGACCTTTCATTGAAAAAAAATTGTCCAAATTGGTGAAGCGGTAGCCGCTGGAGGAACCGGAGAAGAAAACCCTTTGAGCTTTTATATATGTATGGATTATGCAACAGTACACCAGTATGAAATTAATTAATAATTATCAATACGCATTATCAGTAACGAATTGAGGTATCAGAATGATCGCGATATACGACGAACAACTGTTTTTACCCATAACCGGTTATAATGTAAAACTGAACATGAAACATAGCCGGTCGTAATCGATAAGCGTTCATAACTGATAACCGATTATAACGGATAACTGGTCACGATAACCCGTCATAATCATACGGTTACAAAATTCGATTTGAGGCCGAGTTTTACGAAAACCGGTTACGATTTCGGATAACTGGTTATTATAAGAAAAAAATTAAAATTGACGGTCTTGTTCTACACAAGTTATCAAAACATCATATCTTAAGTTAAGCTTCAGGGGTACTAATTTCTTTTAGAATTTTTTAGTCGTATAATACGTGGTCGTAGCTGTTGTTTCAATGTTAGGCTCATAGCGACGCGATCCTAGTTCGATTCCGGAGTCAAACCATCTTAGGGTTACGTGCGGTTAAACGCAACCTTAAAAGATCAGAATCCAGCTAGAGCTGTAGGTCCTCACTGTTTAGATACTACCGTTGTGTAGAAAATTATAGATACAAACTGGACAAGCCCTAAGCAACGTCAGGTATAGGAAAGGAAATTTCTGATTTTTATATGTGCTGTAGGTTCTCTCTGTTCAGATACTATTGTTGCGTACCAAACTAGATTTAAAAATGAGCGAAACACTTCGCCTGGACTTTCCTATACTTATAAATTAACATTGTTTTATATTTTCCAACACTTTTGATGTACACCTGTCTAGACCCGGCTAGTAAAAGTAAACAGCGTTTATAAAAACTTCAAGCCTGAAGAGCGTAACTTAAACCTACCATTACCACGCTGGCTCCGCCTGCAACTGAGTACATGTGAAACAACCGAACTGAAATGAACCGGAGGCACGAGTAAGGAAGCGTGTTGATGTTTGAAAATGTATTAATAACTCGAGAAGTATTATTTTTAGCAAGAAATTACTCTTATTAATTTGTATTTATAATTTCAAAACCTTTCTGATTTTAAAGCCAAAATGCCACGTTTCCATTAAAAAAAAAGTTATTTGTTACCGTGGCCGCCATATTAAAATTGGAAACTCAAGTTTTTTTCTTAAATACAATCGAGAAGAATTTGCCCTACAACTTTGCTCTTGGGTTTGCGAGTCTATCCATTAAAATAAAAAAGTTAGCCTACACTGAACATTAAACGACTAGTACAAGAATACAACTGCTGTAGAAAGTATGTGAAATTCTTCCAAGGACAAAAAGATTATTAAGGGGCAAAAAATTCGATTTTTTGATTTTTTGTAAAAAGATTCTCCTAGAGCAAACAAAACAAAAAACAAAATTTTTAATTTTTTATCGAAAAAATTTGGGGGGAGGGGGAACAGTAGCTCCCCTAAATATAAAATTATCGAAAAAATATTATGATATTCAGATTTTGCTATCAATGATGAGCTATATTGCTTTAACAGAAATATTTTATTGCCCCCCGTTAAATAAATAAAAAGGTACCAATTTATAATTTTCAAAAATTCACAGAGGGCGCCACAGTGAAATTATAGCAATGAGCAAAAAACAAAATTGTAGCAAATGCCTATCTTTATCAGCTTAAAAAGTTTAAACAAAAACGTGTGGGCAGTTTTCGAGAAAATTTTTTTTGAAAAATTCCAAAATTTTGGAGTGCTGTCATTACGATCGTTTTTATATTTTCAAAACTAATTATATTTCATGCTATAGTACCCTTGAAGGGCAACCAAACAAGATGTAGTTGATTCCAATCAGATAACTGGTTTTTGAGTAAATGGGCGTTAAAGTCGAAATGTTCAAAAATTCGTAGCGGCCGCCATGTTGAAGCTAGAGAGTTCGGTAAAAAATCGTTTGGTTTGTCCTAAGGCCTTCTATAATTTCCACTATTCCAATTTCCAAAATTCAGTGTCTGAAAAAAATGCTACCAAAAAACATGTCTAACTTCCGCTTCCGGTTTCGGATTCTTTTTAAAAGCTTATTTTGTCGATGACTTTTGATATACCTCCTCATTCCAAAGCACATCGAAATCGGTCCAGCCGTTCCGGATATGAGCGTTACCCACCCACCCACACCCACCCACAGACAGACATTTTTTAAAAACCATTTTTTAGGATCCTGGAAGCCCAAAACATGTATTTCCGTCAAAATCTCGATTTTGAAAATTTTGCATGAAATCAATACTTCCCTATACTGAAAGTATAGGAAAGTAAAAAAAAAGAAAAGACTTAAGCAGCGCTACCTGAAGGAAAATAGTACACAAGTACATGCATAAAAAATGATTTTTCGAAATTTACACAAATAAAATTAGTTTTTATACACTTTGCCAACCCTTCCAACCTAGTTGAGCCGATAATATTTTACAATTTCATACAACGAACCATCATTAAACTACGCCTGCATCAGTATGTTTAATGCTTCCATCAAGTACAAGAGCTTGCAAAATTACCTCAATCACTGTTTCATTAAAATTTAATGCAAATTTTGTTACATCTTTGTATAACAAAGTCTCTTATATTCGTCCAAATGTTATCGTTATATGTTCAAGTATTAATTAAACATCTTAGAAAAATCCTTACTAATGGTTTCCTCTTTCAACCTAAAAAGAAGTTTTTCAAGAGTTTTGCAAAATACTCCCGGGAAACTTTTAATCAGCAAGTAGTCATGTGCAGGATTGATTGCGAACCTCGAGTATCAAACGAAACGAAACGTAAATGTAATAATCTGCAAGAATTGATCCGTAGGCGTATTACTTTTACCGTTAAGAATGTTACACTTGAAGTTTCCTTTGAAACGCATGTGCAAGTAAACAAACGTACCAGTGGCGGTTTCTCCAATGGGTCAAATGGTCATTGACCTCTCAATGAAATAAGAAAAAATAAATAATAATTTTTTGTTTGAGTACATAACATATTATACACTGTAATATTTAAAAACTACTTTATAGTTAACTTTTGTATGAGATTTCTATGCGAGAACGTTTATTAAAGAGCTGCCGCAGGATCCGAAAACGTTTGAATGTTTGAGTATTTCGCGCGCATTAAACGAATCTATGCGAGGGTCATTTGGCTGTCAGTCCCCAATTCAGCTATACGCCACCGAATAAAGCCGCCAACTTAAAAAGCCTTCAAATGAATAAGAGTGAAATAGAAAACTCATTGCGGTAAAATTCATATTACACAAGCTAAAAGAGGATAGAAGTATCTGCGTATTAAAGACTTCAGGGTCACGAACCCACAACTTCCGAGAATTATGCTGTAAGCTGTCCGTGATAAGCGCAAGCCAATAGCCGCTTAATTTGCGGGATTTGCACGTACACGACGTAGTAGTGTGAAAACAGTTGTTGGTTGTGTAATCATAATTTAGTGGTGTTGTACGATGTCCGTGCAAAATAATTTTGGATTGTAAATGCCATGTAAAAAAATGCTTGCACTCGTTTCCACTGTCTGCTATTTTGTGATAATAATTCATTGTGTGATATTGACTGCAAACATTTAAAAACTAAAATTCAAACACATTTTTTATCGGTAAACCACATGAAACATTTTGTGCATTTTGGCACACTGCCAATGTGGGAATCAATTTACAATAATTTTATTAGAAAGTGCTTACCGGAAGTCTATTAAAGACTTCAATGAAAATGTTGGTAAAAATAGATCATTTTGCCAACGTAAAGGATGAGTTTGAAATATAAGGCTACCTAAAACTTGGGTAAGAACAAATTCTTTCCAAAAAATATTTTAAAATAAAATCCAGTACACCTCACCACGAGCCGCCACTGAAACGTACATAAATAAGGGAATTAAATGTGCGAGGGATTTCTTTGAGTTTACAGATTGACGTTGCTCAAAAGCAGTGGTGTAGTTAAAGCTAGAATGCGAAGGTTTCAATTTTATAAGGAAACTGTTAACTGCGAAGGGTTTAGGGTACAACAGAAGGGTAAAGCGTGGAAGTGTTAATACAGAGCGGACAAAGAGCGAGGCATCTGCCCAATAATTCAGTAGTTAGTCCAATAATTTACTTGAGAAAGCCGATACATTTGGTAATCCGAACATTGGAAAATATAGTGAAGACCCTTGGCTTCGGGCTACTAAATCACGCTACCAGCAACCCTAACCTAAATATATGGGTGTCGGAGCAGTTCCGATTGAAATGTCCGGAACTGGCGTGCGCTACGACCAAAATTCTCTAGCTTTCGCAGAATATGAGCTATTTCCCGGGAAAATACGGGGGCCAAACGCATTCGATGGACTCTAATAGGCGTTTGCAGTTGGAATTCGCGAGCACCAGAAATCGAAACCTTCGTTTCGGAGATCCGCTCCAAATGGAATGTCAATTGCGTTTAAAGTGTTTCGTTTTTTCTCCTGTCTTTTGCAGCGAAAATGCATCACGGCCGGGACACGTTTCACTTTAACCAGGTTTAACAAATGATTTCGGCTACATAAATTAATTTAAAACTAAGGAAAATGTTGCGAGAGCGAAAGAACAAGAGACGAATCCAGATGAGAAAATTTGATGTAATCCTTCTGCATTTTTAATGTGCGGGAAATTAAACGTTTGCAGCTCGCATTAATATTTCAATTATAATCTGTAGTAGAAGGTTCCGTTTGTATCTCTAATTTTAATGGCGCGGAATTAATTAAAAAAAAATAGGAATTCTTAAACAGTTTTATTTTGTTTATGTATGGTTTTTCTTGGAATTAACCTGAATTACACACAGTTCGCGTTTATTTCGCTGTGCAAACACTTGGATTGATAACAGTATTTGTCGCTCCGATTGTCAATCATGTGCCAGCGCTAAGAATTAAATACCCACTTGTTATTTGCTTGTCAAACACAGCAAATGATTTAAGCCTATTATAGATACAAGTTATTGACGTTTATTTATTGCGGTATTTCTTACGTTCTCCTCATCAATAATTCATAAGGCCGTTTGTTATAATATTAAAACAGAAATTATAAATTGATATCAAACGACTTTTATGAAACCCAAGGGCAATTTGATTCATTTTTTTCTCACAGGTTAAGAAAATTATTTAAATTCGCTCTAAAAGGCAATAAAACAACTTATCGGGGAAGGTCGTGTTTTACAACGGCTCCACTTTTACCAAATTCAGCCTCTTTAACCTCCTGCTCGTTAAACGCAGGTCGATTTTCGGTTGGGGCACTTGCATTCTTAATTTATGGTTCTAATTTGAGAGCTGTAACTAGCGGTGACTTCTAAACTGTAGCAATTAACGAAACAAATTGGATATTTCTAATTGTACATTCCACTTTCAACAAATGCTATTTTTTACCTCTTCGCCTTTAGGTAACGTGTAGAGGAAGTATATGGTGACGCCATCATCATAATCTGTTAACATTTGTACCTACTATACAAGGTAAAAAAAGGAAATTGAACTTGAATAATTATCTACAATAATATTAACTTCTAAGGCCATCCTATTTCGTATGCTGTCGTTTACAGAAAACATATTACTTATTTGCACATGAACGGTGAACGTAGGATACATTAATTTCTGCCTCATGCCGACCAATCACGAAGAAGGGGCGCCTAATTCAAAAATACGCCTACTGGTTATTATATAAATTGCCCCGGCAAATTTGGTAAGTCAACTCAGATTTCGAATGCGTCGGTCTTCGTTCACGCTGCCTGTGGCCTTCACTCAACGCTGTGGTATAAGTGATTTGTTTTTGTCTTTATAAGTAGGTATTTTAGTAAGTTTTTCTGTAACATTATTCGACACTTTAGCCACACCAGCTGTGTTAAGACCTGCCGGCCCGGCAAAGCTTTGTTAGGCACAACTGGGCCTGCAAAGGTCCCGACAGGTCCGGTCCGACCCGATAATAAAAATCTTGTTATTTTAGACGCGGCACAACAATTACGCCACGCCTAAGCTAAAGCACTCAAACTTACTCTATTTTTATATAGCCCGTTTCGTACCTTTAACGCCAAATGCCACAGGTTGCTAGTAAGCATATGCGCTCAATATAGCTCTAAGCTTTGAATAAAAAGTGATGATTTGACGCATGTAAGTTGTTATTTAAATATGAAAGCGTTGCTTTCTAACTGACGATTAAATTATGTGAATTAAAAAAATAAATCTAGTCCTAATTATTTTTTAAGTCAGTGGTTATCGCGTTAGGGGATTCATAATACGCGACGCAATCATTGGTCGGAATGTTAACTGAAATATTCCATGCGAGGCTCACATAAAGGTAAAGCTAATAAAAAAAGTGGAGCAGGAATTTTAAATTAGCAGAAATTAAGCGACCACTAGAGCAATTTGAGGCTGTATTTTTAAGCTTGTATTAATTGCTGGTGTTGATAACATAATTATTTGATTTCTTAATTTGTTGTTTTAGGAAACGAAATAATTTGATGGATATTAGCAATAAATTACCTAAAGTGAAACGCTTAAAACTTTTTGCACTTGAAAATATTGAATTACACAATTTTCGAAACCTAATTTCAAAGTAATTCTAAACGAACTATAAATTATTTATTTTCGAATAAAAACCTTCAGAAGATAACACAACTAGAGTAAAAGGTGCAAACATTAAAATGTAAGCGCTGGCGTAATTAAAATTTAAATTGCGTTAATTTCTTAGTGGTTTGCAAATTTGCATTTGGCTTGAGGAACCGGGGTTCGATACCCAATGAGGTTGATGCAATGCATTAGATATATGCGTTTGTCGGTGCGCCATCTTACGGTAGAAATGTCACAAATTCCTACTTTGTGTTAATAAAATTATCAGAGATAGTGAGTGGTCTTCCCTTTGGAGTGGGCGGTAAACCTTGGTAGCAATAATAAATAAATACAAAACTTGCTACTTCTTGACTTTTGTATCTCAGGCCTCACAACAGCTTTGCTTCTTAAAACAGGGACTTGGTCTCGAAGTGACATCTTTAAAAAAGCGACCATTTAGGGACCAATTTTGTACCTTCATCGCTTCCCGAAACGATAGCTACAGGCAGGGCAAGTTTTGCATTTTCGTCTTTAAAGTCATCGCAAATACTGAAATTTTGATTGAAAATTTTAGGGTTTTAGGGCACAGTGATATACTACAAAGGTATTTTACACTAAAATCGGAATTTACGCAGTGACATTGTTGATTTAGTGCATGCAATTATTTTGTATGTACATTACTAAACGTACTGTACTCTACAACAGGAAACAAACAACTGGAACCAGATGTTCAGACGCGGCCGATTGGGCGTAGCCGTTTGAGCGCGGTCGTTTGGGCGCGGCCGTTAGGGCGCAGGGGCCGTTTTGGAACGAGCCGTTTGGGAGCAAACGTAATCTATTGTAGGTAATTTTATAGAAAATTCAATATTTCGATAAAAATCGCTGAACTATTCAATTTAAGAAACAAATTGTTAATGTTAAGCAGAGAACAGTGAGACATTTTCAATTATTTCGGAATTAAAAAATTATTTTTTTGACAGAAAAGTTGTTAATTTTACTAATTCTATTTATGTCAGAACTCCGAGTCTCGTGTTAAATGTTAATAAATAGTTGAGTGGCTATTAAAACAATACTTAATTATTTAAAAAAAAAAGACAAAATCACACAATGTCCTTTATTGCGTCGAAACGTCCCTGCGCCAAAACGTCCCGCGCCGAATCGCCTCTGCGCCAAACGTCCCTGTGGCCAAACGGTCCCGCATCCAAACGGCCGCGCCTAAATCTAGACCGAACATAACTGTTGTCATCAAATCCGTTCGTTTGTTATTCAACATGTCCAAAGTAAACGTTAGCTGTACCCTGTAATAGCGCATTATAATTAAAATTCTTGTTAAAAATGGCTAAAACGAGCTGAAATTTTGCACAGACTTTGAGCACAGCTTCAAGAGAGTACACTAAGAAGTTGCAAGTATTTGAATGCGCTCATTCCTGCCGTCATTAAACGTGGCGAAACTTGCATTAATACAAATAGCAGAATAACTGTCCCAGAGAAAGTATAAAAAACCAACAATATGTTCATTAACAACAGGAATGACTCTTCTTGCAGTAGAATCCTTGTTGAACCTTCTCTTCGTGGATTGTCACAAACAGTCACACCACCATTTTTAAAACGGTTAGTCAATTCAAGCAATACAATTTCTTTACTGTACTTTTTGAAATTATGAGCCGAGTCAGTGATAAATTTCAGCTTGTTTGACGCTTTTATTAACCAGAAATCTGAGATATTGAATTATAATACGCTGTTGACTTACATCGACGTGTTGAATAACAAGCAAACAGTTTCCATGACAACGTGTGTCTTGTTTCCTGTTTGAGTAGAGTACGTTGATTGATGTGCATAACAAATAATTGCGCAGACCACTCCAATTCTGCGTAACTTCCGGTTTTGGCGTGAGCTACCCTCGTAGATATGCCTAAAAGGAAGATCTCGCGGCGAATGTCCGAACAGCTTTTGGTTAGTCTTTTGAACTCTACTCGAATATCCTAGTTAAGATTTTTACCTGCCTGCCTTTTAGTAGCGCAGTGTTAACCCCAGGACTTATTATTTAATGTATAATAAGTACAGTAGAATAATTATTGTAGACAATATTAAAAATATCCAGTATTTTTTCAAAACTAGGGATTGGAGGGACCAATTTACAAAAATAGGACCTTGTTTAAAAATTAGGAAGTTTTAGCGAAAATAGAGACCTGTTGCGGGAAAACTGCCACTATTAAAAGAAAACCTTGTTTTCAAAACAGCAACATAAATAAAACTGAAATTGTTTATTTTCAACAGTTTTAAGAAAAAAATTGCGCTTTGATACCAGATTTTCAAGCTATTTCGAATTTAGCTCGTCCAGTTTCTCTCCCTTTTGATCTCGCTGTCGGCTACGTTTAGTTTCTACATGAAAGCAAAGAGGATTACAGTGGTATTTTAAAATCCCAACCAGCTTTATCCACACGAGGACAGCCGTGTATTCCACACATACAAAGTAGCTTCGGAATAGTTCGATCCTTCTAACACATACATCCATATTTCAGTATGCAATTGTGAGTGACCGTGCGTCGTTGTCATTATCGTTTTCCTGGAATATGAGAATTATGTTTTGCTAAATACCATCCCTGTGAATGCATATGTAATTCCCACTAATTGGCGGGAGTGTCCATCAGGATATCATAGGAAATGCTCCTCTATGCTAATTGAAAGCCGATTTCCACTTCATCCCTTTGAATAGTTTAATAATGCAACGGACCTGCTTCAACGCTTTTGATTCGTTCTCGTGACCCCACAATTATTTACTATTACATTATTAATACTATTATTAAATTATTTTATGTTTCGGAGAAAAGAAAAAACATAGCTGGGAATCATCCATGTTCACGCAAAGCAACGTTTTTCTGTAATTGCATGAAATTTTCTTGTCAAAAATGACAAGCGGAATGAAAATATCGTTTCTATAACACTGTGTTAAGTGAGGGGAAAAACCTCTAATAACGTTTCCGTTCAGACACAGTCAAAGGAAATAATCGATTTCACATTCTCTTGAGTCAAAAAATTCGTTTAAATGTCTTAATAAAAATTATAATTCTTGATAATTAGGCAAATTATTAAAAATGTAAAGGCTCATTTACACGTACAATTTTGTAAAACTGCAATTATCTAAAGCCCGATTTACCTGATCAAACTTATCAATAAATTAGCTGTTGATTGCCACGTATTTAAAATTAATGGGGTAATTACGGATGAAATCGTTGATGATATGCGATCCAAAGCATAATTTACAGAATTAATAAACTTCAAACTAATTCACGGAATTTTAATTTATTAAACGCTCAATTTAAAGGTTACAATTTATTTACGAACAGTGCACGGTTTGGATTAAATTACTACATATTTGCACGTTTATTTATTTTACACTAAACTAAAGAACTTGCATATAATTATGTGATGTTACGTAATGCCCGATTTACACGATCAAACCTAATGTCAGCTCTAACTGATTTAAAAGTAAAAGTTTATGGTTTATACCCCTAACTTGCATAGAAACATATGCCACTACGTAAAGGCTGATTTACATGATCAAACTTAACACTAAATTAATGCCAGCTCTAACCTATTGTAAAGTAACCCTTTAATTTGCGCAGGAAGTGATCACGATATACTGTCTTTATCTGCAACCTAATTTCCAACATTATTTGGTATTTAATCTGATGATAATTCTACAAACGTCTAATTACCTAAAGGATCACTTACACTTTTGGCATTATTCCCCGAAGTAGATAACCGATCTGCATGTAACAAATTTATGAAAAAAGTATCACTTGTAATATACCAAATATATTGAATAATACCGTACGGTATTGGCTGTTTGATCTCTTGGGGAATATTCCTTAAAATAATTCAAAGATCGTATATGCACGGGCAAATTACTTCAAACGATTATATATTACTGATTTAGATTTTATTATCTCTCACTAATACGAATACTCTTGATGATCTAAGGTATGATTTACACAAGCCAACTTCTTTCCCAGATAGAACAGGGTATCCTATGGACATCAATTTCGCGGATACACAGCGGATATCCACAAGATATACAAAATTGGATGTCCACAAGACATCCTGCAAGGACGTCCTATATGACTTTACGTCCGTGTGCTGAACATCTAATATTTGTATTTTTTCTCAACAGTAGTAAATAATAATTGTCAACAAAAATTAAAGAAGTAATGTAAAACAAGTTCATGCCCGATCACATACAAAGTGGTTGCGGCGGCCTAAGGAAAGAGCCGATTTAGAAACAAAATTAAACCCTCCATCAATTGATAATATTTTTTCATTAATAAACACACTATATGGTATACTATTATTTTTTTTGTTGTAATAAAATAGGAAAGAACTGAAATTTATTTCAATTTTCAAGTTTTAAGTCAAAATTAAAGTATTTTTTTGTGTTTAATTTTAAATATAAAATTAATTCAGATATAATCTAAAAAATTATGTGAACAACATCCATACAAGACGTTTTATGTACATCCGTATCGGGCGTCTTATGGATATTCACCGAGGATGTCTTGCGACATCTGTTCAAAATCTTAGGGACGTCCATAGTTGTGACAAATGGACTAGTCTACGCATAAGATCTCCATAGGACCTTAAACGGATGTCCATAGAACGTCCTATGAACATCCTTATGATTCTTAAATAATGTATCTATAAAAAGTCCGTTGGAGGAAGAATTTACTTACATACGATTGTATTTTAAAGAAGTGAACGTTTACTTAAAATAATTTATCACTACTGGAGCTATTAAACAATATTCTAAGGCCTGGTTGACACGTTAATATTTTTAATCTTCTTTCTTTCGCTTCATCCTTGTACCGTTTCGGGTGTCGGAATATTTCTAATCAAACTTAAAAATACATAAAATAACCAGCCACATTTAGAGGTCTTATAATAAAATTTAGTTAGTAATTTATATAATAGTGACAATATTAATTAGAAATTGTTTCCACAAAAAAAAACTAGTAGCCTTTGAGCAACGGACAATAATTTTTTTAAGATGGACATACAACCATTGCAAACAATTTCATATTTATAACTGTTTAAAGCCAGCACTAATTATTTCCTTCGGAGAATTGTAAAACGACACTCATTATTTTCACATTAAAATCCTGCTTCGCGATAAAGCCACAGAAAAAATTCTTGTCTCCACGAAAATTAAAATAATTATTATTTAAATCTCGACCGGTTTATTAGGGCCTAAGCTGTTGTGAAATAATTTTTGGTCTCCCTGTAATTGGCAACAACCATCACCGAAAGTCGTGCAAAGCAATTGCACACACGTAATGATAGTTATTAAGTAATTACATGCAAGGAGCTCGTTTACGGGAAGATTCCTTAAAATCGCAGCAGGTGCGGAATAAAGTTATCGCCTAAAAAAGGATTCCGGCTGATTTTACGCGTTTTGCAACACAATCAAAGCTTGACTTAAGGCGAGGAGGAGTTCATTAATCTTGGATAAAAACAAATCCACGGCGGATTTCTAACCGTAATTATATGAGCTATCATTTATTTTTCGGAAAATATTAATCAGGAACGCTTGGAGGTTTTAAGGCAGCAAACAGCGAGGAGAGACAGTTGCGGGTTTTCTAATCTCATATCCACTAATAGTGACCATAAATAACTTAAAATGCACACGGAATATTTCTCATTAAAGCCTGATTTACATTAATGATGGAAGGAAAAAAAAAACTTTGGGTATTTAGTTAAAAGCTATTAGTTCTGTGTTGGTTTAGTACATCAGGAACGTTTCAAGTTTTCCTGTAACAGCAGTTTTGTAACATGTGTAGCTGTTAATGGCTTGTACAACTATACCGATCCTTATCTAAAGAATATATTAACACATTACTTGTATTTGCATTCGGGTTATATTAACAGAAAGACACGCATGTGGTGGTATATCGGAGCTTTCCAAACGAATAGGTGCACGAAAGCAACTTTTCTTAGAAAAATTTTAGTGTTAAAAATTCCCTAATATTTTTAATAAATGACGGGCCATTAGTGTCGCCATCTAAAGTGCAAATCCGTGTACTAATAAAAATAGTATAATTATCCAATCGTTAAATCAAACAAATTGAGGTGCAAAAACACGATTAGCAACATTAAAACGTTACATTTTCAATAACTATGATTAAATCTTCACCATGATTTGCTTCATCCTGTCAGGAAAATAAGTAGGTATGAGGGAAATAATAGCGAAGTCACGGATATCTCTTCGCTGTAAAACACGCAGACATGCAAATTAATTTCAGAATTAAATTCTAGTTTTCCAGGAATGAAACAGATCAAGTGTAAATAGGCGAACGATCTCGGATCGGATTCGTATCAAATCATCCGCATAAAAATGCATCCAGTCGCGTATTTCAACTTAAATCAGATTTTGCCCAGTCATGGGTTGTCAATTTTAATTTCTAGAAATGAATTTGTGTCGGATTTGCTTGTTTGTATCCGATTTTAATACATTTTGTAACATAATGGGAATAAATTGATTTTTGTAATTGGGTTTTTGTTTGGAAAATACAATGTAAAACAAAACATTTTTTTAATTTTCAAAATAATAAATTTAGGGATTTTAAAATCATAAAAAAAACCAAAACGATCATATTTATAAATATTTTTGACACTGGACACTGGCAAATTAATTTAAAAAAAATAGACATGAAACAAGACAAGATTCTAAAAACAATTTAAAGATTTTGAATTTGTCAGTCTGCAATCTTATACAGTGCGTCGCATAATTTTCCGTACAAAGTTAACGAGCACACTTCTGAGGAAGTTTTTCTTTACGGAGCTACAGTCTCTCAAAAATTTAATAATGCATTTATTAATATCTCCGCCATAAATTGAGATATTTGACGGCCTTGGTGGATGATTTTTAATAAAAAGAAGTGAAAATGTAAATAATCAACGGTAAATAATTCATACTAAATCAAATTTTTGCCAGAGATATTAAATTTTAATTAAAAACGATATTAGACAGCCCTATCTTCGGCAGGTTGTAACTCCGTAACAATCCGTTTCCGGACTCATGCTTATTAGACATTCTCTACTAAAAATTATCTCAGAAATGTGCTTCTTTAGTTTGTACAGAAAGTCATGCAATAAATACCCTGTTTTTAATTATTTTCTGAATTTAGCATTCTTTCTACAATACAGGGTATGCCGTGCAGTGTTGCCACTCGGTGTAGACTAGAATGACCATTTTTTACTCACGCCAATGCGGGCCAAAAAAACTATTCCTTCAAGTCATTTATTACGCGGTGCTTCTTAGGTTAACAAATTTATATCACTCTCGAATCCTCCTATGTCAGTAAGTCATAACACAGTTAAGCATATAACTTTAAGCGTGTTCCGGCAACTGACGACCGTAGAGAGTAGACGCGTGTTTCGAACAATGTTGCCAAATGTATTTCGTTTTGAGAAATTCACGCGGAAATTACACAAAAAAAGTAAAATGCTAGAGCATAAAAAACGGCAGGGTTTTTTAAATTCGGGACGTTTTCCGGGACATTTATGGATGCGGGACAAAGTCCTAAAATCCATAACTGTCCCGGAAAATACGGGTCGAACGGTTACCCTACTGGAGACCGAAATCGATATACACCACCGATAACAATACGTAGATGAAAAATTTTTGTCCTTTTCTTTGACCAAATATACATTTGACTTTATAAAAAGAGGTTCATTTAAAATTCATTTTATTAAAAAATATGTAACCCTGCAAATAAAAGAAATATTACAAAATACAATAATAAATTCACTTGATGACGCATAGGAAGCTTCGAGCGTCTACTTCTAGCCTCAGGCCAAGCGACGCATCAGGAACGTACCTGTTTTATTAGAACTAATTTTGAAAAATTCCGCTCTCAATTATTGATTTGAAAAAACAGCAACTAGATGGCAGCCTACTATACGTACTCGTAATTAAAAGGGTTCGACCTCGCATGCGTCAGACATTTCTAGTGACTTTTGGTTTCCCCTAGCCCTGAATCTAGTGACTTTGGCGCTAACTTCAGTGTGGTCGTTAAGTAAACGATCTGCATTACCAGCCAAGTGGCAAAGACGCACAGCGAGGGTTCATTTGCAGGAAATATAAAATTGGCGCAAAAGAGTCGAGCAGTTAGGGTGTCGACCCACCAAAATTTCGCATTGTAAGGGGGTTACCTGTTCGAAAGCTGCCCCCTAACCTAACCTCGTGTGGGGTTGTATATATGTGCCTTTATCGCACTTACTATGCGGCTACCACAGATAACAGGAGCTCATTTAGCGTGGACTTTATATTATGTTCTGAAGAAAATAACTTTAATTTTAAACAAGCATGCGTACCAAAGCTCTAACTAGCGCCCAGAGGAGCCCCAGGACCTAGAACAGGTAACCCCCTTACAATGCAAAGTCTTAGTAGGGCGAAACCTTAGCTACACTCCTTCCCGCTAATCTTATATTCCCGGCAGGTAGACCCTTTGGTTTGCGTCTCTGCTACTCGGCCGGTAATGCAAATCGTTTATTTAACTACCACTCTGAAGTTGGTGCCAAAAGTCACTAGATTCAGGTGAGCTAACTGTCTAGGGGAAAATACCGGGAATCACAAAACCTTCTTTCATAATACGGCATTGGCTAATCTTAGATAAGCATGTTTAATTTTGACAAAACTTGTTATAAGCCGTTTTTTCGAAATTTTTGTAGAAACAAGGAGCATTTCGGTAGATCGGTTAGAAAATGCAGTAAAAAAACATTGGCTGATACTTCACTTATGTTTAAGGGGATCATTGCAAGTTTAATAGAACATTTTGTCTGATTCCAATAATGGATGGTGAAATAAATATGCAGAAAATCAGTAAAATTATGAAAATCTATTAAAATTATTAAAAATGCTATGAAGCAAAGTGTGAAAACGTAGCTATCATTACAGTGTTCTAAAAAATTGTAGGTACGTTATTCCAGCACGATGGCGCGTGAGCACACTTAACGATGTGTAAAATGTGTATTGTCATTAGAAAATTTGATTGTTAACATTACTGGCATGCGGTTCCAGCAAGACGATGCATCAACACACTTTGTTTGCGTTATGTGTAAGACAACTTTTAAACCATCAGTTTAAAGGTTGCTCCATGGGTCGTAAAGAGACAGCTTGGCCGCCAACATCTCCCGACTTGACGCCATTAGATTATTTATCAAAATCTAAAAATGATCAAAATATTCTGATATCTAGTTATATGTTTAAATATCCACAAAAATGTAAAAAGTCGGTAAATTATTACAATGTTTTTTTTATTTAACAACTGGAAATTCAGTTGAACCTCCTCTAGTTTAGAAATTCACAAAAAATGAAATTTTTTAGTTTTAAAATATTCAAATTTTTACATTCTTTCTAAAACGAAAATGCTCTTTAGTTCGACGAACACAATTTCCTTTAAGATCTTGATGTATCTTAAAAGTAAAATAAATAAACTTATCAGAATTCAACGAAACCGGCCGAAGCTCAGCGGTAAGCGCGCAGGCTACCAATGCAGCGGATCCGGGTTCGAAGGAAAACCTCTCTGGAGAAGAAGTGCATGTACTTCCTGTGGTTCGGAGCCAACGTCAAGTTGTAGGTCCTCTATGTCTGTCTGTGCACAATATCTACCTCCGCGCACCAAACACAGACATAGGAGAGGGTTCGCCAACGCCCTGTATAGGATATGACGCGAGAAGAAGAATTCAACAGTTAAATTCCACATTCCTTCAAAATTGTATGAAATTCTTATTCCCAATTTCAAAAATGAAATTAAAAAAATACGTACTATAATCAAATTTTTAAAATCTTTGCGATAAATAGCACCCACTAACCTACTTGAAAATGTATGAACTTGAAATGAGTTTATAAAGTAAAATTAAATCAAAAGTCTTGGAATTCTTCAAGATCTGATTTTTGACACGTAATCTGATTATGCAATTAGGGAATTAAAATAGGCTTGTTTTAAATTCCAAGTCCTTGACAAGTTCCTGCATAAATTTTAAAATTTTCCACTTTATAAATTCTCCAAGAATATTTAATATTAGAAATAATTTTAATAGAACGCTCCTGTGTTCTGATTTAAAATAGATTTCGCCACTTTTTCTTTACGGTTCGATTATCAACAATAATCTAAAAAAACAATTTTGAACAATTTCCTAACAAGGGCATTTAAATCTCAAAATAATTCAGAAGTTACGTACAAATGACGTGGTTTTTTAGTCGTATTTATACCGAAACTGTGAAATTACTATTATTTTCCGGAACGTTTTCGGACTCAATAGCCCGTGTTTGAACGTAATTTAAATACTTAGGTCTGGCGGTACAGCCCCGACTTTTATCCCTATTTAATAGAGGCGCTTACATCCGCTTTTATATCATGTTTCATTATTAGAAAAAGCTACATGTGTTCCTGCTCGTGGATGTGTGTGTGTGTGTGTGTATGGACATATATGCTCGTTCCCTCTTGGTAATTTGCTTTGCGTTAATGTGCTTGCTTCGGGGACTCTAATTACGTTTGTTTACGAAAATTGATGTGGAGTAAAAATGTGGAAGATATGAAAACTTCTTTTGTATAGACGTCATGTGCGGGGTGGTTATGTTAAGCTGCTACCGTAGTGTTGTTATTACGTAATGCGTTTTTGTTCATGAGCTGTGTTCGGTTAAGTTAAAGCATGTGCAGGACATGAGGACGATGACTTTTTGGGTCCGACAAAATTGGAATTTATCACTAGAAATTTTTTGGTATCATCAGGAAATTACTAACGAAAGTGCGTGCAGTTTTGTGGATAATTTTGAGCCAAGACAATCAAAAATGCAGTACCCCATCTCTCGCAAAGGTCTCTTATGCTCACCTTATCAAAATTATAAAAGAAAATTAAATGAACGCAGAATATTAGGAATGATTTAAACACGGACTGGCATAAAAGTAACAAAAGAAGTAAGAAATTATACATGCAAATGAATAGACGCAACTGCGTCGACTTTTACGACAATACCCGAACGATTTGATGTTTTACGAGGTGGTTAGCGCTTATCCCCCCGTGCGCCTGAAAAGTTGAAAAAACATTTGCCGTCAGTATGCGAAATTTTAGAAAGAAAATACCTAAAGGCTCTAATGTTCTTGGATAATTAAATGTTAGTTTTTTGATGGTAAATTTTACCATCCAACGATTACACAATTTTATTGTCAGATGAAAATTCTATCACATTTTTCTTTCAAATATTAAAAACTGATATTTTTCTTTTTTTTTTATAACCACTTAAAACAAAATTGTTCCAACAAAAAAAAACAATTTTTCTAGACAAAAAATTCTGGAAATAAAATTTTCTATATGTAATAAAGCGAGTTTCATTGTCGAAACAAATGCTTTCGTTTGGAGTTTTCTAGTAAAGTATTTTTTAAACATTTGCTAGGACAAAAAAAATTACAAATTGAGTCAGCCCCAGCCTGTTATAAAAACTAACCTTGGGGGTTTGCTTGTCGTCAAAGAACCACCAAATATACTTTTTTTATATAAAGAAACAACTTACAATGTTCCTTTGACGAAAATATGGATTTTTATTGTTAAATATTGAAAGAACCAAGTTATGTTGTATGTCAAAAACTCTAGAAGATTTTCCTTTTTTTTAATTACCTCGTAATGCGTACAGGGTGAATAAAAAGTAACGAATAATGCCTGTAACTTCGTAAAAATTTAATCTATAAAAAAACCTTAATAAAAGATGTATGATAAATTTTAGCGCATTCTTAGTCGATATTCAATTATTTATATTTGAACTTTGCACCAATCAAAATTATTTTACTTTTAATAATAAAATTTATTTCCAAAAAGATGGTTTACCCATGGGAAGTCCAATTTCACCTCTTTTAGCTAACATATTTATGGAAAATCTAGAAGATCAAATATTCGAATCAAATCAATCTGAGAAAGTTATATTTTGGTTTCGTTATGTTGATGACATTTTAGCATGTTTTAATAGTTCATTTGATTTAATTAATGAATTTTTAATTTTTATTAACAGCTTGCACCCAAACATAAAATTTACACTAGAAACTGAACAAAATAAGTCCATTAACTTTTTAGATTTAAACATAAAAATTAATTCAACTAATAAATTTGAGTACTCAGTTTATAGAAAACCTACACAAACAGACATTACAATACCACACGATTCTTGTCACCATAAAACACATAAATTAGCAGCATACAGGTCCCTGATACATAGGGTCTGACGGTCCCTTTAGATGAAATTAATTATAATAGAGAAATTTCAATTATTAAACAAATTGCATACAGTAATGGTTATAATACTAAACTTATTGATACATTAATTAAAGAAAAAGATTATAAATTAGCCATTCAAAAAATTTATCCGAATACTTCATTCGATACAATTAAATATGCTTCGATTCCATATTTTGGTGACAAATCAGAAAAAATTGCTAAAATTAAAAACAAATAAATATAAAGTAAGCTTTAAAACAACTAGGAACATCTTAAACACTTTGTTTAATGCAAAATCAAAATTTGCTAAAATCAGGCATTTACAAATTAAATTGTTCGCATTGTACTTCGGTTTATATAGGCCAGACAATTAGAAATTTTGATATTAGGTATAAAGAACACGTACATTGTTACAAATACAAGCACCCACAAAAATCCAATTACGCTAAACACTTACTAGAACAAAATCATTCAATGACATCTAATAACAATAGAAAATGTTTACACTTTTGTGGTGATAAACGTAAATTAGATATACTAGAAGCTTTTGAAATTCACAAACATTTAAAAACTGTACCGTTAATGAATGAGCAAATTGATCTCTTAAATTCTCCTCTACTGGACGTTTTGGAATGAGAAATCAAGTCATCTGCAGACGATTACCAAGATAAGTCATTATTTATATGTGCAATTATTTGGTTGCTATGGCAACCAAAATTTGATTTTTACGTGGCACTCTTAATATTTTTTTTACGTTTTGGCATTCAGTAATTATTACTCTTTTTAGTACAATTTATAGGATTACATCACAATTTTTTGAATGAAATACCACCTTTTGTAGTCAAAAATGACATATTAATTACGTCATTAAATTATGCCCTGAAATATACCGAACAACTTTTGGTAATGGCAATTGGCGCTGTTCATTATACAGGGTGTTGAAAATTACAACGATACACTCCAAGAATCGATTTCTTAGATCATTTACAGACAAAAAGTTTCCATAAACGTGACCTAAACTGCTTCTTTACGGAGTTACAGCCTCCCAAAGATGGTACAGTTTAATCACTTTCTAATTAATATCTCGGCTATCAGTTGAGATATTTGATTCAATTTTTTAGTGATTTACATTTGCACTTTTTTACGTTCAAAGTCATCTACCAAACACGGAAAGGGCAAGGCGTGCTCGATGTATCAACGTTTTTTTTTTTAAACTTAACTTTTTGTACCTTTTGACTTGATAATCTTATTCCGAATACAAAAGTATGCAAAAAGGTACTATTGGCGCAAGTCGCTGTATCCAAAGGTTTTCGTGATAATTTAATTGTGAAAAATCAAGTTGCTATGAAAGTCCGAGCGTATCCCCAAATTGCAGAAATAGTTTGTACCAACTTTGAGGGTAAGTTTAATGATGAAATGTTTTGGTAAAAATAGCTCAGTGTAGACTAGAATGTTTTGTTTTTAATTTTTTAGCCAATTTAAACAAATATATTATAATCCCTTTCTGTGTTTAATGAATTTTTTCTACATTTAGGTATGTATGTATGTAAATATGTAGTGTGTATGCACGTATACACATATATGCATACAAGTATATATAACTATTGTGTATGCCAAACACAAGCATTTGCGTATATTGGCAAGTAGTATATTTCTATTAAAATAAATTTAAGAACTTAATTAAATTTAAACTAAAATTCATAAATTTATTGAACATTAGTTTTTCAAAATAAAATTACTTACTTCTTCTGCAATGCTTTCCTATTGTTGCCCTAGGGTGTAACTTTGTAAGAAAACCTGTCAGGGCCTACATTTTTTATTGCTTTGGTGTGCAGAACTTGGCTTTAAAAGTATTTCCGCTTTTTAAAGATATACTCAGACCACCATGGCAACTCGATTTTTCACAAAAACTGAATTATTTAGAAAATTTAGATTCAGCGACTTTCTATGAAAGTACCTTTTTTGTATATTGTCTGAAAACAAAATTTTCAATTCCAAGCTAAAAACTTAGGAAGTGTGTTAAATATAGGTTAACAGATACGTCTAGCACTCCCCACAGCTGCGCCCCTGGTCATTTGAACATAAACAAGTGAAATTGTAAGTCATAACCAGTAAAACATTACAAACGCTAGTTACACTGTTCCTTTTTCACGAGGCTGTAACTCAGTAAGGAATCAGTGGTGTGCGAACTTTTTTTTAAACCCTTACCAATCACATGAAGGCCATATTTTGTTTCGTTTATCTGCTCGTCTGCGAAAATAGGGATCACTGCGGCGTGCTTACACTGGATATTAAATTAGAGAAAAAATCATTGCGTTTTTATTGCACAAACTGTAAATAATTGACTTACCTAAACTAAAAATGTAGGTCCCCCTCCCACAAGCTTGTTTTTAAATTAAAACGTTTATATAAACACCAACAGAACCTGGATCGCGTAACTAAGCCCAATTATAAAGATAAACAATCTTAAATATATTCACCTTCAATAAAGAAGGTGATTCGAGTAGAGAGGGGTGCTCTAAACAGATATTGAAGGCCACAGGCGCAAGCAGATTGTGAGGCCCTATGGCAACTAAAATGGGGTTGAAAGAGGGAAGGTGCACTTACAAAAATTCAAAATAAAGCCATTTTTCGAGTTCGTTAAGTAAATTAAAATACATAAATGTATTAATCGATTATTTAATTTTAAAAATGTCTTCTATGTATTATATCCGGATTCTTTCAAAGTGTCTAATTTGCCAGGAATACGGCTACAGCTGAGATTATGCAACCCAAGCGATGCGCGGCGGGTATTATTTTTTGAAAAAACTTACCATAAAAGCGTGAAGCGTAGCTCACAGGTTCATCTAGTATAAATATAAAAGCAATAATCATATATTATTTGGTATTAAATAATTATTAATAAATCTGACGTATTTAAAAATAAATAAAATGTATATTCAAAACCAAATTATATAAAATATAATCTTCCAAAAAAATTAACCTCATAAAGGTACCTTGCAAAAATGTAATACTTATAATTACTTGATGCGTTGGTTATTTCCCAAACAAATAAGAGTGGTGCTCTAGAGCACTGCACTGTCTCAACAGTCGTCTCCACGTGCATTTAAGCGTAGCGAGCCCCAGGCACTTGTGGCTCAGCTCGGATTTTAAAATTTGTGTAGTTAAACGTATTGCTTTCGCGCTCGTTTGCATAGATTTTGTGAACTCTTCTTCGTCTTCTTTATCTTTCACCTCTTATACCCGAAGGTGTCGAGGACAATTTCGTGAACTCGAGCAATCATATGAGCTGGGTGTGTCTAATTGGAGGAATTTGCAGTATCGATACCAAATCTTAGATTATATGCAAAACAAGAATCGACAAGGTCGTCAATGCCAGAACAACACTTGATAAGAAAGTAGATCACAATATTAATGTTACGATATTTTACGAAAATATGCGAAGAGCGCCATAGAATGTTTTGAAAACATTTTTTCATTGGATGGAAACATAATGCACTACGGGGTTTCTGAGTACATAAATATTTAGAGCAAAAAAGATTCTAATTTTGTCACTTGAAAGCTCGTAGAAGAATTGTGCAATATTTTAAAATGTACGTTAGTGATAGTAGCCTGGAGCTGCTAGTACTTCAGTACTAAAACGCGCGCGTTGTCCAAATTAATATGTTTCGAAGCGTGAAAATACGCACACTTGCATTACTTGGTTCACGTATTCAAAGGAACACTTCCAGATGTAATCCAGGATTCTATAAGCTTAGAAACAATGAGATCGGGATGAGACGAAAATGAAAGCGTCGGTGGGAACGCGGCGTATTAAATACCGGTACAATACCCGCCGTTGTTGTCGTCTCCCTTTCTCATCAGTCCAAGCGAGAGCATCCCTCCTCGTCCCTTTTGATGGATTTTGTTTTAATTTTAACCGTGCAAAGTGTAAAATGTGTAAATAGCGCTCGCTTATGACTAATTCGTCGCCATCATTTTGTAATTCGGTAGGGAATTGCAAATTCAAAGGAGAATCCATTTCCTGAAATAAATTAAAATTTGGTTTTGTAAATTATTACTTTGTGTTTTGTCCTTTTGATATAACGCCATAAATATGTAACAAAAAGAAAATGGATCTCGATTTGAATATGTATTGTGTATAACCGCCCTAGTATAAACTTATCAGAATTCAAATGAAAAGATAAGACCAAAACTCGTTTTGTACTATATTGGTTATTTTTTAAGGTTTTCCAGTTTGATTATAGAAAATTTCGTCGCGGAGCGAAAAAATGAGGGGTAATAATGCAGAAACTTGCCTGACGAACGTTTTTATCTCATCATAAAAGCTTTAAAAGCACGGCATAAGCTTAAAACTTTGTTGCATTTATTTAGTCCCCAGTCGCTAAACAAAAAATGTTTGAATTAATTAAACGTTTTCGAACTTTTCGCGTTTATCTCCGAGGTATTATTTATTTTAGTAAACTACCCTGACGAGTACACAACTTTAGCATTCCGGCCCCATTTTACTAAGCTCTGCGCCCTTTATAACAAACATAATTTGTATTTTGAGTTGCGACAGTTCGTTCTCAGTTTTAACATGCACGGGGTGGCTTTCTGCAGTAAAACATAATTATTAATTCAGTCACGGAATAAATATTAACACAAGACCAAGAACCATGTTGACTTGCGAATTATCCATTTGAATGAATTGATTACCTTCTTGCATTATTAAGTGCCCGTCCCTCTTTGACGTAGTCCTGTTAAAAACTACATTTTCTTCTCTTCTAATGTAAATTCTACACACTTGCCCCATTCTTAAATTCCTATAATTTTTTTTTGAATTATAATCAAATTACAGTATGGTTTTAAGGTACTGCAAAAGTTAGGTGAAAAGTAGACTCATCATTTTGCGAACAACTAGAATCAATGGCGGCTCGTGAGAGGGGAAGGGTTGTATACTCTATAAACTTGATAATGACAGACATGTTATCATTTCGAGTATTGGTTAAATAATTTTCCTATTGTCGCAGCAAGAACAATTAATACGCAATATTTTTCTGGAAGCTTTTTGTATTTTACAATTTCCATGAACGCTTCCCCTAAATCATGATCAAAAATTCACTAAAATCTTATACGAAATCTAAAGAAAACACCAGCAGCATGTAAAAATATTACAACCAGGCCGAATTTCAATGTTTTTTTAATGTATAAAAGTGATAAAGTATTGTGGGTTGCCTACACGTCCAAATCCGTCTGTCCGTCATTTTATAAACAAGACAAATCACCCACTAAATCGTTAGACATTTAATATCAGCATACGTGTAATATTTAAAAAACTAAAATTTATTTAAAAATTAATTTATAGTTTTTGTGGCAGTTTTCTTGTTGGTTAAAATAGTGTGAAGAATATCCGAAAATAATTAAACCACAGTTTTTAAAATTTTACCTCATACAAAGCAAAACATTAAATTTCTACGCAAAACCTAATTCCAATGCAAAACTTCCAAAAATGATGTAAGCTAAAAATCCGGTGTTCGAGTTTACCCAGATTTAGTGTTTTCGGATTTAGAATTATATATTTTGATCCGGATTTCGGATTAGGCATTGCGATGCGAATTTCGGATTTTCTGTACAGATCAGTTATACCGTAATTTTTTTCGATCCGGATCTTGGATTATGCAATAAATATTTAGAAGGATTTTTTGATAGCTGATATCCGGAATGGTTTAAGGTGAAAATCCGATTATCAGATTTATATTTCCCATTTTTTAACCTAATCGGGATATCAGGTTCTTATTTTCGACCGAAATTGTGGATTGCGCGAGGAATATTTTGTCAAATGAATACAGACTGTAGATTTATGGATTTATTTGAAAATCGAATGTAGTCATAGGTAACTTTCGGAGAAATTCGGATACCGGACAACGGAGTTTGGGATAAAACCGGATAGCGGATTCGCAGATCAGATTTCAGTTATTTACGGATATCAGATTTCTGCGATAAATCCGGATGTCGAATTTTTCAATAAACCCGACCAACAAATCTTTCAGATAAATTCGGATATCAGAATTTCGGTAAAATCCGGATATCGGATTTTTGCAAAAATTTGGATAGCGGCTTCGCAAGACAGATTTCAGATAAATTACGACATCAAATTTTTCGAATAAATCCGAATATCGCATTTTTTCAATAAACCTGCACATCAGATTTTTCGGATAAATCCGGATTATCAGAATTT
The DNA here is from genome assembly GCA_958336395.1 of Ctenicera cuprea. Taxonomy (NCBI): domain Eukaryota; kingdom Metazoa; phylum Arthropoda; class Insecta; order Coleoptera; family Elateridae; genus Ctenicera; species Ctenicera cuprea. Next base: position 11,460,792 of record OY284495.1, on the reverse strand, counting down.
CGGATATCAGATTTTTCTATAAACACGGAGAACGGAGTTTCGGATTAATCAGAATAGCGGATTCGCAGGACATATTTCAGGTATTTTCGGATATCAAATTTCTGCGATAAATCCGGATATCAAATTTTTCTATACACAATTATTTGGATAAATTGGGATATCAGAATTTCCGATAAATCTGGATATCGGATTTTTGCAGAAATTCGGATAGATAGAGATAAAATATCGCATTTTTTCGATATACACGGACATCAGATTTTTCGGATAACTCCGGATATCAGAATTTCGGATAAATTCGGATCTCGGATATTAGACTTTTCGGATAAATCCGTATATTGGATTTATTGCATAGCCCTGACATCGGGCTTTTCCGATAAATCCGATAAATAAAATGGATAGCAGATTCACGATACGAATTTCAGATACTTCCGTATTTCAAATTTCTCGGGATAATCTGGATATCGGATTTTTGCAGAAGTTCAGATATATAGAATAAAGAGATAGCATATCGCATTTTTTTCGATAAACACGGACATCAGATTTTTCGGATAACTCCGGATATCAGAATTTCGGATAAATTCGGATCTCGGATATTGATATTTCCGGATATTAGACTTTTCGGATAAATCTGTATATTGGATTTATTGCATAGCCCTGACATCGGGCTTTTCCGATAAATCCGATAAATAAAATGGATAGCAGATTCACGATACGAATTTCGGATATTTCCGGATTTCAAATTTCTCGGATAAATCTGGATATCGGATAGCGGAGTGACAATACGAATTTTATCAGGATAATAAAAATCTGACGGATTGTAGATTATCCGGATAACGAATAATTTAATATTCGAAATCCGGGTTTGAAACTGTAACGGATTTGACAGCACTGGTATGAAAGGTCTTAATGCTGTCAATTTAAGGGTGCTTTGCGAGTCGTTTCGAACTAATCAAACTCAATCACTGGACAATTAAGATCAAACAAGTGCGATAAAAACGCTTGTGATGAAACACTATAATAATCATCCATAATGCACACAAATACACACATACACCCACACGGCAAACATTTGCATCAGTAGCATGAATGAATAATATAGTTACTTCCACTTGCATTATTCATAAAATCATTAACTAATTCTCGCGTCTCAACGCCTACTTGTTATGCACGGTCGGCTTCTAAAGCTCGAACAGAGCAAAATTACAGTGGAATATTTTAAACGCGCAAAATTACAACAAAATATTGTATTTGGGGGCTAGGAATGAGAAGGCAGGGCAGAGGGCGCGAGCGCGAACTAGCTGTGCGTGTTTTATTTGACAAAGTAACGGAAAATAAAACAGAAATTCGCGCGTGGAAAAGATCCTTTTGAAAAGTCCCCATGATATGTATGCGCAGAATTTTTCAGTATTAAACTCACGAAATGCATGAATTAGGAAGGCGGAGAAAGTTAACAATTTTTAAATTCGTTTTAGCGCCGAGCGCGAGGAAGGCAGGTGTTGTTTGTATTTCATAACCTCCGGGATCCGCTAAATAAACTTAAAATCAACAGAAAGCTGCTTCTCGTCTTAGCAAAAAAGGCGATTGAACTTTCATTATAATACGGCTATTTACTTTAGCGCTTAGGGGATCGAGCGTTTTATTAATCAGGAAACGATTTAAAGTTTGCCATGCAACTTTTTGATACCTTCATATTGAAAACACCGGAATATTTATTAGGAAACTTACTTTACCCGAGCCCTCCTCTGCATTTAAATCTCTTTAAATTTCTTTCCGTTGCAACATCTGACGATCGCCCTTATTATGAAAGCCCTACAAATTTTCAATTACCGGAAATATACGAGATGAAAATAAATTTGTTGGAATTTTCTTTTACGCCATGCTACTTGAAAAATCTACTCCGTTTATGACCCATTTTATTTACATTTTATGGCGTCTGTGTGCGTCCTCATACAAAACTATTATTTTATTTTTTATTCTTCATAAGACCGTTTTATTTGTCAGAAAACGATAGCAAAAATTAAGTGCGTAAGTAAGCAACTGGTATAGCAATCGAATAGCATTTAGTATAACAATAAAATTGTTTGCTAATGCACGTAGAACATCCACATTAATATTGTCCGTGATAAAATTATTTATTGTAATATAAAGCTTTTCAGTAGCTTGTCCCTTTAAGATATTCCCAATAAAAAATATTATTGCAGGGGTTTAGGTCAGAGGAGTTAGGTGGCCAAAAATTCCTGTTAACAGACAAACGTTGTTAATAAAACTGCATCTTACAATTTCCAATTTTGGTGTTTTTAACATTTTATTATCAATGATTAGTTCACACATTTGGCTAGGTTGCTTCGTCACTTTTTCTTGTACAAAATACTCGAGCCTGTGAATAGTTAGGTCTGACGATAGCTGTTTGGTTTCACCGGTTTTCATGTTCTATTTATGCGGATACCAAATGAAATGTTTTTATATTTTATATGTAAATGATGATAAACAGCTAAATTTTTATATTTCCGACTTTCTAGACCCCTAATTTACAACCAACAACTTGAGCTATCAAATTCAGATAAACAAAACTTTTAAATTAGTTCAAAATAAAAAGAGAAACCTTAGATATTTTTAAAATCTTAATGTAAGAGTAACATAATCCTTTAAAACGCAAGAGAAAGTTAAGGAAATTCAAGAAGAAATCTGCAAAGTGCAGCGGGTAATCCAGTAATTATTCCAAGGTTATAAATGAAGTAATTTATTTGTCATAGGCGTGGCGTATGAAAATGTTGTGTGCAAAATTCAGTCTCACCTGTAATTAAGCAAATTTAATATAAATTGGATGAAACGGAGCGAGTATTAATCAGCTATGACATGTGAAAAATTGTTCAATTAGAGTGATTGGAGTTTATTTAGCGAAAAAAAACAAACTTTGTGAACGTTTCAATAATTTAATTTAAACAAAAAAAAACTCAGCAAAGTTTGTGTCAGTTTCGGTTACAAGAACAAGAAGACAAAGAGATCAAGAAATCTGCTATGATTAAATGTTGGGGGAAAAATTTAGTTCAAAAAGAATTTTTTACAGTCAATTAAGGACAAAATGGAAGAAATATGACGGAGGCGTTTCATTTGAGTTAAAAGGTGGAATATTACTGAAACGTTCATAAAATTCTGGCTGGCTTTTCAATTAGGTAAATTTGAAATAAAGTGGATGAAAAATTGCGAAAATGCAAATGCCTCCCTGTATAAATGACAGAACCCATAAACGTAGTATTTTGATAAAGTGTCACACGCTATTATTGCTATATAAAATATCCAAGTTCTCTTGGAAGCGGAGTTGAATTTAAACTGACTCAAATAAAGTATTTAGGTAGCAAGAGTTAATAACAAACTTTCCTGCTACGTCGCGGGCAGCAGGAGATAAACGGAGTAGGCTTGTTATATGGCGAGTGAGAGAGTCGTAAAAAGTGGTGAAAATGTAGCCAAGACAAGTTTTGGAACATATTTTAGACATTCTGGACTCGTATTTTCGTACCTCTGCGACCCCAAAAACATCAATGCTCGTTTCCTCCAACGACTTGGGGAGCTTATTGATCGGGAAAGCTCGGATCGGCTCGGAAAATGACGAAAAAGCTCGCTTCCGCTTGGAGCTTTCGCATTTACCGCTACCTAAGCGGTGCTCTATGTTGATATTCTATTGACGGTTTTCCCACGACGCGAAAACTTAACCAACAATGACATCTTAAAACCCCAAAACCTTCAAAACCGGCACGGCAAAACAACAATTAAAAGTTTCAAAGTGGCACCACTAGTTCCGTTCCGAAAATAGATACAATACGAGCAGCAGAAGAGAATTTGGAACGTTTAGGGGCTAGTAATAAAATTCCTGTGTTGTAACAATGGGCAGAAGTTGATTTATGTTGCCAGAAAATTAATTAAAACGTTAGAGTAAATTCTCGTGATTAAAAAATACATCATATAACTTAGGAAACGTATGTTCTATTTTAATTCCCCACTCTTATATGTCGTCCTCAATTTACGAGCACGAAAATTCCAGAATCTGTCACTGTGCCCTTGCGCCCTCAGCTGAATAAAAATAAATGCTTTATTAATAACACGCACAGGATGCTCCGCAAAGCTAAAGAAATCCTGCACAGATCCACCAGGCCATGTTCTATCAAATCACCAACATCCATTTTTCATTGTATACAAAGAAATACCGCACGCACTAAGCGCTTCCGCATACGTATACGACGAGGAAACATGCCAAGCGTTTACAGTTCTACTGCTGTTAGTTGGATAACAATAACCACCCTTTGTTTATTCAATGTCAGTATATCGCTCATAAATTATTCAGAAACAAATAGCAGGAATTTGTCCGGATTTAAATTACAGTACATCAAATAACAATAAAACACTTATGAAAGCGAGAAACACACCACAGAACAGAAGTAGAAGCAAAGACGTGGAGATTTTTGAATCCTGAGGGAGTTCAAGGTGGCCGTTCAATAACTAACAGAGAAAACCAAGAAACTCCAAAATCCTAATGGAATATACACCTTTCGGAGGTTCTTCCAAAGGTTTAAGGAGAGATTTGATTTTTTGTCGAGAGTTTTGGGCTCTGTAAGTTAATGTCGATAGTTACTAATAAATTCTGATAAGAAATTTAAATTTTAAAGTTTAAACGTATAAATTCTACCATAAATGGAATATTTTTAGTCTATAAAAATGCTGGATACAAAATATTTAATACACAGTGGCTAGGAAAACCCCGGCCACTTTTCTTGCAGCGGTCAAGAGATGGCGCTTTAGTAAAGAAAAATTAAATTAAAATACTGGCAACAACGCAGAATCCAAGACGTTTAGTTATTAAATACGCCCCATATTAAATCAAAACAACTAAAACGTCTTGGATTCTCCGTTGTTGCCAGTATTTTAATTTTATTTTTCTTTACTAAAGCGCCATCTCTTGACCGCCGCAAGAAAAGTGGCCGGGGTTTTCCTAGCCACTCTGTGTAATGAAAAATCTGCTTCATGATAAAACAAAATAAAGTTGTGACAAATTTATAGGAAAATATTAAAACTCATATTAAAAAACAAAAAACTGTTTGGAATTATCCATAAAATTAGAAAAACGCCCCCTCTCCTCAACACTTTTCATTTTCTTTTCCCACATTAACTTTTTTTTGCATTTCTTCCCATTCCAAATCATACACTCCACAAATTTTTCTCCCCTGTCTCCCTCTCTTTTTCCCTTGTCCTCCTCTACACCTTTTCTCACTTTATTTACCGTCCCTGACTTCGTTACGCTATCTGTTCCTACTACTCTATCCATTTTTTCTCCCAATTTTCTTAAAAACAAAAATTGTTTAGAATGCACCACCACTTTTTGTCCTCCTCTCCCTTCTCCCTCTCGTGTTTTATTTTACAGCATTCTCTACTTCCCTTCTCGCTATATTTTCCTTCCCTTACTCCGCAACTTTATCTTGCAATTACCCCTTCTGTCTATTAATCTACCGCCCGTTAAAAATGGTTCAAATTGCACTACCACTTTTTCTGCTACGTCTTCTTTCTCTTTCCCCATTTTCCCCACCCTTTTCTACTGCCTTTATCTCTATAATTTCTCTCCGCGGCTCCGCAAGTATATTCTACAATTACTCATTTCTTCCCTACGGATCTACCAGCTCCTACTACTATTTAAAATTATTCAAGTTGCACCATAGCTTGTTCTCCTCCGTCTCCCTTCTCCTTCTTTTTGTTTTCACATGCCGTTGTCTACTCCCCTTATCATTAAACATTTTCTCCCTGACTACGCAACGCTATCCTACAATTACCCCTTCTGCCTATTAATTTACCCAACATTAAAAGTCGTTCACGCCGCACTATCACTTTTTCTCCTAAGTCTCGCTTCTCCTTCTCTATTTTTCTCTCACGCTGCTCTATCCCCTTCTCTTTATGATTTGCCTCCGCAACTCCGCAAGTATATCCTACAATTACCCCTTTCTTTTCCTTTGTTCTATCTACCAGCCTCCTACCACTGTTGAAAACGATCCGACTGCACCACCACTTTTCTCCTCGGTTACCATTCTTCCTTTCTTTTGTGCTCACGCCCTTCTCTCTATACTATCCCTTTTAGACTTAGCAACTCTATCCTACAATTACTCACTTTCTCTACCTAATAATCAACCCACGCCCATCAAAAGTTGTTCTAACGGCACCACCGCTTGTTTTCCTCCGTCTTCCTTCTCATTTTCTTTTTCTTTTCTCACGCCGTTGTCTACTCCCCTTATCATTAAACATTTTCTCCCTGACTACGCAACGCTATCCTACAATTACCCCTTCTGTCTATTAATCTACCCAAATTAAAAGTCGTTTAGGCCGCACTATCACTTTTTCTCTTACGTCTTTCTTCTCCTTCTCTATTTTTTCCCACGCTTCTCTATCCTCTTCTCTTTATAATTTCCCTCCGCAATTCCGCCGCTATATCCTACAATTACCCATTTTTTTCCGTATGAATCTACCAGCCTCCTACCACTATTAAAAACGGTCCGACTGCACCACCAGTTTTCTCCTCCGTTACCATTCTTCCTCTTTTTTTTTTGCTCACGCCCTTCTCTCTATACTATCCCTTTTAGACTCAGCAACTCTATCCTACAATTACTCACTTTCTCTACTTAATAATCAACCCACGCCCATCAAAAGTTGTTCCAACGGCACCACTTTTCTCCCACGTCTCCTTTATTCTCCCCTATTTTTCTCTTACCCTTCTATGCTATTTTTTTCCAAATTTGCAACTATACCCTACAATTATCCCGCTTTTTTCCTTATTAATCTTATTGCCCTTTGTCCCACCACTGTTAAAAATCATTCAGGCTGCACCACCACTGATTCTTCTCTGTCTCCGTTGCCCCTTTCTTTTTACTCTCTCTTTACTTTTCTCCCCTCTGTCTCCCTATGAATCCACCAGTATTTTCTCCCATCCCCATTATAAAAATCGTTCAGGCCGAACCACTGTTTTTCCTCCTTGGTGCCTCACGAGCTTCTCTACTTCCATCTCTGTATACTTTACGTGCCTGACTGTGCAACTTTATCCTACCATTGCTCTCTTTCTCTTCCTATGAATCCACGCGCCTTTTCTTCCATCCACATTAAAAATTATTGAAACTGCACTACTACTCCCACCCCTGTCACGCTACTTCCACTATTTTATTTCTCATGCTTTCCTCTAGTACCCTCTTTTTAGATTTTCCCTCCCTAACTCTGGATTTGTCTAGGATCATCACCCCTTTCTCTCCTTATGTATCAGTCCTTTTCCCCTACTCCGACTTTAAATGGTTTCTACGCTACCTTCTTTTCTCGTTTACGTCAATTTAAAAAAATAAACAAATGCGAACTATTTTAAATACTAAACACCTCGTAAAAACAAGAAAAAAATTAATTTAAAATAAAATTAATTTCTTCTAAATTAATTTTAATTTTTTAACGGAGCCGGTACAAAACTTTTTCCTAGAATTAAAATTCGTTTCATGTTTTAAAAGTTAGAACTTCTTTTCTAAGATATAGTATTAGCATATTTAAGTCCTGAATATTTAAATACACAGTTACAGAACTGCATTTAAAATAGTTTTCTACTGTTAGTAAATTAATTAAATAATAGAACTTCAAAGCGCTCATTAGCATAAAATTTTTTGTTCTGATTTTTTTCTACCTTTTAATGAAAATATCACACCATAATTTTTAGATCTTTTTTTATGAAAGAGATCTCAACATTTTAACGAGCCGAAAGCGATACCTTGATACTTTGCATAATCAGACTAATAAAATTTCTCAATTTTTGGTTTATTCTGAAACCCCAAACTGAAATCTAATTTATTTGAGAAAAGTTAAATTTTTTTAGCTGATTTTACCTGAAGTATCTGAAAACATTAAAACGCCCTAGAATTTTTGGGATGTTATTAACCTACGATCGACCTTATTAAATTTTCACGGAATAACTGTTCCATGTTGAAGAAAGAACCTTTATTGGTTTTTTTAATGACATTTAATTAGCCCAATTTGAATAATCATCGACAAAATTAGAAAACGTCGCCGTATCTTCCAATAATATCCTAAAGCTATAAGTCTGTCAGTGACTTTTCAACTTTTCAAGTTTTGTGTGTATGGGGGTCTCCTGGGTCGTGTTCGCCTTTTGCTTCCTTCTTCTTCACGGATCGTTGTACATGAGTATCTACAATCCAATCTCGACTTCCGACGATAATGTAGTAGTCCCCGTAGTAGTAGCTCCGGGAAAAGCTTACTGTTAATGATTTTATAACCGCATCTCATGGTTACAACATCGAATTTAATCTGATAATCGCTTCAAAGATGCAATTCATAACTGGCTCGGTCGCTTCTGGTTCTCCCGTCTCGCTTTTTCGCGCCGATTCAGGTGGGAAAGTTAAACGAAGACGGGGGAGTATGTGGAGATCACAAAGTGTACCACCCTGCAAACATGTAATCGTCGCCGTAGGGCGCGTTTACATCGCTCCTACAAAAGCGATTCTCTACCGCTATAACGTTAATGATCATTTGTTTGTACTTGGAAGGAAGATCCCCGGGGGTTGGTTGTAAATTCTGTAGTGCAACTCTTTCACGAGCAGTCGTAAACTTTAAAATTACACTCGAGTCGAGCCTTCACTCCTCTTGGCTCCTTGAATTGTCCTTCAATTAGTGACCCGGATGCTACTTGCAGTTCGCTGCCAAATTTCGTTGGGTTAGTGGCAATTTTCACCGGCGGAGGACGAGGTCCTCAGTTATTTGGTAATTTACTACACGACATAATAAAATTATATGACGCCCCGAGCTCTAGCGCTAATTTTTAACTGTCGCGAAATAACACTCCTGACAATTACGACTGCATTGACCTCTTGATGTGGAAAAAATCGTTAGTCGTAACGATAACAATAAGACTAAACATCCTTCCATCAAGACAAACATCAAGAACTTCAATTGTAATTGATATTACAACAAAATTTTCTTCTTTGCAGCTCGAGTTTTATTGGTCATCAACTTATAAAATGCCTCGGATTCCTTCGAGCACAATTAAATTACCCGTTAAAGGAAAAATGTTGTTCCCGACCTTACGGATTTCCATTTATTCGAAAATTTCATAAGACTAGCTGCTAAATACGTGTAATACCTTTGGCATTTGCGTTACGCCCGGCATTCCAAATATCACCGCGAACTACACAAAGATTGCTCGACTACTGAATTTCTGACGAGGTTTGGTGTTGTTAGAAGGTTGAATATTTTCTGTGTTGTTAATATCAGAGGGATCGTTTTCAAGGTGCCTTAATTGCGGTGGATAAATGCCTGAACCTATTCGAAAAATTTGTCGCATGAAATTCGGAAAATTTTAGGTTTATCGCAGAATTTATTTAGAACTATTTTTGGGTTATTCGTGAGTTGAAAGGTGAGGATTTGTATTGAACTAAATGTACCAAAAATGGAGAAATAATTATTTAATGTTCGATTTACAGTAATTGTTATTGGTAGTAATTACAACTCGTTAAAGATATTTTCAAGTTGAATTTAATAGAACCTAACTATAGTAATGGTATGAGCAGTAAAAAACACTAATCTTTCATTAACTGTTAATAAATAAAGTTGTTCGGTAAGTGGAACATTCTTTAATAATTTCCTATAATTAGTCATCGAAGTACTTAATGCTGAGTAGTAATATTTAACGATTTACTTTTCCTATAATTAAATCGTTTCCTCTGAAACATCGGAAGAATGCTGAGCTGCGTTAAGTTCCGAGTCGTCTTTCCGTTAAACCAATAGAGTGAGGTAACCTCGCAACAGAACGCTTGTTGCAAGGCTAGTGGAAACCGACAATTTTGTTTTTCACACAGATAGAAATAAAATACCACCAAAGACCTCAGAATAAAATACATTAAGCAAAAAACCTTAAAATAAAAAAATTTACCCAACCCCTATATTATTCTCTAAATGTTTTTATTACCCCCCCCCCCCCCCCCATAATGAATTTTTATATTCTAAATTACAAAAACTCATAGAAGTTGACAAAGAGAAACTTAGGGATTGGAAAAAAGCCAAATAATAGCCACTTTTATTATTCGTAATTTATTATTAATTGTGTTGCCAATTTTTAAGAATTGTTTTTAATATCTAACTTTTTGAAAATTCTTTACAATAACACTGTATGCCCTAAGGTTTATACAATACTACATTTTATGGCTACCTGACAGCCGGCGTTTGAAGAAACAGACGTTAAAGCAAAAATTTTCACAAAATCATAGCTACTGCCATTTTAATGCGAGAGACTTTGAAAAAATTGCTTTCGATTTGTATTAGCCGCTTCTATCAGATAACGATGCTACTAAAAAAACCTTTACACAACTGTTTTTTGGGTTCCTATTTCCTAGAGGTCCTCAACATGTAACTTCTTCAAAATCTAGGAAACGAATTTTGTCTCGACCACAATACTTCCCCATATCGAAAGTGACAAAAAGCAAAAATGTCATTAATGTTAATCCTCGTTAGTTTAATATCCGCCCCCCTTTATTAAATGTAGCGACATTAATTTAAAAATTTCATAAAGGTCGTCACAGAGATACTTTGGGGTTGTGAAAAAACGAGAAAAATCTTCGCAATTTTTATAGTTATTTTAAAATTTCCTTTGGTAACATTGTGCCCCCGTTACGACCTGAAATTTTATGGAAATCTGACAACTCGTTTTTGAGTAACCAGGAGTTGGAGTAAAATTTAAAAAAAATCGTAGCTGTCGCCATTTTAAAGCTAGAGTGTTTGCAAAATAAGTAACAGATTTGTATTAAACAAAGATACTAAAAGAACTCCAAACCGAGCTTTAGTTTTACTAATATTTCAACAAAGCTGTTTGCAAGAATAACAAAAGTGAGCGCATTCATTATAAAACCTCAATGTTTGACAAACACTTTGACTTTAAAACCAATTCGAGGGTTTTACATTGTGAATACTTTGTTCTAAATAACCAACAGTTTTTAATAATTACACAATTAATTGTTTTTAAATTTTATTACTATTATTAAATATTAGCATTCTATACAGCACAACTTAGTAAAAATCAAAGTAAATTCGTAAAATCAAGGCAAGACCTTATATGCGCAATACTTCTGCCGCCGAGTATGGTTTGTAAATGAAATCTAGCATGCCGGTTTTGTTTTGAATCGAAAACTGTACTGGTCCGATTGATATCAGTACATACAAACACGCGCCTTATATAATAGACGCGTGCAGTTGTGGCTTCTAGTAGGGGAGGCCCATCCTAACAAAGGTGAGAAGTGAGGAGACAGATGGAAGGGATCCGGATTTATTATATAGACTAGCAGAACCCATGGGTTACGCCCCCTGCTTTTTTTAACTTTATACCAGGCGGGCGCGTATTGGGAATGAGCGCTACTACCGGAAAAAAACCAACAGCCGTGGAAAACAGTTTTAAGAAAAAATCACCCCCTTAAAAAGCAGGTTGAACATTTCCTCATTTCAATGTCAATGTTTCAAATGGAAGTAATAAATACGTACTAAAAAATTAGGTTCTAATGCATTTGCATACAATTACAATTCGTGAAATTATATGTATTAGCGGGTTGTTGTTTCCGAGGGATGGTTCTACCGCAGGTGGTTTTACCGTAGCTTTTTATCAGTCGAATTTTGTAGGCTGGTGTTTGCTGTGGGCGCGGTTGTGTTGCGATGTTGAGTTTATTGTCGCAATGAAGTGTCAGTAGATTGTTATGCAATAATACAAACAAATATTTTACATAAAGGGTGCGTGTTTGTATGGAATATTATAGCGATCCACTGTACAAAGATAAATGGTGTTTATATATGGGCCGCTTAAATATGTGGGGTACGGTAGGAAAGGCCCCATACCACTAAAAATTACGACAGCGGAAAGGATACGGATTTAATACATAGGTAACACAAATTTTCTTATAGTACATCCTTGTTTTTCGAGCCAACTGTTAACCAATAAAATAATTTTGCGTTAAAATTTTAGTTCAATGAAAACTTCCGTCCTTATTTATTATTTCTGTGTTCATTAAATCTAAAAGCTTTTCTAAAAAACAACTCCAACTAGAAACTAAAACCTATTTGCATAGGATTCATTAAGGTTTACATAACTCTGAATTTCGTTTATTTAAAACGAACTCTTTATGTTCGTTAGCATTAAAGGAACGGAGCAACATTACGGTAATTAGAGATCTACATTTAACTTTTCAAATCAATTTTTCTACTTCAGTTGAACATGAAAAGCCGCGCTTTTAACTAAAACATAACATTTAATAGCCGTGCGCATTCGGAGCTCTTTGCGATTGAATATTTCCTTTAAGGATTTCCGCTACGTTTACGAATATTATTATTTAAAACTACAAACGACGATGGGCTTATGATTTTCCCTTCCCATAAGGTTTTTTTTAATGAAAAATAAGGCTCGGTTGTAATTCGAAGCAATTCACGTCCACGCAAACAGCGAAATTAGGCTGACGTACGCTACACAACGGCAAATCTTGAATATTTTATGGACAGTAAAGCAAACACATTAAAAAGTAGTTAATATTTAGGGTAACTAAATTACACCACGACGAGAATTGCATCGACTCTTCACTTGTGATTTTTTTAATCGTAAACAACGGCTCTGCCGTCTGGGCTACCGAGTTAATCAACTACAAGATAAACATGTTGACTAGCTATTTTAATATTTCAATAATGATACTCGGCCGATCGGAAAATTGTGGGTAAATAATAAATAGTTTTTTCTTTCTTAACGTTATGTTCGAATACATAATTAAATAGCTGTTTGTTTAATACTACGGTATTAAGGTGGAACGGTACATAAATCATTTTGTCAGTTAAATAGAATTTTACAGGATTGGGGGATTTACACGTAAAAGCGATGGTTAAAGTCCAGCCGTAGATTTGTTAGTCGAGAGCTCGGCGACCCCGGTTCGATTCCGAAGACACGTAATCAGTACAGCTTGTAGTGGGGTCTGTAAAGAGATTTTAGTGCTTGCCGTATCTCAGGTACCTATTTTGCACACGGAACTTTAACACCGGGACCTTGGTGTCGAAACTTTACCGCGGGGAATTTTGTGTCGAACAAACAGGTCACCTGATAATAAGGAACCGACTAGATGCGAATAAAACCGACTAAATAACAGTAACAGGTTTCTTATTAATAAGTCACCTGTTTGTCCAGCACAAGATTCCTCGCGGTGTTTAGACACTAAAATCCCGTCGGCACAGTAGGTACCTGAGACACGGCCGGCAGTAAAATCCCCTTAATACATCTTACTGCTTCTAATGGCTTAGAATCTATTTGAATCTCCAGGTGCCCCTTATGTAAACATTACAGTTACGCACAAACTACATAAAACTGAGAAGAGCCCCAAAGGGCGTAGTTGTAAAAATGGGCATACATAATTTAATGAGCTCCAAATCGTTCAGTTTTTAGAAACGAACATTTTTATGCCATAAAAAATTTATTGAAAACATTTTGTGGTAATGTTTTTTTAGAGGAATTACTTAAATTTATTTTAGAATTCTACAAAATTTCTCCAAGATACTTTAAATGATCTCCTTTCTCAGTCATGTTTCCAATTTTTTTTTGGGCTTAGTATTTCGTGTTTACCATAAATACATTTTAATGTAGATTCTTCTAACAATACCCGTTAAGGAAAGTTTCTAAGGGTGATCCTTTCTGTTCCTGACATAATCACAAGATAACATCTCCCGGCGCAGTCGTCCCCTAAGTAATTTCGATGGTGCGGTGATGCATTTTCAATTTGCTCTCAGTTTTAAGCTTATGAGTTCGCTAAATAGAATCGTTCCTTCCGATGGCGTATCATCAGAGCGGGCCAAAGCATCAAAAGATCGATTACCGAAACTCGCCCCTATTATTGTGAATAATAAATTGGATTCCTTAATTTAGGAAGTCATCAGATGTTAGAATTCACATTCGACGAACCGCTAACACAAGCATAGATATCGGCTTATCGATTCTTCATTAACGGTGCGTACCTCAATTATTTATTCATCCTATTTTTCAGCCGTTTGAAGTAGGCCGTGTTTGGCAATCGCAGGGGATCCCCCTAGCATTTTATGCATTTTTGTTTATTGCAATTTGCATACATTACGCCATTCGATAACGTCCATTTAGATCTGAATCCCCGACACATGCTCGAAAAACACCGGAATGAGGAAAACCGCGTCCCAAGAGAACGCGCTTGAAAATAGGTTTTTTTAGGAAGTTTCGGTCGCATATATAATTAAGCAACTCGTACCGAAAAAAAATGTGTACGTTTCAAGCTGACATTACGTGAGGGTTTAACGATATCTCGATGCGTTCTAGGGTTAGTACAGGTTGATAAGGTATAATAACCTCATTTACGTTAATCCGTTTTGATGTATGTATTTGATGGCCTTAGAATTTTGAATCTTGGAAAACTTATTTCGCACGTGTTGTTTTTATATTCTTGCATAAGGAGGTACGCTATACATATAATACCGAAAACGTTGTAGTCACAGATTGTATTATTATTATATATTTTAATATATAAAAAAAGGGTGTCGGTAATTAGATATAGGAGCACAAATAAATAACATATAATTCATCAATGTCATGCCCTCGACCATCCTTGATCCGCATTCTACAATGTCTAAACAGATTTACTATAAAAATAGAAGCAATAATGCAGGTTTAATTATATTATAAGTTGCTATGCCACGGCGACTTCCGCTTCATAAATATTAAATATCTTTGCATTAGGCAGGCGCAACGGCGACTTCTGTTTTATATTAAATTCCCTCTCGTCTGTAGATTTTTGTTGATATTGCGACGCAACGACACTTGAAAAAAGGTATAAATCACACGCATTTGCACGGGAAAGTCAGTTATTTCCTAAGCTCAAGTCGAAGCAATGCTGCAGCTTATGCAAGAGTTCCAGGTTGCTTCTGGATCAAATTAACGAACAATGCGAAGGCAAACAACACCACGAGCCCCTTCAAGAGCAAAAGCAGTGAATACATCAGGTTCCTGTGCAATTTCCCCGGCACCACGATCCACTTCAAAATCGAAGGAGCGACTACAGCAGGTCTCGCCGTCTCGACAAAGTCTGTTAGAACGGCAAGCTCCTTCTCAAACAAAGCATTGCCCCATTGGTAATTTATTGTGTTAAATACAAAAAACGTATTCATTTTTCAATTATAGTTTTGCCAAAATTCCTGTTGAATACAAATATCAAATTGAATTAATTAAGAAATTCCATTCCTTTGTCGGTTTGAAGATTTTTATCTTAGAAAGCTGATGCTGATTCTTGATGTACACGTCATCTAATAAAACTTATACGTCATCTAACTAAAAGCATAGAACAAAATGATTGTAATGCAACACAAAAATCGTTAACATAATTTTAAAAACAACTATGATTTTGCCAAAGTTTTGCGAATTCCTCTTTCATAGAAACAGTTAAAATAGGAAATTTATTATCAAATTCTATTCTATTGTCAGATTGGGGATTTTGGTCTAAAAAAGCTGATGCTGATTATTTATTGTCACGTCATCTAACAAAACTAATGGTTCACCTAACTAAAAGCGTAAAAAGAAATGAATGTGACGCAACACAAAAATCGTAAAGATAATTTTGAATCAACTGTAATTTTGCCAAATTCCTGATTAATTCCAAACAATTAAAATATGATATTTATTAACAAATTCTATTCCTTTATCAGTTTGAAGATTTTGATCTAAAAAAGCTGATGCTGATTATGATGTTTCGTCATCTAACAAAACTAATTTGTCATCTTACTAAAAGCGAAAAAGAAATAAATGTGATGCAACATCAAAATCGTAAAGACTATTTTAAATAAAAAAAGGTAGTTTTGCTAAATTCTTGCGAATTCCTCTTTAATTAGAAACAACAAAAGCATCAAATGTATTAACAAATTCTATTCCCTTGTCAGTTTGAATATTATGATCTTAAAATACTAATATAATTCTAAAAAATATGTTTGATAACTGTATAGACAGTTATTACTACTTTTCACGATAATACTAGAAATTTATTTCGTAACTTCTGTTAAGTGAGTTTAATTATCCTCAGCACAGGAAAACTACCACTAAATAATTTAACCAAAGGTGCAAAAACGTCGCGTGCTTATGTGTATCGTTTTCGTGAATGTCGGAGAAATTGTCATTCGTTTGTTGGAAGAAATTGTTACCAAAGCTCTTGGCTAATAATTAATTAAAGCTGTTGCATGCACAAGTACACGTTAACGCTTAAAACGAAACGAGTTCAGGGCAAAAAATAAACAAAAATGTTTATTGAATATTTAATATTACCTAAACATGCTTTAAATAACAAAACAATTAAAGAAAATTAATTCCCATCGCAATTTGCAATTGTCAAGTTAAGTGTTTCAAAAATAATGGCCTATAAATAAATTTTACAGCTCAGGAAAAACATTTTCAAAGTAACATTAACATATCTAAAGCGTTACGTGTATTTTATTGTCAAGAACTACAGCCGTTTACGATGCTGAAGAAAACAATAGCTTTAAAGGCTTCAGGCAACATTGTAGGTAACAACTATTGCTTTTAAGAAATAATACCTTTCCCGCTTGTGTTTGTCGATACAAGAAAGAAAAACATTTTTATTTTGTTTTGCGTTTCCGTAGCTACACTTACATGAAATACTTCTGGTAAAACTTGGTGTATTTGTCGCAGTTAAATTTCAGTGCTACACCTACAATTTATATCCGCTTCGACTATAAGAAACTGTTTGTCACCTAAAAGCATCACAAGACAGTTCTGGATCCAGATTTAATCAAAACGGATCCGAATCCAAAAAGAAAAGCAGTTCTCATACGAATGAATTAAGCAGAATCGTGTAGAAGCAGATCTACCACTTAATCCGTATAGTTAAAGCGGATCTTTTTCTAGATCCGACTGAGAATACGGATTCAAATTTGTAAATAGATCGAAACCCAAGAATTAAACTAAACATTTCGATAGATGTTGAAATCTACCTCATTCATAATTCAGATCCAACTTGCATCCGGATTCAAATTGAAACAATTAGATATTTTGATTGATTTTAAAACCCAAGTAATATTCGAGCACAATTTAGCACCCTATGCAGACTAATATTTGATCCGCATTAAACCAGCATTAATCCAGATTTGAAAAATACAGATCTTGTTAGTAAAGAACCGGATTTAGATGAATATGGATCCATATAGTGAAAGCGATTGATTTTATTATTAACCGCCACATGTGGTACCGAACCAACTGTAGCAAAGCTTCATTGATAATTCGGTTTTGAATTATCAATTGGATCCGGCTTCAGTTTTTTTATCAGACTACAAATTGAGTAAATCTGAAGGCATATCGTAAAAGCGAACCTTTGTTCAAATCTAATTGAAAGCTCGATTCCGAATTTCTAACTGCATCCGGATCCAAATACTAACCTAGATATTTTGATTGATTTTAAAACCTAAGCCACATACGAGTCAATTTAGCACCGGATACTGAATAATGTTGGATGCGGATTTAGTCAGATCAGATCCGGATCTGAAAAAACAGATCTTATTAGAGAAGAACCAAAATCTGCATCCGTACAGTGAAAGCTGGTATTTTCAATTGGATCCGGATCCAAAAATGAAGCTAGACGTTTTGACTGACTTTACAATTTACGGCATACATACCAGTAAAATATAGCATTTTGGATCCGCATTTGGTCAGAACAGACTCGGATCCGGAAGAAGCAAATCTTATTAGAAAAAAAAAACGAATTGAAGTGAATATGGATCCATATAGTGAAAGCAGGTATTATTCTGCATCCGATTAAGAATTTTGATTGATCTGAACATTTTGAATCCAGTCAGAACGTATTCGCATCCAAATAAAAATAGAAGCTATCAGAGCAAAACTGGATTTTTGTTAAGTGGATGCGTGCAGTGAAAGCGAGCGTTCTTCTGGATACCATATTCGAATCCAATTCAAAATTCGGTACCGAATAATTTCAGATTCGAGTCTAATCGGATTCGCACCGGAAACAAATCAGATGTTATCAAACCAAAACAGGATTTTGCAAATATAGAAAATTCGAAGCCGACTAGCTCCAAATTAGATATCAATTTTGAAACTTATTTCAAACTTGAATTCGATCCAATTTCCAATACGGAATCATTTTGGATCCTGATATAATAAAAACAGATCCGCATTTATAAAAAATATTAAAATTCATATACAGGGTTGGGCAAAAGTACGGAACAATGCAAATATCTGTAATACGGCAAACACACTGCTCAATCTATCAAACATCAAACAAACACAACACGAACCAAGCATATTTGACAACTTTACAAAACTGTTTAGGCTTCGCACGTCATTTTTTTTGTTTTTGTTTTCATGAGCTGCTAGATAACAATTACAAAACATTATTGTTCAATATCTCTAGAATTATTGAAAATAAAGGCATGAAACCTTATATTACTGAACTCGCAAAAAAGAGTTCTATCGATATATTAAAAAATATACAGGGTGTTCCATTTAAAATAAAAAAGTCAATATGAATTCCGGCTAAACTGGAAGTCTTTTTGAACCGCTAATAAGTAATCTTCATTGTATCGGCCGTATATCGGAACCTCCATCTAAAAAATTTTGTCAAAATGGCGGTTGCCGTATTAAAGATATTTGCATACCTGTATAACTATGTAGGTAGTAAAATTTCGAAAAGTTCTTAACTTACCCAATACTTATGTTGAGTACACCAAAACTTCAGGCCATTCCTGAAAACAAAAAAATACATTTTATTGCAAATTTGAACTGCTGATTTAACCACGAATAAATTTGAGTAAATACAAGAGTGAACTAGATTTATCTCGGAACACAAAAGGTAAAGCAGGGAGAATATAATTGCATACACAATTCATTAAACAAGATGGTAAGATAGACTGCGGCTAGTTAGTTGCGTCCTAGTTTTGGTTTCTCGTAGTATTTGGACGTTAACGACTCGAATGTAACACGGGTCCAGGGCATAATGTACCATCCGAATAGGAAATTACGGCAGTAAATAATAATGTATTCCTCCTAGTTTCGATATCGTCGTCGAGGAGATGTAAGTTTTAATATTAGTTGATAGCAGGTGTAACTTCGTCGAGTTTAGTGTGGAAATGGCATCCGGTGGCGATATTTTTAGTTTTATACGAAGTTATAAAACTACTACTTTCATGAAATATGCACTTATGATACTGCAATTACCTACACTTTTTTCCTTTAACGCCGTTCTAAATTATTTACTGATGGAAATGCGCTCGCTGAAAGTACCTGTTTCATGGCAAATGTTATTGAACCAATAATGATTTTATGGGTGCTTCAGCAAACACTTTGAAACATTTATGGTTGCTTTAAAAGTTTTTGAAAATTTGCAGTGTTTTGGGTAAAACAATCAATATATTTGAGAGAGAAAGCAGAGATGTAAGGCAAAATTCTTCAACAAAAATTGGGTTATTTCCAAAATTTTTAAAGTAAATTTGCACTGCACAGTTTTCATTCTTTTATAAAATCGCATACGCAGTAACAGGGAGTTTCTCCGGAGCTCTTATAATTACTAGTTCATACCCATCTCATTTTTGAGAAAATTCCGAAAATCTATCAGATTCCGTTTGCAAATACACAAAATTTAATTTCTGGAAAACATTCTACCAAACAATTTCCGCTTCTACTTCCTCCTTCAAATCAGCTTATCCGTTGGGTATATATCAGAGAACCAACGCACAAACTCACAGACAGACTTCTTCTAAATGCCGCATTTTGAGTTCCTGGAGGTCCGAAACTTATATTTTCACATTATTAATGGTTCGGGATCCAAATTTGAAACCAAACATTACGATACATTTGAAAATCTACCCGATACCTCAACCTAATCCAGCACTCCATACCGGATCATTTTCGATTTAATTTAGTAGAAACGATCAGGATTTAAAAAAATTTGATCATATTGGAGCAGAACTGGATTTAATTTAAACTGGTTCCGTACAGTGATAAACAAGTGTTTTTTCGCATAAGATACAAAATTTCAGTACAACCGTACTTGTCGGCTGTTAATCAGGTTATCTACTTGGTCTGAGAGTTAAACACGATATTTTTGTGTCGTCATTCTTCGGCTTTTTTGGACACTTTGACGTGTAAAAATCAAACAGATAGTGAATGCATTGGTCAATATTTCAGAAGATGTGGGTGCCGTGTTCCGTAAACCCCACTGCTGATTTGCGTGCGATATAAGATTCGGTTCAAAATTTATAAATTCCATTAGGGTTCAAATATAAAAGCTAGAACGGATCTAGTTAAAACAGATCAGTATTCGAAAAAAACAGTTCTATAAGAAAAGAATTGGATTAAGTTAAATCTGGATCCAGACAGTGAAAGCGGGCCTTTTCCCGGATCCGACTGAGAAATCAGTTCTGAATTTCCAGTTGGATCCGCATTGCAGTACGTTAAGGTTAAAATTCGGAAAAAAGATTTGGATTTTTTTGACTATATCACACTTATATTTTTTGAGGCTTTTGCGGTTTCTCGAACTCAGTGTTCTATTCGCTCTGAAGATGCAAGCTGCAATGTCTTGCGAAACGTTAATTTGTATGGGTTCACAAACAGCTAACAGGCAAACAAAATACATTAAAATCAAATTCTTGTCCGCCCCAAGGTTTAAATAATCTAAGCACACGGCCCTGTTTAGGCAGGCAGGGCAAACGCTTGTAAAGGCCGACAAGCTACAGGTAGGTCCTTACCTAATTATGCTGGGTGTAGTTTCTAAATGACGACGCAGTCTAAGCCGAAAGTAAATTGTAATATTGATATATCACACATATTTTATTGAGCCAATCAAAGTGCTCGAATTACGTGTCAACAACCAATCAAATTATTTTATTAGTGAAAATTTGACTACTGAATTTTCAATAAGTGGAAAAAACCCCGATACAATTACGTTGAAATTACTCGTTGCTATGGCAGCGTTTGTTAGCGGCAAGGGCGACAAGTTAAGATTGTAGCTGCGGTATAGCACGCGAAAAACAACGATAATTTCCAATACGATTCGTTAATTTAAAATACGTCGTAATTGATTGTTTCTGTTCTAGTCATTACAAATACAACACGTGGTCGCGTTTTCTTTTGTAATAAAACGCGGTATCATCAGTTGTGTTAGTTGTAAAAAGTTATAAAAGTTGTAAACATTTTTAACTTCACAATTTCTATTTTATCAAAAAAAATCTCATTTACAGAAATATTGTGTCATCGTAGCAGCCGCAATTTTGTCTTAAGGTCCCCTATCAGATTCCGCTTACAGATATACAAAATTTAATTTTTAGAGAAAAATTCTATCAAAAAAAACAATTTAAATTTCCGCTTCCTGTCTGTTTATGATTTTTTTAAATGGTTGTTTACGCGACTAATTTGGTGATATACTTCCTCATCATAAGTTTACTCAACATTGGCTTATCCGTTCGAGTGGGTATGAGGGAACGCACATACAAAGCCACAGAAAAACATTTCTAAAAAACAACTTCTTGAGTTCCTAAAGGTCTAAAAAAATGTATTTTCGTGAATATCTTAAAATCGAAGATTTTCATTAAAGCAATACCTCCCTATAGCGAAAGTATAGGACAGTAAAAATAAAGACATAAAAACGAAATTATAAAAAAAAACAAATAGTATTGTAAATAAAATCTAATAACTAAAATCTTAATATTTTTGTAAGTTATGAGGATTTTTTAGAAACTTTAAAAGTTTTTGTGCACACTCAAACAAATCGTTAGCCGCAAAAGTGAAAGCAAATTTAAAATTTTTAGCGGGTTCCAAGAGTACAACCGTACCTATAGCAAGTATTCAAATTTTCCAGAAACCTGGAATGAAAAATTTCGATAAATTCCACTATTATTAAATTAAATAATTTAAAAATAAAATGCGAAGACATTTTTCTTTAATAAAAATGTACTCTTAAAAGAACAAAAAATTTTCATGCCCAATTCCACATATTGAAAAAAATATATACAACCGAGAGAAACACTGCAAATTTGATGTTTTCTTTATTTTTTAAATAAATTTAGGATGTGAAGGAGTTTCTTACTAACCCTCGATAAATTACATGAATGAAATATCCTTCAACGAAGTAAATGGAAAAGTAAAATCAGCAAGTGGGTTTGTAATTTAATATAAAATTTATCTCATAAGTCATAACAAACTTTTAAAAAAACGCAATAACTACAGTATTTACCAGATATAAGAGTATAGAAACACCCACCTTTCCCAGGTAGTTCTCCAACCCTCCGAGATCAAGCTGTATTTTTTATAACAATCACAAACGTTTCTACCAACACACAAAACGGAAATGCGAGCTAGCTCGCGAATATGAAAAAAACCCCTTCCAAAATATCAAAAAATCAAGAATTCTAAACTCGATAAGATAAACTTCATTTTCTTTAAACTGCTACAAGGTTAAACTCAAAAATTTATTACATTCCACTTGAATCAAATTACGGGAACGAATAATAAATAATATGTTATTAAATTCCGGAATAAGACAATATTTACATTTAGGTTTGGTATTTTCACAATTTCATGTAATAAATTTCTGTTCGTCTAGATCTTACAAGGACAAAAATAACGTTCTTATAAAAAAATCAAATCATTGTGAATTGGTATGACAGTCTTGCCAAATTAATATAACCTTAAGCTTAAACAAACTAGGGTGAGACAGTAACTATTATATTAGTTATCGCAATAATCTAAAATTAGAAAAACTAAAAAAAAGGCTCAAGTTTAAATGTCAGACAAGGCACAAACAAAAACATAAATATATTACCTTTAAAGTAATTTTTAATCTAACTTAGAATGCATTTAAGTATATCTAGATTGAATACTGATGTTCACGTCATCTAAATAAAAACATAAAATTAAGACATAGTGGATATTCTTTAATTTCCAAGCAGGTGTCAGTAATTCAATAAAAATAACGATAAAATGTGCTGTATTAATCGAATACTATTTTTTTGTTTAATCTTTCACCTCTTATACCCGAAGGTGTCGAGGTCTTTCACTCCGGGTAGGCTCTTCGCTTGTGTGGTAGGAGGTAGTGGGGCCTTTTGGCCTTTAGACCGCTGCGCTCCTGAAGCTTATGGCACCCTTCATGCACATTCATTCAATGTCATTCACACACATGTGTTTAATTGTATGTTTTATGTTGTTTATGACTTTGTTACTTGTCCTGGTCAGTCAGTAATCAATGTAAGCGCCGCCGTTAATTGTAACCCAACGTTGAATGGTTACCGAGCTCGATACCGATCCACAGAATTTGCAGAAAAAATATCTGCTTCTTCCAGGATTCGAACCAAGAACTCACGCATTGCGAGCCTGATCCTCTACAACTGGACCACCAGGACTATATCGAATAGTATTTAAAATATAATTGAATACATAATGGCACTATCGCTTCAACCGTACTCGTCGGCAGTTTACCAATTTTCTTCTTCGGTTTGCGCGTCGCGCTTTATTTTTGTCTCTTTAACGCGCCAAAAACATTTGTAAATACTACGGAAATGTAAGTTGCGTGAGCACAACCTCATGGTCCTTGTTTCGCCCCCTTACCGTGGGCTCGGCGCACTTAGCGCTATTCACCGGTCTAACATGCCCCACCCCGAAAAGATATGCAACCCAACGTACACACCACACACACAACGTTTATAGACGGTTTTAACTTATTCAGAAAAACTTTCGGCGTGCAGAGGATTCGAACCTACTGCCGTTGGAGATCTAGCTCTAAAGCTGGCCCAAATAATTTTAAACGACAAAGTGCCCTACTTTGCATAATACAAAAAGAAAGCATAATTTCCAAGTCAAGTGGTCTACCTACTGGGGTCGGTGATAACCCTCAGTAGGCAACGAGTAATAAATATAATACATATTAAGAAAAAAATTGCAATTTTTTTTAGGTGTCCGTAAATATGCGAAGTCTTCGCAAAAATTCATTCAAATTAAAAAAAATTAGGAACCTAGAAATTTATAAAAACAATATATTCTAAATTAATAAATAAATGCGAGAACCACAATTGTGATTTGATTTTAATGCTCATGTGGGGAAAAACCTTGACGCTAATCTCTTTTTAAAATATTTCAAACCCTTAAATAAATTTGACATTTCCTAAGCAGAATTCGATACTACAGAAAATTATTTCGCACACAACAAGCAATGCAAATATCAACAATTGAACAGCCTCATTTTAGGTGTTTCAGGGTAACAATGACGCTGTAACAACATTTTCATTTCCATGTGCTTGATTGGATCCGGTTATAAATTCCTTTATGATTTAGTAAAGTGCCCGGTAGCAATGCAATAACAATAAAGCAATAATCTAATATTAATCTAACATTAAACATGAAACGTTTGAACTCAATTTTACAACAACCTGTGATGGCACCGTGTCATTGATTGTGTAGTGGTACCAAATTATAAAAATAAATCTATTGTAGAGGTACAATATAGTAAGCGATTGATGTTTGTTGTATTACTCAGTTCTATATGGCAAACCTGTAATGCTTTCACGTTTGCATTTTCAGCTTTATGCCTGAAAATAGCTTTCTAACTGCTTTTAAAGTCCATTTGTTTTTAAAGTCAATTGTACAATAACATTTTGTTTATGTTACGGGAACGAATACGCAGAATTCCGCATTATTGACGAGTTCTGTGTTTTTTAATCACGGCAGCTTGTGTTTACGCAATTACTGACCAAAATAATGTAATCAACAGAGCTTGGGAAAATACAACAGAATAAAACAAAAACAAAACAAAGGTTCCTGAAAAATCGCGTGTGGAGGTGTATCAATTGATCCTGAAAAATGTTTTCAGCACATGTTTGCTGCATTTCCAGTTTCTCTAAAGAAAGACAAAACCTAACAACGTTTTTAATTTCCGAGGACGAATGGAAATGGGTTCCATAAAACCTTTTCACCCGTGGGCGAGCAATCATTCCAATATTACAAAATGTCAAAGCTTATGCCCTAATTAAAGCAGGTTAATCTAGCAAATATCCCATTCTGTTGGACAGCGTATTTTTTAAATGAAAAACGATAATCGTGTAATACTGGAGTTTAATGTACGATTAGTGGGGTTGAAATGTTGCCGTGAATTTTCATTACGTGACTATGTTAATTTTAAAGACTGAATTAAACTTATGCTGTCTTCGAAATTACCTATAAAATTTTAATTAGGTAATTGTAAAGCTGATTTATTGCTGGTTTGTTAAAATTAAAGTACGGTTAAAATAAATTAAATTAAAATGTCCTATTAAATGCAATTACCTACGTTGGATTTTATTTGAAAAGAATTTTTATACAGATCGTCGTTATAATTTCTTCCACGAAAGTATTAGAAATAAAACAAACATTTTTCAATTACCAATATTAATGGCATCGGTTGTTGTGTACCAGCAGCAGCAACCTCTATGAAATCCCATGTCGAGATGTGAACCGGGTACGGGTTTGACCGGATAACACAGCCGGATATGGGTCAAGTTTGGAACGCCTCCCCAAAACAAGACCCAATATCGTAAAAATCTCAACCGGGTACGGATTTGAACGCAAAACTCGGTTCAGATCCACAACACAAGACCCAGCTTCGAAGATACGAATATCGCGTACGGGTTCACAGATAACCCTGTAAGACGCGGGCCGGGTACGGGCCAGCTCAACAAAACAAGACCAAGTTTCAATCTGGTAATCCGGCAAGAATACGGGTGGATTTGAGAGTGGTCTCCAAACAAGACCCGATTTTGTAGAGATAACCGGGTACGTGTTTGTCCGGGTAACTTCGCCGGGTGCGGGGCTGGTCAGGGGCGAGCCCACAAAACAAAACACAGTTACGAAGACATGTCAATGGGTTACGGGTTTGACCAGATAACTCGGCGGGCCCGGTTCGAATCCCCAACACAAGACCCAGTTTCGAAGATATGTCAAAAAGGGTACAAATTTGCCAATCGGGTATGGATTTGAATTCACAACACAAGACCCAGGTTTAAAGATATCTCAATCGGGTAGGGATTTGACCGTACCTCCCTGGCGGATGCGAGACCTGCACGGGCGAAGATCACAAAATAAGAAGAAGTTTCGTAGAGAGGTCATACCGGGTACGGACTTGACCTAAAAATGCAACCGGTTTGGTTCGCGTCGTCAACACCAAATCCAGTTTAAAAAAGATGTCAATCTGGTACGGGTTTGACCGGATAACACAGCCGGATATGGGTCAGGATTGGAACGCCTCCCCAAAACAAGACCCGATATCGTAAAAATCTCAACCAGGTACGGATTTGAACGCAAAACTCGGTTCAGATCCACAACACAAGACCCAGTTTCGAAGATATGAATATCGGGTACAAGTTCACAGATAACCCTGTAGAACGCGGGCCGGGTACGGGTCAGGTCCACAAAATAACACCCGGTTTCGTAGAGATATCAACCCGAGTACGAGTTTGATCAAAAACCCGGCCGGTTCAATTCCAGTCAAACAAAACAAGACCCAGTTTCAATCTGGTAACCCGGCAAGGGCACGGGTCTGATTAGAGTGTAATCTCCAAACAAGACCCGATTTTGTAGAGATAACCGGGTACGTGTTTGTCCGGGTAACTACGCCGGGTGCGGGGCTGGTCAGGGGCGAGTCCACAAAACAAAACACAGTTTAACTCGGCCGGCCCGGTTCGAATCCCCAACACAAGACCCAATTTCGGAGATATGTCAATCGGGTACAAATTTGCCAATCGGGTATGGATTTGAATTCACAACACAAGACCCAGGTTTAAAGATATCTCAATCGGGTAAGGATTTCACCGAACCTCCCTGCCGGATGCGAGACCTGTACGGGCGAAGTTCAGAAAATAAGAATAGCTTTCGTAGAGATGTCAAACCGAGTACAGACTTGACTGGAAAACGCAACCGGTTTGGTTCGAATAAACAACACAAAGTCCAGTTTAAAAGAGATGTCAATCTGGTACGGGTTTGACCGGTTTCCTCGAGTGATAACCGGGTAACCCAGCCGGATATGGAACCGGTTCACAAAACAATACAGAGTTTCGAAGACCTGTCAATGGGGTACGGGTTTGACCGGATAGCGCGGTCGGATACGGGCCGGATTCGAGGCGGCTCCACAAAACAAGAGCCGGTTTTGTAGAAATATTAACCGGGCCGACCGAAAAATCTGGCCGGCCCGGTTCGGATCCCCAACACAAGATCCAGCTTTGAAAATATGTCAATCGGGTACAAGTTTGTCAACCGGATACGGGTTTGACTTCACAACACAAGAACCAGTTTTTAAGATACCTCAATCGAGTACAGGTTTGACCGGCTAACCCTGCCGGTTTGGTTCGGGTTTCAAAGAGATGCCAATCTGGTACGGGTTTGACCGGGCAACCCGGTTGGGCCCGAAACGGGTACGAATACGGGTCGAATTCCAGAGGGTTCCCCAAACAAGGCCCGGTTTCATCGAGATGTTAACTGGGTACAGTTTTGACCGGGAAACCGTCCATTTTGGATCGGCTCCGCAACACAAAACCCAGTTTCGAAGAGTTGTCTGTCGGGTACGGATTTGACCGGGTAATTCGGCCGGGTCCAAGTCGGGTACAGATCGAAACCTCAAAACAAGACGTATTAAGTCAAAGCACAACAAACTCGGACCAAAGTGAAAGCAGTCAACAAGTGTTTATGTGCAAGTTTGTGAGTAAATCCAATTTTTGACAACTCTGGTTTAATATTGGTTCGTTCTGGAGACCGGGGCGGCTATTCTCGAACATGTATAATTTTTGGAATACGTATATGTCATTGCATACAAAATCAAATGTCACGAGAACATATACGCATCTAAAAATTTAAGTAGAGGTACGTGTTTGAAACCGGATCTGTGCCCGAATCCAGGTCCGGGTATAGAGCCAGGCCCGGGCTTGTAGGCAGGCCTGCTTTCCGAGCCTAATTGTGGTCGGTTCTGGTACAAAAATGTACACCCATTGAAACTAAGAGGCCATTAACTACGACCAGGAATGCCTTCGACTTGGATTTCAATATAAATAATTGAGCATTTATTATCCAAAAATTATATAATCCTTAAAATATAAAGCCTCTTATTTTTTTTTTTTTGATAACCGATTGTCAAATTGGTATTTGTGCGTATTAAAAGTTGCATGGCATCACCATACATATTTTATTCTGCAGTCTTTTCAACGTAAGTACGTAAGTTTGTTCTACATTTCTATTAAAGCTTCGTGCGTTTATGTAATTGTACTACTCCCACAACTTATTACGAAATTCTCAAATATTAATTAATTTAGAGACTCGGTAAAATTAGGGAGTTCTATGTCAGTTTACAAAAGCTAGTTTCCAAGCTTGGGTTAAATCTGTTACTGGGAAAGTGGAAATTAGGCAAATACTACAACTAACAACTCAAATAAATTGTAATTTTGTGCCCATAAGTACACAGCGGCCATGAACATTAAATGCAAAATTTCATTCAATGTGAGAAACGTTTGCCATTTTAAGGCGTAATTTTCTAGAAGAATTTTGATAATAGTAAAGTATATTAAGCTTTGAGTTAAAGAAAGTAGAAAACATAAAAAAAAAGTTTTTGTTATGATTTTGTTATGGGGAGTTTTTGCCATTCCAATGCTTCAGTGTTATTAGCGGTAAACTTTTGTTGTAAGATGTAAGTTTGTTAAAACAATTCACCAATCATAAGTAGATTGTACTTCTAGTTACAAAAACGGGTCAGCGGGTGGTCTAGTGGTTAAGAGTCCCAACCTCTAGAACTAGACTCCCAACGGCAGTAGGTTCGAATCCTCTGGCCGCCGGAAATTTTTCTGAATAAGTTAAATCCGCCGTGTCCATGGACGGTGTGTGTGGTGTGTATGTTGGGTTGCATGTCTTTCAGGGTGGGGCATGTTAGACCGGTGTATAGCGCAAGTCCGCTGAGCCCGGGTAAGGGGGTGGAATGGGAATCATGGAGACGTGCTCACGGCCTCATGATTCTTAAAAAAAAAGTTACAAAAACAAAAAATTAAATAAGCGCGAAGAAGCTTCAAACTAAGCCACACAACTAACTCAATACAAAAAGAACCAAGCTTTAGTGTTGTTAGCGCTTTTACAATAGGGAGCTTTTGTCCCAAAAATCAAATAACGATAAAGGAATTTAGGTTTACACAGCTTCAAAATAAAAAATACCTAAATAAAACTAATTTTAATCGGTTTTATTAGAAGAAGCTTTCGTCATTTTAATTAATCTTAAATAAATCTTCATTAGGCTTCAGAAAAATCAACAAATTATAATTAATAAAAAAACCAGGAGATGCAGTGTTTTAGCGACAATTTCAGCAATGCTAAATACAGTTTTATCAAACGAAAGCATAAGCAAATATGTAAATAAATAAACAGCACTAAGCTTGGGTGTTTTTGGAGTTTTAATTAAGAAGTTCTTGCCATTTCAGACCTTTATCGCTAAAAAAACTCGAGTTATGTTAAATAGAGCTTACGAAGGTTAAGAATGAACAAATAACTAAAAGATAAATAGCAACGTGGTTTCCGGTTTTTGCCATTTTCATGTGTAATTTTCTAAAAAAAAATCAGAGTGCTTTAAATAGTGTTCCAAGAAGAATAAAAATAAATAAATAACTAAAAAATAAATAGCACCAAGCTTCAGCGATTCATTAAAAGTAGCTTTTTACATTTTCAAGACTAATTTTCTAAAAAAAATCAGTCTTGTTAAATAGAGTGCTACTAAGGTTAAGAACTACAAACAAATAACTAAAAATAAATAACTACGAGCTTTAGCGTTTTTATCGGTTTTACTACAGAGAGCTTTTACCATTTTCAGTTTCAGCGTAACGCTCTAAAAAATACTCTCATGTTATATAGAGCTTTACTAAGTTTAAGGTAAACAAATAAATAAAAAAATAAATAGCTTTAACGTTTTTTTTATATTTGGAGCTTTTGCCATTTTAGGGGGTAATTTCTAACAAAAATAACTTATTTTAAATAAAGCTGAAAAAGAAACAAATATCTAAAAAAGAAATTGCGGGGACCTTTAGCGGTTTTATTAGGATAGAAGTCATGTTAAATAGAGCTTCATCAAACTGAAAAAAATAATTTAAAAAATAAATAGCTTCGAGGTTATATTTGCGATGATCTTTTGTCATATTTGACCGTAGTTTTCTGTAAAAATCTTATCAAGTTAAATAGAGCTTTATCAAACTGAAAAATAAACAAATAATTGTATATAATAAATAAATGGCATCGAATTTTATTGTTTCCGCGGTTTTATTACGAGAAACTTTTGCTATTTTCAACCGTACTAGTTTTCTGAAAATTTTTTATCTTGTTAAATAGAGCTTCAACAAACTAAAAACTAAACAAATAATTGAAAAAATTAATGGCAATGAACTTTAATGTTTTCAGCAGTTTTATTAAGATCCGCAATTAACTGAAACAATTTTGTCATGTGAAATAAAGCTTCGTCAAACTAAAGAAACAAATTTAAAAAATAAATATCATCGAGCTTTAGTGTTTTCAGCGGTTTTATTACGAGAAGCTTTTGCCATTTTAGCCGTAATTTTCTGAAAAAAATCTTGTCATGTAAAATAGAGCTTTATCAAACTAAAAAAGTTACAAATAATTTAAAAAATAAATAGCATCGAGCTTTAGTGTTTTCAGCAGTTTTATTACGGGAAGCTCTTGCAATTTCAGCCGTAATTTTCGGAAAGTCTCATGTAATGTTTAACAGAGCTTCATCAAACTGAAGAAACAAATAATTTTTATAATAAATAGTTTCAAGCGTTAGCATTTTTGGCGGTTTTATTATGAGCAGCTTGTGGCATTTTCAGCCGTAATTTTCTGAAAAAATTTTGGCATGTTAAACAGAGCTTCCTCAAACTAAACAAGAAACAAATAACAACAAAAAACAGCACAGAGCTTTAGCGTTGTTGGCAGTTTAATTACAAACAGCTTTTGGCAGTTTCAGCCGTAATTTTCTGAAAAAATTTTGGCATGTTAAACAGAGCTTCCTCAAACTAAACAAGAAACAAATAACAAAAAAAAACAGCACAGAGCTTTAGCGTTGTTGGCAGTTTAATTACAAAGAGCTTTTGGCAGTTTCAGCCGTAATTTTCTGAAAAAATTTTGGCATGTTAAACAGAGCTTCCTCAAACTAAACAAGAAACAAATAACAAAAAAAAACTGCAAAGAGCTTTAGCGTTGTTGGCGGTTTAATTACAAAGAGCTTTTGGCAGTTTCAGCCGTAATTTTCTGAAAAAAGTTTGGCATGTTAAACAGAGCTTCCTCAAACTAAACAAGAAACAAATAACAAAAAAAAAACAGCACAGAGCTTTAGCGTTGTTGGCAGTTTAATTACAGAGAGCTTTTGGCAGTTTCAGCCGTAATTTTCTGAAAAAATATTACACGTTTAATAGAGCTTCATTAAACTGAATAAAAAACAAACCCTTAAAAAATAAATAGCACGAAGCTGTAGGTATTCAGCAGTTTAATTACGAGAAGCTTTTGCTATTTTCAACAGTAATTTTCTGAAAAAATCTTGCCATGTGAAATAAAACTTTATCAAACTAAAGCAAAAACAAATAATTTAAAAAATATATAGCATCAAGTTTTAGTGTTTTCAGCAGTTTTATTACGAGAAGCTTTCGCCATTTCTGCCGTAATTTTCTGAAAAAATCTTGGCATGTTAAATACAGCTTTATTAAACTAAACAAGAAACAAATACCAAAAAAATAGCATAGAGCTTTAGCGTTGTTGACGGTTTAATTACAAAGAGCTTTTGGCACTTTCAGCCGTAATTTTCTGAAAAAATATTACACGTTTAATAGAGCTTCATCAAACTGAATAAAAATCAAACCTATAAAAAATAAATAGCACGAAACTGTAGGTATTCAGCAGTTTAATTACAAGAAGCTTTTGCCATTTTCAGCAGTAATTTTCTGAAAAAATCTTGCCATGTAAAATAAAACTTTATCAAACTAAAGAAAAAACAAATAATTTAAAAAATAAATAGCATCAAGCTTCAGCGCTTTCAGCGGTTTTATTACGAGAGACTTTTGCCATTTTCGGCAACATTTTTCTGGAAAAATCTTGGAATGTTAAATAGAGCTTTATCAGACTAAACAAGAAATTAATAACAAAAAAAAATAAATCGCATCGGGCTTTAGCGTTGTCGGCGGTTTTACTACAAATAGCTTTTGACATTTTTAGCATTAATTTTCTGAAAAACATGGTCATGTTTAATAGAGCGTTATTACACTGAAAAAAAAAATATTTTTAAGCTTAAGCGTATTCAGTAGTTTGATTACAAAAAGCTTTTGCCATTTGCAGCCGTAAATAAAAAAAAATAATTTTGGCATCAAACTAAAGAAAAAACAAATGACTAAAAAAAATTAATAGCATCGATCTTTAGCGTTTTCAGTGGTTTTATTGCGAGAAGCTTTTGAGATTTGCAGCAGCAATGTTCTGAAACATCTTGTCATGTTAAACAGAGCTTCAGGAAGCTTAAGAATTAACAAATAACTAAATAAATAAAACGGAACGAGCTTTAGCGTTTTTAGCGGTTTTGCGGGTACCTCAACACGTCCAGAAAGCTTTAACCCTATTAATTTGAACAATGGCTCAGAGAGAAAGCTGAGCTTTCTCTACATTGTTCGCGAACAATACGGCATAATTCGGTCGATGTGTATCATAATAAACAGTTGTTGCCGAATATTGAGATTGGAAGAATAAAAAGATGGGCTACAAACACGCACACATTTTTATCGAATTGTCAGGCCAAGGTCTTAAATCAAATATTGAACGTACACCCTGCTTGCGAGAACGCACCAACTTTTCTACGTTAAACGCTTATTTTCGTCCTCGTTCTCGTTCAGCCCTTGTTAAATAATGCAGAAAAATCTTTTAACCTTGACTGTAAATAGCGAGTGCGGCGTTTTTTTAACTTATTCAATTTCGGTTTTGTTCTAATGCCTTACTCCGCCCCTTCGGGATCTACTTTTGTTTTCGCAGCTCGTATTTTTCCAAATTCTAGTATTTACCGTGGAAAGGGGCCCTGTATCAATAAATTTATTCCTATCTGGAGTTGCGTGGCGGTGAAATATGTCAGGATATCCGCTTCGAAAAGCGAAATTAGAAGGTGGGTGGTATGAGTTATGATCTAAAGGTGTTGCTGCTTATTAACCAGGCTTCCTTTACCAGATACCCAACACCTCTTGTCAAATATAACGCATATTACGTGGGATCGGACTACACCACAGAAATCCCACCGCATCCCCCAAGATACGTGCCTTTGTAAGCTCTGTCATTAGTTTAATCTATTAAAGACTACAATAATTAAAATGGATTGGCTTTTCTTTCAGCGTCCGCCAAAAATAGAATAGAATGCCCACCTCACAGAAGAGATTAGAAACTGATTTAGTGGGACATTTTTAGAGCTCATTCATCATTGATAAATTTATTTTCGGAGGAAATTGTTAGTTCATCCTTTTTTTTAACCAAAATGTCTATTTTGCCACAAATGTTGATAATCGTTATTGTCTTAGTTATGACGAGAATCAATACATTTTTTACGATAATTTAAAACCTCCAAACGCTTGTTTAAAATAACAACAAAGAAATAATGACAGATGCCAGGTGACTTTTCCAACCCTTTTCGAAGTTGATCTTCGTCGATTATTTTTCAAGGATGTCTGCCCGAGCTCAAGGCCGTATCGTTAGGTTTCAACTTAAATTGGGTGATTTGTCTAACTTGCAAACAGTGGATAGAAGATCGAGGACCTAAAGTATATCGGCCGAAATTCGCAGACAGAGGCATTTCGGTGAGTTATTTTTCTTCGATTACAGTTGTCTGTCCTAAAACTCGACGACGATTTCGAGTTTAATTTAAACTGGAGAATTTTTTTAACTAAAATCAAATTAGTTACAAATTGTAACTACATAAATACAAAGTCAAGATTTGAGATACTACTCGTATATCTAAAAAATTAATGTAAATTTTTGAAAGTTGGAAATCCATGTCGAAAATAATGAAATTCCAAGATATTTAGTCGAACTACTACGTTATAAACTCACAACTGTAAAATACTAAGTCGGTATACTGAATAACTTGGTAGTAGTTTAGAAATGTTGAGATTGCAGACAATAAAAAATTTTGAATTTATGAGATTTCAGGCAAATTTTTGAGATTAGGTGGCATTTCAAAGATAAAAATCAACACAATTGTTAAGAAAGTAGGTGAAAATTCCTAAAATTATAAGAAATACTTTTATTACCAAATCATAAACGTCTAATTACTAAGTATCGATTATAGGAACTCTTGGAAGGGTACTTCGACAATTAACGGCGTACGAACAGAATCCGCTAAAAGACTAAAAGAAATTGTTGAGGATTACAGTAGCAGGCCAATTCTGGATTACCTAATACAAATTACCCATCGTTTTAAATACAAATTTGAAAGAAAGTTGTAGGTTAGGTTATATTAAATTTTTGCCGTCAACTTTCACTTCCAGTTTTGAAGGTTTTGATAGATTGGGTTAGGTTTAGTGTTTTTTTAAGGTCTTATCCAATAAAACTAAGTATTCCAAAAATAAGCATATTTTCTCACCTTTTCCTGCATTTTGTATGTGTTTTTTTTTTATTATCAATTTATCTTATCCGCGACAAATCGTCCTATGCAATGCATTCAATTGTTGCATACGATCAATTGTCGCAAAGCGTTCAATTGTCGTAAGAGATCAATTGTCACCGATTTACTGTCATACACGATTAAATGGCGCACGCTATCAATTGTCGCACGCGATTAACTGCCGCACGCGTTCAATGGTTGCATGCCATTAATTGTGGTAGATTCGCTTGGAAGAGCATATTATGCCAGAATAATATGCCAATTGTCTGACGCGATCAATTATCGCAAACGATCAAACATCGCATGCGATAACTGTCGCACGTGATAAATTGCCGCACGCCGTCAACTGAACTATAACTGAACTGAACTAGAACTGTGGTAGATTCGCTTGGAAGAATATATTACGAAAAATAATATGACAATTGTCTGTCGCGATCAATTATCGTACACGATCAAACATCGCATGCGATTAACTGTCGCACGCGATCAATTGCCGTACGCCGTCAGCTGAACTATAACTGAACTGAACTAGAACTGTGGTAGATTCGCTTGGAAGAGTATATTACGCCAAAATAATATGACAATTGTCTGTCGCGATCAATTATCGTACACGACCAAACATCGCATGCGATTAACTGTCGCACGCGATCAATTGCCGCACGCCGTCAAGTGAACTAGAACTGAACTGAACTAGAACTGTGGTAGATTCGCTTGGAAGAATATATTACGCCAAAATAATATGACAAATGTCTGTCGCGATCAATTATCGTACACGATCAAACATCGCATGCGATTAACTGTCGCACGCGATCAATTGCCGCACGCCGTCAACTGAACTAGAACTGAACTGAACTAGAACTGTGGTAGATTCGCTTAAAAGAGTATATTACGAAAAATAATATGACAATTGTCTGTCGCGAACAACTATCGTACACGACCAAACATCGCATGCGATTAACTGTCGCACGCGATTAATTGCCGCACGCCGTCAACTGAACTAGAACTGAACTAAACTAGAACTGTGGTAGATTCGCTTGGAAGAGTATATTACGCCAAAATAATATGACAATTGTCTGTCGCGATTAATTATTATACACGATCAAATATGGCAAGCGATTAACTGTCCCACGCGATAAATTGTCGCATGCGATCAATCGTCGCACTCGATCAATTGTCGCACGCTAGCAATTGTGGCTGATCCACTTGAAAGAGTATTTTATGCCAAAATAATATGCCAATTCACTAACGCAATCAATTATCGTACACGATCAAATATCGCAAGCGATCAACTGTCGCACGCTACAAATTGTCACGCCCGACCAATTATCGCACGCCATCAACTGTGGTAGATTCGTCTGGAAGAGCATATTATGGCAAAATAATATGCCAATTGTCTGACGCGATCTATTATCGTACACGATCAAATATCGCATGCGATTAACTGTTGCACGCGATCTATTGCCGCACGCCGTCAACTGTTCTAGATTCGCTTGGAAGAGTATATTACGCCAAAATAAGATGACTATTGTCTGTCGCAATCAAATATCGCAAGCGATAAATTGTCGCACTCGATTAATTATCGCACGCCAGCAATTGTGGTAGATTCCCTTGGAAGAGTATATTATACCAAAATAATATGCCAATTTTCTAACGCGATCAAATATCGCAAGCGATTAATTGTCGCACGCTCAAGCTCAATTTCAATCTACAGTCGAGAAATAATGTTACTGCCGCTTTCACCACGCAGGAGGTTAGAGGTAGGAGGCTAGTTTAACTAGCAAATATCACCTGGTTCATTCACCATACCCGCGTTCGCATGTTTTCACACATAAAAAGAGATAGACGGCAGCAGGCTCGGTAGGGCACATGTCAATTTATATTGGCTACTAAGTTCGTAAAATGTCACATCAACAAATTTTGACATAATGTCGTCCTACAAAATTTCGAAGGAAAAACATACTTATTGGAAATTTTGGAGTCTGAAACTTTCAAATTTTCTTCCAGACTAATACTCGCAGTTAATCACGGATTTGTATGGTTTTATTTATTTATTGTAAATAATATGTAACAATTTCAGAGTTTTAAACGGATAATTTTGTGTTGTATGTTTTCTTTAGTTTACGCCCACTTCCCCAATGCTCTTTTATCGAACGACCTTAATATCTTTCTTTCTTTACACTTATACCGGAATGAAGAAAAATAAGGTACTCAATTTGTTGTGCACAAGTTCAGGAAAAACCGAGGGAAAAACTCAAACAAATTTCTGTACACGACACACTTTTCAATACAATCAGGGGCAAGCTATTACAGTAAAAAAACGCTTGAAGTATTGATTCACTGCTACACATTTCCCAGAAGACCCAATTCAACTTTCTAAACAACATGTGAATGTGTATGCTACATTAAGTAAATTACTGTTTGCTTCAGAAATATCATGTGAACCTTTTTTATGCTGAAACTAGCAAGTCGGGTATTAATGTTTACAGGGGCAATTTCGCTACCCCTTATAATTATGGTTTTATAGTCGCGACCTCGACTCTCACAAAGCTTAAAATCTCGATTCAATGAATAGGTGGGCTTTCCCTATTGAAAAACACCACCCCGACATAATGCAGGTGAAAACGTATTGGATGAAGGCATTTCTTAGCCTAATAATTTTATTTTCCCTATTGTGTTCGCCCTATGAACCTTGAACCCCCTGAAATTCATAGCGCACTGCGGAGAGAGTTTCTAATTTCAGTTTCGTTGAACGAACATAGGGCCAGGCTTTCCCTCTATATATATTCCTGTTTCTGGTCAACGTGCTTTTGTAAACCGAAGTTCTATGGTTCAGGAATGCGCCTCATTGTGTCAAGTTTGGGTTTCTTGTTCGAACAACACACAGCGAGGGAGGGAGGGTGGAAAAGCGCGAAACATGAAACATTGTTTTAAACTGAAGTGAGCTTTCTCAAAGCTTACGTAAACATTTGTTGAATACACACGCCCACAACACGATTTTTTTTTCAGAAATTCCGAAAGCTCAGTGCGAAGTGAACATTTTGTTTCGATTCAATTTTGATCAGAGCGACCATTGTTTACTGTGCTTTTATGCTGCATTTATTTGCAGGACCTTTAAAAGCTCTTGTTAAAAAGTTACTCGAAACCAATAACACAAAACACACGTTTATTGCTGCAGCCAGCTAAAATTAAACAGAACAAAACTTTTATTAACTTCTTTTATTTAAAAAAAACGGGGTTGTTTTTCAGAAGAATATTAAAAATAGTTCAGGTTTCAGGTTAATCTAAAAGGTGGAATTTATTTCTGTGAACTTACAAAAATAGAACTCCTTTTCGACTTGAGGATATTTCTGTGGTGGCAACGGAGTTTATTTTATATTCAACTTAAAACTTCAGGCCGAAAGTTAAAATTAGATACGCCAATTTCAGCCCATTTTTATTCTGAATGGAAGTCAGCCCGTGCTGGCACGGGAATAAACCGTTTCCATTGCACAGAAAAAATTGCTCCTCTATAAGAAGCCGAAAAATATTTAATTTCCCTTCCGGCTGCGCAAACGTAGGAAAATAAAATTTCAGCAAATTGGCCATAGTGGTAGTCGATTGGGTCTGAAAGGGCTGTATATTTACATAATTGGTGCAACTCTATTAAGCAGGTAGTAACGGTACATTAGCCAATTCAGCGTGAAGGATAATTGTGTCTAACAGTGGTGCTCTAGTCTGCGGGCAATTCTAAGGGGGATTTCTAAGACTCAAACTTTGTATCAATGGCAAAGGCGGCGCAATTAACTTCGCCAAGTGCCCTAAAGCTGCTCTGCTTTGCTCTTCTCTGCGGTGCGGCGCGCGCTCTCTCTATACATGGATTTCTGACTTTATAGGATTATGTTTTATATTGTGGGCTTTATACCAGATCAAATACGTTTGTCATGTATGAGGGGTTAGTCGAAGACTTATCCCTGTCGTACTGGTGCAATAATCCGCAATACCGATTTATAGCTTCTCATCTTCAGCCAAATTTTATGACTAACATAAGGCACCAACTTGCATAAAGGAAAAAATTGGAGATTTGTTCTAATATTGAGGGGGTATATACGATGCACATCCTCTTTGTGATATCAGGAAATATCTTGAAATATTTGAACTACAAATAATATTTCTGAAATATTGAGAATTCTTGGAAATACCTTAAATATCTAAAATATTTATTGAAATATACGAATATTTGCTTATATTTCTCAAAATTGGCTCCCCAATTTTCTTAGAACTCATGAAGGGCAAGGACAAAGTATAGCCCATTCTTAGCTCCGAAATCCAACAAAATTTAAAATAAATCGTGTGCAAACTATTTAATTTTTTTTAAGTTTAATACTCGCAAAAGAAATATCTCATAGATTTTCTAGGTATAACAAAACCTCTTTACATTATAATATTGTACTCTACAAGAAGTTTATTTTATGGGGCCCACCTTGAGTTCAAGGTTTTAACGAAAAGAAGCTCATTTTGGGACGGAAGAAACAGAATTTTCTATTTTTGAATACGCGGGGTGAAATATTAGTTTTGTTCCTTGTTTTCTGCGGAACTGGTCCGATTTTCATGAAACATAAAATGCATTAAAAACGCATCGGGAAAATAAGCGTTTAGAAAAAATCCGAATTCAGGAGAATAAGTTTTTCGTCCGACTACATTTACTATTTTTACAGGCTTCTGGAACTCAAGCAGGTATGTGAGTGATGAGTTACTTCTAATAGTGCAAAACGTAAGCAGTTAGAACTAAAATTTTTAATAGTATAAAATAAATGTAGGAAAATTCTATGATAATCATATTTTTTCACTTTTCTAACACACCACAATTATTGTTTAATTATATCTTAAAAAAAAAATGTCCGAGTGGTCCAGTGGTAAGAGGATCAGGCTCACAATGCGTGAGTCCTCGGTTCTAATCCCGGAAGAAGCAGAAAATTTTTCTGTAATTCTGTGGATCGGTATCAAGCTCGGCAACGTTTCGACGTTGGGTTACAATTAACGGCGCTTGCCTTGATTACTGGCTGACCAGGACAAAGTCACACACACCATTAACATGCAAATAAAACACATGTGCGTATGGCTTGAATGAATGTGCATGAAGGGTGGCATAAGCTTCAGGAGCGTGGTGGTTTAAAGGCCAAAAGCCCCACTACCTCCTACTACACAAGCGAAGAGCCTACCCGGAGTGAAAGACTTCGACACCTTCGGGTATATGAGGATAGATTATGATGATGATATCTTTAAAAAACTTGAATTCAGAAAGCTGTTAACTATACATATATCTTCTTTTTTTTTTTAAATAAAATATAAAAAAACACTGTATTTGTATAACTTTTTTGTTTCCCAAGTCAACCAAATATATATCTTGAAATATTCCATCTTAAAACCTTTAAACTTTTGTGCCGTGTAATATAGAAAATAAATTTTAATGCAACTATTAATTAAAATATTGTAAATGTTTAAATATTGTTTGAAATCTTTTAAATCCCTAAACGTGAATAGGTATTACATTGAAGTGAAATTAAGAAGAGTTTAGCTATGAATTGCAAATCTTGTAATGTTAATAAATCAGAGGTGGGATTAATAGCTAGGTATAAGGGAAATCAAACGTGCTATTTAAAAGTACAGACAATAATTCCTTCTCCATGGAATGGAACGCCGTTTTACAGTTCATTGAACATTTTTTGACGTTGAAAATAAATTTTTGCCGTCAAAAAAATGATTGTTGGTGTCAAAAAATGTTTTTTGGCGTCTAAAATGACTTTTTCGCATCAAAAAATCATTTTCAGGTGCCTACTGATTATACTAATTTTAAAACGTCAAAAATCATTGTTTTACGTTGTTATTTTTAACTATACGTAGGTATAAAAGAAAATCAAATTTATTATTTAAAAGTAGGGTTAACTCTATAAACGTATTATATTTTTTATCTATGGTTAACTCCCTTCTCCCATGTGCGTTATATGAACGCCAGGAAATAGTCTTCGGCGTAAAAAAAAATTCTATTTGGCGCAGGGTTGCGGAAAAAGTTTTTTTTAAACCTAACCCAACGGTTTTTCGGGATTTATTGGATTTTATTGGGTTGAATTGAGCTTTTTCGTCATAATTCTTATAATGCAGTTTGTTCCATTTGTTCAGTCACATCATAGGCAGATCGAGTTTAAATATTCAACCTCATAACCTGTCATGGTATTAGTTTTCATGCTTTCATATGATTGCGCCATAAAATTATTAAAGGAATAAGAAAACGCTGCAATTTTAAGATTTTAAAACGAACAAAAAACCCTCAGAGATTTAAAATTGTACCCACAAAAAAAAACTAAAAAATACAATAAAACACACCGAAAAAACCACACTAGGCTTTATTAAATGTATCCGCCTAAAAAACCCGCTGGGTTTTGTTTCAAGGAACCCATCATTCAATTACCAACCCTGTTTTGACGTCGTAAAATTACTTTGACGTCAAAAAACCATTTATGAACGTCCAAAATTCTGGCGTCAAACAATCATTTTGAACGCGCCTAAAATATTAATTCCTGACGTCGGATAATTATTTGTTCATTAAAAAAATTTTAAACACTATTTAATTCTTAATAAACCAAACGTTTTTCTTTTGTGATAATTGTAGAGACAGTAAAAAATATTTTTTTTTGTCAAAAAATCATTTGTCCACGCCCGTACATCGCTTACACAATTCAGAATTAAATAGTAAATGGACTTTAACCATAACCATTTTCAGACGTCAATTTATTGACATCAAAAAATCAGAAATTAATTTTTGAAAAAATCATTTTTTGAGGTAAAATATTCTGGTGTCAAAAGATCATTTTTAGCCGTCTACAATTTGTTGACCACGGATAATGTTTCGTTTATTAAAATAGTTTTAAAGACTAATTTTTTTATTAATAAACCAAACATTTTTTTTAATAACTGTTTCACATTATTAATTATTTTTTCTGTCAAAAAATCTGACATAATTTAGAATTAAATAATAAATGGACTTTAACCATAAACATTTTCAGAAGTCAATTTTTTGACGTCAAAAACTCACTTATTGACGTCAAAAAAGCAGAAACTGAATTTTTAATGTCAAAAAACCATTTATTGACATCGGCTACAACAGCTACCCAACCTGTCGTAATAGCAAAGTCTTAGTGGGTTTCCGCACCAAATTAATTGTTTGTACTTGATTTAGTTGCCACAAAAGTGCGCTTTACACTGAGTTTATACAAAGTTAATACCAAAAAACTATTTTACGTCGTGATTTTCTTGTGGAGTGTGCTTTGATAAGCAAACACGGATGTACGTGCATCTTTGGCAGGTAGCTCCCCCATCGGTCACTATTTGCAGTCTGGTTCTAGTCCACAGTACTACCGATAGATAGCACTTTACGATGTCAAAAATTATTTATTGATGTGAAAAATGCATTGTTTGACGTCAAAATCATGCTTTGACAATAAAAATTCATTAATTGACGTCTGAAGTAAATTTTTCTTCTTTTATTTTTCAATTTTAATTGCTTCGATCGTTTTTACCCGTCGAGAAATGATTTTTTTCGTCATTTAATAGATTTGTGACGCCAAAAATATGAATTTCTGACGTCTAATATTTGATTATGGGGTTTAATAGTTTTATCAAAAATTACATAATTTTTGAAGTCAAAAAATAAATTTCTACCGGAAATTCAATTGGTGGTGTCTAAAATGCGTTTTTTGACGTCAAAAATTATATAACTAATTAAGGAAAACGTAGTTCATGAATTCAAAGCGTAAAACTGCGTTCAATACGTAGGAAGTAATTGTTTAAATTAAAAGCTGCAAAGTAATTTAGTTAGGGAACTTAAAAATAGAAAAGTAGCCGTGAAAAATTTATTAGATATTTATAATTAATTGGTCTACCAATAAAAAATTTGATGTGACATTCCAAAATTCTCACAATTCCAAAAACTTGCGGATCATCTAAATAATATGGAAGGGCGGGAAATGAGAGGGTGATTAATTCCAATAAATTATTAAAAATTTGGAGTTTTACGTATAAATAATATAAAAAGCTCTTCACATTTCCCAAAAAAAAACACCTCACGAGCGCATACTTAAATTAACAATATTTTTGCAGGAAAATTGGTAAATGTAATAAGTAAAACATTTAAATACCGAATTGAAAACAAAAATGCTTTCGAAAACAACCAAACTGGTTCAGATCCGATTACAAGTTGTTCTTGCCATTGCAGTAGCGGGTTGCATAGCTAGCAAATTACAAGCTCCACACACGAATATCCCAGCGTCATGGTTAGTGTAAGTCCTGATTAACACTGATTAGGGCAAAGCTCGTATAACTGTGTTGACATATGGAATCAGACTTGTCATTATTACTGTCCTTGTTAATGCTGGCTAATTATGACGAGGCTGCTTGCACTTGGAATAGCTAATTGTGTGCAAATTTTGTTGAGCTAGCCATGATTATAATTAAGGAATTAAACACAATTAGAACATATTTTTTAAATTGCGACATGTTTTGAGCGCACTTAAAAACGTAATTTCTTCCCAGTCTATCATTAGAAGTTGTTATTTTTAACCTTTGACAAATCTCACTGACAAATTACCACGCTTGGAAATTACAGTGTTGACATTTGTTAAGCTGAAAAATTAAAGACTGAGAAAGTACGTACCTTTAATTAACCAGCCTTGAGTGCTGTTAAGCAATGACACTCAAACCTCAATCACAAAACAGTAATTTAGTTGCGGGATCAAAGGGAGAATGTAATTATCAAGCCGGAGCTTTTAAAAATTTAAATAGGGGAAAAGCTCGAATCATTCGGAAAAGGCAAGCTACGTAAAAATTCCCCGGTTAAACGCATTAAAACGTGCAGCTAAACTTAATTTATTGTCAGTTACATGCACTTTAGCAGCCACGAAGTGTCCATCAAACGGCCCTGGCCATTTATACGGAAGCCCCAACAACACATTGTGAGGCATCAAGCGTGGATTCGATTATCGGTGACCGCTCGCTCCGGACTCGGGAGCAGTAATCACAGATAATCCGGTACAAAATCGGATTGATAATTTAGAGGAACTGAAAGAAAGTCGAGACGGCTAATCTACAAAATGTTGGATGCTCGGAAGACGATAAAAGCCGACATAAAATTTTTTAATTCCTTGGAAATTACCAAAACTTGAAAATTTGACTTACAGTCCCATAATAACGTTGTGT
Organism: Ctenicera cuprea; assembly: GCA_958336395.1. Taxonomy (NCBI): domain Eukaryota; kingdom Metazoa; phylum Arthropoda; class Insecta; order Coleoptera; family Elateridae; genus Ctenicera; species Ctenicera cuprea. Next base: position 11,416,840 of record OY284495.1, on the reverse strand, counting down.
CTCCCCTATAGTAGCTAATAGTACAACATAAGATGCGTTCAAAAAAAAAGCTTTGGATGGCATTGTCTTGCCGAACCTACCCAGTATAAGATTTGCTATACTGGATAGGATCGGCAAAACAGTGCCATCCAAAGCTCTAAATTTGAATTTTTTTAAACACTTACAACTACATACAGTTATCTGGGGGTTCATTAATGACTTTCTTAAATTGTACTCGTACCAGCTACCATTTTCAAGGTAAAACGTCCGTAAAAAAAGCATTTCATTTGCTTCAATCTTTTCTATTAGATCCCGTTGTTAGATTTATTAAATAATACATAATTACGTTAGTACTTAAAAATTGAAAAAAAAAGCTATGCAAAGTATCAAACAAAATGGTAGTTATCAAAGAATGTAGAAAAATATATCAGGTTTTTTCTCTTAAAAAAACGAACTGAAAGCTCATGTTAAAATTCTTGTCCGAAAAAGTTAAAAAGTAACTTCACAATTCCTAATTTTAAAGCTCATCGAGCTATGGGGTGCACACAACCACTCACGTAAAAATGTTTTTAAAACAACTTTCTTTGAGGAATACAGGGCCGCTGGAGGTCCAAAATACGCATTTCCGTCAAAAATGTTCAACTTTTGTAACTTTACAGTTACCATAGTAATGCGAAACAACTTTCTTTGCGTTCCTGAAGCCCCTCGAGGTCCAAAACATGTAATTCCGTCAAAACTGTTTAAGTTTGGGGTTAGTTGCCACACGGCCACCAACACACAGATATCTTCAAAAACAACTTTCTTGGAAATCGTGGGACACCTGGAGGCCCAAAACATGTATTTCCGTCAAAACTGTTTAACTTTGGGGTTAGTTACCACACAGCCACCCACAGACAGACACTGTTCCAAAATAACTTTCTTGGAAGTCGTGGGACACCTGGAGGGCCAAAACATATATTTCCGTCAAAAATATTTAACTTTACAAAAGTTAAACATTTTTGACGGAAATACATGTTTTGAAACTCCAGGAGCCGCAGGAACTCAAAGAAAGTTTGTTTGTATCTTCTAGCTTTACTTGGTTGAACTTCATATTGAGTAAGTTTGAATAAAATATTTTATTACTTCAACAATATTTGTGTATTCTTACCGTATACGTATTTCGACATTTTTACATGCCATTATCAAAGGTAATATGAAAAAGTTGGTGCTGTTATAGGACCAATAGAACTTTGAGACTAAATCTTGCTTATCTATGTTTGCAGATGACTTGATTTTTTATTCCAAAATGTCCAATAAAGGTGAATTTAAGAGATCAATTTGCTCATTCATGCAGATAACCAAAATCAAGTCACCAAGTTCTATTGTTTCCATAGCAACACCAACTGTTTACTTTTTAATATAACTTTTGATAATAACATGTAAGCATGTTGAAATACGTATAAGATTAAACAAATAAATAAATATTATAAAAGTAATTAACTATGTTAACCATACTTATTTAAAGACAGTTTATTTAGCTTTTACTTTACTTTTGCAACCTTACAGTTACAATAGTAAGCAAAAAGTTAAATAAACTTTCTTTTATTCTTGGGACGCATGTAGGTCCAAAACATGTATTTCCGTCAAATACGTTTAATTTTTGGGTTACTTTTGCAACTTTACAGTTACAACAGTAATCTCCTGGAACGCAAAGCAAGTTGTTTATAAAAAATGTCTGTTTGTGGATGGGTGTGTGGTAACTAATCCCAAAGTTGAACATTTTTGACGGAAATACATGTTTTGGACCTGCAGGGGTCCCAGGAACCCAAAGAAAGTTACTTTGCATTACTCAGGTGACTGTAAAGTTACAAAAGTAACCCAAAAGTTAAACGTTTTTGACGGAAATACGTGTTTTGGACCCTCCAGCGGCCCTGTATTACTCAAAAAAAATTGTTTTAAAGAAATGTCTGTCCGTGGATGGGTGTGTGGCAACTAATCCCAAAATTGAACATTTTTGACGAAAATACATGTTTTGGGCCTGCAGGGGTCCCAGAAACCCAAAGAAAGTTACGTTGCATTACTCTGGTAACTGGAAAGTTACAAAAGTAACCCAACAGTTAAACGTTTTTGATGGAAATACGTGTTTTGAACCTACAGCGGCCCTGTATTACTCAAAAAAAGTTGTTTTAAAGAAATGTCTGTCTGTGGATGAGTGTGTGGTAACTAATCCCAAAATTGAACATTTTTGACGGAAATACATGTTTTGGACCTCCAGGGGTCCCAGGAACCCACAGAAAGTTATGTTGCATTACTCTGGTAACTGTAGTTACAAAAGTAACCCAAAAGTTAAACGTTTTTGACGGAAATACGTGTTTTGGACCTCCAGCGGCCCTGTATTACTCAAAAAAAGTTGTTTTAAAGAAATGTCTGTCCGTGGATGGGTGTGTGGCAACTAATCCCAAAATTGAACATTTTTGACGAAAATACATGTTTTGGGCCTGCAGGGGTCCCAGAAACCCAAAGAAAGTTACGTTGCATTACTCTGGTAACTGGAAAGTTACAAAAGTAACCCAACAGTTAAACGTTTTTGATGGAAATACGTGTTTTGAACCTACAGCGGCCCTGTATTACTCAAAAAAAGTTGTTTTAAAGAAATGTCTGTCTGTGGATGGGTGTGTGGTAACTAATCCCAAAATTGAACATTTTTGACGGAAATACATGTTTTGGACCTCCAGGGGTCCCAGGAACCCACAGAAAGTTATGTTGCATTACTCTGGTAACTGTAGTTACAAAAGTAACCCAAAAGTTAAACGTTTTTGACGGCAATACGTGTTTTGGACCTCCAGCGGCCCTGTATTACTCAAAAAAAGTTGTTTTAAAGAAATGTCTGTCCGTGGATGGGTGTGTGGCAACTAATCCCAAAATTGAACATTTTTGACGAAAATACATGTTTTGGGCCTGCAGGGGTCCCAGAAACCCAAAGAAAGTTACGTTGCATTACTCTGGTAACTGGAAAGTTACAAAAGTAACCCAACAGTTAAACGTTTTTGATGGAAATACGTGTTTTGAACCTACAGCGGCCCTGTATTACTCAAAAAAAGTTGTTTTAAAGAAATGTCTGTCTGTGGATGGGTGTGTGGTAACTAATCCCAAAATTGAACATTTTTGACGGAAATACATGTTTTGGACCTCCAGGGGTCCCAGGAACCCACAGAAAGTTATGTTGCATTACTCTGGTAACTGTAGTTACAAAAGTAACCCAAAAGTTAAACGTTTTTGACGGCAATACGTGTTTTGGACCTCCAGCGGCCCTGTATTACTCAAAAAAAGTTGTTTTAAAGAAATGTCTGTCCGTGGATGGGTGTGTGGCAACTAATCCCAAAATTGAACATTTTTGACGAAAATACATGTTTTGGGCCTGCAGGGGTCCCAGAAACCCAAAGAAAGTTACGTTGCATTACTCTGGTAACTGGAAAGTTACAAAAGTAACCCAACAGTTAAACGTTTTTGATGGAAATACGTGTTTTGAACCTACAGCGGCCCTGTATTACTCAAAAAAAGTTGTTTTAAAGAAATGTCTGTCTGTGGATGGGTGTGTGGTAACTAATCCCAAAATTGAACATTTTTGACGGAAATACATGTTTTGGACCTCCAGGGGTCCCAGGAACCCACAGAAAGTTATGTTGCATTACTCTGGTAACTGTAGTTACAAAAGTAACCCAAAAGTTAAACGTTTTTGACGGCAATACGTGTTTTGGACCTCCAGCAGCCCTGTATGTATTACTCAAAAAAAGTTGTTTTAAAGAAATGTCTGTCTGTGGATGGGTGTGTGGTAACTAATCCCAAAGTTGAACATTTTTGACGGAAATACATGTTTTGGACCTGCAGGGGTCCCAGGAACCCAAAGAAAGTTACTTTGCATTACTCAGGTGACTGTAAAGTTACAAAAGTAACCCAAAAGTTAAACGTTTTTGACGGAAATACGTGTTTTTGACCCTCCAGCGGCCCTGTATTACTCAAAGAAAGTTGTTTTAAAGAAATGTCTGTCCGTGGATGGGTGTGTGGCAACTAATCCCAAAATTGAACATTTTTGACGGAAATACATGTTTTGAACCTCCAGGGGTCCCAGAAACCCAAAGAAAGTTACTTTGCATTACTCTGGTGACTGTAAAGTTACAAAAGTAACCCAAAAGTTATACGTTTTTGACGGAAATACGTGTTTTGGACCTCCAGCGGCCCTGTATTACTCAACGAAAGTTGTTTTAAAGAAATGTCTGTCCGTGGATGGGTGTGTGGTAACTAATCCCAAAATTGAACATTTTTGACGGAAATACATGTTTTGGGCCTCCAGGGGTCCCAGGAACCCATAGAAAGTTACTTTGCATTACTCTGGTAACTGGAAAGTTACAAAAGTAACCCAAAAGTTAAACGTTTTTGACGGAAATACGTATTTTGGACCTCCAGCCCTGTATTACTCAAAGAAAGTTGTTTTAAAGAAATGTCTGTCTGTGAGTGGGTGTGTGGTAACTTTACAGTTACGCAATAATAACACAAAAGTTAAACATTTATTCAAACATCACCACACTAGTAACATAACATAAAGAGTTACATGTTATTGAAAAATAGAAAAGAATAAATAGGAAAACGTTAGTGGCTCAGCTTAAAGGCGGATTTTGTAGTTCCATCGCGTGCGAGATAAATAGCTTTTTAAATTATTAGTTACCTGCTATGACAGTACTGTAGTTTAACTATGCGCTGAAACGAAATAGGGGTTCGAACTGTAGTTAGAAACGATATTTCTAAATTTTTTGTCCCAAAAATATTGACTTTTTGAATATTGGAGACAAAGACAACTAGAAACCAAACAGAAAATTCATCGGTTAAAAGTTGGGGAAGAGGGGGAAGATCACCCCTCTAAATATAGCTGCATCTAAAAATAGGTTTTTCAACTTATTCTACTGTCACAATTTAGCTGAAACAGAAATGTTTGATCATTCCCGTTTATTAAATAAAGGCATATGAATTACCGATTTTCAAAAATGCATAGAAGGCGTCACAAAGAAACTAACGAGTTGGAACTGGAACACTAATTAAATTATGGTTCATCTTTAGCTCCATGAGTTTACAAAATTTAAAAAAATTATTCTGCAAAATTTTGAGAATATTTTTTAAATTTAACAGTTTTCATGTTTTCAAAAAGGGTCGTGCATTCTTACATTGTGTTCTCCTGAGACTATCATAACTTCTGCAGTTTGTGCCGATCTGACAATTCGTTTTTGCGTAATAAGGTGTTAATGACAAAAGTTCATGGTGGCTTGGATTTGCCCAGAGTGTGCTATCAGATTTCACATCTAAATTCGCAAAGCCGAACTTTTCAAAAAACAATTGCTCTCTAAAACACATTTTTAATTTCCGCTTCTGGTCTCGAATTTTTTAAAGTTGTTATGGCGATGTATTTTTGATATACCTCGAGATTCCGAAGCTCATCGATTTATGGGACGCACGCACTTGTACACACGGACAGACATTTTGTAAATAACACTTTTTTGAGTTCCGGGGGCCCCTGGGGACCCAAAACATGTATTTCCGTCAAAATCTCATAATCGAACTTTTCATGAAAACAATACTTCCCTATACTGAAAGTGTAGGAAAGTAAAAATACACATTAATAAAAGAAGTTCAATTTCCGTAATTTAATTATCGGTTTTTAATTTTCTGGAAGGATGCCGTTTTCACAATTGATTTTTAAAATTTATTAATTTATCCTTATTTCCTGCCATTTTCTTCGTTATCTTTGCTGCATTATCTAGCACACTTTCACCAACTGTATTTAATTAAAAATCCTTTCTCTTGATGCATTCGCCGTTGTATTTTTGAAGTAATAAAACTTCAAAAACGCAACTTTTATCTGAAAAAGTAATTTGCTGAGCCCTCCAAACTGCAGTTTTTTTTACAATATTAAAAAGACAGAAAGTGACGCCCCCGTAGTGCATGTCTGATTTAAAAAAAGCGATTTAAATCACTACAGTATTTGAAACATTTTTTAAATAAAAAAAATCAGTTCAAACCAAAAAAATTGATTTAAATCAAAACACCCTAAATCTAATTAAAGCTTAAAAATTACACATCAAGCTACAGAATGTTCAAGAATTTATTGTTGTACAGTTTTATCATTTTATATAAAAAATTGACGCAGAGCATTAGGCGTAGACTTTCGCTTACAAGATACCGATGCCTATAAGAATACAATACTGTTACACTAAGAAGTTTAACAAAATTATACACCAAAACATCAAAAAAGATAGCTACGAATTAAAGAGCATCAAGACTAAAAATAAAATACGTCAGTCAAAAGTGGTTAAAAGTAGATCCCCCTCTCCCCACATATTATTTAATAAAAAATGAAGATCCATCTATTTATATGTAAAACAATCTGTAAAAAGTTATTATGGATTGGAAAATTCATTTTGCCTTCCTACGGCTTCAAGAAAACCAAATTTTATGCCGATCTGTTTTCTTATTTTTAACTAATTGCGCTTTAAAGTAAAAAGTTAAAAATAACGCAGTGACCGCCGTTTTATAAAATAAAGAGTTGGGGAAAAACGCATCTAAATTGTCTCACATCTAGCGTGCTTATATCAGAATCTGCTTTCAAATTTATTATATTCTATTTTGAATAATTTTCGCCATAAATGTGCCACCCCACCCATATAAGCTTTCTGCAAGAAACACATTTTTTGCAAGCCCAGAAACGTGTATTTCCATCATATCAACAAATACAGCAACTACAATATGCAGGGTATAGGATGATTTTCTGAACAAACTTTAGAAATACATTCCTGGGATTATAATTTTAAGTAGAAAATGTCGAAAAAACATGGGTTCGGAAACGCTGCGTTGCGGAGTTACAACCTTTCGAAGATAAAACTATCTAATCACGAATTTAACTAAATCTCACTATTCATGATTTACATTTTCACTAGTTTTCGTTAAAATCCACTCACCAGGGGCGTAGATGTACAAGGTGCTCAAAATACACGTACACCACATACATACACGCTACTGAATCAAGGATATAAACAAAAACGGACAAAACTGTAAATCATCATTGGTACATAATTCATACAAATTTTGAATCAAATATCTTAATTTATGGCAGAGATATTCTATAAAGCGTGGTTAGACCATTTCATCTTCGAGAGGCTGTAACTCCGTAAGGAAGCATTTTCGGGCCGCTGTTTATTAGACACTTTTTACGTAAAATAACCTGAGAAATGTGCTATATTTATAAAAATTTTGGAATCAAATATCTCAATTTATGGCGGAGATATTACATAAAGCGTGGTTAAACTATTTCATTTTCGAGAGGTTGTAACTCCGTAAGGAAGCATTTTCAGGCCATTGTTTATTAGACATTTTCTGCGTAAAATAACCTGAGCAATGTGCTCCCTAAGATTGTACAGAAAGTCATGTAATAGGCCTAGTATATACAAGGTTTAACAAAAATGCTTAAAATGGGAGTTAGGGTCCCCTGAAGGGGGCGAATGAAATTTAAGTTTTAATTAATATCTCAGGCACCCATTATTACAAAATAATGATATTTAGCATACGGTTTAGTACTAGTAGGTGCTACTATCTAACAACATGCAAATACAATTATTAAAACCAGAGGCGTCCCAACCTAGGGGGGCTGAGTCATTGTTATTTGTTATTTTTGTCATTTTCGATTTGTTTTTACCAATTTGAGTGAGTAATATGATTCTACTTTAAAAATGCATAAAATTGGTACACTTATTTTTTTTGTACGACTAGCCTCTTTCCAGAAAAAATCTATTTAAACATTTTTCTTCTTTGGACCGAGATTAAACGTTTTTATATCGTATCGTATTAACTTTGGATACAAAAAAATGATAATAAATAACAACTAACCAGTAACTATTAAAAAAGCGTAATTCTTACAATTCTTAAACAATAATAGTTGTCCAAATAAAACTGGAAATCAAATTGCTAACAAAAAAGTGACAACCATTATTGTTAAAGTAAAAAAAAAATGTTTAATTCGATTTTTCTAGAAAATGGCTAATCATACAAAAAAGAGTACCATTTTAATGGATTTTTTAACGTAGAATCATATTACTGACTCAAATTAGTAAAAAATTAAAAATTACAAAAAAAATGACACCCCGCCCCAGTTTGGGACGCCTTTGGTTTACATAATTTTATTTTGATAGTGTTAGATAGTAGCACTTACTAATACTAATCCGTATGCCAAATTTCATTACTTTATATTAAAAGGCGTCAGAGATATAAATTAAAACTTAAATTTCATACGCCCCTTTCAGGGGGCCGTAGCTCCCTTCAGGAGCATTTTAGGACACGTGTTTACGTGAATTTTTTTGATCATTTCAGCGAGTACAATACGTCTATGTATAGCCTGCCTGCCATTTTTGTTACACCCTGTATTTAAAAATAGATCTTCTCCTTTAATGGTAGTCCGTACATTTCTGTAATTTGACTTAATAAAGTTAACCAAAACAATATATTAGAATTACCTCACCGACTTAAATGTTTAAAGCGTCTTCATTAGTAAAATCGACACCATCGTGTCTCCTTACGACTAGCAACAATTATTTATTAAACTGTCTCTCCATCTACTTACAGTAGTGCTTTGAATAATACATTTCTTGATTTTTACACTCTGAAAATTAAGTCAGCGACAGAAACTCTAAAGTAAACCTTTGATGAATGCATGCAGTATTAAAGAGAGACGTCTGCCGTCATAAAGAAGTGTCCTGTCAAGCGTGTAATTAAATATAAAAAATGTCCCAACTAGAAGGCCACTTATTTACTTAACTAAATTCGAGCAAATGTAAAGCAACGTCCGGAAAATGTAGTAAAACTCGTTACACGAGGTCAGAAAAAAACTTAAGCGTGATTCACATTGCAAACAATTATAAGAAAAAGTTTAGCATATTTTTACATGCAAAGTAAAACTTTTCCTGTTGTCCCGAAGACGTCGTAAAAGTATCGAAAAGAAACACCGTTAAAAAATTCAAATAACTTGAATTGTTGAGCAGAATTAAGTAGGCGTGGAGGTGAAGCAATTCCGAATTCTATATTCTGTTTCTGCTTAGTACCACTCATGCTAATGAAGACCGAGGATCCAAGACAACCAGGCTTATTATTAATTTATCAAAACTCGAGGCGATGTTCTGGAAACGCGTGACCTGCGACATAATTCGAAGGGAAGCGAAGGGGGAGCCCCCGGAATTTAAGAAACTCCGGGGGTTTGCATTAGCTGCAGATTCCGGAGCAAAAAGTCCGCACCCAAAAGGAAAACAAAACCAAACTAATTAAACTACAATTATGGTGTGTCTAACCGCTGCTTTGCTCTACCTGGCGTTCCAAAAAGAAGAAAAATTAAAGAAAAGATCAGCATGCAAAGAGGTAATTAATTAAACCGGATTAAACAGAAAATTATAAGTGTCTAGTTCATCAGCGTAAATGCTTCGAGGAACTTTCTTGCCCTTAAGGTATGAATTTTTCAAGAAAAAGACGCAAGACCACACCGTACTATATACAATCGGGTTACTAAAAGATTGATATTAATAGGTACCCTCAAATACTTAAACTCGGTCATATTTTACTTGGATGAGGAATAATTTGTTAAGCCACGCTTGTTTAGGTGAAGAAAACTTAAACCTTGCCCGTAGGTCTCGTGTTACCTTTGTTTAACATAAAAAAAAAACTAAACGACTTCATCAATTAGGAAAAAAAATTACACCCACACGCAGAGATTCACCTCATGCATTAAACAGGGACGAACTAGCCCTCCGGGATCGTAGCAAATTATACTGTGAGAGAAAATTTATTCAGAATCTATTAATATTTAATTCAATCTAAAGATGTTACCAAAAAAATACAGTCACACACAATGTTGCATGTTTAGAATCATATACAGAGTCGGACTGGCCCTCGGGAATTATGAAAACTATCCCGTTGGAACAATAATCATACAGTTTATTTTGAATGCGTTCGAGATCACATAACAAAAATTAACCCAACCGCGAAAATATATAAACTTTTGTCTTAATTTACCCTCGGGGCGGGCTAGTACTAAGTTTATACCGAGGGACCAACCAGGAAGGAAATGTGATGTAGATTGCATAGAAATTATTTGGAAAATCTAAGAAGAAATCCAAGAAATTTCGAAAAATCCCGCAAAATCCAAGGAATTCCAGAAGATGTCAAAGAAATCCCTGAAAACCCACAGGAAAATTTCGCGAAATTCTAGGAATTCCACTGGAATTTAAAAACATTCGGAAAAATCCAAGGGAATCGGAGGAAATCAAAACAAATTTCGCGAAATGCATTCCAAACAAATAAAAAGAATTCCAGAAGAATACGAAAAATCCAGTGGAAATCCTGGATAAAGTCATAGAATTCTCAAGAAAATCATGAAAATTGCGAGGAAATCTAACGATATCCGAGCAAATTAAAGGAATTCGGTGAATACCCAAGAAATTATGAAAACACCCAAGGAAATCCGAAATCCAAGGGATTCTGACGAAATTCGAGGAATTCCAAAAGATTCCAAGGAAATCCCGCAAAATTCAAGGAATTTCACAGGAATTCAAGGAAATGCAAAGAAAACCCAAGAAAATTGCGAGGAAAAAAACTACGCTAAATCCATTCCAAAGAAATTTAAAGATATCCAAAGAAATTTAAAGAAATACAGGATAAATTCAAGGAATTCTCGAGAAAATCGTGGAAATTCTGAGGAAATCTAAGGAAATCCGAGCAGATTAAAGGAATTCCGTGAATAGCCAAAAAAATTATGAAGACACCCAAGGAAATCCTGAGAAATTTCAGGAAAATAAAAAAAATCTACTAATGACAAAGGGAAAAAGGTTGGACACATTTGTGGCCATAATTTACCTCTTGGCTTATACATTAAAGCGGAGTCACGTATAAAAAAAAACTTCCTATTTGAAGCAAATCCAAGCAATTACAGGGAAATCTAAATAAGTTCCGGGGAAATCCCGCGGAGTCCAAAGAATTGCGACGCAATTCGAGGAATTCCAGAAGATGCTAAAAACATTCCGGACAAATAAAGCCACAGGAATATTTTGGAAAATTCTGCGGAAATTCAACGAAATCTAAAGAATTTTCAAAGAAACTCGGAGAAGATTCAAGGAATTCCAGAGGAATACGACAAATCGAGGAGAAATCTTGGATAAAATTTTGAGGAATTCTCGAGAAAATCATGACAATTCCGAGAAAATCTAAGGAAATCAGTGCAGATTAAAGAAATAAAATAATTTACCCGAATTTACCCCTTGGTTTATGCATTAAAACGGAATCACGCATGAAAAAAACTTCCTATCTGAAGCAAATCCAAGCAATTTCAGGGAAATCTAAATAAGTTCCGGGGAAATCCGGCGGAGCCAAGGAATTCCGACGCAATTCGAGGAATTCCACAAGATGCTAAAAACATCCCGGACAAATCCACAAAAAATCTTGGAAAATTCCGCTAAAGGAGTTCCACGGGAATTCAACAAAATCCGAAGAATTCCTAAGGAAACCCGGGGAAAAACCAAAGAAATTCCGGGGAAATCAAAAAAAAATTTCGCTAAATCCATTCCAGAGAAATTCAAGGAATTCCAGAGGAATACGAGAAATTCAGGAGAAATCCTGGATAAATACAAGGAATTCTCGCGAAAATCATGGACATTCCTAAGAAAATCTAAAGAAATTCGAGCAGATTAAAGAAATAAAATAATTTACCCCTTGGCTTATGCATTAAAACGGAGTCACATATGAAAAAATTTCCCATCTGGAGCAAAATCATGTGTTCTTGCAAATCCATCCATCCATACATATATAAAAGCACAAAGGGTTTTTTTCTCCCCTTCCTCCAGCGGCTACCGCTTCACCAATTTGGACCATTTTTTTTTAAATGAAAGGTCTCTATCCACAGATGGAACATGAAACATTTTTATATTTTTATTCTACGTCGATTTTTTAATAATAATTATTTTAATTTATAATATAGGTATATGAAGGTCGGCTAGACGCGCGTCAGTTGGGGTGCCATCTACAATAACGTCGCGTGTCAATATTGGAACTAATGCATCACGTGACTTGGCATTTCGCCGGTTCTGTCAGTGCATTGTGCGCTGGGGTAACACTAGTTAATTTTATTTTAAATTGTTAGACAAAAATTAAACCCACACATAAAGTTTTATAGTTAAGTATGAAACAGGAACGGCCCCAAGGGTTTACAGAAATCTTCTTTGTTAGCCGAAAACGACTAATTTTTTATCTAAAACCCGATCTTAAAGTTGAAATACAACTAAATGTGCAACTTAGGTTAGTCCGGTCCTGATTTCTCAAGTTTTATTATAGAATATTCGATTTCACCTAATAAATATTTATACAGATAAGGAATTTCTACGTTCGCAACATTTATTACTATCAAACTCGTGCCAATTCAGTAAAAATTAACATAAAATAGAAATTTCCGTAAAAAATGTCTAATATACTGATTTAACGATGACAAAAACACAAAATTCTGTATCTAATTTGTTGTAACTGAACGCCACCCACATACGAGGCACTTTTATGGGATAGTTTCGTGTACAATTGTAAATTAATAGTAAACTAGAAACATGGAATTGCCAGCACGGGCTCTTTGTCTAATTAAATGACGTAATTTGTTTTGCTATTTTATTATAAAACAGCGTGTGAAGATAAAAAAATAAAAGGAACGGAGTTTAAAAAGTCTCTTGAATTGTTTTGTTGTGGGTGTGTGTGAACTGGAACAGGAAGCACGAAATATGTAAACTTGCTAATTTAAACATTCCTTTAATAGAAAGATGCTTTGTGTTGGAGTTTTATGTAAGAATGTTTGCATCGAGGTTTGCACATTTATTTATATACAGGGTGGATCAATATTTTTATGTTACTTGTTTTGCCTATCTAGTTAATGTAAAATCAATAATTTTAGTAATGCATGAGGAAACTCTTAACAAAATACAACAAAAATTTGAAGTAGAACGATTATCAAAAATAGCTATGAACTTTTGCATTAAATATTTACATGTTTATAGATTTTTTTTGTCACAAAGCGTGACTGTGGAAAAAGTTTGACAAAAGCTTCCCAAACAATATCAAAACATGTAAACTTTTAATGATAGATTTTCCAATATTTCAAACGAAATACGGAAAAATACACATGAACTGTTATAAAAAAATTGTGGTTTTCAGTACTATGTGGAAAAAATGCATAGAAAAATGTTAAAATGTACTAAATTCGAGGATTCTGCAATACTGGGCAAGATTCGGCAATAAATCGAGACCCTTCGACTAAATTATTAAATATTCAATTTTACAAATGAAAATTCAACGAGTAATTTCTAACAAAATATCCCTAGGCAGGCACTTAACTCTTGTTTTTGTGAAGCATAAAAAGTCTTTAAAATTCCAACCTCTGAATATTCAATTTTTGCAAGTCTACCGTATTTTATTATCAAAGGCAAAATTTATGCTCAACTTTACAGTTTGTTCTAAAAACTTTTAGTTTATACCGTGCAAAGCAACCTCTACCTACTCTTTATAACTGACAGACAATAATCGTTCCTTCATAAAATCACACGCTTGAATTTTCAGAAAGATTCTATATTTAACTTAAGTTGCAAGTTCAAACAGATGGAAAACATATGTTTGCAGTATATGAAAAACAAAACCGTTTTTTGTAAAGTTAATATGCGCATGTTAAATTACAGATTACACGAGAATAAAACTGCTGTAACGGATTTCTTATACATGCAGTGCCAGATTAACCATTTTAAGGGGCTTAGGGTACGGTTTGATCCCCCCCGCCCCTCCCGAGAAAAAAAATAATAATTTCAGACTTGCCAATGATGTGTTGCTACTGCAGTAGCAACATTGCCAACATGCATGATGAATTTTTAATAAAATTGATACTTTTGAGAACATATAACACAAACCCACCTTCTTTTTCCGGAGCTTGCAAATTTGGTCTACCTTCCCTGTTCTCAGCAACATACGGCATATTTTTGTAAAAAAAATTGTCTAAATGTTGGCACTTTTTTTTTAAGTTTTTCATGCTTAGGATTTCCTGTTTTTATATATTTTATTGGTTTGTTGGTTTTTTGTTTTAAATGTAAGCATTTGCTTTTGCGCATCTCTCAGGTTTTTGTCCAATTTAGTACTTGTTAGTAATTCACACACGTAAAAAAACACACACCCTAGAATACTCATAATTATATAAACACCGATCGGGAGTATAGACTGAAAACAATTTCAGCTGAAAAGCTACGTGCATTAAAATAAATAGTTTATTTGCTTTGTCAGAACTACATTTGCAGGAAGTATAGGCTATGTAGATTTCTTTGGCGGTAGGTATTCAGGGGCGTCGTTAGGGGGCAGCACTATGTGTAATCCCCCCCCCCCCAGTGTTTCATAATATAAAAAACACAGAATAATACATAAAAGCAACGGCAAATTTTAACCTATGGTCAAGCAAAACCGTTTTTGTTTTTGTTTTCTTGTTATATATTTAAAACTTGAAATACACCCCTCCAGATTTTTTATGCTGATGACGCCACTGTATGTATTCATTCGTTACAATAAAATTTAAAGGTTTGGTTATTTATAGAATCACGTAAAACTTCTTGTCACTTATTTATAATACATAGTCGTAAAATAGTTTTTTGACGTCAGTAAATTGTTTATTGACGTCAAAACATCATTTATTGACGCCAAAAAACATTTATGTAAAGTGAAACTTTATAAAATATTATTCTACGTCAAAAATTTGGTTTTGACATCAAAAAATGATTTTCAAACGTCTAAAAATTATTTTAAATGTCAAAAGTTGATTTTAGATGCCAAAAATTAAATTCTTAATGTCTCAAAATAACTTTCTCTACCGCTTTACTTGTTATTCTTCTATTTTGTAATTTAAATTTCCCGGAAAAAACTATTTTTTGATCCAGTAAATAATTGACGTCAAAAATTGATTTCTTGACGTCAAAAAAAATATTTATTGAAGTCTTGAACAATATTTATTTAGTTTTTGAACAAATTTATTTCGTTCTTTTATTTTTTAATTTAAATTTCCTTGAAAAACTGATTTTTTGTTGTCAGTAAATAATTGACGTCAGAAATTGATTTATTTATATCAAAAAAATATTGATTGACGTTTTTGAACAAATTTTGTTCGTTCTTTTACCTTTTAGTTTAAATTTCCTGGATGAATTTTGGCGTCATAAATTGGATTTTTAACGCCAGTCAACAAATTTCTGATGTATAAAGATTGGAATCTAGATTGTGAAACGTGTACATGTTTCTTCAAAATTTGATAATTTATAGACGTTAAAAAAATTGATTTTGTGGTAACAAAAATTAAGTTTTTGATGTCTGAAAATAATTTTCTTTACTGTAGGAAGTTATTTATTTATTTAAATAAAAAAACGACTCTTAGACGCCAGTAAATAATGTTTTGACGTCAAAAATTGATTTATTGATTTTTTGACGTCTAAAATTATTTATTGACGTTGTGAATATTATTTATTTAGTTTTTAAATAAATGTCTTTTGTTCTTATATTATTTAATTTTGGCGTCATAAATTGGATTTTTAATCCAGTCAACGAATGTCTAATGTATAAAGATTGGAATCCAGATTGTGAAACGGTACATGTTTCTTCAAAATTTGATAATTTATAGACATTAAAAAAATTGATTTTGTGGTGTCAAAAGTTAAGTTTTTGATGTCTGAAAATAATTTTCTTTACTGTAGGAAGCTATTTATTTATTTAAATAAAAAACCGACTTTTAGACGCCAGTAAATAATGTTTTGACGTCAAAAATTGATTTATTGATTTTTTGACGTCTAAAATTATTTATTGACGTTGTGAATATTATTTATTTAGTTTTTAAATAAATGTCTTTTGTTCTTATATTATTTAATTTTGGCGTCATAAATTGGATTTTTAATCCAGTCAACGAATGTCTAATGTATAAAGATTGGAATCCAGATTGTGAAACGGTACATGTTTCTTCAAAATTTGATAATTTATAGACATTAAAAAAATTGATTTTGTGGTGTCAACAGTTAAGTTTTTGATGTCTGAAAATAATTTTCTTTACTGTAGGAAGCTATTTATTTATTTAAATAAAAAACCGACTTTTAGACGCCAGTAAATAATGTTTTGACGTCAAAAATTGATTTATTGATTTTTTGACGTCAAAAAATTATTTATTGACGTTGTGAATATTATTCATTTAGTTTTTAAATAAATGTCTTTTGTTCTTATATTATTTAATTTTGGGCGTCATAAAATGGATTTTCGACGTCAATAAATGAATTTCTGACGTAAAAATTCAAATGCAGATTGTGAAAGGTGAATATGTTTTTTCAAAACTCCCTAGGCTAAAGCCTAGGGGCCCAGTATTTAAAGTTAAATAGCACCCACTGTGACAACTATTAAACTTTACACTCATGAAGTTTAAATTGTTTAAAAAAAATTTATACTGAATTTTGTGAAACAGAATTACATTTTTCTCAAATCGCTGAATAATTTCTGACGGCAAAAGTTGAATTTTACACGTCATAAATTAAATTTCGGACGACCGAAATTAATTTTTTGACGTATAAAAATCGTCGAATTTTGAAGAAACATGTTTAACTTTAAATTCTGCATTTAAACTTTTTTTATCAGAAATTCATTTATTGACATCCAAAATCCATTTTATGACGCCAAAAATATTTCCTGGTCGAATGAAACTCATGCAGAAAATTTAAATTAAATAATAAAAGGACGAACAAAATTGTTCAAAAACTAAGTAAATTATATACACGTCAGTAAATAATTTTTTGATGTCAATAAATCATTAAATCAAGATTTGACGTCAAACCATTATTTACTGGCGTCAAAATCCGTTTTCTTTGTAAATAAATAGCTTCATACATTAAAGAAAATTATTTTCAAATATTAAAAACTTAATATTTTTCATCACAAAATCAAATTTTTTGATGCCTAAAAGACATCGAACCCAAAGTCCTTTAAGGTACTACGAAGTAATTATTAAAAAATTGACACAAAATTGTTTAAGTACTGCAGGATAATAACAAAACTTTTGGGTTCAAGAATAAAAAAAAATCTAAACGGTTTTAAATTCGAAAGCTCAACTTGATTATTTTACAACAGCGTGCAGAATAAAAATTTTTACGTCATTTCAACGATAAACGGGAACATTACCACTATTACAACTGCCTGAAAAGCTCTAAAAGAGTAAACGTTAACGGGCAATGATTATGCGACAATTTGTAACGTTCAATATATCGTGTTAAAGTTCAACTTGAGTATTTAGCTTTTAAAATCGCACCGCTCGCCACCACGATTTCTCTAGTTAGTCGTTAACTTCACGTGTTAATTTTACACGCATATCTATTAATGTTTCGTGCTCGGTGTGCATAATCCCCGATCTAGATAACGAAAGATAATATCTGAACGATGCAGGGAAACATTAACGTGGAGTACGCCGGAGAAGCTTTTATTCTCGAGCCAGAAAAGCCCTATCCAGATTTCTATCAACAACAGCAATTAAGCGCGGGTTTTGAAGTGCATTTTTCCGACCAACTTTTCAAAATCTATTGTGTTTACTGCATTAAGAATACTTCTGATATTTAACAAAAATATTAGAACTATATTGGATTTGAAAACTGTGAAAACTCTTCGGATTAATTTCAAGCTTAAAAGTAAACTTTGAACGGTAGATGTTGCAATAACTAAAGCGGATAAATATCGAAAGCTCCGTTACGTACACTTAATTTAATGGATTTAATGCTTAAAAGCGAGCTTTAAGAAATTTTTTTGACGGATTGAATTATACGTTAATTTTTGTTTTTTTTTTGGATTAGTGGCTTTAACAATAAAATTTCCAAAGTTGGTTTCGCGCTGGGTTACTTACTGGCACAAAACTTTAAGCAGTAAATTGTTTTACAGTGTTTAAACTTTCCAGCCTTTTGCTACGTGTATTTTATTTTTAAGCTTTAAACTGTCATAAGTGGGTAAATTAGAGATTATTGAATTTAGGAAAAAGGCACAAAAAATGTTTTTTGAATCTTAAATTTGATTTCTGATATTTTAACATATTATATCGTTTTATTCGTTACGGTAACAATATTTTGAAAAAAGTACATGATTTAAGAACATGTGCTGGGAGCTATGTTACATATTCAGTTAATACGAAGCTTAATTTCAGCTTAAATGGACATTTTTTGTCGTTTTAACTTTTAATTAAACTTTTGCCGAGTTGCGGATATTTTCCTTATCACATTCCATTGAAAAATGTTGTGAAGATGATTGCATTTAAGCACTGAAAGCTCCTTAACATTTTGAGTTAATTCAAAGCTTAAATTTGAGGTTTAATAATCGATTTTTTGAGTTTAACTTCTGTAAATGAAATTGTAATTTTCAGTTGCAAAATACTGATTAAAAACATTTCTAGACATTTTACATAAATTTTAAATGAAAATTTGTTGTGCTTTTCATTTTTTTAATTAATTAAAAATTTAAGCTCAGGCATGAAGAATATTTTAAATTTTGGAATTTCTGGCTGTATTTTCTTGAATTATTGAATACTTTAAAGTTTTTAAGTTCTAACATTTACAAACTGTTTAAAGGTAAATGTAAACCATAAAAGCACTAGCGATTGGAAAGCGAAATTTTAGAATTTATTTTTGTAATTGAGATTCATTTTTTTCATTATTAATTATTGTTTAAAAAATTTATACTTCCTGCTCAATTTAAATTTTAAATAGAATTGCTTTACTTTTTATTTTTTAATTTTAATATTTAGAAATTTAAAATGTAAACATAAATAGAAAAAGCTGCAGTGAAACGCGAGCTTTGGCAAGTGAATTTTTGTTATCTAATTTTTATAAACAAGGTTCGTTTTTTCACACTTCTAAGCCTATTTTTTTAAATTTAAAATAGAAGTTTGTTGCGATTTTCATATCTTTACTTCATTTCATTAAAAACTTTAACTCGAACATTCGGATTGTTAGGTTTTTGAAAAATTGGGTTGTACGGAGTGGCTAGGAAACCCCCGGCCACTTTTCTTGCGGCGGTCAAGAGATGTCGCTTTAGTAAAAAAAATTAAATTAAAATACTGGCAACAACGCAGAATCCAAGACGCGTTAGTTATTAAATACGTCCCATATTAAATCAAAACAACCAAAACGTCTTGGATTCTGCATTGTTGCCAGTATTTTAATTTAATTTTTCTTTACTAAAGCGCCATCTCTTGACCGCCGCCGCAAGAAAAGTGGCCGGGGTTATCCTAGCCACTCTGTATTTGCTTAATGTTTTTAATTCTTTTAGGTTACTATTTAAAAATCGTTTAAAAAATAAATATTTAAACAGTAAAAGCTGCGGTTAATTTTGGAAGATTAAATGCAAGCTTTCGCTAGTCAAGTTTTGGCATTTAATATTTGTAAATTAAGTCGATTCCGATCTTTCGGAAATTATAGATTAAAACATTTCTAAGCAGACTTTTTTGACATGTTAAATAGAATATTTTAGTACTTTTCAAATTTCTATTTATTTAAAAAACTTAAGCCCGCCCATGAAGAGTTATTAAATATTTGGAAGTTTGGGTGTCATTTTCTTGAATTTTAAAATATTTCAAAGTTTTAATATTAAAAATTGCTTAAAGGTAAATATATAAAAGCATCGGTTAAATGCAAGCTTTGAGAGAATTTTTGTAATCGAGGTTAATTTTGTTTCCTTCAAAAATATTGTTTAAGATATTTATAATCCCTACGCTGTTTGAATTTTAATTAGAATTGCTGTGCTTTTTATTTTTTTTTTTTCGATTCTAACGTTTAGAAATTGTTACATATTTGGTTAATACGAAGCTTAATTCTAGCTTAACATTTAAAAACTGTTTAAAGGTAAGTGTAAACAGTAAAAGCAACAGCGATCTTGGGAAAGCGAAATTTTGGAATTTATTTTTGTAATTAAGATTCAATTTTTTTTCGTTATTAATTATTGTTCGGAACATTTATACTCCCTGATCTTTTTAAATTTTAAATAGAATTGCTGTACTTCTTATTTTTTGTAATTTTAATATTTAGAAATTTTTTAAAGGTAAA
Source organism: Ctenicera cuprea (assembly GCA_958336395.1). Lineage (NCBI taxonomy): Eukaryota > Metazoa > Arthropoda > Insecta > Coleoptera > Elateridae > Ctenicera > Ctenicera cuprea. The sequence continues at coordinate 11,396,693 of OY284495.1, read as the reverse complement.
CACAAACAGAAAAAGCTCTAGTAAAATGCTAGCTTTGGCGAGTGAATTTTTGATATTTAATTATTATAAATAGGGTTCGATTTTTTCTGTTCAAAAATTATTGATTAAAACACTTCTAAGCCTACCTTTTTAAATTTTAAATAGAAGTTTGTTGCGATTTTCATATATTTAGTTCATTTCATTAAAAACTTAAGCTCGGACAATAGGACTGTTTGGTTTTTGAAAATTTGGATTGTATTTGCTTAGATTATTAATATTTTTTAATTTTTTTAAGTTAATATTTAGAAATTGTTTAAAATGCAAACATAAACAGTAAAAGCTGCTGTTAATTTTGAAGATTAAATGTAAGCTTTCGCGCGTCAATTTTTGGCATTTAATATTTGTAAATTAGGTCGCTTCTGATCTTTCGGAAATTACAGATTAAAACATTTCTAAGCAGACTTTTTTTACATGTTAAATATAATTTTTTAGTGCTTTTCAAATTTCTCGTTAATTAAAAACTGAAACCCGCCCATGAAGAGTTATTTAATATTAGGAAGTTTGGGTGTCATTTTCTTGAATTTTAAAACATTTCAAAGTTTTTACGTTTTAATATTACAAAATTGTTTAAAGGGAAATATATGAAAGCTTTAGTTAAATGCAAGCTTTGAGAGAATTTTTGTAATCGAGGTTAATTTTGCTTCCCTCAAAAATATTGTTTAAGATATTTATAATCCCTACTCTGTTTGAATTTCAATTAGAATTGCTGCGCTTTTTATTTTTAATTAAACTTTTGATGAGTTACACGTATTTTCCTTATTACATTGCATTGAAAAATGTTATAAAGATTATTGAATTTAAGCACACCACTGAAAGCTCCCTTACATTTCAAGTTAATTCGAAGCTTAAATTTGAGCTTTGCGAGTCGATTTTTAGAATTTAATTTTTATAAATGAGGTTGTAATTTTGTTTGAAAATATTTAAACGGACTTTTGTTGTGCTTTTCAAATTTTATTAATTACAAAATTTAAGCTCAGGCATGAAGAATATTGTAATATTTGGAATTTCGGTTGTGTTTTCTTGAATTACTAAAATATTTTTAATTTTATAAGTTCAAACATTTAAACATTGTTTAAAGGTAAATGTAAACAGTGAAAGCTCTAGTATTAGGCAATCTTTAGAAAGTGCTTTTAATATTTAATTTTTGTAATTGTAAACTTTTCAAAATTATTGTTTAAAACATTAAGAGTCCCTACTCTTTTTAAATTTTAAACAGAATTTATTTATATTTTTAATTCTAATATTTCATAATTTTTTAAAGGTAAACACGAACAGAGAAAGCTTTAGCTAAATGCGGGCTATGGCGAGTGAATTTTTGATATTTAGATTATTTAGATAAATAAGGTTCGATATTTTCCGTTTCAAACTATTGGTAAACACATTTCTAAACCAATTTAATTTTGTTTAACTGTTGAAAAGGTAAACGTCTAAAGTTAATTTTGAAGCTTAAATGCAAGCTTTCGCAAGAGGATTTTTGGTAATATTTAATTTTTGTAAATTATGTTCGATTCTGCTCTTTCGAAGTTAGCCATAAACATTTCTGCGCCTACTTTTTAAAATTTTAAATAGAATAATGTTGTGCTTTTTACTTGTTTAGTTAATTAAAAACTTGAGCTAGGGAATGAGGAATTATTGAATTTTTGGAATTTTGGGTAGTATTTTCTGGAGTATTTAAAATATTTTTTAATTTTCGTGTTCTATTACAAAATCTTTAAAAATGAATATAAACAGTGAAACATCCACTTGATTAAAAATTACGGAACTAATACATGTATATTTGTTTTTGAAATTGTATTAACCACGAATTTTAAACAAATACAAAAATTTATCACTTAAACATTTCATTTATTTAAAGCTTACGGAGTTTGTTTTTTGTGCGTTATATTTCTGAAACTCATAATTTTCAATTTAATTTCAAAATTGCTAGATTTACAGACAGACACTAAACGTCGCGATTTGGTTTCAGCGATCACTTGCACGGTATTTCGAATTTTTTTTAATTTTAATTTTTGATCCGATATAATTTATTAAAAGATTGACTTTTGGGGCAATCACTCCACTACACAAACGTGAGCTATGGGCGTTTAAAATTTACATAGTATTATTTTTTAATTTCCTTTTTATTATTTAAGAAAAATTCGAGGATCATTGGCCTTAAAGGGCAAACACCGAAAGCTCCGTTATTTATTCTGTAAAACGGGTGCTTTACGAGGTCGATTTGTGCTGTATTTTACGTTTTAATTTTTGTTTTGTTTATGTTATCAAGTAATGAATGAATTATAATAATAACGGCTTCGCATGTTTATCATAATCATAAATGCGATAAATTGGTGCTGGTTTTGTAACACGTGTGAGTAGGGTAAAATAAATTAAAAAACCAACTCACAGAAGTAGCTTTAATCCATTAATGTTTCACAAACACACAATCTAATCAGCAAAAAAAGAAAAATCCACCAGACAAGGCACTAGGTATTTTTTTAAAGGAATCACAGCGAATCACAAATACACCACCACAAATTTCAAATCCTTCAGATTCGGGGTTTGAATAAAAATTCCAGCGATCACAATAGGAAAACATCAACAGTGAGACATTTAAAATTCATAACGGAATCGACGAACAATAATCCATTAATTCAGTACGAGGGTCGAGGGTTATTTGGTGCACATAAAGTCAGATCGGATAACACTTAAAAACGGCGAAGTCTTATGTTAAATCAATAGAGAAACAGAAACATTGTCCTGAAAAAAGGAGGTTTCGGGCTACGACAACAATAGGCCACGAGCTTTCGTGCGCGTTCCGCAACAATCGACGTACGCAACGACAGCGCACCACGAAGACTGAAACGATACTAAACCGAACGTATTCCTACAGAACTGCGCGTGTTGGCAGTCAGAAAGACACTGAGGACGAGTATCCTTCCAACGGCCTATCAAACAGAGACAGAAGCGTCGCCTACGATGCGCGCGAGAAAGAGAAAGAGCAATGTCGTCCGTAATTATAGGAATCAGAAACAACCTTCTTGTAGAAGATCAAGTAGCACGGTACACTGTTAGCGAGATTGTTGAGTCTTTGACAAAGGGAGCAGTTGGATTAATTAGTGTAATTAGTCCGACCTTAGTCGGTTTTTGTTTGCTTGTTAAGGCTGTTTCGCGAAAGCTTTTGTATGCCCAAGAAGAATCGGACGTTTAAAAGCTCCATTCGAAAATTTCTGCACCGCGCTGCATTTAAATGATCTGATTGAAGAAACGATCCGCCTCACTACACTAACCTGGCCAAGTTACTTTTGCAAATTTACTAGAAAGACAAACGGAAAGACGGTGAATTTAAAGCAGATAGGAAAGGAAAACTGAAGATTCACTTGAAAGGAGGCCAGAATCAAACGTTCGTTGTAAGGATTTGAAAATGAAAATTTATTTCAGCACCATTCGTGAATAGGGAATTTTGTGTTTTTTTTCAAAAAACGCAGGTAGGTAAATATTAATTGTTTTAAAATTCCGATTAATATTTGTGGTAATTTTGTAAAATTACTTTTTTTATATTTTAGATAAAATAAAAACCCAATTTTTGAAATATTTAAGAAAAATAATTGGAACGGATTTTGGCAAAAACTGCCTTAAAAAACCTACATGTCGGATAAAGATGATGATAAAATTGGGACATGAATAATAAAAAATTGGGGGAAACGGAAAAACAAACGAAATAAAAAAACCTTGGATTTTCAATTAATATTTACTTTAAATTAACGATTTTTCATTGAGGGTTGAGGTTACGTCCTTGACTTTTACGACTGATCTAATTTCGGATGAGCCCTGATTAAAATTTTAAATTGAACGTAAAATTCTGCCCACGATACGATAATGAAAAAAATTCGAATTGTTAGACCTTGTAATATAGTAAAAATATTTTTAACTCGTTTTCAGAACTCGCGTGTTTTTGTAAAGTTTAATATAATGCTCGTCAGGTTTTGAAACTCAAGAAAAAACCATTTGGTTCTACCCCCGCTTCAATTATTCCACAGAATTCCAACAATTTTTATTTTACATTCTATTGTTTCCAAAATATTTATACATTAGAATTCTCATATTTAGCGACTTGAAACGCCAGAACGAGTAGCCGTGTGTCCTTACTAGGGTGGGCAAAGTATCGAAAGTATCAAAAGTAGCAAAAACATCAAAACATCGAAAATATCGAAGTTATCAAAAGTGTCAAAGTATTCGAATACATGAAAGTATCGAAGTATCAAAAGTACCTACCACTTGTCCCATTTTATTGCAATCAGACCTACCCAATTTCAAAAATTTATGGCGCAATTAAAAAAATTACGTTGACGATACTTTTGGCCAAATTTCTGCAAACACTGAAGTTTCTATCTTAATTTTTCTATCGAATTAAACCACTGCATGTAATTTTGTTTTACATTAATTTTATTATTTTCTGCGGTTTGAACGAAAAGATACATTCGATACTTCAATACTTTCAATATTTCGATACACTTGTATAGTATCGACGCCCGATACCTATTTTGCGACATTCCCAGACTATCGGTACACAAGTGCAATAAGAAAGCAAAAGTTTTCTGCCCCCTTGGGCCTTTCTCAAAATAAAAGCACAAAATCGATTTTATGTTTTTTTTAGCGGTTTAACGCTCGTCAAAAATCAGACAAAAAATTCTATAATTTAAAAATCAGTGCAAAAAATTATAAATGTACTTATATTATTTTACTGTGATTGATTGCGAGTTTCATTGAATATAAAGGCATTAATTAAAAAACATCATAGTGGGCGTCACAGAGAACTTTGGGTATTGAGGAACAACTAAGCCCTGCCACCAATGTTTGGGAAACATTTTTAAAAATCTTTAATATTTTGTAAAGCTGTGATTTTTGCAGAATGATTTTTTAACGCTTTTTCTTCATTACGTATTACTGTTCTAAGAATATTACCGTTTCTAATTTTATGTTAGTCTGGCAATTTAAAAAAAGTCGTAGCAGGCCCGAAGTTGAAGCTGGGAATTATACAAGGTGGTCCTATAATAAGTGCAAATGTTTCATAAATTTTTTGTCGATAACATTCGCAGCATTTAGATCCTCTTGCGGAAAGTCTCTAAACCAAACAGTTTTCTAGATAGTTTCATTTTTTGAAAAATTAAGTGGCCATGAAAGTCCGAAGTTCCTGAAGATACGAAAATAATACGTACAAACTTGAAGAATAAATTCAACACAACAAATCAATAAAAGAAATCGTGTAAACACGGGTTTCTTACGGAATGAAGGGATCAGACCGGCTAAAATTTTGTGCAGACTCAGCTCACAGTTTCACGAAAGTACGCTCAAGGACTCCAGAAGTCAAAAGCATTTGAATAGGCCAATCCGTTTAAAAAATGGTTGTAAGACAACCCAGGCAGATAAGATTCAACTGCTAGAAGAATCATTCCTGCTGTCATTGAACGTGTTGTTGGTTTGGTTCACTATTTCAGAAGCAGTTATTCTGCGAAAGCTTCAACGGGTTTAATTACCTTCTTTTCCTGAATTGCAACGAACAGTCTCTCAGTCATTTTTAAATCGATTAGCCTAGTTAATTACTAGCGGCTCTTTGGGTACTTTCTTGATACTGTGAGCTAAGTCTGCACATAGTTGTTTTAAATCTTTCAATATTTAATAAATCTTCACAGATTTAAATAAATCGTTACCGATTTAAATTATTCCTTACAGATTTAAATAAATTTTTACAGATTTAATAAATGTTTCAACATTGAATTCTAAGCTGTAACATTTAATGTTAACCTGTCACATTTATTTGACCTTGCTAAGCCTAGCCGACTTAGGAGACCAAGACCGTTTACACTGGTAGCAAGGCGTAAGGCTGGACATGGTGGAAGCGTTCCACGCTTTAACCAAACAGACTGAAAATTACATTCTCAATAGAATGACGAGAAAACTTTCATTATATGAATAATAAATTATGCAATGTTTATGTTGGTATTTATGAGTAAATTAATATTTATTCTACAAATTCCTGAAATACGGAAAACGTGTTCATATTTGTTGAACGTTACCATCAGTGTAAACGGTCTTGATTTTCTTTGCCGGCTGGGTCTACCAAGGTCTAATAAATATGACACGTTAACATTAAATGCGACAGCTTAAAATTAAATGTTGAAACATTTATTTAAATCTATAAAAATTTATTTGAATTTGTAAAGATTTACTTAAATCTGCAAAGATTTAATTAAATGTCTGTAAATTTATTAAATATTGAAAAATTTAAAACAAATATGTGCAAATTTATCTGAATACCTAAAGATTTAGTATATATTTGAAAATTTAAAATAAATATATTAAGATTTGTTTTGGTCTCTAATGTTTTTTAAATGTTGGAGTATTTAAATTAAATATTTAAGAATTTATTTAAATCTAGAAAGATTTATTAAAATAAAAAGCATTTAACTAAATGTGTGTATATACAATAAACATTAAGACAATGTGCCGTAAATAACGCGAAATGCACAGCAAATTTTGACTTATTATTTATCGTATAGACTGTTATGATGATAAAATTAAAACCAATATACAGAGTGTCCATTTAAAAACGTGCAATGTGTTACATCTCCGAACATTTTAGAAGGTTTGGCACAGTTGTGCAATGGACTGAGGCCGAGTTTTGTAGACAACAGATTTAAAGTGACCCCATGAAAAGAAGTCTAATGGAGTCAAATCTGGAGATCTTGGGGGCCATTTTGTTTATTAATTTTTCCAAAACGAATTAGGTAAAAAAAATGTTTGGTACTTTTAAATAACATTTTTAAAGAGTTTTTCAACAAGGTTACACAAGGTGGGCGTTACCATTTGAAATTTTTTTGTTGTGGTAGCTAGAGCTTAAGGGGTTGAATGGGGAAGGTTACCTTATATACCTATACCAAAGATAGTAGTTTCTTCAATCATATTTTTTAAAGTTTCAAAGTATTTTGACAACCTTTATTTAAGTCTTTAAAATATCAATTTGGATAGCGTAATCCCAACCAATGGTTTGCTCGCTTACACAACCCCAAAAAAAGGTTGTAATTTAATACAAAAGTACTTCGCCATTACTACGACACAAACAAACTCAAATAAAAACCAAGCTTAGATTTGTCATTGTAGCACATAATTAACACGAAACTTCTTTGCTATTTATCTGTCTAGTCCTCATATGGCAAATGCCACTCAGCGATAAATCCCAGGGCGCCATAAGTGTCAATTCCATTGCCCAAGATGTCTAAATAGCCTCCACCTAGTCACCAACTTACTTCAAGCGAACACGATCTTTTGAATTTCTTATATTAAAACGTTTGCTTGCATGTTTTCTCCTAAGAATACTCGCTGAATTACACAATTTAACTTTCCAGACTTAAAACCTCGAAAGAATTAACCATGAATAAGTAATTTGGGGCAAAATTAACCGAATGTGGTTGCTTACGTAACAATAAGGACAGGTGTTGGTGCCAGTTTTTAAACGGGTTGAGGAATTTTCGGTGTCGTTAACCTGCCTCTCTTAAATCTTGCAATTCTGATTGAGAATTTTTGTGCAAAATTTCGGCATGTGGAGAAACAAGAACGAAAATAATTCAAAATCAATTTAAATTGGTTGTTTGTAAAATGTTTTTAAGATTTTTAGTTAAAAACCAATTCCTGGGTCATTCCTCTTTAAAATAGGTAGCCAGAAATGTCAGAATTTAGTGCAAAAGGAAATTGGACATTCAAAAATTTTGTTCAATTAACTGATTTCTTCCACATTTAAAATCCTCAAGGCTAAATGCCACAAATGAAGCCAATATCTGTATGGTTTTGCGATTTAATAGCGGAAATATCAGGTTTTTTTCGGTTGGGTTCTAATTTAAATTCGCTGTGTGCATTCTGATTTAGTAAACCAGTGGCGTACGTTTATTAAATGTGGTATTTAAATTTTCCTGAAACAATTAACGCGTAATTTAGGTTTAATTTCAGAGTTCTTTTGAGATTTAAATTCATATTTGTTTTTTTCCTTGGGATTCCTGAATGTAAACAGGAACTGTTTTAGAAAGTTTTTTTGTGTTACGCCTCTGACAAAATTTTGTGTAATATCAAGCTATGCTTAAGGTGTCATTAATTTATTATAATTGGTGAAGCAACTTTCAGCAGCGATTCTAAAAGCGACACCATAAAATCCAGTTTTTTAATTAAGAAAAAATAATGCCTCAAAAATACGTTTACATAAATTTAATGAAATATGACTGAAAACCAAATTTTTTCACTAATAGACCACACAACGAACAGAATGGTTATACTTTACGACACCTATGGAATTTTTACGGTCCATCGGAAAAACAAAGCTAACGCGTAGCTGTACTACTAATAAATATATCGTTATAACTTCTAGTAGTTCGAATATCTTAATTATATGTACATATTTTAACGACTAGAAGTGCCGGAGGGCTAGTTAAGAGTTGAATTTGGCGCCGCATTAACTCGTTGCACAAAAACAGTTGTTTTGTTAACTCCGAAAAATAAGTATTCCAACATACAACTTAATGAATATTGAACGCACATTTTTAATGTTCAGCACTTCTGTTCGGCCAAAATGAAGCAATCAATTGTTAAATCTGTGCTCCTTATAAGGGTCTGTGCTGAAAGATGATGTCTCATTTTAGTTTTATAACCAACCTGTTTAAAAATCTGCAGTAGGCCTTTTAAATCATGATTTGACAGAATAAAATTAGAGCGAGGTTGTAAAAAAAAATTAAAACTGCTGCTTTTAATTTTCTGCTGTCGTAAAATTACATTTAGCGAACACTACAGATCGTAAAATAAATTGTTGGTGGTTGTGCAACACACACACAAGAATTTAGTAGTGTTTGCTTATCCAGGTTAAAACAAAAAGAATCTAGAAGGCCGAGCTGGTTTATTTCTAGGACTAGATACATTTTACTTCCTAGTTTTAGTTCAGAAAATGGTAGTTTAGAAAGGTAATAGCAAAAATTTTTGGGTATTACTGCGCAGAATTATATATTAAAACAACACTGAGTTTGAAGTACTTACGAGGATAAACAAAACTTGAAATTTTGCAGAAACAAAAATAGCTGTAACCCTTCATAATGTTCTACCAATATTTATTCAATTTTTTTCAGTTATTATTCTGATGTAAAATAAATATATTGCAGCTGTTTTGAAATCACGAAACACATATTAATAAAGATCAATATTTCGCTGAAGTACAGCTTACCGTAGGAAATTGTTTACCAAACATAAATTTAAATACAATTTTGGCTCGCAATTTTGAAGTTTACAACGATACAAACATTTATAAAATATCTAATATTTATTATACAGCGTGGCTAGGAAAACCCCGGCCACTTTTCTTGCGGCGGTCAAGAGATGGCGCTTTAGTAAAGAAAAATTAAATTAAAATACTGGCAACAACGCAGAATCCAAGACGTTTTAGTTATTAAATACGCCCCATATTAAATCAAAACAACTAAAACGTCTTGGATTCTGCGTTGTTGCCAGTATTTTAATTTAATTTTTCTTTACTAAAGCGCCATCTCTTGACCGGCGCAAGAAAAGTGGCCGGGGTTTTCCTAGCCACTCTGTAGTTTACGTTCTGTATGATAAAAATTGAAACAGCTCTCAGCGTTTTTCAGCAAATCCCAGCAGGAATCAACAAACATTTCAGTAAATCTTTTAAACATTTACGAACAAAACTCAGAAAAATTTAACCAGATATTGACAATTTTTCGCAAATCACATCAAGTTTCATTAGATTTCAGCCATCTGCTGCGATCTAGTAAAATTTCTTGAAACTGTCAACGTCGGCTGATATTGACTGTAAATATTTGTTAAAACCCCGTAAATTCTCTGAAATCCGCCACCCCATAACGAAAAATTATTTAAACCGAATTGAGTAAAATTTTTTTAAATTGTCACAGACAATGATGGTGCTCAGTGATTTTCAGGTAACCTCTATAATCTACTACAGTTTGCTGAAATACTTAATATTTAAACCACGTCGCATAGAATTTCTTCAGAATTCAGCAGAAAACAATTTTACCTGCTCACAACCGTCTAGTGTAAGTTACTAAACGTCTGCTAAGATCTACTGTGCCAAGTCTGAAACATGTTTCAATTATATTGCTTAAAATTTTACCATTTTCAAAAATTCAGCAGACAAAGATGGCCTTAAGCAGATTACAGCAAACTACAATCCTCTGCTGAACTCCACTGAGTTCTGCTACAATTTACCGTGCCAAAATAGAAATTTATTTTAATTAGTTTGCTTGAAATGTCATCAAATTTCAGTAGACAACAATAACAGTCAGCGAATTTCAGCAGACAACAACCCTCTGGTACAAGTTGCTGAAATCCGAGTTCCAATAGAATTCAGTGTGCCAACGCTAAAAGTTATTTAAATATGTTTGACTCAAACTTCACCTTTCACACCAAAATTCAACAGACAAGGATGGCAGATTTCAGCAGACCACAACCCTCTGCTGAAATTCACTGACGTCTGCTAGAATCTACTATGCCAAAGCTGGAACATATTTTAATTAGTATTGTTTAAAATGCCACCAGAGTTTAGCAGACAACGATGACAGCCAGCAGATTTTAGCAGACAGCAATCGCAGTCAGCGAATTTCAGCAGACAAACCGTCCCCGAAACTTATGTAAAACGGTTTCTTTTAAATTTCACCCGAAGTCAGCAGAATATGATAGCAGTTACCATATTTTACTTGACCACAATTCTCTGCTGTAATCCACTGACTAATGCTAGAAGGCGCTGTACCAATGCTGAATTTTATTTGCATAGGTTTGTTTAAAATTTCACCTTATCTCAAATTCAGTAGGCATCAATGGCAGTCAGCAGATTTCAGCATACCGTAACCCTCTGTTCTGCTAGATTCTACTGTGACGACACTGAAACTTATTTAAATCGGTTTGCTTAAATTTTATTTTTTACCAAAAGCCAGCAGACAACGATGGTAGTCAGCAGATTTCAGTAGGCCACAATTCTCTGCTAAAATCCATATAGTTCTGCTAGAATCTGTTGCGCCAAGGCTAAAATTTATGTTAACCGGTTTGCTTAAAATTTTACTTTCCACCAAAAATTCAGCAGGCAAGCAGATTTCAGCAGACCACAATCCTCTGCTGAATGCTAGATCTACTGTGCCAACTCTGAAACTTACTTAACTCAAATTTCATCAGATTTCAGCAGTCAACAACGGCAGTCAGCGAATTTCAGCAAACAAGAATTCTCTGCTACAAGTTGATAAAATCTACTGAATTTTGATAAAATCTACTGTGCCTAGGTCAAAACTTATTTAAATAATTTGCTTAAAATTTCACCCGAATTCAGAAGACTACGATGGCAGCCAGTAAATGTTAGCAGACCATATCCGGCTGCTACAGGTTGCTGATATCTGCTGAATTCTGCTAGAATCTACTGTGCCACGGCTGAAACTTATTTAAAAGGTTTTATTTTAAATTTCGACCGAATTCAGCAGAAACCGATGGTAGTCAGCACACAACAATGACAGTCAGTAGACATTGATGGCAGCCAACAGATTTTAGCAACCACAACAATCTACTATACACTGCTAAAATTCTATTATAATGTCATTCCTGTCAGTTAGAAATTGACCAAGCTGAAACCTATTTAAATCTGATCGCATAAAATTTCATTAGGTTAATCAGATTTCGGCAAGCAACAACCGTCTGATACAAATTGCTGGACTCCTCCAAAATCTACGGTGGTAGGACTGAAACTGGCTTCAATCAGTTTGTTCAAAATTTCACCAGAATTTAGAAGACAACGATGACAGTCAGTAGACCGCAACAGTCTGCTATATTCTGCTGAAATGCTGTTTTTAATGATATTGGTGTCAGTTAGAAATTACCTAAATTCGTTAAAACTCAGCAAGCTGTAACCTACTTACATGTAGTCGCCTAGAATTTCATAACGTTTAATTAGATATCAGCAGACAGGAATTTCAGCAGAATGTAATCGTCTATTATAAGTTGATAAAATTAAGTTCTGTTCAAATATCCTGTACCACCGCTGAAACTTATTTAAATCGGTTTGCTTAAAATTTCGCCAGAATTCAGCAGACGGTGATGGCAGTCACGAGATTTCAGCAGACCACAATAGTCTGCTATAATCTGCTGAAATTATGTTAAAATGTCATTTGTGTCAGCTTACAATCAGCTCAATCCGCTGAAAGTCACGCAGCTGAAACCTATTTAAATCTAAAGGCATGGAATTTCATCAGGTTCAATCAGATTTCAGCAAACTGTAACCGTCTGCTACAGGTTGCTGAAATCCACGGAATTCTGCAAGAATCTACCGTGCCAATGCAAAAAGTTATTAAATTGATTTAATCAAAATTTCACCAAAACTCAGCAGATAACGATGGCAGTAAGCAAATTTCAGCAAATTAGAACAGTTAATTAAAAACGTCACTTTGACAGTTTTGAAATTAGCTAAATCTGCTAAAATACACCAAGCTAAAACTTATTTGAATAGGTTCGTACAAAATTTCATTAGTTTTTAGCAGACCCTCTGTTACAAATTGCTGCGATCTGAATCCAATGTTCTGCTACAATTTTCTGTGCCAAAGCTGAAATTTATTTAAATTAAAATAAACAAATTCACACAATTCTAGTATTTAAATTTTATTAATTAAATGCTATTGGGGAGACTAAAAGTGTTTAAATTTATTTATTTTATCTACTACTCTATTTAAAATAAAATTGCTCCGTTCTATTTTATTTAAATCAGTTTGCTTATAATTTCACCAGAATTCAGCAGACAATGTTGGCAGTCAGCTGACTTCAGCAGAATACAACAGTCTGCTGTACTCTACTGCAATTCTACTTGACACGTTGAAACGTAATAAAAATCGGATCCCATATAATTTAACAAGACTTCAGCAGAAAACGATGACAAAAAGGGAATTTCAGCAATTTCCTTTAAGATATAACTACGGATATCGACTGCCAAATGTATTATTGAATGCGAAGTTAATACCTTTTTTTACATTGAAATTGTAATAAAATAGAAAGCAACAAAACACTGTAAACGTGCATTGTTGTTTTTAAATTTTAACAAAAATAGCCCAAATTGAAATAAAATTTCAGATTAATTTCGAATTAACTTTTTGACGCACCCTGTATATGAATGTTAAAATCAAAATCAACTTGTGAATAATTGTGAAGACAAATACCCACAAAAAATCCAGACTATTTCATAACATACAAGATAATCATAGAAAAATTCCAGGTTCGTCGTTTATCTTACGTTGAAATCTCCAACAATTTCTTGTTTATCGAACAAACCTTCGGTACGTAAGGTAGTTATGTAATGAAATACCCAAAAATACTTTGTTTGGATTATTTAATAAATATTTTCTTCAAATGCTCGTAAAAAATATTTAAATTGTAATAATAAACAACTCATTACCAAACTATTTTTTTTGTAGTTTTCAAAAATGTATCAAATGTCGTAACAGCCAAGTGCTTAATTAATCCGAAATCGAAATAATTAAAAAAAACCGTTTTACTCCAATTAAACAAATTCTTCCTCTAAATTTAAAATCCCAAGAATCTAACAAACACGTCCGAGTGCTCTTCGATTTCTTGGTTCGACGAGAAGACGATGACCGCACAACTTAGCTATTCGTTTAACAGTGTATGGCAACAAAATTGAAGCAAGGTTCACAAAAAACAATGAATCTGGACCAATAGCGATGTGGAATCGAGACAGGTGGCAGCCGTAAGATTCCTGCTCCGGCGTTCATAATCACTCCACTCGGCCAGCCCGGTTTTACATCTATACATCAACATTACCCAACAACTTTACCTGCTGTCCCTGATGATGCCGAAGAGAGAAGCAAAGTAACAAAAAACCACTCTTGTTTCATTCACGCCACTCTTTCATTGTGTTTTCTGTTGCTTTAATTCCAATTTTAAAACAAGTTGCACTTGTTGGACGGTGTAATTTAGGAATATTACAAAGGAGGTGTTTTGTTGACGGTTCTTGGCAGCGGAGTTATGCGGAAGAATTGAGCTAATGATGATTCAGATTTTATATTCTAGTTATGTTGAGCAATTAATGACAAACCGACTAGAAAATTATTTTAAAATGTCCGGAGAAATTTGTAAACTGTATCAAAATCCCGCAGAATTGCGGAGAAACAATAATTCGTTAGAAAAAAAAGTTGTTTAGAACTGCAAATTTGAGATTATCTATCATTACTTAATGCCCAAACTCGATGTGATCAATATTCGATTTTTTCCTTTGATAAAATTATCCTATTGGTCCTTTAAATTTCAGGTTGGGGAGAAAAGATCATTTTTAAAATTCTTTCAAAACAATTTGTACGTCTCTGTCATGCATCACTTTTTCTGAAAGACTTTAAGTGACAAATTACATTTTTTTGTGCTCTCATATTTTTCCAAAACTATTTTTAATTTTTTGCGATAGTAATCAATTATTAAAAAATTCTTCGTTTTTTGTGAAACTTTGGAAACGAAATAAATCCCGTGCCCCTTAAAAATTATTTCAGCTGTAATTTGTCAACTGCATTTTTTAGTTAAAGTTTTAATTATTCGAAAAGTTGTTCAGAGTTACATAAATTAAAATGTGAATGTTTTCAATAAAAAAAGGGTAAAATTCAGAATTATCAATTTTATTAGTTTCTTTTGAAAGTAATCGCCATTTGTTTATTACAGAAGCAATTTATAAATACCCAAAAAATACAATCTCGAGTGGCAAAAAATTGTTCGGGATTACTACAGATCCCTGCAATACCTACTTGAGCCGATTGTCATTTTTTAAATTATTTTACAAATATAAAAAAATACAAATTTAAATTTAAATCTGGACAGTTTTATTATAACTGTAAAAAATAAACCCCCAAATTATTTTTCAGATGTCAATGTGGGAAGGTTAATAGGTGAAGTACGTATGTGCAAATAGTGAATGGGTGATACTGCCTGTATGGGATGGTGGGTGTAGATGTTCGTAAGTGGGAGGGTAGGTAGAGATAATCGTCTGTAGGAGGACGGCTAGCTGGCAATGTTTGTAGGAGCGTCGATGGGTGAGGTATGTAGGATGGTGGGTGTGAATGTCTGTATGTGGGAGGGTGGGTAGAGATGTCTGTCTGAAAAAGGGTGGATAGCTGGCAATTTTTGTATGCGAGATATGAGCGAGGATTTCTGTATGACGTGCTAGTGTCGATAGGTGGGTATGTGGGAGTGTCGATAGGTAAGGTATGTGGGATGGTGGGTGTGAACGTCTGTATTTGGGAAGACGGGTTTGAATGTCTGTATGTGGGAAGGCGGGTAGAGATAAGTGTGTGAAAAAAAGCGGATAGCTGGCAATATTTCTATGTGAGATAATGAGTGGGGATTTCTGTATGATGTGATAGTGTCGATAGGTAAGTTATGTGAGAGTGTCGATAGGTGGAGTAAGTGGGAGTGTCGATGAGTAAGGTATGTGGGTTGGTGGTAATGAATGTCTGTATGTGAGAAGATGGGTTTGGATGTCTGTATGTGGAAAGGTGGGTAGAGATGTCTGTCTCAAAAAGGACGGATAGCTTCCAATTTTTGTATGTGAGATAATAAATACGAATTACTGTATGATGTGGTATTGTCAATAGAAGGTCTATGTGGGAGCGCCGATAGGTGGGGTAAGTGGAATGTCGAAGAGTGGGGTATGTGGGATGGTTGTGGAGAATCTCTGTATGTGGGAGGGTCGGTTTTGATGTCTGTATGTGGGATAGTAGGTAGAGATGCGTGTCAGTAAAAAAGCATATAGCTGGCAGTTTTTGTATGTGACATAATAAGCGGGAATTTCTGTATGTGGTAGTGTTGACGGGTAGAGTATGTGGGAGTTTCAATGGGAGGGATAAGTGGTATGATGGGTGGGAATGTCTGTATGTCAGAGGGTGGGTAGAGATGCTTGTCTTAAAAAGGGCAGATATCTAGCAATTTTTGTATGTGGGATAATAGGTGGGAATTTCTGTATGTGTAAGTGTCGATGGGTGGGACATGTGGGATGGTGGCTTTGAATGTCTGTATGTGGGAGAATGGGTTTGGATGTCTATATGTGGGAAGGTAGGTAGAGATGTGCGTCTTTGGGAAGGCGGTAAGCCGAAACTTTTTGTATGTGAGATAATGGATGGGGATTTCTATTTGTGGCTGAGGTATGTAAGACGGTCAATAGATGGGATGGTGGGTGTAAATGTATGTATGTGGAAAGTGAGTGTAAATATAAGAGGGCGAGTGTATGTTTGTGAGAGGAGGAAATCTGAAAATTCCTCTGTGTGCGATAATAATTGGGGATGTCTGTATGTGGACGATGGGTGAGAATGTCTGCGCCTGGGAAAGGCCAAGCCGAGAATTTTTGTATGTGGAAATGGGTGGGGATATCTGTAGTGAGAGGGTAGCTGAGAATGTTTGGATGAGGGGGTGGATACAAATTTATGTATGTAGAAAAATTGCCGTGGATGTTTGTATATTGGAAGATGGTTAGGAATATCTGTCTGTGAAAGAAGAAAAGTAAGATTCCGGCTGTGGTATGGTGGATTAAGAATTCTGCATGTAAAAGTGTTGCTATTGGATATGTCTGCCTATCAAAGGATGAGAAAATGGAATGGGTTGTCTCTTTGTGGAAGGGTGAGTGTGAACAGGGATGCTTGTCTGTAGGAAAGTGAGGACGACTATCTTTGAGTAGTGTTGAGTTAGTGTTGATGGCTGTAAATATTTGTTGTGGTGGAGTACGTGATGGTGGCACAGTAGACGGGGAAAAGGTGGATCAGTGGTTGGTTGCGTTAGTTTGTTCTCGCACATCTTTAGAAACGTTAGTCCGTTGTTGATAAAACCTGAAATGTAGGGATGTAAAAATAAACGTCAGTAAAAAGCTTTTAAACCGTTTGAAGCCGGAAACAGAAGTTTTTGTGTATTGTTTTTTAACGGAATGTTTCAGATAATAAAAGAGGATGTAATACAGAACGAAGACAAACCGAATGTTGTGTTTTCCGCATTATATCTTATAAATTATAATGGCCATGTTAATTTTTTTAATTTAAAAAACTAGCGCTCGTTTTACTCTAATATAAGTTGACAAATCAGTAGAAAATGCGATGCGGGAAAAGCCCTAAACGAGCAAAATGTAATATAAAAATATATGCAAAACTTGAAAAGCTGTATGAGAAAGACGTGGTGACGTGCTTTGTCTATTTTTATGTATTAGTTTACAAACATTACAGAAATTGTAAAAAATATAACATTTTCCGTAATGTTATCGGCATTCATAGAATTAAACTTAAAAATAGAAAGAAAGTCAATTTTTCTGCCAAGAGAGAAAATAAGTGCAAACCACATTGCCAAATGTCTGAATTCAATCATCGCTTTAGAGGCAAATATATAAATAGTTGACCTGCTTTTGCATAAGAAACAGACATTTTTTTTCCAGAAATAGAAGACCCCTTATGGCTTGCTGAAAATTCAGAGCGGAAGTTTGTTAGGAACAAAATGTTGAAAGAAAGTTCCTTTTAGGTAGCAATTTTCAAATCGTTAATAAAATTCAAGTTCCTTCATTTAAAATTGGTTGAAAGTGCCAAAACATGGAAACCAAAATGGGAAATATTGAGGAACTTTAAGCAATCTTAGCGGTGGCCAATTTTAAGTTAACTAACTGTATTTCTTTAATTGTATCACTTATTTATTTCACATTTATGGAAAATTTAGAAGATAAAATAGTTAAATCAAACCATTCTGAGAAAGTTATATCTTGGTTTCGTTATGTTGATGACATTTTAGCATGTTTTGCTAGTTCATTTAAGTTAATCAATGAATTTTGGATTTTTATTAACAGCTTGCACCCAAAAATAACATTCACACTAGAAACTGAACAAAATAGGTCGATTGACTTTTTAGATTTAAACATAAAAATTAATTCAAATAATAAACTTGAATATTCTATTCATAGAAAACACAAACATACACCACACGATTCTTGTCATCATAAAACACATAAATTAGCAGCATACAGGTCTGTGACACATAGGGCTTTAATGGTTCCTTTAGGTGAAATTAGTTATAATAGAAAAATTTCGATTATTTAACAAATTGCATACAGTAATGGTTATAATACTCAACTTATTGATACACTAATTAAAGAGAAAAATTATAAATTAGCTATTCAGAAAATGTATCCAACTACTTCATTAGATAAATTGAAATAAGGCTCAATTCCATATTTTGGCAATTAATCGGAAAAATTGCCAAAATTATAAACAAAACAAATAAATGCAAAATAACCTTTAAAACAACAAAAAACATGTTAAACACTATGTTTAATGCTGAAGAAAAAACAGACAATTTACTAAAATCAGGCATCTACAAATTAATTTGCTCGCATTGTAATTCAGTTTATATAGGACAAACAATTAGAAATTTTGATATTAGATACAAGGAACACGTACGTTGTTACAAATATAAACACCCCCATAAATCCAATTACGCTAAACACTTATTAGAACACAATCATTCAATGACATCTAATAACAGTATAAAATGTTTACACTTTTGTGATGACAAACGTAAGTTGGATATACTAGAAACATTTGAAATTCATAAACATTTAAAATCTGTACCTTTAATGAATGAACAAAGTGATCTCTTAAATTCACCGTTATTAGACGTTTTGGAATGAGAAATCAAGTCAAGGACGCAGATATAGAAAACCAAGATCAGGTTATGAAGATTTATTGTTCCTATGGCAATATCAGCTGTTTTCTTTTATTCTTGCTTTTGAAAATGACGTGTAAACACGTTGAAATACGTATAAAGCTAAAATACAAAACCTGTTGAAGTTAAGAATTGTTTTATTTACAATAAATTTATATTTATATAATGTATTTCATTTGCAACGTAAAATAAATAATTCGAGAATTGTCGCATTTGCCTCCTTGTTAAGAGAATTTATAGAAATGGAATGAACAGTTTTATTCGATGACATTTATGTTAATTGTTTTGTATAAAATTGTCCAATTTTTATTCATAGCCCTAATTTCAGTTTCCTAAATGATTCTTTCAATCCGAAACGTTTCGCTTATAGGCTCGTAAATATCAGAAAAATATTCTTAATGTAGTGGTCAAGCTGCATTCTAATTAATTTACCTGTCGGCCTGCATAAAATTTAACAGAACTATTTACACGCTAAGAAACGTCTACGAACGTTTAATTTATATTCGAAAGGAACTTGATATATTTACTACAAGATCTGAATTATGGGAAACGCATAAATTAATTCTCTCTTCGGTTTTCCTCCAGGCAGTCAAAAATTTTTACGCGTTCGGTTTATACTCGATGAGTGCCACCGGCCAATTACTGCTTGTTGCGGTTTTACACTGAAATAAATATCAATCCTCACGCGAACACTGCAAACTGATTTGCGGCCCGGTATAATCAACTGCTAATTAAATGCAGCAAAATTTGCAATAAAAATATGAAATATGACGTACCACGTTAAAACGGGGAGGTTTTGCACGACATGGAAACACAACGCGCTGATGTAAATTGCAGTATGTTGCCGCCTAAAAAAGTTACAGAACTTGCAGCGTAATTTACAATTCGTCACTGTTTCACTGGAAAATTTTATAATAGAATTAAATTAAGTGCGGTGCTTTTTTTAAAGATGTATGAAGGTAATAACGCAAACATGGTGGCCTTCAATTTTCAAATGACTACTCTTCGGGGTAGGTAATATCTAATATGAAAGGTTTGGCTACTTTTTGGAATTTATAAAATGTTGAGACTATTGAATGAACTTTCGATTTTAAATTTTCACAGTTATTAAAAATTAAACCGTTTTTTTTACAGACAACAATATATTTGATAAAGTTCTGTAACAGTAATAAATTAATAATAGAATAGTAATTTTGAATGATTTAAATTTATAATATTAATTCTTAAGTACCCTACAACACAAAATCAAATGGTGTAAAGTCAGGTACCGTGCTGGCCACATCACAGGGCTCCACCTTACAAATTTACCTGCTTGAAAATATTGCATTTAGATATTGCTTCGCCCTGCAGTCCAAAACAGGAACGTGTTCCTGTTGAAACCGAACATTTTTGGATATTTTATTTGAGATAATTGGCACTTGGGAATGATTCTCTGGAGACAGGGATAATGGATTTTTCTCTGTGTGTGAGTGGTTTCAATTAGTGTTTTTGCGTAACAATTTTTATAATTTGATAATGCTGAAAATGGTTACAATACTTGAAAATATTTGTTAAAATACATTTCACATAATAATAAAAATATTTACTTTTGGCATTTCAACATGTTGCATCTAATAAAACGCATTTTTCCTGTCGGCTTTATACAATCCTAAATTTCTCAGAAATTTTATTGGAATTGAGCTTAAAATTTGACATTTATGAAACTCAGACTTGCAGAACTAGAGAGGGTTTCATGGTTTTTACTTGGATAAATACGCAAAATAACCAATAACCAAATAAACCAATTTTTAAGCATTTCAAGAACATTTATTCAATTGAGTGTAAAACATTGTAAGTATTTACGTGGCAAATAATTTCGGCACCAATACAGAGATCTTCCAAAAATAATTATGCAAACGAAATCCATTAATATATTATTTTGGTTTCATATCTTTGACATGATTTGCTAATTTTATGCCTTCGACCGTCAGCATTCTACGATCTTCAAATGTAATTAATTTCATATCATACAAACAAAATTGTCATAAGGTTTGCCCATAGGAAAACAAAGCTGTGAAAAATGATTTTTAAATGAGAGTTTGCAACTTTATAAATTAAGTTTTGACAAGACATTTTTAAATATAATAAACGTTGCTATGCAACGGTGACATACGTTTCGTAAATATTCTATCGGCCTAGTCGTGAAATGCTTGTACTGTGCAGGCGTAACTAAGCAACGGCGGCTTCCGTTTTATGTTAAATCCTTTCGCCCCTTGGTAAATGTTTGTTTATTTAGCTACTGAGTGCCACTTGAAAATGGATAAGCAAATCAAATTAACGAACAGCCCGAAACCGAACTTCCGCTCGAGCCCCTTCAAAGCGAAGGAGTTTTGGCGAACCTACCAGCACCGCGAGCTCCTTCTCAAACGAAGCCGCGCCCTGCAAAGACCAATACTAAAACACGTAAGCCCCTGACCCGGTCTCTACGCAAACCACTGCTTTCGGTTTTTACAGACCGAGCCTTTTTGTTCTTTGTTTACGTGAAAATTTGTTTGATGTTCATTAATAAAATGTTTGTTCGAATTTGATGTTAAATATTATAATTTAAAATACAATTTTGTCCGTGAAATAAAAACCTGAAACTGTTTAAAATGTTATCTTTCTTTCTATTTTTAAAAGTACGTTTGCAGCTTTCGATAGTCATTATGCTGAACATATTTTGTTAAGGATGCAGAGCTAACCGAATATTTGGACTAGTCGAATATCTTTTTGAGTCAGCCGAATATTGGGCATTTTGCGCATCTACATGAAAGCAACACTAACTCGCAAATTTTCAGTAAAACTTGGTGGTATACGCAACTAACTCACGCATTAGCTACAGGAAATATTTGGCACTGAGCCATTTTATTGACTCGAGTTAGCCGAATAGTTGATCTAACTTTTCACTTGGCCGTATAATTGGTTAAATGTTCGCTGTTGAGCCGAATATTTGGCCGAGTATTCGGCCCTTCGATGAAATATTTAGCCGAATATTTTGACGAATATTCGTCGAATAATTTGACCGAATATTCGTCGAATAATTTGCCAAATATTCGCTGAATAGTTGACCGAATATTTGGGTATTAGGCCGTGAAAGACTGGCAATGACTGTGACCAGACCACTATTCGGTAAATCCGTAATATTTTTTCTTTATTTTTATTTTTAGAATCTTTAAATACAAAATATAAAGTAAATGTTGCAGACACACATTAAGGTAAAAAAATCCTAAAAGTCATTTACATTCGACCAAGTATGCTCAATGGAACCTGATGCGGATGTATCTGAAAAGAAAATATTTGGACTAGCCGAACATCTTTTTGAGTCAGCCCAATATTGGGCATTTTGCGCATCTACATGAAAGCAACACTAACTTCCAAATTTTCAGTAAAACTTGGTGGTATACGCAACTAACTCACGCAGTAGCTACAGGAAATATTTGGCACTGAGCCATTTTATTGACTCGAGTTAGCCGAATAGTTGATCTAACTTTTCACTTGGCCGTATAATTGGTTAAATGTTCGCTGTTGAGCCGAATATTTGGCCGAGTATTCGGCCCTTCGATGAAATATTTAGCCGAATATTTTGACGAATATTCGTCGAATAATTTGACCGAATATTCGTCGAATAATTTGCCAAATATTCGCTGAATAGTTGACCGAATATTTGGGTATTAGGCCGTGAAAGACTGGCAATGACTGTGACCAGACCACTATTCGGTAAATCCGTAATATTTTTTCTTTATTTTTATTTTTAGAATCTTTAAATACAAAATATAAAGTAAATGTTGCAGACACACATTAAGGTAAAAAAATCCTAAAAGTCATTTACATTCGACCAAGTATGCTCAATGGAACCTGATGCGGATGTATCTGAAAAGAAAATATTTGGACTAGCCGAACATCTTTTTGAGTCAGCCCAATATTGGGCATTTTGCGCATCTACATGAAAGCAACACTAACTCGCAAATTTTCAGTAAAACTTGGTGGTATACGCAACTAACTCACGCATTAGCTACAGGAAATATTTGGCACTGAGCCATTTTATTGATTCGAGTTAGCCGAATAGTTGATCTAACTTTTCACTTGGCCGTATAATTGGTTAAATGTTCGCTGTTGAGCCGAATATTTGGCCGAGTATTCGGCCCTTCGATGAAATATTTAGCCGAATATTTTGACGAATATTCGTCGAATAATTTGACCGAATATTCGTCGAATAATTTGCCAAATATTCGCCGAATAGTTGACCGAATATTCGATATTAGGCCGTGAGAGACTGGCAATGGCAGTGGTCAGAACACTATTCGGGAAATCCGTAATATTTTTTCTTTATTTTTATTTTTAGAATCTTTAAATACAAAATATAAAGTAAATGTTGCAGACACACATTAAGGTAAAAAAATCCTAAAAGTCATTTACATTCGACCAAGTATGCTCAATGGAACCTGATGCGGATGTATCTGAAAAGAAAATATTTGGACTAGCCGAACATCTTTTTGAGTCAGCCGAATATTGGGCATTTTGCGCATCTACATGAAAGCAACACTAACTTCCAAATTTTCAGTAAAACTTGGTGGTATACGCAACTAACTCACGCAGTAGCTACAGGAAATATTTGGCACTGAGCCATTTTATTGACTCGAGTTAGCCGAATAGTTGATCTAACTTTTCACTTGACCGTATAATTGGTTTAATGTTCGCTGTTGAGCCGAATATCTGGGCGAGTATTCGGCCCTTCGATCAAATATTTAGCCGAATATTTTGATGAATATTAGGCGAATAGATGACCGAAACTTCGCAAACTAGTAAGTCAAATATTCGCCGAGCAGTTGAACGAATATTCACCGAATAATTTGCCGAATATTCGCCGAATAGTTGACCGAATATTCGATATTAGGCCGTGAGAGACTGGCAATGGCAGTGGTCAGAACACTATTCGGGAAATCCGTAATATTTTTTCTTTATTTTTATTTTTAGAATCTTTAAATACAAAATATAAAATAAATGTTGCAGACACACATTAAGGTAAAAATATTCTAAAAGTCACTTACATTCGACCAAATATGCTCAATGGAACCTGATGCGGATGTATCTGAAAAGAAAATCATCAGTATTTAAAAAAAACTTTTTTTTACCAAAAGAAATTGCACAAAAGTTCTTTCAGGTGAAAAACAATTTTGAATTCCCATCAGAACCAATATTTTCGCAAAGGCATTTAAAATAGCATTAAACTAGATACGATTTTGAACACAGAGTAAAGCCGATCCGCTTTTTTGCAGTCGGCCTTCGCTTTTAGCAGCAAGATAAGCTCCCAGTTTATGTTGAAAATTATTTTGTTTCGGAATAAAAATAACGAGCCCTAATGTATGCTTAACGACCAGTTTCGGGCATGTTATTTTTTGCAACAGGTACGCTTAACGTCAGGCGAATTTAGAGCTCTCTCTATGCATGCGAGGCAGGACGAACGCTCGAGCACATATAAAGCTAGAAGTTAGCCAGGGCAGCTTCCATGATGCAGCAAAAGTTGTTTAATAGCTAATTGGATTTTTCAGATAAATAGAGCAAAAGTTAAATTAAATTTAGATTAGTTTTTAACTTGGTTAGTTGAATTTAGCACTGTTTTCGTTCGGATTTTTGTTTTGCTTTGTTGTTCTATTGGATTTGTGCATAGCAGGAAATAAATTGCGTTGTGTTTTTTAAACGCCACACTCTAATTACGGTTTCCAAATGGAGCAAACAAAATAAATCTACCAATGGAAACTGTACAAAACGCTTAAAGAAACAAACGCATTTTTTAAAACAAGAAAATTAATTTTCCGTTTGATTTTTTGGCCCTATACCAAATAATATTGAAGTTTTTGATTTTTAATTACATACTTTTTATTTCTCAACCTTCTTGAACGTTTCGTACTTACAGAAGTCATCTTCCGACTAGGAAAGAAATTTTGTTCGATTTTCAGACCCCTACTGATTTCCAAGAAGATCTTTCAACTCTTTAGGTTTCTATTTTCCCAACCAGCTGTAATGATGTAACCAAAATCAGAATATTGAAATTCAAATTCCACATCTGCCCGAAAACAAATCAAAGGCAAAGCTTAGAGAGTTCGTCATTGAAATTCCAGCTAAACCAAAGCATAATTTAACAATATAAACTAAACAGGAAATGACTGATTCTCCGACTTTTTAATGTGACCACCAATATATATTCCCCGAGATTGACCCAACCGTGGTCTTGGTCGGATGTCCCCTATGGCACATATTCCCTAAGTGCCTAAATCCCTCGCAACAAAATTTAATACGGATGCAGACAGGTGCAAGAGAGAGAAGAGCCTTAAACGCCGGCTTAATAAAGATTATATTTGGTCGTTTTGCCCAGCTCCCTCGACAGGTATCTTTGCTAGTAAATTATTTGAGATCCGAAGCAGGTGCAAACTGTTGTTTATACGCCATGGAAGGTTGTGTCTACGCAATGCCAGCCTGGCCTGACTGAGGTTGTTATCCGAGATTGCTGCGGATTTTTCGTGCTCGTTTTATTAGTGGTTAATTTCGTATTTTTGTTTTTTATTTTTGGTATTATACGATATCTCGCTGCTGGATACCTGGAAATGTTCTACAAAAATTGGCTATATTTTGTGTATTTTTGACTTTTCTGGTGCTTATATTTTGTTATTTTTATTAACCTCCTTCGGATGTCTAGAAATTACCCAAGGATGAAATAAAATAAGAAAAAAAGATAATACGAGTTGTTTTATTTCTTTATATATCTGTACCTTGGTGGGTGTATTAAAAGGTCTCTTTTTATTATGTTAAATTGTATTTTAAATTACTGATTATATTGCTTTCGGATGGAACATTACATCATAAACATTTCTAATTCAACTGCTTTATTGGTTTAGAGAATAAGGCGAATAGACAATGAAAATAGCAAAAGTCGTATTTTATTTCGTTCTTAGCAAAAATATTTCATATAACATTTGTGTCTAAATAAGAACTCGAAAATACAAGTAATGTTTAAAAGAAATGAATTCCTATTCAGAAATTTTATAATAAAGTAATAAAAGGAAAATTTTCAAAGCCCGATTTGATAGATTTTTGGTTTAATATCAAAATTTAGTCAACGTTGAAACCAGTTTTTAAATAGTTTTATTCAATTTTTAAGTTCAAATCTAATCTGCTATAGTTTTGAACCATTAAAGCTATCAATAACAAAAATAATCGAACGAAAATAAAATCAAAAATGTAACAATTTTGAGTTTTACACCAAAATGTCTAGTGATAAAAAATTGTTTTTTTTTAATTTTTGACAAAAGGGTTCCTGAAAATATAAAATGCAAAAAGAAAATTTGCCAAGCAGTGATAGGGAGGGGAGGGGAAAACTAGCTTCCCTTAACAGAACTGTTTTATCATCGGGTTATTACGTACTTTCGATTATCAAAACTTTATAGAAGGCGTCACAGAGAATGAGCGCACTGAAAATCAATTAAATTGGAGGACATTTCTATACCTATGAGTGTACAAAATCTTGTGGCCAGTTTTTAAGCAACAGGTTTTAGAAACTTAAAAAAACTTGAAACTATTATTCACTATCCAGTTTTATTCTTTCAAAAACTATGTAGTAACATAGTATTCCCCTAGGGCTGTTATAATAACTAAAGTTTATGCCGATCTGTAAACAAACTTTTAACAACTGAGGCGTTAAAGTCCAAAATAGCATTGCGGCCGCCAATTTGAAGCTAAAAAGAGTGAAAAAAAAAACGTTAGATTTGCGTTATATTGCCTTAAATCAGATACCGCTTCTTTTCTTAATGAATTTTTATACTCCCCAAATCCCAACGCTCTCAAGATATGAGGCGCTCACACATACCCACACACCCACAGACAGACATGTCCTTAAAACAATTTTTTTAGTGAAACTTCTTTGGCGGCGGGTGAAACATGTGAGCACGAAAGTCATTTAGCAAAAACGAGGCTATCTTTTCCGCACGTAAGCTTCTAGAGTCTAGCATCTGTGTGTCAGTAGTTCAGTATGGAATTAGTCACAAAGTGGGTTGCACCCAGATGACACAACTTTAAACGAGTGTATTATGTTGTTTTGCTTATATATAGCACATATAGTGAGAGGTATAATTTGTAATATATTTGATTAAAGATTTAATTACTTTCAAATAATGTTTCTTTTCTACAAAATTTAAAAAAAATAATCGTTTTCAATTTAAATATTGACATTTAAAACATTAATAACATTTGCAATTAAAAAATAAATTAGAAATTAATGAAATTTCCATGTAAATTCGATAAACGGGTAAAAGCCGCTTCTTTCACAAAAAAAAGTCTGCGTACAACTAGATCATACCGACATATTCCGATTAAGTACGTTATTTGCTATACAAAATGGCCATTTACGACCTTTTCGTAATTAGGGATGTAACGAATAGTATCCGGCTAGTTTGGCCAGATATTCGGCAGGACCGTTTAATGATACGTATTCGGCCGAATATTAGCTCATGTATTATAGCAAAAAATGCGATAAAAAGTTTTTTTAGTACTTTCGTTAGTGGAATCGGATGTTCATGCATCAGATGTGAAAGATATTTTATTAGTGGAGTTTATGCCCTACTATTCGGCCAAATGCCATTCGGCGCCGAATATCTGTTAATCAGCAAAGTGTTTAGGCCAAATATCCGTTATCCGGCTTTTTAAAAATCTACTATTCGTTACATCTCTAGTTAGGATCATGTGGTTGGTGGGAGTGGTCTTAAGGTAAAAAACTCGAAAATCACAGGTTCAACTCCCATACAAAATTTCTTTCTTTAATTATCTTTTGCCTTTTATTTATGTTCTTACAACATTTTTATTACAGACTAAGTGGTTGATATGTTTTTTGTAAATTGCTCGAAAATTATCAAGTTCTTAATTACGTATTGTAAATAGTGTCGGCAATATCTGATAAAAATGCTGATAATTTTACGTACAATTTCACATAATTACAAAAATATTTTCATCAGCTTGTATTTAATGAAAATGTCGAAAGAATATACATAAAAAAATAAAAGATAATTTAAAAAAAAAGATTTTATGGGAATTGAACTCGTGATTCTTGGATTGGTAAGCGAGTGTTTTATCATAAGGCCACTCCTACGTCTTACCACCGCGTGATCTGTTCTTATTTATTGGATTTCAGGATGTTACGAGAAGCAGGTTTTGTTTGTAATGTATTTATATAATTATAGAATCTTTAAAACTTTTCTACTGTTCTACTGTACAAGTACAACAAATGATTTTATTTAATTTCATTTAAAAATTTAAATTAAAACAATAATATCATCAATTTTACCTCTGTATAAGCAAGAAAAATTCAATTAAAATAATTTTCATGTACATTTTGAAACCTAAATGAAACAAAGTCTACTTTGAGTGTTAGAAATCGGTGTTTTTTTAAACATGCCATGACAAATTAAGAATAAAAATAGACATTTTTAAGTTATCGCAATTTCGACTTGCAAACAGTAAAATATTTAAATTAATGTAAGTTTAGTATACTTTAGTGGAAATTGTAATTTTGCAATGAGCACTTCGAAATAGTACTAATTCCAAAAAGGAATAAACAAAAAGCTGAAGTGTAGACTTCGAGTGGACTTTCCCATACTAAAACTTATCGTATTTGCAAAAGTGACATTTTATAATTATAACGTTGTATTGTTCAGCGAGTATTAGATTTCTAAGAAAACAAGCAGCGGGAATTTGAATTTGCGATAGCCTGTTCAATTGGTTTTCGTACCGTAACTCTACCCATAGAAGCAGCGACTAGCTAAGCAAGGTAGGCGCTCGCCAAAGCGCTTCGGCGAATTACAAATTCCGCTTCGGATGTCGGACAAAAATTGCAATAATAGCTTTATTTGGGAAGTTATCAAAAATATGCAAAAAATGAAAAATATGTTTTTTAACTAGAGCTAATTGATAGACGTAGTTAAAATCACGTAACTTCTAGAAAACGCGTTTTTTTCTTAATTTTTAAAATAGTAAAATTTCTAGCGAATCCTCATAAAGTACTTCAAATAATCTATAAAACTGATAAAATTTTATGACAATCGGCGTTTGCATTTTTGAATAAATAATTAATTAATTTCAAATTTTTGGAAATTTCTGGAAGGCGTCAGAGAAATTTGGGAGATAAGTAGAAAACCAATTTGTAGTTCAATGCAAGCTCTATCGGCCCAGAAAGTTTAAAAGAAAAACGTGTACAGTTTTTAAAAATTTGTTTTTGAAAATTTTTTAAATTTTCAGGCAGCGCCATTGCAATCGTTTTCGGATTTTCGAAATTAATTTTATTTCATCACCTAGGAAGGGCTCTCAAACACGTGGTAGCTGGTCCCGATCAGACAACTACTACTTGAGTAAATGGACGTTAAAGTCGAGATTTTCAAAAAGCTGTAGCGGCCGTCAATTTGAAGCTAGAGAGTTTATTAAAAAAGTTTTTGATTTACCTTAAGTTCTTCTCTCAGATTCCGTGCTCAAATTTACAAAATTTTGTTTAAAAAAAAACGCTACAAAAAAATATGTCTAACTTCCGTTTCCGGTTTTGTTTTTTTTTTGAAAAGTTTAACTAGAACTACAATCTTTGATATATCTCTTGATTTAAAATTTCATCAAAATCGGTCCAGTACTTTGGCCTGTAGAGACGTCACCCACCCACCTACACACTCACCCACAGACAGACATTCCTTCCACAACACTTTTTTGGGTTCCTTGGGCCTCAAAACGTGTATTTCCGCTAAAATCTAGATTTTGAAAGTTTTCATGGAATCAATACTTCCCTATACCGTTAAAACTTAAAAATCAATATAAAACGTCAAAGTTTGACATTTCTTTAAGGTCGATCTTAAATTTTGTCGGTTTATGAAAAACTTTTGAGATCCTGACCGTATCTCCAACAACATTGCAAATAAAGTATTAATGACTAATTGTCAAATTTCAATTCCAAAAAGGTTGAACGTTTCATAATATCAAATGTAAGCTAATTATAGACGAGACACGCCTAAAAAAAGACAGAGACAACATTTAACGTCGCTCATCCTGATTTTTACGAGTTTAATTTAAGAATTCTTGGTATTAGCGGTATTATTAACCAACAGCAACAAGATTTATCAAAACGACTCTCGAATACGTTTTTATTCGAAGTAGAGGATGCATTCGAAAACAGCAGTTGTGTACGGAAATGAAAAGCCGATCTCGTTTCCTCTCAGTTCTGTTGAATCAAGTGATTTCTCGATAAATTGATTCGTGACTGCGTGCAAGTGCTGCAGGATAAATAACTCTGCGGATCTCTAAGCCTTGTACATTTTATATAATACCAAAGCAAAATATCGCTGATGTACGACCGTTTTCCTGTTAACGTTAAACCGAATCAGTGTCCACAACGACTTCCTGGCCTTCGCGATAAATTTCCATCTCGAGAGGTAAGGGGGAGAAAAGTGCATCTGCCATTTGCAGAAACCTAAAAAGCGCATCTAAAAAGGTGAATCATTCGGAAAAAAATTGCATAATTTAGATGAGTCAGGGGGTGAAAACGCCCCGTCGAGATGATAAAGCACGGGTCACATGTGGCTTGCGTGTGTGACAGTTCTCACCCGCTGCTATCTACCCCTCAAGTCGTCCTTTTAGCCGCCTTTCTACACGTCCTTGTTCCACCCACTCTCGTCCAAAGTACACACATCTTCGTTTAAACAGCTCCGATTTATTTTCTGCTAGCACGTTTCTGTTGAATTTTATTTTGTTGCTGGGTTAAGCCGCCCCTTCTGCTGTCTCGCTTCTTTTTCCTGCTTGTGACGATGTAACAGATGAGTTTTAGTCACAACAAATTTAATGGAAGGGTGATTAAGTTAATCAAATGCACGTTTTGCCCTTGTAATTTTATTATATGTTGGCGTGTTGTCTAAACTTTGTTTTAAAAATTTTATAATCAATAATTTAAGTTTATTGTTGAGAAAAATTTGATTTGAACGCGCACAGACGTGAAACGCTACTGGATTTCTTTCTGACATTGAATATCTCAAATTACTTATGTGCAGTACGTTCCTGAATCGTAAGTTAATTTTACAATAAATTATTTACGTACGATACGCCCCTGGATTACCATAATTGTTACATTTTGAGTACAGCCACTAAATTTTTGCAGTCATAACCTATACCGCTGGATAACCGTATTAAAGGCCAATAATTAGTTTCATAATTATTATATTTCGACTACGCCACTGATTTTTTTAAATCACAAATACTAAATTTATAGTATGCCACTGAATTTTTGTTAGAGTCAATTATGAATTTACAGTTAATACGTTTAGAGTACCTTCACTAATTGTTTTCAAGGGTTAGTCAGGCAATTTTGTAATTATTTAATTACAGTACACCACTGCCTTTCCTCAATTGTCAACGATTATTACATGTAGAGTACTACAAGGGTATGAATTTTAGTAATTTGTATTATATTAAAAGAATGCCACTAAATTTCTTCAAAACTCGTTAATAGTTATGACCTGTAGAATTACGTCACTGATTTTCTTAACCGTCATGTATAAATTTTACAAACACTGCATCTAAAGCAGTGTTTGTTAAACTTTAGTAAAAAAGTAACCTTTATTTTTTTAAATTCTTCAAAGTACCCAATAAAATTTTCTAGACGTATGTAAAACTATTTTAAGTCGGGTTAAATTCTTTTGTCCAACAATTTTTCGTATACAGGGTGTTTCCAAATGATAGAAGATCTTTCCCCACCCCACTTACCCTGAATCGGCGCATAACAGCTGCACACAGTGTGTACCCCTTTACCTCAACCCCATGTGCACTGTGCTGCAGATAAGAGCATAAATAGTAGCATTTCACCATGTACACAATAAAACAGTATAAATACTGAACAGTCATTAAAAGTTTATCGCGATGTTTTTTTGTATTGTGTACATGGTGAAATGCTACTGTTTATACTCACTGGAATGTTTTTAGCTCTAATAACGTTCATAGGCGTAGCAAAATGCACAATGTGTTTAGGTGTAAACCAATAACAAAGCTGTACAGTGGGGAGGCGTGGCTTAGTCGGAAGTATCATCGGAAAGAAGAACAAACAAAATATTTTAAATATGTATTAGATGTGACGGGGGTACGCTCTTTGCTTTTGTGCAAAACTTAGCTGTTAAATGGCAACTGATTATTTATTAAATAAGTCTTAAACACGCCCACTCTTGGACAGCATTCTCCATTTTACGTATGTATTTATACACAACAGAATACCTAAAGATAACGCAAGAAACAATTAAAGTAATAAACAACGGACCCGGTACACGTTTTTCAACTTAATGCAAGTAACCGTGAGCAGTAGCGATTACATGGGTGTATTATTCCGCACATCTGCAGGCCGTAGGGGGGGGGGCATATAAGCGGCCAGTCCCTGACCTTACACGATCTTTTTGCTTCTTTGGTGTAACCGCAGCAATTTGCGATTACAGGATTATTATCTGCTAAGCGCTTTCTGTTCCGTAAACGGGACAGATAATTTACAACGCTTTAATTATTTAATATAGATGGGGCTACTGTCTGGTAAGCAGAAGTCCCTAACCCTGGAAGTGACAAATAATTTAACAAAAATTGATATTTATTTAGTTGTTATTTTTCTTAAACTGTTTTTATCTGTTCATAACTGAAGTTTTTTAATTCTTTCAACTATTATGTAATAAATAAATGGGCATTAATTTGATGACTTAATTATCTGAAGTATAAAATGTGCAATTTACTGTACAAATTATTTTCTTATTGCCATTTGAGTGTAGAACTCGTGTATAAATTAAAATAAAAAATAACAACACAAATATTTTAAAAATATTTGTCTTACCCAGGATTGGAACCCGGGACTTCTACTTACAAGGCAGTCGCCGTGCCCACTTCGTCACAGAAAAATGTTGTAAACGGTATTGTTGCTTTGGTATTAAAAGGACACCTTTTAACTGCATAAAAAAATTATTTAAATATTTTTACTAACGAATCTTACAATAATTACATTTAAAGTACGCCACTGATTTTTTCCAAGGGCCAATTATGAATTTTTAGATATTAAACTTAAAGTGCGACACTGAAATTCCTTTAAATAGTCAGTAAGTAAATTTTACTATTATTTATGTACACGTGCGCCAATGGATTTCGCGTAAAGGTTTTCACTTATAATTTTTACAGAACGCCACTGCAATTCCTTAACGATCAACAATTATTATTGTACGTTGAGTGAAGTACGTAAATGTATTTCATCAAGGGTCATTAATAAACTTCAGCAATAACATTCAGAGTACGCCACTGGATTTCCTTTTAATCCCAAACTGAAACTCGATCCCTATGTTTCTGATACATACCATAATTTCCCTGTTCACCCCAATCCGAAACTTTCCCCAAGCCTTGCCGGTGATTAATTTTTCATTACTCATGTTTCATGTAGTTCTGGTGTTGTAGATTGCAGTGAGTCAAACTTTCCTTGAATTGTACCTAATCAACAATTCAGATTATACATGCACTTGTTGGTCATTAGGAGGGTGAATAATGCAGTGTACCTTTGTTTGAGGGTGTTTGGAGAATCCTTGCTTTAGATTTGTGGGTGTTTTATGTTTTTGTTTGATTATTCAACTTATTGATGTTTTACAAGGGACTGCCGGGGGTATAAAACATAATAATAACATTATTTATAAGTTCGAACTTTACTTCGTTGAAGTATATTTTAATTTATTGTAAATAAAGCAATTATTAACGTAGAAGTAGTAATTAATTTTTAAGTCGAATTAATATCAAAATACTACTAGAATTTTGTAAAAAAAAGTTTCGGGTTCGATGAAAAATGCGGATCTAATTGAGAATCTGAAATTTTAACTGAATCCGAATTTTAGTAAAAAACCAAATGTTGTAATTCACTACAAAAGCGGATTAAAATCAAAGTTGAGAATTTAATAAAGAATAAAAATTAAAGTTTCGGATTCGTTCGAGAATACGGATTCAGCTGTGGATTCAAATTTATAACTGAATTTGGATTTAAATGCAAAACCAGATTTATTTTAAACCATTTGTTACTATAATTTGGTAGCGAAGTTTTGAAACCCATTAAGAATACGGATTCCACTGAGAAACCGAAATTTGAACTAAATCCGAATTCCAATTAAAAACAAATGTTGCAATTCATAAAAAGCGGATTGACGTCTATTTCTAGAATACAATATTGAATAAATTTGAAGTTTCAAATCATTTTGGGGATACGGATTCAGCTGTGAATCCGAATTTATATAACCGAATCCAAACTTAAACTAAAAACCAAATGTTGTATTTCATTTTAAAACCGACATAAAATCAATGTCTAAAATTCAACAATGAATAAATTTGTAATTTCGAATCCGTTTGAGAATATAAGCGCTCTGCGGTGAATCCGAATTTATAAGCGAATTCGAATTCAAACGTAAAACCAGAAGTAGAAATTTATGTTTTTGGGTCCAATTAAATTTCGGATCTGATTGACAATACGGATTCAACTAAGAATCCATAATTTTAGCTAATTCCTAATTCCAATCAAAAACAAATGTTGCAAACCATTTAAAAAACGGATTGACTTCTATATCTAGAATAGAATAATGAATACATTTGAAGTGTCAAATCGTTTTGGGAATACGGATGCAGCTGTGCATCCGAATTCCGATTTTATAATGGAATTGGAATTCAAATGAAATACTAAATGTTGTAATTCATTTTAAAACCGACTTAAAATTTAATGTCTAAAATTCAGCAATAAATAAATTTCTAATTTCGAATTCGTTTGAGAATAGGGATTCAGCTGTGAATTCGATTTTAAAATTCGAATTCAAATGAAACATTAGAAATAGAATTTTTTTTTGGATCTAATTAATATCAAAATGTTACTAGAATTATGATCCGATTAGGAATACGAATCTAACTAAGAATCCGAAATTTCAAATAAATCCTAATTCAAATAAAAAATCAAATAAAAAACCAAATCTTGTGATTTATTATAAAACCGAATTATAATTAATGTGTAGAATTTAATACTGAATAAATTAAAAATTTCGGATCCGATTGACAATCCGGATTCAGCTGTGGATCCAAATGTATAATTGAATCCGGATTCAAATAAAAAACCAGAACCGGAAATTTACTTTGAATCTGTATTAATATTCAAAATGTACTAGACTTTGGAAGTTAAATTTCCGATCCGATTAAGAATACAGATTTAACTAACAATCCGAAATTTGATGTCCAGAATACAATATTGAAGAAATCTGCAGTTTCAAATCATTTCGGGGATACGGATTCAGCTGTGAATCCGAATTTATTACTGAATTCGAATTCAAACGACAAACCCGCAGTAGAAATGTATTTAAATTAATATCAAAATGTCACTAGAACTAGAATCCGATTAAGAATAAGAATTTAACTGAGAATCCAATATTTTTAACTAAATCCCAATTCAAATAAAAAATCAAATGTAATTCATTATAAAATCGGGTTTTAATCAATGTCGAGAATTTCGGATCCAATGGACGATACGGATTCGGTTGTGGATCCAAATGTATAACTGAATTTGGATTCAAATAAAAAAAACAGAAGTAGAAATTTATATTTAAGCTGGATTAATATCCAAGTATTACTAAAATTTGGAAGCGAAGTTTTGGATCCGATTTAGAATACAGATTCAACTGCGAATCAAAAATTTCAATAAATCGGTGTTCAAATAAAAACTTTCCGAATCGGAATACAAATTACGAGGTAGATGTTCGAAATTGTTTTAAGATTTTGATTCAGTCTTCAATTTTGAATCCGATTCTATTGTTAGAACGGATTAAAATCTTTGAACAGCACACGGGGAGGATCGTTTTACTTCTGTTCATTTATGTTATAGGTTTGAATTGGAATTCAAATGAAATACTAAATGTTGTAATTCATTTTAAAACCGACTTAAAATTTAATGTCTAAAATTCAGCAATAAATAAATTTGTAATTTCGAATCCGTTTGAGAATAGGGATTCAGCTGTGAATTCGATTTTAAAATTCGAATTCAAATGAAAAAACCAGAAATAGAATTTTTTTTTGGATCTAATTAATATCAAAATGTTACTAGAATTATGATCCGATTAGGAATACGAATCTAACTAAGAATCCGAAATTTCAAATAAATCCTAATTCAAATAAAAAATCAAATAAAAAACCAAATCTTGTGATTTATTGTAAAACCGAATTATAATTAATGTGTAGAATTTAATACTGAATAAATTAAAAATTTCGGATCCGATTGACAATCCGGATTCAGCTGTGGATACAAATGTATAATGAATGTATAATTGAATCCGGATTCAAATAAAAAACCAGAACCGGAAATTTACTTTGAAACTGTATTAATATTCAAATTGTACTAGACTTTGGAAGTAAAATTTCCGATCCGATTAAGAATACAGATTTAACTAACAATCCGAAATTTGATGTCCAGAATACAATATTGAAGAAATCTGCAGTTTCAAATCATTTTGGGGATACGGATTCAGCTGTGAATCCGAATTTATAACTGAATTCGAATTCAAACGACAAACCCGCAGTAGAAATGTATTTAAATTAATATCAAAATGTCACTAGAACTAGAATCCGATTAAGAATAAGAATTTAACTGAGAATCCAATATTTTTAACTAAATCCCAATTCAAATAAAAAATCAAATGTAATTCATTATACAATCGGGTTTTAATCAATGTCTAGAATTTCGGATCTAATGGACGATACGGATTCGGTTGTGGATCCAAATGCATAACTGAATTTGGATTCAAATAAAAAAAACAGAAGTAGAAATTTTTTTTGGATCTAATTAATATCAAAATGTTACTAGAATTATGATCCGATTAGGAATACGAATCTAACTAAGAATCCGCAGTTTCAAATAAATCCTAATTCAAATAAAAAATCAAATAAAAAACCAAATCTTGTGATTTATTATAAAACCGAATTATAATTAATGTGTAGAATTTAATACTGAATAAATTAAAAATTTCGGATCCGATTGACAATCCGGATTCAGCTGTGGATCCAAATGTATAATTGAATCCGGATTCAAATAAAAAACCAGAACCGGAAATTTACTTTGAATCTGTATTAATATTCAAAATGTACTAGACTTTGGAAGTTAAATTTCCGATCCGATTAAGAATACAGATTTAACTAACAATCCGAAATTTGATGTCCAGAATACAATATTAAAGAAA
Source organism: Ctenicera cuprea (assembly GCA_958336395.1). Classification (NCBI taxonomy): domain Eukaryota; kingdom Metazoa; phylum Arthropoda; class Insecta; order Coleoptera; family Elateridae; genus Ctenicera; species Ctenicera cuprea. The sequence goes on along the minus strand of OY284495.1, from coordinate 11,359,599 downwards.
TCTGCAGTTTCACATCATTTCGGGGATACGGATTCAGCTGTGAATCCGAATTTATAACTAAATTCGAATTCAAACGACAAACCCGAAGTAGAAATGTATTTAAATTAATATCAAAATGTCACTAGAACTAGAATCCGATTAAGAATAAGAATTTAACTGAGAATCCAATATTTTTAACTAAATCCCAATTCAAATAAAAAATCAAATGTAATTCATTATAAAATCGGGTTTTAATCAATGTCGAGAATTTCGGATCCAATGGACGATACGGATTCGGTTGTGGATGCAAATGTATAACTGAATTTGGATTCAAATAAAAAAACAGAAGTAGAAATTTATATTTAAGCTGGATTAATATCCAAGTATTACTAAAATTTGGAAGCGAAGTTTTGGATCCGATTTAGAATGCAGATTCAACTGCGAATCAAAAATTTCAATAAATCGGTGTTCAAATAAAAACTTTCTGAATCGGAATACAAATTACGAGGTAGATGTTCGAAATTGTTTTAAGATTTTGATTCAGTCTTCAATTTTGAATCCGATTCTATAGTTAGAACGGATTAAAATCTTTGAACAGCACACGGGGAGGATCGTTTTACTTCTGCTCATTTATGTTATAGGTTTGAATTGGAATTCAAATGAAATACTAAATGTTGTAATTCATTTTAAAACCGACTTTAAATTTAATGTCTAAAATTCAGCAATAAATAAATTTGTAATTTCGAATCCGTTTGAGAATAGGGATTCAGCTGTGAATTCGATTTTAAAATTCGAATTCAAATGAAAAAACCAGAAATAGAATTTTTTTTGGATCTAATTAATATCAAAATGTTACTAGAATTATGATCCGATTAGGAATACGAATCTAACTAAGAATCCGAAATTTCAAATAAATCCTAATTCAAATAAAAAATCAAATAAAAAACCAAATCTTGTGATTTATTGTAAAACCGAATTATAATTAATGTGTAGAATTTAATACTGAATAAATTAAAAATTTCGGATCCGATTGACAATCCGGATTCAGCTGTGGATCCAAATGTATAATTGAATCCGGATTCAAATAAAAAACCAGAACCGGAAATTTACTTTGAAACTGTATTAATATTCAAATTTGTACTAGACTTTGGAAGTAAAATTTCCGATCCGATTAAGAATACAGATTTAACTAACAATCCGAAATTTGATGTCCAGAATACAATATTGAAGAAATCTGCAGTTTCAAATCATTTTGGGGATACGGATTCAGCTGTGAATCCGAATTTATAACTGAATTCGAATTCAAACGACAAACCCGAAGTAGAAATGTATTTAAATTAATATCAAAATGTCACTAGAACTAGAATCCGATTAAGAATAAGAATTTAACTGAGAATCCAATATTTTTAACTAAATCCCAATTCAAATAAAAAATCAAATGTAATTCATTATACAATCGGGTTTTAATCAATGTCTAGAATTTCGGATCTAATGGACGATACGGATTCGGTTGTGGATCCAAATGCATAACTGAATTTGGATTCAAATAAAAAAAACAGAAGTAGAAATTTATATTTAAGCTGGATTAATATCCAAGTATTACTAAAATTTGGAAGCAAAGTTTTGGATCCAATTTAGAATGCAGATTCAACTGCGAATCAAAAATTTCAATGAATCGGTGTTCAAATAAAAACTTTCTGAATCGGAATACAAATTACGAGGTAGATGTTCGAAATTATTTTAAGATTTTGATTCAGTTTTCCATTTTGAATCCGATTCTTAGTTAGAACGGATTAAAATCTTTGAACAGCACACGGGGAGGATAGTTTTACTTCTGTTCATTTATGTTATAGGTTTAAACTTTAGAAAGTTTCATATGTAAACAGGTTGTTCATAAGATACTTTTGCTGATAATATCACTCTGCTTATATTTGTATACCTGATACAGCCCTCGTTACATTAAGCGGATTAAATTTAGTTACGAAGTTGTTGATATAACACGATGCTCATGTAAAACATCTTCAGTTGAGTTTAAAATCTAAAACGAGCTTTGATCCTTCGAATGTGGGTCGTTTTACACCTTGGCGCTTGTGCTAGTAATATACCGATCACATCCTCCCCTAATGAGCTTTTTGCCTGCTCTAGACGGGATTATCAGGAGGAAGTAGTCGTAATCGCTCTTTAATCCCCAAATCGGCCACGCTTTTTTTTCCGATACTTTTTTCAAATTTTTTATTCGCACTAGTCTTCTCTAATTGCGGTTAATGCGGATGGAATAAATAATTTAATCTTGATAAAGACTAGGCGATTCCCGTTTATAAAACGACGACTCATTTACTATATTAATGGCTTGTAATAAATCCAACATATTCCGAGAAGTTTGATTGGGAATATATTTATGTAATGCGTTAACAGCGAAAAACATCGAGTTAATGAGCGGCCTCCTTTGATTGGATGTGTAGATGGAACGTTATAGCGACTGACGATTTGACACACAACAGCGGTACGTCGCTAATTATGATGCATAAGGGCATATCTGATATTATTAAAGTTATAAAAGCACTACCACAATCTCGCCTCTTTGTTGTTTTTGCATACGCGCCGTTAATTACTGTAGTGTTTGTGAGTGTGTGAGTGTAATTTAACGGGCGGTTGCAAGAAGAATTTATAAATACCGGTAATTACTGTCGGGCAACTCGGAAAATTGTTTCCCCAATTCATGGTGAATTTTTACGTTTTGGCATTAACTATAACAAACCAATTTCAATTTATTACAATTGTTATTATTATAATTTTTGTAAATAAAACAATTCCTAACTTCAACAGGTTTTTTATTTTAGCTTTATACGTATTTCAACGTGTTTACACGTCATTATCAAAAGCAAGATAAAAAGTAAACAGTTGGTGTTGCTATAGGAACAAAAAATTGTCATAACTTGATCTTGGTTTTCTATATCTGCGTCAAGATAAATTGATTTCTCATTCCAAAACGTGTAATAACGGTGAATTTAAGAGATCAATTTGTTAATTCATTAAAGGTACAGATTGTAAATGTTTATGAATTTCAAATGCTTGTAGTATATCCAACTTACGTTTGTCATCACAAAAGTGTAAACATTTTATAGTGTTATTAGATGTCATTGAATGATTGTGTTCTAATAAGTGTTTAGCATAATTGTATATATGTAGGTGTTTGTATTTGTAACAACGTACGTGTTCCTTGCACCTAATATCAAAATTTGTAATTGTTTGTCCTATATAAAACGAATTACAGTGCGAGCAATTTAATTTGTAGATGCCTGATTTTAGTAAATTGTCTGTTTTTTCTTTAGCATTAAACAAAGTGTTTAAAATGTTTTTTGTTGTTTTAAAAGTTATTTTACATTTATTTGTTTTGTTTATAATTTTGGCAATTTTTCTGATTTATTGCCAAAGTAGTTGGATATATTTTCTGAATAGCTAATTTATAATTTTTCTCTTTAATTAATGTATCAATAAGTTGAGTAATTACTCTATATAACTAATTTCACCTAAAAGAACCGTTAAAGCCCTATGTATCATGGACCTGTATGCTGCTAATTTATGTGTTTTATGATGACAAGAATCGTGTGGTATTGTAAAGTCTGTTTGTGTAGGTTTTCTATAAACAGAATATTCAAGTTTATTATTTGAATTAATTTTTATGTTTAAATCTACAAAGTTAATAGACCTATTTGGTTCAGTTTCAAAAATTTATTGATTAACTCAAATGAACTATAGTTCCCACAGCTCAATCCGTATCCTCAAATGGATTCGAAACAAATTTATTCCTTAGTGAATTGTTTACATGGATTTTTAATTCGATTTAAAATTAATCACATACAGCATTTGGTTTTATCATCTAAATCCAGATTCAATTATAAATTCGGATTCACCGCTGAATCCTTATTCTCAAACGAATCCGAAATTACGAATTTACCCATGACTGCGGTCTATACATGGATGATAATTGGGTTTCAAAATAAATCACAAACATTTAATTTTTATTACAATTCGGATTTAGTTGCAAATTAAAATCCTTTGTTGGATCGGTATTCTTTAATTGGATTCAAAATTTCGTGTCATGAATATGTATTCGTTATCAAATTCTGATAAGAATTAACTCCAAAATTTGTTTCCCATTTGAATCCAGATTCTGTAGGAAATTTGCATCCTTATTCAGATCCATATTCTGGATGAATGCAAATCTTCGGACCACTATTATAAGTTATCAAGTTGTGGTTTAAAAATAAACATTTAGTTTGTTATTTAAATCCGGATTAAGTTACAAATTGGGATTATTACTACGATTCGTATTTTCAATCGGATCCAAAACTTCGGAACCACCATTATCCGTTATCAAACTTTGTTAAATGTTAATTCGGTTTTATGCTTATTCCCAGTTCGATCCAAAATTTAGGGTCATCATTATCGGTTATCCAAATCTGGTAAGAATTAGGAATTGGATATTAATCCGGTTTATGATTTGATTCCAGGTGAGTTGGATATTCGAATTTTTAGCTGAATCCGCATTCTCAAAGCAGATGCGAAACTTCAGATCCATCCAAATTTTGGGAAGATTTGAATATTAGTGAGAGGTTAAAATTATTTTCAAGTCCAACATTTCAATCCCGATTTAGTTGGAAATTTGAAAATGTTGGTCTGATTACTTCAAATTCTAGTAAAATCTGAATTTCCTTCCGTTTTAACAAAGTTTACAACATTTGATTTCTCATTTTATTCTAATCCACATTCTCAAGCGGATCCGAAACATTGGGCCACCATTAAATCCTGCTAAGATATGGATTTAAAATAAATTCCGACATTTGAATTCGGATTGAATTGAAAATTCAGAGTTGTATTCTGATCGGGTCTATTACTTTGGATTTTTCTGTTATCAAAACCTTGTAATTGAACACTAATTCGGTATCGCATTTAAAATCGAATTTAATTGGATTCGAATCTTCAGTTAGTTCTGGAACTTGGATTCGAACGAATCCTTAATTAAATTTGTATATATAAAAAGTCGGTGATGCTCCGCTTAACACAGTTACACTAACATAATATTTGTGGATTTGCTTTTAATGTTTTACGATTCATTAACACCAAATTCAGCGGAACCGGTAGTGATATTTTTGGATCCGGAAGGAATCCTTTTTAACCTTAAAAGACAACCCTAAAGGTTTAATGCATTTGCATGCAGCGGTATGTGGGGGAAATACAGACCAGCTGATGCTAGTTCCGGTGCACTAAATTAAGTTCAAAAAACACTTCCACAATGCATCGGCGAAAAAGAGACGGGCAATGAACGATTTAGGGTGAGAAAAAGAGCAAGAAATCGTCTAGACGTTCATCCGAGAAAATTTCGTTGGAAATCGAGGAAACCCCGCGACGCCGTCGTCAGTAAACCACGTGGCGACGCTGAGAATAGACGCATGATTCATCAGACGTCGGACGTCTTCGTTTAATTATTGTCCTTCTTCCTCTTTCTCACGCAGAATTGGGACCTTGCACCCTCAGCTATGCAGGCTATCTTTGGTAACAAGCATTCGAGCGCACATTATAGCCCCAACGCTATTATTTCGACTGGTTGAAAGATAAATTTAAGCCCGAAGAGAGGAAGAAATGCAAAGTTTAATGGAACCCTCGCGGGGATGTTGATATATCTGGAAACGTATTCCGGAACACTAAAAATATCTGTCAGAAAATTCTGTTCCAATCGTATGTCAAGTCTGTATAACAGAGAATTTCCCTTTTTTATGATTTTGTTATCATATCAATATTAAATTGCAATCGATGTGAAAAAATAGTATGTATAAGTAAGAATTTTTTATTTAGTTTTTCCTAAAGTAAACATTTTCAGAAATTTGATACAATTAATGCAACATTCAGTAATTTCAAGTTAAAACGTAATTTCTTGTCGCTTTAGCTTCAGAGGTCTCGCGCAAACTTTCCGTTTACTGGCGTCGGATGTGGAATTCCAGACACTCAAAGTTATCAAATCGACAAATGTTCAACATTTTTATGACGTATACCTTCGAAACTCTTAATGTTTTTGGATAAAAACAGATCTCCCAATGCAGGTCTGTACTAAGGTAAACTTTTTCTACTCTGTTTTCGTCTAGAATGTCGAAACTATTAAAATTTTCATGTTTGAACAGATTATATTATCAAAAAATTGTAACAATGCTCAAACATGTCTGTAAAACGTACAGCCCACATTATTGTTAAAACAAGATATTATGAAAAAAAAAACATGTAAACAAAATTATTATACAAATTGAATCATTTTAAGGCTGGGGTGGCTCACTAGGGCTAAAAGACCAAGTCACTGGTGACGAAGGGTTGAAAACAAAAAAAATTATTATACACAATGAATCATTTTGAGCCAAGAAGACCGAACTAGAACCAAAAGTGTACACCTAACTCAAACACTTTGGGATTCAAAATACTCAAACAGTACTCAAAGTACTCAAACTATACTCAGAAGACTCAAACAATACTCAAAAAATCTAAAAAAGTACTCAAAAAAATCAAAATTATCTCAAAAGACCTAAATATTGCTCAGAAAAATCAAAAAGTACTTAAGAGATTCAAAAAAAACTGAAAAGTACTTCAGCTCAAGAGGTATACCACAAATTTTCAAACTTAAAATACAAAAGCAGTGTTTAAAGTAGTTCCAATATACTTAGAAGACTCAATAAGAAGTACTCAAGAAACTGAAAAATATTCAAAAGACAACAAGACCTCCAAACACTCAAAAAGTACTTCAGATACTCAAAAAACTCAAAAGACCTCAAAAACTTTAAATATTACTCAGAAGACTCAAAAAGTATTTAAGAGACTCAAAAAAGATTGAAAAAAGGTTTGGCTCACGGTGTATAGTAAAAATTTGGAACTTAACACACAAACAATGCTCATAGTAATCGTAATATACACAAAAGACTCAAAAAGATTCTAAAAAAATTACTCAAAAGACTCAACAAGATCTCCAAAGACTGGAAAAGTACTTAAAAGACTCAAACAAGAGCCAAAATTATTCAAATACTAGTTAGAAGACTCAGAAGCTACATAAGAGACTAAAAAAAGAGTCAACAGTACTCAAGCTCAAGATGTATACTTCAATCAAAAGTTTTTGGACTCAAAATACTGAAACAGTACTTTAAATATACTCAAAACATACGCAGAAGGCTCAAAAAGACTCAAGATTCAAAAGTACTCAAATAGTAATCAAAAGCCTCAAAAAGACTTAAAAAACTGAAATAGTACTCAGAAAGCTCAAAAAGTACATGCAAACTTCAAAAAACACTCAAAAGTACACAGGCCCAATGTACCTGACGTACTAGAGTGAGCCACCCCCGCTTTGAGGTTATTTTCATGGTGACGTAGTAGTTAAAATTAATATCTACTTTTGTGCTTGAGTTTTTATTTATGACAATAATCAATGCAGAACCCAGACAGATCAGACTAAAGGTGGGCAAATGAAGACATTATCAGACCTGTCCAGGCCCACAAATTTAGAAGATGGGCTAGCCCGTCCCGGCCTATTCTTTAGGTACAAGATTTAAGGCCCGGCCCGGCCCGACAAATTCAAAAACAGACTGGCTCGTTTTATGATTATATAAATTTAGCCCGGCAAATTATAGCTAGGCCAGCTAATTTTAGCTCTGCGAAATCGGTTAAGCCCTGCTAGCCCGGCGAGGTCCTGCTAGACCCAGCTGACCTGGCGAAAGCCCTGATAGGCCCGGTTAGAAATTTGAAAAAAAAACAGACCCGGCCCGATAATAAAATATTTTGTAATTTTAGGCCCAGCCCGGGCTAGAGCTTTGGGGCCGGCATGCCCACCTCAGACCTTCAATCAACTGAGATAACAAACAAAATTGGGTATTACCATAACGCTGAGATTGCCAACTAGTAAACTTGGCGCGTTCATGCTGCAGAGGTGTGCAAATTAAGAAATCCTCAGGCCCGACCAGGCAAATTCAGAATTGGGCAGCCCGGCCGGGCCTGTTCCTTAGATACATGATTTGAGGCCCGGCCCGGCAAACTCAAGAACGGGCTGGCGCGGCTCGGTCCGTTTTATGATTAAAAATTTGGCCCATGAAGTTAAGCCCAGCAAATTTGAGCCGGCAAATTTGGCAAGTCAACTCAACTTTCTTAAGTATTTCTGTAACATTATTTGACATTTTAGTTACGTCAGCTGCATTTAGCTCTGTCAGGCCGGTTAAGCCCTGTTGGCCCGGCTAGGGACTTAAATAAGCCCGGTCCGGACCTATATTGTTTTTGTAATTTTAGGCCCGGCCCAGGCTTCGGGCCGGGAGGCCCACCTCTACATCAGACCTTCACTTAACTGAGATAACAAACAAAATAAGGTAATACCCTAACGCTAAGATTGCCAACTAGTAAACTTGGCGCGTGCATGCTGTAGAAGTGTGCAAATTAAGAAAGGCCCGGCCCGGCAAATTCAGAATTGGGCAGCCCGGCCGGGCCTGTTCCTTAGATACATGATTTGAGGCCCGGCTCGACAAATTCAAAAACGAGCTGGCGCGGCCCGATCCGTTTTATGATTATATAAATTTGGCCCATGAAGTTAAGCCAAACAAATTTGAGCCGGCAAATTTTTCTGTAACATTATTTGACATTTTAGTTACGTCAGCTGCCTTTAGCTATCAGGCTGGTTAAGCCCTGCTGGCCCGGCTAGGGACTTAAATAAGCCCGGTCCAGACCTATATTGTTTTTATAATTTTAGGCCCGGCCCAGGCTTCGGGCCGGGAGGCCCATCTCTACATCAGCCCTTCACTTAACTGAGATAACAAACAAAATAGGGTAATACCCTAACGCTGGGATTGCCAACTTGGCGCGTTCATGCTGTAGAAGTGTGCAAATTAAGAAACGCCCGGCCCGGCAAAATTCAGAATAGAGCAGCCCGGCCGGGCCTGTTCCTTAGATACATGATTAGAGGCCCGACTCGACAAACTCAAGAACGGACTGGCGCGACCCGGCCCGTTTTATAATTATATAAATTTCGACCGGGGCAAATTTGGCCCATCAAGTTAAGCCCAGCAAATTTGGCCCGGCAAATTTGGCAAGTCAACTCAACTTTTGTAAGTTTTTCTGTAACATTATTTGACATGTTAGTTACGTCAGCTGCCTTTAGCTCTGCCAGACCGGTTAAACCCTGCTGGCCTGGCGATGCCCTGTTAGGCACAGCTGACCAGGTAAAGACTCTGCTAGTCCCGGCTAGGGATTTAGATAAGCCCGGCCCGGACCTATAATAATTTTATTTTGTAATTTTAGTGCAAGTCCGGGCTCGGGACCTCTATAATGCTGCGACCTACACATAGATGGTAGGGCTCATTAAAATTATTAGTACGGTCGTTTAGTAAATTGAGGTTAGGTGCGTACTCCCCTACTTATTTAATTGGCAAAGAAACCAAATGTTTATAGAAACACGCGGTCAAAGCACCTGCTGAAAGAACATTTGACAGTTTCACACTGAATATTTTTAAAGCCACGGTGAAAAACATCTCGCGTACCATGAAACATACATTTTACTGGAAAAAGTGGAGCGTATTTTTGAAATCTTTAAAATAGGACATAATTTTCTAAAAATTTCAAGTGTATTTTCCATAGTGTTTCTGAACTACGCTGGTAGTAGTGCAGGGGTAATCCCCCACCATTACTAAACGACTCTATTATTATTATTATTAAAGTTTTGATCTTTAAGAAAATATTTCACACATCACACTGATTAAGAGTAATAAAAAGGTTGAAAAAATGAAATCACGACAAAGAAAGACAAATCGCATCCTTTCCAGTCAGTATCAAGAAAGGGTGCAGGATAAAACACTTGACAACAGGATCGTCCTTTCCCAAAGAGGTCGGTTGGCAACCCTTGTCGAAACCCAATTAATACTTTACACACGCTATATTTATTATTGACAACTTTCAATAAGTTAGATCTACTTTACTTCGATTCTCGGATAGGAATTTTATGATATTTCCATGTTATTTCAAAAAATTTAAATTTTTAAACTTGAATTGTCTAAATTAGAACGATTATCTTCTAAAACCCACAAAATTGTGTTTTTAGACTAAAGTAGTAGTTGTACATGTCTAATTTTGCGTGCAAAAATTATTTCCGCCCTTCTTGTAACATAAAATTAAACACAATAATTTTACCGAGCGTCACAAGTAAGCGACACAGTAAATTATTCTAAAAGCTTCTTCGTTGAACGGGTAAAATTAAGGCTGGCTCATAATGTTGTTGTGAGCGTGACTAATACAAGCAATTTATTGGAAGTCCACAAGTCCCATATTTCACAACATGTTGCTCCGCATCGACGACTTAATTAATTAATAAATGTGTGGTGTGTACATGAGCGCAAATTTATTTTGACCTGCATCATTACAACGACAATTTTCCAAACCGGTCGCCGCCATCATAATACCAACATTGTTTGTTGGAAACTTCGAACACGCACCAATAAAGCAAAGCCCTCCACAATCACGACCGCCTAACAACTCTTACAACTAATGTTAGCCGCATTTATATCAATAAGCGCCCGCTTAGAGAACGCAAATTATGGCCATGAATCACCTGCGAATTTGATTTAAAGTTTAAGTGGCATTTCAATATCCATGTTCACAAGTCAGTAAAGCTGAATTACACGACACGTGCAGGAAATGGCGAGGGTTGACAAGTCGATGCGTCCTCGGGGACTCGGACTACGGACCAAAACCCTACAAGCGACTCTTGGCCCCGGACTCCATAACCCCCAGATGCCCTCCACGTTCCACTAAATGGGTTGTTGTTACGCCTATGATGACTATCCACTCATTCGTGACGACTCGGGGATGATGTAGTAGGGTGCGCAAAAACACTCGTTATTGCAAGAAATTTCTAGATGGAGGTCTAATTTCGGAAACAAATTGAAAGCCGTTTGAGATGCTTAAGAACTCGTTCTTATTTGATTGCGAAGAGCTCAACACCTTAAAGGGAATTTTAGTAAAAGGTGATAATTTGACGTCTTTAAGATTTTGATTGCTTTAAGTGGGCCGTCCCCATTATTTACTTGTAGCCCTTTGTTGTCACTGAATGAGATCCTGTGATTAATCGATATTTACTGCGTCTCTCCTTCTCCAACGATCTGAACATTAGCTTACTTGGTGCCCACATTTCCTTATCTGAACTGCTCATCTATTTCTGTATACATGTTCACCCTTAATTTTCCTAACGAATCAATGTTTCTCCTACATTTCTTAGTATTTTGTCTTTTTTTATCAGTTTTCTCTGTTTTTACTTTGCTGCTGCTCGTGTAAATTTTTTAACTAAACAACACAGTTCTGCCCATGTTAGGAGCATTATCGTATTCCTTTTTTTTGTTCTAAATTTCTTCTTCTCTTCTTACCATCACCAATAGTTGATTACCTCTTACATCTTTGGGTTTGTCTTTTTTCCTATAATGTTGTAACACGAAGCTAGCTTTTTCCGTTACAAAGCTAGGTTTTTCCATTACGACGCTATATGTTAATGTTATGAATCTAGGTTTATTCATTATGAAGCTAGCTTTGTCTATGACTGGCCTAGCTTCGTTCAGTACGAAGTTAGCTTTTAACACTGCAGAGGTACCTTATTCATAGCCTTAAATGTTTGCAATATAAGAAAATCACAATGTTCATGTAATGATGGAATTAGTGCTGTTAGTGACATTACATACTTCGGCATTTACATAGATTCAAATCTGAATTGGAAAATTCAAATTGTTGATCTAACAAAAAATCAGGAAAACTGACTCTACTAAATTATTTTTGTAGAAGCAAGAGTATACACTGCAAAACAGATATACGTGTATGGCCTTGCCATATTTTCATTCAAATTCGAACAGACAAACTTTGAAAGAATGAAAGCCAAAAAGTCATTGCGCCGACAGTATTGAATTTTTTTTCTCATAAACATGCAACATATTTATGTCTCAAATTGAATAATTTAATTTCCCATTAGATCAAGCCCAGCCCCACGATAACCATTTTCAAATTTAAAAAAAAATTATATTTAAGAATGGAGTGAATTGCAGTAATAAACACTATAAATTCAGAGTTTATTAATTAATTTTAAATATTGTATTGCCCATTTTTAATATCATGATTTTAACAATTATATATTATAATCCACCACGCACTGCGGCAAGTAGGTAAATACTTTGTATTTTTTTTTTAAAAATTATTTTTTACTCATTATTTTGTCCACTACGAAGCTACCTGTGTACTTCATCAAACTTGGTTCAATCATTATAAAGTTAGCTTTGTTCACTTTATTCAATATAAAGTCAGCTTTGTCCATGACAGGTCCAGCTTCATTCATAACGAAGCTAGCTCGTCCACACGGAGCTACCTTCTACTAAAAAAACACTTAAAAAATAACTCTATTTATTATAAAGCTAGCTTTGTCTATGACTGGCCTAGCTTTATCCATTGTAAATCCAGATTTGTCCACTACAGAGTTACCTGTTATCTTCAGGTAGCTTACTCCGCTTTGGACTTGGAGCTACCGTTATCTCTTACAACTAATTTCATTTATTAGAAAGGTAGTTCTGTCAATTATTGGCCTAGCTTCGTCCATTACGAAGGTGGGTTTGTGCATTACGGAATTACCTGCATACTTTATGAAACCAACTTCAACCGTTATGAAGTTAGCTTTGTCCACTTCGGAGCTACCTTTATCTTTTAAACCGAATTATAAAGCTAGCTTCGAACATTACTACCCTAGATTTGTTTATTACAAAGCTAGCTTTGTCCACTACAAAGTTACGTGTATATTTTGTGAAATCAGGTTGAACAAATTATAAAGTCAGTTTTGGGCGCTTTGAGTGACCCTTATCTCTTATACTGAACTTTATTCATTATAAAGCGAGTTTCGTCCATTACTGGCCTAGCTTTGTTTATTACGAAGCTAGCTTTGTCCACTACGGAGTTACCTGTATACTTTTTAAAACGAGAATAGACAAATTATGAAATTAGCTTTGTGCGCTTTGGAGCGACCCTTATCTCCTAAACCTAACTGTATTTGTTATAAAGCTAATTTAGCTAGTTCATGAGTGCCCTAGCTTTGTCATTTACGAAACTAGCTTGGTCCACTACGGAAGTACTTGTATACTTTATAAAACCAGGTCCAACCATTATGAAGTTGCTTTTGTTCACGTTACAGCTATTTATATCTCTTAAAATTAACGTTATTTAATATAGAGATTTTTGTCCACGGCTGGCCTAGCCTTCTCCATTACGAAGCTCCCTTTATTTACTAGGGAGTTAGCTGTATCAGTAACCAGGTACAACCATTAAGAAATTAGGCTTTGTCCATTTTGGAGCTGCACACGATTAATTCTCAAAACTACCTTTATTCATTGTGAAGCTAACTTTGTCTATAACTGACCTAGCTTTATCCATTAGAAAGCTAGCTTTGTCCACTACAAACCTACGTGTATACGTTATAAAGCTGGGTAAATCCTTTATAATATTTGTTCACTTTAAAGCTGCTTTATATTTTAAAACTAACTTTATTTATTATAAAGCTAGCTTTGTCCATATATGAACTACTTTTATCCATTAAAAAGCTAGCTTTATGCATCATGCAACTAGCTATGCTTATCACGAACTTGTATGAAACAAGTTGTGGCCTACAAAGCTATATAATGTGCAAACATGTTATGTCTATTTAAACATTTTTTGAGCTATCAACCCTTGCTTTATATTTCCTTGATCTGAATACCTCGTAAAGCAACTTGGTTTTTTTTCTGATAATAAAGCCACCTTTGTTATCTCCACATCTGCCTCTCCATTACTAACCTTTTCGCCCTTATCGACTTTGTGTAATGGTATAGATGTTAGGCTCTCACCCAGCCGCCCGGGGTTCGGCTCCTGGACGAAGTATCACCGATATTATAAAAATGAGCGTGCTTCGTTAGAAGGTCTCAGAGAATCACCAAGGTAGTCTAATGTAGGTTGTGTTGCCTATAGCTCGTAAAATCCTCTTCGCTGGTTAGCAGCTTTGGCTTCACTTTTCATATCAAAGCTTTTCTTAGTAAAAATATTCTCGGAGATGATGTGGTTCAGAGCCCACGTAAAGCTGTAGGTCACCGCTGTCCTGTTCCATTTTAAGCACCATATATGAGAGGAAGTGAGATGATATGTTACACATTTAAAAATTATCTCGTGATAACACTTTTATACAGACTTTAATAATTCTGCATAACTTATTGGTGTTGCTTAACCTTCTCCATATTAATCATCCGTCCATATGGTCTCGTTCCCCTTGTAACCCACCTCAGCTGTCTTGCTGTCAAAACGTTAAACAATGTTTTTGTAGCAAGTTGAATGACTTAACGCATCCCTTCGTGAATATTTGATTGAGCTCTTGTTTACGTGCAATTTTTTACTGTATGAAAAGCACCAGAAAATATATCTCAATATGACGTGAAACACACGACGGAAGTTAAGGTAGAGAATGAAATATCCTCAACGGAAAATCCTTAGAGATAGGCAATAACAGTAAGGGCAAAGTTAAAATAAAGCTGAGACTTCCAAACAGTTGTCAGAATGTCGAGACATACCCTAGGGACCTCACCATTTGTGCGTACTTATATTCGCGGGAGAGTAATTTGGGAAAGGGGAAAAACGAATGCAGGTTATATATATAAAATAAAAACGAGCATTTCCGTTTCTCTTTCACGAGAGAGGCTTTCAAAACGATTTATTACTTCTATTTATAAATATCGACCACTCTTAAGCGCCGGCGAATTAAATTTTACTTTCACGTCCCTCGCATTCGTAATTTGTTCTGATTTTGCTATAAATCCTGTGCTTTGTGCTTAAATATTTTCCCGATTCTCCTAATATGAGTATGAAGCCACGCGGATTTATTCCGGAACGTTCAAATTTTTATAATTTTCCAAATTGAAGTTAAAACCCTTTGCGTCGATGTATTTTATAGTGGGGCGATGAAACATCATGTAAATCTCCTTGTAACTGGATCCGTTGATCCCCTGAAGGGCTTTAAAATATGGTTTTAATCCTAGGATTCGTTTAGTTTTAAGGTTCTGGCATCGATCAGCCGGCTGCAAGGTAATGAAAGCAAACTTTGCACAACCAGACGTCGGTAGCAAATAAAATTAGTCAGGCGTGGATGTATCCAATTAATCTCCTCCCTTATTCTGAGATAATCAAACATCGCGACCAAACAGAAGGGCCCTTACAAGGGAGCCCTTATAAGTTTTGCAAACAGACCCCACGCTGTTCCATTTTTTGAATGCCGTGTGTCCCCCGCAAAAGCCGGCGACGCGCCCTCCTGTAATTACACCCCCACGCAGAAACGTACTTATTCACCGAAATAATATAGGGCCGTTACTTTGCATACTTTGGTGTCCTTTTTGTCAGTGAGTTATTTCGGCGGATGTTTCGCATTCAGCGGTTTTAACAATACGAAATTCATTTTTCAACCATTCTACGCACCCCTAGCCCGCAATTATATTTTTCAGACAATGCGGTGAAATTTTACGCGGTTTTTCATAATTTTTTAGCATTTAATTAGACAGGCTTTCTGTTAAAATTACAGGCGAATACCATTTGTTGAATGTATTTCTTTTTAACCAATATCATGCGTAAACTTTTAATAAATAATTATCATTCCATTTTTATTTGGCAGGTAAAAAATACAAATATATTAAAAACCTTTATTTAATTATAACCTAGAAAATGGAAAATTTTTCGACAGAATTGACCTCATTGAATTTAAATAATAAAAAAAAATTAATTACAACAAATCTATTTTTGCCTAAGTAAAAAACAAATACAGCAAATCAGCTGTCAACATGCTTCACACAAATACCTACAGAATATTTCAAAAAATTTGGAGGCTCTCTTGATATCACTATGTAATATAGGTGAAAGGAAAAGACATTTTTAGATTTTCTAGATGTTTTCCCACTCTACCTCTAATAATAATTAAACGCGGCGAGTGTCTAATATTTAGACTATAAAATTGATCTTTTGAAGCTGTAAGTAAGTGCTATAATCGTATATAATTCCGCCAATTAATTTTTCCGTACAAATAAGAAGTAAAGATCCCCTTTTGAGTAAGCACGCTTTGCTTGTCCAATTGTAACTACCAGAATGCCAACGCAGTTTTTATAACAAAACAAAGTCTTTCTAAACACTAACCTTTTTTTTTAATCCCGTAATGTTTCGCTGTCGCTAAAAACGCGGCCCCCGTGCGGCAAGTTTAAAAATCCTATTTGAGACACGTTCACAAAATAATATTTTGTTATTATTGTGACATAATCTGCTGATAGCTTTCATAACGCGAACCAGAGCAGCGGAGCACGCCGGCCACGTAAGCAGGCCCAGCGAACAGCTTCGGTGCAGTCGTAGTGTCACATTTCTTTAGTTTACACACTTGTCAAGACATACAGTTTCATACACGCCTTAGTAATTACTAGCAACCAAGCCTCATTTATTACGGATGATGTTATTGTCTAAAAATACCTGTTGTGATAAGACTAACTCGCTTTTTCCCGTTTTCCTTATAAGGATTTTTTCTGTGTCCGTGATGGGACTGTTTTTCGAGGATGTGTTTCTTGATGATTTTACGTAGGGTTTTCTGTCCTCGCAGTTTTTACGAGGTTGTTTTCCGGGACTTTTCTACCGGTTTCTTTTCCGATTCTGTTTTTCGGTTTTTCCACGGGATTTTCTTTTCGGTGCGATTTTCAATTCTGAGACCGACTCAGTGGAAACACATTCAAAGTTACCAAAAAAACAGGGGCGTAGCTTACGGGTTTTGCTATTTTTATATAATTTCTTTTAATACGTCACAATTAATATAAAAATACCTGTGCACATAGACTATTGTAACAATTTTTATTACTAAGGCTGCTATGTTTTGCACACTTTCAATATTAAAAAGCTGTCGGGAACAGCCACAACAAAAGCCTTTTTACAGATATTGTACAAAATAAACAAATACACGTTACGCATTCCACTCTCCATTGACTTACATATTAGGAGTATAAACTTTGCGTAAAGTACATTACTAGCTCGCATTTCATGACGAACTAGCTGAACCCGTGCGCTTTTCTACTTTCCCATACTCCCAGTATGGAAATATATTGCGATCGCATTCTTTTTCGAACGTGACATTTTGACGGAAATATACGTTTTGGGCCTCCAGAAACAGTAGTTTAAGAAAAATAAAGTTTGTATGTGCGCGCGTGTGTATCACGCGAAACTTTGAAACGATTTTAAAGAAATTGGATATACCTTGGTACAACGAAAAGTCGTCGAGCTTATTAAGCTCTATTTTACGAACGGGAACAGCAAAAAGAAGTCACACAAACGGAATAAGAATATGATAAAGTTTTTTAGCTTTAAAATGGCTGCCGCTACGGTGTTTGTGAATTTTCGGCTTTAGCGCCTGTTTACACTAAAGCGCTTATGGGTAATAGTAGAATAAGATTCAGAACGTAATTTTTAGGTGCAGCAATATTTAGGGAAGGTAACTTTATCCCTCCCTCCCTAATTTAGGCTAACAAATTTGTCAAAACCGATTTATATAGAATTAATGCAACCTGTATACAAAATTCATACAACTAAGAACTCGATCCACGGTCCGCTACACTAGCAACTTAAGTAGTTTGTTTATTAATTGTTAAAAGGGCGGGGCATAACTCATGCGTTCCGCTAGTTGAAATAAAAAGTTGTAAATTTTGCTTCGCAGAAACAGTTTTTAGTTTACCGCTTTAGAAAGTTTTGTAATTAGCTTAAGACGAAGAAATGAAAAAGAGTGGGAGAGAACAATAAAAGAAAGGACAAACAGAGGGAAAAAATTTGCTTAAAAACACGGCACCCTTCCACACAAATAAATTTACTATGCAAAAGTTTGTTTAAATTGAACTGATTACGTATTTTCTGTAATTAGTGCAAGAAACTGAGAAAAATGAGAAAGGGAATAAAGTTGGAAATAAAGATGAAAATAGAAGAAAGAGACATGAGACGAAAGAAAAAGAGATACTGGAAAAAGAATGAGAGAGAATAGACGGCTAGAGAAGTGAGAAAGGGTGCGAAAAAATGTAGTAGAAAGGGGACGGTGTGAGAGGTGGAAAACAAGATGAAACGGGAGAAAAGAAGGGGTTTACGAGAGCAAGAGAGGCAGAGAAAGAGAAGGGCATAAAGAAACATATATAAATTTAATTATTCCGAAAAAATGGAAAATACGCCAACAGGTTTGAATTTAAATGATTAAAAAAAATTAATTACAACAAATCTTTTCTTTTTCCCAAAGTTAAAGATAAAGCAAAAAAATTTACAGTAAATCAGCTGTCAACATGCTTTAAACGACTAACTAAGTAAGTAAGTACTTACAGTAAGTACATGGCACAGAAATAAAATTTTTGGACTAGTATATTAAAATAAAAGTTTGTAAATTTGTTTTCAGAAATAGTTTTAAATTCAACTCACTAAGAAGTTCTGCAATTAGCTTAAAAACCGAAAAAAACTATTAGTAATTTAATTTGCAGAAATTGGTTTGAAATAAATTCAATATATTCTGCAACTAGTGCAAGAAACAGTAAGGAAAGAGAGTGCGAAATAGAGAGGAAAAAGTTGAGAAAAGAAAGATACAGAAGATCATTATTAAAGGAGAGAAAGAGAAGTGGGAGGCCAAATGGGAATATAGGGAAAAGAGAGAAAAAGAAAGAAAGAATAGAAAAGTGAAAAAAAAACAGAGGTGGGAGAAAAGAAACCGGAAAGGAAGGAAGGAAGGGGAAAAAGGAATAGGTTGAAAAATTGTAGGGACAGGAAAATTGAAGGGGTCGGGGTAACGGAAGTATAAGGGAGAAGCGGGAGGAAAAGGGAAAGGTAGTAAACGTTCCCTTTATTTGTAGCATTCTGACTTTTTGATCTTATCTGGTCCAAAAAAAATTTTGGATTTCTTTGTTTATTTAAAAGCTGGAGTGTAAGTAGAGGCAAAAGCACAATAAAATATCTTTTATAAATAAATCCACAACATTTTAGTTTTGGTACGACGTACACAAAAAAATAACCTATAAAAGATAAAACGTAATTCACCTCGCAATTTGCTGAAAAAATTCGTCAGACATGAGCACTCACAACGTAATCATAAAATAACTCAAAAAATCTAATGAGGTTCCTTAATTGGGAAGAGTTTTACATTAAACGACATCAAACAATAAATCAGATAATAAACTAAAACAATTTAACAGTGTCTTAAATTTCAGAATTCCAGATTCAGGAAATAGTTACATCTGCACAGATTAGACAGATCATAATAAGTTAAAATAACAGAACCATATAACGGTAAAAGGGCAATAAAAGAGCAGCTGCTTCAGAAATAACTCCCAATTTGTGATTTTTTTTCAATTTAAAATCGCGTGGTCAAAATCAAGTTTAAAAATCCCTAAAAACATTAGTTTTATTAGTTTAGTAACCAAATTTTATGCTTAATTTCGTTCAGGTTTTAAAAAATCGCATCAACAACTTTTTATCAACCTAAAACTTCAAGTTATTTCTGGCATTATACATATGGGTGTTTTAAGTAGAAGCAAGCAGAAAATCTGGTGATATTATAGGAGCGTAACGGGTCCCCAAACGATAGTATGCTGATGATCCAAGTTCCATATATGGTCATAGAAAGTTTGAAAGTTGTTAAATTATTTGCAGTATTTGCATAATTGTTCGACTTTGGAATTTGTCACCGTACGGTTGTAGGTTTTAAACGTAAAGAAGAAAGGTGAGAATAATTTACGCTTAATTATTATTAAAGAAAGGAGAAAAAAATGAAGTTTCAGATTTTTACCAAGCGTACGCACAACAACCGCAACTAACACCTTCCTGGTTAGTGCTTCGATCTTATCGATTTGATTAAGTGTCGGGCATCGAAATTGGAATTTTGATTGTGGTCTCGGTACGTAAGTCACGATGTTTGAAAATTTGAGCCTGACGAGGCGCGTAAGGCGATAAAAGGCTTTTACGTATGCAAAACCAAATTGGATGCAGCGTTTATGAAAAGTTTCAAAGCAACTGGCGGCAGCGGCGTCGGATTAAAATAAACTCGCAAATATTAAATTCTGTAGACATTAGCACCCTTTTTGTTTTACCAGAAACAACAAACTTATCTCGAAGCGTTGTGGTCGCAGGTATATTGTTATAAAATTAGCGCAGACACAAAACGCGTTTTGAATGCATAATGTTTCAATTCGTACCCGTTCAAAAGCCTTTGAAATTAGTTTCGCGCCGAAGTTTTCCTAGATTCAGCAAACAGTCGAGTGGAAAATTCATAAACAGGGAATTATTTAAGCCCGCAGGCACACATTTTGTATTTTCGCGAGGTTCCGCGACTCGAAATGAAAATACCCAGGTACGTACGTATATCAACGCAAATTTTCATCCAGTTGTCGGGGAACGAAAACTAATGTTTTTTCGATCATAAATTTCTGCACATATAGGCAACAAGTCCTTGCATCGGATGCATAACGGAAAAAATGATATATGTATCAGAAAAGTGTTGAAATCCACGGTTTAGGGTGTCAAACCGAACGCGAGAATTTCAATCTAGAGTTGGCAGGCCTGTCTCATAAACAGGAAATCTGCTTTAGACAGTGTATGCCCGTAAATTACGTTTTTTGCCGGATGACGTGCGGGGGTTTTTAAAATATGAATGAACCGAATGGAAGCTTTGAAAGAACGGACTGGTTTCGCTGCTGGCCTGGATGAAAAATGCCTCCACATGCGTGAATGTTCCTTCGGTCCTTTATTATAAAGTCGCGATGTCCCCGAAACGAATAGGGACAGCGAGCGAACACTTATTTAAATTATTAAAACAAAGAGAAAGGAAGAACAAAAGGCGCTTTACACTTTGCTGTTGTTTTTAGGATAATTATGTTTGAATGTGGCGCTATCTATCATTTTTTTGTCTCCCGCATGGAGCGCGATTAATAAAATAACGCGGAAATTCCTCCGTCTTTTAAATCAATCTCGAGGATATTTCTTGTACCGCATAGATTTGATTGATGATGTTTGCTCGACAATTAGGGTTTGTTTTTGTTTTGGATCGAGTGTTAAACGCCACTGGATATGGTTAATGGTGTACTTAATTCTATACGAAACTAAATCAACACCATCCACGTCAACAATTGAGTCCGGTTAGTTTAACTTATCGACCCTTCAACAAAACCTAAGCAAATAAGAACTTCTACAGACCAAAGATTAGAAAGCGCAGATACCGAAATTTAAGGAAATCAAACAGAATATGATGAAGACGATGAAGATAGAAGCGTTAAGAGATTTTGTAAAAATCGGTACACGAAATTTTAAGTTTTTTTTTAAATTTTCTGTTTGAAAGTTTTCTAGTACTTAAATAGGTGCACAGATGCAAGAAAAAAATTGATAATTCACAATTCGACCAGTTTTCTTGGTTTTATTCATAAGTTATATAATATAAAGCGAGGCAATTGCCAAATTCATGGAAATTTTGAGTGAAAAAATTGCAAACCGAAAGAATAGAATATTTTAGAAAATACAAGTCAATACCTTTCCATCAATTTACAAGTTTATTGAAAACAAATTTAATTATACCAAAATTATTGCAGATTTGATCTAATTAAAATTAAATAGTACAAAAAAAAACTTACAACAAATCCATGCTTTTTCCAAAAGTAAATAAGCATACAATTGTACAGTAAATTAGTTGTCAACATAATCCACACCATCACCCACATAATATTTCAGGAAGAATGAAGTTGAGTGGGAAGGAAAAGAGGCGGGATGGAAAGAGTGGGAGAGATGGGGGAAAAGGTACGAGGAGGAGAGAGAGGAGGCAAGGAAATGTGTGAGAAAAAAAATTAAAATTTGAAAATATTCTCTGCAGATATTAGTTTTAATTTAACACAGAGGAGATAGGGAGGAAAAATTAGGAAAAGAAAAGGACAAAATAAAAGGCAAAAGCGGGAGAAAAAAGGAAAAAGGGGGAAGATAAAAGAAAAGAGTAGGAACGGTAAAAAAAAGAAGAGAAGGGGACAGTGTGAGAGAGCGATTGTTCGTATGTATTTCGTGGCTCAAAGGTTTCTAATACGTAAATACCTCAATTCCGTATACACAAATGTAAAGCAAAACTTTGTAATTTATTAATAAAATAATTAATCACTTCAACAATATTTATTTATTTTAAACTTATACGTATTGCGACATATTTACATGTTATTATCAAGGGCAACAACATGTAATAATGACATGTAAACATGTCAACATACGTATAAGGTTAAAATAAATAAATATTGTTGAAGTAATAAAGTATTTTATTTATACATTAAAATATGAACTTCAACGAAGTAAAGCTGGAACTTCTTAATAACAATTTCTAACTTACCAGTGAACATATTTTTGTTATGTTTATCGTTATACAACATGAAAAAAATTGGCAAATTTCAAGATATTTTGAGTAGCAACATTGCAAATAACAAAATTTGAAAATATAGCATTCGTTTAAACTGTAAAAGCCTTGTAGCCTAGAATTGTAGTTAGTAACGGAATCCGTTTTAGTTTTTACCTGGCTAATCACGGTTACCTTGTAAGGCTTTTGAAAAAATGGGTAGTTGGGGAATAAAAAAACTTCGGAGACCCAAATATAACATTTAGCATCTGCGAAGATCAGGGACGAGGTTTAGCCCTCCTAAATAATACCTTATCAACCAATTGAGTTAAAGACCTCATTCTAATGTCAGAATTGTTGACGTAAAATGGCAGAAAATTATTTTTTGGTAATATTTAGCAATCTGCATTTATTGAAGAATATACGTCTATTGCAACATTTATCATAATATGAAACTTCTTGGATTAATTTACCGATTATAGAATAAAATCCTCGTTTACATTTTTATAAAACGTCTAGGGGCATAATTTAGACTAGTACACACTTTGTCAATGCAGTATTTCCTAGTATTGCCAAATAAGTAAGGATAAAATAAGCCTAATTGTAAATGAAAAAATTCTTCAATTACACAATTACTGTTTTTTTTTCTGAAAATATCCACATAATTCCATTTATACATGTCTAAAATGCTTTATTTAAACAAATCAACATTCTAATAATACCGATATTAATCACATTAGTTATATGTAGTTATAACTTAGTAAATTATAAACTAAAAGTTTAAAGACCTATTTTAAGACGAACAATACTCAATAACTTAAATATGTATCTACCTTATTTTATTTATAAACATTTTTTAATAGCAGTAATTTTATATGTTTTTTTATTAAACATTTAGGTTTTAGAAGAAGCACAAAATCTTTAAATAATTTTATAAATTTTAGAAGCAAAAACCCCTAGATAATATAAAAACTTCTCTAAGTAGATAAAAAATCCCTAGAACTACGGAAAAATCCGTTAACCTGGCAACATTACACATTTCTATACTTTAGCTTTATTTTTTCTCATTATTGTTACTTTTATTATGAAAAATAAACACAAGCCACACAAAGCAACAATTACTACATGCAAGTAATAGTTAACACGGTACTAAAGCATTTAAATTAACAAAATATAAATAATTCCAATGCAGGCCCCAGAAATTTCCAATATTTTCATTTACATCACTAGTCACAAGTAAACAAAATGTGCTAAATACGGATTTCATTAAAAAACATTTCCCACATTTAAAAAATTCATATAAGACATCACAGTGTAATTAAGGCATTGGAAGAAAAACAAGTTGTAGCGCATTTCTAGCTCTATTAGTTCAGAAGATATTTAAAAAAAAAATCTGGAGATTTTTTTCGTCAACAGTATTGAAGTTTCAAATTTTTTTAAATTTTGGAACATTTTATGGCCAGCTACGACAGGAATCTCAGAAATCGACATTTTGAACCCAGAGCGTTTAGAAAAAACATTTAATTTGCTTTAATATCCCCTAATGCGACCCACCCGGCTATTGAAATATCTCGAGAGAAGAGCAAAAATCATTCGAATGATTTTGCGGCGTTAAATTTTTAGTTGTCTTACGAGTTTTTGAGCGATATTCAGCTGCAAATGCAGACATGATTCGCCGAATCCTAAAATACTATGCCTGACGGCGTTCATCGCCGAGAAAACCTGAGAGGAAATGAGACGAGAATTATTTGATTTGAACATTAGGATCGAACGTTTGAATAATTTACACTTGCATAGTAAACTGCAAAGTAGCACAATGTATGTCGGAAGGTTTGCAAATTTACGTTCGGTAGCTGTACAAGCGCCGAGCTATGATATTTGCTCAGATGTCGGCGCATTTTGTGTACGAATGATTATTTCGAATGAATATATCGATTATTAAAATCATTCGAGAAGCAAATATTTATTATTGAACCATTTGAACACTCCCATTACTAATAAAGTACGCTTGCATCGCATGCAACATAAAAAATTCAAGTCATATAAAACAAGGCGCATAAAATACAGAATGGTGTATTGGAAAAAAACACAGTTACACCGCAAACTAGCAATCCTAACAATTGACGAACAGATATAGAGCTCAGCAAAAAAGTTCTTCGCTAACCTCAATATCTGTCCCGCGGCAGCTCAGTACAGCTTGGGAAGAAAATCGACAGCTATCAAATTAAAAATTTAAAACTAAGTCTACCTCAAGATGTCTTACTATTAGACAGCGAGGGTAAATGTTGGCAATTTAGTAGTATTTCAAATACATAAATAATAGTGATCAATGTATAGTGCTAAATAATATTTAACGAGTGAATTTGAACCAATTATCCATAATGTAAACAGCCCCAGTGTGCTTATCTAACTATGTATTATTTAAAAAGCAAACATTCTGGTACAGAATACATAAATTGTTGCTGTAAACAAATAATTGGTATTTTATTTATAAATTCCAGCTTTACTTTGTTATACCGGGTGTCCCAGAAGTTACTGACCCATTTTAATTGCAAATATCTCCGAACTTAGAGGCGATAGAGAGATGCGGTTTTCACTGAACAATTTCTTTTTAAAAAAAGTTTTTATCGGTATAAATGTTTATTCAGTAAAGTCTTATATAAGGTGTTTTAAAAAAAAAGCTCTTTTTCAATTGCAAATATCGTCGATTTTTTTAATGGAACACCCTGTATATTTTGATACTATCTGAAAGGTGAACTCTTCCTCTTTCCGAAAATGTATAATTTGTTACAGTTGAATTGAAAAATGAGTGAGTTATTTGGTTTTTAAGAATGGTCGTTCATTAAGTACAGATTTCTGATCCATGTTGATCCTTAATAAGTTTTGGCATTAGAAATCCGATAACTACCTATTTGTAGAAAATAACAAGACAAAATTGAAAGAATAATACCTAATTTTAATAAAAATTAACATTCTAAATTAGCTACATTAATAGAAATCTTTAAGATGTTCCAAGTGTTGTCCATTTTGGTCTATACATTTTTGCAACCTGAACAAGAAATTGTCAAAAGATTTTCGCAACATTTCCGGGGTAATTTCTTGAAATGTTCGGACAATGTTACATCGCAGTTGTTCCAGAGTCTCTGGGATAGGATTATAACATCTATCTTTGATAAAAAAAAACATATAAAAAAGTCTGGAATCGTCAGATCTGGTGAGTGGGCAGGCCACTCAATTGGTCCGGCTCTCCCAATCCACCTATCTCCAAATGTTTCTGCAACAGAATTTCTAGCCACAAGTGAATAGTGTGGCGGCGCACCATCCTGCTGAAAGTAAACAGAGTTTATGACGGCATCTTGTTCCAGTTGTGGGTATAAGTAATTTTCTAACATGTCTGTGTAGACATTACCAGTAATTCTCAGTTCTTGGAAGAACTGCGGTTTTTGAAGGTGGATTTTTTCTAAATACCGCACGAAATCTTTTTTTAGTATCAACAATCGATTCATACTTAGCATACAATAACACAGTTTTTGATTTTGCAATTAAAGTAAATCGGACCATTATTAAAAAAAAATTAACAACAGCCGTTTAAGAATTATTCAAATCAGAATTAATTACTTTGACAGTTCGTTGTGCCAGTTCACTGCCATTATAAAAATTTCAAAGCTTGCTTTAACATTAACACCCGTAAATGCCTATCGTTAAAAACCAAATAACTCACTCATTTTTCAATTCAACTGCAACAAATTGTACATTTTCGGAAAGAAGAAGAGTTCACCTTTCAGATAGTATCAAAATATACAGGGTGTTCCATTAAAAAAATCGACGATATTTGCAATTGAAAAAGACGGTTCTTTTAAAACACCCTATATAAGACTTTACTGAATAAACATTTATAGGTACCGAAAAAAATTTTTTTTTAAAAGAAATTGTTTAGTGAAAACCGCATATCTCTATCGCCTCTTAGTTCGAAGATATTTGCAGTTAAAATGGGTCAGTAACTTCTGGGACACCCGGTATTTAATGAGTATCTGTATATAAAATACTTAATTACTTCAACAATATTTATTTATTTAAACCTTATACGTATTTCGGCATGTTTACATGCCATTGTCAAAGGTTATATGAAAAACTAAACAGTTAGTTGTTATAGCAATAGAACTTGGTGACTTGATCTCGGTAATCGTCTGCAGATGACTTGATTTCTTATTCCAAAATGTCCAATAAAGGAGAATTTAAGAGATCAATTTGCACATTTATTAGCGGTACAGTTTTAAATGTTTGTGATATTCAAAAGCTTCTACTATATCTAATTTACGTTTATGATCACAAAAGTATAAACATTTTATGGTGTTATTAGATGTCATTGAATGATTGTGGTGTAGTAAGTGTTTAGCGTAATTGGATTTAGGTGGGTGTTTGTATTTGTAACAACGTACGTGTTCTTTATACCTAATATCAAAATTTCTAATTGTCTGGCCTCTATAAACCGAATTACAATGCGAACAATTTAATTTGTAAATGCCTGATTTTAGCAAATCGTCTGTTTTTGATTTTGCGTTAAACAAGGTGTTTAAGATGTTTCTAGTTGTTTTAAAGCTTACTTTATATTTATTTGTTTTGTTTATAATTTTAGCAATTTTTCTGATGTGTCACCAAAATATGGGTTTGAAGCATATTTAATTGTATCGTATGAAGTTGGGGTATTCGGATAAATTTTTTGAATGGCTAATTTATAATCTTTTTCTTTAATTAATGTATCAATAAGTTTAGTATTATAACCATTACTGTATGCAACTTGCTTAATAATTGAAATTTCTCTATTATAATTAATCCTACACAAACAGACATTACAATACCACACGATTCTTGTCATCATAAAACACATAAATTAGCAGCATACAGGTCTCTGGTAGATAGAGCTTTGACGGTCCCTTTAGATGAAATTAATTATAATAGAGAAATTTCAATTATTAAACAAATTGCATACAGTAATGGTTATAATACTAAATTTATTGATACATTAATTAAAGAAAACGATTATAAATTAGCCATTCAAAAAATGTATCCGAATACCCTAACTTCATTCGATACAATTGAATATGCTTCGATCCCATATTTTGGTGACAAATCAGAAAAAATAGCTAAAATTATAAACAAAACAAATAAATATAAAGTAAGCTTTAAAACAACTAGAAACATCTTAAACACTTTGTTTAATGCAAAATCAAAACCAGACGATTTGCTAAAATCAGGCATTTATAAATTAAATTGTTCGCATTGTAATTCGGTTTATATAGGCCTGACAATTAAAAATTTTATTGTTAGGTATAAAGAACACGTGCGTTGTTACAAATACAAACACCCCATAAATCCAATTACGCTAAACACTCATTAAAACACAATCATTCAATGACATCTAATAACACCATAAAATGTTTACACTTTTCTGATGACAAACGTAAATTAGATATACTAGAAGCTTTTGAAATTCACAAACATTTAAAAACTGTACCGTTAGTGAATGAGCAAATTGATCTCTTAAATTCTCCTCTATTGGAGATTTTGGAATAAGAAATCCAATCATCTGCAGACGATTAGCGAGATCAAGTCACCAAGTTCTATTGCTATAACAACACTAATTGTTTCCTTTCTAATATAACCTCTGACAATGGCATGTAAACATGCCGAAATACGTATAAGGTTAAAATAAATAAATATTGTTAAAGTAATTAAGTATTTTATATACAGATACTCATTAAATAATTGGTAGCAAACAAGTTCTGGAGATATAAGAAAATCAACAAAGGTACGTACCCCTCTCTCTTCTCACAGAAACACGTTTTTCAAAAAAAAAACTATTTTTTGGTTTCTTGAGCCCCAACATGTGCCTTTTCGTCAAAACTTTAAATAGGAAAATTTTCCGATATTCGCTCTATTTTCCAACACAAAGTTATTTTTAAAATAAATAACCCTCAAGCTTAATTTCAACAAACAAGTTTATTTCCAGAAAATGTTCCAATTTGTTCGTGGTCGTAATTCTCCCACATCAGAAAGAAACGCCCACTGTTTTCTCGTTACCTCAAAATTTTAACAAATGTTGTTTGTCGACTTTAATAACGTTTTAATAATTTTTCGTGAATGGTTATTTATAGCACCAACTTCTCATTTCATCATATCAAAAAAAATCGCAA
Organism: Ctenicera cuprea; assembly: GCA_958336395.1. Classification (NCBI taxonomy): domain Eukaryota; kingdom Metazoa; phylum Arthropoda; class Insecta; order Coleoptera; family Elateridae; genus Ctenicera; species Ctenicera cuprea. Next base: position 11,330,973 of record OY284495.1, on the reverse strand, counting down.
TAGCAACCGAACAACTACTCAGAAAAAATGTCACTTGTCAGTTTTTGTAGGCATAAATGTTCTGAAAGGTTTCCTTTGTAAAAATTTACATACAAAAAGGGAATTTCTGCGTTTGCAAATTTTTGCATGGATATATGTCTGTCTATAACATGATTCAGACCACCCGCATTTGTAGTATATACGGCATGACGTGTGGATGTACATTATTGACAGGATATGCCAATATAAAATAGACAAAACTAAAAACGGGGCTAAAACAACGAGCGAGCAGCCAATGACCCGACTAAAACTAACAACAGTTTTACATTAACCAGCACGTTACATCCGAATTTATGACAATTAGATCGTAATGTTTTTATGACACATCCCCGTAATTACATTTCTAATTCTGATTAGATTTTTGATTCCGTATTCAGGACGTACAATTCAGGTCGCCCCTAAATCCGAAATAACCAAACAAAATCTCATTATTATTACAAGAACTATAACACTGTCATATGCAGGAGCGAAGATTAAAATTTTCCCTTGTAGCTAAAGCTAATAAGCGATGCCATTACGCACAGGCATATAAAATATTAACATGTAATTAGGCAAAGGAATCAAATACAGGAGATGATCAAAGCCCAGGAGCTTTCGGTTTATTAAATTTTCTACTGCACTACCAAAGGTCTATAATATTGTCTCCCCGAGCCTTTCTCAGACGGATTAAAATACCCAGTTATACAAAGTGATGTTGTGGGATGTCAAAGCAGATCCATCCAAGGGGTGCGGATGGATTTTAGTTATTCGCCCTAAGGTGTTTCAGCCCTAGGGCTGACGAACTTCTATAAAAATGACTGGCAACAGGAGGGCGGAATTGGATCATACTCCTCCGCTTTTGTATTTAAATTGAGTGGATCTGAATTCTTTGTCTTTTAGCTTCAATCACTCGAGATGTTATATGAATTTATAAGTCTACATCAAGAAAATTGCTTAGGGTTTTTCAATAAAATTCATATAAAAAAATTTTCCGCTACGTTAGCACAGAAATTTTAAACTAATTGAGTTCAGAATTTCTCCTAAACGTTTACATCCACATTCCTGTGCGAAAATAACCCATGACCCAGCGCACACGCATTATTTCACAATAATTTGAAAAGTTAAGGAATTTCATGTGGTACTTACAAAAACTTTGTGACCGTGGCCATTTAAGAACAGCAGCACAACATTATAATAACACAATAATAATATTTTCGTATTCGTGTCGAGTCGAAATTGGAAATGTCATAATGTAACGCGTTAGAAGAGCCGGAGAAATATGATGAACGGAAACGGACAATTACGGACTGACAATTACGGTACGTCGAAAAAAGGTCGGTATGCGTTAGTGGTTATATGTCTTACACGTAAAATAATACTCGATTTAAAAAGGAATGTTAGTTAAAAGCGCACTGGTAGAGTGTAAATTTTTCTTCTTAGTATTTTCGAAACTTTACCCAACTGCGGGTTAACGACTTGGAAGTTTTAAATGTACTGAACTAAAAATACACACAGACGCATTTAACTAAGCCTGGTGCCGTTTAGTTACACTTTGCGTCAACGTACGAATCTAAAATAACATTACTATGTTACCTACAAAGCATTAACGCGCACCCCAACCAACTTTTTTCCAAAAGCAGTCGACAACAATTTAAAAATTTCACAAAGCATACGTTGTCAATAACTATAAAACCTTCTCTCAAAAAAAACCACATCCTGCTTCATACGTTGCTGCGAACTATAAGAAGTTTTTTCAGCCTATAGAATTACCGGCAAAATCTATTTATGGCTCGTCACCTAAACAATTTAAAAAGAAGGGCGATAACTCAAGTTCGAGAGAGGATATAAATTCAAGTGCAGTCTTTCAATTGCCGCAATACACTTAAAGCTCCCCTGCTGCGTTACTTAGCAGCAACTGCATTCGGTACAATTTAAAAAATTAATGGAGAACTTGGCTTCGAAAGCTTTCAGAGAAGTGCCGATTTAACAAGGAACCACAAATAAAGGCTTCTTGTGTTTAACGAAAGTAAAAGAGATAGATAAATATAGCTTTAACGGAGAAGAAAACGTTTCGAGACTGCGAAGTATTGTTAAATCGACTTACCCGAAAACATGACACAATTACACGTCGAAACGGCTCACCTACCTGCAATAAAAGAACAAAAATATTAATAAATGTAATGTTTCGGTTAACTGTGCTACTCTTAAAGCTAAACTCATAAAACAAACAAATTTAATGATGATACGAAAAACCAAAAACCCCTTCATACCTCGAACTATAAAAACTTTGCGTAATCAAATAAAAGTAATCCCAACTGTCATAAAAAAACAGACCACAAAGCACTCTAACATTTACTGTTTATCACAATTTTAATGAAATTTGTAACATCCCACGCACATGAAAACGAACTTTTAAGTCGCGGAATTAAAAATTCACGTACGGTTAAAAAGAATGAAGTAAACGTACTGAAAATAAAGTCTACTTTTTCCCCACCAGAACACCTTGATATCTACCTGTTTTAAGGATTACCAGCGATAAGAGTCGTAAGGTCACATATTGAGAGTGAAACCATCTGATCGATTGTTAAAAATATTAATGGCAAGCAGGTGTTTGTATTAAAAAGTTATCAACATGTTAGGTAACCTCTCAGACTAATGTCTTAATAAATACTTATTATTGGAATTGGAACGAACGTAAACGTTTTTTAATTTAATAAAAATTATAGAAGATTGTTAGGTTTTACAAAAAATGAATAAAAGCTTTCAAAAGTTACTTATTTCCTTATTTTGTCGAATTCTGACTTCTGAGAAACTTAAAATTTAAAAAATTCGTAACCCACCCAACTGTCAAAAATCATCATCATGTTTTGTTTGTTTAAATTCTAAAGCAAGCGAAGACAGTAATTTTATTTTCCATAGCCAATCCTTAAGTATTTTTTATTTGAACACACGGTACTAAGTGCTCTTCCGTTATTAGCAGTCAGCAGATAATTAAAATAGTTTTATTTGGTTATACAGAGTGGCTAGGAAAACCCCAGCCACTTTTCTTGCGGCGATCAAGAGATGGCGCTTTAGTAAAGAAAAATTAAATAAAATACTGTCAACAACGCAGAATCCAAGACGTTTTAGTTGTTTTGATTTAATATGGGGCGTATTTAATAACTAAAACGTCTTGGATTCTGCGTTGTTGCCAGTATTTTAATTAAATTTTTCTTTACTAAAGCGCCATCTCTTGACCGCCGCAAGAAAAGTGGCCGGGGTTTTCCTAGCCACTCTGTATAGTAAAATAATGACGTCATCTACGCCTAATTTTAAAAGAATGTTTCCTGCAAAGTTGGTTCTAAAATTGACCTATGATAATAAAATTGTGTGCCCAATTTTACGGCAATAATTGCAGATAATATATGTGCCATAGTCACAGGCCTTCTAGTTAAGCCTGTAAGAGATCTAAATGGTAAAATAATCCTAAGCCAACAATTGCAAAAAATTGATTTGACAGAAAAAAGGCTTCTAGTACGACCGCCACCTATAGCTACTAAAAATATGGGTGCCACGCCACAATAAGAACTATTTTTGTTAGGCTTGTAGCAGACCAAAATAGCAAAACAATATAAGATGCTTTCTACTTACGCTGTAAGAGCCTCAAAAAAGCTAAACATAATGACATCACAATGACTAATTCTAAGGACACATCACGCATTGTAAACAGTATAGGCGCCACAGTAACAGGCTTTCTATTTAGGCCTGTAAGAGGATCAAGATAATATACTACTGCCGTCACCTGCGGCTCATGCTATAGCAATAATTGTAAAAAATATAAGTGACACAGTAAAAAGTTCTTTAGTTAGGTCTCTTTTTCTTCTTATGACCGCATACCTCTTAGGAGGTGTAGCATATCTCCTCACTTCCTATCCTGTGTGGTGCTTAAAGTGGCACAGGACAGTGAGGACTGTAGCTTTACGTGGGCTCCGAACCGAACCACAGAAGTGCATGCACTTCATCTCCAGAGAAGATTTTATTAAGGACAATTTCAGATGTGAGAAATAAAGCTAAAACACGCTAATACTCTAAGAGGATTCTACGAGCTATATGCAACGCAACTCACATCAGACTACGTTGGTGGTTCTCCACTGCCTTCTAACGGATCAGGCCGATTTTTTAAAAATCCGATGCTAATTCGCCCGAGAACCGAACCCTAGGTGGCTGAGTAGCAGTCTACCACCTAGACCGCTACACCAATCGGCGCCACAGTTAGGTCGTAGTTATTTCTGTAAGAGGGCCAAAATAATGAAAACTGGCGTCACTTATTGGGCCTAATATTAAGGCAATAATTGTCTAGGTGGGTAAATAGTAACGCCACTTGCGCCTAATCCCAAGTAACTAATTGAAAAAATAGTTGCACAGTAAAAGGATTTTTAATGAAAATTGTAAGAATGCCAAAAGAAACAACGACGTCACCCGTGTTTAATATATCGACGTTAATTGCAAATTATGGGTGCTACAGTAAGAAGCTTTTAGTTAGGCCTGTAGGAGGCCAAACGGTATGATAATGGTCATCTAGCAACACCCGTAAAACCCCTAAATGCTAAAATCACGACGTCACATGTACAATCCGAATTTAATCATTGCAGAGTGTATAGGTTAGACAGTTGGACCTGTAAGAGGCCCCCGGCAGTAAAATAATGAAGTCACCTGCGCCTAATGCTATAGCAATAGCAATTATTGTAGAAAATTTAAGTGACACAGTAAAAATCTTTCTAGTTAAGCTTCTAAACGAACCAAAATAATACAGAATGTTACCGGTGCCTAATAATATGGCAATAATTGTCTAAGTGATAAAATAGTAACTTTACGTGCGGCTAATCCTAAGATACCAGTTGCAAAGAAAATGAATCTCACAGTAATAACCTTTCTAGTAGGAACTGCAAGAATGCCAAAAGAAAAAACAACGACATTACCAGTGCCTAATATTTTGGCATTAATTGTAAAAATATCAGTGCTACAGTAAAAAGTCTTTAGTTGGGCCTGTAGAAGGCCAAAACAGTAAAACAATGTAAAAGAGCATCTAGCAAGGCCTATAAGAGTCCCAACAGAGAAAAATCATGACGTCACATAAACCTAATCCTAAGGTACCTAAGTAACGAGCCTTCTAGTTAGAGCAAAACAGGTTAAAACGGAATAATAGTACCGCCACAAAACAGCAAAAAAGGACACATTTGCACCTAATCTTAGCCAATAGTTGTCTAAACGATAAAATAAAAACGGTAAGATTTATAGTAAGAACTGGAAGAATATCAAACAAGAAACAACGTGTCTTTTGTGTCTTTTAGGTAAGCCTGTAGAGTGTAGGAGGTCCAAAACGGTAAATTAATGTGAGAGCTCTTATAGTAGGGCCTATATGTGACACAAAATTTAAAAATAATGACGTCATCTGCGCCTGATCCATCAGTAATAATAACTGCAGACCATGTTACTGCCTAATTTTAGGAAAATAATTGTAAAAATGAGCGAAACACTTCGCCTGGACTTTCCTATACTTATAAATTAACATTGTTTTATATTTTCCAACACTTTTGATGTACACCTGTCCAGACCCGGCTAGTAAAAGTAAACAGCGTTTATAAAAACTTCAAGCCTGAAGAGCGTAACTTAAATCTACCATTACCACGCTGGCTCCGCCTGTACCTGAGTACATGTGAAACAACCGAATTGAAATGAACCGCAGGCACGAGTAAGGAAGCGTGTTGATGTTTGAAAATGTATTAATAACTCGAGAAGTATTATTTTTAGCAAGAAATTACTCTTATTAATTTGTATTTAGAATTTCAAAACCTTTCTGATTTTAAAGCTAAAATGCCACGTTTCTATTTAAAAAAAAGTTATTTTTTACCGTGGCCGCCATATTAAAATTGGAAACTCAAGTTTTTTTCTTAAATACAATCGAGAAGAATTTGCCCTACAACTTTGCTCTTGGGTTTGCGAGTCTATCTATTAAAATAAAAAAGTTAGTCTACACTGAACATTAAACGACTGGTACAAGAATACAACTGCTGTAGAAAGTATGTGAAATTCTTGTAAGGACAAAAAGATTATTAAGGGGCAAAAAATTCGATTTTTTTGATTTATTGTAAAAAGATTCTCCTAGAGCAAACAAAACAAAAAACCAAATTTTTAATTTTTTATCGAAAAAATTTGGGGGGAGGGGGAACAGTAGCCCCCCTAAATATGAAATTATCGAAAAAATATTATGATATTCGGATTTTGCTATCAATGATGAGCTATATTGCTATAACAGAAATATTTTATTGCTCCCCGTTAAATAAATAAAAGGGTACCAATTTTCAATTTTCAAAAATTCACAGAGGGCGTCACAGTGAAATTATAGCAATGAGCAACAAATGAAATTGTAGCAAATGCCTATCTTTATCAGCTTAAAAAGGTTAAACAAAAACGTGTGGGCAGTTTTTGAGAAATATTGCTTTGAAAATTTCAAAAATTTTGGACTGTTGCTATTGAGATCGTTTTTCGATTTTCAAAATTAATTATATTTCATGGTATAGTACCCTTAAGGGACTACCAAACAAGATGTAGTTGATTCCAATCAGATAACTGGTTTTTGAGTAAATGGGCGTTAAAATCGAAATTTTCAAAAATTCGTAGCGGCCGCCATGTTGAAGCTAGAGAGTTCGGTAAAAAAGCGTTTGATTTGTCCTAAGGCCTTCTTTAATCTCCACTATTAAAATTTCCAAAATTCCGTTTCTGAAAAAAATGCTACCAAAAAAACATGTCTAACTTCCGCTTCCGGTTTCGGATTCTTTTTAAAAGCTTATTTTGTCAATGGATTTTTGATATAGCTCTGCATTCCAATTTTCATCAAAATCGAATTACGGGTTCGAGAGATATCAGCGAAATGACGTATCGTTCACGAACGCATTCGTAAAAATGAGCGAAACACTTCGCCTGGACTTTCCTATACTTATAAATTAACATTGTTTTATATTTTCCAACACTTTTGATGTACACCTGTCTAGACCCGGCTAGTAAAAGTAAATAGTTCTTATAAGTTGTAACATCTTGAAGCGGTTGAAGAAAGACCGACCGCTGCGCTCTGCACGCATAAGGTTGGGTAAAATATTCGGACTGAATCAACGGAAGGGCGGAAATTGATATTTGAAAATATATTAATAACTCGAGAAGTATTATTTTCAGCAAGAAATTACTCTTATTAATTTGCATTTAGAATTTCGAAACCTTTCTGATTTTAAAGCCAAAATGCCACGTTTCCATTAAAAAAAAAGTTATTTTTTTACCGTGGCCGCCATATTAAAATTGGAAACTCAAGTTTTTTTCTTAAATACAATCGAGAAGAATTTGCCCTACAACTTTGCTCTTGGGTTTGCGAGTCTATCTATTAAAATAAAAAAGTTAGACTACACTGAACATTAAACGACTAGTACAAGAATACAACTGCCGTAGAAAGTATGTGAAATTCTTCTAAAGAAAAAAAGATTATTAAGGGGCAAAAAATTCGATTTTTTGATTTTTTGTAAAAAGATTCTCCTAGAGCAAACAAATGAAGAAATCAATTTTTTAATTTTGTAGCGACAATTTTGGGGGGGAGGGGGAACAGTAGCCCCCCTAAATATTAAAGTAGCACAAAAATATTATGATATTCGGATTTTGCTATCAATGATGAGCTATATTGCTTTAACAGAAATATTTTATTGCCCCCCGTTAAATAAATAAAAGGGTACCAATTTTCAATTTTCAAAAATTCACAGAGGGCGTCACAGTGAAATTATAGCAATGCGCAAAAAAATAAATTGTAGAAGATTCTCAGCTCTATCAGCTTAAAAAGTTTAAACAAAAACGTGTGGGCAGTTTTTGAGAAATATTTTTTTGAAAATTTCAAAAATTTTGGAGTGATGTCATTGCTATCGTTTTTATATTTTTAAAATTAATGATATTTCATGGTATAGTACCCTTGAAGGGCTACCAAACAAGATGTAGTTGATTCCAATCAGATAACTGGTTTTTGAGTAAATGGGCGTTAAAGTCGAAATTTTCAAAAATTCGTAGCGGCCGCCATGTTGAAGCTAGAGAGTTCGGTAAAAGATCGTTTGATTTGTCCCAAGGCCTTCTTTAATCTCCACTATTAAAATTTCCAAAATTCCGTTTCTGAAAAAAATGCTACCAAAAAAACATGTCTAACTTCCGCTTCCGGTTTAGGATTCTTTTTAAAAGCTTATTTTGTCGATGAATTTTTGATATACCTCCTCATTCCAAAGCACATCGAAATCGGTCCAGCCGTTCCGGAGATATGAGCGTTACCCACAGACAGACAGACACACACACACACCCACAGACAGACATTTTTTAAAAACCACTTTTTTAGGATCCTGGAAGCCCAAAACATGTATTTCCGTCAAAATCTCGATTTTGAAAATTTGCATGAAATCAATACTTCCCTATACTGTAAGTATAGGAAAGTAAAAATGAGCGAAACACTTCGCCTGGACTTTCCTATACTTATAAATTAACATTGTTTAATATTTTCCAACACTTTTGATATACACCTGTCTAGAAACGCAAAAGCAGTGTTTTAAAAAAACTATAAAATAAAAAAAAATTTTTGGCCCCAACCGAGGCGCGACCCCACAACTACTTATGCAGTAAAACGGCAGTACACTCGAACACACCCGCATATCCAACCATGCTATTCCGGAGCTACCCGTTATTGTTAAATAAGTGGCTATTGAATGCGTGCGCAATAGAAATGCATAGAACGTTCGGAACTCTAGAAAGTATGTGAAATTCTTCTAAGGACAAAAAGATTATTAAGGGGCAAAAAATTCGATTTTTTGATTTTTTGTAAAAAGATTCTCCTAGAGAAAACAAAACAAAAAACCAAATTTTTAATTTTTTATCGAAAAAATTTGGGGGGAGGGGGAACAGTAGCCCCCCTAAATATGAAATTATCGCAAAAATATTATGATATTCGGATTTTGCTGTCAATGATGAGTTATATTGCTTTAACAGAAATATTTTATTGCCCCCCGTTAAATAAATAAAAGGGTACCAATTTTCAATTTTCAAAAATTCATAGAGGGCGTCACAGTGAAATTATAGAAATGATCAAAAAATAAAATTGTAGCAGATGCCTATCTCTATCAGCTTAAAAAGTTTAAACAAAAACGTGTGGGCAGTTTTTGAGAAATTTTTTTTTGAAAAATTCCAAAATTTTGGAGTGATGTCATTGCCATCGTTTTTATATTTTCAAAATTAATGATATTTCATGGTATAGTACCCTTGAAGGGATACCAAACAAGATGTGGTTCATTCCAATCAGATAACTGGTTTTTGAGTAAATGGGCGTTAAAGTCGAAATTTTCAAAAATTCGTAGTGGCCGCCATGTTGAAGCTAGAGAGTTCGGTAAAAAATCGTTAGATTTGTCCTAAGGCCTTCTTTAATCTCCACTATTAAAATTTCCAAAATTCCGTTTCTGAAAAAAATGCTACCAAAAAAACATGTCTAACTTCCGCTTCCGGTTTCGGATTCTTTTTAAAAGCTTATTTTGTCGATGAATTTTTGATATACCTCCTCATTCCAAAGCACATCGAAATCGGTCCAGCCGTTCCGGAGATATGAGCGTTACCCACACACCCACACACCCACACACCCACCCACCCACAGACAGACATTTTTTAAAAACCACTTTTTTAGGATCCTGGAAGCCCAAAACATGTATTTCCGTCAAAATCTCGATTTTGAAAATTTGCATGAAATCAATACTTCCCTATACTGAAAGTATAGGAAAGTAAAAATTTGTAAGCCACAATAAAAAGTTTTCTACTTAGGACTGTAAGAAAGCCATAGTACTAAAATAATTAGATTACCTGCGTCTAATCCCAAGACAATAATTTCAGAAAATGTGGGTGCCACATTAAGAGACCTTCTAGGAAGGCCTATAAGAGACCCCAACTAGTAATGTAATGACGTTACCTTTGCCTGTCAGCCTTCTAGTTTAACTTGTAAGAGGGCCAAAGAGTATTATAATGACGCCATTTGCATCTAATGGGACAGCAACAACTGCAGAAAAAATGAGTGCCACAGCAAAAAGCTTTCTAGTTAGGCTTCTAACAGGACCAAAATACTAAAAAGGTATGTAATTTGCGCCTAATATAAAGGCAGCAATCGTAATAATTTGTTTGGCGCAATAGGAAGCAAAAAATATTGAGATTAACTGCGGGTGGTTTAAAGACAATAATTAGAGAAAATATGGGGTAAGTTTGTGATAGCAAGGTTTGTAAGAGACCAAAATATTAAATTCATGACGTCACAGTAATGAGTTTTTTTAGTAAGGCCTATAGGAGCGCCAAAATAGTAAAATAATGTAGGATGGCTGCTAGTACGTCCTGTAAGAGATCAGAAACAGCAAAAATAGTGACGTCACCTGTGCCTAATCCTAAGGGCAGTATGGGTGCCACAGTAAGAGGCCTTCTATTTACGACCTGTAAGAAAGTCAAAACCGTGTAATAATGACGTCACCTGAGCCTATAGCTAATAATATGTAGAAAATTACTAGTGTACCACAGTATAAACTTTTCTAGATGTATAGCACACTAAAAGGGCTTCTAATTAAACCTGTAAGAGAACCAAAGTATTGAAATAATAATATCTGAGTCTAATCCTTAGGAAATAATTGTAGCAAACGCCAGTGTTACAGTAAAAGGCTTTCTAGTTAGACCCATTAGAGCGCCAACACAGTAAAATCATAATTTTACCTTTGCCTAATCGTAAGGTAATAATTGCTGACAAAATAGGTGCTACAGTAATAGGCCATCAGTAACAGGGCCAAAATAGTATAATAAAGACGTCACTACGCCTAGTGTTACAGCCATAATTGCAGAAAATATTATTGTGCCACAGTAAATGGTTTTTTAGTTAGACCTCTAAGAGTAGCAAAATAGTAAAAAATGACGTCACTTGTGGCTCGTCTTAAGGTCACTTCTAATTAAGCTTGTAACCAAAGCCAAAGTGATGAAATACTGAGATTACCCGAGTCGAATCCTTAAGAAATAATTGTAGAAACTGTCAGTGCCACGGTAAAAGGCTTTCTAGTTAGACCCATAAAAGCGCCAACACAGTAAAATCATAATTTTACCTTTGTCTAATCGTAAGGTAATAATTGCTCACAACATAGGTGCTACAGTAATAGGCCTTCTATTTAGATCAGTAAGAGGGCTTAAATAGCATAATAACAACGCCAGCTGCACCTACTGTGACAGCCATAATTGCAGAAAATATTATTGTGCCACAGTAAAAGGCTTTTTAGTTAGACCTTTAAGAGAGCCAAAATAGTAAAAAATGACGTAACTTGTGGATCATTTTAAGGCAGCAATTGTAAAAGTGTTTATACCATACTAAAAGGCTTGTAACTAAGCCTGTAAAAGAGACAAAATACTGAAATACTGAGATTGCCTGAGTCGAATCCTAAGGCTATAATTGAGAAAAATATGGGTACCACAGTAAGAGGCCTTCTATTAAGGCCTGTAAGAGACCCAAAACAATAAAATCATGACGTCACCTTTGCCTAATTCTAATACAACAATTGCAGTATGAGTGCCACAATAACAATCCTTCTAGTAAGATAGATAAAAGAGACATTTTAAAATAATGAGATAACTTGAGCCTAATCTAATGCAATAATTGCAAAAAATATTGTTGCCACAGTAACCGGCCTTCTATTTAGGCCTGTAGGAGAGCCAAAATAGTAACAAAGTCGCTAATTTGAGCGCTATAATTCTTTTAATTTGACTTATATAATTAAAACTGTTTGACATAATGATGCCATCTGCGTCTAAAATGAAAACAACTGATAAAAGTTTCGGACTGGAATCTTAAAGCAGCAATGACATACGTAAAATATAATGACATCAGCTGTATCGTCTTCTTGGGAAATTTGAATGTCACACACTTTTCGAGTCGACCTCCGAATCGAGCACAATACTCCCCTAATTTTGTTATTTGAGTCAATATAAATAATATACATCTCTCTTCGCTTTTACAACAAAAATACCTACAGAGAAAAATCAGGATCAAAGAATCTTTGATATACTCATTAACCTTTGCAATAACATTCTCGTTCGTCCATTCTCAAACAGAATTCATAAACACACATATCGAAAATGCGGCGTTGTTTGAAGTTTTTTCAAGCTGCAAAAGATCCAAATTGAAAAAAAAATGTTTATTTTCGCCAGGGTATGCTGGGCATTTAAACGTGCTATTTGCGTCCGGCTTTCCTCGGAAAATTCAATAACGTAATTATATTTTACCCGTTATCGTTCTTTTCCGGAAAATTAACGTTATCTGCGTTCTGTAAATAATTTCCAGCAAAAAGTCCCACCTCCCACGTCTCTTTCAACATCAACACGGTGAATCACTTGGATATTCTTGAATAAAATATGGTTTAATATGCAAATGCAACTGTTTTTCCTGCCCCTGTTATCTTTGGAGTTGGTTTTATGTTGCTTTTTGAGGCACGTCAGTGCGAAGTAAAAAAATCAAAGATTTGAGTAGCGTTTTTATATTTTTATATCCTATTTACCAATCTTACGTAGTAACAAATTAAAAAAAAAAGGTCGAAATATAATCTGCAAAATATACCAAAGAGAAAGTATCAGCAGCATAACTTTTTCTTCTCAAGTTACAAAAGTCCGGTTCACTATCTGGTTTTAAAATGGGGCGCACCTGTCGCAATGGAATTTATGTTTATTATTCTCTGTGTGCTTTTTAAAATCAGTAACAGTCGTGGTTTTTTCTTCGAAGAACCTAAAATATGTCACAAGTTATTATTAAATGTTTTTAAGCGCTTTAATTACCTTTTTAATTGGTGATACGACATACCGATAAAATTCATACAAATAATTAATAGATTCATATCTAAAGCGTTATCTTAAATATCTCGCATTAATGCATTTTATATGTCGCAATAATGTACGTGACTTTATTTATTAATTCAACGATGCAGAAAGATTAATAACGGTAGGGGCAGAGAAACCTTTTAGAAATGGTAATTATCATCAATACGTCACAGCACAGTAAATAAAAGTTAAGTTTATTACGAGAAACGCGAGAAATGAGATATGAAAAATAAGGAATAATATAAATTAAGACAGCAATTTATCAAAGCAATCGCTTTAATACTTTTAGGAAGTATTTTTGTATTTTTCTCGGTCTCCAGCTTTCTAAATTTGCATGAATATTCAATAAATAGAAGATTTGCGCGCAAGAATGGTTGATTTGGTCATTAATTTATATTTTTTTTTGTAGAAAGTTTATGTTGGTAATTGTAAAAGTAGAAGGGCTAGGTCAAAATTTAACTTTTACGGTCATTGTCTAGACTTATTGTAATTAATTTTAAAACCAATGAATGTTTATGGCAATCAAATTTCACATCTTTATTACTATAAGAAAAACGAAAAAAAATGAACTTTTAAATATCACAATTATAAACTGATTTTTTAGCTTACAGTTTAAGAAAATTTTTAAAATTGAACGATGCACAAGTCCAGCGCATTTAGATACTTTTTTAAATTGCTTAAAAGAAATTAAAAACTTCGCTTCTAAAGCAGTTGCTCATTTAATTTTCCAGTTAATCAACGTTTATTAATAACTCCACTAATAAAGTGGGGTTAGATTAGGTGTTTTGCAAATTCATTTATTTCTCGGAAATTATACTAAAACCACAGGAAAAGTTAAATTACATTGCAAAAGTGTTAGGCATATTAAAGCAAATACTTCAAGATGATTTTAACAATGAACCATTACAATTAAATTAAAAACTCTACTCGCGAAATATTAAGCTCCTGAATTGCCAAAATTTGAAACGGAGCAGTTATAGATAAACATATTAAGCATGAATTGCGAATTTAAAAAAAATTCCAAACAAAAAAAAAATTTTAAAATAAATAATTTACTTTACAGTTTTATAAATTTTGATTCTTATTCACAAATATGCACGAAAACGTTTAAATTTGATAATATTTTAAATTTCACTACTAAGACGTGTCAACTTGTTTTTTAATTTATCTTAAGGCATTACTTTATTCCCATACTGTACATGTTTTCAAATTTTTCAGGTTTTATCTATAAATATACGACAAAACGTAAACATTTTATAACTTTCAAATATTTTTAATATCTCTAGTAAACCTCTTTTTAAATTTATCTTTAGATATTATGTTGCTCCATTAATGTACAGTATTAAAAATGTTTGGTTCGTATCGATTAAATAGCGCCAAAACATAAACAGAAAATTGATATTATTATAAAACTTTTTACTTAGACATGTATACCTACGAATTTGCCTCGGGGCATTACTTTAATCCAATACTGTACAGTATTAAAATTTTTCTGTTTTGTCTATAAAATTGCTTAAATATTTGTAAATGTAAATTTTTTAAAATTCCCTACTGAGACATGTAAACCTATTTTTGCATTTGTTTCAAGACATTATTTTTTTGCAATACTGTACAGTTTTAAAACTTTTCCGTTTGTCCACAATTTTGCACCAAAACTTAAATATTTTTAAAACTTCCCTGCTGAAACATGTAAACATATATTTGCATTGGTCTCAGGACATTTATTTATTCCAATACTGTTTATTTTAAAAATTTTCCGTTTTGCCCATAAAATTGCATCAAAACGTCAATTTTTTAAATTTGATATTTATATTTTTTGTAGTTTTACAACTTTTTTGGTTTGTACATAAGTAATTCTGCACCAAAACGTAAACAGTTTTAAGTTTTACAATATTTAAAATTTTCCTACTAAGACATGCAATTTTTACATTTGTCTCGGGACACAAATCTACTTCAAAACTATACAGTTTTAAAACTGTTCTGTTTGGTCTATAATTTTGATCCAAAACGTAAATATTTTTTTATTTTCTAATATTCAAATTTTCCCATTGAAACATGTAAACTTGTTTTTTGCATTTGTCGCAGGGCTTTAACTTATTCCAAATACCGCACAGTTTTAAAAATATTTCGTTTGTTCCATGAAACTACAACAAAATGCGAACATTTTAAAAATTGATAATATTTTAACGTTTCTTACAAAAACATGTAAACCTATTTTTATATTTGCCCCAGGACATTAATTTATTCCATTACTGTGCAGTTTTATGTTTTAACCATAATTTTCCACCAAAACGTAAATATTTTTAAAATTCATATTATTTAAAATGTTCCCACATAAACTACATGTTTAACGACAATAATTTGTTTCATTACTGTGTAGTTTTTAAAGTAGTATGTTTTGCCCATAATTTTCCACCAAAACGTAAATATTTTTAAAACTTATATTATTTAAAATTTACCCACGTAAGCATGTAAACATATTTTTGCATTTGTGTCAGGACATTATTTTATGCTGTTACTGTGCAGTTTTAAAACTTTTATGTTTTGTCCATAATTTTTCACCACAACGTAAATATTTTCAAAATTCTTATTATTTAAAATTTCGCCACTAAAACATGTAAACCTATTTTTGCATTTTTCCCAGAAGATTAATTTATTCCATTACTGTGCAGTTTTAAACGTTTTATGTTTTGTCCATAATTTTCCACCAAAACGTAAATATTATTAAAATTCATAGTATTTAAAATTTCTCCACTAAAACATGTAAACCTATTTCTGCATTTGTCCCAGGACTTTAATTTATTTCATTACTGTGCAGTTTTGAAAATTTTGTTTTGTCTATAATTTTCCACCAAAACGTAAATATTTTTAATATTCTTATTATTTAAAGTTTCCCCACTAAAACATGTAAACCTATTTTTGCATTTGTCCCAAGACATTAATTTTTTCTATTACTGTACAGTTTTAAAACTTTTATGTTTAGTCCATAATTTTCCACCAAAACAAAAATATTTTTAAAATTCTTATTATTTAAAATTTCTCCACTAAAACATGTAAACTTATTGTTGCATTTGTCTTAAGACAATAATTTATTCCATTACTGTGCAGTTTTAAAAGTTTTATGTTTTGTCAATAATTTTCCACCAAAACGTAAATATATTTAATATTCTTATTATTTAAAATTTCTCCACTAAAACATGTAAATATGTTTTTGCATTTGTAGCAGGACATTAATTTATTCCATTACTGTGCAGTTTTAAAACTTTTATGTTTTGTTTATAATTTTCCACCAAAACGTAAATATTTTTAATATTCTTATTATTTAAAGTTTCCCCACTAAAACATGTAAACCTATTTTTGCATTTGTCCCAAGACATTAATTTTTTCTATTACTGTACAGTTTTAAAACTTTTATGTTTAGTCCATAATTTTCCACCAAAACGTAAATATTTTTAAAATTCTTATTATTTAAAATTTCTCCACTAAAACATGTAAACTTATTGTTGCATTTGTCTTAAGACAATAATTTATTCCATTACTGTGCAGTTTTAAAAGTTTTATGTTTTGTCAATAATTTTCCACCAAAACGTAAATATATTTAATATTCTTATTATTTAAAATTTCTCCACTAAAACATGTAAATATGTGTTGTCAATAATTTTCCACCAAAACGTAAATATATTTAATATTCTTATTATTTAAAATTTCTCCACTAAAACATGTAAATATGTTTTTGCATTTGTAGCAGGACATTAATTTATTCCATTACTGTGCAGTTTTAAAACTTTTATGTTTTGTTTATAATTTTCCACCAAAACGTAAATATTTTTAATATTCTTATTATTTAAAGTTTCCCCACTAAAACATGTAAACCTATTTTTGCATTTGTCCCAAGACATTAATTTTTTCTATTACTGTACAGTTTTAAAACTTTTATGTTTAGTCCATAATTTTCCACCAAAACGTAAATATTTTTAAAATTCTTATTATTTAAAATTTCTCCACTAAAACATGTAAACTTATTGTTGCATTTGTCTTAAGACAATAATTTATTCCATTACTGTGCAGTTTTAAAAGTTTTATGTTTTGTCAATAATTTTCCACCAAAACGTAAATATATTTAATATTCTTATTATTTAAAATTTCTCCACTAAAACATGTAAATATGTTTTGTCAATAATTTTCCACCAAAACGTAAATATATTTAATATTCTTATTATTTAAAATTTCTCCACTAAAACATGTAAATATGTTTTTGCATTTGTAGCAGGACATTAATTTATTCCATTACTGTGCAGTTTTAAAACTTTTATGTTTTGTTTATAATTTTCCACCAAAACGTAAATATTTTTAATATTCTTATTATTTAAAGTTTCCCCACTAAAACATGTAAACCTATTTTTGCATTTGTCCCAAGACATTAATTTTTTCTATTACTGTACAGTTTTAAAACTTTTATGTTTAGTCCATAATTTTCCACCAAAACGTAAATATTTTTAAAATTCTTATTATTTAAAATTTCTCCACTAAAACATGTAAACTTATTGTTGCATTTGTCTTAAGACAATAATTTATTCCATTACTGTGCAGTTTTAAAAGTTTTATGTTTTGTCAATAATTTTCCACCAAAACGTAAATATATTTAATATTCTTATTATTTAAAATTTCTCCACTAAAACATGTAAATATGTGTTGTCAATAATTTTCCACCAAAACGTAAATATATTTAATATTCTTATTATTTAAAATTTCTCCACTAAAACATGTAAATATGTTTTTGCATTTGTAGCAGGACATTAATTTATTCCATTACTGTGCAGTTTTAAAACTTTTATGTTTTGTTTATAATTTTCCACCAAAACGTAAATATTTTTAATATTCTTATTATTTAAAGTTTCCCCACTAAAACATGTAAACCTATTTTTGCATTTGTCCCAAGACATTAATTTTTTCTATTACTGTACAGTTTTAAAACTTTTATGTTTAGTCCATAATTTTCCACCAAAACGTAAATATTTTTAAAATTCTTATTATTTAAAATTTCTCCACTAAAACATGTAAACTTATTGTTGCATTTGTCTTAAGACAATAATTTATTCCATTACTGTGCAGTTTTAAAAGTTTTATGTTTTGTCAATAATTTTCCACCAAAACGTAAATATATTTAATATTCTTATTATTTAAAATTTCTCCACTAAAACATGTAAATATGTTTTGTCAATAATTTTCCACCAAAACGTAAATATATTTAATATTCTTATTATTTAAAATTTCTCCACTAAAACATGTAAATATGTTTTTGCATTTGTAGCGGGACATTAATTTATTCCATTACTGTGCAGTTTTAAAACTTTTATGTTTTGTTTATAATTTTCCACCAAAACGTAAATATTTTTAATATTCTTATTATTTAAAGTTTCCCCACTAAAACATGTAAACCTATTTTTGCATTTGTCCCAAGACATTAATTTTTTCTATTACTGTACAGTTTTAAAACTTTTATGTTTAGTCCATAATTTTCCACCAAAACGTAAATATTTTTAAAATTCTTATTATTTAAAATTTCTCCACTAAAACATGTAAACTTATTGTTGCATTTGTCTTAAGACAATAATTTATTCCATTACTGTGCAGTTTTAAAAGTTTTATGTTTTGTCAATAATTTTCCACCAAAACGTAAATATATTTAATATTCTTATTATTTAAAATTTCTCCACTAAAACATGTAAATATGTTTTTGCATTTGTAGCAGGACATTAATTTATTCCATTACTGTGCAGTTTTAAAACTTTTATGTTTTGTTTATAATTTTCCACCAAAACGTAAATATTTTTAATATTCTTATTATTTAAAGTTTCCCCACTAAAACATGTAAACCTATTTTTGCATTTGTCCCAAGACATTAATTTTTTCTATTACTGTACAGTTTTAAAACTTTTATGTTTAGTCCATAATTTTCCACCAAAACGTAAATATTTTTAAAATTCTTATTATTTAAAATTTCTCCACTAAAACATGTAAACTTATTGTTGCATTTGTCTTAAGACAATAATTTATTCCATTACTGTGCAGTTTTAAAAGTTTTATGTTTTGTCAATAATTTTCCACCAAAACGTAAATATATTTAATATTCTTATTATTTAAAATTTCTCCACTAAAACATGTAAATATGTGTTGTCAATAATTTTCCACCAAAACGTAAATATATTTAATATTCTTATTATTTAAAATTTCTCCACTAAAACATGTAAATATGTTTTTGCATTTGTAGCAGGACATTAATTTATTCCATTACTGTGCAGTTTTAAAACTTTTATGTTTTGTTTATAATTTTCCACCAAAACGTAAATATTTTTAATATTCTTATTATTTAAAGTTTCCCCACTAAAACATGTAAACCTATTTTTGCATTTGTCCCAAGACATTAATTTTTTCTATTACTGTACAGTTTTAAAACTTTTATGTTTAGTCCATAATTTTCCACCAAAACGTAAATATTTTTAAAATTCTTATTATTTAAAATTTCTCCACTAAAACATGTAAACTTATTGTTGCATTTGTCTTAAGACAATAATTTATTCCATTACTGTGCAGTTTTAAAAGTTTTATGTTTTGTCAATAATTTTCCACCAAAACGTAAATATATTTAATATTCTTATTATTTAAAATTTCTCCACTAAAACATGTAAATATGTTTTGTCAATAATTTTCCACCAAAACGTAAATATATTTAATATTCTTATTATTTAAAATTTCTCCACTAAAACATGTAAATATGTTTTTGCATTTGTAGCGGGACATTAATTTATTCCATTACTGTGCAGTTTTAAAACTTTTATGTTTTGTTTATAATTTTCCACCAAAACGTAAATATTTTTAATATTCTTATTATTTAAAGTTTCCCCACTAAAACATGTAAACCTATTTTTGCATTTGTCCCAAGACATTAATTTTTTCTATTACTGTACAGTTTTAAAACTTTTATGTTTAGTCCATAATTTTCCACCAAAACGTAAATATTTTTAAAATTCTTATTATTTAAAATTTCTCCACTAAAACATGTAAACTTATTGTTGCATTTGTCTTAAGACAATAATTTATTCCATTACTGTGCAGTTTTAAAAGTTTTATGTTTTGTCAATAATTTTCCACCAAAACGTAAATATATTTAATATTCTTATTATTTAAAATTTCTCCAGTAAAACATGTAAATATGTTTTGTCAATAATTTTCCACCAAAACGTAAATATATTTAATATTCTTATTATTTAAAATTTCTCCACTAAAACATGTAAATATGTTTTTGCATTTGTAGCAGGACATTAATTTATTCCATTACTGTGCAGTTTTAAAACTTTTATGTTTTGTTTATAATTTTCCACCAAAACGTAAATATTTTTAATATTCTTATTATTTAAAGTTTCCCCACTAAAACATGTAAACCTATTTTTGCATTTGTCCCAAGACATTAATTTTTTCTATTACTGTACAGTTTTAAAACTTTTATGTTTAGTCCATAATTTTCCACCAAAACGTAAATATTTTTAAAATTCTTATTATTTAAAATTTCTCCACTAAAACATGTAAACTTATTGTTGCATTTGTCTTAAGACAATAATTTATTCCATTACTGTGCAGTTTTAAAAGTTTTATGTTTTGTCAATAATTTTCCACCAAAACGTAAATATATTTAATATTCTTATTATTTAAAATTTCTCCACTAAAACATGTAAATATGTTTTGTCAATAATTTTCCACCAAAACGTAAATATATTTAATATTCTTATTATTTAAAATTTCTCCACTAAAACATGTAAATATGTTTTTGCATTTGTAGCAGGACATTAATTTATTCCATTACTGTGCAGTTTTAAAACTTTTATGTTTTGTTTATAATTTTCCACCAAAACGTAAATATTTTTAAGATTCTTATTATTTGATGAAATTTCTCCACTAAAACATATAAACATATTTTTGCATTTGTCCCTAGACATTAATTTATGTCATTACTGTGCAGTTTTAAAAGTTTTATGTTTAGTCCATAATTTTCCACCAAATCGTAAATTATTTTTAAAATTCATATTATTTAAAATTTACCAACCAAAACATGTAAACATATTTTTGCATTTGTCTCAGGACATTATTTTATGACATTACTGTGCAGTTCTAAAAGTTTTATGTTTTGTCAATAATTTTCCAGCAAAAAGTAAATATTTTTAATTTATTGTAAATAAAACAATTCTTAACTTTAACAGGTTTTTCATTTTAGATTTATACGTATTTCAACGTGTTTACACGTCATTATCAAAAGCAAGATTAAAAGTAAACAGTTGGTGTTGCTACAGGAACAATAAATCTTCATAGCTTGATCTTGGTTTTCTATATCTGCGTCCAGATGACTTGATTTCTCATTCCAAAACGTCTAATAACGGTGAATTTAAGAGATTAATTTGTTCATTTATTAAAGGTACAGATTTTAAATGTTTATGAATTTCAAATGCTTCTAGTATATCTAACTTACGTTTGTCACCACAAAAGTGTAAACACTTTATAGTATTATTAGTTGTTATTTAATGATTGTGTTTTAATACGTGTTTAGCGCAATTGGATTTATGGGGGTGTTTTTTTTGTAACAACGTACGTGTTCCTTGTACCTAATATCAAAATTTCTAATAGTTTGTCCTATATAAACCAAATAACACTGCGAGCAATTCAATTTGTAGATGCCTGATTTTAGTAAATTGTCCGTTTTTTCTTTAGCACTAAACAAAGTGTCAAAATGTTTTTTGTTGTTTTAAACGTTATTACATTTATTTGCTTTGTTTATAATGCACAAAATATGGAATTAACGCGTATTTCTTTTTATCTGATGAAATAGCTGGATAAATTTTCTATCAATAAGTTGAGTGTTATAACTATTATTGTATGCAATTTGTTTAATAATCGAAATTTCTCTATTATAACTAATTTCACCTAAAGGAGCCGTTAAAGCCCTGTGTATCATGGATCTGTATGCTGCTAATTTATGTGTTGTATACAGTTTTAAAACTTAAAATCTTTTAAATTTCTTTAAGTCATCTAAAACTATTTTTGAATATGTAGCAGAATATTACTTTATTACAGTACTGTAAATTATTTACGTTGTTTTACAATTTCCTGAGTTGGAGTTCGCGCCAAAGAAGTAAAATTTAAATTATTGCTGATTGTGTTCAGCCTCACAATAACGCATGCTAGAAGTTTCTACTGAAACTGAAACGTTTGCTAACTACCTAAATACAATCCGAAGATTTTTGCATACCAATTCCGCTTGTGTGCATTCGCTAATTAGACAAATTAATTAACTGACGCAACAAATACTCATGCAAGAATAATTTCATCGGGCAAACGTTGTACCCAAAAACTATTTCAGCTCAATTCCCCAGGAGCGTTGGGTGCGTTTTGTTATGCAATTTATAAATGAAGCGAATTGACTCAATTTGTAATGTAAATACTATCATGTAAATTCTATTAGTTACGTGCTACGAAATAATTAATCTGAAACTGATGATAATTGTACGAGAGTTTGCTTTATCGTGTCATCCAAAAGAAATTTTTATTTATGTGAATTGGTAAATTCCCAGGCTTTTTTTTCAACACACGCACACACTATTTAAGGTTACTAATTTGTTTTTATGTCTAAATGTTTATTAAACATCTCGGAAAAAAGCTACCGTATACTTTCTACGGCCAAATTATAGAATAATTTGGAAGCGGCAATTTACTGTTCGAGCAGGAAAAAATTTAAGTAGAATCTTATAACACAGGAAGCCATAAAGTGCCACAGAGGCAGATTACGTTCCACAGAAAAACAAGTTGATAGGTTTATAAAGTCAGCGTCCTTGGCATCGACTTTGTCTTCTAGTAACAACGCATTGTAGTAGTTTTCTTTCAAAAGAATCCGAGTACAAAGAAGCCTTTGAACAACTTCTCCTGCAACTTTTCCAATCAGAATAATTTGGAAGAAAATGAGAAAAGGCTAAGTTCTATGTAAGAGTTTTTGCCATTAAATTCTAAAATTATTTTTATTTATGATATTTAAACTGATTCGGATCGGAATTGGATCAAATCCAGAATTATTCGAATCCAAATTGGGTTAAACTCGGATTGGATCGAATCCAAATTAAATCGTACTTAACTTCGAACTATTCTGGATTTGAGCAAATTCCAGTTCAAATTCAAATTTAAATTCTATTTAAAAACTCCAGTTCTGTAATTTTACAAAGATAAAAAAATATTTTTCCTCGAAATAGAAAAAAACCTGCAAGATTATCCCCAAAACTTTCTGGGCTTTTCCGAGCACAGTATTTTAACTTTTTCGTTGCATAAAACATAGGACCCTGTTGTGGCGTCTTCTTAATGTCTTTGAGCCCTCAAGGAAAGGGAAGTTATCAAATTATAACCGATGGCGGTGTAAACAACCCAAAACCGACCAAAACTTCACATGTTTTAATTACAGCGCGTTTAAATTAGACCATAAAATACAAACAGTCGATTTTATTATACCTTTTAGTTTTAATTCTGTTCAAAATTAGCTCGTTAGGAGGTTAAACTTTGATTCGGTCTTCGAACCGCTCTAAATCAACCAATTTATACAAAATTTTGACCAAATCTGCATCTCGTTCTAACGTACCTGACGCTTGTCAAATCAATGTAATTAACTAGTACAGCGAAATATACTTATGCCAATTAACGACAGGGGCGGAGTGTATATTTGCTATTAGGCAGTGACCCCGTTATCGAGATAATGGGAATTAGAAGTGGGTTTATAATTATTTCAGCAAATCAAAAGTGGCCGGTAGCAATGCTCTAATTTTGGAATATATTTGGATATTGTAGTTTAATTGGCATCTTACTTGAAAAGTCACTTTGAATACGATTATTTATGTATATTTGTTCGAACAAACTGACTTTAAGAGTCGTTTTTTTAACTGACAGTTAAGTAATAGCTCTAGTTTTAGTTTCTACATTATAAATTTGGGAAAAGCGTTAACACTGCCGTAAAAGTAAGAGCGTGACACTTTTGAGACATAATTTTGCATTAAATGCATATAATAGTTCTGAAAGAACTGCACAATGTTAGAATTTACAAAAATTTTAGAAAGGAACAAAACTGTGAATTGAAAAACAAAAAAAATTCAAAAACATTACTCCAAAGCTGCCCGGACAACTTTTTTTTTTACTTTTGTAGGTTGGCAGCGAGCTTCAGATAAGCTAGCTACAATTTGATTGGCTTTCTAGATTTGTTAACGCCTTCTATGAATTTTTAAAGTTTTAAATTCACGCTCTTTTCATTTAATGAACGAACTAAACTGCTAATGAGTGATAGTAGAATAAGATTCACTATCTAAATTTTAGCTGCAGCAATATACGGCGGGTGGAAGGGGTTAAGTATTTTCCTCTCACCTAATTTTTGCTAAGGAATTTTCTCTATGGTCTCTGGTTTTCTCACAAACCAAAAAATCAATTATTATCTTACCTAAAAAAGTTAGAAGTATTTCATGTACCAACTATAGATGCGTAATATTCGGTACCGTCCTAGCAGCACAATCCGTTTATTTTACATCTCCCTCTCTCTGAACAATGTGAAAGATATTCTCTAGACCAAAGCATACAGTCTAACGGCGCGTAGCTTAATTACACTGAGCAACCTACAAAAATTATAAAAAAGACAAAACTGTAAAATAAAAATATTTTTAAATCGAATAATGCACCAAACTGCCTTTAAAGTTTTTTAAAAATTGTGTTATTCCACAGAGAGCTTGAAATGAGCTACAGTTTGATTGGTGTCCCAGATTTCTGTAAAGCTTTCTATGAATTTTTGAAGGTGACTAATTCACGCTTTTTTAATATAATAAACACGCTAAATTGCTTATGAGTGATAGTAGAATAAGATTCACCATCTAAATTTCAGCTACAACAGTATATGAGGGGAAGGGTTAAGTATTCTGCTTGGATTATATAATATTTGCTAAGGAATGTTTTCTTTGGTTTCTGGTTTTATAAAAATGTCAAAAAATTGTTTCTTTTTGCTCACAAATGATTAATTCGTTTAATTTATAAATGATGAAATGCTGTGTTGTAATATTCCTACGTTGTAAAAGACTTCAAATAATCAATTTTTAGCGTCAAACAATTGAATTTTAATTGAAAATTTAAAAATTTTGTTGACGTCAAACACCAACCATAGACGTCAAATATGATTTAATTACATCACAAAATATTTTTTTAGTTTCTAAGGTTAAAAAACATTTTTGACGGGCTGACAACGATAAATTTGTTTTTGACGTCAAAGCAACATTTTAGGACTAAAAAACATCTGCGTCGCTGGCTATACTCCATACTGAGAACAAAGAAGACAAATCGCTGTGTGCATTGATTAAAAATATTTAACGCGTTAAAAATTTCATTAATTTATTCCTAAGCAAATAGTTTTTTTTATATTCCTACATTACAAAACAATTTTAGGGTGTCAAAAACATTATTTATGACGATAGAATATTAAATTTTGACGTCAAAATAATGATTTTAGACTGCTGATAATAATTTTTTCGAGGTGAATTACTAACCATAGACGTCAAATATTATTTACTGACATCACAAAACATTTATTTTAGTTTTTAAGGTTAAAAACCATTTTTGACGACAATAAATTTATTTTTGCCGTTGAATTAACATTTTATGCCGTCATCAAAATGTGTCACTGGATATACTCAATATTGAGAACGAAGAAGATCAATTGCTGTGTGTGGACTGCATTGTTAAAAATATATGTATTCGCATCAATTTTCAGGTGTCAAAAAAAATTAATTTGTGACGTCAAAAAAAATAAATTTCAACGTCAAAACATTAATTTTCACCGCCTAAATATGATAGTTTGAGGCAAAAACTAACCATAGTCATCAAATATTAATAACTGACATTACAAAATATTTCTTTTAGTTTTTGGTGCGGAAAACATTATAGACGCCAATAAATGTTTTTGTTTTTGACGGCGAAAAATATTTCAGAACATCAGAAAAACCTGCGTTGCTGGCTATACTTAATATTAAGTACGAAGCAGAAAAATCGTTGTGTATCTACTGCATTGTTGTTAAAAAATCTATTTTTGGCGTCAAAAGATGTCAAATAATCAATTTGTGACGTCAGAAAATTAAATTGTGACGTCAAAATACTAATTTGAGACGTCTGAATCTAATTGTTTTGACGTCAGAAACTAACCATAGGTGTCAAATATTATTTACGGACATCACAAAATATTTGTTTTAGTTTTTAATGTGAAAAAAAGTTTTAAGGGCGATAAGAGTTCTTTTGGCGTCAAAAACATGTTTATGACAGCAAAAATCGTGCGCTTGGCTTAGGGTTTCTGTATTACCGACATATTTTGATTCCCGGGAATTTTTCAACTTCTCTTAAACGAGATCTTGTTTCCCTCAAAATTTAAAGAATAAAAATATGTAGAAGGATTTTTAAATTTACTTAAAATTGCAACTTAAACTATATACTTTAATAAATTAATATAAAATACTTCAGGCGTCTTTCAAAATTTTAATTTAAAAATTGTTTTATTCAAACAGAAAACAATTATCTAAAATAGTTTCTATTTTTGTCCCTTTCCAGAATGAATTATTTAAACTACTAAATCTAGTAGGTTTTGACTTTTAACCTTCCCACAGCCCACACATCTGATAAGGCTTAATATAAAATAACATCAATGAGAACGATACCCCCTACAGGAGAAAAAAAATTGAAATATGAAACTGGGGCACGAAACAGTAAAAAAGTCTCCTAAAAACTGAGATAAAAATATCTTTTTCATTCCAGACGGTCTGGGTCAAATGAGTGGGATAAAGCCAAGGTGCTAGTTATGAGAAAAGAAAGTAGGCTCGTTTCTTTACTTTGCACCCCGTTAGTTAAAGATGATAAAAGTCCCACCTCTGTTTTAAGCTTCAGGGTGTGCAGTATCAGCTAACACAGGAAACGATGTTCTAAATTCAAATGTATCGACTAATTTAAGATATTAATTCATATGGCTGCTCGTTGTGTCGGCGGAATGTTAAGCAGATGTTAAGTGTGAGATTTAATCCTTAATCGTCTAATCCGACTCCGCCATTTTCGTGCTAAGTTTAGGACACATTTATAATTAGGTTAGGTCAGGTCACGCAGTGGCGTAACTTCAGATTTTGGGCCCGAGAGCAAGATACCTGAAGGGCCCTGGCCCCATCCTCAAAAAAACTTCAATAATAAAGTAATTGATAATAAGAACAATTTTTTCAATAGGAAAAAAATTATTTACAGTCTAGTAAATGAAAATAAATATATTAAAGCCGTGTCTAGCTAAGATAAGCAAATCTTAAATTTTCTGAAGTTAATTTGTCTGGGTCGGTACCAAAAAGTGTGGGTGTTGTGTTATTACTAAATACAGAGTGCCCATATTAAAACTCCGAGCCTAAATTTTTTTAAATAGGCAACACACAATACAAGTCACTGCCGACTATTATTTTAAAACAAAATATTTCTATAATTAAGATCAGGGCAATCATGTTTGCATTAACTTGACAGTTTACTAATCAAATTCGTTAAGCCACATTACTTGAACGGTACAAAACAAAGATTATCGATCACTAATCTTTGGTGCAAAATGTATTCCAACGCTGACAAAGTGGACATGCTTCTAATTCTGGGTGAATGTCGAAAAAATGCGAGTGCTGCCAGTACTTTGTATGCGTAACGCTTTCCAGGTAGACGAATTCCAAGTGACAAAACATTTAGAATGCTTCTTCTGAATTTACAAGAGTATGGGCAATTTTCAAAACCAAAAGTAAGGGAACGGCAAGTTACGGTTGAACATAACGAACTAGCTGTAATTGAAATGGTTACGAATAATCCTCATACAAGTCAAAGAGCGATTGCAAATGCCTTAAACATTAGCAAAGGCTCTGTTTTCAATATTCTTAAAGCGAACAAATTTCAGCCCTACCATGTTTATACCATACACCATCTTGAAGATAGGGATTATGAGCATCGTGTTCAGTATTGTCAATTTCTTAGACGGCAATTAAACGGCAATGCGGAATTTTTAAGTATGGTATTATTCTGTGATGAAGCGAGGTTTTCAAACAACGGCATGGTTAATCGACATAACTGCCACTATTACGCCCAAGACAATCCCCGCTGGATCAGGATAACTCATTTTCAGAGATTTTTTTCTCTTAATGTGTGGTGCGGTATTATTGGCGATTTTGTAATAGGTCCACATTTCTTTAATGGCAGTTTAGATGCTGAAATGTATTTAAATTTCTTAATTAATGAACTACCGGCTCTCCTCCAAACAGTTCCTCAAAACGTACGGAATAGCATGTGGTTTTTAAATGATGGTGCACCTCCGCATTTTCATAGGGATGTGAGAAATTATCTTAACCAACCCCCTAAGGCCTCGGGCCCGGGGGCCGTTGCCCCCTCTACCCCATGGTAGTTACGCCACTGAGGTCACGTCGGTCACGTTATTGGTTTTAAGAGTATTAAGTTAAATTTTTTGTGATTATAAAACTTATAAATCCAAAAAAACTTAAACTATAACCTCAAGATGAATATTCTTAATTTAATATCAAGAAAAAGTTAGGTAGCAATTTCTTGGCCCGAGAAAAAACTGGGCTACTGCAACGGCGTGTTCGTTGCAGATAGAAAGTGGTCATGAATTTTTTATGAAGCCCGGAGAGTTTACAATTTTCTAGCGTTTTCACGTTTACACAAACTATAAAGTAGACGAAGTTGGATGTAAAATGCTCGTGTAATAACTTGGAGAGGTACGTGTGTATGAGAACAGCTCGCCTCCAGTCTAGACTATATTACCTAAAATTAAACTTAGCACTGGGTAATTCGCTTCTGCAACTATTCATAACGGGGTGCACCAAATTGGCTGAAATGTACGTTTTTCTGAGTATTTGCCTTTGTGAAAACGAGCACTGCATTCAAAACTTGAATATATTCCGATTGTCAACAGGTGCTGGCTTTTTACGGGAAATAAGGCGCATTGTGAATTTAGCTCCTATTTTCCTATACATAAATCGAAGAGTAAAATAAGCAAAAATGGAAAATTTTAGGTTTTCCTCAATTTTCAAGAAACTTGACGTTATCATAAAGCAACAATTCATTGCAGTAGAATCCTTTTAGAAAATTCGAGCACAAAGGCCTTTGAACAATTTCCTTTTGTCACTTTTCCTGATCAAAATGATTTTTAAGTAAACGAAAAAAAGTCCAAATTGGATCTGGATCCAATACAGATTGGATCGCATTCAAATTGGATTAACACAAAACAAAACAAATTTAACTTCGACGTATTTATAACATTAGTAATAATTATACGTTTTGAATCTTTTAAAGTACAAATAACTATTTTTTTAAATTGTTAGTTATCCCTACATATTTTCGAGCTTATTACTTAAACCAAAATTTATTTTTTTATAATAATTAGTCTCCCAGGTAGGCCAAAGGTAAATTAAAAACTATTTGAAATGCTAAAATTAGTTTTAAATTTTTTGGACTCCACAAAGAAGATTTGAAATATACATTAAAATTTAATTAAATAATTAACTCGAGGGGCCTCCCACTCAGGGGCATCGTTAAGACAAGAAAATTGGAGAGGGGGGAACGCTATACCCCATACAGAATACATGGTATGTTTAAATATACTTTTAAAAATACTTTACGTATTATTCTCTGTTTTTTATAATATAAAATGAACGTGGGTGGCGGGCGCAAATTATAAATGGGAGCGCTTGCGCCCCCACAAGAACCCCCTATCGACGCCCTTGCTCCCGTTACCCAAAAACTGTAGGAGTATTGCCGAAATAATAGCGTTTTGCCGGTATTGCCAGTTTCTTACCACGCAATTGTGTTTAAATATTGATGAATATTCTATGTATTGCTGAGTATTGTAAAGTATTGCTGAATATTGCAGCACATTGCCAAGGATTGTAAAGTGCCATATATTGCCAAGTATTGTTGAGATTATGATTGCCGGCGGACGGGCGGAGACCCGTCGAATTAAGCTAAACTTTCGTTTTTTTTATATAATTTGATTTCCACCGTTGTCATAAAGCAACAATTCATTGAAATAGGTTTCTTTTAAAAAATCCGAGCACACAAGCTTTTAAACAACTTCTTTTTGCCACTTTTACCACAACGAACTGAGAAAATGTCGCCATTTAAAACGATTAAAAACTACGTATTGGCATGTGTTGCCGATTATTGTCGAGTATTGCTGAGTATTGCAAATTATTGCCAAGTATTGTAAAGTGCCAAATATTGCCGAGTATTGCCGAGATTGTGATTGTCAGTGGGGACCACTCGAATTAAACATAACTTTTGCAAGAAAACTTTTTCTATTTATAAAGTTTGATTTCCGATGTTATCATAAAGCAACAATTCATTGCAATAGTTTTTTTTTAAAACATCCCTGTACATAGACTTTTAAATAACTTCTTTTTGCCACTTTTATCAGTCAGCATAATTTTAAACGAAATTAGAAAATTTTGGATTTAAAACAATGTTAAACTGCGTATTGCCGTGTGTTGCCGAATTGATGTCGAGTATTGCTGAGTATTGCAGATTAATGCTGAGTATTGTAAAGTGCCAAATATTGCCAAGTATTGTCGAGACTGTGATTGCCGGCGGAAACCCCTCGAATTAAACCAACTTTAGTAAAAAAGCTTATTTTTTTTGTAAAATTTGATTTCTGACTTTATCGTAAAGCAACAATTCTTTGCAATAGTTTTCTTTAAAAAAATCTGAGCACATAGGCTTTTAAACAACTTCTTTTTGCCACTTTTACCACTCAGCATAATTTTAAACGAAATTAGAAAGTTTCGAATTCAAAACAATGTAAAACTGCATATTGCCGTGTGTTGCCGATTATTGTCGAGTATTGCTAAGTATTGCAGATTATTGCTGAGTATTGTAAAGTGCCAAATATTGCCAAGTATTGCCGAGATTGTGATTGCCGGCGGAGACCCCTCGAATTAAACCAACTTTTGTAAAAAAGCTTATTTGTTTTTATAAAATTTGATTTCTGACTTTATCGTAAAGCAACAATTCTTTGCAATAGTTTTCTTTAAAAAAATCTGAGCACATAGCCTTTTAAACAACTTCTTTTTGCCACTTTTACCACTTAGCATAATATTAAACGAAATTAATAAATTTTGGATATAAAACGATTTAAAACTGGGTATTGCCGATTATTGTCGAGCATTGCTAAGTATTGCAGATTATTGCTGAGTATTGTACGTGCCAAATATTGCCAAGTGTTGCCAAGATTGTGATTGCCGGTGGGGAGACCCCTCGAACTAAACTAAACTTTTGTAAAAAAAACAATTTGTTTTAATACGATAAAGTAACAATTCATTGTAATATTTTTCGTTTAAAAATCCGAGCATATGGGCTTCTAAATAACTTCCTTTTGCCACTTTTCGTTCAAAAATCCGAGCATATGGGCTTTTAAACAACTTCTTTTTGTCACTTTTATCACTCAGCATAATTTTAAACGAAATTAGAAAGTTTCGAATTCAAAACAATGTAAAACTGCATATTGCCGTGTGTTGCCGATTATTGTCGAGTATTGCTAAGTATTGCAGATTATTGCTGAGTATTGTAAAGTTCCAAATATTGCCAAGTATTGCCGAGATTGTGATTGCCGGCGGAGACCCCTGGAATTAAACCAACTTTAGTAAAAAAGCTTATTTTTTTTGTAAAATTTGATTTCTGACTTTATCGTAAAGCAACAATTCTTTGCAATAGTTTTCTTTAAAAAAATCTGAGCACATAGGCTTTTAAACAACTTCTTTTTGCCACTTTTACCACTCAGCATAATTTTAAACGAAATTAGAAAGTTTCGAATTCAAAACAATGTAAAACTGCATATTGCCGTGTGTTGCCGATTATTGTCGAGTATTGCTAAGTATTGCAGATTATTGCTGAGTATTGTAAAGTGCCAAATATTGCCAAGTATTGCCGAGATTGTGATTGCCGGCGGAGACCCCTCGAATTAAACCAACTTTTGTAAAAAAGCTTATTTGTTTTTATAAAATTTGATTTCTGACTTTATCGTAAAGCAACAATTCTTTGCAATAGTTTTCTTTAAAAAAATCTGAGCACATAGCCTTTTAAACAACTTCTTTTTGCCACTTTTACCACTTAGCATAATATTAAACGAAATTAATAAATTTTGGATATAAAACGATTTAAAACTGGGTATTGCCGATTATTGTCGAGCATTGCTGAGTATTGCAGATTATTGCTGAGTATTGTACGTGCCAAATATTGCCAAGTGTTGCCAAGATTGTGATTGCCGGTGGGGAGACCCCTCGAACTAAACTAAACTTTTGTAAAAAAAACAATTTGTTTTAATACGATAAAGTAACAATTCATTGTAATATTTTTCGTTTAAAAATCCGAGCATATGGGCTTCTAAATAACTTCCTTTTGCCACTTTTCGTTCAAAAATCCGAGCATATGGGCTTTTAAACAACTTCTTTTTGTCACTCAGCATCATTTTAAACAAAATTAGAAAATGTCGGATTTAAAACAATGTAAAACGGCGTATTGTCGTGTGTTGACGAGTATTGCTGAGTATTGCAGATTATTGCCGAGTATTGTAAAGAGCCAAATATTGCCAAGCTTATGATTTCCGGCTGAGACCTCTCGAATTAAACTAACTTTTGTAAAAAGCTTATTTTTTTCTACAAAATTTAATTTCCGACTTTATTTTAAAGCAACAATTCATTGCAATTATTTTCTTTCGTAAAATACGAGCACAGACTTTTAAACAACTTTTGTTAACTACTTTTACTACTCAGAATAATTTTACCTACAGAATACGTGGTATATTTTAATTACTTTTGTAGAGACTTTACGTATTATTCTCGGTTTTTTATAATATAAAATAAAACTTGGGGGGGGGGGGGGAGTTGCAACTTACAAATGGGGGTGTTTGCGCGCCCACAAGAACCCGCTCGACGGCCCTGCTACTACTATCCCAAAAACTGTACGAGTATTGCCAAAATTATAGCTTGTTGCCGGTATTGCCAATTTATTGCTACACAACTGTGTTTAAATATTGCTAAATATTCTGCGTATTGCCGAGTATTGTCTAGTATTGCTGAGTATCGCAGTTTAGTGCCAAGTATTACTGAGATTGTGATTGCCAGTGGAGCCTCTCCAATTAAACTAAACTTTTGTAAAAAAAACTGTTTTTTTTAATAAAATTTGATTTTCGACACTATCATAAAGCAACAATTCATTGCGATAAGTTTCTTTTAGGAAATCCGAGCCTCTAAACAACATCTTCTTGCCACTTTTACCACAATAATTTTAAACGAAATGAGACAAAGTCGGGTTTAAAGCCACCAATCTAACATTATTATTTTTCTGTATTAGAAACCGTATTACAAAGATCAGATCCTGACTGGACTTAATTCAAATCAGGTCGAATCCCAAATAAATCGCATACAAATTTGATACAATTCAGATTGAAACGGATTGCGCTTGTAAAGATGCCAAATTGGATCAATACAAAAAAAATCAAAATTTGACGTATTTACGACGTTGCTAAAAATTTCAATTTTGTATTTTTCGAAAGTCAAATAAATATCATGTTTTTAAAACAAAACAAAAACCTGTCCATTATCCCTAAACCTCTTTGGACGGCCTTATACCATAAATTTTCCAGGATCTTTTGACAATATTTCAATTTTTTCTTGCACAAAACATAGCGCCCTGTTGTAGAGTTATTTATATAAATTGTCAAGCAAAATGTGTCAATGTTTTTTTTGAACACATAGGCATTTGTGTAAAACATTTATAAGAAAAAAAAACAACAAAGAAAGTCTAATTTTAAATTGAGTGCGGGAATTGTAATTCTTATACAAATAAAAATCTAAATTACTCATGTGTAGAGCTGTGAATTAGAAACAGAATTCAGACCTGATCTTACTAGAGTGGAGTAAATCCAGATTAGATCGGATCGAGTTAAATCCAAATTTTGGAAGCCAGTAAACTCAAAGCGAAGAAAACTTCACCGAATCAACGCATTTCCTCCAAATCCAATCTGACGATAACAATACCTTCCTCTATAGCTATACTTAATACAGCGAGGAAGGTAAAAAAACGCCCGAATCGCATGTTGAACCACAGCAGGTGGAATTGCACCTATTTGTTACATTTTTTAACTACTTCTGTTTTAAAATTGAGCTACAAACTGCCAATTTTATTTTTAATAACTTATACCTCATTCGTTCCTTTAAAATAACAAAATTGTTTATTATCCCTTGAAAAGTAAACACACTGTATAAGTGAAACTAATTTACAGTGATGCGGGCGGATCTAACAAATAACTTTTGTGTCTAACTTTTTTTTCGTAAAGTTAGTAGTTAAGGCTATAGCATCGATGTTCCATACTTTATACCCACCCTGTATATTAAACAATATTTCGTTTCAACGTAAGAAAATAGCGAAGTAGAGGATCAACTTGAGGGTAAAAAACTTCCATATTTTAGTAGGCATATATAATAAATTCAGATCATGCATGCAACAGACTAAATTTATTATTTTTTGCTTCAAGAGCTCGACGTTGATGTACTTCTCGGACTTTAATTAATTAAAACCTTTATGATCCTTTAATATTCACTGATATTTTCACATCAAAATATAATTGACGATAAGACGTCTGCTTGCATCCTTAATTAATTAATCGTTCTGTTTATATTATAATATTTGTGTGGCCGTACTTAATTCAACTGTAATTTTTAACGTAATCAATCTTTCTTATCTTTGTTTAAAGATTTCCAAGATCATTAACAAATAATAATCAACAGGCGCCCAAGAATTATTATCATTTTATTCCATTATAATGTTATTATCATGAATGTTTGGGCAATCTGAATTTTGAGTTCCACATTAATTTATCACTGGAGGAATATGAAACAAAAAATCCAACTCGAGCTTTCTCACAATGAAAATGTAAACATGAAGCTTCTATTACAGGATAATTATTTATTTTACGAGTTCACCATATAAAGTTGATTGCTGATGTACAGATAAATCATTAACTTGTAGGCTAATGATCGCGATAAGTTCACGAGCCGTGACGTTAAATGAAATCCGAGCAGGAACAACGAAATGTTAATTACGTTTCGATCATAAAGGCCTTCACGAACGCCATATGTGGAGCAGAACCCTTACGAAAGCTCAAATTTGCTTGCACTAATACGGTCTTGCTGTAACAACGCGTTCAACGTTAAACACTTAATAAAACTTCCACTATTAACGACGACTATAACATTTTCAATTAGCCCGGCTAAAATATTCGATTCATAAATCCATAATCGATCCCGTTTAATTATCGGATAAGTGTGGTGGGATTATTCTGAACTTTGATAACATTTTCGTTGTTACGGATAGTTAAACATTGGTTGCTAACACTAATTTCGAGAGATTTATTGAACTTGACGCTGTAACACGAATAAAATCATGGGAAAATAAAGTTATCGGTGTAATAACTTTAATTTATTATAGATTTATAAAATTAATTGTCCAACGCCTTCTAGTAAATTCTTGTCGCTCAAACGAAGAAGTCATTTCATGAGGAATTTCTCTTAAAAGACCCAACAATGCTTATAATAATGGGATGTAACGCTTCTTCCCTTTGTGCAATTTAAAATGGCACGAGTTAATGAAGACGATCATAATTGCACTAATGCGATTGTTAGAAAAGCCACTCATTGAAAATTATACACTTGTTGAAGCAATTATTAAACATCCATTGGGCTTTTTAAATTAATTCACTGCTCTATTTTAATGACATACCGGTATGATAGTTTTACATAAACATTTATGATGGTGAATTAACGCTGCGAGCAAGGAAACGCCAGTTGTTAATTTAATTAAAACTGTCGTGCTGTAATTGCGATTTTTAATTATATGTTGGGAATTCTGTAAATAATTGATTTAACTAGTACTGGATAAACTTGTTAAAACATAATTTTTAATAAATACCAAAAGCTTTTAACAATAAAAATTTTTATTATTATTTTACCACCCGAATACTGTAAAATTTAATTTTTTGCCTCCAAATAATTTATTTTTCTGAGCTTAATTTGTAGTACAAAGGGGTCAAAATCAAAGTCAAAAAAGTATAGAAACTGTATGCGATTCTGACGTAATTCTCCAAAAATATACTCAAAACACAATTTTAGGTACTCAAACATTTTCAGCAGAGTTTGAAAATGCACATTTGTGGTTGTTATTTTTTTGTAGAAACAGAAAAAGGTATAATAGCTCTAAAAGAACTGCACAATGTTAGAATTTGCAAAAAAATTAGAAAGAAAAAAAAACGTGAATTGAAATTCAAAAAAAAATATTACTCTAAAACTGCCCAGACATTTTTTTTACATTTGTAGGTTCGCAGAGAGCTTGAGATAAGCTAGCTACAATTTGATTGGCTTTCCAGATTTTTTAACGCCTTCTATGAATTTTTAAACTCACGCTCTTTTCATTTAATAAACGAACTAAATTGCTAATGAGTGATAGTAGAATAAGATTCACCATTTCAATTTTAGCTGCAGCAGTATATGGGGAAAGGGGGGTTAAGTATTCTGTTTTCACCCAATATTTGCCAAGGAATTTTTTCTGGTCTCTGGCTTTATAGCAAAGTCAAAAAATTGTTTTTTTGCTCAGAAATGCTTATTTATCGACACAAAATTCGTTTAATTTATTAATAATGAAATGCTTTATTGTAATATGCCTACGTTGTAAAAAACGCCAAACAATCAATTTTTAGCGTCATAAAATTGAATTTTAATTAAAAATTTATAGATTTTGTTGACGTCAAACACTAAGCATAGACATCAAATATTATTTACTTACATCACGAAATATTTCTTTTAGTTTTTAAGGTTGAAAAACATTTTTGACGGGCCGACCGACGGCTGTAATTGTGATTTTTAATTATATATTGAGAATTCTGGAAATAATTGATTTAACTAGTACTGGATAAACCTGTAACAATCACGAAATTCCTAAAACATAATTTTAAGCAAATATCAGCATTAAGCTTTTAACAATAAAAATCTCCATTATTATGTTTTATTACCTGAATATTGTAAAATTTAATTTTTTGCTTTCAAATAACTTATTTTTCTGAGCTTAATTTGTAGTAAAAAGTGGTCAAAATCAAAGTCAAAAGTATGGAAACTGCGTGCGATTCTGACGTAATTCTACAAAAAAATACTCAAAACACAAGTACTAAAAATGCTGTGGTTAGCATTTTTTTGTACGTAAAATTTAAAAATTACAACTTTATTTCCTCACAAAATTGTATCAGCTTTCAGTAAGATGAAGCACCTTCACACAAATTCAAGAATGTCTGAAATTACTCGGACAATATATTTCCACGTCGTTATTGGACGAAGATGACACTTAGAATGGCCACCTCGTTCTCCAGACCTAAACACTTTAAATAGTCCCATAGCAATACGTAAAATCCCCTCGGAATAGCTACAAAAGGTGGCCAATTTGAAAATTTCTAAAGTTTTCTACATGTTTAAATTTTGCAGGTTAAAAGTTTTTCACAAATTTAAAAAATATTCAAACATTTTGATTTCTGAAATCACAAAATTTTCAACAGTTTCAACATTTGCAACATTGTTACATTTTGAAATATACAAAATTTTCGAGTTTTAATATTTCCAGTTTCTTTTTTAGAAATTTTGAACATTTTCATTAGTTCTTGCTCTACTCCGTTGAAGTTCATATTTATTAAGTATGAATACAATTCTTTTTACTAATAGTTATTCATTTTAACCTTTTACGTATTTCGACATGTTTACATGCCATGGTCAAAGGTTATATTAAAAACAGTTAGTGTTGTCATAGCAACAATGGAAATTGGTGACTTGATCTTGGTAATCTATGTTTGCAAATGACATGATTTCTTATTTCATCAATGTCCAATAGGGGTGAATTTAAGAGATCAATTTGCTCGTTTATTAACTGTACAGTTTTTAAATGTTTCTGAATTTTAAATGCTTTTAGTATATCTATTTTTATTATTAATTCTATTATCATGTTACCACTTGAATATGGTAAGATTAATTTTTATTTTTAAATAATCTCTTTTTCTGAGTTAACGTTATAATACAAAAGTGGCAAGGTGAAAATCAAAATTATGAAATCTGCACGATTCTGGCGTAAGTATTAATCGTACAAAAAAAAACATTAAAATAATTTCAACTACCTACAAGAATTTCAGCAGAACTTGAAAATGCACAATTGTGATTATCATTTTTTTTTCAAATAAAATTTATCAAATACAGCATTATTGCCTCACTAAATTGTACAAGCTTTCGGAAAAATAAACCACTTCTAAATAGACGAATGTTCTAAATTACTTCTACAACGTATTTCCACGTCGTTGGATTGAAAAATGAGATCACTTTGAATAGCCACCTCGTTCTCCAGACCTAATTTTTTTTCTGTGGAGTCATTTGAAATCGAAAATGTAACGAGATAAGTGCCATCGCAATACAAAACTTGCTAAATATTTTTTATCATCGGCTAGGACACTCAAAAGAATACCAATCATATAATTTCACGTAACCACAAAATTTTCAGTAGAAATTGAAAATGCACAATTGTTGTTATCATTTATTTGCACATAAAATTACAGCTTTATCTCCCCACGACATTGTACCAGATTACAACAAACTAAAGCACAGTATGAATAAATGTTCCAAATTATTTAGACAATGTATTTCCACGTTGTGTGGTTGGACGAATAGAATGGCCATCTCGTTTTCCAGACCTAAACCCTTTAGATTATTTTTTTAAATCGAAAGTATAAAATTGTCCGATGTAATCTCATGAACTGCAACAGTAGTGTAGAGAAGGTATTATAAATGTTCAGAAATTAAAATAAAACGACAATTACCATTGGAAAAAAATGTTGATGACGTCATTACTTAAAAAGCATTGCATACATTTTTTTTGTAGGTGTAAATGTTAAAATAGCTTAAAATTTGTACACGTAAACGTTCGTTAACAGAACTGCTTTGCAGAATTTATTTTTACGCCAGAATCGTGCAGTTTCGATGCTTTCGACTAACCCTGTATGATATCAAATTATTAACTCGTTGTTCCACTTAACAAAAATACCACATCCACTACTGCTAATCATAACAATACTTATAATAACTAATCAGCTTGATTATTTTGCCGATAATTAATTGACCAATAAATTATGTCGCATTTACCGTTTCAGCAGCCAAATTTTTGACGTACAAAATTTTATCGCTAATAAATTTCAGCAAAAAACTCATTTGTTATATTTGTTAACTGTAAACATTAAATTAATTTGATAGTTCGACATATTATTTTGAAATAATCCAAATCATGTACCACTCGTGAATTAAAAAATAATAGGGCAATTGTTACGACACGTAACAATTGCCCGATTATTTGCCCGACTTGCGACACGCAAGTCGGCCAACTCGGGTATATTACTAGTCAAAACTAACATTCGATGCTACAGTACGAGTTTACCTAGTTTATTACCGGTTATTTTTTAAATTACCTACAGGGTAACTTAAATATACCACAAAGAACTAAATCTTCAGATATTTTTATAATTTTATAGTCATTGCAGAATTAAATGATGACAAAACGTTCAAATTTTGCTCGATGGCCCATTCTAGGACCTGAAAGAAGTAAAAAGTTTCCCACAAACATGGGTTCAAAAATGCTTCTTTACGGAGTTACAGCCTCGTAAAGATGGTCTTTTTTGTTGATAACTTTCGCAGTAGTTGCATTAAAAGCTTGAAATTTTATATGTAAGCGTTTTCCATTGAGCCTAATATTTTTACTAATTGTTTAGAGTAAATATACAGAGTGTAACAAAAATGGTGA
The DNA here is from genome assembly GCA_958336395.1 of Ctenicera cuprea. NCBI lineage: Eukaryota > Metazoa > Arthropoda > Insecta > Coleoptera > Elateridae > Ctenicera > Ctenicera cuprea. The sequence goes on along the minus strand of OY284495.1, from coordinate 11,291,040 downwards.
GTTGGCTATACATAGACGTATACATTGTACTCATTGAAATGATCAAAAAGTGTACTAGTAAGTGCTACTATTTAACACCAAACAAATAAAAGTATTCAAACCAAAGGCGTCCCAAACTGGAGGGGGGGGGGGGAGAAGATGGGTTGTTTTAATTTATTATTTTTGTATTCTAGGATTTTTTCAGGAAACGGTACTTTTGATTTTTCTTGTACGACGAGCCATTTTCCAGAAGCAATCTATTTAAACATTTTAATTTTTCAGAAGGAAATGAAACTTCTCTTTAATTTTGTAGCTATATATTACCACCATGTTTGTTACACCCTGTGTACAATATAATAATTTGCTTTAAATATTTCATCTTTGCAAATTGTTGATATATAAAATATTATTCTCTATAAAAAAAATAGACAATAAAAAGACCTTGTTAAAAGTCGAAAAATCCTAACAGCTTTCGAAATAGTTGAATATGTATGAAAAATCAAGTTACAATGAACATCTGTTTTTTTTTCAAGGTGACAAAATCGTTTTCATTAACTTTCCGGGTTCTACACATCAAAACAATGTAAAAATGTTCCAATAAATATGGATCCGCAAGCGCTTTGTTACGGAAGTACAGCCTCTGAAAGCAGTAAAAAGTTTCCCACAAACATGGGTTCGAAAATGCTTCTTTACGGAGTTACAGCCTCGTAAAGATGGTCTTTTTTGTTGATAACTTTCGCAGTAGTTGCATTAAAAGCTTGAAATTTTATATGTAAGCGTTTTCCATTGAGCCTAATATTTTTACAAATTGTTTAGAGTAAATATACAGAGTGTAACAAAAATGGTGAGTTGGCTATACATAGACGTATACATTGTACTCATTGAAATGATCAAAAAGTGTACTAGTAAGTGCTACTATTTAACACCAAACAAATAAAAGTATTCAAACCAAAGGCGTCCCAAACTGGAGGGGGGGGGGGAGAAGATGGGTTGTTTTAATTTATTATTTTTGTATTCTAGGATTTTTGCAGGAAACGGTACTTTTGATTTTTCTTGTACGACGAGCCATTTTCCAGAAGAAATCTATTTAAACATTTTAATTTTTCAGAAGGAAATGAAACTTCTCTTTAATTTTGTAGGCACCCTGTGGACAATATTATAATTTGTTCTAAATATTTTATCTTTGCAAATTTTTGACATAAAAAATTTTATTCTCTATAAAAAAATGCATAATAAAAAGACCTTGTTAAAAGTCGAAAAATTCTAACAGCTTTCGAAATAGTTGAATATTTATGAAAAATCAAGTTACCATGAACTTCTGTTTTTTTTTTCAAGATGACAAAATCGTTTTCATTAACTTTCCGGGTTCTACACATCAAAACAATGTAAAAATGTTCCAATAAATATGGATCCGCAAGCGCTTTGTTACGGAAGTACAGCCTCTGAAAGCAGTAAAAAGTTTCCCACAAACATGGGTTCGAAAATGCTTCTTTACGGAGTTACAGCCTGGTGAAGATGGTCTTTTTTGTTGATAACTTGCGCAGTAGTTGCATTAAAAGCTTGAAATTTTATATGTAAGCGTTTTCCATTGAGCCTAATATTTCTACAAATTGTTTAGAGTAAATATACAGAGTGTAACAAAAATGGTGAGCTGGCTATACATAGACGTATACATTGTACTCATTGAAATGATCAAAAAGTGTACTAGTAAGTGCTACTATTTAACACCAAACAAATAAAAGTATTCAAACCAAAAGCGTCCCAAACTGGAGGGGGGGGGGGAGAAGATGGGTTGTTTTAATTTATTATTTTTGTATTCTAGGATTTTTTCAGGAAACGGTACTTTTGATTTTTCTTGTACGACGAGCCATTTTCCAGAAGCAATCTATTTAAACATTTTAATTTTTCAGAAGGAAATGAAACTTCTCTTTAATTTTGTAGGTATATATTACCACCATGTTTGTTACACCCTGTGTACAATATAATAATTCGCTTTAAATATTTTATCTTTGCAAATTGTTGATATATAAAATATTATTCTCTATAAAAAAAATAGACAATAAAAAGACCTTGTTAAAAGTCGAAAAATCCTAACAGCTTTCGAAATAGTTGAATATTTATGAAAAATCAAGTTACAATGAACATCTGTTTTTTTTTCAAGGTGACAAAATCGTTTTCACTAACTTTCCGGGTTCTACATGTTTAAATTTTGCAGTTTTTCAGAAATTTTGATTTCTGAAATCACAAAATTTTCAAAAGTTTCAACATTTGCAACATTGTTACATTTTGAAATATACAAAATTTTCCAGTTTTAATATTTCCAGTTTTTTTTTATAAATTTTGAACATTTTCATTAGTTATTTATAAGTTCTTGCTCTACTCCGTTAAAGTTCATATTTATTAAGTATGAATAAAACACTTTTTACTTCAATACTTATTTATTTTAACCTTTTACGTATTTCGACATGTTTACATGCCATGGTCAAAGGTTATATTAAAAACAATTAGTGTTATAGCAACAATAGAATTTGGTGACTTGATCTTGGTAATCTATGTTTGCAAATGACTTGGTTTTTTATTTCAAGATGTCTAATAGAGGTGAATTTAAGAGATCAATTTGCTCATTTATTATCGGCGCGGCGCCGTGTTTAAATGTTTGTGAATTTCAAACACTTCTAGGATATCTATTTCATTATTAATTTCATTATCATGTTACCACTTAAATATGGTAAATTTAATTTGTACTTTTAATAAACTTTTTTTGTAAAGTTGTTTTTGTAATACAAAGGGGGGCTAGGTGAAAGTCGCAATTATGAAATCTGTACGAATCTGGCGTAAACATTAATTGTACAAAAACAGATCTGGAAAATGCACAATTGTGATTATCACATTTCAGCTTTTTTCTCACAAAATTGAATTGTAAGCAGATAAAGTACCTTTACATAAATGGACGAATGTTCGAAATTACTTGGACAACGTATTTCCACGTCATTGGATTTTGAAAAAGAGATCACTTCGAATGGCCACCTTGTTCTCCAGAACGAAATCTTTTTCTTTTTTTTTCTGTGAGGTAGTTTGAAATTAAAAGTGTAACAAGATAAGTCCCACCGAAACACGAAAAATACCCTCGGAATTGCTACAAAACACGCTAAATATTATTTATGATCGCGGATAGGACACTGTCAAGCATTTGAAGGTGGTGGGAGAATTTGAACATTTCTCATTTTCAACTTTTCAAAATTTAAACGTTTAATCATTTTGTAAAATTTTTAAATGTTTTAAATGATTGTTTTAAAAATATTTAAAAACTTTTTTCAAAATTCAAAATTTACGAAATCCGAATTTTTTTAAACTTTGGAAATCTTCAACGTTTTTAGAATTTATAAAAAGCAGCTTGTTTTGTCGATAACTTTGGCAGTAGTTGCATTAAAAGCTTGAAATTTTATGTGTAAGCGTTTTCCATGCAGCTCAATATTTCTACGAAATTTTTAAAGTAAATATACAGGGTGTAACAGAAATGGTGATCTGGCTATACATAGACGTATTGTACTCACTGAAATGATTAAAAAAGTGCATGTAAGCATGCGGCCTAAAATGCTTATAAAGGGAGTTGGGGCTCCCTGAAAGGGGTGAATAAAATTTAAGTTTCAATTAACATCTCAGACATCCTTTAATATAAAGTAATGAAATTTGGCATACGAATGAGTACTAGTAAGTACTACTTTCTGACTCCATTCAAATAAAATTATTTAAACCAGAGGCGTCCCAAACTGGGGGGAAAAACGCTGGGTCATTTTAATTTATTATTTTTGCAATGTTTGATTTTTTCAGAAATTTAAGTCAGCAATATAATTCTACGTTAAGAAATGCATAAAAATGGTACTCTTGATTTTTTTTTGTACGATTAGCCATTTTCCAGATAAAATCGATTTAAACATTTTTCTTTATTAGAATGAGATAAATCTTATTTTTTTTGTACTACTTTATTAACACCGTGTTTGTTACACCCTGTATATAATATAATACTTTGTTTCTTAATATTTTCTTTGCAATTTTTGACATACATTAAAATACACAATAAAAGAATCCTGTTGAGAGTCAAAAAATCCCAACAGCTTTCGGATAATTGAATTTGTATGAAAAATCAAGTTACCATGAACATATATTTTTTTTAAGATGACTAACTCGTTTCCACTAACTTTCTGGGTTCTACGCACTGTAATTTCCGAATAACACCGTTTTTTCCACAACTTACATTTTTTTCAACCAATAATAAATCGGTCGATGTACGGGAAAAAAACTTGAATATACTGAAAAACGTCTAATTTTTTTATACTTATACCCTTTGGCGTTTTACCTTTCGTTAAATCATAAAAAATGTTTTTGGCATTGAAGTAAATTGCTTTGAATTGTTTCTCCGTATTACTCTATGATTCACTGCTTTTCCTGTGGTCCCAAAAATATTTTCGCTTGCCCGACGATACCCTTAATGTAAAAATAATATATATTTTTACAATTCTCTAACTTTGTTACGTAAATGACGTGCGATATAAAAAGCGTCTACTACTGATATTGGCTCCCCTTAATTTACATTGTCGCGGATGCGGGATTCGAACCTGCAACCGCTCCAATTTATGTTTTAATTTTCTCGTTTAGAGTTTGATTATAAAATTAATCGTTATTGAAAGAAATTGTCGGTAGTCCAAATACCATTACATAATGCCTGTATTATTTATGGCATTTCCCTCGCAGTCCTATAATTAAATGTTAAAGCCGTTTCTGAAAAAATTTAAACAATTTTAAGTGCAAAATAAACGACAGGTAGTAGCTCTCGAGCAATGCGAGATCAACTACCGTTTAAGATCTCCATCTATCTCCAGATTCGTGTTTACATTAGAACGCGTTTAACACCAGAGAGCCTACTTAATAACACCCGAGGAACTCTCGTAAGCGATAGACAAAAAGCTCGTACAATTATATCTCTAATATGTGCGTGACCGGAGGGATTCGAAAAACGAGGAGAGGTTTTTTGTGACCTAGCCAAACAACCTTGGGAAAGAGCTGCTGTAGGTAAAGCATTCATTAAGTTACGGTGTTGTTGCTTTGTAGTTTCTGTACCAAACTACCGTATTTTAGAGCTCGGATATGTGCGAAGAACCTTCGTGCTTCATTAACGAGAGTCGATATCTGCTACCCCAGTGTTACACAATTAATTTTGCCTAAGTGTAATTGATCTAACTTTAACGCGGTCGTTGAAAGGTCACTTTCTGTACCGCTGAAGGACGAACTTGAATTCTCTATCAAAATAAACCATTACGTTAAATTTGAGGATATATATAAAAAGGTATAACGTCGTATATTTTAATAACGTTATGGATCGAGGATGTTTCCTAAACCGCAAAAAATCCTAGTCTAGACAATTTAGACAACTTAAAATTATAGGACTGATAAGGAAGTTTCCATCCTCAGCGCTGACTGAGAACTAAATGCATAATTTAATAAGCTTGCGGTTGTTGGTAAGTACAGCGTGACATCAACAACATCAAGAACTAAAACGATAACTTGCTATGACTCACCACCGCCCGCGCAGAAGATGCGCACGTCATTATATTTAAATTAGGGGAACCCGTGGGCTGTGCAACACACTCTTTTTTTTTTTTTCTGAAGCTAATTAAGTAGCTAGTGTACCCAACCGCGGATCGATGCTGTTGCTGCTGCTATGATTATATAACCCAAACAGCGTGCGGCGGTTTTTATGCTTTTCAAAAAATTCACGTAGAGCGTAGTCCACGGGTACAGTTATTTCTTTCCCAAACGCGAGGTGGTAGTGTAAACGCAGCAGTTTGTTCCAGGCGCGTTTGCTATTGTAGCTTTCGATAATTGGCTCGTTTTATTTTTGTTATTTCTTAGCCTATGTATTTTTAAACATACGCGTAACCTCGTCCGCTCACAATAAACAAAATTTAATTGGTTTATTCCATTTCGTAGCTAAACCTGAGGTGGTCGTATTTATTTTACAAATGTAAGCGCGAAGATCGTCTGCAATGTAATTGTTCATAATCTGTTTGTCCAATTACTGCTTTTACTTGTACATATTTCCTAACTTAATATACAGCTTAGCGACTTTCGCGGCACTGTTTAATAAAACGCAACATAAATACGTAATGCAGTTGCATTGGGGTCCAAGATTAAAGAGCCTGAGTTAGATACAAACAAATTGTAGAATTCCAAATTTGCTTATCGGTAGCGAAAACTGTAGCGCTCTACTGTACACAAAAATTGGGCCCTATAAGGCGGACGCTTCAATATGTGGGTTCTCGTAGCAAGCGCCCCTTACCACTAAAAATTGAGGCAGGGGGAAGGATCCGGATTTAATATATGGATAGATTGCAAGTCAATAAATCCAAACATGATAAATATGCATTTATTTAGACTTTCAAATAAATCCCAATTCCAATGTAATTTAATTTTAGTCCAATTTTAAACTTAAAGTTAGAACTTTAAGTTAAATTTTAAGTCAATAAATGCAAATATGGCAAAACTTTATTTTGCTGCATCGGTTTACGTTTTCAGACCCGTATATGCAATAAATTTAAAACTGAAAATAACTGAAGTATAGCTTTTTAAGCCCCAATCCAAATATAATTAATTTCGGTCCAATTTAAAACCAGCAGTATTAGCTTGAAAGAAAATTTCAAGTCAATAACTCCAAACATGGCAAAAGTTTGTTTGTGCCGCAATCGGTTTAGATTTTCACACAATCCAAACAATACAAAAGATATTATCTGTTGCATCAAAATAGATATTGAAATCTTTATTCGAAAGTAATTAGTTTAAATCTAATTAGAACCTTAAACTGAAATTTTTAAAATTAAATTTTAAGTAAATAAAACCTAATATGGCTGCATTAATTTAGACGCTTAGAGGCGCTGCATAACTCCCCACCACAGCGTTGAAGCAACTGAATGTGTTTGCAGTCGGAAGGGAATTACTGAAAAAAAACGGCCCCGCACGCAGGCACCCGAAGGTCAGTGCCTTTAATATATAGAGATAGAGATATCACACCAATATGATAGACATTTGTTAAGGTAACAAAATAAAGACTACAAATCAAGTTTGCTGGTGTTAAACAATAAACTAAATTTAATTTAGAAACAATGGTATTGTTTTTTAAGAACAAATGCCTGATGCAAAATAGTTTCTTAGACTGTTTCAATTTTATGACGATGTCTTGTAAGTTTCCATTCTCAGCGGTAAGTAAAATCTGAATGGTAAGTTTAATAAACTCGTCTTGTCTTGTCGCGTATTACAACGCGCGCGACGTTACAAAGTCAACGTCTAAAACGATAATTCATTATGATTCATCACTGCAAAGAAAATGCTCACGTCATCATATTGAACTGAAACGCCAACGCTAGTGTTGATCGCCAGTAAGGCGTTTTGCTTGTCTGAAATGTGAAATTACATTTTTATTGCAGCACAATAAAGGCATTAAATTAAAATTGCTGATGTAGAAAATGAAACTAGCTTTATTTCTTTTAATAACAGCTTTTATATGGAGAATGTTTTCGTAGGCGGTAAAAAAAGATTCTCTTCTAAAATAATTTAAGCAGTTTGAATTTCAGACAACGTAAATAACTGTGCAGAAAGTTCCCTAATTTAAAAAATTGTGAATTTGTTTATCTACCATTAACGGCTGAATGGCGGTAAAATGCTTAATTAGTAAATCATAATAATAATGGTAATACCACGACCGGTGAGCCTTTTTGTTGGCTTTTATAGAAATTGAAACTACATTTTCCATGAAAGCAAAACAAAGGTTTGAATGGTAATTAATAGTATTTCCGATTTATTTCAGCGTAATTTTGTTTTAATATTACCGAATACTGCTGCGTATTGCCGAGTATTGCAGAATATTGCCGAGTATTGCCGAGTGTTTTCGAGTTCGCAAAGCATTGATAAATATTGCAACGCATTGTCGAGTATTGCACAGTGCCCAACATTACCCAGTATTGCCAAGATTGCGTAAAAGTATTGCGGACAGTAGCAGATATAGACAACTAGAATTATTAAAAATAAGGACCAAAGCAATAACGCATTGTGACTCAGATGCTCACGTCAACTTATTGAAGTAAAGTACCAAGCTTGTATGGTAGCGTTTTCGTTTGGCTAATTTACATTTTTTATAGTAACAAACCAAAGGCATTAACAAGGATCTCTCACTATCCCAAAAAATTGTACAAATTTTGCCGAAATTATAGTTATTGATGGTATTGCCGATTTATTGCTACCAACATTGTTTAAATATTGTCCAATATAGCTGCGCAATACAAAGTATTGCTTATTATTACAGAGTATTGCTTAGAGTTGCCAACTAGTGCAGAGTATTACCGAGTGCCAAGCATTGCCTTGTATTGCCGGGATTGCCTATAAATATTGCACCCAGTGGAAAATTTAGACGCTTTGAGTTTTAAGAAAGTAATCAAGAATCAAATCCAAACCTCTTTATGATTCATCACTGAATAGCACATGCTCACGTCAGCATATTGAACTACAGCACAAAAATAGATCGTAATTGTTCATGGTCGGCATTCCTGTTTGTTGTTGTTGTGATTCATATTATTGCCGATTTATTGCTGCGCAATGTTGTTCACATATTGACGCATAGTGCTGCGGGTTGTGGAGCATTGCTGAGTATTGCCGAGTATCGCAGAATATTACCGAGTACCATATATTGCCTAGTATTGCCGAGAATGTGTACAAATATTGCGGCCAGTGGGAGGTTTACACAACTTAAATTTTAAGAAAACAGTCTTAAACCAAAGCAATAACTTGTCATGAATCATCACTGTATGTGTTGTATGTGTAAAACTAAATAGTGGCTGTTGTAATTGATGGTATTTCCAAATTATTGCTGCGTAACTTTGTTTGAACATGGCCGAATACCGCTGAGTAGTGTCGACTATTGGTGAGTATAGCAAAATATTGCCACGCATTGCAAAGTATTGCCAAGTATTGCAAAATATTACCAAGTACTGCATATTGCAGAATATAGATATTATAGAGTATTGCAGAGAGCCAAATACTGGCAAGTACTGGCGGGATTGTGTACAAGTATTGTACACAACTTCAATTTTAAGAAAACAGTCAAAAACCAAAACTGTTGTCATTGATGAATTGCCAATTTATTGCTGGTCAATTTTGCTTAAACATGACCGAATACTGCTGCGTATTATCGAGTATTGGCGAGTGTTGTCAAGTATTGCCGAGTATTGCAAAATATGCCAAGCATTGCAAACTATTGCCGAATATTGTCAAATATTATAGAGTATTGCACAGCACTAAATATTGCCCAGTACTTCCGAGACTGTGTACAAGTATTTCATACAGTAGGAGATTTATACAGCATGGACTTTAAGAAACAAGTCGAGAACCAAAGCAATGACTTGTCACTGGTAGCAGATACTTACGTCACCAAATTGAACTAAAGCACCAAAAATAAATCTTAACTATTGTAATTGATAGTATCGCCGATTCATTGATTTGGAATTTTGTTGGTACATGGACGAATACTGTTGCGTATTGCCATGTATTTCCATATTGCCGAGTATTGTCGTATGTTGCAGAGCGCTAACCATTGCCTAGTACTCTCTAAATTGTGCACAACTATTGCGCACAGTGTAGGACTTAGATAACTTAAATTTTAAGAAAGAAGTTGTAAGACTAATGCCATAACTTGTCATGACTCATCAGTGTGTAGCAAATGCGCACGTTCATGGTCAGCATGGCTGTTTAATACTTCTTGTGCACAGTGAAACCGTATTTTCCATGGAAGCAAAACACAGGCATTAACGAAGTGTTTCCCATTAGCCCAAAAATTGTACTAGTATTGCCGAAATTACAGTTAGTGCCTGTATTGTCGATTTATTTCTACATATCTAATTTTAATAGTTCTGAATACCACTGCCTATTTCCGAGTATTGCCGAGTATTTCAGAGTAAAGCGGAGCATTCCCGAGTATTGCAAAATATTGTCGAGTTTTGCTGAATATTGTCAAATACTGCCAAGTGCCTAATTTTTACCTAGTTCTGATATTGCCGAGACAGCGTGCAAGTATTGCGGAGAGTGAATTAATTTAGACAGCGTGAATTTGAACGAAGTCGAGAATTACAGCACTAATTTAATATGATTTAACACTGCACAGCAAACGATCACGTTATCGCCTTGTATCGAAACAAAACTTCTTAAACGATTCATGACGATTGAGGCTTTGTGATACTCTGTCTGTCAGATAACATTTCATTTTCTATGGTAGAAAAATAAAGCTATTAAATTAAATGTGCTAATATAAAGTGAGAGAGATGAACAATCTTCATATATAATTCTTTAATAACATCCTGGAACGTTTAGGGCCATCAAACGTTGAATGGGACCGTTCTTATAAATCTAGACGGCCTACACCCCTAAGGGGTGAATATTTACAAGACTGCTTAGGTTAGGGAAGCGGCGATGAACGCGAGCTCAGCTTGCGAATGCTTCCAAGCCAAGACCGTTTACACCCAATATTTGAGATCATCCCTGCCGTATAGTGAGATTATCTTGAGTCAGTGGTGGCAAAAATGCCTTTTAAAGCCTTTTCCTATGGATTATAGCACTCTATTCGATGTCTAATATAGCCCAAAATAAATATATGCGGACGCCATTCAGGCCCAGACATTATGGGGGCTCGAAGAATTTAATTATCGCCCCAAAATCGCACACTGGGCTTTGGTCGTTTTAAAAGATAAACACTGTAACAACAACCACAACGGGGGCAAGAAAGAGAACTTTATATCGTGCGCATAATTTCTTATAGTTTAGCACCCTATTTTTAACGAGATTCTCCCCCACAAAATCTGACACAGCATATAAAAATGTTATTGCATTTAGCAAAACCAATTTATGAATCCGAGCCCCTGTTTCCTGGTTTTTATTTTCATGACATCGCTCATCTTGCCTTGATATATTAGACCTAGGGTTATAACGAAATGGTGTCGTGGCAAAATGCCGAAAAACCTCTTAAAACTTCTGCATTATGAAAAGTGGAAAGGTTAAATAGCACCACAAACCTAAAACGATTTCACGTGGGTGTGAAAATTGTACATTGAAGCAAAAATTGAGAAATTCCAAGGAGAAATAAAAATAAAGAAAACAGTCTTTTTGCAGATCTTCATGAAATTAGAATAATGTAGTTAAACTTTCTCGTCTACTATTAGAAAATTGCCAACAAAAGATGTATTTTAAGGCGTTATGAAACAATTAGGGTCAAAGCCCTAAAAATTGACTATTGGTACTTCAACATAATTGAATTAATTAATTAATTACCTTGACATAAGTTTAAAAAATATTGCTTTTGCAGTATAAATACCAATTTTCTTCAATCAGTTGATTTCTTCATTTTCCATTTAATTTCCCAATTCTTTTAACAATCAAAAAACTTTGACAAAAGAAGCTAAATATGTTCAAAATATCTTCTTGATACTTATAATAGTACTGAAATGTATAAAGAATTTATGTAGTCAACTAGCAACCGGAGGCTTTTGGCAACCTTCAATCAGTTGAGGAGTTTTTCTATTTTCCATTTCTTCTCTCAACTCTTGTCATAATCGACATAAAAGTTTTAGAAAAGGTGTTCAAAATATGTTTTTGATACTTACTATAGTAGTGAAATTTATCGACTATGTATGTACTCAACTAGCAACTGGTGGCTTTCGGCAATTTTCATTTTCCATTTTTTCTGTCAACTCTTCTCATAGTCGACCAAAAAATGTTATAAAACATGTTTAAAATGTGTTTTTAAACTTACGAAAGTAGTGAAATTTATCGTCTATTTATGTGGTCAACTAGCAACCCGAGGCTTTCGGCGATCTTCAATCAGTTGATAAGGTTCTTTTATTTTCCATTTCTTCCCTCTTGTCATAATCGACAAAAGAATGTTGAGAAAATGTGTTCTAAATGTGCTTGCGATACTTACGATAATAATGAAATTTATCGACTATATATTTAGTCAACTAGCAACTGGAAGCTTTTAGCAATCTTCAACTAGTTGATTTTTTTAAATTTTCCATTTCTTCCCAGCTTTTCGATACTAACGATAGTTAGTGAAATGTATCGACTATTTATGTAGTCAATTAGCAACCGGAGGCTTTCGGCAATCTTCCATTAGTTGATTAATTTTTCTATTTTCCATTTCTTCTCTCAACTGTTGTCATAATCGGCAAAAAATCTATCAACAACGGTTGAAAAAAGATGTTCAAAATGTGTTTTTGATACTTATATTCGTAGTGAATTTTATGTAGTCAGCTAGCAACTTAGGTCTTGCGGCAATCTTCAGTCAGTTGATTATTCTTTTTATATTTTAATTCTTTTTTTAATTGTTTTCATAATCGGCAATAAATTGATCAAAAACTGTTAAAAAAAAGATGTTCAAAATGTGTTTTTAATACTTATAATGGTAGTGAATTTTATGTAGTCAGCTAGCAACTTAAGTCTTGCGGCAATCTTCAATCAGTTGATTATTTTTCTTATTTTCTAATTCTTCTCCCAACTGTTGTCATGATCGACACAAAATGTATCAAAAACTGTTGAAAAAAGATGTTTAAAATGTGGTTTTGATATTTATAATCGTATTTAATTTTATGTAGTCAGTTAGCAACTTAGGTCTTGCGGCAATTTTCAGTCAGTTGATTATTTTCTTATATTCTAATTCTGTTCTCAACTGTTGTCATAATCGGCAAAAAATTTATCAAAAACGGTTGAAAAAAGATGTTCAAAATGTGTTTTTGATACTTATAATTGTAGTGAATTTTATGTAGTCAGCTAGCAACTTAGGTCTTGCGGCAATTTTCATTCAGTTGATTATTTTCCTTATTTTCTAATTCTTTTCTCTACTGTTGTTATAATCGGCAAAAATCTATCAAAAACTGTTGGAAAAAGATGTTCAAAATGTGTTTTTGATATTTATAATTGTAGTGAATTTTATGTAGTCAGCTAGCAACTTAAGTCTTGCGGCAATCTTCAATCAGTTGATTATTTTTCTCATTTTCTAATTCTTCTCCCAACTGTTGTCATGATCGACACAAAATGTATCAAAAACTGTTGAAAAAAGATGTTTAAAATGTGGTTTTGATATTTATAATCGTATTTAATTTTATGTAGTCAGTTAGCAACTTAGGTCTTGCGGCAATTTTCAGTCAGTTGATTATTTTCTTATATTCTAATTCTGTTCTCAACTGTTATCATAATCGGCAAAAAATTTATCAAAAACGGTTGAAAAAAGATGTTCAAAATGTGTTTTTGATACTTATAATTGTAGTGAATTTTATGTAGTCAGCTAGCAACTTAGGTCTTGCGGCAATTTTCATTCAGTTGATTATTTTCCTTATTTTCTAATTCTTTTCTCTACTGTTGTCATAATCGGCAAAAATCTATCAAAAACTGTTGGAAAAAGATGTTCAAAATGTGTTTTTGATATTTATAATTGTAGTGAATTTTATGTAGTCAGCTAGCAACTTAAGTCTTGCGGCAATCTTCAATCAGTTGATTATTTTTCTTATTTTCTAATTCTTCTCCCAACTGTTGTCATGATCGACACAAAATGTATCAAAAACTGTTGAAAAAAGATGTTTAAAATGTGGTTTTGATATTTATAATCGTATTTAATTTTATGTAGTCAGTTAGCAACTTAGGTCTTGCGGCAATTTTCAGTCAGTTGATTATTTTCTTATATTCTAATTCTGTTCTCAACTGTTGTCATAATCGGCAAAAAATTTATCAAAAACGGTTGAAAAAAGATGTTCAAAATGTGTTTTTGATATTTATACTTGTAGTGAATTTTATGTAGTCAGCTAGCAACTTGGGCCTTGCGGTAATCTTCAGTAGAATATTTTTCTTATTTTCTAATTTTTCTCTCAACTGTTATCATAATCGGCAAAAAATTTATCAAAAACGGTTGAAAAAAGATGTTCAAAATGTGTTTTTGATACTTATAATTGTAGTGAATTTTATGTAGTCAGCTAGCAACTTAGGTCTTGCGGCAATTTTCATTCAGTTGATTATTTTCCTTATTTTCTAATTCTTTTCTCTACTGTTGTCATAATCGGCAAAAATCTATCAAAAACTGTTGGAAAAAGATGTTCAAAATGTGTTTTTGATATTTATAATTGTAGTGAATTTTATGTAGTCAGCTAGCAACTTAGGTCTTGCGGCAATCTTCAGTCAGTTGGTTAGTTTTCTTATATTCTAATTCTTCTCTCAACTGTTGTCATAATCGGCAAAAAATGTATCAAAAACTGTTGAAAACAGATGTTCAAAGTGTGTTTTTGATACTTATAATCGTAGTACATTTTATGTATCAGGTAGCAACTTGGGGCTTGCGGCTATTTTCAATCAGTTGATTATTTTTCTTATTTTCTAATTTTTCTCTCAACAGTTGTAATAATTGACCAAAAAACGTTAAAAAAATGTATGTAATTTGTTCTCGATATAATCGGGACATTACTATTTATTTAGTTTAATTTCAGCTCTCAACTCGTGCCAAAATGAACCGAAAATGTTGAAAAAAGATTTTAAAAACAAATTGTTAATACTTACAATAAAAGTAAAGTTTATCGACTATAGTACAAATATAAGTAACAGTAAACTAGCAACTAGCGGCTTTCGACAATATTCCATTAGTAGATTAGATTTTTTCTTTTCTATATCGTTTCCCATCTCTTATCACAATGTAGCAAAAACTTTAAGCAAAAACATTGGAAAGGATGGTAAAAATATGTTTTTTATAATCATAATAGAAGTTACCGTTTATATATGCAAGAAACTAGCAACCAGTGGTTTTCGGCAATATTCAATCAGTTGATTTGCGTTTTCTCTTTTTTTATTTTTTTTGTTTTCTCAACCATTATCATAATCAGTCAAAATGTTAGAAAAAGACGTTCAATATGGGTGTTTAAAATAATATGTTTTAATAGTTATGATAATAGGTAAGGTTATGGACATTTTATTGTAGTAAACTAGCAACCAGTGGCTTTCGACAATATTCAATCAGTAAATTATTTTTTTCTTATATTTTATACAACCTCTGAACCATATTGCCCTGTCAAAATACAGTGTTAATTTTTTTTATGACAGCAAAATTTTTTGGTTAATAACACAATAAAACGCAACTGCTTTTTTTAGATATATTTCCCATTATATTCTGAACTTTTCTCATGTTCAACCAAAAAAAGTGGAAACAGACGCAAAAATATATTCGTGGCTCTTATGACAGTACTGGGCAATATTTTATTTATAAAGTAAACTAGAAGTGAGACACACAGAAGGTGGAACAAGGAGGCACAACAATGGAGACCCTACCTGAAAAAAAGAACAGGGTCCGCGGATTAGCTCAAAAAAAAGAAGTAAACTAGCAACAGGTGGCTTTCGGCAATCTTCCACCAATAGATTGTTTTTCTTCTATCCTATTATTTCCGTTAACCCCATTGCCTTACTAAAATATGTAATGAATATTAATCATAACAGTAAAAGCTATTGCCTATTAATAGAATAAACTAGCAGTCCGTGACCTTCGGCGATATTTAAAGGATAAATGTATTATTTTTTCTATTTTTATTGCCTAATTCAAAATTTTATTTTGTTAAAATTGCATGTTTTGTTGATATTAAGGTTTGATGTGCTGACGTTCTGCTCAACTAATTTATGGCAAAATTAAATTCCTAAGGTCAACAATTTTGCGTCATTAACAGCAATAAAATGACTTACAAGCCTAATAATTTAAATCATATCAATCAATATAAATCAAGGCATTTTACAATGTCAGGCTGCACGATCAAGAAGTAATGAAACTTAATCCATTTAATCAGCCTATTCGATTAAGAAATAATTTCAAGACTTAAAATCCTGTCAGCTACCAACACAAAACAGGACGCTGCAGATTCGATGACCGATGAAGAGAAACACTTTTTCATAATTATACACAGAAATTCCATCTGTCTCACTTGCACCAAATTAAATCCGTTCATATTTCCTGCTGGAGTTATCAAAAGTGAACAAAAATATATAGCAGGTCTGCGGTTCTCGCGGTTGCAAACTGGTTGCAACGGTGATGGAATCAAGAGTACTGGCATAACCTGATCTAGATTTTTACGTGGATCTCGTCAATTATAACTCGCTCTGATTAGAGGAACTGGATGGGATTTTTTGATTTAATACTTGCGATATGGATGCAACTTTTGTCGTTTTTTATTGTAAATTAGTGGGAGTTGCGAAAAGGATGAACTTCTTTAATTTCGAATCGGAAACTGAGAAACTCGTTAATGAAAAACGGCACTTTTCGCAATAGCAGCAGCAGAAGCAGCATTTGTATCTATCAATTGCTTGATTAATAGAAGAATATGATAGTAATTAGCTTCCCATTGTTAAATTATAGTTCAGGCGTGTTTCGATTTAAAGAAGCAGATAAATCAGTTTGATTTAGGTTGCCTATAATTTAAAATCGAAGTTTGAATAATTAAATTTTTCGGCATTAACAAATACCTTTATAATAACGTGTGATTTAAGATCACAACGCGTTCGAAATACTTTTGAAATGGTAAAACTAAAAACGCGAGACTTGTAAATTGCGCTGCCTTAAAAGGATTCTTAATAGAAATAATGGTTGGATGTTTTATATTAAAATTGTGATAAAAGTATGTGGTAAACTTGCAAACCCGTCTATTAATTGCGAATTCTTTAATGGTTGTTTTAATAAGCGACGGCTTCTGTGTATCTACTTCCTAAAGTGTAAACACTTTGATGTACTCATCGCTTATACGGACAGCATAATATTAAATGTTATGAAGCTAGAATACTTTAAAATATTCCGTTAATTGAAAATAAAATTCTGATTTACGGAGAATTGCGGATTTTGAAGTTCGTGCTTTGAATTCTGACTTTTCAATTTTGGTGGCCGAACTTAGAGACTTCAACTTTGAAATTTTAAAAACTCTAAGTAGGTATTAATTTTAAATATTATTTCAAAAATTCTAATTTAGAAGCTTGCAAAATTTTTAAAATTTTTGAAAACTAGAAACTGAACATTTTGGAGCAACGGGTGTATGCGAGGAAGATTCCGTAGCGGTTGCCTGACAGCTTTTTTAAAGCACGTCAATGAATTCTTTATAAAAAGTTTTGTTTTCAATCGTTTATTTCACAGACGCAAACCTGAATTAAAAAAGCAGTGGCGTAGTTACGGGCCCGCGAGGCCTGCAGCCGCGGGGGTGCCCGAACATTCTATGGCGTTTTGGAAGTTCCAAACTTCCACATCATTTCTTTTTTTATGTATAAGTTTCTTAAGGGCGACTTGACAATAACGGTGCGGGGGCTTCACAAATTGTAGTTACACCACTGTAAAAAAGGCTGATTAATAGCTTGTAAGAGTACTTTACTAATTACCAATTGTATTATTTATGTTTTAATAAACGATATTATTATTATTATTTATATTATTATTATTATTACTACTATTATTATTATTATCATCATCAAAGGTATCGAAAGTATAAGCAGTGTCGAAACATCAAAGTATCGAAGTATTGTAAGTATTCAAGTACCAACAATATCAAAAATATCGAAAGTATCAAAAGTATGGAAAGTAGTAAAAATATGGAAATATCGAATGTATGAAAGTACCAAAAGTTTTTACTACTTCTATAAATCTATGGCGCTATTTAAACAGATAAAGTTGGCGTTTAGTTCAGTCATTACGTCGAAAAAAATCATTACATGTGGAAATAACTTAGGAATTGTTTTTTTTGCGTAATCGTTTTATTTTGGCATCAAAATAATGGCTCTAAGTTTTCGATTTTGGCAGAGACCTGCAACGTTTTTAGATTTTAAGAAATATGTGAAAAAAAATCAGTTTTTTTCAAAATAGCTGATTTCCCCTGAACCCACTCTTAATAGCAGTCCTGAAATAAATAAAAGTACATAAAATTTCCTACAAAACTAAAAAAAAAGTAATGTTCTAGTGTAAACAGTGCAGCGCAATTCTCTGTAAATTAAAAAAAAAAAACATTTCTCTAAGCGTCTAACCTTAACAGGTCCAAAATTATGACCTTCTCAAGTTGACTATTTTGATGCTTTTTTGGTGGAATTTTGCATAGCTCAAGTTTTTTGCAAATATCTCACTTCCAGTGCACTCAATATCAAAAGTCGTTTGAAAATAAATGAAAGTTTATAAAATTACCTACAAAACTAAAAGGAAACATAATGTCTTAGCTTAAATAGTTTCCGAGGTATGGCTTCTTAAAACTTACCAGGGCCAGCGGGTCGGGTCGCTTAGTGATTAGAGCCTCGGGCTTTAGAGCTAGACCGGTGAATAGCGCTAAGTGCGCTGAGTCCCAGGTAAGAGGGACTTGAATCATGGAATTGTGCTCATGCACGGACCCTTGATTGTTTAAAAGTTTTTTGGTTAAAAATACAAAAGAGGGCAAACTTCTAATAAATGTTGTATACTTTCTTTCCAGTAATAAGAGATTTTCCAGTGGGATGCCCTGGAAACGAGGAATTTCGAAAAAACTTCATATGGGTTAAGTGGAAGAACATGGGGAGAATTTAATTCTTCCAATGAACTTTGCCCCTGGGGCATTTTAACACATACAATATAAATATTTATTGTATTTTGTGATTGACCCCAATAAAGTCATTTATTATTATTATTATTATATACATATGTCAAAAAAGAATCAAAATGGTCAACTTTGGAATGTCATAACTTCAGACCTATTAAGGTTAGAAAAATGTTCTTTCTTTAGATTTACAGAGAATTGAGTCTACTTTCACTTCTTTGTAGACCACTTTTGTGTAAGATAATCAGAAAATAAACAATTTCATAAAATCTGAATAGTACGTTTTTGGCCAACAGTCACGAAAAAAGGCTCAACTTTGAGAATATCTCGGAAACTGTTTGAGCTACCACAATATGTTTTTTTTTAGTTTTGTAGAGAATTTTAAATACTTCGATTTGTCTAAAAACTACTATTGAGAGTGGGTACACTGGAACGAGCCCTGTTTAAAAAAACTGACTTTTTGTACCTTTTTCTTAAAGTCTAGAAGGGTTGCAGGGATCGGGAGATTTTAAAAACGTAGACCTTTTATTGATCTTCCAATAAAGAGTTTAAGCAAAAAAACATTCCTGAGTTATTTTCAGATCTTTATACGTGATGGCTAGAATAGTTGGTTTTGACGAAATGTTTTGAAAAATTAAAGATGCTATCTTTAATAATAATTAAGATTTTAGATGGAACCGTCAAAGTCAAAATAGATCACCCGATGTAATATTTTTCCAATTTAATTGTACCTCCTTTTCTGAAGAGGATAAAGCTAACTTTTCTGATTGCAAAAATTTGACAGATTTGCTAGATAAATTCGATACTGCTATACATTTAATGTTTCCATACTTTTGATACTTTCAATACTGTGGTGCTTTTCATATTTTCAATACATCAATATTTTCGATACTTTTATTATTCTCGATACTTTCGATAGATTTGATACTTTAATACATTCGATGTTTCCATACTTTCGATACTTTGATACTTTTAATACTTAAATGCTTTCCATTTTTTGATACATCAATATTTTCGATATTATCATTACTGTCGATACTGTCGATACTTTCGATACTTTTGATACTTTAATATATTCGATATTTCCATACTTTCAATACTTTGATACTTTTAATACTTTGATGCTTTCCATATTTTCGATACATCAATATTTTAGATACTTTCAATACTGTCAATACTTTTGATATTTTTGATACTTCGATACATTCGGTATTTCCATACTTTCGATACTTTGATACTGTCGATACATACAATACTTTCATGCTTTCCATATTTTCGATACATCAATATTTTAGATACTTTCAATACTGCCAATACTTTCGATATTTTTGATACTTCGATACATTCGTTATTTCCATACGTTCGATACATTCAATACTTTGATGCTTTCCATATTTTTGATATATCAATATTTTAGATACTTTCAATACTTTTGATATTTTTGATACTTCGATACATTCGATATTTCTATACTTTCAATACTTTGATTTTTTCGATACATTCAATACTTTGATGCTTTCCATATTTTCGATACGTCGCGTCGACAGTTTCAATATTTTCAATACTGTAGATTATTTCGATACTTTTGATACTTTGATACTTTCGATATTTTTGATACTTTTAACACTTCAATACTTTTAGATACTGCTATCGACGCTCGATATCAATACTTTGCCCAGACCTAATTGTTACTTGTTACAGAATAGGAAGTGTCATAAAACTCTTAAGCAGTGTTATTACGTTAATTTTTCAGCAGTGCTTATACTAATCTACCTTAAAAAAGACAAAGCTCAAAAAATATGCATGGGGATTAGCGTTAAAATTTGTTACAGTTATTAAATATAAATCAGAATGATTTTTATATTAGCTTGATGTAATTTTTTGCGATAGGAAAATTTTCCAGACAATTTACAGGAAAATTTACCTATTTAATATTTTCCGGAAAACACTACTTGCCTAATCTCTAATACATGTTATTTTGTTAAAATCGTGAAAACTAAATTTGCACAGAAAGTAATGAGGTTAAGTGAAAAGCCAAAAATCATATCTAAATTTCCCTGAACTAAAATTTCAAGTCTTTAATAGTCTTTTTGTAACATTTAAAATATTTTCACTAAATTTGCCTAAATTTTACGAAAAAATTCCCCATTCAATTTGAAATTTTAGTCTCAAACTGCAGCCTCCGGTTTCAAATTATAAATTTGAAGTTAAAATTTAGAATTTTGATTTTTAAAATGCAAATTTTAAGTTTCTAATATTTCGATCCAAAATTTAACTTCAGAATTTGTAGTTCAGATTTGAACTCAGTTTTCGTATTTTGTATTTTAGACTTCAGGTTTCCTATTTACCAATTCAGCCGTCAAATTTTGTATTCCAGATTGCAGGTTTCTTATTTCGGAGTTTAGATTTCATATTTCATATTTTCAGATAGACTTCAGGTGTCAGATTTTAGACTTCAGGTTTCGTATTTCAAATTTCGGGGATTTCAGGTTTCATACTTTAGGTTTCTTATTTCGGATTTTTAAATTACAAATTTCAGATCAGGTTTCGTATTTTGGATTTCAGATTTGAAATTTCGGATTTGAGACGTCAGATTATCTATTCTAGATTGCTGGTATTAGATTTTCGATTTCAGGTTTTAGATATCAGGTTTCGTATTTAGGATTTCAGGTTTTTTATTCACGGAGTTCGTTTACTGGACTCATATTTCAGATCAGCGTTCATATTTCAAATTTCAGACGTTAGGTTTCATATCTGCAATTGCAATCGTCAGGTTTTATATTCTAGACTGCAGGTTTCTTATTTCTGACCTTAGATTTCAAATTTCATATTTCAGATTTTCAGGTTTCGTATTTCACATTTCGGGTTTCAGGTTCCTTAGTTCGCGTTTCAGGTATCCTTCTTTCTGGTCTTTAACTTCAGAATTCATATTTCACATTTCAGATCAGCTTTAGTATTTTACATCTCAGTATTTGGGTTTTATACTTGCTAATTCAAACTTCAGATTTTGTGTTCTAGATTACAGGTTTCTTGTTTCTGATTTCAGACATACAAATTATGTATATAAGTTTGTTTGTTGAAATCGTGACAATTAAATATGCACAAGAAGTAATCAGGTTAATTAAGTGAACAACCAAAAATCATATCTAAAATTCTCTGAACTTAAATTTAAATTTTTTATTAGTGTTTTTGTAACATTTAAAATATTTTCAGTGAATTTTCTTAGAATTTATTTATAATTTGACCGAAAAATCCCCCATTCAGTTTGAAATTTGTCTCAAACTGCAGCCTCCGGTTTCAGATTATACATTTGGAGTTAAAATTTAGAATCTAGGTTTTTAAAATGCGAATTTTATGTTTCTGATTTTTCGATCCAAAATTTCAATTTTTTTATTTGAAGACGAATTGCCACATTTTATAGTTTTTGAGCTTAATTTATTCGTCCTGTAAATCATACATAAAATTTTCCAATCGTTATTTTTTAATTTAAGTATTTTATCTGCACAGATTTGTGCCAAAAACTGCATTAAACCATTTGGCACATTTATTGAAGTACTTAAAGATAAAGAAAGAACGACCGCAAATCGGCTGCCGGTGCAATATAAATTAGATAACGCGATTCGAAACTGCAAGCCGGGCTTATAAACGGTCTCGAATGCAGTTTTATTAAAAGTGTAATTCTTCCAAGATAGCCGCAGGAATTCGCTGATCTCAAGTCGGCAACGGTATCGCTCGATCAACAAAAGCTCTCAGTGTGTGCACCATTGAAAATTGAATGTATAAGGCTAATTGTTCAGGTACCGATATAATCACCGCGACCAAACGCTAAATCATTCTGTCGCTCCAAAAAGGAAAAAAAAGCAAAGAAAAGAATTAATATTCAATACGAGAACTGTTATGACTACCGAATCACGACTACTGCGAAGTAACTCGTGTAAGCTACCCGATGTTTAGATTTCAGATAAAGTTTTTTACATGTGGGTGTACCTGTTTTCCTTCAATGGTAGAAAAAAAATCCCTGTAATTTAAGTGTGGTGCTTCTCACATTCGAACACGGATTTTTACTGACAGGAGGGCAGATAAAAGTTAGATTAAGTCGTTTTTGGAATTCTCAAAGTGACAACGCCTTCGTATATGCCAGTAATTTCGTACAAATAAACAACTTCCTCTTCATTGCGAGCATTAACCCACGAGATATGGAAGTTTGTGACGTCATCGGGTCGAATCTATTTTTTTTTGTATTTTGCTGTAATTAGAGCTGCAGCAGACTTCCATTATTTTCACCTGTGCTTCGAACTTTCGAAATGCAATTCATCAGGAAAGTTTCCTATTGGATAACTTTGAACTGTAGCTAGCCCACGTATTCGATGAATAACCACAACTTTATAATATGCACGTGCTTGGTGAGCAACGGCCCATATTGTTTACATTCCCCTCAATTTTCCAATTAAGGAAATGGGGATGCTTAATTCGTTTTGATTGGTTTCAATATGGAAGAGTCAAATGTCAAGTTACTTCTACTTAAACTCGTTTTACACAACATTGCGAAACTGTTTGAGCGATGCGCTATCAAATAATT
Source organism: Ctenicera cuprea (assembly GCA_958336395.1). Lineage (NCBI taxonomy): Eukaryota > Metazoa > Arthropoda > Insecta > Coleoptera > Elateridae > Ctenicera > Ctenicera cuprea. Next base: position 11,267,838 of record OY284495.1, on the reverse strand, counting down.
TTGGAAAATATTCGATGAGCATAAAATTTAAAATAAGAAAAATAATAATATTTACAATTTTAATAAATAGGGAGTTGTTAGGGGTCCCCTATTTTAAAATTTTAGATTTGTTTTGTAAATTATTTTTTTTTAATTTCAGGTTTTTAATTGCAGCTTCAATATTCTGGATTGCAAATTTTATTACAATTTTTCAGTTATGTTAGATATCGAATTTCAGATTTCAGTTTTTTTGTGCCTTTATATTTCATATTTCACCGTTCAGGTTTTTAATTTCGGATTTTAAACTTTAGGTTTCACATTTTAGATTTATTGGGTAGGATCTTAGGCTTCGGGTTTCATATTTCAGCTCGTTTTGGTAGTTTGGATTTCAGAGTTCAGATTTCAGGTTTCACATCGCAGATTTTTGCTTTTACGTTTCATATTCCAAATTTACGAATTTAGGTTTCATACTTCTGTATTTTATGTCTCATTAAAGATTTTACACTTCAGGTGTGACATTTCAGATGTTTCGCATTTCAGATTTCATTATTTCGGGTTTTAGACTGCCGGTAGCATATTTAAGACTTTAGACTTCAGGTCTAGCACGTTAAGGCTCGGTTTTTAAACTTCAGGTATTAAATTGCAGACAAGCTTCGTACATTAGATTTCAGGTTTTGAACTCTGGGTTTCGTATTTAAAATTTCAATTTCTTATTTCAGGTTTATAACTTCAGGATTCGCATTGCAAAGTTTCAGATCAAATCATATTTTACGTTTCATGTCTTAGAATCTATGTTTCAGCGTTCAAATTTCAGGGATGGTATGTCGTATTTCAGGTTTCTCATTTCGGACTTGCTACTTCAGGTTAGATTTTTTTTAGATTTTAGACTGTAGGTTTCGTACTTTAAAATAAGTTTCTTATAAGATTTTAGAATTCCGGATTTTTAACTTCAGGTTTCGTATTTCAGATTTTGGTTTCAGATTTCTTGACTCAGGTTTCTTATTTCGAGTCTTGTACTTAAACATTCATGTTTTAGGTTTTAGCTTCAGGTTTCGTATTTAAGATTTTAGGTTCAGATTTCGTATTTCAGGTTTCTTATCACGGATCATAGACTTTAGGTTTTAGATTCTCAGGTTTAGGATTCTGATTAAAGTTTTAACTTTAGTTGACATATTTTAGACTTACGTTTTGTATTAAAGCTTTCTGACTTCAGGTTTGATATTTAAGATTTAAGGTTTATTCGGTTCTTAGTCTTCAGGACTCATATTTCGAATTTCAGATCACGTTTCGTATTTCGGAGTTCATATTTCAGATTTAGGTTTAACATCTCAGATTTAAGGTTTTGTAATCTAAGTATCCTATTTGGGATTTTATATTTCAGGTTTTGTATTTAATATTACATTTTTTATTAAAGATTTTGAACTTTTGGTGTCAGAATTGCAAACTATACGTTTCTTATTTTAGATTTAGAATTTCAAAGTTTCAGATTCACGTTTCCTAACTCGGGTCTTGGACTTTCAGATCAGGTTTCGTTTTAAAGTTTCAGATTTCAGATGTCAGACTGTAGTCGTTTTATATTTCAGATTTAGGGTTCATTCTTTAGATTTCATACTTCAGATTTCGTATTACTTAGTTTAGGGTTTTTTTTTATTTCCTGCTAAACTTCAGGTTGTGTATTTCAGATACTAAACTTCAGGTTTCGTATTTAAGATTTCAACTTTCTTATTTTGAATCTAAATCTTAATGTTGCATATCTCCGAATTTAACCTTCGGGTTTCGCATTTTAGCTGTCAGATTTTAGACTTCTGTTTTCAAGTTGTAGATTTCAGACTTCAGGTTTGATACTTAAGATTTTTTGATCTTTGACTTCGAATTTATGTCATATTTCGGATCAGGTTTCGTATTTCGGATTTCAGACTTCAGTTCTGTAGTTTCAAACGTCAAATTTCGTATTCTAGATTGCTGTTTTCTTGTTTTGCCTCGTAGATTTAAAACTTCATTTCAGATTTTCAGATAAAACTTTAGGTGTCAGATTTTAGCGTTCAGGTTGCGGTTTTCAGATTTAAGATTTCAGGTTTCGATTTGAAAATTTCGGGTAGGTACCTTAGTTCTGGTCTTCGACTTCGGGTTTCGTATTCGGGTTTTAGCCTCTAGTTGGGTAGTTTCAAACGACAGACTTTCTATTCTAGATTACAGGTTTTTTTTATTCAGGATCTTTGATTTAAAATTGCATATTTCAGATTTCTGATCAGGCTTCGTATTTCGGATTCAGACTATAGAGTTCGGATTTCAGACGTCAGATTTCGTATTCTAGATTAAGATTTCAAGTTGAGTATTTCAGATCCCGAATTGCAGGTTTCGTATTTAAAATTTTCGGTTTCTCATTTCTGCTGTTCGTGTTCAGAATTTATATATCAGATTTCAGACTTCTGGCTTCGTATTTCAAATTTCGAAAATTTCAGGTTTCTTATTTCTTTAACTTTAGAATTTATATTTCATATCAGTTTCCGTATTTTGGATTTTTAACTTCAGGTTTCGTATTTACCAATTGTGACGTCAGATTTCGTACTCTAGATTGCAGGTTTCTTACTTTGGATATAGATTTCATATTTCAGATAGACATCGGGTGTCAGATTCAAATTTCGGGTTTCAAACTTCAGGTTTCCTATTTCGGATCTTTCAGTTCAGATGTCAACTCAGTTTTTGTATTTTGGTTTTTAAACTTCAGGTTTCCTATTTACCAATTCAGACGTCAGATTTCGTAGTCCACCAGATTTTAGGTTTCTCATTTCAGATCTTAGACTTTATATTTCATATTTTTAGATTGACCTCATGTGTTTGATTTTAAACTTAAGGTTTCGTGTTTCAAATTTCGGGTATTTCAGGTTTCAGATTCAGGTTTCTTATTTCGGTTCTTTACCTTCAGTGTTTATACTTCAGATTTTATATCAGTTTTCGTATTTCGGGTTTTCGTATTTCGGGTTTCCGATTTCAGGTTTTGTATCTACTAATTCAGACGTCAGGTTTTGTATTATATACTGCAGGTTTCTTATTTCCGATCGTAGATTTCAAATTCCATATTTCACATTTTCAGATAGACTTCAGGTGTCAGATTTCAGGTTTCGTATATCAAATTTCGGGGAATTCAGGTTTTAGACTTTAGATTTTATATTTCATATTTTTAGATTGACTTCGTGTGTCAGATTTTAAACTTAAGGTTTTGTATTTCAAATTCGGGGGTTTCAGATTTCAGGTTTTTAACTTCAGAATTTATACTTCAGATTTTAGATCAGTTTTCGTATTTCGGATTTCCGACTTCACGTTTCGTATCTGTCAATTCAGACGTCAGGTTTCGTATTATTTATTGCAACTTTCTTGTTTCCGATCGTAGATTTCAAATTCCATATTTCATATTTTCAGATAGACTTCAGGTGTCAGATTTCAGGTTTCGTATTTCAAATTTCGGAAATTTCAGGTTTCAGATTTAGGTTTCTTATTTCGAGTCTATAACTTCAGAATTTATACTTCAGATTTTAGATCAGTTTTCGTATTTAGGGTTTCCGATTTCAGGTTTTGTATCTACAAATTCAGACGTCAGGTTTCGTATTATTTATTGCAAGTTTCTTGTTTCCGATCGTAGATTTCAAATTTTATATTTCATATTTTCAGATAGACTTCAGGTTTCGTATTTCAAATTTCGGAAATTTGAGGTTTCAGATTCAGGTTTTTTATTTCGAGTCTATAACTTCAGAATTTATACTTCAGATTTTAGATCAGTTTTCGTATTTAGTTTTCCGATTTCAGGTTTTGTATCTACTAATTCAGACGTCAGGTTTCGTATTATATTATTGCAGGTTTCTTATTTCCGATCGTAGTTTTCAAATTTCATATTCCATATTATCAGATAGACTTCAGGTGTCATATTTCAGGTTTCGTATTTCGTATTTCCTATTTCAGATTTTTAACTTTAAAATGTATATTTCCGTTTTCAGATCAGGTTTCGTATTTCGGATTTCAGACTTAAGATTTCAGATTTAAAGCGTCAGATTTCCTATTCCAGATTGCAGGTATGTAGATTTCCGATTTCAGGTTCAGTATTTTGGATCTCGGATTTCGGGTTTTAGATATTAGGTTTCGCATTTACGACTTCAGGTTTCTTATTCCCAGAGTTCGTTTATAGGACTCATATTTCAGATCAGGGTTTATATTTCAAATTTCAGACGTTAGGTTTCATATTTGCGAATGCGTCAGATTTTGTATTCTCGACTGCAGGTTTCTTATTTCTGACCTTAGATTTCAAATTTCATTTTTCAGATTTTCAGGTTTCGTATTTCAAATTTCGGGTTTCAGGTTTTTTAGCTCCGCGTTCAAAATGCAACTCAAATTTTTGATATTCTAGTTTGAAATAGTAATCTTGATATTTCGAATTTGTAATTTAAAAACTACCCACTCTTAAAAATTATGACCAATGCTCATGCAATTGTAATATTAATTTCGAAAATTAATTGCAATTAAATGCAAAACAAACAAAACTGATTTTCACGTTTATTTTGCAATGTAATCTACTCAATGTAATAATTTTATACTCTTCTTACGTAATCTTCCTTATTATTAATAAATTTTGTTTTTATGCTGAAGTTTGAGCGCATAAAATTCAGAACTCAAATTTCAAAATTTTGTATTCAAAATTGTTTTCTATTTTAATTTAATTTAAATAAATCAGCTTCTGCGCTTAAAGCAATAAATTGACACAGTTAATGCTGCTTTCCTTTCCATTTTCAAGGTTCCTGCTGTTTAATCTTTAGTCAGATTTATGTTTTAACCTTGAAATTAAGAGTTTTATGGTGTTATGAAGATGTATATTGTTATATAACTTACAATTCTTCAAACTTCAGAAAATTTCGCAGTATTTATAAGAAAAGACCGGTGAGAAAAGTTCTACCTTGAAATTATCCTAACTTAACACTCTTCTGCTTGACGAAACACCTGCGTTTATTTAATCAGACTCGTCCGTTTGTCCCATTATTGTTACATTATGCAGCACAGACATTTTTCTTAATTCCGCTTCCATTATTACATTTATCAAGGATATGTGACCAGCAAATTTGCAAACAAACGAGCTTTGTGGGAAAACGAAGATAGTTGTTATCTTAAGCGACGTTTGCTCTTGAAAAATGTTTGCTTTTCTGACCCTCCTCGATGATGTTCTACAACCGTTTTGACTACCAAAATATTCCGCTCATTATTGATCCCATTGATTTCACGTTGTTACGACAGCAATTTGTATGTTGGCTTCAACCTTAATCACGGTTATTTAGATTTTATTGTATCCGGCTTCGAAAAAAGAATAAAATAATGAAATTAGGTTTTTGACAAACGAGTTTGGTTGTGCAGTGACAAGTAGTGATGTTTTTCGATACTGCAAGGGGACATAATCAAACTCATTCCATAACATTATGGTTTTATTTATGAATTCTAGCTTTACTTTTAAAATAACTAAAAGGATGATTTGCTAAAATCAGGCATTTACAAATTAAATTGTTCACATTGTAATTCGGTTTATATAGGACAAACAATTAGCAATTTTGATATTAGGTATAAAGAACACGTACGTTGTTACAAATACAAACACCCACATAAATCCAATTACGCTAAACACTTACTAGAACACAATCATTCAATGACATCCAATAACACCATAAAATGTTTACACTTTTGTGATGATAAACGTAAATTAGATATACTAGAAGCTTTTGAAATTCACAAACATTTAAAAACTGTACCGTTAATGAATGAGCAAATTGATCTCTTAAATTCTCCTCTATTGGATATTTTGGAATACGAAATCAAGTCATCTGCAGACGATTACCGAGATCAAGTCACCAAGTTCTATTGCTATAACAACACTAACTGTTTACTTTCTAATATAACCTTTGACAATAGCATGTAAACATGCCGAAATACGTATAAGGTTAAAATAAATAAATATTGTTGAAGTAATTAAGTATTTTATATACCTATAATCAATAATTATGGTTTTGTTTACCTAATTTAAGAATTAAATACTACCTCAACAAAAGTTCCCGAAAAAAATCCTAATTTAAGTTAAATGTCTTGAAAAACTCGATCGGATTGAAATTTTCCTCGGATCTTTTACAGCTCAAAGCAGAAGAAATTTGTTGTTTTTTGAATTCGACAAAGGTTTCGTTCCGCTCCATTTGATGGTACTCAAAACTAGCGCCCGCGGCGAAACTGGTCTACTTTTTAACATTTCGGTCCGCTTTATTCGATCCACACGTCAACTGCTCGCTTATTTGCTCCGATTTGCTACGATCAAGAAAGATGGAGATTTCGTCCGAAGACAAGTTTAGACATCCAGGGCTATAATCGTCCTGATAAAAATGTAACTCGCAAGTGGATGACCACTTAAGTAATGCAAGTATAATTGACAGGCAGCGGTCCAAAAGAAGGATGTAAACAACGAAGAGCGAGATGTAAATAAGATGTAAGCTGTCCGGAGCAGCGTTGGTTATTTGCAAGGACTGCTGTTGTTGTGGTCATATCCTGTTTTTAATTGTAACTTTTTCGTTTGCCTTTTATTATTATTATTTCATCTTACTACCTTCGTTCATTAAACGAACGCCCGTTAGTAAATAATTAATTCTGGAAAATAGTTTTTCGCGTTTTGCGCATGAATCATAAACATTAAAAAAATCAGAAATAATTTAGAAAAATTGCAATTTATGAGTTTTAAACTACGATTTTCAAAATTAATAATTTCGATTTTTATTTACAAAATTGAATGTCTTAACATTCTTAACGTTCAGATTTTGGAATTTAACAATTAGACCTGGACTTGTTTTCTATTTTCAAAAGCGTTCTACACCAATGGTAGGTACACATAAAAATTTACCTACATTATAATTTGCTTGTAGTACAGGATGTAACAATAATGGCTGTACATAAACGTATTGTAATCATTGAAATGAATAAAAAAAAGTTAATTTAAACATGTGTCCTAAAATGTTTCTAAATAGAGCTAGGGCCCGATGAAGGGGGCGAATCAAATTTAAGTTTAAATTCATATTTCGAATACCCTTTAATGTAAAATAATGAAATTTAACATACGGATTAGTACTAGTAAGTGCTACTATCTAACACCATCAAAATAAAATTATTTAAACTAAAAGCGCCCCAAACAGGGAGGGTTGGGGTGGGCTGGCTCATTTTTAATGTTATTTTTGTATCTTGGATTTGTTATAAGCAAATTGAGTCAGTAATATAATAATACGTCAAAAAATGTATAAAATTGGTACTCTTGATTTTTTCTGTACAACTAGCCATTTTACAGAAAAAAAATCGAAACAGTTTTCTTCTTTAGAATGAGATAAACCTTTTTTTTTTATTATGAACTTATTTATTAATTTTGGATTCAGAAAACTTAAAAATACTGAATAGCAATTAACTACTAAATAATAACAAAACGTAATTATTATTATAGTTCTTAAACAATAATAGTTGTCACTTTTTTGTTAGCAATTTAATTTTGATTTTCATTTGAACAACCAATATTGTTTAAAAACTGTTAGAATTGCGTTTTTTTAATGGTTAGTAGTTAGTTGAATTTCTAACCTAGAATCCTATTACTGATTCAAATCTGTAAAAAATCGAGGAATACAAAAATTAAAAATAAAAATGCCCAGCTCCCCCACTTAACGCCTCTGATTTAAATAATTTTATTTAAATGGTGTTAAATAGTACCACTTATTAGTACTAAAACCTATGCAAAATTTCATTATTTTGTAATTAAGATTGTCTGAGATATTAATTAAATCCTAAAGTTCATTCGCCCCCTTCGGCGGGCCTAAGCTCCCTTCAAAGGCATTTTAGAGCACATGTTTACATACATTTTTGATCATTTTAGTGAGTAAAATTCGCCTATGTATAGCCAGCTCACTATTTTCATTACACTTTGTATATAATATAATATTTTGTTCTAAATATAATGCAATTGTTGATATATAAAATCTTATTCTCTATACATATAAAAATACACAAAAAAGAACCTTGCTAAGAGTCGAAAAAACCAACAGTTTTCGATTTAATTGAATTTTTATGAAAAAATCAAGTTACCATGAACATCTGTTTTTTTTCAAGACGCCCAAATTGTTTGCACTAACTTTGAGGGTAACTTCTACACATCAAAACAGTGTAAAAAATTTCCCTATAGATATAAATCAGCAAACGCTTTGTTACAGAGTTACAGCTTCCGAAATTGAGACAAATTCGACAATTTAAAGTGTTGCCTCTTTCGAAGGCTATAACTCCGTAAGAAAGCTTTTGCAGGCTCATGTTTATCCAAACTTTTTTCATTGTTTTATTGTACAGAGTGGCTAGGAAAACCCCGACCACTTTTCTCGCGGCGGTCAAGAGATGGCGCTTTAGTAAAGAAAAATTAAATTAAAATACTGGCAACAACACAGAATCCAAGACGTTTTAGTTATTACATACGCCCCATATTAAATCAAAACAGCTAAAACGTCTTGGATTCTGCGTTGTTGCCAGTATTTTAATTTAATTTTTCTTTACTAAAGCGCCATCTCTTGACCGCCGCAAGAAAAGTGGCCGGGGTTTTTCTAGCCACTCTGTATAGAACTTTGTATTTGTGTACTTTTGTATGGAAATTTAAATGTTATTGTAAAAATGTAAAAATAAATTATATTTTTTACAATTCTCTAATTTTGCTACATAAATTACACGCAATATAAAAAGCGTCTACTACTGATATTAACTTCTCTTATTTTACATTGTTGCGGATAAGGGATTTGAACCTGCAACCGCTACATTTTATATTTTAATTTTCTCGTTCACAATTTGATTCTAAAATTAATTTTGTTGAAAAACATTGTCAGAAAGCTAAATACTATTAAATAATGCCTCTATTATTTATGGCATTTCCCTCGCAGTCCTATAATTAAATATTTAAGCATTTTAGGACACATGTTTACATGAACTTTTTTTAAATATCAGTAAGTACAATACGTCTATGTTTAGACAGCCCACCTTTTTGTTACACCCTGTATTTCTTCGAATTTAATTCATACTATACGAAAAAATAGGTTTAGGATTGTCGTCTATCAACAACACTGTTTTTATGGGGCAACATGGCCACCTAATAAGTGCGACAAGGAAGGATAGGAAACTAAAACTAACACGGAAATTATGGGCAGACCAGGTGGGGATTCACGTATTTGTGAATACCATTGCATTTAATTAAAACAAAATCACGTATTCATCTTAAATGTAAAAATATTTACGGATATGTGAATCCCCAGTTGGCCCACCCGTTTTTGAGTCCAATTTTGTTTAACAAGTTGGCGTTATTTGTACCCTTCAAGTGTGCGGTAGTGTTACGTGGTCGTAACGTAGTTTGTCGTACCACTTTTCATCCTAAATCTTATTATTTTAACACCGTTGTTTTGACGAATAATTACGATTCAGTTTTCAGGAATAAATCTGCAATGACACGTGGTTCCACAAAAAATAGGAAAGTTGCCCTAACTTAACTCTTTCAAAAGCTTTTAATATCAACAGATTATAATTAATCTTCAAAATTTGAAAAAAATGGCCTTTAATATTGTAGGACACTTAAGGCCTATTTATTAGTCTTGTAAAAAATCAGAGAAGGCTTGTGTAAATGTTAACTTATACTTAGAGCCGGTTCTAGGCGGATGCAAGAGGTGCGCCGGACCCAGCCCCGTGATTTGAGTGGCAACACAATTTTACTATTATTTATACAGGGTGTACATTTTATAGTGTAACCCTGACTTCTAAGAGTAGGCAGCACACTTCGCATGTTATCGGTTGCTTTACAATTAAAATATAATTTTATAAACGAGAACAATAGTTTGCTGGGATACCAAAAAATGGTTTGATTTTTATTATTAAAAAGATGTACAGTGTGTACTATGTATACCAATAGTGAACTTCTGTTCTCATTTATAAAGTTATATTCTAATAGTAAAGCAACCTATGACATGCAACGTGTGTTGCCTACTCGGAACAGCCAAGGTGTAACAGGATAAAAATGTGCACCTAGTATTTAGCAGTTCCGCACTCTCAGTTGGAAGGTGAGGCGTTAATGTGAGATATGAGAACTGCTCAATGTTTTAAGTTAAAAAGTTCGTTCGCTCGTGATGTGTTTCTATATTTGGCGTGCAATAAGCTATAAACTATAAGAACCATACTTTTATTTTTTTAGCAACATGAAGATGTTGTATTAATACGACAATAATGATTTTTGGTTTTGTTAACTCAGTCTGGTCACGAGCCCTATAAATAACTACTTGCGCTCGTAAAAATCTTAAATCATAGCTATAATTCATAATTGTGTAAATGTGCCCGCTATTAAACAAATTGCAAATATTTAAAGCAGGCGGGTATTGATAGAAACAGTTCTAATCTAATGTTAGGTTGAAGTAGCCGCATTAGCGACATCTAGCGACAGACCGCCAAACTCGCCAGATCGTTAATATTTAGAACGTCCTAAAACTTTGCCGAAAAATGAATGGATATGATTTTACTATAGAATATATTTAATATTTTGTTATATATTATAATATGTGCGTTATAATAGTAGCTAAAATTGTTATTTTTTTTTCATTACAGTGGCGCGCCTAGAAGTTTAGTTTTAATTTTAGTGGCTTTTTTCTCTAGTTTACTTAATATCAAAATTAAATCTTCATTTTTTTAAATATTTTAATTTGTCTTGCAGGTCTCGGGGTGCGCAACTACACTGGATCATTGGCCTCGCACAGAAAATTTGCACCCAGATTCTACTTTTAAAATGCAAGGCTTATTTGCGTCAACATTCAAGAATCTTGCATTGCATCTACAATTGCGGCGTCGTGTTGCTGAATTTTAATATACATTTTCAGAACCGTTAAATTGTGAAGGGTATACGTTCGTTGTTAACGTTTAGAACATATCTAAAAAATTAACAATTTGAAAAGGATTTAAAAAAATCAATATATTAGTTTTTTTTCAAATTGTTTCAAAACAATAATTAAGAGTATTTAAAAACCAGCCCTAAGGTATTTTTAAACGTTTAAAGATTAAAAAAAATTAAGTAAGTTGTATTCAAACCTAAAAACAGTTTCAATTTTTTTAGAACTTTTTTTACAGTTGTGCGAAAAATAATATTCCTAAAATTACTTAAGTTTATGTCAAAAATTACACATCATACAAATTCCTTTACTTAAAAAAAACAATTTTCCGCAACCTTTAGGAATTTTTAATAATATGAAACATTTTGCCAAAAATTTCGTTAAATTTAGTAAAAGCTCTTTAAATCGTTTTCTGGATTTCCCGTCGTTTAAGTCATGAAGTGGGCCTTTTGTTAAGATGAATAATATTCTGAACGCTTTAAGAGTAAAACAGAATATGTAAAATGTTCCTGAAGATGTTTAAAAACTTTTGACATATCTTAAAATGTTCAAAAAATGTATTAGTGCGTTAAATTTCCTATAATTCATGTCCTTGTTTTGGTAGGAAATTCTTTTCCATTTTCGTATTTGTTAGCGGACCAATCTCATTTATTTAGCGGTTTGGTTCGAATACGTTTACCAATAAAACAAGCATATTCGCGCTCTCGCACAGCCGCATACCATAGCGTTAACCAATTTTTTGTTATCTTTTGAACTTGAAATGTGATTATTTTTCAAAATCTGAATACAATGGCTTGTGTGGTGAGAAATAAAACTATTTTTATAGTGTGAATTAAATTCCTAAATTATTTTCTGTTTTTGTCTTGAACATTTTGCCCTAAACATTACCCGAACCTTTGAAATTTCACTCTTCTGGCGGTTATTTGTCATGGATTTTTTTGAGACTATTTAAAACCAGTGGCGGCTCATGGTGTGGCGTACTGGGGGGTCATTTTGAAATATTTTGCGATAAAAATGTACTTACCCAGCCAAATTTTGGGTAGACTTATATTTCAAGTCGATCCTTCGCGTTGGAAAAACGATCTATCACTGGTTCATTACAATTGTCAATGTCATTAATTAACGATTTTTCGATGCTTAACATAGCTAACGCACTTAACCTTTCTTGCCCTATCGTGTTACGCAAAAATGTTTTTTTCTTTAGAGTAGAGAAGCAACGCTCGCTTTCCACCGTTGTCATCGGCAAAGTACACAAAATTTTAATAACTTTCACACTCTCGGTAAAAGTCGGGCAAAGATTATTGTTTACAAATAATTGTAGTATTGCAACAGCACCAGCACTTTCATAAAAATCCTCACGATCGTATAGCACTTCTAGTTCGGGTTTTAATTTTAAATTGTTTATAACGGGGTAACTAGTCTTGACTAATTTAAAAACATTTTGTAGAAAACATTTTTTGTGCTCTTCGAATTTATTCGCTTGAAATAACTGCGAAACAATTAAATGATTAGAAAATATAAATCTGTGTTCAACCTCCGATGCAATTATTCTGCAAATTTCTACTGCAATTGGAAGTTTTGAATTTTCATTTATTATATTGTTGTTTTGCGTGTCGATGGAGCAGCTGGCACGAAATTATTAAGAATGTAATGCCTAACTGTTTCTATATTACTCCGCAACACTTTATGCAATCTATAATTTTATTTAAAATATACCTATTTTTATCAACATTTTCATTAAAATCTTTAATAGATTATCAATAAGCACGGCCTAGTTGCAATCTAATATCCACATTACTAAGTGTAGCAAATTTCATAGAATTTTTTTAATGATTTGCTTATAAAAAATGTTTTTGTACTTTAATTTTCAAATGTTTTAACTCAATTACGCCGTTTTTACACAGAACAGAAGACAGCTTTTCTTATATCACATCCACAAATCCAATTCAATAAACTCATTGAATTGACTCATTAAAATACCTGTTAACCTCTTTATTTCTATACAATGTTATTATTTGGTTAATAATTAGGGTTGGTTGTGGACGACCGTTTTCTTTTAACTTCAAACGTTCTTCAAACTTCAAACCACGTTGAGCTTTAAGTTCCATTATTTTTTGCACAGACATTTTATAACACTAAATTAAGATTTACTACACAAGAAAATGTCACAGACAAAACCGATCAACGAAAAAATCCCCGAGCATTTTCGTATATGGCATTCACAATCCAAAATTATTTGGCACGGACATCGTACAACACCACTAAATTATGATTACACAAACAACAACTGTTTTCACACTACTACGTCGTGTACGTGCGAATCCCGCAAATTAGGCGGCTATTGGCATGCGCTTACGACGGACAGCTTACAGCATAATTCTCGGAAGTGCTGCGTTCGTGACCCTGAAGTCTTTAATACGCAGATACTTCTATCCCCTTTTAGCTTGTGTAATATGAATTTTAGCACAATGAGCTTTCTATTTCACTCTTATTCATTTAAAGGCCTTTTAAGCCGGCGGCTTTATTCGGTGGCGTATACCTGAATTGTGGACAAGCAGCCATATGACCCTCGCATAGATTCGCTTAACGCGCGCGCGATATTCAAACATTCAAACGTTTTCGGATCCTGTGGCAGCTCTTTAATAAACGTTCTCGCATTGAAATATCATACAAACATTAACTATAAAGTTTTTTTTTTAATTTTATAGTGTGTAATATGTTATGCACTCAAACAAAAAGTAATTATTTTTTTCTTATTGCATTGGGAGGTCAATGACCATTTGACCCAATGTTTAAAACTTTAAAGGAGTTTCCAAAATTCAAAACAAACACTGCAATTTTGTAACTCAGCCAATATTTTCAATGCAGTCTGTACAAAAAAATAACATTTTAATACTTTGAAAATCAAACACCTTATAATTTCTATAACTCACTCATGTATTACACAGATTGAAAGATAATACGCTAATGAACAACTCGAGACAATTATCTAAGCTTTACAAGTGCACAGCTTTAATTCGACCATAAAGTTATGGTTCTGTACATATGCATAATAAACTTGGCGCTTAAACTCGTGTGTTATAATTACAAGTCGGTACATCTGCATACAGTCAAGCTTTTTTCATGTGTAGACTAACGTCCAATTAAAGCAAACACTATTAAAGGAAATCACAATTTATGACTTATTTTTATATGGGGAGCGATTTTCGCGATTTTAATCTGAACGCAAACATATTAAGGATAATTGCGAGCGGTGCAAGAGGAGGCAGGCAGGTTGCGGTTCTTAATTTCTCCGGTCACATTAACCATTTTTAGCGAGCAGCGGCAGCATTTTATATTGATCGAATTTCCAGGCTGTAATTTATCTAATTGATTCAGATTGTTCCCAAAACTGGTTTATGTATACATTTTTTTTGTGGATGAATATCGAGTCAGCTAATCGTAAATACCAAACAGTTATAATAGGATCAGAACGGCTTTTGGGGACTTTTAAAAATGTTGCATAACCGACCATTATCTCAGACTTACACGCATATAATTTTAAATTTAAGCCCTACTTAATGTTAATCCTTATTTATACAAGATCGGTGAAGCTAGGGCGATAATTTAGATCATGTGTAAAGTAATTACTTTGCTGGATTTTGATTTATTTTATGTCGCCCCCTTTGTAATCTCCTGTGGAGCTCATAGATTTTGATTAAGCTTGCCATAAATGGGAGCAGAGCTTCAACTACTTGTTTCTAGGACGAAAACAGAGATTATAAATTTTTAAGTGCTCCCCATTCAAAGCTTCTTATGATAACTTTAATAAAGTACTGAAAACTTCTATTCTGTGACAAACTGAACGAAATATAAAACCTTAGAAAAAAATTAAAACAATAACTGAAGCACTTTGCCTCAACTTGCTATATTTTCCATTTAACCCTGTCATTACCTCTCTGACACTGTAAACGTGTATATGAATAAAAGTACAGTTAGAAGTAGGGCAGGAAATGTTTCTCGGTATATTTCTTGAAAAATACAGCATCTTCCACACAAGTAATTTAATACCAGATACGTATTTCGATAGCAAAACTATCATTATCAGTAAACTGATACTGATATGATGATCAAATAACGATATGAAATTTTAAAAATATCGATACATAGAAAACAATTCCCTAAACTGTTTGCAATTCACGCAATTAAATTAAACTTTCTATGAGACTCTTCTAACTTTCTCAGGGTCGTTATTTAGCTTGTAAAATAAGTTATTTAAATTAATTTTAAATAGAAATAAACACACACAACGATATCAACTTTACAAAATAAGGTTTTATTTAATAAATAAATTTGTAAATGTGGTTTCCGAAAAACCAAATAAATTTTACTAATTACAATCGTCTTTTTTTAAAAATAAACACTTATCTTAGCGTCTCCTTATTAGGATATTCTTCGCAAAACGCTGAGTGTCCAACTTCTATTTCGCTCTGCTGGTTTCTCAAGTAACCACAGATACTCGCCTTTACTCTGAATCTTCTTCTGCTCTGTTTTATTTTATTTCCAAATTGGTTATACCACCATCACAAACGAACAAACTTCCTCGATCGCCTTTTACTTGTAATACTTCTGGTTTTTTTATAATTCGTTGTTACTTCTTTGTATTTTTCTCTTTTATTCTCGTAATTACTTTTATATAACTTTTAGGCTCGTTTTCCTCTTTTTTCTTTCAGAGGATCTCAATTCTCTGTATTTATTTACACAGACGAGCCGTAACTAACTAAACAAATTTCTTTATATCTTTTGTCTTCCTTCTTTGATTTTCATTTTTAAAACAAACAAATAAATCTCATGTCCATGAGTATCCCTTATATACGTTTGTGACATTTGTCACTGACATCCAAACTGACATTTATCGACGCACAAATCAAGTAACTCTAAAACTTCTTATAAATTAAACCTTTTGAACAATTCTGAACTAAATTATAATTACAACTAACATAAATAAAAATTCGTATCAATCTGTTGTGCTTTTCTTTTCTTTCAGTAAAAACAAACCATATGAAAAATAACAATTATTAGAGTTTATAACAAGAATTATAGCAAAACTACGCAACCCTCAGTTTAAAAGTTAGAGTATCAAAACCTTACATAAAACTCCAATCACAAATAGAATTGCAGCAAGCACATCAAAAACTGCTCTCCAGGAATCAAAATACTCCAGACAAATCAAACACCTCTAAATATCATAGCAATATGTTGTTCTGATGTATCGACGTAATCTATCTCTTTGATATATATTGCAATGATATGCTTGGTCTTGTGACTACTAGAAAACAATCCCTAAACTGTATGCAATTCACGCAATTAAATTTAAACTTGCTATGAGACTCTTTAAACTTTCTCAGGGTCGTTATTTTGCTTGTAAAATAAATTGTTTAAATTAATTTTTAAATAGAAATAAACACACAACGATATCAACTTTACAAAATGATAATTCTATTAAATAACTGAATTTCTAAATGTGGTTTCCGAAAAATCAATCAATTTTACTAACTACTATCGTCTTTTTTTTAACAAATAAACACTTATCTTAGCGTCTTCTTATTCCTCGCTCTAGTAAAACGCTCTGCTGGCCTCTCGAGCAACAACAAATACTCTCTCTTAATCTGAATCTTCTTCTTGTGTGTTTTATATTATTACCAATTTGGTTTTACTACCATCACAAAACGTACGAACTTCCTCAATCGCCTTTTACTTGTAATACTTCTGGTTTTTATATATTTCGTTGTTATTTCTTTGTATTTTTCTCTTTTATTCTCGCAATTACTTTTATACAACTTTTAGACCCGTTTTTTCTCTTTTTTCTTTCAGAGGATCTCAATTCTGTGTATTTATTTACACAGACGAGCCGTAACTAATTAAACAAATTTCCTTTTTTTTTATATCTTTTTTCTTCCTCCTTTGATTTTCATTTTTATTACAAACAACTAAATCTCATGTCCATCAGTATCCTTTTGAATTCGTTTGTCATTTTGACACTGACATCCTAACTGACATTTATCGACGCACAAATCAAGTAACTCTAAAACTTCTTATAAACTAAACCTTTTTAACAATTCTAATTTAAATTATAATTACAAATAACATAAATAGCCTTCGTATCAATCTGTTGTGTTTTTCTTTTCTTTCAGTACCATACGAAAAATAACAATTATTAGAATTTATAACAGGAATTCTAGCAAAAATACACGACCCTGAGTTTATAAGTCAGAACATTAAAATCTTACAAGTCTTCATAAATCTCCAAATGCAAATTGAACTGCAACAAACAATCCAAAAATTGTTCTCCATCAACCACAATACCCCAGTCAAATCAAACACCTCTAAATATCATAGCAATATCAATAAAATTGATATACTCGATATATCGAATCGATTTAATCGATCTATTCGATATAATTGGTATATTCGAATGCAATCGATATATTCGAAGTAATCGAAATAACTATAATAATAAATTTAAACTAATAATATTTGATATAACCGATATGTTCGATATACTAATCGATATTTCCATGTATCTTTATAAAAACGTGCCAACTAGTTTCGATCGTTGCAGGTATTCTTCATCGTGACAGTCCAACCTCATTATAGTATCACGTTTGGTTCAATTTAAAACTCATAATTACTCGTAATATTTGTTAAAACGTTAAATTTGGACGGAATGTGTTTAGAACTAACAATTGTTTTCGATATATCATATTGATATCGATACGACTAATAAAAATATAAAATTTTGAAAATAATCTATTTATCAATACATCTCTGTAGTCTATGTGTTGCTGTTCCTATATAATCGATGTATTAGATATATCGATATGATCAATATAATCGATAAATAGATATAATTAGTATATTCGATATATCGATATATAGATATATTCTATATTTTCGATATATTGACGTAATCGATCTATTCGTTATAATCGGTATATTTAATGTAATCGATATATTAGATATAATTGATGTATTGGATGTAATTGAAATAATCGATATATTAGGTGTAATAGATATAACCAATATATTAATCGATATGCCGCGATATATTGATGTTTCCATGTATTAAATACATTTATACAAATCATCATCGAGACTAATATTGTGAAAAATATTAACTATAGCTTTTGCTGCAATCCATCCTTATTCTAGTATCACGTTTGTTTCTATTTAAAATTCATAATTTACTTTATATATAAAATATTTGTTAAAACGTAAAATTTGGACGTAATCTGTTTAGAGCTGGGAATATTGTTTGATATATCGATATTGATATCGATATATCGATACATTGAATAAAAATATAAAATTTTGAAAATAATAGATATATCTACCGATACATCTCTGTAATCTATGCGTTGATGTTTTTTTATGTATCTATATAATCGATGGTTAGATATATCAATGTGATCAATATAATCGATAAATAGATATAATCAGTATATTCGATATATCGATATATTCGATATATAGACATATTCAATATTTTCGATATTATTATGTAATCGATCTATTCGTTATAATCGGTATATTCAATGTAATCGATATATTAGATATAGATGATGTATTGGATGTAATCAAAATAATCAATATATATTCGATGTAATTCATATAATCAATATATATGCCGCCAATATGTATGCCGCGATATACTGATATTTCCAATTATCTGCATATCGATTTATAAAAAAAGTAATTTATATTGCGTGGTTAATTAAAAAATGCTCACTAATTTCAATTTATACAGATCATCATCGAGGTTAAAATTGTCAAAAATTATAACCATAGTTTTAGCTACAACCCATCCTTATTCTAATATCACGTTTCTTTCAGTTTAAAACTCATAATTGCACGTAATATTTGTTAATACATTAAATTTAGACGGAAGCTGTTTAGAGCTGGGAATATTGTTTGATATATCGATATTGATATCGTTGTATTGAATAACAGTTTGAAATTTTAAAAATCATCGTTATATCGGTACATTTATCTAATCTATACGTTCGTATCTATCGATATAATTGATCTATTAAATATATCGATATAATTAATATACTCAAGGTATCATTGTAATTGATCTATTCGATATAATCGGTATGTTCGATGTAATCGTTATAATCGATATATTCTATATGTCGATACAATCAATATATCAAAAATTCCGTTTTTCTGTATATCAACGTATAAAAAATATATTTTATATGGTGTGGTTGATAATATTATCAATCTATTCGGTGTAATCATTATATTCGATATATTGATATAATCGTTGTATTTGATATATCGATAAAATCAATATAATCGGTATATTCTATATATCGATACATTTGATATATCTCAATTTCTATGTATTTGATTATCGACATACAAAAAAGTTTTAAATGGCGTGGCTGATAATAATATCGATGTATTCCATATATTTATGTAACCGATCTATTGAATATAATCGGTGTATTCGATATAATTAATACCATCAATATATTCTATATATCGATACATCTCTAGTTCGACTTTAAACAAATAATCTATAAGGCGTAGTTGATAATAATATTAGCTATCTATTCGATGTAATCATTATATTCAGTATATTAATTTAACCGATCTATTGAATATAATCGGTATGATTCATATACTTGATATAATCGATTTATTCTATATATCGATTCATTCGATATAATCGATATTTCCAAGTATCTGTATAAAGAATTTAAAAAAATAATTTATACGGCGTTGTTTGGTAATATAATCCATTTGTTTGATATATTAATATAATCGATATAATTGGTATATGTGATGTCATAGATATATTTGAATAAATTGATATATTTGATATAATAGAAATAATCGATATATTTGATGTAAATAATGTAATAAAAAAGAAAAAAAATGTATATAACAGTTAATAAAAAATATTTCGACTAGTTTCGATCTATCATTGGGGCTAAAATTGTGAATTATATTAACTATAGTTTTAGCTATAGTCCCTCCTTATTCTATTAAATTATTGAATAAAAAATACCATTATTTCGAAATTACAAAAATTTGTAAAGGGCGTCATAATAAAATTATGGCATTGCGAAGCTAAATAAATAATAGTCCGCCCCTAGCTCTATCAGTTGACAAAATTTGAAAAATATCGTATGGCCAGTTTAAAAAAAAATACACACACTTACAGATTGTCACTATTTTATTGAAAATATGGGCGACTAATAAGTGCGACAAGCAAAAGAAATAGTAGGCCGACCAAGTAGGGAATGGGAATTGACGTATCCGTGAATATGTTTAAATGTAAAATGGATACTTGAGTTTTTAATTTATTCATGGATACGTGAAACCCTTTTGGCCCTCCCATTATCCCGCTTGCTTGTCTCACTCATTAGTTACCTATGTTTTTTGTAAAATGGTAACAATCTGAACACAGACAGTTTTCAAAACCTTTTTGTTAGTTTCCCCGAGTCGCAAAATATCTGTTTTTGTCAAAAATTAGAACAAATATTTTCCACTATTACAACACTTTTCCTGTACTGGAAGCAGAGTAAAAAAAACAATAAGAAAATGAGATGTATTTTTGGGCACTGGAAATCTTTTAGCTTGTACGGGATGTTAAAATGCCATGAAGATCGTGTTAAACGTACCTTATGAATTTTTGAAAATTCTGAAAATTGAATACGATTAATAGATTTTGTTTTCTTTTTTTACAAATAATTTGTGCCCGCCCGTTGGCGGTGAAGAAATCGAATGTTGTGGGAGCAGTTTCGATAACGGCTAGCTAGTTAGAAACTTTGATTTTATTTTGCCCCTACTTGATACTCTCATAAATTATTTAATCTTATCTAAGTAATTTAAACGTAAACATTGTTGGAATTCCTGTACATACCAGCTTAGAATATTAAATTCGCTTCTTACCGTCTCAACATGGCCTTCTGTACAAGTTCGTAGCAATCCAGCAAAAAATAATTAACAAGAAGATCTCAGACATCGCACTCTAGTTCCTCCTTTTCGTTTTATTAAACTAGACCATAGTTTAAATAAATCGTTAATTATAACAAGGCATATCGCTCTTATCTAACCGGATTTAGACTAATTTGATCGATTCTCATACAAATTGATCGTGGCACCTGAATTTTTAATTAGCTTTTAAATTGGTTCTGATTTTCTTAGGTCGTTAAGCTTGAGTTTTGTAGTTATTATGCCTCGGTACTGCAACTAAATTAACGCATTAAGCACTCAATCGATTATCGGTGTAAAAAGTTGCGCCTCGGGCCTCGTTCAACTTGAATTTCTTAAAACTAGGGGCGTCACTGTGCTTATTCGCTTCGTCAGAATTGATTTGTTAAATGAATAATTATTAGTAGCGTACGCACGTTAACATTTTTTTGGAATACGGATATGTATCTGACTTTATTGTTATTTCCCATTTAAATCCAAGTTTAATTGATTTTTTAGTTTGATCCGATTTCTTAGTTGGATCTGTTAAATCCGAATACCATTGTGTATCTACGATCTTCGGAAGCATTTGAATCTTTAGTGTGATCTATATTTTCTGTCGGATCTACTAGATCCGAATACAATTTTGGGTTTAAGATTTCCGGGTCCAGTTTGATTTTCAGTTGAATCCGTTAGATTTAAATACAATTTTGAATCTAAAAGCTCCAAGATCAGTTAAATTATTAGTTGGATCCATATTCTCACTTGGATCTGCTAAATCCAAATACAATTCTGAAACTGTAATTCCTGGCTTCGGCTGAATCCTTAGTTAGATCCATATACTGAGTTGGATACGGTAAATCCTAATAAAGTTTTGAACCTAAAATTTCTAGGTTCAGTTAAGTTCTTCGTCCGATCTTTATTCTTGGTTGGATCTGCTAAATCTAAATTCAATACTTGGTTTAAGATTTTGAATCTAAAAGCTCCAAAATCAGTTAAATCATTAGTTGGATCCATATTCTCACTTGGATCTGCTAAATCCAAATACAATTCTAAAACTGTAATTCCTGGCTTCAGCTGAATTCTTAGTTAGATCCACATACTGAGTTGGATACGGTAAATCCTAATACAGTTTTGAACCTAAAATTTCTAGGTTCAGTTAAGTTCTTCGTCCGATCTTTATTCTTGGTTGGATCTGCTAAATCTAAATTCAATACTTGGTTTAAGATTTTGAATCTAAAAGCTCCAAAATCAGTTAAATCATTAGTTGGATCCATATTCTCACTTGGATCTGCTAAATCCAAATACAATTCTAAAACTGTAATTCCTGGCTTCAGCTGAATTCTTAGTTAGATCCACATACTGAGTTGGATACGGTAAATCCTAATACAGTTTTGAACCTAAAATTTCTAGGTTCAGTTAAGTTCTTCGTCCGATCTTTATTCTTGGTTGGATCTGCTAAATCTAAATTCAATACTTGGTTTAAGATTTTGAATCTAAAAGCTCCAAAATCAGTTAAATCATTAGTTGGATCCATATTCTCACTTGGATCTGCTAAATCCAAATACAATTCTAAAACTGTAATTCCTGGCTTCAGCTGAATTCTTAGTTAGATCCATATACTGAGTTGGATACGGTAAATCCTAATACAGTTTTGGACCTAAAATTTCTAGATTTAGTTAAGTTCTTCGTCCGATCTATATTCTTGGTTGGATCTGCTAGATCCAAATACAATATTCGGTTTAAAATTTCCGGGTACAGCTAGATATTCACTGGAATCCGTATTGTCAGTTAAATCCGTTAGATTTAAGTACGATTTTAAATCTAAGAAATGCAAGATTAGTTAAATCATTAGTTGGATACATATCCTCGCTTGGATCTGCCAAATCCAAATACAATTCCAAAACTGTAATCTCTGGCTTCAGCTGAGTTTTTAGTTAGATCCATATACTGAGTTGGATCCGGTAAATCCTAATACAGTTTTGGACCTAAAGTTTCTAGGTTCAGTTAAGTTCTGTGTCGGATCTATATTCTTGGTTGGATCTGCTAGATCCGAATACAATATTCGGTTTAAGATTTCCGGGTACATTAGATATTCACTTGAATCCGTATTCTCAGTTAAATCCGTTAGATTTAAATACGATTTTGAATCTAAAAGCTCCAAAATCAGTTAAATCATTAGTTGGATCCATATTCTCACTTGGATCTGCTAAATCCAAATACAATTCTAAAACTGTAATTCCTGGCTTCAGCTGAATTCTTAGTTAGATCCATATACTGAGTTGGATCCGGTAAATCCTAATACAGTTTTGGACCTGAAATTTCTAGGTTCAGTTAAGTTCTTCGTCGGATCTTTATTCTTGGTTGGATCTGCTCAATCTGAATTCAATATTTGGTTTAAGATTTCCGATTACAGTTAGATATTTAGTTAAATCAGTTTTCTTAGTTAAATCCGTTAGATTTAAATACGATTTTGAATCTAAGAGCTCTAAGATTAGTTAAATCATTAGTTGGATACATATTCTCACTCGGATCTGCCAAATCCAAACCCAATTCCGAAACTGTAATTCCTGGCTTCAGCTGAATCCTTAGTTAGATCCATATACTTAGTTGTATCCGGTAAATCCTAATACAGTTTTGGACTTAAAATTACTAGGCTCAGTAAGTTCTTCGTCGGATCTATATTACTGGTTGGATCTGCTAAATCTGAATTTAATATTTGATTTAAGATTTCCGATTACAGTTAGATATTTAGTTTAATTAGTATTCTTAGTTAAATCCGTTAGATTTAAATACGATTTTGAATCTAAGAGTTCCAAGATCAGGTAAATCATTAGTTGGATCCATATTCTCACTTGGATCTGCTAAATCCAAATACAATTCTAAAACTGTAATTCCTGGCTTCAGCTGAATCCTTAGTTAGATCCATATACTTAGTTGTATCCGGTAAATCCTAATACAGTTTTGGACCTAAGATTTCTAGGTTCAGTTAAGTTCTTCGTCGGATCTATATTATTGGTTGGACCTGCTAAATCTGAATTTAATATTTGATTTAAGATTTCCGATTACAGTTAGATATTTGGTTAAATTAGTATTCTTAGTTAAATCCGTTAGACTTAAATACGATTTTGAATCTAAGAGTTCCAAGATCAGGTAAATCATTAGTTGGTTACATATTCTCACCTGGATCTGCTCAATCAAAACACAATTCCGAGACTGTAATTCCTGGCTTCGGCTGAATCTTTAGTTGGATTTATATACTGAGTTGGATCCGGTTTTGGATCTAAAATTTTCAGGTTCAGTTAAGTTCTTGGTTGGCTCTGCTAGATCCCAATACAATTTTCGATCAAAGATTTCCGATTCTCTCTGAAGAGTTCTAAGCTCAGTTAAATCACTAGTTCGATACATATTCTCAGTCGGATCTGCAAAATCCGAATACAATTCCAAAACTGCTGTCTCCTGTTTTACCTGATCCATATACTGAGTTGGATCCGGTAACTCCTAACACAGTTCTGGTTTTAAATTTTCCAGGTCCAGTTAAGTTCTTCGTTGGACATATATTCTTGGTTAGATCTGCTAGATCCGAATACAATTTTCGGTCTAAGATTTCCGAGTACAGTTAGATGTTCAGTTAAATTCATATTCTTAATTAGATTCGGTAGATCTAAATACAGTTTTGTGTTTAAGAGCTAGAAGATCAGTTAAAGCATTAGTTAGATCCATATTTTCAAGCGGATCCGAAAGATCAGAATGTAATTTTAAATCTTAAATCTTTCGGTGCAGTTAAGTCCATAGTTTGATACATATTCTGTCTAATCCTCTAAATCCTAATACTATTCTAGATCTGTAATCCCTGGCTTAAGGTGAATTTTGTGTTGGATCCATATACGGAGTTGGATCCGTTAAATCCCAATGAAATTTTGGATTTAGAAATTCCTGGTTTAGTTAAATTCTAGATCCGAATACAATTTTTGAATGTGCGCTCTTCGGATCCAGTTAAATTCTTAGTTGGATCCGTATTTTAAGAAGAATTGCGTAGATCTGAATACAATGTTAAATCTATGATTTCTGAGTACAATTAGATTTTTAGTTGGATCACGGATATAATATTGAATTTAAATAAAAAATGTCCAAGTTTAGTTAATTCCATAATTGGATCCATATTCTCAGTCGGATCCGATAGATACAAAAAGATTTTTTGTACTACAATCTCAGAGTTTACTCAAGTCCTTAGATGGATCGATATTCTCAGTTGGATCGGAAGATTAAAATACAGTTTTGGGTCTACGATCTCCGGGTTCAGTTAAATCCTTAGTTGTGTGGATATTCTCGTGGTATTTCCAATCGCTTTGCGTAGATCCGAACACAATTTTGGATTTGCGATCTCTCGGAGATCCTAGATCCATGTTCTTAATTGAATCCATATTCTCAATCAGATTCGTTAGATCTGAATGCAAACTCTGATTTATGATTTCTGAGTTTAGTTCAATCCTTAATATGAATCTCTTTCCGTCGGATTCGGTATTGAGGATAGAATTCAAATCGGATTCGAATTAAATTTGGATCGGACCCAGATCGAATTCAAATCAAATTTGGATTTAAATCATATCCGACGTAAATCTCTAACAATTGCGCCATTTTTGCAGAAAAATTCTACATATATTTTACACTAACCTTAAAGCAAGGAAATTCCTATTAGTTAAACCCCAAAATCGACCCACTGACAAGCAGCTTTGTCACGTACGAGCATGACACGCCTTTACTTATTGCTAAAGTAATTATCAGTAAACCAACTATGTCATTAAAGGAGTTGCTGCGGTGGTAACAAACACAGCTGTTCGAATATGTGTAAGTACGTAGAGGTGCATTATCTTGGAAACTAGCAAACTAGGACGAAGTAAACGAGATTCTCCTGTCACCACCGAAAAGCAGCTACTTCTGAAATTGAATGGCTTTTGCGGAACGTTTCGGCGGTTTCCTTTGGGTTATACAGCACCGGGTTTTGGTTTTTTTTGTTGTTCGTTATTACTAAACCGGATACAGGAGACTATGGTCTTTGCTTACAGCTCAAAAGCAGCACCAGCTTCGTATTCATAGCCTAGCAAAAAGGAACAAAAATGTTCTTAGATGTTCGGGTTACACGGCGAAGTGCTCTTACTGTTTGTAATTAAAACTGCAAATGTTTAGAAGAATGAAACTGCAAGGTAGAGCAACCAAGTTAATTAAAAAATAGTTTGAAGGGGAGTATTTTCCATTAATTTATTTTCAGCGTGAAATTATACGTCGTATTGGAGATTGCGGGAATTCAATGGTTCTGTTACAAACAATAACTAAGCGAAATTATTTCTACATGGAGAAAGTTTATAATCAGGTTTCAAAATCGATTATAACTTTTATTCTAAGAGCATTTTAGTTGAAAATACGTCAGAAAGTTTAGATTAATTAAAACTCCCAAGGCCTTCCTGCGCTAGTTCTATTACCTAGGTCGAATTTAGGTAGATTACGTTTAAACAACGTCTTGGATAAGTTTCTGAATACTTAACTAGTTAGTATAAAAAACCTGTCTAGAGGTTACAGATATTCCAAATGGAATTGTTTCACTTCCTGGGGGTTATCTTTAGCAATAATTAATTTAGACTTAGTGTAAGGCTTCCAGGACAGTTCTTGGGCTCCCGGTCTGAGGCCATGGGAAATGGTCAAAGTTTTGTCTCTACGTTAAGTAGCAGGTTGGACAGTTGCGTAACTACCATGGGGCAAAGAAGGCAACGCCCCCGGGCTTGAAGCCTTAAGGGGCCCTGCCATGAGCCACGAGTTTTTACTTTTTTGTATTTCTTTATTACGAAGTTTTTACAATAAAAATTTTTGATTTTTGATAGTCTTTATTTTTATATTCAACAAAAAACATTTTAAATTCCATGTAAGTAAGTATGTACTTATACAATGAAAAATACTGAAGTGAGATTATATTTAGTAATAACACAACACCCACACTTTTTGGTATCGACCCAGACACATTAACTTCAGAAAATTTAAGATTTGCTGATCTTAATTAGACACGGCTTTAATATATTTATTTTCATTTACTAGACTTCAAATAATTTTTTTCGTATTGAAAAAATTGTTCTTATTATCAATTACTTTATTATTGAAGTTTTTTTGAGGATGGGGCCAGAGCCCTTCAGGTATCTTTCCCCGGGCCCAAAATCTGAAGCTACGCCACTGTGGTTGGAAGATGTAGAACAAGAAACATTTTTATTTGTTTGTAAAACATTGCGAATCCATGGTTTTTAATAAACAGTGGGGAAATAATCTGGTGTGGTGACCGACTAAGTCTTCGCTGCTACGTCAGCTGCGCCATTATATGGCAGCATTTTCCGACGTCAATAATTGATTTTTTTTACACCCAAAATTTTGTTTTGACAACAAAATTTTATTTTATATTTTTCCAAAATAAATAATTAAAGTTAAAGAATGTGTAGGCGATATTCAGACGTCAGCAAATGGTTTGTTGCATCTAGCAATGATTGAAATACATTTTTGGCGTCGAAAAATCCGTTTTATTTGTTAATATTTCAATAGTTCCTTAAATTCCTGCAATAAAAGAAATAATAATAATCAGACGTCAAAAAATCAATTTTTAACACCAAGACTTCCACATACTTCCACTTGTAGTTCGACATACTTCCATGTACTTACACATACTTCCACTAACTTCAGCGTACTTCCACCTTATTGCCACTTACTTTCAAGTACTTCCACTAACTACCACTTACTTCCACATACTTCCACCGTACTTCCACTTTATTCCACAGAGTCCCACTAACTTCCACTTACTTCCACATACTTCCACAGACTTCCACCGTACTTCCACATACTTTCACTTATTTTCACGTACTTCCACCTTACTTCCTCTTACTTCCACTTTACTTCCACATACTTCTACGTTTTTTGCAGTACTACCTATTTTCACTTTTACTTCCAGATACTTCCACTTACTTCTACATACTTCCACGTACCTCCACGTACTTTCACGTACTTCCACCGTACTTCTACTACCTTGTACACACCTACTTCCACTCGCGGTTTACCCCTCGGTTTCCGAGAATGTTTTCATACTCAATACTTCACAACATACTACATAAATACTTTTATACGTATGTTTATTATTCATGGCAATTTGTTCTCTTTTATTCGATTTTCTATTTTATAATCAAAATAAATAAATTATAATAAATTTATTTATTATAATTATAAAAAGATAGAAAGGCTTCTACAATCTACATCCCAAAAACAGAGAACAGGTCAAAGACCTACTAAGAAGAAGAAGAAGTAAGTAAGTAAAATGAATAAAAACAAAAACAAAATGTATGTATAATTTCTAAAACAGAATTTAAATTTCAAAATTCAAAGTCTAATTATGTATTTAATAAATTAACAAAAATCTTATATCTAAATTACCCAGATACTTTCAGTTTTATTTTTAATTTTAATCAGATACGGGTTAAGTCTACACATATTTACTATGTAAATATGTTACACCTTTCACAGTGTTTACGGTTGATTAAGAATAAAACTAAACATTTCGCAAGTGTATTTCAATTTGTTAATTTAATATTTTCACATTTCGAAACTACGGCGTAGTCAGGAGCCGAGGTGTTTTTTCATACTCGAATAAAAAAATGTATCGTTAGCTAGGGTGTTAATTATGTTTTCCTTAAAATAGGTGTAAAGTGTCTGAGCTTTTACCACAAAAAAAACTACAAAGTTATTTAAAAAATGGCCGAATGATGTCGCTAGTACTTTTAACGTTTTAAGGATTCTCGCGCTAAAAAGCGATTCAAATTTACATCTACACACGGTACTAATGAGAACTGAAATAGGACCTACTCGTCAGGCAGTAGGACTTACCTACTCACTCAAACCGCTACATATTGGGCTGCGGACTTCGGACCAAAAATCGTTATAAATAGTTTATTTAAAGAGTTATCAAAAATACACTAAATATATTTTATACTTATATATATTAGCTAATGTTGGCGTACAGGCTGTTTTTTTCCAAAATATATTAGCTTCTTTGTGGCGTTCTCTGCGATTTTTTCGAAATTTGAATGTTAATGCTATGTTTTTTTAATAAGATTCGTGTTACGACTGACCCCATTTTGAGTGATTTTTTTCAAAGGGATAATGTTTACGTACTCGAGCCCTCTTCGTTTGCCACTTTTTGGCGGACCAATCTCAATTTTAGTCCAAACCATAGAAATAAATCATATACTTCCATTAACCTAACTATAAGTACGGCTGGAGTAGGAATGTGCGTTAGCTATTGCGATTTTCATAAAGCATAATCAATAATCGATTGTAAAAACATAATTGATTGATGAAGTAATTGATTAGTTAGGCAATTATTCTAAAAATCGACTATCAATATAACAAAATTATTTTTTAAAGTCTGAAAATAAATTGCTGACGACAAAAAAAATTTTTGACGTAACAAAATAATTTTTTGACGCAAAAATTTATTTTTTGACGTCAAAAATTATTCTTGAGCGCTAGAAAAAAAGATTCAGACCACCATTTTTTTCAGAAAAATATGGAAGAACGTTGTAAACATTAAGAAAACAAATTTTAAACAAGATGATTTCTTGTACCAAGTGCCATTCAAATTGTTAGCAATTGTCAGAATAACGAGCATAGCCGTAAGTTTTGGCAAGTGCCATATTTTCAATGATGGAAGCTTTTAAATCTTGTGGCACTTAAAAGGGAAAACAATTCCTGTAATGAATAAAAGGTACGCCACGATCACTGCCAGTACTTAAAAAAATAATTCTGACAATGACTAACAATTTTGGTGGCAGCAGCTACGAAAAATCCCGTCGATATTAAAACTCTGGCCATATTTTTGATGAAACACTTTGATAATTAACGTAAAATTAATGTTTTCTATCAGGTATTGCAAAATTTTAAAGTCAACATCACGAAAGCTGCCAAAAGTTGACCAATCTTTAAAGATTGGCAGAATTTCTCTTTTTGTCACAAAATTTCACAGCATTTGCCAGAACATCAAGCACTTTCGGCAGGTGCAACATTTTTGCGACGTAGCTTTAAATCTTGTAGCATCACAAAAATTTTATTTTTCTGTCAGTTACAGAGCAGAATTTTGTATAATCGTAGAATAAAAAAAATAGAAAATAATAACCAACTTAATAACGGAATTGATTTGAAATTGAATGCATTTTTTGACACACAAGAAACATTTGCTTAAATTAACAAAATTATAGTACAAATATTTTCTGGCAACTGCCCAAGTCTTCTCAAAAATTGAATATAATTTTTACTGGCAAGTGACATAATGTTCTTGGCACCAGAAGTTTTGGTAATTGAAAGAATTCTACATATCGGCAGAATTTTTTTGAAAGATAATAGTTTCACTTTTTTTAAAACGAAATGAACAGAACTCAGTATTGAGGAAAAAATGTATTGCATTCGCTTAGCTTATCTAAGTCCAGATTTTGACCAATAAACATGTTTTAGGGTTCTAGGATATGGGAAAGTCCGTTTGTATTATTACAGATTAAGAAAATTATGCTAGCAAAAGTGGTAATAGTACTGGCATGAACTCGCAAGATAATGAGCGTTTCGTCAGCAAATAGGAGGGGCTGGAGAAGATTTATCCATTCATATATAAAAGCTCAAAAGGTTTTCTTCTCCGGTTCCTCCAGCGGCTACCGCTTCACCAATTTGGACCATTTTTTTTTCAATGAAATTTTATATTTTTATTCTACGTCGATTTTTTAATAATATATATTTTAATTTATAATATATATGAAAGTCTGCTAGACGCGCTTCACTTGAGGCGACATCTACATTAACCCCGCGTCTCATTATTGGAACTAATGCATCACGTGACGCATTTAGACGGGTCGGCCAACGCGAGTCTGTCAGTGCATTGTGCGCTGGGGTCTCACTAGTTAAAAATAATGTAAAAAAAATTGAGCATAAGTTAATTAGTCAGTTTACACAACCCAGAAATTCTATCGCTTTCCGTTTACCTTCGGATGTTCTATTGATTTGTACATCAATATTATGGTGGCAAAGCAAATAATTATACGCAAGAACTTTAATTTTTAGTTGGGTTAGGTAACCGCCTTAGTAGGGGTAGGTTACTCTTTAAAATTGGGTCAGATTAAAACTTTATTTACGTTTGATTAGGGCTTTAAGTAGGTTAGCTTGAATGGGTAAATCACGAGCATAAATTATCATCAAAAGTTATTTTTATTTTAAGATTTCCTTTAAATTTGTTATATTGTTTTGGGTTTTCTTGGAATTGCTTGGATTTCCGCAAAATTCTTTTAATCTCATCGGGATTTCCTTTGATTTCGCGGAGATTTCCTATAACTTCTGCACGAGGTCCTTAAATTTCCTTAAATTTCCTTAGATGTTCTTGAAACCACTCGGAATTTTGTTGAATGTATTCGAGTTTTATTTTTAGTTTACTTGGATTTCAACGGAATTTCTTTAAATTTCCCCAGGATTTCCTTGAAGTTCATCGAGATTTTCTTAAATTTCTTGAAAATTCCCTTGAACTTCTTCAAGATTTCTTTTAATTTCCTCGCAGTTTCTTTGGATTCCTTCGTTGGATCCTTAGATTTTCTTGATTTACCTCGAAATTTCCTTGAATTTGCTCGCGATGTCCTGAAATTTCCTTGATGAGAGGTAGAGATGTTTGTGTATTTCCTTAGATTTCCATGAAATCCTTTTAATCTCCATAGAATAAATATACTTTATTTTCTTAAAGTTTTTTTAATTTTGAATATCTTCGAGATTTCTTTAAATTTCCTTGGTATTTATTGGATTGCGAAATTCCTTTGATATCTTCGGGATTTCCTTGCATTTCCTCGGGAGGTACTTAGATTTCCTCAAGATTTTCTTGAATTAACTTGGAATTATTTTCGAGATTTTTACAATTTCAAATTTTTTTGAATTTGTTATTTGATTTTCTATAATTCCTCGAAATGTCTTAGATTTATTTGAATTTTCTAGTTATTTCCTTGAATTCCCTCAAGAGGTTCTTAGATCTTTTAAATTTTCTTGAGATTAAATGTTCTTGAATTTACTTGGGATATCCTTGGATTTCCTCAAGATGTTTTAATATTTCCTTGGGTTTCAACACAGTTCCTGTGATCTCTTCAGGATTTCCTCGATTTCCTCAGGATTTCCTTAAATTTCCTCGTCATTTCTTTAATGTTTTGCAAAGTTTCCTTGGATTGCCTCAAATATCTTCGAGATTCCCTCGAATGTCCTCGGAATTCCTTGAATTTCCGCAAAACTCCTTTGTAGGATTTCCTTGGATTGCTTCACGATTTTTTTGGCTTTCCTCGAAAGGTCTTTAAATTTACTTAACTTTTCTTGAACTTCTCTTGGATTTACTCTAGATTTCCTCGAGATTTCCTTACATTTTCTCGAATTTACACGGTATTTCCCGAATTATTCCTCGAGATTAATTGAATTTCATGGATTTCCACGGAATATCTTTGACTTCCTCAGGATTTCTTTGAATTTCCTGTTATTTCAGAACTTCTTGAATTTCCTCGAGATTTCCTTGAATTTCCTCTAGATGTTCTTAGATCTTTTAAATTTCCTTGAGATTAAATTTTCTTGAATTTACTTGGGATATCCTTGATTTCCTCAAGATGTTTTAGTATTTCGTTGGATTTCAACACAGTTCCTTTGATCTCCTTAGGATTTCCTTAAATTTCCTCGTCATTTCTTTAATTTTTTTTTCGAAATTTCCTTGGATTTCCTCAAATATCTTCGAGATTCCTTTGAATTTCTTGAATTTCCGCAAAATTCCTTTGTACTCAAGATTTCCTTGGATTACGTAACGATTTTCTTGGCTTTCCTCGAAAGGTCTTTAAATTTACTTAACTTTTCTTGAACTTCTCTTGGATTTACTCTAGATTTTTCTAGATTTCCATGAAATTCTCTTGACCTCCTCAGGATTTTCCTGATTTGCTCACAACTTTCTTACATTTTTCATCATTTCCTTGAAGTTCTTTAGAATTTTATAGCATTTAGCAAATATTTTTAAGATTTCTTTGAATTTTCGCAAAATTCTTTTGATCAAGAAATTTCCTTGGATTACTTTACGATTTTCTTGGCTTTCCTCGAAAGGTGTTATTTTTTTATTGTTTTCTTGAATTTCTTCAGAATTGTATTGCATTTACTCAAATATTTTCAAGATTTCTTTGAATTGTTGCCAAATTCCTTTGATCTTGGGATTTTCTTAGATTTCTTCAAGATTCCATTAGATTTTATAGGAAGGTCCTTAGGTTTCCTAAAATTTCCTTTGGATTTCCTTGAATTTATTCAAAGTTCCTTCATAGACCTCGCGATTTCCTTAAATTTCTTCAGATTTTAATTGTATTTCCTTCAATGTTTTCCATATTTCTTTAAATTTCCTCAAAAATCCCTGGGTTTCCGTGGAATCCTTTTGATTTCTTCTGAATATTTGTGGATTTCCTCAAGATTTCTTTGAATTCCCTTGAGTTTCCTTGATATTTCTTTAAATTTTCACTTTTTTTTTGTAGATTTCCGCGGAATTCCTTTGGTCCTTTGATTTCTTTAAATTATTGTATAATTTATTAAGTGCTGATTTTGATTTCCGGACATTTACCGCCTGAACTGTCAAGTTGTTTTTTTTTGCTACGAAACTCACCACGAGTCAAAGACGAGACCAGCACGAAATGGATTCAGCTAGAAAATTGCGTTTTATGTTTAGAATTCAAATTTAAAAAAATTACTTTTATTTGCTTTGTGCGTAACTAAGGAAACAAAACGGCAACATGGGAAAAATTAAATTCACGGTGGTGATTTTCGGAAATTACCACGGCGAGAAGAAATTTCCGTGAAATTAACGTCAGATTGACAGATAAGCTAAAAACATTCAGATCTAATTGGTTGAAAAATGTAGATGCGATTTTCTTCGAAATTCCTTGTATTTTTCCAAAATTTCTCAAAGTTTTCCTATGCCGCGGCCGCCGTGTACACCACATTTCTTTCGTGGTTACCCTTTCGGTTGGTTTAATTACTGCTGTGGTTAGATAGGTTCCCTTCATGCGGTGTGTACTAAAATGGTTCCTTATAAAAAAATTGCTCTTGCGTTTGGGAACGTTTCCATTTTTTGAAAAAGCCTTAATCTAAACTAACAAATATAGCAAACAAGTCGTTTAGAAAAATTTCATGAAAATTATGCGACTGTTGTTGTTCGTAGAAGTTTCCGTTACTTAAAACTTAAAATTTTTAATTGTAATCTGTCCGTTTTTCCCAAATTTTGTTTTCAAAAGAAAATGTTGTAGTTAGTTTGACGATAATTCCCCCTAATGTGACATGAATTTCTAATGGTCAGAATTTCCTATAACCCCTAATCCTCCATAGCAAGATCGGGGTATCCCTAAATCAATTATACAGCCAGTTTCGAAATAGCGACAGTCCCCGTCATGTCTTCAGTCTCACGAACAAAACTCATTGGAAATTCGCAAATCGTCCTGCGTACAGTACAACGTGCTTTTCTGCATGTCCTCTAATAGATAAACGTCGAAGATGGCAGTAAGACGTTCTGAATTCCAATTTGCAGCTGCAATTCGCAGATAACCGTTCGGCAGCATTCATTTCGCAATGTCAACTCTGTGTGTCCTCCGACCACAGCGAGAAAGGTATTGTGAGCGGGAGCAGAAATTATTGGTGACCGATTCGTGTGTTTATCTTGGGTTCAACGTTCGACAACGGTATGTCAGTGTCAAGTCCTTCTGGACAATTTGGACGACGTCGAGCACATACTTAAAGACAAGTTGAAGTTTCGAGTTTTACTATAATTTTAAGCATTCCGACCTTGTGACTAAACGTAACATTGAAGGTTACTTACTCATCCTTTAAACTCATTCTTGCAACCTACATATGTTAAAAAGAAATCAAAAACTGATACAAATCCATAAAAAATAGTATCGTTGCGTGATCAATGCTGTGTCAATTCTCGTCAGAGATTGATCACCGCAAAGACTTCACAATCTGTAACTGTCAACACTCCACTCATCTTGCTTTGCCATCCCATGGACTGCCGATAGTTTGTGATTCTAAACGACCTTAATAAGGTGAGAATGCCTTGTTGTAATTTATCAACCGGCTACCTACTACCTTAACAAAGACGTTCGTCTTTTGAAAATGTTCCTTGACTTTCTATGGTAGAAATTATGATTAATGCATCTTTTTCTTTGTCTGTGAATTAACTCAATGGAATTGTGTTCTTGTTGAACAAAATGCAGCAGTCGTAATATACTTTTATAGTAATCAGCAGCAAATTTTACTACATTAAATTATACAGAGGAAAGTAAATTAACAGAATTGTTCGCTAAATGACTGGTAATATTTTTGGGAATTTAAGCTGCAAACTTAAATTATTTGCAAAAAAAATAAACAGTTACAAACACATTTATTGAAAAATAATACCGGATTCCTGTTCTACTGGCGCAAAGAAACAAAAATTATTCCACTAATAATATATCGACCAATTACTATATCGCATTTGTTGTTTTAGCAGCCCAGAAAAGCTTAACCGGCGCGATACTTTCAACACATACAATTTTATCGGCAGTAATACCATAAGTGATTACAGTTTTGTCAGATAAAATTCGTTGATAATTATTGAGCAATATTTTAATTAACAACAGGCACGAGACCTGTTAACAGGAAGTACGGTAAGATAGCGGATTTTATAACTCTCTTCCTGTCAAATCTGGCGACAAAATTGTGCACTAGAATCTAGTGACATTTCTAGTAACATTTTAGCATCTGGAAATGTTATTAAAGTCTGTGGAGGATTTTCTGTTACCAGATTCTAGAGTGTTACTAGAAATGTCACTAGATTCTAGAGGAATTTATTGTTGCCAAATTTGACAGTTGGCTGGCCCGGTGATTCTAAAACTGGAAATGTTAGTAAAGTCCACGGGAGGTTTTTTGTTACTAGATTCTAGAGTGTTTATTTTTAGCCAGATTTAACAGTTGGCAGGCCTGGTGATTCTAAAACCGGAAACGTTGCTAGAGTATACGGGAGATTGTTTGGTACCAGATTCTGGAGTGTTAATAGAAATGTCACTAGATTCAAGGGAGATTTATTGTCGCCAGATTTGATAATTGGCAGGCCTGGTGATTGTAAAACTGAAAATGTTACTAGAGTCTACGGAATATTTTTAGGTACCAGATTGTAGAGCGTTACTAGAACTGTCACTAGATTTTAGGGGAATTATTGTCGCCAGATTTAACAGTTGGCACGCCTGGTGATTTTAAAACTGGAAATGTTACTAGAGTCTACGGCAGATTTTTTGGTAGCAGATGCTGGATTGGTACTAGAAATGCCAGTATATTCTAGGGGGATTTATCGTCTGCAGATTTGGCAGTTGGCAGGCCTGGTGATTCTAAAACTGGAAATGTTACTAAGGTCTACGGAAGTTTTTTTGTTACCAGATTCTAGAGTGTTACTAGAAATGTCACTAGATTCAAGGGAGATTTATTGTCGCCAGATTTGATAATTGGCAGGCCTGGCGATTCTAAAACTGAAAATGTTACTAGATTCTACGGAAGATTTTTTGGTACCAGATTCTAGAGTGGCACTAGAAATGTCTATATTCTAGGGGGAATTATCGTCGCCAGAATTGACAGTTGGCAGGACTGGTGATTATAAAACTGGAAATGTTACTAGAGTCTACAGGGGATTTTCTGTTACGAGATTCTATAGTGGTACTAGAAATGTCACTATATTCTAGGGGGTTTTATTGTTGCCAGATTTGACAGTTGGTAGGCCTGGTGATTCTAAAACTAAAAATGTTACTAGAGTCTACGGGAGATTTTTTGTTACCAGATTCTTGAGTGGTACTAGAAATGTCACTAGATTCTAGGGAACATTATGTCGCTAAATTCTGGAATGTAACTAGTAATGTCACTCGACTCTAGGGAAATTTTTTGTCGTCCGATTTGACAGTTTTGTCGGATAAAATTCGTTGATAATTCTTTAACAGTAGTTTACTTAGCAACAGGCACAAGACCTATTAACAGGAAGTAGGGTGAGATAGCCGGTTTTAGAACCATTAGTGCTGCCGCTTGCCAAATCTGGCAACAAAATTATTTCCTATAATCTAGTGACATTTCTAGTAAGACTCTAGCATCTGAAAATGTTATTAGAGTCTACGAGGGATTTTCTGTTAACAGATTCTTGAGCATTGAAAAAATTTCACTATATTCTATGGGGATTTATTGTCACCAGATTTGACAGTTGGCAGACTTGGTGATTCTAAAACTGGAAATGTTACTAGAGTCTACCGAAGATTTTTTGGTACCAGATTCTAGAGTGGTACTAGAAATGTCATTCTAGGGGGATTTATTGTCGACAGATTTGACAGTTGGCAGACCTGGTGATTCTAAAACTGGAAATGTTACTAGAGTCTACGGGAGATTTTTTGTTACCGCATTCTAGAGTGGTACTAGAAATGTCACTTTATTCTAGGGGGATTTATTGTCGCCAGATTTAACAGTTGGTAAGACTGGTGATTCTAAAACTGGAAAAGTTACTAGTCTACGGGAGATTTTTTGTTACCAAATTCTAGTGTTATTAGAAATGTCACTAGATTCATGGGAGATTTATTGTCGTCAGATTTGATAATTGGCAGGCCTGGTGCTTCTAAAACTGAAAATGTTACTAAAGTCTACGGAAGATTTTTTGGTACCAGATTCTAGAGTGGTACTAGAAATGTCACTATATTCAAGAGGGAATTATCGTCGCCAGATTTGACAGTTAGCAGGCCTGGTGATTTTAAAACTGGAAACGTTACTTGAATCTTCGGAAGATTTTTTGGTACCAGATTCTAGAGTGGTACTAGAAGTGTCACTATATTCTAGCGGGAATTAGCGTCGCCAGATTTGACAGTTAGCAGGCCTGGTGATTTTAAAACTGGAAATGTTACTTGAATCTTCGGAAGATTTTTTGGTACCAGATTCTAGAGTGGTACTAGAAGTGTCACTATATTCTAGCGGGAATTAGCGTCTCCAGATTTGACAGCTTGCAGGCATGGTGATTTTAAAACTGGAAATGTTACTTGAATCTTCGGAAGATTTTTTGGTACCAGATTCTAGAGTGGTACTAGAAGTGTCACTATATTCTAGCGGGAATTAGCGTCGCCAGATTTGACAGTTAGCAGGCCTGGTGATTTTAAAACTGGAAATGTTACTTGAATCTTCGGAAGATTTTTTGGTACCAGATTCTAGAGTGGTACTAGAAATGTCACTATATTCAAGAGGGAATTAGCGTCGCCAGATTTGACAGTTAGCAGGCCTGGTGATTTTAAAACTGGAAATGTTACTTGAATCTTCGGAAGATTTTTTGGTACCAGATTCTAGAGTGGTACTAGAAGTGTCACTATATTCTAGCGGGAATTAGCGTCGCCAGATTTGACAGTTAGCAGGCCTGGTGATTTTAAAACTGGAAATGTTACTTGAATCTTCGGAAGATTTTTTGGTACCAGATTCTAGAGTGGTACTAGAAGTGTCACTATATTCTAGCGGGAATTAGCGTCGCCAGATTTGACAGTTAGCAGGCCTGGTGATTTTAAAACTGGAAATGTTACTTGAATCTTCGGAAGATTTTTTGGTACCAGATTCTAGAGTGGTACTAGAAATGTCACTATATTCAAGAGGGAATTAGCGTCGCCAGATTTGACAGTTAGCAGGCCTGGTGATTTTAAAACTGGAAATGTTACTTGAATCTTCGGAAGATTTTTTGGTACCAGATTCTAGAGTGGTACTAGAAGTGTCACTATATTCTAGCGGGAATTAGCGTCGCCAGATTTGACAGCTTGCAGGCATGGTGATTTTAAAACTGGAAATGTTACTTGAATCTTCGGAAAATTTTTTGGTACCAGATTCTAGAATGGTACTAGAAATGTCACTAGATTCTAGGGGGATTCAATGTCGCCAGGTTTAACAGTTGGCAGGCCTAGTGATTCTAAAACTAGAAATGTTACTAGAGTCTGCGAAAGATTTTTTGGTACCAGATTCTAGAGTGGTACGAGAAATGTCATTCTAGGGGAATTTATTGTCGCCAGTTTTGACAGTTGGCAGGCCTGGTGATTCTACAACTGGAAATGTTACTAGAGTCTACGGGATATTTTTTGTTACCCGATTCTAGAGTGGTACTAGAAATGTCACTAGATTCTAGGGAGGTATTTTGTCGCTAAATTCTGGAATGTTACTAGTAATAATGTCACTCGACTCTAGGGAAATTTTTTGGTACCCGATTTGACAGTCGGCAGCCCTGGTAGTCCTAGAATCTCACTCTACTATAAAACGAAAAATTTTGAGAGCGCAAAGCGTTTGAGGGGCTTTTTGCAAAATTGTCAAAACATCGAGTGGTTGATGTTGTTGCTATGATCAAGAAAGCGCATTTAGTCATCGGTTTTGTTTGCACGGTCGCTGGTTTATTACAACCTACATTAGAATTTTCTCAGTTAAAAACGGCATAGTGCTGTTTTATCAGTTTTATCACAAATTTGATTGGCTGAAATAATACTAATATTGCGAATTTTGATTGGCTTCTTACAATAAAAGTAAAATAATCGCAAATAGATAAAACTAGCATTCGCTGCTTTGCAACAAGTTTTCCTAAATTTAGGGTCAGCAAAAGTGTTAAAATGGTTCTAATTTTTGTTTTTTTAAAAAAATTGGATGATTACATGAACGTTTACTAAGAAACTAAGGACGGATTCGTGTTCTACGTCCAAATGGTATACAAGCTTATGAATTAAAAATTTTGTTATCACCTTTCACTGCTTGTTCGGGTCGGTAGAAGAGTTTAAAATTGTCTCCAATTTTTTCTATTTAAAAATTAGGGAATAACATTAACATTGATGGAACAAATAACACTGGAATCGTGTTTTAGGACCAATTATTATAAAAGTTTAACTTAAAAAGTTCTTTTGTCACCTTTTAGTGTTTTCTAAGGACGGTGGAAGAGTTGAAAATAGTTTTGAATCTCCTTTCTCAAAAATTAGACGGCTACATGAGCGTTATTAATTAAAAAAATAATACCGGGTTCGTGTTGTAGGACCACATACAAAATAAATTTAAAAATTAAGAATTTTTCATCACCTTTAAGTGTTTTTGTGGTCGATAAAAAGAAATTGCTGTAAGGTTTTTGCCTAAAAAATTGAAATATATTTTTATCGAAAAATAATTGTTGTTTTAAAAACAAACATTATACGTCATTTTGATCACCTTCCGATACTTCTTATAGATAGTGGTAGTTAAAATTGTTTTCTAGTTCTTTTATTGCACAATTGGACGGGTAAAAATACATTTACTAAACAAATAACAATGGATTCGTGTGTTACAACAAATTACACAAGTTTCATGTTTAAAATTTTTGTACCCGAATTTATGTTCTAATACCACAAACCACCAAAGACCAAAAACTTAAAGCACCCATTTCGTATATTTCGTATATGTTACTCGATCCTTGCCATACAAACACGATGGTAAACATTGGCCGGCTACTCCAGCATACCTGATTAAATTAAAAAGATTTGTTGGGATTAAAAAAACCCAAAACGAAAGGAAAAATTTGTTCGCAAAATTTAATTTCCCCTAAATAATATTACTGCACCTAAAAATTACACTATAAACCTTATTGTACTATCACTCATGTGCAATTTATGTTAAATAGAAAAAAAACAGAAACAAAATGCCGGTATTGAAATTTTTGTATGTAAAATCAATATTTTACGTCCTAAAAGTTTCGAACTTAATTATAAGAAATTGGCGTATTAAATATATTTATGTCGACAAATATTAAAGTCGTACTTTGCCATAAAACTGTAGATCCTAATTTTTAAGCATTTACAAAATTTGTTTAGACAAGCAGCTGCAAATACGGCAAAAAAGCAAAAATAGACAACCATTTACACACACAACCGAAATAAACATTAACTCACCAATCAGATTGTTTTTATTCCCCAGTTTTCTTGATATACATGTGGGTAACACAAACTAACACTTAAAGCACTGAACACATTACGTAAGGAAGTAAAAAAGCAAACGTGATTACCGATCACGTTAACAACAAACTTACAACTCCCGTTAAGGTCTTGCAATTTAGTAGTAGTAGCACTTTTCAAAACTGCTAGTGAAAATTGAGTTTACAACGCAACAACCGTGTTAAAAACCGTCTTAAAACGAAAACCAAATAGAACTGAAGTAATTTGCGCCGATTTTTGTACAGAAACCAAGACAATGTGTTATTGGAGATAAGAACTTGTTTACAATACATTTTCAAGGTTATTGGTTTGAGAATCTTGGAAGAATTTAAATGCAAGGCTGTTACACATCTGCATAGCATGTGGCGTTAAGTGGATGTAATTTGATAAGAGGCGTATTTATCATTATAATACAGGGTCGTTCTTGTACCTCTTAATTTTTGGCGTGAAACCTAAACACAAAAATTTTGAAATTTAGATATGCAATAAACTTCAAGTTTTTTAAAATAAAAAAGTATAATGGAAATGAGCTTTTTACAATAAAAAAACTACCCCACTGAACGAAGAATGGGCAATGCAATTAGATTTCCGTGTTGAAAAGATTTTTGTGTTTATTATTGTTATTACTGCTGCTAAGGCTAATCACCGGCGCCAGAGAGGGGGAAGACTGGTATACCTGGAAAATTTTGCCGAACCTCTATTTTGATTTTTAATGATTGTAATTATTTAGATTAAAATTTTATTGTTATCTCGTTTTTTCAACAACAATTTTTACACTTCTCGCTGTACGAAGTATAGCTATAGCGGAAGGTATTGTGATCGTCAAGTTGGATTTGGAGCAAATGCGTTCATTCAGCGAAGTTTTTTTCGCTTTGAACTTACTGGTCGATATACGAGTTATGTCCAAAAGAAGGGTACTTTAATGGTAAACATTTTAAACCTAAACATTTTGACTAATATGCAGCTTATAGAGTCTTGGGAAACCGACAAAGCGGACGCTACAGACGTGTTGTGTGTGTGGATATTACTGTCTGTCTGTCTGTGTGTCTGTATTGTATACACTTTACAGTCCAGACGCCTTAACGCAGAAAAACCAAATTGCCTCTAAGATTGCTAATTTTACTGGGATAACACAGCAACAAAATGAGGTTGGTCCGCCCAAAATAAGGAAGGAAGGGAAGGGGTGCCGGTATAAGAGTTATGCCTAAAAGGAAGGTGCCTCCTTT
This sequence comes from Ctenicera cuprea, assembly GCA_958336395.1. NCBI lineage: Eukaryota > Metazoa > Arthropoda > Insecta > Coleoptera > Elateridae > Ctenicera > Ctenicera cuprea. The sequence continues at coordinate 11,225,649 of OY284495.1, read as the reverse complement.
TATGCCAAACATTTTGTATAAAAAAAGGTTTTAGGGCCTTTGCAAACCGATAAAGCGGACGCTGCAAAGGTGTCTGTGTGTCTGTATACACTTTACAGTCCACTAAATTTGGCTGAAAGATTGCTAATCGCAATAGGATGACACTGCAAGAAAATGAGGTTGGTCCGCCAAACAAAAAAGAGAGGGAGACCCGTATAACCAAATCTATAAAGATGTCCTAGGCGATAGAGATATTTAAAGATGCGGTAAAGATTACGTGATACAGGTGTAATATGTATCGGAGCTGTACTTTAGCCTATACCTTAACTGTATAGATTAAATATTTACCGCATCTATATGATATCTATACTTGTTTCCAGCACAGTTTTATCTTTATCGCATCTGTATCACATCTTATTCTATGCTATACCGCACCGGTACTTCAAGCAGGGATTTATCTTTATCGGATCTGTAGAAAATATGTACTGATTGTCTTTACAGTTGTACCTTTAACAAATCTCTACAATATCTTCATGCAGGCTATATCGCACCTGTAGCGCAATTACCGATTTTGTCTTTATCGAATCTGTGCTAAATATATACTGCCTGTCTTTACAGTTTTATCTTAAGCCTAAAACCGCTGTGTATAGCGTCAATCTAAACACTATCTTTATTTGTTGGCCTTGTGTGTAAAAACGTTAAAAATGGCGCATCAACAAGATCAAGAATTTAAAGTTTACGAATTTGATGGAACCTTGGAGATTTGTGTGCTTCCTACAATTATAATAATAATTTATGACATAATCATTAACCAAGGCTGCTGTCTCCAATGTGGAGTTATATTCGATAGGGGGATCATTTACCACAATATCTATAAACCACAAGTAAATAAAATGATAACCTTCATCATAAACTGTTATTACACCTATAACCAATACTATACCTTTTGATGTGCCTACAGCAGAGAGCATTTTCTCAGTTTTGCTGTACTTATAACGTCCAACCGCGGATTTACGGGGGGTGGGGTAGTAGGGGTAATTACCCCCCCCCCCCCCCCCCCCCAAGGCCAAAAAAATCACCTAAAGCACTAGAAGTAAAGTGTTTTTGAACATGTAATTGGAAAAAATTTGTAAATAAATATATTTCATCGGCTAAAAGTTTTCCAGCGAAACACAATAAGAATGACTCAATTGCAAAGAAACTTTCTTAACGGTAAAACCTAAAACCAAGCCGGACGTTAAACAATGCATGGCTTAAGATTAGCTGTAAACCTTTATGGGGGTTTATAAACAGACCTGTTTGGAAAGTCTACTCACCAAAAAGATAAAGATATTTAAAGCTTATCCCAGCGCCAGCAGTACAAAGTACGAACCGACATCAACATGGACATATTACGTGATATTTTTTTCTTGAAATTACAATTCTGACCTCAGCAATGGCGAGAAATTCAGAAATAATGTACTTTAAAATAGTTGGTGGTAAAATAATACAAAGACATCAATTATTTCGAAGTAAGATTCTCGAAATGTCTGAACCTACTAAAACTGTTTTATATTTTATCCCCTATAATTCTTCACTGTTTATTTTTCTTAATACTTCACTCTATCAAAATAGTCTGTTTTCACGTGTTTCTTGAAATTTTAATACTATATATAATCTAACGTCCTTTATATCTGCTTTTTCCCACTTCGCTTGTATGCACACTACGTAGTTGTCTTTTTTTTTGTTTCGGCATCAGTTTATTAAAAACTTAGCAAAGCTACAAACGATACACTTTACCAACTATTTATAAAATGATTTTACTCTACATTAAAATTAATGTAAAAAACAAAATTAGAAAATGAGAAACATGAAACACATTTAACTTTAAAAATTTCAAGAGCCCACAAAAATGTCTAACTTTATTATTAAGCGTCCAATGCGTTTTCTACGTAGTCCCTGTTAATCACGTTTTATCCAAGCATACTATACGCCCTTAACGAGATATTATGCAACGTCACTATAAATTTTACTGCAAAAAAACGGTTTAACCCTAACTGTAATTCTTGGTAGTACATTTGTAGGTATCATATTGTCCATCATAACCTTCTGTAATACTCTTAAAACATTTAGCGGCCGAATCTTATAAGAGGCGAGATTAGCTCAGGGTGCAAGGAGACCGACTCACAAACCAAAGATGGCCAGTTCGATTCCCCGCTAAGGTAAAGTATGGAACGCATTTTTAAAATTAAAAATCTATCAATAAATACATTAGTGTAAATGAAATTAGCTAAAAAAATACAGAGGGGTTGTATAAAATATTATAAAAGAAAATATATCCGCGTAAAAAAATATATTTTTTTTATCTAAAATTAATTGCTTGAATTATCTATACCGCACCTTAATTTGGACGATACAGCATCGGAATAGTATCTTTAAAAACCTATATCGTATCTTTACAGTACCTTCATGTGCTCTATACGCAATCTTAACTGCATCTGTACTTTAACTATATGTTGTCTGTACAGGAGCTTTACATCTTATATACAGAGTTAGTAAAGACAACTATACCCAATCGATATGTAATCTCTATCGTCGCGCTATCCATAGGGTACAGAAAGCCTGTATCGACTAAAGATTTAAATACAGGTTCGATATAGGTTCTGTATTGTGTGGTTATACGGGGAGTGAGGGGTGTTCTATGTCACAATAAACGCGCTCGAATAAAACCGCAAATTCGTATTCTACGCATGTCGATAAGCCGACCTGCTCAAACGCGATCTCCTTATCACCACTACCGTCAATTTTTTGTTTTTTAAAAACTTACAATTTTTAGCTTCAAAATCGTTATGAGCACGTTAAATGACAATGGGAACAAATTTCCATTGAGAAAATATCACCGAGAAGTTTCCTTTTGGTCGTTTAATTGAGTGAATGCAAAAATCAACTATCGGCAAAATGTCTATAGGACGTAAAAAAACGATTTTGAGACGTTAATGCGTCTAGAAAACATAAAAGCGGGCGACTGCATTTAAAAATGGGGGGGGGGGGGGAGGAAAGGTGCTCTGTTAATATAGACACGCTCGGAAAAGAACTTTGGATTAGTATTTAACACATGTCAAATGGCCGATCTGAGCAAATGCGATTTCCTTATCCTCACTCCCCATCGATTTTTGTGTTATCAGAAATTTACGAATTTTGACTTCAAAATCGGTATGAGCATGTTAAATGACAATAGGAACAAATTTCCATTGAGAAAACATCACCGAGAAGTTTCCTTTTGGTCGTTTAATTGAGTGTTTGCAAAAACACGTCTATCAGCAAAATGTCTATAGGACGTAAAAAATCAATTTTGAGATTTTAATGCAACTAGAAAACACAAAACATCATAAAAACGGGCGGCTGCATTAAAAAATGGGGGGGGGGGGGGAGGAAAGGTGCTCTCTTAATATAGACACGCCCGGAAAAGAACTTTGGATTAGTATTTAACACATGTCAAATGGCCGATCTGAGCAAACGCGATTTCCTTATCCCCCCCCCCCCATCGATTTATTGTTTTATCACAAATTTACGAATTTTGACTTCAAATGTATGAGCATGTTAAATGACAATAGAACAACTTTTGTATTAAGAAAACATCACTGGGAGGTTTCCTTTTGGTCGTTTACCTGAACAGATAAACTGAATAATCTTCAAATTATTATGAAATCGATTTAAGGATTTCAAAGGATAAACATTAGTTGCAACTAGAAAACACAAAATAACATAAAACCACTTGAATGCTTAAAAAAGGGTGGGAGTGGGTCCTACTTCAAAATAGATGCTTTCGGAAAAGAACCTAAGATTCGTATTCTACACATGTCGAATAGCCAATCTGCGCAAGCCTTGTTATTCTTCCCCCCCCCCCCCCCCTAGTGTACCCCTAGCGAATTTTGGATATTAGAAAAATGTAGGTACAAAATTTCTTCTATTGAGGTAGTTTACCTGAACATTTTAAATAGGATAATCTCCAAATTCAAAACAATATAGTAAAATCGATTTTAAATTTGGACATTATTTTAAAATTTTATTAAAAGTGCCTACATATTTAAAATTTCCATAAGTGCAAGGAAAGTCCCGTGGCGGTTGCCCGACAGCTTTTTAGGTACGCCAGTGGGAAATGTTTAATAATTTCCTTCATATTGCTTTTTAAATTGTTTATTAAACTTTGTAAAATATACATAAATTACTTTTTAAATTTGTCTCATGAAAATTCAGGAATTAAATTAATTTCACAAAATGTAAATTCCACTCTGTTGGCAGAAAAAAGAAACTGAGCTTATATTATCGTTAGATACACGTTCCGTATGATAAATTTGCAGTTCATTGTTTAGAAATGAAAATTGTCAAACACTACAGAAGAGAGATAATTGCGTTTTATAAAATTCGTTAATTGACCCCGGAAAATTAATTGAATTGTTGAAGGCAGTTACGAATTACATTCCAGCACCCAGCAGTAGAATATCTGGAAATGAAGTAGGAGAATTGTTTTCAAAATTTTATTCTTAATTAAGAGTAAATAGAGCTTGCAGGAGTCCTTGTCATCTTTTAAAACAATGGAATTTGTCGTCGCTCTCGAGAAGGAAATCAATTCGGGCTCGTTTCAGCTTTAAGAAATTGATACATTTCAGCAAACTTCTTTTCGAAATTGAATTACGGCGCATTACATCGCGACAAGTATTCAATCTAAATTCAATTTCAATGTTTTTTTTAACGCAGCGCTCACACGCACACACAAACATACACGTACACATATAAGGGCGCGGATTGTTTTCTCGTCAAAGAAACAATTCGTCGTCAAATCTTCGAAAACAATTTCGCGAGTCGCGATAAATCAAATTCGCATGCGGTTTTTATGTGAAAACTTTATATCTTTTCGACACCTGTCAGTTGGATACCCATCGATCACAAATGAACCCGCGTTCTCTTAGCTGCATACCAAACAGTCTAAAATTTAAAAGTATTTTGGTAGTTCGATTATAACACGTAAAAGAAAATTTAAGCAGTAGCTCGTTTTTGCTTAGCCGTTACGGAAAGTAGTACATTCCTGCTTTGCTGTACGCTATTTCAAAATGGCTGCCCTGAAAAATTTTTTTTATCGAAAAACCACTTCAAATTCATTTACTACGAGCTATCCAAGGTTAATGATTAAAATGTGTTTGCTCCTTGCCATTGGTCGCTACGAACAGGGAAAGATCAAAATTGTTTTCCATTTTATTTTTGTTAAAATGAGATCGGTAACAAAACAAGTAATGAAAAAAATAACTTTGGATTCGTGTTCTACAACCAAACATTATTCAAGTTTACAGGTTAAAAATATTTCTCACTCCCGTTGGTCGCTAGAAAATAGACGGTAAAAAAATTTATTCAAACAAATAATATCAGATTCGTGTTTTACCATTAAAATCGAAAAATAAATGTATTACGATAAATAATGCCAGATTCGTGACCTAAGGTTAATGATTAAAGTGTGTTTGCTCCTTGCCATTGGTCGCTACGAACAGGGAAAGATCAAAAGTGTTTTCCAATTTTTTTCTTGAAATGAGATCGGTAACAAAACAAGTAATGAAAAAAAATAACTTTGGATTCGTGTTCTACAACCAATCATTATTTAAGTTTACAGGTTAAAAATATTTCTAACTCTCGTGGGTCGCTAAAAAATAGACGGTAAAAGAGAAATTTATTCAAACAAATAATATCAGATTCGTGTTTTACCATTAAAATCGAAAAATAAATGTATTACGATAAATAATGTCAGATTCGTGACCTAAGGTTAATGATTAAAGTGTGTTTGCTCCTTGCCATTGGTCGCTACGAAAAGGGAAAGGTATAATTGTTTTCCATTTTTTTTTCTTAAAATGAGATCGGTAACAAAACAAGTGAAAAAAAATAACTTTGGATTTGTGTTCTACAACCAAACATTATTCAAGTTTACAGGTTAAAAATGTTTCTCACTCCCGTTGGTCGCTAGATAATAGACGGTAAAAGAGAAATTTATTCAAATAAATAATATCAGATTCGTGTTTTACCATTAAAAACGGAAAATAAATTTATTACTATAAATAATGCCAGATTCGTGACCTAAGATTAATGATTAAAGTGTGTTTGCTCCTAGTCGCCACGAACAGGGAAAGATCAGAAATGTTTTCCATTTATTTTCTTAAAATAAGGTCGGTAGCAGAACAAGTAATAAAACAAATAACTTTGGATTCGTGTTCTACAACCAAACATTATTCAAGTTTACAGGTTAAAAAAATTTCTCACTCTTGTTGGTCGCTAGAAAATAAACGGTAAAAGAGAAATTTATTCAAACAAATAATATCACATTCGTGTTTTACCATTAAAAACAGAAAATAAATTTGTTACGATAAATAATGCCAGATTCGTGACCTAAGGTTAATGATTAAAGTGTGTTTGCTCCTTGCCATTGGTCGCTACGAACAGGGAAAGATCAAAAGTGTTTTCCAATTTTTTTCTTGAAATGAGATCGGTAACAAAACAAGTAATGAAAAAAAAATAACTTTGGATTCGTGTTCTACAACCAATCATTATTTAAGTTTACAGGTTAAAAATATTTCTAACTCTCGTGGGTCGCTAAAAAATAGACGGTAAAAGAGAAATTTATTCAAACAAATAATATCAGATTCGTGTTTTACCATTAAAATCGAAAAATAAATGTATTACGATAAATAATGTCAGATTCGTGACCTAAGGTTAATGATTAAAGTGTGTTTGCTCCTTGCCATTGGTCGCTACGAAAAGGGAAAGGTATAATTGTTTTCCATTTTTTTTTCTTAAAATGAGATCGGTAACAAAACAAGTGAAAAAAAATAACTTTGGATTTGTGTTCTACAACCAAACATTATTCAAGTTTACAGGTTAAAAATGTTTCTCACTCCCGTTGGTCGCTAGATAATAGACGGTAAAAGAGAAATTTATTCAAATAAATAATATCAGATTCGTGTTTTACCATTAAAAACGGAAAATAAATTTATTACTATAAATAATGCCAGATTCGTGACCTAAGATTAATGATTAAAGTGTGTTTGCTCCTAGTCGCTACGAACAGGGAAAGATCAGAAATGTTTTCCATTTTTTTTCTTAAAATAAGGTCGGTAGCAGAACAAGTAATAAAAGAAATAACTTTGGATTCGTGTTCTACAACCAAACATTATTCAAGTTTACAGGTTAAAAAAATTTCTCACTCTTGTTGGTCGCTAGAAAATAAACGGTAAAAGAGAAATTTATTCAAACAAATAATATCACATTCCTGTTTTACCATTAAAAACAGAAAATAAATTTGTTACGATAAATAATGCCAGATTCGTGACCTAAGGTTAATGATTAAAGTGTGTTTGCTCCTTGCCATTGGTCGCTACGAAAAGGGAAAGGTATAATTGTTTTCCATTTTTTTTTCTTAAAATGAGATCGGTAACAACACAAGTAATGAAAAAAAATAACTTTGGATTTGTGTTCTACAACCAAACATTATTCAAGTTTACAGGTTAAAAATGTTTCTCACTCCCGTTGGTCGCTAGAAAATAAACGGTAAAAGAGAAATTTATTCAAACAAATAATATCACATTCGTGTTTTACCATTAAAAACAGAAAATAAATTTGTTACTATAAATAATGCCAGATTCGTGACTTAAGGTTAATGATTAAAGTGTGTTTGTTCCTTGCCATTGGTCGCTACGAAAAGGGAAAGGTATAATTGTTTTCCATTTTTTTTTCCTAAAATGAGATCGGTAACAAAACAAGTAATGAAAAAAAATAACTTTGGATTTGTGTTCTACAACCAAACATTATTCAAGTTTACAGGTTAAAAATGTTTCTCACTCCCGTTGGTCGCTAGATAATAGACGGTAAAAGAGAAATTTATTCAAACAAATAATATCAGATTCGTGTTTTACCATTAAAATCGAAAAATAAATGTATTACGATAAATAATGTCAGATTCGTGACCTAAGGTTAATGATTAAAGTGTGTTTGCTCCTTGCCATTGGTCGCTACGAAAAGGGAAAGGTATAATTGTTTTCCATTTTTTTTTCTTAAAATGAGATCGGTAACAAAACAAGTAATGAAAAAAAATAACTTTGGATTTGTGTTCTACAACCAAACATTATTCAAGTTTACAGGTTAAAAATGTTTCTCACTCCCGTTGGTCGCTAGAAAATAAACGGTAAAAGAGAAATTTATTCAAACAAATAATATCACATTCGTGTTTTACCATTAAAAACAGAAAATAAATTTGTTACTATAAATAATGCCAGATTCGTGACTTAAGGTTAATGATTAAAGTGTGTTTGCTCCTTGCCATTGGTCGCTACGAAAAGGGAAAGGTATAATTGTTTTCCATTTTTTTTTCTTAAAATGAGATCGGTAACAAAACAAGTAATGAAAAAAAATAACTTTGGATTTGTGTTCTACAACCAAACATTATTCAAGTTTACAGGTTAAAAATGTTTCTCACTCACGTTGGTCGCTAGATAATAGACGGTAAAAATGAAATTTATTCAAATAAATAATATCAGATTCGTGTTTTACCATTAAAAACGGAAAATAAATTTATTACTATAAATAATGCCAGATTCGTGACCTAAGATTAATGATTAAAGTGTGTTTGCTCCTTGCCATTGGTCGCTACGAAAAGGGAAAGGTATAATTGTTTTCCATTTTTTTTTCTTAAAATGAGATCGGTAACAAAACAAGTGAAAAAAAATAACTTTGGATTTGTGTTCTACAACCAAACATTATTCAAGTTTACAGGTTAAAAATGTTTCTCACTCCCGTTGGTCGCTAGATAATAGACGGTAAAAGAGAAATTTATTCAAATAAATAATATCAGATTCGTGTTTTACCATTAAAAACGGAAAATAAATTTATTACTATAAATAATGCCAGATTCGTGACCTAAGATTAATGATTAAAGTGTGTTTGCTCCTAGTCGCCACGAACAGGGAAAGATCAGAAATGTTTTCCATTTATTTTCTTAAAATAAGGTCGGTAGCAGAACAAGTAATAAAACAAATAACTTTGGATTCGTGTTCTACAACCAAACATTATTCAAGTTTACAGGTTAAAAAAATTTCTCACTCTTGTTGGTCGCTAGAAAATAAACGGTAAAAGAGAAATTTATTCAAACAAATAATATCACATTCGTGTTTTACCATTAAAAACAGAAAATAAATTTGTTACGATAAATAATGCCAGATTCGTGACCTAAGGTTAATGATTAAAGTGTGTTTGCTCCTTGCCATTGGTCGCTACGAACAGGGAAAGATCAAAAGTGTTTTCCAATTTTTTTCTTGAAATGAGATCGGTAACAAAACAAGTAATGAAAAAAAAATAACTTTGGATTCGTGTTCTACAACCAATCATTATTTAAGTTTACAGGTTAAAAATATTTCTAACTCTCGTGGGTCGCTAAAAAATAGACGGTAAAAGAGAAATTTATTCAAACAAATAATATCAGATTCGTGTTTTACCATTAAAATCGAAAAATAAATGTATTACGATAAATAATGTCAGATTCGTGACCTAAGGTTAATGATTAAAGTGTGTTTGCTCCTTGCCATTGGTCGCTACGAAAAGGGAAAGGTATAATTGTTTTCCATTTTTTTTTTCTTAAAATGAGATCGGTAACAAAACAAGTGAAAAAAAATAACTTTGGATTTGTGTTCTACAACCAAACATTATTCAAGTTTACAGGTTAAAAATGTTTCTCACTCCCGTTGGTCGCTAGATAATAGACGGTAAAAGAGAAATTTATTCAAATAAATAATATCAGATTCGTGTTTTACCATTAAAAACGGGAAATAAATTTATTACTATAAATAATGCCAGATTCGTGACCTAAGATTAATGATTAAAGTGTGTTTGCTCCTAGTCGCTACGAACAGGGAAAGATCAGAAATGTTTTCCATTTTTTTTCTTAAAATAAGGTCGGTAGCAGAACAAGTAATAAAAGAAATAACTTTGGATTCGTGTTCTACAACCAAACATTATTCAAGTTTACAGGTTAAAAAAATTTCTCACTCTTGTTGGTCGCTAGAAAATAAACGGTAAAAGAGAAATTTATTCAAACAAATAATATCACATTCCTGTTTTACCATTAAAAACAGAAAATAAATTTGTTACGATAAATAATGCCAGATTCGTGACCTAAGGTTAATGATTAAAGTGTGTTTGCTCCTTGCCATTGGTCGCTACGAAAAGGGAAAGGTGTAATTGTTTTCCATTTTTTTTTCTTAAAATGAGATCGGTAACAACACAAGTAATGAAAAAAAATAACTTTGGATTTGTGTTCTACAACCAAACATTATTCAAGTTTACAGGTTAAAAATGTTTCTCACTCCCGTTGGTCGCTAGAAAATAAACGGTAAAAGAGAAATTTATTCAAACAAATAATATCACATTCGTGTTTTACCATTAAAAACAGAAAATAAATTTGTTACTATAAATAATGCCAGATTCGTGACTTAAGGTTAATGATTAAAGTGTGTTTGTTCCTTGCCATTGGTCGCTACGAAAAGGGAAAGGTATAATTGTTTTCCATTTTTTTTTCCTAAAATGAGATCGGTAACAAAACAAGTAATGAAAAAAAATAACTTTGGATTTGTGTTCTACAACCAAACATTATTCAAGTTTACAGGTTAAAAATGTTTCTCACTCCCGTTGGTCGCTAGATAATAGACGGTAAAAGAGAAATTTATTCAAACAAATAATATCAGATTCGTGTTTTACCATTAAAATCGAAAAATAAATGTATTACGATAAATAATGTCAGATTCGTGACCTAAGGTTAATGATTAAAGTGTGTTTGCTCCTTGCCATTGGTCGCTACGAAAAGGGAAAGGTATAATTGTTTTCCATTTTTTTTTTCTTAAAATGAGATCGGTAACAAAACAAGTAATGAAAAAAAATAACTTTGGATTTGTGTTCTACAACCAAACATTATTCAAGTTTACAGGTTAAAAATGTTTCTCACTCCCGTTGGTCGCTAGAAAATAAACGGTAAAAGAGAAATTTATTCAAACAAATAATATCACATTCGTGTTTTACCATTAAAAACAGAAAATAAATTTCTTACTATAAATAATGCCAGATTCGTGACTTAAGGTTAATGATTAAAGTGTGTTTGCTCCTTGCCATTGGTCGCTACGAAAAGGGAAAGGTATAATTGTTTTCCATTTTTTTTTCTTAAAATGAGATCGGTAACAAAACAAGTAATGAAAAAAAATAACTTTGGATTTGTGTTCTACAACCAAACATTATTCAAGTTTACAGGTTAAAAATGTTTCTCACTCACGTTGGTCGCTAGATAATAGACGGTAAAAATGAAATTTATTCAAATAAATAATATCAGATTCGTGTTTTACCATTAAAAACGGAAAATAAATTTATTACTATAAATAATGCCAGATTCGTGACCTAAGATTAATGATTAAAGTGTGTTTGCTCCTTGCCATTGGTCGCTACGAAAAGGGAAAGGTATAATTGTTTTCCATTTTTTTTTTCTTAAAATGAGATCGGTAACAAAACAAGTAATGAAAAAAAATAACTTTGGATTTGTGTTCTACAACCAAACATTATTCAAGTTTACAGGTTAAAAATGTTTCTCACTCCCGTTGGTCGCTAGATAATAGACGGTAAAAGAGAAATTTATTCAAACAAATAATATCAGATTCGTGTTTTACCATTAAAATCGAAAAATAAATGTATTACGATAAATAATGTCAGATTCGTGACCTAAGGTTAATGATTAAAGTGTGTTTGCTCCTTGCCATTGGTCGCTACGAAAAGGGAAAGGTATAATTGTTTTCCATTTTTTTTTCTTAAAATGAGATCGGTAACAAAACAAGTAATGAAAAAAAATAACTTTGGATTTGTGTTCTACAACCAAACATTATTCAAGTTTACAGGTTAAAAATGTTTCTCACTCCCGTTGGTCGCTAGAAAATAAACGGTAAAAGAGAAATTTATTCAAACAAATAATATCACATTCGTGTTTTACCATTAAAAACAGAAAATAAATTTGTTACTATAAATAATGCCAGATTCGTGACTTAAGGTTAATGATTAAAGTGTGTTTGTTCCTTGCCATTGGTCGCTACGAAAAGGGAAAGGTATAATTGTTTTCCATTTTTTTTCCTAAAATGAGATCGGTAACAAAACAAGTAAAGAAAAAAAATAACTTTGGATTTGTGTTCTACAACCAAACATTATTCAAGTTTACAGGTTAAAAATGTTTCTCACTCCCGTTGGTCGCTAGATAATAGACGGTAAAAGAGAAATTTATTCAAACAAATAATATCAGATTCGTGTTTTACCATTAAAATCGAAAAATAAATGTATTACGATAAATAATGTCAGATTCGTGACCTAAGGTTAATGATTAAAGTGTGTTTGTTCCTTGCCATTGGTCGCTACGAAAAGGGAAAGGTATAATTGTTTTCCATTTTTTTTCCTAAAATGAGATCGGTAACAAAACAAGTAAAGAAAAAAAATAACTTTGGATTTGTGTTCTACAACCAAACATTATTCAAGTTTACAGGTTAAAAATGTTTCTCACTCCCATTGGTCGCTAGATAATAGACGGTAAAAGAGAAATTTATTCAAACAAATAATATCAGATTCGTGTTTTACCATTAAAATCGAAAAATAAATGTATTACGATAAATAATGTCAGATTCGTGACCTAAGGTTAATGATTAAAGTGTGTTTGCTCCTTGCCATTGGTCGCTACGAAAAGGGAAAGGTATAATTGTTTTCCATTTTTTTTTTCTTAAAATGAGATCGGTAACAAAACAAGTAATGAAAAAAAATAACTTTGCATTTGTGTTCTACAACCAAACATTATTCAAGTTTACAGGTTAAAAATGTTTCTCACTCCCGTTGGTCGCTAGAAAATAAACGGTAAAAGAGAAATTTATTCAAACAAATAATATCACATTCGTGTTTTACCATTAAAAACAGAAAATAAATTTGTTACTATAAATAATGCCAGATTCGTGACTTAAGGTTAATGATTAAAGTGTGTTTGCTCCTTGCCATTGGTCGCTACGAAAAGGGAAAGGTATAATTGTTTTCCATTTTTTTTTTCTTAAAATGAGATCGGTAACAAAACAAGTAATGAAAAAAAATAACTTTGCATTTGTGTTCTACAACCAAACATTATTCAAGTTTACAGGTTAAAAATGTTTCTCACTCCCGTTGGTCGCTAGAAAATAAACGGTAAAAGAGAAATTTATTCAAACAAATAATATCACATTCGTGTTTTACCATTAAAAACAGAAAATAAATTTGTTACTATAAATAATGCCAGATTCGTGACTTAAGGTTAATGATTAAAGTGTGTTTGCTCCTTGCCATTGGTCGCTACGAAAAGGGAAAGGTATAATTGTTTTCCATTTTTTTTTTCTTAAAATGAGATCGGTAACAAAACAAGTAATGAAAAAAAATAACTTTGCATTTGTGTTCTACAACCAAACATTATTCAAGTTTACAGGTTAAAAATGTTTCTCACTCCCGTTGGTCGCTAGAAAATAAACGGTAAAAGAGAAATTTATTCAAACAAATAATATCACATTCGTGTTTTACCATTAAAAACAGAAAATAAATTTGTTACTATAAATAATGCCAGATTCGTGACTTAAGGTTAATGATTAAAGTGTGTTTGCTCCTTGCCATTGGTCGCTACGAAAAGGGAAAGGTATAATTGTTTTCCATTTTTTTTTCTTAAAATGAGATCGGTAACAAAACAAGTAATGAAAAAAAATAACTTTGGATTTGTGTTCTACAACCAAACATTATTCAAGTTTACATGTTAAAAATGTTTCTCACTCACGTTGGTCGCTAGATAATAGACGGTAAAAATGAAATTTATTCAAATAAATAATATCAGATTCGTGTTTTACCATTAAAAACGGAAAATAAATTTATTACTATAAATAATGCCAGTATCGTGACCTAAGATTAATGATTAAAGTGTGTTTGCTCCTTGCCATTGGTCGCTACGAAAAGGGAAAGGTATAATTGTTTTCCATTTTTTTTTTCTTAAAATGAGATCGGTAACAAAACAAGTAATGAAAAAAAATAACTTTGGATTTGTGTTCTACAACCAAACATTATTCAAGTTTACAGGTTAAAAATGTTTCTCACTCCCGTTGGTCGCTAGAAAATAAACGGTAAAAGAGAAATTTATTCAAACAAATAATATCACATTCGTGTTTTACCATTAAAAACAGAAAATAAATTTGTTACTATAAATAATGCCAGATTCGTGACTTAAGGTTAATGATTAAAGTGTGTTTGCTCCTTGCCATTGGTCGCTACGAAAAGGGAAAGGTATAATTGTTTTCCATTTTTTTTTCTTAAAATGAGATCGGTAACAAAACAAGTAATGAAAAAAAATAACTTTGGATTTGTGTTCTACAACCAAACATTATTCAAGTTTACAGGTTAAAAATGTTTCTCACTCACGTTGGTCGCTAGATAATAGACGGTAAAAATGAAATTTATTCAAATAAATAATATCAGATTCGTGTTTTACCATTAAAAACGGAAAATAAATTTATTACTATAAATAATGCCAGATTCGTGACCTAAGATTAATGATTAAAGTGTGTTTGCTCCTTGCCATTGGTCGCTACGAAAAGGGAAAGGTATAATTGTTTTCCATTTTTTTTTTCTTAAAATGAGATCGGTAACAAAACAAGTAATGAAAAAAAATAACTTTGGATTTGTGTTCTACAACCAAACATTATTCAAGTTTACAGGTTAAAAATGTTTCTCACTCCCGTTGGTCGCTAGATAATAGACGGTAAAAGAGAAATTTATTCAAACAAATAATATCAGATTCGTGTTTTACCATTAAAATCGAAAAATAAATGTATTACGATAAATAATGTCAGATTCGTGACCTAAGGTTAATGATTAAAGTGTGTTTGCTCCTTGCCATTGGTCGCTACGAAAAGGGAAAGGTATAATTGTTTTCCATTTTTTTTTCTTAAAATGAGATCGGTAACAAAACAAGTAATGAAAAAAAATAACTTTGGATTTGTGTTCTACAACCAAACATTATTCAAGTTTACAGGTTAAAAATGTTTCTCACCCCCGTTGGTCGCTAGAAAATAAACGGTAAAAGAGAAATTTATTCAAACAAATAATATCACATTCGTGTTTTACCATTAAAAACAGAAAATAAATTTGTTACTATAAATAATGCCAGATTCGTGACTTAAGGTTAATGATTAAAGTGTGTTTGCTCCTTGCCATTGGTCGCTACGAAAAGGGAAAGGTATAATTGTTTTCCATTTTTTTTTCTTAAAATGAGATCGGTAACAAAACAAGTAATGAAAAAAAATAACTTTGGATTTGTGTTCTACAACCAAACATTATTCAAGTTTACAGGTTAAAAATGTTTCTCACTCACGTTGGTCGCTAGATAATAGACGGTAAAAATGAAATTTATTCAAATAAATAATATCAGATTCGTGTTTTACCATTAAAAACGGAAAATAAATTTATTACTATAAATAATGCCAGATTCGTGACCTAAGATTAATGATTAAAGTGTGTTTGCTCCTAGTCGCTACGAACAGGGAAATATCAGAAATGTTTTCCATTTTTTTTTCTTAAAATAAGGTCGGTAGCAGAACAAGTAATAAAAGAAATAACTTTGGATTCGTGTTCTACAACCAAACATTATTCAAGTTTACAGGTTAAAAAAATTTCTCACTCTTGTTGGTCGCTAGAAAATAAACGGTAAAAGAGAAATTTATTCAAACAAATAATATCACATTCGTGTTTTACCATTAAAAACAGAAAATAAATTTGTTACGATAAATAATGCCAGATTCGTGACTTAAGGTTAATGATTAAAGTGTGTTTGCTCCTGGCCATTGGTCGCTACGAAAAGGGAAAGGTATAATTGTTTTCCATTTTTTTTTCTTAAAATGAGATCGGTAACAAAACAAGTAATGAAAAAAAATAACTTTGGATTTGTGTTCTACAACCAAACATTATTCAAGTTTACAGGTTAAAAATGTTTCTCACTCCCGTTGGTCGCTAGAAAATAAACGGTAAAAGAGAAATTTATTCAAACAAATAATATCACATTCGTGTTTTACCATTAAAAACAGAAAATAAATTTGTTACGATAAATAATGCCAGATTCGTGACTTAAGGTTAATGATTAAAGTGTGTTTGCTCCTTGCCATTGGTCGCTACGAAAAGGGAAAGGTATAATTGTGTTCCATTTTTTTTTTTTTTCTTAAAATGAGATCGGTAACAAAACAAGTAATGAAAAAAAATAACTTTGGATTTGTGTTCTACAACCAAACATTATTCAAGTTTACAGGTTAAAAATGTTTCTCACTCCCGTTGGTCGCTAGATAATAGACGGTAAAAGAGAAATTTATTCAAACAAATAATATCAGATTGGTGTTTTACCATTAAAATCGAAAAATAAATGTATTACGATAAATAATGTCAGATTCGTGACCTAAGGTTAATGATTAAAGTGTGTTTGCTTCTTGCCATTGG
Organism: Ctenicera cuprea; assembly: GCA_958336395.1. Classification (NCBI taxonomy): domain Eukaryota; kingdom Metazoa; phylum Arthropoda; class Insecta; order Coleoptera; family Elateridae; genus Ctenicera; species Ctenicera cuprea. The sequence goes on along the minus strand of OY284495.1, from coordinate 11,209,104 downwards.
TCGCTACGAACAGGGAAAGATCAAAAGTGTTTTCCAATTTTTTTCTTGAAATGAGATCGGTAACAAAACAACTAATGAAAAAAAATAACTTTGGATTCGTGTTCTACAACCAATCATTATTTAAGTTTACAGGTTAAAAATATTTCTAACTCTCGTGGGTCACTAAAAAATAGACGGTAAAAGAGAAATTAATTCAAACAAATAATATCAGATTCGTGTTTTACCATTAAAATCGAAAAATAAATGTATTACGATAAATAATGTCAGATTCGTGACCTAAGGTTAATGATTAAAGTGTGTTTGCTCCTTGCCATTGGTCGCTACGAACAGGGAAAGATCAAAATTGTTTTCCATTTTATTTTTCTTAAAATGAGATCGGTAACAAAACAAGTAATGAAAAAAATAACTTTGGATTCGTGTTCTACAACCAAACATTATTCAAGTTTACAGGTTAAAAATATTTCTCACTCCCGTTGGTCGCTAGAAAATAGACGGTAAAAGAGAAATTTATTTAAAGAAATAATATCAGATTCGTGTTTTACCATTAAAAACGGAAAATAAATTTATTACGATAAATAATGCCAGATTTTTGACCTAAGGTTAATTATTAAAGTGTGTTTGCTCCTTGCCATTGGTCGCTACGAACAGGGAAAGATTAAAATTGTATTCCATTTTTTTTCTTAAAATGAGATCGGTAACAAAACAAGTAATAAAAAAAATAACTTTGGATTCGTGTTCTACAACCAAACATTATTCAAGTTTACAGGATAAAAATGTTTCTCACTCCCGTTGGTCGCTAGAAAATAGACGGTAAAGAGAAATTTATTCAAACAAATAATATCAGATTCGTGTTTTACCATTACAAACGGCAAATAAATTTATTACGATAAATAATGCCAGATTCGTGACCTAAGGTTAATGATTAAAGTGTGTTTGCTCCTTGCCATTGGTCGCTACGAACAGGGAAAGATTAAAATTGTATTCCATTTTTTTTCTTAAAATGAGATCGGTAACAAAACAAGTAATAAAAAAAATAACTTTGGATTCGTGTTCTACAACCAAACATTATTCAAGTTTACAGGTTAAAAATGTTTCTCACTCCCGTTGGTCGCTAGAAAATAGACGGTAAAAGAGAAATTTATTCAAACAAATAATATCAGATTCGTGTTTTACCATTAAAAACGGCAAATAAATTTATTACGATAAATAATGCCAGATTCGTGACCTAAGGTTAATGATTAAAGTGTGTTTGCTCCTTGCCATTGGTCGCTACGAAAAGGGTAAGATCAAAATTGTTTTCCAATTTTTTTTCTTAAAATGAGATCTGTAACAGAACCATTGAATTAGTGTTTTACAACCAAACATTATTCAAGTTTACAGGTTAAAAATATTTCTCACTCCCGTTGGTCGCTATAAAATAAACGATAAAAGAGAAATTTATTCAAACAAATAATATCACATTCGTGTTTTACCATTAAAAACGGAAAATAAATTTATTACGATAAATAATGCCAGACTGGTGACCTAAGGTTAATGATTAAAGTGCCATCGGTCGCTACGAACAGGGAAAGATTAAAAATGTTTTCCATTTTTGTTCTTAAAATGACATCGGTAACAGAACAAGTAATAAAAGAAATAAATTTGGATTCGTGTTCTACAACCAAACATTATTCAAGTTTACACGTTAAAAATACTTCTTACTCCCGTTGGTCGCTAGAAAATAGACGGTAAAAGAGAAATTTATTCAAACAAATAATATCAGATTCGTGTTTTACCATTAAAAACGGATAATAAATGTATTACGTTAAATAACGCCAGATTCGTGACCTACGTTAAAAAATTACACAAGTATATTGGTTACAATTTTTTTAATCTTTCCCAAGGCTCGTTAAAAACAAGAAAAATCAAAACACCAATAAATTTACCTGAAAATTAGGGGATGAAAAAATGAATCATTAAACAAATGTTGCGTTAAAACCGTCCTCAATATTTGTTACACAAGAAAATAGTGAAAAATACAGCTGTAGGGACTGAGGAAAAACCAAAATCATCGTCAGAAAATAGTGGAAGAGTTCAAATTGTCTTTAGTTGAGACTAGTACAAATTTCGAAATCAAATAACATCGGATTGTTGTTCTACCACCAGCAACTACACCCGTTTGAAAGTTGAAATTCTTTTAGATTAGATAACTGCTAGTTAGAGATGACGAAAAAATTAAAAATGTCTTCAATCTTCTTATCCTACAAAAAACAACGAAATATACATCTATAAGGAAAATAACACCGGATTCGTAGTTTATAATCAACAACTACCAAATCTAAAAATTTAACAGATTTAGCACTTGAAGTTCTTCGTTGGGATCCACGAAATGGTAAAAATCGGCTTTTCAATTATTCTCTAACTGAAATTTAAAAGGCAAGCATAAATTTATTGAACAAATAACTTCGGATTCGTGTTCTCCTAGGAAAATTACTGTGGTTTGAAAATAATTTTTTCCATTGGTTTTCAAGAATAACAGCAAAGTAAAAATTGTCTTCACTGTTTCTATTCAACTATTAAATTAATAATTTAGATTCATGTTCTACAATCTATAAATCATTATCTAAAATTAAACAAAACCTTCTACTGTTAGTTGTGATTTACGTAAAAAAAATAAAAACCCTCGTGAATTTCGTACCTAAACGATGGACTAAGTTTACATGTATTGAACACATAATAGAGGATTCGTGTTCTGCCACGAAAAATCACTTAAATTTAAATGTTAAAAAATGAATCCTCTGCCACTGCTCGTTTAACGCAAATCGTCTTTAGCTGAGAGATTAAAACAAATTTATTGATAAAATAAATAATGGCGGATTGTGTTCTAGTACCAATAAAACACACACGTTTAAATGTTTTTTCGACTTCTACCACCGCTGATTTTAATTTTTTTTAAATCCAAAACGGGTAATTAGTTAGGTATAGACATAAAAAAATGTCATTCTGTCGCCGTTTCTAAAGCATTAACTTAAATAGCTATAGGTTTCGGGTTTGAATCCCAACAGAGGAATATATTTTTCAAAACTTTTTTATTTATGACAAAAAACAAAAAAATATACATTAATTCAGCTAATAAAGATTGTTTTACATTTTTTAAACATTAAACGGTTGAAGATACATTTAGCACCGGATTCGTGTTCGGCCACCAAAAATTGCTTAAATGTAAAGGCAAAAATGGATTCCCTTTTCAGAATTCAAATTATTTTTGGTTGAGAGTTAAAACAAATTTATTGATGAAAAATAATGTCGGATTATTGTTCTACCACCAAACATTACATAACTTTAAAATTTGAAATTAAGTTCTACCATTGCTAGTATAGTTACGATGACAGAAAAGTTAAAGATGTTCTCAATTTTTTTTTGCTTAACACATTAAACAGGTGACCGTTATTTGTTTTATTCAATAACTAATTCCGGATTTGTATTTTACGACCAACTCTTTACAGTTTTGAAATTTTTCAGTCTCTGGGTCAAAAAGTCACAACATTGTATTCTCGGGAGAAAGAAACCTAGGCAGAATTATTTAAAACCAAACTGTTGATCGTCGAACACGAATCCGAGGTTATTTTTCGATAATAATATTTTATTTTTTAGACTTACAGTTTTAAATAGTGACAAAATTATATCAGATTTGTTCAAAATACATAAAATCTGTGTAACATTAGTTAATTAAACTTCTCGCTTCTTTAAATATTTGTTCCTGAATTTGTAAACTATTTCTAGAACTAAAAACCGTATAAAAACTATTAAATCAATTTAAACGCGGCCACTTTTGCGCATTGTCTGTGAGAAAATTTTACGTGCTTGCAGAATTATTCGCCTTTTTAAATCTTTAGAGTAAGAAAAGTTGTAAATGCTACGTGGTCGACGCGTTTTTATGGCTTGGAATTCTTAAAGATGTGTCAACACCTACACGGGCAGCTGCTTTTAGTTATTCTGTGGCTTGATAAAAATCGCATTCCTTCGATTTCTGTTTTCTACGTAACACGCTTCAGAAATTCTTAATTTAATTTCTTGAAAAAAAGTAAAACAATAATATTATTCTTTGTTACAATTTGGATCCAGCAATCCGGAAATAACAACGTCTCCATTCTGCATAAATCAATTTTTCTGTATTGGCTATGACTGGAGCCAGGAAAGTGAGATATCCAATTTTCAAGCGTCAATATTGACCTAATAAGCAGCTGCTGAAAATTGTTAATTTCGAGTAATTAAGATTTAATAACTGCGATACAAAGGGAAAATTTCACCCTTGATATGAGCGATTGCCGGCTGCGAAACAAACAAACAACGGTAAATATTAAACTTTAAATCTCATGAATTTGTATTATTTACGACGTCTTTCATTGACCTGAACGCCGTCAATTGTAATAATGAGTTCATTAAATTGCGCCTTGTGATGTTTTGCGCCCAACGAGCTGATTACTAATTATTTTCAGTTCTTTCAGCTCGCGCTGACTTCTCCCTTGAAACTCTGCTTTATTGAACTAAACACGAACGTCAGGAAAATAAGGTCGATCGTATCGGATTACAGCTCGGGACATTTAAAATCAATTAAAGGCATTTATTTCGCGTTTGTACTTACCTAATGATAGTCCCTGATTTATTAACCTGTATTCGTAAAACCATCAGTGAAACCGTAAAAATACTGAAAATACCCACAGAAATTTCATTAATTTTGAAAACTTGCTCAAATCTTTTATCGACCCATTAATGTCGCCAAAAAAAATGTGTAACTATTTCACCTTTTTCATGTTTCAGGTGATTCCATTAAAATAACTTCAAACGATGTGAAAAGCTATCGGCTTTGAAATAATTTTAATGAACCTTACAGCAATTTTGCGTAACTTCGTTAACTTCAAGCATTTTTGGTGTGAGATCTGATTTTTTGAACGATATGCAATGTAAATAAATTAAAAAAACGTTTTTAATTAGTTTGAGGTTTTGAGAAAAAAATTTTCATTGGTTTAATCGATTTCTGCTGATTAGCAATCCGCTACTTACGGCCACGTTAAGTGGCACCCTTCATATGATACTTAGCTTCCGCTGTTCCTTTTAACAGCTTTCGTGGAACTGCCGTTAAAATATTTAATTGTGTACGTGAAAAAGCGCTTTTCATGAGGTTTTCAAGAAAAATGACTATTAAACGTAAACTTACCCAATTGTAAAGTTTACTGCAGACAGTGGTTGAACATACCTGAAACAAATCAGAGGAATTAAAACAATAACTTAAAATTATATTAATTAGCTGCATTTTTATATCGAATACAGTGGCGTAGTAAACACAGATTTAAAGGGGGCCGATTTGACATTTAAAATTCTTTCATAAAAAAATTACAAGATTTGGAAATATATTTATTTAATTTTATTTCCCTTTTTTGTAGCTACAAGTACGCCATCGTAATTGCTGTGCCATATAATGCAAAAATACCACGAATGCGTGGTTGCACGGCGTGGGTTAAATCTTCCAAAAATGGGCAGGTCGCCAAAAAAGTTGTTAATTTAAAGAATCCACCACCGTTCATAAACCGAACACAATTTATATAATCGTAAAACAAATAAATAAAAAAATTCTTCGAACTTGTCCGCGCCTACACACTTTACGGTTTTCATGCAGTTTTTATTAACAAGTTTCAAATAAAACTTTTGTGAGTAGGTGGCGGTGACGTAATTTTTGCATGAGTTGAGTTTAAATCACACACAAAATATTTTATGGAAAAAAACTACTTATTAAGAAGAATAATAAGGAGAAAAGTGGATAAATGCGATTCGGCCAGTTTAAGTATTCTAGTCGAATATTCTAAGGTAAATTTAGTTTTAAAGCTTTTTTAACGACCCTTGTATGTATAAAATTGACTTCTGTTATTTTAACCTTCGCGTAATTTATTTAAAGCTTTTAGCGTGTGTTTTGAATTAGATTAATCAGAATTTTGTAATATGCCAATTAAAAGGAAATGAAAATTTAAAAAATTTATTCAAGTATTTTAACAACAGTACCAACCAGACGAAATAAATAGTGCTAGTTAAGTATTCACAGGAAGTAGAAATGGCATCGGGTCGGGATTTAATAATAAAATACCAGTTTGAATCCATACCGAAACACACACCGAAACATTAATATAAATCAAAGTTCTGAGCTAGTAACGTTACTTTTTGCATAAAATAACTGTGTGGTCGCTCGGGATAATACTTTATAAATGGTAAAAGTTAAACTAGTTCGTTAATTAAACCAAAATGTGAATATTTTAAACGGGCCTCACTTATAGTTTTGTAATGGAAGGCTGGCACGCGATCTAACTTATAATTTAGTCTCTGGATACATTATAGTTTTGAGAACGAGCATGCGGCCCCTGAGCAATATTGGGATTGGTTTTCCATCGGGACGGACCCGCTAAAAGTTCCATATCCCACACTGCAACTCTCCAGGTCTAGCAGCATACGTGCATCGCTGCAGGATACGATCCCATAAATTTATTTGGGCACTTGTTTATCCCGAGTGCAATATTTAGTACATTTTGTATTTATAACGCACATTAATTTTATGTACCACGTTTAGACCCCTGCGAAGACAAGTAGGTGTGTTGACGCTAATGAATTAATGGAAAGAACAGCACCGGACTCGCCCAAGAGAGGATGGAGAAGTATATATGAATTTAATCACTACCTAACGTTTTTCCACCATCAATATTTATTAACCAGACATAGAAAAATTGGGAAAAGTAAAGTGGGCGTACTTCTACCGTGAGAAATCCCATGCAAACTACCGCCATCTGGCGGCCATTAATCCTGGAACCCAACCATATCAACACACTCCACGGAAATAGCGGGGTATGACGTCAGGGCGAACCGTAACCATACTGACTCTGCCCTGGTTGGTGTTCAGAAGTAGGCCTTGAACTGCTTTTTTTGTACAAGGCGGGCCGGGTACGCACCGCCCAGATAGGTCGGTAGTCGGTCTGATCAAAACGACAGGGTCGGGAATGAGAGCCCCTTGGGTCGACACTTGATTATGGACGTGATGAGATGAAGGAAAAACCTCACCAGTAGAGTAGTAGCAAGACCAGCCGTGTTTCAAGTACCTACTTTACCTACGGTACTTACCGCGGCGGGACGGCCAAAAACTCTCACTTAGGTGAGAAGCGTGAACAAAAGCGCCTTCTGCGAGGTCGGCGTTGTAACGGTCACTCTGGTGATTTTCACTTGCGTCACTACGTTAAGGGGCTAAGCCATATATACTGGGTGGTTGGAGGCCGACTGATTTAGGCAGGTGAAGGTAAACTCCAGGAAGGAGTGGCGCGGCTGCTGGAATTAGGTACTAGGTGTGAGGTGCACTTTGCCTGCTCACGCCCACTATCAAAGTGTTCGTGCTTATGCACACCCGATGCTGTTAAGGTACCGGTCACTATCAGTACCGGCTACCAACTAATCTGGGTGGTGCGTAGTCGACCAGTATTAAGAATTGCGAGTAGCCTGAACTGGTAGGAGTAGCACTGCTTTTGTGACTTTGACTAGTATCACGAAGACCATGTTCGAGCCCGCAGGTGAGCTGCGTTTTAAGCTCGGGCACTGATTTGCAGAATCAGTAGAGATTTAGGTAATCTCCGCCCGACCAGTGAGTTCTTAGGGCTTGTAGCCCGATGTCAAGACTGGTAGCTTGTTCTCGTTGAACCGTTATTAACTTGCGCAGGCGCGCTTATTGAGCGTAACTCAATCCGGCCCGAAAAAAGACGTGCCAGATAAGGCTCACGCTAGGTGCCGCTACGTTAAACTAAAAAGGGTCGCTTTACATTGGTACTTTACCGCTGGGATTTAGGTGTCAGTACTTTAACAGGCTACGTTAGAGCGAAACCTTACTAGATTCCTCTGATCGCAGAATTCTGGGCTGGTGAACCTTTCTGACCTTGATGGTTTGAATCTGTGCTAACTGAAACGTCAGAAGATTTTACAGAAAATGATAACATTTAAAAGGTAAGCGGATTCTCAAATTGGTCGTGAAGCTGCTAAAGCGCCAACATTACCCCGCATTAACGTCGCAGCGGTAAAGTCCCGTAGGTAGAGTCACGATATTAAAGTACCGGCGGTAATGTATTGACACTAAAATCCGGCCGGTAAAGTAGGTACCCGGGTTTGCGTCTCTCACAAAAGTGAGGGTTTTTTGCCCAAACCGCCTCCCTTTCGCCGAATTAAAAACATATTTGTAATCAACTTTTACGTCCTATTACTGGGCTCGGCCACGTACTCTCTGTTAGCAAGGAGGACCTATAGTTTAACGTCGAATTCGAACGAATAATACCAGCAAAGGTTTAGGCATTAGGATCCCACGGTTGGATACACCGGATTGAGGAATCACACTAGGTGTATGCAAGGAAGCAATAAAATCGACGAAAAAGAACTCGGAGAAGAAGAAACTAACATGTCCCAGAAATACAATTTAAAGATTACGGGATTCGAAAAGGAGGCAAAGTAAATAAGATGTAATAAGCCACAGTAGCCGGTTTAACCCTTTCTTTTCCGTAAATGTAAAAACTTGCGAATGCGAATTTATCTTTAGCTCGGCATAAAATTTATGTTAAGATAAGGTAAAGCAGGAGAGTTGAGGGTGTTATTCGAAAAACAGATTGTCAAAGGACATTTTAATTCGGTTTTGTGTAAAAAAGAAGAAAATTTATCTGCGAGGCGTGTGAGAGCGAGAGTGTTTAAAGAATAAAAATGGTGTAAACGTACAAAAAGAAGTGGCATAATCTCGAGTCAAGCTTGGTTTTTAGTGCGGTGAATTGACAAATCAGAGTCTCGCCTAAAAAGGCCATCGTGACGCTCTCTGAATAACAAACGACGCCCGTCTCGGCGCCAACCACTAGACAGTCGTACTCAAGAATCGTGTACTTTTCACTCCGTTAAAGTCAGAAAGCGGATTTTCGAGTAATAAATATTCCTAGTTTCCAGAACGCAACTCCGCAACGAAAAAATCTTCGTGTAAAACGACAGACCGTTCTTTTACCAGCGTCCTCTATTTGTAACATGTCGAATTGAAATTTCTTTCTTTTAAACCGTTTTACAACAACATTTTGCACATCATGAGAATAATGGCATTTTAAATAGCGAAATACTTTAAAACACTATTTTAATTAAAATAGTTTTACGTATACAAAAAGTAGTTTTGTTTCTCAAAATATGCAAGAAACACATAGGAAATTTTTACATATTCGAAATAAACTTTTAAACGCTACATTAACAAAACATTTAAAAAAAATTCTTGCTTTAATGAAATACTGCTAACGTATGGGGCGCCAAGTGTAAAGTGAAAATTTGCTGTGCATTTCACGGTATTTAAGGCAATTTGTCCCAATATTTATTATATATACACACATTTAGCTAAATGCTTTTTATTTTAATAAATCGTTGTAGATTTAAATAAATCCTTAAACATTTGGTTCAAATATTCCAACATTTAATAAATCATTAGAGATTTAAATAAATCTTAAAACATTTACTTTAAATTTGCAAATATTTAGTAAACCTTTATGTATTTAGCCAAATCTGCACATATTTGTTTTAAATCTTTCAATATTTAATAATGTATTAGAGATTTAAATAAATCCTAAAACATTTATTTTAAATTTTCGAATATTTAGTAAACCTGTATGTATTTAGCCAAATCTGCACATATTTGTTTTAAATCTTTCAATATTTGATAAATATTCGCAGATTTAAATAAATGTTTACCGATATAAGTAAATCCGTACAGATTTAAATAAATGTTCCAACATTTAATTCTAAGCTGTCACATTTAATGTTAACCTGTCACATTTATTTGACTTTAGTGAGCCCAGCCGACTTAGGACACCAAGACCGTTTACACCGGTAGTATGGCGCAAGGCAGGGTCATGGTGGGAGCGTTCGACGCTTAAACAAAGCAGACTGAAAATTACGTTTTCAAGGGAATGTTGAGGAAACTTTCATTGTATGAATAATAAATTATGCAATGTTTATGTTGTTAAATATGTGGTTATTGATGATGAACTAACATTGATTGTACAAAGTCTTGAAATACGGAAAACGTGTTCATAATTGTTGAATGTTACCACCAATGTAAACGGTCTTGGTCTTCTATGTAGGCTGGGTCTACCAAGGTCAAATAAATATAACAAGTTAACAATAAATATGACAGCTTAAAATTAAATGTTGAAATATTTATTTAAATCTTTAAGGATTTAATTATATCGGTAAAGATTTATTTAAATCTGCGAATATTTATTAAATATTGAAAGATTTAAAACAAATATGTACAGATTTATCTAAATACATAAATATTTACTAAAAATTTAAAGTAAATGTTTTAGGATTTATTTAAATCTCGAATGATTTATTAAAATAAAAAGCATTTAGCTAAATGTGTGTATATTATAATAAATATTGGGACTAATTGCTTTAAATACCGTGAAATGCACAGCAAATTTTCACGTTACACTTGGCGCCCCATACTAACGCACTAAATATTTGAGTCAAATGTAGTTGAGCGCTAACGTTCGGATGATCTAATTGCAGCATAGATATATTTGCTACCTAAATGGAAGGATCATCAACTGATCCGGAGTTTAGTTACAGTAGTAGATTGAAAAGATTAATTATTTGCTAATTTCTAAGTCTGTATTATTATAGATCGTTCACGTTGAGTCTGCAGCAGTCACGGTTATTACATTTCCGCCGTTTAGACAATATAAAAAAATAAGAGGTTAACTAACATGATAAAATTTAAAAACATTGAACGAAATTAAAACACGTTTTTAGGGAAACCATACTTTTTTTGCCGAAACATGATATTTCTTTTCCTAGCCATTTCAGTTCAAAATATCACATACATATTTTGCATTTAAAAAGGTGTCGGGCAACCGTCACGAGACCTTCCTCGCTATTATTAAAACTTTAAATTTTTTTAAATATTTTGAAAATTTGCAAAATTTTTGAAATTAGTAAAATTTTTTAATTTTGTGAATTTAATTTTTTTGTTAATCATGAATTTTGGCAATTAAAAAAATTTTATTATTTTAAAACTATCTGAAAATTATAATTATCAAAAACAATTTTGAAAATTTTGAAAGTTTTGACATTAAAATTTTTGAAAATTTTAAATAATTTAGAAAAACCACAAGCTATTTTAATAAATTTCAAAAACGATTTTTGAAAATTGCCAAAATCTCCGAAATTTTCTAAATTTTCAGTTATCAAAAAATTTCAATTATAATTTTTTTAATATTTTTCATTATTTTAGAAATTTTTAATATTACGGTTCTGGTATACAACCAAAACGAAACCATCCAGAGGTGTTTTTTCAATGGGAAATTGTTCCTATTGTCATTTAATATGTTCATACCGATTTGGAAACTGAAATTCCAACATTTTGCACAATCGTCGAAATAACAGCAATTATGCAGGTTTAATTATATTGTACGTTGCTAAGTAACAGCGATATCCGTTTTGTAAACATTTAAATTCGGTGGTAAGCGCCGCGCCGTTTTGAAAATATTAATTTCCGCTTGTAAATACCGGGTGGCCGCGAGAACAGGTAGCAACCGGCCATTTTCTCAATTTTTAAATTATTAATTTCAAATTCTTTCTGGGTAATATACACATAAGAATGCATATTACGACATAAAACTGTGTTAATTTGGACTTCCGGTTTAACCGGAAGTGATAGCAATTTTTTTTATTTTTACTGGAACACCCTATATATTTTTGCATATTTGGATAGACCCTTTAATTTCCTTTACAGCTATGTATAATACTTACCTATTAACTTTTAATTTTGGCCGCCAGAAGGCGTTTTTAGAAAAAAACCTTAAATGCCTAATAATGATATTCATGATTATTTTTTTTAAAGTTGGCTTTGAAAACAAAAAAAATGAACTTTAAACAGTTTTTTTATTAATTTGTTTAAACTTTTTATTGTGGCAAGAACATTATAAAAATATAAAAAAAAATTCTCAATTTTTAAACGGTCATAAATTATTTTTTTTAAATTCCCCTACTTGTGTTTTATTGCTTTTTCTAAATTGCAATTTTATTCGTTTTAATTTAATATTAATACCATACCTTGTTGGTATTTTGTTTTTAAAGCCTACTTAGTTGCAAAATCGTAGCTTTTTATAATATCTGTTATTAATACAATAATTTTATTTTTTCTTGTTATTTTGAAAATAATAAGGTATATTTTGGTATTAAATTAAAGCAAATAAAATGTCAATTTAAAAAATGCAATAAAACTCAAGTAGTGAAATTTAAAAATAATAAACTATGACCGTTTAAAAATTGAGAATTCTTTTATTTTTTTAATATCTTTTTGCCACCTTAAAATGTTTAAACAAATTAATAAAAAGCACCACTTAAAGTTCATTTTTTTTTGTTTAAGAGCCAACTTAAAAAAGATAATTATGAATATTATTATTAGGCATTTAAGGTTTTTTTAAGAACGCCCTCTAGCGGCTAAAATTAAAAGTTAATAGGTAGGTATTATACATACCTGTAAAGGAAATCAAAAGGGCTACCCAAATATGGAAAAAGATAGTTTCATTAAAAATAAAAAAAATTGCTATCACTTCCGGTTAAACTGGAAGTCCAAATTAACACCGTTTTATGTCGTAATATGCATTTTTATGTGTATATTACCTAGAAAAAATCGCCGGTTGTTATCTGTTCTCGCGGCCACCCGGTATATTGGAGGGACGTACCTAAGCAGCAGCAACTTCAATTTTCATAATAAAAATTTCCCTCTATCTGTAGGCTTTTGTTTACAGTGCTAAGCAACGTCATTTGGACAAAAGTATATAATCAAACGCATTTGCACGGAGAGTTCAGTTTTATTTTCCAGATTAAGTGGAACGGTCTAAGAAGTAAACGGAAGCAGCCTAGCAGCTTCGCCAATAGCTATGGAAATTTGAATTCAAGAACGACTCGTACGGTCTAAAGACAAAAACAAAGCAATTTGTCAGTTTTTCTAGAAATCTGCAGTAGCTACGCTCAAGCTCCAGTACTAGGTCTTAACGAAGCCCTCGCAGCAACGCGAGCTCCGCTCCGAACCACACCAGTTTTACATGTAGTCTCTAAATCCCTTTTAGAGCGAAGTAAAACCTACCGCAGATCTCCACGAAGCCGCCCCAGAACCACAAGCTTCAAAAGCACTACTAACATCATCTGTGCGCCCCCTACCCGTACTACGACCCTCTAAAGCTGCATCTATAATCCTTGTTTATTGAATTAATTTGGTTATGTGAAATTTGTTATTTTTTAAGTTCTTTGAAATAATTGTTTGTAACATGTTTTATTTAATAATAGAAAGCATAATTCTGTTTAAATAAACAACTTCTATCTTAAAGGAGTTATTTGTATCCCTACGGCGAATGGTTACGAAAGCACGGTACCGACCGCCCAACTCACGGAACAATTTCTGTTCCCTAGCGTGACTCAAACCTGCGGCTATTGAATGCTTCCATTACTAGCGGTACTTTCTTACACTTACCACTGTGCTATTCCGCCGCATCAGTAACTCCAACATAATTTACCGAATCAATTTAAATCGTAGAGTTAGCTAAATTATATGCTTTGTTGTCTCTTCACATAAAAATGTATTGGTTTCTATTATTATATTGAAGCATGCTTTTTTTAAATAATTTAAAAAATACATTATTATTATAAACAAAAAATGGAATGCAATAATAACATTCTTAAGGTAACTTGCAACCTGGTTATTAAACGGTTTACTATTTTATTCTGCATTTTTTAAAAATTTTAAATTTTTCGTAGTACATAGCACCAAATCTGTTGAGATAAACTATTTAATTAAAAAATAGCGATCGGCGATTGTGAGGTTTTATAGCGGGCGTTCGAAATAGTTCCTGATGTTTTTCTAACCCACGTCTTTGAGTTTATGTTATTGTTGTAGATAACCTCACTCTAAACATGACACTTAATTGTAACAAAACACACTACCACGTTTGACAGTACCGCTGTCAACTGTCATAACCGCAAGTTTCGTATGAAAAAAAAGTAATAAGCTAGGACATGCATGAACGTTAATAAAATCACGCACCAGCCAGCCTACTGGACCAGGAATTTTTTTGAACACCTGTTGTATTATTCGCAAGGCAACTGAATTGGATATGAAAACTTGAGCATAAAATCGAAAATTTTTTTTTCAAATGAAAAATCTGAAATTCCAGGTCGAGTAATCATAATCTCTAATTCAAAAATCTAAATTTGAGCTCTAAAATGCAACGTTTAAACATTAAAAAAAAGATTAATCCCATCCGCAGATGAATTTTCAAAAAAAAAATAAGAAATAAAGTCTATTTTGGAGGATTTTAAACAAAATTGTTGTTTTTGTTTACTTTCTCATATTGTCGGCATTGAAAAGTATTTATTAATTGTTTGTCTGTGTGTTTGTTCGGTATCTTACAGCTATCGAAAAGATAGTCCGATTTTGATGAAATTTAAAATGCAAGGGCATACTAAAAATTCATTAAGAAAATAAACTTTAAAAGTCATCCCCGAATTAGAATCAGATCAGCCTAAAATTTATAGTCATACTAGTTCTTAGGGGATACGTAAATTATTATGGGACTGTACTGTAATCCCTTTCCAAGCTTAAAAACAGCAAAAGCTTATAATTCTTTCTTAAATTCGCAGAAATATTTTATTTTAATTTGTTTTAAAAGTGAATTGAAGGAGAAGTGGAAATTTAAAAAAAATGTATTCGAATCCGATCCGATATCTTTTTCAATTCTATCCGATTACTTACTGTTTAACCGATCCGAGAAAATTCGATCGGAATCAGTGCTATATCGACCCGATCCGATCCGATCCAATCCGATACTAGATGCGATTCGATATCCGATTACTTACTGTTTAACCGATGCGAGAAAATCCAATCGGAATCAGTGCTAAATCGATCCGATCCGATCCAATCTAATACTAGATGCGATTCGATATACGATTACTTACTGTTTAACCGATCCGAAAAAATTCGACCGGAATCAGTGCAATATAGTTCCGATGAGATTCGCTCCAATTCGATACTAGATGCGATTTGGTCTGATCTTATCCTATCTTGAATTTCATTCTACTCTTTATTGAATCCGAACTGAAGCTCTATCCGAACCGATCCGATCCGAAGCTTATTCTTGTATTCTACTTGATTTTATATTCGATCTGAAACTCTAATCCGATACTAGAAGCGATTCGATATCCGATTACTTACTGTTTAACCGATCGGAATTAGTGCTTTATCGATCCGATCCGATTCGATCTAATCCGATACTAGATGCGATTCGATAGCCGATGACTTACTGTTTAACCCATCCGAACAAATCCGACCAGAATCAGTGCTATATCGATCCGATGCGATTCGCTCCAATTCGATACTAGATGCTATTTGGTCTGATCCAATCTTATCTTAAATTTATTTCTACCCTTTATTAAATCCGAACTGAAGCTCGATCCGATCCGATCCGAAGCTATATTCTTGTATTCTACTTGATTTTATATTCGATCTGAAACTCTAATCCGATACCAGAAGCGATTCGATATCCGATTACCTACTTACTGTTTAACCGATGGGAATTAGTGCTTTATCGATCCGATCCGATTCGATCTAATCCGATACTAGATGCGATTCGATAGCCGATGACTTACTGTTTAACCAATCCGAACAAATAAAACCGGAATCAGTGCTATATCGATCCGATGCGATTCGCTCCAATTCGATACTAGATGCTATTTGGTCTGATCCAATCCTATCTTGAATTTGATTCTACCCTTTATTGAATCCGAACTGAAGCTCGATCCGATCCGATCCGATCCGAAACTATATTCTTCTATCCTACTTGATTTTATATTCGATCTGAAATTCTAATCCGATACTAGAAGCGATTCGATATCCGATTATTTATTGTTTAACCACTCGGAATTAGGGCTTTATCGATCCGACCCGATTCGATCTAATCCGATACTAGATGCGATTCGATATTCGATTACTTACTGTTTAACCAATCCGAAACAATCCGACCGGAATCAGTGCAATATTGATCCGATGCGATTCGCTCCACTTCGATACTAGATGCGATTTGGTCTGATCCAATCCTATCTTGAATTTGATTCTACCCTTTATTGAATCCGAACTGAAGCTCGATCCGATCCGATCCGATCCGAAACTATATTCTTCTATCCTACTTGATTTTATATTCGATCTGAAATTCTAATCCGATACTAGAAGCGATTCGATATCCGATTATTTATTGTTTAACCACTCGGAATTAGGGCTTTATCGATCCGACCCGATTCGATCTAATCCGATACTAGATGCGATTCGATATTCGATTACTTACTGTTTAACCAATCCGAAACAATCCGACCGGAATCAGTGCTATATCGATCTGATGCGATTCGCTCCACTTCGATACTAGATGCGATTTGGTCTGATCCAATCCTATCTTGAATTTGATTCTACCCTTTATTGAATCCGAACTGAAGCTCTATCCGATCCAATCTGATCCGAAGCTATATTCTTGTATCCTACTTGATTTTATATTCGATCTGAAATTCTAAATCTTGCATAATACATACGCGCACAGCACAGACTGCATGAGTTCAAGTAAAGCAGATGTTACGGCGTTGGTTACAGCAGCGTGCGTATTAATAGTAGCAAACCTTACCGTCTAGACGAGTTTAGTTGCTGGTTTTCGCATGTGACCCGCGCAGTTGTACGGATTGTTTTATTCATGCACATTACAGCTAATCCAAACGCAGCATTAACCTACCATAATGAAAATTCGACCCATAATTTCGATAATATTTTGGGTTTGTTATTTATAGTTGTTTACCTTGAGAATGCCTAGTTACGGCTTAGTTACTTCATGGTTACCCTAATAAACAACGATAAACAAAGTTTGCCATTGGTTTAATTTTGTTTTCATAAAATAATCTTGTCGAATACCACTCAAGCTTTTGAATTTTTCTCGATTAATTAACTCAAATTTCCTGCAGATCGACTTAAATCGTCGGCAATTAACAGATAGATTCGAAGTTTCTGTAGTATTACTTATGATAATTTTCGATTCTTTAAAAATTTATAGAATTCCGATCCGAATTTCGGATAAATTTCAAACCTCGAATAAAATTCAACAAGTAAAGTAAATTATATCCGATCCAATACGGATAGAGTCAGATTCGAATTTCGGTACATCAAATCGCACATCAAAAATATATAGGTATATATGTGTCTTTGTATTTCACAAATAGATAATGAATATAAATTACAAACGTCTCATTAACTTCAAACAGAACATAATAAAAAACCGATTAATAGACGAACAACTTAATTGTCCGGGTTGTCATTTTGATAACCACAAGTCTTTGACAACCACCTATTTTAGCTATTTAAACACTGCTTTTAACTTGTTCACTGAAAGGTAGCTCCATTCTCTAACATTAATAGAAACCGTAATTCTAAATCACGTGCTTGATTTAACTATAACTTTTGTAGTAATTATAGAAAATTCCCTGATCGCGTGCTTAAATTTTTTAATTATAATTAGAACAGTCAAAACGTTTGAGTTGTGAAATTTGAAATTAATTTCACAGCTTTTTTTTAATGCTTTACACTTGTCCGTCATCAGAGGCGATTATTTAAACGCGAGTTGTTATTAATAAGAAGTTAAGTAATTTCCTGGCACTTTTTTATCTGTTTGTATTAAAAGTTGTAAAATTAATTTTAGGTTTAAACCAGCTTGTCTCTTCAGGGGAAGCTGCAAAAATGAAAGAACGCCACGCCGCGGCCGTTGAAACAGCAAGCTGCAGAATATAAACCAACTAAGTAAGCCTCTTAAAGTTTACTTGCCCTAGAAAAGATTAGATTTTTCAAGCTTTCTTCTGTCGCAGTGAAGGGAATTAGTTAATAATTTTGTCGTTTCGTGTGTAGAACCCTTTTGATTTTGAGAAGCGAATTACTTTATTGTATTTTATTCTTTACAGTTCAGTGTATCAACTTTTGCAATTTTATTAAAAAAGTGTCTAAGAATGTGTTAAAACTTTAATTGGCCGAATTCAAAACAATTATGGTCCAATGGCAAGGGTGTTGAAAACAAAGAAAGTAATAGTGTAAATGATTTATCAATTATGTTATTATTATTAATGTTATTATTATTGGTTGTTTGTTTTCTTGGTTTTACCGGTTTATTTAATAAAGACTTAAAACATCTAGAAGCTATGAGTGTAGAACAGAGTCAAATGTCTTTTGGTTATCGATCCAAACTACGGCTATGTTTTGCATTTTGTGTTACGACGTCGTCTATGATGAATTGCTCCTTGCATCCCTTACAATTTGCGACTTCCTTCCCGTTCTTCAGCAATGATACTGTGTTGCACAACGTGCTCGTTGATTTCTCTAGCCAAGAGCCCAGAGTAGAAGTGTAATGGGCCCCGAGGCCAAAACTCCCGTAAGAAATATACAGGGGCTAAGGCCCTCTGTTTACTTCCGGTCTAGCCCAACTCATTCTCGGAGCCATGTGATAAGAGAGTAGATAAGAGGCAACCGCAGGTAATAAGAGAGGTGTGTAAAATACAGCTAGAATCTAGCTGAATACAGCCAGGGTCTGTTATCAAAAATGCAAGGTCTGTTTCTAAAAATACAGCTAAAATACAGCTATATACAGCCAGATACAGACCCTGTATATTTAGAAACAGATCCTGTATTTAGCTGTATTTTTAAAAACAGACCCTGTATGTTTCGAAACAGACCCTTAGCTGTATTTTAGCTGTATTTTCAGAAACAGTCCCTGTATATTTAGAAACAGACCCTGTATTTAGCTGTATTTTTAAAAACAGACCCTGTATGTTTCGAAACAGACCCTTAGCTGTATTTTAGCTGTATTTTCAGAAACAGACCCTGTATATTTAGAAACAGGCCCTGTATTTAGCTGTATTTTTAAAAACAGACCCTGTATTTAACTGTATTTTAGCTGTATTTTTAGAAACAGACCGTTAGCTGTATTTTCAGAAACATGCCCTGTATATTTAGAAACAGACCCTGTATTTAGCTGTATTTTTAAAACAGACCCTGTATTTAACTGTATTTTAGCTGTATTTTTAGAAACAGACCCTGTATGTTTAGAAACAGACCGTTAGCTGTATTTTAGCCGTATTTTCAGAAACAGACCCTGTATATTTAGAAACAGACCCTGTATTTAGCTGTATTTTAGCTGTATTTTCAGAAACAGACCTGTACATTTAGAAACAGACCCTGTATTTAGCTGTATTTTAGCTGTGTTTTAGAAACAGATCCTATATTTAACTGTATTTTAGCTGTATTTTTAGAAACAGACCCTGTATGTTTAGAAACAGACCGTTAGCTGTATTTTAGCCGTATTTTCAGAAACAGACCCTGTATATTTAGCAACAGACCCTGTATTTAGCTGTATTTTAGCTGTATTTTCAGAAACAGACCTGTACATTTAGAAACAGACCCTGTATTTAGCTGTATTTTAGCTGTATTTTTAGAAACAGACCCTGTATTTAGCTGTACTGTAGCTGTATTTTTGGAAAGAGACCCTGTATATTTAGGAACAGACCCTGTATTTAGCTGTATTTTTAAAAACAGGCCCTGTATTTAGCTGTATTTTAGCTATATTTTTTGAAACAGACCCTGTATATTTAGAAACAGACCCTGTATATTTAGGAACAGACCCTGTATTTAGCTGTATTTTTAAAAACAGGCCGTGTATTTAGCTGTATTTTAACTATATTTTTAGAAACAGACCCTGTATTTAGCTGTATTTTACCTGTGTTTTAGAAACAGATCCTATATTTAACTGTATTTTAGCTGTATTTTTAGAAACAGACCCTGTATGTTTAGAAACAGACCGTTAGCTGTATTTTAGCCGTATTTTCAGAAACAGACCCTGTATATTTAGAAACAGACCCTGTATTTAGCTGTATTTTAGCTGTATTTTCAGAAACAGACCTGTACATTTAGAAACAGACCCTGTATTTAGCTGTATTTTAGCTGTATTTTTAGAAACAGACCCTGTATTTAGCTGTACTGTAGCTGTATTTTTGGAAAGAGACCCTGTATATTTAGGAACAGACCCTGTATTTAGCTGTATTTTTAAAAACAGGCCCTGTATTTAGCTGTATTTTAGCTATATTTTTAGAAACAGACCCTGTATATTTAGAAACAGACCCTGTATATTTAGGAACAGACCCTGTATTTAGCTGTATTTTTAAAAACAGGCCCTGTATTTAGCTGTATTTTAACTATATTTTTAGAAACAGACCCTGTATTTAGCTGTACTGTAGCTGTATTTTTGGAAAGAGACCCTGTATATTTAGGAACAGACCCTGTATTTAGCTGTATTTTTAAAAACAGGCCCTGTATTTAGCTGTATTTTAGCTGTATTTTTAGAAACAGACCCTGTATTTAGCTGTATTTTTAAAAACAGGCCCTGTATTTAGCTGTATTTTAGCTATATTTTTAGAAACAGACCCTGTATATTTAGAAACAGACCCTGTATATTTAGGAACAGACCCTGTATTTAGCTGTATTTTTAAAAACAGGCCCTGTATTTAGCTGTATTTTAACTATATTTTTAGAAACAGACCCTGTATTTAGCTGTACTGTAGCTGTATTTTTGGAAAGAGACCCTGTATATTTAGGAACAGACCCTGTATTTAGCTGTATTTTTAAAAACAGGCCCTGTATTTAGCTGTATTTTAGCTGTATTTTTAGAAACAGACCCTGTATATTTAGAAACAGACCCTGTATATTTAGGAACAGACCCTGTATTTAGCTGTATTTTTAAAAACAGGCCCTGTATTTAGCTGTATTTTAACTATATTTTTAGAAACAGACCCTGTATTTAGCTGTACTGTAGCTGTATTTTTGGAAAGAGACCCTGTATATTTAGGAACAGACCCTGTATTTAGCTGTATTTTTAAAAACAGGCCCTGTATTTAGCTGTATTTTAGCTGTATTTTTAGAAACAGACCCTGTATATTTAGAAACAGACCCTGTATATTTAGGAACAGACCCTGTATTTAGCTGTATTTTTAAAAACAGGGCCTGTATTTAGCTGTATTTTAACTATATTTTTAGAAACAGACCCTGTATTTAGCTGTATTTTAGCTGTATTTTTAGAAACAGGCCCTGTATTTAGCTGTATTTTAGCAGTATTTTACACACCTCTCTTATCATCTGACTCCGAGACCGACTTGGGCTAGACCGGAAGTAAACAGAGGGTCTTGGCCCCTGTAGATTCCTTATAGGAGTTTTGGCCTCGAGGCTCCATTACTGTTCTACTGACCAGTTATAATTTTAGCTAAGGTTGGGAGACAGATGATGGGCCTAAGTTTTCGGATGGTTTGTTTGTTCTAAATTTGGCAACACGTAGGTGATACCTTTAGTTAGAAAACATGGTAGTTCTACCAGATCGTTTATTTATGTATTATTAAGTTCTTCGGCAATTTTGTAATGTACTGATTTTATGTTTTTCCACCAATATTTGTGCACATGGTCAATCCCTGCAGCTTTCCAATAATGGAGTATTTTGACCACACTTCTGAGGTCTGCTTCCGCGAATGCTACCTATCTCTTCCATTTGTGGCATTTCTTCCCGTTCGTCCTTTTTAATTCTAACCACGTTGCTTTGTTGTTGTAGGTATTATGCGGGATTTCTAAGGTGGGAAATATGTCCCCCGTAAGTAGTACATTTTGATCATGTTTTGCTAACGTAAATCCGAAAACAGAGGTCGGACCGTGTTTATTGTAATAAGAAAGATAATGTTGTGACTACTGTTTATGATTTACTAAGCATGCAACTGTTGACGTGTTGATATCAATATTTGTTTGTTCTTCTTATGTTTGTCGTCGTTGAAAATCGTTTAAAATCCGTCGATACAGCTAACTGGTTTCTTGGAATCTAGATAGTTCAGCGGGACTACTTGAGACTCCTGGACTTAGTTAGTTGAAAGAGTATTAAACAGTTACCACATAACGTATTCCTTGGGGTGGTAGGGATGTCAACTTTCCCATTGGTCCTGCGAGGGAACAGGCCCCCGAATGGCGAGCACATTGATATGGATTATGGTTTATTGATCGGGTGAATAATCTGTTGTGGGATGCCTCCTTTTCCACTCTTACCGATGTTTAGATGCTAAAGTTAATTAATTTCCACTGGGGAAATACCTCTCGCATAAGTAATATATTTCGATCATGTTTTACTAACGTAAAACTTTCTTCTGTCGCAGTGCAGGAGTTAGTTAACGATTTCGTCGTGTCGTGTTTGAAATCCAAATGAGGTGTTAAATTCAAATTTACATGAAAAATTAACTTCTAACCAATTTTTTTACGACCTAATTTGGCGAAATCTTGCAAATCACTATAAATGTTAGCATAAAATTGGCAGCTGCTAGAAAAACTATAAAAATACTAGGAGCTTACAAGAATTCTACCTATAAAATCTGAAAAATTGCCCAAAGAACAAAATAATCTAGTTGTATCCAAACCGTGAGATCCTAATCAACGATAATAATTTTCAGATGAGATGTCAAACCGTCAAATTATAAAAATAACTCGATCCTGCACGGTCTTTTCAGTAGGTTCGTTAAAATAACTACGTTATGGTATCGAATGCCTTTGCTCAATAAAACACCGCCATTTAAACGAAGATCGTATAAATTTTGCACTTCAGTTAAATGAAACATTATTTTACGCACGTACATAAAATAATTTTTTTTAAATCCAACTCGTATGCTTGTACGTTTTAATTATTTCAGAATTAAATGCGCAAATCTGAATTTAAATACGTAAACTGGAAACAAATTCCTGGAAATGCCGATGGTTGTAAAATGCAATAAATGTCAGGGGTTTAAGGACAGGTAGTATCAAGTCCGATAAAGAAATTGTTAATAAGGGTGTGGACTAATCGCAACTAAGCTGTTGCAAATCTGGGCGAAAATCATCATGTGAAAAGCCTTTGGTTGGACGAGCAACCAGTAAAAGCTGCAGCAGGAAAATTCTTTCCGGATTGATCAACTTATGTTACATTTATGAGGTCACTTTTGATTATTTCTGGTTGCCGCTTTGATGTAAAATATGCATTAAGCAAACGAGAATTCCACCAAGGATAGATAGTTTCGTGTTATAGTCTAAAAAAAGCTGAATAGGCTTGTATGTTTCCAATAGTTGAAAGATAACATCGTTTTAACACTACACGCTGAAATAATTTGACAGAACTAAAGCAAAACCGACAACAGAATTTTTTTAAGGCAAAACCTGAAATCAGAATTAATAAATACAACATCGAAAACCTTCTTTGCAATCCATTATATAAACCAACAGGGATTTTCGGTGTTTGTTTTTCAATTAACCATGTCATGCGTTTGATACAATGTGTAAACAATTACTTTCAACAATAAATGCCATGTGCAAGAATTTATAGATTAGTTCCAAGCAGAGCATGCAAGTGGATGCTTAACATGCGTTGTAGTTTTCGTTTTGTCAATTTTATTACTGGTTGATTTATTTTAGTAAAAAGAAAATTGCATTGCATGTTTTGTTCGAGAAAACTAAAGGTTAATAAAATATTCGTCGATTAGATAAGGCCTTCTACGTAACGATAACTATTAATTTTAAAAGCAGTTTTTAGCAAAATTGCATTATTATCAAGTTTTACTTAAAATGCGTGGGCTTGGGTGTTATTGAACAAACGTACAGGGCTGCTTTTCAGTACTTGAAATTCAGATCACACCAAAACCGTTAGAAATAAATCCGGGAATTTCATCTAAAAGGTTATTGTAAATTTTTCAGGATGAGAGGATAAGATTTTCACATTTTGCAATTTGTATAAAGAAAATCTTATCACAGACAGCTGTTCGGTACTTAATATCTTAAAAATTTATACTTGTAACTTATTTGTTGGTATATTTATGTACTATTATAAATTTAAAACCTATTTATGTTTATGTTAAACAAAAATAGGAATTTTCAGAGAAGCAAGGTTTAATGCGTTTGAACTTTAAAAAAATCTAGAAAATACTCTTACAAACTGGTAAAAAATAAGTAAATAAGTCAATTTTAGACTCTCCCCTACGCATTCTTTCGCATCGAAGCGGTTATTCCCTAAGTGGGAGTAGTCCCCCCCCCCCCCAAGCAATTTTCTCTTCAAAATGCGCTTCACCATCAAAAAGATCATAATTTCTAATTCGAACTTTAAACAGCTAACTAGTCTTCCTGATCCGGTCTAATTGCAAATTTGAACATTGGAGAAATCAACGTTCGTTTGCAATACTTCCCGCAAACCCGTGAAACACTTTGAATTGTTTATTCAAACTGCTGATTTTACAGCAAATTTAAACAAATGGACCATTCATAATTCGTT
The DNA here is from genome assembly GCA_958336395.1 of Ctenicera cuprea. NCBI lineage: Eukaryota > Metazoa > Arthropoda > Insecta > Coleoptera > Elateridae > Ctenicera > Ctenicera cuprea. Next base: position 11,184,643 of record OY284495.1, on the reverse strand, counting down.
TGCAATATTATGCAGGATCAAAAACCGAGTTTGTTTATAAAGTAAACTATAGAAAAGATCACTGTTCTTCGGAAATAATACTTTGAATGAATAGCAATATACCTAAGCGCGTGTTTTCGAAATTGCCATTTATAAAATAGACACAGAATAAACATTAAAACCCCGTAGCAGTAAATTTTACTTTATATTTAAGGTTCCAGAAATATTCATTAAGATTTTAAATGTTTATACAAACCCGTGAAAAATTTTGAAAACGTCTGTTTATCTAGCGGCTTTGTGATCAACAAAGCAAAGTTAATTTAGCTGCCACATTATATCATTTTTTATAAAACAAAAATATTGAAATTAAGGTGAACAGCCCACATAAGCAGGGCGAAAAAATCGCCCAAAAGTGTAAAAAATGGCAAAAATGGAATAGCTTTAAACGCTTTATTTGGGTGTTTTTAGAAACATTTTAAGACTGTTCCTATTTCTTACAGGGCCGGCGCTAGTTGCTGTGATGCAGAAAAGGTACCAAAAAATCGGTGTTTTGGCAATAACTCGTTTTCTCTACATCATACGACAAAAATAGTTCTATATAAACTAAAAGCTGATAAAATTCTTTACAAGTACGGTTTCACACATCTTTTTTGTAGAACTCATCCTTTTGAAGCAGTAGCCGCCCTAAATTTAGCAATTTTTAAAAAGTGGAAAAGTATAGATTTTCGCTTACCAAATTTCACTTTTCATTAGTTGTAGTAGCAGCTGTTCATCGTGCAAAAATGTAAATCAATAAATTTCTTGTAAATGCATTCTATAACAACCTAATTTTATTATTTTTCATGGTTATTTATGGTTAATTGTAATTAATTGTTGCTCAATATTGTAGCAGTCGCTAAGGGGGAAAGAAATTATTCAAAACAAATTGGTTTAAATATTAAATCCAATAATAAAATTAATGTAGTACATAGCTCGTGTCATGGAAAAGTTGTTTGAACTTTTATATATCTACATATTCCCACATATTAAAAAGTGCAAGTTATAAATTATGCTAAGTAATATCCTGTGATAAGTGAAAACTTAGAAATTGTAACGTAATATGAAAAGCTAACACACCAACTAACCGTCAGCTTTGTGTGAGAAATGCATTGTTGCAATTGGAAGTTCAAGCAACTTGTGGACACGTGCATCAGCTAGTAAACGACAGTAGGAAAAAGACAAAGGACAGAAAATCTTAATTCCCTTGGAGGGGAAAAGTTTTGCTAAGAAGGGACGCGAAAACAATTAGTTAGTTCGGGTTTACATCTTGAAGACAAAAAGTCAGTTTTTACTCGTACTCGCGAAATCGGTTTCTTTATTAAAGTAAATTCAAAATCTAAGTCCATTATTAAGACTTAATACATCTGGTTATTTTATAAAAATAAAATTCAAAGTTAAAACAGTGAAACTATCAGCCTAACTCAAATAAAATCATTCGTATCGTCAATAAAAGTACTTGTGCCAACTACCCAATTCAGGGGCGTTCTCATTCGAATTCCGTCGGAGGGCAATTAAGGATTCTGTCAGGTCAGAAAAGTCTAAAATAATTGTACTAACATTTATTATATTAACTAATTGGTATCTTGAGAAAAATTGAAGTAAAGATAAATTTAAATATTTTCTAATTGGTCAAAACCTTATTCGAACATTCAGAGTTTAGTTCTAATTCATTTCAAATTTAAATTTAAGTCGCTGAGAGCAATCAGGCTTCTCATTGTGCTGTAAAAACCTAGCCTCTCCTCTGGAGCGGTCTTCTCTAATTATTCAATAAACTATATTATATTTTTACTTATTTCTTTTGTTTTAATTTCCATTATTAAATCTCTTTTCAGGTCCCCTTAAGGGAAAATTATTTGCTTACTTTAATTTAACTATTTTTGACGCTACGGGAGAAATCCCAAATAATCATAATCCTAAAAATAATACTTGTATGAATTTGGTTTAAACAACTCTTTTAAAAATTAAAGTGCATATTTCAGGATCCTGTATAGTTGGCTAGATATAAGCTTAATATTCCAGGAGCAGTCCAGATCGTCGGCCAGTTACCCAAAAAAAAAAGGACATTTAGTATTTTCAGATTCTCACCCGTTCCAGGGTGTATTACAATAGCTCCAGGGGTATTACAATGGTGGCAGCGGAAAACAAAAAACTACCCTTATAATCTATAAATGTGGTAGCTAAACTATGTAAATTTTTTCAAAAAATTACAGGAACGCCAACGAAGAGGAACAATTCCCGCAGAAAGATTCGTTTTGTACCGTCGGAACCGAGAAATTTTTTGAAACATTTTTGATTTTCAGGTAGCTTGGAGAATTTTATCGTTACAGGTTATTTTTATTAATTAATTACAGCAATTGAGGGAGTTTGCTGATTTTCCAGAATTTTTTTTTCTTGTGGTTTTGCCTAGCATTTTAACTGCAAATTAATTATTGTTGCCGTGTTGTACAAAGTTGGAAAAGCCAACATCTTTTATACACTTATTCATAGTTGTATTATATAAATTAACAGCTTCAAAACCTAAATATTTTTTTTTGGGAACAACAAAATTATTTTTTTGGACAAGTGGCTTAGTGGCACAAGACACCTTTGCCTTTATCTGTCGGCTGAGTCTGGCCGGTGGGCTTCGTTGCTTGTCTGAAAAGAAAATCACCCCTTTATAAAAAGCTCACGTGCTATTTTTTGCACAAAGTTACTAAGTGGCATTAGACTACTAATTGCCTTAATTCATATCCTGAGTCTGGGATTGAACTCTAGTATCTTGTCAGAAATTAGTACACGCTACAGGGAATTTTTCATAAAATTAATTCACGAAAATTTACGCTTCAAGTAGCTACAGTAGTTACGGTACACAAGGTAATAGGAGCCTTACCTCATTCGAAGACGCCAAAATCACGAAAAATCGTGGTGTGGTCATACGAAAAATTTGGTTACATTATTGTAGGGCCAAAATAAATTATCCCTTGTAAATAAACCGCTATACAGCACTCTTAAAACACAAAAATCAATTTTTAATTCTCAAGATACCTAATGAATGTGTAAAATAGTACTAACCATTGCAGGAAACTAACAAACTTTATTTTAAAAATTATTGTGTATTTGTAATTTTGGTAAAAATTTTTTTTTAACAGGAATTATTTACGTTTAAACTAATTTTATTGACGTATGGTATAATTGTGTGTATTTTGATTAGCATTTTATTAACAGGAAACACTTACATTTAAAAACACCTTAAATATTTAAGTGCCGTCGGACTGAGAAAAATTCGTAAACTTATTTCGTAACTTTTACCTACTATTTTTAAATTAAATAAAGTTAACAAATAATATAGGAAAAAAATGCCAGATCCGGCTACGACAATCACAGGTCCAACGGGAAGTACCAATGTACCCCCGGCGCAAACATCACTCTTTATCACGATGGGTATGTTAGCAAACACAATAGATAGTTTTTCTGGACAACAAAACGTTAGGGAATATTTTGAAAAATTAGATTTACGAGCAGAATTAGATGGGTGGACACCAGAGGTAACACTAAAACTTGTTAAATTTAGACTTACAGGGGACGCTTATAAATTTTACAAATCAGACCCAGAAATTTACAACGAAACAAATTATTTAGCATTTAAAAACAAATTTTTTGAGAAATTTTTACCTGCTATAATTCCAGGACAAGCTTTATTACGGCTTAGCAAATGTTTTCAACGTCATGATGAAACAGTTGCAAATTATGTAATTAGGTTAAAAACATTAGGCACCGAAATTTTGGCTGAAGATTTAAAAAACGCACCTCAAGTCAATATTCCTGGGTTAAAACAAAAATGCCAAGAGTTAATTTTAAATCAGTTTAGAATAGGGCTTAAGAAAGAATTGTTGAAAAATTTAACTCCATTATTAATGCGAACCCAAGATTTAACAATAGAAAAAGCCGAAACTTTTGCAAAACAGTTTGAACTTTCAGATTTAATGTTAAATAGTAGAAATCAAACATCTTCGGCAGTAATGTCAATTCAAACACGTCAATGTTTTCACTGTGGGAGAAATAACCATTTTTCTAGGGATTGTAGGTTTAAACAAAACACGGATAGGCAAAATTCAAATTACAACAATCAAAATCACCCTAATTATAGACCTTCTACACAAAATTACACACAACAAGGACAAACTTATAGGAAAAATCAATTCACCACAACTCGTCAGAATAATTATAATAACCAATATAAAAATAATTTTTCGGGTAATAACAAAACATCATACAACGCAGATTTTAGAAATTCGTCTGCAAATCAACAAAATCTGTATAGAAAAAACACGGGAGCGTACCCTAGGACACCAAATTGGCAACCAAATCGAGGAAATTTTAACCAACAAACACAACAATTTAATTCGAACAGCAACAACTTTAAACAGAAAGCGCAACAATCATATTTTAATGGCAACAATTATAAACAACAACTGCAACGTCCCTCAACATCGAGCAACAATTACAATCAAACACCGCAACGCCAAGAATATCAACAGGACCGTACAAGAAAAATTAATGTAACACCGGTCGAAGCTTTAAACATGACCGGGCTCTCTCTGCAACCCCGAGAGAAGAGTCTTCAATAATTATAAATAATTCTGCAACAACACCCACCACATATTATATTCCACAATTAACCAAATTTAATACTTTAGAATCACCCAGCATCGTGTATTTATATGTAAATGGTATTAAAAGAAAATTTTTGCTAGACAGCGGATCTGCCATCACAATTATAAAAGAAACGGCAGTAAATAAAGAAGACGTAACAGACGCTGGTGATATTTTATTAGCAGGAATCACAGGTGAGGGTTTACCGGCCATTGGTATGACCACAATAAATTTTGGAACCCAACCAAATAACGTGAACTGCATATTCGACGTAATTGTATGTGGAAATAATTTAGTGGTAGACGCAACAGGAATAATTGGCCGAGATTTATTAAGAAAAAGTAACGCTATTATAAATTATCAATCAAACGAACTAGAAATCTGGGGCCAACAAATTCCAATAAGGTATCAATCAGAAAATAGTTTTGCAAGTAATTATAATTTTACGCAGGGGTCCAAACAAGACAATCAAGCAGAAGGAAGGAAAATAAGTAACTATGAGTTAGTTACGGAAAATTCATCTTACTGTGGAAAAGAAGAAAATAAAAATGAAGTGCCAGGACAAAATCAATACGATTTAGAAGAAAATGAAGAATTTTTTGATGCTTTAGAAGACGTCGCAACATACACTGAAAATGAAGATTTTTACTACCCCATTTCAATTAAAAAGAATCATCATAACTGCACCAAAGAAAATGAAGCATTCATCGAATCGAAGGAAGTAAGAAAAATTGGGAAAACCTTCTCTGGTGAGAACGGAAAACCAAATCAGAAAAATAAGGTTACATTAGAAAGTGTACCAAATGCAAATAAGCAAAGAAAAGGCGGAAAAACATTTTCTGGAGAGAATGAAACCGCAAACTACCCAAATAAAGTTGCAATGGAAAAAGCAACAAAGCAAAAGTACGGAAGAAAATGCGTACAAACTTTCTCTGGAGAGAAGGGAAACGCAAATTATGGGAAAATATTTCCTATAGAAGAAAAATTCGGAAACACATTCTCTGGTGAGAATGGAAATCCGGAAAATGAAATTAAAATGTTAAGAGAAAACGGTAAGAATAAAAAGATGAAAAATAAAAAAGTACACTTCGAGGAAATTTTACGTGCAGAAGATGAAATTAAAATTCAAAGTCCAAGAAAATGTTTAAATCAAGATTTTGCAGTGACAACAATAATTCAAGAAAATGGGTATTTATCGGAAGATGAAGATAAGGAAGATTTTCAAACAAATTTTATAGAACGACAGCGAATTTACCGCATGAATAAAACTTGCGACGAAGAAAACAAATTAAGAAAAAATTTTAGAGCCGATCCTGTACATGCCAACAATGGAAACGAAACTCAAGCAACCAAAGCACATACAGCAGCAACTCAACAATCGGGATCTAACATATTGGATTACGGCAATTTAGAAGAAACTACAGCGCAACAATTAAACTTAAACAAAATAAATTTTAAAAATAACTTAACAAATTTTAGGGACTTTAATACAAATAAACAAGATTTAAATAAAAATAACAATATAATAAAATTAGCCGAGGACTTAGTTATTCCTCCATGGTCTGAATTAAATTGTTTAGCCATAAATAAAAATGTTGATGAAATTTCAGAAAATTTTATCGAACTTGAACCAAATCAAACAGGAACAAACGGAGTTTTCGCAGCGCATACTTTAGTAAATAACACCAAAGTAGTAGTTATTCGGTTAATAAATTTAAATAAACATGAAGTATTTTTACAAAAAAATTTAAATATAGCAAACGCGTATCCAGTTTCAAAAATTTTAGATAAGGAAGAGAGAAGCACAACCTTCAACATAAACAAAATTGGAACAACTGATAGTAATTGGATAGATGAAAATTTTGATTTTTCACACTTGGATAATCATGCCAAAGGATTACTTTACGAATTAATCGGAAGATACAGAGATATTTTCTGCGAAGGTGATGGACAACTATCGAGCACAACGGACATTACGCATCAAATTATTTTGGAAAATGAACAACCAATTAATAAACGTCCATACAGAATTCCGCATTCTCAGAGGGAAATTTTAAGAAAAGAAATCGATCGACTTCTAGAAGCAAACATTATTAGACCTTCAAACTCACCGTGGAGCGCACCAGTGGTACTAGTTGTGAAAAAACAAGAAAATGGTGAAGAAAAAATTAGAATGTGTATCGACTATCGCGCGTTAAATGCAGTAACCAAAAAAGACGTTTTCCCCCTACCAATTTTACAAGACGTCACGGATCATTTAGGAAACTCAACTTTATTTAGTGTCTTTGACGTTACTTCAGCTTATCACCAAATTTCAATGGAACAAAACAGCATCAAGTATACGGGTTTTTCTACACCTGATGGACACTGGGAATTTTTGAAAATGCCATTCGGACTTTGCAATAGTCCAATGACCTTTCAAAGATTTATTTCATTTACATTAAGTGGTTTAATAGGAGACGTTTGTTGGGCGTACTTGGACGACATTTTAGTTCACAGCGCTAAAGGAATTGAAGATCACATCCGTAAAATAGCTTTAGTTTTCGAAAGATTACGACAAGCTAACATTAAACTTAAACCAAGTAAATGTAAATTAATAACCACAGAAGTTAAATATTTAGGACACATCATTACTCAAGAAGGATTTAAACCAGATCCAGACAAATTATCATCAGTTAAGAAATTCCCAATACCAAAAAATGTAAAGAACATACGACAATTTTTAGGATTAGTTGGATGGTATAGAAGATTTATTCCAAATTTTGCAAAATTAGCAGCACCATTAACCAACCTTACGAAAAAAGACGTCAAATTTAAAATCACCGAGGAAGAACTAGAATCAATGGAGAAGCTCAAAACAGCGATCACATCGGACAGCGTTTTATGCTACCCAGACTTTTCCAAACCGTTTATTTTAGCAACAGATGCCAGTAACACGGGAATGGGGGCAATTTTAAGCCAAATCCATAATGGGTTTGAAAAACCAATAGCTTTTGCTAGTAAAGCTTTTAATAAAGCCGAGAAAAACTATAGCGTTTCAGAAAAGGAATGCTTAGCGGTAATTTTTGGTATTAAACAATTCAGATGTTATCTTTATGGAAGGAGGTTCAGCATCTATACGGATCACCGACCACTCCGGTGGATTTTTTCGCTCAAAGATCCTACATCTAGGCTCGCAAGGTGGAGCTTACTTTTAGGGGAATATAATTTCGAAGTAATATACCGACCCGGAAAGAAACATGGTAATGTAGACGCATTGAGTAGAATTTATGAAGAAAATCCAAAAACAAATTCGATAGAAAACGCCAAACCACCGATAGAATTCCAAGATTTCATGAAAATTATAAAAGAAAACGAAATTATTAGCAGCAACGTATTTGAAAAAGAAGGAAATTTGTTTCACTGTCCAGAACACTACGCATTAGCACACTGCGTATCCGAAGATTTTGAAATGAGCAAAGGAATAGCAGCACAATTTAAAGAAATTTATGGTTCAGTGGAGTTACTACTCAATCAAAATAAAAAGTTAGGTGAAGTGGCATATTTACAACTACCAGAGCGAAATATTTACTATTTAATAACAAAAACAAAGTACCTACATAAACCAACGTATGAAACCTTGTGGTATACATTACACAATCTAAAAGAATGTATGTTAGAACATCAAGATACGTTTTTAGCCTTACCACGTATTGCGTGCGGATTAGATAAATTAAAATGGCCTATAGTGTCTGAAATCATCAAATTCGTATTTCACAACACACCAATAACAGTAGTTGTTTACAATTGGGACCAAAAAGACATAACTGTCGGTACAATACAGCAGGTTGAAACGATCGCAACACCAATATGGGACCGCGAAGTCATTCAGAAGGAACAACAAAAAGATCCGTTCTGCAAAACCATACTAAGTCAAATACAGGAGGAAGATGAAAATTTTGGATTTTATCAAGACAACGAAGGCATCTTATACAAATCAGATGGAATTATAGACGCATTAGTTATACCAAAAACTTTTGTGAAAAAAGTACTACATGATTTTCACGATCTACCATTCGTAGGACACCAAGGTCAAGGCAAAACGCTAACGCTAATAAAATCTCGTTGTTTTTGGCCAAATATGAAAAACGACATAATTAACTACATATCACAATGTCACTCATGTAATCAGAGGAAAACCTCACCCCATTTCAAGAAAGCACCTCTTCAAAATTTTCCAGAAATTTCCACACCGTTTGAACGCTGCTCAATGGACATAACAGGTCCATTCGTAACTTCATATAAAGGAAACAAATATTTATTAACGTTTATCGATCATTTTTCAAAGTACATCGAACTCATACCAATACCAGATCAAAAAGCTGAAACCGTAGCACAAGCATTTTTCACCAATGTTATAGCTCGTCATGGTACACCTCAAAAACTCATTACAGATCAAGGCACCAATTTTGTTTCGAAACTTTTCAAAGAACTTTGTAGAAAACTTAACATTGAAAAACTACAAACATCAGCATACCACGCAATGGCGAATGGAGCGATAGAACGCGTCCATAGGGTCTTAAAAGATTTTTTAAGTCACTACGTAAATAGGACACAGTTGAATTGGGACGATTGGACAGATTTTATGCGAATGGCGCATAACATGTCTGTTCATAGTTCCACAGGTTACAGTCCGTATTTTCTACTTCACGGCAGGGACCCAACATTTCCATTGGATGAAATAATAAAACCAATGGCGATAAAATACGATACAGATGAAAACTACGTATCCGAAATGATGAAAAGATTAAATATAGCATTTACAAATGCTGCCGAAAATATGAAAATATCCGCAGAAAGAAGGGCAGTATATTACAACAAGAATACCGAAAATAAAAATTTTAAGTTAGGAGACTTAGTTTATTTATTCGATCCCAGCACAAAAATAGGTATTTCAAAAAAAATTAACAAAACCTTGGTTAGGGCCGTACCGAATCGTAGAAATTAAAGGACCAGTAACTTACAAAATTAAAGAATTAAACAAAAATAAAGAGCAAGTAGTTCACGCCAATCGATTAAAATTATTAAAACCAGATAAAGAGCAAGTAAGCGCAGAAGGAAACCAAGAAGACAGCCAATCAGATAATGAAGATGAAGCAAACAACCCACTAAATAGTTGGGATGCTATCACGGAAGTCGAAGAAGGCGTAAAGCCAGAAGACGTTACGTTAACAATTTTACAGGGTTTAGACTGTCAAAGGGCAGCTCAACAAAGACAACAACAAACAAAACGTCGAAATTGGAGACTAGATATTAATAGAGAAACAAAGAAGATGGTAAAAGAAAATGTACAAAATTTAGGTAATGTAGGAAATTTAGGTTCAGTAACGCAAGACGGAGTAAGAACTTCGGCACGTAGACGATTACGTTCAAACACGTAAAAACAAAAACAAAAACATTATAAATCATATACCTCATGGTTCATCTTGGAAACATGAGCGAGCAAAATAACATTTCGGCATAAAAATAAATAAAAATCGCACGAACAACACTAGGTCAGATCATAAGACGTAGGGTTCTTCGTGAGCATTGGCAAAATTCATGGGTCACTTTAGAAACATGACCCCAAAATAAAAACATTTTTTTTACATAATTATTTAACATAATTATAGATATAAGAATAGGAAAGTAAGTAATCATAAGAATTTTTTTTCATTGTTCAAAGTTATGCTAAGGTAGTGAAGATATTTTTAAATTATAGGAAAATGGGACCCAAATTGCTCGTACCGTTAGTGTTTTTAATAATATGTGCATTAATAAAACAAGTGTCAGTGCTTATCGCGTATGACTGTGAAAATGCGAACAATAACATGACAGTGGTTTCAATTCAAGATGTGGCACCGTGCCCGGATGAACGGAAGGAATACAGCGAGAAGCCAACAAAAGTGAGGGTAATACAACGAAATGAATTCAAACAACAAAAGGTTATAGCCTGTTTAATCGAGGTTACAAGAATAATACAACATTGTGGAATGCACTCACACATGTCTGCCGTCTCGGGAGGTGTGTCAACGTTCATTAAATTTATTGGAAGAGTGGAATGTCAGAATGTACATCGATACAGGTCAATAAAAATTTTCAATCAATTAGTTGGAGGAATCACCTTGAATGGAACAACTACGGCATCATTAACAATTTTGGGAAGTCTAAAGGATGACAGCAGTTGTGAAGGTACTACCTACAATGAAAATGGCCATTCCTGGTCAAAAGTAATTGTAGTAGCAGCCATAAAAATTCACGTTAAAGACTATTTAGCAACCGTAAAATTAAATGACAACGAAATCAGTTTGATAGATGGAATAACCTGCAACTACGTAGAAGGATACTGTATGGATTCGACATACGGAGAAACTGTCTGGGACTACTCGCCGGAAACATCATGTGATGGAGGCTTAACATCTCTGTTTGAAGGACCAGCAGTAATAGTCACCAACAAAAATCAACCAACTGATCAAACACTAGTGGTAGAACAGGGAGACAAAATATTCGCCCTGTCACTCGTAAAAACAATCACGTTATGTGGATTCGAAATTTGGCAATCCGAACACCCAAAAATAGTAGTAACAATAAACACAAATGGAACGTCCATACAACCAAAAATGGACTTGATTCCCAAAAACACAGATATGTTCAGCTACATTAACAGCAAGTTATTATACATTGAACAAGCATACAAAAGAACCACAAGTCAAGTATACACCAGTACAGTGCACAGAAGATGTCTACTTCATAGAGAAATCATAAAAAACCGATTGTTAATCGCCCCACTCTCTCCAAATGCGTTAAGTTCAATCATTAAAAACAAATTGGGTCACGTGGGAAGAGTATTGGGAGAAGTCCTGTACATAATGCAATGTACACCAAAATTAGTCGAAATTAGACGCACAGAAAATTGCTATCAAGAATTACCTATAATGGTAAATAACAAATCACGATTCATGTCGCCAATCACACATCTGATCCAAAAACACGCTGAGCAAGTGGAATGCAACGCGTTAACACCATCGCTTTATTATATTGATGGAAAATGGGTAGGACTAACACCTCTACCCTTAGAAAAAAACCCACCACAACTTTTGGGAGTAGAAGCAGAAGATAACTTACAATTCAAACCAATCCAACCATTAGGAGTTAGTGGCCTGTACACTCAAGAAGAAATAGCAAAAGTGCAAAGAACTTTAAATTTTGGAATAGAAAGAGCAGCAGTCGAAACAATGCTAACATTCAAATTAAATGGGATAAACAACACAGACTATCAAGGTTATTCAACCCTACACCTCTTTGATGGAGCAGAAATTAAGAAACTAGCAAGGAACACCCTACAATATATTTGGGGATGGTTCACAGACATCGGAATGTTTATGAGCGGATTAATAGGATTTTATGTAATTCTAAAAACACTAAAATATTTACTGGGAGTCATATTAAATGGCCTAGCAATTTACAAGACAGTAGGTTGTGGCATAGCTCTGCTAGCCAGTATTTGGAACACATTGGCACTGTGGATAGTACATAAACACCACACGCAACAAAGCAAATCCGCAGATTTAGAAGCACAATTAAATATCCCAACGCAACTATTACCAGGATCATCGATGGAAATAATAACAACCCCGACGTCATCCCAACCCCTACCATCAGCACCGTCAACCACAACTTTAACTACAGCATACCCCAACATAGACCATTGGACCGCAGCAATGATAACGCAACACAACGACCAAGCGCAAAAGAACAGTGTAGTGGAAAAGTGAAATAAAAACAGCAGTGAATCCATGGCCTTTCTTTGTGAAAAATTAAAATACGTTAGTGCACGGTACGAAGCAAAAATCAAAACCAATGACTTTTACGGACCAGAAAAGACTTACAAATTTTAAACATAAGGGGAAAGTAGATTAGAAAGCAACATTTGGGAAACTAGATATAAATTATAGAACTAAGTAAGTAATAATAGGTAAACTAGAATCGAAGTCATCGTAGTAGTTTACCATTACAGAAAAAAACATTTGCAAATAGCAAATAAATTCCCTCTGTGGGCTGGGGGTAGAATAGGTCCACAGTATTTCCTGCTTGAAGTAAGAGGCTTCTAAAAGGGAAAAAACCTTTTCGGCTCCAAATTTCCGAAACTCAATTCGGCACCAAAAAATTCACTTTTTCTTTCTTGTAACATTTCATTTTGATTCAGTACAATCAGACTTCTTCCTTGCAACTTTTCTTTTTGGTTCAAGACAATCGATGTTTCTTCATCTACATTTTGTTGGAAATATGTCTCCAAAACGTCATCAAGGGACAGGTCTCTCGTCAATCCATTTAAACCATGAGCTGTTCGTATTTGGTATTTACTACATGAGAGATTCTCATAGCTCATAATTAAATAATAATTTTTTTTATTTGTTTTTATATATCATACCGTTTCTTAACTTACTTAATTACTTACTTACTTATATTAAATAATACTTTCATCTACTTGTCTAGAAAGAAAATATAAGGGATCTTCCGCAAAAGCTTTGTCATAAGCTGGTAAATGGCCTCTTGTGAATCCATTTCTCAGTGGTAGGTGACTTAAATTATTGAGTATCGACTACATGAGAGCTTTTCTTAGCCCATAATCTTTATAATAATTTTTTTTAATATATATATATATCATACAGTTTAAATCATACAATTATCATAATAATTTGCCTTTGTAGGGATCAGAATCCCACACAGGGACAACAAATTGGGTTTCGTGTTGCAAGATCGACATCCTGTCACTGCCGGGACCAAGATGGGGTTGCACATTGTAGAACCTACATCCCATCCCAGGGATCGAGATTGGGTTTTACTTTGTGTAATCTACATCCCACCCCCGGGACCAGGACTAGATCTTGCATTGCGAGACCTACCCCCACGTAGGGGTCACCCAACCTAAGGTTACAAATAAATAAGCAATTACGAATTGCATGATGGTGGAGTACACTATGACTTAGCATAGGGATAGAAAAAAAAAAAAAAAAAAAAATTTCAACGTATAATATTAGTATGCATAGAATGTAAACAATAGCATGTAAACAGTAGGGAGTAACTTTAAGTTTGTACTTAAAAGGAAGACAACTCCAAAAGAACTTGCCTTCTTTTTTTAAGGGGGGAGTGATGTAGCAGTCGCTAAGGGGGAAAGAAATTATTCAAAACAAATTGGTTTAAATATTAAATCCAATAATAAAATTAATGTAGTACATAGCTCGTGTCATGGAAAAGTTGTTTGAACTTTTATATATCTACATATTCCCACATATTAAAAAGTGCAAGTTATAAATTATGCTAAGTAATATCCTGTGATAAGTGAAAACTTAGAAATTGTAACGTAATATGAAAAGCTAACACACCAACTAACCGTCAGCTTTGTGTGAGAAATGCATTGTTGCAATTGGAAGTTCAAGCAACTTGTGGACACGTGCATCAGCTAGTAAACGACAGTAGGAAAAAGACAAAGGACAGAAAATCTTAATTCCCTTGGAGGGGAAAAGTTTTGCTAAGAAGGGACGCGAAAACAATTAGTTAGTTCGGGTTTACATCTTGAAGACAAAAAGTCAGTTTTTACTCGTACTCGCGAAATCGGTTTCTTTATTAAAGTAAATTCAAAATCTAAGTCCATTATTAAGACTTAATACATCTGGTTATTTTATAAAAATAAAATTCAAAGTTAAAACAGTGAAACTATCAGCCTAACTCAAATAAAATCATTCGTATCGTCAATAAAAGTACTTGTGCCAACTACCCAATTCAGGGGCGTTCTCATTCGAATTCCGTCGGAGGGCAATTAAGGATTCTGTCAGGTCAGAAAAGTCTAAAATAATTGTACTAACATTTATTATATTAACTAATTGGTATCTTGAGAAAAATTGAAGTAAAGATAAATTTAAATATTTTCTAATTGGTCAAAACCTTATTCGAACATTCAGAGTTTAGTTCTAATTCATTTCAAATTTAAATTTAAGTCGCTGAGAGCAATCAGGCTTCTCATTGTGCTGTAAAAACCTAGCCTCTCCTCTGGAGCGGTCTTCTCTAATTATTCAATAAACTATATTATATTTTTACTTATTTCTTTTGTTTTAATTTCCATTATTAAATCTCTTTTCAGGTCCCCTTAAGGGAAAATTATTTGCTTACTTTAATTTAACTATTTTTGACGCTACGGGAGAAATCCCAAATAATCATAATCCTAAAAATAATACTTGTATGAATTTGGTTTAAACAACTCTTTTAAAAATTAAAGTGCATATTTCAGGATCCTGTATAGTTGGCTAGATATAAGCTTAATATTCCAGGAGCAGTCCAGATCGTCGGCCAGTTACCCAAAAAAAAAAGGACATTTAGTATTTTCAGATTCTCACCCGTTCCAGGGTGTATTACAATAGCTCCAGGGGTATTACAATATTTAGGCATCTAAAAATACAAAATATGCACTGAAACAGCACAATATGCAAAAAAAACCTAATTTTATTATTTTTGCTTGTCATGGAATATTCAAGGTTTTTGTTGTTAAATGTTGTTTAAATTGTTAAGGGCTTTAGCAGCAACCAAAGAAAGAATATTTGTATTTTTTCTGCATCACGTGGCTAGCGGTGACCTTGGGGGAAAGGAAAAACTTAAGCTGTCTCTAATGACCCCCAAATAAGGCTTTTGCAATCATTAAATTTACGCCAACTTTTTTTATGCCGAAACCTACCTACCGCCTAGACTAACAACGTGATATGTTTATTAAAATGCTACAAAATTGTATAAAGTTAAAAGATAGCGTTATCACCGGTTTGTACAAAGAAACCCACGTGTTGGGTTGTGAAAATATAATTTTGATTAATTTTGACCGGTATTATCGTTTTGAATCCCCGAGGATCACTGATTACGCAATCGTATGATTATTGTATTTTGTTAATTGAACGTAAAAACTAGGGATTCAACACTTGTCCGTGTCCAAAGCTGCTGATGCTGCAAAGAATCCAGCCACAGTCGGAATTATTGTTTATTTTTTGTACATAAAATATTTAGTTTTAAGTTAAATACCTAGCTTTGATTTGTATATAAGTAAAACATAAAAAATATAGTCTGGTCCGTTAATACTCTTTGTGTGTATTTTATGAGCGCTCAACGTATACTGAACGTTACATTCGGAATTTGGTCTAAATTTGAAGTCAGCTGTTACCTGTTGTCGCGACGAACTTGCAGTTTAAAATCTGCGGAGCTGAATCGCGTTAATTTCCATTCATCTATTTTATTGTGGCCAGTCACACCTGGCCTGATTTGTGCACAAAAATACGTCGCAAAGTGAAGTAGAGTGCTGGGTACTAGGTAATGCTATATAAAGCGCCGCCTCCTCCCCACAAGCCCTGCAAAGATAGTTTTTTACATAAAAGTTCATGCATCTACCTGCAGAAACAATCATATTTATTAATTTTACTTAGTAACAAAAATTAAAAAAAAAACTTTTAGTAAACCAACGAACAACGTATAAGAAATAATCATATTTATAAATTTTACTTAGCAACAAAAATTTAAAAAAAACTTCTAGTAAAACAACGAACAACGTACAAACAGAACTGAAATTGGTATATAACAAAAACAAAAAAAATATTCTTATACAGTGAGCTCCTATTGAGGCGGAACATGGCAGTTTAACATGTAAAAACTGAATTAGTTGTGTTTCATTGCTTAGAAGAATTTTAATGTTTGCAGTAATCCTAAATGGAAAACTCACATTTTTACTTTACCTGATGGCAATTTAGTGAAAATGTAATACAAATAATGTCTTGAATAAACTATTTAATAATGATTACGCCCGTCGTGCATTGATATAATCGGCAGCGAAATGAACCCGCTAGTGTCTTGGTGGCGCACAGGTAGTGATTTTTCTTTGTAAACAAGTGCTACGAGTTGAAACTCTGATGAGGTCTGCTTTTTTTATTTTAAGAAACAAGCAAGTTTATATTATTTTATTTAAAATGAATAATTCTTATTTTTCTAATACTACATACGTTCAGTTTCTAAGAAACCGCAGTTTAAAAAAATATATTCCTGGTGGAACATTGTTTTGAATACAAAATAGAATTTAAATCATCTTTGCGTTGACTCAAATTAAATTTTAGTTATTTTGTAAAATAGCAGTGAAATTTATGGGCTTCAGTTACCTACTTTCTTTGTTCTGTTGTAAAAAGTTTATCGTTAACGTTTTATGTTTCAACCGATTAAAAATTTAAAAAAAGCTGACCTTACCAAGGTTTGGACTCATAACCTCTAGTTAACAAAACAGAATGTCTACCTGTGCGCCACCAAAACAACCAAAAATCTATTTCGCCATTGATGCAGTACAGGCGTGATTATTACTATTAAATAATGTATTTAAAGCATTATTTGTATTAAATTTTTAACTAAATTGCCATCAGGTGATGTAAAACAATGTTATCTTTCTATTTAGGATGACTGTAAGCATTAAAATCCTTCTAGAGTCAGAATATACAACTAATTCTGTTATTACACGTTAAAGCGCCATGTCCTATCTCAATTAAAATTTACTGTATGTATATGTAAAACTAAATTTATACAATTTACGCTACGTGCGCTTGAGTTTTTTTTTGTTTCTCAGTTGAAACTAATAACTGCACCGTACTAGGCTGTTATATATTTGTATTACAAAGAAATGCTTTCTTACCTTCTCATATCTTTTCAATTTTTATTTAAATTCATTTTATTGTTTTTATTTTATTTTCAACCGGTTTTTGTCGCCCCTACAATTTTGCCGCCTTAGGCGGCTGCCTGCTCGCCTAACGCCTATAGCCACCACTGTTTTCAGTTGAAGTAAAATACTGGTTAATGTGGAAATTAGGAAAATTATTTGGCATTTTGGCGTTTTTAACAGCCAATAAAATTAGATTTCACTTGTCTTATGTTGAGTAGCTCAGATTTGATTCTTGATGGTGAAACCTAACAGAAAGGCACATAGTCGAGTAAGGTGTAGTTTGTAGTAGCAGTTGCAGTTGCAGAGGATCGTTGAACTAAGAAATATCGTCGCGGAACACGTCGGTTTGTAACAAGTCACAAAATCACGTCGAATTGCAGCTGGAATTGCTCTATCACGCCGGAGATCACCAAATATAAACTATTTATGTTTATATTAAATAAAAATAAAAATTTTCGGGGACGAAAAGTTTAATGCGCACGATCGTTGAGAAACTAGAGAAAAAACGTTTGGCAAACAAAATCGTAACTTAAAACGTATCCAAAGCTCACTATAGTACCATACCTAACAGGAAGGTATTGTATTCGCCAAAAAATAGCCCTTAAGTTTGTTGCAAACTGCTCTTCTGCAAGATGTGTGCGCGCATATGTTGGAGACCGCGCATTTGCTTACAACTTTACAGCACAGTCGCTTTTTTCTTTCTTAAGCTCTGCTAATCTTACGGAAGTGCGGAGATTCTGCGTATGCGCCAGATTCCAACCGTAATTTATCACTGAGCGAATACAAGTTTGTTTCTGCATTTCTTATTCTTTGCAACAATACCTGTTCTTAGCCATAACTTCGCGTAGAACGCCTAGACCAACAACATTGTTTAAAAAAAAACAGTTTAATTTAAAAAAAAAAAGACCGAACCGGGATTTGACATCGCAATCATGAATGCAGCAAAAGATCTCTAATCTGAGCTACCGTGAACATTTGAAGGAAACGCTAAAAAATTTTAACATAGTTTTACACGACACATTAAAGTCTTAGATAAAGTATACAACCATGTAGAATTCCAATGGGCATAATAGAATGATTTTCATAACCAAATGATTGTCATTCGAATGAATTTAATAATGGAACAATTCATTCGATTAAAATCATTTGGATGTACAAAACGTCTCTGTTTGCTTTTCGAATAGTCTGTAAATTATTTATCGTTCTTATCGTCTCTTCTTGAGCAACTCGCGTTAAAAAAAACAGGGTACGCTTTTGTCTTCGAATAGTTCGAAATTCGAATGCTTTGATGCACCGCTAGTCGTCTTTATTCTACAGTCTTGATGCGTTTATTGTTGTTTCTGATATTAATAAATTTATTTATATTTTCATATCTTGTATTATTCAGACTTTCAGAGCAATATTACAATTTTTAAATACGACCCTGCGCTTGAGCTGAAATGACCGCAAAGACGCGAAAAGAAAAACAGCGCGGTGCTAACAGCTAATTCGTGCTTACTCGGCGAAGAACGCCGTCGTGGTTCATTCGGATTCCGCAAATTCTGTCTGTATTGTGAATTTGCAGGTGGCTAATGTAATAGCTATCGCTCCAACGCTTGCCAAAGCAGACAAAACTAAACATAATAAAATCGTAAAATGATTCGAATGACTTTTCCGTAATATCTCGATATATCTCGAGATATTTCGATAATCGAATGGTACGATTATTTTCATTCTTAATATCACTATCATGTGTACACGGTTAAAATCCGGCGCATGTGCAGAAGCTCTCCTATGCATCTGTTATCGTACAGTTACGTGATACGCAGGCACGGTAGACCAACAATTTAACATCGTCTCCGAACCACGCGAAGCAAAAGTGATACCTTCTGCTCCGCGAATTGTGCCTCGCTGTTGCTGGGTACCAGGCGCGTTTTTAAGCTATGCAGCGGTTCGGTGCAAGTCATGCAGGGGCCCGCACTCCGCAGCGAAGTGACCAACAGACCTAGCCCCTAGCTCATAAAACCATTCAAAAATACAGCAAACAATACAAAATTTACCGAAAATTTATTTTTCTCTTAAAACAAACAAAATTAAACACAGACAAAAAATAAAGATTTAAAAAAATGTTGATAAGCGAAACTTTAGCCGACATAACTTTTTTCACAATATCTTGTAAATTCAAATTGTTGAGAGTACCTATCTCTTTCGATTGAAAGTATTGCCAAATCTGACGTTCTCATTTAAGTCATTGTGCTTCTTAGGTGAGTTTTCAATCTACGCAATACACTTAGTTCATTCCCCTATACATATCTCCGGATTTGGTGCGTACAGGAACCTTAATCTGATTGCCGTACAATTATGCACTTTCTAGTGCAACATTAAAGCAGTACAATATGTCGTTACAAGGTTGGTGGCTTTTTTTTTGTAAAAAGGATCATTATAATCCGTTTCAATCATCAGCGAATATTGTTATTAATTTTTTGCTAGAAAGATTTAACAATAGTGCGTCCTATGCAACCCTCAGTGCTGACAGATCAGCAATCTCACTGATTCTAGATGAAGACTTTGCAAATAACAGAATCATCAAAAGATTATAGGCGTTTTCAGACTAACGCCAAACAAACCAAAGTATGAAAAAACTTGGGACACTGCACTAGTACTGGTCTTCATTACTAAGTTATAACCTTACGAATAATTAAATTTTAAACAATTAACTAAAAATCAGGAATTTTTCTAGCATTGATTACTGCACATAGGGTACAAACCTTTTCCTTAATAAGCATTGATAATATTACTTCAGTACATTCAGCCATAGAAACCAGAATATCGGAATTAATAAAGACCTCAGCACCAGGAAAGTTTCAACCATTTTTCCCCTTCTTTATACAAAAACCTAAATTATGCGCAGTAAAAACATTGCAATTGTTTTACTTGCAGGCAGTTCTTTGTAAGGTCGTTAATCGGAACCGGAATTATACTTGACTTTTTGGTATAGATTTTTTCTAAACACTTTTTTGAACTTTTAAACACATAGCGTTGTAGTGCATCTAAAGACAAAGCAAATGCTGTATCTTCAAAATAAAGGCCGCTGTGAATTTTGGAAAGTTTAAACTTTAATGCTCGATTACTCAAAAACAAAATATTCAATTAATACAAATTGTCATATTATTTGATAGCCCTTAATAAGTGTAATCGAGTGATTAAAAAACATTTTTGGAAATTGTAAATACTCCGCCTATCAATTAGCTCTAATAAAAAAAATATTTGTCATTCTTTGCATATTTTTGATAACTCTATAAATAAAGTTGTTATCACCATTTCGTGAGCGCATTAACTATCTTAGCGCTTGTTACGTAGTAGAAGCAAGCGCCGCCCGTACCTACGTAACCAACGCCTTGAGTCTGCAGCGGGCTTGTACCGGCTCGATTAGATGTAAATTTCCATTACTTTTTGACGCGAGAATATTTAAAACGTAAAAAGTGTGGGAAAGTACCAGCGACCTGTTTCGTCCATATTTGTTTTCTATCAGATGTCGCACGCCTTTCAGCGCCTGATTTGTGTTTGTACTTTGATTTATTCTTAAAAGCAAAATAAATATTGCAGTTAGACAAATAAAACGATAAATGAAAATATTTTTACCATTGAGAAATATCAGAAAATGGAAAATTTTGAGCTCAAATTTTAATTTTAAGTAATTATTGCACTGTCACAAATGTTACTTCTTTAGGAAAAAAAATTGAAATGATTCCAGTCAGTAAATAAAAATATTTAAATATTTCTTACTACCACTCTCATAATTCTCAGATTTCGTTTTGTTTATTGAATACTTTGACTTTGTGGCGGATCGGCAGAGAGGGTCAAAGGTGCACTTGAGTTTGCCCGTTCCAGTTCCAGGAATCGAGTTTATTAATATTGAATTCTAAATAATAAAATGAATGCTTTGCTAATTAAGTCGGCGGTATTACACGCCCATGTAAAGGTATTATTTTACATTATTTGGAGATAAATATTTAAAGTTAAAATAATACATTTTACCATTTTAGTCTTGCTTAGAAATAAATATTTTCTATATGAATAAAGATTTTGTTTCCTAATACACGGTCACAGGGGCCCGCCAACCCAGGGGCCCGTCGGTGCAATGCACCGATTGCACCGACGTTAAATGCGCCCCTGCTGGGTACCTAGAACTGAACCTGGAAAATTTGTGTAGAAGTTCAGCGTTCTAACCTTGACGCCACGCCCGTTCTCAGACGATCTAACACAGGATGAAACTAGGATGAAAAGACTTGTAATATTATGAACCTGCAAAAGAATGAGATTGGTCCGCCAACAACAACAAAGGAGAGGGTGCTAACACATTCATAACAAATTGGTAAATTTAAGAAATAAGTTCGGATTCGTATTTTGCCATGAAAACGCAATAGCAGAATTTTTACAACTAGTACCTCGTTTTAAATTTTTTTTCGGTGCACAACTGAAGTAAGATTTAGTTTTTCAGAACTTAAACTGTCACAAACTTCTAAAACAAAATTTCAGCGAAACCTTCGACTTTTCAACCCACAAAGAAACATAAACTCGAATATCTAAAAAAATCGCACCTACTTGCTCAATATTGAATCTCCAAAATTTAATACAACTTTATTTCTTGAAAGCGAAGATAGAAATATTAAGCATGCTTCGTGATGCTACCATCTAATTAAATTCGACTAATTAATTTTTGTATTTTTTCATTTTTATTTCAATTAGTTTTTGCCCGGGGAACTTAATTTAACTTGGATATTAAAGTTGGTTTAAATTTGGGAGAATTTAATATTTTAAACGAACTTTACCCTATTTTTTTGTTACATTTTATCTAATTATAATATTAGTTGTTTTCACCTTTAAAAATTGCTCATTTTTTGTATCAAACTTAACTTTTCTAATTTTCAGTATTTATTTGATTATGCATACAGTAATTATGCAATTAATTAAAACTGCAGCATTTCAGGGAATTTTAAAACTGTCTTAAAGTGTTTTGCATGCGCCATATATTTAAATGATAATATAAAATTATGTGTCATCTGTCATATTTGCACATGCTAACAGTTGTGAATTTGCATGAAAATTTGATACCGCTGTTATAAATTGTCAGACGTATGAATAATATTAAATATTCATGATGTAATACAACTGATTCGCTGCTGATTTATATCAGGTGTTCTTTAAATCCACCTAAGTGTTTTAAAACAAATTATCACAAATTATGCCCATTAATTTGCAAATAGGATTTTTATGCGGTGCAGCTACGATTTTCACAGCCTTAATGCCTTACAAGAAGCTTATATTTCTGCATTTTACATTTTAATCGTGTTAATAATAATTTTATGCAACGTTATGAACGTTTTATTTATGATCTGTGATATTTTCAGAATTTTTTTTGATTAAATCTACCCCATAAATCTGTACGGACTTTTTAAAATAGCCATTTTGGAATATGTTTTCGCCTAAAGGAAATAGAAAAATAAAACCTTTAACTACAATAACATGAAGTAAGCTAAAGGAAGTATTTTCAGCATTAAATTGTCATCCGTAGAAAGCCCTTGGTATACCGACAGTGAGATCCAATTGGATTGCTCTCCAGATGATGGCAACTTGGTAAATGACATAGTTTAGCTTGCTAAAGATTTTTTCTTAAAAATAACCTTTAAATCTAAATTTCAATTGGGGTTTAATCCAGATAATATGCTTTCACTCTAAGATAGATTTAATCAGAACGAATTTAAATCGTTTAAACGAATTCAGCAGGTCTGATGTCTAATCCGATTCCAACAGACTCAAATCTACTAAATAGACCTGCTAGTTTAGAAGCCGGACCGAATTAGCACGCAGCAGATTCCTGAAAAGTCGTTTTTTCCGATTACAATTAGGATACGACTTAGGATCCATATTCCCATTTGGGTCCTGTACGAAATTAATAAACAGAAGATGTGTAAATTTAATTAAATCTTGTGTAGGACCTTACTTATCTCAGATGATGTTAAAGCCACACACATGTTGAAACCAAACGATTGAAATGAGAAATCAAATGATTATATTCATTAAATTATATGCCAGATTTGAATCCAAATCAGTTTAAATCAGATTTAAGTCTTATACAAATTTAGGGGGGTTCGCTCCAAATGTCCCTTCAGATTCATATATGCATAATCCGATGTTGGAATCCATTTTAAAATATAATTCATATCTACGACAATTTTGAATACCAATCTACTTAATAAAACAGATTTGGATCCTAAACAAAGGTAGGATCCGTATGCGACTTGCGCAACTAACGATGCGATTCGGGATCGAAATTTCCATTTGAATTTAAATATATAAAAACAGAAGTTTAAATCCGTTGAATCTGGATAATTAAAACGGATAATTTAGGATCCTGAGATAGCTAAAACAGATCTGGATCAGATTAAGATCCGTATACGAATAGAAGAGCTACGATTTTTGATTATTTAAATTTTCATTCTGATTAAATATAAAAATAAAACTAGGAGAATGAATCAATTTTAAATTGATTCTAAATCTGAATCTAATAACAAATCATTTTCGGCCATGGTCTACTTAGTAATGCAAATCTGGATCCTAACAAAAGTAGGATTCGTATACCAGATCTAACAATTTGCTTCGCGATGCAAATTTCTATTTATTTATAAATATGTAAGCGCATCAGTTTGAATTAATTTTAAAATCTATTTCATATTCAAATCGATTAACGAATTTGGATCTAGCCAAAACAAATCTGAATCAGATTAGGATCCGTATGCAACTAGGAAAGCCAACGATTCAAATTACTATTCAAATGTAATATATAAAAACAGAAATGCAAAATTTTAAATCGGTTGCATATCTGAAACAAATTCTGGATAATTTCAGTTCTAGCTGAAACAGACCTGAATCCTAACAAAAGTAGGATTCGTATGCGACTGCAAAATCTAACGGTTTGATTTAGGATTAAAATTTCTATTTGAATTTAAACATCAGTTTGAATTCATTTTAAAATCGATTCAATACCAAAATTCATTCTAGTTAAAATAAATCTAAATCAGATTAGGATCCATATCTGAATCGAACCATGGATAATTTCAGTTCTAACTAAAACAGATCTGAATCCTAACAAAAGTAGGATTCGTATGCGTCTACGAGATCTAACGATTTGATTTAGGATTAAAATTTCCGTTTGAATTTAAATGCCAGTTTGAATTCCTTTTAAAATCGATTCCATATCCGAATCCAATAACGAATTTTGATTTAGCTAAAACAAATCTGGATCAGATTAGGATTCATATCTGAATCGAATTATGGATAATTTCAGTTCTAACTAAAACAGATCGGAATCCTAACAAAAGTAGGATTCGTCTGCGACTACCAGATCTAACGATTTGATTTAGGATTAAAATTTCCATTTAAATTTAAACATCAGTTTGAATTCATTTTAAAATTTATTTCATATCCGAATCCAATAACGAATTTCGATCTAGTTAAAACAAATCTAGATCAGATTAGGATCCATATCTGAATCGAATTATGGATAATTTCAGTTCTAACTAAAACAGATTTACGCGACTAACGATTTGATTTAGGATTAAAATTTCCATTTGAATTAAAACATCATTTTGAATCACAAATTCGAATCAATCGCATATTTGGATAGAATAACGAATTTTGATCTAGCTAAAACAAATCTGGATCAGATTAGGATCCATATCTGAATCGAGTTATGGATAGTTACAGTTTTAATTGAAACAGATCTGGATCTTAACAAAAATAGGATTCGTATGCGACCACGAGATCTCACGATTCGAGTTGAAATTCAAAATTCCATTTAAATCTAAATATGTAAAAACATCAGTTTGAATCAACTGTAATAATCAGTTCCATATCCGGACTCCATATAACGGACTCTGATCTAGCTAAGACAGATTCTGATCCGATTAGGATCCGTACGCAACTGGAAGAGCTTTCGAATTGAATCCAATAACAGATGATTTTAAATCATGATCTGCTTAGCAGAACAAATCTGGACCCTAAAAAAAAGTAGGTCAGTATCCGACTAGGAGAGCTACCGATTTGATTACCGATTCAAATTTCCATTCGAATATAATATAAAAAAAAACAGCAGTTCAAAATTTAAAACCGATTCCGTATCTGAATCAAATAATAAATAATTTCAGTTCTAGCTAAAACAAATCTGGATCAGATTAGGATCCGTATGTAACTAGAAGAGCTAACGATATGGTTTTAAAATATAAAAAACTAGAAGTTCAGATCAATTTTAAGTTGATCCTATATCTAGATCCAATAATAGATAATTTTGGATCCTGATCGATTTAAACCTGATTTAGATCTTAAACAAAATTAGGATACTTATGCAACTAGAAGATGTTACGTATTGAAACGCGTAAAAGAAATTCATTGAAAAATTTATGTATTATCTGTATTTTTGCAGTTTTATTTAGATTAGGATTCAAAATCTTCCATAGATGGATCTTATCTATGGAAGATTTTGAATCCTAATCTAAATAAAACTGCTCCGGATCCTAAACAAAATTAGAATTCGTCTGCAAGCTGTAAAGCTAACGATTCGATTTACGATTCAAATTTCGATTCGCAATTATTTTATAATATTTTCGATATTATCTGAATCGAATAAATGATAACTTCGGATTTTGATCTAGTTTGAAACAGATTTGGATCCATATGCGACTTGAAAATCTTACGATTTGATGATTGATTTATATTTTCAGATTAGAATATAAAAAACTAAAAGTTTGGATCCAATTTATTATTACATTTTCAAATCGTTTTAATTTTAGATCTATTACTAATAGATAATTTTAGATCTTGATCTATTTAAGACATCTCCGAATTCTAAACAAAATTAAGATCCGTATGTAATTACGAAGATTTTCAAGTTTCCATTCGGATTTGAATGTAAAATCAAAAGTTTGAATCCATTTTAGAATTCAATCCATACACCCCCTTAAAGACAATTTTTGAATCTGGCCTATTTTAAGCATAGATCTTAAACAAAATTAGGATCTGTATGAGACTCGTAGAGCTTATGATTCGATTTACCATTCAAATTTCTATTTGATTTTAAATCTATATTAAACAGAAGTTTAAATTCATTTGAAAATCCACTTAATATCAGGATCGAATAACAAAATTTTGGTTTCCGATCTAGGTAATACGGATCTGGATCGGATTAGAATCGTTTTAAAATATAAAACCTAGAAAATCAGATCAATTTTAAAATGATTATGTATCTGAAGTCGTATGAAAATAATAAAGGAGTTAACAATTTGATTCGATTCGAACTATTCAAATTTCCATTCGGATTTAAATACAAAAATGTGAATTGATTTTAAGATTGTTTCGATGTCAGAATTAGAAGACCAGTCGATTCGATCCATTTTAAAATCAACTTTTTATCTGGATTCATTAATAGATAATTTGGATTCTAATCTGTATCCAAATAACAATGCGATCGATTATTAAATTTCTATTCGAATGTTGATACAATTGGTAAAAACAAATGTTCCAATTTTTTATAAAAACAATTTTACATTTGAATCCATTAATGGATTAAAACAGATTCGGATCTTAAATATTCAAAAAATTAATAATCCAAGTTATGATCCAGATTTCCATTCGTATTCGAATCCAATTAGAAAAATAAATGTTCCCATCCATTCTGAAACAAATAGAAAACTAGACGTTCGGATCCGTATTAAAATCGAATCCATATTTGGATCCAATCGGGAAATAATTATTTAGTTTTGTACAGTTTTCAATTCTTTCCTGCAGCTTTAAATTTCGAATCCGCTATTCTCGCTACCAGCCGAGCAAAAAAAATAAAATAAAAGGGTCTACTTCTGGGGTTCTCCAATAAACTGTAATTTAAAAGAAAATCCTTCAAGGTGTCCTAAACACAACCACTAGCAGAAAATAAAATTTCAGGCGAGATAAATCGCATTTGGCAGCGTGTTTCAGGTTCGGAATGTAGACAAAAAGTGGTAAAAGAAATAAGCAAGCGCCACTCCGGTGTCCCCAGCAGTAAAGTGACCGGAATTGCGTCGGAGGGAAAAGGACGGAAAAGGTTTAGCAGGAGGTAGCAGGACGAGCGCGGATTGTAGGTGGAGGGGCCCTGACGTTACACTGTCCGGACTGCAGCAAAAACATGTGCCCGGATGCGGTTACGCCGCGGGCCAGTTTGTTAGGTCGAGCTGGTGCGAATCGTTCAACTGAACCTGGATTCGTATTAATAACACGTTTTATACTTGACAAAACATTCGTATTTTGCATAAATAAATCACTCGTAGTGCCTGCCTTAAAAAAATTTAGATACAAATCTAATGGTGTGTTTTGGACCGCTGCATTGTGAAATCTTGCGTTTAACACAATGAAGAACGACCTCTTTTGCCTAAGGAGGCCCCATTTTACTAACGCATATCCAATAGAGATATTAGCACTAAATTACATACTCGGATTTTTAAGAAAAGAGATGCTACCGCCATTAGTCAAGATTGGTATGCGCGTTTGCTTCAGGGCGGATCCACGACGAATAAAATTTCAAACAGCTGCCTTTTCCGGTTGTTAACTATGCAGAAAAAGCCAAGAAATCAACTACTCATTATTATCCACAAAATGTTCTCACAGTAACAATAAATTGTAAAAGAAACGAAAGAAAATGACATAGTGGTAACACGATGACTTTACTAGACAAAAAAATAAAAAAAAAAGAGTTAATTTTCTGTACTCTTTAAAGAATTAAACAATTTCCACTTTTATGTTGTACACCGACAGTGGTTTCCGCAATCTTTAAAGTACACTACCCAGAAAAAGTCGGTTTTTCCATTTTAAAAACAAACAAAAATTCTTTAATTTCTGTTATCACATGCGGCTAAGAGAATCATGCATAGTCGGTTGCCTTTTATACCCGGTGGTAAACCGTAATCCCGTTCTATTGCAATTGTTAGTGTTATTGTCGTTGCTGAGTCGTTGGACATAATCATTTTAATTAATTGAGAATGTAGAAAGAGGCCGTCCTGCTTCCTCCGCAACCGCCGGCATTTATAACAGATGTGGACAATCTTGGGGACGTGACAAGTGCGGAAGAGCAAGTGCAAGAGACAACGTAGTATAACAGCTTGAAGTCCACTACCAATTAGCTAGATAACCGGGACACTTAATCTTATCCCGAGATAAGGAAGCGGGGAAATGAGATAGACTCTGTTCCTGGGTTCTACCGGCACTAATTGAATTAGTAGGTCGCCCTTATCGGGACCAGATTTAATGATCTAAAATAAATCTGGGTTGTTCATTTTCTAAGTAAACTCTACTCCCAGAAACGACACGACACACTTAAGGGCGTGTAAATATATTGTTTTGTTTTTTAACTTAATTAAATGAATTGCTTTTACTAGAAGGGCTGCTCTGGAATTGAGAAACAATGAAAATTAGTAGATTTAGACAAAATCTTGACTACTCCGTTTAATTTTATTTGAAAAGAAAAAAAGCAATCAATTTTAAAAGAAATACTTCCGTCTTCCACTTAAATTATCGTACTTTAAAAGTTATAAATTGTCTGTGAGTTTTCATTTTTGCTAAAAGAAATTCAAATGGGGACGGAAATATATACATACAAACACAGGGGAAAGAAACTTACAGACGAACATAGATAAAAACAAAGGTAACCGAAAAAGCAGAAAAGAAAAAAAATTTAGATTTTTTTTTATTATTTAAAGGTTAAATTTTCTCTCATATCTGTTACTCTCTCCCCTTCCCCATAATCTGCCCTCTCTCATAATATCTGTCCCCTCTTAATTAAGTGTCCCCTCCCGATCATGTGTCCCCTTCTTCATTATTTGTTCCCTCCCTCATTATCTATCCCCTCACCATTATTTGTCCCCTCCCCAATTTTACTTCTTCTCTATTTACCTGTCCCTTCCCCCATTCCTCTTTATTCCTCTTTCTTTACGCTTTGTATTATTTATGTTCCATTTTTTTGGTGTTTTTATGCGTATCTTTATTCGCTTTCTCACGCTTTATTTTCTGTTTTCCTCTTCCTTTCTATCGTTAGTTTTATTTAAATTTAGAAAACACTTTATTGCTGAAATTCCTAAAGTTGGCAGAAAGAACTGAATATGTAAATAGAATAAATGATCTCCACAAGAATACCCTTTTGATGAACTTTTCATCAGTAAGCTGCAATAGAACTAAAAAGTAACAAAAAATAGATTGCATTAAACGAAATTAATTGAAATTAAAGGAAATACAAAAGACGAGAAAGTGTGACGAAAATAAATACATGCATAGAGACAGACAGACGGGCAAAGAGACGAACGGGCATACACATACGAAAAAGAAGAGGTTGAATAAATAATGGTAAGTGCAATAGTGAGAGAATTACATACAGGGTAAAAAAAGTGGTGGAGAAAAAAAAAGATTTTTGAAAAATTTATTGTATGAAGGAGACGAAGATATATTTTAGTTGAAATCTCTCTCTTTCCCCCATCTATCTCCCCCACTCTTCTCCTCTTTTGTTTATCTATCTTTCTCAGCTCCTACTCTCTTTTTTCATCTTATTTTTTCTATTTTCCTGATTCCTTCTTTTTCTCCCTGCGTTAATCTGTTTCTCCCCTCGACGAAATTTAAAAAAATATAGATGAGAGAGGATAAGAAAATAAATACGAGTACATACATACATACAGACAGACGGAGACAGACGGATGGATTCACAGAGATGGAAAGGAAGATATATTGATTCAATGTTAACAAGCACAAGTGAAAGAATTACATACAGGGTGAATAAAAGAGAAGTTTCAGCTTTCTGTCTCCCCCATCTCCGTAAGCTCTTCCCCTTTATTTTCCCCATTTTCTGCCCCTTCTGTCTTTATTCCTTTTTTGCTATCTTAAGCGGTCCCTTTTTTATGTTTTTACCTCTTTCCTTCTGTCTTAATGAGTTTCTCTCCTCTTCCATTTTATTTTCTTAATTTTTCCTTTTTAATTGTCACAGTAGAACAAGGTTCACGTAAGCTACCTCCCACCACTTTTCCTAATACGTGACGTAAGCCTCAGCTAATGAGAGCGAGGCGCGGGAGATTTGAATCAAGTTGGTTTCTCCTTAACTGATCACCTGTTTATCTGTATCCGTTCTACTGTTTTTTAGTCGGTTTTAGTCTGTTTTACTCGATTTTGGTCCTTATTACTCTGTTTACTTTTTACAGTTCGCCCTGCTTGTTCAAATTTCCCGCGCTTCGCTTTGCTTGCGCCACGTGGTATGGGAAATGGTGAGAATGGCTCGTGTGAATGTCTCTCTACTAATTTCAAAAAAATTGCTACAGTTCGCAGAAAAAAGCTTAAAATATACAAATTAATTTATTATTTATCAAAACAAAAAAATAGTCCGCAGAAGAAAACCCGTTTAATTAACTTTATTGCCAGTAAACTGCCCTAAAATTAAAAAATAACAAAAATTAATTAAATTAGATAACACCTCGACCACTTTGTTATACATTATTAAGAGATCCTAAAAAAAATAACAGAAAAAACTAGCGCTTAAACAGAAGAAGAAAAAAAATACAAATGAGGTTCAAATCTATTTAAAATTCCATAAATCAACGATCTGGTAAATGACTAATTACTAAAATTTTTGTTTAGTGTAAATTGCAATAAATACGGGCATTAAATTATAGTTAAGCGTGATCGATTCGATTTTAATCACAGCAGCAACCCCGGGGGCAACTGCGGCGACACGCACATGCTGCGGAAGATAGGGAGGTGATACCACAAAGTATAATCGATGGCTGTGTTTTGCCAAAACGGATTTGGAAGACGCCGAAATCACCAACTTGAAAAAGACCATTAGCCGAAGCTAATGGTTATGACTCCACGACAGCCTCAATTTTAGGAATTTTAAAGAGTTTAAAATTTATTCGGTATTTGCTTAATTAGTCCGGGATTTTCAGAGAACAATTCCGGAATTAATAATGCTAAAACCAAGCCAAGTTTTTTAAGCAGTCACATTGAAATTATCTCGCTAAATAAACTAGTTGTATTAAACATAAAGCAGATATCCCTACCTAAGTGACCACAAAATTAATGAGTATCTGTATATAAAATACTTAATTACTTTAACAACATTTATTTATTTTAACCTTATACGTATTTCGGCATGTTTACATGCCATTGTCAAAGCAATAGAACTTGGTGACTTGATCTCGGTAATCGTCTGCAGATGACTTGATTTCTTATTCCAAAATGTCCAGTAGAAAAGAATTTAAGAGATCAATTTGCTCATTCATTAACGCGACAGTTTTTAAATGTTTGTAAATTTCAAAAGCTTCTAGTATATCTAATCTACGTTTATCATCACAAAAGTGTAAACATTTTATGGTGTTATTGGATGTCATTGAATGATTGTGTTCTAGTAAGTGTTTAGCGTAATTGGATTTATGTGGGTGTTTGTATTTGTAACAACGTACGTGTTCTTTATATCTAATATCAAAATTTCTAATTGTCTGGCCTATATAAACGCAATTACAATGCGAACAATTTAATTTGTAAATGTCTGATTTTAGCAAATCGTCTGTTTTTGATTTTGCGTTAAACAAAGAGTTTAAGATGTTTCTAGTTGTTTTAAAGCTACCTTTATATTTATTTGTTTTGTATATAATTTTAATATAGTAAGCTTTAAAACAACTAGAAACATCTTAAACACTTTGTTTAATGCAAAATCAAAAACAGACGATTTGCTAAAATCGGGCATTTTCAGATTAAATTGTTCGCATTGTAATTCGGTTTATATAGGCCAGCCAATTAGAAATTTTGATATTAGATATAAAGAACACGTACGTTGTTACAAATGCAAACACCCACATAAATCCAATTACACTAGAGACTTACTAGAACACAATCATTCAATGACATCTAATAACAGCACAAAATGTTTACACTTTTGTGATGATAAACGTAAATTAGATATACTAGGAGCTTTTGAAATTCATTTTGGAATAAGAAATCAAGTCATCTGCAGACGATTACTGAGATCAAGTCACCAAGTTCTATTGCTATAACAACACTAACTGTTTATTTTTTCATATACCCTTTGACAATGGCATGTAAACATGCCGAAATACGTATAAGGTTAAAATAAATAAATGTTGTTAAAGTAATTAAGTATTTTATATACAGATACTCATTAAGTATGGACTTTAACAGAGTAAAGCTAGAATTTATAAATAAAGACCTTTAAAATTCACTTAAATTTGTTTAAAGCTTAAAAAAAATTACGTTATTATTTTGTTTTGGTGTTATTCGTAGCTACTTTAGGATATAATAATCATTAATTTGTGCCAAAATTGTTGGGTTGGGATTAGTAAAAGTGGCTGTAAAAATTCAAGAGCTATGTAGGGATAAAACAAAACCAGCCGAAGACAAAATTGATAAACAAGGGAGATTTATTGTTGAACTAAAACAAGTACCCATGTTATACACGCGACAGGCTACGTAATCTGCCTGTCAAGTATTATTGTTACCAAAAACGTGCTGAATTTCGTTGTTCTCCTGTCAGTAGAAGGACAAAGAACTAATCGTGCTAAAGATGCTAATTTTTTTTGGCCCCCGTACGTTGATAAATAACAAAATGGTTTTAAAATTGCATACATATCCGTCGCGCGTGTCAGCACGCAAAATAATTAGGTATTGGTGATATCGACAAGTTCCTGCAAAATTAAATCAACCCCCGGAGAGATAAACGAATCCAATTCAATGGTTGACTCTTTCGACAAATATGTATCGCAATGATTTTTTGTTAGGCATAAATGGACCATTTATAAGCAGGAGCGAGTTAAATCGTACAGATCGGGCCACATGAATACAAATGCCCCGAATAACCCCAAAAAATGGAGCAAGCTAGGGGGTGCTACAATAACTTTATTTTACCCTATATACAATAAATTATTGCCCAAATCTGCTCTAGACGTATGATTTAGAAAATAATGCAAACGCGGGAAGCGTTTCCTTTTATTTGAGTATGAAGAAGACGATGGGATTAGGCTGTTGCGCGATCTATTTGCGAACTTTTAAAGCTTTAAGTTTTGTTTTAAAAGCAAACATACTAAATGTATTAAGTTTAATTTATGTTTTTTTACACAAAAAGTTAAATGAATAAAAAGGATTATAAATGTGTACCAATTCGTAACAATAATTGGGGGAAACAGAATACTGGTACTTTTGCTAGAAGTACCGCTATTCTTGTAAGCCCTGTGACGGTTAAGGCAGTAGAGCTAGAGGAATTTGTTCTCAATGCAATCCAAGAACATCCAGAAACGAGCATAAGAAAAATTGCTTCTGCGTTGAATGCGAGTCGCAATACAATCTGAAAATTGTGAGACAACAACAGTTGTATCCATATCACATTCAACGCGTGCTTTTTGTGACAATGACTACTTCAAATAGTTGCACAAAATCCTTTATTTCTAACTCAGATTCTCTTTACCGGCAAGGCTAATTTCTCCAAGACCCTACTTTCTTCACATACGACTCACTGGTAAATGATTTCGTCAGTTTCTTGAAGAAGGGCTACCGTCAGGACTGTTGGAAGATGTGCTAATCATGATTAGAATCGAAATGTGGTTCGTGCATGATGGAGCTCCGCCACACTTCAGCTTAATTGCTGGTTAATTTTTGAACATGGTGTATCCTAGCCGCTGGGTAGGTCGAGGAGGACCGCAACCATGGCCTCCTAGATCACCAGATTTAAATCCCTTGAATTTTTTCCTGTGAGGTCATGTTGAATCATTAGTTCATACCACCCTGATTAAGAATGAAGAAGATCTTCGGAATCGTATAATTAATTTATTCGTTTCGTCTACTCAAGACAATAAGCAGGAGGATTGATGCGTGCACCATTTCCAGCGGTTAATCTAAAAATTTTTTAGTATGTTTTTAATAAATTCTAAATATTTTTTTGGAGTGTTTTTTTGCTGCCTCTAATGTCTACTCCATTTTCCATAATCACTCTAATCAGTAGAGACAGGAAAACGACAACTACCTACTTGATCATTTAAAAATATTGATTTTTAAAATGCTTTTTCATTTTAGTTGATTTTCTCGAAAACGGTTTCTTGTACTGACTTTTAACAAGAGTACGTTTTTTGCCTATTTTTTCTCATAAATTTAAATTATTTTTTAAAATATAAAATTATAAAAAATGTATCAGCAAAAATTTACACAGGATAAGCTATATCTACCTCACTAGTTAAGGAAAAATTCCAAAAAAATTCAAAAAACGAGGATTCTGCTAAAAAATAACAGAGCTAAAATTTCAACTTTTTGTTTTATACAATTCTCAAATTTGGTTAAAAAAAACTCTGTTTCCGTACATGCACTTCAAAAGGCTGTAGCAGCCTTAGAAAGCATTTCCGATCATATGAACGTTTCTTCATGAAAAGGTTTTGTACGTACTTAGAACACAGTATATAATGACATATTAAAAAATTTACAAACTAATGTAAGAAATTCAAACAGTCAACAAGAGAACATTTTACCATACAGGTACTAAGAAATTACAAATAAACTGGAACACCACACAGAGGTATGTAGAGTTTAATTCTCAAAATTATCAGAAAATATATTATGATTATACAATATTCAATGAACAGTAGATCGTATTTTAATTTATTGTAAATAAAACAATTCCTAACTTCAACAGGTTTTTTTAATTTTAGCTTTATACGTATTTCAACGTGTTTACACGTCATTATCAAAAGCAAGATTAAAAGTAAACAGTTGGTGTTGCTATAGGAACAATAAATTTTCATAACTTGATCTTGGTTTTTTCTATCTGCGTCCAGATGACTTGATTCCTCATTCCAAAACGTCTAATAACGGTGAATTTAAGAGATCAATTTTTTCATTCTTTAAAGGTACGGATTTTAAATGTTTATGAATTTCAAATGCGTGTATGTAGATCCAACTTACGTTTGTCATCGCAAAAGTTTTAAAATTTTATAGTGTTATTAGATGTCATTGAATGATTGTGTTCTAATAAGTGTTTAGCGTAACTAATTGGAATTATGGGGGTGTTTATATTTGTAACAATGTACGGGGTCCTTGTACCTATTATCTGAGTTTCTAATTGTTTGTCCTATATAAACCAAACTACAGTGCGAGCAATTTAATTTGTAGATGCCTGATTTTAGTATATTGTCTGTTTTTTCATTAGCATTAAACAAAGTGTTTAAAATGTTTTTTGTTGTTTTAAAAGTTATTTTACATTTATTTGGTTTGTTTCCAATTTTGGTAATTTTTCAAAATATGGAATTGAGATATAGAAAACCAAGATCCAGTTATGAAAATTTATTGTTGCTATAGCAACACCAACTGTTGCTCTTCTTTCGATTATGACGTGTAAACGTTGAACGTTGAAATACGTATATAGCTAAAATACAAAACCTGTTGAAGTTAAGAATTGTTATGTTTACAATAAATTAAAATGAACTTCAACGAAGTAAAGCTCGAATAAATAAATATCGTATTTTACCATAACCCCCTCAAACGTCCAGTATTTAAGTGACATTCCGTTCGTAATAATAACTAACAGAGACTGCATTTGTTTATTGTATGAGTATTCATACTCTAAATCAACTACAATTTCTTGAATATTCAATCCGATCCGTAATTTTGTATATCTATACGTAATACGATTCTTATACAGCGTGCAGACTCACAACGGTCTTTTTAGTGCGACAGAAAGGCTCTTCTGGTGGGGCAGAACAGCTTTCGTCTGGTGAAGAAGAACGACTATTTTGGT
Source organism: Ctenicera cuprea (assembly GCA_958336395.1). NCBI lineage: Eukaryota > Metazoa > Arthropoda > Insecta > Coleoptera > Elateridae > Ctenicera > Ctenicera cuprea. The sequence continues at coordinate 11,148,410 of OY284495.1, read as the reverse complement.
GGTGCATAACTTTACTTTTGGTGGGGCAAAACAGTCCTTCTGGCCAGACAGAACGATCTGTCTGGTTTAGTACCACCCTGTTGATAAGATTAACGGCTTTTTGGGTGGAGCAGAGCTGTTCTTTTGGTGGAACCCATCCGTTCTTCTAGGAAAACAAAGCGGCCTGCTTGACGGGTCAGAACTACCATTTTGGTAGGGCAAACATGCACTTTTGGTAGGGCATTAGTGGGGCAGAACAGTTCTTCTGGCAAAACTGAACGGCTCTTTTGATGGAGTAGAACAGCCCGTCTGCTGGGACAATAAGACCCATTTAGTGAGACAGAACAGCTATTTCGGTAGGGCAAAACTGTTTTTGTGGTCGGGTAGAACTGCTTTCTTGGTGGGGCAAAACAGTCCTTCTGGTCAAACAGAGCGACCTGTCTGGTTTAGTACCACCCTGTTGATGAGATGAACGGCCTCTTGGGTGGAGCAGAGCTGTTCTTTGGTGGGACCCAACGGTTCTTCTAAGGAAACAGCCTGCTTGATAGGGCAGAACTACCATTTTGGTGGGGCAAACATGCACTTTTGGTGGGGCATAACTGCATTTTAGTGGGACAGAACGGTTCTTCTGGCAAAACAGATCGGCCCTTTTGATGAGGAAGAACAGGCTGTCTGCTGGGACAATAAGACCCTTTTGGTGAGACAGAAAAGCTATTTTGGTGGAGCAAAACTGTTTTTGTGGTGGGGTGGAACTGCTTTTTTGGTGGGGAAAAACAGTCCTTCTGGCCAGACAGAACGACCTGTCTGGTTTAGAGCTGTTCTTTGGTGGAACCCAACGGTTCTTCTAGGGAAACAGAGCGGCCTGCTTGATTGGGCAGAACTATCATTTTCGTAGGGCAAACATGCACTTTTGGTGGGGCATAAGTGCACTTTTGGAGAGGCATAACTGCATTTTAGTGGGGCAGAACGGTTCTTCTGGCAAGACAGAATGGCCTTTTTGATGGGGCAGAACCGCCCGTCTGCTGGGACAATAAGACCTTTTATTGAAACAGAAGAGCTATTTCGATGGGGCAAAACTGTTTTTGTGGTGGGGCAGAACTGCTTTTTTGGTGGGGAAAAACAGTCCTTCTGGCCAGACAGAACGACCTGTCTGGTTTAGAGCTGTTCTTTGGTGGAATCCAACGGTTCTTCTAAGGAAACAGAGCGGCCTGCTTGATCGGACAGAACTACCATTTTGTAGGGCAAACATGCACTTTTGGTGGGGCATAAGTGCAGTTTTGGTGAGCCATAACTGTATTTTAGTGGGACAGAACGGTTCTTCTGGCGAGACAGAACGGCCCTTTTGATGGGAGCAGAACAGCTCGTCTGCTGGGACCATAAGACCCTTTTGGTGAGACAAAAGAGCTATTTCGGTGGGACAAAACTGTTTTTGTAGTGGGGTAGAACTGCTTCCTTGGTGGGGCAGAATGGCCCTTCGCGTAGATGCAACGTTCAACGTGTGCTTTATCTTATACCTACGACTGGCACATTAATCTGAATGTTCGCAACGCATATGCAGATTATGCACTTCCACTTTGACGGCAATTCTGGCGGCTTTCTGCCACAATGATGGTCACCTATTTTTATATATATTTGCACAGTTTTTCTTTTCACTAAATTTCACAAGCTATGGCAATTTATTAACACAAAATTTGTGTATAACATATTCGTATGTTCAGGACATTTTTGGGTATAATCCCACTTCTGATTTGTAAAAATATTGGCTCTTTTCTTAATTAAACACAATTTAATTATACAAAAACTCCTAAACTTAAACAAATCGTTTCACCTAGCACCTGTCTCCTCATCTGTACTTTCTCATTGTACCTTCTACCCTGCCCCCTAATTCGTAACCATTGAGACAAACCGTAATTTTAATCAAAGTTGACTAGTAGTGGCAAGATTTCAAATGAGGAAAAATTATTCTGAACGATGCAGTTTCATTTAGCAAACTTTATATATAAACAAGTTTAATATCCACACAAGAATTTTTTAATAACGCTTACTTACAAGCACCTGTAATGTAATGTAATGAAGTTGTTTTTGCAGCCTCAGAATCTAAATTAAAAAGGTCTTATACTTCTTTATATATATATTTCTTTGTATTGTTACAACGGCAGAAACAATGTAATATATATACTTAATCGCAATATCAAGAGCAAGCTTAATACTTTTCATGGAGTTATTCTTAGAATTTGTTCGCGAGTACAATAATACTTCATGCGATGTAACCTTGCCAGACTAATTTTATGAATAAACCGCAAGCAACTTTGAGCCATGCATTAAAAATTCATACGTAAAGTGGTAGGTAACCGGACATGAAAGCCATTACAAATTCGAGTTAAGAAATGCACACACCCAATCAGTTCAAACTTTTCCGGGGCTTCTGAGAATTCTGAATGTCTTATTTTTACATAAAGGAAACTTAACGAGGTTGATTTTCTTCATAAACCGTAAACGAAACGGTAGCTATTATTAGACTAAATTATACAGTTTAGAAACGCAATTAGATAACTACTTTGAAAATTATCCTGTAAACGTGTAATTTTCGTGTAAGGTATTTAAGGGTCTTCGTCGCAGCTTCCTGCGGTTTTAATTGTTCCTAAAAGTTAGCTTCTACCTGAAAGATCTAAAATTTCGAATTGATGCAACTGGCGCGTATTAATTTTGTTTGCGGTCTCAGTAAGATAGCGTCGCTTTTAACAACGCCGTTAGGGGCAACAACCCCTAACGCGAATATACAATAAATTGCGGCGCACTATTAACCTCTGGTGGTAGTTACAACAACTAAACATTAGTATTTATTTGTTTGTAATCTCCCGGCATACGGCACGTGATCCACAAAATTATTCCTTAAGGTTTGAACGCATACGGGCTGGAGACTCCGGTTTATCAATTATTCCTTTCCCGAGGAAATTGCTAGGGTTATCTCTTCGCTTTTCTTGTTTATCTATTCTGTACTGTATTTATCTTCAGACCCTTTGTTACGCTTTCACTTGGAAGGAAACGCTGCCCTGAAATATACCGGCACAAAAGACGGTGTGATAATGAGACCAAGTCGCATTGTGCCTTGCGAATATTTTAGTTAAAATAAAAATTGGATACACGACTCTAAGAAGAAACTTTCATTACTCTTTTGCATCAAAACATATTTTTACTCCTTTTGAAAGACATTCTTTATTATGCTTGGATCCTGTTACCTTATGCAGTTGGATTTTAAGCAAACATCAAAGTATTTCCAGTCATGCTATATTTTAAATTAAAAGCTCTCGATGTTTTATATATTTTCAAAATTAACTCAATATTGGTATGTTTTAGAAATGAGTAAAGGTTGTTCGTTCAGTAAACTTTAATTAACTTTTTAAATAAGAAAAGTTTATGAATTGAATATTAAAACTTTGTTATATGAATAATTTTTAAGTCAAAAGCAAAGTCTGAATTAACTAATTTTTAACTAATAAGCTTCTGCTTTGATTTTGTAATACCTACATTTAATATTTTCCTTTTGTAACTGTTGTTTTGTAACCTTCAACATCTGTATACGTATAATAGGGCTGCTCATAGCAAAATTTTGCACAAAATTAAACATTTACTTAAGATCACTATAGTACTAGTAACACAACATAAAAAGTAAAAATATAGAAAAGAAAATTAAAAATACACATAATAATAGAACTTCAAGTTCCGTGATTTTATTATTATCAATAATCAAATTTATGAAAAACTTTATGATTTTACGTCAAATTTTTCTTCGTCAAACCGGCTGACATTTTACGCAGGCTCAGCTCATAGTTTCAAAAAAATACACCTAACAAGCCGCAAGTATTTGAATGGGCTACCCGTTTTTAAAGTGGCTGCGAGACAGTTCCTGACAATCTAGGAAGAGAAGGATCAACTGCAAGAAGAATCATTCTTGCTGCCATTAAACGTGCTAAAGTTTTGAACATTCCAAATTGCCAAATTGTTTCTGAAATAGAGGAAAAAACAAACAACACGTTTAATGACAGCGGGAATGACACATGTTGCAGTTGAACCTCCTTTTCCTGGATTGTCACGAACACACTCACGGCTATTTTTAAAATTGGTTAACCCAATTAAATATATTTTATAAATTTTAGCGAGAAATTGAATTATAATAAGCTGTTTGACAGTAGCGTTGACATTTGAATCAGCTATAACGATTTGCCAGTAAACGGTTTTCATGACAACGGTTGTATATTGCTTTTTGAAACGAAACAAAAACATCAAAAGAGCATGAAGACGAGGGACAAAGGCGTAAAAAATATTAAAAAATCCCTGTTACACGAAAAAATAGAACTAGTTATTAATGATTAGGAGAATAAGAAGCATAAACAGACAGAAAGAGAGAAAAAAAAAGTAAAATTAGAAAAAACACTAAAAAAACATCTGCAATAGTCAAAAAGAAATCGAGAAGAAATAGAGAAAGGAAGTAAAAAAGTAGAAAAAATAAAAAATTTAATAAGAAAAAATGTTAAAGAAGAAACTAAAAGATCATGAAAGCGAGATAGAAAAGTGTAGCAAATATCTACTCGTAAAACCGTGACAGCCGAGAAGTAAAAAAAAACGTATTGGAAGACGTAGACAAAAAACAGTAAGAAAAAGTAGAAAGAAAATAATTGCATCAAGTAGGACGAGAAAAACAAGATGCAAAAGTAAGTTCACAATTTAAGTGAAGTAAATCATACTTTGTAGGAGGAAGGTTGAGATGAAGGAGGAGATAAATAATAAGATGTTGATGAAGAGGTGTGAGAAGAGAAGATGAAAACTCCAGGAAAAAGTTTTTAAAATTTCTAAAAACCTTACTGTAACATAAATACTACAATTTTAAAGTGCAAAAATTAAATCTGTTGTTAAAGTCCTGCGTTCTAACCTCCTAGTTTTTGTTTCTTTTAATTTTAAAGTTTTGATAAATAAAAATCGCTAAACCGTCTCTAGAGTGGAGAAGAATATCAACTACACGTTTAATCACAGCAGGAATGACTTTTGCTGCAGTTAAACCTCCCTCTTCTGGATTGTCATAAACAGTCTCGCCGCCATTTTTATTACAGTTACCCCATTCAAATGTTTGTGACTTTTTGAGTGCACCTTCTTGATACTGTGAGTTAAGTCCGCGTAAAAAATTCAGCCTATTTGACGAGTTCATAAAGCAGAAATCTTAGCAAAAAATTAAATTATGATACGTTATTGATCATATTGAATAACACGTGAACAATTTCCATGACAACAACAAAAAAATCAGAAAAACATGAAGATGAGGGAAAAATGCGTTGAAGGTGCTGATTAATCTCTATCAGACACAAAAAATATATAACCAGTTATTTAGAATAAGAGAATAAGGAGCAGCGGAGAAAAGAGAAGAAGTTGGAGGATCGTATGAACGGTAAAGAAAGAAAAATTAAGCAGAACATTATTACACATTTTTTTTAACTTTACTGTTTTGAAGTGCAAAAATTAAATCACTTCTGTTTCTTTTAATTTTAAAGCTTTGATCAGTGTAAATCGCCAATTGTCTCTGAATTAGAGAAAAAACTACAATTTTAGTAACAGCAAAAATGACTCTTTTTGCAGTTGAAGCTCTTCCTCATTCTAGATTGTCAAGAACAGTTTCACGGCCATTTTTAAAACAGTTAGTTTATTCAAACATTTGCGGCTTCTTGATACTGTGAGTTGAGTCTGCGTAAAACTTCCGCCTATTTGACGCCTTCATTAAGTAGAAATTTTAGCAAAAAATTAAATTATGATAAGCTATTGGTCATATTGAATAACAAGTGAACGCTTTCCATGACCACGAAGAAAAAAACAAAATCAGAAAAACATGAAGACGAGGAAAAAATGCGTTGAAGATGCTGACAAATTCCTAACAGACAAGAAAATATATGACCAGTTATTTAGAATAGGAGAATAAGAAGCAGAAATAGGCGGAGAAAATAGAAGTTGGAGAATCGTATGAACGGTAAAAGAAGAAAAATCAAGCAGAACATTATTACAGAGTTTTTTTTTAATTGCGTGAAAATCTAGTAACATAACCGCTACAGTTTTAAAGTGCAAAAATTAAATCGTTTTTGTTTCTTTTAATCGGCGAATTGTCTCTGAATTAGAGAACAAACTACAATTTTAGTATCAGCAAGAATGGCTCTTTCTGCAGTTGAAGCTCCTTCCCATCCTGGATTGTCATGAAGAGTTTCACGGCCATGTTTGTAAACGGTTATATTATTCAAACAGTTGTGGCTTCTTAATACTGTGAGTTGAGTCTGCGTAAAACTTCAGCCTATTTGACGTCTTTATTAAGTAGAAATCTTAGCAAAAAATTAAATTATGATAAGCTATTGGTCATAGTGTGAGCAAGTGAACGATTTCCATGACCACGAAGAAAAAAACAAAATCAGAAAAACATGAAGACGAGGGAAAAATGCGTTAAAGATGCTGATAAATTCCTAACAGACAAGAAAATATATGACCAGTTATTTAGAATAGGAGAATAAGAAGCAGAAATAGGCGGAGAAAATAGAAGTTGGAGGATCGTATGAACGGTAAAGAAAGAAAAATCAAGCAGAACATTATTACAGTTTTTTTTTAATTGCGTGAAAATCTAGTAACATAACCGCCACAGTTTTAAAGTGCAAAAATTAAATCGTTTTTGTTTCTTTTAATCGGCGAATTGTCTCTGAATTAGAGAACAAACTACAATTTTAGTATCAGCAAAAATGGCTCTTTCTGCAGTTGAAGCTCCTTCCCATCCTGGATTGTCATGAAGAGTTTCACGGCCATGTTTGTAAACGGTTATATTATTCAAACAGTTGTGGCTTCTTAATACTGTGAGTTGAGTCTGCGTAAAACTTCAGCCTATTTGACGTCTTTATTAAGTAGAAATCTTAGCAAAAAATTAAATTATGATAAGCTATTGGTCATAGTGTGAGCAAGTGAACGATTTCCATGACCACGAAGAAAAAAACAAAATCAGAAAAACATGAAGACGAGGGAAAAATGCGTTGAAGATGCTGATAAATTCCTAACAGACAAGAAAATATATGACCAGTTATTTAGAATAGGAGAATAAGAAGCAGAAATAGGCGGAGAAAATAGAAGTTGGAGGATCGTATGAACGGTAAAGAAAGAAAAATCAAGCAGAACATTATTACAGTTTTTTTTTTAATTGCGTGAAAATCTAGTAACATAACCGCCACAGTTTTAAAGTGCAAAAATTAAATCGTTTTTGTTTCTTTTAATTTTGAAGCTTTGATCAGTGCAAATCGGCGAATTGTCTCTGAATTAGAGAACAAACTACAATTTTAGTATCAGCAAGAATGGCTCTTTCTGCAGTTGAAGCTCCTTCCCATCCTGGATTGTCATGAAGAGTTTCACGGCCATGTTTGTAAACGGTTATATTATTCAAACAGTTGTGGCTTCTTAATACTGTGAGTTGAGTCTGCGTAAAACTTCAGCCTATTTGACGTCTTTATTAAGTAGAAATCTTAGCAAAAAATTAAATTATGATAAGCTATTGGTCATAGTGTGAGCAAGTGAACGATTTCCATGACCACGAAGAAAAAAACAAAATCAGAAAAACATGAAGACGAGGGAAAAATGCGTTAAAGATGCTGATAAATTCCTAACAGACAAGAAAATATATGACCAGTTATTTAGAATAGGAGAATAAGAAGCAGAAATAGGCGGAGAAAATAGAAGTTGGAGGATCGTATGAACGGTAAAGAAAGAAAAATCAAGCAGAACATTATTACAGTTTTTTTTTAATTGCGTGAAAATCTAGTAACATAACCGCCACAGTTTTAAAGTGCAAAAATTAAATCGTTTTTGTTTCTTTTAATCGGCGAATTGTCTCTGAATTAGAGAACAAACTACAATTTTAGTATCAGCAAAAATGGCTCTTTCTGCAGTTGAAGCTCCTTCCCATCCTGGATTGTCATGAAGAGTTTCACGGCCATGTTTGTAAACGGTTATATTATTCAAACAGTTGTGGCTTCTTAATACTGTGAGTTGAGTCTGCGTAAAACTTCAGCCTATTTGACGTCTTTATTAAGTAGAAATCTTAGCAAAAAATTAAATTATGATAAGCTATTGGTCATAGTGTGAGCAAGTGAACGATTTCCATGACCACGAAGAAAAAAACAAAATCAGAAAAACACGAAGACGAGGGAAAAATGCGTTGAAGATGCTGATAAATTCCTAACAGACAAGAAAATATATGACCAGTTATTTAGAATAGGAGAATAAGAAGCAGAAATAGGCGGAGAAAATAGAAGTTGGAGGATCGTATGAACGGTAAAGAAAGAAAAATCAAGCAGAACATTATTACAGTTTTTTTTTTAATTGCGTGAAAATCTAGTAACATAACCGCCACAGTTTTAAAGTGCAAAAATTAAATCGTTTTTGTTTCTTTTAATTTTGAAGCTTTGATCAGTGCAAATCGGCGAATTGTCTCTGAATTAGAGAACAAACTACAATTTTAGTGACAGCAAGAATGGTTCTTTTTGCAGTTGAAGCTCCTCCCCATCCTGGATTATCATGAAGAGTTTCACGGCCATGTTTCAAAACGGTTAGTTTATTCAAACAGTTGTGACCGCCTGATACTGGAAGTTGAGTCTGCGTCAAAATTCAGCCAGTGTGACGCCTTAATTAACCAAAAATTTATGCAAAAATGGTATTATGATACGCTGTTTGACAGTGCAGTTGACCCTCAATTGACTCCCTCAGTTGGATAGATTTATATCTATTATTTTAGCATTCATAATGTTATCAGCATGTTCACACCTATTGCGTGACTGTTTTGCATAACTTCGTGTGTCCCCACAGGAAATATCCGAGAAGGACGAAGTCGAGCGAGCTAGCTGGCCAACGAACTGGCGTACCTCGTTCAATTTAACGATTGTGGTAATTGTAATTTAAACCGAACCACAACGCGAAAACCAAAAAAACTGATAAAATTACCCTTATTTGAATTGAAAATGTTCAACATACACGTTACCATGGTAACGAAGTGGTAACTTGATTTGTCTTGCAACAAACAACACACGTAACTTAAGTTTTGTGTTTTAGACACATGTTTATTTAAAATTTTATACGTCAATTGATCTAATTCACATGTCTATGGATCTCGAGTCATGGGACACCCTTGTATATTACAACTATTGTTTTATTCACATTTTCTACAATTTTTTGCTGTAATCGCTCTGCTGCGTTTTCTAGTATAGCTAGCTTCACCAACTGAAACTGAAAATCCGTTTTTTGCTATCTTCGCCATTTTTTGGCAGGTATAATTAAGCGCCGTTTTCAAACTGCGTGTAAGTTACGTCTAATGTTTCATACAGGCATACCTACTAAATTTTGTTAAAAAGCAACAAAAGTGTGCGATTTCTTGAAAAAAGTAAGTTTTAGTTGAATAAGTTGGTAACTCATTATGTGTCCTGCTATAAAAGGAAAAAAATCAACAATCCGAAGCACAGAAAAACGAAAAGAAGTAAAACAAGCATTAAACACAAAGATTATTTAAAGAGATTTCGGAAAAAGTTTTCAAGACTGCCACGCAGCAATAATACTTTGCCTAAAGTTACATCTAAATATTTGCCACGAGCAATCGATCGGATAAGAATCAACAGTGGGCGAATGAAAGCACAGTGTTTGTCTTTGGCCTCTTCGAAAGTCGCCAATTCCAGCTATTGAACGCGAAATTTATCGTGACATTTAAGTGCTACGTCGGTTGTAATTCAAAAAATTTTAATCCCGAATTTGGGGAATTAAATATCGAAGGAACGGATAAAGCCAATGTTATTCCAATCGAAAAGTTGTCAATTCCAAGGAAAACTTCAATCAACGAACGCGCCGAAACGCCCTAATGTTGGAACTTTGAAAAATAAGCGGGGCAAAAAGAAACGCAATAAAGAAACTGACAAAACAAGAAAATATTTAGATTTACGTAGTGAGATATATTAGTTAGATTTTTCGGCGTAATACTCCCTCTCCCTCAATATGAAACACCTTGGCATGTTTTCTCCAGCACACTCTGAATTGTTTCCCCCTTTTCCCTATTATTCTCAATTCTCCTTTCTCATTTCGTCTAGCGAATTTTTTGCATTCTTTATGTATCATTAACCCGCATCCCGTTTTTTACATTTTATATTTGCATATTCCAGACTTTTTTGCACTCATCAACTTGCACGGTTTCTCCTTGTATACTTGGACGTTTAAAACGGAATTAAACGGGAGCTCCCAACAGATTTCCCCATTTAAAATAAAAAACAGTTCCGCGAAAAATAATAACAATAAAACCCACTTAAACTGGGCCTACCAAAACAATAATCAGGAAAAACCTGTTCTTTGTCACATGCTGTCTAAAATTAACTCACCAATTAGTCGATGTGCGGCTCTCTAAAAGCACGTACCTGAAACACACGAAAATTATCAATTAGATAAGGAAAACGTTCAAGTTAGAATTTAATATAAAAAAATTAACTGGTTTTAAATTTTGGGATTCTTAATTAAGACAAGCTCCAGGTCAGACGACACCGATAATAATTCACCAAAAAGAGAACTCTCAATTCTCAAATCTGGCTTATAAATTAGCGGTCAAATCGGTCAACTAAAATTAACTGTAAGCTGGGATCGAGTAGGGCGGACCGACATGTGTGTGTTATTAAATACTCCAGCAAACCCGGACTATTTTTTCTGCAGAACGGATGAGAAAGCGTTTCAATTTATCAAAAATCCAATATTGCAGGAGATTCATTGGATTCGATATTTACTTTTTCAGATATCCTGAACGGAATTCAATAGGATATTTCATTTAAACGCAATAAGGATAAGAGTCATCCAAACCAATATTTATAAAGTGCTCCTTAACGGCACGAGAACTCGACGCGAAATAAACACTACAAATAAGAACCGAAGATGCACTTTTTTATGGGCGAAAAAGAAGTACACGCCACCCCGTCTTATTGATACAAAAAGTCTGGATATCACACATTGGTACCTAAGAAAAATTAATTACTGTACCAAATGTAGGTCAAAATTGCCACGTTTAATTTGCTGCGTGTATATATCGAAACGAAAAGGGGGAAAGATTGGAAGTAAAGGAAGAACTTGCCGTTGCTGAAAATGAAGCTATTGGAACATAATAAGCTATAGAAGAGAAATATGGTTGAAGAGCAAGTAAAATCCAGGAAATAAGAGACAATAATTAAACGAAATTAACCAAGAAGTGTACAAAAAGAAAGTATTAGAAAGACAAAGATGGAAAAATAAAAGAAGGCTGAAAAAGTCGAGAACGAGGAGACAAAAAGAAGGGCAGTAAAAAACAAGTAAAGAAAAGAAAAAAGTAGGAGAAGTGAAAGAAGCAAGATAGAACACAGAAAAAAGAAATAAGGGAAGAAGAAGAGAATAAGAAGAAAAGGAGAAGAGAAGAAGGACAACAGCAGGAGAATATAAAAAACAAGAAGAGAAGCAGAAGAAAAAGAGCCAAAAGGAAAAGAGAATGAGAAGACAAGTAGAAGACAAATAAAAATATGACAAAATACATGACAAATAAATGAAACAGGAATATGAGAAAGATAGCGTAGAGAATGTTAGTAAAACCGTGTAAACTGATAAAAAAGCTAAATGAAAGAGAGACTGGAAAGTAAAAAAAAAATAAAAGTAAGTGGAAGAAGAAGGAAAAAAAACAACCACATGAGTGAGAACCAGAAAAAAATTGAGCAGAATAGCAGAAGTAGACAGAAACATAAAAAATTGAAAAGCAAAAATTATGAAGCAATAAAATTAGAGAAAAAAGTCAAGAAAGAGGAGACAAAAAGAAGGGTAGTAAAAAACAAGTAAAAAAAAAAGAAAAAAGCAGGAGAAGTGAAAGAAACAAGATAGAACACAAAAAGAAGAAATAAGAGAAGAAGAAGAGAATAAGAAGAGAAGGAGAATAGAAAAAATGAGAAGAGAAGGAGAAGACAAAGAGAAGAAATGGAAAACAGAATGAGAGGAGTAGTAGAAGATAACTAAAAATAAGACAAAATACATGACAAATAAATGAAAAAAAGCAGGAAAATGAGAAAGATAGCGTAGAAAATGTTAGTAAAACCGTGTAAACTGATAAAAAAGCTAAATGAAAGAGAGACTGGAAAGTCCAACAAAAATAAAAGTAAGTGGAAGAAGAAGGAAAAAACAACCACATGAGTGAGAACCAGAAAAAAATAGCACAAGTAAAGTGAATCATTTTTTGCAGGAGGGTGGGGGGACGGAAAAGATAAATAAAGAAATGCTAAGAAAGTGGAAGAAAAGACAACGAGGAAATGGAAATAAAAATAAAGATAGAAAAAAAGGAGATGGAAAAGAGAGTAGGAAATAGGAGACAAGAAATAAATATATGCGTAAAACGAAGAGGAAGAGTGGAAAGGGAAAAAAAGACAAAAAAGATAAATTAAGTACACAGAAGATTTATATTCTACACATTCTCTATCTCTCCCATCTCTCTCCCTCGCCCCCTGCGTTCTTCCTCACTCTTTATTTATCTTTATCCGCCCCCTCTATTCTTTTCCCTCTCTTTTCTTACCCAATTCTTTCTATTTTTAGGTTTCCCTCCGTGTCTGTCCGTCTTAATGGCTTTTTTTCTCTATCATTCACGCTATTTCTTTCTGTTTCCCTTTTTCTTCTTCTCTTCAGAGGAAGTGGAAGCGATTAAGAAGACAACGTGGGAGGGGAAGAAAAGAAAGGCAAATATAGATAAATTAGGTACATACAAGATTTATTATTCTACACATTCTCTATCTCTCCCATCTCTTTCCCCCCTCCCCTCTCCCCCACTTTTTATTTATCTTTCTCCGCCCCTTTCTCCTCTTTTCTTACCTTATTGTCTCTCTATCCGCTTTAATAAGTTTCTTCCCTCTCTCACTCTCTGATTCAGGAGATGGGAGGCATTTGGAAAAAGAAGTGGAAGGGGAAGAAAAGGAAGGCAAAAAGAGATCAATTAAGTACATAAAAGATTATTTTTTTTACATATTCTCTATACCTCCCATCTCTCTCCCTCAACCCCACACTCTTCAGCGAATCTCTTTATTTATTTTTCTCTGACCCTTCCTCAGTTTTCCCCTCTTTTCTTACCTCATTCTTTCTATTTTTTAAGTTTTCCTCTTTTTGTGTCCGTCTTAATGAGTTTCTTCTCTCTATCACTCACGCTGTGACTTTAATAATAATAATAATAATAATTTTATTAGGCTTTTTTTGGCACTTTGTTAAGTGTCACAGCTACGTCATATAAAACATAGTTGATACATTAGATATTTAAGTGTAGAATGTACATGCACAAACAGATTAAAAATATATAAAAATATATGAGGATAAATGAGATACGGAATACGAAATAATTACATTTACGTTTTAAATTTAAAAGGCGCTCAGGTTCTAGCTGTTCTCTCATAGGCGGACCTCGTAGGGGCATAACTCGATCAGGTGTTTCTTGAGATTCAGACGGAAGATATTTTGAGGTTTTATGTTCTTTAGATCGGTGGGAAGCTGGTTGAAAGCCCTAATGCCAAATTGTAGTGGACCATTTAGGTGTAGTTGTAGGTTGGATGAAGCATTGTGGAAGTCGTGACGTACTCTTGTATTGTACTGATGTAGGTCTTTGTTACGGATCAGATGGGTTTTGTTTTTGAATACATACATGATAGCTTCGAGTATGTATAGGGCAGGAAGAGTGAGTATGTGTAGCTCCTTGAATGCTGGTTTACAAGAGTCAGTAGGTTTCATACCTAGCATTATTCTCAGAGCTCTCTTTTGTAGAACCAGTAGTTTGCCGGCTGATGGAGACGAACCCCAAAGAAGGATACCATAGGTGAACCGCGACTGGATTTCTGCGTAATAGAATTGCAGAAGCACATTAAAGTTGAGAACGGGTTTGAGATATCTCAGCTGGAACAGTTTAGAACTAATGTTATTAAGCATGTGGGTAATATGCAGTGACCAGTCTAGGCATTGGTCTAAGTGTATACCTAGAAATTTTACCGTTACGGATTTTTTAAGAAAAGAGTTGTTTACTTGTAGAGTAGTCTCAAGCGGACTTCTGTTTTGCCTGGTGTGAAAAACCATAAATTCTGTTTTCTCGGCATTGAGATGGATTTCGTTAGTTGTAAACCACGTTGAGAGCTTCTTGAGGAGGGTATTGCTAGCTGTCGTCGCATCACTGATAGTGTTTTCTGTAATCAGGAACGAGGAATCATCTGCGTAGAGTGTGATGTGATAGCCGGAGAGATGGTCTACAATGTCAGCTGTGTACAGTGAAAAAAGTGTAGGGGAGAGAATGCTCCCCTGCGGGACTCCTACGGTGACTGGAAGGGTAGACGAAGCAGCTTTAATGGTCTCGTTGTTGTCTACGTGGGTGATTTGGACGTACTGTTGACGGTCCTCCAAGTAGGATTCAAACCATTTGAGGATGTTTCCTCTAATACCCAGTCTCTCGAGCTTGTCTAAAAGGCGCCGATGAGGAACGCAGTCAAAAGCGCGGCTTAAATCGCAGAAGACTCCGAGAGGGCATTTCTTGTTGTTTAATTCCTCCAGTATGTTATTGTAATAGTTTAAAGTGGCTGTTGTGGTTGACATATTTTTGCGGAAGCCGTGTTGCGCGTCAGGTATAAGTTTATAATACTCGATGAAATTGGTTAGTCGTTCTAACATACAGTATTCAAAAATCTTGGATATAGACGATAGGAGTGAGATTGGCCGGTAGTTTTCGACTTTGCATTTGTCTTTTTTCTTGTATACAGGGATTACCGCTGCAATTTTAAGTTTGTCTGGGAATTCTCCTATTTCAAGTGAGAGATTAATTAAGTATGCTAGCGGTTTTGCGATTAACTGACCAAACTCTTTGAGGATGCTGCAGGGTATGTCGTCTGGCCCACAGGTCATTTTATTTTTCATTTTCTTAATTATGACGAGAAGTTCTTTTTCAGAGAAGAATGTCACGCCCATTGAGTGAGGATTGTGTTTTGATTTGAAGTCTGTTGCACCGTTTGCGTGAGCGATGTTAGAAATTATTTGTTTGGGAGCGTTGACAAAGTAGTCGTTTATATGGTCTGCAACTTCATGTGGGTTTTTCAATAGTGTATCTTCACACTGGATATGAAGGTTTTCTTTTGGGCGGTCAGAGGTATTGCGTAACTGGTTTATTATCTTCCAAGTTGCTCTGCTTTTGTTGGTGGAGTTTGTAATTAGTTGCTGAAAGTATCTCTTCTTTGAGGATCTAACAAGGTGATGTGTAGTTCTTTTCTTATTCAGGAAAGCGCCACGAAGTGCAGGATAAAGTTTCTGTAGAACATACAGGTCATTTAGGTCTCTGGTGGCTCGTACAATATCGGTCGTGATCCACGGCTCCTTTGCCGAGTTGTATTTCGACAATCTCAAGGGGAAGCAGAGAAGGTAGTAATAGCGGAAAGTGTCGACGAATGCATTGTATTTTGCATTGTATGTACTGGCTGCGTACATTTCCTCCCAGGTTTCTTCCTGAAGGTATCTGGCAAACTGTGTTTTGTTAGTTATATTAAACTTTCTATGAAACTGCTTTGATCGGTTATTGCCGTTTGTGTGCGCTGATTGATTGAATTTAAGAATAATAGCTCGGTGATCGGAGAGATAAGTGTCTCTTACGTCACTGGTTGAATCTTGGATGTTTGTAAAGATGTTATCTATTTGTGTGCTACTGGATGCTGTTACTCGTGTATCGATGTTCACCGCACTGTGAAGGTCAAACTGTCGCAGCACGTTTGTAAGCTCTGTTTTTATCTGCGAGTTAACTTTGAAGTTAATATTAAAGTCACCAGCAATTATTAAATATTGGCCGGAGTTAGTAATTTTATCTAATGCTCTGAAAAAACGGAACATAAAATCGTGTCTATTACCCGAGGGCAATCTATAAACTGTGATAATGTTTATCTTGGTTTGGTTATTTTTTGTCCATCTTAGACTCTGCGGACTCTTCGTGAAGGTCGAGTGGTTTTACTTTCAGTCCGGATTTAGCCCATATGGCTGTGCCACCACCTCTGGATTCTGTACGGCAGTGGAAGCTGATTAGCGAGAATCCCGCAGGACAGCTGACCTTCAAGGCCTCCTCGTTAAGCCAGGTTTCTGAAATGCATACAAAATTAGGGTTGATTTCATGTAAGAGTACCTCAAGCAGCGGAATTTTATTATTTAAGCTTCTTATGTTTATCCAGAGTAATAAGTCACCGTTGGTTGTTGTCTCATTTAAATTGTTTTTCTTGAATTCTAGGTGTTGGGTATGGGGTTGGCTTTGCTGGAATCTAAAAAATGTCTTCCTTTGTTGAAGTTAAAGCGCTCGTGAACTACACCAGATGGCCAGAAGTTTGATTGGTAGACTATTTCCAGGAATTGAGGGTCTATACCCACCAGAAAACATTTGTTATCAACACTTGCATGACGGGTATCTAATAATTTCACAGAGATTTGCTCGCTATTTAATTTTTTTGAGATATATTCTGTTACTTGCTCCGACGTAACGTGGTCTTTTATTTGTGATATAAATAGCCAGATCTTCTTACCTGATTTCGGTTTAGTTTCTCTGCCAGCAAAGCCTCCTTGCTTGTCAGAATCTGAGGTAACTGCGGTGCCCACTTGTTTGTGTGTTCGCCTGGGCACAGGCTGCGTCGACTGAGTGGTGATTTTGGCCGTTTCCTTTGGGTTCGTCAAGTTTATTAAGGAATTAGTCACAGTTGTAGTTTTTGCAGCCTGTATGGCAGCAGATACCATTTGATTACTAATGATGTTAGCTTGCCCCAATTTAGGAGTTTTCTTTATAGATTGGTTTATGTTGTGCGACTTATTTTGATTGTTTACGTTATTTATTGCGCTGTTGTCTGTTAGGTTAGTGGTGTTGGCCGTAGGTACTGATGGGGACCTGTTGAGCAGCTGGGTTGCGTTGTTGTGATTTGTGACTTCACTCTTGTCGCGTCTGTTAGTTGCGTTGAGCTTGAGATGTATTGTAGGAGTGTAATTTGCTGTTTGAGCGAATTAATTAGCTCGCTTTGATTATGAATGGTTAAGTCTTTCTGACTTACCAATTTTTTCAGGTATGCTATTTCCATATTGGCTAAATCCGTGTGGTCTGGTGTACTTTTAAATGACCGGTTTAAGTTGGCGTACTCATCTTCGTTGACGGATGGCGTGTCCATATTTGCACAACAAATAATGTGGTTGTTGTCGATTATTTTTACATTTTTTAATAGCTTAATGCAACTTGGATGGGATACTGAGC
Organism: Ctenicera cuprea; assembly: GCA_958336395.1. NCBI lineage: Eukaryota > Metazoa > Arthropoda > Insecta > Coleoptera > Elateridae > Ctenicera > Ctenicera cuprea. The sequence goes on along the minus strand of OY284495.1, from coordinate 11,131,108 downwards.
TGCATATCACACACTTTAGGCCTGTGACAGGCATGATTTTGCACTTTTTGCAGGGTTTATTCGGAGGCACCTTCGCGGGCGTGTCACTACCCGGCGCCATTTTTATTCCATTCTTTCTGTTTCCCTTTCTCCTTCTTCTCTTTAAAAGAAGTGGAAAGGATTATGAAAAAAAGTGGGTAGAGAAAGAAAAGGAAGGCGAAGAGATAAAAATCAAGAAGAATCTTTATTATTATACACAGTTTAAATTTTGTAGAAAACTAATTGTATTATAAACACCACAATTTTGAAAGTGCGAAAATAAAATCCGTTTTTAAAACTATGAATTTTAAGCCTTTTTTGTTTTTTTCATTCTTTATAATTTGTGCTTTATTGTTATACGTTCAAGCATTTTCATATTAGAGATGAAATTTATTGTTGAAAAAACAGTAAAGCACGTGCCTGAACATTCCCATAAATATGTTATTTTCCAAAGTGTTTCTGAATCAACATGTCACGCGCCAACAGTGACTATAAGATGGAATTTCTCCTACTACATTGAAGATTTCATAGCTGCGGAGACTATCAATCTGCATGCCGCTAACCGATTTTTCTAATTTATTGTGATAAAAACAAATTACATGTATTTCAGACAAAGATTCCAGAAAAACAAGAAAGCACAACAAAAATCGTCAGCCAAAAATTGAGTGGGATGGTGAATATGAACCCCCCTAAATATTACTGCACATACATCATTCAAATTGTAAATCTTGTTCTACTATTACTGATAAGTAATTAAATTTTCGCAGTAGTATTTTACCTTTCCTGTGTTTATTATTTACAGGGGCATGAATTTTCAATTTTCAAAAATTCATAGAAGGCGTCACATAGAAATTATCCACAAGCCAAATTAAAATAAACAAAATGTGGTCAGTTTAAGAGGAATATTATTACGAAAGTTTCCATAATTTTCAAAATTTTTTTACTTCATCAGTTCCGATGTAATTTTATTGCACCTCGACATTCTGAAAACCCTGAAAACCGAACCACCCGATTCGTTCGGGAAATGCGAAGCGCACCCACCCAAATTATTTTAAGGTATTAAGCATGTATTTTCATCTAAGTTTCGAAATAGAAAACTTCATGAAATCTATGGTGCGCCAAGTGTAAAGTGAAAATTTGCTGTGTATTCCACGGTATTTAAGGCAATTTGTCCCAATATTTATTATATGTATATACACATTTAGCTAAATGCTTTCTATTTTAATAAATCATAGTAGATTTAAATATTTTCTTAAACATTTGGTATTATATATTCCAATATTTAATAAAGCATTAGAGATTTAAATAAATCTTAAAACATTTACTTTAAATTTTCAACTATTTAGTAAATCTTTATGTATTTAGATATATCTGCACATATTCGTTTTAAATCTTTTAATATTTAATAAATATTCGCAGATTTAAATAAATCTTTACCGATATAAATAAATCCTTACAGATTTAAATAAATATTTCTACATTTAATTTTAAGCTGTCATATTTAATGTTAACTTGTCATATTTATTTGACCTTGGTAGACCCAGCCTACATAGAAGACCAAGACCGTTTAAACTCGTGGTAACGTTCAACAAATACGAACACGTGTTCCGTATTTCAAGAATTTGTACAATTAATGTTAGTTCAATCATTAATAACAACATATTTAACAACATAAACATTGCATAATTTATTATTCATACAATAAAATTTTCTCAACATTCCCTTGAGAATGTAATTTTCAGTCTGTTTTGTTTAAGCGTTGAACGCTCCCACCATGACCCTGCCTTGCGCCTTACTACCGGTGCAAACGGTCTTGGTGTCCTAAGTCGGCTGGACTCACCAAGGTCAAATAAATATGACAGGTTAACATTAAATGTGACAGCTTAAAATTAAATGTTGAAACATTTATGTAAATCTGTAAGGATTTATTTATGTCGGTAAAAATTTATTTAAATCTGCGAATATTTATTAAATATTGAAAGATTTAAAACAAATATGTGCAGATTTGGCTAAATACATACAAGTTTACTAAATATTTGAAAATTTAAAATAAATGTTTCAGGATTTATTTAAATCTTTAATGCTTTATTAAATATTGGAATATTTAAAGCAAATGTTTAAGAATTTATTAAAATCTACAACGATTAATTAAAATAAAAAGCATTTAGCTAAATGTGTGTATATATAATAAACATTGGAACACATTGTCTTAAATGCCGTGAAATGCACAGATAATTTTCACTTTACTTGGTGCCTCATAGAAATCAATACTTCTACCAACAAGTTAAAGTAAAAACTTGAAGTTAAATTCAAGACTTTAATATTTGCATACAAATTTTGGTCCAATCCTTGGAATTTTATCTTTATTTTCGTTTTCAGTGTAAAACTGATCAGTTCGTGTTTAGCATTAGGAATTTATTCATTTTATAGAAAATAGCCTTCCCACGAGAACAACTTATCTCTGATGAATTTGTAATTATTAGAAGTAAACCGATACATTTCAGATAAATATTACGAGGAATTATAGCGAGCAATCACCTGATGGCTTCTCTGAAATATTCACAGGATGTGCGTGGGTTTGAAATTGTTAACATGCATTTTATTACAGCTGCAGATTTGATTTTAGGAATTACTTCAAGTACGTTTTAATTTATCTCTAATTGTTTTCATTTGAACTCGCTTTTTGCGCTAGTGGCCTTCAGACTAAACAAATTGAAGGACGTACAATAGACTTTTATTAGTTTTATATTGGTTTGTTCGGTTAATAAACTTAACAAAACCAATATTATGACTGAAATATAACTTCACATCAAAACAAACAAAAACTCTTTGGTAAATTTAATAAAACAATCGCAATAAGCTCGCCCAAACGCATTAGACTTCGAGTGCCTAAAACCGAATCGAAAACAACAACACACAGAAGAGGCCCGTAACTCGAGGCTCGTAAACAAGCATCGTGAATTCATGTAATCATTGAAATTGTAACGGGTGTACGTGAGTGCGAAAGTATGTACTTGCTCACTACATAATGGAGATATCGGCCGCGAGCCCTCTACTTTCCGAAGATAAATGATTTCCGCAAGGCGCTGCTGTGAACTCCGATCTAATATTATTTTATACACTGGATATTTTTATAAAGGCGACACTCGTAAACCTCGTTTTGTTGGCTTGTGGTTGCTCTTCCGACCGTGAAAATCACTCTTCATTCTCGAGATAGGCCCACCTGCAATATTATACGAGATGCTACCAAAAAGTTCCTAAGTTTATGAGATTTATTATTAACCATACGAGGAGCTTTTAGAAAATTTTAGCACAAAATTAAAAACCAAGGATTTTTACGTAATTTTGTTGGCTTGTAAGCTCTGAACACTAAAAAAATTCAAGCATAAGTCAGACATATATACAAAACGCTTTCAGGTAAGTTTAGAATAATATAAATAGATTGGCACATTATTCTTCCTGCAGCATATACAAGGAACTAACAGAAACCTTTTTAAGTAAAAAAACAACATGACATGATTCAACGAATTCATTTGTTCCGATCAGCTGGACATCCCCACTCCACGGAATTTTACAATTAAAAAAAATTACAACTACTATCCCTCTCGCAGCCAATCAGCGTCGAGGGGGCGTGGCCGTTTACAACAGAGTATTAGCTCACGGTCCAAAGCAAGCCAACCTCGCAAGCTCCTGCAAAAGGTCGGTCTCTGAATTCAGCGCAAGCTTACGGTCGCTAGCCCTTTCAAGAGCGAAGCAGTAGCTACACCAAATATCTACGAAGTTCTAATAACCATGAGCTTCGCAAGAATCACCACTAGCATACACAAGCCACCGACACCGTCTCTAGTCAGCGCTGCGCGTTTGTACTGTAATTTGTACTATAATAAAATTAATATTATTCGCATTATTTAATAAATAATCCTGTGAATAAATTTATTAAAATAATGAATAAAAATTTATTCGAATAACATACGTATAAATTTATTTCAATAAATAGTTCTACGTTGGAATAATACTTATTCAAATTAATCTTAATATTAATGTCAGAATAATGTTTTCTTTGAATGTATCGATTGCTAAATTTATATTGTTATTCAAACAATTCGGTAATTGTTTAAATAATTTGATCGAATAATCCGCTATTTATTGGAATAATTGAAAAATATGATGATGATAAATTGCTTCGAATAGCTCGCTTCTCATTCAAATAGTCTGATAGTTATTCAAATAACTTAACAGTTATTCAAATAATTTAATTGTTATTCGAATAATATGATAGTTATTACAAAAATTCGATAGGTAACTAAATAATTCGAGATTAATTCGAATAATTACATTTGTATAACTCGCTTCGAAGTCAAACGAATCAATAATTCGTCGAATTAGCATATTCAAATTAATATTATTCGCATTATGTAGTTAATAATTATGTGATAATTTTTTTAGAATAAGGAATAAAAATGTAATCATAATTAATATAAAAGTACTTGTTCGTTTGAACAATACTTATACAAATAAATCTTAATATTAATGTCAGAACAATATTTCATTTGAATAAATGGATTGTTAAGTTGTTATTCGAATAATTCGATATTTGTTCAAATAATTCGATCGAATAGGTCGTTATTTATTAAATTAATTTAATCGAATAATTCGCTTCTTTTTCAAATAGATAGTTGTTCGAATATGTCGATAGTTATTCAAATAAATCGATCGTTACCGAATAATCTGATAAATGTTCCAATAATGCGATAGTTATTCACATAATATCTTTGAAATAACTCGCTTCTTATTCAATTAATTCGATAGTTATTCAAATAACTAGATAGTTAGTCAAATAATTTGATAAGTATTTTAATATTTTCATAGTTATTCACATAATTCAATAGTTATTGGTATAATCTAATGGTTACACATATTATTCGAAATTTGTATAACTAATTTGATATTAATTCGAACAATTATATTTGAATAATTCGCTTCTCGTTCAAATAAATCGATAGTTTGAGTAATACGTCGAATAAGCATATTAAAAAAATTATTATCGCATTATCTAATAAATAATTATGCGAATAAATTTAATAGAACATTAAATAAAAAAATATTCAAATAACATACGGATACATTTGTTGCAATAACTACTTCTTTGTTTGAATAATATTTATTCGACTAAATCCTAATATTAATGTAAAAATATTATTTTATTTAAATAAACCGATTGATAAATTGTTGTGTTATTCGAATAATTCGATACTTATTCAAATAATCCGATCAAATAGTTCAATATTTATTGGAATAATTTGAGTATACTAGTTCGCTTTTTATTCGAATAGTTTGCTCGTTATTCGATAACTATTCCAATAATTCGATCGTTATTCGAAAAATCTAACAGTTATTTCAATAATTAGATAGATATTCTAATAATGTAATAGTTATTCGAATATTTCAATATTTAATCGAATAAGTCGCTTCTTGTGCGAATAATTTGAAAGTTATTCGAATAACTCGATAGTTATTCAAATAATTCGATAATTATTCAAATAATTTAGTAGTTATTCGAATAGTTCGGATTAGTTCGAACAATTACATTTGAATAGCTCGCTTCTTATTGGAATAAATATATACAAGGGACTATTAGAAAATTCTCGAGTAGAAATTAAAATATATTACAACAATTGTGCAATTTCATCGGTTACTTTAATTTCCTCTCAACGTACAAGGAACTTTTAAAAACCTTAACTAAAAATAAATTGTATGGGAAGGATACGAAGAGTGTTGAGAAGTTTTAGGTTACAAAAATACAGTGTTGTACCAGTGTTTAGAACACCTTTTGTGAAATGTCTGAAAAAACTGAAAAGTGAGAAGTTTTTCAAAATTTTTTTTTGAAGATACGCCTACTTTTAACATATACAAGGAAGCATCAGAAAGTATCCAAGGAAAAATTGAAAATATTGAGTATCATCAGCAAATGTAGTATTTTCCACAACTCATTCTTGATTTAAATGATAAAAAAAACACATTTTGGAATTAATCTAGTAAAATGAAATATTTGAATGTACGAAAAACATTCAAAAAAATTATAATTTTGAATTAGTTCGAAAATTCAAATAAAATATAGCTGAATGTCGTTCATATTTTATCTATTTAGTTGCCGAATGTTGTCGTGGGCGAAACCGTTATCCATCCACGCGTCCTCGGTAACAAATATTACAACAGTATTATATTATGTAAAAGAGACACAAACAGAAGGATATATTTACAAATCCTATAAAAATGCCAAGAAATGCGGTGATAAATGTAAAACTGCAAAGCCCAGCACAGCAAATTATTATCCATCAAACGCATTCAACATCTCAATTTATTTCCAATGAATTGATGACAACTGTCGTCAAAGATCCTGAAATCCTGCTTAAATTTCATGCTCGATCTCTCTCCTTATTAAACCGCATAACGGTTCAAAAAACGGGACGAGAAATGGCGTACGCGTAAAGGAAAATATGAAGACGTCTGGGGTTGCCTTCAACTGATATAACAAATGGTGCTGCTAAAATCACATGCAAAACGGTTAAAAGACATTCTACTCTTCATGCATACGTATTATTTCTTAGCGACTCGGGGAACAATTAGCGAAAACCAGTATTGTAATGCGCGGGAGTTTAAGTTCCGAATTATAATTCATCTTGTGTACAAAATTTGCTTTCTGGCAAGTTTTTTTAAATGTCGCCAGATAATCATCAAGATACAGAGAATGTTATCTGATGATAAATGTGACTCCTTAACATCTTGTAAACTCGAGAAATTAAATTTTTTGAAAAATTATAGCCGGTCGCAGCTGTAGACTAAACTACCGACAGAAAAATATTTCATCTGAGTAAACATCTAACTCGCAATTTTTCACCGTTTGTTATGTTCCTGCGGCAAGTCAGAAAATCAGAAATTACTACAATCTTCGCAAATAGAGTTGTTTATTGTGGTGTTTTGCTGAAGAAAAAGTTGCGCTAAGAAGAGAACTACCGGTTTTAACACACCGGCATCAGCAAAACGCCATGTACTTGTCTGTCGCTACCAGTTTTAATCTGAATCTGCAGTAGCTGCTGTTAGATGCGGGTAAAGCTGTCATTTATATACATTCTGTCATTTACACGAAAGCAGGTGACGTAGAATAGTAGTTTTGTTTACTGATGTCTATTTACACATATGTATATTAAGCATACGTGAATGGAAAACTCAATTTATTGTACTTCACTCGGAGCATGTTAATTAGAATGGAGATACTTGAAAGAATTCTGTTGGAATATTAGGTAAAGAAATGAAAGAACAAACTTTAGATTTACTCAATCTCCGAAATGGGATCAGACGCACGTAAAAGTTGTAAGAACAAAATCGGACACTTATCACGCTGTATACCATTTAACCATTGTTAAACTGATCAGCATTACTTTGCTCACTAGTCGGGTGCTTCTCCTCCAAAACTACTAACGGCACAAGGAATCAAATGGAAGCGGAATTATAACTCTTTCAATTTACCAGGTCGAAGAATCTCAGTAACAACGCCTAGTTACTGGATTTCAAGAAAACAGCTAGCTGTATCGACGTACTTAATCAATTCTCAACAGAAACACCAATAATAATAACATATGTATAAATAACAAATCATCAAAAGTAGTTACAACATTACTACTTTATATTTACCACCACTTTTACACAGGTATCAACAGATTATCGGTAAGCAATCAAATACAATAAATACAATCCTGTCATTGACATATTGGAATAATCCCCAATCTACGATTCTTAATTACTGACAGACCTACCGTCACGCTTTACAATTTTCAACACCTTCATGGACCTGAAGTAACTTTTGACATGTTCTCCATTAATTAGGTTAATGGCGCCTTTTCGAATGTAAGTAAGTTTTAATTAATCTATTGCAAACGCGGGATTTCGACCACACCGAGGTATATGGTCTTTCAATTTAACAGATCAAGAAACATTAAGTACTCTTTTCCTAGTTATTAAGTTCCAAGAAAATATCTAGCTGTACTAACGGGTTTAATCAATTCTAACAAGAACCGGAAGGACAATAATAATAACAAGTCAAAAGTTTCATAAATACTAAATCATTATATCATAGTCACATCTTTACACAGCTACAGACTACAAATACAACTTTGTCATTTGCATACTGGCAACCGTTTTAATTTTAAAACAATCAAAATCTTAGATTCATTTTTAATTAATTACGTCTTATATCATCTTAAGCATCTCGCCGCACACCTACTTCGTCTTCTGCATTTCCCCTAATCAATAAAACGTAAAAAGAAGGAAAAAAGAATAGAAGGAAAAAGTGTAAAATAAACAAAACAATTATAATACAAATAAAAAACTGTAAAACGAGAAAACATAATAATAATTTAAGGAAGATATCTATTAGGAAATGAACCAAATCAAACAGAAACAAAGAAAACCATAAGAAAGACAAAGAAAATTAACAACAAAAAAAAACGAGAAGTAAAAAAGAAAGCAAAAAAGAAGACGACGAAATAGATACAGAAAGGCAAAATAAAAACCCAAAAAGAAACGTTTAAAAACAGAAAAATGAAGAAATCTATTCCCAAAATTCCTAAAAAGTTTTTCCATACTACACTTTCTAAGTAGTATGTCCGCTTTTCTTGTTAATTGAGTCCAAGGAGAACCAAGGTGAGTGATTTCACACGCAGAAGGATGCTTGCTAGCTTCCGGGAAGAGGTCCAATTATCTAAACGATATTGCGTGGCAACTCTAATCGACGCTGTAAATTTGGGTGCGCCCAAGTCACTACGATTAGAAGTTAAGTCTGACATGCATAAATTACGTGCCAATATGGATTTTGAAAACTGAGTTACCTTATGGGAGACCCAACAGGTTGTAAATTTGTCTTGGCGATGTACTGGGTGGTTGGAGGCCATTGATAGGCAGGTGAATGTAATATTTAGGAAGGAGTGGCGTGTCCGCTGGCAGCAGAAACCTCAGCCATGGGAATGTCGTCGCGCTTCACCTGCTCATGCCCATGATCAAAGTGTTGACACAGAAGGCTCATAATCTCGACATTGAACAAGGTACCGGTCAATATGATCATACCGGCTACCAATCTATTTGGGCGGTGCGTAGTAGACCAGTACTGCGAGACTGTGAGTAGCTTTCAATGCTGTTTCCAAAAGGCGGACCAGTGACTTTGTTTGGCACCAAGAGGGCCAGAGTATCTCTGTGCGATCTGCAGAATCAGAATCAGTATAAATGTAGATAGTCTGCCTTTACCAGTGTGTGTCGGGTTCGCAGCCTGGTTTTCTACTATAGTAATTTGTTTTTATCTCATTTTGGGCAAGCGCGCTGATGGAGCGTACCATAACCCGTTGCCAATAATGGTCGTGGCAGATTAAACTATAACCAATTTTTTTCTAATATAAGTAATTTACTGACTGACCAGGATAAGTAATTACAATTAAACACATGAGTGTGAATGACATTGAATGAATGTGCATGAAGGGTCGCATAAGCTTAAGGGGCGTAGCGGTCTAAAGGCCAAAAGGCCCCACTACCTCCTATTACACAAGCGAAAAGCCTACCCGGAGTGAAAGTCCTCGACACCTTCGGGTATAAGAGGTGAAAGATTAAACAAACAAACGTAAGTAATTTGCCAAGTATTGACAACACTAGTTTAGCTAGCGCAAGGTGGGGGTGGGTGGAGTTTAATTGTTACGTGATAGAACAACGAGTGGGGGAACGAATAATGGTGGGGAGGAGTTGCATAGATTTCTCTACGTATTTTATGGTCATTTCCTACTTGCCATGATGCCATGAATAATTGTTTGTTTTGATAGTGTAATAAACAATAAGACCCGTTCCTTTAGAATTTCGAAAATATCTTACGTAAAAAAAATTTTTCCAATTGCAACAAACCAATCGTTTTGATCTTTAACCTTCAACTGTGAGAAAGATAATCAAGTCTTTATCTGTAAATAAATTATGGCAGAGTTAATGAACAACAAATTAAAACGCAAAAACAATTTGTAATACACGAATGATTTGCAGTTCTACTGTCAACTGCACGACGTTGCGTATTAATAAAGGAACTTATTAAACGAGACACGTTAAAGAAAATTTAATTGGGCGCCGTACAAAAAACAACGTTTATGAGTATATAAATGTCGCTTGTTTTATCACTACCAATATAACTGCTAATTAGAGCCGAAATCAAGCAAGTCGAGATCGCAATATTCGATTAGAGGGACCAGATTCAGTTAGGCCAATTAAAAGCGGGGCAGATGTGGCAGATGGTGCCATTATTACCAATATGGGGCATTCCCGTATACGCACCGGAATAAAGAATGCCCTGATAGGTGTTCAGTCTGACGCAAGTAATTTATGTTAACACATTAAAAGTTGTACGTATTTGATGATCTATGGGTTCAAACTCCTATATCAGTTAAGCTAACTGCGGGCAGGCCTATTCCTAAAACAATACAACAGCTTTATAATCAAAATTTATGTGCTGTGTAGAAGAACTCGTCGCTTATTAGATTAGAAGTGTAAGGTCACGATTATTATTATTATTATTACTGTTTGGAAATTTTTAATTTTAGACACCTTCGCTCCTTTTCAAAACTTGTTTTATTTTAATTGCCATTGTGAATTTATCACTGCAAACACCTACTGGAAACTGTCCAAAAACAATCTTTTAACAACCGGATGAGAGGAAGATAACCCCAATTACTGAAATGGCAAACTTATCTAAAACTTAAAAAAATTATTCTGGTCTGATACGATGTTACTGATGAGAAAAAATTTCTTTGACAGAAGGAAATTTCTATTAAAACAAAGGGCTTAAACGCTTTATAGTTTCCCTTCAAGCTAAGGGAATTATCTCACCACCTCCTTCTTCATATCTGGTCACAGTGTTGCCAGATGAACTTTAACACTATTCGGTAAATTCTTTGCAAACAACTCGGGAGGCATCGTTTCGCTTTAGAAACTAACAATATTCAATTTCATTTTGGATCGTGTACTACGAAATAACCCACCTCTGCCGAATGTAAAATGGATGATCTGATTCATATGCATATACAAGCAAGTTTATATTTAATTCAATAAGAGAACATTTACTAGAAAAACGAATCTTAAGCCAGGAAGTAAATATACAGAATCAGAGCAAGAAACAAGGCAGTGATTCATAACCAGGGATGTTAACTGATGTCTACTTGGAGAGAGCGCACCGCAACTCTTACTTGTTACATTTTACAATAATTAAATGCTACATGCGGCAATAGAAGAGTACAATCGTAAAACATACAAATTGGAAGATGCGTTAATTCTGCGGGAGATCCTTAGTTGCTTCAAAAAGTCGGTAGATCTCCGACAATTCGGCAGATCTGGCAACACTGCCTGGGCACCGGATATTAGCAGATAACACAAAGCGCGGTTGCCATTTAAAGTGTTATATTCTTGTATTTTCATGGCGTAGCACAGCGGGTCAAAGTATCGGAAAAGTTGACCAAAACTATAAACTTCGTTCAAGGGTACTTTTACTGTATTTTTAGACACTATGAAATTTTTAAAAGATTTTGAGGAAAAAATTTGAGGATATATAATTAAATTCATTTATTAATCTGAATCTGCATTGTCTTTAGACGTGTTCGAAGTAGACATATCTGAGCTTTCTTCTTGGACCTATTCTTTTTCTTCTTGTGCCGCTAACAACTGTAGAGAGAATCACTAGAAAGTGCTTGCCGTTTTCTCCAAAGTGAATTTCTTTAACTGGTAATGAGGGGATCAGACGAAACTAGCAACAAACAATGCAAGAGATCTTCATTAGTGATCTGTTTTGATGGTATTCTCGTGTGGCTTTTTATTTCTTTATTTCTTGATTCATGTGGCTCTTCGTACATTTACATCATTGGAAGAACCAGCAGTTCTACTACTACCATTATCAGAAATTAAAAAACTTAGTAATCTTCTAGGGGATTCCCCGTATCTTTTATTCTTTTGACGCCATGTAGATTAGTAATAAAAAAAAACTGAAAAATTATACGCTGGCTATGTACAGACTGCTTGTGTGCATGGGAAGTTTCCTTGCCCTGTTTGCCCCCTCGTACAACGTCCATAGCGTAGCACCATATCGTTCGCTATTTTTTAGGCACAAGTAAAATGGTACTGAAAAAATATACACTGGCTATGTACAGACTGCTTGTGTGCATAGGAAATTCTCTTGCCCTGTTTGTCCCCTCGTACAACGCCCATGGTGTAGCACTATATCATTCACTATTTTTTAGGCACAAGTAAAACCGTACTAAAAACATATGCTGGCTATGTACAGACTGCTTGTGTGCATAGGAAGTTTCTTTGTCCGGTTTGTCTCTTCGTGCAACGCCCATGGCGTAGCACCATATCGTTCACTATTTTTAGGCACAAGTAAATAGGTACTGAAAAACTATACGCTGGTTATGTACAGACTGCTTGTGTGCATGGAAAATTCCTTAGCCCCCCGTGGAACGCTCTCATGGTGTAGCGCCATATCATTCAGTATTTTTAGGCACAGCATTACACAAATCATAAGGGCAGACATATCGCAATAACTGCCATTGTAAAATCATTACCAAATAATCTTTCTGCACATCTCATCCAGTTTAACCCAAGCACTGCAACGAAAAAAAAAACAGTTTTGATTGAGTCTGGTACTGGTGTTGCTACAAATATTTTCTCGAATAATGGGAATTTCTATAAATGCAACAGCCAAAGATAACAACCCTTCTTCTTTTTCTTCTTCCAGTGTCTTCTCGTACTGGAGGGTTGGAAATCAACCTAGCAATTTAAATCTTAGAGACAGCAGCCCGGAATAGAAATGCGGTCGACTTGCCATACGAAATTCGTAAATGCCTTAACTATAATCTTCCCTGCATTGCTGGTTGCATAAGTTTAATGTCATTCGGATGATTGCCATTGGAATGAATTTATTAATCAAACCGTACATACGAATAAAATCATACAGTTGTGTTCATGTGGTAAAAAGTAGCAGAATAGTCTACTTAACGAGTTCTCGTTCTCATCGTCTTTGCTTTGAGCCACTCGATAAAAACAGGCTAAACCTTCGGCTTTGAACAGTTCGAAAGCTTCGAATTTCGATGCAGTAGTGCACCACTACTTGTGGTGTTTGCTCGGCGAAGAACGCCCCTTATTATTCATTAGGATTCCGCGAATTCTGGCTAATGTAACGGATACCACTTCAACGTCCACTTTCGAAGCAAACAAAGTCAAAAATATTAAAATCATGATATTATTCGAGTGATTTTTCGTAATTTCTCGAGATATGCCGATAATCGAACGGTACGACTATTTTCATTCGAAATATCCAATGAGTAACTTTAACCTCGCCACCCCAACAGATCTACCAAGACAATTAAAAATAACCTTACTATAGCTATAGGCCGTATAGGAAGGTACAAGAAACTAATGTTGATTTTGTGGGAAGTGGGAACGGGGTGGGGAGATTGCTTATTGCTTACACTAACATTTAACTATTTGAAAAAAAAAACATCGAAGTGTTATGCTGAATCTGTAATCGCCAAAAATGCATGTGAATTAACTCCCCCCCCCCCCATTTTTTCTCGCTACTGTTTTTGAAAAGTTTCAGTGAAGTCGCTTTTTGTCACTAAAATGAATCTAGACCGTGAAACTAAATAAAAATGGACATATAAGTAGTTTTACAAGCATTAACCCTTCGGTAAATGGGGCTGCCCTCCCCTCCCCAAAAAACAGGGGTTGAGAAGCAAAAATTAAGATGAAAAGTTTAGTATAGTTCTACATTCATTCACCCTTCGGGAAATGGTGTGGATTATTTCTAAAGGAAGAAGGTTAAGGAGGGTTGCTGAAATAAGGCATTAGATTATGTCAAAAAAGGCAACGAAATTAGATTATACGATGCTCCATTAACCGAATGCAGCAAGCGAGAAATGTGTGTCATTGATCTCCCCCGTCTTGTGTAAAATTGTAGTTGAGATTACTTCAATTTTAAATATTTTGGTCTAATGTATAGTTGCTATGTTACTGACAACTTTGGTAATGTTTATCGATTGAGCATTAAATGCTTTACCTGTTTGGCCAATATATGCGCTTGTACAATCATGTCAATTAATTTTGTACACACCGCATTGTTCTAAGTAAAATTTTTGGTTGTTTTGTTTGTGTATTTTAGCCAAATCTACGTTTTCTAGTTGACTGTACGTTATGTACAGTACATGAAGGAATCAAGAGGACAAATGGGCTTTCCTGCAGCAGAACTTTTTCGCTTTACTAATCGTATTCTCTCTTCCCCAGACAGAAATTAATGTGTAAGTTGCCGCTGTTGCATTCTTTGGAGTAAAGTGCATGTTTAAAGCCTCGGTAGCAAAAGTACGTGCACATTACTATATTCTGAAGTTAATGTGGTTATTACAGGCATCATGTGGTCCTAATAAGGCATTCAGAATTCAATAAGCCGACGGGAAACATACCATTAACTTTCCTATTCTGTTATAAATTTGCCGATAAATAAACGAAACTTACTCTATTTATCTCTTCATGTGCTATAGGAAGCTGTAAAAGTTCAAAAATCCGGCAAATATGTAGTTACGTCCTGTGCCGGCCCCGGCACCGGATACCACACCGTTGCCGTTGAATAACTTGCTCGGTTACATAACGAGTTTCTAACGACTTCGCTTCGACCGAATATCGGCCAAAAATCCACTTTTCATACAGCTCCTAAACTTCACCATCAAAATTTATTACGAATAAATGATTAACATTAATTTTATTTGTGCTTAATGGATTACTATTAGTTTCGTATAAAAACATATGTACGTTTAACGTTAGTTTATTTCATTATTTATTCTTATTTTCTGTTTGCGTCCGTGTATGTAATTATTTTGATGGAAGAGACGCGTCCCGAAGAGCCGAATCGAGAATTCAAATGAGGATGCTTTTTATTAAAAGTCGCGCCACGACACCGATGGTATTTTACACAACACCAAACCATAAAGTATGTGATCAGAATTCAATTTAATGCAATTATTCTAATAGATGCTTCTGACAGGTGCAAATAAAAAAGTGTTAATAATTTGGGGGCTTCGGAATCACGTACGCTTATTCAGCCACTTTTGATTTTTATCAGATGTTGTTGTATAATCGCGAAACATTAAAACCAAAAAACTATCATTATTGATCAATAACTTGACAGATTCGTTTTTTTTTAAATTTTCAAATAAATATCTAACTGTGAAATTGAGAAACGTAAATTTGAAGAGGATTTGCAAACGTTATAATCAATAAATTAATTAAGTATGTCAACTTATTGCAATTCTCACCGTAAATCAGACCCATGAAACAAAAATTGTCGTACCACCATACCATAGGACGCATCGTCACGGTTTAATAAATATGTTCTTGGACGATGTAATATTTATGATAATGTAGTAATAGATCCTAATGGCCTAATTAGTAGTTAACAGGAAGGATTAATGTGCAGTAGTCGTGGGGGGAATATTACATTCGCACGGTCCACATTTCTGCTTGCGCGCCTTCAGTTTATTTAGAGTAATATAACAGTCCTTAATTAAGCAGCTCTTATTGTATAACAATGTAGTAATGTGCGACCTTTGCATAGCGGTTGTTTAAGGTCGACTCTTTCCCGGAATTCTAATTTTGCTTGCCTGAATTTATATAGGATGCGGTTTTACCAGCGTCTCTGCAGTAAAGGTGAAAGTTTGAACCTAAATTAAACGAGAGATGGGTCGTTGAATTCGAGAAAGATTGCACGGGAAATAATATAGAGTGAAACACAAAAATTATACTTTGTATGGTAAAACAAAGTCTTTACGTTGTTACATTATACAGGGTGTTAATGAATTGTAGGGACAAACTTCTAGAGCTTGCAAAACACAACAAAGCAAACAACTTTTGTTAATAAATGTGTGGTCAAAAGTGTTTCCTTTCAGGAATAGAGCTTCTCAAAGATTCTTTAAAAAGCGCCTAAATGTAGGCAACTCAATTTACTACCTACTATTTGTTTCCATAACGACGGAAATTAAAACAGGATAAATAAAGCCCTCTTTCCCACTTTTCAAATCCAAATTAAATTTAAAATAAATTAATTAACAAAATGTTTAAAACTAAGCAATAGAAAAAAAACAAAATTATAAAGCAAAAATCAACAATTTGAAAAATTTACAATAACTAATTCAAAAATGTTCAAGAAAAGTAAAAAAATATCACAAAAATATCGAACTGTGTCAAAATTGACGTTATTTGAATGCATGTTCAAAATTCCGTGTGGCCTGTGCAAAATAATTGAAAATGCAATTTGGGTTGCCTATTTTCAGGTACTTCTTAAAGAATCTTTAATAGGCTCTAATTTCTAAAGGAACTTTTTTTGTCAACACATTTATTAACAAAAGTTGTTTGCTTTGTTGTGTTTTGCAAACCCTAGAAGTTTGTCCCTACAATTCATTAACACCCTGTACATGCTAGCATAATCATGCAGTACTCCGTTTACACTAGTAACGCCTACAAGGATTAAAGCTGAAGTACTAGTCAGCAGTCAAAAATCTTCAATGCAAAATAATCCATTTTTTTTAATTTTCCATTTACCCTCTCGGTAGGATCATTATGTTATCAACGCATTTTTGACCAATCAGGCTATAGATTGTTAAGAAAATTGTAGTAGCTCTCTTTTTAAATTTCAGAAGTAAGAAGGAGGTCGAAGGAGTCCCACAGCTTTTATTCAGTATCTCTTTCATACAGCATGTCCCACGATTAGTGCGAAAACAAAATTTTATCGCTTTTCAAAAACTATACAATTCTGAAATAATAAGCGAACAGATGCTAACATTTACAAATAGGAACAACCTAAGACGCGTTTCGTCCTTAGTAGGACTCTGCAGTTAGGTATAGTTCATATTTGTAAATGCAAGCATCAAAAGCACGTAAGTGGTTCCAACAATAACGGTGATAGATGTCCCTAGAGACATCTATAAAACGTACGGCGAGGTATGAAGTAGCAAAGCTACAATCGGCGCAAGAAAGGCGGGACCCGATTAAGTTGGTATCAAACCTTCAGGTGGCCTCTGAGTTCAAAAATACGAACAGTATCGTAATAAATCAAAATAATAAGCGAAGAGATGCTAAAACTTACAAATAGAAACAACCTAAGACGCGTTTCGTCTTTAGTAAGACTCCTCTCAGTTGGGTGTAAATGCAATCATCAAAAGCACTTGAATTGTGCCAACAACAACAATAACGGTGATAGATGTCTCTAGAGACATCTATATAGACCGACTTGGCCGAGTCCCGCCATTTTTGCGTGAATTGTAGCATTGTTATTTCATACCTAGCAGTAAATTATATAGATGTCTCTGGTCACCGTTGTTATAAAATTTTGCTTAATCTGAAACCAATTTTGTTACTACAGCGAATACTGGAAATTTGAGCACAGGATATGAGAGAAGAACTTAAAGCATATCGAAAATTTTTTTACCGAACTCTCTAGCTTCAAAGTGGCGAACGAACCGATTTTTTGAAAACCTCGACTTTAACGGCCGTTTACTTGAAAAGTAGTGTTGTCTGATCGGGATGAACTACAACTTTTTTGCAAGATTTTTCTAAATCTGAAAACGAAATCTGCTATAAGACCTAAAAGAAAATACAACAGTTTCTAATTTTGAAATTTCGGCCGCTACAATGTTTTTTAACAGTCATTTTAGTGCCGTATTACCTAAAAAACGAGTTAGCGTATCAGGATCAAATTTTATATCATAATAGCTCTACAAAGAAACAATATGTGTACAAAAATTTTGAAAAAGTGAAAAACTGCGAAACGAGAAAAATTTTTTAAAATTTTGTACAATATTAAAAAAAATATTGCCCAACCGAATTTTTTAAATTTTGTAAATTAATAGAGCTATTGATGAGCTACAATTTAGTTTTTGTCTTAGTCCGCTGATTTTGCTGTAACGCCTTCTATGGTATTTCAAAATCGACAGTTCTTCTCCTTTAGCTAATAAACGGAGACTGACTAAAACTTTCTCTTCAGGGTAAATTGCTCATAAGTGATAGTAGAATCAAGTTTACAGCTTAATTTATAGGAGGGTTGATTTTTCCCACCCACCTAATTTTCGACGGATGAGTTTTTCCTTCTCATTTAGTTTCTTTTAATTCCAAGAAAACTTTTGCCGAAACTTAAAAAACTTAATGTTTTCACACATTTTCGGTCTCTAAACACAATAAAATTGTATTTTGAGCGCACTTGGAAGAACTGATTTAAAAAAATCGTTTTTTGTAAGGTACCTGCAGTGTTGCAGTGGTTTGTTTCTCATAGCCATTGCAATTTTGTAATATTATTTCTGTGCCAGTATGCGTCAGGATCAAAGATAATAAACTTTTTCACGCATATAGGCATACTTGTATTTATTTATAAGTTCGAGCTTTACTTCGTTGAAGTTCATTTTAATTTATTGTAAATAAAACAATTCTTCTTCAACAGGTTTAACTTGTTGAAGTTAAAAATTGTTTTATTCACAATAAATACTTGTATTTGTATTGCATTTACAAATATAGAAAGTGAATTTTCAAAACTAACCAAAATATTGGCTTAGGGAATGATTTCTGAACCACCCTATACACCCTTTTCTTTATGAATTGTTTTTTGTGGCAACCCTGTATGTACGTTTAAAGTACTTTAAATATTGCGTTTAATCTTTGGTTTTTTTCAAATAAACTAAATTTTTTTTGGCTTTTTTTATAATTTTATTATTAGAATTTTGCAGAAACAAGTTGTCTTCATCATCTGTAATGGTATACCTAATACAGTCTTATCAGCTTTGCTTACATTCGGCAGCTTTTTTCATTAGGATATATTTGTTATGATTTTATATTCTTATAGAAACACAAATTTTTAGAATAGGTTAATATGAATTGTTACTTTTTGTTTCGTTCCTGCTTTTCTAGATTAGGGATTGTTACTGTGTGTTTTATATACAAAAAAACCAGGATCAAATAAAAAAATAAAGAATAATATTAGTTTCTTTTTCTGTGGCCACCCTGTATGTATCTTTCAGATGTTTTCTGAATATCATTTACAATTACTGTGAAATGATTTGCGTTCTTTAAATTTAAAAACTAAAATCAAAAATCAAAATAGTAGGAATACACATTTCCCTAAACATTTATGTTTTTTGTGGACACCCTGTACATATACATGATGCATCAAATTGCGTGTTAACTATGAGGATCTCCCTTATTTAAAGAGATACAACGATGGTTAAATTAGTGAAAAATTGTGGAATTTTATGCCCATTAATAATCTGAAAAGATATTAGACCTATCTTGCTTACTTTCTAAAAGAACTGGAAGAAACTGAAATTTTGAATTTTTTGTTTTCGGCTATAACTCATTTATCATTTATGTTACATATTTCTAGTTATGTATTATTAGGACACTTTTTTATGCTAAATCTAAATCTTCAATCAGATTTGGTATAACTGTTACCATTGCTCATTTTCGACTGTCAACTGTTTTTTTTTCTTATAATCGGAGTTTAAACTTTCGTAATATTTGAATAGAGTTTTTAATTCTGATTTCAACGATGTGTCACACTTCGCATTTTGTTTAAGTTTTGAGCATTTTATTACAGAAAATAAAAATTTCATAAGAGTACCATGGAAAGACCACGTCATTTAATTTATTTAAAAAAAAAATTGTAGGCCATAAACTGATGGAAGTAAAACAAAACACTACTATTATTTGTGTCATTCATTTGTTTCTGTAAAAAATAACTTAACCTGCTGCCGACGCTCAAAACAAAGTTTCCTGAAGTTTTCGCATACTTAATGTATCTAAGCGTAAAAGTAAACAAAAAAAGTGTTTTGTTTTACTTCCATCAGTTTATGGCCTACTAGAATTTTTACAAAATATATTAAATGACGTGTTTTTTCCATGGCACTCTTATGAATTTTAATTTTCTGTAATAAAATGCTCAAAACTTAAACAAAATGGGAAGTGTCACACATGGTTGGAGTTAGAATTTAAAACTATTCAAGTTTAAAGTGCCGACCATAAAAAAAAATAAGTTGACAGTCGAAAATGAGCAATGGTAACAGTTATACAAAATCTGATTAAAAATTTAGATTTAGCATGAAAACGTGTTCTAATAATGCGTTTAGAAATATGTAATATAAATGACAAATGAGTTATAGCCGAAAACAAAAAATTAGAAATTTCAGTTTTTTTTTAGTTTATTCAGAAACTAAGCAAGATAGCTCCAATTTGTTTTCATATTATTAGTGGGCATAAAATTCCACAACTTTTCTCTCAGTTTACCATCGTCGTATCTATTCAAATAAGCGAGATCCCCATAGTTAACACCCAGTTTGATACATCCTGTATTTCTTAGATATTTTGTAGATTGCTTACAATCTATTAAGCGTGTTTTGTATTGAGTTATTAATTTTTCGATTTTCGTTTAATTATTAATAGAATTTTCTGAAAGTAAGCTTTAAACTTTAGTATAGATTAACTATCAGAATATCGTCATTTTTTTATTACAAGTGAAAAGTTTTGCGTTATATCTATTAAACTGTATAATAAAAGATTCGGATTGAGGTATCTGTGACGAAACTAGTAGTGTTCTAAAAGAATTTTATCCTCATATCTAGGAATTTTAAGAGAACACAGTGGTAAAACAGTAACCACAGGTTGTAAACAAACCGAGCAATAATCAGGACAGTAGTTAAGAAATTGTTCACAACGATTAAGCAGCGTGGATATGAAATAACAATGGCATTCCTGTGTCTTATTACGTTATACGTTCTGAATATGTAATTTTATAGATCGTAATCTGTGAAAATTGTGGGATTGTATGGGGCCCCGATTGTGCCGTTGTGACTTCACATTATGATATTATTAGCAAGGAATGCCAAAAGCTTTCGTATTATTCAAATTAGTTGGCCGAAATAATACCCTGCTGAGTGCCAAATGACGGTATAAACTTGTGCTTATATAAATATTACACATTAGCGAACAGATTTATGACGTTTATGATAAACGCGTACACGAAAATGGGAGAACGCAAAAAAGCGTGTGCCTGTGCGTAAATACGTGCCTCAAATTTTAATAACTTCCGACCACCTTTTCATTATATTTCCGAAAAAGCCAGCAATTACATTGCGAAAAGTTAAACCTTTATGCATTAACGAAACAACCATTCGTGCACATCAGAAAATGGCGGCCTATAAAAAGAACATTTTGGTTACGATTTTCCTGCTTGTCAAATTTTAACAGCCATAAAAATATAACAACTCTGAAATGATAATAAAACCAATAAACTTCTTCCTGCATGAGACAAAATGGCGTCCTCCCACACTTCTCTCGTCCTCTTTTGGCTCAGATTCTATGAATATGAATTAAATTAACGTGCGTTACCGTTTTCTTTAACAAACAACAAAACACATCATAAATAACGTACGTTTGGCAGTTTCCGTGGTTGGGCCCCGAGGAATCAAAAAGTCCTTTTGAATTCATCTCTAAATCGGATTAATTTAAAAGCGTTTCTTTTGCGAATGACATACAGTGTGGGCTGACTTAATGGACCCGCTTTTACGATACGGGTTTTGTCATTTTCACTCTTATACTTCTGACTACAAAGGGTTATAATTGCTTCAAAACCAAATTGTTCGTTAAAAATTACATGACTTATCTAGAACTTTGTGGTAGGTACGGCAAGTACAGTTCGAAAACTCTCAGTTTATTTTAAAAATCAAACTTCAAGAATTGTTCCAACAAACTTATTTTTCGACATAAAAAAAACAATTTATGACACGGTGTGTGTCGCT
The DNA here is from genome assembly GCA_958336395.1 of Ctenicera cuprea. Lineage (NCBI taxonomy): Eukaryota > Metazoa > Arthropoda > Insecta > Coleoptera > Elateridae > Ctenicera > Ctenicera cuprea. The sequence continues at coordinate 11,109,197 of OY284495.1, read as the reverse complement.
TTTCTATTGTGTGTCTGTTCATTTTTCATACAAAATTCTTTAAGGTGGAAAAATTAAACTGAGATTAAAAAATTGCTAACTGTATTCCCAACTAAAAAGAAAACTATGAGGTTGGTCCGCCAAAAATTAGCTAAAAGAGCCTACCTTTTTCCAGAAATAGAAGATCTGCGAACTAAGCTGGGATTTGTATTCTGTCATAGCACATCAGTCGATTTATTTACATAACGAAAAGCAAAGAGAGGGCTGTTCCTCTTCTCAGGCGGAGAATTTGCGAAATAAGTGCGGATTTGTATTCTACAAGCGTGTTAGCCTTTTTCAAAATTGGAAGAACTAGTACAATTTGTATTCTACGATGAGAAATCAGTCGATTTATTTGCATAAAAAAAAGAGAGAACGGTGTACCTTTCTTCTGAAGCCGAGAACCTGCAAACTAATCTCTGATTCGTATTCTACGACGACAAATCAGTCAATTTATTTACATAAAAAAAGAGAAACAGAAGGCTACGCTTCTTGTCAAGCTTAGATTTTGCGAATTGAATTCGGATTTATATTCTACTATGCACAAAGAGAGGGCTACCCTTCTTCTCAAGCGAAAAATTTAAGAACTAAGTTCGGATTTGTGTTCTACGAGAGGGTCAGCCCTTTTTCAAAATTAGAGAAACTAAAATTTGTATTCTACGATGACAAGCCAGTCGATTTATTTGCATAAAAAAAAGAGAGAGGAGTACCTCTATTCTGAAGCCGAGAATCCGCAAACTAAGCTCGGATTCGTATTCTACGGCGACAAATCAGTTAATTCATTTACATAAAAAGAGAGAAAATCGGAGAATTTGCGATTTAAGTTCGGATTTGTATTCTACAATGAACAAAGAGAGGGCTTCTCAAGCAAAGAATTTGCAAACTAAGTTCGGATTTATATTCTACGAGAGGGCTTGCTCTTTTCAGAATTAGAGGAACTAGAATTTGTATTCTACGATGACAAGTCAGACGATTTATTTTCAAAAAAAAAGAGAGAGAGAGAGAGATACCTCTCTTGTGAAGCCGAGAATCTGCAAACTAAGCTCAGATTCGTATTCTACGACGACAAATCAGTCAATTTATTTACATAAAGAGAGAGAAAGAGAGAGACAGGGCTACCCCCTTTCTCAAGCGGGTAATTTGCGAATTAAGTTCGGATTTGTATTCTACCAAAGGGCTAGCCTTTTTTAAAATTAGAGAAACTAGAATTTGTATTCTACGATGACAAGTCAGTCGATTTATTTGCATAAAAAGAGAGAGAGGGTTACCTCTGTTCTGAAGCCGAGAATCTGCGAACTAAGCTCGTATATGTATTCTACGGCGACAAATCAGTTAATTTATTTACATAAGAAGAGAGAGAATCGTAGAATTTGCGATTTAACTTCGAATTTGTATTCTACAATGAACAAGCAAAGAAGTAAACTAAGTTCGGATTTATATTCTACGAGAGGGCTTGCTCTTTTCAGAATTAGAGGAACTAGAATTTGTATTCTACGATGACAAGTCAGACGATTTATTTTCAGAAAAAAGGGAGAGATGAGTACCTCTCTTGTGAAGCCGAGAATCTGCAAACTAAGCTCAGATTCGTATTCTACAACAACAAATCAGTCAATTTATTTACATAAAACGAGAGAAAGAGAGAGATAGGGCTACCCCCTCTCTCAAGCGGATAATCTGCGAATTAAGTACGGATTTGTATTCTACGAAAGGGCTAGCCTTTTTTAAAATTAGAGAAACTAGAATTCATATTCTACGATGACAAATCAGTCGATTTGTTTCCATAAAAAGAGAGAGATGTATAGTGTATACCTCTCGTGTGAAGCCGAGAATCTGCGAACTAAGCTCGGATTCAGTTTACTAATTTATATAAAATCAGTATCGTTTTTATATATCTCTCTTTCTGGTTATCTGCCCAACCCGTTCCTTTTTTCTAAAATTTTGGAATTTCGGTTAAAGTGGGTTTGGAAGTGTAAAAGGTCTGAGAAAATAACATCTTGCTATCACAATCGTTTGCAAGGTTTACAGTATTATTCTGGTCGGTTACTTGATATTACACCTATAACTACATGAGGTTATGCAAAGGTAACCATGACAACGCGAAGTTCACAACGTTCAATATCATATACTGTTTGATTTAATTTTCGTAAATAACTTCAATTATTTAATTTAAACAATTCTTTTTTTGCACTGTTTTTTATAAAGTTGAGTGATAAAATATTTTAATGAATATTATTACATCTGATCATAAGTTAACGTTGAGAAGAAAGACATGTAATTAAAAATTATTTTAATTTCTAATGACGGTCGATACTACCCCCAGGGCCAGATTGGATCCGCCGCTGTTGCAAAAGTTTTTTTGCCGCTGCAGTGAATATGATTGGTGTTTGATGTTAAATTTAATTAAATGCACAATTTCATGTAATGTAAAATTTAGTTGCATGCATACACGATTTGGAACAAATTGATGAAATTTAACACTCATTTAGTTCTTTCTCTAAAAATTTGTGTATTTGTGGAAAAATCTTCCCGCCGCTCCCGCTAGAATAACCCTAAAGAACTGGATATATTCTTGTATCGGTGCCTTTGAAGCATGTCTAAATCTGTGTCTAAATGTTAAATAATCATAATTTTTCACCTAAACGGAAGTACTAATACCTTCACGTTTGCTTTTATATTTTCATTTTTGCCGCTGCTAGAAGCTGCTTACTCTGCTTAATTGCTAATCCTAACATTCGAGATACTAACCGCCTTTTTGTTAAAGCTAGTCGGTTGTTTATGTTCCATGTTGTAGCGTTTGCTGTAAGCAGCCCGGTAGCTCAGTTAAAAAATGCGTGTACGGCGTTGGACACCGCTGGATTGAAGCCCTACAGAGATCGAATTTTTGAAATTAATTAATAATTATGTTTTATTATGACGTAGGCGCAGCAAAGTGCACACTTTCCGATGGCCGTAGCTTCAACAAGGCGGTTAGTAACCGGAGACATTATTAATAGACTTTTAAGCTTTTTTTTCTTATATCATTAGTATTATATCAAACACAAAATAGAAATATAAAGTTTTAAACGCTTCAAAAATAATAAATTTCTACACGCAAACAATTCTAGTATTTTCATGTAATATTTGAATGCTAGCTTATACAGAGCCTTCATTAATTACTGATACCCACGTGACCACAAAATATAGGCAACCCAACTTACACTGTTGGTAAGCCTTTTATCCAAAAATTCCCAAGCCGTTTGTTAACTTATCAAGGCTTGCTTGTTTACATACATAACCTCACTTTGAGTGTTGACAGTAACACTTACAGGGAATTTTTAGTTACCACGAGTACCAATCCTGAACTGACATCAACATCTAAATCTAAAACTCCCTAAATCACTGCGGACCAAAGGTCACGTGGGTATCAGTAATTAACTAAGGCTCTGTACATGTGTTCAAATAAATAACTTTTGCACATCTTTTATTGGTGGGCCACATGGTATTTTTTTGGGCCCAAGTTCATTTATAGATATTCCAGCTTAGCTTTGCTATGCTGTTTATTCCTCATGGTACAAGTTCGCTAACAATTACCCATTTGTCTACAGGATCGACTTGTATAATTCTATCGTGTTTCTTGTTTTAATAAACGGCTAAAGCAGGAAGGCCACAACTAGCTGTAGTCGAGGCATAAAATCCAAGTTATAGCCAGCGTCGGTCGCCTCATTTAAATGCACAGTGTACCGTTAGCTACTGCATAAAGGCCATAAAAATAATAATCACAACAACGTGTTTCCATTTCACCTTAGTGTATATGTGTTATAGATTTACGCGCCTGTCACCATACACGATAGGATCATTAGTAAAAATGCTTGATGATTCGTTTTAGTGTAACAGACAAAGACGTATCGCGCTTCCTGCCGTATTAATAACCAAAAATGTGATGGTTGTAGCGTGCTTTATCGGAGAAAAATTAACATTAAAACCATACAAATAGGTGTGTTATCATTCCACTCGAGAATAGTAGATAAAGCTGGTTAGAAAATAATATCGAACCTCTTTGTGTGACTCAAGTACTACCTGAAGAACTATTTAAGTGTTTATTTATATTCTGGTGTTAACTCTAAGTATTTCCTGTTGATAAAACTTGCAAAATTAAAGACCATACATTTAAATTATTTTTGTTGGAAGTTTTGTTGGAAAATGTGCGTTAGGATGCATTTTACCCGATTTTTTTTCAATTTTAAGCCCAACCTGGTACGTCGAAAACTAATAGTTTTAAATTTATTATCACTGGTGGAATTAAATAAAACATTAAGCAATAAATAAACTAATTTATTACTCGCGCTAACTCAATTCCAGAGAAATTTTAATTCTTGTGGATTTGACGAATATTTCTACGCTTGTATAAATAATTTATTTCCCCGTTATAAAATTATGTTTAAACTGAAAAGTCTAGCAGCGTAAATGAAAAGATAATATTTATTTCCCAGGCTTGTTAGATGTACTGTTAAAGCTCCGATTTTTTCCCTACAAGTTCAAAGGTTTTATTTTGCCAGGGCTTGTTAGCATTAAACATTTGTACGTAGGTTGACTACTGCGAACTGGCTACGCAAATTTTAAAAATAAATATCTTTGAAACTCCGAATGTCATTATTTTGTACAAATGTTGCCTAACGAATGTTGGTATGGCGAATCAAAGCGGAGTTTTAGCTCGATAATTAAAAGAGTTTCTTTTTGCACAATAAACTCAAGGGAAAGCAAGTGCGCAAATGTTTATTTTTTCGTCGGAATTAAGCACAGAACGCCCCTATTTTCCCATATATACAAAATAACTATACGAGCGAACCAAAAATAAATTTTACCAGCAGAACACGTGGGCTATGCTCCCCGACTTTTTGGCAATTTCGTACCAAGCGCTACGCTTTTCCCCTGAGCCGGTCTCGGGAATCAGAGCTGCTCCCGGAAATAAAATCTCGTAAAAACACTGAAAAAAGGCTGAAAAACAGCATGGGAAAAAGAAAAAAAAACCCTTGTACAATCTCCATGAAAAACATGCAGCCGAAAAATTCCATAGCCACAGAAACAGTTCCTTTAAAAGAAAAGCGGAAAAAATAGCTACACTGTTATACTTAAGAGCACTTTTTCTCATTTCCACGAGAATGCCTTAACCGGAGCTATTTTTCAGACTATGTTTGTCGGCGGGTGTTTTTTCCTTCAATGTTTTTTCCAGCGAATATATTCTTGGACTTTTTTCGTTTACGTTTTCACTGCAAACCGTATAGCCTCCAATAAGCAAAAGCTTTTGTTTTGGTTGAATGTTATTAGTGTAACTGCATTTCGAAGAAGGTAATGTTTGATATGTCTTGTGCTGTTGACAATGTGACTTAGCATCACGAACTGTGGCAGCCTTGAAACGTGAGAGGATTTACCGTGCGTCTATGTTAGGAAAAATTGCATAATGCCCTAAATCTTTGATAATAAGGTTCATATTTTTGTTATTAGTAAAAAATTATTATTATATAAAAAGCACAGTTGCGTAGCTTTAACATCAACTCTTCGCAAGCATTAAATTTCACTTCTATTAACGCATCTCTTTTTTTGGCAAATAAGTGTGCTATTTAAATATTATAACATTTTCTTTTGAAAACTGCTTTTACAGGAAAGACATTATTTGCGCCTCCTGAGTTCTGCACCTAGGGCAAGAGCCCCCGTTGCGATAATAAATGAAAAAATGATACTTTTACTTCAACCAATGCATCTCTTTTTTTACCAATAATTGTTTTTTTATTTTAATATTACAACATATATTTTGAAAAATTACTTTTACCCGGAAGACGTTATTTGCGCCTCCAGAGTTCTGCGCCCAGGACAAGATCCCCGTTGTGATAGAAACGAGAAAAATATTGCTTTTGTTTTTATCAAAATACCTATTTTTTGCCAATAATTGTATTTTATTGTAATACTACAACATTGATTTTGGAAAACTACTTTTACCCGGAAGACGTTATTTGAGCCTTTTGAGTTCTGCACCCAGGACAAGAGCCCCGTTGCGATAGAGACGAAAAAAATGATGCTTTTGCTTTTATCAATATATCTACTTTTTGGCGCCAATAATTGTGTTTTATTTAAATATGACAACATTTATTTTGGAAAACTACTTTTACCCGGAAGACGTATTTTGAGCCTTCAGAGTTCTGTGCCCGGAGCAAGAGCTGCCGTTGCGACACCAGACGATAAAAATGATGCTGTTACTTTTATCAAATTGTCTATATTTTTAGACGAGAAAAATTATGCTTTGACTTTTATCAATATATCTACCATTTGGCTAGTAATTGTTTTTTAGTTAAACATTACAACATTTATTTTGGAAAATTACTTTTACTCGGAAAACGTTACTTGCGCCTTTTGAGTTCTGTACCCAAGGCAAAAGCCCCAGTTGCGATAGAGACGAGAAAAAGTATGCTTTTACTTTCATCAAAATGTCTGTTTTTGACCAATAATTGTCTTTTATTTGAATATTATAACATTTTCGTTGGAAAACGACTTTTACCCGGAAGACGTTAGTTGCGCCTCTTGAGTTCTGCACCCACGGCAAACCCCCAGTTGCGATAAAGACGAGAAAAATGATGCTTTTACTTTTATCAAAATATCTGTTTTTTAACCAATAATTGTTTTTCATTTAAATATTACAACATTGTTTATGGCAAAATACTTTTAGCCGGAAGATGTTATTTGCGCCTCTTGAGCTCTGCACCCAGGGCAAGAGCCCCCGTAGCAATAATGGAAAAATAATGCTTCTGTTTTTTAGCGAATAATTGTGTTTTATTTAAGTATTACATTTTCTTTGGAAAACTACTTTTACACGGAAGATATTAATTGCGCCTCTTGGGTTTTGCACACAGGGCAAACGACCATATTTGCGCCCCCCCCCCTCTCACGCCACCAGGTAACAAATCTGGCATGACATTAAAATTTTTTAGAAATATATCTGATTGCCAATGGACGACTGAAATTTGACTTTCTTTTATTAAAAATACAAACTGCGGCACTAAGGTAACAAAAATTGATTAAAACAGCACGACACCTTTTGTGTTTTCCTGAAAGTGCGATTATATTATCTGTAACTTTTTAATAAAATGTATATTAAACAGCAAACTTCCTGAAAGCGCTTTGAAATAAAATTTTATTAATGAAGTATTAACAGGCAGATAATCCAAAATTGAAGTGCTTGACGTAATCTCGCGATAAAGTATATAACAATTTAATTCGTCAAGTTGAACTCCACCTTCTTCGAGGAGACAATAAAAGCGCGAAGGAAGATAAAACAAAACTTATTGCCCACTTTGTTTGAACTTTATTACTAATTCTCATTCTCGACTTATCGCAACACAAACAAATTGCAACCGGGGGCCGAACTTCTTCCTTAAATTATAACCGTCCGTTATTAATTGCACTATTACATTTACTACATGCTAAAATTCACTACGATATTTTCTTTGTTTGTCGCGACTAATTAAATTCAAGTGCTGTTTTGTAAAGTAAACCTTAATTGCTAATCTGACTTACATTTTTAAGTATTTCTTCAGATTCATAAACGAAATAAAAGGTTCTTGTTCGTTTTTATAGCATTTTTGACTAATTGTCCTTATATTTTTGCCGAACAAAAAGAAATAGATTGCGTTCTGCCATTGTTTCTTTTATTTTAAAACACAAAGGGAAAACATCTAACAAGGAAAAATAATACAATGGTTTGAAAAGAATGAAAAGCTGACCAACCTTCCTGCAGTATTTTGTTTTTGTATCTGTCGATTACAATCGGCAGCAGAAAAATATGGGGCGCCAAGTGTAAAGTGAAAATTTGCTGTGCATTTCACGGTATTTAAGGCAATTTGTCCCAATATTTATTATATACACACACATTTAGCTAAATGCTTCTTATTTTAATAAATCGTTGTAGATTTAAATAAATCCTTAAACATTTGGTTTAAATATTGCAATATTTAATAAAGCATTAGAGATTTAAATAAATCTTAAAATATTTACTTTAAATTTTCAACTATTTAGTAAATCTTTATGTATTTAGATAAATCTGCACATATTTGTTTTAAATCTTTCAATATTTAATAAATATTCGCAGATTTAAATAAATCCATACCGATATAATTAAACCTTAAAGATTTAAATAAATATTTCAACATTTAATTTTAAGCTGTCATATTTAATGTTAACTTGTCATATTTATTTGACCTTGGTAGACCCAGCCTACATAGAAGACCAAGACCGTTTACATTGGTGGTAACGTTCAACAATTATGAACACGTTTTCCGTATTTCAAGAATTTGTACAATCAATGTTAGTTCAATCATTAATAACAACATATTTAACAACATAAACATTGCATAATTTATTATTCATACAATGAAAGTTTCCTCAACATTCTCTTGTAAACGTAATTTTCAGTTTGTTTTGTTTAAGCGTTGAACGCTTCCATCATGACCCTGCCTTGCGCCTTACTACCGGTATAAACAGTCTTGGTGTCCTAAGTCGGCTGGGCTCCCCAAGGTCAAATAAATATGACAGGTTAACATTAAATGTGACAGCTTAGAATTAAATGTTGAAACATTTATTTAAATCTGTGCAGATTTATTTATATCGGTATAGATTTATTTAAATCTGCGAATATTTATTAAATATTGAAAGATTTAAAACAGATATGTGCAGATGTATCTAAATACATAAAGATTTACTAAATATTTGAAAATTTAAAGTAAATGCTTTAAGGTTTATTTAAATCTCTAATGCTTTATTAAATGTTAGAATATTTAAACCAAATGTTTAAGAATTTATTTAAATCTAGAATGATTTATTAAAATAAAAAGCATTTAGCTAAATGTGTGTATATATAATAAACACTGGGACAAATTGCCTCAAATGCCGTGAAATGCACAGCAAATTTTTCACTTCACACTTGGCGCCACATAGAAAAAAAGGTGTAAAACGCTCGTGTTGACGACGATCAAGCCGACTCGATCAATTCTGCGCGGGATTAATTCAATTCGAATCAATTTATCGATACATCGATGCGCCCTATTACACCAGTGGCATCCTTAATTTAAATTATGCAAATTTGCGTGATATATTTTGCAGGCGTCGCGAGGCCGTGTGAACAGCGGCCTTTCCTACCACATATTTTATCACTTAAAACGAGAATTATAATGCACATCCGTTTTGTTGCCCTGATGTGTATCCTTTCAAAGGAGAGATATCATCTGCGATGACTCACGTATGCACGTTTTAATTGCGACTAAATTTGCCCCCGATCATGTTTGATATACACCACCAACAATTACCATTATTAATTTAATTTAATTGCGGTTTTAATCTTGAGCTGCTCTTTGATTAAATTAAGTGCAGGTGCATTTTTATTCCCGAGCTTTTGTTAAGCCTCGTAAAATTCCCTTTTCAATAAAATACGGAATTGTCTATGGAGCCGTAAAATTTCCACCTGCGGTAAGTAAGTGATAATACCAATATTAATGAGTTGTTTGGACATGCAAGCTCAATCGGATTACACTTGTCAAGTTGTTTATTCAAATTTAAATATCAAGGAATTTAATGGACATTTTGACACTGTGAACTCGAACTTGTGTGACCGCTACTTGAAATTCAGTTCGTAATGGAAAAAAAAGTTCTAAAATGTCTCGGAATGAGAAAGTACCACTTGAACAGGTTCGGACTGCCTTATTTTTTATTTAAGAACGTGAAGTTAAAAGTGGATTTATACCCTAAAGAGATTTCTTTATTTAAAGCCGATCTTCTCATTTTTTAGCTAGCCAGTTTTCGTACAGTGCCAAATTTTATTACATAAAAGAAAAATTCTTTTTAACTTAAAAAAAAATAATATTCCTCAACATAAAACTTACAGGTGTAATGTGCTTTTTCTTGGGTTGATAATAAGCATACCATACAGGGTGTAACAGACTACCCACGCACTATCTATAAACTATTGAATCTACAGGAATAAGATAAAAAATTTGTAACATAAATCGTGTTCAGTAAAAATATTTATAAATGTTTCAGGGCTGCGGAAAGAGAAGCATTTGAGAGGGGGCTAAGGGGATTTCGCGTGATTTTCAAATACAAATGTAGGTCAAGTCGTACTTCATTTAAAAGGTATTTTAACACCAAACAACTTAAAAAAAAGACAATATTGATAGCTCAAACCATTTTAAAATGGCGGCCAGTTATATCAAAAAAGCGGTGATTACATAAACCTTCTCCCAAGCGCCCATGAACTAATGCACCAAAAAAATTCGTACTGATTGTTAAATTCCACTGGACCCTCACCTAGGTGAGAGGCGTGAACAAAGACACCTTGTGCGGGGTCGGCGTTGTAACAGTCACTTCGGTGATTTCAACTTGGTACGCGCACCTCTCTTCGGAGAGGTTCAAGGTTTCCTTAATTGGGACCACGGAGACTGGGTGAGTGACTTCACGTAGCCCTTGAGATGAGTCCTAACAATTCGGAAGTAGCCCGCTCTCTGGAATGGAACCCTACTACCTGACCGGGGTACCGGGAGCGTACCAGCCCGTCTACTGCCCCGACGTGAGCTGGATGGCAAATGGTCCGGCAGGTAAAAGAGGGTCCCCGCTCTCTGACCGGGTAGCCTCGCATTAATTGGTGGATGGGGGTCCGGCGGATGAAGGTGTCGACCCAAAGGGTTCGTACTTATGTACACCCGAAGCTGTTAAGGTGCTGGCCAGTCTGCGAGGTCCCAACTGGGAGGGGCAGCGCTGCTTGGCATGCGCTTGCTCCGACAAGTCCAACCAGTGACTTTCTTTGACTGGTACCACGGGGACCAATGCCGAGCCCGCGGGGGATTCACACCCCCCATTTTTGGTCACGGAGTAGGACTCGTGGTGGCAGTGGTATAGCCTAAGTGCAGGTTGGGGCCGTCTTAGTGCGGTTCGACGGGTGAGCTGCGTTTCAGCTCAGGCACTGATCTGCAGAATCAGTAGAGATTTAGGTAGTCTCCCTCCACCAGTAGGGGCTTAGGGCTCGCAGCCTGATGCCAGGACTGGTAGCTTGTTCTCTTTCTTGTATTGAGGGCAGGCGCGTTGATCGAGCGTACCTCGATCATGGCTTCCCGAAGGGTTTCACCGCCCGGAGGGGGGACGGATATGCTTCATTGCTGGGTGCTGTCCTAGTCTATCAAATCAAATGGTGTTAAATTCCATTAAATTAGCTCCCCAACGACGTACCACGTGAAAACAAAAAATAAATGTTAGTACCCCTTCTCCTTCTCGAAAAATAGGGTACATTCAAAAAGTATTATCTCAAAAATCTTAAACAGAACGAAAAGTCAAGTCATACCTCATTTTAAAGGTCTCATTAAACTGAACAATTTTTGTATTTAGAGTTTTCCGATATCTCTCACCGTTACAAAATGGCAGCTCAATTTATAAAAATTTGGTTTCTATTATCGGATCTAAGGCAGCGAATCAGAAATTTTTTTGCTGATTTATAAGGATTATTCTCACATAACATTTAAATCCACGTGCGAGTTGAAGTTGAACAACTCAACATCGCAGTCGCATCAAACCTTTATTATACCTGGTAAGAAACTATTAATGCGTGTGTTGGTGTTTTTGGCGAATAAGATGTGCACCGTGTCGTGATTGTTTTAAATGTAATTAATCGTAACTAAAATAATCACGACCCGCCAAGAACACCAACACAGGCATTACTAGTTTCCCACCGTGTATAATAAAGGTTTACTGCAAGTGCGATGTTGAGTTGTCCAACTCCAACTCGTATGTGAATTTAACTGTTATGTGAATAGAATTAATAAATCAGAAAATAATTTAACTGCCTTAGATGCAATAGAGGGAGCGATTCATCCGATAATAGGAAACAAATTTTTATAAATTGAATCGCCATTTTGTAACGGTGAGAAATATCGAAAAATTTTAAATGCAAAAATGGTTCAGTTTAATGGGATCTTTAAAATGAGGTATTACTTGACCCGTCTCTCTATTTAAAATTTTTGAGATAATATCTTTTGAATGTTCCCGCTCTTTTGAGGAGGAGAGGCGGTACTAACATTGCAGGTGGTACATCGTTGGAAAGCTAATTTATATATAGACTTTAACAATTAGTACGTGTTTCTTTGGTATAGTAGTTTATTTGCAGTGTATCCGAAAAGTGTAAAATACGAATCTAAAGTTTTTTTTCAAACGCGTCTATATTGAGTAGAGCACCCCTTCTCCACCCCAATTTTTTGCAGTAGTCTGTAGTAGTAGTAGTAGTTTTACGATACGTTTTCTAGTTTTTGAAGAACAATTCTGGAAAATTTAAAAAACTGATTTTAAAGAATTTTGAAAATTTTAATGTTTTTTTAAATTTTTTAAATTTTGGAAAATTGAAAATTATGAAAATGTTTTAAAATTGATGAAAATGTTTTAAAATTTGATATTGAAAATTTTAAAAACTTAGTCTCTGAAAATGTTTAAATTTAAAAACTGAAAATTTTGTTAATTTTTGAAAATGTTGGAATTTTTATGAAAATCTGCAAATTTTGGGTTATTTTGAAAATTGTTGTTAATTATAAATAATATTTATTGTTGGATGATCGACTTCACAATTTGGTGATAGTCACTTCTTTTGGCGATTATTCAATTAAACTGTTCAGGTTAACGATCAAAAGGAATCCTCTTAGTGGTATTTTCTCAGTGAAAAATTGTTCCTATTGTCATTTAATACAATCATAACGATTTTGAAGCCGAAATTCGTTGATTTTTGAAATATCGCGCTTGCGTACATTGACTATTCTACATGTGTAAAATACGAATCTAAAGTTCTTATCTGAGCGCGTATATCTTTAAGTAGGGCACGCTGCCCCCTCTCACCTCATTTTTTGAAGTAGTGAGTGGTTTTATATGTTGTGTTTTCGTGTTGCAACCAATCTTTATCACGTGGAATCCCAACGGAAAGAAGGAAACTTCCCAGTGGTGGTGTTTTCTCAATGGAAAGTTGTTCCTATTGTCATTTAACATGCTTATGTCGATTTTGAAACCAAAATTTGTAAATTTTTAAAACATTAAATTGATAGTGAGGGCAGTGAAGAGGCGATAGAGAGATCGCGTTTGCGCATATCGGTTGTTCGATATGCGTAGAATACCAACATAACGTTCTTTATCGAACGGATTTATTTTGAAATAGAGCACCTCTCCCCTTTAACCTTTTTTTTTTGACGGACCAACCTCATTTTGTTGCTGTGTCATCCCAGTAGAATTATCAATATTTAAGCCAAGTTTTGTGCGTTAAGGCGTCTTGAGTGTAAAATTTACACAGACAGACAGATATACATACAGACACTGACACCTCTGCAGCGTTCGCTTTATCGGTTTCTCAAGGCCCTAAAACTTGCTTATGAGTCAAAATGTTAGGCATAAAAGTAGGTTTCTTTTAGGCATAACTTCGTATATCGGCCAGTAAACTTAAAGCGAAAAAAAAATGGCTGAATGAATGCAATTGCTGCAAATCTTATTTGACGATCACAATACTTTCTTCTATAGCTAGCTATATTTCGTATAGCGAGGAAAGTCAAAATGAGCGAAGCACTTCGTCTTTATTTTTACATACTTATGTATTGCTTGTATATCCCCAACAATTGTAGCACCTCTAACAAAAAACTGTTTTGAGTTTTAGGATAATTAGGTATAAATCCTTGTTTATGTAGAAATTTCAAGGTCTTGTGGGTAGGGTGCTATCCGGTCAGCATTGTACTTGTACAGAGCGCCTATTATAGCACTGTAGCTCCTAACTAGGCTAACAAGTGAGAAAAAACGAATATTAAATTTTTTTTTAGACAAAGATTATTTGAAATTAAAAAACACTAAAAAGCAAAGACTAAATTTCTCAGACCAAAATTGGAAGGGGGGGGGGGGACTAGCACCCGTCAAACAATAATTTATGTTAAAATTAAAATTATATGTTTTAAAGCTAGAATGACTCTTGATCAATTTAGCTGAAACAGAAACGTTTTATCGTCCCTCGTTTAGAAAATAAAGGACCATGATGTATCGATTTTCAAAAATTCACAGAAGGTGCCACACAGAAATTAGCAGACTGGGACTCGAATCAAAATGTAGCCCATCCTTAAGCCTACATAATTTTAAAGAATCATGTACCTAGCCAGTTCTCGAGAAATATTTTTTGGAAAATATCCAAAATTTTGAAAATGTTTTCACTTCGCAGTTTGCAAGCGTTTAAAAAATACTCGATAGTAACATAAAAATCAAAAAACAATTTCAACGAGCTTTTTACCGATGTAGAATTAATGCGTTAAGCTTCTTTAAAATAGTTCTTAAATTTCCCTTGCAAATTATAATAAACATGAAAATATACAAACTAAAGTAATTATTTACAAATAAACAACCTCCATTGAGAGTCAAAAGTTTTCGTCGCCAGCTAAAAGGGTGGTTGTATCTGTCGATTCTTGTTCTTTGTAATAAAACATTTAATGTGTTATACGATAGCAAGCAAGCAAAACGGAATGGCGCAAGAAAAAAAAATTAAAAACACAATACAAAATGGCGCAGAATAAAATAGATCATTCCAGGAAACTTTTTGCTAATTAAATACGAGCCGCTTTAAACATAAATAATAACAGCGAAGAAATTCTAAACCGGTGCATGTGCAGTCCTCATTATTTTCTTCAATGCAGTAAATTAAATGTATATACCTGTCTTATTGTTTTTAGACGAACAATAACTCATTTTAAAACTATAACGGAAGAGACTCTGCTCTGATTTAACCAGAAATTTGAGAATTCGTTGCAGCAACCTCATTAGTGTTAGTTTCAGTTATTATCTCGGACTTTAACGATAATAAAAAAGAATTTTCTGCAACTTCTGGCGAACATAATGAGTTTGCATATTAAACGTTATGAACTCGATGCTTAAAAATTAAAATATTCTAGGATTTTGCGAAGACAAAAACGAACTAGGTTGTTTCTATTTTAACCGCAAGTTATACGTGTTCGGAAGCGCATCTTAAATTGTAATTACTTGCACCATATTTAGTGGATGCCGAGTGTTTTTAATGTCTTCTGGGAGCGAATGAATCAGACGGGTGTCTCCTTATTTCACTCGGACTCGGTCTTGAGGAGGTTAGTTAAGTCCTGATTTGTTATTCGATCGAGATTTGTGGATTTCGGATACTTCTTGGGGAAATTTACTAAATTAAACTTTAAAGTCCGCTAAAGTTGCGCAATTTATGGGGCTTTTAATCTGCCGCTATTAACTACATCTATTCATTTCGGGGTTTGCATCTGAACCGTCTGTTCCGGGGGCTTAAACAACACGACAAAATTGGGAGTGATTCGGGGTAGAAGCGAATCGATTCGAACGTTCCTTTTTTCGAGGAAGACGTCGCCGTCCCAGAAATAAAATAATAACGCAAGAAAAGCTTTCCATTGTCACGTATACTTATGTAGTTGTCCTCCTAACAAGACAAAACACGCTTTAAGTTAATAAAATCTTTGTCCTGTCTCTTTTAGACACAAACTTCGTCATTTATGTGAGTAACTCGCGCAGTTTATCAAAAGTAGAAACTTTCTGCTCCGTAGAAAGCGCAAAATACTGTCTCACGTGCTGCCACCATTACGCAGACGTACCTAGTACATTAATTACGAAGTTTGCACAATTACTTATTTACTCCGTGATAAATATGAGAAAATTTCACATTACTTCTCGTTACCTAGCATATTAAGAGCTTCATGCATTTCTGTTTTACTTCCTCTCAAAAGCAACAGTGTTTATACAACCATTACATAATGTCTTGCAAAAGGAAACTGTTAAAATTTCGCACTCAATAAGAAATATGAACTACCGACTCGACATAAATTATAAATTTAATTTTCCTTTACAACTTTGATTAAAATTTTCAGAAATATTAGTCAAAGTTGAGACAATTATAGTAAAATAACGAAATTAGCTTCATCAGAAATTTAGAGAGGCTTCAAGATTTCACGAGGAATTTAGCATTCCTTAACAGAAAAGCGATAAATTTTAAGTTAAAAATTTAGGATTTTATTTAACAAAATTTCAGCATAAAATTACTATTTTCTTTCTTGATATTTTATAAAATTCTAGTTGCTTAAATTTAGAAAATTTTTTCAAGTAATTCAAACCTAAAAAGATCTTTTTGCGTTGAGAAAAAAAAAACTGAAATCCATAGCTTACCTAAAACTGAAAAATTTTGAAAGCTACTGGAAAATGTTCTAGAATTTATCGTCAAATTTAAATAATTTTCTTAAAAGGTTTCCAGAAAATCTTCAAAATTACCTCTACCACTTTCAGAAAAAATTAGATTTGCACAATTTAAATTTTTTTAAGCTATTAAAAATCAAAGTGCAGATTGCAGCACTTCTTTTTAGGAAATTATAGACATCATAATTTTCACTGTTTTTTATATCTCCTATTTTAAAAAATTCCTTGTAATTGTGAGCTCCACTTACTTAATACCTGATGTCAGTTACATTCTATTTTTAGATTTACGCAATTAAGTTTATCTTGGACGTCTATGGAACGCCGTTTTACTTTTTTAAACATTTATTGACACCAAAAAACTGTTTTGTCGTCAGAAAATGTTTTCTTAAGTTCATGAAATGACTATTTGACGCCAAAACAACATTTATATATAAAAATTAACTTTCACGTCAAAAATTTATTTAATGACATCAAAAGTTTGAGAATCTTAAATTTAATTTTTAACTCAAAATATATTTATTAACACAATTGTATTGTTTAACTTTTAAAAAATAATATTTGACGTCAAAAACCACTTTCAAATTTTTAAAATTGTTTTTGGCGACAAAAATTTATTTCCTTACATCAACAAAATAATTTTTAAAGTCAAAAAAACGTTTAAAGATTCCTAAAATTAAAAAAACAATTGTTCACAAAAATCTATTTGTTGACGTCTTCTTTTGTCAAATAATAAATTTTGCTGACAATAATTGTTTTTCACGTCAAAAAATCATTTCTCAACAAAATTTATTTATTGACGTCTAATATTTATTTCTGCTGTCAAATAATGCTTTTACGACTATAATTGTTTTCTGTCGTCAAAAAATCCAGGTCAGACCCAAAACTTATTTTTGACGTCAAAGTTTGGTTTTCGTTAAGAGCTAATTAATTTAAAAAAAATGCATTTTGTGACGTCTATAATTGTGACATTAAAATTGAGTTTTAACGTCTGGAAATTGCTTACAAAATTTAGAATTAAATAATAAATCGAAATATATGTAATACTTTCATCATAATTAATTATTACTAGTGCAGATTGCAGCACTTTCTTTGGGAAATTCTAACCATAATAATTTTCACACCTTTTTTTATATTTCTTATTTAAAAAAAAATTTCGTGTAATTGTGTGCTCCACAAAACTTGTTACTTATTGACATCAGTTCTATTCTATTTTAAGATTTAATTAATTAACTTTATCTTAGACGTCTATTAAACGCTGTTTTACAAATTTAAACATTTATTGACGTCAGAAAATGTTTTGAAGTCAAAACAACATTTACAAATAAAAATTCATTTGTGACAAAAATTTATTTAATAACGTCAAATAATAATTTTTACGTCAAAAATCATCAATTCAAAGATACTAAAATTGAATTTTTAAAGTAAAATACATTTATCGACAAAATATCATTTTTGACGTCGAATACCTGTTTTTTGACGTCTAAAAATAATTTCTGACGTCAAAAACCATTACCAAACTCCTAAAGTTCATTTTGGCGTCAAGAAATAATTTTTGAAGTCAAAAATCGTTTCGCGATTTCTAAAATAAAAAAAAAACAATAGTGACAAAAATATATTTGTTGACGACATAATAATTTTGATGACAATAATTGCTTTTTGACGTCAAAACATTATTTTCAAACAAAATTTATTTGTTGACTTACTTTATTTATTTTCTGTTGTCAAAAGGTGTTTTTGACGACAATACTTGTTTTTTGTCGCCAAATAATCATTTTCAACCTTAAATTTATTTTTGACGTCAAAAATTTTTTTCACGTTGGAAATTGATTAGTAATAAAGAAAATGAATATTTTGACGTCAATAAATAATTTTTGATATCAAAATTGAATAAATCGCTTACAAAATTTAGAATTTAACAATAACTTGAAATATATGTAATTCTTTCGTCATAATTAATTATTATTAATGGTCAAAATTCAGTTTGTGACGTCAAAAAATAAATTGCGGGCATCTTTGACGTTAGAAATTCTTTAACGACTTGAGGCAACTGTAATTATGTTTTTTGTAATTCAGAATAAAAAGAAACGTTGTTTCATCCACGTCTTTCGAAACTTTCTGAATTTTTGATACCAAACTGAAGATTTTTATGTTACTAACAGTTTCGTTAAATTGTTTTATATAGCAATTATGCAAGTTTATGTAAACTACAATAGTTATCACAAATTAAAATAAAAGTCCTTTCAAACAGAATAAAAATACACGACCCAACAGCTAAGGTTATGTTGCGTTTGTTCAACAGTATTATCATTTTCTTTTATGGGCCCTACAAACTTAAAAATAGTAATTTTAGAAAAATGTCTGAGTATTATCAGCATTGAACCGAAAACTCACGATTTGGTTAGGTCCTAACCTAACCAAAGGGGTTCTATTTAATAGGATAAAAATTCCACATCGTTGTCTTTTCCTATTTGTATCGAGGTTGGTTTAAATTGACTTGTGCTAGTTTAAGTATCCCAAATGACAATGTTTGGCTTGACTAACAAAATGAAGTCAAGCAAATGTATACAAAGCACTCATTGTTAAGCAAACAGTTAAATTTAGCCATAAAAAAATCTAAATTAAACACAAACTTTTCAGCAGCATTTTTCCACGCAAATAAACCAAATTGCAGGATTTTATCAAGCGTTCACTTTTAAAATACAAACAAAGCAGGCAGATCCTACAGAATCGAAGGAAAGTGCAAAGAGAACTCAATTTCGAAGACAAACCAAAAACTCAACAAGTAACGAAGAATAAGAGGACAAAGTCAAGTTTACGCCTTGGGAATTTCACGATCTATTAGGGTTACCAGCACGTCATTACAAAAAGCTAATGCAGACAGTTAATTTAACGACATGCAAGTACATCACGTAATATGAGTTACATGAGCTCGATGTTAAGGCCGCCCTTCGTGCTTTTCTAATGTTTCCCATTTACCTTAAAGTAACTTCATCCAACTTCAAGGGTTTGATGACAATAAAGAGCGAGACGTGACACCAGAGAAAATGAATCTGCACCAACCATAGAAGGCATATCTTAATGTTGAATGTTTGCGTGCAGAGCTAAGTTATAAGGGGTCCCAAAAGGTGCTTTAAAAGTTAGTCTCAACGGTCATTTCGGCAATGTAACATATGAGGGGTATAACATATAATTTTCTTACCCCCAGGCGCGTTTTCCTCCACTTACCCCCTCGACCTGCCTCTTCCCAGCGAATGTTTAAAAGGGAAGTTGGAGAAGGATGCGCTCGAGGTGGCCCGTTGGTGTGTGTGTTTTGCGGGGGAAATAAAAAGTTTTGATGGGATGGTCTACGTGCGCCCTCAAATCTGAATTTAGGTGAGTGGAGGGTTAAGGGCGGACATTTTAATGTTCTCTCTCATCGAGGTTACCGCGCGCAAACTGAAAAGTTTACTCTCAAAATTTCATGAGGATGAATATTTTAATGTGCCCTGCTGAAATGGCAGCGACAGCCGAATCGGATTGTTTACACCATTAGCTACTTCTGGTTGCATTCAAACTACTTCTTGATACCCTCTGAAAAATGTAAGAAAAACGGACCCTTTTCGAGGCCTAATTCACAAGGTCCCATGCGACATCATCGAATTTATTATTTCTTTGCATTTCAATTATGTAACGCCCCCTTACACTTTAAACTCCATTTTGAATAAGTTCGGGGCTGTAAAAAATTCAATGAAAGGTTAATTTTACTCTGGGGGCTTTTAAATGTCTTATTTAATTAGACTTTTGCTTCTCCATCTTGAACAACAACTGAAATACAATTACAAGTTACGGGAACTCGATATTTAAGACGGAATAATTCTGAGCGAAGGGTCTAGAAAATGCTTTTTATTTTCTTTTGTTGTATTCGAGGAAATTATTGAATTTTCGCCATTTTCACAAGTAAAACAATTAGTGCATTTTTAATAATGTTTAAATAATTTCAAACGTTATTTTCTAGTTAATTCACAGGAATTTATTGATATTGTAAATCTTTTAAAAGATTTTTTTGAGATTCCTGTAAAAAGCGGTGCCTGAAAGATGCCACTTTCTCTTAGATTTCTTCTATCTCTTCTTCTCTTTCTACCCCTCTCCCTCCCTTTTCCACCCAAGCTTTTTTCTCTCGACTCTCACTACCGGCTATCTTTCTTCATGCTTTTCTGCGACCAACTCTTTTTCATTGTCAAAAACAAACTAGTAGTGAGATAATGAGTATCTGTATATCTGTAGTGAGATATTTCGAATGAAAATAATAGCACGGTTTTTTTATTGAAATATTACGAGAAGTTACCCAAATGTTTCGAATGATTTTACGTTTTTTAATTTTTGGTTTTGTTTCCTTCGGAAACGAGCTTTCGAGCGACATTCAGCTAAAAATGCACAACTTGTGCAAAATGCGAACTATGTTATTATTTAAACATCTCAAGTGGTTACACAAAATCATTCGAATGATTTTACGATTATTAATTTTCGGTTTTGCCTCCTTCGGAAACGAGCTTTTGAGCGACATTCAGCTAAAAATGCACGACATGTGCAAAATGCGAAATATGTTATTATTTAAACATCTCAAGTGGTTACCCAAAATCGTTCGAATTATTTTCCGATTTTTAATTTTTGGTTTTGTCTTCTTCGGAAACGAGCTTTTGAGCGATATATAGCTGAAAATGCATAATATGAGCAAAATGCAAATGAAAATAATAGAACTTTTTAATTATTGAAATATCTCGAGAGGTTACCCAAAATTATTATTATTGTATTAAATGATTATTAATTTTTGGTTACGCTTTCATCGGAAATGAGCTTTTAAGCGATATCCAGCTGAAAATGTTATAACATGTGCAAAATGCGAATTAAAATAGTCAAGCCTTTCCATTATTAAAATATCCCGAGTAATTACCCAAAATCATTCGAATGATTTTACAATTTTGTATTTTAGTTTTGTCTCCTTCGGAAACGAGTTTTTGAGCGACATCCAGATAAAAATGCGAACTATGTTATTATTTAAACATCTCAAGTGGTTACACAAAATCGTTCGAATTATTTTACGATTTCTAATTTTCGTTTTTGTCTCCTTCGGAAACAAGATTTTGAGCAATATTCAACCGAAAATGCGAATGAAAATAATGGAACTTTGCAATTATTGAAATACCGCAAGTGGTTACCCAAAATCGTTCGAATTATTTTACGATTTTTAATTTTTGGTATTGTCTTCTTCGGAAACGAGCTTTTGAGCAATATCTAGCTAAAAATCCACAATATGAGAAAAATGCGAATGAAAATAATGGAAATTTTTAATTATTGAAATATCTCGAGAGGTTACCCAAAATTATTATTGTTGTATTAAACGATTATTAATTTTTGGTTAGGTTTACTTCGGATATGAGCTTTTAAGCAATATCCAGCTGAAAATGTTATAACATATTGTGCAATATGCGAATAGAAATAGTCCAGTGTTTCCATTATTAAAATTACTCGAGAAATTACACAAATCATTCGATTTGTTTTACAATTTTTAATTTTTGGTTTTGTCTCCTTCGGAAACAAATTTTTGAGCGATATCCAACTGATAATGCGAATGAAAATAGTAGAACTTTGCAATTATTGAAATATCTCGAGTGGTTAGAAAAATCGTTCGATTTATTTTCCGATTTTTAATTTTTAGTTTTGTCTTCTTCGGAAACGAGCTTTTAAGCGATTGCTAGTTGAAAATGGAAAACATGAGCAAAATGCAAATCAAAATAATAGAATATTTAATTATTGAAATATCTCGAGAGGTTACCCAAAATTATTATTATTGTATTAAACGATTATTAATTTTTGGTTACGCTTTCTTCGGATATGAGCTTTTAAGCAATATCCAGCTGATAATGTTATAACATGTGAAAAATGCGAATTAAAATAGTCCAACTTTTCCATTATTAAAATATCTCGAGAAATTACCCAAATCATTCGAATGATTTAACGATTTTTAATTTTTGGTTTTGCCTCCTTCGGAAACGAGCGACATTCAGCTAAAAATGCACAACATGTGCAAATTGCGAACTATGTTATTACTTAAAAATCTCAAGTGGTTATACAAAATCATTCGTATTATTTTACGATTTTGAATTTTTGGCTTTGTCTTTTTCGGAAACGAGCTTTTGAGCGATATCCAACTGAAAATGCGAATGAAAACTTTGCAATTATTGACATATCTCGAGAGGTTAACCAAAATTATTATTATTGTATTAAGCGATTATTAATTTTTGGTTACGTCTCCTTCGGCAATGAGCTTTTAAGTAATATCCAGCTGAAAATGTTATAACATGTGCAAAATGTGAATGGAAATAGTCCAGCTTTTCCATTATTAAAATTACTCGAGAAATTACCCAAATCATTCGAATGATTTTACGATTTTTAATTTTTGGTATTGTCTTCTTCGGAAACGAGCTTTTGAGCAATATCTAGCTAAAAATGCACAATATGACCAAAATGCGAATGAAAATAATAGAACTTTTTAATTATTGAAATATCTCGAGAGGTTACCCAAAATTATTATTATTGTATTAAACGATTATTAATTTTTGGTTAGGTTTACTTCGGATATGAGCTTTTAAGCAATATCCAGCTGAAAATGTTATAACATGTGCAATATGCGAATGGAAATAGTCCAGATTTTCCATTATTGAAATTACTCGAGAAATTACCCAAATCATTCGAATGATTTTACGATTTTCAATTTTTGGTTTTGCCTCCTTCGGAAACGAGCGACATTCAGCTAAAAATGCACAACATGTGCAAAACGCGAACTATGTTATTATTTAAACATCTCAAGTGGTTACACAAAATCATTCGTATTATTTTACGATTTTTAATTTTTGGTTTTGTTTTTTTTTCGGAAACGAGCTTTTGAGCGATATCCAACTGAAAATGCGAATGAAAACTTTGCAATTATTGAAATATCTCGAGAGGTTAACGAAAATTATTATTATTGTATTAAGCGAATATTAATTTTTGGTTACGTCTCCTTCGGCAATGAGCTTTTAAGCAATATCCAGCTGAAAATTTTATAACATGTGCAAAATGCGAATGGAAATAGTCCAGCTTTTCCATTATTAAAATTACTCGAGAAATTACCCAAATCATTCGAATGATTTTACGATTATTAATTTTCTGTTTTGCCTCCTTCGGAAACGAGCTTTTGAGCGACATTCAGAACTATGTTATTATTCAAACAGCTCAAGTGGTTACACAAAATCATTCGTAGTATTTTACGATTTTTAATTTTTGGCTTTGTCTATTTCGGAAACGAGTTTTTGAGCGATATCCAACTAAACATGCGAATAAAAATAATGGAACTTTGTAATTATTGAAATATCTTGAGTGGTTACCCAAAATCGATAAAATTATTTTCCGATTTTTAATTTTTAGTTATGTCTTCTTTCAAAGCGAGCTTTTGAGCGATATCTTGCTGAAAATGCACAATATGAGCAAAATGCGAATGAAAATAATAGAACTTTTTAATTATTGAAATATCTCGAGAGGTTACCTAAAATAATTATTATTGTATTAAATGATTATTAATTTTTGGTTACGTCTTCTTCGGAAATAAGTTTTTAAGCGATATCCACCTGAAATGTTATAACATGTGCATGTGCAATGCGAATGAAATAGTCCAGCTATTCCATTATTGAAATATCTCGAGAAATTACCCAAAATCATTGGAATGATTTTACGATTTTGAACTTTAGGTTTTATCTACGTCGTAAACAAGTTTATTGGAATTATACAGCAGAAAATATACAACATGTGTAAAACGCGAATAAAAATAATGGTACTTTTCAATTATTAAAATATCTGGACAGGTTACCCAAAATCGTTCGAATGATTTTACGATTTTTTATTTTGTCTACTTCGGAAACAAGTTTTTGAACGATATCTAGCTGAAAATGCACAATATGTGCAAAATGCTAATGAAAATAATCGAACTCTTCTATTATTGAAATATTTCGAGTGGTTACACAAAATCATTCGAATTTTTTTACGACATTTTAATTTTTGGTTTTGTCTCCTTTGTAAACGAGTTTTCCAGCAATATATAAATGAAAATGCAAATTAAAATAACAAAACTTTTCCATCATTGAAATATCTTGAAAGGTTACCTAAAATTCATTCGAATTATTTGTCTTGGCAGCAAGCTTTTAAGCAATGACTAGTTGAAAATACCTAATTTGCGGAATCCTAATCTCTTAATGGCCATTGAATAATGAAACCTCACATTCCACAGCAGTAAAGTCGCCGAACTTTGATATATAGCTCAGATGCGCGTATGTTGGATACAAATAATGATTTTGAATGAAAATATCGATTATTGAAATCAATCGATCATGCCCATCACTGAACTGAAAAATATACATCTTGAATTTGAAAAATTAAAAAAAAATCGTAGTTCTTAAAACCTGATCTATTTTCTCGTAAATTTGGCACATTTTAGAGCTAGGGATTAGCTAAAATTTAATTTGCTCCAAAATATGCTAATTTGTTTGTGACGCCCACTATGAAATAATTACTTTTAAAATGTAATACCTTTTCATTAATTAATATTATTAACACCCGTATTCGCATAAGCGTTCCAAATCTGAGCGAGTGTTCCAAAGAAATACAATCCGCCTACATAGTATAAAATAAAATTAAAAGCGCTAGAAATATAAGAAAGTCCAGATTCAATGTAAGTTATTAAAAATCTAAATTTTCAAAAATTCTACAGTTTTTGTCAAACCTTGTATAGATCACAAAGGTAAGAAGTATATTAACGCTAAAGAAATTCCTCATCTTTGATATCCGTCAATTTTATTAGAACTACCTGAAATCTGAGTATATAAGATAAAATTAATTTCAAGTATCGTGTTTTGCGTAGATCAATCATTTACAGGAAGTTTGAGCTCCATGCTGAAACTGACTGGAGTTTCCTGTAAACAACATATTCTAGCTCTCTGATGAAATTTTTTCTTACTATGCTGTGAGTTATGGCGAAATCCTGAACATTATGCTGAAGTTGCTTGATATATCTTAAATATATTCTTAAACCTGTGGCAATTAAATAACTATGAAAACGTCATTGTTGAAATAGTGTTACGGATTTTGGGAGCCGCTTGATACCGGCCGCAGCATCCCACCCGGGTGCCACAGCTTTAGGGGCACCGACGCCTTTTTTTTTTTAAATTAAATATAAACTAGCGGAGCCCGTGGTCTGTGCCTCACGCTAGTGTAGCAGACCGTGGATCGTAGTTCTAGTTTTATGAATTTTATAGAGATTGGTTTAACTTTATATAAATAGATTTTGACAAATTTGCTTGCGGTAGCTCAGAGGTTGGGCGCTCAGTCTCTAACGCTGAAGGTCTAGGGTTCGATTCCCCGCCGAAGCCATGCAGCAATAAAAATCTATGCCGCAACCCGCCACTCACATTCCCCAATCCGGTGTAGGCAGCCGTGGGGTCTTAATGCCTGAAACCTTCTCTGGAATTTAGTCGTTCGGATTCGACGTTAAACTGTAGGTCCCCCGTACTCCACCTTAGCGCTAAGGAGAGTATGTGGCAGAGAAGAGTGCCGGTGCCCAGCAGTGGGACGTAAAGGCTGATTACGATAACAATTAAGTTCTAAATCTAATATTAATCATCAACGTTTAATCGTCCTCCGTTTACTAAAGAGAGGGGCATTAATTTACGTTTTTCAAAAATTCATACTAGGCGTTACAAATGAGAAATTAGTGGACTGAAACGCGTAACAGTTTATTTTGTAAAAATTTTTTTATTGTATAGTAACATTGTATCCTCTGCGGCTGTTCTAATACCGAAATTAATCCCGATCCGTTTACTCATTTTTGAGTAAATGAAAGCTAGAGTGCTCAGATAAAACTTTGATTTGTTTTAACGTCCTTTTATCATATCCTGTTCTTACGTTTATAAAACCGCGTTGGTAAAAAATGCGATCAAAACACATCTTAACTTCCGTTTTTTTGGTATGCTTAGGTACAACTTTTACAAAATTTCATTAAAGTCGGTCTAATCGTTCCTGAAATTTCGCGTTACATACACGTGCACATACAAACCGCCATTTTTTAAAATCCACTGTTTTGTGTAACCGGAGAGCTAAAACATGTATTTTCGAAATTGATGTTCTAGCGCCTGAAATTATTTATTTAATGTGGAAATTTAAAAACCTAATATTTAAGTAATACGTAAAATTGAACGTATGGCATCAAATACTAATTTATTAACGTAAAAAAATCATTAGTTGAAGATAATTTTGACGTCAAAACCTATTTATTGACACCAAAAATTTATTTTCTTATAAAAATAATCCGTTCTGACACTAATAAGTGATTTTTACTGCATAACTGTATTTTTGCCGTCAAAAATTGATTTTGTGAAGTCAAAATTTATTTACGTGGCGTCAAAAACCTGATTTTGTGGCGTCAATAATTGATGTTCTGCCGTAAATTTGTAAATTATTTGTTTAATGTTAGAATTTAAAACAAAATTTAATAATTAATACATAAAACTGAACGATTGACGTCAAATGTTCATTAACTGACGTCAGAAAAGCATTCATTGAATATATGTTTGACGTCAAACCCTATTTATTGACGCCACAAAATATTGTTGACCTCACAAATCTATTTTCTCACAAGAATAATCCGTTCCTCAACAAAAAACTGCATTACTCTATTTTTTGGCGATAAAATTGTTTTTGTAAAGTCAAAAATTATTTACGTGGCGTCAAAAAACTGCTTTATTGGCGTCAATAACTGATGTTCGGTTGCGTATGTAAAACTGAACGTATGACATCACATATTAATTTATTAACGGAAAAAAATCATTAATTGAACATAATTTTGACGTCAAAGCATATTTATTGACGCCAAAAAATATTTTGACTTCAAAAATTTATTTTCTCGTAAGAATAATCCATTTTGACACCAAAAACTGATTTTTACTGCATAACTGTATTTTTGGCGCCAAAAATTGATTTTGTGAAGTCAAAAATTATTTACGTGGCGTCAAAAACCTGATTTTGTGGCGTGAATAATTGATGTTCTGCCGTTTGTAAATTATTTGTTAAATGTTAGAATTTAAAACACAATGATTGACGTCAAATGTTCATTAACTGACGTCAGAAAAGCATTCATTGAATATATGTTTGACGTTAAACCCTATTTATTGACGCCACAAAATATTGTTGACCTCAAAAATCTACTTTCTGACGAGATTAATCCGTTTTTGCCACAAAAAAAGAAATTGTTACTGCATTACTGTATTGTTTGGCGATAAAATTGTTTTTGTATAGTCAAAAATTATTTACGTGGCGTCAAAAAAGTAATTTAGTGGCGTCAATAATTGATGTTCGGTTGCGTCTATAAATTATTTGTTTAATGTAGGAAGTTTCTAAACTATTTCATTATTAATACATAAAACGAAATGTTTGACGTCAAATATTTGTTTACTGCAACATCAAAGAATCATTTGTCGAAGTCAAATTTATTTTTCGACGTAAAAATCATTTATTGCCGTCTGAAACTAATTTAATTGTGGTTTACAAATAATTTCTTCATTCTTTTATTAACTTGTTTTTAATTGCGTGGACGGTTTTCAGACGCCAAGAAATCGTTTTTTGACGTCATAAAATAGATTTGTGACGTTAATAAACAAGTTGCAGACGTCAAACATTTGATTACAAGATTTAATAGATTTATAAATAATTTTATCCAAATTTAACGATTTTTATACATCAAAATGTTAATTAATTACACCAAAAAATTAATTTACAACGTCTAAAATTTAATTCGTAACGTCTTATACTCATTTTTTGACGTCACAAATTATTTAGCGACTTGAGAAAAATGTAATTTTGTTTTCCACAATTTAAGATGAAACGCAAATTTATGCAAAAGTATATAATTAATAATTGTTATTAGGAAATAAATGCATTTATTGTAATATAAATAATATATTTAGTATTTAATTTTTCCTATTTAGTGTACCGAGAAGGAATATTAAAAATTTTAACATGAGATGAGTGTTATTTTTCAAATATATTTACTCGTAGTCATATTTCAATGGTACACACAAAATGGAAGTCCAAAAATTAATAGTTTTAAATTTAATCTGCCGTTTGTCCATGAATATTTTGAGATGTAAAGGTTGTAGTTCGACATCGATCTCGGGAATGAAAACATACAGAATGTATACCGGCCAGTATCTTGTCTCATCGCAGATGTGACTCTGCGTATTACGGTTTAATTTTCGTTAGAATTTAGATTGGATAAAGTGCTACTGCTAAAGTTTGTCCCGTTTAAGCTTATAAGCGTTCCTTCTTGACCTTTACATCTCTTCCTTTGTTTGCAGAATTTTTTCGAGATACTTTCTGTTCCTTATCACTTTTACTTGATAATGTCAGGAATGCTACAACAAAATTCCATGATTCCTTTGAAGAAAGGTTAGGAATCTGTGTGCAAGGGCAGTTAATATCGTGCGAATTTCGTCTTTCATGTTGGTGTTCGTTAATGGTGGCAGTCACTAGACAGCAAGCAGCATATTTCTTTTATTCTGGGCATAAACCAACCACAGTCTATTTTCCGAAGCGTGCAATTTCAGCGTCGTAAAAGACAATAGGTACATTTCTGCGACATAACCCGCCTATTCTCGTAAACGTATTGAATTAAACACATTTCGCATATCGATGGTCGTTTTATGAGCGAAGGGGTGAACAGGAACAATCTTAAACCTTATTCCCGGCGTCCCTACAGCCCACTATCGATTATATTCAAATTTACTCCCCGATGCCAAAAGTCGTTCGCTTTTTGTGGCGAAGTCATTATGGTTTATTACAAAGTTGGTTTATTTCCGAATTTAGAATACGCCCCGAACAGAAGTGCCAGAACTCGAATATATTCCGCCTTTTATAACTTTTTTAAAACCTGAATAATGTAATTGAACCGCTGTTTCAACTTTTTCAACCATCAGACACAAACTTCCTCCCGATTACTTTTTTATTGCGAAAATTATTTCCAAATCAAAAATTTACACCTATCTCCTCGCACTCATTGAAAATTTAACCCCGAGAAATGAGCTTTTTTCTCCTCGCATTCCCCTTTTTAATAATTGTAATATTAAATCGCTCTAGAAGGGACCCATTTTGATTCTGACTTTGTTCGTTAATTTTCCGACGGATATCGCTTAAAATATTTCGTGTGGTGTAGGTTTCAATTTTTTACGCTACGGTTTATGAACGCTTTTGTAAAATTAGCCTTTTTGTTCCGGGAGCATTTCAGAACTGATTAAATTTTAAAAATGTGTTCGCTTAAATATTAAAAATGCCGATGATGATGAAAAGTGCCTCAGCTATTTCTATATTGGAACGAAGTTCTTGATTTGTTGCGCTTTGCAGATATTCCTTCTGAAGCCCAGAGCAAGAAGTTCGTTCGGTAATGATGTTTCTCTGTGCCCGCTTTCCTTTTCTTTAAGATTTCATTAAATGCACCTTGCTAGGAAGTTTGCTTTGGCGTTTAAGATCAAAAAATTCCGGAACGAGGAGGTGGAGGCCGCCCTTATAATCTTATTAGCGACATCATCTGCGTTTCGAATTTTCTTCTTCCAGCTTTGACGTGGAAATGAAAATTTAAAATATCCATTTCTCAAAACCGTAGCTAATCCCGACAGTTGTAACTCGAACAAAGTAGAGAAGTATTGTAATTATCTCGGAAAGTTTAATGAGAAAGTCCGGAAAATCCGTTTGAAAATCTAATCAATTCGGGATAAATCTCCGTAAAATTAACTTATTCCACGGTTTTAAGTTTGCCTAAAGTATTGGAAGTGGCGAAAGTGGGGCTAGTATGAGATCCACCACTTCTAAGTGCTTAATATTGTTTAAAATCATTTGCATATCTGTCGAGATACTAATCTCTAATCAACGAATTTTCGTTGCAGTTTAATTAAAAATAAACGCTGTACTTATAAAAAAAAGCATCTACGTGGGTAACTTAAAACAGACATAAACAAATAATAAATTAAATTTAGTATTGTTTCAGAAAAATACTTTCTCCTAAAAGCAAAAAACAAAATGTGATATTGCATTAATAATAAATATTCCAGAACGTAAACAACTAGTTTAACAAGCAAAATTCCAATCAACGTTGAAACTACCTACGCAATATTTAGAAATGTTTACATCCTAAAGCAGAGATATACTATAACAAAACAATTCTGAAAATTCTAGTAAGAGAATACCTTTTTTTTAAATCTAACCTTACTCCTACGAAAAAGTTAAATTTGAGATTTTAAGGATTGAACGCGTAAGCGTGTTGATTTGGGTGTGAATTTGGAAGTGGGTGGGGTTGTGAAAGTAGGCGTTACTGTAAATGTGGATGTGATAAAGCAATAGAAGTAGGCGTGAGGGTATGGTGGTAGGTGCGGGTGAGACTGCGGTGTGGGTGTAGGTGAAGATGTGAAAGCGTGTGTGTAAGTAGTTGTAAGCCTGGGTGAGAAAGTCAAAGTTGATAATGATGTAGGTTTGGAATTGGGAGTGAGTAGAGATGTGGCTGTGGTTCAGGCAATAGTAGGCGTGGTGAGGGTGGAGAAGTGGGTTTGAGTGTGGATGAGGTTCTGAGAATGCAAGTAGATGTAGGGTTGGGTGAGAATGTGGGAGTAAGGGGGGTCTGGAAGTAAGTGGGGATCTGGAAGTGAGTGGGGGAGTAGAAGTAGGCGTGAATGTAGATCTGGGTGTGGGTAAGGCAATAGAAGTAGGTGTAGGTGAGGATAAGTCGGTAGGTGCGGGTGACGATGCGTGACTGAGTGAAGGTGTGAAAGTGATGATGGGGGTGTGAATCAAGGTGTGTGTGGAGAAGCATGTGAGTGTACAAGTTAGTGCCTGTGGATAAAAATATCAATTTTTTGATATGTCGAATAATATAAATAACTATCCATGTACGTATCGATACATAAAACATAATTTATTCAGAAAAATAACGGTATATTGATAAATGTCTATGTAAATCCATATATCGCTAAATAGATATATCGATGTTGTCGGTGATTGTTCAATATGTTGCGTACTATTTAAACTAATGTATTCATTATCATGGCTGCGTCTTGAAATTTAAATATATTCATAAGTATCCATTATTTTACTGTATTGATTTTTTTTTCGATACATCGATAAGTATTCATGAATTGTAAATTCTATCAAAATTTCAATAAGTTGATATACTGATAATCGATATATCAGTGTTACAGAAATTTTATTTATTATCAAGGCGAGTGGGTGTGGTTGAAGGTGTGGGTGTAAGAGTGGGTGGGGTGTGAGATTGGAAGTAGGGATAAAGATTTAGGTGAGAGTGGGTACGCGAATCTATGGATGTGTATGCGTGTTTGTAGCCCAGTTGCCGTAATGCAAGTAAACCAAACTAGTATTAAAAGATTGGTAACTATTAGTAGTCGTATAAAATAACAGAATATGAGATTGGTTCGCAAAAAATAGAGAGGGGAGGGGTAACCTCCACTAAATTTAAGGCAGACTAAAAAAAAAGGTTTAGAATCGTATTTTACGATCATATAATGAATTTGCACCAGCGTGTAATCGCATCACCCTGCATTAACTCCCCCTATAGTTTTTTGTTTCTCTTTCATAAACGAAATAAACCTATACAAGGTTTAATTGTGCTCAATTATTTAAGCAATAACCGAAACCCAGCCACACGGGTGTGAAGGAAGAAAAACATTGTTTTTGACGACATTCACTTAGATGTAGACATCAACTATGCGCTTAAGCGCCTACAGCTTTCGAATTTTTTACTAGGGACCATAAATCATAGACTAAAAGAAGAGAGAAAAATGTTTCTTCCTTTAGGTTCATCAATACATAACATACGTCGTGTCTCAATATTTGTGGAATGCACTTTGCAACTTTCTGTGTGCAAAGTTGTGGAAATAGTCGCGGGAGTGGGTGTGAATGTGGGCGTGGTTGAAGATGTGGGTGTGGTTGAATATGTAGAAGTGGGAGTAAGAAAGGTTGTAGATGTAGAAGTGGGTGTGAGTAGAGGTCGAGTGCAGGTGTGGGTTTGGGTGTAAGGGTGTATGTGCATCTGTGTATATGTGTGTTTCTTTAATAAAAGATATTGGTATTATCAATCGTATGAAACCAGAAGAAAATGATACTAATTCGCAAATAATAACTTACCCCCAATAAAATTAAACGTAATTCCGCTATAGATTTTTGTTTGGTTTTCCAAAACTTAAAAATCTCAGCTTAACACTTGAAATCACCCCAGACAAACCTTTTTATTACAAAATAAACCAATTAAAAGTTTAATTGTGGTCAGTTATTAAAGCCATAACCAAAAATCGATCCACGCAGGTGTAAAGGAAAAAATAAATCGTTTATGACATTTAGCTAGAAGCAGACATGAAAGATAGGGTGAAGCTTTTGAATTTTTTTTTACTGGGGATCATAATTCACAGGGCTTGAGGAAGTGCGAAATATGTTTCTTCCTTTAGGTTCATCAATACGTGACATACGTCATGTGTCAATATTTGTGGGTTGCATTTTTGCGATTTTCACCGAGGAAAGTTATCTTCACGGTACATTTGAGGGGGCACTGCATCATCTGTCGTATCCTTAATGCAATGAATCGGAAGGTTTCGAGGCTGAAGCAGGAGCAGCGCCATTAAAGGAATGAAAGTAGGCTGCGTCATCTCCGAAAACAAATGCTGCCTGTAAGCGTAAAACGTGGCTATCCCAGACGGAATTGTGAAAAAGGCAAATTGGGTTAAATGTACCTTGAAAGGTTTTTTAGGTAGCCGTGAAGACGAATTTGCAGGGAAAATGCAGAGGGTGACAAATATCCTTTGTGATTTTTGATGAGCTGAATTGGATCTAACATTGACAAAGACTGATTTTTTTCTTTCCTTGTCCCGGAATGTTTAAGATGAAAGAATCAACAAGCACGCGATAAAAACGTTCTTCTTTCATTTTGCTAAATTAAAAATTCTTATTGGATTTTTGCATCTTAAAGGCGAAACTCGTCTCGGCTATAAAACCTTTGTACTCGCCTTTATATGGCGAATTACAGTTTTTATTCCCTTTCTATTGCGCCAGGAGTCGCTATAGATGTTTACAGGACCGTAATAAAAAAAATAAGCACTTTGTCATATTCAAACAAAAATCTAAAAAAAATGTTATATCAAAAACGTGCATTTGTGCCGTCTCCCGTTTGTTGATCAGCATTAATTAAAAAATTCATAGAAGGCGTCACATGAAATCAGGCTTTTGATTTCTTACATATTATCTTACAAGACAATTCTTCTGCAATCAAACTTCAAAAAACGTTTAACATTGCGAAATTTTCCGTAAATCGACGAGCCTCAGTATAACCCGAAACCGCCCTGTAAGTAGCCCAAACATGATCAGAAGGCTTCTTAAATTATGCTTGGTTAAATACAACCAATTTAGGTAAATCCCCGGAAATGTATAAATTTAATTTTGAAAACAGCCCATAAGTAAAAATTACACGAGCCTTCGAATATCATGATTGAGTTCCTTCCAGCGAAATTACTCCGGTATATTATAATGCGAGAGCATCCTATCTCGTCGAAAATTGCGGCATAAATTAGATAAAAATCACTTATCGTACGATTTGGGGTCTCTCCATCTGTAATAACCATACGTACGAAATGATGAGGATTCTACTCGAAACGTCAAGTGGAGGAAAGCGCAATCAGATAGTGAGGTTAATTCTTTAAGAGCTTCCGGTGTGGGAGTTATTCGAGAGAGACGCTGCGATTCCAGGTCGTATAATCGTTCGTGTTAGACAAAAAGGAGATGCGGTAGCGAGCAGCAGTTTTCTTTCGCCTGCGAAATAGAACGATAAAAAGATCCCCTCGAATGATAGGAAAGGCTCCTCAAATAAATAATCAACGTGCTGATAAACACAATGGTTCAATATTGAGAATGTATGGCGAGTAAAACGACTACTTCGATTGAAAAGAGTTTCTATATTACATCATTCACGCGAATGCGAAAATGGAAATAAAAAGATAGACGTTTGAAGATGCTACTGAATGAATTCCATTCGTTAAGGAAACTTCCCCTTTTTATTTTCCTAACGAAGTGTATAGCTGGCGCTTTTACACGAATGCTGATTACATTTTTTTTTGCCCAAGAGGAAAAACTTATGAATTCACCTGAAAACAAATGTAACAGCAAAATATTACTACATTTTTGTTGAAATAGGCGCTTTGACTAATTTTGTGAGGAGTTTTAGGAAACGTTTTCTCGATTTCGGCAGTTAATTTTCAGAAAACTTTTTTTTTATATTACCTAAAAATTATGGCTAGTTAAAAAATATAATTTGCAAACTTAGGAAAGTTTCAAAATTTATTATTGTTACCGAGACTTTCAAAAACTCTAATAAGTGATGTAGGAAAATTAAAATGTTTTAACTGTTTCTAGAAATAAATGGAAAACAGTTTTGTAATTTTTTACGAGTACATACGCCATTGAAGAATTCCAACGCACATAGGCGGACTTTAGTCATTAGCTATGAGAGGAGGCACGGCACTTCTTACGGTTATCGTATATATGATGTAGCAGCCTCTAGTACCGACCGAGTCTCAGATACCTATGTTACCGCCGCAACTTAAGTGTCGGTACTTTACCGCCGGGAATTTTGTGCCAGACAAACAAGTTACCTTTAAAAAAAACCGAGTAAAATCAAGTCAAAGCGGCTGAAAAACAATTATTATAAACTAGGCGACTCGTTTTTTATAACCGCTAACCTGTTTGTTAGGCGGTTTTACTCGGCTTTTCTTTAACAGGTTACTTATGTATCTGGCTCAAAATTCTCTATCGTAACGTACCGTTACTAAAGTCCCGGTGCTAATGTACAGTTGGTAAAGTGGGTAGCTGAGACACGGCAGGTACTATTACCGACTATCTCAGTTTTAGTCGGGTTCTCTTACCGTCACTAAAGTCCCGGTGGTAATGTACCGTTGGTGAAGTAGGTAGTTAAGACACGGCAGATACTAAAACCGGCTATCTCCCCCTACTGAGTTTGACTTAGTTTTCCTTCATCAAGTCACCTGTCTGTCTAGCTCAATATTCTCTGTGGCAACGTATTGTGACTAAAGTTCCGATGGTAATGTCACCAGTTCGTGAAGTAGGTAGCTGAGATTCGACAAATACAAGAACCGGCTATTTCACACTACTCCGTTTTACTCGGCATCTCTTTAACATATCACCTGTGTGTCTGACTCAAAATTGTCTTTCGTAAAATACTGTTACTAAAGTCCCAACGGTAATGTCCCGTTGGTGAAGTAGGTAGCTGCGAGACAGCAGATACTATGACCTATCTGACCGTACTCATTTTTAGTACGTTTCTCTTTAACAGATAACCTGTGTGTCGGACTCAAAATTGACTGTAAAACGTCTGGTTCTACTCGGTTTCTCTTTAACATGTTATCTGTGCATCTGACTCAAAATTGTTTATGGCAACGTATTGTTACTAAAGTATCGGTGGTAACGTCCAGTTGGTGAAGTAGGTAGCTGAGACACGGCAGGTACTAGAACCGGCTATCTCACACTACTCAGTTTCATTCTGTTACATTTACCAAGTCATCTGTGTCCCTGGCTCAAAGTTGTCTGTGGTAACGTACCGTTACTTAAGTACCGGTGGTAATGTCCCGTTGGGAGAGCAGGTAGCTGAGACACGGCAGGTACTAGAACCGGCTATCTCACCCTACTCAGTTTCAGTCGGTTTCTATTTAACAGGCAACCTGTGTGTCTGTCTAAATTGTTTGTGGTAACATACTATTGGTAAAGTTCCGGGGGTAATGTCCAGTTGATGAAGTAGGTAGCTGAGACACGCAGGTACTAGAAACGGCTATTTCACACTACTCCGTTTTAGTCGGTATCTGTTTAGTACGTCACCTGTGTGTTTGACTCAAAATTGTCTTTTGTAAAATACTGTTACTAAAGTCCCAGCGGTAATGTCCCGTTGGTGAAAAAGGTAGCTGAGAAACAGCAGATACTATGACCGGCTATATCTGACCGTACTCATTTTTAAGAGGTTTTTCCTCGACAGATAACCTGTGTGTCGGACTCAAAATTGACTGTAAAACGTCTGGTTCTACTCGGTTTCTCTTTAACAAATTACCTGTACATTTGACTCAAAATTGTTTATGGCAACGTATTGTTACTAAAGTATCGGTGGTAACGTCCAGTTGGTGAAGTAGGTAGCTGAGACACGGCAGGTACTAGAACCTGCTATCTCACCCTACTCAGTTCCATTTACCAAGTCATTTGTGTCTCTGGCTCAATGTTGTCTGTGGTAACGTACCGTTACTTAAGTACCGGTGGTAATGTCCCGTTGGGAGAGCAGGTAGCTGAGACACGGCAGGTACTATAACTGGCTATCTCACCATACTCAGTTTCAGTCGGTTTCTACTTAACAGGTAACCTGTGTGTCTGGCTAAATTGTTTGTGGTAACATACTGTTGATAAAGTTCCGGTGATAATATCCATTTGGTGAAGTAGGTAGCTGAGACACGGCAGGTACTACAACCGGCTATCTCACGCGACTCAGTTTTAATCGGTTGTTCTTAACACGTTATCTGTGTGTTTGGCACAAGATTCTTTTTGATAATATATTGTTACTAAAGTCCTGTGTGTAATGTCCCGTTGGTGAAGCAGGTAGCTGAGACACGGCAGATACTAAAACCAGCTACTCAGTTTTAGTCGGTTTCTCTTTAACCGGCAAACCTGTTTGTCTAAAACAAAAGTTCCGGCGGTAAAGCACCGGCACTGAAGCCGCGTCGGTAAAGTAGGTATCTGAGATGCGACAGGCGGTAGAATCATTATCTATGGAGCATAAGCAGTAGCATTTCTTCATGTCCACGAAAAAAAAAATATATTTGAATTTATTTTTAAATATAAAAATTGCCACCTGGCAGGGTTAGATCTAGCGGATAGCGACGGCGTGCATGCACTTTCTAACTGAGCTACCGGGCTGCTTACAGCAAACGTTACAATATGGACTTGAAACGCGCGACTTGCTTTGCTTCAACAAAATCTTTAATTTATGTCTCGTAATGAAAAGTTAATAAAATATAAGTATTTGCGCATTCCCTATAATTAGCTAATTTTTCTATAATAATTTAATTAATCTATCAAAAAAAGTACTATAAATTTCAAACCACCTCTACCCTTATTCTTCTAAAAATTGTAATGCCAAAGCTCCGAATATTATATTTTGCTCACTTTTTCCAGTAAAAATCTTCCCACGTTAGCTTTGGGAAGCGATGCAGTTGTTTAACCCGACGTCTGGGGTTTATTCTATAACACAACATCCTTATTCCATACGACGAAAACTTTTAACAACGCTGTTGATCGAATTGCGGATGAGGCCAACTTTCGTTTTCCATTTTCTTCCCCTGTTTCTTTCTGCTTTGGCGTATATTTTTTGACCCTCTCTGCGAGGGCGAAGAAAGGCTTTATTGTGTCTTGTATTATTTATACGTTTGGTTTAGCCGCGTATTAGTTTATTTTCTCAATCCATTCTAGGTTCGTTGGAGAATTTTGGCAGCGTTTAGTGGTGTTTAGGAGGAAAATCTGGACTTTTGACACAAAAATTATATACCGAAAGCTTTCGGATAAATTTACGATAGTTTTTCAGTTTTTTTCATTTTCGCGTTTTTTTATTCTTTAAGAGCAAAATTTCCTAATATCTCATTTTTATAATATTTAGCATTGCCTTAAGGCACAAATCAGATTGTCAATAAAAAACAAATTTGAACGTATTTAAGTTTATCTAACCTTAAACAACTGGGAAGTAAAAATAAATCAAATTCCTCTCTGTTTATTTAAAAGCTCCCGAAGGCACATAACAACTTTGTTTTAAATTCCTTGTATTGGTCCTGTTTTCTCCCCATCGTTTACCTACTATCCTACATTAGGGATGCACGACTCGCCCGCGGATTGAGTAGGTATTGATCGAGAGGGCCTTGGTTATCGCACACTTGCATCTAAACTGGTAGCTTACTGCCAGCCGAATGGATTTACAGTAGCCCTGAGATACCCAATTCAGAGTTTTCCTCCTTCACTTGCCAATATTTACTATGATTTATTGACTTATCAGCTGTCGACCCTGTATATATTTTTTAAATGTTTATTTTGCAACTTTTAACCATCAAAAAGGGATGCTTTTTGGCCTAATCAAGATTGGAAGGTTATAGGTGAAGTTTTTTGATCCACCATACTTTTTTTTAAATTTCTTTTTGTAATGATTCATCAAAAATACTTTAAAATTACGTCATATTGTACTCTGAGGTTCAGTAAATATTATGCTATATTTTAAAACAACCAAAAAGACGATACTTATTAATGGAGTACTTAATAGAACCCCGTCGCTCTTGATACGAAAGTTATAGATAATTTACTTTTTTAAATTTTGTTGTTTTAGCTAACAACCAAAATGGCTTTAAACTTACGTCATAGTCTAGTTTAAAGCTTAATAAACAATCTGCTATGTTCAAAAGCTTTCAGAAAAACGTTAAAATGCAATGGTGTACTGAATAGATCCTGTCTTTTGGATACGTGAATTTTTTTGTCGTTTCATACTCCTCTGAATAACCATGTTTTAACGATTTACCAAAATAACCTAGCCTTGAGTTTTATCAACACTTTACCGTGTTCAAAAGCAACCATAAAAACGTTGAATTTTAATGGTGTACTTAACAAAAGGTGTTTTTTAACAAGAACCCATTATCGTCCAATTATACTTATTTAAATTTTCTTGCTCTATTTAAAGACAAAAGGGACTTTAAAATTATGTCATAATGTAGTCTAAGGTTTGGAAAACACTTTGCTATGTTCAAAAGCTTTTAAAAAACTGTTGAATTGCAAAGGTTACCTTAATAGATTATGCTTTTTAGATACGAAATTCTTTTTTTTTTGTTTCGAACTTATCTAAATGTTTCTGTTTTAACGATTTATCAAAATTAATTTAAAATTTGGTCATAACCTAGCCTTAAGTTCAATCAACACTTTACCGTGTTTAAAAGCAACCATAAAGACGTTGAATTTAATGGTGTACTTAACGAAAGGTGTTTTTTTAACAAGAAACCATTTTTGACCAATTATACTTTTTTTAATTTTCTTGCTCTATTTAAAAACGAAAAGGACTTTAAAATTATGACATAATGCAGTCTAAGGTTTGGAAAACACTTTGCTATGTTCAAAAGCTTTAAAAAAATGTTGAATTGCAATGGTTAACTTAATAGATTGTGTTTTTTAGATACGAAATTCTTTTTTTTGTTTCGAACTTATCTAAATGTTTCTGTTTTAACGATTTATCAAAATTAATTTAAAACTTGGTCATAACCTAGCCTTAAGTTCAATCAACACTTTAACGTGTTTAAAAGCAACCATAAAGACGTTGAATTTAATGGTGTACTTAACGAAAGGTGTTTTTTTAACAAGAAACCATTTTTGACCAATTATACTTTTTTTAATTTTCTTGCTCTATTTAAAAACGAAAAGGACTTTAAAATTATGACATAATGCAGTCTAAGGTTTGGAAAACACTTTGCTATGTTCAAAAGCTTTAAAAAAATGTTGAATTGCAATGGTTAACTTAATAGATTGTGTTTTTTAGATACGAAATTCTTTTTTTTGTTTCGAACTTATCTAAATGTTTCTGTTTTAACGATTTATCAAAATTAATTTAAAATTTGGTCATAACCTAGCCTTAAGTTCAATCAACACTTTACCGTGTTTAAAAGCAACCATAAAGACGTTGAATTTAATGGTGTACTTAACGAAAGGTGTTTTTTTAACAAGAAACCATTTTTGACCAATTATACTTTTTTTAATTTTCTTGCTCTATTTAAAAACGAAAAGGACTTTAAAATTATGACATAATGCAGTCTAAGGTTTGGAAAACACTTTGCTATGTTCAAAAGCTTTAAAAAAATGTTGAATTGCAATGGTTAACTTAATAGATTGTGTTTTTTAGATACGAAATTCTTTTTTTTGTTTCGAACTTATCTAAATGTTTCTGTTTTAACGATTTATCAAAATTAATTTAAAACTTGGTCATAACCTAGCCTTAAGTTCAATCAACACTTTAACGTGTTTAAAAGCAACCATAAAGACGTTGAATTTAATGGTGTACTTAACGAAAGGTGTTTTTTTAACAAGAAACCATTTTTGACCAATTATACTTTTTTTAATTTTCTTGCTCTATTTAAAAACGAAAAGGACTTTAAAATTATGACATAATGCAGTCTAAGGTTTGGAAAACACTTTGCTATGTTCAAAAGCTTTAAAAAAATGTTGAATTGCAATGGTTAACTTAATAGATTGTGTTTTTTAGATACGAAATTCTTTTTTTTGTTTCGAACTTATCTAAATGTTTCTGTTTTAACGATTTATCAAAATTAATTTAAAATTTGGTCATAACCTAGCCTTAAGTTCAATCAACACTTTACCGTGTTTAAAAGCAACCATAAAGACGTTGAATTTAATGGTGTACTTAACGAAAGGTGTTTTTTTAACAAGAAACCATTTTTGACCAATTATACTTTTTTTAATTTTCTTGCTATATTTAAAAACGAAAAGGACTTTAAAATTATGACATAATGCAGTCTAAGGTTTGGAAAACACTTTGCTATGTTCAAAAGCTTTTAAAAAATGTTCAATTGCAATGGTTTGTGTTTCTTTAGATAAGAATTTTTTTTTATTTCAAACATTTCTAAATGTTTCTGATTTAACGATTTGCTAAAATAACCTTCAAAATTCGGTCATAACCTAGCCTTGAGTTTTATCAACACTTTACCGTGTTTAAAATCAACCATAAAGACGTTGATTTTTAATGGTGTACTTAACGAAAGGTGTTTTTTTAACAAGAAACCATTTTTGACCAATTATACTTTTTTAAATTTTCTTGCTCTATTTAAAAACGAAAGGGACTTTAAAATTATGTCATAATGTAGTCTACGATTTGGAAAACACTTTGCTGAGTTTAAAAGCTTTTAAAAAATGTTCAATTGCAATGGTTTGTGTTTCTTTAGATAAGAATTTTTTTTTTATTTCAAACATATCTAAATGTTTCTGTTTTAACGATTTGCTAAAATAACCTTCAAAATTCGGTCATAACCTAGCCTTGAGTTTTATCAACACTTTACCGTGTTTAAAATCAACCATAAAGACGTTGATTTTTAATGGTGTACTTAACGAAAGGTGTTTTTTTAACAAGAAACCATTTTTGACCAATTATACTTTTTTAAATTTTCTTGCTCTATTTAAAAACGAAAGGGACTTTAAAATTATGTCATAATGTAGTCTACGATTTGGAAAACACTTTGCTGAGTTTAAAAGCTTTTAAAAAATGTTCAATTGCAATGGTTTGTGTTTCTTTAGATAAGAATTTTTTTTTTATTTCAAACATATCTAAATGTTTCTGTTTTAACGATTTGCTAAAATAACCTTCAAAATTCGGTCATAACCTAGCCTTGAGTTTTATCAACACTTTACCGTGTTTAAAATCAACCATAAAGACGTTGAATTTAATGGTGTACTTAACGAAAGGTGTTTTTTTAACAAGAAACCATTTTTGACCAATTATACTTTTTTAAATTTTCTTGCTCTATTTAAAAACGAAAGGGACTTTAAAATTATGTCATAATGTAGTCTACGATTTGAAAAACACTTTGCTGAGTTTAAAAGCTTTTAAAAAATGTTCAATTGCAATGGTTTGTGTTTCTTTAGATAAGAATTTTTTTTTTATTTCAAACATATCTAAATGTTTCTGTTTTAACGATTTGCTAAAATAACCTTCAAAATTCGGTCATAACCTAGCCTTGAGTTTTATCAATACTTTACCGTGTTTAAAATCAACCATAAAGACGTTGAATTTAATGGTGTACTTAACGAAAGGTGTTTTTTTAACAAGAAACCATTTTTGACCAATTATACTTTTTTAAATTTTCTTGCTCTATTTAAAAACGAAAGGGACTTTAAAATTATGTCATAATGTAGTCTACGATTTGGAAAACACTTTGCTGAGTTTAAAAGCTTTTAAAAAATGTTCAATTGCAATGGTTTGTGTTTCTTTAGATAAGAATTTTTTTTTTATTTCAAACATATCTAAATGTTTCTGTTTTAACGATTTGCTAAAATAACCTTCAAAATTCGGTCATAACCTAGCCTTGAGTTTTATCAACACTTTACCGTGTTTAAAATCAACCATAAAGACGTTGAATTTAATGGTGTACTTAACGAAAGGTGTTTTTTTAACAAGAAACCATTTTTGACCAATTATACTTTTTTAAATTTTCTTGCTCTATTTAAAAACGAAAGGGACTTTAAAATTATGTCATAATGTAGTCTACGATTTGAAAAACACTTTGCTGAGTTTAAAAGCTTTTAAAAAATGTTCAATTGCAATGGTTTGTGTTTCTTTAGATAAGAATTTTTTTTTTATTTCAAACATATCTAAATGTTTCTGTTTTAACGATTTGCTAAAATAACCTTCAAAATTCGGTCATAACCTAGCCTTGAGTTTTATCAACACTTTACCGTGTTTAAAATCAACCATAAAGACGTTGAATTTAATGGTGTACTTAACGAAAGGTGTTTTTTTAACAAGAAACCATTTTTGACCAATTATACTTTTTTAAATTTTCTTGCTCTATTTAAAAACGAAAGGGACTTTAAAATTATGTCATAATGTAGTCTACGATTTGAAAAACACTTTGCTGAGTTTAAAAGCTTTTAAAAAATGTTCAATTGCAATGGTTTGTGTTTCTTTAGATAAGAATTTTTTTTTTATTTCAAACATATCAAAATGTTTCTGTTTTAACGATTTGCTAAAATAACCTTCAAAATTCGGTCATAACCTAGCCTTGAGTTTTATCAACACTTTAACGTGTTTAAAAGCAACCATAAAGACGTTGAATTTAATGGTGTACTTAACGAAAGGTGTTTTTTTAACAAGAAACCATTTTTGACCAATTATACTTTTTTAAATTTTCTTGCTCTATTTAAAAACGAAAGGGACTTTAAAATTATGTCATAATGTAGTCTACGATTTGGAAAACACTTTGCTGAGTTTAAAAGCTTTTAAAAAATTTTCAATTGCAATGGTTTGTGTTTCTTTAGATAAGAATTTTTTTTTTATTTCAAACATATCTAAATGTTTCTGTTTTAACGATTTGCTAAAATAACCTTCAAAATTCGGTCATAACCTAGCCTTGAGTTTTATCAACACTTTACCGTGTTTAAAATCAACCATAAAGACGTTGATTTTTAATGGTGTACTTAACGAAAGGTGTTTTTTTAACAAGAAACCATTTTTGACCAATTATACTTTTTTAAATTTTCTTGCTCTATTTAAAAACGAAAGGGACTTTAAAATTATGTCATAATGTAGTCTACGATTTGGAAAACACTTTGCTGAGTTTAAAAGCTTTTAAAAAATTTTCAATTGCAATGGTTTGTGTTTCTTTAGATAAGAATTTTTTTTTTATTTCAAACATATCTAAATGTTTCTGTTTTAACGATTTGCTAAAATAACCTTCAAAATTCGGTCATAACCTAGCCTTGAGTTTTATCAACACTTTACCGTGTTTAAAATCAACCATAAAGACGTTGATTTTTAATGGTGTACTTAACGAAAGGTGTTTTTTTAACAAGAAACCATTTTTGACCAATTATACTTTTTTAAATTTTCTTGCTCTATTTAAAAACGAAAGGGACTTTAAAATTATGTCATAATGTAGTCTACGATTTGGAAAACACTTTGCTGAGTTTAAAAGCTTTTAAAAAATTTTCAATTGCAATGGTTTGTGTTTCTTTAGATAAGAATTTTTTTTTTATTTCAAACATATCTAAATGTTTCTGTTTTAACGATTTGCTAAAATAACCTTCAAAATTCGGTCATAACCTAGCCTTGAGTTTTATCAACACTTTACCGTGTTTAAAATCAACCATAAAGACGTTGATTTTTAATGGTTTACTTAACGAAAGGTGTTTTTTTAACAAGAAACCATTTTTGACCAATTATACTTTTTTAAATTTTCTTGCTCTATTTAAAAACGAAAGGGACTTTAAAATTATGTCATAATGTAGTCTACGATTTGGAAAACACTTTGCTGAGTTTAAAAGCTTTTAAAAAATTTTCAATTGCAATGGTTTGTGTTTCTTTAGATAAGAATTTTTTTTTTTATTTCAAACATATCTAAATGTTTCTGTTTTAACGATTTGCTAAAATAACCTTCAAAATTCGGTCATAACCTAGCCTTGAGTTTTATCAACACTTTACCGTGTTTAAAAGCAACCATAAAGACGTTGAATTTTAATGGTGTACTTAACGAAAGGTGTTTTTTTAACAAGAAACCATTTTCGACCAATTATACTTTTTTAAATTTTCTTGCTCTATTTAAAAACGAAAGGGACTTTAAAATTATGTCATAATGTAGTCTACGATTTGGAAAACACTTTGCTGAGTTTAAAAGCTTTTAAAAAATTTTCAATTGCAATGGT
Source organism: Ctenicera cuprea (assembly GCA_958336395.1). NCBI lineage: Eukaryota > Metazoa > Arthropoda > Insecta > Coleoptera > Elateridae > Ctenicera > Ctenicera cuprea. The sequence continues at coordinate 11,064,320 of OY284495.1, read as the reverse complement.
TTGTGTTTCTTTAGATAAGAATTTTTTTTTTATTTCAAACATATCTAAATGTTTCTGTTTTAACGATTTGCTAAAATAACCTTCAAAATTCGGTCATAACCTAGCCTTGAGTTTTATCAACACTTTACCGTGTTTAAAATCAACCATAAAGACGTTGATTTTTAATGGTGTACTTAACGAAAGGTGTTTTTTTAACAAGAAACCATTTTTGACCAATTATACTTTTTTAAATTTTCTTGCTCTATTTAAAAACGAAAGGGACTTTAAAATTATGTCATAATGTAGTCTACGATTTGGAAAACACTTTGCTGAGTTTAAAAGCTTTTAAAAAATTTTCAATTGCAATGGTTTGTGTTTCTTTAGATAAGAATTTTTTTTTTATTTCAAACATATCTAAATGTTTCTGTTTTAACGATTTGCTAAAATAACCTTCAAAATTCGGTCATAACCTAGCCTTGAGTTTTATCAACACTTTACCGTGTTTAAAAGCAACCATAAAGACGTTGAATTTTAATGGTGTACTTAACGAAAGGTGTTTTTTTAACAAGAAACCATTTTCGACCAATTATACTTTTTTAAATTTTCTTGCTCTATTTAAAAACGAAAGGGACTTTAAAATTATGTCATAATGTAGTCTACGATTTGGAAAACACTTTGCTGAGTTTAAAAGCTTTTAAAAAATTTTCAATTGCAATGGTTTGTGTTTCTTTAGATAAGAATTTTTTTTTTATTTCAAACATATCTAAATGTTTCTGTTTTAACGATTTGCTAAAATAACCTTCAAAATTCGGTCATAACCTAGCCTTGAGTTTTATCAACACTTTACCGTGTTTAAAAGCAACCATAAAGACGTTGAATTTTAATGGTGTACTTAACGAAAGGTGTTTTTTTAACAAGAAACCATTTTCGACCAATTATACTTTTTTAAATTTTCTTGCTCTATTTAAAAACGAAAGGGACTTTAAAATTATGTCATAATGTAGTCTACGATTTGGAAAACACTTTGCTGAGTTTAAAAGCTTTTAAAAAATTTTCAATTGCAATGGTTTGTGTTTCTTTAGATAAGAATTTTTTTTTTATTTCAAACATATCTAAATGTTTCTGTTTTAACGATTTGCTAAAATAACCTTCAAAATTCGGTCATAACCTAGCCTTGAGTTTTATCAACACTTTACCGTGTTTAAAATCAACCATAAAGACGTTGATTTTTAATGGTGTACTTAACGAAAGGTGTTTTTTTAACAAGAAACCATTTTTGACCAATTATACTTTTTTAAATTTTCTTGCTCTATTTAAAAACGAAAGGGACTTTAAAATTATGTCATAATGTAGTCTACGATTTGGAAAACACTTTGCTGAGTTTAAAAGCTTTTAAAAAATTTTCAATTGCAATGGTTTGTGTTTCTTTAGATAAGATTTTTTTTTTATTTCAAACATTTCTAAATGTTTCTGATTTAACGATTTGCTAAAATAACCTTCAAAATTCGGTCATAACCTAGCCTTGAGTTTTATCAACACTTTACCGTGTTTAAAATCAACCATAAAGACGTTGATTTTTAATGGTTTACTTAACGAAAGGTGTTTTTTTAACAAGAAACCATTTTTGACCAATTATACTTTTTTAAATTTTCTTGCTCTATTTAAAAACGAAAGGGACTTTAAAATTATGTCATAATGTAGTCTACGATTTGGAAAACACTTTGCTGAGTTTAAAAGCTTTTAAAAAATTTTCAATTGCAATGGTTTGTGTTTCTTTAGATAAGAATTTTTTTTTTTATTTCAAACATATCTAAATGTTTCTGTTTTAACGATTTGCTAAAATAACCTTCAAAATTCGGTCATAACCTAGCCTTGAGTTTTATCAACACTTTACCGTGTTTAAAAGCAACCATAAAGACGTTGAATTTTAATGGTGTACTTAACGAAAGGTGTTTTTTTAACAAGAAACCATTTTCGACCAATTATACTTTTTTAAATTTTCTTGCTCTATTTAAAAACGAAAGGGACTTTAAAATTATGTCATAATGTAGTCTACGATTTGGAAAACACTTTGCTGAGTTTAAAAGCTTTTAAAAAATTTTCAATTGCAATGGTTTGTGTTTCTTTAGATAAGAATTTTTTTTTTATTTCAAACATATCTAAATGTTTCTGTTTTAACGATTTGCTAAAATAACCTTCAAAATTCGGTCATAACCTAGCCTTGAGTTTTATCAACACTTTACCGTGTTTAAAATCAACCATAAAGACGTTGATTTTTAATGGTGTACTTAACGAAAGGTGTTTTTTTAACAAGAAACCATTTTTGACCAATTATACTTTTTTAAATTTTCTTGCTCTATTTAAAAACGAAAGGGACTTTAAAATTATGTCATAATGTAGTCTACGATTTGGAAAACACTTTGCTGAGTTTAAAAGCTTTTAAAAAATTTTCAATTGCAATGGTTTGTGTTTCTTTAGATAAGAATTTTTTTTTTATTTCAAACATATCTAAATGTTTCTGTTTTAACGATTTGCTAAAATAACCTTCAAAATTCGGTCATAACCTAGCCTTGAGTTTTATCAACACTTTACCGTGTTTAAAAGCAACCATAAAGACGTTGAATTTTAATGGTGTACTTAACGAAAGGTGTTTTTTTAACAAGAAACCATTTTCGACCAATTATACTTTTTTAAATTTTCTTGCTCTATTTAAAAACGAAAGGGACTTTAAAATTATGTCATAATGTAGTCTACGATTTGGAAAACACTTTGCTGAGTTTAAAAGCTTTTAAAAAATTTTCAATTGCAATGGTTTGTGTTTCTTTAGATAAGAATTTTTTTTTTATTTCAAACATATCTAAATGTTTCTGTTTTAACGATTTGCTAAAATAACCTTCAAAATTCGGTCATAACCTAGCCTTGAGTTTTATCAACACTTTACCGTGTTTAAAAGCAACCATAAAGACGTTGAATTTTAATGGTGTACTTAACGAAAGGTGTTTTTTTAACAAGAAACCATTTTCGACCAATTATACTTTTTTAAATTTTCTTGCTCTATTTAAAAACGAAAGGGACTTTAAAATTATGTCATAATGTAGTCTACGATTTGGAAAACACTTTGCTGAGTTTAAAAGCTTTTAAAAAATGTTCAATTGCAATGGTTTGTGTTTCTTTAGATAAGAATTTTTTTTTAATTTCAAACATATCTAAATGTTTCTGTTTTAACGATTTGCTAAAATAACCTTCAAAATTCGGTCATAACCTAGCCTTGAGTTTTATCAACACTTTACCGTGTTTAAAATCAACCATAAAGACGTTGATTTTTAATGGTGTACTTAACGAAAGGTGTTTTTTTAACAAGAAACCATTTTTGACCAATTATACTTTTTTAAATTTTCTTGCTCTATTTAAAAACGAAAGGGACTTTAAAATTATGTCATAATGTAGTCTACGATTTGGAAAACACTTTGCTGAGTTTAAAAGCTTTTAAAAAATTTTCAATTGCAATGGTTTGTGTTTCTTTAGATAAGGATTTTTTTTTTATTTCAAACATATCTAAATGTTTCTGTTTTAACGATTTGCTAAAATAACCTTCAAAATTCGGTCATAACCTAGCCTTGAGTTTTATCAACACTTTACCGTGTTTAAAATTAACCATAAAGACGTTGATTTTTAATGGTGTACTTAACGAAAGGTGTTTTTTTAACAAGAAACCATTTTTGACCAATTATACTTTTTTAAATTTTCTTGCTCTATTTAAAAACGAAAGGGACTTTAAAATTATGTCATAATGTAGTCTACGATTTGGAAAACACTTTGCTGAGTTTAAAAGCTTTTAAAAAATTTTCAATTGCAATGGTTTGTGTTTCTTTAGATAAGAATTTTTTTTTTATTTCAAACATATCTAAATGTTTCTGTTTTAACGATTTGCTAAAATAACCTTCAAAATTCGGTCATAACCTAGCCTTGAGTTTTATCAACACTTTACCGTGTTTAAAAGCAACCATAAAGACGTTGAATTTTAATGGTGTACTTAACGAAAGGTGTTTTTTTAACAAGAAACCATTTTCGACCAATTATACTTTTTTAAATTTTCTTGCTCTATTTAAAAACGAAAGGGACTTTAAAATTATGTCATAATGTAGTCTACGATTTGGAAAACACTTTGCTGAGTTTAAAAGCTTTTAAAAAATTTTCAATTGCAATGGTTTGTGTTTCTTTAGATAAGAATTTTTTTTTTATTTCAAACATATCTAAATGTTTCTGTTTTAACGATTTGCTAAAATAACCTTCAAAATTCGGTCATAACCTAGCCTTGAGTTTTATCAACACTTTACCGTGTTTAAAATCAACCATAAAGACGTTGATTTTTAATGGTGTACTTAACGAAAGGTGTTTTTTTTAACAAGAAACCATTTTTGACCAATTATACTTTTTTAAATTTTCTTGCTCTATTTAAAAACGAAAGGGACTTTAAAATTATGTCATAATGTAGTCTACGATTTGGAAAACACTTTGCTGAGTCTAAAAGCTTTTAAAAAATTTTCAATTGCAATGGTTTGTGTTTCTTTAGATAAGAATTTTTTTTTTATTTCAAACATATCTAAATGTTTCTGTTTTAACGATTTGCTAAAATAACCTTCAAAATTCGGTCATAACCTAGCCTTGAGTTTTATCAACACTTTACCGTGTTTAAAAGCAACCATAAAGACGTTGAATTTTAATGGTGTACTTAACGAAAGGTGTTTTTTTAACAAGAAACCATTTTCGACCAATTATACTTTTTTAAATTTTCTTGCTCTATTTAAAAACGAAAGGGACTTTAAAATTATGTCATAATGTAGTCTACGATTTGGAAAACACTTTGCTGAGTTTAAAAGCTTTTAAAAAATTTTCAATTGCAATGGTTTGTGTTTCTTTAGATAAGAATTTTTTTTTTATTTCAAACATATCTAAATGTTTCTGTTTTAACGATTTGCTAAAATAACCTTCAAAATTCGGTCATAACCTAGCCTTGAGTTTTATCAACACTTTACCGTGTTTAAAATCAACCATAAAGACGTTGATTTTTAATGGTGTACTTAACGAAAGGTGTTTTTTTTAACAAGAAACCATTTTTGACCAATTATACTTTTTTAAATTTTCTTGCTCTATTTAAAAACGAAAGGGACTTTAAAATTATGTCATAATGTAGTCTACGATTTGGAAAACACTTTGCTGAGTTTAAAAGCTTTTAAAAAATTTTCAATTGCAATGGTTTGTGTTTCTTTAGATAAGATTTTTTTTTTATTTCAAACATTTCTAAATGTTTCTGATTTAACGATTTGCTAAAATAACCTTCAAAATTCGGTCATAACCTAGCCTTGAGTTTTATCAACACTTTACCGTGTTTAAAATCAACCATAAAGACGTTGATTTTTAATGGTGTACTTAACGAAAGGTGTTTTTTTTAACAAGAAACCATTTTTGACCAATTATACTTTTTTAAATTTTCTTGCTCTATTTAAAAACGAAAGGGACTTTAAAATTATGTCATAATGTAGTCTACGATTTGGAAAACACTTTGCTGAGTTTAAAAGCTTTTAAAAAATTTTCAATTGCAATGGTTTGTGTTTCTTTAGATAAGGATTTTTTTTTTTATTTCAAACATATCTAAATGTTTCTGTTTTAACGATTTGCTAAAATAACCTTCAAAATTCGGTCATAACCTAGCCTTGAGTTTTATCAACACTTTACCGTGTTTAAAATCAACCATAAAGACGTTGATTTTTAATGGTGTACTTAACGAAAGGTGTTTTTTTTAACAAGAAACCATTTTTGACCAATTATACTTTTTTAAATTTTCTTGCTCCATTTAAAAACGAAAGGGACTTTAAAATTATGTCATAATGTAGTCTACGATTTGGAAAACACTTTGCTGAGTTTAAAAGCTTTTAAAAAATTTTCAATTGCAATGGTTTGTGTTTCTTTAGATAAGGATTTTTTTTTTATTTCAAACATATCTAAATGTTTCTGTTTTAACGATTTGCTAAAATAACCTTCAAAATTCGGTCATAACCTAGCCTTGAGTTTTATCAACACTTTACCGTGTTTAAAATCAACCATAAAGACGTTGATTTTTAATGGTGTACTTAACGAAAGGTGTTTTTTTAACAAGAAACCATTTTTGACCAATTATACTTTTTTAAATTTTCTTGCTCTATTTAAAAACGAAAGGGACTTTAAAATTATGTCATAATGTAGTCTACGATTTGGAAAACACTTTGCTGAGTTTAAAAGCTTTTAAAAAATTTTCAATTGCAATGGTTTGTGTTTCTTTAGATAAGATTTTTTTTTTATTTCAAACATTTCTAAATGTTTCTGATTTAACGATTTGCTAAAATAACCTTCAAAATTCGGTCATAACCTAGCCTTGAGTTTTATCAACACTTTACCGTGTTTAAAATCAACCATAAAGACGTTGATTTTTAATGGTGTACTTAACGAAAGGTGTTTTTTTTAACAAGAAACCATTTTTGACCAATTATACTTTTTTAAATTTTCTTGCTCTATTTAAAAACGAAAGGGACTTTAAAATTATGTCATAATGTAGTCTACGATTTGAAAAACACTTTGCTGAGTTTAAAAGCTTTTAAAAAATGTTCAATTGCAATGGTTTGTGTTTCTTTAGATAAGAATTTTTTTTTAATTTCAAACATATCTAAATGTTTCTGTTTTAACGATTTGCTAAAATAACCTTCAAAATTCGGTCATAACCTAGCCTTGAGTTTTATCAACACTTTACCGTGTTTAAAATCAACCATAAAGACGTTGATTTTTAATGGTGTACTTAACGAAAGGTGTTTTTTTAACAAGAAACCATTTTTGACCAATTATACTTTTTTAAATTTTCTTGCTCTATTTAAAAACGAAAGGGACTTTAAAATTATGTCATAATGTAGTCTACGATTTGGAAAACACTTTGCTGAGTTTAAAAGCTTTTAAAAAATTTTCAATTGCAATGGTTTGTGTTTCTTTAGATAAGGATTTTTTTTTTTATTTCAAACATATCTAAATGTTTCTGTTTTAACGATTTGCTAAAATAACCTTCAAAATTCGGTCATAACCTAGCCTTGAGTTTTATCAACACTTTACCGTGTTTAAAATTAACCATAAAGACGTTGATTTTTAATGGTGTACTTAACGAAAGGTGTTTTTTTAACAAGAAACCATTTTTGACCAATTATACTTTTTTAAATTTTCTTGCTCTATTTAAAAACGAAAGGGACTTTAAAATTATGTCATAATGTAGTCTACGATTTGGAAAACACTTTGCTGAGTTTAAAAGCTTTTAAAAAATTTTCAATTGCAATGGTTTGTGTTTCTTTAGATAAGAATTTTTTTTTTATTTCAAACATATCTAAATGTTTCTGTTTTAACGATTTGCTAAAATAACCTTCAAAATTCGGTCATAACCTAGCCTTGAGTTTTATCAACACTTTACCGTGTTTAAAAGCAACCATAAAGACGTTGAATTTTAATGGTGTACTTAACGAAAGGTGTTTTTTTAACAAGAAACCATTTTCGACCAATTATACTTTTTTAAATTTTCTTGCTCTATTTAAAAACGAAAGGGACTTTAAAATTATGTCATAATGTAGTCTACGATTTGGAAAACACTTTGCTGAGTTTAAAAGCTTTTAAAAAATTTTCAATTGCAATGGTTTGTGTTTCTTTAGATAAGAATTTTTTTTTTATTTCAAACATATCTAAATGTTTCTGTTTTAACGATTTGCTAAAATAACCTTCAAAATTCGGTCATAACCTAGCCTTGAGTTTTATCAACACTTTACCGTGTTTAAAATCAACCATAAAGACGTTGATTTTTAATGGTGTACTTAACGAAAGGTGTTTTTTTAACAAGAAACCATTTTTGACCAATTATACTTTTTTAAATTTTCTTGCTCTATTTAAAAACGAAAGGGACTTTAAAATTATGTCATAATGTAGTCTACGATTTGGAAAACACTTTGCTGAGTTTAAAAGCTTTTAAAAAATTTTCAATTGCAATGGTTTGTGTTTCTTTAGATAAGATTTTTTTTTTATTTCAAACATTTCTAAATGTTTCTGATTTAACGATTTGCTAAAATAACCTTCAAAATTCGGTCATAACCTAGCCTTGAGTTTTATCAACACTTTACCGTGTTTAAAATCAACCATAAAGACGTTGATTTTTAATGGTGTACTTAACGAAAGGTGTTTTTTTTAACAAGAAACCATTTTTGACCAATTATACTTTTTTAAATTTTCTTGCTCTATTTAAAAACGAAAGGGACTTTAAAATTATGTCATAATGTAGTCTACGATTTGAAAAACACTTTGCTGAGTTTAAAAGCTTTTAAAAAATGTTCAATTGCAATGGTTTGTGTTTCTTTAGATAAGAATTTTTTTTTAATTTCAAACATATCTAAATGTTTCTGTTTTAACGATTTGCTAAAATAACCTTCAAAATTCGGTCATAACCTAGCCTTGAGTTTTATCAACACTTTACCGTGTTTAAAATCAACCATAAAGACGTTGATTTTTAATGGTGTACTTAACGAAAGGTGTTTTTTTAACAAGAAACCATTTTTGACCAATTATACTTTTTTAAATTTTCTTGCTCTATTTAAAAACGAAAGGGACTTTAAAATTATGTCATAATGTAGTCTACGATTTGGAAAACACTTTGCTGAGTTTAAAAGCTTTTAAAAAATTTTCAATTGCAATGGTTTGTGTTTCTTTAGATAAGGATTTTTTTTTTTATTTCAAACATATCTAAATGTTTCTGTTTTAACGATTTGCTAAAATAACCTTCAAAATTCGGTCATAACCTAGCCTTGAGTTTTATCAACACTTTACCGTGTTTAAAATTAACCATAAAGACGTTGATTTTTAATGGTGTACTTAACGAAAGGTGTTTTTTTAACAAGAAACCATTTTTGACCAATTATACTTTTTTAAATTTTCTTGCTCTATTTAAAAACGAAAGGGACTTTAAAATTATGTCATAATGTAGTCTACGATTTGGAAAACACTTTGCTGAGTTTAAAAGCTTTTAAAAAATTTTCAATTGCAATGGTTTGTGTTTCTTTAGATAAGAATTTTTTTTTTATTTCAAACATATCTAAATGTTTCTGTTTTAACGATTTGCTAAAATAACCTTCAAAATTCGGTCATAACCTAGCCTTGAGTTTTATCAACACTTTACCGTGTTTAAAAGCAACCATAAAGACGTTGAATTTTAATGGTGTACTTAACGAAAGGTGTTTTTTTAACAAGAAACCATTTTCGACCAATTATACTTTTTTAAATTTTCTTGCTCTATTTAAAAACGAAAGGGACTTTAAAATTATGTCATAATGTAGTCTACGATTTGGAAAACACTTTGCTGAGTTTAAAAGCTTTTAAAAAATTTTCAATTGCAATGGTTTGTGTTTCTTTAGATAAGAATTTTTTTTTTATTTCAAACATATCTAAATGTTTCTGTTTTAACGATTTGCTAAAATAACCTTCAAAATTCGGTCATAACCTAGCCTTGAGTTTTATCAACACTTTACCGTGTTTAAAATCAACCATAAAGACGTTGATTTTTAATGGTGTACTTAACGAAAGGTGTTTTTTTTAACAAGAAACCATTTTTGACCAATTATACTTTTTTAAATTTTCTTGCTCTATTTAAAAACGAAAGGGACTTTAAAATTATGTCATAATGTAGTCTACGATTTGGAAAACACTTTGCTGAGTTTAAAAGCTTTTAAAAAATTTTCAATTGCAATGGTTTGTGTTTCTTTAGATAAGATTTTTTTTTTATTTCAAACATTTCTAAATGTTTCTGATTTAACGATTTGCTAAAATAACCTTCAAAATTCGGTCATAACCTAGCCTTGAGTTTTATCAACACTTTACCGTGTTTAAAATCAACCATAAAGACGTTGATTTTTAATGGTGTACTTAACGAAAGGTGTTTTTTTAACAAGAAACCATTTTTGACCAATTATACTTTTTTAAATTTTCTTGCTCTATTTAAAAACGAAAGGGACTTTAAAATTATGTCATAATGTAGTCTACGATTTGGAAAACACTTTGCTGAGTTTAAAAGCTTTTAAAAAATTTTCAATTGCAATGGTTTGTGTTTCTTTAGATAAGATTTTTTTTTTATTTCAAACATTTCTAAATGTTTCTGATTTAACGATTTGCTAAAATAACCTTCAAAATTCGGTCATAACCTAGCCTTGAGTTTTATCAACACTTTACCGTGTTTAAAATCAACCATAAAGACGTTGATTTTTAATGGTGTACTTAACGAAAGGTGTTTTTTTAACAAGAAACCATTTTTGACCAATTATACTTTTTTAAATTTTCTTGCTCTATTTAAAAACGAAAGGGACTTTAAAATTATGTCATAATGTAGTCTACGATTTGAAAAACACTTTGCTGAGTTTAAAAGCTTTTAAAAAATGTTCAATTGCAATGGTTTGTGTTTCTTTAGATAAGAATTTTTTTTTAATTTCAAACATATCTAAATGTTTCTGTTTTAACGATTTGCTAAAATAACCTTCAAAATTCGGTCATAACCTAGCCTTGAGTTTTATCAACACTTTACCGTGTTTAAAATCAACCATAAAGACGTTGATTTTTAATGGTGTACTTAACGAAAGGTGTTTTTTTAACAAGAAACCATTTTTGACCAATTATACTTTTTTAAATTTTCTTGCTCTATTTAAAAACGAAAGGGACTTTAAAATTATGTCATAATGTAGTCTACGATTTGGAAAACACTTTGCTGAGTTTAAAAGCTTTTAAAAAATTTTCAATTGCAATGGTTTGTGTTTCTTTAGATAAGGATTTTTTTTTTATTTCAAACATATCTAAATGTTTCTGTTTTAACGATTTGCTAAAATAACCTTCAAAATTCGGTCATAACCTAGCCTTGAGTTTTATCAACACTTTACCGTGTTTAAAATCAACCATAAAGACGTTGATTTTTAATGGTGTACTTAACGAAAGGTGTTTTTTTAACAAGAAACCATTTTTGACCAATTATACTTTTTTAAATTTTCTTGCTCTATTTAAAAACGAAAGGGACTTTAAAATTATGTCATAATGTAGTCTACGATTTGGAAAACACTTTGCTGAGTTTAAAAGCTTTTAAAAAATTTTCAATTGCAATGGTTTGTGTTTCTTTAGATAAGGATTTTTTTTTTTATTTCAAACATATCTAAATGTTTCTGTTTTAACGATTTGCTAAAATAACCTTCAAAATTCGGTCATAACCTAGCCTTGAGTTTTATCAACACTTTACCGTGTTTAAAATCAACCATAAAGACGTTGATTTTTAATGGTGTACTTAACGAAAGGTGTTTTTTTAACAAGAAACCATTTTTGACCAATTATACTTTTTTAAATTTTCTTGCTCTATTTAAAAACGAAAGGGACTTTAAAATTATGTCATAATGTAGTCTACGATTTGGAAAACACTTTGCTGAGTTTAAAAGCTTTTAAAAAATTTTCAATTGCAATGGTTTGTGTTTCTTTAGATAAGGATTTTTTTTTTATTTCAAACATATCTAAATGTTTCTGTTTTAACGATTTGCTAAAATAACCTTCAAAATTCGGTCATAACCTAGCCTTGAGTTTTATCAACACTTTACCGTGTTTAAAATCAACCATAAAGACGTTGATTTTTAATGGTGTACTTAACGAAAGGTGTTTTTTTAACAAGAAACCATTTTTGACCAATTATACTTTTTTAAATTTTCTTGCTCTATTTAAAAACGAAAGGGACTTTAAAATTATGTCATAATGTAGTCTACGATTTGAAAAACACTTTGCTGAGTTTAAAAGCTTTTAAAAAATGTTCAATTGCAATGGTTTGTGTTTCTTTAGATAAGAATTTTTTTTTAATTTCAAACATATCTAAATGTTTCTGTTTTAACGATTTGCTAAAATAACCTTCAAAATTCGGTCATAACCTAGCCTTGAGTTTTATCAACACTTTACCGTGTTTAAAATCAACCATAAAGACGTTGATTTTTAATGGTGTACTTAACGAAAGGTGTTTTTTTAACAAGAAACCATTTTTGACCAATTATACTTTTTTAAATTTTCTTGCTCTATTTAAAAACGAAAGGGACTTTAAAATTATGTCATAATGTAGTCTACGATTTGGAAAACACTTTGCTGAGTTTAAAAGCTTTTAAAAAATTTTCAATTGCAATGGTTTGTGTTTCTTTAGATAAGGATTTTTTTTTTTATTTCAAACATATCTAAATGTTTCTGTTTTAACGATTTGCTAAAATAACCTTCAAAATTCGGTCATAACCTAGCCTTGAGTTTTATCAACACTTTACCGTGTTTAAAATTAACCATAAAGACGTTGATTTTTAATGGTGTACTTAACGAAAGGTGTTTTTTTAACAAGAAACCATTTTTGACCAATTATACTTTTTTAAATTTTCTTGCTCTATTTAAAAACGAAAGGGACTTTAAAATTATGTCATAATGTAGTCTACGATTTGGAAAACACTTTGCTGAGTTTAAAAGCTTTTAAAAAATTTTCAATTGCAATGGTTTGTGTTTCTTTAGATAAGAATTTTTTTTTTATTTCAAACATATCTAAATGTTTCTGTTTTAACGATTTGCTAAAATAACCTTCAAAATTCGGTCATAACCTAGCCTTGAGTTTTATCAACACTTTACCGTGTTTAAAATCAACCATAAAGACGTTGATTTTTAATGGTGTACTTAACGAAAGGTGTTTTTTTAACAAGAAACCATTTTTGACCAATTATACTTTTTTAAATTTTCTTGCTCTATTTAAAAACGAAAGGGACTTTAAAATTATGTCATAATGTAGTCTACGATTTGGAAAACACTTTGCTGAGTTTAAAAGCTTTTAAAAAATTTTCAATTGCAATGGTTTGTGTTTCTTTAGATAAGATTTTTTTTTTTATTTCAAACATTTCTAAATGTTATGATTTAACGATTTGCTAAAATAACCTTCAAAATTCGGTCATAACCTAGCCTTGAGTTTTATCAACACTTTACCGTGTTTAAAATCAACCATAAAGACGTTGATTTTTAATGGTGTACTTAACGAAAGGTGTTTTTTTAACAAGAAACCATTTTTGACCAATTATACTTTTTTAAATTTTCTTGCTCTATTTAAAAACGAAAGGGACTTTAAAATTATGTCATAATGTAGTCTACGATTTGGAAAACACTTTGCTGAGTTTAAAAGCTTTTAAAAAATTTTCAATTGCAATGGTTTGTGTTTCTTTAGATAAGAATTTTTTTTTTATTTCAAACATATCTAAATGTTTCTGTTTTAACGATTTGCTAAAATAACCTTCAAAATTCGGTCATAACCTAGCCTTGAGTTTTATCAACACTTTACCGTGTTTAAAATCAACCATAAAGACGTTGATTTTTAATGGTGTACTTAACGAAAGGTGTTTTTTTAACAAGAAACCATTTTTGACCAATTATACTATTTTAAATTTTCTTGCTCTATTTAAAAACGAAAGGGACTTTAAAATTATGTCATAATGTAGTCTACGATTTGAAAAACACTTTGCTGAGTTTAAAAGCTTTTAAAAAATGTTCAATTGCAATGGTTTGTGTTTCTTTAGATAAGAATTTTTTTTTAATTTCAAACATATCTAAATGTTTCTGTTTTAACGATTTGCTAAAATAACCTTCAAAATTCGGTCATAACCTAGCCTTGAGTTTTATCAACACTTTACCGTGTTTAAAATCACCCATAAAGACGTTGATTTTTAATGGTGTACTTAACGAAAGGTGTTTTTTTAACAAGAAACCATTTTTGACCAATTATACTTTTTTAAATTTTCTTGCTCTATTTAAAAACGAAAGGGACTTTAAAATTATGTCATAATGTAGTCTACGATTTGGAAAACACTTTGCTGAGTTTAAAAGCTTTTAAAAAATTTTCAATTGCAATGGTTTGTGTTTCTTTAGATAAGATTTTTTTTTTTATTTCAAACATATCTAAATGTTTCTGTTTTAACGATTTGCTAAAATAACCTTCAAAATTCGGTCATAACCTAGCCTTGAGTTTTATCAACACTTTACCGTGTTTAAAAGCAACCATAAAGACGTTGAATTTTAATGGTGTACTTAACGAAAGGTGTTTTTTTAACAAGAAACCATTTTTGACCAATTATACTTTTTTAAATTTTCTTGCTCTATTTAAAAACGAAAGGGACTTTAAAATTATGTCATAATGTAGTATACGATTTGAAAAACACTTTGCTGAGTTTAAAAGCTTTTAAAAAATGTTCAATTGCAATGGTTTGTGTTTCTTTAGATAAGAATTTTTTTTTAATTTCAAACATATCTAAATGTTTCTGTTTTAACGATTTGCTAAAATAACCTTCAAAATTCGGTCATAACCTAGCCTTGAGTTTTATCAACACTTTACCGTGTTTAAAATCAACCATAAAGACGTTGATTTTTAATGGTGTACTTAACGAAAGGTGTTTTTTTAACAAGAAACCATTTTTGACCAATTATACTTTTTTAAATTTTCTTGCTCTATTTAAAAACGAAAGGGACTTTAAAATTATGTCATAATGTAGTCTACGATTTGGAAAACACTTTGCTGAGTTTAAAAGCTTTTAAAAAATTTTCAATTGCAATGGTTTGTGTTTCTTTAGATAAGGATTTTTTTTTTTATTTCAAACATATCTAAATGTTTCTGTTTTAACGATTTGCTAAAATAACCTTCAAAATTCGGTCATAACCTAGCCTTGAGTTTTATCAACACTTTACCGTGTTTAAAATTAACCATAAAGACGTTGATTTTTAATGGTGTACTTAACGAAAGGTGTTTTTTTAACAAGAAACCATTTTTGACCAATTATACTTTTTTAAATTTTCTTGCTCTATTTAAAAACGAAAGGGACTTTAAAATTATGTCATAATGTAGTCTACGATTTGGAAAACACTTTGCTGAGTTTAAAAGCTTTTAAAAAATTTTCAATTGCAATGGTTTGTGTTTCTTTAGATAAGAATTTTTTTTTTTATTTCAAACATATCTAAATGTTTCTGTTTTAACGATTTGCTAAAATAACCTTCAAAATTCGGTCATAACCTAGCCTTGAGTTTTATCAACACTTTACCGTGTTTAAAATCAACCATAAAGACGTTGATTTTTAATGGTGTACTTAACGAAAGGTGTTTTTTTAACAAGAAACCATTTTTGACCAATTATACTTTTTTAAATTTTCTTGCTCTATTTAAAAACGAAAGGGACTTTAAAATTATGTCATAATGTAGTCTACGATTTGGAAAACACTTTGCTGAGTTTAAAAGCTTTTAAAAAATTTTCAATTGCAATGGTTTGTGTTTCTTTAGATAAGATTTTTTTTTTTATTTCAAACATTTCTAAATGTTTCTGATTTAACGATTTGCTAAAATAACCTTCAAAATTCGGTCATAACCTAGCCTTGAGTTTTATCAACACTTTACCGTGTTTAAAATCAACCATAAAGACGTTGATTTTTAATGGTGTACTTAACGAAAGGTGTTTTTTTAACAAGAAACCATTTTTGACCAATTATACTTTTTTAAATTTTCTTGCTCTATTTAAAAACGAAAGGGACTTTAAAATTATGTCATAATGTAGTCTACGATTTGGAAAACACTTTGCTGAGTTTAAAAGCTTTTAAAAAATTTTCAATTGCAATGGTTTGTGTTTCTTTAGATAAGAATTTTTTTTTTATTTCAAACATATCTAAATGTTTCTGTTTTAACGATTTGCTAAAATAACCTTCAAAATTCGGTCATAACCTAGCCTTGAGTTTTATCAACACTTTACCGTGTTTAAAATCAACCATAAAGACGTTGATTTTTAATGGTGTACTTAACGAAAGGTGTTTTTTTAACAAGAAACCATTTTTGACCAATTATACTATTTTAAATTTTCTTGCTCTATTTAAAAACGAAAGGGACTTTAAAATTATGTCATAATGTAGTCTACGATTTGAAAAACACTTTGCTGAGTTTAAAAGCTTTTAAAAAATGTTCAATTGCAATGGTTTGTGTTTCTTTAGATAAGAATTTTTTTTTAATTTCAAACATATCTAAATGTTTCTGTTTTAACGATTTGCTAAAATAACCTTCAAAATTCGGTCATAACCTAGCCTTGAGTTTTATCAACACTTTACCGTGTTTAAAATCACCCATAAAGACGTTGATTTTTAATGGTGTACTTAACGAAAGGTGTTTTTTTAACAAGAAACCATTTTTGACCAATTATACTTTTTTAAATTTTCTTGCTCTATTTAAAAACGAAAGGGACTTTAAAATTATGTCATAATGTAGTCTACGATTTGGAAAACACTTTGCTGAGTTTAAAAGCTTTTAAAAAATTTTCAATTGCAATGGTTTGTGTTTCTTTAGATAAGATTTTTTTTTTTATTTCAAACATATCTAAATGTTTCTGTTTTAACGATTTGCTAAAATAACCTTCAAAATTCGGTCATAACCTAGCCTTGAGTTTTATCAACACTTTACCGTGTTTAAAAGCAACCATAAAGACGTTGAATTTTAATGGTGTACTTAACGAAAGGTGTTTTTTTAACAAGAAACCATTTTCGACCAATTATACTATTTTAAATTTTCTTGCTCTATTTAAAAACGAAAGGGACTTTAAAATTATGTCATAATGTAGTCTACGATTTGAAAAACACTTTGCTGAGTTTAAAAGCTTTTAAAAAATGTTCAATTGCAATGGTTTGTGTTTCTTTAGATAAGAATTTTTTTTTAATTTCAAACATATCTAAATGTTTCTGTTTTAACGATTTGCTAAAATAACCTTCAAAATTCGGTCATAACCTAGCCTTGAGTTTTATCAACACTTTACCGTGTTTAAAATCAACCATAAAGACGTTGATTTTTAATGGTGTACTTAACGAAAGGTGTTTTTTTAACAAGAAACCATTTTTGACCAATTATACTTTTTTAAATTTTCTTGCTCTATTTAAAAACGAAAGGGACTTTAAAATTATGTCATAATGTAGTCTACGATTTGGAAAACACTTTGCTGAGTTTAAAAGCTTTTAAAAAATTTTCAATTGCAATGGTTTGTGTTTCTTTAGATAAGGATTTTTTTTTTTATTTCAAACATATCTAAATGTTTCTGTTTTAACGATTTGCTAAAATAACCTTCAAAATTCGGTCATAACCTAGCCTTGAGTTTTATCAACACTTTACCGTGTTTAAAATTAACCATAAAGACGTTGATTTTTAATGGTGTACTTAACGAAAGGTGTTTTTTTAACAAGAAACCATTTTTGACCAATTATACTTTTTTAAATTTTCTTGCTCTATTTAAAAACGAAAGGGACTTTAAAATTATGTCATAATGTAGTCTACGATTTGGAAAACACTTTGCTGAGTTTAAAAGCTTTTAAAAAATTTTCAATTGCAATGGTTTGTGTTTCTTTAGATAAGAATTTTTTTTTTATTTCAAACATATCTAAATGTTTCTGTTTTAACGATTTGCTAAAATAACCTTCAAAATTCGGTCATAACCTAGCCTTGAGTTTTATCAACACTTTACCGTGTTTAAAATCAACCATAAAGACGTTGATTTTTAATGGTGTACTTAACGAAAGGTGTTTTTTTAACAAGAAACCATTTTTGACCAATTATACTTTTTTAAATTTTCTTGCTCTATTTAAAAACGAAAGGGACTTTAAAATTATGTCATAATGTAGTCTACGATTTGGAAAACACTTTGCTGAGTTTAAAAGCTTTTAAAAAATTTTCAATTGCAATGGTTTGTGTTTCTTTAGATAAGATTTTTTTTTTTATTTCAAACATTTCTAAATGTTTCTGATTTAACGATTTGCTAAAATAACCTTCAAAATTCGGTCATAACCTAGCCTTGAGTTTTATCAACACTTTACCGTGTTTAAAATCAACCATAAAGACGTTGATTTTTAATGGTGTACTTAACGAAAGGTGTTTTTTTAACAAGAAACCATTTTTGACCAATTATACTTTTTTAAATTTTCTTGCTCTATTTAAAAACGAAAGGGACTTTAAAATTATGTCATAATGTAGTCTACGATTTGGAAAACACTTTGCTGAGTTTAAAAGCTTTTAAAAAATGTTCAATTGCAATGGTTTGTGTTTCTTTAGATAAGAATTTTTTTTTAATTTCAAACATATCTAAATGTTTCTGTTTTAACGATTTGCTAAAATAACCTTCAAAATTCGGTCATAACCTAGCCTTGAGTTTTATCAACACTTTACCGTGTTTAAAATCACCCATAAAGACGTTGATTTTTAATGGTGTACTTAACGAAAGGTGTTTTTTTAACAAGAAACCATTTTTGACCAATTATACTATTTTAAATTTTCTTGCTCTATTTAAAAACGAAAGGGACTTTAAAATTATGTCATAATGTAGTCTACGATTTGAAAAACACTTTGCTGAGTTTAAAAGCTTTTAAAAAATGTTCAATTGCAATGGTTTGTGTTTCTTTAGATAAGAATTTTTTTTTAATTTCAAACATATCTAAATGTTTCTGTTTTAACGATTTGCTAAAATAACCTTCAAAATTCGGTCATAACCTAGCCTTGAGTTTTATCAACACTTTACCGTGTTTAAAATCACCCATAAAGACGTTGATTTTTAATGGTGTACTTAACGAAAGGTGTTTTTTTAACAAGAAACCATTTTTGACCAATTATACTTTTTTAAATTTTCTTGCTCTATTTAAAAACGAAAGGGACTTTAAAATTATGTCATAATGTAGTCTACGATTTGGAAAACACTTTGCTGAGTTTAAAAGCTTTTAAAAAATTTTCAATTGCAATGGTTTGTGTTTCTTTAGATAAGATTTTTTTTTTTATTTCAAACATATCTAAATGTTTCTGTTTTAACGATTTGCTAAAATAACCTTCAAAATTCGGTCATAACCTAGCCTTGAGTTTTATCAACACTTTACCGTGTTTAAAAGCAACCATAAAGACGTTGAATTTTAATGGTGTACTTAACGAAAGGTGTTTTTTTAACAAGAAACCATTTTTGACCAATTATACTTTTTTAAATTTTCTTGCTCTATTTAAAAACGAAAGGGACTTTAAAATTATGTCATAATGTAGTCTACGATTTGAAAAACACTTTGCTGAGTTTAAAAGCTTTTAAAAAATGTTCAATTGCAATGGTTTGTGTTTCTTTAGATAAGAATTTTTTTTTAATTTCAAACATATCTAAATGTTTCTGTTTTAACGATTTGCTAAAATAACCTTCAAAATTCGGTCATAACCTAGCCTTGAGTTTTATCAACACTTTACCGTGTTTAAAATCAACCATAAAGACGTTGATTTTTAATGGTGTACTTAACGAAAGGTGTTTTTTTAACAAGAAACCATTTTTGACCAATTATACTTTTTTAAATTTTCTTGCTCTATTTAAAAACGAAAGGGACTTTAAAATTATGTCATAATGTAGTCTACGATTTGGAAAACACTTTGCTGAGTTTAAAAGCTTTTAAAAAATTTTCAATTGCAATGGTTTGTGTTTCTTTAGATAAGGATTTTTTTTTTATTTCAAACATATCTAAATGTTTCTGTTTTAACGATTTGCTAAAATAACCTTCAAAATTCGGTCATAACCTAGCCTTGAGTTTTATCAACACTTTACCGTGTTTAAAATTAACCATAAAGACGTTGATTTTTAATGGTGTACTTAACGAAAGGTGTTTTTTTAACAAGAAACCATTTTTGACCAATTATACTTTTTTAAATTTTCTTGCTCTATTTAAAAACGAAAGGGACTTTAAAATTATGTCATAATGTAGTCTACGATTTGGAAAACACTTTGCTGAGTTTAAAAGCTTTTAAAAAATTTTCAATTGCAATGGTTTGTGTTTCTTTAGATAAGAATTTTTTTTTTTTATTTCAAACATATCTAAATGTTTCTGTTTTAACGATTTGCTAAAATAACCTTCAAAATTCGGTCATAACCTAGCCTTGAGTTTTATCAACACTTTACCGTGTTTAAAATCAACCATAAAGACGTTGATTTTTAATGGTGTACTTAACGAAAGGTGTTTTTTTAACAAGAAACCATTTTTGACCAATTATACTTTTTTAAATTTTCTTGCTCTATTTAAAAACGAAAGGGACTTTAAAATTATGTCATAATGTAGTCTACGATTTGGAAAACACTTTGCTGAGTTTAAAAGCTTTTAAAAAATTTTCAATTGCAATGGTTTGTGTTTCTTTAGATAAGATTTTTTTTTTTATTTCAAACATTTCTAAATGTTTCTGATTTAACGATTTGCTAAAATAACCTTCAAAATTCGGTCATAACCTAGCCTTGAGTTTTATCAACACTTTACCGTGTTTAAAATCAACCATAAAGACGTTGATTTTTAATGGTGTACTTAACGAAAGGTGTTTTTTTAACAAGAAACCATTTTTGACCAATTATACTTTTTTAAATTTTCTTGCTCTATTTAAAAACGAAAGGGACTTTAAAATTATGTCATAATGTAGTCTACGATTTGGAAAACACTTTGCTGAGTTTAAAAGCTTTTAAAAAATTTTCAATTGCAATGGTTTGTGTTTCTTTAGATAAGAATTTTTTTTTTTATTTCAAACATATCTAAATGTTTCTGTTTTAACGATTTGCTAAAATAACCTTCAAAATTCGGTCATAACCTAGCCTTGAGTTTTATCAACACTTTACCGTGTTTAAAATCAACCATAAAGACGTTGATTTTTAATGGTGTACTTAACGAAAGGTGTTTTTTTAACAAGAAACCATTTTTGACCAATTATACTATTTTAAATTTTCTTGCTCTATTTAAAAACGAAAGGGACTTTAAAATTATGTCATAATGTAGTCTACGATTTGAAAAACACTTTGCTGAGTTTAAAAGCTTTTAAAAAATGTTCAATTGCAATGGTTTGTGTTTCTTTAGATAAGAATTTTTTTTTAATTTCAAACATATCTAAATGTTTCTGTTTTAACGATTTGCTAAAATAACCTTCAAAATTCGGTCATAACCTAGCCTTGAGTTTTATCAACACTTTACCGTGTTTAAAATCACCCATAAAGACGTTGATTTTTAATGGTGTACTTAACGAAAGGTGTTTTTTTAACAAGAAACCATTTTTGACCAATTATACTTTTTTAAATTTTCTTGCTCTATTTAAAAACGAAAGGGACTTTAAAATTATGTCATAATGTAGTCTACGATTTGGAAAACACTTTGCTGAGTTTAAAAGCTTTTAAAAAATTTTCAATTGCAATGGTTTGTGTTTCTTTAGATAAGATTTTTTTTTTTATTTCAAACATATCTAAATGTTTCTGTTTTAACGATTTGCTAAAATAACCTTCAAAATTCGGTCATAACCTAGCCTTGAGTTTTATCAACACTTTACCGTGTTTAAAAGCAACCATAAAGACGTTGAATTTTAATGGTGTACTTAACGAAAGGTGTTTTTTTAACAAGAAACCATTTTCGACCAATTATACTTTTTTAAATTTTCTTGCTCTATTTAAAAACAAAGGGGACTTTTAAATTATGTCATAATGTAGTCTAAGGTTTGGAAAACACTTTGCTATGTTCAAAAGCTCTAAAAAAAATGTTGAATTGCAAAAGTTACCTTAATAGATTGTGTCTTTTAGATACAAAATTTTTGTTTTTGTTTCGATATTGTCTGAATGTTTCTGTTTTAACGAACTACCAAATTAACTTAAAAATTATGTCATAACCTAGTGTTAAGTATAATCAACACTTTACTGTGTTCAGAAGCAACCAGTGGCCGCTCGTGGTATGGTGTACTGGGAGGCATTTTAAAGTATTTTTTTTGTAAAAAAATTTGTTCTTACCCAAGTTTTAGGTAGCCTTATATTTCAAACCCATCCTTTACGTTGGCAAAATGATCTATTTTTACCAACATTTTCATTGAAGTCTTTAATAGACTTTCGATAAACACTCTCTAATAAAATTATTGTAAATTGATACCCACATTGCCAGTGTGTTAAAATGCACAATATTTTTTAAGTGGTTCACCGATAAAAAATGTGTTTGAATTTTAGTTTTTAAATGTTTGCATTCAATGTCACACAACGAATTATCACAAAATAGCAGACAGTGGAAACAAGAAAAAGCATTTTCTTACATGGCATTTAGAATTCAAAATTATTTTGCACAGACATCGTACAACACCACTAAATTATGATTACACAACCAACAACTGTTTTCATACTACTACGTCGTGTACGTGCGAATCCCGCAAATTAGGCGACTATTGGCATACGCTTATCACGGACAGCTGACAGCATAATTCTCGGAAGTTGTGGGTTCGTGACCCTGAAGTCTTTAATACGCAGATACTTCTATCCTCTTTTAGCTTGTGTAATGTGAATTTTACCGCAATGAGCTTTCTATTTTGCTCTTATTCATTTGAAGTCCTTTTAAGTCGGCGGCTTTATTCGGTGGCGTATAGCTGAATTGGGGACTGACAGCCAAATGACCCTCGCATAGATTCGTTCAATGCGCGCGAAATACTCAAACATTCAAACGTTTTCGGATCCTGCTGCAGCTCTTTAATAAACGTTCTCGCATAGAAATCTCATACAAAAGTTAACTATAAACTATTTTTTAAATATTATAGTGTATAATATGTTACGTACTCAAACAAAAAGTAATTATTAATTTTTTCTTATTTCATTGGGAGGTCAATGACCATTTGACCCAATGGAGAAACCTCCACTGAAAGCAACGATAAATTTGTTGAATTTTAATGGTGTGCTTTCCTTTAAACAGGAAATCTGATGGGATTGTCCAAACGACAATGCACCACCTTAAGATAAGTTTTATCGATGTTTAATATAAAACCGAAATGTACAAAACGGTCGAGGGACGTAAAAGATAGGAAATCAGGTCAAAATCGATAGGTTTTAAGAAAAAAGCCTCTCGATTACATCAGAAGAGCCACCTTAGATGTGATCTAAATGCGAACGGGCGAGCCGTTTCATTTGATTATTTCAGCAAATTGCGAAAAGATTTTATTTCCCCCATTGATTCCATTATGCGCCCTTTAAAAAAAATCGATACCCGGCGCGCGGCATTCCGCTTTTTTGTTTTCTTTCGCTCGGGAATTTATCGAGAATGAAAGAATATGTTATAACATGATGTATAAGAGCAGCTTCGGAAATATTTAGAATATTTAATATTCTCGACATTTAATTATTCCGGACTACCTATAGGTACACATTTTTCTCGTGTCGGAACATAAGCCATTCGGGAATATTATAATAACAAGCAAATGGCGGGAAATCGTGGAAGAAAAAGAAATTGCGAGAAAGATCTCTTAAGGATTTAAAATTCTAAGGTTGTAAAAATATAAATTGCACATTGGGAATTTAAGGGTTGGTTTCCGTTTGGGTGCACTTAATAGTTGCATTTAACAGCGGGTACTGTTGGGATATTAAAGCTTAGAATCGTATTTAGTAAACATGGCGTTGAAACCGTCGTAAAAGAAATAATTCAATTACAAAACATCGTAAAACAAATGCAGGTTTAATTTGCAGTTAAAAGCGGAAACGTTTCTTTAATGCAATAAGAATTCCTTGCTTAAAATACGTGACGTAGTCGTCTTTCATGGCGAGGAAACGACGGGCGCACTTTTGTTGCAAATCTACCGGAAAACGCGTTTATATTATGATGTTGAAAAATAAAAAGAAGAGTAGAACAGAGGACGCTTTAAAGACTGTTAAGATTGTTTCCTGTTATCTTCTTTTTTGTCCTTTTATTACGAGTTGCTACAAAGGCGAGACCCTCTCGTCTTAAGTTTGCTATTGATGCCAGTTGCAGTTATTCTGCTTTTTAGACACGACACAATTTAATCAAAAAATGCTTGTTTCTTTGGGCATATTTAAAATCACGCTGGGGAACATCTTAATCTAAAGGGAATTGTAAATTCCATGTTAAGAAAAATAAACTTAAGCTGTTTTAAAAATACACAATTTTTAGTGATAGGTATTACCCAAAGATTAAAAATAGAAACTTTGGGGAAAAAAAGCTAAAAATTGCGAGAATTTAAAATAATTTACTGGTTGTAGAAAAAAAAGCTTAGCATTTTAGCAATAGCAATTTTTGTAAATTCCTTGGATTACACACAAAATTTAAACAAATTTCAAGAAGTGGATATTGAAATATTATTCTTACTTGCAAAAACAATATTTGACAGTTTTCAAAAACGTTTTGAATGTCTTAATGTTCCTTAAAATGTAACAAGAAAATCAAAATCAGTTTTATACAGGTTTTAAAGAATTTTGAGACACGTTTATTGAATTTTCAGCTTGAAGTGGGATGGAAAAACTTTAAATAGTTTAGAGAATCACAAACGAATTTGAGAATAAAAAAAAATGTGTGTCGAGCACGCAAATTTTAAGTAAAACCTCTGAACGTGTTCTCACTGAAAGTGTTTTTGAATTCTTGATTTCAGTTACAAAATTGTCATTCAAGTCATTTTCCAAATATTAATTTAGAAAGACCAAACAAATTTGGATAGACCTTTGCATAAAAGAGGGATTGAAATGCTGCAGTGAATGCAACTGTAAAGATTGTAACAACAGTTTAATAGGTTTACTCGAAGATCTTGATTCAGAAACAGAAGATACTTATTAATAAAATTTTACTGGTTTATTAACACGTCATTACGCCTACGACGCGGTACAGAAAGCACAGAAAGTGCGCGACGTCCTAATAAAAAATTCGTACCATCAAAATCGTGGCCACTTAATTTTGTTCGCTGCATGTATATGTTAAAATCTACGAATAAAAACGTTGTCGCTTAGTAAAAATTTCAGTACATCAGAAGCGAAAAGTCACATTCGTAATTTCTTTACGCAAAAAATGTTTTTTCGGAAATTAAAATGAGATCATAGACAGCGCTGATGCATTTGCTTTTAAACAAAAACAAAGCAAAGTCGATATTCCAAGTACTTATCACGTTATATTTGTTGAAAAACGCTTAATTTGAAAATTGGTGGCTTAGGCGTTTTTTTACTAATAGAAAAGTTCGGTACCTTTAAAAAAAATCGCAAATGGCCATTTTGTATAGCAAATAACGTATTAATAATATGTCGGTATGATCTGGTTTAAAGCAGTAAACAGCCATAGTACCTAAGCAAGTAATGATTTGTTATGCGCAGTCCTTTCTTAGTGCCACTGAATGCACAGAACTCATTCGGTGAACGTGTGAATCGCACTAAGGCAAGCAAAGCCATCGCACAGAAACATTAATTAACGGGGTTCAAAAAAATGTACTGCTTCCGTCACACGGCGACTGTACGATTCCGTCACATAAAGACCGTACATCTGCATTCACGAACTAAAATTATCCTATCCGCAAAGAAGTTTCACTTCAAGAAAAAATTTAAAAAAATTAATTTCAGATCTCGTGGGCTGTTGCGCACAAGCCCCAATGTAGCCTCGAACGTACCAAGTGGAACTAATACGGTTGTTAATATTGACCTAAAAATATCGACATATTTTGTTTCTGTTAGAGTTCTGGTATTTATAGTAAGTTATCTTTGGTCGCAGTTTCAGTTTACACTGAAGGGGGGGAGACACCGTGTCCCTTTAGGAAGCCAGCTCCCCTCCCCGTAGCGACGTCTCTGCTCTTATGAAACGTCACTTTAGTTTTTAGCGGCAGTAGAAACAAAACAATTTTAATTTAAACTATCTGAGATATTTTAAAATAAATTTAATTTCTCAATATCTAAGATATTTAAATATTTGATTTGTTTTCATTTGATTATCATAATCAACAACAAACATTTTCACACTGCGGGGTTCGCGCTCAACGCGTATCAAACGCCTAAACCGAAAAGTGCTGGTATAGTTTCTAATTAACTTCGGTATTCAACAATTACTTTAATTTTGAATATCTAGGATTTTTTTAATTAAATAATTTTTAGATATGCAAGGTATTGGGAAATTAAATTTGCTTTAAAATTTTTATGATATTTTAAATAAAAGTATTTTAAGAACATCAAAAATATTTTTTTTACAAAATTATTTGAAACATCTAAAGTAAATTAAATTAATTCAGAATATATGTTAGATATTTCTAAATAAGCGAAATCAAAATGTCGTAGAGATATTGTTAATTATTTCAAAATATTTCACAGACAATTTTAATTAATAAAAAATTAATGAAGATTTTTTAAGTAGAGTATTAATATTGCTAATGTTTTTAATATGCTTTTTGAATATAAATTGATTGTAAACATCTAAGATGTTTTTAATGATTCCGAACTATTCCTTAACTTATTTTGTTAATAAAGAAGAAGTTCCAACAAATACTTCGAGTTCGTTTTTTACAGAGATTTCAGAAATAATTTTCTAGTTGTAATGAAAAATAACTAAATAATCGTTAAATTATAAAAATTATTTAAAATAAGTAGAAATATCTAAATTAAAAATATCTCAAAAATATTTTTAAATATCTACGAATGTCGAAGATATTTCAAAATAATTGAAATATATAGGTTGCTTTTTTAATTATTTAAAACTATCTCTTAGATATTTACAAATTATTTCAATTCATATTTTTATTTTGTCGAAAATCGCAGCTCCGTTTCATACGCAAA
Organism: Ctenicera cuprea; assembly: GCA_958336395.1. Taxonomy (NCBI): domain Eukaryota; kingdom Metazoa; phylum Arthropoda; class Insecta; order Coleoptera; family Elateridae; genus Ctenicera; species Ctenicera cuprea. The sequence goes on along the minus strand of OY284495.1, from coordinate 11,037,664 downwards.
ATGTGAAAACTGTACGTTAGGCAATTAAATTTCAAGTGAAAAATATTCTAATTTTTAAAAATAGCTGGCATTCGTTTTAACTTCTATTATTTTCACAAAAATTACAATATTTTTCTAATTATCTGTGATTTTCTGAGATATCACAATTTGAAAAATATTAAAAAAATAAAACATTAAATTTTTAAAATGTTTCTAAGATAATCAGAATTTTCAAGCAATTTTGACGTAACAGTTTTACAAAATGACTGATCAATTTTAACCTTTTCTTATTTTTAGGACTGAATTATTGAGAACTTTGGAGAAACAAGATAACTGCAACACATCAATTTGAAAACGCAAATACACCGAATTGAAAACAATCAAAAATGTGTAGAACACGTATTTTGGACGTTAAGGACATTAAGATTAGTAGTCCTAATTTTATACATTAAAGGTTGCTTTTTCCTAAAAATGTATTATAAGTTCAATTGGCCAACTACAAAACAGTTACGGTCTATTGGTGAGGGTGTTGACAATCAACGTGATACGTTTACGAATAGGTAACGAAAGTGATTCTTGAAACGTGTTGCTTTGTTATGCAAATGACAATGTTATGTTTGTTGTATTTAATTGTTTATTGATAAGCAGTTGATACCCGTATAAAGATGGTGTAGCCAGATTTCGGGCTACCGTAGATAATTTGTTATTTATGCAATTGCTGATATGTTGTTATTGCTGGTGTTTTTTGCTGTTTTACTTAAATGGGAGTTGATAAAAACCCGTCGAGACACCTAGCTGTATGCTTGGATTCTTAGAAGTGTGGTGGGAGAGATTCTTCAACCTGATTAATTAATAATGTAAGTTATTAAATTTAAGTATGACACCAGACATACATCTTGAAGCGGCACAGAATGCCAGTTTCCCCCAAATTTATATGGCCCTTGTCTTGCGGAAGGAACGGATCCGGAAAGGACACACATTTATTAATTTATGTGTGTAGGCTATTTTAAAATTGCTCTTTTAAAGAAAATCGGGTTTTACTATCCTACAAATATGTATAGAGTTGATTTACATTTTTACTAATTCATCAGAAGAGTTTAATATTTTTTCTAAAACAGTTGAGATTTTCTTGGTAATTATCAGCTGGAAAATATTTAAAAATTTAGTGTTTTTCAAATAAATCATAGTTTTTAAATAATATTTTTGTTGGCTTCTTTTATTAGCTGTTATTTTTGCTGACGCTCACCTAACGCTCATTCTATTTCTAAGAGTAATTTATGCAGTTTTTTGGTATTTCAGGAATGTCTGAAATTGGGTCCAGTTACAAGCGAAATTTTACTACTTTTATTATTTATTAGTAGATTTTTATAGTTCTAGGATACACGATACACCTAATAAAGCCCTCTAGTTCAAGTCGCAACATTAATAATAATAAAAAGAAATGTTTCACACGAAGCACGTAACACGCGCATAAAATCGACTGCCTTTGGTTTCGTGAAGATAACAAATGGGGCGACACGCAAAAAATGCAAATCGTTAACTACTCGCAGCTCTTGCTAAAAGCTGATAACGGCATTGTGATTTGTTTTACCTGCAAATCTGAATAAATCTTGTATTTTTTACACAATTAATTTTGAATTTTCTCTCTCGGAGATGTTCTCAACAGTCACTTCAGATTATCCAAAAAAATCGAGAAAAGCGGCACAATAAAAACCGAGAGAAAAAGAAGACGATCGTGAAAATCGTGAAAGTAATATAGCCTACTATGCAAAACAAAGCAGGAATGGCCGAAATGTTTTCCCGGTTGCCTTTGATGTGCTAATGGCTTCTTAGCTCTATGGGTCTTTCGCCACTGGGAAGTATTAAGGGCTGTAAATCGTCCACTTTAGAAGACGTTTGAGATCTTGCCCATCCTTTTCGACGAGCTAATCAGGCGCGGAAAAGAAAGTACAATACAATCGTCCATTCGGGACAAAGCGACGGCGGATTTAAAAATAGACCCCTATCCTGCGGGCATCATTTGATTCCCTGCCCAAACAACAATCATAACAATAATAATCATAATAATGACGACAGAAAATTTACATGAAACGCTCTAAGGCCGCGAGACTTGGCGAAAACAAATATTTTCACGATAAAGTTAATTTGCGAAGATCAAATAGTAATTTTCTCTCTCACAATAGTTCCGCTTTTGAGAAGCAGCCGGGAAGAGATTTACATTAGTTTAAAATTTTATTAGGTTCGCAATATCTCCGCGTCGAACTGGGGTAAGTAAACATATGATTTTCTCTGCCGTCACTTCAGACACTCGAAAAGCAATTCAATTCTAACACTTGTTCAGGACACTAAGAGCCTCGAGTTGTTAAATCAATTGGTTAAGAGGTTTTCATAGCAAGTAACGTTAAAAAAATTGTAGACGGTGAAAATTCTTATGTAAATGGAAACTTAAAAAAAATCACACGTGCAGATAAATTTTGAATGTTTGTCGACATTTGCAAGAAATCGTTAAAATTTTTATGTGTAGGAATTTTAACCTAATATGAAGAGAATTATCGTACAGGTAACAAAAAAAATGATTTTTGAATAATCTTAGATGTACATAATCTACTCACCCCATCATCAGAGCACACATTTTAGTCGTTGAGCAACTCACCTGCAACAAACAAAAATATTTAGAAATGTATATATTTTACATATTTTTTCGTGACATTTGGTGGATATCTCAATAACATACCAAAAAATACAAGTTTTACTAATTATCAGCGTAATAGCAATAAATTAACATGATTCTAGCTAAAAAAAATTTTTTTAATTAGCAAACGAACCCACCAATTTTAAAATTTCCTTAATAGAACAAAAGCTTTCAAGGTCAAATGTGTTAAATATCAAAAATATTCAAAAAAAGTAATAAATCTAAATTATAGATTTTTGACATTGTTTGAGCGACATTTGGTGGAGCGCCTAGTACCACTTTGGCCCAAAAATTAAAATGTACAGAAAAAATAAACAAAATGTCACTGTCAATGTTATAGAGTCAACAAAGTAATCAATAATTCTGTATTTTTGAGCTAAAAAAATTCAGCATTAATAAACAACAGCTATATTTAGGGAAAAATGATTTAAATAGAAAACTTCTTTAATTACAGCCTAATTATTTGATTTGTAACTAATGTATATGTTTTATTTCAATCTGAACTATCGTAAAAAAATCAGTTTAAAAAAATTAACGCCTTCAATGAAAGTTTAAAAATGGTTGTTTCAATGACATTTGGTGGAGGCGCCAGGCTTTTATGTTGAAATCCCCAAAATTAATACAATGTTACAAAATAAAAACGTTTCAAATTTAAAAGTTACAAAGACAAAGTAATCAATAGGTTTGCGTTTTTGAGCTAATAAAAATTCAGCATTAATAAACAACAGCTATATTTAGGGAAAAATTATTTAAATAGAAAACTTCTTTAATTACAGCCTAATTATTTGATTTGTAACTAATGTATATGTTTTATTTCAATCTGAACTATCGTAAAAAAATCAGTTTAAAAAAATTAACGCCTTCAATGAAAGTTTAAAAATGGTTGTTTCAATGACATTTGGTGGAGGCGCCAGGCTTTTATGTTGAAATCCCCAAAATTAATACAATGTTACAAAATAAAAACGTTTCAAATTTAAAAGTTACAAAGACAAAGTAATCAATAGGTTTGCGTTTTTGAGCTAATAAAAATTCAACCTTAATAACAAGCTGCTAAGTTTAGGGACAAATGAGTAAAATACAATTTTTGTTAAAAACAGCCCTTGTAACCTAATTTTTTTTGTAAGTAAATCAAGTCGATGACTTAATTCCATGTCTTACTTCAATTTACGCTTTGTGTTTTCAAACCCTAAATTAACACTTTTTTTAGAGGTGTACACAAAAGAATTATGTCATTAGCTAATGCCATTTATTGTACCATACAAAGGTGAAGTGGTCACCGTATTGAGTCTAGACGAAATATTTATGACCGGATCGCATGTCACTGTGAAAGAACAGGAAAGCACTTGAAGTACTTGACATTTCCTGGATTTGCAGTGCCGATGATGAAAACGCTACAAGTCGCCGCATAAATTAGCTGTATATGGCGACAAATACTTGAAAGAGCTCTCTTACGACTAAGTATGTATTGTTTATACTTGTTTTTATAGTAAAAACTTTCGCCTTGATTATGGTAAGGTTTATTCACTTAGTAGTGGTAGATATGTTAGATTGCCCTCATTTAGTATATTCGGATATGTTGAATCGGACTCACTAAATAGTTCTGGATGATGATCTAAATTTAGACGCGCTTACATTTCAGAACAGAATAAATTTGAAGTGAAAATGTAATTCTTAGTTGGATTCGCATTTTTAAAAAAAATTCGATGTTTCACTAACCCAAATTCACTTAGTAGAACCAAAACTGCTAATAATCAGATCATTTAGTGCAACCGAATACGTTAAACTGGATTTCACTGAGTAGATTCGCCTTAGTTAGAATCGGGTATATTTGGTAGATCCCGGTCTGTGAAATCAAATTCGCTTAAAACATTCAAACCTGTTGAAATAACATTATATAATAAAAATATATTGGAATTAAGGCCACTGAGTAGATTTGCATCAATTGAAATCAGAGCCACTTGGTAGATTGGTCTGTGAACTCGATATCCTTAAGCAGATCGGAATGTGTTGGAATCAGATCACTTACCAGAACCGAATATGTTAGAATTAGATCTACTAGGTACATTTGCATCAGTTGTTATCAAACCCACTTAGTAGATCTTCATTCGCAAAATTGTATCCATTAAGTAGATCAAAATCTGCTGAAATCACATTGTTAACAATTTATTTTTCTGTAGCGTTCACGAGATTATGTAGGAATTGGATCCGCTGAGTAGATTTGCATCACTTGGTAGAGTCTGATCTGTTATATCGGATTCATTTAGTAGATCCAAAACTGCTAACAATCAGATCTTTTAGTAAACCGAATATGTTAAACTGGAATTCACTGAGTAAACTCGCGTCAGTTAGAATCGGGTATATTTGGTAGATCCCGGTCTGTGCCCATTTAGAACATCCAAATCAGTTAAAATCAGAATATTTAGTAGAACAAAATATGTTTGAATTATAGCCACTGAGTAGATTTGCTTAAATTGAAATCGAAGCCACTTGGTAGATTGGTCTGTAAACTAGATATCCTTAAGCAGATCCGAATCTGTTGGAATCAGATCACTTAGTAGAACCGAATATGTTGGAATTAGATCTACTAAGTACATTTGCATCAGTTAGTATCAGACCCACTTAGTAGATCTGCATTCAGTAAATTGCATCCACTAAGTAGATTTGTATCTGTTGGAATCACGTTGTTAACAATTTATTTTTTCGTAGCGTCTACGAGAATATGTTGGAATTGTTGAAATCAGATTATATAGTAAAAATATATTGGAATTGGAGCCACTGAGTAGATTTGCATTAATTGAAATCGGATCTACTTGGTAGATTGGTCTGTGAACTTGATATTCTTAAGCAGATCCGAATCTGTTGGAATCAGATCACTTAGTAGAACCGAATATGTTGGAATTAGATCTACTAAGTACATTTGCATTAGTTGGTATTATATCCACTTGCATTCGTTAAATTGTATGCATTAAATAGATCTGAATCTGTTGGAATCACGTTGTTAACAATTAATTTTCCCGTAGCGATCCCGAGAATATCTAAAAATTGCATCCGTTGAGTAAATTTGCATCACTTGGTAGATCCTGTTCTGTGATATCGGATTCGCTTAGTAGATTTAAAACTGCTAATAATCAGATCACTTAATGCAACCGAATACGTTAAACTGGAATTTACTAAGTAGATTCGCCTCAGTTAGAATCGGGAGTATTTGGTAGATCCCGGTCTGTGAAATCAAATTCATTTAAAACATTCGAACCTGTTGAAATAAGATTATATAATAAAAATATATTGGAATTAAGGCCACTGAGTAGATTTGCATCAATTAAAATCGGATCTACTTGGTAGATTGGTCTGTGAACTTGATATTTTAAGCAGATCCGAATCCGTTAGAATCAGATCACTTAGTAAAATATGTTGGAATTAGATCTACTAAGTACATTTGCATTAGTTGGTATCATACCCACTTGCATTCGTTAAATTGTATCCATTAAGTAGATCTGAATCTGTTGGAATCACGTTGTTAACAATTCGAACAAAACAGAATTCGATTGGAACATTCGCACCTGTTGAAATCAGGCCCATTTGGTAGATCTGCGTTCGTGAAATTATATCCATTAAGTAGATCTGAATGTGTTGAAATCACGTTGCTAACAATTCATATTCTTGTAGCGTTCCCGAGAAAAACTTAAAATTAAATTTGTTGAGTAGATTTACATCACTTGGTAGATCCTGATGTGTAACATCGGATCCACTTAGTAGATCAGAATCTGTTGGAATTAGATCACCTAGTAGAATCTTATATGTTGGAATTGGATCCACCGAGTAGATTTGCATCAGGTGGTAAATAGGCATCTGTAATATTGGATCCACTTAGTAGATCCAAATCTGTTGGAAATGGATCACTTTTTAGATGCAAATTTGTTGAAAACGGATCCATTTATAGATACAAATTTGTTACATTTAAAACCGCTGTAGTAGACTGAGGTGTTAGAATGAAACATTAATTTAGTAGATCCGAATATGTTAAATGTGACTCACAAGTTTTGGATTTGTCTAAATTCGATCCGCTTAGTAAATCACGATCTGTGAGGGTTGACGTGAATTTGTAAATCCACTTGTATTGAAATCGGTTTTACATTGTAGATACGGATTTGATAAAATCAGATCGTCTTAGCAGATTCAGCTAAGTAGAAGTTGGATGCACTTAGTAGAGCGGTACTATCTGGAATTTGATTCACTGAATAGATTTGTATCAGTTGAAGGTTTAGATGTTTTAGATTGAATGCGTATTATATTGAATCGGACTCAATTAGCAGTTTTGGGTCCGCTTAGAGGATTAGAACCTGTGGGAATTAAATTTAATTTGTAGATCTAAATGTATTAGAATCAATTTTACTTAGTAGATCTGCTCAAATCGGATCCTTTAAACAGATTGGGCTAAATTGCAATTGTAGAGCTGTATATGCGTAATCGAATCTTTGTAGTAATCCGGTTGTGCTGCATGAATCTACTTAATAAAATTAAATTTGTTGCAATCACATCGACGTATTAGAGCTAGATCTGACAGACTTAGATTTACTTTGCGGTAGAGCAGATTTGGACCTGTTAAAGTGGCATTTATTAAGTAGATCCGAACATGATCAAATCGGATCTGTTTAATGACTTGGATTTTCTGGAACGGGATCCACCTGCTAGATCTGGATCTTTTTTTAAATTGAAGTTATTTAAATTTCTTTGCATGCTTTGAACGCGTTGAATTTTAATTCAAAACAACGTACTAGTATTTCAAATCCGGATTACAATCTGGATCCAAAGTATTTTAAGTGTAAAATGGATCTATTTACAAATAAGTGGTTAAAACTTTCCTGATAGCTATATATTGTTAAATCTTGACCACAACAGAGTAAAACCAGGAAGATTTATCTTCCCGAGGTTAAGTGGATGTTTTTAGGGTGTACAATTGGCCGAAATTAAAGTGCACCTCTGTAAATATCCCGGAAGGAAGTTCATACATTACCCACATCGCCCTGCACATCCCGAATAAGCCTGATTGTTAACAATTTCATTTCCTGTAGCGTTTCCGGGAATAAATCACCCCTAAAAATAAAAATAGTAGTACGAGTTTCAAGGGAGCCTTCAGAAATGTCAATGTTTGCAAGGAGAAGAGTACCTGTCTGAGCTTTGCAAATAACTCGGCTGCTGTCAGGGGCACAGAGAGTTTGCTCAATTAGGGGCGACGTAAGGATACTGCAGTGTTGTGGTGGTTGCTATGTCCCGAGGGAGCTCGGGGATAAGCAGTAGTGGATGTGACAGTTGACCACTGCTTACTTCAATAAACTGCAACTGTCTCCATGAGCAAGTTTGCGTCTCGACGTGTTGCACCCCACAAAGGCTTTTTCTGACTGAGAATAACTTCAAAGGCTTGTTTCAGCTCTAGCTCTAGTTTGTTGAAACTTGTGGCAATCGCGTTTCATATCCGTCTAATGGATATAGACATTGATTAATATAAAGGATATGAAATTGCGCTTAACCCAATGCAGTTTCGTGCAGAATCACTTTGTTGTATTTTATCAGGAATAAGTTGGATTAACAATATTATCTGGTTGAAGACAAAAATACGTAAATAATTTAAGCTAATCTCCTAGACGTATAAAGCTAGGAAGGAAGGTTTTATGCATAAGTCGCGCTCGAACTTCAGGAGCCTTTAGTTTGAATTTTTAAGGGAAAATTCAGAGAAAAATTTAAAATATTGCCAAAGCAAACGTAACTATTTGCTGGATTTTTATGGTAATTTCCCATAAATAAATACTTTTTAAGCACAGTCGAAAAGAATTATCAGGTTGACAAGAATCGAAAGGTACGTCGCTGCAAAAAATGCCATCTATAAAAAAAATTTTATTCAGAATATTGTGCTTATGGATGCAACGTTATTAAAAATATTCGATTTCTGACTTTGTTATAGCACTCACATTTTCAATTAGGTCCTAATATATCTTTGAAAAAAAAATTAGTATGAACGTTATCAGCGTTAGCATATTAAAACATATTCTTGACGTTTTCAGTTTTTTACAGAGGGGAATGTAGGAGGGCATAAATTGGCTATATTAAACTTAAACAAAAACGACTTTTAGGGTTTCTTATAAATATGTGCTTTCCCGTACATTCATTAATGTATTGTGATGGTAAAAATATTCGATTATGGAATTTTGGCGGAAATACAAGTTTTAGAATCCCAAAATCCAAAAAAGTACTTAATAAAACGGTCAGCTTGTGTAAGCATTTGATAAATCTCAATCTGTGAAATCGGATGCATTTAGTAGAACCAAATCTGTTGAAATCTGATCACTTAACATATTCAAAGATGTTAAAATTGGATCAACTGAGTAGATTTGCATCAGCTAGATTTGGACTCTTTTGGTAGAAGTGGATCTGTAAAAACGGATCTGTTTAGTAAACATCTGCTTCATTTTTCATTTAGTAAATCCGAATATATTGAAATCTGATCACTTAGTAGAATAAAATATTTTAAAATTGGTTCTGCTGAGCAGATTTGCATCACTTAGTAGATCCTGTTCTGTTGGAATCTGATCACTTAGTAGAATACAATATTTTAAAATTGGTTCCGCTGAGCAGATTTGCATCACTTACTAGATCTTGATCTGTTGGAATCTGATCACTTAGTAGAATCAAAAATTTTAAAATTGAAGCCACTGAGATTTGCATCAGCTGGATTTGGACCCATTTAGTAGATCCGGTTTAGTGAAATCGGATCCATTTAGTAAACTTGCATCTGTTTCATTGTTCATTTAGTAGATCCGATTCTGTTGGAATCTGATCACTTAGTAGAATAAAATATATGCTAAAATTGGTTTCGCTGAGCAGATTTGCATCACTTAGTAGATCCTGATCTGTTGAAATCTGATCACTTAGTAGAATGTAATATATTTTAAAATTGGTTCTGCTGAGCAGATTTGCATCACTTAGTAGATCCTGTTCTGTTGGAATCTGATCACTTAGTAGAATATAATATTTTAAAATTGGTTCCGCTGAGCAGATTTGCATCACTTAGTAGATCTTGATCTGTTGGAATCTGATCACTTAGTAAAATCAAAAATTTTAAAATTGAAGCCACTGAGATTTGCATCAGCTGGATTTGGACCCATTTAGTAGATCCGGTTTGGTGAAATCGGATCCATTTAGTAAACTTGCATCTGTTTCATTGTTCATTTAGTAGATCCGATTCTGTTGGAATCTGATCACTTAGTAGAATAAAATATTTTAAAATTGGTTCCGCTGAGCAAATTTGCATCACTTAGTAGATCCTCATCTGTTGGAATCTGATCACTTAGTAGAATATAATATTTTAAAATTGGTTCCGCTGATCAGATTTGCATCACTTAGTAGATCCTGATCTGTTGGAATCTGATCACTTAGTAGAACATAATATTTTAAAATTGGTTCCGCTGAGCAGATTTGCATCACTTAGTAGATCCTGATCTGTTGGAATCTGATCACTTAGTAGAATAAAATATTTTAAAATTGGTTCCACTGGGCAGATTTGCATCACTTAGTAGATCTTCATCTGTTGGAATCTGATCACTTAGTAGAATAAAAAATTTTAAAATTGATTCCGCTGAGCAGATTTGCATCACTTAGTAGATCTTCATCTGTTGGAATCTGATCACTTAGTAGAATAAAATATTTTAAAATTGATTCCGCTGAGCAGATTTGCATCACTTAGTAGATCCTGATCTGTTGGAATCTGATCACTTAGTAGAATATAATATTTTAAAATTGGTTCCGCTGAGCAGATTTGCATCACTTAGTAGATCCTCATCTGTTGGAATCTGATCACTTAGTAGAATATAATATTTTAAAATTGGTTCCGCTGAGCAGATTTGCATCACTTAGTAGATCTTGATCTGTTGGAATCTGATCACTTAGTAGAATCAAATATTTTAAAATTGAACCCACCGAAATTTGCATCAGCTGGATTTGGAACCACTTGTTAGATCCAGATTTGTGGAATCGGATCCATTCAGTAAACTTGCATCTGTTTCATTGTTCATTTAGTAGATCTGATTCTGTTAAAATCTTTTTAGTTAGTAGAATAACATATTCTAAAATTAGATCCACTGAGTAGATCCTGATCCGTTGGAATCTGATCATTTAGTAGAATCAAATAGTTTAAAATTGGATCCACTGGATAGATTTGTATTAGCTAAACTTAAATCCGTTTGGTAGAACCGGATCTGCAAAATCGGAACCATTCAGTAAACCCAAATCTGTTATATTTTTCATTTAGTAGATCCAAATCTGTTAAAATCTGATCACTAAAATATTTCTAAATTGGTTCCACTGAGCAGATTTGCATCAGCTGGATTTGAACCCAATCTTTTATATTTTTTGGATCACTTTCATTAAAATAAAAATGTTTTGTTTGCGACCCGGAAGCGGAAACGGAAGTTAAACATGTTTTTCCGGTATCATTTTTTTAAAACAGAATTTAAAAAACGAACGAAACACTTCGCCTGGACTCAAGTTTCATAATTTTCAAAAATTTTAACAATTTTTTAAACTTTTTAACAGTTTACAAGTGTAATAAGTTAAAAATTTTTAAGTTTTCAAAATTTTTAAGATTTACAACTTTTCAAAAAATTTACAATGTTTTATAAATTCTCAGTAATTTTTAAAAATGATTCAAATTTCTTTTTAACAAATGTTCTAAGTTTGCAATCAATATTTAATTGTTACTAAATTATTAAATATTTTTAACGTTTTGAAAATTTCACAATTTCATCAAATTTACAAAATATCTTTTTTTTAGTTTTTAATAAATGTCGAATTTTTAAAATTATCTTTCACAAATGTTTTATTTTGAAAGCATTTAATACTTAAAAAAATTTCAAATGAAAATGAAATTGTCCAAAAACTGACAAATATTTTAGATTTTCGAAATATTCAAAAATTTTTGAAATTTAAGAAATTTTCCAGTTTATTATAATTTTAAAAATTTTCAAAATTTCCAAAACATTTCACGATCTTCAAATGTTTTTACAGTTAACAAATTAACATATTTTGAACATTTTTAACATTTTGAAAATTATTGAGTTTTCAGCAAATTTTCACAATTGTCAAAAATTGTCAATATTTTCGACAATTTTGTATTCATTTTGAAAATACCATCATTTTTCTTTAAATATTTCAATAAATGCGGGAAAAGTCCCGTAGCGGTTGCCCGACAACTTTGTTTCTCGTAAAAATTTTACCCCGGTATTATAAGCGCTCTGTACAAGCACAAATGCTCACTGCATGGCTGTCTATCGACAAGATCCTGGTATTTCTACGCAGGAACCGTATGATTTGTTTTTAATTGTCTTTCTTGCAATGGGGGATGGGGATTAATGCGGCTTTATTGTTGAATTTCCCAAAACATAATTGTTGTAGTTAGATAAATAAAAGCAATTATTTTTTGATTGGTGTATGGGTATGTTGAGTATCGGTGTGGAAAGAACATAAATAATAACAAAATAAGCCCATGAACGTCCAAAACGGTTCATCAATAATAATGTTGCGTTCAAAAAGATCAAGCTGTAAAAAGCAATTTATTCATGTCTTGGTAAATATGGGAAAAATACCTTTTAACCCAAATAATCCGTAATTTCGGTTTCTAAAGCTTCCTTTTATCACGTTTTACTTTATTTTTTCCACTAGGAAATTTTTTTGTGGAAGTAACAGTAAAACTATTCTTTTTTCAGACATTTTTCATTCTTTTTCTCCCTACAATTTAATATAATTTTGAAATCAAAATAAATTTTTGCTGAAATATAGACAATATAATGTTGAATTTAGCTAAAAACGCTGAGATCTAAAATTTTCACTAAAATTCTGGTTGAAATGTGTCCAAAAATAAAAATCGTGTCTACATGAACTTCTCCATCATAGCCTGTATGTTTTTCCAGTGTCGAGGGTTACGAAAGCTAGAAGATGATTGATAGACGAAAGGCAACATGAAATAAACTTTCCGTTAATTGTGTCGCTCCAATCTGTGCGGCGGATGAAGCCCAAAAACCGCGTTTGATGGGGCACAGTGCATTTGTTAAGACAGCCCGGCGAAGAGCCTTAAGGGTTTATTTTCTCGCCGTGAAAATGGATTTGCCCGAATTTTAGTGTGCAGTGCGTGAAGTTTTAGAAAAATCCACCTGCTCCCGATTATAATCCGCTTAGCTAATGTGCAGACGGCCGTGTTTTTGGCTTCCACGGCAATTTGTTCAGGCGTTCAACAGGGTTTCGCCCATTTTTTTCCTTGTAAGGTTAAAAATTTTTTTTACGGTTATGTTGTTATAGTAAAGGCAAGTTTATACAGGGTTGGGCAAAAGTACGAAACAATGCAAGTATCTTTAATACGACAACCGCGATTTTGACAAAATTTTTTACATGAAGGTTCCGATACACAATGAAATTATCGGCGGTTTAAAAGGACTTCCGGTTTAGCCGGAAATGATATCAACTTTTTTATTTTAAATGGAACACCCTGTATATTTTTTAATATATCGATAGAACTTTTTTTTGCGAGTTCAGTGATATAAGGTTTCAAGCCTTTTATTTCAATAATTTCAGAGATATTAAACAATAATGTTTCGTAATTGTTATCTAGCAGCTCATGAAAACAAAAGAATGTGAGAAGCTTAAACAGTTATGTCATGTTGTCAAATATGCTTGGTTCGTGTTGTGTTGTTTTGATGTTTGATAGATTGAGCAGTGTGGTTGCAGTAATCAATTAATTAACCTAAATTAATTAAAAATGTTGAATTTAACATCAGAAATGGTTCAATTAACAGAAAGAGAACGAATTCAAATTTTAATTATGTTTGGTTTTGGTGAGCGTCATAGAACTCGGCAAGAAGTTTGTACTTTATTTAACAATTTGCAATCTTTCTGTTGATTGAACCATTTCTGATGTTAAATTCAGCAGTTTTAATTAATTTGGCTAATTAATTGATTACTGCAACCACACTGCTCAATCTATCGAACGTCAAAACAACACAACACGAACCAAGCATATCTGACAACATGACAACTATTTAAGCTTCTCACATTCTTTTGTTTTCATGAGCTGCTAGATAACAATTACGAAACATTATTGTTCAATATCTCTAGAATTATTAAAAATAAAGCCATGAAACCTTATATCACTGAGCTCGCAAAAAAGAGTTCTATCGATATATCAAAAAATATACAGGGTGTTCCATTTAAAATAAAAAAGTTGATGTCTTTTCGGGCTAAACCGGAAGTCTTCTTAAACCGTTAATACTTTCATTGTATATCAGAACCATTATGTAAAAAATTTTGTCAAAATCGCGGTTGCCCTATTAAAAATATTTGCATTGTTCCGTACTTTTGTAAAACCCTGTAGAAGGAAATTGTTATTTATAGAGGTGCCTCGAGGTATAAAAAATGAACTACACAACGCATTCGTTCTAGTCAATTCCTTCCTTTCTTTAACATTTCACATGCAAGGTCAGGAAATGTTAAATTATAGTAGCTGACTTCTAGAAGAAAGAGAGGAAAAAAATGAAACTATTTATTATGCCGTGTTCGGTGTTTTATGTTATTGAATGGAAATTGGCTCTATATGTCATATGAAACAAGGAGTACATTAAAGTATAATGATTTATGAAATAAAATAATGAATAATGCGTTTGCCTTACTACACCTTATTTACATTTACTTACGGCTTCGTGCTTTGTAAATAAATTACCTCTGATAAATACGCTAAGTAAATTGTTTCGTACTGATTTATAAAAGCATTTTTATACATTATCCTTGTCGTTAACATATAAGTCTTGTTGTGCTAGTTAAAGAAAAGCATAATTGCTTTTCGCAATTTTATTGCAATAATGATCTTTAATGGATTGAGCGCAGTTTGCAAATTGTCTCGTCTACAAGAGCAACAAAATTATCCTCAGAGCTTTAAGTCAATTTAATTTAATAAATGACATCATTAAATATAAAATTGAAAGCTGATTTAGGAAATTTAAAGATAACATGTAGTATTTATCATATCATTGTGTATTGCAAATGCTTTTAGTTTTAAAATTCTGATTTTGCACTCGAAATTTCGAATTTCAACCAAGAAATCTCCCATTTGCTTGGGCCTTGCCTACCCTGGCAGTGGTCCTTGCGGGCTGTTTTATTGAGAAACAGCTCTTGCTTCCCCGAGATCTGCTGTTACCTCTGCCTCGCGCTTGTGGTGAAACCTCGTCGAGATCTGTTATGGCTTCTGCTTTGCTCTAGAAGGAGCTTGTGGAATTGCTAGGTTTCGGACCGTTTGTTAGTTTAATTTGGCGCTCTTGGAGATTTTGGTGCTGCTTGGTTCTTGGGGGATTCTGTCGGGATCGTTTACCCTGGGGCGAACAACCAAACGCAGACAACCAAAATTTGGCTTAAAAATTGGTACTTGCAGTGGGACAAAACCGCAGGTAAATAAGCTTGGTTCGCCAGAAAAAGGGGGGAGGGGAGAGGAAGAGTGCTTTATTTCCAAACAGACGCGCTCAAAAAAAAAACCTTAGATGTGTATAGTTGATTTGCGCAAGCACGATCTTCCTACCACCCCCCAGTATCCTCCAACGATTTTTCGGTGTTTCAAAAATGTACGAGTTTCGGCTTCAAAATCGGTATGTTAAATATCAATAGAAACAGTTTTTCATTAAAAAAGCAGGAGGTTTCCGTTTGGTCGTTTCCCTGAACAGTTTAACTTAATTTAAAACACACAATATTTTTATATGTTTAGTATCTGTCCATTTCTAATTTCTCAACCAAATTTCGCACTCACGTATAAGAAGTAACATTCCATAATTTGTATATTAAATCTGGACCCCTTGCACCTTTCTCAGTTTTTAGTGGCAAGAGAACCCGCTTCCGCAACCCGCATACTTACGCGTCCATTATATAAGACGCATATTCGTTTGTACAGCGGATCACTGTAGTTTTCAATGCACATAAGCAGATTTGGGTTTATACTGTTTGTTTGTCTTATTAAAACATAATTTGCTGGCTGTCATTACGAAAACTAACTCAGACGAGGAAGAATGCAAGGTGACAGTAGGAAAGGCAATTTTTAGAAAGTTATTGCACCATAAAATATTAAACGCAACGCGTAAGATAGTAGTATTTTAGATACACCTTATAGGAGTAGAAACTGCATGCATGCTGTACTTAGCCACCTCGCGCTCTAATTTGATGGTGGTAATATTTTTTCGATCTCTTTCAGTGAAGATATAGTCAGCAGAGCGAGCCGAGGATATTTAAATTTGTTAAAGCATGTCACATTATTATTTCCAAATTTTACCATCCTCCTCCTCCTCCTAGTGTTTTTTTTTTGTTGGATATAATTTTTATATTTGCCGTAGTTTTCTTTATTGCATTCAAACATTAGTATTAAATATTAAAAAAAATAATTACTAATTTTTGAAAGGTAAAAATGGAATTAACCAAAAATGAGCGACTCTGAGACAATAATAACAATAATGAGGAAAAGCTCATTTAGTTCTCTCTTATGAGAACTAAGGAAGCTTTTCCTCATTATTGTAACAGACATGTTTATAGAAAAAGAAATCATATCGGAATGTAAATTTGTACTAGAAATTTGCTGAAAAGAATTAACGTTGAGTTTTAGAATTTTTGGAAGTTATTAAACAAACTTCAGTGCGAAAAGCTAACACTGGTAAATTTAAAAAAAGTGGGGTCGCCTAGACTTTCCTCTATTTCGAACATTTTGCTTTTATATTTTTAAAAATTGTTTGTATAATAATACAAACTATTGTAATAACATTCCAGCCCCAACAAAGACTATAAGATTAGCTTGGCGCCCCAGCAATACAGGCGCCTTTAGGTAACGCCTTAGTTGCTTAACGCCAAGCGACCAACGGTACTAAGAACTTACTCCAAAAAAGGTAATACAGTATAATCTAAAAGGCAGAAGGCTGTATGCTCGTGAACACGATGACAGTTGAGTCGGAACTAGAGGTATGCAAATGAAGAAATTTACAGACTCGGCCCGGCCCGACATGACAAATTCAGAAAATAGGCTAGCCCGGCTGGGTTTTTAGATACATAATTTGAAGCCCATACCGACCCGACCAATTTACATACATTTTATGATATTTGTTTATAAATTTGGCCCGGCAAGTTTGGCCCAGAATTTGGCCGGGCAAATATAGCACGTCAAATAAGATTTCGAATGCCTCTTCCCTGCTTGCTCGGCCTGTGGCGCGAGTGGTCAGTTTTTGTCTTTATAAGTAGGTACTTCCGTAAGTTTTCCTGTAACATTATTTGATATTTTAGTTACGCCGCGCCGGCCGCCGTGTTTAGCTCTGTCGGGATGGTTAAGCCCTGCTAGACGGGCAAGACCCTGTTAGACATAGCTGGTCCGGCAAGGCCCGGTTAGAAATTTAAATAAGCCCGGCCCGCTCCGATAATAAAGTTTTGAAGTGAAACTTCTTCGGCGGCGGGTGCGACATGCGAGCATTCAACGGATGCGCGGCTATCTTTCCCGCAAGTAGGCTTCTAGATTCTAGCATCTGCGCGTCAGTAGTTCAGTACGAAATTGGTCACGAAGTGGGTTGCGCGGACCACACAACTCTAACAAGTGTAATATGTTGCTTTGATTATATAGCCAGCCGACGAACAGCACATTTAATGAGAGATATAATTTACAATACATTTGGTTAAAGATTGAATTACTTTCGAATAATATTTCCTTTCCATAAAATTTAAATACTGATATTTTTTTTTTTTTTTTTTTTATTATAGATTAGCTGGCTCTGCAAACAAGATGCAATACACGGCTTTGGTACAAGAAAGATACTTATGGCTAGGGTACATTCATTTTATGAGAGGATTAAGTGAGTGCATTCACACCTCTGGCTTACAACATTTGAGTTCTAATATTCCTTAAGGCTAATTAATCTAGTAAATCTTGCGGTAACTTACGTTTAAGCCTAGTGTGTATGTTCTTTTGACCGAGGTTAAATTTAGTTGCACTTGTGCACATCACTATTTTTTTAAAGAAGTTACTAGTTAGTTTGTGGATGTAATCTGTGATTAGTGGAACACTTAATTCTTGGTGTATTTGACTGTTGCGTACGTACCAAGGGCAGTTAATTGCAAGACGTAGCACTTTGTTCTGCATGGTTTGAAGTCTCTTCAATGTTGTTTTGGGTGCGCTGCTCCAAACTGGACAAGCATAAGTTAGTATAGGCCGGAGAATCGCCTTATAAATTAATAGCGAACATTCAGTTCTAAGGCAGGATTTGCGGTTGATCAAGGGGTACAATAGGATGAGTCTTGTGTGGCACTCATTAAGCTTTTTGTTTAGGTGATATCCCCAGTTCAATTTAGTATCAAGGTGGACTCCTAGGTACTTGACTGCAGCGTCTTTCGGATTCCATGGTATATCATCGTTGTTTAATCTAATTGTTGGGAGATGAGTGTAACGCTTGAGTGCGAACATCTTTGCTTGAGATTTGGTTGGATTGATTTTTATTTTCCATTTTCGAAACCAGGCACAAGTTACGTTAACTGCGTTCTGCAGTTTTTCTATTGTTGTTTCGACTGTGGTGTCCTGTGTTAGTATAGCCGTATCATCTGCGAACATGGCTAGTGTTGAGTTGTTTACTGTGGGCAAGTCATGTACGTAAAGGTTAAATAGAGTTGGTCCCAATAGGCTCCCTTGGGGGACCCCTGCCTTTGTTGTTTTTATGTTGGATAGTGTTGCGTTGATCCTGACTCTGAACGTTCTGTTTTTCAGAAAGGAGTCTATAATTTTTATTATGTAATCCGGGATGTTTAGCATGATCATTTTATACAGAAGTCCTTCTAACCAGACTTTGTCAAAGGCCCTTTCTAAGTCTAGGAAAATTGCTGTGGTGTATTTCTTTTCTTCGAACCCCTTCTCAATTGTTTCTGTTAACCTAATAAGTTGGTGAGCTGTTGAGTGTGACTGTCTGAACCCAAACTGATGAGGAGGAATAACTTCGTTTTCAAGTATAAAATCTTGCAGCCGAGTGAGAATCACCTTTTCTAGTAGTTTGGCTAGGGTAGGTAACAAGCTAATGGGTCGGTAGCTGTCTGGGTTGTGCTTGTCCTTTCCAGTTTTGTAGATTGGTAACACATTCGCAGTTCTCCAGGGTAAAGGAAAGTATCCTAGTCTCATACACCCATTACAAATTGAGGTTAGATACGCTACTGCTTTTTTGGATAAATTTTTTAATATTTCGTTGGTAATCAGATCCGGTCCTGGGGATTTGTGCTTAGGGAGTCGTCGTATGTATAGTCTGATTTCTTGTGCAGACACTGGGGTTATTTCAGTAGTCTCCCGTATGTGGAAATCAGCTAAAGTGTTTGCTATTTGGGCCTCAAGGAGGGGGTCATGCTCGTCTTCATTTGGTTTAAAAACCTTCTCTAGGTGCATGGCCAAAATTTCGGATTTTTCTTCTTCGGATGAGTATGTCGTGTTGTTCGCTACTAATGGATAAATGACGTTTGGCTGTCTTAATAATCTTTTGGTTGCCTTCCATATTGTTGAATCTCCAGGATGTATATCTTCTAGGTAACTGTTGTATCTTGCTATTCGTAGATTATCCAGCTCTTGTTTTACTAGACGGTTTACCTTATTATATAATGTTTTGTAGTAGGGTAGCCGTGTCCTTTGCCATTCTCTTCTGTACCTGTTTTTTGAATTTATTAGCTTTATTATATAATCGGGAGTAAAATTATGTGAAGCAATACTTCTTTGTTTCCTCGGTGTGGTGGATTCTTTTGTGCTTTCTTGTATTATAGTCGTAAATTGTGTTATTGCTTCATCAATTTTCATGGGGGATTGGAGTGGTCCTTTCCAACTTAGTTTTTGGTCTATCGTTTTTTGGAACATTTTCCAGTCAGTTATGCCATCAACAAGTTTAGGTGTTGGTGGCTTTGTTTGAGGTATGTCATAGAAGGACATGACTACGGGAAGATGATCGGCGGATGAACAGCACATTTAATGAGAGATATAATTTACAATACATTTGGTTAAAGATTGAATTACTTTCGAATAATATTTCCTTTCCATAAAATTTAAATACTGATATTTAAAACATTAATAACATTTGTATATAAGTTCACGGAAAGAACAGCTTTTTCTACACAAAATAGCCGGTTACAATCTTTTTAATTAATGCCGAACTTTCTATTAATAAAAAAACCCAGATTGCAAATTTTCTAATTAAGCGTTTTTTAATATATATAACGTAATATCTCGAGAAGCACTTGGCATATCGACTTTTTTTTCGTTTAAAAACAGATACATCAGAGCTGTCTATGGCTCTCATTTTAATTTTTGCCTAAAGAAATTACCAATCTGACTTTTTGCCTTCGATGTGGTGAACTTTTCAATAAGCGACAAAAAAACAAACCAATAAGTGTTTCCAAATGCCGTATCTTTAAAACTAAGCAAATTTTTGAAAGTTTTGATATTAATGCCTTATTTTTATAATGATTTGTCATCGTATTGGAGAGTTTTAATTAAAGTATTTCTAAATATTCGTAATTCATGGAAATATTTGCCACCTCCATCGTTAGATGGGAACTAGGCTACCTCTACATATAAGTGCTATTAAATTTAAGTTTAAAATTTTGTAGTAGTTGTACTGTCCCTGATAACAATAAGCAATTCATCTTTATAGACAATTTTGAAATTGTATCGTTTTGACGAAATAAATTTTTCATTTATTTCAAAAATTCATAGAGGGTGCCACAAGAGAATTAAGACGATATTAAATTGGAGTATATTATTCGTTTTATAAGCAACACTTTTTTATATTTGAATGCGTCAGACATACAGCAAGACAGACGTTTCAAAAACCAATTTTTTGGATTCTTGCAGGTACGTACGTACTGCTATGACATTACAGTTGATACTAATTAAAATGTCATACATTTTATAACTTAAGAGAAGGCTTTGAAAGAAAGAAATATGAAAAATTATAATTATGAAGTTTCTTGGTGACTTTTACAATTTTCTGAACGGCCGTCATAAACTTATTTTCATATTTCTCAAAAACAATTTAAACAAAAAAATAATTTTATAAACTGCTGTCTGAACCTGATTTAATTAAGTTTATTACGTAAAACCTGAAGATATTTTATCTTTTGTTATATTCTCCAACTTAAAGAAATTAAAATGACGCATCTTAAACTAACTTTGCATATTACCAAGAAAAATACGAAAGTTTATTGTTGTAGGATTTAATTGGATTATTTTTGTAATTTAGTTGCTCTTGGTGAGCATAATTTAAGTCACATGTCTGATGTTTGGTGGTACTTTTAAATTTTTTCTCGGTTGCAGTTTTCAGATTTTCAGCGACGAATATTTGTAGTTTCAAATTACATTGTTGTTAAAATCATAATTTTAGCTTGAATATTGAATGTTAAGAAAAATGAAGCATGAAATCTGAAGTTTTTTTCAGATTTTTATTTTTTCTTCATAAAAATTGAATTAAAGTGAACTTTCAGAGTATCAGTTTTTAAATGTTGTGCAAAATTTTAAAGTATTACGGAATGCACCACGCTTTTAATATATATATTTTAAGACTTACTGAAGCGTTTTTGTTTCAGCTTTTAATCTAAAAAATGTAATTACAAAAAGCCATTATGAAACTGAACTTTGAAAAAAAAGTACATTAAAACGTTGAAACAAAGCCTGGAGGTTTAAATGGTAACTAATTTATTTCATAAAGGAGACTAATTCGCAAGGAAAAAATAAAATCCGGCTGTTTGTAGCAATATAGTAGGAAAACATGTAATGCACGTATGTTTTACAATTTCAAACACGTGTCCGCGCTCCAGGACGACTTATTATTTAATTCAGCTGATTCAATAATAACCCTTCATTCAGTGTAATCTGTTTTAGCTAACATCCTACATAAAACAGAACGCAAATTAAATCGAGTAGTCAAGTTTAAATAGTTCCGCTTGTTTCCCTTTCTGTTTGTGTTTTCAGTTTCTTTGAAAATTTACGCTTTAGTAAAGTTACGGTTATGCAAACATCTAACTTTCATGGAGCTTTATTTAGAGACACAGAAAAAAAGGAGCTTTTGACGCAAATTTTTGGTGAATAATCGTTTAGCATTATCCCGAGCTGATTTACGATCAACAAGCAAGCATTAAAACTTCCAAAATGGCAGCGAAAAAATTTATACTTGTTGAGAGTTGGTAAATTCGCGCTCGGGCTTTAATAAATAGCCTGATCTATGTGCACCCACTAATTTTTATTGATCTAATTTGGCCGAGTCTGGCTCCGGCAATCCGTTATTTTCTTCTATTTTGCGGTCATTGCTTCACTTGATTTATTTAGTGCCTGTCCCATTAATAATTCACCTTTATAATTTCCGATGCTTCCGACACGAACAGTAAATAATCTATCACGTCATAATTCAAACGATTTTATACACGAACGCACGTGTGCTCGTCGTAAACGTCACAGACTCTGCCACGTCTCTATTGTTATTTTATGCCCAAATATCAAGTTATTATTTTGCTCACCCCCGACTTCATAACGTGGCAATCACTTCATCATCGGTTTCCCAGACTTTAGCTTCCCTGGCCGCTGGGGGTTTCCCTTATACGAATTTGATTGACAAGCGGACGGATTTTGAAGACTGATTGGTATAATTCACGTTTTTCTTTAAGGTTACTGCAAATCTGATATTTCAGCTAAAATTTGATTTTTAGTGATATATGGGGTTAACGACCGAAATACGTTGATTTTGCAATTCTAACACATTTCCACTTAAATAAACCAAATTTGTATGTTTTGGGAAAAGTAAAAAAAAAAAATAACAACGATTCGGCTTTGCTTAATCACGGTCGCTACTGGAACATACGAGGATCGTTCAAAATGTACGTGGCCTAACAAAGAAAACGCAAGTTTTTTGGTCAAAAACTCGTTTTATTTATTCTGCTCGCTCAACGCACTTATTCCAACGATGCTCCAAAGCAGCAATGCCGTCTTTGTAGGTCGATGAACCCAAGTCCTCAAAATAGCTATTTACAGCAGCGATTACCTCGGAATTGGATGAAAACTTTTACATCCGAGCCATTTTTTCTGGTTTGGAAATTGAGCCAAATCTGGCGAATAGGGCGAATGGGACACTAATTTCAATCCCAATTCATACATTTTGGCCACGGCGATTGCAGACGCGTGTACAGGTGCGTTATCTTGATGGAAAAGCACTTTCTTTTTCGCCAAATGAGACCGTTACTCTTTGATTTTGTTGCTCAATTGCTGCAACAAATTGGCCTCGTCATTTATTGTTTTTCCCTTTTCTAAGTAGTCGGCGAAGATAATTCCATGAGAATCACAAAATACAGTTGCCATAGCCTTTTCTGCTGACAAAACCGTTTTTGCCTTCTTCGGTGGCGGAGAACCCTTGTGTGTCCATTGTTTGAACTGTTCCTTGGTTTCGGGAGTGTAATGGTGGACCCAGGTTTCATCGACGGTTATGAAACGGCGCAAAAAGTCCTTCGGATAGCGGCGGAAGCGTGCCAAAAGGCGCGAGAAACAATCGAACAATTCAGTTTCTGCTCCGGTGTGAGCAAACGCGGCACCCAACGCGCGGAGTATTTTTTCATTTCCAATTCTTCAGTTAAAGGTCTGTGCACACTTTCGCGCGCACTTTTACTCGACGGTCATCCAATACGGAGGACGTTTTCAATCATATTCGGGGTAGTAGGCATTTTCGGGCGTCCACTGCGGGGTTCGTCCTTTGTGCTCACACGACCACGCTTAAACTCGGCAATCCAGTTTTTAACCAATGAAAACAAATGAGCGGACTTTACAAATGTCGAATCCAACTCTACTTTGATTTCGGTAGGTGTTAAGCCTTTCAAATGAAAGTACTTCATCATTGCTCGCAACTCAGTTTTTTCCATTATTTATGAAATCGCTCGAGACGATCACTTTGGCGCACTGTCAAACACAAACTAATTGACAGATTCCTCTATACTGTCATATTTAACCTAAGAAAGGACGGTTCTGAAAAATGGTAATGCAAGTTCCGCCGAATTAGCGCCATCTCTGTGTCAGGCCGCGTACATTTCGAACGATCCTCGTAGCTTAAGTTCCGTTTCAGATGATTTAATTAACTTTTTTAACCCAAATTGTATTGTAACAATAAGAAAATATTAAAACTCAAAAGATCTTAAATGCGAAAAACAAAACGAGAAGAATTATTAGAAAAACGCGCACCAAAATGTTTCATATTTTTAATTTCTAATATTCCCCCACAGATTAGATTTTTATAAAAGCTCTAAATCTAATTTTTAACTTTTTATGAATATTTATGAAAACTTTTTAATTACCACTTAATCCTTTATAAAGCTTAATTACATAATAACTTTTTTGCCTAAATACTACCTCTTCACACTCAATTACGTTAACGAATTCCAAAAAAACTGTAAAATCCGACACGAATTGTTTTTAACAGAATTTCCAGTAAAAACACACATTCGGGAGTTAGCTGCGAGATCATTAAGTGAATATTGACCGCTCCTATCTCGTCTAACCTGTCCGCCTGTCAATAATCGCATTCTTTCATGTTGAACATCTATAAGAAACGCAACATATTCGCACCTTTAAGTAATTTGCATCCCATCTCTACGCAATTAACATTTGTGTATCGAAGAAAGATTAGATTTTCCTCTGGGCACGTTATGTCGCGTTGTAATGAAACATTTAAAATTATCTGAGCCAGAAATTGCGTAATTGGTTGAATTTCATCAAGGTATTTAGATAAGTATATTACACGAAATATAAATTTCATAAAACTAAATATATTTTCTCGGTTGCTCCACCCATTGCAGTATTTTGTGTGTAATTTCTGGTAATCCCTCTAAATAACTATTTAAAACTAAAAATATAAGTTCAAATTATTTTTAATATTAAGTGTAAATTCACGATTACCCTTTCAGCGGTTTAACATCATACGCCTGCCAATTTTGGCTTAATTTTATTTTAATATACATGAGTTGATGTTTGTGCCTCATAATTATTTTTTTAAATTAAATATAATTTCATGGTTGTCTCTGAAAATTATTTGTAATACTAAGTATAAGCTGACGATTGCTCCTCTTGTAGGTTAGTTTCATATAACTGCCCCTTTCGTCTAATTTTATTACACTAAACATAAGCCAATGATGAACCTTTAGATTATTTTTTAACATCTAATTCATGGTTGTTTCTGCAAACTATTTTTTACAATAGTTATAATTTCATGCTATTTTCTCTGATTTTTTAAATATTGGGTATAAGCTAACGATTGCCCCCCCCCCATATTTTTTTAAATATTAGGTATAGGCTAACGACCCCCCACCCTAAGAGCTTAAGATCAGATAAATGTTGTTTGGCTTAATTTTATTATGCTAAATATAATTTGATGGAGGTGCCTTCTAATTGTTTTTTTAACTTAATACAAGTTTATGGTTGTTTCTGCGGATTATTTTTTGTACTAAGTATAAGCTGACGCTTGACCCCCCTTACAGCTTACGTTCATATGAGTGCCTCGTTGGATTAATTTTATTACACTAACTGGTTGTGCCTGTAAATTACTTAATTCATGGTTAGCTCTGCTTACTTATTATTTTTTTAGCACTAAATATAAGTTCATGGTTGTCCTCGTCAATTATTTTTAAGGTTATATATAAACCAATGATTGCCCCTCCAGGAGCTTAAGATCATATAAGTGTGCTTTTGCCTTAACTTTATTACACTAAACATAAGTTGATGGTTGTACCTTCAAATTATTTTTTAACACTTAATTCATGGTTGTCGTTGATAATCATTTATTAAATCTAAATAACAGTTTATCGTTGTCACAGCAAATTAATTTTAATATTTAATGTAAGCTAACAATTACCTCTACAGTAACGTAAATTCATATAAGTGCCTTTTTGCGGTAATTTTAGTACACTAAACATAAGCCGATGATTGTATCTTGGAATTATTTTTTAACAATAATTCATGGTTGTTCTGCAAACTATTTTTTAATAATAAATATAAATTCATGGTTCTCTCCGTAAGCTAACAATTGTTCCTCCAGAAACTTAAGATTATATAAGTGACCTTTTGACTTAAGCTTATTAGACTAAACATAAGTTGATGGTTGTACCTTCAAAATATTTTTTAACACTTAATTCATGGTTGTCTCTGATGATTACTCATTCAAACTAAATGTCAGTTTATGGTTGTCTCTTCAAACTAACTGTAATACTCAGTACAAGCTAACGATGACCTCGCCAAGAGCTTAAAATCGTTACAAGTATTTTGAACACTAATTCATGGTTGTTTCTGTAAACCATTTTTTAAATTAAATTTAAGTTCATGGTTCTCTTCGTAATTTTTTAATACTAAGTGTAAGTTAACAATTACGCCTAGGAACCCTTACACTAAACATAAGTTAATGGTTGTACTCATAAATTCTTTTTTAACGCTTAATTCTCTATCTGATAGTTATATTTTAAACCTAAATATCAGTTTATGGTTTTCGTTGAAAATTAATTTTAATACTCAGTATAGGTTAACGATTGCCTCTCCAGTAGCTTAAGTTCATATGAGTGCCTCTTTAGCGGAATTTTATTACACTGAACATAAACCGATGATTGTACCTTGAAATTATTATTACGACCAATTCATGGTTGTTTCTACAAACTATTTGTAAAATTAAATATAAGTTTATGGTTGTCTCTGTAATTTTTTTAAGACTATCCTGTTACTACTATTTATAAGCTGATGGTCGCCTCTCCAACAGCTTAAGTTCATATGAGTGCTGCTTTGGCATAATGTTATCATACTAAACATAAGTTAATGGTTGCTACAAATTATTTTTCAACACTTAATTCATGGTTTTCTCTGACAATTATTTTTTAAACCTAAATATCAGTTTATGGTTTTTGTCGAAAATTAATTTTAATACTCAGTATAGGCTAACGATTGCCTCTCCGATAGCTTAAGTTCATATGAGTGCCTCTTTAGCGGAATTTTATTACACTAAACATAAACCGATGATTGTACCTTAAAATTATTTTTACCACCAATTCATGGTTGTTTCTACAAACTATTTGTAAAATTAAATATAAGTTTATGGTTGTCTTTGTGATTTTTTTTAACACTATAATGCTACTACTATTTATAAGCTGCTAGTTGCCTCTCCAGCAGCTTAAGTTCATATGCATGCCGCTTTGGCATAACGTTATTATACTAAACATAAGTTAATGGTTGTTGCAAATTATTTTTTAACACTAAATTCATGGTTGTTTCTGATAATCATTGTTCATAAATAAATAGAAGTTCATGGTCACTTCTCCAATGTTTTTGAATACTAAATATAAGCTTATAACTGACCCTCCAGCAGCTTAAGATCATATAAGTGCCCCTCCAGCAGCTTAAGAACATATGAGTGCCCCTTCGGCAAAAATTAAAAATTCATGGTTGTCTCCGGAAATTATTTTTAATACCAGGTATAAGCTGATGATTGCCCGTTTAGCAGCTTAAAACCTATGAGCATGTTATTACGCTTAACATTAAGTGGATGTGGTTGTTACTTACTCTTTTTTTATACTAAGTTCATGGTTATCTCCGTAAATTATTTTTTAACAGTTTATGGCCGCCTTTGCAAATTTTTGTATTAGTTGATGATTCGCCGTCCAGCAGCTTGAGATCGTATGAGTGCCCATTTCGTTCAATTCTATTACACTAAACATAAGTTGAATGTATGTTGTAACACATAATTAATGGTTGTTCCTGTAAATAATTTAAAAAAAAATAATTTAAGTTTATGGGTGCTTTGCAAATTTTTGTATTAGCTGATGATTGATCCTCTAATAGTTTGAGATGAGTGCCAATTTGGTTCAACTTTATTAAACTAAACATAAGTTGATGGTTATGCTTTCAAATTATTTTTTAATAATAAATGCATGTTCATGGTGATCTCTGCAAATTATTTTAACATAACTAAGTATAAGTTAATTGTTGTCCCTTCAGCTACATGATTTTTATATTAAATATAGCATGATGGTTGTTGCACTTTCGGCTTGATATTATTAAATAAAATATAACTTGATGCTTTTCGCTTAATAATATTCCTCAAAGCTTGCTAAGAAATTGAGATAGACAGGGTAACTATGAACTTACACGAGTATTAAGTGAGAGATGTAGAAGGCGCAAACTTTTAGCAAGAAAGGAAATATCTTATGGATAACCGCAGAAGCAGCTGCAGGATGGGTGTAAGAAGCCAAGAACCCAAGAACTAACTGAAAGTGGAGCAGGAAGGAGCCTGAAAAGGGGAGTCGGTCCACGCACAATCCCTGTTTGCTTTAAACCGTAGCTTTGCGCCACATTCGGGTAATAAAACGGCGTGCGCTCTATCTCAGTCTTTGTCTTATTCGTCCCGCAATAGGTTGGTGAAGTTTGTTATCCTTCTTGGAGGGATAACTGTAAGCCTAGGAGGACACCGCATCCAATTTAGAACTTATTTCCCGTACGTGAATTTTGTATTGACCCGAGTTTTGTCTTTGAATAAAATTATGAGAGTTGAGCAAGTTATATCTGGAGATAAAAGCCCGCATCCGCTACTATCAAAGTTATTTCATATAAAATATGGAATGTATGCTGATGTTATTGGTTTTCTTTTTCTTTACTTACAAGCTTGAAGGAAAAACTCGACCAATAAACTTAACTCGAAGGGTTGCTAATATGGATTGAAAGCTTCGTTGTACTCTAAAAGCCCAAAGCTGGCTTGCTATTGAAAGTCGAGTAATTGGAGATTTAAAAAAAAAGTTTTAATTGATGACGTGGATAAGGGCTTGGAGTTATTTTCTCAGATATAGAACCATGTGGGTTATATTGCTTTTGAAGGAGTATATAATTGAAGATATTTCTTTTATCCGGTGATAAAGAACGAATCGTTGGGTCTAATAATAGCAAACTTATTACTCTCCGGGGATACCCCACTTGTTTCGTGATAAAAGGCACGAATTATTGCCTGGTCGGGTTTTAGATTGCAACCACAAGTACACACGACGTAGCACAATAAAATAATAAAATATGTTTAAAAACTGCTGTTTCTAAATAAAAGTCCATTAAAATAACTCTGTCGCTGTATTTAATAAAAATTAGGTCAAATGAGAAAACAAAACTTTGTTGAAATAACAATATCATTACTTTAATTAAAACAACAGCAATGTGAATTTTAAAAATTCAAATTTAGTTTGGATAAAACGAGAAAGTAAAATAGGTCACAGACATCACAAATAAAGGTTATTTGGATAAATTAAAGAAATAGTTTTGATTAGTTTATGATAGCATACGCTAGTTCCCTTAGCTTAATGATAATTAGGTTAAATAAAAGAATCAACAATTCTAATTTGTTTAGTTTGGATGAAATAGATACAACAAACATTGATTGGTTGATTGAATAGGCCAGTCGAGAAAATTCAAATTCAGTTAGTTAACTCCCGGACAATTAATTTAACCATAAGTAAGACTAATCAAACAAAATTGTTGTAAGCGTGTCTGAACAACTTGTTGAAGCATAATTTTGTTTGTCTGAACTCTACTGCACGGTTGCGAAAACGAAAACTACAGGAATTTCGTCCAATAATTCTGTGCAGTAAATAGGGAGGATTTTAGCTCTAACAACATTAGGTCAGGTGAGAAGTTTAACTTTTGCGTTTGCTTAAAAAAAATAAATTACATTAATACAGCAAAAATTAGATCAGTTCAGAAAAGCAAACCCCCTACATTAAATTATGTTTAGTAACATTAGGTTAAATGAAAATATTTATAATCCAGACTAAACGCTCTCTTGTTGCTAGATCTAATATTATTAAAGCGAAATCAAATGAGTTTAAATAACGCAAAATTAAATAAAATTAAATTTAGGGATTGCGATGCCGGTTTACCGGTTAACTGGTTTACCGGTAAATTGCTTTGTAAATCCCTTTACAAAAATACCGGTAAATCGGTATTTTTTAGCGGTAATTTCGGTAAATCTCTACGCGGATGTTTTATGAAACAAAGAAAGAAGTTGACATAAAATACTTAATCCTAATTCCTCTCAGTAACGTTATTGAATTTTAAGTTTATATTTTATTGTGTTATATTTATATATTTTTTTGTACTTCAATTTATTTCGCTAGGTAAGTTTATTATACAATTAATTGTTTTGTGTATCAGTTTCAATCTCTTTTCCAGTCTTCAAAGTTAATTTTTGTGTTTTTCTTAACTGTAATGATTATTTCGTTTTGAAATACAAGTTTTGTTAATTTATTTACTGGAACTTTTTATTTAATTTAAAACATAAAAACGAAATTTACCGGTAAATTACGGCATCACTAGGCGAATTTTTCGCAGAAATTTGTTTTTTGTTTAAAGAATCATAAGGCCGTGCGTGAGCACGACTCCATGATTCCCATCTCACCCTTTTACCCGGGCTCAGCGCACTTAGCGCTATTCACCGGTCTAACATGCCCCACCCCGAAAGACATGCAACCCAACATACACACCACACACACCGTCCATGAACATGCCGGGTTTACCTAATTAAAAAAAATTCCGACGGGCAGAAGATTCGAACCTACTGCAGTTGGGAGTCTAGTTCTAGAGGTTGGGACTCTAACCACTAGACCACCCGCTGGCCCAGAAATTTGTAAGCAAGTTTACTCCAATCAGGTTACCAAGAGAGGCGCAAATGAAACTTTCAAAGTGTTTCCAGAGGTACGACGAAGATGTTGCATCATACGTAACCAGACTAATTGGGTCAGGCAGAGCAGTTTTGGAAGAAGATTTACAATGGGCAAAAACAGGAAGTAGACGGAATAAAGAAGAAATATATAGACCTAGTGCTGAACCAATTCAGAACAAGACTGACAAAAGAGCTAATGAGGCAAATAGGGCCTATTCGGTTAGCTGAACGGAATTTAACAATTAAGAAAGCAGAAATGATAAGAAGACGGTACGAAATGTGCAATTCAATGTCTTTCGCAAACCCTTCTTCGGGCCTAAAGTTAATGACAGCTGGTTCCAAGACAGAATGTAGCTACTGTTAGATGTCTAATATAGCACCAGCAATTGTTGGAGGAATCCTAGACCACAGCAGCAGTTTTCTCATGAACGGCACAACAGCGAAAGCAAGGCAAATTTTGGAAGAAACCAAGACAATCCAAACTGGGGAAGAAATGAACAAAATCAGAAATTTTACGGCGGAAGTGGCTATTAAAATCAACAATTTTCAAGACCTGTTCAGGCTGGAACAACCAAGGAGTGGAACCTAATTATAACAACAACAACAATAATTTGCAGAGTTATCGTTTAAATAACTGGCAGAAAAACAACTCCAAACCTACTGGTGCAAAACATTCTAGTTTCCAGCAACGGAGATGGAAAAATGGAGATGTTGGTCGCACAGCTATTAATACAAACCGCCAAGGCAATCGTGTATTTCAGCAGCGCATTAACGTCACCCAGGTGAAACCTTAAAACCGCAACAGACCTTCGACTTACAGAAAAAAAGTTGTCCTCTGAATTCTAAAAATTCATCTAAATTAACAACGCATGTTCCACTTCTAGTATACCGTACTCTGTACTCTATACTCTGCACTCTGTACTCTGTATTCTGTACTTTGTATTTGGTACTCCTTAATCTCTAATTTGTACTCTTCGCTCTGTATTCTGTACTTTGTATTCTAGAATTTTTTCACTCTGTATTCTGCTCTCTGCACTCTACGCTTTGTGCTCTGAACTGTGCTCTTTGTACGCTGCACTCTGTGTTTTGTATCCACCGTACACTGTACACTGTACTCTGTACTCGGTACTCGGTACACTGTACTCTGCACCCTGTAATTGTAATTCTAATTGTATTTGTGTTCTTTACTCTGTACTCTGCCCTCTGTACTCTGTACCCTGTACTTTGTACCCTGTACTCTGCACTCTGTACAAAGTACTTTCTACTATGTACTATGTACTTTGTACTCTGCACTCTGTAGTATGTGCTCTGTACTATGTACTTTCAACTTTGTATCCTTGACTCTGCTCTTTGTTTTCTGCACTCTAAGCTCTGCACTCTGTACTCTGCACTCGATACTTTGTACTCTATACTCTGTACTTTGTACTGTGCACTTTGTACTCTGTAACTTGTACTTTGTATTCTGTACTCTGTACTCTGCGCTCTGTACAAAGTACACTCTACTATGTAGTCTGTACTTTGTACTCAACTCTGTAGTTTGTGCTTTGTACTATGTACTTTCAACTTTGTATCTTTGACTCTGCTCTTTGTTTTCTGCACTCTAAACTCTGCACTCTGTACTCTGCACTCGATACTTTGTACTCTGTGTTTTCTTAACTGTATTAATTACTGCTTTCTGCAGTTTGTAGTCTGTAATTGTAATTCTGCTATTTACTCTGTACTCTGCACTCTGTACTTTGCTTTCTGCACTGTGTATTCTGCGCTTTGTACTCTGTACTCTGTTTTCTGTTCTCTGTCCTCTGTCGTCTGTTCTCTGTACTCTAAACTCTGTACTCTATACCCTGTACTCTTTACTATGTACTCTGTACTCTATACTCTGTACTCTATACTCTGTACTTTGTACTGTGCACTTTGTACTCTGTAACTTGTACTTTGTATTCTGTACTCTGTACTCTGCGCTCTGTACAAAGTACTCTCTACTATGTACTCTGTACTTTGTACTCAACTCTGTAGTTTGTGCTTTGTACTATGTACTTTCAACTTTGTATCTTTGACTCTGCTCTTTGTTTTCTGCACTCTGAACTCTGCACTCTGTACTCTGCGCTCGATACTTTGTACTCTGTGTTTTCTTAACGGTATTAATTATTGCCTTCTGTACTTTGTAGTCTGTAATTGCTCTTTATTCTGTATTCTGCACTCTGTACTCTGTTTTCTGCACTTTGTACTCTGTGCTCTGTTTTCTGTACTCTGTTCTCTGTGCTCTTTTGTCTGTTCTCTGTTCTCTGTCCTCTGTACTCTAAACTCTGTACTCTGTTCTCTGTTTTCTGTTCTCTGTTCTCTGTGCCCCTTTGTCTGTTCTCTGTTCTCTGTCCTGTACTCTAAACTCTGTACTCTATACTCTGTACGCTATACTCTGTACTTTGTACTTTGTACTCTGCATTCTGTATTCTCTAGACTGTGCTCTGTACTATGTACTTTCATACCCTGGACTCTGCACTTTGTTGTCTGCACTCTGAACTCTGCACTCTGAACTCTGCACTATGTACTCTGCACTTGGTACTTTGTGCTCTGTGTTTTTCTTAACTGTATTAATTATTACCGTTTGAAATTCACGTTTTATTTATTAATTTATTGGAATTTTGTATGTACTTTAAAACCTTATACCGAAATTTACCGGTAAATTACAGTTAAACCGGTATTTTCAAAACAAATACCAATCTACCGGTAATTTTAAAAGTCGATAAATTTGCAACCCTAATTAAAATAGCATAAATTAAATTGGGAAACAGAAAATTAATTTAAGCTAGTTTCATTAGTTTCAATCAAATAAACAAATATTAAATTTACAAAACAAATTAAAATATGATAATACAGGTTTCATTAGGTTAGCAAAATCATAACTTAATCAATGTGAAATTGCGAAACCTACTCAACGTAATGCAGCCCTAAAACTACAAAAACAAAATATGTCATACACCTTTCAATATTCATTAACGTACAGGTTTTCGACCTGTTCTATGGCTTTAGTGTTCTATAATTTTAGTATACATTCACATGCAATATGTTATTTTAAGCGAATAGAAAATACTGTGAGCCATTAAATTATTAATCAACGCTGCACAAGTTGTACATTTTCCATTATGCTTCAAATTGTAATGGAGTTTTGATTTTAAATGGAGCTGAAAATTTATGGATTACGTCAACTTAAAAGTATGACAAAAGCTTGCCATGTGGACGTTTACGTTAAAGTTCTTGCAACCACCAGATTGTTTGAAACAACATGCAAAAATTTCGAGAAGAAGTAATGCCATTCTAACAAATTTAAAACTACCAACCAGGCCTAACACTTCAAAGTTTTTATTCAAAACTCCACTTTAGCTACAAAATTTTGTGACTGTAAAATGCTGAAAATATATTGAAACATGAATCAAATTATATACCACATCAACGTTGAAAATAACAACAACTCTACATAGTTCAGTTGGCGGCATCAATATGTTTTGTAATAAAAAGCTTTCACGTCAATCAAATTGCTATTAGTAGCAGATTCCATTGTGCTTTTGATAATTCAATTGTAACAAATGGCTTGATATTCATCGATCGTATTAAAAAGGCAGTTATTGTTTGTTTCGGTCACACAAGTGAAAATTTTAATTATGGAAATATGGTTGGGACTTGGCCATACTTGAAAACGTCCGCATTTTTATATTTTCAGTGATCTTTAAAACCAAATAGGACGAAACATTATAAATTATTATTATTATTTTTACTTAGAAAAAAAAATCAGATCTAAGTTCAGGTGTCTAGAATCGAAGTGAGGTCGGTCCGCCAATAATTAAAATATTAGCAAATTTGTAACTTTGCGTATATGACAATTAACAAAGTGCCACTTGGCACAAGAACAGAACCTACTTTTTTGTTTGCGAATAAAATTATGGTCATATAAAAACCGTAGTAAGATTTCACTTTCCTGAGAATATTTTATTTTTTTAGGTAAACAAATAAAAGTACAAAAAATACCATACCATAGAGTGACAGTGTTTTATAGGTTTGTGGGGTTATCCCCTGTGGACGAGTAGAAGCTTTATGTACCAAAAAATTTTTTTTGACTTCACAAAACCATTTTTAAAATTTTCTAGAGTTAAAAATTATTTTTTTTAGACTACTTAAAGAACCCAATTTTCTTAAAACCTTAAAAGTATAGTTTACATATTTTTTGCAGCAATTCAAGTTTCTCCCTGAGTAATTCTTAATAAAACAATTTCTAACTAGCAGCACCGGTAAGCTACTCCCCCCCCCCAATTTTTTGTTGACTTCGTACCTGGCACTCGCTGGTTCGAATGTTTACTCTGCTGCAAAAATACAAAAAAAATAACAGAAAAGAACAGCCCGTAAAAAAAACCTGTAAAATTTCCAGGAAGAACATCCGCGAAAAAAATCGTGAAAAACTTCCTTTAAAAAATCCGGAAAAAGTTAGTTAACCTTATCACTTGTCCTCGTTTCCAGGGAATTGCCTTAACAGAAATTTTTAAAATTTTCTTGTGAAACTAATAAATGCTCGCTAAATTTAATAATCTTGTTAGACATTTAAACATAATTCTAAAATGAAATTCGCCCCTATTCCTATATATCAGAGATATAAATAATAAAATCCTCCGATATCAGAGCTACATGGCCGCAATCACTTTAAGAGATTTTAACATAAATATAACATTTTGCAAACCTAATAAATATCTAAGCTGTCTCGAGATGTAAGACATGTTACTGAATGCGTCGTCCTAAAAGTGGAGTTCCTACTGAAGCATCTAGAATTTGTAGTAAACAGTTTTGTAGTAAACACTTTTTAATAATAAGCGCAGCCCGTGGGCTATGCCCAACGCTTTTGGAAAGTTAGTCCACCTAAATATAGTTGCACCTAAAACTTAAATTCTGAATTATATTCTACTATTACTTAGGAAGACTTTAGCTTCAACAAGAATTTTTTGTCTTGCTCTGTTTATTAAAGGGCGTCACAGAGAAATCGATAAACTTGGACACAAAACAAATTACAGATTTGTCTTAACGCACTCCATCATTTAATGTTCTTACATTTATGAAATTTCATTTGGGAAAAAAAATACTACCAAAAAAAGCATGTCTAACTTCCGTTTCCGGTTCGTAAAATAAAACTTGATAGATCGATAACTTTTCGTTGTACCTACGCATACCAAATTTCTTGATATATAGATAGATACTCCAATACGTAAAAAATCATTTAGATGTTAATAAATTCAGAAAGAATGTTTTAAAATCTTAACGTGTTTAACCGCATCATCGTGGTCTGGCATCGTCTGCCGGTGCACGTGCCGAGAAATAAACAGACCGATCGAGTTATTTCATGGGAAAAATTAATATTCTGTTCCCGTTATAGGTGTTACAACTCGTTGGATTAAAGCTTAGCTGTATTCGTGCATTTTCATTTCTATAATTTATTATCATAACACCGCGGACCATTTAGTACGAGTCCAGTTTACTGATTATGTGTTTATAAACTTCGTTCATAACAACAGGATTCTTTTGACACTGGAGAAATAAAGTAAGCCTTAAATAATCAAATTACAGCAACAATAGTGACTCCTACAGAAACATTTGTTGAAAACAATCAATAAACCGAGTGGAGTTGAAAGACCCCGTCGTCGTGGTATGGTGAGACAGTTATGGATTTAATATAGATTAATTATAATAATTAATCTGCCTTAATTTAGACAAACTTAACCCAAATTTTGCTTTAATTAATTATAATGATAAAAATTACTGCAGCTTATTTGCTACTGACAGCATCGCTGTTTCAACAAAGTTTTGTTTTCTTATTTTACTTAAATTTTTAATAAACTGATTTAAATTTTCGTTCTACTAGAAGCGCTGGTACAATTCCGTGTTTAGTATTTCTCTTAAGCATAGTCTACAATTTTTTTCTTTTCTCTTTTTTCCAAAGTTCACGATTTTTTAATTAATCGGGTAACTAACATAAATCAAGTTTTTCATTTTACCTAATTATTATTGAGACAATGTAACACAGCTTTTCTTATTCTCATTGAACCTAATTTTCTTAAAACCCAATTCAGCGTAGAGTATGTATATATTTTTGCAATAATTTAACTTTCTCCCTAATTTTTATTAGAATTAATTTATGAATAATTACAATAATTAAAAGTTTTTTATTTAACCCAATTATTTATTAAGCCAAAAATAAGTCTTGTTTCAATATTTTTTTTTATGTAAGTTTATGTTTCTAGTATGTTTTTCTCCTTTCATTTGATGTAACTTTTAAATTTATTTTTATTTGTTATCTATCCTAGTTTATGTATGTTATATGTTTTTCATTTAACCTAATTTGTATTAAAACAATCTAACAAATTTTTTTGTGCTTGTCATTTAACCTAATTTTCTTAAAATCTAATTTAGCGTAATTTATTTTATTTTTGTAATAATTCAAGTTTGTCTTTAATTCTTATTAGGATTCTTTAATTACTTATATTAATGAATGTGCCTTAATTTACTCAGATTGGTTGTAGTTATCTATCTTAAATTTTGCTTTGAATCTTTACAATTGTAAAAACTACTGCAGCATAGTTGCTGTTAAAAGTATTGTTATTTGAACAAAGTTTTGTTATTTAATCCAATTTCTTATTACGCTAAATAACTAATAACAATACAGTTTTTAATTTTTGTTTTGTAAGAGCGCTCGTATGTTAATGTTTCTAGTATTTGTCTTGAGCGTGATCTGCAATTATTTCCTCTTTTTTTCTAAAGATTGCGATTTCTTACTTTTTGCATATTTTCTTCTTCTCATTTAATGAAATTTTTAATGATATTTTTATTTGTTATCTAAACATTCTTTTTAACAAATTAAATTTATGTTTTTCATTTAACCTAATTTCTATTAAAACAATCTAACACTACTATTGCTCTTCTCATTTATCCTAATTTTCTTAAAATCTAATTTAGCGTAATTTATGTTATTTTTGAAATAATTCAGGTTTGTTTCTAATTCTTACTAGGATTATTTTTTATCTAATAATATTAATAAATCTTTTGGTTAATTTACAAAAATTGGTTGTAGTTATCTGCCCTGAATTGTGCTTTAAATCCTTATAATTGTAAAAACTACTACAGCATAGTTTGTGTTAAAGTTTTGTTATTTCAACAAAGTTTTCTTATTTAACCCAATTTCTTATTACGCTAAATAACTAATAACAATACAGTTTTAATTTTTTTTTTGTAAGAGCGCTCGTATGTTTCTAGTATTTTTCTTGGGCATAATCTCCAATTCTTTCCTCTTTTTTCTAAGGATCGTAATTTCTTACCTTTTTGCATATTTTCTTTTTCTCATTTAATGTAATTTTTAATCTTATTTTTGTTTGTTATCTAACCGTCCTTTTAAGCAAAATAAATTATGTTTTTATTTAACCTAATATCTATTAAAACAATCTAGCAATACTTTTGCACTTCTCATTTATCCTAATTTTCTTAAAACCCAATTTAGCGCAATCTATATTATTTTTGAAATAATTCAGGTTTGTTCCTGATTTTTATTAGGATTATTTTTTAGCTAATTATATTAATAAATGTTTTGGGTAATTTACGGAAATTGGTTGTAGTTACCTGTCCTAAATTGTGCTTTAAATCTCTATAATTGTAAAAACTACTGCAGCATAGTTGGTGTTAAAAGTTTAAATATTTCAAAAAAGTTTTCCTATTTAGCCCAATTTCTTATTACGCTAAATAGCTAATAAGAATACAGTTTATAATTTTTATTTTGTAAGAGCGCTCGTATGTTAATGTTTCTAGTATTTTTCTTGGGCATAATCTCCAATTCTTTCCTCTTTTTTCTAAGGATCGTAATTTCTTACCTTTTTGCATATTTTCTTTTTCTCATTTAATGTAATTTTTAATCTTATTTTTATTTGTTATCTAACCATCCTTTTAAGCAAAATAAATTATGTTTTTATTTAACCTAATATCTATTAAAACAATCTAGCAATACTTTTGCACTTCCCATTTATCCTAATTTTCTTAAAACCCAATTTAGCGTAATCTATATTATTTTTGAAATAATTCAGGTTTGTTCCTGATTTTCATTAGGATTATTTTTCAACTAATTATATTCATAAATGTTTTGGGTAATTTACGGAAATTGGTTGTAGTTACCTGTCCTAAATTGTGCGTTAAATCTCTATAATTGTAAAAACTACTGCAGCATAGTTGGTGTTAAAAGTTTAAATATTTCAAAAAAGTTTTCCTATTTAGCCCAATTTCTTATTACGCTAAATAGCTAATAAGAATACAGTTTATAATTTTTATTTTGTAAGAGCGCTCGTATGTTAATGTTTCTAGTATTTTTCTTGGGCATAATCTCCAATTCTTTCCTCTTTTTTCTAAGGATCGTAATTTCTTACCTTTTTGCATATTTTCTTTTTTTCATTTAATGTAATTTTTAATCTTATTTTTATTTGTTATCTAACCATCCTTTTAAGCAAAATAAATTATGTTTTTATTTAACCTAATATCTATTAAAACAATCTAGCAATACTTTTGCACTTCCCATTTATCCTAATTTTCTTAAAACCCAATTTAGCGTAATCTATATTATTTTTGAAATAATTCAGGTATGTTCCTGATTTTCATTAGGATTATTTTTCAACTAATTATATTCATAAATGTTTTGGGTAATTTACGGAAATTGGTTGTAGTTACCTGTCCTAAATTGTGCGTTAAATCTCTATAATTGTACAAACTACTGCAGCATAGTTGGTGTTAAAAGTTTAAATATTTCAAAAGAGTTTTCTTATTTAACCCAATTTCTTATTACGCTAAATAACTAATAACAATACAGTTTATAATTTTTATTTTGTAAGAGCGCTCGTATGTTAATGTTTCTAGTATTTTTCTTGGGCATAATCTCCAGTTCTTTCCTTTTTTATCTAAGTATCGTAATTTCTTACCTTTTTGCATATTTTCTTTTTCTCATTTAATGTAATTTTTAATCTTATTTTTATTTGTTATCTAAGCGTCCTTTTAAGCAAAATGAATTATGTTTTTATTTAACCTAATATCTATTAAAACAATCTAGCAATACTTTTGCACTTCTCATTTATCCTAATTTTCTTAAAACCTAATTTAGCGTAATCTATATTATTTTTGTAATAATTCAGGTTGGTTCCTAGTTCTAATTAAGATTATTTTTTAATAATTATATTAATAAATGTGCCTTATTTACAAAGTTGATTGCAGTTATCTATCACAAATTGTGCTTTAAATCCGTATAATCGTAAAAACTATTGCAGCGTAATTGGTGTTACAATTATTGTTATTTCAACAAAGTGTTCTGATGTAACCCAAGTTTATATCACGCTAAAAAAACTAATAAATTTTGCTCTTTTTTTCTAAAGTTCGCGATTTCTTATTTCTTGCATATTTTCTTCTTCTCATTTAATGTAATTTTTATCTAACATTTCCTTAGCTAAAAAATTATGTTTTTTATTTAACCTAATTTTTATTAAGAGAATCAAACATAGTTGTTGTTTTTCTCATTGAACCTAATTTTCTTAAAACCTAATGTAGCCTAGTTTATGTATATTTTTGCAGTAATTTAATGTTATCGCTAATTCCTATTAATTTTTAATTAATTATAGCAATTAACCTTCTTAAATTTACGCCAATTGGTAGTAATCTAACTTAATTTTATATTTCTATAGCAATTTTTTAAGAATATTCTATAGCTTTTTCTTCTTTAGTCTAGAGTTCACAATTTCTTAATTTTCGTGTGCGTTTTTCTCGTGATAATTTTTTCAAATTTTCTTCCTGTTCCCTAATTCCTGTTTCATATCTTCATCTTGTAAAATAATGTACACATCGGTCTACTTATTTTCATTGTAACATTAACCCTATCATTTGCTTTACGATTTTTTAATCCTAACGACTTCTTGTCGCCGAATATTCCTTAAAGAAAATTATTAGTTTCACAAAATTCAAATTTGAAGGAACGCCCAGTATATGTAGCCAATTCTGTTTCGGCGTTATCAAATGCAAAATTAATGTGCATAACAGAGCACCAGTTACGTCCTAAATAATGTCCCCGAGAAAAATATACACACACATATACATCCAGAGAGTAATACATATTCAAGCTGCTATATCAGAGCTTTAACAAAAAGGCGAGGGAAAAAGGCAGTAAAACTTATCTTAACGGCATCAGGCGTTGCGTAAAGAGCTGCACGACTTTATACAGGCCAACCAAGAGAATTATAAAGTATGAATAAAGTGTAAATATCCCTAACACCACATTTGAATTCGCCGCGGGTGTCCATATGTTACACATATCTTGTAGCCCAAACGCATTTGCTTATGCAAGTAAAGCTTAAAATATGGGGATTTTATAGGCGAGGGCCGAGACTAAAACGATATTGGAACTCCACCAAATTATATAGCGGGAAAGCTTCCAGATAGGTTTCTTAGGCTGTTTTTCTCTCCTCGACCAAGCCGGAAAATCTTACAACTCTGCGGATAATTTTGTCGTTCTTTCCTACTGCGAATTGTTTTTTATTGAATTCGAAAGTGGAGAGGTTAAAAAATCGGATTTCAGAAAGTGAGCGTTGTTGGATTCGGATCTTAATTTGAATCCGCTTCGAATACGCTTATATTGCTGTTTCAAGGATGCACGCACATCCTGCGATCTAATTGATTTGGATTAGACAAGTCCGGATCTACTAAATGAATTCGAATCCGTTTAGTGATAGCTGTCTATTAATTTCAAACCCGCCATATCTTTCCAATGGGCACTTAGAAAGACCTACTTGAAGGTCAAGATCCTAGTTTAAATGGCTTTTGGATAAATGAATTTGGAATAAGTGAATCCAAATCCGTTAAGTAAATTTAGTCTTCCAGATCTGAATTTACCAATATTGTTCGATTGTACATTTTTAATATTTTAAGTCGAGAAATCCTGCCTGGATTCGAGTTAAAATTAATTCGGATTGAAAGAGAAGAAGTTACAAATGTAATCTGAGAAAATTTGTTACAAATGATATAAGACCGATTCAAATCTTAATTTGAATTCAATTCACATTTTGGGGATTTATTTACTATCCAACCCGAAGATTCGGAACTTGTAGATTTGGCTTCAATGATTTTAAATTAAGTAATTCCGAATCCGTTTAGTCAATTCAGTTTTCTCCTGCTTAGTCAGCAAATTTTGGTATTTTACGCATATTCAAATTCTAATCCAGAAAGGTCTACATTCTAGTACAATTTAATTCAGATTGAAAAGGAAGAAGTTGTAAAACTTTGACTCCGAAAAATCCGAATTAAAGGATTACGTCGGATTCAAATCTTAATTTAAATCAGATCTAAATTTCCTGCGAATTCAATTATACTTGAAGCCAGAAGATCTGGAAGCTCTAGATCTGGCTTCAATATATTTGGAAAGGGAGCAATTCTAGAGGTACTAAGCGAATCCAAATCCGATTAGTGAATACATTCTTCCAATTTTCAATCCAATTTTGTTATTTTACCCTGTTTTAATATTTGAATCCAAGACAGCTTAGTTTCGAAGTTAACAAATGTTCAAAATAACAAAGTAAATGGAAAGCCTGAATTCGAGAGCAATTTGCCTGATTAAATTCTTAATTTAAATCCGATCAAAATTTGCTGCAGAGATATTTATAATGATAGCTTCAAGATTCTGATGGTATAGATTTGGCTTAAATAGATTTGCATGTAACGAATTTTTCAGGAAAGCCTGCTTCTAAATCCGATTCCAGAAAAAAACTAGATTTAAAATTAAAATATGTGCAAAGCAACAATATTTTCGAAAGCAATTTAATTCGGATTGAAAAAAGTGAAGTTAGAAAATGGAATAGAGAAAACTTGGTATAACTGATATTTTGATTCAAATCCTAATTTCAATCCGATCCAAATTAGCTTTAAGATTCTGATGTTATAGATTTGGCTTAAATAGATTTGAATGTAACGAATTTTTTAGGAAAGCCTGCTTTTAAATCCGATTCTAGGAAAAACTGGATTCGAAATTTAAAAATGTGCATTCAAACCAAATTTTCGAGAGCAATTTAATTTAGAATTAAAAGAGTGAAGTTGGAAAATTAGAAAACCTAAAAGAAGTGATATACGTCCGAATTTTACTTTGAATCCAATCCCAATTCGAATTTACTATTCCAAATTCGTCCAGTGAATGCTAGTCTTCTAAATCTCAGATTCACCTATATTGTGATAGTGTGACATTAGTAAAATTTGCATCTGAATTTAAATCAGATCCAAATTCGTTTGGGGATTAAAATATTATTAGTTTAAAGATCCAAATTTTACCCATTTGGCTTAAGTACA
This sequence comes from Ctenicera cuprea, assembly GCA_958336395.1. Taxonomy (NCBI): domain Eukaryota; kingdom Metazoa; phylum Arthropoda; class Insecta; order Coleoptera; family Elateridae; genus Ctenicera; species Ctenicera cuprea. The sequence goes on along the minus strand of OY284495.1, from coordinate 10,994,836 downwards.
TTAGAATTAATCGAATTCGGATCTACTAAAGTGAACACAAATCCGTTCAGTAAATGCTTCTAATTCCGGTTTCACCAACCCTACATCTTAAATCCAGGAACCCAGGAAAGCTAAAATTAGTGCAATTTAGGATCGGATTGTACATCATAAATCTTTAACTCACCATGTGTTTGGGTATGAGCTTGAATTGTAACTTTGAACTAGGTACAAAATCCGATTTATCAAACAATAAGTATCGATCAACATACAATTATATGCCACAGTTCCTAATTCTATTAACAATACGGATTTAATCAAATCTGGATTTAAATACGAAATTAGATTTTGAATCCACTTTAAAATTAGATTTAGCTTTAGGATACGACAAGTAAAGATTTTGGGTTTTAGGAACTAGATCCGTCATAACTCCGATCCTGTTGCCTAGTATCAAAACTATGTAATCAAAGTTACTGATCCGATTAGCAATTCGGATTCAATTGAATCCAGATCTAAACAAGAAACTGGAGTTTAGATCCCCTTTCACCCTGGATTTAGCTTCAGAATGCGATAAGAGAACTGGATCTGATCTAACTCGATCCAGTTTCCTAGAATTAACGTTACTGGTCCAATTAACAATACGGATTCAACTGAATCCGGATGTAAATAAGAAACTAAAATTTGGATCCACTTTAAAATTAGATTTAGCTTCAGCATCTGATAGAACGAAAGATTTTGGGTTTTAGGAAACTGGATCGAGTTAGATCGGATGGAGTTTCTAAACAATACCACCTGAAAATGATTTGCCATTAGTAAGGTGGTGGAAGAGCTAATAATAAAAGCTGTTACGGTTCACCCGGTCTGACCTACAAACGCGCCATAATCAATAAAACTAAGACATTAACCTACTCTGATTATTTGTGGTTTTTATCAATGGCGGTTTCGCATTTATTAATCAAAATTAATTACGTTTTCATTGCGATTTTTTTTAATGTTGTTTCTTAAGGCGCAAGGCGTGTGCGTGTAATTACACTCAATGTCACAACCGTGCAATGAATGTGTTTGTTGTCGTCTACAGGTAATGCAATAAATTGCAAATTTTTTAATGATGTAAAATATCATATCGTAATGTCACAGGTGCAGCTTTTGATTGAGATCAATGTGGAATTTACATAATTGGTAAACAATAAAAATTAATATGTCGATATGTAAAGCTAAACGATTAGGTAATAAATGTCGCTTGTTTAGTTTTACAGCTGTTATTTACGATTAATTGTAATTCTTAATTATAATAATAATTTTTGCAAATTGTATGGGTCAATGTTCAGTAAACAAACGGGTTTGAAATTAAATCAGAGTGTAGGCCATGACGGTTAACTCAAATAGAAATAATTCAAAACAGACAATTTACTAAAATCAGGCATCTGCAAATTAAATTGCTCGCACTGTAATTTGGTTTATATAGGACAAACAATTACAAATTTTGATATTAGGTACAAGGAACACCTACGTTTTTACAAATACAAACAACCTCAAAAATCCAATTACGCTAATCACTTATTAGAACACAATCATTCAATGACATCTAATCACGCTATAACATTTTTACACTTTTGTGATGACAAACTAAGTTGGATATACCAGAAGCATTTGAAATTCATAAACATTTAAAATCTGTGCCTTTAATGAATGAACAAATGGATCTCTTAAATTCACCGTTATTAGACGTTTTGGAATGAGAAATCAAGTCATCTGGACGCAGATATAGAAAACCAAGATCAAGTTATGAAGATTTATTGTTCCTATAGCAACACCAACTGTTTACTTTTAATCTTGCTTTTTATAATGACGTTTAAACACGTTGAAATACGTATACAGTTAAAATGAAAAACCTGTTGAAGTTAAGAATTGTTTTATTTACAATAGATTAAAAGCTTAAAAATTCAACTTAATTGAATTTATTAGCTCAAAGATGCTTTCAGAGATACAACTTAAGCTGAATAAGAGTTAGCTTTAATGAATAATTAATTGAAACTGGGTCATTTACACAACTCACTCGGCGTGTCATGTAAACCCTTATTAACGAACATTAAAAAAAACAGCAACATAATCTAACGGCGTGTGGCAACTTATCCATAATTTTTGCTTTAAGCATTATCATAGCCTACAATTAATTTGAACTATTTCACATTTGCATACTTGTCCTGAGTGTCTTGTAATCTAGAAAACCACTGCCCTAGCTACGCATTTACACATTTTTCACTGGGGAAAATGGTAGTTTTGACTAATTCTCGGCAAGAAAAACTTACACGTTCTTTGGTAATTATTGAGCTGCGCTTAATTCAGCGTAACAGCTGATTTTAGGTGGTAGTTTTCAATTTGCACGATGATCGCAAAAATGAACCTTTTTCCATCTATTTCTGGAGAAAACTATATGCAATTATTAAGTTATTACGTAGGCTGAATCACTAAGTTGAGTTACAAAAAGAAAATGCTTTTCATAGTTTGGTAGACTTAGTAACCCGGCTTGTAATATAATGAAAGCGGGACTTTTGGTGAAAACTTGTCTTGTTAGATGGAATTATAGAACTAGAGGTCATGTTAATGAACAGACTGTTTGCGATATATAATTCAGTTATACAAAAGGATATTAAACCAAAATGTTTAAATGGATAATTGGCATAATTTTCATAATTTGAAGCTTAAAAAATTATAAAACTCTATTTTTTTTAAGTGGTTTACTTTATTACATTCTCTAACTAATTGTGAAGATTACTAAGAAAATCGCAGTAAAGATTATACAAGCAGCCACAAAGATGAAGAAGTGGAAGGATTCAACACTGCAAAGTTTGGTGAACACAAATACGAGTTAAACTTTAATAAAACAATGACAGCAGCCTGATATATCTCTTTTCTTCCCTCTGCACTACAACCACTATCTGTTTCACTCTCTCACGAGATTCACCAGATTGCACTTCATCCTCCGGTCCTCTAGGCTACGGTCACCAGATCTAGCTTCAGTTTTCTCCTCACCAGCACTATCCTCAGATCGACCTTTAGCCTACCGTTACCAGATCTAGCTTCAGTCTTGGGTCACCATCAGTACTTCCAGATCGAGCTCTAGCGCACTTTTACCAACACTACCCTTAAATCGAGCTCCAGCTTGCGGTCATCAGATCAGCTTTGGAGTCTGGTTATCGGCACTATCCCCAGAGGTCACCAGATGAAGCTACAGCTTTCTCTCACAGAAACCACTCTCGTAGGTTCCTTCTAGAGTCGTACGAACTCACCCCCAGATAGAGCACCAAAGCCAGGTCAGCAGGTCAAGCGGCACCTGCGCTCCCCAGGACTGGACAAAAACGCCCTCAGTTCAATAAGGTTCGTTTTAAATGAAGCCGCAACCTGCTAGGACCACTACCAGGAGATGCAATCCCCTGAGGGCCTATCCTTGACTTGAGCGTCAAATTTTCCGTGTACGTACATAAAATAGCCCCACAGGCCCGGTTATTATGTGAACTACTAAATAATGAATCTCCAACCTGATCGATTTGTTCGTTTTATTGATCAAATAATTCATTTTGTTTATTGTTTTTGATAAATATTTACCTTTCACTTAAATTGTTTTAATCTAGTGCTGTAGTATATTACTTTGGTCTTGAAAACATTTTACCCAAGCGGAATTTTTTTGGACGATGTTAAACAGAAACTTATAGCTGTGTTTATATAAAAAAAATAGAAAATGTAAAAACAAACAAACTAGCAAAAGAAGACGTAAGGTTCCAACTTATAGCTGCTTTTATAAAAAAATAGAAAATGTAAAAACAAACAAACTACTGAAAAGAATGGCAAAAGAAGACGTAAGGTTCCATACACATAACTATAAATAAAAGAAAAAATATGTTAAAGAAAAGCTAGGTATAGGGCATAACGACACTGATATCTCTAAACAACAACAAAAAAAAAGTCATAACAAATAGATCGGTGCGTTTAAAGGAAAAGATGAGTTCAAAAAAATTTGCTAAAAAAGCCAAAGACTGGTAAAGTTAAACTCGGAACAAATAAACAATAAAACTTACCTAAAAGCGATGAAATCGCAGCTTTTCTCTGCTTTCTTTTATTATACTGTTTTGTAGCAAAAAATCCAACCATTTATAGTAAACTGAACTGTTTCCACATTATGTGTTTAAGTGTGCATCTTCTTTTTATTAGTATGTTACTTTTTAGATTTCATAACTGTTGTAAAGGTTGTTGTTGAATTTCGTCATCAACTTTCGAAACCCTTTGTTGTAGAACTCCTTTCCCACATCATTTTGTAAATTATTAGGCGTGATTTTAGTGGCCGAAACCACTTTTTCATGGCATCAGCTAGAGCTTCATTTTCTTCATTTTGATATATATGCAGGCTTGTCTGTCTTCTGTGTAACTAGGGTAGCACTCCATACAGTTTGTTGGTGTAGCTTTCGTTTAACGTCTTACTGCTTGATCAGTATCTTGGTTTGTTAACAGCGGTTAAGATTTATCAGACTAATAAGAATGTCTATATATGTGTCTTGGACAGTATTTTTGTTGGTCAAAGTGTGTAGTTTTGTCTTATGGCGTTTGCGTAAGTTTAGAGTGACCAGGAGTGAAGTGTGGCCAGACAAAATATTTAGGAATGCTTTAATTATCAGGGAGTTGTGAAAACTCCCCTTTGCAACAGAAGTCGGAATTTTGCATCAATCTAGGAGTCAGTATGTTGGTTGACTTGATAAAAGTAGCTGCAGGTTGTAGCTCTGCATTACTTGCTGTAATGTAATTGAACCAATATTGCAATTGTCCAAGAATGTGCCAGTTTGTCAAAAGTGGTGTCAGCACAGATCCTTGAGGCACGTCAATATTTAGTAATCTAACGCAGCTCATTTTACCATTTAAGTATCTCTAGAAGAATCTGGCGGTTAGCATGTTGTTAAGGAGACAGTGAAATCTCTTGCAAAGGATTATTTTGAAGAATTTAAAGAGTAAGACATTTTTCCATATAAAATTGTAGGCTGCTGTTAGGTCTTTCAATGTTTTGACTTGATTTTCGAAACCGCTTTCTATTAATGTAACAAGTGATAAGACCTGATCACAGCAACTTCCTCCAGGTAAAACCAGCGTGTTAAATGGGCATATTTCTCAAATTGTCGAAGCTATCCTGTTATCTTTTCTAATTTACAGCAGACGCTCAGGAGTGCTAGGTCTGCAATTTTCTGGTTGTTCTGCTTTTTTGCCAGCATTTAGAAAAGCTGTTATTTTGCTCTTTTTAATTGTTTTATGTAATTTATATGCGTGTCTCATGCAATTGTAAAAGGAAAAGGCCCATATTCTTACTCAGGTAACTGTGTTTTTAACAAGTTCAGGATATATAACGGGCAGCTGTTGTTGTTGGCTGTTTCTAAGTTTTCTCCTTATCTGTGTGGCATGCCTTTTATTTATTTTGATTTGATATTAAAGTTACCTACGGCCATAGCGGAGTGGGTGAAAATGATAAAACATGATCTGGCCAGTTTTCATTTGAAAGCTTATACACATTTACGACAGTGTGACCGTGTACTCTGGTCGCAAGAACAAATACAATTGGCAGAAGTAGAGACAATCAGGCTAGGATTGGTTGCGCAGTTTCTAACATATGTAGGTAGCTATTTCTTACTGTGGGTGGCTTAGAACTGTGACTTTTATTCTGTTTTCCTTTAAAAGTCTACCGAGTAATTCACTTTCTGCTCGGCCTACTCCCTCCACGTTCAAATAGCATATTGATCATAATTGCCCAATATGCTTTGCCTGGATCTGATATAGTAAAATATGCTGAAGATCTGGGTAGAATCATAGACAGTGGGTGAATGTTTTACTTAAAAAACGTTGCAAGTATGCAAAAAACGACGTTGTTTTATTATTGAAAATTAATTAGGTCCGTCGATACAACTAACTCTTTTCTTCGAATTTAATAGCCAGGCGTAGTTGTTGAGATTTTTCAACCTGGTACTAACCAATAACCTACAGAATGTCTGTCTCGAGGTGAAAAAGAGATATCCACGCTTCCATAACATTTGTTCTTTTGCTTACGGACTTTCCGGGGCGTAAGCCTCCGATTAGTGAGCACATTGATATGTTGATCGGGTTAACAATTAGTAAGCTGGCAATCGGCGTGATAATCGTTCGTTTCTTCTCAGGTTTTTAAGAACGTCGACTTAATGTACTGATGATAATGTTGAAACACACACAAAAGTGGAGGCTACGTGTTGCGTTTGATGTGCTTGGGAACAATATCGTAAAGTGCGTAATTTGAGTAGGTCTGTACGGAGCTTCCGAGAATGTGACCTGGTTGCTTGCTTTATGTGTTAACGTTAAGCGTCTGTTTTTTTTTGATTCTGTGATTTTTTACCGTCCCATACCTATTTATTTATAAATAGTCAAAGGGAAAAAATAAATAATTTAATCATTTTTTTGAAGGTATTTAAATAACAAACGTAATAAATAAGCGCCATATTTAACATATGTCGCCGCAGTAACTCTTCTGTTTTTCATTATAACGCGTGCTTTGAGTTTCCATCGGATTTTAAAATACGTCGGGGTAGCACTTTTAGTTTAGAAATAAAACATAAACGTGTTCTTTGACGACGATATTTTCGCGTTGGTTATTTATATGAGGCACAAAACACGGATGACTAAGCGAAATATATGGCCGTTGCTTGCTAGAGCCGGGGATTTTATATTTTATAAGGTTTATGCACTGTTCTGTAGCCGTAATTTTATCAAATCTATGACCTGTCGATCGGGATAAAATTTATACGGTATCCGTGCCTCGGTGTATGAGGAAAATGTTTGTTTTAGGCTCCCGTCAACGCCACTTTCTGCCTTTAAATTTTAATTTCTACCGCCGTTCGTTCGGGGCAAAATTATGATGCCCGAAAACATAATAAGAATGACACTTTGATATTTTTCAATAAGAGACGCATAATTAATAGTCTGATGTTGAAAAATGGGCGAAAGCCTTCGTCGGGATTTTTTGCCGTATTTAAAAAATGTATACTCCTCAGTATATTAAGATTATAAGAAATGTCACAGAGATACAAAACATTATCAAAAGCAAAATTATAATTTAAAGTTTGTATAAAAGTATTGAAACGAAAACAGCAAAAACAGAAAAATAACATCAAGCCGCTAAAAGATGGGGGTGGCATAACCTGTTAAATTTTTAGAGAAAAAAATAAGCTTTGCATTGTTTATATAGCATCTGCAAAGACTAAAAATATTATTGGTCCAGTTTATTGAACAAGGCGTTACTCTTAAAAGTTCAAAAATTCATAGAGGGTGTTACAGAGTTGTAACAGCATATCACCTGTACAGGCTCAAGCCGCAGACGTCGGATTATGAGAACCCCTAAAGATACAATAAAAAATCATTAAAGGCAAATAGGCTTATTAGGAGGTTTTAACAAAAACAATTACGCAAATAAAAACTGAAACATACTATCGGTCTGCCACGTGCAGGAGAGGGGGGGAACTGCCCTGTTCAAATATTAGTCACTAAACAAGCCTAGCAGAAAAGACACTTAGCACTTATTTTTAAATTTGTTCATACTTTCAAAGAGAAGTTCATATTTCATAAAAATGTTCAAAATTGAAATTTGGGCGGAAATACATGTTTTAGACCCCAGACACCTAAAAATGTGGTTTTTAAAAATTATTTGTCTTTGCGGAAGCAGAAGTTAGACATGTTTTTTGGTAGCATTTTTTTTAGAAATATAATTTTTTTAATCTGAAAACGGAATCTGGTGATAAAAATATAAAAAAATTTATTTAAAAAAAATATTGCTCGAAACCCGGCCACGCGAATTTATTTAAATTATTTAGGGTCGTAGAGCTAGAGATAAGCTACAATTTGCTTGGTGTTCAGTTCGCTTGTAACGATCTCTATGAATTTTTAAAAATTGAAAATGTATGCGTTTTTATTTAATAAAATGTAGAATATAAAAAAGTAGTAAAATTAAATTTGCTGCTTAGTTTTTATGTGCAGTAAAATTAGACGAGTTAATTCACCTCTCCTTCACACCCAAATTTTGACGGTCAAATTTTCTTTAATTCCGAGCGATCCTTTTCCAAAAAAATAAAAAATTAAATTTTTTCTCATAAAACTATTAGAAAACTGTTAGGTTTCTAAATACAATCATACATGCCTATAAGAAGCTCGCGCTAGCCGAGCGGGCAGATTTAGGTAATGCGGAACCGGACCAATGACATTACGCTGAAGCAGCCGCGAGCAGTGAGTGCACAACCGGTATCTATACAACGTGTTGCGTTGTGCAACCACACCAATGTGGGTTTGTTTTGCACCGCCATTGCTGTGGGGCTACAACGTTGTGCGTAAATACTTTTGAACATAGAAAAAATAAAGTTTCTCAAGTATAGGAGGTATAAGTCCAGGTGAAATGATTAGTTTATTCTTAAATGTGAAAACAGACTCTGATAGAATTTCTTATGGCAAATCTAACAATTTTTCCCAAACTTTCTAGCTTTAAAAAAGCGGACTGGTGCGATTTTTGAAAATTTCGAATTTAACCCCTTATTAGTACTCAAAAACGAGATTACGGATAGAGATCAAACCTGGCAACGTAACAGTCCTACAGAGACGCAATGTTATTATAACCGATAATGTTTGAAAAAGAAAATACGGAATGAAAAATATTTTCAAAATTTATGGAATTTTTCGAAACAATATTATTATAAAATTAGCACCACGATTTCTTCTACATTTCGTGAGGTCATAGAGCGTCTGTGCGACGCTTCCTATTCATTTTTTTAAACTTTGTAATGTTAAGCAAGATTGTTTCTAAATTGGTTAGACGATTTTGCTTAAATTTTGTAAGGTTTTTGGTAAGAATGGGCTACATTTTTGATTTGATTCCAATGAGGTAATTTCATTGTAAGAGCTTGAAATTTGGAAATTATTGTTTTTTTCATATATGGAGTACTGTTCAAGCTAAAAAAAGTACATTTTTGTTGACTTTCAAATTTTTGGTTTCTAAATGTATATAAATATACAGGATGTATCAAATTGCGTGTTAACTATGGGGATCTCGCTTATCTGACGAGATACGACGGTGGTTTAATTAGAAAAAAGTTGTAGAATTTTATGCCCATTAATAATCTGAAAAGAAACTGGAGTTATCTTGTTTAGTTTCTGAATAAACTAAATTAAACTGAAATTTTACATTACTACATATTTACATTATAACATATTTCTAGTTTACGCATTATTAGAACACTTTTTCATGCTGAATCTAAATTTTTGATCAGATTTGGCATAACTGTTACCATTGCCCATTTTCGACTGTCGACGTTGTTTTTTCTTATGGTCGGCATTTAAATTTTTTTATATTTGAATAATGTTTTTAATTCTGATTTCAACGATGTGTCACACTTTTTGTTTACTTTTTGAGCATTCTATTACAGAAAACAAAAATTTCATAAGAGTGCCATGAAAAGACCACGTCATTTAATTTATTTTGAAAGAATCCTAGTACGCCATGAACCGATGGAAGTAAAACAAAATACTACTTTTTTTTACTTTGACCTTTAGATACATTCATGTAATCAGCCTTTACGTCCCACTGCTGGGCACCGGCACTCTTCTGTGCCACGTACTCTCCTTAGCGCTAAGGTGGAGTACAGGGAACCTATAGTTTAACGTCGAATCCGAACGACTAAATTCCAGAGAAGGTTTCAGGCATTAAGACCCCACGGCTGCCTACACCGGATTGGGGAATGTGAGTGGCGGGTTGCGGCATAGATTTTTATTGCTGCATGGCTTCGGCGGGGAATCGAACCCTAGACCTTCAGCGTTAGAGACTGAGCGCCCAACCTCTGAGCTACCGCCACTCTCTTAGATACATTAGGTACGCGAAAATTTCAGGAAACTTTGTTTTGAGCGTAGGCAGCAGGTGAAGTTATTTTTTTTACAAAAACAAACGAATGACACAGTTACTAACACACAAATTAGAGTTTATTTTAGACGAGCTTCTGAGCATTTTTACAAAGGTGTCAAATGTTTTGAACATTTATTTAATAATTGTTTGTATTAGTGCAGTTCTAGTGTTATCTCTTGTATTTATTTAACCTCTTATTCAAATTAGTTATGTCAGTTGCAAACATAACAACTGCAAGTGGAATTTTCAGTAAACTGTGTATGTTAGAGAATTTATAATTCATTTGTTTTTATAAAAAGTAACATAACCTGCTGCCTATAGGCAGCGTATACGCTCAAAACAAAATTTACTATCTAAAGACCAAAGTTAGTAAAAGTAGTGTATTGTTTTACTTCCATCAGTTCATAGTCTACTAGAATTTTATCAAAATAAATTAAATGACGTGGTCTTTCCATGGCAATCCTATGAAATTTTTATTGTCTGTAATAAAATGCTCAAAACGTAAACAAAATGCAAAGTGTGACACATCGTTGAAATCAGAATTAAAAACACTATTCAAATATAAAAAAATTTCAAATGCCGACCATATGAAAAAAAAGTTGACAGTCGAAAATGAGCAATGGTAACAGTTATACAAAATCTGATCAAAAATTTAGAATCAGCATGAAAATAGGTTTTAATAATGCGTTAACTAGATAATATGTAATATAAATGATAAATGAGTTATAGCGGAAAACAAAAAACCAAAATTTCAGTTTTTTCAAGTTCTTTTAGAAACTACGCAAGATAGCTCTAATTTGTTTTCAGATTATTAGTGGGCATAAGATTCCACAACTTTTCTCTAATTCAACCATCGTCGTATCTCATCAAATAAGCGAGATCCCCATAGTTAACACGCAATTTGATACATCCTGTATATTCTGATTTTATGTAGGAATTGTTAGGCCAGAATTTTTACCCATACTTATATACGACATAAAATATTGTTTACAACATAAAAGGTAATTATTTTTGACTTATAAGAAAATTCAGGCGAAGTGCTTTGCTCATTTTTATTCAATATATTCAAGTTAATTTAAAAATATGAGCCAATATTCGCAGCAGCAAAAGTTCCAACTTAAATTGCTCTAATCCGCCTTAATGCCGTCGAACGTAAATTTCTCACTTCTCAAAGTTTGAAGCAGCAAATACAAACACTAACGCTGGGAAATATATTTTTCAAGGTTTAACTTGAATTTATTCAGCGACGTAGTATATGATTGACATTAGCGGTAATTTAAAATTTACACGCTACTGGAGTTGTCTTTATGTTATTGTCTGCGTTTTCTGTAAAAACATTTTATCGAAGGTGAACCTGACAGCGGGACGAGCAAAAAGATGAAAAATAAACGAAACAAAATCGCTCACATACTGCATTTCAGATGTTCATACAAGAATAAATACAAAATGGCTGGTAGATACGTTATCGGTCGTCTGTATTGCAGATGTATATACGTGCATTATTTTCTTTCGCTTGAGCTCTGATTCGAGGAGACGGTCCCAGGATTCGGGTCGTCCTGCAAACTTTATAGATAAATCCTTTCTCCTTTTCCCAATGTATTCTTTAAGTTTCTTTAGAAGATTTATTTGAAGGTATTTGTTTGGTAATGCAAACTTAAGGTTCCAGATGTTTGAGAGCTTTTTTTTTGTTTTGCAAAATCGAATGGCCGAATTTATTTTATTTTGTTTCGGTATCATCTCATTGGTCTGCTTATCTGTCCCAGATGCCAACTTGACTCCTTTTAAACTTTAAAGATGCCATCGTGGAAAAACGCGACTTTTCTCTCTGAATATTCTGCGTCGCAATGTCGTTATTATCCCGGGTTTATATTCAAAATATTTCCTAAATATTAAATTCGTTCGCTTTTATAATATGAAAAGTCGCAGCATAAGCAGCGATAAATAACAAAGCAATTTCGTTCCCAGTAATATTTGAATTAGCTTAGCAATTTGGTTTATATAGTTATCTTATTTCAAAATCCGAGATAGTGTCATTAATCTGGCTAATACGAGGATAATATATTTTCTGTTCTTACTCTAAGCAACTCTATTTGTTGGAATTGTTTACAATAAATTCTCATTTCCTAGCTGCAACTACACCTCTGCACGTGTGTTAATTGATTACCCGCTCCTTTATCTTAATTTCATTCTGATCCTGGAGGGATATAAATGCATCGTGAATTTTCATGGAAATGCAGCTCGCCACAATTTTTCCGCTTTTCCTTACAGAAAAACATCGATTTTATTTTGCATAAACGTATTTTATTTCTAATTTTAAAGTTTAAAAGAAAGGCCAGTTTTTTTAAATTAATACTTTTTTTAAACTTTCCAAAATTTTTGAAAATTTATCGCTTTCAGTGTACATGGTTTCAAAAACTCTTATAAACACAAAATTACAATGCGGTAGATTTCTGCCCTAAAAAGAACGTAAAGTCTTAATAAACAAGTGCCCCAAAAATGTTTCGTTTTCCAGATATAAAGCTTCAGATGTGGTGCTTATTTGTTAGCATCGAAAAAATCACCCCGTATAAAATAAACACATTTTGCATGCAACCATATACTTATTCGAGCTCTATGTCTTGCGCTGGTTTTTATTTGAAAAAAATATAGAGTGTGGGGGCAGCACTGGACCTTTTTTCTAAATAACATTTTGAACGTTTTTTACGTTTTTATTTAAGTATCTCATACAAAAATAGTACATAAAAAAGGCGATGAAACTCGCTAAATGCAAGAATGTTCGAAATAATTCAAGTTTAGTAAAAATCGAATTGCCATGACGGTCTGAAGGTTTTAACCAACATGAGGTTCATATGCTACTACCTTATCTAACTTATTAGAACACCTTGCCCCAACAAAAAAAAATAAGCAAAGCACTTCGTCTGGATGTTCGTATACTTGAGAAATTTTCACGTTTCTTATGTTCAAAAGTTTTAAGCGCAACGGTGTAGCCCCACAACAGTGGCAGTACAAAATAAACGCACATTGATATTACTCTGCAAAGCAGAAATGCAACACGTAAAACAGATTACAGAATATACCGGTCGTGTAACGAAAAAGACATAATATAACGGCAAAACGGCAAAATGTCAAATTTTGATTTTCTTTACGTCACAGATTCAGTAGTTCCAAATGTTCTCGTAGCGTGTAATATTATACCGGGTGATCGTAAAAAACATGATTCAGATCAGACTATGACCGAAGTGTTAAAGTTGGCAATACTTAATATAAGCCAATTGTCAAATGTTGACAGCTGTAAAAGTTTTTGGATAGATACATTAAGTTAAATGTATCTAACCAAAAATTTTTACAACTGTCAACATTTGACAATTGGTTTATATTAAGTATTGCCAACTTTAACAACTCGGTCATGGCCTGCTCTGAATCATTTTTTTACGATCACCCGGTACATCCCTAAGGTAATTACAATATCACATTTCATCCCGATAGCTCGTTTCTGAGTGAATAGGGGTTAAATGTAAAATTTTCAAAAATTCATAGAGGGCGTCACAGAAAAACTAGCAAGCTAGGACACAAACCAATTTATAGCTTATCCCTAGCTTTCAAAACCCACAACATTTAAAAAACTTCTGCGGCCAGTTTTGGAGCAATATTTTTTTGAAAATGTTCAAAATTTTGAAAAATGTTTTGCTTTGTAGTTTTCATCTTTTTAAACCTTTTTGTACATAGTAACATTGTATCGCCCGGCAGATATTACAATACCAAAACTTCCGACTCGTTTTTGAGTAATAAGGCGTTAAAGTCAACAGTTTCAAAAATTCAACGAAAGCTAGTAAGTTGAAGCAAAAATTGTTGGATTTGTCTTTAGGTCTTCTGTCAGATTTCGTTTTCAGATTGAAACAAATTGTATTTCAGAAAAAATGTTACCAAAAAAGTTTTTTAAAAGCTTATATTTTGTCGGTAAATTTTTGATACATCCCTAAAGCGCCGCGTGTCTTAATTATATATCCATAATCTCTTATACTCGAAGATGTCGAGAACTCACTCCGGATAGGCTCTTCGCTTGTGTAGTAGGAGGTAGTGGAGCCTTTGAACCTTAAACCCCTACGCTCCTGAAGCTTATGCCACCCTTCATGCACATGCATTCAATGCCATTCACACACATGTCTTCATTTGGATGTTAATGTTGTGTGCGGCTTTGTTACTTGTCTCGGTCAGCCAGTAATCAAGGCAAGCAAATGGTCGATACCGATCCATAGAATTACAGAAAATTTTCTGCTTCTTCCGATTCTTCGTTTTAATTATATTTATTAAAAACGAATTTTTTTTATACAAAGGAGAATCTTCTACGAGAAAAAAAATTCAATACGCAAATTGTTTTTGAATTAATGTTATTTTTTTCTTGAAATAGGTTTCGTTATAAAAATATTTCTCCACTTAAAAAAGCGCTAAAAAATATTCCTTGCTTCAAAAAAATTTTTGGCAAAAATATATTTCTCTCTTGAAAAAAGGTCTCTCATGAAAATATTTCTCTGTGGAAAAAAATCTCCTATCAAAATATTTCTCTCTTAAAAGTTGTTCACTCATTAAACTATTTTGGTCTTGAAAAAAATTCTTTTTTTTTAAATATATATCTCACTACTACAAAATTCTCATCAAATCACGGTTCCCGTATGATAGAAAGAGACAGCGCTGCTACGGTCCGGTCGGTGCTTGGAACAGCGGACTGCAGAACAATAAATTAATTGTAGAGCTGGAACGCGCAGCCAATGCTTTAGAAACGGTAGAATTTCGAATTTTTTTTCAGTTCGACTAGGTAATAGGGTAGAATTAGACAAAGATTGGGCACTTCGAACTACTACAATTTGTTAACTTATGTACAAACCATGTTGCTGTTTACTGTGTCCACCTTTTGCTAGCTGAGAGAAATATTGTTAAGAAAAAACTGTTTTCAATACAGGAATATTTTTATGAGAGAACTTTTTTTCTAGAGAGAAATATTTTTTGCTATAACTTTTCTCTAGAGAGAACTGTTTTTATGAGAAAACTGTCTAAAAATATTTTTTGAAAGAACTTTTTTAAGAGAGAAATATTTTTATAAAACAACTTTTTGCAAGAAATAAAAATGTGTTTCTAAAAAACATGCAAACTAATTTTGTTCTTTTTTTTAGTTGAAACATATTCTCTTTGCAAAAAAAAAGCTCTAATTTCATTAATAATATTGAGACCGACGGCGCCTCAGAGATAAAGTTTTACACATCCAAGCAACAACAAAATTTTTATTAACACTGTTACGGAGTTACAGCCCCGGGAAAAGGGAACAGTTGGAACTGTTGAAACCCCACAAAAAGGCAGTTCCAGGTTTATCATTCTCGAAACTTTTTTTTTACTTTGCTTTGCAAAATTTTCCCTTTTCTAGAAACTATTTTCGCATATTAAGAAAACACTCAGCCCTCCGCGCCAACTCGGTTTTACACAAACATTGACTTATTCTGAAAACCACAATGTTTCGCGACTTAGAACAAAAATTCCTTTTTTGTGTCTTTTATCAAAGGAATCAAAAACATTGTATAAAAGTTTCAAACAGAGAAATATTTTTATGTGAGAACTTTTTTAAGAGAGAAATATGTTTTGCGAGAACTTTTTTCCAGAGAGAACTTTTTTCAAGAAATTTTTTCAGAACATTTTTAAGCGAGAAATATTTAAAAAAACTTACTTTATATATAGACAAATATTTTCAAAAAAACAACTGTTGTAGGCCCTTAAGCTTCAAAGCGGTTGTTATCGTTTTCAAAATCGAACATTTTCCTGTAATGGAAGTATAGACACACAAAAAAAGGTCTAAAATAGAAAAAAAATTTAAAGTTATTAAAAAAGAAACAATTCAAGTACCGTTAAAAAAACAGTTCATCGGATAATTCTCTAATTAGTTTTCAGCAGTTAGTGCTTCTCTCATTCCACCCTCTTTCAGCAATTAACGTTAATCAATTGAAAGTTCCTATTCGATAACGTACATTTTAAATATTCAACCGTAATTAAGGCACAATTACTCGCATCGTCCGTCTACAAAGTTATGGCATATAAAATTTTATTTTCGTCATGTATATGAAAACTGAAAATTAAGGGAAATTCAAACTGAACCATACTCAAAAATAAGTTCTAATCAAGAAATTTAAAAAATTCTTCTTATTTTTAACTTTTACTTTGTAATAAATTTTTTTACTGATTTTGCGGAATTTATCGAACCAGCTCAGTTAGTTTCTCTATAAAGCAGGAAATCACGACTGCATTAAGAAATAAATATGCACGTGCTAAAAGAAAAGGTCAAAGGTCAACTGTAAATATTTAAAAGAAACTCCGAACTCATAGGGGGATAATTAACTCATTTTGTTTTAATAAAGAAAATGTAATGAAATGAAATGAAAAATCATGGAGGAATGTACGTTATAGCGTACGTGTAATTAAAAAAATATTTACTACGATCGTACGTTGTGATGGTTTATAAAATATTCAACGTTTACGGTAGTATTTCAAATTTTAGTTTATTTGCAAAATCGAATATAATTTTGATTTGTAGAAACGAATTCAATTATTAGAGTGGTACGGAACTGGGACTTTTAGATATATCGATTAATTGATTATATTATTTATGAATTATTTGATTAACCGATTATTTGCTTACTCGATTGCTCAATTAATTGATTATTATTAATTGTTTGATTAATCAATAGTTCGATTACTGTTTAAACGAAACATTAACGATAAAAACAACGGTTTCGTCTTTTGTGTCTTGAGAAAAGTGTTTTTCTTTTAAATTTTGAAATGAATCAAATTTTTGGAAAAAAATATCTTTGTGGTGTGACTAATTGATCATTTGATTAAATGATTATTTGATTAACAAATTACTCAATCAAACGATCACTTGATTATTCGAGTAATTATAATATTTGTTTAATTGATATAACCGGTGATTGTTTACAATAGATTATCTTTTATGCGGTTGGATAATTGCATCGCCGTAGTACAGGTCACGAAATCTTAAAAAGTTGTTAAAAAAATACTACATTTAGAGATTTCTCTGATTTATTTTAATGATTTGTTTTTGCTTAAAGCTTAAATACATACCCAGCTCCAGCCATGGGCACTGAATTCTGTTATACGTACGGTATAAAAGACTCGTTCTATTTATTTTATTTTCTATACGAAATCCCTAACTGTCTCACCATAACAAGACCACTAATTCTTGCACCTCAAAAATATTTATCATTATAATACAGCCGTAGGCCCCTGCATGTCGACTCAGTTTATTGATTGTTTTCAGCGAAAGTTTATGTTGCTGTCACTATTGTTAGTATAATTTGGTTATTTATGGCTTACTTCAATTATAGCGTGTCAGAAATGTGTAGTTATCGACAACAAACAAATACATAACAGACGAATTTTACCATTTATTAACTTACAACCTGGGATTGCACCTAAGTTCTGCTAATTATTAAAAAGTGTTTACTAAAAAACTGTTTATTACAAATTCTAAATGCTTCTGTATAGCAACCCCACTTTTAGTAAAGACGAATTTAGTAACACGTCTTACACCTCGAGACAGCTTAGATATTTATTATGTTCGAGGTTTCCGATATTTACGTTTAAATCAATCATATCTAATGTATATGAATAAGAGCGAATTTTGGAACTATATGCAAATGTCTAACATTTCTAAGTGCGTATTTAGCAGTTCCAAAAACATTGTAAAAATTTCTGTTAAGGCAATTACCTAGAAATGAGAACAAATGATAAGTGTAACTAATTTTTCCAGCTTTGTTTAAGAAATTTTTTTGGGGTTGTGATAAGATTTTTTTTGGGGAATGTATTTCTTGAAGTTTTTAAAAAGGTATTTTCTTTTTTCAAATCCTTTTCAAGTATTTTTCCGGGCGTTGATGTCGGTTTTTTCCGAACTTCATTTTGGTTTGTTTTACGAATGTTATTTTCGGGAGCATCTCTTATTCGAACCGCCTCAGCGGAAAACATATTTCGGAGCAGCAAGCGCAGAGTATGAAGTTACCAAACAAAAAACATCGAGAGGCGTAACCTACGGATTCTACTAGTATACATATAATGTATTGCTTAAATTTAAAATTGTTTTAATTGCAAATATATAAAATAATAAAGCCCAAAAACCAATCTAGTATAGTCTTGTACGAGCGGCACCAACTACGAAAATTTAAAACACTTGCTAAATTAATTGTATTATTGGTTTATCATTCTTTTCTAGTCATATTTATTTTACTAGCGTTCCTATAATGATAAAATAGATCCGAATAATCAGTCTACTCTTAACCAGCAGCGTTAAATCTTAAACCAACAGCTGTACGAATTAAAATAATTTAAGCAGAGTATTGATTTAGCCTATGTATGTATCTATGTATTAAATCCGGATCCCTTCCACCTATCTTACCATTTACCGCTGAATAGCGGCAAATGCAATTATGCGTCTTATATAATTGGCTATAATTGACTAGTAGAGTTTACACGATACGGTAAGCGTTGTTTCAGCTTCATTTGCAATCTGATGCTCGCGGAAGACGCATCGCATACTAAACACTCCGAACACGCACCGGTGTGACTCTTATATCCTAGCAGCGTACTTGATTTAACACTAGATTTTAAATTTCAAATTCTACATAATACACATGCGCATCACAGAACAATATTGCAGTAAGTAAATGTATACTTGCAATAAATACATATGTATTTTGTGAAATAAGCTTCGCTTAAATTATTGTTGAAATGTGTTGGTATAATGTGTTTGCTTACTTATCATCTTACGTGATATTTTAGCGACCCTGAACTCTCACTGGCGTAATAAACACTAACCGGATTAGTTAAGTACACTTCATCTTAGGTTCAGTGTTTATGTACGCCTTGAGAATATTCCACAACGGCATCGCTTCAGAGGAGCACAATTTAAAAGACCTTCTTATACCCCTATTTTTATTTATTAATTTTTATTTTTTTTCAAGGTATTCATGAGGCGATGAACAATTTTGTATAAATTCTTTCTATAACAAAAAATTAATATATTACTAAAAACGCATTGCACGGAGTACATTCTTAAAAATTTATTAGAAACAGCATTTATAACTAGAACTGGAATTTTTAGGCACTGAAATTATTATTAAAAATTAGAAGGCAAGAAGATATAAAAAAATTGCATTTTAAAAATAATAATGTTATATTTCAGGCAAAATGAGGTCAGAAATAAGCCACTAAAGTGTTAAAAATTTTACGTCAATAAAGAAAAGCTACTCAAAAATATAACAAAAAATAAATGCCTGTAGTGCCAACAGTTTTATAATAAATTAATAATGTTTGCTGTTGCTATACCTATTGCACGGGCTAATATGCAAAAATTTTGTTTTTAGTGAACAATTAATAAAAATAATAACACCAAAATAAGCGTAAAACGAAAAATTAGGCATGACAACTTAAGTTGTAGCTATAAAAACCTAAAAATAGCCAAAATAATATAAAAAAAATTCTTGCAATAGCCATTTCAGTCAAAAACATATATGGTTCATATTAAAGAACTTTTTCCAAAATGAATAATAACGTTGTTCTTCACATTTAGCTAATGCAGTTGCATTGGTGCCTTCTTAGACAAATATCTATTTGTGTAGGCTATGAATTCAGTACATGTCTCACATCTTGAGTTAATTTAAAAAAACATTTTCAGAAGTAGCGTGGGGCGTAGTTTATGGGTTCAGCTATACATTAATATTTATATATATTACTTCACATTGGCAAACAAAATTAAAAAATTATCGTGGTCGAAGCCAAGGGGATTGAATCTTGACCTCAGAACGGTACGAATTAGAGAAATTTTATTACAAGTTGCAGATACACAGTATGTTACATGTAGGTCTATGGATGTATAGATAAATAAGCATAAGTTTCAAAGTTTGCAAAAACATTTCCAGTAACCTGAAGCAACAAACTGCGGGCGCTCATCTACAAGTTATTAACAGTATATCTTGGAGATGTTATACTGGGGCAATATCTCGAAACATTTTATCAGTGGAAGGGAAATATAATAACTGCAGGTTATAATAACGACACTCCACAAAGTTTAGCACATCCTATGCTCTCGCGTTTTTGCAGCCCAGCTCGCGAGAGCGAGTCGTTATCTCGGCTCGAAAATTCCTTGAGCCATTCCCGAACTACAGGTCCCATTTCGCATTGATTAAAACATAAAGCCTTGTTGAAAATTAAATTACACACGGTAACGAGATGCTCTTACATCCCACCGCACACAGCTTTAAACTCACGAACAACCTACACCGGAAAACGAGATGCAAAGGATGAACCCTGGACGCTGTTTCGCGAAAATTGGACTCGGAATTTGCAATAAAAAAATTTCACGACTCGCTTCAAATATAACTTTGACTTAATAAAGTTTAAAATTTACAATTTCAGTTTATTTTCTGAAACACCGCCGGTAATAAAATATTCCAATCGTTGATGTACGCATATCATGGCTCGTAGTATAAAATTACACTAAAGAGAGTATCTGCACTGTTTGTTGTTAAAAATTTGAATATATATTTACCGCAGGTCGGCGTGTGAAGTCTCATGAAATTTTTATGTTGAAAAGTAAAATAGCTTGTAGCGGGTGAACAAAGTTCGCACTGAGATGATGTTGGTGTAAGTGGCGCTCTCCGAAATTGAGACATCTGCAGACGATTGAGAAAAACGAGTGTCACGTTCGCAAGTCTTTCATGTAAAATATTCTACGTGCGCTGAAAACCTTCCAATTTTCAAACAATCGAAGAAAATGCGATACAAAGGGTAGAAACAGAAAATATTGCTTTTGATGATCACTTTACCAACGAGATCCTGCGAGGGGTTAAAATGGAACACATTTAAAAGGCATGTTTCCTTTTCACTGCAATAAACTGAAAATTCACATTATTGTTCAGTTTTTCAGTTATTTTCAGCCTGTTTGTTTAAACCCTTTTATTTGGATATATCTTTTTCGAGTCCTAATTACAACAGACAGTTACAGTAAACATAAAGAAAATATTAAGATTTCAGTAAGTTTTCTAAATAATATATTGCTTAATGCTTTTGCGGTTCCTTGATCTGTGTATATTTTTCGTTGTTATGTGTCTGTACAAAATTTTTGTTGTATAAAATTTGTAAACGTAATTGTATGGCTTTCGCATTAACGCAGGCAATACAAGTTTGTTGAATTAGTGAAAATGTAAAGTGCCCTTACTTGGAAAAATACTAAGAACTGGGTATTTCGTAAATTTTACGAAAACAATTGTTAAATGTATTGATGAACAATTCTTCAATTTGTCAATTTTTTCAATGGCAGTTGTTCGAAATGTCAATTTTTCGAAAAAGAATTGTCGGAATTGTCAAGTTTTCAAAAGACAATTGATTGAAATCCCAATTTCTCAAAAAACAGAAATGTCAATTTTTCGAAAAAGAATATCGGAATTGTCCATTTTTTGAAAGACAATTGTAAGAAATACCAATTCTTCGAAAAATAATGATCGAAAGGTGATTTTTTGATATACAAGTACTAAAACAATTTTCGAAAATGTCAGTTTTACGAGAGACAATTGTCCGAAATCTTAATTTTTCAAAGAGCAAATTGTTTAAAATTTAATTTTAAAAAAGCAGTTTTTTGTAATACAATTTTACAAAAAACAATTACTAGAATGGTCTAACGACAACTTTCCTAATGTCAGTATTTTTCGAAAAGGAGTTGCTCGAATTGTCAAATTTTCGAAAGACAATTGTTCGAAATATCAATTCTTTTAAGAAAATGATTTGAAATACACTTTTTTGTAAAACAATGTTTGAATTGTCAATTTTTCGAAACACAGTTGTTCGCAATGTCACTTTTTCTAAAGAAAATTTTGTGAAATACGCTTTATTCAAAGCAATTGTTCAAATTGTCAATTTTTCGAAAGACAATTGTTCGAAATATCAATTTTTCTAAAGAACATTTTGTGAAATACACTTTTTTTAAACAATAAATTGTTCGAATTGTCAAGTTTTCGAAAAACAATTGATCGCAATGTCAATTTTTCTAAAGTGTGAAATACACTTTTTTTTTAAAACAATTGCTGGAATTGTCAATTTTTCGCAAGACATTTGTTTGAAATGTCAATGTTCCGAAACACAATTATTCCAAATATATTAGGTTAAGTTAGGTTGGAATATTTGCATTTGCTTACAACATCGCTTATTAAAAACAATTAGTTTTCCGGCAATATATTGTTGAAAACTTCATTTTTATCATTTGCTTATTTTGATTTCACTAATATGACAAAATTGCTACTACATACTACAGGGCGTTTTAAAATAGGTAAAGATTAAACAAATTTTTTTTCGTTGTTATGTGTCTATAGAAATAAATTTTTGTATTATCTTTGTGCTGTATAAAATTTGTAAATGTAATTGTATGGCTTTTGCATTAACGCAGGCAATTTAGTTTGTTGAATTAGTGAAAATGTAAAGTCCTTATTTGGAAAGATACTAAGAACTGGGTATATGGTAAATTTTACGCAAACAATTGTTCAAAATGTAAATTTTTTGATGAGCAATTCTTCAATTTGTTAATTTTTTCAATGGCAGCTGTCCGAAATGTCAATTTTTCGAAAAAAAATTGTCGGAATTGTCAAGTTTTCAAAAGACAATTGTCGGAATTGTCAAGTTTTCAAAAGACATTTGTTTGAAATCCCAATTTCCTAGAAAACAGAAATGTCAATTTTACGAAAGACAATTGTAAGAAATGTCAATTTTTCGAGAAAGAGTTGTCGGAATTGTCAAATTTTCGAAACACAATTGTTCGAAATTCCAATATCCTAAAAAACAGAAACGTCAATTTTTTGAAAAACAATTGTAGGAAATGTCAATTCTTCGAAACATAATGTTCGAAAGTGACATACAAGTACTAAAACAATTTTCAAAAAGATCAGTTTTGCGAGAGACAATTGTTCGAAATCTTAATTTTTCAAAGAGCAAAGTGTTCAAAATTTCAATTTTAAAAAAGCAATGTTTTGTAATACAATTTTACAAAAAACAATCACTAGAATGGTCTAACGATAAATTTCCTAATGTCAGTTTTTTGAGACACGGTTATTTTAAATGCCAATTTTTCAAAAAACAAATTATTTGAAATATAATTTTTTTAAAGACAATTCTTCGAAATGTAATTTTTTAATGCAGTTTCAGAAAACAATTGTTCAAAATGTCAATTTTTCGAAAAAGAGTTGCTCGAATTATCGAGTTTTAGAAAGACAATTTTTCGAAATGTCATTTTTTTTCAGGAAATGATTCGAAATACACTTTTTTTAAACAATTGTTTGAATTGTCAATTTTTCGAAAAAGAATTGTCGGAATTGTCAAGTTTTTAAAAGACAATTGTCGGAATTGTCAAGTTTTCAAAAGACAATTGTCGGAATTGTCAAGTTTTCAAAAGACATTTGTTTGAAATCCCAATTTCCTAGAAAACAGAAATGTCAATTTTACGAAAGACAATTGTAAGAAATGTCAATTTTTCGAGAAAGAGTTGTCGGAATTGTCAAATTTTCGAAACACAATTGTTCGAAATTCCAATATCCTAAAAAACAGAAACGTCAATTTTTTGAAAGACAATTGTAGGAAATGTCAATTCTTCGAAACATAATGTTCGAAAGTGACATACAAGTACTAAAATAATTTTCGAAAATGTCAGTTTTGCGAGAGACAATTGTTCGAAATCTTAATTTTTCAAAGAGCAAAGTGTTCAAAATTTCAATTTTAAAAAAGCAATGTTTTGTAATACAATTTTACAAAAAACAATCACCAGAATGGTCTAACGACAAATTTCCTAATGTCAGTTTTTTGAGACACGGTTACTTTAGCTGCCAATTTTTCACAAAACAAATTATTTGAAATGTAATTTTTTAATGCAGTTTCAGAAAACAATTGTTCAAAATGTCAATTTTTCGAAAAAGAGTTGCTCGAATTGTCAAGTTTTAGAAAGACAATTTTTCGAAATGTAAATTTTTTTTCAGGAAATGATTCGAAATACACTTTTTTTAAACAATTGTTTGAATTGTCAATTTTTCGAAACACTGTTGTTCGCAATGTCAGTTTTTTTAAAAGAAACTTTGTGAAATATACATTATTTAAAGCAATTGTTCAAATTGTCAATTTTCCGAAAAACAGTTGTTCGAAATATCAATTTCTCTAAAGGAAGTTTTATGAAATACACTTTATTTTAAACAATAAATTATTCAAATTGTCAATTTTTCGAAAAACAATTGTTCGCGTTTAAAATTATGTCGTCATAAAATGTTGCTCAAAAACTGTCCACACAATTTTTTTTTAAATTTTATCGGCTGACAGAGTTAGAGATGAGCTACAATTTGGTTCGTGGCCCAACCCGCTATTTTTTCTGTGACGTCTTCCATGAATTTTTGAAAATCGTGATTTTTGTAGTTTTATTTAATAAACGGAGAGAAATAAAATATTTCTGTTTAGCCTAATTTACTTGAGTGATAATAGTATGAGAGTCTAACATATTTTTTAGGTGCAGCAATATTAAGGGCGGTTAATTTTCCCTTTCCTCCCAATTTTTGCTAATAAATGAAAATACAACACGGCGTCTCGGGTTTCCTTTAATACCGAGGAATGTGTTTCCATAAAATCAAAAAAATCCGGTTTTTATTTCTTATAAAAATTTGGTTTTCTAAATCAATGCAGATAATGCCGGACAGGGCCAAGCTACAGATGTCGACCGGGCGACCATTATTACTTGTAAATGAATCATCCCTGCGGTACAGTGGCAACATTGTAACCGCATAAAAGCTGTTGAGTTGGGACTGTGTATTCGGCTCTTACTGCTAGAAAATTTTGTGTGTGATTCCACACTACAGTTTACTTCATTATTGGCATTGTATTTGCTGCAACTTATATAGTATAGTATATTATTAATTTCCTGTTTTCTATAAATGTGTATTCATAAAACTTTGCATTTTTTACATTTGGTAGCCGTTCAACAATGGAGATTCTAGACGCTCGTAAATGACTCACGCTTTAACGCGCGACTATTCTTAGTACTACAACGTTGTGCATAAATACTTTTAAAAATATAAAATGTAAATGCTTCAAAATTTGATCTTTACGTGGCCAAAAATGACAGATAACTGTTTCCCGTTTCGAGTGAACATGTTAACCATAATCCGTTATTGAGATATTTACAAAATATTATAACATTGTAAAGAATAAGCAACTTTTATTAGAAAGCATTTAGCTTTTGACAATAAATAAAACCAAATTAAGTCGTTCTACACAAAATGCAGCTGTGTTGTGTAGCCAAAATGGTACCAAAATGTTCACTAAAGTTAAGTAGAAATTAATTTTGGAGATAATAGTTGAGTTGCATTTTCAGTGCAGTTATGCCAAAGCACAGAAATAAGCTGCAGTTTTATGACAATAATTGAAGTCCGCATTTCTAGTCTAATATTTCGTCAGTATTTAAATTATGAGACATTCAATTAATAATAATTTCTGCCATAATTTCTTTAAATGTATAGTTGGCGTATACATAAACTTTTAAACGAATTATCTACAAGCTTCGAATGGTAACACATTCATATGTTTGACCTTAATCCAGCTTGGTAGTTATTGTTTATTTGGTCAACTGGAATTGAAGCTTATGTGATAATAAAATTAAATAAAACAGAGTTCATAATTGTAGAATATAAATGGTAATTAGTTTTAAAAGTATTTCATGAAACTGCAAAAATATTTTTTTAATTAAAATGTGAAATAGCAACCACAAACTAATAAAAATAGAACGTGTAAATTCATTAATACAACCAGAAAGTTCTATGAAAGAAAAGTTTGGACTATCAACATTCATAGAGGACGGAAAACCACAGTTGCATAGAAAACTTAAGAATTGCAGTACACAACAACAACTTTTCCTAAATTCTCATCCAAAAAATTAGTTCTCTTGTCCAATATGTTTTACGTATAACTTAATGTATTTGAGTACGCCCATGCTTTTTGTTTACTTATTGAATTTTAACGAAATGTTTTGCTCTTCTGCAGCTAAAAGTCCGGTCTTTAATAATAATCGTTTGATTTCTACAAACAAAGAGTAGCCACAAAAGCAGCGCATAATTGATAAGGCAAATCGTAACATCTAAGTGAGATTTTAGAGGTCGTCGTCGTATATTGTTTCATTTCGCGAAGCAATACCGCCATAATTCACCCCGAAATACAAATCCTTATTCTCAAGTACTTATGTTAAGCCTACAAGGCTGAATAAACACACAAGATCTGGGATATCAAGGAATAAGCTCCTATTGTAGGCGTAGATGTCACTGTTTGAATCGTTCCACCCGCAGCAATAAATTTCGCCATTATGTGATGTACAAGTATCCGAAAGTGAGGCTCACGAAAATTACGCCTTCTCTCTATCTAGCACGCTCTAATCAAAAGGCGAAGTCGAGAGCATGTGCCGGCAATAGACAACTCACTCTCAGGACTAAACTATAAACTCTGTTGCAGGATCATGTTTAGATAGTCGGGTATATCTAAGATTGATTAATAGCTTTAAGCAAACGTAAGCAGTCTCGTATATAATGGTAATGAGAAGTAGTTACTTAACTTACCAATAAGATGCTGATGAATCCGTGCGTTCGAGAACCGAGGCTTAATCTCTCGATGAATCAGTGCGTTCAGCACACCGGCTTACCTACAACAAAAGCACTAAATTAGCGGGACGCTTCTACGTCCTAAACACAAAATAGACATGTATCAAACCACGAACAAAAACCCCCAGAGCACGGATACTCATGTATGTAGGTGTGGGGGGCTTAAATTCGCTCGGAAAAATCCCATTGATAACAACAACACCCACGCATTCAATTCACACTTTTGTCCCATCAAGTAACCAAATCGGATTTTATTTTTCGGGCGTCAT
Source organism: Ctenicera cuprea (assembly GCA_958336395.1). NCBI lineage: Eukaryota > Metazoa > Arthropoda > Insecta > Coleoptera > Elateridae > Ctenicera > Ctenicera cuprea. The sequence continues at coordinate 10,967,930 of OY284495.1, read as the reverse complement.
CGTCAGTCAGAAACAACTTTTTTTTTGTGATAAGAAAAATAAACAGGTATCTACAGTAAAAATGCGGTTTGTTCGGAGTTTATTTGTAGAAGCATAAGTTGGAATGACAGAACGAAGTAAATGAAACCATACACGGCCGCCGCCCCCATAACGTAGTGGGTAAACTCAGAGGACCGACCCATATCCAATTTTAGCCGGCTGTTTATTTTGTTGATAACGCGATAACACAGATATATAACAAGCTGGTGAGTTGTGGTTCATGTCACGCCTTCTGTTTTGTCAATTATTTTGTTACGTTGAAAAATTAAATTCGCGCTGTAAAATTCAAAAATTATTTTTGTGCGTTTCAGGATTTTCGTGGAATCAACAACAGCAATTTCAAATATATTCGTCAAAAGTAGTTCTTTTATGTAGTATTTTTAGCTTTATTTATTTAGTTGCAGCAGACAAGCCACGAAATTTCAGGAATAATTTCGTTTCAGTGATTTCAGGATCCTGAAATATTTGTAAATGTTAAATAGATTGCAAACCTGAAAGTTCTGGAATATTTTAACTTTTATAAGTTTTTTTTTCCTGAATGTTTGTAGTAACTTTTAAGGACTATTTCTAAAAATCAAATATACCGAGCGATTAATTTTTCTGCACACTACCAATTTACAAAAGATGTGATATATTCAAAATCTTTAAGTAAATTTCAAAAAAAAAAACAAACAAAAAAAAGTTGGGAATTGTTTGCTTTCACACAAAAAGAATTAACAGAAGACTAACTTTGTAAATAAATTTTGAATAATTATTTTAAACTTTTTCGATTTAACTTAATAATAAATATTTTCACCTTCTTTCATTTATTATTGTTAGATAGTTTAGCTTCTCGATACTTTAACTTGTATCCACTGTCCAATTCTGAAATTATGGCAAAAATACCCCCCGTTTTTAATAAGTACCCAAAAATGTAATTTCTCAACAATTTTCCTTTGTATGTCGAAACGTTTGAATTTGGAATACCCAAGTATAACGAAACCTCACGGGGAACAAGTTCTTTTCATAAAAGTAGAATTTCAAAAAATTAAGCACATAATAGCAGAAGCCGTGGTCTAGCCCCACGCTTTTTTAGGATAACTTTAAAAAATAATAATAAATAAGCTGTGACAAGACAGCTAAAACCAAATCATTAAAATACATATATCAAAATTTCACACTGTGTCCATAAAGTAACCCCCTCCCCCCAACTAACTTTTGAACAACTTGATATTTTTTTACAAAATTTGGTTTATTACTGGGAAAATTTAGTACTGCAAATGAATAAGTGGACTACTGGATAAAAAAATCAAAACAATTTTGAATTGAGTGAGTCCATTTGTTTAAAATCCGCCATTTTGTTATGGCTAAATATTTTTCTTTGAAACTCTAGGATCAGACGCAGAATTAAAAGACCTTTCAAATGAGGTGTCACTCGACCCCGCTTTCTATTTAAAAGAAATATTCAAAATGGCGCCCAGTCGCCATTGTGGATGATACAAAATTTTAATATGGTCTGAAAAATAGTATTTAACTTCCCATTAGAGCACACCAAATTTTGTAGAAAAATATAGAGTCGTTCAAAAGTTACTTGGGGGGGGATGTACTTTATGGACACAGTGTATACAACACTGTTAGTAAATGTATCCACTCTCCCTTTAAGTTGGCTGTGTTAATAAGTGTTCCTAATTGCAATGTTTACATTGTAAATTATTGCAACCGAAAACATGCTGCGTGTGCTTTTGTAAATTTTGTAAAAGAATTCCTAGTTTATGATTTGTTCTTGATCCCTATTCGGGAATTAGTAGACTGTTCCTATTAAACCATTCTCACGATTTGCTCCGTTGCAGTGGTCTGTACTACAGCAGCTGCAGCGCGTCCTGTCGAAAACCCGCAAATTTGTAGACTGAAATAGTATGCAGTGCTGATGTGCATTATAATAAACAACTGTAACTGTTGCGTGAATATTAGAAGGCACAAAATCGTGAAAAACTGCTAGACATCACTATCAAATAAACATCGGCGCGGGTGTTGTTTTCTTATGCTTATTGGTCTAAGTTTGTTTTCTGAGTGCGAGCTATCAGTAGATTATGCCTCAATAATATAGCAAATAGTGTAGAACCAAAGGAGCTTATCTATATGGAAGACTATAGTGGACACTGTGCAAAGGATTATGTGCCTTATTTATTGGACGCGTAAATATGTGGTAACTGGTAGCCCCCTGGCCTGAAAAAATTGTTGTTGTACCTGGTTTAGTTATCAGTACTTATCACCCTGTATAGTGGGGTTGAACAAGGCAAAGAAGTGTCACAGCAGAAATTGCAAAATTATTCGATCACAGGTGATTTATAGCCTGGCAGTTGGCCCGGAAACGAAAAAACGTGGCGGTTGCCCCACAACCACGACCGACGGGACCTTCGTCGCATTTGTTGAAATTTATGAATTTCTAACTTTTGACGGTTATATAGAAATATAGAAACTTCTAAAGATCTCGAAATATTTTAAATATATTTTATACCATGTTTAACAATGTTTTTTATATATTTTTGGAAAATTTTGGCCATTTGTAAAAATTTTAAAATTTTTGAAATAACTAAAAGTTTAAAAATTTTGGAATACTTGAAAACTTTGTTTTGTAACTTGAAAAGTTATAAAATTAGAAAAATTTTGAAAATTGTTATATTTGTTTTATTGAATTTTGAAGCGGAAATTCGTACATTTTTGAAATATCGTTTGTAATGGGCGGGCATTGGAAAACGGTCAGAAGATCGGGCTTGCGCATATCGGCTATTCGACATGTGTATTATACGAATCTAAAATTCTTTTACGAGCGCGTCTATTTTAAAGTAGAAGCCCCCCCCCCCCATTTTTTTCCTGGTGCAGCTGACCGGTTTTATGATATTTTGCGTTGTGATACTGTTTTTCTGGCAATTACTCAATTAATCTGTTCAGGTTAGGTTTGGGCATGTAGAATATTACATGTAAAATAAATTTATTGTACACGGTTATTATGCGTGTAGAATATTAAGCTGTTTTTCTGCATATTCTACATGTAGAATAATACATGTACAAAATCAGACAGTTTAAACACAAAAAAAATATGATTGTCGGTGCAAGCCCCTCTTCAGCCGAGAAAGAACGGGTTAGAATACGAAATTTGCATGAGGTTTGACTTCCGTGGATATTACTGTCCTAGCATTTACCTTGTGGGTCGGGAAAACCACGGAAAAACCTAAGCCAGGACAGCCGGCATATAATTTTTTATGGAACCAACTGATTTGTCGTTTGATAACTGCTGACAATTAAAAACATTTTGCAGTGCGGTACGTTTAAATAAAGAAAAAGCGGCGCGTTCGTACCGTTGGATAGTCACGTGTCTCCCCCCCGCTCTACTATCCACACACGCTTTCATCTACATAGTAAAGTAAACACAATAACATAATGCAGGTGTTTTTTTAGAATCTATCGGTACATATATTTTACATATTCTACATACTTTACATGTATAATAATGTAAAAAAAAAAGTAGATTTACCAGGTTTGTTTAACATACGCATTTTCTACATATTAATCTGCATATTCTACGTATGCCACACACGTTTCTACGTGTAATGTAGAAAATAATATTTTATGTGTAAAATTACAACCCTGCACTGGTTCAGGTAAACCAAAACCAAACCTCTCAGGGTTGTTTTTCAAATGGAAAGTCATTGTCATTTAACATGCTTATACCACGTTTGAAGCCAAAATTCGTAAACTGAAAAGAAACAAAAAATCAATAGTGTGGGCAGTGTGGGGTGGGATGGGGGGAGTGTGTAATAAAAAGGTCGCGTTTGCGCAGATCAGCTAAAATTTATGGTTCTTTTTCGAGTCTATTTTGACATAGAGCACCCCCCCCCCTGTTTAGCGGCCCAACCTCATTTTTTGCGGTGTCATCCCTATTGCAATTATCAATTTTTTAGCCAAATTTGGTTTTTCTGCGTTAAGCTGTCTGGAGTGTAAAGTGTATACAGACAACAACAGACACACAGACAGACACACACCTCTATAGCTATACTTCATATAGCGAGGAAGGTAAAACCGATCACGCAGACATGGGATTCTTAGGGAGTTTTAGTATTTTGTTTGGGGGCATCCACACGCAAATTTTCAGCTTTATACTATTTATTGCAACTAGCGTCTAGCCGGTTTACTTCAACATCCGTTCCTACGGTCGGACATGCGCAGTTCTTATGCGCGCACGCATTCAGCTTCTAGAGTATTAGCGATATCCTGCAAGTTCGAAGCAGCACACATGGAAATGGGGGTATATGCACACCATACACCTGTATTGCTTTTTACTGCGTAAAAATGGTTGAGGGGTCGAATGTCGGTAGAGGTAGAATTTTTTTTTAAACAACGTTGTTGGTTTTATACTATCTAGCCGAGGTTATGGTTAAGAGCAGTTGGGCATACTAACTGCGCAAGACCGACCATAGGAACGGCTGTTGCATTAAACCGGCTAGATGCTAGTTTTCTTGCACGGTCATAACCTAAAACGCTTGTACCACAATTTCGTTTACACGCATTAATTTTTGTTTTAATAATTATAATAGCACTTTTAAAATTTAATTTTGTATAAATGTGGGTTGTAATTAACCACGCAAACCAGATTTGCCACTGTTTAAACGTCAATTTAGGTTTGAAAATTTTCCATGCGAAACCTCAACAAAGTTTATTAAATTTTAATGTAGTGTAAAACGTACGTTTTACGGTCAAATGAGCGTGACAATGAAAGTTCGAAATACATGTTATCCTTATGTTTAATGCAAAACTAGGTCATACCGGTTTACATCAAACTCGCTCAGGTGCAAAATACATTCGAAACCGCTACTGATGTTGATGGATTGGGGGGTATGCTCGGGTTGCATTTAGCCCAATCTACACATCAAAAATTTCCTTTCCGAAATTAACCTTTCATCTGTTACTTATTAGCTTGTTTAAGCTCTGTTTAACAAGGGTAAAGTTGCGTTAGAATAGGTAATAATTATAGAGACGCTTTTGGCATCGAGGGGCCTGTAATTTACAACTCAAAGGACTTTTAAAATTCAAATGTGTCAAAAGCCGAGCTCGCCATCAAATCGCTCGGCACAAAGGTCGCTGAACAAGATTAAAAACCGGGTAACTTGTGTAAACTTTTATAGCCCACGCAATGTACCACAAAAGAATGTCATTTAAAACCGCCACTCGCTAAATTTGAGAAAAGCCAAGCGTACGCACTTTTGGGTCGCACGGGACTGCCCTCTGTTTACAAGACGTAATAAAAACACATCCCCTTTTTAAAGCGCTTTCTTTATCAGTTTTCCAACATCAAGTTGTTCGGTTAAACATCATTTTAATTTTTTAATGAAGTCTCTATACTGTTGGAGTAATAAAAAAACAATCAATTTTTATTTTTTCCACTAGGGAAATGTGAAAATTTTTGATTCTGTTTTGGACCGCCAAAAAAGTGGTTTAAGAACATAAAATTCCCATAATCCTCAAGTGGAAAGAATTTCCATATTATAACGAATGCTGTTTTGGTATCGACCCACATGTCGATTCTTGTTATTAAAAAAATTTTATGATTCAGTTGGCGGTGGTATTGTAATGATTAATAAACTGGGTTTAAAAAACTAGTAGGGAAAAGAGATTTTAAACCGCCAAAAACGTGGTTTAAAAAAATAAAATTCCCATAATCCTAAAGTAGAAAGAATTTCCATATTATAACGAATGCTGTTTTGGTATCGACCCACATGTCGATTCTTGTTATTAAAAAAATTTTATGATTCAGTTGGCGGTGGTATTGTAATGATTAATAAACTGGGTTTAACCCTCCGGCGGGCGCGCCTTTCAAAATTCCACGAACGGGCGCGCCGCGGCTATTTTGCCGCAACGTATTTTATTTTTCAAATTGTACAAAAAATGCCATTCAATACTTTAAAATTTATTTAGTAAATGAAACAAAAATATATATCAATAAATAAATAAATTTTTCTTGAATTAAAACAAAATTTTTAGTAAATAAAGTAAACCATGTTCCAAATAATCTTATATAAACAAATAGGACTTCTAAGAGCACAAACATCTAGATCAACATCTTATTCTACTTCCATTTTCCCCTCTTTACATTTCAGACAGTTTATGTGTATGGAACTATGCCATTTACAAGTATTTCTTCCTCAGTTATTACAAACTGGTTTGGTTCTGTTGTTTTTGTGACTGCCACAAATAAAACAAATGCCAGCCTTCACTTGATCTCTCGCAGGTCCTTCTTCAGTTCTGTACTTGGACAAAAAGAAATAAATCTCTTTAGGCAGCGATTGCATCAGAGCTCTCTGTTTCAACCATAGGTTTCAACTGATCTTTCATCAGTTCAAGTGATAGCTTTTTCAAAAATACCCTGCAATAAAAATTAGAAAATCTATAACGACGGCAGCTAAACGCTTAAAAATCCACGTACACACGTAATATGTGACATCAATAAGAGACACAATAAAAAGCACCAAAATATATTTTTATTTGTAAAAAAACAAAATACTAAAATATCATATTATACTTACTTGACCAGGCGCGCCGCGGCAAATCAGCCGCAAAAATTACACACTTCAACTCAAACGCAAGATTGCAACTGATGTGGACCGAAATTATGGCTAATCGGCTTTGGAGGGGAGAGTCAACACTATTGAAAACAAATACCTAGAAGCAGGTTGGTAGGAGTCTTAAACTACAATAGTTACGAGCTAAAATCTGAAATATGCGGCATTTTGCCGCAGGCGCGCCCGCCGGAGGGTTAAAAAACTAGTAGGGAAAAGAGATTTTAAACCGCCAAAAACGTGGTTTAAAAAAATAAAATTCCCATAATCCTAAAGTGGAAAGAATTTCCATATTATAACGAATGCTGTTTTGGTATCGACCCACATGTCGATTCTTGTGAAAAAAAAATTTTATGATTCAGTTGGCGGTGGTATTGTAATGATTAATAAACTGGGTTTAAAAAACTAGTAGGGAAAACAGATTTTAAACCGCCAAAAACGTGGTTTAAAAAAATAAAATTCCCATAATCCTAAAGTGGAAAGAATTTCCATATTATAACGAATGCTGTTTTGGTATCGACCCACATGTCGATTCTTGTTATTAAAAAAATTTTATGATTCAGTTGGCGGTGGTATTGTAATGATTAATAAACTGGGTTTAAAAAACTAGTAGGGAAAACAGATTTTAAACCGCCAAAAACGTGGTTTAAAAAAATAAAACTCCCATAATCCTAAAGTGGGAAGAATTTCCATATTATAACGAATGCTGTTTTGGTATCGACCCACATGTCGATTCTTGTTATTAAAAAAATTTTATGATTCAGTTGGCGGTGGTATTGTAATGATTAATAAATTGGGTTTAAAAAACAAGTAGAGAAAACAGATTTTAAATCGCCAAAAACGTGGTTTAAAAAAATAAAATTCCCATAATCCTAAAGTGGGAAGAATTTCCATATTATAACGAATGCTGTTTTGGTATCGACCCACATGTCGATTCTTGTTATTAAAAAAATTTTATGATTCAGTTGGCGGTGGTATTGTAATGATTAATAAACTGGGTTTAAAAAACTAGTAGGGAAAACAGATTTTAAACCGCCAAAAACGTGGTTTAAAAAAATAAAATTCCCATAATCCTAAAGTGGAAAGAATTTCCATATTATAACGAATGCTGTTTTGGTATCGACCCACATGTCGATTCTTGTTATTAAAAAAATTTTATGATTCAGTTGGCGGTGGTATTGTAATGATTAATAAACTGGGTTTAAAAAACTAGTAGGGAAAACAGATTTTAAACCGCCAAAAACGTGGTTTAAAAAAATAAAACTCCCATAATCCTAAAGTGGGAAGAATTTCCATATTATAACGAATGCTGTTTTGGTATCGACCCACATGTCGATTCTTGTTATTAAAAAAATTTTATGATTCAGTTGGCGGTGGTATTGTAATGATTAATAAATTGGGTTTAAAAAACAAGTAGAGAAAACAGATTTTAAATCGCCAAAAACGTGGTTTAAAAAAATAAAATTCCCATAATCCTAAAGTGGGAAGAATTTCCATATTATAACGAATGCTGTTTTGGTATCGACCCACATGTCGATTCTTGTTATTAAAAAAATTTTATGATTCAGTTGGCGGTGGTATTGTAATGATTAATAAACTGGGTTTAAAAAACTAGTAGGGAAAACAGATTTTAAACCGCCAAAAACGTGGTTTAAAAAAATAAAATTCCCATAATCCTAAAGTGGAAAGAATTTCCATATTATAACGAATGCTGTTTTGGTATCGACCCACATGTCGATTCTTGTTATTAAAAAAATTTTATGATTCAGTTGACGGTGGTATTGTAATGATTAATAAATTGGGTTTAAAAAACAAGTAGGGAAAACAGATTTTAAATCGCCAAAAACGTGGTTTAAAAAAATAAAATTCCCATAATCCGAAAGTGGGAAGAATTTCCATATTATAACGAATGCTGTTTTGGTATCGACCCACATGTCGATTCTTGTTATTTTAAATTTTTGTTTATGATTCAGTTGGCGGTGGTATTGTAACGATTAATAAATTGGGTTTAAAAAACAAGAAGGGAAAACAGATTTTAAACCGCCAAAAACGTGGTTTAAAAAAATAAAATTCCCATAATCCTAAAGTGGAAAGAATTTCCATATTATAACGAATGCTGTTTTGGTATCGACCCACATGTCGATTCTTGTTATTAAAAAAATTTTATGATTCAGTTGGCGGTGGTATTGTAATGATTAATAAACTGGGTTTAAAAAACTAGTAGGGAAAACAGATTTTAAACCGCCAAAAACGTGGTTTAAAAAAATAAAACTCCCATAATCCTAAAGTGGGAAGAATTTCCATATTATAACGAATGCTGTTTTGGTATCGACCCACATGTCGATTCTTGTTATTAAAAAAATTTTATGATTCAGTTGGCGGTGGTATTGTAATGATTAATAAATTGGGTTTAAAAAACAAGTAGAGAAAACAGATTTTAAATCGCCAAAAACGTGGTTTAAAAAAATAAAATTCCCATAATCCTAAAGTGGGAAGAATTTCCATATTATAACGAATGCTGTTTTGGTATCGACCCACATGTCGATTCTTGTTATTAAAAAAATTTTATGATTCAGTTGGCGGTGGTATTGTAACGATTAATAAATTGGGTTTAAAAAACAAGAAGGGAAGACAGATTTTAAACCGCCAAAAACGTGGTTTAAAAAAATAAAATTCCCATAATCCTAAAGTGGAAAGAATTTCCATATTATAACGAATGCTGTTTTGGTATCGACCCACATGTCGATTCTTGTTATTAAAAAAATTTTATGATTCAGTTGGCGGTGGTATTGTAATGATTAATAAACTGGGTTTAAAAAACTAGTAGGGAAAACAGATTTTAAACCGCCAAAAACGTGGTTTAAAAAAATAAAATTCCCATAATCCTAAAGTGGAAAGAATTTCCATATTATAACGAATGCTGTTTTGGTATCGACCCACATGTCGATTCTTGTTATTAAAAAAATTTTATGATTCAGTTGACGGTGGTATTGTAATGATTAATAAATTGGGTTTAAAAAACAAGTAGGGAAAACAGATTTTAAATCGCCAAAAACGTGGTTTAAAAAAATAAAATTCCCATAATCCGAAAGTGGGAAGAATTTCCATATTATAACGAATGCTGTTTTGGTATCGACCCACATGTCGATTCTTGTTATTTTAAATTTTTGTTTATGATTCAGTTGGCGGTGGTATTGTAACGATTAATAAATTGGGTTTAAAAAACAAGAAGGGAAAACAGATTTTAAACCGCCAAAAACGTGGTTTAAAAAAATAAAATTCCCATAATCCTAAAGTGGGAAGAATTTCCATATTATAACGAATGATGTTTTGGTATCAACCCACATGTCGATTCTTGTTATTAAAAAAATTTTATGATTCAGTTGGCGGTGGTATTGTAATGATTAATAAACTGGGTTTAAAAAACTAGTAGGGAAAACAGATTTTAAACCGCCAAAAACGTGGTTTAAAAAAATAAAATTCCCATAATCCTAAAGTGGAAAGAATTTCCATATTATAACGAATGCTGTTTTGGTATCGACCCACATGTCGATTCTTGTTATTAAAAAAATTTTATGATTCAGTTGGCGGTGTTATTGTAATGATTAATAAACTGGGTTTAAAAAACTAGTAGGGAAAACAGATTTTAAACCGCCAAAAACGTGGTTTAAAAAAATAAAATTCCCATAATCCTAAAGTGGAAAGAATTTCCATATTATAACGAATGCTGTTTTGGTATCGACCCACATGTCGATTCTTGTTATTAAAAAAATTTTATGATTCAGTTGGCGGTGGTATTGTAATGATTAATAAATTGGGTTTAAAAAACAAGTAGAGAAAACAGATTTTAAATCGCCAAAAACGTGGTTTAAAAAAATAAAATTCCCATAATCCGAAAGTGGGAAGAATTTCCATATTACAACGAATGCTGTTTTGGTATCGACCCACATGTCGATTCTTGTTATTTTAAATTTTTGTTTATGATTCAGTTGGCGGTGGTATTGTAACGATTAATAAATTGGGTTTAAAAAACAAGAAGGGAAAACAGATTTTAAACCGCCAAAAACGTGGTTTAAAAAAATAAAATTCCCATAATCCTAAAGTGGGAAGAATTTCCATATTATAACGAATGATGTTTTGGTATCAACCCACATGTCGATTCTTGTTATTTTAAATTTTTGTTTATGATTCAGTTGGCGGTGGTATTGTCACGATTAATAAATTGGGTTTAAAAAACAAGTAGGAAAAATAGATTTTGAACCGCCAAAAAAGTGGTTTAAAAAAACAAAACTCCCATAATCCGAAAGTGGGAAGAATTTCCATATTATAACGAATGATGTTTTGGTATCGACCCACATGTCGATTCTTGTTATTTTAAAATTTTTTTATGACTCAATTGGCGGTGTTATTGTAATGATTAATAATTTAGGTTTAAAATACAAGTAGGAATAACAGATTTTGAATCGACAAAAAAGTGGCTTAAAAAAATAAAATTCCCATAATCCGAAAGTGGGAAGAATTTCCATATTATAACGAATGATGTTTTAGTGTCGACCCACATGCCAATTCGTGTTATTTTAAAAACTTTTTATGATTCAGTTGGCGGTGGTATTGTAATGATTAATAAATTATGTTTAAAAAACGAGTAGGAAAAACAGAATTTGAACCGCCAAAAAAGTGGTTTAGAAAAATAAAATTCCCATAATCCGAAAGTGGAAAGAATTTCCATATTATAACGAATAATGCTTTGGTATCGACCCACATGTCGATTCTTGTTATTTTAAAATTTTCGTATGACTCAATTGGCGGTGTTATTGTAATGATTAATAACTTAGGTTTAAAATACAACTAGGAATAACAGATTTTGAATCGACAAAAAAGTGGCTTAAAAAAATAAAATTCCCATAATCCGAAAGTGGGAAGAATTTCCATATTATAACGAATGATGTTTTAGTATCGACCCACATGTCAATTCGTGTTATTTTAAAAACTTTTTATGATTCAGTTGGCGGTGGTATTGTAATGATTAATAAATTATGTTTAAAAAACGAGTAGGAAAAACAAAATTTGAACCGCCAAAAAAGTGGTTTAAAAAAATAAAATTCCCATAATCCGAAAGTGGAAAGAATTTCCATATTATAACGAATAATGCTTTGGTATCGACCCACATGTCGATTCTTGTTATTTTAAAATTTTTTTATGACTCAGTTGGCGGTGCTATTGTAATGATTAATAAATTAGGTTTAAAAAACAAGTAGGGAAAACAGATTTTGAACCGCCTAACAAGTGGTTTAAAAAAATAAAATTCCCATAATCCTAAAGTGGGAAGAACTTCCATATTATAACGAATGATGTTTTGGTATCGACCCACATGTTGATTCTTGTTATATTAAAAACATATAATTATTCAGTTGGCGGTGGTATTGCAATGGTTAATCAATTAGGGTTAAAAAACAAGTAGGTACAACAGATTTTGAACCGCCAAAAAAGTGGTTTAAAAACATAAAATTCCCATAATCCGAAAGTGGGAAGAATTTCCATATTATAACGAAAGATGTTTTGGTATCGACCCACATGTCGATTCTTGTTATTTTAAATTTTTTTATGACTCAGTTGGCGGTGGTATTGCAATGATTAATAAATTAGATTTAAAAAACAAGTAGGGACAACAGATTTTGAACCGCCAAAAGAGTGGTAAAAAAATAAAATTCCCATAATCCTAAAATGGGAAGAATTTGTATATTATTACGAATGATGTTTTGGTATCGCCCCACATGTCGATTCTTGTTATTTTAAAAATTTTTTATAATTCAGTTGGCGGTGGTATTGTAATGATTAATAAATTGGGTTTAAAAAACAAGTAGGGAAAATAGATTCGAGTACGTCAAGAGCTGTAATTATTTAGATAAAAAAAGAAAGTCATTAAAATGCGCGAGCTGGCGTATTTGCCCATCAAATATCCATAATATAAACTTAAAAGAGAGGGCTTTCAAAGTTAACAAGCCGGCTTGAAAAAATAATCCCTAAAAACAATTAAAAAACGCCGCGTGACAGTGTTTTCAATTCTGCCAACCTTCAAACAAAGCAGGCGAAATGAAAACAGTTTTCCTCTCTGTCTCGCTCGTGGCTTCTGCATAGGGCCCTGTCACTTTAGGTAACTTCTCAAGAGGCTCCGTTGTATCTATGTAGATTACCCCGGGTTGCCCCTGGTTACCGCACGTCCTGGGTCCTCTGGGTGCACGAGAGTCTGGTTCTTAAGAGTAGCAACGTGGAGAACGGAGGAAAAAGGACAATTTACAGTCCTGCGGTATACGTTCGGAAAATGACAATAGAGACATCACACAAGCATGCGTATTCCACTGTCAATCCCTTTTCTATTCGGTATTTTCCATTTATTTATCCACGAAAACTCTCACTCCCTACCTGCAAATCCAACCTCAATCACTTTTCATACAAATCACGTGACAATGCGTTTTTCAAACCTTCAGAGACCTGACGCACGAAAATAATCTACTACGAAACTGAATTCCCGAATTCTCGGATGTGCTGCTGCTGGCTGTAACTGAACAACGTGGAAGTTTTCCTTTGTTAAAATTATGCACGTAAGTTGCACTTTTAAATCCTGATTTAAGAGAGAAACATTTTTAAATTGGTAAACACTTTAAATTACAAATTTGAAACTATAACAATTAATTAATATTTATTAATTCTTTGCAACAAGAAAATAAATTGCATTTTTTTCAGTTCCAAAATGCTTTCCACAATAGATAATTTATAGAATTTTTCCAGAAAATTTTTATTTGACAGACTTGTCTTTTGAAGATATTTGGGTGGAGTGCTTTTTCTGTTTTTTCCAATATGTCTTATAACAGCAAATGCTTCCTTCGGCGAATTCTGTTGGGAATATTCATTTCCATAAAATTCATGTATTTTTTCTAATATTTTCCAAAGATTTTCTACGTTTCTTTGAACAAATATTTTTTTTAAGTGTGCATTTTCGAGATTTTCAAAAACGGATTTTCTAGAGATATTCTAACCATTTCATGCCTAGATATTTTGCAAATGCAATAATTTTTCTAGAAGTTTTTTTATAGAACTTTCAGAAAAACAGCTTTTCTTCTCCTGTTTTTCATAATAATTTTGCACTAAATTGTATTCCCCTTTTTACACAAATACACACGTAATGGCTATCAAACACCCTATGCGGGAACGTAACTAAGAGTGGGCCCGGGTGGGGCCAAGTTCAACTAGAAATATTACTGAACTGATCAGAATTTTGTTATTATTGATGAATTATTACTTACGTGGCTTACATAGTTCTAGACCAAACAAAGCGGCCCACGATAATTTAAAGGTCTAAAAATTTGATATCGAATAAATAAACATAGCTTTATTTATTAGTGGAAGCGAATTTCAACATAATAAAATTATATATTGACCTGTTTCGAAAATATTTTAGAGATATTATTAATTAATTAAAAAATATCATATGAATAATTTATGCGAAATTTGAATTTAAAATATCTCAGATATTTGTAATTAAATTTATTTTCTCAATATCTCAGATATTTAAAAATTATCTAGTTTAAAGATTCTCAGATATTTTAAATTATACAATAAATTGAATTTAAAACATCTTAGATATTTTAAAAAAGCATTGTCGAATATCCAAGATATTTTTGAAATTACCGCGAAGTCGAACTACGCCTGTCAACGTTGCGACTTGAGTGGTCTATAAGCTCTATAAGCCTACAAGATTTAATAAAAATTGCGTAGCCATTTTTTGAATAATATTTGTTTGAAAATTTTGGAAATTTTGGAAATTTTTTGCATCATAACTGTTCAAAATTTTTTGTGCATAGTAACATTGTGTCTCTATAGGGCTATTACAATAAAATATTTAAACTCGATCTGTCAACTTGATTTTGAACAAAAAGCCGCTAAAATAAACATTTACAAAAAACCGTAGCGGCTGCCATTTTGAAGCTAGAAAAAAGGCATCGACTAAAGGCTTATATTACATACGTTTTCAAATTTCTTAAATTCGCGTAATAAAATGCTACCAAAAAACATGTCTAATTTCCCCTTCCGGTTACAGTTTTTTCTCCAAATAATTTTTGATATACCCCCACATTTGAAAGTTCATCAAAATCGGACCATACGTTTGGGAGTTATGGAGGGTACACACATTCATACATACAGCCATACACACCTACCCACCTACAAATTCACAGGCAGACATATTGTATAAACTACTTTTATGGGTTTTTGGGGGTTCAAAACGTGTATTTCCGTCAAAATCTTGTATTCGAACATGTTCATGAAATCAGTAACTACTAAAAAGTTGAAAAAGCGAAATCTACATTATGAGCAGAACGCCAAGAGACTTGTCAGACAGTTTAGCAATATTCTTATTTTAAATTTATACAGGGTGAGTAAACAGTAAAGCATACTATCTTCGTAAATATTGATTCTATAAAACTTTTGCCTGAATAAAAGTTGCTTGTTAAATTTCAGTGCATGCATTGTTAGTGTTAAAATTTATTACATTTCGGTAATCGGTTGCTATGGCGACCAGCAAATTTTTGAACTTGAAAAGCATTTAATTCAAAAATTTTGTATGTAATTTTATGAGGAAAATTTTATACCAGAAAAAGAAACATTTGCTGAATGCGAAAACGCCACATAAATGTAGTATAATATTTAAAAAGCAAAAATTGGTTACCATAGCAACCAAATTCCATCCACAAAGTTTATTATTATAGTGAAATTTAACAAACAACTTTTATTAAGGGCTATTTTTTCATAAAATCAATATTTTGAAAGTTGCAGACATTATGATCGTTTACTCGCCCTGTATAGTTTTATTTATTTTTCTAAGTTCCTTTTGTATTTTTCACAATTTACAAAAAAAGATGCATCAATAAAATACTTGTAAAATATAAATTATTAAAATTTTTATGTAAAAGTCTCCGTGAAAACAGTAATTTGTGTGTGACGCCTTCTACAAATTTTTGAAGTCTATAAATTAAATTTTTTTTAAGTAATAAACGGAGAACCATAAAACGTTTGTGATTAAGCTAACTGGCGTATCAGCGGTAGTAGAATAGTGGGTGCTTATCTTTCTCCCCCCCCCCCCCCCGAGTTTTGGCCAAAAATGTTTACTGTTTTTTCGCAAAAATTTTGTTTTTACTTTAATATTGTAAAAGGACACTTTCAGCTTCTAACCACACTTGTATTCACCGGAATTTAAGCTGCAGGCCATTGTTATTATCATCTTATCGTAACTGTTGGGGTAGAATTTTGATACAAAAATACTTGAGAATATTTGAATAGTAAATATTTTTGAAGTATGAGAAAGTTCAGCAAAGTGTTTCTCCCATTTATGTCGCTCTCTGTTTTTATCTTTGCTGAAATGTTCAACGTTTATTAAACTGATTCAAGAAGACATTTCTCAAAAGATTTTAGTTTCTTGTACGATTTTTTTTAAGGAATTCTCGAGAGTTTTGTTAAGGACCTATTTAAAGGGTCTATAGACATAATAAAATGCTTTTATTCGCTGTTTGTAATTCAAGAGTGCTTTCAAAGTAATAAATAAATTATCTATTAATCTACACGGAATACAACACAAAAAAGCCGGCACTTTGTAGTTTATTTCTATGTTGTTTACTTTAAAGTTACGCATTTTTGACCTTTGCTAGAAAAACATATTTTCAACCACTTTAGCTTTCCAATCACACTAAATGGGTATGTGTGGTAAATATTGACATAACTAATGCGGTGTTACTCTGCACACTCGTCCTATGATAATGGTTCTTGGTAGTTTTTTGTAGTTTTATTACACCTGATGAAACTTTCCTGGCGTACAATAATATTTGTCTTATTTTGTTAAAAAGGGTAAAATTATACAGGGCTGGGTAAAAGTACGGAACAATGCAAATATCTTTAATACGGCAACCGCGATTTTGACAAAATTTTGTACATTAAGGTTCCGATATACGGCGGATACAATGAAGGTATTGGCGGTTAAAAAGGACTTCCGGTTTAGCCGGAAATGATATTAACTTTTTTATTTTAAATGGAACACCTTGTATTACAATTACGAAACATTATTGTTCAATATCTCTAGAATTATTGAAAATAAAGACATGAAACCTTATATCACTGAACTCGCAAAAAAGAGTTCTATCGATATATCAAAAAATATACAGTGTGTTTTATTTAAAATAAAAAAGTTGATATTATTTCTGGCTAAACCAGAAGTCCTTTTAAACCGGCGATACTTTAATTGTATCCGCCGTATATCGGAATTTTCACGTAAAAAATTTTGTCAAAATCGCGGATGCCGTATTAAAGATATTTGCATTTTTTTGTACTTTTGCCCAACCCTGTATGTATCGGGGAGTTGTGCTTTAATTTGTTGAAATAATATGAGTAATGCAGGCACAAGAAATGAAATGAGTGCGCGCTAGTAAATTTAGAGTTAGAGATATATACAAGGACCATATTTTATTAACATCAATAATGGGGAAGGCCCTCAAAATAATCCTTCTAAATATTCAGGGGCTCATTCTGTAACAAGTAGAGAGCTGCGATGCCAGCCTGCGAGAGAGAGTCTGTCTTCTAAGCAGCTCGTGAATTTTTAACGCAAAATGTTGGAGTGTTCGCTGACAAAGAGTATCAAAAAGCTTTTAAATTATTTCTTTATTTTACGTTTTCTCAGAGGGAACTCGTTATAGACATGCTCTGTTTCAGATATATTTTAATATTTCTCCCTCTCGTTATGTTTATTCTTCACGAGAGTGGAATTGTCAATTTGTTTTGTTTGTCGCTGGAGCTCTGTTTTGGAGGTTTTAAAAAACTGAAAGGGGAATTTAAACGGAGACATCCCTTGGAAATAAATTACCCGCCTATTCTCCTTTTTGTTACTTTTTTATTTCGAACAACAAACCCGCCAGCAATTAGGAAAAATTTTGATCACAGACAGTGCAAGTACTGTTGGCCCTTAATTTAGCCAGTCAAATCGCAGGGCGAACACGTATCTCGCTGTTAATTCATTAAAACTAATTGGAGTAGAGTCAGATCGGCCATTGTGGGCCTCTCAAAGCAGTGCTGCCAATTACCTAATGATCCTTTCTAACTACCCCACGTTAATGCTAAGTACCCGTCAATGTATGTTAAAACAGCCAGAGAAAACTCGTCGCCCTATCTTTCAACCATCTCTCTTTTAAAGGGTTACTTCACGAACACGACACCAACTTCTATGGCTCTAATGAATGTTTTAGTATTTATTTCAGAAGTTATCAGACACCTCCATCAGGAAGCATTCAGGTAAACGTTGCAAGAAAAACTAATTTCTAACATTCGATCTGCGAGTTTTGATGCCGCAAAGCCTGAAAGTGGATGCAAATTCTTTTTCCCCCTAACCAATTATCCGCCGGGGGAGAACGCAACAAGGATAACGCAAAAGATAAAATCGTCAATAATATCGCCAGGCTTGTTTCAGGAACAAAGGAGTCAAGTTCAAATCGAGATACGTCCGACCCGGCCTGTGTTAAAGTAATTTGTTAATGAGAAATGCGAGTTTCGGCCGATTTTAAATTAGGGTTTAATGTTTAACCATTATTTTGTCTATCTTTAAAGCTAGATATATTAAGGGTTTCATTAGTGCTCGGAAAAGGGTTAAAGGAACATCGGCCTATACAAAATTTCCAGTCATTTATTAACCATATATGAAAGTGTATTTCATTTGAATAAAATGGGTGTCAATTAAAATAATGATCCGGTCGTAAAATATTAAATATATTATGAAAAATTTAAATGAAATATTTAATTAACGAAGGGAAAGTTAAGTGGATAAAAAAAAGGTACAACACAAATAGAACAAGATGACAACACAGTTTTTTATTACAAGAAATACGTTGAGCACCTCTCCCCCACATCTACGCCCCTGGTTGACATATTTAAATGAAAACAAATGTCATTGTAAACCAAGTTTTTTCACAAAATTAAAACAAAAAAATTAGATATGCCGAGTTTTCGTTTGAAGCCAAACAAGGATATATCTTTCTTTCTCATATTTAAAATGTTTCTATTATAAATATTGTTTTATTTTCAATGCAAAATTATTTATAATAATTAGAGCAGTACTGTAACTCAATGATGTTTTCACCGGTGAGGGGGGGGGGGCACGTCGCTACTATCGTACCCCCTCTTCACCGTTGGAAACTGCTGAGTAAAACAAATATGAAAACTGCAAATCTGTTGCAAATAGCTGTAAAATACGTTTGTGTAACCTCATTGTAATCTCATTCTAGTATTATACAGGATGTTCATCCGGGGATATTGCTATCCTTATTATTATTGGAGGTACACCGTCGCTTAAATGAGAAAAGCATTTTTTTTATTTCTTTTTATTATTTTCCTCTATTTTCAAAGATATTCAACAAAAAGTACTTTTTAAATAAAACACTCTGTGTAGTTTAGCATATATTGTAAGATAATTTTAAAACGAATAAATAAGAAAAAAGAACCATTATAAAGTGTCGCTTGAGCCAGTTGAAGGATTACAAATTATATTATTTTTTAAATAAATACTTTGCGTACGCATAAATAATATTTTTTTGTACAATTTTATTTTCTTGCAAAACTTTTTAAGAAAATAAATTACTCTGAAGGCCAAAAAATTTATTTTTAATGTGTGCGACTTGAATAAAAAATAATTTTGTTGCCGAGAAAAAAATTCTTTAGTTTATAAAAAAATATTATTTTAATGAAAGTCTGAAAAATATATTTTGTGAACATAAAAGCGTCTATACTTTCACACGATAAAATCGCTCTGCTAACGCGATCGCGCCACCTTGTGTGGCCAAATAGAAGCTTTTATATTTACAAAATACATTTTGTAGTCTTCACTAAAATAAGATTTCTAGACTTCAAAAAACTAATATTTGTAAAATAAAATACGTTTTTTTTTACTTTCGCAAGGAAAGTTATTTCATGAAAATTTTCAAATTGCAAATTTTAGCGGAAATACGCGTTTTGGGGTCCAAGGAACCCAAATAAGTGGTTTTTAAAACAGTGTCTGTGGGTGGGTGGGTGCGGGGGTGAGTGCGTTTGTTTCCCTATATCTCCGGAACCCCTCGACCGATTTTAATAAGATTTGGCGTGTGGAAGTTTTTTAGTTGCAGGTAGTAAGGTGTTTAATCGGAACCGGAACCAGAAACGGAAATTAGATCTGTTTTTTTGGTATAGATTTTTTTCTAAACATGTTTTTAGAATTTCAAATACACAGCGGTGTAGTGCATTTAAAGCCAAATCAAATGCCTTTTTCTCAAGTGCTGTATCTTCAAAATGAAGGCCGCTACGAATTTTGGAAAATTTTAATTTTAATGCCCGATTACTCAAAAACAAATATTCAATCAATACAAATAATCATATTATTTGATAGCCCTTATTAAGCATAATTAAGTGATGTGAAAATATTTTTGGAAAAATGAAAATTGTAAATATACTAGCGGTTCAAAGTTTTGGACATTTTAAAAAAAACCTTTATAATGTTCCAACTTGACATGTTTCAAAATTTTCTAGTCTAAGAGGGGTTTCTGAAATAAAAATACACGGGTTGGATGGCTTAGGTGATGCGCAGGCAGGAGAGCTGCCGACTGAGGATAGCACATCGAGCCTTACATGTGACCTAAAGAGTAAGTTTCTTACCCTCCACCTCAACAATTTAAATAACGTGTTGCCAAAGCTGGGTAGCGTAGTGGTAACAGTGTTATTTGGTAATGGCGAAGTATTTGCTAGTGACAGATTTGAATTACATTGGATGCAAATTTCTTTGAAAGTCAGGCGGTCGGTACCGGACTCTTGTACCGTTCCACAATGGGATACAATTACGGGTGCTTGTCCTAAACATTAGATGATCAGGAAAAGCAGCACGGTTCCACGAAACATGCCATAAAAAATCAAACAATGAACAGTAATACAATCAGCAACCCGTGGCCTTCGGCATTTAGCTGAGCTTGCGCTTTTAGGTTTCCTGATTTTTGTTTTCCTATTATTTTATGCGTTAAATCGCGTCGCCTTATCAGTAACAACAAATTTATCTACGTTTCCGGATTGCAGAACAGAAGGTTTGGCATAAACTCCAATCTCCACTTTTTCAAATCAGTGGTAAGCACCACAATTTAATTAATTCCCACAATAAGGGGAATGATTTTTCAAATGGAGCTCTCCAGGTGCGCCCAGATATCATTTGGCAAAATAAATACCATACTGCCATAGCTCGGGGTTGAAACTAATTACAACAAAATCGATATAATTTAATTCAGGTTGTGTGAACAAGCACATTGTGAAAATACGGAATTCAATCAACGGCCATTGCTTATTTATCATCAGCAGCTAACTGGGTGCACTTATTCAAAAGCACCGTTAGTTATTTATACGTTCGGAATCGTTGTGAAGAACTTGAAAAGTCCTTTTTCGTGGGAAAACTCTGCCTATAAAAATAAACCAAGCATCAGACACATCAAAGCCAATTCATCCCAAACCACAACTTCTCTTGTGCTGCAATGAAATGATAATATTACCATTTCCGCGAGGACGTTTTTATCGCGATCCTCCACGTCCAAAATAAAACAGCTCTCAACATAAATGAGTAGATACCTGAAAAGAGAGACTACTGCATTATCTTGCGCGGAAGGATGAGCAGATTACGAAGGATTTCCGCAAAAGACTCCCAGGTATTTACTCGAGTTTTGGAATATAGAAAGCATTATTAAAATTAATTTAGAATCCAAGCCCCTCTAATTAGAAACGAAAAATTATTATTCAAGAACCTTGGGATTTTTTTTTCATTTCAAAAAGATGTGATTTGTAAAGGGACAAGGCGAGAAAAGGACGCCTTTGATTTAAAAACTTCTCAAACTAATCCACATTTTATTCAATTTTTCTTTCTAAAGAAACGGTCGCTTTTTGCTCCTTCTATCCTATTTTGAATGCAAACACATTTATCAAAATGTTTCGCGTTATTTCAATCGCTAGGTATTAAACTTTTGAAAAATTACACTGCCCTTACACGTTTGACCCCACAAAGAGTTGTATTCGAGCTTAAATATGACTTTTATTCCCGAGCTTATCTCAGACTCACACGTCAAATTCCCATCAAATATTTTGTGATTAATGGCCCCTCGTTGTTGTGGTATTCAAAATCGCCGTTCTCTCTTTTAAATTTATTCGCCCGAAACTTCCAATAAATGTTTCAAATCCAACAGAGTGATAATCGGATTTTAATTTCAATCCCTACCACAAAAAATTACCACTCGGCCGGAATTCGACGACTTGGTACTCATGAATATAAAATTATTTAGATTCAGATCCTCATGTGAATTTAAATTTAAATTCCGTCCGAATATAAAATCCGATCCGAATCTCCGCCCGAAGAACGCAAATATAAATCAAAACCTACAGACAGACAGAGTTAGTTTGAAATGTAAACGAACTTAGGTGAAGTTCTGAATCCGATTAGGATTTGAAACCAGCTAAGTATCCTTATTGGATCGGATTAAACTTCGATCCACTCTATTTCAATCTAATTGGGAATTTGAATCTCACTAACGATCTGATTTGAATCGCATCCAAATTAAATTAATTTTAAATCCGAATTTATATCTACGTAGATTCTGCTTCAATACCCAATACCGAACTAAAACAGAGTCGACTCTTAACAATTTTCAATGGAGTTTCGTACAATAAATTTCTTGAAGTTTGATTCATGCTTAGTATGTAAGCAATTTCAGATGTTTAATGTATTATCCAATATTCCGATGTACAAGTAGCCTGGTGGTTTGAATTTAACACAGTTTCACCGCAAAATTACATTGTTCCTAACTTAGGTAAGTATGCAACTGTCTAATTCACCTTGAGCTACAGCTATGCAAACCAAAAAGCTTTGGCTGCAATCGAGGTTGCTGTTCATGGTATTAAATTTAAACCCACTTCGGAAGTTTACAACTAAGCGTTTCTAATTTACAGGAATTAAATGAATTGAGTGCTTAAACATGAATTCCAGCACAAATAGCAGTATTTTATTATTGCATGGGTTCGCCTCTATTACAGTAATTACTTGGCTTAAGAAATTGTTTTTCCAAAACTAGTCGCATGCTAAGTTTGCTGAGTAACTCCAAATTTTAAGCAAACAACTTCAAAAAAATATTTTGCCTATTCTGGGAATTCAACAATGCATGTCGCTTTGATATAGAGCTGTAGACTCTAAACGCTTACATAATTTACTATTAGCAAGAAATGACGAGGAAGTATCACAAAAGTTTAAAGTCTAACGGCACGTAATAGTAAATAGCTCAAGCAAGTATTGTATTCTTTAATTAGCAAAAAATGACGAAAAAGTACAACCGGAGTTTTCTGAATTTTAAGAAAATTTAATCTCACCCCCACAACTTACCATTTCTGCGATTTGAAACATGCCTACCGGCACGTGATGGTAAGTGGCTGAAGCTAACACAACACTTTTTATTAGCAAAAAATGACGAGGAACTACCACAGGAGTTTTCTGAATTGTAAATAAACTTAAACCCACATCCTTACAACTTACCAATTTTGGGATTTGAAGCATATCTACCGGCACGTAATGGTAAGTAGCCCAGGCAAGCATACATTTTCTTTATTAGCAAGAAATGACGAAAAACTACAACAGGACTTTTCTGAATTGTAAATAAATTTGAACTCACACTTTTACAACTTACCAATTCTGGGATTTGAAGCATATCTACCGGCACGCAATAGTAAGTAGCGCAAGCAAGCACTACATGTATTTTATTAGCAAGAAATAACAAGGAAGTACAACCGGACTTCTAAACAAATTTAAATTCAAACTATCACAACTTACCAATTCTGGCATTTAAAACATGCCTACCGTCACGTCATAGTAAGTATCTCAAGTAAGCATACATTTTTTTATTAGTAATAAATGACGAAAAACTACAACAGGACTTTTCTGAATTGTAAGAAAATTTAAACTGACACTGTCACAACTTACTAACTCTGAAATTTGAAACATCTACCGGCACGTAATGGTAAGTAGCTTAAGCAAGCACTAAATTTTCTGTATTAGCAAGAAATGATAAAGAAGTACAACCGGAGTCCTAAAAAAATCTAAACTCACCCTCATAACATACAAATTCTGGGACACGTAATAGTATATATCTCAAGCCAGCATACATTTTTTTTTATTACCAAGAAATGACGAAGAACTACAACGGGAGTTTTCTAAATTATAAACAAATTTAAGCAGACACTCTCACAACTTACCAATTCTAAAATTTAAAACATATCTACCAGCACGTAATTGTAAGTAGCTTAAGCAAGTGCAAATTTTATTATTACCAAGAAATGACAAAGAACTACAACGGGGTCTTCTGAATTGTAAGAAAATTTAAACTCACACCCTTACGACTAACCAATTCTGGCATTTGAAACATGCCTACCGGCACGTAATAGTAAGTATCTCAAGCAATCATACATTATTTTATTACCAAGAAATGGCACAACAAGAGTTTTCTAAATTGTAAGACAATTTAAACTCACACACTCACGACTTATCATTCTGGAATTTGAAACATATCTACCGGCACGTAATGGTAAGTAACTCAAGTAAGCACTACGTATTCTTTATCAGCAAGAAATGACAAAAAAGTAAAACTGGAGTTTTCTGAATTTCAATAAAATTTAAACTCACACCCTCACAACTTACTATTTCTGAGATTTGAAAGTGCCTACCACACGTAATGGTAAGTATCTCAAACAAGCATACGTTCTTTCATTGTCAAGAAACGACGAAGAGCTACAACATGAGTTTTCAACATTATAAATAAATTTAAATTCACACCCTTAGAGCTTACCAATTCTGGGATTTAAAACATATCTGCAGACACGTAATGGTAAGTAGCTGAAGCAAGCTCTACATTTTTTTTATAAGCAAAAAATGACAAAGAAGTACAACCGAAGTTTCTAAGAAAATTTAAACTCACACTTTCACAACTTATTACAATTGGGATTTGAAACATGCCTACCGGCACTTAATGGTAAGTAGCTCAAACAAGCACACGTTCTTTCATTGTCAAGAAATGACGAAGAGCTACAACATGAGTTTTCTTTATTATAAATAAATTTAAATTCACACCCTTAGAGCTTACTAATTCTGGGATTTAAAACATATCTGCAGACACGTAATGGTAAGTAGCTCAAGCAAGCCCTACATTTTTTTTATAAGCAAAAAATGACAAAGAAGTACAACCGGAGTTTCTAAGAAAATTTAAACTCACACCTTCACAACTTACAATTGGGATTTGAAACATGCCTACCGGCACGTAATGGTAAGTAGCTCAAACAAGCATACGTTCTTTCATTGTCAAGAAATGACGAAGAGCTACAACATGAGTTTTCTACATTATAAATAAATTTAAATTCACACCCTTAGAGCTTACCAATTCTGGATTTTAAAACATATCTGCAGACACGTAATGGTAAGTAGCTCAAGCAAGCCCTACATTTTTTTTATAAGCAAAAAATGACGAAGAAGTACAACCGGAGTTTCTAAGAAAATTTAAACTCACACCTTCACAACTTATTACAATTGGGATTTAAGACACATGCCTACCGGCACGTAATGGTAAGTAGCTCAAACAAGCACACGTTCTTTCATTGTCAAGAAATGACGAAGAGCAGCAACATGAGTTTTCTTTATTATAAATAAATTTAAATTCACACCCTTAGAGCAAAGACGTAATGGTAAGTAGCTCAAGCAAGCCCTACATTTTTCTGTAAGCAAAAAATGACAAAGAAGTACAACCGGAGTTTCTAAGAAAAGTTAAACTCACACCTTCACAACTTACAATTGGGATTTGAAACATGCCTACCGGCACGTAATGGTAAGTAGCTTAAACAAGCATACGTTCTTTCATTGTCAAGAAATGACGAAGAGCTACAACATGAGTTTTCTATATTATAAATAAATTTAAATTCACACCCTTAGAGCTTACCAATTCTGGGATTTAAAACATATCTGCAGACACGTAATGGTAAGTAGCTCAAGCAAGCCCTACATTTTTCTGTAAGCAAAAAATGACAAAGAAGTACAACCGGAGTTTCTAAGAAAATTTAAACTCACACCTTCACAACTTACAATTGGGATTTGAAACATGCCTACCGGCACGTAATGGTAAGTAGCTCAAACAAGCATACGTTCTTTCATTGTCAAGAAATGACGAAGAGCTACAACATGAGTTTTCTACATTATAAATAAATTTAAATTCACACCCTTAGAGCTTACCAATTCTGGGATTTAAAACATATCTGCAGACACGTAATGGTAAGTAGCTCAAGCAAGCCCTACATTTTTCTGTAAGCAAAAAATGACAAAGAAGTACAACCGGAGTTTCTAAGAAAATTTAAACTCACACCTTCACAACTTACAATTGGGATTTGAAACATGCCTACCGGCACGTAATGGTAAGTAGCTCAAACAAGCATACGTTCTTTCATTGTCAAGAAAAGACGAAGAGCTACAACATGAGTTTTCTATATTATAAATAAATTTAAATTCACACCCTTAGAGCTTACCAATTCTGGGATTTAAAACATATCTGCAGACACGTAATGGTAAGTAGCTCAAGCAAGCCCTACATTTTTCTGTAAGCAAAAAATGACAAAGAAGTACAACCGGAGTTTCTAAGAAAATTTAAACTCACACCTTCACAACTTACAATTGGGATTTGAAACATGCCTACCGGCACGTAATGGTAAGTAGCTCAAACAAGCATACGTTCTTTCATTGTCAAGAAAAGACGAAGAGCTACAACATGAGTTTTCTATATTATAAATAAATTTAAATTCACACCCTTAGAGCTTACCAATTCTGGGATTTAAAACATATCTGCAGACACGTAATGGTAAGTAGCTCAAGCAAGCCCTACATTTTTCTGTAAGCAAAAAATGACAAAGAAGTACAACCGGAGTTTCTAAGAAAATTTAAACTCACACCTTCACAACTTACAATTGGGATTTGAAACATGCCTACCGGCACGTAATGGTAAGTAGCTCAAACAAGCGTACGTTCTTTCATTGTCAAGAAATGACGAAGAGCTACAACATGAGTTGCCTATATTATAAATAAATTTAAATTCACACCCTTAGAGCTTACCAATTCTGGGATTTAAAACATATCTGCAAACACGTAATGGTAAGTAGCTCAAACAAGCATACGTTCTTTCATTGTCCAGAAATGACGAAGAGCTACAACATGAGTTTTCTACATTATAAATAAATTTAAATTCACACCCTTAGAGCTTACCAATTCTGGGATTTAAAACATATCTGCAGACACGTAATGGTAAGTAGCTCAAGCAAGCCCTACATTTTTCTGTAAGCAAAAAATGACAAAGAAGTACAACCGGAGTTTCTAAGAAAATTTAAACTCACACCTTCACAACTTACAATTGGGATTTGAAACATGCCTACCGGCACGTAATGGTAAGTAGCTCAAACAAGCATACGTTCTTTCATTGTCAAGAAATGACGAAGAGCTACAACATGAGTTGCCTATATTATAAATAAATTTAAATTCACACCCTTAGAGCTTACCAATTCTGGGATTTAAAACATATCTGCAAACACGTAATGGTAAGTAGCTCAAACAAGCATACGTTCTTTCATTGTCCAGAAATGACGAAGAGCTACAACATGAGTTTTCTACATTATAAATAAATTTAAATTCACACCCTTAGAGCTTACCAATTCTGGGATTTAAAACATATCTGCAGACACGTAATGGTAAGTAGCTCAAGCAAGCACTAAGTTTTTTTTCTGCAAAAATATTGCGAAAGCGCAACAACAGCTGTGGATTCTAAGAATATTTAAACTCACACCTTCACAAATTGACAGTTCTAGGATTTCAAGCATGCCTACCGGCACGTAATGGTAAGTAACGAAAGCAAGCACACAAATAGCGAGGAGGTACAACAGGAGTTTTCTGGATTCTAAGAAAATTCAAACTCACACCTTAACTATTCTGAGATGTGAACCTAGTCTACCGTCTTGTAATAGTAAGAACTTAAGCAAGTACTTGATTTGAGTTTATCAAAAATAACGAGGAAGTATCACATTTTCTCTTCGAATTTTGAAACGCATGTTATGACAACCTTCTGTTCAACTTATCGTTGTCCATAAAACGGACAAACAGATAAACAGCGAATTTGTTTCGGAACACATTCCCCCTTCGGTAATTTGGCAGTGTGTTTTCTGGCAGCATTTCTTATACGATCTCGTAAAAGGGGTTGTAATAAAAGTGTGCACCTTGAAAGAGCGCGAGGATATGAAAGAAGAACCCATCGCCTCCTAAAAACTCCATATTTAGAGGAAATCGCGAAATTTCCAACTAAGGATATAAATCTGTGCGAGAGATTGCCAACCGTGTATCCAACATTGTAAAGTATCCCGGGGGACGCGAAAACGCATTGCTACCAACTTCGCGGATGCAAATCTGCCGTAAAACCACTAATACCTCTTTTCAGGCCTCCGTAAGGGATGTGTACAAAGTTGCTTGACAGATTTATGATAGTCTTCAATACGCGCGGGATCCCAAAACTGTGACTACGCGGGGGCTCCTCCGTCCTGGCGCTTCTATCCTCCGTTTTTCCCGTCGCCCTTTTGCAGAGTTTCGAATTTGTTTTTAACTAGTTAAGAAAGTAATAAATTTATAAAGGACTTGCAGAGCGGGCGGCATTAGGCGATGTTTATTTACGGCGATGCGTTTCTCGTTTAATATTATTTTAGAAATGAAATATGTCGAGTCCGTTTAGACGCCCCAGTCGATTATCCACAGTTCAGCAGTGCTCTAGGTACCTAAGGGTTCATTCTTTCCTTTTCGAGGATTTGCAAGTGCTCTAGATGTAATCGAACGAACGTTTCAGGAGCGAAAGAGCGTGCAAGAGGTCGAAGGACAATCTAAGAATTGTCAACGCACTCAAATAACTCTAGTGAGACCTAAATCTTCCTAACATATGAGGTAATATCTTACAATGTCTCTTAATTTATCTAGATTCGGTTTTGTATGAACTAAGACTAGCAAAAATAAAAGTGAATTTAAAGGAAAAACAATTGAAGCTAACTTTTAATTTTTTTTTACGATAAATAATATTAAAATTTAACGAAAATGTTTAGGTTTGGTAAGATTTTAATTTGCGGAAGAATTTTTTTAGGACGTAAACCAATAATTTTAAGATAACTACCAACACACTATGACACAAAGCAGGGATAAGCGTGAATTTTTCAGACAACCACAATTCAAAAACGGGCTTTTGACGGCAAAGTTGCTTAAAATTTCAAAAAAAATATGCCACAATTATAGTAAGGAGTGAAGTGTGTAAAATACTGGGTATTTGCTATGTTTGTGGCATCCTTGTAACCTAACTTTATCAAACACCTCCTATAGGCGTATATTTCGAACTAATATCCCGCGTTAGGTTGCGCGTAAAGATGTTCGTACCCATTTAATACTCAATATAGTATCTGGTCTACACGAATTTTATTAGTTGCAATTACCACACAGAGGTTTACGCAAAAAAAATAAATACCTTCAAACTATCTTCGCATGCATTTTTTGACCATTTTTGAAAACTATTTAGCAATTCGGTAAATAATAAATATGAAATTAAAAAATATGCAAAATTGTTTAGAAAAATTAAAAGAAAATACATTTTAACTTCCTCGTCGTCGTACAAAGTATATATAAGAAAGAAGTATAAGGCTACAATAGAAAACCTGTTGAAGTTAAAAATTGTTTTATTTACAATAAATTAAAATGAACTTCAACGAAGTAAAGCTCAAACTTGTAAATTCAGGAGGTATTGTATTTCCGAAAACAATCGATTTTAAAATTTTAATTTTATCATTGAATCTTACTTCTCTTGCCGCTATACGAAGTACATAGTATAGCGTTAACCTAACATTACTTGTTCGGGTTCCCTTAACATTATATCGAACTTCTGCGTTCCCCTCGGCACCCCCCTAAATCCTGAGAACTTGACGGCACACGCACTTAAGTTGCGAAAACCTGTCGTATGCCACTTTTAGATTATTCAGACTCTCTGGCTTACGACCCCCTTGATCATTGCTTGTGATCCCCTAGGGCCGTCATCCACAGTTTGGGAAACGCCGCCGTTATATAAAGGTACGCCATTCGCTGAAAAAATCTATCTAAAGATTTCAGTCATTGAGATCATGTCTGTCTGTATCTATTGCAGGTAAATGAGGTTAGTCAGTCAAACAGTTAAAAGCTGTTTCCCAAAAAATTAGCCGACCCAAAAGCGACAGTGGCGTAGCCAGTGTTTTCATACACCAGGCGCTTGGCATAAAATCAATTAAAGGCGTATGTGTAAAAAAACAAACTGTGAAGATGTAATATTTTTTTATGTATCTGACCAAGAGTTTAAATATAAAAATTTTAATCAAATAAACAATATCAAGCACGGCCCTGTTTAGGCAGGCAAACCCCACAACGAACTATCGCTCAAACTTTTAGAGCAGATGCTTATAAAGGCAGACAAGCTTCAGGTCAGTCTGTACCTGATTATGCTGAATGTCATCCCCAAATAACGACGCTGTCTACGCCGAAAGTAAGTTGTAATATTGACAGTTCGGAAAACCGAGAAAGCCTCAAAGAATGTAAATACTTTAATGACATGATTTATTGCTTTTAGTGTTTTTTGACGTCAAAAAATCATTTTTTGATTTAAGCGGTTTTTTGACGTCAAAAGTCATTTGCTATTCTACAACTATAATTAATAAATAATTTTATTGAAGCCAAAAACGTATCATTGACATCAAAACACCATTCTAATGAATACATTGTTTTGTCGTAAAAAAACTATTTTTGACGATAAGAAACCACTATAATCAATAAATCATATTTTAACATTAATAAATAATTTCTTTACGTCAATAAATACGTTTTTGACATAATTTATATATATATATTAGTTTGACGTCAAAAAATTATTTATTTTTTTAACAGTTTTTTGACATCAAAAGTCATTTCCTATTCTACAATCATAATTAATAAATTACTTTTTAAAGCCATAAACGTATCATTGACATCAAAAAAACTATTCTAACCAATACATTTTTTGACGTAAAAAACATATTTTTGACGTCACGAAACCACTATAATCAATAAATGATTTTTTCACGTCATTAAATGATTTCTTTGCCTCAATAAATACGTTTTTGACATCATTTATTCATTGTAGTGTTTTTTGACGTCAAAAAATCATTTATTTATTATAACAGTTTTTTGGCATCAAAAGTCATTTGCTAACCTACAACTTTAATTAATAAATTATTTTTTTGATTCCAAAAAAGTTTCATTGGCATCAAAAAACCATTCTAATCAATAAATTTTCTTGTGACGCCAATAAATGATTTCTTTACGTTAATAAATACGTTTTTGACATCATTTATTCATTTCAGTGTTATTTGTTATCAAAAAATCATTTATGTATATTAGCGGTTTTTTGACGTCAAAAGTCATTTGCTATACTATGACTATAATAATTAATACATTTTTTGAAGTCAAAAACGTATCAGTGGCATCAAAAAACATTCTAATCATTAAATTTTTTTGACGTAAAAATAGTTTTTACGTCAAGAAAACACTCTTATCAATAAATAATTTCCAGACGTCATTAAAAGATTTTTTCACTGCAGTAAATACGGTTTACTATCGTTTACTGATTTTAGTGGTTTTTTGACGTCAAAAAAATCCTTTATTGATTGTAACGATATTGTGACGCTAATAATTTGTTTATTGACTTTGCATGATAATTTAATTATAGTTTATAAATAATTGTTCGTTTCTTAAATTGGCTGAAGGATTGTTAGGTGCCAGGAAATGACTTTTTGACGTCATAAAATGGATTTTTGACGTCAGAAATTATTTAACGAAGGTATAATTTAGCATTCATAATTCAGGATAAAAATAAAACGGCGGTTACGGCAAAATTTTTCAGACGCTCGAGCGTTCCCTTGATTCCCATCATGGCAAATTTGTTTTTGTAAAAATTTCGACGTTTGTAGTCTATAATATCAACACAAATTTCGAAAATCGAGACCTCTTGAATTTACCAGAACACACAAGCACGTGTTTTAAAATTTTTTGCAATGAATTGAAATTTATTTATAATTTTTGAAAATTGTCAATCAATCTTGTCTGTTGTTAGCTAACACATGTTTTAACATTCCTAGTTAGCTTTTCTGAGCGCTGAAAACAAAAACCTAGTGTGTAAAACTTACATGTGGTTTAAGATCCAGTTGCATTTATCACTATACCAATGAAGTTGTTACCAAAACTTTGACTCTAAAATTAATTAACCCTTAAAACTACAAAATATGTTAAACCCTCAAATACGCCCTCTACCACCAAGTAATGCAAATAAGAAGGCTTATTTTTACTTAAATTTGTAATAATTCTGTATTTCAATATTCTCAAAGAAACCTGTCATTTTGTCAACTTAAGAATATAGACAACTTTAGACATCGAGCGTGTTTTAGATATTTAAATCGAACCGAACACGGAACGAGACTGAATAAAAAGAATTCTGTCATTGAATGCACTAGAAGCTAATAAAAATATTCAATATTATGTATCAAATCTAATAAGTTCGCATTGAATGACAGTTTTCGCGATACAAAAAGGTCTACGACGACGTCACATCCATCTCATTCCCAATTAAATTTTAAAACGAGGAAGTGAAAAGTGAGATGGAGTCCCCATCAAAATCATAATTATCTGAAAATCGGCAAGAGAATGTCATAGTGAAAACGTGAAGTAGTCCAGAGACCATCTAATATTTGTCGCGCTAAGGGCTCCTAATGCGGATCAAAAGACATCTCAAATTCAGCCCCGTAGTTGTACCAATTATCGCTGGCGGCTGCACTCGAATCGGCGTGCGTTCGCGTACTTCGGACGCCAATAAAAATAATGAAACTCCTTATAATCTACACTCGAGTGATACTTGGACCGAGAGCTGAAAGTCGAGATTATTTGTTTTCGCCTTCCGATTTTGTTTGATTTCAATTTGGCTCGGCCTTTGTTAACGCACGCACGAAAGGCATGGACGCCGAAAATTTTATGTACAAAGGCACTACACTTCTAAGGATTTATGCTTGAGTGGCGTATTTGATTTAAATTTTTTTTGACAACTTCGTACGCGAAATTGAATCGAAACTTCCATTTGTACAAAGGTTAAAGTTGTGAATTGGAAATTCAAAGAAGCTGCTCGAACAGATAGGTAAAATCATTTTGGTTAGACATAAAAAAAAAGAAAGAAAAAAAAATGTTAAAAATAAAGAAAAGAAATTTTTGTCAATTTGGAAACTTCTCTTGAAATGAATTTTTTTAGTTTTGATTACACATTTTTAAACTGAAACCTGTGACTTAAATTAAGGGCTTACAATTAAAATCTGAAACTTTAGAAAAATACTTCAGAGGAAAAATTATTCCCTGTAAATAAAGTCGCACGCAAAAAATAAGTAGCGAATCTTATTCCACTATCACTCATGAACAATTTTATCGTCTCCCGTTGATTAACTAAAGAGAAAGCGCCACGGAGAAATAAGCGGATAGGAACACAACCAAATTGCAGTTCATCCAGAAACCCCTCAGTCCTAGCTATTAAAACAAACACAAAAAAAATTGTGTTGCTAGTTGTTGAGTAATATTTTTCAGAAAATTTCCAAAATTTTGAACATATTTTTACTTCACAAGTTTCATGCGTTTCAATAGCATTTTAGTGTTTTCCTAGAACTACTGCAGTACCAAATTTGATTCAGTTCTGTCACCTCGTTTTTGAGTAATAAGGCGTTAAAGTCAAAGTTTTTATAAAATTTTGCTCTGAAGCTAAAAAGTTCTTGAAAAAGCATTATGTTTGTCCTTAGATCTTCTATCAGATTTAGTTTTCATAATTAAAAAATTTTGTTTTCGAAAAAAAGTCGATTTCGGATGTTTTAAAGCATACTTTTGCAATCAGGGGCGGCGGGTTTTGCATTTTCCGTGGGGTGCAAAGTGGGGATTTTAATAATAATAATAATAATAATAATAATAATACAACTTTTACGTAAACTGAAAAATTGTAAATATATTTATTTTCTCCAAAAACAAGAAGTTAGAAAGTAGATACAAAACTAATGTTTTACGAATAAAGTAGACATACCATACACAAAAAAAAATAGAAAAAATAATAAAGTTGCGAACATGCAAACAATCTCGTATTGGATTAATTTTTCTTTTTGGCGAACGTATTACGCCTGACTGGTGTTCTATTAATGAATTCGTCTGCGCCATCATCTTTGTTCAAAGAATCATTTTGTTCTTTGTGCACATGAAGAATAGATACAGAGTTTAGTCGGTTTTGAGTCATGGTTGCTCTTAAGTACGTGTGCAATCTCCTTAAAGAGGAGAAGGAGCGTTCTGCAGTACACGATGTTACAGGTATTGTTAAAATTATTTTTATGAATTTTATGACCTCCGGAATCAAATTTATAATGCGTTGCAAACTACTTGATTTAACTGCATTCACAACATCATGAAAGCAGTTTATTTGTAAATTCTGTTGATTGAAAACATCCGAAAAGCCACAGAAAACGATAATTTTGCCGAAAATTACCGAAAACTGAAACCATTTGTTGTCATTTCGTCATTTGTTTTGCATTGCGGGAAGCGGCTGCGATCTGAAAATCGCGCCGCAATTTGTTGGAGCTTTTATGGGGTGCTACGCACCCCATACAATTTTTCTTTGGGTGCAACTGACCCCGTGCACCCATGTGGTCGCCGCCCCTGTTTGCAATGATTTCTTGTTACACCCTTACAATTCGAAGGTCATTGAAATCGGACCATCCGCATCCGTTCCGGAGTTATGACGGCCACACACTAAGACTGGCAACCGAATTCGCGTTCTCGAATAACTGGATATGGTGCAAGGCCTAACTTTGTATTAGAATTATTTGGATTTTCTGTTAATTCGGATTTTGGATTTTATATTTAGACCCGGATTTCGTGTTTCACGTGGCGATCCATATTTCAGATTTTTTATGTCGACCCGGATTTCGACTTTTATATGCGGATTAAAATTTGGCATTTGTTACTCTGTTCTGGACGTTAAATTTTCCATCTGTATTTTGGATTGTCGGAAAAGTTATTATACATACAGTGAGTTTTTCTTTTTTGTATACATACCAGCTATGTATACTTTTATAAAAAACATGTCAATGCATTGTTTTACTGCAATCTATACGCAACCAACTGTACAGAAAATAATAGAGAGAGAAAGGTTATTACTCACAGTGTGAGGTTATGTTCAATGAGTATGTTTGTGAATAAACGCAAAATTATTTGAATATAAAATTTTTTCAATAAGACTATTATTTTAAAAACATAAAATATCAACAATACACAAATTTTATGCTAAATTAAAAAAAACTAATTGCTATTAATTTGACATTAAACAATTTGATTACTGTTTCCACAGCAGACTATTCTTTTCAAAAATTGAAGCTTTGAAATTTAGTGTATAGTTGGTTGCCTACAGATTGCAGTAAAACAATGCACTGACATGTTTTTTTTATAAAAGTATACATAGCTGGTATGTATACAAATAAGAAAAACTCACTGTATAGTTATAACAGCTTAGTTTTTGAGATACAGGGTGTTCAAATTCTTTTTAAGTAATAATGGCAAAAAATTTCAGAACCGGTTTGGAATATTGTATTAAACTTTCTCTTGATTTTTGGCTATAATTTATTCCTAAAATGCCACCAAGTGCTTAGATGTGGGTAATGGGGTCATTTTTTTTCTAAACAAGGAACACGTGCATGGCACTGTTTTTTAAATTTGTATTTGCTTATGGAAATCCTTGTTGCAGTCTGCATAAAAACTGCTTTTTTAATACATTTTTATTTATTTATTTTATTATTTTTTTTACTTTCCCATACCTTCGTTATAGGGACGTATTGATTTCATGAAATTTATTGCAGTATTTGCATATCGGTTAAAGCTGTGTCGTTTTTTGTTGTGCCAATAAAGCCAAATTTGTAGGCAGTAATACCAGGTACGCATACCTACCTACGTCTTTCAAAATTAAGTCATGAATTTTTCCTACAACCCTCCAAGAAAGTGTCCATATCCATTTAATGTGTGTTAGAAAAATAAAAGTCGAAGCACTATTGGCATCGCGATTGGCCGGAGCGTTGTACAGGTGTCTGATAAGTTGCTAGCGATTTGCCGTAGAGCTTTAGAGGTATCTGGCAAGTTACTCGCGATTGACCGCGCTAAGCGTGTGTCACGAAAATTCAAATGTCAAATGTATACTTTATTGACAACAGTTTGAGCAATTCAATTTAAAAATATAGATATTGGCTTTAGTAGCGATGATTTTATCGAATCTACCCCATCGAGTGGCGTCAAAGCAGCAAAAAACAGTTCGTTAAAACTATGACCCAAAAAGTCGCAACAAAGGTACGAAATTGTTTTTTTTTGGGTCGTGGGAAAATATTGTACATAACTCGTTAGAAAGTGACAAGCACACGGTTTTAGTTGAGAAAATATCAATACAAAAATAATAAGATTGGAATACTCAGTGTTGGGTAACCAAGAATTTTCTGCGAGAAAATTACTCAAACTATAGTTCTCGTGAAAAACTTCTCAATTTAAAATCAGCTGTATTAAATGTAAAGATATAAAATACAAGTAGGCAGCACTGCGTTTTCCTTTCAAAATCATTTTTCACTTGCGCATTTTTTACGTTTTGTCTTACTAAAAATTTACTGTACAAAAAAGAAATAAAAGAAATATAATACATCTCTCTGGCAATTCTTGATATAACCGAGAAACAAAAAAAAAGAAACGAAAAAAAAAGAGAATTTTTTGGGGTGACTAGTCCGAAACTTCCCCAGCGCCTATTCTTTGGAGAAGAGGCCGTAAAACTGTTCGTGACAATTCAGGAAGAGAGAATTCAACTGCAACAGGAGTTTTTTAATTTCTGCTGACGTGTTGCTAGTTTTCTCCAGTATTTCTAAGAAATCTATTTGGCGATTTGCATTGATCAAAGCTTCAACATGTTTAATGACAACAGAAATGACTCCTCTTCTTGGATTGTCATAAACAGTCTCACGGCCATTTTTCAAACAGTTAGATCATTAAAATATTAACTACTCTTTGGGTGCACTTTCGCGATACTGTGAGCTGATTCTCCCTAAAATTTCAGCCGGTTTAACGCCATCATTAACGAGCAATTGATTGAATATGTTTTTTAAAGGAATATTTAACATTTACGTCGGCAATTTTCAATAACAAGTGAATGGTTTCAACGACAACGGTTATGTATTGCTTCCTTTTTAAAAATAGAGCGCGTTCACGTTTACGTAACAAATAATTGCACTAAATTCACAATAAATTTTAGTTTTGGTGTAAACTACCCTGGTACAAAGCTTCCTTCTCTTAAAAATTGAGTACGAAGTAATGCAGTTTTTCTTGTTGTGCTAAAGATAATCACGACTTTTAAAAGACTTGTTTCTTCTTTTGAAAGAGTTGCCAATTATTTTAATTCTTAATCATAGTTTTTTACTTTTATAATTCACAAAAATATTTTTTTGGGTCTGTTTTGAAGCATTACCACCAAAAGTTACCAAAACAAAAATTTTTACATGTTAAATGTTTTCACTCGTTTTTGTTAATTGTATTATAAAGGGCATCCTAAAACTTATGCCAAATGAAAATGTTATTGCGTATAAGTGAAATATAAAAAACTCGTTCTCGTTCATTTCAAAATCCCTGAAGATGATAACCATAGCTATTAGTAAAGTTGTCGCCAAACCCTCCCATCTATATGTAAAGGTAAGGCATGTTGCAGCCAGTCGTTGGTCCTTTTTCCTGGAGATTCAATTTTTCTTAATAGGCAAGCCGGTAGTTTTCCAAAGATTTCAATGTTTCCAATTTTGTTCAAGCGTTGGTTCCATCTATGAAGGTGCAATTTAAGGGTTGCGCCTATCTTTCTCCTAGGGAAGTCGCTTTAAGCAGCACGCCGCTGCAGAACCGTGGGGGCGCCACTGAATTAGAGGTTTCCGGCGTCGTACGAGCGTCGCATTCTTATCAGCCAATTAGGCGCTGCAACTTCTCCGACGCTTACTTTACAATATTTCGCTTGAAATTAGCGCCGGGACGTTCTCGCGTCCTCGTCCTACTTCATACCGGTTGCGCGCGGATGTTAGCGGTTTGTTGAAATCGTCGCGTTTTCTCTTTTTCTGCTGCACTCGAGAGTTTTATGAAAGTCTTTTACTACATGTTGTAGAAATTGTCTGTTTCCGGGTCGTGCTAGGTTAATTTTGTCTGCCTGACGCGAATATTGCGCTTTATGGTTTAATTTCTTAGCGTTTATGAACCCTTTGAGACTTTGAATTGATTATTTAGGATTATGAACACTTTAACATGCTGTTAATTTTATACTGTTTAAGTTTGAAGAAAAAAGAATAATACATTTTAACATTTTTCTCAGAAATATCATATTCGAGCGTAGTCATTTTTGCATAGCGTAGAGCATAGAGTATATAGAATTAAAAACTTCATCTGAACTTTTTCATACTTTAAGAGTCCTTAATTTTCATATTTTGTAACTTTTTTTCTGTCAACAATCTAACTCCAACAGCCTGCCGACCTCGATAAGTCTGTGAGAACACATGTGTAGTTCAAAGCCAGCAATCCCCCCCCCCCCACCCGTCGCGAATAACAAATACCGATCACGTTTCATAAAAATCAATAGCCAAAAATAGGGAGGAAAGAGAGGATATACCCCCTAAATATTGCCCCATCTCAAAATTAAGTTTAGAATTTAGTGCTACTGTCAGTGATGAGTAATTTATAGCTATGCGAATTTTCTATCTTCTACAATTAATTTTAAAAACTCATAAAAAGGGTCACCGAAAAAATAAGGGATTAATAAACTTTCAAATTGTAGCTCATCCCTGGATCCCAAAACCCAAAAAATTTAAAGAAATGTCTAAAACCAGTTTTGTAATATTTTGTGTGTAAATTTCCAAAATTGTGTAAATTTTCCGTTTTGATATTTTCTATGGTTTACAAAACACATAACATAAATTTGACAACAAATTTCTCACATCGAATTCTGTCCATTTAATTGTAATTTTTTTCAATAAAAACATTTATTAAATACTTTTTTTTTAAAATAGGGTTCTTTATACCAAAATGCACAAAAAAGATGCACTTGTTAAGAGTCCTTAAATTGAACGGCTTTCAAAATAATTTAATTCTTGTAAAAAAAAAACAGTTACCATGAAGATCTGAGTGTTTTGAAGATGCGCAAAGACTATATAAAAACTTCGAGGTTGGGTTCTGCACATCGAACATATAAAACAAGTTTCTAAAAGCAAAGACCTTAAAAGGCCTCCTTATGAAGGTACAGCCTTAGGTAAGAAACAACTTGGGAATGTTCCCTTTTCCGAAAACTGAACGTTTGTAAGGAAGCGTTCCCGACTCACGTTCATAGCTCCTTTTTTTTATACCTTTGATGCATAGAAGTGCGTTTACCACAACTTTCATTTTCGTAATTTTAGTTTGTTTTGCTCCAACGACGGGAGAAATCCCTAGTTGTACTTAAACCGAATAATTCTCTAAATTGTATTTTAGTTCAAGGACGGGAGCAGTTTCTAGTTTTACTAAAACGATTGTGTTTTATTTAATTCATTTTGGTTGCATGACGGTAGAAATTTTAGAATCGGGCGCATTAAATTCAGTAATTACAAAGCCTTGCTCCATATTTGTATGTTTTTCTATAATTGCGTCATACCGACTTTAAAATATTACTTTTGACACCGAGACTATAAGACTCGAAGCACACCAATAAAGCCAAGCGCCAGAAATAACTGATAGTTTGTTCAAAGTTTGTTCTAAAATTAATCAAGCACGCTGAAATACCATAAACTCCTTTTAAAGTGGAGTTATAAATTATTTTTCCCAAGACAACTTCACAATTGCTTTTCCTCGAAAAAACGTTTTCATAAAACGACCTCAACCTAATTAATTGATCAACTAGAAGTTGCATCTAATTTATTTCCTTATAGGAAATTCCAACGAACAACGGGTCACCAATCACAAAACCAAATTTAGCAAACTGAGAGCAAAAACACCAAAGACGTCAAAATTTCTAATATATCATATCAGTCTGTAATTTAACTTCGTTTACAGAGAATTTGCCAGTTCCCTGTATAAATAAATTTATGAATGACAGCTGCATATCACCGCGATTCAACCGAGTTTGCAGAGATCTGTAAAGTGCCGGTTGCAAACGAGAGTTCTGCTTGGTTAAATTTATGCCAGATCTATTAAGGATACTCTGCACATTAACATTATGGCGCTTAGGGTTACTATGATACTTTAA
The DNA here is from genome assembly GCA_958336395.1 of Ctenicera cuprea. Classification (NCBI taxonomy): domain Eukaryota; kingdom Metazoa; phylum Arthropoda; class Insecta; order Coleoptera; family Elateridae; genus Ctenicera; species Ctenicera cuprea. Next base: position 10,927,780 of record OY284495.1, on the reverse strand, counting down.
TGTATGTCTGGCATTTTATTTTTACATATAGTCCGAAATGTGAGTTCAAACCTCTAAAATTCCGTCCGGTAGCTTTTTAGGTTACGACTTTTTAGTATTACACATACGCGTGCTCGCTCAATTCCAACACACAATGTTTTGAAGTTTTTTGAGGCCTAGAAAAGATATTTCTTCAAAAAGTTTAATTTTTTTACGACCACAAAATGCAAAGCAAAATATTCATAATACTATAATAAATTTGAATTAATTACAGCATTATTAAAAGTGACATATTCACTTCACTCCAACTAGATGAGAAACACGAAAGTCTGTTCGAATTACAACCCAAATTGCTTTAGGCAAATTTACGTTGTTTGAATGTCACAATAAAATATTTAGTGTTTGCATTCATTTAACAAGAGCGGTCGTAGCTCAGTGGTAGGCGCGCGGGCTACCAATGCAGCGGATCCGGGTTCGGTCCCCGGCCCGGTCGTTCTTCCTGGCAGGGCAACGGAAAACCAGCGAGGTGGGTTTTCCCCCAGGAAAACCTCTCTGGAGAAGAAGTGCATGCACTTCCTGTGGTTCGGAGCCCATGGTAAACTGTAGGTCCCCTATGTCTGTCTGTGCAAAATATCTATTTCCGGCCCGGTCGTTCTTCCACGCACGGCAACGGGAAATCAGCGAGGTGAATTTTTCCCCAGGACAACCTCGTTGGAGAAAAAGTGCATGCACTTCCTGTGATTCGGAGCCCACGTTAAACTGTAGGTCCCCTATGTCTGTCTGTGCAAATTATCTATCGCTGCGCACCAAACAGACATAGGAGAGAGGTAGCCAACGCCCTGAATAGAGTATGACACTATAAGAAGAAGATTCATTTAACAATTTTGAGCAAGTTATGAAATAACAAAAAACAATTGTTAATTAAAGCGTGGAGTAATTTTAATCAAATTTATTAGAAAACCTAATTAAATTAAGGGTTCTTAAATTGACGGTTATAAATCAATTTGTAATCATTCAATTCCAATTAAAATTAAAACAAAACAATTCGAGCATTAAAATTATCAGCGCGCTTATAAATTATTATGTGAATTATAAAATACAACTGATACGAGCTGTCAGTACAAAACAAGAGAGATATTGTTATTGAATGACCGTTTTATCTTCATTTCATAAACAAAGCATGCTTTTCAGGTATTTTAGAATCAATTAGTGAAGTAGCGCGCAATGAAACTGTAATTATTACAGGAACGGAACAACTGAAATACAAAACCATTTTTTACCTGATTAAAATACAATGCGGTGGCAAAAATATTCCACGCCCAGTTGAACCGGCACGAAAAATAAACAAATGCGATTGAATTGTAATGCAAAAATTCGCAACTGTTTGTTGCGGCTGTAAAAATTCACCGAGGTGCATGAAAAGCATCACACACCATTCGAAACAATCATGACATCCCTAATTTTATTCTCCCTGCTAGTGCACATACACACACTCGTATAATACCGCTCAATCTCATTTTCACTGTTTGAGCGTGTGTGTTGCAATTTATTTTGCACCTCCATACTTCGTTTGCCCCCAATAATCAACATCGAAGTTCTGAATTTGATTAGGACGCGCAGTTTCTGCCTGGAATATGAATTTTGCTATACAATATCGGATTTGCTTCCAAACCTAGTCACCTTTCATGAAACGTACCAGATGTTGGTTTAATAAAAGGTATGGAAACGTCTTTACTGCTTATACTAATTGTACAAAAAATGGCCGAATAAAATCAATTTGGTCATAAATTTTTTTGCTCTCAAAACTTCCACTTACCATCATCTTTTTTTTAATTACAATCTTATACTGTTATTATTTTATTATAATACGGACCTGCGCCGGTAGCCCAGTAGTATGGACATTTGCCTTGATTCAATTAATCGGATTCGATTCCCGAAACTGGCAAAATAAATATATTTGCAATATTACAGAAAAAATGTTAAATTGTTGGTCCTGTTCGATGCCTCATTTGTAGAAAGCAGAATTTAGGCAGACTTTGCCCCCATCATGGCCTACTCTCTGACATCCAACGATAAACAAATTTATATACTAATTCTATATCCCTTCCACTTGTGTTAACTTTTGGGACGACCGACCCCCGCTACTACAAGCCGCGTCCATTCGACAAGGCTCTTATTCGTATGTACTGTTGTAAAGCGGGTCAGTACAGTTTTCGGTGCAAATAATAAAATTATTTAAACATAATCTGCTAATAGCTGTCATTACGAAAATTCTGAAAAAAATTGAGGCCGCGAGGCGCATACACCGGCGAGCACGTATTTATCTTCTACTGATTAATAGGGCCTATTTCTTTTAATTAATACAAAGAAATGCTTCAAACTTTGGGCTCCTTTTAATTTCGGACACAAATGCATTTTTACGCATTCACGTTTACTTTTATTAAGTTGTGCTGTATGGGACGCTAATATTTAATCAGTAATAAAATTTATAAACATATTTAGTCATGAACTTATCAAAAACTATTTATTTATGAGAAGGTCAAAGATGGACGCTTTTGTTACACTTGCGATGCAGTTTGCTATTTGATATTATGCTCGATTAGAATGATGTCATATAAACACGTACGCAATTTAGGTGGCAAAATAAATCGCCGACATGTTTAAATAATATTAAACAACCGACCCACTTCATTCTAGTTTGCGGGTTCCGCTAGTATAATTTATAAATGTAGAAACTTGGAAAAATATTTACCCACTTACGGGAATTTAAGAAAAACACACGTCATTCCAAGAACTAAAAAAAATTCCACGTCGATGTTTATTTACAGCTTAACAATGCTAATGCTATTAGGTTCTTAAAAAATTATGAAATACCCTATCGTCATGAAATTGTTTATAGCAATAAATCTAAAGACTTTAAGTCGGACGATAGAGAGGGCCATTTAACTTGCTCCTTTAGTATGTTTTCTTTTAACTTACCGTAAGCAACAGATAACTTGACCTAATTCTTTTTTAATCGGATATACCTTTTTTAAAACAGTAATTTTGATCAATAAATAGTGTTCAAGTCGAACGATAGAGTCATTTGACTTGTCCCTTTAGAGGAAATCATCTTCAGCCTAACCTAATTTATAGATACTTCGGCTTATTTCTATTTAATGTGATATTCTTTTTTTAAATTACTTTATTAGTTTTGATGTATTCTACTCAATAAATAGTTTAGATGATAAAATATAGAGGGTTTAGGTAGGACGATAGAAAGGGCCCTTTGGCTTGTACTTTTGGTTCGGTGCATCTTTGTTTAATCTAATCCGTAAATGGCCTATCTCTATTGTATTAGTTTAAAATCTGTCTTCTAAATTAGTTTGTTGATTTTGATAGATTTGCTCATTAAATTGTTCATAGGAAAAAATCAATATAACAAAATTATTGCTGAATAAATGTAATCAATATTAAATAAATAATTAAATATTATATAAATTATTTAACGTAGAACTGTAAAGGGATAATGTCGATAATTCAGCGTAAGAATAATAGTTAAATTGCACCATCTAATATATGAAGCAATATGTAACTAAAACCTACACAATTAAATATATCTGTTTTTTCCTAAACAGAGAAATATTAATAAAACATAAAAATGTATTTCAACACTCAGTTAAACTGATTAACATCAACACTTGTTTAAACACTACAATATATTTGATATGAGCTTATAAAATAACATATTTTGGCTTAGGACTTGTATAATACGTTAGATAAATATCAAGTCGTTTGCAAGTCTTGTAACTGCCCAAAGAAAAAATGTCTCAAACATTAAAATAAATATAAATTACAATTTTTGACTAAATTACTGAATTGTTTCGATAAAAGCTTTGTCTTGATATGGAAATAAACTGTAATTTTTAGATGCAATGACAAACTAACTGTACGGTGTAAATTATGTCAGTACCCTAACATGTAAACGTTGCAAATCATTGCAATTTTCAAACAATGTTAAGCGTACGTGTAGAACAAAATTAATTCATACAACATAGACTTTGTTTTCAATTTCAAAGTGCTTGAAGTTAATTAACACAGAAGTGAATAATGGTGATTCCTATTATGCAAATCGTAGGTACACACATTAATTAAATAAATTAGAAGTTTTGGAAAAACCACACTAAAACTTTAAAAGCTTACAAACCAAAGAAAACCAAAATAATAAAAGATGTACAACGGGTCACCTAACTACCAGGATTAATATTAAGCTAAAAATTGAACCGTAACACTTACTCAAGAGATTAAGTCAGGAGACAGTGGAGGGGGCATTTGACTTGTCCCTTTGTTCTGTTTCATTTAAGTTTACCTTAATCCATAGACGATCAGGTCTATTTGTTTTTAATTTAATATTCTTCTTTTAAATCACTTGAGTACAATTTAAACAACTTACACAGAAATAATCTAAGTGCTTTAATTCAGCCGATTGAAAAGACCGTTTAAATAAAATTGCCTTCTTTGTTCACAAAATACGTAGCCAATACTCCCGTATATGTATATCTTTTCTAATGTCTAAAATCTTATTATTCTGATCGATTTTGCTTCTCAAAAGGCTCATAGGAAAAGAAGGTATTCAAGTCAGACGATCGAGAGGGCGCTTTCAGATTCATCTTAGCTTAACCTAATCCAAAGATAATCTGTCCTGAACCATTCCTAAAGTAATATTCTTGTACTTTTAAGTAAGTCGACTCGCTTTGATAGATCTTACGCTTTAAAATATCTCATGGAAAAAATTAAGGGTTTAAGTCGGGAGATGTAGAAGAATTATTCGTGTTTGCTTGATTCATAAAATACGTACATATTGCACAGCAATATTTCTTATCTATTGGAATAATTTGTTGTGTAATAATTCTTGTTTTGATAGATTTTGCTCTGTAAATAAGTCAAGTAAAAAAAAGGTATTAGTCGCGTGAAAGGGGTAATTGATTGTCCAATTGGTCCGGCTCATTTTAACTTAACCTAATCCATAGATATTCTAGACTATTGTTTTCCTAATATGATAGTTTTCTTGATTTAAATTAGTTGGTAAATTGCGCACTTCAAATAGCTACTAGGCTAGGGTTTAAATCGGGTGATCAAAAAGGCCGTTTGACTTATTCTGTTAATCTATAAAACGGTTTTATTGTTTTTCATTCCCTTACGTCCCAGAATAAAACGTGAAATACTTAAAAAAATTAATACAAATATAATCGTCGTATTAAAAATACACTTTTCAAAATTAAATAAGCTTTTCTGAAAATTTAAAAATAACTATATATCCATTAAATTGGCTACACAAACATTTCGATAGCTTTTATTTTTCGTCGTAGGAATTAGAATTTAGGTAGACTATTGCATGAAACAAAATCAAATCATACGTGCGGTGGGAAGGGTTATGAGGTAGAGCATTCACTTACCAATTATCGAAGCACTGCCACTCGTTCAATTCCCATAAAATTTTTTGTTTTAATTTTTTTTTCGTAATTTATGTTTTGCAACAGTTTAAAAAAAATCAAATGACTCAAATATGGTAATGCCCAATGAACACGTTGAATTTTTTCGGTTATTAAAAAATTACGCTCTAATTATTTTAAATGCAAGTAAAATGTCGTAAGAAAAACAATTGTAAATAAAGAACTTCGTGGAATTAAACCCGGAATCCTTGCACATTAGTGGGCGCTCAAAATCACTGCCACCACACACTTGATTTTTTCTTATTTCATATATATTAAGACCAGCATGTAATGTGATACAATTCTGTATACGCACTACTTTGATTCTAACCGAATCACAACATGGTTAAAAATATTATAGCAAATACTCTGTGGTACATACATCCTGTATGTATATTACAGCAAATAATTAGATCATAATTTTTTTTGGCAAAACATCCAATATGTGTCAAGTTTAGATTTTTTAAAGCTTTTTTGCTATAATGAGAAACAAAAAAAAACTCAACAACTTTCGAAATATTAAAATTGGTTTAATTTATGCTTACTGATTTCAGGTAAAAGCAGCCTTTATTATTATCATGTATCGTAGGTTTTTTTCTTATTAAAAAAAACTTAATTTAGACAGAAAAACTTAGGAGTAGGGGAATAAAAATATCCATTTAATAAACGAGAAAATTTCGACATTTTCAATAAAGTACCTACAAATTAAGTTCGTAATTATTATTTTTTATGCATAATATGCTCATAGCTAAAAAAGGTATTATTATTAGATTTTTTCATCGCATATAAATCTGCCTTTTGAATCTACAATAACATAAAATTCGGAAGTAAGAAAATCGGAAAATTACGACAGATTTTCTCGGCAATGGAAGTGACAAGTGCTTAAACGTTTTAATGAATGTCTCGTGTTTAATTAGTTTAAAAATTGTAGCGAGAAGCACAAGTTTCGCGATAAAAACATAAAGTTAGTCCATTTTACGCAAAGCTAAGTGTATAAAGGCACGCTTCATAATCTGGAACGAAACAAATCTCCAGAGCAAATATATCCAAGAACAATATTCTTTTTCTCCGTCAATTTAAATAGCTCGGGGTAATAAAGAATCCAAATTAAGCTATAAATATTTTCTGCGTCGAAATTTTGCCCAATAAATCTGAAGAGAAAAAGAGAGACAAAGAGAGAAAGAAAAAAAAAAGAGTTCGAAGCTCGTTATTCCCCTTCCAAATTCAAAATAAGTTAATTATATTACACGATTTAATTGAATATATAAGATGTTTGCCGAGAGCGATAAGTCTGTTTGTTATCCTCTCCCCGTTTCAGCTGAAAATTGGGAAAAGGTACGTCAAATTTATAAAACAAACTCTAATAACCGGTCACAGTTTTTCTCTTAATCTCTTCGGGCGAAAATTTACTTAGTAAAGAAAACTTTGGCGGGTTCATCACCCCCGACGCCGACGTCGCTTTAAAATTCGCCCCATTTTATTTCGTGTGAAATTCCGGAACAAGGATCGAAGGGGCGATAAATTATACTTTGGTTTTGAAGTTGGGCGACACTCGGAATTGCAGGTTCTTCATGCCGGTTTAACTTGGTTGCGCGAATATGATGTATGACCCTCCCGAGTCCTAACGAAATTACTGTCATAATAATGGAAAGGATTGCTGCTAACGTGTTTTAGCAATGTTTTTGTCGCAACGGGGTAACCGCTAGCCAACTTTAGGGGCGTGCACGTTCCCCCATATTAGATTATCATCCCTGCTGGTCATGAAGCTATTAATTATGTAATACGGTTTCTTCGTTTCCTATTTTTGCACGAGAATGAGAAAAATACAGAAAAATGTGTGAAATTTTTTTAAAAGTTATTCTCCTTGCATTAGAGAGTGTTTACAAAATTTTTTTTATTATAATTTAGTTCAATAAAATTCTCTCAGATGATGGATAGCCTAATAGTTTACGAAACACTTTGCAAAATCTAAAAATTGTGAATCAACACAGAGATTCTTAGGCTAAATGTGAAGTGTTGTTTAGTTAGAAAAAAAAAATAAATTTAAATTTTAATATAGATACTTATCTAAAAGTTTTAGACAATTGCAAAAAAAATAATTTAAGATTTTGTCTCTACTTTCGTTTTTCTCAATAATAGCAATTATACAGGGTTGAGCAAAAGTACGGAACAATGCAAATATCTTTAATACGGCAACCGCGAACTTGTACATTTTTTTATACATTAGCATTTTTTATATATTAGCGGTTTAAAAAGACTTCCGGTTTAGCCGTAAATGATATCAACTTTTTTATTTTAAATGGAACAACCCAGCATATTTATTGATATATCGATAGAACTCTTTTTTGCGAGTTCAGTGATATAAGATCTCATGCCCTTATATTCAATAATTCCAGAGATATTGAACAATAATGTTTCGTAATTGTTATCTAGCAGCTCATGAAAACAAAAGAATGTGAGAAGCCTAAACAGTTTTGTAAAGTTGTCAAATATGCTTGGTTCGTGTGGTGTTGTTTTGATGTTTGATAGATTGAGCAGTGTGGTTGCAGTAATCAATTAAGTAACCAAAATAAATTAAAACTGCTGAATTTAACATTAGAAATGGTTCAATTAACAGAAAGAGAAGAATTCAAATTTTAATTATGGTTGGTTTTGGTGAGCGTCGTAGAACTCAGCAAGAAGTTTGTACTTTATTTAACAATTTGCAATCTTTCTGTTAATTAAATCATTTCTGATGTTAAATTCAGCAGTTTCAATTAATTTTGGTTAATTAATTGATAACTGCAACCACACTGCTCAATCTATCAAACATCAAAACAACACAACACGAACCAAGCATATTTGACAACTTTACATAACTGTTTAAGCTTTTCACATTCTTTTGTTTTCATAAGCGGCTAGATAACAATTACGAAACATTATTGTTCAGTATTTCTAAAATTATTGAAAATAAAGACATAAAACCTTATATCACTAAACTCGCAAAAAGGAGTTCTATCGATATATCGAAAAATATACAGGGTGTTCTGTTTAAAATAAAAAAGTTGATATCATTTCCGTTTGAAGTCTTTTAAAACTTTCATTGTATCCGCCGTATATCGGAACCTTTATGTAGAAAATTTTGTGAAAAACGCGGTTGCTGTATTAAAGATATTTGCATTATTCCGTACTTTTGCGCAACCCTGTATATAGATAATTGCACTCACTTAGCAGTATACCAATCACAACGCTCGAGTTTGGAGCTTTCCACCAATATTATTAAATTAACGCTTTAATACTTATTACGCTGCCATTGTAATTTATTTATAACTGCTGTCATAATTTTTTTAATAAACTGTAAAATGTACGAAAGTTTGTTGCAAAAATCCACAAAATATTTCTCTTGTATAAATTTTTCCCAAATAATTAGAACTACGTTAAATTAAACATTCATGCTTGTTACTTTTAATATAACGCTCTGGTGCTTCGCACTCGGGCACTTTTCATCGCAACAAGTATTCGTGTTGAACCTAGTCAAAAATAATCACTTGGGATATTAATAGAGACAATTTCTGCAAGGTGGGTTTTCATGATTTTTAAGAGTAGACGAGAAAATGACATTAAACCGAGATGAGGAAAATTCGTAGATTTTTATGATACAGAAATTTATAGAATTTTTTTATTTATTAATAACTGTGTCATTCCTATTAATGTTTTTTTGTAAGAATTATAAGATATTTTTTATAAAAAACAAAACCTTTTAATTACAATAAAATTACAAATGGAAATGTGTACCCTTTGGCGGCGGTGATTAAACGTAGGTCGACAATAAATAAACTTTACAATAAGTGATTATTTTTGGATAATAGAAAGTACATAAAACATCCAATTTATTTTTTTTAAAGGTTAACATAAGCTAATCAATAAAAACAAATTTTTAGGCTAGTAATGATTTGAACTTCCAGATCTAAACAAAAAGTGGCAGCAATTTTTTAAGGCGGAAAAAAAGCCCTGTTTGTAGTATAAAACAGAAAAAATTGAGAGTTTCAGGACTGTCCCATTTTTGTAAAATTTTGATATTTTAGTAACTGAATAAATATTGTTATATACAGGGTGTGTATAAATTGGCGAAAGAACTATACGTGGCGATGTTGGTCATAAAATTCGAAAATCTTAATACCAAAATGTTGGACAATGCTTCCTCTGTACTCAGGAACCATTTTAAAGGAACGTACATTTGACAACATGGGATCCACACACCACAGGTGTTTTGTTATAATGCACAGTAACTAAGGATGTCCGTTACATCGCAATACTCCGTGAATGTTGGAACAAAGTTAAGGTAATTGTTCGAACTGAAAACCGTCGAAAAGCAAGGATAATAGAAAAAGCAAGTCCAATTACAAATTTTGACACTTATCAAACTTTGACGTTATCAAGACAGAAGTAATTTAGAGTCGCATCACTCTTGAATAATTATTGTTTTACAATGCTGCCATATGTATTTTTTACAATAATAAGTTTACGAAGAAATGTTTAAAACACGCTTTTGGGACTGAACAAAGACATCTATGAAAAAATATTTATTACAATTCTTATTTCTTTTAATTTGTAGCTCGTTCTGTCAACAGATAATGAATTAAAACACTCATTAAAAGACTTCATTTTCAAACTTTGAAGATCCCATGCATACCCAGGAAGCATGGTACAATATTTTGGTATTAAGATTTTCGACTCAGAATTTTATGACCAACTACGCCACGTGTAGTTCTTTCACCAATTTATACACACCCTGTATATTGACATTTTGTAATAGTATAACAAATTTTCTGCATTTTTTGAGCTTTTTGACTTCAAAAATTATATTTTTTACTTTCCCATACTTCTACTGAAATAAGGAAAGTTATGGTTTCAGGCATATTTTCGAATTTCTGATTTTAACAAAAATACGCGTTTTGGGATCAAAGCAACCCAAAAAGGTGGTTTTTAAAAAATGTTTCTATATGGGTGGGTGGGCGGGTGGCTGCGTTTGTTCTCTTATATCTCTGAAACGCCTTGCCCGATTTTTATAAGAATTAGCGTGTAGAAGTTTTTTAGTTGCAGGTAGTTATTTGTGAAATCGTTAACCAGAAACTAAAATTTGACCGTTTCTTTTGGTATAAATTTAATAAGTATAATTAAGTGATGTAATAATATTTTTGAAAATATGAAAATCGTAAATATACTAGCGGCTCAAAATAGTGAACATTTTCAAAAAATTATTCCTCAAAAACTGCCCACAGCAATTTCTTAATTTTTTAAGCAGATAGAGCTTGCAATTAACTACAAATTTGTTTTTTATTAATCTTCCAAATTTAACTCTGACGCCCTCCAAAAATTTCTTCAAAATTTTGAAATTGACGCGTTTTCCGGAAGTTACGTGGTTTTAACTACGTCTATCAATTAGCTCTAATAAAAAATACTTTTTATTTTTTGCAATTTTGGATAACAATAAATAAAGTTGTTATAACCATTTTTGTCTTTTGCCTTTATGTAGGCGGTACGCGCGCTGACTACGTCACCAACGCCTTGAAACTAAAGACTACTACTAGATGTAAATTTCAATTAAAGTATGGGAAGGTACCAGCGACATGTTTCGCCCTTTTATGCTGTTTCTTGCTCGTTTTTAATATTTCTAATTCAGACAGCTGCCAAATTTTATGTATTTTATGTTCATTCAATTTTTTTTTCTGAAGATATGTCATATGTATATACTACTAAAGGAAGATTAATTGTCAGGTATTTCAAGCTTTCCTCTAAGATTTTTATTATTCAAAAATTTTAATTTTCTTTTGCTTTTTTTTTATCGAAAAATTAAAGTACTTGTTTGAGTGCTTTGATTTTTAGTTCTCAAAACTTTAAGGTATATAATTTTTTTTTGTAATTTTGACGGAAATACACGTTTTAGACTACTAGTCCAAAAATAAACGGTTTTTGCCACATCTCTGCCTGTATGTATGTGTGTGACGCAATGAAATCTCAGGAACGACTCGAGCTGTATTTAATAAAATTTAGAAAATTTACCTTTAACAAAATGGAATAAAAAGTTTGTAAAAGTAATCCATCCGAACCTGGAAACGGAAGTTTGACATTTGTAGCATCTGTTACAAGACGTAATTTTGTGAATGTAAGGGCATGTTTCGACAGAAAACGCCAAGCTGATTTTTGTAACTGTAAACCTTTTAAATCTTTAATTTAAAGCTTGTTTACTCGACATAAATGTTTACATATCGACATAAAATGTTTTATCGTAGTAGCTCTAGGCGAATATAATGTTATGACATGAAGTTATTATATAAAGTCTTTTAGAAATCATAAAAACTACCAAAGTTAAACTTTGTAAAGGGTTTGTAGAGTAGGTTTTTTTAGAGGCAAATTATTTTATTTTATTTTACTTAGTGATGAGCATAATTGGATGATTTCCATAATCGAATGATTGCCGTTCGAAAAATTTAATGATCGAATAATTCATTCAAAAAAAATCATTCTGATATTTTCTGTCCGGTAAAAAGTTCTCATCGTCCTTTCTCGAGCCGCTCGATAAAACAGCGTAAACCTTCAGCTTTGAATAGTATTTTTTTTGCTTTTATAACATTGCATCACTGTTTTTTGTATAGTATTTCTATGAACTGCAAAAGTGTACAAATTTTTCTGTTTTATAAATTTTTTTTGTTAATCAGACTTATCTTGTTGTGCTTGTGCATTGTATTATCTATGGCTATTTATCTATCTTTTCAAAAATTTATAAAAAAACTAGTGTTACCCCAGCGTACAATGCACTGACAGACTGAGCGTTGACTGAGCCGGCTAAATGCTAAGTCACGTGATGCATTAGTTCCATGAGAAGAGCGGCGTGGGTGTAGATGTCGCCTCAAGTAAAGCGCGTTTAGCAGACTTTCATATATGAATTAAAATAATTATTATTGAAAAATCGACGTAGAATAAAAATATAAAAATGTTTCATGTTCCATTTGAAAATAGAGACCTTTCATTGAAAAAAAAATGGTCCAAATTGGTGAAGCGGTAGCCGCTTGAGGAACCGGAGAAAAATACCCTTTGAGCTTTTATATATGTATGGATTTGAAAATCTAATTTTTCGAATATTTAGTTTTTTAAAAAATTCACAAAATGACGATTTTTTCAAAATTTTCTACATATTTCAAAAACTAAAAATGTTTTGATTTAAACTATTTTCATAATTTTGAAAACAAAATTTCCTAATATTTTCAAAATTTTTGTTTTGAAAATTTTAAGTTCCTTTAATTATCAAAATTTACAAAATTTTTAAAATATTTCCAAATAAAATTTTTTCAAATATTTTTTAAAAAGGAAACATATTTAAACTTTACTGAAAATATCCGGCATGAAATCCAAATTTTAAAAATTTACAAAATTTAAAAAAATCATAGTAATCAAAACTTTTCACATATTTTTTTTCATAAATTATTGAATTTAAAAAAACCGTTTTTTTTTAGAGAATTATAATATTTATAAAATATCCATAAAATTGTCAAAATTTATTAAAGATTTCAATAATTGCAAGGAAGGTCGCGTGGCGGTTGCCCGACAGCTTTTTATTTTTTCCAACATTAGCATTGTATGAGTTTATGTAAAATTTATGCTATCTGCTCCGTAGGAACGAAAGAACGAAAATCTCCTTAGTCTTATAGACCTAACAATTTTTGAATTTTAATCTTATCTAATCTAAATCCGGAGCCTTTTCCTCTGACTTAACATTTAGTGGTGGTAGACTGTGCCACCAAAACGAACAAATTTAGACGCTGATTACAGAAAGCACAAAATTTCTTGCGCAATAGCCCGATTATGTTGTACCATAGAAACAGGATTCTATGGTGTACAGTATTTAGCATTGCTGAGAAAAACGCGGAGAACGCAGCAGCGCTTTTAGACCACAACTTTATGCTGACGTCATTTAAAACACAAACACAGAGGTAAAAGCAGACAGCTTCCGACTGTTTATTGAAAAAACTGAAATCCAAGCGGCATTAGATTTCAACAGCTTGCGACGAGTTGGTGTTAAAGATACGAAGCAGCGCGCGGTTATTTTAATACAATAATCATATTTCACTAATAACAAGAACATCTATTTTATTATCGAAGATTTATTGCATTACACAATATTTTGTAACACATAAGAACGCTAAATATTCTCAAGGTTGCAGTCCAAGATTGCACGTCGACTGCCGCATGAGATGAGAATGCGGCCACACTTATCATATGCGACCAAAAAAAAAAAAAGCTTTTGCTAATTGAAGTCGTTTACAGTTTATGGTGAAAACGTCCCTGAAATAAGTCCCAGAGCAAATTCGCTGTGAAAAACACCCGTTAACAAACATCGTCCAAACGGCTCCGGTAAAGACATGCTCCAGTAAAAACATTTCCAGGAACAAACAAGTCCGGGAAAATATTTTTCCGGAGAAAGTTGATTGATTTTTATGAACCAGGGCGGATTTCATTTAGGAAATATATGCAAATGTCTAGCAAGATTGTTTTAATGCGTATTTATTAGTTCCAAAAACAGTTTGAAATTGTCGTTAGGGTTTGGAAATGAGGAACGGTGCTAAGTTTAACGGGTTAATGATCTTCTTACCAATTTTTTTAAAGGAATTGTTTCTGGGGTTATGATAGGAGTTTCTTAGGGAACGTTTTTCCTGGAAATTTTAGGGGATTGTTCCTTTCTTAAACATTTTTCCGGATTTTTTGTTCGAAGTTTGTTTTTCTAAGAGCTTTTTTTAGAAAAACAAACTATGAACAAAAAGTCGTGAAAAAAGTTTAAGAAAGGAACAATCCCCTAAAATTTACAGGAAAAACGTCCCCTAAAAAACTCCTGTCATAGCCCCAGCCACAATTCCTCAATTCGAAAATGATTTAGTGGGGGAAACATTCGGAGCGACGCGACGCGACGAGCGCCGGATGTGAAGTTACAAAAAAATTCGCGAGGTGTAACCCTCGGGTTCTGCTGTTGTTTGTGGCACATTTTATTATAACAATAGTTCCTGTTCGTATTTTCTCCAAATGTGTAACATTTGTAGTATTTTGTTAAAAAGTCACAATATATTTGAACTATGTAGGAAGCTTATATTTTACGATGTACTCAAACTATATATCAAACAAACTACATTCGAACTTCTGGAAAAGTACAAGAATTTATGTACACTTGAACTTTAAACATCAAGTGTCAGTTGTAAATGGGACAATATTTCATAATATTTAATAACACGAAACTCGAGCTAAACGTTGAACAAATTTTATCAAAGAATTTCCGAAATTTCTGCGAACATTTCTTAACATTAAGTTCTTTTCAACTTTGGGTACATTAATCGACTTTAAGTGCTCGAAAGATTTTGAGGGCGGGCGGTGCTAAATTCTAAACTCTGCCGGAAATTACTTCATGAATTGCAAAAGAAAAATACATAAGCGCCGAAAGGGGCTGAGAAAACATAAGCCAGGGAAACTGAAAACAATGTTGAAACAGCCGCAGTAATTGGTCTTGTCAAAACAACGTGAGTAAAAGTGTGTTTTATTGTAACCACATCCTTTGTCCTGAGGGATCCTGTCAAGATTCACGCAGGATAACCGTGAACGTCCTGCGGGATTCTGGATGTACACACGGAAATAGCTCAAAATACTCGAGCCGTGTGGACTTCGGAGATTTGAGAGAATATGAACTGGCGCGAGAGGTCACGCTGAAAAAATCCGTTTTCAGTGGGCGCCGATTAATCCCAAACTTGCCAAAAATTTCCTTTTACAGTCGGAAAGCTCGGCTCGTTATCGGTTTTAAACATAGAGGCGTCGAGCTTTTGCAACTCGAACAAACTTAACTGGAAAAATGTATGTCGAAATTGATTTTCGACGTGAAAAGAATCCGCGCAGAGGAAGGAAAACTTTTCTTCTGTGTCAATAGCAAGAGGCATTTGCTAGTCGCCCTCGCTGCAATAAAAACTTTTTTCCTCGAATTCGACGCCTCTTAATTGGCGCCCACTCCAACCGACCAATTAGCCTAAAGACCGAATTACAATGACGCGTTTTAATAACTTCTCTGGAAAAATGTCACCCTGCCTTCTTATTCTTTAAATGTAAAACGCGAGTTCGGTTATACCTATATATATTGCTATCAATTACCGAAATTAGGCTCAAACGCTGGTAAAGGAATAAATAAATAATAAATACGATAAACCCGAAGCAAGACCTGCATCGGCTTGCTTTGTATTATGCAGATCCTTTGAAAATACATTATGGAAGATGGAGCTTTGAGAACGTTCCTGGATGAGCGGTGGAAGACGAGATTAGGAATAAGTTTTATGAAAAAACCTGGATACGTGACAGGGATAATGTTGAACGAGTCAAACGCATACGGATTAATTGATATTTTCTAACTTTCTTTTTATTATTTTCACTACCTTATGCAGGTTCATAGATAAATAAGGCTTTAACGGTTCCTTTAGGTGAAATTAGGTATAATAAAGAAATTTCGATTATGAAACAAATTGCATACAATAATGGTTATAATACTCAACTTATTGATACATTAATTAAAGGGAAAAATTACAAATTAGTTATTCAGAAAATTTATCCAACTACTTCATCAGATAAAATGAAATACGCCTCAATTCTATATTTTTACAATAAATCATAAAAAATTGCCAAAACTATAAACAAAACAAATAAATGTAAAATAACCTTTATAACAACAAAAAACATTTTAAACACTTTGTTTAATGCTAAAGAAAAAACAGACAATTTACTAAAATCAGGCATCTACAAATTAAATTGCTCGCGCTGTAATTCGGTTTATATAGGACAAACAATTAGAAAATTTGATATTAGTTACAAGGAACACGTACGTTGTTACAAGTATAAACACCCCCATAAATCCAATTACGCTAAACACTTATTAGAACACAATCATTCAATGACATCGAATAACACTATAAAATTTTTACACTTTTGTGATGACAAACGTAAGTTGGATATACTAGAAGCATTTGAAATTTGCAAACATTTAAAATCTGCACCTTCAATGAATGAACAAATTGATCTCTTAAATTCACCGTTATTTGACGTTTTGTAATGAGAAATCAAGTCATCTGGACGCAGATATAGAAAACCAAGAGCAAGTTATGAAGATTTATTGTTCCTATAGCAACACCAACTGTTTACCTTTAATCATGTTTTAGAATAATGACGTGTAAACACGTTGAAATGCGTATAAAACTAAAATAAAAAACCTGTTGAAGTTAAAAATTGTTTTATTTACAATAAATTATTAAGTCAAATGCACAAAACTTATTTTTCATATTTCTGATTAGACCTTCTTCCTTAATTCGTATTTTTTTAAACCATAAAAAGTTTCTGACAATATTGTCCAATATTTGAATCGTTTTTGTCAGCCTGTTGTTTTACTGTCGTAGTAGTCTTATAAATATTTCCGGCTATCGACATTTTTTTTATCAGTTTACGATTTATTTAACATTATCCAATTTCTAAACAAATCCGTTGGTAATCGAGTAAAGAACAATTTTCTACCAGTCAGATTGGCAGATTTTTTATTGTATTTGACAGAACTTTTCTGATCTTACAAATTAGGCATTTCTTGGCATTTCATTAATCTTAATTTCTTTAACATTAACTAGATATCGAATAACAATTATGTTTTGGAAAAACCTCTGACTTTGCATGCTTTTCTAGGTAAACCTATGTAAAGTATGAAAAAAGCGCCGTTTGGACCAGCTAAGTGATTGAAAATTATTTAGTTATGGGCATAATGAAATGATTTTCATCATCGAATGATTGCCCTTCGAATGGTTTTAATATTCGAACGTCGATATGCGGTAAAAAGCAGTAGAAACGATCTCCGCTTGCTTCTCCAACACTCGTATGAATTAATTCTCGTTCTCGTTGCCTTTCTTTGAGCAGCTCGGCATAAACAGTATAAACCTTCGCCTTCAAATAGTATTTTTAATTTCACCACGTTTCATCGCTAATTTCGGCTCGTTTCTTAAAGTAATATTTCCATAAACCGTGAAAGTAGATACATTTTTCTGTTTTATAAAAGAATAAATTTTTTAAAAATGAAACCAGAAACAGAAACCCTACCCGAATGTTCAAACCAAACCATGCTTATCTCATTGACTTTCGTGTTTGCATCAAAACGCCCTCTGCTTGCTTCTAGAATGCTCCGACTGAATTCTTCTCCTCATCGTCTTTATTCGGGCCGCATGGCAGAAACAGGATAAACCGCCAGCTTCTTCGAAATTTGGAAAGTTTGAAATTCGAATGCGCTGCGTAACTAGGTTATCTTGTTTATTTACGTACATAAGTTAAACTTCCAACGTGACCTTTAAAACAACGCTGATTTCTTAAAGTATTTTTAATTTTATTACATTTCATCACCAATTTCGGCTTGTTTAAGTGATATTTTTATAAACCGCAAAAGTGGATACATTTTTCTGTTTTACAAAAAAAAATTTTTAAATAGTGAGATTAGGAACGAAAGCATTATCCGATTGTTCAAAAACATTCTTATCTCGTCGCGGCGCCGTAATTAAGCGTTCGCGTTGTGGGAATTCTGTCAGCGTTAGTGCATACGCATCATCATAAGTTTGTGTCCATCATGATCTCATGTATAGTACGAGGGTTTTGTAACTGGATAATGTAAAGGGTATCGCTTCAACGACTTCTTCCGAAATGCTCAAACCAAAAATAATTCGAATGATTTTCTTTAACCTTTCGAGATATCTCGAGATATTTTAATAATCGAATAGTTCGATTATTTTAGTTCAAAATATCCCATCACTAACCTATATTAGGGGCATTCTCATTTAAAGTAGCCAATTTAGTAACAAAATTTTGATTTTTTCAAAAGTAAATTTTCATAATAAAAACTTTATTAATCTATCACATACAATGTTGTCATCTATGTTATACGAAAGGTCATTCAAATTTTTGTTATTTTTTCATTTTCTAGCAATGTTTTGTAAATTGGTTTGTCAAGTTTGTCACGGCGGTGCAATAATTGGTATATATTAAGCATATTAAATAATTAATTAAAATAAAGTAACTTTATGGAAGTAGGTTATAACATAGTTTTCATTATTTTTTATTTTTGAAAATAATATTGTTATTTAATTTAAAAAATAAGAAATTATTGTTGTTTGTGACAAAACTGACACAATGTGACGAACCTGACACAGTTGGTCTTTTAAATAAGTTTAAAACCATATGTTCTTTGTTAGTTTTAAATTAGATTTGACAATGGTATTTTAAATTTATTTTTAGTAAACAATAAAACAGATATTTGCTGCGTCACGAACGCGATTGTGATGCAGCTGACCGTGACGAACCTGATGTTTTCACGAAAAACTTCAAAAATAAACAGTTAAGAAGGTTTGCCTTCTGCATTTCTTGGACCTAACCTAACATTTATTTATTTGTTACATTTTTCAAATATTAACAAATAAAAATATAAGAAATTAACTGTTTAATTAACGTGATGTACCTGACATGTAATAAACATACTTACCCTTAAACAATAACTTGTTTATTTGTTGCAAATTTATTAACAATGTGAACACAATTTTCTCACTTTCGCGGGATTAGGTAAAGTAACATGTAGCTCTGAGGCCAAACACGAAGTGAACAGATAACGCCATCTGTGCTTTTTATACGAAAATATTGGGTGTGACGAACCTGACGCGAAAAGCTAGGGACACAACTTATTCCGCATTTTTTTCAAGTTTTAAAGTATAAACCTATTATTTAGTTAAGCAATGTTTTAAACGGTGCCTTTACTTATATTTTAAGCGAGCTTTTTTACAAAACCTTTATACATTTTGATAGAATAAAATAAAACGCAACCTAAGACATGCTTGGGACAGTGACGAACCCTGACATTTTTTAAGTTGGCGATTTGAAAAAAATGGAAAAAAATAAATTAAAATATATATATTCCCAGTACCAACATTATAATATCTTAGAGTTTATATTACAGTTTTTATTGTAAAAAATACAATGCCGATTAGGCAGAAATTATACTGGGACGGCAAATAGCGACTTTATATGAGAATGACCCATTATCGTTTTAAATAACAAAATTTGTTTCACTAAATATTTAATTTATATCCCCATATTAAAAATTTATTCAATTTTTAGAAAAAAATATAAATAAAGTTAAAAACATATTTCTTTCTGCTGCGCAAAAAAATTATTTTTGTGTAAAATCTGAAAAATAATTATATGGTTTGAAAAAGAAAATATGTTATCAAGTGGAGAACAGGTTTATTTTGTCTAGTTTATAAAAATTATTTTTATGAAGTCTAGAAATATTATTTTAGTTAAGGGTGAAAAATAACATTTGTGAACATAAAAACTTCTATTCGTTATCACGAAATGGCGCGGTTGCGTAAGCGTTTTACAAAGCCAGTAGATATACCAAAGTACTGACACAATTTGACGTTTCTCAAAAGGCAACAGTAGCAATGTATTCTCCGCTTGACACTCTGTTGTGTGGTTTTAAATATTCAAACTTTCGAACCGAGAAAATAGTTTTTACTGAAAAAAACTATTACATCCTCTAATTATAGAAACATTTCGCCGAGGAATAATAAACTTTACCTTTAGCGCATTAGCGCCACCTGCTGGATGGTCGATGGTCATTGTTGCTTTTCACATTCGTGTCGTTAGTTTGTTGTATCTACTGGCTTTTAGCATTTTACTCACATGAACTTAAGCTGAAATCGAAATGTTAGCGCTAACACACGACAAGTTGTGTGAATGCCGCATTTTTGCTACTGAAAACAATTATTTAGACAAATTAAGGTAAAACTAAAACATTTAATTGCCTTGAGACGAAATTTTGGCTAGAATTGATTTGTTAATTCAAAAGAAAATGTCTGTGGTCCAACCTATAGTACAGGGTGTAACAGACCACCCACGCACTGAACGTACATGGACGAGATAACAAATTTGTAAAATAAATTCTACGCGGGGTATTCAGTAAAAATATTTAGAAATTTTTGGGACTCCGGAAAGGGTAGTTTTGGGATGGGGAGGCTAGGAGGGTTTCTCGAGATTTTCAAATACAACGAAGGTGGCTCAAGCTGTACCTCATTTAAAAGGTATTTTTGAACCTAACAACTTATCGACAGCTCAAACCATTTCAAAATGGCGGCTGACTCTATCAAAAAAGCGGTCATAAACCTTTTCCCAACCGCACATTAACTATCATACCAAGACAACTCGTATTAAAAGTCCATTAAACTACTTTTCCAACAATGTACCACATGAAGACAAGAAATAAATGTTCGTACCCCTTCTTCTCCACAAATCTTAAATAAGACGGGAAGTCAAGTGATGCCTCATTTTAAAAGTCGCAACAATTTTTGTATTTAAAGTTTTTCGATAGCTCTCACCGCTACAAAATGACGGCTCAATTTATAAAAATTACTTCTTATTATCGGACCAATCGCTCCTTCTGCCGCATCTAAGGCGGTGTAACACAACATTATTTGCTAAATTTAGAAAGTCTATTCACAACTCAACATCGTACTCGCACTAAACCGCTATTATATCCGGTGTGAAACTATTAATGCGTGTGTTGGTGTTTTTGGCGAATACGATGTGCACCGTGTCATCATTGTTTTAAATGTAATTAATTATAACTAACTACTAGCTACGAGGGACGCGTGCAGGCCGACTAGGGAAAAGCCTTCCTCAAAAAGTGAAGTGGCACTGGGGAAAAACCTCTACCACAAAGTCCAGCTATTTCTATTAGAAAAAAGACCCCGCCCAGTAAAGTGCGTACGGAGAGTTAACTCCATTATAAAATCTGGCGCCATAGCATTTTAACGAGGTTGTACGTATAAGCCAACGTACAATCCCAACCGCAGTATCTATTGCAATTATATTACATATAAAAATAAAAATATTTCTGATTACTCAAGGAAGTTTTCTGAGGCTTTCCTGTTAAGCAAAACTATCGTTCAGTAATCGACAATTAGCCTGCCAATTTCAAGAAAGATTTGCTAGCATTATCTAGTTTATCCTGCAAACTTTTCTGGCAGTTGTGGCAGAAAATTTTCACAATTAATCATAATAATTGTTATAAATTCTTTGTTTATTTACTTCAACATTTGAGGAAATGTATTAACAGAGGGTTTTTTTCCTTAAAAATGTTTGTTAGATAATTTGTCAGAATTTCGTGTCCACATTATTTTCCGGTAACTAATTTTTATATAATATCTATACTTATTGTTCTCGAAAGTAAATGTATATAAAATGTAATTTGTGGGTAAAGACATGTTATTTAGTTGTATTTGGATACAAATTTCCTTCGGATACCTAACGACATCGATATTTTTTTCTGGTAAAATTGAACAAAACAGATACAAAACAAAGAAC
This sequence comes from Ctenicera cuprea, assembly GCA_958336395.1. NCBI lineage: Eukaryota > Metazoa > Arthropoda > Insecta > Coleoptera > Elateridae > Ctenicera > Ctenicera cuprea. The sequence goes on along the minus strand of OY284495.1, from coordinate 10,905,893 downwards.
CGACAGAAAGAAATAAAGGTAGCAACGAATGGTCGCCGAATAACTATAATAAATTCGATCCATTAACGCTTTCCAGGCTACAAACTCCGGCAAACAAACTAATGTCGGGCCATCTATCTCTATTAATTCTACGTCTTAGTTACCGCTATCGACTCCTTTAGACTTCGGTGACATAAGTTCTGGCGACTTTTATGGCATTGTAAAACATATCTCTGTGAAATTCATTACCCCTAAAACTGTATCTGAGAAGTTATAAATCTGGAGACCATTCCTAATATATCATACTTACAACGGCTACACTCTGTAGAGGCTTTTATTAAGGCTAAAAAAAGCCGTCTTAAGGATCCCGACACGCAATTTGTTCAACTCGAAATAATATAAGCAGTTTTATGGATTGTTGCCGAGAAACAGACAAGATAAACTTGGCAGCTTAATGCACTACATAATGCAACTTGTAACAATATGGGATGATATAAATTCTTGTTATATCCAGAATATTGATGAGGTTATTAGCGGATGTAATGCATCCGGTGCTGTAATAATTATGTGAGAAAATGTTCCATTTCTATACCGCATAAAGCAAAGATAAAGTTGACTTTGAGAAAAAAACTAAATAAAATTGCAGTTAATATTTTTGCACAAGAATCGACAGGTAGGTCGATAAGTTTCACAAACAACATTGATATTTAATAATTATCTGTATATAAAATACTTAATTACTTTAACAATATTTATTTATTTTAACCTTATACGTATTTAGGCATGTTTACATGCCATTGTCAGAGATTATGTTAGGAAGTAAACAGTTAGTGTTGTTATAGCAATAGAACTTGGTGACTTGATCTCGGTAATCGTCTGCAGATGTCCAATAGAGGAGAATTTAAGAGATCAATTTGCTCATTCATTAACGGTACAGTTTTTGAAAGTTTGTGAATTTCAAAAGCTTCTAGTATATCTAATTTACGTTTATCATCACAAAAGTGTAAACATTTTATGGTGTTATTAGATGTCAATGAATGATTGTGTTCTAGTAAGTGCTTGGCGTAATTGGATCTATGTGGGTGTTTGTATTTGTGACAACGTACGTGTTATTTATACCTAATATCAAAATTTCTAATTGTCTGGCCTATATAAGTAGTTATAAAGTGACAGTTCTGCCCCCAAGCTCCACCTTCAGACCTCAATATAGGCAACCTGTAAGGTGCTAGTAGGTCAGGTGTAAGATGAGAAGGTGTGTGGTGAGGTGAGGTATGTGATGGTAGGTGTTTGTTGCAGGTGAGAAAGTGTAATTAGAGCACATGTTGAGAGAGTCGCGTAAGAGTGAGATGTAGAAGTAGGAAGTGAGATAAGAGGAGCTTGAGATAAGAGTGTCTGAAATGAGGTTAATGTGTGATTCGAAGTTCAGCTGTGCAAAATGAGAGTGTGAAATGAGGTTAATGAGTTCGAAGTTCAAAGTCCACACACCTGGACCTTTTTCCCATAAGGAAGTCTAAATATTCAAAATCACACAACAGAATTGTCAAGTGACAGCGATTGCAGAGCTTCTTGCAGAGAATACATTGTTACTGTTGCCTTTTGAGAAACGTCAAATCGTGTCAGTACTTTGGTATATCTACTGGTTTTGTAAAACGCTTACGCAACCGCGCCACCTCGTGTTAACGAATAGAAGCTTTTATGTTCATAAATGTTATTTTTCACCCTTAACTAAAATAATATTTCTAGACTTCATAAAAATTATTTTTGTAAACTAGACAAGAAAACCTGTTCTGCACTTGATAAAATATTTTCTTTTTCAAACAATAAAATTATTTTTCAGATTTCAAACACAAAAATAATTTTTTTGGGCGAAATCTGTTTTTAATTTTATTGACATTTTGTCAAAAAATTGAATAAATTTTTAATATGGGGATAAAAATTAAAAGTTGGGTGAAACAATTTTAGGCTTTAAACAATATCATAGTTTAGTGATGGGACATTTTGAATTAAAATAATCGAACTGTTCGATTATCAAAATATCTCGAGATATCTCGAAAGGTTACAGAAAATCATTCGAATCATCTTACGATTTTAAAACTTTTGGTTTGAGCATTTCGGAAGAAGTCGTTGAAGCAATACCCTTTACATTATCTAACTGCAAATCCCTAATGCAAATACATTATACGATGACATTACGAGTCGTCATAGTTTGTACTATAGTTTGCTAGGCTACGCCGCCCAGCAACCACACACCTGGACTTTGAACTTCGAACTCATTAACCTCATTTTGCATAGCTGAACTTCGAACCACACATTAACCTCATTTCACACACTCTTATCTCAAGCTCCTCTTATCTCTCTTCCTACTTCTACATCTCACTCTTACGCGACTCTCTCAACACGTGCTCTAATTACACTTTCTCACCTCCACATACATCTCACCTGCAACAAACACCTACCATCACATACCTCACCTCACCACACACCTTCTCATCTTACACCTGACCTACTAGCACCTTACAGGTTGCCTATATTGAGGTCTGAAGGTGGAGCTTGGGGGCAGAACTGTCACTTTATAACTACTTATATAAACCGAATTACAATGCGAACAATTTAATTTGCAAATACCTGATTTTAGCAAATCGTCCGTTTTTGATTTTGCATTAAACAAAATGTTTAAGATGTTTCTAGTTGTTTTAAAACTTACTTTATATTTATTTGTTTTGTTTATAATTTTAGCAATTTTTTCTGATTTGTCACCAAAATATGGGATCGAAGCATATTTAATTGTATCGAATGAAGTTAGGGCATTCGGATAAATTTTTTGAATGGCTAATTTATAACTGATATTTAAGTCAAAAAAATCAGGTCGTCTATGCGCTACAGTCTTTGAATTTTTCTAGTGCCTTAAACAAATTCGGATACCCCGTAATATGTAAATTAGCAATTACCATATTCATACTAGAAAATAGGGTGTTGGTTAAACTTTTCTCTCCAATCTTCATAAAGCACTCAAGTTGGAAATATTTATATTGTAACGCAACACAATGCACCGACGACGACGACGAATTAATAAAATTTACATTTTACTCTTCCGAAACCTCAAACTGAAACTGAAATGTGATTAACTCCGACCTAAAGTTTAATAACGTGAATTTAACACCAAATTTACTATACGCTTGAAATTAACTTCAAAATTGCATTTAAGGCATAATTTATCCTTTCTGCACTAATAATATAGTGCGAGAGAGTTTATATGTATATATGGAACCAATCTAGATGGCAAGGCCAGAATTATAAAGGCGGTGCATAGAGGACAGAATGCAAAGGGATGCGCTTTTGTGCATTATTAACAGCACTCCCCCTCCTCCCCAAATGAAATATTTCTGGGTCTATTTTGTATGCAAGCGTGCTTGAATAATTCGGGCTCTTTACTAACTTGCTGCTTCTGTCTGGACTCTTCTTATACGTTGTTTTCGACTTTGTATAATGTTCGCTAAGTTTGATTGCTTTCGCAAATAAAACGAATGGATTAATTATTGCAGTCGAGATTTATGATGCAACTTACTCCGTTTAAGTTTAAGTTTTAAATGAAATTTTGAAGTCAAAACGGGTAAATCTTGGTTAATAAGCGGAAAATGATTAAAATACAGCGGAGAATGATTAAAATCAAAACAGAGTATTTAACTTTATATATATTTAATAGAAATGTAATTAATTGTTATACGGAAAGTTTTGAAACTGTATCTTATTTTTTGATGAGTATGTGTATGTGCACTTACCATGATTACCTTGCAGGCTCTCTTAGCGTTCTTTATACCCTGCGCTAGCTTTCGGATAGTCAATTATTCTTAATGCATTGATCATATATATAAAACTTGCAAAGGATTTTCGTTATTTAAACTTCTTATCGTGCATTATGGTTGTGACGGCAGAAAACGTTGCCAACGTTGTAGCATTATTCTAAGACGACAGAAGTCAAGGTTATGTCTCAAACCCACTAGGAATTAAACCTCCTAGGGAGATTGGAGAATACAAACGCAGGCCCGAATTTGGTTGTCACCGCAATAACCACTTCATCTGGATGACTGCTCTCCAAATCAGAAATAAACTTGTTCAAGCGCGGCGTGGCAATGCATTGAAAAAACAGTTAGGAAAAGACTAAATGAAAGTTTCTTATTGGCAAGACGACCATTACACAGCACAGAATTGCTAAGACAACACCAAATTGATCGCTCAAGGTCGTAGAAACTAGACAAGAGCAAGAACGATTATGAATAAAAGGAGAGGGGTTTGCACAATGTAATTTTTTGCAGAAGATCGCCACTTCTTTCAATGACCTTGAGCGAAAGCCAATCGTGAAATTCGATGTTGCCGCAGTAATTCTGCGCTTTGCGTTGGTCATTTTGTCAGCAAGACACTTTTATTTAACCTTTTCTTAACTGTCCTTTGTGATACAATAAACGGGCATGGAGGAGCTTGTTCCGGTTTGAAATAAGTCATCAGGATTTAAAAAGTCATCACGTGCCAACGTGCTGTAACTGCGACCGATTCGATCCTGCGTGTGTTCTCCAGTCTCCTGTATCGTTAAACGATGGCGATAGCTGGGTAAAACACACCGTTGATTTCTGCCGTCTTAGATTAATGCTACAATTTATGCAAACATTTCTGCCGCCACAACAATAATTCACGAAAAGAAATTTGAAAAACGCAAATCCTTTAATGAAAACTTGAAATTGCTAGTTTTGGAAGCGAAAGTTACAACAAATTAGCGGGTGCTATTAGCTTAAACAATAAACAATTATCTACAAAATTGTACAAAATAGAGCTAAAGTGCAAAATATGACGCATTAAGAACAATTTTAAGTCGCAAAGCGTCAGAAGAAAATAGAGTACAGCAGGTAAGCCTCATAGGTAATCATGGATACTATCGCTAAATTAAAAAAAAATAGGGTGGCTGAATTGTGTTTGCCGTTGAGTGTATACTGTTTATTCAAAATTTTTTTTTGTGGTTCTTTGAAACTCAGATATTTTAATAGCTGATAATTTTCTGTACTGCCAGAGTTTTCTTGATAGGAAAAAATGTATGTAAACAAATAACTGCGTCTTCAAGTTTTAAATTTCACGATAACCTTTTATCGTTCTATAAAATTATACTATTCTTTGTTTCTAATTTCCTAAATCATTGTCAAAACTCTGTTTCTACGTTCTTTGTGTTAGAAATCGCCATAAAAAAATTGAAGATATAACGTCTGGCGATCTAGCAGGCCACTGTATTGGTGTAATGCGTCCAACCATTCTTAAACCAAAACAATGAATGCACTGGACATCCGTCGTATTAGAAAAAAAAATTCTTTCGTATACCTAAACCCATTTCTAATTAACATAAGTATTTTAGATTGCGCGCAGGAACTAAAAAAACACTTTGGCATTCATAATGCATACTGGGAAAAAACCTTGTAAAATAAAAGCTGTCTGGTGGCCGCTACGAGACCTTTCTCGCTTAAGCCCGCTGTTTTTTACCCTAATCTCTAATTTGCATTACTTTGGAAAATTTTACAACTTTTCATAAATTTCAAGTTTTGAAAATTTTAAAAATATAAGTTTTTGGAAATTTATTAAATTTTGTAACGTACATAATATTGAAAATTTTTATGTAGAAAATGTTGAGAGTAAGTGCAAAAGTTGAGGAAAATTTTTAAAATTTAAAAATGTTGAAAACATGGAAATTCGAAAATTTCAAAAATATTGATATTGAAAATGTGGAAAATTTTTAAATATTAGAAATTTTGAAAATATTGAAGCTTGAAAATATAGTAAGCACAAAATTTCAAAATATGGAACAATATTAAAATAGTTATTTTAATGGTCGAGGCGAAGCCGAGGCCAGAAAACAGACAAGGACGAAATAACACTTTTTGGCAGTGGTGCACACAAATGTTTTTAGGCGACCTTCATTATAAAATTTACAAATTTGTTAAATTTTTATTTATGATTTATTGATATAATTATTTATAACAACTGAACAATTGTACATAATTATTAGAAAATTTGACTACCAACACGTATTTATTACAGTTTACAGCAAGATTGACAGCTTGTTTACTCTGTTTTGTTCAGAGATATTATGACATTGTCGGTAATATCGGTATCATGATGTAAGGTGGAAAATTATCGATAGATGGCGCCACCCTTAAACGGATAATAATGAAAGCGGCCAAAAAACGGTTAGTTTTTGGCCGCTTTTGAGTACTAAAAATTCAATTTTTTGTTAAGGTCGCCTAAAAATGTAATTTTTGAAAATTTTTAAATAATGGGAAAAGTTTAACAATTGGGATAATATTGAAAATTTGAATTATTTGAAAATTTTTGAATATAAAAATTGATTTTCCGATTTGGATTTATTGGCGATTATTCAATAAAATTCTTCAGGTAAGCGACCAAAGGAAAACCTCCTAGAAAGTTTTCTCTACGAAAACCTGTTTCTATTGTAATTTAACACCTTCATAGGGAGTTTGCAGCCGAAATTCGAAAACTTGTGAAATAACAAAAAAATCGATGTAGATAGGATTGTGGGAATGGTAGGGGATCGCGTTTGCGCAGATCGGCTATTCAAAATGCGTAGAATACAAATCTAAGCTTATTTTTAAGTGCGCTAATAATGAATAACAGTACGCTTCTCCTACCCATTTTTTTGGCGGATCAACCTCGTTTCCTTACGGGTTTGTCCCTTGTAGCTTTGTGAGCCTAACTGGGTTTCCTGTGCTTCTTAGCCATAGTGTTTAGGTGGAAAGTGTTTGCAATTACGGCACCTTTCCTTTGGAAATAACTCGTATATTGCCAAGTAAGCCAAAAGCAAAAAAACTTGAATGAAAGAGCCTGAAAACCATGACCATGGTAGGTAATAAGTTTCTTTGTACAACTTAGAAATTTATAACTACTTAATATTGCAAGGAAAAACCGGCATTCTTATTCCACGATTTCTAAATAAAATCCATCCAAATATTCGGTTTCCCTGGGCATTATCGCAAGATAATGTCGGTGCTGTTTTAAAGGATCGATTCGTTCCCCGTTCCGTCTCTTTCGGCACGTCTTTAATCTAAAACCTGGGGTTGTTGTAAGCGCAGCTGTGTAAGTGTACATTGTCACTGCTGCAGTTGTTAAGTCGCGGTCGTTCTCTAACTCCGGTGGTTTATGTTCCGGAATAGCTTCCTTGATTAATTTTATGAACCCTTTATGCTATATTGCGTCGCTTAAGATAATGGCACGTCTTATTTTGTTGCTGTTTATACGCCACACACACACACACATTCAAAAATAAATCATCAAATCATCAAGTTTATCGCGTCCGAGCAAATGAAAGAGCGCGCAAAAACGAACGTAGCAGGAATTAACACTAACCTTTATTATTTCCTAGAGGAATTAAAGTCGGAGCTCCGGAATATAAAGATATTCTAATCATCTTAATTTCCTCCGGCTGTTTGGTCTGAAGGGATGAGAGATGGGGAAGCAGAGCCATCCATTCCTGCGTTAGTTTCAAGGAGTCTCTTTTCCACCTCTTTCTCGCAAGGAGAAAGAGACGAGACGAAGGAAGTTGATACGGTCCAAATATGGCAGAAGGGAAGCCAACAATTATTACTAATTTGCATATTGCCTGTTGAATAATTTGGCAGAAAAATTAGCAGAGGCGTTATAATCTTTTAGTATTCCGGACGGTCTCTTTAATATTAAAATCCCCTTTGATGTAGTAGATATTCTTCGCTCGAAAATTTACGTTTCTTTCTAATTTGACTGCTGCTACGAGAGCGAGAATGTTTTGACATTTTGTACAAGTGTTACGCCGACTATGGTGTCCTTTCCAAAATTAGTAAAAGCGAACGGAAATAGGAAGTGCCAACCTTCCATTTCTTTAGACTTGACAGATCATTTATAACCGGCGCCGGCGAAACATAAACCATTTATAACCAAAACAGCATATATTTGTTTGATACAAACGCACGGCGAGGCAAGACTTAAATTTAGGCAAAATTCCACAAAAATTCGTTTCATTATCCAACCGAATAGGTGTCCTGGGAGAAAGTGTTCAATAAGAACCGGAGAAAACCTCCAGGATAACGTATTACACTAAGTCAAGTTCCCGTTTCTTTGTTGGCAGCAATTAATCAGCGGTCAAGTGGTAGTATGTGTAACATTTTAAAATATATCCCCATTTCCTCGCCTGAAAACCCGACTCGGAGAGTCGTTTAGTGAAACTGTGCTGATAGATTTTATAGATTCTTGAGCTCGTGTTTTCTTTTAAACTCGGGCGCGTTATGCGCAAAAGATCGCCGTAACCGCAGAGGAAGTAAAGTTGCGGAAAAGCCGCGACAGAGGGTTGAACACGAGAAAGTTTTGCTTGTAATAGTTCTGCGGAAGTTTTCCAGATTTACTTTTTGTGTCGTTTATGAACGTCTCTTGGGATGATCTTTGCTTTGTGTCAAAACCGACGTTTCAGGGCATTATCTGCAATTTCATTTGATTTGTCAAGTTTTTCTGTTATTCCCTTGTCAGATTTTTTCTTGCTATATTTAGAGGAAATAGTGAGTTTGGAAGTTTTCATAGGACACAAATTTATTCCGTTTTTAATAAAACTGAAAAGAAAGTTTAAATTTCCTTTTGTCATTTTTACTTTCTCATATATACATAGATTTTTAAGCTATTTTAACTGGGACTTTTGGAAACTGTAAGGGATACAAAGTTGGTTAAATTGGATAAAAGTTGCCTAATTAAGAGACAATGTAATGTTGATTTTGTTTATCTCAAAATACCCATAGCTTCTAGATACGAGCAAAAAACCCGCAATAAAATTACTTCTTTAAGGTAAAATATCTCTGTTCATAAGAAAAATAGAAAAAAAAACGCAAAGGAAAAACTTTTAGATCTATTTTAGTTGTATTAAGAAAACAATTGCTTTTTGTTGTTTTTTTTAGAAATATAACACAAACACGCAGTTTTTTAAATAACATAACTAAACAAAATCGGTTAAATATTGTTTTTTAATGCAGCTTCAATAGAACTACAACTTTTTTCATTGCGATTTTTTTCTATTTTGAACAGATATATTTTTCCCAAAAGGAATTATTATTTTCGGATTCTTGCTCGTATCTAGCAAGCTGTGGGTATTTTGTGTAAAACAAAATCACCATCACATCGTTATCCTAATTAGGCAACTTTTATGTAATTTAACCAACTTTGTTACTCTTATAGGTTCCGAGATCTCTATACCAGGTGACCACGAGAACGTGTAACAACCAGCCATTTTCTCAATTTTTAAATTATTAATTTTATTTTTTTTTTCTAGTTAATATAAACATAAAAATGCATACGACGTAAAACTCCGGTTTAACTGGACGCGATAGCAAATGTTTTATTTTTATTGGAACACCCTGTATATTTTTGCATATTTTGGGAGACCTTTAAATTTCCTTTAAGGCTATGTAAAATATTTACTCTTTAACTTTTAATTTTCGCCGATAGAGGGCGTTTATAAAAACAAATTTAAATGGCTAATAATGGAATTCCTAATTAATTTTTTTAAGTTGGCTTTGTAAACAAAACAAAGAACCGTAAGTGTTCTTTTTTTATTAACTTGTGTAAACATTTTATTGTGACAAGAAGATAATAAAAACATTTAGAAAGTTCTCTATTTTTAAACGGCCATGACATAATTTTTTTAAATTCCCCTGCATGAGTTTTAACTTTTTAAATTGTCATTTTATTTGCTTTAATTGATACCAATAACATACCTTATTATTTTTGCAATAGCAAGAAAAAGTAAACTATTGCATTAATACCGGATATTAAAAATAGCTAGACGTCCTCTGACAGCCAAAATTAACAGTTAATGGGTAAATATTATACATGGCTGTGAAGGAGTTTCAACGGTCTATCCAAATATACAAAAATATACAGGGTGTTCAATTAAAAATAAAAGATTGCTATCACTTCCGGTTAAACCGGAAGTTCAAGTTCAAAATAATACCGTTTTACGTCGTAATATGCATTTAAAAAAAATTTAAGTAAAAAAGTTAAAAAATTGAGAAAATGGCCGGGTTTTATATTTTCTCGTGGTCACCTGGTACATGCATGTCTTTCTTTCACCTATAACTTAGTCTGTTTACTATTTCAACTCGTCGTTGTTTAAAAAAATTCGCAGTTGAAGTTGGCTGTGAATAAAAAAGTAGTATGTTAGCTCTCACTAACATTTTTTGATAAACGTCATTGTCGTAAAGTAATAGGTTATGTTCACGTTTAGAATTTAATTAAAAAATGACAGAACCAGACAACAGCATGATGACGAACAAAGCTGCGCCCTACGTTACACTTGTCACAGCCTGCCTAAATTTAGAACTTTTTGAAACACATGTTATAACCAGTAGGGTTCATATACGGATTGTAGCACCGCAACCGCAGTAGGTATGGACCCACCTTTGTCACTTCCCACTCCTCTTACTATGTGATTGAACCCCTGCCCCTCAATTAACGCAAACATAACGCGGCCAACTAAAACATAAAGAACGTGTAAGTGATCGCCTGTTTTTGTGTAACCGCTCAACTGTTGCCTCTAACGGAAGTTCCAGTCTGTTTAGTCGGTTTTACTCTATTTAAGTGGGCAGCGCTTTGCTCTCATTGGTCGAGGGGTGTGGCTTACGTTACGTGCTAGGAGGTGTGACAGGTAGCAGCTTACGGTTGCGGTGTTAGAATCCCCCTGCTCACTCTACTAATACATAGTGAGACGACAAAGGACTATAGAGCACTGGGTTAGTGGTTTCACAAGATGAAGTGTTACTAGCCCTCAGTACAGGTGCCTAACACCTAAGCGGCAACGCATCCTCTGTAACGGGATCTTCGCTCTCTGGCCGTTGCGATAAATATGTCTACGTCCCAGTCACTACGTCTGGGTAGCCTTACGGGTTATAAATTTTCCCATGCAATATACTGGGTGGTTGTAGGCCGACTGAATTGGAGTGGAGAAGTGGCGTGGCTGCTAGAATTAGGGACTTAAGCCATAGCGGTGAGGTGCACTTTGCTTGTTCACGCTTACTATCAAAGTGTAAACTCAGGGAGTTCTGCATCACCACACCCGACGCTGTTAAGGTACCGGTCACTAAGATAGACCGGCTACTGACCTATCTGGGCGGTGTGTAGTTGACCGGTATTGCGTACTGCAAGTAACCCAACTTTGGTTGTTCTGAATAGTCCAACCAATGATTTTATGGGCTAGGAGAAAACAGCAGCCCCCGTTTTGGTAAAGGCGTGAAACTCGTGGTGGCAGTGGTAAGCCTCTTCAGGCTAGGATCGTCTTGGTGCGACGGGTGAGCTGCGTTTTAGCTCGGGCGCTGATCGGCAAATTAGTAGAAATTTTGATAATTCCCATTAGTCTCAAATGTGGCACAAAAAAAATTGATATGTTGATTTGAAAACGTTCTTAATATTATTTCTTGTAAAGTTAGCAATTTAGGTATTTCTAATTACGTTTATTACTAATGGCAAATTTTCCCCGGCAAAATAATTTTTCGGAGAAAACAACCACCAAAAATACACCTCCTAAACAAAATCACGTGTATTCTCTTGCTGGGGGATCATTGCATAATAAATAAAACGTTTTCCCTCAAAAAGACACGTTTTTTGTAGCTGATTAATTTATATGAAGAGGAGGGGGGGATTTATTTGGCAACTATAAGAAAATGTCTAACAAGATTTTTAGTGTATATTTATTAGTTCCAAAAACTGAAAAGTGCCACGTTCAACGTTTTAACTAGCTTTTTTACCCTTTTCTTTTAAAATAATTGTTTCTGGGGCTGTAACATGAATTAATTTCGGAAAATGTTTTTCCTGGAGTTTTCCTTAAACTATTTTTGGTTGTTTTTTCAGGGCTGTTTTTCAGTTTTCTACCAGATTTTTTTTCCAAGAGCAGAAAACTGATTTAGCAGAGAAAACATTCGAAGCGACGAGCGCCGGCTATAAAGTTTCCAAAAAAATAATAGGAGGGCGTAGCCCATGGGGTTTGCTAGTATTATAATTGCGTTTTTGAGAGTTATATTTAATCCAGACTAGTCACGGTTTACGAAATAATAATTATACTTATATTGAATCGGATATATTCGGGAAAACTTAGTCACATATGTGATTGTTAAATCTCAGAATGTTAATTGTACCATTGTGCCGACAGGGACGCCGCCAGAATTTTTGTAAAAAGGTGCAACTTAATAATAGCTTTTTTTGACGGAGAAGACGAGTGTACCCCACCCCCCCTCGTGTATGTAAGCCAGCGGAAGGTTCTCCTTCACAAATTTTTAAAAACTGTTAAATTAGGTATGCGAATTACACATATTGAGAGGGAGGGGGTGTACTAAAAAAATACTAAGTAATTTAGGTATCTTTTGTTCGCAGTTTGAAACTTTTACGAATCTGTGGCTGGTGATGTTTTCATTTCAGGAAAGCACTCAAAAGGGTGGGGGCACTGTGGCCCTTAGGCGACGTCCCTGAAGCTAGGCTGTTCATCAGGGACAGAAGAACAAGATTATATAATCAATTTCTGAATATTAGGGCTTTACTTCGTTGAAGTTCATTTTAATTTATTGTAAATAAAACAATTCTCAACTTCAACAGGTCTCAATTTCAACCTTATACGTATTTCGACATGTTGCCTCTGAAAATGACATGTCAACATGTCGAAATACGTATAAGGCTAAAATAAAGACCTGATGAAGTTAAGTATTGTTTTATTTAGAATAAAAAAAATATTTAGAAAAGCCAACTTTTGGATTTTACTATACTTATGTTCCACCATGCTGATCACCGATAGCCGACACCCACGCTTAATTTTTAACCATACACAATATTTTCATAATTTTTGTCATCTCCCGTTCAGCTCGCGCATTCTATTGTCAATTCGAATAAACTACTGAAACATGCCAATCAAAACACCTTAGGTCGTATAATAATTGGTTCGTTTAAACATTCATATTATAAAATCAAAATTGTTCCAATCTGATTACAAAATTCTTTTATTGAAAACAAATAAACAGCATACATAAAGGAACCGAGAATATGTCTTTATAAATCCAAATATATCAATTTGAATACAACGTCAACTTCGTTCTTCGCAGCGAGGATTATTCTCGATAATTTAAATTTCTGGAAGGAAATTGCAACCGCTGAAATTCTAAAGGAATCGAGCTATGTTATGGACTCATGAAATACGTTTTTATTTCCGTCTGCAACAGAAAGTCGTTTGCCTACAAATCTTGTAATGTAAAATCGGTTTACTATTGACTCGTTATGTACGCGAACGTAGTCGATTTAAAAATAAAAATAAAATCGAAATTGTTTCACTCTTGCTCTTTCATATAGCTTGCCGAATGACAAATAAAATCCGAAGAGAAAGAAATGGATCACAATTAGTGCAAAGACGAAAACTTTCGGCGGAGTGAGAGCCCCTAATTGATTTTTGATTGATATACCACAATCAGCGTCGAAGGACTTGCAGAAAGAAGGGGAAATTCTCGTAAAAAAAGTGTCCAGATTGTCGTTGGGACAAGCGATCAAAGAAATCTCAAGCAGATAACGGTTCGATTGCGGAGGAAAAGTAAGGAATTTCAATTGAAAGAAAGTTTCTAACGTAAAAAAGATTCGGTTTGGAAGTTGCTTTGGAGGTTTAGAACTTAGTTGAAAAAATTCGCTTTTCGCGAAAAACAAACTGCGAAAGTGAAAGCCGAAAAATTCTGATTGAAAAGGAGTGCAATAACGCTAAGCTCCCTTCGAGATAAATTGCATTGTGATGAGCCAAACTGGCGCTTGATGAAAATTAGCACATGCAGAAGTTCTGCTGTTAAAATTCAATTTATGGTGGTAATAAAGAGTAAATTCTGCTTAACCTGACGTATGCACGTGTATGTGCACTTTACATATTTAAAAGCATAATGTGGGATTGTGCCGGGTTTAGTTCTCAACCCAGACAATTTTGCATTGCTAAATCATTGTAATGGCGGCGTTTAGTTAGGTATATCGACATTCAGCCGGTCAGAATAATTAGAAATTGTTGCATTTGAATTCAACGAAACTTCCTTGTTTATTAAAATATTGCTTTAGAAATAACGCGAGTTATAGAATTGAAGTTTAAATACAAAGAGTTTGGAATTAAGGTGACAATTTTGACTGTAACATAACCAAAATGTAGAAACTTCTACATATTTTAATTTTTTTTAAACGAAACGATTGCGTTTTCCTTGAGTTAGGAAAAACAGTTTAATATTATATGCCACCATATTATATTGCTTCAATGACGTGTAGCTATAATAATATGCCAGCGTAATTATATGTTACTGTAGTGATACATGCTGTTAATTTTATGGTACTTTAATTACTGGATACTGGCGCAATTGTACACCACTGTAAAAAAGCGCTGCCGTAAATATATGTAACTATAATTATACGCCACCATATTCATATTATACCATTTTAAATAAGCGCAAGGTAGAGTAATTTATTACTGCCGTAATTGTAATATGCCACCACAACTATATGCTATCATAACTATCTGTTAATAATATGGTACCATATTTGTACGCTCCGCAATTATACTCTACCATAAATACGCTGCCACCGTAATTATATGTTCCTATAATTATTGGATACCATAAAGAAAAATGCTACCGTTATTATATGCCAACACAACTATATGGCATCATAGTTATATGCTACTGCTGTTATTTGGTACCATATTTAACGCCACCGCTGTTTATATGCCACTATAAATGTTCTAATAGGTGTTACCCTAATTTACTACTGCCGTAATTGTGATAGCAATTACACGCTATCATAAATGCGCTGTTATATTTATATGCCACCGTAATTATATGCCTCTCTTGTTATTGAATACTGCTGCATGAAAAATGCCACTATTATTATATGCCACCACAACTATATGCCATCATAGTTATATGCTACTGCTGTTATTTGGTACCTAATTTAACGCTAGAGCTGTTTCAACTGTAAATGTTCTAATGGGTGTTACCGTAATAAACTACTGCCGTAATTGTTTTACGCCACTGCAATTACACGCTACCATGAATGAGCTGCTATAATTATATGCCACCGTAATTATATGTTCCTATAATTAATGTATACCACTAAAAAAAAGCTACCGTTATTATATGCCACCACAACTATATGCCATTGTAGTTATATGCTACTGTTGTTATTTGGTACCATATTTAACGCTACCGTTATTTATATGCCACTGTAAATATTCTAATAGGTGTTACCGTAATATACTACTGCCGTAATTGTCATACGTCACTGCAATTACACGCTACCATAAATGCGCTGTTATATTTAAATGCCACCGTAATTATATGCTTCTCTTATTATTGAATACCACTGCATAAAAAATGCTACTGTTATTATATGCCACCAAAACTATATTTCATCATAATTATATATTATTGCTGTTATTTGGTACCATATTTAACGCCACCGCTAGTGTGCGGCTGTACGCTACCATAAATATATGGTACTGATTATTATATGCTGTTCTTTATATGCCACCGTAAATGTTCTAATAGGTGCTACCGTAATTTACTACTGCCGTAACTGTTATATGCCACTGCAATTACACACTGCCATAAATGCGCTGTTATATTTATATGCCACCGTAATTATATGCTTCTCTTATTATTGAATATCACTGCATAAAAATTGCCACTGTTATTATATGCCACCACAATTATATTCAATCATAATTGCTGTAATTTGGTACCATATTTAACGCCACCGCTAGTGTATGGCTGTACGCTACCATAAATATATGGTACTGATTATTATTATATGCTGTTTTTTATATGCCACTGCAAATGTTCTAATAGGTGATACCGTAATTGTTATATGCCACTGCGATTATACGCTACCATAAGGAAATACTGTTATAATTATATGCCAAAATTCATATGATGTTTCTGTAATTGTATAGACTGTTAGATTTATACCACTATAATTGTATATTACCGCACTCATACACCACTGCAACTACTGCCATGTTAATTATATGTCTACCGTAATGTTTTACTGCCGTAATTATATGCCGCCACAACTGTGTGCCATTATAATTGTAATTATTTTAAGTGTTACTATACGGTACCATATCATAGGCCAACACAACTAAACGCTACCATAACTTACGGTAATTATATGGCACCGTAATTAGATATGGCTGTAATTAAATCTGCTGTTAATTATATGTTACCGTAATTGTTTTCCACTACAATCTACAGCATTGCCAATACGGATTGCAGTAAATTTCTACTACCATAATTATATGACAGCATAATCATATATTACTGTTATTATATGATACTATATTTACACGCCACGACAATTATACGCTACGACAAATATAATCCCGTAATTAAAGGTTACCGTAAATGTATGTTGCTGCAAATAAGTGCTAGCGTAATATACTACTGCCGTATTTACATGCCCCTGCAACTATGTGCCATTTAATTATACATACCTTAGTGCTACTATATGGTACTTTATTATACGCCACCACAATTACACGCTATCATAATTATTTATTGGTGTATATGCTTAAAATTATATGCTACCATTATTGTATACCAGTGCAATCATAAATCAATGCAAGTGTAACTGGTGCCGTAATATATAACTGCTGTAATTATATGACAATACAATCGCCAAATAACGTCATAATAATATGTTAGTGTATGTGCTATCATATTTATATGCTACGCAATTATATGTTGCTGTAGTTATACATACACTGTTAATTAAATAGCTCGGTAATTGTATACCACCGCAATCACACATCACTGTAAAATGATACCGTAATGTTTTACCGCCGTAATTGTATGTCACCGCCAACCATGTGCCACTATACATATATTTATCTTAAATGTTATTATACGGTACCATATCTTACACCACCGCAATTATACGCTTCCATAACTATCTATTACAGTAATTATATGACACCGTAATTACTTGCGACTGTAATCAAATCTGCTGTTAATTACACTTTAATCGTACAGCACTGTAAATACGGATTGTCGTAATTTTCAACTGCCATAATTATATGACATTATAATTGTGCTATATTACTGTTATAATATATATTTATACGTGACGTCAATTATACGCTACCACAAATATAATATTGTAATCAAAAGCCATCTGTAATTGTATGTTGCTGCAACTACATATGCTACCGTAATTCTGTACCACCGAAACCATACACCTCTGCAAATAAGTGCTAGCGTAATATACTACTGCCGTAATTATATGCCAATACAATCGCTAAATAACGTTGCAATTATATGTAAGTGCATGTGCTATCATATTTATATGTCACTGCAATTATATACCACCGTAATCGTACACCACAGCAAAGAATAATATTTAATTTCGCCATTGTCGTAACCACAACTATATACCATCATAATTATGCTACTATATAGTATCATGTCTATATGCCACCGCAATTACACGCCACTATAAATGTATGCCACTGCAATAGTGTATCGCCGTAATTGGATTCTACTATAATTAAATGGTTTGGTTACTATAAGCCACCGTTATTCTATACTACTGTAATTATATACAACCACAATTATATACCATCGTATTACGCAACAATAATTATATGTCATTGTAACCATACGGTACCGTAATTATGTGCTACCGTAAAACATCCTTGACGATAGCACATATTACTTAAATATGTTAATTAGCAGTTAAGTACTATAATTTTTTTTAATTTGGTTCTGGCACAAATTCAGAAATATTTTTTTAAGTAAGATGTATTTTTTAAGGTAAGATTAATAATTAAGAAAAACAATTCTGAATGGAGACATAGAATTTTAGCATATAAAACTAACTTTAATTATTTGCTATTTGCAATTATGCGCTACCCTAATTGTTTTAAAGCAAATTGGGAAACGGATCATTTATTCAGCACTAAACACTGCGTCTAATGCAATATTCACTTTTTTAAATTTTAAAACCGTTTTAGATAAAAAAGAGAAAACCCGGTTAGAAATGTATCAATACTAATAATGGCTACCCATGACTTTGACAACTAAGAGCAATCATTGTCATAATAGGAATATTTATTACTAATATGTTTAATGATGTTTATTAGCTAGTGGTAAATTAGACATTGTAATAATTATTACTAGTGTTACCCCAGCACACAATGCACTGACAGACAGCGTTGACAAAACCGGCGAAATGTCAAGTCACGTGATGCATTAGTTCCAATAATGACACGCGACGTTATTGTAGATGGCGCCCCAAGTGACGCGCGTCTAGCCGACCTTCATATATATTATAAATTAAAATAATTATTATTAAAAAATCGACGTAGAATAAAAATATAAAAATGTTTCATGTTCCATCTGTGGATAGAGACCTTTCATTTAAAAAAAAATGGTCCAAATTGGTGAAGCGGTAGCCGCTGGAGGAACCGGAGAAAAAAACCCTTTGTGCTTTTATATATGTATGGATTACCTATCAAAACAATGGTTGATTTTAAATGTCAAAGTCATGGTTACCCGCTAATACGTAATTTCGTTAATTTTTACGAAAATGATTGTAACATTTAAAAAAGTAAATTAGGTATTAGATGCAATTTTTAATTATCAACAAATTTTCTTCTGTTTTGCTCTAAAATATTTGGGAAAGCCAATATTTGCAATAATGTGTTTTTGCACAGTAAAGTCGTATGTCTCAAATATAAATCTCCACCGTGTTTAATTGTAACTATAATAATAGCTGTAATTATGAGCAAAAATTAAAAAATGGTCTGCAATACTGCCCTATTTTAAACAGAGAGCACTTTACGGGTTTATTTT
Source organism: Ctenicera cuprea (assembly GCA_958336395.1). Taxonomy (NCBI): domain Eukaryota; kingdom Metazoa; phylum Arthropoda; class Insecta; order Coleoptera; family Elateridae; genus Ctenicera; species Ctenicera cuprea. Next base: position 10,887,006 of record OY284495.1, on the reverse strand, counting down.
TTTTATTATTACTACATCGTTCTAACAAGCTATTAATAAAGTTCTACAGGAAAGGTACAGAGTTTGTGAAAGTTCCACCAAACAATGTTTATTTTCTTACAGCAAAAACTTGCATGTGAAATACCTTCAAGTTCGTAGTTTGTTACGTCATGAAGTTTTAATCGGGCGTTTCCACTTGTCAATAAATTCCTATAGTCATTAATATTTTAGAGTAACATCCGTTTTAAATAAAGAACACAGCGTTGCCGCCGCCGCCATTGCACGCACGAGTTAGTCTTTGTAAAGTCTTTTTTTCGGGAACGAAATTAAATTATCATTAATGTCAAAAGTCGATTATCGAATTTTTTACTAACTGTTGATTCTGACGCTTCACCAGTTAATTAAGCGAAGTAATCAATTAAATCGCTTATTAAACCCCGTGTGTGCAGTCGGGGCGGTCGTATTTGTGTTGCTTCAGTGTGTTTGTGTGTGTGTGGAAAAACTGATTACTTTTAGATTATACCTTCATTAATTTTCAAACTTTGTTTGCGCAACGCCGAACTATAACGGAGAGTTATTACGCGCACTATTAGAACTTCGGACCACCTAATTCGATTTTGCGGCCAATTTAGAAAACACTTGTCGAAAATCATGCACGAAGGGTGGAAAATTAAAAGTTTAATCGGGTATAAATAACGAGGCCATCGAAAGCGAAGTCTCTCGGGGCAAGTAAGCAATATTCTTTTTGAGATTCGAAATTGCAAAAGACGAACAAAAGGTTTCAAAGGTGCCGAACATGCCCTAACTTCTAATAGTGATTCGAGCAAAGGGAGATGTATCACACTTTAAGGTACATCTCTTTTCAACCACTTTGAGTTCCAGTCACAAATAGCAAGCAAAAATATCTCTCCAGCGAAATCTAAAGCTCGCGGCGCGTATGTGTATGAAAAATTACTAAATCGTGTTACGAATTTTAAAATAAAATCTCAGTAGGTGTTCACGACCTTATATCTTGAATTTCAAGCAATCCGTGGAACAATCTGCAGAACTGACAATTGCTTACAATAAGGGATTTATAAAACTTTTTGTTACACGTCAGATCTGGATCTTAATTTGAATTTGAATCCGATTTGAATCCAATTTGGCTCCGTTACAAATATCTAAATATTCATACTAGTATAATCCAAATACGTATCAGATTTGCTTCCAACAAATAAGCGTCTAGATATGACTTTAGATTTAATTAACAAGAATCCGATTCTTTTTTTTCAATTTGCAATTCATTGAATGCGAATTCTAGATTCAAATGCGGAGTTGTTTCTAGAGAATCCAATTCCATATTCAGTTTTAGTGCCAAAAATAACAAATCTCTATCCGAAATTTGTTTTAACATACACAAATTTAGGTCTATTCGAATTTGATTCCAACGACTCCAATTCGAATGTATTTTCCAACAAATCCGTAGCTTGCTCCAGATTTAGTTCTGATGAATCAGTATTTAGAACGAAAAACGCGAATCTAGATTTGAATTAAAATTTAGTTCCAAAGTATCCATATTGCATATTCGCTTATAGTTCCAAGCCATATTCAGATTTGGTTCATATGAATCCAAATCTGGATCAAAATTGGTTCCAAATAATGTGAATCTAGAGCTGAATCCGGAGTCAATTCCAAATAATCCCATTCCAAATACGGATTTGGTACCAAAGAAGCCAAATCTATACTCAAAGTTGGTTCCACCAAAACAAAATTTAGATCTGAATCCAGATTTGGTTTCAAAGAATCCTATTCCAGATCTGGGGACTTGGTGCCAAAAAATCCGAATCTTATTTTGAAATTGATTTTAACAAAAGCAAATTTAGATCTTAATTCGAATTTAGTTTCAATGAATTCGTAGCTGGATTTGTTGGTTCCGACGAATCCAAATTTACAACGGGATTTGGTCCAAACAATGCGAATCTAAATATAAATTTAAATTTGGTTCTAAAGAATCCAATTCCAGATTCGCAACGAATTAGAAAAATCCGTAATTGGTTACGACCAATCCGAATCCAATTAGAGGTCCGGATTTGGTGCCGATTAATAAAAATCTATATCTGAAATTGGTTCCGCAAAAATCGAATTGGATCTGCATTCAGGTTTGGTTTCAAAAAATCCAATTCAAACTGAATTTCAACAAATTCGTACCTGTATCTAGATTTGGTTCTATCGCATCCGAATCTAGATCAAGAATTTGTTTACAAAAATGCTAATCTGTATTTAAATTTAATTTCAAATAGTGTAAATTTAGATTTGAGTTTAGTTCCCGCCAATTCATAGCTAAATTCCCTTTGCATTCAACAAATCCAAATCTGGATCAGGATTTGGTTTTAAGATATGCAAATTTAGATCTGTATCTAAATTTAAAACAGAATATGATATAAGAAAATATAATTCTGGATTGAATTTCGTTTCTACAAAGCTGATTCTGGATTTTGTTCTAACAAATCCAAATTCCGGATACATAGTTGGTTTTTATGGAAACGATTTTAATCAGAATTTTGTTAAATGAATACGAAACTGCATCCGGATCTAGTAATGCATATCTGAATCCGAATTTGATCCCAGTAAATGTACATACAGTAGTTTTAGCTAATCCGGATTTGTTAAGCAGAACCACATTTGTCGTATGAACGCAAATCCGAAATTCATTCCGACCAAATCAAATTTAGATTTGCATCCAGATTTGGTTTAAAAAAGTCCAATTCGAATTTAGTTCCAATGAAGTCAAAGCTACATTTGGAGTTTGTTTCGGCAACCCAAAATTTAGATCTTAGTTACAAAGAATGCGAATCTAGATTTCAATTTTATTTGATTCAAAAAAATCCAGTTCCAGATTGGGTTTTAGTTCCAACGAATTCGTAGCCACATCCGAATTTAGTTTGGACAAACTCGAATCCGAATTAGGATTTCGATACAAAGAATGCAAACATCTATATCTAGATTTACCCCAAATCCAGACTTGGTTCTGACGAATCTGAATTTATACCAGGTTATGGTTCCAAAAACTGCAAATTTAAGCCTGAATCCGGATTTACTTCCAACAAATTCATAGCCAAATCCGGATTTGGTACCGACAAATCCGAATCTAGATCAGAAGTTAGTTCCAAAATATGCATTCTGGATTTAGATTTAGATCTAAAATGAGTTTCATATTCGGCTTTAGTATCAACGCCAAATCCAAATTTGGTTCCGACGAATCCGAATCCACACCAGGTTCTGCGTTCAATAGTTGCAAATCTAAACCTAATTCCGGATTTTATTCCAACAAATTTATAGCCAAATGCGGATTTGGTTGCCGATTAATTTAAATCTAGATCAGAATTTGGTTTCAATAAACGCAAATCAAGATCCCGATTTAGATCTGAACTTGGTTTAAAAAATAGGATTCTGGATCTGAATTTTAATTCCGACGAATCCGACTGTGATTTTGTTCTAACAAATACAAATTCCAAAAAAATCTTATTTCGTATTTGGGTTTAGTTCTAACCCCAAATCCAGATATGATTCCGACGAATCCAAATCTATACCGGATTCTGCTTCCGAAAGTTGCAAAAATCTAAATCTGAATCTGGATTTTATTCCAACAAATTCATAGAAAAATCCGGATTTGGTAGCGACAAATTCGAATCTAGATGACAATTTAATTCCAAATTTAGATCTACATCTGGATTAGATCTGGATTCGGTATAAAGGTTGATGTTGGATCTAAATTTTAATTCCGATAAATCAAATTAGAAATTTTGTCCTATGAAATTCAAAAATCTAAAGAATCTAATTTCAGATTAGAATTTAAAGCGAAAATCCGAATGTGGTCGGACGAATACGAATTTAAATTAAGATTTAATTCAAAAGAATGACAAATAGTTTTTGAATGTGAATTTAGTTTAAAAAATACAATTCCAATTGCCAAATGCGGTTAGTACCTACAAATCCAAAATTTAGATTCGAATTTGGTTCTAAATTTGGGTTTACATCTAGCCAAAACAAAATTACGTTCCGAAGAATCCGAATTTAAATCAGAATCTGTTCCAAAAAAATGCAAATTTAGATCTGAATTAAAAGAATCTAATTCTGGATCAGGATATTGATTGGAACAAATTCGATTTTGTATTTTGTTGTAATATATCCAAATTCCAAATCCATATTTTGTTTTGGTGACAATAAATTTAATTAGAATTTGGTTGAATATATACGAACCTGTATCCGGATATTGTTATGCATATCAGTTTCCGGATTGGACCCTAGTGAAATCTGAAATGGTCATAGCAAATTCGAATCCATTGTCGTATGAATCCGAACTTTCGAAATCCAAAGAATTTTTGCTTCAAAACATTTACATTATATTGTTGGTTTTTAAAATTCCTAGCATTTCGAACCAATCCAAATTCACTCTTCTCTAATTAAGAATACGGAGCTAATTAAAGACGCAATTTCATAATTTAATCTAGTTACGATGGCTTGCAGTAATAAGTGTTTGAATTTTGATTTAAATCTAGATTAACGTAATGCAGATCCGTTTTAAAATCTAGATCTAGTTCCATTAAATCCGAAACAAGGCGGAATACATAAGGATCCTAAACAAAACCCTAAATCGCTAATAAAAACTTTCTGCGGTTCCTAAAGTACAGATCCCTCATAATTATAAAGGAAAAAAAAATTTCATAACCGCGTCTACATAAACCGAACTTTTTACAACGCCCCAGAATTTCCGCTCCATAAACCATCAAAATATCAAGGCATCCCCAGTACACAGACGGAAATACAAGCACCGATATAACACAGGAAGAAAGTACACATTACATAATCTCTTCATACTATAAGCATTTTATGAGCGGCGTTATGACAGGGTGTGAGAGCACGGTTAAAACTATGTAACAATCTCGGTATTATTCTAAAGGGTACGGCATATCTGCGACTCCTATGTATACAGATTAAACTAATCCCCTATAAACTCGTTCATAAAATCTCTATCTTCTATTCTTGGAGCTTACCGGCGACAGTTTCCGCCGCAGACACTGAAAAATAGTTAAATTTAAGCCCTTATCAGTTTTTTCAGTTCGCCCTCTGTGCCTCGATTGAAAAATAATTGCTCCGCAATGGGATTCTAACCCTCATTTAATAAATGAGATCAAAACGGATTCCCAATTTATTTTTTGCATTAGTCAAAACGTCCCAGCGGTACCAAACCCATCCGGAAATAAAGAAAGGTGAATTTATTTGGGGTACGCTTTTGATACACTAAGGGATAATGTCATCTCCAAAGGATAATAACACGTAGGGAGGCTAAGCTGGGCAAGATTAGAAAGCCGAATAAGCCTATATTCTGTGTACGGCTTAATACTTGCGCAATTAAATCTTATTTGGCAAGATGTTGCTGTCTTGTCGTTTTGGGGATGTTGGTTTATCGTTAACTTAAGTGTTTATTATTTGGTCGGCTAACTTGGCTTTTGGAAGATTCTAAACATAGGAAGAAATTTGCGAGAGATGCAAATCAGTAATTTCAAGTTGCAAATTAGGGGACAATGGTGACAATAAAACTTCATCTGAGAATTTGCAAAGTAACTTGTATGAAATTAGAGTATAACAAAGTTTTACACTACAAGCGTGTGTAAATTTGAAATGACTTTACAAATCGAAACAATTAGAACTGCGGAGTAAAGTTATTCAATTGAAGCACTAAGAGACTTTACGTTACGTAACAATAAAACTAAAACACGTAGGAGTTATACTCAGTATGCATAATTATAGTGCACTGTATAAAATCACAAAATAAACCATGATTAGAAAACACAACTTTAAAATTTTTCAAATAAGGATTTTAAAAGTGTTTGTAATAATGAAGCTACATATTAAAAATTGCAACACGATGAATATAAAACAATGGAACTATAAAACTTTCTAATTGCCCGTAAAGAACAAAAACAAGCGCAATTAATTAAAACTGCAAGGGATAATATGGCAGAATTGTATGGCGTACTGCCGGATGATAAAAGCCGATAAACTATACCAAACCAATACAATTTTAATGTTAAACGCTCATATAACGTAAATACATAAATTAATATTAATTCATCGAATGTCTTTAACCGATCGGCCGATTTAGCCAAGTCGCATTGTCAAAACACCTGCGTGCCTGCTCTATTTACGACACCTCAAACATACAGCATTCAGAAAATCATGAGTAATAAGTAACGACATGAAAAATAAGCAGAATACAATATGCTACGCTAGCAAAGCACGCTCAAAATACAACACTAATAGGGTAGGTGTCTAGTAGCAACTGGTGATTAACAATTTGAGTATGTTTTATCATTGTATTTCGTGCACTATCTCACTTTACCTAAAAACCGGCAAGAAAAGAATAGAATGCGCTATCATCACACTGTGTACTGGGTAAACGCTTGTTGAAGATATACGTTACGGCGTCGTTGGTTAATATCAATTATCTAAGTGTCGAACAGCTCGAACTAGTTAGAAACCAAGTATAGGGCTAGCTGTGTCGACGAGCCCAACAACAACAGCGGTAACAATACCAACACATTAACAGATGCTTATATAATAACTTATCAACAGTAAGTAGCCCCACGTCTAGCTTCGACTATTCGACTATTTTTAAAATGACGACCTAAACCTTTTGCACCTCGCATATGATTTCTTATGGCTGTGCGTATATTATGTATATTCTTCCCTTGCCAGTACACAAAAACGACAAGATTAAATAAAATAAAATGCAAACAATGCAACATAATATGTAATAGGTGATTCGCTTCTCTGCCATAATTATATGTTGCCATAATAATATGCTGTCAGAAGCATATCCTAGTTTAATTACATTCTGTCGTAATAATATTCTGCCATAATCACATCCTGGCAAAATTACAGATTGCTGTAATTATATGCTGCCATAAGCATTTCCTGTCATAATTATATTCTACAACAATTAAATTCTGGTAGAATTATGTGCTTCCGTCATCACATATTGCCGTAATTATATGTCGCCATAATAATATGCTGCCATAATTACATATTGCCGCAACTATATCATGACATAATACTATGCTGCTGTGTGCATATTCTATCATTATTATATTATCACAATTATATTTAGCCGTAATTACATATTGCTGTAGTTATATGCTTCCATAACAATATTCTGCTAGAGCATATAACATATTATAATTATATCCGTTATAATTATACTTTGCCATAATAAGCGTTTCCGGTCATAATTAAATTCTGTCACAATTATATTTTGCCATAATTATATGCTGCCATAATTATATTCTCTAGTAATTATACGCTGCCTTATATATATATATATATATCCTGCCAGAATCATAGACTACCATAATTATACGATGCAATAATTATACCCTGCCATAATTAGATGCTGTCCTAAACATATCTTGTCGTATTTATATGCTGCCATAATTATATGCTGCATAAATTTTATCCTGCCCTATCTATATGCTGCAATAATTATATGCTGCCATATGCATATCCTGCCATAATTATATTTTGTCATAATTATATGCTGCCATAATTAGATGCTGTCCTAAGCATATCTTGTCGTATTTATATGCTGCCATAATTATATGCTGCAGTAATTTTATCTTGCCATATCTACATGCTGCAATAATTATATGCTGCCATATGAATATGCTGCCATAATTAGATGCTGTCCTAAGCATATCTTGTCGTATTTATATGCTGCCATAATTGTATGCTGCAGTAATTATATCCTGCCATATCTATACGCTGCAATAATTATATGCTGCATATCCTGCCATAATTATATTTTGTCATAATTATATGCTGCCATAATTATATTCTCTAATAACTATACGCTGCCACAATTATATCCTGCCAGAATTATAGACTACCATAATTATATGCTGCAATAATTATATCCTGCTATATGAATATGCTGACATAATTAGATGCTGTTCTAAGCATATCCTGTCGTATTTATATGCTGCCATAATTACTTGCAGCAGTAATTTTATCCTGCCATATCTATATGCTGCAATAACAATATGCTGCCAAAGCATTTCTTTTGTTATAATTATATTATTATCATTAATTATTATATAAATCCTGTCGTATTTGAATGCTGCCATAATTATAGTTTGCAATAATTATATTTTGCCATATTTATATGCTGCAATAATAATATGCTGCTATAAGCATATCCTGCAATAATTATATTTGTCGTGATTGTATTTCGTCATAATTATATTCTGCAATAACTATATGCTGCCATTATTATACGCTGCTATAATTATATACTGCCACAATTATATGCTGCTACAATCTTATGCTGCCAATAATTAAATACTGCCTTATTTATTTATATGTTGCCGATAGTTATATGCTGTCTTACTTTGATGCTACCCACCGTAATTATACAGCACGACTATAATTTTACTCTTCCGTAATTATATGTTACTGAAATTTGAAATTGCATGAATCACAATTACATGATATTGTAACCCCTGAAGTGCGAAAAGGAAAGGATGGACAACTAATGAAGTGCGATAAGGAAGATACCTTTAAATTAAATTAAAAACATTTAAGTATCCATTTTAAATTTAAAGTATCCATGAATACGTGAATCCCCACTTGATTTGCACGTTATCTCCCGACTTTGTCGCACTCATTAGTTGTTCATATTTATAGTAAGAGATAATTTGTATGAGACCGTAATACAGAGCACTATTTGTTTCTTGTCAAATTAATTATATGGTGTCATAGTTACATTCTACTGTAGTCACATATATGGACCGAAAATACAAACTGCCATTATTGCATGCTACCGTAACGGCATACTACCGTAAATATTACTCTTGTGTAAATACATGCCACTGTATTTATATACTATCATAATTTTATCTTACCTCTATCTTTACCCTTAAAATTGTATGAATCATAATTACATGTTAATGTAACCACTTCTTAAATTGGTTCTGTAACACATACTTCCCAATAACACACAGATTGTGACAAGGAAGGTTTAGGTAATTATTGAGTGCGACAAAGAAAGTAGATAATAGACAGGCCATGTGAGGATTCATGTATCTATGCATATTTTCAAATTTAATTCCAAACAATTAAGTATCCATTTCAAATGGGAAATGTAAAAGTATCCGTAGATACGTGAATTCCCACTTGGGTCACCCGTTGTTTCCCTTCCTTATCCCAGCTCATTCGTTACTCATTCCTTTCTTGTTGCTCTCATTAGCTGCCCATGTTTCCAGTGAAATAGTGACAATCTCTATGTTACCGTAATACACAGCGTAATTATACTTTGTGGTAATTATATAAAACCGTCATTGTGTGTCACCCAAATACATTATAATAATCACGTACATTGTTTATTTTTTACTGTTACCATCCTCGCACAAACTCATACAGCTTGGTTTTTCTGTCGTACTTCAACGTGTCCAAATTGCTCGTGCAACATATTCAAGAAGGAAGGTAATGTTATGCTCGATTTACTTTAGTTAAGACAATTATTTACCTTACTTCCCGTTCTCAATATTGCTTTTCTGGCCATATCATGTTTTTCTTAAGGATTTTGTTTATTACAAGAGTTTATAAAATCGCTTTACTGCAATGGATTATTAAATCCCGTAAAAGTTGTTAAAAATGTAACATTTCTTTATTGTCTGACTTGTAACCGTAGAGACTCTTGAATAGAAGCTATTGTTTAAGGTTTTTGTACGCTTGTATGGTTAGGTATAATGAAATAATAAAAAGTCTTATGAAAAGCGACTTTTAAATGTTACCATTATGTGAAAATTTGAATTTAATATTCTTTTAGAAAAGTTTTACCGAATTCAAATAATTAAATTAAAACTTTTGTGTTATTGTAGGTAAATGCACCTAGCGTTGCAGCTAATGTGTTTTCGTAGTTGAAAAGTTAAATTGCAACTTCAACAAGTGTTTCTGTGTGTGGCATATGATAATTCTGAAATTTTGATTCGAACTAGATGAGAAGTGAGTTTTCCTGAACACAAAATGAAGTAAACGAGTGAGGCAGCGTTTACGACTATCATTTAATTTAACAGCTATAGTTGTTGGTTGGTACAGCATCAGCAAAAGCAGCAGACCAAGCAATTACATCCCAGGGACTAATAAAATAGAAACAACGATCATCTTAGCGTAATAGCTCCACGCAATAATAAATTTTCTCTGGTTCTCTCCAGAATTGCGTTTATTTTTAGGCAGCGTTGTACAATTTTGATGGTCGGGTTTCTGGATAGACATGGACGCAGCGGCGCTCACTCTTTGTGTAACAAAACATAACAGGGAAAGGCAAAAAAGGAGGGAATTCGTGGAATGTATAATGAAGAATCATCCTGGCTCATTATTTAATAACCGGGGCCGTAGCTACACTTCTCTTCTGTATTTTGGCAAGGGTCATCTCGAGGGAATGGTTATGCAAGTTCTCTAATGGAATTTTGTCTATTCGGCGCATCCGCCGATGTGAAATTGAAGTTATATTACTGCTCAGGGCTTTTGTGCGAAATCCATCATACATTTCGGTACGGAATTTAACGCAGTTGTGGGATTTGTAGATCTTAATTTACTTTAATGTAAGAATAGATTGCATAGCCCCAGGAATTAGGAAGGTAAAAGCCGAAACGTTGAGGAACAACACAATATACATCCTGTGGAAATTTCCAATTTATATAAGATCGCGGAAAATCTGCAAACTCATAAATTAGTTTTTTATAGTTGAAGCGGTGGTTCTGGAATTCAATTTCAGTTAGTTCCAGAGATTTTAGTTCAGGATGAAGAAGACATAAGTTTATATAAAATAGAACCTCTTAAAACTTGAGCTTAATCCAAAGCTCTCGCAAGCTTTAGCAGCTTAGAGTCATAACTTTCTTTAATTTTCAGAAGGTATTTAAGTTGGGTAATGGAATTTTTAATGAAATAGTTTGTCTCCGCCCACACGACACAAACAAACAGCTCCTTCTACTCTTTTATTATTAATAGGAACTAGAAACTTTTGAAATTTTGGTTCCAAAAAAGAAAGCGGAAGTTCATTTTCATGTAAATGAAGAGGCGCTTAAGATTTTACAGTCTGTAAACATTTGCTTTACGTAACCTACTTAAAGCGCCATATACAGGGCCTGTTCCAACATTGCCATTATTAATCCGGGCAGCATCTTTGTGTTTCATAATTTTAATCCATTGTAAACTCCGCGATTTAAGTACAAAAGAAAATTGATTTCAATTATTAAACCGAACAAAAGGCGCGAGCGAGAACAAAATGCAACAAACCCAAGAGGGAGCATACAATTTAAAATAGACTAATCAATGTACGATTAAAATGAAAAACTTGGCAAAAACGCTCGGACTAAAGCTCATAAAATATAGTGAGGATTACGTTTATACAAAAGCGAATTGTGTAATCTCACTAGTTTTAAAAGTTTGTTTACCGTTGCATTCCATTTATTAGGCTTTACTATTACCGGAATTATATAAAATAAACTTAAGTTCGGTATTTCCGTTATTTTTGAAAAATAAGTAAATTTAGGAAAGAGTTTGAGATTTTGTGTTAATTAAATTAATTGAATTAATTCTTTAGCAATGAACGTTGCTTATATTATATATAGTAACCTAATTATATGTTACAGTACTATATATATTTCACCTTTATTATACAGAGTGGCTAGGAAAACCCCGGCCACTTTTCTTGCGGCGCGGCGGTCAAGAGATGGCGCTTTAGTAAAGAAAAATTAAATTAAAATACTGGCAACAACGCAGAATCCAAGACGTTTTAGTTATTAAATACGCCCCATATTAAATCAAAACAACTAAAACATCTCGGATTCTGCGTTGTTGCCAGTATTTTAATTTAGTTTTTCTTTACTAAAGCGCCATCTCTTGACCGCTGCAACAAAAGTAGCCGGGGTTTTCCTAGCCACTCTGTACGTTGTAATTGTATGCTACCGCATTTATATAGTACCGTAATTACAGGTCGCTGCAATAGTATGCAACTGCAATTACATACAATATGCAATCAGAATAATATATTTTTGTCATTATGGTCATTGGAAATGTATGTTGCCGTAATAATATTTCTCCGAAATTGTATGCTACTTAAATAAATATAGTTATAATAGTATATTACTCAATTATATGCGATCATCATTATTATATGTCACAATAATTCTATGAAACCGCAAACATATGTTACCGCAATTACATGGTTTCGTAATACTACGATACATAATTATTTACCACCGTAAATATGTATGCTATCGTAATTATGTGTCTTTAACTATATGCTACTTGAAACAATATCATTTTTTTACTGTAATTATATGCACCGTAATTATATGCAATCACAATTAGTATATGTTACTGTAATTATATGCTACCGTAAATACACCTTACCGCAGTTATACCTTTCCGCAATTTTACGATATGCTACTTAAATAAATAAAATTTTATCAGTATAATTATATGCCATTGCAAAGATATAATACCGCAATTACACGTTGCCACAATTTTATGCTGATTAAATAAACAAAATTGTATTATTGTACTATATGTACTACTCAGTTATATGCGATCGTAAAGATTATAATTATGTTAAACTAGTTATATGCCACTGCAAATACATGTTACCGCAATAACAGGTCCCTGCAATTGTATGCTACATAAATAAATACAATTATATTACTCTAACTACTCAGTTATACCATACATATTATATGTTACAATAACTATATGCCATTACAAATATATGCTACTGCAGTTACACGTTTCCGCAATTGCCTGCTACCATTAATGATGCTAGTTAAATAAATATAGTTATATTACTGTAATTATTTAATTATATGCAGCCATAATTATTATGTTTCAGTAATTATATGCAACCGCAAATTTATGTTACTATAAATATATCTCTCCCCACCTGTATGCTACTAAAATAATATATTTTATTCCACTTCAATTATATGCAATTACAAATTTCGCATATGTTACTGTGACTATATCTCCGCAATTGTATGCTACTTAAACAAACACAATTATATTATTGCATTTATGAGACCACAGTTAAATGCAATCATTATAATATGTTACCGTAAGGATACGTCACCGGAAATGTATCGCACCGTAATTATATGTCACCACAATTGTACGGAATTATAATTATTACATGTTACAGTAACAATATGGGGGACGCTGCTTTGTATCCACGAGTCGTGGTAGCCACGACAGTAAAATACTGAAATAAAATTTTAAAAATAATATTGTCGATGTGCCCACTGTAATATTTAGCATAAAATGACAATTGTCGATGTATCCACGGGTCGTGGTAGCCACGACAGTTAAATAAGAAAATAAAATTTTATTTAACTACTGTCGTTGTGCCCACTGCTAACGTTGTTGTATGTATTAAATGTACTTGCTGTCGATGTATCCACTTGCAACTTTTCGTTAAAATAGGCCTTTGGCGAATAGTCCACAGGGCGTCGTAACAACGCCAGTTTCTTGCTTTCTTTGTAATAAAATTATGTTTTCGAAGATTCTAATGATGTGTTATATGTATAAATGGTTGCCTACATTTTTAATATACCAGCGAACCCCAAGAAACTATGATTATATGGAAATTTACTTTTTAGGTAATCGATACCTTAACTTTAACTTAACCTAATGCTATAGCGTCAAGCGGAGATACTTATTACTTTATTTAAGTTATTTTATTATGTGTACTAATCTCTTCTTATTTATAAAAATTTCTTATTATTGTAATATCAGTTAACGTACAAAATGAGGTTTGACGTAGCACACGGTGCGGTGGCGGGCTCGCAAGTTGTATTTTAAAAGCTGCTAAATTTGTCTCCTGTAAATGAAGATTTTGAATCTAAGAAAAAAGTTTTGATAACGAACCTGCTGAAAATGTCATAAAAAATCCTTCGATAAAAAAATAGATAAAATGCTGTAAAAAAAGCCGACCAACGCATTTTAATTATTTGTTTTAGCATTGATAGTCGTAGCTTGTCGGCTGCTTGGGGTCCTTCCTGGAATTGTTTTTTTAAAAGAGTGTATAGCAGAATAAAATAACCGTTTATATCCATACGTTGTCGGTCGAAAATTTAGGGGGTTTGTTAAAATGTAAAAACTTTAAATTATAGTTGCAAAACATGATATTCTATAAATAATACTATTTTCTGAATTCATGTTATTTAGTTTCCGTGTCTTATTTTAAATTTGGAAATAATTGTATTAGGCTGCACTCGAGGCAGGCAATTAATGGCGATAATCCTGAGTCACTTTAATCTCTGTTAATAACACCACCGAACTGCGCGCAAGTTACTCTTCACCATAAGACCGCAGATTGATCGAATCACCTGTCTTGCGTGTACATGAAAGAATATGTAATAAATTAAATCATTTAATTTATTGTCAAATATAATATAAAAATGGGCTCAGTTTCGTAATTACGATCTTTTGATTTTCTTGAAATAACATTTATTTAAACGGCATTATATACTTTTGCAGAATTGCGAGAGAAATTTTATCAACCAACACTTTTTTCCGCGGCGTTCTTTACCGCCGGCACTTTTTCTGCCCACCACTTTCTCACTGCACTGTGAAGCGCCAGTACAGTTCTGATGGACTGTAAGTTCACGAGATTTATAAAATTGGTAATTATTTATCACCAACAAAGTATTTCCTGGTTCGCTTAACATTAAGTGAACGTCTTCTATTTCTGATATACGGTTTTAACACGGACTGATATAAAACTGATATTGTTTAAGAAATTAAAGCCGCAAAATTTTAGAAAAACCATGTGACCTGTTTTTTGGCAATATTTTCTTTGTTGAACACAGTTTGATGTTTTTACCTACAGTTCTCGTACAACGTTTCATAAACATAAATAAATTTTGTGTACTTTCTGGAAATTTTCAAAACTATTGGTTTTATAACTTGCAGAACAGATGTTTGGGGATTCTCACGCGTAAACACAATAGACGCAGTAGGCAGTAAAGACCGGCGGCGGCACCTGATTGCAAGTGATGTAATGCCGCTTAAGTACCCACTACCTGTTGGCATAGAAATATAATTTCACAGATAATTTATTTAAAATATTTATAAAATACCAAAATCGTTGCAAATCTTTATATCTTTCTTTTAATTTGATAGCTACTATAATTCTAAAACTCGGTAGCTGCAAGAAACAAATTATAAAAATCACTGCATGTTCACTTGTTCAGGTACTGGTATTATTCGAATAAAGTGGGCAAGTAATAAAAAAAATTTTACTTGAAGCTGCTTATCTACCTAGACCACGGCTTAGTTCCCGCAGTCTAGGTGCCTTTATTGTATTTCTAGAAAAAGCATAATGGCCGGGAATTACCACGAAAGTCGAGACCTCCGACCTGTTTCTTTTAAATAGTTTCATAACGGGTTGACCTACAGAGTTTAGATTTTGTAAATGTCTTTCTATATTTAAGAGTAACAAAAATCATAAGTTTGAATGATTAGTTAGCTAATCATAGCTTTGACAAACCTTATAAAAAATAAACGAAATTTTCAATTTTCAGTTTTATTATTTATTTTACATGTTTCTCGCTAATGCATTATTCAGACACTTTTTACCCTTAATATATTTCTTTTATCACATTTCATGTAACAGCTTTTACGGTTAATTTTCGACTGTCAATTTTATTTTCTTACGAGTGGACAAGCATTTTTTCCATATTTAAATTAAACAGATTGTTTTTATTCTGATTTCAATGATGTATCACACTTCGCAGTTTGTTTTAGTTTTAAGTTAATTATTAAAAAAAAATTATTTAGAAGGCCATGGTAACATTACGCCAATAATTGATTTGGGTAACTGCCAAAAAATTCAAACTAAAAACATTCACAGAAAAATCCAAGTAAAAGAAATTCACGAAGAAAATCCAAAAAAAAAATAAAATTATGTATTTTTTTTACGTCGCAACTCAAAACTAACTTGATGAACAAGATTAAATCTATTTCCTTACAGTAGTATTGAACGGTATTTTTATTTTTATAAGTAAAGTTGACAGCGCAAAAACGTTTTTTCAAAAACTTCTGAGAGGCGTCTGAGTAAAATTTGGGAGATTAGTAAAAATAGTATATTATTTTATAAGGAGTAGAAGTGCTACTTTTTGTGGCGAATCAGTAGGCTTGATGAGCCCCAAAAAGTCACTTCTACTCCAAATAAAATACGCTATTTTTTCTTCAAACGTCGAAAATATTGAATAAAATGATTAAATTTTAGTGAATTTGAAAAAAAAATCACAACTTTCTGAGGCGATAGAGCTTGCATGGAGCAACAAATTTATTTTTTATTAATTTCCCAAATTTTACTCTGACGCCTTTCAGGAATTTTTAAAAAATTTGAAATTGATTACATATTTATTCATAAACGCAAACGCCGATTGTTATAAACCTTTATACCAGTTTAATAAACTATTTGAAGTACCTTATTAGGAACAGCAAGACTTTTTAATTATTTTTGAAGTTAAGAAAAAAAACGGTACTTTTTATTATCAACAACGCGTTCTTCGGCAGTTACGTTACATTAACTACGGCTGTTAATTAGTAAGTAGCTAGTACCTGGAAAAGCCAGAAACCATTGTGTTATTTTTAAGTTACTTACTCATTTACGTCACATCCCTTTAAAAGGGTAGCCAGGTAGTTTGAAATATGCTAAAACGGACGAGTTGTTCACAAGCAGCAACCAGCTACAGTATTAAAGCAAATACAATAAAACAAAAAATCGTGTAATCCGTATCACTTAAAAAAGGACTTGATCTTGTCTTGATTCAAGAAAAAATCAAGACAAGAATGTCCAACCAGATTTCAAGACAAGACAATGTTATCAAGAAATCTTGATTTCTTGTCAAGAAATTTGGATTTATTAGCTTTTTATTTATTAGTACAGTGCTTACATACCTACACTTTTATATTCTTGCACTTCTATAGATAAGTATTTTTTAAGTTGGGAGTAATGTAATAATCAATATAAAAAATTATTGCTTCTAAACTGGACATTGGAGAGCGTTAATATTTTAGGTGTGAATAAATTTCCCTAGATAAGTTCTAAATATGCAGAAATATACAGGTCATTCCATTAAAAATAAATTAGTTTCGGCGTGCCACACTTTTTTGAAGTGAAGATTTGCAAATAATTTATAGAAATGCGCATTTACCCATAATATAAATCTGTACTCAAAAGATTTTTATTTCTGCTACGGTGTATGAGATATGGAAGACCGGCGCACTGTTGCAGGACCCTGTAGTGTACTTAATATACAGGGTGAGTTTTTTTGATGTTCACTACAGGGATAGCGGAAACTACAGCAGATAGAAAGACGGTTAAATGGGAAAAGTAGTGCAGATTTACAAGCCTTATTTAATGCTGCTTTTTTTTTAATGCATGGCCTACTAATATTATTTTCAAAAATCTGAATTTACCATTTTCTTTAAAATCTTCTAGTGTTCTTATTATTTGAGATAGAAAAAAATTGTTTAGATAAAAGTTTTAGATTTTTAATTTTGCTTTTTGTTTTCGAGTTACATCATAAAGTTGTGTTTTTTTAAATGTAAATCATAGTTGCCTATGAAGCCATTAAAAAGATTATTTTCTTCTGATTTCAACGATATAACTTGTTACAATTAATTTTTTAAATAAAAAAATTATGAGCATTTTTCGGTTTTATCACATGATAAAACATAGTTACACATGAAAAACAATTGACAAATGAAAAACAATTGACCAATGAAAAACCATTGACAAATTAAAAGCAATGGAAAAATGAAATATTAAGTCTAAACAAATTTTTAGCTCACTAACAAACAAGCACATCAAGCTTTCCGGGGTTAGCAAAGAACTCATCACAAAATTAAAACAAAAAACACACAGACTCAGAATAGTCACAAAGTAAACGTCAAAGTTATCCCATTTTTATTGATTTGTCATTTGCTCTTCATTTGCAATTGTTTTTCAATTGCATTTTTCAATTTTATCACGTAATAAAACATAAGCTAAAACTAAAAAACAGCTGCTTATAAAAAAATAAAACAAAACGCTAAAGACAAATCACAACTGCTGAGCTACAGCTGTAATCTGTTAAGCAACACTAAACGGTCGTGTCATCAGTTATTGTTTATTAGGCCGGGGAATCCCCGAGACTCAAGAAATTGCAAGATTCTTGATTCAAGACAAGAAATACACTATCAAGAAGTAAAGAAGACAAGAAACAATAAAATTCTTTTCTTGATTATCAAGTCAAGACAAGAAATAGCCATCAAGACAAGATTTCTTGTCTTGATGGAACACTAATTCACCATCAATATAATGATGTGCTTGTGCATATATATCTCTGAATGGTGTCAGGTTTGCGGTTTTTTCGTTTTTTTCCGTTTTTTTTTCTGTTTTTTTTCGGGGTTTTATTTTCCGGGGTTTTTTCCGTTTTTTTCCTGCAACGGTACGCATACGCCTATTTAAGAATGTACTGTGTACACTAGTAGGTATTAGCTAGACGGAAAAAAAATCTTTGGAAAAAAAATCCCCGGAAAAAAAATCCTAAAAAAAAAATCGTCGGAAAAAAAATCCTACGGTAAAAAAATCTTTGGAAAAAAATCCTAGGGAAAAAAAATCCTCGGACGAAAAATCCTCAAGTGATATTCGGCAGTACAGAAAGTTGTTCAGAGTTAGATTTCGTACGAAACGTGTTCAGCGAACTATATTATCTACATGGCTAATTAGAAAAACAAGTACTATTTATAACAACGCAACATTGAAATCTTTTTAAACGTGATATATTATTACACAAATATAGACAAAAAACGGGGTAAAATTAAATTTCCAAAATGTTCTAACTTCGAAGTTTCGAACAGGGTTGCATAAAAATTCCTAACCCATAAAGACCTAGCGATTAAAACTCATAAAAATCCACGATAAAAGCTCGCCTTGTAAAATATTGAGCAGCATGCTCAACAAATAACTACGCTAAGAAGACTATGGATGCAGCACTGCTGTACTATAAACATAATATAGCAATGAGGCGTACATGGCCTTCTTGACTTTGCTTTTTGTTGATCGCGTGTTAGAATTAAAAAAAAATAAACTAAATCAAAAGTACAATTTTTTCATATACATATATTTTTATTTGGTTATAATAAATATATTATTACAATAAATCGGTTATTTATTTACTATAGTCCCACATTCCAGGTAAAGCATTAACTAAAAAAAACAGTAAATACCTACATCATTTTAAAGAGAACATTTCTGTGGCTAATTTTTCTGTTCTTTCTGGGGACTAAAGGAAAGGCATCAATAATCTGAGAGGTATCTTACCTAAATTCTTTAAAATTGACGGAACTAAGATTATCGCAGTGGAATAATTCCTTACTTGGTTAAACATAGGAATTTTACATATTCGATTATTGTCCCAGCCCTATTTGCTACTGTAGATGGTTACATCGTAATCGAAATGTGCATTTAGCATTAACTATATAATAAATTTATGAAGAAAGGCTTTAAGTTTTATTTTATAATTTATAAATTCTCCATATAACTCACAACATTGGTTATTCCTAGTAATGCTTAATGACATAACGACTTAAACCCCTTGTAATCCTTCTTTACAATTCTAGGTAGGTATGAATTTACGAAGGATGCAAATATTTAAATATTGAAGAATGGTAGCTTTTACAGGGTAATTTTAAAATATCAAACTCCCGAAATTCTAAACTATCCCTAATTTCCTACACTGTCTAAGCGTAAACTTCACAACGGGGAGCAGAAAAAAGTCGAGGAAAAAAGCCACGGAAATAGTCTGAAAAAAACAGCTGAGAAAAAAAGGCCGAAGGAAAAGAAACCGAGGAAAGCAAAGCAAAGGAAAACGAAGTTGAAGAAGAAAAAAACAAACTAAAAATTAAAGTAAAGCTGTTCTTACTTACTGTGTATTAAAAAAAATGGAAAAGAACCGAAACTCCAAACAAGTACCACAAAAACTTAGAAAAGTACAGAAAAAACAGTAAAATTTTCTGAAAAAACCAAGTTACTTGTTTTTTCGAACCAAACATAAGTTTTTCTTAACCCTGTAAACAAACATAAGTAAATAATAATATAATAAATTAAAATTTGTTTAATTCGTCAATAGTTAAAAAAAATGTAGTCAGTTGATTTCTAAACTATATTGCTTAAAATGCGTTTTTTTAAGTTTTTGTAAAAAAGATCTAAAATTCCCATTTCAATTGACGATAACTAGTTTTTAAATATAAGTTGTGATTTGTCTTTTCTCAAATACAAAATAACGCCAAAAGTCAAATATCAATAAGATACAAAAATAGGATTTTTATTGACTTCTTAATTTAATTATTTTTATTTCGAAAAATTAATTTATAATGAATTTCTGTTGTTTATTTTTATTTCTAAAAATATATTAAACCCTCATTTTCAGACCTTTATGATATTTAAATCTAGGAATTTTCTCCCACTCAAGGAAATGTGAAATTACAATTCATAGAAATGTAACTTTTTATTTGAAAAACTAAAACAGAAATTGAATCGAAAGGTTCCGAAACTATTACTAACTGAAAAAGAAACCGTAACCGAATCTAAACCGTTGCACTAATAAAATAATATTCTGACAGGTCAAGTACAAAAAATTAAATAAGCAGTTCTGTAGCATGGTAATGGTAAGCGTGACAGATATAGTCGTTTTAAAAGCTTATTTTAACTAAACTTGTCGAGTGGATACATCGACAGCAAGTATATTTAATAAATCCAACAAAGTTAGCAGTGGGCACAAAGACAGTAGTTGAATAAAATTTTATTTTCTTATTTAACTGTCGTGGCTGCCACGACCCGTGGATACATCGACAATTGGCATTTTAAGCTAAATATTACAGTGGACACATCGACAGCTTTGTGTTTAAAATTTTATTTCATTATTTTACTGTCGTGGCTACCACGACCCGTGGATACAAAGCTGGCGACCCACAATATGACGCTACAAATATATTTCCATACTTACAAACCTCCCCAATTGATTGCTACTTAATTAAATATAATCATGACAATAAAAACATATCCCAATTATATGCAATCAAATTATACATTTCATTATGATCTATTGCAAATATACGCCATCGTATGTTTCTGTAGCTTTATTTAATTAATAAATCAAAATTATTACAGGATACTATAATTATCCGCCCCCACAAATATATTCTACCATAATTCATATGTCGCCGCAATTATATGCGATTTAAGTAAATATGATGATAATATAACATTAAGTATCATAATTATTATAACATGTGAGCAAACGAAAGTGACATCGAGTTTGGCTTTGAAAATTGAAACGTATATCTGTTGGAACTTCAACTTTGACATGACTTTGACACTTCTTGGAGTAATAATGCACATGACAATGTGATTTCGCTTTCGTTTGTTCGCATTGAATTAATCACAGACATATGTTTCAATTTTTAAAACCAAACTTGATGTCACTTTCGTTTGCTCACATATTATGTTACAGTAATTATATGCCACAGCAAATATCTGTTGCCGTAAATATATGTTATTGCAATTACATGATTTTGTAATTGTACGCTACATAAATAGATATATTTTTATAAATTGTATGTTCCTATAATTAAATCTCTTTGTATTTCTATGCTACTTACATAAAAATAATTTATTGTATTCCACCTTAATAATATATGCTATAACAAATTTAACATGTTACTATGTCACCGTAAATATATGGTACCGCGATTATATGCCACCGCGATTGTGTGCAATCGTAATTATTACATGGTACAGAAATTATATGCCGCCGCACATATGTTTCCGTAATTACAAGCCTCCTCAATTAATTGCTGTTTAAATAAGTAAAATCATCACAATGAAAAAATATGCCACCGTAATTACATGCAATCATAATTATATATTACCGTAATTATATGCCACCGCTATTATATGCGTCCGTAATTACTTGTCTCTGCAAATGTATGCTACTTAATTAAATATAATTATATTACTATGATTATACTCCACCGTAACCATACGATACCGTAAGTAGATGCTTTCGCAACAGAATACTACTTAAATAAATGTTACTATATTAGCATAACTATATGCCGGAATGATATGCAATCTTACATATTATACTATAATTAAATGCTACCGTAATTGCTTATACTTATCCAAATAAGTAAATATATTGCTTTATAATGTTATAGACAGAAAGTGTTTAGAACAGAAATTTAATTAAATTAAATTACGGTTTTTGTAAGTGCGTAACATTCGTAAAACTAAACTAGATTAAAAAATTATTATTTAGGTATATTTCTAAAAACATAACCAAATTCTAAGCAAATTTTTAATTGAGGTTGAATTAGAAAATTATTCTGTATTTTGCGGAATTAACAAAATTTGACAAATTAACGCGCAATTAAAGAGATGAAAATATACTTTAGCAATGTAAATTGGGTAAAATTAAATAATTTAGTTTAAAAGGTATAAAACGTGAAAATTTATTACATTTTTAAAATTGGTTTATTCCATAGTATTGGCTTGATAAAATAATGAAGCCGCTAAATTAAGAATTCAAAGACTTTTACAGTATTAACTCTCTGGCTTTCAATCTTTTAAAATATTTCACAAATTTTCCACAGTTGATCAAAAAATATCGATTTAAATTTAAAAACATTTATAAGTAAGGGTGCTAAACTAACGTTTAATAATACGGCATTATTTGAAATTAAATATACTTACGAAAATAGAAGTGATGCCGTTTTAAAATTAAAGTAAAAAGCGTTCATTAGAATAAGAGTATTGAAATTACTATAAAATACTGGTAATTACGGTATATTTAAAAATAATTATATCCTGATCGCATTAATTAACACTGATTATAAACTTCTTCCGCATAATTACTTGATAATTACATCTGTCTTGTAATTGCTTATTAATTGTCACTTTGCTTTTTCTTTCGATAAAAACAAAGAGAAATATTTAATGAAACGTTTTCAAATTTTTCACTTTTCAATCTGCATTCAACATAATTGATTAAGGAAGTAAACACTAACGTAGATTATTTGGGAAAACGAGTAACGCGTGTTTTTGGTCATGCCATTTAAATTATTACACTTTCATGTCTGGAGTTTATGAATATTGCGCAAGTTATAAATTTGATTATGGAAATTTTAAATCAGATTTAGCCAGTTTTACAATCCTTACACGAGTTTTCTTACCTACTCAAACAGAACTTTGTAGTAAATGATGTAATTTAGAACAGAGCAAGTTTTAAAAATTTCTCGATTTATAAGTTAATTTTTTATATTTTTTTTGCTTTTCTTCCAATTCCCAATAGAAACAAAAACTGAAAAAATTACAAATTGCAGCTCAGTTTTTCCCCTGCACTGCCACGCATTTAACCAGTGTTGATTCATTTTATACACCTGAAATCCACAGGATAAGCTCATAAATAAAAACGAGACTGAAACAGGAAGATGCACATCTTGCAGGAGAAAGCTTCTGCTGCAATGCGCGGCTCCTGCGGCGAAAACCCCGCAACTCCCTACGGCCAAGCCTGCTGATTTATCAATCCAATCGTGCACTTCTTTCTTCTACAGCTCGGCTACCTTTAAATTAAATAAATATGACCGATCCCTTGACAAAACTTGAAATATCTAAAATTTTTAAAATTTATTTTAATCTCTGCGAGTCACCAGGTGTAGCATAGCGAGTCTTTGGGGAAAAATTACACAAGGGGTTGTTAAGTGTAATTAGAACTTTGTCGGACTATAATTATTTTTCCATGTGCCTTCAACTAAAGGTAATGGGGCTTTTGGAACGAGTGCAACAGCATTTGATTTACTTCTTTAATAACAGGACTGCCAGAGCCAACTCGTAAATAATATAGAGCCCGGAAAAAGCCGCACTTTTACCGGACTACGAGTTTCAGACGGACTACAGCGGCAGTCCTTCACTCCCATCGCAATATCCTCGATTCGGTATTGGATATGACATCTGAAATGTTTGTTATTGCACTAGTTTTTGCCCGCCTTATGTGTTCCTTCATGGAGAATGTTTGTGGAACTTTTATGGCAAAAAACGAGCCAATAAAATCTAAAATTATAATTCAATTATAAAAAAATCGGGACAGGGTGAATTAATCCTTCTAATCACAAATATCCCCTCTGAACGACAGCTTTTAATTCAAATGTTTTAATCCGGGAAAGAAGGGAGGATTATGAAATAGAATTAATTTAAAAAATAAAGTAACAGAATAATTCTCAAATGAGAATTCGCGAGGCGATTAAAGAAGCTCCCTGAGAAGGTAATCTTATAAAACCTTAGGAAAGTGTTTTCTTTAATATTATATGCAGAAATTAGGAGCGCCGAAGCGTTGCGAACATAAATTAAAAATAAACTTCAATTTAAATAAATTAGCCTTAGAAAAACACTGATGACTTTTAAGCCATTGTTGCGGATAATACCACATAATCTGCTTTGAAAAACTTTTCTCCCTACACAGCAAATTGTAAAAAGTTCACTTTATTTATAAATTCTAGCTTTACTTCGTTGAAGTCTATATTTATTGATTGTAGCTATATAAAAAACTTTAGTACTTCAACAATATTTATTTATTTTAAGACAAATAAATATTGTTGAAGTAATAAAGTATTTTATGTACCTATACTCAATATAAGATTTATTTTAAAAAACACTTTAAAGTTAGTGTAATCGTAGACAGACGCCAATGTAATTTGCTTTTCTGACAGGTTTAATTGAATTTGCTACAACTACCACGTACTGAACCAAGCAAATATTCCCAATGTAGAATTGAAATTTCTAAGTCTATTTAAATTATGTATAAAGCAAAATAAAATTTACCTTATGTAAGAGGAGAAACTTGAAACTATGGCAGTCGTTAAGTTACCTAATTTTTTAAAATTAATTAATAAAATTATGAGAAATGTACAATTAATAAATTTTAATAATTATCTTGGCTAAATTGGCTACACTTTTAGATGTAGTGTTCAAATTTTTGCGTCGGTGGTAAGCCATAAAAGCTGATCGTAGACCAACGATAACTGAATGTAACATTAAAATGAGCTTATCGTAAGAAGAACTGAGATTATAAAAATTATTAGAAAATTACTCAATAATTCCATTTTTATTGTGAAAACGTTTTAAAACCATTACATTTTTTATAACAATTAAATATTAAAAAAAAAAGTCAATTAACGAATAATTTTATGAATTGTACTAGAAATTTGAAACATTTTTTTAACATCAATATTCAAGATGTCTGCGGCTTTTGAAAGTAGTCAGTAATTGACGTTATTACGTAGCAGAAATTTTGACGAACGCCACTGGCAAGAAAAAGAAAAAAGAGTGTTAGCGTTGTGATGAAAAGTGCGCGAGTGCGAAGCACAAGAACACTTTACTAAGAGCAATAAGCGTAATTGGTGAATCAAAAAAAATATTTTCTAAATTATTGCAACAAATGTTATGATATGTACTGTACCTACAGATTTTCAAAAATGTTAATTGCACAATTATGTCCGAAAGCAGTTACCATGGCAACGTATTGCATAAAACAGTACAGCGATAACGTGCACAAGGGAGCCTAGATGGGGCACGACACTAACAGATCTGTTATGGTCCCTAATTGGCATTAGTGCAAAATATCGTTGTAATTCTGTTTTTATCAGTAGAAAGCTCTAAAGTTGAGCGTTGTGATTGATCTGATGTGACATGTAAGTGCAATAATCATATACATGGTGCGGCAAAAGTATAAAATACTGGTTATGAGTTTTATCAAAATATCCTTCAAGAGACTTACATGTTTTTATCAAAAAGGATAAGATGACATAGTCAAAAAAGAAATTTAAGGAGTTAGTTTTAGTTATCATTTTAACGATATTATTTTTATAATTGTGTCGCTAAATAGAGCATTTTCGTATATATTGACTGATATGAATTTTTGGCTTTATTGCGCTACCCAATAATTTAGAAAAATCGCAAACAAATACTGAAGTTTAAAATCGAAACGTCAATTGCTGTGGTTTTATTTAATAATTTTTATGTTTTTGCCAGATTTTCCATTAATTCCAAAATTAAATAAAGGTTATAATCGGCTATATTAAAGTAAGTGAATTTAATTTATGCTCGCAGCATTCTAGTTCATGATTTGATTTTTTTTTACTGTTAGGCAGAACAAAAACCAAACAATCGTACTACTTAATAGAGAAAAAATGAGCTATCCAATGACATCAAAATTGACACAACTAAAAAAAATACTGACAACATCACAACTTTAAAATAACCGCTCAAAATTGTATTACATTATATAAAAAATTTTACACCCCTTAAGAATTTCTTGACAAAAATAAAAATCATGACGTTACAGCTAAAATTCCATATTTTTGACGCACCCTATATAACAGCACTAGCGGAAAGAATTTTTGCGCTACAGATCACAAGTACTTTTTGAAAAGTCGTGGTCAGGTGTGGTATTTGGAATGACAATTGACTTATATGAATAAAGCCTGGAGCGGAAATTAGTGTAGCGTATTTTCAGTGTAATACGCTTTTAATTGGCGCAACAAAAAAAATAGAGAGATTTTATTGGTTGACAGTGACATGCGTGGAATTATCCCTTTATTTCAAAAGCGTTTAACAATTTTCAAACTTTTCACAATAAACCTGGAGAAGACGTTATGACTTTGCAATCCGCAGTGGTTAAGCTTTAAAGTGAAAAAAAACGAGAATTTCAGTGTAGTTTTGGAAAATTAAAGAACAATCGGTGTTAACTATTTTTATTTACACTGTACTTGAGTAAACCACATAAATTACAATGTTTTCCCCTGATTTTCTTTCGGTGTAATTTTCTGCGAGTAGATTTCCCAAACTGTACCTTCCAAAGCTCCGTGCTTATTTTAATCAAGCTAACACGTGCAACCTTAAACGGAGCCCCGTACACACACATAGGATTTTATTCCTTACTCGACTAATTTAAATTTGGTCGGTTAAATCAGGATGGCAAGAGAGCAATTTTTGCGAAATCTGTGTCGAGCAGCAGCGGCGGCGGTGGCAGCAGCAAAACCGAGCCCGTTTACCTCGTCCGGGCTAATCTGTGCCATTTTTCCTAAATCCTGCTATATGCGAGACGAAATCCTAATTAAACTGTATATGAAATAGCGCGGCATCAGGAAAATTTGCACACATTACCATAGCGAGAATTAAACTGCACCGTATAGCAATATGCAATTCCATTGAAGTGGTAATGTTCATGCATAATAAATTCGAATAACAGGCCGCGGTTACAAAACACAGAACGGAATTTCTACCTGGTCCGAGAATAGACCATAACAGGAACTATTTGAATATCTAATGCGGGGGACTGCTCGTCTGGGAACTGACATCCTTAGAACTAACACCGGAACTACCGGTTCAGTTGCATTAAATTTGTATCGATTAGGAAGTCGACTCTAAATTATCAAAACTTTAGGCACGTTGTACAGACCCCAATATTGGTTACAATATAAACTCAATATTTTTTTATTGTCAAATTTCTGACGCAAAATTGGGGTATAAACTCGGTTTAAAAATGTCCTGAACTCCGGGATTGTCATTTAAATCAGATTTAAATCCGTTTTGATTATGAAACAAATTTTAAATAATTAGAAAATATGTATATCGTAAAAAATTTCAATTTTTACAGCAATTTATAGATTTCAAAAAATTGATAAAAAAAACTTGATCAACTAGAACCGAAACCAAAATAATGCATTTTCAAACCAACAACAAAATCGGATGAAATTGATTTTTAAAATTAATCAAAAATTGTGTTGCTCATTTCGCTCCAGTTAAGGTCCAATTTACTTACAATTTTGGTTCCTAATCGATTACTAAGTAAATCCAACGCAACTAACCTTTATATGCTAGTAGTGTATGAATACCAAAAACATATGGTCTTTCGCAGAACGTGGAATGAGGGTTGGAGTAGCGTCATCGGTATGTTACTGCTAACAGTCATGAAGTGGCCCGTGCAAAGCCACCAGAAGCAGTACCGATGACGCGGCTCCAATCCGTAAGCCAAGTGCATGCTTACGTTTTAGCAGAATCGTAGATTAAACGTTAACAGAAGCAGTAACAATGACGCGCTTTCAGCTCGGAAGCCAAGTGCATCCTTGTGTTGTAGAATTTGCACTTGATTTTCGGGTAGCAGCAGTAGCAGAATTCACAGTCCTGGAGATGTCTTGTGCCACTGTGGAAAGAGCGTCGCTATAAGCAGTGCCGATGAAACGGTTTTCAACCGCAAACTCAGTGCATGCTTGAGTTCAAGCTGAACCGCGGGTGAAACGTTGACAAACGATGACGCGCCTTCAACCCGCAAGCCAAGTGCATGGTTATGTTCCAGCAGTAGCCGAGTTCACAATCCTGAAGATGTCTCAGGCAATTGTGGTAAAACCCCGCTGAAAACAGCCAAGTACATGCTTGTGTTCCAGCAAGACCGCTGATAAAACGTTGACAGTATCGATGAAGCGGTTTCAACCAAGACGACAAGTGCATACTTGAGTTCATGCAGTAGCAGAGTCCACTGTCCTTAAGATGTTTCGTACTACTGAAAAATACATTGAAAGAAGCATTATTGATGCCCCGGATTTAACCAAAAACCCAAGTGCATGCCTGTGTTCCGGCAACAGCAAGTTGTAGGCTAAACGTCAGCTGAAACAGTAGCGATGACGCTGTTCTCGCCCCAAAAGCTAAGTGCATATCTGTGTTTCAGTAGCAGCAAAAGTCCACAGTCTCGAGCTTTTCCCGTGTTACGGTGGACGAAATGACGACAGAAGCAAAATCTAAGATGCGGCTTCAATTTGGAAGCCAAGTGCATGCTTATGTTCCGGCAGCAAAGTCTATAATCCTACAATTGTTGCGTGTAACGGTGGACGAAACGAATGATAAAAAGCTGACAAAAGCAGTAAAGATGACGCGTTTCCAACCAGAAAGACAAGTGCACGCTTGAGTTTCTACACCAGAAGAACGAAGCGTTGGCAGAAGCAGTACTGATGCCGCGGCTCCAACCCAAAACCTAAGTGCATACTTGTGTTTTGGCATCAGCAGGGGCCCTGAAAATGTGCCGTGCAGTTGTAGGCGTAACGTCGGCTAAAGCGGTAGCGATGACGCTGTTTGAACCCGGAAGCCAAGTGCATACCCATGTTCTAAGAGCAGCAAAATTCTATATTTCCGAGGTTGTCCAAGACCTAAGAAGTGGCTCCAAAAAAATGACAAAATGACTCGGAAGCCAAGTGTACACCTGTGTTCCAGTAGCAGCAAAAGTCCATAGATTTGAGGTCGTCTCATTGACGACAGAAGCAAAACCTATAATACGCGTGTCCAACTTGGCAGCCAAGTGCATGCTTATGTTCCGGCAGCAGCAACGGCTATAGTCCCAAAATTTTCACATTAAACGGTGGATGAAATGACGGCAGAAGCGATACCTAAGACGCGGCTTCAACCTGGAAAGCAAGTGCACGTTTGCGTTTCAGCAGAACCGTGTATAAAAAATGGCAGAAACAATAACGATGACGCGTTTCCAACCAGGAAGACAAGTGAATAGTTGTGTTTCTGTAAAATGTCCCGTGCAACTGTAGACGAAGCGTCAGCAAAAGGAGTACTGATGCCGCGGCTCCAACGCGGAATCCAAGTGCATGCTTGTGTTTAGGTAGCAGCAGATGCTACAGTCCTAAAAATGTTGTGTACAGCCATAGACTAGACGGTGGCTTGTACAGTGGCGATAACGTGGCTCGAACCCGAAAGCCAAGTGCATACTTTCGTACTTGTGTTTGTGTTCCAGCAGCAGAGTCCACAGTCATGAAAATGTCTCATGCAAAACGTCGGCAGAGCAGTGCTGATGACGCGCCCCAACTACGAAGCCTAGTGCATGCTTGTATTCCAGCAGTAGCAAAATTTACGGTCCTTAAGCTGTTCCGTCCAGCTTTAGACAAAACGTTTACAGAAGCAGTAGCAATGTCACGGCTTCAAGTCAGAAGTGAAGTATCACAACAATTTTTGTTCTAATTATATTCAAATCCAAAATTTGCTCCAACCATAAAGCTAGATGTGGACATATCTCATGTTTGACTTGTTTGAGTCCGATTCAGTTAAAAACTATATTAGATTTAACTAAAATTTGAGTGTAGTAACGCACATGGTTGTTTTTAGGTAGATCTAAAACATTTTAATATTAAACTCAAAAGTTGGACTCGAAAATTGATCCGAACATTTAATTTGTTATTGGATTCCGTTCGATTAGAAAGTGAATCCTGATTTTTAAGGATCTAAATTAAGATCCAGATTTGAATCACAATGTACAAATTTTTAAATCCGTTTACAGTGTATTTGCGAGCTTTTGAGCTTTTGCTAGTGCTGTCTTCGAGCTTAAATCGCGGTTAGCGTTTACATTCACTTTGTTGAATGTACATCCAGGGTAAAAGTTATGTACGCGAATTAGGGGTGATTTAGGCGGTACAAAAGCGTAATTCGAGAAATTATCGTGTTCCAGAACGCGCGCATATAAAGTTTTAAGTGCGGGTAGTGCTATATAGAGAATTTAATAATCGCGAGATCTCTTTGTTTGCATCAAGTTCCCCCCCTGACACGTGAGTGACTACTTCCTCCTGCGAAAGAACTTTGGGACTCTAAAATAAAACGAGAAGAAAACTGGCCGGGGTTAATTAAAATACTTTTTATACTTACTTTTGCAAGTTACTCGAGATTAATTAGCTCTTCATTATAAATTAGTTCACCAACACTACTTCGTGTGTTCGTTCCAAGTTCTGGAAAATAAGGATGCCAAAAAAGCTTGTTAAAAGTTGCTTTCGGTAGCACGTATGAGAGGAAATCTGAGCTCGTTCAATTACCCAATTTTAATAATTAAGGAAGGTTTCATTAAACCGATTTTTTAATTGCCTTGCTGCTAAATAATTCCTTGAATTTTCGATTTTATTTGATCAGGAAAAGACATGAATAAATTATATTGCAGCGTGGCTGATTTTTTAAGAGGTCGCCGTCTGGATGTTCAGTCCCTAGTTTTACAAAAATTTACGTTTTTTTTTCTTATTTTATATAATAACGTTTTGATACTAACTCAGCAGAATATTGATAACATGTCTCCGGCGTATACGCCTATACGAATGCAAGCGTAGTTATAAGACGAAAGCTAATAAAGGCAAAAAGTGATGAGTCTGTTTGAAGCAGAACAAAATCAGTTTGGGTAGGAAAAAAATAAATGGAATATTTTATAATTTAGCAGAATATGAGATTTCCAGTGATGTAAGGAACGGAAAGGAATTTAAATTTATATACTTCGGAGAGATTGTAAACAAAGTAATCAAAATATTCGTTACAGTAAAATTGGTAAAAACAAAATTTAAATTTTAATAACTTTTTTTCTCTAGATTAGTTTAAAAACTAAAAAAGAACACCAATCTTCATCCGAATTTTCCAACGGCAACATTCATATTTTAGTACAAAGTTTAAATAATTATCAAGAATACTTCCATTGGCTAATTTCCATTTCCAAGGCAAAGAACAATAAAGAGGTGCAAATCAAAAAAGGGATTGCTAGCGAAAAGTCGTACAAAATATAATATCTTTGCGAGAGCAAGCAAAAATGTCGTCCCGACATAATTCCAACAGACACATAAGAGAACATAACAACAATTACGTTAATACAAAAGATGGGAAAGAGCAAACCACGGTGTGATAATGCCGACGAATAGCCACTTGAAAGCGAAGGACCCATTTACATCGCATTCGTTTCATTGATATGTCAGGATAATGCACGGAACATGTTGAGAATGACAAGACCGTCGGCCCTCGTCCAGGATCGGTGCTCAAAAATTAAATACACCCCCAATTCGCGTGTAGCGAGTGAATTGAGTCTGCACGTGGAATAAACAGTACCGCATTGCGCCAGGACGTCTTGCAAAGCCCTATACTTAGGGCAAATAAGGCCTGGAATGGTGCACATTCTATGTTGCTTTGCCATTTACCGACAACAACTACTCTTACCGAATTACGAACAAAGGATTTTAGACCGTAAAAGTTGGATGCCTCATTACCGGAGAAACGCGCGCGTGTGTGTGGTTACGCGTTCGCATTTTACTAATTCCGGCGAAAATTCTTTACATTTTACATGCGGCCTTGGAAAAATTCCCCCTTCGATTACCTTAACTTGTTTTCCAACAGACGTGTATAAATTTGCTTTGAAAAAAAATAACCTTCGATTTTTTAGTAGTTTAAAAAAAATGTTCATTAAAATTTTGTTTTTTTTTGTAAAATAAATATATATATTTTTGTACAATTTATCTTTACTTTGGAAAAGCAGTAATTAAATAAAAACGACTATTTACTTGTTCCACAAACGAGAGATAAAAGTTTTTCAACCAGTCTAAAATAAATAAATTGGCGCCTCCGCCGCTTTTTGTCAAGGCAAATAATTAATTTGTTATTGAGTGCCTCCATCTACCTTTTACCCGCTTGTAATATACAACAACTATTTTTTTGTTGAACTAATTTAACCCTTTAAATGTTTTAAATGGAAAAAGAGGAAGGTTAAATTTTTAAAACGAAAAAGTTCAATAACTCACACTCTCCCCTCCATTTTTCCTCCTAAATACAATGTTTGCTATTGTTTATTACAATTTAAGTGCTTTAAAAACTGAGCTTAAAACAGCAAAACGTTCTTAAGCCTTATCTACACTAAAATAATTTTTAAATAAAATTAAATCCTGTTTAAAAACGGATCCAAAGGTATGAATTGTTATTTGGATCCAATACCGATCTGATTTAAAATCGATTCAATTACGAAAAAAAACTTATATCATTAAGTTTTTTATAATAGTGTAAAAATCCCAAAAATTGCAAAAGATCCGAACTTGTAATAATTATATCTGGATCCAAAAACCAACAGCAACACCAGATTTATTTCAACAACTTCCAGGCGGCGGCGCGGCGCGCTTTTACACTTAGTTTTTATCAAATTATAGTTAATCCGATTGCAAAAATTGATCTAAACGTATAGGTTGTCATTTGGATTAGCTGTCAGTCTGATTTCAATCCGATTGATTACTAAATCCAAATACAAATTGAAATCCGGATTCATTCTAATTAAATCCGGATACAAAATATTTTGCAGTCAAATCATAGAGCAGGTTTAAACATTGGCATACAATTCTGATCTCTTTTGAAGCCGATTCTATTAAAAATTTCATATTATTTTTGTTTTTAAATTTTTTGTAGTGTTAAATGGATTCCAAAAAAAATGTATACAGTTCGGATTCGATCTAATTTAATCCGGATCCAAAATGTTTTGTTATCAAACCGTAGAGCGGTTTGAATTATAATTCCACTATCTTTTGAATCCGATTGTAATAGCAACTGCGTCGTTTCTTAAATATTTTTTATGCTTTTATTATTTTAACTCTTTTAACATTTTAAACAGAAGTGCAAAAATTGATGTATTTACAACAAATTATTTAAAACCCTACACTGGACACCTCTTTTATTTTACCAGAGGCATTATTTTTTTAGTAGTTGCCTCAAAATTTAAGCTTTGCTGGTTATCTTACCTTCAAAAGGCGCCTCCACCATTTTTAATTCAAAATGCATAATTAATTTTCAGCACGTTTAATTACCTAACCCGATTTAAAAGTTTGGCTAAACAAATGGATTGTCATTTGGATTAGCTGCTAAGTTAATTTTAATCCGATTAGTTACAAAGTAAACTTAACGTAATTAAATATAAATCCCAATATAGTGTAAAGTTCCGAATTCGCTTTGCTTAATCCGAATTCAAAACTCAAAACAAAATTCGTAAATTAAAACAGAAATACTTCACTCAGAAATAAGGCTTTTTTGGCTATCTTAAAGGCAACATCAAGTTAGGACATACTTTACCTATAACGGTGACAGATGTCCCTAGAGACATTTATATTACGTATGGCGAGGTATAAAGTAGCAAAGCTACAATCCACCTAAAAATGACGAAAGCGCCACCACCTTTTTTAGTTAAAAATCCATAACTTAATTAACAGAATTTTCAATTACTTAATCCGGTTTAAAAATTTATTCAATCGTGTAAATTGTCATCTGAATCAGCTGTTGGTCTGATTTCAATCCGATTGAGTACTTCGTTCTTATGGAAATAATTAATTTCAATGTTTTACAATTTTATGGTGAAGTAAGCTCATATATGGTATGTGAATCCCAAAAATATTTAAAAGAATCGGATTTTTTCTAATTAAATTCAGATTCAAAATGATTTGTGATCAAATCAAAGAACAGGCTTAAGATAATTGCATACAGTTCCGGATTTTTCTAAATTAAAAAAAATTATTACTTGAACTCTTTAAATATTTTAAACAAACAAGAAAAAAAAGTGGCTGATGCCTCTATAAGCGAAAATACTGGACCGATTTTGATGAAATTTTAAATCAAGAAAATTGCAGTTTTAACTACGCTTGTCAAAAAAATCGGAAACCGGAAGTGGAAGTTAGATATATTTTTTTCCGGTAGCTTTTTCTTTTCTACAACAAAATTTGAAATTTGAGCAGAGGATCAGAGAGAACAACTTACAACAACACTTTTTATCCGAACTCTACGAATTTTTAAAAGTTTTGACATCTTACGCTCATTTACTCGAAAACTATTTGTCTGATCGGAATCAACTACAACTTGTTTGCGAGCTTTTTGTGGGTAGTATACGACGAAATAAAATTAAATTTTAAAAACTAAAAACGATCGCAATGGCGCTTCCGCAAAGTTTTAAAAATTTTCAAAAAAATATTTTTCAAAAACTGCCTTCACGATTTATTTAAAACTTTGTAGGTTGTTAGAACCAAAATTTGGCTACAATTTGTTTTTTTGCTGAAACCAATAATTTCACTTTGGAGTTTCTTACAAATTTTAGAAAATCGAAAATGGGTACCCTCCTTTATTTATTAAACGGGGTCCGATCAAGAAATTTTGTTATCAGTAAAACCAAAATCTAATGTTAGTTTTTAGAGACTTTTATACTTGGTGGGGATACTGTAGAACATGGAAAAATTCCAAGTATTTGAAATTTTTAAAATAATATTTCTCAAAAACTGGCCATACGTTGTGTTTTAAACTTTGTAGTCTTATAAAGGCAAACATAAGCTACAATTTAGTTTTTTGATAAATACCATAATTCCACTGTGCCCCCTCCTATGAATTTTTGAAGATACAAATAGGGACCACTTTATTTATTAAAC
The DNA here is from genome assembly GCA_958336395.1 of Ctenicera cuprea. NCBI lineage: Eukaryota > Metazoa > Arthropoda > Insecta > Coleoptera > Elateridae > Ctenicera > Ctenicera cuprea. The sequence goes on along the minus strand of OY284495.1, from coordinate 10,851,648 downwards.
GAAAAACAATAAATAACGTCTGCTTAAGAACACTAGCTTTGTTTTAATTAATAATTTACCCTTGAGGTAACAAAATTTAACATAAATTAATTTAAAAACGGTTCCTCAGCGCCTCCACCATTTTTTCTTTATTCTCAAAAGCATTTTTCTCTAACAACAGTTGATTTAGCTTTCCTGTCTATCATGAAGATGAAATTACAATGTTGTTCCATACCCCAACTCCGCCATTTTTTTAAACATTGGGCCAGATAATTTTTAATTAAAACCAATAGGCAGTTTTCACCTAACGATTTTTATAAAAAAAATTAAAGCTGCTCTGATCTCTTCAACCCTCTGGAAATTAATGCAAGCTGTTGCTTATTTATAGTTAATTTTTACCAATTTTCGAATTGTGTTTACAACACTGGAGCGTCGTACCGTAAAAAAAACGAAACAATAAAATTACCCGGAGAGCAAGGTCCAATCATGCGCTTAGTTCGAGTCCAGTTTACAAACAGGCATTGATTATCTCGGACATGTTGTCTGTATATTCGCTTATTTTTCAATGCCGTTATTAGCGCTCACGAAATGGGTCCGGAAAAGGTGTTGTCTCTACAATGTGGCATCGACAATGGATAAACAATGGTTAATTAAGCGAATAATCGTAGCTTCATGGTTTGCTAACTATTCACAGTCATATTACTCACGGCACAGGATTCTTGCTTGACTGACATACACGCCATGTCAGCAATCAACAATGCCTAAACACCTTAACAGTTTATTAACATTAATGGCACGCGCGCTTTAACACTGAAAATCGGGTAGTTTACGCCAGGACAAGAGTTTTGTTATCCTATACCGATGCAAACTATAAAACAGTACAGGTGGGTGCAAATTGGACGACGAAAGTAGAATACAATTCAAAAATAAACATTAAATCTCTTAAAATATCCGAGTTGTTTTGAGTTCAAGTTTAAATTATCAATAAAAAATTTATTATCTGTAATTTCATCCCCTCCACTTACAGGGTTTTTCAGGAAAGTTAAACTATATGCAAGATGCATGGGAAATTATATTTTTGTAGAATTTATATCCCCAGGAAACTTTGGCTAAGATTTAACTGTTATTAATGCCGTTTAGTAACAAAAAAATAATTTTTACGTTTAAAATTAAGCAGAAATTTAAATAAATATTAATAAATCCGAAAACGTGTTCTTACAATAATTCGATAGTAACAACAACATTTTCTAATGTCTCAGATGCTACGTCCTTAAGGTGCTGTCTTTTATGCGGAAGTCGCGGGTTCTAATCCTGGGTAGGACAAACTTTTTTTTTTAATTTCTTTGGTATTTGTCAGTAAAATTATAACTACCCAGGTATTTTGCATATATTAACTTACCTGAAAAACCCTGTATATAAAGAAACTACTAGTGGTAATGATCTGGAAGTGATCAATCAATGAGAACGAAGCGCGGGAAGTTTAAACAAACAGGAGGAACTGTTAAACATGAACTAAATTCGGGTAAAACCGACTACAACAAACTAAAAACAGATGAACGGATAAAAATAAACATATGTTCGGTAAAATAAAAAACGGCTAAAACCAACTAAATTCAAACCTCCCGCGCTTAGCTTTCATTGGCCGAACTACGGAGGACTTACGTTACGTGGTAGGAGGAGTTTTAGGAGTGACACAGCTAGACTGTCTTTATACGCTCAACCTGTTAGTGAAGAATAAAAAAAGTTTTAAGTCATTTAAATTTAAATTTTACTACTGAATTGGAAGGAATGTACGAAGAAATAATCCATCACCTCCCTCCACTGAAAATTAAAAACTGGAGGTAAATCAAAACCGGTGGGGTTTATTTAAACTGGCATTTATGGATGCTGCAAACTATATTTGCTTTGAGGAGCGAATTACATTATTATATTGTATTTGATATGTTTGCTAATTTTATGCCCTCGACCATGCTTGAACCCCATTCCACGATATCCAACTAGAATTATTAAACATGAAGAGAGCAAGAATCATGCAGGTTTAATTATATCGTGATTTTCTCGATTAACATCCACTCGATCTTAATCCAGGAGTCCGTGAATTATACTCTACGTTGCTATGCAACAGAGACTCCCGTTTGTTAGGTATTAAAACTGCTTGTTTGCGTTTGCACGGGACGCAATTCGGTTTTACTCAAGTGAATCTGGAAATGTTTGTTTAAATGGTGCAGGCGTTACTAAGCACCGGCGACTTCTGTTTTATATTAAATTCACCCGCGTTTATTGATGTTTGTTTATATTGCTACGCAATGTCACTTGAAAAAATGTCGAACCGATGAACGATCCGATGTCATGCAACACCGCGAACCCCTTGAAGAGCAAAGCAGCGGCTACACCAGGCCTCGGCTCAACGCCCCGGCACCGCTAGCTATATAAAATTTTTAATAGTTATATCAAAGAAAAATCAGAAACGATTTAAAATATGCTATTCGAATTCGTCATGCCCTACCTTTTTGGCTACAATTAAATTTCAAAAATACCTTCAGGGACGTAGGTATGGGTAATAGGATCATTTTGTTCTATTTAAGTTTTAATTCAGATTGCTACAAAGATTTCAAAAACAAAATAAATAAAAACAGTGGCGTGCAGGCTTTTGTTTAGAAAAAGACTGACCTTATTACCCACACATACGCCCGCCCTTGATGAGGTTTTTTGATTTTAATTATAGCCGAAAAAGAAAAGACGTAAAAAAATTATTTCAAGCCGTTTTTGAAATTTTTTGAAATAATCATTAATTAATTCTTGCACACTGTATATTAAAATTAAGCTGCTATGAACACATGTTTATATGAAGTATTTCCCTTACTTTTAAGTAAAGAATCTGTCTCTGAACGAAGGCTTATATTTTTCAAAACACCCTGTATTAATTGTTTGTTGGAGTTTCATGTTATAATTTAAAATATAATTTTGTCTGTCAAATCAAAATCAGAAAGTTCTTATATTAAGTTCTTTTCTATTAAATAACCTTATTGAATAAAAGTTGCGTGTGCCTAAGAATGTGTCAAAAACTTAATTGGCCGACCATAAAACAAAAAATGTATTTTGAGTAGTATAAATTACGGTTTGAGTTAAAAAGTGTGGCACCGCTCTCTCAGTGACGATGTTATGTTTCTTGAATTTAAATGTTAATATCTGCGTAAAAGTGGTAGTTGCGGTGAGGCTACTGTTAATGATTTATTATTTATAAAAGTGTCGCAATTGCTATTGTTGTTAGCAAATCGAAGCGACTAGCTGTATGCTTGAATTCTAAGTAGTTTAACTGAACTATTTGAGATTACTTGGCATGGTGAATTGACAAAGTGACTTATTTGCGTTGAAGATAATAACCAGTGATTCCCAGAAGGTATATCTCAGGGTGGTACGGGATGCCGAGTTCATGTTTCTCGGCAAGAACGGATTTCGAATAGGAGACACATTAACAAAGATGCAGTTTCCACTGATGAGGCGAATAGTCGCAAGTTGAGAGTTATTTTCCCCTTACATGTTTTTAGGGTACGTCGAATTAATGCACTGAGGATAATTTTGTAACACACCCAACGGATTAACTACTAGAGGCCACGTGGCATTTTCACGAAGGGAAATTCTTCTACCACAAGTTATATATTTTGATTACGTTTTGATAGCGTAGAAATGTATATCTGCTTTTCTTTTATATTAATAGAGACCACATGCTGAATGTTTGATAAGTCTGAGGGCAATATTTTTACCAAAATTACGTAATTTGTATCTCTGGCATAATACTGCTGTCTCTTTTGGTTTTGACTATGTTTAAGATTGCGACAGCTTGAATAGTTCCAATAAGAACGAAACGCGTCGCGGTCTATCCTAGCCAGTTATACCAAACCCCCATTTTTACTAGTTTTGCAGCACGACAGTTTTCGTGTTGTTTTTATTGTTGATACGTGCTCAGCATAATCATTTCATACACACCGGTTTGTTGTTTGGCAACTTTTCCTCGTCACAAATAGAGGGCGTATTATTTTCAAGTACCTATTTAAGATTTAGTCTTACTGGCGTATGACTACTGTCTCTTTTGGTTTTGATTTTATTTAGAATTGTATCCGCGTGAAGGGTTCCAATAAGACGAAACATGTCGCGGTCTATTGTTGTAACCAAAACCCAATTTTTATTGTATCACATTGTTAAAGTAAATCGGTTATTACCACCTTTTGTTACAAAAAAAAAAGAACAAAAACGCTGTCTAAGTTGTAGGTTTGCGCGGCCGTTGTTAATAACATCTAGGCTTTCCGTTTCGTCCTCGGTTGGACGGGACATCTTCACGGCTGTGGTCGCATTGCGATCTGGAACACAACTGGCGAGACCGGTGCAGGCACTGGGTTTATAAGGGACGGGTGGGTACCAAGGTGTGACTGCTGGGTCTGTGATTGGCTGTCAGGCTGTAGCGGTTGAGCGGTTGCAGGGCGGGGCTTTCGTTTAGTCGGAAATAGTAGTTTGTAGTCATTGTGGAGGGGATAGCTGTGGTCTCGGTTAATATTGTTAGGAGTTTGTGTATTTCTATGAATTCACGGATCACACGGTTGAGGTAGATGGAAGAACGGGCTAGGATTTTGGTCTTGTCAAATTGAATGTTATGGCCTGTATCGAGTTTATGTTCTGCAATAGCGGACTCTGCGGGACGTTTCAGTCGAGTGCAGCACTCGTGTTCAGAAACTCGAACGCTGATCGGCCTCTTCGTCTCACCGATGTAGGCTTTCCCACAGGAGCAAGGTACACTATACACACCGCAGGATTGGAGGGTAGGTAACTTGTCTTTGGTCGGAGAAAGGAAATTTGAAAGTTTTGGAAAGGGTTTGTGTTCCAGATCCCAAAGCGACCACAGCCCTGAAGATGTCCCGTGCAACCGAGGACGAAACGTCGGCAGTTCAAGCACCGATGACGCGGCTCCAACCCGGAAGCCTAGATGTTAAAAACGCTGTGTTTTAAATTTCTACTTCTAATTTCAAAAATAAAATTTATTAATATAAAAATTGCTTTTTATGCGAAATTCTGCAACAAGAGCTGATGTTGGAGAAATAATGTTTATGTAAGCAAACCCAAGTTTTAATCCACATTGTTTGCATCAATTTTATTAAAGTCAACCCAGACACTTTGGTTTCATGAAAGGTATTGTGTAGGGGTATGTACTCGAACTTTATGTTAATTATGAAATCTCAAAGATTACAGGACCGAAAATAATATTACTGCCACCTTTAAAAACTTCAGAAGTTTTCACGTTTTTCATTAACTCTGTTTCTTTTTTTAAAGGCCCAATTACTTAAATTAGATTTAATTAATGCGTCATACAAAAGACGGACAAAACAAAGCGTTAAATAAATGTCTAACCTTACGCTTCTGCAAAAGAAGCATAAAACATAAAAGGAAAAGGAAGGCTTTTCATTTACCCATTTAAAACTCCCCCCTAATTTTCTTTAGGTACACAGAAATAATCGTGAACAGGAAAAATTAGCCCGCGCAGCATCACGAATTCTCCCTTTGGCCTCAATTTTTTTACGGAGCGACGATAACATTTGCACCCTTGCCAAAAGTTTCCCTGCGCCGAGATCAAATGTCAAATGTGGCAATGCTCAAGGAAAGTTGAATGAGTTTGTGTTAATTGGAAAGCAGAGGGAAGTTCTGGCAACGTCTTTGACTCACCATCCCTGAAAGAAAATCCGACAGGAAAAAAGTGAATAAAAATTCCTCGCGACCCATTAACCTAATTAAACTTCATTTACAGTTGACTTTCATTAGATTTCTGCTGATGCGAGAGCTTTGAAGTACAATATCAAAAGAAGCAGAAAAATTATTGTAAATATAGCTTGAAATTTTTAATTACACAAGAAATCTTGTGCGACCAGAGGTTTACCTTTGATCGTTTTCATTGGAAAATGTAATAAAAGTTGATTTATTCAACAATTTGGAGAGAATCTGCATTTATGTGCAATAAATGTATAACAATAACGTTATTCTTAATATTTTATGCATTAGCAATCTATAAAACGTTGAAAGTAAGTGTCGCATGTTTATTGTTAGCGCTTTATTACCCCATTATGGTAAGCGACATTCTTAAAGCAAACGACTATGGCTGTAGGAATAAATTCGATGGACAGCAATAAAATGGAAGCAACAAGAAAATTCCTAAATAAAAATTCCCTCTTCCTGAAAAAAGCGTCCAATATCATCCCGTAATTTTATCCGGGCAAAACACAAATTAAGGCTGGGCGCTATAAAAATGTCTAATCTAAATTAACCAAAACCAGAACTGGCATCAATTTAAAATTCCACCGACATAAATCGCGTTTAAAACACGTTAAATTACAAGAAAGCCTTCCACACAACAGCGATACGTATAACATTACGAAAAATTAACCGACCAATCGTTTTTTGTTATTCCTGAAATTTCCGCTCCTTTAGAACACTCGCGATTATCACCACACGATCTTGAACATGCAAAATATTGATAGGATGATTACAGGTAACTGCTGCTGCTGTATACATTAACAAAGTGCACTTACATAGAAAGCCTTTAGTTGATTGAGAACGTCCGTGCAAGGTACTAACCTGAAAAACAAAAATCGAATTAAGATCATTATGGAAATTGGTTGTATGAAGTTTTATAACTCACTCGTTGTAAGAGATCAATTTGATTAGTGTTGGAAAATTCGCTCCAAATTTCTAATTTAAATCAGGTATTTAACAAAAACATTCGAATTTAATTATTTTCGACAAATAAATTTACAACAGAAACTGAACAAAATAAGTCCATTAACTTTTTAGATTTAAACATAAAAATTAATTCAACTAATAAATTTGAGTACTCAGTTTATAGAAAACCTACACAAACAGACATTACAATACCACACGATTCTTGTCACCATAAAACACATAAATTAGCAGCATACAGGTCCCTGATACATAGCGCTTTGACGGTCCCTTTAGATGAAATTAATTATAATAGAGAAATTTTAATTATTAAACAAATTGCATACAGTAATGGTTATAATACTAAACTTATTGATACAATAATTAAAGAAAAAGATTATAAATTAGCCATTCAAAAAAATTTATTCGAATACCCTAAATTCGTTCGATACAATTAAATATGCTTCGATCCCATATTTTGGTGACAAATCAGAAAAAATTGCTAAAATTATAAACAAAACAAATAAATATAAAGTAAGTTTTAAAACAACTAGAAACATCGTAAACACTTTGTTTAATGCAAAAATCAAAAACAGGCAATTTGCTAAAATCAGGCATTTACAAATTAAATTGTTCGCATTGTAATTCGGTGTATATAGGCCAGACAATTAGAAATTTTGATATTAGGGATAAAGAACACGTACGTTGTTACAAATACAAACACCCACATAAATCCAACTACGCTAAACACTTACTAGAACAAAATCATTCAATGACATCTAATAACACCATAAAATGTTTACACTTTTGTGATGATAAACGTAAATTAGATATACTAGAAGCTTTTGAAATTCACAAACATTTAAAAACTGTACCGTTAATGAATAAGCAAATTGATCTCTTAAATTCTTTTCTACTGGACATTTTGGAATAAGAAATCAAGTCATCTGCAGACGATTACCGAGATCAAGTCACCAAGTTCTGTTGCTATAACAACTTTCTAATATAACCTTTGACAATGGCATGTAAACATGCCGAAATACGTATAAGGTTAAAATAAATAAATATTGTTAAAGTAATTAAGTATTTTATATACAGATACTCATTAAATAAATCCTGAATTTGCTACAATTTCAAAGTGAATCAAATATTCAACTAATAAAATTTCTTTCATTTTACACATTTCAAATCTCAACCTAGGAAATTTCCCAGTAGTTCAAGTGTTCCGTGTACAAGGACTAAAAAAGCAAAACAGTATGTAATGGTAAAACTCCTAAAGTCAAGAGAACTTGACAAGCCAATTTAAATCATACATTATTGGTTCAACTCACACGTGACATTCACAACTCTTTCCAGCCGGTTTCCACCTGAAGTAATTTGCCGGCTTTGCATGACACAAAGTTAAAATGAATATGCATCTCGTGACTGCAGTTGTCATTAAATATTTCCGCATACATTCTAGTTTTGCTTAGTAAAATTACCTTGTACAACACCAGCAAAGAGATGTGCAAATTTTTTTTTTTTTTGTTAAATGTTAAAACTACAAAATGACATAATTGCAACTCATAAAAAATTGACTAATGCAAGAAATGTTTCGCAACAAGAATCGACAGATAAGTCGAGGCAGACATACCGACAGTTGTAGTGACAGGATATTTCGATAAAAGGTAATCAACGTTTCGATTATTAAAAAATCTTAAGAGGTTACAGAAAATCACTCGAATGATTTTGCGTTTTAAAATTTTTGATTTGTCTGTTTCGGAGGCTAGCTTTTAAGCGATAGGCAAGTGCAAATGCAGCAAACCAGAGAGACAAACACATTAAGAATAGTTTGATTTAAATATTAGGAACGAGCGTTTGAATGGTGTACACTTGCATAGTAGCAGAAAATTGCGAATGTTTCAAATAAATCGCGTATCTGTTTTTTTCTGAGCGGTCCAAGTAAAAATGGTGGCAACCAAGTTCGTAAATCGCATTCGGCAGGTGCATGATATAATATTATACCATGGTTAGCAATAAATCGTCAATCTTTGATATATTGCGCAGACGCTTTCGCATTTTAAATACGAATGATTAATTCGATCGAATGTATCGATTACTAAAATCATTCGATTATTTAAATTATACTATTGTCCCCATCTGTGTAGTGATGAAAGCAAAATGTGAAGGTGGTGGCATCTACAGGTAAGTCGCAGTCCCAAGAAAAAAGCAAGACATTTGACACTTTAGAGAATTTAATTTTTTGATGAGGCTGAACTAGTGGAGGTGGTTTTGAGTTAATATTTCAAAAAACGATTAAAAATCAATTGGCGACATCTCTATAAATTCTTGATTTTTAGGATAAGGGTTGCACTGGGTGGTGGCTTAGGATTGTATTATTAAATACAATTTAATGATTGGGCCGTACTAAGAGTGGCTTCATTTCCTACATTTTTGTTTAAAAAAAAAAAGTTCTTAATTTTTCCGGACTTAGACTGCATACTGCCATCTGTCTATAAAGTACCCCCCTCCCCCCGCCCTTCAACTAACTTTTGAACGACTTGATATATTACCACAACATTTGGTGTGCTTCAATGGGAAATTAAATAGTATTTTTTAGCCAATAATTAAAATTTGTATCATTCAAAATGGCGGCTGGGCGCCATTCTGAATTTTTTTTTAATAAAAAGGAAAATCTAGTGACACCTTATTTGAAAGGTCTTTTAGTTCTGCGTCTGATCATAGAGTTAAAAAAAATATTCGGCCATAATAAAATGGCGGATTTAAACAAATGGACTCGCTCAATTCAAAATTGTTTTAATTTTTTTTATCCAGTAGTCCACTTTTTCATTTGCAGGACAAAATTTTCCCAGAAATATCTCAGGTGGCTGGAAATAATATTGAAAACGTTATGTTCCAACAAGACGGTGCGCCGCCTCATTATTATAGGCCTGTTTCTGACTTTCTTAACGGACATTTTCCTGGAAGATGAATTGGTAGGCAGGGGCCTGTAGTATAGCCGGCTCGCTCGTCAGATTTAACCCTCTTAGATTTTTTTCTATGAGGATATCTGAAATCGATAGTGTCCACAAACAATTGAAGAACTGGAGCAACGCATTGCAGAAGTTTGCAGAAATATCACTCCAGAAACTTATGAAAATATAAGGCAGGAATTTCATAACCGATTTTTTATGTGCCAAAAAGTGAATAGTGAAGATTTCAAACACTTAGTTTAATTTCTTTTTGCTTTAATTCTTAGTTTTTTTAAGTAGACTTCCTTATCTTCAAACATTTGTCATTTTGTTATGGCTGAATATTTTTCTTTGAAACTCTAGGATCAGACGTAGAACTAAAAGACCTTTCAAATAAGGTGTTACTTGGCCCCATTTTTATTAAAAAAAAATTCTAAATAGCGCCCTGTCGCCATTTTGAATGATATAAAATTTAATTATTGGCTGAAAAATAGTTTTTAATTTCCCATTAAAGCACACTAAATATTGTGGTAAAATATCAAGTAGTTTAAAAGTTAGTTGGGGGGGGGGGGGACTTTATAGACAGTGTATATATTGTTTAAAAGACATTGGTAAGAGATATACAGGATGTAAAATCGTTGCCGTTTAAAGAAAGCATATGTAATAGGCTACCATACGACAGAAAAGATGGTGGATACAGATAAGGCGTGGCTTGAGAGCGTGTTCCGTTTTGCTACCAGAAGTCACGAATGTGACCGGTTTGGTTCGTTAAAGTGTGCACGCCCCCGGCATGCGTCATCTCTTTTGTTCTAAAGCGAGACTGTCGCATATTTTTTGTCACATGTCCAGTAAAATGGTTATACACCCTGTATATATTGTTTAATCAAGAACACATTTTGTTAAGGTTACAATTTATTTGTTCTTCTTACATACGCGGTCATTTCAAGTTACGAAACTGCTTGAATTATTTAATGAATGGCGTCTGTTTGAACTTTTCGTAAATTTAGAATACAGAGAATTTTTTAAAACTATAGAAAAAGTTGAAAAAATTTTAAAAGTTTTGCGCAATTTTCAAAAATTTATTAACAATTTAAAGAATTTTAAAATTTGTTAATATTATTGTCTTTTTTTTAAAGTTTGACAATTCTGAAAACTTCCGAAATATTGAAAATTTTCAAACTATTAAAACAGTTGAAAATTTAAATAATTTCTGAAATTTTAAAATGTTGAAACATCAGAATTTTAAAAATAATCGCAATCAACAGGAATTGTAAAAATAAACATAAAGTTGAAAATTTTATACATTATTAATATTTTGAAAATTTGAAATCATTTTTAAATTTTTAATATATATTTGAATATTTTTTAAATTTTAAAACTTTCCGAAATTTTAAAAACATTCCAATTTTCTCTTTTAAAATTTTCAAAATAATGGTAAGTTATCAAAAATTTTACCGATTTTTAAAAATTATAAAAATTTTGGAATTTTGGCAATATCAAAATAATTATTTAAACTATAACAAATTAAATATTTTAAACATTTTGAAAATTAATGTTGAAGTTGAAACAATGAAAACTTTGAAAGAGTGGCAATTTTAAAGTTTCATGATTTATAAAATTTTCATGTTTAAGAAATTTTGAAATCTTATATCTGAAAAATTTTAAGTTCAAAGCTCAAAACTTTAAATCTGAGAAATTTAAAAGTTCGAAATTTTCTTAATTACCGCAATTTTCAAAAGTTTTAGTTACAGTATGATAGAAGTCTTTACGGCAAATCCAACGATTTTTTTTTGAAATTTCTAGCTACTAAATGGCGGCCGCTTCGATTTTTTTGGAAATTTTGTCTTTAACGCCTTATTATTAAAAAACATGTTGATAGATCGGGTTCTAATATTTGATCGTATGCCATATAGAGACACAAAGTAACTGTGCACAAAAATGTCGTAAAGTTAAAAGCTATGAAGTGAAAAAAATCCAAAATTTTGAAATATTTCAAAAACATATTGTTCAAAATCTTCTAATTTTGGTGATTTTTGAGTTTTGACAATTATGAAAATTGTGAAATTTATGAAGATTTCGTAATTTCGAAAATATCAAAAATTTATAAAACATGAAAAAGTTGAAAATTTTAAAAACTATTAAATTTTGAAAATATTTTTTTAATCATTTTCTAAATTTTAAAATTCTAAACATTCAAATTATTACAATTTTTTTTGTGAATGTAGGTTTTTTAGTATTTTTTAATTGCAAACAATATTTATCACACAAACACACACCTGATTTTAACGAATCGTTTACCACTTTCACAATTTCGATGGACAACACGAACACATAAGAGCTTCGTATAGGCTACTATACCTAGCTCTAAAAATTGACCTCAAGGTTGAAAGCTTCTACAAGTGCAATCAATAAAATCAATTGATAGAAAATCAAGTTAAAAAAGAAAGTGAACAGAAACTGAAATGTAACGTCATAATTCAATAATGAGCAATCAGTGTTCCGTATGTAAAACGTAACTTCGTTTCAGTAATAACCAGTTATTAAATCCCAGCTAAGCCGTAATGGGCAATAAATACGGACGTAACCTCGTAAAAGAATCCTGTGGCAGAGCATATAAATACCAGTGGTTCGCTTTATTTATCGACGCTTAAGACACAGATTGTGGCGTTTGCAGGACGATGGGCCCCGTTTATTGCCTTTCATTGGAATTCGCGCCCATATCACGCACCCCACTTTGCTAGAAAAAAAAATTGGAAACGACTGGAATCCGTAAAAAACCAACTCTAATCCTCATTTGTCAAAGAAAAAGCAAACTCTTCAAAATTATATGATAAGATACGTGTCCTGTAAGCTATACAAAGGATATGGAATAGTTTGTAGCAGTGGCGTACTAAAAGATAAGTTGCGAAGGGCTGATTAGTAGGAGGGTGAAACAGCCGCGATAACAAACAATTCCTTTAAATTCTAGTGACATTTCCAGTTAATCCATTAGTCTGGTAAAAAAAAATCCGTAAAATCTAGTTCTAGTAACACTCTATAATCTGGTGACAAAACTTTCCCCTGAATCTAGTGAAATTATCAGTAACACTCTAGAATGTGGTGACTTTAGTGTTTATCTAGAATCTAGTCATATTTTTGAAACCACCTTACATCAATGCTTGATTCACTATAAGTATACTGTTTATGAAGTTAAGTTTAGGTGCAGACGACAATATTAGAATAAAAGAAAGGTCACGTTATAAGCAGCTGAAAGACACAGAGGTTGAAACACTATCCTTAACACTGATAATTAAAGGCGGGATTATATGCACTAACAGTGTTGTCAGTTACATTTATCCTGTTGTAGCAGAAAAAAAAAACATATCTGGCAACACTGTTGGTGCATTTAAATGTGGCCACTAAGTTGGGTGATGGATTGGTTATCTGGAGAAATTAATACACGTACAAATATCTAAAATTTTACTAATTTTTCCAAATAGCCAAATCCATCACCCAACTTAGTGGCCGCATTTATACGCACTAACAGTGTTGCCAGATATGTTTTCCTCTACTACAACAGGATACATGAAACTGGCAACACTGTTTAAAACAATTTAAGCTTCTTTTTCTCTAAATTTAAAGCAGTAAAATTTGAACTAAGCTATCACCCAACTTAGTGGCCACATTTATATGCACTAACAGTGTTGCCAGATATGTTTTTCTCTGCTACAACAGGATAAATGTAACTGACAACACTGTTAGTGCATCTAAATCCGGCCTTTACTGATAATGGTAACTCAACGACATACTATTAAAAATGAGCGAAGCACTTCGCCTAGACTCTCCTATGCTTTAGAAATTGTTAATTATCAATATCATATTTTTCGAAATGTTTTTGCATCAACGTTTGACGCGCCCAATAATCACTACGATTGCACCTACCCCTATCCGTTCCACTCTAGCGGGAGCACAGCTGTTTTACAATAGTTGGTTGGCGTCAAGATTATCCGCTTTAAACAAATATTTTCACAACCTGTGTAAGTCGGCTTAACAGTACGGACAAGAAATTGTTGATAACAAACTCTCTTAAAGGTTAGCTTGCCTGAGTTATAAGTTATTTTAAACATAAAACGCGTTTTCTGAATGAAATTTAAAAACTTGGCTTGTCATTTTACCTGCATTTAAACCTTTACTGCTCTTTAAACCTTCAACCAGAAATAACCACACCCTCCTACGAAATAATAAAGAATTTTCTAGCCCAAAATAATGAAACAAACCAAACAATGATTTATCTACGATCTACCGACCTTTAGTATATTTCACACCCCGAGCATCCCAATTCCCAGCTGAGGGTACCATCAGCTAGCTAGCTGTACGTCGTACTATAAAAACCGAATTTCTCAAAGTTTAAAAAAAGTGATTTACGAATACTTCAAAAAAATATTCAAAAAGGATTCAAGAAAACCAAAACTGGAAGGACAAATTCGTCCACCGAAAATTTGGTAGGAGAAAAAAGTTAAGCTCCCTAAATATTGCTGCACAATACATATTAAACTGTGACTCTTATTCTATCACTCATGAGCAGTGTAGCTTAAACAGAACTTGATCATCTCCCGTTTATTAAGCAAAGTTCTAGAAATTTCCGATTTCAAAATTCATAGACGGCTTCACAGACAAACTATCGGACTCAGACCCAAACTAAATTATAGCTCAGCGCTAGCGCTATTAAACAATAATTTGGATAAAATCGTATGGCCAGCTTCATGATTTTGATTTATGATTTTGAAAAAGTTAAAATTTTGATGTTTTTTTAAATCCAGCTTTAATAGTTCGAAAAGTTGTAGTAACTTGTAACATTGTGTACTGTTAGCGCATTTTCAATATTAAATTCATCCCGAGCTGATAACTCGTTTTTGAGTAAATAGGTGTTAAAACTAAAATTTTCAAAAATTCATAGAAGGCGTTAGGAAGGAATTTGCTTGCAGGGACACAACCAACTTTTACCTAATTTTCAGCTCTATAAGCTAACAAAATTTAAAAAAAAATTGTGTGGCAAGTTTTTGAGCAATATTTTTTTGTAAATTTCCAAATTTTGGAATTTCTTTACTTCATAGCTTTTAACTTTTGGAAAAATGTTTGCACGCAGTAACATTGTGTCTCTATAGGGGTATTATGATAAAATATTTGAACCCGATGTATCAACTTGTATTTGAGTAATAAGGCGCTAGAGTAAATATTTTAAAAAAATCGTAGCGGCCGCTATTTTAAAGTTAAAACGTTCAAAAAAAGCGTTGGATTTGCCCTACAGTCTTCTATTAGATTCAGTTTATTCAAATCTATAAAAATTAGTTTCCGAAAAAATGCTACAAAAAAAACGTCCAACTTCCGCTTTCCGTTTCGGATTTTTTTAAAAGCTTATTTAACTTATGAATGTTTTGATATACCACATATTACAAAGCTCATTGAAATCCTACCATACGTTGGACAGTTATGAAGCGCACATACCCACATATCCACTCACAGACAGACATGACGATGGCGTTAGAATTCATAGTGAGGAATGTATTTATTGTTCGCAATAGCTTTTAATTTAAGCATTGAGTGACCCCACCTCTTATCCCTTTCTTAGTAAAGCACAACACTAGTAATTCCACTAGAATCTAGTGAATTTTCTGCCACTACATTCTAGTGTATTACTAGAAATGTCACTAGAAACTAGGGAATTTTCTTCCGCCAGATTCTAGAGTGTTAACTAGAAATGTTACTAGATTATAGAAAATTTATTTGTCACCAGATTGTAAAATGTTAACTAAAAATGTCACTAAATTCTAGAGGCCTTATTTGTCACCAAATTCTAGAGTATTAACTAGAATTGTCACTAAATGCCAAAGGAATTGTTTGTCACTAAACTGTAGTGTGTTAGCTAGAATTGTCACTTGATTCTAGAAGCAATATTTGTCACCCAAATCTAGAGTAATAACTAAAAATGTCACTAGATTCTAAAAGAACTACTTGTCTCCAAATCGTAGTGTTAACTAAAAATGTCCCTAGATTGTAGAGGAATTATTTACTACTAGATTGTAGAGTGTTAACTGGAAATGTCACCAGATTCTAGAAGCATTATTTGTCACCACATTCTAGAGTATTAACTAGAATTGTCACTAAATGCTAGAGAAATTATTTGTCACTAAATTGTAGAGTGGTAGCTAGAATTGTCACTAGATTCTAGAGGCATTATTTGTCACCCAATTCTAGAGTGATAACTAGAAATGTCACTACCTTCTAAAAGAACTACTTGTCTCCAAATCGTAGTGTTAACAAAAAATGTCACTAGATTGTAGAAGAATTATTTACTACTAGATTGTAGAGTGTTAACTGAAAATGTCACCAGATTCTAGAAGCGTTATTTATCACTATTTGTTATTCTAGCATGTCAACTGAAGTTTGTCACTAAATTGTAAAGTGTTAGCTAAAATTCTTACTAGATTCTAGAGGCCTAATTTGTTGCCAAATTCTAGAGTTTTAACAAGAAATGTTAATTAATTCTAGACAAATTGTTTGTCGCTAAATTGTAGAGTGTGAGCTATAAATTTCCCTAGATTCTAAACGAACTAGTTGTCTCCAAGTTGTAGTGTTAACTAAAAATGTCCCTAGATTGTAGAGAAATTATTTACTACTCGATTGTAGAGTGTTAACTGGAAATGTCACCAGATTCTAGAAGCATTATTTGTCACCAAATTCTAGAGTATTAACTAGAATTGTCACTAAATGCTAGAGAAATTATTTGTCACTAAATTGTAGAGTGGTAGCTAGAATTGTCACTAGATTCTAGAGGCATTATTTGTCACCCAATTCTAGAGTGATAACTAGAAATGTCACTACCTTCTAAAAGAACTACTTGTCTCCAAATCGTAGTGTTAACAAAAAATGTCACTAGATTGTAGAGGAATTATTTACTACTAGATTGTAGAGTGTTAACTGAAAATGTCACCATTTTCTAGAAGCGTTATTTATCACTATTTGTTATTCTAGCATGTCAACTGAAGTTTGTCACTAAATTGTAAAGTGTTAGCTAAAATTCTTACTAGATTGTAGAGGCCTAATTTGTTGCCAAATTCTAGAGTTTTAACAAGAAATGTTACTTAATTCTAGACAAATTGTTTGTCACTAAATTGTAGAGTGTGAGCTATAAATTTCCCTAGATTCTAAACGAACTAGTTGTCTCCAAGTTGTAGTGTTAACTAAAAATGTCCCTAGATTGTAGAGAAATTATTTACTACTCGATTGTAGAGTGTTAACTAGAAATGTCACCAGATTCTAGAAGCGCTATTTGTCACCAAATTCTAGCATGTCAACTGGAAATGTCATTAGATTCGACAGGAATTATTTGTCACTAAATTGTAGAGTGTTAGCTAGAATTCTCACTAGATTCTAGAGGACTAATTTGTGGCCAAATTCTAGAGTGTTAACAAGAAATGTCACTTGATTCTAGAGGAATTGTTTGTCACTAAATTGTAGAGTGAGCTAGAAATTTCAGTAAATTCTTTATGAACTAGTTGTCTCCAAGTTACAGTGTTATCTAAAAATGTCCCTAGATTGTAGAGGAATTATTTACTACTAAATTGTAGAGTGTTAACTGGAAGTGGCACCAAATTCTAGAGGCATTATTTGTCACCAAATCCTAGCATGTCAACTAGAAATATCACTAGATTTGACAGGACACATTTCTCACTAAATTGTAAGTCTTAGCTAGAATTTTTACTAGATTCTAGAGGCAATATTCGTTTAAATTCTAGAGTGTTAACAAAAAAATATATTAAATTATAGGGTAACTTTTTGTAACCATATTTGACAGTTGGCAACCCCAGTGGTCCTAAAACCGGCTATCTTGCCCCACTTTGATTAACATTTACTGAAAATTCCCTCTCCTTTTGAATAAGTAAATTATGATGAATTAGTAATTAAAATCGTTAGTTAATAATTTTCACCACTGTTGGGTAATACTTCACAAGCAACCACTATATATTCTCTACCTTTGTTGCCCCCATCCTTACACTAATATCCCCTCCACAAAGCAAAAATTTGCAATTTTTTGGAAAAGATCTACATTCTGAGTTCCCGTATGATAAACGTTTGCGTCTTCTCTAGTTACTCTCTGGCATCGGTGGTAAGACTCAGCAACAGAAATTACCAAAAAATAGTGTTTGCGTTTTACTGGCCAAAACGGCATCTTAAAAATTGTAATTTGATGTAAATTTAATGCATTTTCAATACGAAAATAAAGAAAATTTTCGGAAATATCCTAATCTATGTAAACAGAGATGTCGGGGAAAATTCCTTTGGTTAACCTTTGTGGAAATATGTGTCGCTTGCAACTACCCAATGCGAAATCAATTGCAAAATTGTTCAAAATGTCATCAACTGCCTATACATTCACCAAACCATTTTATTTTAACAACAAAAACAATAAATAAAGAACCTAAAAGAACTTAAATCTTTTATATTACAAAAGGAAAGAAATTGCTTAATAAAATTAGAGAACAAAAAAAATGTCGCGTTACACACTTTCACGATTCACATTCACATCACTACCTTGAGGGGTTGAAGGTGTTTACATAAATATTTCGTGCTTAGTTGAAGTAGGTTGAAGTTGAAACCTGGCAGGAATCTTTAAAAAGAGCGGGAAGGGAAAAAAATGATACCGGACATCCCTTTGGCCAAAAGGTTTGAAAAGTAAGGCACGATAAAAATAATAATCCGAGCGGGCACGTTCTGTTCATCGTCACCCAATAAGAATTCGGAGTTTTTTCAGCAGCTGTCGTTAATGCAGTGCTGTTGCAAGATTAAAACAAGGGAATTAAAAGCTGGCCTTTGAAAAGCGCGGATCGATTTGGAGTGAGCAGGTCACTTGTAATGCTGGATACGCATTCCACCAACAACCCCAATAACACCGCTCTGTGAGGGTGTACGTGAGCGAGACAAATGATGCGTACGTAAGTGAGTAGATTAGAGGTCGATGTACACAATTCCGACAGTAATTTGTCGAGGTGTGTGAGTAGAACTTTGCTCGTAACATTCCGAGTTGTTCCAGATTATTTTCTATCGATCCCTGCGAGCTGGTTGGGCATCGGCCCATGAGTTACACACTTTTTCATTTAAGCTTCAAATTACTTCAGTACGCAGACAACGCCAACTTTGTTGCAACTGGGATCTAACGTAAATGGATAGCGGAAATTGCGACCCCAACTCCTCTTCATGACAGAAGGGTCGACGGGAATCCAAACCAAATTTTTATTCCCTGACCAGACTGATGAGAAGCTGCTTCCAGTAAAACCGCAAATT
Source organism: Ctenicera cuprea (assembly GCA_958336395.1). Lineage (NCBI taxonomy): Eukaryota > Metazoa > Arthropoda > Insecta > Coleoptera > Elateridae > Ctenicera > Ctenicera cuprea. The sequence goes on along the minus strand of OY284495.1, from coordinate 10,832,698 downwards.
TATATATTTTTAAAGACGAGTTTTCATCTGCTCTAAATTGAAATTAAAAATTTACCAAAACGGAATTGTTTTCAATTTTTTATCCCACATTTTTGAGTTGTCCAAAATATGAGAAGCAAGTTTATAAAAAAAATAACGTTTACTAAATAAATATTTTTTAAGGTTTTATAAACGACTGAACATCTAAGGTTATGTCGCGTTTCTTCAATAACTCATATTATTTATTTCCTAACTCTGCGGTACTAAACACGGGACTTTCCAAGAAATTTACAATACTTTATTCAATTATTCCTTTCGATGTTTCTTTATTATAAACGTTTCCTTCCAATTTCTTTGCCACAAAAAAAAAATTAAATAATTTACATAGCAAAGTATAACGGATCCTATAATCGAGGTTTTCCTAACCGGAAGCGCCCTACAAACAATCAGCAATTCCCTCTACCTAAAACAATATTTACTTTTGAGCCTTACAGAAAACCTACGACGTGAGAAGGACCACCTGGTAAATTAAACACGCAAATCGGAGTAGATTTACTGAACATATACATGAATTTTACAAAGAACGACAGCCGGAAAAGTTTCCGAGAAATAAGTAGTGGATATTAATAGTTTGCGTCATAAACTGGCTGAGAAATCGAAACATGAGAAAATTTTAGATTGGTGACGTAGAAAAAAGTTAAAAAGTTTTTTATTAATAGATACAACCAGTTTCATTACGTCAAACAAATTAAGAAAAAAAAATTGTAACGAAGGAAACACCCCTTAATAATTTTATAACAAATATAGAAAAATCTATAGCTTTGTGTAGCGGAAATTTTAACAGCTTTAAATATTTTCTATTAAACAATCTACGTTGGAAGTATAAAAAAAATATCTGAAGAATTTCAGAAATGAAATTTTCTATTAATTCAATAAGTCGTAGATTGATCAAACATAGCGAGCTAAAAAACAATTCTTAAGATAGTCTAATAAAGTTTATGAAGTTTTCTTTTATAGCAAACATGATGAGCTCTAAAAGCATCTGAAAAGTTTCGGGAGTTTAAGAAATTTTCTGATATTGCAATAAATCATATATTGGACAAACGGGTAAACTACAAAAAAATCTAAAAGATATCGGGATCTAATAAACTTTTTTATTAATGCAATAAATTATGTATACAAACATAGTAAGCTACAAAAAAATTGAAAAGCTTTTTGAATTTATGATATGTTATGTCGTTGCAATAAAGCATACATTGAACAAACATACAAGCTATATTCATAAAGTTTTCTGTTAAAGCAATAAGTCATACATTGGTAAAACATGGTAAACTAAATTTGAAGAATTTTAAGGATCTATGAAATTTTCTGTTCATGCAATAAATCAAATATTGACCAAACGCAGTAAACTAGAAAAAAAACTTAAGTATTTCGAAAGTTTATGAAATGACCGAACACAGCAAGCTCCACAAATAATTCGTAAAATTTTCTGCTAATGTAATAAAATATGATAAACTACAAAAACTTTGAAGAATTTTGAAAATTTTGTACAATTTTCTGATATTGCAATAAATCATACATCGGCCAAACGTAGCAAACCTTAAAAACAATTCTAAAGAATTTTGTCAGATTATGAAATTTTCTGTAAACGCAATGAATCGTACGTTGGTCAAACATGGTAACACCGATTAAAAGAATTTTTGTGTATTTGTGCAGTTTTCTGTTATTGCAATAGCAAAACATGGCAAGCTGCACAAAAATCCAAATATGCGGTTATCATAAAATTTTTTTATTAATGGAATCATACATTTGCCTAATAGAGCAAACATTTAGAAATTTTATGACATTTTCAGATATTACAATAAATTATGAATTGGCCAAACAAAAAAAAACCAAAATATTTCGAGAGTTGTATAAAATTCCCTAATAATGCAATAAATCATACACAGGCCAAACATAGCAAGCCACAAAAATCGAAGCACTTCGCCTGGACTTTCCAATACTTTAGAAATAGTTACTTATTATACTATTTTCAAGAGTATTTCAGTATTCACGTCTTAGAGCCAATAATAACAAAACAAAATCTGTTTCTAAACTTTTGAGTAATATTTATACAATCTACTACAAGCGAACGAAACTAGCTATGGATTTTCCCGCGCAACGGGGAGAGGAGGGGGCTACCCTTCACCTATCTCAAACGCACCACAATACTAACACGCCAAACATACTTTGTCAACCCAATTAATTTATGTTTTGACTGGGGACATGTCTTATTGTACTTAGAAACCGAAACTTTTTTTTTTATTTACAATTAACAAATCACCAACAACTTCCAACTTCCAAAAAGTCATAGCAGGCGTTATAGACAAACTGCTAGACTGGGACACAATAGTTATTTATGTATTAAGGGCGTAAAGAGGCTTTTATGGCGTAAGACGTAATTTTGAGCCCGAGGCGGCAGCCGAGGGCTAAGAATACGTCGAAGGCTATAAGACCAAGTTACGGCCGTGGTACATACACAACTTTATGCATTGATGAAGATTTTTTAATTTAAAAATATTTCAAAAATAAATTGAAAATATTTATAAAATAAATTGAATTTTTCAACCACATGCAGCGTTGCTTTGATTAAATTTGAAATTTGAAGTGTAACTATGGTAACGGTAGCCATATTGCCTAAAATCTTATTTTTGCAAGTGTTTAAACTGTTTCTATTAGGTATGATATCGTTGTTTAACGTTTCATTATAGCCCATGGACAATAAAGAGGTCCATGGGCTATAAAAAAACGTTTATGACAAAGAAATTCGTGTAAAATTGTCAATTTATAATAATACATCCGTGCATAAACTAAATTATAGCTCACCCGTAGCTCTTTTAGCCTATAGAATTAAAAAAGAAATGGTGTGGCCAGTATTTGAGCAGCACTTTCTTGAAAAAGTCAAAATTGCGATATTTTTTTACTTCGCAGTTTTAATAGTTCCGAAAGTTCTCGTAACTTGTAACATATTAGTGTAGCCCTAAAGCACTCCCAGTTTCAAATTTCATACCGAGCTGATTACTCAATTAGAATAAATAGGCGTAAAAGCATACATTTTCAAAAAGTAAATAATCTCTATAAATTGTTTGGCCAGTTTTTGAGCAATATTTTTAGAAAAAAAAATTACAAAATTTAAAATATTCTACACAGTATAACATTGTATCTCTGAACGGCTATTACAATAATAAAATTAAAACCGATCCGTTAACTTGTTTTTGAGTAAAAGGGCGTTAATATCAAAATTTTCAAAAATTCGTAGCGGCTACCGTTTTAACGCTAGGATGTTAAGAAAACGTTGAATTTCTCCTGAAGCTTTTTGCTATAAGATTTCAGGTTTAGATTAAAAAAATTCGTTTCCAAAAAAATGCTACCAAAAAACATGTTCCACTTCCGGTTTAAAATTTTTTAAAGTTTATTTCCTCGATTAATTTCTGATACACTCCCACATTCCGAAGCTCATGAAAATCGTACCATTCGTTTGAAAGTTATGAAGCGCACATACCACCCGCCTACTCGCAGATAGGCATTTTTTTAAACCACTTTTTTGGGTTCCTGGAGGTCCAAAACATGTATTTCCGTCAAATTCTCGTGGTAAGTAAGAACAGTACCAAAAAAATTTAGGAGAATATGAAATTTTCTGTGAATACAATAAATCGTACGTTATGCAAACATTGTTAACCACAAAAAAAAACAAATCTAAATAATTTTTAAAGTTTATGAATTTTTCTGGTAATGCAAAACCGAAACAAAAATGGCAAACCGTTAAAAAAATCTAAAACAATTTGGGAGTTTTAGATATTTTTATTTAGGAAATAAACCATACTTGGTCGGCTACAAAAGAATCTAAAAAAGTTTGAGAATTTTTAAAACGTTCTGCTGATGTGATAAACAATACATTGGCCAAACATGATAAGCCAAAAAAAATCTGAAGAACTAACAAACGAAAAAATTGTACTTTGACAAAATCTAGACAAACACAAAATTAAATAGATTGAAAATTAATTTTAGTTTCTTAAATCACTTGCAAATGCGCCGCAGTTTATATAGGCCAAACAGGACAAAATCCCAATTTTCGCGTAGGGTTCATTAAACTGTAAATATTTGCGCCGCTATGTGTCCATAACATTTTTACAGCCACAACGAACCAGAAACAAAACGCCTATATGTGTTTTGAAGGTGGCGTGCAAGACTTATCGACAACTTTGCAAGTTTGCATGTGTTTTACGGTTAGAAGATTAGAGCAACTTTATGGACACTAATGATTTTAACTCCATCACCAATAGAATCGCTAATGAGCCCAATAAAAGTAGTAATATTGTAACACGACACCTACGGCATGTGATGTAATATGATCGAGGTCAATTTTAAGTGAAATTTAATACTTCAACAAGTGATTACTTCTAATTTTTAATAAACTTCTCAATCTAATATGAGTTTATGATACCTGGGAAGAACAAACTTCTTGATAAGTGAAATAATCTAAAACTTCTCAAAGTAATATTAAAGTTATAATGAAGTACCGCAATGCATTCTTAATAAGTTTATAAAATAGTGGAGCACATTGCGTAATAATAGCCCCCCAGGTTGGAAAAACTTTCAACATGAATAGCAAATTATGAAAAACAACCCGTGCACAGAAAATTCCGTTTAAGCAGACAGTAAAACCGCAAAAGTTTTAAAGCGCCGAGAGTGGTGACGAAATAGCTGAGATGAAGAAATCACGAAGGCAATTAAGGAGTGATCCTAAAATCGCGGAATAAAATTAAAAACTAATTACTCTAATGGAAATTGTGCTACCGAAATGTCATGCACCATCATCAATTTAAGCAAACGTCTTAGAAGCACAGTGAGAACAGCTGAGTCGTGTAACTCAATAGCAATAATGAATCTAATTGATCCATTAGCTGAGTGAGAGCTAAACGCTCTAAATTCACGTTCACGCGTTGCTTAGAATAATTAAACAGGTATTATTGTGGCAAATCTCGTCATACGTTGCAACTAACGCCTTGATGTTGCCCCAGTTCTTAAAAAAATTAAAATTTTACTTTCTTAATGCATTAGTATGGGGAAGTATTGTAAGCACGAAAAAAATCGTAGTCAAATTGTAAGGGTAGTATATGGGCAACCTCAACAAGTGTTTTACTTAAATTTCCGTTTCTGTATGTCTGTGTATGTGTGTCTATCTAAATTTCCGTAACAACTGAAATCAAATTTGGAAAATCATAATATAGGGTGGCTAGGAAAACCCCGGCCACTTTTCTTGCGGCGGTCAAGAGATGGCGCTTTAGTAAAGAAACATTAAATTAAAATACTGGCAACAACGCAGAATCCAAGACGTTTTAGTTATTTTGATTTAATATGGGGCGTATTTAATAACTATAACGTCTTGGATTCTGCGTTGTTGCCAGTATTTTAATTTAATTTTTCTTTACTAAAGCGCCATCTCTTGACCGCCACAAGAAAAGTGGCCGGGGTTTTCCTAGCCACTCTGTAGAGTAATAAAAGTTCCGAAACGCCCCAGTGTTTATTTTGCTTCACATATTTTTTTAAATATTCCACCCGGGGGAGAGGGGGGCATAAACAGGCAGCCATATGTCCCCACCCCCACCCCAAACTATTATGCGCAAGCACACTCGTACCCAGCACCACCCTGGCCGGGAATTGAGCTCGCGCACATTTGGTGGAGCAGTGCTAAAGCCAGCGAGCTTGACCGCTGCTCTAACGCCCGCCCCTGATATCTATTGTTCATAAAAAAGTTAACATATGAAAGCAGACTGGTATAAAATGATAAGACCGGTAGAATGCTTTTCCACTTTCTCATACTTTACGTATGGGAATGTATTGTGATCGTGAAAATTTTCTATTCTGAGATTTCGACGGAAATGCATATTTTGAACCTCTCAGAAGTCAAAAATGTGGGTTTTAAAATATGTCAATCCCTATGTGTGTGCGTGTATGTGTCGTGAAATCTGAAAATGCTGAACCGAATTTAATGAAATATTGAGATACGTACAGGCACAACCGAAATTTGTAGCGCCAATTTTTTTTACGATTAAATAACAGAAATGGAAGTTAGACATGTATTTTTTGTATTATTGTAAAAAAATATAATGGTAGAGAGCCAAAACTGCTAACACGTTTTTTTGTAAAATTTGTATTCTTTTAGAGCTAGGGATGAGCTAAAATTTGGATCAGACTCCAGTCCGCTAAGTTCTCTGTGACGTCTGTGACCAGCCTATGAATTTTTGAAAATAAAAATTGCATGCATTTTTATTTAGTAAACGGAAAACTGTAAAATATTCCTGTTCAAGCTAAATCGGTCATGAGTGATAGTAAAATAAGATTCACACAACTTAATTTTAAGGTGCAGCAATATTTAAGGGAGTTAATTTTAATTTGCTACCTCCTGCCCAATGTTTCTTTAGTGAATTTGCTACATCGTTTCTAGTTATCTTTAAGCTTTTTCAACAAAATCTAAAAAAAAATTTGTGTGGTCAGTTGTATCTTAGTCAGGTATACTTATCTAGGCGACTAATGCTTTAATCGTTTCTCCGTTTTCTAGCACGCCTGCACTCGTTTTGCAGTGCGACCTTGACCGCCGTTGTACACGGTACAGTGTTACACAAGTATACTTCTGTAAATACGGTAAGTATAGAATGAGAAAGTCTAGGAAAAGTGTGCTTCGCTCATCTTCCCCAACGTTATAGCTTTAAAACGACAATATCCACAATTTTCAAAAGTTCGTCGTTAATTCTAGTTTACTAAAAATTAATTGACAGATCAATATTGGCTTTAGACCCATAGATAGTTTTTCGGTACCAAAGGGTTAAAATATGACAATATTTTTCATAAAAACTAGAACTTTGGAAAACATAATACCTGCATAAGTAAAAAAATATTTTCAAAGTTTTGAAAATGTTTGAAACAGTTTTGCGGAAAACTGACAAACACGCATTTAAGTTTTCTACGCTCATAATACTAAGGATAAGCAACAATTTGCTGGTGTGTTAACTCGGTAATTTCGCTGTGATGCCTTCTATGAATTTTTGAAAATTTAAAATTTATGTCCCTTTAGTTAATAAATGGGGAACGGCAAAACATGTCTGATTAATCTAAATAATATTTCAGTGCTAGAAGAATGATACTCTAAACTTAATTTTGAGGGGCAACTACTTTTATGGTAGCCAAATTTAACCAATTTTTGGCTGATGAATATTTTCTTTAGTCGTTGGTATTTCATTTCCTCAGGAACTTTTCAAATCAATTTTTTTAATTAAAAAAATCTTCGGTTAGCTACAGTGCGGTATGCGTACGCTCCCGCTAGAGTGGTAGAAATGATACGATCTTATAATCACTGTTGGTGCGTAATACGTTGATACACAAATATTTTTAAGCCAAATGTTTCTTTCATTTTTTAGTTTTCAATTTAATTTTATAAAATTTGGAATAATTAATAAGAGAAAAGAATGATCTTTAGAATAATGCCATTTGCATTTAAAAAAAATTCTGATCTTTTTCAAAAAACAAATGAGACCTAATAAATGCTTTATAAATATTAGCAAAATCTCCGTAAAATAGTGTCTTAGCAATGTCTAAACATATTTTCACGGTTCTTTTAAATTACTTATAAAATTCAAATTTTCCTTAATTCAGCCCTGCAATCCAAAAAGGAGGCTAAATTATCGAACATAAGCTATCCGCAGCAGTTGGTTTTGATATACTTATTAAACCAAATCTGTATTTCTCACCGTTTCCGAGAGTGAGATGAATGTGTTGAGAACGTATCTTTGGGACACCCTGTATATTCCCTTATAATTTTGAACCTACACTAACTGACTGCTAGGACTGCAATATAGAATTGCAAAATATTAATTACATACCAAAGAACCTTTGTTGTCCATTTTTACAATCCTACTGCATCATGCTCGTCAGCACAACCAGTTTATTTTACGACTCTCTCTGAAGCTTGTGATAGATATTTCGTAGACCGAAGACCTAAACACTGACAATTTCAGTTTACTGCTACAGCATTTCCCGTGCAAAATTCTCACGCTAGTCAGCACAATTAGTTTATTTTACATCTCTCTCTGAAGCTTGTGATAGATATTTCATAGACCGAAGCACAGATTCTGAACATACTGCGTTTCTAACACTGCCGTGTTATGACGACACTTGTATCTGCATTTCGTTTTGAAAATATGAAAGGTAATTATTTCTAATTTAATGTTAAAGTTCAGGCGAAGTGCTTCGGCAATTTTTTATTTTCCGAGATAACGTAAATTAGTCTCTCCGGCCTCGAAACAAAACGCTTGCTTAAATGTAAGAGAATTTAATAACCTTTATAAATTATTAGAGGGGATTAGCGCAAGTAATTCGAAAGCCGTAAAAATTCCTGCAATGTAAGAACTTCTTGAAATGTATTACTGGCTTAGCAAGCTCATAACTCTGAAATAATGTCTGTTTTAAGCACACTAGTAAATTACCCTTTCTGTTTATGGCGAAATCTCGTAAAATCGTAATTAATCGTTTTTGTTCGAGTGTAGAGTAATTCAAAAGTAGTAAGTTAGGAGCACTCATGGCGCCCTAGGTAGTGAGAACCAACTAGAATCTAAAGGAGAGAGTTATTATACTATATAAATTATAACGCATATTAATTATACCCCTTAAATACTACGAGTTTAGTGTGTAACGTTTGAAAATTATTCATACAGCACTCTGTATAATGTTTATTATGAATATGCCGAATTTGAAAGTATAATTTGCGTGTTGGCGATAAGCTAATGAACGTTATTAAACTGAACTGCCCCAACCAACAAACTCCTATAATAACAAACTGTGTAAAGCTTAGGTTATTAATCGCCGCCAAAATTGAGTATTTAATACCAACATCTTAATTAACCCAAAAAAGACTAAAAAGGTGAACTTAGCTCTTCTCTTAGTAGTGAATTCAGTTGAATATTACAGTCTGATCATTTTTTTTAAATAAAAACCAAAAATGGATCAATTAACATACTTAATTTGTAAATAATGATAAAGACTGCTGGTTAATTGGAAAAATCTTGTCAGAACGAAAAAGGGAACATTTTTAGAAATTTTTTTAAATGCTTCAGCAGCCAGAAATTTTTGAACAATAATATTTTCTTAAAATTTGCAGAATTTATTATTCAAATTTCTTGTTGTTTTTCTCAGCAATAATATGTTAATAACTTTAAAAGTTGGTTTATGTTATTTAACCGATTATTACTATAGATTCATATAAGAAGCATTATTTTTTACGCATAAAAATGAGCGAAACACTTTGTTTAGATTTTCACATACTTCAGAAACTTTTAATTTTTCTATTTTCAATAGTACATATTTATGCGCGTCGTTGTAACCCCAACAGCAGTGGTAGTGATAAACCTTAGCTACGTTGATTAGATTCTGAGGGCAAACGCAACAAGTCATACAAATATATTAGATTTGTTGCTCCACTACACAAGGACGGGAAGATACTGGTCATGCAACAATGTTAAGTAAGTTATTTTCCTCTTGTATTTAGATACTTGTTCATATATGTAGTGTATCTATAAGGCAGCTTGATTTTTGCCCACCTATGTAGACAAATTCCGTCAAAATGCGATCAGCGCAAAGTTTTTGTGTAATTGCCGATCATCAGTTTTTACGGCATTTTTAAAACATTTACAATATATCATACTGGAATGTGTAATTTTAAAACGAAAATTATCTAGAATCTCCTTAATTAGTAATAAAGTGACAAGAAGTACAGTGGAGTTGGCAGATTCATTTGTAAATTTCCAATATCTAAACAGCAGAGACTGTTATTGCCACAATCGCTAAGTGTACACTTAAAAATAAGCTTCTTACCGCCTCACGTATCTTAAGCCATATTTAGGTGTTAAAACTAGTCAGTTAAAGGCGTTACAATTAAATTTTCAAAAAGTCGTTATCGGCCGCCGAAAGTTCAGTTACACTTTCAAATTTAAACCACTCTATTTCTGAATTAAATGCTACAAAATTAAAACCTGTCAAACTTCAGTATCATACATTTTTTTTTCTTGTTTCTTGGGACCCAAAACATGTATTTCCGTTAAAATCTTGAATTTCAAAATTTTCATGAAATAAGTGCTATCCTAATGTTCTTATACTGGAAGTTCTAAAATAGGTCATCACAAAAATGTTCAAGAAGTAGAGGATTAGCTTTATAAATATTATTACAACTAAAATTTTGTTTCGATGTGGATTTTGAATCACGTCCCGTTAATTACGTAAATACGCATAACGTTCCGAATTTCAAAAATTTATAGAGGTCGTCACGGAGAAGTTGAGGGATTAGGAAAATGTCTAAATAAGTTAATCATAACCTCGCGTAAGCCGCGTAGGAGAACAATATTTAAAAAAAAAGTATAACTACAATTATCCAAGTATATCTTTTCGATTGGTTTGACACAAACTAAGCGTGCCTGAAATATTTCAAGCAGAATAAAAAATTGCCTACTAATAATTTGCATGTCATTTTATAAACAAATAACCAAATTATATTATTGCGGCATTAATGTAAGCCGAAGACTCATTTGTCAAATGCTGTTTTTTAGGCATTTTACAAAATGACGGAAACTAAAGTTTGTTTTCTTTTAAGTACCGGCTCCTAGCGAAAGGTTTTGCAGCTGCATCGCTTACGAGGTGATTAGTCACTTGCTACGGGAGGGGGTTGTACTCTACAACGGACACGCAAGAGCCGCGGTGTCACTGTAATTAGAATCCTATAAAAGTCTTTTTTTGTGAGAAATTCGTTTTCAGAATAAAATTTTTTGGAATTAAAGAAATCGGAAACTTATCAGCTAAAATAATACTACAACTAAAAATCAAATTTTAAACATTAGTGTACTATGACTCATGAACAATGGAGCTTGAACATAAATGATTTCGATGTTCAAAAATTCATAGTAGACGTCACAGAGAAAATAAAAGATTAGGACTGAAGAGTATTAGCTCATCCCTAGCTCTATAAGCCTACAAAAAAATCCTTCTACTCTTACTACTGTACCCAGAGCGTAGCTGCATAATAGTAATAATATAAGAACATACTACATGCTACTAAAACTTTCATATGAAGATAATAGTATAAAATTAATGAAATTCTTTTTATTTATTCAACTACTGACTATAAAGAGAGAATAGTGAAGCAAAGGTCGACCGCTAGCTGTATGTGTGTAGCTGTACGGTCATGCGCCGAACAACCGGTCAACGCTTGGGAGTCAGTTAAAGAGAGAGCGAGTGATATTGTAAAGTAAACTGATAACACGCTGAATTTTTAGTGAAGAAAATCGATTTTTTAGAATAAGACTATTTGGAATTAAAACAACCCAAAAACGGAAGAACAAATTCGCCCACGAAAAACTGGGGGAGGAAGAAAATTACCCCCCACACTCCCCAAATATTGCCGTATGTAATAAGTTTTGAACTTTATTCTACTATCACTCATGAGCAATTTAGCCTAAAAAGAAAAAAATCATAGAAGATGTCACAAAGAACTGAGACTCGAACCAGGTTGTAGATTATCCATAAGTCTATAAATCTACAAAATTTAAAAACAAATCGCGTGGCTGTTTTCGATCAGTATGTTTTTGAAAATTTAAAATTGTGATTTTTTTAGCAGTTCACAGTTTTGGTAGTTCTAAAAGTTCTACTGCTTGTAACATTATGTATCTTTAGGGCATTTCCATTATTAGGTTTCATCCTGATCTGATACCTCGTTTTTGAGTAAATAGGCGTTAACAGTCATTTTAAAAAAATTCATAGAAGGCGCCGGAGAGCAATTTACTATCTAGGACATAAACCAAAATCAGCTCATCTTCAGATCTATTACCACTAAAATTTAAAAAAATAATCGTGTGGCCAGTTTTTGAGTAACATTTTTTGAAAGTTTTTGAAATTTTGGTAATTTTTTCACTTCGTTCTTCTTCTTCTTCTTCTCTCAGCCCTCATTCGTCCATCTTTGGACAAAGGCCTCCCCCATCTCTTTCCAGTTTCACTTCGTAGCTTTTAGAAATTTTTTGTGCCCAAAATTATAATTGTTTTTTGATTAATGTCATTGGGATTCCTTGTTCCGCACGGTAACATTGTGACTCTTTAGGTCTATTACAATAAATTATTTGAACACGATCTAGCAACCTGTTTTTGAGTAGTAAGGCGCTAAATTCAAAATTTTCAAAAATTCGTAGCGCTCGCCGTTTTAAAGTTAGAAAGCTCGAAAAAAAAAGCGTTAGATTTGCCCTTAAGTCTTTTATCGTTTTCTGTTTTCAAATTTATTAATCTTGGCTTAGGAAAAAAATGCTACCAAAAAAACGTGTCCAACTTCCCCTTCCGGTTTCGGATTTTTGTTTAAAGCTTATTTTGTCAATACATTTTTGATTTACCTTTAGGTACCAAAGCTCATCTTAAATGCGACCATCCGTTCGATAGTTATGATACACCACACACCAACCTACCCACCCACCCAATCGCAGACCGACAGACAGTTTTAAAAACAACCTTCGGTTCCTGGCGGTCTGGTCTAAAACGTGTACTTACGCCAAAATTTTATTTCGGAAATTTTCATGAAATGAAAGTATCGGAAAATCAAAATTGTTAAAATAAAATTTAGGAAAATTATATGAAGAACACGATAATTTTAAAAAAAATTGAAAACCTAACATGTAATATTCGAAAGCTTGTAAATGCGAAATATCTCGTTCAATGTAAAACTTTTGTTTGCTCACTTTTTAAATAGAGAACATATTTGACAGCAGTACACTTTTCAAGTCCAACTGAATTTTAGTAAAAGCTTGTCCCCAAAAACGCCAGTTCACGGTAATCGTGCAAATCATAAAAGTCCATCTAAACTTTAACCTCTAAAAAAATAAATAAGTTTTGAAATAAAATATTCTCATTAGTATTCCGTCCATCAAAAAGCGTTAACTCACGAAGCACAACACTAATAATAACACACACATTTACAGGTTACCCAAACAACACGTCCTTTGCATGCCTACAAACGACCATAATTAGTATTTTTACCATTTAAATTAACGCAAGGAAAATATATGTAAAAGGAAAACGGAAAAAATGCATTTTTAGATTTAAATGTAAATGGGATCGAGTGTAATTAACTATGAACGGCGCAATTGAATAATGTATTCAAATTATAGGCATGTAAACTTCTAATTATTACATAGAAAACATTTCAAAATCAGTTAACAACATTTAACGCTGTTGAAACTACACGAATTTTAATTACATAAAATCAAAATTTCGCTGTGAAAATTCCTACAATATTTAGGGTAGAGTTGTAAAACAGAACGGAAAATTTAATAAAGGGGAACCGAATCTAACAATAGCGGGATTATTGGAAGGATAAAATTTCTCTCTGTATATACAAATCAGCAACAAGGGTGGTCAAAACAATTCTATTATTTACTCCAAAGCGAATTTATTCGCTCAAGCAGGGGAAAGGAATGTTCGACAAGCCAAACAGAATTAATCTAAGTTCGGCCAGATTTCATGTTGTAAATACTTCTAAGAACTGCAAACAATTTCCTAATGTTCCTCCTCAACTGAGCTTAGTTGTGCAAATACTTATTTAACAGCAAAAAAGAATTCAAATAACCAAGTCCGTATATATATAAAACACACGCTTAACATTCCACAAGAGTCGGGATAGTAAAACCTTTACCTTTTGGCTATAATAATAATAATCCGCTAAATATTGCACCCGAGATGTCTGCTTACAACGGTTTATGCCCAGATCACATACACTTTTGCACTATAAATTCTTATCACATTAAATTACCTGGCGCATTAATTTACGGCGAGCTATACGATTTATGGGGACAGGAAACTGAGTTTCTGCGGTATTACTTAATCAACGTTTTCACTTATTAATAAATTATAAGCGGCGCTGCAACCACCGAATTTTATTGGAAAACAAGTCAAAAACGGGGGGTTTCCCCAAAACTTCACATCTTTCATAAATGTTTGTGTTTGTTAAAGTGTTTTATCAATTGCAAATTTTAAACTGCAAGAGCGGCAAAGAATCCCAGTTGTTTTTCCACGTACGTTGCGGAGAGAGCAGGGTTTTCCGGACGTGAAAAGCGTCGGTTCGCAGTTGCGTCTGTCGCAAACTGAGCTGGATTTATCCAGGGGAAACCCGGCAAAAGTCGCGCTGGCGCACACGGGGCGAAATATTGGCACGCTGTTCATTACCGTGATAATTGCCAGAGTTGGGGATGATTGCGTTTTTTCGCGTTTGTTAGGGTTAAAGCTCTGATTATCGAAGAGGCTACACTATTAGTAATTTGGCGGCGCTTCCCATTTGGGGTTTGCTAATCACGATCAACCGATTGCGCAGTTTGTACGCTCGGAAACGTCCCCCGAGGGTCACTTTCACTTATTACAAAACAAATACGATTTGTACGGTTTTATTTTCATCCAAAATCTGTATCGATTTCAGAAAATTATGCAAAACAGTACAAATATAAACAGAAGTATACGAAAATTTTCCAGAAGCCAATAGAAAAAATTTATGATGATTTGATATACTTAAATCTTTCTCAGACATTTTTCAGGGTTGTTTGGAAAATGTTTGCAAAACTATTTTAAGAAGGGAGGCTTTAAAACCTATCCAAAAAAAGTTGCCATTAAAATTGTTGTGGAAATAAATTTTTGATAAATGTAAAACACGCTGGCACCCTGCCCTGCTCTTTAATTCTTGATATATTAGCGATGTTTGAACTCAAAAATTATCCTTTTCTTGAGTCCCGAATACAATGACGTCCAGAGGTTTGATTCCTGTAGAGTTAAAAATGTACTAAGAATAATACAAGAGTGCGAGACGGCTGGGTAAATAATTTTAGTGTATTTATAAGTTCATTTTACTTTATTGTAAATAAAACAATTCTTAACTTCAACAGGTTTTTTTATGTTAGCTTTATACGCATTTCGACGTGTTTACACGTCATTATAAAAGCAAGATTAAAAGTAAACAGTTGGTGTTGCTATAGGAACAATAAATCTTCATAACTTGATCTTGGTTTTCTATATCTGCGTCCAGAGGACTTAATTTCTCATTCCAGAACGTCTAATAACGGTGAATTTGAGAGATCAATTTGTTCATTCATTAAAGGTACAGATTTCTTCTTATTGATTTTTTCTGATTGATTTACAAAATTGGCAATCAATCAGAAAAAATTGCCAAAATTATTAACAAAACAAATAAATGTAAAATAACTTTTTTCTACTTCCGTCTTTAAAATGCCATTTATCGCATATGTTTCCATGACGCTAAGTGATCTTTTAAATACACCTCGACAAGCTGTGACTTTGTGCGCTTTAGTCACGGGCTGAAGTTAGCTCTAGGTTTTTTTAATCGCAAAAATCAATTAAAACTAAAAATCAAGTTAGTTGTCATTGTCATCAATCTGTCAAAATAACCCGACGCGACGCGACAACAGACCAAGTGCCCAAATTTTAGTATTTTTGTGATGGTTGTAGAAAAAGTATAGTATGCAATTCGTTTTATAAACTTCTCTAGACACTCGTTTTAATAACCACTCGCTCCGCTCGTGCCTAATAAAACTCGTGACTAAAATGCCGTTTATAAAACTTGTTGCATAATATACTACCTATTAAAACAACAAAAAATATTTTAAACACTTTGATTAATGCTAAAGAAAAAAGCAGGCAATTTACTAAAAGCAGGCATCTACTAATTAAATTACACGCACTGTAATTCGGTTTATATAGGACAAACAATTAGAAATTTTCATATTAGGTACAAGGAACACGTACGTTTTTACAAGTATAAACACCCCCACAAATCCAATTACGCTAAACACTTATTAGAACACAAGCATTCAATGACATCTAATAACACTATAAAATTTTTACACTTTTGTGAAGACAAACCTAAGTTGGATATACTAGAAGCATTTTAAATCTGAACCTTTAATGAATGAATAAATTGATTTCTTAAATTCACCGTTATTAGACGTTCTGTAATGAGAAATCAAGTCATCTGAACGCAGATATAGATAACCAAGATCAAGTTATGAATATTTATTGTTCCTATAGCAACACCAACTGTTTACTTTTAATCTTGTTTTTGATAATGACGTGTAAACACGTTGAAATACGTATAAAGGTAAATTACAAAACCTGTTGAAGTTAATAATTGTTTTCTTTACAATAAAAATACTTTTAGTGAGTGAAAAACGTCTAGACTTTCTTATACTTTAAAAACCTATTCAGATTTCCAAAAGTATTTGTGTACGACGTTGTTGGGGTTATCAACAACAGTGGCAGTAATAAAACCCATCTACGTTGATTAGCTACAAAGGGCAAAGACAACACATCTGTTAGAAATACTTCGTCTGTTGCTACTGTACACAAAGATTAGAAAATGCTTATCATGTAACCAACAAAAACGGTCAAAATGAGCCAAGTCCGAACCACGGCCACTTCAGCAAAATGTTGAACGTTTTTTTTGTGAAACAAAAAAACTATTTTTAGAAATCGTCACAGAAAAATTATCAGACTGGGATAAGCAACAAATTGTAGCTCATTCATGACTTTATGAGCTTACAAAATTTTAAAAAATCGTATTTTCAATTTTCTACCCACATTTATTTTTGTTTTTCCAATTGTTTGAACAATTCTACACTTCATTTGTACAAGAATTATATTACAGGCTAATATTGTGTTCTTTTAGGACTATTTACAATGCCAAATTTCAACGTAATCTATCAACTCGTTTTTGAGTTATAACTTATAAGACTTTAAGTCAATATTTTCTAAAAATTGCTTTCGCTGACATTTTAGTCAGTAAGTTCAGA
This sequence comes from Ctenicera cuprea, assembly GCA_958336395.1. NCBI lineage: Eukaryota > Metazoa > Arthropoda > Insecta > Coleoptera > Elateridae > Ctenicera > Ctenicera cuprea. The sequence continues at coordinate 10,815,809 of OY284495.1, read as the reverse complement.
TTTATCCAGAGGTCTTCTGAAATTAAATTTATTAGGTTTAGAATTTTCGGAGTTATGACCTGATAAAAGCCACGCAACTCCATTCGGTCGCTCCGTAAATCAACTATAATTCGTAGTTCTGCAATCGGGTACAGTTTAAAATGTTCCAATTTCGAAGTGTACCGTTTGCTCCATCCCTTCCTAAACTACTGCGCGAGTTCGTATTTTTCTCAGGTTTGGCGGCGCGTACGGTACATACATTGAAAAAGAGGTTTAATTTATGTATATTAACAGCAAGAAGTAATTATTATACTGCTCCGGATCAATGCCTACTTAACTGGAATATATTCGGGAAAACCACAAACCTATAAATATAATAGACCAAGTACGCATCATGCAGTTCCTACTTCTAAAAAGTGCCATGTTACGAGTTTTGATACTTTCGTTTATTTTATTGTTTTTAATTTTTTTTGGTACAACAAGTTGCTTAAGGTCGCTTTCTTGTGCAGGCTGGTAACAAAAATTTGTGGAGACACAGACCATTGATGTTATGTCAAATTGTCAAACATGCATATTTCATCAGCATTAGTTCCCATTTTGCAACCACATATTGCCCAGTTAACCATTATTGCGCAATTTTTTTCTTACACTTTTTATACAGGGTGCAGCAACGAACAAATTGAGTAACATTTTTTTTTTATTTTTTGGTAAAAAAAAGGGGCCGTGGTGATATTGCTTTTAAGTAAGGCAATAGTGAATTTTGAAAAGCCAGCTTATTTTAAACAGTGGGGGAAGGAGTATCTTAAAAAAATTTAATAATATTCACCAAATTTCATCTTCTCCATTTAAAAGTGGTTGTGAACACATTTTTCATTGTCATTAAATTTTGCTTGCTCTAATTTTGTTTGCTTATTTTATTTTTATGGTTAGGAAAAAACATTTGCAAAAAATCTAAAAAAAATGCTGTGTCTATTTTGATTCATTTAAAATTGCCCCACCCCCTCTTACTTTAAATAGGGTGGCTTTTTTCAAACTCACTATTAGCCTAATATGGGGCTCCTTCCGTTACATAAAAATTTAAAAAAAAGGGGAGAATAGGACTGCGTAGTTGAGACAGAAATGTACAGGGTACGATAAATTTAGTGCGAGTGCGATGTTGAGTTGTCCAATTTTATCTCGCACGTGGATTTAAATGTTATGTGAATAGACTTTATAAATCAGCAAAAAAATTTTTGTTTTACTGCCTAGATGCGGTAGAGGGAGCGATTCATCCGATAATGAGACGTAAATTTTCTTAAATGGAGCCGCTATTTTGCAACGGTGAGATTTATCGAAAAACTTTAAATACAAAAATTATTCTGCTTAATGGGACCTTTAAAATGAGGTACTACTTGACTCCTTGTCTTATTTAAGGTTGTTGAGATAATATCATGTAAATGTTCCCGCTCTTTTGAAGAGAAGAGGGGGTACTTACATTTAGTTTTTGTCCTCATGTGAAACATTGTTGGAAAGCTAATTTATTGGACTTCAAAAATCACTACTAATTTTATTGGTACAGTAGTTCATGTGCGGTTGGGAAAAGGTTTATGTAATGGCTGCTTTTTTGATATAATTGGCCGCCATTTTGAAACGGTTTGAGTTCGCGATATTTTCTTGTTTTTGAATTGTTGGGTTTAATGAGACCTTTTAAATGAGGTATAAGTTGACCCACCTTTGTATTTGAAAACTGCGAGAAACCCTTCTAGCCCCCCCCCCCCAATAACTACCTTTTCCAGAGCCCCAAAAATGTCTAAATATTTTTAGTGAACACCTCGGGTACGATTTGTTTAACAATTTTTTATCCCATCCGTGTAGGTTCAATAGTTTAGCCGTAACAGATAGTGCGTGGGTGGTCTGTTACACCCTGTATTTTACATATATTTTATATATAGGTATAATTCTGTGTACTTTGGGAGGAAGGGGATCACTGACTCCCTGGGCCCCCTGTTGGCGACGTAACTGCTTTTCAATAAAAATTTTAATTTTAAACAAAAAACTCAGTCAATTTAACACTACTTCAATCAATATTTTTTGCTTTTCGTTTCCACTGTAATTAAATAATTTAAAAAAGTAAAAAAATACGTGTTAGTAAAAGGTTTTCTTTTCTCATTGCCTCATTGTATTCAACATGTAAGGCTTCAAACTTTTACGAGCTTAGGAAGAATTTTAAAAATTTTTATTTGTATTTTATGACGGTTGGTTTTATAAACTTTTTAATTTACGACCCTCTTGCAGTCTGTTTTTATAGTTTCAGCATAACTTAAAACTATTTTACTTTTGTATAATAGATTTATTTAAAACTAAACTGCTTAAAATTCTTTACATGGAATGAAAACATGTGGTAATAATTCTCATTTTTTTTACTGTATTTTGTTCTTTTAATTCGAAGCTGATGCAAAAGCGAAATTTTAAAAAACAGATTTTGGCATTTAACGTAAGGTAGTTTGTAATTTTAGAGCTGCAGTTTCTGTGCTTTAATTATCATTACAAATCCATAACGTCAAAAACACAATTTTTGTTTTTTTGATTTTTGCGCCTTTCGAAATAAAAATGCAATACACGCCACAAAATTGCTTACTTGTCTTGATTAATAAGGTAACTCTTATTATCAAAATAAAAAAGAAACTATAGCTCAAATGCCTGATTTTAAAATTGAGCTATTCCTGACAGAATGGTGGAGGCGCTAAAACATCATTTTATTTTAACACTAATTTTACATGAATACATTTACTATCAGATTTAAAAAAATTCAGCGTATAGGTAATGTATTTTTCTGGAGCTACTTTTAAAACATGTTCGTAACATAAGGTGAAGGCGCCAGATATCGGTTTCTTATAACATTACGTTTATTTTCGTAATTCTCTTTGAGTTTTGGACTTTTGTGCTTTTCAAAACACAAATTCACTGCACGCCACAAATTGCTTTCTTGTCTTGAATAATGAGGTAACTCTAATTAGCAAAATAAAAAACAAACTTCAGGCTCAAATGTCTGATTTTAAAATTGAGCTATTCGTGACATAATGGTGGAGGCGCTAGAACATCATAATATTGCTTTTATTATAACGCTAATTTTACATCAATACGTTTATTATCAGATTTAAAAAAATTCAGCGTATAGGTAATGTATTTTTCTGGAGCTACTTTTAAAACATGTTCGTAACATAAGGTGAAGGCGCCAGATATCGGTTTCTTATAACATTACGTTTATTTTCGTAATTCTCTTTGAGTTTTGGACTTTTGTGCTTTTCAAAACACAAATTCACTGCACGCCACAAATTGCTTTCTTGTCTTGAATAATGAGGTAACTCTAATTAGCAAAATAAAAAACAAACTTCAGGCTCAAATGTCTGATTTTAAAATTGAGCTATTCGTGACATAATGGTGGAGGCGCTAGAACATCATAATATTGCTTTTATTATAACGCTAATTTTACATCAATACGTTTATTATCAGATTTAAAAAAATTCAGCGTATAGGTAATGTATTTTTCTGGAGCTACTTTTAAAACATGTTCGTAACATAAGGTGAAGGCGCCAGATATCGGTTTCTTATAACATTACGTTTATTTTCGTAATTCTCTTTGAGTTTTGGACTTTTGTGCTTTTCAAAACACAAATTCACTGCACGCCACAAATTGCTTTCTTGTCTTGAATAATGAGGTAACTCTAATTAGCAAAATAAAAAACAAACTTCAGGCTCAAATGTCTGATTTTAAAATTGAGCTATTCGTGACATAATGGTGGAGGCGCTAGAACATCATAATATTGCTTTTATTATAACGCTAATTTTACATCAATACGTTTATTATCAGATTTAAAAAAATTCAGCGTATAGGTAATGTATTTTTCTGGAGCTACTTTTAAAACATGTTCGTAACATAAGGTGAAGGCGCCAGATATCGGTTTCTTATAACATTACGTTTATTTTCGTAATTCTCTTTGAGTTTTGGACTTTTGTGCTTTTCAAAACACAAATTCACTGCACGCCACAAATTGCTTTCTTGTCTTGAATAATGAGGTAACTCTAATTAGCAAAATAAAAAACAAACTTCAGGCTCAAATGTCTGATTTTAAAATTGAGCTATTCGTGACATAATGGTGGAGGCGCTAGAACATCATAATATTGCTTTTATTATAACGCTAATTTTACATCAATACGTTTATTATCAGATTTAAAAAAATTCAGCGTATAGGTAATGTATTTTTCTGGAGCTACTTTTAAAACATGTTCGTAACATAAGGTGAAGGCGCCAGATATCGGTTTCTTATAACATTACGTTTATTTTCGTAATTCTCTTTGAGTTTTGGACTTTTGTGCTTTTCAAAACACAAATTCACTGCACGCCACAAATTGCTTTCTTGTCTTGAATAATGAGGTAACTCTAATTAGCAAAATAAAAAACAAACTTCAGGCTCAAATGTCTGATTTTAAAATTGAGCTATTCGTGACATAATGGTGGAGGCGCTAGAACATCATAATATTGCTTTTATTATAACGCTAATTTTACATCAATACGTTTATTATCAGATTTAAAAAAATTCAGCGTATAGGTAATGTATTTTTCTGGAGCTACTTTTAAAACATGTTCGTAACATAAGGTGAAGGCGCCAGATATCGGTTTCTTATAACATTACGTTTGTTTTCGTAATTCTCTTTGAGTTTTGGACTTTTGTGCTTTTCAAAACACAAATTCACTGCACGCCACAAATTGCTTTCTTGTCTTGAATAATGAGGTAACTCTATTTAGCAAAATAAAAAACAAACTTCAGGCTCAAATGTCTGATTTTAAAATTGAGCTATTCGTGACAGAATGGTGGAGGCGCTAAAACATCATAATATCGCTTTTATTATAACACTAATTTTACATCAATACGTTTACTATCAGATTTAAAAAAATTCAGCGTATAGGTAATGTATTTTTCTGGAGCTACTTTTAAAACATGTTTGTAACATAAGGTGAAGGCGCCAGATATCGGTTTCTTTATATTATAACACTAATTTTACATCAATACGTTTACTATCAGATTTAAAAAAATTCAGCGTATAGGTAATGTATTTTTCTGGAGCTACTTTTAAAACATGTTTGTAACATAAGGTTGAGGCGCATGATATCGATATCTTATAACATTACGTTTGTTTTAGTAATTCTCATTGAGTTTTGGACTTTTGTGCTTTTCAAAACACAAATTCACTGCACGCCACAAATTGCTTTCTTGTCTTGTTTAATGAGGTAACTCTAATTAGCAAAATAAAAAACAAACTTCAGGCTCAAATGTCTGATTTTAAAATTGAGCTATTCGTGACATAATGGTGGAGGCGCTAGAACATCATAATATTGCTTTTATTATAACACTAATTTTACATCAATACGTTTACTATCAGATTTAAAAAAATTCAGCGTATAGGTAATGTATTTTTCTGGAGCTACTTTTAAAACATGTTCGTAACATAAGGTGAAGGCGCCAGATATCGGTTTCTTTATATTATAACACTAATTTTACATCAATACGTTTACTATCAGATTTAAAAAAATTCAGCGTATAGGTAATGTATTTTTCTGGAGCTACTTTTAAAACATGTTTGTAACATAAGGTTGAGGCGCATGATATCGATATCTTATAACATTACGTTTGTTTTAGTAATTCTCATTGAGTTTTGGACTTTTGTGCTTTTCAAAACACAAATTCACTGCACGCCACAAATTGCTTTCTTGTCTTGTTTAATGAGGTAACTCTAATTAGCAAAATAAAAAACAAACTTCAGGCTCAAATGTCTGATTTTAAAATTGAGCTATTCGTGACATAATGGTGGAGGCGCTAGAACATCATAATATTGCTTTTATTATAACACTAATTTTACATCAATACGTTTACTATCAGATTTAAAAAAATTCAGCGTATAGGTAATGTATTTTTCTGGAGCTACTTTTAAAACATGTTCGTAACATAAGGTGAAGGCGCCAGATATCGGTTTCTTATAACATTACGTTTGTTTTCGTAATTCTCTTTGAGTTTTGGACTTTTGTGCTTTTCAAAACACAAATTCACTGCACGCCACAAATTGCTTTCTTGTCTTGAATAATGAGGTAACTCTAATTAGCAAAATAAAAAACAAACTTCAGGCTCAAATGTCTGATTTTAAAATTGAGCTATTCGTGACATAATGGTGGAGGCGCTAGAACATCATAATATTGCTTTTATTATAATACTAATTTTACATCAATACGTTTATTATCAGATTAAAAAAAATTCAGCGTATAGGTAATATATTTTTCTGGAGCTACCTTTAAAACATGTTCGTAACATAAGGTGGAGGCGCGTGATATCGATTTCTTATAACATTACGTTTGTTTTAGTAATTCTCTTTGAGTTTTGGACTTTTGTGCTTTTCAAAACACAAATTCACTGCACGCCACAAATTGCTTTCTTGTCTTGATTAATGAAGTAACTCTAATTCGCGAAATAAAAAACAAACTACAGCTCAAACGCCTGATTTTAAAATTGAGCTATTCGTGACACAATGGTAGAGGCGCTGAAACATCATAATATCGCTTTTATTATAATACTAATTTTACATCATTACGTTTATTATCAGATTAAAAAGAAATCATGTATTTTTCTGGAGCTACCTTTAAAACAAGGCTGTCCAACCTTTTTAACAGTTGGGCGAAATTGGCGATTTAAAAATCACTGGCGGGCCACTGATTACTGACGGTTCCTATTTTTGTTACCTAAGCTTTTTAAAGTCTTGTTTTGTGCAACAAAAAAATCAACATTTTGAAATTTAATTGTCGTTTATTAAAATAATAAAATAAATAGCATCTACTGCCAAATAAAGAAACAAAATTTTATGTAACGAAAATCTAAATCCAAGTAATTGGTACAATCAATGTGATTTCTGACATTGTCTTTGTTTTAATAATTTTTCTATGTTAGGCGTCAGGTCACATGTTGACAGTAACAACAAATCAGATATATGTTGCTCAGTTAGAGATGTGCGGTATTTATTTTTTACAAAATTAAGATTTGAAAAAAAACTTTTCACAAACATATGTTGATCCAAAACTACTTAAAAATTGAAAGGCCAGGTCAGTTATTGCAGGAAAGTCTTACTTTGACACCAATGTCCAAATTCTTCTGAAAAAGTTTGTGACTTTGAAGATATTTTTTCTGCAAAAAGGTTTTTTAGTGCAGAATGATTTTGCAGTTCAGTGAGTTCCAACTGAATATTGGCAGGATAACTGATTATTCCGGTCAAACTGATTGTGAAAGGATTAACAAAAATTTGTAAATTTTGTTTTGTACTTTCAAAGTCCTGGAATCTGCTCTCAAACGACTGTAATAAGCATCTAATTTTAGCTTCGTACTTAGTACAGTTGGCAATATTGAGGTTCTCTTTCAAATCTTTGAGTATGGGAAAAAGGTCAATATTTTCGTTGGCTAAATTAATTAAAAACAAAACAAAAGGTCTGTCAGTTTTCGAGCGGGATAGCTAATCACGTGACCGCGTGCAAGGCGCATCGTTTGTTTTACCGCGGCGCACGACACTTTTTCAAATTGGCGGGAATTTTGAAACTGGTTCACGCGGGCCGCTTATAATTCGTTCGCGGGCCACAATGTGGCCCGCGGGCCTGGGGTTGGGCAGCCTTGCTTTAAAACATATTCGTAACATATGCTGGAGGCGCCAGATACCGGTTAACATTACGTTTGTTTTAGTAATTCTCTTGCCCAAAGAACATTACGCGGAATGGTGTTAATTTAATTGCAGAACCACCCTCGTTTAGTTATGCGAACAGCTTTTGATATATTATCGTGATGAGTTGAGTAATTTCTCATAACAATGTTAAAAACAAACTACAGCAAATGCTCAGTTTATTATGCAGTTTCAGTCTCTGATTTTAAAATTAGAGAATTCGTTGCACATTGGTGGAGCGCCAAAATATCATAATGTTAGTTTAATTATAATTCTAATTTCACATCAACCAAATTTGTTGTATTTTTGTCATAACTTTTAAAACATATTTGTGACACAAGGTGGAGGCGCCAGAAATCGTTTTGTTTATAACATTACATTTGTTTTTGTAATCGTCCTACTCTAAAACCCTATCGCGAGATAATATTCGTACACTGTTGTGAACACCTTTTCGGCTCATATGGTGAACGCTGTTTTTAAGCATGTCTTTATTTTAGGAACAATATTGTTTTTTTCTTCCCTTGATAAGTAAGATAATTTCTCATAGCAATGTAAAAAAACAAACTACCGCAGATACTCTGATAGTTATGCAGTTCAAATGGATGATCTTAGCTTAGGCTTAGCTTAGGGCTCCGGTACCCTTCTCTCCCACATACTCTCCTTAGCGCTAGGCTGGAGTACGGGAGACCTACAGTTTAACGTCGAATCCGGACGACTAAATACTAGAGAAGGTTTCACGCATTAAGACCCCACGGCTGCCTCCGGATTAAGGAAATGCGAGTGGCTGGTTGCGGCATAGATTTTTATTGCTGCGTGACTGCGACGAGGAATCCAACCTCAGACCTTTAGCGATAGAGGTCAAGACTCTATAATCATTAGGGTTTTTGTTGCATAATGGCGATGGCGCCAAAATATCATAATGCTGCTTTTCTTATAATACATCAATACGATATTATCATATTTGTTGTAATTCTGGCATAACCTTTAAGACATATTCGTAACATAAGGTGGAGGCGCCAGAAATCAGTTTCTTGCAACATTACATTTGTTTCAGTAATTCTCTTACCCTAAAACTTTTATAGCAAGATGGTGTTTATGTAATTTCAAAACCAACCTCTTACAGTTTTGTAGACACCTTTTCGCCACATATGGTCGAGGCTATTTCTAAAATTGTCTTTGTTTCAAAGATAATTTTTAGTAAAATGTATGTTACGAGTTTTATGTCAATTTACTTTTAGAACCGCCATTGTATACCTACACTACATGCCCCGTTCATGTCATAATGTTTATTAAACTATGCAAATTGCATAAGCACATTAGGTTATGTAAAAGGTGAATTAGTTAACGCACCCCACATGAATGGAATCATCAACAGCGCCTAGTTTAATGGATGATCCAAACCCGAGCATCATAGAATTTCCCGCAATGCAGGTGCATCCCCACAGTGCATCGTTTATTATCACGTGCTAAGTGCAAATGATAACTGCGTTTTGCTAATGCAGACCGTAGATTTGCGTTTGTTGGCGCAGTTTGTCACGTCCAAAACTCAAACTTTCGTTCTGACAATAATAATCATAGTAACGAATAAGTTCGCTTGTTTTATTATTTCTTCCAATCAATACGGAGAGAGGTATTTACCTTTACAACACCAAACTAAGCGTTGGCAGTGTTTGTTTAGTTCGAGTTAGCAGATTTGTTGTCATTCCAGTTATGAACATGACCTCATCAATCCGTTAGTTATGTGAGGATCCTGAGTACACAGAGTTATCCTCCAGGATTATGGGGATGCTGTTGAGAAGCCCGCTCACAATGTTTGTGCACTTTGCTGAGTCGCACAGCAAGCAAAATCGATAAGGTAGAGTTTTAGAAAGGAAAAAAAGGCATGTAACTTGTATGAATCCGCAGCAAATTAACCAAACAAGCAGCGCTTCATCAGAATTATTCCGCTTTTTTGAAGGCAAAGCAATAAGAAGAACAAACAGAGATCGTCTCGTGCCCCCTTGAACCACAAAACTTCAGTTGTGGGGTTAGAATGAGGCCTTTTAATTTGGCCAAATGAAACGAATCCCTCATAATACAAGATTCCTTCTGTGTTCAGCCGGCATGTGGCAGTTTATATCCAGTGAAGTGCGCTTAATAAGGCTCATATTTTAAGAGAAAAAAAAATGAAAATACTTCTCCGCAATTTGCAGATCCTTTTTCCTCCAACGAAGGAGTGTTTTTAAAAGGAAATGGGTAATAATGAGAACGTATTGTGAAATTTAAAAATTGCTTTTGTGAAAGTTGTTGCAAAATCAAGCTTTATCTAGCTTATTTGTTTTTAGAACACGGTTTATGTTGTATGTAAAGAATAATTTCGAAAAAAGGTGTTTTTCTAATAACTTTCCAGTATAAAATTTTGACTTATCATGTCAATTAAATGTATTACGATGAAATTTTCGTAAAACGAAGACAATCGGTCGAAGAACTATACGCAAAACTGTACGAGCGTGATTCTAAAATAGATAAACCTAGCAATAAGGTTTCAGTGTAACGAAATTATTAAAACAAACGCAATATTATAAAAAAACGATTTCGAGCGCCTCCACCTTGTGCTACGAATACAATTTAAATATAATTCCTGAAATACATATATATAAATACGCCAACGATCTGCTGTAGATTGTTTCCTACATTGCAAAATTCATTGTGCCTTAAGGGAGCAGGATTTGTCAAATTATGGTATGTAATTTTTAGATGTTCATCAAAGCGAAACAGTGTTGTCTATCAACAAAAAATCAAAGTAGATGCATGGAGCCCAGCTGCATAAATTTGATTATTATTTCCGTAGAGAGCACAATTAGAGGTCGTTTTTATTAATTGTTTATTGATCATAAAATGCTGTAGACGTCGTTAGTAAAATATTTTTATTTCCAAAAAATTTGTTCGTTGCAAAACAAGCCCAGCAAGAATGCTTAAAAAAGTATTTAAAACTGCATCCCTATTAAATATGTTGAAGAGTACAATATTGGTTCCACCGGATTAATTACAGATTTATTTAATGTGTCTTAAAAAATTGAAGAGTTATCAATTAGGAATTTTGAACTATAATCGAACATGTGCGGCTGTTAACACAACCATCGTTTGTTTACAACTTATGTACAAATTTTAAGTTTTAGTAGAATATTTATATAAACCGAAACAGTATTCATCCACAAAAAACAATAATAATAGTCAAATTTTTTTATGTGCGACATGGTGCTCCCTGCAAACTCTTCAGGTTTAAACTGACTGCTTGCTCGTGTAAGACAAAATAATATTTTTAAATTTATTATTGTGCCTAATTGTAGAAACTAGTTAAAATAAAGTTTATTATTATTATATTTAACACATTTCCGCTCTTGACACAACTATTCATAGGACCAGTGGCCGGAATTAAGTTAAGAGAAACAAATGGCGTTAATATCGTATTTTAACGTTTAAAGAACTGGTTCTATAATTAAAAATGAAAATTCAGTGCTTATAGTTTAGAGTTTACTGCTCGACACATACAGAAACACATAACAAATAAAATATTGCCATGGTAATTCCAAATTTTGCTCCCTAAGGGTAAGATGCACTTTGCCTGCTCACACCAACCATCAAAGTGTCGACCCGGGGGTTTGTGCATTTGCACACCCAGCGCAGTTCACGTACTGGTGTCACTAAGATCAGATCGGCTACCGACCTGGGGCGGTGCGTAGTCAACCAGTACCGGGGCACTGCGGGTAGCCCAACTGGTAAGGGCAGCGTCGGCTATTCCGAAATGTCCAACTAGTGACTTTATCAACGGCCAATTCCCAAATGTGTATTTTCTGAGATATCCAATTTAAACAATGGTTATTCATACATTATCAGTCAATATTTATCAAAACAAACAATGCTCTGATCTGTGAGCTTTTCTTGAAAAGAACTTTCAAATAAGTCGCCACACATTATTAATAAGACTCTTTTTACGCAGTTTTCGAATGCGAAATTAAAATTTCGGTAAAAGTCGGTAAATTTTTAAGATTGTGTCACAATAGTGACCTAGTCTTATTTAGAATATTTAATATAATTACAACTATTTATTAAAATAATTAAGATATTAAAATGTGTCGCAATATATGGTATTGATCTAGTCACCTCATGTTTATTTTTAGAATCTAGGGGTGGTATGCAACCTTTCCTTGTTGTACTCTTGTGAGACAATTGCACATAATATTGATTGGTCTATTTATAACCAAATCCGGGTCTCAGATGCATACATGAAAATGTGCAGTGCACCATATTGATTATTAATAAAAACCCCAACCTGCCTCACAGAGTATAAAAAGGCTAAAGCTTAGTGGTACTAGAACAGTCTACAGCCGAGCTTGGCTCAAGCTAATTGGTCTAGCTGACCTAGCCTAGAGTCGACATTAGTCTCTGCCATCTACCGTGGCTACGACTCAAATACCTCTCGCATATTGGGGGCCTTGAGCCCCAGATTAACAAACTGTATTGTGACTCATGTAAGTAGTTTTCATTTAGTATTAAATAATACTGTAAACCATTAATTAAATATATCTCTGTTGAATTTTGGCTGTTTTTATAATATACCTAGACGTTATGTCACACGCTACGACCCCCTAACGTGACAATATCGACATTAATTCGCGTTTTTAAGCGGCCATGTTATAATTAGATAGTTTTTTCCCCTTTTCTCTGATATAAGATTTGATAATTTTATTTTCACAAATACCGCAGTTGCAAACGGAAAACTGTTTTCTATAGTAGGCCGTGCAAAACTTTTCTCGTAGTAGGCTTAAAATTAACAAAGGAAATAACAAAAGACTGCATTTCTTTCCATTGATGTTGGACAACGTATTCAAAATTAGGCCGGACTCGGCTCTTTACCGACGACCTACGGCTGGGTACTTTGTACCTCTTTCATTCGAAGTACGTTAAAACAAGAACTTTAAATAATGTGTCATTGGTTCCCTCTCAATATTTAGAATTGTTTTGTGTTACGCCACCGCTTGTATGCGCATCGATACAAGTGTAAGTGATGGCCATAATCGATTAATTTGCATTCGAATGAATTTAAAAATCGAAATATTCATACGGATAAAATCATTCGGATGCGGTAAAAAGTAGTGATGACGTTCTTTGTTTCATCTCGAATGCTCAAATGAAGGAGTTATTAGTTAGTAAAAAGAAGGTAAGCCTTTGCCTTCGAATAGTTCGAAATTCGAATGCTCGGATGCACATGCAATGATGCACCGCTGGTTTATGCGTCAATAGATTAACCGCCTTGTTTTGTTTATTTACCTAGGCAAGTTAAACTTCCGGCCGGCGTTTCCTTTAAAACTACATTCATTTCTTACAGTATTTTTAATTTTATCACATTTTATTGCTAACTTTGGCCTGTTTTTTGATTAATATTTCTATGAACCGCGAAAGTTGATAAAACATTCTATTTTATAAAAATTCAATTATTTTTTAAAAATCAAACCCAGGACGAAAACATCTGTTGTTTAGAACTGCAAACCCCGGCCACTTTTCTGGCGGCGGTCAAGAGATGGCGCTTTAGTAAAGAAAAATAAATTAAAATACTGTCAACAACGCAGAATCCAAGACTTCTCTTGACCGCCGCAAAAAAAGTGGCCGGGGTTTTCCTAGCCACTCTGTATTTTACAATATCTGCACACAACAACTTGCAACAAATTGTGCAAAAAAAGTATTTTTAAATACCGTTAATTTAAGAGAGTCTTGTTCAGTTAATTGTTATTTCTGATTTTTTTTATATAAGTACGATTAGTAATTATTACATAAAAAAATATTTATATTTTTTTGTTGTGAAGCGTCCACTTATATTTATCAACAGTATTTATCAATTATTTAATTTATATTTTAATATGTTTTATTGTTTGGATTTTTAAAGCAATATTAAATTTTTTAAATTCGACCCTGCGCTAAAATGACAGCGAAAAGCAAACCAGTGCGATGCTGACTGCTGTCTGTAACCAAATTATAATCCTATCACGTTACTGGGCAAAGAACGCCGTTTTATTCATTCGGATTCCGCAAATTTCGTCTGCATTCGCATTGGGTATTTGCAGCTGGCTAATGTTATGGCTATCACTTTAACTCTCGCTGCAAAAGCAGACAAAACCGAAAATTTCAAATCGTAAAATCATTCGAATGTAACATTTCGAGATATTTTGATTATTCTCATTTAAAATATCTCGACACAAATCGATACATAAACAAACTCATTGTGGTGGCATATTGCTTAGTACAGACGTCAGACCTAGGAAACTCATGAACATTAAACATCATAATGTGATTTTGAAATTTGGTTTATTAACGTCGTACAAAGGAAGATTAAATTTAGTAGACCAAAACACAATATTTTTATCGTATCCGGTGGCCCAATTTAAATTACACTATATATTTTTAGCAAGGTTATGAAATATTATAAATATCGACAAATGTACTTTTAAGGCGCAGTGGCAAAAGTTTAGACAATTTGACACGTTCTAAATTTGAGATTTTTGAAACACCGCTAGTATAAAATGTTAAAGTGGTTGATGGTGTTACTGGGCATTTACCTAAGCATTTCGGAGATTTTACCAACACGGCAGCGTAGCAATGGTACTAAAGCGGTGGCTAATGTCCTCGATCAGTTTCATCAAAGCGATTACAAGCTTGAATTCGAATATGCTCAAGTGGTTCGTACAAACAAAAGTTACGGAGATTATAAAATGATCGCATTTAAATACAACCGGACATGCGTCGCTGTTAATGCAACGTTTACTGCTGCCGTAAACATTGGCTATGATATGAAGGTATGACTTTTTTTAGTATTCATATTTAAATTAAATTAAAAAATAAGACAATTATATTAAGGAAATTTTTTTACAGGCGGTATTTCAGTTACATAAATTTGCAAGTAACGAATATCGCGTGTTTCCAATACGTCTACAATTCAACTTCTGCGAGGCTATTAGCAAAAATGTACTTGGTTATAAACGTATTTTGCAGTGTGGAAATTTTTCGTGTCCAGTATTAAAAGTAAGTTTAATGGAAAACTACTAAATCACCTTCAATTGCGGTTTAACTAATTAATGTAAAAAATATTTTAACTATTTTACCACAGTAATAATACACGAATTCCTTTCCCATACCTTCGGTATAGAGAAATATTGATTTCTTGAAAATTTTCGAAATCTAGATTATAACGGAAATATAGGTTTTGGGGCTCAAGGAACCCAAAAAAGTGTTTTTAAAAAAATGTCTGTCTGTGAGTGGGTGGGTGTGTGGGTGACGCCTCTACAGGCGAAAGTACTGGACCGATTTTGATAAAATTTTAAATCAAGAAATATATACAAAACTGTAGTTTTAGTTAGGCTTTTCACAAAAATCCGAAAACGGAAACGGAAGTTAGACATGTTTTCTTCATAGCTTTTATTTCCTAAACTAAAATTTGGAAATTTAAGCACGAAATCTGAGAGAAGAACGTAAGGCAAATTGAAAACTTCCTTACCAAACTCTCTAGCTTTAAAATGGCGGCTGCTACAGCTTTTTAAAAACCTCGATTTTAACGCCCATTTACGAAAAAGCTGTTGTCTGATCGAAATCAGCTACCACTTGCTTGAACGTCCGTTGTGGTTAGTATACGATGAATTAAAATTAATTTCGAAAATCTGAAAACGATCGCAATGGGGCTCCTTCAAAATTTTGAAAATTAAAAAAAAATGTTCTTCAAAAACTGCCTACACAATTTGTTTTAAACTTTCTGGGCCGATAGAGCTTGCATTGAACTATAAATTCTTTTTTAATTATCTCTCAAGTTTTACTCTGACGCCTTCCACGAATTTTTGATAAATTTGAAATTGATTAATTATTTATTCAAAAACGCAAACGCCGATCGTTATAAATTTTTATCAATTCGATAGACTATTTAAAGTACTTTATTAAGATTTGCTAGAACTTTCAACTATTTTGAAAATTAAGGAAAAAACAATACTTTTCAATATCAACAACGCGTTTTCTGGCATTTACGTGATTTTAACTACGCCTATCAATTAGCTCTATTAAAAATGTTTTTTATTTTTGATTGTTTGCATATTTTTGATAACTTCTCAAATACAGCTATTATAGCCATTTTTGTCCTATGGGTAGAGTTACGGTATCGAAACCAATTGAAGAGGCTATCGCAAATTCAAATTCCCGCTGCTTATTTTCTTAGAAATCTAATACACGCTGAACTGTACAACGTTAAAATTATTAAATGTTACACTCTTGCAAATACGGCAAGTATTAACATCTAGTATGGGAAAGTCCACTCGAAGTCCACACTCTAGCTTTTTTTACGTTAGGGTTGCAAACAGTAACGCTATCATGAAAAGCCAAACACAAATAGAACTTCTATTAGACTTCTAACCACAGAAAATCTAAAATGATTTATTTTATTAAGTTATTCAAATAGTCCCGAGTTGGCGCGGTTAGAATGCCCGTTCGAGTGCGATCGGTAGAGTTAAGCATAGCTCTGCCTGGTCAGTACTTGGATGGGTGCCCGAAAGCCGAGTTAACACGGCGTTTGGTGCTCTCGGAATGGCACCCTAATAGGTGGTCCTGGATGTCGCATTAACAACGCGGCAGTATAGATGGATGAGTAAATGGACGAGTAAATGTAATGTCAAGGGTTTGGCGTAAACTGAGAGGGCGTAGTGGTTAAAGGCCCAAAGGGCACCACTACCCTCCGGAACATAGCAATAAGCCAAACCTGGAGTGAACGGGACCAAGCCATGGGCCTCATTGGCCCGCAGTGCTGATGTATAATGTTCAAATATGTTTAATTGCAACTTCTTAACGTACGAGATAATCTTAGCCTTTCTACAAACGAATATTATTTTTAAATTAATTCAACAGGGAAAGCGTTACCACTTCTGCCATTTTGCACCAGATGAGTCGATGCTTCCTCCGTTGATTCCAAGTGGCAGGTATATGCTGGAAATACAAACTGTTTATCACGAACAAGAAATGTTTCTCGAAAGGCACTATGCAACTATATCTCGTCCAATTAAAATTAATTAATTTTATTTGTTTTTAAATGTATGCTTAAAACTCTACCTAAAGTTTTGCATAAAATTAAATTGGTTTACGTTTGAATATAAGTTTATTTTGTATGACATATAAATGTACAGGGTGTTAAGGATATAAAAAGCCAAACATGAATAGTCAAAAAGTTTCGAGGAACTTTTTCTTAGACATCCGGTTTACCCAGAAAGACTTTCTAAAGTTAACGTGCCGTTTGTTTGAGGACTGTTGGTGGTAGCAGCGATGCCAGTCTATTAAAGCTTCGTTAATTTAAAACAATTTTTAATCACTATGGTAAAAATGAATTTTCAAACCATTAAATAAGTAGTTAACACGGTAGTAGTTAAGTTTAATATGAACAATTATCTTCATACCATTGCCGAGTAAGCCGACACGGTGATTTGCTTTATGCAGCCAAAGACACCTAAACGAGTGTCAAGAACCATTCAGCAGTTCTCAAAACGTGGTTTTGCTAGTTTTTGTTTAAGCCAAAATTGGCTAAGGAATCGTTGTGATCTTTTACATTGCCCATTCAACTGTGGCAGCGTTATATTCGTAACACCCTGTATAATGTTTTTAATTCTTATTTTGAATATTATTAATAAATAATAAGTTTTTCGTAGTTTTTATGTTATCTGGAGTAGATAAGCTTTAGTAATTTTTAACATTGTAAATATTTATAGTTACAACAACCTTTAATTATTATTTCCAGACCATCTTGCTTTCTTTCTCAATTTCTAATTCAAAAATTTACATGTTTTTCAATATTTTGAAAAACTTTTAATTTCAAAAGTTCTCAAAATTTTTTAAAATCCTAGTATCGAAAATTTTCGAAAATTTTGAAATTTCAAACAAAATTTAAAAAATTTTTAATATTAACTTTGACTTAAGAGGTATATAATCAAAGATAATAATTTGAAAATTTATGATTTTTAAAATTTTGAAAACTGTCATTTTTAGATGTTTCTAAAGTTTTCTGAAAATTTTTGGGAATATCTAATACCGAAAAATTTAAAAAAAATTTAATTTAATGAGTTTACTGATTTAAATTTTAAAAATAAATTTAAAATATGTATTTGTATAATGTTCGAAATTTTAATAACTGAAATTTTCAAAAACTATTGATACTTGCAGAAAGTAATTTTTTTTAATTTGATATATGTATGTTAATATTTAGAATATAAAAAATTTGAAAATTCATAATTTTTAAAATTTTGAAAATTATGTCATATTTATTGTTTTTTTATTTTGAATACTGTTAAAGTTTTCTGAAAACCATTGGAAATATCTTATTCTGGAATATTGTAAAAATTTCCTAATATTCTAAATTTTTAGTATTAAATTTTTTGAAAAAATTAAATCTAAAAAGTTTATAACTTTTGAAAATTATAAAAATTGTTGCTATTTCAAAAACTTTGTTGTTTTACCCAACACATTACTTTTACATATTTAAAAATTTTTAATTTTAGATATTTTTATTTATTACTTTCAAATATGTTGGAAACTTTAATAATAAAAATTTTCAAAAATTAAAAAAAATCGGAAACTAAAAGCACAGATAAGGTTAACACTACAAATATGTGAGCTATCAGCAGCTTGTTTTATATGATTAATAATTTGCTAAGAGATGGCGCTACAATGACAATTTATAATTAAGTCACAGATGACTGTAATTGAGCAGATTACTTAGCACATATTCAAACCAAAAGTTAGACAGCCATCTGCCATGTTTAATTGTCAAATCGCAATTTTTCGTAAATAATTAATATTGAAGCCAATTCTACTTAAATTATATTCATGATGTGACAGATGCACTCAAATCCCCGATAAAACAGTTTCCAACACATTTCAACAGTAATAAACAAATAGCGATAGCAGCGCCCTAAAATTGGTCCGGCGCGTTGTAGCCAAACTAACGCTAATTTCGTCTCCAAATATGAGCGGACATTTTGTATAAAGGGTCGTATATCTGTAGTGTTAACCTTATCTGTGCTAAAAGTCTTTAAAAATTTAATATTTTAAAATTTAGAATCTAAATAATTTAAAAATTTATAATTTTTAAAATTATTAAAATTATGACATTTTGAGATGTTTTAAACATTTTGTAATTTTTAAAGTTCTGAATACTTTTTGTTTTTTGAAAATTTTTGGGAGTATTGTAAACTAAGAAATTTTTGTGAATTTTAAAATTTTGAAAATTTTTAGTTTTTTAAAATTATGAATATTTTGGAAATTACTGAAACAGAAAAATGTGCAAATTTCGTAATATTGGAAATGTTCAGTTTTGAAAATTTGTTATTTTTGTTTTTTTTTGTACGTATCTCGTGAAATCTTACAATCGATTTTGCAATTTGATTATTCTGACGATAAGCTCCGATAAGCAACCAAAAGAAAACCTCTCAGGTTTTCCACCTTGAAAAGTTATTGCTATTGTCATTTAGCGCCTTCATACCGAGTTTTAAGCCTAAATTCTTGCATTTTTCAAAAAGAGAAATATTGACAGTAATCTACAAACAAATACAGTAAGCAGGCCTTTACCGCTGTGCAGGAGTCTTAGATACATTTAAAAAAACACTCACAATTCACAGGGCAGTACTTGCTTACCGCTGCTAAAATCTCGGGTTCAATTCCTATAAAATTTGTTTTTTCCTTTTTAAGTTCTTACAATGTTTTCATTAACTCAAAAGTTTATGGTATTTACTAAATTTTTATTAAACTTATTATTTCATCCTAATTTGCAACAGATTATGAGCAATTTTTGTAATTTTACACTTTCAAAAAGTGTTATTTATGAATTTGTAAAATATTTCGTATTTGCTAATTTATTAATTAATTATAGAAATAGAAAAACAAAAAAAAACAGAAACTAACACGAGAAAATCGATTATTTAATGAGGTACACAGAAAACCTCTTTTATTGTTTGACAGCATCCATCGCCCTTACAATTAGTTCGAGTTTATTTCAGCGAAACGGTAGTTCCCCTTCAGTAACCCACCTAAAAAAATTATTGGCGTTTGATGTCCTGCGGAGCAAAATTTCGGACGGTTTCGCTCGAATCCTAAAGGTCTCTAGTTGCCCTCGCGTTTTGCTATCAGTGGTCCCTTTTTCCCTTGAAAGAAGATAATTTCGTTACCTAGATTTCCTCTTTATCCAAGTAAGACGTAAGTACCTGGAATAAAAATCCGAAGCCTCGTAGAAAGCAGCCACCGGTGAACTTTATCGATGCAAAAGCTCTTGAAACTCTGACAAAAACAACACCTTCCCTTGAGAGCAGTAAGAGAGGCCCCAAAAAGATCCGTACGTCGCCGACGCCACCGAAAGAGCTTGAGGACACGGAAGTGGAGAGCTTTCGGAATGGCCTTGACAGGTTTTACTTCAATAATCCTTTATACTAATTCTAAATTTAGATTTTTTCAACAGAAATTTAAGCTCCAATATATAAAGCTACTTCAAGCTTAATAAAAGCTCACGGGTTTTTCTACTAAAAGATTTAATTTGCGGTTAATTGTTGGTTCAGAATTTAAAATTTAACCATTTAAGAGTAACTTGATGGAACAAAATCTGCTTAAGCAGAGAGAAATCTGCCTATCCGCGTTATTCAGCAAATAAATTCGGAGGGTTTTGCGTGAAAGTGGGATGAAGAAAAAGCTTAATTTTGAGAAGAAACTTTTTTCTGGGGCAACCGCGCTATCAACATTTCAGTTTTTTAAGAGGTGGAAATGAGAAAATGTCGATGAAAGGATTTCGATTACGGGTGATAATCTTGTGCATTCTAAATCACATCCCTCAGTCTCACCTCGGTGGTGGCGGCAAACCCTTCTAATCTAGGGAGCTTTTAAGGCCGGTCACCACCTTTTCTCACTTTGATCCATTAGGTTATCCCGTTTCATCCCTCACGAGTTAAAATCGGTGCCTTTTCATTAAAGTGAGACTTGAATTTAAATAAAACTCTTACATTTGTCCGTTAATTTTTTGCATTCGCACCTCAACATTTTCGCAGCTCTTTGCGGAAAGTTTTGCGCTACTAAAAAAGCATAAAATATTTCTGTTGTGCTCGTCGTTATTTTTAAACTTAATATTTTCTGTCGCTCCGCATTGCATGTTCGCGCGAGAAAATTGTATTCGTTAGTTCACTCACGTAAAGAAATATTTAAGTAAAATGGTCCCCAGTCAAAACAACGCGCTGAAATTCATAACTTTGCTGCGTTATTATTTTCTTTGTTAATTGTGCGCACCTGATTAAAAATTAAATTTAATTTTTCGGCTTGACTTTTTGTTCAGATCTTACAAATTTTGTAATAAAATAAGCGGAGTGAACCAACCCATTGAAATGATGGAATATTTTACTCGCGGCCGAAAACAGTAAGTATTTGGATGTTTTTTTTATAAAAAAATTAAAGCAAGTTTCTTAAAACGTGGGAAAGAATTCGCAATCAGCCCTTCGTCTCACTGCTGGGCACCGGCAGTCTTCTCTGCCACGTACTCTCCTTAGCGCTAAGGTGGAGTACGGGAGCCCCACAGTTTAGCGTCGAATCCGAATGACTAAATACCAGAGAAGGTTTCAGGCATTAAGACTCCACGGCTGCCTACACCAGCTTGGGGAATGTGAGTGGCAGGTTGCGGCATAGATTTTTATTGCTGCATGGCTTCGGCAAGGAATCGAAGCCTAGACCTTTAGCGTTAGAGGCTAAGCGCCCAACCTTTGAGCTACCACCACAAAGAATTACTGCTCATATAATAATAATGATACATATAAATATCTAATATCTGAGTTGATGAGGCTTAGGGCGTATTATCATCATCATTTATTTTAATGTCGAAAACAGGAAGCAGAATACTAATTCTAATATTTTTCTACCGCAATAAAAACTTAATGTAAAATTGCAATAACAAGGTTAAACATTAGTCTAAAAGAAACAATAATTTTATGTAAAATGCAAGCGAAAACATCATTAGTAGGCGATCGCTTGGAAAGAAAACATATTCCTGTGTTTCAATTTTGTTTTTAAAAATGTTAAAACAATTTAATTGTATCGGACTATTCCTGCTACTTGCTGTAGTTTTAACAGAGCGCAGAAATAAAAATACCACTTGTGTCCAACCTAAATCGGTGTCTGAAATATTAGATCGGTTTCATCAAAGTGATTATCACATTAAATTCGAATGGGCTGAGGTGGTACGTGTGAATAAAAGTTATGGAGATTATCAACTCCACACCTTTAAATACAACCGAACCGTTACTGCTCTTAATATAACTGTCCTTTCAAAGTTTGACAGTGGCTATGATGTAGAAGTAAGTATTTCTTAATTACAATATACTTTAACTAGTCTCTATAAAATTGTTTTCTAATAATATTTTCGTTGTAGCTTGTGGTGCAGGCATATAAATTTGCAAGTAATGAATACAGGTTGTTTCCAAGTCGCCTAGAATTTAATTTCTGCGAAAGTATTTCCAAAAATGTTATTGGCTTAGCCGACTTTAACAAACATGGTAATTTCTCCTGTCCTTTTTTGAAGGTAACAATATTGTAATGATAAAATTAATAATAAAAGTAATTTTAGTTTATTGTAGGGAAAGCGGTACCATGTCAGTAACTGGGCACCAGATGAAGCAATGTTCCCCCCTTTTATTCCAAGTGGCAGATATATGTTGAAAACTCAAGCTATGTATAATTCTGATGAACTGTTTAGTCTAAAATGTTATGGAGCTGTATCTCGTTTAATTGTACCAAAATAACTAACGTACAGTGTAATGGCATTTTTTTAGAAAAATATGTTTATGTTAGCGTTTAGACTTAAAAAAAAATTAAAATTGTAAATTTTTTGCAAATTTTTTCATATAATTAGACGAAAATATATATCTGTGGCAATAAACTAACAAGAAAAATAAATTTTTTTGCTTTTCTACTTTTAAAAATAATGTTTAAGTTTAACTATATCACAACTTTTAACACGCAAAATCGTGTTTGTTAAAATTACCATAGGACCTTGAAATTTCTAAAATCTACAATGCTGATGGTTTCGTTTGTTGATGCCAAAACAGGAAACGGGTTATCATACTCTACTTATTTCGTTTTCCTGTAAAATGCTCATGGTTCAACATTACTTCAAAGAAATGTATCAATCACAGACAAACAACAATAGACACAAGTTTAGTATTGATTTATGTCCGTTTTAGTACTTCCTTGGTACTTCCTTGGTACTTCCTTGGTACTTCCTTGGTACTTCCTTGGTACTTCCTTGGTACTTCCTTGCTAATTTTAAAAGTATTAGCTGATGATGAAGTTGTAAATATTACTAACACAACTTCTAAAGAAGTGTACGTTAATATTTGAAACAAGTTCCACCAAAGTTATTACAAACTTAATTTAAATAGACTAACTTAGACAGCGTTGACAATCCAAATAATTTTTTTTAAATATAATAGCACGCATACAGATGTTAATGGCACATTTATTCGAAAAATAAATAAGATCTGTGATTTAGGAGTGTAAAGCCTTGCACCTCCACTCAAAACCGCTGGATATTACCTTCATTGATTGATGGTATGTGATCTTAGATTTCGTCCTTCTTGTGCTCACCCTGTTAAAACTAAATCTAACGGATCTAGATCGAGAAGTCGATAAACATCCCCCAAGTCAAAGCGGAAGTCATCGTGTCGAGGACTGAATGACAACAGGGGTACCGGGAGTCCCTACTCTGTAAGTACCCTTGCTCCTACAACAGGCTCTGTGGTAAGCCTACCGTTTATTTCCCGTGTTCCGTGGAATCTTTATAGGCCATTTAATAAACAAACTAAAATTCGAGAAGAACTCTTGAGAGGACGCCTCTTCACCTCTCTAACATCTGAACAGGAAGCTTCGTCAGAGACCTCTGTCTTTTCCTCCCCAATTATTAAAGCTAGCTCTATTGTTGAGTCTTCGTCTAATTGTCAAGCGGGAGCTTCTTCGGGAGAGCCCTAGGCGAGCAAGTAAAAAAATCGCAGCTGCAGGAGGTTGTCTAAAAAACGCAGCGGGGTGTATAAAAGAAGATGTAAGAAAGCTAAAGCTGATGGCTCAAACCAATCGATGCCAAGGCATCAAGAGGCGATGGAAGCAGAGGAGGTAGTGTAAAACGTAGTCTAACTGAAATCAGCATTCCCCATAGCGCCCAAAAGCACTAAAAAGGGCAACGTCATCCCTTAAACCATCAACGTAGAGCCAGGCGCAAAAGCGCTAAGAGGGTCGCCATCGCAGGGTTTAGCTACCCTGTCGTTCAGGCAATCACCATTCACTGGGCACTGGACGCGATTGCGGAGGATTTCCCGCAGTGGGACATCACACCGGTATTCCTGCCCCGGTTCGATAAATTTTGCAGATTGGAACTGGTCATTGTTGTGACATACGCCAACGAACCATCGAAATTGCGACTTAAAGCGAAAATAACAAACACGATAAGCTCCTATACAGACATCTTGGATTCACAAGGACCACTTAAAACGGCTAAGCAGCATAGGGACAGTTTATTACTGTTCCAACACTAACTCAAGAGCTGGCATTTATACCGTAAAAAGTCTAAACGCTTAACTACTTCCACAATTTTGTTTTAACGACCGGGTAGCAACACGGATGTGCTTCATAAAGGAAGAGAGATGGACAAACTTTATCGTTTGCTTTGCCTACCTCCCATGTGACTCCCCTAGTCCATCACCATTCCAATAGTTTAAAAACGTGGTTAACTTATGCACAAACAAACAACTCCTTTTGCTTATAGTTTACAACGCCAATGCGCGCCACACAACGTAAGGCAATTCGGATGTCAACAACAAAGAAACAGATCTTCTAGAGTAACTGTACGCCACGCACCTAGAAATACTCAACCGTGGAAGCACGCCAACGTTTGTTGCTCTCAGAAGAAAGGAAGTAATTGATCTGACAGTGCGCTCCACTTCGGTTGCTTGTTGGACAAAAAATTAATTTGTTGCTTCGAAGCTGTCTCTTTCAGACCACCGACACAAACGTTTCATTCTAGAACTGCACCAACGTGACAATACGCGGGAGGTAGAACAAAACCTCAACAGCGCGATCACTACCTCGTGATGGTGCAGGAGCGAAGGGAGTACCCCGATGAAACTCCGAATTCTAAAAGCAACGTAAGGAGTCGCGCATAATAACGTCCCACCTATGCGGACTCCTTGCATCGGTATATCTCCGATGCACAGCAACATTCAAGAAAACGTAGAAGCAGACCTATTAGCCAGATCCCGTTCCAGCGAACACCCGCCTGGACCAAAACCCATTCTCAGAATATCCCACTGCAATGCAAAGCTGATAATGAAAACATGGGTCTCAGCTCAATTCTTACGAAGCTGGCCTTTAAACAAAAAACTAAAGCAGACAAAGCTTTTTATCGGAGGGCTTCCGCCAAACTTTCCAAACTGCTTCTACAGTACAACAAGCAGCAAAATACGATCGTGACAGACCTCTTAACAAGCCATTGTCACCTCTACAAACACTTTCATAGAATTGGCATTGTCAACCTACCTCCAGGCTCTGTGGAGAAGATCAAGAAACATAGATGGACATATCACGCGAGTGATTCAGACTGATTCCCCGGGGCCTAAGACACTTTAGACACGGATTTCTTGATCCAAAGAAAACACGGTTCGTCCCTCTAAGCAAGATGCTAGCCTTTGCGACCGGCGGCAAAGGCTTGTTTACTGTTTAGAAAGAATATTTAACGAGCGGTACGCACAATGAGCCTGTGGCCTGAAGCTGCAGGTTCTAGGACCTGCACCGCTATAGAAGAAGAAGAAGATATAGAAGCGTTTACTTTTCAAACAAATATTTTCTGTTTCGTGTAGTTTATAATATAGGCATACAAATTTTTAAGTACCGAATGCCGATTGCTTCCGTTAAGTTTCGAATTTAATTTTTACGACGGTGTTTCCAGAAACGTGATGGGATGCGGTAAATTGTGAACAAATGGAAACATTGTATGTTTTTTTACGGTAATAACAGTGATACGTTTTTACTGATTAATTAAAAACTAAATTTTAAATACACCAAAAATTGGTTACATATTTTACCTTCCTCGTTAATCTCACAACAAGTTTATAAAATATTGGCAAAAAATAGTACTGCTCTTATAATAATGTATGCGAATATCTGATATCGGAGTTAATGACGCTTAGCACGTAGTACCATCATCATTAGTGTAAAGTTACAGTAACAAGGTTAAACATTAGTCTAAAACGATGTAACAATATAAACGAAAATATCAGTAGCAAAAAATGGCTTGGACGATTAACATATTATGTTTGTGTTGATTTAAAATAATATAACAAACTAATAATCTTAGAGCCAAATAATTCCAGGTTTCATACGCTGGCTCTAAGATTATAAAATGTTAAAACAATTTAATTGTTTCGGACTGTTCCTGCTACTTGCTGCAGTTTCAACGGCTCGCAGAAATGAAAACACCACTTATGTCCAACCTAAATCGGTGTCTGATATATTGAATCGGTTTCATCAAAGTGATTATCAAATTAAATTCGAATGGGCTGAGGTTGTACGCGTCAGTAAACGTTATGGAGATTATCAAATGCACACCTTTAAATACAACCGAACCGTTACTGCTCTTAATGTGACACTTTTTTCAAACTTTGACTTGGATTATGATGTAGAGGTATGTATTTTCTTAAGAAAACTATAATTTATAACTAATATCTTTAAAATTATTTGCTGCTACAATTTGTGTTGTAGTTTGTGGTGCAGGCATATAAATTTGCAAGTAATGAATACCGCCTATTTCCAATTCGACTACAATTCAACTTCTGCGAAAGTGTTTCCAAAAATGTTGCTGGCTATGCCAATCTTAACAAATGTGGTAATTTCTCATGTCCTTTTATAAAGGTAAAACTATTGGTATGTTAAAATTGTATTTAAATGTAATATTAATTTATTGTAGGGACAGCGGTACTATTATTGCAACTTTGCACCAGACGACGCAATGTTCCCCCCTTTTATTCCGAGTTGTAGATATATGTTGGAAATGCAAGCTATGTACCATTCTGATGAACTATTTCTTCAAAGAATATATGGAGCTGTATCTCGCTCAATTGTAAAAAAATAAATAACATACAACAGTGTGGTTCAATATTTTGGCAAATTATGTTCGTTTAGTCGTAGAAAATTCTACTTAAAAAAGTAAGAATGTAAATTGGTTTGGATAATTTTCATAGTGACAAAAAACTAATAAAACCAAATTACAGATTTGTTTTTCTGTTTTCTTAAAATAATACAAGGTTGCGTTTCTTCTTCTTATAGTGCCATACCTTATTCAAGGCGTTGGCTACCTCTCTCCTATGTCTGTGTTTGGTGCGCGGCGTTAGATAATTTGCACAGACAGACATAGGGGACCTACAGTTTAACGTGGGCTCCGAACCACAGGAAGTGCGTGCACTTCTTCTCCAGGGAAGTTTTCTTGGGGAAAATCCACCTCCTTGGTTTCCCGTTGTCTTGCGAGAAAGAACGACCGGGCCGGGAATTGCACCCGGATCCGCTACATTGGTAGCCCGCGCCACTTACCGCTGGGCTATGGCCGCTCTAAGTTGCGTTTAAGTTTCAACAAAATCAGAACTTTTGATACACAAAATCTTAGGCGTTAAAATTACAATTACTGCACGTAGTATGACTTTAATATTGCTCATTTTTGCAGAAATAATGCGCCTTGTTTGTTTGATGTCTAAACATGAAACAGAATGTCGCATTCTACATTTAGTTACTTACTTTGTTTTCCTGTAATATGCTTACGGTACAACATTACTGAAACAAATATATCAGTGACTATCGAAGTAACTAGACAAAGCGTAGTAAATTGAGTTATTTCTGTTTCCATTGTATAAAAAATTGTTTTGTTCAAAAATGTTGCAAAACATTCACCACCTTTGATGTATGCTACCCGATTTCAAAGTAATTAGCAGTTGGTACACATGTGAATTATTACTAACGCAATTCTTAAAGCAGTGTCTGGCAATGTTTAGATGACGTTGTCCTAACCTTATTTTTGAATAAAAAGCGTAGATCGCGTTTTAAATATAATAGAACCCATGCAGCTATTAATGGCATTTATTACATAAAATAATGTTGGCTATGATATAGGTAATTTAATTTTTAATATAATATTTTGAAAAATCACACAGTGGTAGTGTTTTCTATAGTTTATATTACAAGCATATAAAATTTTAAGTAACTGATTGGTACCACTGCGTTTTAAATTTCATATTTATGTTTCCAGAAATCTGTTGAGATGCGGAAAAAATCTGACATATGGAAACGTTCCATTTAAAAATAACGACAAGTTTTTTTTAATTAATTAAAAATATAAATTTTTAAACACATATTGTAATTGTACTCCAGAAGAATTAAGGTTCCCCCCCTTTATTCTTAATGCAAAATGTTTGCTAAAATTAACAGCGGTTTCCAATTCCACGGAATTATGTCTTTACAATATTATGGAATTGTATCGCGTACATTTGCTTAATATCGATTTCTGATTCCATCCTCGTTAAAATTTATAACATTAAATAATATGTAAACATTGTTACCCTTTTTTAATAAACTTTGTGTTTAGAAAACAAATGTGGTTCATTCTTGTGAAAAACTGCTCTATTTGAAAATGTTACAAGAGTTTAATTTATTGAGTATTTTTTGCTAATTAAAGAATTATTAGTAGATACTAATAGTTTAAAACAACTGTTAAATCAGTATATTATATTGTTTGAAGTCAGTTTCACAAAAATGACTACCAACTTACATAGGAATCAGCTGAACTGACTCGCTTAAACAAACTCGAACAATTTTTATTATAATCGAACCTGCACGGCTGTTAATGACATATTATTGTAAATATTAATATGACATAAAGATGCGACTTGTTTTTACATTTAAATACTTTTGTGAATTTTGACCTAGAAAATAAAGAATGCCTACGGTAAACGCACTGGAAATTGCTTTTCCTTTTAGATACTAGAAGGTACTGTTACATTACAATAATTGCTGTTTGTAAATTATGTTGTTGTTGACTTATAAGTAAGTTATTATGGTCACTAACACTTTATATAATTAATAACTTTTGAAATATTTTAGTTGTATTTATTGTTCAATTTTTACTACAAATTACCGGTTTACAAAAAATCACTACTGAATTGATTTCAGATCTTACGGGCTATAGCATAGTAGCCCAGTTTTAGGGCTAAACACGCCTAAGCTGTGTTACAGATTGAGATTAAAATATCATCATCACTTGGTAGCGTTCATTCTTATATATTTATATGCGGAAAGAAGTATTTTTCAAGACTTAAGCTTATTATTTTTTCATGTAGTAAGTAAAAACGAAGTTAATGTTTTTACGTTTTACTTATAGCGCCGGTTACCAGATTCCCCACTTTGTTAAGTCTTTCTTTGCAAATTTTACAACCCATCAGATATTGTAGACACTCTGGTTACTGTGATTATTATAAAATAACTCGTACGTAGCGTGTGTTTGTAATATAATTTTGAAGCTTTAATTGCAAAACTAATTTAAAAAACTACACAATAACATCTGTTGTTAAACAAATCTAAACAGAACATGCAGGTGCACACAATTTCATAATACCTAACGGTTCATAAGTCCCACTAACTTGTACCATTGTAATGCTCGTTATTGTTGGCCGTTACGACAACAATGATTTGAATGCCATGAATCGTTCGTGTTGCAGCTAGAGCAGTGTTTATTTCCGATTTCGTATCACTTTGGCGATAGTGTAGTTACATCGAGGGTAGCGAATGTAAACGGCATACCTCTACCGCTCTGATTCCTTTTGAATGCCCTGATTTGTGGTCAGACACCCAAAAGGCATTATTTGTGGTTACCTCTCTGTTATTGTTATTGTTTGTGCTATTGAATATGCGGCGTGCGCTATTGATGAGACGTTTCAATAGGCCGTGCGAATTGATTGGAAATTATTCTATAAAAGTGTATTGAGTGAGTTTAATAAAAGGGTCAGTCGTGCAAAATGTGTTTTCATGCGCGTTTCCCTACCATATCAAAAATATTTAAAAAAAATGTCAAATTGACTTGAATTAAGCGAATAAAAAGTTGATCTTGTAACTTCTTGTCCGTTTTTTTTAAAGAAGCGCACATTTACGATTCAATTCCCCATTCTTGAAAGCAATCGGCTTTTATCCGGTTCCGGAACAGTAGACTGATGCGTGTCATAGGTTAAGTGGAATCTAGGTAAGTCGTC
This sequence comes from Ctenicera cuprea, assembly GCA_958336395.1. Classification (NCBI taxonomy): domain Eukaryota; kingdom Metazoa; phylum Arthropoda; class Insecta; order Coleoptera; family Elateridae; genus Ctenicera; species Ctenicera cuprea. The sequence goes on along the minus strand of OY284495.1, from coordinate 10,785,744 downwards.
AGTCGTGAACCAGAAGGGATGCTGCTATGAGTAAGCGAGCGTGACCGTGTCAAATCCTTGCAGCTGCAGTCAAGAGTGTTTAAATTTACCCGGAACGACTCAACGTACTGGAACAGCAGCAATGCGATACGGCGCTTTCCCAGATTACTGACTACTTCCTCTATAAACAAGAATATTCGGTTCAATCTTTCCGAATCCCCGTCTCTTCTTTTCGTCCGTTCAACAAACCCGATTCGTTTATAAATATCTTAGAGCCAATTATACGGACGGACAGAGGAATTCCGTTTTGCATCCCTCTACCGCAAAATTTGTGCTTTGTCAAAATTTTATGATTTAATAAGATTTTCCGGGACGCTTAATTGGACTGAAAATTTGTTATAGGGGAGAGATTTTACAGTTACTCTGAGCTTTGATAGATTATCTTTCTTAGGGTAAATTTTCTACAGCTATAATGAAATAATTGTTTTTAAAAATTCTGCTTCGGGACTAAGTTTTATTTAAAAAAAATCAGTTTTTCCAAAATATACATAATGTAATTCCAAAAACAAACAACCAAAGAAAGTAAAAAAAAATGTAATGTGGTTCAAACTGCCATTTCAAGTGTGGTTTCTTTGAATAATACAGAAGTAGGTATTACCCCAGGTAAAAAAACCCCATCCCTCTTCCAGCTATTTGCGGAAAATTAAACCTCATCTACAGCGGATCAGACCGAACTGCGGCACTATTTAATTTTAACTTTCCCGCGCTTCGCTGTGATTGACTACAGGTGGTGCTTAATTTCCCACGCTTCGCTCTGATTGGTTGGAGGCGGTGCTTAATTTCCCGCGCTTGGCTTTGATTGGCTGAATGAGTGTTGGTGGAAGGTGGTTTAATTTTATGCATTTTTTGGATTTGGCTTTTGTATAACTATGAAAAAATAATTAAATAACTTTTTCATTTAAGATATTCTATTATGATTCTAAAAATAATTCTAGCAACGTGTGGCAATGGCCGTTTCAAGTGTGATTTCTTTGAACAATACAATTGCACAGAAGTGGGTACTACGCTAGGTAAGATACCCCCCCCTCTTTAACACTCTTCCAGCTATTCGGGGAAAATTAAGACCCGCTCCAGCCGATCAAAGCGAACTGCTTAAGCCGACCCTACTAGGTTTTAAAATTTACCGCACTTATCTGTGATTGGTTACAGGTGGTGCTTAATTTCCCGCGCTTCGCTCTGATTCGTTGTAGGCGGTGCTTAATTTTCCGCGTTCCGTTTTGATAGGCTGGATGAGTGTTGATGGAAGGTGGTTTAATTTTATGCATTTTTTGTATTTGGCTGTTGTAAAGCTTAAAGAATAATTGAAAAACTTTTTATTTAAGATTTCTTATTATGATTCTAAAAATAATTCTAGCAACTTGTGGCCAATAGCCGTTTCAAGTGTGATTTCTTTAAACAATACAAAATTAGGTATTAAACTAGGTGAGACCCCCCCCTTTAACACTCTACCAGCTATACGCGAAAAATTAAGCCCCTTCTCCAGCCGACCAAAGCGAACTGCTTAAGCCAGCCCTACTCGGTTCTAAAATTTACCGCGCTTATCTACAGGTGGTGCGTAACTTCCTGCGCTTCGCTCTGATTGGTTGGAGGCGGTGCTTAATTTCCCTCGCTTTACTTTGCTTGGCTGGATGAGTGTTGATGGAAGGTGGTTTAATTTTATTAATTTTTTTGGATTTGGCTCTTGTAAAATTACAAAAAAATAATTGAAATAATTTTTTATTTAAGATTTTCTATTATGATTCTAAAAATAATTCTAACAACTTGTGGCCAATAGCCGTTCAAGTGTGATTTTTTTGAATAATGCAAAAGTAGGTATTACACTAGGTGAGACACCTCTTCCGCTCTTTTAACACTCTTCCAGGTATTCGCGAAAAATTAAGCCCTGTCTCCAGCAGACCAAAGCGAACTGCTTAAGCCAGCCCTACTCGGTTCTAAAATTTACCGCGCCTATCTACAGGTGGTGCTTAACTTCCTGCGCTTCGCTCTGATTGGTTGGAGGCGGTGCTTAATTTCCCTCGCTTTACTTTGCTTGGCTGGATGAGTGTTGATGGAAGGTGGTTTAATTTTATTAATTTTTTTTGGATTTGGCTCTTGTACAATTACAAAAAAATAATTGAAATACTTTTTTATTTAAGATTTTCTATTATGATTCTAAAAATAATTCTAACAACTTGTGGCCAATAGCCGTTCAAGTGTGATTTTTTTGAATAATGCAAAAGTAGGTATTACACTAGGTGAGACACCTCTTCCGCTCTTTTAACACTCTTCCAGGTATTCGCGAAAAATTAAGCCCTGTCTCCAGCAGACCAAAGCGAACTGCTTAAGCCAGCCCTACTCGGTTCTAAAATTTACCGCGCCTATCTACAGGTGGTGCTTAACTTCCTGCGCTTCGCTCTGATTGGTTGGAGGCGGTGCTTAATTTCCCTCGCTTTACTTTGCTTGGCTGGATGAGTGTTGATGGAAGGTGGTTTAATTTTATTAATTTTTTTTGGATTTGGCTCTTGTACAATTACAAAAAAATAATTGAAATACTTTTTTATTTAAGATTTTCTATTATGATTCTAAAAATAATTCTAACAACTTGTGGCCAATGGCCGTTTCAGGTGTGATTTCTTTGAACAATACAGAAGTAGGTATTACGCCAAGTGAACTCCCCCCCCCCCCGCCGCTCCTCAAAATGGTAAAACCGTTTTAAATACTGTTCAAACTGCTTTATCGGTTTTATTCGGTTTCCAAGTTTCTCCCGCTTGGCTGTTGGCTAAAGGCAGAGCTGAATTTCCCGCGCTTTGCTATGATTAACCGGATAATTGGAGGCAGAGGGTGGCTCAGCTGGGTTAATTACCCAATTACAGATTGGCTGGCTTTTTTGGGTTTGGGTCTTATAAAGTCATGACAAAACTATTGTTTATATTTAATTTTTCATTTTTCAACATATTTCGAAAAAAATTTCTAAAAATTCACTTGTACCAGTAACCTGTGGTCAAATGCCATTTTAAGTATGTTTACTTTGTACAGTACAGTAGTAAGCGTTACCCCAGCCTCTTCCCACTATTACTCTTTATTGCTCCAGCCAATCAAAACACAACGTGTAAAAGTAAGCCTCCAGCCAATCAGAGCGAAGCGCGGGAGATTTTAAAACCGGGGCCGGTTGGACCACTACAACCGTAGTAGAGGCTAACTTCAAAGTAGTATATTGCCGCTTTAAGTACTTGCAAAATTTCTCGAAATATTCCTAAACTGCTTTACTCGGTTCTATTCTAAAATTACCCGTGTTTCGCTTTGATTGGCTGGAGGCGAGGTTTAATTTGCCGAGCTTTACTCTAATTAGCTGGATGAGTGGTAGTGAAAGATGGCTCAGCTAGGGTAATACCAACATTACCAACTTACTTTGCTGAATTTTCGTAGGTTTGGTTCGTCTTAAGCTAAGATAAAATAATTGTTTGTAAAAATTTGGTCATACAGAATTTTTCAATCATTACAAAAATAAATTGTGTTCCAAAAAAAATTGTTCTATTTTCAGTTGTTCAAATGTACAAATACGTGCTAGGAACAAGTTTCGATTCATTCAACAATGCTTGTTTGCCGACTTTCTCCATTTTTATAAGATATTACCTATTTTCTTGTTTTTTGTTTATTTATTTTTTGCTAAACAAGTATTGCTTTTAGTACTTCACTCAAACCCAAACAACAACGTGAAAAAACAGTCTTCCTGGTTACTGCGTAGTAGTTCCTCATCATTATTATACGCATTCAAACATTTCACACGTTTTCTAGCGGTATTCTTGTTGTTAGACATTATTGTGTACCATTTATTTATTTTTCAACAAAATTCCTCTGTTTTCGTTGCTTTAATTTCCATATATAATAATTTTAATCAATCCAATATTATTTAAATGAGCATACAATTAATTCACTATGACCCTATAAATTACCATTCTCTACAAAAGCAATTTGCATAAAATTACAACAAATTCGCTCTCACTAACAGTAAATACTGAAACAAATTACTAGAATTTCTTACAAACGCGACCAATAAACTTTGACCAAACGAGATAATTAAAAAGCGCTCATTAGCCACTTCCACAAAAGGAAATTATGATTTTCTTGCTCGAAATAGCGACATCCTTAACATATTAAACGTGATTAGAGGAATTCGGTGCCATTAGTTGAGACTATCGAATAATTCAGTCTTAATCACCTTTGCATCGCGGCACCGAGCGCATTCGGCAAAAAGCTCAGTTTAGATACGATCTAGCCGACGTATTTGCATTAATACACTTAATATAGCAGACCAAGCCTTATTATTTACTAATGGGGTGCTCTAACCCTTGCAGCACCTCACTAATAATCTCCTGCTGCATTTGCCTCACGTCCGATGGATTTCGTGCATAAACTTCTTCACCCCAAAGCTCCATTTCGCTCCATTTCGCAGAGCTTTGCCCTGACAGCCAACTGCGGTGCAATGCCCAAGGGGAAACTAAATGCGAGATGGATTTTCAAAGTGAACCTTGACCAGATCAACTCCGCAAGTTGTTGATTTGCATATGAAGAGCCGTAGTACACTAATGATGTTGCTTTTGCGTTGGTATAGCAAATTCCTAGTGCACATGTTTACTCTCTGGTTTGTTTATTTAACGAATCCACTCTGCGAGTTTCCTAGGTTATTAAAAATTTCATGTTAAGCCTGTACTACAAATTAAAACCGCTCGTTTCTGTAAAGTTTCGCGTTGTACAATGTCTAACTATAACAGTATTTTAGTTACACATAATTGCAATCTTTAGACCACTGAGAACTGCTTCTAAAAAGCAAGCAATGTTTAAACGACCCTTTGTATTTGTGTGAGTAAACAGAATATCCAACTACAAGTAAATTAATGACTTCCAAGCGCGACTCGGTTTGGTTCAGAGAATATTATGAACTAAACAGCTAAGCAACCTTCAACTACACCGTGGGCCAAAAACAACGGCCGTTTTTATAAATATATTATATTCAAAATAAATAAATTATTTTTTAGCAGGTTATAACATTATAAATAATCTAGTCGTAGTTGCTCGCCATGGCAATGAGGCAAACAAATAAAAAAAATAAATAAATAAAAGAGAACTTGCCAAAACAACCAAAATTTCGCGAACAATAATCCAACCAAAACTCAACGATGCCAAGCTTAAACCTTATAAAGTACTAAAAGCTCATCTGCTGACTGATATAATAAAAGCCATAAAAGTCGAGAAATGCACGGCACAAAACAGACGTTTTATTGTCAACAGACATTGATCGATTGCTTTTCTAATAATAAGCTCTTTGCCAGCGAACCAGCATAAAAGTAGGTTATGTTGGAAAGTTGTAGAACCTCCCCCCACCAGTCGGCCTTGACGTTCAAGGTCAAAGCCGTTGGTCAAGGTTAAGACCGAATATCATGGTCAGGGACACCGTTACCTCCCCCACAACCAAACCTTGAGTTTCAAGGTCATTAATAAAAGTAAATTCTCCCTATCACAAAGGCAAAGTTGCAAGGCCACTCTCAAGGTCAGCAAACAATTAAAACGAAAATAGAATAGAATTTGTTTAGTTGTTATAATTTGATACCATTGATTACCATTGCAATCAAACATATTCTATTATATTTACGTTTTAATTATTTTCTGATTTTGGAAAGGGCCTTGCATCTTGGATTTGGCGGTGGGGTAATTTGTCCTACATTAATGACCTTGAAACTAAAGGTTTGGTGGTGGAACGAGGTGAGATAGTCTTAACCATTACTTACGGCCTTAACTAAGAACAATGACCAGGACATTAAACATCCAGGCTTATTGGGGGGGGGGGGGGATTTCTAGAACTGTCCAAAATAACCTACTCGTACAAATAGCCAAAACGACATAAGTTGGTCTAAGGAACCGGTTTAAAAACAGTTCTAGATCCACCCTTCATTACCATTGACTTCACAAGGGTACACATTTAACACCATACTTTCAAGGCCACCCGCACAACTGACTTTAATTGCAAATTTAAAGCCGTTCCTTCCAGATCAGTCTTTTAACCACCCCTACCACTGACCTTGACTGCAAGGTAACACCTCCACAATGTGCTTAATAAATGATAACAGTAAAGTGGACTGCCTTATTGTGTTTTGAGTATATATCAAAAGTCGTAAAGAAGCAGGCCAGAAACAGAGTATTTGATGTCAAAGTCAGTAGTGGGGTAGATCCAAAACTGTCATTATTACGCTATACTCCTTCCATCCATGACAAAAAATTGTCAACTGCTCTCAATAGCCGCAGTCTCTGATGGTTTAGGCAGGAATCACAAACATTTCAAGGTTAAGGCCACACCTTTAAGATTGCATTCATAATTACCTTAATACTAATCTTAACTGCAAAGCTAAGGCCACTCCTGCAAGGCCACGCTCGTCCAAGGTCACTAATTGAAGGTTATGGCCACACCAATATTAAACAAGGTTTGACATTTTGATCGCTTATTGTACAAATACATAATCAAATAAAGTAATACTTTAATTAACTTGATTTTATGTGTACAATAAATGATGAAGGTAAAGTGAATTGTTTTATTCTTTTGTGTAATCTCGAAAACCGGTTTTGAAAAAACCGTTTCGAAAAACTGTCATTGAGATAATTCGGTTTTGAAGAAGTGACCTTGGAAGAGCGTCCTTCACATTCCAGTCAAGGTCATTTAAAGTAGCCTTACAGAAGCGGCCTTAACCGTGCAGCCAAAGTAAGCGGGAGCAGTTGCCTTGACCTTAAAGTCAAGGACATTAATGAGAAGTGAATCCACAACTGTCATTCTTACACTGCTCTCATTCCATCCAAGACAAAGAATCGTCAATTGATCAAAAAAGCCGCATTCTCTGATAGTTTAAGCAAGAATCACAAACACTGGAAAATCGCGGTTCGTATTCGTCAAAAATCCATCAAGAGGTGTTATCGAGCAACGTTGGAGCAAAGGTACTTCCTCAGGCCGAAGAACTTTTCGGAGTAGGTAATTGAGCGTTCCAACAGAATTCACTACAAGCACATAAATGTCGTCTCACTTAAAGCCAGCATTTTCCTAATTTTATCACATAGGAATGGCCACTTTATTCCCCCGATCTTAACCCAATAGACTATTCATTTAAAAAACTTTTGGAGCCGAAAGCCTGTGCGAAGCCCTACACGGCACTTGTTGCGTTGAAGCGCAACCTCAACGCTAGCGGTGCAGCGCCGGATTTAGACTCCAAAGGGCCCGGGACAAGAACTATAAGTGGGCCCCAATTTTATTTTCAATTTAGATACTCACAGTATATGCCTATTACTTATATTACAGATTTATATCTTTAACACACATTTCAAGGTCAGGTCACCACAATAATGAAACTACACTGCTTACCCAATAAAAATTAACATATTATATTGTTTAATAAATACTACATACCAGAAAAATTAAACAAAATGATTAATATATGAGGGGCCTAGAATCAAAACCGGCAATCTCCATTTTTTAGTAAAATGAGTTGCATATGTTAAAGTTTTTGTCAGTTTCTGGTCTACCAGAATATGCTTTACGTGAGTAACAAATACGGCAATATCCTATGTAAAATCAGCTTCAAAACTTGTGCTCAGAAACAAAACCGGCAATCTCCGTGACACTTTCAGTATCAAAGACGGAAATCTCCATTTCGGCCAATCAGAATCAGCGTGGTGTTCACGTGATTACCAGTTCACTACGTGCGCCATTGAATGTTGAAAAATTGGAAGTTGTCTTTCCTGTAGTAGGCCACTCCTTTTTACCAGCTGATAGGGTATTTGGCCAGATCGAAAAAAATTACAAAAAATTAGAAGTAATATCGCAACCTGAAAAATATCTAGAACTATTTTCAAAAATTGAAACATTTACTCATTTAGGTGAGGAATGCATTGTTTATGATTGGAAAAAAAGTGTCAAAGATATTCTAAAACCCCCGGGATCGTGGCACTTCAAATTTAAAGACAGCAAACGATTTTATTTTACGAGGTGCCGGTCGGGAAATATTCTAGTAAGAGATGAACTTCATTACCAAAACGATCTGCAAATCTTCATAGGAATCACAAAGAAAGGAAAACAGTCACGAATGATAAAACCTGATCAAATAAACAGCGGTCTTCAACAGATTAAGAATCTCAAATTAATTGATGTAAACAATCTACTTACCAAACACTTTGGGAATAACTGGAGAAATCTGGAAGAACTCCAATTTTATCGTGATATTATTCCTACCGAAATGCCGGAAAATCACAATGACAATCGAGACGAATTGTTGGAAACCCAAGAACTCCACAAAGAAGAAGATGCCAACTGTGAATTTATCCCAGAAATTCCATCCAACTTAGTTTAAACAGGATTTTGTTTAATTACTGTTTTCTGCATGTTTAATTTCTAAGTTTCTATAAAGTTTTGGTTTTGCATTTACGTCGCATTTTGTTGCTTATTTTAGCGCAACTTAATATCCATTTCAGTAACAAAACCGGCAATGTCCTCCTTGTAGAAACAAAGGCGGCAATATCCATATTTACTTATTAAATTTTGCAAAAACCTTACGAGTTTTAGGTAAAATTATAATTCATTATTGTTTTTAATAACATTAACTATAGCTTAATATAAACGTATTTTTTTAAATACCAATAATAAAGTCATAGCAGTTTTTCAATGATATCTCAAAACTAGGAAAGTGGGAGATTGCCGGTTTTGATTCTAGGCCCCTCATATGTATAAAAATAAATTATTAAAATGAAACTTTTCGACATTTTTGATCAGCAAATTGCTTAATAATTTCGTCGAAATCAAGCACGTCTGCAATGTCGCTTTCCATCGACATTATAGCCAAAGAATTTAAGCGATCTTCAGTCATTGTAGAGCGTAGGTTGCTTTTAATGAGCTTTAGTTTGGAAAATGTACGTTCTCCTTGGGCAACCGACACATGTAAAGTTAGGTAAATTCTGAGGGCTATATCTACGTTGGGAAAAACAGAAACGATATTTTGCTCACGCAAAAACTTGAAGCAATAAGAACAATTTATTATCGGTCTGTCCTTAAGATTTTTCTTTGATTGGCTCCAATTCTTCATCTTCTCCAAACATGTTGAAGCGGAATCCAGAAGATTAACATCCGGCTCCGACTCCGATGTTAGTAATAAAATCTGAAATCTTTGAACTTCATCTACAAATGATATTTCTAAATCATTTCGGTAAATTTCTTGTAACCTCTTAGCACTTATCTTTAAATCTTCAGGAACAATCTTCAAAAGCCTATCCAAAAATCCGAATCGTTCATTTAAAATAGCATATTTTTCCTTTCTCTCCCTCAAACAAATAACAAGTGTATCTATTATCACATAAAACGTTTCCACCTCAAACTTTTTGCTTCCTTCCAACAACATATCTCCACCTCCTACATCTTCATCAAAAAAAGTCTTCCGTCTTCGTGTTCTTTCAAATTTATAAATGCTATCTGGGAAAATTTCTTTTGCTGCATTTTCTATTGATTCAAAATCATTTCTCAAGTTTTGAACACATTGTTCAAAGCCTTCTAATAAATTTTCAGCAGTTCCTAAAACTATTGATTGTGATTGTAAGACAATATTCACCTTGTTGATTTCTCCTAAAATTTTATTCCACACAATGCAAAGAATTATGTTTTCTAGTTCCATCATTTTATTAAGGGTCGATTGAGCTGTATGCCGCGTCTCTGGATTTTCTTCCAAATTTTCTGCAATAATCTTCAAACATTCCATGATTTCCTTGTAGTTTGTATGCAAGGCTTTTATTGCATCGGCATGACTTGACCATCTAGTGTCTCCCAATCTTTTTACTACCAATACCCGTCCTTTGTCATTTGGAGATAAATATTTCAGCAGTAACTCCCACCGATGAGTGGATGAAGAAAAAAAGTTATATAAAGTTTTTACAACACCAAAAAACTTTACAGCGACTAAACTAGCTTTAACAGCACATTGACCAACTAGATTCAACGAATGGGCCGCGCACGGTACATAATCAGCCAGAGGATTTCCAGATAGTATAAATGCTTTCACACCTTTATACTTCCCCGACATATTACTGGCGTTGTCATAAGATTGACCCCTACAATCTTGAATATCTAAATGGTATTCTTCCAAAGTCTCGATTATAACATTAGCTAAAGATTGCCCTGTATGTCCATGAATTGGCACACATTTTAGAAACCTTTCCACGGGACCACCCTTTAATTTGTCAACATAACGTATGGTAATTGTTAACTGGTCAACATGGCTTACATCTGGTGTTGAATCAACGGATATTGAAAAATATTTTTCCGATTTAATTTGACCAACAATTATATCTTGAACTTTTTTCCCCATTATACCCATAAACTCTTCACAGATTTGTTTGGAAAGGTAAGAATGCGTAACTGAACCTTTGTTTCCATATTTTTCAAGGTGTTTGCTCAAGAATGGATCAAATTGGGCTAACAGTTCAAGCAAACCAAGATAATTTCCATTTGTCTTTGAACCAAATCGTTCAGCACTTCCACGAAACGGAAGGCCACGTTCACACGAAAATTTAATCACAGCTACTACACGCTGTAATACGTCACACCAGTACTTTCTTTCACTTCGAATCTCTTCTTCAAGATGATAATCTATACGACCCTTGGTGTGGCATCTTCTTAAATAGTTTTTATGCATTGCTGATGTTCTTGACTACTTTCATGTTCAGTGAGACGTTGTGATACATGTCTCCAATCATTATATCCCCTTTAAGTTGACAGAACATAGTTATAATTTTTACAAAATAGGCGGCAATAAAAACAGTAAATTGACCCATTCGATGGAGAATACAAAATAAATTCTCGTTGAACTTTTTCTCCATTTTTCATTACGCGATACATCAAACTTTTAGTAAAAGTACGCGAAGTTCCTGAAGAATCAACATTTCTTGAGGCACTGAAATCGGTATTGTCTTCCAAATTTCTGCATGAATTCGAGCCTTTCTCACACCAATATTCCTGTAATAAATTCCTATCAGTTTCATAAGGCCATAGACCTGGGTCGGTCGATTGATAAGAGGGCTGTTCGATTTGCATATCCATTTCCTCAAAATTCATTTTTGTGGAGGAAGCATTAGTGTCATCACTGTCATCGTCATCTTTATTTTGATTTTGGTAGTCATTATTCACATCAGAGTCTTTAGAATCTTCAGATACATCGGATGAGCTGCTTTCTTCTTCGCAGGATAATACAATGTTCGTATTTTGTTCTAAGCTGTCTTCTTTAAGTCCAATATCGGTAACGTTAACTTCTTCTGTCATTTTTCTACTCAAATCAGACTCAGCTGCTGTATTATTGTTATTTCCTCCTTCCGGGCCTCCTTCTATAGCTATAGGTACTGAAGCTGAAGGATTTAAATTTGCATAATGTGTCCAAAATTTAGTAGCGTTTTCTTTAATTTGCAATTGTACGGCTTCTTTTCTCATCTTCGTTTTCTTTTTGCACGCGCCTGATTTGTATTTCTTCTTAGGAGGAGCCATAACTATTAACTACACACATCATTCTTAATAACTAAAATAAATTTAATAAAATCATTTTGTTACCTTTTAAAATTAACCAATTATAAAGTAGCAGGTCAATCAATATATTTCTAAATAATGAAGCTCTGCTACACTGACACTGTTCACAGTTCAATTTATTTCAGTGTTATGGGCAAATACCTAGATTTCATTGTATACATTATTTATTGCACAAAATACCCCGCACGCGCATGTGCACGGTAGCGCGGCTTCATTCAAACATATCGCACTCGTAAATTATCATTTTTATTACGTACCTCCCGTAAGAGGAGCGCTGGACGTTAATTGCAACAGGCTCCCTACCCGAACAGACTTCTTGGAATAGATAACAATAAGAATAATTCTTGATATTATTTAGAGTTGGCAATCTGGTTTATATCTCGCATTTCCCATGAAATATTCGATTTAGGTTTTTATTGTGAATCGCCAGTGGTGGGCCCTGGACATTTTCACCTTAGTGGTGGGCCCTGGACATTTGCACCTTTTGCCCTGCCCTAAATCCGGCCCTGTAGCGGTGGCCTACATAATTTTTGAGAATGAAATATTTATTTGATAAACTGTCTTTTATTAAAAATTTATTTATTAATTCGGGTTAATATAGGTGATTTCTAAAGCGGCCGGTATTTTTGGGCCACGGTGTATATGCATGTTTTAAAATTGTAGATTTTTTGGCATCGACTTTCCTGTCGATTCTTGTTTACTTAAAAATAAAACCACCGAAATAAAAGACATGATATGTGTAGTGTATGGATTAGGGCACTCCAGGTACACTCCAGCTTGCATTATTATTTATTAAAGTGATGTAGTAGCACATCCTACGCCAACCACATTACTGTAAGTAGATCGTTTGTTAGCTAATTTCATTGAAAAATGATGGTAATACCGGCGGCGTTTTCGTGTTTTTTTTTTTTTTAGAACAGCCTAATGCTATAATGGGACGGAATTAGTACAGGACCGGTCTTCGAACCTTTTCGTGCTTTTATTAATTATAGAACGGAAATGCAAATCCTCTTAGAGGCAAAGCTACTTTCAACGTGCATTTACGTTAATGGATCGAGTGCTATTTATTTTAATTTGAATTCTTTGCAAATGTGTTGGAAGGATGATTAAGTGTAATTTAAAAAAAAACAAATGCTACAATATTGACATTTTTTCTCTGACGCTCTAAAATTATCAAAAAAATTTTAAGATGAAACAAAAGTCAAATCCATTTAAAGATTGGGACCGCAATCCACTAAATTTCTTAAACCTGCAAACTCTAAACTCGATTCGAGAGAGTAAATATTTAAAACGCAACTTGCTCGTTCGAATCGGAGATCTAAAAAATTACCAGTTCTTGAAAGCGAGTGTCCCAGAAAAGACTACAATTAAATAAGGTTATCCTTTGTCAAAAGTTTCGTCTTAGTAGTCGTTCCGTTAATCCAACTCTGATTATTCCTACGCTTCCGGAGTTAGTCGGAAAAGTAATTGAATTCCTACAAGCATGTAAGAGAGCAAGAGCAAGGATAATCCATTCCAGGCTTGTTCAGTTGACCTATAAAACTGTTTTTGTTTCTTTATGATCCCGAAAGGATGGCATTAATCGAACACGTAGTGAACAAGCCTTTATGCGCAGTCACAAAGGACTGATTGCAGGAGACAAGGCAAATTGATATTGCGACCCGTCCGATCAAGTGCGCCTTGCGAATTCCCTATATAAGGACCAATGTCCTTCAGGATGACCACTTGAGAAGCCTCGCGATCACGCACGGACCCGGGTTGTTTGTTGCAGATCACTTGATCTACTTCCCCGATAGAATTCGTTTATATAAGGGTTTTCGACCGGCAAATATGCATTCGGCTGAAAGAAATATTCAGAAATCAAATACAAAGAAGAGGGATTTTACGAAAAATGCTGCTACCGTAAGTTTGTACTACAACCAAACGAGATTTCAAATAAAATGTCTACGGTTTATGGTTTATTTTTAGAAAAATTTTAAAAACTGTGGGTTTTGTATATTTTGTTTCCCCTTCCACATCAAAATTTCAAAAATGCTGAAAAAATTTAAGTAACTGTTAATTTTCTTACTTCTCTATTTTCACCATACTCATGATTCTATAGTTGCCTTCTAAAAATTTTAATTCAGTTTAAGATGTTTAGAATCCCTTCTGGAATTTATATTTCAATCCAAAAAGGTTGAATAGTCTTCTAATTTGTTTTAAATCCATTCGGATTAATTAGTCTTTTCTGGTAATTTTAATTTAATCATAAACATTTAGGGTACTTCCTGACATTTTAACATTAATCCAAAATGTTTAAGGTCCATTTAATTACCATATTAAGAGACTACTTTCTGGCTTCACTTTTCAATCTAAATTTGTCCTAGTACAATCGGCTCTGGAGATGAATGCATGCACTTCCGTGGTTCGGAGCCCGCTGTACTGTGCCACTTTAAGCACTATAAAGGGCAGGAGGTGAGAAAATATGCAACCATAAGAAGAAGAAGGAGGCTTTCTGAAGTTTTTAATTTATTCCACGATATTTAAGGTCCTTTCTGGAATTTAAATTCAATCCAAAATGTTGCTTAGTGTCTTCTGAATTCTCTTAAATCAAACCAAAATGCTCGTTTTTTTCTGGTAATTTTAATTTAATGCAGAAAACTTTCTCAAATTTTAATTCAATCATAAATATTTGTGGTCCCTTAGAGAATATTTAATTCAATCCAAAACGCTTAAATAGTCTCTTCAAAATTTTTTTTGTTTAATCCAGATAATTTAGACTTCTTTGTAAATTTTAACTCAATTCCAGAACTTTTACAGTACGTTCTAAAATTTTTATTTCTATTCCAGAATGTTTAATATTTTTTCTAAAAAGCCTTAAATTAATTCAGAATGTTAGTAGTTTTGTGGAAATTTTAATTCAATTCAAACATTTAGAGGCCTTTTTGAAAGTTTTAAATCTATTGTAGAATGTTCAAAATTTCTTCTAAAAGTTTTAAATCAATCCAGAATATTTAGTCGTTTTCTGAGAATTTTAATTTGATCCAGAACATTTGGGATATTTTCAGAAATTTTTAATTTATGCTATAATGTTTAAGATTCCTTCTGGAATTAGTTATTCGATCCCAAATATTTACTCTTTGAAGGAAACTTTAAGTCAATCCAGAATATTTGAGGTATTTCTAACTTTTTTTAATTCAATCCAAACTGTTTAAATAGTCTGTTCTGGATTTTTTTTAAATATTTTAGAACATTTAGCTTTGTAAATTTTAACTGAATCTAGAACATTTACAGTACGTTCTGTAATTTTTAATTCTATTCCAGAATGTTTAATATTTTTTCTAAAAAGCTTTAAATCAATTCAGAATTTTAGTAGTTTTCTGGAAATTTTAATTCAATCCAAACATTAAGAGACCTTTCTAAAATTTTTAGATCTATTGTAGAATGTTTAAAATTTTTTCTAAAAGTTTCAAATCAATCCAGAATATTTAGTCATTTTCTGAAAATTTTAATTCGATCCAGAACATTTAGGGTATTTTCAGAAATTTTTTATTTATGCTAGAATGTTTAAGATACCTTCTGGAATTATTTATTCGATTCAGAATATTTACACTTTTAAGGAAATTTTAAGTCAATCCAAAATATTTCAGGTATGTTCTAACTTCTTTTAATTCAATCCAAAATGTTTAAAATGCTTTCTATAATTTTTAATTCAATCCAGAATATTTAGTCGTTTCTGGAAATTTTAGATCAATCCAGATCATTGAGGGTAATTTTAGAAATTTTTAATTTATGCTAGGGATGCAGCGAGCAGTACTTTTTAAAAATGCAGGATAACGGATATTCGGTATCCGGTTGCTCAGCCGGATAGCCGGATACCGGATTATCCGGCATAGTTTTTACTTTCGAAGTAGTTTCAGCTTAAATGCAGTAAAATTTAGGTTTTAATCACAGAGCATAATATATACTTAAGGAGTATGCAATGCACGAATCCTATGGTCTTATTCTGTAGTGTTTTAGAGAGAGAGCACCGAGACATGGAAACTACTAAATGTAATATTTCAAGGATGTGCTGATTCGCTCTAATATTGTTTTTTGTTCACAATTAAGATTGGAAATATGTCAACGAAATTGATTGTAATTACAAGAATTAATAATTTTCAACAAATCTTAAAACTAAGATGTGTTCTATCCTGATAGATCCGACTCCATCAAGAAATCAACTGACATAACTTAACATATATGGTTTTTATCGACATTTAAATAAAATATTGACGATTGACGATCCCGTGGTTTGTATAGGTTCCTTGTTTCGGATCTCTCTATCACATGTACTGCAAAATTGGGACCTGCATATCATAGCAACAGGCGGTTCATGCATACTCCTTATGTTATACATATATTACTTCGTGGTTTTCACAAATAATACTTATTTATGTTGTTTGAAATAATTTCAAATTTTTAACTGGCATAAATGCTGATCTCAATAACATTAATTTAGTAATTTTATGCAGATCTGCAAAATACTGCACTTATGGGGTTTTTGCTCTCTTACGTTCAATTATTTTAGTCTATACTTCCAAATCAAATTGCATCCATAATCTCTTTTATTTGAGGGAAAATCCCCGGCCGGATATTGCGTATTATCCGGCCAAACCGAATATTCGGTGAAATGGCCGGATAGGCCGGATAACGCATAAAAACCGTTGCATCCCTAATTTATGCTGGAATGTTTAAGATACCTTCTGGAATTATTTATACGATCCAGAATATTTACTCTTTTAAGGAAATCTTAAGCCAATCCAGAATATTTAAGGTATGTTCTAACTTTTTTAATTCAATCTAACAAGTTTAAAGTGCTTTCTATATTTTTTAATTCAATCCAGAACATTTAGTGTTATGTACGGTTTAAAATTTTTAATACATTCCACAGTATTTACGGCCCTTTGATTTCAATCAAAAATTGTCTCATTTGATTTTTTTAAATTAATCTAATATATGTAGTTTTCTATAAAAATTTTAATGCAATCCAGAGCATTTAGGGTACTTTTTAAAATTTTTTAATCTAGTCATAATGTTGAAGGTTCCTTCTGAAATTTTTAGGTTAATCCTAAACAGCTTAATAATCTCTCCTGAATCCATTCAGAATATTTGGTCTTTTCTGGAAGTTTTAATTCAATCTAGAATATTTAAAGTCGCTTCTAGAATTTTAAGTTAAATTTTGAATATTTAGGTTTCGTTCTGGAAATTTTGGTTTTATCCAGAACGTCTAGTATTGACTTTGTAATTCTCAATTCTATTTATGTTTTAGAATAATTTATGGAATTTTTAATACGATCCAAAACGGTCTGTATTTTTATAATCATCCAATTCTATTAGAGTCCATTCTGAAAATTTTTATTCAATCTAGTCTAGTTAGAATATTTTCTGAAATGTTTAATTCTATTCATAACGTTTAGGGTCCCTTTAAAAATATGTAATTCCTTCCAAAACGTTTAAAGGCCCCTTTAAATTTTTATAATCAATTCTAGATCATTTGGGTGCGTTCTGGAATCTTTAATTTAATCCGAAATAGTTTGGGTTTCAGTTGAAGCTTTGAATTTTTGAATCAATGCAGAATGTCTTTTAAAATTTTCAATTCACTCCACAATATGTAGTCATTTCTGGAAGTTTTAATTAAATCTAGAATATTTAAAGTCGCTGCTAGAATTTTAATTTAATTTTAAATATATTTAGAGTCCGTTCTGGAAATTTTGGTTTCTGTAGAACGTTTAGTATTGACTTTGTAATTTTTAATTCTATTTATGTTTTAGATTAATTTATGGAATTTTTAATCCGATCAAAACGGTCTGTATTTTTTCAAATCATCCAATACTTTTAGGGTCCAATTTGAAGATTTATATTCAATCTAGCCTAGTTAGATAATTTTCTCAAACGTTTAATTCTATTCAGAACGTTTAGGGTTCCTTTAAGAATATGTAATTGCATCCAAAACGTTTAAAGACCCCCTTAAATTTTATTAATAAATTCTAAAATATTTGGGAATGTTCAGTTTAATCCGAAATAGTTTGGGTTTCGGTTAAAGCTTTGAATTTTTAAATTAATACAGAATGTCTAAGAAGGACCCTTAGACATTCTGTATTAATTTAAAAATTCAAAGCTTTAACCGAAACCCAAACTATTTCGGATTAAACTGAACATTCCAAAACGGACCCCAAATATTTTAGAATTGATTAATAAAATTTAAGGGGGTCTTTAAAGTTAAAGTTAAAATTTTTAATTCACTCCACAATATTTAGTCATTTCAAATTTGAAATCAATCAAGAATTGAAAATTTTTAATTCAGTCCAAAAAAGCCTTATATGAATTCGTTTGATTTATTACAAAATATTTATTCCGTTCTAAAAATTTTAATTCAACCCCGATCAATCAGTGTTGTATGTTTTAAAATTTTTAATACAATCCAGCATTTTTAAGGCCCCTTCTAAAATTTTTAATTTAATTCAAAATGTTTAAAGGGTCTCAACATTTAGGGTACGTTCTAAAATTTTCAATTCAGTTCAGAATGTTTAAGGAGCCTTCATGAGCTTTTAGTTCAATCCCGAATGTTCAAGGTTTATTCTTGAATGTTTCGAGTCTCTTCTCTAATTTTTAATTAATTTACATGATTTTTTCTGTAATTTTTAATTGAAATCTGTAGCGTTTCTTCCTGGATTTTAAGCGATTTAGGATGCCTTCTAAAATTAAGTGTCAAATATTTGTTTCTTTAATTCCATCCAGAACAGTTCGAGCGTTTTTTGAATTTTTGTTTCAATCCAAACTGTTTGGAGACCCTTCTGAGATTTTTAACTCAATCCAGAATTTTAAGGCTCCCGGTGGAGGTTTTTTGCCGCTACTTTCATCTCGTGTCATCCAAAAAGCAACTTTTCGAACAATACAACCCAGAAGTAAAAAGCGCAGCAAAGGCGACACCAAACAACAATAAAAGCTGCAGTAATGGAGTCTGGTCTTTGATTATAATTGTGGTGAACGACCTTAGCGCAATGACAGGCCGATGACACCAAACTGGCGTTAGCTGACCAGCAGCAGCGACTGGAAATACTAGAATCACTTGCTAATAGCTTAAATAAAACAAACACTGGTGTCATAGAAAGTCATAGACTAGCGACTGCACCTTCGCAGGAATGCAATAATGGAAGGTTGCATTTTCAAGAAAAAACATAATGGTAAGAGTCACGTGTCCAATTCTTTTAGTTCTGCAGGGCGAAGAAGTCGTAAGATCTCGTTTTAATTGGTTGCTATAAGCAAAACGACGGAACAAATTACAGAAATTTATGTTGTTATATTTATGGCGTGTTATTAAGCGTTTGAATTCTTCGACAATCGTTTAAGTATTTTATTTGTTAATTTTTATCAGAATAAACGCAGGGTTGCGAAGCTATAATAACTACCATAAAACGTTTGAATTTTAGTTGTTAGAAGCTTTAAAACATTTTAAAGTCGTTAACAAGCAATTTAATGGCTCTTAAACTTCCTCGATACAACAATTATAACACTTAAGTGGTGTAAAACAACATGCAATACTAAAAATTTGCAAATTTTATTTTTGAAACAAACGTTATCAAGAAAATGTATTTAAATTCGGGTTTCGGATCGTAAACACAATGTTTTGGTGCGATGATGTTTTGTTGTGTTCCAAATTTTATTAAAATCGGTTCAGTAGTTCCTGAGGTAACAACCGTTACACACATATACACAAACATACGTAGACAGTGGCAGTATCAAAATTTATTTAAAAAAGGCGAGCGGCTGTAATTCACAAAAGCGTATTAGACAATTTTAAGGTTATGATAAAAAATCATAAAGTATCAAATTTTATGTTGTAAATAATGAATCACGGCGACAAACATCGAATCAAGCAGAATCAAAAGCTTACAGAAAGTTGACGAAACAATTACTACTACCCCTACTCTTATCACCCTCACCGGTTATGACGATGAAGCTTTCGACGTGTGAATGAGAAACCCAAGATAATTTACGTGTTCTTTGGTGAGCTAGAAGCGCTAAATATTTAATAAACATAAACATTGTCACTGCATTCTCAACTCAGGTTTCAAATATGTGTTGGCAGTTAGCTGTTTAGAACAACTCTTACACCTAGGTATGTGTAAGTTACAAAACAAACAGCAAAATGTAATGAATTTTTATTTCTGTCGTTCTATAATCTGGGAATACAGCTATCTTTCTGCCCCGTTAAATTTTTAATATCTAGAAATAATTTTTAATAGTTTTTTTTCATAAGTGGGAGCTACAGCTTCCTCATATTCGCGCCTGCATGGTGACAGACAAGTAGGGTACAGTTCTGGTCCCACCCTCACCACTGTCCTTGGTCTCAAACCCACATTTCTAAGACCACACCTTCAAGGTCACTTCCTCAAGTTCACTCCTTTAACGTCACTCTTCCAGGTCGTTTTCAAGATCAAAGCCATTATTCAAGGGCATCATTTCTTCAAATTTATTTTTGCTAAGACGTATATTGGAGATTAGATACGCGATACTGAAAGAAAATTTGATTTCTACTACGGCGGTGCGGCATGAGTCTTAATATTAATATAAACACGTTTTTAGTAGTTAAAGAAATTGACTTTTGAAGGTGAATATATTTCTATATTAGAAAAATATTGTGACAGAAAATCTTTTATGGTAAAGTGATGAGCTGATGACCTTGAAAGAGTAGTCCCAAACACTGCTTTAAGAAGTGACCTTGAAAGAGTAGCCTTAAGGGAGTGCACTTGGAAAAGTGATTTTCAAGAGGTGTCCTTGAAGTCAAAGTCAGATGTGGAGTGGGCCCAAAACTGTCCGTCGGTACCTCACCTAACTCAGGCATTTCTTAAACCAATTAAAAAGAGAATTAAAAAAATAATAAAGTAATTATATAAAGTACAAATAGTTTACGTTTTTTTTGATACTTAAAAAAGCAAAATAATACGATATAATAATTAAAGCACGCGATAGGAAGTAAAAGAGTGTCGCAGAAGGTTGGACTAATAGAGGTACAAACAAAGAAAAAAAAATCAGGAAAAAGAAAAAGCAGAAGAAAAAAAGAAAAGGAAAAACCTTGAATAAGTGGCCTTTCATAATAACCTTGAAATAGTGAACTTGAGGAAGTAGACTTAAAGATGTGGCCTTAGATGAGTGGCCTTAAAGGCAAGGCCTTGAAGTCAAGGTCAGGGGTGGAAGGTAAGCCCAGAACTGTCTATCTCACCCTCAAAACCAACTGTTATTGCTTGAAGGTCCAAACTAGGGCTGGGGATATTTATCGATATATCGATAATATCGGTATTTTCGACATTATCGATATAATTTCATTATCGATATAATTTCATTATCGATATTCGATATTAAATTTTCAAATTCGCCCAGCCCTAAACACAACACATCTTTTGCTTTTATTACATCTAAACAACTTCTAACATTTTCAAATAATCGTAAAACATTTACTGCTGATCAAAAGAGGTCAGGGTAAAATAGTCGATTCTATTGGCAGTAAACGAATCCAAAAATTTCAAAGAATCTCAGCAATGATTGCACCAACAACAAACACATTAGTTCACTTTTTAAATCTACACGAATTAATCGGAACTGTATTATTTAAAGTTAGAAAACACCTCGATATTAAGCAAACACGCGTAACTTTATAACATTCATTAATGAGAAATCGGAACTTTACGCTCATTTTAATTGGTCCCGAAAATAGTCGAATGCAGTAATTGAATGCACACCTGTTACCATATTTCGCTTTTTCAATTGTCGTAAACAACTCTTATCAGGTGCTATTAGAGATTGGACATCAAATAATTGTTGAGTAGAGATGGGCTCGTAGAAAATTGTATTTAATACAGAAGGTACTAATAATTTAAAACAGCGGATCTAACACGTACTAATTGCAACAAAAGTAACAATTATTATGGTGGTGTCTTCGATATTATCGATATAATTTCATTATCGATAATCGATACTAAATTTTCAATATCGCCCAGCCCTAGTCCAAAGCATTTTTTCCGTCAAAATTACAGAATCACAAATTTACTTCACTATCACAGTACATTCCCATACAGAATAAAAGAATAAATAGTAGTAGTAGATAGTGCATAGAGTTACAAAGTTGATGAAGAAGGTAGAGCAATGAGGATAGAAATACAGCTAATAAAACGAGAATTAAAAAGAAAAACCAAGGTAATTATGAAAAGTATAAACGATTAACTTGTTTTCTGATAATTGCAAAACGCAAAATTTAACGATATAACTGAAGCACGTGAATATATAAAAATGAGAGCCAAAGGGAAGAATTGATAGAGTAGCAGAAAAAAAGTAGGAAAAGGAAAAGTAGAGGAAAGAAGAACCAGAAAAAAATAGTCTCGATAAATTGACCTTAAATGTACCTTGCAAGTGTGACTTTGAAGACGTAGTCTCTACGAAGTGGCCTTGAAGAAATGGCATTGAAAGTGTACCCTGAAATCAAGGCCACGGGTAGGGAGTCAACCCCGAGCTGTGCATCTTACCCTACTCAGACATTATTAAAAATCACTTTACTGGGTTTCTTGAGATCAAAAACACGTATTTCCGTCAAAATATCTTTCCACCATCACAATACAATCCTAAATTAGTAGAAAAAGTAGAATATAGTAGAAAGTAATAAATCATCTTTGAAGAAGTTGTTAGGATAGGAAATATAAAACAAAATATTAGGATATAAATAAAGCGCTCGAGAAAAACAAAAATATATACCCAAAATGAAGGTTTCATAAAAAAGCAGTAAAAAAAAAAGAAAAACAAGAGAAAAAGACTAGCAAAACAACGAAGAAACAGAAAAGAAAAGAAAATGCGAAAGCCTGGACATTCCCATACTTTAGAAATTGTCTTACTATATTTCAAAAGTATGTTTGTATGAACATTTTGCGTGAGAACAGTGACTTAGGCTAGTGAGATCGCACTAGTGCTGCCACTGTACCGGCTCCGCTAGCAAGAGCGTACGCCAGTAATCTACATGTCTTACCGTATTTAAAAACGGAATATTTCTGTTTTTTATGAGAAATACTTGATTCTTTGATTGTTTGAAAAACAATTCATTAATATTAAAAAAAACTAAAAACAGCAAAACAAATTTGTCAAGCACAATTCAATTGGGCAGGAGGATAATAACTCCCCTAAATATGGCTGCATCTAAAAAAATTAAGTTGTAAATCTTATTTTACTATCAGTCGTGAGCAATTTAGCTTAAACAGAACTGTTTTACCATCCCCGTTTATTAAATAAAAAAACATTACTTTGTCAATGACAGAGAAATGAACGAACTGAGACGCGAACCAAATTTTAATATATCCCTACCTCTATGACTCCACAAAATTTAAAAAAACAGCGCGTTGTAAGTTTTCGAGCAGAAATGATAGAAGAAATTAAAGAAATTTTGAAAAATTATTTACTTCACAATTTTCATTTGTACAAAGCTTCTCTTACATAATTTCATTGTGTTCCCCTAGAGCTTTTGTAACACCATTTTGATCCCTATCTGTGAACTCGTTTTTAAATAATTATGCGGTAAATTCATAATTTTCAAGCTAGAAAGCTCGAAAAAAAAACATTTTACTTGCCGTAAGATCTTCTATCATAATTCGCTTTTAGACTACCAAACAAACATTTTTAACTTCCGTTTCTGGTTTTGGAAAAGCTTATTTCCTGGATAATTTTTGATATGCTGCCAAGTTCCACAGCTCATCAAAATTAGACCATCGATTCGGTAGTTTATACGTCAAAACCTCAAAAATAAGTAGGGAAAATCGAACAAAAAATACTTCTTTTTGTAAGTGCAATAATAATTGAGACATAAGTTGAAATTTTTTTAAATCATTTAAATATTTAAAATGGTATTAACCAATGAGGACATTCATGTGAAGACGTATCTGAAGTAAATTTAAGACACGAATTGCCCACCAGAAATGAATGTCTAAAATTATAATTTTTTTCGCCTTTCGCCAAATAAAACACAACCTCGCAAGCATCAGCCGTCCGTAAGTAATCCAAGTAGTAGAATACGCAGCCATTAATGAATCTACGGGCTTTGCCAATCTAATTAATATAAAATCAATAATAGGTATACAAATATAAATGCAACCACAGACGCAGCATTTCAATTAAACATGATAACATTGTTTGCTTTCAGCAACGTTTTGACATTTTCAATTAAATGCTAAAACTATTCCTGAAAATTGACGTAAATATGCAAACAATCGAAGCAACCATCTTGACTATTCTTACAAAAAGTTTTAAGTGAAACATGAATTCTTAAGCTGACAACAATTTATTGTTTAAGGAAATTGAAATTTTGAGAAGTGTTAGACAGCAATATTTTATAATAATATAATTTAATAAATATTATATAAATACTTTTGCTTCCAAATTTGAATAAAAATAATGGCCAATTTAATTTGCTATTTTTTAAAGCCGTTTGCAATTGCAGTCTATAAAAAAGTCATGCAAGTAATAATCGTGCATTTTATAGTCTGTTGCCCGTGGTCAAACGTCTGGCGAAGAGAATTTACAATTCAGAAGCTGCCATTATGGTCTTATTTTCTATGATTTATGAACGTGTTCATTAAACAGAGGAAATCAGGTGGCCTAAAGGAGACAGCGTAAGGTTGCACATCCCTTATATGAGGTTCGAGGTCGACTTCGCCACTTCCCATTGCCGTGTCATAGTTGAAGCAGAAATGGATCCCGTCGCTTATCTTCATCAGGACCTCTTAACCATAGCCCGAGGAACCGATACACTTATAAAGATTCTATCAGCCGTGATTTAGTGCTAACTATTATTTAAATAACTCGTTGTAATCACACAATTTACTACCTACGACGTGTTGACACCTCTTTGCTTTTTTAAATTGGTTCCTATGTTACTTTCAACGGGCCATTAATAAATAATTTAGGGCGCTCGTTAAAGCTTATAGGTATCTAATGAAATTTTACAACAAAAGGTTCAATTCTCTTGCACGTGCGATAATTGAAGATAAAAAGAACGCGTGGTTTAGATTTAATTATGGAAGGTATTGTGTGCGGCTCTCGCACCATATATCAAAACGCAATTAACTCTTTACGATTGCTATTAGTTCCGAACAATAGAAAAAGCTGGTTAAAAATTAATCTTCGCTATTACAAATGGCATTTGAGATCAACACAAACTGTAAACCCTAATGGGAGGGCTCTATCTTAATCTTAACTGGATGGGAAACGGAACATTTGTTTAATTGCCGCTAATGAATTCCTAATCGTCCGGCTAAGAAAACTAGTGCGTGTTTTAGTCATTTCGTCCTCGAGACCCGGACTATAATTATTATTGTTAATATTCCGCCGAAAACACTTTGTCATTGCCATGTAATTTACGAACAGAAATTTGAATATATGAATAAGAAAAAAAAATCGGGACGGTTTAGTTGATTGGATTAGTTAGGAATGTGCATGGCCGGGAAGGCTAAGGAAAATCGGAAGAGGAACAGACGAAACAGCAGCGGTTGGCATTAGAAACCGGGATCGACTTCAAAACGGCTCGTTCCTTGCCTACACCATACAATTGATTCATTAGATTTTATCTGTCTTGCGGGGCCCCCAAATACTATCGAACGGAGAAGGGTTAGACAAGTTGATTTTCTGCCGTGCTACGTGTTATGTTTAAGATATTGGAAATGATTTTTGGGTCAAAATTGGGCCGTGGATTTATTACCACACAAAGGAAAATCTCGAGAAAATAGGTCTTCGAAAAGAAGATTAAATTCAACTAATCAAATATTTATCAATAAAGAATACAAAATAAAAATATTAAAGTTGTAATCTTTGGATCAATATAACAATACAACCTTCAATAATTATTCAAATTTAATGCCTGTATTAAATTCCTAAAGTTGGATTCAATCTTCTTTTTAAACAAATTGTAAATTCCCCCTAGTTAATATCAAATTCAAATGGTAGAAATTAATAAGCGTCTTAAGCAAATTACAAAAATGTCAAAATATTTATTACCTAATACAGTGATGTAAGGAAGAGCATGGTGTTGCAACTCCTACCATTTGTCTATATAAAAAACTCATCCTAAAAGTTTGACAATCTCGGGACTCTTTATAAGATTTGCGCATAGATGGCGCTCTAAACTTCAAATTTAAAGTATATTTCAAATTTGGCGCGGTTTGATAATTATTTCACTACTTGACCATTTTTGACACCTATCCTGTATACAACACTTATTTACTAAGGTTAGGGTAATAAGTTACTTTCGTTTTTACTTCTATTAATGAAATATGCAAGTAAGTGAAACATTCATTCTGCATTTTTAGGTAATGTTTATAGTTCATTGTAGTTATTTTTGTGATGAGTTTTAGTTGGAAAAAAACCATAATGATACTAAAATCCAAATAATACTAACAACCAACAACATTGGATAAACAAGTCTCCACAATAAGCTGGTTTTATAGTGCAAAAGCAAACTGTATTCATAACAGAAGTAGTCAGTAGAATAATAGAACTCGTTACTTACTACTACAAAATGTTAGCGTTCTTCCAGTCACTGCATAGACTTAAGTTGGTACAAAGCATAATTTTAATACAAACCATTTATTTACTGATTATATAATTAGCAATTATAGGCAAGCAATATCGGTAAATTCACTTTGGGAACAGCAAAAATTGATAAATCTTTGTCGCCTTTTGATAAGCCGCGCAAGCAACAGTATTTTAGCATTTTTGCCTAGAATATTACCGTAGTAATAAATAAATAAAAACACTTCTTACTTTTCAAATTTATTCTAAAATAAAATTGACATTTACAGTTGCGCCATCTGTTGATAAAATTTACAAGGAGCCGTGAGATTGTCAAAGTTTGGAGATGAAAACAATTGAATCATTACATTACTGCTAATAGCATACTTGTCTTTAACACGTTATATTTGACCCTCCTTGTCTTTGTTGTGTAAATTATTTTTCGAAAGTAATTATTGACAAATTATTTAAGGATTTAGTAACAAAAATTTAAATTGAGTTTGTCTGTCTTAATTTACCTCATCGTTTGGCAATTACAAGAAATTAAAAAAAAATGATCTACTAATAAAATTCATCAAAATTAAAGAAAACTAAAAATAAGAAGACAAATTCGTCCGTTAAAACTTGGGTTGGGAGGGAGAAAATCAACCCCGCTTATTTTTGCGAAACCTATAACACTTAAGTTGTAAACTCTATGCTACTATTACTCGTAAGCAATGCAGCTTTAATAACAATTTTTATTGTTCCCCGTTTATTAAATAAGTGGCATATATTTTAGATTTAAAAAATTCATAGAAGGCGTCACATAAAACTTAGCGAACTAGGACACGAACCAAATTGTAGCTCCTTTCTAGCTCTATTAGACTACAAAATTTAAAATAATCAGTTTTCGAGCAAGATTTTTATAAAATAATTATTTTAGATAGTGGCATTGTGTCTCCCTACGATTATTATTATAGTACGACATTTTATCTGTATCTGCCATTTTGAAGTAACAACACGTTCAAGTCACAATTTTCACAAATATGTAGCAGCCGCCATGTTAAAACTAGTACCTACGTTCCTAAAGAAAAGCATTCGCTTTGTCCTAGAGGTCTTCTATCAAATACCGTTATTCAATTTTAAAAATTCCGTTTCTGCAAAAATGTTCAGCATGACTAACTTTCGCTTTTGGTTTCGGGTTTTTAGAAACTTAATTTGTCCGCAGAATTTTTGAACTATGTCAACATTCCGAAGCTCTTTAAAATCAGACTATCCATTCGGAGGTTATGAGTCGTCACACACATACCCACCCACAGAAATCCATTTCTTAATACCACAATTTTAAGTTCCTAGAGATCCAAAACAAGTATTTCCGTCAAAATTTCGAATTCAAAATTTTTCATAAAATCAATATTAAAAGTATAGGAAAGAAAAAAAAACGCAGGGCTTGGGATTCAGCTAGTTCTTCGTAAATGAGAACTGGTAAACGAAGCAATTTGTTTTGTGTTTCCTTTAATAAACAAACGATTTTTTTTAATATAAACATGCTCATGTTTTTGAATTTCATTAGAATAAATTAAGGATAAATTACTGTTTATTTGATTCGACCTGTCAGAATCAAAACAAGCCATAAATAATCAAATATACCAACAGTTGTGACTTCACTATAAACATTCGCTGAAAACAATCAATAAACTGAGTATGGATGTAAGAGCCCGTCATCGTGTTACGGTGACATATTTTGTCGAGATGAAAGAGTTTGGCGTTGTGTTATGGTAAGACAGGTAGGAATTTCATATTAAACTAGCAGACCCCGTGGACTACGCCCCACGATGTTTTTGTTTCTGTTTTTAATAATATATTAGCTAATTAAAAAGGTAAAGTAGCGAACCGCACATCATTCTATTTTTATGAATTATATTGCGATTGCTGTTATTCTTTATATATTAAATCCGGATCCCATTGACCTGCCTTAACTTGAGACGAATACGGCTGCAGCTAATATTATGCAACCCAAGCGGCGCGCGATGGGTTTTATTTTTTTAGGTTACCAGAAACTAAGCAAATCGTCCTGGAGTTTCCATTACTTTAGACGTTGTTACTTATTATATATTCAAAGGTATTTTAATAGTAGCGTTTCACGCTCCAACATTGACAGCAATAACATCGCAACATTCTTACTACTTGTACTAAGAACATAGCTGCATAGTAGTCATATTATCAGAACATACTGCATAATACCGAAGCTTACACATAAAAATAATAGTATAGTATAATATAATAGTATAAATTTCTGGACGATTTAAATTTTTTTTACTCCCGCTCCCAGTTCAGTTTTTTAAATACTTATTTGTTTCGTAAATTTTTTAAACTACCTTCGCATTCAGCTCAGCGAAATCTAACTATCCATTTTGGGGTTATAGGGCGTCAAACACACCCACTCACATACATACATTTTTCAAAGCATTTTTTTGGTTCCTGGAAGTCCAACACATGTATTTCCGTCAAAATTTTGAATTCGAAATTGTAAATGAAATTACTAATAAAAGTATAGGAAAGTAAAAAAGTGTAGGTTGTAGGATTCAGCTAGTTCATCGCAAATGCCTGTAGACGCAGCAGTGTAATAATTTGTTATAGTTAAAAGTTCTTATCCTATTTTAAAACATGAGCGTAAATCGTCAATCTACGTTAAACCAAATCATTTATTTCATCTCATAGCAATAGCAGCAAGGTAAACTTATTATAAAATAAATAAAATCGCTTGTAATGTATATTCATAATGCAGTTGCATTAAGAGCGGTGATACTTTTATTTCTTACCTCTAATAAACAAACAAAAATAATTCAATTTAAACATGAAGAATTATTTTATTTTTATTAGAATAAATTAAAGACGTTATTTGTTCCGACGTCGATCTATTTGAAATCTTCAATCTAAACAACTAAATATCATTTCTGTCTTGTTTGGAGGCAAATTTTATTACAACTAAGAGTTCGTCATTAATAAACCATAAATAACCAAATTATGGCAACCGCGGCGACAGCAATTTTAAATAGTTGCCGAAAACAATTAATAAACTGATTGGAGTTGCAACAGGCCGATGTCGTATTATAACGATAAATTTTCTCGCGAAATCAGATCTGGTCGTGTTGGTATGGTGAGACAGTTAGGGATTTAGTATAAATAGATTAAGTAATTAATGTACAATAGATTACATGCCTATCTATTCTTTTTTTTTAAATTTTTGTTAAAGACATTCTAAACCCTTTGCGCTTAATCACGAATTTCAGTACCTGAATGATTACGCCAATTAATTATTTATATTAATTAGCTATGCAAATGTAACGTTGACGATCGTTTCATTATATTTGCTAAATTTTTTGTTTAATCAGTGCTTACTCCTCATTAATATTATAAAAATTGTGCTTACACCGAATTATAAACAAATATTCAGGGATTTTAAACAGTAAAAGCTTCCACTAATTGATTATTCTATTTGCGTTGTTTGACATCTTTGTCAATTTTATGTGATAATTAAATTAAAATTTAAAAATTAAATTATTTTTTCAATTAAGTAGAAACTACGGCCCCTTCCGCTAATTTGGCTCTCTCCTTTTTGTAAACTGGCTCCTAATTAGTTGTAAATAGAAAATAAGCTGTGATAATTAAGTTTGCCGTACAAAAATATAAAACTGATGTCTCTACTAATTTTACTTTTCCCTTAGTTTTAATTAATTCGATATTTTTATTAATTACGTCAAATACTGTGTCTCTATCAAGCTTTAGAAAATCCTCAAGAGTGATAATATTTTGTAATTGATTCTACAATTAAAAATACGAGTAAGTATCAAATTAGCGCCTCCACTAATTGCGTTTTCTCTTGTGTAATTAATTCCTTTCTGTATTTTAACTCCAGATCCCTTCCACTTTTTTCAACTTTTGCGACGACAGGTTCCCGTTACTAGAAACCACGCGCCCATTATATAAAGCAGTTATTCATATGTACTGCTGTCTATAGGACCAGCGCAGTTTTCGATGCAAATAAGAAACAAATTGGGGCAACGAAAATCTTCAAGATTTTAAAATTTAATATATTCGTGTGATGGCCATTAACTATCCAATATTATCCCGCTACAGGACAAGTTATGGACAACATACAGATGTACAAAGTACTTGCAATCAGACATCTAGAGTATGCCCAGTGGACGTCAATTGCATTGCTTTTGGACGTCCGGTGGACATCCAAAATGTTTGATTGGAATATCCACGAGGTATGAATATTCGTGCTGTGTGCAATAAAACGCTAATATTTAATAATAGTAACAAAATGTGAAGGCACAGTTAATTATGGATATACCATAAACTGTTTATTTGTCAGATCAAAGTGTAATTGGCAATGTAAAACTCTAATTAGCTTTGAAGTAAAAGTATATTAGTCAAACACCGAGGCTTTATAATGAACGCCGTCATTTTTGTTATTCTTGCAATCAAACTTGTCTATTGATACCTTAGCTGGAGCTCGATTAGGATGATGTCATATAAACACGCCGTCGATAATCACATACGGGTGACAAAATAAATCGCTAACATAGGTAACTTATTATAAAACAACTTAAAGAAGTTAAGAAAATAACGTGGAGCGTAGTGCACGGATTCGGCTAGTCCTTATTAACTACTTCATGAAGCTTTAGAACCCCCCAAGCCTTTGTATATTGTAATCATTTTCTTAATTAATTCTACACACTAGCCATTTCTACAATTGGGCCTTTTCTCTTGTTTTAATTAATGTCTTTGCCTAATTAATTGGATCATATACTGTGTCTGCATCAAGCTTTAGAAACCCCTCAAGCGTGGTTAGATTGTGAACATTTTCTTAATTATTTTCTACATTTAAGTAAGTACGAAACTAGCACCTCCACCAATTGTGTTTTCTCTTATTTGCTATGAATTCCTAATGTTTGTTAATTACATAAAACATTAATCTGTATCAAGCTTTAGAAAGCTCCCAAACTTGGTTATATTAAGATATTTTTTTAATTATTTCTGCAGTCATGTACCTTTTAAACCTTGCACCCCGCCCCTATTGTTTATATTGTCCCGTTGTTTTAATTAACTCCTACTTTCTGTTAATTACGTCAAACATGTTCGCACTAAGCTTTGAAAACCCTTTTACTACGTCACAAACTGTATCTGCATCAAGCTTTAGAAAGTACTTGAGACTAGTTACATTAAATTTTGAACATTTCTTACATAATTTCTAAATTAGTCATGTCAGAATCAAACTGGCGCCTCCACCAATTTATCTAATTCAAAATATTCCACTATTTAATTTTAAATTTGCAGCTTCTTAAAGGCAAAATATTAATTTTTTCGCGTTGCTTATTAAATTAAATAAAACTTAACTTTAACTTTTAACGTGGGCAAAGCCCTTCGTCCGGATTTTAAATAATAAAAAAATTTAGTAACTTTTGGTTTTTCTATTTTCAAAAGTATTTATGTACAACGTTGTAGCCCCTACAGGAGTTGCTGTGGTAAACTGCACGCATGTTAATTACTCCGCAAAAGTGAAACGCAACACGGCATTAAAAAGCGTGTTCCCAATTTTTCAGCATCATTTTATGGAAAATTCTCAAAATTTTGGTATTGTATCAGAGATTCCGGTTTCACATGTAGAAAATTTATTTGAATTTTTGATTTAACTCCCCCTCTATTCCGAAGCTCGTCGAAATCGGCCTATCCATCCGTTTGGAAGATATGAGGCGCCTTTTTTAAAAACTACTTTTTGAATAATGAAGGTGTAGGAAAGTGAAAATCGTTCATTCATTTTTTTAATGTAACCCTTTGAACCTTCATTAATTAATTTCAAATTTTAAGCTTCCATCTAAATCAAATATTTCACGATTTTTCGTCAAAAAAGGTCATCGATTAATTAACCTCAAATGATGTAGTTTACACAAATATAAAATCAGCTCATCCATCACTTTTTAAAAGGCCCTAATTTCGTTTTTAACACAATCCAATTTCATGCTGACTTTGACTTTTAAATGCAAATTTGGCGCCTACAAATTCCTAATCTTTTTTTGTCAGTTTTTCTGAGTAACAGTTAGAAATCAAATTTAAATTTTGCTGAGTTCACATATACATAAATTTAATACTTTTTCCAAACACTGTAAATAAGTTTTGGTTTTTAGAACAAATTGCTGATTATTTTAAAACATTATTAATAAAATAAATACGCTTGTTTGATATAAAAAATGCATGGCAACCTTTACACTGTTCAAAATGGGTATTTACGAGCTTGTAAACGAGTTTGTAAAAGCAAATTAAATTAAGGTTCAGTTGATACCCTAATTTCTTTTATTAAGAAGTGTTCTTAATCGTCTGAAAACACAAAAACCATGAATTAATCCTTATAAAGGAGCAGGA
This sequence comes from Ctenicera cuprea, assembly GCA_958336395.1. Lineage (NCBI taxonomy): Eukaryota > Metazoa > Arthropoda > Insecta > Coleoptera > Elateridae > Ctenicera > Ctenicera cuprea. The sequence continues at coordinate 10,753,160 of OY284495.1, read as the reverse complement.
AAATTGCCAACTAATAAAGTGCTTAAAATCGGTCTGGAAGCTCTCGAGAAATAAGTGAACTGTTATGCTGCCAATTCTGCAAGAGGACCGTGCAGCCTCTCTGTGGCTGATTTTCAATGTTCGCGGGACTACAAAAGGGAAATGTTCCAATTTAATTAAGCAAGTTAGTTCTCCTCCACCGTTAAGAATTTCAAAGAGTCAAGTTTGTAGCTTAACTTTATAAACGGTTACGTTTTACAAACTTGATTAAAACAACAGTGGGCTTTGTTTCGTTCGATTAGTTTTACCCCATCCCTCTTAAATAATTGTGTCTAACAAATTGGCGGACTAATTCGATTTCCTCGATTATTCTTGTCGACTAATTAACGCTTTTGTTCCATAATTCCATCTTGGAAATTAACAAAAAAAAATAATCCGAAAGGTCTTGCTCGCGCATAAATTTTTTATTCATTAACAACTTCTTTCCGCGTATTGCTAGTAAGGGTGGGGGCAACAGACGGACAATTTCCGGGCACAAATCCCCCAGAAAAGTAATGCCAACCTAACGGCTCGTACACTGGACAATTCCTTCCCAAGAACAGTCACAGAATCAGACATAAAATCAATCGAGATAATCTTTGATTCCTTTAATGGTTTCTGGGGTTTAACTTGTTTTATGGGACGGATTATTTCCGGTTGTGCATGGCTGACATTGTTGCAGTTCTATCTGCTTGAAGTATTCGCAATATAGCGCCGCCGTTGACCGGAATGGCCGCATTAAAATCATATATACGGGCCAATAATAAAATTGAACAACGATCGCGAATTTGTACCGAAATGGAGTATATTTTTTTGATGTTGCGCTTCCCTTTTACAATCGATCCCTTTACATTCACGAATAGCTAAGTAATTGAAATGAATGTTACCAAACACTGAGTGAACTCATCAATCTTTTTGTGAAAGGTTTTGAAATGTACTAAAAATGTCAATAGATGAAAAATTAATCTGTTTTTGTGCGCTTTATTCCACATTCATTGAAGGGAAAATCCGGTCTAAGTCGTACAATCTATACATCTACCTACTGCGGTCGCTGAAATTTGTTTGTTTCTTATTCCTTTTTCCAAAGTGCGTTTCTTGATTAATTTCCTCTCGTTTTTGTTCGACAGGAAGAAAAATACGAGAAATTCGTGTGCGCACGTAATTTGAATACGCATTTAGATAAGAATTATAGAACCTGCTTTTGTACGGTTATGGGTATAAATTATTGTCACCAAACGATTAATCTAACACTATTCACAAGCTTCAGGAAATTTTTGACAATTCAAAATACACAAATATGGAAATTATCGTTAATAAAAATTTCAGATTCATAAAGCAATGAATCAATAAGCAAACGAAGCTCATGCCATAGCTATAGGCGCAAAATAATTATATAAAAATCTAACACCACCTCATTGTTTAAAAAATAAAAATATTTCAAAAATTGTATGTCTACTTTCAGTCGTTTTTTGAAATTCCAAATAATTGTGTCGTGTCACGGTTTAATGTTAAAGACGAGGATAATTGGGCTGTTGCCAATGGGAAAATTTTTTCTTTGTCGTAATAAGACATTATTGAATGTACGAATTGTTTGTTTACATTATTTTAAACAATTATCGTTGAGCTAAAAAGTCATAAGGCCTGAGCTCAGGTCGAAACTTAATTCGTTAAAAAATAGATGAACTAAGCTACGACATCAGCTCAAGCCTTAAGTCTTTTTTGCTCATACTCACGTATGATCAGTAGGAGGTGCCCACCTAAGCTTTGATGAATAGCAAAATTTAGCCCCCCCCCCCAATTAGTCGTTCCCCACTCTTCATTCTATCACATAACAACTAAGAACCGCCCCCTCTTGCCGTGTTGCCAATACGCGATAGATTTCCTATATTGAGTGAAATTGTCACCGAGAAGGTAAAGTATGGGAAAACAGAAAAAAAACATACATTGTAAGAATTGTAGTAATTAGTAATTTTAATAATTAAAAATCAAACAACACAAGAAATTTTATAAAAACAGTTTGCGTCCAGTTTAAGACGTTTCCAAAATTCCACAATTTGCTACCATCCGCTTGTGTATTGTCTCTGTCGCGGTTTAAAGTTGCAGACCAAAATCGTTAGATTGTTGGAAAGGAAAAATCTTATCTTTTACGCAAGACAAATTTTATTGATAATGTTATTTAACAATTATTACCTATGACCTATGACCAGTACGAACATTGACATAAACCTTGATAAGTAGCGAAATCTATGCCCTCACTACTACTCATTCCGCCACTTTAGTTTGAATCGTGTAATGATTAAGCCACACCCACACCTTGCGCTAGACCAGTGCAGTGTTGCCAATGCGTCATTGATTTCTCATAATGAAGGAAATTCTGACTTAGAAGGTGAAATGTAAGACAAATCTAAAAACCTAAAAAAGTATTTTGCATGTAAGCAGCCTTTACGTCCCACTGAAGGTCTCCGGCACTCTTCTCTGCCACGTTCTCTCTTTTGCGCTAAGGTGATATACGAAGGACCTACAGTTTAACGTCAAATCCGAAAGACTACATACCAGAGATGGTTTCAGGCATTAAGACCCTATGGCCGCCTAACACAAGATTGAAGAATATGAGTGGCGGGTTGCGGCATACATGTTTAGTGCTGCATGGCTTCGGCGGAGACTCAAACACCAGACCTTTAGCGTTCAAGGCCAAACGCCCAACCTCTATGCTACCGACACTCCCCCCCCCCCTAAGCATTTTAGTAATTAATAATTGTATTAATTAAATCATAAAAAAATGAAACCTCTTAACAAACTATGCACCAATCATTTTATAGAAAAAATCTAATACGATTCTGTTGTTTTCAAAATAAAAATGCTTTTGAAGTTTTCTGTCTACTTTGATTTGATAATCAAAATTCTTAAATATAACATCATGACTTAAAAATATAGAAACTATTTAATTTGTTGCACATTACGCATTTTCTACTATTATTAATTAAACGCCAAAAAACTAATAATAATAAACCAAAAATGTAGAGATAAACAAAATAATTGTAAAAATAAGGAAACCTCTTAAATTTCATAATACCGCCGTGACCAATTCATAAAAAAATAATTATTTTTGTACAGGGTGGGGCATTTTCGATGCAAACGCGGGGTATTTCGGTATCCGTCAATGCCAGAACCAGTATTGAAACCATATTCTCTGAATATTTTTCGAGACAAATTCAATGGTTAGGGCAGAAATCAAATATCCCCCTTTTTTTCCATTCATTGGCCATATTTTCCATTTGAAAAATGTAGTTTTGGGTTTATGCCTAAAACAAGTAAATGTAGAAAATATTTTGTTGCGCTATCATAAGCTACACAAAAAAGCTCATCAAAAAGGTGTTAACAGTTTACCTCTATCTCCTAAAATAACGGAGCTACAGCAAACCCTTCAAAATTTCGAAATTTTCAAATATGACCAATAACTGGATAACAAAAGAAATTATTTAATTTTGTGCATTGGCTATAGAATTTGTCTCTGGTAAATGTACCGAGAACGAAATATCAGTTGTGTTCTGGCATTGATAGATACCGAGATACCCAGCAATTGCATCAAAAACATTTCTGATTTTCTTCTCGTATTAAGAAAAATCATTTAAAAAAATTGGGAGACTTTAGAATTATTCTTAGTACCACCCCGTTCTTTTCGTAATTTAAAATCCAATCATTTTATGTATTTCCTTATCAATGCTGTTATTGTAAAACATCAAAGCTAACAATATTTAAATTGGGTTTAGAATTTGAATAACAGCAGCAGCGCATTCTGCTAAGCTTTTGCGTAACAATAATAACTAGATATGGGGACCTACAGCTTTAGATATATTCCGAATTACTACTTTATAACAAACAATGCTAAAATTTTAAATATGTTCTGCTATAATTTTACTTGACATGAGATGTAAAGTGTCGCAAAATTATAGTACTGGTTATTACCATAGAATGTAGAACTCAAAATAATTTCACACGATTTAACGAATTGAAATAACTTAGACCTGCCGCTTACATCCGTACTTTACAAAAACTACAAAATAATAAGAAACTCCAACCCATCACCCTACACACAGCCAATCAGCGTTAAGGAAAGCGTGGTTGTTTACAACAGCAAATTTTGCTTCGTTAATTCGCAAACAGGCCGTATACCGTTCTCTCTTTACACACCGACCACTGTCTCTCTCTCAATGCTGTGTAAAGCAAATTATCAGTTTTAACGAATGTTTGAGAGAAGATTAAAACCTCGCCGCGCTGTTTGGTTTGTTGGCAGTGCTAGGCGGCGAAATAAACAACACATTTAAACAAACAAGACATTCATTCTTCAGGATCGTGCAGAACGGTACAAAGAAAAGAACATGGTAATGGTTTCAAAATAAATAAATATGAACAAAGCATGATATCTAAAATCAGCGATTATTTATTTATTTGTTTGCAAATTGAGGCGTTGCAGACAGGCATCCCTGCTTTAAAAACCGTTCCCACTACAAAGTCCTGACATGAGCAAGAGGGTAAAAGTTAATGGTATATAACCAATATCCCGGGATGGACAAATCACAACCGGAACCAGTGTAGACTCAAACCATTTTAAATCCTTTTTCCAACCCACGCCACGTTAGAGTTACCCAAGAAACTTCAGTTCACGCAACAAAATTGTCAGTACATTACATCTTGTTTAGTTTCCTAATTAGTTGCCCAATGAACAACAACTAAGTGTTTGCTATTAATCATAACATTGTTTATACGATTTGGTCGATAAATACAAATTTTCTACACCATAACATGACAGCTGAATTGCGGGGTCAATCATCCTTTAGTTCCGATTGCACGTAAAGAGAGATAAGGCCGTCCAAGTGGTCTAAAGCAATTTTAAAAGTAAATAGATGGCGCTAACGTTAAAAGATACTGAACGTATAAAAATTGCTAGTTCGTCGATTTCAGGATTGTTTTTTTTGTTATAACAGTAAAATATTTGATTTAAAATGAATACAGTATGAGTTCATTAATTTTGTAACCAGTAGAGTGAAATAACCATATATTAAAAGGTTTTAATGATATTTACTAAGCTACCGAGGGCTAAGTGTTTTTCAACACGTTACAACTGGTTTACAGATTGAGCATTACCTGCTGATCCAGGGCAAACCTTCTGGATTATTGTTCTTGTAATTAATTTGTTTAAATATGTAACATTTGATGAAAATAAAATCCGAAAGTGTAATTGGAGGAAGCACTAGTTTTATATTCACATGACTGTAGCGATAATTAGAAAATGATCAAAATATAATCAAGCTCAAGAATTTTCTAAAGCTTAATACAGACGCAGTGTTTGGTGTAATTAATAAAAAAGAGGAATTAATTAAAACAAGGGGGGAAACACAATTAGTGGAGACGCCAGCTTCATGCTTACATTATTGTAGAAATACTTGAAGCATGATCAAAGGGATGAAAGTTTTCTAAAGTTTGATACAGACACAATTTTTGACCTAATTAGTGTAAATTATTTAAAAACACAAGGAAATCACAATTGCTGAAGCCACCAGTATTATATTTACGTGGCAGAATCAATCGATGAAAGAAATTTATTATAAATTAATTTAAAAAAGCTCGAAATAATAAATTAATTTACAAAAATAATAATTTTGCAATTTTTCAACAAAATTTATAGAAACATTTATAAAAAATGTCAACGCCAAAATTAAGTTAATTAATTAGAAAAAACGATTGCTATTTGAAAACCTAAACGACGATCTAAAAAGCGCTTATCGTCAGCTTTACATTCATGTGAGTGTAATTAATTGATTAGCGGATGGTGTTGAAATTCGCGATTAAGTGCAAGAGTCTAAATTTTAACAAGATTAAAATTGAAACAAGGGCTTCTCTGGACCCTTTCTAATGTGTGCGCAACAGTCGTAACTAGATAGAGGGGACCTACAGCTTTAAATGCGTCCACATTTCGCTTTATAATACACATGGCAAATTTTCAAAATTTCTGCAACAGTTTTACGCACCAAAAGATTAAAAATGTTTTAAAAATTCTGGTATCGTTCTGTCAATTTTTTTTTAAAGCTATTTTTTAACTTCTTCTTGTTCTCTCGGTTTATTTACTCAAACTTTAATTGCTTCAGTAATTTTTCCGTTAATTTCCAGCCCATAATTTTACCGTCGCAACGCTGAAAATACTAAAACGATTACAAGACGTCTGCTTAGAGAATTTCCGTTGAATATCCTGTTAATGCGTAGTAAATTTTACGCGAAGGACTGGGTACAACGTGAAAAGAGCAAGAGTACAGGGCAATTAAAGGGCCGCGCGCTTTCAGCAGCAGCGGTGCGATATAAATTGGTGCGGATATTTTAAGATTTATCCGGTCACATTTCAGCAAAACTACGGTCATGGCCAATAATATGTAACTTTTTTATTGGCCAACTTTATGAGCCCTCCCTGCCTTACTCCTATAACAGAAACTTTCGCTCCTGAACATTAACATCAAGTGTAAAAAATTGGATCTTTATTGCTTGACCGAAATTGTTAATAGAAAATCGTATAAAATCCAAATAAAAAACATTCCTCTACACGATTTATTATTATTTGTTTATTAGGTTACAATCTCAACAAAATATGGTAAAAAAAAGGAAACATGCGCAAAAAAACCTGCTGTGTAAGTTTAATAATTAATTTTAGCCCTAGGGAGAAAAACGGAAAACTTTGGTACAAAAAAAATGATTTTTCCAGGTATTTCTCATTAAGTTAACATAAAATTTTAATACAGCAAATTCTAAAATCTCATACAAGTTTACATAACATATCATAAATATGGGGCGCCAAGTGTAAAGTGAAAATTTGCTGTGCATTTTACGGTATTTAAGGCAATTTGTCCCAATATTTATTATATATACACACATTTAGCTAAATGCTTTTTATTTTAATAAATCATTCTAGATTTAAATAAATTCTTAATCATTTGGTTTAAATATTCCAATATTTAATAAAGCATTAGAGATTTAAATAAATCCTAAAACATTTATATTCAAATATTTAGTAAACCTTTATGTACACAAAAAGTGAAAGGGAAACACTGGAAATGCTCATCCAAGCACACTTTCCAGGATCAATAGTGACTGACCAAGCTGTCACCACATCGCAGCCACTACCTAGCAACTTCCTAAGAAAACCCACAAGGGACGATTGGAAGGTAACTAGGGAAGTGATCAACTACAACAAGGTACAATGGGCTGTAAAATCCTTCCTACCTTACAAATCGCCCGGACCAGACAGAATATTTCCAGCTCTACTGCAGCAGGCAATAGACCTTCTGGTACCGCTACTAATTAAAATATTTCGCTTATGCCTAGCGGGAAACTATCTGCCACTGGCGTGGAGACCCACCAAGGTGGTGTTCATTCCCAAACCAGGGCGGGTAACGTACACCCAGCCAAAGGCATACAGACCAATTAGCCTTATGTCTTTTTGTTTAAAAACCATGGAAAAACTGGTTGACAGACATATACGAGACAGGGGTATAAAAAGCAACCCCCTTCATCGCAATCAACATGCATACCAGTCAGATAAATCATGCGAATCAGCACTTCACAACCTAATCAGTAGGGTAGAAGTGTCAATAACCAACAAGGAAATAGCTCTGGCTGTTTTCTTGGACATTGAGGGGGCCTTTGATAACACCTCCTTTGAATCTATAACAACTGCTACCCGCAAACATGGGGTTGACGACACCACTAATGGATGGATAAAAACCATGTTAGAGGGCAGACAGATACAAGCTGACCTGGGAGGTGAAACTCTCAAGGTACTCGCTGCCAGAGGTTGTCCACAAGGAGGCGTTCTATCCCCTCTTCTGAGGAACCTGGTAGTGAACGATCTTTTAAAGACGCTCAATGATAAGGGACTCTACGTCCAAGGATATGCGGATGACATCGTTATCCTCATAATGGGCAAACACCCTACAATCATTGCAGCCCTCATGCAAAGGGCGCTAAATATCACTCAAAGGTGGTGTGAAAGGGAAAACCTTAAGGTAAACCCGAACAAAACAGCGCTAATAGATTTCACCAAGAAAAGAGACGTAGAGGCATTTCAAAACCTCACAATCTTTGGAGAAAGAATTCAGGTCGGTCAGGAAGTTAAATATCTGGGCATTACCCTAGATGCTAAACTAAACTGGAACGTACACCTGGAAAACATTACAAACAAAGCGAAAATGGCCCTGATGATGGGCAGACGCATGTTTGGAAAAACATGGGGACTAAAACCAAAGATGGTTCATTGGTACTACATCGCGGTAGTTAGACCCATGATAGCCTATGGCACCCTATTGTGGTGGCCAAAGGTCCAACAAAAAACAGCCATCACCAAACTAACCAGGATACAGAGACTGGCCTGTTTGTGCATATGTGGAGTCATGAAAAGCACTCCAACTGCATCTATGGAAGCTCTTCTAGGACTAATCCCTCTAGATATATATCTAAAGGGGGAGGCCTGGATTGGCGCACACAGAATGAAATCCACCGGTAACTGGGACACCAACCATGAACGGTGTGGAAACAAACGAATACAGGAGGCAGTCAAAGGCCAACCCATTCTAAAAATGGGCTCCGACTACACCCTACCCCAATACTCGTTTGACAAACCATTCAGCGTGAGATACTCTCGCAATGACTGGGCCCAAGGAACCCCACCCTTCCTGTCAAAAGGGCTAATCTGGTACACAGACGGATCCCGCACATCAGAAGGCACAGGGGCAGGAATACATGGCGTAAGACCAAAAGAGAACATCAGTGTACCTCTAGGTACTAAAGCCACTGTATTCCAAGCTGAAATCTTTGCCATAATGCAATGTGTTCAGGAAAATGCAAAACGTGGGTACACTAAACAACACATATAAGCATCCTGTCAGATAGCCAAGCAGCCTTAAAAGCACTTGAATCACCTCGTACTAGTTCCAAACAAACGAGGGAATGTTTAAACCACCTGACACTTCTATCAGAGAGGAACACCGTTCAACTCATCTGGGTGCCAGGGCACACAGGTGTAGAGGGAAACGAAAAGGCGGACGCCCTCGCGAAAACTGGTGCATCTACCCCGTTTATAGGACCGGAGCCTGTATTCGGTATACCCAAAAAAAGCATTCGAACGGCAAAAGAAAAGTGGACCGTCACACAACACATTTCTCGCTGGGAGGATACGCAGGGACAAACACTGGGAAAGGCAATAATGAGGACACCTTCCTCCAGACCAACAACTGACGTACTCCACTTAGGACGAACTCAGATTAGAAGGTTGGTGGGACTTGTTACAGGACACTGCCACCTGAAAAAACACCTCCAAAAAATATGTGTACACAGAGGAGACACACTCTGCAGACTATGTGAAGAAGAGGAGGAAACAGCCTCACACATAATCTTTGACTGTCCAGCGCTCTACCGCAAGAGACAGCAGCTTTTCGGGGGAGCTCCGGATGAACCAACCTTCACACACGAGCACCTTGTAAGAAACATCCTGCAACTCGTTGAGGGCACAGGACTACTTTAAACAAAGGATCAGGGGGGCACAAAAGACCACAGAGTCGAAGTGCAAATCGGGCTCATTAACCTAACTATAACCCTGCGTAAAATCAATCAATCAATCAATCAAACCTTTATGTATTTAGCCAAATCTGCACATATTTGTTTTAAATCTTTCAATATTTAATAAATGTTCGCAGATTTAATTAAATTTCTACCGATATAAATAAATCCGTACAGATTTAAATAAATGTTTCAACATTTAATTCTAAGCTGTCACATTTAACGTTAACCTGTCATATTCATTTGATCTTGGTGAGCCCAGCCGACTTAAGACATCAAGACCGTTTACACCGGTCGCGGTAGTATGGCGCAAGGCAGGGTCATGGTGGGAGCGTTCGACGCTTAAACAAAACAGACTGAAAATTACATTCTCAAGGGAAGGTTGAGGAAACTTTCATTGTATGAATAATAAATTATGCAATGTTTATGTTGTTAAATATGTTGTTATTGATGATTGAACTAACATTAATTGTACACATTTTTGAAATACGGAAAACGTGTTCATAATTTTCGAACGTTACCACCAGTGTAAATGGTCTTGGTCTTCTATGTAGGCTGGATCTACCAAGGTCAAATAAATATGACAAGTTAACATTAAATATGACAGCTTAAAATTAAATATTGAAATACTTATTTAAATCTGTAAGAATTTATTTATATAGGTAAAGATTTATTTAAATCTGCGAATATTTATTAAATATTAAATGATTTAAAACAAATATATGCAGATTTATCTAAATACCTAAAGATTCACTAAATATTTGAAAATTTAAAGTAAATGTTTAAGATAAAGGATAAAGAAAAGTAAAAGATTTATTTAAATTTCTAATGCTTTATTAAATGTTGGAATATTTAAACCAAATGTTTAAGAATTTATTTAAATCTACGATTTATTAAAATAAAAAGCATTTAGCTAAATGTGTGTATATATAATAAACATTGCGACAAATTGCCTTAAATACCGTGAAATGCACAGCAAATTTTTTTTTACACTTGGCGCCCCATACATAAAGACAACTGTTATGGCTAAACCTAATTTAATCCAACAAAATTATTATTTGTGATCAATCTTCGATTTTTAAGTCCATATAGATAAGGAGCTCAGATTAGCCGCATGATTGACACCATTCTTGGTGTGTATCATCGTATTATACACGCTGACAAGGCGAACTGGTTCAAATACAGCCGTCATCACACCAAGGGCGAAACAAAAAGTAAAAATTATCGGTTTGCTGATCATTTCACCGTGTAATATATACTGAAGGTACATTAATCAGTTTTTTTTAAATTCTGTTTTGTAACACACAAAAGAGACCGCTCGATGACTCGAATTCCCCAAAGAAGAGACCGTCCACGTAATTCTACGTTCTTATATATTCTTCTCGCTTAATTACCGACGAAAAATATTCACAATGAACGTTTTGATATCGATTTCACGTAGGTGTGTGTAAATACGTAGGCCAGATGTAGTTGAATATTTGTATTGTAATAATTAAGATTGATGATGGTGCTGGCCGTGACAAATTTACGGGTCAAAGAATATAAAGATTTTACGCTGGCCCCGCGCCGTTGAGCTTCCAGCATTTTAGCTATGGTATGTGGAAATTGAATTCGACGACCCGTTACCACTACAGTTTAATTGCTACTTATTTACAGCTCAAATCCATAAAGATTTCTCTGGAAATAATCGGTGGCAATATTATTTAACGAATGCCTGCCATTAATTTAAATTAATAAAAAAAGGTGCGCCGCGGAGATAATCAATGAACTTAGACATAACTGAGAAATTTCTAGCAGAACAAGAAAAACTTCAAGATGGTGTTCGGTTAGCACTTCCCCATCATTTTTCGATTTATTCAAAAAATGTTTATTGATTATGTGGATCGTTACGAGAGTTTCACGGTATTGAGATTAAATAATATTTTTTTAAGGTTTTGAATTTTCCAATATGCACTAAACTCGAATTTTGGATAACTATATGCGATTCGCATCCGATTTTTATATTTAACATGAAATTCAACTTTGTGTTTATCCGAATAACAAACGTTTTAGACAAAATCCGAATAGCGGATTATTTAAATGATTCCTTATAAAGTTGTAACGCAATTCCTTAGATAAATCCGAATAAAAAAATTTTTAGATCAATTTAAATTAACAAATAATTGAAGTATCTTCAGATAACAGATTTTTCCGGAGATAAATCCGGATAAGAAATCTTTCAGATTAATCCGAACAAAAGGGTATTCAGCTGATTTTTAATAACAGAATATTCAAGTAACTTTATACTATAAAATTTTTTTTGAAAAAATCCGACGTAGGAATTTTTGGATAAATCCCAATACCGAATAACAGGTTATTCAGGTGATACCAAATAACATATTTTTTTTAATAAATCCGAATAACAAATTTATTCAAGTAACAAGCGATTCCGAACAATAAGTTTTTTGAATTAATCCGAATAAGGCATTTTTCGGATGAATCGAATAAGATATTATTCAAGTGATACCAAATAACAGATTTTTTTAATAAATTCGAATAACAAATTTATTCAAGTAACAAGCGATTTCGAACAATAGGTTTTTCGAATTAATCCGAATAAGGCATTTTTCGGATGAATCGAATAAGATATTATTCAGGTGATACCAAATAACATATTTTTTTTAATAAATTCGAATAACAAATTCATTCAAGTAACAAGCGATTTCGAACCATAAATTTTTTGAATTAATTAATCCAAATAAGGCATTTTTCGGATGAATGGAATAAGATATTATTGAAGTAATACCAAATAACAATTTTGTTGTAATAAATCCAAATAACAAATTTATTCAAGTAACAAGCGATTCCGAACAATAGGTTTTTCGAATTAATCCGAATAATGCATTTTTCGGATGAATCGAATAAGATATTATTCAGATGTTACTGAATAACAGATTTTTTAGATAAATGTGGATAAACAAATTATTCAATCTGACACTAAAAAAAATAGAGAAAATGTGTAAAAATTTAACACAACATGTGGAGAAATTTGTGAGTTCAAAAACTGAATTTAACGTGAAATAACAAACCTTTGAATGAGTCCCACTAAAGAATCTTTCGGATAAATAAAAATATATCTGCAGATTATTCGGATAATCCGAATGACAAATTTTTTTGATTAATCCAAATAACAGATTGTTCGAATGATTCCGAATAACAAGTATAACGCATAAATCCGAAAAAAGCATTTTTCAGATAAACCGAATAACAAATTATTCAGATGTTACCGAGTAACAGATTTTTCAGATAAATTTGGATTAAAAATTATTCAAGTAGGCAAATTAATCAATCTGACAATTAAAAAAAATTTAAAAAAATGTGTGAAGATTTAATACAAAGTATGCAGAACGCCGTACGCTGCAATTAACGTAAAATAACGAATTTTTGAATGTGTCCGATTAAGGAATATTCGGGATAAATAAAAAAATAACTCCTGATTGTTCGGATGACTCCGAATAAATTTCTTATAGATTAAGCCGATTAACAGATTATTTGAATAATTCCGAATAACAGGTATAACGCATAAATTCGAAAAAATCACTTTTCGGATAAATCGAATAACAAATGTTACTGAATAACTAAATTTTATAAATAAATTCAGATAACAAATAATTCAACTAACTTTAAACAACAAAGTTTATTGAATCCGAGTAAGGATTATTTTGAATTAATCCGAATAACAAAAAATTCAAAATTTTTCAGATGATTAGAGATAAAGTTTTCGGATGAATCCCAGTTACTAATTCTGCGAGTGATTCAGGATGACAAATATTTGGTATAACAAATCCGGATTACAATTTTTTCGGATAAATACGAATAACACATTATTTCTTCGGACGAATCCGAATGACTAATTTTTGCTTGTCGAATAACAGATGTTTCAAGTAGTTCCAGATAATTTTTTAAGTATCCGAATAATACCTTATTCAGATTATTATTCCTGATAACAAGGATTGTCGGATAAATCCTGATAGCTAATTTTTTGACTACATCCAAATAATAAAGTTTTCGGATCGCTATCCGACGACTTTTGATTAACAGGTTATTCAGATCATTCTGAATAGCTCATTTTTTAGATGTATACGCGGATACATGACATTTTTCAGATGAGTTTTGACAGCAAATTATGCAAGTGATTCCAGATTGCGAATGTTTCGAATAAATTTGAATATAGATTATTCAAGTGATTCCGAATAACGGATTTTTAAGATCAGTCCAAATAAGAAATTCTTCGGATGAATACGAATAACATAACGAATAACTAACAATTTTTGCTTATCGGATTTGTCAAGTGGTTCACATAACAAGTTTATCAAATGAATCCGAATAACATGATATTCAGATTATTCAAAACATCAGATTTACGGATAAATTCAGATAACTAGTTTTTCGAATAAATCTAAATAATGAAGTTTTTGATCTTTTTGGATGAGTACGAATAACCGATTTTACAACGAATCGAAGTCTGGATAAGTAATTTTTCGGATGAATCCGAATAACAAGTTGACAAATAATTTTCTTTTTAATAAATCCGGCTTAGGAATTTTTCGGCTGAATACGGATCAGACATTTTTAGATGAGTTTGAATACCAAATTATGTAAAAAAAATATGGAGGATAACAGGTCCGGATTACGATTTTTTCGTACAAACCCGAGTAATAGATTATTCAAGCGACTTCGAATATCAGTTTTTACGAATAAATCCGGATTACTAATTCTTCGAATGAATCAGAATAACTAATTTTTGCTTATCAAATTACAGATTTTTCCATTGGATTCAGAAAAAAAAATTTTAATCTGAATAAAAAAATGTTTTGATAAATCCGAATAACATGTTATTAGGTTTATTCCGTATAGCAGATTTGTCGGATAAATCAAGATAACTAATTTTTTGAATAAATCCAAATTATGAAGTTTCCTGATTGTTTCAATTGAATACGAATAATTGATTTTACGAGTAATCTAAGTCCAAATAAATAGTTTTTCGGTTGTATCCGAATAACAAGTTATTCATAAAATTCTGAATACGAGGTTTTTTTAGATGAATTCGGATAATAAACTATTTAAGAACTTCAAATAACAAAATTTTTAAGGAATCGACTTAAGATTGATCGGATGAATACGAATAAGGCATTTTTCAGATCAATCCGAACAACAAACTATGCATTTGATTCCAGATTTCAAATTCGGTTTACGAATTTTTCTGATAAATCCTAATAACAGATTATTCAAATGATTCCGAATAACAGATTTTTCGAATAAATCTGGATTACGAATTCTTAGGATGAATCCAATAACTGATTTTGTGCTTGTCACAAATTTTTCAAATGAGTCGGAATAAAAAAATTTTTAATTAATCCGCATAACATGTTCTGATGGATGATCCGTCAAACTTGCTGTAATAAGTAGTAATGGCGAGTGTTGCTTTAATTAAGAAGTTTAAAAGCTTAGACAAGACCAACACAAACACCTATGCCCACACTGCGATTTGAACCCCAAACCTTCGCATTTCAAGCTTTTGGTCCAACGGTCCAAGCCACCATCTTACGTATACTAGCAATTAAATTGCGATTTTATTAAATATTGAATAAAATTTTGAAAAAACTGTATCAACTCCTCCGTCTTCTGAAGTTATTGAAATAATAAGACCCTTGAGCAAATTTAAAATACAAATTTGTGACCTTTATGGGTAACCTAAATATCTAGTTTTCTAAAATTTCTGTTACGCAATTTCAATTAATGTGTAGGGGTTTAAATTTTATAGAACGGAGTTACCGTGTGGAAAGGCTTTATTTTAGAAACTGCCGTGGGTTAATTAAATAAATTTAAAGAAACTACCTTCAGAAAATCAGTATACAGGGTGGCCCGCATTAGGATGTCCATACATCTACCTCGTGTTTTTGGGTTTAGTTACGTATAGTTACGGAAATGGGAAAAATTTAAACAATTGACACTGTTGTCTCTTCCATAGGCTGTAAGTCCGAAACGAACCGTTTCCGGATACATGTTAGGTACATTTTTTCATTGTATTGAAGGTAGAAGACTTTTGCACAAACCAAAATTGAATTATCTTGCAAACTATTAGATTTAGCGACCTTCAACAAGAGTACCTTGTTTGTGTATTTTTGAATGGAAGCTAAGATTTTATAAGCAACAACTCAAAAATCGTAAATATCTAAAATATGAAGGAAAAAATATTACGTTACTGTCCCATATGAGGTACTTCTGGTATACTTATCAGAACAAAAAATTGGCTCAGCAAAAATTGATTTTTTCATTTTTTTTGGAAAAGAATTTTTTGAGATTAAAGAAAATCAATAAGGGAAAGACAAATTTTCCCACCAAAAATTTCCTGAAGAGGGGAAAATTACCCCCCCCCCCCTCCATTAATATTGCCACGCCTAAAAATTGTGCTGTAAATCTTATTCTACTATCACTCGTGAGCAATTTAGTTTAAACAAATTTTTTAACGTATCCAATTCATTAAACAAAAAGGCTTACATTTTTAATTTTCAAAATTTTCAAAGGGCGTCACAAAGAAATTAGCGGGCTGAGACACGAACCTAACTGTAGCTCATTTCTACCTATATGACCTTCACAAATTTAAAAAATAATCGTGTTAGTCCAGTCATCTGTAGGAAAATCGCTCAGAGATGAATTTGGGCGTCAAAATAAGACCCTGAGTTTGTGAGTTCTAAACCGGTCAGGAACCCAGAAATTTTTTTTTGATAAATCTGCAAAAATCACAAAATCGTGGATTGTTCGTTTCCATTGCGTCCTACGTTAAAAGTAGTCATAAGAAAAATAAAGTTTATCAAAATCTGCGAAAAAAAAAGTTTTAGCCCTAATAGCTTCCAAACTTCGGCAAGCTGTAACTCTGTAAGGAAGTGTTCACAGCCCTACTTTATTTATTGTTTTCAGATTCTGATGAATCCATCCTAAAAGTGCATCTTACCTGTTATGAATCACCCTGTATTTATTACGTTTCAACACGAATTTAACCCAAAAACACGTTCTTGATGTAATAGACATCGTATTACGAGGCAACCTGTATGAAATTTACTATCTTTCAGTTATATTATGATTTTATAAAATGTTGGGGGCCGGCGGGTGGTCTAGTGGTTAAAGTCCCAGGCTTTGAAACTAGACTCCCAATGGCAGTTGGTTCGAGTCCACTGCTCGTCGGTAATTTTTCTGAACAAGTTAAATCCGACGGGTTCATGGATGGTGTATGTAGGTGTGTATGTTGGGTCTTCAGGGGTGGGGTGCATGTTAGACCGGTGTATAGCACTAAGTGTGCTGAGCCCGGGTAAGGGGGTGGGATGGGAATCATGGGGTCGTGCTCACGCACGGCTTCATGATTCTTAAAAAAAAAAAAAATGTTGACGTAATTGTATAAGCTCCTTCGTCTTTTGAAGTTAATACATCCGTGGGCGAACGTAAAATAGAAATTTTGTTGCCTTTATTGATAATATAAATATCTGATTTTGTAAAATCAATGTTAAAGGATCACATTTCTTCGGCACCGATTCACTCAACCACGTGGGAGGTATTTATTTTAAGAACAATCGAGGTAACATTTAATAAATTTAAAGTGTTAAAAACATTAGCAAATTAATACAGTTTAATTATAAAAAAGATACTTCCACATCATTTTTAATACCCTAAATTAATAACATCAATTCGTCTAACATCAGATTAAAAATTTAGTTTATAAGAAAAAAAAATCTTCATTTTTTCTGTATTATTAATTTTCGTTTTCAAAAAAGGGAAATTGTTTTTAAAAACTACAGAGTGCTCATTTTAAATGTCCGAGCCTAAATTTTTTTAAATAGGCAACACACAATACAAGTCGTTGCCGACTATTATTTTAAAACAAAATATTTCTATAATTAAGATCAGGGCAACCATGTTTGCATTAACTTGACAGTTTACTAATCAAATTCGTTAAGCCACATTACTTGAACGGTGCAAAACAAAGATTATCGATCACTAATCTTTGGTGCAAAATGTATTCCAACGCTGACAAAGTGGACATGCTTGTAATTCTGGGTGAATGTCGAAAAAATGCGAGTGCTGCCAGTACTTTGTATGCGCAACGCTTTCCAGGTAGACGAATTCCAACTGACAAAACATTTAGAATGCTTCTTCTGAATTTACAAGAGTAAGGGCAATTTTCAAAACCAAAAGTAAGGACACGGCAAGTTACAGTTGAACATAACGAAGTAGCTGTAATTGAAATGGTTACGGATAATCCCCATACAAGACAGAGAGCGATTGCAAACGCCTTAAACATTAGCAAAGGTTCTGTTTTCAATATTCTTAAGGCGAACAAATTTCACCCCTACCATGTTTATACCATACACCATCTTGAAGATAGGGATTATGAGCATCGTGTTCAGTATTGTCAATTTCTTAGACGGCAATTAAACGGCAATGCGGAATTTTTAAGTATGGTATTATTCTGTGATGAAGCGAGGTTTTCAAACAACGGCATGGTTAAACGACATAACTGCCACTATTACGCCCAAGACAATCCCCGCTGGATCAGGATAACTCATTTTCAGAGAGTTTTTTCTCTTAATGTGTGGTGCGGTATTATTGGCGATTTTGTAATAGGTCCACATTTCTTTAATGGAAATTTAGATGGTGAAATGTATTTAAATTTCTTAATTAATGAACTACCGGCTCTCCTCCAAACAGTTCCTCAAAACGTACGGAATAGCATGTGGATTTTAAATGATGGTACACCTCCGCATTTTCATAGGGATGTGAGAAATTATCTTAACCCACGTTTTGAGGGACGCGTAATTCGACGAGGTGCAGTGCATCCTTGGCCTGCCCGTAGTCCCGATTTGACTCCGCTAGACTTCTTTTTGTGGGGCAAAGTAAAAAATGATGTCTATGAAGTGCCCATTGAAATGAAGAACATCTACGCGAAAGGATAATTCAATGTTGTCGCTCTATCACAACGGAAATGTTAGCTCGTGTTAGAGATTCGATGCGTAAAAGAATTATACTCTGCGAAAAAGAAGGGGGAAGGCAATTTGAACACCTGCTTCGTTAGTTTTTGTACTATGTTCCTGTTAAATTATTGTAGTTATTGTTGTCAAATATTAAATTTGAGTTATTAAAGTAACCTTAAATTTGTACTTAATCATTAGTAGATACATACAGAAATGCATAGTGATCTGGGGGTTGCATTGTGTGTTGCCTATTTAAAAAAATTTAGGCTCGGAGTTTTAAAATGGGCACTCTATATAGTTTTGGTTTGGTATTTCAATATCAGACCGTTTTGAAATTCTAACCGCAATGATATTTTTCATCCTCACAATTACAATTTAATTGTAAAAAAATTAAAAATGATTTCTTTTGTAGTTTAAAACCAAACTTATTTTAATTTCAATTTAAGCGGAAATTATCATCAATTTTAGTCAAACAGAGCAACTTATAGGCGCCGCGCCGCTGCTATTCCCTTGTAGTAAAATACTAATATTAACCTATACAACATAATTAATTCCGGCTTATATGGTCAGATGACTTGCGTGTGACCTACCAGCTTTCCACGAGTTATTAATCTTTTGTTAATATTTATATTTCTCATTTCATCCATTTATTTATTAATTTATTAAAACTGATACAAGCCTCATTAACAAACGGCCGTAACAGGCTTAAGCAGAGCAAAAACACCAACATTATCTTGAAATTAAACAAACAAATACGAGAAAATGAAGCAATTTCAGAAGCTAAACGTATTTATCATTGCTTGTCCCTTAAATTCCAATATTATTCCGATAAAATATTTACCTATCCCAAATATTATTTGATTAACCTAAAAATGTTTAAATGCACACATTTCGTGTTTGTTTTGCTATTTTATTAATTATTGATTATTTGATTTATTTATCCGTTAATAATTTCAATTTAATTAATTTCAGCCGCGTAATTAAGCGACCAAAAATATCAAATTTAAGAAAAAGACTTTAGCAACCTGCGTGTACGACTATATTAAGAAACGATTTTTGAGCTTTTATGGCTAGGTTAGACCTAGCCCTATTCATGACCTTCGAAAAAAGCTATCGGGCTACCTATCGGACCTTCGTCGCATCTATTAAAATTTTTAAAATTTTTTGTAATATATTTTGAATCCTTTTACGAGTTATGAATTATTCAGAATATTTTTTATATTCCGTAAAAAAAATTCAAATATATTTTATAACACTTGTTTTTAACAAAATTACCAATTCCGCTTCTTTTAAAAATATTTGAAAAATTTGGATTACTATGAAATTTGATTGAAATTTAAAGATTTTGTAAACATTGGCAATTTTGAGGTTTATGAAAATTATGAAAATTATTGAAAAATGTAATTATTGAAGGTTTAAAAATATTTTGAAAATTTTGGAAATTTTAACCATTTTGAAAATTTTTGGAAGTTCTAAAAATCCATACATATATAAAAGCACAAAGGGTTTTTTTCTCCGGTTCCTCCAGCGGCTACCGCTTCACCAATTTGGACCATTTTTTTTTAAATGAAAGGTCTCTATCCTCAGATAGAACATGAAACATTTTTATATTTTTATTCTACGTCGATTTTTTAATAATAATTATTTTAATTTATAATATATATGAAGGTCGGCTAGACGCGCGTCACTTGGGGCGCTATCTACAATAACGTCGCGTGTCATTATTGGAACTAATGCATCACGTGACTTGACATTTCGCCGGTTCTGTCAACGCTGTCTGCAGTGCATTGTGCGCTGGGGCAACACTAGTATTTATTATTTTCGAAACTATTAAAAGTTTTTAAGAAAATCTTTGAATATTTTAAATTCTGTGCATTTTTGGAATATTTATTAATTTTCAGAATTATTCAAAAAAAAACAGATTAACCCGACTTGATTATATTACATAATTACATCTACAACATTTTAATAATTTCGGTCAATTTAAAAAATTTTGGTAAATTTAAAAAGACTCGAACATTTGAAATTTTAATACATACAGGGTGGCTAGGAAAACCCCGGCCACTTTTCTTGCGGCGGTCAAATGATGGCGCTTTAGTAAAGAAAAATTAAATTAAAATACTGGCAACAACGCAGAACCCAAGACGTTTTAGTTATTAAATACGCCCCATATTAAATCACAACAACCAAAACGTCTTGGATTCTGCGTTGTTGCCAGTATATTAATTTAATTTTTCTTTACTAAAGCGCCATCTCTTGACCGCCGCATGAAAAGCGGCCGGGGTTTTCCTAGCCACTCTGTATTTGATAATTTATGAAATGTTTGAAAATTGCAGAACAATTTAAAATCTTTTGAAATATTTAAAATTTTGAATTTTTTACATTTTGGAAAACCAAAAATTTCCAAAAACTCAAAGTAATTTTCAGTTATGACTACTTTTGAAAACTTTTAAAATGTTTGAAACTTGGGAAAATTTTAAAAACCTTGAAATTTTGAAATTTTTTGAAGAATGAATCTTGATATTTTAAAATTTGTAGAAAATTTTGAAAATTTTTGAAATTTCGTATCATTTTTATATTTAATATAATCAAAATTACTAAAAAATTTTTGAAAAATTATAAATTTGATGATTTTGAAAATTTTTGAATATATTGAATAATTTAACTGCTGTAAATTTTTGGAATATTTAATAAGTTAATAAATTTGGTAAATTTAAAAAACTTTTGGACAATTTATACCTACACAGTCTATATTAAAATTTTGAAATTTTTTGGCGGACCAACCTCATTTTCTTGCGGTTTCATCCGGCTGCAGTTACCAATCTTTGAGAAAAATTTGGGTTTTAAGGCTGTACAATGTATACAAGCTCATAACACAGGTAAAAACGATAGGATGCGAAACTTTCTTTTCGCTCAGGTAAAAATTATAATTAAGTAAAATCATGTGTATGACTTACTATACTTATTAGCAACATTACAACGCTGTAAAAGATGCAATTAATATAATTTTCAATGCCCTCGACTACTCCATTGAATTTAAAACATGAAATTAATGAAGAAGCGGCTTCTCGATTAAACAAACTGTTAATTATTTATGAAAAACAGTTCCCGTCTGCGGAAATTCATTAAAAAAATCTTATAATGTATTAACGTGCGCCTCATTTACCTGTATGTTATTAATTAATTATTATTATTAGGCTCCTATAAATAGCTTAAATTAATAAAACGGCATTTAAGCAATGTGCATGAGCTTTGTCGACTGACATTGGTTATTATGGACTCATTAAAAATCGTAACAATTTGTAAGTTAGAAGGAATTCCAAGTGCAGAGCGCGGCTTAATAGATTGCAGCAAATTAGTGCCGTATGTTTCTTTTGTAGAAATGGCGACATTACGGTTATTGGAGGCGCTTTATCTCATTTCCTGTACGTGACTGATGATCATGAGTCCGAATTCATTAATCATAGTTCACGGCACCTGCAAAATGGTGCCACATTATAATTAATTGAAAAGTTTCCAACTATGGGCGATTTTTAATGGCACCTCGCGCTAAAAAGGGGCCTTAATTTAATTTCTCAAAATCTGGCGAATATTTGACTTCTACA
Source organism: Ctenicera cuprea (assembly GCA_958336395.1). Taxonomy (NCBI): domain Eukaryota; kingdom Metazoa; phylum Arthropoda; class Insecta; order Coleoptera; family Elateridae; genus Ctenicera; species Ctenicera cuprea. Next base: position 10,730,932 of record OY284495.1, on the reverse strand, counting down.
TAAAGTACGAGCGGTGCTTCTTCTATCAACAGTTTCCATTAGCAAATCTGCTGTCAGATATTTTAATAATTAATTAATTAAGTGCGTTCAACTCGGATCGATGCTGTTTAATAGGTGTGTATCAAACCTGAACACAGAAGACAACTTTTGCATTATAACTTAATCTAATTTTACAAATCCCAGGGCAAATTCTTGCAGCAAGCAGGAAGGGAATTTAACTTCATTTGCCGTTTAGTTCCTTCCGCTTAACCTGATCCAGAACAATGCAGGATAAAACGAAATAATCGTTCGTAAAAGTTAGTCTGCAATGCATAGAACGTCGTAATTAAAAGTTAAATAAGCTCCACGACTTCCTTTGCCCAACTTTCTTGTTGGTAAAATACACCTTCTTATTTTTACTTTGTTTGCTGTACTGCTTTCACGTGCAGAAATTCAAAATAAACACAACACTTTGCCTCTAATTAAAATATTTTTGCCGTTTCAAAAATATTTTATATTATTTACATTGTAGTCGTATAATGTCAAATTAATTATAACATTTTGCTGAATGTTTTATCAGCTACGCAGTTTGTAGTAAGTAACTCCGACTCATCAGCCTTGTCGACTAAACCATAAAACGTTAAGCCTATGAGGTAATACAGGAATATTTATTTATCCATTAAAATCGCTTTATACAAAAGCAAAATAAATAATTTTAGGCTTTTGACGAAAACAAATTTAAAGGCATTAAAAATAGCATCTGTCCACCCTAAGACAAAAGGGTCGGACTAAGCCTCCAGCCCCAAAATAAATATCACACACATTTCAGAAGGTCAAAAATTCATAGAGGGCGTCACAGAGCAACTAGAGCATTATTAAGGGAACTATTTTTTAACCCATCCTTAACTTTATCAGTGTTAAATCATCTGTCAATTTCTTAAAACTAAAACGTCAAGGATTTGAGTCGATGCAGAGATAGCTAGAAAGTAAGATCTCCGTATAAAAAAATCGATTTTAAGCTTTCAACGTAATAAAGTTTCACCAACAACACTAGGTGTCAGAACATAGCATCTGCCCACGCAAAGGCAACACAGAACTAAACCTTCCTTCTTTAAAATGAATGTCTAAAAACTGTATGTATCTATTTATTTTCTTGCCTCAAGAAAGCAATTTCAAGGCAGTCCTAACAGAATTTCAAAAATTCATAGAGGGCGTCACAAGGCAACTAGAGCGTTTTCAAGGAAATTATTTTTAAACCCATCCTTAACTTCATCAATGTTAAATCATCTGGAAATTTCTAAAAACTAAAACGTCAAGGATTTGAGACGATACAGGGATAGCTAGCAAATAAAAAATCCGAATAAAAGAAAAAAAAATTTTAAGCTTTCAACGGAATGAAGTTTCACCAACACTAGATGTCAGTACATAGCATCTACCCGCGCAAAACCAACAAAGAACTAAACCTTCCCTCCTAAAATTAATATCTGAAAATGTGCGTATCATTTTATTTTCTTTCCTCAAGAAAGCAATTTCAAGGCAGTCCTAACTAAATTTCAAAAATTCATAGAGGGCGTCACAAGGCAACTAGAGCGTTTTCAAGAAAATTATTTTTATACCCATCCTTAACTTCATCAGTGTTAAATCATCTGGAAATTTCTAAAAACTAAAACGTCAATGATTTGAGACGATGCAGGGATAGCTAGAAAGTAAAATCTCCGTATAAAGAAAAAAAAATCGATTTTAAGCTTTCAACGGAATAAAGTTTCACCAACACTGGATGTCAGTACATAGCATCTACCTACGCAAAACCAACAAAGAACTAAACCTTCCCTCCTAAAATTAATGTTTAAAAAATGTGCGTATCATTTTATTTTCTTGCCTCAAGAAAGCAATTTCAAGGCAGTCCTAACAGAATTTCAAAAATTCATAGAGGACGTCACAAGGCAACTAGAGCGTTTTCAAGGAAATTATTTTTGAACCCATCCTTAACTTCATCAGTGTTAAATCATCTGGAAATTTCTAAAAACTGAAACGTCAAGGATTTGAGACGATGCAGGGATAGCTAGAAAGTAAAATCTGCGTATAAAGGAAAAAAAATCGATTTTAAGCTTTCAACGGAATAAAGTTTTCTAACACTAGATGTCAGTACATAGCATCTACCCGCGCAAAACCAACAAAGAACTAAACCTTCCCTCCTAAAATTAATATCTGAAAATGTGCGTATCATTTTATTTTCTTTCCTCAAGAAAGCAATTTCAAGGCAGTCCTAACAGAATTTCAAAAATTCATAGAGGGCGTCACAAGGCAACTAGAGCGTTTTCAAGGAAATTATTTTTAAACCCATCCTTAACTTCATCAGTGTTAAATCATCTGGAAATTTCTAAAAACTAAAACGTCAAGGATTTGAGACGATACAGGGATAGCTAGCAAATAAAATCTCCGAATAAAAGAAAAAAAAATTTTAAGCTTTCAACGGAATGAAGTTTCACCAACACTAGATGTCAGTACATAGCATCTACCCGCGCAAAACCAACAAAGAACTAAACCTTCCCTCCTAAAATTAATGTCTAAAAAATGTGCGTATTATTTCATTTTCTTGCCTCAAGAAAGTATTTTCAAGGCAGTCATAGCAGAATTTCAAAAATTCATAGAGAGCGTCACAAGTCAACTCAAGCATTTTGGTGAAAACTAAATTATAGCCCAACCTAAATTCCATCAGTTTAGAAAATATTATATAAAACGTGTGCTAATTTTAAAAACTAGAACGTCAAGGCTGTCAAACTGTACGGTGATAGCTAGAAGTTAAAATGTTTTACCACAGCAAAGCTTTTGACAGAAAATTTAAAAAAAACACTAGATAATAGAAAATAACATATGTCCATTCAAAATCAAGAAACAAAAGGAGCCCTAAACTTTCCTAATCAGAAATTAACAACCAAAGAAAAAACTACAGAGCTTAAAAAAATTCATAGATGGCGGCCAGAAAATGTTTGTGTAAACAAATTTTACTAATTATTCCATTAGATGATTAATTAAAAACTTTTAGAAAATTACCAAAACTTCAACATTCCATCTGAACAATTTTCAAGTATTCTTGACTAACCAAGGAACTCAAAAACTACAAAATGGGAAGCAGGAAACAACATTAGAAAATTGAAAATTACGAAACTGAAAGCAACCAAAATAATGCGAAATGTACAACGGGTCACCTAACTACCAGGAGTAACATTAAGCTAAAAATTGAACCGTAAACTAATTTATTTAAGCGGTAATAAACCAAAATTTCTATTTATTATTACAAAACTGTGCGTTCTTTGTCGTATGACGTCAAAATTCAGAGATATATTATACGAGCTTCTCAGCTTCCTCATGCTATTCACCCATGATACTACAACTGTAGTAAGGTATGCTCACGCGCATGTTTCGCTCCATCCTTGTCTAGCCGATGACGTAGTTCCGTGACAAACACAGTATCGCAACCCTCTATTGTATTGCACTATTTAGCACAATCTGGTCGTAGTGTTATTGTTACTACTGTTTAGAAATGTGCAGTTAAAAATCAGAAGAAGGGCGTATTTTAGGATTAAATCTCCTAACCAAAAAATTAAGGAAGAATCTAACAGTACACAACGAAAAATTGTAAAAATTGTAACATAAACACACCTGTTTATAATATTTTTTTCCACGACCGGGAGTAGAAGTTGATTTCTATGGCATGAAAATTGTGACAGAAGTAAAGCATTTACTCTCTAGGGACGAAATAAGACAACAATTTCCCTGGGGGAGTTTTTATTTCATTTCATATTTATTTTTGTAAACAAATGTCTGTTGTCATGGTACGTTGCATGGAAACATCCCAAAGGCTTCTAAATATTGTAATTTCGCTCCGATTTATTATAATTCTTTATTTATGAAATTAAGTGTTTCTACTCCCGATCGTGCAAAAAATAGTATATACACCTCGGGAGAGACCGCCATTTTTCCCTCGATGTATTTGTAGCCCTCGGGCTTCAAATTACACCTCAGGAAAAATAAGACGTTGCTCTCCCTAAGTGTATAATGTACTATTTTATAATTAAAATGTATTCTAGTTTGTATTTTTTGTGTTAATAAATATCTGTTATCTACCTACGTATATATTAGTTTCTATATTACCTACTTCTTATAGTACGAAAGAATATAGGGTTGTTCAAAAGTATGAAATAATGGTTCGGGTGGCGTTTTACAAAAAAAATACTTTAGATACCAGTTTTTCATTACATTTTTATCTACCTTTCTGTACACTCTTTTTTTACCAATGTTGTAAGCGCTGCGGTGTGATCGTTTTTTTTAACAGCACTATATTTATTTTTGGATTCATTCAATTGAGAACTTGTTTCTTCTTTTTAATGGTATAAAATTTGTGTATTCTTGCATTACAACATTTTCACGAAAAACACAAAAAACTTTTTTGTATTAGCAGGCCCTGGGTTCAAAGAAAAACCCTTCACAATCACAGTGGTGTGCCTTAATTTAATTTCATTTACAATTAAAATCAATTAAAAGAACAAATTTTGTTCAAAAAAGGGGTCAAGTGAGCTTTGGATTCTGTTTTACATCGCATGTGCTATACTGCGTAGGATCGGCAAATCAGTGGCATCCAAAGCGTGTTACTAATAGACATGTTGACAGCACTAGCATTTTGTTTTTTTTTTAATTGTTTTTGATTGTTAAACGATATCAATTAAATTTCAAAGCACACTATTGCGACGGTGATAGGCCGATGTTTTAATTCAAGGTCTGCTAATACAAGAAAGCTTTTCGCGTTTTTTTTTCAAAAATTTAAAAATAAGGGTATACAAATTTTATACCATTGAAAAGAGAACATAATTGTCTATCGAATGAATGCAATAAATAAGTATGGTGATAGTTTAAAAAATGACAATCGCGCCACAGTAAAAAAAAAATTAAGTATGCAGAAAGGTAGATCGAAATGTAATAAAAACTTTTATCTGAAGTAAGTATCGTATTTAATTATAACATAATTGATGAAATAAAAAAAATAAATGTCTCTGTCGTCTACAAGCAAAAAGCAAAATAAGAGAAACGTCGACGGTGGCGGGCGATAACAATGTCAATGTCAACCAACTTGAATCGCGAGTGTTCAAATCATGACCGACCTAAATTTTACGGTACACCTATAATAAATACAATAATAACATGCCAATATGCATTAAAAAACATAAATGTATGTTTACAATAAAATTATATCTTTTTGACAGGTTATATAAACTAAAATTTTAAACCAAAATAATGTAAATACCCTCAAAAATATTATGAAACACCACTTAACGATTTTTATCCGAAACGATCCATTTTTACAACCACACTTCACAGCAACAGTAAATGAGAACGTCAAAATAAAAAATTAAATTGGCAAAAAGACGCCACTACAAAACATTTGAAAACAAGCAACAATGCCATGTCAAGAGCGCCGATTGCCGAAAACACCCGATCGTTTCCGACAAGTTCAGTGTTACCAAAAATGCGCCAAAACAAATGTGAGTGATAAAGTCAAGACGAATACGACTCGTGATATGATTTTTCTTTGATAAAACTGTGGTGTTAGTTAGGATTTAGTTAATTAACACAATTTTATCAAAAAATCGCAATCACTCGTATTATTTATGAATAAAACGTGTAGCTAGTTTCTAAAAAGTAACTTTATAAAAACTTTTTAAACTCAAAATTCTATTTAATTAAAATTTATTTTATCCGCTAATTACAAACTTGATCTCTCCCTCCGTTGATTTGAACCTAACCCTTTTTCCGATTACTTATTTTTACGCATTCGTTGGATGCAATTCTGCAATGGAGGATATTTATGTTTCAATTGCACAGGACAACTGCCTGCCTTTCAACGAATTGCACTGTTAAGGATTAAAAATGTAAAAGTCAAAAAACAATTTCATTCAAAACGTAGAATAAATAGGAAATGCATTTGTTGAAATGGCCGTGTAAAACCCTAAAAGCGGATCAATATGCTCTATGCGGATTATAAAATATTTAAAAATCCTAATGGCGTAGCTGGCGCGGTAAAATCGAGGTTAAAAATAACTGTTAATAATCAATTTTAAATAAATAAAATTATTGTAACTGCATTGCATTTCTAAACGTTTCTATTTAATTTATTTAAAATAATTTTAATGCAAAAAAAAACAATTTTCCCCAAATTTCTTCCACGTATTATGAAACTATTCAAGACAAAAAATTTAAAATCAGTGACAAAATTAAATTAACAACGTAAACTCAGCAGAGTAGTAGTTTTCTACGGGGCGCCAAGTGTAAAGTGAAAATTTGCTGTGCATTTTACGGTATTTAAGACAATTTGTCGCAATAGTTATTATATTTCCACACATTTACCTAAATGCTTTTTATTTTAATAAAGCATTCGAGATTTAAATAAATCCTAAAACATTTATTTTAAATTTTCAAATATTTAGTAAACCTTTACGTATTTAGCCAAATCTGCACATATTTATTTTAAATTTTTCTACATTTAATAAATATTCGCAATTTAAATAAATTTTTACCGATTTAAATAAATCCGTACAGATTTAAATAAATGTTTCAACATACAATTCTAAGCTGTCACATTTAATGTTAACCTGTCATATTTATTCGACCTTGGTGAGTTCAGCCGACTTAGGACACCAAGACCGTTTATACCGGTAGTAAGGCGCAAGGCAGGGTCATGGTGGGAGCGTTCGACGCTTAAACAAAACAGGCTAAAAATTACATTCTTAAGGGAACGTTGAGGAAACTTTCATTGTATGAATAATAAATTATGCAATGTTTATGTTGTTAAATATGTTGTCATTGATGATTGAACTAACATTAATTGTACAAATTTTTGAAATACGGAAAACGTGTTCCTGATTGTTGAACGTTACCACCAGTGTAAACGGTCTTGGTCTTCTATGTAGGCTGGGTCTACCAAGGTCAAATAAATATGACAAGTTAACATTAAATATGACAGCTTAAAATTAAATGTTAAAATATTTATTTAAATCTGTAAAGATTTATTTATATTTTATATTTATTTATAATATTTATTAAATATTGAAGGATTTAAATAAATATCTGCAGATTTATCTAAATACACAAAGATTTACTAAAAATTCAAAGTAAATGTTTTAAGATTTATTTAAATCTTTAATGCATTATTAAATGTTGGAATATTTAAACCAAATGTTTAAAAATTTATTTAAATCTAGAATGATTTATTAAAATAAAAGCATTTAGCTAAATGTGTGTATATAAAATAAATATTGGGGCAAATTGCCTTAAATACCGTGAAATGCACAGCAAATTTTCACTTTACACTTGGCACCCCATAGTTTTCAGCATGGAAAATGCAGCGCAACGTTTACATTGACATTTTTGCAGTGTACAGAGTCAGATAAACTAGCTCGTTCCTAAAACTGCTTTCTGCGATTTCGATGTTTGTTTTGTTATTGTTGTGTTTGAATTCACTAACAGATTCTGTAATGACAACTAGTCCCAATTTGTTCAGGTTGTTCCATTACAGAGACTACTACACAATACTATTATCTGTAATGCAATCTCGAATACTCCGTATCTAGTACGTACTCGTCCTACATTCATGCTTCTGTTTAGTTCTGCTGTATGAGAATAGGAGCTGAATAGTGATTGTGGATTTGTTTTCTGGCAATTAACTCTTGGTTGCATTAAGATGCAACAAAAATAAATTTAACGAGATGTTACAAACATCTGGAGCACAAAAAGGCTTTTGGTGTGTTAACATTTGCCTCACTGCTGGAGTAAATCACGATATTGCCTGTCAACGGTAAACACAATGCGGAAACTTGTACTTTGTATGGAGTTTCAAATTACAGACGGAAAGCCTGTAGGTGAATTTCCAGAATATGTCTATCAAGTGGCTAATTGTACAGCATGGCAAGTACTTCCCACTGTAATTGTATTCTACAACTTCAGACATTAACCCCTTCTCGCTTGCACAAACTTTGTATTAAGATATGACGTATACTGCTGAATTGTCTGATGAAAGTGATACACCAAAGTTTAATAAATGGTTAATTAAGTTTTGTTAGGGAAAATTCTGTTAAATTATGAATAAAATTAAATTACAGTCATAACAAGCCATTAAATCTGAAACAAGTTTGTTCATATTAGCTAGCTGTTATTTTACAGGATGTTGCATGACTTTCCGTACAAGCTTCAGCAGCGGTACATTCCCAATGAACATTGATTTGAATTTCTGAATTTATGGCGGAGATATTAATTTTAGCGTGATTAGAATATTTCATACTCGAAAGGCTATAACGCCGTAAAGAAGCGTTTTAGACCCATTTTTAGTAAACATTTCCTACTTACAATTACCCGAGAATGTGCTCCTTAAGTTTGTCATAAACCCCTTGTAATCTATAGGAAACATTTTTACAAATATAAAATCAAGCAATATTTCATGTTTTGTAACGCTCTTTCCTTACGTTAGCGGTGTGGCGGGTGGGATTGTACGTTGTCTTATACGTACAACTTCGTTGAAATGCTCGGGCGCCAGATTTAATAATGGAATTTACTTTCCAGTCAGACTTCACTGGGCGGGGGCTTTTCTCTAGTAGAACTGCACTTTGTGGCGGAGATTTTCCCCAGTATGACTGCACATTTTGAAAACGGCTTTTCTCCATTCTGTCTCCCGTATAACCAAATCTATAAAGATGTCCTAGGCGATAGAGATATTTAAAGATGCGGTAAAGATTACGTGATACAGGTGTAATATGTATCGGAGCTGTACTTTAGCCTATACCTTAACTGTATAGATTAAATATTTACCGCATCTATATGATATCTATACTTGTTTCCAGTACAGTTTTATCTTTATCACATCTGTATCACATCTTATTCTATGCTATACCGCACCGGTACTTCAAGCAGGGATTTATCTTTATCGGATCTGTAGATAATATATACTGATTGTCTTTACAGTTGTACCTTTAACAAATCTCTACAATATCTTCATGCAGGCTATATCGCACCTGTAGCGCAATTATCGGTTTTGTCTTTATCGAATCTGTGCTAAATATATACTGCCTGTCTTTACAGTTTTATCTTAAGCCTAAAACCGCTGTGTATAGCGTCAATCTAAACACTATCTTTATTTGTTGGCCTTGTGTATAAAAACGTTAAAAATGGCGCATCAACAAGATCAAGAATTTAAAGTTTACGAATTTGATGGAACCTTGGATATTTGTGTGCTTCCTACAATTATAATAATAATTTATGACATAATCATTAACCAAGGCTGCTGTCTCCAATGTGAAGTTATTTTCGATAGGGGGATCATTTACCACAATATCTATAAACCACAAGTAAATAAAATGATAACTTTCATCATAAACTGTTATTACACCTATAACCAATACTATACCTTTTGATGTGCCTACAGCAGAGAGCATTTTCTCAGTTCTGCTGTACTTATAACGTCCAACCGCGGATTTACGGGGGTGGTGATGGTAGTAGCGGTAATAACCCCCCCCCCCCCCCCCAGAAGGCCAAAAAAATCACCTAAAGCACTAGAAGTAAAGTGTTTTTGAACATGTAATTGGAAAAACTTTGTAAATAAATATATTTCATCGGCTAAAAGTTCCAGCGAAACACAATAAGAATGACTCAATTGCAAAGAAACTTTCTTAACGGTAAAACCTAAAACCAAGCCGGACGTTAAACAATGCATGGCTTAAGATTAGCTCTAAACCTTTATGGGGGTTTATAAACAGACCTGTTTGGAAAGTCCACTCACCAAAAAGATAAAGATATTTAAAGCTTATCCCAGCGCCAGCAGTACAAAGTACGAACCGACATCAATACAATGATCATATTACGTAATATTTTTTTCTTGAAATTACAATTCTGACCTCAGAAATGGCGGGAAATTCAGAAATAATGTACTTTAAAATAGTTGGTGGTAAAATAATACAAAGACATCAATTATTTCGAAGTAAGATTCTCGAAATATCTGAACCTACTAAAACTGTTTTATATTTTATCCCCTATAATTCTTCACTGTTTATTTTTCTTAATACTTTAATCTGTTGTCTTTTTTTTTTGTTTCGGCATCAGTTTATTAAAAACTTAGCAAAGCTACAAACGATACACTTTTCCAACTATTTATAAAATGATTTTACTCTACATTAAAATTAATGTAAAAAACAAAATTAGAAAATGAGAAACATGAAACACATTTAACTTTAAAAATTTCAAAAGCCCACAAAAATGTCTAACTTTATTATTAAGCGTCCAATGCGTTTTCTACGTAGTCCCTGTTAATCACGTTTTATCCAAGCATACTATACGCCCTTAACGAGATATTATGCAACGTCACTATAAATTTTACTGCAAAAAAAACGGTTTAACCCTAACTGTAATTCTTGGTAGTACATTTGTATCATATTGTCCATCATAACCTTCTGTAATACTCTTAAAACATTTAGCGGTCGAATCTTATAAGAGGCGAGATTAGCTCAGGGTGCAAGGAGACCGACTCACAAACCAAAGATGGCCAGTTCGATTCCCCGCTAAGGTAAAGTATGCAGCGCATTTTTAAAATTAAAAATCTATCAATAAATACATTAGTGTAAATGAAATTAGCTAAAAAAATACAGAGGGGTTGTATAAAATATTATAAAAGAAAATATATCCGCGTAAAAAAATATTTTTTTTTATCTAAAATTAATTGCTTGAATTATCTATACCGCACCTTAATTTGGACGATACAGCATCGGAATAGTATCTTTAAAAACCTATATCGTATCTTTACAGTACCTTCATGTGCTCTATACGCAATCTTAACCGCATCTGTACTTTAACTATATGTTGTCTGTACAGGAGCTTTACATCTTATATACAGAGTTAGTAAAGACAACTATACCCAATCGATATGTAATCTCTATCGTCGCGCTATCCATAGGGTACAGAAAGCCTGTATCGACTAAAGATTTAAATACAGGTTCGATATAGGTTCTGTATTGTGTGGTTATACGGGCTGTATGGTTTCCTCGTACATAGTTAAAGACCTGGGTAACTGCAGTGAAGAGACGGTCTCCAGGGGTTTCAATAGTTTTACTTACTTATTAAGGAAACAAATGTAGCATTACACCATGTATATTAAACAAAGCACCGAATTCATCATCCAGGCTATCAACAAAATTTTTATTACACTACGGCGCAAGGCATTACAAGCCAATCAAAGCAAAATATATACAAACGCAAATACGGTAGCACGCATTAGCAAACGGTAGCAGGTAAAATACGAAAGCAGTTCTCAAACAGCTCTCAACAGACAAAATACACTAGCAAACAGCTGCATACGGTAGCAACAAAGATACATTAGCTAACGTAAGCAAACGGTAGCATACGGTAGCAATTTAGCCAATGGTAGCAACTAACTAAGTAACAATGAGGCGTTATGGTGCAGACGATACTGAATTTAATTTCAATGAGGAAGACAGGAACAACGGGCAAATAGGACTATGACGGATATAGGAAAGCAAAAGTGGGACAAATGAAGAAGCACTGCCTCGTATCGGTCACCGCCGCAGACTTCAAATATAAAAAGAGAGAGAAAAAGAAGATCTGTCTTCGCGCGGCATGCGACACAGTCGCACCACGCCCCGTAATGCGTCAGCACCCTAACCATGCGCAACCTGTACGTCCCTGTCTCGACCATGCACTCCTAATTCTTATTTCCCCTTTTGACGAAACAGTTGCGACACCAACCTCCTTAAGTGCGATGTTGAGTTGTATAACTCCAGTACGCACGTGGGTTAAGGCACTTGTGCCGCTTCATTTTCATTTTTAATTAAAACATAAAAGCAAGGTTTAATCATTTTGTATGTTGCTAGGCAACGGCGACTTTCGCATTGCGAATCTCTAAATTATCAAAAATTACATTATCGAGGTTTTCGCTATTTTTGAAATGTAAGAAATTTTCGAGTCGCAGAAAAAGCAGAAGCCCCAGGTCGTATTGACCACAACCTTTACAATTCCAATTAGAACTCCTTATTTTATTCCTTAATTTTTTTCTTTGTAAATAATTCTGATTTCTGTTTGTATTAAATATTACATGTTGTGGTGTTAAAAATATATTATTGTTTGTTCAAAAAAATACCTAAACTAATGCTGCTTTTAAGTAACTTTGCGAAAAAATAGTCAAAAGCTGTTAAGTCAGGGGATTGCGATGGCCACACATTTATCGAAAGAAGGGAGTTATCGAAAAACTTTCCATTGTATTATAAATTGTTTATCATTAAGGGATGCAGTTCCACAAAAACAATAAATAAACCCAAAAGTTGTTTAATTTATTTGACACAGAAAAATTAGGACCGTATACTTTAACGTGCTGGTTATTTCATTTCAACTAAATTGCCAATTTACCTTAAATAATTTGGAAAAAAAGTTTTTTTTATTTTCAGAAATATGATTGAGACTATCAACAAAAAAAATTGTTTTGACAATTTTTTTTATTTCTTCAAATTTATGAACTTACTATTATAACACTTTTCGAAAATTTTTAGTTTTCATTAAACTGTTTTTAATTTAATAACAATTACAATTTTAAACTGCGACGTATTCCAAAGGAAATACGAATTTTAAAAGGTCTCGTTGGATGTATTGTAGTATTTTATTTCGGATCTTCGAAACAACACAAAGTTAGAGGAGACATTAAGCGGGGTCCCATTTAAATTAATTTAAAATGCTAATACCTAGATTCGCTATGAATAAAAATGATTCCAGTTCTGTTTTCTTTTTTCCGTTTTGTTTTAGACGCTCCGGATACCTAACCTTTCCTAAGACGCTTAAATTTAAATATTTTAAAATTAATGCAGCAAGGTCTGGCGCGGGACAGCACTGCGACGCGGAGATAAATATTGATTGCGGGTTGTAGTTCCTTTTCACTATTTTATCGTGTGAACAATTTTAAAAAGTGGGATTTTTTTCTGGTTCGGCGTTAACCCTTTATAAAGCGGAAGCAATTACTTGTCATGTCCTTTCGCCCCTGCAACGTGGGAATTTATCGGACATTTTGACTACTAATTTCGGCCGGAGTCGAAAGTTTAATTTGTTTTTTTAGGGGCTTTAACGAAAGCAGAAATTGAATTCGCGCAAGAACAATAAAAGAGGAAAATCCGAGATTTCACTTACATCTGTTTACAGGAACTAAACTCGATTACAATTAAAAGTAATTATTTTTAAATTGCCGCGGACGTTTAGTCCGAGAGCCCGATATAAAAACGCGAATCATTTGCATAAGCCCCTAGAAACCGGGAGAAAATTCTAATTTAGATTAAAACTTTATGTCGGAACAATGGGGAACACAAAAAACAAATAAAACTTAAGCAATTAGTCAGAAGTATCTGGGCCTTTAAAGATACAAATCTTTGCGAAATTAAACCGTGCATGCTACAATTTCCAATGGAAAAAATGGAAATATATCGTTGTTATACGTATGTATAACCTACAGCAGTTACATGAGGATTTCGCTACGTTGTAATTCAATCTGTTTTTACTTTATAACAATATTGTTCTAGGTAATGGACTTTTTACGAAGCGAAAGCAATTTAGAGATCGTTTTTGTTTTCCTCTGAGATACACGTTTATAGCAGTTGATTATATCTTCTTTACAATTCCGTGCATTATTTTTCCTCTAACGGGTGCTGTATATTTTCCATTGCTTTTTAAAATGCTTCTCTTCCTCCTACTTTGTTCAAACTTTTGTGTATTCCATTATATTCGTATTCTTTATTATCATACTCACTCAATCTCTTATCGCAAACCGGGAAAAAAACACTCGCTTTGCTTATATTATGTTTGCGAGCAAATATTTACAAGCTTTTACCTAGAGAGAACGCAAACCGTTAATGTGTGTATCGAGAAAAACTTTTAAACGCATTTACCTTTTCGATACATGCTCAAAACTGAAGCACGCATTATAACACTACAAGACTGAAAAACAACCAACAAGATTCAGCAACTTTTTTTTTCATTTATAGAGCGGAAGGGGCCTATATTAGGCTAATAGTGTTTTTAAAAACACCCTATTTTAAGGAGTGGGACGTAACTTGCAAATATTAAATAGGATGATATACAATTTTGAATGTTTTTGTAATATCCGCATCAACATAGATACAACCTATTTTAATAAGATTTGTTAAAAAATTTTTACCACCCCTAATAAATGGAGGGGGGTAAACAGTTGTACTGTTTTTATTCTAATTTAGTTTTTGTTTGTTCTACTTGTCTCTGCGTAGTCTTAGTATACACATTTAAATTTAAATAAAATCTCATTCCACTTTTTAATATTTAAGAATTTTATCTACCCCCTTTCGTTCCATAAAATAAAAAACAAATTGTTGCATAATCTTTTGTAGTTTTGGAGATGTCACCTTGTAACACTTTAGTTACTGCACCCTGTATACATTTGTTGTGTGAGCACTAGGGCTGGGAATATTTATCGATATTATCGATATCATTTGATTATCGATATTCGATATTAAATTTTCAAATTCGCCCAGCCCTAAACACAACACATATTTTGCTTTTATTACATACAAACAACTTCTAACATTTTCAAATAATCGTAAAACATTTACTGCTGATCAAAAGAGGTCAGGGTAAAATGGCCGTTTATCCCTGTGTACAGATTCTATTGGTAGTAAACGAATTATTATTTTTGCTTACCAAAAAGGTCCTAACGAATCCAAGAATATCAAAGAATCTCAGCAATGATTGCACCAACAACAATCACACTAGTTCATTTTTTAAATCATCACGAATTAATTCGGAACTGTATTGTTTAAAGTTAGAGAACATCCCGACATTATGCAAACACACGTACCTTTATAAGATGCATTAATAAGAAATCGGAACTTTACGGTCATTTTTATTTTTGCCGAAAATAGTCGAATGCAGTAATTGAATGCACACCTGTTACCATATCGTACTTTATCGTAAACAAGTCTTATCAGGTGCTATTAGAGATTGGACATCAAATAATTGTTTAGTAGAGATGTGCTCGTAGAAAATTGTATTTAGTACAGAATGAACTAATAATTTAAAACAGCGAATCTAACACGTACTAGTTTCAACGGAAGTAACAATTATTACGGTGGTGTCTTCGATATTATCGATATAATTTCATTATCGATAATCGATATTAAATTTTCAATATCGTCCAGCCTTAATTAGGGACACTAATAATTTTTGTTTTGTGGTCAAATTAATTTATAGATTAATAATAATACAGGGTGTATCAAACACCGCACATAAACTCTGCAGTAGGTCAAAATATATAAGAAAAGTAATATTAAAAATTAATTTTGGGTCTCATTTTAAAGTTATAAAAAAATTAAAACAAAAGAGATCTGGCAACATGGCACAAATTTTGTGATTGTTAAAACCATACTTACCACAACTTCAAAATAAATAAAGAGAGAGGATGTTGCCCTATTCACTTTTGTTGTTTTTTTTTTGAAAATTTAAAGTTAATTATATTTATTATCAACCTTGAAGTAATTTTTGGAAGACATTTGCTATCATAACTTGTTCCGTAACGCAAATTATCGGTGTTATCGATATTATCAATATAATTTCATTTCAATATCGCCCAGCCCTAAACACAACACATCTTTTGCTTTTATTACATACAAACAACTTCTAACATTTTCAAATAATCGTAAAACATTTACTGCTGATCAAAAGAGGTCAGGGTAAAATGGCCGTTTATCCCTGTGTACAGATTCTATTGGTAGTAAACGAATTATTATTTTTGCTTACCAAAAAGGTCCCAACGAATCCAAGAATATCAAAGAATCTCAGCAATGATTGCACCAACAACAAACACATTAGTTCATTTTTTAAATCATCACGAATTAATCGGAACTGTATTGTTTAAAGTTAGAGATCACCCCGATGTTAAGCAAACACACGTACCTTTATAAGATGCCTTAATAAGAAATCGGAAATTTACGCTCATTTTTATTTGTCCCGAAAACAGTCGAATGCAGTAATTGACTGCACACCTGTTACCATATTTCGCTTTTTCAATTATCGCAAACAACTCTTATCAAGGGCTATTAGAGATTGGACATTAAATAATTGTTTAGTAGAGATGTGCTCGTAGAAAATTGAATTTAATACAGGGTGAAGTAATAATTTAAAACAGCGAATCTAACACGTACTAATTTCAACAAAAGTAACAATTATTATGGTGGTGTCTTCGATATTATCAGGTTATACTTTTAAGGGGTTTGATATAGACAAACATAGTAAGCAATGCCAGCAAAATAGTTTATTTTTAATGTTGCTACCAGTTAGCTAGTCCATTATTTTATACCATTCAGTATTAAACGATCTAGATCTGTCTGAACCGGCCCTAGTCATTTTGAAGTACATCGCCCCTAATTTTTATTTCAATTTGTTTTCCGTATCTATTAAATATTTCATTTAAAAGCTGGTCAACGAGAATTTTCATATTTAATGCAAATTTGCAAACCTCGTATGAAATGAATAAATACACAATAGCTGCACGCTGCAACTAACCGCGGCTGACCGGCGCAAGTAAAGTAAAAACTTTAGAGGCCGTACCTTTACCGCGCTTACTGCGTGCTGAAATCCCTACTATTTCTTTGCATCTGTCCATCTGATCATTGCATTATTTGTATCAATGTGCAAGCAAACGTATTAAGAGTAATAGATTGGTTGATTGTATCGTAGCTAGAATTATTTGACCCGATAAACACGGCCTTTGCGTATGCGAAACTGTGTTTAAGGGTTTATTTATTTGTCGCTTAATTTTTAATGTTAGGCAGTGCTGTTAAAAGGAGGTTGGGACAAAATTTCACGGTAGAGGATAAAAACTTCGAAGAAGTCCAGCAAATTAAATACCTAGGAGCCCAAATAAATAGCGAAAATAGAATTAGACAAGAAATTCAAATGCGAATTACAGCTGGTAATAGGACATATTTTTCACTATTACAGATCTTTAGAGCTACATACGTAACAAGAACAACTAAACTAAAGATATATAAGTCGCTAATCAGACCGATTGTAACATATGGTTGTCAGACATGGACAATGACAAAGGGAGATGAAGAGATGCTATTACGCTTTGAAAGACGAATATTACGAAGAATTTTTGGGCCAGTACAAGAAGATGGGTTATGGAGAATAAGCTATAAAGAAGCAAACATAGTAGAATTTGCAAAACTGTTAAGACTGAAGTGGGCTGGACATGTAGAGAGAATGGACAACAGCAGAGTTCCAAGGAAAGTATATCGAGGGCAAATAGAAGGAAGGAGAACAAGAGGAAGGCCAAGACAAAGATGGACGGATAACGTGGAGGAAGATGCACGGAAAATACTTAAGTTGCAGAATTGGAAAGCCGGAGCAAGACAGAGAGAAGAATGGAGGCAAAGGATAAGGGAGGCCAAGGTCCAGATGGGACTATAGCGCCACGAAGAGAAAGAGTGCTGTTAAAAAGTAAAATCTGTGTAAAAGTAACTTTTTTTATTGGAAGTTAGAATTTGATAGTTTTTTTGAAAAGTTATGGGTAGGCATTGCATACCCTGCCTAATAGGACAGACTACCACTGCTAAACTACCGGCTATATAATTACGCAGTGCAATATCTAGCTAGCCGTAGAGCGCAGCGGTTACCTTGCTTTCGTGCACTTTAGTCGAAATAAATGCTGCCCACTATGCTTACAGCTACGGTACGACATGCTATTGCACAAACTATTGCAGTTGAAAACTAGCCAAAATTTTACACGATGCCAAAAATTATTTAAAAAATGAGGCCTAAATATTATCAAGCGCAAAAATAAAGAAACCTACAACTCCTAAGGCTCTAGGCTGCAACCTAGTCAGCCTATTGGTGAATCCGGCACTGTTCGCAAGGACCACCGCCAGGAGATGCAAGCTCCAGGCCCGGAAACAAAAATGCTTTCATGCTAATTATAAAAGATGTTTTTCGAAATTATTCACTTGTTTTTCTCAGTTGGGGAACTTTATTGCCACACTCGTATGTCATACACTAAATCCACCTACCAACTGAGATCATTTTTCTAAAAACTGTTTTGCCGTTGCCTGCATCCTAAAAACTTTGTTGTTATTAAATTTTCAAATCAAAAATTTTCATAAATTTACTACCTACTTCCGGAAAGTTAAAGAAATAACTAAGCGTGTCTGTAAATGGCAAAATATTCGGAATGGCTCATCAGTAGCTGAGATTTTTGATAAAAGTTTTTTATAAAATTAATTCTGAAAATATTAATTAATAGAAAACCCTGAACCAAGAGTTTGGAAACAATAAAAATTTGTAATAAGTTTTGATAAACTATTTCATAAAAATAAAATCAGAAAAAAACTGAATATACTACCTGCAAACAAGAAACCTTGTGCTTAAATTTATGACTTTAATATCCATATCCTAAGCCACTTAATAAAAATAATAATAATTAAATTTAATTAAATTACAAAAAAAAATCGCCTTACGTTGCCTTTACGTAAACACCCTTCAACTTTATTACTTTCCAATAAATAAGGATAAAGTAGATAATGGCAAACGTCCACTCTTCCATAAATCCGAAAAACTTCCTCCAAATAAGATTTTAATGTTTTTGTTTATTATTTGTCAATTTCATCGTCACACACGATTTAGCAAAGACAAAAGACATGCTAATTATTAATATTTTGTATCGTTAAGTCATGGTCTAGATATTAAACAGCTTCCTTCGAAAGAAGTTAATTACAAGTAAAAAAGTCCGGCTGTGTTTACCTTTACGCCAAAACGGCGTTTTCTTGTTTCTGCCTCAATCTCTCGTTTTCATTAATAATGAATATTACAACTTTTTAGTAGAAAGTATCAATAAACGTTGTAATTAATGAATCTGTTGTTATAACATCCTGTATTAATATTGTCATATCCGTTTTAAGACTTGCGGCGCAATAACTTAGTTATTAACGGTTGAATTAATAAATCATTAAATTGTGTTATGAAAAGGATTAATTGCGACACGTCCGTTACCATTTAAAAACAGAACATTTCCGTAACTTTTACTAAATTGCCGATTTAAATTTTAAATTAATAATTGATTTGCAATAAAGTCATCATTTATTAACTTTTTAAAAGTAGGTCTAATCAGTGTCGGTTTCTCCATTGGGTCAAATGGTCATTGACCTCCCAATGAAATAGGAAAAAATTAATAAATACTTTTTGTTTGAGTACATAGCATATTATACACTATAATATTTCAAAAATTCTTTATAGTTAACTTTTGTATGAGATTTCTATGCGAAAACGTTTATTAAAGAGCTGCAGCAGGATCCGAAAACGTTTGAATGTTTGAATATTTCGCGCGCATTAAACGAATCTATGCGAGGGTCATTTGGCTGTCAGTCCCCAATTCAGCTATACGCCACCGAATAAAGCCGCCGGCCTAAAAGGCCTTCAAATGCATAAGAGTGAAATAGAAAGCACATTGCGGTATAATTCATATTACACAAGCTAAAAGAGGATAGAAGTATCTGCGTATTAAAGACTTTAGGGTCACGAACCCACAACTTCCGAGAATTATGCTGTCAGTTGTCCGTGATAAGCGCATGCCAATAGCCGCCTAATTTGCGGGATTCGCACGTACACGACGTAGTAGTGTGAAAACAGTTGTTGGTTGTGTAATCATAATTTAGTGGTGTTGTACGATATCTGTGCAAAATAATTTTGGATTGTGAATGCCATGTAAGAAAATGCTTTCACTTGTTTCCACTGTCTGCTATTTTGTTCTAATTCATTGTGTGATATTAACTGCAAACATTTAAAAACTAAAATTCAAACACATTTTCTATCGGTTAACCACATGAAAAATTTTGTGCATTTTGACACACTGGCAATGTGGGTATCAATTTACAATAATTTTATTAGAAAGTGCTTGTCGAAAGTCTATTAAAGACTTCATGGATGACAAATTTTTTCCAAAAAAATACTTTATGCCTCCCCAGTACACCACACCACGAGCCGCCACTGAATCTAATAATTCTTAATCATGATTTATACGTTTAATAAGGACTAAAAAAGTTGTAATAACCCTCGGTTAATAAATTACCTGAAACAAAGTTACTTTTTTTATAAATTAGTGGTATTTTAATTACAAATCGTTCCAATCCATATACGCATTTAGCAAGCAGTTGCCCACAGATTTATTAATTATTTGCATTCAGACTCCATGCATATAAATTGAAAAAGGCTAGACTAAGATTATTTTCAAACTCGTTATACCAGTAATCAATTTAACTTCTCTCTTTTTGGTTTTACAGTAAATCCGTCGGTAAAAAAAATGCATAACGGCTCTGGTGCCAATTAGAGCCGATTCTCGTCTAAATTATGCAGATAAAGGTTTATTTTGGGACGTGGAAGAACCGTAAAAGCGTCAGTAATGGACTGTGGTAAGAATGGTTATACAAATAACGAACTGGAACTGACCTACGATAAATGTAACTTAATTTTAGCGGCGTTCAATATCAATTTACGAAGAAGGCGAACCTGTTTCACCTCAGCGGGACATCTTGACATCTGCGAATTGAATTCGAAATCTCTAGCGGTTTTAAGTAACCGTTGTACACAGTATTACATTCCAAATGTATTCCGGAGGAAAATGGCGGAGCCCCTTGGCGATTTCAAGTACGTGAAACGAGAACAAAGTTTTAACCGCCAAAAAGACTATTGTTTAACCCCTGACCTATTTTTAAGAGAAATTTCAGGGGTTAGCTTGCAAAATACTAACAGAAATTTTATATCAAAATCTCACTATAGAAGAAAAGAAATTACATGTTTAGCCTTCAGTTTTAGCTTAAAAATTCTCTCTACAAACATCGCAATTGAGAATAAAACAAATGTTATCTGGAAGAAGATTGGAAGCAATGTCTGCAGCATCTCTTGGGGACAAGTCAATTCTGAGTATTTTATTTTTTGACCGGTTTTGCTATAAATGACCGAAGAAACATAGAAACTTTAAATAAAGGGCAATTTAAGAGTGTTGAAAAAACCTAGATGGAATTTGTTGCAGTATGTAAAATAACCATTATAGAAAATAACAAGTTTGAAAAAGTGTCCTCATCAAAGTAGGGAAGTATGGAAAACGGCCGCCGTGAAAATGATGAATATAAAAATGACCAGTATAGTAAATGACCTACGCAAGTATGAACAATGAGTAGTATTAAAAAAGAACCGCACGGAAAACGAATTTTGGAACATATCCTAAAGATAGTATAACCACATGTAAAAATACCACCCCGTACCATAATCGGTAAGTGCAATAAATACTTTATTACCTAGTTTAGTACGCATGAAAGTATAAAAGTGTGGAAAATGACTTGTAACTGAAATGGCCAGTGGGTGAGAGACTAAAATCAGCAAATAGCACGTCAAATACGTAACATTAAAAGCATGCAACGTAAGCAAGTTGGATAGTAACCAATGGTACTATAGAAAATGCCACAAAAAATGAAAATGGTTAGTACGAAAAATGATCCGCACAGAAGCTAATGAAAAAGCCTGTATCAATAATTGGGGAATGGTTTGAAAAATGACGGGTATGGCAGTTAAACAGCAAAAACAATGGCGAAACTGGAATTTAATTTTTGAAAAAAATACTCAGAATAGAAAATATTTAAATGAGAGATTGCAACATTTTTCGTAGACTAATTTGACTGACACTTTACGTATTTGGAAAATGATTTGTATAGAAAATAACCAGATATGGAAAATAATTGCTTTAGGAAAATACCAGTTTAGAAAATAGTATTGCTACAAAATAATGTGCAATATGACCAAAATGGACATCGATTTTTATGGAAAACATAATAGAAACTAAACGTAAAACGTGAAAATTAATGGAAAATATCTGAATTAAGAATTACTGATTTCAGAAATAAAAACTATGGAGTATGGCAACTGAGCCGTATAGGAAATGATCAAACTAGATAGATGGAAAAGCATGCAACGTGAGCAAATTGTATAGTAACCAATAGTACTATAGAAAATGTCGGTGAAAACGAAAATTATTAGTACGGAAAACGATCCGAGACTAATGAAACTAATGAAAAAAAAACAGTATCAATCATTGGGGAGTTACCAGCTTAGACAAATGACGGATATGGGAGTAAAAAAATGGTCAAAAGAGAATTTCATTTTTCAGAAAAATACTGAGAATAGAAAATGTGTAAATGAAACAATAAAACAACATTTTCCGTATACTAATTTGATTGACATCTTACGGATTTGGAAAATGAACAGTATAGAAAATGACAAGTATGGTAACTCAGCAGTATAGAAAATGATCAAACTGGAATTTAACAATATTCTTTGAAACTTTCTCTGTTTCTCGAACTGTAAATATTACAATTTACTTTCGGCTTAGACCGCGTCATCATTTGGCGATTACACACCGACCTGTAGCTTGTCTGCCTTTAAAAGCATTTGCTCTAAAAGATTGAGCCAAACAAACAAAAATTTGTTATGAAACAGCCAACAGGCATAAGCCGATTAAGTATTTCTGTCTTGACAAACAAGATACATTAAAATCATATCTTTGTCCCCGCCAAGGTTCAAATAATCTAAGCACACGGCCCTGTTTAGGCAGGCAAGGCCCAGGAACAACTATCTCTCTTTTAGAGCAAATGCTTGTAAGGGCAGACAAGCTACAGGTCGATCCTTATCTGATTATGCTGGGTGTAGTTCCCAAATGACGACGCGGTCTAAGGCGAAAGTAAATTGTAATATTGGCAAATTCTTGAGAAAAATACTAAGAAAATATCTGAAAAAAAAAATTACAACATTTACTAATTTGTGTGACACCTTGCAGATTTGGGAAATAGACAGTATAGAAAATAACCGCATATGGAAAATAATTTCTTTAAAAAACAAGTTTAGAAAATAGTATTGCAACAAAATACTGTAGAATATGACCAAAATAGGAATTGAATTTTATGAAAAAAAAAACAATAAAAACGAAACAGCGTAAAAATTAACGGAAAATATGTGAATAAGAGATTAAACATTTCGGAAATCAAAAGTATGGAAAATATTTGCTTAGGAAAATTGCCATTTTAGAAAATGACGAGTATGGCAACTGAACAATACAATTTTTTGAAAAACAATTTCACACTAAAAATCATCTGAATGAAGGATTACAAATTTAAGATATCAACAGGATAGAAAATGACTACCCTGAAAAATAATTGCTCAAGAACAGTTACAAAAATTGCATGGAAACTGAACAATGTGCAATATGACCTAAACATATATGTATTTTTACAGAAAATAAAACCAAAATACACACTATTCATGAAAAGTACCTGAATGAAGGATTGCTGATTTAAGAAGTACACATTATTGAAAATAATCAGTATGAAAAAAAAACTGCTTCTTAAATGGCCAATTTAGAAAACAGTATGACAACTGCACAATGTGAACTATGACTAAAATAGAAATCGATATTTACGAAAAACAATCAGAATAGAAAATACCCACTAGAGAAATTAATGAAAAATGCTTGAATAACAGATTACCGGGTTTTAGGAACTAAACTACAACGACTGAATATCTGACTGAAGAAATACAGAATTGAGAAATTAACAATATAGAAAATAGCGGCTATGAAAATAATTGTTTTTGAAAAGACCAGTTAACAAAATAGTATGGCAACTGAACAATGTAGAATATTAACGAAATGGAAATTTTTATAGAAAATAACCAGAATAGAAACAAAACAGCGTAAAAATTAATGAAAAACATCTGAATGAAGAAAGACGGATTTGGCAAATAACCGTTATAAAAACCAGTATAGAATATATTTATAAAAAACTATTTTTTTTTAAATTACCAGTTAAAAAAATGAGTTATTTTGCAAGTCAACGGTATGGAATAAGACCAAATCGATATTTAGGGAAAATAATCAGAATAGAAAAAAACCTATGTATAAATTGGTTGATAATACCCGAATACGAGATCACGGGTTTTAAGAAAGAAACTATTACGGTTTAGTAAATAAACGGTACGAAGAATGACTAGTGTAGAAAATGAATGCTTGGAAAATTATATATTAAGAAAATGACGGGTATGACAACATAACAGTATAGAAAACGAACAAAATGAAAATTGAATTTCACAAAAGATGATCTGTATACAAAGTAACCAGATCCGAATTTTAATTATAAGCGCTCCCTACAAAGATCATTTGAAAAACAAATGAGAATGAGTGATTCCTTTACAAATTACCATTGTAAATAACAATAACTTGCTTAATAAATATAAGACAGCATAGTTTTCTAGTGAACGTTCTCCAAAGAAATTAAAAGAAGCTCTAAATTAGTAAGCAACAAAAAACCTAAAGCAATTTCACGGATTTTTAAAACCAACAGGTACGTGCCGCGCTACAAAAGACACACGAGATCCGCGCAAAAAAACGCTATAATCCAAGCCTAATTGATTTTCTTCTATCACACTACAATACTCTTTTTAAATAGTACCGAACAATTCAACCGACGCGAACACAATTCCCGTATTAAAACAAATTAAAGCAGTAATTTAGCCCATTCGTTCATAAACTGAAAACAAAAATAAATAAAGGGCATGAGCGAGGTTTGATGAAGTAAATAATTTTATGGGGGCTAAACAAATAAAGATAAACGATCATTTCGCCCTCGCATAAAGACTCAATTAACGCTAAAATGTAGAAAAAAAAAAGAAAATTTACGGTGCCGAGGGCAAGTTTCAAAAGTTGTAATTTAATCACGCATCAGTTATTTAATAAAATACCTGCGCCCTGCACTGGCCCTCATTAAACGCCTTCGTGTGCAGATATTAAAGAAATTCAGGCAAATAATAAGTAGCTATTTTTAACGTCAACGTCGTTTGTGCTTTTTTCAAATTAATTCTCGTAAGAAATTTTTATGTCATTTTCTATCACTTTTGTTGAGAGTTGGAGTGGTAATGATAGGGCGAAAACTAACACGTTAAAATATGTGGGCTGTGGAGTCTTCGAAAACAAGAAATGATGGTAGAACTTCGCGTCATTAACTTTTGGAAACGGCAAAAAACCTACACAAATTTTAGGTCAAGCCTTTTTTCCTAATAATGTAGGGTTGTTAGACTCGTCCCTTTAATTCTCAGCCAATTTGTGTGGTTATTTTTATTTTTTGTACTAATTTAACTTCCCACATTTGAGAGAAAATATCCTGGCATTAATTCTTTAACAGTTTTTAATTTGCCTTCCAAAAATTCCAAACATGAACTAAATTACAGATATTTCAAATGAGGCCGCGGTGGCTAAGTGAATGAGCATCCGTTTAGCTGCCAATCGGTGCCGTAATGTGTTTTTCTGTGCATATTAAATAAGGACTAATCACCCTGGCTGTTAGCAAGGTAAAATAATACGTAGACTGTGCCCCACGCTTTTTTTAATAACTTCTTTCAAAACACGCAAGCTCTTAAAATCAAGTGCTGCGTCGCCCTATGTGACCGTTACATAAATATTTGCTCAAAATAAAATAATAACTAAACTGTGTCGAAATGTCAGAGCATAGCCGGTCGTCGCGTAAAGTTGCGATCCGTGGTTGAGACAGTTCCGGATTTAATACAGATAGACATGGTTTCAAAAATTCATTAAATAGAAAGTTCCATTTTCGTTACAATTTTATTGTATTGAATATTGGTTTGCAAATTGACGCACTGGTGTCGCTACAAGTACGACACGCGAGACCAAACCTCGCGAAGGCATCCCTACTTCGGAAACCGTTCTTGCCATAACGATCTCACATGACCCAGAGAGTAGTGGTTAAGGGTATAAAATTAATTACGCGAGATGAGTAAATCACTTCTTCGATCCACAACAAGCGGCACTAATCCAGAGCCAGAGGCACTCCACGAGTTATCTGGGAAACCAGTCCGCCGGATTGCGGGTCGACAATAGCCAGCCCAGCGGATGCACTTTGTGTTTCCACTACCAAACTGACTAGACTAGCACGAAAGAAATACCAAAACCGATTCAGGCACCAGCACCTAGTCCCGTAAAGCGAGAGGGAGAGTCAGCTCCAGCCAACATCAGCTAGTTCAGTCAACCAAGAAGGAAAATTAAGCTAGCATCGGTGCGAGTCCGAATTTAATAATACAGTCAAATGTCATTCCGAATCAGATATCGATAAATAATAACCGCATTCTCTAACTTAAATTAAAAGTTTGCTGTGAAGAGTATCACGCGCTTCGACTCCTAAACAAAGAGTTCATTTCAGCGTTGAAGAGTTTCAACTCATTTTGGTCCCTTGTCCTAGCCCTCGTTAATTACCCAAGATTCCGGTAGGCGGGTATGAAATGTTGCAACGCATTTCCATACTCAATCAGCAAACAAACGGGTTAATTTCGACGTTGAAGAGTGCCAACTCATTTTAATTCTTTTTTTTCTAATTACAATAATTATCTTAATTAATTAAAATGAGGAGGAATCCGACTTGATTCTGAAAGGTGTTCATAAAGTTCATAAAAAAATTAGTAATTTGGAAGCACACCACGTTATTAGGTACAAAACAAACAACTGTTAATTAACAAACATTGAAGAAATGTCCTGATAACTATTCGAAGAAGGTCGTATAATTTTATAAAATTCCCGGCAATAAATTCCGTTCAGAATACTCTTTTAAAGTGTGCTTTATTTCGTCACAGCGTGAAATAAAATGCAATAAAAAGTAGAATTGTAATGAAGTGCTTTACTACTTTTTACTATATACAGGGTGTTCCTAGAAGAGATGCAAGTGTTTTAACGGCAGATAACAGACAAAAAAACAATTTAATAATGTTCCTATAAAAATGGGTCAAGAAACGCTTCATTGCGGAGTTACAGCCTCCTAAAAATGAAACAGTCTAATCACTTTTTCGTCAATAACGTTCGCAGTAGTTGCTCATCACTTATTGTGCCGTATCTACTAATATTTGTTTAAATAGTAGGTGTATTCTAAAGATGGGAGGCGAGGACGTAATATTTGCATCTACATTGTTTAAGATTTTGGTTATAAAATCATGTACTCCATATATAAATACGCGAAACGGAAATCTTGTTGAATGTTACTAAATTCCACAGTTTTCGAGATAATGAATGTTTTTGTAAAATCGAGAATTGCTATAATATCTAAGTATTTCCCCAAGCTGCATAAATAGTTTTCTAAAACTTTGAGGGTGTTTTCCACCAATATAATATATGTTCTGCTCTGCTATCTGCCAGTAAAATTTTTGCACCTATTTTAGGGTTACCCTGTATACATATTTTGTTTGTTTGATTGGTTAAAGTGAGTACAACTGGTCTTTGACACTTTCTGGAAAAATTTCCGACTGTTACTATTCCGAAAAATTTCCATCACTACTTTGCAATATACAGGGTGTTCAGAAATTTCTGTCCCTTAGCAAAGGATCGTACTGACGATTAACACATTTAAGCATTTGCAATACAACAATTTTAATCTTGAAACCTTTACATTTTATGATGCTTCTCAACTTTTTAAGATAAATCCAATTATCGACTTACCTTTATTAAGAAGTCCTTTTTTCTGAAACCTGTTGTATATTAAGTCCTTTCGCATGAAATTCACATAAACTTTCCCTTGTCCGGAAATCCACTTTTACACTAATTCCGTTGGCAACATTAACAAAAATTGCGAGGCCTGTAACAAATAATTATCTTTAATTTAAATTGATATGACTTTATTTAATTAATTTAAAAGAACTCATACAAAGAAGAAGAAATTGTAAATAATACAAGCAATTTTCTCATGCAGACAATAATTAACGCTGTGTATTTTTAGACCAATATAAATAATAAATATTAAATTACTCTCGAGTAAAGCAATGAAAAATAACGCATCTGATATTGCGTGCCTCATGAATCTTCAAGAAAGAGAACAATTTCAACTTGAAAATCAAACCAAAACGAAAACATTGTTGCAGGCTCGCTCATTATTTCAAAACAGGTTAGGGTCAGATCTTATTTATTTAATAATGTATGAAATATAATCTTCCATTCTAGGAATCGACCCGAATTAGTTGCAACGT
Source organism: Ctenicera cuprea (assembly GCA_958336395.1). NCBI lineage: Eukaryota > Metazoa > Arthropoda > Insecta > Coleoptera > Elateridae > Ctenicera > Ctenicera cuprea. The sequence goes on along the minus strand of OY284495.1, from coordinate 10,702,783 downwards.
TTTGAAATAACTGCCCATTTAGAGCCCATGAATAAACATTTCGGTATTTGTTAAAGCATGCAATTTTCTCTTGTTATTATTGTTATTACGTGTAGTTTATGACGGAACCAATGAGAAATTGCAGTCACTATTAAAATGTTTTAATGAAAATTTAAATTAAACCCGAGCGTCCTCGATCTTTGTTTTGCATATAGTAAAGAAGCGTAATTAAATTTTATTTTCCTCAAATACAGCATCCGTTTTGTATATCACGAATAATTCAATTATAGTACAGAGGAAAAACGCGAATTTATATGAAAATTCCTGAAATACTTTCTATATGCAACCGGTACTAATTTTTTTTTTAATTTTACATTAAAAATTTCAAAGCTTTACTTCAAAATGTTCCACATGTTTTTTAAACCGCTGTAAATTTCACCCAATCACAAATTAAAGTGACGCTTTCTCTCATTCATTAAATTTTGCTTTCCCAAGTGATTGTCACTTCCTCGGCGTGAACTCAATAAGAATGATGGCAAAACTCGAGAGTTTTAGGAAGCAGATGATTGTGTGTATTTAGTGAGCCATGAAGACAAGAAGTGTGGTCGCTGGACCACTCTCAGAATTTATTATTAGTATATTTGCCCACAGGCGCTGAAAACAAATTTATTTTATGACGATACCGTGATACCCCAGACAGGTGCTTGATTTTAAGCCCTGGAACGAATTTAACCTTTAAAAGCTAATAGAGTTAGATCGGGTAGACTTTGTTGGGTTCTTTTTGGTTATAAAAAGCGGCGCTTAATTGTTGAAATCGCCGAAATTAACTTCTTTTTTTTTGGAAAACGTAATTAGAAAAAATAAAAAAGTTTACAGTATTTCATATAATTTCTGATTTTTATTTAATGAAACATGTTTGGGCTATGTAGTCTTAACTGCAATTGTGACAACATAAATTATCAACATTGTTTTTTTCTCAATTTGAGTTAAAATTAACCATTTGGACATAATTGTGCAAAAACCAAGATTATAAAATTTACATGGTTTCAAAACGAGGTAAGATATTTATGGCTCATTCTCACATAACGGGAGAATTGTTGTCCCGGCTGAATTGCAATTCGGTGCTTTTGAATTTCAAAAAAATTATGCCATTACTAATTGCAGAGCTAGTTTATCTGTTACAAAATGCATTAACTTTATATATTATGTGACTTTATTGGCATTTTCCAGCATCGTTAGTAACCATAATATCATTTCGGTAACGTGTCCCAAACAGGATTTTCGATATTTGAAGGTCAAATACTTTTATTGTGCTGCTTGTAAAAACTGCACATGGGAATAATCATAATTTCACATCTATCTTCTGTCCTCCATACAAATAGAAACACGTCAATACGTTAATATAAATTAATAATTAGCGATTCTTTCTTGTCCCAAGGTTTGTTGTCACTTGTGTAGTGTTCAGTGTCAATTAGCCTACCGGCTTCATTAAACCTTGTATCGAGTGCTACTTTGTTGTGTATTCATTGTGAGACAGTGTTGAATGCATCGCGGTTAAGTCGTTTTGCTTTTATTGCATGACTTTTTTCTAATTGTAATTTGAATGACATAAATTACGAGCGTACCTTTAATACATGTCAATTCGGTAACACTAGTCATGATAGAATAATAAATTAATTTCAAAAATTTACTATTATCGTTAACTTGCTCGGTGTTCCTTTACATAACCTCAAAATTATTTTCACCTAGGTGCTAAAACAGAAGTTCGACATTCGATTTAATGTGAAAATGTCAGTTCGGTACTGGTCATTTCGGTAACGGTAAGATATCTTTTGTGGTGTTACCGGAATGATTCAGACGTTACCGAAATGACGTTAACAGTAAAAGAACTAATACGTACTAAAAATATCACTTCTGGCAGGTAACAAAAATGGATAAAAAAAGTTCGCAGATTTGAAAATTAAATTTAAAAAAGACAGAGAACTATGAAATATGAAAAATTTCATCAAAAGAAGCTTAAAGAAAAACAAATAAAGATAGATAAAAAATTATTTTCCAATATTATATTAAACCAAAAACTAACGTCAGAATATATTGGTATTTTGGCAGGTGCATCGAAAGAAACAGAGGAAGTCTCACAACTTAAGATTAAAAATCCATTGCTATCTTCTGGAATATGTTTTCTCTGTACTTATGGTTTTAGTATGCAAAATATGGGAACTAAATGCACGACTTGTAGAAGAACTTTTCATACAAACTGTATTTTAAGAAACAAATTACACATAAGTGGTAAAAATATAGTTAAATGCAAATCTTGTATGAAAATTGCTTGATTTTATAAATTTTTGTTTGCTACTGCAAATTTTGTTTGAATATTGCTTAATTTTATAAACTTTTGTCTTGCTACATTTATTTCAATAAATACTTCTCAATTAAACTAGTTGCATATTTATTAACACTGCATGAAAATCTAACAAGATCATTGCGGTAACATCCTCATCATTTCGATACAGAATGTCATTTCGGTAACGCACCTCATTCATGCAAAAGTATTAAAGTAATTATGAAGTATAGCAGAATTAAGGCAGTAATTAAATTCTTGCATATGAAAACTGTTAAAAACATTTGAAATTCTATTGAAAACTTCAAAATGTTTGCTGATACCAAAATAAACACATTGGTTTTCCTCAAAAATATGTATTATGCGACTTTATGGAAGAAAGGAAAGCAAATAACTGTAAATTGAAGCAACCTATAAAGTTATAACACAACTAGTAGTCTTTGGTTAGAGTTTTAATGCATTTTATAATGATTTCCGCAATTCTTCTGATTTTGAGGTGGCTTGAAAGATACGTTACGGAATTGACGATTTTCCAAATATCTTTTTGAAAAACATATGTCCATGACTTTTAGAAGCAGTATCTTTCGTGGCCAATATAAAAATAATATACTTTGAGGTTCTGGCCAGCCAATCAGGCCAAAAAATACAGTGGGAACGCACTTTTTTTTTTTAAATTTTTACAAGTGTAATTCTCCCGTTATGTGAGAATGAGCCTTATGCAGCATGCAAGTCCATTGGTGTAGTCAAAAGTTTTTGACAATAACGAGCAAGGAGCAAATTCTGATACATTTGTAAGTGTGATTCATAGATTTTTTTAAGACTTTTACTAATTACAAATTTAAAAACGCTTCGTTATCGAGATTGAAGATTGTAAAAAACATCGAATTTTTTTATTTATTAGGCAATGATTGAAAATTAAATTTTAAAATTACGCAATACGTCTGTATGTTCATGTGGCATAAGTGGACCATATTGGTCAGTTGTTTGCTTCTCCAGTGGCATAGTTACAGGTGTGTATGTGAATATTTCGGAAAGAAAAAATGGTACGTCACTGTTTTCTTTTGTTTTGATGCAATTTTCAAAATGCTCAACTAATTTATGGTTGAAAAAGTCTCTAGAGTTTCTTTCTACCATTAACCGTAACGTTAAGTACTGGATTGTTTTGACTTTTTAGTTGTGTTTTTCATCTTCGAAGCGTGATTTACACGAAAACGGTTAATGGTAGGAAAAAACTCAAGAGAGCTGAGCAATTTGAATATTGTATCAAAAACTAAAAAAAAACACTGGCGTACCGTTTTTTCCTTCCGAAATATTCACATACACACCTTTAACTACGGCACTGGAAAAAACTGACTAATATGATCCACGTATGCCACATAAACATACATACGTATTGCGTAATTTTAAAAATTTAACCCAATCATTTCCGAATAAATGAAAAAAATCGATATTTTTTTACAATCTTTAACACCCTGTATTTAGATAGCGAAGCATTTGCGGACCCATGTTAATACGGACTTTTCCTCTTATTTTCATGAGAGGAACATGCTCTTAAAAGGATGCCATTTATTTTTGAAACACCCTGTATATACACTGTTTTCACTAAAGTCTTAACAATTTTTAAACATTTATATTTCAGTATATTTTAAATTACAGAAATGAGTTGGAAAGTTCAAAATTCAATATGACTGAACGTTGAAAATTAGTGTATTATTTCAACAACAATATGTGTTTAATTAATTAGAGGTATGTCAATAAACTAAAATTGTATCACATGAATATTAGTAATTTGCATTTAATATGTGCTGATCGCAACCGTTTAATATAATTAACTCTACACGAATAAATATACATTAATATCAGATTATTGTAATACAAATAAACAAATGTGTCGTTGAAACTGGGGGAGATGGTTTAAGTTCTTTCGGAAGAGATGTAAAACTATTTGGCGCCGTTTGTGTCAAGCATTCAAGTAAAAAATAAGAAACGATAAATTAGTGCAAAAATTAAAATTTTTCGTGATATAAATTTTTGAGAGAATAAAAACCCTTTCTGATAAATAAATGTGAATGTTATAATCTTAACCAACAAATAGCGCAAGGGCGAGAAGACATTTTAACTTGCTAAGTTGGCAACGTTGTTAAAATCACATGTGGTCAGCAGGCTCGGCGTCAGTTTCTGAACCTGTCACAATTTGAAGTGGTGAAGGTTATGGTACACGCTTTAAGGTGAAATTGGTAAACAAATAGTTTGAACATGTAATTTACCAACTTCACCTAAAAGCGTGTACCTATAAACTGCCCCTTCCCCTTCAAATTTTGACAAACCCAAAAACCGGCGCCAGCACGTTTGATCTTAACAACGTTGCCAAATGTAGCAAGGTAAAACATCATCCCGCCATCTGTCGTTTAAATTTATAATATAAATATATATTTAAAGAACGATTTTAATGTTTCACAAAAATGTTATCTGAAGATTTTTTATTATTTACATTAATTTTTATTTCTGCTAAATATCTTTATTTCAATAAAAAAAAAAGTTTAATTATCGTAAAAGTATATCAATAAATAAAATCAAATAAAATATGAATTTATATTTAAGCAATTTTATTCGTGAAAAAAAATTATTTATTATTAAAAAACTATTTATCACGAAAAAATTTTATGTAGCACTAATTTTTGTTTCTTTTTTACTTTTAAGCGTGACTAAAACGTCACCTCATATAAAACAGTGGGTCCTGTGTAATGTACGATGTCATTGCACGTTAAAGATCCCTATTCTATGGAAAACAGGAGTTCGGCTGAATTTCCAAGTGTAATGGGCTTATTTCATGGCATCGGTGCTTAGCTTAAGCAGGTAAATTAAGTATCAACATAAAGCACAAACAGCCGTTTAATGAAATAAAAAATAAACAATTTAAGTTGAAGGACGTTATTAACTATAGCAACCAAAAAAGTTTCTAATATCTGCCTTGTAATGAAATTAAAATTTAGACTACTGTAATTTATCATAGTTTCAAAAGTATGTTTGTATCAACGTTGTATCCTCAAAGAGTTGAATGAATGAATAAATAAGATAGATTCGCATATTCTTCAAAGCTAATTACTTAAAATTCATTTTGTATGTGGTAATGATATCTTCGATGGTGGTGGCACCTAGCAGAGGGTTACGACGCTAAGTCACGTGCGAAACGGATGCTCACGTTACAACTGTAGTAAAAGTCTATTTTCCGTTTTTTATGAGGAAAAAATTAGTTTTCTTTTGAAAAAACTGTTTTTTGGGATACTTAAACATCAGACGTCATAAAAATCTAAAACTAAACGTGTAGGGAGGACTAATTATTTTACATAAATAAACATTTTGAATAATAAGTAGGTTTTAGGGCTTTGGGAGACCGAGAAAGAGGGCGCTGCAGAGGCGTCTATCTGTGTGTCTGTATACACTTTAAAGTCCACTCGCCTCAACGCAGAAAAACCAAAACTGGTTTAAAAAGTGGTACTTGCAGTCGGATAAAACTGGAAAAAAATTAGGTAGGTCCGCCTGAACAAGAGGAGAGGGAAAAGGTGATCTATTTCAAAATAGACGCGCTCGAGAAACACCTTTCATTTGTATTATGCACGTTACTGTACTAACTAAAGTATTTGACATAAAAACAACACCTCCCTCAAAAGGTGCTCAAAAGGCAATTGCTTTAAATCAATAATTTTTTATATAAAGTGTTTGATTTAAATCACGATTTAAATCAACTTGATTTACCTTGGTTGACGGTTACAAACTAACAAAACTTATGAAACGAAATATTGTTGATGCAACTGAGATACCTTAAGTGCATACAACAAGTACAAAGGAATACGCGCAGTTAAGATACTTTGGGAATATCACTTCTGCTTCTATAGGCAAAACTGTGACAAGCATCTATCGTAAGTTGATATAATTTCTTTTGTTGGTTGTTCTTGAGCACGTGGCTGATTTTAGAACAAAAAATGCAGTTTTAAAGCCTCAAGTTAAAACATTATTTGGTGACGCCAATTCAACGTCGGTTTAGATCCAAAATAAAAAAGCTGTAAACTGACCCAGTTTTGAAAAGTGTTAAACACAAACATAATTTCTTACAACGTTTTTAATAAGTCAGTCGCCGGACTTATGATATATACAAGTTAAAACAATATTAAACAGTAGATATAAACTACAAACTCAAGCGACCATGCAGCCAAAGTAACTGCTCAGAATAAATAATTAAAAATGATGTAGTTTTACATCCACAGGAAGAAATCAGAAATAAAAGTTTATAATCTGTAATTTTTTTTCTGTTAAATACGACAATAAAGTTCTTTATTATTAAACTCGAGTGACGTGTTAAAATAACCAAATACGCCACCAACAAAAAACTTGTGGTGTATTTGTATTGAAATCTAATTAGGCATCGAAATGTATTTTATTTAAATTTTAGCGTAACATGTAATTTAATTTTACGCGTGGCCTCAATGTAGCCGCAGGGAAGCGAACGAGCCCAACTCGCGAACTGGCTTGTAACGCGCACATTAAGTGGAGTAGTCCCCACTATGCGGGTAGGCTAAAAAAGCACGTCAGATCGTAGCAAACACAGTTCACCATTCCAACTTTAAGTCTCCAGTCCAGTTCTATAACCGAACACTCGCCTAACCAGCCGAGCTAACCGATCCTAGGAAGCGTACTGAGCGAGTAATACTTGAGCCATTCTGATGATTTTATTATTGTGTTAAATACGTGTCACTCCATTCCTTCTCTCTTTTTATTTTTGAAATCTATCGCGGCCACCCGACACAAAGAAGTTCTTCTTGCTTTCTTATATTTCTTATATCCCTGTCATTATTCCGCTCACCTTTTGCCTCGTTTTTGCCTCACAAACCGTAGGTTCAATCGTTTTGCATCAGAGCATAGCAGGGTTGCTTAGTTGGTTGCTACCGTATCTTATTTGCTACCGTTTGCTACTGTTTGAGATTTGCTTACGTATGGATAACGTATTTGTTTTTGAATATAGCTTGCTTTGCTTGGTTTGTAATACCTTGTGCTTTACTACAATAATTAATTTCTGAATAGTCCATGTAGTTAACCTAACGTGCAGCCAAACTGGGGAAAAGCCTTCTTTAGTAAGTAAAGTCGAACTAGAGAAAAGTCTTTACCAAACAGTAAAGTCATAGTGGGGAAAAACCTTCACCACAAAGTGCTATTCTACTAGAGAAAAGCCCTCGCCCATGAAGTCCGTCCGGAGAGTAAACTCCATAATAAAATTTGGCGCCCGAGCATTTCAACGAGATTGTACTTATAAGCCAACGTACAATCCCAGCCTAACATACAAAGACCGTCACAACGACTACGACAGAAATAATTAAAATAGATGCAAAAAATTAATAAAAGTGGGATTTAAAGGGCGATAGATCTAATTATCCATTCCGGAAGTATCGGTAAAGAAACGCATCCAACCGTCCACCTACAGACAGAAATGTATTTAAAACACTTTTTTGAGTTTCTTGAGCTCCAAAACGTATTTTTCGTAAAAATTTCGAAATCGACTCTTTTCATAAAATTAAAGCACTCAAAGCATGGGAAAGTAGAAATTATTCCCTAAAACGAAAAGCCCTTAAATTTCCGTCAGCTGACAGCTCTAATCGTCTTGTAAACTTAAAAACCTCTAATCAAACTCGTCGACATTAAAAAAATAATTTGCTGGAGGCATGAAGCGCGATGCTACATAGTCTATGATAGCTCGTCACGCTATCATCGATTTTTTATTGTTGAAAACGAACTTAATCACTTAAGACTAATTTTTTCTTCTTTATCTGATTTTCTTGTCGGTGCCAAGCTGAACAGAAAATAATTGTTCTCGTGCCTTCAAGGTACCGTAATTTCAAACAGAATTTCAATTAATGTTTGTAAAAATGAATCTTTTGAAATTACACATTAAAAATGAAGTTGAAATTGCAACCATTTATTCTGCATTTGTCATTAAAAACGAGATCGTGCAACAAACAACGGTTTGAAATTGTGCATTGACTAGATGTTCGCTTTTTTCCCAAATTGCCCTGTGTGGAGTCGTTATTAAGCGTATCCGCGAAGAGGAAATTACAAATAAACGCACACATTCGTGCGCTTTTCGCCCGTTAATAAATATTCAACAATAATAAATGCACAGATCCTATTGTTTCTTTTTTGCTACACGAAAAATTGCGTTAGTTATATCATAAATTATATTTATCGTTATAATACATTTTGTAATTTTCTTTCGCATGTTTGTTTATGGTTCACGCCCACATCCGCTTAACAGGCGATGAAAGATAATATTTGGTTTAATTTTTATTTAGGCTTTGTTTTTTCCCCACTCGGTTAAAATTCTTTATGCCTTCATTATACAGGAAAATTTATCAGAGATCAATAACAAGTTAATCGCTCCATATTCGTAATTTGAGGCCAAATTTTATCCAAAGTCTGATCTTAAGTCAGACTAAAAAGTTTATTTCGAGTGTTTGCAAATGATTTGAACCTGAAATATTCAAAATGTTTGTGATTAGATAATTCATGTCGCATTAGAAACCGGTGTTTTTGTTGCATTTGATAATTTATAACCTGAATATGCATTTTTTTTAAAAGAATCATGAAGCCGTGCGTGAGCACGACCCCATGATTCCTATCCCACCCCCTTACCCGGGCTCAGCGGACTTGCGCTCTTTCACCGGTCTAACATGCACCCCACCCCTGAAGACATGCAACCCAACATACACACCTACATACACCATCCATGGACTCGTCGGATTTAACTTGTTCAGAAAAATTACCGCCGAGCATTGGATTCGAACCAACTGCCATTGAGAGTCTAGTTTCAAAGCCTGGGACTTTAACCACTAGACCACCCGCCGGCCCGAATATGCATTAAAATATATAAATATATAAAATTAAATTAGTAAATTTTCTCAGTAAATACTTATCAGCTGGATAATATTCCGTTTTATTTTTATTTATGCTCTGTTTTTTGCCACTCACTTAAATTTCTTTCAATTAAACATGAGCTTTAATCAGAGCGCAATAAAAAATTAATACAAATTATTTCTAACTTTTATCTAAATTTAATCTAAAAACTAATCTTACATTACGAAACTCTTCGTGAGCGCTTTCGAATGAGAATTATTTTGCCGCGTTAGACAATTTAGAACCTGAAGATGCATTAAAAATTCAACACAAAATCTATAGTGATAATATTAAAATTAGCCTGCACTCGACAATACCTCCCCGTTAGATGTATTAAAATCGGATTAGTAAATGTTCTTAGTTAATACTTACCAGTTGGATAATAATCCGTTTAATTTTTATATGTATATAGGTATCAGGCTACCTGTTGCAACAGCCCCTTTCACCGCGTGACGTAAACTCCGCCCATTGACCAATGAGAGCGAAGTGGGGGAAATTCAAACAAAGTAAAACGAACTAAAACCGAGTAAAGCCAACTTTAAAAAACAGGTGAGCGGATACAAATGAACAGATGAGAACAGTTTTAAAAAATCGACTAAAACCTAGATTCAAATCTGCCGCGCTTTGCTCTGATTGGTCGACAAGCGGGGCATACGTCACGTGGTAGGAAAAGTGATGGGGGGTGACACAGCTAGCCCCATGCCTGCTACTGCTCTATTACTCCCCACTTACTTAAAATTCTTTGAGATTTTATTTCGAGTATTTATCAGAGATCAGCAATAAATTAATTTGGAATATTTCGAAGTTTCAGCAAAATTTTATTCTGATTTTAATCAAACGTAAGCTCTTCTTAAGCGTCTTCTGATGATTTTATGATCAAAAAATCATTATTAGATACTAACACATGCTCTGAAGATGTCCTTAAACCGAAAGAAACGTATTTTTGTTGCATTAGATAATATTTTATAACAGAAGATGCATTAAAACATGAACACAAAAACTATAGTGAGTTTATTAAAATTACCCTGTACTCGACAATACCTCCCCGGTAGGTGTATTAAAATCGAATTAATAAATTTCCCTAGTTAATACTTACCAGTTGGATAGTAATCCGTTTAATTTTTATATGTATGTAGAAGTAGGTACCAGGCTACCTGTTGCAACCCCCCTTTCACCGCGTGACGTAAACTCCACCCATTGACCAATGAGAGCGAAGTGGGGGAGATTCAAACAAACGGTTAAAGATAAACACATAGTACAACGAACTAAAACCAAGTAAAAAACAGGTGAGCGGATACAGATAAACGGATGAGAACAGTTAAAAAGAAATCGACTAAAACCTAGATTCAAATCTCCCGCGCTTTGCTCTGATTGGTCAACAAGCGGGGCATACGTCACGTGGTAGAAAAAGTGATGGGGGGTGACACAGCTAGCCCCATGTCTACTACTGTATTTTCACACACTCACTTAAAATTCTTGGGAATTTTATTTCGACTTGAGCATTTATCAAATATCAGCAATAAATTAATTTAGAATATTTCGAAGTTCCAGCAAAATTTTATTCTGATCTTAATCAAACGTAAGCTCTTCTTATGCGTCTTCTAATGATTTTATGATCAAAAATTCATCATTAGATAATTACGCATGCTTTGAAAATGCTTTTAAACCGAAAGAAACGTATTTTTTGTTGCGTTGGATAATTTATACCCTAAAGGTGCATTAAAAATTCAACACAAAAACTGTAATTATTTTATTAAAATTGGCCTGCACTCGACAATACCTCCCCGATAGGTGTATTAAAATCAGATTGGTATATTTTCTTAGTAAATACTCACCAACTGAATAATAATCCGTTTAATTTTTATTTATACTAGTAGGTATTAGGCTAGCTGTGTCCCCCCCCCCCCGTCACCACGTGACGTAAGCTCCGCCCATTGACCAATGAAAGCAAAATGCGGGAGATTTAAACACATGATCAAAGATAAACATAGTAAAACTGAGTAAAAACGTCTTAAAAAAAACAGGTGAGCGGATACGGATGAACCGACGACCGGTTAAAGAGAAATCAACTAAAATCTAAATTCAAATCTCCCACGTTTCGCTCTGATTGGCCGAAAAGCGCGGCATACGTCACGTAGTAAGAAAAGTAATTGGAGGGGGGGTGACACAGCTAGCCCCATACCTACTACTACACTATTTCTCCCCCTCACATAAAATTCTTTGGGATTTTATTTTGACTTAATCATTATTACAGACCAGCAATAAATTAATATAAAATATTTTAAATTTTCAGCCAAATTTTATTCTGATTTTAATTAAACGTAAGCTCTTCTTAAGCGTCCTCTAATGATTTATTATTAGATAATTATGCATGCCTTGAGGATGTTTTTAAACTGAAATAAACGCAGTTTTTGTTGCGTTAGATAAATTATAACCTAAAGAGGCATTAAAAATGGAACACAAAAACTGTAGTGAAGTTATTAAAATTATTCTGCACTCGACAATACCTCCCCGGTAAGTATGTTAAAATTTTCTCAGTTAATTTTTACCAATTGAATAATATTGTTTTTAATTTTTATTTGTACACAATTTTGCAACGACCTGGTAACAATAAGCAAAGAAACGAGCGTTCGCTATTAGTTTCTATAACGTAAGAAAAGGTAAAAGGAAACTAGCAGCCTGTATGCACGACCACATTTTCTGGCGATTTCTTATCTTTTTACAATGTTTCTGTTGTTTAAATTCTGTTTTGCACGACAAATAGCGTACATTCTGAAATGAGTTGTAAAAATGCCAAATTAATTATGAATCTGGTTTCTCTGTCGCGGTCGGTAGCTTTAATTATAAAATTTCTTCTGATTCCTCTTGTGTATGTATGGGCGACCTTGTCCCATAAGACAGATAAGTACAGCCCGTCATGATTAATTTATGTAGCGTAATGGTGTAAAGTGATGACTTTCGAGTTCATTTATTACAAATTTTGAAATAAACCAGGGAAATTTCCCACTGCATGTTGCTTTCATCATCTCTGTTCTTGTCGAGTAAAAACCGAGTAGGACGCGACCAGTGCGACTGCATTCCCGTGCGGCAGGTGTGATCGAGGCGGTTTGAAAAAAGGCACCACCGAGTGTGTGGGGCCATGTTCTGCTATTTCGATATTGGAAAAATCGGAGATCGCACTGTTTTTGCTATGGGCGATAGAATTATGATTAAAGCATTAATATCCTGCTGTAAAATATTATCTGTGTTTTTTTCCTAAGCTTTGAGTGTGAATATAGTTGGATTGATTAATATGGCGGTGAACACAAAGTACAAAATGAGTAATAAAAGTAAATGATTATGCAGCATTTTAATGGAGAAAAATGTAAATAATGCGGCGCGGGAGTAAAAGTTTTGATTTATATGTTTAACTGTGGCGTGGAGCTATGTTAATGAATTTAATGATTTAAAATGGCGCAGTTTACATTAGATTATTATTATTTATGATATATAAAAAAAGAACCAACATAATTGCATCTAGATCAGCGGTATTTTTAAAATTGCATTTTATTAATATCAAGGCTGTGGCCATAAACATTTACATATAACACCGCTTTGATGTTTAAAACAAATCAAAAAAAATAACAAAATTGCTTTTTTGACTGAATTATCTTACAAGTATCTAAATTTGAGAAAGTTTTAACGTAAAAGTTCGTATATAAAAAAAATTGCTTAACAATAATAATTTCCCTTAAAGATAAATCTAAAGTATACAAGTTAAAAAGAATAAAAACATTGAAATTTTGTATGAAAACAATGCAAAACGAAATTTCAATTCCTGCAACGTTTTCACATAGAGATTTTTAGATTGAAAAAGTTCACCGTCAACAGCAACTTTTCAGCGCGCAAGTAGCGAAACTCAAACAAGTTGTGGGATTGTTCGTTTGCTTAGCCCGAAAATCGCGGCTTGATACCAGTTCTCTCTCTTGTGCTCACAACGAGGGACGATAAGTTTTAAAATAACTGTTATTAAAGTGTCAAAGCGGCTTTAATAAGATCCTCAAAGCACGGCAGTCCAGAAACATGCGACTCGTTTATGACTCTCGACCACGCAAACTTTAAAATCCATGAAGATTACCTTCGTTTACACTAATTCGTTGGAATTAACTCGCAAAATGTATTACAATAGACCTAAAAGGTTTGAATTCGTTTATAGTACGCTTAGCGGGGAGGTATTGTCGAGTGCAGGATAATTTTGATACAATTACTACAGATTTAGCGTTCAATTTTTAATTCTTATTCAGAATATGCATTATTATTTGTTGTTGTTGATATTTGCTGTTTCTCGAACTTTTTTTTTCGGGCAATAACTTTTCAAGTCAAAAGTCAGAATACAAAAATTGTTTTTTTGGCGTCATAAAATGGGTTTAAGGTCAAAAAACTTTTATTGACGTGAAATAATAGTTTCAATTTAGATTCTATTTTGTTGTTTTTCGAACAAAATTTATTGGCGTTAGCAATTCTCTTTTAAACGTAATAAAACGTTTTGTGACGCCAAAAAACAGCATTGACTACCGCTAAAAGTATTCAATAAAAAATAAAAACGGCGTTCCATATTGGTTTCTATTTTGCTGTTTCTCTGACAATATTGTTAATCAAATTGTGGGACCATGTCGTCACAAAAAGTTGAGACAGGTTGAAGGGATCCGGATTTAATATATAGATCTTTGCAATAAATTAAGCTACTTGATTTAAGTTTTTAATGAATATTATACTAGCGACTTACTTACTATTTTACAACGCCCGTTGATGTGGAGGGTACTCGACGTATCTCCTAAGTCATTTTTTACACTTAAGATTTTCTTTTGACTTGAAAATCTTATTTTTCGTATAAACGTATACAAAACGATACTCTTGTCTGCTCCTATGTTTATAAGATAATTTTTTATTGCTTTGATGTGTAGAACGTGCTTTAACGTTTGTTTGAATTATTACCGCACTTTGAAAATACACTCAGAGTTTCATGGCAACTTGATTTAAAAAAAAATAAATTATTTTAGAAAACCGTTATATGCAGTAACTGTTGGGAAGAGTAACTATGTTTTTGTATTAAATTAACATTTTTAAGATAAAAGTTAGAAAATCTTAAATGGGTATAAAAATAAGCTAAGAAATACGTCGGCTTTTACCTACGGCTAGTAAAATGCCCACAAAAAATTGAGTTAGATATTTTAATTGATAGTCGGGATTAAAACATGATTAAACTGTTTAATTTTGGGAAAGCTGCGAATGACCTAAGAAATCACCTCCCAATGTTTTTAGATGTAATTTTGCAACACCCTATACAGCAAAAGTATCAAAAGAAATATAAGAAAATTTAAAATAAATTGCCAATAAAACTGGCTTACCATTTTTTTTGCATAACTTGAAGGTAATATGACTGCTTAGTTTAAGGCGATCCGCGAACATAAAAGAAAAACAAACATCTTGTCTATATCAAGTTTAGTCATTAATCAACATTCAAGCTTAATTTTGATTCCATTAAAATAAAAAAACTCTATTAAAGCTGATTGAAGTTGTCGATGACCGCACATTTCTTAAAAATGCAAAACAAATGGAAGATAGCTGCAGTGAAATCGTTAAAATGAACTGAAACTGAAAATTAGGTTCAGTTTAAAGTTCTAATAGAATAAATAGCTTAGACGAAGTTAGCAACTTAGTACTTAAGTTTGTTGGTTGATTTTAGTTTTAAGTGACCACTCTACGCTTTCGTTGTTTTCAGGTTTTTTTGTATTTGGTTAGAAAGTCAAGCTTGATTTCTTACAGTTATGTCAAGGTCACTCTGCCGAATCACTTAAACATAGCAAATTTCATATAAGCACAGTCAAATGGATATGTATCGAACATTTTAGTGGAAGCGAATTTCAACAATATAAAATTATTTATTGACTTGGTTTAAAAATATTTTCCAGCTATTGTTAATTTGTTACAAATAGATTAAAGAATTATAGGCTTGTTCTGTATATATTTATATTAAAAATATCTAAGATATTTATAATTATATCTGAGATATTTTTTAATATTTAAAAATATCTCCGAGATATTTTTAATTATCTATTTAGAAATATCCTATATAGGGTGATCATTTGAAAATGACCCACCCTGAATATCTCGTGAACCACACCAAATATTAAAAAAATGTAAAAGTGCTTTTTTATAGAGGATGGGGCACACGCGATGGCGTAATCCGCGTCGCGCTTATACTCACCCCCCCCCCCCTATCCAACCTTGAAAAACTTAAATGGCACTATGCCCTTTGTGACACCTCAAATTAAAGGTCTTTTAAAATGCTATCTTTTTACGCAAAGAAAATTAAAATCGATATATTTGTTTTTGAGCAATTTAAAACAATATAAAATTTAGACAAAGTAGCACAGGCTGTGCAGAAACAATTGAATGATGTTTTGACATTTGTGCAAATTTAATGTTACATTGATTATAGTGTTTGTGTGTGTTTTACTTTGCGGTTGGAGATTTTCGTGAAATTTAAGAAATGGTTTACACGTTAGCTGAAAGAGTTGAAATTATTTTTATTTACGGTGCCGAAAATCAGTGTGCCCGAAGAACCGCTGCTACTTTCAACGAAACTCATCCCGACAAGCATGTTTCACACAAGTATGTTTTGGAGTTGGTTGGAAAATTTAGAGAAAGTGGATCTGTTACGAATAAAAAAAGAGCTCAGCCTAGAGTTGTAGATGAAGCAGCTCAAATCGAAGTTTTAGGACATTTTGCAATAAATCCAAAACAGTCCCTTCCCGGGTTTCTGCCATACTGGAATTTCATATGGTGCAGTTCAGAAAAATTATGAAACTTGCAGATTTATCATGAATTAGCCGAAGAAGACTTTGATAGACGAATTGAATTTTGCGAAACAATGACAGCTATGATAAACATCAATCCCAATGTATTAAAAAAACATTTGCTTTGGTGATGAATACACCTTTTATCTTAGTGATGAAGAAGGGAACTTACTTCTAGCAGAAGAGGAGCTTCGTTTTCAACAAGATGGCGCTCCTCCGCATTATGTTTTACCGGTCAGGCAGTGGTTAAACGACAATTTTCCGAATAAATGGATCGGTAGAAGAGGACCGATAGAGTGGCCACCACGATCCCCTGACTTAACACCCCTAGATTTTTTTTTCTTTGGGGACATTTAAAGTCAATCGTTTACAAAACTGAGACAGAAAATATTCAAGATATACGACAAAGAATAAATCACGAATGTAGGTCTATTCCGCGAGAGGTATTTCAGAATGTTAGATTAGGATTTGAACAGAGACTCTATCAGTGTTTAGCCAAAAATGGAGGACAGTTTGAACACTTACGTTAAAATTTAATTGTTTCTGCACAGCCTGTGCTATTTTGTTCAATTTTTATATTTTTTTAAATTTCTCAAAAATCTATCGATTTTAATTTTCTTTGCGTAAAAAGACCTTTAATTTGAGGTGTCACAAAGGGCATAGTGCCATTTAAGTTTTTCAAGGTTGGATAGGGGGGGTGGCGGGCTGAGTATTAGCGCTACGCGGATTACGCCATCGCGTGTCCCCCATCCTCTATAGAAAAGCACTTTTACATTGTTTTGATATTTGGTGTGGTTCACGAGATATTCAGGGTGGATCGTTTTCAAATGATCACACTGTAAATATTTTAAAATATATAAACATTTAAATTTAAAATATATAAAGATATTTTTAATTAAATTTATTTTTCCTACATTCTATTTCAAAATATCGTATAAATTATAAATTTTAACTATACAATAAATTTAATTTGAAATATTCTCAATATTTTGAAATAAAAGAATTATTTTTACGGTTTGTATGACCGCTAAGTCGCATTTAATAATGCATTTATTTATTATTATCACAAACGCGCAGCGTCCGCATTTAAGTCTACAGCTGTTCACTGTTGCCAGATTTAAGACTGATTTAAAACTGAGCGGACGAGATATTCGGCAATAATTCTCAAAAATCTCAGAAAATCAAGATATTTTTAATTATCTATTTAGAAATATCCTATATAGGGTGATCATTTGAAAATGACCCACCCTGAATATCTCGTGAACCACACCAAATATTAAAAAAATGTAAAAGTGCTTTTTTATAGAGGATGGGGCACACGCGATGGCGTAATCCGCGTCGCGCTTATACTCACCCCCCCCCCCCCCCCCCCCTATCCAACCTTGAAAAACTTAAATGGCACTATGCCCTTTGTGACACCTCAAATTAAAGGTCTTTTAAAATGCTATCTTTTTACGCAAAGAAAATTAAAATCGATATATTTGTTTTTGAGCAATTTAAAACAATATAAAATTTAGACAAAGTAGCACAGGCTGTGCAGAAACAATTGAATGATGTTTTGACATTTGTGCAAATTTAATGTTACATTGATTATAGTGTTTGTGTGTGTTTTACTTTGCGGTTGGAGATTTTCGTGAAATTTAAGAAATGGTTTACACGTTAGCTGAAAGAGTTGAAATTATTTTTATTTACGGTGCCGAAAATCAGTGTGCCCGAAGAACCGCTGCTACTTTCAACGAAACTCATCCCGACAAGCATGTTTCACACAAGTATGTTTTGGAGTTGGTTGGAAAATTTAGAGAAAGTGGATCTGTTACGAATAAAAAAAGAGCTCAGCCTAGAGTTGTAGATGAAGCAGCTCAAATCGAAGTTTTAGGACATTTTGCAATAAATCCAAAACAGTCCCTTCCCCGGGTTTCTGCCATAACTGGAATTTCATATGGTGCAGTTCAGAAAATTATGAAACTTGCAGATTTATCATGAATTAGCCGAAGAAGACTTTGATAGACGAATTGAATTTTGCGAAACAATGACAGCTATGATAAACATCAATCCCAATGTATTAAAAAAACATTTGCTTTGGTGATGAATACACCTTTTATCTTAGTGATGAAGAAGGGAACTTACTTCTAGCAGAAGAGGAGCTTCGTTTTCAACAAGATGGCGCTCCTCCGCATTATGTTTTACCGGTCAGGCAGTGGTTAAACGACAATTTTCCGAATAAATGGATCGGTAGAAGAGGACCGATAGAGTGGCCACCACGATCCCCTGACTTAACACCCCTAGATTTTTTTTTCTTTGGGGACATTTAAAGTCAATCGTTTACAAAACTGAGACAGAAAATATTCAAGATATACGACAAAGAATAAATCACGAATGTAGGTCTATTCCGCGAGAGGTATTTCAGAATGTTAGATTAGGATTTGAACAGAGACTCTATCAGTGTTTAGCCAAAAATGGAGGACAGTTTGAACACTTACGTTAAAATTTAATTGTTTCTGCACAGCCTGTGCTATTTTGTTCAATTTTTATATTTTTTTAAATTTCTCAAAAATCTATCGATTTTAATTTTCTTTGCGTAAAAAGACCTTTAATTTGAGGTGTCACAAAGGGCATAGTGCCATTTAAGTTTTTCAAGGTTGGATAGGGGGGGTGGCGGGCTGAGTATTAGCGCTACGCGGATTACGCCATCGCGTGTCCCCCATCCTCTATAGAAAAGCACTTTTACATTGTTTTGATATTTGGTGTGGTTCACGAGATATTCAGGGTGGATCGTTTTCAAATGATCACACTGTAAATATTTTAAAATATATAAACATTTAAATTTAAAATATATAAAGATATTTTTAATTAAATTTATTTTTCCTACATTCTATTTCAAAATATCGTATAAATTATAAATTTTAACTATACAATAAATTTAATTTGAAATATTCTCAATATTTTGAAATAAAAGAATTATTTTTACGGTTTGTATGACCGCTAAGTCGCATTTAATAATGCATTTATTTATTATTATCACAAACGCGCAGCGTCCGCATTTAAGTCTACAGCTGTTCACTGTTGCCAGATTTAAGACTGATTTAAAACTGAGCGGACGAGATATTCGGCAATAATTCTCAAAAATCTCAGAAAATCAACAATTATTTCTTTGTTTTAAAACATCTAAGATGTTTTAAAATAGACCAATTTTCATATATCTAAGATATTTTAAATTAAACCAATATTCGAATATCTAAGAAATAAATTTTTTTTTACAATATAAAATATTAAACTAAATTGGTTTTAAAATTTCTGACTATATTAAAACGAGGGTATTTTAAACTAATTTTATATTATTTCTAAGATATTTTGAAATAGGCGATTTAAATATATTTTAAAAATAATTGTAAATATTTATGAATATCAAAGATAGTTTGGAATAACTACAAATACCTAATATAATTTTAATTAAATACAAATATCTATGAGATATTTTCAATTACGTAACGATATGCTAGCAATAAAGTTAAAATTTATATTTTAATTTTCAGATTGTCATTTTCATGACTTGCTTTAATTCTGCAATTAAGTTTTGCTTTGCGCATCGACCTACCTGTCAATTCTTGTTTATTATACTGGGCGATGCATGACTTTTCCAAACAAGCTTAAGGAGCACAATCCTAACGTCATTTCAAATTAAAAATTGGTGTTTCCTTACGGAGTTACAGCCTCCCAAAAATGTAAATGTCTAATCACGCTTTAAAATTAATATCTCTGCCAAAAATTGAGATATTTGATTCAAATTTTATATGGATATTAAGCTAATGATTATTTACATTTTTGATTCTTTTCGTTTAAATCCATCACCTAAGGGCGTATTTGTGGGGGGTTACGCAACGTATTTCTTAACATACTTTGGTAGCGGCCCCTACATCTACCCCCCTAGTAAATGGATTACAAAAAAAATAATCAATAATGTAAAGGATTATTAGTACAATGCGCATACAAAATTTCAAACAAATATCTCAATTTATGGTAAAGATATTAACTAAAAACGTGATTCAACAGTTTCATGTTTGGGCGGCTGTAACTCGGTGAGAAATATTTCCGGACCGGTGTGTATTCGACGTTTTATACCTGAAATATCTTTAAATTTGTACAAAAAAAACACTCTAATTTATATCAAAAATTTGTTAACAGTAGTCGAACTGGAACAAATTGTAACGATATTCTATTAGAAATACTCACATGTGGAGGCACGCAATTACTTTACTAATTAAACTAACGATACAAGTACACTCCCTTAACTGTAATGTTTTTATATCACGTTAACGTGATTGTGTTCGAATTTGTGTTAACGCCTAATTAAAATTTAAAAATTCTTAATTTTTTACCTTTTTTACTATACAGCGCCAACAATAAGTTATTTTTTACAGGAACAAAGCCGTTAACGAAAATCAAGGACTTTCTCATGCTTTTTTGTAATAACACAAGATTCTCACCCAGCTCGTTTCACATAAGAAATATTAATCGATTCACTTATATTATTATAACAAAATGTGTTATTTATAAGAAGTAGTAGCGGTAAAAGCATGCTACTGCAATAAGCTCGTATCGCAGCTCCCATCGACAATAAGGCGACAAGGCTGTCTGAAGGAGACGTGCCCTGCATCCACTTCTCCATTCCGTTATTATAACGATACCCTGTCGCATCAAGTTTAATATTTTAATATTAACGAGTATGCGGTCCAGTTCGCATTTTTGCTACGAAAATATCCAAAGCCCAAGAATTCGAGATGACGTAAAAAGGTCGTTTTAAATTTCAATTTGTCTCGTACGGTTTGAAAAATGGTCGGCCCATCAAACTATTCATACCTCTAATTGTTGGTTACATCTCGTGATTAATAATCTCCGATGCAATTATCAGTCTTTTCTCTCTTGTCTCGTGAAGATGGGCATTATTAATTAACGGAAGTGTATTAATAGTGACGTCGATTTTTCATATTCGTGCTGCTTTGTGTTGTTAAGGTCGCGGATGCGAACGAAATCGATGATGGTGAGACCTTTCTCTTTGTGTAGCTTCTTTGCTTTTCCACTCGGATAACCGAAAAATTCAGAAATGATGCC
The DNA here is from genome assembly GCA_958336395.1 of Ctenicera cuprea. NCBI lineage: Eukaryota > Metazoa > Arthropoda > Insecta > Coleoptera > Elateridae > Ctenicera > Ctenicera cuprea. The sequence continues at coordinate 10,681,573 of OY284495.1, read as the reverse complement.
GCCGGAAGGATATTAATTATAAGCTTTTTGTTGTTTTGAATTCAACAACTGTGAATTTTAAGGGGGAAATAGTTTTTTCGTCACTAGATAATTTTTTTGTTTTTATTTGAATTTCAATAAGGTTTGAGAGAAACAACAAACATGCGACTTTGGTTATTTAAATTGCATAACATTACAATACTATCTATAATAATATAAAAACAAATTAGCAACATGCGACTTTCGGCATCTACTAGTTGCTTATTAGTTTACTTGATACCTTTAAACAATAGACAATTTCTAAATATTTTAACAATTTATTGACTTTTGCTTTTGGTCATTTAATAACTATAGGGTCTACAATTTTTCCTTAAAGTCTGTACAAACTATTTATGCATATTAAAGGCACGCTAAGAGCTTCATGGCAACTTGATTTTTCACAAAAATTTAATTACCTCGGAAACCGTTAGGTTTGGCAACTATTATACTTTCTTTTATAGATTTCAAGGTTTCAAAGTTAAAAGTTACAAAATTTTAGTGTGAGAACGTAGCGCACGGGCGCCCCTGGTCAATGAGTTTTAACTGAAATGTTAATCATCACTAGTAAACTATTTTGACACAAACAGTAAATTCAGTTCTCGACCAACACTAAAATTGACAGCAAATATACAGGAGAATCTGTCTATTACATCACTAAGCAACAGACCACTTCCGTTTTCTGCTACAGCCGCTACGTCTATAGATGTTTGCTTACTAAGCAACGATGACTTCCCCGCTTTAAAAAATATTAGGATCTAAAAACGATTGTTTCAAACGTGCAAAACTAAACTTCCGTTTCCTGCTGGGGTCACCATGCAAATGTTTGTTTTTCGGCTAATTTTGGTTATTTAGCCATGCGACGACGGTCTAAAAGGAGTATAAAAAACTGCATTTCAACAGAGAGCTCAGTTTGTCTTCAGGATCGAAAAGCGTCTAACCTACGAATACGGTCCAAAGACTAAACTGCTGCGGCTTATTGCTGGACCGCTCAAACGATTCTACACAAGCACGTTCAGTTTGTTTGCAGGGTTGAAAGCAGCGTAACCTACAAATACGGTCTAAAAACTAAACTGCTACAGCGAACTGGTGCTGGATTGCTCAAACAGTCCTACACAGACTTACTAGTACTGCACACATCTCCTTCCAGAGCTGCGAAATAAATAACCTTACTCTTACTCTAAGCCGTGCAGTACGCCTAGCTCTTACCAAAGCAACGCAGCTCATAATCATGCTGTTTCTCCGAACTCCTCAGCCTCAGCCTTAAATATTTTTTGGATTCTTAAAAATTATTTAATTTGTAGTGATCAACAATTTTGAAGATTTTGATTATTATTAAAAATTATAAAAAAATTTTAAGGTTTTAATTATTCTTAAAAATTTTAAGTTTTTGAAAAATTTAAAAAGTTTTGAAAATTTTGGTAAATTTTTAAAAGTGTTGAAAACTGACTAATTTTAAAAATTAAAAATTTAGAAAATTGTTTAAAATACTTCCAAATTTTTTGCAATTTTAAAAAATGTTTAATATTCATTTTTTAGTATTTTCCAATTGTAACCAATCTTTGTTTGTAGGAATTTAAAATCGACTTTATCATTTGGAGATTTGGTCGTTTTCGGCGATTATTTAATTAAACTAATAAAAATAAAAGTAACCTCCCAGAGCTGTTTTCTCAGAAGAAAATTAATCTTATTGTTATTTATCATGTTTATTCTTAAAGCAAAATTCATAATTTTTTGAAAAAAAGAATTTGGGGGTGGCCGGAGGGAGATAGGACGGTCGGGCTTGCGCAGATCCATATACGTAGAATACGAATCTGAGCTTACTTTTCCAGGGCGTCTAAATAAAAATACAGCACCCTCCTCACTTTCCCCTCCCCATTATTTTTTGTAGTAGTCTGGTTATAAAATTTGATAATTGCAAACAATCTTTATCCGCTAAACGCTGAAACTCGTGTTTCCAAACTTTTCAATTGAACTGTCTAGGTAAACGACCAAAAGGAAACTCCTATAGGTCTTTTCTTAATGGGAGGTTGTTCTTAATGTCACTTAACATGTTCATACAGCTTTTGAAGCTGAAATTGGTAGATTTTTAAAAAACAAAAAATCGATGGTAGAGTGACCGGGAGGTGGTAAAAAATCGCGCTTGCGCTGAACGGTTATTCGAATGCGTAGAATACGAATTTGAGCTATTTCTTCGATTGCAACTATATTGAAGTTTAACCCCTCCCCATTGCCGCATTTAAGGGCGAACCAATCTCACTAGTTTGCGGTTTCATCCCAGTGTGATTGCCAATCTTCTTCAGCTAAATATAGTTTTATGGGTTAAGGCATCTGGGCTGTAAAATGTATACAGACAGACAGACAGACACCATGGCGTAACCTGTTTTTTCGAAATTTCCAGAAAACGTGCATACCCGTCGAAATCTCAAGGTTCGAAATTGTTTACGATAACAATACCTCGAGGAAGGTGAAAAAAGGCTTAAAAATAAACAAGAAACCTAAAAAGTTTTGCTGTAACTTTGGAAGTGTTAAAAAATTAAATACTGTAACAAAGCCAAAGAGCTTAAAATTAAACATTCTTCACAATTATGAATTCAAATGAATTTAATTTTTATGAAGTACACTAAACTTTGGTTAGATACAAAAAATGTAAAAAATCAAAAATACCAAAGTTTTGAAACTAATTCAAAAATTTTTCAAGCTAAAACAATATTTTATTGTAAATAAAACAATTCTTAACTTCAACAGGTTTTGTAATTTAGCTTTATACGTATTTCAGAGTGTTTACACGTCATTATCAAAAGCAAGATTAAAAGTAAACAGTTGGTGTTGCTATAGGAACAATAAATCTTCATAACTTGATCTTGGTTTTCTATATCTGCGTCCAGATGACCTGATTTTTCATTCCAAAACGTCTAATAACGGTGAATTTAAGAGACCAATTTGTTCATTCATTAAAGGTACAGATTTTAAATGTTTATGAATTTCAAATGGTTCTAGTATATCCAACTTACGTTCGTCATCACAAGAGTGTAAAAATATTATAGTATTATTAGATGTCATTGAATGCTTGTGTTTTAATAAGTGTTTAGCGTAATTAAATTTATGGGGGTGTTTATACTTGTAACAACGTACGTGTTCCTTGTACCTAATATCAAAATTTCCAATTGTTTGTCCTATACAAACCGAAGCAATTTAATTTGTAGATGCCTGATTTTAGTAAATTGTCTGTTTTTTCTTTAGCATTAAACAAAGTGTTTAAAATGTTTTTTGTTGTTTTAAAAGTTATTTAAAAAAAGTTATAACTACGAACTCACTAGAACAAAAAATAGGAAATGGCTACGATTGAAATATTAAAAATTGAACTTAAATATTTGAGATTGTACTTTTCAAATTGCTAGAACCTAAACTGATAATATAAAAGAAATAAAATTAAAATAAAATCCAAACTTAAAATATTTTCCGTGTTAATAATTAAACAAAATTTAATTGGAAACCATAGCAATTTAGAACTACTACTAACAGAAATGTGACATATTTTCCTGTCTCTCATTTTCACCCTTTTCACCTCAAACCATTTCTTCTTATATATTAAACTGCTACAAACTGAAATTGTATATTCAAACCTTAACTTAAAGACATGCTGATTTATGAAAAGAAATCTTACATTTTCAAGCGTGAAAGCATTTTTGTAACATCTTTTATGAACGTTTTCCCCATTGAGTTTACATGCAAGTAACAGCAATTTGATTTTAGCCTCAAGCATACAAAATTTCCAGATAAACACACCCAGTCTTTCAATAAACGAGAAAATAGGTACAACAATATTTTTAAAGAAATGTTTGTTCAAGATTTATTTGTTTTACTGTCTTAGGAATTGTTACAAAATCAAACAACTTGCAGTAGAAAGGCTGGAAAATTTATAATAACAAGACAAGCACACGAATGTATGACAAAGTAATAAAATTTATATTCAATGATCGTTTTAACATCGATAACATTCACATCATGCTCACTATCACAAAAATCAGGAATTAAAGCCTAGTTTAGCTATAAAGCTACCTTTTTATTGTTGACTATTTGCGATTGTAATATTAATTCTAGATAATGTCGGGCGATTGAGACAAAATGTAATATAAAACCGTCCTAATATGGACATAAAGCGTCATTAACCGTCAGTGGGTATTAGTTACCTTGCACCTTGATTAGATGATAAATGAAGAATGGTAGGTTTCCAATAAATAATTAAAATAAATGCTAATCAAGACCAGATCTCTCATAAATGAGGTCCGGATTAAGCAGGGGAAGAAGAAACTTCGTTTTGTATGTTTATATACGAGCAAAGGAAGACGTTAGGAAAGTTTGTAAGGAAAGTGTAAAAACCAAAGAGCGTATCTTGTAGCTTTAGATACTCCATGGTCCGTTAAGTCTTGGTCGGGGTTTCGCCACACACACATACACACACGCGGACGAGAAAGGGCGAGCGGAAAGTGGGGTTGTCTTGTATTTCACGGTTGAAAGAACAAAAATTTCATATCATGTTGATTCTGTGACCTGCAGCGCCGCTTTGTCTTCTGGTTTCAAGCCAAACTAACCCTAGTGAAGGAAGAATTTAAGACATTTAGTGCAGCCCTAATGCTATGCTAATTTATTTGATCAAGCCGCGCTGAAAATCCGTCTTCCCCCTTCTGATCTGCTGGATCTTGTTGCCCTGAAAGAGGACAAGGATAGACGTGGGGGAAATATAATAATGCGAATTGTAATTCGGAAAAAGTCTAGACTTTGAGAAAGTTATTTCCTTAAAGAATTCGTATTAAATTATGATGGTTCATAGGTTGTTGCGCATTTTACCCCAAACTTTGTTGTACATGAAAATATTGAATTGTGTTACGAAAGTCAAACATACAGGGTGAGCCCTAATAAAAGTTGTTTGTTAATTTTCAACTCCCACTTTTTATACGTTCACTTATTTGATTGCTATGGCAACCAACTTTAATTTTTTAAACAACATCCTATATTTTTCCCGTTTCTACTTTCTCATACCTCTACTAAAGTATGAAAAGTTATGATTTCATAAAAATTTTGGAATTTCAAATTTTAACGGAAATTCACGTTTTTGAGTACAAGAAACTCAAAAAAGTGGCGTCTCAAAATGTCGGTCTGTGGGTGGGTTCGTTGTCATATATTTCCGGAACCCCTTGGCCGATTTTTATCAAAACCGGAATCGGAATTAATAAACTTTCTTGAAATGTTCAATACATAGAGTTGTAGTGCATCTAAAACGTTTTTTTTTTCGAATACTATACCTTCACAACAAAGGCCGCTTTTGAAATTTTGAAAATTTTGAATAAATTTCCTCAAAAACTGCGAACACCATTTTTTTAACTGTGTCAGCCGATGGAGCTTGCAGTAAACTACAAATTGTTTTCTCTAATCAAAACTTAACTCTAAGAATTTTTGATTAATATACAATTGATTAATAATTTATTTAAAAACCGAAACGCCAATCGTTATAAATTTAAAACAATTTAATAGCCTACTTGAAATAGTTTATTAAAATTACGTAATCTAAACTACGCCTGTCAATTTACTTTAATTTAAAAATAGATTATTCATTTCTTGCATATTTTTGATAACCCTTCAAATAAACTACTTATAGCGATTTTTGTTCCGAATTCCGCAATACAGTATTTAGCGCCTTAACGTGAGTATGCGTATGTTGGTAGCCCGGTTTTCAAACGGGTGTTGCACGCTCTAGACACAACGATGGTACCGTAAGTGCAGCAGTTTAAATCCCGCTTACCGCTAATTTTTTATGTTTATATAAATGGATATAAGTACTGATAGTGCAGGTTGCAAATTAAAATAACATTTTGGTTTGTTGTGTTCTGTTGTAAGTACATAATTATGCTTTGTTTCAGAAATTGCTGTACCGCTTGATAGGGTTTTTATCGGCTTGCCGACTTTTTGTAATATTATTAAATAGTATTTGAGCCACGCAACTCGCGGATATAACCAAATACTAACTCAAACCTTCTAAAATTTCTGTGCCGAACAGGGCTGCAACTATCGCTGAAAACATCCCACGGGGCATAAGCAGTAGCAGGGTACCATGTGCACAATAAAAAAAGAAAATAATCGACGACAATAATTTACAAAAACTAACGCTGGTGACCAGGATCAAACCGAAAACCCTTGTAACGCTAGGCGTGGGTCCACGCCTCTACACCGCTGAGATTCGTTGCACAAATGCCTTTAAAATGTTTAAACACGGCAGTGTACTGTATATTTTTGAAAAACAATGTTGTTTAGTCATTATTGGCGCGAGAATAGTTAAAACGTGAAATATATAGAAAAGTACCAGCGACATGTTTCGGTTTTGATTAAACAGTTGTTTCTCTTTCGGGTGCTATATTTTTTTCATAAAATTACATAACAAAAATTTTGTAATGACATAACTTTGAAGTTTCTAGTTGCCATAGCAACCACATAACAACACGTATCAATATAGACGCATAGACGAAGTATTAAGGAAGTTAGATGAGCTTGCCTGATCTTTTACTCACCCTATATAACCTAAAATAAATGACAGGTAAGGAAATGTAGAGTAAAATATAGCCCAATCTATACCAAATTAATTCCGTTAATTTTGCACGATTGTTACAATTATTACCTGATAGCTTGTTTAAGCAGACATAACGTAACAGGTTACTAGTTTATATAAGAAAAATATATTTTTTAATGTAACATTAAATATTAATGTAACCTTTTTCATTGACATTACCTTCCTCGTCGGTATACGAAGTATGCCCAAGATCAGTGGCGGTTCGTGGTTTGTTACAATGGAAGGGGTAATTATGCTTATTATAATACCTGTTTTTAAGACAATTACACATAAACCTAGTGCGGCATTCCTTTTGATGGGAGCAGTGGCGTAACTACCATGGGGCAAAGGGCGCAACGGCCCCCGGCCCAAGGCCTTAGGGGGCCCTGCCACGAGCCACGAGTTTTTATTTTTTTTATTTCTTTATTACGAAGTTTTTTCAATAAAACTTATTGATTTTCGACAGTTTTTATTTATATATTCAACAAAAAACATTTGAAATTCCATGTAAGTAAGTATGAACTTATACAATGAAAAATACTGAAGTGAGATTATATTTAGTAATAACACAGCACCCACACTTTTTGGTACCGACCCAGACACATTAACTTCAGAAAATTTAAGATTTGCTGATCTTAATTAGACACGGGTTTAATATACAGAGTGGCTAGGAAAACCCCGGCCATTTTTCTTGCGGCGGTCAAGAGATGGCGCCTTAGTAAAGAAAAATTAAATTAATATACTGGCAACAACGCAGAATCCAAGACGTTTTAGTTGTTTTGATTTAATATGGGGCGTATTTAATAACTAAAACGTCTTGGATTCTGCGTTGTTGCCAGTATTTTAATTTAATTTTTCTTTACTAAAGCGCCATCTCTTGACCGCCGCAAGAAAAGTGGCCGGGGTTTTCCTAGCCACTCTGTATTTACTTTCATTTATTAGACTGCAAATAATTGTTTTCCTTATGAAGAAATTGTTCTTATTATCAATTACTTTATTATTAAAGTTTTTTGAGAATGGAGCCAGGGCCCTTTAGGTATCTTGCCCCCTGGCCCAAAATCTGAAGTTACTTCACTGAATGGGAGAAATGTTCTACAACACGAACGTCGAAGTCTGGCCTATTCTGAATCGGGTGTTTTTAAATAGAGCACATGCCATGCTATCCTGCAAAATGGTACAGCGTACTACACTTTACTAAATGCGAGACCCTACTAAATCCACGCCTCTCCCGCCCACAATTTACGGGCAGATCAACGATGGCCCCATAGCATGGTGATACACCATTATAACACTCTTGGTCTCCTAAGTGCTGGGCTTACCACGGTCAAATAAATATGACAGGTTAACATTAAATGTGACAGCATATAATTAAATGTTGAAACATTTATTTAAATTTGTAAAAATTTATTTAAATCTGTAAAGATTTATTTAAATTGGAAACGATTTTTTAAAATCTGCGAAGATATATTAAATAATAAAAGACTTAAAGCAACCATGTGCAGATTTATCTAAATGAATAAAGATTTACTAAATATTTAAAATAAATGTTTTAAAATTTATTTAAATCTGTAATTCTTTATTAAATGTTGGAAAATTTAAAGAAAATGTTTAAAGATTCGTTTAAATCTACAATGATATATTAAAATAAAAAGCATTTAGCTAAATGTGTGTATATACAGGGTTGGGCAAAAGTACGGAACAACGCAAATATCTTTAATACGGCAACTGCGATTTTGAGAAAGTTGTTTCGTGAAGGTTCCGATATAAGGCGGGTAGAATGAAAGTATCGGCGGTTTAAAAAGACTTTCGGTTTAGCCGGAAATGACATCAACTGTTTTATTTTAAATGGAACACCCTGCATATTTTTTAATATATCGATATAACTCCTTTTTGCGAGTTCAGTGATATAGAATTTTGTCTTTATTTTTAATAATTCAAGAGATATTGAACAATAGTGTTTCGTAATTGTAAAGATATTTGCATTGTTCCGTACTTTTGCCCAACCCTGTATAATAAATATTAGGACAGTTTGCCTTAAATACCGTAAAATGCACAGCAAATTTTTATTTTACACTTGGAGCGCCATAGTCACGTATATTAAAAATTCTTCTAGTCATTAATTGTACATTAAAATTCCTTAAACACGTTATGTTATTACACAACTATGCTAAAACCCGATCGCAATGTTAACGTAATTGAATATCATACATTGTTGTAGCGTAATGAAACCAATAAACCCATCAGATGCATTTACATAATTGATAAAGATGCGGTATACTATTATTTACCACGGTGCATTACATGAAATATTGGGAGTCTATATTAGTCCAAAACGTGGTCCCGTTTATATTATTCATAAGAGGTAATAGCTGTGCTCCTACGGGGGTTGTTTGATTTTCCCGATCTGCCTGCGACATTTGAAATTTTTCATAATTCATATCCATTAGTCGCCTGTATGGAACACTGGAGCGTGCATTTGCATATTTTGCAAGTTTATGTACTTCTAATATACAACAGCGTTTCTGGCTTTGGATTTTCCAACAAAAACCATCTCGTTCGCTTTATTTCCCACTTAAATAATTGTTAATTAATTAAGAACCAGAGACAGGAGGTACGAACATGAAAAAAAAACGCATAAATCTCAAAGGTCTATACACAATAAGGAGTAACGCCGCAACGTCTCTGTGCAATTCTACAAAGCACTGTTTCCTTTTTAATATTTTCTTAGGTGAAAAAGGTAGAAAAATGAGGAACAATACAATTTCGCAGTCAATTTCATTTGCGCGCGCGATAAGAATGTCGCCATACTTCTGATTAAAATCTAGGTCTCCTGACAATAAATTTATTTTTCAATACACTACCTCCCATCTTCACACCTCGATAAAATGAGAGTGCAACATTGTCATCGCCGACGAGACTTTTGAAATATTTTAATCTCGGAGAGCTAAAAATGTCTTTTTTATTGTAATGAATTTCTTTGCGGTTGGGACCCATAGCTAAAGCTAGCAGCACACAAGTAAAAGCTTTGATGACATATTTTATTTGTTAAAAGCAAAACGTAAAATGTATAAATAAAAAACATTATTCTTTTTGTTGAAAATACAATTTTGGTTTAAAAAAATGCTTGCTATTGAGAGGTTTTGAAAATTGCATTCAAAAACCTAGTTCGTTGTTAGAAAATTTTGAACTCATAAAATAACTTTTGTCTAAGAATTTCTGATTTTTATTTAATGCTGCGAAATTTATATTATTAAAAGGATGCGGATTTATCTTACAAAATTTCGATTTACGTGACCATCTGAATTGTTCAAAGCTGGTTTGCCCGGTAATGAAGTGCAATTGTTCAGATTCGCATTTCTTCATTACAAAATCCGCATTTTCGAAATCCATGTTTTAATACCTAAACCGAATATACAAAACTGACATACCCTTAAAAAAAAACTAAAATAAAACAGTCTTGAGAGAATTCGTAATCATAATCTATACTAAATCTCTAACTGTCTCATCATAACAACATGATTGATTGTTTTCGGCTATTATTTATAATTGCTGTCACCGCTGTTGCTACAATTTGGTTATTTATGGTTTACTGGAGATGAACTGTAAGTAATATAAACGGCGCCATTTTGAATTTCTTTTTAATGGAAAAGGGTGTCGAGTGACACCTCATTGGAAAGGTATTTTAGTTCTGCGTCTGATCCTAGAGTTTCAAAGAAAAATATTCAGCCATAACAAAATGACAAAGTTTGAAGATAATGAAGTCTATTTAAAAAAACTAAGAATTAAAGCTTAAATTAATTAAATTAAGTGTTCGAAATGTTTACCAGTAACTTCTTGGCACATAAAAAGCTGGTTATGAAATTCCTGCATTACATTTTTTCATAAGTTTCTGGAGTGATTTCTGCAAACTTCAGTAATGCGATTTCAGATATTCCCATAGAAAAAAATCTAAGAAAGTTAAATCTGGGGAGTGAGCCGGCTATTCTACAGGCCCCCGCCTACCAATCCATCTTCCAAGAAAATGTCCGTTGAGAATTGAGAAAGTCAGAAACAGGCCTATAATAATGGAGCGGCGCACCGTCTTGTTGGAACATAACGTTTTCAATATTATTTCCAGCCACCTGAGTTATGTCTGGGAAAATTTTGTAGTGCAAATGAAAAAGTGGACTACTGGATAAAAAAATCAAAACAATTTTGAATTGAGTGAGTCCATTTGATTAAAATCCGCCATTTTGTTATGGCTAAATATTTTTCTTTCAAACTCTAGGATCAAACGCAGAACTAAAAGACCTTTCAAATGAGGTGTCACTCGACCCCCGTCTTATTTAAAAAAAAAATCAAAATGGAGCCCAGTCGCCATTTTGAATGATACAAAATTTAATTTTTGGCTAAAAAATAGTATTTAATTTCCCATTAAAGCACACGAAATATTGTGGTAAAATATGAAGTCGCTCAAAAGTTAGTTAGGGCGGGGGGTTACTTTATAGACAGACGATACTTTCGATTTTATTCTAATGAAATTTAAAACATTTGTTTGTTTAAACTGCTACATATGCGTTGGCTTATTAAAGGTAATAAATAACACTGCCCCAATCAATGCAATTACGTTAGGAATTTACATTACAAGCGATTGTACACATTTTACAATAAGTTTACGGTGCTGCTATGAGATGAAATGAATGATTGGCGATTTAGGCTCATGTTTCAAAATAGGATAAGAATTTATAACAATAACAAACTAACACACTGCTGCGTTTACATACATTTACGATGAACTAGCTGAACCCTACAACCTAAGCTTTTTTACTTTCCTATACATTTATTATTAGGTTCATAAAAAAATTTGAATTTAAGATTTTGACAGAAATGCATGTGTTTGACCTGAGGGAAACCAAAAAAAGGTTAAAAAATGTATGTATGTATGTGAATGGGTGTGTTTGACGCCTCATAAACTCAGAAGTGATTGCCCAATTTTGCTGTGTTGCGGAATGTGGAGGTAGTTTACAAATTTAATTTAATTTAAAATTAAATAACGGAATCCGATAGAAACCTTAGAGTTAAGCGAATGCTTTTTTGGCATGTACTAACATTAATTTTTGATTGTTTTTTTATTTTAATCCTTCTTTACTCAAAAATAAGTTAACAGATAGGGATGCAATTTGGTATTATAATAGCCCTAAGGTAGCAAAAAGACACAATGTAAAAGAATTCTTTTATAAACAAAAAATTGTAGCGTGAACATTACTTTAAAAACATATTGCGGCACCGAGTATTTAAAAGATTTAAATCAAAGAAAATCTTTTTCACCTTATAAACACAACAAAATTGTAAATAATAAACGTAATTTAAATAACATAAAAATTAGATTTAAATCAAAATAATCAGATGGCATTTAAAAAAAATATTTTTTATATATTTTTATCGTATCCTGAAAAAGTAAGAACAGCGAATAAATTTAAAAAAAATCAAAAACAATAAATGCAGCACGAAAAAGTAAAAAGGTGATTGACCTAAATGTGGAATAAGTTTTTCTGTGACGCCTTCTATGAATTTTTTAAAATCTAAAATTCATGTCCCTTTATATAATAAACGGGAGACAATAAGACTTTTCTTTTTTAGCTGAATATCTTGTGGGTAATACAAGAATAAGATTCACAGCTTAATTTTTAGGTGTAGCATTATTTAGGGGAGTGGGGTTAATTATCTCCCTTCCACACTATTTTTGGTAGATGCATTTGGTGTATCGTCTCTGGTTTTTTTGCAAATAAATATTTTGCCAAAAAATCAAAAAACGCATGTCTTCTTAAAAACGTGAAAGATATACAGGGTGCCACAATAGTGCGAAATTTTTTTATAACACCTTTATTATTCATTTTACAAAAAAGTGTAACTACAAAAGATGTCTGTCTTGTTTAGCTGCATAGCCTAAAATTAATGTTGACTATACACTATACAGAGTGTTCGTGTATTGCTTGACTGTACTCAAATTACTTATTTTAAATGGAACATCCAGTATGTTGTAACATTTTTGAATTTTCTAATTTATTACTTTTTTACCAATTTATGTTTACTATACTTAAGCCTAACCGTATTGAAAAATATTTGCAATAGACACAACTTTTAGTTAGAACCGTAGACATTCCGGCTGTATAAAATATAACTCTTAATTAGTTACTTTTTTGCATTAAGGAACGTCCATATTCTCCCCCCCCCCTCCACAATAACTCATTCCTTATCCAAAAACCTTGTCAATTAAGTCCCGCCCACTGAGGGTTTCACGCCTTAATTTGCCTTGCCGCTGGTGGGGGCAAAACCATGTGGTAGGATCAGGAGTGAAAGTAATGCCCTTATTTTGAGATGTGCGCTTATAAAACATTATTTTCAAAATTACAAAATTGTAGCTAAAATCACAAACTGGGAATGCAATTGCCTAAATTTTTGGACAATAGAAATTTTAATTTGTATCATTTTTGACTTTTTAATTTAAACTATTTTTTTATTTACAAAAAAGCTTCCGCACCTTCCACCATTATTAGGCGTTATTTGGCCACGTTATCAATTAAGTCCCGCCCACTGTGTATACCTTCAATTTTAATTTTACGCGCCGCGAGTGTATAAAGCCAGGTGGTAAGATCAGAAGTGGGAGTTATAGTCCATACCAATTATTTTGATATGATCCTAAGAAACTTTATTTTCAAAATTCATTAATTATAGTTGCAAGCACAAAATTGGAAATGTAATTATTTTATTTAGCAGCAAAAATTGTTGGGTTAAATTTAATTTAAACTCTTACTTTTAAATTTATTTTTAAATAGAGGAAAAATTTTCATCCACACAACTTCTAAACTATTTGACTAACCATTACGGAACCTCCTACGTCCCCACTACTACCCCTCCCCCTCCTTATTCCACAACCTGACAACTTTAGTTTCGCCCCCTAATCCTGAATTTGAATTTAAATCTTCCTTGTCGCTAGTTGATGGGGGGACATTGATGATGAGTAGCGCAAAATTTTTATTTTGTTATAACACTCTGTAAAGCTGAAAAAAAGCTCAAAAATTGTGACAAATTGCAAACTTGAAATTGTACTCGTAGTTCTGAACCAACACATTATGCTGCTTGTTTAAAATGAGGTGTTGAACTATTTCTCTATTTAATGCCTTTGATAAGACCTCATTCGCTTTGTGGTTCGGCGAGACAATTCATATTTGTCACTTGCATATTTTTCATTTGCATAAGGACCGAGCACGGTAAATCGCGCAACAATTGCACCGGTTGTAAATAATGCATAGACATTTGTCGTGTGCAAACAGTCGTCGCTCCACTTTAACTGCATCAAACTCGAGTAACTAGCTTCAACCATAATAAAAATCCCTAGACGCCCAAAGCTCGCAAATGAAATTTCTCCACTCTCTGATTAGGTTAACTTGAAGAGGGTGTGAATTACAACAACTCCGCGCCAAAACAATCCAAGATTTATGCACTAAATTTTACTTATCTAACATGTAGATATCCCCACCACTTGCTCGGCTACGTTATCCAAAGGAATTACTAATATCCTGCTGGCATTGCTTAATAGATACATTGATTTAACACCCTATAAATTTAACACTTGCACGTAATCACGTGTGAAATCGGCGGCCATGCAATAACAGAACCAATTACACAACTTCGTAGTACGAAGGACTTTGTAGTTTACATCCATGTCAAATGTTCAACCCATTACACCGTTTAAGCGCCATGCATGATCAAACCCCATAATTTTTGTTAGCCCTGTTGTGACATACAGTTTTATGGCTCATTAGATTTGTTACACTGGAAGTTAAAATCCAGCACGCCGGGAAACTTCCAAAATTAATTTCAGTCAAAATGTAGCAAGATATCGGAAGGTAAATGATCAAAGGCAATTCCTACCGACGATGACAACTCCTTTCGTTATAATTGGAAACATTCGTTAATGTAATTTTTATTGATTATTCCTACTGAAGATGACAACCTTGTTCGAAGTAATTAAACAAATGTTACAGAAAAATTAATTTCTATTAAAGCGTTGTCTCAATTCGTTCTTAAAACAATAACAATATGCACAGATTATCTTTCCCTATTCTATACAGAAGGAATGGTGCATGGGAGGAAGCGCATGACCGTTAATTCAGTTATTAATGTGATTAAAGCTGTCGTTGTGAATAACAATCGTGGACGGGAATATCAATGAATATCTGCTTCGTGAAGTGTGCTAATGGTTTAAAGGGTGTTAATTGCCACCTCCAATTATTCTACGCCGTCAGATGCTGTCCAATATCACATCGTTCGCTATCCTGTTGGAATCAGCAGTTCTATCGTCCTGTGTACGCGGGTAACGCGGCTGTCAGTGTGACAGACAATGACAATGCGCTAAATACCCGAGCAGACGACGCAGCAGTGAGCTTACTGCAAGTTGCTTCAGCAGAAAATTCTTATATCATGTCTAGCTATGAAATTTTTCTATAATAAGCGTATTTGAAACCAGTTTTAAGTATCGAATTTATTTAGAATCTCAAGGGAAGACAGAAACAATAAAAAATAACAGCATGAAGTTTCGTGATGATGATCGTTGTTCGAAACGCGTTATGCGTTTTTAGGTCATTCAGAATCTTTATTAGGAGCGTGGCATTAAATTAAAGATCTAAAAATCTTACAACATACAGTAAATTTTAATTTAGGTGGAACATTACAGTTTAGCATAAAAAATTTAAAATAGTTGTATATTATGTCCCTAGGAGGATTCTGAGGCTTGTAGCAACCCTAAATAGGAAAATGACATATTTTTCTAAGAGTATCTTTTCCAGCTGTGTGACGTTTGCTGCCGAGAGAAGAGACAAGTCATTGCCGCTCGCCGCGCTGAGCGGAAAGTGAGTTTTTCTAATAGGATACAAAATAATAATAATAGCATTGCCTTGGAAACGGTCTAACATGGTTAACTAAAGAATGAAATCCCTCAGAGGAACATCATAAGTTGACACAGAAAAGGGGGAAAATTGAGTATTTTCATCTATTTTTGTTCATGATCTTAGAGAAAATACTATGTGTACCTTGAACACAGAAAACTTCCTTGGCGCTGTTGCATGGTTGCTGGTCTCGCCTACGCCTAACTATTAAAGTACACTTCTTTTTCGGCAGGAAGCACCACGCGAATGCTAAAACGGACGTTACAAATAGGAAGTAAAGGAACGGAAGTAAGAGAACGGATGTGAGGAAACGGAAATAAGAGAACGGAAGTGAGTGAACGGAAGTGAGGGAACAAAAGTGGGGGAACGGAAGTGAGGGAACTAACGTGAGGAAACAAAAGTGAAGGAACGGAAGTGAGAGAACGGAAGTAAGAGAACGGATGTGGGGAAACAGAAGTGAGAAAAAGGAAGTGAAGGAACGGAAGTGAGGAAAGCAGATGCATGAGTGCTGTTTATGATCTCGTTCTAAAGAAAATAAATATTTCCAAGGAAATAACCAAAATGACTTTTGCTTTCGATGTAGTAAAATTTTACTAAGCGACACACCCTCTTTATTTGTAGATTTTAACATATACATGCAGAGGAAAATATTAAGAAGAAACTTTTAGAAATATTTTAAAGCAAAAAGAGATATCATATGGCCATGACTTTTTTATCAGTACTGGCAGTACCAGCAGACGGTTCCTACAGCCAACTAGAACATGACATAATGGCAATTTGTTTTAAAAATTTAATAAAAACAAAAGTTTAAAAAAATTATTCAATAATAGTCAAGCCACTAGTGCATTTATTGATATAACCGGTTGCTAGAAGTTATGCGTTCAACCCTTGATTGAGTCTAATTTCTTTGTTTTTTAATTAGTGTATAAAAGTATTTAGATTTAAAACCTCTATGTATTAAATCGGGATCTGTTCTACCTGTGGCAATTTTTAGTGGTGAGGGGCCCCCGCTATTAGAATCCACATTTTTACGGGTTCATTATATAAACAGCATATTCGTTTCTACAGTGAACCTTTACAGTTTTCGATGCTGACAAGCAAATTTGAGTTTATACTACTTGTTTGTATTATTGCAACATAATGTACCTATAGCTGTCCTTGCCATTACAAAAACAAGTTCCGAAAGGAAACATGCAAAGGCAGCGGCCACGTCGCTGTTAATTTAAAAGTCACGTTGGCTGACCTCCTAGGGCCGCGAAGCGGGAAACAGCTTGCGTAGAGTAGTTCTTCAAAATTGGCTTCTAGTATTAGTTTATAGGGTTTTATACACCTTCACGCAATAGTTACAACTATTTGTTGTAACTTGCGTCGGCACTCGATAAATATTGTATCAATTACAAATTTGCTACTCTTAAACACGATCATAGACTGCTGTAGTATAGACCTCTGCAACGGAGAAACTTGTGTGAGAGCGGCAACTGCTTCTTTGTCGTGTAGGTGCTTGCGCCTAAACACTGAACACTTACGTTCCGTGTAAGGTCAATGGGAAATTTAGCTAAGGCACTGCCATTTCATCAGATTTTGCAACCTGAAAACTTGCCGAATTTCAGCAGATTTTCAGTTTTTATTACATTTGACCAAATTTTTTAAGACGTTTTCAAAATTTTTCTTTGAATTTTATTACACAACTAAAGTAAGTAGCAAAAATAAAAAATTTACTAAAGTAATAGAATATTACATGGATAATATAAAATATTGATTTTCTATACAGTTTACTGTTAAATGTTAATTCTCATCTAAATTTCGCAACCAGGCATTAGAGGACGCCAACATAAGTCTATTTTTATAGTTAAAATAAATATATTTCTCTTAATGAAAATTATTACATCTAGAAAATACATGAAAAATTTACAAATTCTCCAAAAATTTCACAAAATTTTCTAAAATCACCAGAAGTGGTGGAATTTGATCAAGTCTGCCAACACTGTACTGCATTACCAATTAACAAGAAAACTATTTCCGAATAAGGATCACGTACAGACATTTCATAAACCAGGAATTCATTTACACAAGCAGCATTTTTTACAGTTAGAAGGGTTCTAAATTATGAACAGAGACCATTTCAAAGAAAAGTGGGTACAATTACTAACAACATTGTATATGTATAATGAAATAATAAAACTATATTTATATTATCTCGGCACGGCTTATAACAGAAGCGTGGAACGTAGACCACGGGTTCTGCTAGCTTTATTGAAAATAAATTATTATTATTATTATTTTTGAAGCTAGATAACTCCAGCTTCTAACGAACTGCAGTTCAACAAAACTAATCAGGCGAAACATAAAAAGTTACGGTAATTAGAAAAAACTAAAAAAAGTTTGAACCTATAACCTCTAGCACACGAAGCAGACTCTTCGGCACTGTGTCACGGATGCAGTTGACCATCTGTTTCGCAACCAGTTATATTAATGCACTATGCTTGACTACTGTTTCCGTTTAGGGCGACTACAACTAATAAAATTCTTCTAGAGCATAATATACAACTACTTCATATTCTCCATGCTAAACTGTAATGTTCCACCTGTCCATATTTTTTATTTCCCCTCTTATACTGCACTGTTTATCGAATTCAAATTTTCGACTTTAATTTAAACTTTCGACTTCTTTCAAACTTGATTTAATAGCACTGGAATATTTTGTTGGAACAGAGCATGTATAGTGTGGTAAATGAAGTGGAGGACATATTAGGGAGGAATCAGTGTTGCCAATTCAGAATAACCAGCGGAATCCCTGCGTATTAAACGCGTCTAATTCATGGCGAGCACGTTACAATTCGGTTTGATTGAGTTAGGAAATCGCTCGCCGTGTGGTGATCTCCCTCGATACTAATAGGAATTAATACTGTAACGTTCGGAGCTTCGCCAGAACATAGGGAGGAGGCGAATGTCAGATTAATTCCGAGAGTTAAATGTGTTGCGATTTCAAAAACTAAACCGCATAGCGTGACGGGGATTAATCACTAGACAGGCCTTTTTAATTATTGACACTTGAAGTTAAAACTGATTGACGCCTGAATAAATGACCGCCCGAGGGAGGAAGAATGATTTGCAAGCGTTTGGCCAATCAAGGTCTCTCCGACTATCACTCTTCGGGGAGACGGATGACCGGGGATTCACAGGCTCTTGCGAACGGATTAGGGCTGCAAAAATTCAGGGCAAAAACACGTACTACCGCATCATTTGCTTGCTGATTGGACTTGAATGACGACTTGCATTTCTTACCGTGTAATTATATTGCAAGTTTGCGTGCGCTGAATTATTATAAATGTGAAACGTGCATTTGTACTGATTTAAACTGACGCTAAAGAAATAAGAAGTTGTACATTTTAGATCTACGGTTGCGGCAAATGCAAAGGAAGCTTCACAGTTTTAAAATTTTACATAAATTGAATATTCCACGTTCGATAACATAAAGGTCGGTTCAAAATGCAAAAAATAAGACAAAAGCCTAGAGCAAAAGTCGTATTTCAAAGTGGTTCTTAAAGAAAAACAATCAATATGATTTAGATCAGGGCATCGAGGAGGCCAAAGTACAAGTTATTGAATTAATAAACGCATGCATAGAAATAAATCAAAATTTCTAATCTGAACTCACAATTTAGAATTGCTGAAATGCAATGTATTAAACCCGGATTCCTTCTACTTGTCTCAACTTTTAGTGGTGAGGGTACCCTGCTTCTATAACCAACATATTTACGCGTCTATTATATCAGGCATAAATTCGTTTGTACAGCGGACCGCTATAGTTTTTGATAAAGATTGGGCTAATACCGATTGTGTTATTTGCTGATAGCTGTTATTACGGAAACAAATTCAGAGGAGAAGACATTGCATCGGGGTCGCAAGATGTTGAAAAAATACGGTAAAAATATCTTGCAGTAGAAACATTCCTCTGAAAAAACACAACGAAACAACATCTCCTAAGCTCATTAAAAAAACACAAAAACACTCGCTAAAAATTTAAGTTTTTTTTTTCTTGCTGATCGTTTTATATAAATAAGGGAAAATTTCGAAATACCGTTTGTCTATAAAGTAACTCCCCCCTTGCTAACTTTTGAACCACGTGATACTTCGGCACAAAATTTGGTGTGCTTTATGAGAGGTTAAATACTACTTTCCTGCTCACATTTTTAATTTTTTATTTTTTCAAATGGCGGTCGGGCTCCATTTTGTTAAAAAAAATAAATAGCAAAGGAAATCGAGTGACACCTTATTTAAAAATGTGTTTAATTCTGCGTCTGATCACTCTGATCCTAGAGTTTCAAAAAGAAATATTTATCCAGAATAAAATGGCGGCTTGTGAACATACAGAATATCTTAATTCAAAATCATTTTGGTTTTTAATCCATTGGGTAATTTTTTTAATTGTTTGCTTGCTGTTTGCTGTCATTTTAAAGCTAGTAATAATTCAGATAGCTGGAAACACTTTTGAAAACGTTATGTTCCAACACGACGCGACACCGCCTCATTTTTATAGGACTGTTACTGACTTCATCAGTGGTAAAATGGCCGGCACGCTCCCCGGATTTGACTCTTTGAGGATATCTAAATTCTCTAGCGTACAAAATCCAGTCAGAAACAATTGAAAAACTGGAGCAGGACGTAACACAATTTTGCAGAGATATCACTCCAGAAACTTATGAAAAAGTAAGGGAGGAATTTTATAACAGACTTCTTATGCGCTAAGAAGGCAATGGTGAACATTTCGAAGGCTTGATTTAGTTTTATTTGTTTTAATTCTTAGTTTTTAAATGAACTTGTTTATTTTTAATTACTTCTGAATAAATATTTGTTTCTGAAACAATAGGAACAGATGCAGTATTAAGAGACCTTTTAAATGAGGTGTCACTAGGCCCCCCTTGCTATTTAATGTTTTTTTAAAATAGCGCTTAGCCCCCATTTTGCAAGATACAAAATTTATATAAATGCTATAAAGTAGTATTTAACCTCCCATTGAAGTACACAAAATTTTGTGCCGAAATATTAAGTCGTTTATAAGTTAGTAGGGGGGAGGGTTACTTTATAGACACACTGTATATGTCATAATCTCGCAAGACTTATTTACGAGTTCGAGATATATTTTTAAATTCTCTGTTAACCAGTCCTCTAGAAATGGCGAAAAAGGTTAGTTAGTTATTTTTTAAAGGAATTTTTCTGGGATTTTTATATAAAAATTTTTTCTTTGGATTTTTTGAGGCGGTTTTTTATGGATATTTTTATTTTTTAATATTCTTCTCTGCGGCTGTTTCTTCTGTTTTTTTTTCCGGAATTTTCTTTCAGCTCTCATTCCCGAGATGCGCGGGCCGGATATGAAATTACATTAGAAGACGGGGGCGTAGCCCACGGGTTCTGTTGGTTTCACTTAAATATCTAAAATATATATTTAAAAAGTTTCCCGAACCACGATGTCTAAAACAGAATCCCGTTATCAATTTAAGGGCTTTCAGGAAAGCAATTTTCAGAAGCCACGCTGTCAGGCATCCATAATAGCGACTCTGCATGAGATAACTCGAATTTTCGATAACTAAAAACACCCCGGGGGGGTAACAATTAATGCATATAGAAACGGTCAACCTGAACATAATAGAATACATTCAACAATACTTTGATTATGCGCACAAAGAAAGGGGACAATGAGCGTTAGGGTCAAAGGTTGCAGGCGGTCCTTCCTGCAAGGCTCGTATTGCATCACTGTATTATCGACTGCCCTATTAGGGCTGTCAGAACCACTATCTCCCAACATGTTGTTGAAATTTTGATATTGCTTTCTCGTGGTCACCGCTAGTTCTACGTATTTTCTGGGTTGCAGTTCACTTCCAGTCTTTTGTGTTCTGTATACGTTTGAATTTGAAGTATCCAGAGAAAGGGAGGTGGTGGTGGTGGTATATTAATTAATTTCGAAACGAATAAGTGGTATTTATGTTTCCACTACAACGGCTGTGTTAATGTTGCAATAATGAAAATCAACAAGGGGGTAAATGCGTTAATAAATAAACAAACATGTTGCGTTATAATTTCGAGCTTAAACCCCAAAACTGCTTGGTTGGTTTTAGTTTTACTTGGGTGTGCTAAATTGTAACGAACAGTAAATCATAATCGGCCAATTTCGTAGAATAGGCAAAATTATGCTTTGGGAAACTTTGTTAAAGTTTGGAGACAAAAAATACATTTAGGTCGCTTGAAGTTTTCGTGCTTGCCATTTTCTAAGCCAAAAAATAAAAAGATTTCAAATAACAGTGAAAAGAGTTTCTACCTCTTTCTGAAATTTTTCTACGTATAAAATCTCTCTTTCTGCTTTCTTTCATTTAGGTATTGCAATACCGGTTTATCGATAATGGCTTAAAAAAGCTATTTAAAAAAATACCGGTAAATAGTTTTTTACCGGTAAAAAATTTTAAATGACGCTTTAATTGTAAATTTTTATTTGTATTATGTATTTGAAGAAAACCAGCTTGATAATACGAAAGATTTTATTTTTATTTGTAAACTTGGCGCAACTTCTTATTTCAAAACATTAAAGCATTTATTATGTACGCAACAACCAGCGGTCATGAAAAAATGGTATATTTTCAAGAAAGGAAAATCAAAAGAAAATATTTGAAAATTGCTTTTGACAAGTCGACCAACAGGTGTGGAATCAAGCATTTTCAGCGACGGGAACAATTTGTACGAAAGTTGTGTCGCAGTAAAACAAAAGTTTAAACAAATTATGGTTTTGACATGGATTTTGCGAACCAAATTAAGAAATTGGCAGAAAATACATCATCCTAATTCCTAAGCCTAACTAAATAGCGTTATTAAATTTTAGGTTTCTTTTTTTATAGTTTTTTTCATATTTTTGTTCTGTTCTTAAATTTGATTTGTTAAATAAATTTATTATACCGTTTGTTTGTAAAGTAACCCCCCCCCCCCCCCCCCCAACTAACTTGATATTTTACCACAACATTTGGTGTGCTGTAATGGGAAATTAAATACTATTTTTTAACCTATAATTAAATTTTGTATCATTCAAAATGGCGGCTGGGCGCCATTTGATGTGTTTTTAAATAGAAAGGGGGATCGAGTGACACCTCATTTGAAAGGTCTTTTAGTTTTGCGTCTGATCCTACAGTTTCAAAGAAAAATATTCAGCCATAACAAAATGGCGGATTTTAAACCAATGGACTTACTCAATTCAAAGTTGTTTTGAATTTTTTATCCAGTAGTCCACTTTTTCATTTGCAGGACAAAATTTTACCAATAATATCTCAGGTGACTGGAAATAATATTGAAAACATTATGTTCCAACAAGACGGTGCGCCGCCTCATTATTCTAGACCTGTTTCTGACTTTCTCAACGGACATTTGCTTGGAAGATGGATTGGTAGGAGGGGGCCTGTAGAATAGCCGGCTCGCTCTCCAGATTGAACCTCCTTCGATGTTTTTCTATTAGGATATCTGAAATCGAAAGTGTACAGAACCCGTCCAGAATCAATTGAAGAACTGGAGCAACGCATTACAAAAGTGTGCAGAAATATCACTCCAGAAACTTATGAAAATGTAAGGCAGGAATTTCATAACCTACTTTTTATGTGCCAAGAAGTGAATGGTGAACATTTCGAACACTTAATTTAATTTCTTTTTGCTTTAATTCTTAGTTTTTTAATAGACTTCTTTATCTTCCAACATTGTCATTTTGTTATGGCTGAATATTTTTTTTTGAAACTCTAGTATCAGACGCAGAACTAAAAGACCTTTCAAATGAGGTGTCACTCGATCCCTATTTCAATTTAAAAAAATAAAATGGCGCCCAGCCGCCATTTGGAATAATACAAAGTTAATTTAATGGGTAAAAAATAGTATATAGTTTCTTATTACAGCACAACAAATTTTGTGGTAAAATATCAAGTCGTTCAAAAGTTAGTTGGAGGGGGAGGGGGTTACTTTATAGACACGGTGTATATTTTGTTTTGTGATTTAATTTCAAACTCTTCTTAAGCCTTCGAAGTTTATTTTTGTGTTTTTCTTAACTTTAATGTCATTATGTTTTAAAATACAAGTTTCGTTTGTTTATTTATTTATTTATTTAAATTTTTTTCGTTATTGCTTCCTCTTACCTTTCTCCTCTATTGCACTCTCTTTAACTCTTTGTTACTCACTTCTCTCAAGCCACCTCTAACTATATCTCACATTCTCTATTTTGCATTTTTCTTACCTACACTATTTCACTCTCTATTACTATCTCTGCCTTACTTCATTTAGTCCACTCCCACAATCTTTATTATTCTCGCTGCATCACTCTGTTTGCTTCACTCTCTGCCTTACTTTCTCTTTTCTCAATTTCTACCACTTACTCTGCCTTACTTCCTTTTATTATTCTTTCTATTTCACTTTCACTTTCTCTGCTTTATTTTCTGTGCCTCAAGCCTTACTCTCTTCCCCCACATTCACTCTGCCTTATTCTATTTTTCTCTACTTCATTCTCTTTTGCATTTTCCCCACCTCGCTCTGTTATTCTCTAATACCAACTCTGCCTTACTCTCTTTAATTCACTTCTACACTCTTTATTATTCTCGCTGCATCACTCTATTTGCTTCACAATCTGCTTCACTTTCACACTCTCTGCTTCATTCTCTGTGTTTCACGTTCTTTGCTTGACTCTCTATCGCTCACTTTGCTTATTTCCTTTCGCTCTCCTTCATTCTCTATTTCGCATTTTTCCTTCCTCACTCTTTCATTTATATTACTACCTCTGCCTCACTCTCTTTAATCCACTCCCACACTCTTTATCTTTGCATTATTCTATTTGCTTCACTCTCTAAACCTCACTCTTTCATTTTCTTTATCCTTTCTATTTCAATTCCACACTCTCTTCTTCATTTTCTGTGCCTCAGGCCTCACTCTTTTCTCCACCTTCACGTTCTTTGCCACATTGTAGGTTTTCTATATATAGACTGTTCTGGGGAATTAGATTATATAGTGATAAGAAGGGAAGGAAAAAATTGAATTAAATTTAAATAGTAATAATATTAGGATGTTTAGGGATATATTGAAAAGGGTAAGAAGTACTCAAGAATCACATTTTATCAGAGGGTAAATTAATACAAAACAAAGAAGAACAAGATGGGAAACAGATTCATCTGAACGAAATGGGGGAAACGATTGATATATCAAAAGAAAAACGAATGCACTTATTCTATATATTCAGGAGGAATAGAATAAGCAAACGTTTTAAAAAGAATTTTAATACTGAATTTAAAACAGAAAGGTAGATCGAAACATTTTGAAACGGGGGTGTTATAGGTGGATCTTAGGTAGGCTATAAAATCTAAGATAAGAAGGGTTTATTATATGAAAAAATCTTTGTTATTAAGTTATTTATACGTGTGAGCTTTACTTCGTTCAAGTTCATTTTAGTTTATAAATGTCAATAAAACAATTCTTAATTTTACCAGGTTTTGTATATTAGCTTCTCTTAAATTCACCGACGTTTTGGAATGAGAAATCAAGTCATCTGGACGTAGATATAGAAAACCAAGATCAAGTTATGAAGATTTATTGTTCCTATAGCAACACCAACTGTTTACTTTTAATATTGCTTTTGAAAATGACGTGTAAACACGTTGAAATACGTATAAAGCTGCATCACTCTATTTGCTTCACAATCTGCTTCACTTTCACACTCTCTACTTCATTTTCTGTACTTCACTTCTTTTCTTGACTCTCTATCGTTCACTTTGCCTTATTTCCTTTCGCTCTACTTCATTCTCTATTTCGCATTTTTCCTTCCTCACTCTTTCATTCTATATTACTACCTCTGCCTCACTCTGTTTAATCCACTCCCACACTCTTTATTATTATCGCTGCATCGCTCTATTTGCTTCACTCTTTGTCTTACTTTCTCTTTTCTCAATTTCTACCACTTACTCTGCCTTACTTCCTTTTATTATTCTTTCTCTTTCACTTTCTCTGCTTTATTTTCTGTGCCTCAAGCCTTACTCTCTTCTCCCACATTCACGATCTTTGCTTAACTATCTATCGCTCACTCTGCCTTGTTCTATTTCTCTCTACTTCATCTTCTGTTTTGCATTTTCCCCACTTCGCTCTGTTATTCTCTAATACCAACTCTGCCTCACTCTCTTTAATTCTCGCTGCATCACTCTATTTGCTTCACAATCTGCTTCACTTTCACACTCTCTGCTTCATTCTCTGTATTTCACTTCTTTTCTTGACTCTCTATCGCTCACTTTGCCTTATTTCCTTTCGCTCTACTTCATTCTCTATTTCGCATTTTTCCTTCCTCACTCTTTCATTCTATATTACTACCTCTGCCTCACTCTCTTTAATCCACTCCCACACTCTTTATTATTATCGCTGCATGCTCTATTTGCTTCACTCTTTGTCTTACTTTCTCTTTTCTCAATTTCTACCACTTACTCTGCCTTACTTCCTTTTATTATTCTTTCTAATTCACTTTCACTTTTTCTGCTTTATTTTCTGTGCCTCAAGCCTTACTCTCTTCTCCCACACTCACGATCTTTGCTTAACTATCTATCGCTCACTCTGCCTTGTTCTATTTCTCTCTACTTCATCTTCTGTTTTGCATTTTTCCCACTTCGTTCTGTTATTCTCTAATACCAACTCTGCCTCACTCTCTTTAATTCTCGCTGCATTACTCTATTTGTTTCACAATCTGCTTCACTTTCACACTCTCTGCTTCATTCTCTGTATTTCACTTCTTTTCTTGACTCTCTATCGCTCACTTTGCCTTATTTCTTTTCGCTCTACTTCATTCTCTATTTCGCATTTTTCCTTCCTCACTCTTTCATTCTATATTACTACCTCTGCCTCACTCTCTTTAATCCACTCCCACACTGTTTATTATTATCGCTGCATGCTCTATTTGCTTCACTCTTTGTCTTATTTTCTCTTTTCTCAATTTCTACCACTTATTCTGGCTTACTTCCTTTTATTATTCTTTCTATTTCACTTTCACTCTTTCACTCTCCATCGCTAACTTTGCCTCATTCTCTTTATTCCCACGCTGTCTATCATTCTCTCTGGTTCATTCTATTTGCTTCATTCTCTAAATTTGACTCTACCTTACTCTCTCACTCTCTGCCACGTACTCTGCCTAACTTTGTTTGTATCACTCTTTCTATTCGACTTTTACATTCTCTGACTGTTTCTTTCTGGTTCACATTCTGCGCGCCTCACTCCGCAGCCACTCACTCTCTTTATTCTACACCCAGCACGGCGCCTCACTCAGTAAATCTCACTCTCAGGGCCGGAGAGGGGGCCCAAACCTTGGCAATTTTGTTAGCTATGTCTTAATCCGTCCCTGTTCACTCTTTACCACTTAATCTGCTCACCTCACTTTTTTTACTCCACTTTCACATACTCTAACCATCTGCTTCACTCTCTCTGCCTTACCGGCTACGCCTCATTCCTTCTATCTCCCTTCTTGTCTGAATCTACCTCTCCTTCATTTTTTCCTCTTTATGCGTCTTCATATTTTACCGCTTTTAATTTTATCCTCTAATTAAAGCTCTAATTTTCCTATTTTTTCCTTTACTTCTTCGACGTACAAATCTTCAAAATATTGCGTATTTATAACCGAGAAATATTTCACGGAGAGAAATCTCTTGTAGGCCGTAAAACTTATTTTCGTACCCAAAAAACTGTTTTTAAATGTAATTTTATTAATACCTAGTTAGTATCTTTCTCCTCTTTTTTCTTGGTGTTAAAGAACATTTGTTCAGCACGCCGTAAACTTTCCAGATTTTATAAGTATTTATTTTTCAGGTTTCAGTTTCAAAGTTTCCCGTTGAATATCTTAATCTCCTTGAGTAGGAAACCTTAGAGCTTTCTAATTTTAATCCTTCAAGTTGCTGCGAGCCACCAAAATTATTTTACGCAGGCTATATTTGTACGGAGCCGGGAATTTCTTGTTCGCGTCATTCAAGTTCAGGAAATTTCGAATCCTTTCTTATTTATGTGTTTATTACTTCATAAAGGACGTTTCGTGTAAAGTAGCACGCGAGCTGAGCTGCACGAGGATTGGGTTTGGAATGAAAATATGTAAGGTAGCGCCTTTCCATCATTTACAGAATAAATTTGTATATGAATTGGCATTCAGAGTCGCTAAATATCGGCCCATTTGCACAATGGCATGCAGATTAACTTAGATATTTACGCATTTACATAGGCTGATTAATTTCGTTAAGGAATTTATCAAGCGAAGCCAAAATCCAGGCAAAGTAAGACAAAGTTACCTCATCTCGAGCTATTTAGCACATCTCGTGAAAGCCGTTCTGCGGCTTTTAACGCGAATATATTTAAATAAAAGCTGTGCTTCTCCTTTCACAACCCTTCATTCGCTTAATTCCGCGACCGCGGGCATCTGAGAGAGAAGGGGTGCACATGTAGAAGGAGAAACTAAAATAGTAAATTGTTTGAAGAGCCCTGTCAGCAATATAAGGCGCATAATCAAGGGAATTCTGAATATAGCCACAAAACCGCGTTTCCTTTTCCGCCCTTGTCTAGTTTGCTGGCAATTTCAGCAAGAATTGTGCCACACTATGCGACATGACTTTGAACAATCGACACAATTACATTAGGACGTTTCTGCGATGCTTTAAAGCACCCACCGCCATTGTCATAAAGCACAACTTTAGCTCGGCTAAATAAGCTACGACAGAAAACATAAAACTACAAACCGAAAGAGAAATTTAAAGCCAGAGAAAACATATAAAGCTTTCACTTTAAAGCTGATGATGATGAAATTTCAGAAGGGTAAATTCAACATTTTAAAGCGGAAAAAAAGAAGGCACCTTTCCCGGACCCATACCTCAACAGTTTCTATTCTAGCTCCAACAGTTATTATAAAAATGCAATTGGTAAAATTCTGCATTTTGTGTATTTGAAAAAATCATTCGAGAACCAATCATTCGGTTATTGAAATAATTATATTATGCCCATCACTACTTGTAGCCCCAATACATTCCACAAAACCACCGGACTACAAGGTCGAGACGAACAGTAACCATACTGACTCTGCCCCTGTACAGAAGCAGGCCGTGAACTGCTCTTTTTGTGCAAGCCCAATCGGGTCGAGATAGGTCGGAAGTCGGTTGGACTATAACGACCGGTACCTGAACATGGTCAAAAATGGGAGCCCCCTAGTTCGACACCCGATTATAAGCGTGAGAAGGTCAAGCGAGACTTCACCTTAGAGTCCAAGTTCGCGATGCCGCCAGACAAGCCACTTTTTCCTGAATGACACCTTCAGTGGCTTCCACACCATCAAATAATAAAAAAAAATAGTGTTGTTCGTTTCAGTGAAGGGGTCTATCGGATTCCGCACCAGAGAGGAAGAAGGTTCACCCCCTAACTATTATTGCGCATTAGACAGAAGAAATGCGTAATTTTTTTTATTGTGTTTTATTTAATTTAAAAGAGCCTTAAATGTGAAATTAAGAAATTGTGTAAAATATGGCCTATGTTCAGCTTTATTGGTTGGCAAAATTTTAACAAGGCACTGCTGCTACATTTTTAAAAATTATACTATTGTGTTTTGGGCTCATAGAATGAAAATCAAATTTTTCAAAAATTTATAGCGCCCGCTATAACGTTCCAAAAAAATCAAATAAATTTGTTTAAACATCCTTTATTAGATCCTAATTTCTAATATATTAAAATTCCATTTTAAATAATGTACATACAAAAAAAGTTTAGATTTTCTTTTTTCGTAAAAATCTTGTGTTCTTAATAAAATTTTGATATACTCTGTTCATCAAAACCAGCTCCATCAGTTCCGAAGGTATAAGGACACCATAATCAAACAGACATACAACCATTTTCTACAATTTTTTTTTATTTTATAGATCTCGAAACATTTTACTTTTTTCTGTTATTCATAAAAGCATCGACTTTAAAATCAAAATAAATTTAACAGTAAAATTTCGAAACAACTTTAAACATGAGTGAGTGACCTTGAAGCAACGTCCTTGAAAAGCGACTTTGAAAGTTGGCCTTGAAAGAGTGGCTTTAAAGTCTCCATCAAGACCAGTGGTGGGGGTAGATGTGGAACTGTCCGTTTTCGCCTTACAATATTAAGGCGTACTACCCAAAAAGGTGTTAAAGTAAATATTTTCAAGAAATCGTAGCGGTTGCCATTTAAACGCTAAAAATTCGTGAAAAAAACGTTGGATTTGTCCAAAGATACCCAAAATGTGCTACCAAAAAACATGTTCGGCTTCCGATTTCAGATTTTGAGAAACCTTGCATTCCGAAAGAATTTTTGATACACCTCCACATTGTTTAACAAAACAAGACCATTCAGGAAATATGAGGAAACTAACCAGACGTAATCAAAGGGACAGACCAACATTTTCTAAAATATTTTTGGTTCTCGAAATCTCAAAGCATGTTTCGATCTTGAGAAAAACATCGTGTTAAAACCTAAATTTTGCAACAAAGTTGAAATATTAATGGATGACCTTGAAAAGTTACATTGAAAAATGACCTTCAAAGTGGTCTTCCAAAAGTGACCTTGAAAATTACCTTGAAATGTGGTCTTGCAAAAATTACTTAAAACATGACCTTGAAAGCTCCGTCAAAGATAACCTTGAAAATGATCTCAAAAAGTGTCAAAAGTGGAAAATGACTTTCAAATTACCTTGAAAGTGGTCTTAAAAACTGATTTAGTGTTCTTGAAATCACGGTCAAAGCCAGTGGCGGGGTAAATCTAAAACTGCCCACCTTTCTCTAATAACAACATGAAACCACTAACCTAAAATGTTTACAATAAACTGTTATGCCAAGAATAAAGCGTATTTTTGTGAAAAAAAAGACAAAAAAGCAATTTCTTAAACTTCCTAACTGTAATTCATTGTAACTTTCGTCAGAACTTCAAAGCGATTTACGTCAATCTTCAACCAATCTATTTGTCCAAACATCAACCCTCAAGCTGCAAATTCTTACAAGACCAAGACGATTAATAACGTGTGTAATCGATACACTAAATTACGAGTGCTAACATCTCCGCATACATACTTAAATGGCAGCCATTACAGGATTAAATGATGTAAACGGCATCTGAGCTTCAAATGAAAACAAATACGTCGACGTCTTCGCAGATACCTGTCAAAATGATGATTGATCGCTATTCAGCCCGGATTTCAGCTATATTCCAGTGACGGCGTTAACAATTTTCTAATAATAAAACTTTATCTTGTTTTTAATTATTTTGTTGGCACAAACCTTAAAGTGGGATTAGTATTTTGATTTGTATTAGGGGAAGTCCCTTATTATGTTGTTAAATTGGAAATTTTAAATAATGATGTTTTTCTTTTAAACACACAGTGAGTGTATTGTAATATCAATTTTAATCCTGCAGAATTGTAATATAAAGGAAAACATTAAGTTGATTAGAAACTGTTTTGTATAAACAAGTTTCTTTTCGCTGTATTTAAGACGTGATGTTAATGGAAGTTGTTAATTTCCGTTGCACTTTTAATTTGTACGTTCCATTAATTAAATTAGGAAGTTTCGCACATCTTTGGTGTTTTTATTTGTGTGTAGTGGCGCCTCTGCGTCTTAAAAGCAGTCACATGGGAGACGCGGTTTACTTCGACAGTTTTCCGCACTTTCCAAATACTTCCTAGAAATTTCCCGGCTTTTACCCCATATTTTTCCAATTGAAACGCTCTTAGAGATAAATCTGCGAATCGACAGTTTTATATCAACGCCGAGTTTTTCCTCACGCAAAAAAGTGGCTGCGATTTTTTGATTACGTGCTATATCCTTTTAATACGCGTTTTGAGGAAAACAACCGGTTGTAAAATTTTCATTCGGAAAAACACTTTTCATCAAGTGTGCTTTAGAAAATCTGGCAACAATTGTGGTAATACTTTTCTATTTCTGGCGCTTTTTTTTTCTTTTCGGTTTCGTGAACACCAACGCACGCTTCATTTTGCTTTGCCGCTTTAAGAACCGGCACACTCCAATACATTTTTAAATTAAGGTAATGGATTCTGTTATTCGGCGAGGTTTTTGCCGAATGGATATAAGAGTGCGATGAAATTGCAGAGTAATTTTGTGGATCTGTACGTAGTGTTGTAAAAGGAGCGTTAATGAAAATTGGAGTAATTTAAAAATTCATGTGTCGTGTACATAAATCAATATTTAAAAAAAATTTCAATTTACCTACTGGAAGGTGGAAATGGTCTTTGGATTAAAAAAATGTGCTCCTCGAAATTTTGAAACAAAATTGCGATAAATGCTGTGAAATAACTAGGTTAATTATAAAATTTTCCAAGTCTCATGTATTATTATGTGTAATATACAGGGTTGGGCAAAAATACGGAACAATGCAAATATCTTTAATACGGCAACAGCGATTTTGACAAAAACATGTACATGGAGGTTCCGATATACGGCGGATACAATGAAGGTATTCGCGGTTCAAAAAGACGACTTCCGGTTTAGCCGGAAATGATATCAACTTTTTTATTTTAAATGGAACACTCTGTATATTTTTTGATATATCCATAGAACTCTTTTTTGCGAGTTCGGTGGTATACGGTTTCATGCTTTTATTTTCAATAATTCAAGAGATATTATACCTACAATAATGTTTCGTAATTGTTATCTAGCAACTCATGGAAACAAAAGAATGTGAGAAGCCTAAACAGTTTTGTAAAGTTGTCAAATATGCTTGGTTAGTGTTCTGTTATTTTGATGTTTGATAGATTGAGCAGTGTGGTTGCAGTAATCTATCAATTAACCAAAGTAATTAAAACTGCTGAATTTAACATCAGAAATGGTTCAATTAACAGAAAGATTGCAAATTCTTAAATAAAGTACAAACTTCTTGCTGAGTTCTACGACGCTCACCAAAACCAACCATAATTAAAATTTGAATTCGTTCTCTTTCTGTTAATTGAACCATTTCTGATGTTAAATTCAGCAGTTTTAATTAATTTTGGTTAATTAATTGATTACCGCAACCACACTGCTCAATCTATCAAACATCAAAACGGCACAACACGAACCAAGCATATTTGACAACTTTACAAAAATGTTTAAGCTTCTCACATTCTTTTGTTTTCATGAGCTGCTAGATAACAATTACGAAACATTATTGTTCAATATCTCTTGAGTTATTAAAAATAAAAGCATGAAACCTTATATCACTGAACTCACAAAAACGAGTTCCATGGATATATCAAAAAATATACAGAGTGTTCCATTTAAAATAAAAAAGTCGATATCATTTCCGGCTAAACCGGAAGTCCTTTTAAACCGCTAATACCTTCATTATATCCGTCATATATAGGAACCTGCATGTAAAATTTTTTGGCAAATTTGCATTGTATCGCACTTTTGCCCAACCCTGTATATAATCATGTGTAAAATACGAAACTCTAATTATTTTTTCAATTTTTATCAATTTAACCCAAACTTTATATTCCAAGCAAACTTAGGAATTTCCTTCCCTTGTCAGTCGTTCTCTAGGAAATTTTCGCGACGTATTTGCGCAAGATGCACAATAATACCAACCCGGTTATGCTCTAACATCTAATCCCGACTCCAACTCTGATTGCATGGTGACAATACCGGCAATTTGCTACTCCATTAGCTAATTGACTGCTGACTTCGCCTTGTCCCCTTACGAATTTGCTTGCTCGTTGCACGTTACAACGGGAACAAAAGCAACATTGCAGGAACAAGGATAAACAAGGTTTACGTGCAGATTGCTTCAAGACTTTGAATCTTTGTAAGCTCGATGCAACGGAACGTGTGTTGTACTAGAAGTTCCTGGTTTTGTACTTTATACGAAGTTTAAAAGAAGATTTAGAAATTTTCCCTTGCTTTTTTAAATTTGTGATTGTAACGAAAGAACCGCATCTGTGACTTTGGAAATCACTTCATAAATAATTTTTTAAGATTTGGCCTGCTTGATCGCCAGATTTAAATATTACTAACTTTTTTTATGGGACTATCTCATAGAAAATTTTTTAAATGTCCTGTTTTTCATTCTCGCTCTTGATGCAGTGAAACATGAGTTGTACTATAAACTTTTGGTATTGTTCTTTACGCGGAGTTCTAGAATTTTTTTAGTTTTTCTTGTATAGGATTTTTTCACTACCTGCACAACAACAGTAAACTTTTGTAATTGTACCAATTTTTATTCTTCCTTTGTTAAGTTACATAACTATGACAGCGTCAACAAATTTGGAATTAACAACATAAAATGTTTCCAGCATTTGGCCTTCTTGATCGCCAGATTGAATTCCTCCTAATTTGTGACTTAATCTTTAAAAGCGGTTTCCTTAAACGGCCTGATTTTAATTTTTATGTTACGTAACTTGTTACGCTATGCAAAAATTTAAAATCGCAACATGAGGACATTTCTATCGTATGATCTGCTCGATCGTCAGATTTAAACATTCCTAATTTTTGGGCTAATCCTAAACAAAAATATTAATAAACGGCCTAACTGTAACGCCCTACAACAATACGGAAACCGCAGCTTAGCCACAATTGTAACGTTTGGCCTGCTTGATCTCCAGATTTAAATCCTCCCAATTTTTGACTTGATAAAAGACTTAATTTCAATAATCACTTGTGACGCCACTAATGTTGGCCCTGCTTCATCGCCAGAGTTAATCCTCCTAATTTTTGGTAAACTCTTAAAACAAAAATTTTCAAACGGCCTGGATTTAATTTTTACGTTACGTAACTGTAACACCATACAAAAATTTAAAAACAGCAGCATAAACACATTTCTAACGTTTGGCCTGCTCGATCGTCAGATTTTGGCTTAATCATAAAAATTACTTTTTAAACGGCCTGTTAAGTTACGCAATTTGAAAAGCACAGCATAAGCACATTTTTAATGTTTGGCCTACTTGGTCGCCAAGTTTAATGGCTCCTAATTATTAAATTAACATTTAATAAAAGGTTTGTTAAAACAGGCTAATTTTAATTTTTACGTTACGAACCGTGACATCACTCAAAAATTTGGAATAAGGACACTTTTAGCGATCGATCGGCTTGATCGCTAGATTTAAACCCTCACCATGTTTGACTTAACCTTAAA
Source organism: Ctenicera cuprea (assembly GCA_958336395.1). Taxonomy (NCBI): domain Eukaryota; kingdom Metazoa; phylum Arthropoda; class Insecta; order Coleoptera; family Elateridae; genus Ctenicera; species Ctenicera cuprea. The sequence continues at coordinate 10,646,877 of OY284495.1, read as the reverse complement.
AAAGGTTTTTTTTAAACGACTTTATTTTAATTTTTGTTACTTAACTGTGACACCACACAAGAATAGGAAACGGCAGCATAAACACTTTTTTAATATTGGGTCTGCTTGATTAGTAGATGCACAATCTGCTAATTTTTGGCTTAATCTTAAAAAAAGGTTTTTTAACGGCCTGATCTTCATTTTCACATTACGTAACTATGAAACAAGACAAGAATTGGGAAACCGTAGCGTGAGCATATTTCTAATCGTTGGCCTGCATGATCGCCAGATTTAAATTTTTTTAATTTTTAACTTACTCATAAAAAAATAATTATAACGGCCAGATTTTAATTTTTACGTTACGGTACTGTCACACCATACACTAATTTAGAAATCGCTTCATAATCACAGTTCGAATGTTTGGCCCGCCTGATCGTCAAATTTAAACCCTCTTAATTTTTGACTTAATCTTAAAAACCTGTTTTTTAAACGGTCTGATTTTAATTTTTACGATATATATCTGTGGTGCCATACGGGAATTCGACAACTTCAGCACAAGCAAATTTCTAGTTTTTAGCCTGCTTTATTGCCGGATTTAAATCCTCTTAATGTAGGTATGTGTTAACTTTAAAAACGGATTTTAAATAGCTTTATTTAAATTTTCACGTTACGTAACTGTGGCGTCATAATAGAATTTGAATTTGGTATGGGTAGCACATACACAATTGTAACGTTTAGCCTGTTTGGTCGCCCGATTTAAGTCCTCCTAATTTTTGATTTAATCTTGAAAACTCCTTTTAAATGGTGTGATTTTAATTTTTACGTTGCGTAACTGTGACGCTACGCAAGAATTTTGAAACAGCTTCATAAGCGCTTTTCTAACGTTTGGTCCGTTTGATCGCCAGATTTAAATCCCCCTAAACTTTGACTTAATCTTTACAAAAAGGTTTTTTAACGGCCTAATTTTATGGTTTACGTTACGGTGCTGCAACACCATACAAGGATTTGGAAACCGCAGCATAAGCACATTTCTAACGTTTTTAGCCTGCTTAATCGTCAGATTTAAATCCCCCTGAACTTTGAATTAATCTTTACAAAAAAGTTTTTTAACGGCCTGATTTTAAAGTTTACGTTACGTTGCTGTGACGCCATACAAGAATTTGGAAGCCGCAGTATACACACATTTCTAACGTTCTTAGCCTGCTTAATCGTCAGATTTAAATCCCCCTGAACTTTAACCTAACCTTTACAAAAAAGTTTTTTAACGGCTTGATTTTAAAGTTTACGTGACGTTGCTGCAACACCATACAAGAATTTGGAAACCGTAGCATAAGCACATTTCTAACGTTTGGCCTGCTTGATCGTCAGATCTGAATGTTCCTAATTTTTGACTAAATCTCAAACAAAGTTAACGGCCAGATTTTAATTTTTACGTTACGTTACTGTAACGTCATACAAGAAAATCGGAAACCGCAGCATAAGCACGTTTCTAACGTTTGGCCTGCTTACTCGCCAGATTTAAATCTTACAATTTTTTTGTCTATGAAGCCACCTTCATGGGACGGTTTAGTAAATAAGAATTTTTATGTTGTTTTATTGCTATCTAGGTAACATGCTGTATACTAAAAATTAAAATTTCATACCGAATCTTTAAAACTCCGTTGGCAAGGCTTAGTGCTGTTGTACGTAGTTTCTTTAATGTTAAGCATTTCATTCGCAGTGGATAGGTTTGATGTCGGGATATTATAATTTAGATTACGTAGCGGATTGTTCTTTGAATATTCATGTACCGTGATTGAATATTGAATCCCGTGCCCTCGTATGTAAATCACGTCAAACTACTTTGTTCCTAAACATCGGAAGCCTTTTGAATTTTTCATTTTGTTTAATCCTGGCACACCCTGGGTGGTAACCTCGTGTTTACATTGATGTATTCATTTAATATATTAAAACTATGTTCGCCGCGCTTCAAACGTCCGGCTCATGTACCGTACTGGTAATTTAGCCGTTCTACAACTTTACTTACACGTTTTTTATTGCGCTTTCCAGACCGTTAATTAACCAGTTAAGCCTAGACCAATTATAAACTGACAAGAAGAAGATCGCGAACTCATCATCGATTACCAATTCCAGTAGGCAAAGCTTTACCTATGCATATACAGGGATATTCAAAAGTTAGTATACCGTGAACAGTATTAGTGAGAATATTAACTGGTATGTAAAATCAGCTTAATTTGAATTTAGGTCTGGCGATCAAGACGGCCGAAGCTTCCATTTCTGGAAAATTGGATTAGATTTCAGATCTGGCGATCGCAAACTGCAAAGCTGTCAATTGTTGCACAAATAGCTGTATCTAACGATCGGGGAGGCAAAAACTGCCAATCAATTATTTAGTTCGGCTGGATTTTACATAAGTCTGGTAGCCGAGGAGGTCAAAGCTGTTACTCTTAGAAAACTGAGATTTTGAGTTTGACGATCAAAGAAACCCAATGCTGTCAATTTTTACAAAATTATTGGGATTGTAAGTCTGACGATCGAGGAGGCAGAAGCTGCCACGTAAATCAATATCAGCAAAAGTATATGTCTTGCAACCGAATAAGCCAAAGCTATCCCTTTTTGTAAAAAACTGGCGATTCGGAAAACCATCCTGCCAATTTTTTAAAGGCTGTATTTTAGGTTTAAGTCCGGCCACCAAGGTGGAGTTAGCTGCCACTTTCTGAAAAACGGCCATATTTGAGGTCTGGCGGTCGAAGACGCCAAAGCTGGCAATTCTTACAAATTTAGCTGTTTAATTAAAAATCAGCAGGATTCTAAGTCTAGCGACCGAAAAGGCCAAAGCTACCAAGTTCTGCAAAGTTGTCTGTATTTTAGGTCCGGCGGTTAAAGTGGCAGAAGCTGCCACTTATTGCAAACTAGATTAGGTTTTAGGTCTGGCAACCGTGAAGGCCAGGTTTAGCAAAGTTGTCAAGCTTTTAGAGCTAGCGCTGAATATGCTGATCTGTTCATCGAGGAGGTCAAAAGCTGCCACTTCTTGAAAACTCGGCTAGATTTTAGGTTTAGCGGTCGAAGACGCCAAAGTTGGCAATTCACACAAATCTAACTGTTTAATTCAAAATCAGCAGGATTCTAAGTCTGGCGACCGAAAAGGCCAAAGCTACCAAGTTTTGCAAAGTTGTCTGTATTTTAGGTCCGGCGATTAAAGTGGCAGAAGCTGCCACTTATTGCAAACTAGATTAGGTTTTGGGTCTGGCAACCGTGAAGGCCAGGTTTAGCAAAGTTGTCAAGCTTTTAGAGCTAGCGCTGAATATGCTGATCTGGTCATCGAGGAGGTCTAAAGCTGTCACTTCTTGAAAACTTGGCTAAATGTTAGGTCCGGCGATTGAAAACGTCAAAGCTGTGAATTCTTAGAAAAATTAACTGAATTGTAGTAGGCCTGGCTATCTAGGAGGCAAAAATTACCACACCATTCAAGATTAACTGAATTTTTTTTTATTTTCTGATGACCGAGAAGCTCGGTTTTGTCTAGATTTTAGGTTCTGCCGATTGAAAAAATTATGCTGCAAATTATTGTTAAGTTGGGTAGATTTTAGATCTGGCTACCAAGGTGGCCACTTCTTGAAAAAAAAGTCGGCTAGATTTTCGTGTTTTGCGATCGACGTCGCCAAAGGTATCAAGTCGATCAAAACTAGTTTAATTTTAGGTCTGATGATCGAGAAGGCAAAAGCTGCCGTTTATTTCAAAATCGGCCACATTTAGATCTGGCTACCGAAAAAATCAGTTTTTGCACGGTTGTCTAGATTTTACGTTTAGCGATCACAAAACCAACGCTAAATATTAGGTCTGGAGGTCGAGAAGGCCAATCGGTTAAGTTTTCAATACATTTCTTGTGTACGTGCGTTCTGCGCTGGAGAGAAAGGGCAAATTTGCTAAAGTTTCGTCTTGTCTAACTGCGTTTATTTCCAAGCAATCCGCAACGTATTCAAGACTCATGAACGTTTAGCAAAGTCCACGCAAATATATTTTTACTTTGAATGTACTTTACATGTTAGAAGAAAATCCCAATTCCAAAAGTACTGTTATTTATGAATATGCCTGTATAATCCCAGGTCAGTGATAACGCCTTCTCTTCTTTAATTCGCGCGAGCTGCGTTAAAAACTGGGGGCCTTAAAGGAATCATTAAAGATAAGGGGTATTAATTTGCTTAATAATGACTATTAGTGACGTGAAAGTGCTTTCGCGGGTTGTACGTTTCCATCCGAACAGAAAAATAGGATGCGCGTTTTGTGGCCAAGATCCCGGCTACGATTAGAGGAAACAAAGAGAAAACATTGGGGATACAATAGAAGTTTTCCTGCAGAACGGCGTTAGCGCCGCAGGTGTGTAATACCGGCGCATCCTGCTGAGCTTTGCGTGGCGTGAACGTCCACCAGTGCAGTTCATTGATATTAAAACGAGAGTAGAACTAATGCAAAAAGTTTTTCCTAAGGCCATCTAGCGACCACGCCCTTGTTTTGCAACAGAAATAGACTACGATGCAAATCTCCATGCAGCGGCGGGTCAGTTTTATAAAACGATGTTTCGGTCTGGATTGTGGTAACATTTGCAGAAGAGAAAAGATAAAAATTCAAACATAGAAAACCTTCTTGGCGAGCTTACAAAAGAACGATTTAAAAAAAATAACTGCATCGAATTAAACCTTTTTACATTACTGCTTCACTATAGGACACAACGCCAAGTATGGGTAATTGCCCCACTTCTCTTAAGCCTCGCCCGTCGATCAATGAGAACAAAGCGCGGGAGATATGAACAAATGGGATAAATTATAAAGATAAACAGAGTAAAACGGACTGAAGCCGAATAAAACCGACTAAAACCGAATAAACGACAGGTGAACCGATACAGATACACAGAAGAAAACTCACTCAAACCGAGTAAATACTGCCCTCTGACGGTCCAAAGCCTCTATGGTAGTGTTACCGTACGCTGTATGAACTTTGCCAATCTGCTTAATATAAAATAAGTGGTTGCTCACAAAGATTTTGTACTTGATATCGAGACTTTGCAATTTAATACAGAAAATATTAAAGAATAAAGTAATAATCTGAACTTATATTATTCTAAAGATACAGTGAAAATACCCACATTAAAATATAGGTTCGAACATTAAAGAAAATAAATTCAAGTGATGAACGTTGAAGTCAAGTGGGCGAAACAGCTTTGATGCTTTATATTTATTTTGCTGAAGCACCGCTTCCATTATTTCGTCTTATTTTGCGAATCGATCAAAGAGAAAATCCCGTGTTGTCCCATCATTTTTATATTTCTACGAAATAAGCCAGGAATAAACAAGATTGATATCAAAGGCTCGTTAATTGCCGTGCAAACTTTCATTATAAAAACGTCAGTGTACCGTGGCATTATCGCGTCTGAGTGACGTAAGCCCGATGTTCCCGATTTTGTCAACGAAATAGATGGATTATATTATAATATTTCAGATTCATAGTGTTACGCCCACTCAGCTAATGCATTATGTTCATGCATGCTCCGAAGGAGGAGAGAACTGAAAGGCCGTAATGAGATTCTGGCTTATATTCAATAAAGCTTTTGCTTCGCTGATCGTCAAGGACACACAAGCGTAAAGGAAATGTTGTTCCAGATTGCCTATGGAAATGAATATTTTGCTGGCTCACGCACATTCGTACGGATCAGCATCACTCCCTTGTAACTTATAAGAAAGCTACAACGGAAAAATTCTATTTTCTGTTGATTCGGAAAAAGTTCATCCTATAAAGATTTAAATAAGTTCTAAGAAATGCGATAAGAAGGAAACGGAAAAAAGGTTAGCAGGTCATGGATTACGATAAACGCGATTTGTTTCTAGAATTAACAACAGTTAAGGGACTTAAAATGCCTGCTAGAATACAAGACAACAATGTTCTGTCCTACGAAAACATTTACAGGTGCTTAATATATCGATTTCCTTCTAATTTTTTCTGCTATTATAAAAACCCAAAAAACTGTAAATTTAAGCAAACAATAGAGAATTATTACAATATCTAATAGTTATTTATGACACTAGTGGTATAAAGGCACTATTATAGCACGAGTTTGAAAGTTGCACGACGAGGTCGTAGACCGAGTCGTGTAATCAAACGAGTGCCATAATAATGCATTATCCCACGTTAAAAATCAAATGGTTTTGCTTGAAATGATATTCGACATTTCGCATTAATTTATTTGCAAATGTCAAATCACTTTTAAAATATCCTTGTTTTAAAATCAAAGAAACGAGATAGATTCGATTTGTTCAATACTATGGCAACCAGCCAGTTTTCTCACAAACAAAGCTTCAGTTTTGTTTGTGTAAATAAAATGAGTTAGGTAGTAAATCCATTATCTCACTAGTGAGATAATGAACTTCATTACCTAACGCAAATTAATCACATAATAAGTCCTTGTGCAAGCAGTCGTAGCTAGAAATAATTTTATACCACCTTCTTCGTTAAACATGCATTTACAAATTTCAAACATTCATAGAGGGCGTTACAGAGCAATTGAGAATAAAAACAAATTATGGCTGATCTCTAGGTTTACTAGCTAAAAAAATTTAAAAGTATGTGTAAAACGAAGAAAAGGTCGTCAAGTTCACCAAGAAACCTACAATTATTTCACAAATACAGAGTGGCTAGGAAAACCCCGGCCACTTTTCTTGCGGCGCTCAAGAGATGGCGCTTTAGTAAAGAAAAATTAAATTAAAATACTGACAACAACGCAGAATCCAAGACGTTTTAGTTGTTTCGATTTAATATGGGGCGTATTTAATAACTAAAACGTCTTGGATTCTGCGTTGTTGCCAGTATTTTAATTTAATTTTTCTTTACTAAAGCGCCATCTCTTGAGCGCCGCAAGAAAAGTGGCCGGGGTTTTCCTAGCCACTCTGTATATATCGCATATATGTAACTTAAAATTCATTTTAGAAATAAACATTTATCTGTGGGATTACCCGGTATTTCTGCGTTGTTATTAATTAACAACATGGATAATGATAAAAACGATGCTACAAAATTGAGGAAAATAGACTTTGCTATACTTACCTAAATTCATACTTCATAGATATCACAATTTTGTGTCTGTCTATTGGGTGGGTAGGTGGATGTGCGGTGCATCATAACTTTCGAACTGGTGGTCGGATGTCAATGAGCTTTGGAATCTGAGAGAATATTAAAAATTGACCGACAAAATCTGCTTTTAATAAAAATCCGAAACCGAAAGCAGAAGTTAAACATGTTTTTTTGGTAGCGTTACTTCCTAAATCAAACAAAAACGAAATCTGATAGCAGACTTTAAAGCAAATCCATCGCTTTTTTCTAGCTTTAAAATGGCGGCCGTTACGATTTTTAAAATATTGATTTTAGCAGTTTATTACTCAAAAACAGGTAGACAAATTGCGTACAAATATTAAGTCGTAATAGCCCCATAGAGATACAATGTTACTGTGCACAAAAGTTTTCAAAAACGTAAACCCCATAAAGTGAAAAAGATTTCCAAAATATCTGAAATTTTCAAAAAAATATTGCTCTAAAGCTGGCAGCACGATTTTTTTTTAATTTTTGGAAACTTATACTTGGATTCTGCGTTGTTGCCAGTATTTTAATTTAATTTTTCTTTACTAAAGCGCCATCTCTTGACCGCCGCAAGAAAAGTGGCCGGGGTTTTCCTAGCCACTCTGTATATATCGCGTATATGTAACTTAAAATTCATTTTAGAAATAAACATTTATCTGTGGGATTACCCGGTATTTCTGCGTTGTTATTAATTAACAACATGGATAATGATAAAAACGATGCCACAAAATTGAGGAAAATAGACTTTGCTATACTTACCTAAATTCATACTTCATAGATATCACAATTTTTTACCTTCCTCGCTAAACGGCGTAAAGCTATAGAATTAAAATTTAAAAGATTTTGAATAATTCCAAAATTTTGAGCACCAGAATTTAAAAAAAAATTATTTTTCAAAGCTTTGGAATTTTACATATTTTAAAAATTTCGACATTTTGAAAATATTTATTATAAATTTCTAAAAATTATTATTAATTTTGAATTAATCAAACTTTCCGAAAATTTGCAAAAATTGTAAAAATTATCAGATTTTTCAAACATTTTTAAAACTTATGCAAATAAAGCTTCATTTAAAATAGTTCTAAACACACCGCTATAAAATATGAAATTAAAAAATATTTAAAAAAAATTTAAAGAAATTTCTCAATTTGTATTAAATTGCCAAACAAAATATAAAAATTTTAGAAAATTTTAAAACTTCAAAACTTTAATAAATGCACGGAAGGTTCCGTGGCGGTTGCTAGGTAGCCTTTTTGTATAACTGTAACTAACCTAACCGTAACTTAAAAAATATACAGTGCTTCTAAAACATTGCTATGCAGTGGTATTGTAAACCAGTGTTTCTCAAACTTTAGTCATAAAGTACTGTTTATTTTCTTCGAATTCCTGAGTACCATCTCAATAAAGTTTTGAGAACATGTAAATAGTGTTAACTTTTTTAGTTAAACAACGTTATATACAGGGTGTTTCCAAAATGATAATAAATGCTTTGAAGACAGACAGCCACTCAAACAACTTTACGAAACGCCTCCTTACAGAGTTACAAACACCCGAAGATGAAACAGACTAATTACGCTTTATTTCTTATCTTCACCAGAAATTGAGATATGTGATTCAAATTTTGTATGGCTATCAATTCTAACTTTTTCACTTTGCTTTCGTTTAAACCGTTCGACTATCTCGCAAATAAAGGTTATTTACACACTAAAAAGTTTGACTTTTTGCTTGAAAATCTCCGTTTAAAAACTTTCGAGATAAATTTAATTTTTGTAAAAAATTGAGTTGCCATGAAGGTCTGAGTGCTTAAATAAGATTTACATATAGCTTGTACAAGCTTGGAGGATTAAATCTACTATTCATAAAAACGAAACATTTTGATAGACATGAGTCTAGAAACGCTTCCTTACGATGTTACAGCTTGTTCCCTCTTTCGAACGCTCCTACAGAGGAAACACTCCATATTGACGCAGTTCTCTCTTCCAAGGGCTATAACTTGATGAGGAATGGTTTCCAGACAAAATTTTCTATTGAATTATATCCTCTTCCGAATGCTGTAAGTTTGAAGGAAAGCTTTCCTGAACTTTTTTTAATAATTTTTATATTTAGAATTTACCAAAAAAGTTTAAGCAAACTATTTTTGCATTTTAAAAAAATAGTCAGACTTTCATGGTAACTCAATTTTTCACAAAAAATAAATCATCCTAAAAATGGTTGGATTCAGCGACTTGCAGCAAGATTACCTTTCTTCGTGTATTTCTGTAATTATACTGCTTTATTTTCTTAACACATTATAACTACGTAAGTAGGCGTTTTCGAATTCATGTTCATATATAAACTTTAAAAAACCTACGATCTATTAGTGAGGGTGTTGTTATAATTTGAGTACGAAAGTGTTGGATTGCTCTGTAAGTGACAGTGTTGTGTTGGTTGTATTTAATTTGCAATGCTAAGCTGTTAATACCCGTGTAAAGGTGGAGTGTGGCTGAAAGGAGGCTACTATTGCCGATTTATTGTAATTAAGCAATTGTTGATGTGCCCGACGCCCCCACCACACTAAATTAAGCAATTACTTAAATTTACAATGGATTTATTCCTATACTTATAAGAAAAGATATGCTTACAATAAAACCCTCAACAAACACCCTGAAGCCATATTAAATCTAAAGGACCCCTTGAACGGCAACGAATCAGCAGAGTGGATGTTTGGATATGAACAAATCTGTTAATCCGTACTTATCCCACGTATAAAATCCCTATAGCTGGCAGGAAAGTAATGTACACGTGCCGAACGATTGCATTTACGTTTTAGGTCAACTGATAACGCAACATTAAGAAAAATACAATAAAATTGTTATAGCTTCCTGAATGCATATCGTATGAGTCATGCTTTTAGCATGGAAATGTAATGCTTTGAATAAATATTTTTGGTTAATCATTAAATTTTATTTCAATTTTTACTTTCCTATACTTTTAGTATAGGAAAGTCTTAATTTATTTAAAAATTTCGAAATCGAGATTTTATGGAGCACAAAGAACTCAAAAAAGTTGTTTTTACAAAATGTCTGTCTGTTGGGTGGGCGGGAGTGTGGTGCATCATAACTACCGAACGGACGGATTCGATTTCGATGAGCTTTGAAATCTGGGAGAATGTTAAAAATTCACCCACAAAATAAGGGTTCAAAAAAAATCGAAACCGGGACCAGAAGTTAAACATAATTTTTTGGTAGCATTTTTTCTGAACCAAATTGTATAAAGTTAAACATCCATACATATATAAAAGCACAAAGGGTTTTTTTCTCCCCTTTCTCCAGCGGCTACCGCTTCACCAATTTGGACCATTTTTTTTAAATGAAAGGTCTTTATCCACAGATGGAACATGAAACATTTTGATATTTTTATTCTACGTCGACTTTTTAATAATAATTATTTTAATTTATAATATATATGACGGTCGGCTAGACGCGCGACGTTTGGGGCGCCCTCTATACTAACGTCGCGTGTCATTATTGGAACTAATGCATCACGTGACTTGACATTTCGCAGGTTCTGTCAACGCTATCTGTCAGTGCATTGTGCGCTGGGGTAACACTAGTGGAATTTGATAGCCGACATTAGGGCAAATTTAACGCTTTTTTTCTAGCTTTAAAATGACTTCTATTACAAATTTTTGAAAATATTGATTTTAACGGTTTATAACTAAAAACAGATGGACAGATTGCGTTCAAATATTAGATCGTAATAGCGCTATACAGATAAAATGTTACTGATCACAAAAGTTTTCAAAAAATATAAAGCTATAAAATCAAAAAAAAAATTTTTTTAATTTCTAAAATTTTCAAAAAAAATATTGCTCTAAACTGGCAGCACGATTTTTTTTTAATTTTTGAAAACTTATAGAGCTAAAAATGAGCTACAATATGGTTTGTTTCCCAGCTTGCAAATTTTCCTCTGGCGCCTTCTATGAATTTTTGAAAATTTGAGATTTAACGCCTATTTACTCAAAAACGAGTAATCACATCGGGATGAGATTTGATAATAGAAATGCCTTAAAAGTACAGAATGTTAAAAGCTACTAGAACCTTGAGGGTTACTAAAACTGTTAACTAAGAAAAATATCAAAGTTTCGACTTTTTCAAAAATATATTGTTCAAAAGATGGCCTTCCAATTTTTTCTAAATTCTATAGGCTAATAGAGCTAGAATTGAGCTATAATTTAGTTTGGTTAGCTTAGGGTTTAATTTTTCTTTTCCACTAAATTTTCGGAAGACGAATTTGTCCTTCCAGTTTTGGTTTTCTTTAATCCCAGGGAATATTATTCAAAAAAATAGAAAAGTTTATTTTTTCTTTTACTTTGATAAATTCGATTTTCATAGTACGATGTGCAGCTAGCTAATGGTACCCTCAGCTATGACGCCCAGGATGTGAAAAATACGAAAGCTCGGTATATCGTAGAACGTAGATGAACCATTGTTTGTTGTTTGTTGTGATTATTTTAGACAAGAGAAATTTTTATTATTTCTCAAAGAAGTTTTTGCTAATTCCTGGTTAAAAGTTAAAGCAAACGCAGGTAAAACGAGAAACCAAGTTCTGCAAATTTCAATTAGAATACGCATTTTATGTGTAAAGTAACTTATAACTCACGCAAGCTAACCTTCAAGAAATAAATTTGTTTCTTATCAACAATTTGTATCTAATCTACCGAGACAGTCCGTACTTTTAGGCCGAGTTACGGATGTTGTGAGAATATTTTCTGCAACTACAGCTGTGTCCCCGCTAGAGTGGTTCGGGTAGGGTTAAGTACAATCGTAGTCATTATTGACGCGTAAAACGTTGATATAAAAATATTTTGAAAGTAAATCCTAGAGTATACAAAAGTTCAGGCAAAGTGCTTTGCTTGTTTTTTATAATACTTTGTGACATAATTGCCGTCTTTGGTGATGTTGCTGTTATTATTATTATTTAACCTAAATAAAACTTAATGAAGCTCGTTGAAACAGCTAGTTGTTTGCTTGGTTCCTATGTAGTTTGATGTGACTATTTTAGATTCCTCGTTTTGGTTAATTCAAAGAATATTATTCTGTGACCCCGAAACGTGTATCTTAGGGTGATAAGAGATTTTCATTTACCACAAATCCATGCGGCTTATGCCTATTTCGGAATGGGGCGGATCCCGACTAGTGAACGCATTGACATGAATACGATTTTTAATAAGCTGGTTAACACTGTTATCCGATATCCGGCGTGATAAGCGTCGTATTTTTATCTTACAGGTTTTTATTTACGAGAAATGAGTGCACTGAAGATAATGTTATAGCACGCTCAAGGAATTAACTACTAGAGGCTATGTGGAATTTTCACGTAGTTTTATAAATATTTTGATCATGCTTTGCTAGCATACTAATGTGTACCTGCTTGCTTTTCACGTTAATACTGGTGATGTTTTGAATGCCAAAAGTTTATTTATGTTTGAGAGCAACATATTTACGTGCGTATTTTTTTTGAGAATGCATTGGGCAAAGGGTTTTTGAGTGAATTTATGTGGTTACGTTTGTGCGTCCGTTATATTAACAAATTGTATGGCTTGCATGGCAAACCTAAAATAAAAGCACCTTGTGACACTCAAAATTCAATTTGCTTTTTTAATTCTACCTTTCTTGCTGTGCATTAATTTCAGTAACTTTCCCTGCTGCATTATGAAACTCTGATATATTTTGAAATATCGACGTAAAGCATTCCAGCTAAATTAAGATGCCGGTCGTGGAGTTAAATCGCTGGCATTTTTAAATGGATTACACGAGATGAATCATTGTAGTACTGAAAGATCGGAGGCGTTCGCGTTCCTTCCTTGTTGGAAGCACGAAGAGCCAAGGGGCGAACGTAAACCCACTTTTAATCAAATTTATAGAGCTCAATATTATGTCGAATAACAAACTCGGAAGGTATTTAAATACGTTGTTCGGCGCTTTGAGCCAAGCTAAGGTTATATTTTTTGAATAAATTAACTCGATATTTAGAGGTTTATTATGCCGGTGCTTTATAATTTGGTGATTAAATTCGAAACTCTCGCTTACACGCTGGACCTTAGCTTATTATTTTTGGTTATAATGTTATTGACGAGGCGTGTGGTTCGTGTAATTTGGGTAATGAAATAGTTGGCCCAAAAGAAACGGATCAGTTTTTTTTACATTACTCGTCTCATCTTTGTCGTACAACCGCAAAAATTAATTTGCCAACAACAATGCTTAATAAATTGTTCAAAATTATGCATTCAAAAAATTGATTTTTGTTCAACAAACAATAAAAAAATTGAAACTTGCTGATTAATTAATTAACCAAAGTTAACACCGTAAAAACTAATTTTCACGCACTATTTTGCATAGATTCTGGTCAACAAAACGAGGTTAGCGGAATGCGTTTCTAATTTAATTAAGATCTAAATTTGTTACGATCTTTGACTTCCTTGTCAGCTACTAAAGTAACAGTTATTTGCTTTGTAATTTTTTTGTTTCCCATCGATTTAAACGTTGGGCTATGACAAAAAGATGACCTTAACTGTCTTTCTCAATATTCACTGATTGGCAGCCGCGCTTTTAGTTAATTAAACGTTAAATAAATTGCATATGCTGTCTGATAAGTAGAGCACTTTTTATGCCGAATAGTTAAATAACTTCATTAAAACATGTTTGCTCGAAGGTTTTTGTGTAATTGGAAAAGCACAGATTGTGTGAGAATATTTTATTTAATATAAGTTTTAATACGAATTTATTCGATAATTTAATGCAATTTTTTTGGGGTAGTTAGAAAAGAGATGTATTTATTTGTAAATTATACGTGGGCTGTAATCTCTCTCTTTGGTCGCTAATAATACATTGAACGAGGGGTCAACCACTGCCCAAAACCATGTACAGGTATTGAAAAATTGACAAAAATTTTCGGTATTGATGGTACTGACACGTACTGCGGAGTATTGCCAAGTACTGTGGAATATTGACAGCAATTGACATATACTGCATAGTATTAAAGAGTATTGCTTAGTATTGACGACTGCTCGAAGTATTGACAAGTACTGTGAAGTATTGAAAGTGCTTGACCTTGAAAGTGCCCAATGAAATAAAAAAGGAGACCGAAGGAAATTTTGTTAACTACGAGGTTTATAGTGTTTGTTATGAAACTTTTATTATAATAGATAATTTCAAATTTTCTCAAGACAATTCTTGAACTCCTTATATTTTTTATTAACAGTATTTTTTTCCGTACGTCTAAAAGGGCCATTCCCTGTTAGATGTAATGGCCCATAAATTATAAACTATTGACAATTTGCACGACAATATCTTCTCTAGTTGGCCTGATGTATTCATCTAAGTCGTCTTTGAGTAATTTGACTTTACAATTGGTATCACTGCAGGTCAGGACTCTTCCAATGTACCATTGCTGGTCAAAGTAGACTGCATAGTATTGTTCACACTTAACATCATTGTCGGTAGAACTCTTCTTTTCTTCTTCGCTTTCGGAAAACACTTCAGTTAACGTGTCACTTTTCTCACTACAGGATGTATCAAATTGCGTGTTAACTATGGGGATCTCGCTTATTTGAAGAGATACGACGATGGTTAAATTAGAAAAAAAGTTGTGGAATTTCATGCCCACTAGTAATCTGAAAAAAAATTGGAGCTATCTTGTTTAGTTTGAGCATTTTATTACAGAATATTAAAATTTCATAAGAGTGCCATGGAAAGACCACGTCATTTAATTTATTTTGCTAGTAGTTCATGAACTGATGGAAGTAAAACAAAACACTTCTCTTATTTACTTTTACTTTTAGATACATTAAGTATGCGAAAATTTCAGGAAACTTTGCTTTGAGCGTAGGCAGCAGGTTAAGTTATTTTTTTTACAAAAACAAACGAATGACACAGTTACTAACACACAGATTAGAGAGTTTATTTTATACGAGATTCTGAACATGATGTACAAAGGTGTCAAATGTTTTGAACATTTATTTAATAATTGTTTAAATTAGTGCAGTTCTAGTGTTATCTGTTGTATTTATTTAACCAGTTATTCAAATTTGTTATGTCATGTCAGTTGCAAACATAAAAACTGCAAGTAAAATTTTCAGTAAATTGTGTATGTTAAAAAATTTGTTATTTATTTGTTTTTATAAAAAATAACATAACCTGCTGCCTACGCTCAAAACAAAGTTTGCTTAAATTTTCGCGTACCTACCTAATGTATCTAAAGGTAAAAGTAAATAAAAGTAGTGTTTTATTTTACTCTCATCAGTTCATGGCATACTAGAATTTTTTCAAAATAAATAAAATGACGTGGTCTTTCCATAGCACTCTCATGAAAATTTTTTTTTCTGTAATAAAATGTCCAAAACTTAAACAAAAGGCAAAGTGTAACACATCGTTGAAATCAGAATTCAAAACTATTCAAATATAATCAAATTTAGAATGCCGATCATAAGAAAAAAACAGTTGATAGTCGAAAATGAGCAATGGTAGCAGTTATACCAAATCTGATTAAAAAAAGTGTCCTAATAATGGGTTAACTAGAAATATGTAACATAAATGTTAAAGTTATAGCCAGAAAACAAAAAAACCCAAAATTTCAGTTTTTTCCAGTTCTTTCAGAAACTAAGCAAGATAGGTCTAATATCTTTTTAGATTATTAATGGGCATAAAATTACACAACTTTTCTCTAATTTAACCATCGTCGTATTTCTTCAAATAAGCGAGATTCCCATAGTTAACACACAATTTGATACATTCTGTATACCTCTTCTTCTGACGTTTCTGGTCCTGAAAAAATTTCTTCCTCATTCTTCTTCTTATTTTTTTTGCAAAGATTCGCAGAGACCTTTGTATTCTTTCGTTTTGAAGGTTTTGAAGCAGAACCCGAGGCAGAACCCATATCTCTCACTCGCAATGTTCTGTCACTCGACATGTGATGCTTTTCCGAGAAAAGCCAGCAGAGAAACGATTTTCTAACTGTGATTTGTTTGTCTTTGTTTATTTGAATTTTTAGAACCTCGCTTAAACGCAATACTGCGCAATGCGCCTACACCATGTAGTGGATAGTAGCCTCACACGCGTCACTCGTATATTTCCGAATACATGCGAGTCGATCCGAGCGCGGTCTTTTTGTTGTCAGCAACGAGTTTGACTGATCGAATACAAAGTTCCAGTTTATATATGAATAATATTGTCGAAATATATGCCAAATTTACAAAATTTCACACATTTAAGGTTATTTATAAAATTATCGAACATTATTACTAGATATTGAGGAGCATTGAAAAGGATTGACGCGTATTGACAAGTATTGACAGTATTGACACGTATTGAGAAGTATTGATAAGTACTGAAAGTATTGACGGAAACTGACAGATATTGTTGAGTATTGACCAGTATTGACGATCAACTTGTACAGGTATTGACACTAGTGGTTGACCCCTCGACATTGAATTTGTTTAATTTCTAATCTATTTTTCACTATGTTAATCAATAACAAAGTTAAAAACAAATTTTACATTGTAAATTCTGAACTACTATGCCCTAAATTAATCACGAATTTAATTACACCTCTTAACTTAATTTGTATTGATAAATTTATTCTCAATTTCTATGTTATTTAATTATTAACAATTAAATTATATTTTTGTCTAACATAATTAACTCTGGGTTACATTTTTATTTTCATTTAAGCCAATGTTTATTCTAACGTATTAAATCTGCAGTATAATCAGCCAAATTTTAGATGGAGGTTGGCCATGAAAATTGGAACGCATGTCTACACTTAATTCATACGTATATGCTGCGGTAATTTATTGTATTGTCTTTGCGTTTATCCTATGGAATAAAATGCGTAAAATTCATCTGACGAAATTACACTTTCTGCATACAGAAGAGTGTTGTTGGTGGCATCGAGCCTTACATTTTAGTTACTTTTATTCTTTTATTTTCAGGTTATAAAACAATGTAAATCAAATTTATTGTAAAAAACCAGTCAAGTTCTTGTATGTTCAGTAAAATTGACAATACATTGCTACATTTCTAAAGAATTCTTTATTCAATCTGTGTTCGTGGCTGAAAACCCCGTTTTTACTATTCCAATTAACTGCGATGAATCCAAACTGCAAACCCAAACTGCACAATACAGAAACTGTTAAACATTAACTTGCAAGCTCGAATGTACATGTTTTTTATGTTGTCTTAAACTACCGACCGGCAGCACAATATGCGAATAATCTTAAATATAATTCTTGGATAGAGTAAATCTGGTTTTTGAATATTGTTTTTGTTTTGTTTACAGAATCGCACAGCACTAATGCAGTAAAATCTGCCACAAACCTCTTCTTATAAAATGATAATTTAAAAAAAAGTCCAAGGTTTGTCTGGCCAAGCGAGAAGTGGCACCATTTTGCTGGAACAATCCATGCTGCAGTTCATCTTTCTGCAGTTAATTTTTGAAAACGAACAAAAAACCGTTTCGGTACCTCTGGGCGTAACAGATTCTGAAACAATATCGGGTCGTCTAATGATCGTCTTCCTTTAGGAAGGACAATTCCATTTTCAAGTGATTTGTCTTGCGTCTGTCCTGGATACTGGAAAGAACGTTGTCTTGCTTTGCCATGAGTTTCTATTTTAACCATTTCTAATCTTAATTAGTGTGATAATTAGTCCGCAGAGGCGGATTAGGGTGCTCAGAGGCCTCAGACAAAAACGTATAGTGAAGCCCCTGTGTCTCAACAATCGTCCCGTACCCGTCTAAAGGTGCATTATAAGCGTAGTGAGGCTCAGGCTTCATTTTCAACCCTGCGTGTGCTAAACAAAGCGCTTTCTCGTTTGAGTAGGTTTTGCGATTTCGAGTGCTGTTTAAATTTAAAGAGATTTATAAAACATTTAACAATACCATTTTTAACAGAACCTACAAAAAATAAGAGTTTTTGCTTTATTTTTGCCTGTGCGAATTTCGAGGGCTCGGACGAACGCCTCATGCAGTCTCTGATGTGATGTGGAAAATAATTTCGTATAAGTCAAAAATTTCATATTTTTTAGGGTGCCATCTATGTGCAGATCGCAGTATCAGCGCGGCGAGTTCACTAGTTGGCAATCCCAGTATTAGGGGAATACCCTAATTTGTTTGTTGTCTCAAATGAGTGAAGATCTGGTGGTCGGTGAGTAATACTATCAGTAATTTCAGGCTCTTGCATTCATTTGCGCCGAGTATTCAAATTTCCAGGGGCGGGCTCAGTTCTAACAGAGTTTTCCTGAATTTAGGCTTTAGTTAATATTTTTTTCTGAAGAATTAAACTAGACTTCTATTTACATTTCTAAGAAAAATTTACTTTTTTATTTTAATAGAAAAATACGCTCAATACGCTACAAAAAATAACATTAAAAAATTTAAATTTAAGCAATTTTTAAAAATACATAAAAAATTTAATTTTTTTAAGTTTCAACATTTTCAAAAAATACGATATTTGCGAAATTTTTATATTATTGAAGTATAAATTAATAAATTTCAAAATATTCAAAGATTTAATAATGTTCATCCTTCTCAAAATTTTCGAAACATAAATATTTTCAAGCGATTTACAAGTGAAAGTCTTGTGGTGGTTGCCCGTTATATTTTATGTATTATTATAACTTGTTTAAACACGATTTCCACTACTGATTGTGTTTAAACAATAATACAGGGAAAAAAAACAAAGAGTATACAACGCGTATGTTGTACTTTAGTGGTCATAATTCCGGGTAATCCTACAATTTGTAGGTATGCAAGACTTGTATTCCCTGTATTACGGTAAGAACTAAAGAATAATCCCACTTCATGCGAAAGTTTACCTAAAAATTTGTTGGATCGTCATCCAAATGCTGTCTTACATATGAAATTTCTTTGTTAAGAATGGCTGGCCTGTTAATTCCCTGCTAACGTGTTTCTAAATAAGTTTACGGTATTTCTGTCATGTTGTTATAAAAATCAGTTTTAACGAAAGCAGTTTCAGGAATTTTTTAACTAAACTTCTTCTTATAGTGTCATACCCTATACAGGGCGTTGGCTACCTCTCTCCTATGTCTGTGTTTGGTGCGCGGCGATAGATTTTTTTGCACAGACAGACATAGGGGACCTACAGTTTAACGTGGGCTCCGAACCACAGGAAGTGCATGCACTTCTCCTCCAGAGAGGTTTTCCTGGGGAAAAATCCACCTCGCTGGTTTCCCGTTGCCTTGCGAGGGAGAACGACCGGGCCGGGGATCGAACCCGGATCCGCTGCATTGGTAGCCCGCGCGCTGACCACTGAGCTACGGCCGCTCTAAACTCATAAATACAAAATCGCAAGTGTGTAAATTAAGCTAAAAAACTGAGTTTGCTGTCATAACCAACTCTAATCCGACATTTTGTTGATCATTCCATTCATAATGTATTAAACAACTTTTAAAAAATACATTGCAATTTATTTTTATCGTTTTTAATTAATACCAATTACACACACCTTTAAGAACTGATTCGGCTATTTATCTGCCATCTATGAATGATGCGCCAATCTATGCAAGTTCACTTAATTGTTATGCGCAACATGAAGCAATAAAGCGAGTTAATTCTCTTCATTTTTTTTGCTCTTGTAGAACTCATCCTACAGCTTATTAAACACCGGCGTAAAAATCTTCTTCAAGTAAAACTCATAAATTAGCTAAGAATTTCTAAATGAGCTATGCATGCGTAGCTTTGCAATCGTACAAGTTCAGGCAGACTTAAACTTTCACAGCTAAGAAAACGTGCAGGTCAATTTTAGGATGTTAACCTAGCAAGAGGCGATAGGTATATACTGTAAATGTGGAAGGCATTATTTTTAATGATAGTTTAATGCTACTGGATATTAGAAAACTTGCTTGATGTGTCTACAGACGCGAGCAATCTATGTTTTTTTTACTATTTTTTTTAAATCAAGGGAACGATATTAACTACGTGATTAATTTTGAATAGCAGCGAAGTTAACAAGTATTTTGAATAATCTGTTTGGTAATTAATTAATCATCGTTTAATAGATGAAAACAATTAGAATAAAATTTAGGGACTTTACGAAATATTTTTGAGTCCACAAATAGGTGTAACTAAATTTTTATAAATTATTTTTTTATAGAAGAAACACTTAAACTGCGGAATAACAACACTTGAAAAACACAGCACCCTTCCACACAAGTAACTAAATACGAGATACGTATTTCGACAGCAAAGCTATCATCATCAGTGATAAACTGACTCTGTCTGTTTACCACTGATGATGATAGCTTTGCTGTCCAAATACGTGCCTTGTGTTTAAATACTTGTGTGGAAGAGTGTTGTATTTTTTAATTATTTTTTTATATTTATAATTTTTGTAAATAGTAATTTTATTAAAAAGATTAAGGTTAGGAAAATCAAAGTTTTAATAATTATTATCGTATACGTAAAAATCGTCAAATTATATACAATTGTACATTTTTCTTTTTTTCGGAATGATCTAAGTAGAATCCAGAGGTTCGTTTTCCAAAAAATCATTTAAGATTTCTCTATATAAAAAGTAAAATAAAATAAAATTTTGTTTGAGAACTGCTGAGATAGACAGAATTTAAACTCTACAGTAGTATTACATAAATTGTATTTGCAATCCCATGTGGAAAAACCGTAAAAGCTTACGTTGCAGATTATAACAAAATTTGACATGTACTGTACTACATCACCATATCTTACTCTACTTTTCAGTTTTGATTTTTCTACCAGAAATATGTTTTGAACTCACTGTTTTTATTATCTTGCAGTAACCAAATTTACAAATTTTATTTTCTAGTACCTACCTAAACGTCTTTTTTTTTACTCACAAATATTCTTTTTGGTTTGTATATAATTTAATCTACAATATGTTTCAATATTTTAGCTAGTTTTGATACCGCCTGTATATTATTTACAATTTAACCCTAAAATAGATTTTTTTACGCACCCTGATTTTAATTTTTTTGTAATTTGACTTAACTAACTGAATTAAATATTTAAAACAGAATTAGCCCTAATTACTGCACTAACAACTTACCCTTAATTTTTCTACAGTTTAATATGTTTAATTAATTTCATGGTTAAATTTAACTAAAGTTTAAATTAAAACTTTATTAGAAGTTTTATTTAATCAAAAATTTATTTACTAAACTCCCGCTTAACGAATGTAGTTTCTAATAAGTGTGGTCCCACAGTTTACGGGCTGTCTGCAAACTTTCTGTGCGAGACCGATGATCCAGAGACGCACTAACAGCCCTCGACCCTTCCAAGACACAATAGAATACCAAAAAGTGAAGAGTTAATTTTAATATTAAGTTTAATATTAAATACAAATAAATGTCATCTTCCTAAACTAAAAACCTGGGTACGCCACTGCGAGGATCAATAGACCTAAAAAGGAATAACAACCGCTTTATTTATTTTATTAATTTTAATCACTGTTATAATCAACAATTGTAATATAACACTTAAAACGAAAGCCAGTGGCGGCTACTCCATAGGAGCTGCGGTATTACGAAGCCGTAAGTAACTTCAATAAAGCATTTTATTAGTATTAAACCTAAGCGCGAGATAGACCCGATAAACGTTTTCGTCTAGTAAAGACCTGCGCACCAATTTACAACCACGCGAGTTTTAATTGACCAATCAGATAATGGTATACTACGTAAGTGTGTCGAAATTTTAACGGGCCTTTGGTTCTGCACTTCTGCAGCACCAAACTAGTAAAAATGGGTATTGTGAAGAAGTTTTGAGATTTTTCTACAGTACCGAACTTTAGGGCTTTAGCCTAAGCAAACTATAGGCAATTGCCTAAAGCCCGTGTCTGCCAGGGGCCCGTGAATCGCTAAAATAAAAAAACATTTTCTGACCGAAACTAGTTTGTCTTATTCTTGTAGCTAGGAAAGTGAGGCTCGAATTGCCCAGTTACTAGACGTAATTTAATGTATAATAAAAAATAGTTAACAAATAACATAATATTAAACATATTAAGTAAATGTGTACCAGTACAGAAGTCTGTCGCCAGATGTCGCTAATGTAGCTCTTTGAACATAGCATTAGATTATAAGTGTTTCTAGCAATACCAACTTTGTTTTACGCATCTTAAATCGGATTAATAACCGACACGTCTAAACAACTTTATAAAAAAGCGTTTATTTATTACTTTCACTAGCAGAGATGTCACGTTTCCGCCATACCTTCCAAAGAACGGTGCGGATGAGTGCACTACTAAACCATTCAACACATTGTGTCGAATTACAACTGTAGATGACAGTACTAGCAGAAGTGGGCTATTACTCACGCTTTATTTGTTACTACTTTTTTTATTAATAAATAAACGCCGCCAATAGTTTAGAGAGAGATGGATCAAACGGTACGCTTCGAAAGTTAAACACTTTTAACTAGAGTGTACTCCATTGCAGAACTAGAAAGATCTCATGAGTATCTGTATATAAAATACTTAATCACTTTAACAATTTCTATTTATTTAAACCTTATACGTATTTCAGCATGTTAACATGCCATTGTCAAAGGTTATATGAAGGTAAACAGTTAGCGTTGTTATAGCAATAGAACTTTTTACTTATCTTGGTAATCGTCTGTAGATGACTTGATTTCTTATTCCAAAATGTCCAGTAGAGGAGAATTTAACAGATCAATTTGCTCATTCATTAACGGTACAGTTTTTAAATGTTTGTGAATTTCAAAAGCTTCTAGTATATCTAATTTACGTTTATCATCACAAAAGTGTAAACATTTTATGGTGTTATTAGATGTCATTGAATGATTTTGTTCTAGTAAGTGTTTAGCGTAGTTGGATTTATGTGGGTGTTTGTATTTGTAACAACGTACGTGTTCTTTATACCTAATATCAAAATTTCTAATAGTCTGGCCTATATAAACCGAATTACAATGCGAACAATTTAATTTGTAAATGCCTGATTTTAACAAATCGTCTGTTTTTGATTTTGCATTAAACAAAGTATTTAAGATGTTCCTAGTTGTTTTAAAGCTTACTTTATATTTATTTGTTTTGTTTATAATTTTAGCAATTTGTTCTGATTTCTCACCAAAATATGGGATCGAAGCATATTTAATTGTATCGAACGAAGTTAGGATATTCGGATAAATTTTTTGAATGGCTAATTTATAATCTTTTTCTTTAATTAATGTATCAATAAGTTTAGTATTATAACCATTACTGTATGCAATTTGTTTAATAATTGAAATTTCTCTATTATAATTAATTTCATCTAAAGGGACCGTCAAAGCCCTATGTATCAGGGACCTGTATGCTGCTAATTTATGTGTTTTATGGTGACAAGAATCGTGTGGTATTGTAATGTCTGTTTGTGTAGGTTTTCTATAAACTGAGTACTCAAATTTATTAGTTGAATTAATTTTTATGTTTAAATCTAAAAAGTTAATGGACTTATTTTGTTCAGTTTCTAGTGTAAATTTTATGTTTGGGTGCAAGCTGTTAATAAAAATTAAAAATTCATTAATTAAATCAAATGAACTATTAAAACATGCTAAAATGTCATCAACATAACGAAACCAAAATATAACTTTCTCAGATTGATTTGATTCGAATATTTGATCTTCTAGATTTTCCATAAATATGTTAGCTAAAAGAGGTGAAATTGGACTTCCCATGGGTAAACCATCTTTTTGGAAATAAATTTTATTATTAAAAGTAAAATAATTTTGATTGGTGCAAAGTTCAAATAATTGAATCAACTCAGTCCGTTTTATTAACTCAACATTTTTGTTAATAAGAATATCATTTAACAAAGGAATACACTCTTGAGGAGGTATTTGGGAAAACATATTAGTAACATCAAAACTAACTAGCTTGCTTTGTGGTGGTAAATGTAAGTTAGACAACTTTTTGATTAATTCGGAAGAATTTTTAACTGAATATTTTGGTTTATAATCAAAACTGGTAACTATATTATTTAGTATTTTTGCTAGCATATGGTTGGGTGCATTTATGTATGATACTACTGGTAATGCACCCAACCATATGCTAGCAAAAATACTAAATAATATAGTTACCAGTTTTGATTATAAACCAAAATATTCAGTTAAAAATTCTTCCGAATTAATCAAAAAGTTGTCTAACTTACATTTACCACCACAAAGCAAGCTAGTTAGTTTTGATGTTACTAATATGTTTTCCCAAATACCTCCTCAAGAGTGTATTCCTTTGTTAAATGATATTCTTATTAACAAAAATGTTGAGTTAATAAAACGGACTGAGTTGATTCAATTATTTGAACTTTGCACCAATCAAAATTATTTTACTTTTAATAATAAAATTTATTTCCAAAAAGATGGTTTACCCATGGGAAGTCCAATTTCACCTCTTTTAGCTAACATATTTATGGAAAATCTAGAAGATCAAATATTCGAATCAAATCAATCTGAGAAAGTTATATTTTGGTTTCGTTATGTTGATGACATTTTAGCATGTTTTAATAGTTCATTTGATTTAATTAATGAATTTTTAATTTTTATTAACAGCTTGCACCCAAACATAAAATTTACACTAGAAACTGAACAAAATAAGTCCATTAACTTTTTAGATTTAAACATAAAAATTAATTCAACTAATAAATTTGAGTACTCAGTTTATAGAAAACCTACACAAACAGACATTACAATACCACACGATTCTTGTCACCATAAAACACATAAATTAGCAGCATACAGGTCCCTGATACATAGGGCTTTGACGGTCCCTTTAGATGAAATTAATTATAATAGAGAAATTTCAATTATTAAACAAATTGCATACAGTAATGGTTATAATACTAAACTTATTGATACATTAATTAAAGAAAAAGATTATAAATTAGCCATTCAAAAAATTTATCCGAATATCCTAACTTCGTTCGATACAATTAAATATGCTTCGATCCCATATTTTGGTGAGAAATCAGAACAAATTGCTAAAATTATAAACAAAACAAATAAACATAAAGTAAGCTTTAAAACAACTAGGAACATCTTAAATACTTTGTTTAATGCAAAATCAAAAACAGACGATTTGTTAAAATCAGGCATTTACAAATTAAATTGTTCGCATTGTAATTCGGTTTATATAGGCCAGACTATTAGAAATTTTGATATTAGGTATAAAGAACACGTACGTTGTTACAAATACAAACACCCACATAAATCCAACTACGCTAAACACTTACTAGAACAAAATCATTCAATGACATCTAATAACACCATAAAATGTTTACACTTTTGTGATGATAAACGTAAATTAGATATACTAGAAGCTTTTGAAATTCACAAACATTTAAAAACTGTACCGTTAATGAATGAGCAAATTGATCTGTTAAATTCTCCTCTACTGGACATTTTGGAATAAGAAATCAAGTCATCTACAGACGATTACCAAGATAAGTAAAAAGTTCTATTGCTATAACAACGCTAACTGTTTACCTTCATATAACCTTTGACAATGGCATGTTAACATGCTGAAATACGTATAAGGTTTAAATAAATAGAAATTGTTAAAGTGATTAAGTATTTTATATACAGATACTCATTAAATATGGACTTTAACGAAGTAAAGCTAGAATTGATAAATATAGAAAGATCTCGTCGACCTACCTCGAAGTGAGACGAATTTGGCTGCAGGTGAGACGCAACCCAAGCGGCGGGCGACGTGTCTAATTTTTACAAAATTACCCAAAAAAACATAGGGCGTAGCCCATAGGTACAGTTAATTCTTCTTAAATGCGATCAGGTAGTGTAAACGCAGCAGTTTGTTACTGTTACTCGAGCTGCTATTAAATTTAATTTCTGTTTATTAATTCTGTCTATTTATTTTCAAACATGGGCATAACATCGTCTACACACAATAAACAAAACCAAATCGGTTTATTCTACTTCTTAGCCAAACCTAAGTGGACGTATTTATTACACAAAATTATGAGCAGCTATAGCTTCTTATGTAATTGTTCAAAAACTGTTTGTCCAATTACTGCTTTTACTTGTACATATTTCCGGATTTAATGTATAAATTAGCGTTCTTTGCAGCACAACCTAATGGACATTCGTAAAGCAGTGGTATTGGGACTAGAGGTTGAAAGGGGCTTGAGTTTCTGCCGTTGGTTGTTCCGATGTGATGTTCTAAAATTTTGTTTTCGTAATGACGCTATAGCTATTATTTAATTATTTTCCAACAGTACAAACAAATAGTGGAATTTCAAATTTGCTAATCTCTATCGAAACCTGTAGCGGTCTCCTGTACAAAAAAATATGCGCCTTGTGTAATAGACGCGTAAATATGTGGATTCTTGTAGCGACGTAGCGGATACCTCTCAACACTAAAAATTGAGACAGGTGGACGGGATTTGGATTCGAAAAAAGTTTCCCATTCGGTGCAGACTTTTTGGCGGTCACTGTATATTAGATTATAAGTCTACCCTAATTACAAACAGTACAGAACTTCTAATCTAATGAATAACCTAACTTTATGAAGTAAAGCTTGTTTTCACTAAAAATTACAAATTTCTCTGCAATATCTCGTGAGTAAAATTGACATATCTATCAAAAACAAACTGAGATGGGAGCTTATGTCTCTACAACCCCGCTCTCTAAGCTCCCCAAGGAGTTGTTTCAAATTTGTCCTTCTTTTATGAACAAATCGCCGAAAGGTTTCATGTTCCATCTGTTGCAGCTGTTATATATAATCTTTGATCTGGTAAAGAGCTCGACTTATCAGGACGACTACGAAAGTCCTCCGGACAGGTCTACCTTGTCCGGTTGCACCTGCCAACTTGATCTGCGGGATACAGCGCAGTTTCCCGTCCCGACCCGCCTCTCCCACGATGTGTGTTTTAACCTTAGAATTTACTACCTACTTCTTAATGTGGTCGGTACACTGTAAAACACGTCGATTTTTGATGTGTTAATCTGCCGATGAATTGGCATTAATGTTTTTGGAAAAAATTAATGAGGGCTCTTGACAAATTGGTGATTATTACAAATTAGTGTTCGTGAGTTTTTTTTTTCTAAAATAGTCAATAATAATTATATAAATTAAATTTAAAAAATTCGGTTATTTAGATGGAAATCTGGCAATAAATTTGTTTTAGAATGTGTTCACGAGTCGTTAATGGGGAATTATAATAATCATAATCATAAAACGAATTCGTGTGAATATTAGGGCTTGGCCACTTCGATTTTTTACATATAAATAAAAGTGACATCGAAATTTCAAAAAGAATCTTAAGTAGCGCGCCCGAATAAGATTACCAGGCTGGAGATCTCAACGCTGGGTTAGACTACAACCCTTTCGTATGTAACAAATAAAAATGAACTGGGATGTCGTTTATTTAATGTCATAAAAAAGAAAACCTAACCATCCAGAAATACTTGCAAATTTACATATAAAAACAATTACATCGAAACTTCGTTAATGTTACATCGAAATTTCGTACAAGAATCAACAACTCGCTTATACATAAAAAGAAGAAACTTTTTTACGTATTTAAAAAACAGAATTTAAATGAATAATCAAACAAGCCATAAATAACTGAAAATGCGATTCTAATCGCTTTAATGACGAAGGTATAAATTTAGCTGTGAAATTAACATTTTCGTATAACCCAGAAGTCACCCGGCACCTCCACCATATGTTCACCTTTAACCCACCATTTCCATAACTAACGTTCCGTGTCAGATTTTTCTAAACAAAACTAATAAAACCTTCCCAAAAGTTATTTTTAAAAACCCCACTCACCACCTGTCTGTTGAATTTAAAAAATCACTACGACAAAAAAAGATGTTAAGATTTATGAGCAAAACTCCCTCATCACTAGTGGTAATTACAAGAAATTAAAAAGCTCCCTGTGCCACCGACCGACAGTAGTTCCTCGAGTTCGAGGTCAACCGATTTCACTGTCCATTCATAAAAAACCGTATCCTGCGCACGAGAAACCGCGAAGAACTTCGAACAACAACGCGATTAACATAATTGACGTTATGGATCCTTTCTGGATGCTTTGAGTTTCGAATTTTGATTTACAGGGTTGCTCTAAACCGGGCTAAATTATGTACTTGTAAAGATTATTAACAAATAAACCAAACCGATGGAATTTATTATTTATATACATGTAAATCAAAATAAATGTTTAATATGTACAACATTTAACAATCAACAGCTTTTTACCAATACTGCGAGCAACATTAACGTGTAGATTAAACACAATTACCAACTTTTCAATGTTTGTAAATTTAAGAAAATTTTTAGATTAAGAAAGTTAGTTTCGTGGGCAAAAACTACCGGGATTTAAATCTGGTGACATAGGTGGCCAAATGTTAGAAATCTGTTTGATTTTAATAAAATCATTGACTGCTTAACACTGTAAATTTCGTGTTTAATTTATCAAAAAAAGATAGCGTAGTAGACACAAATAAGCTGAATAGAGATCTGGCGATCTAGAGGGCCAATTAAGAAAGAATCAGTTTCCTAGTCAGGAGTTACCGGGATTTAAATCTGTTGGCCAAATGTTAGAAACGTGTCTGTTTTTAATACTGTAAGTTTAAGAAAAGTTATCTACTAAGGTACAGTAAACATCTGAATTAAGATCAGATAATTTAGACCGAGAATTGAAAGAAAGTTATTTTTCTAGTCAGAAGTTGCAGAGATTGAGATCTGGTGACTTAGCTGGCCAAACGTATTTGTATTTCATAAAATAACGTTAACTACTTAAAGCTGTAAGTTTAAGAAAACTGTTCTTCTAAGGTAGTGTTCTAAAGAGAAATCAGCTAATAAGATGTGGCGATTTAGAAGGCCAGAGAAATTACCAGGTTTAAAATCTGTTGGTAAAATGTTAGAATTGTGTCTGCTTTCAGTAAAGTCTTTAACTGCTTAATACCGTAAGTTTAAAAAAAATTATTTAATAAGGTAAAGCAGTAAGCATAAACTATCTGAATTAAGGTCAGGCGATGTAGAAGGCCCATTAAGAGGAGTCAGTCTTGTAGATAGATGTTATAGCGATTGAGATCTGGTGACTTGATCGGCCAAATGTTAAAAACGTGTCTGCATTTAATGAAATAGCCTTAACTGCTTAAAGCTGTAAGTTTAACAAAATTGATTTATTATTTGATCTATTACGGTAGTGCCGTAACGAGAAATACGCTGAAGTTAGATCTGGCGATCTAGAAGGCAAAGTAAGAGAGATTTCAGTCTCGTAGCCGGTCGTTACCGAGATTGAGATCTGGCGACATAGGTGGCCAATTATTAGAAAAGTGTCTGTTTTTAATAAAATCCTTCATTTCTTAACAACGTAGAGTTAAGAAAATATGTATTTTAACGTAGTGTAGTAGCCAGAAATCAGCTGAATTACAATCTGTCGATTAACAAGGCCAATTTAGATTGAGTTACTCTCGCAAGCAGAAAAACCCACACACCCAAACACTCCCAGGCAAACATTTTTTTAAAAAACACTTTTTGGTTCCTGGACATGTATTTCCGTCAAAACCTTCGAATGTTTTCATGCAATCAATACTTCCCTATAATAAGAGTATAGAACAGTAAGAAAATCCAACTGAAGAAATTCAATTTAAAGAAAAAATACGTGCTCCAAACCTTGTGAACACGCGGTTTTCTTTTTGGAGAAATATAAAACAATCTTCTCTTAATTGAAGTAAATTTCAATTAAAATAATTGTGAGGTTCAGTACAGTGCTTTTAATAATATACGTGCTCCACACTAACTCGGCATGTTTTTTTTTCCCGAAGAAAATATAAAATAATCTTCTCTTAAACAAACTACGTTTTAATTAAAATTTGTATAGTTTAAAGTTCAAATCAACAATTAAATTAATTTCATTTTAACGTTTCCATTACAGGTTGTTATTAAAACGAAGTATCAAACGTCGACAGCAAAAAGCCACTCCTCTTTGGTAGCTGTCCGGAGATTTTTGTTTCTCACAACTTTCTGCTTTTAAGCAGATAATACAAGTAGTAATTACAGCTTTTAAATGCGTGTTTTGTATTTTAAAATATTTCCAGTCTACAAACAAAACGGATCAATATAATCAACGGCCAAAGCCGTCATTATCGTCCAACTGTTGCGTTTTAAGACGTCATTCACTCTTTTACGAGTATATAATAATTTCGGATTGTTTTCCATGGACGCGTCGACGAGAACGGGATGCGGGACTATTTATTTTGTAATCCGCCTACTTGATCCTAATTATTCCCCTTCGCGCCCCATTAATCATTCCCGGAATTGTCGCTAAGGCGACAAAAACATCCAATGTAATCGCTAAGCTATTCGATTATGTTCTTAGGAGTGCAGAGATGAATGGTTTAATGACTTTTCCCTAATAAATGGCCACACTTTTCACTTAACAAATTTTTAATTGAATTAGCGGTTGAATTTTTCTGAAACTTCAAACAATAGACGGGGATGCGTGAAAAAACAAGCAAATTAATTTTTTTTCTTTAAGGTTAAAGAATCAAATTAAAAATATCTCATCAAAAGAACCATTATGGCACAATTAATGCTTATTTTCATTAAAAGTCGTTTTCTTCTTTCTTATTAAATCTCTGGTACGGACAATAAAACCTTTTAAGTGAGTTTGGAAACAACAAAGTAACAATTAAAACTTAATTAAAGAAAAAAAACCAAGCGTGATCCTCTTAATTTTGGGCCTTCAAATTAAAACTTTTGATTGATTCTTTACCCCTGTTCCTCGCGGCATTTTTCGCTTAGGTACAATACCGAAAAGTTTTTTTTCTCTCTAAGTTATACTTTATGCTTTATACCGCGGGCACTATATTAACTTTATACTTAATAAATTATTGTAATTTAAGAAGCAAACTCTGATTCGTGTTTTAGTCGGCTTTTAAATTACAAAAAATGCTATCTCACTTTATTGTATTTGCAGTCATCACTTGAACTAATACAGGGTTTTATACAAACAAAAACTAGCAACCTGTGGGTTACGGCTAGTTTATAATCACTGCACTGTTATTTAAACAAAATAATAAACATAAATGTGAAACTACGATTTCAATCCCACACGTAAAATTTATCTACATATTAAATCCGTATCCCTTCAACCTACCTCAACTTTTAGTGGTGAGGAGCCCCTACTACACTAACCTACATATTTACAGGTCCATTACATAAGGCTCATATTGGTTTGCACAGCGGACCGCTATAGTTTTCTATACAGATAAGCAAATTTAGGTTTCTACTACAAATAAACATTAAGCCGAGTAATTTGTAAATATAACAGACGCATAACGTAAACACTTAAATTTGACTTACCAACGGTTCCGCCGATGCAGTAAAGCAGCATTCTTAAAAGATCTCGTGCAGTCCTACGCAAGTTACGCCCATTACTTAAATATGTTGCTCTCAGACATAACCATACTTTTATCATTCAAGAAAAACACATGCAAAGCAAACAGGTACACATTACTATGCTAGATACAAATTATGTGAAATATCTACGTAGCCTCTACTAGTCAATCTTTTAAGCGTGTTATAACATTATCTTTAGTGCACTCACTCGCCGTGCATAAAAACCCGTAAGAGAAGAATAAGACGCTAATCACGGCGGATATCAAGATAACTGAGTGTAAACCCGATTTATAGAAATCGCATCCATATCATTGTGGTCACCAGTCGGGTTACGCCCATCTCAACGACATGAGTCTCATACGTTTGTGGTAAATGAAAATCTCTTGTCTGTTTAAGGTATACGTTCCGGAAAAATAATACTCTGTCAATCAACTATATCGAGAAATCGCAAATAGTCACACCAAGCAAACAGCTAGCTGTTTCAACGGGCTTTATCAACTTTCATTTGGGTTAAGTATTAATAACAATAATATTAATAACAACAACGACGACAACAAACACGGCAATTGTCACAAAGTACTACAAATAATCGAAATAACATTTAATAACCAACTAAAAATATCTATTCAAAGAATTACATTTTCATGCAAATGCATGACTCGTGCGATATGCTTTCAAGAAGCTATAACAATTTCTGGTATTTTTCTTAATATTGCGTTCAAGGGGTCGTCTAGATTTCAGATGGTTTCGGGATTTTTGTTGGGTTACTTATTGTAATTGTATCTTAACCTATCAATAATATAATAAATTTGTTATAGGTTTAAATACTTGTTAAATTAGTGTTGGTTGTGATCACTAAAAGCCCCTCCGTGGCATGTGGTGGGAGCGTCAGGCACATCAACAATTGCTTAATTATAATAAATCAGCAACAGTCACAGTACCATCTTTACACAGGTATTAACAGCTTATCATTAAAAATTAAATGCAACCAACACAACATTGTAACTTATAGAGCAATGCAAGGCTTTACAATTCAAATTATACTTTCTTACTATTCAAAACACATTACTACCGCCATTTCAGGCTCTTTCGTAATTACCGACCTAAATCTATCGCATTCTCCATATGGTTCCTTATGCCTGCATGGATTATGTTTATTTTCTACACTCTTACCAAAGGACCACACCTATTGTGTAGTCGACCAATTAAACTTTTGATACAGCTTAAGCAAATGCAACAGTTAATCGACAAAATTACAAATATGTCATTTATTGCAATAACTACTTTTGTCTAGTTTGTGGAGTCGGTGTCTGTCACACGTCTATTTAAATGTACTACGATCGAAAAAATTGGTTCTGAAATGTTGTCGGAAATACACTTCAAGCCGTCTAAGACAGAAAAAATATTTTTTTTTAAATTACTCTCTCCTTTTTTTCTACCCCACCGTTTCTGTTCTCTTTAATCTCACTCTATCTCTGTCTTATACCTGCATGGTTTACGTTTATTTTCAACACCCCCATCAATAGCCATAAGTGTTTTGGCGGCGGGCACGTTTTTCACTGCTTTACATAATTTTCTTGTATTGAATACTTTGGCCTATTTAATATGCTCATAAACGCAACTCTTTGCATATTTGAGAAATCAAAATACTGCTGAAGGCATTAAGAACATGTCTAACATCTCGATACAAAGTATTTTATTAAAAACAATATACGAAAAAACGTGGGAGAAGAAAGATTAATTTTATTAAATTATACATTTTTTTTAATGTTGCTGTTTCACGTGTGATAACGACTTATTTTGTGTGAAAATCTGCAACCTTGAAATATAAAACGTTTGCGATATTGGTTCAAATTTACATGAGTTTTTCCATTCATCTCGCTCGTATTTTACACGTCTGTTAATGATAGCTACGAATATGGATATGCCTTGCGGCTTAATCAAGCCGCAGCCGTCAATAACACATCAAGTAAAAGCTTTGTCTCTCAAACTCTGAAAGCGCATTAACCACGGGCTGGTATTTCCCATCGAAAGAAAACCGAACGTTACAGTTACGAAACGAAAATTTATCGCCCGAAATTAAAATTCAGCTCAGGTAGAGCGCAGAAAGTGGCTAATTTATCTCTCGCCGATCATCGCACATTACATAATTACTGAAACACCGCCATGTAATCCCGCGATAGTAACCATAACATGGGTCTCGTGTCGTTGGTAACAAGAACACGACAAGGGGAGCGCCCAGCATCATCAAAACACCACCTGACCTTTCACCTCTACAAGTTGATCTTGTAATATATTAACCCTATCGCGATTTATCACCTGGTAGCTACATCATACTATTACACTCAACAACCTACCGGCATGTCCTATCAACGAACATAGCATTTGTTTCGATTAACACGTGTTAGATCGGTGCAGCAACAGCAATTAAGCTTGTCAGCATTTTTTTGGAGAAAATTACAGCATAGACTAGCTGGGTTAGGATTTCAAGATTGTTCTTGTGTCAGACATATCTTTGCCTCAATTTAATTTTATTTTAGAATTAGAATCTTTGAATATACAGGGTTAGACAGAAATGACCGTCGTTGTAACATTTTGCACTGAAAACGCTTACGTTATGGTAAACCCATAGCTTTTCGCGTAATTCTACGTAATACCTCAGGAATGATACCTTTAATTAAACAGCACATTTGGTGATCTTACCAGTAGCAAACACATTCCGAAGACCTGGCCTCCTACATCACCAGATCTAACTCCAGCGAATTTCGTGTAACGAGGCTACCGTAAACAAAGAATTTTATAACATTTACAAGTGTTTAACAGTTAAATACAAAATAAATCATAAGTAGTCCATTTGTAATATAAAACTTAATTTTAGTTATGAATTTTTTTTTCTGAAACCTACAAGTATTGACCAGTTAAATGATTTACCACAAACAGTCACAGTTGTGTTCTAGATCGCCAGATCTTAATCTAGCTTATTTCTGGTTACTTTACTACATTAGTAGATAAATTTTCTTAAACTGCCAGATTAGACAGTTCAGAATTTTATTAACAAAGAACTTCAGTGCGCTATCAGCCTGTAAGGGCTGTAAGCGTTATTCGTTTTACGGGTTAGACCGCAGCATACAATGCGCATGGCTAAATTACGCAGCTACTCTCTGTTTACAGCCAGCAGTTGATTTCGAACTCATCCCTCCCGAATTTGAATTTGGTTACCTTCAAAATTATAAAATTTCGAAAATTGAAAATGTTTAAAATTATCAGATTGCATATTCTTAAAATATTCAAAATATTAAAAAATTTAAAAATATATACATTTTCAAAATTAGCGAAACCTGTAAATTTTTCAAAATTTCAAGTAAAATATTTTCAGTTCACAAAAATTGAAAAGTTTCAGATTTAAACATTTTTGATAATTTCAAAGTTGTCAATATTTGCTTAATTTAGCGAGTTACAAAATTTTCAAAATTTTCCAAGTAGGTATTATAATTTTCAGATTTAAAATTTTCGGCATTTGAAATATTTCGGAAAATTTCTAAATATTCATTTTTAAAAATTATGAAAATGTTAAGAGTTTAAGTATTCTTAAAATATAAAAAAAAACTATTTACCTGTTACAAAATTTTTGAAATTAGTAAAATTAATTTAAATTTCTAAATTTTCCAATTTTCAGTTAAAAATGTTTAAAACCGTTGAATTAAGTATTCTAAAAATATTTAATAACTTTTCAAATTTTTTAACCATTTACAAAATTTTCGACATTTATAAAATTATTTTGAAACTTCAAAAGTATCAAAATTTTCAACATTTTCAGAATAATCAAACTTTTCAAAATATTCGTCTTCAAAATGTCGAAACTTTAAACTGTTTAAAATTATCAGTTTGCATATTCTTAAAGTAATCGAATTATTAAATAATTTAAAAATATTATCATTTTAAAAATAGCCGAAAATTGTTTTCAAAAATCAAACATTTTTGATATTTTTAGAAATTTTCCTTATTTTTATAGTTAGCTAGCTACAAAATTTTTCTATATTTTCAAAATTTTCAAATTTCCCCATTTTAAATGTTTGAAATTTTCAAGATGTTAACAAACTGCAAATTTTTTAGCATTATCAAATATTTCCGAAACAAACTATGAATCAAAATTTTGAAAATTTACAGAATTTGCAAAAATTATTATGAAAGTGTATTAAATTATTGGATTAAATATTCTTAAAATATATAAAATATTTTTAATGAAAAATTTCTAGCATTTTCAATTTTTTTAATTTTTCAGGTACAATTTTGGAAGTATTAACAGTTTAGAATTTTCGAAATTTTGAAAATACTCACAATATTCAGAATTTCCAGCTTTAAACATTTCAGTATTTTTATATCTTTCGATATTTTCGTAAATTGCGAGTTTCAAAACTTACAGATTTTTTAAAGTTATCAGAAATTTACAAGATATAAAAATTTTCAAAACTTTGAAAGTGGTGTAATAAAAATCCGAGAATAGAAAAGAAGGCATAGCTTACGGTAGCAAACCGTATCGTGATAGTTGTCCGAAATTGACACAATTTTATTTTGATCCGATTCCAAAACTTAAAATTTTTTAAATTTCGAGAATTTTCAAAATATTCATAACAAAATCTTTCAAATTTTGAAAATGTTTAAAATATTCATGTTAAATATTCTGAAAGTATTCAAAGTACTTACTTAAAAATTTGAGTTTCAAAGTTTCTACTATCTTCAAAATGTCCGTATATTTAGAAAATTTCCAAATTTTCAAAATTTACAGTTTTCAGGTAAAAAAAAAGAGATAGAGCTTCTCAAAGATTCTTTAAGAAGAGCCTAAATGTAGGCAACTCAATTTACTACCTACTATTTGTTTCCATAACGACGGAAATTAATACAGGATAAATAAAGCCCTCTTTCCCACTTTTCAAATTCAAATTAAATTTAAAATAAATTATTTACAAAATGTTTCAAAACTAAGCAACATAAAAAACCAAAATTACAAAGCAAAAATCAACTATTTGAAAAATTTACAATAACTAATTCAAAAATTAACAAAATTATAGTAAATGTTCAAATAGTCGCTCCCCCCAGCTTCTACACACGAAGCACATCTACGAAGTAAATTCCTGTGCACCGCTCCAAATAAACCAGGAGTCTGTTGAACTTCTTCACATGCAGCAAGAATACGCGCCGTAAGTTCTTCTACAGTTTCAACTGGGGTAGCATACACTAACGTTTTAATAATAATTTAATATCACAAAAATATCAAATTGTGTCAAAATGAACGTTATTTGAATGCATGTATGTCTAGCTAGATCGTTTTCTTTTCAAAATTCCGTGTGACCTGTGCAAAATAATTGAAAATGCAATTTGGGTTGCCTATCTTCAGGTACTTCTTAAAGAATTTTTCAGAGGCTCTATTTTCTAAATATTCATAACAAAATCTTTCAAATTTTGAAAATGTATAAAATATTCAAGTTAAATATTCTGAAAGTATTCAAAATACTTACTTAAAAATTTGAGTTTCAAAGTTTCTACTATCTTCAAAATGTCCGTATATTTAGAAAATTTCCAAATTTTCAAAATTTACAGTTTTCAGGTAAAAAAAAGAGATAGAGCTTCTCAAAGATTCTTTAAGAAGAGCCTAAATGTAGGCAACTCAATTTACTACCTACTATTTGTTTCCATAACGACGGAAATTAATACAGGATAAATAAAGCCCTCTTTCCCACTTTTCAAATTCAAATTAAATTTAAAATAAATTATTTACAAAATGTTTCAAAACTAAGCAACATAAAAAACCAAAATTACAAAGCAAAAATCAACTATTTGAAAAATTTACAATAACTAATTCAAAAATTAACAAAATTATAGTAAATGTTCAAATAGTCGCTCCCCCCAGCTTCTACACACGAAGCACATCTACGAAGTAAATTCCTGTGCACCGCTCCAAATAAACCAGGAGTCTGTTGAACTTCTTCACATGCAGCAAGAATACGCGCCGTAAGTTCTTCTACAGTTTCAACTGGGGTAGCATACACTAACGTTTTAATAATAATTTAATATCACAAAAATATCAAATTGTGTCAAAATGAACGTTATTTGAATGCATGTATGTCTAGCTAGATCGTTTTCTTTTCAAAATTCCGTGTGACCTGTGCAAAATAATTGAAAATGCAATTTGGGTTGCCTATCTTCAGGTACTTCTTAAAGAATTTTTCAGAGGCTCTATTTTCTAAATATTCATAACAAAATCTTTCAAATTTTGAAAATGTATAAAATATTCAAGTTAAATATTCTGAAAGTATTCAAAATACTTACTTAAAAATTTGAGTTTCAAAGTTTCTACTATCTTCAAAATTTCCGTATATTTAGAAAATTTCCAAATTTTCAAAATTTACAGTTTTCAGGTAAAAAAAAAGAGATAGAGCTTCTCAAAGATTCTTTAAGAAGAGCCTAAATGTAGGCAACTCAATTTACTACCTACTATTTGTTTCCATAACGACGGAAATTAATACAGGATAAATAAAGCCCTCTTTCCCACTTTTCAAATTCAAATTAAATTTAAAATAAATTATTTACAAAATGTTTCAAAACTAAGCAACATAAAAAACCAAAATTACAAAGCAAAAATCAACTATTTGAAAAATTTACAATAACTAATTCAAAAATTAACAAAATTATAGTAAATGTTCAAATAGTCGCTCCCCCCAGCTTCTACACACGAAGCACATCTACGAAGTAAATTCCTGTGCACCGCTCCAAATAAACCAGGAGTCTGTTGAACTTCTTCACATGCAGCAAGAATACGCGCCGTAAGTTCTTCTACAGTTTCAACTGGGGTAGCATACACTAACGTTTTAATAATAATTTAATATCACAAAAATATCAAATTGTGTCAAAATGAACGTTATTTGAATGCATGTATGTCTAGCTAGATCGTTTTCTTTTCAAAATTCCGTGTGACCTGTGCAAAATAATTGAAAATGCAATTTGGGTTGCCTATCTTCAGGTACTTCTTAAAGAATTTTTCAGAGGCTCTATTTTCTAAATATTCATAACAAAATCTTTCAAATTTTGAAAATGTATAAAATATTCAAGTTAAATATTCTGAAAGTATTCAAAATACTTACTTAAAAATTTGAGTTTCAAAGTTTCTACTATCTTCAAAATGTCCGTATATTTAGAAAATTTCCAAATTTTCAAAATTTACAGTTTTCAGGTAAAAAAAAGAGATAGAGCTTCTCAAAGATTCTTTAAGAAGAGCCTAAATGTAGGCAACTCAATTTACTACCTACTATTTGTTTCCATAACGACGGAAATTAATACAGGATAAATAAAGCCCTCTTTCCCACTTTTCAAATTCAAATTAAATTTAAAATAAATTATTTACAAAATGTTTCAAAACTAAGCAACATAAAAAACCAAAATTACAAAGCAAAAATCAACTATTTGAAAAATTTACAATAACTAATTCAAAAATTAACAAAATTATAGTAAATGTTCAAATAGTCGCTCCCCCCAGCTTCTACACACGAAGCACATCTACGAAGTAAATTCCTGTGCACCGCTCCAAATAAACCAGGAGTCTGTTGAACTTCTTCACATGCAGCAAGAATACGCGCCGTAAGTTCTTCTACAGTTTCAACTGGGGTAGCATACACTAACGTTTTAATAATAATTTAATATCACAAAAATATCAAATTGTGTCAAAATGAACGTTATTTGAATGCATGTATGTCTAGCTAGATCGTTTTCTTTTCAAAATTCCGTGTGACCTGTGCAAAATAATTGAAAATGCAATTTGGGTTGCCTATCTTCAGGTACTTCTTAAAGAATTTTTCAGAGGCTCTATTTTCTAAATATTCATAACAAAATCTTTCAAATTTTGAAAATGTATAAAATATTCAAGTTAAATATTCTGAAAGTATTCAAAATACTTACTTAAAAATTTGAGTTTCAAAGTTTCTACTATCTTCAAAATTTCCGTATATTTAGAAAATTTCCAAATTTTCAAAATTTACAGTTTTCAGGTAAAAAAAAAGAGATAGAGCTTCTCAAAGATTCTTTAAGAAGAGCCTAAATGTAGGCAACTCAATTTACTACCTACTATTTGTTTCCATAACGACGGAAATTAATACAGGATAAATAAAGCCCTCTTTCCCACTTTTCAAATTCAAATTAAATTTAAAATAAATTATTTACAAAATGTTTCAAAACTAAGCAACATAAAAAACCAAAATTACAAAGCAAAAATCAACTATTTGAAAAATTTACAATAACTAATTCAAAAATTAACAAAATTATAGTAAATGTTCAAATAGTCGCTCCCCCCAGCTTCTACACACGAAGCACATCTACGAAGTAAATTCCTGTGCACCGCTCCAAATAAACCAGGAGTCTGTTGAACTTCTTCACATGCAGCAAGAATACGCGCCGTAAGTTCTTCTACAGTTTCAACTGGGGTAGCATACACTAACGTTTTAATAATAATTTAATATCACAAAAATATCAAATTGTGTCAAAATGAACGTTATTTGAATGCATGTATGTCTAGCTAGATCGTTTTCTTTTCAAAATTCCGTGTGACCTGTGCAAAATAATTGAAAATGCAATTTGGGTTGCCTATCTTCAGGTACTTCTTAAAGAATTTTTCAGAGGCTCTATTTTCTAAATATTCATAACAAAATCTTTCAAATTTTGAAAATGTATAAAATATTCAAGTTAAATATTCTGAAAGTATTCAAAATACTTACTTAAAAATTTGAGTTTCAAAGTTTCTACTATCTTCAAAATTTCCGTATATTTAGAAAATTTCCAAATTTTCAAAATTTACAGTTTTCAGGTAAAAAAAAAGAGATAGAGCTTCTCAAAGATTCTTTAAGAAGAGCCTAAATGTAGGCAACTCAATTTACTACCTACTATTTGTTTCCATAACGACGGAAATTAATACAGGATAAATAAAGCCCTCTTTCCCACTTTTCAAATTCAAATTAAATTTAAAATAAATTATTTACAAAATGTTTCAAAACTAAGCAACATAAAAAACCAAAATTACAAAGCAAAAATCAACTATTTGAAAAATTTACAATAACTAATTCAAAAATTAACAAAATTATAGTAAATGTTCAAAATGTCGCTCCCCCCAGCTTCTACACACGAAGCACATCTACGAAGTAAATTCCTGTGCACCGCTCCAAATAAACCAGGAGTCTGTTGAACTTCTTCACATGCAGCAAGAATACGCGCCGTAAGTTCTTCTACAGTTTCAACTGGGGTAGCATACACTAACGTTTTAATAATAATTTAATATCACAAAAATATCAAATTGTGTCAAAATGAACGTTATTTGAATGCATGTATGTCTAGCTAGATCGTTTTCTTTTCAAAATTCCGTGTGACCTGTGCAAAATAATTGAAAATGCAATTTGGGTTGCCTATCTTCAGGTACTTCTTAAAGAATTTTTCAGAGGCTCTATTTTCTAAATATTCATAACAAAATCTTTCAAATTTTGAAAATGTATAAAATATTCAAGTTAAATATTCTGAAAGTATTCAAAATACTTACTTAAAAATTTGAGTTTCAAAGTTTCTACTATCTTCAAAATTTCCGTATATTTAGAAAATTTCCAAATTTTCAAAATTTACAGTTTTCAGGTAAAAAAAAAGAGATAGAGCTTCTCAAAGATTCTTTAAGAAGAGCCTAAATGTAGGCAACTCAATTTACTACCTACTATTTGTTTCCATAACGACGGAAATTAATACAGGATAAATAAAGCCCTCTTTCCCACTTTTCAAATTCAAATTAAATTTAAAATAAATTATTTACAAAATGTTTCAAAACTAAGCAACATAAAAAACCAAAATTACAAAGCAAAAATCAACTATTTGAAAAATTTACAATAACTAATTCAAAAATTAACAAAATTATAGTAAATGTTCAAAATGTCGCTCCCCCCAGCTTCTACACACGAAGCACATCTACGAAGTAAATTCCTGTGCACCGCTCCAAATAAACCAGGAGTCTGTTGAACTTCTTCACATGCAGCAAGAATACGCGCCGTAAGTTCTTCTACAGTTTCAACTGGGGTAGCATACACTAACGTTTTAATAATAATTTAATATCACAAAAATATCAAATTGTGTCAAAATGAACGTTATTTGAATGCATGTATGTCTAGCTAGATCGTTTTCTTTTCAAAATTCCGTGTGACCTGTGCAAAATAATTGAAAATGCAATTTGGGTTGCCTATCTTCAGGTACTTCTTAAAGAATTTTTCAGAGGCTCTATTTTCTAAATATTCATAACAAAATCTTTCAAATTTTGAAAATGTATAAAATATTCAAGTTAAATATTCTGAAAGTATTCAAAATACTTACTTAAAAATTTGAGTTTCAAAGTTTCTACTATCTTCAAAATTTCCGTATATTTAGAAAATTTCCAAATTTTCAAAATTTACAGTTTTCAGGTAAAAAAAAAAGAGATAGAGCTTCTCAAAGATTCTTTAAGAAGAGCCTAAATGTAGGCAACTCAATTTACTACCTACTATTTGTTTCCATAACGACGGAAATTAATACAGGATAAATAAAGCCCTCTTTCCCACTTTTCAAATTCAAATTAAATTTAAAATAAATTATTTACAAAATGTTTCAAAACTAAGCAACATAAAAAACCAAAATTACAAAGCAAAAATCAACTATTTGAAAAATTTACAATAACTAATTCAAAAATTAACAAAATTATAGTAAATGTTCAAAATGTCGCTCCCCCCAGCTTCTACACACGAAGCACATCTATGAAGTAAATTCCTGTGCACCGCTCCAAATAAACCAGGAGTCTGTTGAACTTCTTCACATGCAGCAAGAATACGCGCCGTAAGTTCTTCTACAGTTTCAACTGGGGTAGCATACACTAACGTTTTAATAATAATTTAATATCACAAAAATATCAAATTGTGTCAAAATGAACGTTATTTGAATGCATGTATGTCTAGCTAGATCGTTTTCTTTTCAAAATTCCGTGTGACCTGTGCAAAATAATTGAAAATGCAATTTGGGTTGCCTATCTTCAGGTACTTCTTAAAGAATTTTTCAGAGGCTCTATTTTCTAAATATTCATAACAAAATCTTTCAAATTTTGAAAATGTATAAAATATTCAAGTTAAATATTCTGAAAGTATTCAAAATACTTACTTAAAAATTTGAGTTTCAAAGTTTCTACTATCTTCAAAATTTCCGTATATTTAGAAAATTTCCAAATTTTCAAAATTTACAGTTTTCAGGTAAAAAAAATTTTACAATATTCAACAATTTCTAAATTTTCAACATTTTCAAAATTTCGAAAGTTTTGAAGTTATCAAAATTTAAAAAATTTTCAGTAGTTTCAAAACACATACATTTTTGAAATTCACGACCTAATTTCTTATGACTTTAAATATTTAAAAAAAATAAGATTTTAAATTTATTAAAATTTTGAAAGTAATTATGTAATAGTTTAAAACAAAGAATAGGAAGGAACTCGAGAGGAAGGTCTCGTGTAAGGAATAAAATCTCGGGATTCCGAAACCCCAGAATCCCAGAGAAATTTGACAAATCGGGATCTCGGTATTATAATCGGAATCCCGGAATTATAAATTGTCAATCCCGAAATTTATTTTTCATTTAAATATTGCTAGCTTATTTACGCTAAAAATGGTTTTATTGTTGTGCGTGAATTTTTTCAGCACATATTGGTACTAAAAAGTGACTAGCGTGAACATAAAGCAAGCTATAGCATGCCATTGACTTCACGCGGGGAATCCTCGCCGCTTCGATCCGGCAATTTTTACCTAAAAAATGTTTGTGTATTTTAAATATCAAATGAAGTCCTTTCATTTAAATGTCTAATTGTTTTCAAAAAAATGGTTTTGTAGGTAAAATCTAAAAAGAACAAATCCCGGGATTAATACCGAAATCCCAGAATTGGAAAACAGATTCCGGAACCAATCCCGGGATCTGTTTTTAAATCCCGAGATCTACTTTTAAATCCCGAAATTCCCGGAATTTTCAGGATTAATAATTTTAATCTCGAAATCCCGAATCTGAATCCCGATTCCAAAATTTAAATTCCCTAATCTCGTGGCGGTTGCCCAACAGTTTTTTAATATTTCCTGTTAGGCTCTTTAAAACTTTTAATTTTATTTCTCAACTTAACACCTAAATTTCGCTTTTAATACAAAACTAAGCCATATTAATTCAAGAAAATACACCTTATGAGAACCAATTTCTGCCAACTTAGCTGGTTTAAACATAAAAAAAATATTTATTGCAAAATCGTTTTCAGAAGCGCTCTATAAATAACACAAATAAGTGTTCACACCCAACATTAATAATTTCGAAACAGGAATGTGAACAGCGTTTTAGACATTAATTTATTAGTGCGACTGGAACTATTTAAAGCACACGTACTGGGTGAATTGCTTAAAAGCACCACACATATCTGTAATATATACCTGTTTTGTAGCGCAGCGCAGACGAAGATTAGCAAAACGATTATCTTTGACAGGATAAGTTAATTAATTCCATTTAAACCGCGCCGTTCAAGAACTAAACGTAAAGCCAACACAAGAATTTATAATAAAGCAATGCCAAATCCAAAGCTCGGTATAAAAAAAAGGGGGATCTAATGGAATAACAGTTGTAGATTAACACAAGATATATTTTAAAGCCGCAGTTAATTTGCATATATAAGCGTTAAAGTTCCGATCATTGTCGACTTGTCGATTATAATTCGAACAATTGACATATTCTGGTTGATTATTTGATTTGCCCATTCAGGTGCCTGATTATATCCGGAAAGCCTAATCAGTATTGACAGAATATGTACTAACATTTCAATTGAAATACCAAACCGAAACCCGTTAACCGCCTGCTCGTTTATGATCTGTAATATTCCGTTTGAGTCTAACCAGGACAAAAACATAAGTTAAATACCTCAATGTGACTGTCCACTAAATAAAACGAAAAAGCGAACCTCATACAGGAAACAATGACTGTAAAGAGAATAAATGACAAAGGGGAATGCTGCAGGCATACACGAGTCCTGTTCACAAAGAGGAGTAATTTCAAAGAAGTAAACGAAGTCCCTGTCGTTACGTACGAAGAAGTTTTATGTCCATCTAGTAATTGTG
Organism: Ctenicera cuprea; assembly: GCA_958336395.1. Taxonomy (NCBI): domain Eukaryota; kingdom Metazoa; phylum Arthropoda; class Insecta; order Coleoptera; family Elateridae; genus Ctenicera; species Ctenicera cuprea. The sequence goes on along the minus strand of OY284495.1, from coordinate 10,602,213 downwards.
GTCGAGTTACTTTTTGCTTATTTGTTTCAAGTACATTGCATTAGAATTTGTTGGTGATTTGTTTTAAATTAAAAAAATCTTGAGCTAAATAGGGTGAAAATATTAGTAATTGTAAAAATCGCCTTGGGGCTTGGAGAATTAAAAGCAAACCTTAAAGTGATGCCGGAAATCATCGGCACTAACAGGCAGACAAAATTGTTGGGAGATGTACAGGTAACACTCCCTTGAGTGGCTGAAATTTATGCTATTAAGTGGAACAAATGAGAAAGCGCGCTAAATTAGAACTAACTGGCAAATAAACCGAGCTGGTGGGAGAGAGGAAACATTGAATGGGTGGTGGTAAGTGGAAAAGAAAATTAGAATACAACAAAAATCTTAGAACTTTATTTAAAAAAATTAAAAACTTAGGTATAAACAGAGAGAGTACAAATATATTGTAAATAAAAAAATATAGAGGGTGTTAATGAATTGTAGGGACAAACTTCCAGGGCTTTCAAAAAACAACAAAGCAAACAACTTTTGTTAATAAATATGTGGTCAAAAGTGTTTCCTTTCAGGAATAGAGCTTCTCAAAGATTCTTTAAGAAGCGCCTAAATGTAGGCAACTCAATTTACTACCTACTATTTGTTTCCATAACGACGGAAATTAATACAGGATAAATAAAGCCCTTTTTCCCACTTTTCAAATTCAAATTAGGTTTAAAATAAATTAATTAACAAAATGTTTCAAAACTAAGCAAAAATACGAAACACACAACGAAAATAACGAAGAAAATAATTATCAAAAAAATCACAGAACGAAAAAAACGAATTATAAAAGGCACAGAAAGAAACGAATGCAAAAAAAGTCAAAAAATATCACAAGAATATCGAATTGTGTCAAAATTGACGTTATTTGAATGCATCGTTTTTTTCTTCAAAATTCCGTGTGACGTGTGCAGATTAATTGAAAATGCAATTTGGGTTGCCTATTTTCAGGCACTTCTTAACAGAGAATATTTAAGAGGCTCTATTTTCTAAAGGAAACACTTTTGACCACAGTTTTATTAACAAAAGTTGTTTTGCAAGCCCTAGAAGTTTGTCCCTACAATTCATTAACACCCTATATAATTATGAAAAAGGTTGTGCAAATAAAATTCTACAACAAAAGAATCGCGATATAACAAAAAGTTAAAAAGGTGTCGTCAGTACCAAATACTTTATGTCAAAAATACAAAAAGAGTCAGAATACCAAAAATTAGTTTAGCCAATCAAAAACATAAGCTGTTACTATCCTAGCTTAGACCAATTTTTTCTTTTTTTTACCTTCCTCATTATACGGAATTTTGCTTTTACATTTATGACTTTGAACTTCATAATCGGTAAATGACAGTAGGAATAACATTCCATTAAGAAAACACTCCTGGAAGGTTTACTTGTGGTCGTTTACCTGAACAGTACAATCAGGTAATCACCAAAAATATAACCAAATTAGTAATTCGGTTTTAGATTTCAACGAATAAATATTATTTGCATTTAGAAAATACTTCGATTTTTTAATATATTCAAAATTTTAAAGATTATCAGTTTACAAAATTTTTCTAATAAAAAAATATTTTCATAACTATGCGAAATTTTGAAAATTTCTAAAATTTTCAAAATTTTTAAAATGCATAAATTTTCAAAATGTTGACAATTTTCAGAATTTCTAATTTTTAAATATTTTCTAAATACTTATTATTGTAAAAAATATTTTAATTTTTTAATAATCAAACTTTTACAATTTTTAAAAAACATTTTCAGTATTTACAAAACTGTCAAAAATTTTAAGTTTCTAAATTTTAGTAAAATTGTCAAAAATATAAAAAAATTCAACATTTCAGATTTCAAAAAATTTTTAAAAAATTTCATTAAATGCGAGAAAGGTCTTGTGGCGGTGTTGTCCGGCGGCTTTTTTTTTTTGTTGTGCATCTCTTTCTCAATTATCACTACCTTAACTAACAAGAAATTACTGAAACAAAAGCTTTACTGTAGCTTCGAATTGATAATCTTTCGGTTTCTTACTTCTATACGTATAAAAAAGAAAAGAGAAGAGGCAGAGAAAGAAAAAAGAAAGAAACATGAGCATAAGAGACAACTTTTTACTCAAAAACGTCGGTGTAAATATTTATAATAAAAAAAACAAATTTTGCTATTATGTTTTACACTAAAGACAAAAAATTTAAAATTCGTATTATTATGAAAAACGAATAGCAGAGGAAACCAAGTGGAGGAAAGAAAATAAGAAAAGGAGAAGAGACTGATATATAGAAAAGGCTATATTGGACAATACGAAGATGTAACGGTGGGATTAGGTAGGGGAAGTGGTATGTAGAGAAAGGCAAGATCTAGAAAGATAACGAGATGTAAGGTAAGGTTAGCAGAGGATGAGATTATATAAGAAGAGAAAAGGAGAGAAATATAGCCGGAAACGGTGAAAGAAAAAGAAAAGATGATAAGCAAACCAGACATGTTAAACAATTAAAAGAGAAGGAATAAAAAATATGTTATTAATAATAATAATAATAATAATAATAATAATAAGTTAGTTACGAAATTGTTCCAGAAAAATTCGACCCCAAAAGATGTTAAGGTTTAAAAGCAAGTTCATTGGAGAAAAAAGTAAAAACAACATAGTTAGATAACGAAAATCTGAGAAATTAAGCAGTATGCTGTGGAAAATACAGAACGAGAATCAAAATACCCAAAATTATTTAAATTGTACAAAAAAACAATTTTTCTTTTGTGTACGTTTTTCATTATTATATTCTGTTTGTCCCGTTATTAACATGCGCAAACATGAGCAGAGAACCAACAATTTTTCTTTAAAATGTGTGTGTAAATAAAGTTATTAAAAAAACAATGTTGCCGTAATGTTTAAAACCAAAAACAAGATACTTAAAAATCGAAAGATTAAAAAACCAAGTAACAAAGAAAAATAGAAGGAGAGGAGGTCGATAGAGAAAAAAGAGGGAGTTGTATAGGAAACAGCTATGTAGGGGAACGGTGTGGGGGAAACGGGAGTGGACGATGTAAGAAAAGAATTTTGTGGGAGAAGTGGCATACAGAGGAAGAGAGATCTAGAAGGAACAGTAGGTATGAAGAATGTGAGAAAATGTAGAAGGTGAGGAAATGTAAGGGGAAAGGGAGCGAGAAATGTAGGCGCATTGAACGTACTTAACAGAGAAGTAATAAAAGTATGTTGTTCATAACAATAATAATTTAATTATAAAGAAAGTGTTGCAAAAACAATTTGACAACAAATTCAACTTAGCGTGTAAATGTTAGTTCGCTGAAGAAACAATGAAGAGAATCTCAGAAACAAGACAGTAGGGTATGAAAAAGACAGATACGGGCAGGAGGAGAGCCAGAATACCCACAGTTAGTTTAGTTATTCAAAAAATAGGCAGCACAGTTGTGTTTCTCCTTCTGTCCTTGCTTAACCCAATTTTCCTTTTTTTTATTTCATTATTATTTTATTTTTTGTCCGTCTTTTCTCGTTTTTACGTTTCTCAATTATCAATATTTTACCTTATTAAGTATTTCTAATATTCCCTATTCTGATCTATATATAAAAAAATTCTTAAAAAATCTTATTCTCCACAAAAAACGATACTCTTGGTGAAAGTCGCTATATCTAACACTTTTTAAGATAATTCAAGCTTTTTATAAAATCGAGTTACCATGAAGGTCTAAGTGTTTTCTCAAAATGTTCAAATAATTTCCACCAACTTTTGGAGTAAGTTCTACACATGAAAATGACGAAAAAGTTTTTATAAACATTTGTCCGGAAACGCTGCGTTACAGAGCTAATGTCTCCGGAAGTGGGAAATTGTCAGCAATTTATACTCTTCAGGGGACTGTCACTCCGCAAGCAAGCATTTTCGAACATATGTTGATATGAACTTTTCTTCATGAAATAATTTCAAGAAATCGCCTTTTAAAGTTTCTGTACGTATTTAGAAAACACCCTGTATTTAAAAATAACAATCTTGCAGCAATATTTTAAAACAGCGACTACTTACTTGCATAGAAATGAAAAGATTATAAAACTAGAGAGGAGGGATGGGAAGAAAGAAAGTTGATATAAGAATAAGAAAGGGAAAGTGTAATATAGAAAAGAGTTGTATAGGGGAAGAGAAAGATGCAGGGGACGGTTAAGTAGCGGAAGGAGTCAATGTAAGGGGAAATGGTAGGAAGAGGTTATAAGAAGGAAAAGGACTGATAAAGAGGGCAAGAAGAACGGAGATGTAGAGGCTGAGCAAAATAAAAAGAGGCGGAGCGAGAGATGTGAACGGAAAAAGCGCGGAAGAGAGTAAGAGAAACAAACTGGTTATAAAAATAGTAACAAACAGCGTAGCAACTTATTATAAATCTGAGCTGTTGAAAATTTGGTTTTGGTATTTGGTTTTTTCCTGCCAACATTCTTAGTTTTATAATTTGTTCCTACAATCGATAACACAATTAAAATTTCAAATTCCTGATTAATAACACTTTTGTTATCAAAAAATTTCCATTTTTTCAGCGTTTGGTAAGCTTGTCGGCACCATATAGTTTTCACGTGTAAAAATGTCATTGTGCATATCTAACCAAGAAACGAACAGGTATTAACGGCTTTTTAAACTCATTTACACCAAACCCACTTAAAGAATGTCGCTCATTAATATTAATGTGCCTATTTAACATTAACAAATTGCTGCAGTGTGCGAGCCGAGTAAAAACGCGAACGACGAAGGCCACGAATGTATTTTTTACACCCCCCCCCCTGCTTTCCACTAATTATAATTAATACATCATCGCCTTGTATTGCTCGATCCTGCAGGTGTTTAATATACGTCCGTCTATAAAGTAACTCGCCCCCCTAACTAACTTTTGAACGACTTGATATTTTACCACAACATTTGGTGTGCTTTAATGGGAAATGAAATACTATTTTTTTTAGGCAGAAATTAAATTTTGTATCATTCAAAATGGCGACTGGGCGGCATTTTGAAATTTTTTTTAATTAGAAAGGGGGGTCGAGTGACACCTCATTTAAAAGGTCTTTTAGTTTTGCGTTTGATGCTAGAGTTTCAAAGATAAATATTTAGTCATAACAAAATGGCGGATTTTAAACAAATGGACTCACTCAATTCAAAATTGTTTTGATTTTTTTATCCAGGGTCGAGTGACACCTCATTTGAAAGGTCTTTTAGTTCTGCGTCGGATCCTAGAGTTTCAATGAAAAATATTTAGCCATAACAAAATGGCGGATATTAAACAAATGGACTCACTCGATTCAAAATTGTTTTGATTTTTTTATCCAGTAGTCCAGTTTTTCATTTGCAGAACTAAATTTTCCCAGAAATACCTTAGGTGGCTGAAAATAATATTGAAAACTTTATTTTCCAACAAGACGGTGCGCCGCCTCATTATTATACACCTGTTTCTGACTTCCTCAACGGACATTTTCTTGGAAGATGGATTGGTAGGCGGGGGCCTGTAGAATAGCCGGCTCGCTTTCCAGATTTAACCCCCTTAGATAGTTTTGAATGGGGATATCTAAAATCGAAAGTGTACAGAACCCGTCCAGAAACAATTGAAGAACTGGAGCAACGCATTACAGAAGTTTGCAGAAATATCACTCCAGAAACTTATGAAAATGTAAGGCAGGAATTTCATAACCGACTTTTTATGTGCCAAGAAGTGAATAGTAAACATTTCGAACACTTAATTTAATTTCATTTTGCTTTAATTCTTAGTTTTTTTTAAATAGACTTCTTTATCTTCAAACATTGTCATTTTGATATGGTTGAATATTTTTCTTTGAAATTCTAGGATCAGACGCAGAACTAAAAGACCTTTCCTACGAGGTGTCATTCGACCCCCCTTTCCTTAAAAAAAAATTCAAAATGGCGCCCAGTCGCCATACAAAATTTTAATATGGGCTAAAAAAATAGTATTTAATTTCCCATTAAAGCACACCAAATTTCGTGGTAAAATATCAAATCGTTCAAAAGTTAGTTGGCGGGGGGGGGGGGGTTTACTTTATAGACACAGTGTAGATTAGAAATTACCAAAGCAAAAAACAAAACAAATATCTGACGAGATTAAGGGTTATTTATTCCTCGTTTTGCTTTTCTCATCTAAAGAATAATTATGGAGGGAATTGAAACTGCAAACTTGGTGCTGTTAACTAGAATTTCTATACGTAGCGAAAACAAGAGCCTCGGAACAAATCTGCCATGGACATAAAGCAAAATGAATGCCTGAAATTGCAGTAACATCCGTAACGGATTTAATATAATACCAACTGGTTCTATAAAATACCACCGTCATAACATTACTAACCGTCTGGAAATAATTAAAGAACCGTGCAAGCACAGGGCCGGGTTAAGGAACCATAACGTGTATTAAAGAAGTTGACAAGCGAACAGACAAAAATGCAAAGTAATATGCTCCGAACAAATGATAAAACATAAACTTGAACTTGTTTATGAAGGCTCAAGGGCCTCTCGTAGGATAAATAATACGTTAGAGGCTGTTAAGCTAGTTTTACAACATAGCTAAGGACACTTTTATGTTTGCAAACCTGTGCGTATAGCCAGTGATTTACATCAAAGTGTTATTAAGTTATTAGGTGCTTGCTCCCTGTGTACGAGGGCGATAGAATGAGTAGTCTGATTGCAAAAAAAGGATGTGTTATCGACGTGTATTTAAGGTTTTTTTTTCTGTAGATTAATGCAAGTATGCATAAACGCAATTATAATGGCAACCAAACCGTGACGGCCCCATAACGTTACCCGTAAATTACACTATGATCTATAATGTAACAGCGGTAATTTGCATTCGCTTTTTGATTAATTTTTGTTGTACATCTAGAAAAAGTCGCATTTCTAAGGTAATTTACAATTATTTTCATACCGTAGGTGAAAGAAATTGAATGAAAAACCGAGGTGTCCAATAAAAGATGTGAAATCATTGTGCAAAATGTTATACAGACCAAACAGGAAAATCTTGCAATAATACTTGTTAAAATAAAATGTCTGATTATAAAATAGTCATTTGTGTATCTAGACCGGAAGGCACGGCGAGTACAGCAAAAAAACATATTTTCCGGTCGAGATGCACACACTATTTTTTTGTTGTGAGATTATTATCGTTTTGGGCTTACTAGCCGATATACGAGTTAGGCCTAAAGGAAAGGTACTTGAATGTCAAAAAGTCCACACACCTTCACGCAAAAAAACCAAATTTGACTGAAAGATTAGTAATTGCAGTCGCAAGAACATGAGGTGGGTCCGCCACAAAAGGGAAAGGGCTGTACTTCAAGATAGACCCCCGACAAAAAGGCTTCGATTCGTATTCTACGCATGTCGAATAGCCGATCTGCGCAAACGTGATCCCGCAGTCACCCCCACTGCCGCCCACTATGGATTTTTTGTTTTATCAAACATTTACGAATTTTGGCTTCAAAATCGGTATTAGCATGTATGACAATACGAACAACTTTACATTGAGAAAACACCACTGAGAGGTTTCCTTTTGATCGTTTACCTGAACATCACATCAAAGCTGTACATACGACGTGCAATTTGGATTTTGAGATTTCAATGCATAAACGTTGGTTGCAACTGGAGAACACAAAATATCATAAAACCTGGCAACTGTATCAAAAAATGGGGGGGGGGGGAGAAAGAGAGAAGTGCTCTACTTCAAAAATAGACGCGCTCGGAAAAAAATCTTAGATTCGTATTCTATACATGTCGACTAGCGGATCTGCGCAAGCCCGATCTTTCACCCCCCCCCCCCCATTGTCCCCACCGTTCCGCTTTTTAATTAGTATGAACATGTTAAATAACAATAAGAACAATGTATCGCTGAGAAAGCACATCTGGTAGATTTCCTTTTGGTTGTTTACCTGAACAGTTTAATTGCATAATCGCCAAAAATGACCACCAAATTATGAATTTGATATTAGATATCAAAGAATAAATATTGATTGCAATTAACAAATACTAAAAACAAAAAAAAAATAAACTTTGAAAAAATTCGCCAAACTTATCAGATTTCGAAAATTCCAAAAAATGTTCAAGCTTTCTCAAAAATTTTCAAAATTAACAAAAAGTTGGATGTTGTAAAAAAAATTGAATAGTTACCAAAATGGCTTACATTTTTAAAAATTTAGAGAATTTACAAAAAAAAATTGTTTTAGTTTGCACATATCTTTGAAAATTTCAAAATTCCCAATAACTTTCTAAATTTTTAAAAATGTTTAAACTCTAAAATAATAACTAGAGAAATAAAAAAAATTTTTTAATTTTTCAATACTTTCAACATTTTTAAATGCGAGGAAGGTCCCGTAGCGGTTATCTTGACTTATTGCATTTCTGAGATCATATTCCCAATCTAACATGCATAAGACTACACAAACACATGCCGTTAGGAAAATTTTAACACAAAAGCATTAAGTGTGTGTTAGACAAAAGAAACACTAGCTGCTATGCAGGAAATTTGAGTAACTTTCCCCAGATTTCTATTTAAATTCACGAGTAATGGAATTATTTCAAAAATACAATATCGAATTGCCAAGTTAAATTTATTTTTAAAACCATAAAAAAATAAATAAGTAGTTGGCTTAAATTTTATCGCCATAAAAGCAAAAAAACACTACGCAATAAGTTTTTGTAAATTACTAACCCGACTGTTTTAAATTCACTCGTGGTACGACTATTGATTAATAATAAATAAAATTGATTTAACATGTGTATCTAAATCTTCTAGAAAACCAAATTAAACAACAACTAAATTGGATTTTAGAAAACTTAATATAAAATTGGTCCTTCAACCTGTAATTGTCCAAAATTCATATTACAAATTAATTTAAATTTAAAAAATGTTGCCAGAATAAAAACGTAGTAATAGTAATGCTAGTACTAGTTTTTCTCCTAGAGATTTTGTTCTAAAAATATAAACTTTTGCATTACTGTGGAGGGGGAACCAATCTCTTGAACGAACTCAAGTAAAAATGTCATTAAAACACAAATATTAAAACTGGTCCTTCGACTTATACAAATATTTGATAATAAAATGGTAATTAGCCATTTTATCTTCAGGAGGCTATAACTCCGTAACGACGCGTTTTAGAACCCAAATTCATACAAATGTTTTGAATTATTTTGGTGGATAGAATGCGTCATATCAATTTTGCATCAGAAGCCTAACACTATTTTGTTGCTAATGCAATTTTAAAATAATTATAAAATACTGCTTTGTATTCGAAACATTTGCATTAAAAAATACTGTTTGATTATTAATAAAGTATTTTTATTTCACTATTAACAGATGCCGATTTGGCGTGTTAGCTTTCAGGCTAAATCGGCGTCGCGTCATCGGAATTTGATCCGCATTCGTTGTTAACGAGGTTTTTCAAAAATAAAATAAAAATGGTTCCATAATTTACTGGGTAACGACTTGAGTGGCATTTTTAGGTATAACTGTTGAAATGACGAAAATCTAAATGCGAGAACATAATTATTATTCTACAAGTTCTAACGAGACCGAATAACAGCGACGGACTGGGAAGGAGAAAGCCCGGTGGGATTCGGCTGGTATGGGCCCGCATCTCAACATAGATTGTCATGTCACAAAAATGAATGAAATGTAAATACATGAAAGAAATTTTAATTTCTTAATAAGACAACAGTTTCAAAAACAAAATTCGATTTTCCAGATAAATTTTTTAGTAGTGAATAATGATTAGGGGGCTGGAAATATTTATCGATTATCGATATTATCGGTATAATTTCATTATCGATATTCGATATTAAATTTTCAATATCGCCCAGCCCTAAACACAACACATATTTTGCTTTTATTACATCCAAACAACTTCTAACATTTTAAAATAATCGTAAAACAATTACTGCTGATCAAAAGAGGTCAGGGTAAAATGGCCGTTTATCCCTGTGTACAGATTCTATTGGTAGTGAACGAATTATTATTTTTGCTTACCAAAAAGGTCCTAACGAATGCAAGAATATCAAAGAATCTCAGCAGTGATTGCACCAACAACAAACACATTAGTTCATTTTTTAAATCATCACGAATTAATTGAAACTGTATTGTTTCAAGTTAGAGAACATCCCGACATAATGCAAACACACGTACCTTTATAAGATGCATTAATAAGAAATCGGAACTTTACGCTCATTTGTATTTGTGCCGAAAATAGTCGAATGCAGTAATTGAATGCACACCTGTTACCATATTTCGTCTTATCGTAAACAAGTCTTATCAAGTGCTATTAGAGATTGGACATCAAATAATTGTTTCGTAGAGATGTGCTCCTAGAAAATTGTATTTAGTACAGGGTGAACTAATACTTTAAAACAGCGAATCTAACACGTACTAGTTTCAACGGAAGTAACAATTATTACGGTGGTGTCTTCGATATTATCGATATATCGATATTAAATTTTCAATATCGTCCAGTCTTAATTAAGGACACTAAATATTTTTGTTTTGTGGTCAAATTAATTTATAGATTAATGATAATACAGGGTGTATCAAAAACCGCACATAAACTCTGCAGTAGGTCAAAATATGTAAGAAAAGTAATATTAAAAATTAATTTGGGGTCCCATTTTAAAGCTATAAAAAAATTAAAACAAAAGAGATCTGGCAACATGGCACAAATTTTGTGATTGTTAAAACCATACTTACCACAACTTCAAAATAAATAAATAGAGAGGATGTTGCCCTATCCACTTTTGTCTTTTTTTTTTTGAATATTTAAAGTTAATCATTTAGGAAACTACAATATTTTAACAGCATTAATAGTTTTTTTTATTAACCTTGAAGCAATTTTTAGAAGGCATTTGCTATCATAACTTGTTCCGTAACGCAAAATTAACGATACGTAGAATGCTTCTTTCGACTCCCATTTTTCTCCAAATTAAATTTTAATGTTATTGTGACTTGCTCTGTAATACCCTGCAGACTTTATGCGCGGTTTTTAATACACCCCGTAAATATTGCTATGATATGAGGCTATGTACTTACCAGAAAAACAATTCTTTAAATGCCTGCAATTTACGCAATAACTAATTATATTTTATATGAGACTCTATTATAAAATTTCTCAGGGTCGTTATGAAGCTTGGGAAGAAATGTTATTAATAAATAAGATTCAAAAAAAAATACACAAACCAATATCAACGTTACAACAGTTTTTTATTTAAAAGTCAATTTGAGGTTAAATTTTTGAAAAATCAAGAAATTTCTTTTTATTCTACTGTTCTTAAAACTGAACACTTATCTTTGTTTCTTTTTTATAAAGATATCCTTAACTCGACAATCGTTGAATGATAAACTCCCTCTTCTCTGGTTTGCAGTTTCCACAAAAAACCAACAGCACTCGCCTTTAGTAAGTCTTCCTCCGCTGTAGTACCAATATGTACTGGACTGCTTTTATGTTTACTAATACTTGGCTTTTTCTACCATGATAACTGTAAACTCGTTCTGGACCGCTTTTATATTATTATTCCTTTTGGATATTTCCAAAATTAGTTGTATCCGTTTTGTTATAACTTCTATTCGGTTCAATACTACTATTTATTTCATATAACTCCTTTTCTTTCTCTTTTTCTTTCAGATAATGAAAAATCCTGTGTCTTTGTTTTCAGGACGAGCCGCAACTAACTAATAAGTTTTCACTTGCTTTTGTCTTCTCTCTTGATCTCCCATTTTCTTTTTAAACAAATAAATGTCATGAAACAATGAGTGTTCTTTTTATACATTTGTCAAATTGACATTCACATCCATAACCCCCACAAATGACATTTAACGATGCACAAACAAGTAAGTGTAAAACTTCTTATATATTAAACCTTTTAAACAATTCTGAACTAATTTACAATTAAAATTAAACAATAATCGTATCCATTTGATTGTGTTCGTCTTTCTTCCCGAGTAAACAAAACTTCACAAATATGAAATTATAAATGATATAAAAATAACCACATTATTTGAATTTTAAAACAAAAATTTACAGCAATAATACGCAACCCTGAGTTTATAAGTTTGACTACCAAAACCTTGCAGTCTTCACAAACCTCCAATCGTAAATTAAATTGTAACAAGCATCCCAAAAACTGCCTTCCAGGAATTACGATACTCCAGTCAAATCAAACAACTCCAAATATCATAGCAATATATTTTTTTCATTCTGGGGGCCCGGTGGGACTTTGCCTACTTCTGCCAATGGCGAGTCCGCCCCTGCCTAATAAAACACTTGAAAACGTATATCGTAAATCACTACCACTTTTATGCTGAGCTAGCAAATAAAAAATACACATCCGCTGATCAACCTGTACATGCTTCTAAAAAAAAAAAAAAAAAAAACGACGCAAAAGGCGAATTAACGACAGGATCGCCATCACAAGCAACAACAAACAACAACAGCAACATAAACGAAACAAGTTATAATTAATTTTGCAAGTCCATAATTGGATCAAGTTTACATCAGTTGAATAATTATATATCTCGGTTCTAATCCGATCCATCTGCGCCCTCCTCTTTAGCACCTGTGTGTGTTGTATTACCATATCCCGCTAGACACAACCCCTCATCCTACACCTTCCGGTAGTGCGCCCTTTCGCACATCCACGGTCTTTACATCCCTTCATAGCTCCAGCCGCATCCGTTTCTATTTCCCATTCTCATCCGGTACCTGCACTTGCTAATTTGCCCCCTCTGCGCCCTTTTCAGCCTTTCCACACCCTACACACGACGACCTAAATCGACGCCCTGTTTCGTTCCCTAATAAAAATTTTCAGTTTCGGCGATGGGGGTAAAATCGGCGTTTACCAAGAAAACTCGCCGGCTTATTAACACGGAGAAGGAGAGCAGTGCTTAAATGATGGCAAGATTCGAGGCTGGGTTATGTATATTAATATCCATATTTCACTTTGCTTGCTGCATTAACGTGATCAAAGAGAGCCGTGGAAATCAACGTTGATGATAGATTCGACCTGAGCACGCATCTTTTTTGCCGGACTTTGTTTCATGATCTACTGTGAGAAGCCATGTACGGATTTTGTCATTAAAATGGTGATTAAATGGGGTGGCTAGAGAAAAAAAATTAATTAGGGAATTCCCCAAGGGCAATCGAATTAATGCAGTTTAAAACAATAGGTTTAATTAACATTTTAATTTATTGTAAATAAAACAATTCTTAACTTCAACAGGTTTTGTGTTTTAGCTTTATACGTATTTCAACGTGTTTACACGTCATTTTCAAAAGTAAGATTAAAAGTAAACAGTCTGTGTTGCTATAGGAACAATTAATATTCATTACTCGATCTTGGTTTTCTATATCTGCGTTCAGATGACTTGATTTTTTAATCCCAAACGTCTAATAACGGTGAATTTAAAAGATCAATTTGTTCATTCATTAAAGGTACAGATTTTTAATGTTTATGAATTTCAAATGCTTCTAGTATATCCAAATTACGTTTGTCATCACAAAAGTGTAAACATTTTAATAGTGTTATTAGATGGCATTTAATGATTTTGTTCTAATAAGTGTTTAGCGTAATTGGATTTATGGGGGTGTTTATACTTGTAACAACGTACATGTTCCTTGTACCTAATATCAAAATTTCCAATTGTTTGTCCTATATAAACCGAATTACAGTGCGAGCAATTTAATTTGTAGATGCCTGATTTTAGTAAATTGTCTGTTTTTTCGTTAGCATTAAACAAAGTGTTTAAGATGTTTTTTGTTGTTTTAAAAGTTATTTTATATTTATTTGTTTTGTTTATAATTTTGGCAATTTTTCCTGATTGATTGCCAAAATATGGAATTGATGCGTATTTCATTTTATCTGATGAAGTAGTTGGATAAGTTTTCTGAATAGCTAATTTATAATTTTTCTCTTTAATTAACATTATTGAAAACCTTTGTTGTTTATCAATGAAGCAGCGTTCAACAATATTTTAGATTAGACCATTATTGCGTTTTAGATACAATCTGTTTTATTACCCGCTGTTTCATATTCAACGAGGCCAGTTTACTTTTAGCAAACAACGCGGCTTGTTTTCTATTAACCGATGTCGATCATTAATTATTTTTCACTTGTTAATTTACTGGTGTTGCGAGGCAAATTTACAGGCCTTGCCTGCTGAGTTGGGGGTAAAAAATGCAAAAGCGATGTAAATGTTTCCAACATTGGGGTTTTTAACTCACCACATACTTTTTGACGTTTAACCTTTAGGAAATCGCAATTTCGTTGAACTTATATTTCCGTATCTCAAATTTTCGTAATAAAAAGTAATAAAAAATACGATTACAATTTTGCTTGACCAACGCTTTCTCATAATTAATGCTTTTTAACAAAAAAAAGTTAAATTTAAAACCAAAAATAAATGCTGTTACTGTAACGTGCTTTAACATAAAAATTGTTATTTAACTTTTGCTGACCCTTACAAAAATATTTACTCCTTCTTTTTAGTGATGATATTACAGCTTTCTGCTGCAACTGATTAGATTTTGCTTATCTAATTTATAAAAACACTTGATCTCTAATAAACCCATGGTTCTCCTTTTAAATTATTCCGATCTTTCAACTGATCTGATTTTGGTTACCTAATTTAACAACATTTTAAATTCCCAGCTAATCCATGATAATTTTATTTAATTTAATCCGATTTTTTTACCAAACTGATTTTTCTTATACAACTTAAAGAAAGTTCATTAATCACTATTATACTGTTACTTTTGTTAATAAAGCTTTAACTAATTTGATTTTGTTCTACCGTACTGTTTCTCTATTTTGCTTGCTACCGTATCTTATCTGCTACCGTATTGCTACCGTTCTGTTTCCGTATTTTGCTTGCTATCGCATTGCTGCCGTATTTGTTTTTGTATGTATTTTGCTTTGATTGGCTTGTACTTCCTTGCGTTTCAGCGTAATAACTATCATTATTTGTAGATAGTTCACGTAGTTGCTTTATTTTTTTATTTATTTAACAATATATATGGTTTAATACTAAAGTTATTTTGCTTATTAACATTACATGAGCACAAATGGTTTCGGTAAGTTAAACTATTTAGATCCCTGGAGACCATCTTCACTAAAGTTACTCAGGTTTTCAACAAGGTACGAAGAAACCGTGACAACCGACTGGGGAAAAGTCTTCCTCAAAAGTGAAGTCAAACTGGAGAAAGGCCTTATTTAAAAGTGAAGTCAATTTAGGGAAAAGTTTTCATCAAAAAGTAAAGTCATAGCGAGTAAAAGCCTTCTTCACGAAGTGCAATTTTACTAGAGAAAAGCTCTCGCCCAGTGATACCCGTTTGGAGGGTAAATTTTCTTATAAAATCTGGCGCCCGAGCACTTCAACGAGGTTGTACGTATAAGCTAACGTAGAAATACGGTGGCAATACGGAAGCAGATAAGCTACGGTAGCAAGCTCAATACGGAAGCAGTACGGTATCGATTCATTAGCAATACGGTAGCAGATAAGATACGGTAGCAACCACCTAAGCAACACGTTCTGGAGTAAATATTACTTAATTTTATTTTTCAATGGGTAAGACAGGTATAGCGGGCAAACGGGATTATGACGGACATAAGAAAGCAAGAGTAAGATAAAGAGAGAAGTAATGCCTAATATCGGGTCATCGCGACAAACTTCAGAAACAAAGAGAGAGAAAATATAAAAAAGCACTGACTCGTGTCAGGTCACTGCAACAGACTTCAGAAAAATGTAAGAGAGAAAAAGAGAGCGGAGTGTTGCCTTGTGTTTGTGAAGGTAAAAATCACCAGAATGGCTCCAATATTACTCACTCAATATACTTTCTAAGATTGGTTTTTCTGGCGTTCGGTTGTAGATCTGGACTAGAGACTTGTAGTTAAGAAGATAAACTGCGCATGCTACGATGTAATTTCTGCTTGTATACGCAACGCGCATAGTAGAGACTAAAATATTTAAAAATTTACTCTACTCAATGCTCGCGTTAAATCCAGTGCATAAGTGGGGACGTGAGCCAGCTTGCCGGCGGCTACCTCGAGGTCACGCGTAAAATTGAATTACATGTCCCGGTAAAATTTATTTCAATACCTAAGTAAAATACATTTCAGAAAAATAAATCCCACAATAAATAATGCACCATTACATTAAATTATATGCTGCGGTAAAATTTATTTTCATCTTAAATGAAATATATTTCAGTAAAATAAATCTTAATATAAATAAGTATTATTACAAATATAACCTATTTTTTCTGTCATAGTATAGATTTTGCTAGCACAACATTAACTAACCTAATTTTGCTGTTCTAAGTTAATAAATATTTTGCTGACTACTTAATGGTTGGTTTTTGCTGATCTAGTTTAAAAGATTATTATTTCTATCTTAGTTATTTATATTGAAATCTTTTCTAATCTATTCTACATATAACTGATCTGATTTTGCTGGTCTAACTTTTAAAAATTGTTATTGCAGCTTTTGCTAATCTGATTTTACTGATACCACACAATCTAGCTTTAGCTAATCTGATGTTAGTTTTGAGCGTAATCAAAAATTTAGTACCTACTCAATTAATTATATTGCAAGTATTGCTAATCTAGCTTTAGTTAATCTGATTAAACTGATCTAACTTAGAGAATTTTTGCTGCTGCTTGACTAATTATATTGTACCTTTGATAATGCATTGGTAACTAATCTGCTTTCGCTGATCTAACATTACGAAATGCTTTACATGATCTAGCAAAACTGCAAAACAAAAGTTTTGCAGCTTACTTAATCAATTATATTGTAGCTTCTTATAATTTAAATTTAACTGATCTTATATTGCTTTCCCTACCAAATTAATATTATTGATTCTCATCTTATTCAGCTGATCTAACTTAAAAAAGTGTATATTGTAACCTTTGCTAAACTATCCTTAACTAATCTGATTGTGCTTACATTACACAATTTCCTTTTAGCTGATCTGACGATATTGATCTAACGTAGAGAATATGTTGATGTCTGCCTGGCTGATTATACTAAAACACTTATTAATTTATAGCTAACTAATCTGATTTAGCTGAACACAATAAAACTAGCCTTAACTGATCTGTATTGCTGATCTAACGTAATGACATTTTTGCTCTGTATTAAATTATAGCTTTAATATTTTATAGTTTAGTTAGCTGTCTTGAAGCTTTTGCGGGTTAAAGCTAGTTAACTGATTTGTTTTTGCTGATCTAATATTAAAATTTTTATTGCCTTCCTAATTATAGATATTGTAGTTTTTTGTAATATATCTTTAAGTAATCACCATGCCGATTCAACATAGTAAAATGTTTGCACCATACTTAACCAATTGTATTACAGCCTTTGTTAATCTACGTTGATCTACGCGATGTGATTTTGCTGATCTAACCTTATACGTTTTTACCGTCTGTTTGGTTAATTATATGGTAGTCTTTGCTAATCTACCGCTAAATAATTTGATTTTGCTAACACAATGAAACATTTGCTTTTTACTTAATTACTGATATTGTAGGATCTACTGAACTATCTTTAACTGCTACGTTTTGCTGATCTAACTTATAAAAATTATAATTGCTTTCTTAAGAATTTATATTGTAACCTTTGCTAATATATTTCTAGTTAATCCAATTATGCTGATCTAACAAAATGCAATGTTTGCATAATATTTAATCAATTATATTGCAGCCTTTGTTAATCTACGTTGATCTACGTTATCTGATTTTGCTGATCTAATCTTATACGTTTTCACCGTCTGTTTGGTTAATTATATAGTAGTCTTTGCTAATCTACCGCTAAATAATCTGATTTTGCTAACCCAATGAAACATTTGCTCCTTACCTTATTACTTATATTGTAGCATCTACTCAACTATCTTTAACTGCTACGTTTTGCTGATCTAACTTATAAATATTATAATTGCTGTCTTAAGAATTTATATTGTAACCTTTGCTAATCCATTTCTAATTAATCCAATTATGCTGATCTAACAAAATGCAATGTTTGCATCATATTTAATCAATTATATTGCAGCCTTTGCTTAACTGATCTGATGTTGCTGATCTAACTGTATGAAATTTTTTGTTGCCTACTTAATCAAATAGATTGTAGCGTCTACTGTTCCTTGAACTTATCAAATTTTGTTAATCTAACGTAACAAAATGTTTGTTTACTATACCTTTTACTAATCTAGCTTTAACAAAATATTCGATCCTTCATAACATGATATTCTTATTTTATTAAAGCTAATCTTACCATTTTTTTCAGGAAACGTACAGCAAGGAGTGTACTCGAAACAAGAAATAGACGCATGCAGTTGATTGCATTTACTATATAATTAAGTTGACGTTATACCACTGAATAAAAATTTTATAGCCAGTAACATTAAAATCATTTTTATACTTAAACAAAGCCTTCATAAACAATATTTTTGTACCGAAACAATGGTGCACCGATTTGAATAAATTCTGATTTATAGAATGCAAGTGCAACTACTAATCTATGCATTTACCATTACGAATCATTTAATCTGTATGGTATTGCATTCCTGTTTCCTTGTAGAGAAAATATGTCGTACAAAAACGGTGCAGGCCATATACAGTTCTGATACAAATCACCTCATGAAAAATTAGATATTATTGTCTAAGGTGTCTTTCACGCCAGAACGAAACAAAGCAACAAAGCAGATAAATTTATGGGCGTTCAGATGACCTCGCGGATTGCAGCGATAGTATTAATCAACTTTTTTCTATAACAATTTATAAAAACGGCATTTAATGCCCTCAAACTCTGCGTCTATCCTTCACATCCTTGTTCTAATAAGGAAATCGTGCAATATTCATCATCATAGATATAACCGTAAATTATTATTAATTTAACATAACGCACCGCATTTAGAGAAACATTTGCTTTGCTCTCAATTTGTTTATCATATAATCGCCCACGCAAATAGCTTCGCTTATTAGCATACGCAGCCAGGGGCTGACATATGGGGTATAGAATAACATAAAACACCATAGAGCACGCATGGGGCTTCGAGGAACGCAAGACCAAAAGAAAATAGCCGCGTGTTTGTATTAAACTGAACAAGGTGTGGAATAATAACCCAAACTATGTTTAATGCTTCAATAACGTTAATTTAATAGCAATTGTACCCGCAACAATAATGTTTATAATCAGTGGCGTAGCTTAGAAATTTTTGGCGTAAATCCCCCAACTAACCTAAACGCATTGGGAACGACTAAAAATGCCCGGAGGATGCATTATTAAACTAGATGACGTGTACAATATTTTTTTTAATTTACGATTGGAGATTTTTTAGCATACATCTCACTTTGTCTACTTTTCTACACGCTAGTTATTAAACTGGATGATGTAGGTAAGTAAAACAATTATTTTCCCCAGGTGATTAACAGTAACCAAAATAGTATTCTCTAAACCAGCAATTACTTAGTTGTCGTAAATGCGACGTTGTCAGAACAAATAGACAAACTGGGATCGTTTCTGCAAAACAAACATATAAATATACCTGAAGCGTAACGGCATTAGAGTGTATATCGTTGTGTGCGCTTGTTTAGTTATATAATCCAGTGTCTCACCGCAATGCAATGTAATTGTACGGCAGTCCCGCGAGCCTTGCATATTCAGGCGCAGATATGCACGTCTTTGTTGCTGCAAGAGAGCTCTTTAAGCCACAAGCAGGTGCAGTTGTGTCGTAAAACCTAATAACCCTAGCATGGTCTTCCCGTGAATGCATTTTCATTCCACTTTCAGCAAGAGGAGGCTTATAATGAATACAAAATTAAACTCTTTGACAGTGTTTTAGTTGAAAGCTACTTAAGTTTGTTTAACAGAGAAATAACTTTGAAACATCTGAAAATATTGAATAGGTACTCACCCAAAAAGGTTTTTATTATCTGCTAAACTATCATTAACTGCTACGTTTTGCTGATCTAACTTTTAAAAATTGCTATTACCTTCTTAAGGATTGATATTGTAACCTTCGCTAATTTAACATCCGATTATGCTGATCTAGCATAATGCAATGTTTGCACCATATTTAATAAATTATATTACAGTCTTGGCTAATCTACCTTTATCTGATCTGATTTTGCTGATCTAACTGTATGGAATTTTTTGTTGCTTGCTTAATCAAAAACATTGTAGCGTCTACTAGGGTTGAAACTTTGTTAATACAACGCAATAAAATAAGCAAAACGGTTTTTAGTACATATAAAAAAAATCAAGAAAAATTTTGCTGATTTTACCGATCTTCTAACAAGTGCTAATTTGTTCTTCAGCTGATGCTTCTGCTGATCTAATCGTTTTGAGTTGAATAAATTTTACTTAACTTTAGTTGGCGTTTTTGGTGATCTGACTTGATTCTCTTGTAATCAAACCCAGTTTTTAATGCTCTATTCTCATCTAATAGCTTTTAAGACTTTTCCTAAAGTTAAATCTTACTTCCGTTAATTCTGATCTAATTTTTGTAGGTCAATACTTTACCTATTCAGTATTTATTAATTATATGTACTCGAAACTTTCCTGATGTAATTTAGCTAATCACCGATCTTACTGAATATTTTACTGATAACTGTATTTTTTTTCTAATTTAACTATTGCTGGCAATTTTTGCTAATCTGACTTAACTCGACTCTGACCTAGATATTTTTATCAATCTACCCAAATTTTTATTGCTCTGATTTTTAGTTTTATTTGCCATCACTGATTGAATTACATATATTATTGTTGCATGCTGATCTGACTTAACTCTTTGTAAATCTATGGTGTTGTTTATATCAATCATACCTAAAGTGACCATACGTCCCGTTTTCAACGGGACAGTACCGTTTTTCAAGCCATCGTCCCGTTGTCCCCGAGAAATCACTCGGGACGTAAAAATGTCCCGTTATGCAAAATTAAAACAATACTGTCCGTGTTTATTCCTTTGCATATTGAAATGTAGGCCGCAATAGTGTTTTTATACAGCAAACCAAACTATATGTTCGCTAGTTCTGTAGTAAGCGTAAGTCGACGCTGGAATCTGCTAAGATTGCATTTGGCATTTCGCAGACGCACAACCGGCGGGTTGAACTATTTACCCACTTTAAAAATAATAATTTAAATCACAAACACTTTCGCACAATTATTGAATATATATGGTGTCTGTCTGGAACCAATGCACCAGTAGAGAGGATATTCTTTTTAATAAATAAAATATGGACGACTGAAAAGACTCAATTACAATGCCTGTTCTAAAAGCAATGTTAATAACTAAAAGCAATACCGTCTGTCTATAAAGTAACCCCCCCCCCCCCTAACTAACTTTTGAACGACTTGATATTTTACCACAATATTTGGTGTGCTTTAATGGGAAATTAAATACTATTTTTTAGCCAACAATTAAATTTTGTATCGTTCAAAATGGCGGCTGGGCGCCATTTTGACTTTTTTTAAATGTTGGTCGAGTGACACTTCATTTGAAAGGTCTTTTAATTGTGCGTCTGTTCCTAGAGTTTCAAAGAAAAATATTCAGCCATAACAAAATGGCGGATTTTAAACAAATGGGCTCACTCAATTCAAAATTGTTTTAATTTTTTTATCCAAGGTTGAGTGACACCTTATTTGAAAGATCTTTTAGTTCTGCGTCTGATCCTAGAATTTCAAAGAAAAACATGGAGCCATAACAAAATGGCGGATTGTAAACCAATGGACTCACTCAGTTCAAAATTGTTTTGATTTTCTTATCCAGTAGTCCACTTATTCATTTGCAGTACTAAATTTTCCCAGTAATATCTCAGGTAGCTTGAAATAATATTAAAAACGTTATGTTCCAACAAGACGGTGCGCCGCCTCATTATTATAGGCCTGTTTCTGACTTTCTCAACGGACATTTTCTTGGAAGATGGATTGGTAGACGGGGGCCTGTAGAATAGCCGGCTAACTCCCCAGATTTAACTTTCTTAGATTTTTTTCTAAGGGAATATCTGAAATCGAAAGTGTACAGAAGCCGTCCAGAAACAATTGAAGAACTGGAGCAACGCATTACAGAAGTTTGCAGAAATATCACTCCAGAAACTTATGAAAATGTAAGGCAGGAATTTCATAACCGACTTATTATGTGCCAAGAAGTGAATGGTAAACATTTCGAACACTTAATTTAATTAATTTAAGCTTTAATTCTTAGTTTTTTTTAATAGACTTCTTTATCTTCAAACATTGTCATTTTGTTATGGCTAAATATTTTTCCTTGAAACTCTAGGATCAGACGCAGAACTAAAAGACCTTTCCAGTGAGGTTTCACTCGACCCCCCTTCTCATTAAAAAAATTCAAAATGGCGCCCAGTCGCCATTTTAGATGATACAAAATTTTAATATAGTCTGAAAAATTGTATTTAATTTCCCATTACAGCACACCAAATTTTGTACGTAGAAAAATATCAAGTCGTTCAAAAGTTAGTTGGGGGGGGGGATTACTTTATGGACACAGTGTATAATAATAACGTGTTCTTTAATATTTTATTCACAATAAAATCAATAAAGTTTGTTTCGTACAATACTTTGTGTTTTTATCGATTTTTATTTAATTTTTAAAACACGTCCCGTTTTTGAATGAAAAATAAATGGTCACTTTAATCATACCACATTTTCTGTTACTCTGATCTACTTTTTATTTGCCATTACTCGTTGACTTACTTTTATTAATGTAACAATTCTTGCTGATCTAATTTAGCTAATCGCCGATCTTACTGAATATTTTACTGATAACTGTATTTTTTTTGTAATTTAACTATTGCTGGCAATTTTTGCTAATCTGACTTAACTCGACTCTGACCTAGATGTTCTCATCAATCGACCCAAATTTTTATTGCTCTGATTTTTAGTTTTATTTGCCATTACTGATTGAATTTACATATATTATTGTTGCTTGCTGATCTGACTTAACTCTTTGTAAATCTATGGTGTTGTTCATATCAATCTTACCACATTTTCTGTTACTCTGATCTACTTTTTATTTGCCATTACTCGTTGACTTACTTTTATTAATGTAACAATTCTTGCTGATCTGACTTAACTCGTGTAATGGTTTTATCAATTAAACTATATTTTCGTTGATCTGATCTGCTTTTTATTGAATATATAACTCAAATTGTAACACAATTCTCGCTGATCTAACTTAAATTCTCTGTGAACTAACTCACTTTTTACTGATCTATCCTTTATTAACTGTTGTTGGGCACTAGTTACCTTAATACATATAGTTTTTGTCATGTCTCTAAAGTTTTCCAAAAGTTTAAACTTAAATTGGATTATATTAACGTAGGTTAATATTATTTCGCTTTCTTCTGATCTAATTGTGTTTATCATGGATTGCCTAATTCATAATTTTTATTAATCTTACGTAATCAAACCTTGCTGATCTAACATACCTCGTTTCTGATTTACCTGAATGTCTTGCTAATCTCATTCATTTTTTGTAACTTAGTTCTGACCGTCACTCAATATTTATCATATTGTTACAATTTTTTCTGATCACACTTAAATGTTCTTTGGTCTAAATTCATGTTTTCAGCAATCTAATCGCTTTCTTCATTGCATTGATCTGTTTTTATTTGCCATTATTTACAGCCTGTTGCACAAACTAGTGTCAACTCTAACAGATTGTTAAGTTTAAGATTTGAGCTCAAAACTATGTTACGGATTAAAAATAAAGTGTTAATGGATAATTACTTTACGGCATAATAAGTTTGTTTTTCATGGTTTATTGCTAAATTATTTCTTAAAATTAAACTATTACCCATCGCTATTGAGTTACATTTATTGATGCAACGTAACCTAATAAATTTTTTGCTGATCTGATTTATTTGCTCTCTGATCTAATTTGAATGTTTTACCAATCTAACTACATTTTACGTTAATCTGATCTAATTTTTATTTACATTTACTAATGATAAATTTACTAATATAACTCAGTTTAATTTAATATAATTTTCGCTGTTCTGAGGTAAGTATCAAATTATTAATTCTCATTTCAACAAAACTCGCCGCCAACTTCAAGCAACATCCATTAATTTATTTGAGTGTGGTCATGTGGTGTTTGAGTGTAGGAATGGGTGTAGACGAGGGTGTTGATTTGGGTGAAGGTGTAAGTTGAAGTGACGGTGTGATTGTATTTATAGGTGTGATAGAGGTGTGAGTGAGGTTCTGGTTAAAGGTACAGGTGTAAGTGTTGGTGTAAGTGTAACTGAAGACAAGTATGGGTGAGGGTTGAGGTGTTGGTGTGCGTATGGGTGGGGTGTAGGTGAAAGTGTAAGAAGGTGAAGCTGTCAATGTGGGTTAGGTATGGTTGTGGATGTAAGTATAGGTAGAGATGCAGAGGTAAGTGTTAATATGAATATAAATTAGGGTTTGGGTATGAGTAAAGTTAAATCTGATAATGTCGTTAGAGGTGTAACTGTGAGTGTGGCTGCAGCTGCAGTTTTAACATCGGGTGCGGGTATGCGCCATTTTGAAGCAGCACCAGTTATTTTATTTGTGTGTGGAAATTCTCCTCAACAAAAATGTTAATACGGGTGTTGATGTGAGTGTGTGTAAGGGCGTAAGTAAAGGTGGAGATGTAAATATGAATGAGGGTGTGAGTGGCTGGAGTATAGGTCTAAGCGTGGCTGTAGAGTATGTAAGGGTGGGAGTGTAGGTATAAGTGAGGGTATATAGATGTGGTTATGGGTATGGGTAGATGGCTGTAGGTACAAGGGAAGTGTTGGTGTGGCGGTACGTAAAAGTACAAGTATGGGTGAGGGTTGGGGTGTGGGTGTGCGTGTAGGTGTGGGTGTATGTGAAAGTGTAATAAGTGGAGGCTTTAAATGTTGGTAGGGATAGGTATGGTTGTGGATGTAGGTGTGTGTGGAAATGCAAGGGCGGTGTCAGTACGGATATAAGTTAGGATTTGGGGATAGGTGAAGGTAAATCTTGAAGGTGTAAGTGTGGGTTTGTCTGCAAAAGAAAGTGTTACTGTGAGTGTTGATGTGAGTGAGAGCAAGGGCGTAAATGTACAGGTAATTGTCAGGATGCGGTTATTGGTCTGAGTATGGGTATTAGTGTGACTGTATGAATAGAAATTCAAGGTGGGCGTGCGTAAGAATATAAGAAGATGATAGCGTGGATTAGGTAACGCTGGGATTGTGTGTGGATATGTAGAGTTGGGTGTGGGAATAGGTGTGAATGTGGATGTAGCTGCAGGTGTAGTTCGAAGACGAGTACGCAGGGCCGACGGAACCCTATGTGCAGACGGTGTTTCTGCACAGGGCGGCAAATTTCAGGGGCGGCTAAAAAACGTCGGCTTTTTAGTTACCGGGTGTGAAATTGTTTTAGATATTATTATTTTCTATGAAATGTCGACAAAGCAATAATACTCCTGTTTTTTTTTCTTAGAAAATTAACGTCACTTATAATTTTCACTTTTGTTTCTTTATGTTTTATCTTTATGAGTCTATGAGTGTTTATTATTTTTATCGCCGGCTGCCGGCTGCGAAGACCGTTCACCGTAGGCGGTAAAATGAGCCCTGTTATTTTTATTATTATTCTTATCATAGAGCGACATATTGTTAAACTTGCACAAGGTAGCAAACTGTCTAGCGCCGGCTCTGCGGGTACGCGTGTGGTTGTGGATTATTTCAACGAAATCAAAACTACTTATGCATAACCAAAATTCACCACGAAAATACCAAAATAATAATTAAAACAGGAAAGACCGTTGTGGTAAAAATATTTTTATATATGACATACAGAGCAAAGATTAGGGAGGGTCAAGATGGGAAACGCAGCAACTAGATCTAAAGTAGCGCCATCTATTGCTTCATATGTAATCGTGCAAAGAGATCGGTAACAACAGAAAGTAGAAATCTAATATTCTAAAAATGTGCTAAACGTCAAATATGTGTGTTTACTGTTTGGTTGGCGCACGCGGGTTTATTATTTGATTTCGTTATTAGCATAAAGCATATTGCTGTAGTGTTTGTTGAAGTTGTGTGAATTGTTAATTCGATTTCCGTTTTTGAGTGTTTTTAAACGGCAATTTTTATTGCTAATCATGAGTCACGGTTCCTACTGCATTGTCAATGACTGTAACAATAACAAAAAGGAGCATCAAAAAGCATCTTTTACTCTTCCAAAAAGTGCGGAAGCGTAAGTAAAAACTTCAATGTGTTTTTATGATATATTATTAAATTTGGTGATGTTTACAGGGCTAAAAAATGGGTTCAATTTAGTGGACGCAATGATCTGTTGGTGGCCGATTCGTATTTAAAGAAAAGCTACAGGGTTTGTTGTGATCATTTTTTACCTGAACAACTCAAGTTCACATATCCCAGGAAACTACTAAAACCAGATTCGTTTTTATTGTTATTTATAAAAATGAGATGTCACTGGGCAGTGCGGTTAGAAAATCGAAACAAGGAAAAAAAGGTGTACACTAAAAATCAAAAATTGAAAAATATTTCACACGAATAAGCCAAAGATTAGGGAGGTAATCTTTGGAATAAGCTATCTGCTTTACTTGTATATGCATTTTAATAAAACATTTCCTATGTTAATGTATTTTGTATTTAAGTTTAGTTACTAGATTCGTATTTTGAATTTATTTACTTTAATGTGCCTAGATTCGATATTGGAAATTTTAAATTTGCCGCCAACATGCATCTGAAAATTTAAATTTGGCGGCTTCCAGTAACTGTCTGCTACGCCATCTAGTATCTCAGATGTTTAAAAATGTCTCCAAACTTGTGGTCGGTATTGGCCACACACTTCTTACCGACGTTTCCCATCTTAACCCTCTCTAATCTTTGATACAGAGTTGCTAGGAAAACCCCGGCCACTTTTCTTGCAGCGGTCAAGAGATGGCGCTTTAGTAAAAGAAAATTAAATTAAAATACTGGCAACAACGCAGAATCCAAGACGCTTTGGTTGTTTTGATTTAATATGAGGCGTATTTAATAACTAAAACGTCTAGGATTCTGCGTTGTTGCCAGTATTTTAATTTAATTTTTCTTTACTAAAGCGCCATCTCTTGACCGCCGCAAGGCCGGGGTTATCCTAGCCACTCTGTATTATCTTCTTTTCATTTTTTTTACATTAAAATGACGGCTGCTACGATTCTTGATAATTTTTTTTAATACCGGTTTACTCATTAAAACGTTGGCAAATCGACATAATATTTTGTATCATGAATAGCCCTAGCAAGATAAAGTGTTATGGAAAAAAATCATTTTTTAAAGCTTTCAGAACTGGTAAAAATAATGCAATAACTTTAAGAAAGATTTTAAAAGTGTACTTCAAAAAGCTACCCGCAACCCCTTTTCTGTAAACGAATAAAGATAGCAGTAGGCATTTCCGTGTATGTTGTCCGTTAATTTTTGAAATTGAAAAACTGTCTTTAATTTAATAAACGAAAATCGATAAAAACTTTGTATATAAGCTAAATTCTTTAAATTACGCGTTAATTTTATCTCATAGTAACTGTTGTGGATATAATGGGTGTTTGAAGAGTGGGAACGTGTACGCGAGGTGTGTCACCCTGTATTTTTGTAAAACAAGTTTTTCTTTATCTCCAGTTGATGTTTGAATGTCTACCTTCTAACCTCAAAAAAAAGTAACTTTTTAGACATTACAAAGAATTCTATCTCAAAATATATCACTGATTGTCACGAAAGTTTGTAGTTTATTTGAAGTTAGATAGCAACTTTGATTTTGTTTTGGCATTTAATAGTTATCTATATATTAAGGGCGTAAAGAGGCTTTTATAGCGTTAGACGTAATTTCGAGCCCGAGGCGGTAGCCGAGGGCTAAGAATACGTCGAAGGCCATAAAAGCAATTTACGCCCGTGGTACATACACAACTTTATGCACGGAGGAAGATTTTTTAATTTAAAAATATTTCTAAAATAAATTGAATTTTCCACCCACATCTAGCGTTGCTTTGATTAAATTTGAGAGTTGAAGCGTAACTATGGTAGCGGGTAAACAACGGTAGCCATATTGCCTAAAATATCGTTGTTTGACGTTTCATTGTAGCCCATGGGCAATAAAGAATCCATGGGCTATAAAAAGACGTTTATGACAAAGAAATTCTTATATAATTGTCAATTTATGATACATCCGTGCATAAAAAATTTAACGTATCTCTATTATTTTAA
Organism: Ctenicera cuprea; assembly: GCA_958336395.1. NCBI lineage: Eukaryota > Metazoa > Arthropoda > Insecta > Coleoptera > Elateridae > Ctenicera > Ctenicera cuprea. The sequence goes on along the minus strand of OY284495.1, from coordinate 10,573,984 downwards.
TTTTATAAGAATGCTTTAATTCTTCCTATTATACAAAACAACAAATTTAAAAAACCCACTAAAACTAAAAAGAGACAACTAAATATTACTATGATTGACAGCAAAAACTGACAAGGCTAATATACGTGTCAGTTTACCAAAATTTTGCATATTCTTACTTTAAACTTCCAACTGATTACTAAATAATGAGAAGAGTTCAGTGCACTTTTATAAAATTAATATAATAATATATTTTCAATACTGCGCGCTTTCTCCTCTTCTGAATCATTGGAATTGCAAAACATAATTTATCCCATTTTCTTGCTATTAGCATCAAAATTCCAACATTTAAATTCAATTACCCGCTTTGATAAGCGTACACAGTAACTTCCAAGTAAAATCCATAACAATTTAGATAGACATCGCATAAACGAAGTACTTGAACCGGCGCCCTACATTATTCACATTACAAATATCACTTAGAACACCATTTTTAGACTAACCAGCTGCATTATCCGCTTTTAAATAATGTCAATTATTATTTGTAATGATACCAATTTGCAATTGAGTACCGCAATAAGGCTATAACGTGCACATTTGCATAACAGCCGTGAAAAATTCGTGATGTTTGTGACTACCGCAAGATTGTACCGTTTTCTTCGTCGTGAATAAATAAGGCACATAATTTTATTGCCTCTTCTATTTGAACTGGTTTATTTAATTAGGCGTTAAGGCCTTGAGTTTTTGCAATATTCTACAGCAATTAAATGCAGCTCAAATTGACGTTTCGATAATAAATAAGAACCTTGGAGCAACCGCTAAGTACTTATATAACGGAGATAACTTCCGCACTACTTATAACATAATAATCACAAATTATTGAGAAATTACAAGAAAGACCTCACAGAGTTATTTTTATTTTTATTTGGGCACATCGAAATACGAAAAAACAGTTTTTTCTTATGAAGCTGTAGGGCGTAGAAAAATTGTGTTCAAGGTTGGTATCGCAACATAAAAGTAGCGCCAGGCGAGGCTGTAAGACAAGTGAGTGGTCGACAAATTACAGAGATAAATATTAATCCCGAGAAGCTACAGCTAACCGAGAAACGTTCTATGAACTGGTTACCTTCCATCATTTATCTCACTTCTATACTGCAGTGTTGTGTCTATTTGACTTAGACAAATTAAATCTTCTACAAATTCTGTGGACAAGTTTCTTGCTTTCAGGAGAGCTTTTAGGGTAGCTTGCGAGAATTCACTTCGTGTTTGAATAGGTAAATTCAAATGCAAAGGAATTTTCAACAAAATTAATTGTAATGAAGTATGCGTAAGTTTATTAACGGTTATAACTTCAAATTGGCGCAGAGTCTTGTTCTAATGGAAATTGCTTCAATGGTACTTAATTCAGATCTGCAAAAGTGTTTTCTGTCCACATATTTGTCTGTAATAAATTTTTAAATACAGCAACTAATGGGTGCGACAAGGAAGAAAGATAAAGCGCGAGCCAAGTGGGGATTCACATATTAATGGATACTTTGGAATTTAATTTTTTTTAAATCAGGTGTCTACTTTTAATTTAAAAGTATCCATTGGCCGGTCCGTTATCTCCCTTCATTGTCGCATTTATGTTACCAGTAAAATAATAAGGCAATCTAGAAGAATGTCGTATAAAATTAACCAAACTTTAAACAAATCTCTTTCGCTGTACTATTCTAACAAAGGATGTTGTGCTTGCCCAACTTTTACGAGATTAAAGCGAAAGTGGGAGGTTAAAATAAGCCAGTTTACGTTTATGTAATATGACATAAAGATATTCCTTTTAGAGCTCGTTTAAAACGTTTTTGTAACAATTTGTTCTTGCAACTCGTTGGGCTTTTTGTTTATAACCGAGCTCGTTCAGACTAGAAACGTACATAATGCAATATCCATTAACGTTGGTACGTTCTCCTTTCGTTTAGTCCTTTGTTCAGGTTAAGCTTTCAGTTTCAGGTTTGCCTTTTAGCTATTATGCCGTTTAATTTCTGTGTGCATTCATATGGACGTTAATATATCCAGGCTTACAAAATGAACTTCCATATTTGAGTTCTCCAGGTTAAACTTTACCAAACGAATACATATTGCGGAAAATAGTCCTGGAAAAATACGCCAGGAAAGTTTTGTAAAGCGCGAAACAGCAGATTTCCTCAGGTTAAAATCAAAACTTCGCTTTGCACTGAAACAGAGAAGAAACTCACATCGTCATATGCAATTACCTACGTGAGCTACATCCCATTAGTTTTGTTTGTTTTGGTTACACTACATCCTTGCTTATGCCTCATATCACTGATTGCAATACGTCTCTAGTAATTGTTATTAATGCATGGCAAAGTTATTAAAACGAGTGCTGTCCGACTAACTTTACTCAATTACTCCTGATTGCCTTGCTTTCAACCAAACAAAACGCAATTACTTGCAGTAATGCAGGTTTAATACCAGGTTGCACCTAAATATACACATATTGCACCTGCATCTTTGAAACAGTTCGAAAAATTCTGTGGAATTTGTTTATATTTGTGTAAGATCAAGTTGTTATTACGGTACAAAATGCTGTGAGTAAATAAATGGGTATAAAACAAGCATGATTCACTGAATTTATTCTCTCGACCATCCTTATTTCATATTCAACGCGGTCCAAATAGAATTATTTAATACAAAAATGGTAGCAACCATGCAGGTTTAATTATATTATACGTTGCTATGCAACGACCATTGGCGCTGCGTAAATATTAAATTTGCACCGCTTCTAAATGTTTGTTTGTATGGTTCAGTTGTAACTAAGCAACTGCTACACCAGGTTTCGGCAACGCAGTGTTGCCAACTTAGGTACTTTGTAGCTAGATCTAGCTGTTTTGATGGTCCGTTTAGTCAGATCAGTAAAATTGTCAGTCATAAAATATCAAAACAAACGTTAAAAAACGATCTCAGCTGTACACAAATTTCAAACGTAATCTGTCATAAAGGTGTCTTTTTTAGTAATTCTCAACGTAACCAATAAGACAGTCAAGAAAAGGTTACATAGCATTAGAAATGTTTAGAATAGTTAGTCAGATGTGTGTCAGTTTCCACAAACAATCAGTCAGAAAAGTGTCACCTGATCAAATTTGTCAGTCAGAATAATGTCAGTTGTTATTAATTGTCAAAAATATAAATTAATACAAAAATTAGATTAAACGCTACAATAACAAATTGCCGAATCTGCTAAAATAAACAAAGGGTTTCCAATTTTTAAGTTTCAAAAATTCATAGAGGGTGCCATGAACCAAATTGTAGCTCATTTCTAACTATATTATCCTATAAAATTTTTAAAATATCGATAGGCCAGTTTTTGAGCAGTTTGTTTTAGAAAAAAATTAAAATTATGATATTTTCTCATTTCAGTTTTAGTAGTTTCAAAAGTTATAGTAACTTGTAACATTTTGCACCCTTAAAACATATCCAATATTAAATTTCATCCTGATCTAATCGTGTTTGGATAAATAGGCATTAAGACTCAAATTTTCAAAAATTCATAGAAGGCGTCAAAGAAACATTTACGAACAAGAACAAAACCAAATTACAGCTCATCTTCAGCTCTATAAGCCTCCAAAATTTTTTAAAAATCGTGTAGCCAAATTTTGACTCAATTTTTTGTTTAATTTTTTAGATTTTGATAATTAAAAAATTTTTTGTGCACATTAACGATGTGTTTCTATACATATTTGTACCCCATTTCTTAACCTGTTTTTGAGTAATAAGGCGTTAAAATAAATATTTTCAAAAAATTGTATCGGCCTCCATTTTTGCACAAGAAAGTTCGGAAAAAAACGTTGAATTTGCCCTAACGTCTTCTATTAGATTCCATTTTGGATTTTGTTAAAGCTTATATTGTAGATGAATTCTTGATATATCCCCAAAATCCAAAGCTCATCGAAATCTGACCGTACCTTCGGTAGTTATGATGCACCACCCACCCACATACCTCCACATACCTACGACCCACACACATACCCACACACCAAGAGACATTTTTTGAAATCCACTTTTTTGGGTTTCTGTCAGTCCAAGACGTATTTCCATCAAAATTTCGATTTCAAACATTTTCATGAAATCAATACTTCCCTATACTGAAAATATAGGAAAAATAGCTAGCAAAAAACATATCTCACTTCCGCTTCCGGTTTCGGATTTTTTTGAAAGCTTATTCGGTAGGAAAATTTTTAATACACCCCCGCATTCCAAAGATTATCGAAATCGGACCATCCGTTCGGGAGTTATGATGCACACATACCCACCCACGCACAAACAGCGTACTTTTTTGGGTTTCTGCAGCTCCCAATCATGTATTTCCGTCGAACTCGAATCCGAAAATGAAATCATTACTTCCCTATACTGAAAGTAAAAAAGGATTGTTACCATCTTATTTTCAGTAATAGAGAAGTATTGATTTTTAGTTTCAAGATTTAAGGGGCCAGCGGGTGGTCTAGTGGCTAGAGTCCCAACCTCTAGAACTAGACTCCCAACGGCAGTAGGTTCGAATCCTCGGCCCGTCGGAAATTTTTCTGAATAAGTTAAGTCCGGCGTATCCATGGACGGTGTGTGTGGTGTGTATGTTGGGTTGCATGTCTTTCAGGGGTGTTAGACCGGTGTGTAGCGCAAGTCCGCTGAGCTCGGGTAAGGAGGTGGAATGAAAATTATAAAATCGTGCTCACGCACGGCCTCATGATTTAAAAAAAAGTAAGTTTCAAGATTTTGACAGAAAACCAGGTCTTGGAGCTCCAGAAACTCAAATAAGTAGTTTTTTAAAAATGTCATAGTAGGTGTGTGGGCCCGCCTCAAACTCACTGAACTTCGGGCGTATATCAAACATTTATCGACAAAATAAGCTTCGGAAAAAATCCAAAACCAGAAGCGGTAGTAAGACATATTTTTTGATAACATTTTTGTCAAAAATTCAATATTGTGAATTTATTGGCGGAATATGACAGTAGACGTTAGGGAAAATTCAGCGAATCTTTCCCGAACCTTCCTATTTAGGAGAATTTTAGACAGAATTAAAACTGTAAAGTAGAAAACATTTTGAAAATTTTGGAAATTTGCTTAATACTGTTACTCAACACCTGGCAACGCGACTTTTTTTTTAGTTTTGTAGGCTTATAGAGCTAGGGGTGGACTACATTGTGGTTCGTGTCCCAGTCCGCTAATTTCTCTATGACGCCTTCTATAAACTATTGAAAATCGAAAATTCATAACCCTTTATTTAACAAACTTCTTTTTAAAATAAATTTTCCACGAGTGACAGTAAAATAAGATTCCAAAATAAGTTTAGCACCTAAATATTAACTTTAAATTTTTAGGTGCAGCAATGTTTAGGGGGATTAGTTTGCGCCACCCATCCAGTTTCTGACTGCCGAATTTTTTCTTTGATCCGTGGTATCTTTGGTCCCAAACCTTTTATTTTCTAAAAATCAATAAATTGTGTTTTTTTCACAAGAACAATTAAAAAATTGGTGTTCAGCATGTACGGCATGCAGCTGACCGTTCCCATGGCTATAATGTTTCAGATATACCGTACGCTGTCCTAGTATTGTTAAAGTGTGCGATCTTATAGGCACTGTTGGTGCGTAAAACGTTAATACAGAAATACTATTAAAAATTTGATAAATAACAATTACTAATGTATGGGGGAGTTCCGATGCGGTGCTTTGCTCATTTCTTCTTGCAATGTCCCCTGAAACATGGAAGAAATGATGCCAAAAGAACAAGTCTAACTTTTAAATACATTTTTGGTATACCTCTAGATTTCAGGTTTTGCTGAAATCGGACCATCCGTTCAGGTAATATAAAGTAACGAACAACTGCACATTTTTTACAAGAAAATTTTAGGGTGCGTTAAATTCAAAAATGCACTTTTTCGTCAAGATTTTAAAATCAAAAATTATTATTCCTTACACATTTTATGGCAAAATAAATAAAATGGATATCAAATAAGACCTTTAACAGGATATGCCCATCAATTCAGAAAATGATCGATGCTAAAGACCCACAACCACAAAGGCTATTCAATAACATTCGTAATAATTCTTTTGCGGTGTCATTCTTCTATTCACATCTTAATCGCAATTTTATCAAAATCAATTACTCACACTCTTGGTTTCATTTTATGATGCAAGAGAGACGAGTGAAAACAACCCGTTCGGTTCAGTTACAAAAGCCGTTTAACCAGCTCTTTATCATTATTTAATTTAGTTGTAGAAAACCGGGGCTGCTTGTTACCTGACAAAAGAAATCCAATCAAAATAAAACTTACAAAATGGACACATACATACATACACTCAGGGCGGGTTTGTTATGATAAAGACCGGATTTGTATAGAACTCATCTCATATATTACTTGTCATCTTTTAACAATGCATATTGCATTTAATGCAAGAATAAATTGTGAAAATCCTCGAGCAGCCCGCTTCTATAGTACAAAATCCAATTAAAACTGAAAGTTTTTAAAATTTAACCGTCAATTAAGCTGCGGAAAAGTTCCAAGATTGAGTGGTTGTTTTGAACGAATTTTACATGTCGGTAAGGACCATTTGGTCATACTTTGCGATGGTTTTCAAGCAATCAGAAATGCGGGTATCAATACACAAACGCCCTTTGACTGCTGTTGTCAAAGGGAATATCTGCGGCAGGACATCAAACAAGTTCGCAATTTCCTAAAATTTGCCGGTTTTTTTTTTTGTACAAGAGAAGTTTTCTGCCACCCAGTTTTAAACGTAGTTTCAGAAAGTGGCGTATAATGTAGAGGATATTATTTTGTGAGCATTGCAAATTTTGACTTAAAAGCCTTTTTGATCAAAAACGTGGGGGTAGATCGGCATAAAATTTGGTATCGCAATAGTTCTGGGACTCATAACGTTGCTATAAAAACCTATTTCCGAAATCACAAAAAATCTGGATATAACACATTTTTAAAATTGAGAAATTTATAAAAATTTTGTTTCTCAAAAACTGACTACACGATTTTTTTTTTATTTTGGAAGCTGATAGGGGGGGGGCACAACTTTCTACCACTCTCTCGAGTTATGAGCAGATTGAAGCACAAGTATCTCCGAATTACGTCATTGCAATAAAGCACTTTCCAAAAGACTTTTCTATTCAGTAAATGTTCAGAAAATACTGCTCGTTTTATTTACGATGGTTATTTTAAGTTAGATCTCTAATAGTGTAACCTCGGAAGAAAACGGACACTACATTGAGGGTGACAACGATGAGTAGAAGCGAATGGAAAGACACACAATTAATGGGTAGGTTCCACATCAGGGGAGCTGGCATCTAAACATGCGGATCTTCATGTTGGTATACTTATTTTTAAAATCTGCAGTAATTTCCCTCAAGACGTGAGCAAACTCGATAATTTATAGAATCGTGCCCCATTTTGAAGTCTCCGCCGCAGCACAATGCAAAGTAAAAGTAAAACGTAGAAGTTTTGAAACAGTTTGGTTGTGGCTTAGAATTTTATTTAAACTCTGTCACAATTCTACACAAACACCAGTGACGGCTCGTGGGATGGCGTACTGGGGGGTCATTTTAAAATATTTTTCGATAAAATGTACTTACCCAGCCAAATTTTAGGTAGACTAATTTCAAGTCGATTCTTCGCTCCTTCGCGTTGGAAAAATGATCTATCACTAGTTCATTAAAATTGTCAGCGTTATTAATTAACGATTTTTCGATGCTTAACATAGCTAACGCACTTAACCTTTCTTGCCCTATCGTGTTACGCAAAAATGTTTTTATTCTTTTTAAAGTAGAGAAGCAACGCTCGCTTTTATACCGTTGTCATAGGCAAAGTACACAAAATTTTAATAAGTTTTACACTCTCGGTAAAAATCTGACAAAAATTATTGTTTATAAATAATTGTAGTATTGCAACAGCACCGGGATTTTCATAAAAATCCTCACGATCGTATAGCGCTTCTAGTTCGGTTTTTAATTTTAAATCGTTTATAACGGTGTAACTAGTCTTGACTAATTTAAAAACATTTTGTGGAAAACATTTTTTGTACTCCTCGAATTTATTTGCTTGAAATAACTGCTAAACAATTAAATGATTAGAAAATATAAATCTATGTTCAACCTCCGATACAATTATGTCGCAAATTTCTAATGCAATTGGAAGTTTTGAATTTTCATTTGTTTTATTTCTTTTTCTGCATGTCGATGGAGCAGCTGGCACGAAATTATTAAGAGTGTAATGCCTAACTTTTTCTATATTACTCCGCAACACTTTATGCAATCTATAATTTTATTTAAAATATACCTATTTTTATCAACATTTTTATTAAAATCTTTAATAAATTTTTGATAAGCACTGTCTAGTTGCAATCTGATATCCACATTACCAAGTGTGACAAAATTCATAGAATTTTTCATATGATTTGCTAATAAAAAATGTTTTTGTACTTTAATTTTTAAATGTTTTATGTCAATCACGCCGTTTTTACACCACATTGCGTCATCGCAGAATAACACCCATGGGAAATAGAAGAGGGCGTTTCTTATATCACATCCACAAATCCAATCCGATAAAGCATACATTGACTTATTGAAATACCTGTTAACGTCCTTATTTCTATACAATGTTATTTGTTTAATAATTAGAGTTGGTTGTGGGCGACCGTTTTCTTTTAACTTCAAACGATGAGCTTTAAGTTCCATTATTTTTTGCACAGACATTTTATAGCACTAAATTAAATTTTACTACACAATTATGATTTACTACACAAGAAAATGTCACAGACAAAACCGATCTACGAAAAAAAGCATGCGCTGTTAATCTACTCACTTAATCAGAAACTGGGGTCATCGACCATGAAGTCTCTAATGCGCACCAGCTTCTTTCCTTTTTTAGCTTGTGTAATTTGAATTTTACCGCAATGAGCTTTCTATTTCACTCTTATTCATTTAAAGGCCTTTTAAGCCGGCGGCTTTATTCGGTGGCGTATAGTTGAATTGTGGACAAACACCCATATGACCCTCGCATAGATTCGCTTACGCGCGCGCGATATTCAAACATTCAAACTTTTCGGATCCTGTGGGAGCTCTTTAACAAACGTTCTCGCATAGAAATCTCATAACTATAAAGTATTTTTTAAGTATTATAGCGTATAATACGTTATACTTAAACAAAAAGTTATTATTTATTTTTTCTTATTTCATTGGGAGGTCAATGACCATTTGACCCAATGGAGAAACCGCCACTGACAATTAGTTTCGTGTCCAGTCATTCGTTCAAAATAATTATGACCACAATCACTTTTCAAAAGATTTAATAAGCGTTTTACAACATTGAAAAACAATCTGTTTGTGAGTGGGTGTGTGGGTAAGGTGGGTTGGTGTAACGCCTCTAAAGGCAAACATACTAGACCAATTTTGACAAATTTTTAAATGAAAACATTTAAAAAAAAATGTAGTTCTAGTTAAAATTTTCAACAAAATGCGAAACCAGAAGTGGAAGTTAGACATGTTTTCATTATTTTATTAATGTGCATGCTAACGTGTTAAGAATAATGATTGCTTGATTGTGTCGTAGCTTCGGCCCAATAATCTCGGTTTGTGCGTATGCGAAACTGTGTTTCAAGGCAACAGTCTATTTATGTGGCGCCTAGTTTTTAATGTTAAAAGGTGAACGTTAGAATATGACTTTTTTTTAAAAGTTATGGGTAGGCACTGCCTACCCTGTCTAATAGGACGGACCGCTACTGCTATACATGAAATAACTTAAAACAGAAGAGTAATCTGAATGACGTTAAACACATCAAAATTTGTGTCTCTTTGTCCTCTACCGGAAGAAATGATCCTAATATTCCAAACCGGCCTTTAAGGTTAAAATTGCGTGTACTTGCCAAAACATGGCTATATGCAAGCTGCTGTGCGGTATCAAAATGTGTTATATGCTATAGAACCTGAAATAACTATGCTTTGGTTCTATTGCTCTAAAATAGTTGCCTAGCATTATGAAAAGATTTTTTTCGGGATATGTTTTTCCTGAATATTTTACGAAAGGTTTTCTGGCTTAAAATTTTTTTACGGGGCTGTTTTTCCGGTTTTTTTCTGATTTTTTTACAGGATTTTCTGTCCGGGAGTCACCTTCGATGCCAAGACCAACTTAAGGAAAGGGTGCTAGGCAATATATACGAAGTTACGTACATTATGAATTACGGTTTTACCCCATTTTACTCTCTTTGTCATTAACAGCGCGCCTGTTTGTTCAAATCTCCCGCGCTTCGCTCTCATAGGTCGAGAGGCAAGGCTTACGTCAAGTAGTAGGGGGCGACTCGTGTGGTCTCTTTCGTGCCTTTCTTTTCTGGAATCCTTAAGAGACTCTAAATTAAGATGATGCCATGAGTTATAAACTTTGAGTTTTAAATAGCCTCATAAAAAAATCGATTGGTAGTACATCTGGCGATCTTGGAGGCCATTCTCTTGTACAGCGACAACTAATCAAATTGTCCGTAAATACTTCTCTTTAAAATTAACGCACGTCACTGAAAATTACACTGGAGCACCATCGTTCTGAAACCATACAGTTTCAATACCTCGACTTCGCACAGCCCAGATAGGTCGGTAGCCGGTTTGATCACAGTGACCGGTACCTTAACAGCGTCGGCTGTGGAAAAGCACGAGCTCTTTGGGTCGGTACATTGATAATGAGCGTGAGCAGGCAAAACGCTCCCCATTCTTAGGGTCAATATTTCTAGTACCAACAGGCCAGGGAGCGAGAGATCCTATTTTAAACACCGTGCTGTCGCTCAGGTGTTGAGACTGCACTGCACTGCACTGCTCAGCGGGTGCTCTACCTACACGTTATTCGAACTGGTCCTCTGATTTTTTCTTATTTCATGTATAAACAATACAAGCACGTAATTAAAAAAAAATCTGTAAAAAATCCTCTTTGATCGTGATTAAGTAACAACATTAACAACATGGATAAAATGCCGTAAAACACCCTGTACAGCAAAGATATAGCGCTGCGTTTTGCATTTTACATTTTATACCAACAAGATCCAATAGATAGATTGTTTAATAATCTTCAAAGTCAGGCACTACAGTGTAACCTCTCTCAAAGTACAAAATTCAAAACACAACAAAAGAAAACCGCATCATAATCGAAAAAAGCCTATGAAAGGTTCTTACACGGGTCAAAATTCCACGCTTATCCCCTAGTTGTGTTGTGGATATCGAGAGGACATCAAAGACATCTGTGTAACGTGTAAAGTGGACCAGTTACAGCTACAAGAGACCGAAAATAAAAAAGACAGGGGGCTGGATGCACAGCTTTCAAATAACAAAGTAACCGCTCAGAACAGGTGCACTTTTGAAATTGGTTTTGATAAAAAAAAAAAGACCCTGTTCGATGATGATCGGCTTTAAACTCGCTAACCTTGCTTAGAACGTTCTGCAGCGGTTTAGATTTTAATGAAGCTGCCATCAGCAAAAGTGAAAGATGTAAGAGATACCTTTGGGAATATCAAAACGGTTACGTTGCCAAATTCCTAAAGCATAGCTCATGCTTTCCTATTTTAAAATTTAACGATCAGAAAATTAAAATTACACGCTTATAAAATTTAAAAAAGGTCTACTTTCACTTACGCAACTAACAACCAGTAAATATGTGAGAAAATTTCAGGTTGGTCTGATTAAAGTTGGTTTCACGACGGTTAAATTCCAGGAAATTACAATCACGTATTCCTATAATGAGTATCGATCTAAGTTAATAATAATTCATGCCAGGCAGCCCGGACTGAGCTTATTAAAAGCCAGTCTGTGCTACCTGAGGTCTGTTTTAAACCAGGTATTGCTACCTTTCTAATTACACCTGTAGCTGCTCATCAGATCTTCAAGATAAAGAATTCCACGATAGGAAAGGTAAAAAAATCCGGAAATCAGATACGGTATGATTTTAAACAGTTCTCCAAAACATTACATTTTACTTAAAATTACACTGTAACGTGTAGCATTTTTAAAATATTTATTAAATTAAAATACACAGGGTGAGTCAAAATAAAGTAAAATCTTCAAACCAGTAATAGCTTAGAACTAGCATACAGTGGTACCATTCATTTTTTTTAAATCGATTAATTTTTTTTAATTCAAAAATTTTTGTTTGAGAACTGCTGAGATTGATATAAAAGTTTGAGAACTGCTGAGATTGATTCAAAATGCATTTAAAATGAACTTTTTAACTTTTTAGGTTGTGTCACTATCCTGTAGTAATCAAACAATTTTGGGCAAATTTACAATAATTATGTTTTCGTTTCTTAAGCGCCTCTTTTGTCTTTTCATCTAATAAATGTTTTTTTTTTCTGGTTTGTATATGCTGTAATCTACTATGGGTTTCAATCTTTGTACCTATTTATGATTTTTAGATTTTATACAGTAAACAACGTTTATGCATAAACACTTACATATTTGCGTTCTGTGCAGCCTTTTTGCTATAGAGTACTTTGTCTAATCTTTAACATACTTTGGAAATTGTTAGTGTCTTATCAATTATCATAGCATCAAAAATATTTTAGTATAAGCTTAATATTACCATAATCACCATGGAGTAAAATAGCGTGCGAGTACAACTAATCTAAATCTAGCGACAGAGCAAATTCCCTAGAAACAAAAAAATTCCCCTAGATTGGTACCAACCTAAATCTAGCGACAAAAAAATTCCATAATAACATAAGTTCCCCTAAATTTGTCTAGTGACAAACACAATTTCCCTAGTAACAAAAAATCCCCCGATAAATAATTCGCAGTTCGCTAGCCCAGGGGCTTTATCGGATAATGATGAATATTATGCAAACGAAGACTTATTAGGCTGATAAATATAACATTTTATTCATTATGAATACTGCATTAGTTACTAAGATCATTATTTTCATTATTTTACAAACGAAATGTAAATAAAATGTGTCGTTTTTCTTTAAGAATTATGAAACCGTGGGTGAGCACGACTCCATGATTCCCATCCCACCCCCTTACCCGGGCTCAGCACATTAAGTGCTATACACCGGTCTAACATGCCCCACCCCTAAAAGACATGCAACCCAACATACACCACCACACACAACATCAATGGACACGCCGGGTTTAACTTATTCAGAAAAATTTCCGACGGGCAGAGGACTCGAACCTACTGCTATTGAGAACCTGGGACTTTAACCACTAGACCACCAGCTGGCCCAAGTGTCGTTTATAGCTGTATTGTGGTACTATAAATATAATATTATGTATTTGTTGCGTGTTCTTTTAGGTTTTATTACTAAAATTATGATGTCCCATTGAGGTAATTTACAATAATAGAGGTTGGGTTTGTTTAGAGGCAATTTTACTTATAGATTTTACAACAATCTTTTAATACTAGTTTCTAAAGGATCTTGACATTAAATTCTAAAGAGTTTTTGTCACCAGACTTATTTTGGTAATATTATACGTTTTTTTTGTTGGTAGCGGGAGGTTTTGTCCATAGAATTAGGTTTGCGACATTCCACGAGGATTTTTTTGTTACTAGAAAAATTGTTTTTGTCACTAGATATCCTTTAGTGCCGTTTTAGTGACATTTTTTGTTACTAGGCAAGATTTCTTTTACTAGATTTTAATTGGTACCAATCTAGGGAAATTTTTTGTCATTAGATTTACCTTGGTACTAATCTAGGGGAATTATTTGTTAGGAAACAGTTTGTCCTCAGATTTAGGTTGGTAGTAATCGCGAAGAATGTTTTGTTACTAGGAAACTTTTGCCACTGGATTTAGGTTGGTAGTCCTGGTGGTACTCCCATAGGGTAACACAATGCAGTGTTGCCAAATATCGGAAAGAATTCAAACGTTCGCATGTCAAATTAATTCGGAATACAGAATATATCAAATACATATTTAAAATTTATATTTTCTGGTTGGTGGAAGTAGAGACGTGCACCGAAACGTATTCGAAAACCAGAAAACGTAATCGAAACGAAAACCAAAATTAACAACTTTCGTAACCATAACCCAAAACATCGTAATCTATATGTTAAAGGCCGATCTTCGGCTTTACTTAACTTTCTGCTCGGTTGCATGCGTGCGCGACCAACCTTTCCTTTATTAATCCCCTTCCACCTGCGCTCAGTCTTGCCTCCGCTGTTGTGGAGAGATGCACAGCGGCGCTTTTGCGCCGCAAGGCGACCGGGAACGCGTTGCCGTGTTTGACACGGCTTACTTTTAATATATTTGTTAACAATTTTATTAGGAGCAAAACGTAGGGCATTGTCCACGGATTCAGATAGTTTTAATTATTTTCGGAATTTACAATATTTTTGTTCCGGTAAATGTCGAACTCAAGCTTATTTATTGTAGCAAACAGCAATGAGTAGTTCACGTGGTTAGTCCTTTTCGTTGGACAACGGTTTTGCAACAAAAACAATTTATGTTGCCTAGCAACGCAAATGCGAACTTCATTGTCATTAGAGAGAAAACCAAAATGTTCTTTACTGTAAACATGTCTTAAATGAATGTGTCAGAATCAGCGACAGTAATTTGTGCAAATTTAAGTAATGCGAAACGAGAAGAAAAAACGAAACTTCGTACGTACATTATGTACATATGAAAATAATCTAGATAACTAGTAAATTAAAGGTATCTGCTTTTTTTTAAATAGTTAGTAAACCTTATCGCATAAAGTGTTGCAAATGCCATTATACAAAGAAGTTTAATCTATGCTTGATAGAATACCCACTATTAGTTATTATGCATATGAGCAGCCTAGAAAACCCCCGAAGAACCTGATAGTAATAAGAAAACTGTGTGCCTTGGAAAATTCGGAAAAACGTACACAAATATTAACGGTGAGTCCGGTAGCGCTGTGAGGTTAGTAAATAACTGAAATATAATAAAGCTGAATTATTTCATTACTGAATCGGTTTTTATACTTTCTTTTTATTGTGTAAATAGTGGAATGCTACTATATATGCTCTCTAGGATATTTGCAATGAAATAGCTGTGACTGGAGCGCAGTGGAAGGCACGAGCTATCAGCACAATCATGCGTGCAGAGTGGAATAACGTTTTTAAATTTCACATCAGTTATTTTCATTATACTAAATTTAAAAATTACGTCTTAAATAGTTCTGACGATATAAAAAAATTAATTATTTTCCCCGCATTCACACATGTGGGTTTTTTATTAATTAAAAACGTAAAAAATGCAATAACTGGTCAAGGTAATTTATTCGATAGGCTCAATGGTTATTCTGTAATAAAATTAAAACAAATTAAATAAACTGCTTAAAATACAAGAGCGTATTTCAACATTGTTGAGTGCATACAAATCCGAACCCTAGTCATGACGGGTGACCACGCTGTTCTTAATTTTAAATGTGTAGCAACAGTTTAACCGGCCCCCAGCTTCAATTGAGAATAATTTAATAAAGCAACTAAGCTCAACATTCAAATATGTTTTATAATCAAGTTCGTTAATAAGCTCATAAATCATAATTAAAAGCTCTACCAGATACATCGCTAACTATGTATGATAAGGGCCCTTGCAGTGCAACTGTTACATTGCATCAAGTATTCAATTATTGTAAACCTATTTAGAACCGCGGTGGTTGATCAGAATGTTCCGCATTGAAAGCTTCTAAACTGTTATTGGTTTCATAAACATTTCAGTTGGCAAAGCAATTATAAAATATTTAAAGAATCTTTCATTAAATTCTTCCAAACTACCACTAAATTAATTTAGTTGAGTTTATAATGCAATTTTGTTTAATAAAAAAAACGTAAACACTTGACTACCGAGCTAGGTGTTTGTTTTGTATGCAATTTCCGCGAGCTTAATTAAGAATTCTAATATAAACCTTGATTATCAAGTGCTTGCAGTAATTGCTGAAAGCTTTAAATGGTTAATCTTCAATTCTCTAATGGACTTGCTAATTCTGTCAGGTCTTACGTGTTATGTGGCCATCAGACGGTATTTCTATTGCTGAAATTAAATTTAAAAAATTTAAACATAATTAATGTACTACATAAAAAAATTTATTAGTTATTAAAATAAAAATATTATTGGTGATTAACATAAAAATATTTTTAATATTATAATTTAAGTAATCAAAATTTTATATGAATTATGATAGAGAAATGCCGTCTTTAAAGCGTTGAAGCTGAGGACAGGAAAACAGCCTTTAGTTTTATTATTAATAAAATTAATTGAGATATCCACAAACGGCTTATTAAAGTAGCCGTTAAAATTATCATAAATATTTTCAACGCCACTGGAACTTGTACGTTTTGGAGTGGCAACGAACCTAAAACAAGAATTAATAACTATTACCCAATTACAACGTAAATTATTCAAAGCTTAATCGAAATTAGAAACGTTTACCAAACTTAAGAGGTGTAATTTTGACTTCCGATACTTTAAATTGATTCCAGATCATAAATTGTTTTTAGTTATAAAAAGCTTTTTGATATTAACAAAAAAAAATGAAACTATTTAATATGTTTTCCAGTATCAAGTAGGTGTACAAACATATGTTATTTTTTGACATAAGAATTGCCACCATTTTACTGAAAATATAAGCAACTAATGACTGGAAAACGCGCATGCCGAGTGGGAATTCACGTGTCCGTGAATACTTTAAAATAAATTTAATAAACTCAACCTTCTACCACCATCCCTTAGCCATTCTGGGTTCGGATTTACAAAGTAAAATACAAAATATTTTACGCCCTCTAGCGTGTTGCCGCAGCTTTCAAGTAAAATACCAAATACGTGAAGCTATTTCGGTTGATGAAAACTAAGTTCCTCTAATACTTTTATAATGACTAGTAAAAGAGCGATTTTATTTGATATGTACAGAACCGTTACTTATGTATTATGTATTGTAAGCAATGTGTCGCTTTTTGAAGTAAAACTTCTTTGCCGGCGGGTGCAACATGCGATCGTGGGACCACGCACTAATTGCTGTAACGTAATCTAACGAATACACAGTAGCGGTCATGTTCCCTGAATACCAACTGTTCAAGCTTCTAGCAGTCATTTGTCAGTACGCTATGATGATCGCGAGGTGGATTGTACGCGTGTACGTAAGCCGAAGAAAGCAATAAAGGATACTTTGTCGGTAGCACTCTCAAAGCTCTAGGTTGGTAATTAAAAAACCTACTGACTTGGTTTTTTTTAAACATGTAATCATTGCTTTTTTTGGTATATAATTTATAAAGTATAAATAAATACATGTATGTTAAAAAAAATTGTTGTGCAATTTTTACGAACTTCACACCAATTCTGTTAATTTTACATACAAATATTTTTTTTAAAAGATAAATATTATTTTTTGTTACATACAAAACTGCGTTACAATCTAAAGAACATTTCGCTTCATACAATATACAGTGACTTTTTATTTTTTGTATACTTTTATAAAAAAACATGTCAATGCATTGTTTTACTGCAATCTAGAGGCAGCCAACTGTACAGAAAATAATAGAGAGAAAGGTTGTTCCTCATAGTGTGAGGTTATGTTCAATGAGTATGTTTATGAATAAACGCAAAATTATTTGAATATCAAATTTTTTTTAATAAAACTATTATTTTAAAAACATAAAATATCGACAATACACAAATTTTATGGTAAACTCAAAAAAAATCTAATTGCTATTAATTTGACATTAAACAATTTGATTACTGTTTCCACAGCAGACTATTCTTTTCAAAAATTGAAGCTTTGAAATTTAGTGTATAGTTGGTTGCCTACAGATTGCAGTAAAACAATGCATTGACATGTTTAATAAAAAAGTATACATAGCTGGTATGTATACAAAAAAGAAAAACTCACTGTATAGTCGCGCTTGAAAACTAACCTCGTTAGAGCGTTTACAGTTGGGCGCATAATGTTGCATAAACCAAAAGAGTATTGCAGCCAAATTCCAATTTATTTTTCTCATGTCACTTAAAATTCGTAGAGTTTTTCGCGGTTTAATTATGCAGTTTCAATCACCTGAAAAACGCCTTTTTGTATTTACTAAACATTTAAGATGTAAAATTTTGACACCAAAAAGCATTTATCAACGGCAAAAACACGTTTTTACACTAATAAATATTATTTGACGTCGATAACTGGTGTTTTGACGTCAAAAAAATAGTAGACGTTTAAAAGTTCTTTTTGACGTCAAAACTTGATTTTGTGACGTCAAAAATTGATTTTCGGAATATCATATATTAAAGCGAATAGAAAAAAAAACTATTTAATTATTAACACATAAAACGGATTATTGACGATGAATGAAATAATTTATTCATTAAATATTGATTTTTGGAATTGTAGAAATAAATTTTTGACGTCTAAAAGACTTTTTTTGACGTCGTAAAAACAATAATTAATATTATTTGGCGTCAATAACTGATGTTTTGACGTCAACAAAATAGTAGACGTTTAACAGTTCTTTTTTGACGTCAAAAGTTGACTTTGTGACGTCAAATATTGATTTTCGGAATATCATATATTAAAGCAAATAGAAAAAAACTATTTAGTTATTAACACATAAAACGGATTATTGACGATGAAGAATAAATTTATTCATTAAATACTGATATTTGGAATTGTAGAAATAAATTTTTGGCGTCAAAAATACTTTTTTTGACGTCGTAAAAACATTAATTAACGCCCAAAAATGTCTTCTTTGCGTTAATATATAATGTTTTCTGACATCAAGAAATAATTTTTAGAAGTATAAAAACAGATTATTGACGCCAAAAAGCCTTTTTCTGACTTCACAAAAACACGTATTGACGCCCAAAGATATTTTCTTGGGGCTAATAAATATTATTAGACGTGACCTTATTACGTAGCAAATATCATTTTTAGGCATTAAACATTTCTTTTTTGATGTCAAAATTTCATTTTGCGACGTCAAAAATTGATTGACAGAAAATTATTTATTAATTTGGGAATTAAAATAAACTATTTTACTATTGACAAATAAGACGAATTTTTGACGTCAAAAAATAATTCATTGCCGTCAAAAATTGATTTTTGGAAATGTGAAGATGTTTATTTGTTTTGGCGCACGTGAATATTAATTATACCGTCAAAATTGTCTTAACAATTGCAGTTTGGTATTATTTTCATTAACTATACAAAAGGCCGAATATTTGGCTGACCCAAACAAATGGACCAATTATTCGGCCTGCCGCATATTTGACGCATCCCTATTTCCTTTTTTCTGCATTTTTCTTGAATTAAAATGTTTCTTATACGTTCCATCTCAAAAACTATTTTATGTTGTGATTTTATTATTATTATTACGGATCACCAATTCGTGCTAGTGCACATGCCAGATTATGATTCATTATTAGTGTGCTTTGACAAACGGGTGAAAATGTACGAGCGCCCTCTTTCTATTGGTCGATATTGTAGTACGGTTCTTGTCCGGACTACCACCATAAGTATCCCGCTAGGTGGCAGCAATTTACAACGACAAAAAATTATTTATTTACGTCAACAATTCATTGATTTGGTTCAAAAAAATTATTTATTGACGTCGGAAAATAATTTATTAATATTTTACAAATATGATATTTTCGTTTTTTTATTATTTAATTTTAAATTGCATGAACGGTTTTCAGATGTCAAAAATGATTTTTTGACGTTGAAAATACATTTTTGACTTAATAAATTTAAGACATCAAAACTTTGTGCACATATTTAGTACATAGACAAAAACTTATATATAGAGTGGTTAGGAAAACCCCGGCCACTTTTCTTGCGGCGGTCAAGAGATGGCGCTTTAGTAAAGAAAAATTAAATTAAAATACTGGCAACAACGCAGAATCCAAGACGTTTTAGTTGTTTTGATTTAATATGGGGCGTATTTAATAACTAAAACGTCTTGGATTCTGCGTTGTTGCCAGTATTTTTAATTTAATTTTTCTTTACTAAAGCGCCATCTCTTGACCGCCGCAAGAAAAGTGGCCGCGGTTTTCGTAGCCACTCTGTATAATTGAATTTGTGAAGTCAGAAATTATTTGGCAACTTGAGGAAAATGTACCTCTGTTTTCATAATTCAGGATAAAAAATAAACCGTGACCTTCGGAACATGTTTAGAACCTCAGATTAAATAAAATCAGAAGATGGTTGTGTTCGAAACTTATAGGCTTAAGTAGGTGAATCTTTATTGGAGGGCGTTCTGACAAAGCGTTTATGAAAATCGGATCATAAATAACCATTTGGCAAAGAAGTAAAATTTACGAAAAGTGCCAAAAACGGACCTTTGGACACCTGTGTTCAGCCAGAGCGTGTCATTATTATAATGGTGGTTTGGCAAATAAACAATGAATTTTCTAAAACATAAAATTGTTATTAAATCCAAAAGTTTTCCTAATTTTACTAATATTATGTTATTACAATTACACAAATTTAAACCAAAATTTTGAATTGTTTTCTACATAGCCATAATTCACAAAGGTTAAAATTACGTAACAACGCGACCAAACGTTTCTCCTTTAACTTCATTTCAAAAGCCGCAGCTTACAATCTTTTATATTAAATTAATCCCATTATAAAACCTAATTTCTAACGTTTTTTACAGTAGACTCGAACAACGCAACCGTACATTAGTTGATATTAATTTTTCTTTTGGTAGATAACTTTTGTATTCTAAAAGTAGCCTATACGGCACGAATAACATATTATTTCACGTGATTGCTTCTTCGTTCGGTAATCAGATCACATTCCTAAATCCTAATTAGGATCTGCCAATCGCAGGACCACCCACAACAGTTCCACATGTAGTATCGTCCATTGCTTCGTCCCGTTTTCGATTCGCCCTACGTCAATCATCGTTTCTCTTTCTAATCAATCGGAAGTTTGAATAAATTGCCGTTCGCAGAAAAAATAG
This sequence comes from Ctenicera cuprea, assembly GCA_958336395.1. Lineage (NCBI taxonomy): Eukaryota > Metazoa > Arthropoda > Insecta > Coleoptera > Elateridae > Ctenicera > Ctenicera cuprea. The sequence continues at coordinate 10,553,072 of OY284495.1, read as the reverse complement.
GTTGGGTTAAACCTCATCCAGGGAATTGTCTGTATTTAGTTGTGTGTATGACATGATTACAATACAGTTCTTTTTTTATTTTTAACAATATGAAAGACATTTCGAATTTTTCCAAAAGAAACGTATTAGCAATCAATCACTAAAATAAATAATAAAAAAAAACTGTAGTACGCCACTGCAAATTACAGATAAAGCTAATGATGTTAATTTAATAAATATTTTTAATTGGCTGACCCAATCATTCGCCATAAAAAAAATCTGGCTACGGCACTGTAAGAAATCAATAAATTAGTACACCATTGCACATTAGCGGTAAAGCTAAAAATTCGTCGAAATACAACACAGCTGACGTGAAATTTAATTGACTTTTTTATTAATCATAAATAAAATCCTGAAATTACTGAGAAAAAACAATAAAATATACCGCCACTGCAATTCGAGATAAAGTTAGAACCTCCTTCAAATACATTCATGATAAACCGGTTGATTTAATGTGAAACTTATAAATATTTTTGACCGACTTTCTCATGCATCATTAAAAAGAGTCCTGGATACGCCACTCTAGATTAGTGGGAATAATTTCAATAAACCGTCAATGTGGGTATTACGAGTATACAGGCTGTCACTCAATACGCCGTCGTTTTTAATCATGTTGCTCAAAACAGTTTCTAAATTTTGTTTACGTAAAGGCATATCTGAACATTTTCCATACCCTTTATGATACATAACCTCAATATAAACCGTCATTTGCTTAAACGTACACTAGTTATTAACTCCTTGGTAATTACTGAACAATAAAACGCTACAACGTAATAACAAAATTTATTTCATTACGTGAAATATTGGAAATACCCTCCGCCTTTTTAAAAACAACTTCAAAATTCTGCATTATTTAGGACCATATACACATTTTCTAGCATATGTAGAGCGTTGCAAATTTCTTCACAGTTTCGTGTTATGCGCTGCCTAAGTTCACGTAAATTATTAATTGGTGTTGAGTTTTTAAAGTAAGGCTGTAAAAAGAAATCGCATGGGTTAAATCACAAGACTTAGCTGGCCAGCCGATTTCTAACGGTGCAGTTCCTACTAAAATGCTTGCGAAATTTCCTTCCGATATGTGACTGCGTTGATGTTACCTAAAAATGCAAATTTTTGGTTTGGAAGTTTGTTTTTATAGAATATTTTATTATCGTCAAAAAAACAGGTCCGATTATTCTCCTTCCACTAAGGGCTACCCGAACCCCACCCTTTTCAGTGTGAAAAATCGTATCAACAAACTGATGAGGACATACGTATATTGACTGACGTTCAAAACCACGCCTCATTCGTAAAAGAAAAAACTGTCGGGCAACCGCCACGGGACCTTTCTCGCATTTATTGAAATTTTTAAAAATTAAAAATATTCGAAAATTCTAAATTTTTTTTAAAATATAGAAAACTTTGTAAATTTTTAATAATATGAACATTTTTGAACATAAAGTACATTTTTTAAATTTCTAAATGTTTGAAACTTCTGTAAATGTTAAAAATTTTTGAAAATTTAATAAAATAATTTTGCGACTTGTAAAAAAAAATTGTTGTCGAGAAAAAACATTTTAGAAAAATAGTTTTTTAAGTACTAAATATTATTTTAACTAAATCTGAAAAATATATTTTGTGACATGAAAGTTTCTATTCCACACGAGTTGGCGATTTTTTTTATTTCTTCTAAACAAAATATATTTTTTTAATACAAAAAAAATACTATTTATGTGGACAAAAATAAAACATTTATTGAAACAAAAATATACAATTTCAAATCCATCTTCTTAGAATTATATTCTAAATTACTCAAAACAGTTTGCAAAAAAATTTGTTACGTATTGTAAATAACAATAGTAAAACGTAATAAAGACGTTAAATTTTTATTTCATTTGGAAATAACTAAAATGTGTATTCGATCACTTTTTATTCACTAGAAAAATAGTAAGAACAAAAATAACAACTAATTTAAAAAAGGGAATTTCATAGGAATTGAACCCGGGAACCTCGCATTAGTCAGTTTATGCTCTACAACAAGACCACTCTCACCAAGCACGTAATTTGCTCTTATTTTATCGATATTATAGATAAATACATAAGATGATCATAAGATTCTGTAGGCAGCACTACAACACGGTACCAATTCTATGGCCCATGCTACATGAAACGCCCTGTATAAAAAAGAATGAACAAATCAACGTTGTTTGTGACTATTTCTCTGGCTATTTTTAATTTTTTGCTAGTTGATACAAAGAAACAGCTGTGCATTTAACTGCACGTGCATGAAATTAACAGTTATGTAAATAAGAACTTATTATTCCATAAAATTGTGTTACGTTATACGATAGATTATTAATTTCATTATACATAATAATGGGTTTGAAATGTTAAACTGATTCAAAATAGAAATTAACAGGGCCGTCTTCAGGTTTAAACCAACTGAGCTGGATAAGTTCCGCGAATTCCACTTCTTTCGTCCAAATTTTGTTTAAATCTTCTTTAATTTTAATGACAGCGAGAAAAATTTTGCAGAAATTTTAGACAGCACAACTTTAATCCAAGCTTTGGTCCTAATCCTGCCATTGAACAGTACCGTACGACAATTTTTATTTGAAAAAAAACTTCATTGTAATCTGATTAAGTGCTTTGGTCTAAGCTTAACAAATTGAGCAATACTTTAGATATTTGCACGTGTACTAGTTTCTCCAGATAATCAATCCATTACTCAACTTATATGCACTAACAGTGTTGCCAGATATGTTTTTCTCTGCTACAACAGGATAAATGTAGCTGGCAACACTGTTAGTGTATATAAATGCGGCCTTTCGTCATAACACATAAGCTTAATGCAACGTGTGCCGGCAACTGACGGCAGTAGAGTAGACAAGTGTTTCGAGCAATGTTGCAAAATGTAACTCGCCTTAAGAATTTTAATATCTAGCAACACTGTTAGTGCATATAAATGTGGCCACTAAGTTGGGTGATGTGTTGGTTGTCTGGAAGAATTGGTAAAATTTTAGATATTTACACCCGTACCAATTTCTCCAGATAACCAATCCATTACTCAACTTAGTGGCTACATTTATATGCACTAACAGTGTTGCCAGATATGTTTTTCTCTGCTACAACAGGATAAATGTAACTGGCAACACTGTTGGTGCATATAAATCCGGCCTTTCATCATAACACATAAGCATAATGCAACGTGTGCCGTAGAGTAGACGAGCGTTTCGAGCAATGTTGCAAAATGTAACTCGCCTTAAGAATTTTATTATTTGGCAACACTGTCAGTGCATATAAATGTCGCCACTAAGTTGGGTAATGGATTGGTTATCTGTAATAATTTGGCAAAATTTTAGATATTTGCACGCGTACCAATTTCTCCAGATAACCAATCCATTACTCGACTTAGTGGCTACATTTATATGCACTAACAGTGTTGCCAGATATTTTTTTCTCTGCTACAACAGGATAAATGTAGCTGGCAACACTGTTAGTGCATACAAATCCGGCCTTTTGTCATAACACATAAGCATAATGCAACGTGTGCCGGCAACTGACGACAGTAGAGTAGACGAGTGTTTCGAGCAATGTTGCAAAATGTAACTCGCCCTAAGAATTTTAATATCTGGCAACACTGTTAGTGCATATAAATGTGGCCACTAAGTTGGGTGATGTATTGGTTATCTGGAAAAATTGATAAAATTTTAGATAATTGCACTTGTACCAATTGCTCCAGATAACCAATCCATTACTCGACTAAGTGGCTACATTTATATGCTCTAACAGTGTTGCCAGATATGTTTTTCTCTGCTACAACAGGATAATTGTAACTGGCAACACTGTTAGTGCATATAAATCCGGCCTTTCGTCATAACACATAAGCTTAATGCAATGTGTGCCGGCAACTGACGACAGTAGAGTAGACGAGTGTTTCGAGCAATGTTGCAAAATGTAGCTCGCCTTAAGAATTTTAATATCTAGCAACACTGTTAGTGGCTACATTTATATGCACTAACAGTGTAGCCAGATGTTTTTCTCTGCTGCAACAGGATAAATGTAACTGGCAACGCTGTTAATGCATATAAATCCGGTCTTTCGTCATAACACATAAGCTTAATGTAACGTGTGCTGGCAATTGACGACAGTAAAGAGCAGACGAGTGTTTCGAGCAATGTTGCCAAATGTAACTCGTCTTAGGAATTTCACGCGGCAGTTTGTGTATTGAAAAGTTAACAAAAATTCGAAATGAAACCCAATGAAATTTCCTCTAGAAAAACCAGATTTATTCACACTTTGGTAAAGTTGATTTGAAATCCTGATCGGAATGCTTTATCAACAATGGATCACCCTTCTTAATTACATTCACTTAAAAAATTTCAAACTTCTTCTATTTTAAGGTGGCCATTCGTCCCGGATTTTCCAGGTCACTTCCGGACTTTAGGACTTTGTCCCGCAAAACGTCCCGGATTTTGAAAACTTTGCCTTTTTTTTAATTTTTTGAAATTGCCACGTAAAATTTTTAAGGCGAGTTACAATTGGCAACGCTGCTCGAAACACTCGTATATTCTCTACTGTCGTCAGTTGCCGGCACACAGTGAAAGTTACGTTATGCTTATGTGTTATGGCTTGCTGACATCGAGGATTTGAGGGTGATATAAACTTGTTAACGTAAGAAGCACCAAAAGCGGTAAGTAACATACATACTTTAAACAAGGGCGTCTCTAATAATTACTTAGAAAGTTAGATCAAGATCACAGATCAGAAAAAGGGAAATTTTCGATATCAAAAATAAATGTCCTAGCATTTGTAGAAAATAATAAAGCTATTAGACTATTATTATCTATTTGAGAGGCGAATGCGTGATCAGAATCGATTCCAAATATACACAGTGCACCGATTTAATTAGAAAATAACAGTGATCAGTGAACCGTTTAATTAGAAAACAATTGTAGCCTGCCAATGAAATAAAATTAAATTGTTACAATATTGATATTTTCGATTCAATACTCGATGGACACAATAAACCATTAATTAATTGTTTGCTCCGTTTATGGCCCTAATGTGATATTAATCTAAAAATGGATCAAAATTTGACCCACTAAACAAAATATACATTTGAGAAGCAAGAGGAATATTACTAAAAATGTATTTAAACATGTTTTTATGTAAATTTTGGAAGAGTTTTAACACTTTCCTAAGAATTTCGAAATTTTGCCTGCTCTGAATTAATTTTCCTAATAGTATAGTGCTCGCGGCTGAAAAAGTCGCTTAAAAAGTGAGCTTGCGGGCACTCGAGCGTGCAAAAATGTTCCTTATACCTTAAGGATTCAAAATCTGCAAGTCGCCAAAAAACCGTCTTGTGCAAAAAGGCGTTACGCAAAATTTTCGAGCTAGAGGTACAGCGAGAAATTTCAATGTTACAATTACCCGTGATAAAAATTTCAATTAGTTTTCTGTGGCTTTATTTTTATAAAATATTACATTTGTGAAAATACACGGCCCCTTACGGAGATAAAGTTTTTAAAATGGGATTTTCTCGTTATGAGTCACGAGTTCTCGCTGCTTTCCACTCGCAGCGCTCATCCCGCGCCCACATTTTATACTCAAATTTTTAAAAGTATTGGTGTTAGCAATACTACTTCTTCATCCAACGAATGTAATTATATTTCAAAGAACATGGAATAAGGTTATTTGTAACAGTAGGGTCAGAAAATTTTTTCCTGGCATTCCAACTTAATCTCAAACCTTTAGAATAAAACACCGACTTCAACTTAACTTGGGCCGTTCGCTTTGCACTCTACTATAATTACTAATTCTGTTAGAAACGGTTTTATGAATATTTTACAAATTATGTCGGTATTTAAAGATTTCCCGAAGTTTAATAAAATTCACACAATAATATCTGTTCAATTCGATAGTTAGTAAAATGATGTTCGAGTTTGAATGTCCCGCCGCAGCACTCTTATAGCTAAAAGAGCGTAAAATGCAGACGTTCTCAGTTTCTTTGTTCCTTACAAAATTATTAAGATAACTTAAGATTGCCAATGGTTATTATTTCCAACTCAGCAGGCGCCATTCTACAAATCATCGAATTTATTACAAACATAACCTGAAACCTGAAATATTTAGTAATAATCTACTGAAAGCAGAAACACTACAATTTCTCAAATCTATGTAAAATAATGGGCCAGTATCTGCAAAAAAAATTTACTATTAATGTAGTTGGTGTAATATACAAACCTGTTAAATGGTTTTTTTATCAAGGAGCGCTGAACCCCCTGCTTCAGAAGACAGGTGGGTCTGACGCTTTCTGGCCGCCCCGCTTCCTACGCCACTAGAAAAAGCAAAAAAATGGAAAAACTCACAGAAGCGCTTGATTTCAACATTTCGCGATTGTTTATTCACACCGTCGCGTTAACAGTATGTTATATTAAAACAAAATCACAAAATCTAGATCTGCTAACTCGTTTTTAGCCAATAAGGCGTTAAACTCAAAATTTTCAAAAAAACTATAGTCACCGCCGTTTTGAAGCAAACAACACATTCGCACTGCGATCGTCCTAGAACCGCTATTTCGTATTTCTTTATATTTTAAAAAGTAGGAGAATCGCAGATTTATATATAGACGCCATTTTGTAGAAGGTCAAAGTCATTGTTACGGCACTTTACAAATTTAAGCACCGTTTTACATTTCAATGTTGATATAAGTTAATTTTTACACAATCATAGCATAATTTGTGTTAAATATGTTACATTACTACTTACAACACAAAATTTCCTCTTTAAACAAAGAGCGTTTAAACAAATAGATAAAAGTTGCAAACCGAGAAGATTTTAAAACCGCACGATAAGGTTATTTTTGCAGTAATCATTTTGACGCCCAGCAATTATTATTTACAACATGCAGGAACCAGTGTTCCGCAGCGTCGCAGAAATAACTCAGTTCTATCCCTGTTCTTAAATACCTCACAAGAATTATAGAGAAAGCAAGGCAAGAACTTCCGTCTACCTTGAAGAAACTAACCCCAATTGAGTCTTTTGATATAAATCCTATAGTAGTTCCATCGCCCACCTAAGCTCGTCTACGCAAAAAAAGTTAAAATATTGCATCAAAAAGTTAGAAAAAGGGTAAAATATTTCAACAGTAAAAGGTCTGACGAATATTTTACTAAAAACTAGGCTATACGATGGTGCTGCTAGTGCAATTAGTAGTTAATAACAAATTAATGTAATCACGCTACACTTCATTTTAATTTGACATTTTGACCTCCTACAAAATGGCCGCCTGTCTTCACTTATGTCTTATGTGATTGTTCAGAAGCTGGAGTTGCGTATTTAGTAAAGTTAGATAAAAATCTATGAGGAGAATATGTTTTTTACAGTTGTACATTAGGTTATAAGCTGTGAAATGTTAAGTTTTTCCAAAAATAGATATAGTTTAAGGCTCATTTTGTTTAGACATGCCCGTATAAAAATAGTGCAATGAAAAATCGTGAAAACTTTTAAAATGCCCATTATTGGAATCTTCTGTTGCTCGAGTTTATAAAACAATTGACATAACGAACAACGTAGTGCCACCTACACGAAACTCGAGCACTTGCAATACAGGTTTCTTACTCCTCATAATGTTTCATGTTCTAATTTTCATAGTTGTAATTCTTATCTAACCAAGATACAATAAAAAACGATTTTAGAATGTTTAATTATCTAATGCTTACTTTTTAATATTATTTGTATTATCACTTTTCATAGTTAAATAATGACGAGCTGCATTCTTACAACAATAAATTAAACCTAGTCTCATAAACAATTGAACCTAAAATTTATTAAGTGTTTATGTTACCAAATGCATTATCCAATTTCTAATTTTGCAATTATAGGTACATACCTAAATTAATTTTCAAAAGTACACATATTAATATGATGCAGTGGCGGTTCGTAAAGGAGGCAAAGACGCAAAGCAACTAATATTACGTATAACATACTATACATTTTCTAAAACTTATACCTTTGAATTGATTGTGTGGTAGACACGTGGTGAAACATTATTAATAAATATTTAACTATTAAAAATTAATAGTTTATTAATAAAATAAAACACTTGTTAATTGTTTCACTATTTATTAGTTTTTATTTACTTGACCCGAGTTTCAACCATCTCGGTTATCTTCAAAGGTTTACAAATAAAACTAAAATTCTAAAAATGGGTAGTATTGTACATCTTTAGGTTTCAGTTTTAGTTTTATTTGTAAACTCCTAAAGATAACGGAGATGGTTGTAATTCGAGTCGCATAAACAAAAACCAACAAATTGTGAAACAATTACCAAGTGTTTTATTTTATTAATAAACTATTATTTTTTAATAGTTAAACAAAAACTTATACCTTTTACATGAGATATGTTTTTATAAAACATTGTGACATGGTAAAAGTCCCAGATCCCGTCACTTCGCAAGCAAGCACAGTTGCTTTTGAAACGAGACCGCAGCTATTGAGCAAACAAAAAATAAGATACAAAACCCGGTGCAGGGAGATTTGTGCCATAATAATGTAGTAAGTCAGAAACAAACAGGCTTATTATCGCTCCAGTTTTGGCTCGAGCTCTTATCATGTCTATGTTGTTCATTGCCGTATAAACAAATCTTCCTTATAGCTTGGTGAAATCACATTCCAGTTTTAATAAACAGTATGTTTTCTGCTGTTGGATTTGTAATGAATACGGTAACAATATCTCGAGCGCAAAAAAGAATTCGTAGCAGTTAATTACTTGAAAGATGCAACTTTAAATAAAAAATGGATCCACTCTCGTTTTAACTTAAAATTAATCAGTCTGGTAATAGGGAAAATAAGGAATATGTGCAAAACTTAAACACAAAATATGTATAAACGGTGGAGCAACAAGGCTGTGGTGGTCAATATCTTCGCCACTATTTAAAATACCAAAACAATTTTTAAATAAAAGTTGTACGAGCCAAAATCTAAAAGCTTTTTCAATTATAGTGGGGAGACTTCCATGGTATAAGACTGCCATACCAAACTTTGTGTGCCTTTTTAATAGGGCACCCTGTATATTATTTTTGCATTATTATTGGGCTTTTAATTGTTTTTCTGAATGTTCTGTTTTTGAAATTCTATAACTGAACTGTTTTCGAAAAATTTGACATTTACAGACATCAATAAAATCTGCGCGAATTGTATTTCCACAGAGATTAAACAAACTTTTTTTGTCAAATGTTAATCACGATCGTGTCCTATTCTCCAGATATTTTAAACTTTAATTTGGTTATTAACGAAAACATTGTAACTTAAATTGTAACTCGATTTTTCTAAATAGAGCACCCTGTATAGTTTTAGATAGTTGAATGGAGTCTTTTGAGCTCTATAAATTTTATTAACTAATAGTTCTACAAAAACCGTCTGTTTCCAAGAAAATCAGATTCTAACGAAAAAATCAGATGTTTACTTACAATGGTCGGAACGCTTTCTCCCACGCTGCTCTCAAAAGTCTTTGCCGATGCTTCTAAGCACAAGTCCCGGCTTTGAATCCTTGCTGGGACAAACTTTTATTTTATTGATTTAATTTTCACACCAGTTCTACAATCAAATAGTAAAAATAATTCGATTTGTACATTAAATCATAAATTTAATACTTCAGGTAATAAAATAATTGAAATGGTACGTTGTTTCATTATTGTAACACAATTGAACATTTTAAAACTTCAGTTATGAGATGATAAAAAGTTTATAAATTAAATTAAAAAAAAATTTAAAGCGTCCCATCCAGAATTGGAACCTGGGACTTCTGCTTAGAAGACATCACCTCAACCACTTCACTGCAAAGACAGAGTATATTGTTACTCTGGAATTAAAAGGACAGGTCTTGAATTTATTAATGTTTATTTAGGTTTAGGTATTGCATAAGTACATACTTACTTACATGGAATTTAAAATGTTTTTTGTTGAATATAAAAATAAAGACTGTCGAAAATCAAAAATTTTTATTATAAAAACTTCGTAATAGAAATTTAAAAAAAATAAAAACTCGTGGCTCGTGGTAGGGCCCCCTAAGGCCTCGGGTCCGTTGCCCCCTCTGCCCCATGGTAGTTACGCCACTGCTTGCTTACTTACCTGTGGACTGCATTTGGAGGTAAAAAGTGAGAAGACTTTATTTGTCTCCTTTCCTGCACAGCGACCAGGATTCTGGATTTAATTCATACAACTGTTAATTAAAAAACAAGATGTTGGTGTTCTAAACTTATGCCATCCTTCAAATGTTCGGAATTCGGTAATGATATCGTGCTTCATTATATAGTAAGAAAAACTCGTTTGTTAAATTTTTCAACACTTGATTTATTAACAACTGAACATAATATGCTAATATACCTAATTTAAAAAAGTAGTTGAACAATTCGAGGAAGAGCAGTGACATAACATGATAACAGAAAATTTTTTTACATTTTTTTAGCTACCTGGTCTAACACATATCCATTTTGTAAAAAGGCACGTCCTTTTGGTCTCCCAGTTTTATAAAGCGACACAATGTAGTGGTAAAAACAAAAAGAAAAACTAAAAAGAAAAACTTCAGAAAATAATTTAATAATTAATACAAGTTTAAACAAACAGAAAAAATTACAGTTTTCGAATTAAACAAGTTTTACAAAAATAAGTGAACCTGAGTGCAAATATATTAATGCTACTTGACTAAAATGTGTCAAAAAAAACTCTCTACCAAAGACGTTTTTTATGTTTGCTTTGTCTTTGGTTTTACTTTAACAAAATCAACCCATATCATTATTATAATTTATAACAAACAACTATGTGATATTGTAATCGTATCAATATGAACTACTGACTAATCATAGACCAGTTATGATATATTGACTACCGATTTAAGGGAAAAAAAACATACTAAAATATAACTCGCTCTAAAAAAACAATTAATTTTGGAGATTCAACTACAACAACTACCTTTGGATTGTTGTTTTAGAGCAAGCTGTACATGTAACAAGAGGACAAAAGACTTGATGGAAACTATTATAAGCTTAATTAACTTAATAAACCAGGATTTTTCTAAACAAAAATAAAAAAATGATCTAAAGTTGCGTGTTAGAAAAATCCCAGCTGTAAATTCTCCTCTTTTTTCGGTAGCTTTATTCAAATTTACAATAAATATGTTATAAGGGTAATAACAATTAATCTTCAAGGCTTTCTTTTATATATACATAACATAATAGGATGATAATTTTTGTAAAATTACATTAAAAATTCAATGGTATAGTTAGAATTGCTAACTAATGCAAACACATATATAAAAAAGGGTGTTGTTGTCGTCGATTGGCAAAATACACAATAATAATAACCTACCAAGATTTCATTTTACATTTTTTGGTATAATAATTATATTGTAACATATTAATTAATTAATTAATGATTCAAGCTAGGAAGTGCACTTAATTATAACAATAAACATCTATCTGGAACTTACAGTAACCGTGACCGCTCGCATTGGTAAAATTAAGAACAAATCTGAATTTCCTTATCACAATTATCATATTAATCACGATCAGGCTACCAAAAATATTCATTTAATGATATATATAAATAAATCTATTACTTACCAAATACTGTCATTTATCTATTCTTCCGTCTCCTTTTCGCTCTTTGTCCTTTGTGACCCATTTCTGTTGTCACTACAACAGGTGCATCCCTCAATTTTTTCCTAATTTTTGACTTTGGAGACGTTAAACTATCAGTACTATCATTATTGCCACCACCACTCAAATTAGCATCGACTCGATTTCTTTTCCTGGTATAATACGGCAAGGAAATAAAACTAATAGGATCCATATCGACTTCCCGTCTTCTCCTAATCCTCTCACTTTTCCTAACAGCCTCATAAACCTTCTTTTTATATGTAATTTTCGATTTAACAACATCCAAAGCGGAAGTTGAAGCGGTCGATTCTCTTTGGCTTGACGCCTCAGACACCCTTGCACTAATCGAGGTACTTGGCGATGCATCCGGGTCCAAAGGACTCGAGCTCATTGTATTGAGGTACTCCTTAACGCGCGTCTCCCCGAAACAAAACACACTCTCCTTCTGTTCCGTTGAAGTTGAACTAGCTTGCCTGATGGAGCTCCGAGGCGTTTCATGTTCGGTTCTCTCGTCAGTCTTTTTCTCCACAGAAAGATTTGGCTTGGAGGAAAGAGGCGTAGCCGAACCGCTCTTGAGCGACCCCTCGCTTGTAAAACTGGAGGAGGTGCTCATGTTATCTGAGGAACTCTTCTTCAGTCGTCTTCGTTGCGCCAATTTTGCGTTAAGCACATCTTGAAGCCTGAATCCCTCTTGTTCCGCCTTGTGGAAGGCGTTGAAAGTCGTCTGGAGGCCTTTTTCGGTGGAACCGCTGGAACACAGGACGTCGGGCGTCATTAGGGGTGTTTGAGGGAAGTTCTGACAACCTTGCACCCACGAGTTGTTTCTCAGCTCGTACATTCGCAGTCTTTGTTCAGGATTAACAGTTAACAAGCCCTGCACCACGTTCTTTGCTTCTTGGCTAACGCCGCTCCATGCAGGCGAGGTGAAACTAAACTCGCCGTCCTTGATTCTCGCCATGACGGCAGCGGCACTGTCGTCCCGAGAGCCCCTGTGGAAAGGGGCCTTACCGCACAACATCGTGTACAAGATGACGCCCAAACTCCAGAGGTCGCAGTTTTCATCATAACCTTGCGGAGACCCGTTGAGAACTTCAGGAGCCGCATAATGCAACGTGAAACAAGGCGTGTGTAAAGGTTCCTTTTCTTGTTTAAGTCGGGCAAAACCGAAATCCACCACTTTGATTTCGGCATTGTCGTCGTTAGTCGTGAAGAGCAGGTTCTCAGGCTTCAGGTCTCTATGAACAACACCCCTTGAATGCATGAAACTCACAGCCGATACTAGCTTCCTTAAAATTAACGAAGCTTCAGATTCAGTGAACTTGGATTTCTTGCGTATCCTATCCAATAGTTCGCCACCTTTAAGAAAAGAAAGCATATATTGTAAAATTGTTGTTTAATTCAGAAATCATAAATTTTAAAACATTAAATTAACAATGAATTTACATTTAGTAAATATCATGTATGTGGATTTATTATTTAATTATAAATTGTGTAAACGATTGACTTCAACAAATAATTTTTTGATGTAATTGACATTAACTCTGTTTAATTTTTAATAATCAAACAGGGTTCCCACTAAAATCGAAAAAGAAAAATTCACTACCTTTCCGGGGTTTCTAGTAAAGTATCGTCCCAAGAAGACCACAGGCAATAATGTCAGATATTACAAGGCTAAAGCCCTAAATCAAGAAGAAGAAGAAGAAGTAAAAAAAAGTTTCTATTTATGTTTGTGTTGTCCATAATTACTTATAATTATAATTGGTTGCCGTTAATAATTTGAAAAGAAGTAAAAAATTACAAGATGTGTGTATATGCAATTAGTTATCAAATGTAATGTAAAAAAAATAAATTCCTCAAATAAATCATTTTTTTAAATACCCCCCCCCCCCCCCCGCCCAGAAAACTTCCCCAAAAATAAACTGCCAGGAATTTATCCATTACTAGGTAAGCTCCCCCTTTTCTTTGTGTATTTTCAAAATAATAAAATTAAATTTGGGTGTGTTTAATTATTCATAAAAACGCATTATTTGATGTATACCTATATAGGTCACTATTCTAGCACTTCCGGTAGAACAAAAATCTCTTTAAAAGTATTTTTACAAATTTGAAATTGGTTAATAAATAAATAAGGAAAAAAACTGCAACTGTTTTTGTGTATGAGGATGGCTATGAAATCAATATTTATGTTAGAAATAATCAACAAGTATGCGTTGCAAAATATTTTAGACCAATAATCATGTTTTTAAAACTACAATCAAAAATACTAAAAAAATTGAGAGCAATGATTTAAATCAATTTGTTTTTGAGCGCGGTGTCCTTTTCATTTAATTGGGTTTAACCTTAAAATAGGTAGTAATGTACTAAAAAACAAAGCATAGTGATCATGATCACTAGACAAAGTGGGATAACAATAATAATGTTAAATGAGTATCTGTATATAAAACACAAAGTAAAGCTGGAAGTTATAAATAAAATAATAATGTTGCTTTTTGAAAACAAAACTTGCGAGATTATTAAATTTTGTATGCTGATAGCGGTGTTTGATTTGCAAATTGCACCTTGGATCAGTTCGCTTGTAGCTGATCACATCTAGGCTGCTTTATGTGCTAACTTATATGATCCTAAAGTGATCAGGTCACTTCTCTCCCTCACCGAAGCTGCATCATCTGAACAAAACGGCCAGTTGTGAAATTCGGGTCGGTAATAATTTGCACGGGTCGTTTCGATCAGTCTCAAGTGTTCCAACTGAACTTATCTAATCCAAAGTGCAAATAAAACACAGCTAATAAGAGCTATACTATATTCTCTTCAGATCTGAATTATCAATTTCAAAATTCAAAGAGATATAAAAATAAAATTTAATTTTAACAAATAGCCAAGATGAATTTTGAAATGCTTGGTTTTTTCCCCAGCCCAGTAACTTTTCTGTGACGCCCTCTAACAGCCGAAAATGTATGTAGTAAAATGGGAGGGGGGAGGCAAAATAACAAAAAACGAATGCTGGTGGGTAGGGGTAAACATTATAACATAGTGAATGACTCATGTCAAAGAAAGTGACACAAACTACATCAAAATGTAACTTCTTCCTCTTGTTATAAGCAATGGCCTGTTTAATACCCGCAACTAGTGCGGGTTCTGTGAGCCCTCTTTGCACGTATGCCGGGCAGGAGGCCGGCCTTACCCGTCGAAAGAAGAAGAAGTTCCACTAAATGGTTTACGATTGCCAAAGGTGTTAGTATGACAACCGAGACCGACGGCTTAACGTGCCCATCCGAAGCACGGTTGGTTGCAGATATACCTCTATATTGGTCACCCATCCGAGTGGGGACCACAGCGGACAGTGGGTAACTTTGAATATCGTGACCGGCATCCACAGTTCTCCGCCGTGCAACCAACTGAAATGTAACTTATGAATTGAAAATGAATTTAAATTGATTTTTCCTTTTCAATTTAAATACATAGTCTACTGGTGCTATACACCATAAGTCAATAGCATAATAATCAAATTCTTTGAAAATTTATTTATGATGCTTATCTTATTATTATTTATGACTTAACTTTCAAATAAATCTTTCCTCTATCTTTAATCCTAACACAGCTATAGAAAAATTCCAAATTATTGGGGCACCCTGTACAATAAGTACTCCCATTTGTTGCTATATTTGCTATATTTTTTAAAACTGTGTGACTTATAACTTCCTTACCTTTTAATAATTCACAGATTAAATATGTGAAACTTTCATCCGTAACAACATCATACAAAGTAACGACATTCGGATGTCCTTGGCAAGCTCTCAGCAGATTAATTTCTTGTGTGCAATCCGTCTTCCTAGTAACTATTTTAACAGCAAATTCTTTTCCGGTGCTCTTCTGAATGCACCGTCTGCACACGGAGAACGATCCGTCGCCGAGAATTTTCTCATCTAAGTCTATTTCGTATGCTTGGAAGAATGGCGAATCGTTGAGCTGACACCGCACCAAGCTGGAGGTGTCATCGTGCCGCAACACCGGCTTGAGCAGTTCATCTGAAATTACGTTCTTCGAGAAGATAATTGACGGAGCCACATATGAGTAACCCTTGAATATCTTATCATAGTTTGGAGGCACCACTGCCGGTGAATCTGTGGGAGGCATCTGGGTGAATTCCTCGCTAAAATTTGATACATCTAATTCACATCTGCAATTAAAAAAACACAGTTTTATCATTGACTATAAGTATATAATCAAAGTTTTTTGCAATTTAGTTTTAAAGTTTAAAATGGTTTAAAAGCCGAAACAAAAATCAAACAACGAAAACTGTTTTAACTGTGTTAAAAATTTGACCTTGCTCATTTTATGACGGTCCATTAAATAAATAAAGTTTTAAGAGCATCCAACCCAACTGGAATCCAAGCTAACCTAACTTACGCCTAGCTGTTTTTTTTTAATGACAGTCTTAATTTTTCAGGAACGTCTGACCCACCTGTTATCGTACCTAACCTAACTCCTGTTCACCTACAATTAATTCATTAAACAAATTTTCAAGAGAGAAAGCGAGAGAGACGGTGTGGGGGAAGGAGAAGAAAGGGAGGGGGAAGAGAGAGAGAGCAGGAGAGAGGAAGTTGATGGGGAGAAGGAGGGAGGAGAGAGGGGGAAGAGAGAGCAGGAGAGAGGGGGAAGAGAGAGCACGAGAGAGGGGGAAGAGAGAGAGCAGCAGAGAGGAAGAGAGAGGAGCAGTAGAGCGGAAATTAAGCGGGATAGGGCGGGAGGAGAGAGAACTTTGCTACAGTGAGCAAATGTATAACAAGTGTTACTACATTGAAAATTAAAAACCGAAAAACCTCCGAGGGGGACTATTAAAAGTAGTATTAACAAATAAGCACCTGAGACTTAGTATATCACGTGCAACAGGTAGTAGGGCGCTTTCAGCGATTGTTTGTGTAGCTGAGACAAACTAAGTACGTTAGTGTTGGTGCAAAAGACTATCAAATAATTGAGTGCCACACGCCTGTAAAGTCAAGAGAAACACTTGGCTGAAACAACTGATTCGGAGACAGATGCAGGGAAGAGTATCTACCCTAACTGTGATCCTACCCACTCTAACCTAATTCCATTTATTTTCTTCTATCAAAATCCATGAAAACATTTTCAAGAGCATCTAACCCAACAATCATCAAAACTGAAATTCTAAACTTGCACTTTTCATACCAGAAAATTAACATTCAACTTACTTGATTATGGGTTTGAACGGGGCAGGAATTTTCTTAGCAGCAAGAGCTTTCCAGTCCAGGTTTTTGAAAAATGGATGCCTTTTTAATTCGGCCGCATCCTCTTCACCTCCTCCGAGTCGTTGTCTGGGATCCTTCACTAATAATCTGCTAATAAAATCTGCGACGTCTTTTCCCAGTGCTGTAAGGAATAAAAATAATGATTTTGTTTTCCAAATTACCCAATTCCCCTTCCACATAAAAATTTAAATATGAATCATCAAAGAAAAATCATAAAAATTTAATTATTACCATCAGGTATTGGAGGAGTTGTTCTTAATATCCGTCTTGAGATCTCTTGCTGTGTGTTTTTCTCGCCTTCTACAGTGAAAGGTGAAGCTCCAGTCAAAAGCTCATATGTGAGGACTCCGACTGACCACCAATCGACGGCCTGAAACAAAAACTCACCAATAAAATCTGCAAATAATTTCTGACAACATTGATTTACTTATTTACTTAAGTGAACTTTGCATACCATTGACCTGCATAGATCATCGGCGTTTTTCGCCGTACACCAATTATTTTTAAACATTCTGGTCATGTTTCTGAACAAGTCGAGCTTAAAAATACGAAATTAGTCTAAGTAACTACTGTGGGCTTTTTTTGGAACGAATCCAAACGCTCGAGTCTGACAATGGCTGCATACCCAAACATTATAAATATTTTTAGGAACGCAAATTGAATCAAAACTAACCATGAACCGAGTGTTGACAGTTGCTATGTTCTTAAAGCACAAAGTGAAAAGTAAGAAAAATGCACATGTTGTTGTCGAAATGAAATGTTTTGGCCAATATAATTCCATTTGAGAGCTCCAGGAAGGTTAAAAGAAGAAAATTGGAATGTTTGGCCTATGTATTTCTTATCACAGTTTTGCAACCAATTTTACCAACGCCAAAATGTTCCAACATTCCGAAACAATTTTTTAAAGTAGGAAACACATAAATTTCAATTCGTTCTGGCCATGTTTTACTTTCACCAAAGTATGACCTGCTTATTCAACATTTGCAGAATCAAATTTCAGTCTAATTTATTAAATTCACGACATGTTAAAAAAACCGAACGAAGTTTTAGAATTCGATTGTAAAAGTTAAAGTGCAATCACGTGGTCCAGTTGCAATTTTTACCAGCGAAACTATTCCTAGGGGCCTAAGGATCAATCAGCAAATCTATAAATCTCAATCGAGAGCACTTCAACTAGAACAATTAATTTGTCTTATCTTAGAAAGCATCGACAATTGGATATTAAATCTACAATCGATTGTTACATGGGCTGCTGCTCACTTTTGCAAGCAGAGATGCATCATAATAGAGAGCTTTTTGTGAATAGGGGCTTCGGTAGGTACAAGACAGCTACAGGTACACATAATAAATTACGTTGTACCTAATTTCAAAATCTGTTACAATGTAATGCAAACAGTCTTATAATAAAGCAAAACTTGCTTATATTATTACTAAATGGACGACCATATCCTACTTTCACTGTTAATGTGGTGCTTTCTCTGTTTAGACGCTTTCGGTTGCGTAAGTCTGTCCCTGTCACTCTCTTCGTCCTACTTTGTTAATGCTGTTGCAATGGCAGGTGACCCACTTGGGATTTTAACAGTGTAGCGGATTCTCGCCGCATTTTTATCATTTCCTAACTGTATTTTCACAGTTAGGTTTACTTCTAGATTCTTCGACCGGATGTGCTTGGCGTGGAAAAACGATCAGCCAACGCCCGCCAACTACTTCTTGCACAAGAACCATGTTGAGATAACTGTACAGGGCGAGGAAAGTGGAATTTCTCTTAGCAATTGCAATAAGAAACTGTTATTTTTACACAGATTTTCAAATCTATATTTTTGAGAGAAAAACGTTGTACAGAGAAGGGTTGTTCACTAATAACCTTTGCGAGTATTTGAGTTTACAACATTTGTTAAACTTTAAATCCCAGAAATATTCAAAAAAATGAAATACTATGAAGGATGTACAAAATTGAAAGAAAGGGGAAGTCCCGAAAACAACCCTATGAGTTTCTGTATTGTACTTAAAGCATGCCTTAATTAATTTTAAATGCTTTATGACAGTTTTTAAAGTGGGACAAATGGTTGTAACCAGATTTCCTAGAAAAGAGGAAATCCAAAAAGTAATAAAAATATCCCCCCCCCCCCAAGATTTCCACAACACTGTTTGTCAAAAAGTTGTTGCAATTTCAAAGCCTCGAACGGCAGTAAAAACTAAGGACTAAGGTTTACCTTCGTGTTCTAATTGAAATCGTTGTGTACTTAGTGTTGCAACAGCGATAAACATTGCGTACAATATGGTTCAGGTCGGCGATCAATTGCTGGCATACTTTGCTGACCCACTTGCTTCAGTAAGGTTTATGTTGCAAGCGTTTACACATAAACGTCTCATTTTCCCGATTTTTTTCCCGAGTGCAGGCAAACTTTGTTCCGGATGGCATTCCGTGGTGTCATCCTGTTTGGTGCTATTTTAAAAGCCACGTGGAAAACGTGAACTTGCTATTTAAAATTATATATTATTTTTCGCGTTCCGGCTGATATTTAGCTTGGCTGGTATACGTTATGTCATTTATTGTAGGCGAAGGCCATCCTAAAAATACCACCGAACTGTTTCTAAACAGCTTGTGCTGTGTAAATTGCATTTTAATTTGTGTCTTAACAGGAAAAAACTCAACACAAACGTGAGCTTCTCAAAACAGAACCCAAAATTTTCCTGCACTGATCAACATCAACCAAAGCCAACACATTTAATTAAATCCAATAAATTTATACGAAGAAGAAGAACGTGGGTATTCCCTTGCTTAACAGGAAAGGAGGTTTAGCAGGAAATGACCCTCGACGTAATTTACATAAATACAAGACCGACAACACAAAACAAAGTGTATTTTCCAAAATAGTCAAAATGGCATGATGATGACATGAATTTGTTGCATAAAAGTATTAATAAAAGTGTCCTTTTAATCCATAATGTTGCAATAAATAAATATTTAAGTAAGTTACACTTTGTTCCATTCAGCGACTAGAACAAAGTGATAAAAATAGCTAATTATCCATGGAAAAATAGTAACTATTAGTAAATGATTCGTCATTAGGAGATAAAAATCACGTAATTATTTTGATGAGAATTTATATGGCTGGAAAAAGCGTGACGTGATAAAAGTTACATGTCAAAGGAAACATTTTTATTTAACAATGAAGTTACGCACTTCTAGTAAATTGGGCCAAAAGATTCTTTTTTTTTTGAAAATGTCCCTTTCTGTTCATTCGTTCCACCATACCTCCGGAACGGTAGGCAAATTTTAACAGAGCATCATGCTAAGACAATTTAACTACTTCCGAGTTCTTGTGGCAACGATTTTGACGTTGAAGTGGGCAATTTTCACGTGAAAATGTGCAATTTTTATGTTACACAGAGCAATTTTGTCATGAAAGTGCAATTTACCGGCGCTTATAACGTACATGTAAGCCCATTTTGCGCAAACGGGGTCATTTTTGCATTGAAGGGAACAGTTAGAAGTTAAAATGGGATTTTGGCGTTAAATTGGGCAATTTTTACGTTAAAGTGGGCAGTATTGAAGTTACAGTGTGCAATTTTGGTGTTATACTGGAAATGTTTTTTAAAAGTGCAAGTTTGGCGTTAATATAGGCAATTTTATCGTCAAAGAGAGACCATTTTGGCGTACAAGTGGGCCATTTTGCGTTAAAACGAACAATTTTGACGTTGATGTGTCAACTTTGGTTGTAGTGGTCAGTTGTACTATCGAAGTGGACAACTTTGACGTTAAAGTACGTCACTTCTAGGTTACATTCAGTAATTTTGTTATTAAAGGGAACACTTTTGTCATAAAAACGGTCATTTTCTGGTGAAACTGAGCACCTTTGGCGTATGACTAGATAATTATTGCATATAAATACATAATTTTGACGTTAAAAGTAGGCAATTTTGTGGATACATTAAATAATTTTGTAGTTAAAGTCGGCAATTTTAACGTAAAAGTGAGACCACTTTGGGAAACGTGGACAATTTTGCATTTTAATGGACAGTTTCGACGTTAAAATGAGCAATTTTGGCAATAAAGTGGGCAATTTTGACGTTAAAGGTGTAATTTTTGAGGTACATTCCGAAATTTTGTTGTTAAAGTGAACACTTTTGGTATAAAAATGGTCAAGTTTGGGATAAAACGAAGCAATCTATAAATAGCTATTTTTGACTTGAATTTGTTGGTAACGTTGACTATTTTGGCATAAAAGTAGGCAGTTTTTGGGATGAAACAGCTACTTTGGTGTATATGGGCAATTTGAGTATATAAATGAGCAATTTAGGCGTATAAGTGGGCAATTTTGACGTTAAAGTGGCAATTTTAGTTGTAACGGGCAATTTTATTGATGAAGTGGGCAACGTTGAGGTAACAATGAACAATCTTGGCGTAAAAATGGGCAATTTTGAGAATGCACTAAAATATTTTGTTAAAGTTGACATTTTTGCTATAACATCAGACATTGCTGCGATAAAAGTGGGCAATTTTGGGGCGAAACTAGGCAATTATGGCCGATAAGTGGGCAATTATGGCCGATAAGTGGGCAATTTTGGCTGATAAGTGGGAAATTTTAGCGTATATGTGGGCGATTTTGGATCAACGTAAGAAATTTTGATGCTACATTAAGTAATTTGGTTCTTAAAATGCAGAGCAATTTTGGCACAAAAGTGAAAAATTTTTGGGCGTAATTCAGCATTTTTGGCATACCTGAGCAATTTTGGCATATCTGGCATTTTGGCATACCTGAGTAAGTTCGGCGTATAAGTGGGAAATTTTAGAGTCAAAGTAAGCCTTTATGGCATGTTTGGCAATTTTGGCACGTCTTAGTAGTTTTGGCGTATAAATGATCAATTTTAGCGTACAAATGAGCATCTTTGGCGTATAAGTGTGAAATGTTGCGTTAAAGTATGCAATTTTAATGTTAAAGCGCGCCATTTTGGCTGAAGTGGTCATATTGGTCAGGTACCCTGTCATTCAGTCATCTAAAAGTGTAGTGAACAATTTTCACAATAAATCTGTCAAACCCCAACAGCTTTGATCTTCAAGTAGACATATTTTACATGTACCCTCAGATAAGGTAATTTCATGTTACAAGGAAGTAAGTAATCCACACAAGAAAAATACTTCCATCTTCAATGTTTAAAGAAAGACATTTTTGTATTTAAACACACATAAATTTAACGGTAACAAAGGAACAAAGCTTATTCAAATAAATATTGATTTTGAACTAAACAATTTTATCTTATCAGGGCAGTTCTTATCCCTAAACAACTTTTTTCGTCCTTTGTAGATGAGTTAAACGTTTTGGTGTGAACTTGAAGTGGGCAATACAAATTATTATCCGACTTCGATACAAAATATTGTGAAAACAAATACACTGTGTAAGCCCAAATATTTGAAGATAATTATCTAAGTTTTCGAAACATCAAAACAAACTTATGTTATAAAATCTTTAGAAAATAAACAAATTAATAAGCTTGGTAAGCATTGATAAATAAAACAATTAATGTTGTGAAATATCACTGCATACTAAACTGCAGCAGTTCCAAATTGGTACATGATTACAACACAATAAAATGGAACAAAAACAAATTTCCCAATTTTGCTTCAAGTGCAACATTTCAGAACATATGGAGAAAGCTTGTATTTGAGGAAATTTGAACAAGATGGAGCTCGGGAACACAACTAGCGAAGGAAAAAAAAGATAACCAAAAAGAGGAAGGACATTATCGTGTTGATAACTTGCAGTTAAGACAAACCACATAGTTGGCGGAGTGCACTACTGCAAAAAAATTACAACACTAGCCTAGAAACCCAATTCGGTGAGTAAACCGCTCGCAGCCGAGTGGCTGGTTGCATAAATTATAAAATCGACGGTGGGAACTTGGCGGAAAGTCGAAGAAACGAGAGTAACAACACCTCTCGTGGAAAGTGTTACGCCAGTAGTAGCTCATCCTCTAATTTGCTCACGGAAGAGGCACCGAAAATAACAGTTCTGTATGCGTGGGACGATCAAACGGCATATCTGATTAACATCTACTCAACTATCCGAATTAAAAGTCCAATAAAAGCCAATTTCAACGCGTGCTGCCCCCATGCAATTCTCGGCTTTATAATATATTTTTACGTCCAGAACTAATTGACGACCTTCGATAAGCAAATATCAGAGCGCCATTGGTCGCTGCTACCTTTACTACTGTGCACGAGGACTTACGTAACCTTCTTGCAACACTTTATATTATTGTCGGACTGAAGCAAGACGAAACGTTTCCTCGTTACATTGGTAAATATAAATTGAATTTATTGTTCTTAGAAAAATTTTCCGTTTGCTCCACGATAGGTAGGACGACATTTTTATGTGGTTCTGGCTGCTTTTTCCATGTCCGCGCGCGTTCACGCACGATTTGACCTATACAAGGTCGTTTGTTGCTAACTTCCTAATTGGATTAAACAATTAAAAAGCCTTTCATACGAACAATGAGAACTATCGTTAAACACCATTCACACATTACGGTAGCTGTAACGAGCCAAAGAAAGGTATAATGTTGTTAATTTATTTAGATAAATATGCAAATGGTTAGGAAAACCCCCCAAAAATTGAATTGCAATGGGTAGAGGGAATATACAGCAAATTTTCCAACGCTAGGGTGTAAGTTCTAAAACGGTATGTTTTACCAAAAAGCTTCATCCAGACGCACTTGGGATTGATCAAAATCACCAATTCCCAACGGGGCACGTGTCGTTAAAATTTTAACGATCCATTTAAGGCATTGCGTGATAACAGCACACGTGTTTTACATAAGTCCAGTTTTGGGGGGCAAAACCCCGACGCGGTTGTCTGTCTATCCACGTTAATTTGGGTCAGCTTCTCCCAGAACACACAGAGGAGTTAGATGACAAAATGAAATTCGTGCCCTCGTATCGCATGCACGGAGGGGTTAATTTAACGAAATAAAACCGCGGGAAAACTATGAGGAGAGCGCAAGCTTGTCCTCGCGAAATAGACCAAGGACTTTTGGGGAAAATTGGAGATTTCAGTTTAATGGCCGAAAAGTTGGAGAATTACACTTTAATTTTAACCTAGCAACACACATACATCATTAATTAAGGTCATAAATCTAAAAAAAAATCAAATCAATTTACAGTTCTTCAAAAAAAAATACAAGTCATCTAATAAGATTATTAAAGCGTGAGTCATTTCGGTGCATTTTTTTAACCACAAGCACACGAGCAGTTCATTATAAAGGCTTATAACGAAAAATCATGAGTCATTTCGCCACTTAAAAGTGTCCTCATTGAGTTCCTTCGTGTCCACAATAGAAGATAAAACTTGCACTTGAAATAGAAAGGAAGTAGAATGGCGATAAAAATATGAAAGGGTATCCCCCGCCTTAACAACAAAAATAATTAATCAGAAATCCTAAGCGAGTCATAAGGATAAAATTAAAATTGCACAAAAAGGTGCAAATTGACTAATGCTATCTAATCGCGCTACAGTTCATTTTTCCTTGGTGATAATGCGTGTTTACGAAGGCAAAGCCCGCAGACTTCCACTTCCAACATACGTCTGATAGCGCGAGCTGTATTTCAAAAACCATACACAAATCAATAGCGTCCAAGGATAATAACGCAAAAGAGCAAGGATAATAACTAAAAGCGAAGCTCGAGACTGGTACCGATGGAATAATATTCAGATTTCCAGAGTGTACGGATGTTTTATATCAAAATCCAAGCGTCTGGACGCCAGCTGTGATAAAAATTGATGCGCCTCCGATTGTATCAAATAATTTACATTGAAATTTATAGCCCTACCGTTTTAAACTGCTTTTAAATTTAAAATTGGCACCAACTTTTCATGAAATAAATTGTCTTACATCAACTGCAAAAATTACGATCCAAATAACGACTAAAATACCCCCAAAACACTTGAACATTCATGGGGAATCCCCTAGCCGTCATTCTTTTCCCGTACCGACAATAATCCACTCACAGCTGATATATTTGATGTACATTTGACCGTTAGAAAACTAAACTCGAGAGAAGTCATTTTAAAGTGCGTCTGGGAAAATCTGCATTCGTACGACGTCGTTATGTAGTAAACAAAAAAGGATATCCCATCAGGCAGGCATTTACTAATCATTGCTTATGGGGAACCTTTTTTTTTTCACTATCTATTATCGACACAATTTAGGCAACATCCTGTTTTTAAACGACCTACGACATCGTAAACAAAAATATGTAAGATTAAAAAAAATGAGATAACATTGATTTTTGTCAACTAAAATCAACAACAAATCGCGTTTATTTTGGAGAATTCCCCATGTTAAATTAAACAAAAAATTACTCACGATATCGTGTCCAACGGTGCCGCCCCTAACTACTTCCGGGGCCATGTATTCTATCGTCCCACAGAAAGAATAAGCTCTCTGGTCGATGTCTCCTTGGTCCCTGGGCAATTCCTTGCTAAGGCCGAAATCTGTAAGGACTATGTGGCCGGATTCGTCGACCAAGATGTTTTCTAATTTAATGTCCCTGTAGATGATTCCCAACTGTAACAACAACTTTGTTTTAGCAACGGTAAAATTTCCTTATAGTGCTTAAAAAATTAAGTGGGGCGTCCCAAGGGGCACTGGTAGGTCCTGCTTTATTTACTATAACTCACAGAGATGTTTAATCTATACTTAACATGCAAGGGTAAAAATTAAATTACTTTGAAGCCTTTAAAAAACATCACCAGTGGGGTGTCCCAAGGAGCAGTGGTAGATTCTGTTTTATTTACTACAAAAACCATACCCAAGCATATTTTTTTGTTGGGAATATACGATATTTTTCATAGAAATTGTAGTATCTCTTTTAGAAATTATTATCAATATTTTAGTATTTTTTTAAATACAATTGAGCCTACCCGGAGTGAAAGACCTCAACACCTTCGGGTATAAGAGGTAAAAGATTAAACAAACAATTAGATTTATCGCGAAACAGGAAGTATTTTAAATATAAACTTTTTCATTTATTATTGCAATATCATGATAAATTTAAACCAATTTCCTTGGGGTCCTTAAAAAATCACGAGTGGGGCGTCCCAAGAAACAGTGGTAGGTCCTGTTTTGTTTACTATAATCAATAGTGACGTTGATTCCATACTTTATTAGCATGAAGAACAACTACCAGTAAGCAAAGAATTTTTAAATCGGGCGAGTGTCTCCGGAAAGGGTGCAAGGTTCTGTTTTAATCACCATTAATAGGCAAGTTTTATTTATTTTAATTTAAGCTCTGCAGAATTAACACTCAGTGAAGAAATCTTAAAATAAGGTAGAAAATTAGTAAGCGGGAGTTCGGGGGGTGGTGGTGAGTTCTGTGTAGAAATATTTGCTTATTAAACCTAAAATGTTTTTTTTTTCGGAGATAATATAACTCATTTACAGTTGCTCTATTTCTACTACTATGACTGCTCACCGACGCCATCTGTTTGATTCACAACCATTTGGAAAAATAGGAAAAACGTTTAGTTAAGCAGAAAGTAAGTAACACTCAACCAACAAGTTTTAAAATCAAAAAATTAGTGGCGGAGTGCCTCAAGGAAGGGTGTTGGGTCCTGTTTTATTCGCCATAGTGTAGAAATGTCTACTTATAGGCATAATAAGTCACAAAAATTGAGAACAAGTCAAGGAAACCTGTTACGATTGATAAATTAATAGAATGCCTCAAGAAATTGTAGCAAGTCACATTTATTTATCGCCAATACATTTCTACTGCTATGGCTACTCACCGACGCTGTCTATTTGAATCACAATCATTTAGGAATATTTTTTAAATTTGAACACAGCAACTGACAGCCAATAATTTAAAATTAAGAAATTAGTAGTGGAGTATCTCAAGGAAAAGTGGTGGGACCTGTTTTATTCGCCATAATGTAAAAATGTTTGCTTGTAAAATAAACTGATAAAACTGACAGTAAGTCAAAGAACTCTGTAAATGATTGAAAATTAATAGAGCGTCTCAGGAAATGCTAGCATCGTATTCGCATTTATTTATCGTCAGTCTATTTCTACTGCTATGGCTAGTAGCCGACGCTATCTGTTTCAATCACAACCATTTAGATTTTCATCAAATTTAAGCAGAGAGTAACTAACAGCCAGTAAACTAGCTTTAAAATTAATAAAATAGTAGTGGAGTATCTTAAGGAAGAGTAGTGGGACCTCTTTTATTCACCATAATATCTATATATAGACTAAGTTAAATATAAATAAATTTTTTTGGCATGATAAAATTCAAGAAATTGACAGTATGTCGAAGAACTCTGCAAACGATTAAAAATTAATGTAGTGCCTCAGGAAATGGTAGTAATGGTAGCAATTTATTAACCGTCGATCTATTTCCACTGCTATGGCTTCTCACCGTGCCAATCCAATTCCAATCTTATACAAAATTCATTTCATTTTTAAACAACAGTCGAAAAACAAGCTTTAATATTAAGATATTAGTGGAAGAGTGTCTCAGGGAAGAGTGGTGGGTCCTATTTTATTCATCATAGGCTACAACTGCTTGCTTAATGAATCCAACTTTATTTGCGGCATAATACAACTTAAACAATTAAATATTGGCCCGAAGTCGAAGACGCCTTAATGCAATCTTGATAAATTAATCGGGTGGATCAAGGAATAGAAAAAAATCATATTTATATATCGACGGAATATTTCTACTGCTATAGCCGCTCGCTGACGCCATCTGTTTTAATCACTATCATTAACAAAATTGCAGTTTTTAATTTAGGCAAAATAACTAACAGTAATCCAGCTTCAAAGTTAAAAAACGGTGGTGGAGCGTCTCAAGGAAGGGTGGTAGGTCCTGTTTTATTCGTCATGAAGTAGAAATACTTGCTTATTGAATTCACCATAATTTTCACAATAATAGAAGTATTGATAATATATCGAAGAAGTCTTAAAGCGGTCTTGATAAATTAATGGGGTGCCTTAGGGATCAACGTCAGATCCTCTTTTATTTAGTGCTCATGATAGTATAACCTGAAATGTTTCTTTTTCCAGGTTTTTGTTTAGTGATTTTAAATTCATATTCCGTTTCCTTCATCTCTGCATTTGTTATTAATTAAATGAAACCTTCACGCATTTGCTTTTAATCGAAATTAGGGCAAGGTGATCTCTAAAGGTATTAATTTATTCCAAAAACCTATCCGTTGCATTATTGAATTATCTAAAACAATTCAACAAGTAAAATAAACGATACGAAACCATTTGCTTCGGATACATTATCTGCCTTTTCATTGAATTATGTACATTAAGTTCTTATAATCCAACTTTATCGGGGGAAGTGTTTAATTAAAACCTCTTATCAACGAACTTTCGCTGAGCATTATCAGTGTTTAAATTACAAACTTTAAAGTTCGTGTACTACTGTCAAGGTCTTCACGTGCTGTTCGTGATCTTCGATTTATTTACGACAGATGCTACTCGCAGTTTAACCTTAAAGTTATTAAACTATTATTAGAAAACAGAAAACCACAACTACTTTCCTTATCAAATATACATTAATAACAATAGCAGGCATAATTAGCATTTCATAAATTCATAGACCATAACACATTTTCCTTCAGATTAGAAAGTGGGTTTTCAATTGAACATAAATGAATATTCTAAAGCTTTTTAGTGTAAATGTAGTAAGTGCACCCGCACTAGAATTTTAAACGGGTCGCTGTAAACGAACCACGGTTATGCACTGTAACAAAAGCACCATAAGTTACCTCCCGACACCAGGTGCTACTACCCCCCTTATCAACCTCCTATTCGCTCTTGAAATATGTACCAAAGTCGCCTATTAACCTGCAGATCTGAAGCAACACCTGGCTTTGGCTCGTCTTCTCGCCACGAAGGGCTTCTCATGCGTGCCAGCTTTCAGGACGGAATATTTTCGTTTGAAATTTAGTTTGATTAGAAAGCATTTCACAACAAAAGTAGGCCATGAAATCGATGTAATCATCGAAATGGTGGTTTCAATTTTTAATACCGTATGTTCAAATAAAAAATACATAAGGGTTGGCCATGGAAAATAAAATTTCTGTCTTTGCATGCTGTAGAATTTAACTGTCATCACTCTGTCAGTGTCACTACAAATAACAAATTACAAGCTTAACCTAAAAATTTTAAGTGACATAATGTTTTGTTTGTATAAATTCCAAAGCCTGCAAAGACAGAAATTTTATTTTCCATGGCCAACCCTTATGTAATTACTTTTTGAACACATGGTATTAAAGGATCATAAGAAATATAAATAAAAACGTTCCAGATTGCGAATTATTTATTACTACAACAATTTGAATAATTTATTTGCTCATTCATTTAAACCCTGGTGCATATTTAAACGAAATGTGAGTGGAAAATGGGGACAAGTCGCTCGAATATGCATGTGATTAATTTAACAGCGCCTCATTACGAGTTATCGAATTTGAAATTCAGCAAATACCAGTTTAAATATTAATAGAAGTTCAAAATTTACATAACTTTGATAACTGTTATCGGGACAATAGTATTAATATTCGTTTTTTTGAAAGAGCGAAATTTTAAAGCTTCGCCTTTAACGGAAAGCTCAAGACTGCTTGGATACGGTCTATTATAAAGTTAGCGAAAGCCTTAAAATAACATCTCAGGCGAACAATCGTAATTTTAAAACGGATTTTTAGGCGCATTCCATTGATGTTTGTAAAAATGAGAACTGCAACTTTTCGGAGGATTTATTTTTCAAAAATTTTGAATTTTTAGAAATTGTTTTAATTGCCAGAAATACTCGGAAATGTTTATTTGGAGTTATTTCCCCGAACTTTTGGTAATCAACTTGTTCTAAAATGTAGACAATCATTACATTTCGTTTTAAAAATTTTAAATTTTCAATTTTTGCCACTTCTTAAAACAAAAACGCCATCTTTAAAGCTTCCATTTATCCCTTTGCAAGTTACTATCCGCACTAATAACTGACGAATGCAATTTCGTTACAAATATGAAAATTTCCAAAAACTTTATAACCCCCCCCCCCCCCCCCCATAATGATTATACAGAGTGGCTAGGGAAAACCCCTGCCACTTTTTTTTGCGGCGGTCAAGAGATGGCGCTTTAGTAAAGAAAAATTAAATTAAAATACTGGCAACAACGCAGAATCCAAGACGTTTTAGTTATTACATACGCCCCATATTAAATCAAAACAACTAAAACGTCTTGGATTCTGCGTTGTTGCCAGTATTTTAATTTAATTTTTCTTTACTAAAGCGCCATCTCTTGACCACCGCAAGAAAAGTGGCCGGGGTTTTCCTAGCCGCTCTGTAGTTCACCAGCCAACATTTTAAAGGCAGCAGTAGCTTACTCAATGTAAAAGCCTTATTAACATAAAATTACCCTAATTCTTTCTGCAGAGTACCTAATCCCCTCATACCAGCGGTACCAAAAAGTTCTAAGCACCCTCCGAACAAAATACGTCAAATAGACCCCTGGTGGCTATTTTATAGGCGAGCTATCAGTAGCGGTCTCAGTATTTGATCATCCATGTGTGGGGGATAATGCACAAAAAACGTGCACAGTATAGCAGTTGTTTATTCAAAGTAAGCGTGGTCAATTTAAACACCTTTTAGAGTTAAACAAAAAAAAGTATCAAACTGAAAACAACCAAGAATCCAGCAAAATCGAAATTTCCCACGAAGCCGACGTAAAAATTACTGTTACCCCTAACCTTATCAGTCTTATGTTAATAGCATGACGTATTCGACAAGTGGGATGGGAGAATTGATGTCCACTTCTTTGTCGAGATAGAATCGTCAAAATTGTGACATAAAAAATCGTGTCACTGCATTCACTGAATTTAAGCAGGATTCAAATATTGGTTAGCTACTTAAGACAACCTCACAGAAACCCATAACATTTTTGCCACTGGTTGCATAAACTGGGAATATTAGTTAAATATTTAATAGGTATAATTGCAGTTTATGTTTAGTGGGTTTTCTTCAGGAGGGGGTAAAAACTTCTCAGACTTCGACTTTTTAAACTTATTTAAAAAAATAGAACTGTTAAAAACTTGTATTTCTGACATCTCCTTATAATTCTACTAAATATGTTCCCCAATCTTTTCTTAAGCTGGTAGACAAAAGAACGTTTGCATGTAAGCATGGAAGTTTGCTTGTAAGCAGGGATACGGCAAACATTTGATTCGCAATGGAAAAACTGTTGCCAGTATAAGACAGCATTTGGATAACAATCCTTGAAGAAGCTTTCGCTGCAATTGAAATTAACTTTTGATCTCTGATTAGCTCTTATGACACATTAATGGGCTCCAGCACCAACGTACTTTCCCTTAGGTGGAGCACGGGGGACCTACAGTTCAACGTCGACTCCGAACGACTTAGACCATACAAGAATTGGGCATTAAAACCCCACGGTTGCCTACACATTTTTTGAAATGTTACTGCTGAAAGGTATCGGAATAATTTAGGACGTTTTCATGAATCAACCACACTAAGGATAATTGCACCAAGATAAGTGTTTTAATGATCGATTAATTGGCTCTCCGGATCTCGCTGCTTTGTATTTTCGTATCTAAACAATAAAAAAATATTCAAGAGAATAGCATAGCATGAAGGTAGCAATAATTTTTCCATTTTAGTAATAAAAATAATGTGAATTCGCCCTGCCAGGGTGGCCACTTAAAACTACTTTTCAAATTCCCTGACTTTTCCCTGACTGATAAACTTTAAATATCAATTTTATAAACATATACCGAAGTAACAAAATTTTCGTTCTGCAGGCAAAAATAAAAATATTAAAATAATTGCATTTTACAGAATTTTCTCTGACTATTTCGTGAAATTCCCTGACTTTACGTTGAAATTGGTACAATTCCCTGATTTTCCTGACCAAAATAAAAAAAATCTAAATTCCCTGACTTTTCCCGGGTTTCCCTGTTTTCCAGAAAAGTGGCTACCCTGCCTGCGGAGTAATTTAACTAATATACCTATCAGCGGTACCAAACAATTCAAAGACCCTGCAAAAACAAAATGTCCAACCTGACGGCCGTGCCGGCCATGTTAAAGGTAGGTTATAGTCCGTGCAACACCAGTCATTTTCGAGAGTTTCCTAGTTACAATAAAACGGCCAGAAAAGAGCGAGGGTTAAAGACCTCTCACCCCACGTAATACGAACGCGGCATAAATTTCGTCGTAGACCCGCAAAGAGGGGACTAAAACAACACACGGGACTCATGTAACGAAAACACGACATCAATGTTTCAAATCAACACATGGAACATAATTCCACCACGCAATCAACAAAAAAAAAAGGACACCCTTAAACGTTTTTTAGACTACTTTTTTTGCTAACGATATAATTCGAAACTTAATTCAACTTTCACGATAATTGTCGCCGTAAACCATTAAAGTGAGAAATGAAATCCGTCTACAATTTCTTAAATAAAAGAAAACCTTGAACGCGATCAAACAATAGCGTTAAAATTTAATTGCAAAAACGTGGCGTTAAATCATGTTATCTAAATATGACCGAGGACTGTTTCTGCAATCAAAATTTAAGGCTGTTATTGCTTCAACAATTAAAAAAAATGATAAAGCACTCGATATCCCATATCCCAAAACGGAGAAGGGTACGTCATCAAACTTCTTGGTGATCACAAAAAAGGTCAAAAATGTTGCAACAACAGTAGTTGAATGAAAAACTTCAGAAAAATTGTTCTTACACAGAAAAATAAGTGCTAACAATAGTCACATTTGAAAATTTCACACGTCAATTGCAACATTTAATACGCAAAAAACTATTACGTTATTTTTCATTTACGTATTTACATTTTACTGTTCCTTTTATGTGCAACTTCAGACGTACTTCGATTTAATAGTAAAATAGACCTTTGTGCGTCGCTTTACTTATAATTTTATAAATCAACTGCAATAATAATTAAGCAACGAAAGAAAACAAAAAGAAATGGATCAAGTTTCGCCTCCGATTCTTATCTAATCCATCTATCTGTAGGAGAACAATTAATCCAGAGTAGGTTAAGGTCATACCGCTCTACTTAAACCGCCAGATAATACGATGATAGGTAAGTAACGCACTTGGTGTCTGCAATGCGGCATTGCCTCAAGTGACACATAGAAAGGTCACCTGTTGGCAATGAAAAAAATTCTAGGAATGATAGGAATTACCACGAGAACACTGGGATCGATTTGCGTTATACAAATTTCATTCGACATTTTAAAGTTGGTATTGAAATTGTTGTCGTTCTGTTAATACTGCATTTTAGTAATATTTGGAAGCTAGAGAAAAACTGATGTTTTCAAATTGTAGTATTTTTTTATAAAATATGTAAAGTGAGAATCTAATATTAGAACAAATATTTTGTTGTTCAGTTTTAGTGACCTTCATCCGCACTTTTAATGATTTTATCGAATTTCATTAAATTTTTGATTATTCCAAATATTTGTTTTTCCCAGTCTGCAGTTTCCTTGAAATTTGAAACATTTTCCTCCTTGTTCCCGTCTTATTTTTCTTATATGAAGTTTTCCAAGATTACTCGTCTACCATCTCATGATCTTCTTCGTCCTGTTTTGTCAAGATTTTTTGCTCTTCATAGTCTTCACTGTAATGGGTCAACTTTTCAGGCTTTCTTAGTAAATTCCTTTTGCTACAGCCGCTAAGTGCACTTGTAGTATTGCATGAAAGGAATTGTCTAAAAGTGTTGGTCGAATGGCTGGGGTTGGCGCCTGATCGCCGGGGTCGACTCTTTGTTCCGGTCACGCAGGTAGACGCCAGAACGGCCAAGTGACCTAACGGTACCCCCAGGACGCCGAGGAAGGCGTGAGAGAGTGGCAAGGAACGTGAGGGTAGTTGGGAGATAATCGCAAGCGGTCGAAGGGTGAAGATCAAGCGGACCACCACAGTTTGTGGTGCTTACTGTGAAAATTGAGATTAAAAAAGCGCCGTTAGTAGTGAAGGCAGATTTGTGGGCATTGGCTCTACGAAGTGCGGTAAGTGTTTTTAGTGCGTCAATACTACGCCGCGAGATCCACACCCGAAGGAAAGCGAAGATCTGGAATTCACCATCTAGCCAGCGCAGCGATTCGATTCCTTCTCGCCACTCTCAGCGACCCACGGTGGAAATACCACCGCGAGCGTCCACGACACACGCAGCGGCTTTGTCCTCCGCGACCAGCAAAAGCTAAGTAGAATATAAGTTAGCATTAAGATTGTATATGCTGTTGTCTTATTTTGTATCTAGAATAGTTAGCTAGATAGGACCGGTAGGGTTAATTGTGTGTTTCTTAAATTTAAATGTTTAGCAATAAAATGCTTGTTAAAGTGCATTTAGTGAGTATTATTTCATGAGAGTTAATAGAGAGCGAGAAGTTTACGGCCTAGGAAAGTGACCCAATACCCGTAACCTGAATTGCCCTGAAGTTGTGAGACTGAGCTAGCTGAGGTGCATTACGTACCCAAATTCAATCATCAGGTTAAAAAACAGTACCATTACATCACCTTCATTCACATCAAACCCACTATCTCCACTTCCCCATCTTTAACTTGAAAATTACTTTCTATTAATTTTCTTTAGCCACAAATTTGTGTTCTTTCTCATAATCTTCTTTCTTCATTTCATATTTCTATTACCTACAACTTTGCCCAGTTTTTCTTTATATAACTTTCATTTCGGTACTTTATGCATTAAATTGCACGAATCTTCACGATTTCTTCTTTTCCAGCACGTCTTGTCATCATGCTATCTTGTCCTGTTCTTCACTTTAGATTTACTCCTGTCTTCCCCATCCTTTTTATTTTGAACTTTCTTGAATTTTTGCAAATATCCTCTTCTTCTTACTATCCTCTGTTTCGGATTAGTTTCTTCTCCATCTTCCCAAAAAGTTATTTATACTCTTCATCTTCAACTATTTCGCCTTTAAGCCAACCTGGATGTGTTTTACCGTTCTTCATCGCTACTTTTGCTTCACCTCTCTATCTTTACCTTCAAAATTGTCTTCAATCTACCTTTGATTTTTAGCTATAATCTTGTCTTCTTCCTCCTCCTATTACTGCCTCGCATTAACCTTCATATTTTCTTCATAAATCTGGAATTTCAGTGTTGTTCGCTATTTCTTCGTCTTAAAAGAATCTTTTCATAATCTTCGCCTTCTTTGTTCTCCGTCTTCATATCTAACCCAATGGCTCCAATTCCCCTCTTTGACTTAACAATTGCCTTCGATCTACTTTTGGGTTTCTAACAAAAAACTGGTTTTCTTCCCCCATGATCTTTATCCCCTTCTTCTTTATTTCATAAACATTTACATTAACTGTCACTCTTTCAAGTTGCTCTTCTCTGAGTTTTCGCGATTCATCTGTTTTTACTTTTCTTCAAGTTTCAAAGATGTCTTCTTCATCGTTCCTAAAGGTCAATCTTTAAATGTTTCACATTTCAGCCAACCTGAATGTATTTTTTAATAATCTTTTCATTGTGTTAGGTTCCATTGCTGTTTATCTTTACCTGTATTCTAATTTCTTCACTTCGTCCTCTTCGTTCTACCTCGTCTATTTAGCTTAAAGTTGTTCTTTTTATATCTTGAATTTGTGTTTTTTGCAATTTCTTCTTCTTAAACAGATGTTTTCATAATCTTGGAGTTTCGCTCTACATCTTTACATCCAACCTTATCTCTCCCCCGCCCATCTTCGTCTTAAAAATTGCCTTCGTCCCACTGTTGAATTTTAACTACAAACTTCCCCATTATGTTCATCTTCTTATTCCTTCATTTCATATTTATATTAACTACTACCTTTTCAAGATGTCTTTATGTATCTTGAATTTCAGTATTCTTCACGATTTCTTCTTTTTCAATAAGCCTTTTCATCGTCTTAGCTCGTTATGTTCTTCAGATTTTTTACATTTACCCTATCTACTTCTTTATTCTGAACCTTCTTGATTTTTTGCGACTATCCTTTTTTCTTTCTTCATCTATCCTAAAAGTTCTTCAGTCTTCATGTTCAAATATTTCATAGTTAAGGCGACCCGCCATTATTTAATATTCTATTTATTGCTCTTTGTCCTCTCATCTATCCTAATTTCTTCACT
Source organism: Ctenicera cuprea (assembly GCA_958336395.1). Lineage (NCBI taxonomy): Eukaryota > Metazoa > Arthropoda > Insecta > Coleoptera > Elateridae > Ctenicera > Ctenicera cuprea. Next base: position 10,516,993 of record OY284495.1, on the reverse strand, counting down.
TCTCTGTCTTCGTTTTCAAACTTGTCTCGATCTACTTTTGAGTTTTCAACAACGAACTCGTCATCTTTGCCCTCTTCTTCCTTACACGCATATTTAGATTCAGGTCTTTCAAGATGATCTTCTTGAATCTGTTCATAATCTCAGTTTTTGTGCTCTTCATTTTCAAATTTGACCTAAAAATCGCTTTGGATCTACTTCTAGTTCTAGATCTAGTTTTTAATTATAAACGTTTTTTCTTCTTCATAAACTTCTTCCCTCATTTCATATTCATTAACTTGTACTCTTTTCACGTCTTTATTCTTGCCTATCTTTTTCTTCCTACTTTTCTACTTTTTAAAGATTTTGACTTAGAAGTCATTATCATTTCACTATTTTCTTCTTCATATTTCCTAACGATTCTTCACTCTTCATCTTCAAATAGTTCCCATTCAGCCTAACCCAAATTTATTCCTCAAATCTCACTTTTACTGTATCGTTACTTCCTGTTCACTGTCTTCCTCGTATCTACTCTTTTTTTTTAATTCTTTCCCCTTAAATAAAAAAATTGACTTTCTTCACGTTTTATTTCTTTATTTAACTCATAATTTTCCGCAGAACTATTTCTTGGGTTGTTTAGCTTCAGTGACGCTTAAAAAACTGTTATTTAATGAAGCTCTTCGTCGTAGGCATTTTTCTAAAAACAGTAATTACAAGACTATGTTTATGATTCAATTCTGAAAGTATCTTTGGACATTTCTCCATCGGCTTCGTTAAGTTTTTCTTTGCAAACATGTTCTTTGTAGATCCTTTCTTCCACTTTCTCCCGGATTACTTCTTTTACTCCAGAAAGGCGTCCTTTCACCCAGACTGGGTCATTTGCCCTGTCATCTTTATCAGCACGACCTCAGGTTGACGAATTTGCCATTACCACGCTTTTATCCGCGGGTCCTTTCCGAAGAGGAAGTTATATTCTGTTCTTTCTAGAACTTCCATAGAAAAAACACCGTTTATGTTATTAGGTATTTAGGAAGAGATACTGCTGCGGTTGATAGCGTTAAGGTCACCACAGACAACATGTTTTTCTTGCGATTGCTTGTAGTCAAGGCCGACTAGAAGCTTGGGTAACCTACAAATTTACCTTTTACTACACTCCGGACCCGAACGTCTTTTTGGTAATTAATTAATCGCCAAAAAAAGCTAGATTTTAAATTTAATGTTCCACTGTTTGATCCCAAAACTAAGGCGTGAACTCGAATTAACCATAACAAAATTTAAATTCAGTAAAATCATGTGTTGCAAACTTAACCTACTCAAAGTAGGTCTAGGATTTGCCATTTTAAGACGTACAGGGAAAATTATAGGCGAAGGTTCAAACCGGTCAATATAAAATAAAAGAAATAAATTGGCGTCATACAGAAACAAAAAAAATCAATTTTCAAAGCGGATATTAGGGGACAGAGACCCGCGAACAGACGGAAACGGTACAGAAGTCCAGTGGTTTACGTAAACAGCTTTCATAATGAGAATAAATTAAAAAGTTAAATTAGTGCACTTCGAACCTTGATACGCGCGTGCCCATTATTTAATGGCTATGATGATGGTCTCATAAGAAGACAATTTATAAACTTACTTGTTTATGTATACGAAGTTGTCCGTGCATTAGAAAGCTCTAAAGGTGTTCAGTGTGTTTACTTTATAATTCTAGAAGTTTTCAGTGATTCAAGTTGTTTTGTAACGATTAGTTCTTGGAAGGATGCTTTTTATTTTTTAAGGATTCTTTCAAGTTGGATAATGTAATCATGGGAATTTCTTGCATTTATGTTTTGCGTGTTGCGACATACAGATTGGAATTTCAAGAAAAATAAAACATTGGAATTATACCTTATGCTTACTTACACAGGGTGGTGCACAGAAGCGCAATTTATTAACAATATTAAAATATTACAGAGGTGCATCCCTGAAGGCTCTATAAAACGATGCATTTGATTTTTATACAGATTATTCGGGTTAAACGTAACAGTCTTCTAATTTTTTTTAAAGGATCATGACGCCATGATTCTTTAAAATGACTCCATGATTCCCATCCCACCTCCTTACCCGGGCTCAGCGCACTTCAGCGCTATTCACCGGTCTAACATGCCCCACCCCTGAAAGACATGCAACCCAACATACACACCACATACACCATACATGGACCCGCCGGATTTAACTATTTCAGAAAAATTTCCGACGAGCAGTGGACTCGAACCTACTGCCGTTGGGAGTCTAGTTTTAGAGCCTGAGACTCTAACCACTAGAGCACCCGCTGGCCCTGTTTTATAAATAAAGTATATTGGATACATATTTAGATAAACGATAAAAACAAATCCTTAAGAATATGTAACAATTATCCATTATCCATATCGTAAAAAAATAACTATAATTTTAAGGTAAGCATAACCACATTTCAAACAAACAAATAAAGAAAACCAATAAACGTTTGTTACGCATGTAATTTATAAGTTGTTAACGCACAGTAACAATAAGCAATAAACAGCTGCGGAGGTTGAAAGTTATTGTTAATGCAAGTAAAAGTGTTATACATATTAGTTAGAAAAGCGATTCTATCCAAGCATTTACGCGATACAGAATATTTTGTATCGAAAAATTTAAAACGCCCAGTATAAAATTAATTTAATAGCGCAATTTAAGATAACTTCCATCTTCAATATTTTTTTTCTATTTCTTAAGATAGTAAAATACGTGTATAAAAGTCGAAGCTTTAATGGCTTGTTATATCTCGGACAGTGGAATCGTTACCAACTACGTTTATGTTCCATTTTCATTCCAACATTTGCTGTAAGCGGGCGGGACAGCTAGAGAAATGCATGTACGGCGCAGGTAGCCGCGGGATCAAATCCCAACAAGGTTAACATTTTTATATAAATAAAATTGTTTGCATTGGTTTCATAATTGCTTCTTTGTGCGCATGGTGAAACGCTACTGATTATGCTCTGTGGTAAATTTTGTATAAAACGGCCGCGCCCGTAAGTACGCGAACTATTAGCGCGCAACTATGTGCACATGTTCGACGCAGTGACGGCCAGTAAAAACAGTAAAAACTTAAAGTTGTCTCAATACAATAAATTAATTCAGAATTTACGGATTCGATTATCCGAGATTTAACAACGGCATTAAAGCCCCGCCGTGACTATTGGAATTAATGGAATGGCAAAGTGCTTGAGCTATTAGCGCGCACGGCCTGGCCAGTGACTGTCATTAAAGAAAACTTAATTTGTGTAATTATAATAGATCACTTTAAAATTTACGCCCACTTGACCATTTCGAAAACGCACGTTATCATATTTTCAAAAGTATTTTTGTGTCAACGTTTTACGCGCCAACAGTGACTATCATACTGCTTTTCTCGCCATACCCGCGTATCTTACTGTATTTAGAAACCAAAGACGATACAGCAAATTAATCAGCAAACAATCGGGCGGGAGAGGGAAAATTAATAGGTAACCCCCTTAAATATTGCTGCACCTAAAAATTAGGCTAACAATGTCGGTCTACTGTAGCTCACGAAAAATTTTGCGTTAAACGAAATGTTTTATCGTCCCCAGTTTGTTTGATAACGGCGCTGAATTAGCGACATTCAAAAATTCATAGAAGGTGTCACAGAAAAGTCAGCGGACTGCGACACCACCAACCAATTTGTGGCTCATCCTGAGCTCTATGGGCCTACAAACTAAAACAAATGTGTGGCCAGTCTATGAGCAGGGCCAGCGGGTGGTCTAGTGGTTAGAGTCCCAACCTCTAGAACTAGACTCCCAACAGCAGTAAGTCAAACCCGGCGTGTCCATGGACGGTGTGTGTAGTGTGTATGTTGGGTTGCATGTCTTTCAGGGGTGGGGCATGTTAGACCGGTGTATAGCGCTAAGTGCGCTGAGTCTGGGTAAGGGGGTGAGATGGGAATCAAAAAGTCTATGAGCAAGTTTTTTGTAAATTTCCAAATATTGAGAAAAAACCTTCGCAGTTATCTTTAGTACAAAAATTTTCTTCGCTGGTATGATTGTGCTACTCGGGGGCTGCTATAATACTAAATTTCATCCCGATCTGTCAGCTCATTCTTGAGTAGGCGTTAATGCCAAAATTATCAAAAAATTGTATCGGCCACCAATGAAAACCTAGAAAGGTGGGGAAATAGCGTTGGGTTTGCCCCAAGGTTTTCTATCAGATTCCCGTTTTCAAACATGTCGAACTTCCACTTTCGGCTTCAAATTTTCTTAAAAATTAATTTTGTTTTAATTTTCATATTTGCTTTCAAAACAACAAACATTTCTTGGTAACGCTGATTGAAGGTAATAAAAAATATGACGTATATACATACTTGCGCACTTTTGAAGCTTGAAAAGACCACCAAAAAATCTTTGACGTCATCAAAAAAGTTAAAGAGGAAACATTTTCGTTCCATGAATAATACAAATTTGATAAAGTTGTTTGTGTTAACTAGTTTACTGATAACAGATCTTTAAAACTGTATTTACATTTCAGTGTACATAACAACAAAAATGTTTTAGCTTTGCCCACAATTTGAAAACTATCAAAAATAATCACCATTCACAATTCTGGAAAAAATTACAAAACCAAATTTAAGGAAACCTGCCGTTATTATGCCACCACGTTATCTCACAATACCGTGAACATTTCTTATCAACCATATTATAAGCATTTTACATTTCCATTTTACAAACATACAATACAGAATGTGCTCGCACAGTTATCACTTTACATAACACGCATTAAATTTTCAATTAAAGTCCACAAAGTCTACATTCTAATCAGAATTATATAACGGTCTGCATGTCGTTTCCCCCACGGTTAATTAAATATTCCTCCGTGGAGCACAATCAAAGAAACAGAACCTGAAAAATTCGAACTATTCAGACAGTAAGTGACCCAAATACCAAACCCCGCTGCATTTAGCACCTCTTTCTTAAATGGCTTTAATTTATTTATTTATTAGTGTGGCATGTCTCTTGAAACACACACACACAGTGGGAGAGGAATATTATACGAGCGACCATCAAACTCCCTCACGAATTATGGATTTTTTTCGTTAAGTGGGCAACGAGGTCAGCCGGTGTATGTGTTCTTTAAACTCTCGTAATTTTAAAATTACTTTATTTTTCATGTTGACTCATTAGCCTAAAACTAGACACACGTGTATGTATCTCTGCGTTTGCTTCATAATAATTTCCTTTTGTGTTGCCCAAAACGTATCGCGTGAAGGAATTTCAAAACCGTAAATTATAAACAATCGTGAGTCTCCACGTACTGAACGGGCAGACAAAACACTTTTCAGAAATCTTCTTTCGTTTGACGTTGTTCATCTAAATATAGGTAGAAATAGCAATTTTCTAGGAGTCGGAGAAGACAAGCAAAGTAATTCAAAATAATAATCTATTTTGATGCGACACGACATGCAAACATCGAGTGGCTATTTTAAGAGGAACTTGCGAATATCGTGGGCTGTGTTATTAAATAGCTAAAAGTTATTAGAATTACAAGAACTACATTATTGTATGTATCTCGACGATAAAACTGGAGTTACAAGTGTAAACGCAAATAAACCTGTTTACTCGACATCATAAACTCGATTTTTAAGCCTTCTGATAGGCCAACATTGTTGTAATTCCTGAAGTGTACAGAGTGTTCACAAATAAATGTTACAATTCCTTAGCTTAAGCTGAAATAACCTTGAGATAATTTTCGAGACGTTTTTTCTGGGGACAATACAATTTTCAATTATAATCAGGGGGTAAATCCTAAATTCCTAAACCAGTTCTTCATCTGAATCTTTAAGTTTTCGTTATTTAATTTTAAATTCTCAAATGATCAAAAAAATGTATTTCCTAAGCTTATCTAACAAAACAATATTTTTTTGAGTATGGAAGAAAAATCCTAAATTTGGAAATATTTTTATGAAATATTCCTAATTCCCCGATTTTCGTTTCAAAATTATTATTGCTCAATTCCTATAAGTACCAACAAGTCGTGATTCTTACGATTATTTTTTTAAATGAATATCCAACCTTGTATTAAAAAATTACCAGACCACAAAAATTCTAGTTTAAAAAATTTAAGTTCCAATTACGAATCGTAATTTCCAAGGATATTACAGAAAATTTTAATATATAATTAAACAACATTTCTTCTAAAAACTTGTTGTCATTTTTCTGCGTTTCTGTGATATTCGGATATTTTTTGTTCTCAATGTACGATAGCTACATGTTTTCTTATTTATTATCGATAAACAATTCCTACAAGCTTGTGTATAAAGCGATTTACGTAGTTCCTCCTAAGTAAGAAGGGCCATCCATTTCAGAACAACAATATTTCCATCTAATCTAATCAAATTTAAGTTGCTAAGCATTCTAGCAATGGGTGGTTTTTAAACATTTTAGAGTTTTAGCTAAACACTCCTAACCCAAGTGCAACTCCTAGACAAACTTGAAAAACTTCCTAGGGATTTTATACGAAGCTCCTTGACATTATTCCTAATTATCTTAGGATCTGAATTCCTACTAATTTTAACGACAATTTAAAATTTTCCTCCTAATTATACGTGGGATTTTTCACTGAAAATAGGAACCTCGTAAACATAAAACAAGTCTAAAAAAGATTTCAGAAAGAAACACTACACAAAACCGTAAGTACTTTGAAAAATGCTGGATTTTCTCTATTTATAATGAATAATTCCTATTTGTACAAAACCTTGGAATATCCCCTAAGTAACGTCCTAAATCGTTACAGATTGGAAGTAAACTCCTAACCCATTGAAATATCGCATAAAGCTACAAAACTCCTAACACAAGTCCCACTCCTAGGCAGATTCTTTAAAAATTTCAAGATATTTCATAGCTTCTCAAAAAATATTCCATATTCTTAACTATTTTACGGAAACCCCAATTCCTATCAATTTCTAGAAACATTAATTCCCAGGTTTAAAATTTCTTGGAACAGCTTTTAGTATTTCTAAAGAATATCATGAAATATCTGGATTCTTAAGCATTTACAAGAAAAATTCTTTACCCAAACTTTCTTACCTCCAAAAATTTTAGAAAAATAAACTCCTAACCCAAGTGTCGAACTTCTAAGCAAATAAAAAACTACCAAATATTTCAAAGCCTCTTCAAATGATTTATTGATTTCCATAAAAATATCTGGATTTCTAAGCATTTACCAAAAAAAAAATTGAATATCCAAAGTAATCTTCAAAAATTCTAGGGAAACAAAGTCCAACGCTCCTAATTCTTCTTATAATTTCCCCAATATTTCAAAGCTTCTTGAAATATATCATTTTCCTAACCATTTTAAAACCATAATTTCTACTCAATTTAATAACAAATTCACAATTTCTTGAAAACAACTTTGTGTATTTCTAAGCCTGTTCATAACAAATTTGAATTCCTAAGAATTTACAAAAAAAATCTATACCCAAAGTTGTCTTCAAAAATTGAAGGGAAACAAACTCCTAACTCAAATCCAAGTTATAAGCAAATTATTTAAAAAAATCCCAGATATTTCAAAGTTCTTCTTGAAATATACCATATTCCTATAACCATTGTAGAACCTGACTTCCGCCAATATTAATTCCCAAATTAACATTTTCTTGAAACAGCTTTTTGTATTTCTAAGAATTTTCATTTCTTAAGCATTTACAAACAAAATTGTATACCGAAAGTGATCTCCAAAACTTTTAAGAAAACAAACTCCTAAGCCAAGTCCAACTCCTAAGCAAATTTAAAAAAAATATTTTTTAGAACCTACCCATTCTAGAACAAATAATTCTCAAGCTTACAATTTCTTAAAACAATTTATTGTTTTTCTAAGCATTTTCCTAAAAACATCTAGATCGTAAGTATTTACAAGAAAAATTTTATGGAATCAAACTCCTAGCATAAGCTTGAGAATATCTAAAAAACTGCAACTTATTTAAGAAGCTTCGTGAAATACTCCATATTCCTAATTATCTTAAGACCAAAATTCCTACTCATTTCTACGACAATTCCTGGATTTCTCGTCTAATCAGAAGTGGGATTTGTTACTTAATAATATGAAACTAAAAATCTAAAATTAAATAGAAACATTTCAAGAAAAAAAAATTATATAAAAATATTTCTAAAAATGTTGGTTTGGTCTTCTTGAAATATAGCACATTCCTAACTATTTTAGAACCTAAATTTCTACCCTTTTCATAAAAAAATTTGATGTCGAAACAATTACAAGAAAAATTCTATATCAATTTTAGAGAAATAAACTCCCACTCCTGAAGAAAAACCAAACGCCAGAAGAAGTCCATAAAAAAATTACAGACATTTCTACGAAGCTTCCTGAAATGTTAGATTGTCCGAAGTATTTCAGGACGTCTTCGAACCGGAATTTTTGCAGGTACCTAAGGTTGATAATTATACAGCAGTTTTGTGTTTAATAATAAAAATAATTGTGCAATCCTAACAACGTTCGTTGGTCTTTAGAACGATTCGTATTCATATTAATTAAAAAAAAATCACAATCTTTAAAAGCTTCAGAAAAGAAATTCTCATATTATATGCATTTTTTGAAACATTCTTCCGAAACATTTCTTGAAAACTGTGTTGCAATTTTTATACAATTCAAGAAAATGTCTTGCCAGTTCCATGGAAAAAAATTCCACATACTACTTCTAAATGTCAGCAATTCAAAATTACGAAGAATACAAGGCATTTTTCTGGAAAAGCTTACACTGCTAAATATACGAGGGATGCTTTAAAAAAATCACTTCAACAACTTCATAAATAATAATAAAATAAAGCTTTCGCATTTAAAGTTGTTTTGATTCGCTTCTAATGAACAACAACAAATAAAAAAGAAAGTTTGCATGTTTCCTTTGGTTATTTCTTACCTTGTGCAGATGTTCTAGTGCAAGAATAATTTCTCCTATGTAAATGCGCACTTCATTTTCAGTGAAGTGCTCTCTTTGGTATAAATGCGTGAAGAGTTCCCCGCCGGCAACATAATCTGTAAACAATAATGATAATGTATTTAAAAATAGCAACCAGGGATAAAAATAAGTCTATCACCAGCATTGAGTGCGGGAAAAACTAATAGGTATTCCGTATTCGCGTAAGAAAATCTAAATAAAAATCCGGGCAACGCAACGTGCGCCTATCGTTTTGATACGGTTGAATCACGTTATATAAATTCGACTGTAAATTAGCATTTTGTCTGTAAAATAACACGAGGAATTTTTCAAAACAAAAATGTTTTAATAAAAATAAAATTATCCAAAGCTCGATGAGTTTGCAGGATAAACCAAAATATGGAAAGTTTTTCCGTGAACAAGTACAGCCTGTAAATTTAATTTCAGTAGACTAAACAATTTGGCAGCGGCAAATAAAAGATCTTTAAATGCAGAGGTGTAATCAAATTGGTACTTGGAAGCTTGCTAAAGATAATCTCGAAGGTGCATTTCAAGATATGATTTTTTAAATAAAGTACAGTCATTGTATTATTTTTTTCTTAGTAAAATAAACAAATTGCAAAAATAAAACACAATGAACGTACCCGTTTATCTGGACTTTCTCATAAGATATAAATATTTTACTGTCATGTTTTTCGTAGTATTAAATCATTAACACTCGTATTATTAACCGTGTCCCATTTAATACATGTAGGTACGATATTCCTAATCACACGACGTCACTGACCCTGAATAGGCATACTATGCTCGGGGAAGCCCCGAGACCGAAGCCAGCCCCTAATTTTTAAGCATTCTTATCTATTGCTGTTACATGTTCTTGCGTAATGCGAATTGCTGATTTTTTAAAACTTATTATTCTTTTGAGAGTGCGTTTTTGTAATTTGTCAAACGTCTTACATACAATAATGTAAAAAATGTATAAAGGACATCACAGCGAAATTAAGGAAATGAAAAAAAAAAAGAAGTATATCAAAACCCAAAAGTTCTGACACAAACAATTCGATTTGTTGCAAGATCTGTCAGATCCTTAGGAAGATATAGAGGAAGAGGAACGACCGAACGGACAAACAACCGCCTAGGAGGAAACTAGCGAACGAACGAGAGGAAGAACGAACGGAAGAGCAAGGAAGCTAACGAAAGAACGAATGGACAAACAAGGAGACGAGGTAGGAAACAAAAAACGGACGGACGAGCAAGGAAACCAACGAAGGGACAAACGAGGGAGAAAACGAAAGAACGGACAAACGAGGGAGAGAACGGATGGGCGAGCGAGAAAACAGACAAACGGACTGACGAGCGAAAGCACGGCAGGACAGGCGAGGAAGATAAAGGAAGGAGAACCGAGAAAACAAAAAAAAAAGATCCAATGAACGAACGAATGAACAGGCGTTCTTCATTCCAAAGCAAGCTTTTTCGTTAAAATTCTTAAATATTGTAAATAAAAAGGCAACATCGCGTTTTTAATACTCTAGTAAAATCCTCCTAGTTGTTTTAAAATATTTCCTGAAATTTAAAAAATGTGTACTAAAACGTGGCGCAATAAGTTGAAACTAACGAACGCTCGCACGGACGGACGGACGAATTGACAAACGACAGCAAAAGAAGGGACGAACGAAGAAACAAATGGACACGCAAAAAAAGAAGGAACGGACGAGCAAGGAAGGAAACCAACGAAGGAACGAACGAATACACCAACCAGCAAGAGAGTAAACAAACGAACCGGCGAGCAAACAAACAAACAAACGAACGAACGAACGATCGAACGGACAAATAAACTATCGGAAAAACGCACAAACCAACAAACGAGTAAGCGAATGAATTAGCAATCAAGCGAACAATTTAGCGAACGAACGAACAACTGAACTAACAAACGAACGAACGAATGATTTAATAAACGGACGGATTAACGCACGAAGGAACAAACCCACCAGCAAGCGAGTACGCGAACAAATTAGCGAGCGAGCGAACGAACCAGCAGGCGAATAAAATAGCCGGCGAACGAACGAACTAACTAACAAACGAACAACCGATCGCACGAACGAATGAACCAAAGAACGGGCGAATGAACGCACCAACGAACGAACGAAGAAACAAATGGACACGCAAAAAAAGAACGAACGGACGAGCAAGGAAGGAAGCCAACGAAGGAACGAACGAATACGCCAACCAGCAAGAGAATAAACAAACGAACCGGCGAGCGAGCGAACGAACAAACAAACGAACGAACGAGCAAGCGAACGAACAAACGATCGATCGAACGAACAAACGATCGATCGAACGAACAAATAAACTATCGGAAAAACGCACAAACCAACAAACGAGTAAGCGAACGAACTAGAAAGCAAGCGAACAATCTAGCGAACGAACGAACAAATGAACTAACAAACGAACGAATGATTTAATAAACGGACGGATTAACGCACGAAGGAACAAACCCACCAGCAAACGAGTACACGAACAAAGAGAAGCGAGCGAACGAACGAACGAACCAGCAGGCGAATAAAATAGCGGGCAAACTAACTTAAACTAACAAACGAACAACCGATCGCACGAACGAATGAACCAGAGAACGGACGAATGAACGCACCAACGAACGAAGAACAAACGAACATCTTTATCAGCAAACATATTTTCCAAAATTCATGATGCGATTTTCTTTATCGTAAAACAACAAATTGTTTTCGTTAAAATTCTTGAATATTCGAAAAAAATTCTTATGAATTTGGTGAAAACCTAGCCTAGCGTCGCAAAAATTTCCGGAAATTTCAAAAATATGCACTTATACGTCGAAATTGTACGAAAAACTTGTTTTCTCCTGATAAATAAAACTGAATTCTCAAAATTATATTCCAGAATACTGTAATCCCAAAATTTTAAATCTTAGAAGTTTTATTCCCCATTTAAATTTAATTCCAGAAATGTTTTAACGGTGTTTGTGGGATTCACACAAATCCGAAATTAATGCAGAACTAAAACTACTAATCAGAATTAATTTTCCTTGAATTTATACATATATACATAACAGAGATGACTTCGCACAATTGCACTTCACACCTGGCTTGTAGTAAGTCTTAATATGTGTTTCCTGTCCTAAAAAGTCGTTATTTTTTACTTTGATTAATTGTTAGTACTTCTGACCATCATTTCATGGAATACTTCATTAACGCCAATGCTGAGTTGGACGTCAGCAGCAAAATCAATTTAAATGTTCACTTCCAACTGTAACATTCCCCAGACGTAGTATCAGAGAACAAATGCATATTATTATTGCCCGTGTCGTTTACTTAAGCCCATTAGCGAACGTATTCATGTAAATTACTGAATTGTTAGCAGTTAACTTGAAGAACATAATAAGAAATTTTAAAATTTGTTTAAAAGATTAGACTTTAATTCCTTTATAGTTGCCAATAATGACGAAAGTAATGAGGTAAGTAGGTTTAAAGTTACAAAGTCTCCTTCCAGTCTTGCCTTACATTAATTAAGTTTGTTGTTGCAAAGAGAAACACAAACACGTGGCATATTACTGATTATATTTAATAACAAATTTGCAGCTAGTTGTGCAACGTTGGTGAATTGCAAGAAAAAAAATTATATAAATACAACTGGAAATAAGCAACAATTTTCGATCTGCTTCCTGGTCAAAAACACCTCCAAGGACTCTTTAGAGCACCCAAACCCGTGGCAAGGTCAAAATAGGGAAATGGCACGCTGTCTGTGCTCACGAAACTTAACATTACAAAAAATTGATTTGTATATCCGCATTTACCGCCGACTCGTATTTAATAATTTGCACGCTTCTCTCGTTGGACAAGCAAAATTCAAAATTAGTAGATGTTATTTTGGTTTTTAACAGGCGCAACAGGTGTTTATTTTTGGTACAAAGCAGTTTAATTTTGATTCGTGGCAAAGATTTGAAAACAACGTATTTTTTAAATTTTTTTGTGCTGCTTACGTTCACATTTTCAAAATTTCATACAGGTCAGCTAGGGCAGTCAAAACGACACCATTTTGTGGCCCTCCTTAAGCTGTCTAACAGTGACAGCAAATAGAGACCAGTGAAACAATGGTCGACAGGTAGCTAGCTGTGTGTGTGTACTTCGCTCACGCGCCGAAAGACTTTTGTCAACGCATGAGAGTCAGATAAAGAGAATAAGCGAGTGCAATTGTAAAGCAAACCGATAGTACGCGCAACTTTTTAAAAAGGAAATCAATTTTTTGATAAAAGATTACTTGGACACCCCCCCTCCCAATATTGCCGTATTTAACAATTAAGTTGAGAACTTTATTCTAGTATCGCTCATGAGCACCAGAAAATGTTTATCGGCCCCCGTTTATTAAATAAAGGGGTTGAAATTTTTGATTTTCAAAAATTCATAGAAGGTGTCACAAAGAAGTTAGCGGACTGGGACACAAACAAAATTATAGCAGATCCATAGCTGAGTCAACAAAGTTTGAAAAAAAAATCGTGTGGCCAGTTTTTGGGCAGTATGTTTTTTAAAAAGTCAAAATTTTGATATTTTTTGACTTCGCAGTTTGAGTAGTTTCAAAAGTTTTAGTAGCTTGTAACAGTATGCACCCTTAAAGCATTTCCAATATCAAATTAGATCCTGATCTGATAATTAGTTTTGAGCAAATAGGGTCACTCAATTTTTAAAAATTCATAGAAGGCGTCACAGAGAAGTTAGCGGGCTGTGACACAAACCAAATTGTAGCTCATCTCAAGCTACATGAGCCTACACAATTAAAAAAAATCGTGTACCCAGTTTTTGGGTAATATTTTTTTGAAAATTATAAAATTTTTTCACTTCATAGCTTTCAACTTTTCTAAAATTTTTGTGAACAGTAACATTGTGTCTCTATAGGCCTATTACGATAAAATATTTGAACGCGATCTGTCCACTTATTTTTGAGTAATGAGGCGCTAAAATCAAAATTTTCAAAAATTCGTAGCGGCCGCCATTTTAAAGCTAGAAAGTTTGGGCAAAAACGTTGAATTTGACCTAAAGTCTGTTGTCAGATTCCGTTTTCAAATGTATAAAATTTGGTTTTGGAAAAAATGGCTACCAAAAAAATGTCTAACTTCCGCTTCCGGTTTTGAATTTTTTGAACGCTTATTTTGTCGGTGAATTTTTTATATATCCCCACATTCCTAAGCTCGTCAAAATCCGACTATCCGTTCGATAGTTATGGTGTCAGTCCTTAGGCTATCAAACAGTTTCTATTCTATATCCGTTACTTAATTAATACATGTTTTTTTTTGTTGGGAAAGTGTATTTTTTTATGTTACTGAAGTTCAAATTTTCAAAATATCCTAGGGGCGTTGCAGAAGCGATAGGACAGGAAAAACCATTTGGTTCTGTAACAGATTTGTTAGTAGGAAATATAATTTTTTCTACGATGCTAAAATTAACATTTTCAAAATTTTATAGGGGGTGTTACAGAATAGCAAGGAAAGTCAAAACAAAACCCCATTTTGTGCCCCATCTTAAAGATTTATCACTAATAAAAACATAAATTATGTGCCCTAACAGTGTTGCCGGTTAGATTTATCCTGTTGTAGCAGAAAAAAAACATATCTGGCAACACTGTTAGTGCATATAATTGTGGCCACTAAGTACAGTAATGGATTGGTTATCTGGAGAAATTGGTACGAGTTAAAATATCTAAAATATTACCAATTTCTCCAGATAACCAATGCATCAGGCAACTTAGTGGCGACATTTATATGCACCAACAGTGTTGCCAGATATATTTTTCTCTGCTACAGCAGGAGAAATGTAACTGGCAACACTGGGAGTGCATATAAATTCGTCCTTTATATTATCAGCTATTAAACGTTTCATTTTCGTTTTGAAAAAATTCAGTCTAGACTCCAAAATATCTTTGTTATAACAAAATTTCAAACTCTGAAGGTAAAATGTCCAATCCTCAACCCAATTATGTCGAAACACAAGCTCAGCATATATAATTCCATTGTTCTAGAATTTCCCCATATTTAGCTAAATTTAGACACCGAAATAATCCAATTTTCCGCCCCAGAAAATAACTTTCACTAATTTACTCCGCCAAAACTTCCAAGTGAAAATTATTATTGCTCCGAAGCGCACACAGCAGATTTGAATCGTTTTCACCGCGCGCCGTCTCTAAATCGACGGTTAACTGCAGGTGACGGTAAATGTGTCAGCGAAATGTTAGACCGCATATTTTATCAGGAAATAACATGTTAGCAGCTCGTAAACTAATAATGCACCAGTTTCAAATTAAAACGGGGAAAATTCGAATCAAGATTTCTCAACTGGCGTTTATTTTCAGTAACAGGATGTCCCCAATTTCACATACGTGCAACAGTCAAAACACTTTCGCTGAATTAATTATTGTTTTTTTATACAATGGACAAAAAATGTATTCAAAAATGCATGAAAATAAAAAAAATACGAATTTGTTGCCTTTTCTAATTATTAAAGTGACACGAGTTGAAGGCAGCAGTGAAAGTGAATAAGAGATACCACTTTCATACTGCTCACTTTCTATTTTGCAAACAAAATTATGTTTTTGTTTGCACGGAGCGTAACAAGCGCTCCATTATCGAAAAAAAAGGCGTACAAGGGCTTTTGTTAAAATTAATTTTCTGTTCTATTATTGACCAAAGGTTAAACTCCACAAACTTGCTTACGTGATTTTAATATTTCACCTCAAACTGACTCGACATAAACGCAAGCAAAATAGGGAATTATTTTGAATTTTGCAACATCAACTTGTAGGAAAGCAGCAACACCAAGAGGTACGTGCAACAAACAACGTTTGCAAAAGCAAACTTTTATTTCTTCCTGGCTGAATCATGAAATTCTGTACTGAAAAGGTTGTGAAATCACTCTTCACCATATGCATTAGGTATTACATTCTCATAATCAAAATTCACGGTGAGTCATCACGTATCTCCTTGGCAAGGATTAATACCAACATATTACCTCTGTTATAATCTAAACTGACACACATTCTGATATAAACTCAAGCTATCATTTTCCTTCCAATGAAGAAACCCAAGAAACATTACAACTTAAATGTTGTCAGAGGGTGCGATCCTTTGGGAATAAATTACAAAATGAATAGGGAAAAGGATCATTTGAACCCTTACCAACCTCTGGCATTCAAATTTGTACCGTGGGGAGCGGAGTGTTCGAAAGGCTCAAGCTTTAAACCTAGATCTAAATTGTCTAAACATAATGATTGAAGACGTCAAGAAATTTGCAGAAATTTCACAACAATTCCAAATTTTTACTTTAATAATTTTCGTTAACGTTCGTCTGTGGGTGGGTATTACGGTATATGTGTGTGCCTCATATCCCCGAACGGATGGACCAATTCTGACGGGTTCGGAATTCAGCTGAAAATTTTCGGTTTGGTCTTTGATCTTCTTTAATACCAAAAAAATCAAAACACCGATTTTTTTTCTCACAAAATCAATTTCACACTACACAATCCTCCGCTAGGCGCCGCCACAAGAGGTAAAGCGAACTTCACTTGAGTAGTGACAAAGAGAATATGTTAATGTAACAGTGTCTAACGTCTAATTTATTATTTAACCAAATCATTTTATAGTACGACCTCTTGCGGTTACAACGTTGTACATAAATACTTTTCAAAATATATGAGAAATAAAAATTTCGAAAGTATGGAAAAGCGCAGCAAGGTGCTTTCGGTATAAGAAAGCAATGATTTTATGGAAATTACTTAAATCGGAAATACATGTTTTCCATTAATTCAAAAATGTGATTTTTAAAAAATTTCTGCGTGGTAAGGCTGTATATTATATTTTTAATAAGAACCGGTTTCCAGAAAAAACGGATGTAGAAAAAATATAAATAATCACATTTTTTCGACAAGGAGCAGTAAAAATAATAACCACTATCGCAATTCTAGTAAAAATCCGGGTCTTTTTGTACAATTTCCGATTATTTTTTCGGGTTTTGCAGGTAGTAAATGAAGTTCTCCGACAGGTTTTCCAGGTTGGTAGACACCATGTGGCCGGTTATCGGTTATAAGCGGTTATTAGTTATGACCGGTTATCGGTTTTTATCATTCTAGTTCGAATTAGAGCGATATACCGTAATTGCGGCAACACGATAATCGGTCATGAGTTATGATTGGTAATCGGTTACAAAGACCGGTAATCGATTATAACCGATGTTCAGGCGCGCTGGTGAAATTCGCGGTTTTCATTAACCGGTTATCGGTTTTTATCATTCTAGTCGAATTAGAGCGATATACCCTAATTGCGGCAACACGATAATCGGTCACGAGTTGACTGGTAATCGGTTACGATGACCGGTAATCGATTATAACAGATGTTCAGACGCGCTGGTGAAATCCGCGGTTTTCAATAACCGGTTATCGGTTTTTATCATTCTAGTCGAATTAGAGCGATATACCCTAATTGCGGCAACACGATAATCGGTCATGAGTTGACTGGTCATCGGTTACGATGACCAGTAATCGATTATAACCGATGTTCAGACGCGCTGGTGAAATCCGCGGTTTTCAATAACCGGTTATCGGTTTTTATCATTCTAGTCGAATTAGAGCGATATACCGTAATTGCGACAACACGATAATCGGTCATGAGTTATGACTGGTAATCGGTTACAATGACCGGTAATCGATTATAACCGATGTTCAGGCGCGCTGGTGAAATCCGCGGTTTTCAATAACCGGTTATCGGTTTTTATCATTCTAGTCGAATTAGAGCGATATACCCTAATTGCGGCAACACGATAATCGGTCATGAGTTATGATTGGTAATCGGTTACAAAGACCGGTAATCGATTATAACCGATGTTCAGGCGCGCTGGTGAAATTCGCGGTTTTCATTAACCGGTTATCGGTTTTTATCATTCTAGTCGAATTAGAGCGATATACCCTAATTGCGGCAACACGATAATCGGTCATGAGTTGACTGGTAATCGGTTACGATGACCGGTAATCGATTATAACCGATGTTCAGACGCGCTGGTGAAATCCGTGGTTTTCAATAACCGGTTAAGACAGATAATCGGTCACGACCGGTCAGACAAATTGAATATCGCGATTTTCAGCAGCGCTCATAACCGGTTAACCCGGTTAATCGATAGTCGTAGTCCCCTCCTAACCCCCGAACGGATAGTCAGATTTCGATTAACTTCGGAATATCAAGATATACCTATAAGCGGCGGAGGATGGGACATGTTTTTTGCGAGTATTTTTTTCTGAATTTTTTTAATTTGAAACCGGAATCTGTTAGGAGATTTTAAGACAACACGAGCGGTTTTTTGAAA
The DNA here is from genome assembly GCA_958336395.1 of Ctenicera cuprea. Classification (NCBI taxonomy): domain Eukaryota; kingdom Metazoa; phylum Arthropoda; class Insecta; order Coleoptera; family Elateridae; genus Ctenicera; species Ctenicera cuprea. Next base: position 10,498,696 of record OY284495.1, on the reverse strand, counting down.
TTTTTTATTTTAATACCTTATTATTTAAAAAAGAATATGCAGATCGGCATAAACAATAAAAACTACAATAGCCCTACCTAGGTCGTACAACACGAAAATTTGTGAGAAAATTATAAATTTGGAATAAATTCAGATATTTTCATAATTATATTGCTCGAACACTAGCAACAGGATTTTTTTTAATTTCAAGGGCTAATAGGGCTAGCAATGCGCTACAATTTGGTTTGCGTCCCAATCTGCAAATTTCTTTGTGACGCTTTCTAAGAATTTTTGAATATATTGGCTTTAACGCCTATTTACTCAGATCAGTACAAAATTTGGTACTGTAAATTTTCCATTAAGCCACAGTGTTACAAGCTATGGGAATTTTCGTAACTATTAAAAGTGGAAAGTGAAAATATTTCAAAACATTGGAAATATCAAAAAACGTTGCTTAAAAATTGACCAAACGATTTTTTTAATTCTATAGGCTAATAGAGCTAGTCGCTAATTTCTCTGCGACGCCTTCTACGAAATTTAAAAAAAAAACTCTTTTATTTAATAAACAGGAAGACGATAAAATATTACTGTTTAAGCTAAATTGCTCATGAGTGATAGTAGAATACGATTCACAACTTACTAAATAAACGTATCTCCTCGTTAGGGATTTCATCAAAATTAGCAGCTCCTAAATTTTGCGAAAATTTAGAAAAATCGCATTTGAAGTAAAAAGAAAATAAACGTGAACAAGCACCAAAAATTTGGGAAAATAAAGAACAAATCTAAATCCAACTGAAAAACAAATTCGACACCAAATGTTTTAAATCGAAACATTTTTTTGGCTAAATCAACTGATTTTTTTTAAATTTATTATATTATTTTACAAAAAACTGATCTACAGCATTAAGGAATTTTGGCACCAGATACTCAAAACTGTAGGGCGTGGGAGTTACAAACACTATCCAAGCTCCAACTCCAAGTCAAATTCTACACAATTTAATCGAATCATAAATCAACAATCCTAAACGCAAATCGAACCCCAAATTCGTGAACGTTACTGAATACAAAAATCGATTAAACAACCCTGGCTGTACTTACCCAAAATAAGGTGAAGTTTGGCGTCAGTCTGGAAGGCATAATGAAGGGTAACGAGGAAGGGATTGTCGCGGACGGCTTCGAGGACTTGTCTTTCTGTTTTTGTGTGCTCTGTTGTCTTCTTCTTTTGAACTATGGTGGCCTTTTTGAGCACCTTCATGGCGTAGAGGCGACCATGGTCGTTGCCGCCTCTTTTACGAACCAGGAAAACTTTACCGTAAGCTGAAACAATAACAAAAATGTCATTAAGAGGAAAATTAAATAACAAGTAATGGGGTAAGTCCGTTACCAGTATTTTGGAAAAAATATACCTTTCATCACATTTGTACTTTGTATTCCCACTATTCCAAAATATCAAATACAGAATACAGCCCTTTCTCCATATCTGGACTTTTTACCCCCAATATGTGAACATACTCCAAAACTCTGATATCAAGACCCCTAATATGCGAACATACCCCAAATTTTGCTAAAATCGCACCAATTTGGCATCGAAAACCTAAGATTCCGATAATATGACCTTCAGGTCATACTGAGAAAAAACGTGAACTATTATTCTAGGGCTAAATGTATCATTTTTATGGTAAGTGAGTTTCTGAATAAGTTTTCTGGACGATAACATCCAAACCTTTTTTCACATCTGCATGTTTACCCCTAATATGCGAACATACCCCAAAATTTGCTAAAATCGCACCAATTTGGCATCGAAAACCTAAGATTCCGATGATATGACCTTCAGGTCATACTGAGAAACAACGTCAGCTATTATTCTAGGGCTAAATGTATCATTTTTATGGTAAGTGCCAAGTTTCTGAATAAGTTTTCTGGACTATAACATTCAAACCTTTCTTCACATCTGCATGTTTACCCCTAATATGCGAACATACCCTAAAATTTTGCTAAAATCGCACCAATTTGGCATCCAAAAGCTACGATTTTGATGATATGACCTTCAGATCATACTGAGAAAAAACGTCAGCTATTATTCTAGGGCTAAATGTATCATTTTTATGGTAAGTGCCAAGTTTCTGAATAAGTTTTCTGGACAATAACATCCAAACCTTTCTTCACATCTGGATGTTTACCCCTAATATGCGAACATACCCCAAAATTTGCTAAAATCGCACCAATTTTGCGTCGAAAACCTAAGATTCCGATGATATGACCTTCAGGTCATACTGAGAAACAACGTCGGCTATTATTCTAGGGCTAAATGTATCATTTTTATGGTAAGTGCCAAGTTTCTGAATAAGTTTTCTGGACTATAACATTCAAACCTTTCTTCACATCTGCATGTTTACCCCTAATATGCGAACATACCCTAAAATTTTGCTAAAATCGCACCAATTTGGCATCCAAAAGCTACGATTTTGATGATATGACCTTCAGATCATACTGAGAAAAAACGTCAGCTATTATTCTAGGGCTAAATGTATCATTTTTATGGTAAGTGCCAAGTTTCTGAATAAGTTTTCTGGACAATAACATCCAAACCTTTCTTCACATCTGGATGTTTACCCCTAATATGCGAACATACCCCAAAACTCTGATATCAAGACCTTTGGGTCACATTGAGAAAAACTGCACGCATTTTCCTTTACATATCACTACTGGGTAGGTCCGTTACCCTCATTTTAGGGGTAAATGTACCGTTTCTATGGTAAATGCCAATTTTCTGGACAATAACATCTGAACCTTTCTTCACATCTGGATGTTTACCCCTAATATGCGAACATATCCCAAAATTTGCTAAAATCGCACCAATTTGGCATCGAAAACCTAAGATTCCGATGATATGACCTTCAGGTCATACTGAGAAAAAACGTCAGCTATTATTCTAGGGCTAAATGTATCATTTTTATGGTAAGTGCCAAGTTTCTGAATAAGTTTTCTGGACTATAACATCTGAACCTTTCTTCACATCTGGATGTTTACCCCTAATATGCGAACATATCCCAAAATTTGCTAAAATCGCACCAATTTGGCATCGAAAACCTAAGATTCCGATGATATGACCTTCAGGTCATACTGAGAAAAAACGTCAGCTATTATTCTAGGGCTAAATGTATCATTTTTATGGTAAGTGCCAAGTTTCTGAATAAGTTTTCTGGACAATAACATCCAAACCTTTCTTCACATCTGCATGTTTACCCCTAATATGCGAACATATCCCAAAATTTGCTAAAATCGCACCAATTTGGCATCGAAAACCTAAGATTCCGATGATATGACCTTCAGGTCATACTGAGAAAAAACGTCAGCTATTATTCTAGGGCTAAATGTATCATTTTTATGGTAAGTGCCAAGTTTCTGAATAAGTTTTCTGGACTATAACATCCAAACCTTTCTTCACATCTAGATGTTTACTAATTTTGTTTTTTTAGTTAAGATTCCAATATTTTTTGTTCATTTATGACTTCCTAAGGCTCGATATGCGAACATACCCCAAAATTTGCGAAAATCGAACCAATTTGGCATCGAAAACCTAAGATTCTGACGATATGACCTTCAGGTCATACTGAGAAAAACCGTGCGCATTTTCCTCGCGCCATGTTGTTGAACTTTTGGCATGCGCAAGCCAAATTAGTGCACCTACATCAAGGATGAAGTGTCAGCGACATATCGCACAAAGCGAAAATTTGCGGGGTTTATCGACACATGTCCTCGGAAAGATCAACCACATCCTGACGTCGAACGTTTGGAAATATTCCAAAAAAAATCATATCAGCAACGGAGGAGAAGTTCGAAGACACGAAGAGGCAGCAACAGGTCATGAGGATGACATGGATAGGTTGACACATTAAATTCGGGAACAGTAAAGAAGTCGGGAGCAGCAGGTGACTAAGCACCCGGGGCAACGTTCTAGCCGACCTTAGGAGGTCGTTACTCCTTATTTTGGGCTTTTTCATAATAACAAAACTTGCAATAATCAGTCACAGTGATTGTGCTTTATCGCTACTCTTCTGCCACGTTTACGTGATTACCGCATTACGATAAACCTGCAGCACATTCGGGGTAATTAATAACGAGGCATATGGCAGGTGCATTGACACTTAATTAGGAGAGCAAAGCTTTAACGTTTTCTTGGCACGTCAGTTTGTGTACATATTTTTTGGCCACAGACGCACATTATCATGAAAATATAAAATATATAAGCCGTGGGATTTTTAGAATGATGTGTTGGAACATGATTTTCAGAAAGTTGTATTAGAAAGTGATCGGGATAGGGTCGTCGAGACGTGACAATCACATAACAAGGTTCTCTTGTCCCTCCCAATAAATCAGGGATCCATACGTTTCCATAACTAATTCAAGGCTGCAATGTCAATGGCTGGAAAACCTCCAAAAAATTCCTTCTTTCTAATAAATCGTTTTTTTTTTCTAACAAATTGACAAACTTAAGTAGCTTGTTTTACTTAATATGCCTAGCACTTAAAAAGCAACTAAAAAATTCTTCGGAACAGAGGCGTACAACTCAATCCTCGAGGTCAGAAACTCATCCCCAAATTAAAGAAAAAGAAATTGCACGAAAACACCCAAAGAAAACATTAACACAAACTAAAACAAATTGCTGAGAAATAAAAATTCGGAAAGATTAGCTCGATTAAACGATAAACTTAATTTTTGATTAAAACTAAGGGTGGTCGAAATTAGAATTAATTCAGGCACGAATTAGGAAAATAATTTAATATTAATCTGCAAATTTAATACAAAAATTAAAAAGTTACTTTAATTTTTGGACCAAGTTAAGATTAATCAAAACTAACGCTAACCAGCGCAAGAGCAACCAAAATCATTTCAAGCATGAAATTATCAGATACTATTATGATTAATACTACTTACAGGGTTGTAACTTTACACGTAGAATATTATTTCTACATTACATGTAGAAAAATTGTGTAGAATGTGTAAAATAATTACGGATCGATTCTAAAAAAACACCTGCACAAAATTATTGTGTTTACTTTACTATGTAGATGAAAGCGTATGTGCATAATAGAGGGGGTGAGACATGTGACTATCCAACGATACGAACGCGCCGCGACGCCTTTTCTCTATTCAAACGTACCGCACTGCAGATTTGTTTTTAATTGTCAGCAGTTATTAAACGAAAAATCAGTTGGCTCCATAAAAAATTGCGCCCTTTAAATCGTTACGCCTGGGACGGAAGTACCGCTCGCCCCCAACATAATTCCGGCAATGGTCGCAATTATTCTACGTTTTCAGTTTCTTCGTATTTTGAGATATTTTAAATTTTAATTTATTAATATTGAATATTTTACTTTGGTGTAGGGGGAGCCACTTGTTCAAGTTGTATACGTGTTCATTTACGTTTAAAACCGAGAAAGGTGGCGTCCACCTTCCATTCAGGAGGCCTGGGTTCCATTCCCCGAGCCGGCCGGCTGTTCTGACTCAAAAGTTTTCCTGGACCAAAAGGTAAATACTATGACAGTACTATCCACGGAAATCATCCCTTATTAATTCCTTGCTCTAACCCAACGTTACCGTCCTTTCTCGGCTGAAGAGAGGCTTAGAACTCAGCGTGGAATCCAAAAGACCCCTATAGCGTCCCGCCCCTTTGCGAAAAATGCACCGACAATGAAATTTCTTTTTTTAAGTTTAAACTGTCCGGTTCAGCATCGGCATTGTTTTACATGTAGAATATGCAGAAAACAGCTTAATATTCTACATGCAAATAATATATTATTTTAAAATAAGTATATTTCACATGTAATATTCTACATGCCCAACTCTGCTAATTAGAATTTAAAGTAAGAGGTTATCTTAATTTTTGAGTAAGTTAAGATTAATCAAACCTAGAGGAAACCAACTATCGAAAATAGCGATTTCTTTAAAAACTATCGATACCATCGACAGTTCGCGGCAAAATTATAATTATGGCCGGTAAAATTATATGAATCTGATAGTGCACACGAAAAATATTATTATGTTCCGTACTTTTATTAAAATTACAAGATTTCAAAAAAAAACTAAAATTATAAGTTCTAGCTTTACTTAGTTGAAGTTCATATTAATTATGAATAACAAAATACTTTATTACTTCAACAATATTTATTACAAATTTTTAGGTAAGTTACAATTAATCAAGGCTATTTATAAACTTCTGTCAGTACAAGCGCAATTGAAATGAATTCAGGCCAATAATTTTTGTAAATCAGCAAAAAATTGCCACTAAAATTAGGAAATTACCTGAATATATTGGCAAGTTAAAGACAGGGTTGTAACTTTACACGTAGAATATTAATAAAACTGGTATATCTACTTTTTTCTACATATTATGCATGTAAAATATGTTGATTATGTAAAACATGTCCGATAAAGTCTAGAAAAACACACGTGTGTTTGGTATAGGGGGAGGGGGAAGGGGAGAAACGTGCGACTTTCCAACGGTACGAACGCACATACCGCACTGCAATGTTTTTTAATTGTCGCAATTATCAAATAACAAAGAAGTGGGCTCCATAAAAAATCATAAAATCATACAATAAAATTGCGCCCTTTAAATCGTTACTTCTGTGGCGCAAGCTCCTCTCGCCCCATCCTAATTTCAGCACTGGTCGCAGTTATTTTTGGTTTTCAATTTTTTACCATTCTGAAATATTTTAAATTTTAACTTAAAAGTCTGCATATTAAATCTGGAACCCCGTTACTAGAAGCCAGATATTTACGTGTCCATTATATAAGGCGCAAACTCGTTTGTACATTGGACCGTTATACTTTTCAACGCATATAAGCACATTCATGTTCACAAAAGACGTTTGGCTTATTGGAAGCTTGATTTTTATAGTGCGTACATATTTGTTCCAAAAACATTTTGAAAATCTCTGTTAAGGCACTCTTGGAAAAATGCTAAAAGTAATTAACTTTTATCCCGCTTTTTATTTCAAATAAATTTTGTTGGCAATGTTATAGGAATTTTTAGGGTATTTGTTTCCTAGAGGTTCTCTTTCTTAAAATTTCTTTCCGGTGCTGTTTTTTCCCGGGTTTTATTCAGCCTTTTTTACGGGATTTTCCTTCCGGTAATTGTTTTGCTAGATTTGCTGATTTACAAGGTCTTTACGGCATTTAAATAAACACTTGCGCCTTAGGCAACCATTCCATCTATAGATTAAATCTGAATCCCTTTACCCTGTCTCAACTTTTGGTGACGACGGACTATGCTCTTACATCTCGACACAGCTTATATATTATGTTTTCGACACCGATGTTTAAGTAACAGTCACGTAGGGCAGCGCGGCACTTAAGTTCAAAAGTGTGCGTATTTTACAAGAAGTCATCAATAAAGCGTGAGACAGACCCGACGGGTTTTGCTAGTAATAATTATTTTACTTTGATGTAGGGGGGGGGGGGGGGCACTTGTTTAGTTGTTTATGTTCATTTACGTGTCTGATTTAGCATCGGGATTATTCTACATGTAGAATATGCAAAAAAAAAGGCTTAATATTCTACATTGACAATAACCATGTCCAATAAGTATATTTTACATGCCCAACCGTGGTTAAGGGCAATCAAACCCAATTCTAAACTTTTGATAGCAGAAAGCAAGTAGAATTAATTCAAACGTAAATTAAGCAGATATTTTACGGTTAATTTCTTGCATGTTGTAAAATTTTGAAATTTGCTATTAAAAAAAAGGTTATTCTATCGAATCTAATTTTGCGCTCTTACAAGTATAAAAGCAATTAAAATTAATTAGGGCACCACTAAAGTTATTAGGTTACACTAATTAATTTGGACAAATTAAAGCTGGCTGAACCTAATTATATACCATCTAGGCTTGAACTGCCGACGTTTCGTCCTCGGTTGCACGGGACATCTTCAGGGCTGAGGTCGCTTTGGGATCCGGAACACAACTGTTGTGCGACCACAGCCCTGAAGATGTCCCGTGCAACCGAGGACGAAACGTCGGCAGTTCAAGCACCGATGACGCGGCTCCAACCCGGAAGCCTAGATGTTATTAACAACGGCCGCGGAAGCCTGCAACTTAAGACTAATTCTATACCTTTGCAAATGCAATAGAAAATAAAATTAAACTAAGCATCTAACCACTAAAATTAGAGAGGGTTATTAATCAATCCTAAGTCTAAAATTTTGCCAGTACAAAAACAATTAGAATTAGGTCAGGCATTAATTAATTTAAAAAAAAATTTAAGATTCAATCAGCTGCGCTTTGTAAGCATGGGCAAATCGCCTAAAATTAAAAGGTTACCCATAATTAAAAAGTTCTATTAAAGTAATTTCAACAGTTACCAATAACGACTAAATGAATGAAATTAATTAGGTGTAAGTACTTTTATATTCTTTCTTTTTGCGCAATTCAATTGTTAATTTAACCTTATCACTAACTATTGTATTGCTACAGAACCAATTATGGAAAATTAATTTACGAAGTAGTTAGTAACCTACATTTTTAGGGAGAATTTAAACATTAAGCTAACATTAAGCTAACCTTAAATTGTGTGTTGCATACAATCATATTTGTAGAAATTGAAACACTCTCTATACATGATCAGCTTACAAGTGTGCATACAGGCTGTTTCAAATTCGAGCCCCACCATGGGGATCTCGCTTATTTGAAGAGATAGAGAGTTGGTTAAATTGAGACAAAGTTGCCAAATTTTATGCCTAACAATAATCTGTAAAGAAATTTAAAGTAGCCACTCTGGTTTTTTAGATATCTGAAAAAAACTGAAATTTTGGATTTTTTATTTTTGACTATAACGCATTTATCATTTATGCTACATATTTCTAGTTAACGCATTATTAGAACACTTTTTTATGCTGAGTCTAAATTTTTTATCAGATTTGGTGTAACTGTTACCATTGTTCATTTTCGACTGTCAACTTTTTTTTTTCTTATGGTTGGTATTTAAAATTTTTTCATATTTTTATAGTTTTCAATTCTGATTTCAACGATGTGTCACACTTTGCATTTTGTTTAAGTTTTGAGCATTTTATTACAAAAAATAAAAGTTTCATAACAGTGCCATGGAAAGACCACGTCATTTAATTTATTTTGAGAAAATTCTAGTAGGCTATGAACTGATAGAAGTAAAACAAAACACTTCTCTTATTTACTTTTACTTTTAGATACATTAAGTATGCGAAAATTTCAGGAAACTTTGTTTTGAGCGTAGGCAGCAGGTTAGGTTATTTTTTACAAAAACAAATGAATGACACAGTTACTAACACGCATATTAGAGTGTTCATTTAAACGAGCTTCTGAGCATGTTTTACAAAGGTTTAAAATGTTTTGAACATTCATTTAATAATTGTTCGTATTAGTGTAGTTGTAGTGTTATCTGTTGTGTTTATTTAACCTATTATTAAAATTTGTTATGTCAGTTGCAAACATAAAAACTGCAAGTGGAATTATTAGTAAATTGTGTATGTTAGTAACTGTGTCATACATTTGTTTTTGTAAAAAATAACCTAACCTGCTGCCTACGCTCAAAACAAAGTTTCCTGAAATTTTCGCATACTTAATGTATCTAAAAGAAAAGTAAATAATAGAAGTGTTTTGTTTTACTTCCATCAGTTCATAGCCTACTAGAATTTTCTCAAAATAAATTAAATGACGTGGTCTTTCCATGGCACTCTAATGAAATTTTTATTTTTTGTAATAAAATGCTCAAAACTTAAACAAAATGCAAAGTGTGACACATCGTTGAAATCAGAATTGAAAACTCTATCCAAATATGAAAAAATTTTAAATACCAACCATAAGAAAAAAAAAAGTTGACAGTCGAAAATGAACAATGGTAACAGTTACACCAAATCTGATAAACAATTCAAATTCAGCATAAAAAAGTGTTCTAATAATGCGTTAACTAGAAATATGTAGCATAAATGATAAATGCGTTATAGTCAAAAATAAAAAATCCAAAATTTCAGTTTTTTTCAGATATCTGAAAAACCAGAGTGGCTACTTTAAATTTCTTTACAGATTATTATTAGGCATAAAATTTGGCAACTTTGCCTCAATTTAACTAACTCTCTATCTCTTCAAATAAGCGAGATCCCCATGGTGGGGCTCGAATTTGAAACAGCCTGTATACAGGGTGTCAATTTGAAAACGTACAATGTATTGCCTCTCTGAAAGTGAAAGAGGTACTAAAAATTTCTAGAAACCGTTTCTACAGCATAAAAGGGGGGGGGATCATCATGACTCTACGGTAACCTTCCCCATTTAACCACTTAAGCTCTAGCAACCTCAACAAACAAATTTCAAATGATAACACCTACCTAGTGATGCGAATCAGGTAAAAAAAAATGTTTGCTACTATTGAATAGCATTTTTGAAGCGGTTTTCAATGAGGTATTACAAGGTGGGTGTTACCATTTGAAATTTTTTTAATAGGAGTTGAATGGGGAAGGTCACCTCATGAGTCATGATGATTCCCTCTCCATGTTGTAGAAACGGTTTCAAGAAATTTTCAATACCTCTTTTAGTTTCAGGGACATAACACAATGTACGTTTTCAAATTGACACCCTGTATATTAATTAATAACCAGGGGTATCGAACCCCGAATTCACGAACGGTACGGAGTTACATTTTATTATTAATTAAAAGCAAGTTCGTATAAAAAAATTGCATCTTCTGAATATTTTCCGCTATAAGAGATAAATTAAATTTTTACTTCTGAAATTATTAAAAAAATGTTCTTGTCAATATTTTACTTTTTAAATAATTGATAATTATTTATTATTAAAAAACCTCTTGATGTACTACACCCGCTTTTATCACTACGTCCAGGATATCGAACAATGTTACGGATTAAAAAAAACATTTTTCATTTCACAAAAGGTTAAAAATTTTTAAATATTTCTCCGGTCGTTAGGAATCATCGGGCAAGTACTTTTTTTTACTTTTCCTCAATTATCAGAATGTTTCCAACAAATTTTAATTGTATATCGAGTCAACATGAAAACAGTCCATCACCTCATCATTAGGAAACAAAATTTCTCCCTAAATTTCTAGGAACCATTATCTTATCACCAGAGTGCAAATGAGGGTTCTAATCGCACTACCGCAGGGGGTGAACGATTACCAAACAAATTTGTCTAAAATCTGGCAATTTTCAACTTTAAACTCGTAGACTAATCAGCTTAATTATCACGTCGCCTTGTCTGAAGATAAAACTAAAATTTAGCAAACATGAAGCAAAAATAACCTCCAGCATACCAACTCGAAGTCTTAGAAACCCTACAAGCCAGTGTCGCACGTCTTAAGTGATTGCCTGGCCTTCGACACGGGCTTAATTCTCTAATTTGTTTTCCAGTTTGTTAAGTAGACGGTGTACCGCGCGGACAGGGGACGTCTTAATTAGCCATTATCCTTAATTTCTAATAACGATCCAAACAATAACATTAGACAAAATTAAATTTTTCTTCTAGAATTTCTTGTGTGTTGTTAAAGAAGGAAAAATGGTAATGAATAGTAATCATCGTGTCGTTGTTGTATGTAATAAAGCCGTACTAATTTTGGATGCAAGGTAAATACCTAGACTTCTATTTTTGGAACACTTTGTTCCAAAATAAGCCAACGATACAAAGGAAATCGAAGGTTTTGTCTTATGCGCACAATATGACAGTGTGTGATCTACACGAGGTGGTTGTTTGGTTGTTTATCTTTTGGGAAACAATTCGATGACATTACAAAGGCATTTGATGAGAGAAAGCGTCTTGTTTTCAAAGCTTTGCCAGCAAAATGAACCAATGAAAACGTCTCCCAAAACACACCAACCGAACAAAACGTATATCAGGACTACGCATTCCTGTTTTACTGTAAAATATTAAGGACGAAATATATTAAAGCAATATTAAGGAAAATGTTGACAAAATATATCTCGTAATTCAACAAAGTAGGTAGTTTTTTTCGGAATTATTAAATTATAACACAACAAATTAGGGGTGCGAACATTTTACACTACAAGTCAACAATTCCAACAACTAATAATTTTCAAAATTTAAACACAAGACGGTGTTTCAACAGCTTTGCCTTAAATACACCATAACAACTATAAGTATAAGCAAGATGGTGTTCTAGCATCTTCAAGTTTTGAAGCAAAAACTTCAAACCACCAATTCCACAATTCCAACTACTAATAATTTTCAAAATCTCAATACAACAAGACGGTGTTCCAGCATCATTGCAATCGCTAAGTATAAACAAGATGGTTTTCTAGCACACATTGAAACACCAAATAAAAAAATTCCAAATATTTTAAACTTTGGGTACAACAAGATGGTGTTCTGACATGTTAAATTGTTAACCTGACAAATTTAGAGTTATGAAAAAATTATGAAAAAGTAAGAAAATCATTTCTAAATTTAATGATAATCGAACGAGGTAGGTAGTTTTTTTCACAATTATAAAATTTTAATACAACAAGACGGTGTTCCAGCACATTAGATTGTAAATTTTAGGCAAAAATTTGAAACCACAAAGCCAACCATTCCAATTATTGTTAATTATTAAACTTTGTGCACAACAAGACGGTATTGCGGTTGATGCTCAGCGATATTGCAAGTATATCCATATCAATATCCAAAATATATAAATATTACCGATATATTGGATATATCAAATATATCGATATATCGGTAATATCGATAATTTTCAAAATTTAAACACACAAGACGGTGTTTCAACAGATTTGCCTTAAATAGACCATAACAACTATAAGTATAAGCAAGATGGTGTTCTAGCATATTCAAGCTTTTGAGCAAAAATTTCAAACCACCAATTCCACAATTTTAACTACTAATAATTTTCAAAATCTCAATACAACAAGACGGTGTTCCAGCATCATTGCAATCGCTAAGTATAAACAAGATGGTTTTCCAGCACACATTGAAACACCAAATCCAAAAATTCCAATTATTAATAAATTTTAAACTTTGGGCACAACAAGATGGTGTTCCGGCATGTTAAATTGTTAACCTGACAAATTTAGAGTTATGAAAAAATTATGAAAAAGTAAGAAAATCATTTCTAAATTTAATGGTAATCGAACGAGGTAGGTAGGTTTTTTCACAATTATAAAATTTTAATACAACAAGACGGTGTTCCAGCACATTAGATTGTAAATTTTATGCAAAAATTTGAAACCACAAAGCCAACCATTCCAATTATTGTTAATTATTAAACTTTGTGCACAACAAGACGGTATTGCGGTTGATGCTCAGCGATATTGCAAGTATATCCATATCAATATCCAAAATATATAGATATTACCGATATATTCGATATATCAAATATATCGATATATCGGTAATATCGTTAATTTTCAAAATTTAAACACAAGACGGTGTTTCAACAGATTTGCCTTAAATAGACCATAACAACTATAAGTATAAGCAAGGTGGTGTTCTAGCATATTCAAGCTTTTGAGCAAAAATTTCAAACCACCAATTCCACAATTTCAACTACTAATAATTTTCAAAATCTCAATACAACAAGACGGTGTTCCAGCATCATTGCAATCGCTAAGTATAAACAAGATGGTTTTCCAGCACACATTGAAACAGCAAATCCAAAAATTCCAAATATTAATAAATTTTAAACTTTGGGCACAACAAGATGGTGTTCTGGCATGTTAAATTGTTAACCTGACAAATTAAGAGTTATGAAAAAATTATGAAAAAGTAAGAAAATCATTTCTAAATTTAATGATAATCGAACGAGGTAGGTAAGTTTTTTCACAATTATAAAATTTTAATACAACAAGACGTTGTTCCAGCACATTAGATTGTAAATTTTATGCAAAAATTTGAAACCACAAAGCCAACCATTCCAATTATTGATAATTATTAAACTTTGTGCACAACAAGTCGGTATTGCGGTTGAAGCTCAGCGATATTGCAAATATATCCATATCAATCTCCAAAATATATCGATATATCGGTAATATCGATAATTTTCAAAATTTCATATTGTTATTCGATATTCAGATATCAATATCGATATATGGAAAAAAAATGCCATAGTCCCATAGAACACACACGGCCACATTTAAAGCTTTAACAAATATAGTAAAATGCAACAGCTGTGGTAGTAGCATAAGGCTGGACCGTAGCTGAAACTATAACTAATATTTATGTCAATTTTAGCCCCGATGATGATCTGGAACGATCGAAACTATAGTCGGCATTTATTATCAACTACGCTATAAAAATTCTTCTATAATTCGATATACATGGAAGTATCAATATATCGGAATATCGATTATATCCAATATATCGATTACAAAGAATATATCGGAATTATCTTTATATCGATTACATCAAATTTATTGGTTACATCACAAAAACATTCCCAGCTCTCACTTGAAGCACATTAAAAATACAATAATCGGCGAGTATAAGCAAGATGGTGTTCCTGCACATTCGCTTTTGAGCAAAAACAAATTTCAAACACCAAACCCAAAATGTGGAGAACTGCTGGGGAGGTAGTACAATGGGCCCACCTATTGTGGCCTAAGTGCGCGTGAGGTAACTCACACTCCCAATTCCTAATCCAGAATACAGAGTATAAGCAAGATGGTGTTCCTGCACATTAGCTTTTGAGCAAAAAATTTAAACACCAAACCCAATAATTGATATTGTTGATAAATTTCAAAATTTGTACACAACAAACAGTGTTTCGTCATATTAAAATTAACACCCCAACCACCAACTACAAACAAGATGGCGTTCCAGCACCTTTCAACTTTTTTCCAAAATTCTACACAACAAACCTAACTGTTGACAATTTTCAAAATTTGAGCAGAACAAGACGGTGTTCCAGCTTTTGAACAAAAAGCAAACTTAAAAATTCCAACTACCTGTTGGTAATTTTTACTTACTTAATAGAAATTTCCAAAAAACTCACCTCCTGTTCCGAGCACCTTCAGCAATTCAAAATTTGCCATGTCGATGCGTCCAACGCCGGAAAGATTGACTGAAAAAAAAAATAAAAGTGAACTTTGGGAACACACTGTAATAATTTTGTTTATCTTACAGCCTAATCAGAAAATTGTTATCGTTTACACAAGAAAGGTCAACGGACAAGGGAGGTCAAGCTATCACTCCCGTGCATTTTTAAGCGTTCAGATTGCCAGATATTATGAACCGATGCACT
This sequence comes from Ctenicera cuprea, assembly GCA_958336395.1. NCBI lineage: Eukaryota > Metazoa > Arthropoda > Insecta > Coleoptera > Elateridae > Ctenicera > Ctenicera cuprea. Next base: position 10,483,475 of record OY284495.1, on the reverse strand, counting down.
TTGGGGTGGTTAATGGAACAGAAGTTGTTTATTGGACGATTGCAAAAGAGGAATCCGTTTTGCATCTAAAATTTTACGTTAGGGGACAAACAAACATTAATTTTTTTCTAATATGGAATAAATTAATTGACCAACCTCAAATTAAATTAAAAAACAATTTTAAGATTTTAAACAATTAAAAGCCTTAAAAATAAGAATTGGTTTTAACCTTAAATTTTATTATTAACAGAACAACTTAACCTTATTAACAATAACAAAATCACCTTGAAATTAACTCCGGCCTAATTTAAAGTTGCTTTGCTGCTTTGAATGATTTTGATATCTAGTTTTTGTTTAACATCATATAAAGATTGCGGTAAGTAGGTACTACTCCATTCTTGCATTAGCTTAAATTTTTTCTTGATTTATTGCCAACCTTGAATTTTGTTCCATTAAGCGTGCATGAATGTGTGCATTGCATTAATGTTAACCTTCCGATTGCACTACAGAGTGGCTAGGAAAACCCCGGCCGCTTTTCTTGCGGCGGTCAAGAGATGGCGCTTTAGTAAAGAAAAATTAAATTAAAATACTGGCAACAATGCAGAATCCAAGACGTTTTAGTTATTAAATACGCCCCATATTAAATCAAAACAACCAAAACGTCTTGGATTCTGCGTTCTTGTCAGTATTTTAATTTAATTTTTCTTTACTAAAGCGCCATCTCTTGACCGCCGCAAGAAAAGTGGCCGGGGTTTTCCTAGTCACTCTGTATATTGCAGGTAATCTACCCATTAATGAAATCTAACAGATTATGAAATACTTAAGAAGTAATAAAATGTCTTTAAGGAATAGAATTTCCGAAATTTCCTACAATATTCTACAATTTCAGGTCACGAAACATTTAGGGTAAGTACCTACTCGTAATATGGTTTACCAATTACGTGGTATTTCTAGAAAAATCACAGTCGTCCTTAACCTAAAATGCAGCACAATTTCAACACAACTTTGTACAAATGTGCACACAAGAGAACCGAGCAGAGGAAAGTTAAGAAACAGCGAGCAACTTTCACATTAGCCGCATATTAAAATGTATGGGACCACGAAAGGTTGCCTTTTCTCAAATTAATATTTCTTTCGCGTCATGCGACGACAACGTGTAATTAAATCTAATTTATTTTCGCTCTAAGGACTTTCGACCAAGGCTGTCGATGCACCTTTTATCGAACGGGTGCATCTTTAAGGTTATTATGTAAGTGCATGTGCCCTATTAAGTCACCTGATTATTTGGGGCCTTGTTACGAGATTCAGTCATAAGGAGACCGACCTCGCCTATTGACCTAACATTGACACACTTGATATTACCGTGTGCTTTGGCTTACGTTGCGCATTCGGCACGTGCCCACCTTTAATAGGAATTTGCGTTTTTTTACAGCGGGCACTTCCCGAAACTTCAGTTTTTTACCCATCTGGCATTTGAGGCTTTCCATATGTCACACTTGACACTACGTTGGTATGCAAGATGGCACGTGTGTTCATTTTAGAGATTCGTTTAAAAAGTATCATTATTTAAAAATTCAAAAAAATATGAATAGCTGCATTTACTTTACACCACTATACAGGAAGTCCAAAGAGATCAAAACTCTAAACCTTTTTTGGTGGACATCTGGGAATGGTCCATCATATTTGATTTTACTCTAAAAAGCATCCGATGCACTGCAAACTTAGCTTTTTTTGCAGATCGCTCGGTATGTAATCTAGTGTTAATATTTCCAGGATAATCCTAGTATCTGAGAACGTTTTTTCGAGGATTTTGTTGGATCATCATCCAAATGCGGTCTTACACAATTTCATCGCTGCTAATTTATAACCTGTCACTTTTCTGCTTACTTTCAATGTTTTCCGTATTTTTAAATAAATTTACAGTGTTGCTGACAGTGCCTTGTCGAAAAAGTTTGCTTCGATCAAATTTAATTTTGGCGCAATTCATCAATACAACGCTGGACGTTGTAACGCGATCATTTCCGCAAGGACCATCGCCAAAATGTTATTCAATGCTAAATATTTCACGCTTCCGAGTGGGAAGCCATTGCGACAACAATGTCTTTGTTTGGCAGGTGCCAAAATATAATTCTATGATTTGCAAGTTTGTGATCTAATCTACGACACTGATTGTGGCCAACCCCCATTTGAAAGTTTGTTCGTGGTACTGCATTAAATACAAGCGGTAAATAGCGACCATAACTATGTACACCATATTTTCCTTTGTAAAAAATTTCCTTGTCAATTATAATATTTGCCTTAATTTTCTTGATTTTCTACGAGGTCCTTGATTTCCTTAGATTTCCGCGAAACTCATAGGATTTTGCAATAATTCGTAGCTTTTCCCGAAATTCTTTTAATCTTCCAGGAATTCCCTTAAATTTCCTTTCCTTGACATTCTTGATGTCTCTGAAATTCTTTTATTTTCGCCGGAATGCACTTAAGTTTCCTCGAAATTTCCTTGATTTTCCCCGGAATTCCTTTGTGTCTCCCGAAGATTTCCATGAGTTTCTTCAAGATTTTCTTGATTTTCCTGGAATTCCTTTCGAACGAACTCCTTTGATCTCCTGGTGGTCCTTAAATGTTTTTGATTTCTTAAGATATCATTGATTTCTTCCAAACCCCTTGGATTTTGAGGAATTCAAAGATTTCCCCGGGTTTCCTCGATTTGCGCGGATTTTCCATTGTCCTCCTGGGGATTTCCTCGAAACTTTCTTGATTTCCTAGGGTGTTCTTGATCTCCCCGGAATTATCCTTGTATCTTGCAAAAGTTCATGGATTTCCCCAACATTTCTTTCATCTACTACGGCTTCCCTTGAATTTTCACGGAATTTCCTTAACTTTCTCCATGTCCCTGAAATTTACAAGATTCACCCGGATTCCTTGCGTTTGGCGAAAGTTCTTTGATTCCCTGGAAGGTCTTGGATCTCCTTGGGGGGGGGGGGGTCCTCGAGATTTGCTTGATATCCTCAGATTTTCTTAACTTCCCTGATATTGCGTTCGCAGGAATTCCTTTGATCTCCTGATAATTTCCTTAAGATTTCATTGATTTTTTCGGAATGCCTTGAAATTCCTTTACTTCGTATGATTTCCTTGGAACGTATATGATCTCCTGCGGATTTTCTCAGGACTCTTTCTTAATATCTAGAATTTCCTTGAATGTCGCAAAAATTTGGCATTCCCCTGGAATTGCCCCGATTTCACTGGAACTTTCTTGGATTTCCCCAGCATTCTTCAGATATACCCGTAATTCTTAGGATTTTCCGGGAATACCGCGGATTTTCCGGAAATTCTTCGAATTTCCCGGAAATTCCTCGAATTTCCCGGAAATTCTTCGGAATTCCCGGAAATTCCTCGAATATCCCCGGAATTCTATTGATCTCCTGGGGATTTCAGCGAATTTCCCCAAGTCTTTCTTTATTTCCTCTAATTTCCGCGGATATCGCAGAATTTCTAAGTATTCCCCGGAATTCTTTTGATGTCCTGGGGATTTCTTTGAATTTTATCGGAATTTCCTTGATTTTGCGGAACTGCCAAGATTTCACTAAGATTTCTTATGTATGTATTTCTTCTTATGTATTTCTTTACGTTTATCCCCTTCATTAAGTACAACAAAAATTCAGATCATTTTCAGACGCCATGTTTAGATGGATCAATGTGTTTAATTTTGAGGAAATTTAATTATTTAACTCCCAAAAATGTAGTTATTTTAGTACTTTTCATATACAGGAGGTCCAAAGATTTCAAAATGCTCGAAACCCGAATTTTTCTGCGACTGCCATATTATAATACAGCACCGCACTTAATTTTAGGACAAAATTGCTCCCAAAAACATGATTTTCTCCCTAAGATTAAAACAGCCTAACTTTCTGCTATAAACCTTCATCTTATTAGGCAACCAAACTTAGCTTATAAATTTAAAAAAAGTTACAGTTATTTCTACGATTCGTTGTGTGTTTAATGGCCCAGGAGCTCGTGTACTTCAGCTCTGCAGCTGAGGTTTTTAGGGTGAACGACATCCGGAAGTATCATGCATACTTTGGGTTTGAAACTGGATCCGGCGTAGAGCCACCGCCACCTCCAAAACCGAATGCCTGCATTACCTCACGTTACGGAGACACGTGTTTTGTACTGCGTCTAATGATACGGGTGTAAGGTTTAGGGCGTATGTGAAATTAGGGCTTTTAAATTAATTAGAGAAGAATATTACGACATTATGTTACATGTAGCATTAGAAAGTGTGTGTAAGTTGTAACAGAGGTGATAGGTTAGAAATTCGTTATGATAATGAATACTAATTTAATTAATTGCGTCACGAATAGTGTGAAAGAGAGTCGGCTTGGTTGTTCGTATTTCTTTTACGCCGAATTGAATTAATGCCCCCTGCGTGCTTAATTGCGGCGTTAAATTCTTCCTAGTTATCATTACGAAAAAGAAGCAACCTAACATATAACGTGCTATTATAACGATAATTTTTTTAACTTGATTAAGGCATGTTTGAATTTTAAACAAAATCAAGTAATCAGACAGACTATTGATAAAACGGATTTATTTTTAAAAGTTAGAAATATCAATGAAAAATGCCCTCTACGGGATTTCCTTCTTCCACGTACGTATGTAAAGATTATTAAAAACATTACGTAGGTATTGTAACCATTGCAAAAACATTCGTAGGAATGCAACTATGTTTCGTTAGAACTTGCACAATTGCAGTATAATTATTAACAAATAAATAATCAACAGTAAAAGTTGCATAACGTAATTTTTATGTTAATATAGTTGTAAATTGTTTATTTACGTTTATTTACCTTTGTTTAATTAGTACTGAATATTGCAGTAACAACATACGTCTTTGGCTACAATTTCAAAGTTAAATATTTGTTACTAGGATTACAATTCCACAGTGTGGACCCACCCTTATGATATAGATATAATGGTATAGACCCAACTTATGACCCAAAAAAAATCTTGCTGATAATTCAATTTTTTTAATATACACCGAGTCTTAGACTAACATTTTTAAAGTTAAAATTTATATTATTGCTAGGAAAATGGACTACAATTCTACAGTATAGAGTATTATGGACATGCCCTTATAATCCACATACGATAATAAAGAAGCATTTTAAGACCAAAACATAGAACAACTATTCTTGCTCATTGCTTATAATGTAAACATTTTTAATAACATCTTGCAGTGTAGACATACTCCTGAGACCCTATCCGCGGAGACCCCACATGAAAAAATAAAACTCAAAATAGGTAAGAAAATTAGTCTTGCTTATAACATAAGATTTTTTAGGTGGAATTCCAAGAAAATACCGGAAAATACAGAAAATTGTACCAAACAAAATCCGAGAAAACGCAAGGAATCCCTAGAAAACAAGGAAATCCAGGGAAATTCAAAGAATTCCCACGCAATCAAAAATTTCGCAAGAAATTCAAGGAAATCCCGTTAAATCAAAACATTTCGAAAAAAATCGAAAGAAATGCAAGGATATCCCGCGAGGAGATAACAAAATTTCGCGGAAATTCTAGGAAAGTCTGGAAAATTCAAGGAATTCCGAAGAAATCCAAGCAAATGCTATAAATCGCGAGGAGATAGAGGAATTTCGCAGAAATTCAAGAAAATAAAAAAAAATAACAAAGAAACTCCGAGTAGATACAGAAATTGCGCAATATTCAAAAAAAAGGCTGAGAAAATTGAAGAAATTCCGGAAAACTCCAAGGACATGTCAAGGATATCAAAGAAATTCCGCGAAATCCAAACAATCCTCGAAAATTTCAAGGAATTCCGGGGAAATCAAAGAAAATCCTGAAGAAATCCAAGGACATTTACGGAAGTCTGCAAAAATCGCAGCAAATCTTAAACAATTCCAGGAAGAGCCAAAATACCCGGGAAAAACGAGGAATTCCGAAGAAATCCAAAAAAATTTCGGGGAAGTCCCTAGCAGATAGAAGAATTTCGAAGAAATAGAAGGAAATGCAAAAATTTTCCTAGGAGAATTCCAAAGAAATTCCGCGGAAATCACGGGGAAAAACAAGGAAACTCCGGGTAAATCGCATAAAATCAAGGATTTCAGGGCAAATCCAAGGAATTCTAAGAACATCATAGAAAACGAAAGAAAATCTAACAATACAAAGGAAATCTTTGATGGGAACCCACTTTATTGGCAGATAGAGAAATTTCGAAAAAAAGGAAGGAAATGCAAGAATATTCCTAGAGGAATTCCGCAAAAATTGCGGGAAAACCAAGGAAATTCCAGGTAAATCGCATAAAACCAAGGATTTCAGGGCAATTCCAAGGAATTCTAAGAAAATCGTAGAAAACGAAAGAAAATCTAACAATAAAAAAGGAAATCTTTGATGGGAACCCACTTTATTGGCAGATAAAGAAATTTCGAACAAAAGGAAGGAAATGCAAGAATATTCCTAGAGGAATTCCGCAAAAATTGCGGGAAAACCAAGGAAATTCCTGGTAAATCGCATAAAACCAAGGATTTCAGGGCAATTCCAAGGAATTCTAAGAAAATCGTAGAAAACGAAAGAAAATCTAACAATAAAAAAGGAAATCTTTGATAGGAACCCACTTTATTGGCAGATAGAGAAATTTCGAAAAAAAAGGAAGGAAATGCAAGAATATTCCTAGGAAGATTCCTAGAGGAATTCCGCGGAATTCGCGGGAAAACCAAGAAAATTCCAGGTAAATCACATAAAATCAAGGATTTCAGGGCAAATCCAGGGAATTCTAAGAACATCGTAGAAAACGAAAGAAAATCTAACAATAAAAAAGGAAATCTTTGATGGAAACCCGCTTAATTGGACAATCTACGGATACTTTCAGTATATCTCACAGTGAGGACACACCATTGAAACCTATGTAATAATGGAGATATATCTAGAAGAAAATTAACTTTGCTGATAGTCTAAAAGCTTATCATTATGTCTAACAGCGTGGACACGGTTTTAGGCCTGTGATAATGGTGGAGACCCACCTTCAGGACAAAATATAGATACGAAAATAACTCTACTGATAAAGTGAACACTGTTTTTCGTGTTATGGCCAAAACCTCGTGCTGTAATGATGTGAGATTTTTTTCATTATGTCTAACAAGGTTACATACCGGTAAAACACTTATATAATAGTGGAGGGCCACCTTAAGACAAAAAAAAATAAAAAATTCATCCTTCTGATAATATAATGACCTATTTATGGTGGTGGATAGCCGTCATTAGAAGAAAACGTACAAAAAGTAACTGATCGCGCTGCTAACTAAAGATTTTAAGAATTCTGTCTAACTGTATAGACACACCCTTATGATTTATATGCTACAGTAAAGACTCGCCTAGAAAAATTTGAGAATTAATCTTGTCGATAATCTAATGCCTTTTTTTTTAATATATCTCCCACGACCCATATACAATAGTATAGGCCCGCCATAAAACCAAAACACAGGAAACAATTGACTTTGCTAATAATCTACGGGCTTTTCAATATGTCTGACAATTTGACCACGATCTTAAGGTGGAGACGCTCAGTATAGCCACAGAAGTACGAAAAACTGACCTTGTCCATAATATATGGATTTTTTCGTTATTTCCGACAGCACGGACACACGTTTAAGACTATAAAATAGTGAATCCACGTTTTAAGACCTAAAATAAGAAAACTGGCCTTTCTCGTTTTTACATTATGCCTGACAGGTAGGTAGTGGAGACCCACCTTAAAACCAAAAATAGAAATATGTAGCTTGTTTGATAATCTGGAATTTTTTTATCATAGCTGTCGGTGTAAACCGGCCTTTAAACCCCCATGTATGATAGTAAAGTCCCTAAGACTAAAAAATAAAGCCTTTCTCATACCCTAAGAATTTATTCATTATAACTCAGTGTGGACAGGCCTTTAAGGTCCATACATGATAGTAAAAACTAAATTTCCGGTCACACAATAGTAAAAATAACCTTGCTGATAATGTACGAATTTTTTCGTTGTTGCTAACACTGTGAACAGGAACACGCCGTTTTCAGACCCATACCTTCCGGTGGGGACCCAGCTTAAAGCCTACCGGATCAAATTAACCTTGCGGATAATCCCAAGATCTCAGCAGCAGAAGCAAAACAAGAATAATGCATGGGAAATGACCAGTTTAAAAGCGCCGTTGGTCAATATAACCATACTCAACATCTTCATCTAACAGTAAACCATCCAAAAAAGCTCCTCCCATCAGCAATGGCCGAACGAACCATCGGGTACTGTTAAGTTCGTCCAGATATGAAACACCAACAAAGTTGGTACGTGCAAATATTAGGTAAAAATTTAACTTAGATACAGTCCAAGGACTCGGGCATAGAGCAACCGGTAAACACACCAAGCGAATTCAAGCCACGAGCCGTAGGTAGGTAGGAATAGGAACCTTAATAATACAAACAGATGCCTACATCCTGAACACATTCTAATCAGATTAAAACCACGGATGCCGCGAGGAAGTTATAAATAGCCCGTGTAATATTCGCACCTTGATGCTCTCCTCCATCACAACAAAATCAGCTGGTTGAAGGCTCGTCTACAACAACGATTCGGAAAGGGGTTTTCAAGTCAGCGGCGAGAAAATTGTTTTAAAAATTATTTTGTTATCTGGTATGAAATAACAAGATGACCTTTAGCTCCTACAAGACCTACACCGCTTATAGTATATCGGACTTGATTTGATAAAACCAGAGCCCAACATCCTTGAAATTTGAACTTAAGGTTATTAAACTTATTCTAGAAACTAATGGTTTACCTTAGGACGGGTTTTTTTAAAACAAATTGCAACAATAAAGCTGTAAATTACTTTAGGAAATTTGTCAGCTCCGCCAAGGTTAATTTCAGTATTAATTTTACAAGTAATCGAAACCGTGGTGAAAAATACATGAGCCACATTATAATTGTTTTTATCATTTTTGACACAAAAACCAAGCTTTGGTTTTTTGTTCTCATTATGCGTCTATGTTTGTTAAATTAAACCATTGTGTTGTTGTGGGTAGGTACTTACGAGCACTAGTAAATAAACACAATTTGGACCACGTGATTTCGAAGTAAACAAAGACAAGAAAACACAATTGTTCACTGTAAATAAAAGAGGATAAAGGAAATCTATTTACTTGTAAATAAATGTTGCCCCATGATGACGCATGAGCATTTTATTAAAAAAAACATATACGACGCCGTTAAATTAAATCTGCCACGAGTGGTGTTTTTTCGTGCGTCTTTGGGCAAATAAAATATGAATTTTTGGCCAACAAACTTAAGTCGAAATAAAAGTTTCAGGTTCAATCTTAAGAAATCTTGAAATATTGAACGACGTAAATTTTGTGTAATTGTTACAAAAAAAACCTTCACATTACTAACTACTTAAAAATAGAAACTAAAACAGAACCAAAAAACTAGTAATCTATCATTATTGCATGGAAGTTTTGAAATACATAAAATTGATAAAATTCATCTTCCCACGAACACATTGTTTTGTTTTGTTTGTAGTTTATTTTAGTAGCAGATTTAAGAACAACAAATTTGAATAAAACACAAACTTCTACTACAATCCCAAATTTTTTATGTATAAAAAAATAAATAAGTAAATACAAAACTTAAAGAAATCTGGCGTCCAAATTTCCAATTTTTAGATGAATTATGTATTTTCTAAAATTATTCTTCTACGACTGGTTCCATTCTCATTATTTACATTTAAGCAACCATTTCATAAAAAAATAATTACAAAATAATAATCTCTAAGTACCGTACGCCCTTGACACGTGCTCAGCGAATATTTCAGAATTTCTTACCTAATTTTCGAACAAGGCCACAAAATGTTAGTCAAACCAACTTAATTTTATTTATCATTATGTAAAAATGTCCTGTATGTAAAGTACTAAATATATTAATTATAAGTAATTAAAATCTCACAGGCAAAAAGTAAGTTTTTTTTTCTTGAAAAGGTTTGGGAAATAATTCCAAATAAATTAAAAATAATAAGCAATTTTGAATCAAAGTCAGTGGCGTAACTTAAGCATATTTTCCCCCTTTTGCCAATCACATCATTAGAAAAACTTGATTTCCCTAAACGTTTGAATTAAATGAAAATTTAACTACCCCTTTGGGCTTTTCAATGCTTTTCAATTGCGCCACTGGAACAAGATGTTTAAAAAATTAATTCTGGACTCGTTATTCAACGATAAATTGGACACAAACAACCCCCCCAAAATTTACCTTTTCTTGACCACTCCGACTGTCTAATGTGAGTTTCGAGTTCTTCACTAGTGTATTCGACATCCCTGTCGGTTCTTCTTTTACTGGTTTCACTGGAAGACCTCGTGAATGTTTTGATTCTTTTTAGGGCTTTGCCCATGTTAACATCGGTTTCGGTAGAATCCCCTTCGAAGAACCCACTTTCTTTGGTCTTTTTATGGTGACGCATTTTAAATATTCTCTAGTACCACACACGACACAGAAGACATTTATCCAACCATGAGGAATTTGAAAAAAAACGTTAATTTAATGGGTGATAGTCAGAAACGGCAGTCCCAGATGTAGGTCACAAAACAGTAAGTTACACTAGAGGAAAATGCCTGCAAATGCCGTTACTTTGATCTTCTGCTGAACTCGGGGGAAAAATCCTCACTTATCACAATTCCAAAAATTCACTTTATTATCACAGTCACAACAAGCACAGCTTTTCTTTCCGTTCAAAATGACAGAAGTTTGAGGTTAAGCCAGGTCGAACGTGCAGGATCTAGTAAGCCCTGATTTTGTTAAAACTAGCGAAACGCGTTCTGTATCGATATTACTTGAAAGTTTTCAAAGGCACTAAAGGAATTAAAACATTAGGAAAAATTTTAAAATTATAAGAAAACTTAACGTAAACATTAACTCGTGCACGCATACGCCAAGCAACTGATGATTTTAACCTTCGTACGAGGACGTACAAGTTCGCCTCGTTCGGTTACCGTTTGGTTATCATCCCCACTCTTAATTCATTCAAACTTACTCGTCCGTTCACGTACAACAACATAAGAAAATACAGCACAGTTTAAAATATATACAAAAATACTAACTAAATACAATGGTAAAAAATTCACGAAATGATAAGAAATCTTACACATTAAGCATTTTCTATAAAAATCTATATTTAAAATAAAAATAATTAAAGTCAGGCGGTATGGAGAAACCCAACAAGGTACAGGAAGTTAGGATTAAATGAATAGGAGGGGATCGCCGCCAAAATTCAAAAAAAAAGACTTCAGACTATTGTAGGGGAAAGCCCAAAACCTACTGTCAATACTTACATAAACATCTTTAATTGGTTAATAATAAATTAAAAAATATATAAAAATAAAAGTTGTTAATAAATGATGTTTCAATTAAAACATGTAAAATAACAAACTGGCAAAATTAGATAAACAAACATGGATGTTTATGATTAAACCACATTTTTTTTTAATAACAACAACCGAGACTTGATGTTTATATACAAAAATAAATAATAAATTTATCAAACCTACCTGTTTTTGTATTAACTGCAAAAAAAAAACAGAAAAACAATAACAGATACGAGGTTAAACGACCTGTAAGATAAAAATGTCCATATCATAGGCATCTATGAAAATAATAACAAATCCAAAGTTCACCCACGTGTACAATGAAATATGAAATATGAAATACGTTTACGAATAAGAGATGCACGCTGTAGCATCCCCTAATTAATTGATATGTTTTTTTCGGTATCTTGGTTGACATTTAAAAAAGAAAACAATCGTGTTTATTGTTTGTTCTGTTTCTGAGACATGTTGTTTTTCACATAAGACATCATTTAACGTTTGAGCATAAATTATAACGACTAAGGTAACATCTTGAGATATGTAATCAGGAAAATAAAGTCATGCAGGGTGAGTCATGTAAGTGCCCCCCCCCCCTTTCGTAACTAGCCTTCTCTGCCACGTAATCTCCTTAGCGCTGAGGTAGAGTAGGGGGGACCTACCGTTTAACGCCGAATCCGAACGACTAAATATCAGAAAAAGTTCCAGACATTAAGACCCCATGGCTGCCTACACCGGATTGGGGAATGTGAGTGGCGGGTTGCGGCATAGATTTTTATTGCTGCATGGCTGCGGCGGAGAAATGAACGCCAGACCTTTAGCTTTAGAGGCTAAGCGCCCACTCTGAGCTACTGCTATTTCCTAAACTATTAAGAATATTAAATTCTTTTCTTAATAAAAGTTGTTTGGTCTATTTTATGCCACACTCCAGATTTTTTTGTCCTGTCACGTTACTGCAGTGACGTCATCGATAATTTTCTTAAATGCCAATATTGTTTTCTTAGACAGTTAGATAAAGAATTTTTTTCGTTTCAAAGATATAAAATTTCCATAGTCTTACATTACAAAAATTACAAAAAAAATATAAGAAACTGATTTAAGCCATGGATTTAAACAAAAACACCTAAAATGTTGGTTTATTTGTTTAGCCGTTGTTTAGGTTAATAAACTTCTATCCAAGATCGGATTCAAGGGAGGGTAAAAGTGGTAACTACCCACCTAAGATTATATAAACAATGTTTTTCTACGAAAAAAAAACTTTGGTACAAAAACTGGATTAGCTGCAGTATAACTGGTAACGTTCGGAGTGTGATATGAAAATGTTTCCCACCAAAGACCAATTTCTACATATACTGTGAACGTTGCTTGCCAGTAGGACATCTACAGAAAAATGTTTTTCAGCACTAAGAAGGTTGTAACTCCGTAAAGAAGTGTTTCTGGAACTTTTTATATTGCTTTGGAATGTAGAACTTTGTACAAACTAGATTAGCATTTTAAAGCAACACGCAGACCTTCATGGCAACTCGAGTTTTCAGAAAAAAAGAACTATCTCAAAAACCGTTGGGTTTGGAGAGTTTTAATACGATACATTTAGATGTATTTTATGTATTTTTTTCTTAATAAAAGTTGTTGATAATAACCTGTTGCATAACCTTAAATTATTACCAAATATACTAGATGTTTAGTTATGTACAGGCATTACTGTATTTTAACCCTGAATATTATTGCATATAAGTATAGCTATTCTTTAGTTTAGCAGTCATTTAAGAAGATCTTATTGTCAAAATGGATTATATCGATTTTACACAGATTTCTATATAGGTTTAGGTACTAAATACACGACTGCAGCTTCTGAACAATCAAATAAGTGAAGCCGGGCTGCCATTTTACAGAAAGTCAAAACGTCAAATTAAATTGCAATATAACGTATATTGCATTATCTGCAATTCTTGTGAGGCATATGAAAACATGTAATGTTCGGTAATTTTAATATGCTTATCAATTTTCCTAAATTTAATATTTAATGTTCAAAAATTATTCTCCCTCTTATTATAGGCCAAAGGCCTGTTTCATACCCCCAACTACTAAAGATGTTAGTAATTTAATACCACCACTGGGACCGACAGCTTAACGTGCCTTCCGAAGCACGGCTGGTTGCAGATACACCACTATATTGGTCGCCCATCCAAGTGGAGACCAATATATGAAATTTCGCGCTTCAAGATTCCGTATTTTATAAATTGATTGTGTCGTGGTTAGGCGGGGTGGCAAATGGAATCAGCTAAACATAACTGTCGTAGAAGCAAAACTGCAGACTATATTAAATTAAGAAGCAGTGTTTCGAATTCTGAGATTGTATGAAAAATAACAAAAGGTTTTAGGTGCTGCAAAAGCAATAAAAATTAAATGGAAATTAAAATTACAATCCTAACACAAATTTGAATAATAATGTATTATGCTGATATTTTGTTTCCATGTATATCCACAGAACGCGACATTTAAATCGAAATTTATCTAAAAAAAAAGTCAAATTGTTGCATATTTTTATTTTCTTAATTTGAGTGTTACCCTTTACTTTCACTGCTCATAAATAGCCAATATATCGTATATTTATGAACGTTATTCGTTTGACATAGTAAATATGTGTTAAGCAGTAACATACAGAAATATTACAAATATCAACAGTAGTAATAGTACTGCTACATATTTAACCCAAAATATGCTACCATTGTGTAGTAATCGCTTACTATTTAAGCCATTTTTTGACGCTTACTTTAAAAACTGCAAACAATGCAAACTGTCTCCAGTCTCCCCTATTGCACAACCCACCGCATACCACGCTTGCTAAAATTAGCTTTCATAACTAAAGTATTTAATTTAATTGAAAAGCAAACAATATTTGAACGTGTAAAACGGCATAAAACTGATTGACCTTCTACAAAATGGCGTCTGGCTTCATTTTCTTTGTATAGGAGTATTATATCTAGTAAACTTATATAGAAAACTGTGCGTTTCCTTAAATATGAATTAGTTGATATTGATATGATGTTAGTTATTCTTATTGTGTCATTAACTAAACAGAATAATGAAAATTCTGAAGTATTTTTGTTTAAACCCATGCCATGTGTAATGTGAGAATAAGCTTTAAATCAATTAAACGAGGAAAAAATCCTTATCTTAACTGCATAAGAATATATTTGTCATTTAGGAAAATTAGGATTGACGTCACTGCTCAGTCACGGAACATTTTGGAGCGTGTCACAAAGTAGCTTATTAGACCACAAGCAAATTTTATTGGGAATAAAAATTGATATTCTCACCAGTTTAGAATATAATAAGGAGGTGAAACTTAAATGACTCGCCCTGTATTGTTCTTTACGACATTTCTAAGTACACAATAATGAAAAACATGTTGTTGGCGACGTTGACGCAAATTTTATGCGGATTACCCTGACTTTTAACAAATACGTTATTTCTTAAACATTCCTAACCCTCATTAAGGTTGAAAGCTTTGCGTTGCAGCTTGTAAAGTTAACTGTGTTGTGAGACATAAACTAAATACAATTATAATACGTTTAGTAAGATGCTTATATTTCGCAGATTGGCTAAATTTCGTTTCAATTTTTAGTTACAATGTTTCCGGTTTCTAAAACTAGGTATAACATTTTAAGACGATGATATTTATTTTTAATGTTTATGACATAATTACTTATAACCGTTGTAACGTTATTACTTATACTTTTGAAAGGGATTATATCCCAAGAGTACGTATTCTTGGAAGCCACTAAAGTGGTTGTTTACACTTTGCAGGAATTAGTCGGAACAAGGTAGTCAGTAAAGCTGACTGCAACTTGATTCTGCCTGGTGGTAAACGTAAGATTTGTATAAGTTATGCAGGGTGGTCCTAATTAATTCAATGCTGTCCTAACTCTCACTAGCGTATTATATTTATATCGAGTTTGGCAGTAGGACTTAATAACAATAAAGTCTTCAAACAATTAAAAATTATTTTGAGTAGGGTATGAAAAAAAAGATTATTTTTAAATTCAAATCGAATGTTTATGATTTTTTCTATTAAAATTCATTACTTACAATTTAAGTCGCTTTTGCATGCTATAACAGTACTTTCTGTTGATTTAAATATTCGAGTTCAAAGACATGTTGTGGTAGAAAAACCAAAACCGAATAAAAATGTAAGCTATGTTGATGTACAAAAAAGTTATCACCCGCAAGGTAAATTTTACGTTTTTTGTCACATTGGATTTAAGTTACAATTTACGTAATAACCTTGTAGACTTTATACTCTTTCTATCAATCTCAGCAGTTCTCAAACATAATTTTGTTTTTTAAATAATAAAATTCATATGATTTTTGAAAAATGAATGTATTCACTGTGGGTTCGACTTGGGCTCATCTATTATTCGTTTTAATATTTGCACTTATTTTTGATACACTCTGTATACTAACGGATTGCAATAGCAAAGTACGATTGGAAATTCAAAACCAGATTACCTACCAGGGTTATGTACTCACTTTCATCTACAGTTTGCACAATTTGAATCACGTTTTATTAATTTAATCAACAATTAAAATCATTTTCCCATTAAACAGGTATTTTAATTCAAGTGTCTCGTTTTTCGCAGATTTGCTTTCTTACTTTCCTATACTTATGGTATGAAAATGTTTGAATTCGAGATTTGGACGGAATTACGTGTTTTGGACCTTCAGCAATACAACATAGTGTTTTTAAAAAATGTATGTCTGTGGGTGGGTGGGTGGGTAAATGGGTGCATGGGTGGGTATGTGCCAGGGTTGGCAATTGAATGTGTCCATTTAAAAAACCCAGTGGGTATTGTTGGGTGGGTACAATTAAAAAAGCACAGTGTTTTATTGGGGGGGGGGGGGGGGGGGTTATTGGGTTTTTGATGGGTACAATTTAAAAAACCCAGTAGGTTTTAAAATCTAGAAAATTTCAACGTTTTCTTTTTCCGAATTTTTTTGCTGCATAAGCAGCAAGCATAATTTTTAGCAACTATTAACTAAAATTGTATTTCGCTGACTTGATGCATTCCTTTGATTAAACATCGAAAACTAATGCCATTACGGTAACCTTATAAGGTAAGTTATTTTAACTCCACCTGCTTGTGATATAATTGAACAAGTGGGACAAACTGCATTATGAGGATTATGACAAAAAAGCTCAATTCAACCCATTTTTAAAATTAATTTTTAAATATTTCAAATGGCACGATAAATAAATACTTCGTAATCAGCCTTTACGTCCCACTGCTGGGCACCGGCACTCTTCTCTGCCACATACTCTCCTCAGCGCTAAGGTGGACTATGGAGGACCTACAGTTTAACGTCGAATCCGAACGAATAAATTCCAGAGAAGGTTTCAGGCATTAAGACCCCACGGCTGCCTACACCGGATTGGGGAATGTGAGTGGCGGGTTGCGGCATAGATTTTTATTGCTGCATGGCATCGGTGGGGAATCGAACCCTACACCTTCAGCGTTAGAGACTGAGCGCCCAACCTCTGAGCTACCACCACTCTATACTTAATATCTAATAATAAGTTTTTTTTTGTTCTATTTCTATTTGACGTTATCTTCACACCATTTCATAAAACCCCGCCCTCACCTGATTGCGGGACCAATCAAAAAGTGGGATTCTTGTCCCCACTCTTACTTTCTCATAGGTTATGATTCATAACTGAAATTTACAGTGCGAGGAATATTGATACATTGGCAATTATTACAACATTTGCTAACCAAAATTCAAAGAAACATTTTTTCTAACTTATACAATAGTAATGTTTTTTTTACAATGTATTACCAACATGTTTGCGTTCTTATCGTTTTATGATTTTTGTAACATTTTTGTTTAATAAAAACCAATATAAGTAAACACTACATCGCATTTAGGGCTTATGATGCTAATTTATTACAAAAAGTGACTTAATAAAAGTAAGGTTCGTAACATTTGTTTAAGATGCAGCAGGTTTTACAGTTCTCCGCCAATCAATTCTGCCGCGGGAGGAAAGGGAGGGGAGCCCTTTGTGTTTCTTGCCCCGGGCCCGAAATCTGAACTTACGTCACTGGCTACAGTGTTGTCGATAAAACTTTTGGACATAAGAAAAGTAAAAGTTCCTCAAGTATAGGAAGCCCTAAGCTTTGTCCATTTTTAAGTTTATGTTCAATAACGCCTAATGGTTTTTATTGAATAAAAGTATTTAAAATTATTTATTAAAACTGTATAATTTCAGACAAATCTTTAAGTAGTGCAGGGTTGTCATTTTTTATTAAACAATAAAATACCAGAATATTTTTGATTTGTTCGATACATTCCCACACAACAACTTGTAAAGTAAAAAATTAATGGCCTATTACAAGTATTAAAATTTGATGAGTTTTGTATAATTTGTTGACATTTTCTGGAATACCTTCCGTTGAATAAAATCCGTACCTTAATAAAACTTTTTTTTGTTGCAAGAGGTAAACCATTCATGATATATGGTGAACATTCTGTTTGCAATATCTAGAAATGTCTGAAATACTAATAACATTGTTGAAATACTAGAAATTCTTGGAAGTTTCTTTAATATATTTATTAAACGACTCCTTAATTTGATTTTCTTTTGCAGTTTTGGCGCATATTGAAAATGATAAAAATAATTTAAGTGTTTGTACACTATCTGACAACAGTGGCGTAGCCAGTGTATTTTTAGCAGGCAGTCTTGGATATCTGAAAATCGTTCAGGAAATTTAAAATAAAACAATAGATAAAACGAAAAAAATATTGGCAAACTATAAATAAATAATAGTAATTAACCTTTACGTCCCGCAACTGAGCTCTGGCACTCGTTTCTGTTACGTAATCTCCTTAGCGCTAAGGTGAAGTACAGTTTAACGTCGAATCCGAAAGACTAAATACAAGAAACCGTTTCAGGCATTAAGACCCCACGGCTGCCTACAACGGATTGGGGAATGTAAGTGGCGGGTTGCGGCTTAAATTTTTATTGCTACATGGCTGCGGCGGAAAACCAAACCCCCGACCTTTAGCGTTGGAGGCCAAACACCCAACCTCTAAGCTACCGCCACTCTTAAATAAATAATACGGCGTCAATAAATGATTTGTTGGCGTCAATAAATGATTTGTTGACGTCAATAAATTATTAACCGATTTTAATGGATTTTGAAGTCAATAAATATCTTTTTGACGTCAGAAAATCCTACTTTTATTATTTTATTTTATCCTACTATCTGTTTTTAACGTGTATTTACGACATGCTCTGCAGATAACCTGGAATATTTCATATTTTGAAGAAATATCTAGACAACGTTTTAAAAAATATTGAAAATTTTCATTCTTAGGAGATTTTTTACCGTATTTTCCTGTAAATTAAATTAAACTGTGGAATTTTAATTATAAAAGGGACATTTCATCGGACATGAAGAAATTATTGCTACATGTTTTACTGAAAACAATTGAATATTAAAATAAATTATGGTATAGTTGTGCGTCCCCATACGATCAATGTTAATTTGAATGTGCGCCAAAACTAATAGCCCCAATAAGATCCAAAAAGTTCAGCCACTTTGGTATAGATGGCTACAATAAAAGCACTAAATTGTGAATTGTTTTGTAAACAATTTCCCTTGAACTGTGATGTTTAGAATTCCGCACATATATAAGGGCTTTATTATAAATGATAAAGAATGGCATCAGTTTTTGTATATGAAACGTGGGTTTGTTTACGTTGAAAAAGGTCAAGGGTGCAAGATAACGCGAAACTCAGTAATAACTTACTATATTGGAGGAAATAAAAATATCCTACTTATAAAAACTTAGCAAGATACAAAACAATAAAGTCGTTAAAAATAAAGTTGTTCTCAAATAAAAAAAGGTCTTTTTTGTGCAAATTATTGTGTTTTACATCTTTAAGTTATATTTTCTTGGCATTTGTTGTACAGGCAGAAAGCCTAAAGATCACATTAAAATGGACTAATAGATAATAACATTTTCCTTTTCTTGCATATACAGAGTGGACCATTTTCGATTGGTCTGAAGGGTTTTGGCTCGCTAACCACCAACGATAAAAAAGGGAATAAAGCACTATCAATAAACATAGATCATAAATAACTATGCTTTTCGGTTACAATTTGAATGTTTAAAAAAAAATAGATTTGATGGAAGGTGCGAAGGTGTATCGAATGCTTTTATTCAAACATTTCTAGCTACAAAACATTGGCCGCAACGAAAGGAAAATTATCAGTTATACGCATAATAAGTCTGCAAATACTTGGCATCGTAATAACCCTAAGAAGAGACAGTGTTATTATATAGGGTGTTTTCTAACACCGTACAGAAACAGGAGGTGATTTTGTGGGTTATTTTATGAAGAAAAGTTCATTACATGAACATATGTCTCTTAAGTAAGATCACTTTTTTGTCGATAATAATTAGCAATTGCATAAAATTTTGAAATTTTATATGTGAGCACTACACTGATTTAGCTTAGTATTTCTACTAATTTTTGTTTGTCTTGGTGAGAAGCGCGAACAGAATCGCTTGCGCCCGCCCGTATTAAAACGGCCACTTTGTGCGATTTCAACTTAGTACGTCCATCTCTCCCTAGCCGTAGCTTTACATTTATAAATTATAAATTTGTCTATGGTGGTTGGAGGCCATTGGTTGTCAGGTGAAGGCCATGTTCAAGAAAGAGTGGCGTTTCTGTGGCGCTAGGAGACTTTAGGGGTGCGGTTTCGCTTCACCTTCTCACGCCCATAATTAAGTTAGCTTTTATTCTCGTCACTGTTCAGGTACCTGTCGTTATGATCAGACCGACTACCAACCTATCTAGGCCGTGTGTATTGAACAGCAATTACTAATAAGGACTGCAGGTAGCCTTGTTAACTCAATTTATTTGGAAAGTCGAGTTGCCATAAAGGGTTGCGTGTTTCCTTCAAATTCATAAATTGTTTGTACAAACTTTAAGGATAAATTCTACCCACCACAAAAACAAAAAAATCCGGAAACGCTTCCTTACGGAGTTACATCCTACAGAAGAAGCAACAGTTTAAATGGTTGAGACTGTTTCTACCGTAATAATACCAATGTAAGTGCTGCTGCTGAGATATAGTTGACCATGTTTTCAACCTTCTTAGCGATGAAAACCATTTTTCTGCAGATACCACACTGACGAGTGACAGGGAGCGTGCTCAGTATATACGCAGAATTTGGCCTTTGGTTGGAAATATTTCCATGTCACACTCTAAACACGCCCTTGCGAAGTACACAAACCTATTTATTGCAGTGTTGATTCCTGTACCTATGTCTTGCTATTTTCAAAACATTTTTAAGTATTTTAAATATAATTGAGAATTTTGAAATGATTCGTAAAAAAATTTTCCCAGATTGGTTTAACGCTCGCATTTTTTCTGTGATTAAATTAACAGTATTTATTATGAATCAACGTTTGATCAAATATAAAATTTCTTGTGCAATCACCTGCAATGTCCACTATTTGATGTGGCCACTGGAAAACGCTAGGAAAATCCCAAAAGACAAAATTTTTGACCTCAAACCAAATTACCAAACAAGCAATTAAATTAAAATTTTAATTAAAAACAACTTATGACATGTTAATAACAAACCCCTTATACCCAACAACTTTTTATTTATAAGTTTGAGCTTATTATATAATTTTCAAATTTTAATTTATAATTTTTAAAGTTTCATATTTTTGCGTAAGTTCAATTCCTTGTTTTGGATCTCCTACCCAGAATTACCACAAAAGAACTTACGGTGGTTGTTTCCTAACCCAGTTAGGAATAAATGTTTGTTCTTAATGCAAAGTTCGATCACCAATTTTATTATTTGTAGTCGACAGTGGTTAATAACCCATTTATCAGCAGTTTTAATTTATTTTGTGTTCTCAACACTGTTTCATCTTTTTGCATTAATTATTTTAGGCCCTTTCATGACTAGGACTTTATAATCTTAAAGTAAATTTGAAATTTCCAATATTTCTGTTTTTTTTCCATCTTTTCTGCGTTGAAATATTTTTTAAATAAACTTTTTGCACTTGCCTTATGGACTGATCATCTGAAAGGAACTTCTGCGACTGAAAGCTACCTTAATAAAACAATATTTAATGAAATTCCAAGATATCTACCCTTGGGTCACCGGAAAGTTTCCTGAAACACTCGAATGCACCGGAAGCTAGGCAACCAACACGACAGACGTACTGCATGTGTTGCCTAGCATAAAGCAGTTTTTCAAATTTGTTTTTTTGCAGTTTTAATATTAGTGTTTTGTTGGTACTTTCGCAGTGTATTAAATGAAATTTTCTTTTGTATGTTTTCATGTTTGTTATTTATTAAAATAATAAATTAGTTTCACCTTTCAAAACCAAGGTCGAATTTAAGAAGTTCGTATTTCTTTAAAACCGCGATAAGAAGCGTTAGTGATAAGATAAGCAAAGTCATGAAGCTCATGTTTTCTTGGTAAAATTGTAATATTTTTTAATACGTGCCAAGTAGCTCAAAATGCTTCTTGTTGCAACATCTGACAACAAAAATAACTCCTACGCGGGAATGTTTACTTTCACAGCTTACCATAAGTAATGTCGTGTGTCACAGTCTCAGCTAACGAAACTATCACAGTCTGGGTCATGGATCGGATAGACGGTGAGGAACCGGGCGATTTAGAGAGCGGCACCGGGGTTTTATTAAAATTGTCAATATCACTCTTTTTCTTTTCATCTTGAGGGTTCTCCATGTTGTTCTCTGATTTTTATTGAACCACCTGTTTTAAAATTAAACCACGTTTTAAGCACTGAATCGCGAAAAATCGCCGAACGAGCCCATTTCCCGGATTCCGCGAATTTTAGTTGCTGACTGAACCTCAAAACGGATTCTATTGCCAAAAACAGATTTTACCGCAATTTTTTGAGCATTCAAACGAAGTTATTGCTACTGTCAACGCGATTATTATGATATTTATGTGCCCATGTTTTCCGATGTCAAACCGCGATCATAGCAGGCTTGGCCTGGACATGGATACCATAATTCGTCCAGACTCTCTTGGTCCTTCCACACACGCTCGTGCGTCATCATGAGATAAAACTCGTTATGCTAAATACCTCGAAGCTCCAATTAGGTAGGTTAAAACGAAACAGAAAGCTTAATAGGACAACGAAAAAAACTATAAATAAACAATTCGCGCTGTCGTTATACAGCGCAAGCCCTTTGAACTCATAAATCCCTCAAAAAGAAAACTCATTCCAACTCGACAAGGTCGCGTTTTATTTTTGGAAGTGCCGAATCGCGTGGCGTTGAAGAAAATAATTATTGTTAAGATCGTGTTTTATTTTAGCCCTTCAATTAACATGCATGAGAAGGTTTTTCCATGGAAATGAAACTCATCCAAAACGCGCCACGAGGGAGGGAAGTGCGCCTGCTCGGCCCAATTATAAATACGACCCTTCTTCCACTTGTTGCTATGGTAAGAGGGAAAGCCACACCGATGGCTACATTGGGACAGGCCCGGTATGGAAAATCAATTAAAGCGTACGAAATGTAAAATTTGGTCAAGCTGGCTTGAGGTTTTTATGTATTGATTCAAACTTGAGAATGAGAAAGAAAGATATGTGGATTCTGTAACTTGGAGGAAGGTCAAATTGATACTAATAGTAAATAACAGCATAGAAAACTTGTTAAATAGTTGTGTAATTATTTGAATGTTTGTAATTATTAAGAAACAAAAACAAGTAGTACGTGATTAGAATATTTAATTATGGCTTAAATTATGTTGGAATCTCACCAGTGGCGTACGCATTGAATAAAAATGATATTACAAGAAACATGCGGGCACCGTCGCATTATTTTTTGAATTTCTTTTCAATATTTCGCAATGTATTAAAATACAACGGAAAAATAAACCTTCTAAAAATTAGGAAAACGTGAACGGAAGTTGGAGATGTTTTCAGATGTTATTTTTCCCAGATAGTTAATCGTACAAATAAGAACCCGGCTATGTTTTTTTAACATATTGGTAATATATTTGCGTTTGGATAAGATTATCAGAAATCAACCTTTTCTTGTTCACCTCTTGGCAAGCTTGCCTCAAATTATTTTTCTTATAAACATTCCCATAAAAATGACATTCCCATAAAAAATATTCTGCAGTTATTAAGAATTTGGCAAGATGGCACTGATATATATGCAAGAACTTTTAAAAAATTAGCGAAGAACTTAGCCTTGACTTTACCATTATTTTTATAAATTAGCAATGAACCCATCCCATCGCACACAGCAAAAATAAGTAGTTACGGCCTTGCCTTGACATGTTTTACTGTGCAGGTAGAGCGCGACTCCTTATGGCACTCAGAATTGGAAGACCTATAAAAACATAAGCGTAGTAGTTAAGTATAAGTGAGAAGTTCCTCGTCAAATAAAGGCAAACAACGGCTGTTTGAATTTGAAAAAAAATTACTGGCAAAGAATGAAGGACAAAACAATTAATTAAAATTGTACGTAAACGAATTATTTCAAAGAACATGGAACCCGAAGCGAAGCTGCGAAAGCTTTTGATCAGTGTAGAGACCGGGCCGGGGGGCTTGCATGTTTTAGTGGAGCGCTGCTTCGTTGAAAAAACAGCTTGTGCGGTGCGGGGGAGTTTCATAGAGACCTGGTGTAGCCACTGATTCGCTCTTAAAGGGGCTAGCGGTGCTGGAAGCTTCGGACCTTAAAATCCCGCTGGATCCAGAAGACGGGCTCTAGAAAGAGCCTGCGAAGACGACGTGCCTTGCAGCGGAAGGTAATGCTCAATCTTTAGGTTCTTTAGTTCGTTAGTTCTTAAGTTTTTTTCTTTGGTCCGGTATGATCAATGCTAACGAATGAACTAATTTTTTTGTGAAAACACGGTATTTATCCTTATACAGGATAGTCCAACACTTATTCGCTCCTGAATAATTCTGAAACGAATCAAGGCGCTGTAACGTTATCGTCATTCTTTTTTAAATAGCAACCTAGAAATTTGTCAATATTACAATTTACTTTCGGCTTAGACCGCGTCGTCAGTGTTCTATGCACTCTGAAGATGCAAGCTGCAGTGTCTTGCGATACGTTAGTTTGTATGGGTTCACAAACAGCTAACAGGCAGAAGCCGATTAAGTATTATTGTCTTGGCAAACAAAATACATTAAGATCAAATCTTTGCCCGCCCCAAGGTTTAAATAAACTAAGCAGACGGCCCTGTTTAGGCAGGCAGGGCCTACGAACATATTGCTCAGACTTCTAGAGCAAATGCTTGTAAAGGCAGACAAGCTACAGGTGGGTCCTTACCTGATTATGCTGGCTGTAGTTCCCAAATGACAACGCGGTCTAAGCCGAAAGTAAATTCCAATATTCACAGTTCGAGAAACCGCGAAAGCCTCAAAAGTATATAAACCTAGAAATTTGTTGTACTCGTTTGAAAAATGCGAAAAACTTCTTTATGTTAGTAGGCATACAGCCTACCATAATTGCAGCAGTGTGCTTTGAAATTTATTTGTTATCTCTTAACAACCAAAAACAACAAAAAGAACAAAATTCGACCGCGCTAGTTTGTTGTTTGGTTTCGGGGCCTTATAATTAGAGAAAGGTGTTTTGCATTTTCTTGAAAATTTTGTTATGTAAGAGTGCACAAGTTTTATACCAATTGAAAAGAGAAACAAATTCTCTATCGAATAAGCGCAAAAAATTGGTAGGTTGCTATTTAAAAGATTGACGATCGCGTCTCAGCGCTAACAGCATTGCTTAATATTTTTTTCAAGTATGCATAAAAGGTAGTTCAAACGTTACCAAACCATTTCTTCACGATTTTGTTTCTCTATCTTGATACGTTCCAGAATTATAAATAGAGGCGTAATAAATGTTCGACCACCCTGTATACAATTTCTTTGACCTAGCACTGTCAAACAGTTGCATAGAAATTTACCGTAGAATGGGGTAACTTTGAACCCGTGTGGCTACTTTGAACAAAATTTAAAATTTGTTATTTTGAATAATTGTGAAACAATTACGAGGCTTAGCGACATCTAGTATTTTTTACTAAATTCATCACACATTTTAGAATGGTGGAGCAGTATTGGTACTAAAATGTTTGGTGTAGGGTTGGCCACATGGATATTTAGTACTTTACCTGTAAATGTGACGTTTCTTGTAGTGTGTAAACTTTTATGGCTGTAGCAATAATAAATTGCATTACAGTGTTCAAAATTTAGTTATTGTAACAGTATAGTGTTCCAACAAAGGTAAGTTAAAAAAATTTAAAATATTTTAACGAACTTTTTATTTGTATTTTTTTTTTGTTATGTAGCACGTGGACCGTAATTTTGGGGTTACTTTGAACATGTTCAAAGAAGCCTCGGGTCACAAATTAACTTTGTTATTTCTTGCAGAAAATGGTCCGCACATACAACAGAAGACCTGGCACAAGAAAATATGCTGACTACACGCCTGAAATTTTAGAGGAAGCCCTTCGTGAAGTACGATCAAAAAGGAAGTCATTGCGTGAAGCAAGCAAACAATATAATATATCATTAGGCACATTAAGCCACAAATTACGAGGCAAATATAATAACAAGTTTGGTCATCCCCTTGCTCTCACCGAAAGTGAGGAAATGCTAATTGTAAAAAATGCACAGACCTTGGGAGATTGGGGATTTCCATTAGATTTAAGAGACACAAGGAAACTGAACTTCTATTACTTGTCGAAGGCTGGAAAAAATATTTCCCAGTTTAAAAATAATTATCCATCTAAGGACTGGCCACTGGGTTTTTTAAAGAGACACAAGCAGCATATAACTCTACGAAATTGCCAAAATAAAAAAAAATAGATCTGCTGTTTCAGCAAAGATGAGCCTACGACTAGACAAAGGAAAAAGAAAATTAATATTCCACCTGGAAAAAGCATATCTCTACATGATCTTATAGAAACTGAGGATGAAGAAGCTGAAGAAGAAATAGTAGAAGAAGAAACGGATCATGAAGAGCTTGAACAACTAGCAGACGAATTGGAGTCGGATATAGAAGAAGCACCCCCAGAATACGTTGGAGAAGTAAAAACAGATAAATTTTATGTGGTTCAATTTAAAGTGAAAAATCTAGTTCGTCACTATGTAGGAAAAGTTATTTCCATTGATGACCTAGGAAACAACAACGTTGAAGTTGCTTTTTTGAGAATGTCACAGAAAGTGAATTATAAATTTACTTGGCCACAGGTCAATGACGAGGGAATTATACGTACATCTGAATTATTAACAGTTCTGCCAGACCCCAAAACAGATAGAAAGGGGGCCTTTGTATTTGGGGCAAAAGAACTACGCCCTTACTTGAAAAGTTTACATTAAATTTCATAAAGAATACTGTTACCTACTTTTTTCTTTAAATACCTATTTTTTATAAAACCGTGCCATTATTGCCAAATATTTGTTTAGTTTTGTTGAATTCATATTTTATAGGTACCTATACCTACTTTTCTACTATGTTACTTTAGTATGTATTTTGAGAAAAAGTTTATTAGTTTGGTTTTAAAGCTGTTAAAAATAAAATAAAGTATTTTGTGCCAATTGCCTCTTTTCTTTAAACCTAATGTTTTTTTTAAATAAAAACACGTAATTTTTAGTTTTAAGGAGTTCAAAGAAACACTATAAGAGAGTTTTCATTGTACTTATGTGCTTTTAAAACCCACGTTCAAAGTAACCCCGACTGTGGGGTAACTTTGAACATCTAGTTTTTTTTAAAAATAAAAAATTTAGTTGGTCAATTGAAACCCGATTTTTTGTCAGTGTAGAGTACTAACTGACGCCCGTAACATATAATTTTTTCAACATTTTTGTTCAGTAACTTATTGAGATATGTATTTTTAAACTGAAAAACCGTTCAAAGTAACCCCGTTTTACGGTACCCAATACAAAAGAGAGAGTGTGACGGTACATAATTATTGTGCAAAGAGACGAGTTGAGGGAGAGGGAGGAGCAAAAGAGGGGGTAAGGGGAAGAGAGATATCCACCTTGTTCGCGAATTAACGAAGCAAAATTCGCTGCTGTAAACGACCACGCCCTCGACGTCGATTGACTAAGAATGAGAAAATGGGTTGCAGTTTCTTTTGTCAATTTGACAATTTCTTATTACTTTGTAGATGTCATAAGAGTGAGGATGTATGTGACTGGTCGAGGATATTTATATTTTTTACAATCATAATTTGGGAATAAGAGAGACCTAAAATTGGATAACAAAATTGTTAGCGAAAACAGTAGGGAGGGTAGGGTAGCCCCCTAAATGTTACTACATCTACTCGTACTCGTGGCTTGATGGCAGACGAGTCTCAGGTTTATTGAAAAAACGATTTGTTTCTATATTTTAAAAATTCATAGAGTACGTCACAGGCAATTAGGGCTTTAGGGTAAAAATGAAAATATAGCCCGTTTCTAGCGGTATCGCCCGACAGAATTAAAAAAACATCAAGTTACCAAACACTGAAAAGTTTTAAATTTAAAAGTCGGCGCAGGTTCAGAAAACACCTTCTTGGTATAATATTTCACCATCCTTTACTATTACACCAAATTGCATATTGATCCGAAAAGGAATGCTCGAGTAAACATATGTCAACGGCAAATTTTTCAAAAATTGTAGCAGCTATTTATTATTTCGAAGATAGACAAGTTGAAAAAAAAAGCATTATTTTGCTTTGTCTCATAGACCTTTATTAATATATGCTTGCGTGTCTACAAAATTCTACATGAATATATACGTGAAAAAATGTCATAATATATATTAAACTGCTGTTTCCAGACAAACAGGCAGGCATTCTTTAAAAACCATTTGCTAGGGTTTATTTATTTATTTTATTACACGTCGCGTCGGCCTATTTCTGCTGCTAAGGCTAAACACCGACGCCAGGGAATAAGCATACCACACATGGAAAAACAGCCAAAAACCAATATTTTACATTTACACAGAGTAGAGATCTTTAACGTGCAATAACGCGAGACCCGCAGTTTTACATCTCTTCCGAAAGATGGCGTGTTTACCGTATGCCGCTTATTCAGCTGCATGCCATCACTCTTTTTAGTCAAAATAATCAAAATTTCAAAATAGATTTGTTTTAAAATCCAAGTACAATTCCATACTGAACGAAGTTTAATTTTACGTATTTATAATGTTTGACGTCGCTTTTCACTACTTTTCGAATTGTTTTCCAGCATTTTTTCAACAAAAACTTTGCAGTGTTTTTTTAAATTTCGTTTTTTTCCTTTAATGCACGCATTAGTAGCTTATTTTTGTACACTGTTGAGTTTTGGGTTATAACACGCAAGCTCCCATTGCATAATAATTTAATTACCTTCTCGTAGATACAAATTAATTTTTTAAATGAACACAACAACAGAAAATCGATTTGTGATGCACGCACAGAGCTATAGTTACGTACATATTTTATGGAAGCATTGTCCTGGTTTTTATTGAATTTTTATATTTGTATAAAAGCAGATCGAGTTGTTTCAAACGCGATTACGCCATTCTAAACGCGATGAACAACGTGCATGATGCAAAAATTAAAAGAAAGTGAACTGGTAGTAATTTGCATCAAGTTTTTATGCCACCAACAAGTCGTTCACATTTCCAGAGTTTATTTAGGACAGACAGTTGTGTTTTTCTAGTGGTTATCAGTTAAAGTTCACAAGCCAGTTTATATATTTATAAATATAGCTAATATTTAGTTTCAGGCTTGAAAATGATAAAAATAATATAACGTTTTTTAATTTCGGTGCCACCATATAAAAAACAATTCTTAAAAGAAGTGAAAGTTTGTCACATAGAAACCGTTGGTTTTGCACCATGGGTTTTGTTGAGCTTTATTGGCCCTATTTTGCCACGGGCTTGGCAATTTACATTTGCGCCAGATTGACTTATTTTTTTATGACTCCTAAGGAGTCAAAAAAACAAAGAAATTCAAATAATGAAAACGAAGACGATTTTAAAACTCCTGATCAAAGTAAGTAATTATTTTTTATGAAGATTTCGTTTTTTCGGAGTTTTTTTCTATGTACGGGAGTTTTAAATATTGATTTTTTTATATAACACCATATTTCATCCCTTTAACACCATCTTCAGGTATAAAGCAGTGTCGCAGGCGTATTGCATAATCCGCCTCTTTTTCACAATTTCAGGCATTTCATGAATCGTGAAGGAAGGTCAGAATTTTTTCGCAATATAGTTACAAAAAATTATCTGTTTCGACAAATAACCTAAAGAACCTGTAAACGCGACAACATTGTTTAAAAAAATATGAAATGGCTAATCAGTAATCATCTTATGTTCTTCTCTCATTGTGCAAACATACGGATTTTGCAATGCATCTCAATTAATTTTTATTTAAATCGTAGAGTTTGTTTTTTTAAATTTAAACCGTTTTCATTTTTTTAATATTTACTGTATTATTTTATTTATAATTTTAAAGTGGCAATGTTTACTGCGAAACGCCGTTTTATTTTATTAAACAGTTATTAACTTCACCAAATATTATAGACATCAGGAAATAAATTTTTGCAATTGAAATAACAAAAAAAATATTATTTGATGCCAGTAAATAATATCTGACGACAATATATGATGACATAAATAATTTTCAGACGTGTAATAGTTATTTTTCTACTCTTATATTTTAATTTACTTATTAAGTATGCGCTGCCAATACTATAATGATACCCATTTCGATACAAATTTTCATTATGAACTGACCCAAACTGACCAATAGCAACAAAGCTTCACTTTTGTTTGTGTAAATAAAATGAGTTAGGTAATGAATCCACATCTCACTAGTGAGATAATGAACTGGATTACTTAACGCAAATAAATGACATAATAAGTTTTTATCCAAGTAGTCGTAGATAAAACTTATTTTTTAACGTTGACATTTAATTTTGCGAAATCAAAAATTTATTTTTGTAATAGAAAAATTTAAAATGAACTATTTAATTAGCAATAAATAAAACGAATTTCTTGATATCAATAAATAATTGATACCTTCACGGAAGAAGTCATAGGTTGGCCTCTGAAAATCGCCTACGGAATGAATTAAATAATAAATCCATTTGAATACTATATTCTTTAAACATAATTAGTTATTGTTAGGCGTCAATAAAAGAGTTTTTAACGTCACAAAAATCAATTTATGACGTAAGAAGCTTTTGACGTTAAAAATCATTTATGCTTCCATCTAACGGTGCAGCTGGTGCAGTAGCAAAGTCGTACCCGTTCACCATGCCAAATTATTTGCCCGTATTTGATTTAGCGATAACAGAACTCTTTATGCTGAGTTTATAGCAAAGAAGCTTTGTACGTCACACCCCAAAGATTATTTTATTCTGCGACTGTTAAGTTAATTATTTGTTGTATTAGTGTATGAGTGAGAGCGACCGTAGCTCAGTGGTAAGCGCGCGGGCTACCAATGCAGCGGATCCGGGTTCGATCCCCGGCCCGGTCGTTCTCCCTCGCAAGGCAACGGGAAACCAGCGAGGTGGATTTTTCCCCAGGAAAACTTCTCTGGAGAAGAAGTGCATGCACTTCCTGTGGTTCGGAGCCCACGTTAAACTGTAGGTCCCCTATGTCTGTCTGTGCAAATCATCTATCGCCGCGCACCAAACACAGACATAGGAGAGAGGTAGCCAACACCCTGAATAGGGTATGGCACTATAAGAGAAGAAGTGTATGAGTATTAGTTGTAGTACTCGATCACCACACCAAATTATTTGCCCGCATTTGATTTTGCCATAAAAGGAACTCTTTATGCTGGGTTTATAACAAACAAATAAGGTTTATTTAATCAATGATTTTATAATTGAATTGATGTACTACTTAGTCGTCCTATTGCACATACCACATTATAATTATCATAAGCGCCAAGTTTCCAAGTGCTTCCCTCCGCCCCGGGGGACGTCAAATCGTGTCGGTACTTTAGTATATCTACTGGATTTCCGGTGCGGATGTACGTGGGCCCCGCCCCGTTTTTGGCAAGTAGTTCCCCTATCGGTCAATACTGCAGTATGATTTCAGTACACCATAGCACCCTTAGAATCCCGATAGGTAGCATCATTTTCTGACCTCAAATTCATTTATTAACGTGAAAAGTCAGTTACTGTCGCCAAAAATTTATTTAGTAACGTACAATTCATTTTTCGACGTCAAAAATTATGTACTATTGACATTGTATGTCTGAAAATAATATGCATTTATGAGTTACTAATAATATTTCAGTTTTTTTTATGATTTTATTTCAAATTGCCTGAACTATTTTCAAACTTCAAGAAATGATTTTTACGTCACAAAATTTGTATATAAGATTTAATAGATAAACCACAGAGTGGCTAGGACAACCCCGGCCACTTTTCTTGTGGCGGTCAAGAGATGGCGCTTTAGTAAAGAAAAATTAAATTAAAATATTGACAACAACGCAGAATCCAAGACGTTTTAGTTGTTTTGATTTAATATGGCGCGTATTTAATAACTAAAACGTTTCGGATTCTGCGTTGTTGCCAGTATTTTAATTTAATTTTTCTTTACTAAAGCGCCATCTCTTGACTGCCGCAAGAAAAGTGGCCGGGGTTTTCCTAGCCACTCTGTATTATTATCCCAAATTCGATGATTTTCTGACGGCAAAAACTGAATTCCGACGTCTGACATTCAATTTAAGACGGTTAAAGTTCAATTTTTGATGTTGGAAATTATTCAGCGGCTTGAGGAAACTGTAATTTTGTTTTCCATAATTCAGAATAAAAAGTAGATTACATATGTTAACCGACGAATTAAAATATCAAACTAAGATTGGGAATTCTGAAGGAATCCTTTACTCATTTTAATCCATAATCCCTTTCATTCGGGGTCCTGGCTCGTGGGGTGTCTGCAGATTATAAATTTCTGAGTATGTACAATGTCCAATGTAATGTTCTTAGTTTACCGGTTTTAAAATCGTGATTTAAATCAATCAAACATACCGTGGTATTCAGTACCTGTCAGTTATTTTACAAAAACGTTGTTTTTTACTTTATATTTATTTTTTAATAAAATTACCTGTCCTTAAATTGTAGTTGCGGAAACCAAGAATGTGGAGGACGACTCAGACGAAGAAGACAACGAGTTCACTTCATCTTTACCAGCTAATTTGAAACATGTGCCTCTCATTCATGAAAAGCTGCCCATCAAGGAAACCATCGAGAGATCCCAAGAATTTTACAAATTCATGAACATGAGACGTACTGTAAGATGCTTTAGCAATGAATCTGTTCCAATTGAAGTTATTCATAACATTGTTAAAACTGCAGGTGAAGAAATTAAATTTTTGAAAATTTTGAATGTACAATATTTGGAATTAATTAGTCAATAAAAAGAATAGAATAGAACCTAAATTAATTCTTAGGTCAGAAATAAAGATCTTTAGCCAGTACTTGCGAATTTTTATTTACTCATATTTTCTAATTTAACGTGGTTCTTTTTGGTACAAAACGGATTTGAGATCAATTTTCAAAGAAATTTTAGGCGATTTCACCATATTTCAGTCACTTTCCTTGCTTTTAATTAGTTTAATACAGTTGTTTTTGACATAGTTTCACTGCCATTTGAATAATAGTTTCAGACAATTTCAGGTTATTTAAATGAACAGATTTCAGGTGATTTTTATAACAATTTCAATATTAGTAGACGAGCTTATGTAATTTTCAAGCAATTGTCATTCGTATCAAGAAATTTTACTTTTTTAAATTAATTATTTCATAATTTTTTACGGGTACATTTCCAAACGAATTATTATTGTTAATTTCCGTACTTTTTGTCCCAAAACAGCAAAAAATTACGTTAAAATTCAACTAGTAAACAAAAACCATGGGCATACTCACATCAACCAAGGAAACATGTTGCGCGATTTTGCAAGGTCGTTACAACTACAACTGCAATATTTGAGATACATCGTTTTGTTCAGCGTTACTTTATTGTTGAGCTAGGCCAGAGAGGTTCCACAGCAAATAAATAATAAGTAACTAAACGAGCTCGCATAAAGTGAAACATACATTTGCGATGTGATGCTGTAATAACCATCTAATAATTCCTTTAAAATTGCATAAAAACAACAACATATATTTACAGGAATTATGCAAGAATATATTCTTAATTTATTGCCTCATACTTTCCATACTGACTAAAAATCCTGACTCTAATTATTTTAGACAAATTAACAAAGTTACAAGCATCCTAACAAAAAAATAAAAATTTTACATTACATTAAAAATATTTTTACATGTTACACATTATTTACTTTTCAACAAATTTAAAAAATATTTGCTTTTTAGGTACAGCACCAAGTGGAGCTCACACAGAACCATGGACCTACGTCGTTGTTAAATCTCTTGAAGTCAAGCAACACATAAGACAAATAATCGAAGATGAAGAAGAAATCAATTACAAGAAACGCATGGGAAAAGTATGGACAACAGACTTAAAACCTCTAAAAACTAATTGGGTCAAAGAGTACCTCACAGAGGCTCCATACCTCATTTTGGTTTTCAAACAGACCTACAGCTTCAGAGAAGACGGAAAAAAGAAGTTGCACTATTATAATGAACAAAGTGTATCGTTGGCTGCTGGAATGTTATTGACTGCAATTCATGTAAGTAAAAATGTAGTAATTTTATTACTTTTCAGTTTTAAATGTAATTTTTCTAGTACGCTGGTTTGGTATCATTAACATCAACTCCTCTCAATTGTGGGCCTGCCCTTCGTACTCTTCTTGGACGCCCGACATCAGAAAAGCTTGCTCTATTATTACCTGTTGGATATCCTGCTGAAAATTGCCAAGTGCCTGATTTACAACGAAAACCACTTGAGGAAATATTTGTGGAATTTTAAATACTTTTCAAAAAAATTCACGCACAATATTTTCTTCTTTAAATATACAGTGTGTTTCACAACTAAATTGGTAAACCTGAAACATCATAATCTTAATAACCGGAAATTTTCTAAACATTTTAAAGATACTGCATTCAAAGAATAGAGTGCCAATATCTCCATTTAGGGTGGTCCTGAAATAGTAGGTCAAAATCTGGGATTGTAATCACATTATCAATAACTTCGAAATTATAAAACATACACCTCAAATTATCGAACATATTCGACAATTCAATGCTCAAATGTATGGAAACATGTATTCAAGTAAATGGTAGATATTTTCAACAATTATTTCTGCTACAAAAAAAGTAATTTTTTATTTCCATGACCTTCCATTTTTCAATTCATGTATTAAAATTAAAAAACTGTAACTTCAGAGGGACTCGTTTTCGGACACCGCTTCTAAGAACATTTTTAATTCTTACAATGAGCTTAGCCGAATCCCAGGTTTTGACCAACTATTTCAAGACCACCCTGTATAGTATACTTTATGAATATTAAAATTTTTGAAAAAAGTTAAATCACTCAAAAAACACAAATTTTAAGATCATAGTACTTTAAGCCTTTTACATCTAGAATTAAATGTAGAATCTAAAAATGCAGTTATATACAGGGTGTTCCATTTAAAATAACAATGTGCTGTACTGACATAACTGAACACCCAGTACATTTGGTAATAATTCGAGGTTACACAACAGTTAATTCCCAACCTTTTTTTTATTAAGAAAACAGCTTGATATACCCAATAGTTGAGGAAATATTCGTGGGACAACACTCAAATGACCGACCCTGTATATCTTGTATAACTAAATTACTGGTAAAAAACAATAGAATTTTGTATAAATGTGATACTTAAATTAACCAACAAGTTAATATTGTTGAGCTTTATTTATACTGCCATTTGTTATTCCACTATACGATTAGCATTATGTAAATGGGACACATTGTATATAATGTGTTACGGCCAAAGACCGAAATTGTCAATGTGCTAATGAAACAACCACAGACCCATTGCAATATTTTTTGAGGAATTGTACGGGGGGGGGGGAGGCATTCAATTTACCCTAAATGAATGCTGCCCGCCACGGCATGATGATTTTAAAAACATTTAGCATTAGTCTATGGCCATTTCATATACTCACCAAGCAATTTCGGTGTTTGGGGAAAACATCTGCACAAAATACGCATTTCTCTTCCTTGAGCACAAAAAAATCAATTCCATATTTTGTACTGTAGTAATCACTTTATTATAATTATTTTTTCTATACATACATATACAAGTTCTTGTTTAAGATATTATATAATGCAAACAATTCACACAAAGTGCCACAAAAATAATTTTATCAAAACTTGATATGCCAATTTTTGATTATGGTTTTTTTGTTGCTAATTGGTCAAGTTCTACCGAGGGCACTTTGCACAAATCAGTTTACATTATTCGTTAACTTATAAAATAGCTGGAAGTACAAAGCAACAATTATATCTAACATCGATTTTTTTTGTATAACATTTTTTATAATGTAAGGCATCTTGCAAACAGTTCCCAGTTCAGTCCTCGTATCTTAAGTAAGTTAAGTTAGGTATCTTTACACTGATTCAACAACAAATAAAATTTATTAAAGACTCTATTTATAACTCACATTTTTTCATTTTTGTTTTGCAATAAAATAGAAATTCTACAACAAAAAAATGTTGTTTTGATTTGGCTTGTTTTTACGACAGTGAAAAATGAATTTCCATCATTTTCAAACAACTGGAAATTTTTTTTTGATTGTACTCTGACAACTCAAATTATCGATTTAAAATTCCCTTAAAAATGTAAAATATCTGCGTTTGTAAGTTAACACAAATTTTAATAAAGTTCTAACAATTAAAATTGGTTTAGGTACTTCTGATTTACTGTCTTCTTCCAGAATCTTCTAAAAATAAACAAATTTATGATCATTTTCTCCATTTTCTGTCGGCATCGTGGGAACATTGATAATAGGCATTATGGTACATTACATAATGTTAAAAGAAAAATTAATAAACATAACTATAAATACATCCACATCACACAAAATAAACAAAAATATGTACAGTCATCTTGCAGTTTAAAACTAATATTTTTTTAAATTTAAATAGCAAAAGTCTAAAATATTTAAACATATGCATGCGCATAGAAGTTACGCACTAAAAATGAAGTACTTAACTATAAAGTAAGACACCATAATCAGCATTTTATCATAAAATTACAATGGACATATTGTATGTTAATAATAAAATAAAACTTTTTCTTTTTGCAATAAGACAGACTAGACCAGGCTAAATAAAAACTACTTTGATAAAATTTATCTGCAATTTTTCTCAATTTAGTTTGCGACAACATTACATATTAAATAAATACTGACTGAGCTTACAATTAATGTAACATTATTAATATACTAATAAATGAAGTGAAAAAAATCAAGAGGTAACTGATTAGTAGTTAAACACATGCATGAGACACTTCTTGATTCCAAAAACAGAAATAAAAATTGCAGCTTATTATACATGTCGTGTTAATAAAATATCCTATGCTTTAATAATTAATCCTATAGTAATACATACCAAGTAGAAGTTAACTAGTTTTATTTATGTACGTGTCGAGGTATCAAGTTTTAATATGGCATTAAAGTTTTGATAAAACTTCGATTGTCTGGATTCACAGAACAAGCCGAGTTAGAATCAAGAAGTCAAAAAAAATAACGGAAAGAAAATTTCAAAACCTTTCAATTATATAACTAACATCACAGAAATGCAAACAGCACCAAAAGTGATTAAATGATTGTTATTACTTTATTGTCATTCATATCCAATTTGTGTTTTGTAACTCAACTGATAACAACCATTTAAAATTTGGCGGCACTTCAGATTTCCATGTGAAACACCAGGAGAGAAAAAAAATAAAGAAAAGAAAATTAAAAAAATAGGAAGTTGACATTGTTTTCTCCATAATTTACTTAAAGTCTAAAAATAATTAAAAACCTTTGGCTTATTTTGTTTTTTTTTAAGCTACCAATGCGTGGAAGATTTCTTCGCAACAGGAAGGTAGTACAACATTCAACGGCTATAAAACGTCGAAAATAGCGCTATACAGAGTAATGGAATCAGTGGCAGGATAACAGCAGCTCCATCTGGTTTATTACCTAAAAAAGAAAATAGTTTTAACCTCAAACCATAGAACTTTTATGATAATATATTTAAACTACAGTATTTGGTGGTCAGAAGAATTGGTTGAATATTCGGCTAAATAGTTCCGAGTCTGCCAAATATTCGGCATATTTGTGTACTGCATGAAAACAATACTAAATTGCGAATTTTTGAAAATTTTGATGGTATAATTAAAATACATTAAAACAAAATTATGATTTCGGTAGCCAAACTAGACGCTATCTGCTTATGTAAAGTAAATAACCCACACATTTATTACCACTATGCTCCAGTTAGGTATTATTTGATACTTAGCCGAATAGTTGACCTAATATTTGGTACCTGGCCAATTGGTCTAATATTCGCTACTCGGGCAAATAGTTTGATGAATATTTGGTATCCGGCATGAGTGGCTGGCCGAATATACAGTATTCGGCCAATGGCCAAAATCACTATTCAGTACATCCCTAATTTACACCTTTTCGATGTAGTGTAGTAATTTTGTTAATATTGAATGAAGTTACAAAAGAACTATTTGCGGTTAGCAAGTTAATTTTTTTACGACGAATTCAAAGGTGAATACAACTCTTCTTTAATTTTTGAGCTACAAACGAAAAAATGGAATTTTAACCATTTCTATTAGGTGCTACACTCGTTTGTTTCCGAAAATCTAAAAAATACAACAAGAATCAATCAATCAACTATTCAGAGCTGCTGT
Organism: Ctenicera cuprea; assembly: GCA_958336395.1. Lineage (NCBI taxonomy): Eukaryota > Metazoa > Arthropoda > Insecta > Coleoptera > Elateridae > Ctenicera > Ctenicera cuprea. Next base: position 10,445,231 of record OY284495.1, on the reverse strand, counting down.
AAATATAATAAAAATAGCTATAATGGTAGCCTACCTTCGGACAGAGACGGCACCTTAAGAAGAAGTTGTTTGTTAAATTTCAGCACATAGTTAGCGGATGTTCAATTTTTGTATATGTTTCGTCATTTGATTGCTATGGCAACCAGAAAATTGCTGAACTTCAAATGAACTGCATCCAAAAACGTAAAAAAAATACGGGTGCCGGTTAAAAAACAAAAATTGGTTGCCATAGCAACTAAATAACTAAACGTATAAAAAAATTGAGACTGGACTAAGTAGGCGCTGAAATTTAAAAGCCAACTTTTATTAAGGCTCTTTTTCAAAAAAATATTTACAATTTACAAAATTACCTGCTTTCCAGAAAAGTGGCTACCCTGATTACAGTATACCTAGATAAGAATCATTTTTCAAACTTTGCAGAGTAATAACTTTGTACAAAAGTTTTGTAGTTATGTAAAAGCCACACACACATGTACCCAATAGAAAATATTAGGTATGTTAATAACATAAGCATATGTTATTTAAAAATACACATAAGATTAGGAATAAAAGTGCTCTAGAGACAAACTCAAATCTAAAGGAATGAAACAGGGAAAAATCAGCAAAACAAAATAATACCTTCTTTAACGTCTTGGTGCTGGCGTTCTTGAGTGTGTGGTTTTTGTTCAGTATTTTCTTTGTGTTGTTCTGTAGAAATTAACATGAAAATTAATTAGGTAACTAGTGTTATGTCTGTATGTATGTATGTAATTTTTGAGAAATTATCTTCAAAAACAATTTAAAAAAATAACTGTACCTTTAGGAACTTCAACAACTGGAGCTTGTGTTGTCTGCAATTCTTTTGGTTTCTCTGTGTATACAAAAATAACAAATCAATACAAAAAAAATATCAAATTAAGTAATTTCAAAATAATAGAAAATAAAATAAAAATACCTGTATTAAGAACTTCATTTTGCATTCGATCTTGTGGTGGTTGAGGTTGATATACAATCTCTGTATAAATCAAAATAAAATCAATTACCAAAGCTCTCGAAAACTGACCTCACCATCAAATTTTGTATCAAATAAAGAATTAAAAACATAATATATACCTTCTCTTAGTGTGCTTTGTTCTGGAATATTAGCATCTACAATATGAGGTTCATTAAAAGTGTGGTGGTGTTGAGGATGGTGCTCTACTAAAAACAAAAGTAAAAATAAAGAAGTAATAGTGCTACTATCTGCAATGTCTATACAAAAAACACACACATAAACGTATTTTTTATACCCACCACTTTTAACTTTAACTGCAGCTGACCAGTTAGACCACCCGTAAGTGTTCTTAGAACGCAATTTGACTTCATAATGCCCACTTGGTAAATTTGCTAAGGTGTAGTTGACTGTGTAAATGTTGCCGTCTGGATTTGTAATTTCGGGTGTTTCTAATACAGGCTTCCAGTCGGAATCCTAAAAATATTTTGGTTTGAACTTTCACGGTTTTGATTATGAATAGACTTGCGATAACAAAATTTCATTATTTCAACCCTCCTGCCAAGTTGAACAACAAAATTTTACCACCGACCATCCTTTAACATGAACAAAGTGTATGTTGATAAGGTAGAACACATTTTAGCGCGTCTAGGGGATTCCCCTCTCTTGTAAACGCCACAGCACAAAAGGAACCATAGCAGGTGTCAAATATATAAAATCTTAATGACAAGATAAAGAGGGGATATTAACTATCAATTAAGTTTTAATGTTTACAGCTAACTAATCTTGGAAAGTAATACATCAATACAGATATCAGATATCTTGTAATGTAACTTCACATTTATTTTAGTGTTTTCAGGAAATCAACAGCTCGCTTTCACATTTATGTCCTAAGATTCATTGCTAAGTGTTTTGTAGCGTCTCCTGTAGGTAGCAGCACCACAGGGTACAGCAGTGGCGGCGGCAATCTCCAGTGGCGTTACAAGATAAAGAAAGTGTTACGCATTGATGCATTCAGGTTATATCGCGAGTCTGCTTAATTATCAAAATCTTAACTACGAACTTAAACGTAAGTTTATAACATTCTTTCTTTAATACCAACCAAAAAATCTAAAAATTAATACTTACAGAAACCTTCTTATATTCAAGTGAATATTTAATAATTGGAGCCTTTGATTCCAATTTCCAAATAAGTATGTTTTTGTCCGGGTTATGGTAAGTTTTAACGTGTTCTGCAGGGCTGGGAAACATAGTCAAACTAACATTTCTATCGCTCTTTCCAATACCGTTCCGGGCTGCACAAGTGTAAACACCAAAATCAGAACGTTCTATTCTTTTAATTTGAAGAATATAGGTGTGGTTGTGATTTTTGAAATGTGTACGTTCGCTTGATATTACATTAAGTCCATTCTTTTGCCAAACAACATCAGCTTTTGGTACAGCATGGACGTAACAGATTAGTTCTGCATCTAAATTCTCGTCTGCATTTACAGTGAGCTTTTCAATTCTAACAACAGGCTTATCTGAAAGAAGATATATGTTACTCTATGTTTTGTTAATATGGTTAAAACTTACGAGCTACTGCTATGTGGATAAATCGATGTGCTGGAGGTTCGATGTTGTTGTCGGCCAGACATTGATAGTCTCCGGCATCATTGTGTCCAATGTTTTCAATCGTGACTTTTTCACCCTCTGTGTCCAAACGATGACCCTTTCTGGACCACTTGATTTTGGGTTCAGGAAAACCAATTGCTTTGCAAGTTAAAACAAGGGTTTTTCCTGCATTGAGCTAAAATAAAAAAAATTAATACTCAGCCACCAAGTTAGATTAGCCATTCTTTTACATGTACAATGTCGTGTTGGGCTCTTAAGGATACAATTTTGGGCGCTGTTTGAACAAACAAACGGTGAGTTACGTTCAGGTAATCATTTTTAGAAAGTGGGATCGAGCAGGTGTAGTTTGCAGTTTCGTTTGCTCCCACATTAGCTATTATCAAAGTCCTATTTTCAACTCTGAAATTGTTGCCAATGTTAAATTTAATAGAATCTTGGAAAAGCAGGTCGTTGTTTTTTCTCCACATGGTTACTAAGGTATCTGCGAAGCAAGAAAACCATAATTAGATTTAAATTCATCAAACGATCTAGGCACTATTGCTAACTTTCCTATTATTAGAGCTACAGATTTGGATAAATTAAGAAAAAAGTGTAACTTTAAGATACCGTAAACAGAAAAACCAATTGAATATTACCTAATCGAGTTATTCCCTATAATAGTCTATTTTTAATAGAACCCTCTGTTTATTTTTGAATATTCTGAATATAAAAGTTTCGATGCAGTAGTAACTTTAAGCGAAAAGTTATGTTTACCAACAAATTATGGCTAACTATGGCAGCCATTTGATGCCAGCCATACGTTTATACAGTGTGTCCCACAGCGGGGTTAGGAGCTAGTTATGAATTTGATCTCAAGACCGATATTACTTTACCAACATAAAGAGGCAAGTACCTAATGGAAATATACAGGGTGTTCCATCGACAAACTTCGGGAGCTGATATTTTAGGCCATTTAAAGAGAAAAATTGTTCCCATATATGTATTTCCTAAACTATGTCCTTACGGAGTTACAACCTTCTGAAGATTTACAACATTTTAATTAATATCTCATAAACTGAGATTATGGGCCGGCGGGTGGTGTAGTGGTTAAAGTTCCAGGCTTTGAAACTAGACTCCCAATGGCAGTTGGTTCGAGTTCACTGCTCGGCGGTAATTTTTCTGAACAAGTTAAATCCCACGGGTCCATGGATGGTATGTAGGTGTTTATGTTGGGTTGCATGTCTTCAGGGGTGGGGTGCATGTTAGACCGGTGTATAGCACTGAGTGTGCTGAGCCCGGGTAAGGGGGTGGGATGGGAATCATGGGGTCGTGCTCACGCACGGCTTCATGGTTCTTTTCAAAAAAAAACAAAAACAGATTATATGATTCAAATTATGTGCGGATAGTTTACTAGTGATGACTTACAATTTCACTTGTTTACGTTCAAATGTATCAACCAGGAGCGTAGATGTGGGAGGGCTAAACGTATCTCTTACCGTACTTTTGACACACGTAATATTTTCTAGCTTTTAGTTTGAAAATATTATTCTCCATACAGTAGTATAAAAACAAGGGATGTCGCTAAATCCAACGGTTTTCCAGATAATTTAATTTTTGTGAAAAATCGAGTTGCCATGAAAGTTTGAGCATTTTCTCAAAATGCTATAATAATTTGTACGAACTGTGAAGGTAAGATCTATACATCAAAGCAATAGAAATAGTTCGAACAAACATAGATTCGGCAACGGCTTGTTACGAAGTTGCAGCTTCCGGAAGGAAAACCTTTTCCAAAAGTTAGATTGTTCCCTCTTTCAGAGTTTGTAGCTTTGTAAGAAGGCTTGTTTTCACTATGTTATGTCGTCAAAGTTTGTACAAACTGTTTCCTCTCTCAGACCTTTTTACAAAAATTGATTTATCTCGAAAACCGTTGGACTCGGCGACTTTCAACAAGAGTACCTTTTTTGTATGCTTTTGTATTGAGAATACGATTTTCAACTCAAAAGTTAGTAAATCTTAAGTTTGTACAAAATACGACAATTAAAGTGAAATTGTAAATCAACATATTAGTAAAATATCCACAAATAAATTGTATCAAATAGCTCAATTTATCGGGGAAATTATTCTTTAAAACGAGATTAAACTGTTCCCGCTTCGGAAGGCTATAACTCAGTAATGAAGCAAAGTAGGTCATAGGTTCGTGGAATTTTTTGTCTTAAAACGGCCTAAGAAATTACCTCCTTAAGTTTATCGCTGTAATTTTGCAAAAAAAACCACTTAAAGTGTTACCATAATACCACGATCCAATAGCACTTCCGGTTTTACCGGAAATAACATCAATTTTACGTTTTTAAATGGAATAATATAAAGTTATTTGTGCAACTGTATAAAAAAGAATTAGAAACAGATCAATGTGTAAGAAAGCCAAATTTAAAATTAATAAAAAATCATCATTTCCTGCTGTAAGACACACTGTATAATGAAAGACATTCAAAATAGAACCCACCTCCATTTTCTATCTGGCATGGCAACTTAACAGTCTCATTTTCTTTGGCAATGAAGTCTTGCGGCCTAGTGTTGAGAATAGGTTCAGGTATTTCTGGCTCTACCCCTTCATCCTCTGTGTCGTTATATTCGTAATTGTCATTTTGAATCCCCGTTTCGGGTTCAGCTACGTTCAAGTCATAGTCATCATCGTCTAGGTTGCTTGGTTTACCATTTACTGCAAAAAAAATTAAATAAACATCTTCATTTGCCAAATTAAACAGTGCGTTTAGTGTATGTAGCCAAAAACGAGTACTAAGCCTTCTTATTGCCAGAAACAACTGGAAAATTGTAGCGTAGGTACCACAACCATTTTGTGAAGGCTTAAAAAGAAACATTAAAATTTAACAATCTTATTAGTTGCCCACAGTAGCAAGAGATCAACATATGGTTTGCACATTGGTTGTCGGCTTTTTTTGTCGTGACTTTTTTTTAACCATTACCCTATGTCCTGCTTATAATAACTTCTAATAAAGATCTATATCGAAAGACCGTTGGTTCATTCACACATGCTTACTCACGATTTTTTTCCTGTTGTCTTTACGACTTAACCGAATCTAGAGTAAGTTAATGGATGTTAACAGCGGGAAGAAACGGGATTGGGGCGGGACGACGTCACGCAGCGGGAAAAGTGGTACATTAACGAACTTGATGATTCATAAACATTTCCAGAAAATTTGACTTTAAAATCAGATAAATTCAAAAATATTCCTGTGATGTGTTTTCGCAGACAGGAACTGCGTTTAATTTTAAAACCTGACGCATAAATAAAATTCAAAACGCGTTTACAACGACGCGTTAGTGGTTTTTCGACAATATTAATGATAATTTTATTCACTTCGTATTACACACAATTACCTCACCAACAAATACGAATGTAAAACTTGAAAGCGACACAAAAGTACCCGATGACGGCGCATTTTTATTTTCTTGAATGTCTAGGGTGCAAGCGCAAGGTAGACATTCCCGACCTACCCCAAGGTTTAGGAACAACATGAGGGTACCAACTCTACCTGCAAGGCAAGCAATTCAAAGGATAAATTATTAGCCAGCTGAAAAAACAACCCTTTTGGTTCGTATATCATCACGTTAGTTGTTAGTAAAGATCGTTAACATTTCAGGGGGCCAATTATTTGAGCAATGGTAGAAATAATGGTTAGTTTTGGTTTTAAGAACCTTAATGTTGACTCTGTATCAGAACAAAGAGCTCCGAAAATTGCATATGTGCACGTCTCTTACGGAAAAGCCTTTTAAAATTGCATGTGCGCGTCTCTTAGAGAAAAGCCTTTTAAATTTACATCACATAGCTAGAGTAGTCGTACACTGATCTGCATCTTTAGAATACGAAGAAAAATTATTTTATACGAAAAGTACTCATTTCACAGTTAGAGAGAAAAACCTTTGAAATTTACTAAAATAGTATTTATTATTTTACGTGGGCTTTAACATGATAACCCTATTAAAACATAATGGAAAAATCTTAACATTTACCAGTCAAAAAGACTAAAAAACTTTGAATGCACAATGGGGAAAAACCATAAAAGTGCATCAAATTATTATAATCAAATCATTTTCGGTAATGTAAGCAGGAAGCGATCTGCAAGTTGTAATTAGATGAAAGGGATTGCGTAATCGATTTACATATTCAAATTCAGTTCACGCCTGGGTGGTAAACGCAGATGGTTTGGCCATTTGAATTACCTAAAACATATATCTTGCATGCTTAGGTAGCCACGTGCTGCTTCAGCAAAAAATGTAAATTATGCCAATGCAGATTAATCTCAAATTTTTGACTAATATTCCAACTGTCAAACAAAACATATTCAAGTTTTTAAAACAATTTCTTGCGAATTCAAAACTTATTAAATTAAGAACAAGCAATTAATTAGCTTGCTAATTTCTCTTTCATTTTTAAGTTTAAATGTACTTCCTCGTCTGTGTAATTCAATTATAAAAATTCCAAACGAGTAATATTTCTTTTTAATTACCTAAATTCTACTATTTCTGCACGCTAACACGAGTTTTATGTTAATGTATGGAATTTAGCGAGATTATCTAGGTCGGAACACGATTACGCTATTCCGAAAAAGCGAGAAAGTTTAATAAGAGTGCTAAAAAGTTGCGTAACTAGACGTGCTCGTGTGTCCTCGATTAGTTAATTTTCATGTAAACAAGAGTACCGCAAAAACGGGTTTAAATGTTAACAAAAATTTATGGTAATGTTGAACATCAGCATCATCCTTCTGCATATTATTAACGTTGCAATATTAATCAAAGAAGTTTGGAATATCCATCATTTGATTGTTTTAGAATTGTTTTTCAGTATTTTGAATATGTTACAATTTTTTTATGCACTTTCCAATCCAAAGCCTACTTAAAAAATCACCTTGCGTCATTAACATATTTTATTTTGTCATTATTCATCGAATTTTAGATTATCCAGTGAATGGTTATTTTGGAATTGTTTTTCGGTATTTGGAATATCCTTCAAAGATATCAAATTTATATTCTATTTGCAATTATTGGAAGCTTTTCAATCATAATTCCACTTTAAAAAATCACCCCGTTTCGTCCAAATATTTTGTCATAATTTATGGAATTTTGGAACACGCAACGAATGGTTATTTTGGAATTGTTTTTCGGTACTCGGAATTACTGTCAGGATGTTATGTTATATTTTCTCTTTTATTAATATTTATTTGCAAACTTTTCCTTCAAAATATTTCTTAAAAATCATCTTGTATCATCAAATGGTTATTTCTGGAAATGTTATTCAATATTTAGAATATCTCTGAGGGATTTTATATTTTATTTCTTTTAAAATTTTTTTGAAGACTTTCCAATTATAACACCACTTTAAAAAAATCACACTGTATCTACCAAATACTAAATTTTGCCACCAATAATAATATTTTGGATTTCTCATTAAACAATTATTTAGAAATTGTTTCAATATTTGGAACACAATTTGTTTTTTCAAATTATATTGCCAAAAACCATCATCAAAATATTGAATATCGCCATCTGTCATCAAATTTTGGAATATCCGTCGAATGGTTATTTTAGAATTGTTTTTCAGTATTTTAAATATCCCTTAGGGATTTAAGATTTATTTTCTTTAGGTGTTTTTTTTTAAATTGTCAATCGATAGGCCACTTGAAAAAATCACCCCGCATTATAAAAATATTGTAGTTTGCCATTGTAGAATATGCATCGAATAATTATTATGGAATTGTTTTTCGGTATTTTAAATATCCCTTAGGGATTTAAGATTTATTTTCTTTAGGTGTTATTTTAAAAATTGTCAATCGATAGGCCACTTGAAAAAATCACCCCGCATTATAAAAATATTGAAGTTTACCATTGTAGAATATGCATCGAATAATTATTATGGAATTGTTTTTCGGTATTTTAAATATCCCTTAGGGATTTAAGATTTATTTTCTTTAGGTGTTTTTTTTTAAATTGTCAATCGATAGGCCACTTGAAAAAATCACCCCGCATTATAAAAATATTGTAGTTTGCCATTGTAGAATATGCATCGAATAATTATTATGGAATTGTTTTTCGGTATTTTAAATATCCCTTAGGGATTTAAGATTTATTTTCTTTAGGTGTTATTTTAAAAATTGTCAATCGATAGGCCACTTGAAAAAATCACCCCGCATTATAAAAATATTGAAGTTTACCATTGTAGAATATGCATCGAATAATTATTATGGAATTGTTTTTCGGTATTTTAAATATCCCTTAGGGATTTAAGATTTATTTTCTTTAGGTGTTATTTTAAAAATTGTCAATCGATAGGCCACTTGAAAAAATCACCCCGCATTATAAAAATATTGAAGTTTACCATTGTAGAATACGCATCGAATAATTATTATGGAATTGTTTTTCGGTATTTGAAGTATCCCTTGGAGGTTTGAGATTTATTTTCTTTTTGTATTTTGTGGAAAATTTCCAATCAAAAATTCAGTTTACAAAATCACCCCGTATCATCACATATTGAAGTTTGCCATCATTTATCGAATCTTGGAATATGCATCGAATGGTTACAGTTTGGAATTATTTTTCAGTATTTGGAATATCCTTCTGGGATTAATTTTTGGAAAATTTCCAATAAAAATCTGTTTAAAAACCACCCTGTACCATCAAAATATTGAAGTTTGCCATCATTCACCAAATCTTGGAATATGCATCGAATGGTTACAGTTTGGAATTGTTTTTCAGTATTTGGAATATCCTTCGGGGATTAATTTTTTTTAAATTATTTTTTAAATTTCCTATAAAAATCTCAATTTAAAAAGCGCTCCGTATCATCAAAATATTGAAGTATGCCATCATTCATTGAATCTTGGAATATGCATCGAATGGTTACAGTTTGGAATTATTTTTCAGTATTTGGAATATCCCTCTGGGATTTATTTTTGGAAAATTTTAAATAGTAATCTGTTTAAAAAACACCCTGTACCATCAAAATATTGAAGTTTGCCATCATTCACCAAATCTTGGAATATGCATCGAATGGTTACAGTTTGGAATTGTTTTTCAGTATTTGGAATACCCATCGGGGATTTATTTTTTTAATTATACAAAATTTCCTACAAAAATCTCAATTTAAAAAGCCTGTACCATCAAAATATTGAAGTGTGCCATCATTCATCAAATCTTGGAATATGCATCGAATGGTTACAGTTTGGAGATGTTTATCAGTATTTAAAATATCCTTCGGGGATTTATTTTTGGAAAATTTCCTGTATTAATCTTATTTTAAAAAGCACCCTGTACCATCAAAATATTGAAGTTTGCCATCATTCACCAAATCTTGGAATATGCATCGAATGGTTACAGTTTGGAATTGTTTTTCAGTATTTGGAATACCCATCGGGGATTTATTTTTTTAATTATACAAAATTTCCTACAAAAATCTCAATTTAAAAAGCACCCTGTACCATCAAAATATTGAAGTGTGCCATCATTCATCAAATCTTGGAATATGCATCGAATGGTTACAGTTTGGAGATGTTTATCAGTATTTAAAATATCCTTCGGGGATTTATTTTTGGAAAATTTCCTGTATTAATCTTATTTTAAAAAGCACCCTGTACCATCAAAATATTGAAGTTTGCCATCATTCACCAAATCTTGATATATGCATCGAATGGTTACAGTTTGGAATTGTTTTTCAGTATTTGGAATATCCTTCGGGGATTAATTTTTTTAAATTATTTTTTAAATTTCCTATAATAATCTCAATTTAAAAAGCGCTCCGTATCATCAAAATATTGAAGTATGCCATCATTCATTGAATCTTGGAATATGCATCGAATGGTTACAGTTTGGAATTATTTTTCAGTATTTGGAATATCCCCCTGGGATTTATTTTTGGAAAATTTCCAATAGTAATCTGTTTAAAAAGCACCCTGTACCATTAAAATATTGAAGTTTGCCATCATTCACTAAATCTTGGAATATGCATCGAATGGTTACAGTTTGGAATTGTTTTTCAGTATTTGGAATACCCATCGGGGATTTATTTTTTTAATTATACAAAATTTCCTACAAAAATCTCAATTTAAAAAGCACCCTGTACCATCAAAATATTGAAGTGTGCCATCATTCATCAAATCTTGGAATATGCATCGAATGGTTACAGTTTGGAGATGTTTATCAGTATTTAAAATATCCTTCGGGGATTTATTTTTGGAAAATTTCCTGTATTAATCTTATTTTAAAAAGCACCCTGTACCATCAAAATATTGAAGTTTGCCATCATTCACCAAATCTTGGAATATGCATCGAATGGTTACAGTTTGGAATTGTTTTTCAGTATTTGGAATACCCATCGGGGATTTATTTTTTTAATTATACAAAATTTCCTACAAAAATCTCAATTTAAAAAGCACCCCCGTACCATCAAAATATTGAAGTTTGCCATTCATCGAATCTTGGATTATGCATCGAATGGTTACAGTTTGGAATTGTTTTTCAGTATTTGGAATATCCTTCGGGGATTTATTTTTTAATTATGCAAAATTTCCTACAAAAATCTCAATTTAAAAAGCACCCCCGTACCATCAAAATATTGAAGTTTGCCATCATTCATCGAATCTTGGAATATGCATCGAATGGTTACAGTTTGGAGATATTTTTCAGTATTTAAAATATCCTTCGGGGATTTAATTTTTTTAATTATAGAAAATTTCCTATAAAAATCTCAATTTAAAAAGCACTCCGTATCATCAAAATATTAAAGTATGCCATCATTCATCGAATCTTGGAATATGCATCGAATGGTTACAGTTTGGAGGTGTTCATCAGAATTTAAAATATAGTTCGGGGATTTATTTTTTTTAAATATAGAAAATATTCTATAAAAATCTCAATTTAAAAAGCACTCCGTATCATCAAGTTTTTGAAGTATGCCATCATTCATCGAATCTTGGAATATGCATCGAATGGTTACAGTTTGGAGATGTTTATCAGTATTTAAAATATCCTTCGGGGATTTATTTTTGGAAAATTTCCTGTATTAATCTTATTTTAAAAAGCACCGCGTACCATCCAAATATTGAAGTTTGCCATCATTCATATCTTGGAATATGCATCGAAAGGTTACATTTTCGAATTGTTTTCCAGTGGTTACTTTTGAAATATTGCGCAGGGATTTTTTGCTTGAATTTTTGGAAAACTTCCTGAATTGTTTTTTAGTATTTGGAACTACCCTCACAAAAATTTCCCTATTTTGCTTTATATTTTTTAGGAAAACTTCCTGTCAAAATTGCACTTTAAAAAATCACCCCGTATCATCAAAATATTGAAGTTTGCCATCATTCACCGAATCTTGGAATATACATGGAATGGTTACATTTTAGAATTGTTTTTCAGTATTTGGAATTACCCTCACGGATTTCTTTTTTTGTTTTGTATTTTGTAAAAGATTTCCAACCAAAATATCATTTAAAAAAAATCACCCCGTATTATTAAAATATTGAAGTTTGTCATCGTTCACCGAATCTTGGAATGCGCATCGAATAGTTATATTTTGGAATTGTTTTTTAGTATTTGGAGTATGCTTTAGGGATTTTTTTAATTATGGAAAATTTACTGTCAATATCTCACTATAAAAAATCGTCCCGTCCCATCGAATCGTGCATCGAATCTTGGAATATGTATCGAATGGTTACCTTTTGGAATTGTTTTTAGTATTGGGAATATCCCGATTAAAATCTCATTTCAAAAAATCAAAACAATGAAGTTTGCCACCATTCATCGAATTTTGGAATATACATAGAATGGTTACATTTTAGAATTATTTTTTTAGTATTAGGAATATCCCTCACGGATTCAATTGTTTTGTAATTTTGGAAAATTTTCACTCAAAATCTTATATTAAAAAATCATTCCGTATTATTCAAATATTGAAGTTTGCCATCATTCATCGAATTTTGGAATGTTCCTCCGGGATTTCATTTATTTTATATTATTTGGAATGTTTCTCCGGGATTTCTTTTACTTTGTATTATTTGGAAAATTTCCCATCTAAATTTCACTTTAAAAATCACACCGTGTCATGAAAATATTGAAGTCAAATTTTGGAATACGCATCAAATGGTTACATTTTGGAATTGCTTTTCAGTATTTGGAATATTTCTCAGCGATTTCCATTGTTTAGCATTTTTAGGAAAATTTTCAATCAAAATATCATCACTTTAAAAAAACACCCCGTATCATCAAAATATTGAAGTTTTTCATCATTCACCGAGCCTTGGAATTTCCATTAAATGGAAATTGACCTAACTATTGGGGAACTATTTCAAGTACCATTACTTATTTGCAATTTGTTTGTAAATTGTTCTATCAAAACTTTACTTAAACAAACCACTCTGTATGATCCATCAAAAGGGTGCCTGAGCTTTTAACATTTGGAATTCTTTCTAGGTCCTCAAAGTTTCGTTCCTCTATCCATAAAAATCTTAAATTTCCATATCAAATCATCCCGGCGTCGGTAAGGTCTATCTAGGCCATTCATTCTCGTTATACTTTGCGTGGTGTGGTGGTGAATAAAATGGGGTTTCTATGACGACGCTACCATATAATGCCAACGAGTTTATTTCGTAATATGAAACGACGATGAAGTTCGTCCTTGTCGATACGTATCTCCTTACGGCCTTATTGTTTGTTGTTGGTTAAGCTCTTTCCAACTGAATGTCATTAAAATTCAAGAACACAAGTGGTAGAGAGAAAAAAATCCAAATTAGGGGACGAGATATGCGAATGAGGCGTTCAGCACGCCAAGGACGGAATCAAAATGTTATTTCGTGCAAAATTACTTTTGTAATGCAAGAATAATAAGAAATTCATTTGGCGAGGGTATACGACAAAATTATTAATGTGATCAGAAGCAGTAACAAATTGGATGGTTCTTGAGAAGTTTTAGTCTAGACGGACGTGCACTTATGCATTAAGGATGAAGTATAAACACACGTCAAAATCTTGATATGGGGGTACGAGTTTGATCCATAACTAAGTATATCTTTTCCAACACATCGTATTTTAACGTATCAACCCTTAAACGAGTAATGCGATATTGAGTGCGGAGCACTCAAAATCCATTAGAAGAATTACCATAAAACATAATTTAGTATAATATATCAAGGAAGGTTCTTGAGAGTACGAATTTGTGTGCTCTCAGAAAAATAAAGACTACCAGAAACTGCTCACATATTTTATTATTATTGTTTGGTAGCGCAAATATGCGCGACATTGTTAAGCCTCATAGTCTGCGTATCAGAGAACAAAAAATATATTATATACCAACAATATACGTAGAACCAGAGCCTGGATTGGTCAGCCCCCGGAGGCTAATATATTCCAAACATTCCACTATAACGGTACTTAATAATACTAATTACGTTAGACTTTCTGTCGCCACAACAATAACAAACCCGAGGGCCAAAACACTAAACAAGTAACATGTGAGCAAACGAAAGTGACATCAAGTTTGGCTTTGAAAATTGAAACATATGTCTCTGTGATTAATTCAATGTGAACAAACGAAAGCGAAATCACATTGTCATGTGCATTATTACTTCTAGAAGTGTCAAAGTCATGTCAAAGTTGAAGATTGAAGTTCTAACAGACATACGTTTCAATTTTCAAAGCCAAACTCGATGTCACTTTCGTTTGCTCACATGTTATCATATCAAAAACCTAATAAGGTGACATCCAATTAATTTCGGGGCAATTTCCCTTGATTTGGAACCAAAATTCTAACGAGTGTCCAAAAAGTCTTTCAGTCCTGGGCGGCTATGGATTGTAAAACGCATGTCTTTACTATCTTGATACAATCAAAATGTCATTTAAGATGACATAATTATTGACCATTGCAAAAATAAAGATTCCACAAAAAATGTTTTTTGTTCTTGCGTAAACATTTTATAATAAAAAAAAAGGCTTTGTAAAATATGCAAAAAACAATAATTCAAAGTGAAAAAATGGTCAAAAACATAGACAATCATATAAAAATCTAATACCGTGATACGCAAATAATTTAGAGATAGATTAGCATGCTTACAGTACTTCAGTGACATTAAACTTTCAATCGTCACAGTGCTGTCAGACTTTCTGTCGTCATAACAATAACAAACCCAAAAGCATAAAACATAAACAAGCATTTATTTTCGGGGAAGATTAGCATCTAAACTTCTTAATTCCCTTGATTTTGAACTAGAATTCCACGCTAATGGTACTACACTGCCGCCACACTTTCTGTCGTCACAATAACAAGCCCGAGAGCCAAAAAACTAAAACGTGATATCCAATTAATTTTGGGGAAAGATTAGCATCTACTCGTTATTCCCCTCGATTTTAGACTAAAACGCTACGACGGTACTTCAGTGCTGTCAAACTTTCTGTCGTCACAACAATAACAAACCGTAGGCCAAAACCATAAATACGTATCAATCAAAAATCTAACAACGTGATATCCAATTCATTTTGGGGAAAATTGGCATATAATCGCCGCGCTTCCCTCGATTCCCTCGATTTTAGACTAAAATCCTACTATAAAGGTACTTCAGTGTGCCGCTACACTTTCTGTCGTCACAACAATAACAAAACCCGTGGGCCAAAAACATACACAAGCATCAAATCAAAAATCAAGTAACGTAATATCCAATGAGTTTTGTGGCAAGATTAGCATCTAATCGTCTCATTCCCCTCGATTTTACATTAAAATCCTACACTAACGTTATTTCAGTACTGTCAGACTTTCCGTCGACACAACAATAACAAACCCGAGGACTAATAATATAATAAGCATCATATAAAAACTCTAATGGGGCAGATTAGCATCTGATCTTATTTTCCTTGATTTTGAACTAAAATTCGACGCTAACAGTACCTTGGTGCCCTCAGACTTTCTGCCGTCACAACAATAACAAACACTAGAACCAAAAACATAAACAAGCATCAAGTCAAAAATCTAACAACATGCTGTCCAATTAATTTTGGGGAAAGATTAGCATATAATCGTTTCGCTTCCTTCGATTTTAGACTGAAATCCTACGATAACGGTACTTTAGTGTGCCGCTACACTTTCTGTCGTCACAACAATAACAAAACCCGTGGGACAAAAACGTAAACAAGCAACAAATCAAAAATCTAGTAACGTAATATCCAATTAATTTTATGGAAAGATTAGCATCTAATCGTCTCATTTCATTTATTTTAAACTAAAATTCCACCTTAAAGGTACTTCAATGACGTCAGACTTTCGTCGTCGTTAGTTACGATAAGAAAATATTTTTGTACCTAAATCAGCACAAAATTTATTCCTTGTATTTATTGTTTGTATAAGAAGTGACTGGTCCATGGTGTAGTGAGAATAGAACGGATTTTTATGTTGTGAACAAACATAAAGAAAATTAGAATCTTTAATTTTTTTTATTTGTTGCATATTATGTAATTTACAACAATTTTAACCTGATCTGTATTCAAGATTCTGAAAGAGAGAGAACGGAGTTTTATGTACTCAAAAAATTGCAGAAATCATGATCTGTTTATGTATCTATTTAAATTGTTAATCAATTTGCTATAGTAAGGATTCCTTGTCCAGCTTTTGGCAATTATAACATTTATTTTTGGGTTTTATGCTCGAAGGTTTCAGCAGAAAAAACGGTTTTTTTATGCTAATAAGTAATATAAATACACATCTGCTCCTTAGAAAATTTTTTTGAATTTTTCACTTCATTTGGAGAAATTTGACGTTTAAATGGTTTTTGTCTTCAAAACTTTAAACATAGAGAACGGATTTTTAAGTTTTAAGAAATTCAAACATGCTCTAAAGCGCTAATCTTTTTTAATTATATTTTTGGATAGGGATTCACTGACCATGGTGGCATTGACATTTCAGTTTTGATTTGTGACATTATTGTAGGAGTGTACAATTAATCGAAGCACGCGCCCAACAGGAAGTAGTCAAATGGCTGAATTCCAACCCTTTCAACGCCGGAAATGCATATGTCAACGTTACCGTTACTCAAAACAAATTATGTCATGCACCCTTTTGTCAAACCCATGTTTGTTACAAAATTGGGCCTAAAACCTCCATTTTCACGAGTAATTAATTTTTATTTTCGGTTTTATTTGTTTTAACGAACCTCGTTTGAAATAAAATTAAATTTTTGTCCATATCGTGTAGGGAAATTCCGTTGTGAAAAAAATTTGCTTTAATTTACCTAAATTATTAGATTTTATCTCGTTAAGAAACGAAATGAAGCATTTCGAAATTTCCTTTTCCTCAAACAAATTTTGCCGTGCTCGCTCCAGTTCTCTCCAGTATGATTAGCAAAATTTTCCGCTCGGTTTGCCCTATATCACATTACATAACCCAGACGGATGATGAAAATTGCACAAGGCATCATACACATCATTTATTACAAATGTCTGGAAAGAAGATAACGTGGTATCTCGGGAAAATGTCAAAATGCGACATTTATTTTCCTTGACCTTACGATGTTTTCCACCACCAACGTGCAGACGTTTAATATTACCGCAAATTTCAGTCCCAATTTCACGTAATGCCTTGTTATTTTCACGGTACGCGCGATCAGAGCCGCCTTAACACAATTGTTTGTTCACAATAGTCGACCAAAAAAGTACATGGAGTATAATTTGCGTGATTATATGCGTGCATGATCAAATTTGCACTTGTGTGTCTAATAAACATGAGTAATTACAAAGTTAATTAATAAAAGCGTAATTACTGTTCTAGTTATTACCAAACAAACACATCTTTATAACTTGCTGCAAGGGATAATTTACAAGCACCGTTTGCAAAAGGAAGTGTAATTAAAATTCTGGCAGTGGCGTAGCTATCATACCGCCAATGGTCGCAACTTCGTAAGGCCCCGAAGATTTAGGGGCCCCTGGGGGCTATCGGTAAAAAACAAATAAATATATCAAAATTCGAAATATCATATTACGGATAGATTATAGATTTTTTTCAACTTTATATGAAAGTTATATACCGGGTGTTAATGAAACATGGCGCACCTCCCTTTCTTCCTTAATTTACGATACCCAAATGGCATTTTAGTTATGTTTTATAGACCATAAAAACGCATTTTATGAGATAAAAATTTAACGAGTTTTACTTCCGGTTTCACCAGAAATGACATTAACTTCCTTTTTTGTGGAACATCTTGTATATTTTTGTATATTCAGAACTAGGATAAAATTCTGAGTCTGACTATTCCAGTTAAGTAAGGATTTGACATACCAAAAATTATTATTTTTAATTTTTGGTTAGTATTAAGAGTGATGATTTGACCCACCCAAACTGATTCTAATCAATATACATACTTTTATTGATTGTATATTTTTGTTTCCTTTTACTTAATAAAATTACTAGCATTGCTACTTGTAAGTGTTTTGCATTTGTTTCAAAATTACTACTAGATTCGTGACGGTTTAAAATACAGAGTGGCTAGGAAAACCCCGGCCACTTTTCTTGCAGCGGTCAAGAGATGGCGCTTTAGTAAAGAAAAATTAAATTAAAATACTGGCAACAACGCAGAATCCAAGACGTTTTAGTTATTAAATACGCCCCATATTAAACCAAAACAACTAAAACGTCTTGGATTCAGCGTTGTTGCCAGTATTGTAATTTAATTTTTCTTTACTAAAGCGCCATCTCTTGACCGCCGCAAGAAAAGTGGCCGGGGTTTTCCTAGCCACTCTGTAAATTTAAATACAAATATTCAAATTCTAAAGAAAAACACAAGTTATCGCTATCAACAAAGTCCTTGAAAAATTCTGTATTTAAAAAGGCGTATGGGCCTTTCCATTAAAAAACATTAAGTTACTTTGAAAGATACATTTTGCAAACTTTCAAAGGTAATATTTCAACTTGTGTGCTTTCTAGGTTGAATTTTGTTTGCTTTTGGGCGTATGTAACTTGATTAGAATCGATCTTGGTGCGTCAGAAGCACTCTTATAGTAAATAAAAATTAGAAACATATAATTTCTGAATGTCAACACTTCATGTAATTGGCATAAATAAACTCAAAATTTCCTCCTAATTCGAACATGCAAAAATATACGAGATGTTACATTAAAAATAAGAACGTTGATGTCACTTCCGGTTTCACCGGAAGTGAAAGTAGTTGAATTTTTAGCTCATATAATTCGTTGTGATATCAAATACTAAAACTGCATTTGTTCATCTTAATAAATAAAGAAGAAAAAAACGGGAGTGCGCCATCTTTTATCAACACCCGATACAATACACAACAGTAAATTCAATAGGGTCTACATTGGAATGCTTTTTGTTTTTCTTTTTGAAATAAAAATGTTTAATGCTTTGGTATTTTTTAATACTGTTGTATGTTATAGTAAGAAGTCCTGTTAATTCTTAAAGTCAGTGGCGTATTTGCGGTCAAAACTACTTTAATTTAAGGTGCCACGTGGAAATAATTACTGGACAACGCCTTGAACGCCCCTTTCGCAAAAATAATTGTGTGGGAGGAGCCCTCACTTATTTTGCGACCAGGTTAAAAACTAACTACGCCACTGACTTCTGTAATAGAAAACAAATATTAAGAGAATATACTTGTAAGGTGATTCCCGAAGCATATTTTATAGAATATTGACCTGTGCGTGCTGTTAATTTCCCTAGTTTCCATAGAAACGATCAAATTTTTGTTGGTAATTTTGCACAAGAGCAATTAAAATTATAGCGGCAATTTGCGTAAGTGTAAAATTGCAGCGAGAATTATTTGCTGTCGGGTAATAATACTTTTGCGTAATTTTCTACGTACATTGTATGTTCCCAGATAATTTTTTTTTGCGCTGCTCACTTATTGCTTTTTTGCTTTAAATAACCACAAAAGAAATTTGATTTTTATGCAGGCTTCTTAGTTTTTTAGGAGCGGTAGGTATCTTGTTTTCTGGATGGACACCCTGTATAATGTTACATATTTGAATAGAGAACAATTCCAAAAATATGTCACTGACAATTTTATTGATAATAATTATCAACCGTACCTTTTTGGAGATATAAACGAGATTATTAATATAATTAATGTACAGGGTGATTCACTAAGGTGTATGTTGTCATAATTCGGTTATTTTCAAATATAGTTAAAAAGTTTTAAAGACGCCTGTTTATTACAGATCGCTCTATAAATTTATGAATTTTAATATATTTAAACAGTTCGGTACGTAACCCTTTTTTTAATGACACAAACTATACAGGGTGTATCAGGAATAAACCCCTATTAACCGTATTTATTTATAAACTGATTTATTATTTTTTTAAGTTTACTTCCGATTTCAACGCAAAACGAAAGGTTTGGGGTATGGAATAAGCCCCAGCAGAAAGGGTTCCAGGTTGAGATAATGTTGCGAATGAAGTCGTATTGTTGTAAAACAACAAGAAAACTAAGCTGAGGTACGCAAAGTGGGAGGCAGGCCTACAGCGCATGTGTCGGCTAGGGTGGGAGAGACTTAGATTAGGCTCGGCAAGCAAGCGTATTTAGCGCCTAATAAACAATTGTTAACATTTTTCTACTAAAATGAGAATCTGCATTTTACGTACAAATTGTGCTCCGCGCAACATCATGTTGAGCGCCTCCCACTTTGCGGACCTGCTCTTCCGTACTCTACTCGGGAAACAATACATAACCGTTGTCAAGAAAACTATTATTTTATTATGTATTCAACATGGCGAATGCAAATATCAAACTGCCGAATATTACCCAGACTCGGCTCACAGTTTCAAGAAAGCACAATCAAAAACTAAGTATTTGCATAAGCTAACCGTGATCATTTAAAATGGTCGTGAGACTGTTCTTGACAATCCAGGAAGAGTCGGTTCAACTGCAACTATAGAGTCATTTCTGCTGTAGATTAAGCCTGAACCTTTGATTATAGCAAATTGCTAAGTAACCGCCTCTGAAGTAGTAAAGAAAATCAAAAAAACGTTTAATTACAACAAGAACTAATATTGCTGCAGTTGAACCTCCTTTTTCTGGATTGCCAGGAACAGTCTCACGACCATTTTTAAAACGGTTAGCACGTGCAAATACTTGTGACTTCTTAGGTGGTTTTTGTTGAAATTGTGAGCAGAGTCTGCGGAAAATTTTTGCAGTTTGACGCCTTCACTAACGTGAAATTGAATTTTAATATAATATAATTATTTTTTTAATTTTAGAATTAGTCTTTTTTCCCCGTTAATAATAAAATATTAGCTATGTTTAAAAATATGGTTTTATTCTTCCTTCAAATATGTGGTTATATAAAAGAGGTCCGATTTCTAAAACAATTATCCACATCCTGACAAAATATAACCCACCATCTCTTTCGTGCTTTTAAATTTCCTAAAGTAACAAAGTTATCTGTATTAAATACACTCCCGTCAATCAGTCTTTACAATTACATCCTCTCTCAGAAAATTTGGCTTCAAGAACAAAACTTGAATATCGACCATTAAATCTGAACAATAACGACTTCCTGCATTTAATTAATTCATCAGCGCAATTTGTAAATGCCCATAGCAAAAAAGGGGGATGGGCGGCGTTGGGCCGTTGGGATATTTCAACAAAGCATGTTTTAACTAGCCATTAAAAAGCGTTCAAACGTCCGTAACTTTTCATGCTCGAATTTCAATCAAGCCGTCAAAGCGGCGGACATCAACATAAAATAGCGATTGATTCGCTTCTCTTCCACCCCCAAACGTTTTTTTTATTGGCGAGACGCTAATTGGCCCCTATTTAACCAATCTACCAGTTATCAGGTCATTGTCAGCATGTCTCCATGTCGTAAAAAGAACGAACTTGACCCCTAGAAGAACATTTAAATTGGACTGTTTGATGATAACGCGATAAATAATTCAAAGCAATAACCTTATAGAAGAATCAAAATAACTGATTTGACTTTGACAAGAAACGGAATTGTAAAGTAATCTGTGTTTCTATTTTTAAACAACTGTGGGAACTGAAGACAACAGTCAATAATTCAAAAACTACTAAAATTAGGTTCTTTTATTATGCAATATTTTTTTGTTAAGTATAATAAATTTTTTTGAGACGAATTATTTTATTAAGTTATAATCTTTACACCTCATTATAATTTATATTGTTTTGTAATTCAAATTTTATTGAATAAATGTTGCATTTACCTCAGAATATGTCCAAATTTGGTGGACTACAAAACAGTTACGGTTTTCGGGCGTCGGGAATGTACAAAACACTATCACAGTGGCAAAAGGTCAAACGCTAGTTGCAAAATATGAGGGGCGCGCAGTCGGTATTGAAGAAAGAATCGTGGACAGCGCGTTTGTGAATGTTTTAAGTTGCACAATTGTGTCAGTATGTAAATAAACAAAATTGTTGGTTGTTTTTAGTTATTTAATGATAACCTGTTGATACCATTGTAAAGGTATTGGAAAAAACATTGTAGTGGTGTTGATGATTTAGTAATTATGCAATTGATACTATTCTTATTGCTTAAAAACCCCTCTATACAGCTAGCTGTTTTCTTGGAATCTAAGAATTTAGGCGGGACAAGTTGAGATTCCTCGTACTGGTTCATTGAAGGAGCGAGCAAGTGACTTCCGGAACTTATCTCTAGCGGGATAGTGCTATTAGCGTCCTTTTGTATGATGTAATGATAAGCGTCTTATGCTTTTACGGGTTAGGTACGTCAAGTGCACTGAAGATAATGTCATAACACAATCAAAGAGTAAACTACTAGAGACTACGTGGGACTTCTACGGAGGGAAATATCTTCCACCTCCCTGTAAGCTGTATATTTTGATCTAGCGTTGTAATGTATATGTGTTTGTTTTTCATGTAAATACTGGTGTTATTCTGAATGCTACGGACCGCCGACTTACTTTTTATTTAAAAAATTACTAGCGTTAAAGTATATTTTTGACGTGATATAATCATTTTTTGAAGTCAAAAAAATCGTTCAACTCAAATAATATTCTTTGACGTTAAAACTAATTATTTTGCAGTCATAACATCTTTTGACATCAACAAGTCATTTTTTTGACGTCTAAAATAGATTTTGTAACGTCTGAAACTCGTTTTTTAAATGTCGGAATTAAAAAAAAACTATTTAATTGTTAATAAATAAAACGAATTTCTTGGCGTCAAAAAATTATTGATTGACGTCATAAAATCTTTTATTGACGTCTAAAGATCGGTTACACAATTTAGAGTTTAATAATAAATCGACATAAATGCTACTCCTAAACCATAATTACTTTCATACCCCAATAAAAGATTATTTGACGCAGAAAATTTATTTATTGGCGTCAATAATTTAGTTTTTAAAATCAACACTTGAATTTTTAACGTCAAAAAATCAGTTATGGACGCCGGAAAATGCTGCAACTTAATGGCGCAGTAACCAGGTCTTAGTTAGTCGCCACGCCAAAATGTCTGCCCATTTTTGATCTAGTAGTCACAAGAGTGCGCTGTTGGCAAATAGCTCTCCTATCACTCAATATTACAGTATGGTTCTACCGGGTGATCGTAAAAAACATGTTTCAGAGCAGGCCATGACCGAAGAATTATTCACGTCAATAACATTTAACTTAATGTATCTAACCAAAACTTTTCACAGCTTGTCAACATTTGACAATTGGCTTATATTAAGTATTGCGAATTTTAATACTTCGGTCATGGCCTGCTCTGAAACATGTTTTTTACGATCACCCGGTACTTCACAGCACTACCATATTAAGTATTGCGTTAGGTGGCAGCATTTTCCGACGCCATAAATTCCTAAATTGACGTGAATAATTAATTTTTGACGTCAGAAATTCGTTTTTTTTTGAGTCAAAAAATGATTTAGTGACGTCTGAAAATAATTTATTTAATATCTATGAATGTTTTTGTTCTTTTATTGTTTTATGTTAAATAACGTTTTGACGTCATAAAATTGACTTTTGACGTCAATTAATTAATCTTTGACGTCAAAACTTCGATTACAAAAATAATTAATAGATAATTATCATGCACATTCAAAAATGAAGAAAATTTATTATTAAAATCTAGAATTTACAAATTGATTACTATAAAATTAGCAAATCTACGCAAAGTAGAGAAAGTTTGTTACTAAAAATCAAAAATAAATAAGTCTTGTAAGAAACGAACACCCCACAGTCAATGTTTTAGCTTCATGCGGTTATTTATTTATTATTAAAATGTTGAATAAAATTTGCAACCTTTTTTCAATAAAATTTTTCAAAAAAAAAGCGAGATTTTTTTACAAAAATTCAAAATTATACATAATGAGTTGTATAAGAGCCCAAAATCTCATTATCAAGTTATTATTGGCATCAGATATTTAATAAATTTTTACATCAAAAACTTGAAAAAATTTACAGATTATTTTATATTAAATTAGCAACAGTAAACGAAAAATGAAAGAATTTTTACAAAAACTCAAAATTATAAATAATAAGTCTTATAAGAGCCAAAGATCGCACCGTCAAGATATTGGTCAGGTTTTTATTAGTTTTTGATTAAAATGTTGAATAACATTTGCATTTTTTTCTTCCAAAATTAGCAAAAGTAAACAAAAAAAAACAAATTTTTTTACTAAAATTCAAAACGGTTGATGATGAGTCTTATAAGCGCCAAAGGGCTGTTAATAGTTTTAGATGATTTTTATGAATGTAAACACCGATACAAAGCTTTTTACTAAAATAAAAAAACTGTAAACATTGAGTCTTATAAGAACGAAAAGCTTACCATCAAGCTATTTTATCTTGACTAAACAAATTATAGTTTCTCAAGCAAATGAGATTTTAAAATTACTTTAATATTGCTCAATGTTAATTGATTGAACCGTAAAATTAAATTTTATTGCTTAAAAACCTTCAAGTTCAAACGAAAGCCGATCTATACCAAACACTTCTCAATTGCCAATAATTAACCTTTTTCCAACGAAAATATTTACAAATAATTACCTTTTCATCGTCCGCTTTAATGAAATCTACTTTAAATGTTTACAGACTCATTTCTCAAACATTTTATAATGTAACTCCCGGCCGTTTGGCTCTTGAAGTATCAGAAAGCCGAAAGAATTATTAGAAACTGTAGCTCGGATGGACCTAAAAATAATTATAAGCTAAAAGCAACTCGAAAAGCAATCAGTGCTCATTTCTTTACACACAACACGTTTCAGCTGTAATCATTTCTAGTTCTCAATTTAATCAACGCATGCTGAAACAAATGAACGTGTAGGCAATGGGGTGTCTTTTTATTTAGCAGCGGGTGCCCCACCTTTTTCTTTTTCCCATTCGCTACCTTTTTAGCGAAATTGAATATTAAAATAATTCAATTTCTAGTTCAGCGGCGTGCGCTTAAAAATTTCCAAAAATCGAATATTATTAGAATAAATTCCAAATCAACCCCCGTTCCTGCGTATCTTTTCCACTAAAAGCGGTCGAGCTCTAATAATACCAATGCGTCTGGCCAACGACCTCACGTAAATTATGTTATGTTATAACCAGCATCAGCGGGTGAACACTTATTTAGCCCTATTTTTAGAATTTTTTACTTCCTCCCCGATAACGACGAGCGCATTGAGGTGCTTTCATGTTTTGATGGGACCGTTAATGGTCCGTTCTGGACGTTCCTAAGGTCCTCGTGAAAAGGTCTCTTGAAGAGTTTATTTCGGGGCACGCCCATGGTTTTTTTCTTTTTTTGGCCCAGGTTATTGCATTATGCGACGCAGAAGCTCCCAGGACGAAACGGAAGCGACGCGGATAATGAAAATAATGAAATTGTCCTTACCCTCTGTTCCGGGCGTGTAAAACAATATGGTGGTATTGAACTGGTTTGCTCCAGAAAAAAAGTGGAAGAAAAATTGATTAGTCAGATATGTTGTGTAACTCAACTCCGCGACAAGATTAGTCGCTTGATTGATCTGTACAAGCCAGTAATCTTGAATTTTTTTACCGCTACACAGGAGCGGACTAGACCAATAGAAATGTATAAAGGAAGATTCAATTAACATTAATATTCTTCGCATTTTTACACAAAAAGAAACAAGAAAAACGAGGTAATAAAATCTCATAAAAATTTTTCACACTGGACAAGTCCGGCACTGTATAAACATGGGATATTATGTGTAAGATTTGAAGAACAAACATCATTTATGAATGATTATGTGGAAAATAACCCTAAAATAGGGCACCGGAATAGCACTACCCCAATTTTTGTATGGGCTAGTCCGACTCTGCAACAGAATTTTTTTTTATACCGTCCTTTACCAGATAAATTTGATCGTCATGTAGAAAAAATTGTAATTAAAAGAATATTAAAAACGGACCCAACAGTAATGATATTATAAGATCCAGTCCGTCCCTGCCTTTCAAAATTTCCATAACTTGTTTAAAATACCTACATGGTCCTGCTTCAGAAAAATTTTCGTCTTCTTAATTTATTATGTACAAAAATAATGATCTGATCATTTTTACAAAAGGGCCACTTCGGTCCTGCTTTTACAAGATATCAAAATATGGATTCTTGTCAGACAGTTTCGCTTTGCTTTCCGAACACGTGGCTTCTGAAACGGTAGCGTGAAGAAATCGTCAGGAAATAGGACCTTCTCTGTCTCGGGTTTGTGACAAGTCAATTTTTCCACGTGTATGTTGTTTTTTGCTTGAATTAAACATGAGTTGTCGCCACGCTTCGTGAAGCATTTCAGTTTGAAAACCCAAGGGATGTGACAAACAGGGTTAAATAACGCTGAGAGGAATTCATAAAATGGATCTGATCAATTTTGATATTCAAATTAAGCATTTCATGGTGTTAATAAGTCAGTTCGACGGTTGGTTTTTCCAATGATCCAGGACGGTATCCAGGTTCTGTTTCAAGATGGTGACAAGGTGGAAAAGGAGAAATTGGAGGGTACTTGCGATTAATTTTGAGGGCTTGCGAAGTGTATGGTTACAATTTTGGGTAAATTTTAGTCATTTTGATCGTTCCTGAATGCGGTTCTGCGATAACAACCAGCAATTCACATACATTTGGGTATCGTTTCTTACTTAAGAAGATGATATCCTGAATTATCAAAAACAAAACTACATTTTCGAAAATCGCATAATAATTTCTGCCGTATAAAATAGAATTTTAGACGTTAGATACCAATTGGATGTTAGACTTCGGAAATTAATTGTTTAACGTCAAAAATATTCTTTGTTGTCTCGAAATCGTTGAAGTTTAGTTAAAAATAATTTATCTATAAATCTTGTAATCGAATTTATTTAGGTAAAACAATAAAACAAACTACACCTAAACTATAAATTATTTTAAGTAGTCAATAAATAATTTTTTGACGTCAACAAATATATTTTCGGGGTCGGAAAATGCTGCCACCTAACGGGATACTTATGGTAGTGGTGCGGACTAAAACTACATTGTAATACTGACTGATAGGGGTCAGAGAGCTACCTGCCAACCGAGAGCGCAAGTACATCCACATCCCCCTGTCAAAGCACACTAGACAATAACAAATAATAAGGTGGCAAAGGGTGACGCATGAATCTTAAAATCCCAAAATAAAATAGTCCTTGGAATGGGTCTTTTACATCATATATGGACAAATAATTTGAGGTTGCAACGGCGAAGACATCTATTACTATTACGCCAGCTGCGCCGATTTTTCGGTCATCAATTAATAATTTTTTGTTGTCAAAAAATCATTTATTGGCGTCTGAAAATTCTCAATTAAGGTTAGATCGTTTGAGCAAGTTGCAGACGGCAACAAATAATTTCAGACATGACAAAATCAATTGTTCACGCCAAAAAATTGTTTATACGCGTCATAAAAACAGTTTTATGTATTAATAATTAAATAGTGTTTTTTTAATTTAACAATAAAAATAATTTGGAGATATTTTATTGGAGAATAATTGGAGAATTGTTGTAGTCACAAAAACAATTTTTGACGTCACAAAATTACTTTATAACGTAAAAAAATTTAATTTTATACGTTACAAAATCAATATTGACGTCGAAAATTCTTTTTGAACGCAATAATATAAATTATTGATGTCAATAAATATTTTTAACGTCAAGAAAACGTTTACAACCACAAAAACAATCGGCGTTTCATAGAATTCCGTATGTATTTGAAGGTGGCTTTCGATTGACGCCAAAAATTTCTTGATTGGTGTCAAAAAATCATTTATTGACGTCTGAAAATAATTAATTATGGATAAATCGTGTAAAAGATTTGCATAAAGCAGTAAATAATTTTTGAAGTCAAAAAAATATTTAGTAACATCATAAAAATTTATTTATGAGTAATAAAATACTTTTTGAATTAAAAATAGAATTTTTTGCCGTTAAGAAACTAATATTGATGTCAAAGATGATTTTATCTCGTCGGATAGGTGAATAGTATTTTCAATTCTAACATTAAAAGAATAATTTGGAACGTCAAAAAACTCATTTTTTGACGTCAAAATCAGTTTTGACGTCAAAAAATAAATTTTAGACGTCTGAAAGTAATTTTTTGCCGCAAATCACCAATATTGACATCCAAAAATATTTTTCAACGTCATAACATGAATTATTGACGTCAAGAAAACTTTGTTAACGTCAGTAATAGTTTTATGAAGTAAAAAAAACAATTTTCGACCCAAAGATGTTTAAAAAAACTAAATCGGCGTTTGATAGAATTGCATATGTGTTTAGGATGTAGTTTTTGGCGTCAAAAAGTCATTTATTCCGTCTGAAAATAATAAATAGCAACAAGTGATTTATGACATCAAAAAAAAATTTAGACGTCAAAAAATTATTGACTTTACAAAATCCGTTTTATTTACTAATAAGTATTTATAGTTTTTTAAACTCAGACATTAAAAGAATAATTTGCAGACGTCAAAAAAACTATTTTTGACGTAAAAAAATTTTGAAAATAATTTTTGCGTGAAAAATAATATGGCGTCAAAAATTACTTTTGAACTTTGATTAGCTTAGTCGTTTTTCAAATTCCGGCATTAAAAGAATAATTTGCAGATGTCAAATAATCAATTTTTGACGTCACAAAGCTGTTTACTGACTACAAAGAAATCAGTGTATTTATTAAGAATAAAATAGTATTTATTTTTTTAATTTAGACGATAAAAACGAATTTGCAGACGTCAAAAAATCAATTTTTGATGTCACAAAGTTGTGACGAGAAAAAACCAATTGATGTTATTTTTTGACGTCAATAATAGTTTTATTACTACAAAAGATAACGCGAAAGGAAATTTGGTGTAGTTTTTAATAATTTCCAAAAACTTTGGAATTTTGTGTTGTCTTTGTGGGGGCGGCACGATTTAGTGACATTGACCGTTTCTGTAACAAAAACCACCATTTTTGTCAGGGTTATTATCGTAACTTATTTGGAATTAAACCAACAATTGAATAATCACACAAAGTTGGATAAATTACCCAATTTAATCAAAAGCAGAACTAAAATGATGATATGCCCTAATTTCTTACAAGAAAAATTACACAACGCCCACAACCTGACAACCTTGCCCCACATTCTAGCCAACAATCAAGTCCAAGAAAAAAAAACACTTATGAAATCATTATAATCCCAAACAACCTAGAAAATTAATCTTACTCAATCGAAAAATTAGATAAACATCCCCATTCCGTGCTCATTAGCGGCGTTCAAAGTTTACCCATCTTTTCATCTCTTGCGTGTAGTTTAAACAAATCCCGGGAGGTTTGTATATTTGCGTTAAGCCGCTCGGTCTATTTAAGCAAACGGGATTATGGTGATGCCAGAATGAGGAAAAGCACGCGAAATAAAATGTGGGTTGCGATGATTAATGCCTATCAGGGGGATGAAAGCTGGAAAGCCTTGCTGAAGGACGGGACCGCAACTGATTAAGACGGATACATTTCGGAAATTACGATTGGGGTGTCAATTTGTAGATAATCCATTAGAACTCTGGCGGTGATTATGATTACGCAGCAGGCTGTGGTTGAATTAAAATTAAAAGCTGGAGTATCATCACTTTCTATAACAAAATACTTACTGATGGTATGTTGCGAAAAGGAAGAGTTAACGACCTTACCACTTTATAGAATTAATCCAGAACCGTAACGGATATATACCTGCAACAATAAAAAAATAAATTATTACCAAGAAACTTGAAAATTTACATTTAAACGTAAAAATACCAACGGTCGACATATTCAGGGCGCCTCATGTTAAAAATACCCAGAACGTAAACACGATTCCCTACTTTAAAACCATCCGAGAAAAAAAATACATTAATCCTTCATCATTTTCACATGATTCAGAGCACGAGAGGGCACTTGAATCTTTTCGACAAGCCTAAACAGACCTTGACTTAAAACAGCTAAAAATTGAATTATTTTCTAAAAATATAAACAATCTCAATTTATTTATATTTACATTAATAATGTTGATTTAGTCGTTTTTACAACCTCATCAGTCATGATAATTTATTTATAAAAATGCACAAACAGGAAAATAATTATGCGAATTGGCCATTTCGAGGCAAAATATGCAGCAAGCCTTGATTTTTGAAATTTAAACGTCTTAATGACATGAAAACGAGATATAACTAGAATTATTATACAAAAATTATTCTGCAGTTAATCAGTAGAGAAGAACTATTATATTTCAATCCTTGATTTTTATACATTAAAGAAATGTGTAAGGCTCATTCTCACATAACGGGAGAATTGTTGTCCCGGCTGAATTGCAATTCGGTGCTTTTGAATTTCAAAAAAATTATGCCAATACTAATTGCAGAGCTAGTTTATCTGTTACAAAATGCATTAACTTTATATATTATGTGACTTTATTGGCATTTTCCAGCATCGTTAGTAACCATAACATCATTTCGGTAACGTGTCCCAAACAGGATTTTCGATATTTGAAGGTCAAATACTTTTATTGTGCTGCTTGTAAAAACTGCACATGGGAATAATCATGATTTCACAGCTATCTTCTGTCCTCCATACAAATAGAAACACGTTAATACATTAATATAAATTAATAATTAGCGATTCTTTCTTGTCCCAAGGTTTGTTGTCACTCGGGTAGTGTTCAGTGTCAATTAGCCTACCGGCTTTATTAAACCTTGTATCGAGTGCTACTTTGTTGTGTATTCATTGTGAGACAGTGTTGAATGTATCGCGAGTATGTCGTTTTGCTTTTATTGCGTGACTTTTTTCTAATTGTAATTTGAATGACATAAATTACGAGCGTGCCTTTAATACATGTCAATTCGGTAACACTAGTCATGATAGAAAAATAAATTAATTTCAAAAATTTACTATTATCGTTAACTTGCTCGGTGTTCCTTTACATAACCTCAAAATTATTTTCACCAAGGTGCTAAAACAGAGGTGAATTCATTCGATTTAATGTGAAAATGTCAGTTCGGTACTGGTCATTTCGGTAACGGTCAGATATCTTTTGTGGTGTTACCGGAATGATTCAGACGTTACCGAAATGACGTTAACAGTAAAAGAACATACGTACTAAAAATATCACTTCTGGCAGGTAACAAAAATGGATTAAAAAAAATTCGCTGATTTGAAAATTAAATCTAAAAAAGACGGAGAACTATGAAATATGAAAAATTTCATCAAAAGAAGCTTAAAGAAAAACAAATAAAGATAGATAAAAAATTATTTTCCAATATTATATTAAACCAAAAACTAACGTCAGAATATACTGGTATTTTGGCAGGTGCATCGAAAGAAACAGAGGAAGTCTCACAACTTAAGATTAAAAATCCATTGCTATCTTCTGGAATATGTTTTCTCTGTACTTATGGTTTTAGTATGCAAAATATGGGAACTAAATGCACGACTTGTAGAAGAACTTTTCATACAAACTGTATTTTAAGAAACAAATTACACATAAGTGGTAAAAATATAGTTAAATGCAAATCTTGTATGAAAATTGCTTGATTTTATAAATTTTTGTTTGCTACTGCAAATTTTGTTTGAATATTGCTTAATTTTATAAACTTTTGTCTTGCTACATTTATTTCAATAAATACTTTTCAATTAAACTAGTTGCATATTTATTAACACTGCATGAAAACCTAACAAGATCATTGCGGTAACATCCTCATCATTTCGATACAGAATATCATTTCGGTAACGCACCTCATTCATGCAAAAGTATTAAAGTAATTATGAAGTATAGCAGAATTAAGGCAGCAATTAAATTCTTGCATATGAAAACTGTTAAAAACATTTGAAATTCTATTGAGAACTTCAAAATGTTTGCTGATACCAAAATAAACACATTGGTTTTCCTCAAAAATATGTATTATGCGGCTTTATGGAAGAAAGGAAACCAAATAACTGTAAATTGAAGCAACCTATAAAGTTATAACAGAACTAATATGCTTTGGTTAGAGTTTTAATGCATTTTATAATGATTTCCGCAATTCTTCTGATTTTGAGGTGGCTTGAAAGATACGTTACGGAATTGACGATTTTCCAAATATCTTTTTGAAAAACATATGTCTATGACTTATAGAAGCAGTATCTTTCGTGGCCAATATAAAAATAATATACTTTGAGGTTTTGGCCAGCCAATCAGGACAAAAAATACAGTGGGAAAGCACTTTTTTTTTTTAATTTTTACAAGTGTAATTCTCCCGTTATGTGAGAATGAGCCGTAAACGTCGGATCTAAATTCGGATGTAGATTCGCATTCTCTCCGCTTTGAACAAACCCAAATCTCAGCGTGGCATCTGACGTGAGGCCATTTACAATATGGGATTTGCTTAATACAGGGGATTCATAATATGGAAATTTAAAAACAGTGAAATACTTTTTATAAACAAATGTCTGGAAACGCCCCTGCACGGAATTACAGCCTCTGGGACTACCAACACTAATCCCATTTCCGTAGGCTGTAACTCCGTAACAAAGCGTTTCTGGTTCCAAGTTTATAGTAGGAGTCACAATACCCCATAATTTTAATATCGGGTACCCTCTTTTAATACTTGGGAATTACCCGTTACTCGATGATTACCCGTTACCCGATAATTACCCGTTACCCGATATTTTCCAGTTACCCGATAATTACCCGTTGCCGATAATTACCTGTTGCCAATAAGCACAGCTTTTTAATTTTTTTTTAACATTAAGCAAACTCCTACTACATTAACTAATCGAACACAACACACTTATTTAATAATAAAATTGAGATTTTTCTGCACAAATAGCAGCGTTGCTGATGTGTCTGGGGACAATTTCGCCCTGCACTGTTGATTATATTATCCTACCAGCAGATAAAAATGTCTTTCGCTGACTACTGATGTAGCAGAACTACAAAAATATTTCCTAGCACAGTTTGCTATAGATGGGTACTTATTTTTATTATTTTTCCACCATATACGTATTGATTTCCGTCTGAGTAGTGTTTCACTTAAAAACAGTGTGTACTGAAGTTTTCTGGTAATTATCGGACACTGGATAAAAATTGGATAATGGCTAATTATCGAGTACCGGGTAATTATCGGGTACTGGGTAATTATCGGGCAACGGGCGATTTATGGGACAACGGGTAATTATCGGGTACCGGGTATTAATCGGGTAACAGGTAATAATCGGGTAACGGGTAATTATCGAGTAACGGGCAATTATCGGGTAACTGGTAATCGGTAATTATCGGGTAACGGCTAATTATCGCGTAACGGTTAATTGAATAATCTATCCGCGCAAGATATTATCGGGTATCGGGTATTAATCAGGTAACAGGTAATTATCGAGCAGTAGATAATAATCGAGTAACAGGTAATAATCGAGTAACGGGTAATTATCGGGCTGCGGGTAATTATCGGGAAACTGGTATAATCGGGCAACGAGTAATTATCGGGCAACGGGTAACAATCGGGTAACGGGTAATTATCGGGTAACTGGCAACAATCGGGTAAAGGGTAATTATCCGGTAACGGGTAATTATCGCGTAACGGTTAATTGAATGTTCTATCCGGGTAGGATATTATCGGGTACTACCCGGATACCCGTCGTCATTTCTAGTTTATAGGAACTTTCTCCATTAATTTTAGATTCTGAATTTATCAGGAAAGTGCATCCTACACGTTATGAATCACCCTGTATTTTATTATAAACAAAGCTCAAAAATATTCAACCAAACAATTGTGGGGAAAATCCGGACAACCTTAATTTGTTCTATAAATTTAATAAATGTCCCCAACATTAAACACAAGGGGACAATAACACAGTCACGATAAATTCTCTGTTTACAGACAAAAGTTGTGTAAACACGGCACATTTCTGTGAGAACGGTGTCAGAGTAGCAGCTAAACAAAAGTAAATAATCCGTGTGTGTAACCTTATCATTAGAGAGCAAGTTGATGGCAATAATATTTCTTGAAAATCATATTTTTAGCCGACTTACGGTATACGCACGAATTTCATTTCTTCGTTTTTGTAAGCGGTGTTGATGGCGTAATTTTAGCTTATTTCAAGCCATAATTTTAGCTTATTTCAAAAGGACAAGTAAACAGTAGGTCAGTGACTGCTCTGGCTGAGATCCAACGTTTTATCGCAAACGTTAATACAATATAAGTAAATACGTGTGTAATTTCAGGAAATCTATTTTCTAACGATGATGAGAAAATGGGTGGAATTTACTAATGTAAAAGGTGCGCGTCCGAATTTTTTTCACAAAAAAAAAGGCGCCACTTAACACGAATCTTAACGGTTTTTAGTTACCAGGAAACCTCAAGGCCTATACATACGATTTATTAAAAAAAAGACACATGATACCCACATGTTACTATTTGCCAGAATTGCAACGTTATAAGGATGTGACGAAATCTTCAGACGACTCTAAAATTTTTTTCCGCCAAAGAAAACCGATACTGGAAACGTAAAGAATTCCACCTTTTCTTGCAAAATCAAATTTCAAAGTGCGTTTTGTACTGTAAACTTGTAGATGCAAGCAGAAAATCGTAGTCAGAAAACGACATAATGGCAAAACTAACGAAAAGTCTTTACTTCAAAAAGTTAACAAAAAATTGTTTTTGGGAATAAAATGCTTCAGTTGTGGGCTACCTGCAGAGGAGACATAGAACAATTTAGTTTAAAAATTAATGGCTTCCTGTAAACGGAGTTCATACTTTATTGGTTTCTGTAATATGTACGCCCATGGTGTAACGAAATGGGCAATTAATTGTCAAAAGGTATTTTTTACTCAAAACTTTACACAATCAAACTACAAAAATTCTTACAACCCCACAAGTTGGAGCATTGCGTTGGAGTAAAAATCATTTTGAACCCCATCCCCGCCCGCCTGAAATTTCTGTAGCATTTCTACCAGTGGCGTAATAAAAAAGAGGGGTAAGTGTCAAAAAATTATTATTGCCCTTGAGTCAAGTATTTGTATTTGTATTTTTTGTATTATTTAATAACCGCTGAATCGGGTCACTTCTCAATTAGGTACCGCCTACTCGGATACCACTCAATCGAGTCGCCGCCTAATAAGGTAAGGTAACCGCTCAGTCGGGTGCCGCTCAAAAGAGTCACCGCTCAAGCGCGTCACCGCCCAATCGAGTCACAGCCCAATCGAGGACCGCTCAAGCGAGTCACCGTCCAATCAAGGACCGCTCAAGCGAGTCGCCACCCGATCGAGGACCGCTCAAGCGAGTCACCGCTCAAGCGAGTCACCACTCAAGCGAGTCACCGCCCAATTGAGGACCGCTCAACTGAGAACCGCTCAATGGCGGTTATGCCCTATACATCAGTGGCGTAACAAATAAGAAATATTTAAACAACTAGATTTTCTCAAGACCTACACCAACAAAATTTCATAGAGGGCATAACAAGAAAGCTTGAACAAGTAAAAATTTTATATGAACTAATCCTGATCTCTATTATTTGTGCAGCATATATATCAGTGGCGTAACAAAAAGGTGGGTAAGTGTTAAGCAGTTGATTTTTTTCCAAAGTTATGCACAAACCAAGTTTCAAAAACTCATAGAGAATATCACACGACCCCCAGTGTTAATGTAAAAATGACATTCAACCTCTTCTCTCTTAAAATGATTGTGTACGTTGTCTATTTTGTATTTAAAACAAGCTACCTCGCTCCTCTCTTTTAAAAAACCGAATTATTGTTGGTACCGGGTGATCGTAAAAAAAATGATTCCGAGCAGGCCATGACCGAAGTGTTAAAGTTGGCAATACTTAATATAAGCCAATTGTCAAATGTTGACAGCTGTAAAAAATTTTGGTTTTGGCTTATATTCAATTGCCAACTTAAACACTTCGGTCATGACCTGCTCGGAATCATTTTTTTTACGATCACCCGCTATTCTGCGAACATAATTTTAATTTAACATTCTCTATCTCTAGTAATTGCACAGTGTATGTTTGAAGTTATCGTGGCACCATTGGTAACTTCGTTATTATTGGAGTTACAAAGTCGGTTAAATTTGCAAATGTTACAGTTTTTTGTGAAAAAAAAAACAATTGAACGTCGGGTTTACGAGTTATTCACAAAAACCTCATTTTTTTTAAACAGTACACCCTGTATATTTTTGAATATGCTGAACGAAAATTAAATTCTGAATACAAATTAAGTTGTATGCAGTAGTAACCTAAAGTGGATAATAAGAAAGTTATTGACGATTATTTATGGCATTTATCAACAAATTATTTCATATATGAAGCAATTTTATGTTGACCATAAAAGAATTTTACCAATAATTTTTTTATTATCCACCACTTTAGTTTACTATTGCGTTAGAACATTTTCAGAATTAAATTATCTTTAAGAAAATGCAAAAACATACAGGGTGTTACATTTTAAGCAAAACTATTTTATGAAATAACTCAAAAAGAAGACGCGTAATTGTTTTTTTGGATACAGATCGCAATCAGCGCAAAAAATTGCAGTATTTTAGTAATTTAACAGACTTCCTAGCTCCAATAATAACGAAGTTAGCAATGGTGCCGCGATAATTCAAAACAGCCTGTATACTAGCAGCATATACAGGGTTTCCCATGAAAGTTGAACTTTATGCAAAATGCATAGGAAATAATATTTTTTCAGATTTTATGTCCCCAGGATACTTCAACTAAGAATTTAAACTATATTATTGTTATTTACTGTTATTAGCGCCATTTAGTCGAAAAATAATAATAGGTACATTTAAAATTAAGCATGTAAATAAATATTAACAAACTCAAGGCGTGTCCTTTTAATCACAGAAAACAATAATGGTTTGTAATGACTCCGTAGCTACATGCGTAGAGGGCGCTGTCATGCAGAAAACCCGGGTTCTAATCCTAGTTAAGCTAAACTTTTTCTAAAACTTTTTTTTGTTATTTATTTAATCTTTGAACTATTTACATCCTCTTATAACTGAAATTTTAGTATTTAATTATGTTACAATAATGAAATATGCATCAATTTAATTATTTGATTAGCTGACGTATTAAAATTACACGTTACTGTACAAATCGTGTTCGTATTACTATTTCATCGTAGAACTGGTGTTCTAATTCGATAAAAAAAAAATTAAAAAAAGTTGGTTCTGCTCAGGAACAGAACCAGGGTTTTCTGCATGAAAGACAGCTCCTTAAGAATGTAGCTACGGAAACATCGGCAATCAGCCTTTACGTCCCACTATTCTCTGCCACATACTCTCCTTAGCGCTAAGGTGGAGTACGGGGGACCTACAGTTTAACGTCGAATCCTAACGACCAAATACCAGAGAAGGTGTTTTAGGCATTAAGACCCCACGGCTGCCTGCACCGAGTTGAGGTACGGAAACATTACAAAGCATTATTGTTACTCTGGGATTAAATGAACAGGTCTTGAATTTATTAATATTTATTTGGATTTTAGCTTAATTTTTAGTGTAAAAATTATTATTTTTTTATACTACAGTTTTAATTCTTAGCCAAAGTATTCTGGGGACATAAAATTTAGAAAAATATAATTTCCCATGCATTTTGCTTATAGTTGAACTCTCATGGAAAACCCTGTATATCAGTGGCGTAACACAGAAAAGAAGTATGAAAAAACAATTTCTTTCTCGTGTTTTACACAAATCAAACTTCAAACATTCACAGACGGCGTCACAAGAAAGCTAGAGCGGTGGAATAAAAACCAGCTTAAAGCCCGCACTTCTATCAACTCAAAAAATATAAAAAAGTGCAGTATTTCAGTTACAATTTTTTTTAGCTGTCAGAACTACAGAGTGGCTAGGAAAACCCAGGCCACTTTTCTTGGGGCGGACAAGAGATGGCGCTTTAGTAAAGAAAAATTAAATTAAAACACTGGCAACAACGCAGAATCCAAGTCGCTTT
This sequence comes from Ctenicera cuprea, assembly GCA_958336395.1. NCBI lineage: Eukaryota > Metazoa > Arthropoda > Insecta > Coleoptera > Elateridae > Ctenicera > Ctenicera cuprea. The sequence continues at coordinate 10,407,248 of OY284495.1, read as the reverse complement.
GGTTGTTTTAATTTAATATGGGTCGTATTTAATAACTAAAACGTCTTGGATTCTGCGTTGTTGCCAGTATTTTAATTTAATTTTTCTTTACTAAAGCGCCATCTCTTGACCGCCGCAAGAAAAGTTTTCCGAGCCACTCCTCTGTATACTGCGTTTTTACGTTCCAATTTTTATCCAAATCAGATTTACTTCCGACATCTTCTTACCGGGCGGGCTCCTCGGTACACTCACCATGTTTCCGTTGCTAAAAATATAATTAGATAAACATTATTATTATTACAAACTGTACAACTCTAGATCCAGCTTTAGATTTTATGCCATTTGTGTTTAGCAAATTGACTATATGTAATTCCAATTACGCAAGTTATTTACATAAACAAATCAATCAATTCAAACAAATTTGCACATCTCAGGTGCAGCTGCTGAGGCCGCGTCTGATCAAAAACAATTTTTTGCCCAGTTATTGTCGACACGTTTTGCAAAACACTTGTATAAAATGTGAACGTGGGCGTTATATGAAGTACTTGGGATATTTTTCCTTAGCATAAATTAGCATGTCTTAAATTTAATCGAGACCTTAATTAGAGACACGGCAGGGGAAGAAAAAAAGTATAACGTATTGCATAAGCTTCTTCAGACAAAGCGAATGATTTTTCTTAGCTAAAATTTGTTGGCAATATTTTAAAATTTTTTGGATCTTGAACCAGTTTCGAAATTAGAACAAAATAAACCTTGCAAATGTTTTTATGTTTATTTCGGACCTTGACCTGTAGAGTGCATGAACCTTAAACTGCAATTTTAGATCTTGATCTGTCACAAACAATTTTTATATCAATCCATCTAATTAAATCACTGCAGTGGGCATTTAGTAATTAGGTTGTCTATTTACGGTTCTAATTTAGAGATGGGCACGGCACATTTCCATACAAAAGTAACTTGGTACGATTCATTATTATTACTATAACCCTTCCATATATGGAAGCACAGTTGCTTTATTATTTCATTATGCCTTTTTTTACACAACAATGTCGTGTTCCTGGACAGTAAATGATTTAAGATTATTTCCTAACAGCGACGCCGAAAAAAAACAACAAAACTCGAGCCATAACGCAACATTTTATGACGCGTATAAAACTGCAAAAAAAATTAGCAAATTTATGTGTTGCAACAGACAAGACAATACCACAAGGGAACATTTTTAAACAACATCAAGTTGGCGATATATCCGCGAATGTTACATGCTCGTCGACTGTAAAAGTCAAAAGAGAAAGCCCGTGAAACGCTAAACTACCCCGTTAAGGGTCTTTACGACCCTTTTAAACCCAGTTACAAGCAGGAGCGAGCATAAAATTAAGCATGAAATGGAGGAATTTTATGGTGCAGTAAAAGGCAAATTGCTATTACGCAAAAATACAAATTAATAATAATAATACGCGTTTAAATGTTTCATTATTGGGCGTTAAAAAAATTCCAAAAAGCGGGGTTATTTGGATCGTGCGTTTGGAACCCAAAACGCATTATAATTAAAATTCGATTATTAACGCAACAATATGAAATTATTTATGAAATCGTGACTGCGGGCGTAAAAAACAACACAAACAATTTAATTGCTTAATAAAGTTCAAGCAGGAGGATTGCAAAAGCACACAAGAATTAGGTATGTGCTGGCGTCAGGACTAAAAATAAGCATTGCTTAGGTTTGATTTTTCATAAAAATTGCCTTTTCGTGTTTATTTATAACTTGCTATGATGTTAAACTTTGCAAAGAAGCCCGAAATTGCTACAGCTTGAGCAAAAAAAATTTTGGCACGCCAATGGTGATAACCTAAATGTCACTATGACATCATCCAATTGCAAACCTTAAACAGTAGCAGTAACTATCAAATTTCCATTACTTAGACTGATAAAAAAAAACCTAATTATTTTTGGTCCAGACGTAACAAAAACAGCAAGTTGATTGACCTTCCAGCTGAACTCTTACCATCAAAAGGTACTTGAAGAAGAAATTGTTCTGGACGACTTAATAATAATCAGAATATGATCTGATTCACATTGAGTATACGACTATTTGTATATCATTTACACAACCACCCACCATGGAATGATTATAATGTGTCTGGGTCGAGGTCTGGGTATGTGGGTTTAATGTTGGGGCAGCAACAGAGAAACGCTTACGTAATGCCGCCTTTTCAATTAACCCGAGACACAAACAGGCAACAAATGTGGCTGTGGTGTGCAACCTTCGGGAACAGTTTGCTTTGTTTAGAGCTAATGATGCAAAATGGTGCCAGTGGTGCAGATGTTTGTTGAAAACCGCGAAGTAGGTCGAGAACATTAATAGAAATTGTCGCGGATTCGCGGAAGCTAAAATAAAAATGAAAGTTGGAAAAAATTACCAAATTTTAGGCGAAAACTTCTGCAATATTTCCTGATCGCAAATGATTTAAAATCCCTGATTGTTTTCGAAAAATCATAAGGTAACAAAATCAGGATTTGTTCACAAGATGGATTAACCTTCCACTACTCGCGCTCATTTTTAGAATGCTAGTAGTCGCACTGGGTCTCGTAGACTTTTTTTAAATTTTTGAAAACTAAATTTTTTTCATAACAAATTTAGCTAAATTTGCATTGAATTGTCATTATAAGGTGTCCTTGGAGTAAATTTTCTTTCAAAAGTATTATATTTGCAAAAAAATTTATTGTTGAAAATTTCTGAAATACAAGGTATAAAAATTACATGTTTTCAAACTTAGTTTCATTTTGTTTATAAAATAAATAAAAATGTTTTCTCATATCAAAAATGGTGGATTCAGTACAAATAAGTTTTACAAAAAAAATTAAGTATTTACATCAGTGCACATGGGACACAGCATTTTGGCGTGTGACAGGCAAACAAATTTTTTGCACATTTCACATTAATATTTTATATTACTGTCTTTTGTGCAAAAATAACAGCGTTTTCGACCTTTGGGTTGTTCCATCGTATCTGAAGTACGCTTCAGGTGGTCTTCGGTTAGTGACAATGCAATTGCGACTTCATCCCATAGGCGACGTAGATACTCTTGTTCTTTTTCATAATCCATCTAAGATATTAGCTTTGGTTATACACAGAATTCTATTATTAAAATAATTGAACATTACCTTGCAATTTCGAAATCAATTGATGGCGAGAACAAAATAAAAGAGGAACACAACTAGTCGCGTCGGGTCTGTAAGACTTTATCTCTAATTATACGCCAAATAATGAAACGTACTGACATCAAACTTTACTATGTTGTACAGAATCAAAACCTGAAAAGCTACACGGTTGCGCAAGTACCGCCTCCCCCCCAAACCATTCAATGAACAATAAATAAAAATTGGTTGGGTCTGTGAGACTTGGCGCGACTAGTGGAAGGTTAAAAGCTTTTTTTTGAAGATGCATTCTTCTAAAATAGAAATCTTTAAGAAACAACGGAAAGTTAAATTCACATCATTGCAATTTTCACTAAATGCAAAATACAAAACATATTGGGGAAAAGCTCAAAAATTGAGAAGCACTTCGTTTATACTTTCCCATACTTACAAAAAACAGTCGCTTTTATATAACCAATCTCAACAATTATAGCATATTATATATTATAACCTATACCCTTTCAGTTTTAGATTATTTAAAATAATATAACCCCTGTTCATTCCCCATTGCAAGAATGCCAGGTAACAACAGCAATCATAAAACAACCAACCTGTCGAGGTCCGGACGGAGCGTGAGAACGCTATTTAAAATTTCATTATATTTCGTATTACGATTGTAGTAACAACTACAGTATTTCCAGCCGAATAGAAGTGTCCAGCTGTTGTGACGCAATCTTCTGCAGTCACCAGCGCCATTGTCATGGCAACCGCGACGTCACTAAACCAGACTGGTTGATGTGAAGAACTGTACGATGATTGACTATCAGAACTGCCTCAGTTCGGCTCGTCGCGTGGGTACGAATAGCGAATAGCTTGCTTTCTACACAAAAAAAACTGTTGCATGACCAAGCAGCTCCGAAGGACAAGGGCTTCACTTCACGTTTTCGGTACGCAGCTATCCCGTCAGCGTTGTAGGTGTACAAACCAAGAGCGCTTATTACAATACTGTAGCAAACTAAGGTAGCTACATTTTTGTGAGAAACAATCGATTGATTTTTTTTAATTATTTGAAATAAAAACCGCCACACCAAAAACTAAATCTTTGTACCAAATGAATAAGGGTAGGGGGAATCTGGAAACTAAAATTATGATCTGAATGTACTGTGACTCTTGCCCAATTTAGTTGAAACAAATATTTATTAAATAAAGAGGTATGAATTTATCGATATTCAAAAATTCATAGAAGGCGTCACAAACAAATTAGCGGGTTTGGACACGAACCAAATTGTACCTAATCCTTAGCAATATACGCGTACAGAATTAAAAAAAATCGTTTGACCAATATTCCTTTGATAATGTTAAGAATTTTCAAAATGCTTCCAAATAAGATGGTACCAAAAATGTTAATAGATAGTAACATTGTGTACACCTAGAGTTGTAATAAAACCAAAGTTAATGCCTACTTGAACACTAGTTTTGGCGTAAATAGGAGTTAAAGAACAAATTAAAAAAAATCGTAACGGCCACCAATTTGAGCTGGATTGTTCAGGAAAAAAGCATTCAATTCAACTCAAGTGTCTATTAGAATTTCGTCTTGTATTTTTAAAATACATATCTTGCTGCATACGTGGTACCTAGATATTGTCACGTTTGGTTTGTTTTAATTAAACCATAATTCGTAGTTCGTGACTATACCTAGAGTGAACATAAATCTCCAAAATGCAACAATAATATATTTGTCTAGAAGTTATACATGATCACTTAAACTAAGAAATACTACTTACATAGATAATAGTAGATTGAGCAAAGCCCTATTTTGTATATAATTTAGGGTGGCAACTCGTGGCTGTGCAAGAAACGCTAGCCAAATAGTCGGTAGAGCACGTCAAAATCTAGAACGATCAGCAAAACGATTTAGTAGAGTTGCGAATTACGCCAGCAAATGACGCCAAATTTGTTTTTTGACAGGCTATAACTCCGAAATCAGATTAACTAAGCGAGATTGGGTTTGGGCAGCTGCATAGAGATCTACAACACTCCACAGGAGTAGTTTTGAGTCGTAAGTTTTTTTAAACACCCCGTATATCAGTTTTCTGCAGAATCGGACTTAAAAATCGTTCGTTTCGGCTCTATAGAAACGGTGTCGTTCTGCTTTTGCAAGTAGTTTCGAGATAAATCAGGGTATAACATATTGGGTATCCGGTTCGATTCTGGCTATAGATGACGAAAGTCACTGAATTAAGTTCCAGGCGGCGCTGAAGCCAATAGAATGTAGATATACTAAAGTACCGACACGTTTTGACGTTTCTCAAATGGCAACAATAACGATGCAAGAGGCTCTGCAATCGCTGTCTGATGTGATCTTTTGTTGTGTTGTTTTGAATATTTGAACTTCCTTTTTGAACCGAAAAAATAGCTTTTATTGAAAAACACTACTACTGCCTCTAATTGTACAAACATTTCGCACAGGATTAATAAACTTGACAAGAAGAAATACAGTGAGGTGTAGCGGATTAGCGCCACCTACTGGACGGTCGATCGATCGTCATTGTTGTCTTTTCACATTCGTGTCGGTACTTTGTTTTATCTACTGGCTTTGTCTCAAACTGTTTTAACACTGCCATCTATGGGTTTTTAAACAAAGTCAACCCCACAACACTATCTCAATCAGGGGTTGTGGTGAATCTTTTAAGTTGAGCCTGCACGAGGGTATTTATTAGAAAAATTATTAATTTTCTGATGTGGCGTTATTTATTTATAAATTATTTCTTCCCGTTTTTTTTTTAATTTAACCGAGGACGATGAGTTACAACCTGCTTAGATACCTGACACCACATTAGACGGTTATTGTGATTTTATAATAACTATTAAAATTAGAACGTTATAAACTAAAATACTTTTGATAATATAAAATAATTTTTTTTTACGGGTTCATCTTTCAACAAGTGGCCTAAACTTTTCACTCACACAATTCCAACACCCGATAGTGATTTGTTCTGAAACGCAATCCCACCAAGGTTTTCCTGATTGAGATTTACGAAATGTGACACGGACAGGAGCAAAAAAAGTGTTAACAAAAAAGCCTAAATCCTAACTAAGCAGATGTAAACTTCTATTCTACAACAAAACTAAGTGTTACGACCTACATCGACTACAAAACGTTGGAAAAGGGCTATATAAAAGCAATATACGTTTCACCCTCGCCCTGCGCGATCTCCCATTCTCCTAAATCTGTAATTATTTATAGCCCACACACCGGATACAACTGTCTAGGGTTCGACTTCTTCTTCATTGCTAACGAAAACGAGACCAGCAAGTAAAAACACGCCTTTGTACGTTTTTTCCCGTTCCTCATTCTTCCTAGTAATAAACTTAAATTAGAGCCAATTGGTACGAGAGCGTTAATGAATTTTATCTAGTAATTAATTTAAAATGTAGTTCAAGGCGTGCTACTATATTTGTTGTCATCATTTTTGTCTTCAAAAAATTGTAATTCTAACGCAAATAATTTTTACAGTATTGTTGAAACCTTATCCCACTCCTGATTTAGCATGCTGGATATTTATCTACAAACAAAATAATTAATTATCTCAACAGGTATTTATTTATTTGAGCCTTATACGTAATTCAACGTATTTACACGCCATTATCAAAGGTAAGATTAAAAATTGGTGTTGCTGTAGGAACAAAAGAACTTGATGACTTGATCTTGGTTATCTATGTCTGCAGATGACTTGATTTCTATTTCAAAACTTCTAATAATGGCGAATTTACAAGATCAATTTGCTCATACATTAAAGGTACCGTTTTTAAATGTTTGTGAATTTCAAACGCTTCCAGTATATCTAATTTACATTTTATCATCACAAAAGTGTAAACATTTTATGGTGTTATTAGATGTCATTGAATGATTGTGTTCTAATTAATAAGCGTTTAACGTAATTGGATTTATGTGGGTGTCTATATTTGCAACAACGTATGTATTCGTTGTACCCAACATCAAAATTTCTAATGGTTTGGCCTATATAAACCAAATTACAGTAAGAGCAATTTAATTTGTAAATGCCTAATTTTAGCTAATCATCTGTGTTTCTTTAGCATTACACAAAGTGTTTACAATGTTCTTAGTTGTTTTAAAAATTACTTTACCTTTATTTGCTTTGTTTATGAAATTTTAGCAATTTTCTGCGATATAATAAAACTAAATATTTGCTTTTTATTCTACACCAACGCAAAGAAATCCTGTTTCAGGACAAAGTTTATTTTTAAAATATCCCTTTTAAATGCTTTGAAGAGGCGTGAGGGTTGCTTTCCTTTTACTTGCATACCTGAATTCTAAATATTGGAAATTTTAGGGGCTTTTCATGTCGGCATTTGTTTAAACTTCCTATGTGTAGCGGTGGTCGTTGGACAGTGGTCAAAATCAGCTGCTAGCTGACAATTACTGTTGAATTTGTGGTTATTGTAATTGTAAGCAATAGGGGACGAAAATGTTTCCCTTAACTAGTGGGCTTTATTTGAACCAACGTATACTATCCATTATGTTTTGCAATTATGTTAAAAGCTTTATGCATGCATCCGGGTTCGTTTTAAAATATTAGAAATAACTATAATCAATACTAGTTGTGAAAATTTCTACTCTAAGTAAGCGGCCTTGGTGTGATAAAAAGTTTGTCTGAAGCAGTGTAACTATTACCACAGTTAACATTAATTAAACCTTGAGAAATCCAAATAAATTTAAGTATAGTTTAAAAGTACCATAACAATGGGCCAAACACATTCTATTTTATTCCCGTATTTAAAAAAAATTACAGTACGTTACATAATAAAGTTGCAATTCTCACAGTTGCTATAAGCGCAGGATACTGACAGTTAACCGCACCCAATGCTACGACAAGTAGTGAGTCATTCGCTTCAACTAGGTGCCATTTGAACTCCTTCACGAAGTAAAACAACAAAGCAAAGGTGAATTTTTGTGAAAATAGGATACGTAATTCTGATTTTTCCCATAGGTCTTGTAATAAATTATCTGGTTATATTATGGACGCTAAAAGCAGCGGCGGAAAATATGGGGAAAAGGGACAAAGAAACAAAAATTATATATTGTGTTGTTTGTGGTTTTATGGAGGAAGGAGGAGGATAAGCAAAGCAACATCCATTAAGTCTTAATAAATGATGCGATGAAAGAATAAACTCACTTTGTTTACCAATTTAGTTATTTTTCTTGGCCCTTGCAGTAAATTATCTGGTTACATTATGGGTTATCTATGCAATAACATTGGCGTGTAAGTGGAGGAGACAAACAAACAAAAATCTCCACCAAAGCTAAATTAATTTTATTATACCAATAATACAAGCACGTGCTCTTGAGGAACTGGCGACAACATAAACGTATCAAGCAAAATATAGTGAACCTTAATACAAATGATTAAAAACATTATTTATACTATAAACTGATAATATTTTTATTAAAAAAATCAAAAATATCAACTGAATACAAAAATAAAAATTAATAAAAGGGCGAAGTTCAATATGGTGGTTTTATTAGAAACCACCATCTGCTCTACTGCACAACCCTCACACATACAATATTTGTAACAAACGAGAGTGCTCGATTTCCTTGTCAACAATACATTAAATCATTTTTTTTGCTGAAAAAACTACTAGTAGGGTGTAATACGTAAATAAACGACAGAATCATAGCAATGTTTTTGACGATTCAATTCACATGTCACGTGATTTATATAGACCAATAAAAATGCAGAAATGGCAGTTTTTCGGCCAATGAAAAAGCATTATATCGACAATTCCATGTGTGAGAATTATAACAACAATTCAACATGTGGTTTAAGCGACAAAATTGAGAACATTTGCAAGTGACTATTTTAAAGTTATATTAAGACAGATAATAAAATGTTGTTTTCTGTCGTCAAAGAACTGAAGTCGCGCATAATTCAATTTTATGCAAAATTAATATCAAAAATCTTATTTCTGTTCAATGTCTCCCGAAAACCATTCATCAATGAATATTCCATGAGCAAAAAATTAAAATACTTAACAATCAACCGAACTTTGTAGAAAAGAACAAGATCACTGGTTATATTACTTGTGACAATGTTGGATTAAAATCTAAACTTTCATAAAATCGTTGTGGCTGCCACTTTGAAGTTGAATGTTAGGGAAAAACGTTCGATTTGTCTTAAAAGTTTTCCATCAAATCCTGCTTACACATTTGAAAAATTATGTTTGTCAAAGAAATTATATCAACAGACGAATATTCGGTATACTTGAGTTTCTTCAATTTTATAAAAATCGGTTGAGTAATTCCCAAGATTTTTATGCACAGAAAATTATTTTCAGAATAAATTATTTTTGGTTTCTTCAATGAATTAAAATTATTCATATAATTTTTTCACTCAACCCTCCTAATGCGTTACTACGTATTTGCACACAAAACATTTCTTGCAATCATATTGATCTTCCATTAGAACGTAGTTAGCATTTTTTTTCTTATATAAAGAGAAAGCTCTTGTAACGGAGGACGCAATTAGCCTGTTATAATTTTTGCAGTCCTGCAATACACCGCTGTCCTTTTGAATATTAAATTATTAATTCCTCATTAGTGGCCCAAAACTGTTTTGTCAATATTTTCGGATCTATTTAGAGATAAAAACTTGACTGGTAGACAACGAAGCGACTTCTTTGTCGTTAGAATATGTATTTGTATTGTATGCTTTTATTTACACCCCGACTTCGACACTGATTGTAGTTGGATAACTATGGGAGGCCGTTCTACTTTTATTAAAGATTTATTGACTTGATAAAATATTTTTTTGTCGTCAGCAAATAAATTTTTGACGCCAAAAACTTATTCGACGTCAAAAATGTATTTTCTAACGTTACACAACGTCAACAATATTGGTTTCTTACGCCAGAAAACATTTTCAGACGTCTAAAATTAATTCCTTGACGTCATAAATTGATTTTATGGCGTCAAAAAATATTCTTTTGACGTCTGTAAGTTATTTGTTTAATGTGGCAATTTAAAATTAATAAATAAAACGGAAATTTTGACGTCAATGTATAATTTTTTGACGACAAAAAATGTTTTGACGTCTGAAGATCGCTTACGCAATTTAGAATTAAATAATAAATCGACATAAATGCCATTCTTCAACCATAATTAATTATTTTCAGATGTCATTAAATGATATTTTGACGTCAAAACTGTATTAACAAACTGTGAATATTTGGCGTCAAAAAATTATTTACCGATTTCGGAAAATAACTTACATATAATTTACGAATATTTTTCCATTCTTTTATTATTTTATTTTAAACTGCTTGTACAGTTTTCATACGTCAGGAAATGACTTTTTGACGTCATAAAATAGTTTTTTGATCTCCATAAATGAATTTTTGACGTCAAAGCTACGAGTGCACGATGTTATAGGTAAATATTTTCATTATAAACCGATACTTTTAGACGCTAAAAAATAATTTTTGACGACAAAAAGAAATTATAATCTGACGCAGAAAATCCAATTTTTGACGTCAGAAATTGTTTAGCGTCTTCAGGAAAATATAATTTTGTTATCCATAATTCAAGATAAATATAAAACGGCGTTCCATAGGTAACTATCAACAGCTAAGATTGATGAATATATTTTAAAACGTCTTCTCTTAGCTGATGCAGTTTTGTACTACCACCTTCATACTACACCCTACACATTAGCGTCTAGCCTCTTGGCCTATAGCCGATCCTACCTCACATGACTTGCATCCTCTGCATGCAGCTGAAATGTGTGTAAACCAGAAGTTCGTAGTGGCACAGATGGATATGCGGGTGTGTTCGGGTGTACTACTTTTATACTGCATAAGTAGTTGCGGGGTCGAATTTCGGTTGGGACAATTTTTTTTTTATTTTATAGTTTTTTTTAAACACTGTTGTTGCGTTTTGCTGTTTACGCGAGGTTATTTGTTAAGAGCAGTCATATTTTTAAAGAAAAAAAATACGAAGACAAATTTGCATTCACTCACTGATTGACGGCATACTAACACGCAAGTCTGGTAATAAATTAAAAAAAAGGATTTGTTTTTTCTATTGAATGCAATTTATTATCAATGAAAAAATCGGCGTTAACAATGCAAATCTCGATGTAAATATCACACTCGCACATATGCGAGCCAATATTACATGATATTGCGCAATTCAGGATCGGCTGTCAGTCCAAGGGGCTAGACGTTAGTCACCCTTGTTGGTATCAGTAATAATATCTTTCTACAGTAAGTGAATTTTATTAATTACCAAAAATAGATGACAATATATAAATATTGCTGTTTCCTGATGATATTTTAATGCGTAACACACGCATACACAGACATACATTCTGTTAAAACTTTTTTTTGCGTTCCTTGAACCTCCAAACCGCCATTTTTTGCAAACATTTTTAATGGGAAATTTTCATCACATCGCTACCATACCTGCCAGAAATTTTGAAAACTAAAAACCTCAAAAAAATGTTGATATAGGAATAAACGAGGGAAAAATAAAATTTTACTACTCAGATCTGCAAATTAAATCTAATAAAGTGTAACAGCCTTGGGGTTGCGAAATTCATAAATTGAATAGCTCGACACTATCATTGCTACCAATTTATTAAATGTGCCTTCGAGAACCTTGACAAGCAAGAAATTAATATCGACTAACAAGCTATTGACGATTGTGACACCAACAGCACCATTATTAATATTAATAATAATTCAACCAATGCCAATAAAAAAAATCTAAATGCTTTCTTTAGGTCAAACAAATAATATTTCATTTGAAGCTTTATTGTTTTTTTTTCCTTAACCCACAAAAAAATCGATTTTTCCTAATCCCGAGGATGAGATTTCAGTTTGCTTTTGATTTGGAGCTTCTCAAGAATCTTTTCCCAACCCCTTCTGATCAAAAGAAGAAAGACATCCAATAAATTTCTTTCCACGGTCGAGTTTCGTGTGGCCCTACGGGGTTGTTTACATTAGCACCGTATTTATTAACGTGTAATGGGACCCTGTAATCTCGGGGATGAGATCTCTTTACCGTCGTTTGGTTCGTCAAGGCTTTTGTTCTCACGTAAAGGTTTTTGTTGGCGCCATGAGATTTAGAATGCTGATAAGGATGTTTCTTGGTTGGTAGCCGTGTTTTGCTTAAATTGAAAGGTACTAAAACATACAGGGTGCTTGTAAAAAGCTTAAAGTCCAATTCTCTTGTCCTGAATGGGATTCTTCTTATTAGAGTCAAGCAGTGTTTGAAAAAGGACAATGTTATACAAACAAGGGGGGTCTTGTGTGCTTTTAATTCGGTGTAAAGTGAGGAAAAGTCACGTTCGCCAACGGAAAAACGAGTTGGTGCTTCACAGTTTGCTTTGTTGGTTGGTAAACAGGCTTCATATGCTAAAAAGCAGACAAGCTGGTTTACTTTTCCATATAAAGCACGCGTAATGCGGCTTAATGGCATTTTATATTAAACAAAAAAATTGAGTTGTTACGACTTATCTGCGCTGGGTTAATTCAGGTTGAGTTTGCAAGTACTACTAAAGTGTGTAATAAACGAATGAATGTTTTAAACAAATAGTGTATTTTTTTTATTATACATGCTATTGAAAAATTTTTTTTTCAACTTTTGATAAACTCAGATCTTCAATATTATTACGCTTCAATAAAATAATAAAATATCTTAGGATTATTAAAACAAATACAAAAAATCAACAATCTGCATTCCTCATCGCATTTTCTCCTTTTAAAAGACACGAAGGTACAAGCGCTTCTATTTAAAAGTCAAAAATGGCGGAAAAGGTGTAAAAAAGTTAAACAAGGAAAGAATAATAAAGACAGGCAACACGTAAGAGAAAATAAAGTTATTGATCAGCAAAGACAGAAAACGAAAAAAGAAAAAGGGCAGTAAAATTTACGATTAGAATATAACGACAAAAGATCAAAGGAAGAGGATGAAAAACAAATAGTGAGAAAAATCAGGAAAGAAGAAAGGGGGCAAACGTAGGGATAAAGAGAAAAGTAATATCATTGACTATACCCTTATATAATCAAAAGTAATATGCAAGAGTAGAAAGATAATGGAGAACAGAAGGGCGACAAAGGCAAAAACATTCATGTCAACCAGAATGACCAGATTTGAAAAATGTATTACAAAATGGGGGTGGGGCAGAGGGGAAAATGACAAATTAATGAATAATTGAACAGGAAAAACCGACAGGAAAGAAAAAATTACCAACTGATAGGTAAAGTACGAATACGGACATAAAAACAAGAAAAAGGAAGAAAAAAACCAACGAAGATGCAAGCAGTTGTAATACTATGGACAAAAAAGCATTGGGGGAAGTGGAAAAGGAAAACTAAATCAAAGAGTACGAAAAACAGAAACAAGAAAAGAAAAACAGAAAGTACCCTCGAGGAAAAGCAGGAAGAGAAAGAGCGGGCGAAAGGAGAATGTGTAGAAGAGGGGATTAGGGGATGGGGCGAGATAAAAAGGTGAATATGGGCTAAAGAGTACAACGAAAAATAAGCGAGAAAGATGAAAAGATGAGGTGTAGGGGTGTGTGGAAGAGGAGAAGCAGGGAGTGGAAGAGTGCGGCTAAGAGGAAGAGTGTGGGTGGGAAGAACCAAAAAAGCAGCTTTTGGGAAGAGCAATAGGAGATGGTGTTGGAGCAAAGAGAAAAAATATATATATATAAAATAAAAATTATAACCGGAGAGCGATTTGGAGAATGTGTGGAAGAGAACATAATTGGGGGGGGGGGGGGGAATCAAGCGGATATGAGGTGCAATAAAAGATAATCGGGAAATATGGGATGTAGGGTGAAGCGAAGAACGAGAATAGCAACCTTTAAGGAAATACAGAAAGTGCAAGAGTGGGAGAAAAGAGAACGAAAAATAAATAAAAACAGAGGGAAATGGGAAGGATGTGTCAAAGAGGAGATGAGAGCGCAATGAAGGATGGGCGGGAAGGGGGGAGTGTAAGAGTGAAACGAGGAGGACAAATGGGGTTGAAGAAGGTCAAGAACAGCGACCGTAAAGAACCAGCAAGAGAAAGAGTGAGAGAAAAGAGAATGACAAACCCAAAAAAATTAAAAAACTCAAAAAGAGGGAAACTTAGAAGATGTGTACAAGCGGGATTGGGGTGGAGAATGCAATGAAGGATGAACGAAAAAAAGAGGTGTAAAAGTGAGGCAAGTGAGGCGAAGAGGTGGTGTAAAAGGGGGAAGAGGAAGTGGTGTAAAAATGGGGTTAGGAGGTGGTGTAAAAGTGGGGGAGTTATGGTGGGGAAAAGGATGATAAATGCAACCTTTGAGGAAAAGCGATCAAAAACTGAAAAACCAAGAGGGTGATTTGGAGAATTTGGGAAAGAGGCGATGGTGGTGGGCGTGAGAAATTAAGGTGGTTATGGGGTAGGGAGTGAAACGAAAGATGTGTGGAAAAGACGAATATGAGTAAGAAGGACGAGAAAACCAACAGAAAAGAAAAAAATAACTAACTTTGATTATTAAACAAAAAGCTTCGAAACAGCTTCTGAATTTGCGAAAAGCTTGAGAGAAGATTCACAATTATTTCTCGTGTAAAATATCTAAATATTTCGTCTTTAATAAAAATTCGCAAAACAGTACATTATACAATTACGAAATACCGTACCTCTTGGATTTTGATATTCTCTTTTAATTAAAAAGTTTGAAAACAAGCCGAATAATTTTCCTCTACGCTATTTCAGACTTCTCTGGTAATCCTCTGGGATGTCCCCGGACAAAAAGCCTTTTAGCGATTACTTTGGTATTCAAACAACGCCCGAATACTTGAAATTCCAAAAGAAAATTCCTCCTCGGGCTCGTGCAAGATATTCTAAATCAATCACGTGAGCATTCACAATTCCCAGAAAAAAAAATTTAATTCAGCTGGGCACGTTTGCATTATAATTCCCGGGTCGAATTTCGTTGTTCGTTTGTTGCGGGTCATTACCGTTTGGACCGAATTGAATTATCAACATACGGAGGGTGACCATTAAAATGCGCCCATTAAAATTCTAATTAAAATTAAATAAACTTAATAGGAAATAATCGTCTTCCGGTGCACGCAGAACTTTTATGTTTGGCGTTTTTCCGGGTAGTAGACCAATTTTTCACTCGGATTACGGTGACTTAAACAGGCGGTTTATTTCGGTTGCGCCGCTGCACAAGTAACATAAGGCGCTAGATTCGTTTGTCAGGTGGATTTATAGAGGAAACGTGTTAAAATAGAACACCCTCCCTATTTGGAAAACCGGCGGAAACTCGTATGTGTGCATTTTATTACTTCTGATGTCGACCATTGTGTTTTGGTTGGTTAAAAGAAATTTAAATTTACTTTTTTTTAACAATAACGCCTTACGTCGTCTAACACTATGTAGGTTAAATCAATATGGAAATGAAAATGAGAATAAATTAATGATAGATAAGCTTCTATTTGCATTTCATTACCGTATGTTATTACGTAACCTTTAGCAACGGTTAAACAAAAGCCCAGAACACGCGTGTTTTACCTCGTTCGATCGTTAACACCTCGTTTTGCAAGCTAAGAAAACCTTAGTACAACTTCATTACATATTAATGTAGATTTCGATAAGACTTACATCACGGAACAAGCATGAAAACTAAACTAAGCGTATTTTTTCCACTTAAAGGGCCCCACTTGACTTGACTTGGGTGGCAAAACTTTTATTTCAAATTTGGAACCTTCAACCAACAATGATGCCTCTGCTTCCATGGGTTTTGTTATTGTTGTGACGACAGAAAGTGTAGCGGCATACTGAAGTACCGTTATCGTGGGATTTTAGTCTAAAATCAAGAAGAACGAGGCGATTAGATGCTAATCTTTCCCCAAAATTAATTGGATATCATGTTGTTAGATTTCTGACTTGATGCTTTTCGTTTTTGGCTCTAGTGTTTGTTATTGTTGTGACGGCAGAAGGTCTGAGGCCACTAAAGTACCGTTAGCGTCGAATTTCAGTTCAAAAACAAGAAAAATGAGAAGATCAGGTGCTAATCTGCCCCATTAGATTTTTTATATGATGTTTTTTTTATGTTATTAGCTCTCGGGTTTGTTATTGTTGTGTCGACGGAAAGTCTGACAATACTGAAATAACGTTAGTGTAGGATTTTGATATAAAATCGACGGAAATGAGACGATTAGATGCTAATTTTTCCACAAAATTAATTGGATATTACGTTGCGAGATTTTTGATTTGATGCTTGTTTATGTTTTTGGTTCACGGGTTTTGTTATTGTTGTGACGACAGAAAGTGTGGCGGCACACTAAAGTACTGTTATCGTACGACTTTAGTCTAAAATCAAGGGGAGCGAGGCGATTATATGCTAAACTTCGCCCAAAATTAAGTGGATATCACGTTGTTAGATTTTTGATTTGATGCTTGTTTATGTTTTTGGCCCAAGAATAAATTTTTACACTTTCTATTATATGCACATAGTGTTATCTATCGAATGCCCTTTTACTTTTTATCCTGAATTATGATAAACAATATTCCCCAAGACGCAAAATAATTTCTGATGTTAAAATTTTAATTTTTGACGTCACAAATGACAAACGTCGGTAATTGATTTTGTGACGTCATAACTTAATTTTTTGACGTCTAAAACCATCGAATTTTGGATAAACTTGTTGTATCTATTAAATATTGTGAGCAACAGTCTTTCTCGAAGTCTAAAAACCCATTCAGAGAATTTAAAACAGAATAATAATAAAAAACACCAGTAAATAAATTTTTAACGTCAAAAATAATGCTTTGTTGCGGTCGTAAAAGCCTGAAAAAGAATTTCATGACGTCAAACAACCAACTGTTGACGTCAAAAGACAGAAATTATTATGTGGCCACAGAAAATAAAATATTGACCCCGAGATATTTTTTGACGTCACTAAATTCTGTTTGACGTCAAAAAATCATTTTTTGTTCTCTGAAAATCGTACAGGCAATTCAATAATAATAAATAATAAATAAATGATTTTCACAATAAATAGCTCTAAGGACGTCAAAAAAACAGTTATTGACGGCAAAATAAAATTTGACGACAGAAAATAAATTGACTTCTAAAAATATTTTTTGACGTCATTACATATTTTTTACTTTAGATAATCAAAGCATCATTTTATGACGCCAAACAATCAGCCAATTATTGTTAAAAAATATAATCTTTTTAATCAAATTTTTACGTCAAAAAATCATTCTTGGCGTCTAATAATCGTTCATACAATTAATCATTAAATTTATACAAGAACAAAAGAATATTTGTAAACAATAAACACATTATTATAATAGCAGTTTATTCATGTTAATTAATATGCAATGGATAATTGTTTAGCGTAAAAAAATTAATTTTTGACGTCAAAAAGTCGAATACAAAATTCATTAGATAAATATCATTTATGGACGTCGCAAAATCAATATTTGACGTTCCAAAATAAATTGTAGACGTCTGAAACTGATGTTATGACGTCAAAAAAACAATTATTATCTAACGTCAAAAAACAAATTAAAGACTTCAAGCAATATTTTTTGACGTCAATAAATGTGTTTTGTGTTATGTAAAAAAAGCATAACGCAAAAAAAACATTTTGGACGTCAAACATCGTTGATCTTATTAAAAAATTTGAAAATAACCAAGTCAGGGTCATGCCTCAACGGCCAAGAGGTTTAAGTCGGGTGAATTGCCGGGCTATTAAAATTCCTGAAAAAATTAAAGTACATAATTTTATCAAAGTTGTTACAGAACTATTTGCCGATCATTTCCATCATTTCACACACTACAGCCTCTTCTTTCTAGTAAAAGACTATCCAGAATTTTCTACTTTTTATGTTAGCCTAATTGTTTTAACAAATCTTCAGTCTGTGCCTACTTAAAAGCAGTAAATAATTTCTTTGAAACAATTTTTCAGTTGCTATTTTTACAACAACGTAAAATAAGTTAGATATTAAATTACAGTAAATAAATTCTTCTCTTCGAGTGTGTCTAAAATTAAAACAGCTTCTTTACATTATATTCTGTGCGAGAAAATTCAGAAACATAAAACCGCAATAAAATAGTAAACGATACACTCACCGAGTCAGAATTTAATTGCAACTTTATTCTTAGATAACATCAATAAAATCCATTAAAGTGTAACCTATTAATTTTCACAGGCCTTTCAAAGCTGCTAATATGCTTCTCTCAATTCACGCCATCCCAATCATTACGCTTTTGTCAGGACATTAACATATTTTTTCAGCCCTTATCGAATAACGTGAAGACCGACGAAGACTAATACGGTTTTGCCGGGCCTCTCTTTTAGTTTCGAGAAGTTTTTAAGGACCACCTCGAAGCTAAAAGTTAAAGTAAACAGTAAATTTATTGCTATGTGTAGGCCACTCTTGAACGAAAATAAACATTTTAGGAATTTAGAACGTTAACTGGTGGTTTATTGGTTTACTTTTTAACTTTTGTTTAAAATATTTAATATATTTTTCTTATAACACTTGTTAAGGCCATGTACAGAGGCGTGCAAAGCACGAGAGAAAAACTAACATTTCAGATTTTTAATTAAATTGGGTAGTGGAAATTGCAACTGCAATGAATATTTTGCTGTTGCTTAAACTTTCTACGCCACTGCTTTAAGATTGCCCTGATTTTCCTTTCCAATTAAATTGGACAGTGACGATGATGAAAAGGGGCGACTTATTGTGTTTCGTTCAAATTTTCTACGCTACTGGTTAAAGTATTAGAAAGTGCAAAAGAAAAGAGAGTAATATTATTTGTTATGCATAGACGTGCAAACGTTTTCTCTATTTTTATGGCAGTAATAATTCAGTATTCAAACAATGCAATTGAAAATTGCATTCTGACGTATTCAGTTTAGTATCATTGCATCTGTAAGGGAAGTGCAATAAAAAGCAATAAGTGCCGGCAGCACATACACGCATATTCACACACATACAAACGGTCCATTCATACATAAAATTGAAACGAGAAGTGCGTATAAAACAAACTCATTAACATTATTCATTATGTCCTTAAGACGACGCGCAATTTGACTCCGACATGAACTTTGAATGCACTTCACTACATTCTTCATTTCTATGCCCGACATAACAACACAATAGGCATTCTGTTCTCTCTTTTGACTTCCTGCTTTCGATTTAATAAACCACTGCGGTTACGTGCGACAACACACAAAAATAAATTTTATCAAAAGCTATAAAAATGTTCCAAGAGTCCAAATAAGGAAACAAAGTAACTGAACCTGAACAGATAAAAAAACATGTTTTTAAAAGCTTTGTTGCTTGTCAAAGCGATCAATGATAAGAGATAGATTTACATCTCAAGTTTGTAACGAAGAAAATCCAATTGCTGAAAAACCTCATACATTTTAAATAAATACCTGTTTTGAGATCGAAAAGAGAGTTTTTACGTACGCCACTGTTCAAATTAGGCACTAATTAATTATACCCAAAAAATTGTTGATTAAAGAACGCAAAAGCAAAGTTTTAAATAAATCTCTTCCTGTAAGTATAGAGCGTTTGCTGTTTGTACCTACGCCGCTGTTTGCGTAGATTGGACATTATGAAAAGTTTACCAATTTACCATTAATTCCGTAAACTGCTCGCTTAGTTGAAAAAAAAATTTTTAATGTTTATATAATTGTCTGACCTGACATGCGTACGCTACTGACTCTTAGCATACAAAAGACCTCGTCTTGCGATAATATTGATTTTCCATTAAATTTTAGCATAAAAAAGTGATTTTTCTTAATAACACGAAAGCTCATTGTAACGGAGAGTGCAATTAACGTGGTCGTTCTTTTATAGTAGACGAGTACGCTACTGCCTCTTTGAATAATAAACCAGTGACAGGGTATTAATTCCTAATTAGTTTCGCAAAACGGTTATTCATTCATTTTCGGATTTAATTGGACATAAAATTGAGTTGTAAAAAACGAAGTAACTTCTTTGTCGTTAAAATATCTAATTATCCCTACTTTCGCTTAGAGTACGCTACTGATCGGGTCACGAACAGACATATGTAATAATAACACCTAACCCTTCTGCTAATTCTTCCGTAAAACCAAGATTAATAAAAAAGCTTTAAAACAGTTATTTGTGCCTTAGAATATGTACTTCGATGTTATAAGAGCTTCTTCATACTACGCCACTGTTGAAGTCACTAACATGCCGTTACTAATAATTAATCTACTACAAAAAGTCACTAGATTTAAATTCCTCAAATTTACTGCAATTATTTATAAAAGAAAAAACCTTGAGAAAAGCAGCGTAACCCTTTGTCCATCCTTTTAACTACACCACCGTTCAACTCCATTTTTTAATTACGCCACTGCTATAGCTACATTTTTTAAGCTACGCCACCGTTATAGCTATATTCGTTAACTAAGCCACTGTTACAGCTTCAATCTTTAACTCCGCCACAGCTGCAGCTACATTTCTTAAACTACGCCACTGTTTCAGAGCTAAAATATATTTACAACGCCACTGTTGCCGCTACATTCATTATTTGCCCCGCAACTGCTACAATTAAATTTTTTAGATCTAAAGTATAGGTACTACACCACTGTTATAGCTATAATTTTTTTTATTCCGCCACTGCTAAAACTATTTTAAACTACGCCACTGGTGCAGATACATGTTTTAACTACACCCATGCACTGTTATGGCAACATTTTTTAAACTACGCCACTGTTGGAGCTGCATTTCTTTTAACTACACCACTGTTAGAGCTAAACATTTTATATACAGCCACTGCTACAACATTTTTTGCAGCAACTGTTGTCCGTCACTGCTACAGCTAAATACTTTTAAACTACGCCACTATCACTGTTAAAGCTACAATTTTTATACTCTGCTACTGCTCCATCATTTTTTAACTACGTCACTATTATAGCTAGAAGTTTTTAATACGCCACTGCTACAGCTACACTTTTATACTACGCCACCACCGTTATAGCCACCATTGTTTTACTCCGCTACTGCAACACCAAAATTTGTCCATCGCTACTACAGCTACAGTTTTTATTCTACGTCAATATTTTACAGCTACAGTTTTTACACTTCGACACTGTTACTGCTACAGCAAATTTTTTTTAAGTGCGTTGCTGTTGCAGCTACTTTTTTTCAGCTACACCTGTTACAGCTACAATTTTTAACTGCATCCGTATTTAAGCTACAATTTTTATACTCTGCCACTGCTACATCATTTTTTTAACTACGCCACTATTATAGCTACATGTTTTTAATACGCCACTGCTACAGCTACATTTTTAAACTGCGCCACTACCGTTATAGCCACCATTTTTTACTCCGCTACTGTAACACCAATTTTTGTCCATCACTGCTACAGCTACAGTTTTCAAACTACGTTATTATTTTACAGCTACAGTTGTTACACTTCGACACTGTTACAGCTACATTTTTACTTCGCCACTGCTACAGCAAATTTTTTTTAACTGCGTTGCTTCGCAACTACTTTTTAAACTACACCGCTGTTGCAGCTACAATTTTTTACTGCAACACTGCTGCAGCTACGTTTCTTAAAGTACGCCCCTGTTACAGCTACATTTTTGTTGTTTAGCCACTGCTACAGCTATATTTGTTTACTTCGCTACTGCTAAAGCTGCATTTTATTTAAACTGTTACTGTTACAGTTACAAATTTTACTACACCACGGCTACAACTTCGTTTTTGTTAAACTACGCCACTTTTACAGCTACAATTCTTTTACAAAAGTTATTTTTTAACTATTGTCACTGTTATAGCTACATTTTTGTTATTCGACCACTGCTACAGCTACATTTTATTTAAACTGCTACACTGTTACAGCTAAGTATGTTTAGTACGACATTGCTATACCTTCATTTTTTTAAACTACGCCACTTTTACAGCTGCAATTTTTTACTTCGCCTCTGTTTCAGAAACTTTTTTAACTATGCCACTGTTACAAGTACATGGTTTTATTCAGTTACTGCTACAGCTACATTTGGTAACTCCGCCACTCCTCCAGATACATTTATTTATATTACGCCACTTTCACAGCTACAATTTTATTACTTGGCCACTTCTACAGCTACATTTTTTTTAAGTACAACCCTTTTACAGCAACCTTTGTCGTTGTTGCAGCTACATTTTTTTATACTACGCCACTTTTACAGCTACAGTTTTAAAACTACGCCACTGGCTACAACATCCTTTAAATATAAGACCAACTTTATACTGCGAAGGGTGCCAAGTGAAAATGTCTTGATCGTACCTACGCCACCGTCACCTAAACCGCAACAAGCACAATTTCCAATACCTAACCACATTTTTTTTCGTGCAGTAATTTTCCGGCTTGTTGAAACATAGGCAGTCACAAACATGTGCTAGAAATTGCCCAACCAAAATAAACACATTCCCTATCCCTATCAGCTATCACTCATCGGTAGGGCTGCATAAGTTCGTACAGGGGCGTCGTGATGGGCGACCCCAGCAGACAGACGAACGATCCCATGTCATCGAGCTCCCTTCTTATCGTATGAATTACCAGGGCTATGAAAGGGGAGATTCGGGAATGCGAGATCTTGATTCCCCAAGGGCATGGAATGCTATTACATCAGTCAGTTTATATCGACTAGAATTCCTTTGATCCGTGTGAATGTCGACGGAATTCCATCCCTTTGAAAAGGATCATAATTAAATGGAAATTTGCAATCGTCGGACTTTTGAGTGTGCATTTTCTATTGTTTTAATTATACGTTTTAATATTTCCACAAATAAAACAAAAACTCTAAAAGTTAAGTAGCAAAATGTAGGGGGGAGGTGTAAGACTTAAATCAAATTAAATATTTTATATTTTTTCTACTTTAATGAAGATGTAATCGTTTCAAATTTGTTTAACTGTGCTTGATCAGTGGCGTAGACGGAAAGAACCCACAAATTCCCATAAAAGAGAACATTAAACTGTTTTAACAACCTTTTCCTGGTACGCCACTGCTTCAATGAAAAATCTACAAGTAAAAGCCACATAAATAAGATTTTTATCGCTTGATTTAGCAAACCACCAACATCAAGAGATTTTACTCTATTTTAAAAGTACTTTGATCTCGCGAGTAACCACCAACTTTTACTATAAAAAAGAAAACAAGCCAAAACCACAATTCTGGTGGCGTCAGATTTAAGATTTGCTTGCGGCTCAGTGCTCTACAAAGTGCATTTTACGGTATGTACATGTCAGTGTTGTGTGTATCAGCATGTGTAAGTGATAAATGAAGGCTGTGAAGGATCTTTTTTAAAACGAATGTGCCTCGAATTCCACCCGGATAAATTTAGAAGTGGAATAATAGCTCTCGGAGACAACTTCAGTCCCGCATTATAACAGACATTCCAAAAATAATTGAGATTTATATACAGGGTTGCCCAATAAAAATTAATTGTTAAATGTTAAGTTCACAATTCTGGGTTCACGTGCAAAGTACAAGTATTAAAAGAAAATTAAAACGCGCAACCGCCCATCTTGAATAGGAATTTTCAAACGCTTATTTCAGTTTAATTCTTGAAAAAATGTAGAGGAATTACATAATTATAATGTGTATTTCCAATTAGAGATGTTAGAAATAACATGTTTTTATAAAGCCGAATTATCTGGCGTACTAACAGCCGGATAGTGCCACTGTTACTGTTTTCACCACTTGTTTTTATTACATTGTTATGCGATGTTGTTCTTTTATGCAAATTTTATAGAACGCTGTTTTAATTTTTATCCTGACTAATGAAAAACAAAATTACATTTTCCTCAAGTCCCGTAATAACAGTTTCTCAAAAATATTTATTTCAGATGCAAAAATATTTTGACGTCACAATATAAATTGTGACGTAAAAATAAACTTTAGATAAAATAATTTTATGACGTCAAAGAATTAATTATTCACGTCATAACAATTGACAGAATATAAATTTTTGTCGTAAAAACATTTTTTGGCGTCAATAAATTATGTTTTGACGTCAAAATTTTTTTGACGTTGTTAAACATTTCATGAAGAGTAAAACAGCGCGCGCTCTATAAAATTTAAGCAAGTATATGTTTTTACCCTTGATGTCTTTTTGTGCACTTCATACATTATTTCTCATATAGCGTTCAAAGGAAGTTGTTGTTTTGAAATAATTGTTACTGCTTTTCAACAATAAGGCAGCTAACGAGTATAACAAGCAAAGGATGGGCATCTAATGAGTGCGACAAAAAAAAGGAGATAATAGGCAGGTCAAGTGGGGATTTGCGTCTTCATGGATATTTTTAAATTTAACTAAAATAATTCTATCCATTTTAAAATTAAAAGTATCTACGGATACGTGACTACCTCGTCGGCACGCACGCCCCTTGATGTTTTATGGAAAGTTACTTTTTATCCTGAATTATGAAAAACTAAACTACATTTTCCTCAAGTCGCTTAATAATCTCTGACGTCAAAAACTGATTTTTGACGTCACAAATGTTCCTTATCGACGCCCGCTTCATTTATTGATAATGAAATAGTTTTTTTAATTATTACAACAAATATATTATTTTCAAATGACAATACAAATTTTTCACAAAAGTAAATTTTGACGTCAAAAAATAAATTCGATAATGAAATGATTTTTTGACGTAAACAAATTAAAGTATCGACGGCAAAATATATTTTTGGACAGAAAATGAATTTTTGTCGTCACAGTATTTTCTGGCGTCAATAAATCATTATTTGACATCAAATAATCATTTTATGTCGTCAAAAAATAGTTTTTGACGTCAGTCAACGTTTAATGAAAAGTAAAACGGCACTCCATACATTAGTTTGCAGATAGCGTTCAAAGAAAGTGGTTGTTTTGAAACGATTGTGTCCTATCTAGCAACAACAGGAAACTAACGAGTGCGGCAAGGTGATAATAGGCGGTTCAAGTGGTTATTTACGTCCCCGGGGATACTTTAAAGAGTTAATTTAAAATGTCTCCATTTTAAAATTTGAAAGTATCTATGGATACATAAATCCCCAGTTGGGCCGCCCATAATCTATTAGTTGCCTTTCGCAACCAGTCTTTACGTCCCGCTTCTGGGCTCCGGCACTCTTCTTTGCCACGTATTCTCCTTAGCGCTAAGGTGTAGTACGGAGGACCTACAGTTTAACGTCGAATTCGAACGACCAAATACGAGAGAAGGTTTCAGGCATTAAGACCTCACGATGGCTTACACGGGATTGGGGAATGTGAGTGGCGTGTGGCGGCATAGATTTTTATTGCTGCATGGCTGCGGCGGGGAGTCGAACCCCTGACCTTCAGCGTTAGGGGCTAAGCGCTCAACCTCTAAACTACCACCACTCTTAGTTGCCGAATTTGAAACTCTGTTTTCGCCGAGCGGCCCGTTTTTACTACTTTTACCGCAGAGGTACATCCGAATGATTTTATTAGAACAGGCAGCTCGATGCCATTCGAATGGCAATCATTCGATTACACCCATCACTACTATTTCTGTACCGAATATCCATTACATTTCTACTTCTAATTCAAAACAGGGCCGTATGTGACTAATTTGAATTCAAGACAGGAAGAATAAACTTTACATTCGGCCATCTTTGTTCAATTATTCTACAAATATGAAACCAAGACTATGCAACCTGACGAGTTGGCACCTGCAGTTTTTAAACAATGATAATATTATGACGCAAACTCCCTTCGAATTTACAGTCGGCCATCCTTGACACACAGATTTTTCCAATTAATGAAATAAATGCTAACAAACACTTACATTCGGCCATCCTTGACTTACAGATTTCACCCAATACGCATAACTGTTCACCTTACGTACCTGCAACAAAAAAAAACTCATGTTAATACTAAATATAAACTATTTTCTGAAGTTCTCTTCAATTTTACATCTACTTCCAACAAGAAAAAAAGGACACATGTCAAAGTAGACCACCCTACATTTTAAAAACCGTCTAATTCATCTCACAAAGCGAGGCTTTTATTTTTATCTTTAAACGTCTTACATCATACACTTTAATTATTACAGAACATACCATAACATTACGACTATTTTGTGTTACGTCCGCCTCCTCACTCACCACACACACACCCTCTCACCCATCCTTGTTTAACTAGACGTTTTTAGTCCCAAGGATGCAATTAGGCCCATCATGCGCGCCTCGAGATTAGATCGAATTTAAGTCGAAAGATGCACTGTAATGCCTTTTATGATTGCCTCAGCGACGTGTAATTATATTGTTTGTACTTTGTAGGGACCTCAAGACGGTTTTAAATTAAATTTTGGGAATAGTTTTAGCTTGACCTCTTTCAAGCTTATAACTTGACCTTTTTTGGACTTAGGGTTTGAGGGGCTTAAATTCCAGCTTAATTGGACTGGATTAATATTATTTATATAAGTTATAAGTGCGCTTTGGTTGTGGTTTTAAAATTATTATCGTTTCAGGCTGTACATACGTTCTTGTTGGTAGGTACTAATGAGCAATTAATTCTAGTACTAAATGGCTATTTTTTATACAAAGCAATGGGTAATAAAAAGTTGATAAGCTTAAAAGGTGACTGATAAAACTAGTTAATCCACTTTCAGACTCGATAGAGTCACATAAACTAGATTAGGTTAATTACGTAACGTTTGAATGCACATAGAGCAATTTAGTGGTTTGTTTTCATTTTGTACAAATTAGAAGTCTTGTTAGTTTCACTGCGAGAAAGTTTGAGTTTGATAATGTTTCTTCATACACTTCATAAATTTGTTTTGTACCAGACGTAATAAAGTGGAAATTTTAGACGTCAGAAACCAAAATACAGACGCCGAAAATAGATTTTCAGACAACAAAAAAAGCAGATTTTTTAAGTCTAGAAATCATCGAGTTTCGGTTAGAAATATTTGTTTATTTAGTGGCGGTAGGTTAGAGGTTGAGCGCTTGACCTCTTACGCTGAAGGTCTGGGGTTCGATTCCTCGCCGCAGCCATGTAGTAACAAAAATCTACGCTGCCACCGCCACCCGCCACTCACATTCTCCAATCCGGTGTCGGAAGCAGTGGGGTCTTAATGCCTCAAACATTATCTCGTATTTAGTCGTTCGGATTCGACGTTAAACTGTAGGTCCCCCGTACTCCATCAGCGCTAAGGAGAGTACGTGGCAGAGAAGAGCACCGGAGCCTAGCAGTGAGACGTAAAAGCTCATTGCGATATTTATCTATTAAAATCTGTAATCGAATTATTGACGTCAAAAAACTATTAATTGATGTCTGAAAACTATCCGGGCAATTTAAATTAAAATAATAAAAACGAAAAAAATATTCGTTAACTACAAATATTGTTTCCAGACGACAATATATGTTGTTTTTTACCACCAGTAAATGATTTCTAAAAAGTCAATAATGGAATTTTTGGCGTCAATTCACATTTTTGACGCCAAAAATTTTTTAGAGGATTGAAAATAATATTATGTCGATTTCATTTTTTTAATTCAATTTTCAGACGCCTATAAACTATTTTATGACGCCAAAAATTTATATTTTTGGCGTCAAAAATGAGTTATGGAAGTCAAAATATACGCCATCTTAAAATATAATTAATTAGATTTCATAATTGCTACAATAAAAGAATTATTATCAGATGCCATAAAATCAAATTGTGACGTAAGAAAATATCCAACAGAAATTAAAAACTAAATTTTTGACGTCAAACAATATTTTTCGACATCAATAGTCGAGTTTTTGACGTAAAAATCATTTTATTACGTCAAAAACAAATTTTTAACGTCACAAGACGTCAATGATTAATACAAATAGGAGGGCGTTCCATACAAACGCTAAAGGAGGGCAAAAAGAACAATTACTTCAACTAATTTCTACAACTTCAATTCTCTCTAAGTATTTTCCTGACTACGCCACTGATTGAAACATCATCATTAACACATAAAACACCACTTGAGATCAATAAAGTAGGAGGCAGAAGGAATATTTAATTATACTCTAAAAATATTTTTCTTAACACAAGCTAGTGTTTCTTTTTGTTGCTTTGAGCTTGTGCATTTGGAATGTCTTCTAGCTACGCCAATGACTTTTAAAGTTTGCAATAAAATTCAAAAGAGTATTATAATGGAACGCCATTTTACTTTTTTTTATATACATTAATTTAAAAAAAATCTGTTTTGACGTGAATAATAATTGATTTCTTAACGTTAAAAAAATAATTTGCAGACGTGTGTAATTGTGACCTTAAAAATTGATCTTTTGACATCTCAAAATCGTTATTTAGAATGTAAAAATTAAAAAAAAAAAGGCCACCTAATTGTTATCAAATAAAACTGATTGACACCAATAAATTTTTTACGTCAAAAATCAATTTTTGAAAAATGCAGTGTTCAGCATTAAGATATAATTTTTTACGTCAAAAAAATCATCGGCGAGAAATGCTGCCATCTAAGACCGCAGCTAGCGTAGTAGTGAAGTCTTAGTGAATCGCCACACCAACGTGTTTGCTCATATTTGATCTAGTTGCCGCAGGAACTCTTCTATGTTGTGATTTTATGACTCATGCATCACCCATTCGCCCTTGTGCACATCATTACGCATTACTATTAATATCTAGAGTGCTTTGATAAGCCGGTGCCGAAGTACGTGCGCCCTCAGTTAGCAGGTAGCGCTTCTTTTAGTCAATATTTGCAGTTTGGTTCTAGTCCACACTACTTCTTTAGGCATCCCGTTAGGTGACATCATTTTCCAACGTCAAAAATTCGTTTTATAACGTCAAAAAGTCTTTTATTGACGTCGAAAAATAATTTATCTATAGTTTACGAATGCTCTTACCTTGTTTTTCATTATTTTATTTTTAATAAAGCCGCACGATTTTCAGACGCCAAGAACTAAATTTTTGATGTTATAAAATGGATTTTTGACGTCAAAAATTCGATTATTCTTGACCTCTAACATTTTTTAGCTACGAAATTCAACTTGCAAAAATTCAAACTTTGTGACAGAAATTATTCAGCGACTGGAGGAGAGCATAATTGTTCCGTAAAGGAGATCAACTAGATTTGTAAGTTTTTAAAATGTTTTTTTTTGCATAATTCTAAAAAAAAGTTTTCTAAAAATTTTTTAACTACGGCACTGGAATTTCTAAGCGTATCTAATACCAAAATAAATAAGAAACAAATACAAATATTGATATAACCAAATGGACGTCATAAAGTACAAAAAAGTACTGACAAATAGTTGTTGGTTTGTTGATTCTTGTAATTATGTCAATTACTTTTCCAGTGACGTAGATATTGAAGAGGAGGGAGACGTGTAAAAATCACGAAACAATTTATTTTATTTCTACGTTATTTGAAAATTTTGATTTTATTTCTTGTCCATAACAGTATTATTTTTAATAACTTAAGAAAACCCTCAATGCAGTGGCGTAGCTATGTGGAAGAAAAGGACAAAACAATTCGACAATTGGTGTCAAAACTAATCTGATTTTTTCTATTTTCCATTGTTGTATTATAAGATTTTATAGCAGTATACGTGCTCATTAGGCACTGGTAACGCCATAAACGTATTAAGCAAAATATAGTTAACTTACCAAAACTTTTTGTAAAAAAGCAAAACGTTTTAAACTTTGATCCCGCAGCAAGGAAGAACAAAGATTTGAGTTCGCGTATTAAAACTTTCTCTAATTAATACGTCTTGCAAACCCTGAAACTCAAGGACTAACGAACAAAAATATCATAAAGCAAACATTCATTATTCAGCACAGTTTTACGCTCCGTTAATTTTTATTACATCTTGAGCGGAAACAAATGGCGTACAGCATCCCCTTTTCTAGAAGCCGAAAATTCTGAGGGTGAATCTGTGATTTATTTGTACTTGGGGGTGTTCGACACATATGGATGATGTGTGAACAAATTTTGCCCCACACTAAGGGTGTGATATACTAATTCACATTTTTCTGTATGCGATCTCGAATAAGATTCAGATTGTTGAACTAACTAATTTGCCGCAATTAGGATTTATAACCTCAAGTGTAATTGACCGGAAATTACGCCAAGCTAAAAATAATCAACGACAAGGTGGAAATCTTTGACATAATTTTTTTGCAAATACTAAACATGCTACTAAATCGTAGTACATGTAAATATAGAACCCACGTAATTGTGCGTGTTGACCCAAGAAATATCTCGGCCAATTGTTTGAGCAAGCAATAAAGTTCCAAGTGCTAATTCAAGGTTGAAACTTACAAATATGCAAATGTTTTCGACCTCAAAAGTAATAAGCATGTCAATTATTCGTGAATTGCTTAAAAAAATTATACATCTGCAAAAATTAATTTAAGCTAGTAATTTTTGAACAAATAATTAATCGTAAAGACAGTGCAAATAATTTAAATTTGCATAAATTTATGTTTTTAAAAATTTAGCAAATACAGGGTAATTCATGATTAAGGTCAGCATACGGTCTGATTTTGGCGGGACAGTTCTGATTTTCAGACCAGTGTCCCGTCCCGTTATGCTCTCCGAAAAGCTTTATTTAAATTTGTCTCGGTATTTTACATAAGTACATAGAGGCAAGGGTCTTATAATCGTCAGCATACGCATGTACACGACTATACTAATACCACAACTTTACTCGCACATGTTTGTGCACTTAAATGTATATACAGGGTACGGCAGAGAACGCATTACAAGCTGGTATCTCCAAAACTATAAAAGGTGAACAATAAACTTGTTTTTTTTTTAATTTATGGAACAACAATGAGTTTTTTAAAACCACCTTAAATTAAGGTGTGTGGTGGAAGACACTTGAAAATTTTAAATAATATATATATTTTATAATATTCTATTAATCTCCGCATCTAAATGAGTACAGTTTATTTTTTCAGATTTTTGTAAAATGTTTAGTACCGCTACGAAATGGGGGGATGAGATTCTATAAATATATTTAAATGACCGGTGGTAGGTAGCCATGACCGGTGGTAGGTAGCCGGTACCGGTGGCGGTGTTCGTACCCGGTATTCTCCTTCGATTGGCCTAAATTAGAAGAGCAGAACTACCGGCTACATGAAAGAGTTCTGTAGTACAAATAAAATAATGATGCAAAAAACTACCGGTATTTAAATCGATTGCCGGTATTCATAATAAAAGAAGAACAATAATAAATAAGCTGCTGTACACAAATTTATATAAAAAAATATATTTTAAATCACAAAAGAGGGGAAAAGCAGTATAGTAGACCACAACCTTGCGCACAAATTTTTTCGGCCTGTTTATTACATACATTTCCTCATCGAACTACTAACCTAGGCACCATGTTCACTACTTATGCGTCATAAGAGGTCTATAAAAACAAATTATAGGTAATTATAAGTGGATAACAGATTTAAATAGAAGTACGTCACCATTTATATTACTTAATATAGCTGCTTGATATTAACAGATTACATTATAACACAACACCATACCGGCACCAATTCATTTAGCCCGTAGTTCCTATTTACAATTGGAGAAGATTACCGGCTCTTCACTGTTTTCAGTAGCCGGCAGTTCCGCCCTTCTGAACCTAAACCAATCATAGGAGAATATTGGCTCCAAACTCCATCACACGTTCCGACTACTTATCCACTTCGTATTTAAAAACGCCAAGATTTTTTATAATTAAAATTTTCCCCCTTCCCCAAAATAGGGTGGTTTTTAAAAACTCACTAATATACCTTCCATTCCATAAAATAGAAAACAAAATTTGTTGCTTAATATTTTACAGTTTTGGAGATATCAGCCTGTAACACTTTTGTTGCCGCACCCTGTATGATCTAAGCTTGTACAGTTACACATTAATACTTGTTGGCGAAGACCGTCGATAGTTTCTCTAGATTGTTTTCTTCGTCAAACTTTTTTTTATTTTTAATGAGTTACTAATTTTTTATATTATATTTTTATTGAAAGAGGTTTTGAAAATGGTTAAACAAAAACGAAAGTGTATTTCTAAGGCTGAGTTACAGGAATCAAATTTCGTTTCAAGGGGGGGGGAGATGATTCAGGTGTAGAACGCAGTTTCGGGATGGATTCGAAATATGAAAACAATGATAAAAGTGCCTATAAACACGTGTCCGGAAATTCTTCCTTACGGAGTTACAGCCTCCTGAAGATAGAACAAGCTAATAATTTTTATCGATGGTATAACTAAAATTTTGTAATTCTATATATAAGTATTACTCATTTATCTAAGAGCTTCTACTAATTTTTGTTTGAATAATTGCGGAGCAGGACTTTTGGGCGCCGCCGTTTGGGCTCCGGACGTTTGGGTGCTGGTACTGTCGTAAGACTTTCATTACGGTATACATCGGCGTCAAAATCGTTTTACCTATTGTGAAAAGACTTCCAATAAATACTTTATTATTAGAATATGTTTAAATTAATTTAGCATTTGCTGGCGCCCAAATATCCGGAGCCAAAACGGCTGCGTCCAA
The DNA here is from genome assembly GCA_958336395.1 of Ctenicera cuprea. Taxonomy (NCBI): domain Eukaryota; kingdom Metazoa; phylum Arthropoda; class Insecta; order Coleoptera; family Elateridae; genus Ctenicera; species Ctenicera cuprea. Next base: position 10,374,600 of record OY284495.1, on the reverse strand, counting down.
ATGTCGCGTACCAAAGATTACGGGTGCTTTGTGTGAAATTAAAAAATATTGCCAATACACAAATATCAATGTCGCGGTTGTGTTTAATAGTAGAAGGTACCTGCGGGTACCAGTGTATAGTATAGTGGTGTTGTGACCACTGTTTGATATTGTATTGTAGATTGTATTGACATTACTGTTGATTGTTCTTCTTCGTATGACTGTTGTTGTAGCTGTTAACTGTTATTGTTAAGCTCGTAGAAACAAGTACTTGTATTCTTGGGATCTCGTGATTAGGCTTAATTACAGAGGTCCCTCAACCTGGTTAATTGAAACAGTATTAACCAGAGACCCCAAAACGTATGTCCTGGGGAGGTCTGGTATTCCGCTTGGATTTCTTGTGTTGTACCCATCCTACATCTTGTGCAATGTCGCTAAATCTAATGTTTTTGAATAATCCGAGTTGACATGAAAGTCAAGTTTTAAAAAGATGTCCAAACAGTTTGTACAAACCTTAAAGATAAGTTCTACACATACAAGGCTATTCAAAAAGTTCCTATAAACATCGGTCCCGAAATGCTTGTCATGGAGTTATACAGCATCCGGAAGTGGGAAGTGGTTTTGCACAGAAATTTAATTATCTCGAAAACTGTTAGATTTAAGGACTTTCAACAAGAGCGTTTTTTTGTGTATTTGGTAGGAAAGTAGTACTGCAAAAGTTATCGATCAAAAAGTTAATAAACCGTTCCATCTTCGGCAGGCTGTAACTCCGTACCATGCCTTTTCCGACCCCATTCTTATAGGAATTTTTTTCATTCTTTTCAGTTTCAGAATCCATCTTCAAAGTGCGTCTCACATGTTATGAATCACCCTGTATTTTAGCCATAATTATTGAGTATAAAATTCATCGAACTAATTAAAATGTCTAGCAACCTTTTGACTTTCAAATGTAATAAACAGCATGCGGTATTTGTAGACCTAAAACATTAAATAACAGTCTTTATTATAAGAACCACAAGCAAAGGTGAGAGTTGCTACCTTTTTGAATTCTAAAAGTCAACAGACAGGTCAATATCAAATTATAAACTAAAAAAAAGTCACCCTGAGGTTTATACGTACAGAAAATACGCAAAACGTATTTTTTGAGCAAAATATTTCTTTAATTTTGTTTATTTCGTAAATATTTGATGTTACGTCATTTGGTCCCTTCAAATAATCAAACATGGAAAAAACCGCAAGCAAGAAAGCAGTTTTTTTAATTAAATCCTGGTTATAATCACATCTTATAAATTAACACAAACATAAGCTCCGTTTTAAGAATTGCCCAATTAATCAGATAAAATAAAAATTAATCTTTTTCGTGCTTTGTCCTGAATATCTAATTTAAATCAGCAACGAATTATTGCCCGCATTAATTAAAGGGTGGCACGAAATTAATTTTCCCGTGCCTTCCCTCACCCAATCAATATTAAAATCCCACTTCTGAAAGTGTAAGAAAAATTTCAATACTTTGCCTTACACAACCCCACTTCTGAAACTATAAAAAGTTCCGATAAAAAATAAAAAACTTCAACAGCTTGTCAAACAAACAAAATTGTTGACACAACAACCAAATTCATTAGACCTAATGACACATGGGTCTTCATGAAATCATTCAAATTTATTAACCCATAGGTCGGAGGTCACGTATTTCCTTGTCATTTCCCATTCCAAATACGTACTAATAGTAAATAAAGCTCCAGATTTTTATTACAGTAAAGGTAATACAATTAACAATGAGATTAATAGTGTCGCAATAAAATTCAGCCCCATATAAGCACAAAATCATGAATAATACTATCGCGTAATGAAAAATAAGTCATAAATGATGTCATTGTGACGTAAAAAATTTGTATTCGTGTCTTGAGCTTGCAACAATAATATAATAAGGCATTGTTTATCTTCCTGTTTGCATCGGTGCATTTTACTGAAGGAGGAAATTAAAATCACGGCCGATTAAGTACAGAAAAATGCAATGATGTGAAGAAAAACTAAAAAAAAATCAACTTGGGGTGGGGAAAAATCTTAGCACAGTTGTAAGTACATGTGTCATGATTAATAAGTATTGACAGTCCGTTTGGGATTCACTTTTATTGCAGGATTACGTGCGCCAGTCAGTGGTGGAGGGAAAGGGGGGCCAGATTTAGAAAAAAAAAATTATTAATATTATTATCTTTTACGCCTTAGTAAATTTTTACAATTACAAACCCTGAACCACTTTTTATTATAATTTTTTCTCCACTCCCATAACTGCATAATTATCAATAATATGTAACAATAAAACATGGAATGAAGGTCAAAATGTTAACATAAATAACACAGTGAATGTATATTACTTTGTAAGTAGTTATTGTTGTTGCTGCATTAATCTAATTGAAATATTTAATTGCTTCATTGGTTTGATAATGCAACAAAGTCATAAATTGTTTTTATTGCCCCCTTTAACATAAATATCAAGTTTCCGGATACTTGAACTACTGAAACATCATTTTTAATAACCTCCAGAGCGACATTGTTGTTCATTTAAAATGCTAATAATAAAAATGATGCCAAAAAATAGCCTTGCTTTCTTCTTCCTTCTATTTGGCTGCCTTGTGGCCGAGCTATATTTGCGTGTACGATTAAACAGATGTATACACAAGGGGCGAAAAAATTCGGTCAGTTATTTTCAGAGGAATAACAACACACGGGCGTACACAACACAAACGCTTTATGTTAGCTAAGAGAAGACTAACACAGCTGTTTTCACTTATAAATTTTCCAATCGGAAAGATTATTTTCGAAATTCGAACTTCTATGTTTTCATGTTAAGCTTTTAGGCCTTTTCTTCACCTTTCGTTTTTTAGGAATTTTCGGATTTTCTGGAATTTTCACGTTGAGATCGTGGACATTTAGCAATTTCCGTAGTATATCAAAGAGAAACTATTATATTCAGTTCATAAATCCATGTCGTAACCCAAAATTTTGACGGATAAGCACGGTTTAAGGCCTGAGGACACCGTAGATTTTTTTCGAAAATTTTCCGGTAATTTGCATGGATAATGTTCCTATGGCATTGCAACACTTTGTTGCCTACACAATCACGGTAGTCCCGTACCCTCAGATAAAGGCATTTTATAAGCCGGAAATATTCCGTAAAACCCCCGAAAACTTCCCAATTCAGACCTTTTTTCCGATAAAATTTTTCACCCCACATCAACACGTTTTGTGTTTTTCCTCAGCAACTTGTTTGCTGAAAATTGAGTTTTTTCACATAAAGCAAAAAATTCTGGGAAATGCAGTCAGGTTTAGGAGGTTTCCTCAGAAATTTTACAATAAATCTGCTGAGAAAAGAAAATGGTTTACTTAAACGAATAAACTCTGGAAAATTTAGTCGTTTTTGGGGTTTCCTAAGAAATTCTACAAGAAATCTTCTGAGAAAAGGAAATGTTTTACTTAAGCAAATAAACTTTGAAAAATTTAGACAGATTTAGAGGATTTGCTCGGAAAATCTATTAGAAATGTTCCGATAATAGGAAATGTTTTAAATAAAACGAATCAACCCTGAAAAATTTAGAAAGTGTTAGGAGGTTTCCTCGGAAATTCTACAAGAAATCTTCTGAGAGAGAAAATGTTTAACCTAAACGAATAAACCCTAGAAAATTAAAGCAGTTTTAGATCGATTTCCTCAGAAATTGTACAAGAAAGGTTCCGAGAAAAGAAAATGTTTTACATAAACGAATAAACCCTGAGAAATTTAAGCAGTTTTTGGGTCTTACCTTAGAAAATTTATGATAGCTTGCTAGAAAAACGCGGTGTATTTGTCACGAGAAAAACGTGCAGAATTTAAACAGTTTTAGGGGATTTCCACAGAAATTCTATAAGAAATCTGCGGAGAAAATAAAATGTTTTCCTCAAACGAAAAAACTCTGGAAAATTTAGACAATTTTTGGGTCTTTCCTCGCAAAGTTTATAAGATTGGTAGAAAATGCGATATCACGAGAAAAAACTGCAAAATTTAGACATTTATGAGGGTTTCTTTAATTAATGAAAAAAATCATAAAAATTAATACAGTTTTTGGATTTTTCCTTCCCAAATTCATGTAAAAGCTGCTGAAAAACACACCTTTTGCGCTTCTCCTTGCCTGCTGAGAAATGGGGAATTTTTACTTAAAAAAAATTGGGAAATATGCAATACTTTTGAAAATATGATGAAAATCGGATAGTTTATTTTTGCGTTAAATTTGCAAAAATTCGGACAAACTTCTGCAATCTGCAAAAATTGAAACAGCTTTTGGACGTTTCCCCGCAAAACAACATATAAATCCGCACAGGAATAGGAATTCTTACTTAACAAGAAAAATGTTGATAAGAATACGGCTTTTGGGGGTTCTCCTTGCATTATGGAAATTTTTTAATTAATGAGATAAATCTGGATATTCAGATAAATATTGGACATTTTTTCTCGCAAAATCTGCTTAAACCGAAGTATATTTCCACGAGAAAAATCAGCAAAATTCAGAAAGCTTTTGGGTTTTTGTACGCAAAATTGTATAAGAAACCTGCTGGGAAATGGAAATTCTTACTTAATGAGAAAAATCTGGATAGGAATTTTTCTTGCTAAATTTTAGAAAAATCCGATGAAAAATTCGTTTTTTTATTAACGAGATAAATTTCTTCTCTGAAAAATTCAGAATGCTTTGTGTATTTTCCCAGAAATTATGTGTGAAATCTGTTGAGGAAAAGCATTTTTCTAACAGAATAAATCTGGAAAATTCAGATAGGTTTTGGAATTTTCTTCGAAAAATTAGGAGAAATCTGCGAAAAACAGCAAAATGTAGAAAGCTTTTAGAGTTTTTCCACGCAAAATGTATGAAAACCTGCCGATTCGGGTATTGTTTTATTAATGAGATAAATCTGGAAAATTGAGACAAATTTTAGATTACCCTCTAAATATTTAAGAAAAATCGGCGGAAAAAATCGCATAACGAGAAAAATATGCAAAATGCTAAAATAAATCTGCGGAAAAAAGTAATTTTTTATTTAGTGAAAAAATCTGTTACATTCAAGACAGCTTTTGGGCTTTTCCCAAAAACTATAAATAGGAAATCTGACAGCTTTTCTCGCAAATTTACTTAGCAAGCTGGAAAATTAGGATACATTTACGTAAGGAGATAAAGTCAGACAGCATTTGGATGTTTCTTCCCATAATATATGAAAAACGTACGGAGAACTGAAAATTCTTTACTCGACGGAAGAAATTTTGAAACTTAATATAGCTTTGAGGTTTTCCTTTCAAAACGCGTTGCGAATGAAAAAAAATCTAAAAAATTCAGAAAATTTTGAATTCTCCTCAGAAAATGTATGATAAATCTGCTGAAAAATAACAAAATGCAAATTCTTTACTTAACGATAATAAACTTTTTTGAAGCTATTTTCTTGAAGATCAAGTAACATTTTTTTGAATAAATTTTCTCTGATAAAAGAGGTCTTCTGATTCTGCCATAATTATTTTGTATTTCAAAGAATCATTTCTGTACACACAGCACTGAAAAACAACAAGGAACTATTATTACCTAAGTACCCAGAATATTGCGGCTGAAAGAAATTGTCAATAGCCTACCAGGAGTTAACTCAAAAATAATCGGGTTATTAAATTACAAAAACCTGTTGCACAACGCACATCAACAAATGTTTTTTGACAATCAATTTTATTCAAATAAATTTTCTGAAAAGCAACATATTTCCGAAAAATAGACAAACTTTATACCAAATTTACAAGACCTTTTCAGTATGTTTCCGGAATTTTTAAATATAAATTTCTGGCATATCATTTTCCCAACTTCAGTAATTTTTGGAGCTTCAAGAATGTTTTTTTTTCACTTTCTTGTTCCCGAGGGATTTTTATGTAAATAACCCAAACTCTTTTTTTGATTTGCAAGAATAACTTCTAATTTAAAAATGTAATTTATGGACTTTGAAAACTATCGATTTTTCTTTACCAACAGAATATTTTCGAGCTTACGAAAAATTTTTGACATACAAGAAATCTCGAAAACCAATCTATTCGCATTGCAGTTCTTCACGTATTTTTTATGGGTAAAACATTGTTTACGCCTTGAATCGTTTAATCGACAAAAATTAAAAGTTTTTTGCCATTCAAGTACAAATTGTCGAGATAACAATTTTTAGCAACAAAAATCATCAAACTTTCTTTGGCAATTTCTTTTGGAAAATTTCCTACACAGTTTTCCAATATTTCCTTTGGTACAAACGCAGTTTTTCATCAACTTTAGCAGCTAACTTGTAATTTGCTCTTTCAACCACCAAAACGTGACGCACGACACAATGTTGACTCATCGATTACTCGACTCCGTGTTGTTATGCACTTCGTATTTTTTCCTGATTTAAATTTAAATTCTGCACATATTTTGTAGCCGGCTGTGTGAATCATTTGCAAGGCTATTCAATCCTGTGGCTTAGTTTTCCAATTCCCAAAGCGGATAAACAAAACGAGTGGGAAGAAAAGATTCAAAGAATGTCGAAGGTGGAGGCTGAAGTTTCGTAACGATCTGCAGGTGTTTTGAATGTCTTCTGCTGCCACTTTCGCAGCAGACAGTTTGACGCTTTTCCACTTGCAGTAACTAACAGTGTGGCCCACACTTTTTTCGGGCATCGATAAATGAGCACACTTCATCGCTCATCGGACGTTCAACTTAGAATGTTTGGATTCACTCTTGTTTGTGTTCCCTACGCGTGTTCGTAAACAATTACGTAATTGAAGTTGCGTGTACGTTAATTTACTTAGCTTTTTAGATTCCATTTTCAGATGATAAAACCGCGCAACGTGCAGTCATTTAGATGGGGATGCATTTTATGGTGCACTCAATCCTGCAAGCACTTGGATGATCATGAAATAACAAACACTCCCTCTTCAGGCTCTACATTTTTGCACAATAGCGCTGTTTCGGCGGTTATGGTTAATAATTTAGCGATTTTATGAGGTGGAGCGTAAAAATTAGATATCGCACTCCTGAATTTTTTACGAACGGAATCAGCTCGTTTTAGAATATTTAATGAAAATCATAAAAATTGCAGCGTTTTGGGTTCTTCAATTTTTTTGGCGAATGGTTTATACAAAACAATTTAGACATTTTATAGGCTCTTATCAAGACAATCACTACATAAAGGAAAATTTATCCCACTCCTGATTTATTGCTTGCGACTTAAAAACCATTTGTTTGAGATTTGTAGAAATTTATTTCAGCAACCTATAAAACTGAAAAAATTTGGACGTAAAAAAAATAGAACAGACAGTTACTAATCCCACTCCTGAAACAACATTTTCTAGACCACGAAGTTATATTTATATAAATAATTGCCGGGAGGAAACATGAATCTGGTGCCAACATTTTCACCAATCTATCAATACTCAAAATTTAACATTCAAACAATTCCAAGTTCGTAAAAAACATATTTTCGTGTAAAATTAAACAGTCCTAAAGAAAAACAAGCTTATTTTAATCCTCCAACAATGTTACGGATTGAGACGCAAAAAATAATCCTATTAACCCACACACAACAAAATACGTGCTTCTATGGCGCATTGTGGACTTCGTGGCCTTGTTGAGACACAATTTGATAAAATTTATTATACGGTTCTGTAGCAATTACGTGCTATATAGTTTCTGGGTAAATAGTATTAGCAACCTGAGGCCTGCGGCTGCTATCAGTAACGTTTCCTCCTCATAAGTTTGTCCCCTTGGTATTTTTCGAAACTTTACTAGTATAACACGCGTCCGATTTCTTTTTTTTTAAGAATCATCAGGCCGTGCGTAAGCACGACTCCATGATTCCCATCCCACCCCCTTACCCGGGCTCAGCACACTAAGTGCTATACACCGGTCTAACATGCCTTACCCCTGAAAGACATGCAACCCAACATACCACCACACACAACATCCATGGACACGCCGGATTTAACTTATTCAGAAAAATTTCCGGCGCGCAGAGGACTCGAACCTTCTGCCGTTGAGAGTCTAGTTTCAAAGCCTGGGACTTAAACCACTAGACCACCCGCTGGCCCCTGATTTCTCTTAAACATTGAATAACATTTGACATCAAAAACCATTCTGACGTCAGAAAATAAATGTTTACGTCATAAAACGATTTTATAAAGTCATAAAAACATCTATTGAAATACAAAAATATTGCATGAAGTCAATAATTTATTTTCTGACGTCGAAAAAATATTTTTGAAGTCAATAATTATTTTTTTCACGTAAAAAATATTATTACACATCTAAAATTCATAAGTTGATTCCAAAAATTGATTCTGTGACGACAAAAATTGATTTTGTTAAGTAAACAAGGAATTTTGTGAATTTGAAACTTTCTTTATGTAGGAGTTAAAACCTATTTAAACGTTAATTAATAGAACGAATTCTTTTGACAGCAATAAATAATTTTGTAACGACAAAAATTGTTTTTTTGTCGTCAAACAAATCATTTGAAGAAGTATGAAAATTGCTTACATAATTTAAAATTAATTTAACAATTAATTAATTATTTTCAGACGTCAATAATTTAGCGCCAATCATGTTTTGTCAACACAAAATTATTTACCGACATCAAACAGTTTTTTGACGTCAGAACATAATGGTTTGCGTTATATAATGATTTTTTGATGTCAGACAAATGTGTTTAGAAGTCAAAGAATATTTCTTGAAGTCAATTTGTTTCTACGTCAAACAAATAGATTTGTACGTCAATAATTCGTTTTTGACGTCAAAATTATTGATAAACAATTAATATTTATTTTTTGACACTAAAAGTTGACTTTGTGACATTTGAAATATTACTTTATGTAAGAAATAAACAATATGTAAAGTTAATCAATACATAAAACGAATTATTTTGACGTCAATCAACAAATTTTTAACGTCAATACACTAATAATAGATTTGATGTAAATAAATAATTTTTGTAGACAATAATTGCTTGTTGACGGTGACTGTGTCAAAAATGGTCTATTAACATCTAAAAATCGCTTATACCGTCTAGAAATAAATCAAACAATAAACCGAAAATAAATGTTACGCCATAAAATCATTTTTTGACACCAGAAAAACATTTCTTAACGTCATAAAATATTCCTTGCTACAAATGTCACAAAAAGATTACCTTTAGACGTCTAAAACTTATATTTTGACGACAAAAATTTACTTTGCGACGTAAAAAATTTATTTTGTGACATCTAAAAATTACTTTTTCATTTAAAAAATAAAAAATCTGTCGAGTTATTAAAACGATCTTTTTGACGTCAATACATAATATTTTGACGTCAAAAAACTAATGATTCTCGTCATTCATTTTCTGACGTCAAAAAATATTTTTTGATATAAATAAATAATTATTTTTGACAAAAATTGACTGTTTAACGGTGACGGTGTCAAAAATTATCCATTGACAAAAATTACCTTTATATGTAAGAAATAAAAAAAAAGTCTAGTTATTAATTAATACATAGAACGAATTTGTTGACGTCAATAAATAATTTTCTGACGTCAAAAATTAAAATTTGATGTAAATAAATAATTTTTTGTTATTATTTTGAAGTCAAAAAGTCAATTTTTGACGTCTGAAAATCAATACGTGACGTTAAAAATTTAATTTTTGACGTCAGAAATTATTTCGTGACTTGAGGATAGGAACTTTATTTTCCATATACCATAGTTCAGGACAACCAGTAGAACGGCGTTCCATATGTTAGCAACCTGAGGCCTGTGGCTGCTACCAATAACATTTCCCATCCAGCTCTGTCGTCTGCTCAGCTTGGTATTTTTTTTAATTCCCTGCTTTTGTAGTTTTAAGGTAAAGATATAAGTATTAGCAACCTGAGGCTTGCGGCCGCTATCTACAACATCGAATTTCCGCCAATTTTCACCAACAGCAGTTGATATTATCTTCGCTAATTTGCATTATTGATATTTTAGTCAGAATACGGTGCTTTAAAAAAGAGTAGATCCGTCTTGAGCAAAGAAAAAACTTGTCGACTGGCATTAAAGCTATAAGAAACACGACTTCAAAAGAAACTTCCTTCTTTTTCCTATCGAACTTATTGATCGTAGTCTGCGAGGCCTCTCGGCTCTCTCCGATAATGTTATTGTTTATTAGTCACGTTTCTGCAATGATTTATGCCAAGCATTAACTAAAAACAAGTTTTATGAAATTACGATAACTGCTCGCCACAGTGACTAATAAGGTAATGGAATACAGTAGCTAGTCTGCAAAAATTGACTCGTTAGCCAAGTAATTGCTCCACTTCTATACTGTAATGAACTTGAATGTCGGAAAAGCACAACAAAGAGCAAAGAGGTGTTGCCAACGTGGAGGAAGCTATAAAAGTAAAATTTTTCCCCTGAGCACGTGAAGTGATTAACAATTGGAAGTCGCAGAGCACAGCACGTGACGAAACTTAAACTTGGAGTTCTATAATGCAATTTTACTTTACGTAAACAAAAATTTTATCTTTTTTCCACGTGCAGGATGAATTTCAAAAAGAGCAAGACAAACTTGATATCATTCCGATTAATCGTAATATTAACGGAATTTAACGGTCAGCATTTTCTTTTTAGTGCCACCTGCATCTGAACACCAAGACTTGTTTTGTAAGCAACTTATAAAACGCATGCGTTTGTAATAAGCTTAGCGTTAAGTACTTGAAAGGACATCCTTGAAATATCATAAAAGGGTTTTAGGAAGATTTTTTAAATTAACCTCCCACTTTAAGCGGCTTTTTAAAAAGCTTTTAAGCGTTTGATGTTTTTTTAAATATTTTATTGTAATCTCCAGTGACGAATCATAATATACAGGATGTTGCACGACTTTCTGGACAAATATAAGACACACATTCCTGAGGCCATTTTAAGGAGGAAATGTTGAATATACATCAGCCCGGAAACGCTTCCATACGGAGTTACAGCCGTCCGAACATAGTATAGTTCAATCACGCTTTATTTAATAACTTGCCCATTAAATAACATATTTTATTCAAATTTTGTATGTACATTTGCTTCATAATGACTGAAATGTTCCGTTGTTTTAGCTCAAATCCATTTACCAGGAGCGTAGATCTGGGGAGGAGCACGCGACGTACCACTTAACGTATTTTGAGCAACCCCAACATCTACGCTCCTGGTTATAGGATTTGAACGGAAACAGGCGGAATGGCAAATTACTATTAGTACAATATCTGTACAAAATTTGAATTAAATATCTCAATGTATGACAAAGATATTAATTAAAGCGCGATAAGATCGTTCTATTTTAGGGCGGCTGTAACTCCGTAGGAAAACGTTTCCAGGCCCACGTTTTTTGAACATTTTCTACTGAAAATGATCTTAGGAATGTGTCCACAAAATCATGCAACCCACACCCTGCAAAAGAGGAGTCCACATTTATTTAAAAATGCGAGGTTTAATCTGCCCTCTCTACTTTAAGCTACGCCACTGCTCACTGCACCAATTTGGCTTATTCAAATCGAATTCGGGAGATTCTTTTTGGGTAATTAATGTCTTTAGTTTGCTTCTTGAATTTCAATACAATCCTCTGTCACTTTTCCCAAGAAATTTTAATAATAAGGCCACTTTATACGCCAAACACGGCACTTGCTCTTTATTGCCGCTATAAAAAATGTTAAATTCCACATTTTCGACTACACTGTAATTTAGACAACTCACATCTGTTACCGGAGTTGGTTTAGTGTGCCAGAGGTATAAATTACATTTTAATTGCGCCTCTTACGCACCTGTAATTTGGTTAAAAATTAGAGGGTACTGCCGTATGAAAACGTTTTAGGTGGTTATTAGAATCGCATGGATGCCGTTTTTTTCGCAAAATTGGGATAAAATAACACCCTGTTTTTATGTGCATCAAGAAACTTCACTTTTTACAGCAGTGGTGAACAAATAAAGTATTTTGAGGGATATTCATACACAAAAAACTAAATGTAACAACAGGCGGGTATACAATTTTATAATTTTCTACGTATGTATATATTTGTCATATCATTTTGTGACTAGTAGATATAAAGCACGTTCTCAACTAAATTCACAGTGATGGGTGTTACTAAAAACGAGCGGAAAATTATATAAAAAGAGAGGTTACTTAATTACTTTATTACATTGTATGTAATCTGTAAAAGTCTCGGAAAAAAGTAACGAAAAAATCCCCCGGAAAAAAAGGCGGCAGAAAAAAGTCGCCCGGAAATACGTCACCCGGAAAAACGCCACCGGAAAAATGTCACCAGGAGAAAAACGTCACCGGAAAAAAGTCATCCGGAAAGTCACCCGAAAAAAGTTTCCCAGAAAAAAATTCCCTATCCCCTACTAAGTTTTGCAATCCTACATAAATGTTGTATTTGACTAAGAATGTCTCTCATGCTTAAATTGTCCATTACAAAACGGTAACGGTTTATTGACGAGGGTGTTAAGAATAAACTGCAGTACAACACGAACCCGGGTATTGCAGTGAGGTTGAGCGCGGATGCAGAATCGTAGACATCCGTTGAATGTTTTGAATTGTGATATGGTGCCAGGCTATGAAACATAACAATATTGTATTGGTTAAATTTGTTAAATGATAAACTGTTGATACCGGTGTAAATGTAGCAACGCCGTAACGACCACTGATGATTTATTAATTGTACAATTGTTAAAACAGATGGTTGTGTGTTCTTGTATTCTAGTAACTAGGCGTAGTTATTGAGATTTATCGACCTGGCCAATTGAAAGATTATTTACTAACCACTGGTCTTAAAAACAAACATCTCGGAGTGGCACGGAAGGCCCCGCGTTTTCGTCAGATTCCTTGTGATTTACCCAGTGTTTCTGATACTGGGACACGCGTATCCTGGGAAGTACGCGAAAACGTTTAAGGGTACATCGAAATATAAGTGGTACAATGTAAATTTTTTTGTCATTCTTTTTACGGCGCGCCGCGGCTGTGTAATCAAAATACGATAAACCACTTTACATTTACTCGATGAAAATTGAAAAAATAAAGTAATTAAGAATTTTCTGCAACACCATCCGTAATTTGCACAGATACAGATATAAAGCTTTCTTACGGAGTTAAAGCCTCCCGAAAATAAAACAGTCTAATAGCGTTTTAATTAATAAGTCTGCTATCAACTAAGATTTTTGATTCAAATTTTGTCTGAGTATTTTACTGTTGATTATTTCCATTTTCATTTGTTTTCGTTTAAATCTATTTACCAGGGATGTAGATACGGGGGGGGATCAATGTAGCTCGTGTGACGTACTTACAATACAGACAGATTTTCTACATTTTTATCGTCTTCGTAATAAACGCATAATCATAGTTGCTAACGTCGATACAAAAATTCGCATGCAAAATATGACGTGACAGTTTTTGTAGTTTGTTTTGGACAAAATTGATAACAAAATTAGTTTTTGTTAACGCTATATAATAATTGAAAACGTCATTGATTTTTTTTACTTACTGCCGCGTTATAAGATATTTTATTCCGAAACAATAAAAATGGAAAAATTGTTTCACATCGGCAAAGTCGGTGATGAATTTGACGCGGCACACAAAAACCGCCGAATAACCATTGAAAAATATTATATTGCGGATAAATTCGCACGAATGTAAATTACTTCATTATCTTTTGCACATTTTAAGGCAAAGCAGGCCCAACTACTTATTCTTTGGCCCAGCAGTGGGCCACCCTACAAAAATTCTAGTTACGTGCCTGTTTCGGTAGGAGCGGGCCCCAGACTGGTGAGTACATTGAGATGAATTGACCTTCATTGTTGCGATTAACAAGCGGTTAACCAGGGTTATAATACCCGTGTTATAAGTCCCTATTCTACTCTTACAGGTTTTTAGGTACATCGACTTAGTGCACTGAAGATAATGTTATAACACGCCCAAAGGATTAACTAGTAGAGGCTACAAGAAACTTCCACAAGGCAAAATTTCTCATGTTTCGCTAGCGTAGTGATGATGTATATCTGCTTGTTCCTCGGGTCAAACCTGCACGAAGTTTTTCGAAAATGCAACCTGGCTGCATCGGCCGAATTGTTAGACCTTTGGAGACTGAATATTAATTCGAATGTTTACATTATGCGCCTGTTACTCAAGTAGTAAATCGGCTTTTAAGATTCTACGAGCCTCACAACAACGTTGTTTCGTCAAATAGAACCATCTTTAAAAAAAAGAACATTTAGGGACCAATGTTTTAACTTCCTCGCTTCGCGAAACCATAGCTACAGACAGGTATTGCATTCGTCCTCAAAGTCATCGTAAATATTGAAATTTCGATCGAAAATTAGAATTTAGGCCCAGTAATTCTCATGTGCATCGTTCTGTTGTTATACAACATCTCCGATGTAAATGTTAACTGTTCCGTAAAAAACCGTATTATAATTCAAATCCTCGCTAATAAAGGCGTCAAACGAGCTAAACATTCACGCTGACTTAGCTCACCGTTTCAAGACAGCCCAAGAAAACGCAAGTATTTGAATGGGCGTGAGACTGTTCGTGAAAATCCAGTAAGAGGAGGTTTACCTGAAACAAGTGTTCTTGTGACTGTGATAACTGTCCTGGAAAACGTAGAGAAAGCCAACAATATACTTAATAACAACAGGAATGACGCTTGTTGCAGTGGAACCTCCTCTTCGTGGATTGTCACAAACAGTCTCACGACCATTTATAAAACGGTTACACTGCAATTTATTGAGTGTACTTTTTTGAAATTATGAGCTAATTTTGAGCGTAAATTTTCAGCCGGTTTGAAGCCTTCTATTAATGAGAAATTTGCGAAATTAAATTATAATACGCTGTTTCACGGTACCGTTGACATTTACACGGACTATGTGTTAAATAACAAGCAATTGGTTTTTATGACAACGCGTGTGCCTAGTTTCCTCTTTAGAAGTAAAGTACGTTGCATAACAAATAATTAAGGCGTAAATAAAAAATAAAAACTGGGGACGCGTACAGATATAAAATAATGAACTAACCGTATTTCTGTATCTTTTTATATTTTTTCCTCTAATCACAAGCTCAGCCTAGCAACCTAACTTGTGCTTTTTTTAAGCTGATTGGGCAGGGGCACACTACTGAATTAGTTTTATGAACTTCATTAACTACGAGGATTTTATTACAAAATTAAAATTAAACAGTTGGTCCGAAAAATTAAAAAAAAAACAGTCTCCGTAGTCAAAACACAGCGATAAAGCCTTGATTATTATGTCTAGGGTTGTCCGAGCCCACGAACTTCCTACATAACTAAAACAAGGTTTCTTTTCACCTCTTTCAGTCTGAACAATAAACCATTCAAGGTCACTTAAATATTTAAACTTCAGCTGATGGAAGTTTAATGAATAAAAATACCGCTGGGTTCTTTCTTCGACCATCACTCTTAATTTAATAAAGCCATCATAATTAAATTGAAAGAAACAAAAAGGCCTTTAAAACTAAAAGGTACCGTCAACAATAAAGCACATTCATCAAATATAAAACGCCATAAAAAAATCTTCAAGCCGACTAGCTTCAAGACTAGTCTGACTAACCCACTGTCTGCGGTCATAGCAGCATTATACAGAGGAATTCTCGGCCCCAAAGAGATGATTATTGTGGTTGGAGGTCAGTCGGAATTTTATTCTGCATATACTGCGCGTCAACGCATACATTCCACTAGCCTTCGCGAAACGTCCTATTTACATAATTGTGCTGAAACGAGGATGTTTTAATAAGCATTCCGGGCTTTAGTCGGGCTCGGGCAGGGAATGTTCAGGAACGCCGAAGGGATTTATGTGGGTTTATAGGTTGGCGGGAGGTATAAGGGGTCGACCCGGAGGAATGTGGTGCAGGCATATTCGCGTTATTACCACGTCCGCTCTGGAGGATTCGCCTTGCTGCATTGCAGTTGTTTTCTGCAGAAGCAGCCTATTAATGCTCCAGTGTTTATGCAACGTCACATTTTATTCGATTGGTCAAAGTTCCTGTTGTTTAGAACTCGGACTAAACATAAAATTGCGTAGCTGAAGATTTGAATTTCAAAGTTAAAACCGTGAAATACGTAAATGCTTCTCATGGGCGTACCTAGCACTTTAAAATGGGGCGCCTTTAGCACTAAATTTTTGATTACTATAAAACTCCAGTTTTTTAAGCATTGAACGCCCCCCCCCCCTTGCGTTCTAGAGATTTTTTAGGCAGCAGTAACATACGAAAAACTTTGATATTGGAAGTTCTTAGAGATTATTAAGACACACAGCATGACTCAAACATTATACATTCAAGTCTCGCAAGATGCCCTCTTTACTCCCCCCCCCTCCAACACCAACGATTTTTTATAGCGAGAACACGTTGAAGACCAAAGTATATTTAAATTGTTTCCAAGGTTTCATATTTTAAAATTTTCTACATTAAAAATCCCCCCCCCCTCCCAACAGATTGTATTAGAGGGGGGGGGGCACAGTCAAACATTAAGATGCAGAAGTATTTTTTTTGGTGTTTGGGGGCACATATCATGACTCAAATTTTAGTTTTCTTGCACCAATTTATACGGGGTGGTTCAGCCTATAAGTTCCAAGTTAATATGTTAACGATTTTTCGCTTTTGCAACATAGAAATCTTTAAATTCGCGTTATAAACGTCACTACTTCCAGTTACACCGGAAGTAAGTGAGGCTAACTTCTTTGTCTTAAATAGCACCTTATATTTTTATCTGACAAGACTCTGAGAGACCACTAAACTCTCTACTCAGTCATGTTTAATAGTTACACAAAAAGTTAGGCGGTTGGCCGCTAGAGGGCGTTAAAATGAAATTCAAGTTGGCTATGAATTTTATATGTATATCTGCTAAAAAAAATTCAAAGCGGCCAGTGTCATTACAAAATTGCCTTTAATTAGACTTTTCAGACTGTTTAGTGGCCAACTTTGGCAAAAAAAAAACGTAATTTCGAGCCATTTTAAGCCAAATATGAAATTCGCATAGCCAACTTAAATTCTAGTCCAACTCCCCCTAGCGGCTAATTATTTAAGTTCTCGACTATTATACACGACTACAAGGAGAATTTAAGGCTCTATCAGAACCTATCAGATCTATCTATTTACACCACAAAAAAGTTAATTTCACTTCCGGTGTAACCGGAAGTGGTAACAATTTTGAATTGTCTAACTTCAAATGATCCCTCCTTTTTACCCCCCCTTTGGCCAAGTACACCCAGAGGTATTTTATCGAAAACTAAGATGTTGAAGTTCTTTGAAAGATATTAAGGACACCCAGCATGACTTAAATTTTGATTTTCAAAAAACCATCTTCAATCCTCATATGGATGCAGTGATGGCACGCAATGCTTTAGCTTCCTGTTGTTTTTTCTTTGCTCAATATTAACGATCACGGTTTATCAACCGAACAACTACCGGCATCAACTGGGACATAATTGCCCCAACTGTAACTTCAGCCATCTCGTTCTGGTTTAAGGACTTAACATTTAACATCTAAGAGATGGAAAGTTCTAAGGGGAAGAATGTATCACAAAAACGATCTTGTTAAACAAGGTATCGAGCTAACAAGGCGACATGAAATATTTCCCGTCTCCAAACTTGATGGGCTTAATTATTTTTTTTCTTCTGAAATACTTTATTTTCATGACTCTTTAAATATAGCGACACTCTTGCTTTTGGTACGTTTGTGTAGGAACCAGTTCTTGTAATGGACGGTGATGGGCTTGCGTTCGATGTTTTATTTATATTTATTCCGGCTTGTCTTGGAAATTTATTCATTCATTCAGGTTGTTCATGGCATTGGTTGTACTTTATTTTCTGCTCGTGTACGGGCATTTTGTACAGGTTACGAACAAGTTGAAAATGTACTTGGATTGGATATTATTTGTGATGATTGTCTTTCGGTCTATCTACCAGATGCTGTCGTTGTTAGTTTAATAAGTACCTACAGTTGCTGTTAAAGAAGGAAATTTCGGACAAAAACTGTAATTTATCACTATTACTGTCAGTGATAATAAACCCACATTACAGTCAGCAAAAAGTAGCAGTGTTAAAATGTTAAGAACAATACAGTTAAGGTGAATACCGTCAAGTTCGATAACATGGTAATATATAAAAAATGTTGGTTGGTAATAAAGGTTATGGGTCAAATTCCAAAACTGAACTCTTTCGAAAATATTGAGGGATATCCAGCATTACTCAAGTTTTGATTTTCTTTCTCACCTGTTCAATGTTTTAAGTATCAAAAAGTCCCCCCCCCCCCCCACGAATACTCACACGATAAACGAGCTTCCTTCCAACAATTGAAAATTTTGACAACTGTTCACCCACGTCAATTGTAAATGTCCCGTGACTGCAAATCAAATATCAAGACGTTGAAGTTCTTTCGGGACGTAGATTTTAATTTTTCTGGCAACATCTCAGCGAATGGTATTATCAAGCTCCCCCCCCCCCCCCCATCCAATATCCAACCACACGATATTCAA
Source organism: Ctenicera cuprea (assembly GCA_958336395.1). Classification (NCBI taxonomy): domain Eukaryota; kingdom Metazoa; phylum Arthropoda; class Insecta; order Coleoptera; family Elateridae; genus Ctenicera; species Ctenicera cuprea. The sequence continues at coordinate 10,356,076 of OY284495.1, read as the reverse complement.
GACAACCAGGATCACCCAAATTGTGATTTTTCAATTACATAATACCAACTCCTATATTTAAACTTTAAACAGGCCTCTTTCCCCCTACCTCTTCCACCATGTTTACCTGTTTCACTCCCCCCTACTTCATAAACACTCTCAGGACAAATTTTAGCGAACACGGGCTAGAAACTGAAATAACTTAAATTTTTTTCAAATTTTTCAGCTCGTATTTTCAAGTTTCGCTTCCCCTGCCTTCACCCCCCGCCTCGTAAACCACGTAAACATTCACAAAACTTTTTTAACTGACTATCCAGAATCCGAGCTCACTTTCACTACCTATAAAAGACACCCCCCTCCAATTGACCGGTTCCCGATTAGGCAAGGTTATATTATTAACATTGCACATTTCAGTTATCTAAATTGAGCCAGCGGGTGGTCTAGTGGTTAGAGTACCAACCTCTAAAACTAGACTCCCAACGGCAGTAGGTTCGAATCCTCTGCCCGTCGGAAATTTTTCTGAATAAGTTAAATACGGCGTGTCCATGGACGGTGTGTGTGGTGTGTATGTTGGGTTGCATGTCTTTCAGGGGTGGGGCATCTTAGACCGGTGTATAGCGCAAGTCCGCTGAGCCCGGGTAAGGGGGTGGGATGGAAATCATGCAGTCGTGCTCACGCACGGCATCATGATTTAATAAAAAAGGTTATCTAAATATCTAAAATAAAGTCCTTCTTTTTTATTTTTTGTATTTAATGACCGTTCAACCGAGTCACTGTTCAGTTAGGTCACGCCCAATCAACAGGGTTAAGAAAAAGCCCGTCTTTTTAAAACTCAATCCAACGATTTTTTTGTTTTTCTTTTGTTTTATGGGTTGAAATGTTGCTTTTATCGTAATCCTCATAATGCAGTTTGCTCCACTTGCTCAATCACATAACAGGCAGGTTGAGTTAAAATAATCAACCTTATAACACATTTACATATTCTTAGTTTTCACTGTTTTATTGCGGCATAAAATAAATTAAAAAAATTCGTCGAGCCAGCTAAATACGGTCTTAGTTAACAGTTGCTAAAAATTATGCTTATTTCTTATGCAGCTACAGAATTCTAAAAATAACGTTGCAATTTTCTACATTTTAAAACCTGAAATCAACCCACTGTTTTTAAAATGTACCCATCCAAAAAACCAATAAAACACACCAAAAACACCCAAAAAAACAGACTAAGCTTTTTAAATTGTACTCACCTAAAAAAACAATTGGGCTTTTTAAATTGTCCTATCCAATTGCCAACCCTGCCAACCAAGGACCTTTCGATCAGGCTACCCCTTCAATCGGGCTACCCGCTCAATCGGGCTATCGCTCAATCGAGGTACCGCTCAATCGGGCTACCGCTCAATCGGGCTACCGCTCAATCGGGCCACCGCTCAATCGGGCTAACCCGCTCAATCGGGCTAACCCGCTCAATCGGGCTAACCCGCTCAATCGGGCTAACCCGCTCAATCGGGCTAACCCGCTCAATCGGGCTAACCCGCTCAATCGGGCTAACCCGCTCAATTGGGCTACCGCTCAATCGGACCAGCCGCTCAATCGGGATATCGCTCAATCGGGGCTACCCGCAAAATCGGGCTGCCGCTCAATGGGGATACCGCTCAATCGGGATACTAGCTCAATCGGGCTACCCGCTCAATCGGGCTACGCGGTTAATAGGGCGATCCGCTCAATCCAGCTATTCGCTTAATCAAGTTACTTCACCCTACTCCGTATACAGCTGCACACTCATAGAGTCATAGCGCGCATGAGACGAAAACGGAGAATGTTTAAATTATTTTTAAGGTATTGAGGACACTCCTCAACGTGACTCAAATTCTGATTTTTCTAAGAACCTTTGATCAAATCAAATTTTCAAGCTTTTATAACTTCTTTTTTCTTCGCGTCGCGTCGTCTCCTTACTGAACTTATTGTTAGCGGGCACGAGTCCGAAACCGAGATTTAAAGTATTGAAGACTCGCAACATTACTCATATTTTGAGTTTTATAGGAATAACTCGCTCCGTTTCAAATAGCGTCTAGTCTCTTCGCAAAACAATCTATCGCACCAAGAAGGTCAGACTTTATATTTGTGCATTTCTATTGCGCACGCATTCAATAGGCACTTATTTAGCGATAACCGGCAGGTTCGTAGTGGCACAGATGGATATGCGGGTGTGTTCGGGTGTACTACCGTTTTACTGCATAAGTAGTTGTGGGGTCGAGTCTCGGTTGAAGCCAATGTTTTTTTATTTTATAGTTTTTTTTAAACACTGTTGTTGCGTTTTGCTGTTTACGCGAGGTTATTTGTTAATAGCAGTTATATTTTTAAAGAATAAATACGAAGACAAATTTGCACTCACTCACTGATTGACGGCCTACTAACACGCAAGTCTGACCTTGATGAGGTAGGATCGCTTAGTCCAAGGGGCTAGACGCTAGTTCCGTTTCACCACCCCGCTCAAACATGTATGCACTCAGAACTTTTAGCGACACATGTCCGAAACCGAGATGATAAAATTCCTTCCAAATTTTGTGGATGTAATTCTGTTCTTAACGCCATTTTTTGTCATAATTATTTTTAATCTTTCACAAAGCAAAAAAACTGTATTTATTGTTCTAATTTATTTGGTATTTCCATGTTCCCCTAAGTTTTAAACGGAACTACATCTGAAATAGTGCTCAAAATTGATTTCCATTTTGAAAAATGGTCATTGAAAAGATTCAAGCAATTTTTCAAAAAAAAATACGTTTCTTGAAATCGTTACATACACCCACGGATTTTTTGTAGTAGGACAAGCCAATAACCAAGATTTAATTCTTTCGGAGATATTGAATAGGTGTAAGAAGGTAGATCAAGTATTATGAAATCCTAAAACAATGTTGAGTTATATCGCAAAAAAGATCAAGAATAATTTTGCACAGTAATGCTAATAAAGCAATAACATTCATAAATTAAAATTACTACAGGGGTCCATACTCGCAACTTCCTGCTAATAAGGTTGTACATATAACAATTTACACACAAACCACTGAATCATCTTCATGGGTCAAAATTCCGAAGCCGGAAATAATTCGTGACAAAAATGGAAAAAATAAAAGAACGGTTTGACGTTGTCCAAAGGTCTATGCCTTCACCAAGACTCAGCAGGGCGTTACTAGCCTTCAATTTCAATCAAGATTACACGATACGAACATTTCTATTAATTAACTCAATTTTGTCAGTCATAGCACTTAATTTCTATGGAAATCAGTTACCTATCCCCGTATTAATTACCGATGGATGTTAAAAGCGTTTTCGTAATTCCGCAATTAAACAATTTCGATCAATTGAAAACGATTTAATTTGTATAATACAAGTACGTTGGTCACCCTTGTAAACAAACTAATAAAACCCATCAATAACCAATTTTATGGCCCCTGTCATGTCACCGTGGCGTATTAATGTCAATTAAGCACCCCCATAACCGGATCCAACCCATAAACCCACTTTAGTCTTATCGAGACCATCGTAAGGGCCATTTTGGGTCAACTTTTTGATGAGCCTGGGCGTTGGCGATATATGGGGCTGTTAAAATCGATTCAAGGGTGCTCTACATTAACGTAACAGCTTTCTAGAAAACTCCCTTAGTCTGACATTACCACGATATCGTCTTCAATTATTGATCCCTTTGTTTTCTTTTACCCTTAAAGTTGTTTGCGCGCGTGCACGTGTTGAATTCATAACCCAAACTGGAGCGGAATTCGATATACCAGGAAAAAACCGACTATCCTTGCTTATTGCATTTTTAAATTGGACGGATATTAATTGCCTTGGAATTGAACTCTGTCGTGTCATCGTTTGGTTTATAAATTACCCCTACTATGTTAAATGAAACGCCGAAAAAAGCTAAACGTCACGTTCAGGAAGAAAAATTGTACCCGTCCATCCGGAAAGGGAAAGGGATGATAGAAGTTGATGTCACTTATTTATCTTGTTTTGTTTTCAAAAGTTCTCGTCGTTGTCATGTAGCCTGTCAGTTTCTCAAAATAAATCGAAAAATATTTGTGCTAGGTAAGGCATTCAAATACACAAAGAGGATGAAATATTTAACGAGACACATCGTAAAGAGAATTCCTAAGTTTCGTTCATGCATGAGTACAACAAACCGAGTAACGCGAGAGCGAAACCATGAAAAGTTATTTCAAGTATTTTAATTTGTGGGGAAACTTGTGCAACTCTCGTATATGCCAAACATTCCTTCAACGCCCAAGTTTACCAGTGAATTGCTTTGAGAGTGTTACGATATAAACATAAATTACAGAGATTTCTGGTTTAACAAAGAGCTTTCGGTTTCAAACAATAGTGCTTTCGAATTTGTAATTAACAAAGACAAAATGAGGCACTACAAATTATGAGAAAATTAAGGCAGATGGGAAAATTGCAAAATTTATTCGATTTCGCACAATAAATAAAAACTGGCATCATTTGTGAATTTTTGTACAAGTTACAAAAAAATAATTATAACTTAAACTCCTCTCCGTAACAGAAATTGGAGTTAATAACTATAAATATAGCACCGCCCCCCCCGCCGTAAATGCGCCACTGAAAACCAAAAATTGTTGCTTTGACGCAAAACTGGACTAACTCTCAACTTACATGAAAATCATAGAACCATTCGATTATTGAAATATCTCGAGAGGTTACAAAAAATCATTCGAATGATTTGACAATTTTCTTATACCTTTTTAAAAACTTCATATTCTGGGCATAAATTGCATGTTGCTATGTATCTACTTTCGCGGTTTATAGAAATATTGCTCAGAAACAGACCAAAATTAGCGCTGAAATGTGATAAAATTAAAAATACTGTAAGAAACGAATGAATTCTTTTAAAGAAACACCGAAAATTTAACATGCTTACGTAAATAAACAAAACTAAGTGGTTGAGCTATTAAAACATAAAGTATTAGGACGGTAGCGACTACTACGACTAGCGGTGCCATGCATCCACATTCGGATTTCGAACTATTCGAAGCCGAAGGTTTAGTCCGTTCTTGCCCGATGAAAGACGATGAGGAAGAGACTTTATTCATTCGAGTACCGAAAAGCCAGCGGAAAGTGTTTTTACTACTTTTTACCACATATATATAAATTTTCCGAATGAATCATTCGATTACTAAATTCATTCGAATGGGAATCATTTCATTATGAAAATCATTCGTTATATCAGCGCCCGAATCGATGTCAGCAAGTCATAACGATAACACATAAGCATAATATAACTTGATCCGTGTGCCGGCAACTGACGACAATAGGGAGTAGACGAGTGTTTCGAGCAATGTTGCCTTAGAGAATTTCGCGCGGTAATTTCAAAAAACAAACAAGAACTTTTTTTTAATTCCGGGATGTTTTCAGGAACACTTAAGGATGCGGGACAAAGTCCTAAAACCCGGGACTGTCACGCAAAATCTGGGACAAATGCAAGGTCCCACAGTTTAGCGACGAATGAATGGTCACCCTACCCTAGAATTCAAAACTCGCCGTTTTGCCCTTAAATAATCTATTCCCAATTTCCATTTTATTCCAAAATTTTAATTTTGTACGCACATTTTTTCTAAATTTTTTCTTCAAAATTGACCCTCCTAAATCTACGCCACTGTGAGGTCTTTATGCAGTTGTCCACTATCATAAATCACCCCTTCGTCTCTTCAACTGCATTTTATTTTAAATGTTACAATTTTTCACCTTAGAAAATAAATATATCCGAATCTACTTTATAACTATATCACCTCATCACCCCCCACCCCTGCCCAACCCGATCAATTCCACTTAAGACGTGTCCAAAAATTTAAATCGCAGGGTTTTGTTTTTTAATTTGTTTTCAGATACTATTTCGTAACTCAAGACCATTAACTTTTATTTACAATTTAAATATATACTCTTAAAACTTTTCAGCCGTTCAACTTGTTTTTGCATGTTCCAAAAATACGTTTGATTCCTAACATCACTGACATAAAATCCCAGTCTACAGCGTTCCTGTATAGATCGGCCAATAAATTCACTTCCTGTTGGGCGTCGTCCAAAAAAATAACAAACCCAGCACTCTTAAAATCGAAAACCAAATGGCCAGAGCGCTTTCAAAGACTAACGAATGCATTTCACACTTTTGAAAATACACAATGGTTTTTTGTGGATGGCTAGGGCAAAAATAACATCAATAAATCTTCAAGACACAGTCAAAACATTAGATTTTTCTTTGGTAACAAAAATTGGTCGTTTGGTTTAGTTCGATGTGTTAGATCCGTCAAACAGACTTGTTGAAAAATAAAAAAAAATTAAATTTGGGACATGCAAAGCATTTGGAAGTAACACCAAAATAATGCAGTACTGATACACGCCCTTCCCCCTCTAACCCCACTTAGCCGAATTATAAAACAAAATTTTTAGGTTAATACCAATAATGTTCCCGTTATAAAAAATCACGAGTACGGCTCTACTCGGTTTGTACGAAAAATAAACATTTTTGTTCTAAAATCATAACAAAAACTAAATTTTCATGTTTCCGATCATCCAGGGCCGGGTTAAGAAAGATGTGTGAATTCCTGCATGATACCATGGGCGCCTTTAGGGGGGGGGGGCAAAACAAGGCAGTTACCGCCCTGGAATCAAGATAAATTACTAAAAATATACTAAGAAGGCCCGTATTTTCATCTTATTTTAATATAACTAAAGATTTATTTTTTATATATTATGCCACAATGAAATAAAAAAGTGCGTTGACTGATTTGTTTTGTTTTTTAAACTTATTTTAGTTCTATTAACAAAAACAAGAAATTGTGAAAGATTTCGAATAATGAAATTAAGAACTTTTAAGCTAGTATTTTTTTATTTTTGGCAATAATAGCCAATTCTCAAATTTTCCAAAATTTGTTGCTTAAAACCTCGCCTCTGAAGCAGACAAAAACAAAAATTTAAAACCGCAAAATCATTTGAATGATTTTCCGTCACCTCTCGAGATATTTCAATAATCGAAAGATTATACCATTTTCATTCGAAATATCCTATCAACCAGTGACCCCAGAACTTATTTCTGGGAGTGGTCAGGGGAGAAGGGAAAAGTCCGCATTGAATGTCTTGTCTGTCACGTACTTTCAGTGCGGCGGGACCCCGACTAGTGAGCACAATGGATCAAAACTCATTGATCGGGTTAATAATCGATTAACCGGTATTTGGCGTAATAAGGGTCCAATCATTCTCTTTCTCTTCCAGGTTTTTAGATTAGTCAAGTTAGTGCAGTGAAGATATCGTTGTAATACATTCGAAAGGTTCATTATTAGAGGCTCCGTGGGATTTCCAGGGGAGGAAGTATTCCCCCGCAAGCAACATATTTTGATCATGCTTTGCTATGAATGCTGAATGTTTGATCTGTCTGGGAGCAACTTATTTACTAAAAGCTAGGACTTTTTTAGATTTTAGTATTCGAACATCCATTTAAACTCTTTTTCGAATATTCGCATTAGTCGAATACGTGAATATTCGAATAATTAATTTTAATAATTGATTATATGTAAATTTTTCATTTAAATATTTGATTATTTAAATATTCAAACATTTGAACGTGTTCGATTATTCGATTTTTTGAATACTTGAACGTGTTAGTTTATTCGAATATTAATTATATGAATATTCAAAAATTGTAACAAATACACTATTTGGAAAGAAACAAGCTTAAAGTTCTGATCAACAGGTTAAAAATTTTTCAGTGAATAAACAACTTTCAACACTTTTCAACTCAAAAAGTGTGTAGGTATAAATAATTTTTCAAACATTCCCATAACAATGTAGTAAGTAATAAGTGTATCATATATTTGATACTTATTAATCTTCTTACAAACATAGATCATAGAAAAAACTTCACATTTTTTATAACGGAACAAAAGGAATCACGACGAAGTAATATAGTAAAAATATTATTATTATATTATATTGATATTTAAATATTCCAATTTTTGAATATTCGAATTTTTGAATATTCGAACTTTTGAATATTCAAATATATTTTATATACGAATATTTGAATATTCTAATATTTAAATAATTTTGTTTTAAAAAAATTCGAAATTGAATATTCAAATATTCGAATATGATTCCCAGCCTTAATATTCGCGTGAAGTTGTTCGATAATGCGACATAGGTAACAAATGTAGATCATACAAAAAACTCAACATTTATTATAAAGGAACAAAAGGAATTACGACTATGTAAAACAGTGATATTTGAACTTTTTAATATTTGAAATTTTGAATATTCAACTTTTGAACATTCGAATATATAATGTTCGAATATATGAATATTTCTGTTTTAAAAAATTCGAATATGAATATTTAAATATTCGAATATTCCAAATATTCGAATATTCAAATTATCCGAATACAGCATTAACATTTACGTGAAACTGTTCGAGAATGCGATCTTAATCTTCTTTAACAAGGGAACAAAACGAATCACAACGAAGTAAAATAGTAAAAACATTGTTATTATATATATTGACATTTGAATATTTGAGTATTCGAACTTTTGAACATTCAAATTTTTGAATATTCGCACTTTTGAATATTCGAATATATTTTATGTCAGAATATTTGAATATTCCAATACTTTTGTTTCAAAATATTCGTATTTGAATATTCAAATATTCTAATATTCAAATTGTTTGAACACGCCTTTTAATATTTATGTGAAATTGTTCGATAATGCGATCTGGTCTTTACTTTATTAAGGACTTTTTTAAATTATCACTGCATGATCATCTTTCGAACAGTATTCGTGTAGCTACAGTCCAGGGATGTATTCACTTAATAAATTCTCAATAAGGTTAAATGATCATAAAGTACATGAAACACGACCATGAGCTCCCAGAACTGCTATATCATGCCGAATAATTTTATGGTATTAATAAACCGTACATTAATGTTTATACCATAAACTTTTACGCAATGAAATACGCACATGCCATAAAATTCGTTTATCCAACCTTTGTAACTTTAAACTGTAATTTAGGCCGCGTAGGCTGCTTTAAATAACTGGAAGTCAAACACAAATATGCTTTCAACTATTTTTTTAATTTTAGATTCCGTGGGCACTTAATTAATAGATATTTTTAGAGTAGAACAGCCAATATCGTAAAAAAAGAGATTTTACTTTGCTACTAACCGACAGACGGTATTTTTTTAGATAAGATCTGAAGGGCGTTTAAATTTAATTCGAATTTTTGTTTCACAAATTAATATGTACTACTGATTACAGAAAATTTTATTTAATTCCTACTTCTTAAATGGTTGAATTTTTAAAACTTGAATTTTAACCAATTTATGGTTCATTACCAAGCGATTATTTTCTCAATTTGCTATAAATTATGCGGCGAGTTTCTAATTCCGTTTGCTTGAATATTCTAAAAATATAATTAAATCATACAGAATTTTGCAACTGCAGCCCAGCCCACGAGATGTTTGCTTCACGAACCCAACTTCCTGAAGAAAGGGATCATCGTTATTACTCGCGGTTAAATCAGCCAACATCTTGTTTTGTAATCTCGATTTGAGCTGGAGCCAAACCCAGATGCATCATGCAACCGCAATTTTGTTTTGAAATTCCATAATGTAATAATATTTTGTTGTTTACTCGACTTATTATTATTGTATGTAGTAATTAATCAGATCAAGACAGTCGTTTACGAGAAGCGACATGCACAAGGACGTGACAATGACAGAAAAGTTAAGTTTGCTGATACTTTTTGATTATTTATCTTAGCTCTGAATGTGTTTTCATTATTAATAATTATGACGATAAAGTACTGGATCGTATCCAAGTCGTAGAATAATCTAAAAGTCAAATAAGAATGCGACAGCTTTTGGATGAAACATTTTAGATAATTTCATTCGAAAAAAATTCTCGAAGAAAATCTTTGCCTTATAGAATATACGCTTCTGACATCGCGAAAAATTGTTTTACCTAAAACCATTCCTGCATTTTTATTTCCACGTCCCGATAAAATCTACCATTTTCAAATTTTTTTAATTATCTACTCTTAACCGAATATTTCTGGCCATCCCACAATACCTCAATACATATTTTGGATTTCCAATTCACCATAAAGTTCACTTTATTTCAATTTCTTCAGGTATTAACTCTGTCACCGAGATTTCAATATTTTGATTCCAGCGCACCTCAAACCTCTTCTGAAGTCGGTTCTGAGTAACCCCAGTACGTAATACCCTAATAAGGGTTTACAAATCAAGAAAAAAGTCGACCATACCATTTAATTAGGTATCTATTTTTGACTCTTACTACACGCAATACCTCTATATTTTCGACTCCATCCGCAGTACCTCAATAATTTGTCTTCACAAACCCAGAAAAATTCTACCATACCTCATTTTTCGACTAAGCCATACTCGATTTTTCTTAAAAACCTTCACTTACATCTACTCCAATACTTCAATATTACTGATTCCAGTAGATTCAACATCTTTTTTCAAGTCCATTCTGAATATCCTCAATATCTCGATAATTTGGTTTTACAAATCCAGTAAAAGAGTACCTCAAATCTGTTAGATATCTGCTCTTGACTCGCCACTCAATACCTCAATATTTCTGACTCTATCCTCAATGTCCTTAATACCTCAATATTTTCGAAACCATCCTCAATACCTCAATAATTTACATTTACAAACCCAGAAAAAGTCTACCATACCTCATTTTTCGACTAAGTCATACTCCATTTTTCTTAAAAACCTTCACTTGCATCTACTCCAATACTTCAATATGACTGATTCCAGTATATTCAACCGTACCCCACATCTTTTCTCAAGTCCTTTCTGAATATCCTCAATATCTCGATAATTTGGTTTTACAAATCCAGAAAAAGAGTACCTCAAATCTGTTAGATATCTGCTCTTGACTCGCCACTCAATACCTCAATAATTCTGACTCTATCCTCAATGTCCTTGATACCTCAATATTTTCGACTCCATCCTCAATACCTCAATAATTTGCGTTCACAAACCCAGAAAAAGTCTACCATACCTCATTTTTCGACTAAGCCTTACTTCATTTTTCTTAAAAACCTTCGCTTACATCTACTCCAATACTTCAATATTACTGATTCCAGTAGATTCAACCGTACCTCACATCTTTTCTCAAGTCCATTCTGAATATCCTCAATACCTCAATAGTTTGGTTTTACCAATCCAGAAAAAGAGTACCTCAAATCTGTTAGATATCTGCTTTTGACTCGCCACTCAATACCTCAATATTTCTGACTCTATCCTCAATGTCCTTGATACCTCTATATTTTCGACTCCATCCTCAGTACCTCAATAATTTGCCTTCAAAAACCCAGAAAAATTCTACCATACCTCATTTTTCGACTAAGCCATACTCCATTATTCTTAAAAACCTTCACTTACATCTACTCCAATACTTCAATATTACTGATTCCAGTAGACTCAACCGTACTTTTCTCGAGTCCGTACCTCACATCTTTTCTCAAGTCCATTCTGAATATCAATACCTCAATAGTTTGGTTTTACCAATCCAGAAAAAGAGTACCTCAAATCTGTTAGATATCTGCTTTTGACTCGCCACTCAATACCTCAATAATTCTGACTCTATCCTCAATGTCCTTGATACCTCAATATTTTCGACTCCATCCTCAATACCTCAATAATTTGCGTTCACAAACCCAGAAAAAGTCTACCATACCTCATTTTTCGACTAAGCCTTACTTCATTTTTCTTAAAAACCTTCGCTTACATCTACTCCAATACTTCAATATGACTGATTCCAGTATATTCAACCGTACCCCACATCTTTTCTCAAGTCCTTTCTGAATATCCTCAATATCTCGATAATTTGGTTTTACAAATCCAGAAAAAGAGTACCTCAAATCTGTTAGATATCTGCTTTTGACTCGCCACTCAATACCTCAATAATTCTGACTCTATCCTCAATGTCCTTGATACCTCAATATTTTCGACTCCATCCTCAATACCTCAATAATTTGCGTTCACAAACCCAGAAAAAGTCTACCATACCTCATTTTTCGACTAAGCCATACTCCATTATTCTTAAAAACCTTCACTTACATCTACTCCAATACTTCAATATTACTGATTCCAGTAGATTCAACCGTACTTTTCTCGAGTCCGTACCTCACATCTTTTCTCAAGTCCATTCTGAATATCCTCAATACCTCAATAATTCGTTTTACAAGTCCAGAAAACGAGTACCTCAAATCTTTTAGATATCTGCTCTTGACTCGACACTCAATATTACTGACTTTATCCTCAATATTCTGATATTTTAGTATTCAAAACGCGATCAAGTCTACTGTACCTAATTTATCTTAAAAACCTAGACTTAACACCTAGCTAAATAATTTAATATATCTGATTCTATCCCACCTTAAGTCATCAAACCTTTTTCGAATGATATTCTGAATATCCACAATACCTTACCAATACTATGAATTTGTTTGTCGTAACAGCTTATACTACACATACACACCTCAGTTTTTTATATTACTCATCCCAGTACATTCTATCCCACTTCATACCTCTTCTGAAGTTGAATGGGACCATCCTCAATACCTCACCAATACTTTGAATTTCAAAATTTTGAGAAGTCTGCCATATCTCATTTTTGAGTTGTGTACTCTTGACTTAGCCCATACTCCATACCTCAATATTTTCGATTCAATTCTCAATATCTCGATATTATCGATTTCCAAAACGCGAGAATGTCTTCCATACGCCATTCCTTTAGTTAACTCGTCTATCCCCAATATTTCTGATGCCAGTAATTTCTGTCCACCTCAAACGTCTGCTGAAGTCTATTCCGAGTATCCTCAATACTTTAACACTTTTTGTGTTTACAAATGCCAAAAAAGTCTACTAAACATTTTTTTCTCATATGTTAACTCGTAGCTTAATACCTCAAAATTTTGGATTAATAAATCACCATAAACCTACAGTACCTCAATTTTGTTATGAAATGAACACTTTCACACAATTCTCTATACCTCAATACTTTAACGTTTCTAATCCTATTAAGTTTCTGCCGTATCACTGCAGAAGTCTATTCCGACTATCCTCAATACTGCAACTATCATAAATACCTTTAATATTTCTGACCCCGAAAAGTTTTATCGCACCTCAAACTTCTTACCGACTCTATTCTGACTATTCTCAATATTTCTAATCGCTGAAGACTGTATCGTACCTCAAACTCCTTCTGAAGTCTATTCTGACTATCACCAAACTCAATGTTTTGGATTACCATTTCGCAATAGACCTACCTTACCTCAATTTTTTTTAAATCTACGCTGAATACTAGCATCAATATTTGAAACTTCTAATACCGTAAAATTTTATTATACCTCAAACTTCTTTCGAAGTTTATAAAACTGTATTGTTCTTTCGAAATTTATTCTGACTATCCTCAGTACCTCAATATTTTGAATTTTCAATTTCTGAAAAGCACACCGCACCTATTTCTTTTTCAGATATTTATTATTCTTTACCCTCTGTCCAATGCCTCAATATTTCTGGCTTCAGCCTCAATACCACAATATTTTGGATTTTTAAAGCGATTGATAGCCTACCTTAATTTTGTTTTTGGCCTAACTCTATCCTCAATACTTCAATATGTATTTCTAAACCCGGAAGATTCAATCGTACCTCAAACCTCTACTGATGCCTATTCTGACCATCTCCAATATTTCAATATATCCGATCCCGGACAATTTTATCGTAACACAAACCTCTTCTGAAATTTACTCTAAGTATCCTCAATATTTATAACTGCCGAAGATTCATACCTAATTTTTTCCGATATCTATTTTTGACCTCAATATTTCTGGCTTCATCCTCAATGCCTCAATATTTTAGGTTTACAAATTGCGATCGATATAGTCTACTTTACCTCAATCTGGTTTTTAGCAATCTGCACTGTATCCTCAATTCTTCAATATGTATTTCTATCCCCGTACCTCCAACCTCTTCTAAATTTTGTCCCTCCTCAATACCCCCCCCCCCCCCTCCACCGAGCACCATCCGCAATATTTTAAACTCTACACTTAACTACATTCTATATACTTTAATATTATCGATCCCTTATCCCGAAAAACGCAATTAAACAAAAATAAAAACAACTTTTTCGAATACCGGAAATAAAAAAATGTAGGTGTTTAAATAATTCAATTTCCAGAGTGCCTAAAAAGGCTTCACTCCAAATTTAGAATCGTCCCTGCTAAGAACAAGGTGGTCTCGCAGCACTTCCTATCAGGCAATAGTACAAAATTTAAATATAATGGGCGATGGATCACTCCAAAGTAAAGGCCTGAATAATTATGACCCGTACCAACACCTAGCTATAAATTAAGGGTTCCCCCGTACCTCAAAATTGAAATTTTATTCACGACTTCCAGCATTGTTAAACCTCCGGCGACCGCAGATTAGAAGACATTCCGAGATTACGCTCTTGTTTGCTTAGGCGCCTGGATCTTTTTAATTCTCTGAAATGATAATGCGAGACATGATAAGACCATGGCGAGAAGTGAGCAGACAGTGAGGGTTTTAATATAAACTGGTAGTTCTTGGTAATTTATTTATTTTATTTATAAGCAAATATATACACGTAACTGTTTTCGGCAAAAATGGATTTCAAGGTAAACCGGTAGAGGCTATTTTTAGGATTTATTAATAAAGAACTGTGATTTCTTGGGAATTTCTGTAATAAAAATAAAGCGAAACCTGCACAAGAAAGTAACAACAACAATAAAGGTTTCATATTTTTAGGAATTTTTTTAATTATATTGGGAATGTTTTTTGTTTCTTGCGCCAAATCCAATTTATATCATCCCCAGCTCATTTTTTACTCGGGCTTAACTCATGAATGTTGCCCCTTGTGACTTATTACCAATACGAGGCAACAATGGTGATTAGCCTAATTGATATGATTCAACCTTAATTTATATGTCAATCATAATTAATACGCTATTATTTTCAATTCCTGCAGGTACCTCTCAAGTTAGTCTTCAGTGGAGTGATTTTACATAACAATAACTTGTTTTTCTTACGAGTTGTAATCCACAATTACTAACTTCGCTACTAATAAGGTCTCCTAAAATACGCCAACTTCAGATTAAATATACATGACCTCAACCTCAACTATAATATTCTTATAACTTCAGTTAAAAGTTATATAAAGATATCCTTGAGTTAACCTTAGTTAAAACGATTTATCATTAACACCCCTAATTAAAAAGACCTCACCTCAACCTTACTCGACAATTTATATAACGCTATACACAGTTCATCAACCTCTGAAGTTACTCCAAAGTGTGACATTTTCACACCAACCCAATTTTAATAGTTATATCATAATTGGAAAACCGCATCTGATGAAATTTACGTAACGTCACTTCAATTTATCAAAGTTATGTTTCAGTTCATTTCAAACTTGTAAGTTTATACTAAATTTCCATCTTCCCCTCAATTTACTTGTGCTATCCTTAAATGTGTCGGTTTCAACTTAATTCCGAACCTCTCAAGTCCGTTATTGAGGCATATATACCTTAACTTCAGTTCTTACAAATGTTACCCTAAATACACCTCCATTTGAGTGAAGTATCCTCAAATGTGGTAGTTTCAACCTACTTCGTACCTCTAAGGTATCGTCAATTGAGGTGTACTCGCGTCAACTTAAGTTCTTGGAAATTTTACCCTCAGTTTGCGTGAAGTATCCTCAAATATGACGGTCTCAACTTAACATCGCACCTCCAAAGTATTTCCCACAACTTTAACTTTTGCAAATTTTGCTTCAACGCACCTTAGACGCACCTTAGTTTGCGTGAAGTATCCTAAATTCGAACCTGCCTGCGTATACACTTTAACTTCAATTGGTACAAATGTAACCTTCAATACAGCTCCATTTGCGTGAAGTATCCTCAAATGAAGCAGTTTCAATTAACCTACTTCGTAATACTTAGTTAAGCGTACTTAGGTCAGCTTCAATTCACGTATATTTTACACTCAATTTGCGTGAAGTATCCTCAAATATGGCGGTTCCAACCTAACTCCGTACCTCTAAAGTAATCCTCAAAAGAGGCGTACTAGCGTCCAATCCAATTCTTGCAAATTTTGCCCCCAATGCGTCAAGTATCCTCAAATTTGGCGGTTTTAACCTAACTTCGTATCTCTAAAGTAATCCTTAGTTAAGCGTACTGACTCAACTTCAGTTTAAGCAATTTTACTCTCAATTTGCGTGAAGTATGCTCAAATATGGCGGTTCGAAACTAACTCAGTATCTAAAGTTATTCTCAATTGAGGCGTACTCACGTCAAATGCAATTCTTGCAAATATTGCCCTCAATACGTAAAGTATCGTAAAATTTGGCGAATTTCGTACCTCTAAATTAACCCTAAATTGAGTAGTATTCACCTTAACTGCAATTCTTGCCATGTTTACCTTTAAAACACTCGAATTTATGAAAAATCCTTAAATGTATCTGTTTCAACACAACTTCTTACCTCTAAAGTAACCCTCAAACAGGCGTATTCCCCCGAAATAAAACTATTGTAAATTGTACACTCAATACACCTCAGTTTGTACTTAAAGTAATTCTCAATTGAGGTGTACTCACGTATAATGCAATTCTTGCAAATTTTGCCCTCAATTCGTCAAGTATCCTCAAATTCGGCAATTTCCACCTAATTTCGTACCTCTAAATTAACCCCCAATTGAGAAGTATTCACCATAACTTTAATTCTTGCCTTGTTTACCCTTAATACACTTGAATTTTATGAAAAATCCTCAAATTCGTTGGTTTCAGCCCAACTTCGTACCTCTAAAGTAACCCTCAAATAGGCGTATTCCCCTCAAATTTAATTATTGTAAATTTTACACTCAATACGCCTCAGTTTGTACTTAAAGTAATTCTCAACTGAGGCGTACCCACGTTAAATTCAATGCTTGCAAATTTTGCCCTCAATTCGTCAAGTATCCTCAAATTTGGCAATTTCTGCCTAATTGCGTACCTCTAAATTAACCCTAAATTGAGTATTATTCACCTTAACTTCAATTCTGTCTATGTTTACCCTTAATACACTTGAATTTTATGAAAAATCCTCAAAAGCGTTGGTTTCAGCCCAACTTCGTACCTCTAAAGTAACCCTCAAATAGGCGTATTCCCCTAAAATTTAATTATTGTAAATTTTACACTCAATACACCTCAGTTTGTACTTAAAATAATTCTTAATTGAGGCGTACTCACGCCAAATTCAATTCTTGCAAATTTTGCCCTCAATTCGTCAAGTGTCATAAAATTTGGCGATTTCTGCCTAATTGCGTACCTCTAAATTAACCCTCAATTGAGAAGTATTCACCTTAACTTCAATTCTTGCCATGTTTACCCTTAATACACTTGAATTTTGTGAAAAATCATCAAATGCGTTGGTTTCAGCCCAACTTCGTACCTCTAAAGTAACCCTCAAATAGGCGTATTCCCCTCAAATTAAATTATTGTAAATTTTACACTCAATACGCCTCAGATTGTGTAAAGTATCCTCAAATGTGGCGGTTTCAACCTAATTACATACCTCTAACGCAACCCTCAATTAAAGCGTATTCCCGCAACCTCTAATGTTGCTAATTTTACCCTCATTTACGCGACATTCTAAATTTCCATCAATTTGAGCTTAAATTTATTATGTCAAGCCTCAATTCATCTCAATCCTGTATTCGTGTAATTCAATTCTCCATTTCTGTGACCTAAATTTTCAGTCCGTACTTTTTCATTGACGAACTAAAAATAAATAACGGCCATCGCCACGTCAAAAATTTTTAAACCTCGCAAGGCTATTTCGGTCAACACCGCTCCGAATTTCTTTTAAAAAGTTCACTATTTAGCAGCGGGCATGTTAAAAATATAAAATTAATTCGAAGGTTATTTCATTTGGCATTCAGCCAGTCGTTCTTTAAAACTTTGGGAGAAGTAAACTGGTGAAGCGAATTATGTATCTACCGAACAAAACTAGTAACTACTACAACTCGGTTTAAAAGTTATGCAATAAACAACACTTAAGTAGTAACGATGGCTCTATTTATATTTCAAGGCAAAGTTGTTGTGTTTAGCCAAGTGATAATATTAATGAGGCGGAATTTTTAAGGAAATAACCCTGATATTTTTCAATTTAGTTTTATATTAATAAATGAAAAGTGATGAATGGGCGGCATGGTTGTTTGAAAAGACAGTTATCGGATTGTAAACTAACTTATTTATATTTAATGATCTAACGAAGCTGTCGTTGGTTACTCAACAACAGTACAAGTACAAACGGCGATTCTAGTTCCATGATAAGAGGTGAGAAGTCAGACTTATAAATGATAAGAGAATCAGAAATGCTTTGGAATCGTAACCATATCCTATTTGTGATAACTGTGATAACCGAGTTTACCTTTACTGACAAACAAGTTGGAAGTTCTTTATTAAGAAATTAATTTTGTAGTTCCGTGCTTAAATTTCAGGTTTCGAAAGAATATTAAAAAAGTTTTTCCTTCGCCTAAATTAAATTCTGAAACTGCAAAATTAATATTACGGCCAATAAAATTACATTTAAAAAGCTTTGGAAGCTCAAAATTGAGATGTTCCGTATTAGGTTACTTTTAAAATTTGGGATTAGGAATCAAATTACTTTACCAGAACAACAATAAATAGTTGTTGAATATAAATTTGTCACCCTCATGTTTTATTAAACAAATACAGCAGGATAAAAAAAAACGGATTAAACAAACTAAACAGGAAAATTGTTGAAAATTTGACCATTTCTAAATTATTCGTAAATAAAAATTACTATTATTATTAAAATGCAGATTTTGACATTTTCTTGGAAAATTTTAATAATTAAAGTTAACTTTTTCGTAAAATATGATTCCTACATAAGTAGGTAATTGGGTTCCACCGTAGGTTTCCCTCTGTCGGCAATACTTAATGTAAACAACTAGGCAATATTTGGTATAATACTTGGCCATACTCTGCAGTAATCGTCAATAATCGTCGATATTTGAACAAAATTACTCAGCAATAGATATATCGGCAATGCTCTGCAAAACTATTCAAAATTTAAACAAAATTACTTGGCAATAAATCGACAATGCTCTGAAATACCGAGCAATACTTGGCAATATTAATGCCTATCACTATTTAAACAAAATTTCTCATCAATAAATAAATCGGCAATACTCGGCAAAATTCATCAGGATTTAAACAAAATCACTTAGCAATAAATTGGCAATACTCTGAAATACTGGACAATAGTTGGCACTATTCAATATTTTAACAAAGTTACTCATCAATATTTAAGTAAAATTACTCAGCAATAAATAAATAGACATTACTCGCAGTGTCGCAATATTCTAGATTTAGGCAAAATTCTTAGCAATAAATAAATCGGCAATACTATGCAATATTCACCAAGTTTTAAACAAAACTATTTAACAGTAGATCGAAAATATTCTGAAATATTGGACAATAGTCGTAAATATTCACCATAATGTAAACAAAATTACTAATCAATAAATCGGAAATATTCATCAAAATTTAAACAAAATTACTTAGCAATAATGTGAAATACTCTGAAATACTCAAAGGTAGTTGGAAATATTCACCAATATTTGAACAAAATTACGCATCAATAAATCGGCAAAATTACTCGGCAATAAATAAATCGACAATACTCTGCAAAATTAGTTAACAGTAAATCGGCAATACTCGGAAATACTGAGCAACATTGGCAATATTCACCATAATTTAAACAGAATTACTCATCAGTATTTACATACAATTACTCAGCAATAAATAGATCGGCAAAACTTGCAATATTTATCAAGATTTAAACAAAATTACTTAGCAATAAATTTGAAATACTCTGAAATGCTCAACAATAGTTGGAAATATTCACCAATATTTGAACAAAATTACCCATCAATAAATCGGCTAAATTACTCGGCAATAAATAAATCGACATACTCTGCAATATTCAAAATTACTTAACAGTAAATCGACAATACTCGGAAATACTGAGCAACATTGGCAATATTCACCATAATTTAAACAGAATTACTCATCAGTATTTACATACAATTACTCAGCAATAAATAGATCGGCAAAACTTGCAATATTTATCAAGATTTAAACAAAATTACTTAGCAATAAATTTGAAATACTCTGAAATGCTCAACAATAGTTGGAAATATTCACCAATATTTGAACAAAATTACCCATCAATAAATCGGCTAAATTACTCGGCAATAAATAAATCGACATACTCTGCAATATTCAAAATTACTTAACAGTAAATCGACAATACTCGGAAATACTGAGCAACATTGGCAATATTCACCATAATTTAAACACAATTACTCATCAGTATTTACCCACAATTACTCAGCAATAAATAGATCGGCAACACTTGCAATATTTATCAAGATTTAAACAAAATTACTTAGCACTAAATTGGTAATACCCTGAAATAGTTGGCAACATTTGAACAAAATTACTCATCCATAAATCGGCAATACTAAGTAATATACATGAAATATATCGGAAATACTCACTATATTCATTAAAATTTAAACAAAATTACGCACAACAAGCTATAAGTAGGCAATAATCTGCTATAATCGACAATATTCAGCAATAATGACAATAACTAAAATTTCGGCAATACTCGTACTAATTTTTGGGGCAGAACAGCTTCAAAACTTGAGGTTTAAATATTAAATTAAAAAATCAAAAATAAAGCAGATATGAAGGATTTGCAGGAGTGTATCAAGAATTTATGAAAAAATACAAAACTTTAAATATAGTTGCTGCGAAATTAAAAGTTTGTAAAAAATAAGTTTTTTATTAAGAAACACAACTACCAAAAATTGAAATTTAAAACATTATGAATAAAGACTTCATTTTTTAGCTAAATATTTACACAATTATTGGAGTATTTTAAAAATCCTACAATTTTCGTGGGGTTTCCCACTACCCCAAAAACTGTACGAGTATTGCTGAAATTAAAATTGCCGCTATTTCTGATTTGTTACGGCCTGATGTTGTTTAGTATTGCCGAATATTTCTGCATATTGCAGATTATTATTGCCAAGTATTGTACAGTGCTAAATATTGCCTAGATTATGTACAAGTATTGCCGACAATGGATAACCCCTCGAAAATTTCAATAACTAAAGAATTAAAAACAAACAATTTCAATATATAATTGTTTTAACAATCAAAAGTCCCTACCCTACAGGAACAAGTTTTCAATACCTTAAAAGCAAAAACGGTAAGAAAAAAACTACAAACACACGCATTCGCATAAAAATAAAAAAAAAATCAAGTTTTCACAATTAGAAAGCAGCAAATTAAAAAAAATCTAAAATCACCTTAATGTGTCCCAAACTATAATTTATTTTAAGGGAAAATTCTCCAACATAGCAAAACAGATGACTAACAAAAATAAAATTCAAGTTTCATTTTTACATTCTTAAATAAAGCTGGAAAAAGCTCATTCCACAAACCCTAAAAATACGTGTCTTACAGAAATTAAGATACTCCTGACAATATTAATCATGAAGAGTGGATCATCTAATTTAAGAAATAGAAAAATGCGTATTTTTAGACCAACAGTGGGTTCTAAAATACAACTTCGCTTAAAACACCCACAAACTATTAAATAAGAGCCAACTTTAATAGCAATAACGTCGCCAAAACCAAAAAAGTTTTTAAACTTTCAAAACTTTAGAGCGCCAGATTATACTTTTAATTATAAACTTCTTAAACAAAATAATAATTGCCGAACTAATTTTTTGACTTTTTTTAAACCGGAATATTAATATTATTAATGAATGAAATTAAAATTAATTTACCTGTACAAACGATGAAAAAGACGGCAACAAATCGCAAAACCCTCATCTTGATATTAATAACTGGCACCAAACTTACAACCAAATAAGGCACTAATCGCAAGTTCCTAATAACTAACAAATCCGGTATAGTAAATTCGAATCACCTCGAATCGAGCACCACAACACGCACACAATAACTATTTTGCCGGGTAACACCAGCCGCAAAACTAAAAGCCCTGTTCGCGCCGGCAATGGGAAAGTATTTTTGAACCTCTGCGCGCGCACCCCACATCAAACCAAGAACAAGAAGAAAACTCTTCGTAACCCCACGTTGAACTGTTGAGGCATGAATGAACCTTCCTGATACGTGCGGATCGGCTTTTATTGTTTAAATACAGGAGGCTTAACAATTAATATTCTATGTTGGTTACCAATTCGCGTACTCAAGCAGAAGTCACGACCGCAGTGATCAATCACCGGTTATTTCTGTTAATGACCGGCCTGAGAACGTTAGTTTGGATTAAGGACGTGAAAATCAAAATCTTTAACTGAGTTTGGCTTCAAAAATATCGTTTTATTATCCTAGAAAGATAAGAAACATCACTGGAGATGTATGTTTTGGATTAAATTTATTGTTTCGATTTACAGGGAAAACATGAGAAAGTCCCAAATCTTGACTCATTCGTCTTAAAAAAACTCCAGAGAAGTACTTTAGATTGTAAATCAGACAAAAATTAAAAAATGCTAAGATAGAATTTGTTGTTCAAATATCACTTGAAAGTATGAGGAAGTCTAAAAAGCTTGTATTCGACTTACTACGAAATAGGAGCATAAAACGTCACGTTTTCAACATGTTCTCCAATAAAGTTACGTTCGTATTAATTTGTCTTCAAAATGTCAGAAAAAGGCTTGGTTTGGACTTACTACGAAATCGGATGATAAAATGAAAATTTTGGACTCGATTCGTAGACATACTACAACAAAGTCTGAGAAAGTGACAATTTTTGATTTAGTTCTTCTTCAAAATGATGTCAAAGGAACACTTACTTTGGTTTATAATAACAAAATTGCGAGTAAGTTGCATTTTCGAATTTATTTTATCTTAAAAATGTCAGAAAAGACGCTTGTGTTAGACTTACTATGAAATCGAATGATAAAGTGTCAATTTTGGACTCAATTCGTGGAATTACTACGAAACAGGACGAGAAAGTGACAATTTTTGATTTAGTTGTTCTTCAAAATGCAATCGAAGAGACCGACTCTTCTTCATAATAAACAACAATTATTGAGTACAAATTTTGAACTCATTTTATCACAAAATGTGAGGAAAAAGGCTTGTTTTGGACTTACTACGAAATATGATAAGAAAGTCACTATTTTGGATTTAGTTCATCTTTAAAATATTGTCGAAGACACTGACTTTGGTTTATAATAAAAAACTGACCATTAAGTAGCAATTTTCAACTGATTTTATCTTAAAAGTGTTAGAAAAAACAAGGCTTGTTTTGGACTATTTTGTCTTCATTATGTCAGATATGAGACTTATTTTAGACTTACTACAAAATAGGCTAGGAAAGTGACAATTTTCGATTTAGTTCTTCTTCAAAGTATCGTCGAAGATACCGACTTTAATTTATAATAAAACAGGATCAGTAGGTAACAGTTTTAAACTCATCTTATTTTTAAAATGTCAAAAAAAGGCTTGTTTTGGACTTACTACGAAATCGGATGGGAAAGTGACAATTTTCGCTTTAGTTCTTCTTCAAAGTATCGTCGAAGATACCGACTTTAATTTATAATGAAACAGGATCAGTAGGTAACAGTTTTAAACTCATCTTATTTTAAAAATGTCAGAAAAAAGGCTTGTTTTGGACTTACTACGAAATCGGATGGGAAAGTGACAATTTTCGCTTTAGTTCTTCTTCAAAGTATCGTCGAAGATACCGACTTTGATTTATAACAAAAAAAGGATCAGTAGGTATCAATTTTAAACTCATCTTATCTTAAAAATGTCAGAAAAAAGGCTTGTTTTGGACTTACTACGAAATCGGATGGGAAAGTGACAATTTTCGCTTTAGTTCTTCTTCAAAGTATCGTCGAAGATACCGACTTTGATTTATAACAAAAAAAGGATCAGTAGGTAACAATTTTAAAATCATCTTATCTTAAAAATGTCAGAAAAAAGGCTTGTTTTGGACTTACTACAAAATAGAATGGGAAAGTGACAATTTTCGATTTAGTTCTTCTTCAAAGTATTGTCGAAGATACCGACCTTGATTTATAACGAAAAAAAGGATCAGTAAGTAACAATTTTAAACTCATCTTATCTTAAAAATGTCAGAAAAAAGGCTTGTTTTGGACTTACTACGTAATCGGATGGGAAAGTGACAATTTTCGCTTAAGTTCTTCTTCAAAGTATCGTCGAAGATACCGACTTTGATTTATAACAAAAAAGGATCAGTAGATAACAATTTTAAACTCATATTATTTTAAAAATGTCAGAAAAGGGGCTTGTTTTGGACTTACTACGTAATCGGATGGAAAAGTGACAATTTTCGCTTGGGTTCTTCTTCAAAGTATCGTCGTAGATACCGACTTTGATTTATAACAAAAAAGGATCAGTAGGTAACAATTTTAAACTCATCTTATCTTAAAAATGTCAGAAAAAAAGGCTTGTTTTGGACTTACTACGTAATCGGATGGGAAAGTGACAATTTTCGCTTGAGTTCTTCTTCAAAGTATCGTCGTAGATACCGACTTTGATTTATAACAAAAAAGGATCAGTAGGTAACAATTTTAAACTCATCTTATCTTAAAAATGTCAGAAAAAAAGGCTTGTTTTGGACTTACTACGTAATCGGATGGGAAAGTGACAATTTTCGCTTGAGTTCTTCTTCAAAGTATCGTCGTAGATACCGACTTTGATTTATAACAAAAAAGGATCAGTAGGTAACAATTTTAAACTCATCTTATCTTAAAAATGTCAGAAAAAAAAGGCTTATTTTGGACTTACTACATAATCGGATAGGAAAGTGACAATTTTCGATTGAGTTCTTCTTCAAAGTATCGTCGAAGATACCGACTTTGATTTATAACAAAAAAGGATCAGTAGGTAACAATTTTAAACTCATCTTATCTTAAAAATGTCAGAAAAAGGGCTTGTTTTGGACTTACTACGTAATCGGATGGGAAAGTGACAATTTTCGCTTGAGTTCTTCTTCAAAGTATCGTCGAAGATACCGACTTTGATTTATAACAAGAAAAGGATCAGTGGGTAACAATTTTAAACTCATCTTATCTTAAAAATGTCAGAAAAAAAGGCTTGTTTTGGACTTACTACGTAATCGGATGGGAAAGTGACAATTTTCGCTTGAGTTCTTCTTCAAAGTATTGCGAAGATACCGACTTTGATTTATAACAAAAAAGGATCAGTAGGTAACAATTTTAAACTCATCTTATCTTAAAAATGTCAGAAAAAAGGCTTGTTTTGGACTTACTACGTAATCGGATGGGAAAGTGACAATTTTCGCTTGAGTTCTTCTTCAAAGTATCGTCGAAGATACCGACTTTGATTTATAACAAAAAAGGATCAGTAGATAACAATTTTAAACTCATCTTATTTTTAATGTCAGAAAAGGGGCTTGTTTTAGACTTACTACGTAATCGGATGGGAAAGTGACAATTTTCGCTTGAGTTCTTCTTCAAAGTATCGTCGTAGATACCGACTTTGATTTATAACAAAAAAGGATCAGTAGGTAACAATTTTACACTCATCTTATCTTAAAAATGTCAGAAAAAAAGGCTTGTTTTGGACTTACTACGTAATCGGATGGGAAAGTGACAATTTTCGCTTGAGTTCTTCTTCAAAGTATCGTCGAAGATACCGACTTTGATTTATAACAAAAAAGGATCAGTAGGTAACAATTTTAAATTCATCTTATCTTAAAAATGTCAGAAAAAAGGCTTGTTTTGGACTTACTACGAAATCTGATGATAAAGTGATAATTTTGGACACAATTCGTGGGCTTACTATGAAATAGGATGAGAAAGTGACACTTTTGTAGTCGGTTCTTCTGCAAAATTTGTTTTCAAAACACCACATGAGAGGCTTTTTCTGGTTTCACTAAAGATTTGATGAGAAAGTGACAATTTTGGACTGAATTCCTATTCAGGTTGTTAGCAAAGACGATGACATTAGTTTATAACGAAAATAGGATGAGAAAGTAGTTACTTTAAGCTCATTGTTATTTCACAATGCGTTACAATGTCAGATGGAAAGTTTTTTTCAGACTTACAACAAAGTAGCAAAAGAAAGTAGCGATTTTGAACTCAGTTCGTTTAACAACATGACATAAATGGAATCAATTTAATTGAAAAGTCTAAAAGACTTACTTTGATTGTTAAAAAGAATATGGTGAAATGATGAAAAAGTAGTAATTTTAAATTAAAGTTGTTTTCAAATTTCAATACATAACATATGAGAGAATAGATTTGGACTTACTAGATATTTGATGAGAATTACCGTTTTAAATTGACAACAGGACGAGGAAGTACTAATTTGGACCTAATTCGCCCCTAAAATACTACATCGACAAGTTATTTTGAATCGAAATGACAACAGGAGGAGGAAATGAAAATTTTGAACTTAATTTCCTTTCAAAGTATTAAAAATCAAATACAGCGAAACTATGTAAAATTCTATACAGGTTTGAACTTTTTTTAAAACAAATTAACCTTGAACAGGCAAATGAATCAGCAAGTCAAGTTGGTATCGTTGCCAATTCGTTTAGAAGACGATTTCTTAATGAAATAACATTAAGACTGACAAGTTTAGTGACTCAGAGTTTATTTGCAAGCTTGTCTAATTTAACTTCGTTGAAAAATTCCTAACAATTATTTGGAAAAAATTAGCCTTAAAAAGGTATAATTGAATCAGCAACACTAATCCCAATAAACAGTATTAAAACCTTCTGGGGTCGGTGATTAGCCGTAGCTTCAGAAACACAAAAACAAAAAAACATTTGCTGACACCTGCTTGGTAGTGAAAGCATGGCATTGTCAGTTGACATAAAAAAGCTTAAAATTTACTCAAAATTTTTCATTTGTTATTCTTCAATTTTTAAAATTCTTTCAACGTTTCATAAACGAAGAAACCCGAAAGAGTTCGATCTTTTCGTATGCAGCTACGTGCATAATTCTTCTCCACGTGACGCAACAATGACATAATACGCGAACCGAATCGGAAAACTCGCCGGAAACCTGAAAATAAACTAAAAGCAACGAAACTGTTTAAAAATAAACTATCTTGCAATGGTCCATTTCCGCAAATTTCTTCGAATGCACTACGTAAGTCAGCTTTATTTTGAAATCATAGTTTTATTGTTTATTTATTGTTGTGTCAATGATTATTAATACATGGTTGTGGAAATCCCTGTGTATTGTCAATGAAAGTCAGAACTAAAAAAAGAAATAATATTTGACCACAGAAGTGGTGAGATGGCGTGTTAATTGTTGTTTTTGTGGCTTAAGATTAATGACAATATAAGTAATACGTGAGTGACTCAAAGAACAACTCTTAAGAGTTGCAAGAAAATTACAACCGAAGGGAAATTCAGGAAAAATTTGTCTGAAAGTAGAGCAGCCCACAAACCAATTAGGTTAATTCTCGGATATAAAACTAAAACAAATAATAAAGGAAATGAAAAAAAAAGTGGGTCGTTTATTGCGGAGAAAGCATTAAAACATTGCTTTATACATTTAGAATACTTGGTGTTGATAATCAATATTTGATATTTACTTATTGAGCAAAGTTGTAATGTTACTGACCTACATTCACATCATAATTGTTTGTTTAGATAAAACAAAGCCTATTAATCAAAATATGACGTGTAAATAAATAAACGATGAGTTATTTTATGCAGAAATGTTATTGTAAGATGCTTTAAAATAACTATCATTGAAAATTCATGAAAATTGAGCAGAATTATTTTAAATTTTGACCAGTGGCCGCTCGTGAGCTTAGAGACAGGTGAATCCTTTTGTAAATAAGAAATTTGGGTTTCCCAAATGCCGGG
This sequence comes from Ctenicera cuprea, assembly GCA_958336395.1. Lineage (NCBI taxonomy): Eukaryota > Metazoa > Arthropoda > Insecta > Coleoptera > Elateridae > Ctenicera > Ctenicera cuprea. Next base: position 10,328,058 of record OY284495.1, on the reverse strand, counting down.
GTAGTGGGGTACCAGTCCCCCAAAGAAGTTTTTTTAGTATTTCCTGCTTTAATTTCTAGCCGTAGGTTGAGGTGGTGTGGGATACGTTGTCATGGTAACCACATACTTTGGTGCGTCGATAGAGAGAGCCACATAAATCGCTTCACTTCAGTGTGTAGTCGTGTTCTTTAATTAATAGTTCGCGGATGTTGCAATTTTTACAAAATAATCAAGTTTGTTTTTTACAAATTATCGAGCCGCTACTGATTTTGACAGTATTTTCAAACCAATTTTAAGCAAGTTGTTGTTAATTTTGGGCACGCCAGTGGCGTACACACAAGTTGAATGAGAGTGGTTTGGAAAGGGGATATTACTGAATAAAAATATTAATTAAAAAATCAATTAATATTCAGCCGTATATAAAATTTAATAAAGATCAATTTTTTATTTAATGAACCTTTAGTTTTTGCGTAATTCGCCGTTTAAGCATAATCTGCAATTTAATCTAAACTGAAAAATATTAATTACTTGTAAAAATTGACGTAACTTTAATTTTTTGGAAAATGCTTTTAAAAAACATCAGTGGCGTACATAATTTCATTAAAACAAATTATTTTTTAAATTGCACACGTCAGTAGCGCAAACATAAATTTAGTGGGAGGGGTTGAAAGAGCAACGTGTGATCAAAAAACTATTGATAACTGTCAAACCGCAAATCTGGCTGCAATTTTAAAAATCGGAATACAAAATGAACCAGGCACATAGAAACTTTAATTGCGAACAATTTTTAATTTTATGAAAACTTTTGTAAAACGCATAGTTTTAGCGCAACCTGCGCTTTAATCTAAACTAAAAAATATTATTTAATTGCAAAAAATTGACGTTAACACATTTATTTTCTAAAAAATGCTTTTAGAAGCATGACTGGCGTACAAAATTTCATTAAAATAAATTGGTTTTAAAATTGCTCACGCCAGTGGCGCTCACATACATTTAGTATGAGGGATTGAACGATCAAAAAAGTATTAATAACTTTCAAGCCGCAAATCTGGCTGAAATTTTTATATAAAATGGATCAGCCACATAGAAAATTTAATGGGGAACAATTTTTAATTTTATGAAAAATTCTGTAAAACGCTTAGTTTTTGCGTAATTCACTGTTGGAGCACAACCTGCGCCTTAATCTAAATTTAAAAATATTATTTAATTGCAAACCGTTTACACATTTATTTTCTAAAAAATGCTGTTATGTAACTAGCGTTTAGAAACACCAGTGGCGTACAAAATTTCAGTAAATTAAATTGTTTTTAAAATTGCACACGCCAGTGGCGTTCACATAAATTTAGTAGGAGAGATTGAAAAGTCAATTTATGACCAAAAAAGTATTAAATAACTTTCAAGCCACAAATCTGGCTGAAATTTTTATATAAAATGGACCAGCCATATAAAACACTTAATGGGAAATAGTCGGCAATTTTCTGAAAAATTCAATAAAACGCCTGTTTGTTGCGTAATTCACCAGTGGTGGAGTACAATCTGCGATACAATTTAAACTGAAAAAATTAAGTATTTGGTAAAAGCAGGCGTAACGTTTATTTTTTTGGCAAACGCTTTTATGTAACTAATATCAGTGACGTACATAATTCTAATAAAAAACATTGGTTTAAAATTGCACACGCCAGTGGCGCACACATAAATTTAGTGGGAGGAGTTAAATATGATCAGAAGAATGTTAATAATTGTCAAGCCGCGAATCTAACTGGAATTTTCAAAATCTAAACCAAAAATAGACCAACTATATAGAAAATTTCATGGGAAACAATTTTTAATTTTATGAAAAACTTATAAAATTTGTACATAATTGACCGTTGAAGCACAGCCCTCGATTTAATCTAAACCGAAAAATATTAATAATTTGCAAAAAAATTGACGTAACGTTTATTTTTTGCAATGTTTTTATATAACTAGTTTTTAGAAATATCAGTAGCGTACATAATTTCATTAAAACAACGTATTTTTAAAATTGCACACGACAGTGGCGCCCACATAAATTTAGTGAGAAGGGTTAAAGGGAAATTTATGATCAAGAAAATCATTAATAATTTTACAAATACGAAATGGCTGAAACTAAAAATAATTTGAAACAATAAATAGTACAACCACATACAAAAATTAATAAGAAAGCCATTTTCAGTATTATGAAAAATTCTATGTCGCTTGGTTTTGCGTAATTGACGGTAAAAGCAGAACCTGCGACTGAATCTAAACTGAAAAATATTTAACGTTTACTTTTTCAAAAATGCTTCGGTGCAAATCAAAGGCAAATTTGATTCCTATGGACCTTGCCGTGCTACTACCTTTCAATTCAGAATAATCAATGGCGTACGTAGAAGGGCAAGTTTGTGCCCAGCTGAGCCCCCTTATTGCAAAAAGGTGACTGTCGCAAGCTTTAAAATAAAATTGATTTAAAACTATTTTATAAAAGCAAGCTTATTTTTATGGTCGTAATTAATTAAATAAATTTATTTTAATTTCACAGACATAAGTGACACACACAAAAAAAAATTTAATAGGGCGGGTTGAAAAGGCAACTTATAATAAAAAAAAATATTAATAACAATCAAGCAACAAGTTAAAAACTTTTAATTTTATGAAAGCCACTCCTTTTTTATTGTGTAATTCTATAAAATCTTCCGTGGTTCGGAGCTCAACGCGCAAAACTGTAGGTCCCACTGTTCTCGCCATTGAAGCAAAATGGGCTTTTTTAATAATTTGAAAACATGATTATTGTATTTTTTTAAAGAGACGTAGCGCTTACCTTTTGGAAAATGCATTTGTAAAACTAACTTTCAATTTAAAGACGTCAGAAGCGTACAAATGAATTTAATGGGGGGGGGGGGGGGGTAGTGGGATGGAAAAGGTTAGTGATGCTGATGATCAAGAAAATTATTAAGAACATTCAAGAGCGAATCTCTCTGAAGTAAAACCAAAACAATAAATGAATCAGTTGTAGAGAAAATGTTATGAAGGAGAATTTTTAATTTTATGAACAATTTTGTCGGCCGCTAAAATCAGAATTTACGTTTTAATGTAAACTGAAATAATATTTATTGTATTTGTTTTAAGTGAGGCAACGTTTATTTTGGAAAATACTTTTTTGTACTCACTGCGTAGGAAATGACATTCCGCGCACTCTAGTGGCAAAGCGAAACGTCAATTTCCCGATCTACTTACCCAGGAAAAATAGCAAAAAGCACTGGACCTCTCAGGCATTTTACAAAATAATTGTCTTTACAATAATAAAATTTAATTTATAAATTACCATTTCCGCGATTTATATTTATTAAATATTACAAATTGAAGACTATCATCAATAATACAATTTACATATATTTCGTAGTGCCATCTACTGGAAACGCGGTGATTTATTTGATAAATTATTTGCATCGATTTCTGATTGATTGCAATCAAAGCAAAAACGTGATAAAAGTAAGGAAATTATTCCTAATTGTAATTAGTTTATTGAAAATAAGGTAAGTGCGTTCGGCCATTGTTCAAAATTAAAAATATGAAATGTCAGTCGACACCTGCATAAAACAATTGCTATCAACCTACTTTGTTTATTAGCTACCTCTATTGGCTTGAAAATACAAGCATTCGCTTGAAATTCTAAATTACTAATTATTTTCTGTTCAATACAAAAATATTGTACAAACCTTATGCGAGAAAGCTTAATCCGCGCATTCATGCTTCAACACAGCGCTCATGCGGGAACATTGCTTTCCCGCATTTGGTTTGTAAATAACTATTGTGCATCTACCTACTAATTATAAAAATAAAAATATGTGACGTACATAATTACATTACAACGAATTGTTGTTAGTTTTGCACACGCCAGTGGCGTCAATATAAATTTAATGGGAGGGGTTAAAAGGGCAATTTCTGGCCAAGAAAATTATTAATAACTGTCAAGCCACGAATTTGGCTAAAAAAAAAAAAATTGAAACCACTTGGATACACAATTTCAAGAAGAACAATTTTTTAAATCATGAAAATCTTTGTAATCACTTAGTTTGTTCGTAATTCATCGTTAAAGCAAAATGTGCCACTAAATCTCATTTTAAACTAACAAGATAATTATTGTATTTAAAAAAAGCGGCATAAACATATTTTGGACCAACTAGCTTTTAATTTAGAGAAATCCCTTTTTATTTAACTTTCTAAATATCATTACAAAAACAAAATTTTACAATAATTTTAATATTACAAACTTTAGAAACCTTTCGAAAACAACCACAAAATGCTGTCGTAAATTTTTTGTAACACATAAAATCCGTAAAACTACCTGGTTTTAGATCCCCTCAAATCTGAAGGTAGAATTCCTTTGAAGGTCTTATCCCTTTGTAATGTTTGCTTTTGTAATTTAACTAAGTTCTTAACGAAACATTTTAAAGGGCGCCGAACACATTGTTGTAGCTTACGGGTGGACTCGTGCTGCACTTCATTGTTTAACTTTAAGAAATTTGGCAGGAAAGTGAACACTTTGTGCGTTCACTAGCCTGCTGTTCGAAAGTAAAGGAACGTTATTGTAGAATGTATATTACATCAAACTTTTTTTTTGATCAGTAAGTAAAAATGTTACTTCCCTAACTAAGGTTTCCCTGGAAATCACATCGATTAGGTTTTGAAATGGCAAAGATTGGCGGTAATTAGCACGCCATAAAGGGGCAAAACAAAAATCAAGTACTCGATTCAGCTATCAGGCGCTCTGTCAAACACTGTCGGCGTAATTAAATATTAAAACGAATAACAGATCCTTACGGCAGCTAGACAGGCGGGTTTTTAGCGGTTAATCGCATCGTTGAACAGCTGTCCTTTCGTATAAAACTCATTCGAATTGACGTTAAAACATCTTGATCGTATCGCCTTTCATTAATACCCACTCAGGCTTTGATATAAATACGTAATGGCAAAAAGTTGGTCAAAGAAATTCGATCTATATTGGTTTTGAAATACTTTTCAATAATTAGAAGTTTTTATTGAAAAAAAAACATGGGGAGTATAAAGTAAACTAGCTGAACCGGTGGCCTTCGCCCCACGCTTTTTTGATAATTTGTATCCGCCGCGTCGCGCTACTTGACAGTTACATGAACATTCGCTAAAAATAATAAATAAAATTGGTCGAAATGTAAAGTTGCGTAAAGTTGAGACAGTTGCGGATTTAATATAGATGGTCCAATGTTTAATATACATATGTATGCGCACCTGTAGCTTAATGCTTCATGTATTGACAAAGGATTATAAAAGAAAATAAGTCCTTAAACATTCATTTAAAATTTGCGAATATTTAATAAATTTGAGCGTATTTACATAAATAGAATTTCGGCTCTCGCATTGGTAGGTGGAAAAAGAGTCTCTGGAAAAAAGTCACGGAAAAAAGTCCACGGGAAAAAGTTCCCGGAAAAAAGTCCCCAGGAAAAATGTCTCCGGAAAAAAATCTCCAGGATAAAAGCTCTAGAAAAAAATCTCCAAGAAAAAAAGTCCGCGGAAAAAAAGACCCATGGAAAAACGTTCCTGGAAAAAAAGTCCCTTGAAAAAAAAAAGCTTCCGGAAAAGTCACCAGGAAAAGAAGTGTTTTTCAAAAGCCAAAGATAGAACCGCTTTTCAGTTAAACCGGAAGTCGGTAATTTTACTTTTGTGCCCAGAAACTGCATCAATTTTTTTTACTATATGTAATAATGATAATAATCTAGCAATTCAACTAGCCCTGAATTTACCGGTATAATGAAAATATAAGCTTTTTAATAAACTCACTGCCAACGATGAACACTATAAAAAAATGCAAATTCATCTTTACTTATTTTATATTAAAAACATTTCTGTGTTTGCATGAGTTTTGCCTTTCTTTTTAATGTTTTTCAGACTTGTTTCCCTAGGGACTTTTATTTATTCCGGAGACTTCTTTTCTGTGACTTTTTTCCGGGGACTTTTTCCAAGAGATTTTCTTTCCGGAAACTTTTTTCCAAGGTTTTTTGCCGGAGTTTATTTAGAAGACTGTTTTCCAGGGGACTTTTTTCCGGGGACTTTTTTGCGGAGACTTTCTTTCCAGGGGACTGTTTTTCCATGTATATTTTTCCGTGACTTAAGGGGCCCTCAATTGGTGCCTTTTTTCGGTTTTTCAAGTTGAGCCACTGTTCGTACAGCAATATTAACTTAATAAGTGTAATCAATAAAGCATCTTAAACACGTTGATTCTCTGTGTTGGGGAAACATGTCCGCGATTTAAACGTATTTATATCGAATCATCCTAAACTCCCAACCCAGCAAAATAGAAATAAACAGATTTGCTTGATTCATTTTACTATTATAAAGTATTAGCGTTCTGCACTGCACAACTTATGAAAAACAACGATGCTGCAACTGCTGAATCTAGTAGGCAGGTATAATATTATTTACACACCGCAATTTATAAAATAAGGGCGTGCTTTGTCCGCGATTGGGTCAGCGTATGTTAGTTAAAACGCATCAGCTACGTGTTTTATTTGTTACTAAAAATTCACTTCACTATTCTTGTTGGAATAATTAGAAGTTACAAATACCGTTTCAATGATACTGTTTTCGTAATGAATGTAATATACAATCTGTCCCAAAACTAATTGAACATAGGTAAATAACAAGGTAAAATTGAAAGTCTTGTATAACATCTTTCTGAAAAGCGCACGTCAATTTGATACGTTATACTTATGAAGAACGAGTGTTTTTGTATTATTTAGTAGAAATTTTGGTAAGCTTCCGGTTTAATTTCGGCTTTAATTAATTAAATAATTTAACGTTGCAATACACAATATCGGCTTATAACTCTGAAATACGCGCTCTCCCCGCATGCGTCTGTTGGTAGCTCAATTGGCAAGCAGATGTTGTAATCTCGCGACACAACAACGGCATCAAAGATCTCGCCGAAGGTCCAACGGTTTAAATCCCGCTAGCCGCCAGATTTTTTAAATACATATTTTTTTTAATTGATAATTTTTAGTTTTATTTTATAAGAACTAAATAAAACGTTAAATTACACAAATTATTATTTTGAGTTTTTTTATTACTCAAAAACTTTATTATGCAAAGATGACTCATTGATGATAGTTAAATATAATACTTTGTATAATTAAACAAAAATCAGTACAATAATTATAATATAAAACTGACATTTAGAAAATAAAAAAGAAATAATAAAGATAATTGGCGGTGGGCGGGATTTGAACAGCTGCACTTTCGAAAACGTTGTTGTTGATTTTCAGTTTTCTTCTGTTATCTGCCATGTTCGGCTGGTCTTGGGACACATTGTACACAGAATCCTATCCGGTTTATTTTAATAATTATCTGTTTGTCCAATTATTGCCATTACTTTTCTTAAGGAATGATTTCAGTATTGTGCAACTAAAGTGTTTAGTAATCGAGTTCTGCAGGCGTTCGCTCGCCGTGCTATCGCGTCGCAAATGATTGTTGCCTGCGCTCTCACTGCATAGTCAGCCAAGCATATACTCTACAAGTCTATTAGCTAATTAATATCTGAAATTGTAGTAGTCTAGCAGCCATTAGCACATGCAAATATGCGCCTTATGTAATCGATGCGTGATTTGCTTGTTGCTAAAAGCTGAGACAGGTGGAAGAGATCCGGATATAGAAGAAGATTAAGCCTTGCTCCAGAAGTACGCGAGTATGTCTCCCAAAAGGTTTTGCAACTTGTTAATAATGAATATGAGCACACTTTTAATTTTTTTGCGGTAATTTTATAAAGGTCATTGTTGTTTGTACCTTGACTTACATGTCTTTGTAATATCGAATCCCTGGAAATATTATTAAATTACAAAGCACTGACATCATCTGGGTGAATAATATGAATACAGGTCCACCTATGACTTCATACCCTCAACATACATGCACTGCATTTTTAAACATATTTCTAGACATCAAATGAAAGACGTGAAAATATTCAAATATCTATGAAGAAATTTTAACGGGTTTTCCCTCTAAGAATAGACTTGCTTTACACGCATGACTCATGTGTTATGAGCTAATAAATAAGACATTCTTTCGCCCTAAATATTATTTAATTAGTTATTACATTTGTAATTGCTGCTAATTAATTCGGTACGAGTACAGAATAAGCGTATGGTGAAATTTAATAGTAATTAGAGAGATAAGATTAATTTACAGAAAAGGGCCTCTAATGAATTTTTTAATAATTAATGCATTTTTTTCATTTTTCTCCTATTTAATTAATTACATTTTTTTATTAAAAGAAAATTTTGTTTTTTGCACGCCTTTAGAAAAATTTAAAACTTGGTTAGCTCGCAAAAAATTCAATTAATCAATTAACAATTAAAAACCAATTTAATACCAAATAGCACAATTTATAATCCCGCTTTACTAACTTAATTAAATTAAGCTTCAAGCAAAAAGGCAAAAAAGCTCAATTAAATGGATTTGTCCCAGTTTGAGGTCAAATAATCGTGACCGAAAGGGACAGTGTAGACTATAGAGCGAAGCTGCCCTGGCAGTAAATAAGATAAGATAGATACCAAGAAGATGAATTGGTTTTTACGCAATTATTAAATAATTAGCGAACGATGTTTAGGATTTCTTTGGGCTATTCTTTTGTCTATTAACGTTGACCGTCACAATCAGAATCTTGTGAGGTCAGTGATTAGTACAAGATTGAAGTGACCTTCTGTAATTTGTTCGGTGCTGATTAAAATTTATGTTTCTTTCTTTAAAAGTTGTAGTTTCCTGCATTCTTTTTAGAAATTATTTATTACAATTTACTGTAGCAAAAAATAAAACAAAATTTCTGTTAAAAAATTGTTATTTAAAAATAACATTTTTACATTTAAAATAAGGTTTAAAAGTTCATCTACTTGATGTCGCACAAAAGGGCTGCTCCTCGTAAAGTCCAGTGTTGGGGAGGCTTTATCGTTTGTAGCCATAGTGGGGTTATGAAATTCAGATCAGTACGACGGGGCTTTTTGTAAACGGGACACTAAAACAATTTGTTTAAATCAACATCACATAATTTTTATATATTTATTTATCGTCGGCCTATTTCTGCTGCTAAGGCTTATCATCGACACCCCTCTTCTAACTAGTGATGGGCATAATCAAATGATTTTCATAATCGACATATTCATTCGAGGTTCGTATCCGGTGATTTTACTGCTACCGAATGCGAATTTGCAAACCTCGTTCACATCACCTTTCCTTAGATCACTCGGTGAAAACAGATTCATCCTAAATATTTGCTACATTCTGATCATTTGCAATTTACTAATTTACTATGCCATTGTAAATCATACAAACGCTCGCTCCTAATGTATAAATCAAATCATTCTCGTCTCGTTGTCCCTCAGGTCAGCTCAGATTGTGTTTTTGCAGCTAGTTATCGCTTAAAAGCTCGCCCCCGAAGCAGACAAACCCCTAGATTTAAATTCGTATTCGATTGATTTTTTGTAACCTCTTGAAATGTCACGAGATATTTCAATAACCATTCGATTATCGAAATAGCTCGAGAGATTACCGAAAATCATTCGATGATTTTACAATTTTTAAATTTTCAGTTTTATTCTATAAAATAATTTGATTATTAAATTCATTTTAATGCAATCTTTCGATTATCAAAATCATTCGATTATGCCCATTCCTAAGACAACAACATTCGACAACCAGAGTATTTCGCCAACCTTGTCGGTAATCAAAATATCCCCATCTGGACCTAAGTCCAATGGACCACCGGCGCTAGCAATTAATACCGTATAAATTACCTGGTAAAGTTTAGGATCTTTAGGGGCTGTTGAAAAAATGGCAAAAATGTGAATAACAGGCACCATTGTGTACAATACTTTATTTATTGATTCGGACAAGCGACAATTTTTGCGATCCCAGCCAGCTCCATCGAGATACAAACCATAAACATAAACACCTTCCTGCAAGTACAAAATTAAAACTTTCATCGATTCTCTTAGACTTTTGCTGCTTACAGTCGGAGGGGTTCTAAGTTCCTCACGAAAGTTCTTCGTCGCTTCATTGTGAAGCACAACTTGATCCAGAGCCCAACCTTTGTGTGCTCTCGTAACTTCCTGTCGCATTGCAGTTAAGAATCCTGAAACGGGCCATTTTTTATTTAGTTATAAAATTTCATAAAGCTTTACCTTGGGGATTGAAAAACCCGGTCATCCAAAATGAAGGAGGTCTTCCTTGGAAACACCAGCTCCTAAACTGCATGTTCCTTTCCAACAGCTCCGTGAACCAAAAACCTAAAGTACTTGAAAGCCACGAACCTCTGCGCCACACTAGTGGTATCATAGCATCGTAGATGTTGTCCAAAGCATCCCTTAGAGACTTGGATAAAATTTGCGTTAAAACAATGTAAAAATAAAAATTTCAAAATCAACCTCGTTCATGATTATGGTGCCTTCAATAGCCAACAATAGATCTCTCAAGGTTATTCTCACCAACTTTATAACTTTTTGCATTCTGTCTATTTCCTGCCTCAGGAAAATGTTCAAAGGATTCAGAATTCCCATAACTTTCAACCTAGGATTTTAAAATTGCGACTTGTTGCAACATGTTTAAAAAATATTCACCTTTCTTTAACTTCATGTGGATCGTAATCTGGGGGAAGTTTAGACAGCATGTCTGCGGCCTGTCTTGTAACGACTGATTCTCTTGTTTCTCCACCTCCACCTCCAGATTCTTTTGGTTGGATCGACAAAATTGTGTACAACATGCTAGTTGTGGTGTTAGTTTGGTATCTTGAAAGAAATGAGAAATTAATTTATTTCGCCTATATTGGGAAAATACAACGGAAACACTTACGTAATATCAGCGTTAGGATGCAATCCATAAACTTGTGGGGGATCAGTCGGACTCATGGCTTCAATAATTGGAAAATAATCACCAACATTCTTGAACTTCAATATTTTATAACCCCTATAAAAATTAAACTCTTCCATGAACATATTATCAGAAAACCAGACATAAGCGAAAGTGTTTAATAAAATTTTGTCGTAATCATCTGTCACTCTTCCACCATATTGGACTTCTCCAATCATATACCTACAAAAATATATGTATAAAGAAAATCTAAACTAATTTTGTTAATATGTATGCCTAATAGTATTCCAACTGGGACCCTTAACAGGATCAATATCGTCCAAATGGTTTTGCACAAACATGCAACTAGCCAACCAGTCGGCTGAATTAAACTCGTAAGGTATGTTCCAGCCCAAAGGCCCAAATTTACGGCGTTCCTGAACCACGGTATGTAAAAATGATATCGCATAAATCAAGGGCAAATATTGAGGCTGGTCGTTGTAGTCCAACATGTCCTGGTTCATGGTGCTGTAGGTTCGAAGTAGACCAGCTCGAACACCTGAACACGAAATAATATTTTACAATTGGAAACGAACATCAACCCAGCAGATTAGGATCAAGTTAGTACAGCAATACACAGATCTTCGTACCTGATGGCGGTTCATTCGTGAATTTAATGCAGATTTGTAGTAAACTAATGGGAAATGCTGGATGAACTTCTGTTGTCATCCACAATCTAAAATCTGGATGTACGGCGGTTCCACTTCTTTCGAGATCCAGAATCAATAAAAGTACTTCCATCATGTAGTCAAGACCTAAATGGCAGTTTTGTAATAACGCCCAGAATCCCTAAACAAACGTTTATATTTAGTCCAGCGCTTCCACCAAAAGTCACGATTTACTTGCATCGGCCATGGCTTGCGCCAGTAATTTCCTAGCATGTACTTCTTGCCCTTGGCCCATAGACATGCATTTCGCTACAGTTTCTAACCGTTTTGCAAGCTGTTCCACATATGGCGTAGGGTCTGATCCCGTTGTAAGGAAGCACACCATTGGCATCAAAGGCCGGCTTTCTGCATGCATAGCTTCCATATTTAAAATGACGGGTTCTGCAAAACGTTGGCCCATTGAGGCTGCGATGTATTTGCGACTTTGAGTTAGAGTACGGTCAGTGCACCATGCCCTACAAGCAAATGTACTTATTGCGACTACCTTTTTGCTATAAAAGTCCTCACCTTATCATCAGAAGTTTTCTAAAAGTGTCTAAACTATTATAACCATCGGGTATTGCAGATTCCTCTGGCGCATCCTTATCGAACCAGTTCTTCCACGCCCTTTCATTATTTACCACCTAAAAACTTTTATTGTATTTCAATGTTTAACTTTTACAAAGCTTTACATTACCTGTGTTAAAATATACTGGAAATGTCTAAGTTTAGAAAGCTCAACAAGATTGAGCCAAGTCATGTCCGTGATCCACTTTGCTGGTTTTTCCGGACAGGCGTTTAAATCTAGAGCCGCACCACCTTTAATAAGGTATTGAAACTCCTCGTGAGTCACAGATTCTCTATTTAGGTCTATCCTTAATGTCATCAGGAGAACAAACATGTATTTGTCTATTTCGTACAGACCTCGAGACTTGTATCTAAAGATTTCGTATGTCATGTATTCTATAATGAATAGGATTCGTCTGAAATTTCACGAGTGCGGTTACATTTGATTAGAATAATATGTAATGGCATGATGGTACCTCTGAGTTATTGGAGTTTTTTCTGAACGATACATGGATATATCGAATCTTTCCAAAAATTGCTCTAAGGATGTTTGGTACATACAGTTTACCATAGCCATGCTGGTGACCAAAAAGTACAAAACGCTTCCTCTGGTAGCAACAGGCCTAATAATCAATTATTTTTGTAAAATGTTTCAAAAATCGAAGGAACATATTTCATGGGAAAACTGCAATACTGTTTACCTGAATTCCTCTCGTGCAGCATTAATCTTTATCTCCGTTTCTTTGGCAATCTCCAATTTTTCTCGTACTTCAGCCGCAGTATTTCTAGTTGTATTCAGTACCTCCAAAACCGATTCATCATCGACTAAAGATCCTTGAGTTGTCGTTAATTTGTACAGCAAATTTGCCTCTAATTCCTGCATTTTACGTTTGTTAGCCGTCACATCCTTTATTAAATTTGTACGTTCAGATTCAAGTTCTTTCTTCTCCGTTAAAATCACTCGTCCCAATAGCTGATCTTCTAGACCTAATTGAGAATATCGTTAGATTTGCAACATTGCTTTAGTTTGAAAAAGTTTCACCTTTCATTGTGACCGTAAAGTCAATAACTGAAGCACGGGCGTAAATTTCAGGCGTGTATGAAGGATTCGCCAATTTGGTAGTGAGGTACATCCTAAAGTCCTTATGGTAGTCGACTTCTTTATCACCAACTTTTACTTTGTACGTGGTACCGACTTTAATATGGTTTTTTTCCATTACGTTGTCTAGAACAGGGTCCAGTTCTTCTAAAATATCTTCAATTAACATTGGTAAACCTAACGATACCGCATCTTCAATATGATTTCTGGGAAAAAGAAAAACAATTAAGCACGCCTTAAATAACATAATTTCCAAATATTATTTTAATAAATTCACTAACCTGAAGTACTTATGGTTGAGAGAAGTAACAATCAAACTATTGTCCTTTTCCATATTTTTAATCCAACCTTTACCCTGGCTTTGTGGATCTATTAACAGAGCATACCTAGATGCTTTGGTAACAATTATACCATTTTGTATCGACAACTCATCAGTCGGTAAGCCTTGCAAATTCCATTCGCCTATCTAAACATTTTATTTAAACTACAATAACAGGCCTAACCATGCACCAAAAACTTACTGTAGCAGTATCAATAAGGCTGTCCGTAATGTTAATGTTGATAGAAACAGGTATTTTGAGGTGTACAAGATGATCAAGCCAGGTCGTTTGCTGTGTTTGCCTAAATTCTTGATTGAAAGGGCCGGCGTAACTCAAAAAGCCTACCAGCAACAGCACATCACCGATTAACCTTTCAGTTTCAGCTTTGAACAGCGCAGATTGTTCAGTCCAGCGGACTCTTTCGCCACTTAAACCATCAATTAAGGCAGATGCTTGGTCCATTTTGTTTTGGCATCTCATTGCTTCATCAAGAACAATCTGTAAGGTTGAGCAACATAAAATTAGCGTCAGAAGCAAAAGAAGGAAGAGAGGAGGTACCTGTTTCAGTCTCATAGCCTCATCATATTCCATTTGACACACTCTGACTTCTTCTTCCTTTGTCTGAAGAAGATGCATGGCATCGCTCAATTCCGTTTCGGCTTTCTCTAGTTTTGCTTGTTGCCTAGCCAAATTTGCCTGGGAAATATTCATATTGTAAGTATGAAAGGTTATTAAAATTGACTTACCTTTAAAGGCAGCACTTCACGATTGACTCCATAAAAGGAGGCCATGGCAATGGTCCACGAAATCAGACCAGCTACGTTACCGCAAGCTTGTTTGGCACTTTCGAAGGTGTAAGCAGGAAAATCAAAATAAGGTACTAACAGGTCTATTATCTCTGCGTTTATTGTGTCTTTTGGGTATCCCTGCAGATTTGCTAGAAATTTTGTGTCTGCCATTACCTAGAAAAAAGGTTTGCGTTAGAATGAGGATCTTTTCTTTCCGACTTGTAGGATGATTTCCCATTAACCCTTTTTTTATTTTCAGAAAGAGTATGAAAACAAAATACGTAAAACTTATTTGGAGAGTAAAGCAACTGCAGGCACAGTTTCCACAGAATAAATTTTAGCTATACCCACCATATTACAAAGATATACAGACCTTTAATGATTCCGCCCACGATGTGATCAAAAATGTTTTTTCAGGGTCGGGTTTAACTGGTTCCACTTTGCGTTTAAAGTAAATCAGTACGGCATCCATGATAACCATGATCAAATGTGGAGGCTTTCCTAACTTTCGCACCGTTGAAATATCACCTGGCTTAATAGTCTACAATAAACGAACACGGATTAGGCTCCTCGAAAATACATCGACACATTTAAACAGTTGCTAATTGTTCTGAATATTAGTTTCCAGAAACTGTTATTTGGTCAAATCAAACCATGAAATTTGTCGTATATTTACTTGTAAAGCCGCTTCGGCTGCATCCAGTGCCGGTTTGGCAGCTAAAAGCTTCTTTTCGGCTTCCTTCTGATCCTTTCCAATTTTAGATACAAGAGATTCGGCTCGTTCTTTTACAACTGTAGCTTCTTCTTTGATTTTATTTGCTATTTCTGATGCTGCAACAACAACAGCCAGTACCTAAAAACAAAAATAATGATGACAAAATGCTCCAATATCTGTTAATGGGAATTTTATTTTCAAATATTAATTACTCCGTTACTGGATGCACAGCAAGGTCTGCAGAAATCAACTTTGCTGTGAAGTTGATTTCTACGGACCTTGATGGGCAGCAGGGGCAAACGCGGCGACAGACCAAATTTAAACCTCGTGATTGGCTGCATTGCGTGCTGCCATCTATTGAATTGTTGTAGATATGGATATCAATTTTTGCTGACAATATTTGAAATGTTAGAAAACAATAGTTATTACATTTTATAATAACTGTGACGTACTTTAACAGCAACGTTTGAAACATGTTTGTAAATATTAACACCGAATTTAGGCCTGCCGACATCTAGCGGCTGATTTCAGGAATTGTTTAAAAAACCCTGTCATTCCAATCTCAACCATGGCTCTTGTCTAACTTCTACTTTGAATATGTTTAACTCTAACGCCCAAATATTAATTCTAATTAATATTATAGGTATGGCAGTAGTAGTGTTACGCCTACCATTGCTTACTACGTGACGTGAGCTCCGCCTCATGACCAATGAAAGCGAAGCGCGGGAGTTTTGAACAAACAGGGTAAACTGTTAAAAATTAGCAGGGCAAAACGGAGCTAAACCGAATAAAACCGACGACATCGGACTAAAAAGCAGGTGACTGGTTAGAAAGAAACTGACTAACATAGAGTAAAACCGACTAACGGGGAATTAAACTAATAACGCCCTCTATGGTCGAGGGACGGTGCTTACGTCACATGATAAATGAAGCAGTGGGGGTGACACTACTGCTGCTATAACTCTTATTGAAAAAAATATAAGAAATGAAAAATCCAATGAATATACTCTACTTTTTCAGCAGCTGCGTTAGCCACTACTATTTCTTCATTTTTAATCTCCAATTCTTTTTTGAGCACATCTACACTTGCTGCAGCTTCAATTAACTTTGTAAGACCGGTTTTCATTCTAACGGCCATAACAGCAATATTATCATGCTTCTGTTTATATAAGACTTTGTAGCTTCCAAGAAATGAAAGAAATGTTTTTGGTGTAACATAAGTTTGTCGTCGAAATCTGAAAGGAGTTATATGAAAATAAAATTTTTGCCACATAATTTGCTTTGTCGCCAGGTTGGCCTTATCGATACTTCATTTAATTACCTGTCATAATACGAAGAACACATGTCTCCAACGCTTTCATGAATTTCGCCTATGGTTTTAATGAGTTCTATTTTAACTTCAGGCGTACATACCATGGGAAAACTGTCCAAAAAGTGATTAGATACGGCCACAAGAGCGTCTCTTGGCCAACGGAAAAACCAGTCCATGGTACACCCCGATATGAGTCCAGGAAACTTCATAGCCCTACTTCTAAATTTCTCTCCTACCTATAAATTTACATCATTAATAACAAGTGCGGTAGTTTTTACCAACGCTATATCGGGCTATATTTTCGTGGTCACTTACAGGTGAGAAACATAAAACTGTATGAAGGTTAGATCGCGCTCTGCTTATGAAGAAGTCGTATAGAATGTCATTGGTTGGAATATTCTTAGGCGCAACTTTTTTCATGACAGGTATCAACTCAGATTGGATTTCGTCTAATTCGTCTTTTGCAAAAAGGTTTGCAATTTCGCCTGAACTCAACACGTTGTTCAGGGATTCCAAAAACGTTTCTTCTTTGATGTCGTTATCAGTGAAAATGAAACTAATGCCGTGTCCTTCGAATCCCGAAACTCTGTACAAATATTTCATGTCGTCCATAAAATTGTTTAAGCTGTAGGCTCTGTAAATAACGCAGCATTTTACCATGCTTTAATTTACAAGTCATCTCCTCTTACCGTGTCAAAGATATTTGAAAATGTCTATAGTTAGCAATGTATGATGCAAGTTTTGTCAAACTCTGTTTACCAGACCCGCCAACTCCTACCAAAAGAGCATTACCTCGCGGAGTTCGTATAATTCTTGATATAATGTTCAGATGTACCATGGCATCATGGAAAAATACCATGTCCATAACGCCGCCTCGTGCGTTTTCGTTATATCCGTCCATAAATGCTGCAAAACAAAACATGGATTTTACCTAATGGAGAATATTTTCAAAAGAAATATCCGATCAAACATCAACATCGTATATTTCGTCGAAGACGTATGAGGATGTTTGTAACAGATTTGCTAAAAAACTGATATGTAAAGTTGATGTGATCTGGGTAAAATGGTAAAGCAACGAAACTAACAATGCAACTTTTCTTTGACAAATTCCCAGCTAGGAATTTCTTCGTATATTTTGGGAGCATCAAAACAGAAGTCTTCCGGTTCATCTCCAGTAGCGTCTGGTGGTTCTCGTAAATAGTCAACCCAAAACGTTATATCCGGAGGATAATGTGTTGAATATACATCATCTCCTAATTCTTCTTTTGCTTGCCTCCGTAGATTGCTTACAAACCAATCACGATCGGCCTGAGTTGTAAATCTTAAACATAAAATAACAATTATATTCTACTGGAAAACTTTCTAACAAGAAAATGCACCAAGTAGATTTCGAATCAGCAACCCCCACTTCTGTATCTTACCTATCCGAAATAACTCTAGTGCATTCGTGTTCCCATAACTTTAGCAACGAACTGATACTTTGACACTCCAAGTGTTGGACAGTCAAGATGCCTTGCCATATCCTGGACAAATCCCGCAAATTAAACACATAATGAAATTTAGCTGGTGTTGGTAACATTTTGCCTTTAATTTGCGCCCAAATGTGGCGCGTAAGGGGGATTAATTTTGGAAGGAAGTTTACAATTGTTTCGTTAAAGCGGCTTTCACAAAAATAACCTTCGCCAACCTGTCCTGAAACATTGAATACCATCAATGGGTTAGTTGTAAGTGCTAATTAACAGTCATTTACTGAATATCATATCCATTGAATTGATGCTGGGCAAAGTGCAATTGAAGATACAAAATTGCCGCTTCAATCGATGAGGAATGTCGTTTCTGCCACCACCAGGATGAATCATGGCTGCCAAAAATTGTATATCTAACAGTGTTGAAAAGTCTCCTGGTTTATCCAAACTGTAGAAACCTAAAATATTTTCTTCTTAAGTGCGGTAGTACATGGGGAAAGGGGGTCAGCCTTCCTTCTTGCTTTGCCACCATTTTCAAAAAACAGTAGAATTAAAATTTTAAAAATGTAACTCGCGCGGGATTCGAACTGTCGACTAACCTATGCCTCAGAACGCTATACACGCATTCTACCACTGAGCAACGGCGTCTGTTGATAGATGCTACAATATGCAACACATACATAAACAACACGCCATCCGCTGGCCAAATTTAAATTTCCGGTAAACTACGCAGCACGTTATCCGATGACGTTGTATCGGCAAAATGATACCAGCCGGCGGCGCCGACCGGCCAGTTTTGTCAACAAAATTTATTTTTGGTTTTCAGGGGAGCACAAAACAATTAAATTCGCAAATTAAGTGCACGTTGATTTATTAAGCTTGCGGTGGTGAAGAAGCGGACAACGCAGTGAGTGCGAGTTGGTTGAGACGGCTCGCAAGCTTACTACACACAACAAAAACAAGCACTGCGGCTCGGCACCGAAAGATTGGCTCTGCGGGTGTACTGGGCCACAAGTTGAATACTAGGACAGTACTATTAACGAAAATCTTACTTCATTCAGCATTCTCTGCTATAACCCTGAGGACAAGCTTAGGATTTAGATGCGGAATCCGAAAGACCACTATAGCGGCCCGTCCCGGTCGAAGTGGTTCTGCGGTTAGCGCATTCACCTCTCATTCTCTCAGGCCGGCTGTCCTGGTTTTTCTGTGGTTTTCCTGCTTGCCAAGGTGAACAGTGGAGCAGTACTATCCACGGAAATACTCCTCTCGTATCTAATTTCTTTTCTCTAACCCATCTTCAATATTCTTTCTCGGGCTTAGGGTTCCAATACGCAGTTCGAAAGACAATTTTAAGGACCCGCCTCTTTATGGGAAATAAACAACTATTGAATTTTCCTTTTATTTTGTTCAAGGCGTTTTATCAATCAGCTGCAAAGATACGTTTTAGAGTTTCTGAGCAGCCAAACTAGTTTCTGAGCTAGGCAGCCAAGCCGTTAAGAGCTAGACTTTACGAGCAGAGCCTTGTGTAGTCTGATTCCAGGTATGCTGGCATAACGTCATAACAAACTGTTTTTTGCAAGGTCCTACATCGAGATCTCCGCTGTCACGGACCTCTTGGCGACTCCCACCCGATTTGGTTCGCTTACCGATCAGTTTCCTCCTGAGACATTTGTAACCGCGTCTTTATGCAGGCCGGACGAAGCCTCGCGCACCAGTTCGTAACGACGACCTACGAATGTCCCTAACACGGCAGAGATGTTGATGAAACTGTTCGGTTTCTCACCGGATGCCTAGATAGGTGCCGTCGAGGTCTCTCGCCCGGAATAACCTACCACTCCGTACCAGTCCAGTACAAACGACGTATTTAGGCTTTCCTCCCACGGAACGCTAGGAGTTTGCGTCATTTTCCTAATCAGGCACCATCTTTTCTTGGAGTCTGGTTCCACATTTGCTTTTCTCGATACCATCTCCTAGGAGACCCACTTCCCCGCAAAATTTACGACACACACCGCTCATGCCGGAGAAACCGCATTGCCGTCGGAAATATTTATCTTTGCTGAGAGCAGAGTCGATTTCTATGGACTACCTTTTACTCACCCTTCATTTCCATCAGTTGTCGTACAATTTCATTAGTGATTTGATCTCCCCAATCATTGATAACAGGCATGTTAATGTCGTCTATAAAAATGGATAAGATTTTTCCTGCTGGTGGTCCATAAGTAGTTCCAACCCTTTTATCAACATACGATTCGATAATTCGCTAAAAAAAATTACAACCAAATAGGAATTTTTGTTTCAAAACAGAATTTAAAGGTACCTGAACCATATTAGGTGTAGTTGCTGAAGAGAAATTAAAAGATTTGCTGATTTGAAACTCCGGATCAAACATATTAAGATAGCCCTTTATCATTACAGTTTTGGCCGTACCTTGCTCACCTAGAAACGGGCGAAAAGTTAACTCCTTCAAGGTACATTAAATATTTCTAGTACCTATAAGTAACACAGCTTTGCCTTGTTTTGCGGTATTCTCAATCAAAAATGCCGTTCTAACATTATCCACGTTGGGAACCAATATGGCGTTGTATTCAAGAACTTGATCAGATGGGTACAAAAACGGTTCCACCCTTTCGTTCCAGTGCTGCCACCTACCGTTGCTCTCGTTGACAACATATTCAAATATCGATTCGTCTTCTCCACACTTGGGCCAATCCATTTTAACTGGATATTTAACAGCGTACTCTTCTAGTTTGGCTCTGTCGTCCAACTCCAAAACGGCACCCAACGACCACATCATTGAAAAAATGAACAGTCGTTCAAGGTGCTTATCGGTATAAGTTCCTAAGTAGCAAAACATTAGAAACTAAAATTTCCACCTTTAGTAAATCTTACTAGGTTGTTCTTCTTCGCCAACCGTGAGCAATCCTTGCAGTACATCGTAACATTGTCTTATATACAAAGCTTCACGTATTACCATTTTGGGTTTCAATTTAACTTGCAGAAAATTATGTAAATCGTCATAAATTTTATTAAAAAGTACTCTGAATGTGTCGCCTTCATTTGCCGGTCGCGTTTTTAACCAGCTCTAAAAACGGTGGTTGCTATGGTTAAAGTTGATTGCAGAAAAGACAGTTATAGCCTCTAGAAATTTGTAGTACCTCTAAAATGGGTTGCCATGGCAACACTGAAGCACTCATGAACACCATGCCCATTCTGGAAACCGTAGCAGGGCTGGCATTGTCTACATTATCGGGCTCGAATACTAGTTTTGAATTTGGAGCCATTACAATTCGATCACCGTTAGCCAACGTAAGGGTTTTGTTGTCATCTAAGACTGAATTCAAATTTTCTATCCACACAGCATCTACTGGTCCGTCTAGAACCAACCTAAAAATTGTTATATGTATAAATGTGTGAATGCTACGAATATTTTTGATAACTATTAAATTACCAGCAAAAATCTGACTTTTTGATTTTCAAAGTTCTTCTCCACAATGTTGAGAATATTCCATCTGTCCAGTCGTTAGTCGCAACATCTAACCTACCAAACATTTGAGGGGCAGTAATTGCCTAAAAATTTACATTGATTTCTTGACCTAATTTTGATTTCGACTTGAACTGTATGTACCTTAGGGTTCATTCTCATTTCTCTGGTGGGCAGTCCATTTTCAGTCATAGCTCGCATCAAGCAGTACATGCATTGCGTTTTTCCTGCACCCGTAGGTCCTAAAATCAACAAACCATATCAAAAATATATTCCTTTTGACTGTGAATTTGTTCAAACGCACCTAAAACCATTAGGCCGTGCCTCACCAAATACGTTTCATATAACTGTACGATTTTCAAATTCCAACTTGGATAGTTGATTAGCCCCATATTCGAGGTCTGATTTGCTACGGCTTTTTGTAGTTCTTTCCAGGAATGAGTGGCAAGTTTGATGCCAGGAAACATGTCTTCGATCAAAGACAAGAAAAGGGGCTCATCTTCGTCCACCAACTTGCTTAAGTTCATATCCCTGAATGAAAAACGTTTTGATGAGACTTTTAAAGCGCACGCAGAAAACGGGTCAAACCTCAAAACTCTCATTACAATTGTTTCTTCAGTATCGGTAGGATGGGCTCTTTTCTGAGCTCCCAAGGTTCGCAATACGGAGAGGATATTTCGCAGACCAAAATCATAATGTACCTATAGATATTCAGGAAAAAACATTTATTCAAAAAGTCTGTATAAAAACATTGTGCTAAAAACAAGTCCTATCTAGGCAACTAAACCGACCCCGCTTTGTGTGTTTCTTATACAAGATTAAATTGGATGGTACTTCAGTTGTTGATATATAAAATCTCGAATGCTGCCTACCTGTTTCGACAACTGCTCCTCACACAGTTTATACAAAGTGTAGAACTTCCTGCACAATACAACGTTGTCTTTGAAACCGCAAGAGGCCAACTTGACTCGAATGATGATCTGTCGGTCAGGCACCATCATGGCAACAGTGCGAAACATGATTTTCAAATTTTCTGGTAACTCTTGCCGACCAGCGTAACCTGGATTCATAGTTAGAAATATTCCAAACTCGATATTCATCGACACATTATCTCCATCCCTACAAAACTCTTGATTTTCAACAATCTTACTAAAAGAACTAAAAGTAATAAAAATACATGAATATAAACATAGGTTTCCTTTCTTTCCGTGCCGTCAAAACTATATAAATTTGTTGGGCAGCTACGGATAAGACGGGCAATTCAATCCTGTTGAATTCGTCAAAGCATCCCCAGGTACCTGACTGTGCCAATCCCTTTAAAAACATGGAGTGAGTACAACTATAGAACAATTAAATGTAAGTACCTTAAAAATTCTTCCTAAGCCACGGAAATCCATCTGATCAGAGCAATTAAATACTACAACGAATTTACCAAGGGTTCGACCCATATCTTTCGTGGTTTCTGTTTTACCCGTTCCCGCTGGTCCTGCCGGGGCTCCTCCCATGTTCATCCCTGCGGTGATAAAATTTTAATTTTTTTAATTTCTCTTCTCATACGTTGTTATTGTTATCTTGCTAGTATGAGTTCATGTTATTTTCGTTTGTTTAACAAACTTACATATAGCTTGAGCTAGAGTAATGTAACATCTATCAGTTAAAGGTGTGATGGCAAGTCGTTCTGTGATTCCCAAATACTCATTCTGGTAGAGAAAGATCACATCAGTTATTTTCACAAGAACTTCGTCATTTTCTTCATTGTAATAAAATCTAGCTTGTTTTTGCCATTCAAAGTCCGTTAATGATTTGACCTTAAGTCTGACCATATCATCAAAAATGTCTCTAAAATAATAAAGGGTTTTTATTCTAAATATTTATTCAAACAAAATGAATAAATACCTTTGATGCACATGAATGGTGACCATTGTTTCGTATCGAGTTCGTTGCATTTTGGTAAGATCTTTCGACGTCAAATCAATAAGATCGTTCAGAAGATCTAAAAATCGTTGATTTGTCACCTTCATGATCACACGATCAACCTTGGCTTTCCTAATGGCAATTTCGGCTTCTTTCGTCCAAAGGATTTGGACACCAACCAATCCCGCCTAAAATTTTCTGTTGAACTTTACCAAATTAAATTGTTGAGATTGTACCTGGCCACAAAAAGGAACGAATCCTTGAATAAAATTATAATCAGGATCGACAAAACATTGAGACATTGTTGCAATAACGTTCTTGACTGTATCACGAACCATAAATAACAACTTGTTTAGCCAAATTTCAACGCCGCCTACACAACTGACCGGTTTTTCAAATTGTATGGTTTCTCCCAAGTCTGACTGCATCGCTATGATGTCTTCGTATTTCGCCTCATCGAACACAACCTGGAATAAATTTATGAAATACTTGCGATTTTCCAGTTCGGATTTAAAAGATGTTTATAAATTTCTCACAGTTCAAAACTTACTTTATAGACAGCATCAAACAAACTCAACAGATGAGGTTGTATGGAATGAGGATCCGAACTTTGTCCCAAAATCTCCAACAATACCGGATCGGAAATAAAGAAAAATCGGGGGAAGCACAAACGTTTTGATTCTGCAAAAAATATATTGAAAATAATAAAAGGATAAAAAATGCATCCATTATAACACCTACCCAAGTAACCTGTCAGACTCTTCTGGCAGGTCTCAAGTTGTTCCAGAAGGTGAGGCAAGAGTTGGGACATCGTTTCATCGCCAGTACAACAATCTACCACATTTAGCAATTCGTGTGCTCTTAACATAATTTTCATCCACGATTTGTCGATACCCTAAAATATTTTCTTTCTTTGCAAAACTCATATGAAAGCCAAAGTCGAAACCAAAAGAGAGAGCTGTCTATGTCCGAAATATACCCCTATATTATTATGCGCAACGAAAAGAGTTGGTTGCATGTCGGAGAACTGCGGATGCCGGTCACATGGTATTTCGCTCTGGTCCCCACTCGGATGGGTGACCAATACCGTGGTGTATCTGCAACCGGCCGTGCTTTGGAAGGCACGTTAAGCCGTCGGTCCCGGTTGTCATACTAACATCTTCGGCAATCGTAAACCATTAGTGGAACTTCTTCCAGCCTTCTGCCCGGTATACGTGCGAAGAGTGTTCACAGAACCAGCATTAGTTGCGGGTGTTAAACAGGCCATTGGCCCATAATAAAAGGAATAAAAAGAGCAAAGTTGTAAAGCCACGAACCGGTACATAAGTGTGCAAGGAATTTGCTAAGTATGTATCAATAATCCTACTACAACATTTTTCCACTGTCGCTTTATTTTTGACTATGGTTAAGATTGTCGCCGCTTCAAGAGTTCTAATAAGAACGAAACGCGTCGCATTTTATCCTGCTCATAGTTGAAACCAAATCTCCCATTTTTATTTGTTTTTGTGTGCGTGTACAAAAGTCGGTAGTGATTGTTGATACCTGCTTAGTAAGTTCTTTTCACACGTATACACCGGTTTGTTGCTGTGCTACTTTCTTCATTGCACATAGAGGGTGTGGTGTTTATAAGTACACATGGAAAAAATGAAGTGAGGTTACCAAATTTATCATGATTAGGGTTAGTGAAGCATTATTATTTAATTTTAAGTAGCTTCTTTGTGAGAAAGCTAACTCTGATCGGTTACGTCATGCTTTAATAGTTAGATTAGTTTTATTTGTAGTGAATGTTATTGGGGACAAATTTCTGTATCTTACACTGAACCGTTTGGCTTCAGCAGGCAACTGTTTGGAAATATCGCCACCGACAAACACAGCTTCCAAATAAATCCATAAATTCTGAACTTGCAACCACTTTTCCAAAATTTCGGACGTCGTTACTAGTTTGTTTACCCACGTCTGGATATCTTTTTTGAAAGGTGCGTTATATCTGCAAATTATCATTAAAATGTTTCGGTCTCAATAAATAATTAGCCCAACACAATTTAGAACATTGAATTACCTATTGCTTAACAAAGAGTTCAAGATCATCAAGCTATCTTCAAGCATTGCAATAATTTCTCCCGTTTCTTGCCCTTTAAGCAGAAGTTCACCCCTTGCTTTGAAGGTACTGAACTGTAATTCCACAACGGCCCAATCTGTTATGACTTGCTTCAATTTTGCTTCTATATCTTTTTCTTTAACTGCACTAATACAAATGTCCTGTTTGGGCAAAAATACGTTAAAGCAATTATTGTACTGATCTCAAGCAATGCCAAAAATTTAAATTTTAGTAACAATCTAATATACTTGCTTCTACATCATCTTTAAATTTCAAAAGAGGGGCTTCCATGACACTTCGCAGCGTAAACGTGGGAGAGTCGATGGGAAAATTGTAATTTGTTACTTTGGATATTCTTTTCCAGTGGCGGTCTTTCATAGCCTGTAATATATAAATGCTAATGGGATGACAATACACAATGATTGTCATTGTATCACATAAAACATGTACTATTGTACGCCCTTTTCCTCAAATAATAAAAATTGTTGCAATTGTTAAACAATCTCTTCTTTTGACAACTACCATCACTCCTACCGCACTTCCACCTTTTAAACAATAAAAAATTCAAAAATTGTCAAGGAAATTGGGAACAAGTTCCTAATAATCAGGCGATGTATTATCCTATAAAAGGATGAACTCGGAAAAGTGCGTTAGTTACTGCATCTTCCTGCTGCAGCGCCGACACTTCTTCACAAGCAACGGCTTCTTCACAGCTTAGCTCTCATCATGGATTCATGGAGTGCCTATGTACGCTACTACTAATGTATATCAAGTTAGTATCCTTTTTTGTATACAGTTTGACTTAAATATACGTGTGCAAGCTGTCCTAGACAGTCACTAGCGTGACAAAATAGTTAAACATATTTAAAACATTTTCTTTTACAATACAATATTTGGTGTAAGCACTCTTCCCCACTTTCTCTGTATTGGGCGGAACAAGCTCGTTTAACTTGCAGCAATTCTTTGAGAGACTACGTAACGGTTCATACGAAATAATCACACATAGACAAAAAACTGCCCAATATTTGCCTTCCATACATTGCGTACACGAGTACAAGAAGAAGTTGAAATATTGTCACAACAGTGAGCTAGTCTTAATTAGAATATTTAGTATTATTACAACTAATTATTAAAATAATTAAGATATTAAAATGTGTTGCGCTGTGTTGCAATACATAGTATTGATCTGGTCACCTCATGTTTATTTTAAGAACATCTAGGGGTTGTATGCAACCTTTCCTTGTTGCACTCTTGTGAGATAATTACATATAATATTGATTGGTCTAATTATAACCAAATCCGGGTCTCAGATGCATACATGAAAAGATGCAGTGCACCATATTGATTATTAATAAAAACCCTAACCTACTTCACAGAGTATAAAAAAGGCTAAAGCGTGGTGGTACTAACACAGTCTACAATCGAGCTTGGCTCGGGCTAGCTGGTCTAGGCCGATCTAGCCTAGAGTCGACATTAGTCTCTGCCATCTACCATAGCTACGACTCAAATACCTCTCGCATATTGGGGGCCTTGAGCCCCAGATTACCAAACTGTATTGTAACTCATGTAAGTAGTTTTAGCTTAGTCTTAAATAATATTGTAAAGCATTAATTAAATATATCTCTGTTGAATTTTGGCTGTTCTACGACCCCCTAACGTGACAATATGGCGTAACGTTTGTTTGTAAAGTAGTAGGTACCTTGTTGGCCATCAACTCCAACAATGGACATGTTTCATTAAAATCGTCAATTTTCTTCTTCAAATCTAAGAATGCGGGCCAATCTTTCATACCTTTCGGCAACTTACGACATCTGCAAAAGAACGCACGTTAAAAATTGTTTATCATTCGATTTTCTTTTACCTATTTTGGAATTCTGTTAATTCGGTCATAATAACCTCAGTGTCAACATCACTCCATAGTAGGTCGAAATAACCATCAATGGTGCTGTTAACTTGCAAATACAATCCATAGAGTTTACTTAAAAGATTAAATTCCTTCTTTCTCTGATGCAAAGCGGGGTAATCATTAACTTCAAGCCCGAATAAGGCCTCCCCACTGGAGTACATCTCAAATTTGCTCCAAAGATCATCGAATCGAGCTTGGAATAACAGTACCCTATCGCTGGCTTCACGAGCTTGTAAACCAGGTACCATGGGTCCATTCAATTCATAGTCCTTGTCGAAAACGTCGACATCCTTAGCAAACACTATTACACCAGCTGTTAATTCAGCTTGTAACGGACCTTGGACTTTACAAATTTCATGTTGGACTTGTTTGCCCTGAGAAATAAAATATTAATGAGTTGAAGGTTAAAGTTATTAAATGTGTCTTACATGGGTAATCATGTTGGTAAAGGTGAATCGCAAGGTATCCACTCGTTCTATATCTTCCTTTGGAACGTCGATTTTAAAACGGATGAAGGTGGCGTATGCTTCTTCCATTAAACCTAGATCCAAGTCCATTTCGATGAAGTTCTCTCGGATTCTTGTCAGACAAGCCATTGCCAATCTTAAAACAATCAATTTTTTGGTCAGTACTGTAGGCGAAATTTGGGTTGAAAAATCGAAGAGATTCAACGAATGCCCAGTTTGGGCTGAACAGATGCCAATGAATGTTGGCCATGGTCAAAATAACAAATGGAGCCTAAACCAAAAAAGAAAATCAACAAATCCTTAGATATTTTGTGTTGGAAATCAACAAAAAAAAACAATAATTAAATTAACAATTCAATTAATATTATAATTTTCTATCAGCATGGGAAGAAGCTTACCTACAATCATCAAGATCTTTAATGGGTTTGGCAAGTATCTTCTCCTGGGTTTTAATGAAATCAACCATCTCGTTCAATTTTTCCTTGTATCGTATTCCCAAATTCTTACCCAGCAGATGTTTCCACGCCTCAGATTCGACAAGTAAAGCAAGCTTCATTTTGTCTTAATGTTAGAAACAATTAAATTATTTTAAATATGAAAATTCAACGTTAGTAGATACCCATCATTATTTGAATGGCTCCAATGTTGTGGAATTCTACAATTTCTCGTATTTCATCGGCCCTATTATCGTATTCGGTAAACTTTTCGCTTATCTCTACTATCAAAGGTTTTCGATTACAGAAATCTACCACTTGCTGTTCCCTATCTTCGGCCCACAAGTATGAGTATTCAAGATATTTCTAAAACAAAAAAATGGTATTAATGAAGGATGGTGGTAGGGGGCGCAAAATTCGAAAAAAGAAGAGTTTAAGACACTGTTTTCACCTTCAATAATTTTATAACATCAGGCTGTAGTAAAAACATTGCACCTTGAAGGCCCATAAAGACACGTGTGATTTCTTTCTGTTCCGAAACGTTTTTGTAGTAATTTGGTTTTTCTTCCTCCGTGTCTTCTTGTGAAAATCTTAACCCGATTGTCTTCTTACTATCCGTCTGTCCCCACATAGGTATTTCCTTATGAATTTCAACAATATTATGTAAGATCTGGGCAAAACTACTTTGTATTTCATCCAAATTCGGGTTAATAGTTGCGATGGGTATGTGTAATTCCATGCTTGTCTTCATCATGGGAGTGCCCATCGCTAATTCTAACAGGCTGCAATAGATAAATTAGAAATTATGAAAACGTTAATTTATCAAATTATTACCTTCTAGCAGTTGCTCGTTTCTTCAATAAATCAAGCGACAGTTTCGTACTTTTTACAAGGCAATCTATGACCTTAGCATTGAAATAAGCAAACATTTCAAGACAGTCGTTATGGATCATTACTAAATCTAGAGGAGCGTTTCGGTCTATCTCTTTAAACGCTATGACACAAAAGGAGAAAAATCAGATACATGGAAAAACGCTGCTTCAAATTAAACCTACCAGCATCTTCTTCTTGGTTCAATTTTGATGCCGAACTGACTGGTTTTACAGCTTTCTCTGGATCCAGCCAGTCATATTTTCCTTCTTGTAATTCGGGATTTGTTATGGTGTCCAGAAATGTGTTTATCAATGCCGTCACTGCCCTTTCAGCCGTGTACAATTTCAGCTGAATTTCCTGTGCTGCAATGGAACATTCAATTGGTTTACAGTAATAATAGGATGCAATTGACAACTCACAAATTTTCTCCCGGTATGTTATGCCTGCTTGAAGGAGTTCAGAAGGACTCATTGGTTCGCTGGGAAGGTACACTAGTATTGTGACAGCGATACTGTCCAACACTTCATCAATACGCGCCTCTTTCATATCGTTCGCCTTGAACGAAAGATGAATTTAATCAATGTACAATATTTAAAAGTCAGTGTTTGTTTTACCGTTTTAACGAACAACCGAACGCTTTCTAACACCTGTATGATGTCATCACAAAATTGTGGAATCTTCATGGACGTCCAAGTAATAGTGGATAAGCCTGGCATAAAAACATTTTCCATTTTTAAGAGCTCTGCTCGCATTAATGGAATAAACAATTTTGGTATGTTTTTTCTAATATACTTGTCGTTTTCGACGAGCCCTTTGATAACTTCATAAGCGTTAAGAATTTTATCTTTGCAAAACAAAACGATTTGGGCAACATCGGGAACTCCTATAAAATGTTTAATTATTCCCGTTGAAGAACGTGTTTATTTAATTTTACCTAAGTCAAGTTTGTACATATATTCGGTTTCTCGAATTGTTTCAGATATATATGGATCAAAATTTATAATATATCGTTTTGTTTTATGGTGCTTCAGTAATAATGGCGCGCTTAATCCACTTCTTACCTGTGAATAATCAGAAACTGTTTTAACAACTTAAATTACGAAACTTAGTAAAGTTACAACTGTTTTTTCTGTAGGCATTTTCACCCACAAATTGGGGATTAGGCAAAGGTAAATCAAGTATCTGGTAAAGATAAATCAGGTAGCAGGTAAAGGTAAATCATGTATCGGGTAAAGTTAAATCAGGTATCGGGTAAAGGTAAATCAGGTATCGGGTAATGGTAAACAATTAGATTAGAGATTTCATCTGTGGTTAGAAATATACTGGAAAGACGTTATCTGTACCAGAACTTTATCTGTGTTACAGAATAGTGAGTATTTATTGATGTAATACTCTTACTTGTGCAACATGGGTAAACCAAGCCTGATGATATATCTGCTCGTAATGCACGAAAACAGAGGCCAATGAATTGTAAAGCTGAATACATTTTTGTGCTTTTCGATGACGCATCACCTATAAAGAAAATATGAGTTCATAGAATTAACAGAAAAATAGATCATACCCTGGTACGTTCCTTGAAGATGTCCATTGGTTCTTCAATTCTTGAATACATCTGTCTTATCCAAACAATTCTGCCACTAACCGGAGGCATAAGTCTAGGTAGTTGTGGATCTTCTCGATCTTCATTGTATTGATCTCGAAGTTCTTCAATTTCATCCTGAAACATTTCTAAAGCCTCCAAGTAGCGCTCGTCTAAGTGCAAACAGTCCAAGTCCAGTTTTCCAAATCTATCCCGATCAGTAATAGAGTTTTTTAGTTAAGGTTAAGCCAGAAAATGTATTTATTATTTAGATATTGATATATGCACAAAAATATTTGAAATAAAGTTACCTTTGTAACAAGCGTAAGACATTGTCAGTATCGGTCATTCTTTCCAAAGAGTTGCCAACAAACTCTTCAAGTTCCCATTCGGTATCAACTACGCTTTGTTTAAATTCTAAGTAATCTTTATTAAACATTTCCTGCCGGTGATTTAAGGCATCGTATTTTTTTGTTGATATCTTTTTATAAAATTCTTTGAATTTATCGGCAAATTCGTTTATGCCCTCTATTGTACTGCTTTGAAGAATGGAATACTTAATCGTTATGTTAAAAACGTCTACTATCTAAATTGTAAAATAAGCATTTAAAAGTAGTGTTCAGTATGTGGCTATAAATCAACAAGTACCTCCTCAAGCCGTTTCTTGAAGGTTTCGAATTTTCCAAAAACGTACATTTCAGAACAGTCAAATGCTGGCTCATTAGCTTCTTCCATTTTTTGTTGTGTTTGTTTAAAACACTGATAGTATTTTAGATATAAGTCCAAACATACCTAAAACTTTAATTGATAGAAGCCGAAATCATTTCAAGGAACAAAATTACCCCTATTTTATGAAGAACATCTTGCTTTTTCTGAACCCAAATAGTCTTGGTTCCATTACAATTTATGTAACTACGACACATGTTGATCATCTGATTTGAAACCTTAACAAGAATAGCCGTAACGCTTGCCGTGTTATTGTAATATCTTGATGTGGTGTAAATCATACGAATTGCGTACAACAGACTGGGAAGACAATCTGGTATTTTGGTCGGATCGTATCTGTAAAGAGGCTCGCAGTATTTCTCCAGAGCATATAAATATTTGACATTATCTTGGCATTTATTTCGGGCTTCGGTTACTGCACAGTCTTGCTTTTTCCAGATCTAGTAAGTTTTCAATACTTTGACAATGTTGGGAATAACCATTATTATGAATTTTTAATTTACCTTTATTAATTTCGACCTAACTCTCATTAAATACTGAATGTGCATTAAACATTCAACAGTCTTCGTAAACTCCACGATGCTGGTAAACCTCGCTAATTGCCTGCGCCAGTATTCGATTTCCACAAAAGGACCTACAAATTCGTTTTCTCTTCTCAGCTGTGCAAATTGCGTTAGAACCTGTCGAAAAATGTCAAGTTTTTATCCTGGGGTCGGGATATTGAAGTACTCTTTACCCTTTCTATTTGTTTCTGCCACACCCTGACAACAGTTTCGACTTGTTGAAGCACCTCTGGATTTCTTACCACTTCGTTTATTTTGTCGGATGTTGATATTTGGTCGTATAAGTTTTCGTTTACAGCAAACACCACGGCTTCCTCCAAATCTATTTTTGTTTCTGAAAAACAGAAGTTGATGTTGTTTTTCCAATAACTTTGCGGGCGTGGACTTGGTCTACGTAGTACCAGTCAAGAAAGTGACTGGCTGGACTTTTCGGAACAACTGAAACTGCCGTCCTAGTATAGGCTACTCGCAATTCCAGTACTGAAGAATAACTACGAACAGCCCAGAGATCATTTTTGAGAGAACTCCGCCCACTTCTCTCGCAAATTCCTACTCCCTGAACTCCAGAATAGAGGTCCAGATAGGTTGGTAACCGGTTTGTTCATAATGACCGTCACCTTAACGAACCTCGGGATTACGAGCCCACAGGGTTGACACTTTGATTGTAGACGTGAGCAGGCGAAGTGAAACCTTACTACTAGGGCTCAAGGCCCTAATCCCAGCAGTTACCCCACTCCATCTTGGATCTCACTTTCAGCTGCCCTTGGATGGCCTCCAACCACCCAGTTTGTCGCCCAGTCAAATTTACAACCTTTAGTGTCTTATTAACGCAGTGAAAGGAAGGCATTTTAATAGACCAATCTGGAAAGCAGGGATTTCCAGATCAGTAGACGCGCTACCGTTTAAGTGTTTGCCACCAATACTGGGAGCTAGTAAACTCTACACTTTGTGAAATCTTTCACCCAGTTCTTGGTTCCAATTAAGGCCTTGTACCTCTCCAAAGAGAGATGGACATACCAAGTTAAAATCACCAAAATGACCGTTACAACGCCAAACCCGCGCAAATAATGCTGTTCGCGACTCTTATCGAGGTGAGAATGCCCACCGCTCAGAGAGGTTGCTAACCGGTTTGATCATATTAACCAATCAATCATATTAAGGACGTCGGTAATGTGAGCCCCACGGTCGTAACTGTGGTGCTGGGCCTGAGCAGGAGAAACACCATCACACTTCTAGGGCCCAGAGACTTGATGCCAGAGTATACGCCATTCCATTAGTATATCGCCTAGGCAAATTTATATACCCTAGGGTTTCCCAAATGCAGTGACTAGGACGCAAAACATTGCAGGCCGGCCAGGGAGCGGGAATATCATTCCAGGGCGATGCACTACAATTGGTGTGTTTGGTATCTACCCCACCTAGTAAAATCACTCACCCGCACCCCTGTTTGGTTTAAATAAAGAAGACCTTGAAGAGAGGTGAACGTACCAAGTTGAAATTACCAAAATGACCGTTACAACGTCGGCCCCCGCAAGCAGCCACCTCATCGAGGTGGTGGTCCTTGGGCGTCCCGTCTTGGCAAAACGAAACAGTTGCGTTCTGTTGGCAGAGGAGGAGTCAAACGGCAATAAGCGGAGTCGAGTGGTAACAGGCGGAGTTAAGTACTAACAGGCGGAGCCGGGCGGCAATGTGCGTTGTATGATTTATACATACGCATCGTTAACTAGTTTGTTTAAATATTTTAAGTTTTGATGTTACAAAATTTTTCAATAAATTTATTAAATAGTGACAATAGCTGTAATCAAATATTAAACTTACTTTCTAAAAAATTTGCAAAAAACTCGAAATCTCCTAAAAAATTCTGTTTTGCTTGCAATCCAGCAGCGGTTTTCAATAAATCTCCCCAATCTTTGGTGGTAGTTACAGACGGAGTAAGAAGTTTTGTTGTCAAATCAGATGCAACTGCAACTCCATTTCCATTCATTTCCGTCATATTCAATTGTGCAAAAAACAAATCATCGTTGAGATTCCTCATGTCTATATCTTTGTGGTTGTTATTTTTATAGAGGACTACAGCTCTTTCGGACATAGGTTCCCAAGAACCATCTGTGATGTATATTCTCTTCACAACGGCATTTTTTGGCGTGCTTGGTGTGTACCGACCAGTCTCTAAAAAAGCAGAAAATGAGTTTGCACAAAAATGGAATAATGAATAGATTTACGCTTACCGATCTCATAAGGTGGTCCGTCTTGGTAATAAAACATAACCGCTTGATGTCCATGAGCCGTCAGCACACTATCCAGCAGATCTATATTAGCTTTAGAATCTATAGCACCTTCTATAACCTCGCTCGGTTCTATGTTATAATACATCGCAACCATATCACAGACGTGTCTGTGAGGCATCTGCATGGATTGAAGTCTAACTGCTCGGTTCTCTTTGGCAACTCGCTAGAAAATTATCATGTGGTAAATATTGTATGATTAATTGAGCCCAGTGTACTGACCAGTCTTTCTTTTACTTTCTCCGCCCTCATGCTATGTCGTTTCTTTTTGGCATCGGCCAAATTGGCGATGTGTTTCGTTACACCCACCAACATCTCCAGGTCTCCCTTTTCTGCCACATCTTCGTGACTTTCTGTAACGGACGGTATAGAACCGTGCAGTGTGTGACTGCTTTCGGCGTCATCCATTGTTCAATTATAGCTGCTATATTTAAAGATACGCTTAGACACAATTTGGAGCTTTTTAACTGTAGGCATACTTACGGAAACACTAAAACAGTATCAGAATTAAAATTCAAAAATATAATGATAATATTAAAAATATTTTTCTGTTGACATAAATGTAGATATAGCTATAGTAACATATTGATTTTTAGCACACTTAATTTTATCAATTTTTTTTTCAAACCGTAAAAGAAATAATCGGCAATTTTCTTAAACTGCACCATGAAACAATTTATTCGGAAACAATCATCATCATCATCATCATAATCTATCCTCATATACCTGAAGGTGTCGAGGTTTTTCACTCCGGGTAGGCTCTTTGTTTGTGTAGCTGGAGGTAGTGGGGCTTTTTGGCCTTTAAACCACCACGCTCCTAAAGCTTAACACCTGTATTATCGAGCACTAATCGATGACATTAAATCAAATATTCAAGGAAAATTCTCAACACAAATCAAAGGATCTCAAATAAAAATGAATTAAACCAAAAGCGGCGACTATAGTTCCCTTACAGCGTTCTTTGATAAACAAAAAATCCTCTAGTGCGAATGAAATCTACAACAGAACAATAAAGTAAACCCGGGTTGGCTGTATTTATTTTAATTGTTCAATATCTATTTGTCCAATTTCTGGTTTGACCTGTACGTACGTATTTCCGCATGTAATGTTAGGAACGAATTAGTGCATAGTATGTAAAACGATGAATTAATAGCTAACTACCATCGTTTCGTAAATAAGTTTGATAAACCGTTTTAGAACATTCCGTTGGGGCTCGATGGATGCTCACGAATTTTGTTTGCATAAAGGCGCCACCGTTTTGAGTAGATTTTGTTATAATGAGACAACGAAGCAATCGACTACTTGCTTGCTTGTTTCTGTGTAATATTGTAGCGGTTTACTGTAAGAAAATTGTCTATACGTACGGGCATTGTAAAGATGCGAGTTCTCATAGTAAAAGACTTGCACCAATAAAAGCTGAGACAGGTGGAAGGGCTTTGGATTTAATATATGGATTACAATCTAGCAGAAAAAATATAGTGCTTATTTAACAAAATGTTGCTCTCTCACTTCTGTTGTAACCGAAAGTAGTGACATGTTTATAAAGCGAATTTAATGGTTTCTACGTCTATTGACCAAATTTGGTAACTTGAAAAATAATTGAAATTTAAGTTTGGACATCTTTTCTTGAATTTGAAAAGTGGGAAAGAGGGCTTTATTTATTCTGTATTAATTTCCGTCGTTATGGAAACAAATAGTAGGTAGTAAATTGAGTTGCCTACATTTAGGCGCTTCTTAAAGAATCTTTGAGAAGCTCTATCCCTGAAAAGAAACACTTTTGACCACACATTTATTAACAAAAGTTGTTTGCTTTGTTGTGTTTTGCAAGCCCTAGAAGTTTGTCCCTACAATTCATTAACACCCTGTATATCTATTCTAATAAGGGCACTACTGTATTGGTACATGATTAAAAAAATTAATTTCTCGCGTTAATATAAGCAAAAATTCACTTATTGTAGCATTTACGCATGTTTCTTTTAATGGTTACATTGCCGGTTTTAGGACATTTCGCCGTCGTCATCTCGCCGTCGCCATTTTGCTGTTGGCTGGGCCACCATTTCGCCAAAACTAAAATTTCTTTTAGAAGTGGAACTTCTTTCTAGGTGCAGCCGCCCTACTATTATTATTAATTAATGTAACAATAAAGCTAATAAAAACATAAACAAAACAATAGGTGCATTAATTTATTACCGAATTGCAAATATGATAACAATTTTTATAAAAGCTATCTATTCGTATTTTTTTAACATAATTATATATCGTTCTTCTCTAATCCGTCTATCAATTTTAGCATCCAAATACTCTAGCTTACTTTTCAATACATTTGTCATAATAATATTTCTAGCCATAGCTCTTGCTTGCTCATCTCTTTGACTCTTCTGGTTAGCAAAACTATAATGCGTTTTTTGATACTTATTCTTTTTTCTAATCACACCAAACGCAATGGCATCCATTGCCAATTGTCGTTGCGTTCTCGATCCTTTGCCCTTTTTCTTCTTATAATAAAAATCAACAAACAAATTCCCTACAGCATGCATTCGTGGTTCTGCGCTTTGCAAGTAAATATTGAGCTTGAGGGGTTTACGATTGGGAGAACTGTCAATTGAGTCGAAATATTTCTTGGTGTAGTTCGATAAGATGGGCAAATAAGGCTCAAAATGGGCGCTCCTTTTTGCTGCACTAAATGAATGGATCATTATTGTGGCTATTAACCATCGGAAAATAAAGAAAAACGCAACAACAACAGACAAATAGTACAAGAACAAAACGGAAAAATTTTCACAATTTCCACATATCCCTACTTTAAAATTCCTGAGGGAGAATGTAAGAATTGTAAAAAATCCTGCTTGAAAACTCTGGAAACTGTAGCTGATTCTTCCGAATAAAGCGAATCCAGACCACGTGAAAGCCACAATAAGCAACAAGAAGAAAATGAGAAAACTCATAGCACTTGGGTTTGATTTGTAAACGATTGTCAAAGCTAAATTGACTCTGTAAAATGATTTGAAGAGGGCGCATACTTCTAGGATAACAAAAAATTGCATGAAAGCTATAAGAGTAAGTAAAATGCGGTCCCAAAATGCTAGCGATTCAAAATCTATGTATTCTTCCGATGCGGCATGGGAAATCTTTTCAGTGTAGTATTCAAACTCCAAGATCTTCTTGGTATAAACCACAACGTTGATTGAACCAAGAATCAAAAGGAATTTCTTCATGCTGTTCCATTTATTGCTGAAGACTTGTTTGGGCTGAAGCAGCGTGTATTTCCGGGATTCCTTATGAATATACCACGTTAGCCACATGAATAAAATGAGCAAAAAGAACAATATGTACAACTGCGCACAAACTTCTACTAGCTGCATTTTAACAATTGCAATGTACTTATACACATAGTGCACCCCTTGCTCCGTACGCTCGGCCATGAGCGTTACCACTGTTAATTGATGTCTATTAACGTTGTACAAAACAAAATCGATATAAACCACCGTCGTTAAGAAATCAAACCAATCATTCTTCGTCAAGTATTCTAATTTCATAAGGGAATCCTGTTTTGTCCTACCCAAAAGCGCGACGTATGACCCTTTAGGGTATTTGGTTTCGTTGCGGTGCATAGCAAAGCCTCGAAATTTTTCTTTCGGAATATGATACAACCACGGTTGTTTCAGGGTGACATATTCAGATGCACGATTTCCTGGAATTTTCCAACCCTCTGTATAACTCCGATTGTCGAACTTCATTACACAATGAGCTGCCCATCTCTTTACACGTATACCATATCTACATGCGGAAGGGGATTTTCTTATCTGAAATTAAATATGAAATATGAAAACAATGCAGTCTAAAAACATAAACATTGGTATTACCTGTCGAAGTCTAATAACTCCCACCAAAAAATTAACTTCATCTACTGCAGGATTTAATGGGTATTTTGAAATGTCCCCTCCATGATCAAAATGTTGCAAGTTGGCAATAATGGTGTTGTTCAAATAATC
Organism: Ctenicera cuprea; assembly: GCA_958336395.1. Taxonomy (NCBI): domain Eukaryota; kingdom Metazoa; phylum Arthropoda; class Insecta; order Coleoptera; family Elateridae; genus Ctenicera; species Ctenicera cuprea. The sequence continues at coordinate 10,289,921 of OY284495.1, read as the reverse complement.
AACCAAGTCGGCTTGTGTATTCACATCTGTCATTCGTGATGTTTTCGATTCTCCCAATAATCGCATAATGTTTTGGTGATGTAAATAGATGGACGGGTCAAAAACGTTGTAAATCATGGTAAAAAGAAGCAACAGGAACAACATCAACAGTGAGAAGTCGGCAATTACCATTCGCATTAAGAAAGTGACGACTCTGTTACGTTTCGCTTTGTGAACCCTCTCTTCAACCAATGGCATGTACATAGGGCTCTCCCTTAACTTATTTATTTTGTCAATTACTTGGTCTCTTCGGGTAACTGGGACCTGGTATTCTGAATTTAAAGCCGCTACCATGTCGCTGCGATCTTCGATTGAGTATTCTCGCCTATAGAATAAAACTATTTTTGTTGAACACAAACTTTGATAAGAGCAAAATTAATATACCTGTTATAAAACATTAAGTAAACGCCGGAAAATAACAATTTTAAAGGCTCCATAATAAGTACGCTCAATATTATCGCCAAAGAGAAGCTTGTAAAGTAGTGCAAACTCATGAGCCATCCATAGGAAATCCCATAAAGAGTTGTGATGTAAACACAAGGCACTGAGATAAAAAATAATAACATCCAAGCAATGTAGACACAACAAGGTGGAAAACAGTAACTGTGTGCAACAACTTCACGCCCGTAAACGGACGATAATACTTCAGAAAAATCTACACCTACGTCAGAAGAAGCTTCTGTTTCAATTTTCGAAGTGGGCGCCCTAAGTGGAACAACTTTATAATTTCCAGCGTCTTTTTCGAGTCTTTCCCAAGACATTTTCGATCTTAGCGTGCGATCACCTTCAGGTTCGTAGAAATTGTTATAAAAGGAAACTTGTTTTCTTAGTGGTTTCGGCCGTTTGGTTACTTGAATTGTGCTGCCTAATTTGTCATTTTCTGGACTTATCCATTCAACCTCTTCGTTTACTCTATGGTGCATGTTGAATCGGGAAAGGGTTGGATCCAATCTTGATTCGGTCCATTGAGAACTGGGGCGAACACAACGGAACAACCATAAGAGTACGGAATGAATTGGAAATGCTATCAATAAAGCGTAGATAGCCAGAGATAAATCACGAAATTCCCATTGGAACGAACCGGTTTTGTATATTTGATGTTGTGGTGAATCGGCAACAGGAAGTTCGTTCAACAAAATCAGTATCATCATTATTAGAACCATGTGCGTGTATGCTACTCCCACACGCTGTTTTCTTTTGTAATTACTGTACGGGTGTTTGTAAAAAATGCTTAACCATCCGTGCATGCCTGACTCAAACTCCCGAACCACGTTTTCTTTCAACTGATAGGACGTAGCAAATATTTTTTCGTTCAATGATTGATAAATCGTGTAAGACATGGTGCCATCTCCATTTATAGGATCTAACCATTTATCGACAATAAAAAACCACACCTGTTGTTCCTGAAAGTTTGCTAAACTATATTACGCATAAAAAGTTAAAATTCATATCTACCTGCACATCGTGTACGATAATTTTGCTGCAGTACCAACTAGGTCTAGAACCTGAATAATCAGTCCAAATGTGCAGGCAATAAATTTCTCCGAGAGGTTTTATTGTTTTCAACACAAACCAATCTTGGCCACCTCGCTCCATCACATCCCGTGTCCAGTCTTTCAAAACGTGTGGTAAACTGGTGGCGTACGTTCCTTCCAGTTCAATGGTAACGTTGGATGTGGTTCCGGCCTTGTATTTACAACCCGTCTGAACAATTACCAAGTAACAATATTCACACTGTGGATAGTTGTCCACTAGGAAACACACCGTGCGCCTTAATCTATCTTTACGATCCTCGCCTGCAGCCCATTTAAACAAACCAATGAAAAGAATCAAAGAGAATACAACCACAAAGGGAATTAGGGGATTATCCATGTATTTCAAGAAATATCTCATTTCGATGTGTTCCTGGTACTTTACGGGAACTTTCTGAAAACTGACTGTAAGTGGATTATGTCCTGTGCAGTTACATGTGACACGTGATGATGATGTGCTTGCTCTAACGTGACAGTCTGATTTCCAGTGCTTTGAAGCTTCATTCCATGTAACACAACTGATGCCATGGGTAATAAACTGATATGGAAATGTTTTATTATTGTAATCTGTCTTGGGCACAGTTTTAACATGCTTAATAAACTGTATTCTCCTAGACGGGTCTTGTTCCGCTACTGACTCAGTTTCTATATTTCTATCATAATATTCTGGCATATCTCTCTCGTCGTTCATTTCGTCATCATAATGAAAAGCATCTAAAAATTAGCCCATTAACTTTTAAATTTTCAATCAAATAAATTCCTTACGAGGTAAAATAGGTTCCTCCACATTTTTCATTAATTCCTTCAACGTGTCTATATGTAGAAGAACGCCAAGGTAGAAAAAGGTATTGTCTTCTATTACTTCATCGTCCACAAAAATGGACAAACCTAATGAAAACAAATGAAAATTGAAAGATTGAATTCAAATTAATCTAACTTACCTTTATCTCTTGCTTTTTCAGGAACTTTTTGGGGTATATTGATACCATTTTGCCAGAAATCAATCATTCTTGGTCTAATTTCCTTTTTTATGACCACCCTTAATTTGTGGTTATCTTGTATTGGCAGAAATTGTATTAGTAGTTTTCCGCCTTTTGGAACAATTATCCTAAAAATTGTAATATTAAATTTTGAATAAAGATCTATACCTCTCGTTTTATAAATAAGTGTGAGATACGTTTAAATTAGTCTGCATCAATAACTTCATTCTTGAGCTATTTACTATTAGATCGCCTCGAATATGTAAAGTTTTTAAGTTCTTAGGGAAGAAGATTTCTCTATTTTATGAAAAACACAGATCTTTTTCTGTACCCTCCAGTAGACCGTTAAGGTACTACGAAATAGTTACCACCTCTCAAACAAGTAAATCTTAGTAGCAATTGGCTGTATGTCGCGTAAGTCTCCCACTTTCCGGTGAAAACGCCGCCACATAACCTTACAACCCTACACTCGCCAGTAAATACAACTCCTTGCAGGCTAATAGACTATGGAGCAACATGACCACGCAAGAGCCTGCCCCAGTTGTTTGGCTAGCAACAAGGTGCAAATTGTATAAACTAAGTATTGGTGCAATGCCAATCGGGATTTACGCTGGGCTGATCGGTTGATAATTAGTTTGAGCACAGTAACTGCTATTAGTAACCGGTACTTTAACAGCGTTGAGTCGACAATTAGATAAAGCAGATAGAAGCATTGGGCACTATCGTAGGAGTTTAAGGAATATATTTATGGTAGAATCATAGAAATCGTATAAGACCATAAACCGTTGTTTTAGGAGACAATAGGTTACATCCAAAAGTATTAACTTACCCAAATGCTAAGAAGGAGTTTGATTCTGAGTGCTTAGGCATAGGCATGCTGATGCCTGAAGCATCACCAGAACGAATGTTCCTTGCAAAGAAGGTCTTGGCAGAAACAAGAAAAGACCCTAAATTGTCTTGTGTTTTTATTTGGATCCAATGAGCTTGGTCAAACAGTGCACATAATGTCGCAGTCGGATTGAAACTCTTTCAGGGCAGATAGTAATTCTACCAAAGGAGAAGAGTGAGGTACTACAACTACTGTTCGCTTTGAGGTATTAGCTAGATCGTAGGCGTGGATATGGTGGTTAAATCTTCAAACAGAACAAACTGTTGCAGATTGCAGTACTTGCTAAGAATTCAGATGTCTGACACAGGCACCAGTGCAACTCTGGGAATAGGTTAATGTTGGTTGTTGCATAATTCACATTGATTTTTTTAGTCCGATGCAAGGTCAGATCTTCTTCATAGTGGTAAATGCATTTATGAAATAGTTGGAAAAGCGTCTAGCAACAACAACCTCGGCAGAAGCGACAGTTCTAGCAATATAAGTCTTAAGAGACTGTTCCAGCGACAATGACATCACAAGAATTGCGAGCATTTTAAAAACGAAATGAGATACGGTTAAGAACAGCACCGTATAATCATCAACCAGCTGCCAAGCTCAACGCATGATGTAATCTACAAAGGATGCGTTAAAGAAGTTATCTCAGAGAGATTGGCACACGTAAACTGGATAACTGGATGCAACAACACCTTATGCGGCAACAGGCAGAAGTCCTGCTGATGTGCTAATCTCAAGCAAGCTGTCAACGACTTTGGATTGCTTGCATCCAAACATTGTTCAAGAAATGATAGTTAATCAATCAAGAACGAATGGTAAAAGCAGCCTAGGAAATTCACAGAATAACAAAACGTATTTGCTGGTAACTATTTAGCAGTTGGTCCAAGTTGGATTCAAGGAATAAGAGCAACTTCCGGTTCTGTACCATAAAGAATAGAAACTACACCTGTTTGGTAAACAGGCACACAAAACAGCGAAGCGAGCGAGCGAAGAAAGCTTGGTGAATGAAACAGAAGGTGCTGAAGCCGTGAGAACACCAATGGTAGGTATACGCGAAAAGGATTCACAAGACACACTTCGGCAGCAGCCAACAGGAAATCTTTGGATGGAGGGGTGTTGCATCCGTACAGGAGTTGTGGAACAAGTGTCCTGTCGCCAAGCTCATTTTTTATATTCCAGTTTCTCTGTTTTTTTAAAACCCTTTTTCACCAAAAAATTGACCAGAGAAATAAATAATTCAATATTTACCTATGTACTCGTATGTGTTTTTCTTGAATTTGCCAAAACAATCTAATAGGTGCACTTCCATTATGAATCTGCAACTGCAGAGTGCGAATTGGTCGCATGTGTACTATCAAATCCGCATCGATTGGACTTCCATCAACCTCATTTGTCAGATTAATTTTAATAAAAGGAAAATAAAGCCCTGCCGTATTCTTGTCTTCATACCAACTTGGATTATGGTTCATGACAATCATTTCGAAATTGCAGTATGCATGTTTATGAAACATACTTTTATCGAATAATAGCTTTATTGCAACTGTATTAGATAATGAAAGCGTCTTCATAGTTAGGTGCTCAGGAGATGCCTTTTTCATAATGAGAGACACTTTGGAGCTGGTAAACAAAGTTGTACGTTCATTTGGTAATTTGTAAGTCATATAAAGTCTCATGAATCGGTCGATAACGTCTATTGCATTGCTTAAATCGTGATTGTTTTCTGAAAGGATCCAATTAAAAATGATATGTCAGAAAGATCTACAACATTTTTACCTGATTCGGTATCACCTTCGCGTAATACTTGCGAATCCGAAGTTGGTGTCTTCAAAATACTTGAAGCAATATTAATGAGCAAAATGCCGATATCATCCATGTCATTTTGAAAAGTTTCTTCGTCATATATATTAAAGCTGTCTTCGAGTTTTTTTATTAGTTTCTTCATGATATCAATACCTATCGTTGGATGAAAATGTGCAGTGAAATAATAAACAGTTAAAAATAAGCTTTACCTCTAACAATATTTGCTCTCCATATGTTGGTTTTGGAAGGTAAGTTCATTACTTTATCCAAAGCTGTTGCAGTATGTTTTATGGATTGCAAAGTTGAAATAGGAACTTGATACAAATAGCTCATCAATATATCCCTAACCCGTTCTATTGACAAGTCGGTAGAGTTAGCATCATCACTTTGTAGAAACTGCTCTAGGGTGAAACATGTTGAACTGATTTGTTGTACAAGTTCGAAATAGCTTCCACCGGACAGCATAACATTTAAAGGTGAATTTGATCCGGTACCAACTTGAAGAAATCTTAGTACAACATCATTTGGATCTTTCAAGTAATAAATCAGCGGAAATACCGCGACATCTGTTTCAGCAAATGCAGATACGCCATTTCTGTCGGTTGCTGTTAAACGTAATGTTGTAATATAATCGTTCTTACGAAATCCTGGACTAAGAGTTATGTTTTCTATTCTCTTGTCATAATTGTAGGCAACAAACGCACCAGAGTTTGCTCGATCGTCCAAATTAACATACTGTATTACTTCGTATACAAGGATCGAAGTTTTGTTATCGGTAAAGTCTTTGCATGTAAGAGAAAATGTAGTCAACATGGCATAACCATCTGTAGGGAAAACAGTACACGATAAATTAGCTGGTGGCTTGAATGTTCTAAGGGAAAATTCAGCAAATCTCGCAATACGAGTACGTGCATCATCGCCTTGTGTATTATATGCGCTAAACAAAAATCTAAAATTTACCCCAGATTCTAACTGATCTTTATAAAGCATTATTAGAGAATTGGCTTCGCTATATTCTGTATTGTCCAAATCCATAACTAATTTCTTATTTGTTTCCGAATGTGGATAAACCAGCCAGTTAGTTCTTCTTACTTTTCCTTCTTCTAAAGTGGCAATCATAATTCCTCTTAACGCAATTATGTACATATTATTTGATAGGCCTCCTATACAGTTGCGTAAACATCTTATGGTATAAAATGGTACGATGCTATCAATGCCTTGCACTTCTTGTGAGGCAGTTCCAGTAAACTCTGTTATTTTCTGGTCATTATTACTATTCACCCATACCTGCGCAGAAATTAAAAATTACAATATTTTAGAAAAATAGGTTAAGAGAAAGAGAGGCAATCCAATGTGAGGCGGCCATTACGGCCTGCCTCTGTAGTTTAACGTGGCGACTCCTAGCGTGAGCCTTATCCGCCACGTCTCTCCTCGGGCTGGATTGAGATACGCGCAATCAGCGCGCCTGCTCAAGTTAACAACGTTTCAACGAGAACAAGCTACCAGTCTTGACATCAGGCTGCGAGCTCTAAGTCTCCACTGGTCGGGGGAGATTACCTAAATCTCTACTGAATTTGCAGATCAGTGCCTGAGCTGAAAACGCAGCTCACCTGTCGAATCGCACCAAGACAGCCCTAGCCTGCATAGGCTTACCACTGCCACCGCGAGTCCTACCCCGTGATCAAGACGGGGGCTGTTATTCTCCCGTGGGCTCGGACTTGGTCTCCGTGGTACCACTCTAAGAAGTCACTGGTTGGACTTTTCGAAGCAAGCACATTCCGAAAGCAGTGCTGCTACCCCTGCCATGTTAGGCTACTTGCTATCCCAGTATTGGTCGACTACGCACCGCCCAGTTTAGTTGGTGGCCGATCTGATATGACCGGTACCTTAACAGCGTCGGGTGTGAGAGTCCTTGGCCGCCCCTTTAGAAAAAGAGGCAGTGGAGACTGCCACATCGACGTTATTGACATGTTTACGCTTACTACTTTAGTTTATTTTCATCTCTTTCATTTATCATAATTTCTCTCTTACTTACCCTCACTTTCTGGTACTAACCTGAAACGTATACGACTCTGCGTTTATACTGTTAGGAGGAACAATGAGAGTTGGCCCATTTCCATCCAAAGCATTAGTAGCTCCTTTACAAAAAACACCTTGAGGAGAACAAATCCATGTGAAAGTCATCGGTGGTTGTTTATGCTTTCCATAATTTGGATCGTATGATAAAGCCGCATCTAGATAAAACATCGATCTGATATTTATCCATAATTTCTTTCCACCCTGAATATGTGCAATGATGGGTCTTCTATGGATCTCTAAATTTCTTACAACTTTGCGTTCTGTACCTGGTTTAGGCTTAACCATTTGGACGTACAACACGATGGTATAATTACCATAATCAAGGGTGAATGGTGGAATAAGTAGGTTCGAATTTTGCAAATCCACAACATTTTCTTTTATCGCATACAAGTTCTTGTTACTTAAACTTTCATCGGTGGATTTGATTTTATAAAGTTCCCATTGATACTGAAACTTCATATGTATGCAGTTACTCCAAGCTGTTGATATAACATTTATGGTATTTTGTCTGTACATATGCCGTGCTGCGTTGTGAAGGGTTACTTTCAAACTGCAGTTACCAACTGCCATTACTTGCACTTCATAATCTGTATGGTAGACTTCTTGATATTTGTTCCAAGCTCTCACTTTAAGGGTGTAAATTTTTGGTTTATGATACGTATGTGTAAATGCATAAACTTCAAGTTTGTCAGACATAATATTTAAGGGAGGTGAAAAGTATTTAAGTAAAGTTTCAAATCCATTACTTATATTCATCGATAAATGTCTTCTTTTTGCAATGGTACCATCACCAAAGTTCACTTCAGCTTCTGGTTGAAAACCCAACCTTTCCGCGTGAAATACATAATAATATTTGAAACCTGCGTACTGGAGAGGCTCGTAGATAAAATTCGGACGCTTCATATTGTAAACGGCGTGTCGCCTTGGCATTTGACAATATTTTCCGGCAAGATTTCGGTTGCATTCACAAGTGAAGCCACCAACACGTGGTATACATTTTGTTTTATATTTACAAAGATTTTCTATGCAATAGTTAATTTCTTCGCTGCAATATTTACCCGTGTAGTGCTTCAGACATTTGCATTGGCCATTTTCAGAAAGAGCCCCATTTTGACATAGGATGTCGTTGTGCTGAATCGTAGAATCATCTCGTTTCTGTCTTCTGGTGGATTCATGCCATGGTTTATGTTGTAGGCCAAAATTGATAGTATCATGGGGTCTGCAAAGAAACCCATTGTGCAAATCAATGCAACCCCAAAAATTCGGACAAATTTCATTGTCAGTCTTGCACAAACTTTGGTTAAAATCGTTCGTCGTAACACATTTGTATCCAGATTTAGTTGAAGTGCAATTTAGACTTGCGTTGAGAATTTTCTGAATTTGGTTGAATTTTTGTTCATAATTTTGGGAAATGGATATTTCTAGGAGAAGTAAAATTAAAAGCGTGATCATATTTTGGCATATTTTTTTGTTTGTCGATTAAAACAGTTGCATTTTGAATTTTCATTTTATTTGGGAGGCCAGTTATGATTGTCATTTGCGTAGATCTGGGTGTCGCACAGATTTCTAATGGGTGTCGCTTCTCTTATGACGATCACATTAATTTTTAGCAGGCCCGTTCCTGTGTGGGGCGAGAGGGGAATCGCAACTGGCCCCGCACTTTGACCGGCCCCGAAAGTTAACTTACGACAAAAGAATTTAGCAATAATTACTATCTATCTTCTTATACCCGAAGTTGTCGATGACTTTCACTCCGGGTAGGCTCTTCGCTTGTGTAGTAGGAGGTAGTGGGGCTTTTGGACTTTAAACCACTAAACAAATAAACATATGTGTGAATGGCATTGAATGAATGTGCATGAAGGGTGGCGTACGCTTCAGGAGCAATAATTACTTTTATCACATATTTGCAGTATGATGTATATGTGTTCATATCAGTTTTTACTTTGACTTTGACTATATATATAAAAAGTTGCAATTAATATGTAAATATTTTGTTTGTGATGTGCTTCTGCATGTGGCGAAAAGTAATTGCAAACTGTAAGTACTGTACTTCTATTAATTATAAAACCAGTTCTCTTACCATTAAAATCTTATATTAGTTTGAAAAACAATTTTTATTTTTATTATCTCAATTCTGGCCACTGTGTAGATATGCACTTTATTAATAAAATTGCAAATATGTAAAAGAAGGCAGGTATTGATAGAAACAGTTTTAATTTGTTAGCTTAAAGAAACTCTATTAGCGACATCTACCGACAGACCGCCATACTCATTAGGTCGTTTATGTTTATCCACTCCGTGCATATACCCAACATCAGCGACGCCAACCAGTGAGTTCTAAAACTTTTGGTATACAACACAAGTGACTGATGACAGTCAACATGCTTGTATTGTTATTGCTTATAAGTTTAGCCTTAAACGAGGAGTATTATAGTGTTAAAATAACGTTTTTTTATTACTTATTTTCAAATTTTCAAAATTTTATTTGTTTTCAAAAAGATGTTGCTCAAAAACTGGTTACACGATTTTTTGTAAATCCTGTAAGGTCAGGTAGCTAAAGACAAGCTACTATATTTGGTTGATCTCCCAGTCCATTAATTTCCTATATGGCGCCTTCTCTGAATTTTTGAAAATATGCAATTCATATCCCTTTATTTAATAAACGGAGGACGATAAAATAATTCTGTTTAAGCCTAATTGCTCACAAGTGATGGTAGATAAGATATACACAATAACTTTTACAGAAAATTTTAGGGGAGTTAATTTTCCCTCCCACCCTACTTTTGGCTGATAAATTTGCTGTACCATCTCTGGTTTTATTTAACACCGAGAAATGTTTTTCCAAGAGTTAGATTTCTTTTTTCTCAAAGAAGAAACAATAAAATTTTAAGTTGTAACTTAGGTATAGTGACCAGACCTCTAATGTCCCAGGTAATTTTCTGTAGTATTCACGTACCAGTGCGACGTTAACAGTGATTGTATGGCACAACGTTTTACAATCATACTTTTGCATATATGGCTAGGTAAAGTAATAGAAGTGCTTCGTCCATTTTTCATATAAATCGGCAGTGAACGTATTAAAGGACAAGAATGCTAATTGTTCCTTACTTTACAATTACAAATATTACAGTATTTAGAAGCGGAACGTAAACTATTAAATTAATATTTCGTAATAACCGAATCTTTTAATTTCTCTTCTTTAGGTGCCATACCTTTACAGGGCATTGGCGAGAGGGTGAAAGCCACGTTTTTAAACGTCATAAACTTTGTACACCTCTTTAATAGGGAAATCTGCAAAAAACTGTAGTTTCCTGTTGCTTTCACAGTTCGTAGTGTAACATTCTGTAGTTTAATAATTGCCCTAGGCGTTAGCATAGACAACCGGGACCCGCGGATTTACGTGGCCTCCGAAGCCGGCCAAACTACATGTTTACTAAATAAATGAGTCACCCATCCAAGATGTGACCAGGCGATTCGTTGCTTAACTTTGAGTACCGTTTGACCGGTACTCCCAGCTCCCCGCCATGCAGCCGAGTTTATAATCCAATCAAATTAAACAAAAATTTGCTTCAGCATACTTTTATTATTATGAAAAAATGTTTTGTAAATAAACCAAAGCTTAAAATTATTTAGAAGAAAAATTTACCAACCAATATTCAACATAAAGTTAAACAACCGGTGATACAGATCATTGGCTTTTAGATGACACAATATTCAAGTTCGATTCAAGCTTTTTTACTGTTTATGTTGGATTAATATTTAAAGGCACATTGAAAGCCAAGCTAAGTGTTGTAAATTCATACAAAAGCCACTGTGCTAGGATATAAAGCTATTTTAACTCGTGCAATCAAAAAGAACGCCCAATAGTTGTAAAAGACAGAAAAATAAATAAAAACAGTATTACATATTATATAAAAATGAAAAGCAATCGTTTAATTTATTCAAAATACATTCGGACGTGAAAGCCCAAAAATAAAAAATTAACTATGAATTGCAGAGTACATGGTGACGGCATTTGTGGGTAATTTCAAAGCGGTTGTAGATCTGCATGAGCATCACAAATTCTTAGTTCTCATTAGCAGTCAGAGCCATTACAGTAAAATTAACATCATCGGGCTCCCTCTGGATATAGTCACGGCATATTTTAGCAGCATCCTAGAAAAAAAGTAATAATAATAAACTATATTTGTCACTTGAAATAAAACTTACTTCAAGAAGTGTATCAGCAGTGGTTGGTCCATGATTTATTGGGAATTCCTTACGTCCATCAAGCTCGAATAAATGTCCACCTTTGTGCACAAAAGCCACGAAATGGAAATTGACTTGTTCGTTTGGGTTTACCTTAAAAAGCAAACAAATAACAAAAATACAAATTAATTTATTTTAATTTTCTGAGATAATCAAATATATCCCAAGAAAGTCGGAGGGAAGACAGGACAGTATGGAGGAAAAAGTCGCGGAATAAGGCAAGAGAGAAAGTTGCACAGTAGGAGACATTTTATAGAACAAAAACTTTATTTCAAAATAATGATACATAAAAAATAAAATAAAATTATTTTTTATCAATTCACTAAATTAATTTTTCAGATTAAACACGTTTCAAAATAATTTCTTTTGTATGAGAAAACAATTTTATTTTAAAGAATTCTATTTCATTCCTTAAAAATATTGTCAGAAAAATAAAAAACTACATAGTAATACATATTTATTCATTATACATTTTTTACCGAACATTTTGTGTCCGGTTCAGCATAGGTAATGAACACCCAACCAATTTTTGAATTAGCAAACTGTCCGGGTAGATAACAAATGGGTGGCAACCCCATTAGCCTGCACATCCCCTAAGTACGGAAAGTCCATAAAACAAGACGGCATCTTAAAGCAATATCTATAGTTTTCGAATGTACAGAAGGAAGCATTATAAAGAAATTTTTTGCACATGCCCAAAAGTAAGGGAAGTCCATGGACCATGGCTAAATTTAAAAAAATTTCTGGGGAAGTCAAAGTCAGAACGTGCACATGTCCAGAAGGAGCAAAAATCTTGGGGAAGTAGTAAAAAAAGGACAAAAAAAAGTTTTGGAAATATAAGAAAAGTATTTTAATACAGAAAAAGCAAACATTTAATTTCTGCCTCAACCATTGAATTTGTCTCAAAAAACTGTACCAAGAACATGCTATCAGTCTTGGTCTAGCACTGGCGGATACCGAGATACCCGACGTTTGCATTGAAAATGCCCCACCCTATACAAGTTTTAGCTAATGGTTTACCCCTCAAAAATATTGCAACGTATTAATCACAACAGTTAATTTTCTAATTAAATCGATATATTTAATTTTTTTTTATCCTACCTCAGTTTGGCCCTCTTTGGCAAGCTCTTGATGAGCACTGATGATGTGCTGAGCTTCTTTTTGCAACAATTCGCCTTTTTCTTCGGGTGTCAAACTGCGACTATCATCTATGAGTTTTTTGAAAGGTCCATCAGCTATTGGTATTCTATCGGAATAATAATTAAACGAACAGTAAATGAAACAAATAGTAAACTTACTGCTCCGCATTGTTAGCAACGCTATGAATAAGCGCCACGGTTCCACAAGCATTTGAAACAATTTGTTTAACATAATACACATCAGGCAAAACGACCTGTCCTTTTTCTTTAACTTCGTTGCATTGTTCTTGGGAATATTTGTAGTACTAAAACAAGAAAAATGTAGCATTTGATGTTCCAATTTATTGTTATAAAAATTACTTGTTCACTGCAAGGAAAGAGCAGTATTACAGAAGCAACTGGTCGGGGGACCCAAGCTAAAGATTCGCTGTCCAATCCGTAAACATCAACAATATTCCACTTTTCAGACACACCCAATTTTTGTAAAAACTAAAATCAATGACAATTTAGAAAATGATCGTTAATTATTCTATTTTTTAAACCATTTCTTGTTGAGCTTATATTAAATACCTACCTTATTCATCACCTGAAAAAAGAAAAAAAAAAGAATTAATTTGAGGTTAAATCAGCAGAATGACAAAATTTTTCTCCTTAAGGGAAAATACTCACATCTGGATTGGATTCTAAAGGTAGCCACGCCATGGTTTAAAATAACTATTCGAAATAAGGGAAATTTCTAAATAATCAATGATAAAGCACAAGTTTGGTTCGACCGGCGTAATGATTTGTGATAAAATTTTAATAAACAAAAACAATACACATGCGTCAACCCACAGCCACCACTCACTATTTTTAAGCGCGAAGTTTAAATTAGAATTGAATATTTTATATTCTTCCACCTAAAAGCAAGACATTCTAAAAGAATATAATGTAATATTTTAACTTTTACGATAACTAATTAACATAGATAGATTTTCTAAAAAAATGCTAGCTTTAACTTTAAAATGGCTACTATAATTCTTGTTTAATAATACAAAATTATCTATTACAGCTGAAATATATTTTGTAATGTTTTAAATTTAAATTTTAGTTTTGTTGTTAGTAAGCGAGGTCCATCTTAAAAGGATAGGGGATAGGGTCCATTCGCTGTTTGCTCAGGATCTACTCATCATCGAAACTCGAGTTGCTTTGCAGAAGCCCAGAGAATAGTGTAGAGTCGCAGTGGCGGTTCCTGATTCCCCAAGGAAGCGGTTCTACAAAGAGAATGATTCACAGTGAAATTCGTCACAAACAAATTTGCTTGGAAAAGGGGGAAAAGCATTTTGTAAAACATTAAAATTATTAGACACATATAGAAAAAAAATTAAAATTTAAACTAGAATTTTCACTTTCCTCAATTTCATAAATTTCTTGCATGCTGTCTTTCTCTGTCATTTCCTTGTAATTTATTAAAACTAGTACATAGTGCACGTTCTTCTTGTTTAATTTGCAATTTTTATTAGGAGGAACGTTTAGAAAACTCACAAAATTTCTTTACAATATCCATTTTTCTAGGTTTAGAACATTATACCGCCGCTGCCGTCAATAAGATTCAATAATTAATTGTTACGCTTATTATTTGGCTATTAATTATTGATTAGTTAAATAAAACAGCTTCAAACTGTTTTTAACAAACTTTTCTGCACTGTGTGCTCAGAACGTAACAACGTATAGTTGCTAAAGGTATTCATTTCGCTAATGAGGATAAGTCCGCAGTGTGCCCAAATGTCGGTAGTTCGGTGTCCTAGTGGTTCGAACACCAAGCCTTATGGGCTGTTATTCTGGCCTCAGCTTCTACTAACAGATGTTGCGGAGTGAAACCTAGCAGTAGCTCAATGGCCACAGTCATCGTAATTTTCGTAGCACCTGTTATACTGACACAAGCCACCAGACCAAAGAAGTAGATAGAACCATGGGTCTTATTATAGTCGTATAGATAAATATAGTGCCGCATTCTTGTTGAGAGTTCCTAGGTGATGCCAAAACTTTTTCTGCGACCCCAAAAGACTGCTGTTGTTTTCTGTAGTTTGACAGATATGCGAACAAGTGTTGGACCTTAGAAGCCCTAATATGGGTTTTAAGAAGAGTATGAGGTCTCTGTATTCCGTCAGCGCTGTTCTTTTTACGAAAGTTTTGTTAATTAAATTAAATTGTTTGATGTTATGTTGTCGAAGAAAAGAATCTTCATATAAAGTAGCACGATACGCAACCAACACCTTCAAGAATTGTCAGCATAAAGTCAGTGGCGAATAACCGCACAGAAGCATGAGGCGCTTGCCTTGAACTTTGAGGCGCGTAGGAGCCTCAATACAAATAAAGCAAACATCTACTGCTTATACCGTGTAGCAACACACATCCAGCTCTTTGAATGCTTAAGACCATTTGAGGCCACGAAATCTACGCAAACGAGGCGAGCGCTATAAGAGTTGAAAATTTGGCTTGGGTTTCGCTACGTTTATAATGCACGTATACGTTTAAGCGGATGAGGGCAATTAACAAAGTACATAAAATCATTAAATGCTTTATTAAATTGAACAGTGTATCAGTGACATTCAAAGCATTACATTGGATAAATATTGTAAACTTATAAATTAAATCGCTTAAGCATAAATTACTACATGTTCATTATAATTATAACTAGTTATCTACCTTTATGATTTTTGAAATTATATATTTCACCTAGCTACTCTATAATTTAATTGAAACTCGTGCCTTCAGCGTGATTTCGTGAAAACAAGTTACAGATAGGTAGCAAATACCCGCAAATACACTAAAACCGTCTACCAATTAATTTTTTGAAAAATTTCTTGGGACGTAACAATTCCATAGCAAAAACCATAAACGCCAACAAATACCCCACACCCAAAACGACAAAAGCACCTTGCAAGTGATTAATGGTCAATTTAAAAACTCCTTCCATAACATCAACCAATGGTTGTTTAAAATACTCGAGCTCAATATCGGAAATCCACTTTCCAAAAAATCCACTTTCGATAACCCTTTGCATTATCTCATTTAATCGTTCTAACAGAACATGATCACGCTTCACGAGCAACGTGCTGTAGAAAAAGTAAATTTCGAGGGTGTTAAATGATTCCTTTAGATGTGGGTTTAAAGAAATTTGTCCCCCAGTTGTTATGGTTAAGTGATCCTTTCGTATGACAGCATTGTACAGGTTTTCATCTAGTGAAAGATTTGAAGGAATAAACCTATCGTAAACTTCTTCACTTTTATCATCTTTAAATAGAAAAAGAACGGCGAAACCTTGTTTGAATATAAATGGTAGACCTGAATCTAATATATCGTCTAGGGAATTTATGCCTTTTTCGTAACCAGGATTGGTTAGGAACTGAAACAATTTACCTTGATAATATGTATCTAGTATAACACTTAATGTGCTGAATATAACAAAAAACATGCGGAAATTGAAGGTTTTTGGAAATAAATTATCACTTTCGCCCAGGTTAACTCGAAATGCAAAAATTGCACAACGTACAATGGACTGAAATGATAGATGCTCATCTTGTCGGTAGCTCATGCACCAAAACATCACCGTAGCAAAAAATAATACAACGCAAAGAACAATCCAAGTTAGGATGCTAAATGGTGTTACAATGCTTTTCCAAAATGGATTTTTGCGTGGTTTCGGCAATATCCAATAAAGACGTTCATGATGTGCTGGAACGGTACAATCATACAGCTTCACGCATTTTGCGTACTCAAGACCTATTAGCGCTATGCATATTTCACCATAATCCTTGTTAAAATCCTCAGCAATGACGGCATGGTCATCTAATCTCTCCACTTCTGTATCGTATCGAGAAGGGTTGTCGACGAACACTATGCTTATGTTACTTCTCTCTCCAAATAATTTTATAAAGGATACAAAAATTCCTGGATTTTTCTCTAGCTTGTAATCGATGATAAAAGGTCGAGCAGGTACCCAAAAACTTTTTAAGGTATTATTACATAGGTTGTTTGATATTGTCTTCCCATACAATTTATTTAGATTCACCATTACCCCATTTTGGCATGTATTTACTTTTTCTGCTTTAAGTTTTTTGCCACAATGAGAGTTTACAAAATCATAACTAAATACATCTGTGCTAAGCTCGTTTTGTCCAACCACTGAAGATTTATAAATATTATACACCCATAAAAGCTTCAATATGTTTTCAACTTCCTCCAAATCAATCGGGTTCACTGTTTTCACCAAATATTTTCCCCTGGAATTCCAAGACTTAACTTGACTTTTCAACTGAGCTAAGGTCTCATTTAATTGATCCAAATCATGGTAACTCAAGATATAATTATTTGTTTTGGACTTAATGCTGTCCAATGTGTCGAAATTATAAGAATCAAACTCTATTTTTGGATAGTTGAAATTTTGCAAACTATCTGAATCGGAAGAGGTCATATTTTCCAGATCAACAATTATAGTTATTTTATCGGTAAAGTATTGGTTGGCGATAGCTGTGAGACATTTTTGAAAATTTTTAAGTGGATCATCAAAATTCAAGTGAAAAGATTGAACTGAATTTGTTAATAAGATCACAAATATTGTTGTTAACATTTTTGTTCAACGGATCAAAATGGTGAAGCAACGACTAGTGTTAGAACCTACTTACCTACTTAAACTAATTTTGCTTCATTAGGAGTAATATGGGATAAATTGGATCATTAGAATGCTTTTAGTAAAGAGATTTGTCTGATTCTTATTATTTTCTTCTAAGTGAAGAGTAAGTGAAGGGTTGAATTATCGTCAATTCAAAAGTTAAGTAAATTGTTATGACCTATCATTATTATAAATAAAAAAGAATGTCCCATCTTCACGTTCCATAGAAGAAATTGTGTATGGGAACATGCATCCCACGTGGCCGCATCCCACGTGGCCACGACCCACACACTTGCGCCGCCTATGATAAGCCAACTAACAACTGTTGGAAACGACAGTACATGCGTGGCTCAGAGCTCTTTTAATACTCGCATTCAGAACTGTTTCGGTAGGCGTACCCTTGAAGTGAAATAGTACCATTTTGCTTCACTGTTAAGATGTGGTACAACGTTGTCAGATGGTATATATGTTATTGTTGAAGCAAATTACTACACTTACCTGTTACCTGTGACCTCACTATTAATGATAGATAACAATTGCACTAATGTCTGTAGCTATGAAAGATCTACCATCATCAGGGTGGCTAGATCTCCAGCATTGTGTCAAAATTGCAGGTTTTGTAGGGCCTTCTCAGGCTTCTGGCAGGCTTTACAATATCTCCGGCAAAAGAAGAAAATTAATTTCTGTTTAATTGATAATTGTAAAAAACGATCTGAAATTCTTGCCTAAAATCGAATCGAATTGGGTCCGACATTAATATCAGACAGGTATGCGCACTATTCTTGATTTAGCTTTTTTTTTTCCAATTATTTTTGACAGCTTAAAGAAAGATGTTTTTATAGTTACTACTGAAGTGGTGGGGTGTTTTATGAAATTAAAGGAGAATTAAACTCCACATAATATAACATCATAAATACCAAGTGTTCTTTTTTTTATTCTAAAAATGGCAGTGAGACTATTCGTGACAATCTAGGAACAGGAAGTTTAACTGCAACACGAGTCATTTCTGCTGTCATTAAACATGTTCAATCTGCGATTAATTAAAATTACTGAATAATTGTTTCTAAAATCGCAGAGAAAGCAAACAACACAACAGCAGGAATGACTCTTGTTGCAGTTGAACCTCCTTTGATTGCCACGAGCAGGCTCACGGCCATTTGTAAACCGGATACTTGCGTCTTCTTAAACGTACTTTTTTGAAACTATGAGCCCGTGTCTGCATGAAATTTCAGTCGGTTTGACGCTTTCATTATTGGGAAATCTTGGCGATAATTTATTTGTAATACACTGTTTTACAGTACAGTTGACATTTACATCGACTATGTCGAATAACAGGTAAACAGTTTCCATGTATTGAGTAGAGTGCGCTCGGTAATGTGCACAATAAATAATTGCACGAATTTTGCGTAAATTCCGACTTGGAGTTAACTATCTTCGTATGTAGGATGTCGGTGTTTCGTTTTAAACGACAAAAATGCTTATTGTGACTTAAAAAGTAAACACCATGTGTAAAATAAAAATTACTTTTTGTGATGTACAATTATCCACCAAATACATAACTTTTCTAATTACTTTTTATCTCTATTTTTAATAAATAATACAATTTCTATACAAGACCTCACCACTTTTTGGATGCTAGAATTAAAACGAGGCGAGCCACGCCACTTGAAGGATTGTTGCGCCTGCGGCCTCGCCATAACTGCTTAAAACTTTCCAGAGAGCATAAACAGTAGCATCCCACCATGTACACAATAAAAATCAAATTAACAAAAAAACATTTACGCTACTGAATACGTTGTATACGCATTCTTATCCATTGCGCCACCATTTGTTTGACAGCAAATGCTTAAATATCCGATATAATTTACTTAATGTTGCCGTCTCATAAACTTAAATCTGGCAACATTGCAAGTAGGATGGCTATGGGACATTTCAATTCGCACTCGTATATTTAAATTATTATTTTGTACTTTCTTTCTCGCTGATTTAAAAAATCTCCGGCATTGGCGTTTTTTGAGATCTGACAACCCTGTCTACGATTTACAATTTTAATCTGATCGAAAAACCTGATGTGGATGCGCAACTGTTTGTTTTCTTCATTTTTATTAATATTTAAATATTATTATGTCAAAGTGAAGGATTTTATTATAAAATTCAACTTGCATAAATTTAGTAAATTGGTTCTTAAATTAACCTTTTGCATAATCTAAGATCTGTTCTTACTTTGAATCTTTGTTTAATAGGTACTTCTTTATTGTATTGTAAAAAATAGAAGTGGTGCCAATAGCAATAAGTCGTTTCCTCGCCTCACTTCATTAAAAATCCCCAAAATGCGAACTCAAATATAAAAATAAAAATCTACAAAACTAATATAAACTAACGTGCGTAACAGTAACAAAAAAAAATTGGAAACATTACTTAATTTTACCCACTAACCAGCATTCCCAAAAATTCCCTTTGAATTTTTTGCATTTTGGGGAATTTGTCGCACATTGGCAACACTGAAAAACGGCAAATTTATCAGTAAATATGAAAGTCTACGAAACCCATTACGTGTTGAGCTTATCGACCACGAACTATTTATAAATAGTACTCAAATAGCGTACCGGGGATTCACCGCTGATTTATCCTAAACAGCTTATCCCCATCGCGTACTAAATATTTTAGATTACTTATCAGACAGCAGCGATAGAAATAATAAGTTTTGAGTTGTTCACTGGCATTTTCCAGCATTAAGTGATACAAATAACAATTATAACTTACACTAGCAATAGTAAATGTTTATTTTCAACTATTGAAAGTGTCTATATAAAGTAACAACAAGTGAGAATGAGGTAAGCCAAGTTGAAATCGCCAACTTTCATTCTGTCAGACGTCACGTCGTTGCTGGATTGCATATTTGTGCAGCTGTAGCTAACGAAGAGTGTGTTAAAATACATTTGTGTTGTGAAAGATTGGGTAATACAGAAAAATGAAGAAATTATGTTAAATTTTGTTCCCTAAACCAAGGTAATTAACAGTTTAAGCTCTATTTTGTGTAACTTATCAAGCTGTGAGTAAACTTATGGGTTCACTTTTTTAATTTGTTCCTGTAACGGGTAAGTTTTTGTTTTATGATTTAAAATGAGCTTGGAAATAAAATAAATAAACTTATTAATTCTCCACAAATTTACGTATTATAAATTCAAATGTTTCCGTTGAAACCCAAAAATGTTTTGAAACCATAATTAGAGGAATCCCCGAATAACTTACAAAAAAATTGCTATTTTACAAATATATGGACTAATCGCCCACTTTTTAATACTTATTAGAAGATAATCTTTCATTGTTGGTAGGCTATCCGTCCTTTTAAATTTATCTGATAACAATTGTGTGCATTCTAGTTGATTATCGGCGGTTAGTCATCATTGGGTGCATAAACCAAGAAAACAATCCAAGCTTCACCCATATGTTAGGTCAGTTATATTGGCTTCACCTTTATTAATTATTAATTACATAAACGTATAAATTAAATTATGTACGCCCCTGTAATTATGTATTTAATTGACTTCTCTTAAATTTTACTGTGATACTTCGAATTTTTAAAATTGCTTTATCTTGGTAAGTTTTGCCTTTTAATAAAATTACTTTTCTTTTTGAAATGTGCATATCTAATGTCATTGAACATTTGTATTCTTGATTACAGATCAAAGGTCATTTGAGTACTAATAAATACTGTAAATTGCTTAAGAATTAAGAATTCTTTGAGCTTACTATAATTAATTACATAGCATTATCGCTGTGATTAAAAATTATTTTTTTTTAAATATCCTCAAATTTTAACATTAAAATACAACCTAGATTGTAACATCATGGAAAATAGAATTGGCAGTGGTCGTCTTCGAACAGAACAAGCAAGACATCGAAGTGTTCCTCGTCAACAACTCGGTCTGGAAAATGAATTTTATTTAGGTGAACCACCGGCTCAAAACCGAAACGGTAATTAAACAATGCTTATTTAACTCATAATTTACTTTGGCATTTTTTAAGCCTCTCAATGGAGACCCCACAGCAGTCAAAGAGTTGTAAGTCTAGAACAAAATCAGTTTGGTCCGGTGCCGCTTCTACCAAATGAAATTCATCCAAATGCGATGAGAAGGAATCGTAGTCGAGGTAACCCTAATCCTAATTTCCAACAAGAAAATTGGCATGGTAACCGTATGGAAAATCATGCTTACCATCAAGGCATTAATCAAGCCCATGAACAACCAGTTGCCTATCAAGCACCTCATATACGAAATCCCCAACTCAGGAATAACACAAATTCAAAAAATGTTAACCACAGATCTAATCAAAGAAATCAAACCAATGATAATGAACAGCAGCAGGGTTCAAAGAACGACCGACGGAGAAGTGACAGAAATTTGCATGTGGGTTTTAGAAAACTTGAAGAGTGGAGCAATAAGGATCCCGATACCATAATAGTCGAGTTGATTGGTCAGCAAATGGGTTTCGAGGAATTGCTCGAGTCAAACTTATCTGGTGATTGCATGGTACTTGTACTTAAGATTCTTGCCAAACTCTGTTTGTCGCCATTCAAAGAGAACAAGACCCAAATAATGAATTTGGCATCGAAAGAAAAATTTATTGATAGCCTCAAAAGTTACGTGATGCTGCTACAACTTCAAGATAGACAAGAACGTAAACGAAATATGCATTTTTGGTGCGACGTTAATGGATTCCTTGTTAATTTAACCATAATATTCCAATCTGTTATTGAAACGCTTCCCACAAGAGCTAGTGAGGTTTTGCCTAAAATGCTTAAAGCTATTGCTTTAACCATTCCAACTTTAGAAGCCGATCAAGGAGTAAAAGTATCTAATGATATTAAAGAAAAATTTCAGAAACTTCAAGAAAAGTTGGTTTTGTGCATAGCTGAAGTTGAAAGAAAAAAGAAAGAAGTTGTCAATCACCAATACGATGACGAAGCCCCACCTGATGATTTTCGTCAACTTAGTGTTTATCCAACAAGTCAAGAAATTTTAACAAGCGATCAACCGTTTGTTAGAAAACACATCATCGAAGGTGCTTACGAAGATGTCAACCACTATCTAGATGTACAGTTTCGTTTACTTAAGGAGGACTTTGTTGCTCCTCTACGAGAAGGGGTTGGTGAATTCATACACCAAGAACAAACCAAACATAACATTTCCAAAATTTCCAATGTTCGAATTCATCCACATGTAGAGTTTATTTGCCCACGGTTTGGCAAGGACCAGGTTGGAATTCTTTTACAGTTTGATTTTCGTAAAACCAAAAAGAACGAAAAGCCTAGAAATTATAAGTACTCGAAGCGATTTATGTTTGGATCTTTAGTTTGCTTTACAAAAGACAATTTTGTTACACTTGTGTTTGGAAAAATTATTGAAAGGGATATGATATTACTCGAGCAAGGCCAGGTAAGTCTAGAACTTTTCATAATTGGCAAGCCGTTTTACGTTTTAAATCAGGAAGGCGAAAAAAGTGTTAAAATTGCTTACTTTTTGTGATTGTCAATAAAAATATGTGAAAGGAATTTTAGATACTTATCTGAAAGGTTTTATCAGATATAAAAAATTTATTTCTGATATCTAAAATTCATTTCAAATAACAGCAACTAGTTTTTGATATCCGCATATAATAGGAAAGTCTTAAATCCTTAAACTGTATCAACAGTAGCAATTAGCAGTTTAGCATTTTAATTTTGTGTTATTAACATCAAAGAATATAATATGTGTTTGGAACAAAAATATTAATAAATTTAAAATGGCGTTTTTACTTTCCCATACTTTCGGTATAGGAAGTATTGATTTCATGAAAGTTTTCGAAATTAGATTTTAACGTAAATACACGTTTTGCGGCCCAAGGAACTCAAACAAGTGGTTTTTGAAAATGTCTGTGTAGCTGGGCGTGTGACGCTTCTAAAGGCGAAGTACTAAACCGATTTTGATCAAATTTTAAATCGAGAGGTATATCAAAAATTGTAGTTTTAAGCTTTTCAAAAAAATCAGAAACTGGAAATAGAAATTAGACATGTTTTCTTTGAAGGTTTTGTTTCAAAACTAAATTTTGGAAATTTGAGCACGGGGTCTGAGAGAACGTGTCCCACATTAGGGTGGCGAGCGAGACTTTTAGTATGTTAATTAGGACCCCTAAAACTTCATATCTGCGAAAAGACCCTTTGCCAAAAATTAGTCTTAATAAATTTTCTATAACACGGGCATAATAAAAATATTATGTATTTGAAACAAACATTTTCACTTTCTTTTGCTATTTTTAACTTTCTTGAATATCAATGTGAAATTATAAATGTAACACATATTAGAAATATACAGTTATTGGCAAATTTAGTGCGGTATTTTGTACGTGTTCATTATCACAGTCATAATATAAATGTACCGCATTACTTTTGTTAAAGATTTACGTTTGTTCCAGATATCAAGTAGGGATGCCATTGGTACCCGGCTATTACCCGGCCTACTAGGCCAATTTTGGCAGATACCCGGTTTGGCCGGGTAGCGATCTTGTACCCGCCGGGTACGGGTACGAAAATATTTTTTTTAAAATAAAAATAAACACTTTATTGTCTATTATTTTGGTTTACTGTCAATAGTAGTTAATAATTGTTATATATAAGCATATATGTATATAAATCTAAATAATTAAATCCTTAAATATCAAACATAATGTAATAAAACTAATAATTAAAATTTGATAGGGGCAAATTGTAATGCAAAATTATTAACGATTCTCTATTTTTTGGAAGTAACCTATTTGTTTTCTTCTCAAAAACATTGCCCGCTTCTGAAAAAAGCCTTTCGCTATAGACGCTGCTTGCAGGTGCTGAAAGGTACTTTTTTGCTAGACCAGTCATTGAATATTGTCCCATGTTTTGTTGCCACCATCGCTAATAAATAATACTATTTAAATGTAAAATACCGCAAATTAAATAAACCTTTTGCTTCATAAATACACCTATATGCTCTACAATATAAAACCGTAGATATCTGTAAAAGAAGTAAAGTTCATAAAAAAACGGTACTCGGCCCAGGCAATCCGGTACCCGACGTCTCGGCAAGGCCGAGTACCCGGTACCCGGCCTTTTCAAAAAGTGTTCCCCGCTGCATCCCTAATATCAAGAATGTATTTCTGGTATCTGAAATTAAAGCACATATTATAAATGTTTTACTATACTGATTTCACAGCCCTTATTCAAAAGTAAAACAGCTTTGCCATACCAGTCAAAATGTTCACTAATTTTTTTATAATAGGTTGTAATTGGTTTTGAACCTGGACACGATAATTATGAACTAAACCAGCCTTACCTGATGATAGAATGCAGCGTCTATTTTGAGCCATACTACCACGTCCTGAAAGCCCTTCAGAATATGTACGAAGAAGGTTTTCCAATGAAAAACTATTTAATAGATGTAAATCCACGTATTGAACCACCACGTTATTTAAATCCACTCACTGTTTACAAAATACACAAATATCGAGTTCCTTTGGCATTTCCTGGATCATGGCCGTCTGCTGCTAATCTTGAATTGGACGATACCCAATATGCAGCTTTTCAAGCAGCTTTAACTCAAAAGTTTGCCGTAATACAAGGACCTCCAGGTACTGGAAAAACTTACCTAGGCTTGGAGGTTGCTAAAACGCTCATTAAAAACAGAACAAGTTGGTACAATCGTACACCAATACTAGTAGTTTGTTTTACCAATCATGCACTGGATCAATTCCTCGAAGGTCTTATTGACACCACCGCAGAAATTGTCAGAGTAGGAGGACAATCAAAGAACCCTAAACTGGAAAAGTTTAATCTTAGGGAGAAAAGAAAAAATGTCCATAGCAAAAAGGGAGTAAATAAGGCGTTATATATGCTGAGAAATGAGCTGAGCCATCAATTGGCCAGTATTAAAGCTTGGAGTGAAGGTCTCGATGAAATACAAAAGTATGAAAGTATTGTTCAATTTAAACATTTTTATAATGTCGATCCAGATTTTGCTACTAGTTGGTTTGTAAATGCTTCAGACAAAGCAATTATAGAATGGTTATTTGGTGGACGAACTCGTCAAGAACAGCAAAAGGAAATGCGCAAATTAAGATTAGAAGATGTACGTATATGGTTTTTTTACCAACCTGAAAGAAATCGTTTATCGTTTTTTTTATTGCTACCTAAGTAAATTGATTATATTGTGTTTTATAATCATTAAAAATGTTTGAGTTCTCTGAAATAGCAGCGGCCATAAAAGCTGCATTTGTTTTTTTTTATTATGTCTACAGGGTGTTTCTTAATAACATGCTAATATTTAAGGAGGTTATTCTTGGGTCCATTTTGAGAAAAAAACTTCATATGAACATATGTCCTAAAGGTCTTAACTTTTGAACTACAGGGTGCTAAAGTTTTAAGAAAAAATTCTTTTTTTTTATGATAACTTTGGTATGACCCTAGATATTTTTGTGAAACGTAGTACGCATCTTCTACGCATCAAAAGGCATTTTCTGCTGTACAACATAATTTTTTATTCTTGCCAGTGGCGTTCGTGCGGGATTTGCACTGAATCATTTTAAAGAGAAAAGTGATAGGCCACAGCATTTTCTTAAAGTAAAAATTATTTTTGAAATCCTCATTCCTTTCTGAGCAAATCTGGTCTCTTGAATTTTTTTCGTTTGACGTACGGTTTTCGCATAAAAAAATAAAATTCATTCATTTGCATGTTGTTATGAAATAGGGTATTATCAAGGATTAAAAACGTATCTAGTAGGTAAGAAGCAGATTTTGTTTTATAATTTTACCGCTTAAAAATTATTCTCTTAAATAAATTTTTATTTAAAGTTACATAAATTGGTTTTTGTCATAAGTGGTCTAGCGAGATGCAAATGAATGAATTTTATTTTTTTATGCGAAAACCGTACGTCAAACGAAAAAAAATCAAGAGACCAGATTTACTCAGAAAGGAATGAGGATTTCAAAAATAATTTTTACTTTAAGAAAAAGCAGTGGCGTATCACTTTCCTCTTTAAAATGATTTAGTGCATATCCCGCACGAACGCCACTGGCAAGAATAAAAAATTATGTTGTACAGCAGAAAATGCCTTTTGATAGGTAAAAGATGCGTACTACGTTTCACAAAAATATCTAGGGTCTTACCAAAGTTATCATAAAAAAAAGAATTTTTTCTTAAAACTTTAGCACCCTGTAGTTCAAAAGTTAAGACCTTTAGGACATATGTTCATAAGAAGTTTTTTCTCAAAATGGACCCAAGAATAACCTCCTCAAATATTAGCATGTTATTAAGAAACACCCTGTATATTTTTTGTACTTGAATTTTTAGTGATACTGAACAATTTTTTGTATTTTGGGTTCGAACATCAATTAAATCATTTAAATGTATAAAAAAACGTAATTTTAATTTTTTCTTTTATAAAGAAAATTGTAGAGCAGATTGATTGCATTTATAGATGCAGAAAGACGGGCAGGATGAGGATGGCGCAAACACAGTAGAAGACTTGGAAATGGTAGAATTGTGGCAGAATGAAAATAGAGCTCAAAACGAAATTGACGGAGATGATTTATTAGAACTGCTCCTTGTTGGATCCAGAAAACCTACCTATTTAACTAGTGTATCCCACATGGTTGAGAGTATAAATGAGATTGGAAAAGACTACTTGAAACTAGGAGATGATGTTAATGAACAAGCTGTATTTAACAAGAAATGGGAACTGGAACGCAAACTGTACGAAGTGGAAGATGATTTGGATTATTTAAAGGTAAAACTGGCTATATATGTAAAATTCTAAACCAATTTAATTATTTTCGTACAGTTTTTTGCGTCGATTACGATGCTGTATCCAAAAAAACAATTGCATGTTTCCTTTTTGAGATATTTCATAAAATAGTTTTGCTTAAAATTGAACATCCTGTATATTTTTGCATTTTCTGAAAGACAATTTAATTCTGAATAAAAAAGTTCTAATGCAAACGCGTTTCAAAAGTAGATATGACGGGCTATTGTGCAAAAAACTGGTTAAATAAAAACGAAAATGAATATCGACTTTAGATTTTCCAAAAATATTTGGTCATAGCGTTATTTAAAAGTTGCGTTGGCCATACTGGATTGTCAGTTGACGGCTGTAATAGAAGTGTATGCGACGACGAAACGTAGCAGTCTAACTTACATATGGACAGTGTGTCATACATGTCTCGAATGCGCCCTCTTTTGGCAGGTAGCTCCCCTATCGGTCAATATTGCAGTATGGTTCGAGTAAATACTACCACAAGTATCTCGTCAGCCGACAACATTTTACCACATTTAAAATTGATCTTTTGACATCACAAATTAGTTTATTTTGAAAAAAAAATATTTATAGTTAACAATTAATTTTTTTTATTTTATTTAAAATTGCATGAATAACTTTCACACGTAATAAAATTAATTTTTGATGTCAATAACTGAACTTCTAAAAAAATTAGTTATGACATCAGAAAAGTATTTATAGTTTAGAAATATGTTTTTCTTTTTTTTGTTATTTATTTTAAATTGCCTGAATGAGTTTCAGACGTTAACAAATGATTTTTTGACGTTATCAAATGGATTTTTGACCA
The DNA here is from genome assembly GCA_958336395.1 of Ctenicera cuprea. Classification (NCBI taxonomy): domain Eukaryota; kingdom Metazoa; phylum Arthropoda; class Insecta; order Coleoptera; family Elateridae; genus Ctenicera; species Ctenicera cuprea. The sequence goes on along the minus strand of OY284495.1, from coordinate 10,261,940 downwards.
AAAAACGATTACAGGATTTTAGTAGATAAATCTGATATTCGATTATTTGTAAACTGCAAACAAATTAATTTTTGACGCAGAAAAATTAATTTCTGATGGCAAGAAATTCAAATTTCTTGGGAAATACGCTCTGTATATATGTATTATTTATACAGATGCGTTTAAGTGAGGGTGCAAGAACGAAAATAACAAGAAAACCAGCAGATCTTGATCTTCGACAGCCACATAATATGACTCCGGATGACCGTTGGAGGCTGTACTTCTATTGGCTACAGCAGTACCAAGCATCGTTGATAAGCAAGCTGGTTGGTCTTCAAACCATCTATCGTGAAAAGTACAGACAGTATATAGAAATCAAAGACATCGATGATACCGAAGTCATGAAGCACATGTTGGTGGTGGGAATGACAACAACCGGTGCTGCCCGTCTTCAAACTACATTACAAGCACTTCAGAGCCGAATTGTAATAGTGGAAGAAGCCGCAGAGGTTCTTGAATCGCATATTATTGTGTCGCTTACTAACCATTGTGAACATCTTATTTTAATTGGTGATCACCAACAATTAAGACCAAGTACTGCGAATATTCGCATGGAGAGGAATTTTAATTTGGGTATAAGTTTGTTTGAACGAATGGTTCGCAATAAAATACAGTGTTATGTTCTTGGAGTTCAACATCGAATGCGCCCGGAAATTGCCAAACTTATAGTGCCCAACATCTATCCGGTTTTAGAAAACCATCCATCGGTCTGCACTTTTCCACCAGTATTGGGAATAGATCCATGCATGTATTTTATCGACCATGATCATTTAGAAGAGCAAACGGCTGATTTCAGCAAACTTAATAAGTTTGAAGCAGCATTTTTAATAAGACTTGCTTGTTACCTTATTCAAAATGGATACCAACCGGAAGACATCACAATTTTGGCTGCGTATTCTGGACAAATGTTTGCCTTATGGAAGGAACGCAAGAAACACCAGCTTTTGCTTCAAGATGTTCGTATTACCGTTTTGGATAACTATCAGGGAGAAGAAAGTAAAATAATTTTGCTATCTTTGGTAAGGAATAACAAAGAAAAAAAAATTGGATTTCTGAGAAGTGTAAATCGAGTTTGTGTTGCGTTATCCAGAGCCAAAGAAGGATTTTATTTGATGGGAAATATGGACTTGTTGTGTGAAAACAGCGAGGTAAATATTGTATTTAATTTTAATTTTTTTAATTGCAAAACTAAAATTTTTAATAAACCTGTTTTTACAGATTTGGCCTAAGGTGAAAACTTCATTGGAAACACAAGATTTCTTTGGTAGAAGTCTTGCTCTTCGCTGCCAAATTCATAGAGAACAAGTGACTAGAGTAAAGTCAGCAAAAGATTTTGACAAAGTGCCAGAAGGCGGTTGTAGCAAAGTTTGTGAAATTGTACTAAATTGTGGACACAGATGTACTAAAATTTGTCATATCACTGATAGAGCTCATGAAGAAAGCAAATGCATGGCCCCTTGTTCTAAGTATGTTTCATGTAGGAGTTATTTTATGGAACGTTTTTATTATTTTTTTTTTCTGAATTGTGGAAAACAAAATTACATTTTCCTTGAGTCGCTAAATAATTTCTGACGCCTCTGATGGCAAAAGTTGAATTTCAGACATCCCACATTGAGTTTCAAACAACGGAAATTTTTTGACATCAAAATTAATTATTGAGCTTGTAATGTCAGAAATTCATTCAACAATGTAAAGAATCTATATTATTACGTCAAAAAATCGTTTCTTGATGTCTAAAAATTGTTCACGAATATTAAAATAAGATAATAAAAAAAAAATTGGTTAACTTCAAATAACAATATTTTCGTCAAAACTTCATATCTTACGAATTGTGAAAGTGATTTTTATACGTCAGCAAGAATATTTTGACGTCAAACGCTGATTTTTGACGTCAAAAGAATTATTTATTGATTGGCGTCAATAAATGTATTTCTGATGGCAAAAATCATGCTGATTAATCTATGTTGGTTTAGTATTTAATTCTAAATTGTGAAAGCAAGTTTCAGACGTCAACAATGATTTTTTTAGCTCAAAAGATTAATTTTTGACGATTAATTTTTGACGTTAAAGATTAATTTTTGACGTCGTATATTATTTATTGGTTGGCGTCAAGAAATACATTTCTGACAGCAAAAAATCATTTATTGACGTCTTAATTGCGTAAGCGCCAAAAAATCGATTCTGATGTCACAAAACCCAACTTTGATGCCAAAAAATAAATTTCAGACGTCAAAACACCAATAATGATTGATGACAAATAATATGTATTGACGTCATAGCGTTTTTATTTTTTGACATCAATAAATGGCTTTTGGCATCAAAAATTTGTGGGTTGAGGTTAAAAATTGACCTTTTGACGTCAAACAATTCATCTGAAAATAATTTTATAGTTTACCAATAATTTGTTCGTCCTCTTATTATTATATTATTTTAATTAAAATTTCCTAAACGATTTTCGTATGTCAAGAAATGAATTTTTGACTTTAACAAATGAATATCTGATTTTCTTAACCATTCGATCATAGAAACTGATTTTTGACGTCAAAAAATTAATTATGAGCTGTCAATAAATACATTACTGACGACAAAAAATGTTGTTGATTAAATAACAGAATTTATTCAGCTTTTAATTCTAAATTGGGTAAACGAGTTTCAGACGTCGACAACGTTTTTTTGACGTCAAGAAGTACATTTCTGACGGCAAAAATTAGTTATTGACGTTTTTAAATAAATTGTCTATACGTAAAAAATCAATTTTGATTTTGCAAAACCAAATTTTGACTTCAAAATATTAATTAGTTAATTACCGATGTCTAATATTATTTAATGATGAAGTTTTTTTTGTTTTTGAAATAAATGGTTTTTTGACATCAAAAAGACATTTTTATGACGTCAAAAGAATACATTTTTGACAACAAAAATTAATTTCCTAACGTCGTCAAAAAATATTTTTTGTTTGTCAGAATAAATCAAAATGGCGTTCCATATAATTGTGCTATTTGCGTGTTCAAATTCTTATTCTTTTATTGTGCCCCTTTTTGGTTACTCCCAAGTTTGTCTTCAAATGAGGCAAAAATGTTTTGTTATTCAAAATTTTTCAGAATACTCTGTGAAAACAATCACCAGTGTCCAAAGATGTGTTACCAGGATTGCGGCCTTTGTATAGTTCCAATGAAACAAACTCTGCCATGTGGTCATGAGCACGTTGTTCCGTGTTACATGGATCCAAAGGATTATCAGTGTAAAACTCATGTAACCGCTAAATTACCATGTGGACACACTGTAAACAACAAACCATGTTATATAAATGCAGAAACTTATAGGTGTCCTTTCCCATGCGATACTCGTGTTGAACCATGTGGACATGCTTGTGCCTTCACGTGTCACATTAGAAACGATCCAGATCATTTAATGGTGAGTGATTTTATAATAGCTGTTACAATCTTCAGTTATTTTCACTTGTAGTAATATTTTCGTAGAGAATTTTTTTTGCACTTGTACCGCCTTTTTTTTCAGAAATTTTGCTCAAATCTTAGTACCATTGTCTTATCCCCTTTTACCTTGTATGTTACTACCTTGACTTTCATTTTGAACCCTGTATAAATAATGAATTTAATTTTACAGTATAGATGCCTCAAGCCATGTGCTCAACTTCGAAATGGTTGCTCTACAGGAGCACATCCATGTCCAAGGGCTTGCTTTGAAGAATGCCCACCGTGTGAAATTGTTGTACAGAAAGCTAGAACTGTGTGTCCTCATCGATTCGATGTTCCATGTAACGTAGATGTTGATAGAGTAAACTGCCAGAAACCATGCAAAAAGGAACTACCATGTGGTCATAAGTGTAAGAAGAAATGCTGCGAATCTTGTGAAAATTGTCAAGAAAAGGTAAGTAAATTGATTAGGCAAGGCTTTTATATCAGAGGCGCTTTTTTACTTTTTTAAATTAGTCCCAAGTTTAACTATTTTTGTATTTAAAGTGGATGTCCATTAGATATCCCGTGCTATATGGATTGGATGTCACTGCTTTGCTGATCCTACCCAGTACAGCAACAGTATACTATTTACATTTACAATATAATAGCATATGTGGTGCATATAATAATAAAAAATTACCTCTTCCTTCTCCACGAGATACGACCACAGCACATTTAACTTTTTGCTCCCAAAGAAATTTTTAAAACTCGGTGTCAATGGGCATGCACCCTTGCAATAGCTGAATACAGACTTAAAATGTGGAAATTTACCCATATACTGATTAGCGGGCAAGTTATTGTTACAAGAAGTGTGTTGTGAAACATAAGAAAAAATATAAATATTGTCCAGCGAGGAAAAAAAGAACTAAACAAAATATTTTTCTTCTTTTGTTAGGGTGCATACTGACTCTAGCAGTTTTGTCCGCATGAACGGTTTGCGCGTACACGCGTTCGTTTGCGAACATTTTAAATGCTCACAAAGTTTTTGTTTTTGCGGACATTCTCCGCTTCAGTTGTGTTTGCAAATTAAACAGTTTGTGCGTGGTTTGGCGAGGAAAATTGACGCAAAAAAATGTTTTGCGTTTTCTTTGCCTATGGATTCAAGCAGACTACTAACTAATAAGTTTTTGTTTAACATCAACCAGATTATTCTTGAAATGATTTTCCAATTCTTTTATTTTTTATTTCTCGAAAAATGCTGTGGATGCTTGGCATTCCATAAAATGGGATATTTTCGTATTCATCAATCAATTGCAGGGCTAGTTATTACCCTATTCCAAGGTTATTTATAAATTAGTTATTAGTTTTGGGCGCACAATTTCCGCATCAAAATCCTGTCCAAATTGAGCAACGTTAACACAAAATCCTTTGATGTATTCAACGAATACGACAACGACAAGCAACGAATCGTGTTCGTGCTTGCCTAGACCTACGTGCGCACTTTGTTTTTATGCGAACATAAATACTCAAGTACAGTATGCATCCCTTACATTTTGACTTGATATTAAGAGCACGCCGCCGTGGCAGCTTTTTGTTTTTGACGCTAGAGGCGCCGGTCATTCTAAATTTGAATTTAATTACTGATGGTTCTATTAAACATCACATGCGTTCTGTTGACGTGCATATATTTTTCTTTACAGGACTCTACTAGCAGAATTATTGATTTCTCGCATAAAATCAATTCTCAGCATTACTTGCCCGTGGGTTTGTGTGCAACTAATCTCTTATTTATGTGCGAAATTTGTTAAAAGTTTTTAATTAACGCGCCAAATGCCTATCGCCGTAGCGCCATCCGTGCTGATTCCTATGAATTTTTGTTCAAAAACATGGGTGACCTTACTCGCATCGAATTTTTAAATTTACTCAGCTGGCACATGGTTTAAATAATTGACAAAGATTTTAAATTGGTGTACCTATTATAACAGTATCTAGATGATCAGCGTAAATACAAATGAAGAATAGTGTTAAATTTATAGTTTTATGTTTGCTAAGAAAAGTAAGTTTTTTACCTTATTTGCATGTTTCACAAGAAAATAATTATCTGAGCATCTAAGTTACTTTATTAAGTAACATCTATTAACTTGTTTCATTTCGTTTTCTTTTTAATTAAGTCGCTGAGTACATATAAAAATACCTATATGATGTCTATACTAGCGCCATCTGTGTCGTGTGCCTCGGCGTGGCGCGGTCTTAATTTTAGTTTTAATACACAATGTGGAACAAATGGATCATTTTATCACATTTTCCTTTCTTGTAAATAAAATTATTGTCTTATTTTGATACTAATAATTTTTGGTAACTTTAGATAGCTGTTTTATTGTTAAAAAAATCTCATTTTGCAGTAATATTAATGACAGTAAAAGTTAAGCCATTATTTTGCAAAATTTGGTTTCTGCCACTTTCTAATTTAAATACTTAATTTTAAAATTTAATTTTAAACATAAATTAAAAATTTTGAGTTTTCTAGGTCGACAAAGTACTCCCAGAATGTGGCCACATAGTCAAATCAAAATGTTGCGAAGAACCCAGCCGTAAAAACTGCAACGGGCAATGTCCACGTAAAATATCTTGTGGACATACCTGCAAGAACAAATGTAATGAATCCTGTACAACTGTGTGTAAAGAGTTGGTTGATCATACCAAACCAGCTGATTGTGGTCACAGATTTAAAATTAGCTGTTCTATGCGTTATCTCGGTAATTTATTTTATTTAAATTTTTTCTTTCAAATTAACAAACTTTTTTTTCTAGAACTACCAAGTAACAGTAATCGTCTGCTTAAATTCTGCCAAGAACCATGTGGTGCCCAATTGGCATGTAATCACTTCTGTTCGGGAACATGCGGTGGTTGTGCTCAGGGACGCATACACGAAACCTGCAAAGAAAAATGTGGGGTACACCTAATCTGTGGGCACGAATGCCCCATACCATGTCGTGAGACGTGTCAACCGTGCAATCAAAAATGCTCCTACAGATGCAAACACAGCATCTGTAGAAAAAAATGTGGAGAACCTTGCACCAATTGCAAAGAACGTTGTGGGAGAAGATGTAAACACGTACAATGCACTAAACAATGTGGAGAAATTTGCAATGCGCCTCCATGCACTGAGCCTTGTCGGAGGCTATTAAAATGCGAACATCCATGTGTTGGATTCTGTGGTGATCCGTGTCCACCATTATGCAGAATATGTGACAACAAAGAGCTTACTGAAGTATTTCTCGGTTTTGAAGATGAAGAAGATGCCAGATTTGTGTTACTGGATGAATGCAAACACGTCATTGAAAGCCAAGGAATGGATGGATGGTTGCAACAAGGAGGAAATGAAATTAACTACAAGAGTTGTCCTAGGTGTAAGACTCCTCTTACCTCTACACAGCGTTATAGCGATTATATAAAACGAGCTAATAAAGATGTTGTTGCTGTGAAGCAAAAATTTTTCGGTAATGCTAGGGAAAATGAGCAAAAAAGAACTGAACTGCTGAAAAGATTGGAAGACCTACAACCAAACTGCAAAACTTTGCTTTTATGTAAGTGTTTATTTGTTTCGAGTTTCAAATCAAGTTGATTTAAATCAATTGGTTTTTGAGTGGGGTGTCGTTTTCATGTGAAATTTTTCAATTGGTAATATAATGTTCACAATTTGGCAGTAAGCGTAGAACAAAATACTATTGCACAAAAGTGTTTAACAATTATACAGTTTATTTGAACTGGATCTATTGTAAAGTAATTTTTGTTTTCACACAAATCCCTGCATAAAATAAAAAATTAATTCTGCACAATAATTTGAAGGGGCAGCACGGGCAGCTTAGTTATTGGTTCATACATATCCACTGCATGTACTTTAGTGCGCCTACGGCACTGCCATTCCAGGGAGCATTTATAGTAGCTTTCCACCATATACATGTACGCAATATAGAAAATTCACGATAAGTTTTTAATGACTGAATATATTATAATAATATTTATGCTCTCTGGAATGTTTTTAGTGATAATTCCAAGGCGTAGCAAAGTGCACACGGGGTTGGGTAAGGCGGCAGATTCGTTGTATAGCTGTTATACGCTGATCCAGGATAATTGGGTTGGGGAATATCATAGAATTGCTTAGATACGATTCTCTGATCCTTTTTAAATACAATAATTATAAATAAAAAGTAAGGTGCGTTAGTCAAACATTACGTAAGTTCTTCAAATATTTAGACAAAAATACTGCAGGTAGTACATTTTCAGTAAACAGGGGTACTTACATTTTTTAATTAGAAAAATCAGTTTAACCAAAAAAATTGATTTAAATAAAAAAAGTTCATATTAAATCAAACAAATCTGTTTTTGAATTTTTTTTACATTAATCACGATTTTTTTGCACCCTGGTTTTGACACAGTACACTACACTGTGTAACGCCATTTCACTTTTTATTAAACACTTATTCACGAATAAACATTTTTGAGGTCAAGAAATACGTTCATAAAGTGTTTTTTTGACGGCAAAAATTACAAAAATATTTTGTGACGTTAATAAATAATCTGGCTATACCAGGTGTCGATGGAATCAGGCAGTCGAGTTTTTAAGATATGGCAAGAAAACTTAGCATAGGTAATATCACAGATAAGGTTAACACTACAGATATACGGTAAATATGGGAGCTATCGGCAGCTTGTTTTATATGATTAATAATCTGCAAATAGATGGCGCTACAATGAAAATTTATAAGTAAGTCACAGATGACTGTAATTTAGCAGATTACTTAGCACATATTCAAACCAAAAGCCATCCGCCATGCATTGTCAAATCGCAATTTTTCGTAAATAATTAATATTGACGCCAATTCTACTTAAACTATATTCATGATGTGTACCTAGTTTTTTAATTTATTGCAAGCAAATTAATTTATCAAGCATTAATCATACACATTTATTGCACAGTCTAATTTTAAAACTTTATTTTCTGTTTGTGGTGAATTAAATTTAATAATAATTCCAAAATCATCTACATATTTTTATAGGACTCATATAAATCATAATAATCGAGCACTTGCCACTAACAACAGTCGACATGTTGAATATTTATTATTTATCACAATTCAGAACTGATACTTTTTCTGATATATCAATTTTCAGTAAACAGTAAATACAAGGAAAATATAAAATACGCGCTTTAACCAGATCCCAGACAAGGTCAGGTTTTTACGTCATCTGTGACAGATACATTCAAATTCGCGATAAAACAGTTTCCAACACATTTCAACAGTAATAAACAAATAGCTATAGCAGCGCCCTAAAATTGGTCTGGTGCGTTGTATCCACACTAACGCTAATTTCGTTTCCAAATCTGAGCGGACATTTTTTATAAGGGGTCGTATATCTGTAGTGTTAACCTTATCTGTGGTAATATGTACCCAAAAAAGGCAATTTTGACTAGAGTGCCATTGGAAACAAAAAAACTTGTCAAAAACAAATCAAAACACAATAATAAATTATTTATTCAACAAAAATTGAAACATTACAAAAATTTCAATAGTTTAAAAAAAATTTACGTGAGTCCAATAATTCTAATCATTTATTTTCTTCGATACAGGAACACTGTCGGTTTAATTACAAAGTGCATTCAGTTTTTGTGGTAAAATAATTTTTTATTGCTTTTTCGTTTCTTTTCTACAAGTTCTTTTGTTTCTATGGCACTCTAGTCAAAAATGGAAATCAAAACTCGACTACGTGGACTTGCTACAAAATTACTAAAAAATTCAAAAATTTGCCTTGAAACCCACTACATGTAGTCACAATTGAATTCTGAACAACTTTTTCTAATAACTTTTTTCAATATCGCCAACGCGAAGCAAAATATCGCGAATTGGTCCTAATGGATTTTTTGGAAAAATATTCCTTGAAATTTAAGAAACCCAAAAACGAACGGACAAATTCGTCCACAAAAATTGGGTGGGAAGGGGGAAACTTAACCTCACCAAATACTGCTGTATGTAAAAATTAAGTTGGTAAATTTATCCTACTATCACTCATGTGAGTCATGAGCAATTGAGCCTAAACAGAAATTTTGTAACGACCCCCGTTACGTTAGCGGACTGGGACACAAACCAAATTGCAGCTGATCCATAGCTCTAACAGTTTACAAATTTAAAAAAAATCGTGTCGCTAGTTTTTAAGCAGTATCTTTTAGACAAAGTCAAAATTTTGATATTTTTTTCATTTCACAGTTGTGGTACTTCCAAAAATTCTAGTAGCTTGTAACATTGTGTACTCATAGGACATTTCCCATATCAAAGAGAAATTTGCGAGCAGGAAAACAAACCAAATTGTATCTCATCTTTAGTTCTGAGATTACAAAATTTAAAAAAAATCGTGTGGACAGTTATTGAGTAATATTTTTTAAATATTTCCAAAATTTTGGAAATTATTTTCACTTTGTAGCTTTTAACGTTTCGAAAATATTTACGCACTTTAACATTGTGTTTCTACAGGGCTATTACGATAAATTATTTGAACCCGATCTGTCAACCTGTTTTTGAGTAATAAGGTTCTAAAATCAAAATTTTCCAAAAAAGCGTCTGATTTGCTCTAAAGTCTTCTTTAAGATTTGGTTTTCAAGTTTATACATTTTGGTTTAGGAAAAAAATGTTATCAAGAAAACATGTCTAATTTCTGCTTTCGGTTTTTGATTTTTTAAAAAGCTTATTTTGTTGGTGAATTTTTGATATATCCCAAGATTCTTAAGCTCATCGAAATCTGACGATCCGTTCTGTAGTTATGATGCACACACCCATATCCATGTACATACATAACCATCCACCCACTTACAGACAGACCATTTTTAAAAAACACTTTTTTGGATTCCTGGAAGTCAAAAACATGTATTTCTGATTTTGAACATTTCCATGAAAATAATATTTTCCTATACTGAAAGTATAGGGAAGTAAAAATGTCAAAATGTGAAATTCAAAAGTTGGAATCATTTTTGGTAAAACGGGAAGTCAAAACAATGCGTTAAGTTATGCCTTTTTGGGTACATATTACTAAGCACTTCCTGTGGTTCGGAGCCCACGTTAAACTGTAGGTCCCCTATGTCTGTCTGTGCAAATTATCTATCCCCGCGCACCAAACACAGACATAGCAGAGAGGTAGCCAACACCCTGAATAGGGTATGGCACTATAAGAAGAAGAAGATTACTATGCTAGGTTTTGTTGCCACATCTCAAAAACTCGCGAAAATCAAATGTCATGATTCTGTATATGATATAAAATACTTGAAAAAAAGAATTTTATAAAATAACTTTTTAACCTTTGCAGACTCTTTAGCATTGAGGAAAGTACTAGAGGATTTTAAAACTTCCCTCATTCCTGTACGTAGCAACAAGAGACAGCCACTTAGTATGCTTTTAGCTCAAACATACACCTCAAAAATTCAAATTGTTGAAAACCTAGTGGATACTTTCAAGGAAGCGAAATTGAAAAACTCAAATCCTATTGCAAAAGCTGCAGGACATGTAAACTTTGTATTAAAATATTTATTAGAACAGGAGCAGCGAATCACCAATCAAGAAATTGTTGATATTCAGCGGGAATTGAAAAGATTTGAACGAATTACTAAACTATGTCAAATAGAAGATTGTGATAAATTGCGATCAGCCGTCAACAAATCTAATGTAAAAGCACTGCTGGAAGAAGTTAACAAACTTGCGTTTTCGGCTAAAATTTACACAAATGCTACAGATGCACTTCTGAAGAGTAAACTGGTCGATTTAAGTAATGCAGTCGAAGCTGGTATTGGAATAACAGATACGGAAAGGAGAGAAATTGTACGAGCAATGCAAATGGGACAAGGCCATTGGTATAAATGTCCAAATGGACATATATATGCCATTGGAGATTGTGGTGGAGCCAATCAAGTTGGTAAATGCAATGAGTGTGGAGAGCAAATTGGTGGTACAAGCCATAGATTGCTAGCAAATAATCAACATGCTGGTGAAATGGATGGTTCTCGCCACGCTGCATGGTCCGAAACTGCTAATAATATGTTCAACTTTCAAGAATTCAGAAATAACCTTTGAGGGCTATAAAATATAAGTTAATATAATGTGTTATCATAACTGATCTATATTGTAGTTCTAGTACCTATATATTTTTTTAAATGCATATATTTTGTGTGTGTTGTTGGTTCTATACATTTCTGCATTAATTAATCCAGAGAGGATCCACATTATCAGTATGTCTGGATTGCTGCATTGCATTAGGTAATAAGGTGAAATATAAAAAATACTGTGTGCGTTTATAAGATTTGTTAACTAAATTTTTTATGTAATTGTTTTTTGAGGTTTGAAGATGTGATAAAAAAAAATAATAAAAACTTAAATGTAAGGCGATTTGTAATTGTATTTTGTTCCAAAACTATAATTATTTCTGCCCTGATTGTCAATTGGTATTAAGTGTAATTTTTTTTATTGGAATAAATCAAGAAAAATCATTTGCTTGCTTTCTTTAATTTTTAAGTATTTCTTTTGATTTATTTTCAAAAACAATTTTTTCTAAAAATATTTTAAGATCAGCTACTTTTCTTTAACAACTTTCTATAAATGTTTTTTAACCAAAATGCAGGAATACGCGTATCTTCAGGTAATGCTCATTTTTGAGGTGTAAAAAAATCAAATGTTAAGTTTCAAAGCAAATTAAAATTGAAAAATATTTTACATTTTAAGAGAACACATTATTATAGATGGAAACAAGAATATAGCTAAAGGTAACCAAACACCCGTTTTGAACGGGACAGTGCTGTTGTAAAGGTTTACGTCCTGGTGTCTCCAGAAAGGCTTTCAGGACGGCTATTTGCTCCGTTTTAAAATTTGCTATAATTTTTCTTTTAAATGGTGCGATACATTATTTTGGCAGAAATATGTTGCTCTATAGACTAGAGTGAATTATTTTCTATTTTCGTTCTTCCTACCCATTCTATTCTACCTGTGTATGTCAGATAATCCCAAGGACGGTAAGGTAAACACGTGGGTTGTGGGTGAATCTCTTTTTTGTTTTGTCTAACTTTGTGTGAGGTTGCTCAATAAAAAGAAGCATTTACTGCTTAAAATATTTATTGTGATAAATTCTTAAAAGTTTTAATACAACTAATTCCAATGTGTCGCCAACAAGAGCTTAACATTGAATGCCCCGCTTGGTTTTAAGAAAACCAAGGAGTAGATGAAGTCACAGGTTATCAAAACACATGTTCGGGCTGGCGACTGACAAGGAATTCCATGGGGTGTAGGGTAATAAAGTTGAAAAAAGACGGAAATGCTCAAATGTAAATTGATTATTTTTGTTTCATTTTCTTGTTTATTGAAATAAAACATTTTACGTTAATATATAATTTTTTATTTATCCCCTCCCCCGCATTAACAGTATTTTTCTGCGCGTCCCGTTTGGTTTTAATTGAATGGTCAAGTTATAAGTATTTCACATATGCAACGCCTCTATACAATCGGTAGTTCTTTTGTCTGTGGCACGCATGAACAACGGTAGTTCCCCTGGTACAGCACTATTGGAACGCCTGCGCGTATAATACTGCAATTTTGCTGCGTTTAAGTAACGCATAGCTCATTCGTTCATGCGTGAGTGCTGTTGAATAGGCAGGAATGCGTCTTTCGGAGTATCATTATACTTTAAAAGCCAACTGTGAACTACTAAAACAATTAAATTTGTGCATTTTTGCAACTTTAAATACGTCCACGATAAGACTTTCCTAGTTCCGAGTAAGTAGGAATATTTCGCAACTGTAATAATGAACAAGTCTGAAGGTAAAGATGATGGCAGTGGCGGCGCACTAAACTGGCGCGCAGAAAATTCAACTGCGAAACGTTTTGATAAGTGGTCGAATAACGGTAAGTGAAAAAATTGATTTTTTAAAATGCCCTAAAATTGAGAAAGGTGTAAATATTACAAAAAATACCTAATTGAGGAATTTTGTTCAGATCCTCTGGTACTAAGTAGCTATCTTCATTAAAATGTGGGAACGCAGGTTTCTTAAAAGTTGAATTTTGTTAAACAAAAGTTTGCTATTAGATTTTGCAAATTATTTAAACTATTGTGATTGAAATTTTACTTAAAGTTTTTATACGCTTTTTTTATCGTTGAAAATATTGTTATGAAACTCATACGTAATAAAGATAGGACTATTTGTCGCTACTTTAGGGACATTCATATCTTAAGATATCACAAAAATGCTGCTTAATAAGAAATACTGCAGAAATCGCATAAGTCTTGTAATTAAAAGTTGCCTGTTAGGGTGTTCTAAACAATTGATGCAGAGACTTAAATCAAAATAAATGGCAGCTAATGTCCAGAGAAATTGTCTTTCGGAGGTAGATGTATCTAAAGTGGTCACACTGCTCGAGGAAGGCTATACTCAGAGAGAAGTTGCTTCAAGGCTTTTGGTTGCGCAGTCAGTGATTTGCAGAGTGTCTCGGCGGTTTCGAATGACAGGGAATTATACCAGGAGACCTGGCCAAGGTCGTAAAAAGAAAACCACCAGGCGTGAAGACCGGTATTTGGTCGTAACAGCGAGACGTGAAAGGCTGAGGAATGATCTTCAACTATCCACCGGAACAGTCATTAGCTGCGATACCGTATTGACGAGACTACAGGATGCTGGTATGAAGGCAAGACGTCTTGCAACCGGCCCAATTTTGACCCCCCCCCCCCCCCCTTTCACCGGAGGCTACGTTTAGCATTTGCTCATGATCATTTGAACTGGGGAGATGAAGAATGGGCAGCAGTGTCGTTCACCGACGAGTCTAGATTTGAGCAAAACGCTCTCCGGCGCTTCGCCACACTCTTATCACGTCGATCATTGGTGGTTAGAGAAAATCTAGACTCGTCGCTGCCCATTCTTCATCTCCCCAGTTCAAATGATCATGAGCAAATGTTAAACGTAGCCTCCGGTGAAGGGGGATCAAAATTGGGCCGGTTGCAGGACGTCTTGCCTGACTGCGCAACTAAAAGCCTTGCGGCAACTTCTCTCTGAGTATAGCCTTCCTCGAGCAGTGTGACCACTTTAGATACATCTACCTCCGTAAGACAATTTCTCTGGACATTAGCTGCCATTTATTTTGATTTAAGTCACTGTATCAATTGTTTAGAACACCCTAACAGGCAACTTTTAATTACAAGACTTATGCGATTTCTGCAGTATTTCTTATTAAGCAGCACTTTTGTGATATCTTAAGATATGAATGTCCCTAAAGTAGCGATAAACAGTCCTATCTTTATTGCGTATGAGTTTCATACCAATATTTTCCCCGATAAAAAAAATATAGCACTTTTATTTCTGATCCCTTAATTTTGCGGCGAAGTGTATTCAAAGGTAAATTGGGAAAAATATTAATTTTACGATACCTATTTCTAATTAATATAAAATGATATTAGATACCTATCAAGCTAACAGTGGCGGCTCGTAGCTTTTAAACTTTAAATGAGGCTAGTTTTAATTTAAACATTTAAAGTTAAAGTGAACCGTTGAAAATTTTTGGTTTTGGTTTCTTGTGCAAACAAAAGCAAGTGTTTCAAACAAGGAAACCATCAAGTCAAGAATAGGGTACATATACCTAGCACTAGCAAAATAGTACACTGCTGTAGTAGAAACTGCACCAAATTGAGTCTCAACCACTGCTTAATATTATCATTATTCCAAGTATTTGCTTAACGCAACATCGCAGTACTAAAAGCGCTGTGTGTCCCTAAAAACCCTTTAGCAAAGCGTACAGGCTGATTCTTAAAGCTACCTGCTACCGAGCGTTGGTCCCCTCCCCGTATGACATTAGTTACTGATGGGGAATTTCGAACAAAAAATCGAACCATTCGATTATCAATTAATTTCGAGAGGCTGTAGGAAATCATTCGAATGATATAACATTTTTAATTTTACCATTTTGTCCAGTTCGGAACCGGACGTTTAAGCGATACCCATTATTACATTAGGCAAATGCAAATAAATCATAGGATGCTACTAATAGTGGCCAAGTTTTTATACATACGAGTCGTAGGATCATAATTCGCACAAATCACTTTGTGATTATGCGAATGCGGACTAATGCAGACAGAATTCCTGGAATGCAAATGCATTTAAAGATAAAGACGGCGCTCCGCGGCAGATAACACCGACAAGAATGTTTTGATTTATTTATAAAACAGAAAATGTATCCATTTTGCGGTTTATACAAGTATTACTTGAAAAGAAACCGGAATTAACGATGAACTGTGATGAAATTAAAAAGTAATATAAAAAATTAGCGTTGTTTTAGTTTAACTTGCCTACTTGAAAGACAAGCAAAAAGCTCGAGACCACATAAGCAAAAGCGACTATACAACTAGCTGTTGGTTTTCGTCCTTCGTCGTAATTACAAAAAATAATTGTTTCATAAAACAGAAAAATATATCCACTTTCGCGGTTTATAGAAATATTACTCAAAACAGGCCGGAATTAGCAAAGAAATATGATTAAATTAAATATACGATTCGAAGCTGAAAGTTTACGCTGTTTTTGCCCAGCAACCCGAGGAAAGACGATGAGAACGACAATTAATTCATACAGGCATTCGAGAAGCAAGGGGAGAGCGTTTTTACTACTTTCTACCGCATAGGTACATCTGAATGATTATATCTAGATGAATCATTTGATTATTGAAACCATTCGAATGACAATCATTCGATTATGAACACCAGTCGATTATTGAATATGTTTGAATACTTTTACTTCAACAATATTTATTTATTTTAACTTTATACGTATTTCGACATGTTTACATGCCATTATCAAAGGTAAGATAAAAAAGTAAACTGTTATTGTTGCTATAGTAACAACAGAACTTCGTCACTTTATTCGATTATGCCCGTCAGTATTATTAGTTAGCGTTGCTTGTTGTACCTCCCGCCCGATAGATAGGTATGATTAGGTTACCAATACATAGGAATTGTGTCTGATGATTAACTGTCCGGGAAAAAAGACTTCTGCCAGCAGTAGGTTCGAATCATCTGCCCGTCGGAAATTTTTCTGAATTAATTAAACCCGGCGTGTCCATGGACGGTGTGTGTGGTGTGTATGTTGGGTTGCATGTCTTTTCGGGGTGGGGCATGTTAGACCGGTGGATAGCGCTAAGTGCGCTGAGCCCGGGTAAGGGGGTGGGATGGGAATCATGGAGTCGTGCTCACATACGGCATCATAATTCTTTAAAAGAAAAAAACACTAATAAACACGCAATAGGTGCAAAAACTTCCTGATGCAAAGAATTGTTGATGACAAACGAGTAACTTAATCGTAAACTTTACGAAAAATGGTATACCCCCATAAAAGGTTAATGTTTTCTCCCAAAACTTAATTGTCGTTAGCAATTCATAAATAAGTAGCTTATACAGGAGATTGAAAAAATATTTTAAATACACTATAAAAATCATAACTACTCGGTACGTACAAGAAATGCTCGACGAGAAGATTATATGCTAGTGCTAATTAGTGAAGTCGGTGGCTCTACACTCCAATGAGGAGTTTGGCCTGCAATGCGGTGGGTCAGGGCCACCGGACCATCGCTTCCGATACCCAGCCGTCTCGCACTCTTATATGAAGTACGGGGTGGTGTGCTAAGTACCACGCCTAGACGGCTGCCTTACTTCCCTCACCCCTCGTGGGGTTTGGTTCCCAATTTTTAAAAAGCGACTGGGTAGGCCGCCCGCCAGGCATCCAGTCTCGGATTTGAACCCAAGACCTTCCGCGTAGCAGCCAAGTGCCCTAACCACTCGGCCACTCTGGCGCCCAGTGCTAATTAAATAAACACAAACCTAATTTATATTGTTTTTTTTAAACGATGAAGGTGGTCTAAGCGGTATAGGCGAAGTTAGAAACTGTTATAATTTTGCAGAAAACAATGCGAAAACAAAGTCCTTTAAAACAGTGTTAATGGTCTATAGGCGGTCTACGCGAGGTTATGTTAAAGGAGTTATATTTTTGCAGAAAACAATGCGAACATCAACTCCTTTTTTTAAAACAATGTTGTTGGTCTGGGCGGTCTATGCGAGGTTATAATTAAGAACATTAACATTCCTTAAGAGAACGAGAGCTAGAGCGAGTATTTTACTGAAAATTCTCCGAAAAATTCTCTCTCTCGGTTTCCTGAACGAAAAAGAATTTTAATTTGAATTTAACAATTAAAAATCGCATTACACTATAAAAAAAACTTACCAAAATACTTAGAAAATATAATATAAAAATATATAAATACATAAATGATAACAAAACGACAAAAAATCGTAAACTAAAAAAGCGTTATTAATCACGAATAATTTGATGCTGCTTCAGTGAGCAGTGAGCTTCTTCCTTGCGCATGAATTTATGCATAATAAATATTTAGCGGAGTCATCATTACGACTGCTTGTATTTACTCATTAGGTAGGAAGCCTGTGAAAATAACCGTTCTCAGATATAGAAGTGGCAATGGTGCTAAACAAATCTTTTGCCATTTTGTCCAATTTTGGGCAGGTGACATATTTTTTCCAATATGTTAAGTTCTAGACTTGTTGAATTTAATTCAAATTCAGAACTTGTTGAGTTAACTTGCAATTAAATAAAGAGTATTTTATTACAATAACCTTTATTGAAACAAAAGCATGAAATCGGTAGCAAGACTGTTGTAAGACGGTTACATTTAATGGGTACAACCTATTTATATTAAAATGTTGATGTGTTTAATAATCACGACTTTTATACGAATAAACAAATGAACAGGACGATCCTGAGTGTTTTTAGGGCCCGATAAGGGACCTTACATGCATTACTAATATTTATATAATAACAGAATCTGAGCAATTTAGTGCATCATCTTCTGATGTGTCATAATAAAACTAACAATTGCATGATGATAGTGAAATTGCTAAATTACAACATTAAAAGCAATATAACGTAGAGTAAATAAGGTATTAAATATATAAGTAAACGATTATAAAGTATGTAAGTAGATAGGTATGAAATACATAGAGTAAATAAGGTATAAAATACATAACAAATATTGTAGAATATTTTGGTTCTTTGGTGCTATATTGACTGATAAATACTCTTCAATTTCATCTTTTCAGTTTTGTATATTTTGATCCTGAGGCAGTTAGTTGCTTCTGGAAAAGAAAGTTTATATCCGTCTCATCATTATCACTATCATGTTGGACTTCCAATGTTTGCTCTGATGCACTAGGCGAAGATGTGGTGGTTTCAACTACATGTTTTGCATAATACCGCCTCTCCAGCTGCATTCAAAAACAAATTGTGATACAAATAACAAGATAGCAATAACGACCAAGTTGTTATAAGATTCGTGGTTTGTTTAGCATTTTTGCACGTCCTGGAGATACAGTTACTGTAGTAGACTTCAGTCTTTGACCCGTCTGTTTTAGAGCAATGCTGACGAAATCAGATATTTACATAATGCATTAACGTAATTTTGATGATTATTATGGGGGGGGGGGGGGGGGGGGGGGGCGAATTTTAGGCAAATTAAAAATGCATACATCGCAATCAGCCTTTACGTCCCACTGCTGGCACTCTTCTCTGCCACATACTCTCCTTAACGCTAAGGTGGAATACGGGGGACCTACAGTTTAACGTCAAAACCGAACGACTAAATTCCAGAGAAGGTTTCAGGCATTAAGACTCCACGGCTGCCTACACCGGATTGGGGAATGTGAGTGGCGGGTTGCGGCATAGATTTTTATTGCTGCATGGCTTCGGCGGGGGATCGAATCCTAGACCTTCAGCGTTAGAGACTGAGCGCCCAACCTCTGAGCTACCACCACTCTAAAAATGCATAAAAATTATTTTTATTTTTCGAAAATTCTTTAAAATAATTTGTACATTTAATGAAATATAAAAAAAGCCTTAGTGAGCAATTTATTGCAATAAAATAAGCTGAAAATTAAAAAAAAAGGCTAATTGAAACTAAAAATGAAGAAAATAATTTTTAACACCCCGTATAAACTATTTAAAAATTACATGTCGATTCACTTTTGGGACAACCCGAAACTTTTTTGTAGTATAGGTAACTTTTTTTTGTAATGTATGTGTAAGTAATAAAAACGGTAACCCATTGGTTACCAATTTTTCTGATAACGCTTTATAAGCGATAGTTCTAGCAGTGTACTTAAATTGCTTGATTAACCTTGCCGCAAAAGACATTTTTCAATAAATAACAATAAATTTAATTTTTTCTTAACAAATTGATTATGAGAAAAGTAACGTAGTTTTGTAGATGGAACACACGTACACGTACTTGATATTTAATAGTTACATATCGACACATAATTAGTATGTGACAACTTTTCCGAAATCACTAACCCCCCCCCCCTTATTCAAAGAGTATATTTTGACCGAACCTAATCTGTTGGGGGCTCCACAAGATTTTTCCAAACAATATCCTATTTTTTATCTTGAAAAACATTTTTGTTATTTAAAGTAGCCGCCGATTGGTTAGCAGTAGACTCCTGCACGGGCCGAGTCGGCCCGGCCCGCGGGCAGGGCTGGAACGGACCGGGCCTTTGACTTGCGCGGCCCATAATATACAATAGTATAACACTTGGTATAATATTTATTTTCCGAGAATCTCAATGTTTCAATTTCGTGGTTTTGTTTTAGACTAAATGTTTTCATCACTCATCAGATATTAATGTTGTAGCATTTTTATGTTATTATAATAATAGTGACAAAATTGAGGTTTGAACATTTTTTTACTTTTCTGAGACGTGACAAATTTATAAAATTAAAGTCTGAGTCGGAAACATCGCTATATCTAGTTTACCAAGTCGGATCGGGCCGGGACTGGGGAATTAGATTCCGGGCCGGGCCTGTGTTAGTAGATTCCGGGTGTGTTGAGCCGGGCCTGTAGAAGTAGATTCCAGGTTGGACCGGGCCGGGTCGGGCGAGGCTTGTTAATATTCCGGGTCGGGCCGGGCTTCTTCATTTACACGTACAATTAGGGCCTAGACCGGGCCGGGTTTAAAAAGATTGGGCTCGGGCCAGACCAGGCCAAAAAAATTCGGCCCGTGCAGGGCTCTATGTAGCAGTCTAGGTGCTGGACTTTCGAGTTAGTCGCCTAGGGTTTGATTTCCTGGCTAAGTAACAACGGATTTTTATAAATCGGTATGCTCCCGTTGGAAGGCTTTAGACAACCACCAACGTACTCTGATGCGGGTTGTGTTGCCTATAGCTCGCGAAACCGTCTTCGAGGATTAGCGACGTTAGCTACTTCTCATATCAGAGATTGTCGTAGTAAAATCGTCTCTGGAGATGAAGTGCATACACTTCTGTGGTTCGGAGCCCACGGTAAAGCTGTAGGTCCCCACTGTCCTGTACCACTTGAAGCACCACACAGAACAGGAGGTGAGAAGATATGCTACACCTTGCAAGAGGTACGGTAACACATCAAGAAGAAGAAAGTACCGAAGAATTTTTTAGATATTAATCGCGCCCATCCTAGCATAACAAGATCCAAACTATCTGTTTTATGTGTTCGCATCTGATCAATCAACCACTAATCCTCGGAAGAATGTATTGCATATTTCTTACCAAGCAAAATTAGTATTAATATTTTTAGTTACCGATTTATTCTTTAACGTCACTTTGTACAATTTGTTTTATGATACGAGCAATTGGATGGAACCCCCGTTCAGCGGAGGCTGATGGAGGTGTAACCACAGTATACTTATATATACAGTAGCGAAAGCGCCCATATAACGCCTGGTAAGCTGTAACTAGTGGCGCTCCAAGCGGTCGACAAGTTAAACTATCGTTTAAATCAAGGCTGCCCAACCCCAGGCCCGCGGGCCACGTTGTGGCCCGCGAACGAATTATAAGTGGCCCGCGTGAACCAGTTTCAAAATTCCCGCCAATTTGAAAAAGTCTCGCGCGCCGCGGTAAAACAAACGCATGCGCCTTGCGCGCGGTCACGTGATTAGCTACAAAACAAAATTTACAAATTTTTATTAATCCTTTTACAATCAGTTTGACTGAAATAATCAGTTATCCTGCCAATATTCAGTTGTAACTCACTGAACTGCAAAATCATTCTGCACTAAAAAACCTTTTTGCAGAAAAAATATCTTCAAAGTCACAAACTTCTTCAGAAGAAGATTTGGACAGTGGTGCCAATCAAAGGAAGACTTTCCTGCAATAACTGACTTGGCCTTTCAATTTTTAAGTAGTTTTGGATCAACATATGTTTGTGAAAAGTTTTTTTCAAATCTTAATTTTGTAAAAAATAAATACCGCACATCTCTAACTGAGCAACATATATCTGCTTTGTTGTTACTGTCAACATCTGACCTGACGCCTAACATAGGAAAATTATTAAAACAAAAACAATGTCAGAAATCACATTGATAGTACCAATTACTTGGATTTAGATTTTCGTTACATAAATTTTTTTTTCTTATTTGGCAGTAGATGCTATTTATTTTATTATTTTAATAAACGACAATTAAATTTCAAAATGTTGATTTTTTTGTTGCACAAAACAAGACTTTAAAAAGCTAAGGTAACAAAAATAGGAACCGTCAGTAATCAGTGGCCCGCCAGTGATTTTTAAATCGTCAAATTCGCCCAACTGTTAAAAAGGTTGGGCAGCCTTGGTTTAAATTATGGCGGGTTTTAAATTCCAATCCAGTTCGTTGTTGTTACCATATTTTTAATAAGCAAAACAGAAAAATTACGAGCTACATTATATAATGGTTTTTAAGTAATACAAAGATAATGCCAGTAATATGATTTATTAACATTTATAAACTGCGAATCTTCAAAATGCAGCGTACACAAAGTGCAGTTTTTATTCAAATATCCCACCTCCTTTTCACGTAAATCTTCACGTCTACAGTTTACAAACCACTGTTTTGATCTAGAACGACGAGAAAGTCAAACTCTAATGTATTAATATTTATCAGAATTTATTACCTTTTTGGATCTTTGGGAAATGTAAAAAAACTAAGGTTAGGATTCTTTCCTTTGTTGTTTTCGCAGTTTACGGCGGAACATGCGCTCCCTTTCGAGACTTATCATAATATTTTTATAAAAACACTGGCAAACAACTTGAAAATTGTTCTTGTAACGTTCAAAAAGCAGAGAAACACTACTACCCTTAGCTGTCAAACTTTAGTGTAACTTGTTCGCCGCTTGGTGCTATAATTACCATAAATGACCTTTACTTTCGCTACTGTATGAATAAGTATACTGTGGTGTAACTCTGTCACTGCATGGTTCTAAGCTTTATACAGTTACGGGATTCCCCGAACGAAGTGCAATTGCATTGGCTCGGACTATGACAATTTCATGTTTCCGCGCCTAAAGTTTTAAGTTAGTAGCCACTGGTGGGCAGTGGCGTGCCGTGGGTTTTGACTGTACTCCTCAGTCTAACGGGGGGAAAATATACAGTTTTATGCACCAAATTGACGGCAATTCTTGTTTGGATTAGAAAAACACCGCATCAATTAATTTACTAATAATGTATCAATTTGCTGTTATTTTATTGATCACTAGGATGAAAATTTTTAAAAATAATTTTAAATGATCCAGTTTTGATAATGCATCGACAGCGTGTTTGACACAGAACGCGCATGCGTTGTTAACTCCTTACTGCTAGTCACAACTGCTTACTGGTCGGCGAGCGCCTATAATAATTGACGCGGTTTGCAAATCGCATCCACCCATTTACATGCGAAATCGGCGCGGCTCGACGCAGACAGCACAAATTTTTGAACACTTGGTTTTTTCAATCGTAATTTATCTAATACTTGAAATAAATATCGCGATAATTTTTTTAAATAGATTTAATAAACAAATTCATTAACGCAATAAAAATTGTGAAATTGAATGGAATGCGCCGCATCCACAAACTGCACGTTACTGCTAGTCGGTCCGATAAATTAATTCTTAAATGTTATAGGACATTAAATGAACTATTGTTTGGCAAAAATCTTGAATAAATTCGTGTAGTATACAACGAGCTATTCAAAGATTGAAACATTTTTAAGGAAATGGCGACCGTTTTTTTTGTGGACTATCTGCATATGATAAAAAAAATATATAAAACACTCATCTGTTTTGTAGTAGATATCTTACTTTAATAAATTTGTTTACAGAAGAAAACTGGCGCACCAAGAACAGTGCAAATAAATTTTTCAACGAACGTGCTGCATCAGCTCAAGGTAAAATACAAACAATAGGTACTTAATACGTAAACTCATTTATATTATGACAGTGCATTCTGCTCCGAGAGTCGGGATACTAACTGCCTTTTTGTTAGAGCTACGTAAGTTCATGTTGTATCGTTTGCTATAAGCAGCCCGATAGCTCAGTTGGAAAACGCGTATACAGCATCGGTAGCCGCCAAATCAACCTTTTTCTAATTAGTAATAATTATTTATTTTGTACATGGTGAAATCCTACTGCTTATGCTCCCTGGAATGGCAGCGTCGAAGGCGCAGCTAAGTGCGCACTTTTCGAATGTCGTAGCTTTAACAAGGCGGTTAGCATTCCGACTGTCGGGATACTATCCAGGGCCTTACATATCTCTTAAACAAATATCTACTATTTTCCAGTTACAACAAATGAAAATTCAAAACGACTAACATCAAGTCAATCTGACGAAAGAAAAAACACCAGAAAACTCCCTCCAAGAAAACATGTAACATTTGATACCGCTGATCTTCGACTAATGGAACTCCCAAACCTAATCACATTTCTAGTAGAAAATCTCACCGATTTTACCGAATTCCTGGCACCACCTCTTTCTCCCAATGCAGTGGTTGAAATTGTATTGATTATAGAGAAAATTTGCACATCTAAAACTGAAGTACAATTTTCAAACGTAATATTGTCACGGATACAACAAAATTTTATGAAACAGCTAGAGAGATACCTATTGAAATTATCATTAGACGAAGAAGGCGATAAAGTAGAAAACGAAAAATTTTGGGAGAATCCAGAAGCATTTTGGGACTCACTTTTAGTAATATTCGAAAACATCATCGAAAAATTTCAGAAAGGTGCAACACGATTTTTGCCACAGGTTATAAAAGCGTGCTTAATAACAATTATATTTCATAAAAATTCCCAGGGAGTATGTGTTAAGGAAATTGTTACAAAAAAATTGGAATTTTTAAGTAACCGGTTAAAAAATCTACGAAAAATTTCTGAACCCGCTACAGATGAATGTGATGACGATTACCAAAGTATTAATGTATATCCAGATCCTAACGAGGTTTTAAATCAAAAGAAACCATATTTACGCCAAAACATAATAGATGGAAGTTACAACAGTGTAGAACATTATTTGGATACACATTTCCGATTATTAAGGGAAGATTTCTTAGCTCCACTACGAAAAGCTGTGAGTACTTATAAGGATAGCTTGAAAAAGAAAGAGTATGTGAAGATATCCGAATTTCGTGTATATACAGGTACAAAATTCATACATATTAATATAGATGATTATACTGACTTCGACGGTGACCGTAGAGGTCCTTCTTTTGCACAAATCGTTCGCCGAAAAATGTACAAATGTATAGAACCAGGCGAATGCAACCAAAAGTATGGAAATACCGATGACAAATTTATGCACGGAACGCTGTTGTGTTTTTCATCAGACAATTTTGAGACGATGTTCTTTGCAATGGTTGTGAAGCTGTATGGAACACCGCAAGGCCTTGTAGATGTTCAACTTCTCGAGAGCATCCCCTTTCTTTGCGATAAAGAATATACAATGCTGGAGTGCACTAATTATTTCAGCACATATCACTTGGTGCTCAAAAGTCTACAAAATTTTGATATAAATAATTTTCCAATGGAAAAATATTTCATAAATGTCACAAATGAAACCGAACCGCCAGGATATGTAACCCCCACCACAAAATTTGCAATAAACAATTTAAGATTTACTTTACTGGATTCCGAATCATGGCCATCCAAACAAGAATTAAACTTAAATGAAATGCAATATAATGCTTTCAAACATGCACTTACTTCAAAGTGTGCTATAATTCAAGGTCCTCCAGGAACGGGGAAGACCCATGTAGGGCTAAAAATTGCACAAACATTAATTCAAAATCGCGCTGCATGGCAAGTATATAATAACTTTTCTGATTTTCGATCTAATGATGAAGAGCGTGCCAACACTCTTAATATCGAAACACTGTTGGGGCGAAGATTGTACCGGGCAGCGATGACCGTTGAATCACCTGGACCTATTCTTATTGTAGCTTATTCAAACCATGCGTTAGATCAATTTTTAGAAAATCTTATTCCGTATACTAAAAACATTATTCGAATTGGACAACAAAGCAAGAATGAGCAAATAGCTAAATTTAATTTTAGTGGTTTGAGATACGACATAAGCATACTTACAAACTTTCATCGTCATATTGACGAAGCGCTGGATTTTAATGAAACTCTCTTGGAAGAACTTGAAGGTGTACTGTCTTACAGTGGCATTTTTGATTTTCAAAAGCTTGCGTCGGTGATTCCTGAATTAAGAAATAGCCAGCTATACAATTTAAAAGATGATGAAATTATATCTTGGCTTTTAGGAAACTTCTCCACTGAACAACAGCGAGAGGAACGTTGGAATATAGTAAGTAGCAAATTTGAAATTTTTCACCAAAATTTTGTTTTTATTTTTCTCTTTTTCAGACAAAAGATATTTTAAATGATTTTGAACATTCTAAAACAAATGTGGGACTCGGTCGTTCATACCATTGGAGTTATAACATTTTACCAATTTCTAAACTTACGAGAATTGTAAATGAATTGGAAAATAAACTTGCTTTTAGAGATGCTGTAGATATAGAAGCTATGTTTGAAAATTGGGACGCAATTGAAGAGAAATACAAGCAAGCTAAAGACAACTTAGCGTATTTACAGGTAAGTCATAACGTTTTTAACAATGCAAAATAATATGACCTAATCCTGCAAAGGTTAGGTAATAAAAAATTTACATTAGCTTGAAACTTTGAAAATGCCTAATTGTTGCCTAATTTTTAACTATACCTATACAGGGTTGCTATTATGTATGGGACCAAAGCTCTCCTGGTCAAACGGTTTGAGATACGCGTTTCATATTTGGTATATGTTAATAAGCTTTCTATTGATGTATCACACAGCCTAGGTTGCTATTAAAAAAATTCAAGATGGCGGCCGCGCTTAAAAACTATGCAAAAAAATATTTTTTTACTTCAGAATATGCAAAATAACCTCAAATTAACATATACTAAATATGAAATGCATATCTCAAACCGTTTGACCAGGGGAGCTTAGGTGCCATACATAATAGCAACCCTGTATAATTCAGTCTCGGGATGCGGTTCTATCGTGACAAAATAATTTAAGATCTGGGAAAATAAATTTTTGGCGTTAAAATGGTTTTATCGACGTTGAAAATATTGATTGACGTCAAAAAGCATAGGTTCAATAATTTATTTCATAACTTCATATAATCTTGACATCAATAATTGCTTTTTTGACGACAGAAATGTATTTTTAAACGTCAAAAATTTAACTCCAAAAAGTTACATATTGGTTTCCAATCATTATTTCAGTTAAAAATTAAATTTTGGCGTCTGAAAATATTTATTTATTGTTTACAAATAATTTTTTCGTGTTTTCGTTAGTTTTATTTTGCCTGAACGGTTTTCAAACGTCAAGAAATGTTTTTTTGACTTCATAAAATGAATATTTGACTTCATATTAAAAAAATTTCTGACGTCAAACAGTCGCTTACAGGGTTTAATAGATAAATATTTTTTTCTACGCGC
This sequence comes from Ctenicera cuprea, assembly GCA_958336395.1. Classification (NCBI taxonomy): domain Eukaryota; kingdom Metazoa; phylum Arthropoda; class Insecta; order Coleoptera; family Elateridae; genus Ctenicera; species Ctenicera cuprea. The sequence goes on along the minus strand of OY284495.1, from coordinate 10,234,602 downwards.
GTGTCAAAAGTGACAGGTTTTGACACAGTTTTCAGTGTCAAAAATGGCTTTTTTATACACTAGTGCGGAAAAAAGTGTTTTTTCGCCTACTGTACTGCCTGGTTTTTCATGTAGGAAAATTTAAAACTTTGCTTAAGATTTACAGAAAAATGAGTTGGTTGACATTAAAATCTGATAGTTAATGTTCCAAGGTACAGGATGCACTTTTGTTCCACGGTAGAAGAGGGTGTAAAACCAACAAAAAGAAAACAATCTCGCTTTTTGTGATTAAGTTGAAACTTCAAAATATGCTGCACAATTACTCACCATTAATATGGTTATACAAGGCTGATCCTATTAATTTAATAGGTCTTACTTACTTACTTACTTAATCCTCTTCATTCCCATTGGAACATAGGGCATTCACGACATGTCTCCACCTCACTCGGTTTTGGGCCTCGGCCTTGATCTGTTTCCATGTTTTATTGAGCGTGTTGAGTTCCTTGTGGACACTTCTCCTCCATGTTTCCTTCGGTCTACCACGCTTTCTCTTGCCAGCTGGACTCCATTCTAGCGCTTGTTTAGTTATATCCCTCTGTGGTTTCCTTAGAGTGTGGCCTATCCAGCTCCACTTTCTTTTTCTAATTGTTTTGCTTATAGGTTCCTGGTGTGTGCGTTCCCATAGTTCAATGTTTGTTATTCTATCCGGCCATCTGATTCTTAGTATTTGTCTGAGGCATTTATTTATAAAAACCTGTATTTTGGATGTTGTCTTTTTTGTAACCTTCCAGGTTTCTGCGCCATATAAGAGTACACTTTTAACGTTCGTGTTGAATATTCTTATTTTGGTGTTTAGAGATAATTCGTTTGAGCTCCATGTTGTTTTTAATATATGAAAGGCATATTGTGCTTTACCTATCCGTGATTTGATGTCTTGTTCTGTGCCTCCGTCTTTGTCTACTATACTTCCCAAGTAGCAAAACTTTTCTACTCTTTCTAAATTTTCCCCGTCTAGTCTGATGTCATTTGGCCTATTTACATTGATATTCATGACTTTTGTTTTCTTTTTGTTTATTTTCAGGCCCAGTTTTTCTGCTTCTCTTGCTACTTTTTCCGTTTTATCTTGCATGTGTTCTTGTTTTGAAGATAGTAGACATATATCATCAGCGAATTCCAAGTCTTCTAGTTGTGTGAAAGGGGTCCATTGTATTCCAGTTCTATTGTTTGTTGCTTTTGTCATGACCCAATCGATTAATATTAGGAAAAGAATTTAATAGGTCACACACACAAAATTATAAGAAAAAAACGACTTCAAACAATAAATCCACTTTTGTTTATTTAAGAACTACGAACTGTGATTTTAAAGAATGTAAAGTCACCTATGCGACTGGAAATGCGTTTTACTAGCTTTGTTTACATTCACTTTCAACGTAGTGTTCTCATACCCTGATAGATGGCAATAGCGGTAGGAAATAGCGGATTGTTCCAAGGTACTATGGTCTCCCCTACTTAGCTACTTATGGTGAATTTTAAAATGTCACACATTTGCATCTGTTGTGTCAAGCTTAATTTTTAAGACTTATTAAAAATTAAGCTTAAAAGTTGAAGTTCTTTATAAAAAATACCTGCAAAATTTTGTTAGCAACAGAGATAGGTATTTAGGAATTTTTTCACGCAGTTCACATTCTTTAACAATACCACTTATGAAACGTCGAGCTTTCTTATTAGTCTAGGAGCTGGAGCGATATGGTGTGACTGAAAGTTAACCCGATGGCACTAGGGTTTATTGTTAGAGGACGGTTCAATGATCAATTCATCTCACAGACCGAATCTTCGCTCTCATGTAGTTCCGGAGATACAGCATCCGCAAATTTTTGATTTTTTTACTGCAGGTTAACCCTTTTGAAGTTGCGGTTACTTGAAAAGCATGCCATTCCTATACACTTCCATCATGTGCCATCATTTTTTATCGTGTCCGTTTATCGGGCTGGGCCATTTAAAATGGGAGCAAAAATGGACTGCGAGTTAACCCTCCCAAACCTAGTGGAAAATGTTTATTGGTGTTGCCAATTGTTAAGATACCATATGCCATCAAAAGTTACCGGTCCATTTCACAGTAATTGGCCATTATTTGGACAGAAAATGGACATTTTCGCCATTTTGTGGCTAAAACTTACCGATTACAAGTTAACATGATGGCACCGTGTCAAATACGTTAATTTGAGGTAAAATAATAATATTGAGTGCTATCATTGTTTTTCCAAATCAACCTCTCCCACAACCCCAAAAAGCTCCCCAAACATAAATCAGTAATTTTGATATTTAACCGCTGTCGGGAGGTTTTTGGGGTTGTGGGAGGGGTTGAATTGAAAAAAAAAATGATGGCACTCATATATATTATTATTTGATCTCAAATTAACGTATTTGACACGGTGCCATCATGTTAACTTGTAATCGGTAAGTTTTAGCCACAAAATGGCGAAAATGTCCATTTTCTGTCCAAATAATGGCCAATTACTGTGAAATGGACCGGTAACTTTTGATGGCATATGGTATCTTAACAATTGGCAACACCAATAAACATTTTCCACCAGGTTTGAGAGGGTTAACTCGCAGTCCATTTTTGCTCCCATTTTAACTGGCTCAGTCCGATAAACGGACACGATAAAAAATGATGGCACATGATGGAAGTGTATAAGAATGGCATGCTTTTCAAGTAACCGCAACTTCAAAAGGGTTAACCTGCAGTAAAAAAATCAAAAATTTGCGGATGCTGTATCTCCGGAACTACATGAGAGCGAAGATTCGGTCTGTGAGATGAATTGATCAGTGAACCGTCCTCTAACAATAAACCCTAGTGCCATCGGGTTAACTTTCAGTTACACCATATCGCTCCAGCTCCTAGACTATATGAAAATAAACGACTTGAACGTTCTCATAAAATGGAACGCGTGCTTTTTAAAAGTTAATTCCCCAACACTGGCTGTGGGGCCCTAAGGTGACCATTTATTTTAAGAAACAAAACGGGACGCACAGAAAAATATTATTGATGCGGGGGGGGGGGGAGGGACATAAAATATATTTTTTTCACTACTAGTAATATGGCATAGCATTTTGACACATAATAGAATGCTGTGAAATTCAATTTCTCTACCTTTGCTCACTGACAGGTAACTAATTTTTCATTATTAACCACTGGTAAATAATGAACAAATTTATATTTTTTGATAATCCTGTGACAGTTTTAAAGAGAAAATTTTTATAGCACGATTTAATATAATGGAGAGATTCTATTTAATGGTATTTTATGCATAAAATAGTTGTTTAAATAAATTAATTTAATTTTAAAAACTTTGGTGTATTTGAATATATGTTTTTCGCGCCGTAATAAATGACAACTCTGTCAATATCAATTTCGCCTATAATACAACCACACAAAGTAAAAAAGAGAAAATTGTTAATAATTTCAGTATTTTAGATGAAACCAGTTCTTAAAAACCATGTTTTTGAATACCAATGATGATTTAACAATTTTCAAACAACTGTCATGTCAACAAAACAAAAAACTCATTTGTATTATAATTTGAAATTAACAGGGATTTAAGTTAAAATAGTAATTTTTCGACAATTATAAGGGTTTATATCACTAGTAGTGAAAAAAAAAGTATATACGCCTCGGTAGAAAAGTCTTATAGCTCTCGGGCCTTACATCCCTCGGCGCTACGCGCCTCGAGATCTAACCTTAGCCCTCAGGCTATAACAGTAGACTTTTCTACCTTGGTGTATAATATACTATTATTTCAATAAACAAGAAAATAGAACAAAAATAATCAATTTACATATACAGCAAAACTATGGACACAACGCTAGACGAAACAAAAGGGGGATTCACCAGCAACCCTCGCTTACAGGTCGTTGGGATTCCCCGACGTATGACGAAGAACCAATAATTAAAAAATAATTCAGTGTACAGTCTATAGAGAGCGGCATATTACTTTATTTGTTTTATTAAAATAAAATATCTCGCTATAATTTAAAAAAAGTATCCAAATTTTTGTTTTGCTAATTATTCAAATTTTATTTAAAAACATTATCGCAAATTTGAGAACGGGACAAATACCCGCCCTGAAAGCTTTTGGTCATCTTATTATGTAGGGCACCTTGGATCCCTTGTACAATGTGATCGAAAATGATTGAAGGTCACGTGACCACGATCTGGTCCCATTATTATCAAAAAAGCGTTTCGATGTGTCCGCGAACCTGTTGTTTGTCAATACTTACATCCCTGGAATCCATTAGCGTACGCGCATTCTACCTGTCAAATGTCGTAATAATAACAGTTATTGTTTTCTTTTGTGTTATTGTTCTCGTTTTTGTAATCCCCACGTTATAACAGTTTTTTTCAAAACTCAAAGTTTGTATTCGTCCCCTTTATTAGGTAAGACAATAAAATTACAAAGTTTATTTTAAATGAGGATGATAACAGCTGTGTAATTTTAGGTTAATATGGTGTTTACAATAGAGCATGATAAATTTATTTTGGAAGCGTACTTTAGATCCGGAGAACGTGACCAAAATGGTGTTTGGCAGTACTCTTATCCCTCCTGTTTCAATCAGTTCCAAGAGCATTTTCCCAACGAAGCAGTTCACTATGAAATTTTTAGTCAACACGTTCGTCGTATTATTCAACGGTACCACGAAACAGGCAGCGTCTGCAAAGGAAAGTCTACGGGCAGGTCATCTGTACTTACCGAAGACACTGTACATGATATTCAGGAACGAATGGATGCAAGTCCCAACAAATCGTTAAGATGTTTATCTGCTCAAACAGGTAATGAGCATAATGTTGTTTTTGTAATTGATTTATCTATGTTAGTTTCAGGTCTTTCATACGGATCGTGTCAGAAGGCTTGCAAAAAAATACTTCATATGCACCCGTACAAAGTGTCGGTGGTGCAAGAGTTGCTACCAGCAGATTTTGGAAAGCGTCGACAATACTGTACATGGTTTAATGAAAACTAAGTGGCTATGTAAACTCGCAAAATGATCGTACGTGGTCAACTGAAAATCCCCATGTATATCGGGAGACCTCATTGCATCCCCTTAAAATTGGGGTTTGGATTGCAATGTCGAGAAGAAGAATAATTGGCCCTATTTTTTTTAATGAAAACATCAATGCTAACAATTATCAACGACTACTTTTAAGACCGTTTATTGATCAACTCCACGATGACGAACTGCAGCATGGGTTCTTCCAGCAAGATGGTGCAACAGCTCACACAGCAGGTGCAACGTTGAACTTTTTAAGGGAATTCTTTGATGAACGAATAATAAGTAGAGGTCGTTGGGCACCGCGATCGCCCGACTTAACACCTATCGACTACTTTATGTTTGGCCATCTTAAGAATGTTGTATATGCAAATCGTTTACACACAATTGAGGAGTTACTAGAGGCCATAGTAAATGCCGTGAATGAAATCACACCGAGACAGTTAGTAGCCGTTTTTGAAAATATGAAGCGCAGGGTCAATGTTTGTTTAGACAATGATGGAGGGCATTTCGAGCAGTTATTGTAACAACTATCTTACAAAGAATTTGGTTTTTGTATTCATTTAAATTGTGTTATTGAAAAATGTGTTTTTTATTAATTTAAACTGTTATTAAATTGTTAAATTGAGCAATTATTGTAAGCAACAATCAAGAAAAATGTGTTTTTTTATTAATTAAATTGTGTTATTAAATTATGTTATTAAATTGTCTTGTTTTTTGACCTATAGGTTAACTTTTGGAATATAAAAATTTACTAACATAAATCGTAATTTACAACAAGAAAAGTCTTTAAAAGTCCCTAACAGTAGTTATTTCGCTAAAAACAATGGTGCACCAACATTCATATAAAGAACACGCCACCCATTTTTAAATTTCCCGCGCTATTTAAATTACCATTGCACGCCAGTGGAATTAGTCAAGATCACATTAAGTAGTAAGCGGACAAGATCAAATCAGTATGAAGTTCAATCATTTTCGATCGCACTGTACAATGTACAGGTCTCTATATAAGAACATGGGCCAAAACATTCCCAAAAAGTAGTGTATTGGCATGTTGTAATATAATTAAAATGTGCTACGAGTTTATTTCAAATTCCTCCTTAAGTCCAACCTCTCCTCCCCTTGTCAAACTTAGGCTGGCAGGGGGTGTATGAAAATGATAGCTGAAAAATGGGAAGGTTTGCGTGTTGGGAGCGCTGCAATCGATGTTGGGTATTTTATATCGTTACCTAGGTTCTGCAGCAGATGACTGCAATCAAGGTTAGGTATTAATTTTTTTCACGTTAATTTCAGCCTGAAATCATCCAATTAAAACGATTTTATGTTGAATGTTTTCAAACAGACTTGAAACTTAACTGCCATTACAAAGACATCTGCTACTCAACCTAGAAAAACACATAAAATACCCATCTTCAAGTGCAGCGCCCCAACAAGAAACCTTCCTATTGTATTGATCCAGTGGATATATGTTTTTTTGTTTATCTCTGTTTTTTTAACATAGATAAAATATTTGCTTGGTTTGTGTAATTTGAATTGATATGCATGAGACAAATCATTATCATCCTCATCAATACATTTAATAAATTTTATACTTCTTTAATCCCTTGTATTTTATTAGTGGAGACTACGATATCCCGAACAACATGCCAAATTGTATGCATCAAAATGTATTGGTACGGACAACCTCTTTGAATTGCCATACAATGATCGATGGATTTTGTACTTTTATTGGCTCGATTGTTATGTACAGCACCTAAAGGATGCGCTTAAAAGAAATAATTCTACCATCCAACAATTGTGGGAAGAATTGGATAAGTTTAAACAAACTGAAAACAGTGTTCATATTAGGTCAAATGCTGAGGTTGTAGGTATGACGACATCGGGTGCAGCTCGAAACCAGCATTTGCTGGAAATGTTAAAGTGTCGTATAGTTATTGTGGAAGAGGCTGCTGAAGTATTGGAATCCCATATTGTTGTATCCCTAACTCGCCACTGCCAACACCTAATTTTAATTGGGGATCATCAACAATTGCGACCGAGCACAGCAGATTACCAAATTGAGAAACAGTATCAGTTGGGTATTAGCTTATTTGAACGGATGGTGCGCAATGGAATTTCTTATAGTACTCTTGGGGTACAACATCGTATGCGGCCAGAGATATCACGTCTTATTGTGCCAGCTATATATCCCTATCTAGAAAATCATAGCTCAGTTTACGATTTTTCTGAAATAGCAGGCATTAAACATAATGTTTATTTTATTAACCACACGCATCCAGAAGTGGAATGTGGAATAAGTAGAAAAAATCCACATGAAGCCAATTACTTGATAGCCTTAGCACGGCATTTAATCCTACAGGGCAACGATCCAAGTGAAATTACAATCTTAACCACCTACAAGGGGCAAATGTACGAGATTGAAGACGAACAAAAAAAGAACACATTTGCTCCATTACGAAAGGTGCGTGTTACTGTCGTGGACAACTTTCAAGGAGAAGAAAACCAGATTATTCTGCTATCGTTAGTTCGTAGCAACAACGAGGGCAGTATCGGTTTCCTTGCAATAGAAAATCGTGTATGTGTCGCTTTATCTAGAGCAAAAAGGGGGTTCTACATGATAGGAAATATGGATGTTTTGAGCCAGAACAGTAAAATTTGGCCTAAAGTTAGAGAAGTACTAGAAAACAATAAACAAGTTGGTGTTGGTTTACAACTTGCTTGTCAAATGCATCCTGAACATGTTACACTTGCTATAAATCCTAACAGTTTTCTAAATGTTCCCGATGGTGGTTGTCATATACCTTGCAATGCTAATTTAGTGTGCAAACATATTTGCCAAAGAAAATGTCACGTAACTGATTTGGATCATAAGGATTATCACTGCATGAAACCTTGCACCCAGTAAGTAATTTTTTTTAACTATGCAAAATAGATTTAGGTTGTTGCGTAATTTATCTTTATTATTTTTAAGGATCGTTTGTACAGAAAACCACATATGTTCAAAAAAATGTTGGGAAGACTGTGACGAATGTGAATTTCCAGTAGAGCGCTTACTACCTTGCGGACATCAACAAATGATTTCTTGTTCAATGAAAGTTGAAAATTTTAAGTGCCCAGTTTTAGTTGAAAGATTACTAAAATGTGGCCACACTGTAGATAAGCCATGTTTCGAAAATATCGCTACATTTAGGTGTTTAGTTGAAGTAGAAGAAGTTAAACAAGAATGTCAACACGTTGTTAAGAGTAAATGTTATGAACGTAATGTGAAGTTGTGTGAAGCAATTACAACTATTAAATTAAAATGTGGACACAATACAGAAATAGAGTGTTGTCGCCGGATTTTCGCAAGATACTGCAAAGAACAATGTTTAAAACCGTTAAAGTGTGGTCACATCTGCCGCAACCGGTGTCATTATTATATCGATCCGACACACTCATATAAGGTATGTTGATCAAAGTATTGTTAATTATAATTATAATGCATTTTGATAACACCAAGCTTCTTTTGCGTTGGAGGGCGACGTGACGCTCTCAAATTTCATTTTTTTTCTGTTTGCCTAAGAAATAATGTGGGTGTAACTTAGGCGTCCTTGGTTCAAAAATTCTAAACTCGGTCTTATAAAGTTAGAAGGAGGAGATTAATTATGGATATACGACAAGCTGTTTCATTTTTCGTTTGCGGGTAGTGATATAGGTATTAAAACAATTTTATACATGTGCTATTGCTTTTTGTGATGGTATCATAAATTTTTTTCAGATATCACAAACTAATTTCTGGTATCTGAAAATTCTGATTGTGTATTTTTAATAAACCCTATAGTTTTGGTAGTTGTGGATTTGGATTTATTTACTATACAGTTTATTAAAAATACACAAACCCAAGATGCCCATTAGACCAGTAGTATCATACATACATGCACCCAACCACATGCTAGAAAAAATAGTAAATAATGTAGTTGCAGTTTTGATTATAAACCAAAATAATCAATTAAAAATTCTTCGGAATGAATCAATAAATTATATAATTTACATTTACCACCACAAAAGCAAGATTTTGATTTTACTAATAAAAAAAGGGGGACGATTAAAAATTTCTGTTTAAGCTAAGTTGCTCATGAGTAATAGCAGAATCAGATTCAGAACTTAATTTTTAGGTGCAGCAATATTTAGGGGGATTAATTTTCCCTAGTTTTTGCAAAACGAATTTTACCTTCCGTTTTTAAATCCTGTTCAGCTCCTAACATCAATCATTACTTCAGAATAGGCGAGGTAGATTCCGAAACAGGTAGTGCATAAGAGATTAACATAGTATAATCCCGTGATAATAGTCAAAAGCTGACCTTGTAGCTTTGTAGGGCATGAACCTAAAATTTCTACCCAGCAGGTGGTTTAGTTGTATAAAAATATAAGCAAGTCCAGGCGAAGTGCTTCACTAATTTTTTTTAATATGACCAGTACTACCAACTAGGTTGAGTAGGCTACAATCTAGAGCCTATCCAAATAAAAATTATTTAAAAAAAATTATTTTTTAATTTTAACGAAAGGTTTTGTAACACTGTTTTGTGCCACCTGAGACATTTATCAAACATCACAAGTTTAATTGTTTTGTTAAACGACGCCTGCGAAATTTTGATAACTGTAGAACGCCGTTTAATTTTTTATCTGAATTGTGTAAAACAAAATTAAAAAAAAAGGCTTTTGGTACCTTCAGCAACTCTGTTTAATCAGTGAAACGATACTTGCAGACCTCCAAGCTTCTTTATAGGGTTTCAAGTGATGAAAATTACCTACAAAAAATACTTGTAATTATCATACAACGAAAGCTGTTGTTGTAGATAAATTTACGTAGCTTTTTTATAACATTTAGTAAATATCAGATCTTTGAGAGTTCTACAACACTTCATGTCTTTATTACAAGACCTGCAACCGCAAACACTTTAGTAAGGTTGAATCAACAACGTTTTCTGTGTACATACCTTTCTTTCAACTTCAAACCTGTTTCTTTTTGTAAATACAACATAAATGTTATCATTTATTTAATCAGTTCCTAATTTTTTGGATCATGCCTTAAATGCTTCTGGCAGTTTGCTTGCATCGGAACCACTTATGCTTACAATTTATAAAATTTCTGCTACACCCACATAAAAAACACAAAACTGTAATAACGTAGAATGATTTTTCACGCAAATAAAAGCAAAAAACTTAGAAAACACTTCAATTTAACACTTATTTTGTTCAAGTACCTAACGTTTCCCGCCAATTTTCACATGTAGTTAATAAACACATTTTTAACTGTTCGCAACAATCGTAAAACATTTTAATTATAATTAATCTTAATTGAGGCTCAAATAAATAAAAAAAATAATTAAAAATACGAAATTCATAATAAATTAATTACATAACCAACAAATTTACAAGTTGAATAAATCAAACCGACCTGTCGGTTGTCGTCGGAACTTCTTCCTAGTTCTGTTTAACGTATTACACTCTCTGAGGTACATATTACAGGTGTGAGTAAGACAGAGACGAGCAGTTTGAGTTTACCCGTTCCACATTTCTTATTGATAATTAAAGAAGGAGAAACTGCTTTCCCCTCCAAGGTCGTTTGAGAAAGTAGTAAAAGTTGTAACAGGCAAAGGGATTAGAATGGACGAATGAATATTTTGTAAAATTACAGAAAATGTAATTAGGATGTTATTATTGGTATATAAATGATATTAAAAGATACAATTTATAAATAAAATTAAAAATAGTATAACTGAAAGGTGTTAATGGAAATAATTACAAAATATTTCGTTCTAATAACAAAAAGTGAAAATAATTTGAGTTTTGATTAATAGAATTGTTTTTAAATTAAGAGTATATGGAGAATTTGAGTGTTGGATAATTTTAAATATTAAAAATATCCAAACAAATAAAAACAGCTTTGGTTTTTTATCCATGCCGTATTACCCACTAGACTGAGTAGGCTATAGCCTAGGGCCGCAGCACCAAGAGGGGGCAAAAGCTTATCCAATAAAAATAATTTTTAAACAATATTTTTTAATTTAACGATATACGCTGGAAAATATTTTTAGTGTTGTGTACCTTATAACACATTAGTAAATAGCAAGCAGTCGAACATTTCTCACATATCAGACTCATAAATTTTGAATTGTTTTGTTTCGTGGGGCCCGCCGAGGGCCTGTCCATTTACCACTTTTTTCCCTAAAAATAAGCAGACATCAGTTTTTTTTGTTCCAAGTCAAACTATTTCTTTCAACGATTCTCTTTTGACAAATATCTATATATTGGTAGGTTGAAAATGTTAGGCTGCTGGTAAGTAATAAATTACTCCCACACTTTTCTTTATATTTTAATCAGGCGACAATATGACTGAGTAATTAGTGCTCATACCTAGCTTTTATGCTGAAATTTTTATTTAGTTCAGACTCCTGATCAGTGTTCATATATCATTCGACGCACCTCTTGCCATTTCGTCGAGAGTCACGACGCTGCTACAACAGACGTTGATTTTGTTGTGTGGGCTTAACGCTTAAGAGATAGTACTTTAATGTTATTTAAGTGTCCCTTGTGGCATTTATCTAAATCAGGCTTTAAAAAAATATAGAAGGGTTACTTTACAGTCGGACTGTAACTGAAAAAATCAGCATGTCATCAGCAAAACAAAGACAGCTTTGATATGTATGTCACTGTACCCATCGTGCTATTTGAAATTGATAAATAGATGGACGTCGCTGTAACGCGCGCCGACTCTTTTGTTTACTTAAAACATGTAATATTTTAAGTGTAACTTAAGTGTCGTTAGACGTTGGGCCCATCTTTCTAAATTGAATTTTTCAATTTTAGCAGTAGGGGGGTTAACAATGTCTAAATTGTGATCAATAAAATATGTCAGCTACTATCCAATTACGGCCCAAATTGTGTTCGTAGATAAGAGGACTGAAAACACAATAATACAATTTAGCAAATTTTATTTCTAATATATGTAAAAGGCTACTTGCATGAGAATTTTATGAAGACACAAATTTTATGTTTATGATAAAGGAAAGAACAATAATTAGTGTTACGTTTTGACTGAAATGATTTACACGTATCCGCCGATTTTAAAAGAGGCGGGGTTAAAACTGATTCAAGGTATCGTAGGCTTTGCGCAGTAGACTTCGAACACGTTAAACACTCCAAAGCTAGGTTACAGACCGACCTACAATGGTTCATGGTTAGCCTTGCAACTTTGTTCGCTCAATTATTGCAAATAAAATTTAATAGGGGTATTCAACGTGTTTCACTTAAAACACGGGAGTCGAGTTTGAGCAGTGGGCGAGTGCACACGTGTTAACGACGCCACTCCAGCTTTTAAATGTAAAACTGCGTTTTTGACCGTTTGAAAAGACAATTTTAGTGTAGATAAGTAGATTGCTCCTAGAGTGATCATTAAAGTTAAAGCTAAGTTATAAGTATAAGTAGTAATTTCTAATAGAGAATAAATAGATAAAATCCGTAAGATAAATTAAGAACAGGCGGCTGTAAGTAGATATTAAACAATACAAATAATTGAAAAAAGTTGATATTGTTATTCTATTAGGGCAGTCTGTTAGGCAATAGAGTTTATTTTCGTTCAAACCCGACAATAGAGAACGCCAACAGACGAATTCCTGGAACTCGACGCTAAAGGTCTTGAAGCAGGTAGATTTCTAAGGGTCTTTTCGGCAGAAAAAGGCAAACGAGATAGGTTACAATTTAGGAAAGTTAGAACCAAAATAAATCCACATTCAACAGGCGGGAAAATTCAAGCAAACAAATTCCCTTACGTGCGCCGCGATACGTTCAATAAAGTACAATAATTTTCCGTTATATTAATTGATTTAATTACCGATATTTGTATTGAAAATACACTTTTTTTTAGTATTATGTTTGTATAGATGGTTATTTATTATACAGGGTCGCTATTGAAGATGGAACCAAAGCTCTCCTGCTAAAACGGTTTGAGATATAGATATGAAAATTGGTAGGCTTCCATTTGAAATTATTTCGCATATTTTGAGGTTAAAAAAAAATTTTTTTGACACATGATTTTAGAGCGCGGCCGCCATCTTGAATTTTTTTAAATGGCAACATGGGCTTTGTGATACATCGTTAGAAAGCTTATTTTTTTCTCTTCCTTACTACCTTGATCATGTATGGTGTTAAAGTAGAAAATAATGCAGAAAAATTAGAAAAACCTTTGCCATATTTCACGAAATTAAGGTTTATTTGTCACGTAATACCATAGTTGTAAGGAAACAAACCATATGTACTGTGTTTTTTGTCACTTATTAAACCCCTGCTGATTGTTTTTTGTTTATTTTTGACGTTTCGTATTGCAAAGGTATCTAGATTTAAAGTGCAATACATTAGCCAGCCACGCATATGGCATTATTTTCTACTTTAACACCATACATGGTGAAGAAGAATTTTGGGGAGGTGCCGAATCAATAGCAGCAGCAGCAGCAGAAATACTAAAGGCGTCAATAGAGATACACTACAAAGCAGGTCCAACCTCCACACACACTCCGGTAGACAAAAACACCCATTGATGCGTAGCTTACTAACTACCCGGTGTTGCAGCAGCGGTGTCTTGCGGTATGCATTGCAGACATGCTAACGCGGTTCAACACCCCACCCGATCCCACCTATCACATAAATTCCTACCCACCTACTGGCATGGGGTGGGCCTGGCGTAATCCAGGATCGACCCTCGAGTCAGCTCCATGTCAGATGATGATGATGATGATGATGAATTGTGTAAAACAAAATTAAATGTCTCAAGTTGCTAAATAATGTATGGCGTCAAAAATTGAATTTTACACATCACAAATTGAATTTCGGACTTCTGCAATCGATTTTGTGTCAAAAAATCATCACGTTTGGAATAAAAACATTTTAGTTAAATAATTCTTGATTTGAGTTTTTAACATTAGAAATTCATTTATTGACTTAAAATGCCAATAAAATCAATAATTTTAAAACAAAAAATCTTAATGCCTGAAATTCTTGCAGGCAATTAATCTAAATAATAATAATAAAAGAACAAAAAATTGTTCCTACACTATAAAATAAAAATAACAGACGTTAATAAATGATCATGTGGCGTGAAAATATGAATTTTGAAGTCGATGATTTTTTGACGTCAATAAATCACTTTTTGACGTCAATAAACCAATCAATTTTTGAAGTCACAAAATCAAATTTTGACGTCGACAAATAAATTGTAGACGACGTTTGTAAGGATTTTTTGACATACAAAAAAAACAATTATTTACGTTAAAAAAATTTCCGCTCGGAGATAAAATTTTGACTACAAATATATACAGTGACCGCCAAAAAGTTTGAACCATTTGGGAAACTTTTTTATTAAGTTGTTTTTTTAAATGAGCTTTGGCATTAGTTTCAGCATGATTAATAACCACAAAATTGCCAAAAATATTTGTCATGTCACATCCATTACACTGCGCATACCCCATAAATTAAAAAATATGTGGACAAATTTTTAAAATTATGTAGATGAGGTCTTTTAAGTATGGCTGCCATTGTTTTAAATATGTGATATTTTTAAATGCAAATACAATTCCACTATTACTCTCCTATTTCTGTACAGATTATATTTTTAAATAAGTCAGTTATATTAATGTGACTACGTTTATTTTTAATATTAATCGTTTTGTGATTAAAAACTTAAGCATGCATATATTATTAATTACTGAATTTCTAATATGGCATCATTTCTGATATGTGAAATTTATATCTGACAAGCAAAACGCATTTCTAACATCATAAATTATTTTCCGATATCAGGATTGCATTTCACATACCAGAAATTAAGTCCTGAAATTAAAAATGCCTCTTACATATTGATGAATACAAATCACAAATAAAGGGGTGGTAAGAATTTTAATTTTGGTACCTTCAATAAAAAATAAAACGGCTTACCATATTGGATACGCTGTATATAATGTGATCTTTCTTTTAGTATCTATGTGAGGAAAAGTGTAACAAAATAAAAATTGGTTGCAAAGCTGACCATAAATGTAACCTACTTTGTTCTGAACCATGCCAACCATGTCATGAGGATGTGACAATAAATTTACCCTGTGGTCATTTGAAAATCGTTCCATGCAGAAAATTTGATGAAAAACATTCATGTGAAAATTTATGCAAAAAAGTGAAACCTTGTGGACATTTTTGTTACAATAAATGTCATCCAATATGTGATACCGAATGCACTTTTAAGGTTTGTATTGGTTGTAACTAAATAATAAAAACTTCTCTATTTAACCTAATGTAATATTTAGGTTATCAAAACATTCCCGGACTGCGGGCATCGAGTTAAGGTGAACTGTTCAGAAAGCCCTGCTGGGAAAGTCTGTATGAAATGTTTGAAGAAAAATTTTAGAAATTTAAATATTCAGGACAAAACTGCAGATTAAGTTTAAATAATTATGCTTACATTGTATTTCATTATTGTATAATCATTTTTAAAATGTTTTTTTAAGTTCTTTATTGTATTGATTTTAAACCTATTTTAGGAATTTTGTTTAATTATATATCATTTTATGAATTGTAACTCATAAAATTTGAATTATATCTCAATATAAATATTCTGATAAAATACAATTTGTATCTTAGGGTGATGAAAGTCTAATAGGTATAAAAATGCTACTACCAGCAACTATACAGTAAACCTGTACAGTATTCAATTTTATACTAACATCTTTTTTTAACATGTATTTAAGACATGTTTGAATGACCTGAGATATTTCATATTTTGAAGAAATACTTGGAAATATTTTAGAAAAAAATATTGAAAATGTTCATTTTTTTGGAGATTTTGTACGGTAACTGTACATTAAATTAAATTTTAATTATACCAGGGACATTCTATTGAATATTAAGAAATTATTGCTGCATGGCTTACTAAAAACAATCCAGTATTAAAATTAATCATTGTATAGATGTGCGTTCACATAAAACCAGTGTTCATTTGTTTGTGCCGCCAAAACTAAAAGCCCAGACAGGACGCAGAAAGTTCTGCAATTTTGGTATAGATTGCTGCACGCTAGCACGCTTTTGTGGTTACAACCTTTGCTTATCAGCAATCTTTCTTTTGGTTGTAGTATCCTTTGCTTATTGGGAATTTCGTCACCGCGGCAATTGAAATATAAACGATAAGGAAATGCATTGTTCCTATATCAAACGTGAGTTTATGTCAATAAAAGTCAAGGATGCAAGATAAAGCAAAACTAATAGTATATTATAGACCAAGGTAGAGAAGACATTTTTCTCAGCCGAGCAGAATTATTTCCCGAGATGCGAAGCATCGAGAGAAATAAGTTGCGAGGTTGATAAGTCTTCTCTACCGTGGTTTATATATTATTTTTTCCACTACTAGCACCTTTATTCCTTTTATAATTAATTGTTTTTACATTAATAAAAAATAAAATTACAAATGCAAATACGCAGAAAAATAAAGTAGCCTTGCTTGAAAACAAGAGAATAGTTAATTTCAATTGTAATTTATGTAAAATATATATATTATAATAATAGTGGTTATAAAATGTCCAATTTTGATGATTTGAGTGAAAACTGCACTCGTCCTGAAATTAGGGAAGGTGCAGAAAGTGTTGGTGAAAAGTTATTACCAGTAAAATCAAAAGATTTTTACATGAAAGTTTATGGTGAATTTAAAGATTGGTAGCAATTGTTTTCATTATTAACCAGTAGTTAAAAATGAAATATTATTAACCACTAAGAAACAAATTCATCTTGGCTCTAAAACAAATAATGATATCGTTTAATGCTAGTAGTGGAAAAACAATAACCTACTATAGTGTAATAGTATATTATACACCAAGGTAGAAAAGTCTACTATTATAGCCTATTATAGTCTTAAAAGTTTTAATACAACTAATTTCAATGTGTCGCCAACAAGAGCTTAACATTGAATGCCCCGCTTGGTTTTAAGAAAACCAAGGAGTAGATGAAGTCACAGGTTATCAAAACACATGTTCAGGCTGGCGACTGACAAGGAATTCCATGGGGTGTAGGGTAATAAAGTTGAAAAAAGACTGAATGCCCAAATGTAAATTGATTATTTTTGTTTCATTTTCTTGTTTATTGAAATAAAACATTTTACGTTAATATGGCATTTTTTATTTATCCCCTCCCCCGCATTAACAGTATTTTTCTGCGCGTCCCGTTTGGTTTTAATTGAATGGTCAAGTTATAAGTATTTCAAATATGCAACGCCTCTATACAATCGGTAGTTCTTTTGACTGTGGTACGCATGAACAACGGTAGTTCCCCTGGTACAGCACTGTTTGAACGCCTGCGCGTATAATACTGCAATTTTGCTGCGTTTAAGTAACCCATAGCTCATTCGTTCGTGCGTGAGTACTGTTTAATAGGCAGGAATACGTCTTTCGGAGTATCATTATACTTTAAAAGCCAACTGTGAACTACTAAAACAATTAAATTTGTGCATTTTTGCAACTTTAAATACGTCCACGATAAGACTTTCCTAGTTCCGAGTAAGTAGGAATATTTCGCAACTGTAATAATGAACAAGTCTGAAGGTAAAGATGATGCCAGTGGCGGCGCTCTAAACTGGCGCGCAGAAAATTCAACTGTGAAACGTTTTGATAAGTGGTCGAATAACGGTAAGTGAAAAAATTGATTTTTTAAAATGCCCTAAAATTGAGTAAGGTGTAAATATTACAAAAAATACCTAATTGAGGAATTTTGTTCAGATCCTCCTGGTACTAAGTAGCTATCTTCATTAAAATGTGGGAACGCAGGTTTCTTAAAAGTTGATTTTTGTTAAACAAAAGTTTGCTATTAGATTTTGCAAATTTTTTAAACTATTGTGATTGAAATTTTACTTAAAGTTTTTATACACTTCGCCGCAAAATTAAGGGATCAGAAATAAAAGTGCTATATTTTTTTTATCGTAGAAAATATTGTTATGAAACTCATACGCAGTAAAGATAGGACTATTTATCGCTACTTTAGGGACATTCATATCTTAAGATATCACAAAAATGCTGCTTAATAAGAAATACTGCAGAAATCGCATAAGTCTTGTAATTAAAAGTTGCCTGTTAGGGTGTTCTAAACAATTGATGCAGAGATTTAAAACAAAATAAATGGCAGCTAATGTCCAGAGAAATTGTTTTTCGGAGGTAGATGTATCTAAAGTGGTCACACTGCTCGAGGAAGGCTATACTCAGAGAGAAGTTGCTGCAAGGCTTTTGGTTGCGCAGTCAGTGATTTGCAGAGTGTCTCGGCGGTTTCGAATGACAGGGAATTATACCAGGAGACCTGGCCAAGGTCGTAAAAAGAAAACCACCAGGCGTGAAGACCGGTATTTGGTCGTAACAGCGAGACGTGAAAGGTTCATCACTGCTCGATCGCTGAGGAATGATCTTCAACTATCCACCGGAACAGTCACTAGCTGCGATACCGTATTGAGGAGACTACAGGATGCTGGTATGAAGGCAAGACGTCTTGCAACCGGCCCAATTTTGACCCCCGTTCACCGGAGGCTACGTTTAGCATTTGCTCATGATCATTTGAACTGGGGAGATGAAGAATGGGCAGCAGTGTCGTTCACCGACGAGTCTAGATTTGAGCAAAACGCTTTCCGGCGCTTCGCCGCACTCTTATCACGTCGATCATTGGTGGTTAGAGAAAATCTAGACTCGTCGGTGAACAACACTGCTGCCCATTCTTCATCTCCCCAGTTCAAATGATCATGAGCAAATGTTAAACGTAGGCTCCGGTGAAGGGGGGTCAAAATTGGGCCGGTTGCAGGACGTCTTGCCTGACTGCGCAACTAAAAGCCTTGCGGCAACTTCTCCCTGAGTATAGCCTTCCTCGAGCAGTGTGACCACTTTAGATACATCTACCTCCGAAAGACAATTTCTCTGGACATTAGCTGCCATTTATTTTGATTTAAGTCACTGTATCAATTGTTTAGAACACCCTAACAGGCAACTTTTAATTACAAGACCTATGCGATTTCTGCAGTATTTCTTATTAAGCAGCATTTTTGTGATATCTTAAGATATGAAGTAGCGATAAACAGTCCTATCTTTATTGCGTATGAGTTTCATACCAATATTTTCCCCGATAAAAAAAATATAGCACTTTTATTTCTGATCCCTTAATTTTGCGGCGAAGTGTATTCGAAGGTAAATTGGGAAAAATATTAATTTTACGATACCTATTTCTAATTAATATAAAATGATATTAGATGCCTATCAAGCTAACAGTGGCGGCTCGTAGCTTTTAAACTTTAAATGAGGCTAGTTTTAATTTAAACATTTAAAGTTAAAGTAAACCGTTGAAAATTTTTGGTTTTGGTTTCTTGTGCAAACAAAAGCAAGTGTTTCAAACAAGGAAACCATCAAGTCAAGAATAGGGTACATATACCTAGCACTAGCAAAATAGTACACTCAAGATGCATGGATAGCTAATATATATATATATTGGTGTTTTCACTTTTTAATATTTACATTGTTTTGCGAGGGACCCACAAATGTATTGCCGCGAGAGGGCAGCAGTGAAGGTACATCGCTTTGACAGCGCCCGTGAATTTTAACCTTACCCTCCTGAAATGTTCTGACAGTTGACGAGACAATTCGATTCGTTCAAAAAGTAAAATAATAACGAATAAAAGCATACTTCGGTGATTTATTAATTAACACACCAATGTAATTCACAAAACTCAATTTAGTAGAAGCTTCAGCTTAGTAAAAAGACAGACTACCAGCAGAAAATTAAAGAGGAGTAAGTACTGTTTTAATTTTAATCAAATATGTATGTAGAATAACAATTAACTAGTAAAAACACAGTTAAGAAGTTGAGAAATACTTAAATTAATTATTTTCAGGCAGTTAAAAGAATTGTACTTCCGATCACTGTTGATAATAATCACAGCATATAAAAATTTCCTTTTGCTGTAATTTAAACAATCAACATCCTTTGTATTTTAGTAGGCAGCTACATGTTACAATGGAAAAAGCTGGTTTAATTTAAAATTACACTAATGCTAAATTAACTACAATTTAGCATACTCTACAATTTCTAAATAGTTAGGTATATCTATTTAATTATGTTTCTCATAATGATTGCAATATTTTTTAGGATTCATAACAACACGAATAAAGGAAAAGTTAAAAGAGCCCCTTTACTTCATTTAAATGAAGTCTGCACAATTTTCGTTTGCCAAAGCAATGGTATACAGTGTGATTCATAACATGTGGAACGAATTTTCAGGATAGATTCAGAATCTAAATATAATCGAAATAATTCTCATAAACATGGGCCTGAAAACCCTTCATTATAGGGTTACAGTTTCTTGAAAATAAACCAGGCTAATCACTTTTTGTAGATAACTTTTGCAGTAATTGCACTCAAATTTTAAAATTTCATATGTGAGCATTATTCACGTAATTAGTTATTCATGTATTTGTAATAATTTTGGTTTGAATAAGAACACCAGAGGTGTCTCGTACGGGGGGGGGGGGGGGGGGGGGGGTAACGTAATTATGTTCTACATATTTTAGATTTTAGCATTTTTTTGAAAAATCTTATTCTCCATACAAAATTGCCCAAAAACATGTTTTCATGTTGAAAATTTCTAAAACTAACAATTTTCGAGATAATATCATGCTTTTCAAAAATTAAATTGCCATGAAGGTCTAATAAGTGTTTTCTTAATACGATAGAATAGAATAGTTTACACAAAACTTTGAGAGTAAATTCTATAAACGTGTCCATAAAAGCTGCTTATGAAATTAAATCTATGGAAGAGGTAATACTGTTCCCACTTCTATAGACTGCAACTTGCCCGGTAACAAAGAGTTTTTGGGCAAATATTTATAGGAACTTTTTATTATTTTCAGATTCTTAATCTGTACTGAAAGTACATCCCAACATATTATCAATCATCCTGTGTGCATCGCCACATATAACCACAAAAATATGCGTTGATTCCTCAACTGCAACTGGTATGTCACCATCCTAGTGGCAGAATTACCAGGTCGAGAACCCTGTGTTATGATTACCTTGTCGACGTGCCATCATAGTAGGACAACGACAAATATAATAGTGACTACTTGTTCAGTGAAAGCTGCATTTGTATTTATTCAAAGCGTACAGACATGCAGTCATGTATGGTTTATGGTTTAATTATAATTTTTTGCAGACTTGCAAAACGCATTAATCGTTTTATAATGTAAAAGATTTTTTTAATGAATTTATGTTTATATCAAGTATATTTTATTGGAATGCTTGTCTAATGCTTGCTTAAGTTAACATGCTAAAAAAGTACTAAATTAGTTAACGTAGATTTTAATGTTTTCATGTTTTTTTACGTATTTTATGTGTTTTAATCCTGGTTTATACAAGCTACCCTTAGATATTTAAATCTTAGGTTTGAGATGAATATTATACAATGTTTATTGTGATCTGTGTAATAGGCAGGAGCCCTTCTGAAATTTTGCAAGATAATCGCTATCCGCACACAAGTACATAATAAACTTTTGAAGTACTTAAAATACTTGTTTTTATTACTAATTATAATGTTAAAGAGATGCACTATGTCTAGAGTGACTGTCCGCATAGATTTTGTCAATACAGTACAATTTTAATGTATTATTATGTACCTACCGATTTTTGTTTCTGTTCTATTTTTAATGTTTTAAATTACATTTATCATTTTGTGCTTATGCGGTTTGTATGTTACACAATTATAATATGTGCAGGTAGATGGTACCCTCGTAGGCAACTGTTAACCGAAACGACATTATAGCACTGCATTAATTCTACGATAAAATTGCGCAGTTACTTCGTTGTCTTCTAATTCGATTACATCTTTATACTTTACTACTGCTATTGCCTACTTTCACTAAATAATTGCAATAAAAATTAGTACTCTATAGTGTTTAAGGAAATATGTAGAGTAAGCAATAAAGTATGATTCATATGGGTCAATTATCAATTTTTTTCATGTTTCTTTTTTTAATTACAATGCCTTACAGTCATTCCATTCTATAACTACATAAACTGTAGCATTCTACCGTGACCCATCCACATAATAAACATCAAATCGGGCGCATCAAATTGCTTTCAGAACCAATTTTTTCGATTTTTTTTTTCGTGTTTTTGCTTTGCAATAAGCCATTTGGAGTCTTATCGATGTCAAAACTGAGTGCATTGAAATCTGATTTTTTTCGAATTTCCCAAAAAAATCAAAACCAAGTTTTACCGCCTCCTCGCATTAACAATCGTTTTCCCGAAGTTGAATAACTACAGTGATAATCAGTGTGAAGATATAAATTTTCAGGCTGTATTAAATATTAACCTTTTCAATATTGCAATAAATATTGAATTATAGGAAAATATGATCGAGAATAGTTGTCACTATAATGTTCTTATAATTCTTGAGTTATGACAGTATAATATCACAGTATGAACAAAGTCAGGTTAGAATAGAATGACACGCAAACGTCTTTTTAGTACCTACTGCGCCATCTCTCCGCAAAACATTTCGTGACGCCCATATCAAACTCAAGTGACAACACCATACCTTTATACAAGTATTACTTGAAAAGAAACCGGAATTAACGATGAACTGTGATGAAATTAAAAAGTATTATAAAAAATTAGCGTTGTTTTAGTTTAACTTGCCTACTTGAAAGACAAGCAAAAAGCTCGAGACCACATAAGCAACAGCGACTATACAACTAGCTGTTGGTTTTTGTCCTTGGTCGTAATTACAAATAATAATTGTTTCATAAAACAGAAAAATATATCCACTTTCGCGGTTTATTGAAATATTACTCAAAACAGGCCGGAATTAGCAAAGAAATATGATTAAATTAAATATACGATTCGAAGCTGAAAGTTTACGCTGTTTTTGCCCAGCGACCTGAGGAAAGACGATGAGAACGACAATTAATTCATACAGGCATTCGAGAAGCAAGGGGAGAGCGTTTTTACTACTTTCTACCGCATAGGTACATCTGAATGATTATATCTAGATGAATCATTTGATTATTGAAACCATTCGAATGACAATCATTCGATTATGAACACCAGTCGATTATTGAATATGATTGAATACTTTTTACTTCAACAATATTTATGTATTTTAACTTTATACGTATTTCGACATGTTTACATGCCATTATCAAAGGTAAGATAAAAAAGTAAACTGTTATTGTTGCTATAGTAACAACAGAACTTCGTCACTTTATTCGATTATGCCCGTCACTATTATTAGTTAGCGTTGCTTGTTGTACCTCCCGCCCGCATATTCGTAAAACGCTGACGTATTAGAACATGATTTCGCGCGATGCAATTCCAATCGCGTGCACTTTGCTGCGCCTAGCCCTGCTGTTATTGCAAAAAGCAGCCCAGGAAGCATAAGCAGTAGCACACCGTACGCCGAGCGTTCTAATTCGTCGGAGTTTTACGAATAAGCCTCTGGCCGTTCCTTTTGCAGACGTATCAGTAAAACGTTATGATTGCCAAATTGACTTGAAATACTGTTACGATTTTTGAAAGTTACGAGTTTGTTAGAAAATTGAGTTGTTTACAATTACCTGCTTGATGCGTGCGCTGTGTATTATACTAAATTTTTGAAATAAACAAGAACTATTTAAAATCAATAAAATAAGATTTTCCTTTGCAATTTTTACATTTGTTAATGTAACTCAATAACCCGCCACTGCTGCGTAGAACGGTATTTATATGTGTTGGCTGTAGTTATGCTGATAAGATTTATCACCTAGACTGCTTGCAATAATTTAGATAGGTATGATTAGGTTACCAATACATAGGAATTGTGTCTGATGATTAACTGTCCGGGAAAAAAGACTTTTGCCTGGGTGTTTGATATCAGAGTGCTAGAACTTTTTCATTTTTATGTTTTAAAAATATATCATGGGCCAGCGGGTGGTCTAGTGGTTAGAGTCCCAACCTCTAGAACTAGACTCCCAACGGCAGTAGGTTCGAATCCTCTGCCCGTCGGAAATTTTTCTGAATTAATTAAACCCGGCGTGTCCATGGACGGTGTGTGTGGTGTGTATGTTGGGTTGCATGTCTTTTCGGGGTGGGGCATGTTAGACCGGTGGATAGGCTAAGTGCGCTGAGCCCGGGTAAGGGGGTGGGATGGGAATCATGGAGTCGTGCTCACACACGGCCTCATAATTCTTTAAAAGAAACAAAATCTAATAAACACGCAATAGGTGCAAAAACTCGCTAATGCAAAGAATTATTGATGACAAACGAGTAACTTAATCGTGAACTTTACGAAAAATGGTATACCCCAATAAAAGGTTAATGTTTTCTCCCAAAACTTAATTGGCGTTAGCAATTCATAAATAAGTAGCTTATACAGGAGATTGAAAAAATATTTTAAATACTCTATAAAAATCATAACTACTCGGTATGTACAAGAAATGCTCGACTAGAATATTATATGCTAGTGCTAATTAGTGAAGTCGGTGACTCTACACTCCAATGAGGAGTTTGGCCTGCAATGCGGTGGGTCAGGGCCACCGCACCATCGCTTCCGATACCCAGCCGTCTCGCACTCTTATATGAAGTATGGGGTGGTGTGGTAAGCACCACGCCTTAGACGGCTGCCTTACTTCCCTCACCCCTCGTGGGGTTTGATTCCCAATTTTTAAAAAGCGACTGGGTAGGCCGCCCGCCAGGCATCCAGTCTCGGATTTGAACCCAAGACCTTCCGCGTAGCAGCCAAGTGCCTTAACCACTCGGCCACTCTGGCGCCCAGTGCTAATTAAATAAACAAACCTAATTTATATTGCTTTTTTTTTTAAACGATGAAGGTGGTCTAAGCGGTATAGGTGAAGTTAGAAACGGTTATAATTTTGCAGAAAACAATGCGAAAACAAAGTCCTTTAAAACAGTGTTTATGGTCTATTGGCGGTCTACACGAGGTTATGTTAAAAGAGTTATATTTTTTCAGAAAACAATGCGAACATCAACTCCTTTTTTTAAAACAATGTTGTTGGTCTGGGCGGTCTATGCGAGGTTATAATTAAGAACATTAACATTCTTTAGGAGAACGAGAGCTACAGCGAGTATTTTACTGAAAATTCTCCTAAAATTCTCGCTCTCGGTTTTCTGAACGAAAAAGTTTAAATTTGAATTTAACAATTACAAATCGCATTATACTATACAAAAACTTACCAAAATACTTAGAAAATATAAAAATGTATAAATACATAAATGATAATAAAACGACAAAAAATCGTAAACTAAAAAAGCGTTATTAATCACGAATAATTGGATGCTTCAGTGAGCAGTGAGCTTCTTCCTTGCGCATGAATTTATGCATAATAAATATTTAGTGGAGTCATCATTACGACTGCTTCTGTTTACTCATTAGGTAGTGAAGCCTGTGAAAATAAGCGTTCTCAGGTATAGAAGTGGCAATGGAGCTAAACAAATCTTTTGCCATTTTGTCCAATTTTGGGCAGGTGACATATTTTTTCCAATATTGTAGAATATTTTGGTTCTTTGGTGCTATATTGACTGATAAATACTCTTTAATATCATCTTTTCAGTTTTGTATATTTTGATCCTGGGGCAGTTGCTTCTGGAAAAGAAAGTTTATATCCATCTCATCATTATCACTATCATGTTGCACTTCCAATGTTTGCTTTGATGCGCTAGGCGAAAATGTGGTGGTTTCAGCTACATGTTTTGCATAATACCGCGTCTCCAGAAGTATTCCACCAAAGTATAATGCTTATTATACTTTCATTATACTGTGCCAGAAGCATCCTGCATTCAAAATCAAAATGTGATACAAATAACAAAATAAGCAATAACGACCAAACTGTTATAAGATTCGGGGAAGTACCGTGGTTTGTTTAGCATTTTTGCACGTCCTGGAGATAAAGTTACTGTAGTTGTAGTACATACTTCACAGTCTGTGACCCGCCTGTTTTAGAGCAAGCTGACGAGATCAGATATTTATCTAATGCATTAACGTAATTTTGATGATTATTATGGGGGGGGGGGGGGGGGACGAATTTTAGGCAAATTAAAAATGTATACATACAACTTTACAACTAGACGTAAAGTATCGTATATCATAAAAATTACAAAATATAATGGTCCTGCATAACATTTTAAATTAGAATCGGTAAACGAAAATATAAAATAACTTAACGTATAAATGAAGTCACGCATATACTTATTCTTGGTCTCGCGAAGCTAACATTTTTAAAGGAAACAATTCGAAAACAAAGTTCTAAAAGCTTTAAATCAAGCGGTAAAATATCGACCCTTTTTTTGTAACTTATCGTATACCTTGGTGGTACCTATCTATTATTCGCATTTAATTTTTTTTTATATTTTCGTACTGCTAAACTTATTAGAGTATCGAGTAGTCATTAAAAACCTATTTGCATTTATTTATTTAAAAAGACCGCTGGACTGGCATGGAGAAGTAGGACCCAAAATCGAGAGAACGAAACTATTGGGGGAGGCCTTTGTACAAAAGGGGACGAATGGGGGCTGAAAATGATGATGATGAATGTGCATTTGCACGGAAATAATATAAAATTTTTCGAAAATTCTTTAAAATAATTTGTACATTTAATGAAATATAACAAAAGCCTTAGTGAGCAATTTATTACAATAAAATAAGCTGAAAATTGAAAAAAAAAAGGCTAATCGAAACTAAAAATGAAGAAAATAATTTTTAACGCCCCGTATAAACTATTACATGTTATTTCACTTTTGGGACAACCCGAAACTTTTTTGTAGTACCTATAGGTTACTTTTTTTTGTAATATATGTGTAAGTAATAAAGCGGTAACCCATTGGTTACCAATTTTTCTGATAACGCTTCATAAGCGATAGTTCTAGCAGTGTACTTAAATTGCTTGATTAACCTCGCCGCAAAAGACAATTTTCAATAAATAACAATAAATTTTATTTTTTCTTAACAAATTGATTATGAGAAAAGTAACGTAGTTTTGTAGTTGGAACACGCGTACACGTACTTGATATTTAATATTTACATATCGACACATAATTAGTATGTGACAACTTTTCCGAAATCACTACCCCCCTCCCCCTATTATTCAAAGAGTATATCTTGACCGAACCTAATCTGTTGGGGGCTCCACAAGATTTTTTTCCAACCAATATCCTATTTTTTAACTTGAAAAACATTTATGTTATTTAAAGTAGCCGCCGATTGGTGTAGCAGTAGAGGCCTGCACGGGCCGAGTCGGCCCGGCCCGCGGGCGGGGCTGGAACGGACCGGGCCTTTGACTTGCGCGGGCTGGACCGCGCCAGGCCCTTCTTTAATACGAAACACTACGAGCCGGATCTGGCCGGGCCTATTACAAAGCGGATACGTACCGGTCTGGGCCGGGCCGGGCCGGGCTTAGCACAATTTGAATACAAAGCGTGAAATACAATACATGTCTTTTTTTTTATATAAATAAAATTTGTAGCTTTTTTACAGGCCTTTTAGGCCCATAATATACAGGGTGGGCAACTAAGAATGGCCGCCGGCCATATCTCAGAAACCAATCATCGCACAAGTTTAGGAAAAAAAATACCTTAAGTAAAGTGACCCTGAAAAATTGCTGGAAAATATTTTCGAGTTTCTAAAATGTCCGCTAGGGGGCGTACCAGCTATGACCAAATAGAAAATTAGGTTTTTCTCCTTATTTTGCTCAATTAAGTGGTATTGAAAATATATGCATCGTAATTCAGGGACAATTTCGAATCTTATTAGTTTTACAATTTTTGTTCTATCTTTAAAAATAAAGTGGTGGGGGGATGCCAAAATATATTTTTTTTAAATGTCGTTTACTCCGATTAGCCTTAATGGAATTTAACAAACTTAGTCTCGTTACAAAGGGCGTTTCTTAGTCTATTGAGTGCGCTTTACGCTGTTTTCATTTAATTATTACCGTCGCCGCTAGAGGGCGTTATCTGACATGTCAACAAATATCGCGCTTTTTCTAAAGAAATTTAAATGGAATGGTATGTTTATTTTTACACGGTAAAATAGAGAATTAAAAGCTTAAGATTTCAGTGAAAACCGCAACTCGATAACTTTTTTCTAACAGTAGATATTAGCAAACAAAGTTGAAATTATGAATTATTCTCAGATCTTGGCGACGGAATTTGCAAAGTAGCTGTTGAACACAAGTAAGCTGTGAAAATGACACACTGAAGAAACAACATATGTTAATATATTACATAATATAAAAATTAGTAATTAATAACAACAACAACAAATCTAACGGTAATAACAATAAACAATGTAACAAATCAAACGTTCAAAAAAGTAAACGCAAAAAACACATTACAACACATTAAAAAATTTATAATGTAATTAGTGGCGCTCTAGATGTTCAAAATGTCGTCCATCATTTTCGATGCAAGAATTCATTCTCTGACGAGTGGATTGAACGGAAGTCTCTACTTCTGCCATCGAAATACTTTGAATGGCATTTCTTATTCTTTCGATCATGTCGTCTCTTGTAGTGGGTTTGGTGGCAAAAACCAGATCTTTTATTCGCCCCCACAAATAAAAATCTAGGCAAGTCAGGTCTGGGGACCTGGCCGGCCAATGAAATAGACTTCCACGTCCTATCCACCTGTCAGGATATGTCTGGTCTAAAAAATCCCGAACGTTCAAAGAGAAATGCGCCGGGCACCCATCATGTTGGAAAAACATATCACGACGAATTTCTAGAGCTACGTCTTCTAGAAGAAGTGGCAATTCGTTTCTTAAAAAATTTAGATAACGTTCTCCATTAGGAGTTTCATTGAAAATAATAGGCCCAATTATTTGCCCATCTAGAATTCCGCACCACACATTTATAGACCAACGACCCTGATATTGGACACAAATTCAATTAGAAAAGTCAATACTACACAAAATAGCAACAATGACAAGTTGATATTTTTGGCACATTATGTTGTTTCTTCAGCGTGTCCTTTTCACAGCTTACTTGTGTTCAACAGCTACTTTGCAAATTCCGTCGCCAAGATCTGAGAATAATTCTTAATTTCAACTTTGTTTGCTAATATCTACTGTTAGAAAAAAGTTATCGAGTTGCGGTTTTCACTGAAATCTTAAGCTTTTAATTCTCTATTTTACCGTGTAAAAATAAACATACCATTCCATTTAAATTTCTTTAGAAAAAGCGCGATATTTGTTGACATGTCAGATAACGCCCTCTAGCGGCGACGGTAATAATCAAATGAAAACAGCGTAAAGCGCACTTAATAGATTAAGAAACGCCCTTTGTAACGAGACCAAGTTTGTTAAATTCCATTAAGGCTAATGGGAGTAAACGACATTTAAATAAAATATATTTTGGCATCCCCCCACCACTTTATTTTTAAAGATAGAACAAAAATTGTAAAACTAATAAGATTCGAAATTGTCCCTGGATTACGATGCATATATTTTCAATACCACTTAATTGAGCAAAATACGGAGAAAAACCTAATTTTCTATTTGGTCATAGCTGTTACGCCCCCTAGCGGCCATTTTAGAAACTCGAAAATATTTTCCATCAATTTTTCATGGTCATTTTACTTAAGGTATTTTTTTTCCTAAACTTGTGCGATGATTGGTTTCTGCGATATGGCCGGCGGCCATTCTTAGTTGCCCACCCTGTACAATAGTATAACTCTTGGTATAATATTTATTTTCCGAGAATCTCAAATGTTTCACTTTTGTAGTTTGTTTTAGACTAAAAGTTTTCATCACTCATCAGATATTAATGTTGTAGCATTTTTATGTTATTATAATAATAGTCACAAAATTGAGATTTGAACATTTTTTTACTTTTCTGAGACGTGACTTATAAATTGATAAAATTAAAGTCCGAGTCGGAAACATCGCTATATCTAGTTCACCAAGTCGGATCGGGCCGGGACTGGGGAATTAGATTCCGGGCCGGGCCTGTGATAGTAGATTCCGGGTGTGTCGAGCCGGGCCTGTAGAAGTAGATTCCAGGTTGGGCCGGGCCGGGCCAGGTGGGGCTTGTTAATATTCCGGGCCGGGCCGGGCTTCTTCATTTACACGTACAATTAGGGCTTAGACCGGGCCGAGTTTAAAAAGATTAGGCTCGGGCCAGACCAGGCCATAAAAATTCGGCCCGTGCAGGGCTCTATGTAGCAGTCTAGGTACTGGACTTTCGCCGAGTTAGTCGCCTAGGGTTTGATTTCCTGGCGAAGTAACAACGGATTTTTATAAATCGGTATGCTCCCGTTGGAAGGCTTTAGACAACCACCAACGTACTCTGATGCGGGTTGTGTTGCCTATAGCTCGCGAAATCATCTTCGAGGGTTAGCGTGCGTTAGCCACTTCTCATATCAGAGATTGTCGTAGTAAAATCGTCTCTGGAGATGAAGTGCATACACTTCTGTGGTTCGGAGCCCACGGTAAAGCTGTAGGTCCCCACTGTCCTGTACCACTTGAAGCACCACACAGGACAGGAGGTGAGAAGATATGCTACACATTGCACGAGGTACGGTAACACATCAAGAAGAAGAAAGTACCGAAGAATTTTTTAGATATTAACCGCGCCCATCCTAGCATAACAAGATCCAAACTATCTGTTTTATGTGTTCGCATCTGATCAATCAACCACTAATCCTCGGAATGTATTGCATATTTCTTACCAAGCAAAATTAGTATTGATATTTTTAGTTACCGATTTATTCTTTAACGTCACTTTGTACAATTTGTTTTAAAAATTTTGTTTTATG
This sequence comes from Ctenicera cuprea, assembly GCA_958336395.1. Lineage (NCBI taxonomy): Eukaryota > Metazoa > Arthropoda > Insecta > Coleoptera > Elateridae > Ctenicera > Ctenicera cuprea. The sequence goes on along the minus strand of OY284495.1, from coordinate 10,203,741 downwards.
ATACTTGACGGCAATTCTTGTTTGGATTAGAAAAATACCGCATCAATTAATTTACTAATAATGTATCTATTTGCTGTTATTTTATTGATCACTAGGATGAAAATTTTTAAATAGTATATTAAAACACAAGTTGCGTAAGGCATTGTCTTAACGTACGAGTCCAAGATTGAAAAACGAGGGAGCGTAGCGACCGAGTTTTTCAATGGACGAGTGCGTCAAGACGCCTTATGAAACGAGTTTTTTATACTATTTTTTCTATTGAGGAGAAATATTTAATAAACGTTATAAAAAATTGCTGCGATCAAATTTGGTAAATTTAGTATATATATGTTGGCAGCAAGTTTCAAATTGCTGCCATCAAATTTGGTAAATTTAGTATGTATATGTTGGCATACATACTAAATTTACCAAATTTGATCATGAATATATCATGAATACCAATCTTTGTTGGTGAAATTTTACTAAAAACAATGCTTTAAAAGACTCTCTTAAAACACTGTTTTTTTAGCTAAAACAGTGCTTTAAGAATAACCTTAAAAAACCGAAATAGAAAAAATATGTTTGTTAACTTTTAAACCTGCTGATTGGTTTTTCATACATTTCAATGTAATGTTTCTCCACCACAATGTCACCATTTCGCATTTTTTAAAACTGTATTGGTATCATATACATTATAACATAAAAAACAGAAATAGAAAAAATAATTTTAAATGATCCAGTTTTGATAATGCATCCACAGCGTGTTTGACACTGAACGCGCATGCGTCGTTAACTCCTTACTGCTAGTCACAACTGATTAAGGCCGGGACACACATGACCGCACCGCGTCCGCACCGTGCCCGCACCGCAAGTCGGCCGACTGTCGGTGACGATGACGGGAGACCACACTTGTCCGCACGTGATCCGTGTGTCGGCCGTGCGGTCTGTCTCACGATTGCAGTTCAGTATTCTTTTTGAAGCTTATGCAGCTATTTCGTGGAGACAAAATGTTGAAAAGTTTTACAAATAGTGAATTAGCGATGGTAGCACTTGCTTTAGAAGAAGAAGATGTTAATTGGAAAAGAAATCATTAATTTTTTACATCTATTTTAATATTAATAATATTTATTATTATAATAATAATATAGGAGTATTATATTAATTTAATAATCAAAATAAAATTGAAAGCGAAAATGTTTAATAGATTGAAACTTCGTACACCGCACCGTGCCCGTCAAAAAGTAAACAAAACTAGTGGGGCACGGTGCGGTGGCGTCGGTGCGGTAAGGTGGGGACTACGCGGTACTTATACATTGTGCAATTCTCTCGCCGTGCGACGTCCAACATACGGGCGTCATACGGTGCGGGCGCGGTGCGGCCATGTGTGTCCCGGCTTTAAGCCGTACTTATCCATTGTGCAATTCTCTCGCCGTGCGAGTGCAACACACGGTGCGGGCGCGGTGCGGCCATGTGTGTCCCGGCCTTAAGCCGTACTTATCCATTGTGCAATTCTCTCGCCGTGCGAGTCCAACACACGGGCGTCACACGGTTAGGCCATGTGTGTCCCGGCCTTAAGCCGTACTTATCCATTGTGCAATTCTCTCGCCGTGCGAGTGCAACACACGGGCGTCACACGGTGCGGGCGCGGTGCGGTCATGTGTGTCCCGGCCTTAAGCCGTACTTATCCATTGTGCAATTCTCTCGCCGTGCGAGTGCAACACACGGGCGTCACACGGTGCGGGCGCGGTGCGGCCATGTGTGTCCCGGCCTTAAGCCGTACTTATCCATTGCGCAATTCTCTCGCCGTGCGAGTGCAACACACGGGCGTCACACGGTGCGGGCGCGGTGCGGTCATGTGTGTCCCGGCCTTAAGCCGTACTTATCCATTGTGCAATTCTCTCGCCGTGCGAGTCCAACACACGGGCGTCACACGGTGCGGGCGCGGTGCGGCCATGTGTGTCCCGGCTTTAAGCCGTACTTATCCATTGTGCAATTCTCTCGCCGTGCGAGTGCAACACACGGTGCGGGCGCGGTGCGGCCATGTGTGTCCCGGCCTTAAGCCGTACTTATCCATTGTGCAATTCTCTCGCCGTGCGAGTCCAACACACGGGCGTCACACGGTTAGGCCATGTGTGTCCCGGCCTTAAGCCGTACTTATCCATTGTGCAATTCTCTCGCCGTGCGAGTGCAACACACGGGCGTCACACGGTGCGGGCGCGGTGCGGTCATGTGTGTCCCGGCCTTAAGCCGTACTTATCCATTGTGCAATTCTCTCGCCGTGCGAGTGCAACACACGGGCGTCACACGGTGCGGGCGCGGTGCGGCCATGTGTGTCCCGGCCTTAAGCCGTACTTATCCATTGCGCAATTCTCTCGCCGTGCGAGTGCAACACACGGGCGTCACACGGTGCGGGCGCGGTGCGGTCATGTGTGTCCCGGCCTTAAGCCGTACTTATCCATTGTGCAATTCTCTCGCCGTGCGAGTCCAACACACGGGCGTCACACGGTGCGGGCGCGGTGCGGCCATGTGTGTCCCGGCCTTAAGCCGTACTTATCCATTGTGCAATTCTCTCGCCGTGAGAGTGCAACACACGGGCGTCACACGGTGCGGGCGCGGTGCGGCCATGTGTGTCCCGGCCTTAAGCCGTACTTATCCATTGTGCAATTCTCTCGCCGTGCGAGTCCAACACACGGGCGTCACACGGTGCGGCCATGTGTGTCCCGGCCTTAAGCCGTACTTATCCATTGTGCAATTCTCTCGCCGTGCGAGTGCAACACACGGGCGTCACACGGTGCGGGCGCGGTGCGGTCATGTGTGTCCCGGCCTTAAGCCGTACTTATCCATTGTGCAATTCTCTCGCCGTGCGAGTACAACACACGGGCGTCACACGGTGCGGGCGCGGTGCGGCCATGTGTGTCCCGGCCTTAAGCCGTACTTATCCATTGTGCAATTCTCTCGCCGTGCGAGTCCAACACACGGGCGTCACACGGTGCGGGCGCGGTGCGGCCATGTGTGTCCCGGCCTTAAGCCGTACTTATCCATTGTGCAATTCTCTCGCCGTGCGAGTGCAACACACGGGCGTCACACGGTGCGGTCATGTGTGTCCCGGCCTTAAGCCGTACTTATCCATTGTGCAATTCTCTCGCCGTGCGAGTGCAACACACGGGCGTCACACGGTGCGGGCGCGGTGCGGTCATGTGTGTCCCGGCCTTAAGCCGTACTTATCCATTGTGCAATTCTCTCGCCGTGCGAGTGCAACACACGGGCGTCACACGGTGCGGGCGCGGTGCGGTCATGTGTGTCCCGGCCTTAAGCCGTACTTATCCATTGTGCAATTCTCTCGCCGTGCGAGTCCAACACACGGGCGTCACACGGTGCGGGCGCGGTGCGGCCATGTGTGTCCCGGCCTTAAGCCGTACTTATTCATTGTGCAATTCTCTCGCCGTGCGAGTGCAACACACGGGCGTCACACGGTGCGGGCGCGGTGCGGTCATGTGTGTCCCGGCCTTAAGCCGTACTTATCCATTGTGCAATTCTCTCGCCGTGCGAGTGCAACACACGGGCGTCAACGGTGCGGGCGCGGTGCGGCCATGTGTGTGCCGGCCTTTACTAGTCGGCGAGCGCCTATAATAATTGACGCGGTTTACAAATCGCATCCACCCATTTACATGCGAAATCGGCGGGGCTCGACCGCAGACAGCACAAATTTTTGAACACTTGGTTTTTTCAATCGCAATTTATCTAATACTTGAAATAATTATCATGATAATTTTTTATAAATAGATTTAATAAACAAATTCATTAACGCAATAAAAATTGTGAAATTGAATGGAATGCGCCGCATCCACAAACTGCACGTTACTGCTAGTCGGTCCGATAAATTAATTCTTAAATGTTATAGGACATTAAATGAACTATTGTTTGGCAAAAATCTTGAATAAATTCGTGTAGTACACAACGAGCTATTCAAAGATTGAAACATTTTTAAGGAAATGGCGACCGTTTTTTGTGGACTATCTGCATATGATAAAAAAAAATATATAAAACACTCATCTGTTTTGTAGTAGATATCTTACTTTAATAAATTTGTTTACAGAAGAAAACTGGCGCACCAAGAACAGTGCAAATAAATTTTTCAACGAACGTGCTGCATCAACTCAAGGTAAAATACAAACAATAGGTACTTAATACGTAAACCACTATCTCATTTATATTATGACAGTGCATTCTACTCCGAGAGTCGGGATACTAACTGCCTTTTTGTTAGAGCTACGTAAGTTCATGTATCGTTTGCTATAAGCAGCCCGATAGCTCAGTTGGAAAACGCGTATACAGCATCGGTAGCCGCCAGATCGAACTTTTTTTAATTAATAATTATTTTTTATTTTGTACTTACATGGTGGAATGCGACTGCTTATGCTCCCTGGAATGGCAGCGTCGAAGGCGCACCGATGTGCACACTTTCCGACTGTCGTAGCTTGAACCAGGCGATTAGCACTCCGACTGTCGGGATACTATCTAGGGCCTTACATATCTTTTAAACAAATATGTACCATTTTCCAGTTATAACAAATGAAAATTCAAGACGACTAACATCAAGTCAATCTGACGGAAGAAAAAACACCAGAAAACTCCCACCAAAAAAACATGTAACATTTGATACTGCTGATCTTCGACTAATGGAACTCCCAAACCTAATTACATTTCTAGTAGAAAATCTCACCGATTTTACCGAATTCCTGGCACCGCCTCTTTCTCCCAATGCAGTGGTTGAAATTGTATTGATTATAGAGAAAATTTGCACATCTAAAACTGAAGTACAATTTTCAAACGTAATATTGTCACGGATACAACAAAATTTTATGAAACAGCTAGAGAGATACCTATTGAAATTATCATTAGACGAAGAAGGCGATAAAGTAGACAACGAAAAATTTTGGGAGAATCCAGAAGCATTTTGGGACTCACTTTTAGTAATATTCGAAAACATCATCGAAAAATTTCAGAAAGGTGCGACACGATTTTTACCACAGGTTATAAAAGCGTGCTTAATAACAATTATATTTCATAAAAATTCCCAGGGAGTATGTGTTAAGGAAATTGTTACAAAAAAATTGGAATTTTTAAGTAACCGGTTAAAAAATCTACGAAAAATTTCTGAACCCGCTACAGATGAATGTGATGACGATTACCAAAGTATTAATGTATATCCAGATCCTAACGAGGTTTTAAATCAAAAGAAACCATATTTACGCCAAAACATAATAGATGGAAGTTACAACAGTGTAGAACATTATTTGGATACACATTTCCGGTTATTAAGGGAAGATTTCTTAGCTCCACTACGAAAAGCTGTGAGTACTTATAAGGATAGCTTGAAAAAGAAAGAGTATGTGAAGATATCCGAATTTCGTGTATATACAGGTACAAAATTCATACATATTAATATAGATGATTATCGTGACGGTGACGATGACCGTAGACGTCCTTCTTTTGCACAAATCGTTCGCCGAAAAATGTACAAATGTATAGAACCAGGCGAATGCAACCAAAAGTATGGAAATACCGATGACAAATTTATGCACGGAACGCTGTTGTGTTTTTCATCAGACAATTTTGAGACAATGTTCTTTGCAATGGTTGCGAAGCTGTATGGAACACCGAAAGGCCTTGTAGATGTTCAACTTCTCGAGAGCATCCCCTTTCTTTGCGATGAAGAATATACAATGCTGGAGTGCACTAATTATTTCAGCACATATCACTTGGTGCTCAAAGGTCTACAAAATTTTGATATAAATAATTTTCCAATGGAAAAATATTTCATAAATGTCACAAATGAAACCGAACCGCCAGGATATGTAACCCCCGCTACAAAATTTGCAATAAACAATTTAAGATTTACTTTACTGGATTCCGAATCTTGGCCATCCAAACAAGAATTAAACTTAAATGAAATGCAATATAATGCTTTCAAACATGCACTTACTTCAAAGTGTGCTATAATTCAAGGTCCTCCAGGAACGGGGAAGACCCATCTAGGGCTAAAAATTGCACAAACATTAATTCAAAATCGCGCTGCATGGCAAGTATATAATAACTTTTCTGATTTTCGATATAATTATGAAGAGCATGCCAACACTCTTAATATCGAAACACTGTTGGGGCGAAGATTGTACCGGGCAGCGATGACCGTTGAATCACCTGGACCTATTCTTATTGTAGCTTATACAAACCATGCGTTAGATCAATTTTTAGAAAATCTTATTCCGTATACTAAAAACATTATTCGAATTGGACAACAAAGCAAGAATGAGCAAATAGCTAAATTTAATTTTAGTGATTTGATATACGACAGAAGCATACTTACAAACTTTCATCGTCATATTGACAAAGCGCTGGATGTTAATGAAACTCTCTTGGACGAACTTGAAGATGTACTGTCTTACAGTGGCATTTTTGATTTTCAAAAGCTTGCGTCGGTGATTCCTGAATTAAGAAATAGCCAGCTATACCATTTGGAAGATGATGAAATTATATCTTGGCTTTTAGGAAACTTCTCCACTGAACAACAGCGAGAAGAACGTTGGAATATAGTAAGTAGCAAATTTGAAATTTTTCACCGCAATTTTGTTTTTATTTTTCTCTTTTTCAGACAAAAGATATTTTAAATGATTTTGAACATTCTGAAACAAATGTGGGACTCGGTCGTTCATACTATTGGACTTATAACATTTTACCAATTTCTAAACTTACGAGAATTGTAAATGAATTGGAATATAAACTTACTTTTAGAGATGCTGTAGATATAGAAGCTATGTTTAAAAATTGGGACGTAATTGAAGAGAAATACAAGCAGGCTAAAGACAACTTAGCATATTTACAGGTAAGTCATAACGTTTTTAACAATGCAAAATAATATGACCTAATCCTGCAAAGGTTAGGTAATAAAAAATTTACATTAGCTTGAAACTTTGAAAATGCCTAATTGTTGCCTAATTTTTAACTATACCTATACAGGGTTGCTATTATGTATGGGACCAAAGCTCCCCTGGTCAAACGGACGGTTTGAATATGCGTTTCATATTTGGTATATGTTAATAAGCTTTCTATTGATGTATCACACAGCCTAGGTTGCTATTTAAAAAATTCAAGATGGCGGCCGCGCTTAAAAACTATGCAAAAAAATATTTTTTTTACTTCAGAATATGCAAAATAACCTCAAATTAACATATACTAAATATGAAATGCACATCTCAAACCGTTTGACCATGGGAGCTTTGGTCCCATACATAATAGCGACCCTGTATAATTCAGCCTCGGGATGCAGTTCTATCGTGACAATATAATTTATGACCTTGGAAAATAAATTTTTGGCGTTAAAATGGTTTTATCGACGTCGAAAATATTTATTGACGTCAAAAAGCATAGGTTCAATAATTTATTTCATAACGTCATATAATCTGCTTTTTTGACGACAGAAATGTATTTTTAAACGCCAAAAATTTAACTCCAAAAAGTTACATATTGGTTAGCATTCATTATTTCAGTCAACAATTTAAATATTGGCGTCTGAAAGTATTTATTTATTGTTTACAAATCATTCTTCGTTTTTTCGTTGGTTTTATTTTGCCTGAACGGTTTTTATGCGTCAAGAAATGATTTTTTGACGGCATAAAATGAATATTTAACGTCATATTAAACAAATTTCTGACGTCAAACATTCAATTACAGGGTTTAATAGATAAATATTTTTTTCCACGCGCGGGTCAAAAGTGACAGGTTTTGACACAGTTTTCAGTGTCAAAAATGGCTTTTTTTTACACTAGTGCGGAAAAAAAAATGTTTTTTCGCATACTATACTGCCTGGTTTTTCATGTAGGAAAATTTAAAACTTTGCTTAAGATTTACAGAAAAATGAGTTGGTTGACATTGAAGTCTGATAGTGAATGTTCCAAGGTATAGGATGCACTTTTGTTCCACGGTAGAAGAGGGTGTAAAACCAACAAAAAAAAAACAATCTCGCTTTTTGTGATTAAGTTGAAACTTCAAAATATTCTGCACAATTACTCACCATTAATAATGGTTATAAAAGGCTGATACTATAAATTTAATAGGTCACACACACACAAAATTATAAGAAAAAAAGACTTCAAACAATAAATTCACTTTTGTTTATTTAAGAACTACGAACTGTGATTTTAAATAATGTAAAGTCACATATGCAACTGGAAATGCGTTTTTCTAGCTTTGCTGACATTCACTTTCAACGTAGTGTTCTCATACCCTGATAGATGGCAATAGCGGTAGGAAATAGCGGATTGTTCCAAGGTACAATGGTCTCCCCTACTTAGCTACTTATGGTGAATTTTAAAATGTCACACATTTGCATCTGTTGTGTCAACCTTAATTTTTAAGACTTATTAATAATTAAGCTTAAAAGTTGAAGTTCTTTATAAAAAATACCTGCAAAATTTTGTTAGCAACAGAGATAGGTATTTAGGAATTTTTTTCAAGCAATTCACATTCTTTAACAAGACCACTTATGAAACGTCGAGCTTTCTTATGAAAATAAACGACTTGAACGTTCTCATAAAATGGAACGCGTGCTTTTTAAAAGTTAATTCCCCAACACTGGCTGTAGGGCCCTAAGGTGACCATTTATTTAGAGAAACAAAACGGGACTCGCAGAAAAATATTATTGATGCGGGGGGAGGAGAACATAAAATATGTTTTATTTCAATAAACAACAAAATAGAACAAAAATAATGAATTTACACATACAGCAAAATTATGGACACAACGCTAGACGAAACAAAAGAGGGATTCACCAGCAACCCTCGCTTAAAGGTCGTTGGGATTCCCCGACGTATGACGAAGAACCAATAATTAAAAAATAATTCAGTGTAGAGTCTATAGAGAGCGGGATATTACTCAAAATAAAATATCTCGGTATGATTTTAAAAAAGTATCCAAATTTTTGTTTTGCTAATTATTCAAATTTTATTTAAAAACATTATCGCAAATTTGAGAACGCGACAGATACCCCTCTAGGAAGCTTTTGGCCATCTTATGTAGGGCACTTTCGATCCCCTGTACATGTCTCTATAAGAACATGGCCCAAGACATTATTCCCAAAAAATAGTGTATTGCCATGTTGTTATATAATTAAAATGTGCTACGAGTTTATTTGAAATTCCTCCGTAAGTCCAACCTCCCCTCCCCCTTGTCATTAGGCTGGCAGAGGCTATATAGAAATGATAGCTGAAAAATGGGAAGGTTTGCGTGTTGGGAGCGCTGCAATCGATGTTGGGTATTTTATATCGTTATCTAGGTTCTGCAGCAGATGGCTCTGGTATTAATTCTTTTCACGTTAATTTCAGCTTGAAATCATCCAATTAAAACGATTTTATGTTGAATGTTTTCAAACAGACTTGATACTTAACTGCCCTTACAGAGACATCTGCTACCCAACCTAGGAAAACACGTAAAATACCCATCATCAAGTGCAGCGCCCCAACATGAAACCTTCCTATTGTATTGATCCAGTGAATATATGTTTTTTTGTTTATCTCTGTTTTTTTAATTCATATAAAATCATATATGGTTGTTGTTATTTAGATAAATATTTGCTTGGTTTGTGTAGTTTGAATTGATGTGCATGACGGACAAATCATTATCATCCTCATCCTCATCAATACATTTAATAAATTTTATACTTCTTTAATCCCTTGTATTTTATTAGTGGAGACTACGATATCCCGAACAACATGCCAAATTGTATGCATCAAAATGTATTGGTACGGACAACCTCTTTGAATTGCCATACAATGATCGATGGATTTTGTACTTTTATTGGCTCGATTGTTATGTACAGCACCTAAAGGATGCGCTTAAAAGAAATAATTCTACCATCCAACAATTGTGGGAAGAATTGGATAAGTTTAAACAAACTGAAAACAGTGTTCATATTAGGTCAAATGCTGAGGTTGTAGGTATGACGACATCGGGTGCAGCTCGAAACCAGCATTTGCTAGAAATGTTAAAGTGTCGTATAGTTATTGTGGAAGAGGCTGCTGAAGTATTGGAATCACATATTATTGTATCCCTAACTCGCCACTGCCAACACCTAATTTTAATTGGGGATCATCAACAATTGCGACCGAGCACGGCAGATTACCAAATTGAGAAACAGTATCAGTTGGGTATTAGCTTATTTGAACGGATGGTGCGCAATGGAATTTCTTATAGTACTCTTGGGGTACAGCATCGTATGCGGCCAGAGATATCACGTCTTATTGTGCCAGCTATATATCCCCATCTAGAAAATCATAGCTCAGTTTACGATTTTTCTGAAATAGCAGGTATTAAACATAATGTTTATTTTATTGACCACACGCATCCAGAAGTGGAATGTGGAATAAGTAGAAAAAATCCACATGAAGCCAATTACTTGATAGCCTTAGCACGGCATTTAATCCTACAGGGCAACGATCCAAGTGAAATTACAATCTTAACCACCTACAAGGGGCAAATGTACGAGATTGAAGACGAACAAAAAAAGAACACATTTGCTCCATTACGAAAGGTGCGTGTTACTGTCGTGGACAACTTTCAAGGAGAAGAAAACCAGATTATTCTGCTATCGTTAGTTCGTAGCAACAACGAGGGCAGTATCGGTTTCCTTGCAATAGAAAATCGTGTATGTGTCGCTTTATCTAGAGCAAAAAGGGGGTTCTACATGATAGGAAATATGGATGTTTTGAGCCAGAACAGTAAAATTTGGCCTAAAGTTAGAGAAGTACTAGAAAACAATAAACAAGTTGGAGTTGGTTTACAACTTGCTTGTCAAATGCATCCTGAACATGTTACACTTGCTATAAATCCTAACGGTTTTCTAAATGTTCCCGATGGTGGTTGTCATATACCTTGCAATGCTAATTTAGTGTGCAAACATATTTGCCAAAGAAAATGTCACGTAACTGATTTGGACCATAAGGATTATCGCTGCATGAAACCTTGCACCAAGTAAGTAATTTTTTTTAACTAGGTATGCAAAATAGATTTAGATTGTTGCGTAATTTATTGTTATTATTTTTAAGGATCGTTTGTACAGAAAACCACAAATGTTCAAAAAATGTTGGGAAAACTGTGATCAATGTGAATTTCCAGTAGAGCGCTTACTACCTTGCGGACATCAACATATGATTTCTTGTTCAATGAAAGTTGAAAATTTTATGTGCCCAGTTTTAGTTGAAAGATTATTAAAATGTGGCCACACTGTAGATAAGCCATGTTTCGAAAATATCGCTACATTTAGGTGTTTGGTTGAAGTAGAAGAAGTTAAACAAAAATGTCAACATGTTGTTAAGAGTAAATGTTATGAACGTAATGTGAAGTTATGTAAAGCAATTATAACCATTAAATTAAAATGTGGACACAATACAGAAATAGAGTGTTGTCGCCGGATGTTCGCAGGAAACTGCAAAGAACAGTGTTTAAAACCATTGAAGTGTGGTCACATCTGCCGCAACCCGTGTCATTATTATATTGATCAGACACACTCAAATAAGGTATGTTAATCAAAGTATTGTTAATTATAATTATAATGCATTTTGATAACACCAATCTTTTTTTTGCGTTGGAGGGCGACGTGACGCTCTCAAATTTCATTTTTTTTGCTTAAGAAATAATGTGGGTGTAACTTAGGCGTCCTTGGTTCAAAAATTCTAAACTCGGTCTTATAAAGTTAGAAGGAGGAGATTAATTATGGATATACGACAAGCTGTTTCATTTTTCGTTTGCGGGTAGTGATATAGGTATTAAAACAATTTTATACATGTGCTATTGCTTTTTGTGATGGTATCATAAATTTTTTTCAGATATCACAAACTAATTTCTGGTATCTGAAATTTCTGATTGTGTATTTTTAATAAACCCTATAGTTTTGGTAGTTGTGGATTTGGATTTATTTACTATACGGTTTATTAAAAATACACAAACCCAAGATGCCCATTAGACCAGTAGTATCATACATACATGCACCCAACCACATGCTAGAAAAGATAGTAAATAATGTAGTTGCAGTTTTGGTTATAAACCAAAATAATCAATTAAAAATTCTTCGGAATGAATCAATAAATTATATAATTTACATTTACCACCACAAAAGCAAGATTTTGATTTTACTAATAAAAAAAGGGGGACGAATAAAAATTTCTGTTTAAGCTAAGTTGCTCATGAGTAATAGCAGAATCAGATTCAGAACTTAATTTTTAGGTACAGCAATATTTAGGGGGATTAATTTTCCCCCTCTTTCCCTAGTTTTGCAAAACGAATTTTACCTTCCATTTTTAAATCCTGTTCACTCCTAACATCAATCATTACTTCAGAATCGTCGAGGTTGATTGCGAAACAGGTAGTGCATAAGAGATTAACATAGTATAATCCCCTGATAATAGTCAAAAGCTGACCTTGTAGTTTTGTAGGGCATGAACCTAAAATTTCTACCCAGCAGGTGGTTTAGTTGTATAAAAATATAAGCAAGTCCAGGCGAAGTGCTTCACTAATTTTTTTAAATATGACCAGTACTACCAACTAGGTTGAGTAGGCTACAATCTAGAGCCTATCCAAATAAAGATCATTTAAAAAAATTATTCTTTTATTTTAACGAAAGGTTTTGTAACATACTGTTTTGTGCCACCTGAGACATTTATCAAACATCACACTTATAAAGTTTAATTGTTTTGTTAAACGACGCCTGCGAAATTTTGCAACTGTAGAACGCTGTTAAACCTCCAAGCTTCTTTATAGGGTTTCGAGTGATGAAAATTACCTACAAAAAATACTTGTAATTATCATACAACGCAAGCTGTTGTTGTAGATAAATTTACGTAGCTTTTTTATAACATTTAGTAAATATCAGATCTTTGAGAGTTCTACAACACTTCATGTCTTTATTACAAGACCGCAAACACTTTAGTAAGGTTGAATCAACAACGTTTTCTGTGTACATACCTTTCTTTCAACTTCAAACCTGTTTCTTTTTGTAAATACAACATAAATGTTATCATTTATTTAATCAGTTCCTAATTTTTTGGATCATGCCTTGAATGCTTGTGGCAGTTTGCTTGCATCGGAACCAGCTATGCTTACAATTTATAAAATTTCTGCTACACCCACATAAAAAACACAAAACTGTAATAACGTAGAATGATTTTTCACGCAAATAAAAGCAAAAAACTTAGAAAACACTTCAATTTAACACTTATTTTGTTCAAGTACCTGACGTTTCCCGCCAATTTTCACATGTAGTTAATAAACACATTTTTAACTGTTCGCAACAATCGTAAAACATTTTAATTATTATTATTATCTTATTTGAGGCTCAAATAAATAAAAAAAATAATTAAAAATACGAAATTCGTGATAAATTAATTACATAACCAACAAATTTACAAGTTGAATAAATCAAACCCACCTGTCGGTTGTTGTCGGAATTTCTTCCTACCTCTGTTTAACGTATTACACTCTGAGGTACATATTACAGGTGTGAGTAAGACAGAGACGAGCAGTTTGAGTTTACCCGTTCCACATTTCTTATTGACAAATAAAGAAGGAGAAACTGCTTTCCCCTCCAAGGTCGTTTAAGAAAGTAGTAAAAGTTGTAACAGTCAAAGGGATTTGAATGGATGAATGAATATTTTGTAAAATTACAGAAAATGTAATTAGGATGTTATTATTGGTATATAAATGATATTAAAAGATAAAATTTATAAATAAAATTAAAAATAGTATAACTGAAAGGTGTGTTAATGGAAATATTACAAAATATTTCGTTCTAATAACAAAAAGTGAAAATAATTTGAGTTTTGATTAATAGAATTGTTTTTAAATTAAGAGTATGTGGAGAATTTGCGTGTTGGATAATTTTAAATATTAAAAATATCCAAACAAATAAAAACAGTTTTGGTTTTTTATCCGTGCCGTATTACCCACTAGACTGAGTAGGCTATAGCCTAGAGCCGCAGCATCAAGAGGGGGCAAAAGCTTATCCAATAAAAATAATTTTTAAACAATATTTTTTTAATTCAACGATATACGCTGGAAAATATTTTTAGTGTTGTGTACCTTATAACACATTAGTAAATAGCAACCAGTCGAACATTTCTCACATATCAGACTCATAAATTTTGAATTGTTTTGTTAGGATACCTGCGAGATTCGGATAACCAAAGTTATTAATTTTGTTGTAAATAATAAACACAAACCTTGTGTCAAAATGGCGATAAGTAATTCACATAGCCTACACTTCATGTAGTTTTGAGAAACCAGTGGCGTAACTACCGGGCTTCCGCGGGTTCCACGGAACCAGGGCCTGTGAGTCGTGGGGCCCGCCGAGGGCCTGTCCATTTACCACTTTTTTCCCTAAAAATAAGCAGACATCAGTTTTTTTGTTCCAAGTCAAACTATTTCTTTCAACGGTTCTCTTTTGACAAATATCTCTATATATCGGTAGGTTGAAAATGTTAGGCTGCTGGTAAGTAATAAATTACTCCTACACTTTTCTTTATATTTTAATCAGGCCACAATATGACTGAGTAATATTTGTTGCCATTAAAAGTTTTTACATTTTTTCTTCTTCCGAATATCTGGGTGAGTGTGGGGGTACGTTATCATGGCAACCGCTTTTGCTATTGGTTACGTTTTGCAAGACCGTCTTCGTCTGTTCATAAAGATTTTTAGTTCATCTTATAGTTTCTATGTTAAATGGGTTTTTATTAGATACTTAGTTATTTTGTTTGCCTTTTTAAATATATTCAAGTGTTTCTGTGACATAAAGTTTTATTTGTATCTTTTACTGGGGATGGTATAAGCGTCCCTTGTGGCATTTATCTAAATCAGGCTTTAAAAAAAATATAGAAGGGTTACTTTACAGTCGGACTGTAACTGAAAAAATCAGCATGTCATCAGCAAAACAAAGAGCTTTGATATGTATGTCACTGTACCCATCTTGCTATTTGAAATTGATAAATAGATGGACGTCGCTGTAACGCGCGCCAACTTTTTTGTTTACTTAAAACATGTAATATTTTAAGTGTAACTTAAGTGTCGTTAGACGTTGGGCCCATCTTTCTAAATTGAATTTTTCAATTTTAGCAGGAGGGGGGTTAACAATGTCTAAATTGCGATCAATAAAATATTTCAGCTACTATCTAATTACGGCCTGAATTGTGTTCGTAGATAAGAGGATTGAAAACACAATCATACAACTGAGCAAATTTTATTTCTAATATATGTAAAAGGCTACTTGCATGAGAATTTTATGAAGACACAAATTTTATTTTTATGATAAAGGAAAGAACAATAATTAGTGTTACGTTTTGACTGAAATGATTTACACGTATCCGCCGATTTTAAAAGAGAGGCGGGGTTAAAACTGATTCAAGGTATCGTGGGCTTTGCGCAGTAGACTTCGAACACGTTAAACACTCCAAAGCTAGGTTACAGACCGACCTACAATGGTTCATGGTTAGCCTTGCAACTTTGTTCGCTCAATTATTGCAAATAAAATTTAATAGGGGTATTCAACGTGTTTCACTTAAAACACGGGAGTCGAGTTCGAGCAGTGGTCGAGTGCACACGTGTTAACGACGCCATTCCAGCTTTTAAATGTAAAACTGCGTTTTTGGCCGTTTGAAAAGGCAATTTTGGTGTAGATCGCTCCTAGAGTGATCATTAAAGTTAGTAAATCAGTACCTTTGGGTTAGCATATCAGGTAAAACAGGTAACAACGTAGCGCGCGCACCCGGAGAATGTTTGTTTCGTCAGCGCAAAGCAGGTGCATTAGTGACATGCGCCAGTTCTCAAAAACAAAGAAGCGAGAATTACCTGCGGGATTAAATGTACCACCTGGATTACCTGCCGATGTCACAACAGATGAAAGGAAACTGGAAAATGGATAAGCAGCAAACAGTTAAAGCTAAATTATAAGTATAAGGAGTAATTTCTAATAGAGAATAAATAGATAAAATCCCCAAGATAAATAAAGAACAGGCGGCTGTAAGTAGATATTAAACAATACAAATAATTTAAAAAAGTAGATATTGTTATTCTACTGGGGCAGTCTGTTAGGCAATAGAGTTTATTTTCGTCCAAACCCGACAATAGAGAACGCCAACAGACGAATTCCTGGAACTCGACGCTAAAGGTCTTGAAGCAGGTAGATTTCTAAGGGTCTTTTCGGCAGAAAAAGGCAAACGAGATAGGTTACAATTTAGGAAAGTTAGAACCAAAATAAATTCACACTCAACAGGCGGGAAAATGCAAGCAAACGAATTCTTTTACGTGCGCCGCGATACCTACAATAAAGTACAATAATTTTCCATTAGATTAATTGATTTAATTACCGATATTTGTATTGAAAATACATTTTTTTTAGTATTACGTTTGTATAGATGGTTATTTATTATATAATCTAAGGTAGGGATATACACCTAACATTAAGAAACTTTATATATTAAGTTGTAGAACAGAGCACCTGGGGAGTACGTTTATGTTCATGTAATTTAAGTAAGGTTTGGAGCGTAATGTTGAATTTAAGGCTCGGAACCGGGTATGTCAAATTAGATTGGTTTTAGTATCTAACATTAACGTCTGTTGTCAATCAGAACTAGTAGTATTAGAAGGTGCGTAAACATATACACGGAAGTGTACACACCAGCAAACCAACGGAAATCATCAGAAGCAGGAAACACAATACCTACCATGGAACAGAAACAGTATATACGGACAGACACAAATTGACAGTGCGGAAAATCCCAGGAGATGGAAACTATTTATTCACCTCAATAGCAGACCAAAACACAAATGTCACAGCAACGCGAGAACAGCTCAAAAAAAGAAACTTTCATCTTAAGGAAAAAAATCGTGTCATACATCAGAGAAAACCCACAAAAATTCCAATTGCAACTGGAGGAAAATGTAAGAAACTTGGCTCCGCGCTACGACCATCTAGCACATACCTACGGCCCAGCACTACAAACAGAAGCCTACTTAGAAGACCTAGGGAAAGAAGAATTTTGGGGAGGAGCCGAATCAATAGCAGCAGCAGAAATACTAAAGGCGACAATAGAAATACACTACAAAGCAGGTCCAACCTCCACACACACTCCGGTAGACAACAATCAACCACCCAGGGCAATAAGAAGCCAAAGAAGAAAAGGAATCCATAGGAAGCAGGAATGGAACGCCAAATATGATCATGCTAGATCAAAGAATAGTATTAAGTAGTTTATTAGCTATTAGGAAATTAAGATATTTTCAATCTGTAATCTTAGAACAATAGATATGTGTAAAATAAGAACAATGTGAAACTTTGATACCAAAGTTTATTAGGTTAAAATGCATAATCGCATAACGGTCTTGGTTACATACTCAAACTCCCATTGATGCGTAGCTTACTAACTACCCGGTGTTGCAGCAGCGGTGTCTTGCGGTATGCATTGCAGACATGCTAACGCGGTTCAACACCCCACCCGATCCCACCTATCACAAATTCCTACCCACCTACTGGCATGGGGTGGGCCTGGCGTAATCCAGGATCGACCCTCGAGTCAGCTCCATGTCAGATGATGATGATGAATTGTGTAAAACAAAATTAAATGTTTCAAGTTGCTAAATAATGTATGGCGTCAAAAATTGAATTTTACACATTACAAATTGAATTTCGGACTTCTGCAATCGATTTTGTGTCAAAAAATCATCAAGTTTGGAATAAAAACATTTTTAGTTAAATAATTCTTGATTTGAGTTTTTAACATTAGAAATTCATTTATTGACGTAAAATGCCAATAAAATCAATAATTTTAAAACAAAAAAATCTTAATGCCTGAAATTCATGCAGGCAATTAATCTAAATAATAATAATAAAAGAACGAAAAATTGTTCCTACACTATAAAATAAAAATAATAGACGTTAATAAATGGTCATGTGGCGTGAAAAAGGGAATTTTGGAGTCGATAATTTTTTTGACGTCAATAAATCAATTTTTGACGTCACAAAATCAAATTTTGACGTCAACAAATAAATTGTAGACGACGTTTGAAAAGATTTTTTGACATACAAAAAAAGCAATTAATGACGTTAAAAAAATTTCCGCTCGGAGATTAAATTTTGACGGTACAAATATATACAGTGACCCCCAAAAAGTTCGAACCATATGGGAACCTTTTTTATTAATTTGTTTTTTTTAATGAGCTTTGGCATTAGTTTCAGCATGATTAATAACCACAAAATTGCCAAAAATATTTGTCATGTCACATCCATTACACTGCGCATACCCCATAAATTAAAAAATATGTGGACAAATTTTTAAAATTTTAAATATGTGATATTTTTAAATGCAAATACAATTCCACTATTACTCTCCTATTTCTGTACAGATTATATTTTTAAATAAGTCAGTTATATTAATGTGACTACGTTTATTTTTAATATTAATCGTTTTGTGATTAAAAAATTAAGTATGCATATATTATTAATTACTGGATTTCTAATATGGCATCATTTCTGATATGTGAAATTTATTTCTGACAAGCAAAACGCATTTCTAACATCATAAATTATTTTCCGATATCAGGATTGCATTTCACATACCAGAAATTAAGTCCTGAAATTAAAAATGCCTTTTACATATTGATGAATACAAATCACAAATAAAGGGGTGGTAAGAATTTTAATTTTGGTACCTTCAATAAAAACTAAAACGGCTTATCGTATTGGATACGCTGTATATAATGTGATCTTTCTTTTAGTATCTATGTGAGGAAAAATGTAACAAAATAAAAATTGGTTGCAAAGCTGACCATAAATGTAACCTACTTTGTTCTGAACCATGCCAACCATGTCATGAGGATGTGACAATAAATTTACCCTGTGGTCATTTGAAAATCGTTCCATGCAGAAAATTTGATGAAAAACATTCATGTAAAAATTTATGCAAAAAAGTGAAACCTTGTGGACATTTTTGTTACAATAAATGTCATCCATTATGTGATTCCGAATGCACTTTTAAGGTTTGTATTGGTTGTAACTAAATAATAATCACTTCTCTATTTAACCTAATGTAATATTTAGGTTATCAAAACATTCCCGGACTGCGGGCATCGAGTTAAGGTGAACTGTTCAGAAAACCCTGCTGGGAAAGTCTGTATGAAATGTTTGAAGAAAAATTTTAGAAATTTCAATATTCAAGACAAAACTGCAGATTAAGTTTAAATAATTATGCTTACATTGTATTTCATTACCTATTGTATAATCATTTTTAAAATGTTTTTTTTAAGTTTTTTATTGTATTGATTTTAAACCTATTTTAGGAATTTTGTTTAATTATATATCATTTTATGAATTAAAACTTATAAAATTTGAATTATATCTCAATATAAATATTCTAATAAAATACAATTTGTATCTTAGGGTGATGAAAGTCTAAAATATAAAAATGCTACTACCAGCAACTATACAGTAAACCTGTACAGTATTCAATTTTATACTAACATCTTTTTTTAACATGTATTTAAGACATGTTTGAATGACCTGAGATATTTCATATTTTGAAGAAATACTTGGAAATATTTTAGAACAAAATATTGAAAATGTTCATTTTTTTGGATGTTTTGTATGGTAACTGTACATTAAATTAAATTTTAATTATACCAGGGACGTTCTATTGAATATTAAGAAATTATTGCCGCATGGCTTACTAAAAACAATCCAGTATTAAAATTAATCATTGTATAGATGTGCGTTCGCATAAAACCAGTGTTCATTTGTTTGTGCCGCCAAAACTAAAAGCCCAGACAGGGCGCAAGAAGTTATGCAATTTTGGTGTAGATAGCTGGACGCTAGCACGCTCTTGTGGTTATAACCTTTGCTTATCGGCAATCTTTCTTTTGGTTGTAGTAACCTTTGCTTATTGCGAATTTCGTCACCTGGGGAATTGAGATATACGTATAAACGATAAGGAAATGCATTGTTCCTATATCAAACGTGAGTTTATGTCAATAAAAGTCAAGGATGCAAGATAAAGCAAAACTAATAGTATATTATAGACCAAGGTAGAGAAGACATTTTTCTCAGCTGAGCAGAATTATTTCCCGAGATGCGGAGCATCGAGGGAAATAAGTTGCGAGGTTGATAAGTCTTCTCTACCGTGGTTTATATATTATTTTTTCCACTACTAGCACCTTTATTCTTTTTATAAATAATTGATTTTACATTAATAAAACAAAATTACAAATGCAAGTATGCACAAAAATAAAGTAGCCTTGCTTGAAAACAAGAGAATAGTTAATTTCAATTGACATTTATGTAAAATATATATTTTATAATAGTGGTTATAAAATGTCCAATTTTGATGATTTGAGTGAAAACTGCACTCCTCCTGAAATTAGGGAAGGTGCAGAAAGTGTTGGTGAAAAGTTATTACCAGTAAAATCAAAAGATTTTTACATGAAAGTTTATGGTGAATTTAAAGATTGGTAGCAATTGTTTTCATTATTAACCAGTAGTTAAAAATGAAATATTATTAACCACTAAGAAACAAATTCATCTTGGCTCTAAAACAAAGTAAATAATGATATCGTTTAATGCTAGTAGTGGAAAAACAATAACCTACTATAGTGTAAAAAATATTTGACCGTCTTTGCTCAGAAATTTTGCCAATACTGTTTTGACAAAATTGTTTTTAGAATGTAAACTCGGTTTTAAATTGGCAGTTATACTTTTGCAAGATTTTCACAAATATTTCGGTACATCACATTGGAAAATATCGAACTAAAACATATTTAACAAATGAGGAACAATAAAGTGGAGTAAAATAAAGTAAATAACTTTAGCAAATATAATATAAGCAGCCGGGACAAAACCCCGGAAAATTTTAGAGTGATGGGTAGAGAGAAGCCTAAGATGATAAGATCACACCAAAAAGCACTAATAGGTGAATATATTTTCCTATTTTTACATAATTATACAGAATGGACCATTTGTGATGGGATTGCGTGGTTTTTGTTTCGCTAACCATCAGCGATAAAAAGAATAAGGTATCTTGGATAATTATGATTTTCTGTTAAAGATGATGCGCATAGCCTTATTCTGCATTTTTTGCAATATTACTGTCTTATTCCTGCGCTTTATATATTTGGTGTAAACGAAACCTGGTTCACACCCCTTTTTTTTCTTTATTTATTAAGACAAACAAATGAAATTTGGTATGGATAATATATTGCAATGATATGCTTGACCTTGTGATTACTAGAATACAATCTCTAAACTGTTTGCAATTCATGCAATTAAATTAAAATTTCTATGAGACTCTTTTAACTTTCTCAGGGTCGTTATTTTGCATGTAAAATAAATTGTTTAAATTAATTTTTAAATAGAAATAAAACACACAACGATATCAACTTTACAAATAATAATTTTTATTAAATAAATGAATTTCTAAATGTGGTTTCCGAAAATGAATAAATTTTACTAACTACTATCGTTTTCTTTTAAAAACAGAACACTTATCTTAGCGTCTTCTTATTCCTCGCTCTAGCAAAACGCTCTGCTGGCCTCTCGAGCAACAACAAATAACCTCTCTTACTCTGAATCTTCTTCTTGTGCTTTTTATATTATTACCAATTTGGTTTTACTACCATCACCAACGTACAAACTTCCTCGATCACCTTTTATTTATAATTTTTCTGGTTTTATATATAATACGTTGTTACTTCTTTGTATTTTTCACTTTTATTCTCGCTATTACTTTTATATAACTTTTAGACCCGTTTTTCCTCTTTTCTTCTTCCAGAGGATCTCAATTCTGTGTATTTATTTACACCGACGAGCCGTAACTAATTAAACAAATTTTCTTCTTTTTTATATCCTTTTTGTCTTCCTTCTTTGATCTTTATTTTTATAAAAACAAACACATAAACCTCATGTCCAAGAGTATCCTTTTATATGTTTTTGACTTTGACACTGACATCCAAACTGACATTAGTCGACGCACAAATCAAGTAACTCTAAAACTTTTTATAAACTAAACCTTTTTAACAATTCTAAACTAAATTATAATTACAATTAACATAAATAAACTTTGTATCAATCAATTGTGTTTGTCTTTTCTCTTAGTAAAACAACCATATGAAAAATAACAATTAGCAAAAATACTCAACCCTGAGTTTATAAGTTAGAATATTAAAATATTACAAGTCTTCATAAATCTCTAAATGAAAATTGAACTGCAGCAAACAATCCAAAAATTGCCTTCCAGCAACCACAACACCCCAGTCAAATCAAACACCTCTAAATATCATAGCATTTTTGCCCCCAGATTAAAATAAAATTTTAGAATATTTAAACAAAATAAGTTTTATAAAGAAAATTTTGTTTTCATCGATTTCAACATTAAACTTCTTTAATATTGTAAGGAAAAATCATTGAAATATGAAATCTTCCTCTTATTCTTCCACTCTCTAACTCAGCTAACTCAAAAGTATTCTCCCCAAAAATCCTATTTATTTTGAAAGGCCCTATGTAAGACAATTGTAGTTTTGCACAAATCTTTTCTGCCCTATTCGCAACTTTTAAGTTTTTAACTATCACTAAATCACCTATCTGATAAAACTTCTTTCTTTTTAAATTTTTATTCTTCCTTCTTTCATACTTGTTCAATGCTGCTCTGTTTTTGATTCTTGCTTGTTCCAAGATCTCACGTACATCTTCTACTACCTCTGCATGCTGTTGTACATGATTCATTCTTCTCAGTATCTGTCTTGCCCCCATAATTCTTGCCAATAAATTCTCAATCGTTTGCGGAGATTCATATTATGGTTTGGTAATGTTGTTTATTTTACGAACATCTAAACACAATCGAAGACTACCATTTTTTTTAAAACAACCACCAACGGTTTACATAACTAATTGTGGATGATTCTATAATATTATCTGCCAACATTTTATTTATTTC
This sequence comes from Ctenicera cuprea, assembly GCA_958336395.1. Classification (NCBI taxonomy): domain Eukaryota; kingdom Metazoa; phylum Arthropoda; class Insecta; order Coleoptera; family Elateridae; genus Ctenicera; species Ctenicera cuprea. Next base: position 10,180,747 of record OY284495.1, on the reverse strand, counting down.
TTCTCTAACTTGTATTCTTTACGCAAAAGGTATCGGATAAACTTTAACATTAAATGGAGCTTTGTCATCTACTTCAAGTTTATGTATGTGATTTCTTGCTACACACGGTTTTTCATTTATGAAGTCAATATTTTCACGTACCAGGTTATTTAATTGTACTTTATATTTCCAACAAGGGATTCCTATCTGCTCCTCCTTTATAAAGTCACTTGTGACATAACTATTTATTATTATATAGTCCATCTTTTGTCCATTCCATTTCATCATTATTTATTATAATACATTCATATTCGCCGTCATCTTTAACCCCTTCTTGTTCTATGAAATCTATGCCAATTATAAAATCTAACTGTAACTCTGGTACTATCAAAAATCTTGTCACATAACTTTTACTTCCTATTGTAACTTCTAAATTCACTGCTTTAGATATTGTAGAAACTTTTTTCTTTGTCGCAGACAACAACTCCAACTTCCCTATTTTAATTAAATGTTTTTCTGTTAAAGCTTTATTCTCCAAAATTATTTTTTCTTTGACTAAAGAAGCTTGCGCGCCTGAGTCAATTAATGCCAAATAAAATTTGTTACTAAAATTTAGACGAATTTAGGTCACCATGTGTGGTTGTTAATAACAAACAATTATAAATTATATTTTAAATCAACGAAATTTTTATAAAAAACGAAGTTGTTCTGTATGAACTTACATCACCATCATCTTACTTTCCTCTCTCTCTATAATTTAATCGATTATTATGCCCATAATCTCTGATTCCCGCAACAGTAATCGTATAACTTTGATCCATTTTTACCATAAAAATTATGAAGTATTTATTAATGTTTCCTTTCAATTTTTGTGCACCTTTTAACTGACGTGCCCCCATTATTGTCATGTTAGTATACCCTGATGAACCATTATCACTTAGATTCTCCAGTTTTTCTTGTTTTATCTGAAGTTCCTCATCATGGTTTCCATTTTCTTCCTGTATCACAGCCCCGACAAATGTTAGTTCATTCTCATTTCGATTTATTCTATTTTCAAACTCCAATTGCTTCTCTTCCAATTCAACCTGCTCATTGCTACATTAGTACCCCCCCCTTTTGCAGAAGAAAAAAAGCTACGCACCAAACGTGAAGCGCATGCTATCTTAGCTACAAAAACTTCTGATCTTTTCAAAAAACAATACAAGTAACTAACTAATTGAACATAGAAAATAGAATTAGTTTGAAGTTGCTTCTAGTCTTTTCAGGTGCGTTTCCAATTCTTGAGGTTCTAAGAGCAGAGTCGAAAAAGTTCAGTTCACTAAAAAAAAACAGAACAAAAAGGGAAAAAAATGTGCAAAAATAAAAAGAACATAATATCTAAACAAAAATATTTAAACAAAAAAAGCTGGTTTGAGGCGATCTAGAGAAACAATTCCATTTTTACCGAAGCCCTCCAATACCATATATTTTTCCGTTCGAGAGATCACTTTGAATGGACCCAAATAATTCTGTTTTAAGCCTAGCGTATGACTGTCGTTGCGTACATATACGTGTGAGCACGATTTTAATTGTTGATCCACGAAAGTATTGCTATTATTAAAAATCTTAGTGAAAAAGAACTTGGCGTTGTGCATGTGTTTTCGTAATTTAAAAACAAAATGTGTTAACTCGGTGTGATCATCCAGGTCTACGTCTTGAAAAAAATCCCCGGGCAGACGCAATTGTGTTCCGTATAGAATATCCGCAGGAGACACCTGAACTTGTTCTTTAATTGCTGAGCGCAAAGCCAATAAAATCCATGGTAATCTATCTATCCAGTCGCTCATCCCCGTCGTTCTTACTGCTTGTTTAATCGTACGGTTAAGTCTTTCCACCAAACCCTGACTCTGTGCGTGTTGAACACTGCACTTAATATGTTTTATCCCCAAAGTTTTCAAAAAATTTTCCCACGTTGCAGAAATAAATTGCGGACCATTATCCGTAGAAATAATCTTTGGAACTCCAAAACGGCTGATCCAAGTATTGATAAGTTCTTGTATAATAATATCAGTTGTGGTGCTCTTTAATGGAATTGCTTCGGGCCAACGTGAAAAACGGTCTACTATTGTTAGCAGATATTTAAAACCATTCGAAGGAGGAAGGGTCATAATGTCCAAATGAATTTGTTCAAAACGATTATCAGGTTCGATTATAGGTTGCAATGGTGTCTTCGTGTGTCGTGTTATTTTATTCTGCTGACAATTAGAACAGCTCTTTACCCAATCCCGAATGTCTTTTCTCATACCAGTCCACAAGAACCTTCGAGCAACCTGCTTCTGCATCGTCCTAGTACCTTGATGAGCCATGCTATGCAACCGCTGGAAAATTCCAAAACGAAATGGCAATGGAACGTAAGGTCGCGACAATCCTCGACTCGTGTCGATCCATATTGACGTATTGTTTGGTGTACGTGCTTTGACAAAATTGAAATTTTGATTCGACTGAAGTTGTAATAATTCTTCATCTTGAACCTGCGCATGTGCAATTGCATCATAATCAACCAACTCGGGTAAAATTGCTGAAACTCGTGTAAGTGCGTCTGCTGGAATATTTTCGCTCCCCTTTAAATATCGGATATCCGTGGTGAAAGCAGAAATGTACTCTAAATGACGAAACTCTCGTGGTAAATAAGTGTCGCACGAACTTTTGATAGCTGAGCAAATCGGTTTATGGTCCGTATACACGTGAAAAGTCCTATATTCTATAAAATATCGAAATTTTTTAATTGCGAAATAAATAGCCAAAAGTTCGCGTGAGAAAATGCTGTATTTTCTTTCAGTAGGCGTAAGCGATCGACTGCAGAATGCGAGAGGTTTGTATAAACCATCTTGTAGTTGCTGTAATACGCCTGCAATAGCATCTCCGGAACTATCACAAGAAATACTGATCTCAGCTCCTTCTTGCGGGTGTACTAGAAGTGTGGCCTCAATAAGTGCCTGTTTGGCTTCATAAAAAGCTTCTAACGTCCTACCTTGCAAAACAACTGGTTTCGTGGAAGCCTTACCCGGAATAACTAAAGAATTCAGTGGAGCCAAAATTTTTGCACAGTTCTTAATGTGTTTATGAAAATATCCTATTAAGCCTATGAAATTGCGCAATTTTTTTTGATCGTTTGGTATTGGAAAGTTCTTTATCGCCTCAATTTTTGAGTCTTGTGGCAGTATGCCATTACATGAAACCTTGTGTCCCAAATAATCCAATTCACTAACCCCAAAAACACATTTATCAACGTTTAACAAAAGTCCGTATTCAGTCAGACGTTCAAAAACCATTTTTACATGACGCAAATGCTCTGACGCGGTTTTACTAAAAATTAATATATCGTCGAGGTAAAAATAAATGTAATACATCCCTGTAAGAATCTTCTGGACGAATCTGGACCAGGAAGCAGGAGCGTTTCTTAAGCCAAAATTAAGTCTTTTGTAACGATATGCACCAAGAGGCGTGGTAATTGTGGTTTTGTCCATATCATCTGGATGCAAAGGAATTTGGAAGTATGCTTTCTTTAAATCCAATTTAGTAAATATTGTAGATCCATATATTTTGTGAGTAAAGTCTTGCATGAAGGGAATTGGATAGGTATCCGGAACTGTTATCGCATTCAGCTGCCTGTAATCGCCACAGACACGATAGCTGCCATCAGGTTTTACTCCAAGGACTGTCTGCCTGCTCGATGATTCCAGCACGTAACAGTTCATGCAGATGCTTTTCTAAAAACACTAATTGTGTTGGGTTAAGTCTTTGACACTTTGCACTAATTGGCGGACTGTTAGTTTTTATTCGATGCACTATATTATGTTTAATAGGGGTGTTCATGTCGTATAATGTAATGTTAGGTGATAAAGATTGTAAAGAGAGTGAATTAGAAGAAATTTTTTGAGCATTAACATCTGCTTCTACCGTAGAAGGCGATTGGTAGTCGTTAAGTTCAGAAGAAAGAAGATTGGAAAGTTGATTAGGATGTGTGATTAGTTGTGATGTGTTTGAGAGAGATGATTGAGAGATTGGTTGGATGTTTGATTGTGATGAAGTTGGTTGGAGTAATGGTTGTGATTTGTTTGTAAGTTGAGAAGAGTTGTTTAAATGTTTTATAATTGTTTGTGACTTGTATGAAGTAGGAGGTTTTGTTTGTTGAACAGGTGAATTACCACCAGTCTGTGGAAGAACGGATGACTCACGAATTTCCGGGTCGAACATCATAGATCGATTAACAGAAACTCGGTCAACTACTCTTCCCACAGCACAGTCTAACATTAAATTATGATATTTTAAAAAATCTAGCCCCAAAATTGGAAATGCAATATCTGCCAAAATAAAGTTCCAAGTAATTGGTTGATTTGAAAAATCAAATTTTAAAGCTAGTGTTTTAGAACCATAAGTTTGTATTTGTGTTTGGTTCGCTGCCAATAAAGAAATCAAAGAGTCAGGATTGTGTGTTGTGTGGTTGTGGAAGAAAGCATTTGGTAACAAGCTGTAGTTTGAACCGCTGTCCACTAAAAAACTTATGTTTGAAAATACATCTTTAATAAAAATTAAATTGCACCCTTGAAAAGCCAAATTTTGCCAACTGGGTGATGTTGGCACGGCCGAATTTAGTTTTTTTTATAAGAACATGGGGGACCGGCACACCTAACGGCTCTATCACCAAATCTTTCATGGTAATAACACAAATTTGGAAAATTTTGGTAATTGTGCGTGTTATTATTGGGAAAATTAAGTTGCTGAGTAGAAGTAGGTTGTGTATTTTGATTGTAATACTGACGTTGATTAAAATTACGTGTTTGTAATCGTGATGGTGCAAAAGAGTTATTTTGAAAATTTGATCTAAACTTTGGTTGAGAGTTTTGAAGTTCATTTTTAATGCTAGCGATTTCCTTAGATAGACGATCAAACCTATCATTCTCTGATGCACAAGGAATATTGTTCGGCACAACAGATAATAATTCATCGATTTTATTTGAATATTCGTGAAGTTCCAAATCTGTTTCAAGTAAAGCAGCGGGTATTTTTAAATTATCAGGCAATTTTGAAAACAGTAGGTCCTTAAGGAACTCGTCTGGTAGTTGTAAACCATGAGAAAGTTTAAGAATTTCTTGTAAAAGTGCGTTACATGACGTTTCAAACTTGAGACCTGTCAAAAGTGACATTATCTTAATATTCCGTGGTTTGTTATACAAACGAATTAGTTCAGCTTTTAAAGCTTCGTATGGGGCTCGCTGAGGTCTGTTTAAGACTAATCGTCGTATATTACTTAATACTTCATGGGGAAGCTTCAAAGTTAATATATCAAATTTTGCTGCAGAATCTGCAATAGCATTAACTTGAAAAAATTTATCAAGTAGTACAAAAAACAAATCGACGTCATGAATGTTGAATTCGGGAAAGTCAATACAAACACGGTTTAAAGCCATATTTAATAACGTTACTTATCTTGCAATTCAATGGAGTCTTGAAGATCCGCAGGTCTGTGGCGATGTAGCAGCTGAATGTGCGGTTTGTGGAGGTTTGAAATTCAGAATTCTGTTTGAAAATCTCAGGAATCTCACGTCGGGAGGGGTCCGTGTTCAAATCTTGTCGGAGGGGTACGTGTTCAAATCTTGTCGGAGGGGTCACCAATAATGTAATGTTTGGGTCGTAGTTGTAAAATAAAACGATATTTTGGAGGAGAAAGTTTTAATGAAGTTCACGTTTACAAAATCTTTTATGAATTGTTTTTATATTAATGTACATAGCAACCACGTCGCTAAGTTACTAATAAAATAATACAACCGGGTTGCTACAGTACCTCCAATGCCACAAAAACTTTTTGTATTCCTACTAGTCTTTCAGCTGTGTTCTGCTGAACCCATTCTACACCCAACACCTCATTATTCATATTTCCCATTTTACTGCCAGTTTTTTCAGTAACTTCTTGTGTGTTCTTAACAATTCGATCTTCCAAATTTCCTTCGCTTATTTTTAAGCCTTCCACACTTTCTTCAGTTTCTCTTGCAGTGTCTTCTATTTTCTTTTCCATACCCTCTTTAAATTCCCTTGCATTATTGTCAGTTTTCTTTATCATTCTGTCCATGCTCTTATTCATACTGTCCATGCTCTCTTTAGTTTCTCTTGTATAATTATGTATTCTTTTACCAAGATCATCCAGTTTTTTACCCATACTCTCTCTAAATTCTCTTGCAGTCTGTTCTATTTTCTTATCAGTTTCTCTTGCGGTCTCTTCTATTTTTGTCATTATCATTTGCATCATAGTATTCAAATCTATTCCTTGTGGTACTTCTTTTGCTTGTCCTGGTTCATTTTGTATTTCTCCCTGTATCTCTTCTTGCCCCTGTTGTTCTATGACCGCTACCACCTCTTCTCTTATGTGGTCTTCATTTTCACCTTCTGAATTTGAATCTTCTGCATCAATCTTCCTTATCGAACTTCTTAACATCATTCTGCGATTTTCTTCTGACATTTTCTAATAAATTATCACCCCTTTTAAATCTACAAGGAAACTAAATAACTAGCTACTTGGGTTCTTTATTAAATAAGTTTATTGTTGAAAAAAAAAACTGTATCCCGACATTTACCAAAATGCCACAGTGTACATCAACGTGCCCCACGTTGGGCGCCAATTTTAATTGCAATGATATGCTTGACCTTGTGATTACTAGAATACAATCTCTAAACTGTTTGCAATTCACGCAATTAAATTAAAATTTCTATGAGACTCTTTTAACTTTCTCAGGGTCGTTATTTTGCATGTAAAATAAATTGTTTAAATTCATTTTTAAATAGAAATAAAACACACAACGATATCAACTTTACAAATAATAATTTTTATTAAATAAATGAATTTCTAAATGTGGTTTCCGAAAATGAATAAATTTTACTAACTACTATCGTTTTCTTTTAAAAACAGAACACTTATCTTAGCGTCTTCTTATTCCTCGCTCTAGCAAAACGCTCTGCTGGCCTCTCGAGCAACAACAAATAACCTCTCTTACTCTGAATCTTCTTCTTGTGCTTTTTATATTATTACCAATTTGGTTTTACTACCATCACCAACGTACAAACTTCCTCGATCACCTTTTATTTATAATTTTTCTGGTTTTATATATAATACGTTGTTACTTCTTTGTATTTTTCACTTTTATTCTCGCTATTACTTTTATATAACTTTTAGACCCGTTTTTCCTCTTTTCTTCTTCCAGAGGATCTCAATTCTGTGTATTTATTTACACCGACGAGCCGTAACTAATTAAACAAATTTTCTTCTTTTTTATATCCTTTTTGTCTTCCTTCTTTGATCTTTATTTTTATAAAAACAAACACATAAACCTCATGTCCAAGAGTATCCTTTTATATGTTTTTGACTTTGACACTGACATCCAAACTGACATTAGTCGACGCACAAATCAAGTAACTCTAAAACTTTTTATAAACTAAACCTTTTTAACAATTCTAAACTAAATTATAATTACAATTAACATAAATAAACTTTGTATCAATCAATTGTGTTTGTCTTTTCTCTTAGTAAAACAACCATATGAAAAATAACAATTAGCAAAAATACTCAACCCTGAGTTTATAAGTTAGAATATTAAAATATTACAAGTCTTCATAAATCTCTAAATGAAAATTGAACTGCAGCAAACAATCCAAAAATTGCCTTCCAGCAACCACAACACCCCAGTCAAATCAAACACCTCTAAATATCATAGCAATATTTATAAAATTCAATCATTTGATGGTATTAGCAATTTTTTACCACTTCTGGTTTCGCCGAAATTGACTATAACTTTCTTATTTTAAATACTACACCCTGTATATTTTTACATATTGAGAATCAAGATAAAATAGGCACTGTTTGAAAAATCTTGAGTGTTTTAACAACTAGTAAATAGTTAAACCCGAAAAACAAATATTTCGAAAACTAAGGAAATTATGTGAATTTTTGGATTTGGAGTGATTTCGTCCATCACGCAATAATTAAAATTTGTTTTAAAACGGCGTAATCAGTTTTTGCGCCTAGTAGCATCAAGTTTAAAAAAGTAAGTTAAATATATAACACTAAAAAAATCCTCCCCGGCGGGGAATCGAACCCCGGTCTCCCGCGTGACAGGCGGGGATACTTACCACTATACTACCGAGGACTTGTACTGTTATTTCTGAAATAGAGGTCAAAAATAGAAGGTAATATTAATTTATATTATTTTACACGTTGTCCACGATTATCTAATAGCAATATTACAAATAGATAAATATCTTTATAATTTTTTAAATTACGAAATTATATATAAAATATATCTGCATCCTTCATGTAGGCAACACACAGCAGATGAAAATAAGAAATTTAAATATGCAAGTTATTATTTAAGTAGCTATTCTGAACCATATTTTAAGTGTTAAAATTCATGTGCCAAAAATGTTTATTTTATTTTAATTTTTGCAAAATAGTTATTTGTGTACCTCGCTGCTTTCTGGCCTCGGCTTCGTCTCGGCCATTAAACTCAGACTCGGCCGAAAAAAATCCACTTTTTGGCAGTGGTGCACACAAATGTTTTTAGGCGACCTTCATTATAAAATTTACAAATTTGTTAGATTTTTATTTATGATTTATTTATATAATTATTTATAACAACTGAACAATTGTACATATTTGTGACTCCTTCAGAAACGTTTATATTTTTCTACAAATTTGTTAGATTTTTACTTAAAATAATCAATATAAAATTACTGCTGCAACATCAACAAGCACACAAATTGTTCATACGAATAATGAAGCTATACATGCCGAAATTACTTCGAGTGTAAATAAAGAAAATATGAACGTTTCTGAAGGAGTCACAAGTATGTACAATTGTTCAGTTGTTATAAATAATTATATCAATAAATCATAAATAAAAATCTAACAAATTTGTAAATTTTATAATGAAGGTCGCCTAAAAACATTTGTGTGCACCACTGCTAAAAAGTGTTTTTTCGTCCTCGGCCAAAAAACGGTTACTTTTTGGCCGCTTTTGAGTACTAAAAATTCAATTTTTTGTTAAGGTCGCCTAAAAATTCCTTTTTAACAATTTAAATAAAACAAAAAAATTCACATACACATTTATTTACACAAACAAACCATTTACTTCTAATACAAAATAAATACATTTATTGTTTTATTACATCTTATTCAGGTACCTACTTATCAAAGAATAATAAAAATATCGTAGAACTTAAAAACACATTAAAAGGAATTTTCTTATAATATAGTGCTTATTTACATTCACATCCATTATAAATAGGTCTCTTAAATCTAATAATATCTTTAATTGTCAATGGTAGATTTAAGTTATTTACTGCTTCATGAAATTGATAAGGTTTTCTTATTTCATAAACTTTTTTAATATACCTCCTAGATTCATCCCTGCTCAGTTCAACCAATTTTGGAACCCTTGGCAATTTTTTTAAAACATGAACCATTTCCAGGCAGTGTAACGCTGTATTTTTGAATCGCTTCAAAATCAACCATTTAATGCGATCTGGTATTGTAAAATAACGCAGGGAATTCAAGACCACCTGTTTTGCACTGAAGTCTAACTCGCAACGTGAAAACGATATGTACTGTGGCATTCCCTGGTGATACCAATTTGACAAATAACATTCTAAAATCGAAACCGTACTCAAATCTTCTTCCAAGGCCAGAATAAAAATGGTAAGAGGTAAAATACTAAAAGATAAGATGCGAAAACAACATACTGTCCTCTCAAAAGTAGTGTAAATTAAAGCTTCCACCTCTTCATTAAATCCAAAAAGATAAACAGCGAGATTGATATTTGTAATGCTTACCTGACCACCTAAACGCACCCAAGTCCAAATCGTGGCTGTTCTATCTCGACGGTTTATATTTTTTTCCAAAAAAGCATTAAGCAAGTTCCAGAAATTCTCGCTGTTATATTTTCTTTTAAAATTTTTTATAAGAAGTCCCGAGTTAGGTAAATCCAATATCATATTTAAGCATTCTAGAAAATTAGAGCCCGAATAGTCGCAATCTTGTAAATAATCAGCTAAAAATCTTACCCGGCTGTTGGAAATAAGCTCCTGGTAAATTTTATGTGAAATTTGCTTAAAATAATTAACAAGTATTTCTTCTGACTTTGAATTGGCAACCACTTGACTAGCAAGCCTGCTGTCTTTGGATAAAAGGGCAATGCAAGAAGTGTAAACATTGGTAGCGCTGATATCGTCGCAATAATTAATTAAAATTAATGCAATGTCTAAATTACAGTTAGAAAGCGCAATATTCAAGACTTTTTGATTGAATTCGTTGGGGGTATTTACATCTGCTCCATAATAAAGCAGCATGCAAGTTTCTTCAATGTCGTCTTTTTCAACGGCGTTTTCTAAACGACTCGATCCATCTTCATTTCTAGCGTTTATGTTTATACCTTGTTTGATTAAATCGTGCAAAGGGGTCGCTTTGCACTTATGTTTATGGTTTAAGTCACAGTCCATTTCTTGAAGGCGCTGTACAAATTCGTGATGTGGTAATCGCAATAAATTTTCCATAAACGGTATATTCAAGTGGGAATCGCGTTTCTTGACAATACGGCCCTGATGATTCATTCTAGAAATAAACAATAAAATTATTATTTTGTTTTGTTTGATAATTGCAAGACATTTTAGTAATATTCAAAAACTTCATTTGATTATTTTGTTTGTTACTGTAGTATCTTAAATCATTCTTTGGGCGAGAAAATTTAAGAAAAGAACCACAAGTTTTCTTGCAGACGTTTTTCTTCAACCAGAACTGTTAACAATATCAAATTTTGTATACAGAACGGCTAGGAAAACCCCGGCCACTTTTCTTGCGGCGGTCAAGAGATGGCGCTTTAGTAAAGCAAAATTAAATTAAAATACAATCCCAGACGCTTTAGTTATTAAATGCGCCCCATATTAAATATAGAGCGTATTTAATAACTAAAGCGTCTTGGATTCTGCGTTGTTGCCAGTATTTTAATTTAATTTTTCTTTACTAAAGCACCATCTCTTGATCGCCGCAAGAAAAGTGGACGGGGTTTTCCTAGCCACTCTGTACATCTGCCAACTAATTTTTGAGTAAAAAACTCGTATTCAATTTACAAAAGTTTATACGCAGAGATACACACTCTGATTAATGTTTTGAAAGCCAACTTCTTTGGTTTCTAAGGAACAAAAACTTGTGTACCGTCAAAATTTTAAAATCAACTATTTCACATCACTTTTATACAGAGTGTTGTGAAAAAATAGTCATAAATAAAGCCATAGATTCTGGGTATGGAAATATGTCGATTTAACTAACCACACTTGCTTATGTACAAAAGTGCTTCGTTACAGGTCTTGAAATTTGATGAAACAGTTTTATCTAATATCTTTGCAACGGTTTGAGTTATACCTTTGAAAAGGGCATAAATTGGCGTCGACATATCTATGGTTAACAACAATAATGAATAAGCAAAAACTCAGAAAAAGTCTCCGGAAAAAAGTCGCCAAGGAAAAAAGAATTTTGCTTTTTTTTGTTTTTTAGGTCTTTTATTCGGGGGACTTTTTTCCAAGAGACCTTTTTTCCGGTGGATCTTTTCGGTAACTTTTCTTTCCAGGGGACTTTTTCCACGAGACTTTTTTTCCGGTGACTTTTTTCCGGAGACTTTTTTTCCTAGATTCGGAGAAAGGGGACATATCCAATCTTGCTATAAAATGGGTTAGGCCCGTGTTACACTATCAAAGATCATTGACAAAGATTGTCATCAAAGGTTTTATAAAATTTAAATTTAACAGTACGAAACTACATTTTATTCATAGTCATGTTTTACAAAAGATACCACATTACACGGTAAAGTAACTTTCACACTCCACTACACTGTCAAATATTCTACAAAAGATCTTTTATCAAATACTTTTGTCAAAGATCTTTTATAGTGTAATCCGAGCCTTAGGCTATCATAGGTCTTTGACAAAGATTGTCTTTAAAAGTTTTATAAAATTTAACGGCACGAGGTTTGAACTTTATCAACAATTTTATCATAGTTAACTTTTACTACTGGCATACTGGCATTTTATTGTTTTAATCTTAGTTATCTATATTATTATGCTGAACGTACTTTTCCCAGCAGTTTTTTTATACCACAAAATAATCTGGTTAAAAATTACGAAAACTTGTTGCACCGCAACGAGTAGTTCTCTCCCAATTGCGCCGAGTTAAAATTTCGTGGGCAAAACAAACAAGCGTTGCTATGCAGAAAGTTTGAATGTTTTTTCCCCGATTATGAGTGGTATGTAATTAGATTACTTCACGAATAATCTATATGAACTGTCGAATTATTTTATTTTTAAAATAAGCAAACAAAAGAAATAAGGATTTGAGATTTAAGTATTAAAAAAATGGTAATTCATGATAATTTCATAGATTTCAACAATATTAAGGTTTGAATCAATTGCCGTTTTCCTCAGGGGTAGCTCAGCACCCCCGATTCAGCACTCGGGGGTGCTGGAAGCACCCCCAAGATAATAATATTATTATATTATTTATTATTATTATTATAAAAATGCATGTAATAGATTTGACCTTAATCTAGCTTGTGCGGGTAGTTATTACTTATTTTGGTCAACTGGAATTGATGCTTGTGTAATAGTAAAATAAAATAAATCAGGGTTCATAAGCGTAGAATATGAATGGTCATGCGTTTTAAAAGTGCTTCACGAAACAATTTTATGAAACTGCAAAAAAAACTTGCAATACACAATAACAACTTTTTTAAAATCCTCATCCGGAAAATTGGTTTTCTTGTCCGATATGTTTCACGTATAACTTTTAATGGATTTAAGTACGCCCATGGTTTTTGTTTACTAACTTTAGGCTCTTCTGCCACTAAAAGTCTGGTCTTTATTCATAACTATAATATTAATAACGTTAGCCATATAACTACACCGAAAATGAGACACCGGACACGACACCCTGTACTTAAATTTGACTTAATAAAGTGACAAAATAAACAGAAGAGGGAAAAAAGAAGGAAACCTGAACTAACCTGCAGAAACTTATTGCACACTTGAAAACGATTTACGCCTCTTGATCTTCACTGCACCCTAGTTCTGGTAAGACTGACAACTTTTAACAGTATACCTTAACACTACAAGAATTGTTTGTTATTTATGTAAGGAGAAAAGGCATTAATGGTAAGTACCTTCATTAGCAGTTATCACGTACATACATTTAGTGAGTCAATTGTTAATTAAGAAGTTAATCTTTGTTTTGGTTATTTCTCTTTAAATTGCATCTACTCATATAACATATTATCCTACAAACCATTAAAGGAATATACTTTTACTTTGAGTTTTTCAGAAATACCTACAGTTCATTTCTAATTCAACCAATTAACTTTACCTACCTGCCCAAGAAAATGTTTTGTTAAAAAAACTAGTGTGTATAGTGTGAAAAAAGTCCCCGAAAATGTATTTAGGTAAAAAAGTCCCCGAAAAAAAGCTCCGGACAAAAAGTCTCCGGAAAAAAGTCCCTTGGAAAAAAAGTGTTGAATATTCAAGCCCTGTATAAAAGTCGGTTAAAATAAACGACTTCAATTATTTTCATATACCTACGGTAGGTTAGGTTAGGTGAGGTTATAATAATCCAGCAATAAGGCATTCCAGAATGCTGTCAAAGTAAATTCAATATGGCTGCTGCATGGCAGACACAGTCATCATAGCCTAGCTGACGTTGTGTGTTATAAGGATTAAAAGCGTTTTTGGTGTTAATTTTCTTGTTTTTTGACGAAAAGTTTTGTTTTTTAAAGTAACGATGCCTGCGTTTTGTTGTGTGGTGAAATGTGGTAGTCGCAAAGAACGCGACGACGTGCATTTTTATCGAATACCTGCTGTACTATCTTTCAAACATAAAGTAACTTTAAATGAACTTTCGAAAGTTAGAAGGCAGAAATGGCTTAACGCAATAAAACGAGTGGATTTCACGGAAACAAAGTAGAAAAATGCAATAAGCATTTTATTTCAGATGCTCACCTACTAACTAGAATGTTACTCAGCGTATATGTATAAATTATAGGAAAACCTGCAGATTTATTCATTAAAATAATTGTTGAAATTTTAAAATATGCATATCACTCAAAGATTGTGTTTTAAGCTTTAAAACGATATATATAATCTACATAAAATTTTGTAACATTTGTAACAATAATTAAATAGTTAATTTTTTTATTTAAGTAAACCATATGTACAAAAAAACAAAATCTTTTTTTCTATATATACATATTTAAAGTTAAATAAACAAACATGATAACAATAAGTCTCCTTTTATTTATTTTAATACAAAAGTGTTGTCCTTCACTTAATACTAAAACCCTCCGCAACTGAACTAGTCATCACCATGAAGAAGTAGAGTAAACAGAGCACAATTAACTATTAAAATTAACCCTACAATCTTCACATAGCCAACAAGTTTCTGGAACATCAGCTAAACCAACACAGTCTAAATGAAACCACTGTAATTCACAGCTATCATTATCGCATTATCAAATGCAGTTACTACTGGATACGCATCAATATTGGTGTTAAACTCGTGTTCATCAAGAGCATAGGAATCAACGTTGTTTATTAACTTAATTTTTTCGTTGTATCGTTCTGCTACATCAGTACCTACACTTTCTAGTCTTAACAAATACGCACTTTTTCTTTATACAGCCAAATTTTTAATATAAAAGCAATATTAACGTTACACGTGTACAAAAAAATTCTAAACTAGTTAGCACGTCAACACTTCGCCATACACAGAACGGGAACAGCCATAAAACATACACGAGGGAACAGCTGACGATGTCTGCCATGCAGACGCCATTTTTAAAGAGCTGAGGTCACGTGTTCTAGAATACCTTATTCAACTAGCCCTGAAGTTACCGGTATAATCAAAACATAAGCTTTTTAATAAACTCACTGCCAACGATGAACACTATAAAAAGTGCAAGTTTATCTTACAGAGTTTTTCTTTTCTTTTTGAAGTTTTCCAGGTTTTTCTCGAGAGCCTTTTATTCCGGGGACTTTTTTCTGTTACTCTTTTCCGGGGACTTTTTTCCAAGAAACTTTTTTCCGGTGTTTTTTTCCAGAAGACTTTTACTGGGGACCTTTTTTCCGGAGACTTTCTTTCCAGGGGATTTTTTTCCATGGACTGTTTTCCAGAGACTTTTTTTCTTAGATTTATTGTTTGCTATTGAAATTAAATGCTTCTATAAACCTTGTCTAAAAACTCGATGGCTAAATTTGTACAAAATCGTCTAGGTCACGGAAAAAATATCCACGGAAAAATATTCATGGAGAAAATATCCACGCAAAAATCCAGATAAAAAAGATATCTAAAATATGAAATTGGCTTGTTTGAAGTGCGCAAAATCATTTTATACAGAATGCTTCATCATCAAAAATAACTACACTATTGTTATATTAATTTTCTATTCACTTTTACACACTTTTAAGTTAAAATAGCATGGAAACTCATGTTTATCAAATAGGTTTTTATTAAATTTCCTAGTGTACTGTTTATTTTTAGTTTTTACCTGAAATTGTAAATTCATTTCCGGCGTAGGCCTAGACAAGTTTTTAATAGCAATTTTATCCTTAAGGGTGAAGGACGAAAATGGATTATGCAACAAATTTTGTACAGAGTTGGCCATTATAATAATTAATGTAAACCGACTGGCCTTTACTCATCGGGCTATCAGCGAGACTAAATCACAAAACACCTTACATGACCTTCGGTTTCATTGAAAAAGTACACGCTTCATGACGTCATATAGCGCGGTTTTACAGTGAGCACATATTATAACTGGTTGTTATAATTTATTTGAATAAAACTTGTAATACGTTTTAAGTAATTTCATTTAAAATATGTAATGGTAATTACAATAGTAGCATTTATTAGATTTATTTGGTGGGTGGTTTAATTAATGCTTTAAAAATATAAAATAATGAGCACGTTTTCGTTACTGTTGACAAAATCGATATAATTTAAAAAGCTTTATTTAACCTGAGCAAGCAAGGAAAACCAATTGTTTTCTAAAGGAGAAAAACAATAATTTGAACTAATTTTTGACAAAACTATTATTGTAACCCATAAATAACATAACAAACAAATTCATCATTTTGAGCTAAATTACCTCTAATTGCATATCGTCTTCATAGTTATGTTCATTTGCAGACATTGCTTTGTGGATAAGAATTCCAGTTGCTTGGGCCTATAAAATTTTTTTTGTGTTTAAGTTAATCCCTTCAAATATAAGCAGTAACTTAAAAATTGTATTGCAAAAATAATATAGATTTTGTTTGTATCTATTACATTTTGAGAAATTGAATTGTTGTTTCCCTACTGGCAACAGTGCAGTTTAAAAACCATCTAAAATAGTTATTACTTTTGCTTAGTAATTCAATATTTTTTACGTTTTAACTATTGTCGTCCCAATAAATAATTGAATAAAATTGTTTTAACAAAAATTAACGAAAGAAAAAAGAATTAGAAAAACGTAACGAATTCGTACTGTAACCGCATCGGACTCAAAATTAATGTAAATAGTTTATTTGAAACGTTATGTGTTTGAATTTCGTTCGCGTTCGAAACTTTGTAGTTAATTGATTTTGGGGTTAAAATTTGGTCATTAATATTACGGAACGACATTTAGACGATGTTAAAAAAAAAGTCGATACTTACCTATTTATAAAAAGGTCAATTTTAAAAAAATGAATAATAGGAAGTAAGCTCGTTTGCATTGGTACAAGTTTAGTTCAGTATAAAAAACATTTTAATAACAAATGTATAAAAAAGAATAGTATGAAGTATTTGTTTATATAACATGGCGCCCAACGTGGGGCTATTACGATAGTTCCGCAACATTAATTTTGACAACTAATCGGTGGGCCTTGTGCAGCTCTACATAGCAATTGATAACGCAATAATAATGTTGACCTCAAAACTAACGACAAAGAAAATTCACGTGTATATAAAGTCGAAAATCAAGTACGTCGACAAATACATTGACGATCTAAAAGGCTACTTGAATACGTTCTCCGGCAAGAATGTAGTTAAAGATTATATATGAAATTTTGTAGAATGAGAGAGTCATTGTTGAAATTTGTTAATTATTATTG
This sequence comes from Ctenicera cuprea, assembly GCA_958336395.1. Taxonomy (NCBI): domain Eukaryota; kingdom Metazoa; phylum Arthropoda; class Insecta; order Coleoptera; family Elateridae; genus Ctenicera; species Ctenicera cuprea. Next base: position 10,163,578 of record OY284495.1, on the reverse strand, counting down.
TATATTAACATTTAGTGGGGTGCTTAAGAAAAATAATGCTTATAATATCCCTAGAAAAGTTTTGCTGCAAAAAATGGGGATAACAATTAATTAAACTTAGCATTTTTCCCCATTAACAGGTGAGTACCTTGACAGAATATTTCAAAACGTCTTTGTAACTAATAAATACGCACTAAATAAAACAGGCTCCCAATAAGCCGAATAACTTCTGCGAACCTGAATTTAATTGTTTATCTGCATTGATAAATGCAACGTACAAACGAGTCTGTGCCTTATATAATGGACGCGTAAATATATGGCTTTTCTAGCAGCGGAGACTCCTCACGGTAAATGATAGACTATTAAATTAAAATTTAATATTTCAGAATGGTTAAAAACTAAAAACCAAAAATAACTGCGACTAGTGCCGGAATTAGGTTGGGGCGAGAGAGGCTTCCGGCCCAGACGTAACGATTTAAAGGGCGCAATTTTACTGTATAATTTTTTTGGAGCCGAAGTCTTTGTGGTTTGATAGTTGCCGACAATTAAAAAGTTTTGCAGTGCGGTACCTTTGAATAGCAAATAGCAAAGTATCATTGGATAGTCGCTCGTCTCTTAACTCCCACACCATACCATTCAGACATGCGTGTTTTTCTAACCCATAGGAAGTCGAATTTCACGTCTTTTACCTAATATATTTATGAAAAATCTATAATTAATAAATTTTTATATATGAGACGGCATTAATTTCTGGATAACAAATTAAAATGTTTTTAATAAAAGTAGCAATTTTTCCCCCTCTTTCGACGGTTTATTTTTAAAAACTAAATTTTATTATTGTATTTTAAACTTGGGCTATATATTATTCTTCCCTTCACTTAACTCGAACACTTTATAAGGTGATAAGTGTTGTTTTGACACTAATCGCCTAATATTTTAAAATTCAGAAGCTGAAAAACTATTTATATATACAACCCCTAAAACCACAGTTTACAAATTTGTCCCTTATTGATCTTAACCTTAACGTCTGCATTTATATTCTAGAACACGTGCAGAGTTTCTACCTGAAAACCAACGAAATTTATTAGGTGTTAAGTGTTATTTTGACACTAGTGATTGTAAAATTTCAAGTTAAATGTATAAAAACTGCAACCGCAAAGCGGCCGGTATCGGTCTGCTTATCGCCAAATGCAGGTACAAAGAAACGTTTAACTTTACGATCGTATTATTAGCTAACCACTCGAGTTTTTGCACCTTTTTTTGCCTGGGGTGCATGCAAGTTATATTTTGGTTGAGTTGTGCTTAAATATTTCAAAATCAATGGGAATTTTAAGCAAAATGCTTAATAAATCTAACACAAATTGAAAGTTTTGCAGAATTTTTAACAATTTCAAACTAAAGCCAAATTTGATTTAAAACTTGAAATGAGTTTGTAGTTGACATCAAATTTACCATAAAATTTTCTGCAAATTAACTTCATTTTTTAGCAGACCCAGTGGCGGATCTTGATTTTGTGCGGTCCCAGGCGCATCCTGATCTGGAGGCTATTTGACCCTACTAAGAATGGGATGGTTCACTAAAATGAACAATGCAGAAAATCATTCCGTTTTTTATCTTTGGAATCAACAAAAACATAAACACATATAAAATAATATACGGAAATAACAAAATATTCTCAGGTACTAGAAAAAAAAATAATCACATTCCCATTTAAAAGAAAAAATCACATTCTCAGATTAAAAAATCATCATATTTTTAGTAATTTAGTATTACTAATTAATAAAGATGAATAGTGTTCATCAACGATTCTGAGGCTCCTGCTTTGCTGAGGCCCCAGGCACGCGCCTCATGCGCCTGTGCGGTAATTCGCCACTGAGTAGCAAGACTGCTGTAGCAAGACTGCGGTAATGTTCATGATGGTGGCAAGACTACTTATTAAGAACGAGTACAAAGCATTTATACTGTTGTAACAAGATGAACTTTAACATAAAGCATGATTAAAGTATACAGTGAGTTTTTCTTTTTTGTATACATATCAGCTATGTATACTTTTATAAGAAACATGGGAATGCATTGTTTTACTGAAATCTGTAGGCAACCAACTATACAGAAAATAATAGACAGAGAAAGGTTATTCCTCACAGTGTAAGGTTATGTTCAATGAGTATGTTTGTGATCAAAACGCAAAGTTATTTGAATATCAAAAATTTTTTAATAAAACTATTATTTCAAAAACATAAAATATCAACAATACACAAATTTTACGCTAAATTCAAAAAATCAAAAGTAATTATAATTAATTTGACATTAAACAATTTGGTTACTGTTTCCACAGCAGACTATTCTTTTCAAAAACTGAAGCTTTGAAATTTAGTGTATAGTTGGTTGCCTACAGATTGCAGTAAAACAATGCATTGACATGTTTTTTATAAAAGCATACATAGCTGGTATGTATACAAAAAAGAAAATTCTAAATATTACAATTATATCAAAATAAACATTCTAGGAAAAGTGCTTGATCCGGGCCGCGTTCTTTAGGGTTCGCGCACTATCACTTTTGTTTTAGCACAACACATCTTATTTCTAAGAATTTAAAGTTAGCATGTGACAAAAGACAAAGTGACAAATAAATTGAATGATGAAATCACAATAAGCAGTAGTGAGATTAAGAATAAATAACATTAAATAAAATATTTACACAAGAAATAAAATGCAAAAATATAAAAGAGAAATATAAAATACAGCAAAAATAGATTTCCAACGAATGAAATCGATAGCGGATCAAACTAAGACAGTAACAGTGGCTTCAGAAGAGGAATCTTATTTAGCGAAACGCACTCTTCGCACACGACATGGATTATTGCTGTTACAGGGATAAACTTAATGAGTAATAACGCACACATGCTTATGCAATTTTTAGTACACACAGACTACTCAAGTACTCGCAACCACAGTAACATAGCAATTGAATAACAAATTATTACCAAACAAAGCACATGCATTCATAACTATATTCACTTTTCCTTCCATTTCACGTATATATACGTGGTATACCTTGACACAAAAAAAATCGAGCAATTGTGTAAATTTGTTAAGAATCTACAACTTCCAATAGACACTTTGAGGAAAAATTAAAATTCTTTTGATGTTTTTCCTTGCTTATTTCCCAACGGAGGTTTTAAGAATATAAGCAATTCAAATTTAAATATAAAAACAACTATCGATTATAAAGGCGAAGCAAATTTTAAAACTGTTATCTGTAATTGCACCAAATATTTTAATCATCAAAATCGAAAAGTTTCTAAGAATAGATAATAAATGGGTCAAAACAAAACCACATAATCTTTTAAGCAACTTGCTCACGTCCCATCAGTTTTCGCTATGAATATCAACAGCACTAACATATAAATACCGTTTTAGACATTGCAATGGCCAGTTTCTTATCAACAAATCTACAATGAAAGTGAGAGTTGCACTTCAAGTTATTGTGGGTCTTTTAGCGGTTTCATGGGTGTCTGCACAGGCACCCTATCCCCCAAGTGGTTATAGACCTCCAGGACGCCAATTTGATCTTCCAACAAGACCAACCGATAATCAAGGTTTTGGTTCTGGATTTCAACCTCAAAATCAAAACGTGCCGCCAGCAAATCCACCAACGAATCAATATGGAGCGCCTGATAATCGTCCCCAAAACACTGAAGCACCTCCACCGAGTCAATACTTGCCTGGAATACAACCTACGGATTTTAGGTTTAATGTTGGACAGACAAACAGAAACAGACAACAAGATGGACAACGTGACTTTTCAAACCAACAAGGGCAACAGCAATATGATTTTTCGGGCGAAAATCAACAACAACATTCCTCAAATCAACAATCTGGTTTTGCTGGACAAAGCCAATCAGCACCGCAACAGCAATATGGTTTGCCAGATCAAATTCAACAGAATCAAAATAGACAACTGAATCAGAATAGACAGCAATACTATAGGCAACAACAAAATTACTTAGGCCAAAATAAAAATATCGAACAACAAAGTTTCATTGGACAAGGTTTTTCTGGTCAAAATCAAGGATTTGGGACAGCAAATGTCAACAATCAGCAAGGGTGGTCTCAAAGACCTCTTCCTAGAACGAGTGCTTCTGAACGCAATTATTTAGCACCGGGAGAAAATAATTTGCAACAACAAAACCAGGTGGAAAATGCTAATCAGCGAAATTGCAATTTTCAGAAGAAACAAACTTCTAGACAACAACTTTATGAGACACCAACGAAACAAAGCGGCGAGGAAGAATCTGGTCAAAATCAAAATGACGATCAAGCTTTTAGTGGAAATGACGATCAAAATTTAAATGTTGCAAATCAAAATTACCTTCCACCGACAACAACAGAAAGACGAAGATATCCTGAACCAACAACAAGAAGACCAGATACACGGGTAAGTTGTATTTTTAACGTGGTTTAAATGGGCAGAATTCAGAATGGGCTTTCAAACTTTATGTTCATGAAAACAATATTTATTCTCACTGAAGTCTATTTTCTATTTTAGGAAGCAGCCGAACCAGAAGATAACGAAGCAGAAGATCCTAACGTTGCCATAGCAACGGCAATTGCTAAAGGGCAATATTATTTATGGCAACCAGATGGGCGTCTCCAGCGTGTTCTATATAAGACAACACAAACTGAAGAAGATTTGAAAAATAATGCTTTTTCGGCCAAATTGGTTTATCAAGCAGTTCAGCCAATTACTGCACCTATTTATACATACCTATAGTGCACCTTTAGTTAGTTTAAATATAACACCCTGTACATTTTTACATATTTGAAGCCAAGGTAAAATCTATTGATGCTAGCATAAATGCGCTCTGAATGTTTCTGTTTGTAAAATTTTTTAATTATACATCTCTAAATAATTAATATAGATTTTTCTGTTGGAAGTTAAAAATCAGACACAATGCAATTCGAACATCTATTAAAACTGGTAAATTTTGAATATTAAATACACAGCCTGAGTCAAAAGATACATGTTGTAATATATTTCTGTTACTCGAGACGATACGTAAACAAGTTACATATAAAAGTTGTGCAAACCGATACGTACTATAAACTGACGTATGAAAAGCGTATACAGGGTGTCCCATAAAAAAATATTCATAAGATAATACCTTGCTTAAATGCAACAACCCATATTTTTTTATCTTAGTGGTAAGACCATTTAATTCCCATCAAAAAATATAAATAACTTTTTTTTGTAAAGGCTATAAGTTTTCGAGGAAAAAAATAATTTCATAGAAATTGTCAGCTCGTGATACACCCAAAAAAGGAAATAGTGGCACGCGATGGAAAACAAATGAAGTTGACAGGTGTGTTATTCAGTTTTATTACATAGATTGCAGCAAAACAATGCATTGACATGTTTTTTATAAAAGTATACATAGCTGGTATGCATACAAAAACGAAAAATTCACTGTATAACCTAAAATAAATTAACAACGCCCCTTTTTTAAAAAAGCTGGATTTTTATTAGCCAATCTACTGTTTCACTTAAGTCACGAGATAGATTAGATTTGTTCAATACTATGGCAACCAGCCAGTTTTCTTATAAACAAAGCTGCAGTTTAGTAGAACAATTTTTAACATATTCTTTCTTTAGTGCTCATTACCACATCAGCACAATATTTATTTTTGAAGCATGATGGAGTAGGTACCTCTACCATGGTGCGAGCATTTTAAAAGTAGACCTTTCATAATTTGAATAGTTGCCGAAGTTTCACAAAAAAACGTGAAAGTTTTTGTTTCATTTTTTACTGGTTTAATTGTATTTTCACGCTACAGGCAAGGTAAATAGGCGATACATTCATAGCTACAAAAGATGAAAATGGCCAATAAAATTCGTTTACTTTTTGCCCTTGACTACGGAACTTAATAGTGTCATTTACATTCCTAGGATAAAAATTAAAGCAACAAGGTACAGATTCCAATATTTTATTTCAAACAGAATACTAACATGTTGATTTTAGCTGTTCATTGATATGGTAACAAGCACAGGCAACTTAGAATAATGGGGCTTTTAAAAGATAATTTCGATGACAGCAGTCAAAACGAACTTTTAAAAATATGATTAAATTTCTACCTGTAGCGTGAAAAATTTAATAAGTAACACGGAATGTATCAACTATTAACATTCTCGGCAGGCTTCAAGCCTCGGCTTCGCCTCGGCTCGTATTTACCTACCTCGAATGTTATTACGTCTTTACATTCCTTGTTACTTAATTAACTATTAAGTTGCTGAATAAAATAATACTAATAGAATGTCTAATTTTGTTATTAGTAGGTAGGTACAAAATTTCATGAAATTTCTATATAATTGTATGTATAATGTATGTTAAATGAATAACTTTTATGAAGAGCAATTTTTATGCTTTTCAGGATCATAAAAACTTTTCGAACAAAATGGGATTAACAATAAAATCTTTTGTTATTTCAGTGATTAAGCAGAGTTTTTTTTAAATTTATTTTTCTAATTTAAAACTACAGGATGCATTAACAATACCAGTACTTAATTAACTAGCAATTAAAATATACCTTAATAAAAAATGAAACGTTATTAACATTTATTATTACATTACTATGTTATAATTTCCAAACAACAATAGACGTTGAAATAGTTGACCATTCACAGCGAAACAATGCCAGCAACTCTATCGTAGAAGTTTCGTCACTTATTTTTGTAGGATTCTTGGTGTTTTCTTCTTAAAACATGCTTTACTTGAAGATATTCTAGATTGGGATGGCGTTGTGAATTATAAATTCTGAATAGCCTCGTAAAAAGAATAGCTTGGGGTTAGGGCTGGCGATCTTGGAGGCCGTTCTACTGTACCGCTACGATTAATTGAACTGTTAGTTAATGCTTCTCGTATAAAGTCAATGTATTTAACAAGATTAATTTCTTTTTATGCCACGTTTTAAAATTTCTTGTTTTGAGTATTAGTAAGAAAAATACCTATGTTTGTCTGCTCTTTCTGGATATCGTTTGAATGCTAATATTCGGGAGTGACTCTTACAGTCGCAAGAATGTTAACTTTTTTTTTCATTTTCTTCATTGTCTCTGTTATGTTTCGTTTTGTAAGAATTGCTAATGCAGCCTGTACTTTGAAATTTTGTTACAATTCTTCTTACAGTATTTTATTTTAGTAGTAAACGCTAAATAAATCCGCCGTCTTTCTGAGACTGTTTCCTTCAAAAAACCGTGAATTAGTTTAAATGTTTTCTTCTGTAGAATAAGTATACATTTTAGTACTTGAATTTAACAATTATTATTACCAATTGACGCAAAGAAAACTGTAGTTTATGACAAAATAAAAACTGTATCCACTATCTTAGCAGTTCGTCGCATTGCTTTATTAAAAATTACACTGCAATATGTTAAAAAAAACGACTTTTATATAATTAAACAAGACACTTAATTATTGATAACGTCCTAGGAACATAAATAGAAGATAATTTACATTTATGGCTCTACGCCATTAAAACTGCGCGTCTGTTTTTTTCTTATTTTCGTATGTACACTAAAACTAGCAGGAAAAATGAGCCGCGTTCTGTGCGGTCCGACCGTTTGTTTATCTCTTTTATGTACGTTTGTCGATAAATACAAGAGAGACTAAAAAGAAGGCACGGAGCACTCTGAACACATTAACCGAACTCGGCTGTGATAAGATTATGTGAACGGGTTACCTTGATTTTGATTAATTAATAAATAAATAAAAAATAAAATAAACAAATTAATAACATAATTAAAATGCCAAACTCCATTAAACGTCCTGTATATGAAAGGATACTTTTCAAGTTGGTTTTCCATATTCTTTTTTCAAAAGTTTATTTTCCAGTTCAGAAAATTCCAACAAATTCTATTCCGTTCTATTCTGTTACGCTATTGCCCATGCGCATTGTATATTTTTTTAGAGAGTCAATCCCTCCAGTTACGGAATGGGAGTGATGTTCCATGAATGAAAGCCGACATCCATTGATTATCAAAACTCAAATAGTGAACTTTAATCGGTGATTTTAAAGATTAGTAATGATTGACTCATTTCATGAACAGTCATTATAGTTTACTTGATTTGTATGTTACTCAACCTTATAGCTGTTGTGGAAATGTTATGTAACTAATTCTTAAAACAGGTAAAACTTTTTAAAATTTTTTTGGTTATGTATGTTTTGAAGAAAATGCATAAACATTCCCTTAAAATATAATTTTTTAGAAGCTCCTCAATAGTAATGTTCAAATAAATTAATGGAGCTTGGTACACAATGCGTTGGTTTAGAAAACGACGTTTTATAAGAAGGTAAATTATGTCGGATAATTAGATAAACGTTCCTTTATATGTCTTTTAAGCTTCATACCCACATACTTTAACCTTGAATAGTTTCATTCTAACAATATAGGAAGTACTCTTACATCATAATAATCAGTTTACTTCTGTAAGTATACCTACTTGTAATTTTCGAGCTTATTTAGTTAAATTATGTAAGCACAACTTTATATAGATTTCTTAATACTGGAAAGCTTTTCCCTATACAGGGTATTCATAAGTAGTCATAAATTCAACAGTGAATTTTAATGAACAAACCGAGTCACTGTATCCTTAGCTTCCGATATCCAATGCTCTTGAAGCTTGCAGAAATTTAATTTGGTATGCTTCTTTTAAGAGAGCCTTAATTCTATTAAGTTTGAGTAAAATTGACAGTGCCGTAACTAGGGTGAGGTGAGCAGGGCTTCTGTCTCAGACGTAACGTATTCAAGGGCGCAATTTTATTGAAATTTATTTGTGCAGAAAATAGATCGCTCTTCTAAAATATGAACTCCATACATTCCCAGCTTGCTGCACAAAAGTGCCGTTGTGTGATGATGCCGACTTGCTAGTTGTTTGAACCGCTGTATAGTCGTACATCTCTTTCTCCTTCCATGTGCATTTGTAGAACGTAGTACGTAACATACTATGTATAATTATTTTTTGGGATATTTTTTCGTAATAATTTTCTTAAACTAATATTTGTAAATTTTTTGTGAAAATATGTATTTGTCATGCATTTAATTTACATTTCAGTAATTATTAAGTATGCCACTTTAACGTTATTTATTTAATAAATATATGAAAGTATTAGTGAATATCACGATTGGTTACGTCGAGGGGCGTTATTTTTGCCTAGGGAGCAATTATAATATTTGCCCCGAGCGCAGGACAACCTAGATCCGGCACTGAAAATTGATCAATCTATTGAAATAAACTAAAAATATTAGTTATGAGAAAGCTATACTCTTTTTATACTTTTTTCCCACATGTAATATAACTACAATAATAATTGTTATGTTAAAAGCATTTTATTGAACCACCCTGTATTACAGAGTGAGTCATATAAGTGCCACTCACTATTATTTTCTAAACTATTGAGAATATCAAAATTGTTTCTTAATAAAAATTGTTAATAACTAATTGCTGCATAACCTAAAATTATTACCAATTATACGGGGTGTTTAGTTACGCCTGTACAGCACATTACTTTGTTATTTTAAATGGAACACCTCGTATATTATTGTATTTTTGGATTCTACATTTACTTCTAGATATAAAAGAATAGGAATCATAGTGTTTTGTATATCAAATATTAAAATGTGTTTGTTTTTTCGTGTTTTATGTGTTTTTATAGATTGCAAATTAAGACGTGCAGAGTTTTTCAAAAGCTCAAATAACTCTAAAACTACTAATTTTAAGATCATAGTACCATTGTTTTTATATCCTTAACAATGATAGTACCTTTATACTTTTACATCTAGAATTAAAGGTTCAATAATATACAGGGTATTTCATTTAAAATAACAAGGTAATGTGGTGTGCAGGCATAGCTAAGCACCCACTATAATTAGTACTAGTTGTAGGTTATGCAGCAGTTAATTATTAACAACTCTTATTAAGAAAAAAATTTGATATTTAGAATAGTTTAGGAAATAATAGTGGAGTGGCACTTAAATGACTAACCTGTGTATTTCGTATGCATGTAATGCAACTTTATTAGGTAAACAGTAATTAAAATTCAACGAATGATGTAACAGTTACTTCTTTAATGCAATGCTAATGTATTTTACTGAAATGTTTCAAAGTTAATGTCGTGTCGATTAGAACTAAAACTGAAATTTTCCCCAAATTGTAATTTTCGTTTCAATTCGTAATCTTAAACAGATTGAATAAAATTTCTACAACTTGTGCTAATATTAACCTATATCCTGTAGTTCTGATTCAGTCATTTCCTGTTCACCAAAGCATTGCAGTGTTCCTGAGTCATCTATAATATTTTACATTTTAACACTTTGCACACTGTGTGAAAGTCTAACACTGTGTAATACCAACAATTACTTTTTCTCTCCTGTAGTGCCCTATTTTAAATAAAGTGCCTGATATCGAGGAGCACTAATATAATTTGGTGTGCATGGTTTATTAGTATTATCGTTCTTATTCGTATCCAAAAATGCCAGGAGAAATGGTCAGTAAAGAACACAAATCAACGCTTATACAAAGTTTTATAGAAAGTTTACCTTATGCTTCAGTCATTCCCAGTATTTTAATTACTTTGTATTTATTTGATATGTAAGTATGTGTTCTAACCTAACATAAATTGTGTAGCTTTAATCAGATAATTTATTTGTTATGTATGTACAAGGTGTTACGTATAAGATTTTATGTGTCACTGTATATTGTGAAAATTTATTCCACAGGGTGTAGTAATTGTGATACTTAAAGCTTTTATTTATTTTTTAATAATGCATAAAATTTGACAAAAATAGTAAAAGTAAATTGATCAATTTTTGCTACATCCTGTACAAAATTAACTTACACATTTTCGGTAATGTTGCTGATTTTATACAGCGTGCTTCAAAGGCAATTAAACTAAGGTTAGTTGTAATTAAATTGGAAAACTTTTAAGGTCACTTATTCAATAAAAATAATGCTGTTTATTTATACAGGTGGAGTCAACAAAACGGTGGTGTTCGATATCTCGTTTACTATTTAAAATACAAAAAAAGTTAAATTGAAGTTGTAGGGTATCAAGAATGCCACGTCTTAAAATTATTTTTAATTATACAAGGGGTTCCCTATATGAGTGGCAGACTAAACTGTTTTTTTTTGAATAGAGTACCTTGCCGAAAGTGTTTTGTTTTTGAAATATCATTGCGGTGTTGCCAAGTTACTTAACATTATTTGAAAAAATTGACATTTGCACCCCTCACGAATAAAATCTGCACAAGCTATATGTTCACAAATTAATTTAATTTAATTTTCTGTTGCATATTAGTCAAGATCATGTACTATCGTCTGAATATTTTAAAGTTGAATTTCTAACTTTAATAGGTCATAACTCGAATATCCTGTATATTTTTACGAAGTTGGATAGATTTGTTTGTGTTCTATACATTTTACTAACCAATGGTTTTACCTAAAACGAATGGTTTTCGAGAAAATCAGATTCTAATTATATTCTATTTTATACGGAAATTTTGTATATATTTGGCACGATTCATAAGTTCTGCCTTTGGCTATCTTTTAACTTGCATTCAACCATGCCCCATTAAAAATTAGTTGACATTAAAGTGACAGCAAATATTCACAGGTCTGTCTGCCTTATACGTCACTAAATAACAGGCGACTTCCGTTTCCTGCTTCTCTGACAACTAGGAAATAACTGCTGCTGGATCGAGCGTAAGCTAACATGTTTACACAGCTTATGTCCTACTGAGCCCAGCTCCTTCCAGAGCTGCGAAATAAATAATCTTGCTCCTCTCCGAACTCCATATCACTCCCAGCTCTTACCAGAGCATCGCAACCGACGCTCCCTAGTCATATGACCTAGAAAACTGCTGCTGTTTTACCAGTTCGTAGTGTATGTGCGTTGATCCCTTAGAAGACGTGTGTTTTGTGTGAATTAATTAACTATTTTGGTATTTATTAACTGTACTTAATAATTATCCATGTATTTTGGCGATTAAGGAAAACTATAAATAAAAAAACTATTGTATACTCGACTGGGTAATGGGTAATTATGTTACATTAGAGTTGGAAATTTTTACAGTGTTGTAACAAACATCCTGTATAACCAAATGCAACTTTAACATATCTAGAGAATAGTACATGGTCTTGGCTACCATTTATCAGAAAAATGATTTTTTAGTCTGCGACTTCGATGTGGCTCCTTCAGATTTTATTAGTGAAGTCTGCAAATATCAAATTTTTTGAAATACTTGACAACACCGCAACGGAATTTCAAAAACAAAACACATTCAGAAAGACAATAAAAAGGCGAATAGCAATCCATCCATCCATATATATATAAAAGCCCAAACGGTATTTTTCTCCGGTTCCTCCAGTGGCTACCGCTTCACCAATTTGGACCATTTTTTTTTCAATGAAAGGTCTCTATCCTCAGATGGAACGTGAAAAATTTTTGTATTTTTATTATACGTCGATTTTTCAATAATAATTATTTTAATTTATAATATATATGAAAGTCTGCTAAACGCGCTTTACTTGAGGAGACATCTACACCAACGTCGCGTCTCCCTTATGGAACTAATGCATCACGTGACTTAGCATTTCGCCGGGTCGGTCAATGCTGAGTTTGCCGTCGAATTTCGGCGAGGTAACACTAGTATGCATTATGCATTGTGTTAATAAAAACAAAATTATTTTGCTATGTCACTCATATACGAAACCCCCTGTATAGCTGAAAATAATTTTAAAATAAGGCCCTTTTGCTCCCTTACAATTTTTTTCTGTAAAGTTACTACAACCACAAAGCCGACGAAAGTGGTCAACTTACCACTGGCATCGGATGTCTTTGCAGATTAGGCTTGTATTTTCAATGCATTTCCTGTAGTAATATTATCAACATTTAAAGTGCTTTGTTGTTAATTTTTTTTGCTGTGAACAGGTAATGAAATTAGATTACTTAGAAAAGGGACATTTTAAAAATTATTATTTAAAAGACAACGAAATTAATCATTTATACGTGTAACACCGTTTTGTTGATACCATAAAAGTTTTCAATATTACAGTGTGCCATTTTTGAACCACCTTGTACATCAGAAACTTCTAAAAAAATGCTTTTTATTATTGTACCAGTACCACTGATTGATATTTATTAAATTACGCGCAATTCCAGACATAAACATGCACTTGAAATGTGCTAAATACATAAAAAAGGTAAAGTAATTACAAAACAGATTAATTTTCACCCAAACAAGACGTAATTATCGTTGCTCAGCTGATTAATTAAACTCAATATTACGTAAGTCAACATAACGAGATAAACTGCGCCGCTTTTGCAAAAATTTGCAACAAGTTTACCTAACATTTTATGTTTTCACGTCATAAAAGCAAGTTGTTTTTGTCAATAAAATCGAAATTTTACCACAAATAGTAAAGTAACTACAGAATCAATTTGTACTTATTTAATTATTACGTTATCAACATAAAATACTACTTAAGTGAGGACTCTAGGTCAGTTATGTTTCGTGATGTCCTCAAATGAAATTGTTAATATTGTGATAAAAAATAAAATTGATGGAAGGGCAGCAAAAGATCATAAAGCGGTGTTAATTCATCAAAAGCCCGTCAGGTATGTTTTAAAAATATTCAAGGTGCGTCTAAAATCTTATTTTCCTGTTTATGTTTTTATAAACTAGCTGACTTGTTGCTTATTACATATTTGTAGTTTATAGCCTCGACACCGAAAAGTATAAGAGGGATTATCAAAGACGAACAAGAAAATAATTCAAAGAAATATAATACAAAATATAATTCAGTTGTACTGTTGCAATAATAATAAAGCGCATGCTTTGCTTAAGAATATAAATTTTAATTTTAAGAATGATTGTGAAAAAAATTATTTTTTACAGAATATTAATAACTACTTTAAAACTAGCACTTGTGATATTTTTTCTGATATTTGTCGTTGGACCTTTAATATATAAGTATTCCTACAGTTTGCAACGGAGCGTGATATTTTTAAATTTCGGTAAGTGCAATTGTCCTTAATTTTATCCATAACATAATTATAATTTGTAATTGTAAATTGTAATTTGTAATTGTCCACTTTGGTTAAGTGGCTTGTTTTAATTATTCATTTCAAGTAGGGTTCTGCGATTATTAAAATTTATAATTGGTAATCGATTGTAAAAAAGAATCGGTTGTATCGATCAATTCAATTCTGTAATAATGATTTAATCAAATAATCGGTTAAGCAAATAATCGATTAATCGAGTGATTATCAAATGAACGATAATCAAATAATCGAGGAAAAACACAATTAATTAAATAATCAATTGATCAAAAAATCAAATAAATTAGTAATGAAATTTTTAATAATTAAATAATTGAGTAATTGAGTAATCACAAAAACGAGTAATTAAATAATTATTTAATTAAATAATGTAATTAATAATCAATCAAATAATATAATCTATTAAATATTCAATTGGTGAAATAATTGATTAGTAAAATACTACATAAATAATTAAACAACCTAATTGTCAAGTAATCAATTAAATAATCGATTACGGTTAGTAAATAATCAATTAATTAATTAATTGATTAGTCAAACAATTATTAATGACATAATTGGTTAGTCAAATAATTGATTAATCAAGTAATGGATTAATTAAATATGGTATTAGTCAAATAATAATCGGTAAATTAAATTAGCAATTAGTAAAATAATTGATTATTCAAATAACAGATTAGTCAAATAATCAATTATTTAAATAATCGATTAGTCAAATAATTGATCAGTTCCATAATCGATTACATCCAACAATCAATGATTAATGAAATAAACGGTTAGTCAAATAATTAATTAAATAAATTATCAATTAGCATTATAATCTATTATTTAAGTAACCAATTAATTAAATAAATGATTAGTGAAATAATTAAATAATAATAGATAAGTAAAATAATCGATTAATAAAATACTCAAATAGCCGATTAATGAAATCATAGATTAATCAAATAAACGAGTGTTTTAATATTTTATTAATTAAATAATCAAATAAATGATTAAATAATAATTGATTAATCAAATAATCTATTAATAACATATGTAATCGATTATTCAATGATTAAACACTGTATTAGTGAAATAATTAAATCATCGATCAGTCTAATAATAATAATCGATCAGTTCTATAATCAAATAAATCAAATAATCAATGATTAATGAAATAATTGGTTAGTCAAATAACTGATTAATTAAATTATCAATTAGCAAATGATTGATTAATCCGATTAGTTAAATAATCTATAAATTCAATCATTAATTAGTGATGCAATAATTGATGTCTAATAATCAGTTAATCAAATAATTAATTAAATAATTATCAATTAGCAAAATAATCTATTAATCAAATAATCAATAAATTAAATAATTGATTAGTGAAGTAATCAAACCATTAAATAATAGACAAGTCAAGTAACCCGTTAATTAAATAATCGATTAGCAATGAAATCATTGGTTAATCAAATAAACGAGTAAATTAATATTTGATTAATGAAATAATTGGTTACTTAAGTAAATGATTAATCGATTAATCAAATAATCGGTAATTATATAAACGAGTATTTAAATAGTTGATTATTTAATTAATTAATTTAAATCATAGTAGCTAATCAAAGAATAGATTAATAATAATTGATGATTATATAATTGATTACTTAAATAGTAGATTAATCAAATAAACGAGTAATTATATTATCAAATAAGCTGTAATCATAAAAGAGTATTTAAATAATTGATAATCAAATAATCGATTAATTATCTTCGCATTTAGTAAAATAATCGTTTCTTCAAATAAGTGATTAGTGAAATAATTAAAAAATTGATTAATTATATAATTGATTGCTCAAATCATCGATTAATTAAATAAACGAGTTATTTAATATTTGATTCATTAAATAGTTAAATAAATGATTAGTTAAATAAACAAGTAAATTTCATATTTATTAATGAAATAATTAATTAATTAAATAAATGATTCATTAATTAATCAAACAAACGAGTAAGTATATAGTTGATTAATCAAATAATCGGTAATCATTTAAATAATAGATTATTTATTTAATTGATCGATCACATAATCAATAATAATTAATGATTATATAGTTGGTTTACTCAAATAATCGGTAATTATATAAACGAGTATTTAAATAATTGATTAATTAAATAATTGATTCATGACGTAATCGATTATACAAAAAAAAGGTTATTTAATTAAACATTGTTTAGTAAAATATTTGTGTAATTAAACAATCAAATAAACAAGTAATTAAAAATTAATTAATCTCATAATCGATAATCAAATAATCGTTTAGTCAAGTAACCGAGCAGTTACAAAATAGATTAGTCACATAATAATCGCTAATCATATAATCATTAATCAGTTGAACGAATAATTAAATAATTGATTAATTAAATACAGAGTATACTTTTTTAAATTATAATTTGAATTAAGATTTTAAAACCAGCAAACCAAACCACAAAACTCAGAAACGTACACTACATACACTCGATTACGCCAGTAAACATTGTCGGTCAAAGTTTAAAATGCAGCACTGGCATTAAATTTTTTTTATCAATCAGCTATTTACGAAATAAAAAAATCGTTTAAATTGTAAAAAACGAATTTTAATAAGAAAAACCATGAAATTTGATGTAGATAGAAAAAAACAAATAAAATAAAAATTTGTTTTAAATAAATAATTAAAACAGCGAGTATTTAAATAATTTGGTAATTAAGTAATCAAATAATTGATTAATTCATCAATTAAATCATCGATTGATCGATATTTTGCAGACAATTGTTGACTCGCCTACTATTAATATTGATTAATTGATTGATAATCATTCAATCGTTTATTTTGTGCAGCCCTAATTTCAAGAGGTATTATTCGCGTTGAAAGACAAATAATCTATTTTTTACCATAAAATAAAAAATAAAACACTAACAGCAGGAAAAATATAATTATTTTTGATTTTTTAGTTTTTTTTTGTAAATAATTAATTTTATTTTAGTAAACATACCCAGCAATCCAAATTATTCAGATCCATCCAAATATGGAATAGAGGGTGTAAATAATTTTTATCTAACAACAGATGACGATGTTAAATTAGGTGTGTGGCAAATTTTACCTGAAGAGCTTGTAAACGCTAGTGAAACCAAAGATGAAAAATACTTTGAACATGTCCTGAAAAATGGACAAGATGTAATAATATACAACCATGGAAATTCAGGAAGTAGAGTTTCTTCCCATCGAATTGAGTTGTACCAAGTATTAAGGAAGCACTTTCATGTTATTGCTTATGATTATCGCAGTAAGCATAACTGAAAGAAAAAAAATACGTTTGACCTAAAAAATAATGTTGTTAGGTTATGGAGACTCGTCAGGTGTTGAACTATCCGAAGTTGGTGTGGTTAGCGATGCCAAATTTATTTATAAATGGGTACGTGAAAAGACATCTGCCAATATATTCATTTGGGGCCATTCTTTAGGTACAGCCATATCTACCCATGCATTAGCTCTTTTAGATCGAGAAAATATCACTGCCACTGGTCTTATTCTTGAAAGTCCTTTTAACAACATGAGGGATGAAATCGGTGAGCATCCCTTCTCTAGGGTAGGTATTATGAATTTTTTTAATGAAATAGTTCGTCATTTTGTTTTTATTTTGTAGCTGTTTCGTCATTTACCATGGTTCAGTTACACAATCATAGAACCCATGCAAGAGAATAACTTTACATTTGAGTCTGACAAACATATTAAAAATGTTGACTGTCCGGTTTTGATATTGCATGCGAAAGATGACGTTGTGGTACCTTTTCGTCTTGGTCTCAAGGTAATTTTAAAAATAATTTAAAAATTGGGACATTTATTGTCTTTTTTACAGCTTTTTCGAGTTGCACGTGAAAACCGTCTTGAGACCCAAGGGAAGGTGCAGTTTCATGAATTCTCAGATAAATTTAAATATGGGCATAAATTCATTTGTCGGTCACCTGAACTAAATGATATTATTAAGTGAGTAATTTTTTTTTATTGAAAAGTGTTTTACTAATGCTTTTTTTGAATTTACGTTTTAATCAAAAATAAAATTGTTTCAGCAAATTTGTATCCCACTGCATCGAAGAGAAGCAGAAAAAGCCAGTCAATTAACTTTAATAAACTTTTTTTAGTTGGTTAGATTTTGTTTTTCTTTTATCTGTTTTCCTTTTTTAATTTATTCTCGAGATTTTTTCATGTTTTGGTTGTTTTTGTAATTTTTACATAAAATTGAATGTATTACTCCTGACGACATTTAATACATAAAAATTAATAAAGCATTACGTTCTATTTCATCTTTCTCTAAAATTTTTTAATGATTTTCTTACAGTGTGGGCATGGATGAACGTAATTACAACAAATATTTTTTTATTTTATAAAAGCTAATTTTTATAAAATAAATGACTCGTATGCTATAATTGATTTATTTCATATTTTTTGTAAATACAGGGTGTAGTGGATAGCATCGTCCCCGCCTACTTCGATTACTTTCATAAAAACCATTTTCACCAAAACAAGTTCTTATTAAAAGTCGGTCAAACTTTTGACTTTCAATACCATACTGCTCAAAAACTGGCCAAACAATGTTTTTGTAATTTTATAGGCTAATAGAGCTGAAAATGAACTATAATTTGGTTATGTGCCAGTCCAGTATTTTTCTGTTTGAGCTAAGTTGCTGAGTTATAGAATCAGATTCAAAACTTGATTTTTAGGTGCAGCAATATTTAGGGGGGTTAATTTTTCCCCTCCCTTAATTTTGTAAAACGAAGGAATCTTTTTCTAAAACATCAAGAAATCGTTTTTTTTTTTTCAAAAAAGGAAGAATTTCCGTCGTAACATAGTCAGCTTAGGAGTATCACTGATAACTTCAGAATAGGCGATGTAGAAAAACGTAGAGATTAACATAGTATAATATCGTGATAATTGTCAAAAGCTGATCTTGTAGCTGTCCTTGCAGTGAGGGGATTAGCAGGGGTTTATATTTAATACCCTAGAATTCAAGACAATTTTTAGATGTGCCGTAATTGTTGTGATTAGATATTATACAGTGACTGGCAAAATGTTCACAAGGTATGGGGAAAATTTTATTATTCCTTTGGAATTTATGCACACACTCATACACACCCATAGACAGACACTTTTAAAAAATGCTTGTTAAAACTTGATAAAATAAAACGTATATTGCATATTCGGCAAGCTCCAAAAAATTGTAAAATATTTGGCCAATTATTCAGTCCACCGAATACTTGGTGCATCTCCAGTTTTTTTGCTGAATACCATATACTGGCTTTGTCTAAACATTTTATTGTTTTGTTTGCAAGCATTGCGATCTTTTGTTTTGTAAGGTGACAGAGTTACTGTAGCAGTAAACATTTGAACACGGTTGGGTGAAAAACCGACAAACGAGATCAAATGTTATGGGTGTTGTTGTAGTTGTTAAGAAATACTCCGGAAACCGTGACGAGCCAATATCATTCGATTAAAAAAATTCGACTTCTTTAAAAAAGAATTTTTCGAAATTTGAACGCTCCTACCTCTTAGTTAGTAGAATCAGAAAATTATTTTTAAAACAATATTTTACAATCATTCTAGGTTATTTTTGCCTCCAAAAATTTTATGGCATCTAAAATTTTGTCAAACAACACTGTCACTGTCGTATGCATAATTTCATTCCGAACTCAAATATTTAAAAATATACAGGGTATTCCATTTAAAACAAGAAAGTTGATGTCGCTTTCGACGAAATCGGAAGCGCCAGAAAATCGTGATCGACGTTAAATAATATGGCCCTATGCATGTGTTAACCATACTAAATTTGAATTGAATATCTTAATAAATAACGAAAAAAGGGGGTGAACCCTGTGCACTAATTTATCAGCGAGTGAATGCAACTTTGTTTTCGTGAATCTTTAATAAAATTTCAAAAATTCTATAATTTACCTGCTGATGGAACATTAATCAAAGAAACACTTGATTTGATTAGTAATCCTAGATGTGGTGTTAAAGATAATCCAACAGCATACAGAATTCATAATAACAAATGGGATAAAACAAATCTTAAATGGTATTTTTCATTAGCCACAAATGAAATGAAAGAAGTAACATAGCCTTTAATCAATGGCAGTTTGTTTCAAATTTAAAGTTTGAATATGATAGCAATAAACCAGATATACTTATCTTATTTTCCAGTACTCCGCTCTGACATTATAATAATGCTCGATGTCAAAAAGGAATATGTAGTAGCAATTTTGATGGAAAATTTAATGTTTTAGCACATGCTTTCTTTCCAAATAATGATGAATGTCAAGGCATACATTTTAATAAATCAGAATATTGGTATTTTGGCATTCCAAGCACTACTCCTTATGGACAAACTAATATTTATACAGTATTATTACACGAGATTAAACATAACCGTAAAACGGGGTTACTTTGTTAATCACGTACAACTTCGATCAGTTGCACCCGGAGTATTTTTTTATAATAATTTCTGTATTACTGCAAATTTGGATATAATAAAATAATATGGCAACATTGGACAAGAGTAGTTCACTTTGGTGTAGTTTTTCCCGCTAATAGTAGGTCAAATAGTTTAGCTTATTAGCTAGTTTGCAACCACAAAACTAATAAGCAGTGAGTGTAATTAGAGCAATAACCATAATAATAGGGTTAATTAAATGATTCCACATATATTTACGTCTTCTTTATCGTCTAGCTGAAATTAATTTTCCTGTTCTATCAGTTAAATCAATTGGGCACCAATGATACTGATCTAAAGAGAGAACCAAAAATTAGGGAGAGAGAACATGATGGCAGGTGCGTATATTTTGAATCCAAAAAAGTTATCAACACTCTGATAACTGTTTTATTTTCAGACCTTTTACAACATTGGCGACAGTATCAGCGATATAAAAGAACGTGTAAAATTGCAGAAATGGCTGCCAATAACCAGTTTCAGTGTTCATTTTTAGTGGGTGGTGAAAATCTACCTGCAATCATGGTATTTGAGGAAGCGGAAAGAAGGATACATGTGGAGTTCACAACAATTCCTTCGTATATGATAATAATTCTAGCAGATATCAGAGGGTACCACTATGAAGAAGGAAGTCGAACCATAATATTAACCTCACTGAACCGGGGGTCCATGAGTTTTCAATTTCCGAATCTTCTCGTACTGGAGGCTGCGTTTGCAGCACTGGACTCATTTGCAATGTAATAAAATGTTGTAACCTCATTTTATATACACTGCCTCTAAAAAGTCTCTTTTTTCTGACTTTTTTGTATGAAATATAATTTTTTTGCACAAGCTTAAAGAAAATGAAAAGGTCTTACAAAAGTACCATAAATGTCACCAAAACGTAGCTTGGTTAAAATATGAATTGACGTTTTTGTACCTGTGATTTAATAGAGGCAATCGGAGACTTTTTGGACGCACTGAATATGTAGTTGGTATTTACACAAGTAAAGAAAAAATAATTCAGATGACAAGTTTCATGTGCGAGATTGAGTTGAACAAGTTTTTTGCAGTTTATGTGTACTAACTGTTATGTTTTGTTTCAGAGAAAGGGTGAATTTGCTCTCGCTCCCCAGTTCCAGTTCCCCCAGTTCATCCGATTAGGGTTTTGCGGGTACCTATTGTAAACTGTATTTTTACAAAATATTTTTCAATAAAAGTAATTAAATAGTTTCCATGTTTTTTGCATCATTCCCAAATTGCGATATGTGTCTCTTAAAAACTAATTCTAAAAAACTAAGTTCAGTGTAATTTGTCTGGGATAGACTGTTAAAAAAATGTAACTAATTTTATGATAATTAAAATATCAATTTGTCTTAGGATAGGGTTATTGCTTCAAAATATCGATTTTGGATTTCAGAGTGCTTTGCTGAATTTGTCCTATACATTTTGCTTCAATATAACAGCTTATCCTGTAAATTTTTATGAGATACAATCATACTTCTTATTTTATATCCAATTTCAATAATACTTTCAGGCACGGAAATGTTTCTACACCTGGATTTTTACGTCTAATTCGTTTTATTATAACTAATTTAAATGATTATACAGAGTGGCTAGGAAAACCCCGGCCACTTTTCTTGCGGCGGTCAAGAGATGGCGCTTTAGTAAAGAAAAATTAAATTAAAATGCTGGCAACTACGCAGAATCCAAGACGTTTTAGTTATTAAATACGCCCCATACTAAAACAAAACAAATAAAGCGTCTTTGATTCTGCGTTGTTGCCGGTATTTTAATTTAATTTTTCTTTACTAAAGCGTCATCTCTTGACCGCCGCAAGAAAAGTGGCCGGGGTTTTCCTAACCACTCTGTAGATATAATCTTTGATTTTACACCTAAAAATCATTTTGTCTTATGTAGCCATTTGAAAACAAAAGACAAAATAATAAAAAATGTAACTGATTTCGCCTTTGATTCAGCTGATTTTATCACATTTTTTGATAAATGGTTTTTGTTTTCTATGAAAAATAGGATACTTAATTTAAATTTGCCTCATAAATTTTTATAATATAAATATCAATTTGTCCAAAATACCTACCATACGAAAAAAAAAAGTTGACAGTCAAAAATGAGCAATGGTAGCATTTATACCAAATCTGATAAAAAATTTAGATTTAGTATAAGAAAGTGACCCCATAATGCGTTAACTAGAAATATGTAACATAAATGATAAATGAGTTATAGCTGAAATCACAAAATCCAAAATTTCAGTTTTTTCCAGTTTTTTCAAAAACTAAGCAAGATAGATCTAATATCTTTTTAGATTGTTAATGGGCATAATATTCCACAACTTTTCCCTAATTTAACCATCGTTCAAATAAGCGAGATCCCCATAGTTAACACGCAATTTGATACATCCTGTATAGTAGTTGTTTGTATAAATGAAAACTATGGGAAAATATTTTCAAAATTTTGAATATATTTAAAAAAAATTGCCCAAAACATGACCACACTTTTTTTTATGTTTTACTCATATAGAGTTAAAGAAAAGCTACAATTTGGTACGTGTCCCAGTCTTCTAATTTATCTGTGACGCTCTCTATGAATTTTTGTAATTCAAAAATTCATACCACTTTATTTAATACAGGAGGGACAATAATACATTTCCGTTTAATCTAAACTGCTCAAGTGTGATAGTAGAATAACATTCACAACTTAATATTTTTCTTCTTCAGCTTCTTCTTAGTCTGTATCTTCTTTTACCGGACAGCCAGTGTAGAGGTTGTTTTCACTCCTGGTAGGTTCTTCGCTGTGTAGTAGGACTAGGCTGTAGCAGGTAGTGGGGCCTTGGACTTTACGCCGCTACGCTCCTAGAGCTTATGCCACCCTTCATCCACATTCATTCAATGTCATTTATCATGTGTTTATTTGTATGTTAAAATGTTGTGTGTGGCTTTGTGTCTTGTGTTGGTCCAAACCGAGCACTCGCGCATTGTAAGCCTGATCCTCTTACCACTGGACCACTCGGACTCTAATACATTTCAGTAACGCATTATTTAGGGGAATTAATTTATCCCCTTCCTACCCAGTTTTTGGCTGATGAATTTGCTGTGTCGCCTGTGGTTATGTAATCCAAGGAAACTTTTTCCCAAAAATTAAAATAATCAAGCGTTATGGTCTCGTAAAGAAAAACTTAGAAATTCGGCTTCTAACTACAGATCTAACGCAATCCTTGTTGTTTCCCTTTTTAGCACTTCATTTAACTAAAGCACAATTTGCACCTCTGCGTAGCAAATAACTGTATTCATATCGCTAGCAAAGCAGTTCCAAAATTCCTCGCTAGGAGTCGCTACTCCAGATAAAGTAAAACTTTATTTGAGTAGCTAGGAAGATAATATTATGTTAATGCAAGTAATTAAAGTTTGATCCTAAAAATATCAATTTGTCCTGAACATGCAATAGAAAACAAAAGACAAAATGATTTTGTTCGGTAAATCTTTATTATAACGGTTATTTTTTTTCTAGAATTCGTTTAATTATGACTAATTTTAATAATTATTAAATTAATTGGTTTTGTACCTAAAAATCATTTAATTGTGACTCATTTTAATAATTATAAAAATTATTGATTTTAGACCTAAAGATCAAATTGTCCTGAACAGGTATGTATAGTACAAACTTAAAAACACAGGCCGATATGCCTTGAAATTTTAACTTTTTTAATATACTGCTATGATATGAGGCTATGCACTTACCAGAAAAACAATCCTTTAAATGCCTGCAATTTACGCAATCACTAATTATTTCCAAAAAATCTTTTATTGTTTTAGTATTTTGGAATGCCACTGCTCTTGTAATCTTACCTTCCAAATGTCTTGATAAATGTTGTATTATCTCCTCTTCTGTGATAGTTGGTGTAAGATACTTTGCCTTGCTAAATTGCTGCATTATGTAAAGCTCCCTTGAACTTCCTCTATTTACCTCATATCTACCCATGGTCAATTTATTCCTAATTCGAGCCTGTTGACTGTTACCCCAGTACTGGTCCAAAAACATCTTCCTAAATTCTTGGTAGGTCGTAAATTTATCCTCTACCAAACTGTACCAAACCTCCGCATTAAATTTTAGTGCATTCCTTACCGTTTGAACCTTTCTACTCTCGCTATTATATCTTTTTACAATTTGGTCCATTTTAGTTATGAAAATCATTGGAAATTCATTCTTTCTTCCTTCAAATTTTGGCGCACCCTCTGACTGATATCCCCCATCATTGGCATCATAGTATACCCTGATAAACCATTAATACTTAGGTTCTCCAGCTTTTCTTCTATTATTTTAAGTTCTTCGTCATGCTTTCTACTTTCTTCTTGTGTCTTAGCCCCAATAATTGTTAGTTTATTCTCATTTTTTGATTTACTCTATCTTCAATTTTCAATTGCTTTCCATCTAACTTAACCTGCTCATTTTGTATCTTTACTTGATTTTCTTTGATTTGCACATGTTCAACTTCCAATACTACGAAACCTTCTTGTATTCCTACTAGTTTCTCTGTTGTGTTATCTTGAACCTGTTTTAACACTTAACACCTCATTACTCAATTTTCCCAATTTACTGTCAGTTTCTTCAGTAACTTCTTGTATGTTCTTAACGATTCGGTCTTCCAAACTTTGAATCTGCTGTTTAACACTGTCGTCTAATTTCTTTTCCAAAAACTGCATTTTCTCTTCCAAACTTCCTACGCTTGTTTTGAAGCCTTCCACACTTTCTTTAGTTTCTCTTGCAGTATTGTCGATTTTCTTTTCCATACTGTCCATTTTCTTCCATTTTCTCATCTATTTTCTTCTCCATACTCTCTTTGACGTCTCTTGCAGTATCATCGATTTTCTTTTCCATTCTTATCATCAGTGGCATCAATGCATTCAAATTTACTTCTTGTGGTACTTCTTTTCCTTGTTCTGGTTCATTTTGTACTTCTCCCTGTATCTCTTCTTGCCCCTGTTGTTCTATAACCGCAACTATTTCTTCTTCTCTTATCTGGTCTTCATTTCCACCTTCTGAATTTGATTCTTCTTCATCAATCTTCCTTGGCGAACTTCTTAACATTCTGCGATTTTCTTCTGTCATTTTCTTTCAGATTATAACCCTTTTAAATCTACAATAAAACTAAATAACTAGCTACTCCCAACTTTTTCTATTCCACTAAGCTTTTTCTCTTTTTAATAAATAAATTTTAATGTATTTTGGGTTCTTTATCAAATGAGCTTATTGTTGAAAACTGTAACCAAACATTTACCAAAATGCCACGATGTACATCAACGCCCCACGTTATTGGGTGCCATTTTTAATTGCTATGATATGAGGCTATGCACTTACCAGAAAAACAATCCTTTAAATGTCTGCAATTTACGCAATCACTAATTATATTTTATATGAGACTCTTTTATAAAATTTCTCAGGGTCGTTATTAAGCTTGGAAAGAAATGGTATTAATAAATAAGACTCAAAAGAAAATACACAAACCAATATCAACGTTACAACAGCTTTTTATTTAAAAGTCAATTTGAAGTTAAATTTGTGAAAATCAAGAAATTTCTTTTTATTCTACTATTCTTAAAATAAACACTTATCTTTGTTTCTTCTTTATCATGATATCCTTAACTTGACAATCATTGAATGATAAACTCCCTCTTCTCTGGTTTGCTGTTTCCACAAAAAACCACACCACTCGCCTTTAGTAACAATCTTCTCCGCTGTAGTACCAATATGTACTGGACTGCTTTTATATTGACTAATAATTGGCATTTTCTACCATGATAACTGTAAAACTCGTACTGGACCGCTTTTATATTATTCTGCTTTTGAATATTTCCAAAAATAGTTGAGAAACACTTGTATCCGTCTTGTTATAGCTTCTATTCAATTCAAAACCACTATTTATTTCATATATATAACTCCGTTTCTTTCTCTTTTTCTTTCAGAGAATGAAAAATCCTGTATCTTTGTTTTCAGGAGGAGCCGTAACTAACTAATAAATTTTCACTTGCTTTTGTCTTCTTCCTTGATCTCCCATTTTTTGAAAACAAATAAATCTCATGAAACAATGAGTGTTCTTTTTTTTACATTTGTCAAATTGACATTCACATCCATAACCACCACAAATGACATTTAACGATGCACAAAACAAGTAAGTTTAACACTTCTTATACACTGTGTCCATAAAGTAACCCCCCCCCCCCCAACTAACTTTTGAACGACTTGATATTTTTCTACAAAATTTGGTGTGCTGTAATGGGAAACTAAATACTATTTTTCAGACAATATTAAAATTTTGTATCATCCAAAATGGCGACTAGGCGCCATTTTGAATTTTTTTTTAAATAGAAAGGGTGGTCGAGTCACACCTCATTGGAAAGGTCTTTTAATTCTGCGTCTGATCCTAAAGTTTCAAAGAAAAGTATTCAGCCATAACAAAATGACAATGTTTGAAGTTAAAGAAGTCTATTTAAAAAAACTAAGAAGTAAAGCTTAAATTAATTAAATTAGGTGTTCGAAATGTTTACTATTCACTTCTTGGCACATAAAAACTCGGTTAGGAAATTCCTGCCTTACATTTTCATAAGTTTCTGGAGTGATAATTCTGCAAACATTCGGTAATGCGTTGCTTCAGTTCTTCAATTGTTTCTGGACGGGTTCTGTACACTTTCGATTTCAGATATTCCCATACAAAAAATCTAAGAAAGTTAAATCTGGGGAGTGAGTCGGCTATTCTACAGGCCCCCGCCTAACAATCGATCTGCCAAAAACTGGCCAAACGATTTTTTTGTAATTTTATAGGCTAATAGAGCTGAAAATGAACTATAATTTGGTTATGTGCCAGTCCAGTATTTTTCTGTTTGAGCTAAGTTGCTCATGAGTTATAGAATCAGATTCAAAACTTGATTTTTAGGTGCAGCAATATTTAGGGGGGTTAATTTTCCCCTCCCTTAATTTTGGAAAACGAAGTTTTCCTTTTATTTTCGTTGTGTAATCCTGAGAATCTTTTTCTAAAACATCAAAAAATCGTGTTTTTTTTTTCAAAAAAAGAAGAATTTCCGTCGTAACATAGTCAGCGTAGGATAACTTCAGAATAGGCGATATAGAAAAACGTAGAGATTAACATAGTATAATCTCGTGATAATTGTCAGAAGCTGATCTAGTAGCTGTCCTTGCAGTGAGGGGATTAGCAGGGGTTTATACCTATTTAAATACCCTAGAATTCAAGACAATTTTTTAGATGTGCTGTAATTGTTGTGATTAGATATTATACAGTGACTGGCAAAATGTTCACAAGGTATGGGGAAAATTTTATTATCCGTTTGGAATTTATGCACACACTCATACACATCCATAGACAGGCACTTAAAAATGCTTGTTAAAACTTGGTAAAATAAAACGTTTTTCAGAAATACTATTTAAAAGTTTTAAGTGTACATCAGAAAATACAATACTCAATGTATTTAAGTTGTTGTTCTGTGGTGTTGGTGGTTTATCAGTTTTCTGTACCATATTCCAGTATTTGTGCTGAAATGTATCGTAAGTGAATGGAGGTCTTTTTGAAAATTTACTAAATTAATCCTTTATGAAAATAAAATTGTAATTTGTTTCGATTATAAACATTTTTTTTCCTTTTGTTTAGTTAGAATGACACATACCTACTTGATAAAATGGATTGTACAATTGTATTTCCTGATGTGCACTGAAACTTTAAATAGTATTTCTCCAAAAAGGTTCATTTTATTGACTTTAAACAAGTGTACCTTTTTTTTGTAAAATTAAATTCTACATCCGAATTTATGGTAAAATCTTCAAAAAGTAACAGCAAAAAAGTTGTGTGCTAAAATATAAAGCTAAAGATGGCCTAACTAGTGCCCTCTACAAACAGCAAAAAATTAAGTAACAGCATCTTGTTTCCAGACCTATAAACCATAACCATACCAAATTTCAACACGATCTGATTAGTAGTTGATTTTAAGTCAAAAATAAAATTTTTGTCTTTAAGCATCTGTAACTTCTTAAGTAAGCACTTTTTACTAAGACATGTTAGGTTTAATCGGTTCGAAACGTTAGTTCATTACCTACGAGACACCCTGTATGTAGGTACCTACCTAGTGGGTGTATATGATATTACTTTTAATTATCCAATTACTGAATGTTATGTATGAAATAAATGCAAAAAGTTAATAAAATATGAGTCCCAAAATCCTTGTGTTTTTCCCCGCATACCATTACCTAACACTCACTGTAGTTAAAAAAATAGGACAGGAAGAGTTTAATTTACCCTTAATTGTGCAACATAACCTCAACAACCTAATTTACCATTATTCAGTGTCAAAGTAATTTAAAGTGAAATGGTTAATAATTAGACTCGTACATGTAACACATTATTACAAAAATGTGCCAAATTTTATTCTAGTTATTTATAAACAACAAAGATTTTCTTATAGATAGACTACATGTTAAAGTTTGTGTGTTCTTCAGCATTTTAATAACATTATAGCCAGGTAATTGGGGGTTCTGAAGCCAATTTATTGTAGAAATGCTAAGAATTATTTAAAGTTTGCATAATGGGAAATATAAGACCACCCAGTAACAAAGATGCTCAAGATCCGCTCTTAAAGTATGGAATGAAACCGAAGCGCAACCCTAAGAGCTTTTGGAAATGTTGTGTAGTTACCACAATAATCATGTGAGTTAGCAGTTAATTGTTAACGTTTTGTTATTTAATAAGATTAAGTATTTGTTGAATTGTATATTAAATTTTCAAATGTGGGTCAATGTTTATGTCGCTTAGAATGAAATATTTTATTCAAAGAAATCTTTTATCTTGAACGTAAAATATATTACCTAACGTATAAACTTGTTGCAGTCTTGTTTTACTACTCCTAGTGTTTGTTATATTATTTGTGGGGCTTCCTTTTGCTTTCAAATATTCAACAGAATTGCAACGGAATTTGATCTTTCCTACATGTACGTATTATCGATTTGTTGTTTGTGGTCTTCTGATTTATAAATTGTAGTGCCTTATTAATTCCCTTGTAATCTTTTTTTTATTTATTTTTTTGATTTCAATTGTATTGTTTTTTGTTCCATTTTCTATATTTAATTTTTAATATCTTTCGTAATAATTGTTGTATAATAATGAGCATATTTTAAGGTGATCTTTGGCCTCCTGATCCTGAATTTTCCAATTTCAAAAAGTATAAAATAGAAGGAGCCAGAAATTTGTATGTAACGGTGAACGAAGCCGAAAATATATCTCTAGGGGTGTGGCATATTTTACCTTTTGCTCTTGTAAATGAATCTGCACTGGATGATAATTTTACCTATAGTGCTTCTCTGGATAATTCAAAATTTCCTGTGATTTTGCATTTTCATGGAAATGGGGGAAATCGAATTGCTGATATTGATATGTATAACATATTGAGAATATTCTTCCACGTTTTTGCTTTTGATTATCGAGGTAAGTGATTTTGAGTAAGTTGTGATGTAAAATGATTTTTTAAATCGGAACGATTTAATTTTTCCTGAAAAAAAAACTGTAAATTTTGTATTTATTTTAAACGTTAAGGTTATGCTGATTCGTCTGGTTTAAAACCATCCGAAGAAGGAATTGTTGAAGATTCAATACAGTTATATAAATGGCTGCGCTCACAAACAAACTCAGATATATATTTTTGGGGACATTCATTGGGGTCTGCTTTAAGCACCCACACTGTAGCCAGATTACGTGGTGAAGATATTGTGCCAATGGGTTTGGTTTTGGAAGCCCCATTCACCACCCTAAGGGAAGAAATAAAACAAATTCCTCTTACTAAAGTAAGCATCAAGTATTATAAATTTAAAACTAATTGTCTGTTTTAAAAAGCTCGTCTTGCATTATGCTAAATTAAGGCCTTCGACTTATTTGCCAGTGTTTATGAAATTAATAAATTTTTAAGAGCATCTAACCCAACCTTGATCTTGAAGACATACGTTCTCATTTAATTACATAATTTAACAAATAATCTTTAAAGCTGTTTTCATGGCTCCCTTGGTATGACTCGACAATGTTGGATCCATTGGATGAAAATGGATTTTATTTTAACACAAGTGAAAATATACTAAAGGTAGATTGTCCCATTATGATTATACATGCGGAAGATGATAGTAATATTCCATATACTTTAGGGGAAAAGGTTAGTACCAAGCTACCGATTAATTAATGTTTATAGACTGATAAATAAATAAATATTGTAGAAGTTATAAAGTATTTTATGTATACTGAATTTATAGACTGAGCTTAATATGACTCTTCTTTGTAGTTGTTTAATATTGCGCAAGAAAAACGAGATTTAACTACTCAAGGTAACGCAACATTTCATCTACTGCCAGAGAATTTACATTGTGATCATATGGAAATTTATAATGCTCCCGAATTGCCAAATTACATTAGGTGGGGTTAAAAAATTAGAATTTTTATGTTACGATAAATTTTTTTTTTTTTTTTTTTGCAGGGACCATATTGCAATATGTGAGGAATACAACAAAGGACGAGGTTAAAAAGTATTGTTATCTGCATGCTTTATATTTTGTGTGATATGTGTGTGATTTTTTAAAATTTTATGCTCTTTTAAGCCAAAAGTAGATGTATAATAATTTATTTTAGAAATTATCCTAGATTTAATGATATATAAAAATGTTTTATTTTTTATGCTAATATACAATATAATAAATATTAATAAAACTATTTTCCTGAATTTTGATTATTTTATCCAGCAGCCTTGTCTGATTGGTAAATTAGAACAGTAGATAAAAAAAATTGGGTTAGATTGGTTAGGTTATATCCTGATTTTTCCCTTGACTCTAATCAGGGTTGTCAGTCAGACTTCTGGAATTGTGTCGAGGTTACAGGGTTTTAAGTAGGGATGTACCGAATAGTGACTGACTGGTGATCGCCACTGGCCGCATACTAAATTTTCTGCCGGTCTCCGTGGCCTAATACCGAATATTTGGTCAACTATAAGGTCAAAAAGTTGAATATTCGGCTGAGTGCCAAACATCAGACCTACTATTTGGCTCGGTACCGAATATTATCTAACTCGAGCCAGTTATTTGGCCATGGGCCGAATACTGGTAGTTAATGCGTGGGTTAATTTCTTTACATAAGCCGATAGCGTCCAGTTTGGCAACCAACATTATAATTTTGTTTTAATTTTAATTCTAGGCGCCAGAGTGGCCGAGTGGTTAGGGCACTTGGCTGCTACGTGGAAGGTCTTAGGTTCAAACCCGAAGACTGGATGCCTGGCTGGCGGCCTCGCTTTTTAAAAATTGGGAACCAAACCCCTCGAGGGGTGAGGGAAGTAAGGCAACCGTCTAAGGCGTGGTGCTTACCACACCACCCCGTACTCCATATAAGAGTGCGAGACGGCTGGGTATCGGAAACGATGGTCCGGTGCAAGGACCGTAAACTATATAGGATGGCTCAGTTCCATATAGTTATGCTAGTCTGATAATAGGGGTAGGGAGCGGAAGTGACCGCATCATCTGCAGCCCACGCGCCAAAACGCGCAGCCCTGCACATATAGAAATGCATTCAGTAATGCAAAATCTGTGCATGCATAATGACTTATAATTATTCTGTTGAAATTTAACCAGTTATAATTTGTATTTGGTTTTACAACATCTTTATTATTAATACATTTTATGTGAAAATTATCTATTGGTAAAGGCTTTACCTACACAAATTATATTTTAGTGTGCAAAGCGTTAAATCTGACAATGCCGGGAACCAGATGTACTGTAGCTATTTACACAAACAGCTTAATCAAAACTAAAGCTGCTGGAAAAGATATTTCGTATCACCGTTTTCCGAAAGATACAGAAATGTCACGAAAATGGGTTCAGAAATGTCGCAGAGACGGAAAATGGAACCCTAACAGGAGTTACATTTGTTCTGTGCACTTTTTGGATGAAGATTTTGAAAGAAATTTCAAAACTGAATTGTTAGGTAAGCGTAAGTACATATTACGTAATTAATCTTATGTTTTAAATACAGAGTTTCGAAAAAAGTTATGTGATACTCCACTGATATAACTATTAATGTCATTAACAAAAGTAAGTATAGTTATAAAACAAAATATCCTCAAGTACATGTACCGAACAAAATAAAATTACAACGGGCTATTTAACTGATAGGTGTAGTTTGCTTTGTATTAAGAATTTTTAGTATCTGTAAATAAATAGTTGAACAATGCAGAAAGGGGAAAAAATATGTAATGTAAAAGGCGATTTAAGCAAATTATCAATAACATTAATTATTTTATAGGAGTGAAAGAGAAAAAGCGATTAAAACCCGCTGCAGTACCGTCACAAGATTTAGGAAATGCTGTCAATTTAAGTAGTTCAACTCAAGACCGTATTCGGCTAATGGAAAAATGAAAAAGGAAACAATGTGTCGATCATTTGCTAAGTATTAGAGAAAATAATTCCCCTCCTCCACCCGTGCACGACGAAATTCCTAAAGACCCAATTCCAATATCACCTGTTAATCCAATTACGCCTTCATTACCAAAGAAAATAACTAACGAACAAAACATTTTTTTTAAATATCAATAACTACTTCAGGAAAATGAACAACTAAAAAATCAAGTTATTTCATTAACAAATTATCAGAAGCATACAAAACTAAAATTGCGCAAACTTCAGAAGGAATTAGTATACTACCAATCAAAAAAATATTCAAAAAATTTCTTAG
Source organism: Ctenicera cuprea (assembly GCA_958336395.1). Classification (NCBI taxonomy): domain Eukaryota; kingdom Metazoa; phylum Arthropoda; class Insecta; order Coleoptera; family Elateridae; genus Ctenicera; species Ctenicera cuprea. The sequence continues at coordinate 10,130,232 of OY284495.1, read as the reverse complement.
AGGTTAAAATAAGGCAAACGTTTTCAGATATATTAACAGCTTCACAGCTAGATTTTATTTTTAAGACAAAAAAGATTGTCCATTGGGGCAATGAAGATATCACAAAAGCATTCACTATAAGGTATTTAAGCAAAAGATGCTATTTATTTTTGAGAAATCAACTGAAATATCCCCTTCCTAGTTTAGCATCGTTAAAGCGATGGGCAACTAAAATAAATTTGCGACAAGGTATGTTGCAAGATATATTTAAGGTATTAAAAATTGTCGGAGAAACGAAAACAAAAATGGAAAAAGTTACTGTGATACAATTCGACGAAATGAAAGTAAGATCTACATACGAATACAACCATTTGGAGGATCAGGTAGTAGGTAAACAGTCCCAAATGCAGGTTGTGATGGTACGAGGTTTATTTAGTAACTGGAAGCAGCCTGTTTATATAAAATTCGATCAAAAAATGACTCGAGAAATACTGTTTAATATTATATCAAAATTATATGAAATTGGATACCCAGTAGTTGCTTGCATTAGCGACTGCGGAGGTGGAAATGTTGGCCTATGGAAAGATCTAGGTGTCAATGTAAAACAATATTTTTTTAAACATCCCAACAGTAGCAACAATATTTACATGTTTGCTGATACTCCACATCTATTAAAACTCCTGAGAAACTGGTTGGTACTGGATACCGGTTTTGAACTAAAATGTGGATCAAAAATTTGTAAGGCCCCGCTCCAAGATCTTATAAAATTAACTGATTCTGAGTTAAATGTAGCATACAAACTTTCAGAAAGACATATTAACTGTAAAAAAACTAAAAGGCAAAATGTTCGATTAGCTGCAGAACTTATGTCTCATACAACAGCAATGGCACTTAAACATTATTTACCCGGAACAGATAAGAAGTTAGCAGAAGACCTTGCAAATTTTATTGATCTTTCAAATTCATGGTTTGATGTAATGAATTCATATACCCCAAATAATTCCATTCCATTTAAATGCGGTTATGGGATTCATTTAACCGAGCAAAACTCTATTTTAAATAACATGTTCAGCACAATTTCTACCATGAAGTGCAATGGGAAAAATTCTTTACAAATTTTCCATAAAGGGATTATGATGTCAACTGCATCTCTAAAGCATTTATTTGAGGATCTGAAAGCAAAGTATAACATAAAATATATACTCACTCACAAACTAAATCAGGATTCTTTAGAAAATGTTTTTTCTCAAATTCGTACAAGGGGAGGTTTAGATGACCACCCAAGCCCTATGAATGCCCTTTATCGCATTCGAATGATAATTTTGGGAAAAAAACCAGGTATTTTGCAAAACGACACAAATTATCTTAGATGCGACGTCGCCCAAGAAGAGTATGTGATGGCACATGCTTTGAAAACCACCAGCATCGACATAGCAGAAGTACCAGAACCAACTGAAGGCATATTTTTTGACAACGATTGGGATTTATTAAATGAAGAAAAAAGGAATAATCCTTCTATATCAGTAAATAACGAAAATGTGAATCAAGGAGATACCTCAAACGATGCCCTTGCGTATATTGCTGGTTGGATAGCCAAAAAATACAAAAGCAAATATTCACATTTAGGCAGTTATACTCATACGAAGAGCCTGCTTACGACTATACCAAATTGGATTCAACGTCTCTCATACGGAGGATTAACTGAACCAAGTGAAAGCTGGATGAAAACGGCACATATTTTAAATAGCTACTTTTTACAATATCACCCAGAAGATGAACTGCGAAAAGAATCTAAAGTTGTTTGTAATTTAGTGAATCACATCGTTGAATTTCAAGATACTCCAAAACTTTTAGTTGAAACTTTTATATGTTTAAGAACCGTAGTTCGCATTAACTATTTAAATTATAAGGACCAACGAGACAAATTTATAGGAATTAAACGAAACAATACTTGTAGCGATCCCAAAAGTAAAACGGCAAAGAAGCTTAAAAAAATTGTTACTTAATTTAACAGCAGCAATTAGTTAGCGGTATGCATATTAACGATTACATTTGTTTTCTTTTTTAGTTAAAAAAAATATACCTATTGATGTTTAGTTGTAGTTTCTTACACTTAGTTATAATTTAGTATTAGACGAATTTCTGATTAAAAATACGTTTCCCTTTACTTTGGTTTATTTTAACTGTAATTTTTACTGCATTAAAATTGTAAATAAGTGCATTCTATTTATCAAAATAGCATTATCTTATTAATAGATTAATAAAGTTTTTACCAAATTTTTATTGATGAATATTATTGACGAATTTTATATCAGAGTGTTGGTATAATGTTGGATTGGGGCAAGGACCGTATAGTTTACGGTCCCTGGAATTGGGGCTGCAGCATACGCGGACCGAAGACTGTAGGCGAGTCTCGGCGAATCTACCCGAACTGAACTGAGCCATCCTATATAGTTTACGGTCCTTGGGTCCGGTGGCCCTGACCCACTGCATTGCTGGCCAAACTCCTCATTGGAGTGTAGTGCCACCGACTTTACCGACTTTAATTTTAATTTTACCATCAAAATATTCAAAAAAAGCAATGTAGAATTGTTTTTATGTAGTAGTACCTAAATGCCGAATATTCGGCAAACTCGAATAACTATTCGGCTTATCTGCATATTCGGCAAGCTCCAAAAAATTGTCAAATATTTGGCCAATTATTCAGTCGACCGAATACTTGGTGCATCTCCAGTTTTTTTGCTGAATACCATATACTGGCTTTGTCTAAACATTTTATTGTTTTGTTTGCAAGCATTGCGATCTTTTGTTTTGTAAGGTGACAGAGTTGCTGTAGCAGTAAACATTTGAACACGGTTGGGTGAAAAACCGACAAACGCGATCAAATGTTATGGGTGTTGTTGTAGTTGTTAAGAAATACTCCGGAAACCGTGGCGAGCCAATATCATTCGATTAAAAAAATTCGACTTCTTTAAAAAAAATTTTTACGAAATTTGAACGTTTGAACTCTTAGTTAGTAGAATCAGAAAATTATTTTTAAAACAATATTTTACAATCATTCTAGGTTATTTTTGCCTCCAAAAATTTTATGGCATCTAAAATTTTGTCAAACAACACTGTCGTATGCATAATTTCATTCCGAACTCAAATATTTAAAAATATACAGGGTATTCCATTTAAAACAAGAAAGTTGATGTCGCTTTCGACGAAATCGGAAGCGCCAGAAAATCGTGATCTACGTTAAATAATATGGCCCTATGCATGTGTTAACCATACTAAATTTGAATTGAATATCTTAATAAATAACGAAAAAAGGGGGTGAACCCTGTGCACTAATTTATCAGCGAGTGAATGCAACTTTGTTTTCGTGAATCTTTAATAAAATTTCAAAAATTCTATAATTTACTTGCTGATGGAACATTAATCAAAGAAACACTTGATTTGATTAGTAATCCTAGATGTGGTGTTAAAGATAATCCAACAGCATACAGAATTCATAATAACAAATGGGATAAAACAAATCTTAAATGGTATTTTTCATTAGCCACAAATGAAATGAAAGAAGTAACACAAAAAGGCTTTAATCAATGGCAGTTTGTTTCAAATTTAAAGTTTGAATATGGTAGCAATAAACCAGATATACTTATCTCATTTTCCAGTACTCCGTTCTGACATTATAATAATGCTCGATGTCAAAAAGAAATATGTAGTAGCAAGTTTGATGGAAAATGTAATGTTTTAGCACATGCTTTCTTTCCAAATAATGATGAATGTCAAGGTATACATTTTAATAAATCAGAATATTGGTATTTTGGCATTCCAAGCACTACTCCTTATGGACAAACTAATTTTTATACAGTATTATTACACGAGATTGAACATAACCGTAAAACTTTGTTAATCACGTACAACTTTGATCAGTTGCACCCGGATTATTTTTTATAATAATTTCTGTATTACTGCAAATTTGGATATAATAAAATAATATGGCAACATTGGACAAGAGTAGTTCACTTTGGTGTAGTTCTTCCCGCTAATAGTAGGTCAAATAGTTTAGCTAGTTTGCTCCACAAAACTAATAAGCAGCGAGTGTAAAGAGAGAACCAAAAATTCGGGAGAGAGAACATGATGGCAGGTGCGTATATTTTGAATCCAAAAAAGTTATCAACACTCTGATAACTGTTTTATTTTCAGACCTTTTACAACATTGGCGACAGTATCAGCGATATAAAAGAACGTGTAAAATTGCAGAAATCGCTGCCAATAACCAGTTCAGTGTTCATTTTTAGTGGGTGGTGAAAATCTACCTGCAATCATGGTATTTGAGGAAGCGGAAAGAAGGATACATGTGGAGTTCACAACAATTCCATATATGAATATGACAATAATTCTAGCAGATGTCAGAGGGTACCACTATGAAGAAGGAAATCGAACCATAATATTAACCTCACTGAACCGGGGGCCCATAAGTTTTCAATTTCCGAATCTTCTCGTACTGGAGGCTGCGTTTGCAGCACTGGACTCATTTGCAAGGTAATAAAATGTAACCTCATTTTATATACACTGCCTCTAAAAAGTCTCTTTTTTCTGACTTTTTTTGTATGAAATATAATTTTTTTGCACAATCTTAAAGAAAATGAAAAGGTCTTACAAAAGTACCATAAATGTCATCAAAAGGTAGCTTGCTTAAAATATGAATTGACGTTTTTGTACCTGTGATTTAATAGAGGCAATCGAAGACTTTTTGGACGCACTGAATATGTAGTTGGTATTTACACAAGTAAAGAAAAAATAATTCAAATGACAAGTTTCATGTGCGAGATTGAGTTGAACAAGTTTTTTGCAGTTTATGTGTACTAACTGTTATGTTTTGTTTCAGGGAAAGGGTGAATTTGCTCTCACCCCCCAGTTCCAGTTCCCCCAGTTCCGGTTCCCCCAGTTCATCCGATTAGGGTTTTGCGGGTACTTATTGTAAACTGTATTTTTACAAAATATTTTTCAATAAAAGTAATTAAATAGTTTCCATGTTTTTTGCATCATTCCCAAATTGCGATATGTGTCTCTTAAAAACTAATTCTAAAAAACTAAGTTCAGTGTAATTTGTCCTGGATAGACTGTTAAAAAAATGTAACTAATTTTATGATCATTAAAATATCAATTTGTCTTAGGATAGGGTTATTGCTTTAAAATATCGATTTTGGATTTCAGAGTGCTTTGCTGAATTTGTCCTATACATTTTGCTTCAATATAACAGCTTATCCTGTAAATTTTTATGAGATACAATCATACTTCTTATTTTATATCCAATTTCAATAATACTTTCAGGCACGGAAATGTTTCTACACCTGGATTTTTACGTCTAATTCGTTTTATTATAACTAATTTTAATGATTATACAGAGTGGCTAGGAAAACCCCGGCCACTTTTCTTGCGGCGGTCAAGAGATGGCGCTTTAGTAAAGAAAAATTAAATTAAAATACTGGCAACTACGCAGAATCCAAGACGTATACGCCCCATATTAAATCAAAACAAACAAAGCGTCTTGGATTCTGCGTTGTTGCCGGTATTTTAATTTAATTTTTTTTTACTAAAGCGTCATCTTTTGACCACCGCAAAAAAAGTGGCCGGGGTTTTTCTAGCCACTCTGTAGATATAATCTTTGATTTTACACCTAAATATCATTTTGTCTCATGTAGCCATTTGAAAACAAAAGACAAAATAATAAAAAATGTAACTGATTTCGCCTTTGATTCAGCTGATTTTATCACATTTTTTGATAAATGGTACTTATGTTTTTTATGAAAATAGGATACTTAACTTAAATTTGTCTCATAAATTTTTATAATATAAATATCAATTTGTCCAAAATGCCTACCATAAGAAAAAAAAAAGTTGACAGTTGAAAATGAGCAATGGTAGCATTTATACCAAATCTGATAAAAAATTTAGATTTAGTATAAGAAAGTGACCCAATAATGCGTTAACTAGAAATATGTAACATAAATGATAAATGAGTTATAGCCGAAATCACAAAATCCAACATTTCAGTTTTTTCCAGTTTTTTCAAAAACTAAGCAAGATAGGTCTAATATCTTTTTAGATTGTTAATGGGCATAAAATTCCACAACTTTTCCCTAATTTAACCATCGTCGTATCTTCAAATAAGCGAGATCCCCATTGATTGATTGATTGATTTGAAACGGGGAAGGTTTGTTACGCCCTTTAACACTGCGGCCTCTTGGGCCTATTGTGTATCCCCTTCGGTCGCTAGTCACTGTCAAGTAGATCCGTCTCCTTTAGCAGGTCTAGGAGTTTGTTGATCAGACTGGCTGGCGGTTGTATCTCATTGGGATTGATGCGTTCAAAGATTTGGAATCTTCTGCGAGCTAGGGCTTCGCATTCGAATATTATATGGGAGGCTGTTTCTTCTTCCTCGCCACATAGTCTGCATATGGGATCTTCATTATATAGCTCTATGTTATGCAGATGCTTTCTGAAGTGCCAGTGTCCCGTTAGGAGTCCCGTCACTATTCTGATGTGAGTCCTGCTAAGTTGCAGGACTGGTTTTGTCAGCTTATGGGGATGGCTGCCCATCATAGCTTTGCTTTGTCTCTGTCGAAGTGAAGTCTCCAGTGTTCCGAGTGTTTTGTTGAAATCCATTCTTTAACTGCTCCTCTCGCTGTCTTTTTAGTTGTGCCAACCACAGGTTCAGGCCCTGTGAATGGTGTTTCAGATCCCTGCTTTGCTAGTTTATCTGCATTTTCATTTCCTTCCTGCCTCTGTGTCCCGGCACCCACACAAGTTTTACCTTGTTAAGGCCGGGACACACATGACCGCACCGAGCCCGCACCGTGTGACGCCCGTGTGTTGGACGTCGCACGGCGAGAGAATTGCACAATGTATAAGTACGGCGTAGTCCCCACCTTTCCGCACCGACACCGCACCGACACCACCGCACCGAGGGCGCACCGTGCCCGACTAGTTTTGTTTACTTTTTGACGGGCACGGTGCGGTGTCGGTGTACGAGGTAGAGTTTGCCAGTTTCAAGAGGCTACAAAGGCAGTTCCAGACAAGCTTTGACTTGATCTGGTTTGAATTCAGTGCTTTTAAAGTTGCCTGACTGTCAGAGATGATAAGGATGGCTTTGTTCGTATACCTCCTTCTTATGTTCTCTTCTATTGCTGCTAAGATTGCATATGTTTCTGCTTGGAATATTGTGGTAGATTGGCCCAGTGATATAGAGGTGCTATATCTTGGTTTACTACCGAATACTCCAGCTCCGGTTTCGTTGTCTGTGCGTGAACCGTCTGTATACCATACTAGGCTTTTTTGCAAGTCTGGTGGTTCTCCTTGTTGCCACTCTTCACGGTTTATCCGTACTTCAAATGGTTTGTGAAAGGAGTATTTTGTTAACATGTAGTCCGTACCCATGTCTAGCACTGGGTCGGATAGGTACTACAGTTTGTTATTTTGGAGTGTCCCCATATCTGTTGGCTGCTTCTCCAATTGCCCGTGCAGTTTAAGCGGTATGCTCCCATGCGTGCCTCGCCCTTGATTATTAGCTCTAGGGGAGGAAGTTGCAGAAGAGCTTCCAGTGCTGCTGTCGGAGTATTCCTGAATGCTCCAGTTATATAGAGACAAGCCAGTTTTTGAACACTAAGAAGCTGGTTAATTGTCTGTCTTTGATTTACTTTTGGCCACCATACTAGTGAACCGTAGGTTATTGTTGGTTTTATCACTGTTGTGCATAACCAGTAGACCATTTTGGGTTTTAATCCCCATTTATTTCCAAAGGCTCTTCTTGCCATCATCAAGGATGTTTTTGCCTTATTGGTGGTTCTCTGTAAATGTTGGTTCCAAGTCAACTTGGTATCCAAAATTACACCCAAGTATTTGACTTCCCCCTTAATTTGTAGAGTTTCTCCAAAGAGTTTCGGTGGGTTTATGCCTCCGTGGTTTCTTTTTCTAGTAAATGGTAGGAGACTGGTTTTTGCAGGGTTTACCGCAAGGTTTTCCTTGTTGCACCACGTCTCCACCTTGAACAGAACATTTTGCATTATTTCTGAGATTATAGTGCCGTACTTACCTTATATAAGAACGACTATGTCATCTGCATAACCAAGGGTGAAGTAGCCTTTGGTATTCAGATTTGTGAGGAGTTCGTTTATAACCAGATCCCGAAGTAAGGGGGATAGTACCCCTCCTTGTGGACATCCCCTAGTTACTAACACCTCCATTTTTTCACCACATATTGTGGCTTGTACTTGTCGGCTTTGTAACATGTTTTTTATCCACCTACACGAGGTGTCGTCAATACCATGTCTTTTAGCCGCTTGAATCATTGATTCAAAGGAGGTGTTATCAAAAGCCCCCTGTATGTCAAGAAAAACACCTAGGGCGATTTCCTTGTTTTGTAAGCAGCGCTCTATCCTATTAACAAGGTTATGAAGAGCACTTTCACATGATTTGCCTGGTTGGTAGGCGTGTTGGTTTTGGTGTAGAGGTTTCTCTATGAGTGCCCCTTCCCTTATATGCCTTTCTACCAGTTTTTCCATCGTTTTCAGAATGAACGACGATAGACTTATTGGTCTAAATGCCTTGGCTTCGGCGTATGAGTTACGACCCGGTTTTGGTATGAAGACCACTTTAACAGGTTCCCAGGCTTGAGGTATATGGCCTAAGGCCAAATTGGCTCGATACAGCCTGCATAACACTGGTATCAGAACTTCCCCTCTTGTAGCATTACAGGGAGGATGTCATCGGGTCCCGGAGATTTGTAGGGTTTGAAGGAGTTGATAGCCCAATTTATTCTTTCGTGGTTTATCACGCAGTTAGCTATATTCCAATTTTCCCGTACAGCTTTAGAAAAAGAGTTATTAGGGTTTTGAATTGGGTTTGGCTGAGTTATTATTACCGATCCCGGAATGTGACTTTGGAGCAAAAGCTCCACGGTCTCCTTACCAGTGGTAGTAAAGTTTCCTGTGGGGTTTTTTAAAGTGCTTACAGGATTTAAAGGTTCTTTAGCCAAGATACGGTGGAGTCTTGCTCCTTCAGATGTGTTTTCAACATCTTGACAGAGCCTCCTCCACGAATCTCTCTTAGCTTTCCTTACCATTTTATTGTATTCGGTGAGGGCTTCTTAATATCTGTCCCAATCACCTGTTGCTTTAGCTCTATTAAAGAGTTTTCTAGCATTGTTCCTCCTTTTGGCGAGGTCATTGTTCCACCACCCCACCTTATTAGTGGATATAGTTTTTGGTGGACAGTTATTATGGTATGAGGTTAGAATAGATTTTTGTAGTTGATCTGCTACAGCCTCAATTTCAAAACTGTTGTTGTGAACAGTGTTGATGTTGGCTTCGATATTTGCCTTTAGGTCTTCCTTGTAGGCTTCCCAGTCGGTCTACCTGGGGTCCCTGTACATAAGCACCGTTTTTTCCGCATCGGATATTTCAAAATGAATGTGCCTGTGATCTAAGAGAGATGGCTCACTAGAAACATTCTATTTTGTTATTTGCCTACATATTTTGGAGGAACCTAGGGTTAGGTCTATGACCTCCCTCCTAACAGTTGTTACAAAAGTAGGTTCGTTGCCCACATTTATTACATGTAAGTTATTACTACAAATAAAGGTTAATAAAGACTCACCTCTGTTATTCGTATTGCTGCTGCCCCAGACTATATGATGAGAGTTTGAATCTGCTACTATCAGAAGTTCAGTCTTGGTTTCATTGCAGTGATTCACTAGTCGTTCCAACTCAGGTGATGGTTGTTGGCGAGCCATAAGGGAGATAGGCGGAAGTTAAAATAAGCTTCACTGTGCTCCCTTCTGATTGAAAGTTTGTACTTATCCTAGTTAGATCTCTGGAACAGAAATCCATCATGGGTAAAGTATTAATTCCATTCCCCACATAGATGCAGGTTCTAGGTGTTTCTACTGATCTATCATAGATTAACTTACCTCCGGTTTGGCCAAGCCCCATTATCCTGCCCTTGGAGACCCAGGGTTCTTGGATTAGGGCTATGTTGACTTTGCCAGAAGCTAGCAGACGTGAGAGGGTCGCCGAAGCTCCCCTACTGTGCTGAAGGTTGGCCTGAAGGAGTTAGAGCATCCTTAGGCAGGTTTAGTGGTTTGAAGGTCACTTGGGTTAGTCCCAGAAAAGTCTGGTATTTGCTGCCCTTTAGAGACGCCAAAGACTCTTCGTCGATTTCCAGCACCAGTGTCTGTCCAGATGATTCCACTCGGTTGCTCACGACTCGCCATTCCTGTGTTTTTAGCCCCTGATTTTGGGTCTTTAGGAAGTTAAGTAATTCTGCAGGGCTTGTTTTAGAGAGCAGCTTGGGCACCCACAGCAGAACTTTCGTAGTGCGTAGGATTTCCTTTGCCGTCCCCACCCTGAGATTTAAACCTTGTAGTGGCCTTAGGTTAGCCAGTTGGTTTGTTAGCCAAGCTAACGACATCTCATTGAGCACTTGTCCCAATAGCTCCGTTTGGATTTTTTGCGCCTGTTCTTCCGTGAGTTTTTTGTCAGGAAAGTTTTCAAGAACTACTGCCATCTTCACTGCCTTCAGAGTTTCACTGAAAGTTTCTGCTATTGCTGGCACACCCTTCCCTCTGTCGGCATCAGTTCTAGGTTTCTTGATGGTTTGCGCCCCACTACTAGAGGGTGTACTGCCATCAGAGCGATATCTCTTTACATAAGGGGTTGGAGTGCTCCCTGTCGCGGGAGATTGGCTACTCCCAGCTTCAGTTTGCACTTTACCCTTATGATCCTTTGATTTGGTTTTTCGGATCCTGGGTCTTACAGGTTCCCCAGCAGCTATCGCTATCCTGGATCCTCATTTTCCTCCTTTGAGCCCCAGATAGTCTCTTATCTTTCTGGGGTTTTGGAGAGGTTGTTTTTGGGAGGCTTGCTGAGGCTTCCTCTCCAAGTTCCATGGGAACAGAAGGGTTTGGTCCAACTGGTGGCACCTCCTCCGTAACTGATCCTATGGTTGTAGGGTTTTCTTCGGTTGGAAGTTTCCCTAAGGTTTCAAAACTATTTTTACTTCGGTCCATATTAGTCCCACGAGTAATGGGGAAAGGGTGGTCAGCACCTGCGGAGCCCCTACACAGGTGTAAGGCTAAATACAATGGGGTTTCGGCTGGTTCCCCAAGGGCATCGTTCGAGACACTATAACCCTAGTGCCATTCAGTTCTCGGCATGATAGCTCCCACCTTAACTTAGAGAGATCCCCATAGTTAACACGCAATTTGATACATCCTGTATAGTAGTTATTTGTACAAATGAAAACTATGGGAAAATATTTTCAAAATTTTGAATATATTAAAAAAAAATGACCAAAACATGACCACACAGTTTTTTAAATGTTTTACTCGTATAGAGTTAAAGAAAAGCTACAATTTGGTACGTGTCCCAGTCTTCTAACATTGTCTGTGACGCTCTCTATGAATTTTTGTAATTCTAAAATTCATACCACTCTATTTAATACACGAAGGGCAATAATACATTTCCGTTTAATCTAAACTGCTCAAGTGTGATAGTAGAATAACATTCACCACTTAATATTTTTCTTCTTCAGTTTCTTCTTAGTCTGTATCTTCTTCTACCGGACAGCCAGTGTAGAGGTTATTTTCACTCCTGGTAGGTTTTTCGCTGTGTAGTAGGACTAGGCTGTAGTAGGTAGTGGGGCCTTGGACTTTACGCCGCTACGCTCCTAGAGCTTATGCCACCCTTCATCCACATTCATTCAATGTCATTCATCATGTGTTTATTTGTATGTTAAAATGTTGTGTGTGGCTTTGTTACTTGTCTTGGTCAGCCAGTAGTCAAGGCGAGCACCGTTAATTGTAATCACACGTCGAATGGTTACCAAGCTCGATACCGATCCACAGAATTATAGAAAAAATGTCTACTTCTTCTGAGGTTCAAACCGAGCACTCAAGCATTCTGAGCCTGATCCTCTTACTACTGGACTACTCGAACTCTAATACATTTCAGTAACGCTTTTTTTAGGGGATTAATTTATCCTTCTCCTACCCAGTTTTTGGCTGATGAATTTGCTGTATCGTCTGTGGTTATGTAATCCAACGAAACTTTTTCCCAATAATAAAAATAATCAAGCGTTTTGGTCTCATAAAAAAAACTTCGGCTTCTAACTACAGATCTAACGCAATCCTTGTTGTTTCCCTTTTCAGCGCGTAATTTAGACCAAAGCACAATTTGGCACCTCTCCTTAACAAATAACTATATTCATATCGCTACACAGAAAAGAATAATGTATTCATTTAAGCTTAATATGCTTGACTGAAGCTTAGCGTATGCTTATATATACGCAAAGAAATATATTCTTTATTCTAGATGACCATTTCTTCAAAAGCTGGTTAAATTGAGGCAAAATTGCCAAATGTTATGCTCATTAATAATTTAAAAAGAAATTTGAGCTATCTCGCTTAGTTTCTGAAATTCAAATTGTAATAAATTTTAGTGTAAAATTTTCTGTTTTTAATTGTTTTACCATCAAATAAAAACGAAGTCATAAAGTCTGGTTTCATTATTGTAACGAAAAATCAAGCATTGTTCTAATATGCCGAATAAAAGTAGTCGTCGTATTTAAAAATTAACCTGATGATGCTTTGCAAAATTCGAAACGTTGTATCGAATTTCTGGTTATTTACTGCATGATATTCAGAATAAAAAGTTGCCTTGAGAAGGTTTTTACCAATTTCTAAAATTCTCACTAATAAGTGAATTACGTCTAAAAATTTAAATCCATTTTTCAGTTGTTTGCAGTTGTGTCGAAAACTAAGCGAGATAGCTCAAATTTCTTTTCAGATTTTTAATGAGCATAAAATTTCTCAACATTGCCTCAATTTAACCAACTCTCTATCTCTTCAAATAAGCGAGATCCCCATGGTGGGACACGAATTTGAAACACCCTTGTGTTAAACGGCGTTCAGATACACTTTAATAACGTTTTAAGAGACCTGTCAAATAAAATGTAATTAAGAAATTAAAAACTTACTGCTTAACGTGATAGTTGAACAAATGTTTCATTAAGATATCCACTAAATGATTTCGCCTTGTATTATCCAGCATTTGGTTAACTTTATAATAATTTAGAATACTGTTGCAAGGAAGTAGCCCTGCTCATGAGGAGCACCACAACTTCAGATACAGTAGATCCCGAGTTGGCCTTGGAGGATGATGCATCATCAAGAAGAATTAAAACATCACCTTTTTGAACTTGATACTCTTGCCACTGCAGAGAAATTTTGAAATGTAAACTTATAGTTGTTTTTGCAGCAGGTATAACCAATTTAAACAAGTACTAATTTCACAATTAAATTTATTATTATCTTACTTGAGAATTTTGACTGGGACCGGCGTTTTCACTAGAAGTTTCGTATTTATCTTCAACACTGCAGTCGTTTCCAAGATATGACTTCAATTTTTCACGAAATCTTACCCTAATTCCTATATTTGGAATCATTTCCCGTAATAAATCATTGTCTAGTTTGGGCAACAACTCTTTTGTAATGCTTTGCCCTTAAATAATAGAGTCATTGATAAAATTCGTTGATGTAAATGTAGACAAAGCAATGAGTAGGCAACCTTCAATTGACGTTTGATAATATTTTAGGGGATTTACCGTTTACACCAGGTTTTTAGGTCAAAAGTTTACTCACTGTATTTATTTTTGTTTATTAAATTTCAATCGCAATGAACAAGTACATCCAATAATTTAATAACAACGTCGCACAAATCCACATTCCACCATCAGAAATATTGTTTGGCGCGGCGCCGTTTTCGGATGATCTAATTCTGCATTACGCACGCATATTTTGTCGTTATACTGAATGCAAGAACATGGATTCTTGGTTTTAGTAAGTAATATATTACTTAGTTTTGGTTTAAAGAAACCGTTTCTTTAAACAGCATTTCTTTAAACCAAGACTTTAAATAACCTTTTTTCTAAATTATATCTTACCCATTTAAGTAAACTAGAATCTCTTCAACCGAATGTATGATGTTATCAAACTGATTTTACATATTTTCTTAAAATAAGCGTATCTCCTTAAATTAAGAAAATATTTTAAGAAAAGCATTTGCTCGAATTAAGCATATGGCGTTTCTTGGTTACATAAAATACGTTTAAAATAAAAAAAATATAATATTGTTTCTAGAAAATATCTTTAAGAAAATTAATTTACTTGTTTTAAAAAAGTAGTTTTTTCTGTGTAGCAAAGCAGTTCCAAAATTCCTCGCTAGGAGTCGCTACTATAGATAAAGTAAAACTTTATTTGAGTAGCTAGGAAGATAATATTATGTTAATGCAAGTAATTAAAGATTAATTTAAAAGTTTGAGCCTAAAAATATCAATTTGTCCTGAACAGACAATAGAAAACAAAAGACAAAATGATTTTGTTCGGTAAATCTTTATTATAACGGTTATTTTTTGTCTAGAATTCGTTTAATTATGACTAATTTTATTAATTATAAAATTTATTTATTATGGACCTAAAAATCATTTTGTATCGAACGGGTTTTCTTTTTTCTTTCTGAATGACACGTCTCGAAAATTGGGATGTCAAATAATTTTTATTATAACATATTTTTTTGTCAAGAATTCATTTAATTATGACTAATTTTAATAATTATTAAATTTATTGGTTTTGTACCTAAAAATCATTTAATTATGACTCATTTTAATAATTATAAAATTTATTGATTTTAGATGTAAAGATCAAATTGTCCTGAACAGGTATATACAATGTATAGTACAAACTTAAAATAATAGGTCGTAATGCCTGAAATTTTAACTTTTTTAATATACTTTAAAAACGGCAAAATCCTTAAAATTTTAACTTTTTTTAAAATACCTTCAAAACCGATCAAAATCCTTGAAATTTTGATTTGTCCTGAACAGGTATACAGGGTGTTAATGAATTGTAAGGACTTCTAGGGCTTGCAGAACACAACAAAGCAAACAACTTTTGTTAATAAATGTGTAGTCAAAAGTGTTTCCTTTCAGGGATAGAGCTTCTTAAAGATTCTTTAAGAAGCGCCTAAATGTAAGCAACTCAATTTACTACCTACTATTTGTTTCCATAACGACGGAAATTAATACAGGATAAATAAAGCCCTCTTTCCCACTTTTCAAATTCATTATTAAATTTAAAATAAATTAATGAACAAAATGTTTCAAAACTAAGCAATAGAAAAAACCAAAATTACAAAGCAAAAATCAACCATTTGAAAAATTTACAATAACTAATTCAAAAATTAACAAAATTATAGTAAATGTTCAAAATGTCGCCCCCAGCTTCTACACACGAAGCATACACTAACGTTTTAACGTGACTCCACAAAAAGAAATCAGGTGGGGTCAAATCAGGAAAATGTTCTTGGTACAGGCGAGCAGCTTTGCGTGCGTTACCCCAAGCAGCTCCATACATGAACATCATTCATGCTGTTCAGCAAAAGTATAATTCGCTTTAACACAAAAATACGAAACACAGAACGAAATAACGAAGAAAATAATTATCAAAAAAAGCACAGAACGATAAAAACGAATTATAAAAGGCACAGAAAGAAACGAATGCAAGAAAAGTCAAAAAATATCACAAAAATATCAAATTGTGTCAAAATTGACGTTATTTGAATGCATGTATGTCTAGATCGTTTTTTTTTCAAAATTCCGTGTGACCTGTGCAAAATAATTAAATATGCAATGTGGGTTGCCTATTTTCAGGTACTTCTTAAAGAATCTTTAAGAGGCTCTATTTTCTAAAGGAAACACTTTTGACCACACATTTTGTAACAAAAGTTGTTTGCTTTGCTGTGTTTTGCAAGCCCGAGGAGTTGGTCCCTAGAATTCATTAACACCCTGTATATAGTAGTCAAATATTCTCTTACATAGTTAATATTATGTTCTCTTAGGCTTATAATACCAAATGTGATCGCGCTCTGTCAATTCAGTTTTAGATAGGGTATTGCAGTTAAAGCTATAAAAAATCGTAGCAATTGCTATTTTGAAGGCGGAAAGGTTTAGAAAAAAAACATTAAATATATCTTAAGTTCGTCTGACAGACTCAATTTTCAAATTAAAAAAAATCCTTTAAAAAAGGGCTGACAAAAAACATGTCATATCAACAATAGAATTTTTACCATAAGTTTCTTAATCAAACATTTTTGTTGACAAATAAATCCATCAAGATAAATTTATCTACTTATTTTTTATTGGATAAATTCTCCTTCTTATAAAGATAAACAATCAAGCCTTAACCCAGATTTAACTAATACGAAGAGAAAGTATAGTATCAAGCATAACTTATAACAAGTACCTACTGCAATATGAGTCTCATGCTCGTATTGAATAAGTTTATTAACATTTTTCGTTTTATATAAAATAATAAAGAATTTTATAACGTGATGTGATGTGATAAAGAATTCGCAGGTAATGTTTTTTGGTTATTTTCTGTAGATACCTGTAAAAGGGGAGGCGTTCAAAATTCTAGTTGCATGAAAATTGCTGTTTTGCAGAAGATTAATTTGCTTGCCATTTGTATATAGGTATTTGCTGTACAAAATTGTAACAAACAATTAAAAAAATAGATTATTATCAAGGCATGGAAATGGAAGTAAGGTTTTCAAGCAATAATTCTGACATTGAAGACCCATTGTTAGGAAACAACGACGATGATTTAAGAATTAACTCAAAACAACTTTCCTGCCTACACAGTCACTGCAAAATTACTGTTACGCTTGTGTGAGTAAATAATTTAAATAATAAAATAAATATTTTTTGCTTAATGATGAATAGCTGCATGTCATTCCATAAACAACTTTAAACATAGTGATGAGCAAAATAAATAGTTTTTATAATCGAATGATTTCAATTCGAAAGCATTTAATAAACGAATGATTCATTCGGTTAATTTTAAAAACATTCGGATGTTTCATTGCGGTAAAAAGTAGCAAAAACGCTCTCCGCTTGCTTCTCAAATGCCCGTATGAATTAATTGTCGTTCTCATCATCTTTTCTCGGGCTGCTTGGCAAAACAGCGTAAACCTTCAGCTTTGAATAATATTTTTATTAATTTCATCACATTTCAGCGCTAATTCCGGACTGTTTTTGAGTAATATTTCTATAGACCGCGCAAGTGGATACATTTTTCTGTTTTATAAACTAATTATTTTTTTTAAATGAGACCAGGGACAAGAACTTTTTCTTATTTAAAGCAATATTAAAATTTTCAAATACGACCCTGCGGTAAAATGACTACGAGCAACAAAACAGTGCGGTGGAAACTGCTGTGTTTGCTATTCCTAAAAAATAGTAATGTTCAAGTCAAAACATTGTTCCGCACCCTTGCGCAGGAAAGACGCCGGTCGAGGTCGTCTTTATGTAATCGCATTCCATTTGTGCATTCGCATCATAATACCACGACTGGTGTTATCATCGTATCGTATGTGCATTGGTCATTTGCAGTTGCTTACTATAAGAGTGTATTGCTTTATCACCCGCTTCCGAAATGGACAAACCCGAAAATATTGAAATCGTTAAATTGTTCGAATGGTTTTCTCTAACCTCTCGAGATATTTCAATAATCAAATGGTTTGATCATTTTCATTTGAAATATACCTTCACTACGTTATGTAGTAATACAGTGCTGAACCGGCTCAATTTAGTTTCTAAGGAAATAACGTAATTTGGGCACTTTAGTGTACCAATTTTCCATCTAATTTCAAATAATCGTTTTCTGATTTATAACGAAGTAGTTCGGCACTGTGCAAATAATGAAAACACTTTATCAACTCAATGTTTTATTGTTTTAGTGTTGTCCTGCTGCTAATTGCTTTTACCATAACATTTGTGGATTTTCCTCTAGTTTTCATGCACTCAATTAAATTACAACAAAAAGTGCTGTTTATGCCTTGTAAGTACCTACTTATAATTATGCTTTAAAGTGTAGTTTTTTCACTTGAAAAAAAAAAAATAAATGAACGAAACAATTATTATAAAATGCATATAAACTTTTTTGAGATGTCGCTAAACCATTTTTAGCGTCAAATTGTTACATCAATAAGTGGATTTTTAACGTCGGAAGATGCTGCCACCTAACGGGATACTGGTATAATTGGATACAGTCATTCTTGTACTTAAATACGGACAAATAATTTGATGTAGCGGCAACTAAGATTTCGCTACTACGCCAACTATATCGTTAGATGGCAGCATTTTCGACATCAAGAAACCATTAATTGACGTCTGCAAATAATTTATTATAGGTAATGAATGGCATTTATGTCGGTTAAAAATTTAATTTTAATTTGTGTAACTAATCGATTGGTGTGCCGCCTGGTGGATTATCTTTGAGTTCGTTAGTGATACCGTTCATATCAATACCATACACTGTAAGGGCGCTCCACTTTGAAATTAAATTTCTTGACATATATGACAATGGATCTAAACATTTAAAAAATACAAAAATGGCAATTTGCCACTTTGGCCACTTCTGGCGAACTAGCTACCGCACTTCATAATAGTGGTTTTGTTAATAATTTATTTCGTTTAAGAAATCTTGTTTTTATATTGAAAACCACATAAAATGTTTGAATCAAATGAAAAAAGGAAGTCAATTGTGTTATGTTGCTTGTTATAATCACCCTGTACATATTCTAATTTTCAGCTGAAAGTCCGCTTGAACAATTTCTGAAAGTTAGAAAACATATACAGGGAACAAGAAATTTCTACATCACCGTAAATGAGACCGCAAAGATAACGTTAGGATTATGGCACTTTTTACCCGAAGCACTTGTAAACAGGTCCATAGAAAATGAAAATTTTAATTACAGTCAATCTTTAGCTCAACAAAAGTATCCCATCTTGTTACATTTTCATGACAGTGGTGGCAATAGAATTTACAACACACAAACTTATATAAAGTTGCGAAAAATCTTCCATGTTATTGGTTTTGACTACCGAGGTAAGAATTAATTTTTTTTGTCTTTATTGTTGGTATTATGTTATGCAAAAACATTTAAGGGTATGGAGATTCATCTAAAGCAGACCTAAAAGAAGACGAAATCGTTCAGGATTCAATAGAACTCTACAAATGGTTACTTTCACATACAGCTCCAGCTAATATCTACGTTTGGGGGCATTCCCTGGGTGCTGCTTTAGCTACTCATACCATTGCAAAACTACACAATGAAAATATTACACCCATGGGTTTAATTTTAGAGGCTCCTTTCACCACCCTTCGAGAAGAAGTAGAACATTTCTATTTAGCCAAGGTATATTGTTAAAAAAATCAACAAATTAGTTCACTTAATGTACAACTTGTAGGTATTTTCATGGCTCCCATGGTTTGGGCTAACAATATTGAATGGTTTTGAAAGAAATGGATTTTGTTTTAAAACAACCCAAAATATATTAAAAGCGGATTGTCCAGTTTTAATTTTACATGCTAAAGATGATCCTTTGGTACCTTACACCTTAGCTAAAAAAGTTCGTATCTATGTTGTTTATTGCATAAAAGCATGCTGTAGCTAACATCTAGGCTTCCGGGCTGGAGCCGCGCCATCGGTTCTTGAACTGCCGACGTTTTGTCCTCGGTTGCACGGGACGTCTTCAGGGCTGTGGTCGCTTCGGGATCTGGAACACAACTGGCGAGACAGGTGCAGGCACCGGGTTTATAAGGAACGGGTGGGTAACAAGGTGTGACTGCTGGGTCTGTGATTGGCTGTCAGGCTGTAGCGGTTGAGCGGTTGCAGGGCGGGGCTTTCGTTTAGTCGGAAATAGTAGTTTGTAGGCATTGTGGAGGAGATAGCTGTGGTCTCGGTTATTATTGTTAGGAGTTTTGTGTATTTCTATGGATTCACGGATCACACGGTTGAGGTAGATGGAAGAACGGGCTAGCATTTTGGTCTTGTCAAATTGAATGTTATGGGCTGTATCGCGTTTATGTTCTGCGATAGCCGACTCTGCGGGACGTTTCAGTCGAGTGCAGCGCTCATGTTCAGAAACTCGAACGCTGATCGGCCTCTTCGTCTCACCGATGTAGGCTTTCATACAGGAGCAAGGTACACTATACACACCGCAGGATTGGAGGGTAGGTAACTTGTCTTTGGTCGGAGGAAGGAAATTGGGAAAGTTTCTGAAAGGGTGTAAAAACGGTTTTTATGTTTTGTTGTTTGAGTAGTCTGCTGATGCGGTCGGTGGTTTTGTGTATGTAAGGTAGAAATGCTATAGAGGTAGGTGGTGTAGGAGTATTGGTACGTTCTGTGTTTGCGGGTTGGGCCTTTTGAGTAATAGCGTGTTGGATGTCTCGCTTGTTGTAGCTGTTTTGGGAAAGGACAGTCGTAATGTGATTGAGTTCGTCTTTAAGGTAGGATGGTTCAGAAATGGCAAAGGCTCGGTTAACTAAGGAATTAATGACATACGTTTCTGGGCGGGATGATGATGGGAATGTGCGTTTAGGCAGCGGTCTGTGTGTGTAGGTTTGCGGTACACGGAATGTCCTAGTTTGCCGTCAGGGCGACGACTCACTAGGACGTCGAGGAAAGGAAGGTTGTCATTACCAATCACAGACCCAGCAGTCACACCTTGTTACCCACCCGTCCCTTATAAACCCCGTGCCTGCAC
The DNA here is from genome assembly GCA_958336395.1 of Ctenicera cuprea. NCBI lineage: Eukaryota > Metazoa > Arthropoda > Insecta > Coleoptera > Elateridae > Ctenicera > Ctenicera cuprea. The sequence continues at coordinate 10,109,598 of OY284495.1, read as the reverse complement.
CGGTCTCGCCAGTTGTGTTCCAGATCCCAAAGCGACCACAGCCCTGAAGATAGATGTCCCGTGCAACCGAGGACAAAACGTCGGGTGTTCAAGCACCGATGACGCGGCTCCAACCCGGAAGCCTAGATGTTATTAACAACGGCCGCGGAAGCCTGCAACTTACATGCTGTAGCTAATATATTGAAAAAGTTGCATTTTTCCTCAATTTTCCCTAGGTAACGACAAAAAAAAGTAATCAAGTTGGCTAGTATTAAATTTTGTTTATGGAAGGCATGTCTACGTCTTGTTGAAAATAACCCTTTTGCAGTTAATCATGTGCAGTTTGTTTAAAAATGGTTGCGAAATTTCCTCGCGATATCAGACTGATGTTCACGTTACCTCAAAATTTTCAATCTAAAAGTTTGGTGGTGAGATCTCTACGAGTAGCAGCATTGATGATTTCGTAACTACGTTTCGGTTTAGGACACCCCGCAGAGCATGTTCAAGCTGTTTATAATCAACGGCAACTTCTGGAAATTGGGCTCTAAATTCTTCCAGGCAGTCATGTACGGAATATGTCCAAACCACGGCCACCTTACGTCCGTTATAATAACAAGATTCAATCAGAAATACCTTCTGCTCCAACATGTGAACCAGTTTGCAACAATCAATGCAAATGAATTGTAAAAATGCTTGTATATTTAGTGTTACAAAACTGTTTTTTTTTGTTAATAGAAGGAATGACTATTAAAAATATAGAATAAATCACGAAACAAAACATTTGACAACTCAACCAACTCGACTGTCAAACCTGTGTGTATCTTATGCGCTCATACATGCCCACCCATAAAGAACATTTAACTCCAGCCACTTTCATTCATTTTTTTTTGAACATATGTAATATGTTAATATTTAAAAGTGTTTCCTTTTGTGTATTACAATTGTTACTTGTTGCCAATTTTATTTTATATTTTATATTCTCAAAAATATTTTTAGTTATATAAAATCGCCAATGAAAAACGAAATCCAGAAACTCAAGGAAATGTAACGTTTCACCTTTTTCCAGCTAAGTTTAATTACGAGCATTGGGGAATTACCAAAGCTCCTGATTTGTTGGGTTATATTAGGTAAGAGAGACAACATTTAAAAATTCATTATTTTAAAAGTTTGTTTCATTTTAGACACCACATCGGTATTTGTAAGGCATACAATAAAATAATGGTAAATAGGTGCTGTTAGGTCGCCAGTGTTCTCATAATAATGTTTATAGAACAACGTTTTGCTGATTAATTACCTATGTATAAAATTTTAATTTGATGTTGCAGGCAATAATATTTTGTTTTTTTTTTAGTTTTAGCAAAGCGCTGAAGATATGAACAAGAGTTCATAACCATGTATTTGTTTGTTATGTATTCTTTTGAATCTTTTATACATTATTTATACAATATTAAATTTACTCTAACTGCTTCTACTTCTTCGCTCTTCACTCATGCGTATTTATTCCTGCCTTCTAGAAATGTGAGTTTCGACCCTAACTCGTGATCCATACTAGGTAACCCATCTCGAACCCGTATGCACGGGTTAAATGTCGACTTGTTTGTATAAAATACGGGTCGCGATTTTGTACCGGGTGATTGTAAAAAAATGATTCAGAGCAGGCCACGACCGAAGTGTTAAAGTTGGCAATACTTAATATAAGCCAATTGTCAAATGTTGACAGCTGTAAAAATTTTTGGTTAGATACATTTAACTTAATGTATTTAACAAAAAATTTTTACTGCTGTCAACATTTGACAATTGGCTTATATTAAGTATTGCCAACTTTAACACTTCGGTCATGGCCTGCTCTGAATTATTTTTTTTACGATCACCTGGTACAATATATCTTCTTGTAGTGCAGGCCACGCCCATGGTGTTTCCTATTAGTTATTTGAACGCCCGCCGCGTCTAGCTCCACGTTAACGTGGAGCATTAAAATATTTTTAGATCCACGCGATGGCGTCACAATCGTGCGCACTAATTTATCAGTGAGCGAATGCAATTTTGTTTTCGTATGTTTTCATTAAAAATATAACTGCTCTTAACCATAACCCCGGGCATACAGTAAAGACCAACAACATTGTTTTAAAAAAAGCAGTATAAAATGAAAAAAAAATTTGGGCCCAACCGAGATTCGACCCATCAATTGTTTATATAGTAAAACGCTGTCCACCTAAGCCACTACGAAGTTGCAGGCAGTCGCTAAAACCCGTAATATAAACTTCAAACAGTCAGACCGTGCAGATGACGTTTCGCGTGGATCTAAACATATTTTAATGCTCCACGTTAACGTGGAGCTAGACATGTAAAGTAAAGTCGGTGGCACTACACTCCAATGAGGAGTTTGGCCTGCAATGCTAGACATGGAGCTAGACATGGTGTACTAAATAATGCACTTGGCAAGAAAATGACAACAATGTATGGAATTACCTTTTATTAAACATTTTCTGACTTCAAAAAATATATTTTGGAGTCATAGTTTTTGACATCAAAAAATAAATTTTTGGCGTCATAAAATGTTTTTTTGACATCAAAAATACAATTATGACGCCAAAATTACGTGTTTTGACGTCTGAAAATTAGTGTTTGAATTTAGTAAAATTAAGAGAAAACTATTTAATTAGAAATAAGTAAAATGAATTGTTTGACGTCAAAAACTCATTCGTTGACGTTTAAAAATCGGTTACACAGTTTTCAGTTAAATAATAAATCGCCAAAAATGCGATTCTTGAATCATAAGCACAACTAACTATTTTCATACATCAATAAATCAGTTTTTTGAGTCAAAAAATTAGTTTTTAATGTTAGAAAACGTCTTGTCCGGTCGCGAAATTTGGTGGTTTACACCAAACAACGTCGCATTCATGCATAGCCCATTCGCCCTAGCTACACAAACCAATATACCCTAGCTACTGCATACGCTACAATATTATTAATTATTGACTAGTGTGCTTGGATAAGCCGGTGAATGCGATTGCGCTTTCTTTTGGCAGGTAGCTGCTAGCTTCCCTGCCGGTCAATATACTAGCGTCTAGTGGCTTGGATTACAGCCGATCCTACCTCACATGACTTGCGCACCTCCTTGGCATGCAGCTGGAATGTGTGTAAAGTTATCGCCGCCAGCAGAGATCGTAGCCTTCCTTAATCACACGTACGTGTTTTAAAATTGAAAGCCTCAGTTGTATATGTTGCTTTAAAAGTTAAATAATAAAAAATACGTACAATATAAAATAAAAATTATTATTTAATGTTTATTTTTTTTAAAGAGCTACAGTGAAAGGGTAAAAAAATATTTTTAACATTGCTTCTTGTAATAAATTTCGCTTTGTATTTTCTACGCTTACCGTGCATGTTATAAATTTAAAAAAAAGGATTTGTTGTTTTGCATTGAATGCAATTTATTAGCAATAAAAAATCGGTTTTAACAATGCAATTTCACTTTACACTTAGACTTTCATTAACTTGCTTTGCTCTCGATGAAAATATCACACTGGCACATATGCGAGCCAATATTAGACGAGGTGCAATTCAGGATCGGCTGTTAACCAAGCTACTAGACGTTAGTGTTAATATTACAGTGCGGTTCTAGTGCACACTTCTACCATAAGTATTCCGTTAGATTCGACGTCAAGAAATGTTTAAATGGCGTCAAAAATTTTGTGCATATAGTTTTTTCATATCATGACCAACTACAAGTGTGGGCGTGATCCAAAATGCATGTGCGTAGGAACATCAGAGGATCTTAATGTTGCGACGGTTTTTCTTTCCAGAAAAATAAAATTCATGGAGGTTTAATGTTGGTCTATTTTGTTGGTCAACAAATAGGCTTGCTAACTCAGCCTGGTCGTGGGCTGTTGAAAAGATTCTCAAAATAGAGACCAGGAGAAGTCTTTTAATGGGCGCCAGAATCCTAACAAAAAAAAATATAGCCAGAAAAGGAATAGGGAACTTGGGATTCACAAGTATCCTTCGATAAAAGAGAACGCAACAGAATAACCTCAATAATCAAAATTTAATGGTGAAATATGCATATAAACTAAAACTGTTTATATAATCTTGAATGACATCAAAATTTAAAATGTTAATGTAATATACAATTAAATCGAACATAAAAGGAACTACTCCAATTAATGTGGGGGGGGGGGGGGGGGAATAATTAAAGACAATTAATTAAGTTAACTTAGAAACACTAAAAATATAATTAATGTACTCTGGGAGGTTAGAAGCCATCAACTGATAATCCTATATTCCTAATAACGCTATCCCGAAAATAAATAAACGACGCGCAATGGTGCACCGCTGCGAGCGTAACATAAGCAAAGGAGCAGGCGCAATAAGCTCCACGAACGCACAAAACAATTATGAAAAGTAAAATAATTAAAATAAATACACTTAATGGATTCCGGCGTACCAGGCCGTTTGCAAATTAACATAAATAAATACTGAAATTTGGGTTACATCAAACTCAATTGGTGTAGTTTAACAACCAATACGTAAAGCTTTGATTTGAAAATAAGTAATATAATAAAATTAAAAATGAGCGAAACACTTCGCCTGGACTTTCCTATACTTATAAATTAACATTGTTTAATATTTTCCAACACCTTTGATATACACCTGTCTAGAAACGCAAAAGCAGTGTTTTAAAAAAAACTATAAAATTATAAAAAAATTTTGGCCCCAACCGAGGCTCGCCCCACAACTACTTATGCAGTAAAACGGCAGTACATTCGAACACACCCGCATATCCATCCATGCTATTCCAAACCTGCGCGTTATCGTTAAATAAGTGCCTATTGAATGCGTACGCAATAGAAATGCATAGAACGTTCAGAACTCTTCACTTCCGTACAAGAATACAACTGCTGTAGAAAGTATGTGAAATTCTTCTAAGGACAAAAAGATTATTAAGGGGCAAAAAATTCGATTTTTTGATTTTTTGTAAAAAGATTCTCCTAGAACAAACAAAAGAAGAAATCAATTTTTTAATTTTGTAGCGAAAATTTTGGGGGGGAGGGGGAACAGTAGCCCCCCTAAATATTAAATTATCGAAAAAATATTATGATATTCGGATTTTGCTATCAATGATGAGCTATTTTGCTTTAACAGAAATATTTTATTAAATAAATAAAAGGGTACCAATTTTCAATTTTCAAAAAATCACAGAGGACGTCACAGTGAAATTATAGCAATGCGCAAAAAAAATAAATTGTAGAAGATTCTCAGCTCTATCAGCTCAAAAAGTTTAAACAAAAACGTGTGGGCAGTTTTTGAGAAATTTTTTTTTGAAAAATTCCAAAATTTTGGAGTGATGTCATTGCGATCGTTTTTATATTTTCAAAATTAATGATATTTCATGGTATAGTACCCTTGAAAGGCTACCAAACAAGATGTAGTTGATTCCAATCAGATAACTGGTTTTTGAGTAAATGGGCGTTAAAGTCGAAATTTTCAAAAATTCGTAGCGGCCGCCATGTTGAAGCTAGAGAGTTCGGTAAAAAATCGTTTGATTTGTCCTAAGGCCTTCTTTAATCTCCACTATTAAAATTTCCAAAATTCCGTTTCTGAAAAAAATGCTACCAAAAAAACATGTCTAACTTCCGCTTCCGGTTTCGGATTCTTTTTAAAAGCTTATTTTGTCGATGAATTTTTGATATACCTCCTCATTCCAAAGCACATCGAAATCGGTCCAGCCGTTCCGGAGATATGAGCGTTACCCACAGACACACAGACACACCCACAGACAGACATTTTTTAAAAACCACTTTTTTAGGATCCTGGAAGCCCAAAACATGTATTTCCGTCAAAATCTCGATTTTGAAAATTTGCATGAAATCAATACTTCCCTATACTGAAAGTATAGGAAAGTAAAAATCAGTAGGTACTTCAAAACTATGTAGATGGATAACAGTAATAACGTTGATCCTGGTACGACGTACGGCAGTTCGAACAGAATAAAATAAAAGATACGCCTGACCTTAGATACTTGAGGTTAAATCTTCTACACCATATACCAGCAACACAGCAATAATCCATAAGCGTAAGGGTAGCTATACGTATACGGGAACTTCTAATGTTCGTATTAATTAATAAAATACGCCGTTACTTGATGTTTGGAACTTATTATACTTATACGTATATTCCAAAATAATATTTACTAGATAATAAATCATAAATCTTAAACAGTAACTCGTAACTAGTAAATAGTTAATCGTAAATAGTTAATCGTAAATAGTTAATCGTAAATAATGAATCGTAAATATCGTAGATAGTCCTGAAATAGAAAAGAAGTAATTAGCACTCGGCTTAGCCAAAAAAAAAGAAAAACGATAAACTTACTGAGGTTTTGGGCGACTACCAAAAGGACATTCATTCGCCTTCCGGGAATGGTATAAGAAAAAGAATTCGAGCTTCACTACACTATCAAATAAAACTTTAAGATAATGTACCATTGAAATTAAAAATAACGAAATTACCTGCACGTGGAACGACAACAGCCTACAATCCGTAAAATACGCTATTTATGGCCTTAAAAATCGAAGACGACGTAACGTACACTCGTAGATAATAGAACCATAAATAATTTTAGGAACTCCGTGAAAATAATCACCATAAACGGTTTCTATAAACTGGATTTCAACAGGAGTCTTTTCAGTTGCCAAAGTGAACCCATAAAATGGCCAAACCAACCACACAAGAATTATTCGTTTTCTTGTTAAATTTGAAATTGATAACAGTAAATGCAAATCAACAAAAATGTACCTGTGCGCATATGAGATAAGCTAACGTTTGAAGAAGACAGAATTTTCATAGGCGGAACATGCGTCTTTTGAATTTGGTGAGTAACAAGACCTTGATGGAACGAAGCTAAAGCCTAAATAAATTCTGAAATGATTAAAAATAAACGCTCGAACGGTTTACTCATTAGATTCTACTAAATTAACCCCCATAGCTCAAAAATAAAATTCAAGAAAAGTCGCATAACGATAAAAGAAACTGCGCCCGCTTATGTGAAAGTAAGAGTGACAGAAATAATGCAACAAAACGAACAAGCAAATTTTTAAAGACTTTTGAGGTGCATATATCTATAGAAATTAGGCGGCGAAAGTGCTAACAAATCTATTCTAATAAGAAATATTATTTCTATATTTGGAAATAAAAGACAAAAATTCTAAACAACAAAAAAAAATGTTACAATGTGGCACCAATGGTACACCGGTGTGAGAATAAGTCATAAATTGGCGTTTTGTTTAAATCTTACAGTCTAATAGCCGTACAAAGGATAATCGAAATAGAACTTTAAAAATAGACAATCAATTTCTTCTTCAAGATTTGCTGGACTTACAAGATTGATTGTTTGACCACAGTTAGATTTAACGGTTAGTGTAGAGGAAGATTTAGATCCGCTCCAGGACTAGAGGAAACTTAACCAATTGTGGCGAATCAGATATTTAATAATTGCATAAAATGTAAATTATATGTACGGTAAGTACATAAATTCACAATAGTAAATTGTTAACACATCAGCACAGTAAAATCTTAATAAAGTTCCGTGGCAACACCACAGTATAAGTGCCGTGGAGAAAGAGACTTGGGAAACTGGAAGAGATGTATGCTACTACAGGAAAGTGTAGACATCACCGTTTTGCGCATGCACGGGGTACAAAGATGAGACGTGTTACTATTCAGCGGTACGAACGCGCAGTCTTTCCTCTATTCAAACGTACCACACCAAATTAAATTTTGTTCAACAGTCAGAACATAATCCTACATCTGATAAAATATGCTATGTACCTTATTTTTCTAGAACCGTTTTCACAATTTCCTTATCACAACTAAATCCAGTTAACCAAACAGATAAGGCTGCTATATTTTTTAAAGTTATTTCAGTGTTATCAGTAGATATAATAACAAGCGATACCTACTTCTGTGTAAATGCGTGCACTGTAATCTTTGGCTGCAGACAATTTAATGAAGAATATGTATGGTTATGGAAGTTATGGTTAAAAACATTTTCATTATTTAAGTAAGCGTTAGAAATATTTTTACTGCTTCAATAAATTCCTTATGCTCATGCAAGTCTAACCTTACAACTTTTTACAAATTATAACATAATTTTTTGAATTACTAAGTTCTTCCTTGTCTGCTTTGGATTAGATAGTGTTGGATTGATGTCTTCATTAGGAACTAGATTTAAAATTATTATAATGTAATTCTAGAATATTATTACAAAATTCAATGAAGGCAAAAAATATATCAAAAGAGACAGATAGTTCAAGCTTAATTATGTCACGAAATCGAACAAGAAATTCAATAATCAACAGAGACTTTGATGAGTATCTACTAGAGTATGAAACTATTGGTGCACCTGTGCAAGAACGCACCTGCAAGCAGCGCTGCTGTAGGTGTTGTCTCATTACTACAATAATTCTGTAAGTAATTTGAAGCATTTTTTTTTATTACATAATATAATAATAATACCATTTTTTCAGTCTCATTTTCGCTCTTCTTGTATTTATTTCAATATTTGCCATTCTTCCTGTGGTATTTATGCATTCTGTTGAAATGCAAAGGAATTTAGTGTTTGAAAGGCGTAAGTATAACTATAAGTATTCTAAATTATGCTTTAGCAGATACTAGCTAATACCCGGCGTGCGTTGCTACGCCTTAATCTCGACTCCAGCGCCACCTATCGGGTCCATTTTTTGTGAAAATATTTCTTTCCACGTAACTAACATATATCCTGAATTTGAGCGAAATCAGACAATAAACACACATGTTCGTAAATATCGCCAACGCCACCTAGCGGGTCAATTTTTTGTAAAAAAAATAACCTTCTAAAACTTTCCTCTTCTCAAAACACACTTTGTGTCAAAGTTTGAGCTCAATCGGCAGAGTAGTTTCGGAGGCTATAGGGAACATACACACAAACATTCACTTTTATATATCTATATAGATTTAATGGCAGGCAGTGGCGTAACTACCGGTTCCGCGGGCTCCACGGCCCATGAGTTGTAGGGCCCGGAGGGTCCGTCCTTTTACAGCTTTTTGTGCCTAAAAATAAGCATACATCAATTTTTTTGTTCCAAGTTAAACTATTTTTTTCAATTGTTTAACATCCGGGTAAGTGTGGGGGTACGTAATCATGGCAACCGCCTTGCCATTGGTTACGGTTTGCAAGACCGTTACATCATGTACAAACTAATCCATTTACATAAAAATAATACTTATTTCAGATATTAATAGCGAAGAACGCGAATTTACAAATTTTCATAAATATGGCATTGAAGGCATAATAAATCGATATGTTAACTTAAACAGAAAAGGCCAGAATATAACCCTAGGGGTATGGCATGTTTTACCTTTAGCACTAACATATGAAGCAGTGGAAGATGAGAATTACGACTACATAGAGGCATTACGTGGACGTACATATCCGGTACTTCTGTACTTCCACGATAGTAGTGGAAATCGCATTTCCGATGTTAATAAGTTCAGAATATTTCGAAGATTTTTTCATGTTATTGCCTTTGATTACCGCGGTAAGTATCATAAAGAAACAATATAATTTATCCGCAATTAATTAAATTGAAAAATTTAAGGCTATGGAGATTCCACGGAAGCAGAACTTTCTGAAAGTTTAGTTGTTCGAGACTGCGTACAAATGTATAAATGGCTAGATTCCCAAACAAACGCAAACATTTTCATATGGGGTCATTCCCTGGGGGCAAGTTTAAGTACAAGCACAATTGCAGAGTTACGCAAAGAACGTTTCGTGCCAATGGGCTTGTTTTTAGAAGCTCCATTTACATCTGTTAGGGAGGAACTGTATTATTTTCCTATAACCAAAGTATTTTTGTTGTAATTTGTTTAAAAAAACATGTTAAAAGTAAACAAGTTGTAGATATTTGCTTGGCTACCATGGTTTGAAGCATCTTTTGTGGATTCTCTGGAAGATAATGGGTTTTTGTTTAAAACAGATATAAGTATTTTATCAGTTGATTGTCCTATTATGGTCGTGCATGCAAAAGATGATGTTATTGTTCCTGCTATTCTAAGTGAAAAGGTTTGTATTAAATTTGTAAAATTTATATGCTAAGCTAGTTACTTGGCGCCTCCACCATATGCGACGAAGTAATGTGTTTTATAACAAAAATGTCTACTGCATCTAATTTGAAATCTGTTCAGAAATATATTAGTACACATTTTGAACTCTTCTATAATTCACACTTTTAGCTTGTGGGCGTTGCCCGAGAAATGCGAGATCAAACCGTACAGGGAAACGTAACGTATTATCTATTTCCGGGGCATTTTGGCCACAGAAACCTTTACCAAGCTCTTGAATTGACCGATTATATTAGGTATTGTTGAACTTAAAAATTAATTTTAAGTAAATTCATTTAATACCAACAATTTTCAGAACCCATATTTCCATTTGTCGAGAATTTGATGATGGGAATGGCTGAACTTTATAATGTATGGCAAACTTTATTTTTTAAATTATTTATTTAAGTTGTAGGATTTAAGAAAAAGTAATGTTAACAGTTACTGTACTTACATTTTTAAAACCAATAAATAAAATAAAATATTGACAAATCAATTAAATTTTGAATACATTACGGAAATATCAACAACCAAGGTCGCTATTTTTCTCGTTTTAGGACAGATTACATTAACCGAATAATCGAAGACGTTCTTTAATAGCGTGCCAAAACGTTTCGAAAAACACACTAAGCTTTGGTAGCTAAGTGCCAAGGTTCGACTGCTACTGATCTTGTTAAAATAATTATATTATATAATTTTGTTTCACTATATTGTTTAAAAAATGAATTAACTAATGCTGTATTCATTTGCAATAAAATATTTCCATGCTTTAACCGAAAACTATTAATCCTGAAACAAACAAATGAACACGTTATTATATTTTAAACTCTGGACTAGTCCCTTAACGTTTACAACGTCCATTCGAGGTTATGATTAATAAATAATACTTAATTATTCATTGAGCTAATTAGCTATTAATTACAAAACTAAACAAGTTTTAACTTACTAACAATTCTGTTGCATGAACCGGATTGCTTGCCGGGAGTCTCGTTAATTATACGATCTTCTTGGAATAGTTATCACCGAGTTTCTTCAATGTTTCCTAATTTACTACTGACGGTTTTGTACCCATTAACGTCGTGTGCTTCCGAATTATTAAGTTTTTATGAAATATAAAAAGAACCCTGTAGAATCAAGTAAGATTTTATTTCTTTTAATAAATTAAGGTAATTAATGCAATTAGGGAAAAAGATCAAAATGAGTTAAAAGTCTTCAACGTCGAAATAAGTTTGCTGGCTTGGCATGGAAGTGCGTTGAAATTCTTCCCAAGGCTTGGTAAATTAACGGGGGTTATGAAAAAGGATCAAAATGAGCTAAAATTCTTCAACGCCAAAATTAACCCTTTATTTAATAGTTGAAGCTCGTTAAACCCTTCGCAGCAGAGTTCAGGCATTTAGGTTATGGAATACGGTTATTATTTATCGATACCTGATTCTGAATTACATTTGACTGTACTATTAACTTCGGACTGGCACTGATGCTAGCTGAACTATTCCTCGCAGTTAACGGGTCTAGTTGCTGGTGCCCGGAGCTGGCCTGATATATTCGGGCTGGTCTAGTTGGTAGTGGAAACACAAACTGAACCGTTCTATCACGAAATATTGATTTTATAACCTAATTTTTACCCTCTATGTCATGTGAGGACGTTATAGTGGAAACGATTTGTGCAGCAGAGATTCTTGCGCGCGTGGCTTTGCGTCCCATACTAGCGGCGACACCAGCGCGTCAATTTGCAAACAAATAAATAAATATTCGTTGATTTTAAATATCACGCTTTTCCATATTTATTAATTTATTTCGTCCCAATGGGACGTAATGGGACGGTCCCATTACAGTAGGACAAACGAGAAGACTAAATACTGGATTTTTAATAAACAAATGAATAAAATATATAGTACAAAAATTCAAGGTAGTGATGGAGAGTGAACATACTGAATATTCACGTACCAACGGTAGAAAAAGAACAGAAAAAAAAATTATTTATGAAAAGTTAAATAGCCTCTGCAACGAATTACCAAAAAACGGACATAAAAATTGTGTTGGGGAACTGCAACGCCAAAATTTTATTTTGCATGACAACCTTTGTTTTTCTTTATTTGAACATATGGTATAACTACGGAGCCTTCATTAATTGCTATACCCACGTGACCACAAAATATAATCAACCCAACTCACACTGTTGGTAAGCCTTTTATCCAAAAATTTCCAAGCCGTTTGTTAACTTATCAAGGCTTGCTTGTTTATATACATAACCTCACTTTGAGTGTTGACAGTGACACCTACAGGGAATTTTTAGTTGCCACGAGTACCAATCCTGAACTGACTTCAACATCTAAATCTAAAACTTCCTAAGTCACTGCGGACCAAAGGTCACGTGGGTATCAGCAATTAACGAAAGCTCTGTACAACGTTATATTACGCCAGAATGTTTAAGCAACTGTATACCACCTCGTCAGTTGGGGTACTAACCTTTTAATATATAATAAACTTTTTATTTAATTCTGCTGGTTTTTTCAAGGTATACATGGTATTTAACTAATTGTTTTTTATTATGTATATGGTGAAATACTATGGCTTATGCTCCCTAGGATCTCTTGCGCAGCAAAATACAAAGCGCTATCAAGGCGGTTAGTACCCTGACTATTCCGTCCAATACGAGTTAACGAACAATAGATGGTGTTGCACATGAATTCAAAGCCTCGTAATGTAACGTATTATGTAACTGTATCGTTATACGTTACGCCAGAATGCCCAAATATGTGCAAGGCCTTGTAGAATTATTACTCGTTAAATATTTTATTGGAGGTTATTAATACGATGGGAACATTACCTGCGAGAATTTTACAAGTGAATATTTTACTGTTATTAAATACATCAAACCTTGTTTAAATAAAAAAAGTCAGCATTAAATAACAAAACTAGTTCATTTATTTTTACATCATCATTCATCATATAATTATTAAACAGAGTTTATAATTAGACACAGTACCTACCTACTATGAATAGTGCGAATACGGTACGTAGTTATGTCGCTACAATTTATATTTTTAAAAACTCGCAAGTTTTTAAAGCAACTGAATTAAAATTCAACGTTTTGTTCTGACTTCCTTGGTGCTAAATAAAACCTAATTTATTTATGGAAGCTTTACTTGATTCCTACACGTTTAGAACACTTTAGTTTTAAGCAGGTCATGTTTATAAATTTGTACAGAAATGGTTATTTAAGAAAAATTCTTCACTGATAGCATAATATTAGCAGCTAAAACATGAAGTGTATTATATGGGGCGTAATTGGTATGATCAGGTAAGTCGATTTAATATTATTTATTTAATAATTGGTGGAAAAATTAAATCAATAAAACGAGGCACATTTTTAGCACTTCTTTGCTATTAATGTTCATTATAACATTTGTGATGGTTCCTTTAATATACGAAAAGTCGGTTGACTTGCAACGCAAGACAGTGTTTCCAACAAGTATGTTTCTTATTTTATAAAAACAAAATTGCTACTGCAAATATTAAAATTTCAGCTCATCTGCTACCTGCCAATCCCGAATTCGATAATTTTACAAAATACAAAGTTCAAGGCGTAAGAAATTTTTACGTCGTTGTGAATAGAAAAAGAAATAGTTACGTATCGCTTGGTATATGGCATCTGTTACCACACAGTTTAGTGAATGGTTCAGTATTAAATGAAAATTTTGACTTCGGCGAAACTTTAGCTCAAACTGACTATCCCGTAATTTTGCATTTTCATAGTAGTGGTGGAAATCGGATTAAGTTTATTAATATGTACAGGGTGTTGCGAATTTTCTTTCATGTCATTGCTTTTGATTATCGTGGTAAGTGTTTTCTTTTATTACTCTAATAACATTTTAGTTTGATTTTCCTATGTATATATCTATCTACATAGTAAATCCGTAACTGTCTCACCATAACAAGATGGCGGCGGGCTCTTGAATCTCGGCTAAATTTATCACCATAACACGACAACGAGTTCTTACATCTCCGCTCAGTTTATTGATAGTTTTTGGCGAATTGGTATGTTGCTGCCACTACTGTTGGTTATTTATGGCTTACTTGCATTTTGGTGGGTCCAGAATCTCGCACATCACATTTGATATAATTTCTTTCATTAACAGACCATTATTATAATAAAAGCATTGCACATATAGAGCGTTACTGCAATTTTATTAGAAACAGCAATTATTAATCGCGCGAGTTGTCTAGATACAAATATGATTGAAATGATATGACAAGTAAAAGCAACAATTGGATAAATAATTACTCATGCAAAGAAACTAAATGAGCAAACAAATAAGTAACAAAATAACAATTAAACCAACGAATTGTGCACTTATAACCGGCACAGAGTAATATTTGTATCTATGAAATAATATCTGTCTATTTGTTTGTTTTTAATATTAAAACTAAGTGGATTCTTACAGTATACTAAACGATTTAAAATATGTTTTTCTTAGAACGTTGTAAATATGTCTAGCATCTGCGAGAAAAGACGATCATGTTTACAAATTCGACAGCTCCAGAGCTTGAGAGCCCCATTAAAAAACACGCTAAAATTTACGGTTACAAAAATTAAAGCTATTGCAAATAAATTTATAAAACTAACTGAACCCGTAGACTACGCCTCACGCTTTTCTCTTTACACATAATGGTGCCAAATTTATTGAAAAACGTATAGTAATGATATAACTTGTGTTGAGATGTAAGGCATGTTACCGAATGCGCGGTCACTAAAATTTGAGACAGGAGAAAGGCATGCGAAATTAGTATACAGAGTGGCTAGGAAAACCCCGGCCACTTTTCTTGCGGCGGTGAAGCGATGGCGCTTTAGTAAAGAAAAATTAAATTAAAATACTGGCAACAACGCCGAATCCAAGACGTTTTAGTTGTTTTGATTTAATATGGGGCGCATTTAATAACTAAAACGCCTTGGATTCTGCGTTGTTGCCAGTATTTTAATTTAATTTTTCTTTACTAAAGCGCCATCTCTTGACCGCCGCAAAAAAAGTGGCCGGGGTTTTCCTAGCCACTCTGTAGATAAGACATGCTACTGAATGCGCGTTCACTAAAAGTTGTGAGGGAATCCAAATTTAATGTAGATTATATACTAGAACTTTGATCCGCGACTCGCTACGCTACCAAACAAAATAAAAAGGGGGAGCCGAACCCACGGGTTCCACTAGTATTAATTAATCTTCTTCTCTCAATTTTAATTCTTTTCCTTATTCTTCTTCTCTTCCAACTTACCGTGCTTAGATTCCCTTTCTTTTTCTTTTTTTCCTTCCATCCCTATCCTCTTCCTACTACTTCTCCCTTTTATTCACCCCGTTCCTCTCTTGGCTCCTTTCTCATTTTTCTCATTCTTTTCCCCTCCTTATTCGGTTCTTTTTAACAGCTGTCAGTCATATAGTTTTCACTTTATTAATAAGTGTATAAGGCAGAAATAAATACGTGCTGAAGTTATTAATTACTTTATTTATAATATATTCATATAGTTTTCTCTTGTTGTGGATATTTTTAGGCTATGGGGATTCATCTGATGTCACTCCATCTGAAGAAGCAATAGTTCAAGATTCAATTCAACTTTACAAATGGCTGCGTGTACAAACACGCGCAGAAATATATTTCTGGGGACACGCACTAGGTGCAGCTTTAAGCACTCATACTATTACCAAGCTACGCGAAGAAAATATTGTACCCATGGGGTTGTTTTTAGAAGCACCGTTTACCTCTATGAGAGACCAAATACAACAAAATTCATTTCATAAGGTGAGTGAGCAACAAGAGAAGTTGTAGTTATATTTACAAAAATGAAAAATGTAAGATATTTTCATGGCTACCATGGTATGAGTCAACAATGTTGGATCCTTTGGAGACAAATGGATTCGTTTTTAATACAACCAAACATATTACAATGGTTGATTGCCCCATTATGATTGTACATGCGGAGGACGATGCTGTTACTCCGTATTCTTTTGGAGAAAAGGTTGGTAAAGAGCTTTTTTTTTTAATTTTATGGAAAGTTGTTTAATTTTAGGTTTTTCAAATTGCCAAAGAAAATCGAATCTTTAATCAAGGAAATGTTACATTGCACTTGCTTCCAGCACGTCTACATTGTGGACATTTTTCCATTCGAAAAGCTCCGCAACTACTAAGTTACATCTGGTATTTTTTTTAAATTGATTTAATTGATTTACGTTTAGTAAGTTGGCATTTTTGTTTTTTAGGAATCACATTATGACTTGTCGATTTTATAATAAAAGAGGATGGTAAATAATGATAAGATTCTAGTATTACACGTTATGTGCAACTAGCTCGACTTATTATTACCTATTATGTTTAATACAATTATATTTAAAAATGTAAATATTTTATAAACAAAACTTAACAATGTGATTTATTTACATCAATAAATAATTAAAAAATCTCTTAAACAACATTTACTAAAACATTAATAAATAAAATCAAATTAAAAATAAGCACTAGACTTTCCTATATAGAGTGGCTAGGAAAACCCCGGCCATTTTTCTTGCGGCGGTCAAGAGATGGCGCTTTAGTAAAGAAAAGTTAAATTAAACTACTGGCAGCAACGCAGAATCCAAGACGTTTTAGTTATTAAATACGCCCCATGTTAAATCAAAACAACTGAAACGTATTGCATTCTGCGTTGTTGCCAGTATTTTAATTTAATTTTTCTTTATTAAAGCGCCATCTCTTGACCGCCGCAAGAAAAGTGGTCGGGGTTTTCCTAGCCACTCTGTACTTTAGAAATTTTTACTTATCATATTTTTAGAAGTATTTTTGCGTGAACGTTGTAGGCGCAAGAGGTACTGGAAGATCAGACAAGTTTAACTCTACATCAAGTCATCTGGACGGAGATATAGAAAACCAAGATCAAGTTCTGAAGATGTATTGTTCCTATATCAACACCAACTGTTTACTTTTAATCTTGCCTTTGATAATGACGTGTAAACACGTTGAAATACGTATAAGGCTAAAATAAGTAAATACCTATTGAAGTTAAGAATTGTTTTATTTGCAATGAATTGAAATAAACTGCAACGAAGTAAAGCTGAATCTTTTAAATTAACTTTAATTACTTGCATTAACGTAATATTATATAAGTAAATACCTGTTGAAGTTAAGAATTGTTTTATTTGCAATAAATTGAAATAGATTGCAACGAAGTAAAGCTGAATCTTTTAAATTAACTTTAATTACTTGCATTAACATAATATTATCTTCCTAGCTACTCAAATAAAGTTTTGTTTTATCTGGAGTAGCGACTCCTAGCGAGGAATTTAGGAACTGCTTTGCTAGCACAAGCATTTTTCCACTGAGCTACCCGACTGCTTACAACAATGGAACATAAACACGCGACATTCGCAGCTTTAACCATGAAGCTGTTAGTACCCTGACAGCGCCAAAATTATCTAAAATTTCTAGAATTTTATGTAAAAATTTCACTGAAGTTGCACTCGAATTTGCGACTGATATTCCTATGTGCACACGTAACTTTCGATGCATTTGTTACGCACACATTTTATGAAAAACTGTAAAGAATTTCACTGAAATAATTTATCGAATGAAATATCCAAGATAATATCATTTTTTTAGTTTGCATTCGTTCAAAGTAAACATAAAAAAATGGAATTGTTTGAGCTTTTTTCTTAGGGCAGTTAACTGCTACGAATAAGATTCTTTTTCGACAGATCTTTTTCCTAATATTGTAATTTATTAAACGTGACGCTTTGAATACGTTTTTGAAAACGTTACGTCTTATAGTAAAACGTCGTAACTAATCGATTGCAGTGTTTAATCATTTTGTAGTTGCCGTGAGGCAGATTTTCAATTCACCTTCCTTTTTCTAAAGCTACGAGAAAACAAAGCAATAATGTTTGTTCGAATTTTTGATTACCTTAATGTTTGCTAATCAGCATTTCGTTAGAAAAAATAAAAACAGTGAAGTAGAAAAATCATAATTTTGAAGACATGTTACTCAGGTAAGAACAAAATCTTTCTCTTTTAATTTAAAGGCTTTTATTGTGCACAGATACGTTTAACTGTACTAATAATTATTTCATCTAAGTTAATTAATGGCAAATCGCGCAGATATAATTTACTGCAAATAAATCAATAGTAGGCCGAGGCATCTATTGACGACACGCGAAACTTACTGGGGTTGTTACATTGCTCATTAAAGATGCCTACCCTGTAGAATACGGGGGTTTGGCAAAATATTCTGGTATAGTAGTAGCAATAATCTCCGGCACCGGTATTAAGCCTCAACAGCACTAAAAAGCCGACGTTAAATAAAGATTAAAATAAATAAATAATGCGCAGAGGCATCTATTGGCTAGACGAAATACTTACTAAATAGCAGTTTTATCGTAAGATGGCCTAAAACTACTGGTCTTTTTTTAAACGCCCAATTTAATTGTTTCTATCTCATGAATATCCTTAAGACTACATTTGTCACGATCCAACGCAGTTCGTTGCACGTAATGACCTTCTATTATGTTGCGAAACTTAAATTAAATTAGTTTCTCTATTTTTAGCAACTCATGCAACAAATACAGTTTAAATCGCCGAAGTCAAATTAATTGGAACATATGCGTGTCTCTATGACATATGAACCAGTTAATTAAGAAAAAATGAAATTTTTGGTATAAGCATGACTGATGAAGTATCTAAGAGCAAACACAGTGATCCTGAAGATCCCTTGTTGAAAAATGAAGGGGTTATTATTATTCGAAGAAAACCCCATTGTGCCGCTCGGTTAAACATATGCAAGGGACTTATAGTATTAACCATAAATGTGTAAGTACGTTATTATTTGGAATATATTTTTAAACTATTGCTGATTTAAATATAGGTAGTTGTTTTTCTTTAGATTTTTGAATTCTACGAGTGTTTTAGAAGAAAGCATAGACTTTTAAATGTTTTAAACTTCTTAGTATTTAACATGATTTTATTATGGCCGATTGTTTGTGCACAGTTTGATAATTCATTTTTCACTCAAGTTTTATTAATTTGTTTTCGTAAGCGCTAACAATTTAGAAATTAAATAAACTTTTCATATCATAACAGAAAACACAAGTTTAATACAAATTTTAGACTTAAATATTATAGCAATCAGTAACAATTTAACCAATACCAGGGTGCTGTTTTTTAGAGTCATCATTTTAATTCTGATATTCATAATGTTCCCTGTAGTATTAATGAAGTCCGTCAGTCTGCAGCGACGATTTGTTTTCATGACTAGTAAGTATATTTAATTCAGCATTTTTTAGTTCAGGCAATTCGAGGCTTTTACAGCAAAAATCGAAGAATTTTGTAACTTTGAAACTCATATTTAAAAAGTAGCATCTAAAGACAGTTTTTCTGCAATATCTCGTTTTCGGTGCTTCCTAGAACAAAAATAGTTCATATCAAAATGAAAGGCACTTAAATTCTCTACAAGTTATGCCTGAACTACTTTTTTTGTATAATCAATAGTTTCGATATAGTAGCTGAGCAACATGAAGCTTATTTTTTCCACTTTCTAAATTTTTAATTCACGAATGATATTTTTAGAATATTCCACGGATAAAAAAATAAGATTATTTTTAGTATAATTATTTGTTATACACTACGTGCAAACGCGTTATTTAATTATCAAATGCAAAACAATTTTTGTTGACGTGTTTCTATGGTTATACTACAGCACCGATGACACCGAAGTTAACTAAAAGTATTATCACGGCCAGTCAGGGTCTAATTGGTCAAGAGCCTGAAAATAAAGAGCTGACATTGGCTCTTACAATGCGAGTGGAAATTTCAATAGTATTTATCAATATCATTTTTTTTCGGAGATTTTTATTCGGAGGATTTCTTTTCAAATTAATAAATAGTCGAGTTTCATTAATTATTTATATACAGGGTTTTCCAGGAAAGTTGAATTACAATGAGTTTTTCTTTTTTGCATGAATATCAGCTATGTATACTTTTATAAAAAAACATGTCAATGCATTGTTTTACTGCAATCTATAGGCAACCAACTGTACAGAAAATAATAGAGAGAGAAAGGTTATTCCTCATAGTGTGAGGTTACGTTCAATGAGTATGTTTGTGAATAAAACTCAAAATTATTTGATAAATTTTTTTTTAATTTTTTTAAAAGATTATTTTAAAAATATAAAATTACAACAATACACAAATTTTATGCTAAATTAAAAAAAGCTAATTGCTATTAATTTGACATTAAACAATTTGATTACTGTTTCCACAGCAGACTATTCTTTTCAAAAATTGAAGCTTGAAATTTAGTGTATAGTTGGTTACCTACAGATTGCAGTAAAACAATGCATTGACATGTTTTTTTTATAAAAGTATACATAGCTGGTACGTATACAAAAAAGAAAAACTCACTGTATATGCCAAATGCATGGTAAATTATATTTTTCAAGTTTTTTAGAATTTTTCTCTCCAGAATACTTTGGCTAAGAATTTAAACTGTGTTATGGTTATTAGCTGTTATTAGTGCCGTTTAGTTAAAATATAATATTTTTTGTATTTAAATAAAGCAAAAATTAAAATAATCATTAATAAATTCAAGACCCTTTTTTTAATCCGACAGTAAAAACAAAATTTTTAAACGACTTAGGAGCGGCGTACCTAAGCGTACTGCTGCTGGTGTCTAACTAAAAGTCCTTGTTGCTAATCCTGGGTATGACGAACTTTCTTTTTATTTATTTAATTTTTGAACTGTTTTTATCTTCTCATAACTGAAGTTTTAATGTATAATTTAGTTATAATAATGAAATAGGTATCAATTTTATTATTTCATTACCTGAAGTACCGTAAAACGGGGTGAATAGAATCCCCGGGGTGAATAGGTTAAAAAAGAGGGAATTTCTTAAATGTTGCCATAAAAACTTCAAATTTCAAACGTAGTGCTAAACTTTGGCACGTTGGCAAGTATACATTACAGAGAACTGAAATATAGTAATATTAATTTCCTAGCTATTGGCATGCCTGTTTCCGGGAACCTGTAGCAGTCGCTAAGGGGGAAAGAAATTATTCAAACCAAATTGGTTTAAATATTAAATCCAATAATAAAATTAATGTAGTACATAGCTCGTGTCATGGAAAAGTTGTTTGAACTTTTATATATCTACATATTCCCACATATTAAAAAGTGCAAGTTATAAATTATGCTAAGTAATATCCTGTGATAAGTGAAAACTTAGAAATTGTAACGTAATATGAAAAGCTAACACACCAACTAACCGTCAGCTTTGTGTGAGAAATGCATTGTTGCAATTGGAAGTTCAAGCAACTTGTGGACACGTGCATCAGCTAGTAAACGACAGTAGGAAAAAGACAAAGGACAGAAAATCTTAATTCCCTTGGAGGGGAAAAGTTTTGCTAAGAAGGGACGCGAAAACAATTAGTTAGTTCGGGTTTACATCTTGAAGACAAAAAGTCAGTTTTTACTCGTACTCGCGAAATCGGTTTCTTTATTAAAGTAAATTCAAAATCTAAGTCCATTATAAAGACTTAATACATCTGGTTATTTTATAAAAATAAAATTCAAAGTTAAAACAGTGAAACTATCCGCCTAACTCAAATAAAATCATTCGTATCGTCAATAAAAGTACTTGTGCCAACTACCCAATTCAGGGGCGTTCTCATTCGAATTCCGTCGGAGGGCATTTAAGGATTCTGTCAGGTCAGAAAAGTCTAAAATAATTGTACTAACATTTATTATATTAACTAATTGGTATCTTGAGAAAAATTGAAGTAAAGATAAATTTAAATATTTTCTAATTGGTCAAAACCTTATTCGAACATTCAGAGTTTAGTTCTAATTCATTTCAAATTTAAATTTAAGTCGCTGAGAGCAATCAGGCTTCTCATTGTGCTGTAAAAACCTAGACTCTCCTCTGGAGGGGTCTTCTATACTTAAAAATAAACTACATTATATTTTACTTATTTCTTTTGTTTTAATTTCCATTATTAAATCTCTTTTCAGGTCCCCTTAAGGGAAAATTATTTGCTTACTTTAATTTAACTATTTTGACGCTACGGGAGAAATCCCAAATAATCATAATCCTAAAAATAATAATTGTATGAATTTGGTTTAAACAACTCTTTTAAAAATTAAAGTGCACATTTCAGGATCCTGTATAGTTGGCTAGATATAAGCTTAATATTCCAGGAGCAGTCCAGATCGTCGGCCAGTTACCCAAAAAAAAAAGGACATTTAGTATTTTCAGATTCTCACCCGTTCCAGGGTGTATTACAATAGCTCCAGGGGTATTACAATGGTGGCAGCGGAAAACAAAAAACTACCCTTATAATCTATAAATGTGGTAGCTAAACTATGTAAAATTTTTTCTAAAAATTACAGGAACGCCAACGAAGAGGAACAATTTCCGCAGAAAGATTCGTTTTGTACCGTCGGAACCGAGAATTTTGTGAAACATTTTTGATTTTCAGGTAGCTTGGAGAATTTTATCGTTACAGGTTATTTTTATTAATTAATTACAGCAATTGAGGGAGCTTGCTGATTTTCCAGAAATTTTCTTGTTGTTTTACCTAGCATTTTAACTGCAAATTAATTATTGTTGCCGTGTTGTACAAAGTTGGAAAAGCCAACATCTTTTATACACTTATTCATAGTTGTATTATATAAATTAACAGCTTCAAAACCTAAATATTTTTTTTTGGAACAACAAAATTATTTTTTTTGGACAAGTGGCTTAGTGGCACAAGACACCTTTGCCTTTATCTGTCGGCTGAGTCTGGCCGGTGGGCTTCGTCGCTTGTCTGAAAAGAAAATCACCCCTTTATAAAAAGCTCACGTGCTATTTTCTGCACAAGGTTACTAAGTGGCATTAGACTACTAATTGCCTTAATTCATATCCTGAGTCTGGGATTGAACTCTAGTGACTTGTCAGAAATTAGTACACGCTACAGGGAATTTTTCATAAAATTAATTCACGAAAATTTACGCTTCAAGTAGCTATCGTAGCTACGGTACACAAGGTAATAGGAGCCTTACCTCATTTGAAGACGCCAAAATCACGAAAAATCGTGGTGTGGTCATACGAAAAATTTGGTTACATTATTGTAGGGCCAAAATAAATTATCCCTTGTAAATAAACCGCTATACAGCACTCTTAAAACACAAAAATCAATTTTTAATTCTCAAGATACCTAATGAATGTGTAAAATAGTACTAACCATTGCAGGAAATTAACAAACTTTATTTTAATAATTATTGTGTATTTGTAATTTTGGTAATAATTTTTTTTAACAGGAATTATTTACGTTTAAAATAATTTTATTGACGTATGGTATAATTGTGTGTATTTTGATTAGCATTTTATTAACAGGAAACACTTACATTTAAAAACACCTTAAATATTTAAGTGCCGTCGGACTGAGAAAAATTCGTAAACTTATTTCGTAACTTTTACCTACTATTTCTAAATTAAATAAAGCTAACAAATAATATAGACAAAAATGCCAGATCCGTCTACGACAATCACAGGTCCAACGGGAAGTACCAATGTACCCCCGGCGCAAACATCACCCTTTATCACGATGGGTATGTTAGCAAACACAATAGATAGTTTTTCTGGACAACAAAACGTTAGGGAATATTTTGAAAAATTAGATTTACGAGCAGAATTAGATGGGTGGACACCAGAGGTAACACTAAAACTTGTTAAATTTAGACTTACAGGGGACGCTTATAAATTTTACAAATCAGACCCAGAAATTTACAACGAAACAAATTATTTAGCATTTAAAAACAAATTTTTTGAGAAATTTTTACCTGCTATAATTCCAGGACAAGCTTTATTACGGCTTAGCAAATGTTTTCAACGTCATGATGAAACAGTTGCAAATTATGTAATTAGGTTAAAAACATTAGGCACCGAAATTTTGACTGAAGATTTAAAAAACGCACCTCAAGTCAATATTCCTGGGTTAAAACAAAAATGCCAAGAGTTAATTTTAAATCAGTTTAGAATAGGGCTTAAGAAAGAATTGTTGAAAAATTTAACTCCATTATTAATGCGAACCCAAGATTTAACAATAGAAAAAGCCGAAACTTTTGCAAAACAGTTTGAACTTTCAGATTTAATGTTAAATAGTAGAAATCAAACATCTTCGGCAGTAATGTCAATTCAAACACGTCAATGTTTTTACTGTGGGAAAAATAACCATTTTTCTAGGGATTGTAGGTTTAAACAAAACACGGATAGGCAAAATTCAAATTACAACAAGCAAAATCACCCTAATTATAGACCTTCTACACAAAATTACACACAACAAGGACAAACTTATAGGAAAAATCAATTCACCACAACTCGTCAGAATAATTATAATAACCAATATAAAAATAATTTTTCGGGTAATAACAAAACATCATACAACGCAGATTTTAGAAATTCGTCTGCAAATCAACAAAATCTGTATAGAAAAAACACGGGAGCGTACCCTAGGACACCAAATTGGCAACCAAATCGAGGAAATTTTAACCAACAAACACAACAATTTAATTCGAACAGCAACAACTTTAAACAGAAAGCGCAACAATCATATTTTAATGACAACAATTATAAACAACAACTGCAACGTCCCTCAACATCGAGCAACAATTACAATCAAACACCGCAACGCCAAGAACATCAACAGGACCGTACAAGAAAAATTAATGTAACACCGGTCGAAGCTTTAAACATGACCGGGCTCTCTCTGCAACCCCGAGAGAAGAGTCTTCAATAATTATAAATAATTCTGCAACAACACCCACCACATATTATATTCCACAATTAACCAAATTTAATACTTTAGAATCACCCAGCATCGTGTATTTATATGTAAATGGTATTAAAAGAAAATTTTTGCTAGACAGCGGATCTGCCATTACAATTATTAAAGAAACGGCAGTAAATAAAGAAGACGTAACAGACGCTGGTGATATTTTATTAGCAGGAATCACAGGTGAGGGTTTACCGGCCATTGGTATGACCACAATAAATTTTGGAACCCAACCAAATAACGTGAACTGCATATTCGACGTAATTGTGTGTGGAAATAATTTAGTGGTAGACGCAACAGGAATAATTGGCCGAGATTTATTAAGAAAAAGTAACGCTATTATAAATTATCAATCAAACGAACTAGAAATCTGGGGCCAACAAATTCCAATAAGGTATCAATCAGAAAATAGTGTTGCAAGTAATTATAATTTTACGCAGGGGTCCAAACAAGACAATCAAGCAGAAGGAAGGAAAATAAGTAACTATGAGTTAGTTACGGAAAATTCATCTTACTGTGGAAAAGAAGAAAAGAAAAATGAAGTGCCAGGACAAAATCAATACGATTTAGAAGAAAATGAAAAATTTTTTGACGCTTTAGAAGACGTCGCAACATACACTGAAAATGAAGATTTTTACTACCCCATTTCAATTAAAAAGAATCATCATAACTGCACCAAAGAAAATGAAGCATTCATCGAATCGAAGGAAGTAAGTAAAATTGGAAATACCTTCTCTGGTGAGAACGGAAAACCAAATCAGAAAAATAAGGTTACATTAGAAAGTGTACCAAATGCAAATAAGCAAAGAAAACGCGGAAAAACATTTTCTGGAGAGAATGAAACCGCAAACTTCCAAAATAAAGTTGCAATGGAAAAAGCAACAAAGGAAAAGCATGAAAGAAAATGCGTACAAACTTTCTCTGGAGAGAAGGGAAACGCAAATTATGGGAAAATATTTCCTATAGAAGAAAAATTCGGAAACACATTCTCTGGTGAGAATGGAAATCCGGAAAATGAAATTAAAATGTTAAGAGAAAACGGTAAGAATAAAAAGATGAAAAATAAAAAAGTACACTTCGAGGAAATTTTACGTGCAGAAGATGAAATTAAAATTCAAAGTCCAAGAAAATGTTTAAATCAAGATTTTGCAGTAACAACAATAATTCAAGAAAATGGGTATTTATCGGAAGATGAAGATAAGGAAGATTTTCAAACAAATTTTATAGAACGACAGAGAATTTACCGCATGAATAAAACTTGCGACGAAGAAAACAAATTAAGAAAAATTTTTAGAGCCGATCCTGTACATGCCAACAATGGAAACGAAACTCAAGCAACCAAAGCACATACAGCAGCAACTCAACAATCGGGATCTAACATATTGGATTACGGCAATTTAGAAGAAACTACAGCGCAACAATTAAACTTAAACAAAATAAATTTTAAAAATAACTTAACAAATTTTAGGGACTTTAATACAAATAAACAAGATTTAAATAAAAATAACAATATAATAAAATTAGCCGAGGACTTAGTTATTCCTCCATGGTCTGAATTAAATTGTTTAGCCATAAATAAAAATGTTGATGAAATTTCAGAAAATTTTATCGAACTTGAACCAAATCAAACAGGAACAAACGGAGTTTTCGCAGCGCATACTTTAGTAAATAACACCAAAGTAGTAGTTATTCGGTTAATAAATTTAAATAAACATGAAGTATTTTTACAAAAAAATTTAAATATAGCAAACGCGTATCCAGTTTCAAAAATTTTAGATAAGGAAGAGAGAAGCACAACCTTCAACATAAACAAAATTGGAACAACGGATGGTAATTGGGTAGATGAAAATTTTGATTTTTCACACTTGGATAATCATGCCAAAGGATTACTTTACGAATTAATCGGAAGATACAGAGATATTTTCTGCGAAGGTGATGGACAACTATCGAGCACAACGGACATTACGCATCAAATTATTTTGGAAAATGAACAACCAATTAATAAACGTCCATACAGAATTCCGCATTCTCAGAGGGAAATTTTAAGAAAAGAAATCGATCGACTTCTAGAAGCAAACATTATTAGACCTTCAAACTCACCGTGGAGCGCACCAGTGGTACTAGTTGTGAAAAAACAAGAAAATGGTGAAGAAAAAATTAGCATGTGTATCGACTATCGCGCGTTAAATGCAGTAACCAAAAAAGACGTTTTCCCCCTACCAATTTTACAAGACGTCACGGATCATTTAGGAAACTCAACTTTATTTAGTGTCTTTGACGTTACTTCAGCTTATCACCAAATTTCAATGGAACAAAACAGCATCAAGTATACGGGTTTTTCTACACCTGATGGACACTGGGAATTTTTGAAAATGCCATTCGGACTTTGCAATAGTCCAATGACCTTTCAAAGATTTATTTCATTTACATTAAGTGGTTTAATAGGAGACGTTTGTTGGGCGTACTTGGACGACATTTTAGTTCACAGCGCTAAAGGAATTGAAGATCACATCCGTAAAATAGGTTTAGTTTTCGAAAGATTACGACAAGCTAACATTAAACTTAAACCAAGTAAATGTAAATTAATAACCACAGAAGTTAAATATTTAGGACACATCATTACTCACGAAGGATTTAAACCAGATCCAGACAAATTATCATCAGTTAAGAAATTCCCAATACCAAAAAATGTAAAGAACATACGACAATTTTTAGGATTAGTTGGATGGTATAGAAGATTTATTCCAAATTTTGCAAAATTAGCAGCACCATTAACCAACCTTACGAAAAAAGACGTCAAATTTAAAATCACCGAGGAAGAACTAGAATCAATGGAGAAGCTCAAAACAGCGATCACATCGGACAGCGTTTTATGCTACCCAGACTTTTCCAAACCGTTTATTTTAGCAACAGATGCTAGTAACACGGGAATGGGGGCAATTTTAAGCCAAATCCATAATGGGTTTGAAAAACCAATAGCTTTTGCTAGTAAAGCTTTTAATAAAGCCGAGAAAAACTATAGCGTTTCAGAAAAGGAATGCTTAGCGGTAATTTTTGGTATTAAACAATTCAGATGTTATCTTTATGGAAGGAGGTTCAGCATCTATACGGATCACCGACCACTCCGGTGGATTTTTTCGCTCAAAGATCCTACATCTAGGCTCGCAAGGTGGAGCTTACTTTTAGGGGAATATAATTTCGAAGTAATATACCGACCCGGAAAGAAACATGGTAATGTAGACGCATTGAGTAGAATTTATGAAGAAAATCCAAAAACAAATTCGATAGAAAACGCCAAACCACCGATAGAATTCCAAGATTTCATGAAAATTATAAAAGAAAACGAAATTATTAGCAGCAACGTATTTGAAAAAGAAGGAAATTTGTTTCACTGTCCAGAACACTACGCATTAGCACACTGCGTATCCGAAGATTTTGAAATGAGCAAAGGAATAGCAGCACAATTTAAAGAAATTTATGGTTCAGTGGAGTTACTACTCAATCAAAATAAAAAGTTAGGTGAAGTGGCATATTTACAACTACCAGAGCGAAATATTTACTATTTAATAACAAAAACAAAGTACCTACATAAACCAACGTATGAAACCTTGTGGTATACATTACACAATCTAAAAGAATGTATGTTAGAAAATCAAGATACGTTTTTAGCCTTACCACGTATTGCGTGCGGATTAGATAAATTAAAATGGCCTATAGTGTCTGAAATCATCAAATTCGTATTTCACAACACACCAATAACAGTAGTTGTTTACAATTGGGACCAAAAAGACATAACTGTCGGTACAATACAGCAGGTTGAAACGATCGCAACACCAATATGGGACCGCGAAGTCATTCAGAAGGAACAACAAAAAGATCCGTTCTGCAAAACTATACTAAGTCAAATACAGGAGGAAGATGAAAATTTTGGATTTTATCAAGACAACGAAGGCATCTTATACAAATCAGATGGAATTATAGACGCATTAGTTATACCAAAAACTTTTGTGAAAAAAGTACTACATGATTTTCACGATCTACCATTCGTAGGACACCAAGGTCAAGGCAAAACGCTAACGCTAATAAAATCTCGTTGTTTTTGGCCAAATATGAAAAACGACATAATTAACTACATATCACAATGTCACTCATGTAATCAGAGGAAAACCTCACCCCATTTCAAGAAAGCACCTCTTCAAAATTTTCCAGAAATTTCCACACCGTTTGAACGCTGCTCAATGGACATAACAGGTCCATTCGTAACTTCATATAAAGGAAACAAATATTTATTAACGTTCATCGATCATTTTTCAAAGTACATCGAACTCATACCAATACCAGATCAAAAAGCTGAAACCGTAGCACAAGCATTTTTCACCAATGTTATAGCTCGTCATGGTACACCTCAAAAACTCATTACAGATCAAGGCACCAATTTTGTTTCGAAACTTTTCAAAGAACTTTGTAGAAAACTTAACATTGAAAAACTACAAACATCAGCATACCACGCAATGGCGAATGGAGCGATAGAACGCGTCCATAGGGTCTTAAAAGATTTTTTAAGTCACTACGTAAATAGGACACAGTTGAATTGGGACGATTGGA
This sequence comes from Ctenicera cuprea, assembly GCA_958336395.1. NCBI lineage: Eukaryota > Metazoa > Arthropoda > Insecta > Coleoptera > Elateridae > Ctenicera > Ctenicera cuprea. The sequence continues at coordinate 10,080,027 of OY284495.1, read as the reverse complement.
CAGATTTTATGCGAATGGCGCATAACATGTCTGTTCATAGTTCCACAGGTTACAGTCCGTACTTTCTACTTCACGGCAGGGATCCAACATTTCCATTGGATGAAATAATAAAACCAATGTCGATAAAATACGATACAGATGAAAACTACGTATCCGAAATGATGAAAAGATTAAATATAGCATTTACAAATGCTGCCGAAAATATGAAAATATCCTCAGAAAGAAGGGCAGTATATTACAACAAGAATACCGAAAATAAAAATTTTAAGTTAGGAGACTTAGTTTATTTATTCGATCCCAGCACAAAAATAGGTATTTCAAAAAAATTAACAAAACCTTGGTTAGGGCCGTACCGAATCGTAGAAATTAAAGGACCAGTAACTTACAAAATTAAAGAATTAAACAAAAATAAAGAGCAAGTAGTTCACGCCAACCGATTAAAATTATTAAAATCAGATAAAGAGCAAGTAAGCGCAGAAGGAAACCAAGAACACAGCCAATCAGATAATGAAGATGAAGCAAACAACCCACTAAATAGTTGGGATGCTATCACGGAAGTCGAAGAAGGCGTAAAGCCAGAAGACGTTACGTTAACAATTTTACAGGGTTTAGACTGTCAAAGGGCAGCTCAACAAAGACAACAACAAACGAAACGTCGAAATTGGAGACTAGATATTAATAGAGAAACAAAGAAGATGGTAAAAGAAAATGTACAAAATTTAGGTAATGTAGGAAATTTAGGTTCAGTAACGCAAGACGGAGTAAGAACTTCGGCACGTAGACGATTACGTTCAAACACGTAAAAACAAAAACACAAACATTATAAATCATATACCTCATGGTTCATCTTGGAAACATGAGCGAGCAAAATAACATTTCGGCATAAAAATAAATAAAAATCGCACGAACAACACTAGGTCAAATCATAAGACGTAGGGTTCTTCGTGAACATTGGCGAAACTCATGGTTCACTTTAGAAACATGACCGCACAAACAAAACATTTTTACAGGAACACAAAATATAAATTGCACGAACAACATCAAGTCCAATTATAAGACAAAAGGTTTTTCGTGAAAATTTGAGAAATTGAAATGAATAAAAGAAACATGCTTACAAAAGCCTTATGTAAAATATAATTATAGATATAAAAATAGGAAAGTAAGTAATCATAAGAATTTTTTTTTATTGTTAAAAGTTATGCTAAGGTAGTGAAAGTTTTAAATTATAGGAAAATGGGACTCAAATTGCTCGTACCGTTAGTGGTTTTAATAATATGTGCATTAATAAAACAAGTGTCAGTGCTTATCGCGTATGACTGTGAAAATGCGAACAATAACATGACAGTGGTTTCAATTCAAGATGTGGCACCGTGCCCGGATGAACGGAAGGAATACAGCGAGAAGCCAACAAAAGTGAGGGTAATACAACGAAATGAATTCAAACAACAAAAGGTTATAGCCTGTTTAATCGAGGTTACAAGAATAATACAACATTGTGGAATGCACTCACACACGTCTGCCGTCTCGGGAGGTGTGTCAACGTTCATTAAATTTATTGGAAGAGTGGAATGTCAGAATGTACATCGATACAGGTCAATAAAAATTTTCAATCAATTAGTTGGAGGAATCACCTTGAATGGAACAACTACGGCATCATTAACAATTTTGGGAAGTCTAAAGGATGACAGCAGTTGTGAAGGTACTACCTACAATGAAAATGGCCATTCCTGGTCAAAAGTAATTGTAGTAGCAGCCATAAAAATTCACGTTAAAGACTATTTAGCAACCGTAAAATTAAATGACAACGAAATCAGTTTGATAGATGGAATAACCTGCAACTACGTAGAAGGATACTGTATGGATTCGACATACGGAGAAACTGTCTGGGACTACTCGCCGGAAACATCATGTGATGGAGGCTTAACATCTCTGTTTGAAGGACCAGCAGTAATAGTCACCAACAAAAATCAACCAACTGATCAAACACTAGTGGTAGAACAGGGAGACAAAATATTCGCCCTGTCACTCGTAAAAACAATCACGTTATGTGGATTCGAAATTTGGCAATCCGAACACCCAAAAATAGTAGTAACAATAAACACAAATGGAACGTCCATACAACCAAAAATGGACTTGATTCCCAAAAACACAGATATGTTCAGCTACATTAACAGCAAGTTATTATACATTGAACAAGCATACAAAAGAACCACAAGTCAAGTATACACCAGTACAGTGCACAGAAGATGTCTACTTCATAGAGAAATCATAAAAAACCGATTGTTAATCGCCCCACTCTCTCCAAATGCGTTAAGTTCAATCATTAAAAACAAATTGGGTCACGTGGGAAGAGTATTGGGAGAAGTCCTGTACATAATGCAATGTACACCAAAATTAGTCGAAATTAGACGCACAGAAAATTGCTATCAAGAATTACCTATAATGGTAAATAACAAATCACGATTCATGTCGCCAATCACACATCTGATCCAAAAACACGCTGAGCAAGTGGAATGCAACGCGTTAACACCATCGCTTTATTATATTGATGGAAAATGGGTAGGACTAACACCTCTACCCTTAGAAAAAAACCCACCACAACTTTTGGGAGTAGAAGCAGAAGATAACTTACAATTCAAACCAATCCAACCATTAGGAGTTAGTGGCCTGTACACTCAAGAAGAAATAGCAAAAGTGCAAAGAACTTTAAATTTTGGAATAGAAAGAGCAGCAGTCGAAACAATGCTAACATTCAAATTAAATGGGATAAACAATACAGACTATCAAGGTTATTCAACCCTGCACCTCTTTGATGGAGCAGAAATTAAGAAACTAGCAAGGAACACCCTACAATATATTTGGGGATGGTTCACAGACATCGGAATGTTTATGAGCGGATTAATAGGATTTTATGTAATTCTAAAAACACTAAAATATTTACTGGGAGTCATATTAAATGGCCTAGCAATTTACAAGACAGTAGGTTGTGGCATAGCTCTGCTAGCCAGTATTTGGAACACATTGGCACTGTGGATAGTACATAAACACCACACGCAACAAAGCAAATCCGCAGATTTAGAAGCACAATTAAATATCCCAACGCAACTATTACCAGGATCATCGATGGAAATAATAACAACCCCAACGTCATCCCAACCACTACCATCAGCACCGTCAACCACAACTTTAACTACAGCATACCCCAACATAGACCATTGGACCGCAGCAATGATAACGCAACACAGCGAACAAGCGCAACAGAACAGTGTAGTGGAAAAGTGAAATAAAAACAGCAGTGAATCCATGGCCTTTTTCTTTGTGAAAAATTAAAATAAGTTTAGTGCACGGTACGAAGCAAATATCAAAACCAATGACTTTTACGGACCAGAAAAGACTTACAAATTTTAAACATAAGGGGAAAGTAGATTAGAAAACAACATTTGGGAAACTAGATATAAATGATAAAACTAAGTAAGTAATAATAGGTAAACTAGAATCGAAGTCATCGTAGTAGTTTACCATTACAGAAAAAAACATTTGCAAATAGCAAATAAATTCCCTCTGTGGGCTGGGGGTAGAATAGGTCCACAGTACTTCCTGCTTGGAGTAAGAGGCTCCTAAAAGGGAAAAAACCTTTTCGGTTCCAAATTTTCCGAAACTCAATTCGGCACCACAAAATTAAGATCACTTTTTTCTTTCTTGTAACATTTCATTTTGATTCAGTACATCCCATCACAGGGATCGAGATTGGGTTTTACTTTGTGCAATCTACATCCCACCCCCGGGACCAGGACTAGATCTTGCATTGCGAGACCTACCCCCACGTAGGGGTCACCCAACCTAAGGTTACAAATAAATAAGCAATTACGAATTGCATGATGGTGGAGTACACTATGACTTAGCATAGGGATAGAAAAAAAAAAAAAAAAAAAAAATTTCAACGTATAATATTAGTATGCATAGAATGTAAACAATAGCATGTAAACAGTAGGGAGTAACTTTAAGTTTGTACTTAAAAGGAAGACAACTCCAAAAGAACTTGCCTTCTTTTTTTAAGGGGGGAGTGATGTAGCAGTCGCTAAGGGGGAAAGAAATTATTCAAAACAAATTGGTTTAAATATTAAATCCAATAATAAAATTAATGTAGTACATAGCTCGTGTCATGGAAAAGTTGTTTGAACTTTTATATATCTACATATTCCCACATATTAAAAAGTGCAAGTTATAAATTATGCTAAGTAATATCCTGTGATAAGTGAAAACTTAGAAATTGTAACGTAATATGAAAAGCTAACACACCAACTAACCGTCAGCTTTGTGTGAGAAATGCATTGTTGCAATTGGAAGTTCAAGCAACTTGTGGACACGTGCATCAGCTAGTAAACGACAGTAGGAAAAAGACAAAGGACAGAAAATCTTAATTCCCTTGGAGGGGAAAAGTTTTGCTAAGAAGGGACGCGAAAACAATTAGTTAGTTCGGGTTTACATCTTGAAGACAAAAAGTCAGTTTTTACTCGTACTCGCGAAATCGGTTTCTTTATTAAAGTAAATTCAAAATCTAAGTCCATTATAAAGACTTAATACATCTGGTTATTTTATAAAAATAAAATTCAAAGTTAAAACAGTGAAACTATCCGCCTAACTCAAATAAAATCATTCGTATCGTCAATAAAAGTACTTGTGCCAACTACCCAATTCAGGGGCGTTCTCATTCGAATTCCGTCGGAGGGCATTTAAGGATTCTGTCAGGTCAGAAAAGTCTAAAATAATTGTACTAACATTTATTATATTAACTAATTGGTATCTTGAGAAAAATTGAAGTAAAGATAAATTTAAATATTTTCTAATTGGTCAAAACCTTATTCGAACATTCAGAGTTTAGTTCTAATTCATTTCAAATTTAAATTTAAGTCGCTGAGAGCAATCAGGCTTCTCATTGTGCTGTAAAAACCTAGACTCTCCTCTGGAGGGGTCTTCTATACTTAAAAATAAACTACATTATATTTTACTTATTTCTTTTGTTTTAATTTCCATTATTAAATCTCTTTTCAGGTCCCCTTAAGGGAAAATTATTTGCTTACTTTAATTTAACTATTTTGACGCTACGGGAGAAATCCCAAATAATCATAATCCTAAAAATAATAATTGTATGAATTTGGTTTAAACAACTCTTTTAAAAATTAAAGTGCACATTTCAGGATCCTGTATAGTTGGCTAGATATAAGCTTAATATTCCAGGAGCAGTCCAGATCGTCGGCCAGTTACCCAAAAAAAAAAGGACATTTAGTATTTTCAGATTCTCACCCGTTCCAGGGTGTATTACAATAGCTCCAGGGGTATTACAAACCTAACCTGTGAGTATTGTTCAAGTGGCGGTTTGTGAGTGTACAAAGCTTTAGTTATAAATCTTCAGCATCGAGTGTTATTTTTAATTATATTGGTGTACCTTATCTCTATAGTGTTGCCATTAATATTACTTATACAAATTATTTTAAATGTAAGTAAAATAACCTATCAAAAAAATAAATTGCTTCTATGTTTTTTTAACATTACCGTGGGGTGAATAGGATCGTAAATTTCAACATGCCTAGGAAATACACACCGAAAGTAGGTGGGAAATATTATAAGAAACTCGATCCTTTAAAACTGCAGCAAGCTAAAAATGATGTAAAGGAAGGTCACAGTATATCAGAAATTGATGAAACGATGAAATTGATGAAGCTAGCACATCAAGAGCTAAACCTTCCGCAAAATTTGTACGATTTTTTATTGCACAAGTGGTGGCAGTTGATCCAGAATCGTTTACAGGAAATTTTTTGAGGGAAAAACGCACCAGAGATTTTTCCGGTCACATCTACACATTTCCAGATGTAGAAGACATATGAGGAGCAGACTTTCATAATGCATTTTGTCCATTTACAAGAATTTTCAGGAATTGAAGAAAACTACTAGCTGGTTAAGATGTATTTGTAATGGAAAAACTGACTATGCTAAAAATGTAAAAACATATGTTTGTATTAATGGCAAATTTCTAATCATAGGTTGTTTTAAGTTTCCATGGAAACGCAATAAGTTTAATGGACAAACTGCAATTTGATTGTCAACTTGGGACTAACTGCATTTTGTTTGTTCCTTGGTAGTTATTTTGCTGAAATTCAATGAAAGAAACATTTTTAGAATACTTTTATTGATAAACATACATTACACTTTAATGCAAAAAACAAAATTCATATCATATCCTTTTCATCGTCCATACACTCGCAAGTAAGGCTGCCTGTACTGTTGTCGTTTTCATCTTCATTACTATCAGCTTCAATTTCCATTCCTTGTTCATTCGGAAAAATTGGTTCTAACCACTTCAGTTCTGGATCCTCACGCCAGTTACTTCCAGATAGACTTTTTTTTTTTTTTTTTTTTTTTTTTTAAAAGAATCATGAAGCCGTGCATGAGCACGACCCCATGATTCCTATCCCACCCCCTTACCCGGGCTCAGCGGACTTGCGCTCTTTCACCGGTCTAACATGCACCCCACCCCTGAAGACATGCAACCCAACATACACACCTACATACACCATCCATGGACCCTGCGGATTTAACTTGTTCAGAAAAATTACCGCCGAGCAGTGGATTCGAACCAGCTGCCGTTGAGAGTCTAGTTTCAAAGCCTGGGACTTTAACCACTAGACCACCCGCCGGCCCAAGATAGACTAACTAATAGTTTAAGCAGACTAGATAGTTTCTTTGCTTTAATTTGTTTTACAAGAGGTAGTTTTGGTAAGTCCATTTTATTGCGGTTGGTGCGTTTTTTTAATAGAGTTGCAGATTTCTTGGAAGGGTCATCATTTCTATAGAATATCTCTGATTTTACAAAAATGTGATCACGGTTATTGTTATTTTTGGATCTATGTATAATGATGCGTTTGGTTTCCCTTATTCCGATAAGCTTCTTGAACCATAACTCAGCGTGCTTAATATTATAGAGTAACCAGTCCGTACCTAACTTTCTAACTTCTCCAACCGTAGAATAGATTTCCCAGTATTGTTCTGGTGTTTTTATAACACTACGAGATCTAAGAACTCTTTCTATTCGGCCAAAAATCCTATCGGCAGGCAGATAGGAATGTCCCCTAACAGGAAAAATGAGTCTTACAGATTTGATTGATTTTGGGGCATTATTATGTAGCCATAATATAATCATGTGTATAATGTGACTATTTTTATTTTGGCCCGAGCAACCATCAGAAAATAGTCTCACCTCTTCTATATCTGGTGAAAACTCAATTTTATTTAAAAAATCACTAACAGCTGAACCTATTTCATTGGATCCCCTGCCGGCTTGATTTTCTAGCCAAGAATAAAATATTGGATTTTTACATTGAGTGTCTGTTACACATAATGCGTAAAATGAGAGTTGTTGGGAATAAAAAGCTTCTTGGATGGGTACTTTTGGCAATACTTGAACTTGTTGAAGATCAAAGCAATAAGAAACAGTTTTTTCTGGTTTCTCCTTCATAATTGCATAAAATTGTTTTGCTCGGATTTTATGCAGCCGTAAGTCAGTACTAAGCCTGTTGATTTTGTTGCGATTATTACAAACACTTATTTCTGTAGAGTGTCTGACGCAATAACTACAAACGTCGGTGGCTGGACAACCAAAGCCTATGTTGAAATATTTGTTAAAAATGCGGCTAAAATATTTGTAATTAACCTTGAAACTTTTTTCTTCTTCTCCAATACTTTGATTATAAAGCCTCAGTAGAATTGCAATATTGTATTCAGAGGATAAATAAATTCTCCTAGATTTTCCCCTGCCATAGTGACTTTCGCGTCCCTTCAACTTACTAATAAAGTCTTTCACTTTCTTGCATTTTTGTAAATTTCTAGCTGACTGTCTATCCCCACCTCGATGTTCAATAATACCTGTCCCAGCTTTGACCTGTTTGGCGATAGTGCTTACTCTTCTTTGAGTAATACTATACACAGCCAAGAAAAACTTTTGACATACTTCTACAAGCGTTTGGTTAAGCCACATCTGAAAAAAAAATAAATAAAACTTCAAAACCTCGTACACAGTATAGAAGTTTCCACCTGATATTGTATAGTCATCTCATGTGATTTTCCATTTTCTTTCCGGGATCTACTCCTTTTTGGTAACCCAATCTTAATTAATTGAGCAATTCTTTCATTTTGCTTAATTCTGTTAGGAAATTTGAAAAACATCGAACGGCACTTTTGTACTTCTTCCAGGGTAATATTGCGGCATTCGAAATTTCCACGTTTGTGATTACATGGCAAAACAAAGTTTTCCAAGTTTGGGTCATGGTTAGAGTACCTAATTGTTAATAATTATTATAGTACTTCTATAATGTTCATTAATTTCAATGTTTTAGGACCATAAAATTTGAAATTTAGTACAAAATTTCCAACCTAACCTACAAATCTACAAGGAATATTAACAAACATACCTAACTTCCTTCTTTCTTTGGGCACTAGTCACACTTTTTTGTCTTTTACGGCTACCACGATTACTGTCACCCACTATATGCTCTCCTTCGCTCATTTCCATTAATAATTCCTCGATAATAATAATTAACGAACTTGCTTAACTTACTTACTTTTAAGAGAAACTAGCAACTAAAGCGCACAGACAAACAAAACGCGGTGTGTCCGTGGTTTCTGGACAAAATGCATCTTGATTGTCATTTCTTGTTGGACAAACACCACTCTGAATGTCCAGGAGGTTTTCAAATATTATTTTCTACTGTATAAACTGCATTTTGAACGTCTATACATATATAAAAAAGTTAGCCCTTTGAATGTAGAATGAGGCGCCACCTATAACTCAAAAGTCGAAAAACTGGACATAATGCATTATGAAAGTCTGCTCCTCATATACGAATTTTGTAATAACCAAGTTATTGGGAAGCTAGAAGGTCCAAGCAAGTTTGGACGGGGTTTACTTCGTTTTAATATAAATCTATCTCAGTATAGGAATAAAGTTTGTATCAATAAATGACATTTTATACTTTTCTATGTTCATAAAAAACCAATAAAATATAAATCATAATATAATTGTCAATAATTTCAAGCCCAAACAAATTTTAACAACAAAAATTGTCCATTTTAACTTTTAAAAACATTTTCGTTGATCCTATACACCCGGCGTTTGATATAATAGAATCATCCTTTAGAAAAGCTGAGTTATTCTATTGACCCCACTAAGGGGGGAATAGGATCACTGACTAAAATATTATTTTTTAATGAATACCAATTTTTTTTGAAAATTTTTTGGTGCTAATGTTGTTACCAAAGGACATACCTAACTTTTAGGCCATTTATAAATTTTGTGCAATGGATGGTAATTGCTTGGTAACAGCAAGAAGATGAAAAATGCCTAAAAATTGATTCTATTCACCCCGTTTTACGGTATTAAAATTACAATGTACTGTAGAAATCGTGTTCTTTTTACTATTTAATTGTAAAACTGGTGTGAAAATTAAAACAATTAGCAAAAAACATTAAAAAGGTTTGTCCGTCCTATCCACGATTAGAACCCGGAACTTGCACTTAGGTACCAGCACCTTTGAGCGCGTTGCTACTAAGCCGTTTAGGAATGTTTTTACTTTCGTATTAAAAGAACACCTCCTGAATTTATCAATATTTATTTAGATTTTTGCTTAATTTTAAGGGCAAAAATTATTTTTTTTATATAAGCGGCACTAATAACAATAATATAACGTGTTGAAACGCACATATACGAAAATCACGTGCTCGTAAATAAAACTGCATCGTGAAGCAATTTAAAGCTTGTAAAACTAGCATGAGATGGACACTCTATTGTATAAGAGAATTTATAAGCATGATTTTTCTTAAAAAAAACTGTCATAAATAAAGGCCCTGTCATCACCAATTATTCAATAAAGGGCGGGCTATATTACATAAACAGCCCTCTTGAGGTTTATTGGCTGTTTTTATCTGCAAAACCCTTTGCGAAAAAATTCCGTTCTATTATGCAGGTGTCTAAAATGCAATAAAGTTGTCAAAACCAATTATTTAACCACAAAAGGGCAGAACTGCAGCTGCACGTTATTTATTGCTTGTAATCTACGTTGTAGTGCACTTCTAGGAATTAGGAAAATACAGGTTGTTAAAATAAAAGAGGCTTTGATTTTTTGATGCAACTATTTCGCTTGGACTTTCCGCTTCTTCCAATATAACTGATCTAACCTATGGCTTCTCCTATGAAAAATTATGCGTTTTTATAAAGGGTGTTAGGATAATAAAGAATCATAGATTGAGAATAAGTTCTACAGGTTAAAACAGGGCTGGCACTCAGTATCAGAAAAGAAATAATAATTTAATGACTTTTGGAAACACAAAAAATTACTAAATAATGACGTTTGTGACCTTGATTTTAGCGATTAAAAGTGGCGTTAAATAGTAAATTTTTGTATGATGTTTTTACTTTCTACGTAAGAAATTTAATACATGTTTCCCTTGTTTAACAAATAGGTACACAATAAAACATTGCTTTGATTTTAATTTTTATAAAAAACTTAAAACACCGACAGCCAGCAAGATGGTAATAAAAAATAAAAATCACTGCAGAGCACCAAGTCTGCGTCCAAAAATTAAGAGTAGAAGTGAATGAAGTTGGGTTGAAACTAGTTGCATGAGCTGTCACTTTTTAAACAGCTTTCGCACGCATCCCCAAAACACCATAAAAATTGAGCGATGCAGTTTTCCTAAACCTTCCTGTACTTTAGAAACAGTTACTTATTATGTTTTCAAGAGTCGAGTTCGAGTAGTGGCCGAGCGCACACGTGTTAACGACGCCACTCCAGCCTTTAAATGTAAAACTGCGTTTTTGACCGTTTGAAAAGACAATTTTAGTGTAGATCGCTCCTAGAGTGATCATTAAAGTTAGTAAATTAGTACCTTTGGGTTAGCATATCAGGTAAAATAGGTAACAACGTAGCGCGCGCACCCGGAGAATGTTTGTTTCGTCAGCGCAAAGCAGGTGCATTAGTGACATGCGCCAGTTCTCAAAAACAAAGAAGCGAGAATTACCTGCGGGATTAAATGTACCACCTGGATTACCTGCCGATGTCACAACAGATGAAAGGAAACCGGAAAATGGATAAGCAACAAACAGTTAAAGCTAAGTTATAAGTATAAGTAGTAATTTCTAATAGAGAATAAATAGATAAAATCCCCAAGATAAATAAAGAACAGGCGGCTGTAAGTAGATATTAAACAATACAAATAATTTAAAAAAGTAGATATTGTTATTCTATTGGGGCAGTCTGTTAGGCAATAGAGTTTATTTTCGTTCAAACCCGACAATAGAGAACGCCAACAGACGAATTCCTAGAACTCGACGCTAAAGGTCTTGAAGCAGGTAGATTTTTAAGGGTCTTTTCGGCAGAAAAAGGCAAACGAGATAGGTTACAATTTAGGAAAGTTAGAACCAAAATAAATTCACACTCAACAGGCGGGAAAATTCAAGCAAACGAATTCTATTACGTGCGCCGCGATACCTACAATAAAGTACAATAATTTTCCATTAGATTAATTGATTTAATTACCGATATTTGTATTGAAAATACATTTTTTTAGTATTACGTTTGTATAGATGGTTATTTATTATATAATCTAAGGTAGTGATATACACCTAACATTAAGAAACTTTATATATTAAGTTGTAGAACAGAGCATCTGGGGAGTACGTTTATGTTCATGTAATTTAAGTAAGGTTTGGAGCGTAATGTTGAATTTAAGGCTCAGAACCGGGTATGTCAAATTAGATTGGTTCTAGTATCTAACATTAACGTCTGATGTCAATCAGAACTAGTAGTATCAGAAGGTGCGTAAACATGTACACGGAAGTGTACACACCAGCAAACCAACGGAAATCATCAGAAGCAGGAAACACAATACCTACCATGGAACAGGAACAGTATATCCGAACAGATACAAATTGACAGTGCGGAAAATCCCAGGAGATGGAAACTATTTATTCGCCTGAATAGCAGACCAAAACACAAATGTCACAGCAACGCGAGAACAGCTCAAAAAAGAAGCTTTCATCTTAAGGAAAAAAATCGTTTCATACGTCAGAGAAAACCCACAAAAATTCCAATTGCAACTGGAGGAAAATGTAAGAAACTTGGCTCCGCGCTACGACCATCTAGCACATACCTACGGCCCAGCACTACAAAAAGAAGCCTACTTAGAAGACCTAGGGAAAGAAGAATTTTGGGGAGGAGCCGAATCAATAGCAGCAGAAGCAGAAATACTAAAGGCGTCAATAGAAATACACTACAAGGTAGGTCCAACCTCCACACACACTCCGGTAGACAACAACAATCAACCACCCAGGGCAATAAGAAGCCAAAGAAGAAAAGGAATCCATAGGAAGCAGGAATGGAACGCCAAATATGATCATGCTAGATCAAAGAATAGTATTAAGTAGTTTATTAGCTATTAGGAAATTAAGATATTTTCAATCTGTAACCTTAGAACAATAGATATGTGTAAAATAAGAACAATGTGAAACTTTGATACCAAAGTTTATTAGGTTAAAATGCATAATCGCATAACGGTCTTGGTTACGTACTCAAAACTCCCATTAATGCGTAGCTTACTAACTACCCGGTGTTGCAGCAGCGGTGTCTTGCGGTATGCATTGCAGACATGCTAACGCGGTTTAACACCCCACCCGATCCCACCTATCACATAAATTCCTACCCACCTACTGGCATGAGGTCGGCCTGGCGTAATCCAGGATCGACCCTCGAGTCAGCTCCATGTCAGATGATGATGATGATGATATGCGGCCACTAATAACAATAATGCAGTTTAAATTCTCAGCAACAAACTATGCCGGGGACATAAAATTTGGAAAAATTAATTTCCCATGCATTTTGCATATAGTTCAACTTTCCTGAAAACCCTGTATATCAGGTGACATGGTTTATTTTACAAATGGATCTTATAAAAGCTTGATATTTAATTCATTGTGCAAATATTTTCTGAAAGTTTTAAAAACTTGCGATGTTTTTAAAAGTATGACCCATATTTTAAAAATATCATCTCATAATTTTAAAAATAAGACTTCATATTTTTAAAATTATGGAGTCATATTTGAAGCAGTGCCGGGTCATATTTTTGAATATAGGGGGGTATATTTGTAAAAATATGTGAATTTAATAAATTGTGGCTGCGCTATTTGTACATGAACATTTTCAGCACATTTGTATGCAGAAGATATCCTTACATACAGAAGTTCCAGTATGATGGCAGTACTTTTTTGTAGGTGATATTTTCAAATTCTGAATATGATAGTATCACTGTGAGAGTTTTTAATATTATCGATTTCCACTCCAATAATTAGTGAAGTAGGTATTAGTAATTACTGAAATTTCAATTTCGGCTTTTAATCATCTGCTGAAAAATTGCGAAAGTCATAATACTAAATGTATATTGTTTTAACATCGAGTATTTTGTCACTCAAAAATGATGAGAACAATATTGTAAATCTTATTTTACAACAATATCGTTATGCCGTTACAATTACAAATGAAAAACGACAGTTTCCGCAAATGAGAAAAATATGTTACAAAGCTGCTACATCGAAACTATTGATTTTATCCAAAAAATACATCTATCATAACTTGTTGAGAATTTAAACCACTTTTACTTTGATAATAAGTATTTTTGACCTAGATTATGCTGGGAACGAGATGTTTTAAAAAAACTGTTATTCGGCGCCAAACCTCCAAAATTCCTCTTCCGGGTAGTTGTCCTTTTTGGCCTCTATTGCCTAGACTATTTTAGAAATAAACTCTATCATTCTTTTTGCAATTTTAGGTGATAGCCAACTTGGTGAATTTATAAATGTAAATGAATATTCAAATGGCACAAGAAATTTTTATGTCGTTGTAAATGAAATTGAAAATATAACTCTTGGAGTTGCTCACTATTTACCCCTAGCTCTAATAAATGACTCAATACAAGATAAGAATTTCAATTATAGCAAATCTTTAGCTCAACAAGATTACCCTGTACTTTTACATTTTCATGGTAATGGCGAACATCGATTCGATAATTCGGAGGGATATTGGAAGTTACGAGAGTTTTTTCATGTAATTGGTTTTGATTATCGAAGTAAGTCTTAACAACACCCTTTTCTCAAAATTGATATAAATTGTAACGATTTTAAGGCTATGGAGATTCATCTAAAGCAGAGCTAACAGAAGAAGGTATCATAGAAGATTCACTGGAGCTCTACAAGTGGTTACGTACACAAACCGCTCAAGATAACATATACATTTGGGGGAAATCCCTGGGAGCAGCATTTGCTACCCATACGCTTGCAAAATTACACGATGAAAATATTACATCAATGGGTTTGGTTTTGGAAGCTCCTTTTACCACTCTACGTGACGAAATACAGAGTATTTCTTACGTTAAAGTGAGTTCGTTTCAACTTCATTGCGTATAATTAATTAAGGCTACAAATTATACTATTCTTTTGTTACAGTAATGTTGTTGGTCTAGGCGGTCTACGCGAGTTTACGGTTAAGAACATTTGGTTTTTCACAATGCGAAAACAAAGTTTCTTTTTAAACAATGTTGTTTGTCTAGGCAACCTACGCGAGGTTATGGTTAAGAAAAATTACTTTTCTACAGAAAAAAACGCGAAACAAATTTGTTTTCAAACAGTGTTGTTGGTTTAGGCGGTCTACGCGGGTTTATGGTTAAGAAAAATTATTTTGGCAGAAAACAATGCGAAAACAAAGGTTTTTTTTAGTCATTGTTGTTGGTCTAGGCGGTCTACGCGAGTTTATGGTTAAGAAAAATTATTTTGACAGAAAACAATGCAAAAACAATTTTTTTTAATCACTGTTGCTGGTCTAAGCGTTCTACGAAAGGTTACGGTTAGAAACAGTTATATTTTTACAGAACGCAATCCGAAAACAAATCAACCGGTAAAATATGAAATGTTTATTTAAATAAAGGTTTATTTATTATTTTTTAGGATGCATTTGATATTTTCATGTTGCAAAATCTATTAAAATATATATATATATTTTTTTAAGTTATTACCGATCATTAACTAACAGCTTTAATTTTAGATATTTTCATGGCTTCCTTGGTTTGAAGTAACTGTGCTAGATGGATTTGAAACAAACGGATTTAATTTTAAAACAACCGACCATATATTGAAAGTGGATTGCCCAATTATGATTTTGCATGCTGAAGATGACACCGTAATTCCGTATACTCTTGGTGAAAAGGTGAATTATCTTTGTTTTTTTATTTATTAATAAAATTTTAAGATAAAAATACAACACTACGTCTGAATTTTCAGTAAAGTTTTATTTAATGTGCTATTTTTCAAGGCTACCTTGACGGACATGTGACAATAATTATTGCCGAAACTAGGGTGGGGCTTATTATACATTATCTTTTAAGATTTCTTGTATTCTTTTGATGTAAGCAACAATTCGATCCTTTTCAATAACATAAGCTCTGTATTTTTTCAGCAATACTTCGGCGTGATACCGACATTTATTTATTCTGTATGTTGCTAACAAACAGAATTTGTTGATGTGCGGTATGTTTGAATAGAGAGAAGTCTGCGCGTTCGTACCGTTGAATAGTCACCCGTTTTCACGTGCATGCGCAGAAATTTACGTACCTGTTATGAATATAATTTACATTTCTTTGCAATTATTAAATATGCTACGTTTACGTTATTTGTGTAACAAATTCATACATATCATGGTAATTGGTAAAGTTGGTGCGCAATAATCTAGATCTAACAATAATATAACTGTAAATTATTTTTTTTTTATTTTATTACAATAACAATTAATTTTCAGCTATCTAAAATTGCTCAAGAAAAACGTGATTCAGAAACCCAAGGAAATGTAACATTTCACCTATTTCCAGCTCAATTTAATTATAATCATTGGGGAATTACTGATGCACCTGAATTGATAGATTTTGTCAGGTAAATATCACACTAATTACCTGTTACTCTTACTTGGTATAAACTATTATTAAAACAGTTTAATAATTTCAGGTATCACATTGATATGTGTCAAAAATATAATGAAACAAAGCAATATACTAACGAAAGGAAAAACTTTTAGTTTTTCAGTATGTGCAACTTTTTGAAAATATTACCTAAGTAGTATTATTGTACTATTTTAATAGGGTGTAGTGCTTAATAAAATTTAATTTTTGTAGAAATATTTTTTTTAATGCAAGTCCTAAGACACAAAACTGATGTTACTTTTTGAAGGGTGTCTTTAATTGAACGTCGAAAATTAGTGAAAGTTTTTTTTTGAAACTTTCTTTTTATTTTCGAAATGTAGAAAGATTATAATTTTTGCTTTCAGACGTCAAAAAATCATCGATTGATGTCACAAAAATTTATTGACGTCAGGAATTCAGTTTTTGACGTTAAAAATTTATTTGTGACGTCAAAAATATATTTTGCACGTCAAAAGATTAGTTATTTACGTCTGAAAATAAATTATTTATAGGTTAATAATAATAATTTTTTTCTTTAGTATTTTATTTTAAATTGCCTGCCTGCTGAACAATTTTCAGACATCAAGAAATCATTTTTTGACCTCTATATAGATTTATGGCGTTACCAAATACATTTCTG
This sequence comes from Ctenicera cuprea, assembly GCA_958336395.1. NCBI lineage: Eukaryota > Metazoa > Arthropoda > Insecta > Coleoptera > Elateridae > Ctenicera > Ctenicera cuprea. Next base: position 10,063,340 of record OY284495.1, on the reverse strand, counting down.
ACGTCATAAAATGGATTTATGACGTCACCAAATAAATTTCTGATGGCAAAATTACAAGTTTCAATACATAAATTTTTATTTATTTATAAAAAATTATCTAACGCCTTAAGCAAATTGTATTTTTGGTTTCCATAATCCAGGTTACAAACCAAAAACGGTTTTGTATAGATTCCCACACTAATGCATAAAAAATGAGTAAGAAAAACTGTTCAATTACAAAAGTTAGTTATTTAAATAAATAAATGTTTTACTTTAAGACTTCCACATGATGACATGACATTAATCGCAGCTATATCTAAATTCGCATGATAACCCTACTGAAAATATATATAGAAACCTCATATAACCTGATAATGTTTTCATCAGGTTGTATGTGGTTTTATGCGGTTTTTGAAACAACCAGGTTCATTTTGTATGAGGTTTTATGAGGCAACTGAGGTGATTTTCAGTAGGGAACCGCTCTTATATAATTTTACTTTCTCCTTCTATCCTGTACGACACACATTAGCCAACATTTGACACAGAATAACCAACTTATGTGAAGTGTATCTAATATTTTTACTAGTGGAAAGAAAAAACCGCGCAATTTCTACAAAGGTAATAACAACTTGTAAAAGACATGTTAATATTTGCCAAACGCTAAAAATATAACACAAATAATATTAGAGTTTGTATTTACAGCAATCAATAACAGCTCCAGCCATCTATGAATCGAATCAATAAAAAGCAAGTGCGTTTTATTATCGAAAGATGGCAACAGCTGTATCAATTAATTGTGTATGAAAAATTAACAATATTTTTTCAATAAGAATTAAATTGTTTATCTCTGTTTGGAACACTTCATTGCTTATGAACTTTTGAAATTTAAAAAAGTAGTTTGCTGCAGTTATGCGAAACTTTCTGCTAATTAAGTATTTATTAATAAGAAACGTTTAGCCTATATTTACTGCGCAACACTAGGTAATTACAAAAGTTAATTTCAGTTAAATTATGGCAGAGGAAAATGTCACAGATAAGACTAGTGATGTGGAAAATTCATTGATGAAGCCCAAAAGACAACCCAAAATATTTATTCAGACACGTGAATCGTGTTTACGCAAATGCTGCATTTTTACTGGTATTATTTGGTAAGATTTCAAATACAAAATATATGCTTTAGTAAAGATAACAATTTTTTTACTGCAATTTTAATTTTTTCTAATTATTATACATATAATTGGAAATTATTTTATTGTATTTTAGTGTAATGTTATTTCTTCTGGCATTTATTCTAATATTTGTGGCATTACCTGTTGCTGTAATGGCTTCCGTTGATATACAACGAAGTCTAATTTTCATGCCCTGTAAGTATATATTAATTAGTAGTAATTATTGTTTAAATAATAATAGTTTTTTTTAATTACAATGTTATTTTAGTATTAAATTTCTGTTTCATTGGTATTTTTTAAAACTTAAAAATAATCATAATGATCGCGTTTTGTGTTTAACTAAATATGTTTTTTTTACATTTTCAGATGATACCCCACGAGAAGTATTTTTAAATATAAGTGAATACGTAAACGGTTCAAAAAATTTCTACGTTACTGTAAACAAAGCCGAAAACATAACTCTAGGAGCTTGGCATTTTTTACCTGAAGCACTAGTCAATGATTCAATAGAAAATAAAAATTTTAATTATAGCCGTTCTTTAGCTAAACCAGACTATCCTGTACTTCTGCACTTTCATGGAAATGGTGGAAGCCGCTGGGACAATATACCAACATTTTTAAAATTAAGACAACATTTTCATGTTGTTGCTTTTGATTATAGAGGTAAGAATCTTTTCTTTTACAATAATATTTCACGTTACTCCAGTGGGGGATTAGCGTACAGGTGCATAAGGCGTTCGCCTGGGACCTCAAGCCTCGAGGCACCTAGGGGAATCAAAATAATATTGTAATAACTATTTTTTTTGTTTTTCAAAATGTTATTAATTGAAAAAAATTAATTTTGACGTCAAACAACCATTTATTGACGTCAATAATAATTTCTTGGCGTTAGGAAATAAATTATTGACGCAAAGAAATATTTTTTGACACCAATAAATATTTTTGGACTCAAAACTCAGTTTACCACGTCAAAAGAACATAGTTTGACGTCAAAAAAGTACAGTATCACGTCAAAAAGTATTTTTTTTTGACGTCAGTAAAAGTAAACATTTGTTCATTTTAAATTGTAGGCAATTACTTTCCCCGCGCCTTGCTTGGCATCACAATACGTTTGCGCTGGGAGTCACCAACTAGCTACCTTAATTCATCGCTGCAGTACTCACAACATTCGATTTAAAATATTTTTTACTGTTTTAAGGCTACGGTGACTCATCTAAAAAAGTACTATCAGAGGAAGGCATCGTTGAAGACTCAATAGAGTTTTATAAGTGGTTACAATCACGAACAGCTCCAAATAACATTTACGTTTGGGGACATTCATTGGGTTCCGCTTTGTCTACACATACATTGGCAAGATTAAAAAATGAAAATATTTTACCCATGGGTTTAATGTTAGAAGCTCCATTTACAACCCTACGTGAAGCAGTAGAACATTTTTATTTGTCAAAAGTTAGTTTTTATATTAAGTTATTGCTGTTAAAGTTTAACACCCACCCACTAATGTTTTATGTCTTGCAGATATTCAAGTGGCTTCCATGGTTTGATGTAACTATGTTAAATGGGTTTGAAAAGAACGGGTTTTATTTTAAAACAAGTGAAAACATTTTAAGAGTAGATTGTCCGATTCTCATTTTGCATGCTGAGGATGACGAATTGATATCCTATGCCCTTGGTGAAAAGGTACTACTATTATTATTAATATTAAATGATTTTTTATTTGATCTTATATTTGCATGTTTGCTAAAGCCAAAACAATGTTTAGTGTTTTTTGTTTAATTAAAATAAGCAGCTAAGAGTAGAGTATAATTGTTTGATACATTTTCAGCTTGCTAAAATTGCTCAGGAAAAACGTGATCCAGTAACTCAAGGAAAAGTAATTTTCCATCTCTTTTCTGCACAATTTAAATACAACCACTGGGGAATTCCTGATGCACCCGAATTGTCGGAATACCTTCGGTCAGTTGTTATCAAATATTATCACATTTATTCAAATACCTACCTACATAACACATTCTATACCATTTTAGGCAGTTTATGAATATTTGTGAAGAATACAATGCAAAAACGAAGAGAAATACTACTGAAAATAGACATTAATGTTTATATGGATCTGTACTCATGTGATGCGATATGGTACCAAAATTTGGACTGAAGTCATATTTTTTAAGAACATTTAAGTTTAAATAACATGCTTACATATTTTGTTCTATTTTAATAAATAAAACAACGTTTTTCATTTAATACGATTATTACAATATAGGCAGTATTAGTAGATGTGCCAAACACTAAGCACATAATATTAACACTTAGAACATTAAACAATGTAAAAAGTATTACTTAAATGTATCCTAGATGCCGTTCCTTACCCTTCTGCATGTCATATCTTGGTATTAACAACTAAACTCATTATGTCTGAAATAATTAACAATAAAGACAGTATTTTTTTATTCATAATTTAAGCAGTTTATCATTTGTCATTTGGGTTGCATCCATCTTTTCAATCTCATGCTACTCAAGTGTAATAAAGCCAGTACCTAGATCGAGAATGTATATCGTCTGTCTATAAAGTAATCCCCTCCCCCCAACTAACTTTTGAACGAGTTGATATTTTACCACAACATTTGGTGTGCTTTAATGGTAAATTAAATACTATTTTTTAGCCAATAATTAAATTTTGTATCATTCAAAATGGCGGCTAGGCGCCATTTTAAACTTCTTTTCTAAATAGAAAGGGGGGTCGAGTGACACCTCATTTGAAAGGTCTTTTAGTTCTGCGTCTGATCCTGGAGTTTCAAAGAAAAATATTCAGCCATAACAAAATGGCCGATTTTAAACAAATGGACTCACTCAATTCAAAATTGTTTTGATTTTTTTATGCAGTAGTCCACTTTTTCATTTGCTGGACAAAATTTTTCCAGAAATATCTCAGGTTGCTGGAAATAATATTGAAAACGTTATGTTCCAACAAGATGGCGCGCCGCCTCATTATTATAGGCCTGTTTATGATTTTCTCAACGAATATTTTCTTGGAAGATAGGTTGGTAGGCGGGGGCCTGTAGAATAGCCGGCTCGCTCCCCAGATTGAAGCCCCTTAGACTTTTTTCTATAGGTATATCTGAAATCGAAAGTGTACAGAACCCGTCCAGAAACAATTGAAGAACTGGAGCAACGCATTACAGAAGTTTGCAGAAATATCACTCTAGAAACTTACGAAAATGTAAGGCAGGCATTTTATAACCGACTTTTTATGTGCCAAGAAGTGAATGGTAAACATTTCGAACACTTAATTTAATTTCTTTTTGCTTAAATTCTTAGTTTTTTTTAAATAGACTTTTTTACCTTCGAACATTGTCATTTTGTTATAGTTGAATATTTGCCTTTGACACTCTAGTATCAGCCGAAGAACTAAAAGACCTTTCAAATGAGGTGTCACTCGACCCCCTTTCCAATTAAAAAAAGAATTCGAAATGGCGCCCAGCCGCCATTTTGAATGATGCAAAATTTAAGTATTGGCTAAAAGATAGTATTTAATTTCCCATTACAGCACACTAAATTTTGTGGTAAAACATCAAGTCGTTAGAGTTAGAGGGGGGGGGGAGTGGTTACTTTATAGACACAGTGTATAATCTGTGCCTAGATCTACTAAAGTAACGACACGATTTGACGTTTCTCAGAAGGCAACAATATAACGATATACTCTCTCCGCAGGAGGCTCTGCAATCGTTATCATATTTGACATTATGTTGTGTTGTTTTGAAGAATTAAACTTCCATTTTTAACCAACAAAATAGTTTTTACTGAAAAAAACTAACACAATTATATATAGATTATATAAACGTGAGAAGAAGAAATATAGCGGTAGCGGATTGTTGTCTTTTCACATGCGTGTCGGCACTTTAGTATATCTACTGGCTTTGAATTTTAATATGTCGCACTGTCCTCTATGAGTTTCTTGTCAAATTAATAAATAGCCGTTTTTCGTTAATTATTTATTTATAACAAGTGACAATGTTTATTTCATTAATGCAAAACTTGTCATACAAAATGACTTTTCGTAAAATCGAAAATAAAAAAGTTTTCCCTATTGGGCAGTCGATCCTGGGACACACTGTATAAACCATATTTTATTATTTATTTTAAGCCTTTTCTACGTGCCTTAATTGTAATGCGACCATATTTTATTGTGTTGAAGTTTCATATTTGATATCAAAATAGACAAATTAGAAAATCTTGCTGGCTCTTGTTGGCTTTGGTCACTCCACCTAGTTACGATGCATTATCTACAAATTTCAGTTGATTTTATACAATAAATATTAATCTTTATTTAAATTAACATAAAATGTTTTACATATTTTTTGATATTAGGATAGGGTCTACTGATGTAATTTATTACGAAACACCCTGTAAATTAATAATCCAAAATAAAAAAATGGTAAGAATTTAAAGTTAATCAGTTTCCGTCGCATTCATAACGTTTTTTACGTGTATTTCATTACACGAATTGTAATAATCGTAAAAAATCATTTTTCCAAAGAACTTCTTTTTTTAAATTTTCGCGCCTGCGCTCAATGCAGCGTTGCCATTGGCCAAATGTCGGGCTGGTCAAAAGTGTAAACATGGCGAATGCAGTGTAGTAGGTGTCATTGTAAAGTGACGTTTAGTGTTAATTCAGCACAAATACAATAGAATCATCACAGAAAAATCATCTCCCAAACGAGCTTATTGATGCAAGACTGCAAGGGCACGATGTTTCATACATAAATGTGAAAAAATCAATGTATTTACAGTGAAAACACCTCGAAGATGAGGTAGGTATCGGCTTAGTTGTCTTGTTTTTGCACCTTTTCATTCCCTTAACACCTAATTAATCGTGAATTGTTCCTTAATTTGCCATGTAAACACAGCAGGAAGAACCCAGAGGGTTGTTTTTACCCCAATGAAAAAAATTATCGCAAAATGGTTAAGTTAAAGATAAGCTAAACCTCTGACAGCTAACCGCAGGTGATAATGTTATCAAATCGTGGTCAAAAATCACCTGAACACGTTTTCGAACTGATTTCCTTACTTTTTATCGATTTCGTAAAACTATGGGTGTGTTGAACCCATCCTAATGACTGAGTTTCATTCTCACCCCTAAGCCGTTTTCACTAAGGGCAAAAGTCCCTCAGTTTCGTGTGACGAATTTATATTAGTTGCAGTTGTGTATTTATATTAAGAAAAACGCTTGGTTTTCGCCGAAAAATAGGGCAATCCCATTAAAAATTGGAGAGAAATCCCAGGAATTTTAAACTGTTCTGCAGAGGTTCAGCACTAGTTGCATTTTTTGCTCCTTTTCTTAGGCTACTTTTAGACGACATATGGTCATATGTTTACATTGCAAGAGTTGTGGTGCTGATTTTACACGTTTTTTTGCTTTTTTGTAAAGAGAAACATTTCCACCGTTTATGATTCATAAACTATGACGAATTACAATTTTCTTTTGATGAATTCATACACAGTTAAGGGCAAAATAAATTCCTTTGTTTTTTATGACGAAAACAACATTGAAAAAAAAACTTGTTTTGTACTTCCCCGCAGCTGTTAATATTTTTGTCTGTGTTTTTACTTTCCTACAGTTTTAGTATAGCGGAATAAAATCGGTTTGGAGATTTTGGCGAAAAGGTACGTTTTGTACACAATAAATGTCTGTATGTATGTGCGTGTACGCTTTTGTGTTTGGCGACGTTTCCAAATATCAGGAGTATCAAATAAAACAGCATGGAAAACGCACTTGACATTTAAACAGTCAATCAACCATACAAATTTAAGCAACAATATTTTCAATCATGATACTCTAATTGACCTTGATGAAATTATATCCCATTTTAAAAAAGAATTAAATCCTTTCCACTTTTCATAACTTTTTCCAATAAACGTACATTTCCTCGTACGCGAGATATTTCGCTTTGTGTCTGTCAAAACATCCAGTGTCAAACGTGCTTTTAGCAGGTACCTTGACCACCACCAGTAGGGGATTAAGCAACTAACTTCAGTTCACTAAACGGCCGTTATTATAGATATGCTAACATTTAGAGAGTAGTTTTTGGCTAGCGAATTTTATTTTCTATTCTCTGAACTTTTCAGTTTTATTTATGTTTTTTAAACAAACATCAATAATAATTTTGTCTTTATTTTGTTATTTTTGTTTTGAAATCTTACCGTTTTCTAGAGATTCCTCTGTAGGTTTTAAAGAATAATACGTACAAATTGACCTGTCTTACAAAATGCTTTTTAACTGTTATCCCAAAAATATTGCAGAACTGTGCTGTATTCCAGTAATTCAGCTTCACAAGCTTACTTATTGTTAGGTATCCTACTTACAACATACAGGGTGTTTCACGGAGTACGGACCATAGCATTTTAGCCATGTTGTAATTTGGTCAGAATCAAAGTAGGTTGGTTGTCTACGTAATTTTATCACAATACCTGGTTGTCTCAATATTCATGAAATAAAAGCAAATCACATTTGGTGCGATTGGTCTTGAGTTATTAGAGCAATAACTCACCAATGCGAGAATCCCGGGTTCAAGTCCTACAAAATGCATTTTTATTTTTTTTTAAATTCTTATTATTTATGTTGCTACCGTAGTATTCTTATTAATTATTTGAAGTCGTTACTAAAATATTCAACGTCTTTATTACGTATTGCTCAAGTAATTTACAATGCAATTTACAATATTAACAATAATATTTTTTACGAACATTTTTGAGTAATTAAAAAAATACTTCGATCGCTTCGTTGTTAATAAAAATGTGTAAGAAACAAAAGTTAAAAAATATAGTTTTATGGGAATTAAACCCGGAATCGTGACAATAGTAAGCGAGTGCTCTTCCCCAAGACCATACCTACCAAAGCAAGCGATATGGTGTGGTCTTATTTCATGGACATTAAGATAAGCATGTAATGCGAAAATAATCTGTAGATGACCTATACTCTGATCCTAAACTGATTTGGTCCGTACTCTGTGAAACACTATGGGAAAAATATAACGTTGAGAATCCAATGTTGCGTTTGTTTCCGAAAACGGGAATATTGTTTGGAAATACAGCAAAGACTTATTTTATCAACGATTGGAATGGCCGTTTTGGAAGTATTACAAGCATTAAGAATTTTAGAATTTCGGATAATAATCAACAAATAAATTATTTTCACACGCCAATACATTGTTTTGTACGTAAATAATTCATTTTTTGACGTCAGTAAATACATTTTTACGTCAATAAATGAATTTTTGACTTCAAAACTGCAGTTTTATGTATCAATAATTGATTTTTCAATAAATGAATGAAATTTTGACGTCAAAAATTCAGTTTTGTGTATCAATAATAAAAGAACGAAGAAATGATTCGTAAACAACAAATACATTCTTTTCAAACGTTAATATTTAAATAATTTTTGACGTCAATAATTGATTTGTCGACGTCAATAATTGTTAGTTTTGACGTCAATGAATGAAATATTGGCGTCACAAATTTAGTTTTATGTATCAATAACAAAAGAATGAAGAAATTATTCGTAAACAGCATAAATGATTTTCACACTTTAGTAAATGATTTTTGGCGTCAATAATTGATTTTTTGACGTCACAAATTCAGTTTTATATATCTATAATAAAATTAAAATGAAAACATTTTCATAAACATTAAATAAATTATTTTTACACTTCAGTAATTGATTTTCGACGTCAATAATTGAGTTTTGACGCCAATAATTTATTTGTCGACGTCAACAGATGAATGAAATTTTGACGTCAATAAATTAATTGTTGACAGCAATAAAAGTATTTTTCGAGTCAAAAACTTAGTTTTATGTATCAATAATTGATTTTTACGTCAATAATTGAAGTTCTGACGTAAATATATCAATTTATTACGCCAATAAATGAACTTTTGACATCAATAAAGAAATCGTGGACGTCAAAAATTTATTTTTCAATAAGAAAAGAAAGAAGAGATTATTCGTAAACAACAAATATATTATTTTCACACGTCAATAAATGAACGAAATTTTGACGTCAAATAAACGCTTTTTGCCGTCATTAAATGGACTTTTAACATAAATAAAAGAATTTTGGCGTCAGATATTCAGTTTTATGTATCAATAATTACATAGTTTCTTAAATTCCTACATTAAACAAATAGTTTCTAGATGTCATATCAATTACTGACTTCACTAATTCAATTTTTAACGTCAAATAGTTTATTTTGAACGTATAAAATTTTTTTTTCTGGCGTCAAAAAAGCAATTACTGACGTTAGAAAAAGAAATGTATTTTTTGACCTGCGACATCGAAAGATGCTTTCTGACGGCAATAAGTCTTTGTTTGACGCCGAAAACACATTTAATGACGTAAGAAAAACACCTTTCGACGTCGTAAGTTTAATTCCTCACGCCGAATACTTTTTTTGACGTCAACAAATATTTATTATTATAAAAAGTAAAACGTAGGAAGCGTATAAAAAAATATTGGTTTGGTTTGCTTAGGGGCGCCAATAATACACATTAAATTTCGAGCGTTATACACAGACACACATACAGAGAGACGTTTTTTGAAACTGCATTTTTGAGTTCTTTTGGAGATTTAAAATATGCATTTCCATTATAATTTCAGAATCGAAATTTGCGAGATTATTTAAGAAATTCGTTTCAATAGAGGATTTTCAATACATTTGTTAAATTTCATTAAAATCGTCTATAATATTCAAAACAGCAAAGAATAATAAAAATAAGTTTAAAAATTTCTGAAGTTAAACATACAAGAAAAGTTTAGAAGTCTTCTTTATAGAACTAGAAATGTTATCGACGTTGTTCATAAAATGATGTTGTTGCGAAAGTTTATTAAACCAAAAGACTCATTAAGATGGTAATGCATAAATTTTACTTAATTATCACAGCTAATGGTTCTTGGCCAATAAGAACGTGCCACGTCATAGCCTGTCTTGTATTCTAGTTGGGCAAAAAACTAATAATCGAGCTTGTAATTTAAAAAAACTTTTTGTCTTCGTCTGTTTATGTAAACATCGACAGATATAATTATTTTTATTATTCCTATTAATACATTTACCAAAGCCTATTTTAAGAAAATGGAAGTTTGGTTGCAATGTAGCTTGGAAACTTGAGTAGATCGTTGAAATTACACCTGTAGTTAGTGCTATTATTTTCCGGAAATCGCTGGAATATTAAATTTTAGGGCGTTTTATCACTTATTCAGTCAAATTCCTTCGAGACAAATTCCCACGCATACACGATGCTATACTGCACTCAGTGTAATTAATTTGTTAGTACAGGGAGGAGGACTTTGGCGTTAAAATTTGTTGTCCCGGAATAGAATTTCGTGTTCTTCCTGCCTGCATATTCTGCGTTAATTTTTATAACTTGTTCCGTACGATGTGTGAATAATTTATCTTGTTTTGAATTGTGGTCACTGTCCGTCGCCGCTTATTAGTTACAAACCGCGAAACGTGACTTCCTGTTTAGTATTCTAAATTTTTTTTTAATTTCACCGTAAAATGTTTTTCAGTTTTGCCGAAATGAACTCCAGCCAAGAAAACCGTAGAAGGTACCATTTTCTTGTAGTTTTGTCTGTTATCTCCTTTAAACTATTTTCCTCTTCATTTCAGTTGCATGCGCATGTTTGTGCACGCCACTGCATTGTTGGCATGCTTGCAAGAGTGCTATGATTGCTAATTTAAAGTGAAATTATCCGCATAAATGCGATTAATGCAAATTTCTCTTTATAATGAGGCAGTAGGTGTTATTTTTTTTCAGCGGTTTTGCAATTATTATTTTACTGTTTGCGGTTTTAACCGGAAAAAACTGGGTAGATATTGAATTACATCGCCTTCTTCCGCAGGAATTGAACTTCAACAAGTAATTAATGTGTTGTTTGGTAAAGCGAAAATGGTTTTTAATTAAATTGAACACTTTCAAAAATTTTCGTGTAATTAATTTAAAGGTTCTTTAAATTGTAGGCAGCAATACAAAGATGCTTCACGTTGGCCCCTAACACGCACAATAATTGTTTTTCAAATGTATTAAATAAATTGTGAAAATGATTAACTCATTGGTAATTATAAATTTTTTTTTAAAGAATCATGAGGCCGTGCGTGATCACGACTCCACGATTCCCATCCCACCCCCTTACCCGGGCTCAGCGGACTTGCGCTATATACCGGTCTAACATGCCCCACCCCTGAAAGACATGCAACCCAACATACACACCACACACACCATCCATGGACACGTCGGATTTAACTTATTCAGAAAAATTTCCGGCGGGCAGAGGGCTCGAACCTACTGCCGTTGAGAGTCTAGTTTCAAAGCCTGGGACCTTTAACCACTAGACCACCCGCTGGTCCTACTTATAAAAATGCATGTGGAAAAATCATTTAAGGGTAGTCGCGCACCTATCTATGGTTAAAGCCAACAACACATGTACGCATGAAACTAAAGCCACATGCCCATCTTTTGTCTAATAAAAATATTAAATAAATGTGATCGACTTTAAGTTGTGGTATGTGATGTGATTGTACAAAAATTCGAATATAATTTACGGGCAACTTAGAGATTGCTCTTTACCAACGGAATACTTGAAGTATTTGCTATAAATCAAGTTATATGTCTTCATTATGTTAATTAAGCTTGACTAAAGCAACACACATGTGCGTAAAAGTGGCGTTACACTACTACTTTTTATATACTCCATATTGTATAAGATGTAAAGGTTGCAGCACACCAAACCATATTTTTTTTAATAATCATGAGGCCGTGCGTGTGCACGACTCCATGAGTCTCATCCTTCAGCGCTATTCACCGGTCTAACATGCTCCACCCCTGAAAGACATGCAATCCAACATACACACCACACACACCATCCATGGATCCACCGGATTTAACTTATTCAGAAAAATTTACGACGGGCAGAAGACTCGAACCTACTGCCGTTGAGAGTCTAGTTTCACCCTATTTTAAAATGACCACAATTTAAAAAACATGTTTAAACAATTTAAAGGTGCACTCGGCCATGCCACTTGAACTTCTACGCCATTTAAAGGCAGCCATCAAACTGACCTAAAGGCGCCAACACGAATATATCTGAAGGTGACATGACACTGCTACTTTTTGTATCCTCCACACTGTGACAAGATGTAAAAGCAATTTTTTATTTTAATAGGCAATAACTTAGGAATAAGTTCCGGCTTTCCTTCTAACCTACTAACAATAGTATTTATTTTAACTTTAACCCTAATATTATGACAATTTGTATTAATTTAATAGTTTGTTTTTGAGGAATCGGGACATTAAAATTAAAATTTTTAAAAATTCGTAGCGCCCTTAGTTTTGAAGATACAGCATTCGTGAAAAAAACATTTGATTTGTCTTTAGATTCACAGATTCACTACAACAGCTAAAAATCCTAAAAACGGACCTACAAAAAAATTTATACCAAAAAAACATGTCTAATATCCGCTTCCGGTTCCGGTTAAAGACCTTAAAAACTTCCACATACTTAATCTTATAAAAATCCGGGGTTCCGGAGATATAGGGAAACAAACACAGCTACTCACACACAGACAGACATTTTTTTAAACCAGTTTTTTGGGTTCCTTGTGCCCCAAAACGCGTATTTCCGTTTAAATCTGAAATTCGAAAATTTGCATGAAATCGTAACTTTATAAATAAAAATTTATAATTTAGGAACATTTTTACACAATTTAAAGGTGGGTTCGTACCCAACCACCACACTCTAACTTCTAGACGATTTAAAGGCAGAAGCACGCATATGCGTAAAGACGGCATCACACTGTTACACTTTTATATCCTGCAGAATGTTATAAGATGTAAAGGTCTCAACACACCGATTTCCAGTTATTTTAAAGTTGACAACACACAAGCAATTTTCTATTTTGAAAGGCAAAAATTAGAGCGGCGCTGGTGCTTTACAGAACCACCATTATACCCGGTGCCGGTGGTTTGATTTCGTAGAAAGTGTTTTAACGAATAGGTGGTGCGTGCTGTCGATTTACTTTTAAAGGTAATCCACGAAATTTGTTTCCAAAGAAAAAAATACATTTGTGTAAGCTCAACTTAAAAATTCGCCACAATTGAGACATAGAGTTGGGGTTTGTTTTAGTCGAAAAAGCATAGATGCCAGTTTTAAACAGATTAAGAAATTTCTTAGAATTTTTTAGCGCTGCCTGGAAGTAAATTTAAAGTGATTTTTGCATAGTCAGGAATCGATCTTTTTGGTCGTTTACAACGATTAATAACGCTGCGTTTTATCGACTAACGCGTTTGGACGGTGTCGACCCTGAAAACGTTTTTTTTTTCGAAATCCCCCTATGATTTTGAACACTTTTGTTGGCCCGCGATTTGCAAATCTAAACATTTTTCCAAACCGGTATAAATTATAATAATAACTAGCCAAACCCGTGGGCTTTGTCCTACGCATGGATCGGCAATGGGAGGCGTTGAGAGGTGGCAGCGGGCTACTAGTAGTGGGAGAGAGAGGGAGAGGGGGAGAGAGAGAGAAAATTGAACGTGGTAGCTCCATTTAGAGCCGAATTATGTCCGCCCAAGCCCCAAAGGCTCTATTTCGTGTGCTTTACGTGAACCAGTGCCGTTCGTGAACGGGTTGACCAGTTGCATTTTGCTTCCGATATGTTACTGTCGTCAGGGGTTGTCCTCACCTAGTTTGAAATATCTGCCCTCCACCCAATTTTTATAAATTTTTAATAACTAAATTTTCGAAAATGTTCACAATTTCAAAATTTTTCAGTTTGTGAATTTTTTGCATTTGCCGCAATTTTCGAAATTTACAAAAATTTAAAATGGTCGACAATTTAAAATTATAAAATATTCAAAAATTCCCAATTTATCTAAAAATTGTCAACATTTTTAGAAATTTTTGAAATTTCTCAAAATTTCAAAATTTTTGCAATTTAAAAAAAAACATTCCAAAATTATTATAATTATTAAACGGGAGTTATCTGCCATAAGAGTGCGCACGTACATCCACACACTGGGCAATAATTAATAATAATGTGGTTTGTGCATTAGGGCGAATGGGTGATGCGTGATTTATAAGATCACAATATGAAATAGACCTTGGGAGGGAACATTATAACATTTTTTGGTATCAACCTTGTAAAAAACCCAGAATAAAGCATGCTTTAATGGCAACTAGATCAAATACGGGCAGACAATTTGGTGTGGCGACCGATTAAGACTTCCCTACAACGCCAGCTGCGCCGTTACATGGCAGCAAAAAAAAACAATTTTATTATTATTATTAATTAATTACGATTATAGAACTGCATTTACGTCAATTTATTATTATTTAATTATAAATTGTGTAAGCGATTTTCAGACGTCAATAAATGATTTTCTGGCTTCAAAAAGAGATATTTTGACGTCAAAATGATATTAATTTATTGACGTTAAAAAAATACTTAATTTCGTCCAAAAAACAGTTTTATTGATTAATAATTAATTAAATCGATTTTTAATTTTAAACATTTAAAACATGGTTTTTAGACGTTAAAAAAATCAAATTTTGACGTCACAAAACAACTTTTAGTCGCCTGAAAATGATTTTTGGCGTCAAAAAATCAGGTATTGACGTCAAAAAATATTTTTTTGACGTCTATTAAAGTAAAAAATAAAACGGCTTTCCATACATTTTCAAGTTTTATGGTTGGTTTGCACCTCCCTACAAGGTCCTTAAAGGTAGCAACACGCGCTATATCGATTTCTACAAAGTATCCCTTCGTGGCAGCAAAATAAAACCAAATGGGACACGCAAAAGGGGTTTTCAATTAAAAGAATTTCCAACAAAGCGTCCTTTCTCTACATCCAACAATTAAGAAATTTAAACGACATCCAAACAAACCGTCGCGTCGGTCGTCGTCTCCTTCGATTATTGTTTGTACAGCTTAATTACTACAAGTGGGGCGTACTCGAGTGGCGTTAGATTGATCATTTGCTTAAACTTGGCCTGTTTACCTACCAATTATTATTGTGGTTATTATTATGTGCATTGTTTGCCATCTAGAAAATTGTAGCATGCGAGTTTTTGATCAGGTTTTTAATTTAATTTTTAATCGACCTTGATTTGTTGCGCATAAAATTGTTGATAATAACATTTTTCTACTCCCAACCTTCATATAACCTTATTAATTTTATTTTACAATACTGATATCAGAGCACAAGCAGGAATTCTATGCAAATAACGGTACCAACTTGGGAGTCGTTTTCATGGATTGCTTTGATCTAAAATGGAACCTGGGCGTAATAGTTTCTAAACCCCCATAACAGAAAAATATACAGAACGAGTCAACAATTTGGAGATACCGGTTTTTTTGCCGTTAATATTCATTTTTAAAATAAATGTTTCACATACAAGTCGTAGGGGACCAAGAGGATCACATTTTAAAATTATTTTCAATTATACAGGGGGTTCCATATAAGAGTGGTATACCAAACTTATTTTTTTTTAAATAGAAAACTCTGCATATTTTTGCATATTCTTACTTGCCGTTTGTTTGCCTTTCCGCATATGTTTTGTTTTTGAAATTCCGTTGCGGCGTTGTCAAGTTATTCAACTTTTTTCGATAAATTTGCATTTGCAAACCTCATTAATATTATATGCACGAGCCGCATTTTCTTGAATTTGATAAACGTTTTTAAGTGTGAAACCTGCATAAAAACAGGTTTCAACCTAAAAAATAATTTTTATTATCAACTATAATACACTTAATGCCCTGTCTTGTTATCAGTGTGACTCCATATCAAATGGTGTTGTTTATTATTTTTTCGAGATAACATTACTCCTCTCTGTAAATGCAGAGAATCATAAATTTCCCAGAATTATTAATATTTTTTTAAATATAAATACAATTTATCGAGCCCGCATTATAAAAATTTATAACTATTTTGTTGGTTCTTTTGATAAGTTAGTTTATCAAAGGAAACAGAATTTGGCTTATCAACTAAATGAGTGCATCATTTTATGGAAGTGGCACACAGTAGCTTGACTTTAAATGTGTCTACTTTGATTATAATAGCGTACGTCATATGCTTGTGTGCGTGTGTGCAGATGCGTTATATCGAAAGCAAGTATAACGAAAATTCATAGAAAATATAACAATTTTTTTAAACCATGTGGTATGTGATAAAGATCGCAAAGAATGATTCTTTCCGAACTCACTGGCTTCAGGATGGCGGCGACTAAAATGTTTTGAAAATTTTTTAATGGAAAGCTTAATGAGTCGCCAGGAAATATAAGATTTGGCATCGAAATAGCCCTAGGAGGGCACAATGTTGTTATTTAAAGATATTTTCGAAAACATCAATACTGTCAAATTTGAAAATTTTCAAGAATTCGGAAATAAAAATAAAATTTAGTTTTGTACACTTAGTGCTAGGGGTGAACTACAAATTGGTGCCCCCGTCCGCTAATTTTTATGTGGCGCCTTCTATGAATTTTTGAAAAATCGACTATTCATATCTCTCTTATCTAATAAATGGCGGATGATAAAACCCCTGTTAAAGCAAAATTGCCTATGAGTGATAGTGGAATAAGATTCACTGCCGTATTTTTATGTGCAGTAGATATTTTTCCTCTCCTACCCAATTGTTGGCTGATGAGTGTGCTATTTGTTACTTTGGTGTTCTTTAATCTGAATGAATAATTTCCCAAAAAATAAAAATTAAACGATAATTTGTCTTACCAAACAATTTCTAACTACAGTATTTCCCATGCGAGATTCTCGATGATATCCTAGGGCGCAGAACCGCTAGAGTGGTAGAAGAATTTCACCGTTGACGTGTACGGCGTTAGCCGAATCAAAAAATCATTATTTTTTTATGCAACTGTATTCTAATACAAGAAATCTGGGTAAAATCGTTTTAATTTAATTGCAAAAGAAAATGGAATTGTTGACGTTGCCTTTGGCAGCGTGCGCTTAAGTACTTTAGCGCACGCTGCCATGGGCAGCGATACCATAAAGTTACTTTTCTTCACGCTGCTATGGACACCGTTAAAAAAACAGCCACCGTTAAAAAAAGACGTGTTTGACAATCAAAACCTAACATGAAACAGTTACTTTTTTTGACAGTTATAGAAAAAATAAAATTTTGACGACAAAAAATGTATTTTTGTGTCAGAAAATGATGATGATCTATTAACGTCAAAAAATATGTTTTTACGTCACAAATGTATTTTCAGACGTCCAGGATATTTTTTGACGCAAATAATTGATGTTTTACATCAAGAAATCCGTTCAGCGTTCAAAAATTATTTTTTTGCGTCTGAAAATCAATAAATGATTTTTTGTAGTGCTGTCGACCGGTTACGGTTCACCGGTTAACCGGTTAATTTTTTTTACGGACACCGTCGGGTACGGAATTTTCTAAAAACCATTTTGAAACCGGGTCTGAAAAACAGGTCCGAAAAGCCAGTCTGAAAACCCTGCCTGAAGAAACCGGTGGCCGTCTGCGTGCATTAAACTAGTTTTGCCGTAATCACTATTTAATTCAGTAATTTTGTGTGTGCAGATGTAGAAGGAAAGAATTAAGTTTAAACGATAATCAATAAATAAAGCAAAATTATAAGTAAACAGTTATGACGTCAAAAATTCGTTTATTGACGTTGGAAAATGCTGCCGCCTATCGGTGCAGCTAATGTAGTAGCGAAGCCGGAATCGGTCGGTACATTAAATTATTTGCCCGTATTTGTTCTACCTACTTGCCAAAAGGGGGCGCTTTATGCTGTGTTTATACAAGGCTTATATCAAAGAATGTTTAAACTTCCCATTCCAAAGACTATTTTATGTTGTAATTTTATAATTCACCCAATACTCATTCACCCTAGTGATCATGTCACATTGTTAATTATTGTGCAGTATCTTTTCACAAGACTGTCAATGAATATTACAGCATGATTTTGGTCGTCACTACTGCCATAAGTAAACCGTTAGGTGACAGCATTTTTCGACGTCGAGAAATTATTTACTGATGCCTATAATTCATTTCTTTACGTCAAAAAGTTATTGGGTGACTTCATAAATTAACTGAATTTTTGACGACAAAAGATCAGTTATTGATTACGAAAAATTCTGTCATATAATGGCGCAGTATGCCATTAGGTGACAGCATTTTTCAACTTAAAAAAAAAATTATTTACTGATGCCAATAATTCATTTCTTTACGTCAAAAAGTTATTGGGTGACTTCATAAATTAACTGAATTTTTGACGACAAAAGATCAGTTATTGATTACGAAAAATTCTGTCATATAATGGCGCAGTATGCCATTAGGTGACAGCATTTTTCAACTTAAAAAAAAAATTATTTACTGATGCCAATAATTCATTTCTTTACGTCAAAAAGTTATTGGGTGACTTCATAAATTAACTGAATTTTTGACGACAAAAGATCAGTTATTGATTACGAAAAATTCTGTCATATAATGGCGCAGTATGCCATTAGGTGACAGCATTTTTCAACTTAAAAAAATTATTTACTGATGCCAATAATTCATTTCTTTACGTCAAAAAGTTATTTGTTGACTTCATAAATTAACTAAATTTTTGACGACAAAAGATCATTTATTGACTACGAAAAATTCTGCCATTTAATGGCGCAGTATGCCATTAGGTGACAGCATTTTTCGACTTAAAAAAATTATTGACCGATGCCAATAATTCATTTCTTTACGTCAAAAAGTTATTGGGTGACTTCATAAATTAACTGAATTTTTGACGACAAAAGATCAGTTATTGATTACGAAAAATTCTGTCATATAATGGCGCAGTATGCCATTAGGTGACAGCATTTTTCAACTTAAAAAAATTATTTACTGATGCCAATAATTCATTTCTTTACGTCAAAAAGTTATTTGTTGACTTCATAAATTAACTAAATTTTTGACGACAAAAGATCATTTATTGACTACGAAAAATTCTGCCATTTAATGGCGCAGTATGCCATTAGGTGACAGCATTTTTCGACTTAAAAAAATTATTGACCGATGCCAATAATTCATTTCTTTACGTCAAAAAGTTATTGGGTGACTTCATAAATTAACTGAATTTTTGACGACAAAAGATCAGTTATTGATTACGAAAAATTCTGTCATATAATGGCGCAGTATGCCATTAGGTGACGGCATTTTTCAACTTAAAAAAATTATTTACTGATGCCAATAATTCATTTCTTTACGTCAAAAAGTTATTGGGTGACTTCATAAATTAACTGAATTTTTGACGACAAAAGATCAGTTATTGATTACGAAAAATTCTGTCATATAATGGCGCAGTATGCCATTAGGTGACAGCATTTTTCAACTTAAAAAAATTATTTACTGATGCCAATAATTCATTTCTTTACGTCAAAAAGTTATTTGTTGACTTCATAAATTAACTAAATTTTTGACGACAAAAGATCATTTATTGACTACGAAAAATTCTGCCATTTAATGGCGCAGTATGCCATTAGGTGACAGCATTTTTCGACTTAAAAAAATTATTGACCGATGCCAATAATTCATTTCTTTACGTCAAAAAGTTATTGGGTGACTTCATAAATTAACTGAATTTTTGACGACAAAAGATCAGTTATTGATTACGAAAAATTCTGTCATATAATGGCGCAGTATGCCATTAGGTGACAGCATTTTTCAACTTAAAAAAATTATTTACTGATGCCAATAATTCATTTCTTTACGTCAAAAAGTTATTTGTTGACTTCATAAATGAACTAAATTTTTGACGACAAAAGATCATTTATTGACTACGAAAAATTCTGCCATTTAATGGCGCAGTATGCCATTAGGTGACAGCATTTTTCGACTTAAAAAAATTGTTGACCGATGCCAATAATTCATTTCTTTACGTCAAAAAGTTATTGGGTGACTTCATAAATTAACTAAATTTTTGACGACAAAAAATCATTTATTGCTACGAA
Organism: Ctenicera cuprea; assembly: GCA_958336395.1. Taxonomy (NCBI): domain Eukaryota; kingdom Metazoa; phylum Arthropoda; class Insecta; order Coleoptera; family Elateridae; genus Ctenicera; species Ctenicera cuprea. The sequence goes on along the minus strand of OY284495.1, from coordinate 10,043,187 downwards.
AAATTCTGCCATCTAATGGCGCAGCTGGCGTAGTAGTTAAGTCAGTCGCCACACCAAATAAGTAGTCCGTATTTAACAATTACGTTAGGAGGCAGCATTTTCCGACGCCAAAGACTCGATATTTTAACGTCATAAATTTATTTTTGACGTCGAAAAATAATTTATAGTTTATGATTAATTTTTCTGTTATTGGTTTCCTTTGTTTTTTATTGCCAGATATCAATTTTTTACCTCATAAAATGGTTTTATGACGTCAATAAATGAATTTTTACTCTCTGAACTCAACTTGTCTAATATTCAATTTTTGACGTCAAAAATTATTTAGCGGCGAAAATCGAAATGAATTTAAAAAAACTCTCAAATGATGATTTATTTCATAAAGAACAACTTTGTATAAACCACTTAATGATTGTAATTTCAGGTTTGTTTTTGAATAACTTTGTAAACTTGTTTTCCTTAACTAATTCTCGCAGCTTGTAAAATGGAAAGTGTTCCTAAAAACCAATTAAGTTTGGAATGAGTACCTACTACAAAATAAATAGCATAATTACTTACAAAGAAAATTGCATTTTAAAGCGTTGTATTCGGCAAATTCATGTTGTTACGCTTGTTCTTCTGTTCTCTTGTTGTATTAAATCCCTATCATCAATCATGAACTTATTTCTATTGATTTTCATCTAATATTTTCCCTTCTCACTACGGTATTTTTGCTATCAACGCTTCGACGTTTAATTTAATTCTCAATGAAAAATTGATCACTTACAGCCAGATATACAGGGTGATTCATAACATGATAGATTAAAAATCTGATAATAATCAAGAAGTTGCTATAAACACGAGTTTGGCAACGCTTCGTTACGGAGTTACAGCTTACGGAAGTGCGAACATGGTTTATTCTTCGAAAGGCTATAACTCCGTAGGGAAGCGTTTCCAGACCCATTTAATAGGAACTTTTTAATTGTTTTGATTTGTAGAACTTACTCTAAAATTTGTGGAAATTATTTTAGCATCTTAAGAAAACACTGAGACCTTCATGGTAACTCCATTTTACAAAACATTGAACTATCTTGAGATTTAGCGACTTCCAACAAGAGTATTTTTTAAATAATTTTCTATGAGAACAATATATTATATCTTCCCCCCAATATTAGACACCTTTGGTGCACTTATTCAAACAAAAATTAGTAGAAATACTAAGCTAAGTCAGTAATGCTTCAGCAGGCCCTAACTCCGTAACGAAGAGTTTTCGTATTCATGGTGAATCTATACTGAAAGTGTGAGTGTGTTATGAAAGTGTAAGTGTAAAGTTAAAACAAAATTTCGTCTTATCTTATCGAGGAACTTTGATTTAAAATTTATACAATGCAGCGGAGCAATCAAATGATCAAAGATTGGCGTAATTTTAATCGATATGATTTAAATTAATAATTAGTTAAACTTATCTATTGTCGATTTTGTACGCATGTAAACTTTTAAAACTCGGGTCTTGAAATTATTATGTTCGCTCTTAGTTGAAAAGTGAAATCGTAACCCTGAAAACATCCCAGGGAGCATAAGCAGTAGTTTTCCATCATGTACACAATAAATAATTTATTAATTTTGTAGGATCCTAGAGCAGGACATGAGCTATACTTCTTGGCTTACAAGGGTCTTTTATATATACCTGCCCACTTCCTGGCATGGAGATGATGCTATTTAATCCTATACTATCTTAAAAAAAATTAAATTCGTCACTTTTTGCCTTAATTTCGTGTAGTAGAAAGTATATTCGGTTGCGATCTGAAGTTGTTATGATATGGCAAATAGGTCATAACGATCAACAACGCATATTTTTGTATTACCTACTTGGTGGAAATTTTCGTAAGCTTTCGGTTTAATTACGGTTTTAATTAATTAAATTACGATTGCAATTAACACCTTCAACTCAAAACTCCGACATTGCGCTTTTGGCTCACGACTTTTGATATCGCAGTTGGCAAATGGGTGTCGCACACTCGCGACACAGCAACTATACTGAAGTGCAGCGGTTTAAATCACGCTCTATTTAAAAGAAACTTATAACATTACAAGTTTTATTTTATTAGAGTTAAATATTATTTTTGGTGCTTCTTTCTGTTAAAAAATTGTAAAATACCACAAAATATTATATTTAACTAAATCATCATTGAGTCATCTTTGCATAATAAAGTATTTGACAAATAAAAAATTCAACAAATAATGCAGATATATTTTGTATAATAAAACATTGTTTTAAAAGAAAGCAGTACTTAGCTATTATAAAATAAAAATGATAACTGGAGATTAAAAAAAATTATAAACAAAAATGGACGGAGAGCGCGATTTGAACCGCTGCACTGTCAATAGCCTTATTGTTTCGCGAGTATGTGACTCCCATTTGCCAACTGAGCTATCCAATGGCGTGAGTCATGAAGCGGTAAATTCTTGTTTATTACAGTCGTAAATTAATTAAGTAAAGCCTTAAGACAACCGAAAGTAATACAAAAATATCTGTTCTTCGTCTAAAACTGACGTGCGCCTTTCAGGGAGATATACGACACTTTTAGTTTCCCTAAGTTAGCAAAAATTCGAGCACGCTCTGTTTTTGAACTCTGTAGCTTCAGCATGCCGGCCGCTACCAATTTTTGAAAATTTTGACGTTAACGTCTTATTACACGGAAACGAGTTGCCAAATCGTCGTTAACTTCGTGTATTTTAACAGCTTGGGGGGGGGGGCACAATGTTACTATGTGAACATTTTTTAAAATCTGGCCAACTATGACTGGAAAAAAACTTTCAAAACTGGTGATAACTTTCAAAAAAATAAAGCTCAAAAATTTGCTACAATTTGCTTGCTGTCCCATTCGGCTGATTGTTATGTAACACCCTGTACGAATTTTTGAAAATTCATGCTCTTTTATTTATAAACGAAACACGATAAAACATTTTTGTTGAGCTAAGATGCTTATGAGTGATAGTAGAATAAAATACTGAACTTAATTTGTAGTTGCAGTAATGCTTAGCAGTAGGGGCTAATGTTTCCTCTCCCTTCTAATTGATTGGCCAAAGAATTTGCTTTTTGGTTTCTGGTGTTCTTTAGTTCCAAGGAATCTTTTACACAACAATTGAAAAATTTATTTTTTATCAAAAAACGTTTGGTTTCTAACTACATACAGTAGGACATGTTGGTTAGTAATGGGATATTTCTTATTAAAATAATCGAAATATCTCGAGAGCTTAAAGAAAATCATTCGAGTGATTTAACGATTTTAAAATTTTTGGGTTTGTCCGTTTCGGAAGCGGGCGTTGAAACGATGGCCAGGACAGTAGCCAACTGGAAATGCCCAATGCAAGCACATAATACGATGACATAACCAGTCGTGGTATTATGATGGGAATACACAAATAGAGACAGAGAAATTCCGGATTGCGATTGTATATTGACTGCCTCTGTGTTTCGCCGCGCAAGCACAACGAGATAAGAATGTTTTGTAGCAAACAGCAGTTTCCACCACACTGTTTTGTTTCTTGTGGTCAGCACAGCGTCGAATTTGAAAATTTTAATATTGCTCTAAAAAGTATAAATAATGAAAAATATGAAAATATAAAGAAATTTATTAATATTTAGAATAATACTGTTGATAAAAACAAGTGGTACACTTTACAAAAAAATATATAAATCGATTTTTTACATAGTGATTAATAATCCAATATTGTTTTTTCCCTGGTCTCATTTAAAAAGATAAGTGATTTATAAAACAGAAAAATGTAGCCACTTTAGCGATTTATAGAACTGTTACTCAAAAACAGGCCGGAATTAGCCTAAGCTTCAAGGTTTACGCTATTTTGTCGAGCGGCCCGAGGAAAGACGATGAGAACGAGAATTCCTTCATAGGAGCATTCGAGAGAAACACGCGGTGAGCGAGCGTTATTACTACGTTTTACCGCATAAAAACATCCGAATGATTTTATCAGAGTGAATCAATTCATTCGAACAGAAATCATTCGATTATTCCCTACTTGATGGGAATAATCGAATGATTTCCGTTCGAATGAATTGATTCACTTGCTTCCCTCTGATAAAATCATTCGGATGTTTCTATGCGGTAAAAAGTAACGGAAATCATTCGATTATTCCCATCAAGTAATGATAGTGCGCGCATCTGATAGTCGCACGCTCCCGCTACTGCACGGTACAAGTGCTGTGATCTTATAGTCGCTGTTAATACATTGAAATTTCTAAAATTACATTTAATGTTGGAGATTGTTCTTTTTGTTTTTGGTATGCAACCTCGAAGTTCTAACCTGAACTTTCACACTCTAAGAAATCATTTTTTACTTTTTATTTTTAAGCTTTGAGCTTTCGTTTCAAAATGTTATGCTTACATTTGAAAATTTCGACTTTAAAATTTGTATGCTCTTAGATTTTGCCTTAAATAATAAAATTTTATTTGCTTTAAAATTTAATACGAAGCTTATGACTATGCAGCTCTGAAAAAATTCTTTTATTCACCGGACGTAAACCTTCGTATATTCGAGTACAATAATGCATTAAAGTTGGTTTGTTTTATGAAGGATTCAAGAAAGTTTCAAGCATTCTTTTCAAAATACATACCTGCAATGGAAATGTTAAACGGACATGTTATTACAAAACAAGATTTTTCTCGCTAATTGGTTTATAAGCCTTAGGCAAGATTTAATTAACGAGCAACTCGAGAAATTACGATATAATAAATTCCTGTGCAATGTGTTTTCATTCGGGTCTTGAGTAATTAGGTCTAATGAGAAATTGCCATAGCGTAGAAATTACCCGTGCTATCGATCTCCGAGAGACTACTCATTGTGAATTGATTACTGGAAATTACGTATCGATTACCACAGGTGGATTACAAGAAAACTGGGGGCCACCTCAGTTACTCACCGAAAGGCAATCCTTTCGTGAGTAACGCACAAACTGCTCCGTACAAATGTTGAACTTTGCTACCCTACTTCCTGGTTTAATATAACATAATTCGTGTCAGTGTGAATTTTAGTTAGTCATCATTTGTGTGTCCTTTTGTTTTAAGCTTCATTAGCCGTGGCAGTTTGAACAAATGTAGTTCATTGTTTTTGATTTATTGACCGTTTTGTTGTTGTTGCGGCGAATTTTTTCACGATTTAATTTAGTTCGTTGTGGTCTGCATTAGTTGGTTGGTGCTGTGTAGTGTTGGTGTTGTGGACCTTTGCAATGATGGATGAGGAATTTGAAAATTTGTACGACGAAATCCAGGAACATTATAACGTGGAATTGAGAAGAAATTCGGCGCCTAAATGTTGGGAACAGTATTGGGCCTGGTTAGTTATTTTCTTTTTGAATTTTAAGGGTTGAACGTGATACACAACAGGAGGTGATCAGGAAACCCTAAAAGCGATTTGAAATTCAAATTGTACCCCAAAATGTAAATTCTGTTTTTACTTCAAGGGAAAGGTTTTTGCACCTGCTTTAGTAAACTTTGCATTTATGAATACCAGATTAACGTGCTTGATTGTTAAACTAAGAAATGTGGATTTTTTGCTATACTATCTTAAAAAATTTAAATCGTCGATTTTTGCCTTAATTTCGTATAGTAGAAAGTATTTTCGGTTGCGAGCTGAAGTTGTTATGGCAAATAGGTCATAACGATCAACGCATATTTTTGTATTACCTACTTGGTAGAAATTTTGGTAAGCTTTCGGTTTAATTACGGCTTTAATTAATTAAATTACGATTGCAAATAACACCTTCAACTCAAACCTCCGAAATTACGCTTTTGGCTCACGACTTTTCATAACGCAGTTGGCAAATGGGTGTCGCACACTCGCGACACAGCAACGATACTGAAAGTGCAGCGGTTTAAATCACGCTATATTTTTTTTTACAACGTGACTTCAGTTTTATTTTATAAAGCTAAATATTATTTTTGGTACTTCTTTCTGTAAAAAATTGTAAAATACCACAAAATATTTAACCAAATCACCATTGAGCCATCTTTGCATAATAAAGTATTTGACAAATAAAAAATTCAACACAATAATTCAGATATATTTTGTATAATAAAACATTGTTTTAAAAGTAAGCAGTACCCACAATAGTACCTAGCTATTATAAAATAAAAATGATAACTGGAGATTAAATAAAATTATAAGAAAAATTAACGGAGAGCGCAATTTGAACCGCTGCACTGTCAATAACCCTTATTGTTTCGCGAGTTTGTGACTCCCATTTACCTACTGAGCTATCCAATGACGTGAGTCATGACGAAATCCAGGAACATTATAACGTGGAATTGAGAAGAAATTCGGCGCCTAAATGTTGGGAACAGTATTGGGCCTGGTTAGTTATTTTCTTTTTGAATTTTAAGGGTTGAACGTGATACACAACAGGAGGTGATCAGGAAACCCTAAAAGCGATTTGAAATTCAAATTGTTACCCAAAATGTAAATTCTGTTTTTACTTCAAGGGAAAGGTTTTTGCACCTGCTTTAGTAAACTTTGCTTTTATAAATACCAGATTAACGTGCTTGATTGTTAAACTAAGAAATGTGGATTTTTTGTCCTAAAGGAATTTCTAGAAAATTTCAAATTTACAATTTTCCGCCTATTTAACCGTTGCGTGTGCTGAAATATAAAAAATGTTCATTTGAGCTGAAAAGAAAACGGGGACGAAAATTTTGTCAATAAAGTGTGATTTAAAAATGGAACTCGTAAAATAATATTGACTGACAAAATTTAATTTTTTAAAAGTGTGTCTTGCAAACATTTTTTTTGGCGGTATCATTTTTTTTCAGACGCAACACATTTTAGCTTGCGTTATTCGATAATAAAAATTCGCAGTTTACACAGCATGGACACTTTACTTAATTTTACGTTTTTTTTGTCACTGCCGGTTATTTTATAAAAAATTACACAATCATTCTCAAAAGGGTATTTTTACCAATAATTTTGTAGTTTTAAAAAGATCAGGGAAAATGTTTGAACAGTTAAAGAGTTGCTCTTGTATTGTTTTACAGGGTGAGTCATACAAGTGTCGTTCCACTTTTATTTTCTAAACTATTAGGAATATCAAAATTGTTTGTAAATAAAAGTTGTTGACAATTAACTGCTGCATCACCTAAAATTATTACCAATTATACTGGATGTTTAGTTATCCCCGTACAGCACATTACTTTGTTATTTTAAATCGAACGCCCTGTATATTATTGCAATTTTAGATTCTAAATTTAATTCTAGATATAAAAGTGTAAAGGTACTATGATATTAAAATTAGTAGTTTTCGAGTTATTTACTGTTTACAATTTTTTTTTCGTTTGTCAACTCCTACCTGTTATTACAAAATGTCCAATAACTCGAACGCCACTAGTTTTAAAATTAGGTACAGTACCTCAACACTTTTATATTCAGAATTAAATGTAGAATTAAAAATGCAATAATGTACAGCGTGTTCAATTTTAAATAGCAGCAATGTTCTGTCTAAACGTCCACTAAATACAATTAATATATAATATAAATAATTAATACTTTTGTTACGGACAAAATAGATATTCCCAATAGCAATAGGAAATAAAGTGGGGTGACATTTAAATGGCCCAAAGTATAAAGGAATGAAATTCAAATTTATTTGGGGGGCTCAATATAAGTAATAATTTTTTTTGTAAATAAAATGCTGTATATTATCACATATTTGAATAGAGATTTTGAATAAAATAAGTTTTTCAAACATGTACAGGGTGTATAAACTGGCGGACAAGCTTCACGTAGTGTTATTGCTAATAAGGCGAAAACTTTAATAAAAAAAGTCCTCCGAAGCCTTCTCACTTCGCGCAAAGCCTTCAAAATTCAAAATTGCCAACAAAGAAGGAAGCTGCAATTTCAAAGTCAAATTACTTAATGCATGCGTAAAAAATTATAAAGAGAGGTTATTATCGCTGATCTTCTAAAAAATAAAGAGGATTGTAGTTTTCATATTTTATTTGCTAAACTATTTGGCAAATATGAAAAACAAATCTCTTGGCAATATATATCTATCCACTAAATTCCTAACTGTCTTACCATAACACGTCGGCGGACTCTTACATCTTGAGACAGCGTATTTATTATTTTGAGCGAATGTTTATTTAGCAGTTATGTAGGACGGCGCGACACGCGCCCATGTTTCTTACATCTCGACGGTATCAAAACAGCGTGAGGCGAAGGTCGCGGGTTCGGCTAGTTGTCAATTGAAACCGTAGCGATAGCGTTAAAACAGTAACTTAATGATAATTTAAAATGGTAGTGTGTATGCGTTATTAATAATATAATTATAGGTGCATTGTGTGTACATGGTTGCGCGCTCATAGCTCGCTCCCTTGAGGGCTCGACCAAAACGGCCACCTGAACACAATGATTTTTTAACACAACGGCCATTTGGTATCTCGCGTGCTCATATCATCCACATTTGTTTAGCAGACACAACGGTCACTCCTTCAGGTGGACTCAGTGGCCACATTGATCTAGTGAACATAATGGTAACTTTGGACTCAACGGCCACATCTTCAAGCGGACACAACGAACACGTTGTTCTATTGGACACGACGGGCACACGCTTACGTAGTACAACAGCCACCTTGAACACGACGGCCACATCGACAAGTGAACGCAACAGCCACCTTGGACACAACGGCCAACGACGCTGTGTGTCAGTGACTGTTGTGTCTAGCTAAAGATCTGACCGTTCTGTCTAAGGATGCCGTTGTGCCCACGGTGGGCGTTGTGTACACTATACTATACCAATGTGGCCGAAATGGGCTCGCGAAATACCAAGTGGCCGTTGTGTCCAGTTATATTAGACACAACGGGCACAACATAAGGTGTATACAACGGCCACCTTGGACACGACGGCCACATCGACAAGTGAACACAATAAGGGCACGTCAGCGTAATCTACTCAAAACTCTATCAAAAATCTCTATAGAGCTGTCTTTGATTTTTGAAATAAGCGAGTTATAGCACAATAGAAATGATTGAAATATCACTTTTCGATTGTAGCTCAAAAACACCACCAATGAATTCGTCATTAAAAAATTGGCCAATAAGATACGAGCGTTTTTTTTGTAACTTTCACATTTACCAGTTACAGCATCGAAAATGGGCCACTCTGTATATATTCATCAGAATTGATGAAATTTGCTTTATTAATTGAAAATTGTAATTATTGGATTATACCAAAACCTATTCCCTATTTATTGATTATACATTTGGCTTTTTAGTTAAATTTTTTTTTGTCAATACTCGGGTACTATTTTTAGGACTTTTTAAGTTAATTTAGTTTGATACTTATAGGTAAATGTAATGTTAAAAAGAAACCTTGAAATTGTAATGGAACAACTAATTTTGTCACGATTTTGACTGGACTGTGATGTTTTCTGTAAAAATTGGAATTTTAATTAGCTTGGGACGTAACAAGTGTACTAGGATGTAGCTTTGCATATTTCAAAATGTAGGCCACTGCAACGAGCTTATAAAAATTATACCAGCTCAAGGTTATAGTTTTCAAGTTGTTTTATTAGCTTGAATTTATAAAGTGAATAATATTTAAAATGATTTGATTAGTGTAAAGTAGACAGGGAAATTGTGGTTAACCGTGATGTGATAAAGAAAAACAACAAAGTCCAGAAATTGCTACGACATTTTATGCAACACATACGCACAAGGTGAAAATAAATTGTCGAGCAATTTCAGATCCATTGCGTTTCTAGAAAATATGTTATCTATTTTCTGACTGTTTGGAAAATCCTCACTTAATGTCAGCTATTCAACGTTTTATTTGATTATTTGATGATGCATAATCTTATCGCTACTATTGTCATAGCAAACGTGATCGTGTTTTCCTACTGACTGTACAGACCAATGAGGTGAGTTGTTACAAATTTAACATCCGTTTAATTTTAGAATACTTACTAAATAGAAGGTATTAAAAAATTCAGAAATAATAGTTATTTGTGTCACAAGGGAAGAAAGTGATGTTTTTTTCGTCGACCTTGACAAATTTATCGCAAAACATTCTATTTAAAATTATCTGAATTAAGTTATTTAATTTGGCAGTTGTGTAAAAATTGACTTTTGCAGATAAGATGCCTTTATTATCCACGGTAACCATGGTATACAATATGTATCCTAGTAAAATAAACAAAAAGTAACCAAACTTTCGTATTTGAAAACGGGAGCAAAATCGCGTTTTCGTCTCTTGGTACGAAAATGGATTTTTGTTCTCGCTAAGCGGCAATTTCACATTATTTAAGTAATTATCCCTTTTAAGTCCAAGAATGTCTTTTATTGTATAATAGAAGTGTGTTCAATTTTGTTAACAGGGAATTAGCAAATGGAAATAAAAAAGACTATTGCCATCTGTCAAACTCAACACTTTGCTGACACAGATAATCGAGTTTGACATGGACCTTGTTTTAGCTCATAAGTAAAAGGGTTGTATGATTTATTTGATAGACATTTATATACGGGGTGTCCCACCCATGATATAGAGTCGCAGTCGATTCTTCACCTCTGTTGGGAGAAGGTCTTTACAAGTCAAGTCAAATATACAGAGTGATCATGTTGTTTATCATCAATATTGGACGGGGATTTTTAGTTGAAATTTGAATGTACCGAAAAAGTAATTTTACTTTTTGCGTAATAACCAATTGCAATAATTACTAAAACTATCCACCACCTAGATTGTGCTCTGTTAAAAAAAAACGAACGTAGTTACTGTGCGAAACATGTCTTGCTCATTATAGAAGTCTGGCCTCCGGCAACACTCGACTTGACGCAACTGCATTATTACTTGTGGGGGTATACCAGGTGACCACGAGAACATGTAACAACCAGCCATTTTCTCAATTTTTAAAATATTAATTTCTAATTTTGTTTGTGTAGTATACACATAAAAATGCATATTAGGACGTAAAACGGTGTTAATTTGGACTTTTGGTTTAACCGGAAGTGACATTTTATTTTATTTTTAATGGAACACCCTGTATATATTTGCATTTTTGGACAGATCTTTAAATGTCCTTTACGGCTATGCATAATACTCACAGTATTGCAAATACTTACAATAAACAAAATAATTATTTTCGACTTGTAATGGCCTCCACCAAACATAGGCGGAATATCGGCTTTATATATCATGGTATACGGATTAATTTATTCAGGAATAGGAAAATACATCAATTGGTTGTTATACAGCCTGAGTCAAAAGACACGGATTATAAATTATTTCTGTTATTTGAAAAGATACGTAAAACATTTATTAATAAAAGTTGCGCGAACTGACACGTACTATAAACGGACATATGAAAATCTTATACGGGGTGTCCTATAAAAAAATATTTATAAGATAATACTTTTCGTAAATGGAATGCCCCATATTAATATTAAGAACATTTAATCCCCAACAAAAAATCTAAATAACTTTTTTTTGTAAATGCCATAGTTTTCGAGAAAAAAAAATTTCATAGACAATGTGTGACAATATCTATTGGGATTTTCAAAAAAAAAGTTATTTAGTTTTTTTCTTGGAAATTAAATGTTTTGGCCATCAAGATAAATAATCTTATGAATATTTTTCTATGGGACACCCTGTATAAGATTTTCATATTGCCAGTTTATAGTCAGTTCGCGCAACTTTTATTAGTAACTTTTTTACCTGTCGTTTTAAATAGCAGTATTTTTTTGACTGTGACTGTATAGAGCAAACATTCCTAGATTTGACTGTCTCTGACACCGCTTTGCACATCAATACATAGGGCGAGTGATCTATGTGCCACCTTCTTTTATTGTGTTTGTCTAATTGATTTTTGTCCTGGATTAAAGTTGCTTAATACCACCATTTATAAAAGACTGTGGATACCAACCCGACAATCGGCGCACTAACCGCCTTTTTGTTAAAACTGCACAAGTCGCGTGTTTATGTAACAGTGCGGTAGCTCAGTTGGAAAATGCGCGTACGGCGTCGGTAGTCACCGGATCGAAACCCAGTAGGGGTGTATTGTGTTTTATTTTTTAAATTTATTTACGAATTATTTATTATTGTGTGCATGGTGGAAAGCTACTACTTATGTTTACTGGGATATTTTTAAGCGATAATGGCAGCTGCGTAGCCGCAGCAAAGTGCCCACGTTCTGACTGTCAGGGCCTTTTTTAAATCTTACCATACTTGCTCGGAAAATTTGCTACGGAATCTATAAGACTGGAGAATAAATATTTACAATAAAAAAATATGGATTACGTGAGAGCTCACTTGCAACGAATGCTAAAAGATGTGTCGTTGCCTCAGGAAATAGTTCAGGTGGTGCCCAGCAATTTTTTTCTTTTGGAAAAATATCATTGAATAACCGTTTATAGAACAATAAGGGGGTAACACTTACACGACTCACCCTGTATAACATCTAAATCAGCATTACCTAAATATTAAAAACAGAAAATGTATTTTACTTATTGCGTAGAACTTAAACAACGATTTAAAATACAGAGTCGCTAGGAAAACCCCGGCCACTTTACTTGCGGCGGTCCAAGAGATGGCGCTTTAGTAAAGAAACATTAAATTAAAATACTGGCAACAACGCAGAATCCAAGACGTTTTAGTTATTAAATACGCCCCATATTAAATCAAAACAACTAAAACGTCTTGGATTCTGCGTTGTTGCCAGTATTTTAATTTAATTTTTCTTTACTAAAGCGTCATCTCTTCACCGCCGCAAAAAAAAGTGGCCGGGGTTTTCCTAGCCACTCTGTATATTAATGTATTTTCTGTTAGAATAATTATTAAAATTTGCCATTAAGCTTGACCCAAATTCCAAGCATCTTAATAACTTGTTCGATTTTAATTAACATCTAACTTCTTAATTAATTTGATTCTACAGCTACAATTAAAACAATAGAACCGGCTTGAATATGAGCTTGATTTGTCGCATTAAGTTTAGTAATAAAACTACTTTGTTATTCCTTATTTTTTTGCATTGCTAAGAGATTTAATCGTTTAACAACATCCGTCTAACGTTGCATGGCTGTTAAAATGTAACCCCTGCAAGACAAAAAAATTACATGTTCAATGTTTTCCAGATTATTATTAGGCATCTATAAGTTACTTCAGTTAAATCACGCAATTTTCTTTGTTAATATTCTTATAATATCTACAATTACTGTGTGATGTTTGTCTATACTCGTATAAAAATAGCATGCAATGATGCACGTTCTTGTTCAACAATGTCCTTGCCTCTCTTTAATTATGCACGTTCTGGACTAAAGTATGTTTTTATAGCATGCAATTTTAATACAATAATGTTAATGACATTGTCTTTTTTTTTCTTAGAAAAACAAAGCAATCTAGTTACAATAAATTAATAACATCCATGGAAGTTATATAATTTTTTTTATTCCTATTTACAGTGAGCAGTCGATAGCCAGCGCTCGTGCGAGTGTAATGGTATACGACGATGTGAACAAGAAATGGGTACCATCAGGTTCATCCTCGGGGTTGTCTAAAGTTCATATTTACCAACACACCGTACAACAGACTTTCAGAGTAGTTGGACGAAAATTACAGGACCACGAGGTAATGGTTCTTGAATTTTTGAAGCTTTGATCAATATTTAAATTTAGCTATCTTAAGTATTACTCATACCTTGTTATCAAATGTAGTTTTCCAATGTGCAAGCATGACACAGTACATAAATGTTAACATAGAAGGAGTGTCACTGCAAAGTATTAATAGAGTTGGAAGTTAAAGCTGAGACAGTTGTGGGTTTTCTAATTGCAGGTTGTTATAAATTGTGCCATTTTGAAAGGACTGAAATATAACCAGGCAACGGCCACTTTTCACCAATGGAGAGACAATAAACACGTCTATGGACTGAATTTTAGTTCGAAGGAAGACGCTGACCAGTTTGCTAGGGCGATGTTTCACTCATTAGAGGTAAGGTTTCTACCAAAATAAAACAACATGATTACGATTTGTATTCTTAGTTTTTTTTCCAATTAAATGGCTTTTCTAAATCCGAGTGGTCCAGTTGTAGAGGATCAAGCTCACAATGCGTGAGTTCTCGGTTCGAATCCTGGAAGAAGCAGATATTTTTTCTGTAATTCCGTGGATTGGTATCGAGCTCGGTAACCATTCGACGTTGGGTTACAATTAACGGCGCTTGCCTTGATTACTGGCTGACCAGGACAAGTAACAAAACCACACACAACATTAACATACAAAAAACACGTGTGTGAATGACATTGAATGAATGTGCATGAAGGGTGGCATAAGCTTCAGGAGCGTAACGGTTTAAAGGCCAAAAGGCTCCACTACCTCCTATTACACAAGCGAATAGCCTACCCGGAGTGAAAGACCTCGACACCTTCGGGTATAAGAGGTGAAAGATTAAACAAACAAATGGCTTTTCTTAGAGTTACATACCTTAGGAAAATAGGAAATGTTGCGAAAGATACTCGGCTATAGATTCAAGTTCAATCCATGGGTCTATGGCGCGGTCTATGGGTTACTCATTTTATTTGCCTATTAAATTTAAGGCTATCTACATCCTTTGTTAATTCTATTTTGGCCTAATTTTTTCAAAAAAAAAAATAGTTTTGAAATGTAGTTAAGTTGGAAGTTAAGGAAAGTTCTTTTACTTACAAAATGCTGCAAGAAGTACATTAAAAAAACAGGTGAAGAAATATCCTGATGTAGATTTTACATAATTACGAGTATATTATCATTTCCAAAAAATCAGTTAATAAACTTACAAGTGAATATACCCACGTCCTTAGGACTCATCGTTCTCGCGCGCGCTTTTGGTGCCTATACGAATACAAGGGTTGTTAGAAATGTTCTAAGCTGTAGAAGTATTGTAATAAAAGCCAAAAGTTTAGGTAGAAATACAAGTCGGCTTTCTATCTTCGATGGTGGCGGTACCTAGTGGAGGCCAGGGATGTGTAGCTCCATCGTGGGCGAGATGTATAGTTACCTGCACTTGGGTTGCTCACTTGTGTTGGTTTTAACGACTCACACGGGAACGCAGTAATTAGAAACAGATTTTTTTGTTTAATACAAGGGAAAAATCGTTTTTTTTTAAATTGTTTTTTAAAAGATTGATTGGGATTAAATAACATCAGAGACCAAAGAGTAAATTAGTTAGCTATAAAAATTGGCGGAGCATTTCGCCCGAACTTTCCCACACTTTAAAAATATTTATCTTTTTTCAACAATATTTGATGTATAGTCGGCTTTCTATCTTTGATGGTGGCGGTACCTAGTGGAGGCCAGGGTGGTGTAGCTACATCGTGACCGAGATGTATAGGCACTCGGGTTGCTCGCTGAGCTACATTACTTGTGCTGGTTTTAGCTACGCACAAGAGAACAGTAATTAGGAATAGTATTTTTGGTTTGTTTTGGACTAAATTAAATACTACCATAATATGCTGCTAGTACTGGAAATACGAGAAATTAAAAAATATATGATGATGTTAAATTCATTCTTTTTTTTCCAGGTACTTAGTAATATAGTCCGTCAACCACCACAGCCTACACAATCATACCCACCACCAGTAACGCAGCAACAACAGCAACAGCAACAACAGCCCTACGATGAGGACATGGGTTATCGTACAATGACCCGCGAAGACGTTGCCAGTATCCAGGAAAGAAGAATATCCACTTCCCTAATGTCTCCCCAACAACAAACATCTCCGATGACGCCCCAGAACAATGTGCCTATAGCACCCGCCATGCCAGCCATCACTGCCGTAGTCCCTAGTCCCATATCTCCTCCGTCAGGTCCAGGTGGGCACCAGCGCACTGTTAGTGCCCCCCCTGCACCTCCGCCCCCTCCCATGGGTGGCCCTGGGCTGGTTCCTGTCGGCCCACCTATGGGAATAGGCGGTCCAGCCGTGGGACCGCCGCCGCCTCCACCACCCTTGCCTATTAACATGTCTAGATCGCAAAGCAGCGATGGGGGTGAAGTTAATTCCTTAGCTGCACAGTTGCAGAATGCTCGGTTAAAAAGAAATAACAAGGTTGGTACTAATTTTTATGTTAATACATACGCAGATAATTAATAATTTTTTGGTTTGTTACTTAGAACACACCACCTCCAACGGAAAACAGTGGTTCATCGACGAGTAGTGGTGGAAGTAGTAATTATGGTACCTTGGGAAGAGGTGGCGGAGGAAGCATGGCTTCTATGATGGACGAGATGGCCAAAACTTTGGCTAGGAGAAGGGCTGCAGTAAGACGACTTTTATAGTCCTATTATCTTATATCACATAGTCTTTCTATTGAGAATATTAAATTTCACAAAGCTTTTATATCTACAATTAAATTTAGATACTAAAAATGCAATAATATACAGTGTGTTTCATTATAAATAAAGTAATGTGCTGTATAGGCATAACTAACAATTTAAAGCTATGCAAAAAGTTTATCATCAACAACTTTTATTAAGAAAAAATTTGATATTCTCAATAGTTTTAAAAATAATAGCGTATATATATCTCATAAAAAAATTTATTTAAATTTTTTTTAAATGAAAAAGTTAGTAGGAGAGTAAGCCAAGATCTTAGGTCACCATGTATACAACGAATATTTGCATATTTTTTTCCTCCAAAATGTTGACTTATTAATTTCAGGTGGAAAAGAAAAATGCCGACATAGAAGAAGACGAAAAGAAAGCAACATGGGAGAAAACCAACACTTTACCAAATAACTCATCAAAATACGCCGAATCTCCCAAAAGCATTCGGAAGAGGTTTGGGTCGGCATCCGAGGAGACCATACTTAAAGTTAATGGCCTTTCTGACAGCATGACTCTTGGACCAACAGAATTAGAGAATCTGAAGAATGAAATAGTCAAAGAAGTTAAGAAAGAAATGGTCAAAATGAAAACAGAAATTATAGACGGTAAGTGTAGACTTTGTGAAATTTTAATTAATATAATATTAACCTGAATCTTTTTGTTAATATAGCAATCAAATCGGAACTAAATCGGAGGTAATTTCTATCATTGCATTCATGTGAAAATTCAGCGTAGAATCGTCTTTGTATTTTACAACTGAGTTGAGACCATTGACGTGTATTATTTAACCGATCTTAACGTAAGGCACATACGTTAATGTAAAAAAAAATATTAATGTTTCCTATTGGCTGTTCTGTATGTAAAAACCCAAATTCTATACAGTATTTCTTAGAATTAATTTTGGGAAAATGTAAGATTTTGGTTTTACAGTTGGAAATTGCAAAAGCAAATGTTTACTGGTTACATTTTTTTTGTAGCTCAAATGTTTTTAAAGTAACATTGTATTTAATAGTTATTTTTAAATATTTGCTTTTGCTTCTAGTCTCGCTCCCATGTTTTTGGGAAATTTGGTTAATAAATTGTTTTAAATTAATTCCTTGACAAAAGACGGAACAGCTAAATTTTAATATAGTGCTATATAGATGTCGTAAGATAGAGCACAGTGTATTAATAAGTTTTACTATTTATTTTTATGCTAAGTTGTATTATTAACTTTAAAATTTTTGGTGATTCCTACATAGTATGCACTTTGTGACGATAGAACTGATTGCTCGGCAGAGTTTTAACAAATTTTCTACCTCTATTCAAAGCCAGTCATTACCCATATAGCACAAGAACATCCATAGCACCTCTAGTGGATACCCCACCGGGACATTGTGGATGTCCATAATGAACACAATAGATGTCCAGTGGATATATTAATATTTTATAAATTTAGAGATTCATTTTGCCCAAATGTATCCTAAAAAATGTTGTAACTTTTATAATAATTTATGTATGTTACATACAATTAGTCTTAAACCAAAATTTTTTATTTCAGCAATTCTAGCTTTCACTCTTATGTATTAATTAATAAAGAATTGCAATCTGTTAAACATGTTTATTTGTCACGGTACTGTAGAACTTAAAAGGACATGTTAAAAACGTCCAGTGGATATCCATTAAAAATCCACTGCACATCCATGACATGTCCATGGACAAAAAGTACTAAAAATGGACAACCTACGGATATCCTGTGCTATATGGGTAACTACGTTCAATACATTCCCTAATTGCATTTATTTATTAATTTTTAAGATTTGGGAACAATCTTCTAAAACCTAACCCCTAACGAAATTATAATCGGTTCATACTCATGAAGTGCTTTATATTTGTATATATTAATAATTTAAAGGACTTCCAAGCAAACCTTATTTATTGCAGTTGTCATATTAGTAATAATTAGCAAACATGAATATCCTGCATTTCTACCTCTTTTATGCCCCCGTGTTTGTGTTTTCAACCCGATGCCGTTTTTATTTATTGCAATGACAATATTTTTAGCACCACAACGTGGAGTGACGATTTGTGCCAATGAATTTTTTAATTGTTTTGAAAAAGGGAAAATATTATTGCATGTGTATTGTAGAAATGCAAGGTACGTGGCCTAAAATAATAAAAATGTATAAATGCACACGTTCTCATTTTGTTATATTGTACAAAATACGGAGAAGGAAGCATTAAAACGGTGTGTTGATATAGTTAATATGTCGAGTTAATAGCTGCTTAAAATAGTTTAGTGTTCGCCCGCCATATATACATCGAAGAAAAAAAAATTGTCAGCATTTAACATTAATCCATTCTCGCATTTTATACGAACTGTTTTCATTGTATACCGAATAAGGAATTTCTTGAAAAATTAACACATGCGAGTGTAATTGCCTTGCATAAGCGACTAAAAGGTGTGTTCAGTTGTTTTGGAGAAACTTTCGTAACGTTGTAATGAAGTTCATTGAACATAATCAGTAACCACGAGACAGCTTATAGTATGTTGTTTAATCCATATTGATTTGTATGATAAAGTAAAAAAAAACATTTGTGATATTTTATCGGCATTTATTTTACCGAAGCATTAAAATTTTATAATTAATTATTTAATCTGTGTGTGGTTTTTCTAAGAACGATGTTTTATATATAATAATTTTGTATTGTGATCTCAAGTCAAAATTTTTGCACAATGTTCTATTATTTTTAGATTAACATCGTATTCAACATTGTGTTACAGATTTTACTATGTATTTAAAATAAATATCTTAAAGCAAATTGAATTTTTTTTGTTAGACGCTACAAATAACATATAACGACTAGGAGCCGGCGGTGGAGTAGTGGTTAAGGTTGTCTACATTAACTCTACTTCACTAAAGGTGCCGAGTTTGATGTTTGGTAATTTGTCCCCGCTTTTTTTTATGGAAGTGTTAGATGTGGCGGACATGACCTCAATTAAAGATGTGTTCAAATTTAGAAGACTGAGAATTATTTTCCTCCACATCTACTGTAAGAGCAGTTGTAAAATAACCACTATTTTACTGGAAACATGGACAATTAATGAGTGTGACAAGGATAGGTGATAATGGGTAGTCTAACTCAGTAGTTGTAATACCGACACGCGGCAGCAATGACTGAAGATCATCCAGCAGTTGGCGCTAATTCCTTACACCTCACTATACAGGGTGTCCAAGATAAGGGTCTTCAGTTAACTGAAAATAATTATTCAGCATCTCGAGTACTACTATGATCCACATTCAAATCTTAGAATTTTTCCAAGTGTGACTGTGACCTTGAAATTAATGGTTTTTAAGTTATTCGGCTTTTTCAAAAATTTTAACATTTGTTGATTAATATTGCAAAATTAATATTTTAAATATATCACAAATGTTCACACATTGCTATTTTGAACAGGTTATCAACACGTTAGAAAGTATGCAGTGGTATGTTAAAAACGGCAGACTGTTGCACAGGGTGCTCATAATTGAATGCCCATTTTGCAAAACTTTAATTGTCAATAACTTACGTTTTTCAAATGGAAACACCCAGTACTTTTTAACTTTCAATTTAATATAGGGTAAAATATTTAAATTACGTGTTTTTTTTAAATTAGTTTTTTATAAATTGCAGATTAAAATAGGTCTGCTATGAAAACTATACAGAAGCTTTATTTTATAGCGTTTGCAAAGTGTTATCTCTCCTCGTCATCCTACAATTGCCTACACTATTGAGAATATCAAATTTTTTAATTAATAAAAGTTGTTTGTTGTCTAATGAACTTTTTTATGCCACATTCCAAAATTTTCAGTACTGACATGTGACTAACCAGTGGCTTCATTGATAATTTTCTTAAATGGCAATGTAATAAACATTTTCGTAGGCAGTTAGTTATACCGTCTGTCTATAAAGTAACCCCCCCCCCTGACTAACTTTTCAACGACTCGATATTTTACCACAACATTTGGTGTGCTTTAATGGGAAATGAAATACTATTTTTTAGCCAAAAATTAAATTTTGTATCATTCTAAATGGGACTGGGCGCCATTTTGAAATTTTTTTTAAATAGAAAGGGGGGTCGAGTGACACCTCATTTGAAAGGTCTATTAGTTCTGCGTCTGATCCTAGAGTTTCAAAGAAAAATATTTAGTCATAACAAAATGGCGGATTTTAAACAAATGGACTCACTCAATTCAAAATTGTTTTGATTTTTTTATCCAGGGTCAAGTTACACTCATTTGAAAGGTCTTTTAGTTCTGCGTCTGATCCTAGAGTTTCAAAGAAAAATATTCAGCCATAACAAAATGGCGGATTTTAAACAAATGAACTCACTCAATTCAAAATTGTTTTGATTTTTTTATCCAGTAGTCCACTTTTTCATTTGCAGGACACAATTTTCCCAGAAATATCTTAGGTGGCTGGAAATAATATTGAAAACGTTATGTTCCAACAAGACGGTGCGCCGCCTCATTATTATAGACCTGTTTCTGACTTTCTCAACGGACATTTTCTTGGATTGGTAGGCGGGGGCCTGTAGAATAGCCGGCTCGCCATTTTGGATTATACAAAATTTTAATATGGACTGCAAATAGCATTTAATTTCTAATTAAAGCACACCAAATTTTGTGGCAAAATATCAAGTCGTTCAAAAGTTAGTTGGGGGGGAGGGTTACTTTATAGACACAGTGTATATCAATTTTTTGCTAACTTTAACGATCTAAATCTATCTAACTATAAATACTGCAATACTAACTTCTATTTAGATACAACAAATAAATAATAAAGTAACATAAGCCGTAATCTAGCCTAACAATTTTTTTTATGGAAACGTAAAAGTGATTTATTTTAGGAATAATAGAAACTTTCCCAAATGCAAAAGTAAATTTTTAAGACGGGAAACGAAAACCTTCCCAAATGCAATAACTAAATCTGTTTATTTTTAAATAGAAGTGTTTCTATACGCTAAAGTCTTTTTTTTAACGGGAAGATCCCCAAATGCAATTGCAAAAATTGTTTTTAATGGTAGAAACGTTCACAAGTGTTGACAATTATATTTTTGAACGACGACGTTCCTTCAACGTTGTAACTCCAAAAGGTACCTACTATAAGATCACATGATTCGATTAGAATGACTTACAATTGCGTTGTCTTTTTTTTTTATTTTAAAGAATCATGAAGCCGTGCGTAAGCACGACTCCATGATTCCCATCCCACCCCCTTACCCGGGCTCAGCACACTAAGTGCTATTCACCGGTCTAACATGCCCCACTCCTGAAAGACATGCAACCCAACATACACACCTACATACACCATCCATGGACCTGTCGGATGTAACTTATTCAGAAAAATTTCCGACAGGCAGTGAACTCGAACCAACTGCCATTGGGAGTCTAGTTTCAAAGCCTGGGACTTTAACCACTAGACCACCCGCCGGCCCGCGTTGTCTTTGAATACACTGAAATAAAAGTCGGCTTTACATATTCGACGGTAGCGGTACTTATTACAGGTTGCTCTAGCTATATATCTCATTTGGGCTATTTGCTATGGGGGTTGCGCATTTTGATATTTTTTTGTATGGGTTTTAGCTATGCACGTGGGATCATTATAGTTAGAAACAGAGTTTTTTTTATGAGAAACACTGATTAAAAAAACGTATTCCCTGGGATTAAGGAAAATCAAAAACGGAAGGGCCATTCGTCCGCCAAAAATTTGGTGGGAGAAGGAAAATGAACTCCCCTTCTACTGCACCTAAATATTAAGTCGTGAATCTTATTCTACTATCACTCATGAACAATTCAGCTTAAATATAAAGTTTTTTAACGTCCCGTGTTTATTAAATAAAGAGGCATGAATTTTCGATTTTTAACCATTCATAGCATGCGTTGCAGAGAAATTAGCGAACTGGGTCACGAACCAAACTGTAGCCGATTTCCATGTCTATGAAACTACTAAATTTGCTCTACCTGCTTTGCCCATTTTTTAACTGGCTACATAAACTTACAAGTTACTACTACCTATATTTAGCAGATTAATTTTATTGGTGGTTCCACTTAGCCAATAAAAGCAATGGGAACATTTCGGGGTTGTAAAATATTTTTGCTCGGCGAATTGGGGAAAAGGTCAAAAGTCTAAATGCACACCTGCATGCAGTTTTATTACCAATCATTGCTGCAAGCGTAGATCAAGTGGTGGTTTTCAATGCATAATTCAATTTCTGTCGTCTTTATCCTATTGGACTAAAAGACATAAAAGTTTATACAGCTTTATTGGATAAAATTTATGAAAAATTTCACAAGAGACTTTTATATGCACTATCAGCGTTAGCGGTGAACATAAAACAATTTTTCTTGGAATTTGGAGAGGAGGTGTGCACCATGAGTAGAAGGATATCAATTATAAACGTTGCAACCTGTGGCGTATGGCACTTAGTAAAATGATTTTTTTTAATGAAATGAGTTAAAATAATTTTGCCCAAAAACTGGCTAGGTTCGGGATTTTTTAAAATTGTTTTTTTCATAAAGCTATGACTATGCTACAAACTTAAAAAAATCGATTTCCATTCCACTACCCTTACATGTTTACCAACTGGAAGTCCAGCACTTGAGCGGAGCGACTAGCCGCATATCAGGAGCATAGTTTATGTAGCAACCGTTAGACTAGAATTAGTTCCTACATATGTATTTATTATAACATAAAGCATTTTTGAAAACATTAAAGGTATTTCTATAGTAAGGGAATGCGGTTCATTCGGTTTTTTGTGCTTTACTATTACAACATGTTTAAAAATCACATAATACAATATTTTCTACTAGTAAGCTTCTTCGAGAGGGAAGCAGTAGCTACACCAGGTCTCGACGTAATCACTCAGCACCTTTTCAAACGACACGGCCACACAGGGTTCATCCAGTACCGAATTTACTAAAAGCTGCAGCCTAGGGCTTCGGGGTTTTTGTGCCGCATTTTTTGGTCATAATTTGTCATACTATTGTCTTCTAAGCAGAAGTTCCGGGTTCCAATTCTGAGTAGGACAAAAAAACATATATTATTTATTTAACTTTTGTACTGTTTTCATAACTAAAGTTTTACTGTTCAGTTATGTTATATTAATGAAATAGTTATCAATTTAATCGTTTATTACGTGAAGCTTTAAATTTATAATTTCCTGTACAAATCGTATTCTTTTTACTATTTGATTGTACAACCGGTGGGAAAATTAAATAAAAAAAAAGTTGGTTCTACCAAGGATTTGAACTGGGGACTTCCGCTTAGAATACAGCATCCGCAACCGCTTCTCTACAAAGTCATTAGAATACGTTATTGCTACGGTTTGATTAAAAGGGCGCGTCTTGGATTTATTAATGTTTATGCTTCAACGGCACTAATAACAGCTAATAACAAGAATACAGTTTGAATTCTTAGCCAAAGTATCCTGGAAAAATATAATTTTGCGTATTATAGTTCTACTTTTCTGAAATTAATATCAGGTTAGTTTTTTGCAACGAAAAAAGTATTGTGAGAGCAAACGCGTAGCATAACAGCATGGGGTTGAACTTACTTATTACCGGCCAGCAGCAAACGTGTTATGGTAGGACATGCCCCCCCCCCCCTGTAGCTACCCTAATGTTGCCGTCAAAAATAGCAAATCAATAATAGCAGGTAAGTGCCTTTTGAAAAGCAGGGTCTCAACCTTATTTATATAGTCTAAGACCAAATAAAATGTTTTTCTTGATTTTCAAAAATTCATGGAAGGCGTCGCAGACAACTTAGTTAAATAGACAGGTTTTTGTACAATATTTTTTCGAAAATTTCTAAACTTTGAAAATAATGTAAAAACATTCAAATTTGAATAATTTCATATAATCATTTCTTCTCTTTTGGGCTACCAAAATAACAAATTTGATCCCGATCTATCAAATCGTTTTTTGAGTAATAAGGTGTTAAGGTCAAAATTTGCAAGAAATCGTAGCTGGCGCTATTTTTCAGCTAGAGTGTTTGGAAAAACAGCTTTCGATTTGTCTTCTCTATCATACTGTGTTTTTGAAAAAGTTATACCAAAAAAACGTATCCAACTTCCGTTTCCGGTTATTCCGGTACATAAAAAAAACTCGACAAATTTCTATTATTCTCCGGTATACTAAATTTTATTAAAATTGGTCTAGTAGTTCCTAAAATTTCGCGTTGCACATACGCACACACGAACTTTACATGCACATATAACAGACATTTTTAAAAAACTTTTGAGGGTTCCTGGAGTTCCAAAACATGTATTTCCCTCAAAATTTCAGTTACTAACATTTTCGCGATTACAATACATGCCCATACTGAAAGTATGAGAAAGTAAAAATCATATGGGTAACCTACTCCAGAAAATTTTCATTTCTGGATCCAAAAGGCAGAAATTAAAACAAAAAATGGTAACGTTACGGTAGGCCCTTTTTACTGGTAGATTTCATTATTTAATTCACCGTTTTCGTTTTATTTTATTATTACACTTTAACTTTTTTTTCCCTAAATGAATTGCTTAGTATTATTATCTACGATTCTTTTCCTTTTCTTTTCTTTTCATTTTCCAGCGCATTTTTAACCGTGAATGACAATCTGAATCGATAAAATTTCTATAATGAAAATGTACATTATTTTATATCGCGTATAAGCAGCGATGACGCCACCATCCCTAAACCATCAAAAATCTATTAATCTGCCGACAAAGACGCGGATATATCACAGGATTCAGCTGAATGCGCTTACAATTTTTTAACCAGTGACCCCCAAACAAAAACATTAAAAGTTAAGAAAACGTAATTTACTGAAAGTGTAAATTTATGAAAAATCGGAGAAATGCCAGAAAAATGATAAGTAAAATATACTAAAAATCCAGTAAAAGATGAAACGACCGGCCACGCCATATGTTAGAGCCCAACAATATTTTAATTCTATTTAAAGTGTATATATTGGACATCGCAATAATAATGTAACATAGATTTTTGCAACATTTTGAAAATATTAATTTTTTAACGATGTTGTAAGGTTACATTAATTTTTGTTAAATATTTTAACGTAAATTTCTAGACCTCAAAGTTTAAATAAATTCTGCAACTCTATCTTAAACTTGTCATACTTTTAACTAATTAATTGTAAAGGAACGATGAGAAAGTTCCAATTACCTTAGTGTTCATATCATAAATGCAGACAGTTGTTATGATGTAATTAATGAAAATAAATTTTGTTGCTTCAGTTTCTTGTGCCTAACCAGGGGCGGCTTCAGTATTTTTGTTGGCCCTTCAATAGGGCTTTACGGTTTCAAAACAATGGAAAAACCTTAAGAATTTAGACAAACCGCATTTTCCTTATTCCCATTTCAAAGAACATCTTAGATTATTGTTAGACCCCATAAACTAACTTCGTCCCTGTCTCCAAAATCCTATCGACAAAACATCAAGAAATTTTCAAACACAAAGAAAACTCCTGACAGCCACCTACACAAGGCAACCCTTTCGCCCTCTATTTGTATCGAACGCCAGCTTGGTCCCCATAAAACTTTGGAAAGCGCTGGTTTGTGAAAGACAGAGAGCAAATAAGAGGGGGCCAACGGGAAAGCAAGGCATGGAATACGTATCGACCTCACTATATACAGGCTGTAGCCGCGATGGCGACCCAGTGAGTGCGCCACAGCGCCGAAGAGAGTGTGTCTTTGCTTGTGTGCGGGTTTTTGAATTTAAATGCCTTACGTGCGGGTTATGTCATTTTCTATAAATTAAACAGGTGAGTACTTTCGAACAGCTTGCACGCCCTAGCACCTGCCAGTATTGATCCAACCCTGTCTTTGCCAAAATACTTGGGAAAAATTTTGTTTGGGCAGGTCAGCTAAATTGTTATTGTATTTGTCTTTTAATTTTTTTTTGGTGTGGTGGAATTTCGGAAATTTCATTATACACAATTAAATAAATTTTAATATTTTTTTGACTAATTTTATAATTTAATAAATACATAATTACAAAGACATTTATTTAATTTAATTACATAAACTTATTGTAACTAACCGGTTCACATAAATCATTTTTTTTTTCTAAAATCAAGTAAATTGTAATATTTAAATTTATTTTTTTAAACAAGCTAATAACCTTGAACAAATTTAAATTTAACCCATATAAAAACAAGCTTAAAAACTAGAACTTAAACCAGGCTAGTTAGTGAAAGATATGCAAAAAACACCCTGAAAGAGTTCCGTGTTGGGGGGGAAGGAAACAATAATAATAGTAATAAAGATCTGTGTAAAGGTGCAATGCGGTAGGACAAGAAAACTCAGTGGCGTTGCCGAATAAATGGGATAAGGGGAGTAGTTTGTTTTACACCAAATCAATGATTTTTTTTAATGAAATTGTAGCTTTTTGTGATTTTTTCGTTTTTAATTCTGCCACCCCCACTTACCACTTCTTCTTTTTTATCATCATCAAATTACTTCATTATACTATTATCCTATCCGACCATCAGTTCTTTATTTTTACTATCATTTTGTTTTTATTTGTTTCGACTAATTTATTTGTCATCCCCCTCTTAAAATTTGACCAACATATTTGTTTACTTTTTCCTCTTATTCCTTCCTACGCCGCGCTTGGTGCTTCTTACTTTCATTTGCTATTCTACTTGCGTTTTCCTCAACATAAGGTTGCGTCTGAAGTTTGCATTATCCAACGATTAACCTGCATTCCTTTCTCCTTTCAAGATGATTGTACTTTTACCCTCTTTCACAGCTAAAAACGTTTCCCTTCCTCCCCGTTATTACTACAAAAATTGTAAGTGCAACAAATATAGTTTTTGTTAATGTTAAAAACTATTTATTTTAGCAAATGTTCATTCTTAAACAAATTGATGCATACCGTGTGTCAACGGAATCATATGTCAAAACATACAACAAACAGGGTGTCCTGTTTGAATATCAAAAGTAAGAGTCGTTTCCGGTGAAACCGGAAGTAAAAAAATGTGTCAAATATGTCAAAAAGTGCCTTTTTGGGTACATATTACGTATGCCAAGTTTCGCAGTCACGTCTCAAAAACTCTAAAAAATGCAGGTTGTCTAATGATTCCATTGACACCCGGTATATAATAAAAAAAATGGCCGAAGCACTTCGCCTGGACTTTCCTATACGTAGAAAATAGTTACTTATCACGTTTTTAAGATTGTTTAAGTATTAACTTCTTACGTGCCAACAATGACAAAATAGAATCTGTTTGTAAGATTTTGAATAATATATATACGGTCTTCTACAAGTGCACGGAACTACTCATGCAGAGAACCCCCCCCCCCCCCGCAGGGATCAAAACGCTAACATGTCAACCATACAACGTCAACTCACGTTATGGGGTCTTATTGTATTTAGCAATCGAAATTTGTTATGAGAAAAAAAGAATTTTTTGGGAAAAGATTCCTTGGGATTTAAGAAAATGAAAACAAAACACGGAAAGACAAATCTCCCCCCAAAAAAATTGATGTGTGGGTGAAGATTAACCCCACTAAATGTTACTGCACCTAAAAATTAAGTTGTAACTCTTATTGTACTATCACTTATAAGCAATTTATACCCCATTTATTAACCAAATATGCATGAATACACAAAAATTCATAGAAGGCGTCACAGAGAAACTAGCAAACTGGGGCACAAACTAAATTATAGCTCATACTTATCTGTATTAGCCAATATATTAAAAAAAAATCGTGTGGCAAGTTATTGTGCAATAATTTTTTGAGAAAAACAATTTTGAAATTTTTTCACCTCACAACTTTAGTAGTTCCAAAAGTTCTCGTAGCTTATAACATTTTGCACCCGTAGGGCTCATCCCGATCTGATAACTCTTTTTCGAGTAAATAGGCGTTGAAGCCCAAATTTTCAAAAATTTATAAAAGGCGTGAACACAAAATAATTGAAAAAAAATAATAGGTATTGGCTAATTCTTTTTCGTATTGACCGGTGTTAAAATTAAAACGTTTAAAAAAAGGAGAAAAGAAAGAACATGACCGGCTCCACAATTTTTTGTCAATTTGGCACTCCAAGCGACTGGAGGGGGGGGGGGGGGGTAGATCTTTTAACGTTCAAAGCATTTTGCGAGTACTTTTTCTTAGTGTTTGTTTTTCTTTTGTAGTTATAACAAGTAAATGAAAGACGATTACAATTTAAAGTAGATATACAGGGTGTTTATTTGGAAATGTCCACCAAATCTGTTTTCTTTACCAAGGTCCGTAGAATTGAAAACTTTGGCAAATTTGATTTCTCATTATTATAGGAGCTATGTACAAACGCTTAAATAAGGAAAATATTTTAATTTTCTCTGCTCATTTTAATGGCAGGGAAACAATTGAACATCTAGTTTAACGGATATTCAACAAACCGGATTTTGCCTGTAACTAAAATTCAAATTTGGTGGTTTTGGCTGTGTATTAACGACGATGGTATCACCACGCCGGACCCCCCGCCAGTGGGTAGTGGTAGACTTTTACAATCGAACTCTGTCTAATTTAAATTCTTGTCGCGAACAATTTTACAATAAAAATAAAACAATAATTATAATAGAAACTGTAATACGTGCGAAAGAGTACAAATTAATTTTTCGTTTGTTCTTAGTTTGGTCCTTAAATAGAAAACCCAGCGTATTTAATTTTTTTTCAAATTTTAAACAAACTTAATAATTTCGGCCGTTATACAGAGTGTTGTATAACGTTCCGTACAAACTTAAGGAGCAAATTCCTAAGATCATTTTAAGTTAAAAAATGTTAAATAAACATACGAATCCGAAAACGCTTCCTTACGGAGTTACAGCTTCTCAAAATGGAATAGAGTAACACGCTAATTAATATATCCGCCATAAGTTGAAATATTTGATTCAAATTTTGTATGGTTATTGTACTAATAATGATTTACGTTTTTGCTTGTTTTCGTTTAAATCCAATGACTAGGTGCGTATATGTGGTGGGCATCAGACGTATCTTTTAACGTATTTGGAACATCCCCTTTATCTACGCCCCTGAATTGCAACGAAAACAAGCAAACATGTAAATCAATATTAGCCCAATATCCATACAAAATTTGAAAGCGATATCTTAATTTTTGGCGCAGATATTAATTAAAGCGTGCATAGACTATTCCATCTTCGGGAGGCTATAACTCCGGAAAGACCCATGTTTATTACATATTCTGTACTTGAAATGAATCCCGGAATGTGCTTTTTAAGTTTGTACAGAAATCCATGCAACGCTGTGTATAAAGCATCAGACATTTAGAACTTTGATTGAAATTGAAGGCTCAACAATAAAAGCAATTTCAATTCAGTTTCCTTGAGCTCGACATTCCGTGTTAAATTAATTTTAACTATTGCCACATAAAAAAAAGACTAATCGGGATGGCATTTCCTGCTAATGACAAGCAGACTGAAGAGTTTTACGGTTAATGCTTCCGCTTTTACAGCATATTTTAATCCTTAAAGCAGATGTTTATGCTTTTTCAACTGAAGGTTTTAGTTCAGAAAAAGAAAATTAGATGAAAATTCCAAAAGTATTTATTATTTAACTGTTTTTTTTCAAAATCTTTATCCGGTGTTTAATCATGGTACTAAATCTCTGAGCAAACATTTCCGGAAAACTAATCTAAGTTTATTACAAACGCGAGGTTGCGGTCTGATATGAGCTCATATTATAGAAATACGGAGAGAAATACCTTGAACGTTATTTTTTGTGCGATAAAGTGCGGAAATCATTTTTGATAAGAAGTTTGTGGAAAGGTTTTTTGCAGTTTCAGTGGCTGCCTGTTGTTGGAACAATATGTATGGGGCGCCAAGTGTAAAGTGAAAATTTACTGTGCATTTCACGGTATTTAAGGCAATTTGTCCCAATATTTATTATATATACACACATTTAGCTAAATGCTTTCTATTTTAATAAATCGTTGTAGATTTAAATAAATCCTTAAACATTTGGTTTAAATATTCCAATATTTAATAAAGCATTAGAGATGTAAATAAATCCTAAAACATTTATTTAAAATTTTCGAATATTTAGTAAATTTTTATGTATTTAGCCAAATCTGCACATATTTGTTTTAAATCTTTCAATATGTAATAAATGTTCGCAGATTTACTTAAATAAATTTTTACCGATATAAATAAATCCTTACAGATTTAAATAAATGTTTCAAAATTTAATTCTAAGCTGTCACATTTAACGTTAACCTGTCATATTTATTTGACCTTGGTGAGCCCAGCCGACTTAGGACAGCAAGACCCTTTACGCCGGTAGTATGGCGCAAGGCAGGGTCATGGTGGGAGCGTTCGACGCTTAAACAAAACAGACCGAAAATTACGTTTTCAAGGGAATGTTGAGAAAACTTACATTGTATGAATAATAAATTATGCAATGTGTATGTTGTTAAATATGTTGTTATTGATGATTGTGCACTAACATTGATTGTACACATTTTTGAAATACGGAAAACGTGTTCATAATTGTTGAACGGTACCACCAATGTAAACGGTCTTGGTCTTCTATGTAGGCTGGGTCTACCAAGGTCAAATAAATATGACAAGTTAACATTAAATATGACACCTTAAAATTAAATGTTGAAATATTTATTTAAATCTTTAAGGATTTAATTATGTCGGTAAAGATTTATTTAAATCTGCGAATATTTATTAAATATTGAAAGGTTTAAAACAGATATGTGCAGATTTATTTAAATACATAAAGATTTACTAAATATTTGAAAATTTAAAGTAAATGTTTTAAGATTTATTTAAATCTCTAATGCTTTATTAAATGTTGGAATATTTAAACCAAATGTTTAGGGATTTATTTAAATCTACAACAATTTATTAAAATAAAAAGCATTTAACTAAATGTGTGTATATATAATAAATATTGGGACAAATTGCCTTAAATACCGTGAAATGCACAGCAAATTTTTACTTTACACTTGGAGCCCTATAAATATGCACATATTTTTTTTTAATCCAGCTTCGCTGTATTTTTTTGGTGTAAGGCTTATTGTTAATCATAATTTGTATTGTAGTCATCTGAAATGCTACTTTAAACAGTTTTAAGACATGACCTTCTCTTTCGCTGCAAAATCGAATCTATGGTTTGGTTTTGACGTAGTAGATCTCATCAGTGAGCGAAAGAAAAATTCGAGTTGGATCATGGATTTAGCACAAAAAATCTGCGTGATGATACATTGGAAAACATTGCTTAAATTACAAAGGAAACAAATAAATGTAAAGCAATTTTAATACAACTAAAAACAGGGCCGGCTCGAGCAGAAAACGCTGATGGGTCAAATTTACACATTGCCGCCCCTTTTCACACAAACATAGATTTTATGCAAATTTAAATATTTTTAGGAGTATTTAAAGTAACTAAAATTGTTTTAATGTTTTTTTTTGTTTACTGTAGACACATTAGTGACTGTAATATGCGCGCAAGGATATAAGTAGAAATAATTAGAATAGCGTCTAGTCTCTTAGACAACAATCGATCCCACTAAGGTCAGACCTGTTATTGGTGCATTTCTAATGCGCACGCATTCAATAGGCATTTTTTTAGCGATAACCGCCAGGTTCGTAGTGGCACAGATGGATGTGAGGGTGTGTTCGGGTGTACTGCTTTTTTACTGCATAAATAGTTGTGGGGTCGAATCTCGGTTGGGACCTACATTTTCTTTTAGTTTTTTTTAAAACATTGTTGTTGCGTTTTGCTGTTTACGTGAGATTATTTGTTAAGAGCAGTTATTTTTTTAAAGAAAAAATACGAAGACAAATTTGCATTCACTCACTGATTGACGGCATACTAACACGTAATTCTGACCTTGATGAGGTAGGATCGATTGTTGTGTGAAGCGACTAACGCTAGTAATAATTAGGGCCCAGTTTTTACATTTCGTATAATATAACGATAAGTAAGAAAACTAGAAAATTTTAATAAATGTAATATTTTGACACCTAATCCGCTTTCTCACCTCTTTCTCACCTCTTTCTCACCGCAACTTTTGATTTGTAGCCGAATCTTGCTAGGCTCTCTCTCTGGGCTGAAATGTGTTAAACGTTTTAAGTTTCTTTTTAATAAGATATGCTTTGTAAGTTGATTGCGATTTGCATTTGTATAGCTATAAAATTGAAAAAAAATATATTTAAATATTTTTTTAGCTGTTTAGCTTTTTTTTAATACAAGTTAGCATCAATGTTAAATTAATTTCTCCCCTCGAAAGTGCCTTCCTAGAGCCGGCCCTGACTAAAAAAATTTTGAACACTTTGTCTAATGCCAAAGAAACAAAATTGATGATTTACTAAAATCAGGCATTTACAAAATTAAATTTTTTCCGCTCCCGCAATTCGGTTTATAAAGATCCGAGGGGTAAAACGCGCTTAAAAATTCTTCTATTAACACAGATACTTCCACATACTTCCACTTGTAGTTCCACATACTTCCGTGCACTTCGCATTCGTCCTAATGTTCACTTGAACGTATAAAGTTTAAAATATTGGTAATTTCACCCGCAACAAAATGTGGTTGGTCCGCCATAAGGGCATGGTGTTTGGGGGATGAATACTCTACTTCAATATAGACGCGCTCCAGAAAGAACCTTCAGCTCGTATTCTACACATATCGAATAGCCGATCTGCGCAAGCGCGATCTTCGTACCACTACCATCTTCCGGTCACCCAAACCAACCAATGATCTTTTGTTATTTTAAAAATTAACGAATTTCGACTTCAGAATCGGTATGAACATGTTAAATGACAATAGAAACAAATTTACATTGAGAAAACACCTATGAAAGGTTACCTTTTGGTCGTTTACCTGAATAGTTTAATTGAGTAATAAAATCTTTTAAGTCTTAACAATTTTCAAAAATTAAAAAAAAATTTCAATAATTTCCAATTTTTAAAATTGTTAAATTAAAAATGTTCAACATTTGCAATATTCTAAATTTTTTTTAAGTCTAATATTTTAGAAATTTTTAATTTCGTTAATTTTTAAATTTTGAAAATATAGAAACTAATGAAAAAGTTTGAATCAGAGAACAAGAAATCAAGCAAGGAGGCGAGGAGTGGGCGTTCAAGTGTAGAAAGTATCCCCCTTACGTGTCAAAAAAAATGGTCATCACGCATAGTAGGTCTTACAACACCTTCATAAAAACACCCTTTATTATTTTACAATTTAAATCCACAATAAAACACACTTTAACTGCACCAGATTATTAAAATTTTATTTAAAATGAGTGCAAAATTAAAACGGCAATCTCGAACTGACAATGCATCAAACTTGCACCGAACAGCAGTAAGATCAAAGTCTGGCTGTGTTTATTTAACGGTGTTAGATGTCCCTAGAGACATCTATACAAAATACGGACAGGTATGAAGTAGCAAAGCTACAATCCACGCAAATAGTAATAATAATATTAGTTACAAAGAACACGTACGTTGTTACACATACAAACACCCACATAAATCCATTTACCCTAAACACTTACTAAAACACAATATTATTTAATGACATCGAATAACACTATAAGATTTGTACACTTTTGAAATGATAAGTCAAATATACTGGAAGCATCTGAAATTTACAAACATTCTTAAACTATACCTGTAATGAATGAGCAAATCGATCTAATTAAATTCGCCATTATTAGAAATTTTGGAATAAAAAATCAAGTCATTTGTATGAGGATAAAATAAATACCTGTTGAAGTTATTAATTATTTTATTTTTATAAAGCAGTTGTTTGCCCCTATCATTACTATTCCAACCTTTAGAGCGTTGGAGAAATACGGTATGGAGAACTTGATGTCCTACAGAAGTAGTTTATTGTCAACTTTGAACAGAAATTCCTTCAAAAAATCTTGCATTGATTCCAGCCGAAAACAAGACAAAAAAACATAGAGTAATTTATTACGTGAAATGATCAAGGTTATTATTTTTGTTTATTTTGAAGTTGTTTTTGCAGACAGTTTTTAAATAACAAATTTAGTTGATTATATATTATCTAACTTTAGGTACTTAGGTTAGATAATAGTTATAACATTATGTATTCATAAACAGTTTTATAGGTTCTTTTAATAATATGGTAGTTAGTTAATTAAACAGTGGCCAAGTGCGGACCACGAAGCCGTTTCTCATATTGAAAATGCTTTAATTTTGGTAATTACTAATTAGAAAAATGAAGCATAAGATAATAATAGCGTCTAGTCTCTTCCCCAACAATCGATCCCACCAAGGTCAGACTTTTTATTTGTGCATTTCTATTGGCACTCATTCAATAGGCACTTATATAGCGATAACGGGCAGGTTCGTAGTGGCACAGATGGATATGCGGGTGTGTTCGGGTGTACTGCCGTTTTACTGCATAAGTAGTTTTGGGGTGGAGTCTGGGTTGGGCCCAAAACTTTTTATTTGTTTTAAAACACTGTTGTTGCGTTTTGCTGTCTACGCGAGGTTATTTGTTAATAGTAGTTATATTTTTAAAGAAAAAATACGAAGACAAATTTGCATTCACTCACTGACGGCATACTAACACGCAAGTCTGACCTTGATGAGGTAGGATCGATTGTGGCCAAGGGGCTAGACGCTAGTTAAGATAACTTTATGGTTTGTACAACTGGTTTTGCTGTTTAACCTTGCAGCAATACACACAGAGTATTATTTTTCGACAACATCAAGAAACTTTAAGGCAAAAACAATTCTAAACCTTTATCATCAAAATTAAAAAAATGCCAGAAGGTTGATGTATGTTTCTTTTACCTTAATAAGAAGTTCTATACTGCTATTGCTGTATTTTAGAAAATTATGTTACAGCTTTCGCTATACATTTTGCTTCTGTCACAAATAGTAAGATATGTGATGTAATTAAAGCCGTATTGGCGTAACAACACCAATTCTTTTTCTCCGAAGCCAAACTGAGCAATTTTGCGTCTGATTTTATACAAAATACAATGTTCTAAATTCTGCATTGTGGGGGTAGGGGGGGGGGGGGTAAAAACAAATTCCTTTTGCCACTTTTATTACGCGAATTACCGAACAGTGGGGTTGTGAATTTTTAAAATTTATTATAGTAGCTTTGTCTATTACGGGAGGGGGGCTAATGGTATATATACATACATATATATAAATACCATTTACCCCCTCTCCCGTAATGAACAAAGCTACTATATAAATTTTAAAAAAATTCACAACCCCACTGTTCGGTAATCCGCGTAATAAAAGTTCTCTCTATCAATACCCCCCCCCCCTCTGTAAAGAGCAAAGCTACTATAATAAATTTTAAAAATTCACAACCCCACTGTATATTCATACCTTGTTGTGAAGTGAAGTGCATTGTGTAATTTTTTGGTTTAACGTTGAAAAGTAGTTTTGAGGAAGTGGCTTTGAATCGCGGCGACCTTGGGTCGAGGCCTTAATCAGTGGCCTTGAAGGCAAGGTCAGTGGGAGTAAATTCTTAGCTTTGAAGGTGTGACCTTGACTTTGAAGTCAAGGTCAGTGAGTGGGGGTAGATCCAGAACTGTCATTATTACTCTACTCGGGGTGCTGCAACCATTTTCTGTGCAGACTTAAGTAGTTAATGCCGAATAAAATGGGTCCAAAAACGCTTACTGAGTTACAGCCTCCCGAAGGTGGAATAGTCTAATCGCGCTTTAATTGATATCTCCGCATTTAATTGAAATAAATAATTTAACTTTTGTATGGATATTGCACCGATAATTATTTACGTGTTTGCTTATATTCGTCCATTTGCCAGGGGCGTAGATGTGAGGGGGGAGGTACGTACCGTGCGTATTTTGAGCACCCTTACATTTACGACCTTGGTGAATGGGTTTTAAGGAAAACGAGCGGACATGTAAAACATCAATATTACAATACCATGCAAATACCAAACTAAATGCCTGGATTTATGGCAGAAATATTAATTAATTAAAGCTATCTTTGGGAGGCTGTACCTCCATAAGTAAGCGTTTCCGGGCCCATGTTTATTTGAGATTTTATACTTAAAATTACCTCAGGAATGTGCCCCTTAAATTTGCAGAGAAAGTCAGGCAACACTGTTGGAAAATTTTGAAAATTTAAAACACAATTAAAAAACCATGCGCTTGTACCTAATCTCTACACCAAATCACTTATTTGATTCATGCCAAGCCGCTGTCGGTTTATATATGTTGTAACCATGAGGTTACGAGGGTTTTTCTTTAATTATTAAAATTAATTAATAAAAAATTGATAATGCCCAAAAACTAAATTTTGGTTTGAGCAGTCGGAAGAAAATTAATGTTTGTCGGTTAAAAAAGATTAAAGAAACAAACTTTTTTTAATTTCGCGTCGTCCCTGACTGCTTCACGGTCATCTATCTATAGCTATGCGAAAATTATTCATCTGCCTCCAATCCCATAAACGTTTCATAATTTTTCATAAGCTATTTTCACATCGATGATATAATCAAAGAAAATCGCAATTCATCAGTGCTTCTCATTAATGTTGACAGTTATATTTTTAATTAACATAATCAATAACAGTACATAATTAAAAACAATATGTAGGTGCCCAGTTTTTCCTTGATGTGATAATTAGGTGCATCCATTGTTTCGTAAATGGATAAATCTGGGAAAAACCTTGCAAAAATAAATGTTTACCTATTTGTTACTATTTTTTTTTGTTTGATGAGAAAATTAGATCTTATAATGATTATTTACCAGCAGGTGCTATAATGATATAAAATTCCGAAATAATTGTAGTTCTGGCATGTTGAAAATTCCATCAACAACCGCCAAAAAACAAAAGCAAACCGCGGTCTAAACTTGCATGCCTGAAAATTGGAGCAGAGATGTATTTATAAGTAAAGATCTGGGAGAACTTATTTTTGGTGCACACAGTCTCGACGAATTTTAAACGTGAAAATCCACCAACATCCTTGTCTAACACACATGTTGTTTGCAGGCGGGGTAAAAAAATCACGAAGAACATCCAGGAAAAGCATGAGGACCGATGGTAGAATGGCGCTGTCATGGATTTAGCGGAGTCCGTGGACGACTTAATCTGTACATTGGACGGAACAGGTGACAAAACAATGGACACCCTCGCCATGTTCGTATTTGGATGGATCCTGGCGGCCCTCTTCTTGCTGTGGCTGGGAAGACTCCTCTACTCCAAGTTCGTCCTGAAGGAGAAACCGACCGACACGAAAACGAAAGTCGAACCGATCAAGAGTGCTGTTGAGAAGACCGGGGAAAAAGTGGCTGCGGGTGTTGATCTAGTGGACGCGAAAAACGCGAAAAAATTGAGTAGTGCTCCTAAAAGTGGTGGAAAAAGTGCGGGATACGTGCCTCCCACTCCTCCTATTCGTAAAAGACTTACAAGGCAATCCCCAGGACCGGATTTCCAAAGGAGAACCAAGTATATTTCGGCTCCCCAATGCACAGGGGCCGACAACGTTAGTGTTTTGTGGGTTATTGACGTTTTCCAGTGGCTCTACAACGATCTGGTTATCGTTAATGAACTGCTTAACGTTTGGATACAATTCCTTAACGAGTACAGCAAGAAATCTGTTACTGAGGTACGTACCTACCTACTTATAAGAATACGAATGCAGTTACAGCTGAAAATTCTTCTTATCGCGAAATAAATGCAAACAAATTTTCCGAAAAAAATTGTAAAGATAAAAAAAATTACACAGCCAGAGCAAGAGGAGAAGGAAAAATTACTTCAAAATTACCTTCTGCCATTGACTATACTCTTCTGCGCATATTTATCAAACGCTTCATAAATTGTTTCTTTGGAAAATAATTTCCACTTCAATAAATACCAAAATCAATATTTACACCTTCGTGTAGGGGTTACTCCACTCCATACACTTACAATAAATATTTAATAATGTTGTAATCGCCAGACAAAATGTACAAGCATCAAGCTTCTCAATTTTCCTGATAAAATTCATTTATTATGCTTAGAGACCCTAAGGCGTTTGTTTATTGTGTCGTCTCTTGTGTCACATGTAATTAGAGCAAAACTATATTCACATGCATATTTAATGAATGAAACGTAATTTGAATATGAAAGCGACAACACTTTAACGGGTTATTTCATGTTTAAATAACATTTACGAAGATATTTTAATATCGCTATGAGGTCCCATTTTGTATTGCACGTGGATAATGTCATAGAATTTTTTCTTTTTTTATCGGCCATGTTACCGATATTTTTTATGAAGTGACACAAATATACGGTTTTCTAAATTCTTCTGTTTTAATATGTTTGTAAAACTCGTTGTTTGACCAACGCCATGCTTGAAACCTTCCCCAACGCAAAATAATTTGTGGCCAACAATTATTTATTATTTTGAATCCCCCTTCCTTCTTTTTTTATATCTCGCTCTTCTCCCTCCTTTTCTATCCCTCCTATAACCCCCACCCTTTTGCTGTTTTCTCTTCTTTACTTCCTACTTCCACCTCTCTTGCCCTCATTCTGTCACTCCTCCACACTCTTCTTCTTACGCTTCTCTGTTAATAACTTTCCCTTATTTTTTCGCTCTATACCCTTATTGCTCCTCCCCTACTCTCTTTTCCTTCTGTAAACTGTATTTTTGAATAGTTATTTAACGTGTTTGTTAAACTCGCTGTTTGACTAACGCCACAAAACCTTCTCCGCCGGCCGCCCCAGTACAATTTTCCTTATTTTAAATTCCCCTACCCTTCATTCTCTGTATATCTTGCCTTTCTCCTTCTGCTCTATCCTCCCTGTTACCCCGCTTTTCTTTTCCCACTTTTTTTTCGCTTTCTGTTTTTTACTCCCTACGTATTTTCTCTCTTTTCCCTATTCTGTTTACACTCCTCTTTACGCTTCTCAGTACTTGATTTTTGACGTTAAAATATTAGTTGCAAACGTTTAATATTTAGTTTTTAACGTCAATTGTTTATTGACGTCAAAAATTGATTTCTTAACGTCTCCAAATCATTTTTTAAATTGTCGGAATAAAAAAAACTATTTAATTTTTAATTAATGAATAAGACGGATTTTTTGATGTTAATAAATAATTTTGATGCCAAAAAATCAAATATTGACATCAGAGAATCATTTATTGACGTTAATAATTAATTTTTCTTGTCAGAAATTCGTGTTTTGACGTCAAAACTGTTTAATTATCAATTAAAAAATAAAACGCATTTTTTGACGACAATAAATAATTTTGCAGTCATAAAACTCAAATATTGGCATCAGAAAATCATTTATTGATGTTCATAAATAATTTTTTGACGTCAAAAATTTGTCTTTTGACGTCAAAATGATTTAATTATTAAATAAAACGAATTTTGTTGGCGTGATTAAAGAATTTTGACATCTTAAGTTTCAAATATTGATATTAGAGCATCATTTGTTGACGTTAATAATAATAATAAAATTATTTAATTATAGTGTACGAATAATTGTTTTGTTCTTTTATTATTTTATTTTAAATTGCCTGAACGGTTTTCATACATCAGAAAATGATTTTGTTGGCATTTTTTGTTGTATGAACACCGTTCATAATTTTGACGTCAAAAATTTCAATATTGATATCGGAAAATCTGATAAAAATTAATTTGTTGACGTCGGAAATTAATTTTTTGACGTAAAAAATTATTTAATGTCATATTTATTATTCGATTTTAAAATTCCTGAACGGTTCTTATCCATCAAAAAATGATTTTTTGGCGTCATAAAATGGATTTTTGAGGTATAAAACGTAATTTTTGATGCTAAAAATCCATTTTATGACGTCAATAAATTATTCTTTGTTGTATGAAAACCGCTCATAATTTTGACGTCATAAATTCAAATATTCACATCAGAAAAAATTGAATTTAAAAATTAATGTGTTGGCGCTTGAAATTCTTTTTGTGACGTCAAAAAATTATTTAATGACGTTTGAAAATTGTTTAACTATAGTTTACGAATAAATTTTTTGTTGAACGGTTTTCATACATCAAAAATTATTTTTTGGCGTCACAAAATGGATTTTTGACGTCAATAAGTTAATTTTTGACGTCAAAAATGAGATTTCATTTGTGACGTCTAAAATTCAATTTTTGATATCAGAAATGTTCAGCGTCTTTAGAAAAATGTAATTCAGATTAAAAAGTAAAACGGTGTGTTCCATTCACCATTCTTCTAAGAGCATAACAAGCTTTCTTGTTAATTCTTATGAACTTGTCATTTTTATGACTACACTACATTTTATTTGCATGTATTTGGTTTACTTCTAATAATAATAATA
Source organism: Ctenicera cuprea (assembly GCA_958336395.1). Classification (NCBI taxonomy): domain Eukaryota; kingdom Metazoa; phylum Arthropoda; class Insecta; order Coleoptera; family Elateridae; genus Ctenicera; species Ctenicera cuprea. The sequence goes on along the minus strand of OY284495.1, from coordinate 10,002,561 downwards.
ATGGCAATAATCAGCCAAAAGTTTGAAAACTTTATAAAAATATATAGGTACAGAACCAATACCTATAAGGAAAATGCAATAATAATCTTACAAAGATCAAGCGTAGGCAGTTGATTGAATCTTTCACACAATGACGACCAAAAACTATTCAAAACCAGCAAATACAAATTACATATAATGAAAAACCGAATCAATTTACGTGGGGTGTGTAATATGCTCGTGAGTCGTGTGCGACCTAAATTTAGCGCAGAACCTCAACGATGACGTCAGCGATGAGGTAACCGTTTGCACCTTTTGTTTGTATGTTTTGCACGGAGAGGCAGAAACTTGGGGTCACTATCTATTAATAACAAGTTAGACGTAATGCCAATATGATTTGCAAGAATATTAGACTAGAAACTGATCTTGTATACGACCACGTGGGTCGTTCAACTCGCAGGATTATCGACTGATAGAATCGCCTGGTAACAGGATTTACCTACTTGGAAATTCAAGAATTAACCCCATATTTATTGGCTTCTTTGTTTCCGGGTGAAAATGTGTAGGAAATGTAATCATTGGTTAATTTTCAGAAGGTGTAATTTGAAGGAAATGCGAGGGTTGAAACTTGAAATTATGTAATTTGTTGATTTAAAGGTGATGGACCATTTCAAGCTCCAAGTAACGAAGAAAATAAATTTTTGTAAAAAGGGATTTTTGGGGATTCGTTTTTAGGATTGCAGGATTCATTCTGTAATTTTTATTTTCTTATACATTTAGTACTTTTAGTTGACATTTATCCGATAATTTCTCTAACACCTTCTTGAAATTTAAAAATATTTGTAATTGGGGGAAACTAATGAAATGCATTAGATTGGGGGAAACTAATGCATTTCTGATTAATCGATTTCTCATAAGTGATAGTAGAATAAGATTTACAACTTAATTCTAAAGTGAGCTTAAGGAGGTTAATATTTTTCCTCCCTCTCAATTGTGGACTGATTTACTGTATTGTCTCTGTTTTTTAATGCCGAAGAATCCTTTTTCAAAGAATAGTTATTCTTTTCAAAAAAATATAACGCATGTCCTAACTTATTACTTATTCTTTATACAAAATTTTCGGTTGTGACAGTTGACAACGATCCTGTCAAACGTGGCATTGTTTTCTTACAAGCACACGTTATGTTTATAGTGAGGTTATGGACACAACAATAATATGAACTTTAAGACGTGCGTGAGGAAGAAACCATAGGTCACTTGACCAGGAATCACTTGAGTACTGTATATTACATGCTAATGTTAAATAAACTACTTTTTTCTATAGCTTGATACTTGTTTTTTAACGTAGGGGACGGTAATGGGGCAGATTAAAACAATTATTTTAGTGATTTCGAAATTTAAAACATCTGAATATTGTAATTTTGAGTTAAATGATTTTAGAAATCGATTGACCGGTTGCTAGCCTAGCTTAATCATACTTAATGCTCTTACGTCATGAAATATAAGTAATCATAATTATGTTAGTTTAAATGTTAACTGTTCCATGGTTTAAACAATTTTTTTAACTTTTCAAGAGCTTATTTAGGACAACTTTTAAGCTAAAAAAATTTTATGTTGTAATATTTACGGTGCCGTATTTCATACTGATATCCCAACTGATTTTGAGTCAAGAGTTGAAGCTAAAAGAGTGCAGAAACAGAGTATTCTATTTGTCTCAAATTGCTTTTCAATATCTAGTCTTGCAATTAAAAAAATAATACCAAAACACCTGTGTAACTACCCTTTTCTGGACTATTTTTCGGATACATTTTCACTATACAGTGAACTCCAATTTAGGTGGAACATGGCAGATTGACATGCAAAAAAATAAATAACTGTATTTTATATCCCTAGAAGAATTTTGTTACTTACAGCCGCCATAAATGGAAATACAACCTTTTTTAACGTAATCCGTATCTGAAAATGTAATACAGATGATTTAAATAAATTATTTAATAATAGTCAAGCCACTCGTGCATTGATAGAAACGGTTGTAAAATTGGTTTTCATAAGGCTTCAAAGCGTGCAGCGCTTTGCAAGCGAAAGGTTATGAGTTCAATCCTTGATGAGGTCTACCTTTTTTATGATTTTTTTAATTGCTGTAAAACAGCATTTAGGTTTATATTTTTTTATTTGAAGTAAAAAATAATATTTTTTATGCTGCATTACTCCAGTTTCTAACGAACCGCAACTTTACAAAATTAATCGAGTTAAACATAAAGTTAACGGTAAACTTTTAACAGCTGAATTAATTTAAGTCTTAACACCAAAATGATGTTAATTAAATGTAAAACGTTTATCGTTCTCTTCCTATGTTGTACCTGATTATTTTTGTAACGTAGAAATAAAAATAAGAACTATCTGATTTAAATAAAATAATACCAACCTGATTGTATTCCTACAGTAATTAAAAAAATAATAAAACTAGACCTCATCAAAGTTTGAACTCATAACCTCTGGATTACGAAGAAAATCTACTACCTGCGCGCCACGGAGACTTCTAAAAATCAATTTCACAACCAAATATATCAATGCAAGAGTGGCTTGACTGTTATTAACACGTCGACTGTCACGTGGGACAAATTTAACTCATGCGACGCCAAGGTCGGGCAACAGCGCGAGCTTAATGCAACCCCGCGGCATGTTTGCCTTTAGAACCGTGTAGTTTAAACAATATTCACGTTTGTGTGCTGAAGTATACAGAATTAAATGTCGACGGCGCCGGGAACAAATTGGTGCTTTTAGCGTCAAATTCCGAGTAGAACCTTCAAATTTGTTTTTGTTTCCACTTTTGATAAATAATACGACTTGTTTCTACGATTACAGGATGATAGAAAAGGATTTTATTCATAAAAACGTTGTATAATAAGGTAAACACATAACATATTATAAGATATTTAACAGAATTACATGTGCTTTACGAGACCCAGACTTACCACGCCACGCGACACAAATATGGTACACGGAAGTAAATCAGGTATCTGACCTAATTTTGCTTATGTATAACACTGACAATGTTGGTACGTACAATTTTGAATCTAATAAAAAAGAAAAAGTAACGCGGCCGCACAGACCATTTTTTTATTTCTGGCACGGCAGTGAACGTGTTCAATAATTTATTTAAAGTATTATTTGTATTGAAAAATCAAACAAATTGCCATTAAGCCGTGTAAAAAAATGTTATTTTTCCGGGTGACTGTAAGTAGCAAAATTCTTCTAGGGGCATAAAATACAGCTATATCATTTTTTGCATGTTAACCTGCCATGTTCCACCTAAGTTGGAATTTACTGTATGTGAAATAGGTCCGGTTTCAATACGGAAACTATTCTGTGGTGTTACTCACAATGTACGCAAAGGTTGCTACTTTCTGCAGATCCAACAATTTGTATTTCCTCCAAGATCGCAATACTTGCCCGTACTGGAAATACCATGCGTTCGAAAAGAGGGTCGAGTAGGCTTTGAATTGTTTGTTTTGTTAATCTTGCCCAGTGCAGTGTAGTATAATGTGCACCTCCATGACACTTGTTATGACATAATAAAAGGATAAAATCTTATGTTATGTTTTTAAAGTGTCATTTTGTAAACATGATTTAAATTCACATATAAACAAAAAAAAACTGCAACTAAAATAAAAATGATCACATAGAAATAATTAGGTCTGACTTATTATAATGGTACCATCACAAGCGCGATGACTTAAATCAGCACTTAAAATTCAGCAGGCAACTTTTAATCGGACGTGTTTAGACATCAAAGCACTGCTTAAAATATACAATAAAAAAAAGCAGAAAAACCTAAAACTCAACTACTCTTGCATAACAAAATAGAGACTGTGTCGCATCTGTGGCTGGGAAACAGCTCGCATATTACATGCTTTTATTTTTATTACAAGTTCCGAAACCATTTCCTACAAGCTAAAGGCTAATCGATGTTGGCCATCACTAAGGAGTTGTGTAGAAAGTAAAATCAGTGGTCATATGAACGTGTCTTCAAGGTAGGGAGGTAATTTTTAGCAAAATGGAGATACTTTCAATTTCTTCACCGGAAGAATTACATCATCGTTAAAATTTGACCCATTTGTTAAAGCAGTTTGGTTTCAAGTTGAGACGTAAATCCTTACACCGTTTTGGACTTTGATTTGATCGATGGACATTAGGTCGCCGATTAATGATTGGCATTTTAATTAAATAAACGCTTAGTTTTTACAAGGATGTCGTTCAAAAAGCATTTTGATGTTGATTTAATTTTTTTCAATTTCGTTGATATTTAGGTTTATTGAGGTTTACAGGACTGATTATTAGAAATTGGTAGTTTTTGCATTAAGACCAATTCTGCATTTCATTATGTAAAACAAATGTCATTTCTCAAAATAAAGAGTGACCCAAAATCAGCGAAGCATTTCGCCTAGACCTTTCTACAGGGTACTAATTTTATCGTGTAACCCTTAGAGCAGGCAACACACCCTGCATATCACTATTAAAATATAATTTTATAAATAGGACAGAACCCTTATTTCACATTTCATGTACAGTGAATTAATTATATTTTAATAGTCAAGCTTAACTTATGCCATGCAACGTGTGTTGCCTACTCTAAAGAGTCAAGGGGTTACACGATGAGACGGTGTGCTTTAGATATTGTTTGCTACCTACCGTATTTGCAAAAGTATATTTGTATAACGTTATGCCGTCCAACGACAAAGTCGCACCACTTATGAACGCACTGGTAAATAGGAAATACTCATACTACAGGGAAATGTCTGGAGCCGACTTGTCTAGTATACCCGATTTGAGTTACAGCCAACATTGTTTGAGGAAGAAATTGATTTTTCATTTTTTAGAAAAAGATTTCTTGGGATTAAAGAAATATTAAATCCTTCTTTTAGAATTAACGGGAAGGGGGATTTTTTTTTAAATCCTGTGCTACTATCGCTCATAAACAATTTAGTTTAAACAGAAATGTGCGGTCGTCTTCCGTTTATTAAATAAAGGAGCTTGAATTTATCTTTTTTCAAAAATTCATTAGAGCCGTTACAGTGGATTAGGACACAAACCAGACTGTAACTCATCTCTAGCTCCATAAGCATACAAAGTTTAAAAAAATCGGTTGGTTAGACTTACAGCAATATTTTTGTGAAAATAACAGGGTGTTAAAAACAAACTTGTTAAAAAATCATAGCGGCCGCCATTTTGAAGTTGAAAAGTTCGGAAAAAAGTCTTTTAACGACTGTTATAAATAGAAAGTGCTGAAGTAGTGACCGTGTCGTTTTAACAGCTTGGTGTACCGGCAAGTCAAACGCCTCAAACTGTCTGCTTGGCAGAGAAAAATGTAAAATAAACGGGTTTTGCTGATATGTTTCGGTTTCTACCTACTGTCACGTGGTTATACCGTGTTCGTCTCTTATACGCATTACGTGTTTTGCGATCTACCTAGCGCGCTCTTATGTTGTCAACGATGCGATGCTCTTGTACGTTGCTGCTATTGCAGGGGCTTTCCGGGGGGAGGGGATTAACCTTCCTAAATTTTGCTTCTCATAAAAATTAACTTGTGAATCTTATTCTACTATCACTAATGATCAGTTCAGCGTAAACAGAAATTTTATTAAATTTAACAAAAATCTTAATGCCTGTTTTTGAGTAATATGTTTTTGAAAATGTAAAAATGAAAAGGCCTGATTTGTGGCATCAACAGTGTTGCCAAATATGTCTTTCCTGTTGTAACAGGGTAACGATATCTGACAACACTGTTAGTGCATGCCGGATTTACATACACTAACAGTGTTACCAGATACGTTATCCTGTTTATTGCAGGAAAAACATATGTGGCAACACTGTTAGTGCATATAAATACGGCCTTTACTAATAACACTGGTGAACGTTTGAGTTGACGACTTATAGTTCATTATTATTATTGACATTTACTTATTTCTCTTTGTAAACAGCCTAAGGGCTCAACTAAGTAATAATAAACTTTTTGGAATACTATAATGTAATTAGGTTATGTTTTAATATTTATAAGTATTTGTCAGTACTACCACCTTATTTGGTTAATAACGTGATATTGCCTACACAAACTTCACTTTCAAAGTAGTATTATAAATTAAACTTTATTTTGTAATTAGATAACTAGTAAATTATCTTTAGTAATATGATTAGTGTAATGTACCTATTAGCAATATATTTGTGAAGTGCATTGTATATTTCAGAAATAGTTAACAACGCCATTCTTGTTTTGCAACCAAGCGTATTTCACTTTCTCTCTTTTTTTTAACTAATTGACGATTATGTTTGTTTCAACATGCAATTATTTAATGTACATCGGTTGTTTATTTAGGTGATTGCAAAACTGCAACAAGTAGACACACAGACATAGTGTATCAATTTTTAGATTATATCAGTCATTATTTCTGGAGCACCGTGACCTGCTTGAACCTCGCGACCTTTTACTTAATAGGGCCATATACAAGCGAAAATTAATGTTTCTAAATGTCATTTCTTTAAATAAGTATTCGGTAATTGATTAAGGTGCTCAAAAGAATTTTAAGTGAGCTGTCATCGATTTATATTCCAATGCAAATTTTCTGAATAAAAATCCATTGAGTGTATTCACTGCTTTTACTATAAAAGGTTTAGAAATTATGTTGTTATTTTTAGAATGGCATTAATGTGAAAAAATGCGCTAGTCATGGCCACTTGTTAGCATACAACTCTAGATTTATCAGTTGTTTTTTATACTTGTTGCATTAGTGTGGAATAATTATAATTGCAAATGAGTAAAAAGTTTCACTAAACTCGTTTATTAACCGAGTTCTGTAAGAGCATAATTGTAACAAATTTTGGTTTTTCATCATTAAAAATTAATCTTGACCACACCGATATATTAAAATACCCTGTATAATATTTTTTTATAAATTATCAGCTTAAGAGTAATTTAATTATTGTAAACAATTGGTTATTTATAATGATTATTAAATGTAAAAATTTAAAAATGAAACTCGTTTTCACCTAAAATTTCGGAAACACCCTATATACAGAGTGGCTAGGAAAACCCCGGCCACTTTTCTTGTGGCGGTCAAGAGATGGCGCTTTAGTAAAGAAAAATTAAATTAAAATACTGGCAACAACGCCAAATCCAAGACGTTTTAGTTATTAAATACGCCCCATATTAAATCAAAACAACTAAAACGTCTTGGATTCTGCGTTGTTGCCAGTATTTTAATTTAATTTGTCTTTACTAAAGCGCCATCTCTTGACCGCCGCAAGAAAAATGGCCGGGGTTTTCCTAGCCACTCTGTATTAACGCTAAAATGTTTTTAATCAAACCGTGGAAGCAATTTATATCTTTACGTTCTTAATTTTTATGGAAAATTTTGGGCTTTACTAATTTTCTTTTTAAATAAAATAAAATTTTTAATGTCTACCTATTAAAAAACAAGAAGAAAATATGTTATTTACATATTCATGATTAGTTAAACAGTGTGTCATTATTAGTCATTACTTTATGCTCTCGCTTGCTCGTTAAGTTCATTACAATCATTTGTATTTGGTTTTACGTACTGGCTTCTTCCATTAGCCATACCGTATTAAAATTTTAAATTTATGATAACGAATGTTCAAGAATAATAAAGCATTAAACAGTGCGCGTCCATGAACTGTAAACTCATTCTTTCAACATATTGTGATTTCTACATAAATGTTTAAAGTAAAATACTCAGGTAAACGTAAACATTACTAAGCAAACCAAGAGATTATGATGGCGCGATTAAATAAATGTTTGTAAGCAAACGGAGCACGCATGCTATATAAAAAAGTGTATTTAATAAAAATTTTACGCAAAATGTAACCTTCGGAAGTAATTTCCTGAATTGATTTAATAAGAAAAAGATGTATTTTTAAATGCCGAGAAAGACAAAGGTTGTAAACAACTAAATTTTATTAACAAATTAATAATTTAAAAAATATGTAAAAAAGAAGACAATTATCAGATTTACGTAAGTTAAAATAATGGGGTATTTTATAATTATGTTGTATAGAAAAAATGAAAATCAATTATTTTCGAACAGAGGCACATAGTGGAATAAAGAGGCGAGTTTATTTATTTCGTTTTTAGTAAATTTAAGGGGGGAGGTGTAATGCAATTTTTATAAATTTAGGGAAATTCAGGTAACTGCTCCATGGAATTCCGTTTTATTCAATTTTAGACGTCACAAACTAAATTTTATACGTCGAGAATTACTACTTTGACGTCAAAAATGATTGTTTAGGCGTCTAGTAACTATCGAATATAGGAGATGAAATCTATTAAATCCTGTTATCAAATTTTTGGCATCTGAAATTCGTTTATTGACGTCAAAACTCCATTTTATGACGTCAAAACGCGCGGGAAGATCTTAAAACCGTTTATGCAATTTAAATGCTTTTTTAACGTCAATAAATAAATATTGGACGTAAGAAAATGTTGCCACCCAACGGGATGCTTATGGGAGTAGTGGGTACTAGAACCATACTGAGTATATAACACATTTTGGATTCCAAAATATCATTTATTTGACGTAAAAAATTAATACATCGACTTCTAAAAATCATGGAATGGTGCATACAAATAATTCTCTATTAAATCATGTTGTTAAACTTTTGACGTCACAAATTCATTTATTGACGTCAAAACTCCATTTCGCGACGTCAAAATTCGCCGCAAGCTTATTTCGCGACGTCTTAAACCCTTCAAGCAATTTAAAGTAAAATATTCTAAAACGGAAACTACAAATAGAATATTTTAATGTTAAAAAAGAATTTTTGACGTCAATAAATAATTTAAGTAAATCAATAAGTGAGTTTTTGACGTCAATCAATAAATATTTTACGTAGGAAGATGCTGCTACCTAGCGGGATGCTTACGGTAGTAGTGTGGACTAGAACCATACTGCAAATACCGATAATAAATTTTCGTTGTTAGAAAATCATTTATTGGCGTCTGAAAATAATCAAATATAGTTAAAAAATAGCGTTTAGTTTTAAACTGTCTAAGTAATTTTGAAACGTCAATAAATTATTCCCGTGCAAAAAAAACGTTTTATTTATTAATAATTAAATTGTTTTAATTCCTATATTAAAGAATTATTTTCGATATTTAAACAAAATTATTTTTGACGTCACAAAATCTATTATTGACGTTACAAAGTTAAATACTGATGTCTAATAATAAAAATTTGGCGGATAAAAATGATTTTTTAATCTCAAAAAACATTACTGTCAAGAAATATTTTTTGTCGTTTTTTGGCCTAAAATAATTTTATTTGACGCCAATAAATGATTTGTCAGACAATTTAATGACGTGAAAAGGCAGCTTTTGACGTCAAAATTTGTTTTCAGGCGTCAAAAAATAGTTTTTGAAGTTAGAAAACAAGTTTTGACGTCAAATAAATGTTAAGTAAAACGGTCTCCTAAATTGTTTCCTCATCGCTAACATCAATTAAAATTGTAATAAATAGGCATAGAAACCAAATGTTAAAAACTCTACTCTGTCTGGTGAAAATAGCAGGGACTGTTGGCAGCGGCAGACTACTTGGGCACCGGAAGCAAACAGCTTTGTTAATGCTCAAATGTTGACTTACTCTACAGTCACAATGATAAAAGTGTCACTTTAAAAATTTTTATTTTTTTTTCAGCAAGGAGTAGGGGTAGAATTCGTTCGGATCCTCCCAGAAACCCACCCACCATGCCTCACAAATCTCTTCTGCGAGTGCGATACGAAAGACGATGTGGTAAGTTTTTACGACTTTTTATTCATTAGTCATTACACATTTTGCTTAAAAATCAGGTTCAATAAAGTTTTACTACTGACATGTTAAACAATTTGTATTGTAATTATAATATTAATAATGGGGATAGTAAACATAATTAATAAGCAGGGTTGTAAGGTCACAAGTCAAAGTATATAAAAAGGTGTACGGTGTGTGTACGGTAATGTCTGCGAGAGAGAGGGAGAATAAGTGAGGATAAGAGGGAAATAAGATGAGAGGGGAAGCGGCAGAGAAACGTTGGTGGAAGTGGGAGAAGAGGAGCGAGAAGGGGTGGAGGCCTAAGAGAGAAAGAGAAGAAAGTGCGTGGTCGGGGAGAGAGGGTGTGGCGGTGGGGCAAAAAAGAATATGACAGGAAGAGGAACAGGGGGGAGGTTGCAGGAAAGATTCACAAAAGCAGAAGGGAGAAAAGGTGAGCAAGTGGAGAGTGGGGTAAGAAAACGGGGGAAATAAACGGAGAGGGAAAGAAGCAGAGAAACATAGGTGAAAGTGGGAGTAAAAGTGTGAGAAATGGGTGGAGGGTGAGAGAAAAGGAGCTAAAGGGACAAAAGTAACAAGTAAAGAAGGAAGAAAAAGTGAGAGGAAACCAAGAATAGTAGAGGGGTTGGGCAGTAAAATGGGGGGGTTGAGAAAAGAAAAGCTAAAACATGCAAATAACGTGTTTTTTCTGTGTTTTTAGTTTGTTTCGTTTGTTTGTGAACAAGTCGATTAATTCCTTTTTTTTAACAAAACTGTTATCATACCTGTAATTAAACCAAATTAACCTAACCAGACTAAACCAATTGTAGGTGCTACAATTAGGTCATTCAAAATTAAAATGCTTCTCGCTCCATGTTACTTAATTAACAATGGCAGTTTAAATGAAAGCAAACGAGCAACTCGTGCTGTAGATTTCTTACGGCCTAATACTGCAGTGCAATTAAAGCTGCAATTTAATTGTATTTTTACTAACATGAAATTTACTTATATTACTATGTAATTATAGCTTACCTACTTTTGTACTTATTTATTGTTATTATTCAACACATTCATAAATTAGGTAATTTTGTAAATTGCAATGTGATAGGATTGAAACGTTCAAATTTAAATTAGATAAAAATCCTTGCTAGAAAAACAATCGAAGTACTAATATTGAGTTCACATACTAAAATTTTATTACATTGTTTGTACTCTGCTATGAAATAGATTGATACGAGCAATTAATCCAATTTAATGGAACTGACTCACTAGGTTGTCCCTGTAAGTGTATTTTTAACGTTGCCCGTCTAATCTTAAAACTAGAAACATATGTGAGTTCTTTCTCTTTAAATCATGTTTATTTAGTAAAAGTAGGTGCCAAGAATCTAAATGTCTGTCTACATATCAAATGTAAAAAGTTGTGTTTGTAAATCGTGTTTTCAACATTACAAACAACTTTTTATTTTTTGAATCTACAATTCTAATTTAAATTCTTTTTGTTTTGGAACTCGATTTAAAAAAATGTTTATTGAGAATTGTAATTATTATTTCTAACTTTTTTTAAACTGATCTTTATTTTAAACATTTTTGATTATTGTTTGGGAACTCCTGATATAAGATATTAAAAAAAATCAAAGAAAAAGACCGATCTGATTAAGATAGGATGTAAATTTCTAGACCATCAGCTCATAAAATACTTTAATCGGTGATGTAATGCTTTTAATCTGCTTTTCGGATTTACAAAAACACAATTTTCATAATTAGGTGTGAAATGTTACTGTTTATTTAGACGTACAACGTCTTTTATCGTTGTTTTGAAAATATTATTGATGGAAGGTTATCAGAATTAAAATAATTCTTATATTTAGAATGCTCTTGCTTAATATATGTTTATTTAAATATGTTACAAATTTTATTATATGAAAATAGTATCAGGTCTAAATTAGAAAATGGGATATGGGGTAAATAACCAGTACCACCTGTGGATTATACGGGCTAGGCAATATTTGACAATCAATAATACTCTGCAATGACAATCGTGGCAGTAATAGGCAATATTCGACACTCTGAGCTACTCAGCAACAAGGTCCGTAGAAATCAACTTTGCTGTAAATTTGTTTTCTACTGACCTTGCTCAGCAATACCCGGTAATGTCATTGTTGGTAGTCTAGACAATACTTGACAGTCTGCGATATACTAAGCAATACCTTTCAATAATTGGCAATTACGATGTTGGCATTACTAGACAATATTGACACTCTGCAATACTCCGCAATACCTTGCAATACTCGGCAATGATAATCTTGGCAGTACTAGAAACTATATGACAATGTGCAGTACTCAACAATATCCTGCAATACTCAACAATATTTTGCAATACTCGGCAATGATAATCTTTGACAGTACTAGGTAATATTTGATAATTTAAATTACTCTGCAATACTCGCAATGACAATCCTGGTAGCAATATTTCACAATCTGCAGTACTCAACAATACCTTTAATACTTGGCAACGATGATCTTTACAGTACTGGACAATATTTGTCAAAATGCAGTACTCTACAATACCCTTCAATACTGGGCAATGACAATCTTGGTAGTACTCTGCATTACTCGACAATGCTCGACAGTACTCGGAAATACGCAGCAATATATTCGACAACATTTACACAAAATACTCGTACAGCTTTTGAGTTGATGGGAATCCCCCGATAACGGCTTTGGTTAGGCTTCAACAAGCCAAAACAAAACTCCTAAAATCTAAGGAAAGAACCTATAGAATAGAATGGTTGTACACAATATAGGTAGTACCACAGATAAGGTTAACACTACAGATATACGGTAAATATGTGAGCTATCGGCAACTTGTTTTATATGATTAATAATAATCTGCAAAAAGATGGCGCTACAATGACAATTTATAATTAAGTCACAGATGACTGTAATTGAGCAGATTACTTAGCACATATTCAAACCAAAAGTTAGACAGCCATCCGCCATGCTTAATTGTCAAATCGCAATTTTTCGTAAATTATTAATATTGAAGCCAATTCTACTTAAATTAAATTCATGATGTGACAGATGCACTCAAATCCCGAATAAAACAGTTTCCAACACATTTCAACAGTAATAAACAAATAGCGATAGCAGCGCCCTAAAATTGGTCTAGTGCGTTGTAGCCAAACTAACGCTAATTTCGTCTCCAAATATGAGCGGACATTTTGTATAAAGGGTCGTATATCTGTAGTGTTAACCTTATCTGTGGTAGTACTAAGCAATATTTCACAATCTGTAATACTTATCAATACCTACTAGGCAATGACAATCCTAGCAGTAATGGAAAATATTAGATACTGTGCAGTACTCGTGGTATACGCTAATAATAGCGCATCAATAATAGCGACGCCAATAATAGCGCTATCAAAAACAGCGCCCAGTAAAAATGGCGTCACGCAAAAATGTCGCCGGCCAAACCTAGTGTCCTCAAAAATGTCGCCGGCTAAAACAACGCCGTCAAAAATAGCGCCGTAAAAAATATCGCAGTCACAAATAGCGCCGTCACAAATGTCGCCGGCAAAAATAGCCTCGGCAAAAATAGCGTCGGTAAAAATACCGGTGTCAAAAATGTTATCGGCAAAATAGCCCCGTCAAAAATAACGCAGTAAAAAATAGCGCGAGTCAAAAATAACACCGTCAAAAATAGCGTCTCAAAATTAACGCCGTAAGATACGTCGCCGTGCAAATACTTTGCATTTTAATAGAAGTTTGATTTAAGTTGTGTAAACCTTAAACCAAATCGTTAAGTATTTGTATTTGTATGGCGATGTTTCTCATGGCGTCCATTTTGACGGCGCTGTTTTCGACGGCGCTATTTATGAGGGCGCTTGTGTTGACCGGCTTTATTTTTGCTGGCGAAATTTTTGACAACGCTGCTTCTGCCGGCGACAATTTTGATAGGCGGAGTTTTGGCGGCGCTATTATTTACGCGCTATTTTGCATGCTAGGCAATTTTAATCTTTGGCAGTACTATTTTGGTAGTACTAGGCGTAATTTGACAAGCTGAAATACTCTGCAGTGACAATCTTCAACGTACTATATACAGTACAATATAAATGACACTCTGTAATACTTAGTAATAGTTCACAATGACAATCTTTGCAGTACTAGGCAATATTTGACAGTCTGCAATACTTATTAATACCCTGCAATACTCAGCGGCAATGAAAATCTTGGTAGTACTAGGCAATGTTTGTCAATCTGCAATACTCAGTAATACCCCGAAATACTCAGCAATGAAAACCTCGGCATTACTAGGCAAAATTTTAAGTCTGCAATAAGCAGCAATATCCTGCAATATTTGACAATGACAATGTTGGTAGTACTAGGCAACGTTTCACAATTTCAAATATTCAGTAATACCCAGCAATACTCGACAACGACAATATTGGCAATACTAAGCAATATTTGAAAATCCTCAATACTCAGCAATACCCTCTAATACTAGGAAATGACAATCATGGCAGTGCTCGACAATATTTGCCACTCTGAAATACTTTCAATACTCCACAATGGCCAAATAACAATCTTGGCAGTACAAGAAACTACTTGACGCTCTGCAATACCCTGCAATACTCGACAATATAAGACAATGCTCGGCAGTATTTTGCAATACTCTGTAATATACAGCAATATTCAACATTATTTAGGCAAAAAAATCGTACGGTTATTCAGGTAGTGGGAATCTCCCGATAACGACTTTGTGCAGAGACTACAACAAAACTCAAAAAAATATGTTTTTGTTATGCTATAAAAAAAATTGTCGAAATATAATGATGTAATTTCATGAATCACAGAATAAGTCACAGAGAGCTATGGAAAGAACATAAAATCGCAGGAGTGATAAAAGAGCATGGAGATGAATAAGAACAAAGAATAAAAGGGAGCATTAAAGAAGAAATTTACGGCGAGGGCGAGGACGAGGAGGAAAATTAAACAAAATGCAAGCATAACCTTGGAAATTCAAATCGATAATAACAATTTAGTTTAATGGCAGCAATTTCAGCTATTTTAAGATTGAAATTTGCAAGACCTAGTTACGTTAGATCGATGATTTGATTACAAAAGCGTTAACAATATTTATAAGACTTTAATCAAAATACCCAGTCTAGAATAATTGATTAATATTTGTTTAGTTAAACATTTCATGAATCAGTAATAGAAAAATATAGCAACCCAGGTGGGATAAAAAATTTAAATTAAATACATGACTTGTCTTAGTTGTACCAAAAAAATTAAATTATAGAACAATTTAAAATACGACACATAAATTAACCAAAATCCCAAAATTGTTGGGATTCCCCTAAATATTAGCATCTGTTCGTTATTCATACATTTTTAACAAAAGTAATATTTTCAATTAAACCAAAATCTAATCAACCATCATTTATTTGCACCTTGAAGTAAGCAAGGCAACTCTTTTGCAGTTCAAGCGTTGCAAATTGAAATCTTTTCTTACTTATTACGCGCTTGGTTAGATACTGTAAAATCACAAAGTCGTTGGGCATGAAGTAATAAACGTTGTTTTTACCTAGACTTAAGCGTTTTCTACAGAAATTCATCGAGTGTTGACCCTTTCTAACTGTAAAGCGTAACAATGCCATTAACCATTAAAAAATCCTTTATTATGATATATAATGGGTACTTCTTGGTATTGTCCATCTTAACCGCAACGCTAGTTTTGGTTGGATGTGACTTTACACTAACATTAAATCAACAGGTGTTACTAACGGAAGCTATTATGTAACTTAGTAAAAACACGCAGCATGTAATTATAATTGTAAAAAAATTTATTCATTAACTAAGAAGCAAAATGAAACGAACAAGACGTTCAAAATTATAACAGTCAGCATTGGTTAAATAACAAAATTGATTGAAATATCAATAATGCCCCCCTATGTTAGATGGAATTGTTGTAATAATTACATGGTTTATTATGCACACAAAACTTTTGTTATAAAATATAATGAAAGATCATTGTTGGCTAATTATCATAATAAATTAATGTTTGAACTTTGTGAAGAAAAAACGCAATTTTCTTGTAATTTTTTATAAATTTTTGGTATAAGGCGATTATGGAACGCAGTTTTGCTTTTTATTAAACTTTTATAGACGGCGAAAAATATTTTTTGACGTCATTAACAATATTTGATGTTAATAATTGGATTAGTGGCGGCAAAATATAATATTCAGACATTTAAGTTTTTTTTTGGCGTCAAACTTTAAATTTTTTACCTCAACGATCAATTTCTTGACGTCTGAATATCGCTTACACAAGTTAAAATTCAATAACAAATCGGCACAAACGCTTTTCTTTAACCAAAATAATAATTTTATGACACATATGAATTTTTAACGTGAAAATAATCATTTTGCTGTCGGAAAATGCTGTCATCTAACAGCGCAGCTAGCGTCTAGCGAATTTTTGCCGGGTCATCACACAAAATTATTTGCCCATATTTGATGTCGCTGCCACAAGAATGGGCGTTGTGCTGCGTTTATACCACATAATGTTTATACGTCCCAGCCCAAGGACTATTTTATGTTGTGATTTTATAATTCACGCGTCACTTATTCGCCCTCGTGCACATCCCACATTATTTTTAAATATTATCTACTGTCACACCGCTGCTACCATTGCAATAATTCGTAACAGCTGTTTAGAGAATGATTTATTGGTGGTCCTTAAATGATCTATTAAGAAGACTGATAAATGCATTAAATTAATATTACACTTTAATTGTTACATCACTCTAAATTGTAATTCTGAAAGAAAATTGATTAATAAATAAAAGAATTAGTAACAATAATAATATTGTATCATAATATTCAGCATGCTTGCAATTTACTTGTGAAACATGTCTTAAATAAACATTGAAACAATTAAAATATTTATTTCTTTTAATTTTGGAAAATAAGTCTTATGGTTACACTTTGACAAACCGCACGAAGGTAGGTAGGACCTCTTTTGGAAGGTAGCTTCCCTATCGTTAAATATTGCAGTCAGGTTCTCATCCACGCTACTACCATACGTATCCCAATAGATAGCAGCATTTTATGGCATCAAACAATTATTTTATTTGCAAATGTTTTTTCGTTCGTTTATTAATTTATTTTAGATAGCCTGCACGTTTTTCAGACGCTACGAAATGATTTTCGACGTCCAAAAATCCAAATTTTTGATTTTATTAAAAACAATATTTTTGACGTCAAAAATTACTAACATCTAGGCTTCCGGATTGGAGCGCATCATCGGTGCATGAACTGCCGACGTTTCGTCATCGGTTGCACGGATATCTTCAGTGCTGTGGTCACTTTGGGATCTGGAACACAACTGTTGTGTTGACAGCCTTGAAGATATCCCGTGCAATCAAGGACGAAACGTCGGCAGTTTATGCACCGATGACGCGGCTCCAACCCAGAAGCTTAGATGTTATTAACAACGGAAGCCTGCAACTTAGATTGTCAAATATTACGTTTTAACGCCGCAAAATGAATTTTGACGTCAATAAATAGTTTTATGACGTCAAACACTCGTTTACAGGATTTAGTAGGAAAATTTTTATCTGAAACTCTATGATTTTTAGACATTCAGTTTGTGACATCTAAGATTCAATTGTAATAGTTTCATGCTTCAATACGAGGACGTTTTTAATAGCTTATTATACAATTTACTACCTAATGTAGCTATTTAATCCGTCATTAATTTTTGATGCAACTAATAGAGGAAATTATGATAAATTATATTCATTTGATTGGTGGTTCATTATGTTAGTGGTGTTTAACTCCTCGATGCAATGTTAAAATCAATTATATTTGCATTTTTACCTACCCACAACTAACAGCAAAAATCAATTTCATGTCTAAATGAGTACTGCTATAACCTTGAAGTTGCAAATTTCGTAATTGTCTATCCATGCAGTTATTTACTGGAACCACAATTTAATGCAAATGAAGAAATGATAACACGGTGACTGAAATAGATAATTACCAATTATAACTGGTTCTCATGGACACACCTATTAGAAAAAAACAAGTTGCATATATAATTATACGTTGAATTTTAATGGAGACAGTTAAATTGTGTTATTGTACTTAAAAAAATTATTTACTTACGCAGTTTACTTCTATGACTAACTGCTCTAACGTAATGAAATACGGTCTTTATTACCTTCGTGAAGTTTTATTTAGAATTACAACTACTACTATTTTATAATGATTTTATATTATCCAACTGACGCCCATTAAAGTAATTACTAGAATTAATGACTAATAATGGCAACTGTTCTTGCAATTTTTCTGTATTTAACTATTTATTGCCTTCTTTCAACTTACAAAGTAATATTTAAGCAGCTTATGCATTATATCAATTTCTGAACTGAATAACATTTTTACTAAATGAACTTATAAGGGTTAGCAGTAAATATAAATGATGAGAAAGTACTGCATCACTTTTAATATGGATAGGTTTCAGTAATTTGTTCTTTTTACAAAGTCTAATCAAAATATGGCATGATGGCTTTCGGGTTGGAGCCGCTTCATCGGTACTGCTATTGCTGACGTTTCGTCCACTGTTATACGGGAATCTTCAGGGCTGTGGACTTTGCTGTTGCTGCTGCTGGAACACAACAAGCAGTAGCACTCCGCAGCTTTGAAAATATCCCGTCTAATCTTAGACAAAACATCGGCAGTAGCAGTACCGATGAAGCGACCCCAACCCAAAAGCCAAGCAGAAACATTTTTCGAGTTAAATGCCTAATATATGTTTTTTTTTCAGACAATAACATGCGATTGCGAAGCAACACCAGCCTTTCAGTTAAAATGCTTCCGCCAAAAAGGTGACAAAGTTGAAACATCTCACTATCGTGTGGACATCAACCGCTTTAGAGCACGCCTCAACATCTTCTGCGTCACCGATAAGCTTCAAGCTGATCTGAAATGTGATGGGTGGCCTGAAATTAAAGTGGCCCTAGCACCTGTAGGTAACATTAAGAATAATCTTGATGAAACGCATCTCCAGGAGGTCATTATGTACGTACTGTTATACATATTTAAGTCATTGAGTTGTTTTTAATTGTTCCAGGGGAGAGGTGTTGTAACACTATTGATTTCCTTTTTTTTTGTTTTTAGGGAAATTGTGGTAACAGCTTTGAGGAACACAGATGTGCATTTAAATCTAGCACAATATCCCACTTGTCCAAGGTTGATTCGTCATTTGTCCACTCCTGGCCATACACTTCCTGTGCATTATGACAGTATGGTAGGTCATTTCCTGCTTTTGATTGTTCTGATTGTGTTTATTTAGTATACACGGGAAGGGATTTGTTTATATCTAAACTAATCGATTTGTTTTATTATAACAATATCTTTTTTTTTTGAATAACATGTTACCATTGTTCATGCAGATGAATGCCTATACTTCAACACCAAATCACACCGGAATGCAAGGCATAAGGGGAGACAAACGACTTCTAGTAAAGATTATTCGCGCCTCGGGGTTGGGTTCTGAACAAGGCTGTCATGAACCATACTGCGTGGTGGAAATGGATGAGCCATCTCAGAAAAATCAAACTTCAGTGCAGAGAAACACGGATTCGCCCTATTGGGATGAACATTTCTTATTGTAAGGTTTCAAGCTTTTTCTACAACACTTTTTTTGATAACAAATACTTTCAGCGACTTATCTCCAAACACTGCTGAATTATTATTTGAAATATATGATCGTGCAGCAAGGCCACCCCGTTTCCTAGGCCTCGGAATTGTGGGTGTTGAAGAGCTACTTATTAATCCTTCGCAGAGGCAAACTATTTCCTTGCAAAGCCGTCCTTATGAAAGTGATCCTGTTTCTGGAACTCTTACTGTTGAGGTGAGCCGCCTTTTTATGAAGGTAACGGAAAAACGGAGGGGATTTTTCCTGAGTATAAAATTACGTTAGCTTGGCAGAAACTTTACAATTATAGACGAACGCACTGATAGTGCTCGAGCGCAACACCTTAGCATAGAGTACCCACACGACTTTTACAATGCTGCCGTTGTCATATGTTGTGCAACTCAGTTTCGCTTCAGCGGTTAACCAATTTCTGCAATTTAGACGTCTGCTTGTATTATTTCTGATGCAAAATGTATCATCTCAAACATGCAAAGTGCGTTTTCGGATTTACAGGACTCTGATTTACACAGATAGGAACTGTACTATACATTGGATCCCGCTCAGTATTTCACTGTTACCGGTTTAACTTGGTGTACATGTTGGCAATGTAACCTTCCAGCAGAATGAACAAATTAAATTCCAATAGCAGTAAGCTTTAATAAACAATACCGAGTCTACTGCAAAATCGATTTTAAATTACTACGTCTGTTCATTGATTTCAGAATATATTAAATGTTCGTGTAACTAATTCGTTTTTTAACGTAATCTTTCAGTTCCTCTTTATCGAAGGAGCAGATATTCCTAACTTAGGCAGTAATCAACCTTACAAAATTAAGGAAACCATTAGAACGCCCTCACCTGGTAGAGCTATGCTTACCACTACCACTACCACCTATCATAATGGTATGTTAGTCATCATAATTATTGCTATAGTTGTTTTGTAATTTGCAAAACTTTGTATGAGTCTTTCTCACACACTAAGCTTGTTATTTATTATTGCAGATCGTTTAATGAATGGGGACCAATTCACTGTGTCAGCTCTCGGTGATTTAGAGAGAAGCAGACAACAACAACAACATCCCAATAAGAGTACTTTAGTGATACATAGTGTTCAAAGGGTAAGCATTGTTATTACAGCCATGAATTTTGACCAGCACAAAGTCCTGTCGAAATGTTTTTAAATAAAACATTAACAGTACTATTTTTTTCTTTTTGCAGCATCCATCACAAAGGCTAGTGAAGGTAAAATTTTATTCCCACTTTTAATTTTTATTTGTCTTTTAATTTTGCTAAAGTATTGTTGAATTTAACCACACATTTTTCTTAAAGTTTTGTTGCATATTTGGCAAAAAATAATTTTGAATTAATGAAGAGTGTTTTGCAATTTTTTACTACTAATTAACTAACACAGGTTGAGCTAAGCAGTGAGGGCAACTGGAAAGAAATTGAGAGAGTCGAGAAAAGTCTCGAGGAACCCGAAAATAAAGAAATTTCAAACGGTACAGTTGCCATTGCTGAAGTTAATGGTAACAGCAGTAAAAGTACAATTGAGGAAAAGGTAGGTAGATTGATTGCATTATTTTTATTAACCAATATTACTGCTAAATTTTATATCAACCAAAAACACATCAGTGGGATGTTGACTTTGCAAACAAAATCCAGTTATTTTTACTGGACTTGAAGCTGTTTCAACTGTTTCGTCTATAATAACTAAAGATAAATTATGTTTAAAAAATTAAGGATAATTCAATTTCAGCCAGGAGACTACTCAATGCCACCTGGACCTGGAAACTTCCTCTCTCATCCACTTCCAGACCAAAACTTAGATTTTCGTGGCAGGCCACGAAAGAGACGTGATTTCTTTGGAACAATTAAGAGAAGACTTAACAAGTCGAAGGGGCGCTCTAAATCAGCAGGCCCTGGAGAAAATGATATTGGAAGAGATGACTCTTTGAATAGGTCCATATCTGCTGATCGAAACCGAACTGATGACAGTAAGTAGTGAAGACAAAAAATACAAAAATGCTTATAAGAATACTGATTTGGGTATTATATTAAAAATTTTAACATGCTGATTAAGTTCCACTATGGAAAACTATTAATTCAATGGTTACTTTGCGGAAATTTTAACTAAACAATTAATTTTTCTATTAATTTTTTTTTTAATTTTTTAATTCTTTTTGCACTCTATAAATGGGATTTATCAGGTATACAACTAAACTTCAATCGACTATTCTTCTTATCCTAACTCTTACCTTTCTTATCTCAGGCTTACGACTACATGTTCCAGGAAGTAGAGAAGAAACATCAAGAAGATCGAGCCTGTCGGAAGCTTCAGGATTAAGCAGCGCTTCCACAAGGACGTACATTAATGAGGCAAGCACTTTGGTGCTAGAAACTCTCGAAAATGGTGTTAAGAAGCACTACCTCGTACCATTGTCACTTGCACAAAAATCAAAGTGGAGGAAAAAAGGCACTAAACTGCATATATTTAATGACCATACATTCATAGCTAAACACTTATCTGGGTAATTGTTTATTTTTTTATGTTGTAAAACTTAAGTTTTGTTAAACATTTTTTGAAGTCGGGAATGAATTGATGGCGTCAAAATATGTTTTTTGACGTCATAAAATGTTTTTTGACGTTAAAAATCTATGAATGGCGTCAAAATGTACGTAATGAATTGATTTTTGGCGTTAAAAATCATTGTTGGCATTGAAAATCACATACAATTTTGAGCCAAATAATAAATCGCCAAAACGCTATTCTTTAACGATAAATAATTATATTCAGACTTTAATAAATGATTTTTCGACGTCAAAAAAACAATTTTTGGCAACAAACTAAATGTTTTGCGTCAAAACATCACTTATTAACGTCGGTAACGCTGTCATTTTTTATATTACGTGTACCTAGAAGAAGTTACGTACTTTTACTTTCATTAACTACTGAATTATTCTCCGAAAAACCGTTTTTGTCTAGAAAAAAAATTAATAAGATGAGATTTCACAATAATATGACAATAAAGTTTCACTGTAACTTTATACCAAAGTATATAAATATTTCATATATAGTCCATAGTCCGTGATTAGGTTTGACTGCTAGGTCATTTCGTCGTAATCAGCAATTTTTGGACATTTTGGATCCTTAATGTTTGTGCCATTTGGCAATGAAACTAAATTAAACCCGTTTCAAAAAATTTATATTGATTATTAGAATTTGCCAAAGATAGTTGGTCGTAGCATTATTTAAAGGTTACATCAGCCATATTCATCCTTCCAATATGACGTCACACAAGCCAAAGCAATATGGCGACGTAGGACAAAGGTATACACAAGTCGGCTATTTTCTTGTTATCTTCAATAAACGTTGTTTTCTCGAGTAAAACGCCTGAAATTAAAAATGCCAGCATCACTTCATATCTGTAATGTGTCCTCTTTTGACCCCCCCCCCCCCCCTATTGATCAATATTGCAGTACGGTTCCAGTCTATAATACTGCCGTAAATATTTCGTGAGGTGGCAGCATTTTCATACGTCAAAGAATCCAATTCTTTTTTAAATTTATTTATTGACATCTGAAAATGTTTATTTTTTTCGTTCATTTATTATTTTAATTTAAATTGCCTGAACGATTTTCACTAAAAAAAAATATTTTATAACGTCAAAATGGATTTCCGACGTCAAAAATTCAATTACAAGATTTGATACATAAATATTTTTATCCGAAATTGGATTATTTTTAGACGTCAAAAAATAATTTTTGAACTCCATAAAATGGATTTTTGGCGCCAATTGATTAATTACTGACGTCAAAAATTTTATTAGGTACTAGATTTTATAGATAAATACATGTTTTAAATACATATTTTTATCCGAAATTGGATTATTTTTAGACGTAAAAAATTAATTTTGGCGTCAAACATTATTTATTTTGGAGGTATGATATTCAATTTATTTTCAACATGAGGAAAATTAAATTTTGTTTTCCATGATTGAGGATAAAAATTAAAACAGCATTATCAATATCAATGATAATATTTTTTATTTTAGTGGTACAATATGTCAAGTATGCAGCAAAAGCGTAGCAAGAAGGATCGGCAAGCAAGGCTATGAGTGCAGAGATTGTCTTCTGAAATGTCATAAGCACTGCCATGTCAAAGTTAACGACAATTGTCCCACGTCCACCATTCACAATATAGAGCTGTAAGTAATTCTAATTATTTTTCAGAATTTATGAGTCAAAATCGTCTGAATTTCCTCTTGTGAAATGAATGCTAATAATTTTATTTGTTCTATGGGTCTCTTCTACCTGTTTTGAGCGAATAATGGGTAAGGGTGTGTGGCATTAATGCTTTGGTATTGTTTTCTTTGCCTGCCTAATTAGAAAAAATAAATACCATCCTAACACTAAAAGGTTATGAATTATTTGACGAAACTTTTATATCCATCAGGCACAAAATGGAAAAAAAATAATTTATTTTGTAAATAAAATAAATAATAACTTCAACAGGTATTTATTTATGTTAGCTTTATTTGCTCTCGCTGTAATTCGGTTCATATAAACCATCTGTACCTTTACTTTAAGCAAATTGATCTCTTAAATTTGCCATTATTAGAAGTTTTGGAATAGAAATGAAGTCATCTGCAGACATAGATAACCAACATCAAATCATCAAGTACTACTGTTCCTATAGCAACATTAACTGTTTGCTCTTATTAAAATTAGAATATGTATAACGCTAAAATAAATATATACCTGCTGAAGTTATTAATTATTTTATTTATAATTTAAATTAAACGGCAATGAAGTAAAGCATAAAGCTATAATTTATTAATAAAACATAATTGTTATTATGTGATATGCAATAGGTACCCTGTTGGAAAATGGTCGAACGGTGTAATTGTTTTTTACTATTAACAATGTTATTTAGAGAGCAGTTTTTGCGTATGTTTAAGAATATGCTTAAATATTGCCTTATTCTATGCACTTTCTTTATTAGATCTTTATAGCTAAAATAGTCATTTTTGCTATATTAAACCTTTTGTCTTTTTAACAAGTGCATGGTTTTTAACTAAAAAATCTAGAATAAATCAATTTTTATACTATTTTTTTTCTAGATCGTACATCGCTAATCCATACACTGACAAGAACATCCGTATGTTATAGAAGAAAACTTTGCAGCATTCTATCAGCATAACTTTTGTAAACGGGTAGTTTAGATTAGATTTACAACTGCACAAACTAGCTTTGTTATAATTATGATAATCTCACATAACATGGAACCATATTGAGATATTAGTGACTGTGTTTTGTATTGTAATCTCCTTGTAATATTTTATAATTCTAATAATAGTTTTTATTAATTTTGAGTTCGAGAACCACCATGTTTGTTGTTTGTTTTTGAATTTGTTTGAAATCAAGATGTTATATTTAGATGATACATTTATTTATTTGTACATACCTATAATTTGTTGTGGTTTTTAAATTTTAAAGTTCACGTTTTTACAATGTTAAGTTACAATTTCTCAGACAGGGCTGCAAGTTTGAGATTGTGATTTTTTAGTTTAACATTCACCTTAAAGTTATTTTTTCAATTATTTCCAAAATAAATTTTAATTAATTATTTTAATAATAATAATACAAATCTATGCTACGTGCGCAGCTGATTTTTCATACTCTATGTGGTCGAAGTTGACAAATATATTACAAAAATATATCTGGTTGCTTAGCTTTATGCTGATTGCTTTATGAAAAGTTTATTAAAACAAACATGTACCTAAATATAAAAATAATTATTGAATTATTCAACCCCAATCGTTTACGAAGTAAAAATGATATTTTTAAATGTTCAATACTTAAAAAAAGATTTTATATGTATATGTAAAGTGCCTGTTACTCTCGGGTAGCTCTTAAATAAATGATTAATTTTTAACTTCATTTAGAAACAAGTACTTATTTGGAAGAAGTCAAACTTTTTATTATTTACTTTTAAAAGAGAATATAAGTTTCATATAATGTGCTAATTTTGTTAAATGCAATGACGAAATAAAACATTTTAAGCAAATAAATCGCATTTTTTTTCCAGCAATTTTAATATATCACGTAAAAAAAATTAGCAAATCAATAATAGAAGTTTTTTGGTCTTTTAACTTTATGAATATTAAACACGCAACATTGAAATTCATACTTACTAGAATAATAATGGAGGTTTAAATTCAATTAAGCTCAATATTTGCTATATTTTGAAGCACAGCTATGTAACAATTAATCTAAAAATTACCCCAAAGCTGGTCAAGCTTAATTTAAAAGTTTAAGTTTAAAAGAAAACTTTATTACCTTCAATTTGATGTATAATAGTAATATGTTTGTTTACATCAATTTACTTTCCCATACAAAGGTCAAATTGGTGCGGCTCGACAGGTGAGCTGCGTTTCAGCTCGGGCACGGATCTGCAGAATCAATAGAGATTTAGTTAGCTTGCAACTGGTCAGTGGGAGCTAGCGCTAGGCAGCCTGATGTCGTACTATAGTACCTTGTTCTCGTTTCACTTTATAGCAACAGCGCTGATTCACCGCATAAACCGTAAAGGTAGGTGCCGCTACGTCAATCAAAAGAAGCATCCTTACCACAGCTTCTCAAATTATCATATTGCAGCATATACATGTCAATGTTTTAAATCGTGTAAAATATAAATTACTAATGCTTGGATAAAAACCAAATTAAACATGGAGAATAGCTAGTAAAATTGCGACTAAAAGCCTCAAAGAATATATAAAATCGGATACCTAACACATTTGTTGTGGCTAGCAATTCAATAAACATACACATTAACACGTTTAAATTAAACTTGATTTATTTTTCTCTATTAATTTAATTATTTAACATCATTTATTTACCATTAATAACTTATTCTAATTATTTTTTTTGAAATTTTCCAAAATATGCATTCAAACCATGAAAATTCCTATAAATCTAACAACTTTTACTACTTTCTCAAACGACCTTGGAGGGCAAATCACCCCCCCCTTTCTTAATTATCAATTAATTATCAACTGTAACACGTTGAATAGAGAAGTTCCAAAGAGATCTGACACGTGGCTTTAATTCAATATCGATATCCAACATTAAATTTTCAATATAGCTCAACTCTAATTCTAACAGAAAAACATAATTTTCTAAGATCTTCGTCCAACGAGAGTGCCTTATTTCTTTTTTATCTTTGATGGCAAGCGAGACAAAATCCCCGCAATTCCATTGAAAATGGTCCATTCTTTGTAATTATGTAAGAAAGAGAAAATATTATTATTATCTATAGGCTTACCCATTCCACTAAAATTTTCCGGAGTTTTGTCCGGACTGCTGCTCTGCATACTTGCGAAACTTATTTACATAAAATAATTTGTTGTAGACAATATTACCAAGAAAATGATTTGAAAATGTAAAACACAATAATTTGCACAAAGAAAAGACAATAGACTTCTGTTGTAATTGTGATAGTATTAATTTTTCCTTATTTATTTGAGAACAACTTTATTTTAGGCGACTTTATTGTTCTTAAATTTGCTAAATATTTATTAGTCCGATATTTTCAAATGTCCTGTATCGAAATATTCTTGAAAAACTTTTTAAACTATGTAAAACTGAGTTTACATACTAAAAACAATTTTGTTGTCAAAACAGTATTGGCAAAACTTCTGAGCGACGCAACGATCAAATATAAACAAAATATAGCATAAACCCACGTTTGATACATTGATACCTTTCCTTATCATTTATAATAACGCTTTTATATCTGCGGGCTATTATAAACGCTTTTGTTCGAGGAAAATTGTTTAAAAAAAATTCACAGTTTGGCAAGATTGCTGATAAGCAACGGTTACAACCAAAAAGCGTGGTAGAACTTTTTACGTTTTCTTTGGCATATTAGTTTTGGCGGTATAAACAAATTAACATTAGTCTTATAGGAAGGCACAACTATACAATAATTTACTTTAATACTCAATTGTTTTCAGTAAACCATGTAGCAATAGTTTCTTCATGTTGAATAAAATGTTTTTGGTGTAATTAACATTTTACAGTTTAATTTAGTGTCCAGTTAAAGTCTCCCCTAAAAATGATCATTTTCAATGTTTTTTTTTAAATATGAAATATCTTATCATCTGAAGATGTCTTAAATAATAAAAAAGATGGATTTGTGTTCGTATTCAATATTGTTCAAGATTACTACATAGTTGGCGATAGTAGCATTTTTATATTAGACTTCAGTCACCTTAATTGGATATACAACCCTACATGCAGAAAAGTATGGAGAAGCAAAACGCTAAACAGTAAAAATGACTTGGCCGATTCGTATAAAATTTGAAACAGAGGGCGCTGACAAGCCGTTCCAAAGCTTTGCTTAAAAAATTAGGAAGAGAAAAAAGCGCCCCAAAGTGAAAATTTACTGGTATTAAGTAGCCCATTTCATGATTTGCCTTTTTTTGTAAATTTTGACTGCAATGTTGTTACTAGTTACTACTACGAGTAGCCCAATTTGCGTTTAATCGCCGAATCTGCTAACCCTGGTTTGTTTTCTCCGCTTTGCTCTCTACTTTGCTCACTGCTTTGCTGTCAGCTCCACTATGTTTTCACACTAAAAGAGCAAACACCAATGCTCTAATTCAGAGGCGTAGCTAGGTAACCAAAGGCCCTGGTGCAAAAAAAAACTGGGGCCCTAACTAAACTGGTTAGGTTTTATATTATATATATAATATTGGTATTAAGCAATAAAACGAAGTAAATCAAAAGGTTTATGTATGTATGTATGTAAAACACTTTATTGTACATAAAACATTAAAAACAATTTATATACCTACAGTTAAGTCATGTACAAAAGCGAATTTATCCGTTTAAGGGATCTCTTCCAGTTTATTATATGAAAGTCGGACCTACCTACTAACAACAAAATAACAATTTAGTTTATAATCTTTTCCTAGCCTTAGTTTTCGCAAAAGTATCAACGATTTCGGTTAAATCTAGGCTTGATGCGGCTTTGTTTTCGATTGCTATTAGCGATAAATGTCGGAGTCGAGCTTGGCCCATAGTATTCCTTAAATAATTTTTTATTATTTTTAGTTTGCTAAATGATCTTTCAGCTTCTGCAGAAGTGACAGGAATTGTATGGAACAGTAACATTGCTGTAAATACTTCTGTTAGGTCGCATTCTAGCACTCCATATAATCTCATTATTTCTTTACAGAATTGGTGAATAGTCCATGCCTTGGTTAATTTAGATAGAATTAGGTGGTAAATATTAAGAAATTGAAGAGAAAAGTTGGGGCCTATTATATCAGAATATTTACTTTGGAATTGGTCACACTTTTGTAATAAAGTTCTTTCATCTACATCCAGTAAAAATGTTGGTGTTAGAAAATTGAATATCTGACTGACTGCACTAATACCAGTAAAACGTGCATTTAATTGAGTTATTATTGTGTCTAGTACATTATTGAAAATAGTAATTTTAAATATTTCTTCCCTGTTTCGAAATCGGTGATCAGAAGCTAATTCATCAAAATGTTTTTTAACTTTCCTTTGCCTTTTTTCTTGAAATGGGGATCTATGCCATATTTTCTTGCAGTTTCACTGGCTTTGCGCTTGAATGATTCGAAGTCATTTCTATAAATTTGCATCTTTGCATTTGTCTCTGCTAAAGCTCTACTTGCCTCGTCCAAATCGATATCGCATTTTTGTAAAGTTTTAGATGCATAATTGATGTCACTCAATACACGGTGCATGAATTCGCAAAGCAACACCAACTCGAAATTTAGCATTTTTGTTTAAATTTTTTCTGCTTCACTACGCTCATCTTTACTGGAATTCATGAGAACTATTTCTGTTAATGCTTTGATTATATCGAAAAAACGAAGTTTTATTGCAGATATCGTATTGACCCTACTGGACCATCTAGTCGGATTTAGTTTTTTTAGAGTGGTGTCCGATTCGCCAGTGAATTTTGACAGCAGATCCCAACGTTTGATGCTATTGCCGAAAAATTTATACAATTCGATGAACTGGTCCATATTTAGAAGTGGAAAAGTAGTACGATTTTGAAAAACACCTGTTGTTCTGGCGGACGTCTTTTGGAAAAGGCCCTGAAGGCTGTAAAGGCCCCATATCAAGAATTTGACGTTTTTCATTATCACTTAATATCCTGTTCGTAAAGTTTCCCAAGTCATAAGAAGATTGAGCGATCACATTTTCGATAAATGATGAGGTCGATGGTTCCTCCGCTGTTACCTGTGCCGTGCAGACATCGTCGTCGTTGATATGATCGGCGGCATCGTCACCGGCGGTGGTATCTTTAACTGCAATGATGATCAAATCTTCTTCAGTAGGCTTCTCAACCGCCACTGCAGTGGTCACATTAATTATCTGAGTCACTATCAACAGAAATATTTGGGCCAAAACTACTTGTAGAAGGCTGACTAAAAAATTTGTCAATTTTTGGTAATTTTTGTTTACTATCATCTCTTTCCTGGCATTGTTTGCGCTTAAACGCACCACTAGGTTTCTTTTTTTATGCATAATTTTAATTCTCTTATTCTCTAATTTATGCAAAACAGGGAACAACCAACAACTAACAAGATTAACAAGAAACTGAAACGTAATGTAATGCTACGCTACAAAACGTCATTGGGGAATCCCCGGAAACACTGCACAAACAACAGAAAGAATACAGGGGAATTCCCCACAAGTTTCGAACAGAAGTTCGAAACTTGTTGGGAATTCCCCTGTATTCTTTAAAATGAGTTGCCATGATTAAAGTCGTGTTGCAACCTATTTTATTTACATTCCGAAAGTGGGAGAATTTTTCGCTAGTTCAATTTGAGGTTGCTGGTCAGGGTCCGAGGGCCCCCTGAGCTTGGGGGCCCCGGTGCACGGCACCGCCTAGCACTATGGTAGCTACGCCACTGCTCTAATTCTAATTATTCCTCTGCGACGCCCTCTATAAATTTTTGACAGCTAGCAATTAAAGCTTTAACATTTAATACGTGAAACTAATTACTTCAAAACGCTAGAATAAGATTCTAAATTTGGTTTTTATGTGTAATAATTTTTAAGGAAGCTACTACACACTTTGCCGCCATTTTTTATCAATGAATTAAATTTTTGACGTCTGGAATTATTTAATCAAAAACTACTGTATTTTTTCAAAAATTAATTTTTCGCCTGTATTTAGTAAGGACGGCTTTTAAATAGCCGCATTTATTCTATATTCTGATAATACATTTGTAAAATGTAAAGAATAATATTGAACTATGGAAAAATCCACACCATTTTCTACGTGTTCTCTTTTTCTTGTACATACTTGTTTGTTTGTAGGTTTATCTTAAAATTAAAGAAATTCTTCACAGAATGATGAAACTACGTCAAAAGGAAGTAAATAAAAAAGTGGTAAAATTCAATTAAAAGCAATCTAAAGTGAAAGTCATTAATAATTGATTTTTCGCTTATTTAACATATTTTCAGATATAACTTTTTATTAAATTAATTTCTAATAGCCTCAAGCGTTAATAAATTTACTTTTTTATTTAAATTTGTTTGATTTAAATTTATATCCTTTTTAAGCAATAAATATGATGGTAGTAACAGGATTTTTTCCAATTTCACTTGAAATTCTTGTGTAAAAAGAGAAACTCGAATGTTAACAGCAAATCGTAAGGTGTGCATCGGTCGTGATTCGTAAAAGAATGAAAAGAGAAATCGCAGAGTATCCTTCTTACGCAGTGCCAGCTAATTCTTGGGTAATAAGCGTAATTTCTACAAAAAAGTCGAGAGCTGGCTGCGCGACTGACCATGAAATCAACAACAATGATGAAGCAATTAAAAATTCAAACTTAGTAGGCAACTCTTACTCATCTTCTTCCGTAATTGTAAGACATTCGCAAATCCACGTTACTTCATTAATATTGGGTCTTTCATCGATTTTCACTTCGATCGATCATTTTCCCGTTAGAGATTATTTCAAATTAATTCTTTCGTTCATTCACCTGCCCGCACTTAATTCGTAGACGGTCACACTTTTGCCAGAATGTTGCTGCTGAGTGCTGAGTGTTCCCATTTAACTGTTTATTAATTGGGAAATAGTAAATTTGTAGTAGAAACTAGAAAGAGCATCCAACACGTTGCCTTAACTGTTTATTTCGCAAAGATAGTAAATATAGATAGAAACGCTTAGTTAACGTTTAAGGAAACGAAGAAAATAACAATTTTTTAACATTAAATCGCTGATTTAACGTGAACTGTTTGAATTCATTTGTTTTACTGTGTTAATAGTGCTTGTTTGACTGTGATTAACTGTAACGATTACCGATATTCAATTGTTTTACTGTGTTTAAATACAATCGTGTACTTCTTATAAATAGAAATGTTGAGTTTACATTTAAAAAATAGCCAAATAATAATTTTTTATAATTAATTATTATGGAACGTGAAACTGTTTTACTGTGTAAATAGTGCTTGTTTGACTGTAACTGCAACCAATATCGATATTCAATTGTTTTACTGTGTATAAATAAATGCAATCGTGTACAGTTTTAAATGGAAATGTTTGGTTAACATTTAAAGAAAATGATATAATCATTTTTTCACTATTAACTTACTGATGAAACGTGAAACTGTTTAAAATCAGTTGTTTTACTGTTTTAATGGTATCTGCTTTTATGACTGTGATTAACGGTAACGATTATCGATTTTCAATTGTTTTACTGCGTATAAATTCAGTCGTGTACATCTTTTATATAGAAATGTTTGGTTAACATTTAAAGAAAAGAAGATAATCGTTTTTTTTAACATTAACTCCTGTATAAATGCAATTGTGTACGTCTTTTAAATAGAAATGTATGGTAACATTTAAAGAAAATATGACAATGGATTTTTCACCCTTAATTTATTTGGAACTGTTTAAAACATTTGTTTTACCGTGTTAATGATGCTAGTTTGACTGTGATTATCTGTAGCGGTCAACAACATTCGATTATTTTACTGTGTATAAACGTAACCGTGTACATCTTTTAAATCGCCTCAAGGCCTCCATGTAAACGTAGTGACATTTACATTCACTTGTGTGTCGTCGCGCCTCCTACAGCTCAAAAAAATGTAGAATGTCAGATTCCAACTTTTTTTGCAATTTTCGTTAGAAAAATAGTGGAAATATGTGTTATTTCGTGTTAACCTCCACTTGCTAATTCAGTAAGTAAACTCCACCCTAGTTAAAACCTCAAAAAACGAGCTTGCCAAAATTGCCCACCCTTTTGTTTGTATTTTTAGTTGTTTTGTCAGAATATTTAAAAGTTGAGTCATGGACAAGAACGTCGAACAACCAACACCAACAGAGGAGGCCACACAAGTGCCCGAATCACCCAAACCCTTAGCATTTACAATAGATTTTGGTAACGGAAGAATCGATTCGCTAAGACACAAGGCTCTTGTAGAAAAATTCCAAAACCGCCACAGACGAGGGCAATCACTGTCCAAGCTCGAAGACTCCCCGGCTTCTTCGACTGGTAAAAAACACCCATCAACAGGAAACTTGCCTAGAAAATCCAGCTTTCAATCGGAAGGCTATTTTTCTTCTGATGAAAAGAGCGATCGTTGCAAAAATGTACGTTCCGCTTCCAACATGAGGCTAAGATCAGAACTAACACTGCCCTTAAAGAATGTAGCTAGTGACAAGATGACGCAGTCATTTCCCAATGGTAGTTTCAATTTGAGTACGATTAAAAGCCCCGAATTAGAATTGAAAGACGTCTCGAGTCCAGAATTAGATCTTGTAAGCCCGTTTAGCCCTAACGTGAATGATAAACCTGCACAACCTAAGCAGCTACCCACGCCAAGTCCTGTGGTGCAAAGGAAAAAATTGATGCGCCAATTTTCTAGTCCCGAAGTCGAAACTCGGAATTTTGTCGAACAAGAAGATTCAAATAAGTTTGTTGATGGTACAGAATTTGATTTTGATAAGTCAGATACTGTGAGTGATGCTGGTACTTATACGCTTGAAACGGATAATTACACGGAAGAACAAAAGGCTAGGATGAGCATCGATCAAGAATTTAACATCGAGCAGGTAAAATAATTTTTATATTTTACAATCATTGTGGTTTAATTTTCTTTAAGAAAAATGCATATTTGAAAGTGATATTTAACTCTACAGGATGTGTTATTAACGCAATATTGTTTTCTAACGTCTTTATGATAAAAAAAACAAAGTTAGAAAAAAATTATTAAGAAAAAATTAATATAAGTTAAATAATTATTAAGAGAAATATTGTTTGTTGAGTTACTGTGCATAAGCTAAAATTATTACCCATTATACTGAGTGTTCAGTGTTAATACTCGGCAAAATAGTGATGGGTGAACGTTTTTGATATCTAATGTATTAAATATCAATTAACTCGAAAACCGCTAATTTTAAGATCATAGTACCTCAACACTTTTATATCTACAAATAAATGTAGAATGCAAAAATGCAATAATATACGGGGTGTTTCGTTTAAAATAACGAAGTAATGTACTGTACAGGCGTGACTAAACACCCAGTATAATTGGTAATAATTTTAGGTTATGCACGAAAATTCAACAAACAATTTTTCTCGTAACAATTTTTTTCGAACTTGTATAATAAAGATATTAGAAAACAATGTCACACTAATAACACACCCTGTATAATATCAAGTATTTAAAGAAAAACACATTTTAACTTCAAAAATGGAATGGGATATTTAAATCGAAGTGCATGTGAAAAGGAATGGATAATTATATATTATTTATTTATTTCGGAAAAGCACACAGGGTGATTTATAATATGTGGTACACACTTTGAAGATAGATTCAGAACATGGTTGCGGAAACATTTCGTTTCTTTGGAGTAAATGTTCAGCCCTATGTTAATAGTAGAAACTTTTTTCATTATTTTCAGATTCTGAATCTAACCTGAAAGTGCGTCCCACATGTTCTGAATCACTCTGTATAAAAGAGGTTTGCTAAAATATCTTTCGCTCACTTCTTCATTTCTGTTTTTTTAATACCCAGAAATTAACAATGCAAGCTTACTCTGATGTGATTAAAGTTTTGCTTTTGGTTTAAATTAGATTAACAGCTAAGCGGCAAGTTTCGGATTAAAGGAATGTGTGGTTAAGAAATAAAAATACAACCAAGCGTGTACAAGTTAAAAAGTACAATGAGTGAATGTACTATTTTTACTTTTCTTTGTATCATTCCAAGTGTCTGTTTATTTTCAATGCATTTCTTACATAAAATACAGAGTGTGCTAGACATCATTACCGATCCAAATAACTTGTAAAAATAATCCAATTAAACCTTATTACAGCGGCTTTAATATCGATTATAGAGAAAAACTTTATTGCCAAACGTTGTGGGGTTTCAATAACCGCATAAGTTTACCTTTAAAACTTCGATAGTATAAAAGTTTTGAAGGGAATTACGGCCCCCCGAAGGGGGCGATTGAAATTTAAATTAATATCTCGGACATCCTTTAATATAAAATAATGAAATTTGGCATACCGTTTAGTGCTAGTAAGTGCTACTATCTAGCAACATCCAAATAAAATACTTAAACCAGAGGCGTCCCAAACTGGGGGGCTGGGTCATTTTTATTTATTATTTTTGCAATGTTCAATTTTGTTATCAATTTAAGTCAGTAATATAATTCTACCTTAAGACATGTATAATGGTACTCAAGAGTTTTTTTGTACCACTAGCCATTTTCCAGATAAAATCTACTTGAGCATTTTTCTTTTTCAGAATGAAATAAAGCTTTTTTTTATTTCCCACTTATTTATTAACTTTAGCTTCAGGAAACTTATGGATAATGGATAACAAGTAACTACTAACTAATAACAAAATGCAATTATTACAGTTCTTAAACAATAATAGTTTCCAAATAAAAATTAATATCAAATTGGTAACTAAAAACGTTTTGCCTTTTTAAACTCTACCAGAATTTTGTATGGTTGATAATAAACAACAGTCGACTGGCCTGCTAGATCACCTGACCTAACCTACTGATTATTTTTTTCGTTTAGTTTGATGTGATTAATTTAAAAAAATATTTAACCAGGTAATGATGTATGGGACACGCTGTAGAGTATGAAATCAGAAAAAAAATATTTTTTTTGGTCTTAAAAATTAACGAAAAATAGAAACACTTTTAAAACTGATATTTTAAGCAATTTGAGGTACTAACTCATTTTAATTTTTTGGGCAGGTATCCGTCATGAAAAAGACTGAAGAATATATTCGAAGTTTGGGCAACAACAACAACAAAGATCGTCCCCGTAGGCAATCATTACCAAGAGCAAACAGTGCAGGTCACACGCGATCAGTAAAAGAAGTTGTGTTCACCAAACCAAAAGAGCATCCGCAAGTTCTCCAGGTGCCCCAAAAGCAACCACTGCCTTCCCCAAAATCCCCAAACGTTCTACAATCTCCCGTTACATTTCCCCAAAATGGCCAGAAAAATCACTTTGAACAAAAACCTAAACTTCTGTCCCCCATCATGTCTCCCACACAAAACATGTCCATCACTGATGTACCAAGCGAACCAAACAAAAATGATAATGAAACGTTTGAAAAAATTTTGTATCCGAGTCCAAAAGCAAAAACTGGGATTACCTTGAAGCAATCAATAGATCAAGGTTGCTTCACGTCGGTTACGTCTAGCGGCGCTTTTAGCCGTAAAGGTGACACCAAAGCAAAAGGACACACCCGTCAACCTAGCCTGACCAAATCGGAAGTGCAGATTCAAATGTACGTTGATAGTGGGGGGCAAAGTAACGGAATAGTTCACGCCGCACTTACCGTGAACCGACAGGGTGGAAAAGTTGTAGAAAATCAAGAAGTTGCGAAAGATGAATACAAAAATAATTTAGACCGTAAGAATTCTTCAGACACCGAAACCACCGCCGAACCCGATTTAATTCATGCAAATTTAACTTTAGGAAAAGTGACCAATTTACCTCCTGCTGTGGGTGGTATTTCTGGTAAAAGTTCACCGACAAAAATACCATCTCCTGTACACACTGCCTTATCGCGACCACGTAGCCGAAATAGTGTTAGTTCTTTGAACATTGATTTATCCGACAGCAGCTTGGAAACGGAATCCTTCCTGAAGCCAACCCAAAATTATATTAATTCCCTTCAGAAACGCTTATCATTGGACAGCGATCCGGAGAGCGATTACGACAACAAATGCAACTTACGACTGAATAACGAAACACAGGATTTGCTCAAGCAGAAATCCATGCATGTTCGACACAACTCTTTTGACGATAAAAACTTAAAAATATCCAACAAACTGGAACACTTTCAGAATAAGAATCTGCAGGGTATTGATCAAACTTACACGAATAAGTTGAATCAATATTCACAGAATAAGGTTGTGCATAAAATACAGAACTCCCCCAATAATAGTCCAATAAGACGTTCGAGCAGCTTTTCTACTAAAAATCAGTTTATTAATGTCCAACCAAAAGTTACCAACTTGAGCCCTAGCGGAATACCTAAGGACATTAATATTAGGTAAGTAGATTATTTTTTTTCTTACCAGAAAATTTTCTCACTTTGTGAGTGATAAATGAAGGCCGGATTTATATGCACTAACAGAGTTGCCAGATGTTTTTCCTATTGTAGGGAAAACATATCTGGCAACACTGTTAGTGCATGTAAATCTCTACTGCATTAACAGTGTTGCCAGATATGTTTTTCTTGTTGTAGCAGGTAAAACATATCTGGCAAACTGTTGGTGAAGGCCCGATTCATCTGCACTAACCAGAGCTTGATCTGCGAACAGGAAAATCTAGGCAATTGCCTAGGGGCGCCAAACTAATGGGGGTGCTTAAAATTCTCTAAATTGTAGAAATTATTTTTTTATTGTGCATCAATTGATACTTGATGCTTGATACTATTTGGAGTAGTAGTACAAGTCAGTTCTACTACTAATATATTTCTTCAATAAACCTTTCCTAGTCACAGTTAATAGTTTTTACATAATTTTGTATTTTTGTGTGATAAAGCATGTATTGAATGCCGTTCTACTTTTTATCCTGAATAGTACTTTACTTAATCCTAAGCCTTTCTACCTTTCGGTGTAAGGCGTCGTGGTTTAGGTCGGCAGCCGTTCCCTCTTCCATATTTCTTTCCATTTCTTTCGGTCTGATGTCGATTCCCTTATGTTCCTCCATACTACTCCCCTTTTTTCTGCTGCTTTTCTCACTTCATTTTGCCACGTCTTCCTGGGTCTTCCTCTTCTTCTCTTTCCTAGTGAAAACCAAAATTTCAAATTTTTCAAATTTAATTGAATATTCTTCTTATAGTGCTATACCCTATTCAGGGCATTGGTTACCTCTCTCCTATGTCTGTGTTTGGTGCGCGGCGATAGATAATTTGCTAAGACTGACATAGGGGACCTACAGTTTAACGTGGGCTCCGAACCACCCTCTTCTACAAAGAGGTTTTTCCTGGGGGATAATCCACCTCGCTGGTTTCCCGTTGCCTTGCGAGGGAGAACGACCGGATGGGGGATCGAACCCGGATCCGCTGCATTGGTGTTCCGCGCTTACCACTGAGCTACGGCCGCTCTAATTGAATATTAGACGTCACAAATTAAATTTAAGACGTCAGAAATTGGTTTTATTGATTTTAGAGTTTATTTTTGACGGTACAAAATCAAATTTTGACGTTAAAAATTTTTTAAGCGCAAAAGCTTTTTTTTGGCGTCAAAAAAACGATTACTGATGTAAGAAAATAAATGTTAGTAGCAATAAATGATTTTTTGGTGATACTACTGAATCAATTTTTGAAGCCACAAAATCAATATTATAAAGCCACAAAATCAATATTTTAACGCCACAAAATCAATATTTTAACGACATAAAGTTAATTTTCACCGTCTCAAAATCAATTTTTAACACCTCAAAATCAATTTTTGACGTTGAAAAATAATAGACGCTTAAAAGTGATGTTTTGGCGTCAAAACGCCAATTACTGTAAGAAAATAAATGTTTGGCGTCAAAAATATCTTTTGGTGGCAATAAATGGTTTTGGACGTCAAAACAACTATTTTATGATGTCAGAAAAACAATTTTTGGTGATACTGCATCAATTTTTGAAGCCACAACAAATATTTTAACAACACAAAACCTTTTTGACGCCATTAATCAATTTTTGACGTCCAAAAGTGATTTTTAGATGCCTAAAAATGACTTTTTGGCGTCAAAAAACCAAATCCTGACGGAGAATAAATTTTTGACATAAATTACTGAGTAAGAAAATACATTTTTTATGTCAAAAATTTATTTTATGAAACCCAAAAAACTTGATGTCACCAATGTATTTCCTTTCCTATTTTTGACGTCAATAAATATTTAATATAAAGTAAATCGGCGGAGATATTTAAATTGCCTAGGGGCGCGAATAATACAAACCTGGCTTTGGCACAACTCAAAAAATACTCGAGAAAAGTAGTTTAATCTAACCTTTCAATGTTTTTTTTTTGCTGTTAACTATGAATTTGCAATTGTATATTGTATACAAACATTTCTAAAATTGTTTTCTGATTCTTCTTTGAACAGTCCCTCTTTTAACTAAAATACTATCGCACTATAAAAAACGCTAAATAAAAAGTAGCATCTAACCTAACTTTTAAATGTATTCGAAAAAATCATTTATAATATTATACACATAAAGATAATGAGTTAAGTATGATGGTAAGTTAGAAAAATTGCTAAAAAAATTAATTTAATCATCAGATATTCTCCAAACCTCGACCGAAATGGCTCGATTCAACGATCAGCATCCACCGCAAGCATCAAACCGAACTTACTCCACCTTAGACGTTCCAGTATTAACAGCGAACATACAAAGATAGACAGAAACCAATTTGCAGACACAGAATCTAGTTCCGAAGATGATTTCGAAAAGAACCTACATAAAAAGAAAGATTTCTCAAACATAACCAACACCAGATACAATAGAGCTTTCAGTTTGAGACGTGCACGTTTGGACTGTGAACCACCTCAACCCAAATGTCCGAACACGCCAGAAATGAGACGCAAATTCCAACCTTCTGAGCATGTACGATCAGAACGTGCAATATCGGTCGATCGTCGACCAGTCAAATCGAATGAAGTGCCCAGTAGATACCTCCAAAACATTACAAAAACTAAAAATGTTCCTGAAAAAATTGAACCACCCAAACATGTGCCAAAAATTGGTTCAAGCGTTATTAAGTCTCTTCCTGGTAAACCTCAGGTATTCTCTCGGACGGATTCTGGACGGTTTAGTATGCGAACTACTAAACCTCTTGCTTCAAATACACAAAAGAGTTCTAGGAAGGATGCTGGAGGTTAGTTATCCTAAATTCATTAACTTGTTATGAACTCCATCAATGGCACCGATACTTCCTTAACAAGCACGATTTATATAACACCAATATTTTTATGCTTATAATAATAATACAAATTTTTAACTATTTAGGTAAGAAGCAGTCGGGAGGTCGAAGCAACTCTTCTCTGTCAAGCAGAGAGGTCGATTTTCAGAACTGGAAGCGGCGAAAGAGTTACGACCCCATGAAGGCAGCTGCCGAAGGAAAAAAGAAGGCGGAATTGGCAAAAAAGCAGAACCAAAATGCAATGACTCAATCGTATACCGAAAATAACCAGAGTCAAGACTGTGATAGTTCGCCGTCGCATTCAAGCTCGGTACATAGGTCTCAGGTAAGGTTACGTTTTGAAAAATAGTGCACAAAGGGATTGTTTAAAATTAAATTGATTGATGT
The DNA here is from genome assembly GCA_958336395.1 of Ctenicera cuprea. NCBI lineage: Eukaryota > Metazoa > Arthropoda > Insecta > Coleoptera > Elateridae > Ctenicera > Ctenicera cuprea. Next base: position 9,962,240 of record OY284495.1, on the reverse strand, counting down.
TCTGTTTTACAGCTTGAATGGTGGTATTTTTAATTTTGTTAAGTCTCGAAGAAACGAAAAAAATTATTGCAATAAAGATGTGTTGGAAAATGTGAGTGAGCGGTTTGTTTGCAGTGTGCAGTGCAGTTGATTGTTTTATGTATAACATTGATAAGTTATTGTTAAAACGTTTTGCATTAATAATTTTTTAACATCGATTCCATCAGTGGCAGCGACATGTTTGAATTAATTGAAAATAACGTAACCTAACTTATCACAAACAAAGACAGTGGCACATTTTTTTTAAACACATTATTAATTGAACCCGGGTACCAGCGAGAATTACCCATTGTCTGATAGTTACCTGTTACTCGATAATTACCTGTTAACTGATAATTACCAATTTGTGTTGCGTTAATGATTTTTTACATAAGTTCCATCAGTGGCAGCGATACTTTTTTAAAAGTCCAATTAATTATATGTATGAAATTTTTTCAGAGTTTTCATGGCACGGCAGCATTAGAACAACTGATAAGTTCAGAGGAAGACGATTTGACACTGTCAGCGGACGAGGGCTTCAGTCCTCCGACGCCAAGCCCATGCGAACTCAGCCCAGCACGTACCAAGCTTAGGCATGCCTGGAGAGATCGACTTCTACATTAAATCGGAACACTTCGTTGTAATGCTTTTAAAGTATTGTCCCATTTATGTTGAGATGAGCTCATTTATTTTAAATTAATTTAATCATCAAGCCACGCAAAAATTTATTGTAGGTAGTTAATGTTGTGCAATTTTTTTATTGAAGTTCAGATGCCAAAATGTTTTAAATTTCTTTAGTACCTGAAACTTTACGTACTAATAGTTTGCCTGCTTTGTAATGTAAGTTTAACTGGATGGTGTTAATCATGAAGGTAGCGATAAATTCCATTTTGATTGACATTGAGGATGATGTTAATCAATATTGATTTCTGGTTCATTAATTATTGGATGGTGTTAATAAAAACGGAATTTAGTGCTTCTTTTCTGATTATTGCTGTCCGACTTAATGTTAAGATTTAAAAATTAATTGTTGCAATATTTAACAATATTAACCTCAATAACGTGCAAAATTAATATGCATTATCTACCTACAAATGATCACAACGAATTGGATGATCTTTTAGTATGTATATTTTAAATTATTATTAGTATTATAAGTTATTTCGCACATATCATCACATTACCTGATAATACAGGGTGAGTCATTTAAATCTTACCTCGCTATTATTTCCGAAACTATTGGAAATATCAATTTTTTTCTGAATACAAGTTATACAAGAATACACAAGTTGTTGATAATTGACTGTTGCATAACCTATAATTATTACCAATTATACTGGGTGTTTAGTTATTCCTGTACAGCACATTAGTTATTTTTAATGGAACACCCTGTATATTATTGCATTTTTACGTTCTATATTTAATTTAAGGTATAAAAGTGATCTTAAAATTAATGGTTTTTGAGTAATTGGAAACTTTTGGAAAATTTTGACTTTTGGATTAATATTACAAAATTAATACTTTAGATACCAAAAACGTTCGCTCATTTGGGCATACTATTAACACATTTTAAAGTATTCCGCAGTATGTTAAAAACAGTGGATTATTACGTAGGGTGTTCATAATTTATGTCCATTTTGCCAAACTTCAAATATCAATAAGTTTTGTTTTTCAAATGGAACACCAGGTATTTTTTAACACCGTCAAATATAGAATTAAATTATCTTTCAATTTGAATTATATTAATTATGTAATATTGGTCCACTAATGTCAAAATTTTCGAAAAACTCAACTCGAAAACCACTTAAACTTTTATATCTAAAATTAAATTTAGAAGTAAAAATTGCAATAATATACCGGGTGTTACATTTAAAATAACAAAGTAATGTGCTGGTCAGGCATTACTAAACACCCAGTATATTTGGTAATAATTTTAGGTTATGCAGTAGTTAATTATCAACAACTTTTATTAAGAACAAAATATGATATTTTTAATAGTTGACGAAATAATAGTGGGGCGACACTTTAATGGTTCACCCTGTATATGTATTGTATTAATTGTAATATTTCGTAATAACCGATTAATCAAGAAGTGTTCTCCAGTATTTCGATTAATGCTGCAATTTTAAAATAATACATACTAGGTTTCGTACTGAGGCAACAATTAATGCCCATTTTGCATATTGTAATAATAAGGCCAGGCCAGTTACACAGTTAGGCACAATTAGTCAAATTTTTCAAAAAAAATTGGCTTTAATTTTTTGTAGTTTTTCTCGTTAGAATTCAAAACTCATTATGATTGGATTTCTGAATCTTCCAAATATTTTAAAAATACTTTAATAATGTAAATATGAATTTTTTGTATTAGAATATCGTGTGATTCAATTGAGTAAACGTTTTGCTCATGTTTACATTATTAGATTCGTAATATTGTATTAATTTAATGTAAGGATATTGCAAAAATGTGATTTTATATTATGAGATTAATCTTTAAATGTGCAAATATATATATTCTATATTTAAGTTCCCACTTATGGAGATTTAGTACCATGTTATTCCAAAGCGAGTTAAACACCATGACTGTGCTGCTTTAAATTATTTCCAAAAGAATTATTGATATGCTAAGCAAAGATTGTATTTTTGAGTAGGTTAAAAATGGACTTGTACCGTCTGCGGTTATTGAAATGGTTGTATTATATTTATGCAGAAGCCTATTTTAATTGTTTCGCTTGTGTTTATGTTATCATTATTTTCACGAATAAACTCATTGTGTTTTTACATTGAAATGTCTTTTATTGATTTTGATTATTAAATACTAGTGAAGGCGTTTCTGTAAACGAGAATGTCTTTCAGATTGGTCACGATTAGGTTAAATGATTTTAAAAATTTAAAGTGTTAAGGGTAATAATTGTAGATTTAGCGAATTTACCATTGGGCAAGTAATCCACCGACACAGGTGCTAGCCGCCCGTTGTTGGATGAACATGCAGCGGAAATGGAGATGGTTTTTGGTACGACATTGTTTGAATTTAGAAAATCACTATTTCGCCTTCAAACGATGTTCGGTTTGGACGTTTTGGAATGGAGAAATCAGATTATCTGCAAACACTGATAACCAAGATCAAGTCACCAAGTTCTATTGTTCCTATAGCAACACCAACTGTTTATATATATATATTAAGGGTTTCTACAGCTGACGCTGCCTTCCTTCTCTCAGCCTTAGATTCCATTCTTGTCTGTCTTCCCAGTCTCCATCTTCCAGTCCTCTACTCTCCATCGCCTCATCCACGTCATCCCTCCATGATCTCCTGGGTCTTCCTCTTTTTCTTCTTCCCAATGGACTCCATTCTGTTATTTTCTTAATCCATCTGTTATCGTCACTTCTTCTTACGTGCCCGTACCACTTTAACTTTTTTTGCTCTATGATTGTTACCGCATCTTTTTCTACTCCCATTCTATTCCTTATCTCCTCGTTAGGTATTCTGTCCGTTCGTACCACTCTGCAGCATCTTCTCCAACACTCCATTTCTGTCGCTTTAATCTTGGATTTGTTTCTTTTATTTACAGTCCAGGTTTCTGCACCGTAGGTCATAATACTTTCTATCATGGATTTGTATATTCTTATTTTATTGCTTTTTGTGATATGCTTGTCCCATAGTACTGCGTTCAGCTGTCTTATACAGTTCCTCGTTTGTCCTAGTCTATTTTTTATTTCTTCCTCTGACGTTCCCGTATTTGTTATTATAACCCCCAAGTATTTATATCTGTTTGTTCCTTTGATTGTTATATCGTCTTCTATTTCTAGGTTTACTATGTTTCCTTCTTTTGTTGTTAGGTATTCCGTTTTGTCTAAATTTATCTCCAAACCTGCTCTGGTGTATTCTTCCCTTAACTTCCTCACCATATAACCTAGGTCTTCCTCGTCCTGCGCGATGACCACCTGGTCGTCCGCGAAACTTAGGGTGTATAAGTAGTCTCCTCTCACTGGGACTCCCATTCCTTCGCACTTCTTTTTCCATTTTATTAATGTTTGTTCCACGTAAATTTTGAAGAGTGTCGGAGACGTAGAGCATCCCTGCAGGAGGCCTTTGGATGTTGGAAATTTATTACCCACTTTATGACCAGCTTCAATGGCTACGATATTATCTTTGTAGAGGGCTTGTACTGCTCTAATTAGTACTTTATCTATACCTATTTCTTGCATTGCCTTCCATAGTTGTTTTCTCGGTACCGAGTCGTAAGCTTTTCTTATGTCAATGAATGCTAGGTGAATTTCTTTGTTTTTGGCGAGTTTCTTCTCTATTGTTTGTCTTATGGTATATATATGATCCACACAGGATCTTCCAGCCGTGAATCCTGCTTGGTCGTCTCCAATTTTCCCTTGTATGTTCTCTTCTATTTTGTTTTTTATTATTTTCCCATATAGTCGCCCGATACTCGAAATTATACTGATCCCCCTATAGTTCGTGCACTTTCTTTTATCTCCCTTTTTGAAGATAGATATTATGTGTGCTTCTGTCCATTCATCTGGTAGCTTTTCGCCGTTTACCGCTCTGTGGAACATATTTCTTAATATCCTATGCAACTTCTCTGATCCGTATTTGATCATCTCGTTCACTATACCTCCTGGCCCTGCTGATTTGTTGTTTTTCAACGTTTTTATGGCCTTCTTCACTTCATCGTTGCTTATTTCTATCTGTCCAAATTCCTCGTTTAGGTCGTCCTCCCTGTTCTCTTCTTGGAAATGTTGTCTGTCCTCTGTTAGTAGTATTTTATAATATTCTTCCCATTGTTCTTCTTTAATATATTGTATATATGCTCGGTCTCTTGTATTCGTCTTCAGAGCTCTAATTGTCCTCCATGCCTCTGTATTTCTTGTTCCGCCTACGTACTGTTCAATATTCTCGCATGCCTTTTCCCACCTCTTATTCTTTTCTTTGTTTATCTGTCTCTTCGTTTCTCTGTTTTTCTCTCTGTATTTTTGAAAGTCCTCGTCTGCTTTTGTATTTAGCCACTTTCCGTATAGAGCCTTTTTCTCCTTTATCATTTGTTTAGTCTCTTCATTGATCCTACCTTTATGGTGTTTGTCTTGGTTTTCTTCTTCTCCTAAGGCTTCTAGGGCTGCTTGTTTAATGGACTGTTTTACTTGGTTATACATTTCTTGGATGCTGTTGAAGTCATATTCTATCAGTTTTTGATCTAACCTTTTATTGTATAGGTCTCTTATTGAATCATCTTGTAACAGATGTATTTTGAACTTTTTTTCTTTGTTTATTTGTTTAGGCGCTTTATCGTTCTCGTTTACTCCCTCCTTATCCTTCTCTTCCTGTTTATCTTTTGTTGTTTTCCTTTCCTTATACCATGGGAATTGCATGTTAGCTACCAACAGTCTGTGATCGGTTCCACATTCGGCCCCTCTTTTTACCCTAACGTCTTTTATTATAATTGTAGTGTTGTTTTTTATTATGACGTAGTCTATTATGGACTTTAGCTTGCATGTAAACATATCGTAATACGTATAAGGTTAAAATAAATAATTTTATTTAATACCAATATGAACTTCAACAAAGTAAAGCTGGAACTTATCGAGCTAAAAGGCGAATACTGGGACATACAACCATTGTTTTCCTATAAGAAATTTTATTTTTCTTTAGATTTGTTTTTAAATTTCTATTTTGGCCCAAACGGGCGCTTCATAATAAATCAGTATTTTCAAAAAGACCAAAAATTACTATACCAGTGTTTTAAATAATTAATGAAAAGCTACGGACTACTTTTAACTTTATTAACCATACAACTATTATTATACAAACTTGAAAAACACATTTTTAAACAATTCAATATCACTTAATAATATTGTAAAAAAATGTTAACAAAAATGGCATAATTGCACATCCTTAAATTTCATAATCAACCCTAGCCGGCATAAAATTCTTAACAAACCTACCCAAAATGGCCATATTGGCACAGAAAAACGAAACACTTTGGGCCCAAATGTACATAAAAGTATTATGCCCATGAAATTCTAGCAGATATGCTGGAAGTAACCACGCAGCTTGAGCAGTAAACCAAATTACAATTAACACTAACACCATTTTTTTCGACATTTTTATTTGCCAAAGACACAGCGGTAAAACTGCAAGTATCCATACAAAGTACTGCAAAGTTAAAACTGCATTGTACGAAACCATTACAATAGTTTGCGTCAATATGGCAAAATTTAATGTAAGCTTATTTAAGCCATAACGAACCGAGAAAACTACAAGTAATATAATTTGAGGTAGAAGCATGAGGAGTTTCTGCCATAACCCAATATTTTTTATGCCTGCCGTCAAATACTGCAGATAAAAGTAAAGCGAAAAGTTATGTCGAGTATCTTTGCGCACTAGGTGATAAATATAACTTTCATAAAGGAATTGGTAACCAAATAAAAGATAAAAGAGCCCTGTTAGGAGACTTAGGGAAATTAAACAGCCAAAAATCAATTTTAATTGTTCGAAATTCGGAATTAAATAAAACAAGTATTCTTTTTTAAAAATAGTTTTACGTTCTTTCTTATTATCTTGATATGTGGTAACTTCATTTGTTTTTGTCAAATTTTGAACAACTTTGTTTTCATTTTTGACATTTTTGGTTTCAACTGTTTTGTCCTTTTTGTTTTTTTTCAAATGTTTATTTCTTTTATGTGTTTTTGTTTCAAAATTCAAATTTTTATTTGTTTTGTCCTCACCTACACTAATTTTACGTTCCTTTTTAATTCTGTTTCTGCGATAATCTGCTGAATAAAAAGCAAATTTGCTTAAATACATAAAAAAAGTCAAACTGTACATTAGTGGATATAATCGAACATGAATTGCAATGCCATGTAAAATACCAGCCCAAAATGGTGAATGTTTGCATTGCAAAAAATATAATGTCATTAACACCAACATGCCTGCAATAGAATCGCAATTACCCCTGGTTGCTATGGCGATAGTCATGGGGTTGTAAAGCCAAAGTAACATTGAAAGATCGGCCGTTACTTCTAAATCAGTCTTTTTAACTTCAACATTTTTGTGTTTTTTTTTGCGATGGCGGCCACCTTGACGTTTTACGGGTTTCTCTTCAGGTGGATGAGTTAGTTTTAATTTATTTTCATTTTTTAAGTATTTATGATCCTGTTTTTGTTTGTAGGTTTCGTATTCTTTAAACGTGTTTTTTACAATTATGCGAATTAATAAAGCAACAATAATATCGACAATGGAAAACAGTAATTTTCCAAAGCATTCGTGAAATAAAATGTTAGGAGTTGACAAAATTGCAATCAACGGAGTGTAGCGATAAGTGTGCCGATTATAAGGCGAGGTATAATTCAAAACATGTCTCGCGGCATCTGTGAACACATTATAATCGACATCTGTAAATGGTACTGCGTAATTCTCATCGTGATATCGTCCATATTGAATTAGCATTAAACGCATTAAAAATGCACATATTAAATGGCATTTATAATCCACTTGCTTAAAATTATGCCAAATTTTTGCAAACATTTTTTTTCTATTCTATTTCTAGCACGTACTTCTGTGACTATTTTTGGGCTAAACCTTCAACAATCATTGTCTAAATCCTAGTTCGTAAATTAGCAGCAGTCTTTTGTAAACAATTTCTAAACATTTTGAATTCTTCACTGCAATCGTTCAAGTTAACAGCGTCTTTTTTCAAGACACATTTTGCATAATTACTAGCTTCATTTTTGCATTTACCTATAATGAAAGGATACTGTCGAAATCTATCTTTAGCTTTCTTAACTGATTCCATTTATTTGTTATTAGTCTCGGCTTGATCGTGGTTTCTGTTGTTTCAGTTCTTCTAAACTGGGACGATTTGGGTTTCCAAAAATGTCATAAATTGGACGTGAGAATAATATTAATAAAGAAGCAGTTGTGAATGTACAAATAAACACTCGAGGGTTTCGTTCAATCCAGGACCGCTTTTTTAGTACAGTCCTTGCTTTCATCGCACTTCTTGTTGGCTGCTTGTGAAGGCTCCGTCTTGATTCCACCACACACGTAACTTGCAGATCCCCACTTCAAGCAGCACTGGCGCATATCCTCAATGGCTTCTTGGCAAGCGGATTCTTGATAGTCTTTTGCTAAAATAATTCATTTTCTTTATGCATTATGTAATGCTTGGAATTTTTTTTTATGGTTATGTTGACGATTATAAATACAAAAATTTTACCTGTAAGACAATCTTGAATTCTGCAAGCAAATCGCTTACAAGGATCCTTTTGCGGCATAAACTAATAGTTTTATATTTTACATAAACTCGAAAAAAATTATAACTCTACTTTCCGGTTTTCCACCTTTTTCGTGCAACACGAAGACCATAAAACATAAAATATACACGAAGACGAAGACGAAGACAGCAGTTCCAAAACGGTGCACGGGCAGCATGCAAGCGTCGACTGTTGGCAACCAGATTCAATTTTTGGATAAAAATTCGGTACTCTAGACTTTAATAAATGAATCTTAAAGACATGAACCCTCAATTATAGATATCATACTTAGAAATCAAAGTACTTCCCAGCTGAGATAAAAATAATAAAATATTTATTCAATCATCAGCAACTTAAAGCATGTCCAGCCTTATCAAAACAATTTCGCACCAATAATATTAATATAATAATATCCATTCATTTTTATGTGAGCTGTCAAAGCTGACTTTTCATTGCGAAATTCATTTTTTGCATTTGTTTATTTATACAGGGTGTAACAGACCACCCACGTACTACTTTTTACGGCTAAACTATTAAACCTACATGAATGGAATAAAACATTTTGTGATATAAATCGTACACGAGGTATTCAGTAAAAATATTTGTAAATTTTTTGGAGCTCTGGAAAGGGTAGTTTTGAGGCGGACTAGAAGGGTTTCACGAGATATTCAAACCAAGGTGGGTAAAGTTATACCTCATTTAAAAGCTCTTTTTAAACAACTTAAAATAAAGAAAATATGGATAAGCTTTCGTTTCAAAATGGCGGCCAAATATATAAAAAAAAGTGGCCAAATCTGTTTTTCAATGCCACTCGAGGGCAAAAGATATATGTTATTACCTCCTCTCCTCCTCAAAAGAGCAGGAACATTCAAAAGACATTATCTCAAATATCTTAAATGGGACGAAAGGAGGTCAAGTGATACCTCATTTTAAATGTCCCATTAAACTGAACACAAGTTGTATTTAAAGTTTTTCGATATCTCTAGCCATTACAAAATGGCGGGTCAATTTAGAAATTTTACTTCTTAATTATCGAATGAATCCTCTACTGCATCTAAGGCAGCAAAAAAGAATTTTTTTTGTTGAGTTATAAAGTCTATTTATTGATTACATCGTAACATTTAAAAGCTTTTTATCATTGCACTACAACTCAATGCAAGAGCGTCATGTAACTGGTCAAATCATCGAAGCAGTTGTTTTATTCTCATTTTACTTTCGCTGCATCTATTTGAGTAGGCGATAGCGCCATATCTCTTGATTCTTTTTTCCAATTCAGTTTTCAATTTGTTTTTTTTGGTTTCCTACAACTATTTTTAAGAGCCATGAATTATACAAATGCGGAAGCGTAACCTACAACTCGTGCATGTTCCTAACTCGACCCCACACTCTTGTTTTCCCCTTCCAAATAAAAAGTTGTGATACCACCATCGTCCCCCTCCCCATCTTACATTTAAAAAATTCACAAGACAGTGCACATTCCATTCGCCAAAAACACCAACACACATATTAATAGTTTGCCACCGAGTATAATAGAGATTTAGTATGATGAGTTGTCCAACTTCAACTTGCACGTTGATTTAAATGGGAAATTAGGCAATCTAGTATTTCAAAATTTATAGAAAACAAATTTCTTACATAAATTGAGACAACGTTAGCAGATGTTTCTTGCAAAAACAAAAGACAAACAGGTGTCAATGCCTCGCCTACGATGTCCGGATTTCTAGAAATTACTTGATTTCTTATTTAAAACTGTTAGATTTAGATATAACCATTATTTGGTAAAATTTATAAAGAGATCTCTACAAAACTATCTAAAAATATACAGGGTGTTCCATTCTTATGAAAATAAACGCTCAGTTCAAAGTTCTCAAAAAAAGAACCCGTTCTTTTTTTTAAATTATCGTTTTTTCCCCTAGGAGGTGAACGCACTCCTTTCCAGCTTGACAAATGCTTGGGGTTCATAATGGAGGTGTTTATTACCATCTGGGACAGAAATCACTTAATTTTATTATTCATTTTCTACAGTGGCGGATCTTGATTTTGTGGGGCCCCAGGCGCAACCTGATCTGGAGGCCCCCTATTGACCCTACTAAGAATAGGATGGTTCACTAAAATGAACAATGCAGAAAATCATAACGTTTTTTATTTTTGGAATCAATAAAAAAAATAAACACAAAAATAAGATACGGAAACAAAAAAATAATCACATGCCCATTTAAAAAAAAATCACATTCTCACGTAAAAAAAATTAATTTTGGTTTTTGAGGATAAGGCACCCAACGACACTGAGGCCCCCGCTTTGCTGAGGCCCCAGGCACGTGCCTCATGCGCCTGTGCGGTAATCTGCCACTGATTTTCTAGGAAATTCATAGCTGGAAGTGGTAATTGCCGATGTTAAAGAAAATATTTATTCAAAAAATTAAAGAAACAAAATAACTATGTGGCAATTATTTATTCATTAACCAATTGTTGGTTCTAAAAACCAGTCAAACATAATTACAAGTAAATGTTTAAGCCTTAAATAAAATAAGAATTAATCTAGGATTTCTGTTTTTGTGAGTTTTAAAATTTTTGTACAATTTCAACTTACTATTATAAATTAATTAAAATGAAAACAATATTAAAGGCAGTGATTGCAAAATAACAACATTATTACTTATTTATTTTCAAAACAATTTAAAGAATATATCAAACATATACAATTTCGTTTACTTTAATTATTTATATTTCAAAATTTTTTTTACATAAAATGTAAAAAAAAATGTTGTAATTATTATTTCAAATATAGGTGACTTAAAACTACAAGATGCACTGAAATTGAAAGCAAATGCATCAAAATATTTAAAACTTTATGTAGTATCCATAGAATTCTTATCTCCATTTCCTTTATTGTTATTAATTGATGTTGCAAGGATTACTGTATGTTGTCCTCCGCTACTAACCCTAAATACTTGCCGATCCAACAATTGTTTACTCTTGATAAGAGTGGGTTCAAGACAGTCCTCGTCTCCACCCGTACCCAACTGCCCAACACTTCCCATACCCCAACCGTAAAGTTCGCCTAAAAAACAATTTCATAACATAATAAAAATTGTTAGAAAATTTAAAAACCATCACAACCTTTGTCTGTAACAGCAAAAGACGTTGCCGACCCACAGCTGACATTCACAACGGTTTTATTCTGCAAAGTAGGAATTTCTGTCAATGCAGCAGCGTCCTCACAATCCTTTCCCAAACCTAATCGACCATATTCTTTACGACCAATTGCATAAGTTTTGCCGTCTACATCTAGAGCTATGGTGTGATGCTGAGCACTACAAATTAGCTGCCACTTACGTTTCGAAAAATCTTGCGATACTTTTGGAGCAAATTGTGGTTTTGTTCCTTTTAAACCTTAACAACATAAAATTGGATTAAAGAAAATTTATAATTATATTTAAGTTATGCATGCATACCTAATTGATTATAATTATTTAAACCAAATACATAAACCGAGTCTTTTCCTGCAACTTTAGCAAATGTTGCGTAAGTACCTGCCCAAATATCTTCAAAATGTAATCTTAAACTTGGTTTTAAGTTTATAGGGGCTGGGTATAACAGTTTTCCTAAAAAAAGACACAATCGTAATAAGCAGCATTAGTTCGACCAATGCCTCTTAATTTACTAAGTACTGGCGATTAGCTAACAAGTTGAAAAACAAAGAGCAAGGTAAAAAGTCCTCACCTAATTGATCAACACCAGCACCACTTCTAGCATTCCTACCACTACCACGTTCAGTGGTTCGACCTAATTGTCCCTGTTCCGCACAGCCGCAAGTAAATATCTCACCATAAGATGTTAAAAAAACTATATGATCAGCACCCGATGCTATTTTAACAATAACATGGTCAGGAATTATTTCATACGGTAATTTTTCGTTACCCTTTGGGGTAAGACCCATATTTCCATGAGAGTCCTAAAAATTAAAAAATCAACAATTGAGTTTAAAAATATTTTCAATCACATACTCTAAAAGTTCCCCATATAAATACTCGTCCATCACCTAGAAGTGCTGCAGTGTGCGAGTCACCTGCTGATATTTGTATAACTTTTCCTGGCAATTCTACCTGAGCCGCTGTGAATTCAGAATCCTCTTTGTCTGATGTTATTCTGCCTAATGCGCCTTCGTCATTGCATCCAAATGTTAAAACCTGTGGTGTAAGAGAACATTCAATCAAATTTATTTGAAACTATTACAATTATTATTCATACGTATCCATCCTTTGTCAGACAAACTGTGTGCATTCCACCGGCACAAATGTCAACTATTTCATGATCGAGAGAAGCAAGAGCAAACCTACTCTTCTCTAAAACGTCACTGCCAAGACCGAGTTGACCAACATCTCCGGCTCCGGTTACAAGAACGACACCACTCTTTGTAAGTGATGGTAAGGAAGCATGCTCGATAGTATCTAAAACAATCCAAGTATTTGCGTTACTAAAACTTCAAAATGATACTGCAATGTAATTTTTAAAGGGTTAGGTTACAATGCAATTTTTTTAAAGCACTAAAATACTTACATTTGGACTTTTTTAAAGGTTTTCCTGAAACTCCATCGGTCGTTGAACTAGCGCGTCTTCGTTTAGTGGCTTTGGTAGACATATTTTAATATTTGGAACAGTTTTCGAAGTACCTTTCCGAAGAGAAAAAGTGAGGTTATATATTCGGGAATTTACAATTAAAATCGTATCAAAATATATTAGAAAAAAAATATTGTTATTCTAAAGAGGAAAACTATTATTTTAACAAATACTAATTTAACAACACGTGGAAAAAACTAAACATAAAAGATAAATCGGCGGGAACTTATGCTCCCCAGCAACGTTAAACGTAAAAGCCGTTACGTTCGCTACGTTTTTTCGTGAGACCGGTTTACCCTTACGGGCATTACGTTTACTTTTGATCAGTGACACCAAAAATGTTCAGAAAATGTCGAGTAGTAAACTCTGTGATAAAACGTGTAAATAAATTCATATTTACGCACTTAGGGCAATATTCTGTGATTCTTACACATATTTAATTACTACTAATATTTGAAAAAGTATTTTACTGTTAAGTATATTTACAAACTTTCACAGAAATGTTTACATATTCAATGATCCAAAAAAAATTTATACATAGTGTGTCCCAGGCATAAATACACAAGCTTATAACTTTATAATAAGTAATTAAATGCTTTTTTAATAACTTTATCAAGAAACCATTTGAGTTATTTTTAGTAGACAGTGCAAAGCATTTTTTTTAATTTGACGTTTTTATTCATAATAGTGATAGTTTTTTGAGTAAGTAATGTAGGCCGAACTCCACCTCAGCGCTGAGGAGAGTACATGGCAGAGAAGAGTGCCGGTGCCCAGCAGTGGGACGTAAAGGCTGATTGTGATGTGAATGTAGGCAAACATGTAGTAAATTTAGAAATCACAAAATAAAAATAGTTTAAATTTTTATTTAAATTAGCATTCAGGCATTAAAACAAAAATGTTATAAATACAACACTATACAGCCCGAGTCTAAAGATACAGGTTTTAATATATTTCTGCTATTTGATAAGATAGATAAAAAAGTTACTAATAAAACGGATGCGAACTGACACGTACTATAAACTGACATAGGAAAATCTTATACAGTGTCCCATAAAAAAATTATTTATAAAATAAAAATATTTTCTTAAATAGAATGCTTTATATTTTTTATCCTAATGATAAGTCCATTTAATTACCAACAAATAATTTAAATAACTTGTAAATGCGGTAGGTTTCGAGAAAAAAAATAATTTCATAGACATTGTCATACAGCTCGCACGCTCACGGTTCTATGCAAATAAGGGAATTGTAGCGCGCCATGGAAAACAAATTACGTTGACAGGTGTTATTCAGTTTTATTACTTGAATGTCATTTTTTACATATTTTTATCTCTTACGCACTACATGTTTCACGATCTAACTTGTGCACTCTTATGTTGTCAATGCTCCTGTAAGTTGCTGCTATGTTAGACTCTGTCCATACAAAGTATGTTTTATAAAGTACATAAGTATACCTGACTAACATAAAACCAAAAATTGCTTTTGTTTTTGGAGAAAAAAAAATTGAATTTTTTAGATTCGATTCCACGTCTAACTTGGATTTTTTTGGATACCAAATTTGCACTGAAAAAATCTCAGCGGCCGTCATTTTGAAGCTAAAGTTCAAAAAAGGCACTTTAGTTGGTTGGTCTTCTATCAGATTCATTCATCTAAAATGTTTAGAAAATTCGTTTGCCCACAAAAATACTACCAAAAAATATGTCTAACTTCCGCTTTTGGATTTTTTTTAAATTTAATTTCTTGATACACCCCCATATTCCAAAACTCATCGGTATCGACCTATCAGTTCGAGGGATGGGCAGCACATACACACCCACACCGCCATTTTTTAAAACAACTTTTTACAGGTCAAAAACGTGTCGTCGTTACAAGCAGTTTGAAGAAAATCATCTGAATTGTGAAATAAAATAAAATTTTGTTGTAAATGTAATCTATTTATTTGTTAGTTTTAAAAGTTCTAACTAATTGTTACTTATGTATGCATCTGCTCTTTAAAAGACTAATTTCTGAATGCGCTAGAGTAATCTTAATTCACTGCACAAAATTGAAATTGAGCATTTTAGTTTTTAAACAAACAAATTTTGTCTGAAATTTTAAATAATCAAATTGATATTTGTTGCTTATATTCCTTTTTCAATGGTTATAATTTACTACAACAGATAACTTTTCATAACTCCCCTGCATTAAAAACGTTTCTAACATATTTTTCCAATAATTTAATTATTTTAACAATAAAATATACAGAATACCATATAATACTTTTCAAGTAAAGCTAATATGAGATTACAAATGATGATAAACAAAATACAAATCACTTAGGGCACTTTGTTAATAAGTGACTAAATACTTTGACAGCTTAGGAAGGTACTCTCCCAAAATTTCATCTTCGTCCGTTTCTGAATCAGTACTAGCAAAATCCAATTCGGAACTATCTATGCTTTCTTCCCAGTCTTCTGAACTCGCATCTGAATTGGATTCTTCCTCCACACCAACGGGTGCTTCCCATTCAGCCCCTGGCATCATGATATTGCTGAATTTCTGTATAAAAATACAATTAAAATATTTTTAATGGCGTTTTGAAAAATAGAACTTACTTTTACAACCTCTCTTGAAGCAACTATTGGATTGTGCATGAGATTAATTTTATGAACATGCTTCATTCGTAATAAAACAAACTGATTTAAAGTAAACATTTCATTATTTTGCAGCATTAAATAGCGAAGCCTTTTTAACTTTGATACTTGATGTGGTATGCAGTTAAAATGATTTTTACTTAAATTTAAATGAAGAAGTAGATGTAATTTGTTGAAATGTTTTGGTAATAATGATAATTTATTATTTTCCAGAGTTAACCACCTATAAAAGTTAACAATAATAATAGATTTTTCGTAAAACTATTTCTCAACGTACCTCAATTTTCCTAATTTACAAATTCCATCAGGTAATTCACCGATTAAATTATTTCTAGCTCCTAAAGTATCTAAGCATTGTAGCTGGCCAATTTCTTCAGGCAATGAAGTTAAACCACACCCATTACACCACAACGAGTCAAGCTCTATTAATTTTCCAATATCAGCAGTCAAGTCTTTTATGGGATTGTGACTTATATTTAACGTTTTTAAATGTGGCAGCTCTGTAAGTCCCGATGGAAACCTATCCAAGTTATTATAATCGATAGCTAATGTGTGTAAATTTTTTAATTCATGTAAATTATTTGGAAGCTCTCGTATTTTATTACGAGCTAGAAACAACATATGAAGTTCATGGCAGTTTAAGAGAGGAGTCGGCAGCTGAGACAGATCGAAGTCTTCGAGTGTGAGATTGGGTGATTTTGTACAGTGAGCATGTTCAATTTTAGCCAAGGCGTGATTCCGTTGGAAGAAGTCGTAAAGAGGATTTAAATTCATTTTTCTAATTGCAAAATTGTAAAAGTTAGGTTAGAAAAAATAGCATTAACATAAAAAATTCCCGTGAAATATCACAATTACGCAATAACTTTTCTTCAAATAAAAATACAATTTATCATTGTAACTTCACTAACATTTTTCACAAAAATTAATATTTGTTGAACATCCAACGGAAAATTTTTGACATTGATACTTTGGCTTTGCGCATGCGTTAATCTGTCACAAACATTGAGGTTGGTTTCAAAAAACGTGTAATTTTAACATTGTGAAATATCTCTTAATACTCGGCACATTTAAAAATTCTGAGTGTTTTGTTACTAAAAATGGCTCTACGAGTGCAGTTTGAGAACAATAATGAAATAGGAGTTTTTGCCAAATTGACCAATGCCTATTGTTTGGTCGGTATCGGAGGCTCCGAAAACTTTTACAGGTATGTGATGTGATTAGTCTACCGGTTTTGATTTTAATAGAAAATTATTTTTGTTAGCACATTTGAAGGAGAATTAGGAGAAACAATACCGGTTGTACATGCATCGTTAGCTGGATGTCGAATAATCGGACGTATGTGTGTGGGTAATAAGAATGGTTTGTTGGTTCCCAACAGTACATTCGACACCGAGTTACAGCACATTCGTAATGCCTTGCCTGATAAAGTAAAAGTGCAAAGGATCGAAGAACGATTATCCGCATTAGGGAATGTAGTAGCTTGTAACGATTACGTTGCACTTGTACATCCAGATTTAGATAGAGTATGAGTAAAAATTAGATGCTTAAATATCTTGAAATTAATAATGTTAATTGCAGGAAACGGAAGAAATCATTGCAGACACGTTGCAAGTGGAAGTTTTTCGGCAAACCATAGCCAGTAATGTTTTAGTTGGTTCTTACAGCGTTTTAAGTAATCAGGGTGGTTTAGTACATCCAAACACAAGTGTGAGTGATCAGCAAGAATTGTCATCATTACTACAGGTTCCTTTAACAGTACGTATATGTTAAATTATTAGTTTATTAAAAGTGAAACCAGAAAAGTGAGCAACAAGGTAAGTTTGATGGTTGTACACCACTTTGCCGTTTATGTGCTACTACACTGTAGAATATTATTTATATAAATGTACAATAAATTAAATCCAAGTATTGATCCTTGATGCACACCATATGTAATAGAAAGAAATCACTTTTACTTGATTCTAAAGAACAAATTGTTTTGTTATTTAAATAATTTTTTTGAACAAGAGTATATACCATATACCATCCTGTACCAATTTTATAAAGTTTGTCATGCAGTATGCTGTGCCTGACAGCATCTAACATTATTCACACAATTTTTATGTGAGCGAATAAGTATTTTTTTGAATAAATTTATTCGATAATTATTTATTTGGTAATTCCAATATTTAATTGAATAATTATTTATTTGGTAATTCGAATAACTTTATTCGATATATCGAATTTTCAGATATATTACTCGAATTATCGATACAAATGCACAGGTCTAGCATATAGGCCTTCGTATGTACTTTCTAACCTGGTTATAATGTGTGAATTTATAAATAATAATTTACAGGCTGGTACTGTAAACAGAGGTAGTGATGCTGTGGCTGCTGGCATGGTTGTAAATGATTGGTGTGCATTTACGGGTATGGATACAACCTCAACTGAATTAACAGTCATTGAATCAATATTCCGTCTTAATGAAGCTACACCGTCATCTATTGGTACAGCTATGCGAGCCACTTTGATTGAAAGGTAAAATTTACCAGATTTATTGTTATAAATAAACTTTATAAAATTTTTTTGCAGTATGACGTAAACAATGCCGTATCAGTGTCCCCTCTGTGTGAAGCCCTAGGATTAATTGGTACTTTATAATAATACGTTTTTATAAACAGTTTTAGGTTGATGAGATGTAAATAAAATTATTAAAAATTTGAAGTAAAACTATCTCTTAAGTAATCAATTATAATCTTATCACATAACTTTATTTGTATATTTAGTAATAAATGCTGAACATAATAAAATATGTCTTTTGCACGTGTCGTTTTTATTCCATCTGCCTACCTCCATATTAATTTGAATTTTACGTAAAATCAATACTTACGGGCATGAGCAGTGAGACATATTCTGAGCACCATATGTTCATGCAACAACATGATACATGCAGTTTTGTAAAAAAGTAACAAGAATAAATGCATCTTCTCCACTAAAAGCCTTTCTTATTTTTATATTGCTATAAATAGGATAACAAACTATATTTTTAAATAAAGAGGTAAGCCCATTCAACTTCCAACTTCATTTATGTCTTGTATAAAATTGCAATGTTTACACTTAGAATTAACAAGTAGTTAAACAAATCAAAGGTTGAGTATAGCATGATGGCAACATATCCAGGCATGAATCTAAGAGGTGAAGTTAGAGAAAGTGTATCTTTGGATGAAGACGACCTCAGCGATGTAGAAGATGAGGTTTTTATTCGTGACGGAAAAAATGGTTACAAAGTAATTTGTTCAACTTAAATTTTTAAAATTTGGTGCATTCATCGAATTTTTTTCTAGTTTGAAGATATAAGTGTGAAAAAGCCGCTAATGGCACCACGTAGGAAAATTGGTAGACCTGATATAGGTACTCGAATTAGAAATCGGCCACCATGTAAAGCTATGTGTAGGTTGTGCTGCTATGCTTTTGTTGCTCTTACTGTGTTAATAGGTAAATCAATTTGTTGTTTTTAAAATTTGGTGCAGTGTGGTTAGTTGGGGAACAGAAATAAAATTGGGTGTGGAAAATAAACTCAATTCATTTACCAGCTTTTATACTATATGAATAACGTTTGTGGTAAAAATTATGACAGAAATTTGTTAGATAATTAATATCAGTAAAAACAGATTTTAAATTGTGGCTCGAGCTTTAATCATCTGCCTATCGAAAACTAAGATGGTGAAAAATGTTGTTCCACCTTTTTTGTAGAACGGAAAATTTCCGATCAAATGAGATTAGGAAAAGTATATTTCTAAATTTAATAGTTTCGGCTGTAGAAATTTATCAAAATTGTTTTCGGAATGCTCCGTTTGTCTTGACTAAAGCATGGGCTCCTGCGCACTGGTTAATAAATAATTAAGTAAAAATCTCTAAACCTTGTTTAATAATTCGAAGAAAATTTACATACCATCTGCAGATTATAAACAAAACCTTGAACACCTCTGAACGAACTTACTCATTAATTAAAAAAAATGTTTTTAAAAATTTAAAGGATTGAATGTTTTCGTTATTTTTTTAATTTGTGGTTTTTTATCTTCTGTATCGAGAAATCTAAAAAAGCTTTTTTTAAGGCCTAGAAACTATAAAAAAATATTAAATAACAAAAAATTCCATTTTCTGATTAAAACGTTTTTGAAAGTAAAACTTCTTTGCCTGCGGGTCAACATGCGATCGTGGGATCATTACTACACTGGACTATACTAACCATACTGCTGTTGTTTCAAATAATAATAATGATAGCAACAAAAAATCCACTAAAATGTTATTATTTTAGGCCTCATAGTGTTAGTAGTAATATTGGTATCGCTGTTTCCCCTGCCGTTAGACAAACTTAAAGATTGGATTATATCAAGAACAAATGAAAAGGAGCCCTTGAAGAAAGTGGTGCCTTGTAGTGACATAAAAGTTACCGATGTTTGGAGTGTGACTTTTCCTAAGTTTATTTCGGAATCTTCGGTTCAAATTCTAGATGTAAATCAAGATGGTATAGATGATATCATATTTGGATTTGGAACAGGTACGTACATATAAATCAATTCATATTTTAGTAGCAGCAATTTTCAGCAAAATAAAAGTATAAATTGACATGGTTTGTAAATATCTCGCAGATATTTTTAATTATTTTAAAATACGTCCTACTTATAGCTTGTTAGTGTACATATTATGTAAAGTATGGTAGTTGAAATTTCTAAAAATCTCAAGAAATTACTTTTCATTTAAAAATATTTTTAGATATTTATAAATAAATAAATTAAGAATATTTTTATTTAACAATATCGTAGATATTTTTTATTTTAAAAAATTACTTCCGAGAAATTTGTAAATAAAGTATTTAAAAATAATTTCTTTATTGTAAAATAAGTTAAGAAATGGTTCCCAATTATTATAATTAATTTATACTTATAAAGTCTATTAAAAACATCTTAGATATTATTAAATGAGTATCTGTATATAAAATACTTAATCACTTTAACAATATCTATTTATTTAAACCTTATACGTATTTCGGCATGTTTACATGCCATTGTCAAAGGTTATATGAAAGTAAACAGTTAGTGTTGTTATAGCAATAGAACTTTTTTACTTATCTTGGTAATCGTCTGTAGATGACTTGATTTCTTATTCCAAAATGTCCAGTAGAGGAGAATTTAAGAGATCAATTTGCTCATTCATTAACGGTACAGTTTTTAAATGTTTGTGAATTTCAAAAGCTTCTAGTATATCTAATTTACGTTTATCATCACAAAAGTGTAAACATTTTATGGTGTTATTAGATGTCATTGAATGATTTTGTTCTAGTAAGTGTTTAGCGTAATTGGATTTATGTGGGTGTTTGTATTTGTAACAACGTACGTGTTCTTTATACCTAATATCAAAATTTCTAATTGTCTGGCCTATATAAACCGAATTACAATGCGAACAATTTAATTTGTAAATGCCTGATTTTAGCAAATCGTCTGTTTTTGATTTTGCATTAAACAAAGTGTTTAAGATGTTCCTATTTGTTTTAAAGCTTACTTTATATTTATTTGTTTTGTTTATAATTTTAGCAATTTTTTCTGATTTGTCGCCAAAATATGGGATCGAAGCATATTTAATTGTATCGAACGAAGTTAGGGTATTCGGATAGATATTATTATTTGTTTTGACGACAGCCCGACGTTGTATATCTTACCATAGGTATACACTCTAAAATATTTTTAAATAATTTCCAATTATCTTAGATCTTAACATAAAAATGAAGTAATTTCTCTCATGGATACTCTTGAATATTTATCTTAGATCTATCTAAGATATTTTAATATAAAATAATTTTTAAATTCTAAGATATTGAGAAATTAATATTAAAATAAAATATTTAAGATATTTCAAATTTAAATTATTAAAACATGTTTGATATTTTTAATTATTTAAAAATTATCTGTGAGATATTTCTAAATAGTTTATAATAAATTAGGGATGTTGCAGCTTGTCATTTTGTTTTAGGTGACGACAATATTCTACCACCGGAATTATTCTGTGGTATATTCATGGGCGTTCAACCACCATGTCAAGGTGGAGTTGTAGCTTTGAATGGCAGCAACGGAAATGTTCTGTGGAAACACTGGTTGTCTCATTCAATTTTTAGTCTCGTCTGTACTGTCGATGTTAATGCTGACAACGTAACCGACTGTTTGATAACTGGAAGAAGTGGGGTATGTGTTTGAGAAAGAATTTTTAAAGCAATTTACAAGGAAATTATTTTTCAGATTTTTTCTGTTCTGAATTCACGAAATGGCACCCTCATTTGGCAATTTTCTGATAAGGTCAAAGATCCAGCGTTGGTAATGGATGTTTATTGGGGTAATTTTATACCCGATCAAGATAATGATACAGTGCCGGATATTTTAGCTTCTCATACTTCACAAAAAATCAATAGTAAGGGTTTATATGATGGTTTATGTTACTTTTTATTTATTTTTTGATTTTGTTACATCACATAACATTTTTATTTATTACCTAAATCATAATCTAAACACCATGCTACTTTTTTTTTCTTCTAAATTTGTAACAGGAGTATAGGACGCGTGTTTTTACTTTTTCTAAACATATTTATATGTAAAAAAAATATTTTCAGGTGCAAAGAATTTATTTTTTCACCGAAAAATATGTTTATTGACGTCAAAAACTGAAAAGGAATAATTTTGTGACGTCAATAAATAATATTTTGACGTCAACGATTTCTTTTTGACGTCAAAAAATCGTTTTCATTCGTCCAGAATTATATTTGACGTAAAAATATTGATTGACATGAAACATTGAAAAGGAATATTTTTTTACGCAAAAAATCATTTTTGATATCCTGAATTTATTTTTTAACGTCAGAAAATATTTTTTAAGTAAAAAATTGCAAAAGAATATTTTTGACGTTAAAAAATCAATTTAGACGTGCAGCATTAATTTTTGACGCTATAAATTATTCAGCGACTTAGGGAAAATGTAATTTTGTTTTACAAAAGTCAGGAAAAAAAGTATAGCGTTGCATATGGTACAGCAATGAACTTTTCTACTACATTTAAATCAATTTCTTATCTCTATTATTTATTAAACAAAATTACTTAAATGACTTTTTTTAAGGTAAATCAAGACCAGGTCATATACTAGTAGTATCTGGTAAATCAGGAATTGTACTTCAAAGTGTTTCCACTCCTAACAATGCTGAGATTTACTACACACCTCAACTGCTGTTGAGAACTGATGGAAACTACTCGGTTCTGTTTGGAACGGGAAGCCCAACAGTTCCGGGGAATCTTAGCATTGTACCCTTGAGAGAAATTTTAGCTGGAAATATGGTAGGTTTTAAGGTTGTATGATTTTTTTAGTTTATTGTAAAAAAAACATTGTAGACGCCACAAACATTATATGAAGATTCTCATAAAGGTGTGCTTTCACCTGCTGTATTGGTGGATATAACTGGTGATACATATCCCGATATAATAGCTGCAATGTTTAATGCAACAGTCGTGGCTATAGATGGCAAAAGCTTAAAGCAGATATGGAACTATACTATTCCGAATTCAGAAACGCTCAGTGTTCCTACTCCAGGATATTTTAACGATGATAATGTCACCGATTTTCTTGTTAAATATCAAATAGGGCGCGATTTTCCAACATATTATTATTCTGAGGTAAGATATCTTTTTAAACCTTCTAGACTTATGAAATTTTTGTTAAAATTTACAGTTCCAATTAAATTCCACAAAATATGAAATTTTTATAATATTAAATTTGCTTTTTTTAGACTTTTATAATAAATGGCAAAACCGGGAAGCCGATTTATACCACACCCAATATTGACAGTGTTGGATCACAGATGGGCGGTTTAACTTTAGGCATGGAAGGCCATGGGTTTGATTTGTTTTTATATTGGAGTGCTGATTGCAAAAACTTTGAAGGTAGTCAGGAAATGTTTGAATTTTCGCCTGGTAAGTCTGGACACAGTTGGAATTTTTAGTTTTCTTTTTGCTGTTTGTTTTTAAATAAAATTTTACTTCATCCTTATCAAGTTTTCAATTGGACTTTGACTGAATTTTGTTTAAATTTGTACTACAATGGGAAACGTAAAGGCCACATACGCATGTTCTTTTATACACTCACGTTCCGCAGCTCATTGAAATCGGACCATCCGTTTGAGAATTATGAGGTGTAACCCACCCATTCAGACAGTTTTTAAAAAACACTTTTTATTTTCTCATACTTTCAGTATATAAGGAAGTATTCATTTTACGAAAATGTTCGAATTCGAGATTCTGGCCGAAATGTATGTTTTGTACCTTCAGGAATCCAAAAAACTGCGTTTTAAAAAATCTGTGCCTGGGGGTGGGTGGATGGTTATGTATGTGTGTGGGTGACATCTCATAACTTCCGAATGGATGGTTGATTGTGATGAACTTCAGAATGTGGGGGTATATCAAAATTTGATCAATAACATAAACTTCTAGAAAATCTGCAATTGGAAGCTGAAGTTAGACATGTTGTTTTGCTAGCATTTTTTTAGGAAAACGAATTTCTCAATCTGAAAACGGAAGCTAATCTTCAGACATGCTTTTTTCCGAACTTTCGAGCTTCAAAATGGCTACGGTTTTTGACAGTTTTGACTATATGACCAAAAAACGGCTTGACAGATCAGGATCAATTTTTTATCGTAATAGCCCTATGGGACAATGTCTGCACAAAAATTTTTGAAAGATGAACACTATAGAGTAAAAAATATTTTAGAAGTTTTCAAAAAAATATTGCTTAAAACAGGCCACACGATTTTTTTTAAATTTTGTAGGCTAATAGAGCTAGGGATAAACTAAAATCTGGTTCGGTTTCCAGTTCGCTAATGTTTCTGTGGCGCCTCCTATGAATTTTTGAAAATTTTGATTTTAATGTCTATTTACTCAAAATGTGTTTTGAGATCGGGATGAAATCTGGTATTGTAAATACCCTAGGAGTACATAATGTATCACACTAGGAAAGTTTTTGTAACTACTAAAACGGCGAGATTTTCAAAATTTTGACACTTTTAAAACAATATTGCTCTGAAACTGACCGCATGACTTTTCTTAAATTCTATTACTATAATTGAGCTACGGATGAGCTAAAATTTGGTTCAAGTCCTTTGCTAATTTCGTTGCTACACAAAAATCGAAAATTTATTTCCCTTTGTACTAATATTTGTAATTTAAAAAAAATTCTCACATACATTTTTGGACTTGGACCAGTTAGGATTGAAGCAGGTATGATTACTAAGCTGGCACGATTTCTGCTGACATCACGAACTGACTATGAGCTGTAAAAAAGGTTGAAGTATGGATGGAATGAAGGAGTGCCTATATAGCTTGTATCTTAGAAATTTACCAGTCGGTTAACTGTAGAAGGTACAATGTTATAATTATACAATTCACACTTTTGCAAATATGATAATTATTCATATCTAGTATGGGAAAGTCTACTCGAAGCAAACTTCAGCTTTTTTAATCCCAGACAACTGCAAAAAACTATTATTTATTCTCACAAACTTTTTCGGCTTCTAACCACAATACGGAGTTTTAAAATAGGGTACCTGCAGCTCATATCACTTAGGAATATTATTTTGACCAAAAATCCAAAAATTTATAAAAACTTGTTGATGAGCTACCTTATTACCTACCTTCAATAATCAATAGTGTCATAGAAATGTGTATGATGTACTCTAAAAAAAATAAAAATTATGGTTTCTCTGTATTCTTCCATTTATTGTCAAGTTCTTGTTTTATACAGGTAGCAAAATTCAGCAACAAAGTCGGGCCGATTTATGTAAACTAAGGTTTAATTCCTCAATGATAGCAAAACTATATGCCTTGAATCAGTTCGATCAGCCTCCTGGTATTGAAATTTATGATTCAGGTAAGTATTGATGCAACTAATAAAATTATTTACAAAGTATATATTTTATTATTTAGAAAACCGTATTCCTTTGGAATACAACAACACTAAAACACCCATAGAAGAAACTGTATCATACTTAAAAAGACACCCAGAAGTGCAGTTTCCTGAACCCGAACCTAATCCAGCTCTGGTTGTTGACGATACCACTATTAATCAAGATTACGATCAAAATCAAGAAGCTTTTAGAAAAATCAAATATAAAGACGGTTCCAGTTTTAGGCATAAGGATAACGGGCAGGGTTTAATTAGAGATTTTACACGGGATGATGGTAAAAGACGTAAAAATCCAGAACAGGTTGGTGTAATTTAATTGTCTAAAAAATTGTTTTTAAAGATAAAATTTTTTTAGCAAACATTTGAAAACAATTATGAACAACCAACATGGCAACAAAAAATTTCTGCATTTCCAAATGAAGATGTAGAAGCAGACTATAACAGTTACATAGATGAACCGGATAGTGCCAACATTTATAATGCGAACAAACTACTTTTGAATGCAAATGTTCAAAATACAAATAATCGGGATCCTAGGAGCAAATCAGAAGCTGCAACCATTGTTAATCAGCTACCACAGGACTCGCCCGAAAACAGCACAGAATCGGTGCTGAAAACTAGCAAAAAGAAGAACCTAGCTGAGGATCCAAGGTATGGCATATATGACTACAACAATGTGCAGAAAGCTCACACGCGGTTACTACATGATTTAAATAACTTACCCAGTGACATTTTGCGAGATACATATTTTAAAAATAGGGAACACCAATTGCGGAAGTCAAGATTCGAACAGCGTGATTTGAAGTCACACGAGGACCGCATTAGGGAGAATGAAGAAGTTAGAAAAGTTATTGAACGGGAGAAACACACATCTTATAATACATCAGAGTCGCTTTGGGATTTGGAATCGGAAAAGGAATTGCAAGATAGGGAAAATGGTTATTGGAGGGGTAAACGACAGGTTAATTATAGCATGGTGGGAGTACCAAGGCTTACATCGGTCGGTAAGAATTTTAAATTTTGAAAGCTTTAAGTAATGTAATCGTATTGAGTTTTTAGGAGCACTTGCACCATCGCTTAACACAACAAATAATACGATAGACTTGATTTTGGTAACATACTGGTTACCTCCTAAAAAAGGGGCGCAAGTTTTAATACAAAAAGATTTTAGTTGTATAAATGAAAAATTAAAAAAAGCTCTTGACGCTAAAGGTAATTGTTTTTTCATTAGAGATAAGTTAGCCTAAGGCCATCTTGTCATAAATTTAATTCGGCTCACTTGCCTGGCTTGTTTTTTACTGTTGTAACCGTAATATGTGGTTTTAAGCTAAGCTGTGGCCTCAAACTGAGTTTACAAGATTGAAGTAGACATTCACTTTTGCGAATTAGAATGTGCGAAAGTATACAGGGTGGATTATTATCAAAAACAAGTTTGGTATAGCACTTTTATATGGAATTTCCTGTATAATTGTAAGTAATTTTAAAATGTGGTTTATTTGGGCCCCTACAAGTTTTATTCGAAAAATTTTCTGTATTTTAAGTAGAGATGGGCAAATTCCGGGAATTTATTTTTTGGAAACTTTCCAAGGGAAAATTACCGGAAACTTTCCGGAAAGTTTCCAGGACTATTTTTTACTCAGATTAAACGTCAGAAAAGGATGTATTTTGGTTAAAGCTTTCTATCGATACCAAATACATCTTCATAATAGCATTATATTCACATTTAAATAAAAAACGAATATAATACATAATTTTATATAGTTGGTTTATAAATCAATTGAGCGATTGCCGAACATCGACTATTAAGATTGGCTACCATTATGTAGAAAAGAAAACATGATTACTCTTTGATACACAAGCATTTTTAAATAAAACATGTAGATTTCATAAAATGTGGTTTTACTAAGAACATAAACATTACATAAGGTACGTAACACAATAACAAAATTATTTCTCTTATAAAAAATAAAATTATAATTTAAGTTATAATATAATTATAACTATAAGACTATAACAACTCTAAAAATTATTGTGGCTGAAATAAATAAGCACTATGTAAATTTGGTTTAAATCTTTAAATATAACAATGTACTTACCTTAATTTAACTTTAATATAAAACCACGGCTACTTAGATTAACATCAACTTATAAAACAAAGAACACTTAAGAATTTGGATTTTAGGTTAGAACAAAAATTATAAATGGCGCGAAATTTGTATTTATGTTATTTTTGTTCTTATTTTCCGTTCAAACTTTTAGTTTAACACTTTAGTAGTTAATTCTCATAATTATTAGCATTTTTACAATAATTTGCATATAAAATATAGTAAAATTAAAGAAACTGTACTAAAAAGTATTTAGGAAAGTTTCCAGGAAACTTTCCGGAAATTTTCGAGGAAACTTTCATAGAAACTTTCCCAGAGACGAATGTTTCCTTCCCGGAAACTTTCCATTTGGAAAGTTTCTTTTTGGAAACTTTCCGTGTTGCCCATCTCTAATTTTAAGTAGTAAAGGTGATATCGAGCACCGTGGTCTTGCTGACTCAGGCTGTATAGCAATACGAAATTTTCCGTTTTACCCAGGTTTAGTAACGACATACAAAAATATTAAATGTCTACTTCGTTCTTGTAAACTTAGTTTGAGGCCACAGCTTGGCTTAAAACCATATATTACGGTTACCACAGTAAAGAGCAAAACAGGTGAACCGAATTGCCTCGAGAAATTAAATAAATCTATTTATATGATTTATTTTTTATTTGTTATATCATTTTTCACAAATATGTGTATTGATATACACATATACTAAACAAATTAATATTTTTTAGATCAAGTGCACACCTTCAGTAAGGCGACTCTAGAAGAAGTGGTAATGAAAGAATGTTTGCAAGAACGTGGAGTTCGCTTAAATCAAAACGCACACAATAATGCCAATTTTGTTAATCCAGACCTGAGGAATTTCCCGTATTACAAACAACTATCGCAGCTTAACTTAGGACAAATGACTGTTTATAGATTACAATTAGAATGCACCTGCGGAACGCTGAATAAAAATGAAAGATGTGTCAAATTTTCAAAGCCAGATGATCAACATTGGCCATCATATTTGGGAAAACTTGGAGATGGAGTTTTTAAAACAAAAAATTGAGAATTTTCACATGCTAAGATTTTTATTGTTTTATGCTGAATGTTTTACTAAATTCAAATTTGGTCTTCTAATTTTATGAAATTGTTACTATTTTAAAAGGAAATGTGAACAACTAATGAGTGCGACAAGGAAGGGAGATAACGGGCGGGATTCACGAATCCATGGATATTTTTAAATTGAAAAATGGATAAGTGAATTTATAAATTAAATGTTAAATTATCCATGGATATATGAATCCCCATTTGGCCTGCTCATTATCTCCCTCCCTTGTCCCTCTCAATAGTTGCCTATCCCTTCCTTTTCGCGCTCATTCGTCGCCTATACTTCCCAATAGTGACAATCTGCATATAATTTTTGGTAACTTGAAGAGGAAAGCAATTTCAATTTGGTTTAACTAATTGTAAGAGTGAATAGCTGAATTGTGTTTTTCATTTTAGGTTGACTGAAGTTCTATTTTGGTTTTGATTTTTCTAGGAACTAAAAGTAAAACGGAAACACTTAAAAAAACACGAGAATTTCAATTGCAAATTTTTAGACATCATTAAGATAAAACCGATAATATGGGTGACAATCTAATAGTTTAACAATGCAAAATGTGATGTAAATATGTAATTTATGTGAGTAGTATATGGTTAAGGGAATTTTGTGCATTAATTTCTAATTGATAAACATGTAAGAGGCATTAAATTTGAATTTCTACTGTAAAATTTATCACTCTAAAGTTAGCACTTCAAATAATTCAAAACAGAATTAGAAAACATTATTGCATTAGATTTACAATGTTTTGGTTCAACAATTATTTTGAGGCATTAGAATTTATAAAGGGGTCCTTTAAGGAAAATGATTTACTGTAAGTAAAGACTTGTTAAGTTACAACTTTAGCAGTACCTAATAAATATATGAATGTTATTGTTATGTTACGTGTTAGGCATTTCAATATTATAATCACTTATTATTTTGCAATTAATTAAAAACGTATATGTAATATTATTACTCAAAATAAAAAAATATTCTTTGTACTTTTATTTATTTTTGTACTGTCCTTTTGATAGACTAATATTTATTAACCACTTTACACTTCACTTCGCTTATGTCAAGTCAGAAAATAGACAGAGCACTTTACCTGGACTCTCCTATACTTATATTTTTCGAAGTATTTTTATATAAAGGCTGTAGCACCAACCGTGACTATAATGATGTTTTCACCCCGCCCCCTCTAATGTAAGTGGGCAGACGAAGGGAGCGACTAATACAGAGGTAGAACCTATACATGGTACTTGTAGTAAGAACTCAAAAAGCTTTTTTTTTCAGGAAAGAATTGATATTTGATTTTCTGGAAAATTTGTGGGTCAAAAAAATTCTTTAATTCGTTTTCCAAGAAATTGGAGGGACGGGAGTCCTAGCCACAGTATATATTAAACTATCTATCTAACTATTCACAAACGCCACAGAGAAATTATAGAATTCCGACCACGAAGTAATATAAACACACTGTGTCTATAAAGTAATCCCCCCTACCCAACTAACTTTTGAATGACTTGATATTTTACCATAAAATTTGGTGTGCTTTAATGGGGAATTAAACACTATTTTTTAGCCAATAATTAAATTGTGTATCATGTTTTTTTTTAATGGAAAGAGGGGCCGAGTGACACTTTCGATTTCAGATATCCCCCTATAAAAACACCTAAGGGGGTTAAATCTGAGGAGCGAGCTGGCTATTCTACAGGCCCCCGCCTACCAACCCATCTTCCACGAAAATATCCGTTGATAAAATCAGAAACAGGCCTATAATAATGAGGCGGCGCACCGTCTTGTTGGAACATAACGTTTTCAATATTATTTCCAGCCACCTAAGATATTTCTGAGATAATTTTGGCCTGCAAATGAAAAAGTGGACTACTGGATAAAAAAATCAAAACAATTTTGAATTGAGTGAGTCCATTTGTTTAAAATCCGCCATTTTGTTATGGCTGAATATATTTCTTTGAAACTCTAGGATCAGATGCAGAACTAAAAGACCTTTAAAATGAGGTGTCACTCGATCCCCCTTTCCATTAAAAAAAATTCAAAATGGCGCACAGCCGCCAATTTGAATGATACACAATTTAATTATTGGCTAAAAAATGATATTTAATTTCCCATTAAGGCACACCAAATATTGTGGTAAAATATCAAGGCGTTCAAAAGTTAGTTGGGGGAGGGTACTTTATAGACAGACGGTATATCAAAACATAAGGAGGTTGCACGAACTGCTTGTTGCTATGATACGCAGGTTTCAATTTTGCAGTACATGTGACAGAGAGATCCGAGACAAGGAACCTATAAAAAGTACTCGATCGTTAATGATGCGTTAAAACCAAAACTTTCAAAATTGATAGAAGTACAATATCAAATTTCATCTCGATCTGATTACTCGTTTTTGAGTAAATGGGCGTTAAGACTCAAGTTTTCAAAAAAGAAGGCGTCAATGAGGAATTGGCAAGCTGAGACGCGAACCAAATTTCAACTTATCTTCAGCTCTATGAGCCCACACAATTTAAAAAAAAATCGTGCTGCCAGTTTTTATTCAGCAATAGTTTTCTGAAAATTTTCAAAATTCGTAACGGCCGCCATTTTAAAGCTACAAAGTTCTGGAATAAAACGTTGGATTTGCCCTAGTCTGCTATCAGATTCCGTTTTTGAATATTAATAAAATTTGGTTTAGCAAAAAAATGCTACCAAAACAACATGTCTAACTTCCGCTTCCAGTTCCGAATTATTTTTAATGTTTACTTTGTACTTAGATGAATTTTGATATATTTACAGAAATTTTTTTTAAACAGTTTTTTGGGTTTGAGGTCGAAAACCTGTATTTTCGCCAAAATCTCGATTTTCCAAAATTTTCATGAAATTAGTACTGAAAGTAAAGAAAAGTAAAGAAGGTATATAAAAGCATAATAAGAAAACCCCTTTAGTAGTTGTGTTTATGTACCACTGTCAGGTATTCAACTTTGCTAAATTTAGCATACAATAGCCTAGTATTGACTAAACAATTTATTAGAGATGTAACCATGGAAAATCAATTTAAATTTGACAGTTTTAACATTCTTATAGAGCAGTAAAGCCAGTTTCAGTATCAATAAAGATTTTTTAGTAGGAATTAAATTACATCTGCAAAAATGGCAAACGCTAAAGTAACTTCAACACGATTCGACTATTTATACGGTAAGATTCTTGTACTACCAGAACATATAGCCTTACCTATGCTCCTTTTTTTTTTTAGATCCACTTTTTGTAGTCTCAGGAGAAAAGGATTATTATAAAGCGGCGATGATGGCTAAAATGTCTACTGCTAAATTCGTAGGTGATTCTATTATTCAGATTTGAACACTAAATAAATATATTAAAATTTTCAGGCAATATGTCCAATTTTTCCCAGCATGTTTTCAGACCTTCCGCATCATCCTCGACAACAGTATGTAATGCGAAGAAGCCAACCCATACCTGAATTTCAAGATCGCGCCCAATCAAGCTTCACACCCAATTGTGGAAAACCTGTGGATGTAGCTGGAGTTGATAGGCACAAGTTTTTTTATAGGTATAAGCTTTAATAATATTAATACATAATAAGATTCATTTAGGGGTCGTTTATCATTTTTTTAAATTGAAATTTACATTGTAGGTTGAATAATACTACCCCCATATTTGTTTATTAACCGCAAATTTAATTACCTATTGAAGTTTGTATTTTAGAAGGCGTATTAAAAAATACGCCGAAATATGACGTCATTTAGCGGTAGATCCGGGCATGCGTAGTTTTGTTTATTGTGGCTGTTATTGGCAGTATACATTACTTTCTGCAGCATGCCGACCAATCACAAAGAACGGGCGGAATTTCTTCCCTTTGCTTTAGCAGACACGTGCATGACGTCATAGAGTTTACTAGCTTGTTTGCCGATTTCAAGGCTGCTTTAGCAACGAGTTTCGATAGCGTGAAGCGCCGTCTAACAAGGCAGGGAGTCTGCGTTCGATTCAGGACAACGCTGTTTTTTTTTAAATTTTATATACTGCTTTTTTTTAAGCAATGTTTACCCGAGGTCATGGTTAAGCATAGTTATATTTTTAAAGAAAAAATACGAGAACAAAGTTGCATTCAGTCACTGATAATGCGCAAAGCTAAAGCAAAAGTAAAAATACTGGCTTGTTGCACACGCAAGTGCATCTTGGGTTGCCTAACCAGTAGGCATAAATTTGAAATTTTTTAATTTGGCGCAATCTGTAAACTCCGCTTCTTCTTCGTGATTGGTCGGCATGAGGCAGAAATTAATGTATCCTGTTGTTGGCACATATTTCTAATAGTTTAGAAATCTGTGGTTGTTGGTATCATTGCCTACCAGTGCCGGATTACCAAATAGGCACCAATCTACGGGCCCCACGCCTACTACGGGCCCCGCGGTCCGCGGCGACGCATCAAATTAATATTAATTTGATTTTGAAAGAAAATTACAAATTACATACTGACTGAAACAAACAACTTTTAGGTTTTGTGATATTTCTATGCGTTCTATTTCTATTGGTTGTTGTTCGGCTATATCTAAGCTACTATGTTTTATTTCGTATGATTTTTTAGCTCTTTTTCTGCTGTTTTTTTTATTTCAACCACTACTGTCTGTTGGAGTTTTTTGTTATTATTGATAAATCTTCGCTCTGCTGCAAGGGTATTTGTATTCTGGATTTGGAATTGGGAGTGTGAGTTACCTCACGCGCACTTAGGCCACAATAGGTGGGCCCATTGTACTACCTCCCCAGCAGCTCTCCACATTGGACATCACCCAAGCCATCCAACCTTTTGGATGTACTTGAGGACATCCGCAATTGGAGTGTTGCTGATTTCGGCCATGTTAGGCCAGAAGTCCCCCAGCATGGATCCTCTGGTTGTTGAGCTGGGCAGTGACATAGGACATGTTCTGCCGACTCGTCGTCCTCGTTGCATGCACGACAGTTTGGGCTGTCCGCCAGTCCCACCTGTGCATGTGTTGCTTTAGGGTGCAGTGTCCAGATAAGATACCCACAACTACTCGTAACTTCTTACGGGACAGTTGCACACAGTATTTGGCTGTTTTTGGCGAGGGTGCCGTAATAGCAGCCCTTGCTTGACGACAGCTTTGAGTGTTAACCCATCTTCGTGTGAAGCTTTTTAAGGTTTCTTGGTATAGCATAAAGCTTAATGTCTTCAGGGATATGGGAATTACGGGTTCTGGCCCCCAGAGAGGTTGTCCGGAGGCCAGTCTCGCAATCTCATCAGCCTTTTCGTTGCCGTAGGTTCCGTCATGTCCTTTCACCCATACAAGGGAAACGGCATTATCTTTTGAGATATCGTCGAGAGCTTCACGACACCGCAGTACCACTCCTGAGGTGATTTTGCAACTGCCTAGGGCTAGTAAAGCGGCTCTGCTATCGCTGTAGATACCAATACGTTGGTTCTTGATTTGTCGTTCAAGAATTGCATTTGCACCATGCATTATTCCCACTACCTCCACTTGGAAGACAGTGGCAATTTTGCCTAGTGGTATACTCTGGCGGCTGGGGCAGGTTAAGGTCATCGGTGAAAATTCCGGCACCCGTTCCATGCTTTGTTTTAGATCCATCGGTGAAGATGGATATGTCCATATGCTGGGTTGGTCCAGCATTCGCGTAGACACTAAAGTGTCTATTAAAGGCATATTGTAAAGGAAGGTAGTCAACCATAGCATCCAGAAGAGGAATCTTGACGATTGCCTCATCCAGGATGCGGGTGTGTCTGCCTCCCTTGCCTGCAGTTTGCCACAGCTGCAAGGGTATTTGCTTTTATTTGTAATCACCTATTAAGGCTTTTTCCTCTTCAGATTTTATATATCTCTTTCTAATTCACTGTGTTGTACTTTGCAATGCAGTAATAACAATAGCATATTACTTCCCGGTACTCTTCATCTGTCCCTGCTTGTTTTCTCTTACTTAATCTTTTTCTTTTTTTCGGCAAGCGGCTCTTCAGCTATAATAAATGCAAATCCTTTGTGATTCTCTCGTTGCGGTAACTTGTTTCCTTCTTCATATGTACGTTTCTTGGTCAGGAGTACCTTGATATTGTAGAGACCGCCTGTTCAGTCTTCTAGGACGGGTGGTTTGCTCACTGTCACGTTCAGCACCAGCTCCAAACGTGCCCTGGCGATCCCAGACGGGTTTTTGTTATTATTATTATTATCATTATCATAAAGATGGTTGTTCCATTTTATTTCTTTATTTTCGCTTGTAAACAGTCTAAAGTAAGTATTAATTACCTTTTTGGATTATATTGTAATAGATTATGTTTTAATATTTATAAGTATATTTATCAGTACTGCCACTTTACCGCTTAATGACGTCATACTCCCTCTAAAAATTCACTTTCAAATTAGCATTAAAATTAAACTATATTTTGTAACTATATATTGAAACTATCGTTAGTAATACGATTAGTAGATATAATGGATATGCAATATATTTGTAAAATATATCGGCAAACCTACAACTTCACAAGTATTGCAATTATTTGTTTACTTTTTTAAATAACTTATTGTTACCTTAGAAGTCAGTTTGTAATATGTTACTACAAACTGTTACAGTCCAATTATAAACCTTGCATTTGATCAAATTGCAACAGTAACTGTAGCGACTCCTCCTTCAACTCCGGCAGCAAAAACCGAAGTAAAGAAAAGGAACAAAAAAATTCAAACAAAATATCGAGAATCATCGGCACAGACTAGCCCATGGCAACCGGGTTACATTGTAAGAGATGGAAGTGATCCAGAGCTACTGATGTTGGATTTTCTAAATTGGGGTAATCAGTAGAAATAAACTGCAAATTTTTATCTGAGCGTGTTGCATGTATAGGTAGTGGATTACCAGCTGGAATGCATGAAGTGCGTTTAATTGAAAGGGCAAGAATGAAAAGGTCTTGGGAAAAAGCACTACCACCAATTACTGATGAAGCATCTTTGGAAAAGCGGAGAGGTGTTATAGCAGCAATGGAAAGGGACGAATGGGCGTTTAGGGAACAGGTGTGTTTATTTTAAATTGGGTGTGATAAAATTATATTAGACTCGCTAGCAGAAATTAAATTTAATTTTGGCCAAAGTTCGCGGTTAAATAAAACTCAAAGTCTACACCAGAAAATAGCCTCCTTTATATTTTAACTGTGATTACTATAAATAGGAAATTCAAGATATACAAGACCTAAGACTCGAACTACTAGAACAAATGCTAAATGAAATGCACGAAAAATCTAAGACCCGAATTCAACAAAAAATGAAGATGTTCTGCGACTTGAAGTTAGCAGAAAAAGAAGAAAAATTAAAATCTCTTCGATGCAAGACAGAAAGAGGTAACTATTATATGCAAACCTTCTTGCTCTAACAATTATGATTATTTAAGAATTAAGAAAATTAAAGTTAAAACATCTTGGTGTGAAAACAAAATACCATAAAGTCGATGTAGTTGAAGAACATGCGGATAAAAAATCTGAACTGTATGGACCTCTCATGAGACATGGAGAGCATCCCAAGAGATGGCACCAGGTCATCGATCAGCATATTACAAAATATAGGGCACAATTCTTAGGTGTGAGAAACAAAATTGAGTAAAATGTTTATTTTACGGGTTTAAATCTGTGTAGGAGTTGAAGAAATTAGCACTTTACCACGGTGGTTAGACCAAGCTACCCAAATAAAGGAGAAACTTAAATTGCCGGGAACTCGACTGTGCATACGAGAAACCAAATGGACAACACCTGTACTAAAACAATTGCATGAAGAACTTAAAAGTAAGTGCCTTTGTTCTGTGTATCATAATAGGTGTTTCTTTCTATTTTTTAAAAGACAACTGAAAAATGAGATTTTCTTAGCTTTTTTGATTTTTTTTAAATTTATTTCTTCATCGAGTATGAAGACTTCAAATGCTATGGTTTAATAGCCCCAGTGATTTTTTTACATAAAATCACTGATTAGGGCCGACTGGGCCCACGAAATTGGAGCCAGCCAGTACTTTAATGTTCCAGAACCGACTTATACTAGCCTATGCGGTCCTGGTTAAGGCAGCTGAGAATTCAACTCTCCATGTAGGGTGAAGCACAGCCAAAACTAACAACATTAACCATACCAACCGCCCCTGTTTTTTGTTGAAATGAGTATAATAGCTATTTATGTAACAAGTGAGGGTGATTATTTCCCGAATGTAAACGTTGCAACCCGAGCCGCTAGGCGAGTGTTGTAATCACATGTGTGAAATAATCACCAGTTTTCCTTACGTGTTGCATACAGTATTTTTTCTACTTTCGTTGCATTTGAAAAACACAGAATCACGCTATCAAAGGATCTTCAATTTTTGTGCATTGCCATGTTACCGAAACAAAATCTTATTATTTCCCTGAGTTAAAAAATAAATTTACATAATTTTTAGATTTGCGCAAAGATGAAAAACAGCAATGCAGGTTATTGGTTAGGGTTGGCCACGAAGATTCTGACATTTTAACTCCCCAAGTTGATGATGGGGATGACTGGGAAGAAGAATTACATCAAGCTTCTCTTTTCATTCAGAGTGTTTTACGTGGACGTGCATCACAAATGTTGGTACGAAATTTAAATCTGTTTTTTCTACATAAAAGATTTTTTAATATTCTTTTTTATAAAGTTTATTTATGAATCAGAGCGGGGCTTTTTGATTGCAGTAATGTTTTTAAACAATAATGTCATTAACAAGATTATAAGTATATGAGCTAAATCAAGACGTCTCACTAATGGCTATCGTTATTCACTCAGTTCTGGAGATGTCCTCCAGTTGGCATTATGTCGTTACTTCATTGATACCTGAGTGAAATACTATTAGACAAGTCGTGTCTTTTCCCAATGCTAGATTTTCGTTTCGCATCATATACAAAATAAAAACCTGCGCTTTTTTTGGCGGCGCGTTTGTATATAAAATAAACGAGGGTGGCGGCATTTTGAGGATGTCGAGCTATTATTGATACTATAAATATAATTATAATTAACCTATATGATATAAAATATTTTACGACGCGGCAACGGCAGTGTGATGCCGCAGAACTATCTACTTTACTATCCAAATACAAAGCGTAAATAAAGCATTATTCTAAATATCAATAAACTCATTTATATTTTCACATTTCTTATTATTTACACTTTTAGAGCAACATTAAAATTCTCAAATACGAGATGAAGCAGTGCAGTGCTATTCGTAGTATCAGTAATATCCGAATGTTCAAATAAAAACTCATTCTTATTCCATTACCCTCCATTTGCTTCACGAATAACGCCGTCTGTGTTCATTCGGATTCCGCGAATTTTGTCTGCATTTGCATCTTGATACTACGACTCACAGTATCTTGCATGCATATTGGGCACTTGCAGCTGTCTAATGTAAGAGCTATCGCCGCTTCACCGCTCGCTTCCGAAGCAGACAAAACGAAAATTTTAAAATCTCATATCGTTCGATTGATATTTTCTATAACTTTCTCGAGATATTTCGATAATCGAATGGTTCGTTTATTTTCGTTCGAAGTACCCCATCATTATCTCCGATGCTTGCATAAGAGTAACACACAAACATATTTAATGCAGATTATTGAAGGCAGAAATCGATGTAGGGAACTAATTCAAGAACTTCGCAGCACCCATGCTCTTCAAGAAGAGGACAAGCTTAAAAAATTCAATGAGCGTATTAATGTCAAGTCTCAGCAACGCGAGAACGTAATGTGTTTGAAAAACGTAAGTTTACTATTTACTCTCAACTTCCTAAAAATATGGTTGGTTCAAATCCCACTGCAAAGATTTTTTTTATTTTTAAACCTGACAAATTGCGATTTTTTGCAACAAAGATGGAAAATTGTTGTTGCAATTCAAATTTAAATTAATTAAAAAATATTTTAAGGCAACTAAACTACAAGAAACTCTTAACAAGCTTTCGGGAACTATCGTTGGAACACTTCTAGACTTCCTAAACAAAGAACTTCGAAGGCTTTTGGAAGAACGTCGTATACATGCAATGTGTTTGCTGTTTGAAAGAGAACGACATGTTCGAGAAGCCGCTGAAGCTGGAAGACGACAGAAGGAAATACGGCGAAGAATGGAACATGACGAAATATTTAAACAAGTGGAAATTTCATTGCGTAATTTATTGTTTCGAGAATTTTACGCAAACCCTCTTTTAGGTTGTTAAAGTACATCAGGATACAGTCGATTTGTATCTTCAAGATATCATTACAGAAGGGATGGAATTTTCTTCTACAGAAGAAGCACGTGTGTATGTTGAAAGATTGGCGGACAAAGTTGATGATGAAGCTTATGCTACGATAGATAAGTATGTTAATAATGTCAATATCAGTTTCAAAAACTAATAGTTTAAATCTCCACTGTTTTTATAAGTAGGTACTTTGTGTAAATTAATATTTTATACTGAATTTATATTCAATTTTTTTAAATACACAGGTTGAACTTCCAAGAAAAAGAAGAAATAATTGCAAGTTTAGTTCACAATTTCCTCTTACCAGAGGTTGAAAAGGAATTGGTACGAAATAAAATTAAGAAGAAACAACATAACTACTTAAAAACAGCACATGAAGCTATTTATCACAAAATTGCAGTTTTACCTAAACCAGGCCAAACATGTACTTAACTTTTAGTTTATTGTTATTTTTGAAAATAAATGAACACATTTTTGTTTGTAGCACCCGCAGCACAGACAACAGTAGAAGGAGAAGAAGAAACGTCTTCTTCAAAAACCACTTCTGTATCTCAACAATTTGCATCTGATGATGTTTTGCTACCGTCTATACGTATTAGCGGTTTTGAAGATTTGAACTTAGCCGAGACGCAATCAATAGATTCTAATAACCTGACTATTGTCTATTCTGGAACAAGTGAGTGTGGTGAAATATTTTTTTTATTTCAAATAATAACAAATAAACATTTAAATTGTTATAGAATCTGACGTACCACCGCCCAGTGAGGTGAGTTCTGTCTTGGAATTATTCCAGTATCAGGATGATATTGCAGTGCATGAAGCGTGGCTTCCCAGGGTGCAAGTGGATGCCATGAGTGAAGCTCTAAGTTCTGAGCGTGAGTCATAACTAAATTTGTTTAAGATTGTTACTCACTTCGAGCGTTTTCAGGACCATCTATTAAAAAGGAGGAAACAGCAAAGACTGGTGAAGGTGGTAATAAAGCTGTACAAGAAATATTGGCAGAGCCTGAAGCAACTGCATCACAAGAGAAAGTGGAGGAGGAAGCAACATAATAATTTATAATCTTAATAAATTGTCTATAAGGGTCTAAATAAATATTTAAATTTAGTCATATTATTCAGCCTTAAAATGCCATATTATTTACTATAAAAAAATACCAATATTCGTCTATCTTATTATACCATAGTATGTATTGTAGTAACCATAATGTAGTTTTGAATGCATGAAGTGGAAAAATAAAATAAACTTACTGTGCTTGCGTTTTTATGGATTTTTGTGCAATGAGTTTTATAACACTCCATTTCGATGTCGAGACTCCATAATTCATCCACATACTACGGTTGATTGTAGATGTAGGTAATGGGGCAAAATGTGGACACTTATCACAATCCTCTAGTTGAACTTACTATTCTCACTATCGACAGGAAAATGAAGACACAGAGGCCCCTCGAATTTGGGGAAATTTGGACCGGAACCGAACAATTTAAAAATTCAAGTTACATTTATTTTGAAGCGTTCTGTATATGTATACATTGTCCTGTGTAGATGTGTTGTTAAAACTTAAGTTAATAATATTATTAATTTGCCATTTAACGTAGTAAAATGTGCAAACAATTTGTCTATATTCTTCAAGAGCTTCAGTGCGTCTAATTCTGTAAAATTACAGCTTTATAATTCGGGAAAGTACAAGAAAATTAGCGACCTAACCTCACTAATATTATACATAACCTAATTTTAAAAATGTTTTCGATTTGTAAGCAAACTCACCCTGCTACGGCAGTAGAGCATGCATTAAGCTGTAATTTCTTTAGCAAAGCAGAAAAAACTTTGGTTACAGCTGGAGCAAACGTTGTTAAAATATTTCGATTAATACCGGACGTGGATCTGAAAAACCGCACAGAGCGATATTCAGGTATGATGTGCGTTTTTAATTGCCTTTGATATTAATCGAATGTTTATAGAAACGAGGCCACCGAAATCTAAATTAGAATGTGTGGCACAGTATACTTTATTTGGAAATATTATGTCTATGCAAAGCGTAAATTTAGCAAATGCTCCAAGAGATGCATTGCTGTTGGCATTTTCCGATGCAAAACTGTCCGTTGTAGAATACGATCCAGAAACACATGATTTAAAGACATTAAGTTTACATTATTTTGAAGAAGAAGACATGAAAGTGAGTTAAGTTTAACTTTAAAATATGAAAATCGATAAAGAGTTTATTTTTAGGATGGTTGGACTCAACACCACCACGTCTCAATTGTAAGAGCAGATCCGGAAAACCGTTGTGCAGTCATGACTGTGTTCGGTAGGAAGCTAGTAGTACTACCTTTTCGTCGTGAAAATGCCATTGATGAAGGAGATCCAACGGACATAAAACCAATGACGGGCAGTTCTTATGGATCCAAAGCCCCAATTTTAGCATCATACATGATCGTTTTAAAGGAGTTTATAGATAAAATTGATGATGTAATTGATATTCAATTTCTACATGGTTATTATGAACCAACTTTGCTTATTTTATATGAGCCGTTAAAAACGTTTTCAGGGTAAATTTTTATAAAATTGTTATTGTGTAGTTTCATTTATAATGGTTCTTGCAGACGAGTTGCTGTACGTACTGACACTTGTGCCATGGCTGCGCTTTCGTTAAATTTACAACAAAAAGTGCATCCGATTATATGGCAAGTTACTAACCTTCCGTTTGATTGCACCAGAGCGGTACCCATCAAAAAACCACTAGGAGGGACTTTAATTTTTTCTGTAAATGCTTTAATTTATTTAAATCAAAGTATTCCACCATATGGGGTATCTCTTAACAGTATTGCAGAAAGTAGCACTAATTTTCCTTTAAGTAAGATTTATTTTGAGGTATCAACATCATTTTATACATGCAATATTTTTAGAACAACAAGAAGACCTTAAGTTGAGTCTAGACTGTGCTCAAGTGGGATTTTTGGCAGATGATCAACTTGTGTTGTCGTTAAAAGGAGGAGAACTTTACGTTTTAACACTTTCGGCTGATAATATGCGTTATGTAAGGACTTTTCACTTTGATAGAGCTGCTGCCAGTGTACTGACTACATGTGTAAGTAATTCTAAGTATCAAATTGTGTTAGAAAAGTTCAGTTTGAAAAAATGCAATTTTTAGATATGCGTATGTGAAGATAATTTTCTCTTCCTTGGTTCCCGTTTGGGCAATTCCCTACTACTTCGATATACTGAAAAAGACAATCAGGTAATAACACTGGATGATGATCAACCATCTGCTAAACGGTCTAAAACTGATTCTAACACCGACTCAACCACAGAGCCAGAAAGGGTGTTGGATAGCTTAAACGATTGCATGGCCAGTGATGTTTTGGATATCAGAGATCCTGAGGAACTGGAAGTTTATGGTAATGAAAAACAAGCCAGTTTGCAAATCACAAGTTACGTGTTTGAGGTACGCTTGAAAATTAATCAAAAAGAAATTTTATGTTGATATTTGTATTTTTCTGTAGGTTTGTGATAGTTTATTAAATCTCGGTCCCTGTGGTAACGTTGCAGTAGGAGAACCTGTCTTTTTAAGTGAAGAATTCTCCCATAGTCTGGATTTTGATTTGGAACTTGTTACGACGGCTGGT
Organism: Ctenicera cuprea; assembly: GCA_958336395.1. Lineage (NCBI taxonomy): Eukaryota > Metazoa > Arthropoda > Insecta > Coleoptera > Elateridae > Ctenicera > Ctenicera cuprea. The sequence continues at coordinate 9,919,712 of OY284495.1, read as the reverse complement.
TATGGAAAAAATGGAGCATTGTGTGTATTGCAACGCTCAATAAAACCACAAATTGTAACAACATTTACACTTCCCGGCTGTATTAATATGTGGACTGTTTGTCAAAATGATGAGAAACATGCATTTTTAATCTTGAGTCAAGAAGATGGCACAATGGTAAGAATTTTGATCATACAAGTTGGTTTTCATTTTTAATGTTGTCGCTAGGTGGTATCAAGAGAAGAGAGAATGGTGTATTTTTCTGACAACAAAAGTTAAAACTGTGAATAAAAGTGGCAAAATTAAAATTTAATGTAATTATAAAGGCTGTTTTTTTCCATTAGATTCTTCAAACCGGTCATGAAATCAACGAAATAGACAATACAGGGTTTTCAACTCTAGGTCCAACTGTATATGCTGCCAATTTAGGTGGAAATAAGTATATCATCCAAGTTACTACTATGGGAGTGCGATTATTATATGGTATGTGTATTTAGAAAGTTTGTTTAACACGTTTGCTGCATTGGCAATTAAGTACGCGTGTTGCTGTGCGTCACGAGACATTGGCGCTTTGTCCATGAATGTTTGTTGGTGCTACACGACTCATCGGTATCTCGAAATTATTTTTTTAATCAATTGTAAAAATAAAAGCTGCAACATGTCTTCTTCTTTTCTTTCAAGGGGCGAGAGTTAATTTAAGATTGATGCTAGGTTTTAATTAAAAAAAATTTTTTCAATTTTATCGTTAGATACAAATGCAATTGTGGCAAAACGCAATCAAATTACAAATCTTATCTTATTGAAAAGAAACTTAAAATGTTTAACACAGTTCAGTTAAGCCAGGCTGGCAAGATTCGGTTACAAAACAAAGGTTGCAATAAGAAAGGGTCATCGTAAATTAGGTATCTTAAGTACAGAGTGGCTAGGAAAACCCCGGCCACTTTTCTTGCGGCGGTCAAGAGATGGCACTTTAGTAAAGAAAAATTAAATTAAAATACTGGCAACAACGCAGAATCCAAGACGTTTTAGTTATTAAATACGCCCCATATTAAATCAAAACAACTAAAACGTCTTGGATTCTGCGTTGTTGCCGGTATTTTAATTTAATTTTTCTTTACTAAAGCGCCTTCTCTTGACCGCCGCAAGAAAAGTGGCCGGGGTTTTCCTAGCCACTCTGTAGGTTCGGTGTCAAAATATTTATTTTACTTTGAGTTTCTGAATTGCATTTCTTAAGTTTCTTTGAGAAACAGCACAAAGAGTGAACCTAATTATTTCTATTCATTTTATTCCTGGGTGCATATTTCAGTCTATACACATTTCTCTACAGTACACAATAAAATAACAATAATTTGGTTTAAAATTAAGTAAGATAAGTTAAAATTTACTTAAAATAGGTACTCCTAAAATGATTTCAATTTGTGAAAAATCTATGTTTGTGTAAAAAGGAGCGGCAGTATGTAGATATTCCCCACCAGCATTTTCTGCTTGAGTCAGCCCTGCATATAATGCGTCTTTACATCTTATAAGACCTACTAAAATTTCATTTGTTTATCTTAATAAATGAAACAAAAAACTGGGTGCGTCATGTTTCATTAACACCCGGTGGTATTTGTAGGATGTGCTGCATTTGCCCTTTGCAGAGTAATTAACGTACATGCAATTTGTGTTTTACAACTACTGTTGGGGCTACAGCGGTGTGCACAAATGCTTTTGAAACAGAAAAATTAAAAGTGTGTAAAGTACAGGGTGGGCAACTAAGAATGGGCGCCGGCCATATCTCAGAAACCAATCATCGCACAAGTTTAGGAAAAAAAAATACCTTGAGTAAAGTGACCCTGAAAAATTGCTGGAAAATATTTTCGAGTTTCTAAAATGGCCGCTAGGGGGCGTAACAGCCATGACCAAATAGAAAATTAGGTTTTTCTCCGTATTTTGCTCAATTAAGTGATATTGAAAATATATGCATCGTAATCCAGGGACAATTTAGAATCTTATTAGTTTTACAATTTTGTTCTATCTTTTAATTCTCTATTTTACCGTGTAAAAATAAACATACCATTCCATTTAATTTTCTTTAGAAAGATCGCGATATTTGTTGACATGTCAGATAACGCCCTCCAGCGGCGACGGTAATAATCAAATGAAAACAGCGTAAAGCGCACTCGATAGACTAAGAAGCGCCCTTTGTAACGAGACCAAGTTTGTTAAATTCTATTAAGGCTAATCGGAGTAAACGATATTTAAAAAAAATATATTTTGGCATCCCCCACCACTTTATTTTTAAAGATAGAACAAAAATTGTAAAACTAATAAGATTCTAAATTGTCCCTGGATTACGATGCATATGTTTTCAATACCACTTAATTGAGCAAAATACGGAAAAAAACCTAATTTTCTATTTGGTCATGTTACGTCCCCTAGCGGCCATTTTAGAAACTCAAAAATATTTTCCAGCGATTTTTCAGGGTCACTTTACTAAAGGTATTTTTTTTCCTAAACTTGTGCGATGATTGGTTTCTGAGATATGGCCGGCGCCCATTCTTAGTTGCCCACCCTGTACATATAGGAAAGTCCAGGCGAAGTGTATTGTTCATTTTTTTAACCTTTTATGATGAAGAAGTTTACTATGGGCTGCGATTCTAATACTCTAGGTTCTTTCTGACATCCTCTTTTATATTTGAAATTTAACACTATTCAAAGGTGGGTTTTAAAGTTTAATCTTTTTTTTTTAAAAAAGGAAGAAATGTGATTTAAAAATAAATTTTAAAATGGGGGAAGGTAGTTCAATTTTCACTAATTTAGAACCCTAACCTAAATATAAGATTGTAAATTTAAATATATCTATCTATAACCTCTTATACCCGAAGGTGTAGAGGACTTTCACTCTGGGTAGGTAGGGTAGGTAGGTTTTGCTTGTGTAGCAGGAGGTAGTGGGGTCTTTGGACTTTAAACCAATAGGCTCCTGAAGCTTATGCCACCCTTCATGCATATTCATTCAAAGCCATTCACACATGTGTTTGTTTGTATGTTAATGTTGTGTGTGGCTTTGTTACTTGTCTTGGTCAGCCAGTAATCAAGGCAAACGCCATTAATTGCAACCCAACGTCGAATGGCTGCCGAGCTCAATACCATTCCACAGAATTACAGAAAAATTTTTTGCTTCTTCTGGGGATTCGAACTGAGGACTCACGCATTGTGAGCCTAGTCTTCTTACTACTGGACCACTCGGACGTTTTAAATAATTAAAAAAATTTAATTTTGTAATGAAAAATTGAATACATTTTCCACAATTATTTTACAGGTACCACACAACTTCAACACATTCCACTAGATTTGGGATCTCCAATAGTGCACGCATCTAGTGCAGATCCCTACATATCAATTCTAGCATCAGACGGTCAAGTTATCACAATGATGTTGCGTGAAGGAAGAGGTAGCGCCCGACTTGTTGTCAGTAAATCAACATTAGCCAATGTCAGTCTCGTTTTTATATAAATTTTAAATTTTTCAAGTGTAAAATTGCAGAATCCACCTGTAATGACTTTGTGTATGTACCGCGACCTTTCGGGCCTGTTCACAAATAAAATACCAGAAGAGTTTACGCATATTCCTGAAGCATATGTCAGCGAGGCTGACACAAGGGCTGAGGTTGAAAACGAAGATGACCTCTTGTATGGTGATGATAGTGACTTTAAAATGCCCACGCTTAATCCACCACAACCCAAGCCTAAAGTATTTTTTAATTGGTGGAAGAAGTACATGACGGAAACCAAACCAACTTATTGGCTGTTCATCGTACGTGAAAACTCCAATTTAGAAATTTATTCGATACCCGAATTTAAGTTGTCGTTCATTGTTCGCAACTTGTGCTTTGGTTTCAAAGTGTTAGTGGACAGTTTGGAATCTGTTCCGCTGTTAGTTACCAATACAGCTGCTGCAATGAACGAAATAAGCATACAGAAAGAATACGAGGTTAAGGAGATTTTAATGGTAGCTTTAGGCAACCATGGGTCTAAACCCTTATTATTAGTACGACTAGAGCACGACCTCTATATTTATGAAGTATTCCGATTTCCAAGGGGTAACTTGAAGTTGAGATTCAGAAAATTGAAGCATAATCTTATGTACTCGCCCAATGTTGAAGGACGTATTGAAACTGAAAATTCAGAGTTTTTCACTTTGCAAGAGCGGGTATCAAAAATGAGATATTTTGGGAATATTGCAGGTTAGTTATGGTGGTTATTTTTACTTTCTCATATTTCCAGTATTATTTCCTTTCTTCCCTCATTTTTTGGTTGAAAACTGGCATTTAAAAAAATTTAGTATTTGTAAGGGTAATAATTTATACAAAAAAAAACGCTTTTCGCTATTTATTTTAATAATAATAATTAAACTTCCTCAAGTTTCATTTTGTTAACTTCAAATTTATGGAAGTAAAAGGGGGCCCACCTAGTTTTCTTTACACCTGGTATATTAAAAAATTTGCAAAATTTAAATGGACTCTGAAAAAGAACGTTTCTACAACCTAGACCCGGAATTTTTCACCAGGATCTTAGTGGGAATTTTTTATACAATTCCAAGTTGAAACTTTATAAAATCCATTACATTTTCACAACTTTAAAATTTTGTTTGTAACATAAAGCAACAATTTTACAATAGACCGGGGGGGGGTTCCAAATTTTTACAATAGTTCCCTTTCTTAAATATTTTCAGTTTTTCAAAATTTCAACCTAACGTGGCCGGATCGGCTCCAATCTTCACTAGATTTATATGGCACATGTAGAGCAACACAATGAACGACATTCTATTACCAGAATAATATGCAGCATCTGGCAATGTTTTAGTGGTGACATTGTGAAAATTGTTAATTCCGTTATGCTCACACACTTAAAAAATCAGAAACCACTATGATTTTAATCAAACTTTTAACGTACGTTCATGTAGGACGTTTCTACAATGTGGAGCAGGACTTTATGGCCAGGGCCGTATCAGGAATTTTTTATACAATTACAAGTCAATATTTTATAAAATCCACCACTCTAAAAAAAAAAATTATTTTTACGTAAACTTCCGATCTTCACCAGGCAACGCATGCCAGTGATGCAAACAAAAAATTTTAAAATTTAGGTGCAATAAAGGAGTCAACTTTGTGCCGCCTTCTATGCGTCGCTGAAAAAACTTCAATAAATTTCTTGATAAGTTTTAAAGTGCCATTCATGATTTTTTGAATAAAAACAGTCCAATTTGATATCTCAATTAGGAGGCACGTGGCGAGCTTTTTAAGTCGCGGGGTGTGCCAGCGCCCGAGCCGCATGTAACCTGTACGTCCCTGACCCTCTCGACCACGCACTTACCTGCCGACAAAGGATTTCAGACGCCAGCATCACTCCCCCCCCCCCCCTACATATAAAACAATTTCGACACGGCGCACATCCTATTCGCCAAAAACCTAAACACAAACACTAATTGTTTCCCCACCAGCTATAACAGAGGATTAGTGCGATGTTGAGTTGTCAAATTCCAAAACGCATGTGGGTTATAGCATTTGTGCCGCCTCATTTTATATTTAATATATTAAAATAATTTTGTAATACGAGAGAGACCATATCAAGTGAGTTTTTTATTTTTCATTTTTGCCATAAAACTGTGGGTTTTAGGTTATAATGGAGTTTTTATATCTGGAGCCAATCCTCACTGGTTGTTCTTGACGTCAAGAGGAGAATTACGGACTCATGCAATGACAATCGATAATGAAATTTTGTGTTTTACTTCATTCAATAATGTTAATTGTCCTCAAGGGTTTCTTTATTTTAATAAAAAGGTAAGAATTTTGAATAACAATTAAATTTGCTTTGCTTGAATACAGTTTATAGACTAAAACTACTTTTAAGTAAATCCCGATTTATTTTTTTGAAAATTTATGAGTTATATACAGGGTATCGCAAACATTATTACTGTCAAAATTTTGAATTTATAATTTAGCAGCTTTGTGCCCCTTTATGTAAGGCTTAATAAGGATATTTTAAAAAATAAACGAGTTACTTGGCCTGGTAAACACATCTGGGACACTCTCTATGTACAGGGATGTTCATTTTTAATATACACTAAATATTATCTCTAGAATGGAGCTATTTCTTTATGCTATCTTACATAGTTTCTTCTATTATTTTCGACGTCGGAAAATAATTTTTGTTTTGACGTCAATAGTTTTAAGACGTCAAGAAAACATTTGTTGGCGTCAAATAATCCGTTTTTATTAATTAAATATTTTGTTTTTTTAATTCCCACATTAAAAAATAATTTACAAACGGCACAGAATTAATTTTTGGCGTTAAAAAATAAATTATAAACGTTTGAAAATTATATTTGACGTCAATAAACTAATTGTTGGCGCCAAAAATTATTTTTTGACGTCATTATATTAATTTTTGATTTGACGTCAATAAATATTTTTTTGGCGTCAAATATAGTTTTGAGATATCAAGAAAACGCTTATTGGCGTCAAAAAATCCGTTTTTTATTAATTCAATATTTTGTTTTTTAAGTTTCTACATTTAAAAATAACTTTGAAGCGTCACAGAATCAATAATTGGCGAAAGAAACAAAACAAATAAATGATGTATTCATAATTTATTAATATTTCAACTTATATCGAAAAAATACAGGATATAACATTAAAAAAATATTTTTGCTATCATTGCTCATTTGTTTTTCTACTTAGGACATTTTGAGTGAAGGGTTGGATAGAGCGCGAGGAACTATGCAAGGTAACATATAAAAATTTTTGAATAGCTCCATTCTAAAGATAATATTTATTCTGTAATAAAAAATCAACCACGCTGTATATATTTTAAGTTTAAACACTTATGTGAGGAAGGGACTTTAACTTGTTTCGTTAGGCTAAATTAGTTCAATTTATACTGCACGAGGCTAAACATATTATTCGGCTGCAACAAATTTTGAGGACCACTGCTATTTTAGTCTGAACTTCGAATAGGAGTACTACCCACCCACCTAAGTTACGATGCACCATGGCCAGTGAGAAAAGTACCCCTTCGGTGCACTCCTCATTTTGTTGAGTACCATCTTGAATCAAAAACTTATTGCATAGTGACAAGCATTGCCGAACCTTCCAATCAGTATTATAAATTTAATGGAGAGGACAAAGAGTTGTCAGTAGAAGACAAAGGCGAAAGGTGAGTTAATATGCTTGAATTTCTTGAAAAATTACGTAAATGCATGCGTAACATCATCGTTTTGGGCTCTGCAAGCTACTGAAAGGCTTCATTTGCGCTTTGGGTTTTGTATGAAATCATACAGAGGGGACCTACAGATTAAGATGGATTCTGAAACCATTAAAAGTGATCATCCTCAATATACTTTGTGTGACCAAATGAAAAAAGAGAGTAGGTGCTGATATCTCTTTCTAGGTTTCCTTATCCCCCACAAGAAAAATTCAGCATCATGTTATTTTCACCCGTTTCTTGGGAAGTTATTCCGAACACCAGAATTGATTTAGAAGAGTGGGAGCATGTGAATTGTTTGAAGAATGTTTCATTGGCTTATGAGGGCACACGGTCTGGTCTTAAAGGATATGTAGCTATTGGTACGAATTATAATTACGGCGAAGATATTACATCAAGGGGCAGGGTAAGTTTATGTTACATGTTTAAGCAGAAAAAATTATAAAATAGTATTTTTTTTCAGATTTTAATTTATGACATCATTGAAGTTGTACCTGAACCTGGGCAACCGCTGACGAAAAATAGGTTTAAGGAAATTTATGCGAAGGAGCAAAAGGGTCCTGTTACTGCATTGTCTCATGTTACTGGGTTTTTAGTGTCCGCTGTTGGGCAAAAGGTGAGAAATTTACTGTAATTTTTTTTATATCTTCTAATCCAACCTTAACCTTGTAAATAAACATCAATAATTTAAATTGTGTTTGTTAAAGTTAGGCTAATGTTTAAAAAATTGCTGTGAAATTTTTATAGCATATAACCAAACTTTGACCTTGAAAATAGCTATCAATATTTAAAATATTATTTTCAAGGTCAAGGTAACGTTAGATGTTAAAATATACTGGAAGTTTTTTGTAACTTCTAACCCAATATTGACCTTGAAAATAGGCGTTAATAATTTAAGTTTTATTTTCAAGATCAAAGTTATACATTAGAAAATACTGTAAATTTTTTATAACTGCTAACCTATTTAAGGTTATAGGTTTAATGCTAAGAAAGTTGCTGTAAATTTTTTTTTACAGCGTCTAACACAATACTCAACCCCTTACCTTGAAAATAGCCACCAATTTATATACGATTTTGAGGTCAAGGTTAGGTTAGATGCTATAAAACATTTCCTGTATTTTTTCACAGTGTCTAACTCAACTTTGACCTTATTAATATGTATAACAATTATTGTGTCAAGGAAGCAGTGCCGGTTTTAGGTGTAATTCGCCCCTGTAACGAAGGTTAGGGGCCCGACCTGGGGGTCCGAAGGTTCCTGCACGGGCCTAGTCGGAAAACCGGCTCTGCAAGGAAAACTTTCAACTTGTATATGTAGAACCCGTTTTTGTAAAGTTACAACGCAAAACCATCTGAACTAACCTTGCCTGAATTTTCAGATCTACATTTGGCAATTAAAAGATAACGATTTAGTGGGCGTGGCTTTCATCGATACCCAAATTTACACCCATCAAATTTTGTCAATCAAGAGCTTAATTTTAATAGCAGATGTTTACAAGTCGATTTCATTATTGAGATTCCAAGAGGAGTACCGTACACTTTCTTTAGTTTCAAGGGTGTGTATCGTATTTATTTATAAAACTTCAAATTTTAATATTTACATAATTTTTTGTAGGATTTCCGACCGTCTGAGGTTTATACCATTGAGTATATGATAGACAATACAAATTTAGGATTTTTGGTATCTGACAGCGAGAAAAATATAATATTGTACATGTATCAGCCCGAAGCAAGAGAATCATATGGAGGTCAGTATTTTCAATAAATAATTTTTGACGTTATTAAACAAATTTTTCATGTTAATAAATGCCTTATTGACATAAGATATGAGGTTTTGACGTCAAGAGAATCAATATGGAGGTCTGTATTTTCAATAAATAATTTTTGACGTCATTAAACAAATTTTTTATGGTAATAAATGCCCTATTGACATAAGATATGAGTTTTTGACGTCAAGAGAATCAATATGGAGGTCAGTGTTTTCAATAAATAATTTTTGACGTCATTAAACAAATTTTTTATGGTAATAAATGCCTTATTGACATAAGATATGAGTTTTTGACGTCACCAAATGAATTTTTGATGTCAATAAATAATTTTTTGGCGTTACTAAATGAATTGTTGACGTTAATAAATTTTTGATGTCAAATAATAAAATGTTGACGTCAATAAATAATTTTTTGACGTTAAGATATGAATTATTGTCACCAAATGAATTTTTGGTGTTAAAAAATTATTTATTGACGTCAAAACGTCCGTTTTATTCTATAATAATTAAATAGTTTTTCTAAATTTCTAATTGAAAACGAGATTTTCAGACAAAATCAATTATTGACGTTAAAAAGCAGTTATTCACGTCAAAATAAATATCTTTGACTTCGAAAAATCGTTTTTTGCCGTTACAAAAAAAAATTTTGCGCCAAAATTGTATTTTGTGGCGCCAGAAAATCAAATTTAACTGTCAAAAAATTATTAAAGTCGGAAAAACACGTTTTCTTTATAATAATCAAAGTTTGTTTTTAATTCCTAATTGAGAAGACGATTTTCCGACATCAAAAATTCAGTTTTTGACGACACAAAACGATATTGTGAGGTTAAAAGCAATTATTGACGTCAAAAGATAAATTTTTGTTTTATTTATTAGTAATTAAATAGTTCTTTTTATTCCTAATTTCTAATTGAAAAACGTCAAAAAATAAAATTTCGACGCCTGAAAATGATTTTGTGACGTTAAAACGCAATGATTGACGTTAGAAAATCCACTTTTGACGCCAAAATAATAATGTTTGTGTTTGATGTAAAAAATCATTTTCTGACGTCAAAAAATCAGTTTTATTCATTAATTATTTATTAGTTTTTAAATTGAAAACAATTTTCAGACGTCAAAAAATATTTACTGACGTCAATAATTAAGTAAAACGGTGTTCCATAACAGGTGCTATAGATGTCAAATCAATAATAATCGAGGCAGCCGTGATTCAGAATATTACTAAACCACAACCTGTTCTTTTGTTTTAGGTCAAAGATTATTACGCAAAGCCGATTTTCATTTAGGCCAAGCGATAAATTCCTTTTTCAGAATCAAATGCAAAATTGGGCAGTTAGTGGAAGACAAAAAACTCCTTCCAGGTGTTGATAAGCGTCATATTACTATGTTTGGTGAGTAGCAACCCTCTTGATGGTAATAAATTATTTTTCTAATGAAACCTTTTTATTGTCAGCTACACTTGATGGTGGCTTAGGGTATCTTCTACCTATTGCTGAAAAGTCATACAGACGACTGCTTATGTTGCAAAATGTGCTGTTATCTCAAGGATCTCATACATGTGGATTAAATCCTAAGGCTTTCAGGTAAATTTGTATTTTAATATAGGCCTAATTTTGTTTAATGGCGTTTTATTGTAGAACAATAAAAAACTGGAGAAAACACAACACTAATCCATGTCGATCTATTATTGATGGCGAATTAGTCTGGAATTTTCTTCAGCTGTCGATCAACGAAAAAATGGAGGTAAAGCATCAATGTTGACGATAATTAATATATTGCTAATTATATATTTTTGCAGGTTTCCAAAAAAATCGGTACAAAATTAGAAGAAATAGTCGATGATTTATTGGACATTCAGAAAATGACAGCTCATTTTTAATTTTTCATAACAATTGTATTTTTTGTTATTGCGCACAATAAAAAATATAATCATAAATACTTTTAAGATGTTGATTTATTTATCTATAATCCACATAAAAAACTTAATCACAGATTTATGTAACAGAAGTAATTGCCAATTTTAACACAAAAAAATATATACTTTGCTTGACCACAATTGCAGCAATACAAAAATCCATTGATAAAAACAATAATGATCGATATCAGCAGCAGAAGTTAAGATGACAACCATTGTGAATTTCATAGGAATGTGATTTAAATACATTCACTGGCAAAAACAACAAGACAGGGTTTTTGTTTTAATTTTTAAAATGTGATGCATGATTACGTATCAGGTTTTACCTACGGCACTCTATACTATACTCTATAATTTATATGACGAATTCACAAGCGATACAGTATGGAATAAAATGTTGTACGTCATACGGCCGTGAGATGATCTTACAATACTCGTCTCGAAATTACAGATTCGGCTCCTTCGTCGCCTCATCTGGAAACCTCGACTCGTTACTGTAATAAGTCATCTCCCGGCCTTCTAACGTAAATAACTATTTTTTGTAGCATTTTCATTGGGGTGCTCGGTTTTCTTTTATTATAATAAGCCTACTATGTTTCCTATTTAAAAAATTGATGTTCATGCTATAACTCAAAAACGGTAGCAATTATAAAAAACTCGCGCACGCCACTGTAATTACACAAAAAAATCTATTTAAATTTTTGTAGCGTTCTTAGATATTTGGAAATAAAGCACCTAGGTGCAATAAAAACAACCAACTGTCGCCAGATAGGCCCATAAAAAAAAAGAGGCACATTTTTTTGCCGGTGATATACAATAAAAATTGTATGGTCAACTTAATTCCTGCCACTTTGTCATAAAAAAAACAATTAAAAAAAACATCACAAAATACATAATTCCATCAACGATATAATAAAAACAATTGCGCTTCATTATTAAAACTTTGTCGTATCTTTTAAATCAGATCCACAACCTTCAATACAAAAAACAAACTTTGGCGTTACAATTTTTCCTACTTCTTCAATTTCAGTCTTGATGAAAAATGTTCAGCTTTAATTTTATAGGCAACTAACTAATTACATTAGGATAATTTAATAGAAACTTACTTATTACAACTATTAGTTGATAAAATAATACTTTAAACATATGTATAGAAAAATAATCTACAACATAGCCGACTATTTAACCACGTAAGCTGTAACTTCTCTTAAGTGGAATAGTTTTGGGTTGTTTTGGTATCTCCTTTTTGGATACTGCAATGTTAGGTTGTGATCTACCATGACGGGTGCGTGGTGGGGAATTCACAGGGGTTTGCTTTTGTGTTCTGTTTTTAGCTGTGGCCTGTTTCTTCTTGCTTTTGTTTACGGATTGTCCCTTACTTTGTGACCTGCTATTGGATCTGGATCTAGATTTCGAGTTCAGGATGAGTTGTTCTAATTCCATTTCTTCACGTTCTTTCTTGCGATTGTAGACTTCCATCATAGCCGGTGTGTAACCGTCTATATTACCTAGTGCACTAAAAATTTAAGTCAGTTTATGGTTTCAAATGGTCACAAATTCGAGTTATAGAAGAGCAAGGAAAGACAAGGAAATTCAAAAATAAAATTCCCATGGACTTAAATTAGGACACCTCCTGTATATTATTTTAGGGATTCGGATCAATATACAAGATTTTGTGTAGTATAAGGAGACACAATGGTTAACATAATTATACAGTCTATTACATACCCATTGATAAAGAAAAAATTCTGTAAAAATTAACAACAAATTAACAGTTTTTAAGAAATTTTCAGTAATATCACATAAAACACAACTTACGCTGATTCACAAAATGATACTAAATTGGTTGCTTCTTGACGGAAACTGCTTCATTTAAAATTAAAAAACAAATGTACTCGCTTAAATTTACAATTAAAAATTATATTTAAACAACAAACTAAATTTTTTAGATAACCCGCAAGACAATAATTTTTTTGTAACCAATTACTACTATACTTGGTTGATTTTTTCTACACTAAGTATTTTCTTTAGAATGCAGCAATCCAAATATTTCTTTAAGTTATCTGACCCGTTTACCTAAAAAAATTGTCACTACACAAACGAGCAGCAACGGCAAAAATGTTTTTTTTTTGTAATGGAATACCCTATATTTTTTGTTTAAGTTGCAAGCTTAATAAATTCTGAATACAAGATTATTTGTTATTTTTTTTGTAGGCTTATAGAAAGCTTAATCCTAAATTATGGAAAACAAAATTACATTTTCCTCAAGTCGCTAAATAATTTTTGATGACAAATTGAATTTCAGAAATTGATTTTTTAAAAACAAACGTCCGAGTGGTCCAGTGGTAAGAGGATCAGGCTCACAATGCGTGAGCCCTCAGTTCGAATCCCGGAAGAAGCAGAAAATTTTTCTGTAATTCCGTGGATCGGTATCGAGCTCGGCAACCATTCGACGTTGGGTTACAATTACCGGCGCTTACCTTGATTACTGACTGACCAGGATAAGTAACAAAGTCGTAAACAACATAAAAACATACAATTAAACACATGTGTGTGAATGACATTGAATGAATGGGCATGAAGGGTGGCATAAGCTTCAGGAGCGTAGCGGTTTAAAGGCCAAAGGCCCCACCACCTCCTATTACACAAGCGAAGAGCCTACCCGGAGTGAAAGTCCTCGACACCTTCGGGTATAAGAGGTGAAAGATAAAGAAGAAGAATGACGCCTGAAAACGACGGGCAATTAAAAATGAAAAAATAATAAAAGAAACGAAAACAATTTTCAAATCTCAAGACGCCAAAAAATCAAATTTTGTTGCGCAACTTTTTTTACTGATGTCAAAAAATCCTTTGTATTTATTAATAATTGAATAATATGTTTTTTGGATTCCTAAATTAAAAAATATTTTTAAACGGGAAAAAATCAATTTTTGGCGTCTGAAAATAAAACCTTTCTTTGGCGCCAAAAATGTATTTACTACCGACGTCAAAAAATCCACTCTATTTAATAATTAAATAATTAGTTTTTTAAATTCTCACAAAAAAATAATTTTCAGATGTCAAAAAAAAATTAATTTTTGACGTGGGAAAATAATTTTTGATTTGACGTCAACAATTTTTTTTAACATAAAAAAACTATTTTGGCACCAACTATTATTTACCGACGTCAAAAATCCGTTATAATTATTAATAATTAAACAATTTTTGTTTTTTAAATCCCAGCCGTCAACAAAACAAGTTTTTTCGCTAATTTTGCATTACTGATGTCAAAAAATCCGTTGTATTTATTATTAATTTAATAATTTGTTTATTTAATTTTATTTACTCATGAAAACATCATTAGCGTCTAGCCCCTTGGACTTCAGCCGATCCTACCTCACATGACTTGCGCACCCTCCTCTGCATGTAGCTGAAATGTGTGTAAACCACAACTTGGTAGTGGCACAGATGGATATGCGGGTTTGTTTGGATGTACTACTTTTTTTCTGCATTAGTAGTTGCGGGGTCGAATCTCAGTTGGGACCAAATTTTTTTTTTATTTTAAGTTTTTTTTTTAAAACACTGTTGTTGCGTTTTGCTGTTTAAGCGAGGTTATTTGTTAGGAGCAGTTATATTTTTAAAGTAAAAATACGAAGACAAATTTGCATTCACCCACTGATTAACGGCATACTAACACGCAAGTCTGGTAATAAATTAAAAAAAAAAGGATTTGTTGTTTTCTATTGAATGCAATTTGTTAGCAATGAAAAAATCGGCTTTAACAATGCAAATCTCGATGTAAATACCACACTCGCCCATATGCGAGCCAATATTAGATGATATTGCGCAATTCAGGATCGGCTGGGCTCAAGGGGCTAGACGCTAGTAAAACAATCAGTTCTATTTATTAATAATTATTAATTTGTTTTTTTTTCAATTCCTACATACAATAATAATTTTAAAGCGTTAATAAATTATTGACGTCACCAAATAAATTTTTAGCGTCCAAAAATTAATATTAGACGATAAACGTTTTTTTGACTTAAAAAGCATTTTGTCAAGAAAACATTTTTTGACATCAAAAATGTAGCAAGTAATGTGAAGTTTCATATTTGTTGATGTATTGTCAATTTATTTGTAGCTCAAATGTGCATAAATAACAATATTAAACATTTTGGACATTAATTATTAACACTATTTTTTCCTTTTTGTTTTCTGGCACATCTCGCAAACAAATGACATTGTATTCAGAATTTAACAAGCTTTCAACTTATACAATTTTTGTGAATGCAGGGTTGTATAGAGCTTGAGAAACTATGCAAGCTACCATAGAGAAATGTTTTAATAGCTTCATTCTAAAGATAATATTTTAATGTATAATAAAAAAATCAAACCATCCACTATGTAAATATAATTTGAAACAATTGTTTTCAGATTTAAATTATTATTATTTCTACCATAAAACAGAACAAATTTAGCATCACTTTGTATACAAATACCAAAAAAAATCAATCTACTTACATATCAACTCTGTAACGCGGAGACGTCCCTCCACCATTACTCTGCCTGTCCCTCGATTTATTAAAAACATCCATCATCGCCATGGTAGGATTCAATTGATTTAAGTCTAGAATATTCATAGGCGAAGGTGAAAGAGAATTAGAATCACTCGACTCAGTAATTTTTCTCTCCCTAGACTTGGCTTGTTTTATAATAACTTCGGGGTCCAATATCCTTGACCACTTCAGTTTGCGTATCGTGTTGTTCGGTTTCTTCCGTAAAGTAGGCTTAGGTGATGGAGTGAAATTGATTGGTAAGTTTGACTTTAAGGGGCTACGTTTAAATTTTAACACGGCCTGTTTTATTTTGAAATTTTCCGACTTACGTTTAACTTTTTTTTGTTTACGGCCCCAACCTTCCAGATTGTCAAAGTCGAGCAATAAGTTATCTTTATAACCATATTCCTTAATGGCATTTTTAAATAAGGTTTTGCAGTAATTGTAGTCGGGTTCTGCATCAAATTCGAGCTTTTGTAGATAGGAAAAGTAGTTGAACAGGAATCGTGGGCATTGGTAGTTAAACGTGTAGTCTAAAAATGCTTTGAGATTATCTATACATTTGTTCTTTTTCTGGTGGACTTTTTCAGGGTTTTCCGTGTCTTCACTCCATGGTAGGTTTGAAGTTAGCCAATAAATTAGGTTGTAGCCCAAACATTCCAGGTCAGACCTCCGCGATTGTGCACCCTCATGGGCATCCCGGGAACAGAATAATATTGTGCCGGCATGGGCCTTTCTTAAATCGCTACAAAATTGTTTATGTTCTCCTTGGGTCGAGACATATTTAGATGCAAGTCCGTAATCTAGCAGATAAATTTTATCAATGTTCATGCCATTTTTTGATACTGCACCTGTCTTTTCGACTACTTTCTCATCGTTCAAATAATGCAAATTCGTGTTTGGTCGCAAAGAGCGGCTTATCTTTCTAACTTTACATGACCGTATTGGTGTACATCCGTAGTATCGCACAGCTCTAATTTTAGGAACAGGTGAGACGATAGGGGGTCTAATTTTTGTCTTATTGCGGTCTAGTAAAATATTGGACGCTTTTATGTCCGAGTGTACATAACCTTTGCTGTGAATGTATTGCAAAACGTCGATTGTTTGAAGAGCAATTGTTAATACGGTTTTTAAGTTGAATTTGCGCTTTTTTGCTTCAAACATTTCGTCTAGGTCCTTTGCAAAACGCGGAATTATTAGGAATCGGTATTTATTACCACCCGTGTTATGAGAACCGGATGCAACATAATGCGGCATTCCCAGATGCTGAATTTTATTGTTTTCTTTCCATTTGGTTACTGCAAAATCACAAGAATTAGTAAAAAGCAAAATATTCATTTCTTAATAAACGGGAAATCCCTTAATATACAGGGTGATTTAGCTAAGAGTATTTATTTTGTTTATTATACTATACAGGGTGGTCTAACACTTATTACGCCCCTATTTAATTCTGATAGGAATCAAGATAGCGGAAAAAAATGGTAATAAAAGTTTTTTGCTGACGTTTCAACTACCTTTCTAAATACTTGATAAAAAATTTTAAACAATGCTGTAAGCAATTTTTTGCGCTCATTCAATAGAGAATTTTGTTCTCTTTTCAACAATATAAAACTTGTATACCTTTATATAACAAAATTTACAAGAAAACCTCAAAAAACCTTCTCATATAAGCAGGCCCTGAACTCAAATAAGTCGGATTTTCTTTTTTCAATTGTTTTGATTGCTAGGAGATAACAAATGAATTTCCAGGCACTCTACTGATTTGATTATGATGGGAGTCAGTTTAAATTCAGAGCTTGCTAATGTGAAACAGTTTTACGCATTTTTCTCGAAAATTTTGTTATGTGAAGGTATACAAAAATCTCTATCAAAACAGTCAAAAAATTGCTAGGTTGCCGTTTAAAAAAATGACGACCACATCACTGTGCCAGCAGCATTAGTTAAAATTTTCTTTCACGTTAACTTTTTTATTGTAAATGGGACACCCTGTATATTTTTACATATTCTGAATCAAGACTAGGAACCAGCCTAAGGCTCAACTAAAACTATTGAAGTTACAGACGTCAAAAAAAAGTAAATTTGCTCCCTAGATATCATAACTGCTGAAATATTACCTTTGTAATTTTAAGAAAATGGTTTTTTCAAACTGAAAGGTGGTGGCTGCATATTTAAATCAAGCATTTTTTATCAGTTCCAATGATACCAATAACTTACAGTTTGGGTTTGAAGTATCAGCTATGCTGACTTCATCCCATATAAAATTACATGCAATGACATCATATACGTATACAAAAAACTTGGACGCACGAGTCGAGAATATGCCTCCCGATTCCGAATACATTAAAACATACAGGGTGTCCCACTTAAAATAAGAAAGTTAACGTAATTTCTGGGAAAACGGAAAGTAGTAATAAAGGGTAACTGGTGTCTATAAATAGACTAGTAGTATGATATATAAGTATCAAACATAAAAATAATTAAAATTTAATCAGGGGCATAGAATTCTCTATTTTTTGGAAGTAACCTATTTCTTTTCTTTTCAAAAACATTGCCCGCTGTAAATGCTGCTTGCACTGCAAATGACGTCTAACATGGCAAGAATAAACATAGCAACAATACATCAAGCTCTAGAGCAAAAGCTGATCATGCGCGCGCAGATAATAATTAATGTTCGCCCAGAAAGCCAACCAGGTTGCAATTTGCACCAATGGACCATCCCAGATCTGGCTTCGGCAGACTTTTCTTTCCCCGAAGCAAAAAACATTTTTGAAAGGGACACATTTTCAAGACGTGAATGACATCAAAAGAAAGATGACGAGTTATTTCTGAAAGTGTTAATGAAAAAGAAATTCCAGGATGGGTTCCAGCCTGCCAGGCATGGAATAGATGTATGAAAGGATTTATTTCGGGGAAGACGTTGAGGGGGACAGTAACTAGGTTTTGTATGCGTATTACAATAAAAGTTTAATATCACCAATCCGGTTATTTAATTTCCACATCATAGCAAAAAAACACAAGTGGTCATAATAGCTTCAGCAAAAATGCAAGGATATATGATCGACTTGAAACGTATTTAAATAAGCATAAATGGCAACGATAATTTCAGCATTATGTAGCAACTTACTCATCTCCTGCTGTGCAATAAGCAGGTAACAGTTTCTTTCAACAAACAATGGACCACTTTTATGAGTTTCCACTTTGGCCACGTATCGAGCATCCCTCTTAACATCCTCATTTATATTATCCGACACGAGATAAATCATGCCAAAACCTCCAGTTCCTACAGTCTTTCCAAGCTTCCATTTCTTGCCTAATATGTCGATTAAGGTCGTGCCCGGTTTTACGTCTACTGTTACACTCGAGGAAGTCAACGACTTTTTCTCGGGTGGCTCATCTAGTTCAGCCTCATAATTGCATCGTTTTCGCATTTTTACTAGGAAAAATCTACAAATTTTTTCAAAAAATATTGTATTTTTGCTTAAAAATTATATAACCTACCACACTTGATGTTTATTCATACAGTACGTATTATTTGCTGATGAAATTGACGAAATTGTATGGTATATTCTTCTATAAATACGTCGTGATTTGTAATAATCGATATTAGCAGAAAAATATTTAAAATGTAACGATTTTTTCGTAAAAAATCTAACCTAATTTTGGGTGGTGTACGTGACAACTTTTATAATTACTGTCGGCTTAAAAACTGCAACCAACAGGCTGTGAAGCGGCACTATTTCACTTGGTTTTTATAAATAATACGCCAAATATAAGAAAACTTTGGTATTAGTCAGATTTTAATTTTACTACCCGATAATTTTCACGGCCATGTTAAAAAACACTGAACAACAATGCAGTGTTGCCGTGTTGTATTATACAGTATTTTGAGCGCGAAAATACCGCATTTGAAACGAAATTCCTACTTCTACTTACCAAATTTCTTAGCGTCTACAAAATTGTAGACTGATTACAATAGGTATTACATAAATTAAATAAGCGTATTATCAATAATATATGGGACACCGTATTACTTTTATTGTAGCAAGTATGATTATAAAAATGATGAATTTTTAATTCAGAAATTAAAATAACTTAACAATATTTAGTATTATTGAACAATAAGTAGTAATAAAGCGATCAGTAATCGATTTGGTTTTGTTCAGTAAAAAATGATAAATGATCAGCATTTAATTATTTTTTTACGTTAAAAAAATTTAAATGATCAGTAAAATGTTACACTTTGTACAGTAAAACATTAAAAATTAACAGAGCTTTGCCGGATAAGAAAAATAAATGCCCAACACAAAGTGATAAATGCACAATGAGTTTTTAATAACTGGTCGATATTTTAATACGTTATGCAGTATGAATACCAAAAAATTAATAAGTTTTTTTACAGCTTGATAAATTAATAGATTTTGCAGTTCTTAACTATAAGCCCGCGTAGACCTTCTAGACCAACAACATCATTTTAAAAATAAACTTTGTTTTTGCTTTTTATCCGCAAAAATATAACTGTTCTCAAACGAAAACCCCGTGTAGACCGCCTTTTAGCGGGAAATTATCGTACAGCTGGCAACACTGCAACTTTGTGCAGCGCATGCCCACAACAAAATAATTACAATATTATCTAATATTTTACCAATTTCCTAATGTTTTTAAACGTAAAAACAAAAAACAAACAAAACAAACAATACAATATTTTATGAAAAATTAAAAAAATAAAAATAACGTTACTTAATTTCAATTTTAAAAATTTAAATGCCGGTCACGTGGCCGCTTGCGTTACCTAGCAACAATTAAAGTTTGTAAACAAACAAAATTTTGATTCTGCATCTGTCAAAAGTTGTCAAATTGACGTAATTGATAAGAGACGTGTACAACTATATATTAGACGGCAGATTTTAAATGCAAAAGGTTTTCCACGGCAGAATTTGTTTTTAAAGTGGAGTTTGGCCAATGTATACTTTTTATAGACTGCTAACGTTTTTTTCAAAACGTGTCGCCAACGTCACTGGCATCGTATGTGGTAAAACAGCAAACAGCGGTATAATCGAACGGGTCAAATGGGGATTTATGTATCCATGAATACCTGGTGCAATTATTTTTTAATATCAACAAGTTGTATAACATTGAAATAGTCTGCATAAAACAATAATTTTTAATTTCAATACTGGTTTCCAAAAAGGCAAGGAAACGTAAGCTACTTTCTAAATTTATTACCTATAAATATTTTGCGTTCATAACAGTTATTGGCGAATTAGTACACTTAGTTTTTAATAATATACAGACTTAGTAACACGGAAATCGGTACTACTGTTAGTTGAAAGAGTAAACTGGAATCAAAATTAAAATAAAATGTAAAAAATTTACCTGAAAAATACTTATTTCGCAGAATCCCTGGTTTTCTTGTAAAAGAAACTGCCTTTTCAACCTTTTCAACGTTAGTAGAAAAATTTCATTAATTATTTACGTAATTTAAAATGATTATTTGGCTACAATACCTTTAAGTTACAAACTTATTTTGTTTGTTTTTTGCTTCAATAAGCAACATTATTTTCATTCTTGTTGCTTCTTAATTCTAGGGAGGGATTTTTCGATCACAGGTATCCAATGTCGGATGTTCGTTTCCTATAGACAGAGTGCTAGGGTTGCTCAATGTTCGGAGATCCTATTTGGTGATTCCAATAATTAGGGTTTAATTTCGTAGGGTGCTAGTCTGGTCTACTTCTCGCATTTTCCCAATGTTTGTGTCTAGCGGTTGTCGTTTTCTAGATGTGGCTTTAGGTTATCTCGATAAATTGGTAAATACGAAAAGATATTCAAAAGAACTTTCAAGAAATCCTACCGACTGTGCCAGTTATTTGTTTTAGTCAAACTGATTTTTTTTAAAACAGTTTGATTTTTATAAAATATCTTTGTTTTTGTTTGGCAGGGAAACAATATTTCAAATTACGAGGTTGAAGCGGAATGCAATGATGAATGCTTAGATTAGTGACGCATATCTTTTTATTAGTTTTCTATCCAAGATGTGGTTTGTGATTAGAATGATTATAATATAGATTGGTGACGTAACTTGCGTTCTGCTTAACGTAAACTGGCTCCACTACTGTAAACGTAGCGTTCGGCAGTGCACGTGAATTTGTTAGAGAACATTTTACTTTTACTTTACTGCTAGCACAAAATGTTGCAAATGTTTGCGGTTGTTCTGGCTTCATCTGCTATTGTGGCCGTTTTAGATGTTTCAGTTTGCGATGTTGTCATTTTCCATATGTTGCTTTAGGTTATCTCGATAAATTTGTAAATACAAAAAGTATTTCTAAAGGACCTTCCAGAAATCCTACCGACTGTGCCAGTTATTTGTTTTAGTCGAATTGATTTTTTAAACACTTTAGTTTTTATCAAATATATTTTTATTTAACATATTGCTAACTACAAGGTTGGGGCTGAATCCAATAATGAATGCTAGCTTAGCGACGCACATCTTTTTATTAGTTTTCTATCCAGGATGTGGTCTGTAATTAGAATAATTATAACGTAGATCGGTGACGTAAATTGCGTTCTGCGTAACGTAAACTGGCTCCACTACTGTAAACGTAGCGTTCGGCAGTGCACGTGAATTTGTTAGAGAACATTTTACTTTTACTTTACTGCTAGCACAAAATGTTGCAAATGTTTGCGGTTCTTCTGGCTTCATCTACTATTGTGGCCGTTTTAGGTGTTTCAGTTTGCGATGTTGTCATTTTCCATATGTTGCTTTAGGTTATCTCGATAAATTTGTAAATACAAAAAGTATTTCTAAAGGACCTTCCAGAAATCCTGCCGACTGTGCCAGTTATTTGTTTTAGTCGAATTGATTTTTTTAAACACTTTAGTTTTTATCAAATATATTTTTATTTAACATATTGCTAACTACAAGATTGGGGTTGAATCCAATAATGAATGCTAGCTTAGCGACGCACATCTTTTTATTAGTTTTCTATCCAGGATGTGGTCTGTAATTAGAATAATTATAACGTAGATCGGTGACGTAAATTGCGTTCTGCGTAACGTAAACTGGCTCCACTACTGTAAACGTAGCGTTCGGCAGTGTACGTGAATTTGTTAGAGAACATTTTACTTTTACTTTACTGCTAGCACAAAATGTTGCAAATGTTTGCGGATGTTCTGGCTTCATCTGCTATAGGCGTTCTGCGCATTTTTCGTGTCAGCGCCTCTAACGGTAGGTTCTGCAACATCGTTATGTAAACAACGTTTTAAATAGTACTGGACACACATATTTGATGTGAACTTTGTAGTTCTTTTAACACCAGTGTTCCTGTATTTTAAGGCAAGAATAAAGGATTATATTTATTATCGATAAAACATAGACGAATTTGCAGATAAATGGATGTGGCTATTTATTTTGGTTTTCTATCTATTAAACATCAGCACAAAACGTCGGGAAATGTTGAGAAAGGAAGAAAATTGTTTAATGCTGGTCATGTGTTGGATTTGGAGAAATTTAGAAATTAAAGCAAAGGTTATTTGACAGACGTCTGTTTCATTAACACCATACACCGTTTAGCTGCTTGTATGTACATTTATATTTTAAGATTTGTATTCGCAATATAATTATTATTTATTTGAATTTTGAAACATTGAAAGACAAGTAATTGATGCTAACTGCAATTGCATTGCTGGCATCATTGGATTTTGCAAACCTATTTCAGCTGTAGTAATTGCTGTAAACGAAGAGGATTCGGCCTCAAAAACAAGTGCGGCCTGCGAGTGGAAAAAAACACCCTTTTCAAAAAAAGTAGGGAGCAAATACAGCAAAGGCAAAAAAATTCAAGGAAATGTTTCCAATTTCAAAGAAAACCAAAACATTCTTGCCCCTCAAATTGGATTACAATAAAGTGGCATTCATACACTCCATCGATGTTGGAATTAATATTGAAATCAGGCAATCATCATTCAGAATTAAATTATGTCAGGTGGTATACTTTAGATAATTCAATGCCTAATTGTGGCTATGTAATTTTGAAATGATATTTTCAAGTTTTAATTTTCGAGGTTTTGTTACCTTTGTTTTGGTTTTACTTTACAGAACTTCGCCAGCTCTTGCTCCAGTCACAATGCACCAAATAGAAAATCAAAACGCTAAAGAACAAATAAAGATTATTATTTGATCTTCTAACATTTGCATTCATTGTCTTGATAAAATTTTACAGCTTCCACACTCGTTTTACGCGCCTAGTTGACACAAAAGATAAATGCGGTAATACCCTGTTTACATAATGTTATTTCAAAATTCTGCGGTAGGTGGCGTGCTCCACTTGTATGCAGACCGCCTATTGTGGCCGTTTTAGGTGTTTCAGTTTTGCGATGTTGTCATTTTCCATATCTTGCTTTAGGTTATCTCGATAAATTTGTAAATACAAAAAGTATTTCTAAAGGACCTTCCAGAAATCCTACCGACTGTGCCAGTTATTTGTTTTAGTCGAATTGATTTTTTTAAACACTTTAGTTTTTATCAAATATATTTTTATTTAACATATTGCTAACTACAAGGTTGGGGCTGAATCCAATAATGAATGCTAGCATAGCGACGCACATCTTTTTATTAGTTTTCTATCCAGGATGTGGCCTGTAATTAGAATAATTATAACGTAGATCGGTGACGTAAATTGCGTTCTGCGTAACGTAAACTGGCTCCACTACTGTAAACGTAGCGTTCGGCAGTGCACGTGAATTTGTTAGAGAATATTTTACTTTTACTTTACTGCTAGCAAATGATTTCGCACAAAATGTTGCAAATGTTTGCGGTTGTTCTGGCTTCATCTGCTATTGTAGCCGTCTTAGGTGTTTCAGTTTGCGATGTTGATGGTAAGTTAGTGTTTGGTATTGTATGACTCGAGTTACCAACATCTGAAAACACGCAGTTTAGTATACATAATTTAAAAAACATTACAAACTTGACTATTTCTGTTATATTCTATACATTCCAGAGTCCAGACTTATATATGTATACAAAAATTATTGAATCTGGAAAACAGAAGTCCACAGTTCATACATTTGTTATCATAGTTTATAGTCATAATTTTAAACGGAATAATATGGTTTTTCGAGGTTTACAGTTCATAACATGTAGCTTTCCTTTAGATACCAACGTTTGTTAGTGATACAGTAATATAAAATAACATGTATAATTTCTTAAATGCTATGTTACAGTAAATTATACAGTGATTATCGTAATATATAACACAATGTACAACACCTCCCAGGGAAAAAATCGAAAAACTTTTCTATTTAATCATTAGGACATACTTCGGTACATGATTTCATCTATAACCGAGCTGGTTGTGGTTGGCTATACAATTGTATTTCTTCATTTATAGTAGGTAGCAGTAGAATTCTGTTTTTTTTGAAGGTTACTCATTGCTGTAGCTGAATTTCCACGGTAATTATCTCGTGAATAGCAGGTTTTGAAGATGCTTGGTGGTTCCTCGACAGAATCTATTTGTTGCATTATACATCAGAAACAAAGAGATAAAATATTACATTTACAGCAGTACTGACATAAACATAAAGACGCAATAATGAATGAAACAGCTAAAAATGTGTAGAACGGCTAATTCATGTTTATGAAATTTTGAGTTCTCTAATATGCAATGAAATTGGTTCTGGATTCGAAAAATGAATAATTTCTAAACTAGTTTTATCCTCATCGTCACAACAATTTATGAATAAAAGTGTTTCAGGAATAATAACAGGAATTTTAGAACCAGAGAAGAGTTTACTTTGTAATCTAAGTGTTTCAATAAAAACTAAACAATCATAATCTAATTTTAGTAAAAATGAACTGGGTATTGGTATATTTTATTAATTATTACATTCATGATGAAGTGGTAGTAGTAATTAACCAATTATTAATACCTATAAACAATCAAAAAGGAAATAATGGACCTTTCAAAGTAGTTACCTTGCAAATAACGAGATTCCACAAATTTCTTTATCCAATTTTTTTCGTGTTTGTTGATTTTTACAAATAAAGTGATTGTTGAAAACCAATGGCGGCTCATGGTGTGGTATACTGGGAGGACAATTGATGAGAATATGTGAAAAATGCGCTGGGAATTTTTTCAAAAGCGGGCGTGGCCTATTTGAACGTGTTTTAAGAGCACATGAGATTTTAGAGTATTTTTAAAAAATAATGTGAAATTTAAAATTTGAACAGTAAAGTGACAGGTAATAACTCTTTTGACCATTTTAACACTTTTCTTGAGCTTTTAACACACTTCCCTCAATTAATTTGTTTAAAAATAAAATCCATGCGCCTTTCTTTCTGATGTACAAAATGTTCATCACTAGTTCATTAAAGTTTGGAGTAGTTCTTAAAAGTCTTTTTTTTGACTGAACACATGGCTAAAGCTCACAGTCTGATTCCCTGCTTTCTAGCAAAAGTTTTAATTCTCTTTAGGATTAAAAACACTTTTCACTCTCTGCCGACGTCAATGGCGGTTCACAGTTTAAACGTTATTTTAACATCATAAATCAAATTATTTTGTTAAATTAACTTAATCAGAAGTGGCGGTTGCTCAAAGGTTGGGCGCTTGGCCTCTAAAGCTAAAGGTCTGGAGTTCGATTCCCCGCCGAAGTCGTGCAGCAATAAAAAATGTATGCCGCAACTCTCCACTCACATTCCCCAATCCGGTGTAGGCAGCCGTGGGGTCTTGATGCCTGATACCTTCTCTGGTATTTAGTCGTTCGGATTCGACGTTAAATTGCAGGTCCCCCCTATCCCACCTTAGCGTTAAGGAGAGTACGTGGCAGAGAAGAATGCCGAAGCCCAGCAGTGGGACGTAAAGGCTGATTACGAATACGAATACGAACTTAATCACACTGTTTACCCAATTTTTTGGTGATTAATTTAAAACAATAAGACACGTGTAGGTACAATGCAACGAGAATGTATTGAGTCAAACACGTCTACATTCGCACGCAGTTTGAATTATTCTCTCTTCGGAATTATATTTGTGCGTATTCGGAACTTTTCCAATTTCCATTAAACGTGATTTACACATCCGGTGGTGTTTGTTATGTCTTCAGTATGCCAAACTGCTGGGATAAGGTGATTGCGGTCAGCGGCAAAACTGGCGATAATACAAGACCATTGTATTTAGTGCTCCCATTCGTCGTTTGAAACGAGATATGAATCACCTATGCTCTGGCAGTCAGTTATTGTGTCGGTAAGATGTTATATTTTGACATGCCCAGGTTAATTGCTATTCTAAAAGCATTTGTTTTATTTTGACTATTTCATACTAACTCGTGCTACTAACGATCTCAAAAAAATTTGTTGACAAGGCTTTAGTTAATTCCATCTTATGGAGTAATATAAGAGTATTATTTTTTATGGCCACGAACAAACAAACAAAACAAACCATGAATTTTCAATTTTTTTAAAATATCTATTTTTGATTCTTGTCTAAATCTTGTTTCTTGCCATCCATGTTTTTATTCATAACAATTCCTTTCATTTATTACGGAAAAAATAATATTTTGGTATAACTTAAATGTTCTTGATTCTATGTTTCTGAATTAAATCCTGCTTAAGTTAGCAGGATGGTGGGGTGGGGTTTTTTGTAAATGCAATGTGTATGTAGGCGATGATACACAAAGTTTGGGCTACAATCTACGTTTTTTTTGTTAACTTGTTTCTGAATAAATAAGCTGTGTCGAGATGCAAGACATGTACTTAAAGCACCCCGCAGTCTTGTATATACTCAAATACGCAATACGCGATTATAAAATAAATAGTAAACTTTAAGTTGCGTAACTAATCACTAATGTTTATTCTGTTGGAGTAACATCCCGACGCAGCGAGAGTACATTAAATAATCATCATTAAAACAAATGTAACCACGTTTTCTTTTAATGTTTACCGAAACATTACTTACTATCTGGTACCGGTGACGTTGCATCTACAAGAACCTGGGACCTTCGACGCGCGAGAAGTACACCTGACGGAGAGGGCATTGACCGTTCTTTTGTTGTGTGTTACATAATATTGTGTAACACAGTAAATCTTTTTTACTAAAGTTAATATTTTTGTAGTACGTCTCACTTATTGCTTTTATTAGTTAAATAATGATTATTATTATAAAGCCGTCGCTCTTGGCTTTGTATCTCTAATAACAACTCGGTGAGAGAGTGAGCTCGGCCTGCATGCTTCCTCCCCTGCGTTTGTTTTCGTAGCGGTTCTCTGTACAAAGGAATATGCGTTTTAGATAATGGACGCTTAAATATATGGGTTCTAGTAGTGGCGCCCTCACTACTAAGTATGAATCAGATGGAAGGGAATTTAGTATATAGATTAAAATTCAATTGAATATCGCTTTTATGCCAACGTCCAGCAAACATTTCTTTAATTTTTGCAGGTTATTACTGGCGTGATTACACGGGAGATTTACCGCACGACGCTCTACTTGGAGGTGTTGATACTGAAGGTTATCCAACATACATTGGTCAAGGCTTGCACGCAAACCCACCGCTATTAATAACAGGACAAATAAAACCAAGAACAAAGAGCATCTACTATGAATTTGGTAATGCAGTACATGAAGCAACCCAAGATCTTAAGGTAAAGTTTTATTAAACTTCACAATTATTCAGATTTTGCCTAACTGTGATAATGTCCATGTAATTCATTAATTCATTCTTTATTAGGAAAATAAGTTCATTAATATCACTCTAGATTCTTTGCACAAAACATCCAGAAAGATTTCAATGGCTTAAAGCCAAAACAGACGATAATATTTACACTGTTTTGAAGAACGGAATGAGTTTCGTAATTGGAGGACGTGAATCAGCTTACTTCACCACTCCTGGAAGGATATCTGTTAGGAATGGAGTAGAAATAGGAAAAGTTCTATCTATAAAAGACGAATTTTATGGAATGTTTCTAGGAACAGCCGGAAAGGGAGGAGTGAAGATAAATGACTTTGAAGTTCTCGTTTATAATCCATCAATACCCAAAACTGAAGGAGGTTGCGGAAAGACAACCAACATCAATTTTTTTAACTGACATGAAGATATTTAATTTTGTATTTTTATTTGACGTTTAAATAAATGATTTATTTTTGATCAATCTGAAAAATTGGGTGTTTTATAAAAATTCCAATTATTTTTATTTTCACATGCGAAAGTATGGTTGTACGTATGGTATGTGGTTGTGAATAGTATATTATTATATGAGCGATTATGACAGCCATTATTCAAGAAGATGATGTTTGAGCCCACGAGCCGCAGGCGAGTGGCGCAAATTATAGGAGTGAATAATGGCCATAATCGCGAATGTGATACTATGCTTTTTCTAGACCTATTACACAAATAAATTAGACTCGTTTTAGTGGTTGAATTATTAGTTTGCACATATTGTAAAACGTAAACAAGCAATATGGCGATATACTTGGCTGTCACGCGAGTCGATTGTCAGCCGCAGAAAGAGTTGATCGCGGGCGATTTAAAAATCATCGAATCAGCGAAACAGTGATTTTTGAATTTGTATTTGTGATTGGTCAGATACAGTGAATTATGAATCCATAATTCACTACAGTGAATTATAGGTACGATTTTTCACGAAAAAAATGCTAATAATGGTGATATAATTAAATAGGTGTAGAAAAATAAGTTTATTATAACCTGTTTTTTAAACTCATGGCTAACTAATATGTCCTATTGAAGGAAGAGGGTTTTAATTTGTTTCTAAATTCTCAATAGGTACATATGCTTAATCCGTCGCCGACAAATATAACTGAACCATGTCTCATTTACAAGTAAACATAAATTTGATCCAAACATTTATCCTGAAACGGATCCATGAGAGATAACAGGGTGGAACCCTTTTCGCCCCTCCGTAATATTCTAGATAGTTGGCATAATGACGCAAATTTTGGAACAGTTGTCGAAATCCGCATAACCGCAGAAAAGTTGGAAGAAAAGTCGTAAACACAAAAAAAATATAGAAGGAATTTTAAATTCGAGTTTTTGGCTTCTAATAAAGTTGAACAGGTAGTATTTATCTTTTTATTGGCTCATTCATTGCATATCGTGTAACAATTAACAAAATCTAAGCTGCATTCACTCAGGATACTAACGAGGCGCAGCTGATGGGAACCGGGAATGTAATACGCTTATGCGCTTATACTTGATACATGCACTTGATACAATTTATGGCACACTTGACACTGGCAGTCTAGTTCAATAATCGGATTCTTGGAAAACAAGTAGTGCTGTAAAATAACAATTTAACAGGTTCTTAAAAAAACGGTCTGTAAACACCGGTTTGATAAACCAACCTGAAACACCGGTTTAAAAAAAAAAACGGTCTGAAAAAACCGGTCTGAAAACAACAGTCTGGAAAAAAGGTCTAAAAAACCGGTCTGAAAAACTCTGTCTGAAAACCTGTTTGATAAACCGGCCTGAAAAATTGGTTTGAAAAAAACAGTCTAGAAAACCGGTTATTACTACAACTATTACACCCCAGCAGGTATACTTTATTTTTGTTGGCTGTAATCTTGTGCGGTAAAAACAGAAATGGACCTTAGTTTATAGAAAATAGTTTATGGCGAATTCATTTATGATTTTGTCAAAAGATTTAAATCTGAGCTAATAAACAGAGAATGCAGAGCAAGTCTGGGTGGTAGTTGGGTTGCCTATATTAGTGCTTTTTTTTAAATCCTTTATGGTGAAGTTTTATTAATTTAAATTGTTCACGGAACTTTTACTCTAGAGTGTTTTTGTAACTATTTGTAGTACAAACCCTAAACAATTTAATTAAATAAAAATTAAAAATAAAAATAAAAATTTTTCATTCGTGTAAATAAAATCGCTGCCATTAAAAACTAAAACGGCATTCCATATTTTTGGATTCTAAACACTTTTGAAAACTGGATTAGACTTAAAAAAAACTCTTTAAAAAAATTCACGTTTATTTAGCCAATGTGTCCTATTTACTTTTGAAAGTTGCAA
Organism: Ctenicera cuprea; assembly: GCA_958336395.1. Lineage (NCBI taxonomy): Eukaryota > Metazoa > Arthropoda > Insecta > Coleoptera > Elateridae > Ctenicera > Ctenicera cuprea. The sequence continues at coordinate 9,889,259 of OY284495.1, read as the reverse complement.
AAAACAATGCAAACCGCATGTTAATTTTAAAGGCGTTGCATGTTCTGTATCTTGAATATAGATTTGTACTTGTCTGATTTTTGGTTTCACAAGACTTGAACTGTGCATTGTATGGCAATGTAATACATTTTGGCACAGTATTGAGGTAACAGTTTTACACTTCACTAAATAAAAGATCAAAATGAGTAAAGTGTGTGTTTTTATGATTTTTCTAGTTGTGTTTTTAAAATTTAAGATAAATGCTCAAGATAATATTGAGTCAATATGCAGATTTTGTGGAGATAGTGTTAATGAGTACTGTTGTCAGTACTATAACAGTTGCTGCGATTGTAAGTATCTGAAGTTTTTTTTTAATAATAAAATCGGAATTAATAAAATCGGAATTAATAAATTCCATGTAAATATTGATTGAAATGTTACTAAACTTTAACTAAAATATGTACAAATAAATACTACTACAATTAGAAACAAAACCGAGACTGGTTTGCTAGAAACAAAAAATTGTATCAAAGACAGAAACTATAATCTGGCTTAAATATTAATTCAAAAAGTTATTTTAAAATTTGGTTGCTAAAACAATTTCCACAAATAAAGTGAGTTCGGATAATTAGAACGAATATAATATTTCAATCTATTAATTTGTTAATTTTGTAGTTTGTAACAATAATCAAGGACTATATACATAGTCTTTTCAATAATGCAGTAATAATGGCGTAATATAGTAATAACAGCACAAAATAAGTAAAGTTCCCTACAAAGTTACAGCCTTTGAAAGTGGGAAAAGTTTGGACTGTTGAAAATGTTTCCGCTTCCTGCAACGTATAGTTTTGTCTGGAGAATAAGTTTTCAGGTTATAAGTTAGAAAATCTTAAGTGTGAAAAAAATACATTAAGAGCTATGTCGAGCACCCTTCACAGGCCAGAGCTACGCCCGTAGTCGATGAATTTAAGCGAAATTGTAAATCATAACTCAAACTTTAAAATATACATGCAGAATTTGAATCAAATATTTCAATTTACGGCGGCGATAATAAATAAAACTTGATTAAACTGCTCCATTTCCAACAGGCTGTAACTCCGTAAGCAAGCAGTTTAGAACATACTTTTTAAGAAATGTTTCGTTTAAATTGATTTAAGAAAACATCTCCCGAATTTGTGTTGTACTTTTGCAACATCCTGTATAATATATTTTGTCTGTAGGTATTCAGTGTTCAGATGCAAAAACATTTATAGCTGTGAATTAGGGAAAATTTGTTTATTTTGCTGTTGTTACATAACTTTAGAACACTTTTTGCAAGGTGTTTCTGGACTTTTCATTGTCTGGTTTATTTTTCAAACAAAAGGAACATATATCCTAACATTTAAGAAAAAAAGCGCATATCAAATACTTTATTTTTTTAAATTTTTGACTTGATTTTTGGAAATATGTGTATTACAACAAAAGTAATCAGTGAATAAAATAAAATATTACTTGGTACACGTCAAAAATCACGTTTTTAAAAAAGGGATCTGTAACACAACTTAAATAGATCTTTGTGTTTTATTGAAATGTTAATTTTTAAAAATGTGCAGTTTGTAAATGTAAATAATTAATTGTTTATGTATGAATGTTTAAATTTTCCGCTTTAGTTATTAATCCATCGGGCTGTCCCCCACCAACGAGTCCTGAGACCCGAAAGGCGTGCCGAAACCCAATCAGATGTACGAGTAATGCCGAATGTCCTTCAACCAAGCAGTGCTGCCGAACGCTGCTGTGTGGCGCCACTTGTACAGATTTGATTTTCACCGGCTATAAATATTGATTTTTTGAGTTATTTTTGAATATTTTTCCATTTGATTATAATTATATTTAAATGTTTTTGTAATATTTTTTAACTTTATTAAATTCGGATATTTTAATGTTAAAAAGGATGAAGGACAAGGTTTTTGTTGAGCGCGTGAAAGTTTCAATAAAAAGTTGGAAAGGAAAGCTAGATGAGTAAACATTGTGTTATTCTGGATAGTTTTAAGTAGTTTGAGGTTGGTTTATACATACAAATGGGTTTTAAGTTCAAACGCTGTTTACTGTTTATTTTTAATCATGACTTAATAAATGTTAACATGGGTGATTCACATGATATTAAACTTCCTACCTGTATACCTCGTTGCTGCCTTTAGTTCCCGGAATTTATTATAACCGACGCGACGGTCAGCTGTTTTTTTTTTGTTATTTTTCAAAATTTCGTGGCTTTTTCGAAAAACAAGTGAAAGTTTTTGTAAATGGCGTCTTATAAAAAGTGTAAAGTTTTTGATTTTTATCTAATTTCTTTTTGGTAATTAAATTAGTTGAAGTGTTAATTAAAAAATTAAAATTTGATTAAATTTTCCAGCCTATGTAAAAGGCAGCTTAAATCCGAATGCGCAGAACATTCTTTGCAGAAGCGCAAAAGCTCAGTTTCCAAGATGGCTGACACTTGTTGGTTAACAGTTTTATAACCGAGGTATTTCGATCGAAAACAGTGCCTTAACCGCCGTGACTTTTGTAAAAGTGAACGCGAACGACCGTGCAATGCGAGTTTTGAGTTTGTGTGTAAAATTTGTGCTAGTTTAGTGATAAAAGTGTTCGAAAACCCTCGAAATGTGTCTTCTCATGGACACTTCTTATTTATTGTTTATGTGTGCATTTTTCTTGGATGTTTTTGGATATAATGAATAACACACCCCCTGTTCTTAATGAAAGGTAAGTTATTTGGGAGACATTAGGAAAGAAAAGCTTTTGTAAATAAATTGCAATTGGAAGGTGCTGCACACTATTACGCTTATGTCACGTTGTTTTTCTTTTTCTATTTAGTAGGAGTAAACACGCACTGACATAACCGGTTTGTCTGTGCTCGTAATACACGCTGGTATTGTTTGAAATTATGCAGTGACTCCCATACTTCAACATTTTATGTATTTTTTCGCTCTGGTACGCTACACCAGCATTTTTAAGCCGTAATACTTTACTTATATGCTAATGAGCTTACTTCGATTGTTTTTCATGCAAGAAACAAAAGATAAATGGGTCACACTTAAGCCATTCATAGCCTCCTTGTGATTGTGGGTAGATGTGGCATTTAATTCTGCTTTGACATGAAATTTTTTCAATGCTACTTCTCATTATTAGTAAGAATTATCGAGTTCTTACTAATACGGGCGGGCGTACAGCGATGACTGTAAAGGATGTTTACATTAGGGATTTATCGGAAGGAAGTTGTTACTATATTTAAGTTCGTGAAGAATTTGTGATAATACCCTGTAATATACTAAATTTATCTTCTCTTTAGCACCTGTCATTGGTTTTCTTGATGGCTGTTTCACACCCCTATGCAGTGGCGTAGATAGATTTTTTTGTTTATGGCCAGGCAAAGATAAGCTAAAAATTAGGGGTTGGTAGTAGAACTTTTAGGGGTTATTTCATGTTTGATACCCCAAATCTTATGGATGCATCCCAAATTGAGTGTAAACGATAATTAAGGGTTGATATTCGTTTTTCACACCAATCAATGTCATAGAGTCATTTCTTGGTTGCTTAATTTATGCCTTAAATTAATGGCGAAAGCTGCTTCGAAAATTAAGGGTTGGTAGAACTGCTGGGTGTTTTTTTTTGGGGACTTTGATTCGATATCATAATAAATATGACAGTACGTTTGTTTATCGGTATCTCCCAGTGCCGGAACTAGAGTCGGGCGAGTGGGGTACCCACCCCATGGCGTGACGATTTAAAGGGCGCATTTTTATTATATATTTTTTTATGGGGGCTATAATTCGATCTCGTTCAAAAATATTAGTTCGTAATTTCTCCTGATTTCCGACTTTGTCGTTTGATTATTGCCTACAATAAAAATCTGTTGCGGTGGGAGACGAAAGTACTTTTGTTGAACGGAGTACGTGACGTCTTTACGTGATGATCCTCTGGGTTTCTTTTTTTTTTATTTTTTAGCTTTCATTTATGTTTTCACATTTGGTAATTACTGAAAAGAGCAGTCTCGTGAAAAAAAGGAACATGTGATATGAATGTGAAGGGGGGGGGGAGGTATAATTCACACCAAATTTGTTGCGGAACCCATGTTACTAAATATGAGCTAATACAACTTCGTTTTCATATTTTGTTTTTAAAAAAACCTGTCTCCCAACTATAACCTCGTGTAGATTGCATAGACTGACAACATTGTTTTAAAAACAGCTGTATACATTAGAATACAATATTTAATGTTTTAGGGTAGTGCAGGCCTGTTGTTTTTGGAACAATTTAGTCGGCCTATGCGGTCTACGCGAGGTTGTGGTTTTGAAACGGAAAGAAAAATACGAAAACGAACTTGTATTCGTTCAAATCAAGCGCCCACAATTTTTTGAATATGCTTTTTTTTAATGTGACCGATACCATTGATTATATATAGTGCATATAGTCAATGCCTATACGTTCCCCCTCTTCACATTCACAACACATTTTTCGGGGTTTACGCCAGGCTGTTATTTTCAGTATTTACCTAACATTTTTATGTACTGCGAAGTGATCGAAATAGTTTTTTTAAATTACGCTAATGTTCGTCAAACAGTTTTCATTGTGTGTTGTAAATATTTCTGGCGATACGTGATAAACATGTTGATAATTTTATCACTTTCTATTTAATGAAATTGTTTTAAGTACATTAATAAAAAATTAAAACGAAATTTAAAAAAATGCAGAATTTTATGGGAATTGAACCTGGAATCCTTGCGTTGGTAAGCGAGTGCTCTACTTTAAAACTACTCACACCAACCACGTGGTGTGCTCTTATTTCATGGATATTAAGACAAGCATATGTGATAAAAATCTGTAGACAACCTACTTGGATTCCAAACAAATTACTAATTAGAACTAGAAGATAGCTAAAATGCCACGACCCTCTCTATGTACTTCGTGAAACACCCTGTATATACAACGCAAATTACCGTAATATCCGGAATAATATCATAGACAATTTGGCCTGTGTACGGACAAGAGAAGTTCAACTGAAATACTTTTTTTTATTGTAGTTGCTTACAGTTAAATATTGGTTCAAAATATAAAAGATACTTAATAAAACGTATTTTGCATTTTTTGTTTGTTTATTTTGACAAAAGCTATTTTTTCTGATTTTTTTTCGTGAATTTATTTACTACTTACCATACATAACTTATATTTCTTTTAATTATTAAGTATGTCACTATTAAATTTGGAACTGTCTCTTCTTTACGGGATAAAGAAGCAGTTGACGCTTTCACCAATTTCTCCGTTGCAGTGGTCTGTACTACAGAAACTCCGAGGGCTCTAAGATGCGAAGTGCAAAGGCCACGGGTTCTGCTAGTAAATGTATAAATGTATTACTCATTCAGCATGCTTTGGGTGTGGGGGGGGGGGGGGGCATATTTGTTTTGTCCTGAGCGCAACAATATTTAATTCCGGCACCAATTTTTTGATTGGCGAAGGGGGGGGGGGTTGTTCGTACAATCATAATCATTTTACTTACAATATTAGCTGAAATTAGAAAAAGGTAGAAGCTAATTTCTTTATATAAAACTTTCGTGTTCAACGATGGCGCCGGGGGGGGGGGGTGTATGAAATCCGTATTCAAACTGAATTGTTCGTTCCTATTTCTATTCTGACTGATTATTTTCGGCTTTTAACCATACTTTCTATACGCATCGACAAGCGTTCCAAGTCTAAGCGGTGATGACATGGCATTGACAAGTTAATACCTAAGGCTTGTTTAATTGAGCTTTCACAAGTTGACTTTTAATATTTTTTTATGGTTGACTAATAACCTGTCCAGAAGCTTCCAAAATTAGAAAAATTGGGGTTTGGTATCTACCACCGCGTGTGGTTAAAATTGCAAATCAAATATGTATTGGTAGGTGTAAATGTAGTAACGTTTAGGAATTTGTAATTTGATTTTCACTGGTTGTTTGCGTGACGTTACATAAATATGATGTCATTTATTAGGTAAACACGTTTAGTGTAAATAGATGTGACCTAAAAATGTAAAAATGTTTGATAACCTGAGTTTATTATATCTACTATTGATTTGTGATTTAACATTCTTGGTTTTTTTTACGTAAAGGGCACCGAAAAAATTCTTTACATTCCAACAAAATGTTACTTTACAAAATAATCAAATGAATAAATCACCTCCCTGCACATACTTTTTATAAAGCAAAGCTATTTGTAAAGAATGTTTATTTTGCTAGAAAGATGAATCCTAATATTGCAAAAACTAAAGCTTCATTTTTGATTTTTGTGATTTTTTAAAAATATTTTTCCCTTTAATTTTTGGGGTATTTTTCCTTGTGCTCTTAAGAAATAAACATTATATATTTTTTTACATCGTGACTAGGTAGATGGTTATAAATTTCTCGTTTAAGTTAAACAGTTGCTTATTTGTTATACAGGGTGTTTCATACACAATGTACCTACGTATTCGGAAAACATGTACACGTTCAAGCAACGAAAAATTCTGATTTATATGTTTTGTTTCGATTTTGTTTAATGCAATCATTAATTGCAATTTTGTGGCACATTTTTCTCAGACATCCTATATATTAAATAATTAACTGTTTACTATAGTTAAGTAAATAGGAATGTGGGTACAGGTAGGTACTTAGCTGTTCATGTGGGAATTTTTTAAAGCTTCCGTGTTTCACATAGCTAAACGTTATGTAGTATTTTTCCCAGATTATTTAAGGCACAGTTAAGAAAAGAATGGGTGATTAAATTGTAACCTACTTAGTGCGATTGTCTAGAAAAAACAAATAACGTAACTGTTGTTATTTCTGTACGATTTGCAATACATGTACCTATTTGACTAAATAAACACGCCAATTAAATAAAGCGAGTAGCAAAAGTTAACATGCGCTTATGCTGAAGCTCTATTTGGGCCAGTTTGGAGATTAAAATTATATTATTTTCTTAACTCAAAAATTTTTAATTTTTATCTTCATAAATAATATTGCTTTTGTACATTTTTTCTGTTATTCTGACCAAAATTTTTTTTTGCTGGTGCATTTAAAACCTATTTTTGATATGTTAAATCTGAAAAAAATTATTTGCGATTTAAAAGGAAAGTATTTTATTAAGAAAAAAATGTTTAATTAAAATATAATGTTTGAAGTCTAGTACTGTTATTTCAGTAAAGTCTGAAAATATTATTTTTTTTAAACATAAAAGCTTCTATTCATTCACATGAGATGGCGCGGTCGCGTTACGATTGTACTCGGATAGGCAATGGACTCAAGGTAAAACAGAAATGTAAACTAATACGCGACTTGATGTATAAATGGCGCATTTTTGCTACTGAAAACGCTTAATTAGCGTCTAGAAATAGTATTTCAGTAAAGTATGAAAAATATTATATTTTGTGAACATAAAAGATTCTATTCGTTTCCGCGTTAGGATTTTACTCGGATAGGCTATAAACTCAAGGTAAAACAGAAATGTAAACTACTACGCGACTCGATGTATAAATGCCGCATTTTAACTACTGAAAAAGTCTTAATTAGCGTCAAGAAATGGTATTTCAGGAAAGTCTGAAAAATATTATTTTTGTGAACATAAAGCTTCTATTTGTTCACACGAGATTTTTACTCGGATAGGCTATGAACTTAAGGTAAAACCGAAATATAAACTATTGCGTAACTCGATGTATAAATGCCGCATTTTAACTGCCGAAAACGCTTAATTAGCGTCTAGAAATATAAGTTTTTAATTTATCGCTCTGTATAAAACACAAGAGTTGGTTGCCATAGTAACGAATGTATGCGCTGAAATTTAATCAACTTTTATCGACTCTTATTAAGGCTAATTTTTCATAGAATCAATATTGAGCAAGTTACAGGTATGCATGACTTTTTACTTACCCTATATACTTATTTTGAATTTGAAATTTTCTATTTTTACACAAACTCGCACGTAATACAAATTTAAGTCGACTTTTTTCTGAACAATAATTCAAAATAAAAATAAGATGCATAATATGACCACTTATTATGCATCGTTACGTTACAGTTACTAAAATAATTAAATAAAACGGTAATTTCGAAGTACCTCGGGATACTTCCAATACTCCGAGAGCTGGTATACTTTGATGTTAATTCTAATATTTCAAAGATATTTCCAAGTACTTCGAAGTTATTCGAGGAATTTTGAAGTAATTCAAGTAGAGTTTCGCATTGAGACTTCGAAAAATCGTTCGAGCACGTCACGCTAATTCGAATGTACTTCGAGGTACTTCCATTCTAATTCGAGGTATTTCGAAGTAATTCGGTATACTTTCAATACTTCAACAGCTGGTGTACACTTACTCCGAATTTCGCTAGTAAATACTTTGAGGTACTTCCCATATTTCAAAAATACTTCGAAGTTCTTCAAGAAACTTTGAAGTAAGTCCAATTAGAACTTCGAATTTCGCCCGTAAAAGTTTGAGGTAATTCTAATATTACAAAGATACTTCAAGGTACTTCGAAGTTATTCGAGGAACTTCGAAGTAAGTCGAATAGAGTTCCGCACTGTACATGTACTTTGTTCTAATTCGAGGTATTTCGAAGTAATTTGGGATACTTCCAATACTTCGACAGCTGGTGTACACTTACTTCGAATTTCGCCCGTAAAAACATTGAGGTAATTCCAATATTTCAAGGTACTTCGAGGTACTTCGAAATTATTCGAGGAACTTTGAAGTAATTCAAATAGAGTTTCGCACTGAGACTTCAAAAAATCGTTCGAGCACGTCACGCTAATTCGAATGTACTTCGAGGTACTTCCATTCTAATTCGAGGTATTTCCAAGTAATTCGGAATACTTCTAATACTTTGAGAGCTTGCGTACAGTTATTTACAAAGCTGGCGTACACTTACAAAAATTTCACCAGGAATTACTTTAAGGTAGTTCTAATATTTCAAAGATACTTTTAAGATACTTCGAAGTTATTCAGGAACTTTGAAGTAAATTTCGAATAGTTTCCCACTGAGACTTCGAGAAATCGTTTGAGCACGTCACGCTAATTCGAATGTACTTGGAGGTACTTCTATTCTAAGCCGAGGTACTTCGAAGTAATTCGGAATACTTCCAGTACTTCGAAGGCTCGTATACACTTACTTCGATTTTCTTCAGTAAATATTACTCGGTAGTTCTAATATTCCAAATATACTTCGAAGTTATTTAAGGAACTTCTATAAGTACTTCGATTTAATTACAGTTACTTCGAGTTACTTCGATGTAGTTCCAGGTGCTGCAAAGTATTTCAAAAAGAGAGTTTTGTACTGTTCGAAAAATCGTTCGATCACGTCACGTAATTCGAATATACTTCGAGGTACTTCCATCCTAATTCGAGGTATTTCGAAGTAATTCGGGATACTTTTAATACTTCGAGAGCTACTGTACACTTAGTTTGAATTTCATCAGTAAATACGTGAGGTATAGTAATTTCAATACATACTTCAAAAATACTTCGTGGAACTTCGGTAGCTGACGTCGTCGAATTTTGCTAGTACTTCGGCGTAATTTCAGTACTTCGAAGTTACTTCGAGGTAGTCCAAAGTAATTCGAGGTAATTCAAAGTATTTTGAAGCAATTCAACGAGTTTCATACGACGACGTTGGAAAATAGTTCGATTGCGTTGCGGTAATTTGAACTTCGCAGTAGTTCGGTATTTACTTCGAGTAATTCGACAACTATGTCAAGGTAATTTGAGGTACTTCGAATTATTTCGAGGTACTTTAAGGTAATTCGAGGTACTTTGAACTACTTTGAGGTACATTCGAGGTTTTTAGAAGTAATTCGAAGTATTTCGAGTTACTACTAGTACTTCTAGAAATCTAGAGCTGGTGTACACCTACTTCGGGGAGTGATTGCATTCAGAGGAAATATTAAAAATTACCTATTTTAAAGCTAGAAATTATTGATACTTTAAAGATTTCATTAAGATACTTACATAAATTAATTAACATTGTTTTGGATATTTTTAAGAACGAACTTTTAAATTTCTAGTGAAAAGATTGTTTTAATTACTTACTTCCAAGGCTATTTATACGTAAACGTGCACAATTGTCTGAAAATAAAATCGTATTGGTATCGAGTCTAATTTTGTGAAAATTATTGATAGGCACGCAGTTAGTCAATTAATTCAAGATAAACTTAGTTTTTCTTAATTAGCCTATAATATGTTATAGAAGGTCAGTAAAACTGTAGGATCCAACGAATTATTTTTGTTAGCGAAAATTGGTGTCATAATTTCCTGTATTATAACGCAACCGAAGTATGAAAAATGTATGAAATCATAAAAATAAATTAGGTTTAGAAATTTATGTATTTAATTATTAAGAGGATGGTGTCGGTAGAAGTAACCTTTAAATTGCATAAATAAATTAAGTTAAGGAAAATTACTAAAATGAACAAAATTTGAAATCAGGAAAAATATAACGTGGAATAATTTTGTTGTGTTTTCATAAATAAAAGTGTGCGTGTAGCAAAATTTTGGTCTAAATATTTATTACTTAAATTACCAAAAATTAAGGTCGGGGCATCTTTGAAGTAGGTCTTATTCTTCGTTTTTTGTGCAATTTCAAATGTTACATAACGAGATAAAACATAAGTTGTACCAAATTTCAGTGACCATTCGTCACTGAACCAGTTTAACCCCTTCAAACTAGATTCTTCTGTTATTATTAGTGCACTAACTACACAGTTCTATTTTTCGAGTGCATTAATAAATTGACCTCATTTAAATGTCTCTAATTTCCTTCATTTATAATTCGTTGTAAGTTGTAACCTAAACGAATCGTGCATCTTCACGCGTACCATTTTAAATATTTATTTCACAACACAAGACTATTATTTGAAAGTTAATTAAAATTTAAAATATTACTGAAATGTATCGTACATCTAAAATATTAAAAGCTTTGTTCTACAGAGTGGCTAGGAAAACCCCGGCCACTTTTCTTGCGGCGGTCAAGAGATGGCGCTTTAGTAAAGAAAAATTAAATTAAAATACTGGCAACAACGCAGAATCCAAGACGTTTTAGTTGTTTTGATTTAATATGGGGCGTATTTAATAACTAAAACGTCTTGGATTCTGCGTTGTTGCCAGTATTTTAATTTAATTTTTCTTTACTAAAGCGCCATCTCTTGACCGCCTCAAGAAAAGTGGCCTAGCCACTCTGTATTTAGGTACATGTTATTGCAATTAGATATAATAATAACAAAATGAAAAAGTAGTTTATTGACAAAGGTTATTAGTATTAGTGTTACAATTATAAATATGTACCTCTTCGTGGGGTCTAGAAGTAATAAAAGAAAATTTAAAAAGTTAGCTTATTTTAGAATGGTATTCTCGGGAGTTCCTTTTTTTATGGCAAATTATTCGTCTAAGTACTCAAGTACGTTTACGATTTTTGTGGTTATTTTTGAGACAGGTCGGGATCTGTATGTAGTAGCGTAGGAACTAATTGCAACCAAAAAACAACCAATCTTTTAGCTCCTACGAGAATTTCTGTTCTATTTTTTCCCCTAAAATTCCTACCTTTCTTCAGCCGCAATTGCCGATTGCCTACTTACTTTGCTACCTACATTTGAATTGTACGAAGCAGTAAATTATGTACTACACCCTGTAATATTTTACAATAGATGTGTTCAAGGTTCGTTTCTTATTGTAGAACATCTTCCATTTTTACCGGTTTATAGGCCGCAATATCCCTGTGTAGGCTTAGCTTGTAATAAGTGTTAAGGGCCATAAAACAAGTCGTAAAGTTAGAAGGTTCAATTCGCGGGAGTCGTTTGTGTGGTCGTTTCCGAGAAGACAAATTGGATTTCTTTTTTTTGTTTATGAAAATCCCACCTCTGTTTTATTATGCGACGTGCACCCTGATCAAATAAATAATCTTTTTTTGCAGAACTTCTTCCTCGAGCTTGAACGGATCCGTGAGGCGGCCGTCGCCCGTACCAATCCCTTTGCAATCGGGGGCCATGGTTGGGGTGACAGGCCGCCCAGTCTCCCTCATGGATTCCCCAACACATGCCGCTGGTCATCCCCACATCGTACAAATTGTTATTAACAAGGACGAGAATGGTTATGGCATGAAAGTTTCTGGAGACAACCCTGTATATGTTCAAAGTGTTAAAGACGGTGAGTTAAATTTCAACCGCCCTTATGTTAGGGCCGCCCTGTGCGGCCAGGTAGTACGTACACAATTATAAAAGACGCTCTTAAATTAAAGTGGCACAGCTGTACAGGGTGATAGCTTATCGTACAAAAAAATTGTTTTGTTTCGGAAAGAAAGAAATTGACGGGAATTTAACAATGTAGATTAGAAAAACGGCAACAATTTATGTTTATTTTTAACAGGTGTTTGCATTTCTCATTCGGACAAATTTGTCATGCAAGAGGTATTTTTGCATGCATTTATTTATAGTGGAATTATTAATAAAGTCGTTTCCCTCTTGATTTTATATCGGGCAGAAATTCCCCGGTACTTTAATATTTGGTAGTTTTAATGTCTTTATGATTCAGAACTGTATTTAAAGTAAGATTAGTTATCTTACGTGCCTGATCAGACATTTACGTTTGTTGGAAGCATCGTGCACTTGAGTTTGATTGTTCTTATAAATCTATGCTGCCTATCCAATGATGACGTCATAATATGCACCTATTTCTGTTTTTAAGTGTATATTTATCAACAAATAAATATTAATGTTTATCTTTTTCGGTGTATCAGCCTCTTTAAAGGTTATTTTTCCCAACGGAATCTATTTTTTTAAATATTGACGCACCTGGAACATCTTATCTTCTTTAAAGGAACCATTGGCGATATTTGGTACAGTGCAAATATTTGCTCAAGTATTTTTAAAATTTTTGCATGTATATTTTGTCTGAAGTTTGAAGTACCCTACCAGTTCACTAACCGCATAGTTTGTGTTAGATCCCACTTAAAGCAATCTGATTTAATTTCCAAAATTATGACCAGTCGGATGGTTAATCTGAGGGAACTAGGCTCGGGAAAATTATTTTGAAGATGAAATCGAAAAAGTGTATTAATTAGCGGCAACTGTAGTTGGCCGGATTAAATTATCAAACTTGTAGAATTGTTTATACAGGGTGTTAATGAATTGTAGGGACAAATTTCTAGGGCTTGCAAAACACAACAAAGCAAACAACTTTTGTTAATAAATGTGTGGTCAAAAGTGTTTCCTTTCAGGGATAGAGCTTCTCAAAGATTCTTTAAATAAGAAGCGCCTAAATGTAGGCAACTCAATTTACTACGTACTATTTGTTTCCACAACGACGGAAATTAATACAGGATAAATAAAGCCCTGTTTCCCACTTTTCAAATTCAAATTAAATGTAAAATAAATTAATTAACAAAATGCTTCAAAACTAAGCAATAGAAAAAACCAAAATTACAAAGCAAAACATAACTATTTGAAAAATTTACAGGCGAGCAGCTTCGCGTGCGTTACCCCAAGCAGCTGTTCATGCTGTTCGGCAAAAGTATAATTTGCCATAACACTAAAATACGAAACACAACGGAAATGACGAAGAAAATAATTATCAAAAAAATCACAGAACGAAAAAAACTAATTATGAAAGGCACAGAAAGAAACGAATGCAAGAAAAGTCAAAACATATCACAAAAATATCGAATTGTGTCAAAATTGACGTTATTTGAATGCATGTATGTCTAGATCGTTTTTTTTTTCAAAATTCCGTGTGATCTGTGCAAAATAATAAAAAAATGCAATTTGGGTTGCCTATTTTCAGGTACTTCTTAAAGAATCTTTAAGAGGCTATATTTTCTAAATTTCTAAATTTTCTAAAGTAAACACTTTTGGCCACACATTTATTAACAAAAGTTGTTTGCTTTGTTGTGTTTTGCAAGCCCTAGAAGTTTGTCCCTACAATTCATTAACACCCTGTATATTTTTCGGGGAATTTCGTGAATTTATAAGTGGAATCTGACAGAAGAACTCAGGACAAATCTAACGTATTTCCCGAACTTTCCAACTTATAAAATGGCAGCCGCTACCATTTTTTGAAAATTTTACTATTAGCGAATTATGACTAAAAAACGATTTTCCCGAATGATGTAAACTTTGGGGATAATAATAGCCGTAGGTGAAGACAATGTAATTGTAAATTTAAGTAAAATTATTTTCAAAAGAAAAATAGATAGGTCGGTAACTGGCGGCATGATATTTTTTAAATTGTATAGGCTTGTATAATTTGGTATGTGTCCCAACTCGCACATTTCTCTGTGATGCCTCCTATGAATGTTTGAAAACCAAAAATGTATGCTCCTATATTTAATAAACTCGGGACGTTAAAGCATTTCTGTTTAAGCTAAATTTCTCATGTGTGATAGTAGAATAAGATTCAAAACTTAATTCTTAGATGCAGAATTATCAAGGGGGTAATTTTCCCCTCTCTCAATTGTAGCCTGGCAGAGTTTCTGTTGGGATTCTGGTAATATTCTGCACATCTCTTACAATTTTTACTTTTCTCTGGTCTCTGGTAATCTCCTCTCCCTCTCCAATTTTTGCCTGAAAATGTTTCTGTTCTTTTTTTTGGTAATCTTTGCCATTCTCTCCCAATTCTTGCCTGACGAAATTTCTGTTTGGTTTCTGGTAATGCCTCTCCCACTCCTCGGTCATTTTTGCCTGACGAATTTTCTTTTGGGTTCTCTGGTAATCTTCCGACAATTTTTGTCTAACAAATATTCTGCTTGGACTTTGGTAATCTTTTTCTCCTCTCTCAATTTTTGGCTGACAAATTTTTGTTTAGTCTTCGGTAATCTTCTCCTCCTTCTCCCAATTTTTGACTGATAAATTTTCTGTTTGTTTTCTGGTAATCTTACCTTCTCTCTCTCTCCCAATTTTGGCTGACGAATTTTCGGTTGGGTCTGTGGTAATCTTTCCTCCGCACTCTCAATTTTTGTTCGACATATTTTCTGTATGGTGATGGTTTCATGTAATAATTCCCTCTCCCTTTCAATTTTTGCTTGACAAATATTCTGTTTGTGTTCTAGTAACCTTCCCCGCTGTCTCCCAGTTTTTGTCCGAGGAATTTTCTGTTCGGTCTCTGGTAATATTTTGCTTATTTTCCCAATTTTTGGCTGACAACTGTGTTGTTTGATTTAGTAATCTACCCCCACCTCTTTTTCAATTTTTGCCTGGCGAATTTTTTTTTGTTGGGTCTGGTTTTCTGTGCGGTTTCGGGTAATATTTCCCTCCGTCCCAATTTGTGCCTAAAAATTTTGTGTGTTTTATTTGGTAATCTTCCCTCCTCTTTTCTAATTTTTGCCTGACAAATTTTCTGTATGGTCTTGGGTAATATTTACCTCTTCCTCCTAATTTTTCCTTACAAGTTGGTTTTCTGGCAATCTTTCCTCCTCTCTTCCAATTTTTACCAAATGCATTTTTTGTTTGATCTCTGGTAATCTTCCCCCGGTGTAAGTTTTTGCCCGAGGAAATCTCTTGTGAGTTCTTATCTTCCTCCCTCCCTTCCGATTTTTACCTGGTAAATATTCTGTTTGGTTTTTGGTAATCTTTCCCCTCTTTCCGAATTTTTGGCCGACAAATGTTTTGTAAGATCTTTGATAATTTCCCCCATTTTCTGTCCTAGTTTTAGCCTGACGAATTTTCTGTTGGGTCTCTGGGTAATATTCCCTGCCCTCTCCTAATTTTTTCCTGACAACTGCTCTATATGGTTTTGGGTAATCTTTCCGCCCCTCTCTCAATTTTTACCGGAGGACACATTTTTTGTTTGGTCTCTGGTAATCTTTCCGCCTCTGCCAGTTTTTGCTTGAGGAATCTCTGTTGGGTCTTTGGGTATACTTCCCTCTTCTCTTCCAATTTTTCCTGACATGTTTTCTGTATGATCTCAGGTAATCTTTCTCGCTCTCTCCTAATGTTTGCCTGACAAATTTTCAGTTTGGTCTCTGGTCAGCTTCCCCCTCCCCTTCTGTATCTCTCTTCCAATTTTTGCCTAACTAAGTTTCTGGTTGGTCACTGGTAATTTCCCCCTCTTTCAATTTTTGCCTAACAAATGTTCTGTTTGGTCTCTGTTTTTATTAGGGAGGCGGGTAAAGACCTCCACTCTAGTGGGAGGCGTGAACAAACACCTTCCCTGGGCCGGTGTTGTGACTGTAACATCGATAATGTCTTGGTACCTCCACTTCTTCTCGGAGAGGTTCAAGGTCTTCTTAATTAGAACCAAGGAGGAGTGGGTGTATAAGTTTACGACTGTGACTGAATAATTAATGTTGTAGGATCATTGGATATTTAGTTAGTTAACCCGCCCCAGTGGGTACCACATTTTTTTTATTTGTGAGATTGACGTGAAATATTTTTCGTTTTTAGTAATGCAAGTCTACCAAATGGCAACGTTTATATGACAAATAAATCGAATACAAAAAAAATCTAATATTTTAGTTCTTTATGCAAAAAATAATAATAATAATAGACTCGTATTTTATTTTGAAGCTTGCTTGCTGAAGCATATTGCCCGTATGCATAAAGTAAATACTTTTAGAGAAAGATAGAGAAGTCGCATCACTTGTAGTGGAAAAGAGATGAATATTTAGTTTAAGTATTTATTAAAGTTTATGTATTTCGACCAATTGGGATTGATTTTCTAATTTCTTTTATTTTTCAGGTGGGGCAGCTGAAAAGGCAGGTTTACATGCAGGCGACAAAATAATTAAGGTAAAAACAACATTAATAAAAATTAACAGAAATGTAATAGAACTATTTTCCGCATTGCTGATATAATGTTTAGCTAGTAGCTAAATTCTGTTCTTATTTGTTTGTTTGGCCTAAATCTGTTGTAAATTAAATACATTAATGTTAATTATATCATCTGTTTTAGGTTAATGGTGTAAACGTGATGCAGTCCACACATACTGAGGTTGTGGCGCTTATAAAATGTAAGTTTACTTTTTTTTTAAAGGTAATTTCTAGATTACGATGGCTTAACTTGTGGTATAACATCCTATGTGCTAGTTTTTGCTAACTTGCAAGAGTTTTGGCATTTGCGTTAGTTAAGTTAAAGGTTTTTTCTATACATTTGATTTCACAAAAGATCGTGTTGTTAACTCGCGTATTTTATTTGTTACATAGCTTATGTAAATCCCGTTGTAGGTAAATCTATTTCGGATCCTGTTGCGTAAACATTGTCAAATCTATGGTTTGCTTGCAAAACAATTGTTTTTTCGAAAATACAACGTACAGGACGATTCCTAACATGTGGGAGGCACTTTTGGGATATGAAAATAATGCAAAAAAACGTTCTGATAAACGTGGGTCTGGAAATGCGTTGAAACGGAGGTACAGCTTCCTGTCGATGAACCTGTCAATCAATTTTTACTTTCCTATACTTTCAGTATAGGAAAGTATTGATTTCATGCAAAATTTCAAAGTTGAGATTTTAACGGAAATAGTTGGGGGAGGGGGGGGGGGGTCCATGGACCAAAAAAAGTAATTTTTAAAAAATGTCTGTCTGTGGGTGGGTGGGTGGGTGGGTCCGTTACGCTCCATATCTCCGGAACGGCTGGACCGATTTTGATGTGCTTTAATATGAGGGGGTGTATCAAAAATTCACCGACAAAATAAGCTTTAAAAAAAAAACGAAACCGGAAGCGGAAGTTAGACATGTTTTTTGGTAGCATTTTTTTCAGAAACTGAATTTTGGAAATTTTAATAGTGGAGATTAAAGAAGGTCTTAGGAAAAATCAAACGATTTTTTACCGAACTCTCTAACTAAAATGGCGGCCGCTACGAATTTTTGAACATTTCGACTTTAACGCCCATTTACTCAAAAACCAGTTATCTGATTGGAATCAACTACATCTTGTTTGGTAGCCCTTCAAGGGTACTATACCATGAAATATAATTAATTTTGAAAATATAAAAACGATCGCAATGACATCACTCCAAAAGTTTGGAATTTTTCAAAAAAATATTTCTCAAAAACTGCTCACACGTTTTTGTTTAAACTTTTTAAGCTGAAAGAGCTGGGAATCTTCTACAATTTGTTTTTTGCGCATTGCTATAATTTCACTGTGACGCCCTCTATGAATTTTTGAAAATTGAAAATTGGTACCCTTTTATTTATTTAACGGGGGGCAATAAAATATTTCTGTTAAAGCAATATAGCTCATCATTGATAGTAAAATCCGAATATCATAATATTTTTTTGATACTTTAATATTTAGGGGGGCTACTGTTTCTTCGCCCCCCCCCAAATTTTCGCTACAAAATTAAAAAATTGATTTCTTCTTTTGTTTGCTCTAGGAGAATCTTTTTACAAAAAATCAAAAAATCGAATTTTTTCCCCTTAATAATCTTTTTGTCCTTAGAAGAATTTCACATACTTTCTACAGCAGTTGTATTCTTGTACTAGTCGTTTAATGTCAGTGTAGGCTAACTTTTTTATTTTAATGGATAGACTCGCAAACCCAAGAGCAAAGTTGTAGGGCAAAAAAACTTGAGTTTCCAATTTTAATATGGCGGCCACGGTAAAAAATAACTTTTTTTTAAATGGAAACGTGGCATTTTGGCTTTAAAATCAGAAAGGTTTTTAAATTCTAAATACAAATTAATAAGAGTAATTTCTTGCTAAAAATAATACTTCTCGAGTTATTAATAAATTTCCAAATATCAATTTCCGCGCTTCCGTTGATTCGGTCCGAATATTTTACCCAACCTTATGCTTGCAGCGCAGCGGTTACGTAATAGTATCTTTTAAACAATTTACTGTTTTTGCAGTATTGGTTTTAAAATTTAATTCTCCATACACAAGTCGTTACACCAAAAAGGTACTCTTGTCGAAAGTCGCTAAATTCAACAATTTTCGAGATAATTATATGGTTATGTACAGTCGAGTTGCCATGAAGGTCAGAGTGGTTTCTTAAAATGTTAAAGTATTTTAAACATACTATTAGAGCAAATTCGGGTAATCAAAACAATAAAAAAATTTCTATAAACATGGGCCCCGGAAACGCCTCGCTCCGGAGTTACAGCCTCTGTAAGAAACAACACTGTTTCCACTTTCGTAACGAAGCTTTTCCGAACCTGTGTTAATAGGAACTTTTTTTTATTATTTTCAGAGTCTGAATCTGTTCTAATAGTGTGTCCCACGTGTTATGAATCACTCTGTTTAAATACAGTAAATGAGTAAACCATGATCGTTAGCGGTAATGAGTAGGCATGAATTGTTTGTACATTGCACGTGTAGTTTCTACTTGATTCTATGCAATTCATTATTGCCATACATTTTTCCAACTTCTAGTCTTGTTTATTTTTTGTTTATTGTTACGTTTGGAGCGTGCTTTTATATGACTGATTAAAAAATCCTGTTGTGTAAATGTTGTGCTTAATTTCTTAATAGAAATGTTCAAACTACTGTTATGTATTTACTTTCTCATACTTTCAATGCGGTAATATCGATTTAGGATATTTTGACGAAATTATACGTTTCGGATCTCTTTAAGAACCCCAAAAAGACGTTTTTTTAAAATTGACTGCCCGTATGTGTCGTCTGTTTGTAAGGTGCATCTAATTTGAGAAGAACGTAAAACCCAAGCACCTACAATAAAAAGTCATACGAAAACAACTTTTTAATAACGTTCTGATACCTGAAAATCGGAAATAACACTTTGATGTTTTTTTTTGTTTATTTTAAGCTGTAAAAATAGATAAGATTTGTCAATATTAAAAAAAAATTGGATATTTACCAAATTAATAATCTAAATCTAGCCACACGGTTGTTTCACTATGATCAGGTTTTTCTCCCAAAGCCCTGATGAACCTGTGACGCCCTCTATGAATTTTTGAAGTTAGGTAATTAGGTTTTTACTTTCCTGTATTTTCAGTATTGGGAAGTACTGATTTCATGAAAATGTTTGAAATTGTGACTTAAATGCAGGTTTTGGACCTCCAGAAACACAACAAAATGGGTTTTCAAAATTATCTGTCTGCCTGTCGTGGGTATGTGTGTGGTGCATAATAGCTCCTGAATGGGTGGTCCGATTTTAAGGAGCTTTAGAATGTGGACGTATATCTAAAGTTTACCCACAAAATTAGCTTTGAAGCAACATCCGAAACCGGAAGCGGAAGTTAGACATGTTTTGTTAGCATTTTTGTCGGAAACTGACGACCTTAGGGCAGATCCAGCGAGTTTTCTGCGAACTTTCTAGCTTGAAAATGGCGTTCGCTAAGAGTTTTTGAAAATTTTGACTTTAAAGCTTTGTCACCCAAAAACGAGTTGGCAGATCAGGATTAAATTTGGTATTGTAATAGCTCTAGGGGGACCCAATGGTCGTATGTGCAAAACGATTTGAAAAAATTAAAACTAAAAAGTAAAATTTTTTTTCAAAATTATGGAAAATTTCAAAAAATATTGCTAAAAAACTGGCTACAGGATATTTTTTAAATTCTTTAAGCTAATAGAGCTGGAGATGGGTTACAATTTGGTTCGTGTTACAGTCCGCTCTGTGACGCCTTGTATGAATTTTCGAAAATTTTGGCTTTAACGCCTATTTACTCAAAAACGTGTTATCAGATTGGGATGAAATTTAATATTAAAAATGCCCTAGGGGTATGCAATGATACAAGCTAGGAGAACTTTTGGAACTACTAAAACTGAAGTGGAAAAAATTAAACTTTTGACTTTTGCAATAAAAATATAGCTCAAACGAAGCACTTCCTCCATTTTTTATTTAATACATGTGGGGTCGACATAAAATCCAGGATCAAGCTGAATTGTTCATTATTCTACTTATTTTTTAGATGAAATGATATTTAGGTGGGTTATTTCGAGGGGTAAACCACGAGTGGAAGTACGGTGGAAGTAAGTAGAAGTATGTGGAAGTAGAAGTGGAAGTATGTGAAAGTAAGTAGTAGTGGAAGTACGTAAAGTATGTGGAAGTTAGTGGAAGTACGTGGAAGTAAGTGGAAGTGCGTGGAATTAAGGTGGAAGTCAGGGGAAGTATGTGAATGTAAGTGGAAGTACGGTGGAAGTCCATGTAAATTACTGGAACTACGTGTAAGTACGGTGGAAGTAAGTGGAAGTACGGTGGAAGTATGTGAAAGTACGGTGGAAGTTCGTTGAAGTATGTGAAAGTAAGTAGTAGTGGAAGTACGTAAGGTATGTGGAAGTACGTGGAAGTACAATGGAAGTATGTCAAAGTACGGTGGAAGTATGTGAAAGTATGTATGTGTATGTGGAAGTATCTGGTAGTAAGTTGAAGTAAGTAGTAGTGGAAGTAAGTGGAGGTATATGGAAGTATGCTAAACAACAAGTGGGACTATGTGGAAGTATCTGTTAATGGAAGTAACTGTACAAAATTATTAAGCGCGGTTTACCCCTTCATTTATTTTGTTTGCGTATTCGCAAGGGATTTTAACCTATCATTAATATAGGCGGTCCGAGCCTCACTGAGTGCTTTTCTTATAACATATTTACTCATGTTAGCAGCTTCAATTCGTATAGTAGTAACTCTTGATGTTTAAATAAATTTTTTATTCGGTTCTTGTTTATATCATTGCGTTAATCTAGGTTTGAATCCATTTTTGAATCTTATCTTATAAACGTTGCCTATACTGTTATTGAAAAAGTGTGATAACTAATTTAGTTTAATAATAAAATTTTTAACACTTTCTTATATTGATGAATAACATTAATTTGTTATTATTCTTGTTTACACCAGTGGATCAGATTTTAATCAAATTTGAATTTTCCTCTGCTGTAAACGTCGCCAACTTATAAAATTTACGCACATACATTTCCCGCTTAGCAGTGAAACGGTAGTCCTGTCATGCCTTTCCTGTAAAAATCCGGAACCCCTACACACAAACGTAAACACGATTCCAGTCGATACATCTCGGAGCCGCTCGTTGGGCGGCAGATGTTTGCGCGGCTCACTTGAAGCAAATCAAAGCTAACCATAGAAGTTTTCGAGGTGCGAAGATAATTTTTTCCGTGTGTTTCCCAAATTTCCGGTTTTATTTTTAGTTGAATAAAAAGTCACGTGTGCAATTTTTACCAGACATTTGTGTTTTGTGTTTCTGTTTTTTCTGCAGTGTAGTTTTAAGTGTTAAGGGTGTTATTGGTGTGTTTTCCATCGTAGGGGTTGCAGGAGCAACCGGGTGGATTGAGTCAAGCGGACACATAGGGGTCGATTTCCTTTGTGAGTACCCCGTATCGTTTTAGCACTCCGCTACCACCTGCGGTGTTCTATGGTTAATTTTGTTAGTTTTATTGCTTGGGGTGCGCTCTTTCAAGGGATGTTCTTTTCAGTCTGCTCGATTTAGTTTGTTTACATCGCGTTGCTGAAATTAGAAGTGATTTTTGCAGTGCAATTTATAGTTCGCATTTGAATTCGTGTTAGTGATACGTACCTGCTTAATTAAACTTTAAACATTCATTGCTAAAAATAGTCGTGATAAATTAAGTTATCTGTGTTATAGATTACTTTTAAGATCGCGTATTATTCTTGATCGGTTTTGATTATTATAAAATTGAAAATTGTACAGAGGAGAGGAAAGCTTTTTATAATAAATTTTGAAGTGAGTAAACAGATGTGTGTCAGTGTCAAAATTAAAATAGAAACCATCTCATTTTCTGTATCAGCTGTTTCGTTTGGCAGTGTTAAAGAAGAGTCTAAGTTTTAGTTCAGTAGTTCAGGGTTTTGTCATTTCTTAATTAAAAAATATTGTTCGGCTTTGAAAAACATTAAAAAGGGGACCTGGACACAACGGCTACCAGGTTTTTCGTGTGCTTATATTAACCACCTTGGGCACAACGGCCATTAATATTGTTGGACACAACGCCCACCTTGAACCCAACCGCCACATTGAACTAGTGAATACAACGGCCACCGAAAATGGTTTCAATTTTCAACCTTGTTGACACAACGGCCACATATTTTGCGTGGACACAAGGGCTACGCTTTCACGTGGATACAACGGCCATTGTAGCCGTTGTTCCAGGTAAAAACGTGGTGCTATGGCGTTCACGTAACATATGTGGCAGTTCTGTCCAAGGTGGCCGATTTGTCAGTGGCAGCCACCGACGATGGTTTCAACTGTCACCCTGGACATAACCGCCACATTTGTTTGTGGTCACAACGGCCACACCGTCATTCGGATTGTGTGCCCTAGACCAATGTAGCCGTTGTGTCCACGTAACTTTTGTGGTGGTTGTGTCCAAGGTCGCCGATGTAAACTAAACCTCTCAAAAGAACACAGCAGAATTGGGTGTTTCGGAGTGTTTGGGTCTCATCAGTACCCAAAACATTCAATTTGATCTTAATTAACTGCTGACTTAAAAAGGTTCATAAGCGAAACATTCAAATTAGAGAAGTGCTTTGGATTATTTGAGTTTCATCAGTGCAGCATATTATGGTGTTCTCCATTTTAAATTTTAATGGCAGCAATAATAATCTGCTCACAATAATGCGAAATAAATATTTTCCGAAGGCTTTTGATAAATGCGGAAATAATAAAAATAACGTTAAAGTGGCGTATTTTATTTATTGACATAGCTTTGTGGTATGTCTGTTACTTAAGTGAATTATTATTGACGGAAGATATTTTTAGGTTTGCCCCAATTGCTGCGCTGTAATTTCTACGGCTTATGACCACGAATTACCGATTCATACCGACGATTACATTGGTTATTGACTAGGCAAACAGTGGACGCACATTGCCGCTTAAACGATAGTACAGTTAAATATAGGAATTATATGAGTACAGTAACATTTTTGTGTTCGGCGTATTTTACTATTAATAGAAAGATTCAGTAACGTTTTTAAGCAACAAATTACTATTCTGAATAATAATTCTATTTATGAA
This sequence comes from Ctenicera cuprea, assembly GCA_958336395.1. Taxonomy (NCBI): domain Eukaryota; kingdom Metazoa; phylum Arthropoda; class Insecta; order Coleoptera; family Elateridae; genus Ctenicera; species Ctenicera cuprea. The sequence continues at coordinate 9,865,382 of OY284495.1, read as the reverse complement.
AAACTGCCCACTAAACGCTAAAAGCATCCTCTCAGCGACAAAGCGGTTCTAGGTTCGAATCCCGGTAGCATCATAGGTTAGTTTCTGGCTGTGTTTACGTGTTAAATGGGGTGAAACTTCAATATTTTTAATGTACGGGGCTCAGGCAAAAAGTTCTAAGGATAAATAGGGTTAAGGTGAGAACTGTATGTACAGGGTGTTGTCAGAAACTTTTAGGATAAAAAGTTTTAATATCGGACTGTATGTACAGGGTGTTGTCAGAAACTTTTAGGATAAAATGTTCAATATCAGGGAACATAGATTAATCAAAATAGGGCATTAAGAGTAACCAAATTATACCAGGTGTTGGCTGAGCATAGTGAGTTTCAGGGTGCAGTAGAAAATTCAAGGACAAAAATAATATGCCAGATTTATAAATGCGAGCTAGTAATAATTTAAAATACGATCTATAAGTATACGAGGTCTTGTCAAAAAAATTCAATCCGAAAGAGCAGATGTACTGGGTGTTCTAATTGTAATTGAACTCTTCAAAACATCAAATTTCCAAATTGTTTTATGAAAAAATGTAATTCTGTTCTTATGAAAGAAGCTTCTACTTTGATGTAGAAATACTGTATTGCCAAAAATTAATATTTTAATTGAATAGTTGCAGTTTATCGAAATTTGTTCCATGTCGAAGCTTCAGCTTCATTAGAATTGGAGGAAATTTATTTTTGAAAAATTTTAAAACGAAATCGGTTTCTAATTATAATTCTAAAACAGTTCTTGTCTATTCCTGTTGTAGCGCGTAGCAGGTGTGAGGTGATTGCACCTAAAACCGTCCGCTAGGCGCCGCCACTAAAAAAACATTTTTTGCTTTCGGGGAAAACATATATTTGCACCCCCTCCGACATACCCAATCATGACGAATCAGTAATAAATTTATATAATTATTGCATAAATAACGTAACTAGTGACAAATTTAAAAATTACACGGAATGTGAATTATATGTATATGGCAGGTAAAAAATACACCAAAAAATTACAGAAAAAAATGCTAAATACTAGGAAGTATATTTCTAGACCCATACAGCTACCACAATTTAAAATTAAGCAATTTCAATACAGAAAATTAATTCACTTTCATTATGAACATTATCGCAATTTAAATTTTTTCAATGAACTTCAGTAAAATCGTTTGGGGGGAGATATGCAGGGTGTTTCACGGAGTACAGCCATAGCATTTTAACTGGTTAGATTCAAAATAGGGTGACTGAATTTCATTATATTATATCCGTATTTTAATTTCCATCATATAAAAGCATATCACGTGGCTGGTGGAAGCGGTCTTAAGATAGAGCACTTGTTTGCCATTGCGAGGACCCCGGGTTCAATTCCCATAAAATTCCCCTTTTTAAAATTTCTTTTTATTTATGTTCTCACGACATTTGTTATTAAATTGCCTGAAGTTGCTCGTAATATTATCGACGTTTTGTCAGGTATTGTCAATATTATGTCACCATACGTAATAAGCATATTTTACTACAGTAGATTCATCCTCGAGTTGTTCAAAACAAACAAATAGGCGTGAATAACACGTGATCGCTGCTGCAGCGCGTTGCCATTGATGATTGAGGCATGAAATGTAAATTTTTTTTATTTCATGGATATTGAATTGAAAAACTGTTTTGTATTGGGATAAAATTATATACAGCCTATAATTATCGCTTTGCACAAAAATCAAATCTACAGAAGCGCCTATTTATTCGCACTGGTGAAAAAACATTTTCTTGTATTGTGTTCTTTTGATCCTAACCAAATTATAACATCGTTAAAATGCTTTGGCCTGTACTCCGTAAAACGCACTGTATAGTACGATTGCAAAGTGAAAAGACGTCACGTACCTTCTAACGTACCACCCTTCTTCGTCTCTTCGCAACTCATTTTGATTTTTGATTACAATCACACGAAGTTGGAAATCAGGAAATCTAAAAAGTTGATTTAAATCACGATTTATATAAAAAAATCATTGATTAAAATCAATAGGTTTTTGAGTGGGGTGTCGTTTTTCTGTGAAATTTTCCAAATAACTTGGCGGTAATCTTAAATCAAATAAAATCCAATTTAAATCAAGTAAAATCCGATTTAAATCAAATAAACTCTGATTTAAATCAAATAAATCGGTCATTGATTTTTAAAAATTAAAATTACGATTTTTGCACCGTAGTGTACGCGGAGTCGAATTATCACCTCTGTTGTAAAATTATACATTAAAATTGCATCCTTTAAGTCGTTAAGTTCTGGGCGAGTTCCTCCTTTTTTGCTGCACCGATAAAACGAACTTCATTTAAAATAGCTACGAAAAGAATATTATGTCAATGTAAATTAATCTAATTTAATTACGTGATCTTATAGTATTTATTTTGAACTGCAAACGTTGATGTAAAAGTAGTTTTGAAAATATCTAAACAATTTTTTGGGAAAGTGTTTCTCATATTTTAATTTACAATGAAATTTTATTGCCATTTCTCATGATTTTACGAGATACTAAGATGCTGATTTTGTATTTTAGACTGTTTTATGTGAAAGCTAGTTAATTGCAGTTTTAATATCAAATTTATAGATCGTAAAACGCTTATAAAAGCTGCATTTTATTTATATGTATCTTCCGAATGTTTAAATGACTCACATTTCTATGTTTACAAAATTATTTTTGAACAGCGAGATGATTGTACGTTTATCTCTGTATTGTACGATCTTTGTGGGCCAAGTCAAAATTGGAATTATGCTAGTACAAAAAAACGTTGTCAAAAATTTGTTTTTCTTGGCTTGTTTAAAATTTTTTGAACTGTGGAATAACAACACTTGAAAAATACAGCACCCTTCCACACAAGTAACTAAATACGTATTTCAACAGCAAAGCTATCATCATCAGTGGTAAACTGTGAATGTCAGTTTACCACTGATGATGATAGCTTTGCTATCGAAATACGTATCTGGTATTTAGTTACTTGTGTGGAAGGGTGCTGTATTTATAAGTTAAAATTTTTTCTAACAAACTATCGTATGCAGTCTACATTTAATATATTTAATACTAAAGTATATGTAAATGCAAAGCAAATTATTTTTGAGTTCGCTCTCTTTGACATCTTCCACGACCGAAACCAAAACTGTTAATGCAAATTAAACATGAGGTGTAGGTACGGAAGGTCAATCAAGTGTGTTGTAGAGAAAAAGTCAAGGTAGGCGATGTTTTATGAACTCATGACGGCTATAATGGCGGCGTATCTATAATTTATAAATAGATTGGCAAAAAATAAGACAATACCTTCATAAAACTGCGTCAGATTAACGCATTTCCTCCGTAGATCTTATTTTTGTGCGTAATGTTTGGAATTCGTGGTTTTGTATAAAGAACTTTTAATTGTTACATATGTCGGGGAAGAATAAGTGAAAATGGGAATCTTAAGGTGATGTAATTTTATATTTATGGCTCTTATAACGTGAACATATGATTTTAGTTATCTGTTCTGAGAACTTGTAAACAACGCCAACTATCTATGAATATGGAAATGGAATGTCCTTTCCAGCAGCTTCTAAAAGTGCGCTTATTATGCTGGTAATTGAACTACTTTAAAGTTTTTTTTACGGTTACATGGATATTATTATAATATTTATTTACTGTTACATTTATTTGAGAAATAAGAAAATAAACGATTTTCATGAATTATTTAATATTCATCTTAGCAAAGTCATGGCGTCATCATACCGAGGGTATGTCGAAAGTAAAAAAAAAACATCTTAGTTATTTAAATTTTGAAATTTTTTTTACGATATTACTATGTTGTTTTGCCTCAAAGCATGCTACAATCTTATGTTTGTAATTTTCTGCTGCTAGGAAAAAAATTAATTGCAGATCAATGAACGGTTTAGTTAAAATGCTAATTATTTATCATAGAAGGCGTTTGATGTGTCTAGTGATGCGGCGAAAAGCAAATTAATGTCGGTTTTATTTATCTTACCATTTGTATATTAATTTAATGCAAGTAGTACAGTTAATATTTGAAATCCTGAGCCGGTTAAAAAATAATATTTACAATCTTCCTGCTGTGTGTACTTCAAATTGGTTTAAATCAGCTTCAAGACAGAAAACAGAAGTTAAACATTCAGTTTTATGATTTTGATTTTGTTTTTGTTATTAACGCCCAAAATATGATATTCTTAGTAAGGTAAATAAAAAATAATACTAAGAATTCAGTAATCGATCATTTAAGTATCATCTCGAAGTATTATTACGTATTCGATAAGATAACGCTGTCGTAACTTAAAGCTAATGTGTAAAATTCTTGGAATTTGCGTATGGTTTCGTTTTCAAGGCACGCCTTCACATTACATTTCAAATTGTCATTTTGTAAGCCGTGCGAGTACATGACGACACGTCAAAGAACCGTTTGGTGTGACTAATCCGCGACCAAACCTATCAGAAATATTTCGAAACTTTGGCAAAGGTACGATAACTTCGTGAAAAATATCCCTAACCCAAAGTGTGAGGTCATGTCTACATAAATGTATCCGCTTGGAAAAATAAGAAAGAAAAAACAGACATTTTTTAAAGATTTAATGTACCTACAGAAAAAATGAGGTTGATACTTCTATTTTTCAAATTAACAAAGTAAAATAAAAAAAAATAAATTTAATATACGGGGTTCACACAAAAAGTTTTAAGAACATTGGGTTAGGGTGAGAATTTTACAAGGTGCTGTCAGAAATTTTAAAGACAAGCGGTGCCTACACCCAGAAGATAGAAATAGTCCGTCGCATCAAAAAGGACAGGTTTATCAAAAAACCGTAGCAATTTTTCAAAATACAGTTAATATGTATACAGCGTCTTGTCGAGAAATATTAAGGACAAAATAAGCCACGGAATTAAAAAACAGGATATGCAGTTAATTACCAATTTGCGTGAAATTAGCAGTATTTTAAAATATAATCGACGTGTATTGTATGAACGAAATAAGCCTCGAAGTTGTTAGCTTTACTTAAGATTTCGTGGATACTGCACTGTATATGCAAATGTTTTTTTGGGGAAACCGGCGAAGATGTGGAATTTATTGGAAATATTTCATGGCCAACAATAATGCACACCAATTAGAATGCATGGGTATACAGGGTCTCGGTATAAAAAACAGATATAGTTGATTGTAGAAAATTTAGGAATCAAAATAATTTGTGACGTTAAACAAGAGAGATATACCAAACTAGTAAGGTAGCCTTATTACAAAATATAGTAATCAATAAGTGTAAGGGATCACGTCGAGAAATTTTATGAACAAAATGTGCCTTTGTACAAAAAGGCCATTTACGCATAAGGGATTGTTTTACAATATTTGAGGACATAAAGGTACATCAGAGAAGTTATAGATATAGAGTTATAAATTGGAAAGAGAAAGAACTATTTTTGAAGTGAGCTGTTATACAAAATCTTTTCAAAAAGTTGTTATGTTTAATGCCGATTTCGTGCATTGATTATGCAAAAGTTTGAAGGAAAACGGCAAAGATGTGGAATTTTACAGTAATATTTCATGGTCAACAATAATATACACAAAATATAATTAATAGACGTACAGGGTCTTGTCAAGAAATATTAAGGACAAACTAAGCTTCAGTGTAAAAATAGATATACACTTTGTTGTAGAAAATTCAAGAATTGAAATAATCTGTGATATTGAAGAAGACAGATTTGCCAAACTACGTAATTTGCTAGCAATATTTCAAAATATAAACTATCAGTATACGGGGTCAGGTCAAGAAATGTTATGAACAAAATGTGCCTTGGTACAAAAAGACCAAATGCGTAGTATACGGGACTGTTTTACTATAATTAAGGACAAAAAGCTAGATCAGAAAATTTATAGATTTACTAAATTGGGAGAAGGCAGAAATATTGTTGAAGTGAGCTATAAATACAGAACCCTTTTAAAAGTTGTTAGGTTAATTAAGATTTCGTGCATTGATTATACAAAATTTTGAGTAAAAACGGCAAAAATGTGGAATATAATTAATAGGTACACAGGGTCTTGTGAAGAAATATTGACAAACTAAGCCTCAGTGTAAAAAAAGATATACAGTTTGTTGTAGAAAATTCAAGAATTGAAATAATCTGTGCTATTAAAGAAGACAGATTTGCCAAATTACGTGCGCCAGCAATATTTCAAAATATAAACCATCAGCATACGGGGTCAGGTCAAGAAATTTTATGAACAAAAGAAGACGGTTCAAAAAAGCAGATATACATACAGGGGTGTGTTAGAAGATTTAGGGACAAAAGCTAGATCAGAAAAGTTATACATTTACAAAATTGGGAAGAGGAAGAAATATTTTTGAAGTGAGCTGTATATGCGTACAGGATCATTTCAAAAATTTGTTAGTTTTAATCAAGATTTGGTGCGTTGATTATGCAAATGTTTGGGGAAACCAGCAAACATGTGGAATTTTACAGAAATATTTCGTCAATAATTATGTAAGACACAAAATATAATCAGTAGGTATCAGATATGAATCAAAATAGACAGATTTACCAAACTACGTAAGGTAGCAATAATTCAAAATACAAACAATCAGTATACGGGGTCAGGTCAAGAAATTTTATGAATAAAATAAGACTTAGTACAAAATGACCAGATATACGTATGTGGATGTTTTAGAAGATTTAAAGACTAACAGTTAGATCAGAAAAATTATACATTTACAGGAAGAAGCATTTTCCAAGAGAGCTGAATATACGGGGTATTTTAAAATTTTTTTTAGGTTTAATTAAGATTTCGTACATTGATTATGCAAATGTTTGGGGGTTAACGCAAAGATGTGGAATTTTACAGAAATATGTGATGGCCAACAATAATGCACACAAATACACACAATATTATCAATAGGTATACAGGGTCTTATCAAGAAATACAAAGTATGCCTCGGTATGAAAACCAGATATACAGTTTGCTGTAGAAAACTCAAGAAACAAAATAATTTGTAAGATTAAAGAAGACAACCGATTTATCAAACTACGTTGTTAGGTGGCCATATTTCAACATATAATCAATAAGTAGATGGGGTCACTTCAAAAATTTTATGAACAAAATAGGACTTGGTACAAAAAGGCTAGACATACGTGTGTTTTAGAAGATTTAGGGATAAAAGCTAAATCAGAGAATTTAAAGATTTAGAAAATTGGGAAGAGAACGAAGTATTTTTGTAGTGAGCTATATATACAAGACCCTTTCAAAAAGTTGATAGTTTTAATTTGATCTCGTCCAAATGTTTGGGGGAAAATGGCAAAAAATGTGTAATTGTACAGGTATAGGGAGAATCATTTAAGTGCAACCTCGCTATTATTTTTTAAACTATTGAGAATATCAAATTTTTTCTTAATAAAGGTCGTTGAAAATTAATTGCTGTTTAACCCTTAATTTATGACCAATAATACTGGGTTTTTAGTTATGCCCGTACAACACATTACTTTGTTATTTAAAATTAAACACCCTGTATATTATTGTATTTTTCGATTCTACGTTTAATTCTAGGTATAAAAGTATTAAAGTACTGTCATCGTAAAATTAGTGGTTTTCCAGTTATTTTTTTTTCCAAAAAATTCAACATTAGTGGATTAATATTCACAAAATTAATATTTTAGTTGCCAAAAACATTCACCCCGTCGCTATTTTACACAGACTATTAAAACACTATTGTTTTTAAAAACAATCTTGTCGCTCTAGGCGGTCTACGCAAGGTTATGGTTGCGAAATAATGTTTTTTAAAGAAAAATACGACAACGAAGTAATAAATTTTTATTTTTAATGTTACCCATGTCGCCCCTCCTTTCAAATTCACATCACATTTTCCGTGGTTTTCGTCACATAGCTTTTTTTCGAAATTTACGAAGTTCATTTGTTGCTTTTCCTATACAATAGAATAATTTGAGAAAACTGTATAAAATATACCTATATTTTTGTGCAACAATGCTAACACTAAATTGAAGGGAACTTTTTCTCTCACATCGTAACAAATATCTCGATAATAACGATGAGAGGACATAAATTGATTTTCCAATAAATAGCGAGAAGTCACACGCAGTAATGCATTTGGAGGTGACATCACAGTGTTTATTTTAGGTAACAACACACGTCTGTATTCGCATTTACTATTTATTTAGGTTGAATTTTCTTTGCTCCTACCTGCTTGATTAGGACAAGAAATAGAGAACACCAATGACGTCAAATTTGCATAACTAATATAGATGGTGATGTCAACATTCAATTAAATTATTGCATTTATAGTAAAAATTTGTTTGTTTTTTTTAAATTAAACCTGTTTGGAAAATTTGTTACGATTTGCATAGTTTTTTTATTCAGTATCATAGAAAGCTTTGTTCATTTTTGAAAATAATTTCATGGGCCGGACGCATCAAGATTACAAGTTGTCGGGACTAATTTACTTTGCGTTGTAAAATTAATTTTATCATTTATATGGTATAACTTTCCTGTTTAGATTTCGTGTAAAGTAATCGGCTAATGAGGGGCACTTGAAATTTTATCAGTTTACTTACAGTTTTATTTGGTTGTATCTCTCTTTCGATTCTGCCCGACGCAGTAAAATAAATCTGTCTTGTTAGTCGCATTCTTTACTAGCGTAACAAAGGTTTATTATTAGTTAAATGTATATCCAGAAAGGCGCAAAAAAATGGGTAATTGTAACGGAAACTCGTAATAAGGAAAATAAAGTGAAAATTTCTCTTTTATTGTTTCTTTTGTGGTTTTGACATGTGGGAATTTTACAACTACTGCTCGCATAGTAAGTAAAGCGGTTTCGAGCTGTCAAAGTGCCGGATGACCTTGAAATGTAGGCGGTGAAAAGTCATACTAATTGCATGTATTTTTTGCAGCTTCTGCACAAGTAGTGTTGACGGTTCAACAGAGAACGGGGGCTCTCAGAAATATGGGGTCCCCGAGCTTACATACTCGACCCCTTACCACACATGCTTCGCAGAGGATTACGGGACCTCAACCAGTTACTGTGAGTACTAGTATTTATATTTTAAATTATTTCTTAATTTATTTTTTTGCGAATGGATTTTTTCCTAATCATGAACCTTTTAGCAGTGTTATATCTCTATAATATGTTTCTTCTACCTACAACTGTTAAGACAAACTAGATAGAGTCCAGGGACGCTCACAGCAGTAGGTCCCCTTATCAAGGTGTTGCCATTACGAACAAACTAGATAGAGACTAGATCTGTAAAAAAGGTTTTATTCCCATAAATGTGTACAGTTACTTCGAAGTTCGTCAGTACTTCGGTGTAATTCCAATATTTCAAAGATTCTTCCAGGTACTTTAAAGTAATTCGAGGAACTTCGAAGTGATTTCCGAGTTAAATATTTTGAAGTAAATAAAAGAGAGTTTCGCACTGAAACTGAAAAATCGTTCAAGCACGTCGTGATAGTTCGAATGTATTTCGAGGAATTCGCCAGGTACTTCGATCTAATTCGAGGTTTTTTGAAGTAATTCGGGAAACTTTCGTTACTTTGCGAGCTAGTGTACACCTACTTCGAATTGCGCCAATATTTTGAAGTAATTCCAAAAGCGTTTCGCACGACGGCATTGAAAAATCGTGCGATTACGCGACGATAATCGACGATAATTCGAATGTACTTCTATTAATTTGACTAGTATGTCAAGGTAATTTGAGGTACTTCGATGTAATTTGAGGACTATTTCGATGTAGTTCGGGTTCCTTTCAGTACCTTGAGAACTGGTGTACACGAATTTCTCCAGTACTTCTAATACTTCTAAGTTTCTTCGAGGTACTTCAAAGTAATTCGAGGTACTTTGAAGAAAGTTTCGCTCTGAGACTTGAAAAATCCGTTTGAGCACATCACGGTAATCCGAATATCCTTCGAGTATTTTGGCAGCTTCTTTGATGTAATTCCAGGTATTTCGAAGTCATTCGGGAGCTGGTGTAACACCTACTTCGAATTTCGCCAGTACTTCGACGAAATTCTAATACTTCTAAGTTACTTCGAGGTACTTCAAAGCTAGTTTGAGGTAATTCGGAGTACTTTGAAACAATTCGAGGAGAGTTTCTCAGGACGACTTTGAAAAATCGTCCGAGTACGTCACGTTAATTCGAATGCACTTCTAGAAATTCGACAATTACTTTGACTAATTTGACAAGTATGTCAAGGTAATTCGATGTACTTCGAAGTACTTCGAGGTAATTTGAAGTATTTGAACAATTCGAAGACAGTTTCGCACTAAGATTTCGATATACGTAACAGTCTTTTTAAAAGATGGTGTACGCCACTTCTACTTCGAATTTCGCCCGTACTTCTTGGTACTTTAAAACAATTCGAGGTACTTCAAAGCTACTTCGAGGTAATTCGGAGTACTTTGAAGCAATTCGAAGAGAGTTTCTCAGGACGACTTTGAAAAATCGTCCGAGTACGTCTCGTTAATTCGAATGCACCTCTAGAAATTCGACAATTACTTCGACTAATTTGACAAGTATGTTAAGGTAATTCGATGTACTTCGAAGTACTTCGAGGTAATTCGAAGTATTTGAACAATTCGAAGAGAGTTTAGCACTAAGATTTTGATAATACGTAACATTACTTTTGGAAGCACGCCACCTCTACTTCGAATTTTGCCCGTACTTCGAGGCAATACTTCTAAGTTACTTTGAGGTACTTCAAAGCAATTCGAGGTACTTCAAAGCTACTTCTAGGTAATTCGTAGAACTTTGAAGCAATTCGAAGAGAGTTTCTCCGGACGACTTTGAAAAATCGTCCGAGTACGTCTCGTTAATTCGAATGGACTTCTAGAAATTCGGCAATTACTTCGACTAATTTGACAAGTATGTCAAGGTAATTCGATGTACTTCGAGGTAATTCGAAGTTTTAGAACAATTCTAAGACAGTTTCGCACTAAGATTTCGATATACGTAACAGTACTTTTGAAAGCTGGTGTACGCCACCCCTACTTCGAATTTCGCCCGTACTTCGAGGTACTTCAAAGCAATTCGAGGTACTTCAAAGCTACTTCGAGGTAATTCGGAGTACTTCAAAGCAATTCGAAGAGAGTTTCTCAGGACGACTTTGAAAAATCGTGCGAGTAGGTCTCGTTAATTCGAATGCACCTCTAGAAATTCGACAATTACTTCGACTAATTTGACAAGTATGTCAAGGTAATTCGATGTACTTCGAGGTAATTCGAAGTATTTGAACAATTCGAAGAGAGTTTAGCACTAAGATTTTGATAATACGTAACAGTACTTCTGGAAGCTGTTGTACGCCACCTCTACTACGAACTTCGCCCGTACTTCGAGGCAATACTTCTAAGTTACTTTGAGGTACTTCAAAGCAATTCGAGGTACTTCAAAGCTACTTCGAGGTAATTCGAAGTACTTTAAAGCAATTCGAAGAGAGTTTCTCAGGATGACTTTGAAAAATCGTCCGAGTACGTCACGGTAATTCGAATGCACTTCTAGAAATTCGGCAATTACTTCGACTAATTTGACAAGCATGTCAAGGTAATTCGATGTACTTCGAAGTACTTTGAGGTAATTCGAAGTATTAGAACAATTCTAAGACAGTTTCGCACTAAGATTTCGATATACGTAACAGTACTTTTGAAAGCTGGTGTGCGCCACCTCTACTTCGAATTTCGCCCGTACTTCGAGGCAATACTTCAAAGTTACTTCGAGGTACTTCAAAGCAATTCGAGGTACTTCAAAGCTACTTTGAGGTAATTCTGAGTACTTTGAAACAATTCGAAGACAGTTTCTCAGGACGACTTTGAAAAATCTTCCGAGTACGTCACGTTAATTCGAATGCACTTCTAGAAATTCGGCAATTACTTCGACTAATTTGACAAGTATGTCAAGGTAATTCGATGTAGTTCGAAGTACTTCGAGGTAATTCGAAATATTTGAACAATTCGAAGAGAGTTTTGCACTAAAATTTCGATATATGTAACAGTACTTTTGAAAGCTGCTGTACGCCACCCCTACTTCGAATTTCCCCCGTCCTTCGAGGCAATACTTCGAGATACTTAAAAGTAATTCGAGGCACTTTGAAGTTACTTTGAGGCAATTCGAAGTACTTTCAGTCAGTTTGAAGAGTGTTTCGTCCGACGAAATTTTAAAGTAAACTTTAAAAAACAGAAAATGCAAGTCTGACGTTAACAAAACCGATAAAACCTTCAACCTTTAATTTTTTTGCTGTTGTTACTTTGCAAGAAACTGCGGCAGACTTTATGTCCACAAAACAGATGATAATATGTAAATTATGCGTCACTATACTGATAGTAATAGAAGTGATGTAAGTCTTCAGCAAACTTTGGATTTGTTTGTGTTGTCATTACGAATTGTGCTTCCCTAGAAAACTATGGAAATGACCATAATTTGTATATGAAGTGCTGTCACTGGTTGAATGTTCTTTGTTGCGTTTTAAACGTGTTTATATTTGTTTTTCAAAAAATCTTATCTAGTCGTTGCCATAGTGACCTCCGTGATTGCAATAAATGTTACTTGCGCAAACATTATTGAATGTTTTTTATTGAGGTGATAATTAATAGAAAACAGTCGCATTTATATATAGACACTTCAGTGCTTCGTGAGAATTTAAAATTTTACCCAATGGATTATTTTTTGCAGCATGAGAAACAATACCAGTTGCAGCTAGAACGAGAACAACAAATTCGATTGATGATCGAAAAGGAGCAGCGCTACATTGATCAGCTCCGTAGTGAAATCGCCATTTCTCCCAGTGATAAGAAGGCAGAGAAGTTAAGTAAGGCTGAAAGCAATCTCCAGAAATTGCACACAATTTTGCAGAACCACGTTCGGACTCAAAATGAGGTAATGAGGGATTTCAAATGTGATTCGTTCATAGCCTGTAGTTTTTCTCATATTTGGTTTAAAGTTCTACATTGTAGTGGTGTAAAAATTTTGATTATTTAAATTATTTTTCGAAAAATATAAACATGAGAATTAATTATGGCTCTATTTTTTTAGGCAGTAATAAGTAGGTCAAAATGTGTATTTTTATCATACGAATGGATGTTAAAGTTGTTGGCTTGGTTGGTAAATGGTTAAATGGTTAATGGTTGGCTTTTGGCTCATTGTATCTGTTACCATTTATTTATGCTGCCTTTTATTATTGCAAAGATTGATTAAGTTTTTTAATTCCCATTATTCAGGAAGGAGGTGTTCATTAATGAGTTTGCTTATCAAAATATTTAATTGCACATTAGGTTCTTGTTAAGGATAAGGGGAAATATCTGACCACATCCAAATTTTAAGAACATTAACCTTTGGGGTTATTGTTCTGGGTTTCTATGAATAAGTGATTATATTAATATGGTAGATTTCTACTTATTCCATGTTCGCTTAAAGTATATTTAAAACGTTTGTTTTAATCAATCTTTGTATTAATAACATCGGTGATGTTTCTAATTTTCAAGAACATACGAGTATGCTTAACTTTTTCAGTTAAAAAATCTTTGCTGATTTGTAATTACATTTCATCACGATTCATTATTGTACAAAGCATGAATAAGGTTGGGCAATTCTTGTTCTGTTTGTATACGTCCCATCCCAGGACGATTGTGCTGAGCTTATAAATTTATAATGTAAGATACAGAAAAAAATTACAAATAAAAGTTGTAGGGGACTAAGAGCACCACATTGTAAAATTATTTTTAACTGTGCAGGGGGTTCCACATAAAAGTAGCGTGTGTTAAAAAAAATAAATATTTGAATTATGGACTTCACTAATTTCTGTACAAATTCTGTACAAACTGCATTACCACGGGTTAAACAATTTTTTTCTTTTAAATGTCGGCCAATATTATCATTCAGATATTTTAAATTTGAATTTGGTTATACAGAGTGTTGGTTGGTGCATAAATTTTGAAAAAATCAATGTCGTAATGAATTTTATAAGTTAAAAGTGTGTTTCGAATTTGTTTCAAATAATTTTGGAGCAGCAAGGACAGGCTTGGTAGTTAAGTTAGGGTTTTCGAGGTGGGGCGTGGTAGACCCGTGTATAGCAATACGTGTGCTGAGCCGGGTTACGTTATTTTTTGAAAAAACACAAAATACAGATGTCAATACCTCCTATGATATCTGGATTTCTAGAAGTTGCTTGATTTGTTTGTGATATAATTTATAGAGCGGAAATAGCTCTTACACAACTATGTTGAAATATACAGGGTGTTATTTTTGAAATAAATTGCGCAGGGTGCAAGAAATTTTTTTATAAAAAAAATCAAATAATCGATTTATTTGATTTAAATCTAATTTTTTTTGTTTATATCGATTTATTTAGTTCTAAATATTTTATTTATGTAAAAGAATGTAATGACCCCTGCTTATTTGCACACAAAAATTATAACAAATTGTCTGCAGACTTAGTAGAATATTAGAATATTTTAGTAACAACTGTAACGCAATGTTTGACCAAATAATATTCTTATTATATATATTATTTTGAATTATTGTACATACATATTTTAATTTTTATTTATGTATTACTTTATAGTGTATCATTATAAAGAATACAGGGTGAGTAAGGAGGAACTCATAATGTCTGTAATTTCGTAAATATTGATTCTATGAAAAAATAGTCGTAAAAAAAGTTTTTTATTAAAGTTCAGCGCCGCATACTTTGTCGATATTCAAATTTTTATATACATTTTGTAATGTGTATATTTTCTAGATTTCTAAATAATACGCCATATTTTTTCACGTTTTTAGATTTAGCAATTGTTTCTCTTTTTGGCCGGGATTTTTTTCATAAAAAATATTTTGAAAAGAATTTGAATGAAATAATTTTGAAACTAATATATTTCGCAGTTGCTATAGCAACCAAATAACGAAACATTAAAAAAATTGAACATTGACAAAGTATATTTTAAAATTTAACAAATAACCTTTATTAACCGCTTCGCGACCAGGCTCGAATTTGCGCGTTGCTCTTCAATACCCAAAAAAATTGTTTAATTTGTTTTGTTTTTTATTTTTTCCCATTCTAACGTCGAGGTATAATTTTTAGAAAAATATAAATAAATTTTTGCATGTAAAATCTGGTCTAAAAGTGCCAACTTCGCCTCAATACCACTATTAAAAAGTTTGATTTACTGGTTTCTAGCGTACATATGCTATGCTGCACCCACTATGCACCCATCTGTATCATAGTCTGGTCGCGAAGTGGTTAAGGCTATATTTTCAAAGAATGAATATTTATGAAATTAGGCATTATGCATTACTTTTCAGTCACGCTGTATAATTGTTTAACACTTTTATTTTATTCTATTCTATTCTAAGCTTACTGCCAAATTATGCACTTTGCTGTACCATAGGAATATTTGACAGGAAAACGACACCTCACTCGGAAAGCAATTGATTTAAATCAATAATTTTTTTATATAATTCGTTTGATTTAAATCGCGATTTAAATCTTCGCACCCTGAAATTAAGTTATGACGCATTAGAGTTAGAAATTTGGCAGCCTTCTGCCAAACGCCCTGTATAAGCAAATTAAAATATCTAGAGGATAGCACATGATCTTGACTAACATTTAAATGAAAAAGTTTGTTTAATTTAATTTTTAACAATACGCCTTGCTTAGATTTTGTTATTCAGCAAATGTCAAATTTTTCAAAAATGGTATAATTTGGTAACGCCGCAACGAATTTTCGAAAACGAAGCATACAAAGAGAGGCAATTAGAAGACGAATGGGAATATACTAAAATATATATGTTTTTCTATTTAAAAAAAAGAAGTTCGGTGTGCCACTCTTATATGGAACCCTCTGTATAATTGAAAATAGTTTTAAAATTGGATCCTCTTGGTCTCTTACAATTTTTGTTTGAAGACATTTTCTGTATCTCGCATAAAAATTGATTTGTAAGCCTGTCCCAAGATGTCCTGGGACACCCTGTATGTATACATTATTTCATTGAATTGAATTCAGTTGAAAATAATTAGATTTATTTCTTTATTTCCTGAGTTAAGATACAAAAAATTTCTTGATTTTTGCGAAAGCAAAATTCAAAACCTTTTACAGTGTTTCATGAGTTTTAAATTGGGAGCTTTGACGAAAAGGAGATGTCAAAGCTCCCAGTTTTGAAAGTGCATGTTGGGGGCGCTGCAATCGATGGTCGAATATTTTATGTGGTTACCTAGGTTCAGCTGCAGATGGATTTAAGTATTAAACTTGTTTCTTTAAATTTCTGCTTCAAATTATCTGTTTAAAACGAATTTAGGTTGAATGTTTTCAAAATTAGATTAGATTTAATATGTAACCTCGGTTGCAGAGCCATCTGCTGCTGAACGTAGGTGACAAAACATCGATGGCGGCTTTCTCAATATGCAGCCTTGGGTTTTCATGATTTTGATGCAAACGCCCATACATATGAGTACATGGGAAAGATTTGTTTGTTTACAACTTACATGTGTAGGGTTACCATATATGCGTCATAAAAAAAAGGGGACACTTCTTACAAAAATTCGCAGATGAAAAACGATTCAACAGCACCGAAACAAATGTTCCAACTTTATATAGCAAACACGTACAGGCTTTCCGTTCATCTCGACCACAGTTAAAACAATTTGGTCTTCAGTTCTTTTGTTTAATTTACTACGCTTTTGGCGTTACTTACGGGGGTAGTAATGAAATTAAATTATTGAATAAAAAATACAGGAACCTTGCAACTAAACTTGCCACATACGAGGTACGATTCACTCGGTGAATCTCCAAGCATATTGGTCAAAAGCTTTTGAAAATATGCAAATACTTAAAAAAGAACTTAAAACAGTCAAAACCCCGAACATCTTGACATACTTAAAAAAATACACCTGGATGGAAATTTAAGGTCTCAACAAGCGCTATATGAGATAACCCTATACATGTGTTTTTTAATTTTTTGACCTTGAACGTAACGATCTAACAATTTTAAAGATTAAAGTCAGAATTTAGAGTGAGCATGAAGTGTAGATGTTTATTAATTTTTTTGTGTATTTGTTTTGTCTCTTGTCATTGCCAGTTGATCAGATATAAAAATATACAGATAATCGTTATTTTACATGAAACATTGGCAACTAATGAGTGCGACAAGGAAAGGGAACAAGGGAATCATGTATTCGTGGATACTGTAAAATTTAATTTAAAAATGTACGCAATCATTTTAAGTTTCAAAGTATTTATGGATACATAAATCCCCAATTGGCCCGCTCATTATCTTCCTTTCTTGTCGCACTCATTAGTTGTCTACAAGGTTTCCAAAGCCTACACTAACAGGCAAATAACATGGGGAAACTGAAAGTCTCTTAAAATATTTTCCTGAAATGCGCCCCTCAATTTTATGATTAATTAATTATTTATAAACCAGTTTATTAGTTGAACTTACGGTTCCTGGCTCACGTCTTTTGATAGCTCAGTTGACAAATGGGTGTCGCATACTCGCGATACAGAAATGGTACTGATAGTGCAGCGGTTTAAATTTCGCTCTCCGCTATTTTTTTTTTAATTTTTAAGTGTTAGTTTCATTTTTAAGAGCTCAATATTATGGTGTTGCTTTCTTTAAAATTTTGAGATTTTGCGAAATATACCGGAATTATTTATTGTTTTGCGTATTTTATTTGTCAAATACTTGATTATCCAAAGATGACTCAATGCTGATTTAGTTAAATATAATATTCTATGTAATTTAAATTTTTTTAAGATAGAACGTAATAGGTACCAAAAATAAAATTTGAGACTGATAAAGTAAAATAGATAATCAGAATTTAAAAAAAAAGTAATAAAAAAAATGACGGAGAGCGGAATGTGAACCGCTGCACTTTTTACTACCGTTGCTGTGTCGCGAGTGTACCACACCCATTTACCAACTGATCTATCAAAAAACGTGAGCTAGGAAGCGTAATTTTGGATTTATAAGCTGAACTTGTTTATTGCAATCGTAAATTGAAGCCGTAATTAAACTAGAAGCTAAGAAAAAATATTCGCTTTACATCGTTGTGACATCTAAAATTGACGTGTGCATTTCAGGGTGATATTCTACAAGACTTTCAGTTTTACCTGGCTTGGGACAGATTGTATGCTACCAGTAAAACAGTGAAAATCTGTGTATTTTTTACTCAAGTAACCAAACTGACATAAAAAGTTGAAGGTTGAAAATCAAAAACTGCAAAACAAGTACATGCACAAAAAGCATTAAGAGTGCTTTTTAAATACAATATTTTGTATGGCGGTTGAAAACATAGTTTTTAAAATTCTCCAATATAGTTTTAAAGTTAAATCTACAATGACTTGTTATAAAAACAATTTTTTTTAATATCAAGTCACTGCAGTTAGATCGATCTCTTAAGTTGGCTATTTATACTGTTGCATATAAATAAGTCAGTTTGCAAATAGAAACTGTAACATAATGCACAAAAAATTGTTAAGGAAAAGTCTTTTGTAATGCACTACTTTATGCGGAGGTTAAGACAGATAATTTTCAAAACTCGCCAATAGATGGCACCATTTTAAAAATTAGTTAGATCTTTAGTCGATCATTTACAAGTCCTTAAATGAGTAAACGAAAAGAAACTAAAATAATGCACAAAAAATTGTTCAGAATCAGTTCGCTTGTAATATACTTTTTGATTAACCTCATTTTCATTTAACGACATTGAAAAAGTTAAGCATATTCATAAAATATGGCTGTTGACACACTAAACTAACACTGCTTTACTATCTCTCTCTTACAGCAAACACCACGCATCTCCCATTTACTCGATAATTTAGACACGCCCCCTCCTCTTCCTAGCACTCCACCTCCTAATGTATCCAGAACTCTTCCACCAAAGACTAAGAAAAAAATTAAAAGTCCCCCACAATCGCCGAGTTCTCCCACCGAGGGGAACTTTTTAGATAATGATGTGCCTCCACCGCTTCCAAAACGAAATCGTCCAGTTGACGCACAAAATAATAAAAAAATTAATGTTAATGGCAAAGTGCCTTTAGCTATTAATGCTATGTTTCTTAATCAAGAAATTAATTCGAACGTTCGGCAATTATGCAAAAATATTGCTAAATCTCCAACCAAAAGTTTGCCATCAAAGATTGGCAAAAAATCTCCAAAAATTACCAAATCCTTGTCAGATCCTTCTGCTGATGTCATGGTGGATAATTCCTTGTATTCCGATGTGTCGATTCCTCCACCACTTCCTCCCCGAACCCCCATTTCTAACATTGGAAGTAGTGATCCTGATGCTGTTAATTCCATAAACAAACAAATGTCGTACCCACTTGTGGCAACTTGCACAACATTAGTTAACAACTATGTAAGTAACATTTTTGTAGATTTTTGATGTGTTTCTAGTTCTCTTGTATTTAATGTCTTGTTATATATTATAATCATTGCTTGTTGTATTATTTGCTGAAATGCTTGTTTAACATTAACAATGCATCAAAATCACAATTTATTAAAAATATGTCGAGACAATTCTTCTAGATATTAACGAAAGGATACGTTTTGGGCTGAAGCAATCAAAAAAATAAGTATTTAGGTAAATGCCGATCTGTCAGTCTGTGCTTGGGTGGATGTTTAAAATGGAGGGGGGGGGGTAAGATTTTTACTCAAAAACGAATTTTCAGATCGGCAGGAAATTTGGAATCTTTATAGCTCTAGTATGGCGAAATGTGTTGTGTAATGATATTTCCTAAACAAGAATTTCAAACTTTTCGATATTTTCAAAAAATTCATGTGACGCGATCTTTTTTTTTAAATATGTAGGCGAAAAGGGTTGCAGATAAACAATTCGCCTTTTTTCCAGTATCTTTGTAACTCCTGTGAATTTTTGAACTTTGAATATTGGAGACCATAAAAAAATCGTGTTTAAGCTTAAGATTTTGTGGCATTTCACAACAGGGGGTTGGAGTTAATAAAAAGGATTCGTACTTAATTATCATTTTTGTCGAGAATGAAGCATAGGACAATATTTAGAAGGTAATTTATTGAACGCGTAATTTCAATGAGAAAAATATTTAACAGGCAGTTGAATGTAAACTTTTTAAAGTTGAAGGACAATTTGTTGAGGTTGCGATCATAATTTCTATAGGTTTATTTAATTACATTTAGTGCTAGACAACAATTTTATTGTACAGATAAAAAAATTAATTAACATTTGCTTTTTCTAGCTACTAATAAGAAACTATTAAAAATTGAATTTTGATGATGCACTGGTAGTTCTGAACCGAATAGCACAATTAGAACTAAAATCAGTTGCACATTAAGTTTATTCACTAAGCAAAATAATTTAATTGTTAATAAAAATACATGTTTTGATTGGTATACAGGGTGTCATTTAAGTGTCACCCCACCTTAATTTCTTAAACTATTGATAATATCAAATTTTTTTCTTAATGAAACTTATTGGCAATTAACTGCTGCATAAACTAAAATTATGGCCAGTCATACTAGGTGTTAAGTTATGCCTGTACAGCACATCTTTTGTTATTTGAAATGAAACACCCTGTATATTGTTGCATTTTTAGGTTCTGCATTTAAATCTAGATAAAAAAGTGTTAAGGTACTATGATCTTGAAATTAGTGGTTTGTGAGTTTTTTCAACAATTTTGACGTTTGTGGATTAATATCAAAAAAAAATTATATTTTAGATACCAAAAACGATTACCCATCGCCATTTTGCGCAGACTATCAACACATTATAAACCATTCAGCAATACTTTCAAAACGTTTTTGGTATCTAAGATATATTATTTTTTATTATTAATCCACAAATGTCAAAATTTGTTAAAACAAAGTCTAATAATTCGTAAACCACTAATTTTAAGATGGTAGTACCTGAACATTTTTAAATTTAAAATTAAACGTAGAATCTAAAAACGCCATAATATACAGGGTGTTCTATTTAAAACAACAAAGTAAATTGCCGTACGGACATAATTAAACACCCAATATAATTGATAATAGTTTTATGTTATGCAGCAGTGAATTATCAACAACTTTTATACAGAACAAACTTTAATATTTCCAATAGTTTAGGAAATAATAGTGGGGTGACACTTAAATGACACCCTGTATACTAAAACGGGTGCAATGCCCTTACCTAAATGTTACTTTCATTCCTGCTTAATTTTGTTTAAAACCAACGTTGGCCAATAATGCACTGATTTATTTTTAATTAATTTTGAAAGTCTTAAGCATGTAGTAAAATTTTGTAATTGGCTTGCTTACACGAAGTTTAAATTTAAAAAAAAATTTTTGATTTTATTTTTCAGTCGCCAAACCACACCCATCACCGTACAAAATCAAGCCCAGACTCCCTTTCTGTGATATCACCAGCTGAAGCCTCCAGAAGACTGATCGCTTCCGAAAGTATGAATGATTTGAGGATATCGGAGGGATGGGAACCTGCTGGTACACCTCCTGGGACACCACCACCACCCTATCCTAGCCCACTTCCTGGTAGACGACAACCTTACAGCAATAGGAGTTCTGCTAACACGGAAGATGGAGATATGACGTTTGAGGAGGTTGGTATTTTACTTTCTGCTATATATATAGAAGTAACCCTATCTGAATATTAAAGTGAAGACAAATACAATTTTTTGTATTTACAATGCACACAACACCATATTGTTTTTAAAAATAATATAAATATCCGTAATTTAAGCCTATTGTGTCGCATATTATACAGAATTTCTGTTCACAATAATATTTGCATACTTTTATACAGATAAGCTGAAGGTTATGTGCACCATGGTACTGGTAATCAAGTGCACATACCTTCTTGCTATGCACATTGTAAAAAATAAAAATGACTAATCGGTTTGTGGTTTTAATTCATTGTTCCTTGTAAATATTAATCAGCACCATTTATGTATAGGGTGCAATGGAAACGTCTTCTCCAGATCGATGTTCAGGTGCCAGTCCAGGTCTTTTGGGACGGGTTTTCTCCAATAGTTCCCCTATACATGCAGCCACATCGCAGACTGCGCAGCAACCGATTATTAGTATGGAAGATGATGAAATTTCAGATCCAGAAGTTGTAAGTTTGTTTATTTTTTAAGACTATGTTTATCGTCTGTCTAGATAGCATGGAATCTCACTCGATCCAGTCGATCCTAATTTTGAGCTAAAGTGTTTATGTCACTTTACACTTTAGGGAATTAATTAATCTCTAGTCAGTTCGTTACAATTGAAAAGAGACGAATGCAACATAAAACGAACATAACACTCTTGTTTTACTGACTTCACTTTTAATCCTACGTACAGTGTTGCCAACTTTTGATTTTGTAATATCTCTTCTCTATTTACATTTTTAATCCTGAGGAGGCAAAAGTTGTTTGTTTGTTAGTAGGGGATTTATATATTTTTTTGTAAAAGGGCCGCTTTTAAGTCATTCTAATCTATTTTTTGATTACTATTAATACAGAGTGGCTAGGAAAACCCCGGCCACTTTTCTTGCCGCGGTCACGAGATGGCGCTTTAGTAAAGAAAAATTAAATTAAAATACTGGCAACAACGCAGAATCTAAGACGTTTTAGTTGTTTTGATTTAATATGGGGCGTATTTAATAACTAAAACGTTTTGGATTCTGCGTTGTTGCCAGTATTTTAATTTAATTTTTCTTTACTAAAGTGCCATCTCTTGACCGTCGCAAGAAAAGTGGCCGGGGTTTTCCTAGCCACTCTGTAGATTGGAAAATAAAAATGAACCATATATCAATATCTCAACGTAACCAGTAAACTTGAAGAAATGAGAAAGCAATATTTTATAAAAATCAATTAATTATTTATTAATAAAGTTATAAGTTTATAACAAACATAATTATTTCAATAAATAACATTACATATACTCGTATAAAAATAACAGAGATTGTTGAATAAATAATTTATTATTGTTTTTTTATGTTTTTGGCAAATTCTTGTGTTTCCATGGCACTCTAGTAAAAACTGAAAACCAAAACTCGAGCTTGCATGTGCAAAATTACTAAAACATTCAAAATGCGAATTTTGCATTGAAACTCGGTACAAGGTGTCAAAATTAGATTCTGCAGAACTGTTTCTAATAACTTTTTTCGATATCGCCAATGCGAAGCAGTAGGCTGACTTTACAACTTACATTTGAGTTGAGTAGCTCAGAAGGTGCACCTCATAAAGTTCTACGACTGTGGAAAAATTCAAATCTGTACTTTTAGGCTCTCTTCATGTTAAATGCGACACACTGTATTATATTAATAAATAAAGAAAATATAGGCGGTGGCACAACTTTTTTGCACTTCTGGTTTTGCCTGGAACACCTTGTATATGTTTAGTTTTGAAATCAGGATCAAATTCTGAGTATAGTGGTGTACTACTACTGTTTTTCTGGCATTTTGAAAATTTGCAGGGTGTTCCATTTGAAATTAGAATATTGGCGGTAACTTCTGGCGCAACCGAAAGTGCAAGAACATTGAAATAGATGTCATATTATGTGGGTTTATATACATAATAACTTTCTTAAAATTTTGTTGTATTGTATTAATAAATAAAGAAAATAAAGGTGGTGAGATTACTTTTCTGCACTTTCATACAGAGTGGCTAGGAAAACCCCGGCCACTTTTCTTGCGGCGGTCAAGAGATGGCGCTTTAGTAAAGAAAAATTAAAGTAAAATGTTGGCAACAACGCAGAATCCAAGACGTTTTAGGTGTTTTGATTTAATATGGGGCGTATTTAATAACTAAAACGTCTTGGATTCTGCGTTGTTGCTAGTATTTTAATTTAATTTTTCTTTACTAAAGCGCCATCTCTTGACCGCTGCAAGAAAAGTGGCCGGGGTTTTCCTAGCCACTTTGTGCATACATAAAAACTTCTCAAAATATAATTTTATTATTTTCAGAAATAAAGAAAATACAGGGGTTGAAACTAGTTTCGTTCACACCCGTTTAAAATCTGCAACCTTAATAAAAGCTAGAATTAATAAAATTAAGTTAAATGTTTTTGTTAGACCAAATATTAATTAATTTGTTAATCTTTTCAGGGACAGTTAGAGGACCATGGACCATTCAAGTCATTGTCTCGACTCTGGGAGCATACCCCACATTTAGCTGTGTTCATGAATTATGTGCTGTCTAACTCCGAACCGAGTAGTCTATTGTTTTATTTAATTACCGACTTGTACAAAGAGGGCAACGCTAAGGAGATGCGTAAATGGGCATTTGAGATTCATTCGAGCTTCCTTGTTCCTGGTGCTGTAAGTACTATCAGAAAAAGCAAATTGTGACATCGTAAATATCAAATTTTTAATTTTTTTTTAGCCATTGCGTCTGAGTAATGTAGACGAAAATATAGCACGCGAAATTGATGATGTATTAACACGTGAATTCGACAAGGAAGAGATATTACGTAAAATTTTCTGGAAGGCTCGAAATAGAGCCAAGGAAGAGCTTACCAAGCAGCTGGCTGATTTTCAGCAGAAGCGTACAGCCGGTCTAGGTACCATTTTTGGTCCCAACGATTCTGTCTTGTCAGATATAAGTCAAGATAAGGCCAAAGAAATGAAGCTTTATGAAGGTTTACTTTTGGATAAATTGGAACCATATCTGTAAGTAGTTTTTAGAATTTTGTTAGTTTAGTGTTTAAGGATTTGTGCATTAATTTTGAAATGACGGTGGTAATGATTTGAAAATCTGACTTTGCCAAATATTTGCGTATGGTCTCAGTTTTGAGTGTGCATTAATTGGAAGCGGAGCATGATATCTTAATGCAGTTTGTGCGGAAGAATGGATCTAAACGGTCATTTATGTCAATATCAATTCTTAGTGCTGCTTTCTATAGACCAACATCGCGTTTTGTTATTTTAGACTGTGAAGATGGCTTTTGCCAAACATATTATTTATTATAGAAATTGTTGTAGAAATAAAGTTTCATTAGATAGTATTTTTTGGCAAACTGAAACCCAGCCACAGGTTGCTATCAAAGATGAATTCAAGGAGTTTTTCGGCATGTCAATCTGCGGGGCTAAAATTTCCATGTTCCGCATTCGTATTATAGCAGTTTGTTAGACAAGTTATTTGACTATCTATTTAAAGAAAGTAGTTGGGAAAATTCCCAAATCGGATTTTTTTCAAGAAAGGGACTTATGAAAAACTTCCCCACTCCGAATACTCCCAAAATTTGGCGCCAGAACACCAAACTAGTTTTTATGTAAAATTGTAAAAAAAAACATAAAACAGTTAATTATCGTACATTGCACAACAACCTCAAGATTGACTGAGTTAAGGATTTAATTAAAGACTTTGCCAAAAGATACTTAGATCGACTTAGTAATCATCCCAGTGTACTTGTTACTAATGTGTAAATAATGGAAATGCTATTAAACGGTTAAATAGAACAAAGAGTTTTGAACTGACTAATTAGTAGTTAATAAGAGATCATCGTTTGGTGGTATATGTTATATTTGCTTGTTAGCTTAGTTGTAAATATGCAGTTATTAAATAATAATAATAATAAAAAAGTATTTATACAAAATTTTATTATGTAATTCGATGAGAAAAATTTGTACCAGAAAGAGAAACAATTGCTCAATTCAAAAACTTGAAAAAAAATGTGGTATTTACATAACAAAAGTTGGTTTCCACAGCAACCAAATAAATAAATTTATAAAAAATTGAACATCGACCAAGTATGTGCTGAAATTTAAAAAAACAACATTTTTTTTCAAGATATATTAACGGCAGAAAATTGGTGTCTTCATACTTCTGACTCGCTCTGTATAAACTGCCCTTTCAGTTGTATTTTGATTTTGTAAATGGTAAACTTTGTAGATTTATGTTTTCAATGTTTGTTTAACCCACTAGCTGGGTATTTATAATTGCAGCTATTTTTAGTTATTTAAGTGTAAGTTCAGTAATAGTCAACAACTCTATCGTACTTGGCAAGACTAAAATAAATTGTTTAAACTGTTTTTTGGCACATGTTTTTCAATATCCAATCATCGACGTTTGAAACTTTTCACATTAATTTTGCCTTCAGTTATGATTGATCCATTTTGCAGTGTAATTCATCTAATACAGGACCAATTTTATTGGTCATTTCTTGATTCTGCTACAAATAAAATAAAGAGTGGGCTGTAGAATTGAAATTGCTTTGTAATAGCACAAAAGTGCTACTATATGTTCATCGAATATAACCAAGCCCACTCATGTGTAACTATCAACAAATCACTTTATTTACGCATTTATTCCTTGTTGCAGTGATGAGTTGGACCGAGAAAACTACGACCATCGGCGATATCTAACAGCTGCAGCCCTTGCCACAGTAATTACCAGAGTATTTGGTGTTCGACCTGCCGGTCATGCTTTGGATCGTTGCCCTACTTTTGTTAATAAGGAGAAGTCATTTCGCACAAAATTCATAGGAAGGTATTCTAGAAAGGTAAGCCTAAGCGAATATTTATTTTGTTTAATAATAATCAGTTCAGTTCAATGATTTTTATATTTACGACATTAGGCGATGTTAACATTGTTTGTCATTTCCATATGTTGCCTACTCGAGATAATCTTTTTTTGTATTTTAATGAGAGGTGATAACGTGCAGGATTTATATGTTGTTTTTGATGGGTGGGATGTAATCAGGTATGCATTAATTAATAAAATATTCGGTATTTAGTGCAAGGACAAGTTTATCATTTAGAAAATTGTTGGGAAATTTGTATATTTATTGAAAGTTAAATTTTGTTGCAGTTAACTCTCCAAGGACACCAATTTGTTGCACAACCTTACTATACTGTGATACTTTGCAATCATTGCCACCAAATTATTTATGGAATTGCACCCCAGGGATATCAATGTTCAGGTATGTATAAAAAATTAGTTTGTTTTTCAGTTTGCAAATTGTTATAACATTTAATATTTACATATTTGAACAATACCTGAGTGTTTCGTTAATATGAACTTAAAAATGATACAGTTTATGACTTGATGTCATAGCCATTCTATGAGCTGTCGGTTGGTTAGGTTAGATGCTAAAAAATCTTGAAGCAAAATACCTAGTGCACTAGAATAATTTAAAATGGATAGGTGAGATGTTATTGAAAATTTGTTGTAACAGTGGCAACGTGGAAATTTTTAATAAAAAGCAAAATTAAGAAAATTATTTTATGAAAAGAACCTATTTTATAGATTTTTTGTATTCCTAAATTTATGGGGAGTACCAACTGCTAAGGTCATATGGCCCCCCATCTAACATGCACAAGATGTGACTAACACACATGCCCTTGCAGGTATTTGATCCCCAAACCTTCACATTACTAGCTTTCGGTTAGGTATGGAAATGAAATATTTCAGTAAGTAGGTATTGTTATTAGTTGGGATTCATAACAGACACATTTTAAATTCTAAGATAGTTGTGAGTATTGTAGCCATATTGGTATACAGGGCGAGTCATTTAAATGCCTTACTATTTCGTAAATTTTGAGTACTATCATATACACCAGGCATTAACTTAGTCCGTTTTTGAAAACATTTTCTTAGATAGTCTTGGTAATTTGCTGGCTTTATTTAAGGCAGTTTTTTAAAAATATTTTTTTAGATATAGGTCCTGTTTGAGACGGACAGAAACCCACTTACTGCTCCTCTTGAAATAATAGCACTGATAAATTTTTCTTAAATGCGGCTTGAAGGACTACTATTTGGTATAGATCATAGATAGAAACCCACTATTGATTAGCTGTTCGATATTGAAATAATAGCGCTAATGAATTATTCTTAGATCCGGCTCGAAGGACCAATATTTGGGATGAAGCGTCCCTTTTTATGTTGAAAGATCAAATAAACACAATTTTTAGTGAGACTTACAAGCTCTCCAGTCGATGAACAAGACATAATTTAGTCCTCAAACTATAAGTTATGAATAAACCTAAATTATCAAACTATGTTTCTTTGGCCCCTTGACATCAAAAAAGACTGCTTCATCCGAAACAGGTCTATTTGTAATATTTTGTTTTGGATGTGGTGAAATAACCATCTGACAAGGCAAATGGACTCTTTATGGTAGTCGAGATGAGTTTTTAAGAAATTGAATATTTGCAATTTATCTTTGTTACAGCGTGTCTCATCAACCTTCATCGGTTGTGTGTGAAATTGTACGACGACACGTGCCCTGGACCTATAAATAAAAAAGATCGTGGTATAGGAAAATTAATGGATCGTATACACAGCAGGGATCATCGCCGGAAACCCAGTTCTCACTTCATTCAAAGTAAGGATTTATTACTTATGATTCTATTTGTTTTTAACATGAAAAAAATTGTTATAGTGGAGAAGGAACGGAGACTAGTCGAAGAAAGGGACTTCCCCATGGACCTGGACACAACCGGTAAGTCATCCACAATTCTTCCACATGCTTTCTTAAACTTTTTAATACAACCTCAAATGTTTGATCTTATAGTGGGAGTTAGTAAATTCTCACATAAATATTATTAGAAGCAGTTCTAATGACTAAGTCGTTGTTTATATTAAGAATACACAGATACCTGGAACTCTACTATTAAATTACCTGTATAACAATGTAATTATCGACTAAACAGTAATTCTAGCGGTATGACGTAAAGTCATTAATTTGTTTACCTGAAAGTTAGAAGGCAGGAAGTAGCGGTTTATTATCTTGACACTCCCCTAAGATGATATGATATAGTGTACTGTCCTCAATCATGTTTGCTCTGTTACGTAATGCTCTATATGTCATAACTGGGATGTTTACAATTTCTTCTGTGACTGATTGGGTTTCCAAATTGCTTCGAAATTGTAAAAGCCGGCGATGACTTTAGCAAAACTATAAGATTTATGTGACCATAATAAAATATATATCGTTTTTAATATTTACTACTTATGTAGCGATAATGTCCTACCCAATTTTAATTTCTGGTTGATGAATTGGGGGAGGAAATTGTGAATCAATGTTTTTATACTGCATATAAGATTATTTCTTAAAATATTGAGAATATCAGTTTTTCGTTTTAATAGAAGTTGTTGGTAATTAGCTGCTGCATAACCTAAAATAGTTACCAATTACGAGGGTCATCTAGAAAGTAAAGATACAAACGCAATAAAATTGTTCAAAACTATTTAATAACAGAATCAAGTAAAAAAATTTATCGTATACCGTCTGTTCTACAAAAACCGCCCGCCTAACAGCAGCGCTGTTATTTCAAATTTAAGTCCAATAAATCATACATCAGATTAAATATCGGCAAAAACTTTATTTTTAGCGATGTACATTTTTTTCCTCTAGAGCACAGTATAAATAAGTAGAATAAGCTAAATGCGGCAGTGTTGCCATCTTTGCCGCAGTTATTTTCCTTCCTCTCCCACAGGTGTTGTATCTTTACTTTCTGGATGCCGTTCCTATACTGAGCTATACAGCACATTACTTTGTTATTTTAAACGGTATATCCTGTATATTATTGCATTTTTTGTTTCTACATTTAATTCTAAATATAAAAGTGTTAAGGTACTACGATCTTATACTTAGCGGGTTCTGTGTTTTTGACATTTTTCAAAAATTTTACATTGGTGGACTAATATTACATAATTAATATTTTACATACTAAAAAGGTTTACCCATCACGCGGACTAGTTACACATTATAAACTATTGAGCAGTATGTTAAAAACAGAAGATTATTACATAGAGTGTTCATAATTTAATGACCGCTTTGCCAAACTTCAAACGTTAAATTAAAACACCCAGTATATTTTAACACCATCGAATGTAGAATTAAATTCACTTCCAATTTGATATTGGGTTTTGTATACCAAATATTAAAATTTTGTGTGGATGTTTGTGTTTTTTTGATTCGTTTTTTATAAATTGCAAATTAAAGTTGGTGTGCTATGAAATCAAAACAAAAACTATATTTTATAACGTTTAATAATTGTCCCCCCCTCTCCCGCCTCACTATTGAGAATATCAAATATTTTTCTTAATAAAAGTTGTTGTCTAATGAGCTACTTCGCAATTCCCTGTAGTTTAGGAAATAACAGTGAGGCGACATTTAAATGAATCACTCTGTACTAAAGTAAATAAAATTAGTCTTTGAAAGGACTTTCTTTACTTTTTCTTTTTTTCTGGATTTTCACAACTTTTCACCAGTATACTATCAAAAAAAAGTTACTTTCATGGTTTTGGTGTTAACAAATTAGAAAATAATTATTCTCTGAATTAGCATAAGAAGGAATGTATCTTATACAGAGTGATTCAACAAGGTCACAGAGCTCTATAATTTCTTTGACTATTTAAAATACAGAAACATTTTTCAGTTAAACGTTGTACGGGAGCAAAAGGATCACATTTTAAAATTATTTTCAACTATACAGGGGGCGACATACAAGAGTGGCATACCAAACTTATGTTTTTTGTATTTGGAGCACCCTGTATATTTTTGCATATTATTATTCGAGTTTCAATTGTTTTTCAGAATATATTATGCTTTTGAAATGCCATTACGGCGTTACCAAGTTATTCAACTTTTTTTTGAAATATATGATATTTGCAGATGTCGCTAATATAATCTGTAGGAATCATTTGTTTTACCACAGATCAAACAAACTTTTTCTGTTAATGTTAGTCAAGGTCCATGTACTACTACCCTGCAGATATTTTATTTGTGGCTACGGTGCAAAAATTTGTAACTCTTCATAACTCAGGGGTCATACCCAAAAACATAATTTTATTTTTAGAAATATAGGATATTATTCAAAGAGGATTTTTTTGTTACAATTTACGTTTTATTGCAAGTTACCGCCTTCTATTATGGACGAAACAAATAATATGAGCATGTATTGCACAACTTCAGTAGGCAATTTTGGGTAATCCACTCTAAAGTACTGCAAATTCATTATAACAAGGCCATAGTAGTGTACCGAGCAAGTCAGCAAGGTGGTCTAACGGGAGGTCTGAAGTTTGATCCCCCAGGCCGTATGTCCTGGCTCGGGGTTTTCCGCGGTTTAACTGAGCCACAAGGTAAATACTGAAACAGTACTGTTCACGGAAAATAGCTCCTTAGCTAAATTACTTTCTCTAACCCATGATTAATATTCTTTCATGGCTGAAGAGGGGCTTAGGATTCTTGTTGAATATGTCCGCTGTTTTTGTTCACATGCAATCTTAGACGGCTCTGGTTTTTAATTTCTTGTAAAGTAAAGGAGACATCGACCACCGTGGCCTTGTTAGCTCAGTTATGTAACCTAAAAAAGTAATTCAAAAATTTATATCTAAGAATTTGCACTTGTAAAATGTGTGGAAATGATCCAGTCAAGTGCGTGATTGAGTTGGATGACCCCAGTTCGATTCTGAGAAGCATGGTACAATTTCTTGCACATGTAGGGTAATCATAGCTAATGCTGCTCTGTTATTGATTCTCGTCTATGCACTGTGTGCACTTTGTTGCACCTACGCTACTGCCGTTATCGCTTATAGCATCCCAGGGACCATAAACCGTAGCATTCCACTGTCCACACATTAAAGGAGTAGTCATGGTGGAATGCTGCTGCTTATACTTTCTGGGATGTTTTTAGTGATAATGGCGACGCCGTAGGCACAGGTGGACCAATTTCAGATTTCAGTATTGGGTATGGTTTCTTTAGGTTTGTAACGAATAGGGTTATTTTTGGTTTAGGTGCAGCTGAACGCAACCTGCAAACTTTAATTATGTTCAGAGGCCCAAGAGTTCTCTGGATGTGGCCACCTAAGTCCCCTCTATCTAGTTTCTGCTTGTACGCACAAACTAGATATAGACTCGAGAAGAGCTAAGCAGCGCCGGTTGTAGCAAAGGGGCGAATACATAAATGAGAATGTTTTTTTCCAATTTTCCATGTTTTAAAAAGTGGTTCCAAAAACAGTCGCGCAGAATGTAAAATTGTTTTAAACAATATTTCCGAAATACACTTTGTATTTTATAAACTCTTAAAATTCCGAATTAATCCATCAATCACGTTTTAATATACCTTCAAAAGAGTTTTTCCTATTCAGCATTTAACCATTTTTTACATCGAATTAAATTAAAATTTTACACGGACTAGCAAGTTTTACCCGTAAACGTTTTCTACATTTCCAATTTAAACTGAACGTGGAAAATTTCCAGATTAAACTTTGCACCTAGCAATTAAGTTACCCCCATGAATTAATGTGACAGCGCGCATATATCAAACACGTTATCGATCTGTCTGTGTGCGGTGTGAACGAACGCCACTGGAAAGGGCGCCCACCTTATTAACCAATAATCCTTTTTGGCGGGACCCGCATGCCGCTCGGTACTTTTTAGTCGTCTAGTTTATGTTACGAAGAGGGTAATGTGCTATAATATTTTGCATGCTTTCGTGCACCAGATTCATATTAACGTTTGTAATTGACATTTCTCTTTTGGCCCGTTTCATTTTAATGATGGAACTTTTTTGATTTCTTTATGAGATCAAATGGGGAAATGTTGAAGTTAGCTTTTTTTTACTTACCTCGAGTTGTTAACTGTATATAGTTTCCCCGATTGTTACACGATTTTGGTAGTATGAAAGAATTTTGAAATTTTTTTGTTGGTAAAATCAGAAATTGTACTGCTGGCTAATATTTTGCACCCACGTGCCCCTTTTGTACATCTGACGTCTTTTGGTTTTTATTTAGCATTTAATTCGTGCGTTTTTTCTAGTATGTATCTACTTTATGCTTATGCGTAACGGTAGTATACAGATAGGGGGACCTACGACCTACAACGTTGGGCGGAATTCGAACCATTGCAAGTTCTGCTTTTGCCAGAGAGTTCTTGAGCCTCGCGAAACTTACTAAAGCTGCTATTTTTAAGAATTTTTTACAGTTAAAGATGGTAGACGTGGTGGATGTTTGGCTTGATTTTTTAATGGAAAGTCCTGGGTTCGAATCTTGCTAGTGAAAGTTTTTTTAATCATTCAATCTTGGATTGCTAAGGTATATTTTCATTGTATTTTGTAGAAGTTAAAGGCTTTAGTTCGGGTTTTGATATTATGTGAGACCGTTTAAGGTTTTTGACACTTCTTTTTTACTAGCAGTATGTAATCAGTTTTTTTCCAAATATTTCTACAGGCGATATACAATAAAGCTATTTATAGAAACCCAAGTCTTGAACTCTGTCTGAAAAAAAATCTAATTTCAGGTGTTTTTTAAATTGCACGTCTCGTACGCGTGTTTGCACACATCCGAACCTTAGTTGTGCCAAATCATTCCAATTTTCCTTTTTCTGACGTCAATGCCTCGATGCCGCTTTCTCTAGATGCCGTTTCGCATTAGTCTGGCAAGGAAAACCGTCATTTCCCTGCACTGAGGAAGTCGTACTCCCTATTGAAAGTGAATCTAGAGGCCAATTTGCCGCGCTTCCTTTTGCACCAGGTTTACCTTCCGTAGGGGGTGTTAGTGATAGATGCATCCGAATGCAGGGGTTGATTTTAACAGGGACTTTAATGTAAAAGTATTTTTTCCCGGTTGCATTGGATCTTGTTAAAAGATTTCAATGATAAAGATGTTCCTGGGGGGCGCACTATTGCATTATTCGTGTTATTTTGAATTTGTTTGGTGTGGGAGTCGGTTTATTGTACAACGGGAAGGTTAAGTGCATGCCCGGTTGAACTGAATAGAAACAACTATATCACTACTGCAAGCGTGGGTTGCACAAGAACTAAATTAATGATCCTCTTGGGTCCTATAGATGTAACAGGTCGAAAAATGCTGGGACCGTGGCCAAAATGTTGCTGATGGAAGGTGTTTTCGGATTAATTTTGTTGTAATGTTTACCAAATTGGCTTAATAAGTTGTTCTTGCCAAATTGTTTCATGTTCAGATTTTTTTCATTTTATATCGATGAAAATGTTAATTGGAACTATGTTTGTTAGAGATAAAGCACTGTCAAATTATTTGTTGTTGAAATAGTGGATTTGTAGAGTGACACAATTTTTTAATGAAATACATTTTATGAGGCAACTTAATCTTTTTGTTTTTTCTACTTCATTTTCATTTCTTTTCCAACTTGATTTCCAATTGTTTTTCTAACTTAATCTTTATTTGTTTTTTTTCCAACTTAATCTTCATTTGTTATTCCAACTTAATCTTTATTTGTTTTTCCAACTTAATCTTCATTTGTTTTTTCAATTTGATTTTCAGTTGTTTCTCCAACTTAATATTTATTTGTTTTTCTAAATTAGTCTTAATTTTTTTCGAACTTAATCTTCATTGGTGTTTCCAACGTAATCTGCATTTGTTTTTCTAAGTTAATCTTTTTTCAACTTGATATTTACTTATTTTTTTTAAATTTAATCTTCATTTGCTTTTCCAACTTAATCTTCATTTGTTTTTAAACTTGATTTTCACTTGTTTTTCAAACTTAATCTTTATTTGTTTTCCAACTAATCTTGACTTGTTTTCCAACTTAATTTTCATTTTTTCCAAGATAATATTCATTGGATTTCAACTTAATCTTAGTTTGTTTCTCCAATTTAATCTTTATTTGTTCTTTCAACTTAATCTTCATTTGTTTTTTAATTTAATCTTTATTTGTTTTTCTAATTTCATCTTCGTTTGGTTCTCAAACTTAATCTTTATTTGTTTTTCCAACGTAGGTAATCTTCATTTGCTTTTCCAACTTTAACTGTTTATTTGTCAATTAACTTGATACTAATTTATTTTTTCTAACATGAAATTCATTTGTTTTTTCCAATTTAATCTTCATTTAATTTTTCACTTTTTCTTATTTTTATTTTGACTTTATGTTTATTTATTTGTTTGTCCAACTTAATCTATGTAGTCAATTCACTGGCGTGATAGCTGTCATTCTAGAGACTGTCTCAGCGGGGGAAACGTTCGGAGCGTCGCGCGTCGACCTATAATAAGCGTGGGGCGTAGCCCATGGGGTTTGCTTGTTTTTATTTATTTTCGCAAACTTGATCTTCATTTGTTTTCATAACTTGATATTAAATTATTTTTTCCAACCTGATCTTCGTTTAGTCTTCCCCAACTTCATTTTATGTGATTTTTCACTTTTTTTTTTGTTTGTTTTCAGCTTAATTTTTGTTTGTTCGTTCGACTTAATCTTTATTTGCTTGAGCAACTTCACTTCATCTTCATTTGTTTTTCCAACTTAATTTGATTGTTTTTATGTTGATTCTAGTCTGCTTTCTCCAACTTCACCTTTACTTTTTTCTTACTTTTTTTTTACTTTTCTATACTTTTCTGTACTTTCAGTTTAGGGACGTACCTATTGATTACACGAAAATGTTTGAAATCGAGATTTTGACGGAAATACATGTTCTGGACACTATCAGCAACCAAACCCACCAATAATTTTTTTTTCTAACTATCTTTACAATTGTTGTTTCAAATTGATCTTAATTTGTTTTTTCTAACCTGATCTTCGTTTGTTTTTTCAACTTGAACGTCATTATTTAGCTTCATTTCTCCAACTTCATATTATTTGAGTTTTCAATTGTTTTTATTTTTCTTAACTGGATCTTTATTTGTTTTTTTGAATTTATTTTGATTTTTTGTTTCAACTTGATCTTGATTGTTTTTCCAGCTTGTTCTTCATTTGTTTTTTCCAGCTTTATCTTCATTTATTTTTTCGTACTTGATTTTCATTTATTTTTTTAATTTGATCTTCACTTGTTTTGTAAACTCGATCTTCAATTGTTTTTCCAACTTCATTTTTACTCGATTTCCAACTTAACTCGTATTTTTTTGTAATAATCTTTTTATAAAACTCCAATATTTTTAACAATAATTTGCGTTAACCGAAACTGAATGCTATTTTTGGAATCGTACTTATGGGTATATTATTGGAAAGCCCAAGTTACCTATACTGGTTTCCTTACGTCGTAATGAGGTGAGTCACAATCAAGAACCCCTTAAGTAAATTATGTTTATGAGATGGATCCCATAATAAGTATACATAATTTTTTTATCTTGTTTATCTTTTTCGTATCATTTTGGTAGGCTATTTTTAACGACTCGCTCATGGTTTGTTTGGTGTTTTATCTCCACTGCGACGTTTGTTGTGAGAATCTTCAAGTAGCGTGAATTAAGATACGAAGAATATTTTTTTCCGGTTTTTTCCTGATTCCAATTTTTATTTTTGTTTTTTTATACGAACATATACAGGTTGTTTCAAATTGCGTGTTAACTATGGGGATCTCGCTTATTTGAAGAGATACGACGATGGTTAAATTAGAGAAAAGTTGGGGATTTTTATGTCCAATAATAATCTGAAAAGAAATTGGAGCTATCTTGCTTTAGTTTCTGAATAAACTTAAAAAAAAACTGAAATTTTGTATTTATTATTTTCGGCTATAACTCATTTGTCATTTATATTACATATTTCTAGTTAACGCATTATTAGGACAGCTTTTCCTGCTGAATCTAAATTTTTGATCAGATTTGGTATAACTGTTACCATTGCTCATTTTCGACTGTCAACTGTTTTTTTTTCTTATGGTCGGCATTTAAAATGTTTCCATATTTGAATAGAGTTTTTAATTCTGATTTCAACGATGTGTCACACTTTGCATTTTGTTTAAGTTTTGAACATCGTATTACAGAAAATAAAAATTTCATAAGAGTGCCATGGAAAGACCACGTCATTTAATTTATTTTGAAATAATTCTAGTAGGCCATGAACTGATGGAAGTAAAACAAAATATTAATTTTATTTACTTTGACCTTTAGATACATTAGGTATGAGAAAATTTCAGGAAACTTTGTTTCGAGCGTAGGCAGCAGGTTGTTATTTTTTTACAAAAAAAAGTGAATGACACATTTACTAACACACAGATTAGAGAGTTTAATTTAGACAAGCTTCTGAGCATGTTTTACAAAAGTGTCATTGAAAATTTATTTAATATTTGTATTAGTGCAGTTCTAGTGTTATACGTTGTATTTATTTTACCTATTATTCAAATTTGTTGTGTCAGTTGTAAACATAAAAACTGCAAGTGGAATTTTCAGTAAATTGTGTATGTTAGAACTTTGTCATTCATTTGTTTTTGTAAAAAAATAATTTAACCTGCTGTCTTCGCTCAAAACAAAGTTTCCTAAAATTTTCGCATACCTAATGCATCTAAAGTTCAAAGTAAATAAAATTAGTGTTTTGTTTTACTTCCATCAGTTCATGGTGTACTAGAATTCTTTCAAAATAAATTAAATGACGTGGTCTTTCCATGGCACTCTTATGAAATTTTTATTTTCTGTAATACGATGTTCAAAACTTAAACAAAATGCAAAGTGTGACACATCGTTGAAATCAGAATTAAAAACTCTATTCAAATATGAAAAAATTTAAAATGCCGACCATAAGAAAATAAATAGTTGACAGTCGAAAATGAGCAATGGTAACAGTTTTTCAGATTATTAGTGGGCATAAAATTCCACAACTTTTCTCTAATTCAACCATCCTCGTATCTCTTCAAATAAACGAGATCCCCATAGTTAACACCCAATTTGAAACAACCTGTATAGGCTTAAAATAGCAAAAAGCATTTTCTATGTTTAGCTAATATAAAATATAGGACAAATTGTACGTTTTCCATATATTCCGTAATTTAATGGTTTGGCAAAATTTATTTAATATGGACGTTTGTTACATCAGTAGATCTGTAAATAGCCGGAGTTTAATTATTTCTACAAAAATGAACAAAAAGAAGCTTTGGAATAAGTACAGCTTGACTTGTTCAAACAAAGAATAAAATCCGCCCGTCAAAATGAGATCACAGATCACATATCAAATGCTTCTGAGAAACATCAGGTAAATATGCGCTCACTCATGTTAATTTTAGAAATGGCATCTGCATTCCTGCAAATTTTAAATGTTTCCATTTTCTGTGTAATTGCAGCAAATTAGCTTTTCTAAACATTTCGGTTTGGAATTCGTTATCTCCTGAATTTATAAGCCTTTGTTTGTTAGGAGATATAATAAAGGTTCAATAATAATCCATTTGCTTGTGGGTTAAATTGTAAAAATGTTCCTAATTTAATATTAAAGTTTTTTTTGGCCCATTGCTCCATGTCGAATGATGAAAAGATGTTCGAGACGCCACAAATTTATATTTATTCCAAAATTAGACAAGTTGGTAGTTGCTCATATTATTGATAAATATAGCAGAGGAAACGGGCAGCTATAACTAATATCTGGCAGTAGTTCAGTAGTTTGTTTTAAAATGACAAATACTTTTACGATATTAGTGGGATTTTGGCTCGGCAGCTGCCATCACGGCGGCTTTTTTGGCCCGTCAAAAATAAATCTACAGCGTCATTCTGCCGCGGTGGCTTTCTGATCTTGAACCAAATAAAAATCTGAACGAGTTTTCCAATCTGGTCTCCTAGACCATATAGAATGGGGCTTTTCACAGGACCGATGGACCGGGTACTTCAATTACATTTACAACGCTCAATTTCTATTGCTAATTGGAAATGATTGTGCTGCCTGATTGGGTTTTCAAGGTTTTTGTCCTGACCGAGCTGCAGATTTTTCTTGTTTTGTTCATTCCGAGGCTATTTCCTACTTCTTCCTGTTAGTTTGATTAAGACGCGAATTTCCGGCGAGTAATTGACGTTTATTGATGGATTTATAAATTAAACGGTGTTAGTGTTTGTTTTTGAGTCGTAAATGCCCGTGTTCGAGCTATTTCCTGCCATAAAGGCACTTACGAGGGCGACTTCAAAAGTTTTTGAGGTTTTTGTCACCGATTCTGAATTTCTGAAGCGTATTTACATAAAATAGTGACCTCATAATAGTTGAACTTTGATTTAGTTTCTTAACACTTAATTTTTGCATAGTCATCTTCCTATTGATTATATTCAAAATTATTTTAATCTATGATTTAATTTCAGGTTGCGTAATTTTATGCTTCTATTTATTGTTTGCATTGACATTATGATAACCGTTTCAAAATTCTGGTTTGGAGAAGCAAGAAACTCGCGGTTTACTGTTTTATTATTAGCGACTTACTTCATTAAGGATTTGATGTTGTCGTGTGTGACAATGTTGCCATCAGTATAAATAATACTAGTTCTTTGAATTTGCATACGGTACGTAGGTAGGACACGTTATTGGACTTCTTGAATTGTTAGTTTTTGGGGCGATCAGAAGTTCAGTGTGAAGAAACTTTTGAAAAATTTGAACGCAAATTTGAGACATTTACTATTCTGGTGTTAAAAAAATTTTGAGATGTGTTAAAATTACGCTAGGGCCCAAAGCTAATGCAAATTAGAATTACAACAAACACTTTAAAAAATTTGATAAAATAGGAAATTTTTTAGAAATTTGAGTAACTAAATGAAGCTGTTTTGTGTTTTTTTAATGTTTTATATGCGATCAGTGAGAGTCACAAAGAGCGTAGTATGGGAGTTTGTGAGATGCAACTTGCGTTGAGAATACAGAAATAAATATCTTTTGAAATGAACTTAAAGAGTAAGGACGAGGTTTAGGTGGACTTTAATATATTTGTTGTTTTTGAGATTATCGGGTGAATATGGGAGTTGTGCATCTCAAATTTTTATTGTATTTAATGAGAGTCACAAAGAGAGTACGAGAGTGTGTGAGATTTATTTTGTACTGAGTACAGAGACAAGAATTACTTTTAAGTCGGAGAATGTTTGAGTCAAATCTTAAATATTTTAAACGTGTATGTTTTTGAGATTTACGAGCGAGTATGGGAGTTTTTGTGAAAATGTGTTGCTTAGCCTTTTAAATTCATTGGAGAAGCTTTAATAATAGTTACGTCCGTGTTCGATATCATGGTAATGTTATACAGTACATCTCAAAATTTTAGTGTGTGATTATTGAGATTCTCAAGAAGAGTATGAGAGTTTGTGAGGTACATCTTGCGTTGAGAATACAGAAATAAATATCTTTTGCAATGAACTTGAAGAGTGAGGACAAGCTTTAGGTAGACTCAAATATATTTGCTTGTTTTTGAGATTCTCGGGTGAATATGGGAGTTGTGCATCTCAAATTTTTATTGTGTTTAATGAGAGTCACAAAGAGAGTACGAGAGTTTGTGAGATATATTTTATACCGAGTACAGAGACAAGTTTAACTTTTAAGTCGGACAATGTTTGAGTCAAATCTTTAATATTTTAAACGTGTATGTTTTTGAGATTTACGAGCGAGTATGGGAGTTTTTGTGAAAATGTGTTGCTTAGCCTTTTAAATTCATTGGAGAAGCTTTAATAATAGTTACGTCCGTGTTCGATATCATGGTAATGTTATACAGTACATCTCAAAATTTTAGTGTGTGATTATTGAGATTCTCAAGAAGAGTATGAGAGTTTGTGAGGTACATCTTGCGTTGAGAATACAGAAATAAATATCTGTTGCAATGAACTTGAAGAGTGAGGACAAGCTTTAGGTAGACTCAAATATATTTGCTTGTTTTTGAGATTCTCGGGTGAATATGGGAGTTGTGCATCTCAAATTTTTATTGTGTTTAATGAGAGTCACAAAGAGAGTACGAGAGTTTGTGAGATATATTTTATACCGAGTACAGAGACAAGTTTAACTTTTAAGTCGGACAATGTTTGAGTCAAATCTTTAATATTTTAAACGTGTATGTTTTTGAGATTTACGAGCGAGTATGGGAGTTTTTGTGAAAATGTGTTGCTTAGCCTTTTAAATTCATTGGAGAAGCTTTAATAATAGTTACGTCCGTGTTCGATATCATGGTAATGTTATACAGTACATCTCAAAATTTTAGTGTGTGATTATTGAGATTCTCAAGAAGAGTATGAGAGTTTGTGAGGTAAATCTTGCGTTGAGAATACAGAAATAAATATCTTTTGCAATGAACTTGAAAAGTGAGGACAAGCTTTAGGTAGACTCAAATATATTTGCTTGTTTTTGAGATTCTCGGGTGAATATGGGAGTTGTGCATCTCAAATTTTTATTGTGTTTAATGAGAGTCACAAAGAGAGTACGAGAGTTTGTGAGATATATTTTATACCGAGTACAGAGACAAGTTTAACTTTTAAGTCGGACAATGTTTGAGTCAAATCTTTAATATTTTAAACGTGTATGTTTTTGAGATTTACGAGCGAGTATGGGAGTTTTTGTGAAAATGTGTTGCTTAGCCTTTTAAATTCATTGGAGAAGCTTTAATAATAGTTACGTCCGTGTTCGATATCATGGTAATGTTATACAGTACATCTCAAAATTTTAGTGTGTGATTATTGAGATTCTCAAGAAGAGTATGAGAGTTTGTGAGGTACATCTTGCGTTGAGAATACAGAAATAAATATCTTTTGCAATGAACTTGAAGAGTAAGGACAAGCTTTAGGTAGACTCAAATATATTTGCTTGTTTTTGAGATTCTCGGGTGAATATGGGAGTTGTGCATCTCAAATTTTTATTGTGTTTAATGAGAGTCACAAAGAGAGTACGAGAGTTTGTGAGATATATTTTATACTGAGTACAGAGACAAGTTTAACTTTTAAGTCGGACAATGTTTGAGTCAAATTTTAAATATTTTAAACGTGTATGTTTTTGAGATTTACGAGTGAATATGGGAGTTTTTGTGAAAATGTGTTGGTTAGCCTTATAAAATCATGGAGAAGCTGTAACAATAGTTACGTCCGTGTTCGATATGATGGGAATTTTATACAATGCATCTCAAATTTTTAGTGTGTGATTATTGAGATTCTCAAGAAGAGTATGAGAGTTTGTGAGATATATTTTACACTGAGTACAGAGACAAGTTTAACTTTTAAGTCGTACAATGTTTGAGTCAAATCTTTAATATTTTAAACGTGTATGTTTTGAGATTTACGAGTGAGGATGGGAGTTTTTGTGAAAATGTGTTGGTTAGCCTTATAAAATCATGGAGAAGCTTTAACAATAGTTACGTCCGTGTTCGATATCAGTAATTTTATACAGTGCATCTCAAATTTTTAGTGTGTGATTATTGAGAAGAGTATGAGAGTTTGTAAGATATATTTTATACTGTGTACAGAGATGAAAACGTCTTAAGTTTAACTTTTGAGGCAGACAATGTTTGAGTATAATCTTATATACCTACTTTAAA
Source organism: Ctenicera cuprea (assembly GCA_958336395.1). Classification (NCBI taxonomy): domain Eukaryota; kingdom Metazoa; phylum Arthropoda; class Insecta; order Coleoptera; family Elateridae; genus Ctenicera; species Ctenicera cuprea. The sequence continues at coordinate 9,823,275 of OY284495.1, read as the reverse complement.
GGTTTAAACGTGCATGTTTTTGAGATTCTTTGTTTGTGAGATATATTTCATACATTGTACAGAGACAAACGTGTAAGTAGAATCACAAATTTTTAGTAAGCCTTTAATGAGATTCACAAAAAAAGCATGAAAGTTTGTGGGATATATTTCATATTTTGTACAGAGATAAACGTTTAAGTAGAGACAAGAGTAATTTTATAAAGTACATCTTAAATTTCTAGGGTGTGTTTAATGAGATTCCCAAAGAGAGCATGAGAATTTGTGAGATATATTTTACACTTTGTACAGAAATAAACGTCTAAGTAGAATTCTTTTAAAGTGTAAACGTTAGAGATAATGTTTGAGGCAAATCTTAAATATTTAACTTGTATGTTTTGAGATCCTCGGGTGAGTATAGGAGCTGTTGTGAAATTAGAGTTTAAACAACCACTCATAAGCTATAACAATAACTGCGTCCATGTTCGATATCATAGTAGTTTTTCTACAGTATATCTCAAAATTTGTAGTGTGTGTTTAATGAGGTTCTCAAAGACCGTACGGAATTTTGTGAGATATATTTTATACTTTGTACAGAGGTAAATTTGTAAGTAGCTCTTTTTAAGTGTAACGTTAGAGATGATGTGTGATGCAATGTTGCGATGTATTTTACCTTGTGTGTTTTTGAGATTTTCGGATGAGTATTTGAGTTGCTTTGAAAATACGATAATTTTATTTTGTGCACCTCAAATTTTTGGCGTATTTAAATGATATCACAAAGAGAGTTTGTGCGATACTTTGTACAAAGATAAACGTTTAAGTAGAACTCATATAGCGGAGCGTTAAAGACAACGCTTTAGTTTAACTTAAAATATTTCATTTTGTATGGTTTTGAGATTTTAGGATGAACATGGAAATTAAAACCGTGTGACGCTAACAATAATTAAGTGTGTGTTATGATGAAATGATAATTGCATCCATTCCGTTTCAAATGCTGTATGTGCTCTTTTTAACGCATATCACCAAGAGCGTATTAGAGTTTGTGAGATATATTGTGTATGATGAGAATGCCGTTGCGAAGAGATCACTGTCTCATGTAGAAGCATTGAAATGAAACGTTGGAGATACTATTTGGACCGAACCTCAAATATATATGTCGTACATTTTGAGATTCTCGAGTGAGTATGCTTAATGTGACCATGTTTGTTTAATAAGACATGAGAGTTTGTGGGATATGTTTCGTATGTTAAGGATTTATGTGAAGAAATAAGGCTCAAGTAGAAGTCTTGAAATAAAACGTCCGAGACACCATTTGGGCTGAACCACAAACATTTAGGATGTATGTTTTTGAGATTCTCTGAGTGAGTATGCTTTATTTGTGTTGAATGAGACTCGCAGAGCATGAGAGTTTGCGAGATATGTTTCGTATGTTAGGGATTTATGTGAAGAAATAAGGCTCAAGTAGAAGTCTTGAAATAAAACGTCCGAGACACCATTTGGGCTGAACGACAAACATTTAAGATGTATGTTTTTGAGATTCTCTGAGTGAGTATGCTTTATTTGTGTTGAATGAGACTCGCAGAGCATGAGAGTTTGTGAGATGTATTTTGTATGTTGAGGGTTTATGTGAAGAAATAAAAGTCTTTAGTAGAAATCTTAAAATGAAACGTTTGAGCAGAACGTCAAATATTTAAGAAGCATTTTTTGAGATTCTCTGACTAAGTATGCTTTATCTGTGTTTAATGAGGCTCGCAGAGCATGCGAGTTTGTGAGATGCATTTTGTGTGTTGAGGGTTTATGTGAAGAAATAACAAAAAAGTCTTTAGTAGAAGTCTTAAAATGAAACGTTTGGACAGAACGTCAAATATTTAAGATGCATTTTTTTGAGATTCTCTGACTAAGTATGCTTTATGTGTGTTTAATGAGACTCGCAGAGCATGAGAGTTTGGGAGATGTATTTTGTGTGTTGAGGGTTTATGTGAAGAAATAAAAGTCTTTAGTAGAATTCTTGAAATGAAACGTTTGGACAGAACGTCAAATATTTAAGCTGCATTTTTTTGAGATTCTCTGACTAAGCATGCTTTATGTGTGTTTAATGAGACTCGCAGAGCATGAGAGTTTGGGAGATGTATTTTGTATGTTGAGGGTTTATGTGAAGAAATAAAAGTCTTTAGTAGAAGTCTTAAAATGAAACGTTTGGACAGAACGTCATATATTTAAGCTGCATTTTTTTTAGATTCTCTGACTAAGCATGCTTTATGTGTGTTTAATGAGACTCGCAGATCATGAGAGTTTGTGAGATATATTTTGTATTATGAGAATACCTTTGTGAAGAGATACAAGTTTGCAGTATCTCAAACGCTTGGTATAAACTCAAAGGGATTTGGTTTAACGTATGATAGTTACAGTAGCGTTTAATGTGGCCCAGTCTAATTGATTTGGTTTACTGTGTTTTTTATGGCATTTTCGCTGCTGGTGTGGCAATTGAGATTTATGCGAGTATATTTTTGAGGACGTTGTAAAGTTCTAAGATTAAGGACTTTGTTTTGAAGTTGTACAAATAATTGTAGTTAAATTGGTTTCTTGAATGTTTTGATTTTGTTTCAAGCTTTCGATGTAATTCGATTTAACGTCCAAAAAATCGAATCGAATTTAACCAAACATTTCCTTTGCATGTTCTGGCTTGGAAATTTAGAACGTAAGTGGATAAATGGGGATTCGCAATGGGAGTTCTAAATTTAATTACTAAAATTGCAAAAGAAACTAAAAAAATTGTTTTTAAGACGTTTAGGTATTGTCAAGAATTTTTGATAACGAATTTTTTAACCAAACGCTGTTTGTGCAGGAATTATTTATTCCTAAATCCTCCCCGAATGTTGGTAAAGAAAGGCAATTTACTAGAAAAAGTCGTTTATGTAATGGTGGTTTATGAATGTGCATCTGCATCATCAAACCTGAATCAGCATGAATATGAGCAACCATGAATGAAAAAAGCGTTTTTCCCAGAAGAAAAATCACTATTCCTATTTGGTTTATTTCTAATCCTGCGTCATTTTGAAATTGGCAATGCTTTTTACTCCCAAGGGATGTCAGGTTTGTCGGAGCGCCTCCACAGATAATTTTAGAAGCCGTACCCCTCCCAACATGCACCCAGGCCCCGCCGCTGTGCTCGGGAACCTTTGTCGGCTTTATGCAATCGCATACGGAACCGGCGATGTGCGCTTATGTTAGGTTAGTTCGGGACGCCGGTCTTTGAATTTGGTGCGCTCCTCAGCTGCTGCGCCGTCAAACTCTCTCATAGCTTGCATGTCTTTCTCGTATTTTCGCGATATCGGATGCACCGATGTGCCACGCTCCTCGCTGTCTCGCGTGTGCTTTGTTTATATGGTGATTTTTGCCGATTTGTTAAGGTGAAGTGTGTCAGGAAGTGATGGATTAGGTTCAAAAATTATCTTTGCATAAAGGATTTTAATTAAGCATGATGTGTGAGTTGGTTAGAAAATGCGTTAAAAGTCCAGAAATGTTGTAGTTTATAGTTTGAATTATTATTGGTTATCAAAGTCAAGGTTTTCCACTTCCTTAATCAAGTTGCCCGTGTACATGTTTGATAAGATTTTTTTACTACGTGATACCTAATCAATCTTGACTCTAATTAATTATTGTGCAGTTTTTAAACGTATTTAAGCCTTTGAATTGTTTCTAAAATAGCAATAAATCTTCTTTGTTGTTAACAATTGCTCCGTCCCCCATTTGCCGAAAAAGGTCGCCCCTTATGGTAAAAAATTAAGTCAAATTAAAACGAGCAACCTTGAAAATTTAATTTAAATCGCCTACACATTGGTTCAGAATTAATTAACATTAAGCGTTACAACAAAAATATTGATCGATTTACTTAAAATACGTACAAACTTGATTGTAAACGCCTTACTAACATTTGGATGGTGCTGGATCTGTATTGGCACAAATTTCCGCTCTATTGGAATGGGTAGAATGGGAAGAGTTGGTCGAATTCTTCCTCTTTACCAACTTTCTCAATTTTAGCTGATTTGGGGCATCATTTAACGGGCATATTTTTTTGATTTTTCCATTGGTCACCATAACATGAATCCAACGATTTGGTTGAAGATGGGGAACACACAAAGGGAAATACAGCGCGTTTGATTTGTATACCATATTTGTCAATTTCGGTTTCTTCTCCTTTTAGGAATGGGGGTGCTCGGGAGAAGCCATACGACGAATATAATCTTGAACAAGTAGTAATAGGAAAACCAACCAAAAACAATGTCTTCATACGGTTCAACACACGCAAAGCAAGCAAAGGCAAACCAATAAATCATCCACTTTCTGTACAATTTAGAATTTTTTGATTTTAGTACATTTAACGTCCTATAGGCGGGAAATAAAACGCCCAAAAGTAAAACTATCAATTTTGATAATGCCATTTAGCAAAAATAAATAAAAATTTTAATTGATAGGAAATTTGACGCCTGTGAACTTGGATATTTTTTTTCAAAATAATTTCATGGAAAACTGTTCGTGTTGAAGTACAAACGTATTTAGAATTTATTTACAAAATTGAACTGGCGATCGTTTTATTATAAAGCTGTTAATCATACGCGTCGTCAAGGCTCTGACATATTTTCAGCTTCACAGCGTGTTAATGTACAGTAAAGAATGAAAACATTAACCATAAGACCGACAATCAACAAAAGTTCAAAGAAAGTTCGCTTATTTTTGGAGAACAACGTTAACCATGTGATAAGGTTAAAACAACAAACGAAATTATTACCCGTTTGTCCTTCAACCCACCTTTGAACATTTATTTGCTTGTTGCCATTTTCTACTTCATCTTAAAATTGTACCTTTGTCGCATCATTGGCAGATTTTTCTATAATAATATGTCACAGTTTGAAGAAAAATCATAAAAAGTCAGTATATTATATGAAATATGTATATTTGTTGTAAAAGATTCAAATTTTTGTTAATATGAGTGTTGTGGCGCCATCTCTGAGACACTTTCAGATGTACAGTTGTCCTGGTTTTCTTGCACTTTATTTTCTTCATTTGCTCCCAAACAACATTTTGATAAAGCATTTTCGAAATGTTTATTAAATATGAATCGGCGAAGTAACAACCAAGTAATCCAAATCATGCAAATGCCTGCAAAATCAACCACAGTTTCGGCACATTCGTACAAAATCATAATGAGTGTGTGAAAATTTTCAAGTATATATTTCTTATTGTCTTCGTCTATGATTCTAGGAGGTAAATTATACACTATTACCGACAACATTATTCTGCTGATTATGAAAGCTAATAACGCGTGAAATAGCCACATTTTTTAATAACGAATTATAAGTTTTTTACTTTAATTTGAAGTTTGCATTTCTGACAGACATGTGACAGCTGTTAGCTTGACTGAAGTTACATATGCAAAACTTTTCTTAGGATGGCTCTTGTGTACTGGTTCGCCCTGTATATTTTTCAAGCTGTTGCTCAAATTAGCCGCTAGATGGCGGAAGGGTTAAATGCATTGCTATTTATTATGTGATAACAAAATATCTTTTGGTTACAGTGAAAATATATTATAATTGATGCAAAATGTAATAACAATTACGTTTGCTAATGTTTCAAAATGAAAAACAAAGCAAGATATATTTATAATAAGTGATTCAATAGATGGCAGCACCTAATGCCGGCAAATCACAAAGCTTAAATTTGCATTGCATTTGGTCATGCTGCCCTCTAGTAGATATTTAAAAAAATCTCTCATTCCTCTAGTAATTGTAAATTTTTAGTTTTCATTATTAAATGAAATAATCAAGCCTCACGAATTGTAGCTTGTTAATTTTGATAAAATGTCGAATTTGGATTGGATCTTTCGACACAATTTTGTATTATTAATTTAAAAATTTTAGTTTCTAAAACCTTCCTTAAACGGCTCATATGGCGGGGATTGTCCTCTACCCAAGTTTTGGTTTGTAAATTTTCATTGAACGTCTCACTTGCGTGGGATCGTCCTATACATTTCTCAAAATTGGTAGTTTGTAAATTTCCATTAAACGTCTCACTTGTGTGCGAGATGTAACCATTTATTCAATTTATTTTGCGACAAATTTTCTAAATTTTTAATCTATATAACAAACTGATTCATTAAAGCTAACAATTTGTGGTCTGTAAATTTTCCTAAAATGTCTCACGTGGATTGTGTCGACCTATATCTGCATGCACCTACTTTCTACTCCATGCTGTTAGCGTAGACAAGTTTCTTTCAAAAATAACAAAAGGGTTTCGTTGCACATTTTAATTTCCAACGTCCATCTGCTCTCCCCTAACCTCCACCTTGCGTTTTGTGATTCCAAAAGGAAAAAACCAATCTACCTGGCTGTGGGACAGGTAACCTGTTCTTGTTAAATTTTTACCCCTAAGTTGGCCATTATTACCCATTGCCGGTGCAAGAGGGGACTTCTCACAAAAACTTCTCACATACTAATTAAAATATCACCAACTGCTTAAATACTAGCAGTTCAAAACAATCCGAGTTCAATTGGACTAACACAATCGGTTCACTTTATTAATTAAGCCATGAGGATTATTGATGGTTTTGCATGTCCAAAGTTCCGTGGTACGGGAATCGGGGCGACCTAAAAATATAATTCGTAAGCACGCCGCTTTCAGTTTAATAATTTAGATTCATTTATAAAAACATGGTTTATCCGTGTAGGATTTCCCGTTTGTTGCGGTTTTGTATGTTTTACATTTAACAAACCTGATCGTTTAAATTTAACCCGGTTGTAATGCGAAACTGTAAAAATTGCAATTGTCAGGTTTTTTAAGGGTCATGTTGTACTGGTATCCGTATAATGTGGGAAAAAATTTGCTTGAAATATTTTTTGTAGGTTTAAATTTTTTGAGTTTTTACATTTATCTCTCGTTCTTTTCTTTTTTCGTTTGCGCTTTTTCAGCGTCCCCCCCCCCCCCCCTTCATTTTTCTTCTCCCATTTTACACCATCATTAACTACCCCTCTTTTTTCATTTCCGCTCCCCCCTTATTTTTCATTTTTTCTATCTATGCCGCCCTCTTTCTTCTCATCTGATTTCCAACTCCATTTTTGTAGGATAATGTGCATAAAAGAGTTTCACTGTAATTTGTATGATTGGAAAAAGTTTAATAGTCGCTTAATGTATACAGGTTGATTATAAATTCAGGACCAGTTGATTTTCTCATTCATTATTGGCGATAGAAAATGTACAAGTAAAATTTATACAGTTTATGGTGACGCGTATTTTGGGCGTACAAAAGAAAATGGTCGACTTCCGGTTTAAGCGGAAGCGACTATATCTCTATTTTTTAACGGAACATTTCCTATTAGACACATTCGATTGTAGGGTAAATTCTGTTTAAGAAACTGTAAAACAACTGCAGGCCTAAAGTTAAATAATAAGCGAGATATTTTGATTTAAAGCAATTAATGTTACCAATATGATAATGATCCTATTACAAGGGATCTTAGGAGGCTGTTAGTAAGAAAATGATAAAAACAAAGAAACGTGCAATTAATGTTAATTAGACATCAGTTGTTTATTATATTTTAGGAATCTCCAAACAAAAAATCCATAGGATTTAGGTCAGGTGACCTAGGTTGACGGCTCAAAACACCTTGTTTGGCAAATTAAAAAGAATTGCTCTAGTTTATCTACAAACTTTATTGTGACACTTTTGTTTATCGGTTTTATTATTTTCTTAACAACAGCTTCCTTCGATCAATTTCGATGCATTCATAATCATTACCGTTGGTTACATACTTTAGTTTAAATCATCGCTTGTTATTATATTTACGTCTACCGTTGTATTATAGTTTCTTAGACTGAATTTGTTTTACAATCGAATTTGTATGAAAATACAGGGTGTTTAATTAAAAAAATAAAGATATAGTCGCTTTCGCTTAAACCGGAAGTCGACCATTTTGTTTTGTATACCCAAAATACTCGTTACTAAAAAAATGGTGTAATTTTTATACTTACACATTTTTTTTTGTACCGCCGATAATAATTGAGCAAATCAACTGGCTCTGAATATATAATCAACCTGTATATTTTGTTGGTTCGTTTTTTGTGATTGTTTTATAATTTATCCCTCTTTCGGCACTTTTCTTTGTTTACTATCCTTTCTGTGTTCCACATTTTATATCTGTTTTTCTATCTCTTCCTCTCTTTTTCTTTATCATTGCCCCCTTTTCCTCCTATTTTATGTTCTTATAAATCGTTTATTATTATATTTTATATTATTTTGCGTCATCTGCTTGCTTCTTCCTCCCCCTCTGTTTTATGTCGTTACCCCCTCTCTTTCTCATCTTCTGCCTCTAAACTCTTCATTTGAATGGGTGGAAAAAGGTTAGTACGTACTAGCTTAAAATGTTTTTTGTAAATTTGAATTTACTGATTATTTTTAGAATTTAAACCTTTTCGTTTTGTTTTTTAGTTTTGCTCTTCTGTCTCTCTTCCGCCTTTTTCGCTGTTTTTCTTTGTTCTCCCATTCTTCCAATTTCTTCATTATAACTTCCTCTTCTCTTCCCTATTGTATCTTTTATTGTCCATCTTTTCTTATTTCTCTTTTTCGTCCTACTCTTTCACCCGTTCTCTATTTTGTTTCCGTCTATTTATAGCCTTTCCCCTTTTGTCATCTGCTTCCTTTTTTTCTCCTCCCCCTCTTTTTTCCCTTCATGTTTATGCCTCCCTCTTTTTTAACGTTTGCTTCTAAACTCCATTTTTCGAGGGTAATGTAATGTTCCGCTGAATGAGCGGAAAAAGTTTAATAATCGCCAAAAATATTTGTTATAGTTTGAATTTTCCGATCGTTTTATAATTTATCTATCTTCCTGTGTTTGCTATCTTTTTTTTTACTATTTTTCACTTTTCTCTGCGCTCTTTTCGCCCTCTTTCATGTTTTTGATCATTAAGTCCCCCTTTTTCCATCGTTTTATCTTTTTCGTATCTGTATTTTTTAATTTTCTTTCCCTTTTTTTCTGGCTTCTTTGTTGTCTCCTCTCTGTTTTTCCTTTTTCCCCTTTCACGCAATCTTCTTCCTCCTTTTCCTTTTTCGTTTTCCTTTTTTCATGTCTATGCCCCCCTTCTTTGTCGTCATCTGTTTCCCAACTCTTTGTTTTTCTACGGTAATGTAATTTGTCACTGGCACTTGAATGAGTGGAAAAAGTAACACTAGCCTAATGTTTTTGAATTTTCCGTATGTTTTATAATTTTTCTCTCTTCTTCTCTTTCTTCGCCATCCTTTTTCTTTGCAAGCTTTTTTTTCGTGCCCCGTTTTTTGGTCGCTAGCTCTTCCCTATCTTCTTTTTATATATATATTTTTTTCGTTTTGTTTTAACCCTCTTTTCTGTTTCTTTATCTCCACTTTTTTTATCTTTTCTATCTTTAGCTGTTTCCCCTCCCCCTTCCTGTCAGCTGCTTGAATCAGTGGAAAAGTTTAGTACCATCTTTTTATATTTTTTTTAGATTTGCATGTTCCGATTGTTTTATAATTTATCTCTTTATCCTGCTTTCTTCTTTTCTGTCTTCTCTCATCCACCCCCTTTCCGTGTTTTTCTCTCTTAACCCACTTTGCTCTCTTTTTCATCATTAACTTTCTTATTTATCTTTTATTCATTTGTTTTTCTCTTGGAGTTTTCCTCTTTTTTAATCTACTCCTCTCTTTTTTCTTTGTGTCTATCTCCAACAGTCCCCCGCTTCTGTTTCTCGACGTCTGTTTCCCCACTGCCAATTTTTAAGGCGATGTTGCACTGACAATTGCACACGTAGGAATAAATACTATTCGTTTAAACTTTTTTGCCAATTTTGATTGATTTTCGAAATTTAAATGGCAGAAAATTCACAAAGGAGTTCGATGGCGTCCCTTCATTTTGCTGTATAGCAAACGCACAACAACCCACATCCTCCTTCCCAACAACTTCCTTCCTAAAAAGTCCGCTAGAATTAATGCCAATTTAGCTTAATCCTGTTTTAGTGTTTCGAGATAAACGTACAGGATATAATTATCACAAAAATTCACGTTTTACAACCGTGCTCTTGAAACGTTTATACGATCGTGAAATATTGCTGGCGTTGGTTTGGAGCAAATTTTAGGTTCCTGATTTATTTTAAATATTTACGAATGACCTGTAAGTTTCTTTATCTTTAGCTGGATTGTATAATCATCGGTTTGATGATTTGTTTTTGATTGTTTGAGTAGAAAAAGCAAGGCATCCTTATGATGTCTCAATTTTTTCCACATTTTTACTGATGACGTAGTAGCAAAATGGGCTCTTAACGCATTGTCTAAAGCAAGAGATAATAAAACGTTGTTTTCTTATCAGGTGTTAATAACAAAGTAAACTAAAGGGGTAATAAAACTTGTCCCAGATTAAAACAAAAAAAAGTTGTGATTAATCCAAGTGATTAAGAGATAATAATTGTAGTATCGCATTTAATGCAATGTGGCGTCCAAAACTGTATACCTTAAAAGACCCCAATGCAAAAACGGGCATTTCCGCCCCTTCAGTGCAAACCCCAAAGTGTACTGTGCGGTTCACATGAGTTTGATGGAGACCCAGGATTATACTTCACGTTCAGGCAGCTTGAAACGATCGAGTAGCTTCAAGAAGTTGCTCAAATTGCCTACCTGGGGATCTAGTGCAGGTTAGTAGCAATCAGCGGGTGTAAACATCCTGGATCTAATGTCAACACACGCGCCTTGCCTGTTCGATCCACTTATTTCGTGTGTTATGTAAACACATTTTCTGTGCCTGCGACTTTTGCCCCATATTTTGACTTAATTGCGGAAATGGAACGACTTCCTTTCTATTTTAGCACGCGAAATGATGCGGAGTTGGTACGATCGATTGAAGGTTGAAAATTGATTTGTGTTTTAGTGCAGATTTTTTTTAGAGAAGCATATAAATTTTGTGTTTATTAAATTTGAGAGTGAAGTGTGATTTTTCGAAAGGTTGTAATGAAAAGTCTTTGCAAATATTGAATTTAGCGGGCAATAATATTTATTTTCGACTAAATTTGTCTAGCTATGAATTGTATATGTTGGAAGATTGAAATACTACAGGGTGAGTCATTTAAGGACTCCCCCCCCTCCTCACTATTATTTTACAAATCGATAGTTTTTTACATATTGGAAAAGGAGAAAATTCAGTTAATTTTCGAGGTTTATTTGTATGGAAATTTTTGTTTTAGCTCGAGCCCATAATTTTGTCTTTTTTTTTCTTATTAGTAATTTGCAGATTTTTTCTCTTAATCGGAACGATTTTCGATTTTTTTCATTTACTTGAATGGGTACGTACGTGCCACTTAAATGTAACAAACAATAATTTTTAAATTTAATTTCTAATTTTTTTTAGGTAACATAAATTTGCATAGTACGACGTAAAACGGTGTTAATGTGGACTTCCAGTTTAACCGGAAGTGATAGCATTTTTTAATTTTTACTTGAACACCCTGTATATTTTTGCATATTTGGATAGACTTCAAATTTCCTTTACAGCCATGTAGAATACCATTAACTTTCAATTTTGGACGTCAGAGAGCGCTTTAAAAAAAATTTAAATGCCCTATAATTATATTCATAGTTTATTTTTCAAGTTGACTTTGAAAATAAAAGAGTAATGAACTTTAAGTGTTTTTTTATTAATTTTCTTAAACATTTTATTGTAACAAGAAGATATTAAAAAATAAAACAAAAAATTCTCAATTTTTAAACTTATTTTTTTTTTAATTTTTTAAATTAAATTCCTCTATTTGAGTTTTATTGCACTTTTTAAATTGCCATATTATTTGCTTTAAGATAATACCAATAACATACCTTATTATTTTTAAAATAGCATGAAAACGTAAAATTATTGTGTTAATAACGGATATTAAAAATACCTAGACGCCCTCTGGCGGCCAAAATTAAAAGTAAAGGGTAAGTATTGTACATGACTAAAAAGAAAATTAAAAGGTCTATTCAAATATGCAAAAATATACAGGGTGTTCCACTAAAAATAAAAAAATTTCTATCACTTCCGGTTAAACCGGAAGTCTAAATTAACACCGTCTTACGTTGTAATATGAATTTTTATGTATATATTATCAAAAAAAAAAAATTGAAATTAATATTTTAAAAATTGAGAACATGGACGGTTGTTACATGTTCTCGTGGTCACCTGGTATATTTAAATGGTTTATGTTTAATTAGTTGTTGATCATTCGCAAACCTTACATTTAGGAATTTATTGGCGCATGGTTTTCAAACACGATTTTCACTACGAATTTCTAATTTTTACTTTCCCATACTTTTGGTATTTTTCGAAATGTAGATTTTAACGGAAATACACCATTTGGGGTTCAAGTAACCTAAAAGAATATTTAAAAAAATGTCTGTCTGTGTGTGTAAGTACTGCGCCGATTTTGATGAAATTTTAAATCAAGAAGTATATCGAAAATTGTAGTTCCAGTCAAGCTTTTTACAAAAATCCGGAACCGGAAACGGAAGTTAGACATGCTTTTTTGGTACCTTTTGTTTTGAAAAACTAAGTTGGAAATTTGAGCACGAGGTCACGTTTTTACCGAACTATCTACATTTTCAAATGGCGGCCGCTACAACTTTTTGAAAATCAATTTCAATGCCCATTTACTCAAAAAGTAGTTGGCTGATCGGAATCAGCTACAACTTTGTACATCATGAAGTAAAATTAATTTCGAAAATCCGAAATCGATCGCTGAAAATGGCGCTGCTTTAAAATTTTGAATGTTTTCAGCAAAATATTTTTCAAAACGTGCCCACATGATTGTTTTAAATACTTTCTGATCCGATAGAGCTTGCAGTGAACTACAAATTTGTTTTTCACTAATCTCCCAAATTTTACTCGACGCCTTCCAGAAATTTTTGAAAAAATTGAAATTGATTAATTATTTATTCAAAAACGCAAACGCCGATCGTTATAAAATTTTATCAGTTCGATAGACTATCTGAAGTAATTTTAAAAATTAAGAAAAAAAAATACGCTTCCGGCAGTTACGTGATTTCAGCAAGCCTATCAATTAGCTCTAGTTAGATAATATATTTTTCATTTTTTGCATATTTTTGATAACTCTTTAAACAAACCATTTATATCGATTTTTAGTCCGAAATCCGAAGCGCATCTAATCAGCTGTAGGGCGTTCTTACTATTCTTATACAGTATGCGACATCGTAGCGTTGCATTTGTAAATTATTTTCTTAGAAATACGCTGAAATGAGAGAAGAGAAATTTCGAGAGAAATATAATAGTCGGTGAAATGTACAACGTTATAATTATAAAAAATTGAACTTTTTCAAATTTGCACCTTTGCGTGCTAATCTGGTGCTGCCGCCATTTCTCTGGTGCGTGCATAGATTTAAAAACAATATCTGTTCTATTATATATGAGCTTTTTGAACAACTTAAAGTTATTAAAAATATCTTGACCACAAGAATAATTCGACACGCAACATTTCGTGTATCGAAAGCAAAATCGCTGTTTTGTAATTTAGTTTGACACAACTGTCTTGTCACATCGGATACGTCGGGCTTCCGGACATACCGAATAACAAATTACATATGCATTTTGTGTCAGAAATCACACAGTTTATTTTCATCCCACACTTCCGTGTTTATACAACTCTTTTGTTACCTAAATAAAATCCTTTTTGACCGACTGTTTTATAAGTTTTCATCCTGATTTCGTGTTCGGACTGACAAAAATGATTGATAGGGTTTCAATTCTGTTTTGATATTACATTCACGTTTTTCCTGGATTTCGTTGCCTTCGGGGCTTCAGTTTTTCATCGAGATCTCATCTCAACATCGTCTTCAGAAAATACACCCTTAATGCTTTATTTAAAATAAATAAAATTTAATGTTGCGAAAATCAGGTCACGGGAAGTCAAAAGGAGCGTGAAAAATCATATTGTTATTATTACATTTTTGAATGATCTCCCGAGTGCTTCATTTGTAGGAAATCTCACCGGAACTCGTATTTTGAATGAAGCAAGTCGTGTATATGAATAGTAGCGAACGAACTCGACTAATGCTTTTGATTCCGATTTAAATTGATTTTTAAGCATATGCGGGGGTTTTATATAAGAGACCTCTCTTCAAGAGAAAATATGTTTATTAAATGGTATTGCAGTTCGTTGAGTTCAATTTGCAGTTTATTAAGACATTGACAGTTGCTGATTTAAAGTTTCAATTACTATTACTTTTTCAGTAGAAAGTACATACAAGGTCAAATTTAAATTTGAAAATCAGAAAAAGGACAATCAAAATATAGGAATTTGCAGACTCTTCCCTGCTTATTATTATGTCTAAATGTTTCCTACAAGGAAACTGAAACAGAAATGAAATGAATGTGAAACTCAACAAACGAAGCTTTTTTGACTAAGTTTGTTGTAGTAACGTAAGATAACCAAAATCTACAAAAGTTTATGTGTCCATCATTATTGCATTAGTAGGGCAACAAAAAAAGCCATATTTTTGCATGTGACCGATAAAGGGACGAACTAGATATAAATCCGTTTCAGGAGAAGCTATGCGTTTTGGGCATATTTTTGCATATTACGCCCATATAAGTGCATATACGTGCATATTCAGGTTTATAGGGAATTTTTCAGAACGAAACCATATTTTATTGCATAATGTGTATTTTCCCGACAACATTTAGCATTTTTTCTCGCATTTAGTGTTTCAACTTTGTTTGGAATCAATATTAAAAATAATAATTAAACCTGAAATTGGAACTGGTTGGTTTTAGTTTTATACTTTAATTTATTTGTTTTGTAATCGACGTTGTCAACTGCCATTGGATTAATCTATGAATATAGATGTACTGCAAACCATTTTTAGTTAACTTTATTCTACTTCGTCGTCGTTGTAAGAGGTTCTTGGGGAATATTTGCAAATTTTTGAGGGGGAATTAAATTTTTAAAGAGTATACTTATTTTTTTTTGGGTTCCCTTATTATTACCAAATAAATTAACTTTGTCTCACTCTGTTTTCTCCTTTTATCTCAATTTTCCCTCGCCTCGTGTTTTTCTTCTGCTTTTCTATCATTTTCTCTATTTTACCTCTTCCATTCTTTCCCTCTTCCATCTCTTCCCTTTAGACTCATTGTTTGCTCTGCCACCTCTTGCTTCTCTTCTGCTGCTTTTTCTCATCTGTTATTACCTGTTACCATTTTCTAATTCTACCATATTCTTTTGTTCTTGTCTGCTTCTTCTCTTATGATTCTATTTTTTTTGCTATTGTCTTATTATTTTCTCTTCTCTTGGCGTTTTCTACTGCATACGATATTATCCTTGTCTGTGGTTTCGCTCTTTCTAATATCTTTTTGCTTTTCACCTGCTACTCTTTCAACTCTTCATGTTTTCCATTTTGCCTCCTCTTTATTAGTTCAATCATGACATGATTATCCAGCCAGCTTTCCTATCTGGTCAATCGTTTCCCTTCCCTAATCCGCTTATATTCATAATTAAAGCTATTTTTAATTTTTTTTTGATTTAATATTGCCAGTGTTTTGTATTATAATACAAACTGATTTACGTTTGTGACGCAATAGATTGCGTTCATGTTTCCATCTCTATTTCGCCTTGCCGCGTGTTTTTCGTCTGCTCTTTTATCGTTTCCCCTGTTCTACCTCGTCCACTCTTCTACTCATTCCAGTTTTCTACTTTCCTCACTCGTCTACCTCTTCCACTCTTCTATCTTGTCCACCTCTTTTACTATTGTTCCTGTTCCACTAGTTTACCTCTTCCACTCTTCTACATACTCCACTCTTTACATATTTCACTCTTCTACTGCCTCTTTCACTCTTCTGCTGCGTCTTTCACTCTTCTACGGCCTCTTTCACTTTTCTACTGCCTCTTCCACTGTTCTACGGCTTCTTCTACTCTTCTACTGCCTCTTTCAATCGTCTATTTCCTCTTTCACTTTTCTACGGCCTCTTCTACTGCCTCTTCCACTCTTCTACGGCCTCTTTCACTCTTCTACCGCTTCTTGCACTGTTCTACGGCCTCTTTTACTGCCTCTTTCACTCGTCTACTGCCTCTTTCACTCTTCTGCTGCTTCTTTCACTCTTCTACTGCCTCTTACACTCTTCTATGGCCTCTTTCACTCTTCTACTGCCTCTTCCACTGTTCTACGGCCTCTTTCACTCTTCTACTGTATCTTTCACTCGTCTACTGCCTCTTTCACTCCTCTACTGCCTCTTTCACTCTTCTGCTGCTTCTTTCACTCTTCTACTGCTTTTTTCACTCTTCTACTGTATCTTTCACTCCTCTACTGCCTCTTTCACTCTTCTACTCTTCTACGGCTTCTTTCACTCTTCTGCCGCCTCTTCCACTGTTGTACGGCCTCTTCTACGGCCTCTTCTACTGCCTCTCTCACTCGTCTACTGCCTCTTTCACTCGTCTGCTGCCTCTTTCACTCTTCTACTGCCTCTTCCACTCGTCTACGGCCTCTTTCACTCTTGTACTGCCTCTTCCACTGTTCTACGGCCTCTTCTACTGCCTCTTTCACTTGTCTACTGCCTCTTTCACTCGTCTACTGCCTCTTTCACTCTTTTACTACCTCTTTCACTCTTTTACTACCTTTCACTCTTCTACTGCCTCTGTTCTAGTTACACTTTGTATTTTATTTATACTCTGTTTTTGTATTTGTTCATATTTGAATTTTAACTACATCTGCTGTATCTATTTTCTATTTGCCATACGAAATACATGCTCTTCTACCGCCTCTTTCACTCTTCTACCGCCTCTTTCACTCTTCTATTGCCCCTACGATTTTTTCTAAAATTTTGTAGTTGTTAGAACCGAAGATTGGCTACAATTTGTTTTTGTGCTGAAAGTTACAATTTTATATGGGAAAGTCCACTCGAAGTTAACAGTTTAGCTTTTTTATGTTTCTCTTTGCTTTATTTGCGACTTTGTTCGTACGTTACAGTTTTTTCCTTATGTATATTTTACAGTCCATGTAATGTGGAAGTTAAAAAATTAAAAGTGTGCTTTGTCTCTATTTAAAATTTGTCGTAGGCATTAATAATTTTTCCATAGTGGAAGCGTGATTTAAACTGTGTATTTAGCACTTAAATGTTCATTTAAAATCCTCCTATGCGCTTATCAAATCTCGACGGCCTTAGTCCAAAAAAGCGCTGCCGCCTAGCCAGCAAAATATGATTTATTGTCTTTGGCAAAAACGAGAATAGCTCGTTCACCTACACTCCTGACATTTACTCTGACATTTGCAAATACCACCCACGGAATGAATCACTGTTATGATAAAATACAAAAAAAAACTAACACCCGGTCAATTCGTATCTAAGGCGAGCTCGTAACCGAGACAAAAAGATTAATTTGAGGAGGTGGAGGAAACGGAAGGAACATGAACTCTCAATTCCGAGTCTAGTGAACTAGATCATGTTTCATTATCCTCATTAAAGTAATAACTATTATAGCGTGGTAAATAAAAATTATATCCCACATATATTGATCATCAAAAGTGATTCGTTAATGCACACTAACGAGCTTTTCAAAATCGAGACGGCCATTTCCTCAATCGTGATAATTCTTCCGGGGATCGTTGTCGTGCGATCGTTTCTTTTCTCTTATCACTTACCTACTATTGATAGTATGTCTTCCCAAAGGCGGTGTTCATTCACAAGTCGGAAATAAATCCAATAAAGTTAATGGAATGAAAAGATTCTGGGTTTCGAGCTGAAAGCACGCGGTCGTATAATTGAGGTTGGTCACGATATTTTCATTTTTATCTGATGGATAAAATATAAACATTGCAACGCTCGCCTTAAATCCGGAAGACACTGGTGCTGATCGATAGTTACGATAATTGCTAGAATAGAAAAGAATAAGAAATATTTATTTATAAATTCCAGCTTTACTTCGTTAAAGTCCATATTTATCTGTAAATACAGATAATCAATAAGAAATATTACTCATTTATTTTATTTATTATGTTTGCTATTTTTTGCGGCGCTGAATGGAGGTTTTGGGGAGGTTTGATTTTTCTGACACTTACATATACTGTGTCTAAAACTTCTCCCTCCTCTATTAATACGTAATTATTTTTCTTCTTCAACGCTGTACAATTCCTTTCCGCTCTATCACACCCTCTCTCTTTTCTTTCATAAGGTTCCTCCCACTGAACTTTGTACTTCTCTTCTTTTTTCTCTCGCTCTTCTCGCGTTTATTTCTGCCCCTTTTCTTCTCGTTTTTTCCCTCTCCTCGTTTCCTCCTCTTCTTGTTTCTCCCTCTTCTCGTTTCCCTCTCTTATCTCTTCTTTTGTGCTGTTTTCTTCCTTCTTTTTTCCCCGTCCATCACCTCGTGTCTCTTATCCTTCTTTGGTTTCCGCTTTACTGAACGGTTTTAGTAAAAACTAGTAAGTTTTTCCTCCTATTCACCATTTCTCTTCTTCCCTTGCTTCCTTTTAATTTTTTTCTTTTTTTGCTTTCTTTACCTGGTTTTCTTCCCTCTCCTTGCCTTCCTTAGGTGTCTCCCACTGTACTTTGTAAGTACAAAATTGTAAGCTCTTTCCCCGCTGTTCATTCTGTAAGTTCTTCTCTTATCTCTCTTCCTCCTATTCTTTCTTCCTCTTCTTCTGTTGTTTCCTACTTCTTCCTTTCTCCGTTTACTCCCTCTACCTGATTTTCTTTCCTCTCTTGTTCTTTCTTAGGTCCCTCTCACTGAAATTTGTTAGAACAAAATTGTAAGCTCTTTCCTTCTATTTGCTCTTTGTTTTTTTCTTCTTTTTATCTCTGTTCTCCTTTCTTCTCCTTTCCGCCTCGCCACTGTTCCTCTCCTTTTACTCTCTTCTCCATTCTTCTCATTTCCTCCTCCATTACCTCATGTTTCTTATCCTTCTCTGGTTTCCGCCTTACTGAACGGTTTTAGTACAAAATAGTAAGTTTTTTCTTCTATTCACTACTTCCCTCTCCTTTTCTTCCTTAGGTGCCTCCCACTGTACATTGTTAGTACAAAATTGTAAGCTCGTTCCCCGCTATTCATTCTTTAAGTTCTTATCTCCCTCTTATCTCTCTTCCTCCTATTCTTTCTTCCTCTTCTTATGTTGTTTTCTTCTTCCTTTCTCCGTTTACTTCCTTTACCTGATTTTCTTTCCTCTCTTGTTCTTCGTTAGGCCCATCTCACTGAAATTTGTGAGTACAAAATTGTAAGCTATTTTCCTTCTATTCACTCTTTGATTTTTTCTTCTTTTTATCTCTGTTCTCCCTTCTTCTCCTCTCCGCCTCTCCACTGTTCTTCTCTTTTTACTCTCTTCTCCATTCTTCTCATTTCCTCCTCCATTACCTCATGTCTCTTCTACTTCTCTGGTTTCCGTCTTCTGAACCGAGTAAGTATAAAATTATAAGTTCTTCCTGTTCTATTTTCTTTTCATCTTCTTCCCTTATCTCCCTTTTCGCCTTTTCCTCATTTATATCCCCTTTTCCCGTTTGCTATCACTGGAGCTTTTACTATCACTGGAGCTTTTACAAAATCCTATATGTTAGTTATGTTAAGTACCATACATTTTATTACGATGTAATTATTTTGACGTTAGGTAAAAATATTAATTTTCTAGCCTGAGAAGTACAATTTGAAATTTGAGGTTGTGTGATTGGTTATTGGTTGAACAACACTGAAAATTGCGTAACATTGAGCAGTAATATATTTTTATTGTTTGTTTCAGGTGAGTTTAATCCTGTTTTATTTGGCGTGTATAGTCAACAGTTTGGTAAGTTTTTGTATTAAACTTATTTCGAAAGTAATTAATTTTTTTGCGATCTAGAAGTATGTAATAATTACGAGTACTCCATTACAGTTTATCCCACAATTTATTTTTCTAAGGATTATGCACCATCATAAATCATAATCCATAATTAAATTAAGTGAAAACAAACAATGATGCGGAAATTGCTTTTCGTCATGGGATGCTCTTCAAAGTTTTTTGTATATTTTTTGAAAATTTCCCGTCGAGTTCGTTTCTAAAGTTAGTTGAGTGCATGTGAGCGAGAAATTGGAAGATTCAATCGCTGTAGCGACGAATACCGAGTTAATTTGGTATTTTTCGAAACAAACGACTTGGAAAGCATCGTTCACGTGGCGCCAAAACAAAATTTCAAGCCCCGTTCTATTCTGGGAGCAAAGATATGTCTATTCCACATGGCACAAGCACACGCTGTCTGTTAACGCGTATCTTTACGATATTACAAGCTTCACTACAGTTGCCCAATCGGTAAACCAGCAGCTTACAAGTGTATGTTACAAACATCGACATATATTTATATAGATAGTGTTTATATAAAAGAAATTATCCCCAACACGTCGAATTCATGATAAAAATAGAAACAGGAATGATAGGGAATTACAAGAGAAATTTAAGAACGTTTAATAATCATTTTCATTGAATTTGCTTAGAAAAAATCAATGCAATAGGAATTGCCTAAACTGTTTAAGAAAAAGTGAGAACCTAAACCTAAAATTCTATTTTTTAAAAGTCAGGAAATTAAGATGTTGAAATCTTTTAAATCCCATAAAGATTAGAGAGAATAAATTTTGGAACTTTCAACATGAACTAGATTATGCAACCAGTCATACTAAAATTACGCTCTGGGAATGAAATTGGAAACGGTAAGGACTAAAATCTAATAATAACAATAATATTTTTTTACTTCATGAGATCCCAGATTTAGGGCTTGGGTACTTAAACTACAAAACAGCAGAAGAAAGGAGGGAAAGGTAAAAATAAAATTAAAATAGCGAAAGCTTCCAGGGTTCAGGGATTACCAAAAACAAGGTCATAAGAAATGTGAGATTAGAAATTAAGAGTTAAATTTTGAAGTTTTCCTTAATTTTAATGGTTTTTCTCTATGGTGAAGGTCATTATCTGTTCCGTAGATTTGTTTACATTGTAAATCATTATCTCTAGTCTGAGGGCTTTTCTTTATTTTGAAAATTTTTCTTTTTTACGGATTTTGTACATTTTAATTTTTTTTAAAACCCCATTTTAAAATATTTTTGTTTGCAATTAATCTCTCTATATTGTGAGTTTTTTCTATTATTAATGTTTTCCTGGTTTGACTATTGGGAATTTTTCTCTAATTTAAAGATTCCTCACTATTGTGATTTTTTCGAGAGCATTTGGTTCTATCGTGAAGATTTTCTTTATTGCAAATATTTTCCTCTGTTTTAACGTTTTACCATTTAAATTTTTTATGTATCGTGAAAGAGTTTTGCTATAATTACAAAATTTTCGTATATTGTTGATGTGTTTTGCTCTAGAATTAATCTCTGTATTTGAAGAGTTTTCTCTATTGTGAAAAATTTTTTACGTTTTGCCGTTGGAAATGTTTTTGTCTAATTTGAAGATTTTTCTTTATAGTTAACGTTTTCGGAAGGATTGTGAAGGTCTTTCTCCATTTTACCTGATTTTGTCCACTGTTATTAGTTTTTGTCTGTTATGAAGGGTTTTCGCTATAATGAGAAAATTCTTGTATTGCGTAAGTTTTTCTCTATTGTGATAGTGTCTGCTCTAGAATTAATCGCTCTGTGTTTGAAGAGTTTTCTCTATTGTCGAAGATTTTTTCTGATTTCTGGAATGTGTTTCTCTACGTTGGAAATATTTCTCTATTGTGAACATATTTTGACGAATTTTTTTTGAAGATTTTTCGTTTTGTTGAACAAGATTTTGTTATGTTGCAAGTTTTTTCTATATTGTGTTAGTATTTTCCATGTTGTGGAGTTTTTCTCTATATTGTTAATGTTATTTTTTAGTTTCAGGATTTTTCTTTATTTTGAAGGTTTTTCTATATTTTAAAGTTTTTTTAACCCTGTTTTCGCTGCAATCAATCTTTTTGTAGTGTAAAACGTTTTGCTATTGGGGATGTTTTTCTCTAAATTGAAGATGTTTCTCCATTGTGAACGTTTTCGGAAGTTTGGGGAAGGTTTTTCTCTATTCCAAATGTTTTTCTCTGTTTTAACGAACTTTCTTCACTTTTAAAGTTTAAATCTATAATAAGAATCTTTTCCTTGTGTTTTTTTCGCCATTCTGATAATATATTTCTCTATTGCGTTCCATGTTCCGCAGATTTGCATCCATTGCAAAGGTTTCTCGTTAGTTTAGGTTTTTCTCTTCGCAGGGTTTTCTCTGTTTCGAAGCTTTTTTTCTATTTTAAACTTTTTTTAAATCTAGTTTGAAGGTTTTCTCTACAATCAATTTTCTGTATTGCAAAATTTTCTGTATTGTGAAAAATGTTTTTTTTTTTGGTTTCGCTATTGTCTCTACTTTGAAGAATTAATTTAATTCTAAAGGTTTATCTCTAGAATAAATCTCTGGGTATTGTGTTGAGTTTTCTCTATTGTGGAACTGTTTTTCCTGGTTTCTCTATTGCAAATATTTTTTTTATAGTTTAAAGGTTTTTCTCCATTGTGACTGTTTTCAGAAAATGTGTCTCATTGTGAAGGTTTTCTCGGTGGCAAATATTTTTCTCTATTTTAGCGACTTTTCTCCCGCTTTGGGGTTTTTAACTATTACTATAACGAAATTTTTTTTTTGTATTGTGAAGGTGTTTCTATATTTTAAAGGTTTTTCTCTTATTTCAGAGCACACATCTCTGGCAATAAAAATCTTTCATAGGATATATTTATGTAAAAAATTAAAGCGATCTCCGGCAGCAGCAACAACAAGCCAAACAATGTCAAATGTAGATAAAATAAACAATCTGCCTCCTGACGCAAACGATGAATGAACGGCGGTTGTATCGGCGTTCGTTGACGTCACACGACGTGCAAGACGCCTATTTACGTCGCGTATTCACACACACATCAGCCAAACCCATACACACAAAATCAATTTATATATCTCATGCCGGGAAAAAGGTCCTCGGATTTCCATTCCTTTGATGAAGGCGACAGCATTGGTGATAGAAATGGGCGGAGGCGCTTTGTTTATGGGGGGGAAATCAATTCGCAGTGTTATTTCGTTTTATTGTTCAATTTACGACTTTTTCTTATTACCCAAGTTTTAACCTTGAACTTGCGTTCGACCGTGAAAAAACATACAAAGAGAAAAGCGCTGAGAAACCGACTCCGTTTTCCCAGCACGGGAGCACATGGAAGGCTTCAAAGACAAAACTTTTGCAATTACATATGTAGCCCAGGGATTTCAGAGCCCTTCAAGGCTAAATAACAGCCTGAATAGAATATAAAAAGTAACGAGGCCTTTAAAATCCGCGCCGGGGTCCGAGGTGAATGTACAAGTTATGAATTAAAATGTTCCGCGTGTAGTTGACAAATTTTTAATTGAATCTTTTTATGATTTTGAAACTTTAAGTGGGAGCTGTTTAGCTTAACGCCAACCGCAAATTTTTGAGAGCACAAGTGGATACATAAATTTTAATTTAGTGCCGAGGATTTAGGGAAAGGGGTGTGCTTTTCGCCCGGCAACTTATACCTTGCGCTTTAATGAATTTTTAATTGGGAAAAACACGGTTTTAAAGGAGAAGCAATGAAGTGCGATGGTTTGCACAAAAATTATCTAATATCCGCAGAACCGGTCATTAGGAATTTTAATGTATTGACGAGGTATAGCACCGGTCCTACCGCATGATCCTGTGGAACTCCGAAATACTTTTGGTAGTGAATGAATGAGCAAGTAAATGAAAATAGAATAGCACCTATGTCTAAACGAAATTAATAATTTTATAACGCTTCTTGACGCTTTTTTGTGGCACACCTATTTTTTTTTAAATAAATTAAAACAAGCAAACGTTCAGTATATGAACCTTACAACATTGTAGCTGGAAAAAATTTATAATACAATTAATAATAATTAACAGGGTGCTCTGACACCCTTCTGCGACCCCCATTATGATTTCTTATGGAAGACTTAGTGTATATTGGAGACAAATAATACCGGCCCTACAACCTTATCGTGTGGCGCCCCGAAATTGTTGAAATAGAAAATAAATTAGCGAAGAAACTGAATTAAAATATGATAATAGATATTAAGAATCTATGGCATATAACTGAACCAACAATAGAGGCCATTCGGCGATACCTTGTGGTACCTCAAAATATTTTTTGTACAATCAAGCAGACTGAGACAAATGCGAACGTCTAGACATTAGAACATTACAACAAATAATGGTGCATATACTACATAACTCAACCAATAAGGTGCCGTGACTCCCCGTTATCATTTCCTGTAGCAAACTTAAATGGCCGCTATAATTAAAAGGAATAATAGTGGTCCTAACAAATTATCTCGTGGCACCCCAGAAACATTGTACGTTGCATGTGATTGCTTCTGTACAACATTTCTTTGCCTGCTCACGCCCACTATCAAAGTGTCGTCCCAGAGGGTTCGTACTTATGTACACCCGACGCTGTTAAGGTGCCGGCCACTATGACCAGGCCGGTTTCCGACCAGTTCTGGGCGGTGCGTAGCTCACCAGTGCTGGGACCTGCGAAGTCCTAACTGGGAGGGGTAGCGCTGCTTGGCACGCGCTTGCTCCGACAAGTCCAACCAGTGACTTTCTTTGATTGGTACCACGGGGACCAATGCCGAGCCCGCGGGGGATTCACACTTTCCGATTTTAGTCGCGGAGTAGGACTCGTGGTGGCAATGGTACAGCCTAAGTGCCGGCTAGGGCCGTCTTAGTGCGGTTCGACGGGTGAGCTGCGTTTCAGCTCGGGCACTGATCTGCAAAATCAGTAGAGATTTAGGTAATCTCCCTCCACCACTAGGGGCTTAGGGCTCGCAGCCTGATGCCAGGACTGGTAGTCTGTTCTCTTTCTTGTATTGAGGGCAGGCCCGAAGGGTTTCACCGCCTGGAGGGGGGACGAATATGCTTCATTGCTGGGTGCTGTCCTAGTCTATCAAATTTACTGGTGTGCAACATTTCTGATTTGGCATTTGAATTGCAATGGCATTTCAAGATTATGGGATAATAGGTAAATAGAAGAGGCTCTTTTGCGTTTCCTTGTGGAACCCCCTAAATATTATCTATTTATGTGTAATATATTTAAATATGTTTTTTTATAATTTGATGATTTGTTGTTGAGTATAAGGAAACAAATTATGGAACCATTAAATGTATTTCCTTTAAAGAAACCTAATTTATCCGAAACTTTTTTTGACTATTTAGATTTTATTGTACAGAAAGTGTGAAAGTCAAGATTGGTATTGTTTGTCGGAAGACTCATCGTATTTTTATAACCGAGTTTATTTCGGTGTTGCTAATTTTATTTTTGGGTTACTAATTTTACTTTTTAAAATGTCGAATTTTTTACGAGTCATAAATTTTATGTTATCCGCATTATAAAGCCGAAAAATTCGTACATGTCGCCAACAAATTCCCAAGCGACTTTATCTTCAGAAATGTGTTTATCCTGAATTATTGAGTTTGTTTTGGATTTTTTTAAACATTTCAGAATTTGTTAACTTTCTCACCTAAAATCATCAGATGTAAAACCAAATAAACCTTTATTGTTCGGAAAGAAAACTTGCAAAATATACGTAACGTAAAAAAGACTTCAATTCACACGCTGTCACATTCATAAAGTAGGATTCGTATTCAATTTCCAAGCAAAAATCACTACTACCGTGTGGAAAAGCGAAAATGTTGTTTTCAATAAAGAAATAACTTCGTCGTTGAGACTAATTTATTTCGTTGGGGCGAAACACAAACAGAACATTGATAATTAAGATAGGCAACATTATTCAAATTGATTTTACACTTGTTGCCAACATATTTGAACATGGCTGCTAAAAATAACGTCTCAGGCCAACAAATGGTGGTTACGCAGAGTAAATTTTCAGTGCGAATGGATGGAAAAATTACACTTGAATAAACATAACTCATGGCTTGTAATATGTAAATAAATTACGAGGTCGCAAGTTATTGCGCATTTTAAAATAACCCATCATTCAATGTCGGAAATTCTAAATTTCCTTAAGTTTAAGTTTCAGGATTAAAAAACAACAGCGACAAATGTTTCTTGTCCAGTTGCAATGACAAGGGCGAAAGACGTGTGGTTTAAGTCTGAAACGCAAAACATTCGCGAGTTTCAAGTCTGAAAGCTAATAATGCCAACCCTCGTTTCATATGTCCCTATGGTACTCGACCGTGGTATTAATCTTCATAGTTTAGACATTTGCTATCCCGTTAAATATATAAAAAAGTGACACAAGATCAAACTAATGTTAAAATACGCACAAGGTGCTTTTATCGCAGGTTTTCTTTTTTATTTTTTCGTGGAGCAGAATAATCACATTACGTTTGTCTAGGCGGATGAAACGAGTGTCGGGTTGTAATAAAAAAGGATTTCCGAAATAAGTAGAGGCTTGGGTTGGGTTAGAACTTAAAAAAAAAGTTCCTGTCTTATTAGAAAAATAGTTTTTCTTATAATTGAGTTACCTGCAGTTAGGATCTTTTTATAAATGAAAGGAAGCTGTTATAGTCATTTATGGTAGATGCTAAAATTGATCGCAATATAAGTCTTGGGGCGACGTCCCAACAAAAAATCGATGGGGTTTAAATCTGGTGAACAAGGCGGCCGTGTTTTGGATTTATTACGTTACTCATTGTTGGTGTGTTTCTTTCGTGCTCCATCTTGCAAGCACCAAACTTTTTGAAAATTAACAAATAAAGCATCTTAACACCATCCAAATTAATGCTGCTTGAAAGTGTGTTTATTCAAAGACTAAATAAATTTCTAAAGAAAAAAAATTAAGTTAGGTGAAACAGTGCTCGATTTGGCTTCGCGGGAGGCTAGAGCTCGATCTCGCCGCGACAGGAGGCAGGAGCTCGATTTGGTTGCCGTAGGCTTAGGGCTCGTTCTGAGGGGTGACCCGAGGCTGAAACTCGGGTCTGAGGACGGAAAGCTAGAGCTCGATAGTTCTCTTACGGCCGCTGTAATCGATGCTAAAGATAAAAGTGATTTTCTGCGTTTTGGCGTTGCTTTCATACCCTTTCGTTGCCACGAGTGACGAGTTTTCTGTCAAAATTTTTTCGCGCTTTTGTACCCCCAGAGTGAATTTTGCTGCGTTTTTCTCTTACGTAATTTTATAGAATTTCAAGAGAGAGAGCAAGAGAGACTGTAATTGTGATGCAAAGAGGGAACTGCATAGGAAGCGGCTTCCATTCCTTTTGTGAAGTTTAATTCGTAGTTTTGTCGGACCACGCCTTTCGGCGCGCTGATTGGCTGGAGGCGTGAACGAATGTTCTGGAGTTAGGAGTTCTCATTACTTCGAGCCGCTGTTGACGTTTTACTAAACTTTACAAGTTATAGCGCGGACATCAAAAGCTGATGGGGGTTTACCGCGTCACGGGCATTAACTGCTGAATCATATCAATCTAGAAGAGTTTACATTTTATTTGAAAGAAGTGTAAATAAATTAAAGTTTTCTAGATTTTCCAAAGAACTCCAGCAAATAGTTGACTATAATTCGTCTAAAATGCAGCCCACATTTTTCTATTCCCCCTTATATGTATATCCAACTGTCAGTGATTTTAATAGTTTTGAATTTATACATGAAATAGAGCTTAGTTGTAATTTAGAACATAGAATATCCATATCAATATATCTAATCCGGAACCTGTCTCATTTTTTAGTGGCGGGGGACCCCCACTACTAAAATACATATTTACGGCGCTGACTTTTTATTGCAGCACGGTCGGCGGACGCAGCGGAACGTGTTTACACACTCGAGAGCACCGGGACATTCGAAATCCTTAGAAATCCTTAAGATATGTACAGGTAATTGTACAAATACTTATTCACCAATTACATTACAAACGATCTGCGCTTAAAAATTAATAAAATAAATACAGCCATCTCAGGTTTACCTGCAGATAGGAAATGGAATAAATCAATTGGATTTTGATTATGGCGCGTTGACGATGTTATGGTTATGTTCACAAATAAATAGACTAAGAAGTCATAATCAGAAAACACTTTATTGACCCAAATATTGGGAACTATACTTGCAATAGCAAACGGTGGCATTTAAGACTACGATTACAAGAATTAAATCAAACACAAATTAATTTATAAAACTTAGGATATCCATCCGCGGCACGCTACGATACCTACTTTATTCGCTTTTTATTATTTAAAACTACAGAAAAAGAGGGGGAGGGCATGGCCCACGGGTTCCACTGGTTTATCTTACTTCTTTAACCGTACAATTAACATTCTTTCAAGTTTTGTCGGTGTAAACAAGCCTTTGTATTACATTTTACTAGCTAATTGTTGTTTCACGATTGTCTATTAAGGCGTTTAATAGTCGGTGTGGTAAAAGGAGTTAAAATTCCTCTGTGAATTTTTTTATGAACTATCGGTTCTATTATCAGATTTTAGTATCGCGTAACAGGAGCTAGTTGTTCTGGCCAGTCAATCTGCCAAGTTATGCAGCATTTCACTATAATTATCTAAATAATGGTAGGAATATTTAGAATTCTTCAAACAAAAATGGGCAGATGTAAACTCTGCAAGGCTAATTTTAGTCTGCGGAATCGATTGTAAGAGTTCATCTCTCCTGACGTAAGCGTTTATTTAATTGTACCTCTGCGAATAGGAAAATTAGCTGTTTTACGGCGATTTGTAAAGATGCAGACCGAGCACGTGTATAAGTATCGACCATAAATTACTGTTAAATAGGAAGATTTGGGTGCCAAAACATAAATGTATTACTGGTTAATTCGCAGTTATAATTTACTGGTGCTCTAATATAAATTAAAATTTGGAGAAATTATACCATCTGACTAGTTTTATCTGTAAAATGTTTAGATACTTATTAAATTATGGATTCCATTAAAAAGACTTGCTAACTGCCAAAGACATAAAGCACTCACACTTGAACAGGAAAATATTGCTTGTTGCAATCTACATTTTAATACCAAAATTAATAGTTTTTAGACAGGAAAAATAGATTAAAACTTTTAAAAATTAAATCTTGCATAACTGAATTCACGTAAATGTCAACATACCGACTACTATGTTTATTAAGGCTTCCATTGCGTTTAAAAATTCTTAATCGGCTAAATTAAGTACTTTTCAGCAACCATTCAGCAAAATTTATGGTAATGTATTTTAATTAGTAAGTACAGTTGTTTGATTTATTTTTAAATATATTTCGCTGAGTGTTATGTAAGCAACATGTAATAATGTGACAGCTGTCAATGATTGTTTTACGTAACTTCATTTCGATTCAAATTCAAGTTTTGTAGTTGCCTGGCTGCCACATTGTGTTGTGCAAAATCCATATCCCTATACATATACATACACATATACAGGGTGTCCCAGAATAACTGTGCCTAACTTTCAGAAGTGATAGAGGGCGTGTAATTAAACGTCTTTTACTAATAAACTAGTGTCCGGAAATACTTCCGTATCGAGATAATGCGACATTAAGGAAATGAGTACTTGAAATAATCTCGATGTAGAAAGTAACAATTTTCTTTATTTCCAGCGGTTGCAATTCTTATTATTCATATTAAGAAAATGGTATTACACAAAAATTGTAAAAATTGTTCAAAATCATGTCCCAGTTAATATTCGTAAAAAATTGGTTTTTTAATATGATAGTGTACCAGCACATTTCGGTTTAAATGCTCAAGATTATTTAAACGCACAATTTCGTAATCGATGGATTGGGAGACAAGGTCCTATTCTTTGGCCTGCACGTTCGCCAGATATGACTCCAATTGATTTTTGTATTTGGGGTCGTATTGAATCACTCGTCTATGCGACACCTGTAGACACAGTAGAGGAGTTAGTGGCTCGAATTATTCTTGCTTTTTATGACATTCGTGATCGTCCGCAGATATTTCGAAGATTTCGTCGGTCAATCGTCGTTATACCTTGTGTGTCGACAATGGCGGCCGTAATTTTGAACAATTTTTGTGTAATACCATTTTCTTAATATTATTAATAATAATTACAACCGCTGGAAATACATAAAATCATTACTTTCTACATTGAGATTATTTCAAGTACTCATTTCCTTAATGTCGTATTATCTCGATACGGAAGTATTTCCGGACACTAGTTTATTAGTAAAAGATGTTTAATTACACGCCCTCTATCACTTCTGAAAGTTAGGCACAGTTATTCTGGGACACCCTGTATAAAAGCACAAAGGGTTTTTTTCTCCGGTTCCTCCAGCGGCTACCGCTTCACCAATTTGGACCATTTTTTTTAAATGAAAGGTCTCTATCCACAGATGGAACATGAAACATTTTTATATTTTTATTCTACGTCGATTTTTTAGTAATACTTATTTTAATTTATAATATATATGAAGGTCGGCTAGACGCGCGTCACCTGGGGCTCCATCTACAATAACGTCGCGTGCCATTATTGGAACTAATGCATCACGTGACGACATTTCGCCGGTTCTGTCAAAGCTGTCTGTCAGTGCATTGTGTGCTGGGGTAACACTAGTATAATTTAATTTAATATTTCGATGCAAAAAGGATTGATTAAAATTTCATGTATTTGTAATTATTATTTACTATTGTTAATATTGACCACTCGTTTCTCTTTTTTCTCCCCGCTGTTCTCACCTCTCTCTCTCCAAGGTTTATATCTTGACCTCTCTCTTTCTTCTGTCGTTCTCCCACCCCTTTCTTGTCACCTACCTTTTTTCACCAACCTCTTTTTCACCAACCTCTTTTTCTTCCTTTTTTTCTACTCTCTTTCTGTCACCTCCTCCCCAAATTTCTCTTCTACTTCTATTACGTACTTTTCTTCTCTACTTCTATAACGTAGTTTCACTTTCTCTTTCCTGTCTTCGAGGTGTTGTTCCTCCCTTCCCTCCTGTTTTACTCTCTTTTTCTGCCGACTCTGTCACTTCTTCTTTTTGTTTTTCTCATACTTCCTTACTGCCCTTCTTTTTCTTCAGCCTCATGTTATTTGATCTATTTTTTCCTGCCTTCTCTCCTCCTTTTCCCTCTTCCTAACTATTCCTAGTCGTTTATCTTTTTTCTGTCTGTTTTATCTGCATCCTTTACTTCCTTTGTCTATTCATTTACTTCTCAACTCTTCATTCTACTTTCACCTATTCATTGTTTCACATTCTTTTTTTAAATGAATCTTTTTTCTTCAATAGATTTACTCAATCTCAAATATTGCATCTATTTATTTTAAGCATAATTTGACAGGGTTGGACATGTAGAATATTACATGTGCAAAATCCTCTACAAACTCTCCAGAAAAATTTCTTTGCCAATAAAACCGGGATAAAAGTTAAGCACTTTTCGCTATTTCCAGGGCAGTGCCTTAACAGAGATTTCTAAAAGCCGAAGATCTTCTGTGAACTCGAATTTGCTTATCTGCATTGAAAAGTGTAACGGTCTAATGTACAAACAAATTTGCGCCTTATATAATAGACACGTAAGTATGTGCACAAAATGGTGAGACAGGTGGAAGAAATCCTGGTTTAATATCTTTCTTTAGAGTCTTTTGCTCTCGAAAGAGCGTGGTGACTTTTTCTCCTATGCCTATGGTGAGCGTGCCTATGAATCACACAGACATAGGGGACCTACTGTTTAACGCGGGCTCCGAACCGCAGGAAGTGCAAGCACCTCTTCTCCAGAGAAAGTTTTCTAGGCAGAATACCTCGCTGGTTTGCCATTGCCTTGCGAGGGAGAACGGCCGTTAAAAATCCGATGTTCCGGTACTGGTATTTGAAACCCAGAACCCAAGCATAGCAGTCCAACGCTCTAACCGCTAGCCCACGGCCGCCTGGTTTAATATACAGACTATTAAATTAATATTTAAAATATTTCAGAATGATAAAAAACTGAAAACCAAAAATAACTACGATCAGTGCCGGAATTAGGATGGAGCGAGGGGAGTTTCCGTCCCAGGCGTAACGATTTAAAGGTAGCAATTTGATGTATAATTTTTTTTATGAAACTTTCTTCTTTGTCTTTTAATAGTTGCCGACCATTAAAAATGATTTGCAGTGCGGTACGTTTAAATAGAAAATAGGAAAAGTTCGTACCGTTGGATAGCTGCACGTGTCCCCTTCCCCCTCCCGATCATACTAAGCACGCTTGCGTGTTTTTCTGTTTATTTTGTATGTTCTCTGGAACGGCTGAAAGAATTTGATGAAATTTTCAGCGTAAACATTACTCAAAAGTGGGCATATTTTATAATGTAAGTATGGTAAAACAGTGGCGTAGAAACTGAATAACGTGCTTCAATTTTCAAACATATTTGATACACTTTTGCGTTTTCACATGTTTGGTTTTAGTTTCTAAATTTGTATTTAAATTTTAATAATAAAGCTCACTTGTATAATTTTGATGGGATAAGCTCATATTTATTTTCTACTCCACTGGATTATCATATTAACATCAAAGTCATAGTGTTACATCCCTACTTTTGAGTAATGTTTATCCCAAATATTTTCTTGCAACAGTTTCACAGAAAATTAAAGAAATGTAATAAAAAACAATCTTTCAACACCCTGTATATTGATAACCGTTAGGTTAATTTTATATCTACACTTTTCGTCTTGTTTTTGCTACCTCATAATTTATTATTTTTGAAGCACCCTGTATAACTGTAAGAAATTACCTATTGGGAGTTGTATTCCTCCCCATTTTCTTTCATTCGTAACGTAAACATTTTAATAATGATCGAATCCTTCGGCAACTTTTGTCTGTAGTTTCCGTAATAACATTACAATTTTAACGTAATTACAAATTTAAATCGCTGGAAAATTTTAGTACGCGCTCGAAGCAAATAGAACATCGCAATTCCTCTGGTGCAATTTATCGACCAAAGTTTTCGTCTCGCCCGCCCCTTTTGTTGTATTTCACGTTATTGCACACGGCTGCATTGTCTGGCCTAGACCTTTGAAAGCATCCCCGTTGGTATTAAATTATCTCCCTTCGGCCTTCCCACCTTTGCCGCTCTGTTTTCCGCGCTATGGACTGCCTTGTAAGACTTTTTCGCTTGCTTTCCGCTAGACTAAACACAACATTACTTGCATTCTTGAGTGATTTTGTTGTACTTTTTTTGCGTTTTTATTGTCAAAAGAGGATTTTTGGAATGGAGAAGTTTCAGGCAGAAAACAAATTGTTACTTTGCGGTAGTTAAAATTTCATAAAAGTTGATTTTTATTGTTTTCTTTTATTACTACGGAATTTACAGCCTACACGTCTGTTTTTACGTCCAGACAAATTCTTCGCCCACTTTCTAATGAAACCTACGTCACTGTTTTCGTGCTGTTCCATAAACATAAATTTTTATTCGATAGTTAGGCCAAAAGCTTAAATTAAATTATTCACCCCTTGTTTGCTTTCAAAATGTGCAAATTCCCAAAATGAAATTTCTCCGCACCTCTGCATCCATTTCGAGAAAGTTAAAGGTCTCAATTATTCCCACTCGTTACCGCAGTAGTGTGCTCGTCCAGTATGAAGTTAACGCGTCCCTCAGGACTCGTGCAACTCCCCTTGTGTTATCGATTGCGGAAGAATGCGCCATTCTCGATAGGACGAGTCCTTCTAGAAATAACTTCAGCCGATGCAAGCAAGCAACACTGATTGTGCAACATAGGATGTTACAATTTATACGAGGCGTTATGGTGGAGGCGCCGGGGTTGTAAAATTTTACTAGCAGAAAACCCGATTGCGATACATCAATGTCATCATTTTAATTGGAACGGATCAATTTCAAGTAATATTTGAAATTCTTAAGTTTGTTCACCCACCAAGATTAATTTGATGAAGGTCTCCGGCACTCCTTTTTAAGGTTCAGGAGTTTTAATTAACAATTCATTTCAAGAGGTTTGAAAGGTGCGATTACATTTTCACTAAAACAACAGTTGTTGTTGTGAAAACACGAGACTTTGATAAATATTTACAAAGGTGTTATTTTTTCGATAGAAAATCTTTTTTCAGCAAGGGCATATTTTAGGATATCGAACAAGGGATTGAATTGGTCTATGAATTTTAAATTTGACCCAAACTGTGCAATTTTCGGGATTAACTTGAATGTTATGACGCTCAAGAATTGATCAACCGATTGGAAGGGGGGCGTAGGGGATACTTACAAATGTAGTGGTGGAAATATTAGTTTATTTTCCGAGTGCTGATAATAATTTTTAACAAGTGAGTCAACTAAATAAAAGATAATTGAGCTGAATCTTTCTATATATTAAATCCCTAACTGTCTCACCAAACCACGATAACGGAGTCTACACTTTGAGACAGCGTATTTATTATTTTGAGCGTATGTTAATGCATCAGTCACATAGGGCGGCGTGGCACGCGCCGATGTGCCTTACGTTTCGACGTCGTTTTCAAAATAGCGTGAATCTAATGACAATAAGATTCCGCTTCGATTCAAGTTGTTGTATTTATGCTATAATTGAGCCGAGAAATGTCATTTTTTTGGTACGGTTCTACTTACAGTTTTCGAAATTACAAAGTTTATGAGTTGCGTATGATTCTGCTGACATAATTGACGTATTTATGTACCGTACTTTTGGTATCGACTTTCTTTTAGTTGTAACGGCTTTAGTAAGTTAAGGCACTTTGTGAATTTTCTAATTGAGCTGAATCAATCTGTTCAATGAATCACATTTAACAGAGTATCACTGTTTTTTAAATACTAATAAAATGGTATTAGAAAGGGGAAGGTGGTTACATAGTTGTGATTCAGTTCAGTCTAGTTTAGTGGATTGAGAAGTTTATAATTTAGCCACACTATGTTTTTCCTTGGATATTGATTCAGCTGAATTAATCCGTTGATTCGATCAATCATGATTTGACAGAGGATCATAGGTTTTTAAATTCTAATAAGGTGGCATTAGAAATTGGAAGGTTGTTACATAGCGGTGATTCAGCTGAGTCATTGTTTAGTTTTTTTTAGCGGATTGAGAAGTTTATAATTTAGCCACGGTATATTCTACTTTGAATATTGTTTAACAACGATCTTAGAATGCGTATTGTTAGTTTGTACGCAGTTTTAGTAAGTTAGAGAACGCTGTGTCGTTTCTGATTCAGCTAAATGTATCTGTTTGATAAATCACTATTTGACAGAGGATCATCGATCGGTTTTTAAATATTAAATCATCAGTTTTTAAATACGAATAGTATGGTATTAGAAATTGGAAAGCGGTTATATAGTTGTGATTCAGCTGAATCGATTTTTTAGTGAACTGAGAAAGTAATAATTTGGCAAGAATCTATATTCTTCTTTGATTGTTGTTTGACCACGGTCTCACAAGACAAATTGTCATTGTAAATACAATTTTAGTAAGTTAGAGAACATTGTGTCATTTCTGATTCAGCTGAATCAATCTATTTAATGATTCGTAATTTGACAGAGAATCACCGTTCTTCCAACAGAAATGAGATAGTATTAGAAATTGGAAGGATGTTAGATAGTTGTGATTCAGGGGAATCGACGCTTTAGTGGATTGAAAAGTTTATAATTTAGCCACGTTATATGTTTTTTTGGGATTGTTCCAACACGATCTTGGAATTAATGTGATTCAGCTGAATCAATCTGGTTGGTGAAATGTGATTTGACGGGGTATCATTATGTTTAAATCTGACAAGATGATGAAAATTGGGATGTTATTACTTAGTTGTGATTCAGCTTAGTCAACGTTTTAGTAGATGGTGAAGTTTATATTCTTCTTCGAATATTATTTGAACACAGACTTTATATAAATGTGATTTAGCTGAATTAATGTGGTTGGTCAAATGTGATTCGACAGAGTTAAACCTTATAAGATGACGTACATTGGGATGTTATTACATAGTTGGGATTCGGCTGAGTTAACGTTTTAGTAGATGCAAAAGTTTTAAATTTAACTACGTTTTATTCCTCTTTAGATATGATACGATCTTTGTATAACTGTAATTCAGCTGAATCAGTATGTTTGGTGACATGTGATTCGACAGAGTATCATTATGTTTAAATCTTGTAAGATGTTATTACATAGTTGTGATTCAGCTGAGTCAACGTTTTAGTAAAGGAAAAGTTTTTAGTTTAGCCACGTTATATTCTTCTTTGGATAATATTTGAAAACGATCTTCGTATAAATTTGATTCAGTTGAATCAATCTGGTTGGTGAAATGTGATTCGATAGGGTATCATTATGTTTAAATCTTATAAGATGATGAATATTTGGATGTTATTACATAGTTGTAAATCGGCTGAGTCAACTAATTGATATATCTATGTGGCACAGTTTTTGGTTACAGCTTTCGTTTAGTGGTTGGTAAATACAATTTTATTAAATGCAATTTCGGATTCAGCTGAAAAAAAGCTCTTTGATGATTCATGATTGTACGGAAAATTATCGTTTTTGAAATAGTAAAAAGATGGTATTAGAAATTGGAAGTTTTATTACTAAGTTGTGATTCAGGTGAGTTTACTTTTTATTGAATTGAGATGTTTGATATGTAGCCACGCCAAATAATTCTTTTCATCTTGTTGGAACACGAACTTAGAAGTTTTAACGTTATTGCATAATTGTGATTCAGCCGAGTCAGTTTGTGTGATGAAATGTGATTTGACAGAGTGTCTTTATTTTTTAAATCTTACAAAATTATGGAAATTTAGAATGTTATTACATAGTTGTGATTCAGCTGAGTCAACTAATTGACATTTCTACGTGTCACTTTGATGGTTCTGCGTTCTTTTAGTAATTGTAGGTAAATACAGTTTTAGTGGGCGCAAGTTCTAATTCAGCTGAATCAATCTGTTTGATTTATCATGTTTGGCATCATCGTTTTCTAAATATCAATAAGATGGTGATTCTGCTGAGTCATTTTATAGTGGATTGGGAAGTTTATAATTTAGCCACGCTATATTCTTTCGATATTGATTTAACTCTTGTCTTAGGTAGTGTAATATTATTGATTCATTGTGATTCAGCTGAATCCATCTGATTGTAATGCGATTTAACAGAATATTATTGTTTTCAAATCATACAAGATATGGAAATTGGAATGTTGTGATGTAGTTGTGATTCAGCTGAGTCAACTTTTGGCAGGTGGATAAATTCGTAATTTAGCTGAGTATTAAATTACTGAGCTTTGCATCTTAGTAGACAAACTTAGGAGGTTTAACTTTACTGTGTAAATCTGATTCAGTCGAATGACTCTGTGGATGAATCAGAATTTGGTGGAGCATCGTAGCTTCTTAAATTTATAATGTAGCCGAGTTATTTGGGTGCTTTTAGAACATGATCTTAGGAGGTGTAAATGTGGTTCAACTGAGACAGGGTTTTTAGTAATTTGATGTATTATAATTTAATAAAACTGTTTTGACTGTTTTTCCTTTGTAATATATTACATTTTTGTGATATTTCTTTCAAAACTGCGAGATTTATTATTTTATAAAACAAAACGATTGAATTGTCCTTCTCTTGGATTTGATGTGATGAAGTTTGATCGAGAAACCAGAGTGCTCTTTTAGAGCTTTTAAAACTTTAAGACATGTGACAGTTTACGTTTACAATTTCAGGCGGTCTCGCAGATTTTGAGCTGAACCGTACTAATATATAACAACTTTTGGTGAAGTTTAAGTGCTTTTTAATGGATTTTAGGGTTATAGCTCCAGACATAACTTTTAATTCTGCTTAATCAGCTTAAAATTGGTAGTGCTTACTTACTACTGATCTATTAGTCTTTGTTCTTAGGCTTAAGCGTGTCGATTTACATTACATGTCTGAGCTTAAGGGAAGTTTAAATAAACTCATTCCATTTGAGTTAGGGTTTTGGTGGAGGCGCCAACTTGCAGTTTTAAAGATAAAAAGTTCCGCGACGATTTCGCGATTTTTAATTCGATTCGAAGAATTTAAATTGTAAGTTGAATTAATTAATTGGAATAAAACGATTCTTGATTTATCGAATTTGCTTTTGTTTTCTTTGGCGTTACGTAAGGGAAATCCCCAAAAAATCGACATAAAATTGTTTTCGGGTTTAAGGTATTTTAATTGGCCGCGTTTTAACATCCAATGCGAATAAATGTTTTTTGGCTCCTCAAAGCAGCAGTTAATAAAAGCCGAACAGCCGTGTTAATTTTTCAAACAGACTTTAGTTTGTATATCGTAAGAACAATAAACATTTCCTCGGTAAATGAAGCGAGCTCGGACGTAATTTTGTTGTATTTTTGTGCTTTGGTCTTTGCTATTTTTAACAAGACGTCTTTCTTAGACGGACGCAGCGGCGGCTCGTAAATTAATTTGCCATATGGTTCACTCGTTTATTAGGACACATGACTTGATTGTTTTTCACATCGAACAGGAGTTTATGAACTTGAATGCCTTGTTTTATGGGAAAATTATACGGACATTCGCGTTCTGCTCTATTTTATTTGGGCTTTGTAATGTGTGGGGGTTGGTTTATTCCGAGTTTATTCCCAAGTATACGTTACGCCCGCGCAATTTTCAAATAGACCATTCTCGCTAACGGATGGGGCTATTTTACGTACAGTTTATTCCCTCCCGCGAAATGGCAATAAATAAATAAAAGAGACTCGCTTATGGTACCGGAGAAAAAAATGGAAAATACTGCAACTCTTATTGTGATTAATAGAGAAGGACTTTATCAAACACTGTAACTTTTAATTTTCCTCCCTCGTCTATAAAATTTAACGTGGGTGTTCTTTCAATCTGTTGGTTTTTTGTTATTGTCCGGACAGCACGGACGTGCACCGAAACGTAATCGAAAACCGGAAAAAACAGAAAAATTTTCCGAACCGTAACCGTAATTTGAAATTGTAACCTTTACGGGATTCGAACTTCCGACAAACCCATGCCTCATAACGCTGTACACGCATTCCAGCACAGCCACGGCGTGTAATAAAAATAAAGAACACATTCATGAACAACACGTCACCGCCGCCGGGCAAATTTGAGTTGTCGGTAAACTATGCCACATGTTATCCGATGACGGTATACGTATACCGGCAAAATGTTACCGGCCGGCTGGTTACTGCGATATATCGTAGGCAGGTAGTGTAATTGGGCATTTTGTGGAAAACCTAGGTATGGTCTCGGCCAGTAATTTACTTTTTCATGAATTTAAAACAATGGTGTCATGTTTCTAGGGTTTCTAGGTTAGTTGTTGGAAGAGAAATTTATTTTAAATAATTGGAAAAAATTCTTGCTTATAATGACCATTTCGTGAAAAGACGGATTTCACTGAAAGACCACGACATGCAGTCTGTTTTATGAGAGAGCCGACGGCCGTGGCTACTTTATTTTTGATTTAACTCCCAGCAGTAATTTTTTTCTACTTTTAGACAAAAATGAACATTTTTTTAGTGCAGCCAATTTTTTTAAAATTACACGGCATTTTTTTACCCACATAATGTTGTACAAAAGTTTCTTTGTTTTTCATTAAAACATACCGGTAACCCAAACCGAAATTTGTAGTATGTTACACTAAGCCATAACCGAAAACGTAACCGAAATCTAAAATATTTTGAACCATAACCGAAAAAATAATTATTTTCGGCTCACATCGCTGCCAAACAGGGAAGAAAATGTAGATTTTTTTCTTGCATGAAATTAAATTTTTCCGTTTAATTCTATTAATGTAGAGGTCGAAGACTTTTCTTGGGCCGTTGTGAAATCTAGCATAAAATTTTAAAATTACAGTAATTAAAATCTTTAACTCGGCTTTTTTTCTGTAATTGATTGTTTGCATGCGTGCTGTGTATTGACCCTGTCTTAATATTAGATAGAAACGATACAAAAACATCGAGCACATGTTTGCGATATATGATCCAAAAGAACATCGCCATGTGTGTGGTTTGTACTTCATATCCGCTGCCTGCAGACAGCCATAAGCACGATTTTCGATGAAACAGCAAGGTATAGTATGTTCGCGTCACTTTTGCAATAGCAGCGTTGCAATTATTATTTAAAAAAATTCTTACATAATAAAATAAAATAGAAGACTATGTTTTATGGTCAACAATTTTTGATAATTTTCCATTGTGGTGGAAGTTCGATATAAATTATCAAAATTTGTGGCTTGCCATTGATAAGAATTTGTGCTAATTTCTTGCTGATAAGAAGTAAAACGCGTCATACTGACCTTGACGCATCTAAAGACTAGTTTGCGATTAACTTGTTTATTTTCTTCGAAAACATTATACGTGGCCGAAGGCCACAGGTTGCTGTTTTTGTAAAATGCTCAAATTTCAGAATAATTGTAGCCAAAGTTTGAGTACCACTGAATTTATTCCCATAATTTATTTAAATGCGGTAGGCTACGTACGTTGACAGTAAAATATTGTAACAAAATCAATATTATCAAGGATATCTTATTTCTAGGACTCGCACCTATTCGTTGATACATGCGGATTTAGAATTTCAATCAGGAGAATTACAAGAACAATTGTTTTTATCATTTCGTATGATACGAAATTTACAATATTTACAAACAATTGGCTAATGGTTATCAGTTAGTTGTGAGTAATACTTAACTGCGAATAAAAGGGAATAGAATAAAAACAGAATTGAATCGGCGGCTAATTGCTTTTGAAATTAAGTGCGCCGGAAACAAATACTCTTAAAAACCAAGGTCAATGGAAATTAGTTAAATTTGCAAATCCTCTGATTTTCTAATGTCTTAAAATTGTCTCAGGGTCATAAAAATTTAGTCAACATTAAGTGGGCGTTTATTAGCATTTAATCATAAACTAGTGTTACCCCAGCGCACAATGCACTGCAGACTGAGCGTTGACTGAGCCGACTAAATGCTAAGTCACGTGATGCATTAGTTTCATGAGGAGACGCGGCGTTGGTGTAAATGTCGCCTCAAGTAAAGCACGTTTAGCAGACTCATATATAAATTAAAATAATTATTATAGAAAAATCGACGTAGAATAAAAATATAAAAATGTTTCATGTTCCATCTGAGGATAGAAACCTTTCATTGAAAAAAAAATGGTCCAAATTGGTGAAGCGGTAGCCGCTTGAGGAACTGGAGAAAAATACCCTTTGAGCTTTTATATATGCATGGATGGATTTATACACACATTCAATATGTTATAAAAATCTTCTTTTTGTTATACATATTAAATTTACCCTCAGTATGTTAACTGTTCATAAAATACAAGGTCAGGAAGAAAGGAAGGAATGACATACAATCATAAAATCAAATGTTCCAGCTAGAGCAGATTTTGTTTTTCTTCGTAGTCATAAAATCAGAAATATTTTTACAAAAAATGCAGTCTTTAAATTTATGGTAGTTGTAGTTGTAATACATATTTGGTAATTTTTTAACAATGGATTATTTTTCTGTAAGCGCATCGAAGCTTCAATTCTCATAAAGTATTTTTATGACCTTCATTTACTGTATGGTTAACTATGAAACCCTAGTTGTCAATCGTTTTCTGCCGATATAAAGTGCAGAGACCATAAAAATCTGTCATAAAATTCAACACCGTCATAAAATAGACGAAAAGTATTTAGTTTCAAAAGGCTTGCGTCTTTGCAATGTATTATGATGATTCTACTGTAATGTTCTAAATTTTTAGTCATAAAATTAGAAGTAATTTCTTTGGTTTCTTACAAAATGTTTTTCTTGAATTGGGCTTGGTGAAACATGAAAAAATTTACTTTCCTGTGGGCTTAAACAAAATATCATTTGGTTGGTTCGTAAAATGTTACTGTCATAAAATTAAAAAATGTGCACTTTGCCCAAAAAAAAATATTTTGGGGGTGCGCCGTGGGGCCATTCCGGCGCAGTGTAGCCTTGGGTGTATTGGGGGATACCCTGTCAGTTGACCCCCCCCCCCCATAAATTTAGATAACCATTCATCAAAGGCGTAGATGTGGGGGGTACTTAAAATACGTTGGGATACGTCGCCCACCCCCATACATAACTTTTATTTATTCTTGTTTTCATTTTGATTGATATTTTATTAATATTAATTTTTTTATGACTTTGTATTTCAAAACAAAAATTTGAATGCTTAATAATTTTCCTTTTTGTGTAAGTAAGGGGGGGGGCATGGCAGTTGGTGCCTCCCCTCCATAAGTACGCGAAAAACCGAAAATCATTTTGGATTATAATTTTTGTTTTGTTGCTTTTCTTTTGTTATTTTGATTTTTTGTAATATACATACAGTCATAAAATGGAAAACGAAAACAGGAAAAAATAAAACGTTTCTTTCTGTTAAATCCATTAACCAGGGGCGACATATAACGTACGTATTAAATTGTTAATCATGAAATTAGCAGTAATTTTTGTGTATATTTGTCTATTGGGGGTGGTATGACCCCTTTCAGTTGTCTCCCCCTTTTTCATAAAACGCTTAAAAAACATTCACCGGGGCGTGGCTGTGAAGGGTGCTTAAAATAGGTTAAGAGAACGTTCCCCCCATATATACGCCCTTGGTTAATGGATTTAACACAAATAAACGTTTTATTTTTGTCCTGTTTTCGTTTTGATTATTAATTTTATGACTACAATTTTTTTGTGACTGTATGTATTTTATAAGAAACTAAAATAACAAAAGCAACAAAACAAAAGTTTTATCTCAAAAAAAATTTTTTGTGTACTTCCGCAGGGACCATGGCAGTTGTCTCCCCCCCCCCCCTGTAACTACAAAAAAAACAAAGTATTTTGGATCAAAATTTTTGTTTTCTTGCTTTTTTTGTTACTTTTAATTTGTTATAAAATACATACAGTCATAAAAAAAATGTATAGTCATAAAGTTAATAATCAAAACGAGAACAGGAAAGCATATTTCTTCGTGTTAAATCCATTAAGCAGAGGCGTATATATGGGGGGATACGCGACGTATTTTAAGCACTTTCTATATCTACGTCCCTGGTAAATGGCTGTTAACGAAAAATGCAAAATCTAAATGAAATATTTGAATTTTTGGCAGAGATTAATTAAAGCGTGGTTAGACATCTTTGGGAGGCTGTAACTCCGTAAGGAAGCGTTTCTGGACTCATGTTTTGCTTTCAAGCTTCTACACAAAATCCTGTAGTAGAAAATTTTTTTTAGGTACAATATTTCCTATTTTGGTAAGCAAATAATTGGATAATTCGTAATTTCATAACGGTTTATTGTCATAAATTCAATCCTCTGTGAAAGTTTCATAAAATCACATTATTCCCATAAAAGGATATTTAGTGACAGTTTTTTCCTATGTTTACGTGTATGCGATTAGATATATCATAAGGTATATGTTGTAGTTTATAAATAAACATTGCTATCTCACTTTTGCGGAAATTCTTTAAGCGTCATAAAATCAGTTGTTTTTGTTTGTATGACAGATTATTTTAATATTTAAACTAGCTGAACCCCTAGGCTACGCCCGCGCATCTGCATTCTACGGTGTTTGATTTTGTAATGAGAGGTAAAGATCTGGCTTGTAGTAGTAGGGGCCCCTCTTCGCGTAAAGTCGATACATTTTCGAATATTATACGTAGACTAGCTGCATCCGTGAACTACGCCACACGTTTTTTTGGGCAATTTCTAAAAAAGCTGCTGCCGTATTCATTTCAAGTTGAGGCAGGTCGAAGGGATCAGGATTTAGTATGTTTTCTTCTGGGTTTTTGAAAGTTTTACTTTTTTATTAATTTTTTCACTCGTAGTTGTGGTGGTTAAGGAA
Organism: Ctenicera cuprea; assembly: GCA_958336395.1. NCBI lineage: Eukaryota > Metazoa > Arthropoda > Insecta > Coleoptera > Elateridae > Ctenicera > Ctenicera cuprea. The sequence continues at coordinate 9,779,613 of OY284495.1, read as the reverse complement.
TAAATGTGTTAATATCGCACTTTTGGTTTCGTTTTCCTGCGGGAGCATATTATGGCGAAACGTTCAGGATTTTCTATGAAAAGTGGCGTTTTGAAGTGCTGATTTTTGCGAGCTTGTTTTACTTTAATTTTTCTTGTCGAATAAATTAATATGAGAAAATTGGTTATCTTGTGGAGAAATTTTCCTTGAGCACAGGTAAAATGAACAACGAACGATCTATAGCAAAACAATAGCAGGCGACCCTGTGTTTGTTTTGCGAGAATGATGGTCATCTATTTTTCTAGTGCTGTAAGTGCCTGTAGATTCAGATAACGAATCATCGACCCAGACTTCATTTAACCTCGCGTACAATCCGTGTCAATGTCGTGTCGGGTAAAGCGAATGAACTATAGCTACAACGAAGGGGAACTCTTGGGGAGCAAAATAACCGGCATGAAGAACATGCTCTATACTTTACCACTTTCTCTTTCTAGCCCGACTTCTTCCACCAGTTCAATATGACTCCACGAAACTCCTCATTCGCTACTCCGACGTAATCGTTCCTTATCGTGTAAATAAGTGTAGTAATTGTACATTGTGCTTGTGTTTTTAATCTTAGTGAATCGTCGCTCTCTTTCATGTCCGCTTATCTTGACGAACTTGAGTCTTCGAGTTCCAAGAAGAACTATTACACACTCGGGTATACCTACCTGGGTTACCTGTCTGAAATGTGGATTATTAATATCCGGTCGTGTTGTGAACGTCCAGTTGGTGTTTGAGTGCCGAAAAGTGCGGCTGCAATGCTAGAAAACGGACTGTGTTATTCGCAGCGTGGGTGTGGTGGTGTGTGATTCAATTTGGTGTGTTGGCTTTGCAGTTGGCAGCAGTTTAGTGGTGTGATTTGAATTTTTAATCGCACGACGCTGCCGACTCAATGGAATTAGAATTTTAAATATTTTTTTTTGTGTAATTTTCCTTGCTGTTGAAGCACGTGGATGAATGAGTTGGTTCGTTAACCATCGTTTTGAATTTTAGGGGTTATAGGACTCCGCAGGAGGTCACTTAATGTAATTTTAACTCGTTAGTTAATGGAGGCATTCAGAATTTCAAAGCAAAGTCGGAGAACATGTTTAAGTAATGCATAATTATGACGCTTTTAAATAAATCCACACTTTCTAGAACACGGTTTTAAAAGAATTATTGAAGATATTTCGCAAAGTTAACTAATTGTTGTACTTGGGGCTAAAAACTAAGAATAAGCTTGAATGAAAATAAAAACAACTCTTCCATAAGAAATGTTGAAAATTATGCTTAAATATAATGCTGTGACGATAAAAAAATGTTCACATCTTAAAAATATTTAAAAACTGTTCATAGATATTTAAGTAGGTGGCTTCTAAAGCTAAAAATCATTACTTCTACCAAAGAAGAACGCTAGCAAATGAATTTTTGATCTTAAATTCAAACACAAGGCTTAATGAGTTATAAAACACGAGGTCTACGCTTTGGCGTTTAGCGTTGGTAGTATCGGAAATTTTTGTGGAAAATCGCAAGTTAACTATGACGGCCAAAGTGTTATTTTAAGATGCACAAAGATAGGCATATCAATGCAATAAAAAAAAGTTTTCACAAACATAGACCTGGAAACGCTTCCTTACGGAGTTACAGCCTCCAGCTCCAACTGTGAACTGTTGTCCTCTGATGGAGACTGTCAGATGGTACCAAATTATAGGAGTATGTAGTACTCATCAAAACAAATAAAAAAGGTCCAAAACCCATTTATTTAGGAGTTATAAGACATTTTCTACAGTAAAAAATAACTCGATTTTTTTATAGAAATTGGAATATCTCTAAAGCGAAAGTGTCTTTTGTGTATTTTTGTATGAAGTATAAGATTCTTGAACCGTAACCGAATACTGTATCCGTAATTTAAAATTGTAACCTTTACGGGATTCGAACTTCCGACTAACCCACGCCTCATAACGCTGTACACGCATTCCAGCACTGAGCCACGGCGTATAATAAAAATAAAGAACACATACATGAACAACACGTCACCGCCGCCGGGCAAAAGAGGAATTGTCGGTTAACTATGCCTTATGTTATCTGATTACGGTACACGTATACCGGCAAATTGTTGCTGGCCGGCTAGTCACTGGTATATCGTAGGCGGATGGTGAATTGGGCATTTTATGGAAAGCCCAAGTATGGTCTCAGTCACATAGAGCAATTTACTTTTCCATGAATTTAAAACAATGTTGTCACGTTTCTGGGGTTTCTAGGTTGTTGGAAGAGAAATTTATTTTAAATAATTGAAAAAAATTCTTTCATTTGTTTGGGCATTTCGCGAAAAGAGGGGTTTCACTAAAAGACCACTACATGCAGTCTGTTCTATAAGAGAGCCGACAGCCGTGGCTACTTTATTTTTGATTTAACTCCCAGCAGTACTTTTTTTTTACTTTTAGACAAAAGTGAACATTTTTTTTAGTGCAGCCAATTTTTCGTAAAACCAACATTTTTTTTTTAAATTGCAGGGCATGTTTTTATCGACATGATCTTGTACAAAATCTTCTTTGTTTTTCATTAAAAAATACCGGTAACCCAAACCGAAAAAAAAAGGTCGTAAACCATTTATTTAGGAGTTATACTTTATAAGACATTTTCTACAGTAAAAAATAACTCGATTTTTTTTACAGAAATTGGATTATCTCGAAAACGAAAGTACATTTCTTTTGTGTTTTTGTATGAAGTATAAGATTTTTTAATAAACAAGTGTTAAAAATGTTCAGTAAAAAGTTATTTAGAAAAGAGTACTAGTTCTCCCCTCCTATTTGTGCCGCCCCTGAATAAAGTTTTCAAACAAAACAGGGGTAAAATATAAACGTTTAATAAGTGCCTCTAATTGCATGCAAAATTTCTTTATATTATACAGGTTTTTTTAAATATAAAAATAAATTGGTTTTAAACGAAGCATTTCAAGCACTTCATGCTCCTGCTTTTGGTACCAAATTTTGTCAACACTCTGTATAAATATAAAAAATAACAGGTGCAACGGAGCTTTAAAGGGGCAAACCGTGTTCAAGTGAAGAGCGTTTTTGAGGGGAAAAGGGAACTCGATCCGAAGAGAATACGTGAAATTAATGGTAAATTTAGCCGGGTTGGAGTTTTTTCTACCTTAGTAATTTAAAGCTTGCAGGTTTGTTTTGGCCCCCTTTTCTTTCGTATGCACCTGCCACTATAAAAGTGCGGCAAGTGTAGTTTCCTGTTTATACGTGGTGCCACCTTCGTTCTATCTTTTAAACTATTGACAATATCAAATTTGTTTCTGTATAATATCGACACTCCACAATTATCTGTACCATCACGTGACTGACCGTTATCGGCAATTTTCTTAAATGACAATATACATATTTGCTTGTGCAGTTACACGGAGATTTTTTTCTCGTTATAATAATAATAATAATAATAATATAACTTTCATACTCGCTCCTACGTTGCAAAAGTTTCGAAAAAATGTAAAAAAAATTCAAGTTAGCAGGTCGAGGATCTAAACGAAGACACTTAAAAATGTCTGTTCATTTGTTTAACCATTATTTAGTTTACTCCAACATACTTCTATCAGTCATTTAAACAAGATCTTATTGTCAAAATGGGTAATAATAGTTTTCGTAGAAATAAATCAGTTGATATAGTTTTAGTTATTGGTGGTAAACAGAACTTGTTATTGTTTTTGTTAATTGTAAACAAAAGTTAGTATCGGGAAATATAAAGTGTTTTGTTTAAATCCATGGTGTGCTGAGTTAAATCAGTTTAAAAAAAATATTTTTATCATTTTTTTTAATGTAGGAGTATGAACGTTTTATATTATTAAACTGATAAAAAATCTCTCTATCCAAAACTGCATATGAAAATATTTATACTGTCATTTAAGAAAATTTTCGATCATGTCGCTATTACTCAGTCACGTAACACTGCAGAAAATTTTAGAGTATGACATAAGTAGCTGACAAGGCTTCAAACAACTTTTATTAAGAAAAAAAATGTCGCATTCTCAATAGTTTAGGAAACAGTAGGAGCGACTCTTAAATGACGCACCCTGTAACATATACACCCAATAACATATTTTGCTATTGTAATGTCTCCATCCATATTTGTTTCTAAATAAAATCGTTGCATAGTAATCTTTCAGCCGATTGTTTAGTTTATAAATAATTTCCTACATTATCATCAATTGTTTCTAAATTCCAAGTAATTTGTGATTAGTGTTTGACCAAATTTTGTGATCGACCTTCAAAAATTGTTGATTAGTATTTATCATCGAATCGCTTTAATTAATTTTTTAATTATTATAATTTCTAAGTCTTTTAATGTTTTACCAAATTTTTTCTGAGCGCCTTCAAAAATCGCCGAGATTTGCATTTTTCATGTAATTGTTCTAATTACTTTGTAAATTATTATAATATTCCATAGTTTTCAAATAATTGTTTTTAATTAATTGTAACCAAATTTTATTTTTAATCTTATGAAATTGTCGATTAACATTTTTGTAGGTAAGTTTTAACAAAATGTTCATTTGAACAGTTTTCATCTTCAACAGTTAATAATCGTTGATTAACAATTTTTGAGCTAACTGCTACATATGATTTCCAAATTATCGCCAATTTTGTGTAAATTTCAAGTAATTTGTGATTAATTTTGATCAAATTGCTTCTTCAATCTACAAAAATTATTAATAAATATTTTCAGCTAATTGTTCTAATTATGTTTCAAGTTATTAAAAAAATAAAAAGATGCAAATTTCATGCCATGCCTCTGCATGCAATTACAATAATTGTAATTGCATGCAGTAATTATTACTGTGTCAACGAAAAATTGTCATCGCGACTTCAGAAAGACACCCTTTATTATTTTACAAATGAAATCCACAATAAAACACTTTCACAGGGTGTGTACAGGAGGCAACGTCCACTGGCCATAACGCCTACCCTGTATTTTGTAGGTTCATATCGCCCTCTGAACGACACAACGCCCACTGCATGTTAGCCGGAACGTTCATGGTGCCCACAACGCCCACCACCTCAAATGGTCATAATGTCCACCGTGGACACAACGCCCACTCATGTGTAGTGACCACAACACCAACCGCAACCATAACGTCCACTACCGTAATAGACCACAGTGGTTACCGTTTCTGGTGACGGAAACCCGAACTGGTGGGCGTTGTGTCCACCGTGGACGGTATATGGCCATTTCCACGGTGGGCGTTGCGGGCAATATGCAGAGTGGGCGTTATGTTCCCGGTGGACGATATGAACGTACAAAATACATGGTGGACGTATTGGCCAGTGAGAGTTGTGCCGGGATCCCCTTTCACTGCACCAGAATAATATTTTTTTATTTAATTAAAAGGAGTGCACTCAACCGGTTGCAAAAAATGGAAATTTCGAACTGATATTAATTAGCCAATTCTGAATGCAGCAGTAAGATCGAAGTCATAATACTGACTGTGATTATTTCTTTGTACTTCTTCCATTACCTTTTACTTACAGCTACCTCCACACGCGGTTTACTCCCCGAATTCTAATTAATTTTTGAAAAATTTGAAGTAATTTTTAAAACATTCATTAACTGTTTATTGGCATTTTCAGGTAATAGTTTCAATTATTTAATATATAATCATATTCCTTCATAAATTACAATTACTTTTTGAACCTTTTGAACAATTTTCATGTTCAACCTTGAAGAATCGTTGATCAGCAGTTACAATTGATTTTTAAATTATTAATAATTTTATCCAAGTAATTTCCGATCAATTGCGACCAAAATCTTCTTCAATTATAAAAAAATCTTTTTATGCATTTTTCAGCTAATTGTTCTAATTAATTTTGTAAATTATCATAATTCTTCATAAATTTCAAGTATTTTTAAATTAATTTTAACAATATTTTATCTTCAATCCTGAAAAATGATCGAATTTAATTTTCAAAAAAAAATTAAATTATAATTATTAATAAAGTTTATGTAATTATTAAGTAACTTTTCATCTAATTGTTTTAATAATTTGCAATTAATTCTTTATAAATTTCAAGTAAATATTGATTAATTTTTACCCTCGTTTTTACCATTTTTCGTCTTCAATTTTCAGAATTATGTAATTGTTTTATTTATTAATTTTTCAGGTGATGTTCTAAATAATTTCCAAATTATTATTAATGCTTAATAATTGTCATGTAATTGTTGATTATTTTAGGAATTCCAGGTAATTTTATTATTGTTGTTGTTATAGTTATCTAGCACTTAACCAAATGTTTGCTAATATCCGCAATATTTTAAGAAAGTTGCACCGAAATAAAGAATTATTCGCTTTAAGTGAGTCTATCTCGTAGAAATAGTAATAACCGGCTAAGTATCGGCACTTACGTGGACCTTCAACTAAAAATAGTACCAATTTAAATTATTTTTAGACGCAAATGTTATATTGGAGTGAAAAAGTTATGGTTTTTTTCGCTTGGGGAACCTAGCAACTGCCAAGTAGAAAGCCGTTGCAAGGTAATTTCATAATTCGTGAGGTGTATGATATTTTCTTAGCGAAACGAGAATTGCCAACCAAATATTTGGATTAAAATGCCAAAAATTTGAAATTAATTATATCGAAAGGTCACCGGATTTGTTTTGCTATGACCTGAATACTGATCTGAGTACTTTGTCATAATATGATAGGTGTGGGGCACCTACAAATTCAAAGAAAGAGATGGAATAAAGTTATTTATAAATTCCAGCTTTACTTCGTTAAAGTCCATATTTAATGGGTATCTGTATATAAAATACTTAATTACTTTAACAATATTTATTTATTTTAACCTTATACTTCATTCGATGGAATTAAATATGCTTGGATCCCATATTTTGGTGACAAATCAGAAAAATGAGCGAAACACTTCGCCTGGACTTTCCTATACATTTAAATACATTGTTTTATATTTTCCAACACTTTCGATATACACCTGTCTAGACGCGACTAGTTAAAGTAAATAGTTCTTATAAGTTGTAACATCTTGAAGCGGTTGAAGAAAGTCCGACAGCTGCGCTGCAAGCATAAGGTTGGGTGAAATATTCGGACTGAATCAACGGAAGCGCGGAAATTGATATTTGAAAATATATTAATAACTCGAGAAGTATTATTTTTAGCAAGAAATTACTCTTATTAATTTGCATTTAGAATTTCAGAACCTTTCTGAATTTAAAGCCAAAATGCCACGTTTCCATTTAAAAAAAGGTGTTTTTACCGTGGCCGCCATATTAAAATTGGAAACTCAAGTTTTTTTCTTAAATACAATCGAGAAGAATTTGCCCTACAACTTTGCTCTTGGGTTTGCGAGTCTATTTATTAAAATAAGAAAGTTAGCCTACACTGAACATTAAACGACTAGTACAGGAATACAACTGCTGTAGAAAGTATGTGAAATTTTTCTAAGGGCAAAAAGATTATTAAGGGGCAAAAAGTTCGATTTTTTGATTTTTTGTAAAAAGATTCTCCTAGAGCAAACAAAACAAAAAACCAAATTTTTAATTTTTTATGGAAAAAATTTTGGGGGAGGGGGAACAGTAGCCTCCCTAAATATTAAAGTATCAAAAAAATATTATGATATTCGGATTTTGCCATCAATGATGAGCTATATTGCTTCAACAGAAATATTTTATTGCCCCCCGTTAAATAAATAAATGGGTACCATTTTTCAATTTTCAAAAAATCACAGTTGGCGCCACAGTGAAATTATAGCAATGCGCAAAAAAGCAAATTGTAGAAGATTCTCAGCTCTATCAGCTTAAAAAGTTTAAACAAAAACGTGTGGGCAGTTTTTGAGAAGTATTTTTTTGAAAAATTCCAAAATTTTGAAGTGATGTCATTGCGATCGTTTTTATATTTTCAAAATTTATTATATTTCATGGTATAGTACCCTTGAAGGGCTACCAAACAAGATGTAGTTGATTCCAATCAGATAACTGGTTTTTGAGTAAATTGGCGTTAAAGTCGAAATGTTCAAAAATTCGTAGCGGCCGCCATTTTAAAGCTAGAGAGTCCTAGAGTCCTAAGGCCTTCTTTAATCTCCACTATTAAAATAGAAAATTCAGTTTCTGAAAAGAATGCTACCAAAAAAACAGGTCTTCCGCTTCCGGTTTCGGTTTTTTTTAAAAGCTTATTTTGTCGGTGAATTTTTGATATACCCCCTCATTCCAAAGCACATCAAAATCGGTCCAGCCCGTTCCGGAGATATGGAGCGTAACCCACCCGCCCGCCCGCCCACCCACAGACAGATATTTTTTAAAAATTACTTTGTTTGGGTCCATGGACCCCCCCCCCCCCCCCCCCCCCCCCCCGACTATTTCCGTTAAAATCTCAACTTTGAAATTTTGCATGAAATCAATACTTCCCTATACTGAAAGTATAGGAAAGTAAAAATGCGAAATTTTAATTAAAATGGGATAATGTTGAAACCTAATTTTTGGTAATAAAATTTTTATTCTAATTTAATTAAAAACTGATAATTGTGTTAGGAATTTTTTGTAATTAACTCGTTGTAACCACATCCTACAAAAGTTTGGATTCCCTTACTTTAACTCGAAAATAGCCATAACGATAGTTAGTCCGAACTTTAGGTGTTGTGTTTGTTCTAAAATAATGTTATATAGGCCAAATAAGTTCCGATATTACTCACTTTATTTTCTTGAACAATTAATCAGATTATTTGCTTACTTGAAATTTATATATAAATGCAGTTCTAATTTTGAACTATGGTCACTTTGGCTCTTTTAAACTTTAGTAGTACCGTGGCACAAATTACGTGTATCCACTATTGCCATGGCCAACAATGTTTACGTCCGTATGATTTTGTATCATAATAAAACGACAATAAAAATGTCATCCCACTGTTTAATTAAATTCCTTAATTAAAGGATAACGAATCGAGATAAAATTCAAACCATAACGAATTAGTACCGAACGTCTGGTGTCTCGTGTTTTCGATATTGTGTTGTGTGAAACAGGTGTCAAACGAAAGAATAAATATATAAATATTTAAAGGTATTACGTAGTCCAGGTATTCAGCGGATGTGAGTTGTTTCATGCACATACAACGACTTTTCACCAGTAGCGTTTCACCTTTCCTGCTTAGTGGTCACGATTTTTGCCATTTGGACAAATAAAATGCTTCGCAACGATCGATTCGTTTTATTGTCTATTGTAATTTTTTTCGAGCGTCGTGTTATTTAGTGCTTATAGAACATTTCTATCGACTTCTGGGAGGTTAATTGAGATCGGAATTTTTATGGCCGCGATAACGTTCGTTCGAATTTAATTCCAGTGCGTTACCGGCAGTGTATTGCATTTGCATATTATAGTGCTGCAATATCCAGGTCTTGTAGGATTATTTTAATTCCCATGTGGGTTTTAAGACGAAAGTGTTTATGGATAAAAATTAAGAATATGTTGTGAATCATGTGGTAATAACGGGAAGAAAACGACCGGTTTATACGCATTCTTAAGAAACTTTGTGGTGTAATTAAGTCATAATAATTATTGTGCATATTTTGTATAGTGTTGTACAAATTACATGCAGATTTTCTTACGCAATTAATTATTGTGTTGAAGTTGGGTTATAAAATATGCGATTGCATGGCATGAAAGTGTTGCCAAATGCCTTGTTCTAGTGGGAAAACGTGGATATATAGATTTTTTTCCCATTAATTTAGAAGTTTCCAAACTTTGTATTTTAAAAATCTTATTTTTAAGGCTTAGCGATAAGGTTTTTAGAATTAAAAAAAGTTTATAATTTCTTGTAAATTAGACAACCGTCAATCAGCTGTTAGAAATCTATTTTTAAAATTCTTCAAAGTTGAAAGTCAAGGTAATACAGAACGTGGTTTTTATCAACCGTTTTATGAAGTTTTCCAGCTATTGGTATAAGAATATTCAATATTTAGGTTTTCATTATATTATCAGAATTAGCCAAGTTTTGCTTTGTCCTTAATTTTAAGTTGTTTGCATTCTCCATAGAAATACAAAGCAAATTAAGCCCTTGTGTTCTTAAAAACGACGAAAATTTTGCTTAGGCTGAAAATAATGCAGAAATGCTCTTTAAGGAGATTTTAGTATGGAAGGTACAGGAAGGTATGTTACTTGAAATTAATTTCCAGACAACAGATTTGAAAATTTGAATACTCAAAAAATAAGAGTATAAAATACTATTATTCAAGATTCTAACTACCTTTCATACTCCCCTCTCTCAAGTAACTCCCTCCCCTTCTTTTAATTTTCCACTCTCCCTTCCCGTAATCTCCCACCCTTATTTTTCCCCTCTTCTCTTTCTTTATCTGCGTCCTCTTCGCATTTTGTGTTTGTGTGCTCTTCCTCTTTTTCATTTCTCCAATTTTTTCTTTCATCTAGACCCCTATTGTTCTTTTCTTTTCCTCTCTCTGCTTCCCTCCCCCATATTTTTTTGACCTCTCCTTTGGCATCCTTTTCTCCTCTTCTCTATCCACTCTCTTGCTCCTTCGGCCTCTCCATTTCCTGTCCCATTTCTTCACCGTTCCTTCGTATTTATGTTTTCTGCGCTCCCTTTTCCCATTTCTCCCCCTGCCTTTTTAAAAAATTAATATTTTCCAAGAGTCAAATAGTTTAAGAGAAGAAACCAGTTTGAAATGGGTGGCATAAAAATTTAAATTGCAGCTATTTTTTAGTTAGCTTGTAATTTTCTTAAGTTGATCAAATTTTTTTGTACTCTTGAATTTCCGAAAAGATATCTAAAAATTAAGACGTGAAACTTAAAAAGAAACCTTGTGTTATCAGTTAAAAAAATGTCAAGCGAGTTATGTTAAGTTTTTAGCAAATGAAATCCTAGGACTTGATTACAACGCAAATTTCATAAGATATTTTGATATTAATAAATCTTTAACAAAACCTTTCGAAAATTATTGAAAAGTGAAGTGTATCAACCCTACTACCCCCTTCTCTTAACTCTCGTCTCTCCTTTCTTGTAATGCTCGTCGGGCTATTATCTGTTTCTCCTCTCTTCTTCATCTTCATATTTTTTCTCTCTTCTCTTAATCCCCCTTTCTCTCTGCCTTTTCTTAACCTTTCTCTTTTCCTTCTCGGAATGATCCTGATATCTGTTTGTCCTCTCTTCCTCCTTTTCATATTTTCTTCTTTTCCTCCTCCTAGCCCTCCCCTCTCCCTTCTATTAACTTTCCTCTTTCCATTCGTTGTCTGTTTGTCCGCTTATCCTCCTTTGTCCTTGTCATTTTAGCTTCCCTCCTCTCCGCCATTTCTTCACCTCTCTTTTTTTTTGTCCCCTTCCTCCCGTCTTCACTTTTTTGTTTTGTATCCGTTTATACTCGCTTACTCTTTTAATCCTCTTTTTCCCCTCATCGTTTCCGCAATAGTCTCACACCTTCTTGCTTTCCCATGTATTTTTTGCGCTCTCCTCTGCCATTTCACTTTCACGCTCTTCAGAAATTATTTTTTTCTTTGAGAGTTAAATAATGAATTTATCTTGGAATGGTTGGTTCAAAAAGTTGATTTAATTTTTGTTTCCTTGGTCTTAAATTTCCGAAAAGAAATGTCTAAAAATTAAGTATTCAAGACGTAAAACTTGCGAAAATGTCAAGTTTAAGTTAATTTTTTGCTAGTAAAACCTACTAATTTAATGAAAACACAAATTTCGTAAGATTTTTTGACAAAATTTTCTAAAAATTCAAAAAATTTGGAAGTTTGTCAACCCTCTGCTCGCTCTTCGCTTAACCCTTCCCTTTCGCTTCCCTTAACGTTTCCCTCTTCACTATCTATTTGTCCTCTCGTCTTTTTTGCTAAATTCTTTTCTTCCCTCCCCTGTCTTAACCCTTCTCCCTCCCACCTCTTTATTGGCTGTTTGTCCATTCTTTCAACTTCTCTCATTGTCATTTTTTCTTCCTTCCTCTCTACTTCTCTCCCTTCATTTTTTGTCTCCTCTTTTCTTTCTTTCGCCTCTTCTCTATCCACTCTCTTGCTCTTGTATTTGTTTTTTAATCACCGATTGTTTGAAATTTTTAGCTCTCTTTTCTCCTTTATCGTATGTCCAATACGCTCTTAGGTACTTCCGTTCCGTTTTCCTTCTTCCACTTCTCCACCCTTCTCCGCCATCTTCTTTACGCTCTCTTTCCACCCTCTTCAGACATATCATTAAGAGTCGAAGAGTGAAACATGTTAAAAGTACAAATGTTCTTGAAGTGGGTGGTACAAAAATTTGAATTTTCGAAAATATATCCGAAATTAAGTTCTTAAGACGGGAAAAGTTTAACAAACCTGACAGTTGAACAAAGATATTAATCAAGGTCATGTTAATTGTTCGCAAACAAAACCTACGGACTTTATTAAAACGCAAATTTCGTAAGATTTTTTAACAGTAATAAATCTTTAGCAAAACCTTGTTAAAATGAAAAAAGAAGTGAAGTGTATCATTGCATAATAGAATTAACTAAATTAACATTTCAGACTGGTTTTTAATCTTGTTTACAATAATTAATGGAGCTCGTAACACAAAATCGAGTAGTTTGATTAATTTTTGGGAGAGAATTTGCATTAATCAACAAATGATACACAAAAATGTCAACTCTTTGTGTTAGGCGATGACACTTTCAGGTTGTCACCGCCTCTACACGTTAACACCTTCGGATGCGATTGTATTTATTATTCAGGCTGTTCCTAACGACTACCGTATGCTTAAAAATTCATAATCGTGATCGTGTTGGGAGTTGAAAACTTCGTTTTTGCCATTGAAAATTTATTACAATGAGAAAAGTTAGGAAAAGTCGAGTTCTAAAGTGAATAATTAGAATAAAAGTCTTTTAAATTCAAAATGAGACAAAATATTTAAAACAAAGTTGGGAATGTTTGAGTTTTGATATTTTAAAGTGTTATTTTTAATATGCACTTATGCAGTTAAAATATGTTCTTATCATTTTGGTAGAAGGAAGTGCTAGACCGGAAATTACAATGTTGTCATCCTCTGTGTTTATGTTCTGTTCTAGCATATCATAAATATGGAAGATAAGTAATTCTTACAATATTTGCTAACCCAAACGGTTTGGTGTGGATTTATTAACAGAAATACAAATTTAAATATGTGCGGCTTTTTTTTTCGGTAATGCCATTTTAATAATTGTATTTGTTATGCATCAAATATTGCGAAGGAGAGAGAAAATGGCTGAAAATTACGTAGATACGGTGCATGATTTAATATTCTGGGCGTCTTAAAGAATCATTTTGTTAAATAAAATATTTGGACTTCAACCAAGCATATAGCTACGGGGTGATTCACAGCATGTGGGACACACTGACAGGCTAGATTCAGAATCATAAAAAGCTTTTATTAACATGGGTCCGGAAACGCTTTATTACGGAGCTACAGCCTCTCGAAGTAGGCCTCTAGTAGGACTAAAATTTAGTAAATGAGCATTACTTGCTTCGCTTAGTATTTTTACTAATTTGTTTTTGAATAATTGCACCAGAGGCGTTTTATGGGAGGGCCACGTGATATTTTATTCTAAACATTTTAGGTCTTGAGAATTTTTGTTTGTAAAAAAATCTTATTTTCCATAAAAAATAAGCAAAAAAGATACTCTTGTTTAAAGTAGCTAAATCCAACAGTTTTCGAGATAATTCAACGTTTTGTAAAATCGAGTTGCCATGAAGGTCTAACCGTGTTCTTAAGATGCTTAAATAATTTTCACGTACTTTGCGAGCAAGTTCTAAAAGCCAAAACAATGAAATAACTTCCTATAACATTCCTGGAAGCGCTTTCTTACGGAGTTACAGTGTCTGGAAGAGGCTACATACACTGTTCCCACTTCCGTAGGCTGTAAGTCCGTGGGGAAGCGTTTTTGGACCAATGTATATAAACTTTGGTTTTATTGTTTTGATGTGTAGAACTTAACTATCACAGTATGACGAAACTATTTTAGTATTATGGCAACTCGATTTTACAAAAACATTTAATTATTTCGAAAACTCTTGTACTTAGCGACTTTCAACAAGAATACGTTTTTTGTGTATTTTCATATTGCGAATAAGATTTCATAAAACTTAAAAGAAAATTAAAATATTTAGAAGAAAATATTAGGCTACTTGAATATGAGACACCTCTGGTGCAATTATTCAAACAAAAATTAGTACACATACTAAGCTGTGTGACATAAAATTTCAAAATTCTAGTGCGACTATTGCGAAAGTTGTTGACAAAAAAGTTATTAAACTGGTTCATGTTCAGGGGGCTGTAACTCCGTAACTGAGCACTTAGCTGCTCATGTCAATCGGGACTTTTTGCATTATTTTCGGATTTAGAATTTGTCCTGCAAGAGGTTCCACGAGTTTCTTGTTAGCTTTTTAAAACCTTAAATCTTTCTTAAAAATCTTAAGTTCGATAACGGCGAAGTCTATTTGTTTTAATGTACAAAACTATTCTTATTTGGTTTTTATGCTTTTTTGTCAAAAAAATTCGTAAAATGTGAGATTTTTATCGCAAGTTATATAACTAGTGACCCTGTTTTTTTCTGATAAAGTTGCGTTGTTTATTACGGGTGCTATTCTATGAGCAGGGGGAAAATTGTCCAACATTAACTAGCACGGGTTAACAATCGACCCAAGTTTATCACATAAATGCGACTACACTTTGTATTTGTAATACAAATCACACACAATTAATTTATATTTATTAAAGGATCGTATCGGGAGTGATCGTCTTTTTTCGTATGCTGCCGATCTTAACTTGTCGCCCTTGTCGCTAACAAACGCAGCTATAACAACGAGTGTTTTTATCTTTTATCTTGTAACTTTCCGATAAAATTCGTGAATTAGAAGTTAAAGCTGTGGCTACTTCTTGATTTTGTTAATGCATTACAAATCATATTGAAAAAGTTTGTGAAGTTATGACTCCTTTAAGCTTCTGTTAAGTCCATAAAGTAGTAGTTTGCGAAGTTGAGAAATTTTCTTGTAGGGACGTATTGCATATTGAAGTTGCGTGTATACAGCGTGAAGTTGGTTAAAGATTAATTTTTTTCAAAATATTTTAAAATGTAAATTTAATTACGTTACGTTTTTTTTGAACTTCTGTCAAATCCAAAAATTAGTGCATTGAAAGTACAACTTTATGAAGTTGAGGTACCTATTTTTATTTTTTAATCATATTGCCTATTTGATGTCATTACGTCCATACAGCGTAAAATTAATTCAAGCGCACAGAAGTTAAAAGTTACGTTTTAATTGGCAAAAAAGTTTGTTTTTCCTTGAAACTTAGTTTGCAATTTTAAACAAAAAAAAATGAATCCCTAGACATTCTCAGACATCCAAGTAACGCTAAGAAAAAATTTAAACATTTGTTTAACGGTAAATCCGTTCTGGATTGGATGAGTAATCGATAATCCCAACATTCTTGAGATGTTCCGCCACTTCAGACAAGTTTTTGATACCTTCTTTTAATCATTTTGTATTAACCAATTAATTTTTTATTTAATTTACTCCACGGCTTGAAAATTCCAGGGGCTAAAATAATTAAGTTGACTTTCTAACTTGTAAAGAAAATCAGAAGTTGAATATAATTTTTGTCGGGAAATAGTTTGTAAGTTATTATTTTTTTTAAAATAAAATTGGGCACATTTACGATATTAATAATTAGTAATACTCATACGTAGCATATCCACGTGCTTCACAATCAAGGCAAGATAACATTGGTACTATCCTCAACTTCTTTTTAGGTACAGCTGCATTAGAAACTTTAATAATTAATTTATTAATTAAGTGGAGCACTTAAACGTCGTTCATATGCGTGCAAGACAGACAGTAAATATAATTCTTAATTACTAAGAATTCTAAAACTGTGCATGTGACTATATTAGTGATAAATAATGTGGTCAAGCGAAACGGAAACAGGGAACAAAAACATGACATCATTAAAAAGCAAGATTACACACCGGAAACGGAAAAACTCCAAATCGAAAAGTTCAAACGCCCAGTCGCCCGAGTGTAATCCTGCTTTAAACACAGGCACATCTCCGGCGCCCAAGAAAGTCCCAAATACCGATTCGAACCGCAAACAACAAAACAACCGGAATCGGAAGAACAGCACCGGAAGTCAAAAAGGCGCCGGACCTAAAAAGAATAATAGGCCACTTGAACGCACAAATAGTACGAGCGTGGGTCCTGATCTGATCGAAAATTTAAGACAGTTGTCAAATGACAACGAAGAAGGCCACGAAATTGAAGTTGATACAACTTGTAATAGAGCTGACGTCATTCAATTAACGAATGGCGCTCAAAATCCCGCAGATTTCCGCCGCGGATCGCTATCAACAGATGTGCGACACGAAAACGAAGAGACAAGTGTTAAAAATGTGGCTTTTGAAGCGTTAAATAACAACAGTAAACGTTACAGTGACAGTTTTGTGATCAACAGTGACAATTTTGATGACAAAACTAAACCAAACGAAAATTTAGGTTTGAATAGCAGGGCGCAAAGTGAACTTTCCGTAGCGGAAGCACCCCAAAGTGTTGGTGATTGTAAACTAGACAAGGCCGAGCGGAAAAGTCGAAGATTTAGCGATATTTTCCGTTACGGCGCGCTTAAACCTTCAAGCAGTTGTGAAAACATCAAAAACATTAAAAGTGATGTTAAAATGATGAGGCAACAAGTTGAATACGAGGACGAAGAATTTCCCGGTGTGCAATTGAGAACAAAAATAAATCAGCAACAACCAAACTTGGAAAATTCAAAAAAAGGCGGTGTTGGTTCGGATTCTCCCAAAAAGGGCAAAAAAGGCCTAAGCAGAAGCGACAGCAAAATCGTTAAACAGGAAGCAGAAAAATCCAAAGGGAAAAAGATCACAAACCAAAGCCCTTCCGACACCAAGAAAAATTCCAAGTCGAAAAAGGACGACCCTTCAGGAGATTCCAATAATGACTCGTACTTAAAAAGGGTAAAATCTAGAATCTACAAAAATAAAACCACAACGACGGATAATCACAGCAATAATAGTAATAATAGCCAGTTTATCGTCCCTAAAATGCCCGATATCGCCGAAAACACCAAACCCAGCAAGAAAAACAAAAAGAAGAAGAATTCGCAGGTCAAAAACGCCCCAGAACCTACCCCGACTCAGGATTTCGCAGCTACAGAACTGAGAAAATCCGTTTCCCAATTCGATTTTCGTCTAATTCGACAAACTTCCAATTTGGAACGTATCCGACCCAGGACTTTTGGTCTGCGAACTTCTACTTCAAATTTGGGTATACCCGAGCTTGTTGATAACCCATCGATGGGTGTTTTGAATAATAGTACTGAAAAACCAATTTTGGCCAAGTCTAAATCGAGTAGTGCTATTAATTTGAACTTACTTAGAACTAGGAGAAACAAACTTTTAGAACAAGCCAAAAAGAATTGTAAAATTGTGCAAAATGAGTTCGATTTTATTGCGTTTGGGGCGGCTCGAAGTGCGGGTGTGCAAATTTCACGAAAATTTGGCAATCCTGCTCTGACCAGTTCTGTAAGCAGTGGATTGGATGTGCAATCAGCGAATATTACAGGTAAATGACACTTTAGAAATGTAAATATAGAAATGTTGGTTGAATTCGAGTTCAATTACATCATCAACCGTTTTTGGTGCGAGTCTTTTGTGTACATTGTTGTTGAAATTATAGTTCATACAATGGTATCATGTGGTTTTAGCTTTGCACGAGTGCTAAAGTAATACTGTCTTATCATTAATGCTTTACAGTATACTGTATTTATTTGTTTATTTACTGTTGATAAAAATAGTTACGTAATTTGTTATTTCTAACGAGCTACAACATCATTGTAACTATCTTACTTATCTGCAATTAAAAGTACTTTTAAATTTAATTAATTAGATACGATTTTTAACCCAATAAGTTGGTTGCAGTGTGCGCAATGAAAAGATTTACAAATTTAAAAAAAAAGACAACCGATTTAGTTCAATTTTCACTGATCGCATCGTTATGAAAAGTCTGTTTATTTTTAAGTAAATAAATTGCAATTACCGATTAGCAGCTTTGTAAATATTGATTTATTTTATTTGTACTATTACCAAACATATTAAATGGTGTCAATTTGTGATTGGGATGGCTTTGGACTAGAAAGTTTCGTAAAATTATGTCATTGTGTGAAGTTGGACGGTGTTAATCAGCAAAGAAATTGAAAGGTCTGGGAGATTGGGACAGTGTTACCCTGAAAAAATTCGATGGTGTCAGTCTGTAAGTTTTAACAATGTCAAGCTGTAAGAGTACATGAGTTTTGAACGTTGTCAGCTTATAATATTTTTCTCCAACAAGCTATTGCTGGGTGACTACAAACCTGCAGACATATTTTGTTTTATTTTTATTGTTATCGAACATGTTAAATTGTGTCAATTCGCGATAGGGGTTGATTTGATTTAGAAGGTTTCGTAAAATTACGTCATCGTGTGAAGTTGGATGGTGTTAATCAGTAAAGAAGTTGAAGGTCTAGGAATTTCGATGGTGTCAGTCTGTAAAGTTTTAATGTTGATTATATATGAAGGATTGATAGTGATAACCATTGCCAGCTTATAATGCTGGGACTGATTTGATCTGGGAGGCTTTATCTCACGATTTCCTTGGATTGTTTGCTGTTTCCTAGGATTATCTTGGAATATCCTTGGATTTGTCGAGATCTTCGTTAGATCTTCTCTGGATTTCCTTAAATTACGTTGCTGCTATTCCCTAGAATAAATTCGAAATTCCTTGGACTTGTAAAGCTTTCTTTGCCATTTCCAAAGATATCTTCGGATTTCCTTAGATCTTCTCGGTATTTCCTTAATTTTCGTTGCCATTTCTCAAGATTTTCTATGCACTGTACAGAAGCTTTGCTTCGTGATTATCTCCTCGATTTTTAACAGTATTTCGTTGTAATCTATATAACATCAAAACATTCCCTACATTAACCTAGTCATTGTTGCAAACAGTGGCTCATTGATGTACCGTTGGTTTGTTGCGCCGCTAAGGCTTATCACCGACGCAAGCTGGTAGATGGGTATATTGTCTTTCACTGTTTTAGGCTTCTTAGGAAAGCTGCCACATTGACAAATAATGCATATATCCAGTGTTTGTGAATGTTAATAATTAATTTTGGAAATTTTTATCAACGGATCCGGAAGGATAGGGTAATAGTGGTAATAATTAAACATGTTGCTACATTTTATACATTATATTTCAGTTTTTTACAATATATTTGACATATATTATATAATCGACAACACTGAAGAATGTTATTATATGTCTAATGTCCCGTCAGGATTTAGTGCTTTGTAAATTCTGGTTGCAACGACAGTATCAACAGTGACCACCATCTTAAGTTCCTCTGCCGTGAATGTTCTATCAATGATAGTTTGCCTTCCATTTTCTTCGTCTTGAACTTCATGCATTACACCGGAGCCAGAAAGTGTTATAGTAGAGGTAACATTTCTTCCATCGTAAGTGGTAAAATTAGAAGGTACGTCAAATTGGAAAGTCTGTTTAACTTTACCTCCTGACCAGCCTTCCATCCATTCGGATGTTAAAATAAATGATGCGTCAGCAGTACCATCTATTGTTAAAGTTTCTACAGGCGTCGCCAATTTTGCTATCCAACGTATCAGCCAGTTTACGCCTAAAGCTTTTAGTACTCCATTAAAATTTTCGCTGGAAACAAGTTTGTAGCGTAGCGTCACAGAATGTTTCAGCTGCTTTCGGTATGCATCTTGAGAATGAAGAGGTTGTGCAAGCACAAATAAAATCTGAAAATGAAAGTAAATTAATAGAAAAATTATTAAATAACAAAGTAGTCATATTACCATTAGGGCTGAAAAGCCTTGCCTTAAATTCGTCATTGTTGTCGGTTTGAAGTTCAGGCAGTTTCTGAAAACTGTTAAGCGAGTTTATTTTTTTTTATATTTATAAAGCAATCTTATTAGTGACGTTTCGTCAATTTATATTTCTAAACAATTGCTCATAAAAGAATTTAATTCGAAAATTTATGTTCTAATGATTATTAAGCCTATATAATGGATATTACCACTAAATATTTAATGCTGCGCATTTAATGAAATGTAATTCACTCTTATTCGTTACCTAATTTAATTTTTTTTAGAAACACAATACATCGTTACCTAATTTGAAAATCTTAATAGTTTTTTTTATTTGTAATTAATTACAGTGGTTTGGAAATTGATTTTTAATGTTCTTCTGCTTGTAATAAAAATGCAGAATATTTTTTTAATTGAGAGCATAACTTCAGTTGGACTTTCTTATACTTAAAAATTGAGTTGTATTTTTAACATATTATGTTCTACCCCCCAACAGTCACTATAACATCAAAATACTCCTAATAGTCGCCTTAATAGTAGTGACTCATCGCTAACTTACCATTTAAGGTTATATATATAAAGAACCTAGAAGCAATGATTAAAATTCACGCCTATCTTACGATACCAATATTTTTTAATTTTACAGAAAAATATAAATATACATAGCCTGGTCTAAAACCACCAGTTTATGGTTTTTATGAGATAATTGTTCTAATGCTGATTTTCCTCTAGTTTTTTCGCGAGGTACAGTAAAAAATGACTGTTGCGTTTCGGGGTATGGCTAGAATTCCTGCCATGGGTATAAAGAAGCCCACCTCTATAAAGCTTTCAATGTGCTGTTAAAATTGATCCTGTCACCAAAAATAAGAGTGTATTTCTCCCCCCCCCCCCCCCCCCCAATTGATCTATAGACGATTTTTGAGAATTCAAAAACCGTGCAAGCACAAATAAAATCTGAAATTTTCAGTTGACTAGAGACAAAAATAATGGAATTTATGAATATAGCAGTTGGGTTGAGAAACCTTCACTGAAATTGGTCATTGTTATCGGAGTGAAATTATGTGTAATAAATAAAATGCATTTAGTAAGATCTTGTTAGGGACCGCTTGTAAATTTATGCTCTTAACAATTGCACACTGGAAAAAATTATTTAAGAAAAGTATGTTTTGATGGTTATTAGCTCTATTATTAAATATACGTAAATTTTGTGATTCGAAAAGATTTGCGTAATTGTTGAAACCTGTTTTAGGCCAATCAAATTAAATCGAAAAAAACCGTTTTGAGGAATTAATTTCCAGCAAGCTGGAAATCATTTTAATACCTCTATTTGGTCCTAAATGCGTGTAATCTGAGTTTGCACCATCCCAGGTGGTGAGCTTAACTTTTGGTAGCCAAAAAACCGCCAAATTTTTGCACTTTTTTTAGTTTTTTGCTTGTAGGTGGAAAACGGTGCGTCGGACGGAAAATGTCATTCCACTCAATAATACAGAGGACTAAATTCTGCGTCGAATGATGTCTAAAAACATCAAATTCGGTTTAGTGGTATAGCCGAAATCGAATGTTAAAAACGAAGAAAATTTCGTAGTTCGGTGCAAACTTACATTTTGCGGCTTTCCAAGACGACATATTTTGAAAACAGATACTCCTATTAAAAAATCCATGGAAAAAAAAATTATAGAGAATAAAATTTCACGTTACATAGATACCTTAGTTTTTAAATTCATTCATTTCAAATTCGAAATTTGGCATCAATTCAAAATCGGGTTTTTCGACGTTTTGAGTCATTTTAAGTCATTTGTACCAAAACAGCACTTCTTATTGCTTTGCAATGTTAAAGTAATATGCACAACCTGAGTAGAGATTCGAGTGGTACAAATAAAAATCATTATTAAGTTTATCAAAGTTCTGTATTACCATTAAATCTTTAATAAGTATTATTATTATTAATTTATTAATAAGTAAATTAATCATAGTGCTTAATAGTTTAGGTGCAATGAAGTAACAAAAACACTTTATTGATGAACAGTTTATTGATGAAATATAAATGTAAACATGGTATAAATCAATATATAATAGGCATGCAGCACCAAATGTGGCAGCATTCATGTTCGCATTTTCTTTGTCTGAGAAGCTCGGAAGGCGCGGTTGCATATCGAGGTCCTCTTCATCGGGATCATCTTCAAAGGGACTATCCTCACCTATTTCTGCTTCTACGGAAATGAAGGTCACATCCTCATCCTCGAAGGGTGCTGAATTCGAGCATGACTGGCCGTTGCAGTTGAGGCATATTGTTGAACATTTCATGCCTACTTTTCGGCAGCTGCACTTCCCTGTACACTCCTTTGTACATTTGCAGGACACAGTGTTGAGAATTTCAGGTGGAGCTGGATCCTTGGTGTTTATGATGGGGAGAAGGCCAAGGTCCGTCCTCCTCCAACCCCAGCTCAGAGGATCATTTGGTCTATCATACCAGCCCTGGATTTGAAGGTACACCCGCAGAATATGTTGGGCGGCGGCTGCATTTGTTGGAGGTAGAGAGGCCAGCTCGAAAGTTGGCTTTGTTAGGGATTTTGAAAATATCTCGTAGCGGATTTGGTCCAAGGAGGTCTCATCTGCCTTAGATGAATAGAGGGCTGCCAAGAACAGTTGACCTGCTGAAATGAGAACCTCAGGATCTGCATCTTCATGATGAAAAACCTTGACAGTCTCTTGTAATGTCGTGTTCTTTTCAAGAAGCTTGACAAACTTCAACTTCCCTTGGCGATAGAATGCAGAGGTTGTATCACATCCACTGATTGCATGTAGGAACAGGAGATTCTGTTTGACAACAGAAGAGAAGTTGAAGTACTTGGGAGAGTAGAATGTGTTCTGAGAGGTTCCCTTTCCAGGTTTCATGACGTAAATGTTTTATGAATTTGGTGCTTTGGCGGTTAATAGGATCAATAAATCGGTGTCCTCCCCGATTATGATGACCGTCGCAAAGTTACCTGCCAATTCAATGGCAGTGTTGACAATAAGGGTGTCAGCATCCTCAACACTTTGCCTTACTTTAAACCCGTGCTGTACCAATTTCTCACGCATCATGGAAATAAGCCGTTCTTTGTTATTGTCGTTGGAGAGAAATTGTTCTTTCGGCATGGTTGCATTCATCGTTTCAGTGAACACCACATTTGCAGAAGAGTACTTGCTTTTACGGCGAAGCCGCTCAGCTGATTTGGTACTCTTTACTGATGCCGCAGCAGGGTAACCAAGTATAATCAACTTTTCACTCTGTAATTATCAAAACAGAGACACGAACTTAAAAGTAAAAAAAACAGACTTTAAATTGATGCAAAATTTGGGACCGAACCCGATCCGGGTAATCAGATATCCGGATAATTGGACAAATCAAGAAAAATTGAACATTTAGACATGTGAATGTAATGTATTAAAAAATACATCTGTTTTAGTATCTGTTTTCAAGATATGTCGTCTTGGAAAGCCGCAAAATGTAAGTTTGCACCGAACTACGAAATTTTCTTCGTCTTTAACATTCGATTTCGGCTATACCACTAAACCGAATTTGATGTTTTTAGATGTCATTCGACGCAGAATTTAGTCCTCTGTATTATTGAGTGGAATGACATTTTCCGTCCGACGCACCGTTTTCCACCTACAAGCAAAAAACTAAAAAAAGTGCAAAAATTTGGCGGTTTTTTGGCTACCAAAAGTTAAGCTCACCACCTGGGATGGTGCAAACTCAGATTACACGCATTTAGGACCAAATAGAGGCATTAAAACGATTTCCAGCTTGCTGGAAATTAATTCCTCAAAATATATTAATTTGATTGGCCTATTTTTAAAATATTTATTTTTGTAATTCCGATTTTGTATTTTTTAACACGTTTCTTTTTACCCCCAAATAGTCACCACAACATCAAAACACTCTTTGTATTTGCTTGCCCAGTCACCCATCCAAATATCTACCCATTCCTAATTTGCCAGTTTAGGCTAAGCAGCCCAAAATCAATAGCGAAACGTTAATTTATTTGTTTTTTTATATGTCTCAATATTTTAAATTTATATATCAGTTTTGCAATTTTCAAGGTTAAAGAATTCAATTTGCTTCTGTCATTTAAGGTTAAAATCGACAAAAATTCCTGTGTATTTGATTACATCTATCTACCTTTTGTATTTTATGGCAGTTGTGATTACTTACTTACATTGTTAGATTTACAATATTATAGTATATTATTATATGAGCGATTATTAACGAAGATGATGTTTGAACCCACGAGTCGTAGGAGAGTGGCGCAAATCATCCGAGTGAATAATGGCCATAATCGCGAATGTGATACTATGCTTTTTCTACACCTATTCAACAAATAAATTAAACTCGTTTTAGTGGTTGAATTATTAGTTTGCACAGATTGTAAAACGCAAACAAATAATATGGCGATACACTTGGCTGTCACGCGAGTCGATTGTCAGCCGCAGAAAGAGTTGATCGCGGGCGATTTAAAATATCATTGAATCAGCGAAACAGTGATTTTTGAATTTGTATTTGTGATTGGTCGGATGCAGTGAATTATGAATCCATAATTCACTACAGTGAATTATAGGTACGATTTTTCACGAAAAAATGCTAATAATTGTCATATAATTAAATAGGTGTAGAAAAACTAACATTTTACAACATTATAGAATTCTAGTTGCGACGTTACGGCCGACGGTGATTACTCCTTTTCTATTAGATTTCTTTTAATGTTATATGACCCTGACCCAGAATTTTCTTGGGTTTCCTAAAAATCCTTGGATTTTACGAGATTCTCTTTGCTCTCAGGATTTACTTTGATTTATTAGCGATTTCAAAGGATATCCTAGGATTTTTTTTAGGTTTTCTAGAATATTTTATGGTTTCCTAGGATATTATTTGATTTCTTCGGAATTGTTTGGATTTCTGGAGATTTCTATTGATCTCCTCGGGATTTCCTTAGATTTCTTACCTGTTTCCTAGGACATTCTCGCAATTTCTCGAATATCTTGAGATTTCCTTGGATTTTTCGAAATACTTGGATTTTCTTTGATTTTCTCAGGACGTTTTTGTGATTGCTTGGGAATTCCTGGGATTTCTCGAGGTTTTCTTTGATCTCCTGGATTTTTCTTGAATTTGTTAGTGATTTCCTAAGATATTCTCGCAATTCCTTGAATATCCTCGGATTTTCTTGGAGCTCCCAGAATTTCCTTGGAATATTTAGATTTTCCAAGATTTTTTTTTATCTTGGAATTTCCTTTAATCTCCTTTGGATTTCCTTTAATTTCGTTGCCATTTCCTAGGATTCTCAGAAATGATCTTGGGATTTCCTTGAATTTCGTTGCGATTTCCTAGGATATTCTCGAAATTCCTTGGATTTCTCGAGATCTCCTTTAGATCTTCTCTGGATTTCGTTGCCATTTTCTAGGATAAATTCGGATTTCCTGAGATTTCTTTTGATCTTTTCGAAATTTTCGTGGGTCTCTTTTCAATTTCCTAGAATACCCTCGGAGTTTTTAGGATTTGCAAGGAATTCTTTATTTTTCCTGTAATCTCCAGTATGTACAAAATTTCCCTAAGAGATACGTTGCACTTACCTTTTGTATTTTATGGCAGTTGTGATTACTTACTTACATTGTTAGATTTACAATATTATAGTATATTATTATATGAGCGATTATTAACGAAGATGATGTTTGAACCCACGAGTCGTAGGAGAGTGGCGCAAATCATCCGAGTGAATAATGGCCATAATCGCGAATGTGATACTATGCTTTTTCTACACCTATTCAACAAATAAATTAAACTCGTTTTAGTGGTTGAATTATTAGTTTGCACAGATTGTAAAACGCAAACAAATAATATGGCGATACACTTGGCTGTCACGCGAGTCGATTGTCAGCCGCAGAAAGAGTTGATCGCGGGCGATTTAAAATATCATTGAATCAGCGAAACAGTGATTTTTGAATTTGTATTTGTGATTGGTCGGATGCAGTGAATTATGAATCCATAATTCACTACAGTGAATTATAGGTACGATTTTTCACGAAAAAATGCTAATAATTGTCATATAATTAAATAGGTGTAGAAAAACTAACATTTTACAACATTATAGAATTCTAGTTGCGACGTTACGGCCGACGGTGATTACTCCTTTTCTATTAGATTTCTTTTAATGTTATATGACCCTGACCCAGAATTTTCTTGGGTTTCCTAAAAATCCTTGGATTTTACGAGATTCTCTTTGCTCTCAGGATTTACTTTGATTTATTAGCGATTTCAAAGGATATCCTAGGATTTTTTTTAGGTTTTCTAGAATATTTTATGGTTTCCTAGGATATTATTTGATTTCTTCGGAATTGTTTGGATTTCTGGAGATTTCTATTGATCTCCTCGGGATTTCCTTAGATTTCTTACCTGTTTCCTAGGACATTCTCGCAATTTCTCGAATATCTTGAGATTTCCTTGGATTTTTCGAAATACTTGGATTTTCTTTGATTTTCTCAGGACGTTTTTGTGATTGCTTGGGAATTCCTGGGATTTCTCGAGGTTTTCTTTGATCTCCTGGATTTTTCTTGAATTTGTTAGTGATTTCCTAGGATATTCTCGCAATTCCTTGAATATCCTCGGATTTTCTTGGAGCTCCCAGAATTTCCTTGGAATATTTAGATTTTCCAAGATTTTTTTTTATCTTGGAATTTCCTTTAATCTCCTTTGGATTTCCTTTAATTTCGTTGCCATTTCCTAGGATTCTCAGAAATGATCTTGGGATTTCCTTGAATTTCGTTGCGATTTCCTAGGATATTCTCGAAATTCCTTGGATTTCTCGAGATCTCCTTTAGATCTTCTCTGGATTTCGTTGCCATTTTCTAGGATAAATTCGGATTTCCTGAGATTTCTTTTGATCTTTTCGAAATTTTCGTGGGTCTCTTTTCAATTTCCTAGAATACCCTCGGAGTTTTTAGGATTTGCAAGGAATTCTTTATTTTTCCTGTAATCTCCAGTATGTACAAAATTTCCCTAAGAGATACGTTGCACTTGCCTCCACCACCGTTAGAGAGATGTATCTGGAAAGTGATGCTTTTCCAAACATATTTTTACCTGTTCAACTCTAATAGAATCCAAAAACGCGTCCTTGATCCGTGGACACGTTGTTACGGGACATCCTGTATTAATAATATCAGTTTATTTTTAGAAGCCAATTCAAGTTCTAAATTGTCTTCTTTAATGCCATACCAAGTACACAGGCAACCAACACCGCTATTTGTACAACGTCATGAAGTAAATATTGTAAGCATTGTTTTACCCTTTCCTATCAAGTAACTAGATTTTAATATTCGCCCAACACGGATATCGTTGCATATTGAGAGGGCTGAATACAATTGTCAACCGCTTAAAAAATGCACCAATTTTTTCATTTATACTCTCTGATACTTTTTGTTGCAAATTATGACGTTTATGCTCAAGTTACGCGTTTTTTTAGCAAACATTACCAATTCATGGACGCATTTCAGTACAACCCGAGGCAGTGGTGTAATTAACATTTTATTCTAAATGGGGCTCCGAATTTATTTAAAAAACGCCCTAATTTTTGCACGAGTAATTTCTATAATAGCAGATATTTTTCTGGACATTGCTTGAGTTTCTCAGAATATTCTTGGATTTCTTCGGAATTTCCTTGAATTTCTTCAGAATTTCACGGAATTTTCCGGATTTTCCCAAGATTTTCTATTCACTGTACAGCAGATTTCCTTCATGATTATCCCCTCGATTTTTAACAATATTTTGTTGTAATCCATGTAACATCAAAACATGCCCTACATTAACCTACCCCATGCTGCAAATAGCGACTCATTGATGTACTATTGGCTTGTTACACTGCTAAGGCTTATCACCGAGGCAAGCGGATAGATGGGTATCTTATCTTTCACTATTTTACGTATCTTAGGAAAGCTGCCACATTGAAAAATACGGCATATATCCAGTGCTTGTGAAATGAATGATTAGTTTTTAAAATTTCAACGAATCTGGAAGGATAGGGTAGTGATATTCATAGTCAAACAAGCTGCTAAATTTTATATATTTTATTTCATTTTTTTACATATATATTCGACATATGTTATACAGGGTTGTGCAAAAGTACGTAACAATGCAAATATCTTTAATACGGCAACCGCAATTTTGACAAAATTTTTTACATGAAGGTTCCGATATACGGCGGATACAATAAAAGTATTGGCGGTTTAAAAAGACTTCCGGTTTAGCCGGAAATTATATCAACTTTTTTATTTTAAATGGAACACCCTGTATATTTTTTGATGTATCGATAGAACTCTTTTTTGCGAGTTCAGTGATATAAGGTTTAATGCCTTTATTTTCAATAATTCTAGAGATATTGAACAATAATGTTTCGTAATTGTTATCTAGCAGCTCTTTAAAACAAAAGAATGTGAGAAGCCTAAACAGTTTTATAAAGTTGTCAAATATGCTTGGTTACTGTTGTGTTATTTTGATGTTTGATAGATTGAGCAGTGTGGTTGCAGTAATCAATCAATTAACCAAAATTAATTAAAACTGCTGAATTTAACATCCGAAATGGTTCAATTAACAGAAAGAGAGCGAATTCAAATTTTAATTATGGGTGGTTTTGGTGAGCGTCGTAGAACTCGGCAAGAAGTTTGTGCTTTATTTAACAATTTGCAATCTTTCTGTTAATTAAATCATTTCTGATGTTAAATTCAGCAGTTTTAATTAATTTGGTTAATTAATTGATTACTGCAACCACGCTGCTCAATATATCGAACATCAAAACAACACAACACGAACCAAGCATATTTGACAACATTACATAACTGTTTAAGCTTCTCACGTTCTTTTGTTTTCATGAGCTGCTAAATAACAATTACGAACTATTATTGTTTAATATCTGTAGAATTATTGAAAATAAAGGCATGAAACCTTATATCACTGAACTCGCAAAAAAGAGTTCTATCGATATATCAAAAAATATACAGGGTGTTCTATTTAAAATAAAAAAGTTGATATCATTTCCTGCTAAACCGGAAGTTCTTTTAAACCGCCGATACTTTCATTGTATCCGCTGTATATCGGAACCCTGTAGAAGATTTTGTCAAAATGGCGGTTGCCGTATTAAAGATATTTGCATTGTTCCGTACTTTTGCCCAACAACGCTGAAATTTGCGATTATATGTCTAATGTCCCGTTAGGATCTAGTGCTTTGTAAATTCTGGTTGCAACGACAGTATCAACAGTGATCACCATCTTAAGTTCCTCTGCCGTAAATGTTCTATCAATGATAGTTTGCCTTCCATTTTCTTCGTCTTGAACTTCATGCATTACACCGGAGCCAGAAAGTGTTATAGTAGAGGTAACATTTCTTCCATCGTAAGCGGTAAAATTAGAAGGTACGTCAAATTGGAAAGTCTGGTTAACTTTACCTGCTGACCAGCCTTCCATCCATTCGGATGTTAAGGTAAATGATGCGTCAGAAGTACCATCTATTGTTAAGGTTTCTACAGGCGTCGCCCATTTTGCTATCCAACGTACCAGCCAGTTTGCGCCCAAAGCTTTTAGTACTCCATTAAAATTTTCGCTGGAAACAAGTTTGTAGCGTAGCGTCGCAGAATGTTTCAGCTGCTTCCGGTGTGCATCTTGAGAATGAAGAGGTTGTGCAAGCACAAATAAAATCTGAAAATGAAAGTTAATTAATAGAAAAATTATTAAATAACAAAGTAATTCTATTACCATTAGGGCTGAACAGCATTGCTTAAAATTCGCCATTGTTGTCGGTTTGAAGTTCAGGCAGTTTCTGATAAAATATTAAGTGAGTTTCAATGGTTTTAAATATTTATTAAGCAATCTTATTTGTGGCGTTTCGTAAATTTATATTTCTAAACAATAGCGCATAAAATACTTTAATTAGGAGAATTATATTCGAATGATTATTAGGCCTATATACGTCATAATATGTTGCGCATTTTTCGAAATACAATACATCGTTACTGTACCTTTAATTAATTAGCAAATTGATCTCTTAAACTTTTAATCTTGCCTTTGATAATGACGTGTAGGCACGCTGAAACACGTTTAAGCCTAAGATAAATATTTATTGAAGTTAAAAATTATTTTTTTATAATATATCAATATGAAGTTCAGCGAAGTTTTATAAGTTTTTAAGTTTTAGAAAATTAGGTAAATTTTCAGTTATGAAATTTTTAGAAATTTTGATAATTTTTGAACTCGTTGGAATCTGGAAATATAGGCAACTAATGAGTGCGACAAGGAATGAATAAGCAACTAATCAGAGCGACAAGAAAGCGATACAATAGGCGATTAAAATGGATTTAGAAGCTGTAATTTTAACCACAGTTATTATTGATTAATGATTACGTTGTGTCAATTCTATCCTGTTACAAACCTTACTATTGATGTTGGTAGTAAAAACGCTAATGAAAATCGATCGGAATTGCGGCGATGGATTTCATGAATAATAGAAGTTCTAATTCATGCATTTTGTTGCGGCAACAAAAATCGCATATTGTTTTGTCCAAATTGCATAGTGTAAACGCAAATGTTGCTGCAACAAAATTGCCGCAATGCTGTTGCAGCAACATTGTTGCTACAACATTGCTGCTGCAGCAACATTGTTGCTACAAGATTGCTGCAAAAAACTTTTTGCAACAAAATTGATGCAACAACATTGCTGCAGCATAATTTATGCAACAGAATTACTACAACAAAATTGCTGCAACAGAACTGCCGCAGTAGAATTGCAATAAAGTTTAAGCAATAGATTTGGTGCAACAACATTGCGGCAATAGATTTGGTGCATCAAAATTGCAATCAGAATTGGTGGAACAGCAATAATGCAACGAAATTTATGCAACATAATGTCACAATAAGATTGCTGCAAGAATTTATGCAACAACATTGTAGCAAGAATTTATGCAACAACATTGTAGCAACAGAATTGCTATGGAAAACATTGCTGTAAAAGATTTGTTTGAACAGCATTGCTGAAACCAAAATTGCCGCAACAACATTGTTACAGCTGAATTGCCGCACTTGCAACACAATTGGTTCAACAACACTGCTGCAATGGAACTTCTTCACAAGGATTGCTGCAACAAAATTTATGAAACGGAATTGCCACAACAGAATTGTTGCAGGAAAATCGCTTTAATAGAATTATCGCAACAAAACTGCTTTAACAGAATTGCGGCAGCAACATTGTTTCAATAGAATTGCTGCAACAGAATTGGCCCAACAATATTGCTGCAACAGAATTGCTGCAACAAAATTGCTGCAATAGAATTGCTACCACCGAATTTTCGCAACAAAATTGATTGAACAAAATTTGTGCAAAATTGCTGCAACAGAATGGCTACAACAAAATTTCTGCAACTTATTTGCCGCAAAAAAATTGCTGCAACAGAAATGCCGCAACAACATTACTGCAAAAGAATTTCCGCAACAACATTGCTGCAACAGAATTTCTTTACAAGATTTGCTGTAACAGAACTGCTACAACAAAATATTTAAGCAACAAAATTTATGTAACAGAATTGCTACAGCAAAATTGCTGCAACAGCATTGCCGCAACGAATTTCATAGATGAACAGCATAACATTAAATTTGGATAGTTCTATCAAGATTGAACGCATCATGTTGCGTGGAAGGTGTCATACTTAAAAATATACAAGCAATATTACGCAGTTACAGTTACATAGAGTAATGATTTACCGTGCTTTTTGTTTTACTTCTTTTACAATAAAAGGCAGCCAGGCAAATAGTGCATTTCTACCTAACGAATTTCGCCAACTTCGACGGGAATCGAACCTGGTTCCCTCGGCTTAAAGGTAAACCTGCATACCAGTGAACCAACGTGCTTGCATATGAGAAATTTAATTATTCGTTGTTTATTCTTTATAATTAATTTTATTAATCAATCTCTAGTACCTACTCGTTTTGCTACATTTTACATATTTTATTTCGGTGATTTATAATATATTTAATATACATTATAGAATGGACAATAAGTATCGAATTTTTGTATTTATTCCTTGTTTGACTTCTGTAAACCACGATATTTGTGAATCCTAGTAGCAACCACATTACCGACTTTTATTACGATCTTAAGTTGCTCTTTGTCAAAAGTTCTATCAATGATAGCTTTTCTCCCATGATCGTCCCATTGAACTTCATGTAGCAGAGCAGTTTTTGTCCCAACTTCTATGAACGATGTAACATTTCTTCCATCGGGAGTTGTATACTTAAATGGTATGCCTGGTACAAAAGTCTCATTTAAAGTGCCAAGTGTCCAATTGGATGTATAGGTGTATTGGTAGTGACCAGATTTAGTCAACCTGTCTGTAGGTCTGACTAGTTGTGCTGTAAGACGTGTAAATGCGTCCGCGTCTAAAGCTTTCAGTACGGTATCAAAATTTTCGCTGGAAACAAGTACATAGTCCATTTGCAAAAATCTGTCGATGCTTAGTTGGTGTGGTGATGGTGTTTGAGAGTGAAGAGGTGGTGAAAGTACCAGTAAAATCTGAAATTTTAAGGTAATTAGTGGAAAAATAACAAGGGGTTTATATTACTTACTATCAGGGCTGATAAGCGTTGCTTAAAACTCACCATTGTTGTCGGAGTGGAATTCAGAATGTCTCTGAAATGTAATAACTAATAAGTAAGACATAATTTTTACCTTTATATAGCGATACAATTAATTAGTGCTCGTGAGATAAATTTTATACTTTCAAACAATTGCGTATTTGA
Source organism: Ctenicera cuprea (assembly GCA_958336395.1). Classification (NCBI taxonomy): domain Eukaryota; kingdom Metazoa; phylum Arthropoda; class Insecta; order Coleoptera; family Elateridae; genus Ctenicera; species Ctenicera cuprea. Next base: position 9,746,921 of record OY284495.1, on the reverse strand, counting down.
AAAAAGAAAAATAAAAGCGGAATTATAATCGAATGATCGTTCTGCTTGTAATTGATATTTAAAAAAGAATTTAATGACGCGTAGTTTTAGAAGTGCAATACGGTGTTTCGTAATTTTCAAACCGTAATTTTGAAATACTGTAGTATTTTTTCAATATTGATCGATTAGCAGGGCTTACGATGATTTTTTAACCGGTTTTGTAATTTAGTCTTACTTTCACTGTAATGTCACTTAAGACTGGATTTATATGCACTAAAAGATCTCAAATAAATAGGTCAATAATCCACTTTTATTCTTAAACATCACACTGATTATGCAGAGAAAACTACTTTGTTTTCTGTTGCCAACTTCTACGTTTAGATTTTGTTGTCTGTACAAATATTATAAATGACCTTAGTATGTATGCACATTTATTTGCTAATTGGCGCTAGGTCTTGGAAAAATTTAAGATGTTTTCTGGAAACCCCACCGGTCGATAATTCTAGAAAAGTTCAACAATTGATAATCAGAAAAATGAATATTAATAGTATTGTAAAATATGCACTTCTTGTTAGACTATAAATTTATATACAAAATTAAGTCTTAATATTTTATTTATAATTCTGTGGATCGGAAAGAAATTGCAAAAAGAATCCGTAATTAGCTAGCAAAATAATGCATGCATTTGCATTTGCAGGCGTTTAATTATAACCCATGCATATAAGTGATACTTACAACTACTTTTAAAGTACTAAAAGGTACAGATATTTTAAGTACGGTGAAGGAAGTTGTAGCAAAGCTACCAACTACATGAAATTGGAACCGAACCCGTTTCGGAGACGTTCGAAGAGAACGTCCCTAGCCATTCTTAGATACGTTTAGAAACACATTCGTGGATAACGTTTGGAAAAATTCGTAGAGAACGTTGGGGAATATTCGTAGAGAAGGTTTGAACAAATTAGTTGTAGTAGCATTAGAACATTAGAACACATTCGTAGCGAACGTTCCGACGCATTTATTGAGAAGACACGTTTGAGGTTAACGTTTGGAGACATTCGTGGAGAAAGTTTCTAGACATTCTTAGATAACGTTTCGTGATGTTCTTAGATACGTTTGGAAACATTCGTGGAGAACGTTTGGAACAATTCGTAGAGAACGTTTGGGAAGATTCGTAGATAAGGTTTGAACAAATTAGTAGAAAACGTTAGAACACATTCGTAGGGAAGGTTCGGACACATTCGTAGAGAACGTTCTGTGACATTTGTAGAGAACGTTTGAACACATTCGTAGCGAACGTTCCGACGCATTTGATGAGAAGGTTCGGACACGTCCGAGGAGAACGTTTCTTGACATTCTTAGATAACGTTTCGTGGTGTTCTTAGATACGTTTATAAACAATCGTGGAGAACGTTTGCAAAAATTCGTAGAGAACGTTTGGGAAGATTCGTAGAGAAAGTTTTAACAAATTAGTAGAGAACGTTAGAACACATTCGTAGAGAAGGTTCTGTGACATTTGTAGAGAACGTTTGAACACATTCGGCGCGAACGTTTCGACGCATTTGTTGAGAAGGTTCGGACACGTTCGAGGAGAACGTCTGGAGACATTCGTGGAGAACGTTTCTTGACATTCTTAGATAACGTTTCGTGGTGTTCTTAGATACGTTTGGAAACATTCGTGGAGAACATTTGGAAAAATTCGTAGAGAACGTTTGGGAAGATTCGTAGAGAAGGTTTGAACAAATTAGTAGAAAACGTTAGAACACATTCGTAGGGAAGGTTCGGACACATTTGTAGAGAACGTTCGGACACATTCGTAGAGAACATTCTGTGACATTTGTAGAGAATGTTTGAACACATTCGTAGCGAACGTTCCGACGCATTTGATGAGAAGGTTCGGACACGTTCGAGGAGAACGTTTCTTGACATTCTTAGATAACGTTTGTGGTGTTCTTAGATACGTTTATAAACATTCGTGGAGAACGTTTGGAAAAATTCGTAGAGAACGTTTGGGAAGATTCGTAGAGAAAGCTTTAACAAATTAGTAGAGAACGTTAGAACACATTCGTAGAGAAGGTTCGGACACATTCGTAGAGAACGTTCTGTGACATTTGTAGAGAACGTTTGAACACATTCGTAGCGAACGTTCCGACGCATTTGTTGAGAAGGTTCGGACACGTTCGAGGAGAACGTTTGGAGACATTCGTGGAGAGCGTTCCTTGACATTCTTAGATAACGTTTGGACACATTCGTGGAGAACGTTTGGAAAAATTCGTAGAGAACGTTTGGGAAGATTCGTAGAGAAAGTTTTAACAAATTAGTAGAGAACGTTAGAACACATTCGTAGAGAAGGTTCGGACACATTCGTAGAGAACGTTCTGTGACATTTGTAGAGAACGTTTGAACACATTCGTAGCGAATGTTCCGACGCATTTGTTGAGAAGGTTCGGACACGTTCGATGAGAACGTTTGGAGACATTCGTGGAGAGCGTTCCTTGACATTCTTAGATAACGTTTGGACACATTCGTGGAGAACGTTTAGGGAAATTCAAAGAGAACATTCGGACACATTCGTGGTGAAGGTTCGGACACATTCGTAGAGAACGTTCCGTGACATTCGTAGAGAACGTTCGGACACATTCGTAGAGAAGGTTCAGACACATTTGAGGAGAACGTTCGGACACATTCGTAGAGAATGTAGAATCGTGCTGCGTCCGCTACGAATGTGCACGCAGATCGATGAATTATATATGTTCAATGTGCTCTGTTCTCGCCTTTACAACACCATTTAGAATTACTTTTTCGGTAACCGAAAATCTGGCTATTTTCATTAACGTTCACCGAAGCACTTTTGCATGGACTTTGTTATATTTGAAAAATGCAGAAATTCGAACATTCTGTCTCCAACAGTCTCTGAGCAGCCTGAATTTACTTTGTCTAATTTTATCATTGAATGAGGAAGGATAGGGTGTTTATTTTAAATATATTTAGATATTTATTTTAATTATTATAATTATATTTATTATCAACATAAATTATATAATCAAAGAAGTAAATAAATACATCCAGATTTGCCGACTTTATAATGTGTCATGAATTAATTTTTAGCCGAAACTCACTGATTGCTACTTGAAATATTGCACTCTTAACTATTCAAATTGTTATTTAAATTTGCTGCTTTTCCAGTTCCTGAACTAATGTTTGCTCATAAAAACAAACTATGAAATTCGAGACTAAGGACAAAATTGGTTTCTTTAGAAAAATTCCTGTTTTATTTCCCAGAAATTGTCATTAAATTCTGGATTCTGTTTGTGGCTTTTAGATTCTTTAGTCACTAGTAAGACATCCTTGAGGTTCTTAAATAAGTTGGCTATTGTATTGCCGATGTACGACTTCATTAAATTTTAATGGTATTGAAATGTTGCAATAAATTTTCTGAATTCACTTTGCAATTAGTTCCAGAAGGTTATGACGTAATTTGAAAACTTCCTTACTATTGCGTAATTTTTGCACTATTTTTAAAACTGTTGACTATGGCCGTTACGTATAATAAATGAGCTCTAATAAATCCGAAACCAGTACCATAACGACCATTTTTAGTGCTCAATCACAAACTTACTTTTTCCTATATTTTTTTCAGGAGAAACGAAACCTGGACATCCAGTGACACGAACAGGTTCGGATAGGCGTCCGGATGCAGTTCGAGAGGAGTCCTCTAGAACGCATCAGGAGACCCAGGATCACCACCACGTCGACCATGAAACGGACGCCGCCCACCAAGATAGGTCAGTAGCTCAGTGTTTTTATTTGGGTGCTAAATATAGAGGCCGAATGTAGAGACACCGACAGTCATTAGAGCATCAGAACATTTGCCGTGGAGGGCCCCTATTGTGCGCCTTCTTTTTGTGGCCGCGTCCAAGGTCTTTTGTGTGCTAGAGCGCGTGATTTGAATGATGTTCGAATGGACGTTGCCCTTCCTGCATTGCACTTCTTGTGATTACTCGACCATGTTTGGATGTTGTTGCATTCATATTGTGTCATTGTCAATGCGTCGAGTTGTGGAAAGGAATGGAATGTGTTTGCGAGGATTTTCAATTTGTTGAAAAAAAAAAAAAAAAGAATAGGCAGCACTTCATACATTTTCTTACTATTTTATTTTTAATAAACGGACAAAAAATCGGTATTCAATTTAAATTAAAAACGCAATTAAAAGTTTCATTTTTTGGAATCATTTTTTAATGTGTTTTTTGGTTTTTTTAATGAAGGTACGCCATCAGAAAATTGGGTTTTGTATTTAGTAGCAATTTTGAAGCATGTGTGTATGCGATGTAATTATTTTGAGAAACAACAAATTTTGTTATATTTTTCACTCCCTCACTTGTTAAAGCCGACTGTGTTTTGTATTTTCCACTATTCTCCGCCTCTTAATATGATTACTGTTCCCATTTTTTTTATTTTTCACCACCCCTTCTTTTTCTGTTTATTCTTTGTGCATTTATTTTCGCATCCCTTCATCTGTTTTTTATCAGTTTTCTTACCTCTTCTGTCTTCCTCGTTTTCGTATGTTTGCCCTCATGTTACCTCATCTTTTGTCTTATACTTCTCTTCACGTCATCTCTCTTTCGTCTTTTTTGTCTCTTTCCGTCTTCTCTCTCTTCTTATGTACATTAGTTATTCATGGTTTAGTTTTCTATTTGTTTTTTCTTCCTCGTCTTTGTGCGTGCCTCACTGTGCCCCTCATTTCTTTTCTCCATATTTACGCCTCACCTTGTTTCTCCGCAGTTCTCACTCTCCCGTTTTTCCCCGCTATCTCTCCCTCCTTCTATAGCTTATTTTCTCCCTTTCCTTTTTTACATGCCTTCCCCCAACTCTATCATTTTCCCATTTCCAACCCTCATGTTTCGTTACAATCCTGTTTCTTTTGTTTTCCCACCTCCCCTGCCTTCCTCGTTCTTGTGCGTTTTCCCTATTGCCACCTCGCCTGTGTTATTTTTCTCTCCTCTTACTTCTTCGTTTCCTGTATTCTCTCTATTCTCTGCTATTCTACTTGAGTTATTCTTATTTCATTTTCCTCTGCCCCCCTTCTATATTCTTTTCACGTATTCTCTCTCTTTTTCTGTACCTCAGCTATTCTTCATTCATTTTCCTGTTTGCCTGTTTCTTTGTGCATTTTCCTCTCTCCCTCTTTATGTATTGTTACCGTATTTACACCTCATATTTCTCTTCATTTCTTGCACTTCTATCCTCTCTCGCTACTCCTAATTTTTCCCTGTTCTCTCCCCTCCCAATTTTCTCATTTTCTCTTGTTTCACCTCACCATCTTTCTTATTTCCTCACTGCCATTTCTTCCGTTTCGTTACAATCTTGTTTCCTCTTATCGATATCATCTTCCTCCACTCTACTTATACATATTTTTATTAAGATGCTTACTTTTACCATTTTTCTTTTCGTTTACCACCCCTTCTTTTTCTTTTTGTGTGCGTTTTTTTTGTGTCCTCATCTGTCTTTCCATTTCTTCCTCGCTTATACCGAGAGAGGTGACTCCGCGGTTACCGCGTCCATCTTTCATTCGGGTGGCGTGGCTTCGATTCTCCGACCCGGCCGACTATCCAAGTTCAGGGTTTTTCAGTGGTTTTCCTTACGGAAAGCCTCCTTCATCCAACTTCCATGCTTAACCTAGGCTTAGGATTCCTGTGCCGAGTCTGAAACCCGCCCCTTCACGGGGATTGAACCAACACTGAACTTCCGCTCATATCCTCAATATCTCCTCGTTTCTCCCTCCTTTTATACTTACCTTCCTCGTTTTTTTTTTGTATTCTTCTCCTGACTGTCCATCTATGTCTTATTTCTTCTCTCATCATTATTTCTTTTTTCTTCTCGTGTTCTGTCTCTACTTCGGTACGTCAGTTATTCATTGTTTCATTTTTCTTCCTTGTGCATCCCCCACTTTGCCCCCTTATTTCTTGTCTTCCTATTTACACCCCACCTTGTCTTCCTTTCCACCTCATCTTTCTTCTTAATTCTCGCGCTCCTTCCCTCTCGCTTCTCCTAATTTTCTCCCAAATCTTCTTCTTTCTTTTTCATTTCTTTCACTTCCCCAACTTCTTAATTTTCGCTTTTCCGTTTTTTTTCGTTACAATCCTGCTTCCTCTTGCCGATATTTCTCCCACTTTTGCATATTCCTGTGGTGTTTTTGCCTTGTTTTGTTATTTCTTTATTTGTTTAAGCATTTTCCTTCTCATTTACTTATGTTGTATTTTCTTAAGTGGGATTGTTTTTCTGCTTCTAATTTAGTACTGCTTCCTCTTTTCCTCCTCTGAAATACTAGAAACGTAAAGGCCACTGATATAATCATTAATCACATTAACGTAGTTATTTTTTTAAATAAATTAAGTGTGGTCCGATTGCATCTCTTGCATTCTTGTTGCAGATAACGTAGTTTTAAAATATTTCAGTCTTTTTTGTGTCGCTTAGATACTAGTTTCGATTTAGCACCTCCTTGAACTTTAAAAGGTACCTCATTCTATGTAATCGAAACCACTTTTCATTCTTTCCTCTTTTAAAGCATGGATACATTGACAGGCTATCGATGACGATGCCGGAACGTGCCCCTTTTTGCCTTAAATGGGCTTTCAAAAGCTTTTCTTCGATTTTTAGCTTCGTAAACTTTTGCTTTAACAAAATCAGTAGCGTATCCGTTTAATTTAGTTGTGTGCACTAGTCTGACTATTAATAACTATTGTATGTACACTCGAGGAGGGAAATAATGTCTGCGACCTTGACCTTGAGCAGCCAAAATAGATAATTTACCTGAGTCGGAAAGAATTCCTTTATGCGAGCATTTTTTGAAGAATTTTCCTGAATTTTATTTTTGGTAACTATTACTTGGGTGCGTATTGATTAATATTTTACCCTGGGGAAAAACATGGCTTCCAGTAATCAAGACATCAAACTGTATTTTTCTGTGTCATAACATTAGCAATAGTGATAAGCTTATCTTTGATGTGGATAAGGCTGATAAAGGAAGGTGGTGACTGATGGATGCACGAAGTTAATAGAATTTGTACCGACACAGCCTAATGGCAATAACGTGTAATTGTCCCCAATTTTTTCCATTCTCTATTGCAAATGTGAATGAAAAATGCAAAACGTGACAATGTTGATGTGTGGACAACGTGATTGTGTTTGTTAGTGTGTTTTGTGGATAAATTCTTAGTTTTAGTTAAGTGATAGGAATGAGTAACGTAATGGATTTGGATCCTTTGTTTTTTATGCTCAGACAGACTAGTAAAAATAGCTCGAAGGTTTTCAAGAAGAAGAAAAGTGTGAAAATCGATAGGAAGTTGAGGTTTGTGGCGATTTTGAATATTTTGGGTGCATTGGTTTTGTTTTTGTAGTTTAAAATTTGTTAAGTGTTTTTTTTTATCGTTAACATTATCATTGTACGTGCACTGGTTTAATAATGTTGGAGTTGGATACACATATTGTTCAGTTTTCACATTTTTGTAGTAAATCGATGCAGCTAAACCATTCGAATACCTAACAGTCTCCTTAATCTCTACAAACTTTCATGTTCCACCATATTTGTGAAGTAATTTCAAGTGTATGTGCATAAAATTGCAGTAGAAAAAATCTAAATAATTAAGCAAATTACATAAATATTAATTGTGTTTTCTTTTTTCAGTACTATTAGTCTTCCAGCATATACAGGAAATAAAAAGAGAACTTCCACGAATGTAGTAGCTCGATCGGAAAGTGTAAAGGAACAATCCGAAAAGGTGAGTTGATTTTTATATAAAACTTCAAGGGCATAGACAGACGGACTGGCCTAATGGAAATTTTTCTTCAACTTCTCCTTCTGTTACATTCAATTTCTTAAATCTAACGCAAATATATTGCGGTCTAGATTTGAAAGTTTTGGAATTAATGCCAGAATATTGAATATTTATAACTAAATTATGGCATAATACAATAACATAACATGTAAACCGGATGCAGTAACGTGTATATTGAAGTAAAGAGTTATTCACGTCGTGATCTCAAACATGGCTATAAATAAATATAATGTGCAAATATTGTAATTTCCATGATCATTGAATCACCATGTTTGTACAAACTTATCGGGTTCATCCCATAGTTAGAACTACTTGTATTGTATTCATACAGAGTGTTTTGAATTGTAATACTTTTTCAATCTTCAAACAAACAAAATTGTTCAGATTTGGGCCAAAATGAAATGGCCAAACCTGAAAAGTAATTCTAACGGGAATTTTAGATAAGTACGGCCCTAGTTTTGAGTTACAGCCATTTTATTATTACTAGATTAAACGAACTTACCTGAAGTGAAGTTCTATCGTATTTATAAGAACCGCCTTGCCCGAGACGATGTGGTGGTGCGATATCGAAGGGCATGCGGGAATATAATTTATGAGGGAGAAGGAAATTATTGATTTAATGTTATTCGTCACATTTTGCAAACATTTGGAGTTTTTGGTTTAATTGCAGTTGTTAATCCTGTACTGGCCAAGCACGTTTTGGGGGTTTTTCCGAACTGAAATGTCAAAGGCATCCTTAGTTTGTTTTTGATTTTATAATTCCAAAATAATTAGAATATAAAACAGGTCTGATCGAGTCATGATTATGGAATTTGCGATTAGTCCGGACCTGGCAATAGATGGCCTTGATTATAAATTACAATTCCGTTGTTATGTGATATGGGTATTATCATTTTGCAAAATTTGTCATTTTTTTGTTTAGTTGAATTCGTTGAATCATTAAACCAGTCCCGCACTAGGCAATAATGTAACTTGAAATCTGGGGGACTCCCCTAACGAAAATGTTGGAAACATACTTTATCGCAATTTGTTCTAACTCCAATTTAATTAAAATTTAATATATTTGACCCAATTAGAGAGAAGATTGTGGAATTTTCGTTTAATCCAGACCTGGTCGTAGTCCCGATTTTAAGTACAACTATAATATTGAGAATAAGTTTGAAATCGTAAAGTCAACCCGATTAGTTTATAGAGGAAGGCGCTCTTAAGTGAATTAAATTTTCGTTGGGTTACTCCGGTCCTGTTCATGTTTTCCAAGATCGATTACAGCTCTTATTGTTGAGGGCGAGACGGGAATTATTATTAGCTTAATTTGATTTAAATCGTTAAGCTAATCCGATTAGAGTCCAGATTGCGGAATTTTTGCTACGCCAAATGCGTTTTTATTATTTATTTTCTGTTTTAGCAATAAACTTGTAAGTTATAACAAAAACATTTGGCTTCGCAAGAAATTCCGCGATCGTAAGAACTGGTTTGCAATTTGCATATGCATAATTCAACACACGAAATTTTATTTATTTACAGAGAAAACAGAGAAGGAACATCAGCGATCCTCTGCACAATACGACAAAGTAAGTGGCTTTTATTACCTGCCGACTTTTTTTCGCCGTTTTTCAGTTCGCTCAAGATTACGCCGAATAAATCACTTGGAAGCGCGTTTTGTGTCTGGCCAGTTTTGTTCGTTTTTGAATAATTCACCTATATTTAGCTGCTTAAATCTGACTTCGGGGCCCATCCAAAAGTTAACCCTGTAGCGCCTGCGTCCCGCCAACACTTTCTCTATAGATCGCGGCTGCGGTTTTACCGGGACTGCAATATTTTTGCGGGATTCCGGGATTTTTTGTTGTTTTCTCGTTAATCTGACTTACAAAAAGTGCGGGTTAAGTCGAACGCATACGACGCTATCATTTTCTTTGCGGCTTTCAGTGAAGTTTCGGTAAAAAGTCGCATTGTCGTCCACCGGCATTAAAATCATACAAAAATAAGATGTTGTTTTCTCGCGATTGAAGTGCAGTACGTTTCGGATAAAAATAAATCTTCTTGTAATAAAATAATCTTAAGCTGTGCTCATTGAAAGCAATAAAAAAATTAAGTGGTCTTTTTGTTAATACGAAGCAATCATTTATTGATAATAAAATCTGTTATTGTGCCTTTTTCGGTAGAAAATGCATATCTTAATAAGTGAGAAAGTGAAAAATGTGTTATTAAAGTGCATTATTATTTGTTATAAATTCGGCGTCTTGTAAACGGAATGGATAGCGTGCAGGTCAAATGTTCGAACAGCTCGTTGGGTGCTGACCAAAAGTCGCTCTGTTCCGACAGGTTATCAAATTTAATGATATTTTTGTGGTAATGCATGTGCGTGTGGATGGTTTGTTTACTTTCATCGGTGGAATGCACGTATTAAGAGTCGAGGAAAAATTTGTCAAAGAATGTGCTGAATATTTGGCAAACGTTCGTAAATTTTTGACCCATTTGCGCTGTCAGTTAACAAGTACTTTTGCTTTTAAAGGTTTTTTTACTTGTTATGTGCTCTAGGAAGAAACATTGGCTATTTTAAGTTTTAAGAATTTGTTGTTTTAAACCGTAGTACACGAGCGTATCAGGTAAATCAAAGTTGGCGCCAAAAATTTTACGGGGAACAGCAGGAAGCATTAAATTTGCTTTAACTGATTATAATTTCTAAGCAAATTTTGTATCCTTGATAAATTATGAAAATTTAGTTTGGACATATCAAGCATATGGCTCTGAGCGGCGTGATCTCGGGTCGATTCGGGGGATGGGTCCTCGTAGGTTTATTTATAGGTGGATGCAACCCGCTCCGCTAGTGATAACCCTACTGCAACAGTAGATCTTTCAGTATTTTCGAATTCACCAAATGCTGTGGGCCCCTTCTATACGAATGCTACTGATAAGCACACCGCCTAAGGGTTAGACGAATACTCGGCAGTGTTAGCTGTAGAAAAAAAAACAGAAGCACGTTCAGAATAGCAGTGCCAAAGCCAGCGGTTTCAACCGCTGCTTTTCGGGTATTACTTACATAAATTGCTAGTAAATATTACTGTTTGAAAAATTTTTTAAGACTACAGAATTGTTTCGTTCGTAATAATTTTAGAGTTTAAAAATTAAAAACGGGTCAAGTTTTTCTACAATTTTAAAGTGAACCAAAAACTGAGGGATGCGCTGAATATTCAGTGGGCAGAATATTCCACCATTCATTTGGAGCTTACCGAATATTGTTTCGAGACTGCCGAATATTCGGCATTTTGTGCAGTAAATGAAAACAGTTAAGCTATTTTTTTTGTAAATGTTGATGGGATAATTGAGATTAAAATATATCAAACAAAATTGTAATTACGGTAGACAAGAAGGGAACGCTATTCGCATATGTGACGTAACTCGCGCTTAGATTACCCAAGTATTCGGCAGTTGCCCGAACAGTTGCCTAATGTGCGACGCTTAGCCGAAAAGTTGCCATAATATTACTACTTTGCCGAATAGTTTGCCTAAAATTTAGTATTCGGCCGCCTAGTTTATCTAATATTCGGTAATTGGCCTAATACTCGATATTGGACCGAATGTTAGCCTAATAGTCCATACTTGGCCAAGTATCTGGCCTAGTATACGTTACTTTGCCGAATAGCTGCCCGAATATTTAGTACTTGGCCGAACAGTTAGCCGAATATTTAGTACTTGTCCGAATTTTTGCCTAATATTCAAAACTTAAGCCGAATAGTTGCCCTAATATTTAGTACTTGTCCGAATTTTTGCCTAATATTCAAAACTTAAGCCGAATAGTTGCCCTAATATTTAGTACTTGGCCGAATAGTTAATCTTCTATTTAGTACTTGGCCGAATAGTTATCCTAATATTCAGTAAGTGGCTGAATAATTGGCTGATATTCTGAACTTGGCCGAACAGTTGGTCTAATGTTCGATGCTTAGCTGAATAGTTGGTTTAATGTCGGCATAATATTCGATACTTAGCCGAATAGTCGGTGCTTGGTCTAATATTCAGTATTAGGTCGAATAGTTGGCCTAATATTCAGTATCTACTCGCATACTTGGCTTAATACTAAGTACCTGGTCTAATATTAGGTACTTGGTCGAATAGTTGCTGTAATATTCGATACTTAGCCGAATAGTTGGTTTAATGTCTATTCGGTTTAATATTCAATATTTGGTCTAATGTTCAGTATTCGGCCGAATAGTTGGCTCAATATTCAGTATTTACCCGAATACTTGGCTTAACACTTAGTGCTTGATCTAATATTCGTTACTTGGCCGAATATTTTCCCGAATAGGTGACCTAATATTTGGTACTTCGCCGAATATTTTTTAGGTTGGCTGAATAATTGTCTTAATATTTGGCACTTAGCCGAATGGTTTGGCTGAATCTATAGTGTTTGGCCAAATGTTGGCCTAGTATTCGGTACTTAGCCGAGTAATTGGCATATTATTCGGTACTTAGTCGAATAGTTTGCCTAATATTCGGTACTTGATCGAATATTTCGGCGAATAGCTGGCTTCACATTCGGTACTTAGCCGAATAGTTGACCTAATAGTTATTACTGCGCCGAATATTCTGTTTAGTATTCGGCACTAGGCCATATATTCCTCCGAATAGTTGGCCGAATATTTGTTATTCGGACAGTGCAATATTCGGTAAATCTACACTAAAATTCATGTAAAATAAAATAGTTAGTATTTAACAAACAATCACACTGTTATCGAACTACAACATAATTTTTTAATACTAAAATTCAGGTATAATTTGTTTTTTGCCGGTTTTTTTTTTGTAAATGATTTGATATTTCTGCAAAATAAGAACATATTAAGTAACGCCGGCGTAATCAGTTATGTAAAATTACTACACATTTAAGCAATTACATTTAAGTTTATTTTATAGCTTTACAAATTATTATTTTTAGAACTCAAGATACTAAAAATTATAATAATAAATTTTACTATAATTAAAAATAAATGATAAAAGCGATAACCAGAAAATAATTGTAATTTTCATGGATATAAAAATGCGTTGTTTAAGTATTTTACAAATTCAAAAAATAAAAGGGAATTTTAACCCCTTTTTCTAATAATTTTAGAAGTAAATCTTGTTAACTCTATTAGTCACAATTTTGATAAAGATAATCTCATACAGGTGTAGAAAAAGTACATGAGACCCCAGTCAGTATGTAATTCGCTGTACGCACAAACACAGAAAGATTAGATAAAGATGGTTGTTATTCGTAATACAAAATGTGGCTCGCTTGTTATTACCATCAGTCAAGCCCCAATCAGACTCGTGCCAATATGTTGATGACAAACATTTCCTTCTGTTTTAAGATTTAATAATGATGTCTTCCGTGGCCAGAAATAGAAATGCAAATGTCTTCCGTGCATCGACATTCTACGTTTCAAATTCCTACTAGTAAGATTTCCTGCCACTATTAATGTTTAGGTCTATAGGGAACACGAATAGAAGTAGAAATAGTTTTAGCAATTCCACGTTTTATGTTTCCGACTCTTTTTGGTAAGATTCAAGTGATTTGTTCGGGTTGGTGACTGAATGTATTTCTGTGATTTGTTGTAACTTAATTTTTTTCTTGTGTAGTGAAACCGTTGACTTGGATCAGCAAGGCCTTACATACCAGACAAATTCGGGTAGTTCTTCAAATTCTAGTTTATCTTCAAGGTGAGTTTAAATAGAATTATTGATTATCAAAGTTATCTTTTACAAAATATTACGTTATGTAATTTTATCTATCGTGTTCTAAAAAAAATAAGCGTAAGGAAAATAATTTGGAATTTAATTTTTTTTTGTTATGCAATATTTGTGTAATGGTTGGTCATTATTATTATAATATTAGCATTTAATAACTATTAACTGTTTAAACTGTTATCTACCTCTTTGTTTATTATAGTATGGGCCAGGCATGCAAAAAATGATTTCGTTCTATGATAATGATAAAACATATAATTAACATATAATTAAGTGCATATTTCTGATAAGATAGATGTACAAAGATTTATCCAAAAAGTTTTTTGTGAAATTCTGATAACATTTCATTGTTTTCACATTATCATAAATACCTAAGTAGAATTAAATTTTGATACTTTAGCATAGAACGAGTTTTTAACCTAGAAGGTCTAAATCTATTTTTAAATTCCAATAAATCTACATCTTACTTTATGGACACGCTGTATAATTGCAAGTACCTTCCAAAAAAATTATTGTAATTGTGATTTGCTTTTCGATAAAAATGAGCGAAATTTTAGCCAAATTACATGTTTTTATTTAATTTTTACTAAATATAATGAGATACAATAAGGTTCATGGGGACATCGTTCCGTTAAGAACGACTGGCATAGTAGATTTAGCTAGTTTTAAGTTTTGCTGTTTTGTCATCACTAATTATTTTTGGTTGTTTGCAGTAGGTCATCAGAAAGCCCCAGCACATCTTTAGATGCAGTGTCAGGGTATGCAACGACCCACCCGGCGGGTTCGGGATGGGACAGTGACATGGAGGCTGACCCTCCTGACTGGCAGAGTTCGGTACCAGAAGAGGAACTTGCCAATCTTCATCCACACGAGAAGAAAAGACAGGATGTTATAAATGGTATGTTATGTAAATATTTTATACCATCGGAATCAGCCATTTCAATGAAAATTTAAAATAGCATATTAAAATTATTAAGCCTTTAACCTTCACGAGAATTTGGCAGTTAATTTGTATTAATATAAAGTACCATCTATGGCACCGATTGTGTTTGGCTTTATGTATTTACTTCATCTATTAATAAAAAAATATTTCATTCAAAATTTTAAGTTGAGGTATTAAAATGGTTAAAAGTATAAACCAAACGAGATTTTCACCGTAAACATTCAATCATATAGGCGCCATCTATAGCACCACTTTATTAATGGTAGGTTTTGTAATTTTTTTTACTATCAAAAAGACCATTCGAATGAAAATTTTAAGGTAAATCATTTAACACAATTAACAACAAAACTGAACTGCTTTGATGTTATAATTTGTTTTTTTCTTACAGAACTATTCCACACTGAAAGGTCGCATCTTCGGAATCTCAGGGTTTTAGACTATGTATTTAAAAAGCCATTGCAGTTGTCGAAACTTCTCAAACAAGAAGATATTAATCTCATCTTCCCCAATCTCAGTGAATTACTGGATATCCATTCCCATTTAAACACAGCTATGAAAAGCAAACGAAAAGAAAGTCCTGTTGTTAAGGACATTGGTGATATGCTTTTAAATATGGTAAGTTATTAGTCGTGTTAAAACAACTTAAAATTAATCAGAAACACTTTTTACAGTTTGATGGTTCGATGGGCGAAAATTTCCAGTCGTCGGCTGCAGCTTTCTGTGAGCGGCAACAACTCGCTCTTGAATTTATTAAGGAAAGGCGGAAAAAAGACTCGAGGTTTGATAGTTTTCTTAGCGATTGTGAGAAAAATAACCTTTGTAGGAGATTACCTTTGCAAGGAATTTTACCTACAGAAATGCAAAGGTAAGGATGTTTATGATGGCCGAATGTTAACATAATCTCATTCTATTGTTTCTTGTTTTAGGTTATCAAAATACCCCCTACTATTAGAAAGGTTAATAGATAGTGAAGAAAAAAATAAACAAAGGGAACCTGAGCTTGCGCAAGCTGAGCTAAGTAAACTCAAGCAAGCGCATGATCGATCCAAAGAAATTCTAAACTACGTTAACGAGGCTGCCAAAATTGCCTGCAATCGTGCTAGACTCGAAGATATTCAAAGGCATCTCGACACATCTATCTTCGAAAAGACTGATCATACTATTGTAAATGAATTTAAGGTTAGTAATATTTAGTAAGCTATTTCGCCTTAACCAAGTTACAGAATTGAGCTTAAAAATTTAGGCCAGAAATATTTTGAGTTGTGCTAACCTAAACTCGTTGCTACCTAACTTAAAATTTTTGATTCCTAACCTAAAACTGTTGATATCTAACTTATATTTTTTTTGTTGCAGAATTTAGACTTAACTCGTTATAATTTGATCCACGAAGGTACAATGCACCTGCGAAGACAGGGCAAGCAGTCTGTATCTTTACATATAGTTTTATTAGAAGAAGCTGTGATCCTGTTGCAAAAAGACGCTGAACGTTACGTGTTGAAGTTCTTTCAAGTTGGCACCACATCTAATCACGTTCCGCAACCCCTTGCACCAATTATAAAGACTTCCACTTTATTGGTGCGGGCTAATGCAGCCTGTAAGTATTTGTAATTATTCATTTTATGACAATATAAAAGCAAAACTTTTGTTAACTAACACACGGTTTTTTCTTTCACTTTCAGCCAAAAGTTCCCTTTTCCTGGTCAACACGTCGACCCAAAATAGTCAAATGTATGACCTTGTGGCGCAAAATTCGTCAGAAAGAGACATGTAAGTGATTTAATTTATATTGCTTTCTTAAATACCGTAAAGCGAGTTTTGCTCCTACAAAGTGTGAAGTCAAATTTAGGTTAAATTAGACTTATAATGGTGATTGGACCACATTATGTGACATTAGAGTGGAATAGGTAATGTGATGAGGTAAAATGAGATTATATTTAATAGGTTAATTTAGAATTCATGGGAAGGGGCTGAAGAAATTTGGCTTAGAAAACGTTCAGCACCGTAAGGCTGCTTTAATTTGATAAAGGAAAATGTTTGTGTAATTCCAATTTTCTGAAGGTTAGAACTGTTTTTGCCATATGTCAAACAAATGAGGAGTCTCCATATATTTTATAGCCTCATTATCCATTGCGGAATGAATTTAACAACTTGTATGCATTACTTGTCTTGTATGTAGACATCAAAATAGAAATTATGGCGTTTAGTTCAAGGTGTATGTTGTTTAGCAAGCAATAATTGCAGCTCTTTGTACCATATTCAGCAATATAGGTTAATTGTGTTGAACACTTCTTGCTACTTGATTTTACTTGCAAAGCATTGAAGGTTCCTTGAACTTAACATAATGTAGATTCATCAGGTTTTATGCAATGCTTGTGTTGGATGTTGGAATTTTTTGTTAGGGTTATATTCTTATTAAATATTTTCTACCTCACCTTTCATTTGAAGGGTTATTGTACCATTTATTTTGTTTTTCTACCTCGCCTGTGATATGAACAATTTTTGAACAATTTAGTTTTTGCTTTTCTACATCGCCTTTCATTTGTACAATTTTTGTTTTTCTACCTCACCTGCGATTTTAACAGTTCTTTTCACTTATGCTACAGTTTTTAGAACCCAGTGTGGATTTCACTTCAAAATTTTCTAGTTTCATTATAAAATATTTGCAAACCGATTACGCAACTTAGAAAAGGTATATTTTTCAGATGTTCAAATAATTTCATCGCTGTAAATTTTCTAGAAAATTTACTGTAATTGTTTCAATAATTACTTTCTAAGTTTTCCCACAAATTTTGGACTCCACATTTTTCTGTCGATGAATTTTCCAAATCTTACATTCTAAAAGTATTTTTTGCGTAACGTCTGTTGTATGTCTCATCTAAGTTGTTTTTCAGAATGGTTTGGTGTTTCATGATTAATTTTTCTTCTTTGTTTTCTCTCCCCCTTTCTTCTTCCCACACACACAATTAGTATTTTGTAAAGACTTCATTATTTAATACTTTTTTTTTTCTTAATTTTTGTTTCTCACGTATACGGTACTTTTTCACGATTTTTGGACTGCTTACAGAAGTAGAAACAATATTTTTCTTAATTCATAAAGAAACAGTTTGATATTCAAATAGATTGTATACAGGGTGTTAATTAATTGGGCGCTACTTTCAGGATTGATGCTTTTCATCAAAATATAAAGTTGTTCATCAATCAACATGGTTTCGGAAATGCAACCTTTTGGAGATACATGATGATGCATTTATCTTTAATCATTGTTTTTTAGTATTTTAGAAACGGCTCGAGATATTTCAATGAAATTTTATATCTGTTCTTCTGAAATAAGCGGCAAGAATCTTGTCTTAATCGATTTAATAGTTAATAACCAGTGGCTTCGTAGTGAGGTTTTGTTAAAAAAACTCCGACGCCCCTAATGTTACAAAAACTCTCTAAATTATCAGAAGCTACAATACAAAAAATGTATAAAAAGGGGCTAGATATCCCACTGCGACGCCACTGGTTTTTGAATATTACATTGGTTAAGACGAGGTTCTTGCCGCTTGTTTTAGAAGAATATATTCAAAATTTCATTGAAATATCTTGAACCGTTTCTAAAATATTTACAAAAACGTAATTGAAAAGAAAAATTAACACCCTGCACCTCTACATGCTGATTAAGAACTTTCTTTGTATTTTGGGGAAAGGAATCTATGCTGAAAATAACGCCTACTAATTAACACCCTGTATGGAAGCTTCTACACAAAAAATAATATTTAGAGGATTAGGATATAAACAGTTTTCGTACCAATTTTGTTTTAGTTTTCTACCTTACCTTTGATTTGAACAATTTTTCTACCATTTTTATTTTTGTTTTACTACCTCATCTTTGATTTTCAACTAAATAGAATTTTCCTTCATCCGAAGTGTGAATTTTGAGTTTTATTAAAAACGTTTAAACTGATAATGCAGCTTAGAATGCAGTAATTATTCCTACAATTTTCACTTAAAATCTGCCATTTTGACTTAATTTAAATCCCAAACCATTGACTAATTTTAAAATTTTTGTTTTTGTTTTTATACTTCACCTGTGATTTTTACAGTTATTTTCAAACTAAGCTAGAATGTTCTTAAAACCTAGTGCAGATTTTTGCTAGTTTTCCAAGTTTTCTTGCAAGAAAAAGAAACAATTATTTAGGAAAACCAAAAACGATAGTATAAATTCGTTTCCCCAAAAATTGGCGTGAAAATTCAAGCCCTTTAAACATTGCTGCACCTAAAAATTAAGTTGTGACTCTTATTCTACTATCACTCATAAGCAATTTAGCACAAACAGAATTTTTCACATTCTTTATCTATTAAACAAAGATTCATGAATTCTCATAAAAGGCGTCACAGATAAATTAGCGTACTGGGACACTAAATTATAACTCATCCTTAGCTATACTAGCCTATAAAATTAAAAAAATATATATATAGTGTGGCCAGCTTGTGGGCAATATTTTTTTGAAAAAGTCAAAATTTAGAATTTTTCTACTTCACAGTTTTAGTTGTTCTAGAAGGTCCCTTGACATTGGGTTCTCCTAGGACTTTTCCAATATTAAATTTCATTCCGATCTGATCACGCATTTTTGAGTAAATAACTATTAAAAAACTCAAATTTTCAAAAATTTATAGAAAGTGTCGCAGAGAATTTAGCGAGATGGGACACGAACTCAATTGTAGCTCATCGTCAGCACGAGGAGCTCCCAAAATTACAAAAAAAACGTTATACCAGTTATTGCACAATATTGTTTTGAAAATAACCGAAATTTTGAAAACATATGCGTTGTGCACAACCATGTTGATAAGGAACTTTCTTCATATTTTGGTGAAAGGAATTATGCCGAAAGTAGTGTCTACCAATAATTAACACCCTGTATAAAAGCTTGTACACTTGAAAATTAATTATTCGAGGATTAAGTTTTGAACCGTGTTTGTACCAATTTTGTTTTAGTTTTCTACCTCATCTTCCATTTGGACAATTTTTGTACCATTTTTGTTTTTGTTTTTCTACCTCACCTTTGATTTTCAACTCAATCGTGTGAATTTTATTTTAAAAATTTCGAGTTTTATAAAAATACGTTTAAACTAATAATTCAACTTGGAATGTAGTAATTATTTCTGCAATTTTCACTTTAAAACCTGCAATTCTTGCTTTTAATTAAAAAAATATAGCAAACTTTTTCTGTATTGTTGATTTTTAGAGTTAAAGTTTCTTATTGTCAGACTTTTTATTTATTTATTTATTTTTTTTCAATTTGCATTTTTAATGTGTTATTTATTAACGCCATAAAATGCGTGTTTTTGTTGTGTTAGCTTTAAAGGTGGTAGTTTACTATCACACGACTTACTTCGCCGTAACTCATGATCTAAATAACATTGTGAAATCTATAAATTCTGCAAAATAATCCAATAAATCAGATGTGATGATCAGGTGCTCATGTTTATAATTTAATACCCAGTCAAAAAAAATTTAATGACTTCTGGGATTTAAAAACAAACTCTCTTTTTACGCTTGTTTGTTCAGAATATTCTATGAACGCTTCAAAAGGTGCACGCAAGTAGGATCAAAAAACATCAAGATCTCGCCTCAAAAACTCATAAATCGCGCGAAAGCTGCGTTTAAATAATCGAATAGAAAAATTAATTCGATTTTTGCTCCAAATCCCCCAATTTTTGCGGTCAGTAGTTACTGTTTGGTGTTTATTGTGCGAAGGTAGATTAATTATGCCATAACTCTGTGTTTATACAAAATTCCACCTTGGTTTGTCAATTAACTGTCCGTTCTTGAGCACGTCTATGCGCATCTGTAGTTTTCTTCTTCAGTTTGTGCGACGTGCGTCTATCAACGTGATGTTGCTCGATGTTTTTCGGTGTTTTGCCCCAGTTATATGATTGAAATTTGAACATTGCTCGTGCGCAAATATTTGGACCAATTTTGGACTGCTTCTTCACATTTAGTTCCTTATTATCGTGTGGCACGATAAAACGGGGCCTTGTTTGTTTTGGCAGTAATTTTAAAAGAAATTATATTCACCTAATTTCCACTTCCGGATTTTGCGATTCGTCATTTCGCAGCTTCACTTATTAACTAGCCAAGGTGCAAAGAAAATTTTCTAGTTAACGTTCCGTGCAAAAATAATATTTTATTAAATTTTTCGCAGTTAAAACGTGACTATTTTTTTATCCGCGTGTTCTCGTTTTTTTAAACGCTTTAATCCCCGGAAAATTCGTTTATGGGAGCGTGCTGTGATTATGATTGAGGGTTTGGGAGGCATTAGCTGTCGCTGAGCGCTTCAGACACGGAGTGCTCTCACTTTGTCGGCTTTTAACTGTGATTTTTTTTTCGGAAAATTTGGGGCGAAAATGCTGCAACGTCGTAAATCGTTTAGTCTTCTTGATAGCGACAAGTGTTTTTGTATGGAACGAAGGGGTAGTTTGCTGGCTTTTCCCAGCACAAAAATTGAGAAGGACGAGAAGCGAAGAGGGAGCATTATCTCTAGGTAGGATTTGTTTTGTCTTTTTTGTGATTATTGCAAGTCAAAAATATAATTGTAAATTTTTTCTCTTATTTTATTTAATTAATTACTTCAACAAAATAATTTTGTTGTTGTTTTAAGCTCGTAAATAAATTAAAATTGAGTTATTTTCAAAAATATGTAGACTTTGTGCTAAAACTGCATTTATTTTTTTTATTCGCTATAACGTACGCCACTGTATAAATAATAATGACAATTATTACTGATCTAATAGCCACGTTTACGACAGTATAATAAAATTTAATGAAAATTCTATTGAATTAATCGTTGAAGGAATTTAGCGTAATTGTACTGAAAAATTCCTGAAATTTAGGTCTTGCTGAAACAGCTCAAGAAGTTACAGCGTCGCCTTTAATCAGAACTGAAATAGCTTTTATCATACATCTCAGGAAAATGCATTACATTTTCTCTAAATGGAAATGTGGATAATTTTCATATTATTATTTTTATTATTTTTATGCTGAAAATTCTGTACAAGCAAACTTTACGAATATACTGAAAATATTTTATATTTTTTAATCTTTTCGTATCTGAATTCTAAAATTTTTTTATTCGCTAGAAATTCTATAAAAAACCAACTTTTCGAGAATACTGAAAATCTTTCAGATTTTTCATTTTTTTTCGTCTGATTTGGAAAATGTTTTGCTTCAGTAGAAATTCAGCAAACATTTTTTTGGGAATACTGAAAATCATTTATATTTTTAACTTCTTTTTTCGTATCTGATTTGAATAATTGTTTGATTCACTAAAAACTTTGTAAAAAAAATCTTTTCGAGAATACTGAATATATTTCATATTTTAAAAACTTTTTCATATCTGATTTGGATAATTAAGATGTAAAAAAAAGTATTTTAAATTACTGAAAATATTTCAGATTTTTTAATCTTTTTTCGTATCTGATTGGGAATTTTTTTGCTTCACTAGAAATTCCGTAAAAAGAAGTTTTAAAAAATACTGAATATATTTATAATTATAATTTTTTTCCGTATCTCATGCGAATAATGCAAAAGCCGCACTAAAAATTCTTAAAAAACATTTGCGAGAACTCAGAAAATCTTCAGGTTCTTTTTAAATCCTTTTTCGTATCTGTTTTGTAAATTCTGTAAACAATACCGTTGCGAGAATTCTGAAAATCTTTAGATTTTTTAAATCTTTTTTCGTATCTGATTTGGAACTTTTTTGCTTCACTGGAAATCCCGCAAAAAGAAATTTTCAACAATACTGAAAATCTTTAATATTTTTAAATTTTTTCCGTATCTCATGTAAATAATGCAAAAGCCTCCCAAAAAAAATTGTAAAAAATCAAACTTTTCAATAAAATACTACTGAAAATCTTTCAGAGTTTTTAATCGTTTTCTGTGCCCAATTTGGAATTTTTCTGCTTCACTATAAATTCTGTAAAACAAAACATTAAAGAATACTGAAAAATTTTGACTTGCTGGAAGTTCTGTAAAAAATACTTCTAGAAAACCTTCCAGATTTTTCAATCTATTTTGGTATCCGATTTGAAAACTTTTTTGGTTCACTAGAAATTCTCAAAAAAAAATTTTTTGCGAGGACACCGCAAAATCTTCAGATTTAAAAAAAATTTCTTGTTTCTGATTTGAACCGTTTTTGATCGACAAGAAATTCATAAAAAATATATTTTGGAAAATATCGAAAATCCTTCAATTTTTTTAATATTTCTCGTACCTGATTTTTTTGCCTCACTAAGAGATTCTGTAAAAAATATCTTTTCGAGAATTCGGAAAATCAGATTTTTCATTTATTTTAGTAATTTGATTTTCTGAATTTTCTGTCTCTAGTTTTACTTCAAAAACGGGTCAGCGGGTGGTCTAGTGGTTAAAGTCCCAGGGTTTGAAACTAGACTCCCAACGGCAGTAGGTTCGAGTCCTCTGTTCGTCGGAAATCCGGCGTGTCCATGGATGGTGTTTGTGGTGTGTATGTTGGGTTGCATGCCTTTCAGGGGTGGGGCATGTTAGACCGGTGTATAGCGCAAGTCCGCTGAGCCCGGGTAAGGGGGTGGGATGGGAATCATGATTCTTAAAAAAAGCTTCAAAAACGAAATCAATTGGTGTTTTTGGAGCTTTTTTTTGCTCAAAGTTATCTGTAGTCGGGGCTTCACCAAAAGCGTTTTTCTTCTAGCTATTTGTGTAGAATTTTTCTCGAATTGTATTTTTTAAAGGTTTTTAGCTCGGCGTTCTTCACATTTTAATGGTTTTACGGAAAACTTTCGTTTTGGTTGGGCTTTTCTCATTATTTTGTAAAGCCAAATTCTTCTTCTAAAAGTCAATTTATTTTGGGTTTGAGCTTCCTTCTGCATTAATAGAAACAGGGTGTTTTTTAAATTTCCTTTTATTAAAATTTCTTTTCCAAGATATTTTTTTCTACAATTTTCTTTCCAATTTTTTCCCAAATTTTGGACTTCGTTAAACTTAACATAATGTACCTTTGTTTTGTTTTTCTACCTCACCTTTACTTTTTAATTTAAACAATTTTTGTTTTTTGTTTTCTACTTCGCCTTTTATTTGAACAGTTGTTTTCAATTAAGCGAGAATTTACTTAAAACCCGGTGTGGATTTTACTTTAAAATTTTCTAGTTTCATTACAAACATGTCTAAACTGATTGTGCAACATATTTTCCAAATAATGTTTTCGCCTTTTTATTCTCTACAAAACATTTTCAAATTTTTACACATTTTTTTGTTGATACATTTTCCCAGAAACTTCCCAAGTATTATTTATTTAATTCTTTATTAAATTTTTTTTCCAATAGGTTTTTTGGAATTGTTTGGTTTTTTTATGTTTAAATTTCCTTCTTTGCTTCTCACCCCCGTAATATTGTGTAAAGAGTTAATTATTTAACACCTTTACCTCTTAATTTTTTTCCTTCAGGCGACTTTTTCATGATTTTTGGCCTCTTTCTGTAAAAAGTACAACCGGAATCACCCTCTTCATTCAGAAATAAACAGTTTGATGTTTAAATAGGTTAGATATAAGCTTGTAAACCCAAAAAATAATTAAAATTAGAGCGTTGCGTACGTTGTAAATGCGTGACAATTAAGACAAACTTAATAATTAAAACATTTCGATCCATCCATATTTTAGTTGACGTCATGTGATCTTCAATATTTTAGTAGATCAATCCCTTACCCGGGCGTTGTGGGCGTAATATTCGTATTTACTTACTCGAATGTGACGTCATAAAAATGTTACAACGTCATTCTCGAGGACTTCTCCACTTGGCTTGTTTACAAACTCGCAACCATAAAAAACAATTTGAAAAATTGTCCGTAAAGCTTTACGGTTTTTGTTCAGAATTAAAGTTAATTAATTTTTGAGAAGCGAAACAAAATTGTTTTTAATTAAAACCATTTATTGATGAGACCCAATAAGGACGAAACCAGTGCAGACGTTTCCAGATGTACGAAATATTTCGTGTAAATATTGATATTATCAGTGGCGTTGTAAATAGTTACCTTAAAAATAGAATTTTTGTTTCTTCTGGAAAATTACTGAATATTATTTCTGTCTTGATGCGAGTCTGTTACATATCGCAATTAATATTTGGATTTTCTACTTGTGTTTAATGTGGGTAGAAGGAAGACTGACATCCTGGCCTCGCGTACAATATTCTTTAGTATTTTCAGGCACTGCTGTTGATTTACTGTCTCGATATTCGCGTGTTAAAAGTTTCATCGGCGCCAATATAAGAGTGTAAAAATGCAAATAACTGCCTACTCGGTTTTCATCAAATCCCAAACTTTATAAATAAATTAGGATTTATTCACTTCGTTGATTTACTGACCCCAAAATTTACGTTTCGCGAATCTCACATATCGAAAGTTAATTCCGTCCATATTTAGCAATTCTGCTGATTTTGCCACCGCCCAAGAAACTTCAAATTATTTACCTGATGATGAGTTTGTTTTTGCTTAAGTTGCCGTTTTTAATTTACGATCGTGGAGAAGCTTCTGCTCTTTTCCGCACCTGTCAAATGGAGAAATCACATGTGTGATGTGCCCTTTCCATTTATACTACCGACTTGTGTGCAAAATCTATTTTTGTCCAGGCATTGATGTACGGTTTAGGTGATAAAAATCGGAAAGTTTCGAAATCGGTTGCTAGTAAAATATACGTTAAATCAACAAACATAGCTGGCCTTGTCCTGGCCCAAAATAATTCCATTCATTGGGAAGTTCTTTGAAAAAATTTCAGCGAACATTATTTTTGTTTGTTTTGACTTATTAGTGATTTCCGTTTGCGTGCTTGATGACTTGTTGAACACCTGGAGTGATTTAATTTTTTATTATCGCTTTTCAAATTGTGCCTTTTTTGGATTTGTTTTTTAAAGTTAATCCAATCGTAGTTCAGGTAGTGGAATGCATGATTCTGCCGATTATGACTTCAATTCTGTAGAAATGGAAGCGCTACTGTTGCCAGTAGGTGGTCACTGTAACCTGTAGGTCCCCCCTCTCTAGATACTGTTGTTACACATTAACGAGACCAGAATGGTAGCTGCAGTTGGTCAGAGATATATGGAACACCGTTTTGTTTTTTATTGTAAATTTTGTCTCTAAATAATTTAGACGTCAAAAATTGAACTTCACACGTCACAAATTGAATTTTAGATAAAATGATTTTTTTGCGGTTAAAAGTTTTCAAATTCCGTATTTACATTCACCTATTAAATCTTGTCATCAAATTTTTGTCGTCGGACAATAATTTATTGACGTCAAAAATCTATTTTGTAGCGTCCAAAACCATTTCATTGGGAAATTTTAAGTAGAATAATAAACCAACACAGAAATTGTTCGTAAATTATAAATGATTTATTTTCAGACGCCTTTAAATAATTTTTTTATGGCTAAAATAGAATTTTTAACGTCGGAAAGTGCTGCTACCTAACGGAATAATCATGGTAGTAGCGTGAACTAGAACCATACTGCAATATTGATCAATGTGGAGCTATCTGCCGGAAGAGGATGCAGTAGAGATATGGGGTAAAGCATTTCGTAGCGTGATGCATCCTTGGAATGAGACGTATAAATGTTCTTTGGTACAAACCTTGTATAAATCTAGCATAAAGCGCACTCTAGAGTAGGAACTAGATCAAATACGTGCATCTAATTTGGTGTGGCGACCGACTGACCGCTACTCTATAGCCGTTAGATGGCAGCATTTTACGACTTTAGTTAATTATTTTTAACGTCAAATTTTTTTTTGCACGAATACATTTTTAACGTCAGAAAGTTATTGAATATGGCTAGAAAATAGCATTTATGCCGATTTATTGTTTAATTCGAATTTATGTTTGATGTGTCAAAAAAGCAATATTTTATGCCAGAAAATTATTTACTGGCGTCAATAAATCGGTTTTATTTATTGATAATTAAGTAGTATTTTTATTAACTTACATGAAAAATAATTTTAATGAAAAAAAAACAATTCTCCGTGTCAAAAAATAAATTTAAGACGTCCGAAAATAAGTTTTGTCGGTAAGAACCTAATTGTTGACGTCAAAAAACAAAAGAATCATTATATGAAGTCGAAAAACATTTTCTAATCTCAAATATACGTTAGTATAGTTAGTTATAGTAACTTAGGTTAGGCGACCTTGAAAATCTCTAAATAGTCATTGCCTTTCGGTCTCTCGAACTCCCCGGTTACCCAGGGACGGTCCACTGACGGCACTCGCCAGGTGGGTCATCACACTTATCGTATTTTCACAATTTTTTTGGCGTTAAAAATATTAATAAAAAGTAAATCGGAATTCGATAATTATACATGGAGGGACGTTACATATTTTATTTCATACTGTACGCTATATACCACTTTACGTCATTGATTTGAGTCCGGGAAATGGCACATTACAGGCCTAGGTCGGGAAGTGTTGCTTAGCAGCCCTTCCCGGACTGCTTGGAGAAAAATTCATCAAACACATCTATTTGTAGCTAAGCAATGAGTGATTTAAAATGAAATACCAACAGCGAATGTTTAATTTGACAGAATATAAATTTTAAAAATGACGTTTTTATAAAAAGAAAATATTCAAATAAAAAATGGTTTTGGCAGTAATGAAATAAAATTTTGTACGATTCACGTCCGTGAAGTGATTATTAAAGCATTCGTTTAGAAATTTCGGACTCGGCTCCTTTCGTCGCCTCGTCCGCAAATATCTAAACTCATACTTTAATATGTCACTTCCCGGACTAGTGACGTAAATAACTATTAAAATACCGCAATCTAGAAAATGTGTGGAAAATCCAGAACATAACATCAAAATTGAATTCCAACGTTGCAAAATATTGTAAGAATATTGAAAATCGAGCTTAAAATTGAAAACATTCTTGCAATACAAAATAGAAGGAAAATCCATGAACGAAACCTCTGAATGAGCGTTAGAAAATAATTTAATTTTCGGAAGCACGTTTCAGTCGAAAAATGGGGAACCGAAGTTGTTGACGTAAATGTTATTAATGTTTGATATGTTTCCGATATTTCCTGACTGTAGATTAAGTACATTTTGTCCCCTGATGTTTGTTTTTCGGACGTTTGCTCCGCTGGGCACTTTGTACCCTGCAAATAAATAACAAAGCAACAGAGATTGCACAGGGTGTCCATTTAGCCACACTTTATGCTATTATTATGTCTAATATGGCAAAAAAAAATATAATTTCAATGCTTTGCTCGTTTTGTAGCCTACATTCTTCAATAACAATTTAATCGTTTATGTTCACGACGCTAAGCGTCGCGACGCCCTTGTAATTTTTATTTTTAGCAATACGCCAGTTTTTATTTACCATTTGTGTGCACCTCATAAATCCTGAAAGGAAGGTCCGACTTCCATAAGCTTCGGAATGGAAAAAGGATTTATCAAAAATGCATAGAGAAAATAATCTTTAAAGAATCCCAAACCGGAAGCAGAAGTTAGACACATTTTTTCAGAAATTTAATTTTCTTAGTTTATAACTATAATCTTAGCGCAAATCCAACCCTTTTTTCGGAGCCTTTTAGCTTCAAAATGGCGACCTCTAGGATTTTTTAAAAATTTCCTATTTTCACGCTCTATTACTCAAAAACCAGGAACGTGACCCGAAAAAGAATAACGTTTCGGTTACGGTTCAATTTTTTTTACGGTTGCGGTTTACTGATACTAAAAATTTTAGTTTCGGTTAGGGTTACCGGTATATTTTGGATTTTCCTTATGGAAAGCATAGATAATTCTCGACAAGATCAAAAAATAAAAATGTTCAAGTTATCACGAAAAAATGGCAGTACTAAAACAATTTTCGTTTTTGTCAAACTGTAGAAACCTGCTGCTGGCTTGGGGGTTAAATCAAAAATAAAGTAAATATGATCTTCGACTCATTTCATAGAAAAGACCGTACGTCGTAGGCTTTTAATTAAATCTTGCTTTTCACGAATAACCCAGACAGATCATGAATGAAAGCAATGAATGTTTTTGTCATAATTTAAAAAAAAACTGTTTGTAATAATCTAGAAACCCTGGAAACATGATAACAGCCATGAAATTAAATTTCATCAAATATAGCAGTAACTAACTAGGCGGCCGGTGCTGGCTGGCAACATTTTGTTGGTATACACTATACTGACATCGGATTACATGCAGCGAAGTTTGCCGGCAATTTAAATTTGGCCGGCGGATGAGGTGTTGTTTATGTATTGTGTCATATGTTAAACGTGTGCTGTCAACAGACGCCGTGCCTCAGTGCTAGAATGCGTGTACAGCGTTGTGAGGCATAGGTTGGTTGCGAGTTCAAATCCCGTGCGGGTTACGTTTTTAAAATTTCAATTTTCTACTTTTTGAAGTTGGAGTGCATCGATTACCATTATTGTTTGTTGTTGTGTACATGTTGACATGCGATTGTTTATGTTCTCTGAAATCTTCACCGATAATGACAGCGCAGCAGTGTGCAAATTGTCGGCTCACTCTCGGCCAATAACACAAAATTTGAGTACTTAGGAGTAAAAGGGAAAGATGTATCCTGGTAAAGTGTTCATATTATGTTCTACGATCACGACATACCGGCACAAACTTTGCGTTCGCGTTATGGGAAACATTAATACCTCTATCATTGTTTTGACTACAACCCTAAAGGTCAAGCAAAAGGACTGAACATGCGGAATGCGAAGATTGAGTAATGTAGGTCCTATATTTGTCGGAACGAGCAAATCACCGGGTATATTCTTAAAATAATCACGGTTACGGGTCAAGAAATTTTTTTATTTCTGTTTTCGTTTCGCTTACGGTGTACGTCACTGTCTGAAACGAGTTGCCAGTTGTAAATTGTAATGCTCGTAATACCCCTAGCGGAATTCAATAGGACTACGACAATTTTTGACGAAGATAACTGTGAAGTGAAAAAAGTTTTCTCATAAAAAACGGAACATTTGCGCTACCGAAAATGACATTACGCTAAAGTAGTTGCGGTTATGGCTATGCTCGTTTTGACTACACGTCATAATATTTTTGTCTTGTCGCGTTACGTCATAATATTTATGTCGTGTCGCGTTATTGCATGACCGGTATCTTTCCATCCTTGTGTAGTGCAGCAGCGAATGGGATATAACTTGTATGGCGTGTTGCGTTTATTGTTTTTATGCAATTAATAGACGCCCACATGACATAGGAAGCTGACATTTAAAAAGAAACACGTCAAAAGACGAGAAGAATAAACAACGAAAAAGAATTTCTCGCAGACATTCTTTTACGCAAGAACTTTAAAAATTATAACAAACAAAATTCAAAACTACTATTAAAAAACTACAAAATAACTAATATACAGCCCACTAAAAGTCAGGTTTTTTTAAAGGTGTCATGAGGGCCAGCGGGTGGTCTAGTGGTTACAGTCCCAGGCTTTGAAATTAGACTCCCAACGGCAGTAGGTTCGAGTCCTCTGCCCGTCGGTATTTTTTCTGAATAAGTTAAATCCGGCGATTCCATGGATGGTGTGTGTGGTGTATATGTTGGGTTGCATGTCTTTCGGGGGTGGGGCATGTTAGACCGGTGAATAGCGCTGAAGTGCGCTGAGCCCGGGTAAGGGCGTGGGATGGGAATCATGGAATCGTGCTCACGCACGTCCTCATGATTCTTTAAAAAAAAAGTGTCATTGATGTGGTATGGTTGCCATTTTGTAAAATAAAGTTTAAGGTGTTATCAAATGATCACCCTGTGTATAAAATCATAAGCTAAATTAATTCATGTGCATAAAATCTCCAAAATGGGGCCGAAATTCCCACGGGAAGAAAGATGTTTGAACCGGAAATGATCAAAAATCTATATGCGCGCAAAAATATTTTGATAAAAATATGAATGCAGAAAGCTTCATTGAAACGATGAGGGAATGTTATTTTTTAATTAATTTAATTATTTTATTCATAGAACCTCATTGTAAAAAGGATGTTTAAACTCTGCTTAATTCGACATAATTCCAAATTATAAAGCAACCGTTTTTCTGCCTTTTAAAATTTGATATTAAGGTAGAATATTCGCTTAAAGTTTGAATTTATTTTGTTTTTTCCAGTTTTATCAAAATTTTGAGAATTTTTTGTATTTTTTTTTTACTTTTCCTCGTCTTTCCCATCATTTTCCAATGATTTCAGTCATAAATAACTCACAACGCAACCATTAACATCAATTATTTGACATTTGGCTCCTTGCCCATCTGATTGTTTTAAAACTACTTCTTCCCTGTCGGAATTGTTTAGGGAATGGATTGAAAGCAGCCGGCTTTTGTGGTTTAGTTATGCCACACCACCGTCGAGCACGACAGGCTTAAACAGTTCTAGTTTTAAGACGAGTTGCGGACGTTTGCTTTATGCCACGAAAAAAAAACTTCGCGCGTATAACTAATTCAATCGAACTATAAAAAAAAAGTTGGAATCACCACCGCATAACGACTTTTTGTGGCAGAATGACTAAGATTTAAATTTCTTAGCGTGTATAAATTTATTTCGGCGCGTTGGTGTTGCTTGGTTGTTAGTTCCAATTGTGATTTCATGCTTTATGTTTGAAAATAAAGCATTATTTTGGTGCAAATGTGTAGGGGGGAGGGGGATTATGTTTTTGTTGAAACCAGTTAAGTCAAAATTAGACGTAATTTCAAACAACCAATAAATTTTCTGTTTTAATTCAGAGATTGATATTTAACAGCATTCTAAATATATCCCCTGCGATTGTGTATAAAGTTCGAAAATTCGCCAAATATTTAAATTGTTCGATCGTTATTTCTCACTGCTTGCACTCAGAAAATGTATTAGTAATCCTTTATTTTCGGTTGTGTTAACATCCAGGATGATAACAATATTATAAATAATTAAGTCATATCACACCCAGATTGTTTTTATCAATCCCGTGCATGGACATAATATTTTTTTAAATAAAACACTCCCATTTCTGCACAAGATGTTCAACAGTGTTCATAATTCTGCTACCAGGTAATTTTTGTTTTAATGGAGCCCAACCTTTTAAGGGCTTTAAATATTTCACACCAAATCGACGCGGCAAGTGGGTGAGTGGGGTTAAATCAATTTAAAATTAGGGCAAATGTCATTTTAAACTTGTTAAGGCAATTTACTTCGAAATTGATTTGAAATGCGTTCGCTCTTAATGTGTTTACGATTTTCTCTTTATGCCTAAGCACCACATTTCTTGAGCAAGGAACATTAAAAGGGTATTTGGAAAATGGTAAATACTTTTCACCTACATAAATTTAATTAAATTTTCAAGGTTGTTTATGAAATCTCTTGTGATGATTGGAATTAGTCATGAACAGACCAAACTTTTGTACATAACAATTTAATCGGGCAACTAAAAATGCAACGCTATGCTTGTACTGAATCTTACATAGGCCAAACTAACATCACCTTTGTTTCAGATGGTTCAAACACATATCAGATGCAGCAGAAGCCTACAATAGGCGGGAAGGCAAATCAAAGAGATCAGAGCCCCCACCCGACACGGAAGAAACAGAAACTCTTCAAGATCTTCCTAGTGCCGAAAGAGCCGAACAAGTTGGTGATGCCATTAGTGGAGGAGAAACCGACAGTAGTGGGCCTAGCGGTGAAAGCAGTAACCGAAACAGTGATGTTATGGATGAAGAACGGGATAAAAAGCTCTCTCAGTCGGATGGTGAATGTGTTACCGCCAATGGTATGTTTGTTTGGGGTTGTTAGGGGTGGCTTATAAATTGCTTTGTAAAAACAGCACACTTTGGACTGTGTTGGAATTTTTGCAATTAAGGTAATAATTAAAATTGTGTAGATTAAATCGCTTTGAATCTTACGAGAAGGCAGCAGAAACAATTTTATATTTTGGGACGCTTTAAGTCTTTGCTTGTATCTGTCGTTGATCAAGGCTGCAATAGTTAATCACAAACCAAAGAAAATTTCTTATTGAATGGAGAAAAAACGAGTAATTCTAATTTAATGGCAAAACTAGGTGTAAGGATCGCTGCATAAGAAGTTGTGTATAGAGATTGTCGCTATTTTACTGGAAACATAGGCAAACTAATGCGCGAAACAAAGAAGAGAAATACTGGGAGGGCCGAGTGGGGTTTCACGTATCCATGGATATTTTATATTTTAAAATAAACGCGTGAATTTCTTAATTTTTAAAGTAACCATGCAGACGTGAATTTCCACTTGGCCCGCCCATTATCTCTCTTCTTTGTCGCACTCATTCATGTTTCCTCTAAAATAGTAACAGTCTGTTATGTTTTAAATATATAAAAACTAAAGTAAATATATCGAGTGTGAAGGAAACACAGCTCGCCTATTCTTGTTTTCTTTATTTATCGAGATAAAGGAATAAAATTTGGTAAGCGGGCAACATACAGGATGACTTATCGAAGTGTACACACCTCGTCCATTATACTATGTTAATCATTTGTCATATCAATTTTTGTTTTTAATAAAAGTTGCTTGACACTACCTGAGCTGTGAATTGTAGCAGCTTCAACAATTATAGATTGTCTGATATTGTTCGCTTTCGAAATTTTGATGTAAGTGCATGTTTTTAGACATCAGCAACTCAAAATAGTGGTTTAATAAAATATCTGTCTGGGGGTGGTTATGGGCGGGAGGGTGTCCTTGGTTTGTTCCCGCGTATCTCCCAATTCTCAGTACGGCCCTGCCGAGAAACTTCTGATCTAGGTTGTAGAAACATCTTTTCTGAGCGTCAGTTTAAATTTTAAAATTAATTAGCGCCACCTGGACATTAAAAATTAAACTTTGCTCAATCTTTGCACCTCAATTTACGGGGCACCCAATATGTTATACTCTGATGTGTCCCTAAGCTGTTTCCACAGTACCGAAACGTAGGATTTTTAAGTGGACCCTGCAAAACATCGGTTTATTTGTTAAAGTTCAACTTATGTTAATGAAACATGGGCACCTCTCTGTTTTCTTTATTTATTAAAATAAACAAATGAAACTTTGGTATGTTTTATAAGCCATGAAAATGCATTGTATGGGCTGTTTTACCGGAAATGACATCAACTTACTTATTTTTGGTGTTATTAGTATATTTTTTTAAATTTATTGTACATAAAACAATTATTAACTTCAACAGGTTTTGTATTTTAGCTTCATACGTATTTCAACGTGTTTACACGTCATTATCGAAAGCAAGATTAAAAGTAAACAGTTGGTGTTGCTATAGGAACAATAAATCTTCATAACTTGTTCTTGGTTTTCTATATCTGCACCTTTAATGAATGAACAAATTGATCTCTAAAATTCACCGTTATTAGAAATTTTGGAATGCGAAGTCAAGTCATTTGGGCGCAGATATAGAAAACCAAGATCAAGTTATGACGATTTATTGTTCCTATAGCAACACCAACTGTTTCCTTTTGATCTTGCTTTTGATAATGACGTGTAAACACGTTGAAATACGTATAAGGCTAAAATACAAAACCTTTTGAAGTTAATAATTGTTTTATGTACAATAAATTAAAAAATATACTAATAACACCAAAAATAAGTAAGTTTATGTCATTTCCAGTAAAACAGGAAGTGAAAGTAGTTAAATTTATAGCCCATACAATGCATTTTCATGGCTTATAAAACATACCAAAATTTCATTTGTAGTTTGTAAATTTTATTTTTTTGGGCGTATGCGACTTGATTAGAATCGATTTGGGTGCACTCGAAGCACTCTTAGCAGTAAACATAAATTACAAAAGAAATATTTTGGGTCAGCGAAACTTCACTTAATTGGCATAAACAGTCGCAGAATTTCATCCTAATTCCGAATATGCAACAATATACAGGGTGTTCTATTATAAATAAGAGAGTTAATTTCATTTCTGGTGAAACAGGAAGTGAAAATTGTTGAATTTTTAGATCATGTAATACGCCTATAAAACATACTAAAATTTCATTTGTTTATTTCGAAAAACTTGATTCGTGTAGATCTTATTTCACCTAAAATACTAGGATGACTTTATAACTTATACTATTAAGTTAAAAATAGGAATATTGTTTTGTATTAAGAGTTTCAATTTTATTATTAATTATTACTGCAATTCAACTATCAAGACACACATAGTTTAATAACGGTACTAATTTAATAATTGGTTGTGGTTTTAGAAGTTGCTGGTGGTGGTTTATTGCTGAAGCTTGCAGCAGATGATTGGCCATTAGTTCAGCCCACTGAGGTGCACGTAGCTGTTCCTCCTGTTCACACTGCAGAGCCAGTTCTTACCCCTATAGGTATGCACTTTGCCCTTTAACGTTTTACCTTTCAATCAGTTTTGTAAATAACTGCTGCCTTAGAGCACAATTTCTTAGTTTAACTAACTAACATATTATTGTTACCGTTTAGAACAAATCAGACGTAAAGATGAAGAAGTTCGCCGAGCATTGGCCGACAAGGAAGGACTTGTGGCCGATTTGTTGAGCATTCCAAGGGAAGATTATCAACTGATAGCTGATATCGCAAGCGAAGAAACACATAGTAAGGGTCTCTATGATCGGGAACCTTCCGAGTTGGTGCTAGCAGCTGTATTTCAAAGTACTGAATTAAAGAGTGGAGGATTTTTAGGAACAGAGTAAATCTTTTGTTTTTCAGATGATCAAATTTTAGCGGCTGTGAATGACTCTCTAAACATATCTGAAGCAGATGCAGTTCTTGCTACTGGCGGGAAACATGCGTCATGTGCAAGTAATGAAGATTTAGTTTCGAAACAGAACAACCACATACCATCCGTACCTGCTCATCGAATTAAAGAAATCGCCACAACACTTAGTACACAGCTTACAACCCTATTGGTAGGTTTTGGTCACTTACAATTATAGGTAACTAAATCACTATTATAGTAAAACGGTTCTTCGCTGCCTGTGCTGCATTCTCGGATTTTTCGCCCACTAAAGAATTTAAACTGTTTTGTACTACAACGCGTTGAAGTTCTTATCGGCGGAGAAATATGAAGCGTTGTTTGCGTTGAAACGTTACAGGAAAAAGAAATGTTACGATAAATTAAAATTTTATGATTTTTGAAGTGTTTTTTATGACAAATAAATTATTTTTTTATAAAAAAAATTGTATTAATAAATTTATTTTAAAAACTTGAATCATAAGTAAAAATTCTTACGGTTAAAATTTTTTGTGAGAAATTAAAATATTTATGATAAATACATTTTTATGTTATAAACTTACAATTTTAAACAACAGATGGCGAAAAGAAGTTTTAGTTTGTTTCGTTTTGCAATGTTGCTAAGACCACACCTGGTCAGCAGGCCCGGCGCCGGTTTTTGTGCCACCAAACCTTTTCCACTTTATAATCTTGAAATTGACTTGCAGTCTCAAAATTTCGACTTTTTCAAACTTTTGAACTCTAAATTTTAATTTTATAATTTTGGCTTTCAATTTCGAAATTTTGACTTCAGTCTCAAAGTACCCCTGCACAAACCGCATAACTATATCTGACTCTTCTTGCTGCCAGTTAACGTTGAAAGTTGAGATTGCATGCGAATTTTTGTCCATTTTTTTGCAAAACGTCGAATTTTCAAAAGTTCAAATTTGGATGAATAGGAAAACCTGTCCTCAACAAATTATTTGTTATTTTCTTAACCAACGAAGAACTTCCGACTCCCAATACTCCCCCACCTATTACTTTTAAATTTTCATTCCGTTCTGACCACAAATCCCCATCTACAAAATTTAATTGTTTCTCATTGGCTATAATAGTGGTTTAGTGTGATGTTGAGTTGTAAAACACCTAACTGGAACTGGTGTTTGGTCCCTGTGCCGCTCTCATTTTTAATAAATTAATTATACTTTAGACTTATTGAGACGATAAAACTGCAAAATCATAAAAAAAAGTACCCATTAGGTTTTTTAACACATAAAATTTTTAGAGCGTGATAAAACGAGGCGATGAAGAACGGGAAAGGTTAAGAAGAGAGCTGCAGAGAACGAGAGAGCAGCTTCATGAAAAATCAATGCTGCATGGCCCCCAAAATACCGATGCAGACTATTCTACCATGGACTCGACACAATCCGGTGACCTAGAAAGTATAGAGGTAAGTTTTTCTATTAAATTTTGGTTCATGACTTAAACGAAACTTTTTTTTTATAGGAGAGTCTAACAGAAAATGAAAATAATTGACAACGATCTTGAGTCAAACCCCTCGTCGTAACGTAATGCAAGACACTGTATAAATAAATTATGTTTGTTATATACTAAAATATATTATGATATGTAGGTAATATTAAATTATAATATTAAAGTAAGAACAAAAAATATATAAAGGCCTATGTTGTCGTGTTCATATTTTCCATTTTTATGAAAATCCGATGGAGATTTTTTTTAAATTTTGAAATTGTTCAAAAGCGAGCAAAATATAAACACGATCGAATTTTTGTATTTGGTACTAAGTGTACTTCGTGAAAAGTATTTTATATTTATATTTGTCGTAAAATGCTTTTCGTGAATTTCTGTTTTGCTTACAGTAGGAGACAGTTTGACGTTCGGCTTGCATGATTTTTTTTACGATTTGGGAATTAAATTTGTATGGTGGATGATGACTTTAGTCTCTTACTGTACGTGCAATAATATTTGCTTATAAAAGATATTGTTCATTATTATAAATCGCTAACTTTATGTTACCTGCCCTGGGGGTATAGAGTTTCATGTTATGCATAAATATAATGTATATAGGTGTCTCATAGCTCGGTTTTAAAAGCGTAGCCTTGTATTATTAGAATTATTTAAATCTAGGAACAGCATTTTTTAATTTATTATTTCCAAAGTATATTTTTAATGTTTATAATTTATTAAAGTTTTTATATAATATTTTCTTTTACATTTTATAAGTTTTTTTTTCTTAAAGGTGTATATTCTGTAACAACTCTCAACATGACGCTCTATTCTTCATTATTAAAAAAAAAAATAAATGAAACAAAACCAGTGCATAGTTAGATAATCCTGGTTCATGACAATTTCTTAGATGATAATAATACTTGATAAAAGCTTTTGTATACTGCTTTACGAATTATGCATTTTTTATATTGGCATTTATAGATGTAACCTATTTTATTATGTAGTTTTGAAATATTTTTGTTGTCATTTAGCGACTTACACATAATGAACAATATTGTCGACCTATTTGAATTGTTATATGTATTTATACAAAGAATAACAGTACTATTATATAGAATAAACTTCCATAAAACCCAATATTCTTTCAATTTTAATTTAATTTCTTATTAGTAGATTTCAAAGGTATACAGGGTGTGGCAGGTCGCTGTAATTGGTCGATTGCAGGTTAAGTATTAGAGATGGAAGAAACTTTCTTAGATAAGAGTTGTTTGCGGTCGTGTGTACTATCAGATAAAAATATTTTTCATTATACAGGGTGGGATAGCAAACTTATTTTTTTTTAATTAAACACCCTGTGTATTTTTGCAAATTATTATTCGCCTTTTAATTTTATATCTGACTGTTTTTTGTTTTTAAATTCCATTGCGGTGTTGCCAAGTTATTCACGTTTTTTCTGTAAATTTGACATTAGCAGACCTTATTAGTAAAATCTGCACAAGCCGTATTTTTATAGATTAACCAATTTTTTTCTGGGAAATATTAGTCGAGACCATGTGCTATTTTCCAAATATTTTAAAATTGAATTTGGTTATACAGGATGTTTGTTGCCGCGGTCCAAAGTTTTCTAACTTTAATGTGTGATAACTTGATTTTTTCAAATAAAACCTCCAAATTTTTATTTAATTTTTGAATTCTACTGTAAATTTCCCATTAAACGTCTATTACATTCCCTATCTTTACTAGTTATGAAAAAATCCAACAGGGTTAGGTCTGGAGATCGGGCTGGCCAAGCCATTGGTCCTCCCTTTCCTATCCATCTTCTTTCGAATCTGTGATTTAACCACTCCTGTACTGGGGCGCTATAATGTGCAGGAGCACCATTATGTTTTAGCTACATATTTCTTCTAGATATTAGTGGTACATCTTCTAACAAGCTGTAATGTAATGTAATTGTTTAAAGAAAATTAAAATTTTCTTTCTCAAATCACTTTTCATTTGTTTTAAAGTAAACTTGAATAGATTGTCTAAATAAAATTAAAATCAAAAAAACAAGGAAAACTAGTAAAGATAGGTATAGGGAATGTAATAGACGTTTGATGGGAAATTTACAGTAGAATTCAAAAATTAAATAAAAATTTGGGGCCATTATTTAAAAAATATAGTTATGACACATTAAAGTTCGAAAACTTTGGACCGTGGCAACAAACATCGTGTATAACCAAATTCAACTTTGAAACATCTGAAGAATAGCACATATATAATATAATATTTTCCAAAAACAAATTGTTTCATCTGTAAAAATACGGCTTGTACAGAATTTACTGGTAAGCTCTGCAAATTTCAAATTTACGGAAAAAAATGAAATAACTTGGCAACAACGCAACGGATTTAAGAAAACAAAAAACAGCCGGAAAGCAAATTAAAAGGCAAATAATAATTTGCAAAAATATGCAGGGTGTTTAATTTAAAAAAATATAAGTTTGCTATGCCACTCTGATATTGGACACCCTGTATAATGCAAAATATTTTTATGTGACAATACACATGACCCCTAATAACTTTTATTTAAAAAAGTTTTCTCTATCTCTAATTCTTAACCTGCAATCGACCAATTACAGCGGGCTGCCACATCCTGTATATATACCATGCAGCTTAAAAGCAAAAATGGGCCAAACTCGTCGCTGGTACCTTCTCATACTTTTTACGTTTTAAATATTGTCGTGCCAATGAATGACTGAACATGAACAACATTGTTTTAATAGTCCAGTGTGGTTAGTTGGGAAACATAAATAAAGTTGAGTGTAAAAAATAAATTCAAACCGTTGTTTATCAGCTTTTATACTGTACACTGAGCTCGTAAAGTTTGGAATAAATTCGATTAAACATTTTAGAAGGGTTTTCACAGAAAATCTCTGGACACGTCAACATTATTCTGAATGGACGATTAAACTAACTCCTTCCTATTTTCATTTTGTGTTTCATACTGTTCATAAGCTATTTTGTTGCCTGAGTCGTTGAGTGGTTTCCATTAATTGTGCATTTTATCAGTTTTATGCTTGGTTCTTGGTTGAGGCTGTTATACTGACTCCTTGTACTCTCGATTTCCAATCATACCGTTCGTCGTCTAAAATGATTTGGTATCCTACCTTAGCTGTCCCCCCCTTCTTTTTACTTTCCCATACCTTTGGTATAGGGAAGTATTGACTGCATGAAACTTTTCGAAATCCTAATTTTAAAGGAAATACCCGTTTTGGGGCTAAAAGAACCAAAAAAATTGTTTTTAAAAAATATGTCTGTGGGTGTCCGCGTATGTGACGCCTCTAAAGGTGAAAGTACTGGACCGATTTTGATGAAATTTTAAGTGAAGAGGCATATAGAAAATTGTAGTTCTAGTTAATCTTTTCAAAAAAATCCGAAATCGGAAGCGGAAGTTAGGCATGTTTTTTGGTAGCGTTTTTTTTTAGAAGCGAAATTTTGAAAAGCGAATCGGATAAAAGAATGTAAGCCAAATGCAGCGCCTTTTTACCGAACTCTATAGTTTCAAAATGGCATTCACTACTTTTTTTTGAAAATTTTTACTTTAATGCCTCATTACTCATAAGCAAATTGGTAGATCGGGTTGAAATTTTTTATGGTGATAGTCCTAAGGAAGCACAATATTAACATTTAATTGCAAGGGGTTTTTAAAAATTAAAAAATATAAAAAAAAATAAGATGCAAGAATTTTTGAAATTAAAAAAAAATATTTCAAAAACTGGCCACACAATTTTATTAAAACTTTGTAGGCTTTAGATAATTTTATACTTGGTTACTCCTCTATTTATTAATTGCGAAGCAATAAATAACTTAAGAAGAATTACTCGTCTTGACTAGATTTTATAAGCCAAGCAACCTTTTTTCAAAGTAGGTACCAAAAACAAAGTTAGAAAAAACTTCGGCTTGGTGGACAAGTTAGGATGCGAGCAGGTAAAAGTACTAAAAGCTGGCATCATCTTTGCTGACGTCACGATAAACGACTGATTGAGCTGTAATAAAGGTTTAAGTAGGGATTGAAATGGAAGGTTGCCTATACAGCTTGTTTTCGTAGAAATCTAATAGTCGGTGAACTATACTACGTTATAACTATAACACATTACACTTTTGCAAATACGGCAAGTATTAATGTAATATTGGAAAGTCCACTCGAAGTTAACGCCAACTTTTTTTCTTTTCTTGTGATACTATGTAGTTCGGCTTGTATTTTCCGTTCTTCCACAGTTAGGTCGTTTTCGATGTAAATTTTGGTTCCAACGATTTTTTTAGCCATTAATGGCGCTTCTCCAGTTTTGAAAATTTTTCTAAAATGCCCACACCATTTTTTTAAACTTAAACTTTGTAAGCTGCTAAAACCGAAGAATGGTTTTTTGCTGAAAGCTATCATTTTACTGTGGCACTTTCTATGTATTTTTGAAAATCGAAAATGTAATTACTTTTCTCTAAGAAAAAAACTGGCTTGTTGGACTTAAGATAGTTTACAATGAGAGCAGATTTAAGTACTAAAAACTGGCATTATCTTTGCTGCCGTCATGGTACACGACTGACTGAGCTGCTATAAAGCTTGATGTATGGTTGGAATAGAGGATTGCCTATCTGACAGTGAACTGGACAAAGTTACAATTATACAATTTACGCTTTTGCAAATATTGTAAGTATTAATATCTAGTTTGGGAAACTCCACTCGAAATGAACATTTTGGCTTTTTTTTGCCTAATTAAAACGCTAAAAGTATGATACTGCACAAAATACTTTGACAGTTTACATGATATAAAAAAACACCCATTTTACAATAATTTATTTAACAAACATTCGCTACACAATTAACACGACTACCTTTATTTCTACAACAAAAAAGACCAACTTATTTCTACTAAAAAAATTCACTTTTTCTTTAACAACTCCTCATCCTGCACAGAAAGTTGTCCAAGCTTCTTTCCGATTCTCTCATGTATATCTAGGAATTTAGCAACACACCTATCCAAACACACAGCTTCGCCTTTGGCAATTTCGGCATCATGATAGACCGGTGGAATGCACTTTTTGTGACAGACCGCCGTTAACCGATTGTACATATCGGCCATCATTTCAATTTCGAGTTCTTGAATTAGCTGAAGCTTCTGTTGCTCCAATTGTGCCATTTCGTAAAATTTTGGAAGTTACAAGTTAGTTTGCGTATTTACGCGAGCTTGGTTCGTATTCTCCACTGTTAGAGGCGTACATACGTTCTCTAGTTTTCATATGCTCTATGCGTTTTCCAACAATGTTTTGTCTTGAAAGGTAGAACGAGTATATACCTGCACCTAAAATTATTGCCCTGAAATTAAATTATTATTAACGGATTTTTTCAAAATGTCAATATTTGTTTTTGAAAGAAGATTATAAACCACTCAGTATTCTTACCAGCTTATTCCTATTTTGGTACTATTCCCCAATTTCATACTTTGTAATTTGCTATCGGTTTATTTGGTTTTAAACACATGCAGTATGCCCAAGATGACAGGAAGAGTATGGCACAGAACATTATAAATGGTGTTGTCACTCGAGTTTAATATGGGCGTCACGAAATGTTTGGCGGATAGATGGCGCAGCAGATCATAGTTACTAAAAAAATACGTTTACGCGTCAAATTTGAAATCCGCACGCAATGCTGTTCTAACCTTATTTGTTTCTACTGTGATATCATACTGTCATAAATATTCAATATCAATATTGAAAAGGTTAATATTTAATATAAACTGAAAATTTATATCTTCACACTGATTATCACTGCAGCGAGCACAGTAGTTATGGAATTCAACTTCGGGAAAACGACCGTTAATGCGAGGAAGCAGTAAAACTTGGTTTTGATTTTCTTGGGAAATTCGAAAAAAAAACCAGAGTTCAATGCACTCACTTTTGACATCGATAAGGCCCCCAAAAGGCTTATTGCAAAGCAAAAACACAAGAATGGTAGCACCACTGCACGTGATTTTTCTTAGACGTGATTGGTGCCATTGATTGTCACATACCAGTAAAAGTGCCTGCAGATCAACAGGATAGCTATCTAAACCGTAAATTTTTTCACTCGATTATTCTGCAAGGAATATGTACTGCAAAACTAATATTCAAAAACATTTGTAGGATTTCCTGAGCTTGCTTATAATGCAAGGGTAAGAGCAATTAATTACTAAATTACACAAAGGATAATATCAATACTTTATTTTAGGTGCTGAGATACTCCTTCTTGCGTAAAAGTGTGGAACAATTTGGGGCACAGAAATATTTCTATGGAAAATACCATTTGGTTGGGGACTCCGCATACCCCTGTCAAACATGGTTAATGACACTATACCAGTAGGTATTATCTATCATAAATTTTAATGCAATGTTTTATACTTGCCGTGTTACTGTCTGGTCTTTAATTCGTATTTTGTAAATAATCAATATTTTAAATAATTATATATTGTTATTTATAGGTATAATGGAAAGTTGTTGAAAAGGCAGAAAGAGCACAATAAAGGCTTGAGTAGAGTATTAGT
The DNA here is from genome assembly GCA_958336395.1 of Ctenicera cuprea. Classification (NCBI taxonomy): domain Eukaryota; kingdom Metazoa; phylum Arthropoda; class Insecta; order Coleoptera; family Elateridae; genus Ctenicera; species Ctenicera cuprea. The sequence continues at coordinate 9,703,757 of OY284495.1, read as the reverse complement.
GGAACTCCAACAGCACACAGCTAAACAGGAGCGCCTGCTAACAGACAAGGATGTGCCTACAAGTTTGCAAAGGTGCAACTACAACATACAAATGGCTCTTTTTAGGGCCCAAAACTCGTCCAAAAAAGAATTTCTAAAAGTAGAGTCTGTAATCGCTAATTTAAAACAATAAGGAAATTAACAGAGTGCAAGAGTGTGTTTTTAGTAGTAAGCTTTGTACATATGTTAGCTTCAAAAATTTGATTCTTCCAATGGTTTAGGAAATAAAAGTGGAGCGACACTTAAATGACACCCTGTGTATTTAAATGTGCCCTTGTTAATATGCTTGTATGTTGCATTATACAGAAATATACAATAAATGTGCATTTAACTGTGGTGTCTTTATTCTGTATCATTGTACATTAAAAAAAGCGTTAACAACTTAAAATTTTAAATGATTCAGATTTAAAAATATTGGCAACAATCTCCTTTTTCTGCTGCGATCCTGGTAGGTATTGCTTAAAAATTTGAAATATTTAACTCCACAAATACCTAACAGCACCTTATTTATTCTGTGCTCCTGGTAGTACTTGGTTAGCATATTGTTTCAGGAAATTTACATTTTTCCTTAAATAATTTTGGTGCAAAACCTTTTTCCTCCTATGTAATCCTGATACCAACTTGGTAAATTTTGATCCCAAAAGTTGAGATAATTAATTATTGCAACACCGTATTGTCCTTCTGTAATCCTGATAGCAATTGTCTGGAATTTGATTATAAAAGTGGGGTTTTCAAACTTGAAATTTTTACTAGTTGCTACCTCTTTGCACTTCTGTGATCCTTGTACCAATATTTTCTGAATTGATTTTAAAATTGAGGTTCTCAAGCTTGAAGTTTCTCCATTTACTATCAGGATCACAGAAATGGGAAAAGGTATGTCACGAGTATTTATTGAATCTGAAAATTTGAAATTCTGACCATTCGCTATTAGGGTCACATAAGTGCGAAGAGATCATCAATAAGCAAAAATTTTAATTTTGAAGTCAAATTCTAACTACTTGCTACCAGGAGTCCAGAAACGATGTAGAGGTTTGTCAAAAATATTTTGAGTATAGTTTCAAATTTTGACTATTTGGTAACAGGATTACAGCAATACAGGGATATTAATTTTGAATAATTTTGACTGTATAGATTAGAAACTTTAAAACAAATTTTTGACCACTTGCCATCAGCTGTATTTTAGTAATTTTATGATAAATGACAAAGTTGATAATTAAAACAAGCTGATTGTTGCAAATATTATTTTATTTGTTATATTTTTATTACAATTTGTAATTAACATTTTAATAATACGGATGTAAATACAATAATCAAAATTAATACGAAAAGTTTCACTTTTTCACATCTTCAAAAGATGGGAAGTTCTCCGCTACAAGGCTGACAAGGCTGATTGATGATTCTACGTCTTCACAATTGAGGCGCCTTGCCATTTCTTGCTCCAATAACACCCTGAAATTAAAAAAAATACAATCAGTGAATGAGCTATTAGAATTATACTAACAAAAGGAAATCAGGTAAGTATAAATGAAAGAAGGTGGAAAGTCTCTTGCACATGTAAAAAGCTATGTAAACTCAAAATTATAGAAAAACAAAAGTAATTTAAAAAGTGTAAACAGTGAATTATTAATCAAAAGTTAATCGGGCAAGAAGGAATGTTGTTTTAAGTCGCTCTTTTTCACATCTTCAAGGACACAAGATAGTCAATAGTTGATGATTCCGGATCTTCATAATTGAGGTGCTTTTTACATTTTGTGCTCTAATGGTCACTTAAAATAAACAAATTTACAATCAACAAAGTAATTATCTATAAGTAAGCTTTTAGAATTAAATACTAACAAAAGGAAATTTGATGAACATAAAATATAAATGAAAGCTGGAAAATCCTACCATCAGCTATGTAGCTCCTTTTTTGCTTTTTCAAAATCGACTAAAGTTGATGATTACGATCTTCACAGTTGAAGTGCCTTTTCGATTTCGTGCTTTAATGAGGTAAATATTTAATATACAATCAATTAAGTAATTATCTATGAAAAGGTAAATTTACAAACTTCATTCTATATTCTTTTGACCGTTAAAACTTACAAGACAAGTTATCATAACTGCTTTCTTACCCAAGACATCGAATATCCCTCCAACAACTGGCAATGCAGTAAACTAAACATCAAACTCAGAAAACCACCAAAAACGGTTGAACTGCATTAGTACTCAGGTACACCGACAAGTTCTTGAAAGTAGTATATTTTATGTGACAGTCACGCGTCCAGTCCTGCTGTCGGTAGTGTTCTAATAATGATGTCAATAGGGGCAGAATCATCGTAAAAGCCAGCAGATCCAAAAGAAGCGATATGAAAACGAGGTAAACCATAGAATCCACTTTTTCTTGGTTATTTTTGCAATTTTTCGTTTCTGCCTTATTCTGCTTCTTCATCATTCAATATGCTCAAAAAAAGAAGGGCAGAACAATTTTTTAATTACGTTTCACTTTTTCTAAATGCTTTCTCGGCACACCCTCGAGTAAATTGTCACACCTTAATTTAATCACTAATTTTTAATTACACCAAAAATGTAAACATAAAATAAGTTAAAAACTGATTAAAAATTAAATAAGGCATTCCAGAATGCTGTCAAAGTAAATTCAATATGGCTGCTGCATGGCAGACACAGTCATCATAGCCTAGCTGACGTTGTGTGTTATAAGGATTAAAAGCGTTTTTGGTGTTGATTTTCTTGTTTTTTAAAGTAACGATGCCTGCGTTTTGTTGTGTGGTGAAATGTGGTAGTCGCAAAGAACGCGACGACGTGCATTTTTATCGAATACCTGCTGTACTATCTTTCAAACATAAAGTAACTTTAAATGAACTTTCGAAAGTTAGAAGGCAGAAATGGCTTAATGCAATAAAACGAGTGGATTTCACGGAAACAAAGTAGAAAAATGCAATAAGCATTTTATTTCAGATGCTCACCTACTAACTAGAATGTTACTCAGCGTATATGTATAAATTATAGGAAAACCTGCAGATTTATTCACTAAAATAATTGTTGAAATTTAAAAATATGCATATCACTCAAAGATTGTGTTTTAAGCTTTAAAACGATATATATAATCTACATAAAATTTTGTAACATTTGTAACAATAATTAAATAGTTAATTTTTTTATTTAAGAAACCATATGTACAAAAAAACAAAATCTTTTTTTCTATATATACATATTTAAAGTTAAATAAACAAACATGATAACAATAAGTCTCCTTTTATTTATTTTAATACAAAAGTGTTGTCCTTCACTTAATACTAAAACCCTCCGCAACTGAACTAGTCATCACCATGAAGAAGTAGAGTAAACAGAGCACAATTAACTATTAAAATTAACCCTACAATCTTCACATAGCCAACAAGTTTCTGGAACATCAGCTAAACCAACACAGTCTAAATGAAACCACTGTAATTCACAGCTATCATTATCGCATTATCAAATGCAGTTACTACTGGATACGCATCAATATTGGTGTTAAACTCGTGTTCATCAAGAGCATAGGAATCAACGTTGTTTATTAACTTAATTTTTTCGTTGTATCGTTCTGCTACATCAGTACCTACACTTTCTAGTCTTAACAAATACGCACTTTTTCTTTCTACAGCCAAATTTTTAATATAAAAGCAATATTAACGTTACACGTGTACAAAAAAATTCTAAACTAGTTAGCACGTCAACACTTCGCCATACACAGAACGGGAACAGCTGACGATGTCTGCCATGCAGACGCCATTTTTAAAGAGCTGAGGTCACGTGTTCTAGAATACCTTATATAAAACTTTTAGGTTAAGGCTTCGCCCATTTTTAAAGGTTAGGTTACTTACTCGTCTTTAATTTTCTGCTGGTAGTCTGTCTTTTTACTAAGCTGAAGTTTCTAATAAATTGAGTTTTGTAAATTACATTGGCGTGTTAATTAATAAATAACCGAAGTATGCTTTTATTCGTTATTATTTTACTTTATGAACGAATCGAATCGTCTCAACATTCAAGAGGATTAGCCACAGAACATAAATCTTTAGAAGCGAATTCCCCACGTTAAATGTTGGCAACAAAAAACACCATTTTGTTTAAACGCCCTCTGGCGATCTAGTGGCAAACTAAACAAAAAGCGCGGGCTATTTAAATCACTGGTGTAGTGTAGTTATTCCACTTACAATTTCAATTTATTTAAAATTTATAACTCATTTTTTTTAAATGAGTTATAAATTTCAATTAACAGTAAATATCATACAAACAAATAATAACAGGTTATAAAACTACAAGAAAAAGCCGATATAAAAATAAAATATATTTATTGAAAAAAATAACCTCTTTACTCCCATTTATGAATAACTAAATAAATAAATACTCTGAAATTCCCTAAGTATAAATAAACATAAATATTCTCATAAATATAAATCAACACTTAATGCTAAATAACAATAAAGAAATAAATATATATGAAATTCTGTACAAGTATAAATAAAAATAACTATTCTTAAAAAACAAGAATGACTAGAACAGGACTAGAATTTCTTCATCTTCTTCACATGTCCTTGCGTAACAGATTTTGGTTTGTGCTTGTCCTTGACATATTTGAAAATTAGAAAAGTAACACACTTATCTAATATCAAACCATCGCAGTCATGCTCCTTACAATATACTTCTCCAGAACCACAATCCGATTTATATAATGCCTTGAAGTTATCCTCCAACGATGGTCGGAATGCATGTGCATCAAGGAATTTATACAAATTGTCATGTATGTTCTGAATAAGTAACATTACATGTTCACTTGCATATGTCAATCTTTGGTTGTCATTGAACTCTTTAAAAGAAGTAAACAGGTGGTAATTAGTCATTTCCCCGGAATATAGTTTACTGCGGCAAGCTTCACAATCAGGCACAGTAATATTTTTCAGAACATAGCCTGCAACATAAGCTAAGCCTTGACTATCCTCACATACGAGGTCTTCAATTTGCAAAGTCTGAAAGTCAGTTACTGTATCTAGTTGTGACACTTGCCCATCTTCATGCACAGAATATTTCAATAAACTTCCCAAATCATCCAATGGCATGCACATATCATCTTCACAGTTCCCTCCACCTACAGGCGAAACTAATTTATTAACAACTACGGTCTTTAAAGCAGCTACAAACTGATGACATGTAGGATTATCATTAGACACTCCATGCTGCCTAATTGTACAAAACAAATTTTCTAGCGGATCCTGATTTAAACCCCTTCAACTTAAAAATTCAAATCCTTCTACGCCATGCAGGTGGTTCCAAAGGATAATAACTGACCTAATCGTCGTTTGCCAACCGCGAATGAATGAATACTGATTAGTGACATCAACTTCCTGTTTTAGGTCAATTAGTTTCCACTGATCCAGTTCTACTAATAATTTTGACCAAAAGTCCAAGTGTGGTGAGTTCTATGTTAATGCACATCTATAACGCTTTCAATCGGGGGCTCTAACTGATGAACCGTTTAAAGAGTCAAATATATAAATTATCGATTTTTTGAACAAATTCCGCCGTGAAAATTGACTCTGAAGGCAATATGCCTGCAAAAGTAGAAAATGTTTCTATAGCGCCAGCCACAGAACTACTTAACTGTGCAACAGCAATCTTCACTTTCATTTTCACATAGGAATCTTTGAAATTGAAATACTCTTTTTTCAATTTCGGTAAAGATTTAAAAGTTTTTTGCTGGTCAAAATTAAAAACAGAAAGTATATACTCAAATTTAGCTAACTTGTGAGGTTCAAATTGAATTTTGCATCTTATTAATGCATTCCGTGTGTTCTTTAAGAGATGTGGTACATCATAAATAGTAACAATCGGCTGGTCATTAACAAAGAAATAATATGGACTTTGTTTGGGGTGTCTCTCAGCACATACAGGTATGGCATTTAAATTTAAACGCTGTTTTGTCTCGTTCACAAAATCGTTCCGATCAAAAGGATCCTACAAACAGTAATGTATAAACTACAAACCATTGAGTTAAACCAAATAACGTGCAAATAACTAGCTGATGTAAGATGTTTATTAAGGTTTACTACTTTAGTATTTAATATAAATTCATTGCAATAATGTAGGAAGTGATACTACTGTATCATAGATGGCACTGCAAAACTACATTTATCATATTTTTAAGTTCGAATAAGTTAACTAAAATAACCACAATTAATGCTGATACATTGACCTTTTGCTTAATCAAGCATTATTTTAAATGCTTTTTTCTACTTCCATCTTTAAAATGGCATTTATCGCATATGTTTCCATGACGCTAAGTGATCTTTTAAATACACCTCGACAAGTTGTGACTTTGTGCGCTTTAGTCACGGGCTGAAGTTAGCTCTACGTTTTTTAATCGCAAAAATCAATTGAAACTAAAAATACATGTTTATTAATATGGCTTAAGACAGGCATGGGGAACCTACGGCCCGCGGGCCGCATGCGGCCCGCGTACAGCTTTTTTCCGGCCCGCCGAACATGTTTTATTTAACCACCACGCCGGCCCGCGAGACCCATTATTATTTTAAATTAATACAAATAAACGACAGTAACAATTTGTTCATTAAAAATATTTTTTTTAAATAAGTGAAGTTTTTTTTATCTTATTTGCGGCCCGCGATACTTAAATGGATCTTCAGTTGGCCCCAGCTACTCAAAAGGTTGCCCATGCCTGGCTTAAGATAATAAAATAATTTCCAAATTTTAGTATTTTTGTGATGGTCGTAGAAAAAGTAGGTATAGTATGCAATTCGTTTTATAAACTTCTCTTTTTTTTTTTTTTTTTAAGAATCATGAAGCCGTGCGTGAGCACGACCCCATGATTCCTATCCCACCCCCTTACCCGGGCTCAGCGGACTTGCGCTCTTTCACCGGTCTATCATGCACCCCACCCCTGAAGACATGCAACCCAACATACACACCTACATACACCATCCATGGACCCGTCGGATTTAACTTGTTCAGAAAAATTACCGCCGAGCAGTGGATTCGAACCAGCTGCCATTGAGAGTCTAGTTTCAAAGCCTGGGACTTTAACCACTAGACCACCCGCCGGCCCAATAAACTTCTCTAGACACTTGTTTTAATAAACACTCGCTCCGCTCGTGCCTAATAAAACTCGTGACTAAAATGCCGTTTATAAAACTTGTTGCATAATATACTATTATAGCATGTATGTTTTGTTACTTTGTTCAGCATTAGAACAAAAAATATTTGATTCAATTTAGTAGTTAGTTTACGTGTACATACAGGGTGTGCGATGACTCGGAACTCAAGATTAGTGGCTTAAGGGCTGTTGGTTAATTAAATTAAAATCATGTCCCAGAATCTTGTGTCCAAAACTCAAACCTTACATAGTTATGAGGTTTTGCCATCGTACAATAGTAAATGAAAAATAAAATTTCTATGCATATTTATTTAATCTATGAATTCTGCAACGTAAATGAAAGATTAGCAGCCGAAGAACATTAACTACGGTTTTCTCATTTATCAAAGATTTTTTTAATCTCAAAGCACTAGATCGGCGGGTGTTTGTCGCGAAGGGCCGGACTGGCCCACCGGGCTACCAGCAATTTCCTGGTGGGCGGTGGGCCGTTTATGTATTGATTTTTCAAGTTTTAGACTAAATTAAATAATTGCGTTTTGCAGTATTGTAACAAATATTGAATTTTTGAGAGTTGTCATAGTGAACGATTTTCTTTAATTTATGAGCACTACTACTGCCATCTATTCGCCAACATTACGTTACGTATACAATACAATACAATACAATAAGAACGCAGTCTTGTGATTTGTTTAATTGAAATATAGTTTGAATGTTTTATTCAAACTGATCATCACTTCGAAAAGCTCATCTTTATCTAATTTTTATAAAAAAATAAATACGGATTAGATTTACCAATATTTAATTCGCTTTGTTCGTCACAAAGCAAGATGAAAACATAGTAAAAGCAGACACGTGAACATATCTGTAACATTTTTAATAGAAATTTAATAAAATTTTTAAATTTGCAATAAGTCGTTCGTAGACGTTAAAAATGAAATGAAATTGCTTTCTTTATACGGGACTTATTTGCGGGGATTCGGTACGTTTATTAAGTTCCAAAGTTCAACATTGAGGTGTCTTAAAATACCGTCTTAAGCATTGTTTTAAAAAACGATTACTACACCAAAAGTTCAATTTGAAACTATCTCAGGATTCTTATTTTCTGAATAGTACCACTATCGAACTTCGATTTCTACAATATTCGTACTAGAATAAAGTCCAGCGTGGTTGGTGGAGTCAGTTTCAAATAACTTTTAAACTGTTTGACAAGTTGTCCAAAAATATTAGGAAGTTATTACAGTTCGCAATTGCAATATGATCAGATCAGACGGGGTAGTGAGTTCGGCAGAGCTCAAACGTGAAATTCTCTATTTTCTGAAGGCAGAGCGGGTTTTATAGATAGGTCTTAGAGCGGAAACTACACCTACTCTTAATTAAATATCTAGGTTCGCACTCACCTGTTAAATGATTGGGGGGGGGGGGGGGGGGGGGAGTAACGAACTAGTTTGCGCCAAAATAAAAAAATCATTAACCTAAACTAAAATAACTTTTGCAGCCCAAACCAAGTTCATTACAAACTTATAATAGTATATTGCTGTGTATTTTATGTCTAAATAATTTTCCTTACTTAAATTTAATTTGTGGGACTTTTGGGAAAGGATATAAATTTTTCTTAGTTATGTTGAGCTCTTGTAATGTCAATTTATTCTTAAATTTCGAAGTTGAAGACCATATATCGTTGATAAACTGGAGTGGTGTTGTTTTTCATTTTAAACATGCTTCGTTGATGGAAAGGCATTGATTTTCCAATATACGGATTCTGAAACTATATTATGTAATATTATTGAAATGTTTGTAACAAGTACACATTTAAAACTTATATTTAGATATAACTAGATATGGGTTTTATTATCATTAAAATACCCTGTAAAATAAGAAAGTATGGGAAAAATTTCATTTCAAGTTTAATTACAAAATTAATTAAATATTAATTAATATTTAGAAATATAAGTCAAATTCAGTTTCTTAATTGACAGTTTATACAGAGTAAAATGTTTATTTTATAAATTTGTCTAATTTACTTATATTTTGCAATAATGTATTCTTTAATAATATTGTAGTAATTAAGATAAATTTTAAATAAGTTTGAAAATATTTTAGCAAGTAAGTATTTTGATTTCTAAATTGTTTTTCCTTTTAACATGTAAAAATGCATAATTTTTATTGGCCCATTTTAATTTGGATGAGTCCACTAATTAATGTGGGGTGATTTTTCTTATAAAAATTCAGTCACAATTTGATTGCGGTCAAGATCACACGCAAATTGTTGGTGGCTCTTGAGAAAATTTAATAATTTTGAAGAATTTTCGAATAATAAGCTTATAATTAATATAAAGAAATATAATATAATAGCCATAAGTAAATAATAAACTGCTTTCCCGTATACGGCTTGTCGCGTCACGAAATACTTTAATTACGCAAAAGCTGTAGTGGTTTGCGGTGAAACCAACACATTAGTACTTCACACTGGAAGTTATTTTTTGCTCATAACTGGAATTGGAAGTAAAATAAATGCAAGGCAATTTTTTGTTTTTTCGGCATTCACACGCTAGTTTCAGATATAACATTTATGATGCACTGGTTAGCATCGTCTCTGTAGCACGCGGTATTTGTTGGAAAATGCCTGATGCGGCAGCTCGTATACATTCTCCAGTCGATATTAACACAGGAGATCAAGTTATGATAATAAACAACTACACTAAAGACTTCGTTCGTTTCAATGGTATAAAACTTTCATACTTACCAACAATTTTGTTGCACACATGTAATTCAGAAAATATTTTTAGCTTCTTTTAGATCCTCTCCTAATAGTTGACTGATCGGTCTCGTTTTTGCCGTTTGATGCAAGGTTTATTAAAAAAAAACTTATAACTCTCGTTTAGGTTGTGAACTGTATACATACGCAGCGACACACAGACACGCCCTATAGTATAGCACACGGATGTCCATAGGACCTCATTAAGATCCCGAGGATACTCTATGGACGTCCATACGTGCTCCGCTTGTCACAATTCTAGACGTCTGTAGGACATCTTCAACGGACGTCCATAGGACATATTTAATGGATGCTGTTTATGTTACATAAAATTAAGTATTTTACCTTATTACCGATTTTACATATGGCAAAAAATGTTTGTTTTGGTTTATGGTTTTGGCCACTACAATGCCTCTTGGGCATTCTATCTACGTATAGGTAAAATAATTAATTTTAGGTAACATAAAGAATCGACCACACCTATTGTAAATATACAGAGTGCCCATTTTAAAACTCCGAACCTAAATTTTTTTAAATAGGCAACACACAATGCAACCCCCAGATCACTATGCATTTCTACCATTTTTTTTAAATTGAGATCAGAGTTGTTTTACAGTACATGTACTAATGATTAAGTACAAATTTAAGGTTACTTTAATAACTCATATTTAATATTTGACAACAATAACTACAATAATTTAATAGGAACATAGTAAAAAACTAACAAAGCAGGTGTTCCAATTGCCTTCCCCCTTCGTTTTCGCAGAGTATAATTCTTCTACGCATCGAACCTCTAACACGAGCTAACATTTCCGGTGTGATAGAGCGACAACATTGAATTATCGCTTCGCGTAGATGTTCTTCATTTCGAATGGGCACTTCATAGACATCATTTTTTACTTTGCCTCACAGAAAGAAGTCTAGCGGAGTCAAATCGGGACTACGGGCAGGCCAAGGATGCAATGCACCTCGTCCAATTACGCGTCCCTCAAAACGTTGGTTAAGATAATTTCTTACATCCCTATGAAAATGCGGAGGTGCACCATCATTTAAAAACCACATGCTATTCCGTACGTTTTGAGGAACTGTTTGGAGGAGAGCCGGTAGTTCATTAATTAAGAAATTACATTTCACCATCTAAATTTCCATTAAAGAAATGTGGACCTATTACAAAATCGCCAATAATACCGCACCACACATTAAGAGAAAAAAATCTCTGAAAATGAGTTATCCTGATCCAGCGGGGATTTTCTTGGGCTTAATAGTGGCAGTTATGTCGATTAACTATGCCGTTGTTTGAAAACTTCGCTTCATCACAGAATAATACCATCGGTAAAAATTCCGCATTGCCGTTTAATTGCCGTCTAAGAAATTGACAATACTGAACACGATGCTCATAATCCCTATCTTCAAGATGGTGTATGGTATAAACATGGTAGGGGTGAAATTTGTTCAGCTTAAGAACATTGAAAACAGAACCTTTGCTAATGTTTAAGGCATTTGCGATTGCTCTTTGATTTGTATGAGGATTATCTGTAACCATTTCAATTACAGCTACTTCGTTATGTTCAACCGTAACTTGCCGTTCCCTTACTTTTGGTTTTGAAAATTGCCCATACTCTTGTAAATTCAGAAGAAGCATTCTAAATGTTTTGTCTATTGGAATTCGTCTACCTGGAAAGCGTTGCGCATACAAAGTACTGGCAGCACTCGCATCTTTTCGACATTCACCCAGAATTAGAAGCATGTCCACTTTGTCAGCGTTGGAATACTTTATTTTGCACGAAAGATTAGTGATCGATAATCTTTGTTTTGCACCGTTTAAGTAATGTGGCTTAACGAATTTGATTAGTAAACTGTCAAGTTAATGCAAACATGATTGCCCTGATGTTAATTATAGAAATATTTTGTTTTAAAATAATAGTCGGCAGTGACTTGTATTGTGTGTTGCCTATTTAAAAAAATTTAGGCTCGGAGTTTTAAAATGGGCACTCTGTATAGAAAAGTGTGTCATAGTGTTCTATTACAATGAAATAATTTTAACAAATTAGAACAAACTGAAAATGTGGGATTAGTTAAGTTAAATATTAAGCGCAAAATTGCATGCAAGTTCCTCAAATATTATAAAGCAAATATAAATAGCAAAAGCAGTAAAATCTTTCGAAACATGAACAAATTTTATGAAGGAATTTTAAGTGTTATTGCGACCGTTTTGTTATCAGTGCGTGATTTTAAACCGTTTTGATATGAGTAAATACGTTCCCTAAATAAATACTCCGGGATTCGGGCATGTTTAAGCGCGGATTTGCTTATATTAATATTGCAAAAATAAGCGTTTTTATCGCTAAGACTTTTAAATGAGCCGCGCTGGACTTTATATAAACAGCCCTTTCTCTCGTCCAAGGATTCAAAGGTGAGTTCTTAGTGCTATTTTTGTGTTCCCAAATATTATTATAAGAAATTTAGATGCTTTTCTGATACTATTATTGGTCTTGTATTATTTTTCTTCGGAATTTGCGTGTTTTTGCATCGTTACTGTTAAACATCTTGCAGTTGCTTATTTTCATAAATATTTATGCTTTGGTTCTTGTTTCGAAGGTCCTGTAGAATTTTTTCCCTGATTGGCCCTTTTTAAATCGCAATAAACCTTATATCAGCTGAAATTTTCAATGTTTTACTCTCAAATTCGTATCAGCCTAACGAGGCAACATTAAATTATACTGCACACGGATTTAACGAAGCACTGCTTGGTTTAATTAACCGAACAGTTAACTGGAGTCTCTAATTTTGTACGAATCACGGAGTTGGGTGCATGTTGCATTCAACTTATATATGAATAACACATATATTTTGTGATAGGGCAAAGAGCACGTTGTTGAGGGCGTTATTAGGGCTTACATTGGCTCCGGCGAGGGTAAAAGATCAACCGCTGCAAAGCGGATACTTGCAAGTGACATATTGTTTGGAAAGTTTGTGCATGTTCCCCTCAAACTGGACAAGTTGCTTCATATATGCTTGTGGTGGTCCGGTGGTCGAGATGTACTATATTGATATTGTCTTACTAATTAAAGTGGACATGCCGAGATGAATGGAAATCGAGAATTATTGTGTTGTACTATGACAAAATGAATTAGTCGTTTTACAGAAGTACTTCGCCTGGAGCCTCTCCAAATTTTAATAAAAACAGATACTATTTATATTTTTAAAAGTAATTTATATTGCAACGTACCAAGATTTACTATCATTTAACTGTTCTTCAGGACATGACAAGTAATGACATCACTTAGACTTACAACGCCTGTAAGTGTGACAGTTTTTTACTTTAGCTTTAGCTTGCCCGTTACAACATAATTCTTCTCAGGACGATTCAGTAACGGAAATAATCCGTGCTTTCTTCGTTGGTTTTATAACACTTTGTACAGCTTTTTCCAGCTTAAAATACTCACGCAAATTAAACCTCTTATTTTGCCCTAGCTAAATATTAAAAAGGAGCAGAGCACTTCTTCCAGACTCTCCTATAGTTTAGATATTGTTACTTATCATGTTATCAACAGCAATACCACAAGTGAATTAAAAATTATCGATAATTATATTGCTTCATTGACAACGAAATTATGTTGCTGTTAGGCAATATCACGAGTCCGAAGGGCGAGTGATATTACCAACAAAATTGAATTCGTCAATGAAACATGTAAGACGAATTATAGATAATTTTTAATTCACGAGTGGTATTTTTTAGAATATTCCACGAACAAAAAAAGATTAAATTATTATTTAATATAATTAGTTTTTATGTACTATTTTACAAACGCGTTACTTAATTATTAAAAAGAAATTAAAAATTTGTTGACGTGTTGCTATGGTTATATACCATCGATAACACATCAACTGGAATTGAAGCTTATGTAATAATAAATTTAAATAAAACAGGGTTCATAAGAGTAGAAAATAAATGGTCTTGAGTTTTAGAAGTAGTTCATTAAACAATCTGAAACTGCAAAAATATGTTTTTAACTGGAATGTAATATAGCAACGACCAATTATTGAAAATAGAACGTGTAAATTCATTAATACAACGAGAAAGTTCTACGAAAGAACCGTTAAATACGAAACTTAAGAATTGCAGTACACAACAACAAGTTTTTCTAAATTCTCATCCAAAAAATTAGTTCTCTTGTCCAATATGTTTTACGTATAACTTAATGGATTTGAGTACGCCCATGGTTTTTGTTTACCTATTAAATTTGAACGAAATTTTTTGCTCTTGTGCGACTAAAAGTCCGGTCTTTACGTAATATTTCCCTTTGTATTTATGATACTCCCCATTTTATTTTTACCTTTAATAATTAAAGTCCAACTCATTATTTATTAATGCCGACTCGTCTGTGTTGATGGGATAACGTGGAATATTTTAATTTAAACATTCTGCTGTTTGTTTTTGATAAATTTGGTTTTATTTAGCGTTTTATTTTCTTGTCGCGGAAGGATTGATTTTAATATAGACGTTTCTCTAATTTTTAAAGATTTCAGCTTTACCATAAAAAATGTTGTTATCTAAATTTTAAATTTCTCTTGAACATTCAAGTGGATTTTTAAACCACGAAAATTTAAATTCATCTTCATAATAAAATTTTTTTATTTTGGTTCTTTACTGACTACTTTATGAAACTCATTTGGGTTTCATAAAGCAACTCCTTAAATTAAAGAATTCGAAATTTTATTTTGCTAGGTTGGTGACAACCATGTGACAACAAAACCTTCACGCGTTATAAACATAACCTTCAAATTGTAAGTTCTAAAAATTAAGATTATTTAGCGTATTTTCCGCTACTTTGCGTAGCTCGGGTGGGGTGCAAGATAATTCTTCTTCCATCTTATCTTCAAATCTTAGGTATTTTAAAAATTAAATTACTTTCAAACACAGTTTGTCTAAATTTTAATTTGACAGTAGTTTGAATTGTTTGAAATTGTTTTAAATATTACCAACAGCCACATAACAAAAACAAAAAATTTTCCTAATAGATTATATTTTTAAATTAAAATATAAAATAAGTTAATTTTTAACTTTTTTGGACAACAATAGAAAACATAGTATAAAATACACGTTTCATAAGACATTTAAGCGCACTTGTCGAAAACTCGCCGCAAGCGGCTCGTTTTCTAACTTGCACGCGTGCTCTAAAAGTATGTCTTATGAAACTTATTTTTAATATACTATTATATTATTGAAATTTTCTTAACATTTCATATGCATTAACTGAATGGGTTGTTCTGGATTTTAGCGAAATAATATTTTCACTTACTCAATAATTGAACGGTGAATTCTTGGTGCTGTTTTTTTGTTTTCAAATATTGTTATCGGAAACTTAGATGCTTTTCTGATAATATTATTGGTCTTGTATTATTTTTCATTGGAATTTGCGTGTTTTTGTATCATAAATGTAAAACATAATACGGTCGCTTATTTTTATAAATGTTTCGGTTTTGGTATTAGTTCTAATCAAAAATTGAAAATTTATAATTAATTTAGTTACTACTTCCAACTTTTTAGTTCAGGCAACCAACTTTTCAGTTTGTTTTAAATTATCAAACTGTGTTTTGTATCGCAATTAAATTTGGTTCTGATACAAATTAGATCTTAGCATACTAAAATGTTAAGTTTTGCCAATTTGGGATTTTATTGAATTTTGAAGGTACCGGACAACAATGAAATTAACTGAATTTTTCTTTTGTAGCATGGCAGTTAAACACTTCAATCAAGGGTAACTATACTAAAGTAACTAATTTATCTTACACACAACTTATTTTTGGCTAAATAATAACGATTGAAGGTATTTTTGAAGGTAGTGGACAACAATGAACGGCTATTAAATTTGTTTGCAGTAGGACAGTTAAACAGTTGCTATAATCAAAAATTAAACTATGTAAATGTAACGATTTTAGACACGATTTAACTTGGTAGATTAGTTAAGTCTGCAGTAGAACGGTTAAAGTTACTTCTGAAAGTAGTGGACAAAAATGGAAGACATTTGAATTCTGCTTTTTGTAGGACAGTTCAAATCAGTTATAATCAAAGGTAAAACTATGTGAAAGTATCCTACCTTAGACACAAGTTAACTTGGTAGATTAAATTAGGTCTGAAGTGGAACGGTTAAAGTCACTTTTGAAGGTAGTGGACAAAAATGAAATACATTTGAATTCTGCTTTTTATAGGACAGTTCAACTCAGTTATAATCAAAGGTAAAACTATGTGAAAGTATCCTACCTTAGACACAAGTTAACTTGGTAGATTAAATTAGGTCTGAAGTGGAACGGTTAAAGTCACTTTTGAAGGTAGTGGACAAAAATGAAAGACATTTGAATTCTGCTTTTTGTAGGACAGTTCAAATCAGTTATAATCAAAGGTAAAACTATGTGAAAGTATCCTACCTTAGACACAAGTTAACTTGGTAGATTAAATTAGGTCTGAAGTGGAACGGTTAAAGTCACTTTTGAAGGTAGTGGACAAAAATGAAATACATTTGAATTCTGCTTTTTATAGGACAGTTCAACTCAGTTATAATCAAAGGTAAAACTATGTGAAAGTATCCTACCTTAGACACAAGTTAACTTGGTAGATTAAATTCGGTCTGAAGTGGAACGGTTAAAGTCACTTTTGAAGGTAGTGGACGAAAATGGAAGACATTTGAATTCTGCTTTTTGTAGGACAGTTCAACTCAGTTATAATCAAAGGTAAAATTATGTGAAAGTATCCTACCTTAGACACAAGTTAACTTGGTAGATTAAATTAGGTCTGAAGTAGAACGGTTAAAGTCACTCTTGAAGGTAGTGGACAAAAATGAAGAAAAATTGAACTATTTTGTGTAGTAGGACAGTTAAACACAATAAATATTCACAGGAATCCCTCAAAGACAACGTGTTATTTATGAGCAAGTGCTTCTGGACTAAACGATGCTTTTTCAAGTTGTGTATAGGTCAGTTAAACTAAGTTATTTCTGCGGCAGGACAGTTACGTTTTCATAATATTCGTTACATTATTGTAACTTATCGAACCAAAATCAAGTTCAACTGTATTCTGTAGTTTAGTAAACTTAAATTATGTGGTATGGAAGTTGAATTCTATTAATATTTCCCTTTAAATTGTAGCAATAATCTTAAAATGACTACATTGCAAAACTTTTATAGATGTTTTTGTAGAAAAGCAGGTATTATATCTATCTTAAAATTAGTTTTCAAGAATGTTATCATTTATTTCTGCTGCCAAGACTAATCACCAACGCCAGAGGAAATTGCCGACTGTAATTGTAAAACTGTAGAAAGCAGTTTACAGGTTTGTAGGGTAATTCAAATGCAAACCTTGATTAATTCTCAACGTTTTATTAAAAATACTGATGCAACTGATACAAATTATCTAATGCGACAGTTGAACTACTTATTGCTTTCTCTAGACGTACCAACTTTATAATACGATTTTTGCAGCATTCCAATTGTGCTTACTGAAATTGCGTTACTTCCAATAAAATTCAGAGAATATAAAAAAAATATTGTTGAATTCAATTAATATTCTTTGTAATTAAGTTGTAGCAAACTTTTTAAAGTCCATAATTAAATAAAGAAGCTTTGAAAATGCCATTTTAGTTGTGGTGGTTTTGTAGTAGGTCAGATGACTCGTAGTAAACAAACTACTTACTATATACTTTATTTTATAGTTGTTAATTGAAGTTTGTTAATTAAATGTATCAATTTTGGAGTTCGATATTAAAAAAAATTGATTCTTTTTTATATCAGTGGTGTCAATATTTTATGTTAATAAATTAGGAGCGTATTCTGTGACACATAATTAAAAAAAATGAACAAAGCACTTCGCCTGAACTTTCCTATACTTTAGATATTGTTACTTATCATGTATTCAAAAGCATCTTATTAATAATATGTTACGCCTCAACATTGACTAAAATAACATCCCTCTACTCTTACCACTGTACCGAGAGCATAGCTGCATAATAATAATAATATGAAAACATACTACATGATACTAAAGCTTTCATATAAAAATACTGGTATAAACTTAGTGAGAATCTTTTCATTTATTTAACTATTGACTACAACGAGAGAATAATGAAGCAAAGGTCGATCACGCGTCGAAACACAGGTCAACACGTGGGAGTCAGTTAGAGAGAAAGCGAGTAATATTTTAAAGTAAACTTTTACTACGCTGATCGTCTTTTGTGATGAAAATCGATTGTTTGGAAAAAAAATTCTTGGAATTAAAGTCAAAAATGGAAGAAGAAATTCGTCCACTAAAAGTTGGGTGAGAGGGGGAAATTAACTACTGCAAATGTTGCCGTATATAAAAATTAAGTTAAGAACTTTATTCTACTATCACGCATGAGCAGTTTAGTTTAAACAGAAATTTCCTATCGTCCCCTGTTTATTAAATAAGTTTTTGATTTTTAAAAATTCATAGAAGGTGTTACAAAGAAGTTGGGGAACTGGAACACGAACCAAATTGTAGCTAATGTACAGCTCTATAAATCTACAAATATTAATAAAATCGTGTGGTTATTTCACAGTTTTAGTAGTTCCAAACGTTATAGTAGCTTCTTACATTGTGTATCTTTAGGGCATTTTTGAGTAAATGGGCGTTAAAACTCAAAGGCTTCAGAGAATAATTTACCAGCTGGGACACGGACCAAATTGTAGCTCATCTTCAGTTCTATGAGTTTACAAAACTTTAAAAAAATCGCGATTCCAGGTTTTAAGCAATTTTTTTGAAAAACTTCGAAATTTTGGAAATTTTTTCACTTCATAGCTTTTAACTTTTCGAAATTTTTTTTGCATAGTAACATTATGTTTCTATAGGGCTATTACGATAAAATACAGAGCGAGCATAAATGGTTAATAACCACGTGACCATTGACTAATTTAAATGTAGTGCATTTTATTTTCCAATGTTGCCTGCATGAGATGATTTCTTTTTGCAATGTCATTTTATTACATTGGCGTTCGTGCACTCATTTTGAGCAGCTATTGTAACTTATAAGTCAAATATATTTTTCTACAATAATATTTTTAAATAAATTCTATCATTTACTTTTGCTTTATTAAATGTTTTTACAGAGTCTTTTTAAATTAGTGACGTGTCAAATTCATTTTTTGATGAAAATGTGTTTTCTGTGCCCTAATTTGTACGTGCTACGCCAATGATAATTGCTACAACTGTCAGATTTAGTTTTCTGAAACAGGGTAGCCACTTCTGTACAGTGGGTTGCCTATGTTACGTGGTCACGTGGTTCTCGACCTCTTATGATCACTCTGTATTTGAACCCGATCTGTCAAGCCATTTTGGAGTATAATTAGGTGCTAAAGTCAATATCTTCAAAAATTCGTAGCGGTCGCTATTTTGAAGCTAGAAAGTTTGGAAGAAAGGCGTTTTTAAATTTATAAAATTTCGTTTTAGAAAAAACGCTACAAAAAACATGCCTAACTTCCGCTTCTGGTTTCGGATTATTTTTAAAAGATTATTTTGTCAGTGAATTTTTGATATACTCCTACATTCTAGAGCTCGTCAAAATTGGACCATCCATTCGGGAGTTATGATGTATTACACACATATGGAATACATACACAGCCACCCACCTACAGACAGACATTTTTTAAAAACTACTATTTGGGGTTTTCAATGTTCAAAACATGCATTTCCGTCAAAATTAATGAGCGATATTTAAAAATCAAGGTGGCGTTAAAAAGAAAAAGATTTCTCATAAGTATTTAGTGCCGATAAGTGCACTGCAGCTTTGTTTAACAAAAGTTCAAATAAATTTAAATAAAAAACGGTTGAATTCGTACAAAAAATTGCGGACATGCACTTAATGTATGATTGTGCATTTTCGGAACAGCTTAGAAGCAAGGTAAGGCCTCTATGAAGATTAATTTCCTAATACAGATGACCTCCCGACAGCCGACAGAGGGAGAAGTTCTACTTCTTATTATACTGCAATGACTGTGTTATACGCATGACGGTGCTCGAGCACTTCTGAATAATGGCCACAGAAACCGTTGCATATGTTAAAAACAAATAAACAGATTGCCACCACATTCTCCAGACCTAAACCCACTCGATTTTTTTGCGACACTTGAAGCGTTGGTTTATGCAGAACCCATCAATGATACTCAAATATTCGTTAGCGGGTGGAAAATAGTTTTTAAATGATTCCAAAAGAGCTGAGCTTTTTAAACATGTTCGGCAGTTTATGGTTCGATGTGCTCAGTGGTGCTTGGAAGGAAACGGTGGTTACTTTGAATATTTAAAACTTTAGTCTAAAACAAAATTTCCAACTGGTTCCCGTGGATCTACCCAAAAGGTTTCGTACCTAACACGAGCTTTTAAGTCTTTGTAATCGCTCGGCCTTTCCTAATAAGTTTCTTTATTTTTTTTAATAATTCAAAAACAAAAACTTAAAAATGGTTTGGGTCGGGAGACCTAGCTCGCCACTAGATGTTTTCCATCCAACCAATCTATATGTTTGGAAATACCCGATTTAGAAATTGTCAAACTATAATTGTAAACTGTGTAGAAACCAAATGTTGGAAAATGCAGAATTGGTTCTTGCTTGTTTGGTAACAAAGTAACAAAGTAACAAAGAATTTTATTGTACACTTTTTTTCACTTCCGTATTTCGAATCTGTCTTATTAATTACATTTATTTATCGTCCGCATATCTTTTTGTTACGCGAAAATATATAGGATTACTCAAAAGTTTGAATACAAAGTTTTATTCTACATAATAAATTTGGAAAAAAATGCTTACTGCAAATATGTTCTATCTATTTTAACATAGTCAGATCATTCTGTTTATGACTACGACCTTTGGGAGAGAACAACATCGATTTTTCTAATTATTTCGTAATATTTTGTGTCGTATTTTAGACAAACTTTAACGTTTTCTTTAAACAAACCAATTTTATAACTGGTGCTTTGTAATAACTTAGTCAACCCAAGACGTTTAATACCTAGTACGAGCTTTTAAACTCTTTTAAACGGCTCAGATTTATCTTATACTCTTTATTTTTTAAGTAACTTAAAAGCAAAAATAAAAAAAAAGATTCGGGAGATCTAGCTGGCCACTAGCTATATTTTTACTCCCCAACCAATTTATCTGTTTGTAAATTTCTGATTTAGATAGTGTCAAACAGTAATTGTATTTCGTTCATTTATTTATTGTCGGCATGTTTCTGCTGTTAAAACTTATCACCCATGCCACAGGCCGAATCACTACATCTCCGGTTTTTATAGAGTAGGGTAGGAGTACGTGTAAATATACAAGGTTAATCAAATAATAAAATGGGACCGGCGGGTGGTCTAGTGGTTAAAGTCCCAGGCTTTGAAACTAGACTCTCAATGGCAGTTGGTTCGATTCCACTGCTCGTCGGTAATTTTTCTGAACAAGTTAATCCGACGGGTCCATGGATGGTGTATGTAGGTGTGTATGTTGGGTTGCATGTCTTCAGGGGTGGGGTGCATGTTAGACCGGTGTATAGCACTGAGTGTCCTGAGCCTGGGTAAGGGGGTGGGATGGGAATCATGGGGTCGTGCTCACGCACGGCTTCATGATTCTTAAAAAAAAAATAATAATAATAATAAAATATGAAAAAATTCTTACTCTAAAAAATTTTCTATTTACTTTAACATAGGTAATTTATTTTAAGTACGAGTTTTCAAATCTTAGATTTTATTTTAGAAAAACATGTTGACAGGGAACCAAGAAATTAAAATTTAAAACTTACGTTTAAATCTAATTTTCCAATGTACCTCTTAAGTCTTTTAAATCGCCAGTGCTTTCCTTATAAGCTTTATTTTTTAAGTAACCCACGAGCAACAATTTAAAAGTGTTGGGTCAGGAGACCTAGCTGGCTACTATAGTTTTCCTTTTTAACCAATCTATCTGTGTGGAAATGTTTGATTTGGATAACTAAACCACTTTGGGTCTAAACGTAGAAACGGTGGTTACTTTGAATATTTTTTGTGATAAAGTAATAAAATTAGATTTACTTTTACTCGTTATAAATTTTTAAGTAGGCGTTTTCGGTCGGATACAGCTTTATACAAAATTTTTTTAAATTTTATGTTGCAGAATACGCTACTAAATATTGAACCACCCTGTATATAAGTATAGCTACCTAACTGCTGTTGTTAATGGAAATGTTGTCTGAAATTCTGAGTTTGTATCTACAAATAAAACGTTAAAAAAATGCAAATCAATGGCAATGTTACAACATGGAAGCTAAAAAGCATTAAAATAACTACTCCCCCACCGAGTTCATTAAGAATTTATAAAAGTTGCACCCCATTTTTTTCGGCGTGTATTTGTATTGCTCTTCACTTCCTTTGACGGAAATAGGTCAAAAATACCTCCCTCAAAGAAATTCACGTGTGTCAGTCAAACTTTTTGGTTCGATAAACTTAAAAAATCGCAAAATCTCACGACGTAAGCCGACAGCGCGCGAAGTTCATCGGAACGTAACACAAGCGGCTGCTTATCAGGAACATTTTAGTAGAACGCGCGGCGTCCTTTGGAAAGTCGCGTTTTGCAGAGAACAAATACACGCGACGCCGGTGCGCATCGTCGTGGTTATCCGAAACTTTTCGCCGAAACGAAAACTTTTACAATTTTATGGTTACGGACGCGTTATAATCCCTAATTGGGCTATATTTTACTCTTTCATAATAAGCCGCCGATAGTTGGAAAACTTTTAACAAGTACGAACCGGTTCTTGTTTTGAATATTTTTTGTTATTAATTTTTGCAAAACTTTTAATGTGATTGTGTTTTTCGCGATAGTTTTTCACATAAAGCGTATTGTTGAAGTTTAAGGAGTTATGTTTAAAAACAGAGGGGCGATGACGGTTCATCCAACCCCAAAAAATGTAATTTTGTTGTGAACGAAAAGTTATTTAAAAGTTGCGAACTTTTGCGTGCTCGTGATGAAAAAATTTTTACTTTGATTACTTGGAACATTTTTCTAAACAACTCATTTTAAAATGGCTAGAAGATTAGAAATTGGGATTTTACTTATCTTCCAAACCTTACAAGGTGAGTTTTTTGTCTTTTATCTACTTTAAATGTGTTTTTAATAAAATAATAACGATCAAAACATTGAAAAACAGATAAAATCACAAAAGATGTGAAACACATGTTACCTGATATTTAAAGGCAATTAGTTTTGATAATTAGCGTCAATTCTGTTTACAAATGGGTAGAAAAATCGATTAAAAGCGACATTAGCTTTTGTAATCGATAGATCAGATCTTTTACTTGTTGGTCTGCTTAAAGCCCTTTTATTCTCTAATTGGGGAAGGTTTAAGTGCACGTCACGTTCTTCCTTGTTAAAAGAAATAAATGATGTGAACATATTATCCCATTACGTTTCTCAAAAGATCGAAGAAAAGGCGGTTAGGAAACTGGGCACGCATGTTTCAAAATTTTGAATTTTCCCGAAAGAATTCGTTTGGTTTAAAATTTGTCAAATTGACAACTTTTTTAGCATGTAAACATATGCTCTGTTCATCTGAGCAAACTGAATAAAACACATTTGTTAAATATATCATAAGGTCAACGCACTAGTTATTATTTCTTTAGTGGAGAAAGTTTTTTGTCGTTTTTTTCTGTTTTTTTTTAATAAAAAGCTTCCTCGTTAAAAACGTTATATTAGGTGCATTGTTAAAATACAGTTTCATTATGGTGCTGATGATTTCATAGAAATTAAAGAATATTTAATAACGTGGAAGGTTAAGGTCGAAAGTGATTCTAGTCGTCATTAATTTTGATTTATCCTGCTGCCTACAATTACAGGAACTATAAGTCGGCACGAATGTAGGTCAAGCTTAAAAGAAATTTCTAAATTTTAATATTATTTTTTTGACCTACACTTTAATAATTGTACAGGGTGTTAATGAATTGTAGGGACTTCTAGGGCTTGCAAAACACAACAAAGCAAACAACTTTTGTTAATAAATGTGTGGTCAAAAGTGTTTCCTTTAGAAAATAGAGCCCCTTAAAGATTCTTCTTCTGACAATAGGCAACCCAAATTGCATTTTCATTTATTTTGCACAAGTCGCACGGAATTTTGAAAAAAAAAACGGTCTAGACATACATGCATTCAAATAACGCCAATTTTGACACAATTTGATATTTTTGTGATATTTTTGACTTGCACTCGTTTTTCTCTGTGCCTTTTATAATTTGTTTTTTCGTTCTGTGATTTCTTTGATGATTATTTTCTTCGTTATTTTCGTATATTTGTGTTATGGCGAATTATAATTTTGCCGAACAGCATGACATGATGTTCATGTATGGAGCTGCTTGGGGTAACGCACGCGAAGCTGCTCGGCTGTACCAAGAACATTTTCAGAATAGGAATCATCCATCGCACAAGGCCTTTAGTGTAGTTGATTTGATCCCACTTGATTTCTTTTTGTGGGGTCATGTTAAAACGTTAGTGTATGCTACCCCAGTTGAAACTGTAGAAGAACTTACGACATTTTGAACATTTACTATAATTTTGTTAATTTTTGAATTAGTTATTGTAAATTTTTCAAATAGTTGATTTTTGCTTTGTAATTTTGGTTTTTTCTATTGGTTAGTTTTGAAACATTTTGTTAATTAATTTATTTTAAATTTAATTTGAATTTGAAAAGTGGGACAGAGGGCTTTTTTTATCCTGTATTAATTTCCGTCGTTATGGAAACAAATAGTAGGTAGTAAATTGAGTTGCCTACATTTAGGCGCTTCTTAAAGAATCTCTGAGAAGCTCTATCCCTGAAAGGAAACAGTTGTTTGCTTTGTTGTGTTTTGCAAGCCCTAGAAGTTTGTTCCTACAATTCATTAACACCCTGTATAAATTTTAAATAATATATTTAATTAAATTATATGTATTAAAATAAGATGTTTGAAGAATTAATCAATTTGAATTACAATCACAAGAAGTTATATAATTTCATATTTTATATAATATAAGTTAGTGGTTGTTCCGCCTACTTCACTTTATTAGCAACCAATGGTAAATTTAATATTGTCATATGTGTGGTTATTATTGAAAAGTATTATTATGTTATAGGTAGATACTATCGTTGTTTGGCGGCACTCATGAATATTAATTTTCGATTAGTACTTAATAACGTCTGTGGGAATATGTAAAAGTTCTTAATAATACGAGCTAGTGATTGATAATTTTTTTATTTTTCCTCCACCCTGATTGCAACGCCCTTTCCTCCAAACTCGTTTATTATTGTTTTTGTTCGCATTTATTTATAGTCGGTATATTTCTGCTGTTAAGGCTTATCACCATCGCCAAAAGGCGAAGAACCGCGTCTTCTACAGAGTTACGAAATATTAAGTGCAAATATGCAGGGTGTAATAAAAAAAATAGGTACAAATATGAGAGTCCCTTAAGTCATGAGTATAGTTCGGATTTCTAGTCTTGTATTTAGTCAGTATTTAAATTATGAGGCAATCAATTATTAAGCAATTTTGGCATAATTAATCTAAAATTTTAAACGAATTAAATTCGAGCTTAGAATGGTAGCACTTTCATGTGTTTGATCTTATTCTAGCTTGTATACATGTTATTATTTATTTGGTCAATTGGAATTGATGCTTGTGTAATAGCATAATAAAATAAAACAGGGTTCATAAACGTTGAAAAAAATGGTCCTGTGTTTTAAAAGTACTTCGCGAAACAATGTTATGAAACTGCAAAAATATTCTTTTTTAATCAAAATGTACAATAGCAACCACGAATTGAATGAAAATAGAACGTGTAAATTCATTAATACAACGAGAAACTTCTACGGAAGAAAAGTTTGCACTATAAGGGACAGAAAATCAGCGTTGAATAAAAAACTTAAGAATTGCAGTACACAACAACAACTAATTTCTAAAGTTTCATCCGAAAAATTAGTTTTCTTGTCCAATCTGTTTTACGCATACCTTAACGGATTTGAGTACGCCCACGGTTTTTGTTTACTTATTCAAGTTTCACGAAATTTTTTGCTCTTCGGTATCTAAAAGTCCGGTTTTTACTCATGAGTACAGTCCGGATTTCTAGTCTAGTATTTAGTCAGTATTTAAAATATGAGGCCATCAATTATTAAGCAATTTTGGCATAATTAGACTAAAATTTTAAACGAACTAAATTCGAGCTTAGAATGGTAACACTTTCATGTGTTTGATCTTATTGTAGCTTGTATACATGTTATTATTTATTTGGTCAACTGGAATTGATGCTTGTGTAATAGTATAATAAAATAAAACAGGGTTCATGAACGTTGAAAAGAATGGTCCTGGGTTTTAAAAGTACTTCGCGAAACAATTTTATAAAACTGCAAAAATAGGTTTTATCTGAAATGTAAAATAGCAACCACGAATTAATGAAAATAGAACGTGTAAATTCATTAATACAACGAGAAACTTCTAGGAAAGAAAAGTTTGCATTATAAGGGACAGAAAATCAGCGTTCAATAAAAAACTTAAGAATTGCATTACACAACAACAACTTTTTCTAAATTCTCATCCGAAAAATTAGTTCTCTTGTCCAATATGTTTCACGTATAACTTAATGGATTTGAGTACGCCCATGGTTTTTGTTTACTTATTAAATTTTCACGAAATGTTTTGCTCTTCTCCGCCTAAAAGTTCGGTCTTTAGTAATGACGAATGATGTAATCAACCCAAAAGGTTTCATACCTAACACGAGCTAAGTATTTTAAATCTCTTAGCTTTTATTTTCTAAGTAACCCCATAGTAAGCAGTCAAAAGGGCAGTGTCTTAGTTTCAGTATAGTATTGATTTCATGAAAACTTTCGAAATTGAGATTTTGGTGGAAATACATGTTTTGGACTCTCAGCAATCCAAAAAAGTGGTTTAAAAAAATATCTGTTTCTGGGTCGGTGTGAGTATGTGAGTGAGTGTGTATGTGTGCGCTTCATAACTGCCAAACGCATGGTCCGATTTTAACGAGCTTTGAAATGTGGAGGTGTATTCAAAATGTATCGGGGAAATAAACGTAAAAAAAAACGAAACCGGAAGTAGAAATTTAGACATGTTTGTTTTTATTGGCATTTTTTCCAAAACCAAATCTTCTAAATTTGAAAACGGAATGTAATAGAAGAGTGTAAGACAAATCCCACGTTTTTTTTCGAACTTTATAGTTTCGATATGGTAGCCGCTACGATTTTTTGAAAATTTTGACTTTAGCGCCTTATTACTCTCAAAACGGGGTTTTGATTGTGATAACCTTATAGAGGCTCAATGTGCTGTGCACAAAAAATAGTTAAAAGCTATGAAGTATAAAAATTTCCAAAATGTTGACAAAAATATAACTTCGAAACCGGACTCACAATTTTTGTTAAATTTTTAACGCTGTTAGAGTTGAATATTAGTTACAATTTCGTTTGTGTCCCAGCTCGCAAATTTTATTCTGACGTTTTCTATGAATTTTTAAAAATTTAGCGCTATTTACTTAAAAACCAATTATCAGATCGGGTTGAAATTTAATATTGGAAATGTTCTAAGAGTGCACAATGTTAGAAACTACTTGAACTTTTGGAACTGCTAAACCTGTGAAGTGAAAAAAATATCAAAAGTTTGACTATTCAAAAACCTACTGATCAAAAACTGGCCACACAATTTTTGTTAAATTTTGTAAACTAATAGAGCTATGGATCAGCTACAGTTTGGTTTTTGTCCCAGTTCGCTCACTTCTTTGTGACACTTTCTATGAATTTTTTATAAACGAAAACTCCTACCTTTTTATTTAATAAACGGGAGCCTATAAGAATTTCTGTTTAGGCTAAATTGCTGAGTAGTGATAGTAGAATAAGGTTCTCAACTTAATTTATACATACATATTTTTCGAAAATCGATTTTCTTAAAAACAATTCAGCGTATGTTTTTATATTATGACTATTATGCAGCTATGCTCTCGTTAGAGTGGTAAGAGTACACGGATGTTATTGTAGGCAATGTTGAAGCGTAACACATTAATAAGAAGATACTTTTGAATATATTATAAGAAACAATATCTAAAATATAGGAAAGTCCAGTCGATGTGCTTCGCTCATTTTTTGTTACTAATTTTAATTTAGAATGTCATTGGGCTTTTTAAAAGTTATTCTATATCGTTTGTGTCATGTTTTCTGGCAAACGTTAATGTTTTTAAAATAATGTGGGAAAGTAATCACTTAATCAATAAACTTGAACGCTTGGCAATGACCTAATCAACCCAAAGCGTTTCATACCTAACACGAGCTAAGTATTTTAAATCCTCCATCTTTTATTTTGTAAGTAAAGGAATTTGTTCTTATTTTTTTTGTATACATTTAGGGTCGGGCGACTTAGTTGGCGGCAATATTTGCTTCTCGGACTGATCTATCTGTCTGGAAATGTCTAACTTAAATATTGTCGAACAGTAATTGTAATGTGTGAAGGTTCGTTATTTGGTTAAAAGCAAAAATTGATATGTAGAATTTCTGGTTCTTGCTTTTTCAGATACAGAGTATCAAAGAATTTTATTTTGCACCTTTTTTTCCCTTATTTCGAATCTGTACTATTTTTTGTCTTTATTATTACCTGTGTCGTAATTTCAGGTTCGTGTGTACGCAGTTATCCCGTAAGCGTCTGTCTATTATCATATGATTAAACTATGTGCATTTCTTACCCAATACGTGTTTCGCAATCTAGCTCGCGCACTCTTAAGTAATCATCGATGCGCTCCTATGCCGTCTTAATTCCCTTGAATTTCTTTTTATTTTTTTAGGTTTTCTCTGGATTTAATAAAAACAAAAGCGCAAAGACAATAAATGAATAAAAAAAAGTGAATAAAACACTCAGTGTTTTATTCACTCTGAAGATGCAAGCTGCAATGTCTTGCGAAACGTTAGTTTGTATGGGTTCACAAACAGCTAACAGGCATAAGCCGATTAAGTGTTATTGTCCTGGCAAACAAAATAAATTAAGATCAAATCCTTGTCAGCCCCAAGGTTTAAATAATCTAAGCACAGGGCCGTGTTTACGAACAAATATTGGTCAGACTTCTAGAGCAAATGCTTGTAAAGGCAGACAAGCTACGGGTCGGTCCTTACCTGATTATGCTGGGTGTAGTTCCCAAATGACGACGCGGTCTAAGCCGAAAGTAAATTGTAATATTGACAGTTCGAGAAACCGCGAAAGCCTCAAAGAAAATATTATTCTACTATCACTTATGAGCAATTTAGCGTAAACAGAAATTTTTATATTTTATGATTGTTGTAAGCTGTCCTTCTTGCACTGAGGCATAAGCTGTCCTTCTTGCACTGGGGCATTAGTAGGGTTTTCTATTTAAATACCTAACTTGGCTTCGCTCATTCTTTTTTGTAGAATACCGTCCCAAAGTTCTCGTACCCGAGTTTCGGAACACCCTGTATATATATTTTTGGTTCTAAAACAAAGCTTTGTAATATAGATTTTAGACATTATTCATCAAATCCTCGTTACTGTTTTTATATTAAAAAACAAATTGAACACTTAAACAGAAACAAAAGGAACAAAGTGAATAAGTAAACAAATTTCTCTTTTGCAAGCGGATGAATGTCAAAAGTTGTTTGTAGTTAACTCTCAAACTTGTATGAATAGTTTTTATTTTACGTCTTGTTACAATCATCATTTTGCATTATTAATAAAGCAGTTTTATAGCACGAAAACAGCTTTAATAAAAAACTTTGGGTTTAATAAAAAACTTCATAAAGCTTCAAAAGATTTTAATTTGTTTATTTATCTCCAACTTCAAACAAGTTCAGACCTAGTTTTATATTAATTTTGGGTAACTTTACTTTCTTTGTCTCTTGCAATCAGTGGCGGCTCGTGGTGTGGTGTACTGGGAGGCATTTTAAAGTATTGTTTTTTGGAAAAAATTTGTTCTTACCCAAGTTTTAGGTAGCCTTATATTTCAAATCCATCCTTTACGTTGGCAAAATGATCCATTTTTACCAACATTTTTATTGAAGTCTTTAATATATTTTTGAAAAGCACTTTCTAATAAAATTATTGTAATTTGATACCCACATTGGCAGCGTGTCAAAATGCACAAAATTGTTCATGTGGTTTACCGATTAAAATAGTGTTTAAATTTTAGTTTTTAAATGTTTGCAGTCAATATCACACAATGAGTTATCACAAAATAGCAGACAGTGGAAACAAGTGAAAGCATTTTCTTACATGGCATTCACAATCCAAAATTATTTTGCACGGACATCGTACAAACACCACTAAATTATGATTACACAACCAACAACTGTTTTCACACTACTACGTCGTGTACGTGCGAATCCCGCAAATTAGGCGGTTATTTGCATGCGCTTATCACGGACAGCTGACAGCATAATTCTCGGAAGTTGTGGGCTCGAAGTCTTTAATACGCAGATACTGCTATCCTTTTTTAGCTTGTGTAATATGAATTTTACCGCAATGAGCTTTCTATTTCACTCTTATTCATTTGAAGGCCTTTTAAGCCGACAGGTTTATTCGGTGGCGTATAGCTGAATTGGGGACTGACAGCTAAATGACCCTCGCATAGATTCGCTTAATGCGCGCAAAATACTCAAACATTCAAACGTTTTCGGATCCTGCGGCAGCTCTTTAATAAACGTTCTCGCATAGAAATCTCATACAAAAGTCAACTATAAAGTATTTTTTAAGTATTAAAGTGTATAATATGTTATGTACTCAAACAAAAAGTAATTATTTATTTTATCTTATTTTTTGGGAGGTCAATGACCATTTGACCCAATGAAGAAACCGCCACTGCTTGCAATATTAATTACAATTTAAGCTACCACAAATTGACAATTTGTGGTGTTAGTTAATTAGTGGTAAAACCGTAAATAAAACAAAGTTGGGTGTAATTGAATTATGACATGCAATTAATCAAAACCAAAATTAATTAACAAGAATCGACAATCTTTTTAAATAAAATTCAAAGGAATTCATTTTGCTTTAGTGTTAGTTTCTAATTATTTCAATCAAAACATGCAAAGTTACAAAATCTCTGTGTAGCTTTTACTTTGTTACAAAAGTCAACGTTTGCATAAATAATAAAGTGAAGCTTAATTAAGACGTACGTTCCTATTAATTACTACTTAAACATTGTGTTACGGAATCT
Organism: Ctenicera cuprea; assembly: GCA_958336395.1. NCBI lineage: Eukaryota > Metazoa > Arthropoda > Insecta > Coleoptera > Elateridae > Ctenicera > Ctenicera cuprea. Next base: position 9,672,624 of record OY284495.1, on the reverse strand, counting down.
ATTCTGACTTAATTCGACGAGATGCGTTAACAAATTTAGGTTAAAACACGCTCTAATGTTTACTAAAGCGAGTCCTCACCTTTAAAGCCGAAAAGGGTTGAAAAATTCGAGGCTCCACTCCCCCGGATGCAGTGCAGATCTTTAAGCAGCCATTAACGAGCTATTAAGACTGTTATAAAATCCAGCAAAGGGGTGGCGTAATGACGGCCGTTTCATCATACAAAGTAATTGTATAATTAACATCGTTAGATCTAATTATGGTGATTTTATTTGGAAAAAATGCAGGAGCTCGTCGAGTTGATTTTGTTAATTATGTTCGCTTTTTAGATTTTTGTCTTGTAGCGAATTTGACCCAATTTAAATTAAGTTTGACTTAGGATGATGCGATGCAATAAATTTTATCACATTGTAACTTTGCATTGATTACGATGGCTTTTCTCAACTGTAAGTGGCTTTTTGCCAGTATGTTAAACGGAAGTAAATCTGCGGTTACTCCCATGTTTTACGACTGTTGTTAAAGAAAATTGGTTGTAATCTTTCATGGCATAGTTATTTTATAGGGTTTATAATGTTCGGGAGCACCGTCTTGCTGATAAATACATTTTTTGCTTCATTTAAATATAACTATCACTTTTAGCTGTAGATTTTGTGTAAGTAAATTGAAGCTAAATCATGTTAAGAACAAGAAAATATACAGGGTGTTGCAAATACATCGACGAACTGCAGGAAGTGATTCTTTATGTTATTTTAAGATAAAAAGTTTTGATGAACGGATGCCCTAAGCTGTTATTTTACGGAGTTACAGCCTCCTCCAGGTGGAACAATTTAATCACGTTTTTTTAATATCTCCTCCATAAATCGAGATATTTGATTAAAATTTTGACTATTTCTTTTACTAGTGATCAGTTACAATATCACTTGTTTGCGTTGAAATTCATCGATCGGTGGCGTAGATGTGGAGAATGCTTAACGTTTCTCTTAATTTATTTTTTATAGACTTAACATATTCTAATTTTTGACAAATCCGAAGTGTGTAAAATATACGTTAAAAAATACGTCAAGTACTCTCCACATCTACGCCCCTGGTCGATAAATTTAAACGTAAAACCATGTGAAATTTTAAAGATCAGTAATAAAATTCCCGCACATAATTTAAAACAAATATCTTAATTTGTAGTCAAGATATTAATTAAAACGTGATTAAACTGTAACACCTTTGGAAGGCTATAACTCTGTAAGGAAACGTACGTTTATCAACACTTTTTCTCAAGACGAGTCAAATTTGTGTGTACCAAAAAAAGTCAACGGAAAAGTAGGTAGAAAACCAAAAACAGAAAGATTCATTGACTTACCGGCAGTAACTACAGTACTTTCTCATCATGCTTTAATTTAAGTAACTGTGAATAAGTTTGTTTTACTTTTGTAGCTTTTCTAGACCTGGTCACAACGCCCACTGGTCATAGCGTCCACCAGTACAACCTGGCAGCAAGGAGCACTTCTAGTTGTGGTCATAACTCCTACCTCTCAATGTAGTAACATAACAAAAAAAATTTCGGATCAGATTTTAGCTTTAAAACAAAAATTTTTCAAATTAGCTTCATTTCTCACTTCGGTGGTTGTTATGACCAGTGGGTGTTACAACCAGTATTGGTGGGCGTTATGTTCACGGTGGGTGGTATAACAAATATCAAAAGTGTCTGTTGTGACCAGAGTGGGCGTTGTGACGAACTGCGACAGTGGAAGTTTTGACCAGGACAGGTCTTATGAGCACCAACATATTTTTAAATTGAATGGAAATTATGACTAGCGTTGATGGGCATAGAGTCCATAGTGGGTGTTGACCAAATTCAAAATTTTGTGACCAGGGTGGGCGTTGTGACTAGGTTAGGTGTTATGACTAACAAAGTAGTCTTTATTACGCTGAGTGCGTAAGCAGGCGTCGGTGGACGTTATGTCCACGGTTGATGTTACAAGCGCGACATTTGGAGTTGCAACCAGAGTAGGTGAAGCAGGCATCCGTGGACGTAATGTACAGGGTGTCCGTTATGACTTATTTCAAAAATGGCCATTGCGACGAGGGTGAGCAGCCTTATCAAAGGCGGTGGTGGGAGTTGTGAATAGGTTAAACGTTGTGACTAAAGTTGTGGAAGTTGTGACCAGAGTAGTTGGTATGACCAGCTCAATAGTTTTGATCAAGTTGAGTGGACGTGACCAGCGTTGGTGGGCGTTATGTTCAGCAGTTATCGGTGGGCGTTATGTCTACGTTGGGTGCTACGACCAATTTCGAAAACGACTGTTGTGACCAAAGACGGCGGCGGGAGTTGGGACCAGGTTAGACGTTACGACTAAAGGCCACAATCGGAGTTGTGAACAGGGTAGATGTTATGACTTTCAAAATGGTTTTAATTAAATCGAGTAAACGTTTTGACCAGTGTTGGTGGGCGTTATATTCAGTCAGCAGTCGTTGATGGCCGTTATATCCAATGTGGATGTTATAACTAATTTTAAAAGTGGGCGTTGTGACCATGGTGGGCGTTATGACCAAAAGCGGTTGTGGAAGTGTACCAGGGTGGATGTTGTGAGCAAAGGTGACAGTGAGAGGAAAAAATTAAAAGTGGATGTTGTGACTAGGTTGTAGTGGTATGCGTTGTGTCTTTGGCTTGTTTTTTTCGAAATATTTTATTTTAACCTTGGCATGTCTAATTTTCCGTATTTCTTAATTTTCCGCCTGAAAAGCTTTAAACTTGGCGCGATCTGTGTGAAATTTTTACCAGAGCTGCAGAACAGCATATGAGGTCATAGAGAAAAAGGGGAGGTCATATTTTGATCAATTTTCATACCTTGGCGCGTCGATTTTTCCGAATTTTTAATTTTCCGACCGAAAAGACTCAAACTTGGCGCGATCTGTGTGAAATTTTTACCAGAGCTGCAAAACAGCATACGAGGCTCATAAAAAAGGGGGTGGGTCATATTTTTATCATTTTCCATACCTTGGCGGGTCGATTTTTCCAAATTTTTAATTTTTCGCCTAAAAACGCTTAAACTTGGCGCGATCTGTGTGAAATTTTTACCAAGGCTGCAGAACAGCATTTGAGGCTCATAAAAAAAGGGGGGGGGGTCCTATTTTTATCATTTTCCATACCTTGGCGGGTCGATTTTTCCGCGGATTTAATTTTCTGACCGCAAAGACTCAAACTTGGCGCGATCTGTGTGAAATTTTTACCAAGGCTGCAGAACAGCATTTGAGGCTCATAAAAAAAGGGGGGGTCCTATTTTTATCATTTTCCATACCTTGGCGGGTCGATTTTTCGGCGGATTTAATTTTCTGACCGCAAAGACTCAAACTTGGCGCGATCTGTGTGAAATTTTTACCAGAGCTGCAGAACAGCATATAGGGCTCATAAAAAAGTGGGGGAGAGGTCATAATTTTATCATTTTCCATACCTTGGCCGGTCTATTTTTCCGAATTTTTAATTTTCCGTTAAAACTTTAATTATGACGCGATCTGTACGAACAAATCACCAGAGCATCATAATAAACAAATCTTCGCTACCCACCGTTCTCTTGGGAGCGACTTAAAAACTTTAATGGCGGCGAGATCTGTACCAAACTTGGTACAAACACTCTTAATAGATGCCCCCGGCTCAAAGATATTGGTTTTCGCGTTCTAACCTCTAAAATGTTTTTATCGGCCTTCAAATTCGAATTAGGTAAAAATAGGTCTGATTTAAAGCTAAAAAAAAATTAATTCCGACGAAGGAGGGTGGTGTCTCCATTTTGCACTATAAAATCTTGTTCTAGATAGTAGGAGCTATCATTATATGAAATAAAAAACTGGAGGGAGGATCAAATTTTCCCCAATTTTTCTTACCTTACACTGTACACTCACTGTGGGTGTTATGACCAATTTAAAAACTGGGCGTTGTGACCAAAATCGGTGTTGGGAATTGTTACCAGGGTGGATGTTGTGACCAACCATGGCGGTGGGAGTAGTAACCGCAATTAAAAGTGGACGTTGTGACCAGGTTGTACTGGTATGCGTTGTGTCCTAGATTCGTTTTTTTCCGAACGTTTTATTTTTACATGAGATTAGGCACGTCGATTTTTCCGAATTTTTTATTTTCCGCTTAGAAGGTTGTAAACGTGGAGCTATGTGTAGAATAGTTTCACTAGAGCTACAGAACGGCATATGAGGTTACATAAAAATGGAAGCGTCAACTTTTTAACAATTTTCCATACCTTGGCAGGTTGATTTTTCCGATGTTTTGATTTTCCGTCTAATCATGGCGCGATATGTATGAACTAATCATCAGGGCTGTTTGTCTTTTCTCTTCTTTAATGGCGCTAAGATCTGTACCAAACTTGGTACAAATACTCTTAATACACGGGGGGGGGGGGGGAGTGTACAATTTCCTCAATTTTTCGTAACTTACGCTGTACACCCACTGTGGGTGTTATCATTAATTTCGAAAGTGGAGGTTGTGAGCAGCGTGGGCGTTGTGACCGCACGTTTTGTTTTTACCTGAGATTAGGCACCTTGGCACGTCGAATTTTTCCAAATTTTTGATTTTCCGCTTAAAAGGATGTAAACGTGGGGCGATGTGATACTACACCTAGAAATTGTGTGCTTTTTTGCCTCCTCTCGGAACATTTAATGTTAACCTCAAATGAGTTCAACTGCAAGCAAATAGTTCTGCAGAAAATTCCAGAACAAAGGGATCTAAACTTAGCCATGGACGTCAAAATAAAATCAAGCATTAACATCGGCAAATGTCTTCGCGCCTGACCCCCGCATAGTTTTAATAATCTCCAGAGTTATTTATACACACCCCGAACATTGACTGGCACGTAAAAATAACTTTTTCGTGAGTGTCATTGAAATATTTTCTTCATTTTGTTCAAACATTTAGCGGAATCACCACACGTACCAGCCGGCAGACGATGCAAAGTGAAAATATAAATGAACGAGCAAGCAGGAGTAGAGCTCTTTAATTTAATAGTTGGATAATAACGTGCGCAATGACAAATTCCGTAGATGAATCACGTAATTGAATTCCAATTTAACGATTCAACAACATTTGGGGTTAACCATCGTTCATCAAACACAAGAATAGGCAAATGTTGTTTTTGCTAACCACAAAAGTGTTTATTTGTGGTTGTACGGTTCCGTTTTAGGCGGAGTTTTTAATAAAAAGTGAAAATTTCTAAATGCCTCTGTCTCTTGTGTTGGATTCGCGCTGTTTCCTGCACAGATTGTTTGAAATGTACATTATTTATCATGGGCGTCCAGGCATTTTTACGAGGGGAATACTAATTATTTTCCTAGAAAGTGCCTTCAATTACCTTTGGTTAGTTGTGTGCGTTTTCTGCGATCTGGGAGTTAAAAGTTAATGCTCCGAATCCATTAAAGGGTTAATGTTTTTCTAAAAGCTGTTTTGCCAAAAAGGAAATAAAAAAGCCCGAGCACTTTGAGCGAGCGCTCGCATTCTTAAAAAAAATAATTTTTATGTTTTGTAAAGTGTTTTGTATGTTAATGTTCTAATACCAAAATGACTATGAGTAATGAGATCAGAATACTAATATTTAACCGTAAGCAACGCTATGCCTAGTAGTGAGTCACCACTCGCATTTCGCTAAGACTCAGAACGGCTATAAGAATACAAGTGTAGTTAGGCACCAAACGTAATAAAGGAAAAAAACTCGATTTACTATTTTTTAATTAATTATCTAAACTTTTAAGCTTTACTGAACGCATATTGTACGAAAAAAAGGAATATTAGCATTTATTTAAGTAGTAAAAGATTTTCTTTGTATCTGCTTATTTAAAAAAAAATCGTATTTTATTAATTTTAAAATTTTTTAACATTTTTCAAGGAAACTTCAACGCAAAAAAAGTTTTGAATATCTCCAGATTAATTGAACCAATTTTGGCGAAACTTGATACGCAATGGAATTTCGTAAAATTCATTGCTGATAATCCAAAAGAAAGAAGAATTCCCGGAAAGTTTCCATACCGTGCGATTATAATGAAAATTCATAAAACTTTTTCTTTTTGCAACTTAAAACCGTCAATCCCTTTCACATCACAGGCCTTGGTGTTAAGTTTATCTAAAGGCTCCTCGGTGTCATCTAAACAGTAAACTCTCCCCTTCGATTCGAGGGTTCCTTGAATGCAAGAAAACCGCAATAAAACAGAGTGCGAAAGGGAATTGATCGAAGCAGAGTAAAATAAAGGCGACGGAGGGGATCCTCCAATATATCCACATAAATAAACCGCTTCAGTGGAATTTAGAAACCTCGTTGTTATTACAGTTAAACGTTTCGTGGTTTGTCTACCGAACGGCTTGATTACAATAGAGCATGGGCGAGGGAGTTTATATGTTTAATTTCTTGCGTGACTTTGAACCAGAACCAAGGGCGTGTGTCACTTCCGCTTCATGCATACTGCATGACTTAAAAACACATGTCTTAACCGCTAAGACTATTTTTAGGTGCAGCTTATACACACTCCAGCAGACAAGCTCGAGTTGACAAAAAACATTCAATAATTATATTAATAACGAGAAAAAGAAGAACAGTTGTTTTCAAGTGCATCAAAGCGGGAAACCTGTACATGCATATTTTAGCGAACGGTAAAAACATTGGGGTAATGATGACGATTTTTATCTTTTTCATATTCATTGTTGTACAGAGTGGCTAGGAAAACCCCGGCCACTTTTCTTGCGGCGGTCAAGAGATGGCGCTTTAGTAAAGAAAAATTAAATTAAAATACTGGCAACAACGCAGAATCCAAGACGTTTTAGTTATTAAATACGCCCCAAATTAAATTAAACCAAAACATCTTGGATTCTGCGTTGTTGCCAGTAATTTAATTTAATTGTTCTTTACTAAAGCGCCATCTCTTGACCGCCACAAGAAAAGTGGCCGGGGTTTTCCTAGCCACTTTGTATATTCATTCTTGTATTTGTGTCCTCTTCTTAACAACCCTTTGTGTTCTTCTTCTGCTTTTATTCTTCAACTTTTTCAATTCGTTTTTTATGTTTTATACCCCTTTCTTTATAACTCTAGGTCTGCGTAGCTCCTTTCTAGTTCTGAAAAGGTTCGACCTAGATTAGCTTAAGTTCGGCTTAGGTCTGCCTAAAATCCTGCCTAGCTTTGCCTAGGTTTGGTCGAGGTCTCTTTAGGTCCGATCTAGGTCTGTCTAGGTTCAACTCTTTAACTTTGTTTAGAATTAGTAAGCAACTGTAGGGAAAACCGTGATTAAGAGAGAGGGTTAATGTCATACTTTTTTTTTATTTTGCTTCTTTCTTTTTTCTTTTACTCGCCACTTATATTTTATTTGCTCCTCTTTTTATTACTATTCTAGGTCTTTCTAAGGTTTGGTCTGCCTAGGACCGTTCTAGGTCTGCGTAGCTCTGCCCTAGATCAGCTTAGGTCCGACCTAGGTTAGCTTAGATCCGGTTTAGGTCTGCCTAGGTTCGGTCTAGTTTTCTTTAGGTCTGGTCTAGTTCCAGTTTTCTTACTTCATTTAAAATTATTAAGCAATTGTAGGTAAGACCGTGATTAAGAAACGGGCAGCGCTAGCGGTGTAAAAACATACTTTTTTTCTCCTTTTGTTTGTCTCTTTTTTCTTTTACTAGCCAATTATCTTCTCTTTAACCTTTTTTTTGATACTCTTCTAGGTCTGTCTAGGTTCGGTTTAGCATAGGAGCCATCTAGGTCTGCACAGATCCGCTCTAGATCTGCGTAGGTCTGACCTTAGTTAGCTTAGGTCCGGCTTAGGTCTACCAAGATACTGAATAGGTCTGCCTACGTCCGGTCTAGGTCTTTAGGTGTGATCAAGAAAGGGGCAGCGCTAGCGGTGTAAAAACTACTTTTTTTCCTTTTGTTTGTCTCTTTTTTCGTTTACTAGCCAATTATATTCTCTTTAACCTTTTTTTTGTTACTCTTCTAGGTCTGTCTAGGTTCGGTTTAGCATAGGAGCCATCTAGGTGTGCAGATATACGCTCTAGATCTGCGTAGGTCTGACCTTAGATAGCTCAGGTCCGGCTTAGGTCTACCAAGATACTGAATAGGTCTGCCTACGTCCGATCTAGGTCTTTAGGTGTGATCAAGAAAGGGGGCAGCGCTAGCGGTGTAAAGCTACTTTTTTTCCGTTTGTTTGTCTCTTTTTTCGTTTACTAGCGAATTATATTCTCTTTAACCTTTTTTTTGTTACTCTTCTAGGTCTGTCTAGGTTCGGTTTAGCATAGGAGCCATCTAGGTGTGCAGATATACGCTCTAGATCTGCGTAGGTCTGACCTTAGATAGCTCAGGTCCGGCTTAGGTCTACCAAGATACTGAATAGGTCTGCCTACGTCCGATCTAGGTCTTTAGGTGTGATCAAGAAAGGGGGCAGCGCTAGCGGTGTAAAGCTACTTTTTTTCCGTTTGTTTGTCTCTTTTTTCGTTTACTAGCGAATTATATTCTCTTTAACCTTTTTTTTGTTACTCTTCTAGGTCTGTCTAGGTTCGGTTTAGCATAGGAGCCATCTAGGTGTGCAGAGATACGCTCTAGATCTGCGTAGGTCTGACCTTAGTTAGCTCAGGTCCGGCTTAGGTCTACCAAGATACTGAATAGGTCTGCCTACGTCCGGTCTAGGTCTTTAGGTGTGATCAAGAAAGGGGGCAGCGCTAGCGGTGTAAAAACTACTTTTTTCCTTTTGTTTGTCTCTTTTTTCGTTTACTAGCGAATTATATTCTCTTTAACCCTTTTTGTGTTATTCTTCTAGGTCTGTCTAGGTTCGGTTTAGCATAGGAGCGTACTTGGTCTGCAGAGCTCCGCTCTAGATCTGCGTAGGTCTGACCTTAGTTAGCTCAGGTCCGGCTTAGGTCTACCAAGATACTGAATAGGTCTGCCTACGTCCGGTCTAGGTCTTTAGGTCTGGTCTAAGTCCACTTTTTTTACTTTACTTAGAATTAGCAAGACCGTGATCAGAAGAGGGGACAGCGGCGTAATAAAAGCACATTTTGTTCTCCTTTTGCTTCTTTCTTGTTTCTTTTACTCGCCGATTATCTTTTTATTGAATGTTTATTGTTATTTCTTTAGGTCTGTCAAGGTTCCACCAAGGTCTGCATAGGACCGATTTAGGTATGCGTAGCTGCGTCTTAAATCTACCTAGGCTCGGCCTATGTTAGCTTTGGTTCGGCTTAGGTCTACCTAGATCTTGCATAGTCTGGTTGCTATCTTTTAAGTCCGGCCTAGATCTGTCTAGGTCCAATTTTTTCACTTTATTTGAATTAGTAAGCAACTATACGTAAGACCGTGATTAAGAGAGGGAGCAGCGGTGGCGTCTTTTCCTTTCTCTTTTTGCTTCTTTCTTTGTTATTTTGCTCCCCAATTATATTCTTTTTGACTTTTTTTTTACTTTTTTAAGTCTGTCTAGGTTTGGCGTAGGTTTGCCGGACTAGCTCTGCGTTGTTCCGGCTTAGATCCTCTTAGGTCTGACTATGTTAGCTTAAGTCTGGCTTAGGTCTGCCTAGGTCCGGTTTAGGTCTCTTGAGGTGTGGTCTAGGTCTATTTAGGTTCAGCTCTTTCACTTTATTTCGAATTAGTAAGCAACTGTAGGTAAGACCGTGATCAATAAAGGGGGGTAGCGACGTAAAGAAAGTACTTTTTCTTTTCTTTTTTTGCTTCTATCTTTTGCACGCTAATTGTGTTCTCTATTTTTGTGTTATGTTTTTGCATCTTCTTTTTCAGTAACCCATTGTTTAATTGTTTTCTAATGTTATTTTTTTCTCCTCTTTTGTAACTCTTCATGGTCTGAATAAGTTCGTCTTAGGTCTGCTAACGTCTGGCGTAGGTCTACGTAGGTCCAGAGTGATTTGCCTAGACCAACCTAGGTCTTACTAGTTCCGTCCTCGGTCTGTGAAGACCGCCTCTTTTAGTTTATTTAAGATTAATAAACAACTGTGATTAAAAGATGGAGGGGATAATTGCATAAAAAAAGTATTTTTTCCCCTTTTTGCGTTTTGCATGTTTTTTTATTTTGCTCACCAATTATTCTCTCCGTCTTTATTTCTTGTTTTTGCAACTCTGCGTTCCTCTTTTTTTCTCTTTCAGCTTTTATTGTGCATATCTTCTCAATTATTATTTGTAACTCTTCTAGGTCAACCTAGGTCTGCCTAGGTCAGGCCTAGGTGTGTCTAAGTCTGAGTTAGGTATGCCCAGGTCCGACTCTGTCGCATTATTTCTTTTTCTTCTAATTGTATTTGCACCCGCTTCCTATGACTCTTGAGTTTACCTCGTTTCATAATCTTACACCTTTTGTTCTTCGCTTCTATTTTTCTCTCTTACTTTCGCTTTTTTCCCTTTTTCCCTTCTTTATTTCGTCTCTGCTTCTCTCTTCTGTCTCACTTGGTCCCCTCTCTCTGAGAGCAGTAAGTAGTAGCAGTAGTAGAGTATAAAAGAAAGAAGATGAGTGGAAGGAAATAAGGAAGATCGCTGTTCCAATTATCTCGTAAAAAATTTAGAAATGTAATTTTGTTATTTGGCATTTTCTTTAAAACCAACGATAATATCTAGATTAACATTAGTTCATCTGCTTTCCTAAATTCAAAAATTTAATATTTATGCTTATGTTTATATATTTCTTATGTAATACTATTTTCTGCAGCTTGTTTAGAATCCTATTGAATTTTTAGAATATTTTTTTCCACCAGTTCCTTGTTTGTTGCTCTTGTTTACTGATCCTATTTCTTTATTTATCCTTCTGTTGTTCACGCATCTTCCCGGGTTTTAATGTCTTTCCTAACTCGTTGATATTACGTTTTATCCTTCCTCTTCTCCTCTCTCTTCTATTATTTCTCTTTTTCCTTTTTTTTTATATGTTTTGCATTATCTCTGTCTCGTAGATATAAGTGATAGGAAAAGAGAAAGACATTGGAGGAAAAACAAGAAGAAAATAGAGAAACAGTAATTTGAGTTTCCATTCTTGCTTAAAAAAATAATTCTACCATAAAACTTTGACCTATAAATATCTTGGCCTTGGGGAAAATTTCCGTTTCTCTTCTGCCATCCAGACACTATACAGACCATAATATAAGCATGAAATATTAAAAAGAATAGAGCTCAGCGCCGGTCAGTCTAGCAGAAATATTACATTAGTATGTAAATTACACGTGATTAATGCATACGTAACCACTTCAGGAACAAGCACAAAACAAATCCCTAGATTTTTACCTTAATTTATTTGGGCGATTGCAGTGGACTTGGAAACCGTGAAACTTACTGTAGCATACATCCTATATCAGTCAGATACGGTAGTTGGAATAATGTTTAGGCGAAATGTATCTTTATATACCTCACGTTAACGTATAAAATACTTAATACTTCGCTATAAAACGCGAATCACTATCCAAGCTGTGCTTGGTTTTATTTGTTGTTTACTACGGTTCAAAATTAGTATTACAATTAGAGAAGTTCATTAGAGTTCATTAGGATGGAGCTAATTTCATAAAAGGGTGGCTTATCATAAAGGGCGCAAAAGCTTTATACAACACTTAACTCTTGCGCTTAACAGAACGAATATAAATACGTTTATACCTTACAATATAAATTATAGATAAACCAACAAATTTGCTAGTTAAAACAATGTTTTAATCATAGAATCCGATTAAACGCAAATAATGAATTTGCTTTTAATTAGCGCAAGCGCTTATTTTGTTTGCGTGTTATTAATTCCATCAAATTTGTAAATAACCCGGCGATTTATGCGTCAAATGGATCATAAAACTATTACGAAAACGTTTGGGGGGGAATTATATTTATTTTTTGATTGTATCTCTGCGTTGCACTGTTGGAAAATTCAAATATCCACGGTGCACGGAAACGCCGCAATAAATCCATTAGTTATAATAAAATGGAAAAAAAAACGATTCACGTTACCTGAAAATCGGGATTTAATGTAATGAAATTCGTTATTACGTTAATGGTTGCTGTTACGTAATGATTGTTGTTTTATCAATATCATAATGAAAATAAGCAAACAAGAGTTGCATAAGTCCAGTTTCCTCTTCAATTTTTATATTCACTCGTGATTATTTTATCAAAACGTTTTGTGAAGCGTACAAAAATAAAAATGTGAAAATATTAACTAACCGAACATATGCGCTGGATTTGGTTTGGTTTTTATATCATTTACTAGTCCCTTTATAAATACCAAACACCCCATGTGTTTCGTTGTCACATCTAATTCCAGCCGGGCGGAAACGGATCTCCATGTTAAATGCTTTCATACTCTCAAAACCGATACTAATTTTAGAGACATCCGCTTGTCCTAAAATTGCTGCGTACGTTACGTAAAAGTCCTGAAATCGAAGGTACGATAATGTAAAAATGCTTGACTGTAAAACTACTTTGTCGACATTTCTATCGTTTCAGTAAATTAGGACGAAAAAATTGTTTGGTTATTCATAAGTTTTGTAAGTGAAACTTACATCTCTTTTTTTTCAAGTTGTTATTTTACGATTGACCAGCTTTTTTTTAAAGAATTATGAGGCCATGACTCCATGATTCCCATCCCACCCCCTTACCCGGGCTCAGCGGACTTGCGCTGTACACCTAACTTCCCCCACCCCTGAAAGACATGCAACCCAACATACACACCACACACACCGTCCATGGACACGCCGGATTTAACTTATTCAGAAAAATTTCCGACGGACAGAGGACTCGAACCTACTGCCGTTGGGAGCCTACTTTCAAAGCCTGGGACTTTAACCACTAGACCACCCGCTGGCCCAATTCATCAGCTAACCTACTGTTCACGTAATGCCAAATTTGAACGCGAAAGTTTGAAAGTTGCGAAAACCGCTTAGTTAATCTTAGTAACCGTAGAATACGAGTTTATGCTTCATTTTTGGGTTGGTCCTCTCCTAGTTCTCTACATTTAGACGGACCGACCTCATTTCTTTTGCGGCAATGTCTTAGTGCCAGTGCTAATTTTTTGAACCTAGAATGGTGTACTAGCGTTAAGGCATTGGTTCAAAGTTAACTGCAGTGTTAGGCCCGGTCCGGTCTAGCCCTAGGTCCGTTCGGCCCAGCGCTAGGCCCGGACCGTTCCAGAGCTAGGACTGTGCTGGTTGGGCTTTATATCTAGCCAATTCTAGCCTTAGGCCCAGCTCGGACCGGTCTCACTCGTAATCTGACCGGGTCTAACCAGGGAAAAGGTCGAATGAAGCGTAATTGTTAATGTCACTGAAGCTCGCGCGATTGGTTCTCTCCTAGTTTTCTACATTTAGACGGACCGACTTCATTTCTTTGCGGTGATGTGTTAGTGCCAGTGCTAATTTTTTGAACCTAGAATGGTTTACTAGCGCTAAGGCATTGGTTCAAAGTTAACCGCAGTGGTAGGCCGGATCCGGTCTAGCCCTAGGTACATTCGGCCCAGCGCTAAGCCCGGACCGCTCCAGACCTAGGACTGTGCTGGTCCAGCTTTATGTCTAGCCCGTTCTAGCCTTAGGCCCACTTCGGACCGGTCTAACTCGTAATCTGACCGGGTTTAACCAGGGAAAATGTCGAGTCAAGCGCCCCCGAGCTTTCGGTCGGGCTTTCCCGAGTTGGATCAAGTTAGTCTAGACATAGGCAAACCGAAACTATAGCATTGCCACTTATGATAAAGGTTTTTGTATCCCTATTATAAATTTGAACCCGAAAGTTTTAAAGCTCAGCCCGGCCCAGTCCTATGCCTGACTCGGTCCAGCTCGCAGCCCGGACGGGCCCAAAAGAACCGGCACAGGCGTAATTTTTAATATCATCTGAGCTAGCGGTTAATCTATACATATATAAAAGCACAAAGGGTTTTTTTCTCCCCTTCCTCCTGCGGCTACCGCTTCTCCAATTTGGACAATTTTTTTTTAAATGAAAGGTCTTTATCCACAGATGGAACATGAAACATTTTTATATTTTTATTCTACGTCGATTTTTTAATAATAATTATTTTAATTTATAATATATATGACGGTCGGCTAGACGCGCGTCACTTGGGGCGCCCTCTACAGTAACTTCGCGTGTCATTTTTGGAACTAATGCATCACGTGACTTGACATTTCGCCGGTTCTATCAACGCTGTCTGTCAGTGCATTGTGTGCTGGGGTAACACTAGTTAAAATAATACCAGGGCCGAGTTGGATCGGATTTTAACCGGGTCGGATCAAGTTACTATGGATAGAACTATACCATTGCCAAACATGATAAATTTTGTAATGAGTTGTCGGTAATTTAATTGTGTATTATATTTAATGTAATAGAAGTGTATTGTTTGTAATAAAACTGTCGCTGACATTGGTCGAAAAACAAAATTTTAAATAATAATTTGCTACCAGTGCTATTTATTATATTGGGCTAGTCGAGTTAATACCACGTGACTTGCTGTAGAGAATTTAAGGCAAGCGGCAACCAAGCATAGAGCAGGCTCGAAGTGTGCCAAGTCGGATCAGGTTAGTGCAGGTTGAATCAGACGGCTGGATCGTATCGAGCCGAATTGGGCTAGCTCGTCTGGACCGCGTTGGGCCAAGCTGGGCTACGTCGTGTCGGACCGAGGCACGGCTAGACCGTATCGGGTCGGGTTGGGTCGAGTTGGGCCAGGTTGTTTCGGTCGAGTCAGGGCAAGCTGGGCTACATCGGACCGAAATGCGACTGGACCGTTTCGGGCTGGGTTGAACCGAGTTTGTCCAGGTTGTCTTGGCCGAGCCAGGCCAAGCTGGGCTACATCGGACCGAGATACGGCTAGACCGTATTGGGCCGAGTTGGACCGAGTTGGTCCAGGTTTTTTTGGCCTAGTCAAGGCAAGCTGGGCTACATCGGACCGAAATGCGACTGGACCGTTTCGGGCCGGGTTGAACCGAGTTTGTCCAGGTTGTCTTGGTCAAGTCAGACCAAGTTGGGTTATGTCAGAACAAGATACGGCTAGACCGTATCGCTCTGGATTGGGCCAAGTTGGGCCAGGTTATCTTGGTCGAGTTGGGGCAAGCTGGGCTACATCGGACTGAGATACGACTGGATCGTATTGGGCCGGGTTGGACTGAAATGGGCCAGGTTGTCTGGGCCTAGTCAAGGCAAGCTGGGTTACATTGGACCGAGATGCGATTGGACCGTTTTAGGCCAGGTTGAACCGAGTTTGTACATGTTGTCTTGGCCGAGTCAGGCCAAGCTGGGCTACGACGGACCGAGATACGGCTGGACCGTATTGGGCCGAGTTGGACCGAGTTGGTTCAGGTTGTCTTGGCCAAGTCAGGACAAGCTGAGCTATGTCGGAAGGAGATACGGCTGGACTTATTGCGCTGGGTTGGGCCGAGTTGGGCTAGGTTGCCTTAGCCGAGTCAAAGCAAGCTGCGCTATATCGGACCGAAATACGGCTGAACCGTATCGAGCCGAATTGGACCGAGTTGGTCCAGATTGTCTTGGTCAAGTCAGACCAAGTTGGGCTATGTCGGAACGAGATACGGCTGGATCGTATCGCGCTGGATTGGGCCGAGTTGGGCCAGGTTATCTTGGTCGAGTTGGGGCAAACTGGGCTACATCGGACTGAGATACGGCTGGACTGTATTGGGCCGGGTTGGACTGAGTTGGGCCAGGTTGTCTGGGCCGAGTCAGGCGAAGCTTAGGTACATCGAGCGGAAATAAGTAGTAGTTTCCGCTACATTACTATTTCTGAAACTGTTTCGGGCGAGCTTAGGCCAAAAGTTTGTATAGTCGAGTAAGCCCGGGTCACGAAGTTTTATAAAATGTACATAATGTCAAAAACATGGTGTTTGGTACCCTCGGATCGTAAAACGTGGTTACCTGTCAAAATCTTTAAATCGCTTTTTGGATCGTACAAAAATTTTGCGAGTGTAACAGTCGGAGATTTTAAGTTTTGCTCTAAATTTATATCATAAGAAATGGAAAAGTTCCGGTATCTTTTTTTAATTATTTTCGCTCTTGGATCAATGGATCAGTTTCGAGAAACTATCTAGTTGCTAATTAAAATGTATGCTTCAACACTAAACATAACTTGATGGCTACTACGTCTAAAGTTACCTGTTAATGATTGTTAACACGGCATATGCAACTAAAAAAAAATATAAATTTTTAGATCATATAGCTAAAACAAAATATTCTAAATTTTGTATTTGCAAATCTTGCAAATTACATGGTTACGTTACAACAACCTAAAAATTAAATACGCCTACCATTACGTTATCAGCCATAAAATCTGCTGAAAAGGAAAAAAAATTACAACCCCAAAGAAACTTTAATAGCGATTTTTATCTTAAGTACCCCGACACAATCATCATTATTACACTCAATGTTTCTTGTAACGCTAAATATCTTCCAATTTATGTATTACAACCCTCTAGATTATTTGATAAAGGACTAAAGTCTACACATATACAACGGCCCGGAAGAAAATTACTACAAAAGCTTAGGAATTTCCGGGTTGACCGGTGTACCCGAAAAGCCTTTCAAATAAAACCCTTCGTTTAGCCCTCGCCTACTTTCAAATGTACAAATACGGGTAAGTGCCTTAGTTATCTCTACACCGAGTCCGCTATAGGCACGATCCAATTCAAATTTTCTACACTGGCCAGGTCAAACGTGCGCCAATTTCCGAGCTTAATTAGAGGGCCTTGGGTCCGTCGAACTGCACTATATCCCCTGCATCGTCCAGTTGCTCGCTGAATATTCGATATTGGGAGGATACTTTGTTACTGACCGAGATGCATAGTTTACAACTCCAGTTAACATAACGAGCACTAATTATTTGTCAGCAAACCTTCCTGGTGCTGAACTGGAATGCATTCTGATGTAGATTAACGTTGACCGAACGTTTTAAGTGAATTTCAATCGGAAATTAATTTTAGGAATTCCGACTTCTACTCAGTTTCTGCCTTAAGAACTGTTATTTGGTCTTGAAACGTTTTATGGTTAGAAATTGATCAGTTCTTGGAATAATTTAATAAAAGAAAATGTTTTTTTAACGGCGGAAAGACTTCTCCCTTTATTAATTTTGTAATCGATTTTGTAATCAAGGGCTAAATTATAAGGTGCTAGTCTCTTGTTATGACAAGGGTTAAAGGGATAGGCAAAGGAAAAATAAGAAAGGTTCGACTAACCAAATCTATTGCAGGTAACACGGAGTAAGATTGAAGAAAGACGGCGTGCAATAAATAGGGGGTGGGAGAGAATGAGAGTTAAGGTCTTAGATCAAGCCGCACAAAAGGGTCAAAGTTGCAATGAGCGTTATATCAAAAAGGAATGTTGAGGACAAATTCAGGAACACAAATAAAAATTTATTATCTTCACAACGCTAAACTTACGCCTGGAAAAATTGTGGAAAATTGTATTAGGTGCTATTAGATGGAATGATAACATAAGCGTTAAAGTGAAAAGGAACTGTAGGAATAGAAATCCTAAAGTGCCAATGCTGGTTAAAGTGTAATAGAATAAGCTTTAAAATTTTAGATCAGATTTGTTATATTATATCCAAATTCATGCAATTCGGCACCTTTTTACCTTTTTTGCACTGATTCGATTGAAATGGGAATGGGTAAATGGAAACGGTTTGACAAACCAAACCTACTGCAGGTAACATTTCAATGTCATAGGTATAATCGAATGATTACCATTCGAACGAATTTAGTAATCGAATACTTCATTCGGTAAAAATCGTTCGGATGTGCCTAATGTGTCGCGAAATAGTGAAAACGCTTGTTTCTGGAATGCACTTCTGAATGATCCTCATTTTCATCGTTTTTGATCGTGCCACTAGGCGAAAATAAGGTAAATATTCGGCAACGAATAGTAATTTTTATTTTATCATATTTCGTTGCTAATTCTGATCTGTTTTATTAGTAATATTTCTATAAATCGCGAAAGTGGATACACTGTCCTAATTTATAATTTCATTATTTTTTTAACTAAGACCAGGGACAAAAAAATTATCCGAATGTTGAAATAAAATCATTTGTAACTCGTTTGTCTCTTGTGATTGCTCGGATTCTGTGAATTCGCAACATGATACTACACTCGTAGTATTATGCATTCGGATTGGACATTTGCAGCTTGCTAATGTAATGACTGTTGGTTTAACGCTCGCTTGCGAAGCAGACAAAATCGAAAATTCAAAAATCGTAGCATCATTCGAATGATTTTCTGTAACAACTCGATTTACATCGAGATATTTCAATAATCGAATGGTACGCTCTTTTATTTAATGCTCATAAGTTGCCTACTAAAAAAATCAAGGTTAGCAAAAAATGGCAGAGATTGAAAATAAGATTTTGGTTGTCTAACGGGAACATTTCAATGTCGCGATGATTGTAAGAACAAAATTAATGCTGGTAATAAATCAAAAAGGTAAACGCGAATGGTAATTGTAGGTGTGGAAGAACTAAAATACGGCGATCGGCCTGGCTTCGAGAAGCGACATTGTGGTGGGCCTGCGCAGACATCGTGCGCTCCGGAGGGTAAGCTGCGTTTCAGCTTGGGCACTGATCAGCACAATCAATTGACATTTAGGCAGAATTCCAATCAATAGAGATTACGGCTCGCAACCTAATGTCGCATTGGTAGCTTGC
The DNA here is from genome assembly GCA_958336395.1 of Ctenicera cuprea. Classification (NCBI taxonomy): domain Eukaryota; kingdom Metazoa; phylum Arthropoda; class Insecta; order Coleoptera; family Elateridae; genus Ctenicera; species Ctenicera cuprea. Next base: position 9,654,025 of record OY284495.1, on the reverse strand, counting down.
TCTTGATTCGTCTTGAGCAAGCGCGCTGATTGAAAGTATCAATCGTCAATCCACGTTAAAATAAAAGATAAGCATTCGGCTGTTCACGTGACTCTTGTGTCTGATAAATTAGACGTTGATTGCCGTTCTCTAAGTTAAAATTAAACATAAAATTCTGGCAATTTCTAAGTTCTGATCGGGTTCTTTAAATAGGAATTCACTAGCTGGTAGCTAGGTCTGAGTTCAGTTGAATAAATTGAAGAAGTTGTAAATTCTGAGCAGGTCGGGGGGTTTTATACCCGGTGAAATTTGGGGGAAGGTTGGATGGGGGACGAGCATCTCCGAAGAACGGCGCTCCGGTGCGATTATCGGCGCGTTGATGTCCACTTGCAGCGCCACGAGCGCTCTTTCTTAAAATTACAACAAAATAAATCATTCTGATTTATAAAAATTGTTGTCACTAAAATGACTTGTTACAAAGTGTAGGCTTTTAATACTTTGCAAGTATTTTTGTGTCATATCTCGTAAAATCGAAACAAAACCAAAGCGTCATTGTAAAATGTTTTGAATTTCGAATCGAGGCAAATAATACTTTCTTAAACTTGATCTTGTTTCGATTGTACTGCGATTTTGCCGAAGTCATAATTTTTCCGATACATCCACGATTTCATTATTTACTTTGGTGTAAATTGCGTCTACCCATTTTTTTGACATTTAACCAAAAGCTTTATTTTACGCTTGCCTATCCATAATGTTCGCATTGTCAAGGACCTCACTTTGCAGTAGCTAAAAACTTATAATAGGTTAGCTGCTTGCTTACTATAGTTCCGGCAATTATTTCACTCTACTTGTTGAAAATATTGCAAGCAATCGATTGCGAGTAACATTTCTCAATTCAAAGGACTTAATCGAAGCTTCCCTTTGTACAAAATGCTGGATCTGTCGTTTTCTACACAGAACTCTAAAAGGACTGATTTGGTGCGATCCTGTTTTTGATAAAATTCCAAGAAAATCGCAGAGACAATAAAAATGAATATAATAAAACTCCAAGCTCTATGTTATTGCTAGATTTCAAGGACTCAATGGTTAGTCCTGGATGTATGAAGTTTTCGATAACAGTGAAATAACAAATGATAAGGACATAAGATATGTGGATTTTATTGATTGCAATATAGCTGGGAATGATTGACAAGGACAAGACTCTCTTTGGCCCATTTAATCAGAAAAATGTTCATTTTAAATTAGATATTGCTCAGGTTTATTAAGCAATTTTGTTAGCTTCTAATTGAATTGTTATTTTGTGAAATTTGTTCAATAAACGAGTTCATCAATATTAAATGGTTGTAAACAATCGTAGTAAAACAGCAGCATTTTAGCATCAGGGTTCAATCTGTATAGTGTGTTGTCTATTCGCCAGGGGTTTTGTTGATAATGGTAGAGTTAGGATCTAAATAATACGTTAAACTGTTCATTCAGAATTGTCGTAAATTTTACCTTTTATTATAAATTGTACGTTTTAATCAAAATTAGGTGTTAACTGAATATTTCAAACACCCAAGGCGTTAAATAATGTCGGAAAATATTTTCAGTCAAGTGTTGAACCCGACAGCATTGTGTTTTTCACCGAAATTTAATATGAGAGATATCAGAGTAATAAGTAGAGGGTGAAAAAAGGGCAGAGGCGTATATGAATATTCTGTTAAAACCATAAAATCTCCAAGTATTCCAACACATAAACCTGAATATTCTGGAAATTTGGTTCTAAATAGCTGCTCTCATTTCGTGCTGTGTACTGCAGGGATACATAAAATTTTATTACAAACACAATCTCATAAGTATAAGGGTAGAAGAATGAATAAATCGAAATTTACGATAGACACGCCGAACATGCAACATAAATTTTTAAAGTCGTCGGCCTGTTTTGTTGTTGTGCGTTTATTTGGTATTATTTTAATTTGATCCCTTTAACGCTCCTAGGATTTTCCTCGAAGGCGGCGGGGCAAACGGGATACCACGAAAACTCGGAGCTTTATAATCTGAGCCGTGCGCAAAGCCGCAAAAACTTTAAACCGAAAATAATCCTTTTATCAAATACACATAAACTAACTTTTTACTGAAAAACCTGCAGGGCTGTCATTTTACCGTTCTCGCTCAAACTGACGCGCGAAGATTTAAGGATTTGTTTTTTAGAACGTCGGGAGAATTCACGGACGTGTCGTTCTATCACACACGTACGTTTTAAATCCGATAAATGGACACGCCATCCTGAAAAATAGCCAAATCTCTTTGACCTTTGTCTTTGATATTTCCACCGGCTGGACACAGGTGGAAATCAGATTATCAGAAGCGGATAAATGTTGTTACCCGATTGAATATTCAGCGAACCCATATTAGCTTCTGCATTTCCCTCCTATACGTTCCCAATTTTATCCCGTAATGCATTCGCGAATATCAAACAGATTGCTTCTGTTCCATTGCGAATTTGCAGTAAAGCTTTAGTGCCTTTAATCTTCAACCAGGATAATAATGATTACAGTTCCATTTAAAATTTTCACATGTCAGCGCCAATAAATACATTTTCTTGGACGATTACAACCGTTGGTAGCATACATTTAACAGAACTATCAAATAACAACTGAGCATTAATCTATAGACACCCAAACATTTCCTTTCATCAACAGAACGTGCTGCGTCCAACTTTACAGGAGATTTAAGATAGCGTTAGCAACGTGACCAACGATATGGGGGCGAAAAGGTTACAGAGTAACTCCACTTCTCGATCCAACAGATATGGAGATCTAGTAAAATGGCCGACAAAGAGGGAACACTGCAATAACATGTCCAGCCTAACTGCGAGAATTATAAGGGAACCACTTTACTAAGCGTAACGTACGGAATTCTCATAAATACAATCAGAAAACAAATGTCAAACCGTACTAACGATATAATAAGAGATTACCAGACCGAGTTCCGGAAGAACAGGTTAACAACTGATCAGATATTTAGATAGGCAAATATTCGAATAGGGATGGGAATGCAACAAAGCAGCCTAATTTCGATTGTAAACAAGCATACGGAACTGTAGATAGGGGCGCTATTCTGTGATGAAAAAATTTTAAATTTATTATAACCTAATAAAATTAACTTAGATGACAGCAAAAATCCAATTAGGTGAACCGCACTTTCCTATGTAGCACAAGAACATCCATAACACGTCCAGTGGATATCCCACCCTGACATTGTGGATGTCCAACGGACGTAAATCAACACCATACGCGTGCAGTTGGCATCCGACGATTGTCCGTTTGCAGCAACTTTCGACATCCATATGTTGTCCATAGCATGTCCTGCAGCGTCATACTACTGAACAGTTAATGTATATTGCACGGATATATTATATTTTGAAAATCATGGAAATTCAATTGGCCCAAAATTAATATAAATTTTTTAAAACCTTTATAATCCGGTGTGTATGTTACATATATAACTTTTTAATTAGCTTTAAAAATAAAATTCGACGTGTTCTGTTCTTCTTACTAATTAAGTAACAAACAGTTCAGTCTATTAAAAGCGTTAATTTGTCACCGTAAGGTACGAAATATGTTAAGAAACCTCAATAATGCCAAATCTTTTTCTTTTCGCAACCATTTCTTGGAGGCTTTCTCACAATCTGTTTGCGTTGCTTCGGGATTTGCTATTTAAACCGATTGGAATAAGAAATTTTGTTCAAAATTACATTTTGGAAAATTGACACGAGCGATCAGAAGAAGGGAGGTAAAACAAACCCGCAAATTTCATATTAATACATAATTTCCGTTGTCTGTAATTAATTTCAGAATAATGACTTTTAGGAGCCGATCAAATCCAAGTGTTTTTTCAACGTCCCTCTGGATTAAGTTTTTTTTTGATCGCATTCTATACAAAAATCGGCAGGAAACTCATAGGCGTTTATAGATTATGTGTTGCAAATAATTTCTGATAAAAAGGTATTAACTCAGTACTAACTTACTTTGTGCAACTGCGGCAAAGCTCACAACCTATAACTACTAACTATGAAATAGAAAACAGACAAGCTTTCCCACGCCCAAAGAACGCTACGCACGCAGCCGTCAAGGTTATAGCGATAAGGAGTCAACAGGTTACGGTTGAAAACGCTACTGTATTACCTAAAAGGGCATGTTGAAGAACATCCAGTAGATGTTTAAGATTTAATACATATGGACATATGGACATAAAATGTACTAAAAATGGATATCCTGTAGAGATCCTGTGCTACTTAGGCACTTGACACTCATTTATTGTTTAACATGGTGCGAGATGGGGTGATAAGAGGGATAGAAAAAGACATTAATAACAATAAAATCGTAATAAGTCACATCAGTTTGTGGGGTGCGCAGGCGACGGCGACGTGTGCATCATCGAATGATCGTAGCTGTATTTAAAAGAAGTATGCAATAAACTGGAAGCAATTTTTTCGAGAAATTTCAGATATTGCCTCGTAACGTTTTCTACCAAACAACGTAGGCGTCCTGAGTTTTTTTTCGACAATAGTTCTGCTTCGTAACCCTCTAATTTCATACTCTCCACTAAGAACTAGCAGGTGGAGGAGAAGCCATGGAAAACTACGATCACCCAGTACTTTGTCCTAAAAATCTGCCCGAGCCATGCCAACTAGGTAGTCAAGCAGTTTCGTGGTCACCATCTCTAAGCGGATGAGCCTTCGCATCGTCAGGCATTCGGCCCGATGTTGCCATAGAATTTCCGCTACAGAACGCATTACTGCAATACATTCTACAAAAATTTACCTGGTCTGAGCCGAATCGTAACCATCATGGGTTAAACCGTGACCGCGCTGAGTCTGCCCAAGTTGAATGTTTAGAAGCAGGCCGCGTACTGCTGCCTTAGTCGCTTTTGCTGTGAAGGGTACACCCGCTACAACTTCAGTAAAATCAGTAAACCCAAACCTTCATGATACTGTTTTAGAAGATGCTGAAACCACTGTTTTTGTGTCTTTCGCGAGTAGGGATTTTTGCCCCCCTCTTCGAGGGAAAATGGAGGCGGATGATATGTGTTAGCACTCATTTACCTATTACGGGTTATACCGGTTATCGGTTACGACTGGTTTTTTTGTTTAATGCTACGGTTTTATCAGCTTTCATTATTAATTAACCGGTTAACCATAGATAATAATAATAGCAGTAATAATAATGCTAGTGACGCGTAGGATGATATGAGAGGCCTAGATCCACTCGTCCAGTAGCTCTGCGAAGAAAAAGATTCTTGTTTTCGAAATTGTAAAATGAAGGGCGTTCAATTTTCAATTTTTTTTATAGAAACCTGTTACTTGAAATCATAACCGGTTTTCGTGATGTGTTATCGGTTATGCCCTGTTGTTGTTTATGAGTTAGCACTTATTGCCTATTATGGGTTAAACCGGTTATCGATTACGACTGGCTTTTTGTTTAATGCTGCGGTTTTACCAGCTTTCATAATTAATTAACCGGTTAACCATAGATAATAATAATTATAGTAATAATAATGCTAGTGCTGCGTTGGATGATATGAGAGGCTTGGATCCACTCGTCCAGTAGCTCTACGAAGAAAAAGATTCCTGTTTTCGAAATTGTAAAATGAAAGGCGTTCAATTTTCAAATTTTTTATAGAAACCTGTTACTTGAAATCATAACCGGTTTTCGTGATGTGTTATCGGTTATGCCTTGTTGTTGTTTATGAGTTAGCACTTATTGCCTATTATGGGTTAAACCGGTTATCGGTTACGACTGGCTTTTTGTTTAATGCTGCGATTTTACCAGCTTTCATAATTAATTAACCGGTTAACTATAGATAATAATAATTATAGTAATAATAATGCTAGTGATGCGTAGGATGATATGAGAGGCTTGGATCCACTCGTCCAGTAGCTCTACAAAGAAAAAGATTCCTGTTTTCGAAATTGTAGAATGAAAGGCGTTCAATTTTCAAATTTTTTATAGAAACCTGTTACTTGAAATCATAACCGGTTTTCGTGATGTGTTATCGGTTATGCCTTGTTGTTGTTTATGAGTTAGCACTTATTTCCTATTATGGGTTAAACCGGTTATCGGTTACGACTGGCTTTTTGTTTAATGCTGCGGTTTTACCAGCTTTCATAATTAATTAACCGGTTAACCATAGATAATAATAATTATAGTAATAATAATGCTAGTGCTGCGTTGGATGATATGAGAGGCTTGGATCCACTCGTCCAGTAGCTCTACGAAGAAAAAGATTCCTGTTTTCGAAATTGTAAAATGAAAGGCGTTCAATTTTCAAATTTTTTATAGTAATCTGTTACTTGAAATCATAACCGGTTTTTGAAAAATCCAATTTCCGTCGGTTTTCGTGATTAGTTATGGGTTATGCCCTGTTATTGTTTATGAGTTAGCACTTATTACCGATTACGGGTTATACCGGTTATCGGTTACGACCGGCTTTTTGTTTAATGCTACGGTTTTACCAGCTTTCATAATTAATTAACCGGTTAATTATAGATAATAATAATAGTAGTATTAATAATGCTGGTGATGCGTAGAAAATTTAAACGAATTCTTATATTAATGAGAAATAAAACAAGCTCTGTGTTATTAACTGACATACTATTTTTCTCCATCGATACCAACACATTCTAGAATTTTTTTTAATGGCCTACATTTCCTAGTCAAACATTTAAGAAGCTCATATGTTGAATAAATACTGCGTAGCGGAACTGGTTTATTTGTATATATATAAACATGCACAGAAACCCAATCTTAATACTGTGGCGTTGCAAATTTTCTAAATTTGTCGAAAACAGGTCAACCGGTTATGACTGATATCCGGTCGAGCTAGTGTGAACCGTGGCGGCGGGCGTTTAATTTGTCAAAAGCTAATCAACCGGTCATAATCTATTACCGGTTATGATTGACAACCGTGGTAACCGATAACCGGTCATGAGCGATAACCGGCCCTAATCGATAACCTGTCATAACCGGTTAAACGGTTAAGCGATAATCGTTGACGGCGTTGTCACAACGATATTACTGTTACCGGGGTTTGGAAAACTTTCTTAAGCTGTAGAGTGTAGGTGCCACTGACGTGTATTGATACGACAATGTAAGAATGGCCAGATGCAGGTACCGAACTGCTTTCGGCTCTCTCCGCAATTAATACCACACCTGTTTACTTTACTACAGAGCCTTCGTTAATTACTGATACCCACTTGACCTTTGGTCCGCAGTGACTTAGAGAGTTTTAGATTTAGATGTTGAAGTCAGTTCAGGGTTGGTACTCGTGGTAACTAAAAATTCCCTGTAAGTGTCACTGTCAACACTCAAAGTGAGGTTATGTATGTAAACAAGCAAGCCTTGATAAGTTAACAAACGGTGTAAGTTAGGTTGCCTATATTTTGTGGTCACGTGAGTATCAGTAATTAATGAAGGCTCTGTATTAAGGTCTATTTAATGGTGAATTTAAATCGATTTATAATATTTCCTTTTCTGACTTTCCAAAGCCATTTAATTTTGTTTGGCTTTTGACACCAACACTTTTTCAAAGATAAACAGCGAAATAACCGGATAAAGTCGTTTCAAATTTGCGCTTCTGTGACTGGCATGTATAATAATCGTCTAATGCGCACCATAAAGCCCTTATAACCTTGAAGGTGATTCTCAAGGTTATTTAAACCGGCGTTCTAATGTATTAACATCTTCGCACAGTAATTGTGTCTTATCCTCCATATTTTAAGGGTCTTTAATCTTTAGCAAAGATAATAACGATAACGCTTCGGGTTGAAATTTCCACGTAGCTTGTGTTTCGACGAGGGCATGGAAACACATTTCCTTGGCTGATTAAATTCATTGTAGCATAAATTTAATTACAGTGCAGCATAAATAATTTGGAAAGTGACTGCTCGACATTAAAAAAGTAATTAACAAGACAAACACGGCCGCGTTTAATTAATACATTTTCGACGACGGGACTACGCCCTTTATAAATTTTTGCAAAGTAACGGGACTTGATAGGAAGATAACACGTCCAGGGAATGTAACACGAAATCTGCTGGTCGAATAATTTCTAATTACAGTACACACCCTGACGGCTACAGTTAATGCGATTAAAATGTAAGGGTGCTCGAGATAATAATGTACATACAACAGGTGTATTATGATGGAGGGCGCAGATAAGAGGAGGGTGAGCATGTAACCGTGAAATGTTAAAGCAAAAATTTGAACGTTGTTACGGCTTTAATACGGCAATCGCTTAATCGAAGCTTTCGATCGTTTTAAGAGCTTAATTTTAATAAACAAGATTAGCAGGAATTCTGCAGCACCCATCAGACTTATTATTATCTCATTAAGAAATTGTAAACATCTCTGCCACGCATTTCGGTGTAGGTTTCTAATAATCTTAATTAAATAGAAACGGCATTTTTTTGCGATGTCTTTTTTTTGTCAACTCGACCGAAATAATTGTTACTGACTCAAGATAAGAATAAGAACAATTTGAGTTTTTAACCTTAACATTGTGTTTTGTTTAGAAGCAACATTAGAAATCTAAACATGTGCATGTTTATAATTTTAATTAAAGTATAGGTTTTAACCGCTAGAACAATTAAAATTGTAACACTAACGTGTCGTGAAATATTTCATGCGTTTAGACCGGCAGTGATGCATTAAAAATGTCATGGGTTTGGTAATTTCAGCCTATACTGTCTGTACGGGGTTACTCAAAATTACATTGCTTAATGAATTCAGCAGCCATAAAAGACTTTATGACACTTTTTGCTTGATCTTTTAAATTGTGTAGGTTACCTATCTGAACATTAGATTTTAAATAACATCACAAAAAATAAAAGTTAAAAGGATTTAAGTCTGCAGACCGAGGAGGCCACCAAATAAATTGTTTCCTTTCAATCCAACGACCTGGGAATATTTTGAGGACTCAAGGGTTTCTTGCACTGATAGTATATAAAAGGTTGAACTACCTTGATTAGCTGAGATCCCAGCGTTAAATGATTTACTAAAATTTCTAGATGTACAATAATTATTTACTACATCATAGAAATAACATCCTTTCGGAACGGTACACAACTAGAGTTCTCGTCTTTTTTTGTGAAAAGAAATGTGTAGCTTTCCTGGCGTTGGTAATTCTTTTAACAAACTTTAATGGAGTTTCTAGTATTTCGACGAGCTTGATTTTATAGATAAGCTTCGAGTTCTAACCGCCTCTGGCTAAAAATAAATATTTTGACGACGGTAATACGGACAGCTGTAAAAATATTGAAAATGCAATGAAATACAGGTCTTTAATTACGGGGTTTTAAACGATTAGGGATTTATCTCTTAGTTAAAATAAAAATTAAACAAAATACGCTGATTAAAGGATCTAATGCGAACAACTAAGGATTTCTCACATCGTTGAACTAAATTAATATAAATTAAGGAAAATAAACGATGTACGGGATTATACTAAAAATAAGCAGGGATTTCTGCCAGTGTTAAAAAATAATAAAGAAATTAAGAAAAATAATCGGCTTACAGAATTATAATAAGTAAAACTAGGGATTTCTTCCAGCGTCATACTAAACTAATATAAAATTAGGTAAAAAATAGGTTTGTGGGATTCTACTAAAAAAAGTAAGAATTTCTCCTAGACTTAAAAAATAATTAATAAATTAAGAAAATAATTAGGGATTTCTTCATTCATTGAACTAAATAAATATAAAATTAGGAAAATAAAAGGTTTACGGTATTATAATAACAACCACTAAGAATTTCTTTAATCATTAAACTAAACTAATATAAAATAAGCAAAATAATCGGTTTACTACACATTTCTCTTATTGTTGAACTAAAATAAAATAAAATAAAAAAAATAATCAATTTGACGAGATTTTACTAAGAACAACTAAGGATTTTTTCCATTAATCGTTAAAAATAATAAAAAAAAGTAGGGAAAATATTAGGTTTGCGAAATTTTACTAACAACAAATAGGGATTTCTCCCATCGTTGTAGTAAACTAACATAAATTAAATAAAATAATTGGTGTACACGGATTATAATTAGAACAACTAAGGATTTCTTTTATCAATAAAATAAAATAACGAAAGTAATCGATTTACGGGATTCCACTAAGAACAGCTAAGATTTTTTCGTATCGCTGAAAAATAATGAACAAAATAAAGGAACATAACAATCTTACGGGATTCTACTAAGAACAACTGGGAGTTTCTTAATTGAAGTAAACTAATATATACTAAGGAGAATAACTGGTTTACAAAATTATAATAAGAACAACTAAGGATTTCTTTCATTGTTGAACTAAACTAATATAAAATAAGAAAAATAATTGGTTTAAGGGATTATAAAAAGAGCAGGTAGAGATTTCTTCTAACGTTAAACAAAAAAAAATTAAATAAAAAAAATAATCGGTATATGGGAATCTATTAAGAATTACTAGGGATTTCTCTCGTTGTTAGAAAAAATAATAAAAAAATGAAGAAAATAATAGGTTTACGTTATTCTACTAAGAACAACCGGGGATTTCTCTTATCGTAGAACTAAACTAATATGAAACAAAAAAAAACCAATCGGTTGCAGGATTATAATAAGAACAACTAGGGATTTCTCTCATCTTTAATCTAAAACAAATGAAGGAACGTAATTGGCTTACGAGATTCTACTAAGACAACTAGGGATTTTCCCCATTGATCGTTGATTAATATTTAAGAAAATAAGAAAAATAGTAGATGTACGGGATTCTACTAAAAATAGATAAGGATTTTTCTCTTTAGTGAACTAAACTAATATAAAATAAGGAAACTAATCGGTTTGCAGGATTCTTCTAAGAACAACTAGGTATTTTCTCAATCAATCGTTCAAAAAATTATAAAGAAAATAAGAGGTTTACGGGATTCTACTAATAACAACTAAGTATTTCTTCCATCGTTGAACTAAACTAATATAAAATAAGAAAAATAATTGGTTTACAGGATTATAATATAAGAACAAGTAGAGATTTCTTCTAACGTTAAACCAAAATAAAATAAAATAAAGAAAATAATCGGTTTATGGGAATCTATTAAGAATAACTAGGAATTTCTCTCGCCGTTAAAAAATAACAAATAAAATGAGGAAAATAATGGGTTTACGTTATTCTACTAAGAGCAACCGGGGATTTCTCTTATCGTAGAACTAAACTAATATAAAACAAAGAAAACAAGCGGTTTACAGGATTATAATAAGAACAGCTAGGGATTTCTCTCATCTTTAATCTAAAACAAAATAAGGAACGTAATTGGCTTACGGGATTCTACTAAAAACAACTAGGGATTTTCCCTATTTATCGTTGAAAAATATTTAAGAAAATAAAGAAAATAGTAGGTGTACGGGATTCTACTAAAAACAAAGAAGGATTTTTCTCATCAGTGAACTAAACCAATATAAAATAAGGAAACTAATCGGTTTGCAAGATTCTACTAAAAGCAACTAGGTATTTTCTCAATCTATCGTTTAAAAAATTATAAATAAAATAAGAAGTTTACGGGATTCTACTAATAACAACTAAGAATTTCTTCCGTCGTTGAACTAAACTAATACAAAATAAGAAAAATAATTGGTTCACAGGATTATAATAAGAACAACTAAAGATTTCTCCTAACGTTAAACGAAAATAAAATGAAATAAAAAAATAATCGGCTTATGGGAATATATTAAGAATAACTAGGGATTTCTCTCGTCGTTAAAAAAATGATAAAAAAAATGAGGAAACTAATAGGTTTACGTTATTCTACTAAGAGCAACCGGGGATTTCTCTTATCGTAGAACTAAACTAATATAAAACAAAGAAAACAAACGGCTTACGGGATTCTACTAAGAACAACTAGAGATTCTCTCTATTTAACATTGCAAAATATTTAAGAAAATAAGAAAAACAGTAGGTGTACGGGATTCTACTAAAAACAAAAAAGGATTTTTCTTATCAGTGAACTAAACCAATATAAAATAAAGACACTAATGGGTTTCAAGTTTCTACTAAGAACAACTAGGGGTTTTCCCAATCAATCGTTTAAAAAATAATAAAAAAATAAGTGGTTTACGGGGTTCCACTAATAACAACTTAGGATTTTTTGTCAATAAACTAAATTAACATAACATAAGGAAACTAATCGGTTTACAGGATGCTACTAAGAACAACTAGGGATTTTCCTCTTCGTTTGAAAAATGTTAAAGAAAATACGTAAAATAAGAAGTTTACGGGATTGAAGTACAACTAGGGATTTCTCCTATTTTTGAACTAAACTTGTATAAAATAGGAAAAATAATCGGTTTACAGAATTATAACAAGAAAAACTAGGGATTTCTTTCATAGTTAAACTAAAATAAAATAAAATAAGGCAAATAAGAGGTTTACGGGATTCTACTAAGAATATCAAATAAAATAAAGATATAATTCGTTTTAGTCAGCATCACAAGAGGAATTCGGGTTTCTCGCCAGGATCTCGCAAGAAGAATAATTAAGCGTTTTTAGGTAAAAAAATCAGTTATATACGGGAGAAATCTGGCAGGAGAATCAGCTAAAGTAACATTTTTTGAAAAGGGGGTTTCGCGGCACAGATATCCAGAAAATCTGTCTACACTTGGAGCGCCACGTGCGCTCTTTGGTGGAATTAAAACATCAAAATAATTTTACGAATTTTAAAATTGTTGTCTCACCACGGTAGTTAGTAACAATTTTATTCTTGTGAGGTTCTAATAATATTATAAAAGATATGCTTGCGCGTGTTAAATTGCCCCTAGAAACTCTCATTATGTTTTTTTATAAATAGAATGTCTATTATTAAGTATTCCTTTTTAAATGAAGTCAATTTTTTTTTTCTCAAGGTTACATCAACAATTTTTCCATGCGACACGAAGCACAAAAGCAATTGTAAAACTTTCTTTTGGTTAGTGAATTGAAAAGAAGGAGCCTTATTATTACAGAAGTAGAAAAAAAAAGTATCTGCAAAACCGAATACTTAGAAAGATATTTCAGGCTGTCATTATCAGTCCCTTAACGACTTCAGCAGTTCTTCTGCTCCCAAACGTGCAACAAACAACAATGCCGTTACATGTAAAGTATACAGCGTTCCCAAAATAATGCTTTATAAATTCTATGTCTACGCACACAAGAGATTTTCTTTTGTATATCTTTCTTAACATAAAAAAATGTTTTTCTCACGAGCACCTTGGGCATTACATTTGTGATTCGTTTGATGTTGACTTATCCCACTTCAAAGGTACAGAAATGTGTGATTGTGTTTGTGTTGGTTGGTTTTTCACCACTGAGAAGAAACCCCGCAGAAAATATATTTTTATCCATTAGGAAAGTTCTTGTTTCGGCACTAATCAATAAAAGATGTAAAGTGAAACTTTATTGGGGTTGTTGCACGACTACACCCGCATTCGATGTTTACAAATGATTTAGAAGTGTCTGTTATCCGAGGCTTTTCCCTAAAACTCGATACCTTTTCGCTCGAATAACGAACTACTTTTTACAAGTCTGAAACTGCTTGGAAAATATATTCTGAAAAACACCTCGAGACCGTTATTTGAAATTCCAACGAGATTTAAAGTAAATATATAAGTACATACATAAACAACGTTCGGTTTACAGGATTAGAACTTTGGAAGTTCGAAGGCAGAATAAGAATTCGAGCTCACAAAGCTTCTTCTTCCTCCACTGCAGGAGAGGAGAGAGAGAGATTTGAAAATCTCGCCTTTTGTCCCGCATTCTCTCTTGAATTTATTAACGTTCTCTATTATCTTCAGGTGTTTTCTATTGTCTTAGCTGTTTTTAACGCACTCCCTAAATCCTTTAACTAATTCTCTTCATTTTTGTTTTGTGCCCGCCGCCGCGCCGTTACAATGCTGGGATCGACAAAAGCTCCAGCTTCCGACAACGGAAACTCGACGAGGAAATAAATCCGTGTAGAAGTATTTAATGTTGAAACTCTTAACTTTACTAAGTCTATTTGGATAACGACGAAAAGTAAAGAGGAGAGATTCTTGCGGAATATTTAAACAGAAGGACCATCAAAGCGTGTGAAAATTGAGGAAAAACGGCTTTTTTGGTTCAGTATAAAGTTGGGAAAATGCTTTCACGTAAGAGAATGCAATGTATGAATGATGTTACTGACCAGAACTTTACAACGAAAACTTGTGGTAAATTAAGATTTTTTTTAAATTTAAAAACATTCTGCTGATCATCTTAAAATTTTAGTAAGATTTAGGATTCTAATTTATTTTGTCACAAGAGTAGAAAATCTGTCTGGCAACCGCCACGTGACCGTCCTCTCATTTATTGAAATTTTTGAAAATTTAAAAATTATTTTGAAAATTTAGACAATTTTATGGAAATTTTGATTTCATACCTGGCCTGCTATATCCGCAGATATTAGATCTTAAAAATTAGCGAAACACTTCGCCTGGACTTTCCTATACATTTAAATACATTGTTTTATATTTTCCAACACTTTCGATATACACCTGTCTAGACACGACTAGTTAAAGTAAATAGTTCTTATAAGTTGTAACATCTTGAAGCGGTTGAAGAAAGACCGACCGCTGCGCTGCAAGCATAAGGTTGGGTAAAATATTCGGACTGAATCAACGGAAGCGGGGAAATTGATATTTGAAAATATATTAATAACTCGAGAAGTATTATTTTTAGCAAGAAATTACTCTTATTAATTTGTATTTAGAATTTCAAAACCTTTCTGATTTTAAAGCCAAAATGCCACGTTTCCATTTAAAAAAAAGTTATTTTTTACCGTGGCCGCCATATTAAAATTGGAAACTCAAGTTTTTTCTTAAATACAATTGAGAAGAATTTGCCCTACAACTTTGCTCTTGGGTTTGCGAGTCTATCTATTAAAATAAAAAAGTTAGCCTACACTGAACATTAAACGACTAGTACAAGAAGACAACTGCTGTAGAAAGTATGTAAAATTCTTCTAAGGACAAAAAGATTATTAAGGGGTCAAAAATTCGATTTTTTGATTTTTTGTTAAAAGATTCTCCTAGAGCAAACAAAACAAAAAACCAAATTTTTAATTTTTTATGGAAAAAATTTGGGGGAGAGGAAACAGTAGCCTCCCTAAATATGAAATTATCGAAAAAATATTATTATATTCGGATTTTGCTATCAATGGTGAGCTATTTCACATTAACAGAAATATATTATTGCCCCCCGTTAAATAAATAAAAGGGTACCAATTTACAATTTTCAAAAATTCATAGAGGGCGTCACAGTGAAATTATAGCAATGCGCAAAAAAACAAATTGTAGAAGATTTCCAGCTCTATCAGCTTAAGAAGTTTAAACAGAAACGTGTTTGCAGTTTTTGAGAAAATTTTTTGGAAATATTCCAAAATTTTGGAGTGATGTCATTGCGAACGTTTTTATATTTTGAAAATTAATTATATTTCATTGTATAGTACCCTTGAAGGGCTACCAAACAAGATGTAGTTGATTCCAATCAGATAACTGGTTTTTGAATAAATGGGCGAAATGTCGAAATGTTCAAAAATTCGTAGTGGCCGCCATTTTAAAGCTAGAGAGTTCGGTAAAAAATCGTTTGATTTGTCCTAAGGCCTTCTTTAATCTCCACTATTAAAATCTCAAAAATTCAGTTTCTGAAAAAAATGCTACCAAAAAAACATGTCTAACTTCCTCTTCCGGTTTCGGTTTTTTTTTAAAAGCTTATTTTGTCGGTAAATTTTTGATATACTCCTCATTCCAAAGCACATCAAAATCGGTCCAGCCGTTCCGGAGATATGGAGCGTAACGGAACCACCCACCCACAGACAGACATTTTTTAAAAATAATTTTTTTGTGGTCCATGGACTCCCTCCCCCGACTATTTCTGTTAAAATCTCAACTTTAAAATTTTGCATGAAATCAATACTTCCCTATACTACTGAAAGTATAAGAAAATAAAAAAGGTTTCGTAAACATTTTTACTTTCCTATACTTTCAGTATAGGAAAGTATTGATTTCATGCAAACTTTCAAAGTTGAGATTTTAACGGAAATAGTCGGGGGGGGGGGGGGGTATCCATGGACCCCAAAAAAGTAATTTTTAAAAAATGTCTGTGGGTGGGTGGGTGGGTGGGTGTGTTACGTTCCATATCTCCGGAACGGCTGGACCGATTTTGATGTGCTTTGGAATGAGGAGTATATCAAAAATTCACCGACAAAATAAGCTTTTAAAAAAAACCCGAAACCGGAAGCGGAAGTCAGACATGTTTTTTTAGTAGCATTTTTTTCACAAACTGAATTTTGGAAATTTTAGTGGAGATTAAAGAAGGCCTTAGGACAAATCAAACGATTTTTTACCGAACTCTCTAGCTTTAAAATGGCGGCCGCTACGAATTTTTGAACATTTCGACTTTAACGCCCATTTATTCAAAAACCAGTTATCTGATTGGAATCAACTACATCTTGTTTGGTAGCCCTTCAAGGGTACTAAACCATGAAATATAATTAATTTTGAAAATATAAAAGCGATCGCAATGACATCACTCCAAAATTTTGGAATATTTCCAAAAAATTTTCTCAAAAACTTCAAACACGTTTTTGTTTAAACTTTTTAAGCTGATAGAGCTGGAAATCTTCTACAATTTGTTTTTTTGCGCATTGCTGTAATTTCACTGTGACGCCCTCTATGAATTTTTGAAAATTGAAATATAACCCTTTTATTTATTTAACGGGGGCCAATAAAATATTTCTGCTAATGTGAAATAGCTCACCATTGATAGCAAAATCCGAATATAATAATATTTTTTCGATAATTTCATATTTAGGGGGGTTACTGTTCACCCTCCCCCCAAATTTTTTAGATAAAAATTAAAAATTTGGTTGTTTTGTTTTGTTTGCTCTAGGAGAATCTTTTAACAAAAAATCAAAAAATCGAATTTTTGACCCCTTAATAATCTTTTTGTCATTAGAAGAATATTACATACTTTCTACAGCAGTTGTCTTCTTGTACTAGTCGTTTAATGTTCAGTGTAGGCTAACTTTTTTATTTTAATAGATAGACTCGCAAACCCAAGAGCAAAGTTGTAGGGCAAATTCTTCTCAATTGTATTTAAGAAAAAACTTGAGTTTCCAATTTTAATATGGCGGCCACGGTAAAAAATAACTTTTTTTTAAATGGAAACGTGGCATTTTGGCTTTAAAATCAGAAAGGTTTTGAAATTCTAAATACAAATTAATAAGAGTAATTTCTTGCTAAAAATAATACTTCTCGAGTTATTAATATATTTTCAAATATCAATTTCCGCGCTTCCGTTGATTTAGTCCGAATATTTTACCCAACCTTATGCTTGCAGCGCAGCGGTCGGTCTTTCTTCAACCGCTTCAAGATGTTACAACTTATAAGAACTATTTACTTTAACTAGTCGTGTCTAGACAGGTGTATATCGAAAGTGTTGGAAAATATAAAACAATGTATTTAAATGTATAGGAAAGTCCAGGCGAAGTGTTTCGCTCATTTTTTAATTACGATGTAGCGTTTTCTTATTTTTTTTACTGCAAAACTGGAAACCAGGAGAGGAACGGGGAGAGTATTAATATTCAACATCAAATTGAAGGTAATAACATTTTCTATTTAATGATATCAACAAAATCTTTGTACGGGAAAAATATTCTAACAAAGCAGGTTCAGAGGAATAACAACTTATTGACTATCTCTTTAAATAAAACACTTACGGATCTGAAAAATTTTAGGTGGCTGACCCTGTATGCACGGTGCGGTAACCAAAGTGTTACAAGCTGATATCTCCAAAATTATAAAATATTGAGCAAACATTTTTTTTTATATTATGGGATGGAAGGGGTCATACATTATGCTTAATAGTGAGTTTTTCGAAACTACCTTATTTTAAGGGAAGGGGGGAGTTGAAAATTTTAAATAGAGTAACATATTTTTTAACACTTTTGTAAATATCCGCATCAAAACAGTTACAGTCTACTTTTGTCAGTTTTTTTGTAAAACGTTTAGTACCCCTAATAGATTGGAAAAGCGAATCGAGATTATTTTTTTAATTTAAATGTGCCCACTAAAAATAACAAATCAAAGTTGGTTGCATCAAAATTTATATAAGAGTGAAATATGTACAAAAGTTCATCCCCTCATTATTAGGGGTTGCGGATGTACATTTTTCACTCTAATTTAATTTTTCTTTATCTAATTCTTGTTGCTTATTAGTAGATTCATTTAAATCTAAAAGAATATAATCTTGTATCGGTTTTTAATATTTACAGAATTTCCCCTCATTTATTATGGGTACTAAACGTGTTTCAATTTTTTTTTAAATAGGTTGTACCTATTTAAAATTTTCAAGTTATTCCCCCCACTCTTTAAAATATAGTGGTTGTTAACAAACTATTTATTATGATGTGCCAGATGGTATGTTTTTGGTGTTATGTGAATTTGGATTTGGACTGAAACAAAAATGGCAATTTCAGCATATACATATAAAGGTTAGTTGCTTCAACAATCAGTATTATTGTAGTAAATATTTCAATAAATATAACGGACAAAGCGAGCAAGTAAATGCTATTATTTAAGCATACATACTTCTATGTAGACTTGCATATTTTTAGTAAATGTGAATGAATTATGTAACTAACATTTTAACCACTGTTTATAGAAAATTAACTCAAATCTGTTGCCTGCTATTGATTGATATGCTTTGAAATTATTATTATTCGGATAAAAGTGACTTTGTATTGTTTTCTATTAGGTGTAGTTACATAAGCACAGTTTATGTAGTAATCTAGAAATTTTCACGTTTAAACATATTTCTCTTCTTACTCATCTTTAAACTATTAACACATAGACAGCGTCCGGATTTCCAATCCAGTATTTAGTAGGTATTTAAATTATGGGCCAATGAATTAATAATAAATTCTGGTATAATTTCTTTTAATAGTTGGCGCATATATTCAATTTTAAACAAATTATTTAGGAATGGAATTAAAATAGCAACACACCTGCATGTTTGACCTTATGGAGCTCGTTTTGATACGTGTTATTCATTTGGCGAGCTTGTTTATTATCTCGAGTTATATGTTATATGTTATATGGTCAGGGGTTTACAAAGTAATACACGGAACAATTTTATGAAACTTTGCAAAAATATTTTTGTGTGCAGATTCTCAGGCTTACTCAACAATAAAGTAACTCTGGAGGAAACGATGTATCTCAAATATTGCAGTTGTAGTAGTAAAGCTTGCAATATCGTGCAACATGTGTCATGTATAACTTAACGGATTTGAGTACGCCCATTCTTTTTGTTGACTTTTTAAATTTTAACGAAATGTTTTGCTGTTCTGGGACTAAAAGTCCGGCCTTCTCACACAGTTATAGGCAGTGTCCGGACTTTTAGTATAGTATTTAGTCAGTATTGAAAGTATGAGGCAATAAATTAATAATAATTTTTTTTATTCCGAATGTTGTTAAAAATTTAAAAATTTTGCTTTTTTAACAATATTTGGAAATTCTGATTAACGTGAAATTATTTAAAATTTTTATTATACATATAAAATATTTAAAAATTTTGAAATTTTTAAAATCTGGAAATGTTTGAACATTGTAGAAATTTTTCAAAACTCAAAATTTCTGGAAATTAAAAAATACTGCCTTTTTCATAACAATTTTTAAAAAATTTCAATTACTGTGAAATTTTCTAAAATTTTATAAATTACTGTAAGAACTACGCTCCCGCTACAGTAGTAGGTGCGCTCTTATAGTCACTGTTGCTGCGAAAAACGTTAATACAAAAATATTTTTAAAAATGTATTTAATACCGAGATGTCAAAAATTATCTTGGTCAAGAGTCGTCGTGGATTTTTAATTAATTGTCGGAGTTAGTATCGTGCATTTATGTCAATCATATTTATTTTGATTGTCAAAATTTGTCAAGCAGTTCTGGTGAAGCTTTCTTGCTGTTGTAATCTTAAAGATGATATGATCTAAGACGGATGGTTTCCATTTCATGACCACCTTTAACCAAGATAATTGTTGACATCCCGGTATAATAAAAACATGCCACATGATATTAAAAACGAACAAATACTATAGAAAACTGTTATGTAAAAATATTAGTTTAAATTTTTTGGAAATCTTCAGTTTGTAGAAAGACAGTATCGAAACCGAAGCCGTCTCGTTTTAACAGTAATGGTCTGTGAAATTCATTGATGCGGCTTTAGACTGTATACTTCGGCCTACAGAATATCTTTCAGAAGATTCAGAGGCAGTTGTTAAATACACTTCTTGGTTGCTAATACGTTATTTAGAATTGCGCATTTATAGTTAGAAGCTGCAATGTTTTGTACGAAAAAAGATTGCTTGGGCTATTTGCTCTCATAGGTCGGGAGGCGCGGCTTACGTCATCTAGTAGAAGCGATGTGGGGCAACACAGCTAGCTCCACATCTACTATTACCACTATGTATCTACGCTCCCGCTACAGTGGTAGGTGCGCTCTTATGGTCACTCTTGCTGCCTAAAACGTCGCTACAAAAATATTTTTGAAAATGTGGTATTTAATATAATGTAAACATGCTACAATGGTATTAAAAGAGAGTAAATACTGTTGAATGCTTTTATGTAAAAATAACGGTTTACATTTTTTCAGAGACAGGTGTTAAATACACTTGATGGTATGCGCTAAGACGTTATCTAGGATTGAAGCTGCAATGTTTTGTGAGAAAAAAAGATTGCTTGGGCTCGTTGCTCTCATAGGTCGAGTAATGTAAGGTAATACAACTAGCCCCACATCTACTATTATCACTACGTAGCTACGCTTTCGGTAGAGTGGTAGGTGCGATCGTTAGTCACTGTTGCTGCGTAAAACGTCGATACAAAAATATTTTTGTAAATATGGTGTTTAATATAATAAAAACATGCTATATGGTAATAAGAGAGTAAATACTATAGAATGCTTTTTTGTAATACAACAATACTTTAATTTCTTTAGGAGACAGTACCGAAGCAGTATAGTAATAGTCTGTGTAATTCATTAATGCGGCTTTAGACTGTATGCTTCGGTCTATGGAATACCTTTCACAAGATTTAGAGAGGGATGTTAAATAAACTTGTTGGTATGCGCTAAGACGTTTTCTAGAATTGCGAATTTATAGTTCGAAGCTCTAATGGTTTGTGAAAATAAAGATTCCTTGGGCTCTTTGCTCTCATAGGGCGAGGGGCGCGGCTTACGTCATCTGGTAGGAGACGTGGCGTGGGGTAACACAGCTAGTCCCACATCTATCATTACCACTATGTAGCTACGCTTCCAGTACAGCGCTAGGTGCGCTCTTATAGTCGTTGTTGCTGCGTAAAAGGTTGATATAAAAATATTTCTGAAAATGTAATGTTTAATATAATAAAAACATGCTATATGGTAATAAGAGAGGGTAAATACTATAGAATGCTTTTATATAAAAACAATAGTTTAAATTTTTTGGGAGACAGTACCGAAGCAGTATAGTAATGGTCTGCGTAATTCATTAATGCGGCTTTAGACTATATGCTTCGGTCCATGGAATATCTTTCATAAAATTTATAGGGGGATGTTAAATAAACTTGTTGGTATGCGCTAAGACGTTATCTAGAATTGCGCATTTATAGTTCGAAGCTCTAATGTTTTGTGAAAATAAAGATTCCTTGAGCTCTTTGCTCTCATAGGTCGAGGGGCGCGGCTTACGTCATCTAGTAGGAGACGTGACGTGGGGTAACATAGCTAGTCCCACATCTATCATTACCACTATGTAGCTACGCTTCCAGTACAGCGCTAGGTGCGCTCTTATAGTCGTTGTTGCTGCGTAAAAGGTTGATAAAAAAATATTTCTGAAAATGTAATGTTTAATATAATAAAAACATGCTATATGGTAATAAGAGAGGGTAAATACTCTAGAATGCTTTTATATAAAAACAATAGTTTAAATTTTTTGGGAGACAGTACCGAAGCAGTATAGTAATGGTCTGCGTAATTCATTAATGCGGCTTTAGACTGTATGCTTCGGTCCATGGAATATCTTTCATAAAATTTATAGAGGGATGTTAAATAAACTTGTTGGTATGCGCTAAGACGTTATCTAGAATTGCGCATTTATAGTTCGAAGCTCTAATGTTTTGTGAAAATAAAGATTCCTTGAGCTCTTTGCTCTCATAGGTCGAGGGGCGCGGCTTACGTCATCTAGTAGGAGACGTGGCGTGGGGTAACATAGCTAGTCCCACATCTATCATTACCACTATGTAGCTACGCTTCCAGTACAGCGGTAGGTGCGCTCTTATAGTCGTTGTTGCTGCGTAAATAATCGATTTAAAAATATTTTTGAAAACGTTATGTTTATAATATAATAAAAGGGGTAAATACTATAGAATGCTTTTATGTAAAAACAATAGTTCAAATTTTTTGGGAGACAGTACCGAAGCAGTATAGTAATGGTCTGCGTAATTCATTAATGCGGCTTTAAACTATATGCTTCGGTCCATGGAATATCTTTCATAAAATTTATAGAGGGATGTTAAATAAACTTGTTGGTATGCGCTAAGACGTTATCTAGAATTGCGCATTTATAGCTCGAAGCTCTAATGTTTTGTGAAAATAAAGATTCCTTGGGCTCTTTGCTCTCATAGGTCGAGGGGCGCGGCTTACGTCATCTAGTAGGAGACGTGACGTGGGGTAACATAGCTAGTCCCACATCTATCATTACCACTATGTAGCTACGCTTCCAGTACAGCGGTAGGTGCGCTCTTATAGTCGTTGTTGCTGCGTAAATAATCGATTTAAAAATATTTTTGAAAACGTTATGTTTATAATATAATAAAAGGGGGTAAATACTATAGAATGTTTTTATGTAAAAACAATAGTTCAAATTTTTTGGGAGACAGTACCGAAGCAGTATAGTAATGGTCTGCGTACTTCATTGATGCGGCTTTAGACTGTATGCTTTGGTCTACGGAATATCTTTCACAAGATTTAAAGATGGATGTTAAATAAACTTGTTGGTATGCGCTAAGACGTTATCTAGAATTGCTCATTTATAGTTAGAAGCTGCAATGTTTTGCGAGAAAAAATATTACTTAAGATTAAATAAAACAAGTGACCACAGTAACTGTTGCAACTGTTGCCAGTTTCTGAAATTTTCGTAAAATTTGAATATAATTTTCACTTCACAATTTTCATTCTTTTAGTAATTTTTACTTTTCGCTTTCAGTTTCAAATCTTTTAAAGCTAAAGCTGAACAATGATACAATTTTGAATAATTTTTAAACATCCACCTTACCATGTAAGGGCTTCGAAATAAAAATCAAAATTTAGAACCTTAAAAGCTGCATTAACTCCAATTCGACATGATTAAAGGAAATGTAATAGGTATTGACGTGTTTTTTCTTCTATTTATGTGGAACGGAGTTGCAATTTGTTAATTATTTCGAACATTTTGATTATTTTGCTAAAGCTTCCTTTCATCAAACAAAACTAATAATCCAAGCGAAATACTTCCTGCATCGTAACCCAAATTTCGTGGAAATTTAGGATCTCCTACATTTCACTTCGTTACAAGGCTCTCGTCCCTTTATTTGCAAACAGAATAATGAAACCCTTAACCCCAACAACAATTTCAGCTGCCATTCGTCCGAAATGAATCTATGCATTACCAAGCAATTTTGAGCCGTCTCTGGAGATTTCACTTGTGAAAACATCGGACGCGTTTGCACCCAGAACAAAAATTTACAAAGCATAATTCCATTTTCTCTTAATTAAACCTCACGAATTCTAGGGCAAAAAAAACAAGTCAATTTCCATTAGTGCGCAAACACAAAGGGCGAACTCTCTAATCTATTTGAAGATAGCACTTTTAGTTTTAGTTGGGTCGGTAGCTGAAGAGCTCGCGAGGGACGCAACCCTGTTAAGTATTTCATTAGCTAGGTAAACAGAATGACCTCTACACGAGTCCAATCATACTTACCCCAGGCGTGCTAGGATGAACTTTTTATTTAATTATTTAACACGAATCAACAAATATCTTCGGGCCAGTTTAGATTTATTTTAAATATTAATTTTTAATTTTCCAGATGGGAAATGAACGAATTTTTTTGCTTTGAAATTTCTTCTGGGGTAGGTATTTTACATCCCCATGTATTAGGGGATTCCCCCAATTTTCGCCCATTGGTTTCTGCTGTTTTTTAATCACAAAATTTTTTTTCGGCGAGAACTTGCTGTCAAGTTGTTCTATTTTCTTTTTTTTTTATAGATTTGATGTTATGGGCCTGAGCCCGTGCTGCTGACGAGTCAGTACGAACAGTAAATTTTTAAGGACTTTTCGTTTTTATAGCAAATAAATACAGTGTTATGTAA
The DNA here is from genome assembly GCA_958336395.1 of Ctenicera cuprea. Lineage (NCBI taxonomy): Eukaryota > Metazoa > Arthropoda > Insecta > Coleoptera > Elateridae > Ctenicera > Ctenicera cuprea. The sequence continues at coordinate 9,629,621 of OY284495.1, read as the reverse complement.
AATATTGTGACGGATATACAAGGTATGATCGTTGGAAGTCCATTTAAATTTAATGTTATTAAAAAGCGAAAGTAAATTAACTAATTGAGATCTCCTGATAAAATTTGCCCCATTAGAAAAATTTAAATATAAAAAGGACATAATCATGCAAGATGATAAAGGTCTTAATTTAAACTCAAAAGTCACATTTCACCTTTTTATGAGCAAAGTTAAGGAAAAGAACGTGCGAATTACTTCTTCTCGTCTTATGCAGATTTCTCGCGTAAACTTTAATTATTTTTGGATTGGATGTTGGCGGCGGTGGTCTCTCTTTCTTCCTTTTCGCCAAAGTGGGCGCGAAATAGCCACGTAATGAAATTTAGAGAGGAACGGAAAAGAATCCACAATTAGCCTACTCATTTGGACTGCGTAAAAAAGTCGTCTGGAGATTTACGGGCGTAAAAAATAACTGCTGCTAATGTCTCAGTGAAACGGAACTTAAAGAGCAAAAGTTATTTATTTTTATTATTTATGCCCCGAGAAATTTACAACACGTCTAAGAATTCCGAGTTTTCTCTCCAACTTGGGCCTGTACTACGCATACGTGGAGAAACGTGAAATTGCAGTAAAAAATAACTTGTTAAAATTTAAAACGTAATTTAAAAATTAAATCGGGCACTTCTCTGGTGACTATTTTGCAAGATTTTTCTCCAGTTGTCGTAAAAAAGAAATTTTATTGTTGGACTGTGATGAAATATGCTAATTACATTTTTAAAAATATTACACTATAAAATTACGCACTTTATTTTTATACGCAATGAAAATTTTTAAATTCGCCTCAGGGAAACTCCACGGAAGTAGCATTTTACGCTTAAAAAATTACGTTTCTGAGAGCTGTTTTTAAATGAAATTAAAATTTAAGAAATATAAAAGAATATTACGAAAATAAGCGACACACTTCGCCTGGACTTTAATGTTATACTCGTATTTTCAGAGGTATTTTTGTATCAACATTATATTCGCCGACAGTGACTATAATTATGCGTTTCTCGCGGGCATAAAATCAAGTTGCTTCCACGTAATACATAGCTACAACTACAGCGGAAGCGCAAGTCGCACTACAGTTAGAAAATGAAAAATCCGTTTTTGTAAGAAAGAAATATGATTTTTTATTTGTGGGTAAAAGATTTCTTGGGACTGAAAAAAGCCAGGGGTTAAAAAAACAAGTTTGACCCAAATATTGGGAGAGAGAGAGAGGGCAAATTAGCCTCTTTTTAAATATGGTTGCAAATTAAGCTTAGACTCTTATTCTAGTATCACTTATGAGCAATTTTGATTGAGCAGAAATGTTTCATCTTCTTCCTTGATTAAATAAAAATCCCGATTTAAAAAAATTCATAGAAGGTGTCACAGCAAATTTAGCGGACTGGAATTCCAACCAAATTTTAGTTTATCTTTGGCTTTATGATGTGGTCACTGTTTAAACAATATTGTTTTTGTAAATTTTAAAAATTCAAAAATATTTTTTCTTTTATAATTTTCATCCTTCTACAAATTCTTATTCATGGTAACTAACGTTTGTTACTATATATAATAATTACCTAAAGTTTATGCCTATCTGTCAACTCATTTTGGACTAATAACGCGTTAAAGTAAAAAATTTTTAAAAATCTTAGCGGCCGCCATTTTGAAAATAGGAGCTTCGAAAAAAAGCGTTAAAATATTCTATCGGATTCGTCTTGTAAATTCAGCTTCCAAACTTCCGTTTCCAGTTTCGAATTTTTTTTTTAATGTTATTTTGTTGATACCTGCACACATACGCACACATTTACCCACGGACAGACAGTTATTAAAAACCACTATTTTGAGTCTAAAATATGTATTTTTGTCAACATCTCTGAATCGGAAACTTTTACGAAATCAATCCCTGTACTGCTAGTACAGGAAAGTAAAATTGTAGAATTATGGAGTTTTTGTTACGTGATTATTTTAAGAGAAATCAGCGAAACGGTTAGAGGGCGATTTATATTTTTGGTCAGTAATTGACGAAGTCGTTGTTTAAAGCAAGTTAATCGAACAGGTGTTGTAGTACACCGGTCGGAAAAACACTAAAGTAAAGAATTTCTTTTACCGTATTTAAAAAATATTTGTAATTGTTTATCAACACTTTGCGCACGAACAGTGATTTATATGATGGCACCAGTGTTGCCCCAGTACCGGCTCGGTTACGCAACTAACCTGTTAGTCTATGCACGCTGACCGGCATGTCTCGTATTTTTGTAAGTAAAAATAAATCATTTTTTTGATTTTTTAAGAATTCCAGATTTCCTGGCCCTAAAAATTAAACTATGAATCTTATTCTACTATCACTCGTGAGCAATTCAAATTTACCATACATTTTTTATTCTTGTTCAGTTATTAAATAAAAGGGCATGAATTTAGATTTTCAAAAATTCATAGAAGACGCCACAGAGCAATTAGTGGACTGGGACACGAAGTAAATTGTACTTTATATATAATTCTAGGAGCTTGCACAATTGAAAAAAAGTGTGTAGGCAGTTTTTGAGAAATATTTTTATGAAATTATAAAAAAAAATCAAATTCCTTTCCTATAGACAGCTTCCGTGATTTTAAAAATGTGCCGTAGAAAGTAATATTGTGCTTATTCGGGTCTATTATGATACCAATTTTTATCTGGATGTTTTAACTCGTTTTTAAGTAATAAGGCGTTAAAATCAAAATTTTCAAAAAATTGCAGCTGTTGTCATTTTAACGCCCGAAAGTTAGGAAAAAAGCGTTGAATTTCCTTTAAGACTTACTATATGAGACCGTTTTTTAATTTAAAAATTTCCTTTTAGGGAACAAATGGTACCAAAAAACAACGAACCAACTCACTTTTTTAGTTGCTTGGAGGTCCAAAACATGTATTTCCGCCAAAATCTCGAACTCGATAGTTTTCATGAAATCAATACTTCCGTTTGCTAAAAGGATGGGAAAGTAAAAACGCCAAAATTTGCAATTTTTTGTAAATTTAGCTAAACATGAAGTCTCAGTGTTCGGTGCTCAAACGCAATATTTTCTTGTTTCACAAAAACGTGTATAAAGTTTTGGCTTTAAACGTAGATTTTAGTTTTTTAAAATAGTTTTCTAAAGAAATAAACTAAAAATGAACCAACCTTCAATTTTCAATTTTTACAGAATTAAAAAGAAATCTGAATACGATGCAGTTAGAAACAAAGCTTTTTTTGGCAATTTTTTTTAAATTACTAATAAGAGAAAGAGCGAAGCACTTTGCCTTGACCTTTCTATACTTTATAAATAGTTACTTATTATGTTTTGAAAAGTATTTCAGTATTGACGTCTTACGGACCAATAATGACAAAATAAAATCCGTTTTTTACTTATGCAGAAATTAATTATAATCCTCGGTTTATTACTAAACAAATTTGATTTTCAAAAATTCATAGCAGGCCTCACAGGCAAACTAGTGAATTGGAGCACATATTAAAGTATAGCTCATCCTTAGTTATATTAGCTTATAGAACTTAAAAAAATCGTGTAAACAGTTTTTGAGCAATACTGTTTTGAAAAATTCAAAATTTTGATACTTTTTTCACTTCGCAATGTTCCAAAAGTTCTAGTAGATTGTAGAGGAATAGCGTTGTGTACCGTAGGACACTCAATATCAATATCAAATTTCATCTCGGTCTGATTACTCTATCTTAAATAAATCGGTATTAAAGAACAAATTTTCAAAAATTTACAGGAGGCGTCACATATGAATTAGCGGGCTGGGACCCAAACTAAATTGTAGCTTATTTCCAGCACTACGAGTTTACAAAATTTTAGAAATCGTGTTGCCAGATTTTCAACAATATTTTTTTGAAAAATTTCAAAAATTTGAAAATATTCTTCACTTTATAGCTTTTAACTTTTCAAAAATTTTTGGGCACAATAACATCGTGTTAGAAATTAAAGAAAAACACTTTTTTGGGTTCCTGGAGATCCAAAACAAGTATTTCCGTCAAAATCGTCAACTCGAACATTTTCATGAAAACAATACTTCCCTATTACATTGAAAGTACAGGAAAGTAAAAATTAGACGATAGAAATCTTTTTAAAAATGCCGAAAATATTATTATTGTCACCCGTGGTTAGTCAACTAGCTATCCCGTTAGAAATACAAAAAGAAATCTGAAGATGTTCGAGTTCGGAGGCAAGTTTTTTGACAAAGTTCGTTTGAATATCAAAAATGACACAATGGCGAGTGATGAAAATTTTTCTCGAAATGCGAAAAACGTTATTACTGTTACCTTTCGCCAACTATCTATTCTGTTGAAGAATAAACACGATATCAATCTGATTATATTTTAATTCGAAACGGGTTCGGTTGAAAATCATAACAACAAAATGGTAAGGGATTGAAACAATCCGAAAACCAAGCAGGGGGCTCTATGAAATGAGCCTGGCAGATCAGAGAATGAGAGATTAACGAAGATATTCCACTTTATTATAATAGCGTTTTGATTAACAAAGTTGAAATTATCCAATATATGTTGAAACTTTCAATTTATCTTTGAAATTTTGAACTTGAAGCTTTTTAGCTAAATATTGTTGTTATAAATTGATGACTGAAAATTAGAATTTTAATCGATAGGTTGGCTTTACGATTTAATATTATTTTCTTACTTTTTTGTATATTTCGGCGTTAATTGCGGATCATTTAATTAAAATTTTTTTTTAAACTGTATATTTATGTTAAAGAGTAGCTACAATATGTGGTCATCTATGGGGCGCCAAGTGTGAAGTGAAAATTTGCTGTGCATTTTACGGTATTTAAGGCAACTTGTCCCAATATTTATTATATATGCACACATTTAGCTAAATGCTTTTTATTTAAAAAAATCTTCGTAGATTTAAATAAACCTTTAAAATTTGGTTTTAATATTCCAATATTTAATAAAGCATTAGAGATTTAAATAAATCTTAAAACATTTACTTTCAATTTTCAAATATTTAGTAAATCTTTATGTGTTTAGATAAATGTGCACATATTTGTTTTATATATTTCAATATTTAATAAATCTTTGCAGACTTAAATATATTTTTATCGATATAAATAAATCCTTACAGATTTAAATAAATGTTTCAACATTTCAATCTAAGCTGTCACATTTAATGTTAACTTGTTATATTTATTTGATTGAATTTTGACAAATAGTTTTCTTAAATTAAAAACTTTAAAAATGCATTCATTTTAAAAATTATTAAAACAATTTGACAAGTTTTGATTTTTAGTATTTTCTAATTCCAAGCAATATTGATCCGTTGAAATCTCAAAATTGATTTAATAGTTTAGTAATAGTCGTTGTTTGACTGTTACCCAATTAACTTGTTCAGGTAAGCGACGGAAAGGAAAACTCCCAGAGTTGTTACGTTAGTGACGTTTGGAGATGACTTGATTTCTTATTCCACAACTTCTAATAATGGTGAATTTAAGAAATCAATTTTATTAATTTATTTAAGGTCACTCCTTATAGGTTTGTCAATTTCAATTTTTATCTAAAGGAATGTTTAAAGCGCTGTGTATCATGAATCTTCATGCTGTTACTTTACTGTGTTTTATGATGACAAGAAAAGTTAGTAGACCTACTTTCGTTCAGTTTTTAGTGTAAATTGTATGTTTAAAATTCAGTACATAACTCAAACGAACTATCAAAACATGCTAAACGAAACTGAAATACAACTTTCTCAGATTTGTTTAAATTAAACTAACAGAACCCGTAGGCTACGTTCCCAATGTTTTATTTGGTACCTTCATATCCAGCGCTTGCTGCTCTGAATGTTTCCTTCGCTAAATTGGTCTGAATAAGAGCTGATCCCGGAAATAAAACGAATGAAAAAATCGAAACAAAGCGCGGAAAAATAGCCTCGCAAAGAAAAACTAAGAGACCCGAAAATCTTTCTAAGATGCAAGATTTAGTCGTGTTGTTATGGTGAGACAGGTACGGATTTAATATAGATATTTAATGTTTCAAATTTTCCTTAAATATATTAATAAAAAAACTGGATTTTAGATGGGCAAATCATCTTCAGGAAATACATTTTATTATTTAAAGGAAATTAATTTTTATTGATGCAAAGTTCAAAAAATTAAATCAACTTTGTCCGTTTTCTTAATTCAGCATTTTTGTTAACAAGAATGATGTTTTATATTGGGAGCATTTTTAAACAACTGGATCTTTAATGAACGAGCAAATTATTATCGTAAATTCACCATTATTTAAAGTTTTGGAATAAGAACTCAAGTCATCTGCAAACACAGATAATCAAGATCAAGTCATCGAGCTCTATTGTTGCTACAGCAACACTAAGTGTTTGCGTGCACATTCCTTATGTTCTAAATGACTACAACCCCAGGATCTGCTTTTCATTAAAAACTTTTTAAGCCTGATGTTGATGTTGAATTACATTCAGTGTTTATTTTTTTCTATTTTTTTTTCTAATTTGGAATTTTCTATTTCACCAGCGCGTGCTGCTTTTTATATTAATCCTCTACACTTTGGAAATCTTTTTTCCAGAAGCTTTATTTAAAGCGGATTGAAAATTTTAATTAAATTGGAAATAGTTCGAAAAGGCGTCTCTGTTAACGATGTCACGGCTGCATTTTTTAAATGCTTTTTACAAGCGTTACATCGATCAGCACTTGACGAGAGTTTATATAACAAGAAATCAAACATGCAAAATTTCGCGAGTTAATGGATTTCAGGAAATTGTTCGCACAAATGGGTTTTTGCAATAGGTTTATTAATTAACTTTCGGGCTCGCTGTAATGGAAACACAGCAACAGCTTTGTTTGGTCTTCTGATTACGTTTGTGGTGTTCGAAATAGAGCGGTTTATTATTTTAATACTGGTTATCCCGGCTCTAGTTGTTCGGTATTCGGTATCAAAATGTGGTATGTGATTATGGGATTATACAAGTGTCTAACATAGCATCCGGGTCGCTGAATTGAAGGGTTCGTTGGCTGTTTTGTGGCCGAACATGTGTACCCTGCGTTATCCTTGTCCACTGTAGTTTCTCGGACAATTCTCAACTACCCCAACTTGGTTGGAATTTTTATGCCTCAGAGTTTTCAGCGGCGTACTGTTAGGCTGTTCGAATTTTATTCCATTGCTTGAATTATAAACAAATAAACACATTTTTAGAGTTCTATAAATTTCGTGGCTATACAGTGTGTTAATGAAATGTAGGGACGCACTTCTAGGTCTTGCAAAACACAACAAAGCAAACAACTTTTGTTAATAAATGTGTGGCCAAAAGTGTTTCCTTTCAGGATAGAGCTTCTTTAAGATTCTTTAAGAAGTACCTGAAAATAGGCAACCCAAATTGCATTTACAATTATTTTCACAGGTCACACGGAATATTGAAAAAAAAACGATCTAGACATACATGCATGCATTCAAATAACGTCAGTTTTGACACAATTCGATATTTTTGTGATATTTTTTGACTTTTCTTGCATTCGTTTCTTTCTGTGCCTTTTATAATTCGTTTTTTTCGTTCTGTGATTTTTTTGATAATTATTTTCTTCGTTATTTTCGTTCTGTTTCGTATTTTTGTGTTATGGCGAATTATACTTTTGCCGAACAGCATGACATGATGTTCATGTGCTTGGGGTAATGCACGCGAAGCTGCTCGCCTGTACCAAGAACATTTTCCGAATAGAAATCATCCATCGCACAAGGCCTTTAGTGTAGTTTCAGGTTTCACGTCGGCTGCGGGAGGAAGGTACATTCGTTGTCAACAGACACAACTGTGGAGCTACCAGAACAAGGCGAACGGTGGATTTTGAGGAAGAAGTTTTGGAGAGAGTGGCTGAAAATCCTTTTACTAGTTCAAGAGCCATCGCTCATGAAATGAGAGTGAACCATGTTTCAATATGGGAGGTACTACATGAGCAGCAGCTACATCCGTACCATCCACAGAAGGTACAAGCCATGGTTCAAGCAGATTTTCCCAGAAGGGTAGAATTTTGTCAGGAATTTCTGCGGAGGTGTAATGAGAATCCAGAATTCCAAGTAAACGTTCTGTTTAGTGACGAGGCATCTTTTACGAAAGAAGGAATATTCAACAGTAGAAACAGCCACATTTGGGACGATGAAAATCCCCATGCTGTGGTTCAAAAAGGATACCAGCAAAGATTTTCAGTGAACATTTGGGTTGGGATTGTTGGCGATAGACTCATTGGACCATATCTGCTACCCCAAAGGTTAATTTATTTAAATTTCTTACGCCATGTCCTGCCTGAACTTTTGGAAGATGTTCCACCCCAAATGTGGCTGCAGCACGATGGTGCACCTGCTCATATTGCGGCAGAAGTCAGGGAATTTTAAATAACACTTTTCCCAACAAATGGATAGGTCGAGGAGGGCATGTGGCGTGGCCTCCACGTTCTCCTGATTTGACCCCACTTGATTTCTTTTTGTGGTTCATGTTAAAACGTTAGTGTATGCTACCCCAGCTGAAACTGTAGAAGAACTTACGGCGCGTATTCTTGCTGCATGTGATGTAGTTCAACAGACTCCTGGTATATTTGGAGCGGTGCGCAGGAATTTACTTCGTAGATGTGCTTCGTGTGTAGAAGCTGGGGGGGGGGGGGGCGACAAATTGAACATTTACTATAATATAATAAAATTTATTATATAATAATAAAACAAATAGTAGGTAGTAAATTGAGTTACCTACATTTAGACGCTTCTTAAAGAATCTTTGAGAAGCTTTATCCCTGAAAGGAAACACTTTTGACCACACATTTATTAACAAAAGTTGTTTGCTTTGTTGTGTTTTGCAAACCCTGTATAGTTAAAATGGAAGGGTAAATATAGAGTTAAAATATCTTCCTCGATCAGGATTTGAACCCGAAACCTTCAGGTCTCTAGTCTAGTGCTCTACAGCTGAGCTATCGAGAACGGTAAGAACAGTAGTAGAATGTCACGTTTTCAAATCCCGAACGATTGCATATTTTTAATTTAATATATGGACAAATTTCCTAATTTTCAGTCCACCCACCACACTTCCATTCTTCGGCCATAGTATGAACTATAATTAAAATTGTTTGGTGACCCTCATAGTATATAAATATTAATATAAACTTTGTGGTGATATCGGTCAAATGAAAAAGTAAATATTTAGTAAAAATACCTTCCTTGTTCAGGATTTGAAAACGCGACATTCTACTGCTGTTCTTACCGTTTTCGATAGGTCAATGGTAGAGCACTAAACTAGATACCTGAAGGTCTCGGGTTCAAATCTTGATTGAATATTTTTACTAAATATTTACTTTTCTATTTAACCGATATGGCCACGAAATTTATATGCATAATTATATACTATTACGGCCACGAAAAAATATTTATTATAGTTCATACCACGGCCGAAGTATGGATGTGTGGTGGGTGGACTATAAATTAGGAGAATTTATCCATATATTAAATTAAGAATATCCAATAGTTCGTGATTTGAAAACGCGACATTCTACTGCTATTCTTACCGTTCTCGATAGCTCAGTGGTAGAGCACTAGGCTAGATACCCGACGGTCTTAAAAGTACGTTTAAATTTCGCAATGAATGATTTTTTTAATAAACGTTTTCTTAAAGCAGGCAAACAAGAACTAAGACTGAGACATTGTGAATCTGGCCTGCTAAGTCCCCAGACTTTAGTCTTTAAATTTTAATTTTTTTGCGACGATATCTAAAGCAGAAAATGTACAAAAGCACAATTTCGGCAATGATTAAAAAAATTTAAAAAAAACTATTTACGGATGTAGAGGGCGAAATTAACAACTTTAGGATAAAATTAGAGCTGAAAAATGCATTTGTATCAGTTATACGGGGTGATTTATAAAACGTGGAACACACTTTCGGAGTAGACCTAAAAGTTTCAAGGACAGTGATAAGACATTTTGGATCTGGCCTGCTAGATCATCAGACTTGACACCTTTGAATTTTTTGTGGTCATATAAAAAATACTAAAAATAACCGTTTACGGATGCAGAAGGCAAAATTGAGTTAACAACTTTAGGAATAAATTGGAGTTAAAAAGTGCATTCGTGGCAATTATACAGGGTCATTCATAACATGTGGGACACACGTTCATAATAGATTTTAATTTTTAATAAAAATGATGCGACAGTTTGAAAATGGCCCGCTAGGTCGTCGGACTTGACACTTTTATTTTTTTTGCGGAAATATTTAAAACAGAAAGTGTAGAAATATGCAATTTTTGCAATGATTTGAAAATTAAAAATAACTATGTAGTGATCCAAAGCGCAAAATTAAGTTAACAACTTTAGGAATAAATTGGAGTTGAAAAGTGTATTCGTGGAAATTATACAGGGTCATTCGTAACATGTGAGACACACTTTCCTAATAGAATAACAATGATGGGACGCTCTGTATCTGGCCTGCTAGGTCACCGTACTTGACACCTTTAAATTGTTTGTGGGGATATCTAAAACAAAAAGTGTACAAATACACAATTTTGGCAATGATTTAAAAACTTAAAAACAAATATTTTAGGATGCGCAGGACGAAATTAATTTAGCAACTGTTAACCACTTTACGAATAAACTGAAATTGAAAAGTGCATTCGTGGAAATTCTACAGGGTGATTAATAAAATGTTGGACACACTTTCAGGATGGTATCAGAATCTAAAACAATAAAAAAAGTTTACATCAATGTGGGATCGTAAACGCTTCCTTACAGAGTTATAGTCTCCTGGAAGAGACAACAGTCTGAATTGTTAAAACAGCTCTCTTCCAGAGACTGTAACTCCGCAACGAAACGTTTCCGGACCCAAGTGCATATGTTGTTTTTATGTGTTAAACTTATCCTTAAAGTTTGTGTAAACTATTAAGGCGCCTTGAGAAAACAGTTACCACCTTCATGGCAACTCGCTTTTGGAAAAATGTTGAATTATCTCAAAAACTGTAGAATTTACCGACTTTTAACAACAGTAACGTTTTAGTTTATTTTGTATACAGAGTAAGATTTCTAACCAAAAGTTCGAAAATTGCAAAAATTTGGTAGTCTCGTGTTACGTCGCTCGGTGCGAAATTGGTGTGTAAAATCCTCTGATATCGAGTTAATTTACAACGAGCAAATTTCCTAGTTCGCCCGTAAAATACATATGCAAAACCAACTAAAGCAGTTCCAAAGCACCGTTGTTATTTATTTTAAAACCATAAACTGTATATTATTGAAAACAGAAATAAAATTGTAATTATATTTTATTTTTCGTAAAATATTGGATGTATTCAATATGTAAAGGTAAATATTCGTGATACAAATATTAACAGATGAAGGTATTTATTATGAAAGTTTTAATAAATAAACTAAAGCTAACTTTGTTAAACTGTTTTTCTATAAATTGTGGTGATATTTTGTTATCAATTTTAATGGTATCTAATTACGGTGACGTTAATTAGAGTGTCTTGATGCATTGACAGATTTGTATTGCATTTCTAATTCAAGTTTCTTTTTTATCGAAAGTTTGCATTTTGTCAAACAGCTTTATGTAGAATTAATCTAAACAATAATTAATTTTTATTTAACCTAAAATATAACCCCGGCCACTTTTCTTGCGGCGGTCAAGAGATGGCGCTTTAGAAAAATTAAATTAAAATACTGGCAACAACGCAGAATCCAAGACGTTTTAGTTATTAAATACGCCCCATATTAATTCAAAACAACCAAAACGTCTTGGATTCTGCGTTGTTGCCAGTATTTTAATTTAATTTTTCTTTACTAAAGCGCCATCTCTCGACCGCCGCAAGAAAAGTGGCCGGGGTTTTCTTTCCTAGCCACTCTGTATATTAAAATTCTAAATATTTATAAGTTGTAGATTTTTAAACAATTAATTGCAAGTAATAAGCAAAGGTTTAACAATGTTTGACTAACTTTCCACAATTAAATAACTATTTTCAAAAGCAGAAGAGCATTGGATCCCATAACAGTTTAAGAGAAAAAAATAGTCAAATCTTGTGACGTAACAACACATTTAATTAGAAACACGCAGAAAAATTTAATTATTACTTCTCATTGAATCTTTATATCTGGAATAATTTTTAAATACGCAATTATTTCTCTCTTATAAACGTTTTCAACATTTTAAGAAATAAAGCTAGTAAACTTTTGTAACAATTTTACATTATTTAAAATTCATAGTCAAGTTATCATCAATGCTTCTAAGCTACGACGGATTTTTTTAGAAAAAAAAATTGATTTCCAATTTTTTGAAAAAACATTTCTAAGGATTAATAAAAACGCAAAAACAAAGTCGTTCGTAAAAGTTCGGGGTGGAGGGGGAAAATTAATCTTTCTAAATATTGCTGCGCCTAAAAATTAAGTCCCGCAACTTTCTCTTCTGTTACTCACGAGCAATTTAACTTAAACAGAAAATGTTTCCGTTTATTAAAAAAAGAGCCTATATTTTTGATTTTCAAAAATTCATAGCAGGCGTCACAGACAAATTAAGGAACTGGAACCAGACCAATTGTAGCTGATGCCTAGTTCTATAAGCCTACAATATTAAAAAAATCGTGTGGCGAGTTTTTGAGTTTTTTTTTGAAAACGTAGAAATTTTTGAAAATATTTTGTTTTTACGGGATTCATTTGTACAAAAATGCTCTTATATAGAAACATTGTGTTTCTCTAGGGCTATTGTAGTATAAAACGTAATCTTGATCTGTCAACTCGTTTTTAGGTAAATAGACGTTAACATCTAAATTTTAAAAAATTCATAGAAGACGTCACAGAGAAATTACCCAACTGGTACACGAACAAAATTATAGCTCAGCTCTGGCTCCACGGGCCTACAACATTAAAGAAATAATCGTTGCACTAGTTTCTGGACAATAGTTTTTCGAAAATTTTCAAATTTTTGAAAATATTGTTAATTCCAATTTTAATACTTTCATCAAATCTCGTACATTGGTTTCCTCTAACTCTACTACAGTAACAAATTTGATTCCGACCTGTCACCTCGTTTTTAGTTAAAAGGGGGTTAAAATTAAAATCTTCAAAAATTCATAGAAGGTGTCACATCCAAATTAGTGAGCTAGAACGCAAACAAAATTATAGCTTAGCCCTAGTACCATGAGTCTAAAACATTAAAATATAATCGTCGCACTAGTTTTTGGGCAATATTGTTTCGAAAATTTCCAAAACTTTGAAAATATTTTTACATTCCAATTTTAATAAATTCAACAAGTCTCATACATGGTAACATTGCTTTCTTCTAGCGCTACTACAGTAACAAATTCGATTTCGACCTGTAAACTCGTTTTTAGTAAAATAGGCGTTAAAATCAAAATTTTCAAAAATTCATAGAAAGCGTCGCAAAAAAACTAGTGAACTAGAACGCGAACCAAATTATATCTCAGCCCTAGTACCACGAGCCAACAACATGAAATGATAATCGTTGCACTAGTTTTTGAGCAATATTTTTTTCGAAAAATTTTCGAAATTCACAAAATATTTTTAATTCCAATTTTAATACTTTCGACAAATCTCGTACATAGTAACATTGCTTTCCTCTAACTCTACTACAGTAACAAATTTGATTCCGACCTGTCACCTCGTTTTTAGTTAAATGGGCGTTAAAATTAAAATCTTCAAAAATTCATAGAAGGCGTCACATGGAAATTAATGAGCTGCAACGCAAACAATATTATAAATCAGCCCTAGTACCATGAGCCTAAAACATTAAAATATAATCGTCGCACTAGTTTTTGGCCAATATTTTTTCGAAAATTTCCAAAACTTTGAAAATATTTTTACATTCCAATTATAATAATTTCAACAAATTTCGTACATGGTAACATTGCTTTCTTCTAGCGCTACTACAGTAACAAATTCGATTCCGACCTGTAAACTCGTTTTTAGTAAAATGGGCGTTAAAATCAAAATTTTCAAAAATTCATAGAAGGCGTCACAGAAAAACTAGTGAACTAGAACGTGAACCAAATTATATCTTAGCCCTAGTACCAAGAGCCAACAACATGAAATGATAATCGTTGCACTAGTTTTTGGGCAATATTTTTTCGAAAAATTTTCAAATTTTTGAAAATATTGTTAATTCCAATTTTAATACTTTCAACAAATCTCGTACATAGTAACATTGCTTTTTTCTAGAGCTACTACAGTAACAAATTTGATTCCGACCTGTCACCTAGTTTTTAGTTAAATGGGCGTTAAGATTAAAATTCATAGAAGGCGTCACATCGAAATTAATGAGCTGTAACGCAAACTAAATTATAGATCAGTCCTAGTACCATGAGCATAAAACATTAAAATATAATCGTCACACTAGTATTTGGGCAATATTTTTTCCAAAATTTCCAAAACTTTGAAAATATTTTGACATTCCAATTTTAATAATTTCAACAAATTTCTTACATTGCAACATTGATTTCTCCTAGAGTTACTACAGTAACAAAATGAATGACGGTATGTCAACTTGTTTTTGAATAATACTGCGAGAAAATCAAAATTTTCTAAAGATTGTAGTGAACGTCATTTTGTTCGGAAAACAGCTTTAGATTCGTAAAAAAATGTTGTACCTTTTGTGTCCCTGGAGGTCCGAAACATATATTTCCGTCAAAATTTCAAAATAGAACATTGTCGCGATTACAATGCATTCCCATACTGAAAGTATGGGAAAATAAAAAAGAAAACTTATTAGGCTCATCTATCTTCAGGAGACTGTAACTCCGTAAGGAAGCGTTTCCGTACCCATAACGATACGAACTTTTTCCATTATTTTCAGATTCTTAATCCATTCTAAAAGTGTGTCCTAAAAGTTATGAATTACCCTGCATAATTTCCACGAATGCATTTTTTAGCTCTTGTTTATTCGTCGTTCCAGTTTGCTGTATTAATTTCACCCCCTTCCCCCTTTGCATTCTTTAACGTTTTGTTTGTAATTTTTTAAGGCATTGCCAAAATTGTGTCTGTGTACACCTTTTGCTTTAGATATTCAAGTCTGGTGACCTAGCAGGCCAGATTTAATAATTTAATTCGTTTTTTTTTAATGGGAGCTTAGCCATTCTTTATCAAAACAATTGAATAAGCTGGACAACCGTCGTATAGTGATAATGAATTTTCAATAATTGTGCCATAGATTTAATATTTGCTTTTCTATAACGTTCACCCATTATATTTAGTTTATTTTACTTCATACGCGAACACACTGTAAGCGTTAGCGTAAAAGCATCGATTTTCAATTTGGTCTGTATTAACTCCATTGCAGTGGTTGCAGGTAATAATACTGTGTAACAGTATTACGTGCTTGACAACAGCTTGAAATTGCGACAGTTTGGACTATGAGCCGTTTATTGCAATCAGTACAGCTGATAACGCATTTGCCTTCATTGATGCAATTTTCTAATTTTGAGTTAAGTCAAAAATCTTTTTAAATTTTCTTAAACGAACCGTGCCAATAAAAAATCTTTTTGGATTCGTTAAAGTCGTACAACGAAAAGGCTTTGATTTCCTTCCCTGCCGTATAAATTAACTGTTGACTTTTCTTCCTAACAAAAGCGTTTAGCACGCCACTGATGCCTCGCGTGTGGGAGTGCGAAATAAGATACAGGGCAACAGGGCATTTAGCACTCGGCTCTCTAACGGCTCTTGGGGTGTTTGCGGTGCAAATAGAAATGGGCGATGTTAGGGCGGGACTGAACCGAGGGACATTGGGGAATTGGTGAAATTGGAAATGTTCACAGGGAGTTTGACGTCTGGGAATATCTTGTAAGACAGTGCTTAGCGGCTTATCTGTGATTTTCCTTCTCAAAAGGCCGGCCTAGCTCTAATAACGCCGAAGCTCCTTCAAGTATGCCAACTTCCCCTATCATCTCTCTAAAAACTTGATTGACGTTTTGATAACCTTCCTAAAAGATGAAAGTTGGATAACAGTTTAGGTCGGGGAAGGTCTCAATCTCTTTCTCGTTTATGTATAGGTATCGGCAAAATTATAAGTCCTTTCGCAAAATACGACGTTGACAAGGCAGGAATTTAAGCATCCATCATCAGCGTTCAAGAAGTATTAAAAGTTTAATTAAAGTAAAGTTATAATAAACAGGAGTCACATGTCATGACTCATGCGCAACATATCAAAATTTTAAACAGCATTAACTGATATGAGTCATGATGAGAAACGCCAAAAATCGGCCACTCTTTGTGATACATTATTGCATTACAGACGCTTACAATGATCACAAAATTTAAACCAGCGTGAGCTGATGTGAGTCATGATGAGTGACCACGGCATTGAAAACAATGTAGGTTGACATGACTTTAGATTAAAACCAAATGAGTCACGATGGGTGACCAATACTTCCTTAGATAGGTAAAGTATTACAAATTAATCCTGACTTATACGGTTATAATTAGAAAAGTTGTTTAAATTATGTTCCTCATTTGGAGTTCGAACCCGATACTTCTAGATATCCAGCCTAATGCTCTACCAACTGAGCTACCAGGGTCGGCAGTAACGTAAATATTTTATACCATATAGAAAAGTCTGTTGCAAGCACAAGCGAGTCATGATGGGTGACCAATACTAGTTTAGGTAACAAATAAATGTAAATTGGTTTGGCTTTTATGTTCATAATTAGAAAAATTGTGAAACATTTTTTATTTTTCGATTGGATTTCGAACCTGCAACCTCTAGGTATTCAGGTTATTGTTCAACCAACTGAGCTACTGCGGACGGTAAAAACATAAACTACGTAACGAAAAATCTGCGAAATTATAGTTTTAGTTCCGTCCCCATGCTTATCATAAAAGTTTGGTTAACAAAAATATTAAATAATTAAATTTTGTATTCATAGGAAATTTGGATCGAATATTTTTATTTTTTTATACTTCTCGTATAGGGAGGTACCTATTGACTTTATAAAACCTTTTGTTTTAAAGATTTTGACGGAAATACGTCTTTGGATCTACGCTCTTTCTCCAGCTTTCCAGCTTCAATTTTTTGTTTTTGAAATTTTGGCTTAGTATGGAAATGTGGAAATTGATAAACTGAAAACTACGCAAATTTCAAAACATCAAAATATGTTAATGTTATGAATATTGAAAATGTTTGGAGTTTTAAACTCGAAATTTTGTAATTTCGAAAATATCAAAAGTTTTGTTAACGAAATAATAAAAATATCATAGTTTTGAAAACGTCGGGTATTTTTGAAAGTTTTAGATTTGATAGTATTTTGACAATTTTTTACTTGCTTTTGAAAATTTTGGCTCTGAAAATTTGGTATGGTATAGAATTTTTTGAAAATTTCGTATATTTTCAAAATTTTGTAAAGTATTCGAAATTGTTTATAATTTTTTGAAAATTTGGACATTTTTAGTTTTATACCAGTTTTAATGATTTTGTAATTTATGAAAATTTTTAAAATTTCGAAATAATTTTGAAAATATTATTTCTGCAAATTTTTTAAAATGTTTGATAATTTTGGAATTGTATGGAGATTTTTCAAGAATATTGAAAATTGTTTGAATACTTCTGAAAATCTTGTGAAATTTTGAAAATATTAAATGTTTTCAAAATTGGAAAAAGAAATTTTTTTGTTAATTGAAAATGTCGGGCATTTAATTTCCTTTATTTAAACATTATTGGCAATTTTTTGAATTTTCTGTTAATTTTTGTTAATTAAAATATATTTTTGTAAACTTTGATAATAGAAATTTTTTAATTCTGGAAAATGTCGGTCATGTTTTGAAAATCTTAGATTTAAGCTATTTCGACAATTTTAAAACTTTTTGAAAATTTTGGAGCTTTGAAAATTTGGAATTTTATAGAATTTTTGAAAATTGTGACAATTATAGAATATTTATTGAATATTATGCAAAATATAGATACCTTGAAACTTTTAAATTGTGGAAATATTAAGAAAACGTGAAAATTTCTGATTTTTAAATATCTTAAAGGTTGCTTGAATATTCTAAATAAATTTTAAATTTTTTTAAAATTTTTGATAGTCCCCAACATCAAAACTTCTTTTCTAAATTTTCGAAATAGGAAATTTTTGTAAATATTGGAAAATGTCAAACTTTTTTGATAATTTTGGATTTGAAAGCATTCTTATAATTTTTAAGTATTATGTAAAAAAATTTTGGTGTTACGAAAATTGGAAAATCTGTAACATGTTTTCAAAAATTGGAAAAAATATTGAAAAGTAGGAAATTTTTGTAAATTTTGTTTTTGAAAATACTTTTACAAGTTTTAAGCTCTTTTTTTTAAATTTTGGTGTAACGAAAATTGGAAAATCTGAAATATGTGTTGAAAATTGTTAAGAAATATTGAATACAGTGAAAATTGTGATATTTTGCCAAACCTGAAATTAGAAAAGAATATTTTTTGAAAGTTATGCAAAATGTCGAAACCTTAAAACCTTAAAAATTTTGAAGGTGGGTTGAACATTCTAAAAAAATTTTTGAGAACTTGCAATACATACCCACAATCTTTTCATAAATTTTTGAAATAGTAAATTTTTGTAAATTTTGGAAAATGTCAAACGTTTTTTTTTGAAAATTTTGGTTACGAAAATTGAAAAATCTGAAATTTATTTGGAAAATTGCGAAGAAAATTACGCAAATCCCTAAACATCAAAGTATTTCAATATTATGTACATTAAAAATTTTTGGAATTTTAAACTCGAAATTTTGTAATTTCGAAAATATCAAAAGTTTTGCATATAGTTACCGAAATTATAAAAATATCTGAGTTTTGAAAATGCCGGGCATTTTTGAAAATTTTAGATTTGATAGTATTTCGACAATTTTTTATGGTATAGAATTTTTTGAAAATTTCGAATATTTTCCAAATTTTGTAAAACATTCAAAATTGTTCATAAATTTTTGAAAAGGTTGAAAATTTTTAGTTTTATAACAGTTTTAATAATTTTGTAATTTATGAAAATTTTTAAAAATGGGGATAATATGGAAAATATTAATTCTGAAAAATTTTGAAAATTGTTGATAATTTTAAAAATGTATGGAGATTTTTAGGAACGTTGAAAATTATTTGCATACTTTTTAAATTTTTGCAATTTTGTTTTATTTTCTAGAAAATGCTGGTAGATTTTAGGAAAATTTTAGATTTGAAAATATAAGACAATTTTTACAAATTTTCGAAAGTTTTGGCGCTTTGAAAATTTGGAATGTTAAAAAATTAAAAAAAAATTAATTAAATGCATAATTTTTGAAAATTTTGGAAATCAATAGAATATTTTTTGAAAATTATGGAAAATGTTGAAGTCTTAAAACTTTTAAATTGTCGAAATATTAAAAAAATTAAGATTTTCTGATTTTTAAAAATGTTATAGGTTGGTTAAACGTTCTAAAACATTTTTGAAATTTTAAAAGTTTTGGCAATTATACCTAAAAATGTTTTATGTTTTAGAAATAGGAAATTTTTGTAAATTTTTAAAATGGTCGAACTGTTTTGAAAATATTTTTAGGATTTTTAAGTTTTATTTTTGAAAATTTTGGTGTAAGGAAAATTGGTAAATCTGAAATATGTGTTGACAATTGTGAAGAAATATTCAATAAAGTGAAAATTTTGATATTTTTCGAAACTAGAAATTAGAAAAGAATATTTTTTGAAAATCATGCAAAATGTTGAAGCCTTAAAACCTTTAAATGGTCGAAATTTTAGAAAAACGAGAAAAGTGCAGATTAAAAAAAAATTTTTATTATACCTGAATCATAATCTCTGTTTTTGAAACTAAAAAGCTTGCAAAATAGGGCCTTTAAAGCACTAGTGCTTTAAAGTTGCCTAGGTAACAGCAAATTCACCTTCAAATTTTGAACAATGATAAATACATAAATAAATGACCGTTTCTATATCAACGATTAATGACACAGATTACTTCGAAAAAAGGATTTCAATTTCCTTTTTTTGTTATAAGTTCCAGATTGTAGTGCAGGTATAATAAAAAATAGCGTATAATACACGTGTATAAGAGCCTTTAAAGCACTGCTCCGTTAAAAGGCACTCGGCTTCGCCTCGTGCTTTCAAACCCGTCGCGCGTGCTTTAAAGGCTTGCTTATACACTTGTATTATAATACACTGTGTCCATAAAGTAACCCCCCCCCCCAACAAACTTTTGAACGACTTGATATTTTTCTACAAAATTTGATGTGCTGTAATGGGAAATTACTATTTTTCAGACCATATTAAAATTTTGTATCATCCAAAATGGCGACTGGGCGCCATTTTGAAATTTTGTTTTAAATGGAAAGGGTGGTTGAGTGACACCTCATTGGAAAGGTCTTTTAGTTCTGGGTCTGATCCTAAAGTTTCAAAGAAAAATATTCAGCCATAACAAAATGAAAATGTTTGAAGATAAAGAAGTCTATTTAAAATAAACTAAGAATTAAAGCTTAAATTAATTAAATTAGGTTTTCGAATTGTTTACCATTCACTTCTTGGCACATAAAAAGTCGGTTATGAAATTCCTGCCTTACATTTTCATAAGTTTCTGGAGTGATAATTCTGTAAATTTCTATAATGCGTTGCTCCAGTTCTTCAATTGTTTCTGGACGGGTTCTGTACACTTTCGATTTCAGATATTCTCATAGCAAAAAAATCTAAGAAAGTTAAATCTGGGGAGTGAGCCGGCTATTCTACAGGCCCCCGCCTAACAATCGATCTGCCAAAAAAATGTCCGTTGAGAAAGTCAGAACCAGGCCTATAATAATGAGGCGGCGCACCGTCTTGTTGGAACATAACGTTTTCAATATTATTTCAAGCCACCTGAGATATATCTGGGAAAATTTAGTCCTGCAAATGAAAACGTGGACTACTGGATAAGAAAATCAAAACAACTTTGAACTGAGTGAGTCCATTGGTTTACAATCCGTCATTTTGTTATGGCTCAATATTTTTCTTTGATATTCTAGGGTCAGTCGCAGAATTAAAAGACCTTTCAAATGAGGTGTCACTCGACCCCCCTTTATATTTAAAGAAAAATTACAAAATGGCGCCCAGCTGCCGTTTTGGATGATACAAAATTTTAATATAGTCTGAAAAATAGTATTTAATTTCCCATTACAGCACACAAAATTTTGTAAAAAAATATCAAGTCGTTCAAAAGTTAGTTGGGGGGGGGGGGGGGATTACTTTATGGACACAGTGTATACTATTAAAGGTTGGTTGAACATGCTAAAAAATTTTTTAAATTTAAAAATTTTTGATAACTTCCAATACATACCCCAAATCTTTTTATAAATTTTCGAAATAGTAAATTTTTGTAAATTTTGGAAAATGTCAAACGTTTTTGAAAAGTTTTGATTTAAAGTGTTGTTCCATTTTTGAAAATTTTGTTGTTACGAAAATTGGAAAATCTGAAATATAATTTGAAAATTGTGAAGAAACATTGAATATAGTGAATATTTGCAAAGCTAGAAGTTAGAAATAAATATTTTTTGAAAATTATGCAAAATGTCGAAGGAAAATTAGGAAAACTAAAATTATTAAAATATTTAGAAAACATTAAAGTTTACAGTTTTTAAATGTTTGTGAAATGTCCACTATTTTTCTTTAATTTCGAAAATATATTCTTTTTGTTTTTTATTTTGAAAATTTTGAAATTATTTTGATAATTAAAATTTCTTAAATTTTTAAATGCGATACATTGTATGATGCATTTTCCCTTTTTGGTATAATATCAATGGGCGTTTGTTTTGTACTGCCACTGCGGTGCTTGTTGTGCATAAATAGTTTAAAACATAGGAAAAGTAAAAGTTTTTCAAGTGTAGGCGAAGTGCTTCGCTCATTTATGTACCATGGTTTGTAGCTGTTGGTATACGGAAAAGGAGGTATGATTTAAATTTTCCATTTCGATTCTGTACGTGGTGGTATAATAAAACACTTGCGTAGGAATATTTCAAATTAGTGAGATTAATGGGGTTCGTTTAAGGTCTTTACAATGAATCACTACTACACAGTGATATTATCAAAGCAGCAAAACTCTAGTTTTATATGCATTACACGTTTCTAGCAATTTACGAACATGACAAATTTAGGTAATTTGTCAACACTACATTCGTATGCTCCCGTAGGGAATAATAAGTCGCCTCGGTAGCGTGAAATAATACAGGAAGTTTGAAATGAATGCATGCAATTTTTGCATAATAGTGTTGGTGTAATTTAAATCACAGCATTAAATTGTTGGACGTGTGTATATATTTCCCTTGACGCCACTCTTTGGATTAGCTGGATGAACTCGATGCCGCTCTTAAAATTGAAATTTTCAATCAGTTTCCTTTTGATGTCTCTTTGATATCAACGTCAAAGCTAGACTGGCATGTAAATATCCTGACCACGACACTTGGCTGGTTTTGCTCTTTTTTTTGCAACAATTTTATGTAAAGTAACTTGGAGATGAGGATTTTTAATAGAAAAATACTATTAAATTTAAAGAAAGGTCCCTCCGAAATTTAACTTAAATTATTATTTTTTTGCTCTGTTATAATTAAATTTAACCAGAATATTTGTTGTTTGTTATTAAATGAGCATTTCTTGTGTTAAATCATATCTCAAGTTGTAGCTGTGAGTGGTTTTATGTCGGATTACTGCCCCATCATGTTTAACATCGGTCGTCCCTCAAGGATACTAGTCAGGACCCTTATTATTTATTATCTCCAAGAACGGTTGTAGTGGACTTTGCTGTTTGATTAGTTAACGTTGTAATGGTTTTAATCATAGTTAATTGTGTCAATTATGAAGGCAACTTATAACCTGAACATAGTGATGCTGCCGAAACAATAGAACGTCCCGTTAGGCTAGCGGTAAAACCCTTGATCTAATAAGCTGGGCCCTCTTCTGGGATTTTCAGAGATTTTCCTGAAGTTTAGAATTTCTCGGTTTTAGGAAATAAATGGTTGCGATTGTAGAACAGATACGATATAATCTTAGCTGACGAGTGGTCTGAAAATTCTAATAATCTATCATAAAGTCAAGCAGTAGTGATTTTTTTTAATTAATTGAGTTTTTAAACAAATTTTTTTAAAAAGGTGTGCCAACAATCTGTGTTTTCTTAAATAACTGGTTTATTTCTACAGTTTCAAAACATTTTCTTACGCAACAATTTGTCTGCTGTTGCAAATTTTAATTGTTTTACAGCAAAAAATTGTTTTTAAATAATTATTGACCTTTTTTATGGAAATTTTTGTTTCTATTTGACATATTAAAAATATTTTGAGTGATTGACATAAAAATTAAAAAAAGAAGATATTTTTTCGTACAATGCTATAATTATGTTAAAAATTATTTAGAT
Source organism: Ctenicera cuprea (assembly GCA_958336395.1). Classification (NCBI taxonomy): domain Eukaryota; kingdom Metazoa; phylum Arthropoda; class Insecta; order Coleoptera; family Elateridae; genus Ctenicera; species Ctenicera cuprea. The sequence continues at coordinate 9,606,289 of OY284495.1, read as the reverse complement.
TAATTTAGACAGAGACCTAGCAGGCCAACAATTACATAATTTACAGATCTACCAATAAACGAATTTAGTAGATTGAGAAGCATTTTTAAATAGTTATGTAATGGTAAATTGTTTCGAGCCATATTCCATATAGATAAGGATATCCATAGGAAGTCCTACAGACAACCTTCATGAATATTATGGATATCCATAGAACATCCATTTAAGATCCCGAAAACATCGCATGGACGTTCATACTTATCTGTTTGTCACAACTCTGGAGGTTCTTACTTCTTAGAACATCCTCCTAAGTAACGTTCATTTAATACTTAATTGCTTTAAAGCTATTGCAATATCAAAGTCGGTTGACGTAGCAACGTTGCCACGTCTCAAAAATTTTTATAAAATAATGTTACACTACGATAAATAAACTTTTTCTATTTTAACCCAATTTAAATAAAAATCTTAATTACATAAAAGCTATGGCAATATCAAAGTTGGTTGACGTAGCAATGTTGCCATATCTCATTTTTTTTATAAAATAAGGTTACACTACGATAAATAAGCTTTATTTATTTCAACTTAATTTAAATAATAATCTTCAAGAAAAACATCGATTAAACGTAAACAAACAACATAATTAAATTAAAATAGAAAACATAACAATAAATTTCGTAAAATAAATACTATGTAGGCGATTGGATGATATAAACAATCACATTTTACCAAGAACGTTGGCAAATTAAAAAAAATATTTATTTTTTTATACATACGTTTTATACTATTTTGCAAAATTGTATTTGTAATTTTTTGCTTAGGTTTACTATTCACTGTTGTTAAAAAATATAATAAAATAATGAACCATTGGACGTAAAATGGAATTCTATAGGACGTCCTTGTGGGATGTCTTACGGATATCCAATTCTGGGTATCCTATGGATATCCATTCTATGCCCATCCCAAAATGAATGTCCATAGGATATTCTGTGCTGTCTGGATGCTAACGGAAAACAATACTGTTTTGTGTTCATCAGTACACAGGTTTCGGAACGAATTTACAGTTACAAAGTACACCCTGTGTGGCAAGTTAAAGGGACAACACAAAAAATATTTTTTGTGTAATTTTGGTATTTTATTGTAGGGAATAACGCCAAGTTACATTTAAATTCAGGGCCGATTACACCATTGAAATTTTTTGCAATTTTTTCTACAAAAAAAGTAAAAATATAAACTTTTAGCAAGTCACAAAAATGTACAGTTTGCAAAACCAATCTGTATGGGTTGTATAGGGTTACACTTCGGAACGTGATTTCTCAGGTCATTATAAGAAAAAAAAAGTTTTTATGAACGTAGGTCCTAAAGCCTAAAATTCTTACTTACGGAGTTACAGCCTGCTAAACATGTAACTGTTGAATCACGTTTTGATTCACATTTCCGCCATAAATTAAAATATTTGATTCAAATTTTGTACATACAGGGTGCGTCAATTAAAGGTTACCGCATTCCTATTTTCTAAACTTTTGCAAAAAAAACATGTATTTAGGTTATGCAGCATTTAATTATCAACAAATGTTTATTAGGAAAAAATTTTGTATTTATAAAAAATTTAGATAATAATAGTGCAGTGACATAAAAATGATACCGTGTATAGTTACCAGTGATGATTTACAATTTTATTTGTTTACGTTTAAATTCATCTAGCGGTGGCGTAGATGCGGTTTCTCGACGTATTTCCTAACTTATTTTTTACACATTTTAGATAATATTTTTTTATCGAAAATCGTATACAAACGAAGCACTCTTGTTGAAACTCGCTTAATTTAACGTTTTCAAGATAAGTCTGGTTTTTAAAAAATGTAGTTGCCATGAAGGTCTGAGCGCATTCTCAAAGTGCGGAAATAATTTTTGCAAATTTTGATGGTGAAACCTACATATTGAAGCAATAAATTTTGATTATTAAACATAGGCTTAGCAACGGTTCTTTATAAAGTTGCAGTCTCCGGAAGACAGAGCAGTTCTAACAGTCTAGTCTGTTGCCTCTTCTAGAGGTTGCAACTTTGTGAGAAACGTTTTCAGTGTTGATGTTTATAGGAACTGTTTTTATTGCTTTGATGTGTGGACCTGTATTCCTTGCCCTTAGAGTTTGTTTAAAATACTTCTGTTTTTTGAGAACACATTCAGACCTTCATGGCAACTACACAAAAATTGAATTATCTCAAAAACTGATGGATTTGGAGGCTTTCAACCAGAATTTTTTTTTGTGTACTTTTGTACGAAGAATAAGAGTTTTAAGTCAATAGTTAGAAAATCTTAAGTGTGTAGAAAATACGTAAAGCAATACGTTCAGGAGGCTATAACTCCGTAAGTAAGCGGCTTAGGCCATACAATCATCGTAACATTTTCTCTAAGAAATCACCTCCCGAGAGTTTGTCGGTGTAATTTTGCAATGCTTTGTATAATTTGTTGACGCATAATATTTGTCCGTATGTCTTATATAACATGACTTTAAATGTATGTTTTTCGTTACAGGTTCGTACCAGTTTTCTTCTTATAATTACGACGAGTTGGATGAGAAGCTAAAAGTAAGGTAATTTAACAATATTTGATCAATTTAACCCCACAATACTTTTTAAGTAGATAATAAAAGCAGCAACCTTGTCACTAAATAATAAGGTTTATACTATTAATACTAGCAGAACCTGTGGGCTACGCCTATGAGTTTCTTTTTGGTAACTTATGACTCGGCGCTCGCCGCGCCGCTCCAATTGTTTCCTCCGCTAAGTCGTTCTCGGGAATGACAAAGAAAATCTCGTGAAAAATGAAAAAAAGCCATAAAAAACAAAAGAAAAAAAAAACAGAAAATCAGCCCCAGAAAAAAGTTAAAAAAGCCGCTTAAAATTTCTAGGTAAAACCCCTGAAAAATTCCTATCATAGTACCAGAAACGTTTTTTAGTTCCTTGAAAAAAGTGGTGAAAAAATTAGTTAAATCGTTAAACTTTTCATTTCCACGGGAGTGCTTTAACGGTGGTTATCAAACTGTTTTTAAAACTAATAAATACGCACTAAAGAAATCTTACGTTAGACTTTTGCATATATTTCCCAAATTAAAAACGTCCCTATTCACATAAATATAGCAGCTAGAAAAAAAATCATATCTTTTTCAGGGAAAGCTGCAGCGATTTTTTAAATTATGCAGTGATTCACCAGCAAGCAAATACACCTGCTTTTGTTTGGGGGATTTCACCGTAAACTGCAAGTAGCCTCTATAAGGCTTTATTAGGTTGCGTGTTATTAGTGTGGCCGCATTTCGGAGAATGTCATGCTTAGCCTATTCCGTGCCCCGCGCCGCCGACGTGGCGTCTCGGACTGCTACTGCTTTGGAGACCATGAATGTTCAATACTCAAAAATTCGTAGAAGGCGTCACAGAGACAGTAGCGGACCAACCACATTTTGGTGCATTATATGCTTGAAAAAACTAAAAACAATCAGTTAGGGCATTAAAGTTATAATTTATCAAAAACCGTAGCCTCCGACATTTTAAATTTGGGAAATTTGGGAAAAAAAAGTTTCTACCAGATTCCGTCAAGAAATTCAGAAAAATTTTGAATCAATTAAAAAAATTATATAACTTTTTGAAAATTTGCTTTGCTCTGCGGAATATTTTCACAATCTTCAGCGAGAAATGTAAAATCTGGTTGTGCACAAGTTGTTATCGGGAATTTCACATAAGAATCGAGAAAAGCTTTTTGCTATAAAAATATAATTTTTTTTAGAAAAGAATTATTTTGAGACTTATAAATGAATTCATAGATCAAAAAGAAAGTTGGTGGGTCAAAAATTGGTTGGGAGGGGGAAACTAGTAAGTTATAAATCTTATTCTACTATCACTCATGAGCAATAATTGATCCTGAACGGAAATGTTTTATCGTTCCCTGTTATATTAATCATGACCATAATCACAGAGACATCAGCCAAGTTTTACGAAGCTTGTAATAACTTAATTACAAGTACCGCAAGATTTAAAAAAATTAGTGAAGCTAGTAGTACAGGAAAATCACATTTTTTTATCTAAAAAAGCTAAATAGCGGAAAATCATCGAACAAAGCTGATTTTATTAATCGCCGTTTTGACACGAACGACAAAATGTTACTTAACATTTTGTTGTGTAAATTTCACGCTTTGCATCTTTATTTTGAACCATTTTTGATATAGATGCCAACGTTTGCAAGATATTCGCAAACGCATGATTTTTAGAGTCATTTTTACAAAATGGCAGCCGAAGTTCACATCGCATTATTCAGGACTTTCAGTATTTTAAATAAGAAGCCTAACTGAGTCTACGCCCAAAATCGGCTTTGTTTGAAGTTTTCGCTATATTTTTGCTAATAATCGTAGCCACCGCCATTTTGAATTTAGAAAGTTTGGGAAGAAAGTGTTGGATTTGCTCTAATATTGTCTATAGAATTCCTGCAAAAAATCGTAAATGGTTTGAATATATTTTACTAATACTAACTAAATTTTAAAATATATGCTTCGGTCTGTGGAATATTTTTCACAAACTTCAGTGAGCAAAGTAAAATAAACTGGTGGTGCTCTCAGACGTTACCTGGAATTTCACATGAGAAATGAGAGAAGTGTTTGGTAGAAAAAATAGATTGCTTTTTGGGAAAAGAATTTTTAAAACTAAAATACCGAATACCAGAGAAACAATAATTGGTAGATCAAAAATTTGGCGGTAGTGGTAAATTAATATGCCTAAATACATATTGCTGCACTTAAAAATCAATTTGTAAATCTTATTCTATACCATTCATAACCAATAATTGAGTTTAAACAGAAATGTTCTATCGTACCCCGTTTATTAAAATAATGACCATGAATGTTCAATATTTAAAAAATCCATAGAAGGCGTCACAGAGAAATTAGCGGACTGGGGCATTCTACCAATTTTAGGGCGTTAAAGTTACAATTTCAAAAAAATTGTAGCTGTTCTATTTTGAATCTAGAAAATTTGTGAAAAAGCGTTGGATTCGTTCTAAGATTTTCTATCAGATCCTGGTAAGAAATTCACAAAATTCAAGCCCTGCAACAACAATGCAACCAGACAAATATGTCTAACTTGAGCTTCCGTCAACGAATTTTTGATAGAGCCTAAGGGCCTACATGTTCCGGAGAGCAAACGTACCCACCCGCCCAACCACTCACCAATTTTACTTAAAAAACAACTCACTTCCGGTGGTCCAAAACGTGTATTGCCGCCAAAAGCTCGAAATTGAAAATTATCATAAACTCAATACCTCCCTATACTGAAACTATACGAAACAAATTTGTCGATTCATTTTGTTACATCCCAAATCAAAGCAAAATTTGTCGCTGTATACGTCATTAAATATTTTAAAGCAGCAAACTGAAGTTCTACGAAGACGAGCCAAAACAAGGAGTGCAACCAAGTAACCCCTTATTTTCATTTAATCCATCGGAAGCCTCGCATTTCACTAATAGTCCTAATTTTACGGTGGGTTTAACGAAGACGTTTATTACCTCCACGTACGCTGCATTCGAATTTCAAATCCATAACGACGCAAATACTGCCACCACCTACTTTCTCTAAAATTTCTTCATTTTTCCCGCTCACTTCAAGCTTCAACAACCACAATTCTATTCGGTTCAATTATAAAAATCAAATTTTCGTGCGCATTGTTATTTAAAATGAGTAGAGCGTGTTTCGGGAGGGCCTCGTTTTGATATTTCCCCAGTTCAATATTTGCAGAGAAATCGCAAAGGAACAAAAATAACTTAAACAAGACATCTTGTCCCTAGCGGCCAGTTGTGAACTAACTTATATTAAACGGAATACATTTCCCCTTGAAGTTTATCTCGTGGCCGGGTTGCATCGGAGCGGCACATAAATTTTCCGGGACTTAAACGTCCTCGCGAAGGACCAGCATCCATCTTAATTGGTGACCGCGCCGCTCGCGGCACTCAACATAATTATGAATTAGAGTGACACTTTCAGACGATGAGCTTTAACTTGGACGTTTATGAATATTCAGGATTTGCGCGAAATATTCTGCAACTTTTTAAGTGAGCTTAAATGAGGGGAATTCGGATGTTAATGGCGAGATGGAGATACGGAAGGACAACAGTAATGTGGGTTTTTATTTGGAAAGCTTTTTGTTGTCATCGCTGAAACACGTCGTCGAGGCATTCCGGGTCATTTGATTTTTTTTCTTCTGCGAGGTTTCAAGATGGGTTGGCAAATTCTCGACGGATAAGCCGAATTTTATTGTATAAACCGAGGAATTCTTAGCTCCAAATGCAAGAGCATGACAGTGGCACTGAATGCATTGCTAGATGTAAGGAAAATGTAAATTTGGGGTACTTACGTGAACGAATGAATGAATAAAACATGAAGAAAATGTTATTTGTATGACCAGTATATAAAACTAGGTTAGTGAGATTTATGTAACCGTATTTGCTACTAACTATACATACTGTTAGAAATATTCACTACGTGACCGTTTTCACATGCAGCATCAAAAATGTTTTACTTTCTGTATGTAAAATATTTAAAAATTATGAAATTTTAGACGTGGAAATAACACGAAATTGCCCTTTTAGACTTTTGGGCTACTTTATTTTTCGATTACTTAATTAGGATATCGAATTTTAATAAAGCATTTTATAAATTTCAAGGAAAAACTAATTTTAAATTCTTTTTGCACTATTTTGACTAAATGAAGCAAAGAGAAAAGTTTTAATATATTTTTATAAAAAACAAATGTAAGCGTTATTGTAAATAAATAATATTGTAAAACCATTAAACAAGTAATTAACTTGACTAAATTTGCACAATAATAAAATTAATTTAATTAATTAGTGAATTTTTGTCAGGTTTGTAGTGTAATTGATCGTTGAAGTCTCTTAGTTTCAATTTCATTTTTTAACCTTTACACTGTAATTTTAGGATTTTTATTAGCATTCTATTTTATATTGTGATATTTTTATTATTTATCTAGTTTTTAATGTACAGGGTCTCCGCAAAATATGTGATGTTTATTTCTGCTACGTTTTTATATACAGGGTGTTAATGAATTGTCGGGACAGACTTCTGGGGTTTGCAAAACACAACAAAGCAAACAACTTTTGTTAATAAATGTGTGGTCAAAAGTGTTTCCTTTCAGGGATAGAGCTTCTCAAAGATTCTTTAAGAAGTACCTGAAAATAGGCAACCCAAATTGCATTTTCAATTATTTTGCACAGGTCACACGGAATTTTGAAAAGAAAACGATCTAGCTAGACATACATGCATTCAAATAACGTCAATTTTGACACAATTCGATATTTTTGTGATATTTTTTGACTTTTCTTGCATTCGTTTCTTTCTGTGCCTTTTATAATTCGTTTTTTTCGTTCTGTGATTTTTTTGATAATTATTTTCTTCGTTATTTTCGTTCTGTGTTTCATATTTTTGTGTTATGGCGAATTATACTTTTGCCGAACAGCATGACATGTGATGTTCATATATGGAGCTGCTCGCCTGTACCAAGAACATTTTCCGAATAGGAATTATCCATCGCACAAGGCCTTTAGTGTAGTTTCACATCGGCTGCGGGAGGAAGGTACATTCGTTGTCAACAGACACAACTGTGGAGCTACCAGAACAAGGCGAACGGTGGATTTTGATGAAGAAGTTTTGGAGAGAGTGGCTGAAAATCCTTCTACTAGTTCAAGAGCCATCGCTCATGAAATGGGAGTTATCCATGTTTCAGTATGGGAGGTACTACATGAGCAGCAGCTACATCCGTACCATCCACAGAAGGTACAAGCCATGGTTCAAGCAGTTTTTCCCAGAAGGTTAGAATTTTGCCAGTAATTTCTGCGGCGGTGTAATGAGAATCCAGAATTCCAAGTAAACGTTCTGTTTAGTGACGAGGCATCTTTTACGAAAGAAGAAATATTCAACAGTAGAAACAGCCACATTTGGGACGATGAAAGTCCCCATGCTGTGGTTCAATAATGATACCAGCAAAGATTTTCAGTGAACATTTGGGCCGGGATTGTTGGCGATAGACTCATTGGACCGAATCTGCTACCCCAAAGGTTAACAGGAGCAATTTATTTAAATTTCTTGCGCCATGTCCTGCCTAAACTTTTGGAAGATGTTCCACCTCAAATGTGGCTACAGCACGATGGTGCACCTGCTCATTTTTCGGCGGAAGTCAGGGAATTTATAATAACACTTTTCCCAACAGATGGATAGGTCGAGGAGGGCATGTGGCGTGGCCTCCACGTTCTCCTGATTTGACCCCACTTGATTTCTTTTTGTGGGGTCATGTTAAAACGTTAGTGTATGCTACCCCAGTTGAAATTGTAGAAGAACTCACGGCGCGTGTTCTAGCATTTACTATAATTCTGTTAAATTTTGAATTAGTTATTGTAAATTTTTTAAATAGTTGATTTTTGCTTTGTAATTTTGTTTTTTTCTATTGCTTAGTTTTGAAACATTTTGTTAATTAATTTATTTTAAATTTAATTTGAATTTGAAAAGTGGGAAAGAGGGCTTTATTTATCCTGTGTTAATTTCCGTCGTTATGGAAACAAATAGTAGGTAGTAAATTGAGTTGCCTACATTTAGGCGCTTCTTAAAGAATATCTCTGAGAAGCTCTATCCCTGAAAGGAAACACTTTTGACCGCACATTTGTTAACAAAAGTCGTTTCTTTGTTGTCTTTTGCAAGACCTAGAAGTTTGTCCCTATAATTCATGAACTCGTTTCCTTAAATTTCGCAAACGTATGGTCCGATTTTATTTAAATTTTAAATTTGAGAGCACATCAAAACTTAATCGGGAAAATAAGTTTAAAACAAATCTGAAACTACAAGCGGAAGTTAGACCTGTTTTTTGGTATAAGAAATTAAATTTTGAAAATTTAAGACTGTGGTTTATTAGAAAACTTTCGGGCGAATCGAACATTTGTTTTCTTAACTCTCCGAGTTGAAAATGGCACGATTTTTTGAAGTTTTTCAAATTTCAGGCTTTCAGGCTACTTTAATAAAACACTAGTTTTCAGTTTGTATGAAATTTGATGTGGTAACACTCCTAGGGGGGAGGGTCAATAGTATAATACACTAAAATTTTAAAACGCTCAAAAATTTTAAGCGCGTTTTCAAAATTTGACAACACGATTTTTTCTTAATTTTTTAGATTTATAAAATTTGGGATGAGTTACAATTTGATTTATTCAAATGCGCTAATTTCTTTTGCGACGCCTTTTATGAATTTTTGAAATTCGAAAATTAATGCCTTTTTACTAAAAAATACGGGACTAAAATACATTTCACTTTAGGCTTAATTTCAGTAGAATAAAATTATAAAATTAATTTTCTGCCGAAGTAATATTTGGGGGAGGAAGGAGTATCAAACAGCGGTGTGCAAGCGAGGCTGGGAGGCGGGAAGGCTGCAGTGTTACTTAATATGAAAACTAAAATGTTTTATTTTCCCATACTTTTTTTAGTATTATCAAAGCGAAAATTTTTGATTTTGTGGGGTACAACAAAAGGTCCCTAAACTTTGAAATAAAATTCATTAAATAATAACTAATTTTTTTAGGAAAACCTCGAATAATTCAATTTTTATTTCCAAATAAACACATGTACAAGTCATTTTCAATTCCTTATTTTTAACCCTCTAAGCTCTAACAATCTCAATTTTAAAATTTCAACACAATTATGAAAATATTTTTGTCTTACTACAGGTGTAATTGATCTAGAACTTTTTCCTTTATGTTTATTTTGTACTTTCACTATGAACTTACCTTAAAGAAAAAGAGCTTGTTTAGTTTTCTGCTCGTAAATAATAAGCTAAAGATATTTCGGGAAAAACAAAATTTGCCGAGATCTCCCTGCTGTGCAAGTTGTTCTGAACATCCTGTACCTCCGTTATTTATTAACCAAATTTAAAATTTTTAAGGTTGTAAATAGCATAAAAAATGTTTTAAAACAAGGTATTACAAAAGGTACCTTTCTATTTTAAATTTTAAAATTGTGGTTGTTAGGACTTAGAAGGGTAGGGGGTTGAAAATAATCCCTACAGGTGTTTATTTAAAAATAAAAATTGACCTGTCCGTAATTTTCTTAAAAAAATAGTTGGTAAATGTTTAATGAATTTTAGTCCAAACTTTAGGGACATACTGTAGATTAAAAGTTTTGTTTTGCGATGCGAAACCGGAAAAGGAAGTTAGGTTTGTTTTTTTTTGGTACAATTTTCTTCAAAAAAAGCTTTAAATTATTAAAGAAGAGATTATAATAGAAGGCATTGAGACAAACCAAATTTTTTTTTCAAACATTCAAGCTTCGAAATAGGGATCACTACAATTTAAAGAAAATTTTGAATTAAACTTCAGATTTTTATAATCTCCTTAAAGGGCCACAAAGTTAATATCGAACAGTATTTTTAAAACCACAAAGAAAACTTAAGTGAAAAAAATTTTCAAAATTTTATATTTTCAAAAAAAGATCGCTCAAAAACCCGCCACCCATCACTGACTTTAAATTATTAAAGCTTAAAGGGCCAGGAACGGACTACAATTCTATTGGTTTAAATTTTGGGTTTAACGCCTACTTACTCAATAAAATTTTTGTCAAATCTATAAGCATGAACTTTGGTTTAGGAGCACAGAATGTTACTGCTAGCATTTTTTGAAACTATAACATTTGGAAACTGAAAGCAATTTCATAGTTTTTGACATATTTACAAAAATATTGCACAAAAATTGGGACACGTTTTTTTTTAAATTGCGTTAGCTCATAGAGCTAGGGATCAGCAAAACTTGGATGAGTGTCTCAATTCGCTAATTTATCTGTGACGCCCACTATGAATTTTTGAAAATTGATGTCATGCTCGCCAATAAACAGAGGTTGATAAAACATATCTGTTTCTGTATAAAAGCACTAATTTATACTAGCGGAACCCGTGGACCACGCCCCACTTTTTTTTTGTATACTGAAAATAATAAACACGCTGTGTTGAGATGCTAGACATGTTCTTAAGGCATTCAGCAGTATTTCTTTCACTTTCTGTAATGTGCAAGGAGTTGCGATTATGAAGGTATCCGTTTCGTAAATTTGTTTGTGTCCTGAAATAATAAGCGAGCGTATATCGCGCCATTTTCTTTTTTTAAAATCTGTATGTATTAGATCATGTAGGAGCATAATATCTGGAATTGTAAAGAAAAAGAGCAGGATGTATTTATTTCGAAAAAATATTCGATTACGTATGCAAGAGCCTATTATACTCAATCAAGTGAGTTGGTAGTTACAGTCGCGCACCTATGGTGAGGGTTTGGGGGTCAACCCTCTCCCCACTTAGTTAATCAGTATACCGGGTGGGGCAATAGTGCGTGGGAGTTCGATAGCTCGTACATTGTAACAGATAAAAAAAACTTTCTAATGCAGAAGTGGGTAGACGCGCATACATAGAAATTATTTTCAAATATACAGGGTATTACGAAAAAGTGTGGCACGCTTGAGGTAATTTCTTTTAAATGTAATTTCCGGAATATTTTTGCGTATTTAACACTTCTCTTGGGATGTTTATTCATATCTAAAATATTAGCGCCATCTAATTTCCGGTTTAGAAGTAATAATATTTTTTTCGAAAAATTGATTTTTACATTACTCCACTTAACAATTCACCACTTCCGCGGCCGCAGCTTTAAAGACGAAATTAAGTAAGGATCTTATTGTAGGAGGTTGTAGGGTGCTCTTGTTTAAATATCGTAGAGCCACCATGTAGAGGGTGTTCAAAATTAATTTTCAAATTTTGTGAACTTCAAAGTTATTCTTTTCAACTTTTTCAAATAGAACACCCTGTATATTTTTTAACGATGTTATGTAGAATTAAATAGCGAACATTTTTGTATGTACATCCTTATGGCCTTATGGTAACCACTTTTGATTTATTGAGCAAAAAGTACAAAATTCAACAATATTTACTCCTACGCACTATTGTCCCACCCGGTATATTATTGCTACAGTTGCATCTATTTTACATATATTTCAAGAAAACAATAATATTAACTGAAATTAATTGAAATTTGCCTGCTATAAACTCACTTTTTTTTATTGAACTATATTACATTTTTATATTTGTAATCGTCCTTAAAAACTTTTAACTTTTGGTGCTGTTTTATTTACCCAAAAAAAACTCTTGGGATTCTACTTGGTTATTTAATATTAGTGAAACATGCTAGCGATTTATTTCCCACATGCGTGTTTATATGATATCAGCCTAGCTGGCAGATAAACAAACTCGTTTGGTTTGTAATTATAATTATTAGCTTTCTAAACGGCACAACTTAATAAAAGTCAACGTAAATTCGTAATGCACTTGTTCAAGTAAAAAAGCATATTTTTTTTAATCAATGAAAACAAATGTAGCGTTATTGAGATAAGACCAATAACCCAAAAATCTACTGCAAAACTGAATTTGGTTATCTGCGAGAAACTCTAGCGGTCTGTTGTACAAAGGAATATGCACCTTATATAATGGACGCGTGAATATGTGGGAATATGACTGAATAATAATTATAACCGAATAACGTCGTTTATATGAATATTTCAAACACATTTATAATTGTTTTGTTTTTTTTTTAATTTATCTGAATCAACTTGGCTAATTTTGCTTAACTTAATTTTAAACTTCTAATTGAACATAATTAATCTCTTGAATTTAAATTTGCTCAATTATTTTAATATAATGTAATTTATTTATATCAAAAACGATTTAGGAATTGTATTGGAATTGCAACAGTTTCGTTTGTCAATTAGGTTTGTTTATGGCTTATAAAATAGTAATATCAAGTGAAAATCAATAATACACAATTCTGTTTTGATTTCCTAAACTTTAATAACGAGACAAAAGCAAATAGCTTGGAGCTTTTTTGTTAAGCAATTTTGGACAATTTAGAAAATGACTTAGATTTATCAAATGTCTACCGAAGCTCATTATACTTGTTGTATGAACCGAGCCATAATGTCCTTATAATAATGCCATCAGAACTGCTCTTTACCTTTAGCTTTACCTTATTATTATATCAAAAAAAATATATCATTTTTTCTTTGTACACTTACTCAATCGCAGCAGCTTCTTTGGTTGTTCTAAAACTCGTTATGAGAAAAGTGAAATCATGATCAGAATATGTTATTAGCATATAAAATTTAAATTTATATGAAAATCGAAAAGATTTGGGAAGGAAATCTTAGTTTAATTTACTTACTTTGTTTGCCTCGTGATTTACTTATTATTTTTTATTTATAAATGTGTAAGGCCGTTTTTGTTTTTATTGGCAGTAAGAACGTATGTACGTATGTTTCAGAAAAAAAATAAAATACAAAAACCTAAAAAAATTCTAAATGTAAGAATAAAATCGAATTTCTTTTGTACTATTAAAGCTTTTGTACAGAGTGATTCATAACATGTGGAACGCACTTTCAAGATAGACTCAGCACGTAATAATAATGAAAACAGTTCCTATAAATATGGATCTGAAAAGTCTGTGTTGCGGAGTTACAACCTTCTAAAAATGGATCAGTCTAATCAGCTTTTACCTCGCTACACGACGTATAGCTGTAGAGGAAGGTATTGTAATCGTCATGTAGGTTTTAGAGCATTTAGCGAAGTTTTAATCGCTTTGGGCTTACTGACCGATATATAAGTTATGCCTAAAAGAAAGGTACTTTCATGGGAATCATTTTGACAAATAAACAGGTTTTAGGGCTTTGGGAGACCGATAAAGGGGACACTGAAGCGGTACCTGTGTGTGTCTGTATACACTTTACAGTCCCCACGCCCTAACGCAGAAAACCCAAATTTCGCTCCAAGATTGGTAATTTCACTGGAATAAAACCGCAGGATAATGAGATTGGTCCGCCAAAAAGAGGCGGGAGGAAAAGATAGATGCGATCGAAATAACCCTTAGATTCGTATTTTTCCCAGGTTGAATTGCTGATCTGCGCAATTTTTCTATCTATCCCCACTGCCCCTGCCTTCAAATTTTTGTTTTTTTTTTAATTTCAGATTTTCGCTCTAGCAATCGGTATGAGCATGTTAAATGACGATAGCAACAAATCTCCATTGAGGAAACACCACTGAAGGGTTTCCTTTTGGTCGTTTACCTGAACAGTGTAATTGAGTAATCATAGAATGTAAAAAATTCAATTTTGAGATTTCCAGGGATAAACATTGGTTGCAACTAGAAAACAAGAAATATCATAAAACCCGACAACCGCGTTAAAAAATGGGGGGGAGGCTCTACTTCAACGCTTTGAATTTTCAATAATGTTTAAAATATTTTTGTTTTCAAAACTTTCCATAATTTTCATAAATATTAATTTTTAAAATTTTATCAACACATCGAAAATTTATAAATAATATAAAATAATTGCAACATTACCAAAACTATTTGTATTTCAATTTTATAAATTTATAAGATTATCAAATTTTCTTAAAATTTAAAACTATTTTAAACAATGTGCAGTAATTCTCAAAATTATTTAAATTTAAAAAACCAGGTATCTGAAAACTTTCAAAATTTCAAAGTTTTACAGGTTTTAAAATTTTCAAAATTTTAAAAATGGCGAAACCCCAAATCTTTTCAAGTTTTCAAAATATTTTTGTTTTCAAAACTTCAAAAACTTTTTAAATTAAATTGAATTATCAAAATTTTAATTACTTTTGTTTTAAATTTTAAATTTTGTTTTCATAATATTGAAGTTTTCAAAATTTCCAAAATTGTTTAACATTTTCAAAACTATTTTGATCTCAATTTTTTCAATGTTTTAAAATTTTCAAATTTTCTTAAAATTTCAATTTTTTTTCAATTTGAATAATTCTCAGAATTGCTTGACTTTTAAAATATAAATATCTGAAAACGTTTAAAATTACAAAGTTTTCTAAGCTTTAAAAATTTAAAATTTTCAGAAAACTTCTAATTTTTTTGAAATTTTCGGAATATTTTTGTTTTCGTAACTTCAAAAACTTTTTAAATTACTAAAATTTAATACTTTTATGTTTTTGATTAAAATTTTCTTTTTTAATATTGAAAATTATTAAAATGTTTCACAAAATTTCGAAACTTTCTAAAACAACAATTTTAAAGCTTCCAAAATATTTCTACCTTATGAAAACTTTTCTAATAATTATTTTAATTTTTAAGAAAATATTCAAAAATTTCAATAATTTTGTGTTTTTAAAAAGTTCCAAAGTTAGCGAACTTTTCAAAATTTTCAAAGTATTGAACTTATTTTATTTCACAAATTTGTGAAAATTTAAAAAAAATTTAGTCAAAATTTCATAAAAACTGATCAAAAATTTTGTTAAACGTGGTATAAAATATATTTCAAATATTTCTAAATAAGATCGTCAAAAGTTCCCAAATATTTAATATTTTTTAATAATTTTTTAAATGCGGGGACGGTCCCGTGGCGGTTGCCCGACAGCTTTTTTCTTTTTTAATTATTGATTTTTTAGAAATTTTTTAATTCGTTATTTTGACGGTAATACATGTTTTGTGTCTTCAAAAAATAAAAAAAAGTGTTTTTGTAAGAAATGTCTGTCTGTTTGTGGGATAATTTCTCATTGCCGCTTTTTATGAATATAACGAAATCTTTGGCCTATTTCTTGAGAAAATAGTTATCAGATTAGGGTGAAATTTGATATTGAAAATACCCTAGGGGTATGCAATTGAAACTACGAGAATTTTTGGAACTACTAAAACTGTGAAGTAAAAAAATTAAACCTTTCACATTTTCAAGAAAATATTGGTGACTAGACAATAAAATTTTTTTAATTTTATAGGGTTATGGAGTTACAGCCTACGGAACATTTTTTACAGTTTTTGTTTGAGATTTTGAATCTATCCTGAAAGTGTGTTTTGCATGATATGAATCATCCTGTATAATCTATTGTTTTGGATCAGAGGGCTCGCCTCTGACCATTAAAATGTTTCTAGAATGCTCTTATTTAATATATTAGCACCGCCAATCTAATTAATATAAAGTCAATTAAAAATAAAAATTATGATTTTCAATGGATAATAATTTTTATGAAATTTGATTATTAAAATAACCTCTGATCCTTCATAATGAATATTAAAGTGATAATAACATTTTGGGCAAGTTTAGCAATATGAAATTTCATATTTGTTACACAAATTCATGCTGATTTGACACGAAACGGTATACATCCCGATAGGTTTATCCTGATAAGCACTACAACCTATATAATACCTATTTCATCTGCAGTAAGCATTTTCTAGATCTGGGGGATTATATTTGATTGCAGTTGGCAGACCCTCTTCAATCTGACGAGTTAGTTAATTCGAGTGCAAACTCGAAATTTAATGAACGCTCGTAAATAGTTTCCAAGCAAACTTTTTCATTACACGGTTTTTGAAAAAAAACATCCACGTTCGGACATTAAAATTTCCACTCTGATATAAATTGCCCCGCGGAAAATTGAAGCGACTGAAGGTAATATATAATAATAAAAAAATTCTATTAGTGTTAAGAAAAACGCCCGAGGTTAAGCTGCTGACAACACACAGTCAGTTTGGGGTGGCAGAACGAAAAAGTTTAATTCCGGAAAAGTCCGGGTCGGATAGTTTTCAATATGGCGCGCTTTCATGCTCAAACAAACTCTGATGTTTTTGCTCCGGCGTCTGGGAACTCGTCCTTTTGTTGGGTAATTAGGACAACATTTACCGGTCTAGTGGTTTCTGCCCTTCTGTAAACCCCGAAAACCTTACATGCTAAAACAAATGGAAAAACTAACAAGGGTCCCACTTAAATAACATTCTGTTCGTGCACCTAGTAAAATACCGAGAATGAATTTTTAGCGGCAATATTAAGTTCTTGAAAAGTTGGAAGCAGTGAAATATCGAGTAGGGTTGATTGCTGCAAATTGCAGCCCGTTTTCAGTTCCATATTCCATAATTCCTCGACTCACCCCTTCTACTTAACTTTTGAACACAATGACGCTCGTTACTTTAATGTAATTGTCAGCAAAAAATGTCGAAAACCATTCAGCGTGTATACTAGTGCTCTTTGTGAATTTGTACTTGAAAGAGATTCACTTCTGGACGACAATTTCGCTCATTAGTAAGTTATACTTTTATGCTAAGAAAATCTGAACTAAGAAGTTTTGTTTCAAAAATTATAATAGAGGGCTGGGAAATATTCTTTTAATCTTATACAACATCTCTTCTAATACACTTTAAAAATGACTGATTTTTTTAAATGTTTCGTGCAAACTTTGCTGTTATTGTAGTAGTTTACACTCAGTATAGCAAAATATTGAATAATGCAAATTTTCTATTTCGGATCTTATCGAAAACCAAGTTTTGGAAATCAAACAGCGTAAATAAGGTCTGTTGGGGTAGGTTGACTGATTTTGATCCGATTAACAATTATAATATATAATATTCATGGATTACTAAGCTTAAAAATAATCACGTGTGTGCCTTTTTACATAAAAATATTGTAAATTTGCACGTAACTCTGAGAGTGGATATGGAAATGAATTAAATACTTTTTTCCGAACTCTCTAGCTTAATAATTTTTTTATTTAAATACTTTTGATAAATAACTGTTTTTATACATAAGAATATGTTTTTTTCGGCAGATGACGTTCTACTTTGCTAGGTTTGGCAACGTTGTTAAGATCACACGTGGTCAGCAGGCTCGGCACCGGCTTTTGTGCTTGCCGATACACACATGCACACGTTTAGGTGAAATAGATAAACAAACAGCTGGAGCATGTAAATTATATATTCCACCTAAAACCTTGCACCTATGAAGATAATCTTTACTACTCCAAATTTTGACAGGCACACAAACCGACGCTGGGCCTGCTAACCACGTGTTATCTTAACAACGTTGTCATACATAGCAAAGTAAAACGTAATTTTTTCATTATGCTATCTATCGTTTCAAATTATAACATACAAATTTATTTATTAGAGAGAAATTGATTTCCCACAAAAAACTTTTATTTTTTACAAAGTTTCACGTTAGCGTTTTTTATTTTTCACAAAGCTTCTTAATTATCATCAAATATTTATTTATCATATAAATATTTTATTTTTTTTTAACAATTTTGTTTTATTTTTTACTTTTATGTTGATCTAAACGGCGCCTCGTACGACTACGCTACTGGTTACAGAAGTATCGTCGGAAATTGGTGCCGTCGCACTGTATAAAAGACGGAGAAATACTACAGAACTGTCATAACCAACCGCGCAGTCGCACTGTTTACACCGCGGCTGTATTCCGCGAAATGGTACTTATGTAAGTCTCGCTGTTCTTCCGACGAGATTTTTGTAACCATCGCGACGGCGAAATCGCACTGTTTACACCCTGTCGGTTTTCACCAAAACGGTGGTTATGTAGGTCACCTTACCCTTGCGGCGAAATTTCGGAAAGCAGAGAAGCTATCGTTATTGCTGTCTGATTTACTATTTTTGCCGTTCTTCCGACACTATTTTTGTAACCATCGCGACAGCGAAATCGCACTGTTTACACTCTGTCGGTTTTCGCCAAAACGGTGGTTATGTAGGTCATCTGATCCTTGCGGTGAAATTTCAAAAAGCAGGGACGCTATCGCTATTGCTGTCTGATTTACTGTTTTTGCCGTTTTACATGTTTTCGCCGTTCTTCCGACAAGATTCTTGTAACCATCGCGACGGCGAAATCGCACTGTTTACACCCTGTCGGTTTTCACCAAAACGGTGGTTATGTAGGTTACCTTATCCTTGCGGCGGAATTTCGGAAAGCAAAGACGCTATCGCTATTGCTGTCCGATTTTGTCGTCTTTCACTCTTATTGCTGAAACGGCGGTTACAAAAGTCACATCATCTTTCTGCTCATAGGCACTGCTTACAGCCTGCTGGTTTTCGCCAAACAGTGGTTAAGTAACTCTCCTTATCCTTGCGGGAAGATTTCGGTAACAAGGGGCGCAGTCGTACTGTTTACACTGTTTTTGCCGTTTTACATTGTTTTCGCCATCTTTGCAACAGAATTTTTGTAGCCAGCAGCGCAATGGCACTGTTTACACCCTGTTGGCTTTTTCTAAAACGGTGGTAATGTAAAACTTTTTATTTGTGCGTGGAATTTCGGTAACCATGGGATCAGTCTTACTGTTTACAGTTTTTCGGTTTTTGTCGTTTTCACTGTTTTCGATAAAACGGTGGTTATGAAAATCTTATTTCCGACGGGATTTTCGTTACCAGCGGCGGTATGACACTGTTTACATATTGTAGGTTTTCGCCGAACCGCTGGTTATGGCAGTTTGTTAACACTGTCTGTTTTTGCCGAAACGGTGATTACGAAAGTCAAGTCATCCTTGCGGCGGGATTTCGGCAACCAACGACGCAGTCGTACTGTTTTTACTGTTTGCCGAAACAGTGGCTATCGTCAGGTCTTGTCATCCTTCTGACAGGATTTCTGTAACTAATGCGGCGGTTTAACAGCACTGTTTACACCGTGACGGTTTTCGGCGAAACAGTAGTTATGTTAAACTTCTTATCCTTGCGGCGCGCGAAGTTTTAGTAAGTAGAGATGGAGACGTACTGTTTATACTCAGTCTGTTTTCCTCGTTGTCTACTGTCTTCGCCGAAACGGTAGTTATTAAAATTTGGTCATCTTTGCGGCGGAATTTCCGTAACCAAAGACGCAGCCGTACTGTTTATACTTATGGTTTGCCGTTTTTAACTGTTTCGCCGAATCAGTGATTACGAAAGTCTCGTCATCTCTGCAACGAGGTTTTCGTAGTCAGCAACGCGATGGCACTGTTTCCACCCTGTCGGTTTTTGCCAAAATGGTGGTTACGTAAGTCTCTTTTTTTTGCGGTGGGATTGTGGTAACCAGGGGCGCATTCGTACTATTTACACTCTGTTTGTTTTTGCCGTTTTTATTGTTTTCGCCAAAAAGGCGACTACAAAAGCCTGGTCATTTTTCCGACGGAATTTTCGTAGCCAGCACTGTTTACACCCTGTCAATCAATAAAACAATGGCAATGTAAATTTCTGTATTTTTGCGGCGGGATTTCGGTAACCAGGGGCGCACTCGTACTGTTTACACTATTTCTGTTTGTGTCGTTGACCACCGTTTTCGCCGACACGGCGGTTACGAAAGTCCTGTCATCTTTCCTACAGGATAACCAGCCGCTCAATAGCACTGTTTACGTTACCTTCTGTCGGTTTTTGCCCAAACGCTGGTTATGGCAGTCTCGTCATCCTTGCGGCACCGTTTCAGCAACCAGCGGCCCACAGGGACTGTTACACCCTGTCGGTTTTTGTCGAGTGGTTATGTCACTCTTCTTATCATTGTGGCGGAATTTTGGTTACCAGAGGCACTCTTACTATTTATACTTTGTGTTTGCCGTTTTTAACCGTTTCGCGGAAACGGTGATTACGAAAAACTCGTCATATTTTACACTCACTCGGTTTTTGGCAAAACAGTGGTTTTTTAAGTTTTCTTATCTTTGCGGCGGGTTTTCGTTAACCACGGGCGCAATCATACTGTATACACACTGTCTGTTTTTGTTGTTACTCACTGCTTTCGCCGAAATGATGGTTACGAAAATCTGGTAATTTTTCCGACGACAAATCCGTAACCAACGGCGCAGTCGCACTGTTTGCACCCTGTCAGTTTTTGCCAATTTTCACCGTTTTTATAATTTCTTTTAGTGTTTTCGTCGAAACGCGGCATTACTAAACACGGTTTGCTTCTCGAAAGTTATTCCACTTAGTCTTTTCTACAATGAGTTTGTCAAAATATTTATGAATCACCTCGAATAATTATATTTTTAAAATTATCAAAATTTCCAAAAAATTATTTTTGGAAATTTGGCCACGAGTTTTGACCTTGGCGTAACGGTCACTGCTTATTAAATATAATTATTGGAATCAATCAGTTTTATGTGTAAAATAAATGATGATAGTAAAGAAAAACGTTTTGTTATTGGGGTATCCTTGAAAGTTCCAGGGGCCGTGAAAAGTGGCATTGAAAGCGTGGCCTCGAGGAAGTGCCTTTGAACTCAAGATCATGACCAGCGGGGGGTGGTAGAATTGTCCATCTTTCCCTACTTCTTTGGTTTCTTTTCAAGGTCTTAATTTTTTAGTGATAGCTTCTACAGGGTGTCCAGTGACATAGAGTCTATATATGCCGTACTAGGTTTAAAAATGTGCAGAAAGCGGGGCATGGTATAAAATTTAATGAAAATTGCTAAGTGTGGTATGAAGCAAAGTGTCTACCATTGCTGTTACCTAAAAGTTTAAAATTATAACATTACTGTGTACTTGTCATGACGTTGCGAACTTATAGTAACTGTTAGGGCTAGAAAATTGATGAATGTCAATATTTGTTTAATATCTAACTTGTTAGGTGCAATGCTTTTATCTGAGTTTTTTAGATAATTTTTGTTGAAGTTTAACTTGAAAATATTGTTTTCTTAAGTTGCGTTAACTTAAAGATGCCAATTTGAGATATTTTTTCAAAACTATATTATATAAGCTCTAGTTTGCAGTTTAAAACAATTCATACTTAACATTTTTGCTTGATTTCTATATATCTGTAAACATTTTCATAGGTCAAATTTGATTTATAAAATCTTCCGTTCATAAAATTTATTTCAATCATTCAATTCGGTTTCGTCTGAAGACTTTGATCTTAAAAACAGGTAATTCCCTGAAGTATTAATAGCTTATTGCGAAATATATAATAAAAAAATCAATTCCGGCTGAAGATTTCCAATAATTTAATTTCCTTTTAACGCAAGCCGCTGCTTATCAATACGCAATAACGCGACTCTTGGAATCCTAACATTTACAGCATCCCCGAAAATCGATAAATTTACAATACACAAGCCTAAATAATCCCATAAAATCGAACGCAAGAAGAGGACTTGGGGATAGATACACATAAAAGCGCTGAATCGTTCATATTAAACCGGGATAAAAACGAGCGAACAAAGCATTTGCACAAAAAGCATCAAGTTTGTACGTACGTAAGCAAGTTTTTGCATAATTTATTTCCAATCGAAATTTATGCATGCAAATGCGCAAACTTTCAAGTAATTGTTTCTGTTCAGGAAGCAATGTCGCGTGTTCCTTTCAGGAAGTCGACTGCGAATTGATACTCCTCCGATGCGCGGATAATTTACGAGGAAGGAAAACGGAAAACAAATAACTCCTTTTGGTAATTCAGAGCACTGCCAATTCGGTTATGGGGTACAATACGAAAGTTATCGAACAGAAAGAAAATAATGTTTCAAGAAATATTTGCCCTTTCATGAGCGCGCATGAAAGACGAAATGTGCAGGATAGCTTAGAATATATAACTCATTTTGCGGTTGTTAATACGAGGGACAATACGAAAGTTATTGAAAAGTATAAGTACTAAATTTGACGAAATGGTGTCGTTTCGATGAGGTATAATCAAGGACGAAAGGTACACTAAAACTGAGAACAATTAACTTCATTTGCGTTTGTTAATACGAGTAGCAATACAAAAGTTTTTGGACAGGATCGTTTTACAGAAACTATGTAGTCTCGTAACATTCTGTCAAATTTGAAACCACTCTATGAGTTGACTATTGTTTCAAGAGTTCTCTGAAACTGTATTTGGTATCTAGCTAAAGCTATAGGTTTCCTCTATCTTTATGGCTAGAACCCCGTCAAGTGTATAAAAAAAAACACATACAGGTGTTTCACACAATATAAGCATTTTGACCATGTTTGGATAGGATCAAAGTATAATGTTCAACGAATTTTATCACATTACATACTTGTCTTAATATCCATGAAATTAGAGCAAATAACTGATTTTGTGGCAGTGGTCTTAAGAATGCGAGGATCCCGGGTTCAATTCCTTTAAAATTATTTATATTTTTTATTAATGTGCTTACGACCTTCTTAATAAAGGCGATGTAAGTAGGTTAAAAGAAATCTTTATACAATCTAGTGATATTCATTGTAGTAACAATCTAGAACCTGGTAACAAAAAATGGCCATAGAATTTAGTGACGTTTACAGTAGCACTAGAATTTGATACCAAAATACCTCTAAGAATCTAAACGACCAAGATTCTAGGAGAATTGTTTGTTACTAGAGTCCTGAGTGTTACTAAAATTAACATCACTAGATTCTTTGGGAATTCTTTTGGTACCTGACTCTAGAGTGTTACGAGAATATCCCCAGATTTTAGGGGGAGATTTTACCAGAATCTAGAGTGTTACTAAATATTACTAGATTCTAGGGGACTGTTTTGTTACCAGTATCTAGAATGTTACTAGAATTAATATCACTACATTCTAAGAGTAATTTATTTACAAGATTCTAGAGTTTTACTAGAATTAATATTACTAACTTCTATGGAAGTTTTTAATCATATTCTAAAGTTTTACTATAATTATTATCACTTTCTTCAAGGGAAATTTTTTGTTACCGAATTCTAGAGTTTTACTGGAATTAATATCACCAAATTCTTGGAAATTTCGTTGTTACCAGATTATAAAGTGTTACTAGAATTAAAACACTAGATTTTAGGGAGAATTTATACCAGATTCTAGAGTTTTACTAGATATCACTAGATTTTAGGGAGGTGTCTTATTACCAGATTCTAGAGTGTTACTAGAATTAATATTATTAGATTTTAGGGGTATTTTTTTTGTTACAAACAAAATAATATCAGTAATATCACTACATTCTAAGGGTAATTTTTTACACGATTCTAGAGTCTTACTAGATATGATATCACTAAATTCTATAAAAGTTTCTAACTATATTCTATTTTAGAGTTTTACTATAATTAATATTACTAGATGCATTGGGAATTGTTTGTTACCAGGTTCTAGAGTTTTACAGGAATTAATATTACAAGATTCTTGGGGAATTCTTTGTTACCAGATTATAGAGTTTTACTAGAATCGCTTTATTTTAGGGTATTTCTTTACCAGATTCTAGAGGTTTACCATACATCACCAGATTTTAGGGAAGTGTTTTGTTACCAGATTCTAGAGTGTTACTAGAATTAATATCATTCGATTCTAGGGGTAATCTTTTTGTTACCAAATCTAGAGTGTTACTAGAATTAATACCACTATATTCTAAGAGTATAATTTTTTTTACAAGATTCTAGAATCTTATCTAAATTAATATCACTAGATTCTATGAGAGTTGTTACTTACATTCTAGAGTTTTACTGTAATTAATATCACTATATTCAATGGGAATTTTTTGTTACCGGATTCTAGAGATTTATTGGAATTAATTGCACTAAATACATGGGTAATTCTTTGTTACCTGATTATAGAGTGTTACTAGAATTAACATCAACAGATTTTAGGGGAATGTTATCGCCAGATTCTAGAGCGTTACTAGAAATCACTAGATTTCAGAAAAGTGTTTTGTTACCAGATTCTAGAGTGTTACTAGAATTAATATTACTAGATTCCCAGACATTTTTTTTACCAGATTCTATACTGTTACTAGAATGAACATCACCAGATTTTAGGGGAATTTTTTTACCAGATTCTAGAGCTTTACTAGACATCATTATATTTCAGAAAAGTGTTTTGATACCAGATTCTAGAGTGTTAATAGAATTAATATTACTAGATTCCCAGAAATTTTTTACCAGATTCTAGAGTGTTACTAGAATTAACATCACTAGATTTTAGGGGAATTTTTTGCCAGATGTTAGAGCTTTACTAGACATCACTAGATTTCAGAAAAGTGTTTTGATACCAGATTCTAGAGTGTTAATAGATATAATATTACTAGATTCTCAGAAATTTTTTTACCAGATTCCAGACTGTTACTAGAATTATCATTACCAGATTTTAGGGGAATTATTTTACCAGATTCTAGAGCTTTACTAGACATCACTAGATTCAGAAAAGTGTTTTGTTACCAGATTAGAGTGCGAATAGAATTAATTATACTAGATTCCCAGAAATTTTTTACCAGATGCTAGAGTGTTACTAGAATTAACATCGCCAGATTATAGGGGAATTTTTTTGTCAGATTCTAGAGCTTTACTAGACATCACTAGATTTCAGAAAAGTGTTTTGTTACCAGATTAGAGTGCTAATAGAATTAATTATACTAGATTCCCAGAAATTTTTTACCAGATTCTAGAGTTTTACTAGAATTAACATCACCAGATTTTAGGGGAATTTTTTTGTCAGATTCTAGAGCTTTACTAGACATCACTAGATTTCAGAAAAGTGTTTTGTTACCAGATTCTAGAGTGCTAATAGAATTAATTATACTAGATTCCCAGAAATTTTTTACCAGATTCTAGAGTAATACTAAAATAAATAACACTAAATTTAAGGGTTTATATAAAGTGTTACTACAAATGTAAGTTGATGCTAAGGTAATTGTTTTGTTGACAGACTTGTCAGTTGGCAGCCCTGGTTGTTCAGAGCTGGTTATCTGACTCTACTAAAGTCTTCAAAGTATTTTGTACATCACTCGAAATGTTCGTAAAAATATTTTGAGGTATTGTGAACAACACTAGCGCCAATGAATTTTTTTGGTTCATTTTAAAATGACTAAAAAATAATGTCCAAGAATATAAATAGGAAATTGACAATAATTAGTATTTTATGAGAATTGAACCCGGAATATTCGCATTGGTGAGTGAATGCTCTACCTCAAATGCACTGTCTATAGATACATTTTAATTGTAATAAATTTCATTAATTAAATACCAAACTCTCTCAGTAAAAACACAATATCAAATATATCTGTGCAAAAAAATTCCATTTGTGTCATGAATAATCCCTAATCGTAACGCAATTAAAAATACTTTTGGCATTCAGTTTGCGTGTGCAATTAAAATATTAATTTTTGCAATAACTGCGCTAATGAAACGTATACACAGGTTTAATTAAAAATTTACGCTTTGATTCAGCCGGTTTTCATTTTTGCGATAGAGGTCAGCGAATTTTCACACCACAGCGCACAATTGCCTAATGACATTACATGTCATGTCAATGCTTGCCAATACCGGAATCACTGAACAGACGCACACAAAACTATTCGCGAATTCGTGTAAATTTCGTTTATCAAACAAACATTGTTACTACATGGTCTGTGAATCTATTCAGCAAGCGACTATATCTGCGTGGGCTGATAACTTGTTAATCGGTAAAGTTAATGAGAATTGATTGAAGTTCCAACTCCCCAACTTTTAATATTCATCCGGTTATTATACGGATAAAAAATATCGTTTTATTTTTAAGCTGTCGTTTGGAAACTAGCTGATATTGGCACATAAATTAGCTTTTAAAGTTTCAACTTGTATTTAAGGTAAGAAAAAGCGAATTTTTTCGGCCAATTTTTAAGCCAGCAACAAAATTGTTATAGTTTATCTACAAAAATCAAACTGTTATATTTTTACAATTTTTGTGAAACAATTTGATTATTACAGAAAAATAAAACAAAGCTCGACAAGAACCTAGAAAAAAGTATTTCCGGTTTGGGCAGAAAAATATTTAAACTGATATAGTTATTCGATTAGGTCGTAACCCACGGGTTGATAGTTTTCTACATTCTACATAAAATCTCTTTGGCCTAGCATTAAAATAAATTTGTATGTACACATCTACCAGACTATAAAGAAGCTTCCTAACTTGTTCTTTGTCACACGCTGTTTTCATTTTTATTTCCAATTTTCCAGGATAAAAGCATTTTAAAGCAACTCCACCCCAGGCATGTGTCGATTGTAATAAACTGTAATGGCTAATGGATTTGTATAAAATTGGGTCATGAAAGATGATATAGAAAAGAAAGTTCATTTTTATTATTACAGTACAGCATTTTTCAATAAAACACCCCATTTTGCTTCTTCCCTTATCGATTTTATTATTCCATTCTAGAAGGCAAGAATATTTAATGTCTGAAACGTGTAAATTAATATAGAAATAACGTGACTGAAATACATGGCACGAGGAAAGCTTCGTTTTCTACAATTTCCTCGAGCTTAACGCCTCTTTAATACATAAGCAGGCGTTGTTGTTTATTCAAAACCAACTAGAGCTTAATATTCGCCTCTTTAGGGACAAACACGCGTACGTTTCCCACAATTCTCTTAGGCATTGATAATTAACTCGAAATTTATCCTCAAAAGAATAACTAGTTAGAGTAGTTAACATTTGTAATGTACTGCCAAATAGGGAATTGAGACAAACTAATTTAAAATGCCTCAAATTTAGATGCTTCGGACCTAGACTAACTTATAATTAAATGACGTATTGTAAAGGTCGTCATTTTAGACGGAACAAACTCGGATCGTTTCAGAATGTAGTGCTTATTAAATTTAATTTTTGATTATACAGGTTGTTTCAAATTGCGTGTTAACTATGGGGATCTCGCCTATTTGAAGAGATACGAAGATGATCGGATCCTTCTTGTATTTCTGCCGTTTGGTTATCTTTGCCCGGCTTTAGGAGTTGTCCGAAGTATACGTATTCGTTTACTTTTTCCAGTATACAATTGTCTATCCTTACGTTTCTATCTTCTTGCGTGTTGGTCATTATTTTTGTTTTCTTCATATTCATTTTTAGGCCACCTTTTCGCCATGCTTCTTCCAATTCTTTAGTCATTATTTGCAGTTCTTCAAATGCTGCCGCTGTTAGTATGGCATCGTCAGCGTATCTAAGATGTGACATTTTTTTACCGTTAATAGTTATTCCGTATTCTGTCCATTGTAGCGATCTGAATACATCTTCCAGGGCAAGTGTGAATAGTTTTGGGGATATTATATCCCCTTGCCTGACCCCTCTTTTGATTGGTATTTTTTCAGTTTTTTCTTCAAGTTGTATCACCATTGTTGTTTTCTCGTATATATTATAAATTAGTTGTCTATAACGGGAGTCTATCCTATAGTTATTCATAGCCTGCTTCACCGCCCACAGCTCCACGCTGTCGAAGGCTTTCTCATAGTCCACAAATGCCAAATATACGGGCAAATGGTATTCGGTAGCTTTCTTAATGAGCGTTCTTACTGTTAGAAGATGGTCTGAGGTACTGAACCCTTTCCTAAATCCCGCCTGTTCTACGGGTTGGTATGCATCCATCTTTGGGGTGAGTCTGTTAGTAATTATCTTCATGAATACTTTATACATCTGTGAGAGTAGTGAGATAGGGCGATAATTATTTATGTCCGCTCTGTCTCTTTTCTTATGCAGGAGGATAGTTATACTTTCATACCAATCGTGCGTCGGGGATGACTGCGTTGTGTAGGCACTCGTTTAGTCATATCCTCATGGAGTTTATTATGATCTCTTTCTTTTCTTTTAGCATTTCTGCTAATACTTCATCGGGACCGGCCGCCTTATTATTTTTGAGTTCCTTTATAGCCTGTTCTATCTCATAGTTTTCGATGTTTGGTAGTTATTCTTAATTGGCATTTGTAATAGTTCTGCTTACATTTTTTTGTGTGTTATGATCTGGTGTATCGTACAGGTTTTTGTAAGATTTTGTTATTATCTCTTCTATTTTCTGTTTTTCTCTTTCCTCCCTTCCATTATTGTCTTTCATGGTAGTTATTTTAGATCTTTCTAATGTTGGTCTTAGACATTTCATACCTCTGTTCATTTCGATTATCTTTTCTATTTTAGATTCGTTGTATTTCCTTAGGTATTTTTTGATTTTTCTTCTTATTGTCTTATTCATTTCCTTATGTTCTTCTGACTGTCTTTTTTCTTTGTTAATAAGCTCTCTTCTTTGACTCATTAGGGTTTTTGTTTCATCACGTATCCTTTTATGTCTTTCTTTTTTCGTTTAGCTACTTTTACTCCTGTTCCGACTAAATTTTTCTTTAGTCTGTTGTTTATTATTTTAACATCGTTTTCTGTGTTTTCCGATTGTATGTTGGTGTTTTTCAAGATTGTCCCGAATTCCTCCGCTTTCTCTTTTAATATGTAAGCATCTATTTGCGTTGTATTTTTAAAATATCGTTTCCTTACTAATTTCTTGTCTACCGAAATTATGGCTCGAAGCATACGATGGTCGCTTCCTGTGTTAAATTGATTTAAAGCTGTAATATCCTTAAATATTGCTATATAGTTGGTTAAAAACAATTGAGCATTACATTAAATTGTTATATAGTTGCGTTTTCTTATAACACCGATGTTAATTTACATGTGCTGCCATAACTAAAACTTTCCCGCTGTCAGCGTACTGCTCTGATCCCCGTAAACTGTAAGGCCGGACCTGTATTACTATAATTGCGTTTAGATTACTTAAGGTGAGGGACGTTTAATATAAAAATGCTGCTACCGACAACTACATCGTGATCTTGAACAATACTCAATTTTACGCAACCGTATTTTTTTAGGACATACTTAAAACATGACCGAATGACCTGAGCTGTTTAATTTTTTTAAGTAATACAAAAAATTTATATCTTTAAATATTGAAAATGAAGATTAGGCTGTTTTCATTATATTTCACTGGCTACGAAGTTAAATTCTGCAGTTTTAATTTTGGTGCACTATAGACATTTTAGCGAACATGTTGAAAAAATTGCTACATAGTTAGTTGAAAAAAATTGATCATCAAAGTAGATTATTATATAGTTGCGTTTTACAATAAGATTAATTAAGATGTGCAGCCATAACTAACATTTTGCTATAAGTGGCTAGAATAAATGCAAGCGTTTTTTGCTTATTAGAAATCTCGCTATCTTGTGAAATTGGTTTGTAAACAAGTTTCCTTGAACTACGTTTATCAGAATAGTTTTCCTCCAAAATATACACAGCATTGTAATATAATATTTAAATAGGGCTTCTCCGCCCTTATGTAACTTTTTAAATAAAAATTTATATAAGAGAAATAAATGATCAAAAAACTGCAAAGTGTGCTACATTGTTGGGAACAGAACATAAACTCTATTTATGGAAACATCAAATGTCGGCCATAAAAAATAGCCATATAGCACAAGGATGTCTATAGGACATCTTATGGACAATACATTTTAAATTTCTGAGGACATGATAACGACGTTTATGCGTATTCCATTTGGCACAATCACGGACAGCACTAAAACCTCTTTAATGGACGTCCATAGGGTATCCTGCACGGATGTCTATATTGGAATCATAAAAAGTTATTGATTTTTGTATACGCATACTCTACATTTTTCTACTAAATAATGTTTGTGTTCTTTTAATTAAGTTTATTATTTATTTACTGCTGTAAAACAGAATAAAATAAAATTGTTTCACTACCAGATGTAAAATGGAATCCTGTAGAACGTCCTTGTGGGATGCCTTATGTTTTACACTTTTCTGCTAAATTGCATTCTTATTTTTTAAGTTTATTGTGTACTTTTCTTAAAAAAACATTTATTATCTACTACCAGACGTGAAGCGGAATCCTATAGAATGTCGTTGTGAGATTATTATGGACATCCATTTCTGGATATCTTGTTGACATCCGCTGTATGTCCATGGAGGTGCGGATGTGTATTGAATCTAAAATGGGTATTAATAAAATAACATCTGGGAACGGTACCAGTTTCATCAAATCTGATAAAAAATTAGATTTAGCATAAGAAAGTGTCTTAATAACGCGTTAGCGAAAAACATGTAAAATAAACGCAAAACAGCCAAAGAAGAATAATCCAAAAATTTAAGTTTTATTCACATTTTTCAGAAATTAAGCAAGATAGCTCAAATTTCTTTTGAGATTATTAATAAGCATAAAATTTCGAAAATTTGTCCGAATTTAACCATCTTCAAATAAGCGGGATTTCCGTTTCGAAAATCTGGCAGCTTGAAAACCGGTTTTTCAATATCAGTAGTCTATCCGTGAAAATATTAAACACCGATTTCAAGACCTGCTACGATACCCTAAAATTAAATAATCAGTTTCTTGGGTAAATTATTTAACTCGAGTTTTCGTCAGTCTAACTTTTAATGGCTGAATATGAAACGAAAATTATTTCCGAAGTAATAACTCTAACGTAATTTACCGAAGGTGGTTTGCCATACGAATGAAGTTTTTATTGGCGTAATCTAAGTTTTCTCGTTTAACACAACGTCAAGGCCATTTTAGACGATGCAATAACTCACACTTAATTTGTTACTGAAGTTATTTCCAAATGCAATAACTTTTTTATTGACCTGTTTTAATATTTGATCAGTTCAGTTTATCTAATGGTCAGTTTAATCGAAGTTCCAAGCAATAAACAATTTTATTATTATACGCAGTCCATAAAGGCTAAAATTTTCGCATTTGACACAATCTATAGTAATGATATTAAACAATGTTTAAATAAAGCTTTCTAAGGCCTTACTTACCGAGAATCGAAATTGGCACCTTCGGAAAAGTAGAGCTAAAGTAGGTAAACCCTAACCACTACTCCACCGCCGGTCACCATAAATATTTTTGTTGAACAATTTATTAAGAGACATACATTTAATAAATCAGGAAATTAAGGCTATTTTACACCGCCCAATGTGCACAAAAATTCCTTTATAGGCAATAATTCAAGATAATAAATTTGATCGTTTAATAGTAAGTATAATTGCAAACTGAAACTTTGAACTTTTTGCGCCCACACGTTCTGTTTTAACAAAATTAACCCTTTTATTCATTTTGGAGGCCCTCTCAGGCTTCTCGAGACGATAAAACTGATCCACGTTACAAAGCATTGATATACGATACCTCTAAACCACTTCGTTGCTAACTTCTTGAAAGCACGTTTTTTCCTCCTGAAATACTACCAAAGGCAAAAAGGATTCTCCATTAAAAAAGGATAAAGTACCGGCCGTGACGGTCGTATTAAACTTTAAACAATGATTGAGTAACCTCATGGGTTTTCGAACACCTAAATGCTGTTTACTATTGCAGAACGTTCGGAATTTTTAGTTTTACCTTCCCATGTTGGAAATCGATTTCAGATTTACTGAACGTGATGATCTGTAGGGAAGAAATGCATGCGGCTATGAATAATTAATTCGAAACTGGTGCTTTTACAATTCCAGGAAATATTCGATCGGGTATTGATTCGTTAGGTAATGGGAACCAAAGCGGTTTGCAACAAAGTTTTTGATTAAATTGAATTTTATTATTATGTAGAATTAACCGTTATGGAAAAATAGTTACTAATCTAGCGTTTACCCGGTAATACAACTTCACAAACATAACAATTAAAATTATGTTAAATTTAACCTTCTATTACAAATTTAATTATATATTTATGTTAATAAAATTATAGCGTTACCTGTATCTAAATATTTATGTGTTGAATTGTAACAGAAATCCGCAATTAATTTAATTTCATTATTTTGTAAAACGAGCTGTCGCTTTAAAGGTTTATTAAATTAGCCTTTCTATTACAGACGTAAATTATATATTTCTGTTAACAAAGTTATGGCGTTACCAGTATCTAAACAGTTATGTCTTGAATCGTTATACATCTACAATTTGAATAAATTTCCTTATCGTTGTAGGAAGAGCTATAACATTAAAAGTGTGTTAAATCTGACTTTCTGTTACATACTTAATTATAATTTTGTTTTAAGAAAGTTATGGCGTAACTAGTACCTAAAAGGTTACGTCTCGAATTGTAAAAAAAATCTACAATTTAATTAACATTCGATAGGAAGTAATATAATGACTAAACGTTGTTAAAGTTAACTTTTTGTTCCACACTTAAGCGGAACTCATGTGCTGTGCCTCAGACTTAGGCACATAGCCACTAAGAAACTTGGACACTTCGACATTTAAAAACTTGCATTTTTCTCTTTATAAATTTTTGACGGTTAGGCACTCAGACACTTAGGCACTTGGACATTTAGACACTTAGCCAGTTGGACACATATACTCGCATACATTTAGACATTTAAAAATTTTTTATACATTTTGAAACTTAGACACACACGTACAGACTTAGTCACTTAGCCACTAAGAAACTGAGACACTTAGATACTTAAAGCACACTTTTCTGCTTGTACATTTTTGACGTTTAGGCACTCAGACACTTAGGCACTTAGACACTTAGGCACTTATGCACTTAGGCACTTGGACATTTGGGCACTTAGACACTTAGATACTTAGATGCCTTAATACTTAGACATTTAAACATTTAGACACTTAAACACATAGATACGTAGTAACTTAGACACTTAGGCGTTCACACTTAGATCTTCAGTCATTTAGACATTAAGACATTTAAAAATTTAAAAATATAAACTTTTAGACATTTCGATAGACATTTTTGAAACTTAGAAACACACGTACAGACTTAGGCACTTGGCCACTAAGAAACTGGAACACTTAGACATTTAAAAACCTACACTTTTCTGCGTATATATTTGTGACGTTTGGGCACTCAAACACTTAGGCACTTGAACACTTAGAAACTTAGACACCTAGGAACTTAGGTACTTATGCACTTAGACACTTGGGCACTTGGACACTTAGACACTTAGGCACGTATGTACTTAGGCACTTGGACAGTTAAGCACTTAGACGCTTAGGCACTTAGATACTTAGATACCTTAACACTTAGACATTTAAACATTTAGACACTTAAACACAGATACGTAGTAACTTAGACGCGTAGACATTGAGGCGTTCACACTTAGGATTTTAAATTTTAGATCTTCAGTCATTTAGACATTAGGACATTTAAAAATTTAAAAACATAAACTGTTAGACCTTTTGATAGACATTTTTGAAACTTAGACACACACGTACAGACTGAGGCACTTGGCCACTAAGAACCTCGAACACATTTAAAAACTTACAGTTTCCTGCTTATACATTTGTGACGATTAGGCACTCAAGTACTTAGGCACTTGGACACTTAGACACTTAGATACAGATACCGTAACGCTTAGACATTTAAACCTTTAGATACTTAAACACATAGATACGTAGTAACTTAGAAACGTAGACACTTAGGCGTTCACTCTTAGGCATTTAAATTTTAGATCTACAGTCATTTAGACATTAAGACATTTAAAAATTTAAAAATATAAACTTTTAGACATTTCGATAGACATTTTTGAAACTTAGACACACACGTACAGACTTAGGCGCTTGGCCACTAAGAAACTGCAACACTTAGACATTT
Organism: Ctenicera cuprea; assembly: GCA_958336395.1. NCBI lineage: Eukaryota > Metazoa > Arthropoda > Insecta > Coleoptera > Elateridae > Ctenicera > Ctenicera cuprea. The sequence continues at coordinate 9,572,153 of OY284495.1, read as the reverse complement.
AAAAACTTACACTGTTTTGCCTATATATTTGTGACGTTTAGGCACTCTCGTACACTTAGGCACTTGAACACTTAGACACTTAGACCCCTAGGAACTTAGGCACTTATGCACTTAGACACTTGGGCACTTGGACACTTAGACACTTAGGCACTTATGTACTTAGGCACTTGGACAGTTAACCACTTAGATACTTAGATACCTTAACACTTAGACATTTAAACATTTAGACACTTAAACACAGATACGTAGTAACTTAGACGCGTATACACTTAGGCGTTCACACTTAGGATTTTAAATTTTAGATCTTCAGTCATTTAGACATTAACACATTTAAAAATTTAAAAATATAAATTGTTAGACCTTCCGATAGACATTTTTGAAACTTAGACACACTCGTATAGACTGAGGCACTTGGCCACTAAGAAACTCGAACACATTAAACAGCTTACACTTTTCTGCTTATACATTTGTGACGATTAGGCACTCAGACACTTAGGCACTTGAACACTTAGACACGCAAACACTTATGCACTTGAGCAGTTAGGCACTTAGACATTTAGATACCTTAACACTTAGACATTTAAACATTTAGACACTTAAGCACGTAGATACGTAGTAACTTAGACGCGTAGACACTGAGGCGTTTACACTTAGGCATTTAAGTTTTAGAGCTTCAGTCATTTAGACATTAAGACATTTAAAAATTTAAAAATATAAATTTTTAGACATTTCGATATTCTTGAGACCTAGACACTTCTACACTTCCGGAAAAGACTCGGACACTTTAACGCTTAAACACTTAGACTTTTCTACTTAGACGTTTTTGATGTTTAGAAATTTTGCCACTTAGGCATTCAGACACTTATTAGATACGCACGTAATCACTTAGACATAAAATTTGAGTTTTAGTCATTTAGGTATTTAGACACTTAGATATTGAAAAATTTAATAAATTTAGATATTTATACAGGTTTGGGCAATTTCCTGCATATGTTTTGCATTAGACCACTCTCATGAGAAAACATAAACATTTTGGTTTTCTAGCTGAATGCAATTTATAGTTAATATTTAATGTGTTCCAACAATGACATTTTTTATTTCTATGTTTTTATGTACGCATTTTCGACAGCTGACGCTGTTTATGCGTTCTTTGGCTTTTGTTTATTTAGCGCGTGACAGTAGTATTCCAGATACAGGGAACCTACAACAACTTCAAATGAATCCGAATCACTAGAACGTAACGGTTGCGTCTAGATAGAGGGGACTTACAACTTTAGGTAGGTGTCGAATCAGCTATTGTTATTAGTAGCGCTTCTATGTCCAGAAAATTATTGAGCTGCGAAGTATACCCTGAAAACTGGCATATCTTTGCGAAAATTTGTTGTTTCATTAGTATAAGTTTCACTGTTATAGTAAATTATGTATTTATACTACCAATATCATGAAGTTACCAGTCCCTAAAAATGTCCAAAAAAGTATTCAAATTTATAAAGTATTTTTATTATTTTCGAAGGCTATTTTATAATACAGAAACTTTCAGGAATTTATAAGATTGCTCCCTGCTTAAACGTTTTTCTTCGAAAACTATTTTTTATTTATAAATTGAAATTTATTTGAAATCTAATTGATAGATACGTGCGTGTTTTATTTAAAGCTCAAAGCTTTTTGTGCTTTTTTTGCCATAAAATAATTTTTGACAAAAATCCGTTTTGCTTGCTTATTTGTTAAGTTAATGCATAGAATATCTTTAAAAAAAGTTCCAACTCAATAGACGCTTCTGATTTTCAATTCAACCCTATCGTATTTCCATTAGGCTACCAAACTAATTCGCCTGGAGATTTTCCGCGTCCATTAGAGTATATCAAAGACAATGTTATTTTCAGTTTTGGATCCTGTTCGAACCACTGACGACAGCGGCGACGTAATTAATCGGATTATAATTCCCTTTATAATCTTAGATAATGAAACTGATGGCTATTCTGATTAGCTCGTCTAAACCTTCTCCCCGCCTGCGCGACCTCGCAAAATCGATTCAAGGTCTTTAATGTAATCTTTCTATGAAGTGAAATTAGTAAAAGCCAAATTTGCATCGTGTTACAACGGGGGGGATCCCCATATCGCATATAATGCCAGTTATTTGCATATAGGTGGATTTGCTTATTTGGTTCGACGTTAGATTTTGAGGTTTACCCGTGAATAATTTACTAAGTTTGGATTTCAGCCCTGTCAAATTATGCGCATATATTTGCAGCAATCTGCGGCTCGACTTACAAACCATTTATTTTAAACCGAATTGATTTCAATATCTTCTACTACCTACCCGCGTGTTTAGATTAAACGAAGTCGCTTTCGTGCTAAACTCGATGCTCATTCTCTACGAAATTCAGGTTAAAAGGCCCATCAAACTCGGAAGAAGGTTTTGGTTGCCGCCTTCTCGCCCCGCTTAAAATTTCAATTTACCCGAATACTATATCCTACTTCTGATTTTGTTTTTATAAAGTCTATTAAAGCTGAGAGACCGTTTTGCTTGCCCCTTTTCACTCACTCATTTTCGTGTTATTCCACCCATGATTTAATGTTTTATCAACATGTGGGAATCGCAAAAAACTTATAATTTTCACCTAATTAAAAGTATAATTATGATCCCACATCTGATTAGGTTGTTTTTAATTTCAGGGTTACTTAAGTGCAATTCTACTTTTGATTTTGTTATTTATAATTTCATGTAAACTTAAACTTTTAACTTAACTTATCAAGTATAATCCCACTTCTGATTTTGGGTCTGTATAAGAATTTATAATTTATAAAGCTTAATTTCCACTTTGGGCCGCGAAGAAGATCAAATGTAGCTTTAAAAGTAAGAGTTTTGTGAGGCAACGAACTTTTTAAGCTCGGGCATTTGTCACAAGGTTGCGTCGCGTTGTTAATTATAAACATGTCCAAGGAGTGTGTGTTCTTTATTAAATCAAGCGAAAATTTATTATCCCAGGCGGAATTTAATAGAGGATGTATTTTGCGTTCGCCTACTTAATGCTCGCCTTTAGTATTTTAGTGCCGAGTATTATTAGACTTTATTTATTAAAATATTTGGGTATCACAACCCTAGATTAGGTATGTTTTGTAAACCGCAGAATTATCATGATAAAAACGCAATAAAGTTTATCCTAAAGTGCGTTTTACACGAAACAATTCGGCTGAATGACTTATTTCTAAACAATATACTGGTTTCATTAGCTGTTTTACTTTTATCATGGTTATACGACGTACAATTAATAAGGAAGTATTGTATGCGGTTTTAAAATCGAAATTATAATCAATTAACAATTTCAGGGTCTAAGGACACCGAAAACACTATTTTCGTCGTAGTGTCTGTACATATTTTAAAATTCATTCCAAACGCTTAATATTTTCCGAGTCTACCTTCTCCCCAGACATTACCACTCTACCCTGCCTGCCGGAGACTGTGGGATATTATCATACACATACTCCTGGCAGTCTAATATCGCTTCTCGTACCCCTTCAGCGAACTACGAGTGAAGCCGTCCAAGCCACCTACGCAACTAAACATAGGTGGGGTGGGCCGGCAGATGCCACCGCAAGCTCGGGCTTCCGTATGACGCTGAGGGCAGAATATAGGCAACAGCACTGTTTAGTCGTACTGCATGAAAGGGGGCTAGCAGAATCCTCAACTAGACTTGAAGCCGCCCGAGCAGACTACGAACTCAGCGCATTCATTGTAAGTTGGGTTTGAGCCCGTAGGCGTTGGCTTGGGATTCCGTATGGTGGCACTCGGCGGCCAGAAAATAGGCATCAGCATTGGGAGTCGTACTGATCGACTTTGTGGACGAAGAGAGCTAGCAGAATCCGCTGCTACTAGTGAAGCTGCTCGAGCAGCGCAGGGTACGCAACTCAGCGCATCTAATATAAGCTGGGTTAGGCCTATGGGGGTTCCGAAAGGTCAGGGATAGGCATCAGCACCGAAGAGCGGTACTGCACAACTCTGTAGATGAAAGGGAGCTCGCAGAATTTTCCGATACTCCGTCAAGCAGCCTACAGAACTCAGCGCATACAATTAAATCTAGGTTTGGCTATGGGCTTTCACTAGCTCAGGCGCCCGTATGGTGACATTCCGAGGGCAGAGGATAGGTATCAGCACGGGGCAGCCGTACTGCACAACTTCGTAGACGGAAGAAAGCTAGCAGAATCTTTCGCTACTTATGAAGCCGTTCGTGCTGCGCTGCGCACACAGCTCAGCGAATCCAATGTGATCTGGGTTGAGCTTGTAAGGGTGGGCCGGCTGATGCCACCGCAAGCTCGGGCTTCCGTATGACGCCGAGAGCAGAATATAAGCAACAGCATTGTTTAGTCATACTGCACGGAAGGGAGTTAGCAGAATCCTCGGCTAGAATTGAAGCCGCCCGAGCAGACTCCGAACTCAGCGCATTCATTGTAAGTTGAGTTTGGAACCGTAGGCGTTGGCTTGGGATTTCGTATGGTGACACTCCCAGAGCAGAAGATACGTATCAGCACTGGGTAGCCGTACTGCACAACTGTGTAGACGTAGTAGAGCTATCAGAAGTCTCTGCTACTTATGAAGCCGCTCGAGCAGCGCAGCGTACGCAACTCAGCGCATCCAATGTAAGTTTGGCTGGGTCTGTAGAAGATAGGCATTAGTGCTAAGCAGCCGTACTGCACGACTCTGTATATAAAAGTAAGCTCGCAGATTCCTCCGCTACTTCCTTCGAGCAGCCTAAGCAACTCAGCGCATTCAACAATAGCTGGTCTGTTTCTCCGCAAGCTCGGGCTCTCGTATGGTGAAACTCCTAGGTCAGGGAATAGGTATCAGCACTGGGCAGATGTGCACAATTCTGTATGAGGAGAGAATCTAGCACAATCTTCCGTTACTTTAAAAGCCGCCAGAGCATCCTACAAAACTCAGCGCATCTAACGTAAGACGGGTTGGGCCCCGTAGGTGTCTCCGCAAGCTCGACTTGACCCACAATTCTGCAGACGGCTAGCATTGTGCTCTGCTACTCTCTTGTCAATGCATTGGGTCTGCAGAAAAACCTGTGGTATTTTAGGCCGGGAATATGTTCAGTACCATTACGTGACGATCAATTGACTACCCTCTAGGATCAGCACCTCCAGAACGGTTCATCGGGGCAGATATGACTAAGACTGCACTCTACGTCGCGTCATTCAACATTGCTGGTGGACTCATTGTGGTAGAATCCGATGACCTAATGCTATTTGTTTACTTTAAACAAACATCGGGATTAGTCGATTAGGAGTAGCATGTAATCTAGCACAAGACTGTTTTTGGTCTTAAAAATTAGAATGAACACAGAAAAAACAGCAACTTACGCCGAAAGCTGTTTACGTAAGAAACTCCAACAGACTAAGATGGGGAACGACGTTCTTAACAAGGTAATATCGCTTAAATTGATGTCACATGACGTTTACGCTACTGCGCATCGGTTCACGAGATCTGGCGTTAGTTTCTACACGAACTTCTTCACAATGGGTGTTTTGAAGCATGGACGGTTTACTGGATAGGCGTTGTTACAACGAGGTTTCTATAATAGTCGCACACCAACTGGAACAGGTTTAAGCACATGATGGCGGTCGCGCTTCCACCACACTGCCGCCAAGCGAAAGCCAGACAAGGGATTGGATGAAGATGAAACTTTGACGTCCAGGAACCGCGTGCTGTGCCGAATGTCTACGTTGTTGTATATACAGAGCGTCCCACAATAAGTGTCTCACCATTTTTTTTTAAGAATTGTGAGGCCGTGTGTGAGCGCGACTCTAAGATTCCCATCCCACCCCCTTACCCGGGCTCAGCGGACTTGCGCTATACACCAGTCTAACATGCCCCACCCCTGAAAGACATGCAACTCAACATACACACCACACACACCATCCATGGACCCGTCGGATTTAACTTATTCAGAAAAATTTCCAACGGGCAGAGGACTCGAGCCTACTGCCGTTGTAAGTCTAGTTTCAAAGCCTGGGACTTTAACCACTAGACCACCCGCTGACCCTGAATATGAGAAAATTGAAAAAGTCTGTTGATTTTCAAACTAGACCAGTTAACTAGATTCTGACATCAAATCAGCTGAAAATCCAGTAGCGTCGAGATAGTAGTTTTGAAGGCTAGGATACCTCTAAATCTACGCCATTAGCCGAGATATTTTGAATATGTAAACTGCCATAATAAAAGTTCACTGGTTCAAACTTTGTGCCAAATTTTAAGATTTTTGAAAAAACAATTTTTTCTGTAACTTTAACACCCTGTATCTCAAAAAAAAAGCGTGTGTTGGCTCATATTTATATATGACTTTCTGTTTATTTTTGGATGTTGAATTTTGTTGTATCAGCTGGTGAATTTTGGGACACGTATTGTGGGACACCCTGTATAATAACAGTAATTACTAATTTAGGTGGAACATTCCAGTTTCGCATGGGACTATGAAATAGTTGTATATTATTTTCTTTGGGAATTTTACTACTTGCAATTAACCTAAGGGTATTTATTTGAAAATTTTCACAGATGAAAACGCAGAGAAACGAGGTTGGTCCGTTAAAATATAGGGAGTTTATTGTCAATTGCTTTAATAAGTGAATAAATTTTTTACTATGTTTTTACTAGTTTGGTCTTAAAATTAACATAAAAAGTAAGAATATGTAATTTTAGAGTTGAAACGTTTAATTCTCATTTGAATATTTAATTTATACAGTTTAAATACCCATTTAACCTTACAGTTTTTGCAACCGACTTTATGATAAGCATGCAAATTTAAACTTTCTGATATCAACCGTAAAATTACCGCAATGGAGATGTAAAAAGTGTTATGCTAATTACGCTTAAAAACGAAACATTTACTTTAAAATATTTTACTCAAAATGACTTTATTTTCTTAGGGGTTGTATCCGTCCAACATACATATGTAAAATAAAATTTATTTCACTTCCTCAGCATGAATAAATGTAATCTATCAATCACGGAGAAACAACCTGAAAGAAAACTTTTTCCGAATCGAATTTTGTTTGAAAATAGAGTCCTAATATTTGCATACAAATAATTTGACTTCGATGCTCCTACAAAAAAAGTTGAAATTGGACACCCGATATAGGCTTAAACATAAACCTTAACCCTGAGACGGAACGCACCCAAAACAAGATGTGGGTAGTATTCAGGAAACTTCTGATAAAATTATGTATATTTATACATACAGTCAGTCCTGCTCAGGAAATACAAGAAACGAGTTCAGGCCCTTGGGTAAAAGTTTCTTTATTATTGATTTAGTTATAAAACTGGCATTTCCTTTAAGCGTTACGTGCTCTATCTGACATCCTTTCGCTGACACGAGAACAATACTGTAAAATATTCGCGGGATGATAAATACAAAGGTATTACAGTGGTATAATAAAATGCTCATTAAAACCTTCCTTTATTTTAAAGAGCTCTGTATCAAGCGCGAACACAATGAAAGGATAATGTAGTTGTAAAAGAACAAAAAGCGCTTTCATCTCCTATCCAAGACGAGCTTTGTTTGAAAAAAGCATTTCTTCTGATAATTTATAGTTTACTTTTAGATGGGGTAATTCTTTTGTTTATAGAACAGAATGATTGTGATAAATGTTTCTAAGAATCAAGGTGGCTTCGCATAAATTTAGGTGTAACTCAAAACATTAATTTTCTCATATTCCGTTGTTTTTTTCTGTACATTTTTTGAGTTAACGTAACGTAATATTACAACAAACACTATAACAGTTATAAGAGTTACAGCAACAACAAACTATTCTTCGCTTGCTATTGAAATCTGTAAATAACCCATCAGACGTATCGAATCAGGCCCAAATTAAGGGCATATCTAGAGAGAGCAACTGGTGAAATCCCCCCCCCCCCCCCATTTAATAGACACGAATTATTTTGCACCAAACAAAAAAATAAAAAACTTTAATATTAGAACGTATTCGTCGCAGAAAAAAGGTATTTTGTACTACTAGATGACACCCATTCCTATACAGGGTGTTTCCTAAGTACGTACAAAAACTTTAGGTGGTAATTTCTTTGGTTATTCCATAAAAAAAAAGTTTATATAAACATATGTTCGCAAATGCTTTCTTATTGAGTTACAGCCCTCTGAAGAGAGAACAGTCAAATCACTTTTTTGTCGATAATTATTGCAGTAGTTGCACCCAAAAATTTCAATTTTATATGTTAGCACTACCTATTTAGCTTAGTATGTCTACCAAGTTTTGTTTAAATAAGTGCACCAGAGGTGTTTCATCTGGGGGGTCACGTAATATTTACTTCTAAATATTATAGACCTTCACAATTTTTAAAGTTTTGTCGTCAACGTCTTATTTTCTACACAAAATACACAAAAAAAGGTATTCGTCTTGAAGGTCGCTATATCTAACTATTTTCAAGATAATTCAATGTTTTTGTAAAGTCCAGTTACCATGAAGGTCTAAGTGTTTCTTCAAGATGTCTAAATAGTTTCCACAAACGTTGAGACTGAGTTCAACACATAAAATTGATGAAAACGCTTATATAAACATTTGCCCGGAAACGCTTTGTCTCCGGGTTTGGGAAATTTCAACAATTCAAACTATTGACTCTTCAGGGGGCTGTACCTCTGTAAAAACACGTTTCCAGACCCATGTTTATACGAACTTATTTTATTGTTTCGATGCGTAAACTAATCCTCAAAGTTTGTACCAACTATTTTCGCATCTTAGGGAAATAATCGGACCTTCATGGCAACTTGATTTTTCATAAAACTTGAATTAGATGTAACAACTTTCAACAAGTTTGCCGTTTTTATGTATTGTTGAATAGAAAATAAAATTTTCTAAACAAAACTTAAAAACTTGTAAAGTTTCGAAATATTTAGAAAAATATACTACGCGGCCCGCCGCGTGAGACATCTTGGGAGTACTTATTCAAACTAAAATTAGTAGAAATACTAAACTAAATCACTAGTGCTCACATATAAAATATCAAACTTTGAGTGCAATTACTGCAAAGTTATCGACGAAAAAGTGATTAAACTGTGCTTTCTTAAGAGGGTTGTAACTCCGTAAATAAACATTTCGGACATATGTTTATATAAACTTTTCCTCGTGAAATAAGAAAAGGAATCACCTCCTAAAGTTTCTGTGCATACTTTGGAAACACCCTGTACACAGACTTTTTCAAACACCATATACGACATTGGGCTAGCTGTTGGCTGTTTCTGCTACAGTGCAACTGGAGGTACCAGAGGTTAATACACTGGTGGATATATTATGTAATCTGGAGAAGCAAAGGTACTTACTCTCATTGGCGAAGGTATCAACGGAAACTGTTACGTATGAAAAAACTTAAAATTCAAAAAACTTAATAATTTCGGCTGGGGAAACAATTATAATACACTTGTAAGCCTAAAACTAATAATAAGCGGGATATTTTGATTTAAGGCAACGTACGTAATTCATGGTAACAATTCTAAATCAAGAGAGCTTAGGATGCTGTAAGTAAGAACATCATAAAAGCAGTAAACAAAGGTGCAAATTATGTTAGTTAGAAATCAGTTGTTTATTATATTTCAAAAATCTCCAAACTAAAAATCCATAGGAGTTAGGTCAGGTGACCTGGGTTGCCAGCTAAGAGCGCTTTGATTGGCAAATTAAAAAAAAAGTGCTTTGGTTTATCCATACTGAATTTAATAATTTCGGCTGGAGATTTCTCCCGTCGCGTCGTTAACCAAAAAAAACTCAATAAAAAATAATCGGATAAGTAAAACTTGGGATTTCTCCCGCGGTTGAACTAAAATACACTGAAATTTAGGAAAATAATCGGTTTAAGTGCCACTAGGGATTTCTTCCGTCGTTGGATCAAAATAAACTAAAATCCGGGAAAATTACTGGTTTAGGAACAACTGGGGATTTCTTCGGTGTACGGGGTGCTAATAAGCACAACTGGGGATTTTTTTCTATGGCTGAACTGAAATAAAATAAGGAAAATGGCCGATTTCGGGAATCTACTAAGAACAACTAGGGATTTCTCCCATTATTTTCTCAATATAAAAACAAACAAATTCTCAGGACTCAAAAAGGAATTCGGACAGGATTTCTCAAGAAGAATAATAAAAAATTAATTTTTTCTGGGCAAGGATTCTGATTTTACACTGAACATTGGTTGAAATGGAATTCTCTGAAGAATGGTACACAGACAGATGGACATTTTCCCAACAAAGCCGATTTTTAGGTTTTTTTTAGGAACCAAAATGTGTTTTCTTTAAAATTTCTAATGGAAACACTTTTAACATTTTCTTATACTAAAGATAGGAAAAAGTAACAAAGACAAGACTAATTATTATACTACAGATTCGGAGTAAATTAATAAAAATAGCTATAAGCTACGGGTTTACCGTAGACATTAGTTAAATTGAAGAGCTTAGTCGGTGACGTCCAGCAGAGCGTCTCCGTTAAAATATGCTAATTCCCAGGGCAATCAATTATCACTGTTAGTTTACATAATTGTGCAAGGTATTGTAGTTATAACCTGTAGTATAATAGGCCGGATACCGCAATATTATTGTTGTGTCCGGGTCACCAGCTGCACAATTATTACTGTTACAGGGGGTGTTTGTACAGGATAATAATGTGTTGCACAACAACACCATTTACCTCTTCATTATCGCTTAGAGGTATTAATTTAATTTAGTAATTAATCAGCGGCGCGTGTGGGTTCTGCCAAAAAAACGCACGAAACGTGCGTGCGAAACGCGTCTTATAATGTCGCCTACAATCGCGTCGAATACGTGCCCTAATTCATACTAAATAGCATTAATACAACCTAGTTAAGGATATTACGGCATATTAGGGAATGTTTTGTTCAATCACGTTTCCCTTGTGCTCCACTTACTTGTGTAGGCGTCGTGGCAGTTCGTTGAATAAACAATCAGATTATGGACTGGAAATCCTGTATTATTTTAATGTTCTTTTGTCTTCGGATAAACTGGCCGTGATTTAAATTTTAAGTGGCACTGGAGCTCCAATTCATGAATGGAGTCTGTTTTGTGGACGTGTAATAATTTAAAATGGACATATAGCCGATTCGTGAATAATACGGGGCTAAAAAATCCATTACACGCAGCCACATTGGCAGTAAAATCGCTCTAATCCTTCAATAAGTAAGTTCCGGGTTTTTACTGCGAAAAGATTAGGAAGACTTGGATTATATCAGCCACGAGGAGACGGAAATTAAACGGATACGTGGACAAAACTACAGTCCAAATTTTAATCATGCAGAAATTCAGATTAGACCGCTCCCCTTATTCATTAACATTGTTTGGGTATGAAAATACACAGAAAGAAAGGTTTTAAAGTAATTGATTTTTAGGCAGGAAAAATTATAAAGAGTGTCAAATCTTTTGTTAAGTTTGAACGTCTGACTTGTCCAAATTTATTACGATAATTATAAATAACGAAAGTAAATGAAGAGTGCCCAAAAAATTCGTTACGGCTCTGATCCATCAAAATCTTCAAAATTGACTGATTTTGGAGTCACGAGTCAAGTTTGAAATTTACTTAAAAACACAATTAAACCGTTAGACAGCTCGGTTATTTAAGTGTGTGGCTCTGAGCAAGACAACCCCGGTTCGATCCTGGACGAAGGTCAACGTTGGTTGAGTTTTTGTAAAAATCAGTACAGCTTTTAGTAGTTTTGAACTTTTTTAAAACTGTGTATAGATAACGTTCTTACGCAAAAATTAGATAGAGTACAGAGGAACTACGAGCAGCCTTAAATGTAAAAAGCTGTTGGACAACAGCATTTATTGAAAATTGAGAAACATTTTTAAAATATCGCAAAATTTTTGGAATTTTATTAAAATTTAGAAAACCCAAAAATCTTGAAAAGATTTCAAATGTATGTTATACAGGAAGTTTTTTAAAAATTTAAAGTTTAAAAGTTTTGATTGTGAAATTATTGTGTAAAATTTTAAAAATATTGAAATCTTGGAAAAGTTTGAAAATTCAAATTATTTATGGATTCAAAAAATTCAAGTATTTCATCGAAGTTTTGAAAATTTTTACAAATTAACTAAAATTCAAAATTTTGTAAATTGTTTAAACTTTAAAATTTTTTGGTAAACGTTTGAAAATTTTGGAAGTTTCGATATTCTGATAATTTTGAAAATTTATATAATTTTTAAAATGTTAGAAACTTTAATAATTTTCAAAATTTTGAAAATTAAGTGTTGTTTAAAATTTAAAACATTTTTAATTAAAACTTCTTGAAAATTTTGATAATTTTTAGAAATTTTAAAAGGTTTTGGTATATTTAAACATTTAGAAAATTCTTAATTTTTTTTGAATATTTTGAAATTTTTTGTTTTAGTATTTGTTCATTAAAACAATATTTATTTGTTGAAATCTGAGATAGTTTTTATAATTTGGTGATAGTCTCTTCTGTGCGATTATCCAATTAAACTGTTCAGGTAATCGACCAAAAGGGATTTTTCCAGGGGTGTTTCTTCCATGGACGGTTGATCCTATTGTCATTTAACATGCTTATACCTATTTTGAAGTTAAAACTAATAAATTTAAAATAATTAAAAAATTGAGAGGGAAGACAGTGGGAGGGGGGGCGATAGGTAGATTGGGGGTGCGCAGATCGGCTACTCAACATACGTAGAATACGAATCTAAGGTTATTTTTCTTACGTTTCCATATTGAAGTAGAGCTCTCCTCTCCAACCCCTCCCCACCTATTTATTTTGACAACATTATGGAAATTTAGAAATTTTTTTAATATTTCAAAAAAAATTAATATACGTTTTATCATCAGCGTCAAGCCTGTTCCGTCTTCATGTGAGGTGGTCTGCTTGCCTTATTCTGGGTCTGCCAACACTTGTCTTCCTATAGCTATGTATTTGTACAGCGCGTGCGTCTTGAGAATTCTATCGTCATCATCATCATGAAGACATGGTCTAATTTATATTTATATTTTATATCGGATGTTGCATTTTTCTACAAAATTTTGAATATTTTTGATTGCTGCGAAATTTCTAAATAATTTTATAATTTTTTGTAATTACTAAACACTTTTTTGAAAATTGTATGAATTTTGAAATTATTAAAATTTTGTTAAATTTCAAAAATGTAACAATTTTGAGGTTTGTAGAAATTTTAAATATTTTCGAAAATCGAGTTATTTTTTTAATTTGGACAATTTTAAAAATTTTGAAATTTTAACATTTCGAAAATTATTGAAAATTCAAAAATTTTGAAAAGTTATTGAATAATTTTATTTTTTCAATTTTTAAAATTTTAAAAGTTCTGATGACATGTTAAAGTATTTTAAAATTGTGATCATTTATAAAAATTTTAAAATTTAAACAAAATTAATGAAAATTTTTTTTTGAAAATTGCTAAAATGTAAAAATTTAGAATATTTTTGACAATTAAAATTTTCAGTATAATTTTTTAGGAAATTTGAAAAAAAAAAACAAGGTTTAATGATCGCATTTGTTCCAAATCTTACATGACAATCGCAATACCTTCCGCTATAGCAAGCGAGGTAAAAAAACGGGCACATCGCATTTAAGAACTTTCCCAAACCTTTTTGTAAAGAGATCAATAACAATACACAAACCGTTTAAAACAAAAACTTCAAGTTATCGTTTCCAAACAGTAAGCTTGAAATTTTTCAGTTTGTTGAACAAAAAAATTTACAGATCTGCAGGGTGTTATTGGTTTTATGGCCAAGTTGTAAATGTTTAATAAAAAAGTGAAATAAATTGCCTGAGGAGGTTTTGGGATCTCATGAATTTGTGAATGTGCCCTAAATTTTAGTGACAAGAAATAATGTTTCACCGCCAGGAAAATAGATACTGTAAAAGGCTCACTTTTAACGAAAAATTTTAAAAGAAGTTCCGCATTTAAAAAATTGATAAGATGATAAGTTGTGGTCTTTCGCTGTGCTTTGTGTTCACTAAAAATTTTGTAAATTTCAAGTATAATTAAAAATTTTAAAAATATTGAAAACTTGCCAAAACACGAAAATTAAAAAATAATCACAATTTTGAAAACAGTAACATTTTTAAAATTATTAAAACTTCGTTATTTTAAAAATATCGAAAACTTCGAAAACTTGAAAAACAACATGAAATTTTGAAAACTGTAAAATTGTTAAAATGTTCATTGCTAAAATTTTTCAAAATTTTAAATTTTCAATTTTTGAAAATTTTACAAATTTTAATAATAAATAGATTTTTGGAAATTGTGTCAAATTCGATTTCCCTATTTGCACTTTTTCAGGTTGTGATGGTTTGCCGTGAAATTACCTTTCTTTTAGACATAACAGGTATATTGACGAGTGGGCCCAATGCGAAAAAAGCTTCGATGAAAGGTCAATTGTGCTTCATGATCTTGAAAATATAAAAGCGATGTAGCTATCTATAAATTAAAGACTGGTTGTCGGTCGTCTCAGCTTTCGGGTGCCTACGTGCACGGCTGGCTTAACTTTATTAAAATCTTGATCCGCCTGCGCTCACTCACTCTTCGGCTGTTGCGGAAAATGCAGAGTGAAATACAACTAATTAAAGCATAAATTCTTAACACATCAATTTCATTCCCAACATTACATCGGGAAAGCGTTCAGGTGAAAAAATGTAAGTACTATGGTTGACTTTATCATTTTGTTGATGTTTACAGTGTTTTGATGATTTACACATAGACACGCTAATAATTCCAAAACAAAAACCACGTTTCACTAATTTAAATACCGCTAGCATCTGCAATGATTAAAGCAATCGCAAATTAATTTATAAAATTAACAGAATTCGTGGACTATTTTACTTACAAGTAACTTTATGGTCCCTATTAGACTGCGCCAATGGTAAATACAAATAAAAAACCGCCAACATGAAGAGTGTCGAAAATGTTACTGAAAACGTCGTCTGGCAATGTTGAGACAGAGAGAAGAGATCCGGATTTACCATAACCTCGCTACCATTGTTGACAAAAAATGCAGAGGACATAGCTCACGGGTTCTACTATCTATCTGTCTATCTAGATATTTAGACGGGCTGCCTTTCATCTGTCTCAACTTTCAGGGATAAAGAGCACCTTGAACTACTTGAAGCCACATATTTACGCGTTTATTATATAAGGCGCGTATTCTTTGGTACAGCCGGCCACTACAGTTTTCGATAAAAACAAGCTACGTTTTGTGTATGATCTGGACAGAATCAGTCGATAGCTGGCAATCCCTCATCAGACTCTTCGAGGCTTACGGATCCCTTCCATCGGGCTAAATTTTTACTTACGGCAGGATCAGGGACATTTCCGTACCAAAAACAACTCTGGAGAGAAAGGCAAACGATGCCGCCAAGCGCGAAGATAATCACAAATAACTTAAATCTGATTTAGAAATTGCATTGCAGCTGAGATTTCAAGAGGGCCAATAGTTGGAAATGTTGTTTTATTTTTTACAATTATTTTATCACATTTCGGGTACTGGATTACTATTTACAGTTTAGTAACTCAAAATTTTAGATAAAACTAACCTTACCTAACCTGCCATACACAATCACCATTAATAGAAATCAGAAACAGACACTCATTTATAAAGTTAGAGAAGTTTATAATGGGAAAATTTCAATTAAAAACGTTACTGAACCATCAATTTGAGGGAAAGTGAGTACGTTTATTTTAAAGATTATTTAATGTTGATCGCACTGATGGGTGGGGATTTACCAATAAAATAATCATTGGCGCGATTACTTAGTAGTTACGTTTAGATTAGCTGAATTTGTGCATTTGAGTATATACAATACTGCAGGATGCATTAGGTACCTGTCTTGCAACTCGACACAGCTTATTTGTTAAATTTTAAAATAAAGTGACTTGAGAGTGGGAGGGGGGGGGCGTAGACCATGGGTTTTGTTTAGTAACTAGTTACAGTAGTTTACTTAACTGGATTCGAAAGTGTAGTAGCAAATATAATAATGATAAATGCAACGAGTCTATTTTTTTACTTTCTTTTTAAATTTTAATTAGTTTACCTCAGTTTTTATCGAGATTAGTAAAATACTCTTAAAAGCCTTTAGGAACTCTCATTTAAATTAATGCACGAAACCGGGAAACAGAAGCACAAAAAAATCAATGAAAACCGTACTTTCCAAACATTTTTCTTAATGAATGTTCCCTTCACCATAAACATAAAAAATTCATTAACTACGATCTTTTAATGGCTAACCCTCATTAAGCCACCCTCCCTTTCTTTAACAAATCATACTCACATAATTAAATTTTCTTCTCCTATCAAAGCGTTATTATTTCTGTCCACATTTTAACGTCAGGATTCGATTTGAAAATAAATCGAACCGTTCTATCATCGAATGAAGTTGTCTCGAAAGTATAATAGAAAAAATACGCGCGTGATGCTTAAGACACCGGAAAAAGTTCATCTGATACAGACAACTCCCCCGCGAAATATTAAAACAGGCGGTAAGCAAATCACTCTGAAAAATAAACTTTACAACTTCGAACTTTCCACAGTTAACCAGAAAAGTTTTGAAAACACGTGATAGATTACAGCCCGTAAAAGGCGAAAAACATTTCGCATCCCTTCACATTTCTCACGCCAGATTTTAAACTTGCGCAACAAAGATAGCAGGGAATGGTGGCGATATTTTTTCGCTTAAATTCTAAAAAAAAAAACGCGCAACCAGTCAAGAAGAAGTTCTGGAGAATTTTTACGAATCATTACTCAAGTTGAATTAATACCGGGCCTAGGTTCTTTGAAATTTCCTCGCTTTTCAGCTGTTTCGCATCATTTCTGTAAGGTTGGAAAAGAGATGGGGGCTTACGTTCCGGCAATTTTTTCTCGAACAAACTAAGTACCGGTATTCGATACTGGTTTGATTCTCAATTCAACCCAAAATGTTACGCTAACATGTGTTACCTTTGCTTGGTTTTTTGCCCACGTTTTCAACATTCGCCGCGATCTTTCTAAAGGTTTCTTCGAACGTTTTGTCTTCCTTTGAAGGCCCTCGAGCAACTTGAACCGAAAGTGCAGGAAATAAATTGCTCTTTGTAAAAAATGTAGCCATTTATGTAACGATCACGAGCTTTTCACTTTTTGAGGGTTTGAACCTGATTGAACGGCTCATGAAGGCTCTATTGGCTTGTCGTATTTACCTTTTCAAGCCAATTTATTAAGTGTCACTTCCATTCCGTTCTAATGAAAGCAATTCTTTTAAACGGGGCTTAATTTCGATTTTCCCTGTTGCTCCAACGTAGAGGTGTGGTTTATTGAAAAAAGGTGCCACATATCCACCACTTAATGGTCGAATTTAAAAGTTTAATTTTACTTGTATGCGAAAATACAGAAAATAAACGTTTAATTTAAATTACATTATTTGCATGAGAAGGAATTTACTTAATTGTTTGGGCTCTGCTAATAACCACAGTTTTAGAAGCCACGAAAACCAGAACAGAAATAACACAGGAAATTGTGGGGAAATTTTATGTAATAACCTGGAAGTTGGGCATTTTATTTAATAATTTGCTCAGGCATGATATGTTGTAGGAAAGATTGGATTCTCAGGGCTAGTGTACGGGATTCAGCAAAATTAGAGAATTAAATCGTTTTCTTCTAAACTGAAAGAAAAAACAGTTTATGTTTTCTTAAATATGATGTCACCGTCAAACTTTTAAATAACAACTTGTTTAGGATAAAAAATGTTTCTCTATATGTAACTGTTTCTCCAATTTAAATTGGATGTTAAGCAGTATGTAGAATTGTAGATACAATATTTCTAATCAGGTGAAATAACACACAGACATACATATATGTACCCATACAGCACAGAGACGTACATAGCACGTCCAGTGGATATCCCACCCGGACTTTGTGGACGCCCAACGGAGTTTAAATCAACACAATAGACGTCCAGTAGATGTTCAACAATTTTGGACATTCATATGTTGTTTATAACGTGTCCTGTAGCGCAATACTACTGGGCAGTCAATGTACATTTCATAGATCTATTTTACTTTTAATTTCTGGAGATTCATTTTGTTTAATTTATTTAAAAAAAAATATTTCTACTTATATTTTTGATTAAGTTTTTCTTATCGCGCTGTATACAAAAATCTGTAGGAAATTATACTCATTTCTACGCTATGTGTTGCAAGTAATTACGTAAGTTCGGCAAAACTCACAACATATAACCCCTACAAATTAAATCTCCCCCTAAAAGAAACCATGCAAGGTTTGCTCACGTCACACATGCAGCTGTCAAGTTCTCAGCGGTAAGAACATGTTAAGAATATCTATTGGATGTTGAAAAGTCAATACCTAATTAAATATTCATTTGATGTCCATAGCATGTCCATGGGCATACGGATATGAAACGGACTAAAAATGAACAACCTATGGATATCCTGTGCTATATGGGAAATTGCCAGTACGGTTACCCGGCTTGACATTCTAAGTAACCAACTCGTTTCTTTGTATACCACTAAGTTTTTGAAAAAGCCATTTATATTTTCTTAAAGTATGACGTCATCGTTAAATTTTTAAATTAAAATTTTCATTTCTTTATATAACTATTTTATCTAAAAGCATCTTATATTGCAGGTAAGTAGTATCTAGATGCAATATTTCTAGACGGGTAAAAAAAAGGGCACATGTGAAGTGGTCAGCACGGGCACCCGACTTAACACCTCTATGGTAAAAGTAGGTAATCGAATAGTTTCCTTCTAAATTCCTAAATTTGTAAAAAATAATTTATATTTTCGTAAACACAAGATCAATGTCACGCTTTTTAATTACAGCTTGTATCATTCCTTACTTCATTTCATAGAAAGTTGTCTTTTTTTTCAACAGAATTGGTCACTTTCCCATTTTGTATTCAAGGTAGGACAATTTATTTAAATGCAATATTTCTTAACATGTGAAGTGGAAGGCAGGCTCGTGTAGAGTGGCCAGCACGGTTACCCGACTTGACCTCTCTCCAGCAAAAGTAGATAATCAAAATGTTTTTAATTTTTGAAGAGCACACAATTTTTTTTAAATGTGACGTCATCGTCAAACTTGTATCTTTCTTTGCGTCGTCGTTTTATAAAAAAGTTTTTTCTTTATGCAATTGTTTCTTTCCAAAAACACGCACACTTATTTTTGATTTAAGGACGGTAGCGTATAGGTGGAATATTTCTAAACAGGTTAAAGTGAAGATAGGCACATGTGGTTGTGAAGTGGCCAGCACGGCCATCTGACTTGACACCTATACGTTAAAAGTAGAGAATCCAGTCGTTTCCTTCCAAATTGTTTTATAAAAACACAATTTAGGGTTTCTCAAATATGTCTGTCAAATTTTTAAATAACATATTTCGTTACGTCGTTCACTTCTTTATATAACTGTGTTTTTATAACAAGGTGGGGCACCTTTTCATTTTGAATTGGGGTTCGCTAGTATCTTCATGAAATATGGCACTTGTGGAGTGGCCAGTATGGTCATCTGACTTGACACCCTTACGGCAAAAGTAAAAAATCGAGTGGTTTTAAATCGGCAAATTAAAAACAATTATGATTTCTTAAATATGATGTCATCATCAAACTTTTGAGTAACAGCTTGTGTTTTTCTTTATAGCGTTCTAAAGAGAATCTTTTTCTTTTTAACAAAAAGGGGTACCTTCTCATTTTGGATTAACAATAAATCAGTAACTAGATGTAATGTTTTTAAACCGGTAAACTAGAAGACAGGCAGTGACCAGCACGGTCACCCGACTTGACGTTCTTCCATTTCTTCGAAATAGTTTTAAAAATAATTTATATAGTCTTTATCGTCAATGGGCAACTTAAATTTGTCTTTATGTCGTTTGATTTCGTTCTGTTTGATTTCAACAAGATGGGACACCTCCATATTATGGGTTCAAGGTAAAGCAATGTGTAGACGCAATGTTTTATGTAGAGTGGCCAGCACTGTTACCTGTCTCCATTTTTTCTGTTACTTAAAAAATTTAGTACTAGTAAATCTGCTTTTTAACGGTAAAATATTTTTCGGTCATGAAGTACTACTAAAGTTCAAAACTTTGTCTAAAACTGGTTAGTAAATTTTTCTATTCGGCTTGCACATTATCAAGCGTTACATACAAACAATTTTGTTTTGTTTTATAATATCTTTGGGATGTTACGTGATTAATCGAGTAAGGTAGTATCTAGATGTAATACTCCTAAGGGTCAGCACGGTGACCCGACTTAACACTTCCATTTCTCCTTGTCACAAAATAATGTTGGTATGTATTTTAAATATGCTGTTGAACAGTCTGCTTCTTTACGTCAAAAGCATTGCCGGAATTTAAAAAAAAACTCACAAGTGGAGTGGCCAGCTAGGTCACCCGAATTGAGGCCACTAAATTTCTTGTTGTGGAGGTACTTAATCACAATTCGTGTAAAAATACAGGAAACTCAATGTATTTTCGGTTTTTTGGCACCGACTGAAGGCTTTGACTGCACTAAATTTAATTTTTACGTCAAACAATGTAAAGAGGAATTCGGAGCTTTTAGCAATTTACATGAAGCATTACAGTAGCGCATCAGGAATGAAACTGAAAAGTTTTTAGCCAAACTTGTTTGAAAACTGTAGTCTGAAAATAATTTCATTCTAAATATTTTTGAAAATTTAAGACATTTAGAACATTATAAAAATTTTAGAACGTTTTAAAATTTTGAAAATTTTGGAAACTAAAATTTTTGAAAATATCGGAAAATTATAAAACTATAAAATTTTGAAAATTTTTGCAAATTTTGAAAATATTTAAAACATTTTTTTTTTTGTCCACGATTAACTAAAATACTGTTCAGATAAACAATTAAAGGAAAAACGTTCCAGAGGTGCTTTTTCGATAGAAAATTTTTCTTATTGGTAATTAACATGCTTATACAGATTTTGAAGCCAAAACATGTTTGAATTATCGAAAAATCGTTGGTGGGGGGACACTGGGCTAATCGATTTGTGTAAAATATTAAGGGTTTTCCAATGGCATCTATATTGTCTATATTTTTGTCTATTATAACCTCAAACCTCTCGCCTCTACACCGTAAGGTAGAAGAGGACCGATTATGTATGTATGTACAATCTCAAAATCAATTTTTCACGTTATATAGCCTTTTGACGATTACTCAAATAAAATCTTTAGATAAACGACTAAAAGGAAACCTCTCACTGTGGAAAGTTGTTCTTATTGCCATTTAACATCTTCATACCGACTTTAAAGCCGAAATTGGTAAATATTGTAAAACTAAGAAATCGTTGGAGGGGGGAAGTGGGGGAAATGGGGGTGATAAGGAGATCGCATTTGCGCAGATCGGCTATTAAATATGCGTAGAATACGAATTAAGGTTATTTTTCAAGAATGTTTATTTTGAAGTAGAGCACTTCTTCTCTATTACCCTTTCTAGGCGGACCAACCTCATTTTGTTGCGGTTTCTTCCTAGCAGAATTACCAATCTTTGAGTTTTCTGTGTGAAGGCGTCTAAACTGTAAAGTATACATACGCAGAGACAGACAGACACACACAAACATCTCTGCAGCGTCCGATTTTTCATATGCTTATTAGTTAACATGTTTAGATCAAAAAAGTTTGCCATAAAAGTACCTTTCTTTTAGGAATTTTATAGATTTGCTCCAAATCCTATATGACGATCGCAATACCTTCCTCTATAGCTATACTTCGTATAGTGAGGAAGGTAAAAAGTTTTAATCACACGAGGTGTTAAATTAAAAAAAAAACAAGAGCTAATGGTGGCAACTCCCTATACCCTAAAAGCCATAAGTCACACTTAAACCTTCATACAAGTCCATTTCGTTACGGTGTACTCTAATTTCATTAATGGATTAAGAGCTTTCGCTAATCTAATCCGTCGGTTAGCTTTTAATTTCACAATTCATCCAATTTTTCCCTAATTTAAATATTTTTTCACTGTGTGACCTCAGCTGCAGCTTTCACATTACGTCTTTCGGTGAAAGCCAGCGTTGTAGTAAATTTGGAGTAGTGTAAGAGAGTGAGGATTGTGGTTTCAGGTATATCTCGCACATAAATACGTCTACTAGGATTACGGGCGCACTTTTGCCAGCTCTGTGTAATATTTACGGCAGCTTAGCATTTGCAAGAAGAGAGTACAACGAACACAATTAAACTGGCGATGCTTGTTCACTTAACTAGTCTCGGGCTTAATAAATTTACTCTACTAAGAACCTGTCTTATTTGTTTTCGTTTTATGCAGTTCTAGTGCCATTATCTGTGCTCCGAATTGCAAGGAAATCTTTATTTTTCACGAGGAGATTGGGGATTGAAAAATTGAGGCTGTCTTAATTTAGAATCTCAATCTTAATTTTGATCCGATTAGGATTTAAATATAAAACCTCGAACTGGAATTCGTTTTAGAACAGGATTTTTAAATCTACAGAGTGGCTAGGAAAATCCCGGCCACTTTTCTTGCGGCGGTCAAGAGATGGCGCTTTAGTAAAAAAAAATTAAATTAAAATACTGGCAACAACGCAGAATCCAAGACGTTTCAGTTATTAAATACGCCCTATATTAAATCAAAACAACTAAAACGTCTTGGATTCTGCGTTTCTACGAGTATTTTAATTTAATTTTTCTTTACTAAAGCGCCATCTCTTGACCGCCGCAAGAAAAGTGGCCGGGGTTTTCCTAGCAACTCTGTAGATTGTGCTTAAAAAATCAATAATGGCTAATTCTGGATCCAATCTGTTTCTTAAAGATGTACATCTCAGGATTGAAAAATTAATGGTTCTACTTTAGAATTTCATTCTTAATTTTTATCCGATCGGAATTTAAATGTAAAACTTTGAATTGGAATTAGTTTTAAAACAGGATTTAAATCTAGATTCTGCTCAAAACTTTAATAATGGTTAATTCTGGATCCAATCTGTTTCCTAAAGATGTACATCTGAGGATTGAAAAATTAATGGTGTGTCTTACTTTAGAATCTTATTCTTAATTTTGATCCCATCGGAATTTAAATATAAAATCTCGAATTGGAATTCGTCTTACAGTAGGATTTAAATCTAGATTCTGCTCCAAAATTTAATAATGAAAAATTCTGGATCCGATCTGTTTCTTAAAGATGTACGTCTCAAGATTAAAAACTTAATAGTGTGTCTTACCTTAGAATTCTAATTTTAATTTTGATCCGATTAGGATTTAAATATAAAACCTCGAACTGGAATTCGTTTTAGAACAGGATTTTTAAATCTACAGAGTGGCTAGGAAAATCCCGGCCACTTTTCTTGCGGCGGTCAAGAGATGGCGCTTTAGTAAAGAAAAATTAAATTAAAATACTGGCAACAACGCAGAATCCAAGACTTTTTAGTTATTAAATACGCCCCATATTAAATCAAAACAATTAAAACGTCTTGGATTCTGCGTTGTTGCCAGTATTTTAATTTAATTTTTCTTTACTAACGTGCCATCTCTTGACCGCCGCAAGAAAAGTGGCCGGGGTTTTCCTAGCAACTCTGTAGATCTAGATTGTGCTTAAAAAATCAATAATGGCTAATTCTGGATCCAATCTGTTTCTTAAAGAAAAATTAATGGTCTTACTTTAGAATTCCATTCTTAATTTTGATCCGATCGGAATTTAAATGTAAAACTTTGAATTGGAATTAGTTTTAAAACAGGATTTAAATCTAGATTCTGCTCAAAACTTTAATAATGGTTAATTCTGGATCCAATCTGTTTCTTAAAGAAAAATTAATGGTCTTACTTTAGAATTCCATTCTTAATTTGATCCGATCGGAATTTAAATGTAAAACTTTGAATTGGAATTAGTTTTAAAACAGGATTTAAATCTAGATTCTGCTCAAAACTTTAATAATGGTTAATTCTGGATCCAATCTGTTTCTTAAAGAAAAATTAATGGTCTTACTTTAGAATTCCATTCTTAATTTGATCCGATCGGAATTTAAATGTAAAACTTTGAATTGGAATTAGTTTTAAAACAGGATTTAAATCTAGATTCTGCTCAAAACTTTAATAATGGTTAATTCTGGATCCAATCTGTTTCCTAAAGATGTACATCTGAGGATTGAAAAATTAATGGTGTGTCTTACTTAGAATCTTATTCTTAATTTTGAAGTGAGCAAGAAAAGTGGCCGGGGTTTTCCTAGCAACTCTGTAGATCTAGATTGTGCTTAAAAAATCAATAATGGCTAATTCTGGATCCAATCTGTTTCTTAAAGAAAAATTAATGGTCTTACTTTAGAATTCCATTCTTAATATTGATCCGATCGGAATTTAAATGTAAAACTTTGAATTGGAATTAGTTTTAAAACAGGATTTAAATCTAGATTCTGCTCAAAACTTTAATAATGGTTAATTCTGGATCCAATCTGTTTCTTAAAGAAAAATTAATGGTCTTACTTTAGAATTCCATTCTTAATTTGATCCGATCGGAATTTAAATGTAAAACTTTGAATTGGAATTAGTTTTAAAACAGGATTTAAATCTAGATTCTGCTCAAAACTTTAATAATGGTTAATTCTGGATCCAATCTGTTTCTTAAAGAAAAATTAATGGTCTTACTTTAGAATTCCATTCTTAATTTGATCCGATCGGAATTTAAATGTAAAACTTTGAATTGGAATTAGTTTTAAAACAGGATTTAAATCTAGATTCTGCTCAAAACTTTAATAATGGTTAATTCTGGATCCAATCTGTTTCCTAAAGATGTACATCTGAGGATTGAAAAATTAATGGTGTGTCTTACTTAGAATCTTATTCTTAATTTTGAAGTGAGCAAGAAAAGTGGCCGGGGTTTTCCTAGCAACTCTGTAGATCTAGATTGTGCTTAAAAAATCAATAATGGCTAATTCTGGATCCAATCTGTTTCTTAAAGAAAAATTAATGGTCTTACTTTAGAATTCCATTCTTAATTTTGATCCGATCAGAATTTAAATATAAAACTTTGAATTGGAATTAGTTTTAAAACAGGATTTAAATCTAGATTCTGCTCAAAAATTCATTAATTGTTAATTCTGGATCCAATCTGTTTCCTAAAGATGTACATCTCAGGATTAGAAAATTAATGGTGTCTTACTTTAGAATCTTATTCTTAATTTTGATCCGATCAGAATTTAAATATAAAACTTTGAATTGGAATTAGTTTTAAAACAGGATTTAAATCTAGATTCTGCTCAAAAATTCATTAATTGTTAATTCTGGATCCAATCTGTTTCCTAAAGATGTACATCTCAGGATTAGAATATTAATGGTGTCTTACTTTAGAATCTTATTCTTAATTTTGATCCCATCGGAATTTAAATATAAAACCTCGAATTGCAATTCGTCTTACAGTAGGATTTAAATCTAGATTCTGCTCCAAAATTTAATAATGAATAATTCTGGATCCGATCTGTTTCTTAAAGATGTACGTCTCAAGATTAAAAACTTAATTGTGTGTCTTACCTTAGAATTCTAATTTTAATTTTGATCCGATCAGGATTTAAATATAAAACTTGGAATTGGAATTCGTTTCACAACGGGATTTAAATCTAGATTGTGCTCCAAAACTCAAAATGGTTAACTCTTGATCCAATCTAGTTCTTAAAGATTTACGTCTGAGGATTGAAAAATTAATGTTGTGTCTTATTTTAGATTCTCAATCTTAACTTTGATCCAATCAGAATTTAAATGTAAAACTTTGAATTGGAATTCGTTTCACAACGGGATTTAAATCTAGATTGTGCTCCAAAACTCAAAATGGTTAACTCTTGATCTAATCTAGTTCCTAAAGATTTACGTCTGAGGATGGAAAAATTAATGTTGTGTCTTATTTTAGATTCTCAATCTTAACTTTGATCCAATCAGAATTTAAATGTAAAACTTTGAATTGGAATTTGTTTTACAACTGGATTTATATCTAGATTGTGCTTCAAGATTCAGTAATAGATCATTCTGGAACTAATTTGTTTAGACGTAGAGCTGAGGAGTGAAAAAAATACTGTGCTTTACTTTAGAATCCTAATCTAAATTTTGATCTAATCGGGATTTAAATTTAAAACGTCAAACTGGAATTCGTTTTACAACAGAATTTTTAAATCTAGATTGTGCTCAAAAATTCAATAATGGTTAATTCTGGATCCAATCTGTTTCCTAAAGATGTACATCTCAGGATTGAAAAATTAATGGTGTGTCTTACTTTAGAATCTTATTCTTAATTTTGATCCAATCAGGATTTAAATATAAAACTTGGACTTGGTATTAGTTTTAAAACAGGATTTAAATCTAGATTCTGCTCAAAACTTTAATAATGGTTAATTCTGGATCCAATCTGTTTCCTAAAGATGTACATCTCAGGATTGAAAAATTAATGGTGTGTCTTACTTTAGAATCTTATTCTTAATTTTGATCCAATCAGGATTTAAATATAAAACTTGGACTTGGTATTAGTTTTAAAACAGGATTTAAATCTAGATTCTGCTCAAAACTTTAATAATGGTTAATTCTGGATCCAATCTGTTTCCTAAAAATGTACATCTCAGGATTGAAAAATTAATGGTGTGTTTTACTTTAGAATCTTATTCTTAATTTTGATCCAATCAGGATTTAAATATAAAACTTGGAATTGGTATTAGTTTTAAAACAGGATTTAAATCTAGATTCTGCTCAAAACTTTAATAATGGTTAATTCTGGATCCAATCTGTTTCCTAAAGATGTACATCTCAGGATTGAAAAATTAATGGTGTGTCTTACTTTAGAATCTTATTCTTAATTTTGATCCAATCAGGATTTAAATATAAAACTTGGACTTGGTATTAGTTTTAAAACAGGATTTAAATCTAGATTCTGCTCAAAACTTTAATAATGGTTAATTCTGGATCCAATCTGTTTCCTAAAGATGTACATCTCAGGATTGAAAAATTAATGGTGTGTCTTACTTTAGAATCTTATTCTTAATTTTGATCCAATCAGGATTTAAATATAAAACTTGGACTTGGTATTAGTTTTAAAACAGGATTTAAATCTAGATTCTGCTCAAAACTTTAATAATGGTTAATTCTGGATCCAATCTGTTTCCTAAAAATGTACATCTCAGGATTGAAAAATTAATGGTGTGTTTTACTTTAGAATCTTATTCTTAATTTTGATCCAATCAGGATTTAAATATAAAACTTGGAATTGGTATTAGTTTTAAAACAGGATTTAAATCTAGATTCTGCTCAAAACTTAAATAATGGTTAATTCTGGATCCAATCTGTTTCTTAAAGATGTACATCTCATGATTGAAAAATTAATGGTCTTACTTTAGAATTGCATTCTTAATTTTGATCCGATCGGAATTTAAATGTAAAACTTTGAATTGGAATTAGTTTTAAAACAGGATTTAAATCTAGATTCTGCTCGAAACTTTAATAATGGTTAATTCTGGATCCAATCTGTTTCTTAAAGATGTACATCTCAGGATTGAAAAATTAATGGTCTTACTTTAGAATTCCATTCTTAATTTTGATCCGATCGGAATTTAAATGTAAAACTTTGAATTGGAATTAGTTTCACAACGGGATTTAAATCTAGATTGTGCTCCAAAACTCAAAATGGTTAACTCTTGATCTAATCTAGTTCCTAAAGATTTACGTCTGAGGATGGAAAAATTAATGTTGTGTCTTATTTTAGATTCTCAATCTTAACTTTGATCCAATCAGAATTTAAATGTAAAACTTTGAATTGGAATTTGTTTTACAACTGGATTTATATCTAGATTGTGCTTCAAGATTCAGTAATAGATCATTCTGGAACTAATTTGTTTAGACGTAGAGCTGAGGAGTGAAAAAAATACTGTGCTTTACTTTAGAATCCTAATCTAAATTTTGATCTAATCGGGATTTAAATTTAAAACGTCAAACTGGAATTCGTTTTACAACAGAATTTTTAAATCTAGATTGTGCTCAAAAATTCAATAATGGTTAATTCTGGATCCAATCTGTTTCCTAAAGATGTACATCTCAGGATTGAAAAATTAATGGTGTGTCTTACTTTAGAATCTTATTCTTAATTTTGATCCAATCAGGATTTAAATATAAAACTTGGACTTGGTATTAGTTTTAAAACAGGATTTAAATCTAGATTCTGCTCAAAACTTTAATAATGGTTAATTCTGGATCCAATCTGTTTCCTAAAGATGTACATCTCAGGATTGAAAAATTAATGGTGTGTCTTACTTTAGAATCTTATTCTTAATTTTGATCCAATCAGGATTTAAATATAAAACTTGGACTTGGTATTAGTTTTAAAACAGGATTTAAATCTAGATTCTGCTCAAAACTTTAATAATGGTTAATTCTGGATCCAATCTGTTTCCTAAAAATGTACATCTCAGGATTGAAAAATTAATGGTGTGTTTTACTTTAGAATCTTATTCTTAATTTTGATCCAATCAGGATTTAAATATAAAACTTGGAATTGGTATTAGTTTTAAAACAGGATTTAAATCTAGATTCTGCTCAAAACTTAAATAATGGTTAATTCTGGATCCAATCTGTTTCTTAAAGATGTACATCTCATGATTGAAAAATTAATGGTCTTACTTTAGAATTGCATTCTTAATTTTGATCCGATCGGAATTTAAATGTAAAACTTTGAATTGGAATTAGTTTTAAAACAGGATTTAAATCTAGATTCTGCTCGAAACTTTAATAATGGTTAATTCTGGATCCAATCTGTTTCTTAAAGATGTACATCTCAGGATTGAAAAATTAATGGTCTTACTTTAGAATTCCATTCTTAATTTTGATCCGATCGGAATTTAAATGTAAAACTTTGAATTGGAATTAGTTTCACAACGGGATTTAAATCTAGATTGTGCTCCAAAACTCAAAATGGTTAACTCTTGATCTAATCTAGTTCCTAAAGATTTACGTCTGAGGATGGAAAAATTAATGTTGTGTCTTATTTTAGATTCTCAATCTTAACTTTGATCCAATCAGAATTTAAATGTAAAACTTTGAATTGGAATTTGTTTTACAACTGGATTTATATCTAGATTGTGCTTCAAGATTCAGTAATAGATCATTCTGGAACTAATTTGTTTAGACGTAGAGCTGAGGAGTGAAAAAAATACTGTGCTTTACTTTAGAATCCTAATCTAAATTTTGATCTAATCGGGATTTAAATTTAAAACGTCAAACTGGAATTCGTTTTACAACAGAATTTTTAAATCTAGATTGTGCTTAAATTCAATAATGGTTAATTCTGGATCCAATCTGTTTCCTAAAGATGTACATCTCAGGATTGAAAAATTAATGGTGTGTCTTACTTTAGAATCTTATTCTTAATTTTGATCCAATCAGGATTTAAATATAAAACTTGGACTTGGTATTAGTTTTAAAACAGGATTTAAATCTAGATTCTGCTCAAAACTTTAATAATGGTTAATTCTGGATCCAATCTGTTTCCTAAAGATGTACATCTCAGGATTGAAAAATTAATGGTGTGTCTTACTTTAGAATCTTATTCTTAATTTTGATCCAATCAGGATTTAAATATAAAACTTGGACTTGGTATTAGTTTTAAAACAGGATTTAAATCTAGATTCTGCTCAAAACTTTAATAATGGTTAATTCTGGATCCAATCTGTTTCCTAAAAATGTACATCTCAGGATTGAAAAATTAATGGTGTGTTTTACTTTAGAATCTTATTCTTAATTTTGATCCAATCAGGATTTAAATATAAAACTTGGAATTGGTATTAGTTTTAAAACAGGATTTAAATCTAGATTCTGCTCAAAACTTAAATAATGGTTAATTCTGGATCCAATCTGTTTCTTAAAGATGTACATCTCATGATTGAAAAATTAATGGTCTTACTTTAGAATTGCATTCTTAATTTTGATCCGATCGGAATTTAAATGTAAAACTTTGAATTGGAATTAGTTTTAAAACAGGATTTAAATCTAGATTCTGCTCGAAACTTTAATAATGGTTAATTCTGGATCCAATCTGTTTCTTAAAGATGTACATCTCAGGATTGAAAAATTAATGGTGTGTTTTACTTTAGAATCTTATTCTTAATTTTGATCCAATCAGGATTTAAATATAAAACTTGGAATTGGTATTAGTTTTAAAACAGGATTTAAATCTAGATTCTGCTCAAAACTTAAATAATGGTTAATTCTGGATCCAATCTGTTTCTTAAAGATGTACATCTCATGATTGAAAAATTAATGGTCTTACTTTAGAATTGCATTCTTAATTTTGATCCGATCGGAATTTAAATGTAAAACTTTGAATTGGAATTAGTTTTAAAACAGGATTTAAATCTAGATTCTGCTCGAAACTTTAATAATGGTTAATTCTGGATCCAATCTGTTTCTTAAAGATGTACATCTCAGGATTGAAAAATTAATGGTCTTACTTTAGAATTCCATTCTTAATTTTGATCCGATCGGAATTTAAATGTAAAACTTTGAATTGGAATTAGTTTCACAACGGGATTTAAATCTAGATTGTGCTCCAAAACTCAAAATGGTTAACTCTTGATCTAATCTAGTTCCTAAAGATTTACGTCTGAGGATGGAAAAATTAATGTTGTGTCTTATTTTAGATTCTCAATCTTAACTTTGATCCAATCAGAATTTAAATGTAAAACTTTGAATTGGAATTTGTTTTACAACTGGATTTATATCTAGATTGTGCTTCAAGATTCAGTAATAGATCATTCTGGAACTAATTTGTTTAGACGTAGAGCTGAGGAGTGAAAAAAATACTGTGCTTTACTTTAGAATCCTAATCTAAATTTTGATCTAATCGGGATTTAAATTTAAAACGTCAAACTGGAATTCGTTTTACAACAGAATTTTTAAATCTAGATTGTGCTTAAATTCAATAATGGTTAATTCTGGATCCAATCTGTTTCCTAAAGATGTACATCTCAGGATTGAAAAATTAATGGTGTGTCTTACTTTAGAATCTTATTCTTAATTTTGATCCAATCAGGATTTAAATATAAAACTTGGACTTGGTATTAGTTTTAAAACAGGATTTAAATCTAGATTCTGCTCAAAACTTTAATAATGGTTAATTCTGGATCCAATCTGTTTCCTAAAGATGTACATCTCAGGATTGAAAAATTAATGGTGTGTCTTACTTTAGAATCTTATTCTTAATTTTGATCCAATCAGGATTTAAATATAAAACTTGGACTTGGTATTAGTTTTAAAACAGGATTTAAATCTAGATTCTGCTCAAAACTTTAATAATGGTTAATTCTGGATCCAATCTGTTTCCTAAAAATGTACATCTCAGGATTGAAAAATTAATGGTGTGTTTTACTTTAGAATCTTATTCTTAATTTTGATCCAATCAGGATTTAAATATAAAACTTGGAATTGGTATTAGTTTTAAAACAGGATTTAAATCTAGATTCTGCTCAAAACTTAAATAATGGTTAATTCTGGATCCAATCTGTTTCTTAAAGATGTACATCTCATGATTGAAAAATTAATGGTCTTACTTTAGAATTGCATTCTTAATTTTGATCCGATCGGAATTTAAATGTAAAACTTTGAATTGGAATTAGTTTTAAAACAGGATTTAAATCTAGATTCTGCTCGAAACTTTAATAATGGTTAATTCTGGATCCAATCTGTTTCTTAAAGATGTACATCTCAGGATTGAAAAATTAATGGTCTTACTTTAGAATTCCATTCTTAATTTTGATCCGATCGGAATTTAAATGTAAAACTTTGAATTGGAATTAGTTTTAAAACAGGATTTAAATCTAGATTCTGCTCAAAACTTCAATAATGGTTAATTCTGGATCCAATCTGTTTCTTAAAGATGTACATCTCATGATTGAAAAATTAATGGTCTTACTTTAGAATTGCATTCTTAATTTTGATCCGATCGGAATTTAAATGTAAAACTTTGAATTGGAATTAGTTTTAAAACAGGATTTAAATCTAGATTCTGCTCGAAACTTTAATAATGGTTAATTCTGGATCCAATCTGTTTCTTAAAGATGTACATCTCAGGATTGAAAAATTAATGGTCTTACTTTAGAATTCCATTCTTAATTTTGATCCGATCGGAATTTAAATGTAAAACTTTGAATTGGAATTAGTTTTAAAACAGGATTTAAATCTAGATTCTGCTCAAAACTTCAATAATGGTTAATTCTGGATCCAATCTGTTTCCTAAAGATGTACATCTCAGGATTGAAAATTAATGGTGTGTCTTACCTTAGAATTCTAATTTTAATTTTGATCCGATCAGGATTTAAATATAAAACTTCGAATTGGAATTCGTCTTACAACAGGATTTATATCTAGATTCTGCTCAAAAATTCAATAATGGTTAATTCTGGATCCAATCTGTTTCCTAAAGATGTACATCTCAGGATTGAAAAATTAATGCTGCGTCTTACTTTACAATCTCAATCTTAATTTTAAACCGATCGGGATTTAAATATAATTTTTCGAATTGAAATTCGTTTTACAACTGGATTTATATCTAGATTATGCTTCAAGATTTAGTTTTAGTCTTAATCTGATTTGAATTATATTGGGATTTAAATGTAAAACCTCGGAACCCAATCAGTTTTTAAACTTGGTTCAAAAGTAGTAAGTTGTGGTCCAAGATTTAATAGTGGAGAATTTTGAATCTGAATCCTTTTCCTAAAAAGGTTCATTTTAGGGTTGAAAAATTAATGCTCTTAGTTTCGGATCATAATTTTAATTTGGATCCGGTTCGGATTTCACTAGGATTTAAATATAAAACCTTAAATCTAATCAGTTTTCAAACGTGAATCATATGCAGTAAGTTGTAGTTCAAGATTCAATAGTGAAGAATTTTGAATTCGATTCCTAAAACTTTAAATCTGATGGTTGAAAAATTAATGCTGTGTTTTAGTTTGGGATTATAATTTAAAAAAAATAAAAAAAATCCAATTTGTTTGCTATTCGGATATAAATATAAAGACTCAAAACTAAATCCGTTTTAATATTCAGATTGTATTCAAATCGCTAAGTTTTGACTCAATTCCGTATATCTGTATGAAAGAAAAATCATTCCCTTGCTATATGTAGTGTAGTAGCCAAAATTTCTACCGCGTAAAATCTAATAATAACAGAGGATGTTTGGTAGAAATTTAGACAATTAGCAGAGACTTGGGTCAAGTAATTTCTAAACTTCATACCGCGCCGCTGTAAGTTATAAGCCATAAATCACAAATTCGCGCCCTAAACTGACGCCCCCTAATTGGCCGCGAGCCTGCTGCCAAGTTCTGATGCTTTGATTGCCAGGATCAAGTGCTGCTGTGCACGTTATTTGATGCCTTCACGTCGGATCCACTAAAATATAACAAGAGTCACGCCTGAGATACAAGAAATAAGTGAATTCCACTGTACGCAACGGCTTTTATTAAATTTCGCTTCTCGAAAGAGGGAGGGTTCATAACTCAACAATTATTTTTACACTAAGGGAAACGTTATTGGTTTATTGTCTGATCTAAATTAAATAAAAAGCCTCACATTTTTTTTATTTTGTCCAGAACACTTTTTATGTTTAATTTTAAATAAATTATTATTTTTTGGCTGCGTATTGACTTATGACACAACATTGTATGATATACAGTGAGTTTTTCTTTTTTGTATACATACTAGCTATATATACTTTTATAAAAAACATGTCAATGCATTGTTTCACTGCATTCTGTAGGCAACCAACTATACACTCAATTTCAAAGCTTCAATTTTTGAAAAGAATAGTCTGCTGTGAAAACAGTAATTAAATTGTTTAATGTCAAATTAATAGCAATTACTTTTAATTTTTTGAATTTAGCATAAACTTGTTGATATTTTATATTTTTAAAATAATAGTTTTCTTAAAAAAATTGATAAACAAATAATTTTGCGTTTATTCATAAACATACTGATTGAACATAACCTCACACTATGAGGAATAACCTTTCTCTCTCTATTATTTTCTGTACAGTTGGTTGCCTATAGATTGCAGTAAAACAATGCATTGACATGTTTTTTATGAAAGTATACATAGCTGATTAGTCTATTATAATCAGCAGGTTATTGTTATTATTGGTAATATTTTCGGATTTTACCTATATTTTTTTATTCTTGTAGCCTTAAATTCGAAGTTTCGTTATGTAGTAACCATGTGTGTGCCGAGGCATGTTACGATATCAAATTTCACCCGAATTGACAATCTTGTGTTTGAGTGACGAAGCGCTAAATTTTCAGAAAATCGTGGCTAGCGCCGTTTTGAAATTAAAGAGTTCGGAAAAAGGCAGTTGATTTGTTTGAATAGCTTCTATTAAACTCTGTTTTTACACTTAACAAAATTCTGCCAATAAAAAATATTATACCGAAAAATAATGTGCGACTTGGGAAAATACAAGTCCGTTGCGTGACACTTCCTCCCCTTATGCAATAAATAAGCGGTATTTTCATCAACTTGCTGTCATTAATATAATGCTTATAGTGCGATTTTAAATTGCCGTTTTGGAAGTTTGCGTGCCGGTAAATAGTTGCCAAGTAAAACAAAATTAAATAAATAGCAATGACTCGCTGACCTTGAAGACTGAAATGGCCCAAGCATTTTGCATGGACATTCTCATACTTCAAAATTAATATTTAAGGTATTATATTTAAAAAAATATTTACTAGGTATCTTAAAAGTTTGGCCCTAACAGTTACTACATAAAATCATAATGTTGTTGGTATGATCGGCGGTTCTTAGGTTTTGAAGCGTTCCTCTTCTCGATATTATATTCAATCATAATTCAACGGTATAAAAAGGTAGAAAGTGCAAAAATTTTGAGTTGAAATTTGCTTTTTCTTATACAAATAAATTTTAAAAATTGTTGGATTTTTCAATTTTGAAAGTATTAATGAAAATTTAGAAAATGTTAAAAATTTTGATTATTTTTGATAATTATGAAATAATTTGCGATTTTGAAATTTTTTAGACTTTATTTTAGCGAATTAAACTGTTCAGGTAAACGACCATAAGAAAACCTCCCAGAGATGCTTGCTAAATTGTCATTTAACATGTTCATACCGATTTTAAAGCAAAAATTCCTATATTTTTATAATATCGAAAATTCGTTGGGGGGGGGGGCGCACTGGAGGGTGTTAGGAATATCGAGCTTGACGCAGATCGAGTATACGACATGTGTAGAATACGAATCTAAGGTTCTTTTCTGAGCGCATATATTTTGAAGTATGCACCCCCCCCCCCCCCCCCATTATCGTTTAAGTGATTTTCTAGTTACAAATAATGTTTATCTCTTGAAATGTCAAAATCGATTTCATAATTGGGTGATAGTTTTTTGTCGATTACTCAATTAATCTGTTCAGGTATACGAACAAAAGGAAACCTGCCAGTGGTGCTTTCAATAACATACAAAATTTTCTAAATTTAAAAAAATGTTTGAGTAATGGATACTTTTCAATGTCTAATAATTTTTAAAATTTTTCCAAAACTCGAAATAAAATTTTACAATTTTTAAAAATTGTCAAAATTTCAAATCTTTAATTTTTTTTAATTTTTGATATAACTTTTCAATTAAAAAGTTGTTTTCGCAGTAATAAAATATAAAAAATTTCCACAAAATTGTTAAGGTTTTCGAAATATATTAAAAATTTTTAAAAATTTCCCTAAATGCGAGGAAGGTCCCGTCGCGGTACTAGTCGCTTGCTTCGT
Source organism: Ctenicera cuprea (assembly GCA_958336395.1). Classification (NCBI taxonomy): domain Eukaryota; kingdom Metazoa; phylum Arthropoda; class Insecta; order Coleoptera; family Elateridae; genus Ctenicera; species Ctenicera cuprea. Next base: position 9,536,396 of record OY284495.1, on the reverse strand, counting down.
TGATCCACTTGTCTTTGCGGGGGCGAAAACACATTATTATCGTCACGGTTGACTACAATACCTTCATACAAAAGTACTTTTAAAAATTAGATAAGCAATAATACCTAAAAAACAAAAACATAATTTTTTTAAATTAAGCTTACTCACTATGGCAGAAGGACACAGGTTGCTACTTAGTGATAACAAAAGTAAGAGTGATGAAGCCATTCAAAAATACACTTTTCTTAATAACCGTACGTTAGAACTTTGCGAGTCAAAAGGTTACATCTTATATACCTAAAATAGAAATGAATTTTAATATTTTACACCTTAAAGAAAGTGGAAAACACCAAAAAATGAAATATTTAATTCCCACAGGCTACATTAGATGCCAACTTGTCTTATAAGACAAAAATAGCGAGGTCTGGTAAGATAAATTAATATTTTCGAAATATCTACAAGAGAGCTGTCTTGAAAAACGTGACTGAATGGCGTAATACTGTATCATGCTTTTAAGTGGAATAAAAATGGATTTATGTTTTCTCGAATGGTAAAGTGGGGACTTAATAAAAGGTCACGAAGGAAACGCGAGATCGTTATGTTGAAATTTGGTACAGAAGTTGATTATTTGCAAGCGAAAATAAGAATTTATTTTTAGGAGGAACTTAATCCAACTTACGAATAAAGCAAAACATGGATCAAGCAAATTGCTGGTATTTTCCTATACGTTTTAGGTTTCAAATGTTCTCAAAAATGAAAGAAAATAAAAAGAATCAACAAAAGGTAAAGCCCCAGCGAGGGGTTTTGAACTTGTAATGAGCTTGCGCTAGAGGATGCCGTACCAACGCTCTCCAACACTGTGCTACTACGACTACTGACAGCAAATAAAATTACAACATTTTGACAATTTTCTTAATTTTAAAACTGTTTTTTTTCCTATTTTCATACTCAAAAGTGGTATTTTCAAAATTTTATATAATTTGAAAATTTTGGATATTTAATAAATGCAGCTGTTTTCGTCAAAATTATTCAATATTTTTTAAGGTGTTCAAATTATTTGAATTAACATTTTCCGAAAAATTTTTATATTTTCCCAATGTTATAGTTTCGATTGATATTATCAAAATTTTTGCACTTGAAAAATTTTCGAAATTTTTAAGTTTACAAAAACAGTTTTAAAATTGTCGAAAATTTGCGTAAATTTTCAAAATATCAAAATATGAAAATGTCAAATATTCTTCTTCTTAGCGTTCCAATCCGTTACCGGATGTTGGCAACCATAATGGCTATTCTTGTTTTGTTAACCGCTGCCCTAAAGAGCTCTGTTTTACCATACCATTGCCTGAGGTTTTTCAGCCACGATATACGCCTTCTATCTGGTCCCCCTTTTCCCTGGATTTTCCATTGTAATACTAATTGTAGGATACCATATCTTTCTGTGTTTCTCATTATATGCCCTAGGTAATCTAATTTTCGTTTTTTATAGTTTTAATTATTTCGGTTTCTTTCCCCATTCTTAGCAATACTTCTCTGTTTGTGATATGGCCGACCCAGGAAATCCTTAACATGCGGCGATACGACCACATTTCGAAGGCTTCTATTTTTTTGCATGAAGCTTCTGTCAGAGTCCATGATTCTGCCCCATACAGGAGTGTGGAGAAAAAAATTGGAAAATTTTTAATAATGTTGAAATTTTAGTAATTTTCATTTTCCAAATATTCGAAATTTATATCATTTCAAAATTTTTTCGTTTTTTACAATTAGATACAATTTTCAAGAATTATCAAAATATTCAAAAACTTTGTAATTTTATATATCCGAAATTTCTAATTTATAGTAATAATAAAATTTTCAACATTTTTAAAATTAAAAAATTTTGTATAGTTTTTCAAAATATCAATAATTTGTTTTAATATTTTTTATACCTATTTTAAATTTACGTATTTTTCGAAATTCAATATTTTAGCGTCTTAAAACGTCACTTAATCCAGTCAAAGAAGATTCTATTGCAAGTTTTCGTACATGGAGTAAATTTTTAATTTTCTTTATCTTTTTCAAACATTTAAAAAAATTTAGTTTACAAAATATTCAAAAATTTTCAACAGTTTTGGAATTTTTTGAAATCAAGAGAATTTTTAAGATTTTTATTAATTTAGAAAATCTTCAAAATATTTCTCGCAATTTCAATACTTTCTAAAATTTAATAATTTCGAATTTTACGGTTTTTGTTTGTTTGGATTTTCAATTAAAGCTTTCAAAACTTTTATTTCAAAATAACATCATATTGAAAATTTTGTAAATTTCCAATTTTATAAAAAATTAAAATTTTTAATATTTTTTAAAAATTTTACATTTTTTATAATTTCCGGTGTTTGAAGACTTTCAATATTTTCTAAATTTTAGTTTTAAAACTCATAATTATTGAAAGTTTTGAAATTTACGAAACTTTCGTATTTCAAAAGTAATATCTTTTTGAATTTTTGTAAATTAGGATAATTTCAAAATTTGGGTCATATTTCAGTTATTAAATTTTAAAAAATTATGAAATTTTTTCAAAATATCCTAAAGTATTTCGTGTTTTCGAATATTAATCAAAATTTTTTAAATTTTTGTCTTTAAAATACCAACATTTTACAAACGTGCTTCGTAAATTTCCCAAAATGTTCATTGTTTCAAGTTTTTTGGGTTATTAAATTTTACTAATTTTCAAACTTTTCGGAAATTGTTTTGAAATAATGTAAATTTAGAAAATATGAATGAACTTTTACTAATATTCAAAATTTTCGGAAATTATTTTGTAGTAAGGTTAAAAACTTGGAAAGTTTTCATAAGTTTGTTTAACATTTAGATATGTTTGAAAATTTCCCTAAAAATAATTCAAATATTTCAGTTATGAAAATGCAAAAATTTTAAAGTTTTTGAAATACTACGTTAATTCGAAAATATAAAAAATATTCACAATTTTAAAACGTACCATTTAACAATTTTTGTACATCCAAAAATATTTTATCATCCCATGATATGATGTTTTTCACGTTTTGATATTTTCTTTTTAAGTAATCGGGCATCAAATTTAACATTTTCAAAAATTTTGAAGATATAGCATTCAGAAAAAAATTTGAATGACTTTAAGATGCATTACAAGGCTATGTTCTCAAAATTTTAGAAACATTTTTACAAAAAAAAACATGTTTAATTTCCGTTTTCTATTTCGATTTCGGAAAGAATGCACCCGCAGACAGACATTTTTTAAAAACACTTTTTTTTGAATTCCTGTTCTGAAAACGCGTATTTCCGTTAAAATCTGAAAATTTGCATGAAAACATAACTTTTCATACAACTATGAGATAGTAAAAACCAGAGTGGCTAGGGAAACTCCGGCCACTTTTCTTGCGGCGGTCAAGAGATGGCGCTTTAGTAAAGAAAAATTAAATTAAAATACTGGCAACAACGCAGAATCCAAGACGTTGTAGTTGTTTTGATTTAATATGGGGAGTATTTAATAACTAAAACGTCTTGGATTCTGCGTTGTTTGTCGGTATTTTAATTTAATTTTTCTTTACTAAAGCGCCATCTCTTGACCGCCGCAAGAAAAGTGGCCGGGGTTTTCCTTGCCACTCTGTATAAATAAAGGCAGTTTTCGTACCAGCACCTCATTAGTAGCAAAACATCTAAATTGCAACCATTTCATATAATGAGCTTTGTCAATCCACATAATACAAAATCAATGGTTTAAATACGATCGTAGAATAAAACGACATTTCCAATCGGTTAGGAATCTAGGAAGGGGATTTGTACAAAATTTTCATGACTGTTTCAGTATAGCGCATGTCGAATAATTCGTAGGAATGTGAGTTATTTCATAAAGTTTAATTAAATTTTCATGTAATTAGTGAGTCCTGGTAGTCTAATAAAATTTTAGTCTTGTTTGAAATATTCATTACAGGGACAAAACTGCCTTAGGGTAATTCAAGTTTAAAATTTTTATTTTATTATAATTATCCAATAAATTTGCGATTGATGTGGAAGTGCGGTAAATAAAATGTTTAGCAATTACAACATACACGTACGTCGGCGTAATTATCAAAACGGTGATTACCCGTCAAGGGAAATAAAACAAATCACTCTGGAGGCAACTAATTACACAAATTTACGTGCTGCAATATGGGATACCGTCTGCTGTATAAATGTAATTAGGCAATTATTCTAAGTCCTAATACGAAGTCCCGAAGCCAATATTCTGCAGATGATGTTATAGCAGTAATAAACTGTGTGCAGGTCCGGATCTAAACACGTACGGGCGCGCTGACAGGCCGATAATTCAATCCAAGAACTAATTACCAAGTATCTGTATGTTCGCCGGCGCCCCCTCCTCCCCCGACACCCTTAAACTATATGTCTTGTGGCTGAAGTCTATTAGTTAACTGTTGCTGCTGCATTAATATTTGTTCTGGAAAGTTTGGAGCTCTGTGGCGTTATAGAGAAATTATTTCCGGGATGCTTTCCTCCTTCTCGTTGACTCCCTAATGCATCTCAAACCGCATCCATCTGACAAGATTTAAATTTTCTCGTCGAGTGGGCTCGCAAGTCTGAGAAAATGCGGTCGTGCAACTTGCTGTTTGATCAATTTTCTTTACGTGCATTGTGGGGATATTTCATCCCAATTAACGTGTTAAAGTTTAACGCATTTTCCGGAATTGAGTTAGATATTTTGTTAATGTTAAGTAATAAGCTCGTTAGGAAGCAACGTACTTTGTAACTGGGGCAGCATTTACAAAACTTTGCATAGTAGTACGCGCCTTTGTAGCTTTCAACTCTCCAGTAATAATTTAGTAGATAACGAGGCCGAAATGTGGTAGCGTTTTGTAATACTGAAAATTATCACGTACGTAGATTCTGGACCTCGATGTTCTTTCACGGAAGTTGTTTTGTTTCAGTTTGTCCATTGAAACGTTCAGGAAACTTTGGAGTTTGCTTTTGCTGAATTTCAGAAATTTTCAGAAAAAAATTCAGTGTCTGATACAAAAAAAGTTGTTAGGCAACCGGCACGAGATTTTCCTTTTGTAAGTTTGAAAATTACATAAATTTTGATTTTTTATAACATTTTGTAAATATAAAAATTTATGCAAAAATGAAAAAACAAAAAAAATTTTTTAACAATTTTAAAACGCGGCAGTTTCGCAATTTTCGTAAATATCGAAAATCTAAAAATTACTGAAAATTGAAAATATGAAAAACTTTTTGAGTGTATTTGCTAATATTCAAAGTTCTAAAAATTTTTTTAAATTAGGAAACCGTATTTTTTTATTAAAACATTTCCAAACTTCGAAGTTTAACAGAATTTTGAAAATTTAGTTCTGTAACTGAAAATCAAAAACTTCGTAAATATCGAAGTATACCAAAAATTATGAAAAAATGAAAATCTGTTTTAAAAATTGGAAACTAAAATATCGCAATTTTCGAAAACACCTAAAATTTTAAAACAACGAAAATTTAAAATTTTTGAAAATTTTTTAATTCTTGAAAAATTTTTAAAAAGTGTCGAAAATTTAAATATTAATTATTAAAATTTTAAAAACACGTTTTAAAAAATTTTCAAGAATTAAAAAATCTACAAAAATTTCTACTTTTGCTGTTTCAAAACTTTAGATATTTTCGAAAATTACTATACCTCAGTTTAAAAATTTTCAAAACAGACTTTTATTTTCATAATTTTTAATACAATTCGAAATTTATATTTCATTTTTAGAATTTTTAAATTTTCACAAATTTGATCACTTTAAAATTTGGAAATTTTTTAATAATAAAAATACGTTTTCTCAATGTCAGAAAAACCCTGAAAAATAATGAAAATTGTGGGATATTTTCGAAATTGTATAAATTTTGGTATTTTAAAAGTATCGGACATTTTTTAAATATCTCAAATTTTTTAATTTGAAATTCAAAAACTTGACAAAATTTCAAAAACTTGAAATTTTAGACAAAGTTACAAATTTTCTAAATTTTGAGATTATGTTAATTTTTGGAACAAAGAAAAATTTTAATTCAAAAATTTTTTAATTTTCTAAAATTTGCAATTTCTAAAAGAGCGAGGAAAACATTATAAACTATAAAATTACTAAAAATTGAAAATTTCGTAAATATCAAATTTTGCAAATTTTGAAGCTCAAAAGTTACGTAAACTTTAAAAATCGAAAACTTTAGAACAATATTTTAAAGTTATCAAAAATTCTGAAAATAGAAAATTTCGTAGTTTTCGTAAATATAATATCGAAAATTTAAAAACTACTGAAACTTGAAAATATTGAAAATCTTCTTCTTCTTATAGTGCCATACCCTATTCAGGGCGTTGCGTTGGGTACCTCTCCTATGTCTGTTTGGTGCGCGACGATAAATAATTTGCACAGACAGACATAGGGGACCTACAGTTTAACGTGGGCTCCGAACCACAGGAAGTGCATGCACTTCTTCTCCAGAGAGGTTTTCCTGGGGAAAAATCTACTTCGCTGGTTTTCCTTTGCCTTGCGAGGGAGAACGGCCGGGCCGGGGATCGAACCCGGATCCGCTGCATTGGTAGCCCGCGCACTTACTACTGATCTACAGCCGCTCTTTTGAAAATCCTAAAATTTTAAATATCTCGTAATTTTCGAAATATTCTAAATTTCATAAATTTTTATTTTTCTAAAATTTGGAATAATGTGTTTATTAGTGTTAATTACCTTAGTTTTGAAGTTATCAATCTTTGGAAAATTTGAAATATTTCTGAAAACTTTGAAATACGAAGATTTCGTAAATTTTGAAAAAATCAAAAATTATAAAAATTGCAAGTTACCCTTTGAAAATTTTAAACTGAACTTTAAACTAAGTTTAGCAATTTTCAAAAATATCTATAATTTTGAATCCGAAAATTCAAAATTTTTAACTTTTAAAGCTTGAAAAATTTTAAGCAATTTTAAAAATATTCCAATTTTTGAATATATTTTAGAAATTCTATAAATTTCGAGAATTTCAAAAATGTTTCCTGAACAATATAAAATTGTTGGAAAACACTCGGACAAAAATTTCAAAATTTTTGTAAATGTTAAAATTGTGATTAGTTGAAAATTTGGTAAATTGCGAAAATATTTGAAAATGAAAATTTAAATTTTTGAATTGTGGAATGTGAAAAATTATTTTAAAAATTTCGCGTAGTTTAATAATTTCAAAAACTTGAAAATTATGTATACACTGTGTCCATAAAGTACCCCCCCCCCCGCCCCCAACTAACTTTTGAACGACTTGATATTTTTCTACAAACTTTGGTGTGCTATAATGGGACATTAAATACTATATTTCAGACCATATTAAAATTTTGTATCATCCAAAATGGCGACTGGGCGCCATTTTGAATTTTTTTTAAAATGGTAAGGGGGGTCGAGTGACACCTCATTGGAAAGGTCTTTTAGTTCTGCGTCTGATCCTAGAGTTTCAAAGAAAAATATTCAACCATAAATGACAATGTTTGAAGATAAAGAAGTCTATTTAAAAAAACTAAAAATTAAAGCAAATGGAAATTAAATTGAGTGTTCGAAATGTTTACCATTCACTTCTTGGCACATAAAAAGTGGGTTATGAAATTCCTGCCTTACATTTTCATAAGTTTCTGGAGTGATAATTCTGCAAACTTCTGTAATGCGTTGCTCCAGTTCTTCAATTGTTTCTGAGACGGGTTCTGTACACTTTCGATTTCAGATATTGCCATAGAAAAAAATATAAGAAACTTAAATCTGGGGAGTGAGCCGGCTATTCTACAGGCCCCCCCTAACAATCGATCTGCCAAAAAAATGTCCGTTGAGAAAGTCAGAATCAGGCCCATAATAATGAGGCGGCGCACCGTCTTGTTGGAACGTAACGTTTTCAATATTATTTTAGCCACCTGAGATATTTCTGGGAAAATTTAGTCCTGCAAATGAACAACTGGACTACTGGATAAGAATATCAAAACAATTTTGAACTGAGTGAGTCCATTGGTTTACAATCCGCCATTTTGTTATGGCTCAATATTTTTCTTTGAAATTCTAGGATCAACCGCAGAACTAAAAGACCTTTCAAATGAGGTGTCACTCGACCCTTGATAAAAAAAATCAAAACAATTTTGAATTGAGTGAGTCCATTGGTTTAAAATCCGCCATTTTGTTATGACTAAATGTTTTTCTTTGAAACTCTAGGATCAGACGTAGAATTAAAAGACCTTTCAAATGAGTGTCACTCGACCCCCCTTTCTATTTAAAAAAAAATTTATAAATGGCGCCAAGTCGCCATTTTGAATGATACAAAATTTTAATATGGTCTGAAAAATAGTATTTAATTTCCCATTACAGCACACCAAATTTTGTAGAAAAATATCAAGTCGTTCAAAAGTTAGTTGGGGGGGTGGCTTACTTTATGGACACAGTGTATAATTATCCATACATATGTATATAAAAGCAGAAAGGGTTTTTTTCTCCCCTTCCTCCAGCGGCTACCGCTTCACCAATTTGGACCATTTCTTTTTTAAATGAAAGGTCTCTATCCACAGATGGAACATGAAACATTTTTATATTTTTATTCTACGTCGATTTTTTAATAATAATTATTTTAATTTATAATATATATGAAGGTCGGCAGACGCGCGTCACTTGGGGCGACACCTACAATAACATCGCGTGTCATTACTGGAACTAATGCATCACGTCACTTGACATTTCGCCGGTTCTGTCAACGCTGTCTGTCAGTGCATTGTGTGCTGGGGTAACATATAATTGTGAAAATTTTATGAAAATTTTGAATCTGAAAAATTTGAAAATTTAATATAATATTGAATGTTTTTTCATAAGGTTTTATATACAAAAAAAAAGGAATAAAGCGTGTTTGACGGAAAATGTAGTGTTGCAACTTGGTCAAGTTATTAGCCAACAACTTTTTTACCTTCGCTCTAAAATGGCTGTTTAAGCACTAAGCGGATCAACGGTGATCTTTTTGTAGTTGTTCCTTATGCTGAATTCACGGTATCTTCAAACTTGTTATTACTTTTTTCCGAGATTTGACAATATTGAAGCTTACAGTCGTGACGGAACTAATAGTAAAAGCGGTAAAGCATAAAGTGCGATTGACGTAAATCTTGGAGTATTTTCGGTTTCTCATATTTACTGTGATTTTATTCAACACTTTTGAAGCTTATTTTGATATTCATGGGAATTCAGGCGAACATTTTCTTTTTCAACAATTTCTTCCTTTAAATTTACGAACTTGTCAAGACCGTTTAAAGTACGTTAACTTCTTAATAGGATTAAAATGAACTTTCAGTTTTAAGTACGGCAGCTTTACAGCTGCATTTCCGAGCTTGAAAACGTCCAAGGAAAACATTTACATTTTTTTTCGCAAATTTGGCTCCAATTTAAAGAATTGGTCTAGATGGAATATTTTAGGGTTTAGAGGACTGTTTGCAGGGCCAAATTGCCACTAGAGTAAACAATCCGACCCAATAGGCGCACGCTTCATTAGTTTTCGGAATTTTTCATGCGTAACCCGTTCTGTTTTCAGAACTGCCGAAGGCGCCTTAAGTATAAGCACCTAACGTTAAGAGTTTTGCCCCATTCATTGTTTAATCTTGATAATTAAAATTTTACAGTTCACTAAAACACTTCATTATTTCAACGCAAGCCATAACAATGCTACTTAAATTCCGGCCGTTCAAACAAAGTGCCTTACAGCAGTGTTAATGGCAAAATTAACTAAATTACTGTAATTACAACACTTTGGAGGAGAGTTTTGTACAAACACTTAAACTCGAATGGGTTGTGACACACACACAGTGTTGAGGACACTTGCAGTACTTTGTGCCGTGTATATTAGCAGTGGTTCACTGGATGCGAGAGGACTTGCTCTCTCTACAACTCTGTGAAATACAACACTTGCCACGTAATTTATATGTTTACATTTGCGTTTGTACTCCATTATGCATGCGAGAGGAAATGTTGCTCACCTTCAGCCACCATGCCTGATGCTCCGGGCCTTCCAACCACATACATTTAATAACAAAGTGGGGCAATCAGAATTAAGATGGTCCAGGTTCTTGCATTTGTTTGGCATAATTAGGAATATTTTGCAAAATTTTGAAAATTTCCCATTAGATCCAAAATGATTTGGAAATGTTAAAATTTTAATTTAAATTTAAAAAAAAATCCACTGCTACGCTACTGAATTAGGAATTTTTACGTTAATCGTAAGTTTACTTTCAGCTTAAAATTTCAGATAGAAATTATAATTTTTTTTTGATAAAAAAAAGAGTGTGTGAACTGTGAAGTAATGTCATGTCAACTACAGTTACCATTAGAAGAATTTGTGGCCTTTGTCCTATGTGGACAGTGGAGAAAAATTTGTTGAAACGGTAAAGGAAAGACAAAAATATAAATGACCTTATTTGCATGTTTTTGAAGTTGTGTTTTATTTGAGTTTTCAGAGAACAAAAGGATATTTTAACGAAATTTAGGAAAATTAAAATACTCCGGAGACTTGGGTTTATTTTTAAATAAATGAATTTTCTAGGTTCTTTTATATGAGCGGAAAGGTAAACGAAGCACCTTTGTTGGATTTCCCCTTAGGTATTGCAAAAATGATTCAATGTGAGGTTGCTAAACATATTTCGTTTTATCGAGTTCTAGTCCTCGGAGTTACCACATAAGATCAGAATGCTCTTGTAAATGCTTGGCTGCATTTTACTCTTACTTTTTTTATTACCGAAGATTATCACATTTTTACCTGTTCCCTACTCTTTACGAAAGCTCAAACTCTTCAGTGCGAATTCACGTTTTATGGCGAGTTGAATTTTCACCTCTCTCCCACCACTTGTGATTGTGGTTTACTTTGTTTTTGACCAGATGTTCTTACTTCTCGTTTTATTACCAATGGCTCTGCAACTTTCTGTCGCTTGTTACGCTTCTAGAAAGCTCAACTCGGTTAAAATAAAGAGTGGGAGTGGGAGGAGTTGAACTTACAGCTTTTGTAATAATTGTAAACATATTCTGCGTTTTTCTATTACCGATTATTTTCAAACCTTTCAACCGTCTTCCAATCTTCAGGGTAGCTCTACTCCGTTAATATAAGAACGGGAGTAGAGGGGAGGATATCGTGCCAATTTACGTTTTATAGCGGATTGAATTTTCACCTCTTCCCTGCTATTTGTGGTTGTGGTTTACTTTGTTTTTGACCAGATGTTCTTACTTCATTTTTTATTACCGACGGTTCTGCAACTTTCAGTTGCATGTTACGCTTCTAGGAAGCTCAACTCGGTTAAAATAAAAAGTGGGAGTGGGAAAAATTGAAATTACAGCTCTTGTAATGATTGTTGTTTACCTCTGTTTTTGTAAACATATTCTTTTTTTTTCTATTACTGATTATTTTTAAACCTTTCAGCCGTCTTCCATTCTTCAAGGTTGCTCTACTCCGTTAATATAAGAACGGGAGTGGAAAGGGGGGATAACGTGAAAATTTACGTTTTATAGCAGGTTGAATTTTTACCTCTTCCCTGCTATTTGTAGTTGTAGTTTACCTTGTTCAAACTAGATGTTCTTATTTCTTTTTTTATTACCGATGGTTAGTACACTTTTCAGTTGCTTGCAACGCTTCTAGAACGCTCAACTCGGTAAATAAAAATTGGGTGTGGGAGGAGTTAAACATATACAGCTCTTATAATAATTGTTGTTGGTCTTTGTTTTCACCAACACATTCGAGTTCTTTTATTACTTATTATTTTCAAACCTTTTAATTGTTTTACATTCTTTAAAGTAGCCCAACTCCGTTAATATAAGAACGGGAGTAGAAAGGGGTGATAACGTGCCAATTTACGTTCTATAGCAGGTTGAATTTTTACCTCTCCCCTACTACTTGTGGTTGTAGTTTACCTTGTTTAAACTAGATGTTCTTATTTCTACTTTTATTAGCGATAGTTAGTCGCTTGCAACGCTTTTAGGAAGCTCAACCCGGTAAATAAAGAATGGGTGTGGGAGCAGTTGAACTACTTGTAATAATTGTTGTTTGTCTTTGTTTTCATCAACACATTCGAGTTCTTTTATACCAATTATTTTCAAACCTTTCAATTGTCTTCCATTCTTTAAGGTAGCTCTATTCCGTTAATATAAAAACGGGGGTAGAGAGAGGGGGGATAAAGTGCCAATTCACGTTTTATGACGAGCTGAATTTTTACCTCTCTCCTACCACTTGTAATTGTGGTTTACTTTGTTTTTAAGCAGATGTTTTTACTTCTTTTTTATTACCGATTGTTGATACGCTTGTTACGCTTCTAGAAAGCTTAACTGGGTTAAAATAAAGAGTGGGAGTGGAAGTAGGTGAATTTTTTACCTTGTTTTTGCCAACATATTCTGAGTTTTTTTTATTACCAACCACTTCCAAAAATTTTAGCCATCTCCCATTCCTCAAGATAGCTCTACTTCGTTAATATAAGAACGGGAGTAGAGGGGAGGATAAAGTGCCAATAAGCGTTTTATGACATTTTGAATTTTTGCCCTTCACTTCCATTTTTAATTATTGTCGTTTGCCTTGTTTTTGATTGTACCTTTTATCCATTTCCCACTCTTCAAGAAAGCAGAACTCGGTTAAGAAAAAACATGGACTGGGAGAAGTCAGTGCGAATTCGCCTTGTATGACTGGCTGATTTTTCAGCGCCTCAGTGCTCCTTGTTGTTAACAGTTTATTTTGACCACGCGATCTTAATTCTTTTATTACGGACGACTGCCACACCTTTCACTTCACTACTACTCTTCAGGGAAACTTAACTCGGTTAACAGAAAAAGTGAGGGAGGAGGTGTCACATGGGTATAGACGATTTATAATAGATTGAATTTTTATTTCCGCTCTCACTTGTTATTGTAGTTTATCTTTATTTTGATCACGTTATTACTAACAATTTCTACATCCCATACTTCTCAACTACGTTCAACTTTAATCGTAATCAGCCTTTACGTCCCACTGCTGGGCACCGGCACTCTTCTCTGCCACGTACTCTCCTTAGCGCTAAGGTAGAGTACGGGGGACCTACAGTTTAACGTCGAATCCGAACGACTAAATTCCAGAGAAGGTTTCAGGCACTAAGAGGCTGCCTACACCGGATTGGGGAATGTGAGTGGCGGGTTGCGGCATAGATTTTATTGCTGCATGCTTTCGGCGGGGAATTGAATCCGAGACCTTTAGCGTTAGAGGCAAAGCGCACAATCTCTAAGCTACCGCTAATTTTCAGTGTTTCACTTTTATTTGCTATTGTTGTTTACCTGAAATTGGACCACACGACCTTTCTCCTCTTAGTACAAACAGTTCCCATATCTTTAACGTTCCTCTCTCTTTTTAACGAAGTTTAACTCTGTTAAGAAGAGTAGTAAGAGGGATGAGGTCACGTCCAATCGCGTGGTCTATGACTGGTTGAATTTTCAGCTTTTCCTTCCGATAAGTTATTGTTGTGTGCTTTTGGTTTTGACCATGCGTGTTTTCTCTTGTTATTACTAACAATCCTCATTTTTAATCCTTGCCTATTATTCAACAAAGCTCAAGTGCGTTACAGAAAAGAGCAAGAGGGGTCGCTTGCAGACGCACGCTCTGTAATAAGTTGAATTTTCAGGTTTCCACTAGCGTTGGTTATTGTTGTTAACTTTTGTTTTGCCCACGCGTTTTTTACGTTCTTATTACTAACAGTTTCCACATCTTTAACCCTACCCCCACTTTTTAACGAAGCTCAATTTTATTAAAGCAAGGAGTAAGATGGAAGGGGTCACGTGGAATCCCACGCTTTAAGACTGGTTGAATTTTCAGGTTTTTACTACCATTGGTTTTGTTGTTTACCTATCTTTTGCCCACGCGTTTTTCCCTTGTTATTACTAACACTTTCCACATCTTTAACCCTTCCCCTACATTTTAACAAAGCTCAACTTTATTAAAGCAAGGAGTAAGATGGGAGGGGTCACGTACAATCCCACGCTTTGTGACTGGTTGAATTTTCAGGTTTTTACTGTCATTGGTTATTGTTGTTTACCTTTATTTTGCCCACGCGCTTTTTTCTTTTTATTACTAACAGTTTCCACATATTTAACCCTTCCCCCACTTTTTAACAAAGCTCAACTTTATTAAAGTAAGGAGTAAGATGGGAGGGGTCACGTACAATCCCACGCTTTGTGACTGGTTGAATTTTCAGGATGTGACTACCATTGGTTATTGCTGCTTCTTTTCTTCTTACAAACAACTTTCAGATCTTTAAATTCCCCTCTCTGCTCTTCAACAAAATTCTACGTTGTTAAGCAGAGGAGTGAGAGGGGATGGGTCATATGCAAAGCCACACTGTGTGACTGGTTGAATTCTTAGGTCTCCATTCCTACTGGTTATTGTTGTTTAGCTTAATTTTGACCACGCCTTCTTTCTCCTCCTATTACCCCCAATTTTTATCTTCAACGCTTTCCCTACTTCTCAACGAAGTTCAATTCCGTTAAATGAGAAAGTGAAAGTTCAAATGTTGATTCTTGAGCGTCTCACTCCCACATTTTATTTATATGTTGTTGTTTACCTTGGATTTTGATGACCTTTTTTCCTCTTATGTATTAGTAATACCTACATCTTTGATTCTTCCCCTACTCTGTAAAGAAGCTCAATTCGGTTAAAGAAAAAACTGATCTCAAACGCCATCATTCTCTCTTCCCATCATTATCTATAGGTTTGGACGATTTTTATTTTATTTTAAATTTAAGCTTCTATGGTAAATTTTCCGAGAAACGTTTGTATTAGTGTTGAAAACTTACAAAATTCAGGCATTAAAGTTTGTTTCTGATCAAAACGTTAAAGAAGAAAAGTCAAAGCGTAACAATCCCACAGTCGTTTTATGAAACGAATGTTGTTTAATTGTAACTTGGTGGAGTTATAAGCGGCTTTCGAAATTTTCAGGGCGCATTTCCCGTTACCGCAAAATTATAAAGGGTAAAATCTCGCGCAAGTTTTAATAACATTGGGACGCAGCACAAGCAAAAGCAGCAGAATTTTGTGTAAATTTCTTCCTTTTGATCCATTTGGCCCGCATCATTAATTTAGAGGCGGAGGCAACATTCTGTATAGTGGGATTAAACGAGACCACGGCTTTGAGAAAACATGAATAACATTTACGTGGGTTTAGGCCCGGGCTGAGGTTTCTAATGGGTTTGTTTGCTGAATTATTTCGCGCAATGTATCATAAAACATTGCGAATGCGAGTTGCACGGCCCCAAAACACTTCAAATAATTAATCCTCTGCTAAAAGGAGGGCAACTTCTGCGGGCTCACTCAAAAGCACCTAAAGACGCTAATTACTAGGCCACGATGCAAGGAAACTTTTCCCTTTTTGGCTTACAACAGTCGATACTTAACAGAAATACTTGCAGATTTTTTTTACTTTTAATCACAGACATAACATGCACATTTTTGTAACTGTAAAGGTAGTGTTGGAAATACATTAAAATTTTTGTCTATACTTTTTCAAGCAAACTATGGAAATAAAACAATTTGATCTAACTTCACAAATTTTAAAAATTTGCAAAATTAGACAAAATTGTTTTATATCAATTAGTTTACTGTTATCGAATTTCATAAAATAAAGACCGTAACCATCAACTATATATTTTTTTGAGGAATTATGAGGCCGTGCGTGATCACGACTCTATGATTCCCATCCCACACCCTTACCCGGGATCAGCGGACTTGCCCTCTTTCACCGGTCTAACATGCACCCCACCCCTGACAGACATGCAACCCAACATACACACCATCCATGGACACGCCGGATTTAACTTATTCAGAAAAATTTCCGACGGGCAGAGGACTCGAACCTACTGCCGTTGAGAGTTTCAAAGCCTCGGACTTTAACCACTAGACCACCCGCTGGCCCAACTATATTTTTAAACTTTTAATACAAAAATCTGGCGATGAAAAAAGTTAATCTTAAAATACTAGAGATCAAACATTTTGAGATTACAATTTTTTGCACTCTTTGGATACAGCTATAAAAGTAAATTTGTTTTATGTATTACAAAATGTTAAATTTAGTTAAGCATTTTTAGATATTACGTATTTTGCAAATGTAAAGTTAGAAAAAAATTAAAACGTTTGCAAAATAAAAAGGTACATTTTCCTTACATAACAATTTTTACCATGCGCTACGGTGGTGTTAACATAGCGTGCACAGACAAATGGAAATAACCATGACACACGCGGGATTTGAACCCGAGACCGGTTGATTGCTCATCATATACTCATCTATTCAGTCACAGCAGCTTCTATTTTAAATTTTATTTTTAAATTTTTTTAGCATGTAGATGTGTGTTCGTCTAAAACACTATTGTGAGATTTTGACGGAAATACAAGTTTTTGAACAAGTAGATGGTGATAAAGTGCTTTAAGACGAAACCATTGTTATTTTTACGAAATCTTTCAAATGTCTTATAAGGGACTAGTTTTGTTCTGAGGTTTTCTAAAATTAACAAAATTCGATGTCTTAAAAAAAATAAAGTATTGAAATCTTACTCACTTCCGGCTTCGAATTGTTTTAAATATACGTTCCGGAGTTAGGAGGCGCACCCAAACAATTAACCAGTTAAATATTTTCTGCAAACTACTTTGTAGGATTCTTGGAGGTCTAAAACACAAGCCTTTCACCTGAATTTTCCCATACTTCATAAATAGTAACATTTTTTTGGTAGCATTTTTTCCTAAACCAAATTTTATAATTTTGAAAACGGAATCCAATGAAAGACTAAAGGGCGAATGCAACGTTTTTTTCCGAAATCTTCTAGCTTCAAAATAGCAGCCGCTACGACTTTTTGAAAAATTTTGACCTTAGCGCCCTTATTGCTCAACAACAGGTATTGACAAAAAAATCTACAAAACATTGTTACTCAAAAACTAGAAACGCGATTTTTTTTAAATTTTTAAAAGTTAATAGAGCTAAAATGAGCTACAATTCTGTTAGCGTGCCAGCTCCGAAATTATAGTTTGACGCCTTCCATGAATTTTTAAAATTTGACCCTAACGGCTATTAACTCGTTAACGATTTATCAGATCGGGATAAAATTTGATACAAGAAGTGCTGTAAGGGTACAAAATGTTACAAGCAAATAAAACTTTTAGAACTACTGAAACTGTAAAGTAAAAAAAATATCTAAATTTTGACTTTCTCAAAAGCACATTACTCAAAAACTGGCTACACGATTTTTTTTAAATGTTGTAAACTTATAGAGCTACAATTTGGTTTGTATCCCAGTCCTCTAACGTTTTTGTGACACCTTCTATGAATTTTTGAAGATTGAAAATTCGTTTCCCTTATTCAATAAACGGGGTAAGATAGAAAATGTTTGTTTAGGCTATATTGCTCATGAGTGATAGTAGAATAAGTTTTACATACGGCATAATTGGGGGGGACGGAGGTTAATTTGTAGTGTTGAGGGTTTTTCTGCCACTAGAACGCACGTAGTTACGGGTCCACTATATAAGGCGTGTATCCGTTTGTACAGCAGACCGCTACAAGTTAGAACGCAGATAAGCAAATTTTGGTTCATAAAGTTTGTTTGTGTCATTCAACATAATCTGCTGATGACCCTGTGGTTACTAAAACAAACTCGGAGAGAGAAACAGCACATCGGAGACGCCAGACTGCAAATATCGGCGGGTAGGTTTTCACTGCTTCACATATTTGTCTTCTATCATATAAGTTAGCCTATTTTTATTACGTTTGTTTTTATTACTAAAAAGAAGTACTTTGAGCTAAAGCTTACGTATTTACGTCGACTTTCATTAAATTGTGCTGTGTGGAACGCTAAAACTTAATATTATTTTAAAAAATTTAAAATTTTATAATTATGAATCGCGCGATTTTTTATTATTTGATATTTAGCTCGGTTAGAATGATGTCATATGAACACGCACGGAAACATCACAATAAATCGCTGATATGTTTAAGAAATATAAAACAATCCAGAGACGCACTAAAAAACGTTTGTCGGGTCATTAAAACAGTACCAAAAGTAAAATATTTTTTATTATTAATTATGCGCGTTTATATTTTCAAGAAACAAACGAATATTGTAGGAAAAGCATGTTCGCAACTTTTTGTTTATTTAAGAATAGAAAATACTGCCGAATACATTAAGAACATGTCTAACATCTCAACGGCGTATTTTTTTTTTAAATCAGTAAACAAGAAAACCGTGTGGCGTAGTTCACGAGTTCCGCTAGTTTGTTAATAAAGGTGTTAATTAAAAAGATTTTATTTTTTCTAATTGATTATTGACCATTGAAAAAAGGGTCACAGATCTATAGCTTTGCTATGCAGGATAATTGATAAAATGGACGCCCATGGTTTGTTTGTAGCGTACAATATTACAGAAAATTTTCATTTTTATTATCGTTTGAACTTTTTAATGCCACTTAATAAAATTTTCCAGCTGGAGTTTAAATTATCGATAAAAAGGAAATTAAGGAGTTATCAGTGGCGTTTGCTCAACGGATCTGAATATAAAAGGATAAGAAGTAGGAACAGAGTTCTCATTTTATATTAGGGCCATTACGTAGTTTAAAAGTCTTAAAGAGAACCTGAATAAAACCAGTTACATTAAACCTTTATTACTACCTCATATAAGAACACTTAAAGATAACAACTCGCCGTTTTGGGGCCCCCTTACAACTTTCCTAACTGCATTATCCTAACCACCGCACAAACCATCAACGTTTAGTTATTAAATGATTCAAGTTTGCCCCCTCGACGATGCCATAAATAAGTTCAGGTGTTTCAAATTCAATTTGAGCGTCACATTGTATTAAGGACCTGCTCTGATGGCGGCTCTCATGCAGCAACTTAAAATATAATCCTTAAAAGGCGCATTTAACTTTTAATAATCGTAAAATGTTTAATATTTATAGCGGCTGTAGTTAAAACAAAAGCTTCGCGTAAAAGCGAACTTTTGTGCTGAAACTACATTCTAAACAGTTTAATAAAATTTTACAACGGCATTTTCTGAAATTATTACACAAAAATAATTGTTCTCTCATAGAAAACGTGCATTAAATACACAAATAGCTTTTATTTTGGATTTCATGAAACAGAAAACAAACGAATATCCGGAAATACATATATCTTTTTCTCTAATAAGAGAAATGACAGTTTGATCGATTAGGTGCATTAAAAATATTTGAATTTTTCGAACTTCCACACGAAAGTTGTAAAAACTCGTGGGAAATATCCTCTTATTGTTATGAATTCCCGCATGTAAATAAGGAGACTTTCAAACAACCAGAGGGAAAAATCCATTTATGAGGGTTTGTTCCTGCAAAGATAAAAAATTCGGAAAGCATCTTTTGTTGCTGCTTGAATCGCAAATTGTAACTCAAGCTCATAATAAAAGTTTCAAATTTAATGGAAATATTATTTGTTTGTGGGAGGAAGTAACTAAAACCAATTGATTGAATGAGTTTGTTTAATTTATTAAGATAATTTATTTTATTGTTGCACGGAACGAAAATAATAGATGCTAGAAGAACCCGTTGACTACGCCCCCCGTTTTTATTGTATTTCATACCCGGCGCTCGCGTCTTGGTAATGAGAGCTGCCTCCAGAAAGAGAAACCCATGAAAACCGAAAAAAGACCGGAAAAGCAGCGCTGAAAAACAATTTGAAGAAAGCGCAACCCCCGCAAAAAATTTCTTAAAAAAAATCATTTTACTTTTTCCAATTTCTAACGCAGATTTTGAAAATGTTTTTAGAAGTCATAAATACGCAGTAAATTATCTGCATTTGCATATAATTCCAAAATTAAATTCACTTTTTTCATAGAAATCGTTCTGGGACGTTTTCTCCATGAACCGAAATATGCCTTTATAAAAAAAAAGTTAGGCGCTACTGATGGAATTAATAAACTTTTCTCAGCGAATTTGAACTGTATAAGCAAAACTGTAAAAGTAAAGTTATGCGCCACTTTTGAAAAGTATAAAGCGGTCGAAGGGATTTCTAATGTAGGTCCTAATATTTATATAAAGTTATTGTATATGATTTACAGACGTGCGCTGTCATCATTCCGTAGCGTTATGTTTTGCGCCTTTGTGCGTTAACTGTATTTCGCGTCTATTGTTTTATACTACTTAGGCTGTTGTTCATGTTACTAATTTTAGCAGTGTAGAACTTCAATATTGGTTACATATTATTGTTTTAATATTAATTGTTAATGGCATTGACTCTGCGCTTCGGCTCGTTTATGTTACCGTGTTCTCAAGTGTATATAGTCACCCGGCAAGGCATTAGCTGTCTGCGCTGTTCGAATAATAAAGGAAAGAAAGGCCAGGAAGAAATGTAGCAAATCACGCGCTTAAGTAAATGTACTTTGTTTAATTTTGATTATATTTATCAAAAAGCGGCTCATTGTATAAAGGAATATCGACCTTGTGTAATGGACGCGTAAATATGTGGGCTGTAGTAGTGAGGGCCCCTCACCACTAAAAGTTGGGACAGGTGAAAGGGTTCCGAAATTATTATATAGACAGAGTGTTTAACAATACTACATGGGCTGTGAATTGCGCAAAGATGATAAATGCCGAGATGTGCGTTTCTGCGTTTAGTATAATGCGCAACAGCTTACGTAATCTGGATTTGCGTCCAACGACAGTACAAAAAAGAACGCCAAAAACGTTATATTTTAGGCAATATGATTCAGAAAGGTTTTGGGAAACAACAGAATTGGTAGTAAATAGATAACTTTTAAAATTTCACTGAAAAGAAGAAAAATGAGAAACTCTTAAATTACAATAGGATGAACTAAGAGAAAACTCTAATACGGCGCCTCCACCATGTGTCGGGGTATTTTTGTTAAATAACGTGAATTAATGAATTAACGCACGGCTCCTTGAAGACGGCTAATATGTATAATGCTAGATCACTAGACATACAGAATTACACAATTACGGCTCACTTACTGAACTCAAGTTTGTAATAATTAAATCAGCCCTTCGGTTCGATCACGCTCGATCGCCTGTTTACAGCTAAGTAAACATAAATTGATAGAATTTATAGACATTTTAACAGTTAATGTATATGGACGTCTTTTCGCTTGCCCGAGAAAATTATTTGAACAAGACAAGCACTGGTTGAGTCTGTTATTTCACGAGCCGCCACTGAAACTAACTATCAAATAATAATTTCCGTCTAAATAAGAAAATTTAGATACGAATCAAATGGTTTGCGGTTTTATTTTAACATATAGAATAGATTGTAATTCGACTTCTCCACCAAATGTCGCGATATTTTTATTGTTGTATCGCTCGCACCGCAAATCTATATCATACTGAATCGCCGGCGCTGACTAAACATTTTATTCTAAAAATTTATTGAAACATAGAACCGGTACACAATTACGGCTCACTTGCCGAACTGAAGTTTGTAATAATTACATCAGCTCTTCGGTTCGATCACGCTCGATCGCCTGTTTAGGGCAAAGTAAAAATAAATTAATAGAATTTATAGAATTTTAACAGTTAAAGTATATGGACGTGTTTTCGCTTGCCCGATAAAATTATTTGAAGAAGACAAGCGCTGGTTCAGTCTGTTATTTCACGAGCCGCCACTGAAACTATCTATCAAATAATAATTTGTATCTAAATATGAAAATTTGGATACGAATCAAATATTTTGTGGTTTATTTTAACAAATAGAATAGATTGTAATTCGACTCCTCCACCAAATGTCGCGATATTTTTATTGTCGTATGGCTCGCACCGCAAATCTATATCATACTGAATCGCCGACGCTGGCTAAACATTTTATTCTAAAAATTCATTGAAATATAGAACCTGTACACAGTGTGATGTAATTCAATTGTTATTCAGAAGTTGGTAAACTCGATACAATTATTTTTCAATTTCCGTTTGTACTGACCGAAATTCAGGATATTTAGAAAGACTTGCTTGAATTATCCGCTTGTTAGTAACGTCACTGGTGTATAGAACTAGTCATTATCCTGCTCAGTCATAGTTAGATTTCCTGAGAAAAATGTAAAATTGTGTATTTTATACACATTCCTGTATTTTTGTTAATTTTAACAGAGGCTAGAGAGTATCATTTTATTCCTTTTTATGCAAATATCTATGCCGTAAAACTGTTCCAGTTTGCTCGCCTTTTGTTTACTGTTAGATACAAAAAAAAAGAAGAGAAAAAACGTAATAAAAAGCATTCAGCAGAAGACTGTTATGCTCCGTAAAACTGG
The DNA here is from genome assembly GCA_958336395.1 of Ctenicera cuprea. Taxonomy (NCBI): domain Eukaryota; kingdom Metazoa; phylum Arthropoda; class Insecta; order Coleoptera; family Elateridae; genus Ctenicera; species Ctenicera cuprea. The sequence goes on along the minus strand of OY284495.1, from coordinate 9,514,131 downwards.
TAAACCGTGCATAAAACTGCAAATATTTGTCTTGCTCGCGACTCGTATATTTCAATTTATTTTGCGCATATTTTCGTTAAATTACACACCAATATTCGGTGTGCGTCGGAGGATTGTATTACATTTAAGTACACTCAATAAATTACCCACCTGTAATCTAATTCGAGTTGGCTGAAGCGGTAAAGTCCCTAATCCGGAACATTTTTCTGGTGCAAGTCGAGCTTGGATTTGTTTAGGTGTGGATTTACTTTACATCAGGCGGCAGAATGAACAATAATACGACCCATACATCTTGCCTCTGGTTGAGATTACACGGCGCGATAAATTGGATCATTTTTACTTGTACGGAAACACCGACGCTATCATATTTAGTGTGGGGCTTCAACCAGCCGGGCCGTGTCAAACAAACAAGACACAAAACGGAAAGCTTTTTCATTGCTCCGATGCCCCACAAAATGCACTTACTACGTGCCATATTGTTTGTTGCGGTTTACTTTATAAAAATTTAATGCTTTTTTTAGAAGAATCGGAGAAAAACGAACTATGAGGAAATATGGCTACCTTTCATGACTCATCGGTGACTTTAAAATGTTCTAAAGCGACAGAGAAAAATTTTTTGCAATAGTTTAGCAACTTAGGGCGCGAATGCAACGACAGGGTTAGTTTGTCAAAAATTTTGTAGACTATCGTGCAAGGAAAGCACGTGAATGACGAATTTTCGATAAAAGTAAAATCAAATTTTCAAGAAAAATTCTTGGAAAATGCTATTCTTATAAAATAAAATATAGCAATAAAAATTCCTAAAAAATTTGAAGGATAAATTACTGAACAATATCTTGTGACATTAGAAGGAAAAATCTTTGGGAAAACGCCATAGTGAAAAAGTCTAATATTTTTTTAGATGTTTTTCCTGGTTTAGAATTCTTAATGTAATGCGTCATGTAAATGCGATTAAAAACAAATTCATTTGAAAACTGTTTTGGAGAAAAGCTTCTTTTTAAGTTAACAAAAAGCGTACAGGAAACACCTTTCTAGAACTTTTTGGAAAAAAAGCTGCCGCCTCGGTGGCGGTTTTCCGACAGCATTCATTGAAATTTCAAAAATATTTCGAAATGTTTCACAATTTTATGGAAATTTAGAAAATCGAAATTATTCAAATATATTTTCTATGTTTAATAATATTTGTTAGAAATTTTTGGAAAATCTTGACTGACTTTTCTTAAAATTCTACACATTTTTAAAATAATTTGAAAAATTCTGAAAATTTATGAATTTACGAAAACATTCAATATTTTGAAAATTTAAAAAGAAGTTTAAAGTTTTTTTGAAATATTTTATTAATTTTCAACGTTTTGAAAAAATTATTGTAGATTGTTTAAAAATTGAATTGTTAAAAAAATTTGAAAATGTTTGAAATTCGGAAGCAATATATTTTATTAATTATTTTAAATTTTAAAAACTTTTTGAATTTTTAAAATTTTTCAAAATGTCCAATGTTTCAAAATTTTTAATATACAGGATGTATCAAATTACGTGTTAACTATGGGGATCTCGCTTATTTGAATAGATAAGTTGTGAAATTTTATGCCCATTAATAATCTAAAAAGATATTAAACCTATCTTGCTTAGTTTCGGAAAGAACTGAAATATTGGATTTTTTGTTTTCGGCTATAACCCATTTGTCATTTATGTTATATATTTATAGTTAACGCATTATTAAGACACTTTTGTATGCTCAATCTAATTTTTTTAATCAAATTTGATATAACTGCTACCATTGCTCATTTTCGACTGTCAACAAAAAATCCAAAAATATCTTTTTTTTCAGTTCTTTCAGAAACTAAGCAAGATAGCTCCAATGCCGTTTCAGATTATTAATGGGCATAAAATTCCACAACTTTTCTCTAATTTAACCATCAGAATATCTCTTCGAATAAGCGAGATCCCCATAGTTAACACGCAGTTTGATACATCCTGTATAATTTTAAATTTGTTGACAATTTTATTATTTTTTTAATATTGAACAAAAATAACGAAAATTAATTAAGATTAAAAACATTTATAAAAATTCTTTAATAAATTAATTACGTTTGCTGTTGCTACACCAAACAATGAGTTTCTTAATATTGTCTGCAATTAAGCTGCGACTTAAAATTGTCAGTTAATATATTCATATAAAGTGAAAAAGATTTTCCTACTTGAAAGGAGATAACTAGAATGTATTATATAATTTTTTTAAAGTAATTACAAAAGAGCGTAGGGCATTGCCCACGGATTCAGAAAGTTTAGTAGTAAGTTCCTAGAAGGCTATTGCCAAAAACTTATAATTTTTTAGAGCCTCTCTGAAAAGAAATGTTGGACTGTTTTTTCCAATTTTTATAGATATTTCTATAATTTTATTGTTTATAGTCTTTAAATTAATTCTTTTTTTACCTTTTCTTACAAAACTATAATTTGTATAAACCCTATCCATGTCTGTTTAATATAAAAATGTAAACAATGCTAGTTTGCAATATTTACAAGGAGTGTTGGTAAATCACCTGCTCTCTAAAGTCCAATTCAGTTGTTAACGTTGTTTAGTTAATTTTGAGAAGCGTCTACGGCCTGACGTCTCTGGAGGCTTCGCGCAGGCGCAGATCAGTAGTAATTTATCAGTGAGTGAATGCAACTTTGTTTTCCTATTTTTTCTTCAAAAATATAACTGCTCTAAACTATAACCTCCCGTAAACAGCAAAATTCAACAACATTATTTAAAAAAAAGCAGTATATACAGGGTGTTAATGAATTTTAGGGACAAACTTCTAGGGCTTGCAAAACACAACAAAGCAAATAACTTTTGTTAATAAATGTGTGGCGGAAAGTGTTTCCTTTCAGGGATAGATCTTCTCAACGATTCTTTAAGAAGCGCCTAAATGTAGGCAACTCAATTTACTACCTACTATTTGTTTCCATAACGACGGAAATTAATACAGGATAAATAAAACCCCCTTTCCCACTTTTCAAATTTAAATTAAATTTAACAAAATGTTTCAAAACTAAGTAATAGAAAAAACAAAAATTACAAAGCAAAAATCAACTATTTGAAAATTTTTTATAGTAAAAGTTCAAAATGTCGCCTCCCAGCTTCTACACACAAAGCACATCTACGAAGTAAATTACTGCGTACCGCTCCAAATATACCAGGAGTCTGTTGAACTTCTTCACATGCACCAAAAATACGCGCCGTAAGTTGTTCTACAGTTTCAACTGGGGTAGCATACACTAACGTTTTAACATGACCCCACATAATCGTTTTTTTTTAAATTCCGTGTCACCTGTGCAAAATAATTGCAAATGCAATTTGGGTTGCCTATTTTCAGGTACTTCTTAAAGAATCTTTAAGAGGCTCTATTTTCTAAAGGAAACACTTTTGACCACACATGTATTAACAAAAGTTGTTTGCTTTGTTGTGTTTTGCAAGCCCTAGAAGTTTGTCCCTAAAATTCATTAGCACCCTGTATAATAAAAAAGAAATTGGCTCCAACTGGGATTCGACCCCTCAACTGTTTATGCAGCTGAACAGCCGTTTTTCCATATGAGCCACGATGAACTTGCAGGCAATCGCTAAAACACGTAATATAAACTTCTAAACATCCGATGGTGCTCGAAGTCGCGCGAACCCCGCGTCATGGTCACTCGTAAACGCTTTTTTAATTTTGTTGTTTTTATCCCGCTAAAAACATTATTAAAATATTGAACTTGACACTTGAATCAGTTTTGACATGTAGGTGGGATCGTCCTATACAAATGTGGTAAGCAACTCTCTAAAATGATAATAAAAATTTAATGGCAAAAATAAAATAGAAAAACAGTGTGTCTCCCTCAAGGATTATGATAAATGACTGTCACTTATCTGTCGTTCGTTTTCACCCAACTTTTGCATAAAAATTTGCACTCAGGTGGCTCCTAAATTTATTACCTATAAACGAACCTGCAGAGCTCGTAACTTTGCACTAGGTTCAATAAAATTTATGTATCTATCACCTCGCGTCGTGGAAAAGGCGAATATGTCACATTGCATAAGCGTGAAAGAAAATTCGAAGGATAAGTAGAATAAATGATTTGGATTTCAGAGGGAACGTGTCGTATGCGAGAGATAATGGAGTTTACATTGAAATCTTACTGTAGCATTATCCTTGACAGACAAGGACGATGTATTATCCTTAGGCACCAACCACCTCTCACTCTCGCGGCGCCCACCTGACATTGTTCTTGAATATTTCAGGCCACCGGGGAAAACTTAACTATACGCGTGAATGTTTTGTTACGTCAGCTTTTCGAGAGATTTACGGCAACATGTCTTTGTGGGACAACTTGAAATTTGTCCCGAGGGAGTTGCATGACTGCATAAAACTGCAATTTTTTTCGTGTTTTTTCTGAGTAGTTGATTAACTTTATTTTATTTACGACTGCTTGAATACGGACTTATTATGTCATTCATTTGCGTTAGGTAATAAAGTTCATTATCGCACTTGTGAGATAATGGATTCATTACCTAACTCATTTTATTTACACAAACAAAATTGAAGCTTTGTTTATAAGAAAACTGGCTGGTTGCCATAGTATTGAACAAATCGAATCTATCTCGTTCCCTTGATTTTAAAACAAAAGTTTTTAAAAGTGACTTGACACTTGCAAATAAATTAATGCGAAATGTCTAATATAATTGCAAGCAAAAAATTCAATTTTTAACAAATTTTCAGTAGTCGTAGATAAAATTTTGTATGTCACACGTGGGATAATGTAACAATAACTTGGAAACTCGTGTTATAATAACGCCTTTATCCCACTAGTAACATAAATAACTATTATAGAATTAAGAACGTAATTTTTTAAAACTAATTTAACTTGTTTGTTTCAGGTATGTCGAAGTTTTAAATAAATCGGCTAAATATTCCAGAACAACATGATCGTAGTTACTACAACGCAATGGCCTGTTAATGATAATAGTAAGTGCTTTACGCCTAAATAGCATGCTTTCAGTTCACTTTAGTGAAAGTAGTTCCATTAAATTTGGTATAGTTTTGAAATACAAAATTAGTTAAAATGACAAAAAAACATTATACAAAGCGAGTCATTGGGTGTGATCTTTCTGTTTAAGTTGCTATGGGAAATCTACAATAACTACTGTAGGCGCATTTAAACTCGTTTGTGTTAGCAGTTTATTAAACATGAATTATGCCGGTTAGCCACGTAAAATTATTTCATAACGAAGCCGTTTCTGCAGACACAAATGTGGCCGGAAAATATGTAGTTTCAACAAGATGGGATACCGGCACACACAGCACAGCAAAGGTTAAGGGAATTGTTGCCAAATTGTTTAATTTCAAAATTTGACGATTCCTGGCCGACAAGGTCTCCCGACCATACAACTTGTGAGTTTTTTAGAGCGGTGTCTAGAGTCTTTTTGCAGTTTGTGTTAAGATTATGCAGAATTTCGGACAAAAATAAACAGCAAGAAGAAGAAAATGCATTAAAAAAATATAAATAATAAACTACAGTGACTTTATTAATCAATTTATTAATAACCTAATAATTGCAATTAGTATCCATTTTTCTCACTTTTCTTGACATAATTGTCAGTTTTGTATTCTTTTCTCGTTATATGTAAATTGACATTATATTAATTCATAATTGTTCCTTCAATCGCTGCCTATAAAAACATAAAGTGCTGAAGTAGTTCAGTTATGTGTCTTTATATTGCATGCTTAGGTCTACGGAATGTTTTTTGCGAGGTTTTTGAGACAGAGAGACAGAAAGAGATATAAAGTAAACTAAACGGTACCAGGAATTGGCATGCGAAATGCTATAGTTAGAAACTAAAACGTTTTTTGTTTGTAAAAATTATGATTTTTGGATAAAGATTTCTTGGGATTAAAGAAAACCACAGATTAAGATGTAGCCCAAAAATTGAGCAGTAGGGGAAAAATTCCCTCCCCCCCCTCAAATATTGCTGCACCTAAAAATTAAGTTTTGAATATTATTCTACTGTCACCTATGAGCAATATAGCCTAAAGAGAAATGTGTTAATGTGCTCTGTTTATTAAACGAATTTTAGATTTTCAAAAATTCATAGGAGGCGTGACAGAAAAATTAGTGCGCTGTAACACCGACCAAATCGTGGCTCATCGCAAGCTCTATAAGCAACAATTACAAAACATTTCAGTTTTTCAGCAGTATTTTGAGCAAAAATACGATTAACTTCTGGTTTAGAATTTTTTTACAGCTTATTTTGTCAATGAATTCAATGGAATCATATTCGACATTTAAAATATAATCAAAGTCGGCCAAACCGTTCGAGAGGTATGGGTGCATGTACATACCCACACGTCTATTGTTAAAAACTTTGAATTCCTGGGAGTCCAAAACCGGTAAAATTACGAAAACAAATGTTTTCATGAAATCCATACTGCCCGCACTAGTGTTAAGTGTGGGAATGTAAAAAATGAACAAAGCACTTCGCTTCAGTGGCGCACCCAGGAATTAGCGTTGGGAGGGGGGGGGGTGTTAAACACAGAAACATAAAGCAGGGTTGGCAAGGTTTTGGGGGTACCTTTCTTCTCTACCCTTCAACCACAAGAAGATTTCGGAAAATTTTGCAAAATGTGAGTTAAACTTGAAGGCAATTTTTTATCATTTTCAATTTATTTGATGTAAAAGCAAAAATTTCTAAATTTGAAAAATTCATTGAGGAGAGAAAGACAGAAAAGAAATACCATGTAACTTCTTGGTACACAACCAGTTCACATCTTTCTATAAAGCTCGTGACAGATATTTCGTAGACCGAAGCATAGAGTCTAACGGCGTATTACTGAAATACACAGCCCCTACTTTAGAACTTTCTCTTTTCATAACCAGCAACTGAAATAAATGAAAAATTCTGAAAAAGTTAATAGTATTATTCTTATATAAATGCTTTATATACCATTTACGGTATTTTAGTAGGTAACATGTGTCGTAGTATGCTCATATAATATGTTCACTATGCAGTTACGCTTACGGAAGCGTATTTATTAAAATAAGGTAACCATTTTCGTTTTTTATACGCAATGAGAGTTACATTTGGCAACATTGGTAGAAATACTTGTCTCTTCTCTACTGTCGTCAGTTGCCGGCACACGCTAAAACTTATATTATGCTTATATGTTATGACTTGCTGACATCCAGGATTCAGGGGTGATTTAAATTTGTCAATTTTGTCTGTGCGACGCTGGTAGTATGATTGTTAAGAATTTTAAATTAACATAGTGATTAATTCTAAAAGTTAGCGTTAAAATTAAAATGAACATTTCTACTTGAGTAAATTTGGATGGTAATAATTACTTAAATGTTGTTTTTAAACTTCAGAAATGAATTCAAATTTTTTTTTGTTCTGGATTGGCGTAAAAGATGCAAACTTATTAAACAATACGTGCAACACCGCCACACGTGCTCTAATTGGTCAGTTTCAAGTCTATTAAAATGCACAGCGCTGTACCATAAAATATATACGCCAAGTATAGCCCACATTGGGTCGTTCAAAATTGCAGGGAACAATATAAGAGCGTATTTTAAAACTAAAAATACGTAAAAAAAAGTTATGCTGCAGAAAGGGCTTAGTCGCTGTCTTACGGAGTTACAGCCACCTGACAAGGAAACAGTCAAGTCACTTTCTTATCGATAAAACTGTGGCAGTAGTTTAAGTAAAATAATTTTAAACTAAATATGTGAGCGCTGGTCACTTAGTTTAATAATTCTAATTATTTTTGGTTGAATAAGTGCGCCAAATGTGTCTAATATGGGGGGGGGCAGAGGGGATACCGTATTATTTTTGTTTATATTTATAAACTTTGGACTTTTTTGAAAATTTGACTCGAAATTTTTATTTTTTATGCAAAATTACACAAAATGGTGCACTTGTTGATAGTCGCTAATTTTTGTGTAAAATCGAGTTGCCATTAAGGTCTGACTGATTTTTTATAGCATGCGGAAATAAATTTTACGCAACACGCTTTTCTGTTTAGTGGTAAATATGGTGCAATCTTAAAGTCACTGTTGACGGGTAATACGTTGATACAAAAATACTTGATGGTAAGAAACAACTTCTAAAGTATAGGAAAATTCCGTCGAAGTGCTTTGCTCGTTTTTAATCACTACAGTTGGTAAATTTTTTGGAACAATTAATCAGTTTTCAATTATTAAAACAAATTTATAACAGTTTACTGATATTTTTTCATTAAAAAAATTTTAAATTTGTTTAACCTGGAAACAGAGAGATTTAAAAGATAATCATCATTAAAAAACAAGCAGCATGGAAGTGTTGAATTACAAATTAAACGACTAACGAATATGAAATAGTAGCCTTGTCATTAACAAAAAAAATATTAATTAGAAAAACCCTAATTTAAAAAATAACAAACATTTATCTTAATATGGGAAGATTGGATGCCCACGTTTGCTTCGATTTTTCATTAGATTACTGAGAATGCTATGTAATATGTAATTCACCATTGTCGTACTTTTAATTGCTTTTTTTTCATTTAATATCCGCGCAGATTCCGCAAATAAGAGTTTTTGTGTTTGTTTTATCTGAAATGGATAAAAATCGTTTAAAAACGTAATATTTTGTACGATCAGCTAATTAAACGGTACTTTCAGTAGCGCTTCAAAATTGAATATTTTAGGGAGAGAATTTAATTAACTCGGGTATTTATCTACATGAATAATCAGACCGGTGATGCTTCATTATTATTACTACATGTAGTTAAAAACGCTATAAATACCAGCAATCAGATAAACGTGATGGAAAGCAATAAATCGAAAACGGACTCGGTGTGCCAAACAAATTTTATTATTCATCATAAAATTGCTGCTGTACATTACTGCACTCTTTTGGCGGCAATATATAACATGTGCAATTCTGAATTTATGAGACGGCGAGATAAGTGTTTTTTTGTGTATTTCCGCCTGCTTCTACATTTTATGCCGTATATTTTTTTATTGCGGTTACTGTATTTTATTAGCTTTTTATATTTTCTATTATTGGATCGGCTCGTTAACAGTTAACATTTTGCTGCCTTTATGGGTTTATATTTTGTTAGGCCCTTCCGGGCTACATCTTTATCTGTCGTCGTTTGTCCTATATATACCTCTTTATAGTTCGGACAACTAATCCAATAAACTACGGGGCGCCAAGTGTAAAGTGAAAATTTGCTGTGCATTTCACAGTATTTAAGGCAATTTGTCCCAATATTTATTATATATACACACATTTAGCTAAATGTTTTTTATTTTAATAAGTCTGTAGATTTAAATAAATCCTAAAACATTTACTTTAAATTTTCAAATATTTAGTAAATCTTTATGTATTTAGCCAAATCTGCACATATTTGTTTTAAATCTTTCAATATTTAATAAATGTTCACAGATTTAAATAAATTTTCACCGATATAAATAAATCCGTACAGATTTAAATAAATGTTCAACATTTAATTCTAAGCTGTCACATTTAACGTTAACCTGTCATATTTATTAGACCTTGGTGAGCCCAGCCGACTTAGGACACCAAGACCGTTTACACCGCTAGTATGGCGCAAGGCAGGGTCATGGCGGGAGCGTTCGACGCTTAAACAAAACAGACTGAAAATTACGTTTTCAAGGGAATGTTGAGGAAACTTTCATTGTATGAATAATAAATTATGCAATGTGTATGTTGTTAAATATGTTGTTATTGATGATTGTGCACTAACATTGATTGTACAAATTTTTGAAATACGGAAAACGTGTTCATAATTGTTGAACGTTACCACCAGTGTAAACGATCTTGGTCTTCTGTGTAGGCTGGGCCTACCAAGGTTTAATACATATGACAAGTTAACATTAAATATGACAGCTTAAAATTAAATGTTGAAATATTTATTTAAATCTGTACGGATTTAATTATATCGGTAAAGATTTATTTAAATCTGCGAATATTTATTAAATATTGAAAGATTTAAAACAAATATGTGCAGATTTATCTAAATACATAAAGATTTACTAAATATTTGAAAATTTAAAGTAAATGTTTTAAGATTTATTTAAATCTCTAATGCTTTATTAAATATTGAAATATTTAAACCAAATGTTTAAGAATTTATTTAAATCTAGAATGATTTATTAAAATAAAAAGCAATTAGCTAAGTGTGTGTATATATAATAAATATTGGGACAAATTGCCTTAAATACCGTGAAATGCACAGCAAATTTTCACTTTACACTTGGCGCCCCCTAGTTTTTTGTTAACAAAATCACCTTCCTTTATGGAAACAAATATTGCCTTGCCTACAAAAATAAATTATGTATCTGTATTTTACCAGAATTTCAACGAAACGAATGCGTTGTATGTCTCTTTAATAAATAACTAGCCTGTCTATCATAAAATAGCTTGCTCAGCTTTTTGCCGGCCGTTCCTACCCGCCGCGAAGTTTTCCATCAAACTCGGAACAAAGCTTTTTACGTGAAAATATCTGCAGACTTTGTTAATGACAGAAATTCGATCAGCAAGAAAATGCTGGACTTTCATCCACTCTTTGTTTTCTGAGACTCCTTTAGAACACTAATTAATCGCGATGATGTTCGGATGAACTTTATTGGTTTTTGTGTCACGTCGTCTGGGTAATTACAATTATTATGGGATTTTTATTTTAAATAACGAGAACGTTCAAGGGCGACTGATGGAGTTCGACACTTCCGAAAGTATTTTGTTCCGAAAGCTTTTGATGTGCGGCGGAAGATGGAGGAATTGCGAGAATTTTGAAAAGTCTAGCTTTGCAGGCTTCGGAATGTCTGGTGAGCTGTCAGAGGCCGTAATGAAGCAGCCTTTAAGTCACCACAAGACAACCAGTGATACATTGCTGTGGCTGCCGGTCGGTAATTAGAACACGTCCCTTACTCGGAGGAATGCGGTGTTATTGAGAAAAACCTTTCGGAAAATTGCCGAGATTTAATACTTTTTACCTTTCTCGCTATACGAAGTATAGCTATAGAGGGAGGTATTGTGATCGCCATGTTGGATTTGGAGCAAATGCGTACATTCAGCGAAGTTTCTTTCGCTTTGAGTTTAGAGGCCGATATACGAGTTATGCCCACTTTTATGGTACCGTGTGTTTGTCTTTGTGTCTGTATACACTTTACAGTCTAGCCCCACAACGCAGAAAACACAAATTTCTATCAAAAAATGGCAATTTCACTGGGATGAAAGCGCTATAAAACGAGGTTGGTCCGCAAATCAAAGAGGGGGGGGGTACTCGCCAATTACACGGCTCTATATGACGTGAAAAATCGATTTTGAGATTTCAGTGGATAAACATCGGTTGCAACTAGAAAACACAAAATATCATAAACACGGGCGACTGTTTCAAAAAATGTTGGGGGGGGGGAGAGGTGCTTTACTTTAATACAGACGCGCCCGGTAAAAAACATCAGATTTGTATTCTACACATGTCAAATAGTCGATCTGCGCAAGCCCAATCTTCCTACCACCTCCCAGTCTCCCGCTCTAACAATACTTTAAAAATGTAGAAATATTAGATTCAGAATCGGTATGAGGATGTTAAATGACAATAAGAACAATCTTTTGAGAAAGTACCTCTGGGAGGGTTCCTTTTGGACGTTTACCTGAACAGCTTAATTGGATTGTCGCAAAAAACAATCAAATTATAAAATCTATTTTACTATATTTCTATAAAATTCAGATTTGGCAAAATTTTTTAAACTTTCACACATTTCTTGTTTTACCAAAAATTTGTGTAACTTTTCGAAATTTTCTAAAATTTTTAATATTTTAATAATAATTATTAAAAATTTCAAAAAAGTCAACGTTTCAAAAATGTTTTATAAGATTTTCCAAAATTTTCAAAATCTTGATAAGTATTCAAATTTTCAAACATTTTTAAAATTTCTAATATTTGAATATTTTGAGTTTTCAAAAATAAATTAAATTTAAAAAAATTTTCATAAACTGAAAATGTTTTTATAGTTTTGGTAATTATTAAAATTCTAAAAATTCTTAAGATTTTCAAATATCAGAAATTGCAAAAATTAAAAACTTTTAATAATTGAATACAAAAAATTACATTTTTAAAAATTAAAAAATTTACAAAATATCTAAGGATTATAAAAATTTTAAAAATTGGCATGGCGATGGGTAGGACAAGTAGCGAGAATAAAAGAGGATAGATGGAGAAAAAATTTAATACAGTGAAGACTCTGGATTGGAAAAAGATTAAGAGGACGCCTACAACAGCGGTGGATAGATGATGTAATAAGGGTAGCTGGAACAAGATGCCTACAGACTGCCCAAAACAGGAAAGAATGGCAAAACGGAGCGGAGGCCTATGTCCAATAGTGGACGAATAGATGCCGAATAAAGAAAGAAAACATTTTAAATCGTTCAAATATTTTCAAATTTTGCAAAAATTTTAACTATGAAATTTTGTTTTAAATTTCCTTAGAAATCTGATATTTTTAAATTGTTTCAATATGTCCAAAAAAGTTTAAAATTGTTAATATTTGTATTTTCAAAAATTTATAAAAAAATTAGAAACTTACACAAACAAATTTACCAAAAATTGAAAGAAAGGAAAATTTTTAAAAAATATTTGGTATAAAGTATATTTATGTATATAAATGTTTTCAAAAAATTCAAAAAAATTTCTCCATAAAACTGTCGAAATATTTTTAAAATTTACAATAATTTCAGTAAATGCGAGGAAGGTTCTGTAGCGGTTGCCTGACAACTTTTCATGCAAATGTTTGAAATCGAGATTTGACGGAAATACATGTTTTGAATAAGAATCCAATAAAGTGATTTTTAAACAATTCTGCTGTGGGTGGGTGGTGCGCTGCATAACTCCCAAACGGATGGTCCAACTTCAATGACCTTTGGCATGTGGGGGTGTATTTAAAAAAATTCGAAATCGGAATCGTAAGATAGACATGTTTTTTGATAGAATTTTTTTCGGTAAACAAAATTGTTAGGTAAATTTAAAACGGAAATCGTAAGAAGACTACAGGGCTAATTTAATGTTTTTTTTTAAACTTTCTAGCTTTAAAATGGCGACCGTTACTTTATTTTGAAAAATTTGAATTAAGCGCTTTAATACTCACAGAAAAGTTGTTAGATCGGGGTCAAATTTTTTATTGCAATAGCGAAATTTTCAAAACATTATTGCTCGAAAACTGGAGACACGATTATTTTAAAATTTTTAAGGTTTATAAAGCTGGGGATGGGCAATACTTTGGTGTGTATCCCAGCCCCTTGATTTATCTGTACCCCTTTTGTGAATTTTTAAAGGTGTTGGCTTTAAGCCTATTTATTTAAAAACGAGTAAGATATTAAATCAGGATAAAATTTGATATTGTAAATGCCTTAGAGGTCAATGTTACAAACAAGCGACAGCTTTTGGAACTACAAAAATTATAAACTGAAAATTTTTTTCGGCATTTTCAAAAAGTTTTTGCTCAAAAACTGGCAACACGATTTTTTTTATTCTGTATTTTTTGAGGCTTGTAGAGCTAAATAAAGATGACCTACAATTTGGTTTGCGGCCAAGCCCGCTATTTTCTCTGTGACGTCTTCTATGAATTTTCGAAAGTCGAAAGTTTATGTTTTTTTTTATTTAATAAACAGGAGACAGCAAAGTTTTTCTATATACGCTAGATTGCGTGAGTGATGATAGAATGAGAATCGGAACTTAATTTTTCGATGCAGCAATATTTCGGGGGGTTAATTTTCTCTCTCCCACTCTCCCAATGTTTGGCTGATGTATTTGCTGTGTCGTCTCGAGTTTTCTTTAACACCGAGGAATCTGTTTTCAAAAAATTAAAAGATTCTGTTGTTTTCCTTATACAATATTTGTTTTTTTTTTAAGTCAAGGCGGATAATGCCGGTCAGGGACCTCTACAGATACTGTATTAGCTTGTCTGAATCATCCGTCTGGTACAGAGTAACATTGTGACCGCATAAAGGCTGTTGAGTGGTTGGGCGTATGTCTTTGGGTGCTATGGAATTTTACGGGTCTTACTGGTAGAAAATTTTTGGTGTGATTCTATACTACTGTTGCATTATTGCCAATGTATTGTCACGTTAGGGGGTCGTAGCTTGTGGTATGTCTAGGTATACTACAAGAACAGCCAAAATTCAACAGAGATATATTTAATTAATGGTTTACAATATTATTTAATACTAAGCTAAAACTACTTACATGAGTTACAATACAGTTTGGTAATCTGGGCTCAAGGCCCCCAATATGCCAGAGGTATTTGAGTCGTAGCTACGGTAGATGGCAGAGACTAATGTCGACTCTAGGCTAAGCCGGACTAGACCAGCTAGACTAACTAGCTCGAGCCAAGCTCGGCTGTAGACTGTGTTAGTACCACCAAGCTTTAGCCTTTTTATACTCTGTGAAGCAGGTTCGGGGTTTTATTAATAATCAATATGGTGAACTGCACCTTTTCATGTATGCATCTGAGACTCGGATTTGGTTATAATTAGACCAATCAATATTGTATGTAATTATCTCACAAGAGTGCAACAAGGAAAAGTTGCATGCAACCCCTAGATGTTCTTAAAGTAAACATGAGGTGACCAGATCAATACTATGTATTGCAACGCATTTTAACATTTTAATTATTTTAATAATTAGTTGTAATAATATTAAATATTCTAAATAAGACTAGCTCACTATTGTGACAGTATTTGCTGCAATTAATATGGTATGGTATATTATTTTATTTCTGCTTTTAATTTATGTTTACGACAAAGATGTAACCATAAAACTTTCAAACAATGCATTTTTTAGACGCTCGTTAGTGACTTGCGCTTAAACGCGTGACTGTTGTTAGTACTACAACGTTGTGCAAAAATTGTTTTGGAAATACAAAATGTAATAGCGTTATAGCACGGCTGTAACTTTAAACGTAAAATATTATCTTCTACATTACACGTAGAAAACGTACAATATGTGGACAATGTATGTTAAATAAAACTGGTATAACTACCTTTTTCTACACATTATACATGTAAAGTATGTAGAATATGTACCGACATATTCTAGAAAAGCACCTGCAATTACAATTGAATTGAAAAAATGCAATGCAATTATTATGTTTACTTTACTATGTAAATAAACGCGTGTGTGCATAGTAGAGGAGGGTGAAACATGTGACTATCCAACGGTACGAACGCGCCGCCTTTTTTCTATTAAAACGTACCGCACTGCAAAATGT
This sequence comes from Ctenicera cuprea, assembly GCA_958336395.1. Lineage (NCBI taxonomy): Eukaryota > Metazoa > Arthropoda > Insecta > Coleoptera > Elateridae > Ctenicera > Ctenicera cuprea. The sequence goes on along the minus strand of OY284495.1, from coordinate 9,498,843 downwards.
GTTTAATTGTCAGCAGATATCAAACGACAAATCTGTTGTCTTCATTAAAAGAATAAACAATAAAATTGCGCTCCTTTAAGCGTTACGCCTGGTCGCAATTAAATTACGTTTTAAATTTTAATTTATCAATAATAATTATTTTACTTTGGTGGACTGGAAGACACAGTTATATATCTGTTCATTTACATTTTAAAACCGAGAAAGATGACTCCGCAGTAAGCGCTTCCACCTTTTATTCAGCAGGCTTGGGCTCCATTCCCTGGCCCGGCCGGCTGTCCCGGCTCAGGTTTTTCCGTGGTTTTCCTGGCCCAAAAAGTAAATACTGAGACAGTACTATACACGGACATCCAAATTTCTTGCTCTAACCCGTATTTACCATTCTTTCTCGATTAAAGAGGGGCTTAGAACTCCAGTGCGGAGTGCGAAAGACCCCTATAGCGGCCCGCCCCTTCACGAAGAATGCACTGCAATTTCTTTTTTTTGCATTTAAATTTTTTTTTGCATTGGTATCATTTTACATGCTCAACTCTGCTTTAAAGGATAGGAAAGTCCAGGCGAAGTGTTTCGTACATTTTTCTTCTTTAGACAGTAAAAGTAAATTATTCCGAGTAGAATGAGTAGACCCAGTTTATCATTCAAACTTTTCACGAGGATTATCTAAACGACTGACACAACTTTGTCCCAATTGAGCTGCTAATTTTACTTTCAAATTATTTTTTTACGTATAAATTTAATTAAAGCCATTACATTTAAATTTTAGATGCGTTGTTATGTTATTGGTAAATATCGCTGAATTAACAAAACTCGATTGAAAATCGTTTCAAATTAATATAAAATTGATAAAGCTGCCTACATTTAAGGTAAACAAGCGACAACAGATCGTTGACATTCTCATCGCTAAGGGGTTTGAATAAATTATTCAAAATCGGGCTAATATACTCTCGTAATTATTATCAAATCATTAATCACTCCCTGTCATGGTGTTTTTATCATATTTATTATCGTTGCGCTATTCTATACAATTTTTGTTTATTATTTTACGTTGTTATTGTTTTGTTACAGAAATATGCTATTTTTAGCAAATTACATCAATAACATTTATTTTTCATGTTATTGTGCAAAAACTGATTGGAAAAACATCAAGGAAATTATGAACGCTGGTAAAGCTTCAAATTAAACTAAATTTTATTTCCTGTTTTATAGATAGCACACCATATTTAATTTGTTTCAATTGCTGGCTATGAGCATAGAAAGTGCTGAAGCAGAAGCCGTCTCGTCGTTTCAACAGTATCTTGGTCTATGTAATTCAGTTATGCGCCGTTAGACTGTATGCTGCGGTCTACGCAATATTTTCACACGCAACAGAGAAATATGTAAAATAAATCGGCGTGCGCCAAGATGTTACCGTAAATTTCGCATTTATGGTTAGAATCTGAATGCTGCTTGTCAGAAAACTGAATTTTTAATTTTGGGAAAAAAATTGAATCAGAAATAACCCAAGAACGAAATGTAACAGCAAAAAATTGTATGGGTGGTTAAATATATTGTGCACCTAAAAAAGACAAACAAATTTGTAAAACTCGTTTAAAAAATTACGTTTCTCAGGGATTATTTTTTAATAATTAAAAATTAACAGAGCACTTTGTGTGGCTATTGTTTTAATTGTTACTTATTATATTTTTAAAAGTATCAACATTTTAAGCCCCTACATTGACTATAATAATGCGTTCTTCGCTCATATCAAATTAATCTGGAAGGCGGAGCGAGAGAAGAGCCGTCCGCCTTCACGCAGGACATAGCCACTACTATAACGGAAGCGTTCCTGCATGCCGTACCTTAGTTGGCAGTGAAAATAGTTTTATGTAAAAAAATCGATATTTGTTTGCGAAAAGTTTTTTTGTGATTAAAGAAAACACCAAAGAAAAAGTTTGCCAGCCAAACATTAGGTGGGAGGAAGCAAATTAACCCGTCAAAATATTGTTGTACCTAAAATTAAGTTGTCAATGTTATTCTACTATCACTCATGAGCAATTTACCTTACACAAAAATGTAATATTGACCCTCTCCCGGTGTATCAAATAGAGGGACATGAATTTTAAATTTTCGAATTTTTAAATTTTTGAAAATTGTACAAATATGACTTCACAAACTATTGCGCTACTATTGCAACCCACAACGCCGCAATCAACTGCCCCAGAGGCCGTACCTTTGCCGTGTTTATTGCGGTCTGAAATCATTACCATGTTTTGCATCTGTCCATCTGATCAATGCATTATTTGTATCAACGTGAAAGCAAACGCAGTAAGAATAAAGATTGTTTGATTGTGTCGTAGCTGGAATCATTCGGCCCGATAAGCTTGGCTTTCGGGTATGCGAAACTGTGCATGCAACGGTCTATTTACAAAAGTAAAAACTGTGTGAAAGTAACTTTTTTTATTGAAAGGTAGAATTTAATTTTTTTTTGAAAAGGTATGCGCAGGCACTGCTTACCCTGCCACTGGTCATAGTAGAATAAGATTCATAAGTAAATTTTTAAGTGCAGGTGGGTTAATTTTCTCCTGATTTTTAATTTTTAGCTGACAAGTTTGCTTTATTGCTTCTGGTTTCTTCATACTAGCGGAAATGGTGTTTCGTTTTGATTTTTGTTATAATAAAATTTTGTTTTTCTAAATTTAGTCAGATAATGCGAACCGGGGCCAACTGCAGATGGAGACCGGGCTATGGCATTGAAAGCAGTGTAAGGTGCTTTGCTTATTTTTGATGCATTGCCGTGAAAGTTTTGATATGAAAATTTTTTTAGTACTCAATACTTCCTTCCTTGTATGGAACGTATAGAAAGGAAAAATTAATTTGCTGAAACTCAATAGCTAATAAAAGCATTAGAATTATTAAATAGTTATTTTTAAATTGTGAATCTCTCTGCGGCATAAGCTAAATTGATTTGAGTTTACAATTTGCATAGTAAACAAAATGCTTTTAGAAATTGTATGGTTTATTAATTGTTTGTTCATGTTCAGCAATTTTTTAAAATAACAAAAAATCTGAATAACATAATTTAGTAATTACCTACTCAACATTATTACTGTTTTTCACCTGAATATAAATTGGTATTGTTCATTAATAAATTATCAGTGCTTTCATCAAATTGTTGTCAAAATTAATACGTATTCCAATTTGGCCTCTCATTACTTGAAATTTTTCTTTATCTACACATCTATCTGACGTTGTAAACGAACTATTAACTCAAATTTATTTCTTCATGTCGACATATTCGAATGCTTTCAGGTCGATACAGCACTTGGAAAATTGGCAAGTCATCTTAGTTTTTATCCTTATTTCTAATTCATCAAGTTTTAAAAAAAAGTGCATTAGTAGAAAAACTTCATTGCTGCTACGGTATTGCGAAAAAGACGCTTTTTATAATAGTAGGTCATTTAAAAAGCATCAATTCCAAAAGGCGTAGAAGAAAAAGTTTTAAGAAAATAATAGATAGCAAAATCTACAACAGAAACTTCTGGGAAAATATTAAGGAAAAAGAGGATAAAGTTTCAAAATAAGTTTTTTTAAAATATACAGAATACGTTACTAGCGAAGAAATTTTGTGCAAAGCTTTCTGGAAGGTAAAAAAAAAGGTTTCCAGAAAAAAACTAACATGAAAGTAATTTGTGTAATGTGATTTGGCAAAAAAAACTTTTAATATTTTTATTTTGGCGGGCAAATCATACGCACATATAAAATAATTGCTTTAATATGTCTAACCCCAAGAATTAAAGAACCAGGGACGAACTCAACCAATTTGTAGGGGGGGGGGGAGCAATTTTCAATTTTCCAACCGCATTAGTTTAAATTCGCCAATTTTTATTTGACACACGGACAGATATTTTATAGGGATTTTAAGTAAATTGGAACAGCAGGGACAAAAAAAAACATAAATATATTAAAAAAAGTAAACTCGTACTTTATAGGAACCTCTCCGCTCAAATATGAAGAGAGGCCGCAGATGCAGCGTGCAGATTGATTTCAAATCTATAAAAACAATACTTGTTTTCCAAAAATTTTATTATTGAAACTAGACTGTCAGTGTCAAGTGTGCCATAAATTGAATCAAGTGCGAGTGCGGCGTGAGCGTAATGTAATACGTTTCCGGTTCCCATCGGCAGCGGCTCGTTAAGATCCTGACTGAATGCAGCTTAACTTTTGTTAATTGTTATACGATATGCAATCAATGACCCAATATAATGATAAATAATACCTACTCAACTGAATTAGAAGCCAAAAACTCGAGTTTAAAATTCCTTCTTCAAATTTTTTATGTTTATGCGGGTTTCGCTAACTTTTGCCAACTGCTTAAGATACTGCCCCTTCCCCCACCTCATGTATCTGTCCCTGTATAGAACTGTAACCTAGAACTGTTTTGAGTTTTACGGTATTTAATTATAAAAGCAACAACAAAACACAAAATACCTGCGTAGACATTGTATGGCCTTGTGGGTAGGCAGCTATCCGGTCAGGACTGTACTGCTATAGAGCTTTTTATTATAATAGGGTAACAATTTTGTGAAAAAAAAAGATTTCTTTATTTTTTTAAAGAACATTATTTGGGATTAAAAAATAAAAACAAGAGAGCAAATACGAAATTTGTCTGCCAAAAGTTGAAGGGAAATTAATATTAAATATTAAACTGTGTATAAAATTTAAAAAAAATGATTTTATTTTATAATGGCTCTTAACCAATTTAGCGCAAACAGAAATGTTTTATCTTTACCCATTTATTATATAAAACGGTATGAATTTTCGATTTTCAAAAATTCATAGTCATAGTCAGAGGGAAATTAGCAGATTGAAAAAAAAAAAAGAAGAAAAGTTGGCGGCACTACACTCCAATGAGGAGTTTGGCTTGCAATGCGGTGGGTCAGGGCCACCGGACCATCGCTTCCGATACCCAGCCGTCTCGCACTCTTATATGAAGTACGAGGTGGTGTGGTAAGCACCACGCCTTAGACGGCTGCCTTACTTCCCTCACCTCTCGAAGGGTCTGGTTCCTTCCCAATTTTTAAAAAGCGACAGGGTAGGCCGCCCTCCAGGCTCCAGTCTCGGATTCGAACCCAAGACCTTCCGCGTAGCAGCCAAGTGCCCTAACCATTCGGCCACTCTAGCGCCTCTAGCAGATTGAAACGTTAACCTAATTGCAGCTTAACTCTAGCTCTATTAGCCTACAGAATTTAAGGAAAATCGCGCAGCTGTTTTTTAACAATATTTTCTGAACATGTCCAAAATTTAAAAAAATTTCGCATCCAGGTTTCCAAACTTGCTCATAGATAGTAATATTGAGTACCGCTGGGACTGTTATGAAAATTAAAATTAATGTCGATCCGACAACAAATTTTTGAGTAAATACGCGTTAAGGCCAAAATATTTCAAAATCCATTTAAAGCGCCACAGAGAAATTAGCGGATTGAGACACCAACGAAATTGTAGCTCATTTTTGTTCTTTGTTATAAACTAATTTTTACTAGTACATGCTATATACAGGGTCGCTATTATGTATGGGACTAAAGCTCCCTTGGTCAAACGGTTTGAGATATGCGTTTCATATTTGGTATATGTTAATTTGAGGTTATTTTGCATATGCTGAAGTAAACAATTTTTTTTTGCAAATAGTTTTTAAGCGCGGCTGCCATCTTGAATTTTTTTAAATAGCAAGCTGGTCTGTGTGATACATCAATAGAAAGCTTATTTTTTTCTCTTTTCAGAAATATTAAACATGTATAGGGTTACATAAGAAAATTACGCAGAAAAATTAAAAAAACATTTGAGGCATGCTTAATTCGTCGCTGCACATTTAGTGAAAATTCAAGATGGCGGCCGCGATTAAAAACTATATGCAAAAATAAATTTTTTTCTACTTCAGAATATGCAAAACAACCTCAAATTAACATATACCAAATATGAAACGCATATCTCAAACCGTTTGACCAGGGGAGCTTTGGTCTCATACATAATAGCGACCCTGTATACCTAGGTTGCCTCCTAACTTTCCGACTGCGCGTCATCAGGTATGCTAGCAGTCCACTGCAAACTTGAATAGTACTAACAACCTGCTGACGGGTGACATAACGCGTGTGTTGCCATTGCAAGTGCCAAGTATTCATTCCGTGCGGGTTCCCGAAACTTTAGCTTCATATCTATTCGTCCGTGCGTTCCAATAACGTAATTTATTAGTGAAAATGCAAGTTTGTTTTCGTATTTTTCTTTTAAAAAACCGTTTACAACCATAACCTCGCGTAGACCGCCTATACCAACAACATTGTTTAAAAAAGCTGTATAAATAAAAAAAATTTTTAGCCCGCACCGGGATCGACCTCACAACTATATATGCGCCAAAGGGCTGTACACCCGCATCCCTCCGATCTATGCTATTGAAATCTTTATACGGTCACGTCAAAAGCTAAAGTGTAAACATAATGTTTACGCCTTGGAGGCCTTTGCCTGTCATAATTTTAATGCCGTCGCTCACCTAGAAATTAATTCTAGCTCTGGTCCTCCTATATAAAATTATCGGCGTACGCCTGCGTTTTTTCTTAGAATTCTACTCATAATAATTGAAAATTGAAAATGCTGGACCCATGAGGTAGCAGACTCAGTTCTGAAGTTCCGCACCTATGCACGGGACGATAGCCTCGCAGCTGGCGTTATGTGCGCACGGGGGAGTAGACACCGCAATAAATTAAAATTCAGATAAATAATCGGTTCAAGTACAACTGGGGATTTTACCTGCCGTTGAATGAACACAAATTCAAGCTTAGGAAAATAGTCGGTTAATAAAAAAACTAAAAACTTTACTCAGAACCTCAAGAAGAATTTGAATTTCTGGCCAGGATTCCTCAAGAATGATTATAATTTTGATGTTTTCTGGCTAAGTATTATGGTTTTATACTGGAGAAATTTGGTGGAAGGATCAGCTGAAGTGAGATTCTTTGAAGAAGACGGCTTCGGCGCAAACATTCGACGAGTCGGTCTTCACATGTAGCGCCACCTGCGCAACTTCCGAAAATTAGCACTACGAAATACTTTTTTATAAATTTTAATGTTGTTGTCACTGCGGTAAATTGTTACGTAGTTAGCTTAGAATACAATAAACATGTTCATGCACCGATGTATCATAAATTGACAATTACACACGAATTTCTTTGTCATAAACGTCTTTTTATAGCCCATGGACCTCTTTATTGCCCATGGGCTATAATGAAACGTCAAACAACGATATCATACCTAATAGAAACAGTTTAAACTTTAACTTTAAAGATTTTAGGCAATATGGCTACAGTTGTTTACCCGCTACCATAGTTGCGCTTCAAATCTCAAATTTAATCAAAGCAACGCTAGATGTGGGTGGAAAATTCAATTTATTTTATAAATATTTTCAATTATTTTATCATTATCTTTAAATTAAAAAATCTTCATCCGTGCATAAGGTTGTGTATGTACCACGGGCGTAACTTGCTTTTATGGCCTTCGACGTATTCTTAGCCCTCGGCTGTCGCCTAGGACACAAAATTACGTCTTCCACCATAAAAGCCTCTTTACGCTCTTAATACATAAATAACTATTTATTTCATGTTTCGTATTACCGCACATTTTGTCTTCGAACAACTAAATTATTTGTGCGTTTTACATACATACAAAATTATAACATTTCCTATTATTGGCGAGCATTTTCAGGCTTTTCAGTAATTTACATTTTAATGTAATCATACCTTTAGTGCTATTTGCGCTTGGTGAAAATTCTAAGCGAGAGAAGTAACGTATAACGAACGGGAAAAAGCGAGTACCTTAGAGTCTGTAGGAAATTTAGGGGATCGTAACCTTCACATTTTAGTTGTAGTGAAGAGCAGCAGCCGCAGAACAAAACGTCAATTTCTACACGGCGTGTATATACATCTTATCTGTTTGGCAAGTCGTAACTTTTTAGATCCAAAATTCATCCCTAAAATTGCGCAGATTTACGATCACCCATAACCATCTCGAATTCTCTCGGTTGCTTCATCTAAACGCAATATTCCTCTTGCATCGTAACGTACGCGCGCGGATAAGGAAGGTAATGAGGAACGGCGGGGGCGACTGATCCGGAGGAGATCCGGAGCACCGGAATCCACCCCAAGACAAGCGTATAACGTGATAAATTCAACAAGATTGAGAAATTATGGTCTTAGTGGCGCGCTCACACTGCAAGAAAAACGCTTTAGTAGTTCCGAACAATTTATATTAAACCAAAAATCGGTGGTGTAGAACACGTTGCGTCTTTAGTTTTCTTGAATAGGTGTGCTTGCCTCACTTAAAGCGAGATTTATCGCCCTGTATTTGAGCGACTCACTTAGAGGAGTATTTTATATGGGTTTATTTTATTTTGTAGTGAGACATATTTCAGCTTTTTTTTAAGGTCTGCGGGGTAAATAATGACTTCATCCCCCGATTCTCTTCATTATTTTTTTCTTGGGCTCTTATTAAACTCGAGCAGCGAAAATGACGTACTTTGTGGAGCTCAACAAAGGCGTAATAAAAAAGAAGTAATTCTAAGACCAACAAGGCATTGGGACAATTCAATGATGGGGCGTATACAACACCTGTGGCCTATGAGGTAGGTAACGGTAATGCGAGGTTGCAGGAGTTCTTATGCTAAAATGTCTTGTTACAGCGAACACTTAATCAATCATTCGTTTTTTTTAAATAACTGAGAACATTTTCGTTAGGAGAACCGAAAGTGTGCTGGAAATACTCAAGAGTTTGCTTCTGTTAAATGTATCCCCAAAAACACTTTCAAAAAATAAGCTTAGAGAAAATTTCTTTAAAAAACTAAAGAAAGAGAAATATAATTACAGCTATACACAGGGTGAGTCATTTAAGTGTCACCTCCGTACCATTTTCAAAACTGTTAAGGATATCAAAAATGTTTTTTTAATAACAATTGTTTCAGGGTTTAATGCGCTACATAATCCAAAATTTTCTGTAATGTCAACTGACTAAGTAGTGACGTCATCGATAATTGTCTTTTCTCATGAGGCCGTAAAACAATTGTGATTTAGAAAACGTTTTCTTAGTAGTTTCGGAAATTGTTCGAGAGTGACGCTTAAATGATTCACCCAGTATATTTATTTGTAATTTTTCACAACCCCATACTTGCTTCTGTTTCTTCCAGAAAACCGTGGCAGAAAACGGTTTTAAAAAAAATTGTAACTGGTGGTGGGATATTTGGAATGAAAACAATCCAAACCATTGATTATTGAAAATATCGAGAGCTTGCGGAAAATCATTCGAATGATCTTGAGGGTGTTTAAAACTTTGGTATTGTCTGCTTCCGATGCGAGCTTTTAAGCGATAGCCAACTGCAAATACAAAATCCGCGAAAACCCGAGACAAGAATGATTGGATTTGAACACTAGGATCGCCAATTTCAATAATTTACACTCGCATAGTAAATTATAAAGTAGCAGGAATGTTGGAATATTTCAAATAAATCGTGTATCTGTTTTTGTCGAGCGGTTCGAAGAAAAATGATGAGAACGAGGTTTGCAAAATCGAATTCGGTAGAGTAAAATTGCCGAGTTTTGATGAATGCGTGCGCATTTTGCAAACTAAGCTAAAGTGCGTTAATATGTCAAACTGTAAAGATCAATTCTTTTGGCGAATACAATACCTTCTCTTTACGACTAATACGTATGATACGTAAGCAATATGGCGCAATAGTTTAAGCAATTTATTTTGAGAACCACAGCTTCAGAAATGTCTTCCAGGACCTTCACGGCTTACTAGGTCAACACTTCTACTGACAAGTTTTTTTTACAAATTTTAGTAATTGACATTTTTTCTTAGATTTTACCATATTTACATTTTTTCTAGTTTTCTTTCTGAATGTTTTATTACGAAATTGTCCGACTATTTAGGAAAAACTACCTTTTTATACATTTACGGTAAGACTTTCTTTAGGACTATTTATTGAATAGTCTGCCAATAATTTCTGTTGAAGAGACTTTTTTACATTTTTCAAAACATTTAGTTATAATAAAAAAATTCGAATTTCCACGCTGTTAGGTGTGCTGAATTTTATTTAAATTAGTCAAGCAGTTTTTGAGATGTTGCGTTACACATATACTACACCCATACACACATGCAGGTGCGGATTAGTTTTATGGCATCCCTACCGCGAAACCAAATTGTGACATTTTTAAAGTTTTGCATTGCTTTTACTCTCGTTAGGCGGCAACACCGATCAGATGTTTAAATACAGGTCACCCACTGGGTGCTTAGAAAGATTCCACATTTAACGATGTGTATAGTACGCCAGAAATATAGTGAAATTTGAAGTGAAGTGTCTGTATCTTGGATGCTGCAATTAGTGACCCTGACTGCGTGTGACATAATGGCCGTTAAAAATTTCTATTGAAGAAACTGTTTTACATTAAAAAAAAATTAGTTAAATAAAAAAATTCGATTTTGCACGCTGTTAGGTATGCTGAATTTCATTAAAATTTGTCAAACAGTTTTTAAGATATTGCATTACACATATACTACACCCATACACACATGCAGGTGCGGATTATTTTTATGGCATCCATAGCGCGAAACCAAATTGTGACATTTTAAAGTTTTGCATTGCTTTTACTCTCGTTAGGTGGCAACACTAATCAGATGTTTAAATGAAGGTCACGCACTCGGTACTTAAAAAGATGCCACATTTAACGATGTACAAGACGTGTGTACGCCACAAATATAGTGAAATTTGAAGTGAAGTCTGTGTATCTTGGATGCTGCAGTTAGTGACCCTGACTGCGTGTGACACAATGGCCGTTAAAAATGTCTATTGAAGAAACTGTTTTACATTAAAAAAAATTAGTTAAATATAAAAATTCGATTTTGCACGCTGTTAGGTATGCTGAATTTCATTAAAATTGGTCAAACAGTTTTTGAGATTATGCATTACACATATACTACACCCATACACACATGCAGGTGCGGATTATTTTTATAGCATCCATACCATGAAACCAAATTGTGACATATTTAAAGTTTTGCATTGCTTTTACTCTCGTTAGGTGGCAACACCAATCAGATGTTTAAATGAAGGTCACGCACTCGGTACTTAGAAAGATGCCACATTTAACGATGTAGAAGACGTGTGTAATAGTACGCCAGAAATATAGTGAAATTTGAAGTGAAGTGTGTGTATCTGTAGGATGCTACAGTTAATGATTCTGACTGTGTGTGTGACACAATGAATTAGGCCGTTGCATTCAAATATGTATTAGTGGTTTATTTCTTGCAGTTTTCCGTTTCTACATGCAACTGATTTATATTTTTTGTATTATCTAAGAACAACAAAGGAATGCAGCCAATTTACTGTAATTATACCAGTGCATTGTCATCTTAATGAGTTATTTAACAAATTTAGGCTAAGAGCAGCAAATCAACACCATTAATAGTTGTAGGTAATAACAATCAAGCATGAATTATGTATCTTCTAGACTTGTTTGGTAATCTTAACATTTACCATAAATCATAGATGAATAACTTAAATGGAAGATCTTGGCCCGCCCGGTACGATGGTATACAAGTTTTAATATGTGCGGGCACTAGAGGGCGCCTAATTTTTCTGTTTTTGCTCGTGGCTCGGTTCTTAATTAGGTTAGGAGAAGGAAACCGGCACTATTCGACATGTAAATAGTGCAAAGTTTAAGTCAATTAGAAAAGAATTAATTACTCAAGATTTAGGTGATTCACTAACTTTATACCGCCAAGCAGTTTAGATGCGAATTCTATGATGTCGAAATTAAATTATTTAATATAAAATAACTGCTTCGTTCCACGTCTTGAGTAAACGAATTTCTTGTTCTCGGACCAAGCTTAGAATACTGAAAATTGGTGGAGGCGCTTCAAAAATGCACAAAATCTCATAACCAATCAGTTAAAGAAAAGAAAGGGCCAACTCGTTAAATCCATGGCGACACTGGATACTGCGCTCTCTCTTTCTCTGCACATACCGTGGCAGTTTGTCTTACGCTCACATAAGGAATTAACACAAAGTTATCAATTTGAAAAGGACAAACATTGATAGGGCTACTTGATAAGTGTAGAACACATATCCGACATTCTTTTTTTAGTTCGCTTATAATTGGAATAGACCTAAGAAAATATTTATTTTGGTATTTAAAAAAATTATTGATTGGTTATGTGAGAAAAATTGAATTGTAATGGTGTTAAGTCTGCTGATCTAGGAGGCCACCTATTTGATCTATTACCGAAAGAACCGTTTTCGGTACTTATACATTAAATACCATGTTCTTGCTGATAATATAACACAAACAACAGAATTGATTAAGATAAGTTGACAAATGAAAAGAATATCTGAAATCTACCACAATTTTTGTTATACCGGGTATAGCTTTTTATTTTGTGCAAGACATACTTTACATTAGATAATATGTAGGTTTTCATATTTTTTAAAGAAATATATAGTATTGATCTAAATTCAAGTATAAAACATTTAAAGAGGTTAACAATCTCTGCTGCCACCAAATGTAAATGCTAAATTGTTGAAATTCCGCAACGGCTATCTATATTTAAATGAAGCATGATAAATGGAAGTATAACAAAATTTAAAGTATGCGGAGAAATTTAAAAAAACTTTGAATTTTGCTCGAGACGTCGTCCTACAGTACAGCTTTTTTTTAGCATGGAGCATAAATATAAAATAAAATTCTAGTTGATATTTTTCATTTTCCAAACATCTTCCTCATGTATTTAGGTAAAAAAACTGCTGTTAAAATGAATTAAATTTTTCCCTTGCCTGAATTTCACTTTTCCACCTGATTTATTTGATGTTTCAACTTACACTACTAAAATTCTTCGACCCAGAAAAACTAAAGTAATTCTACCCTCATAAATAAGAGAAAAAATAGTAAATTTCCATTAGAGCTCCCTCGCTAACTCTTATTATTTTATTTGCCACGTAACATGTCAGGGTGGAAACTAACAACGAAATAGGGAACAAAACAAGGTCTAAAAGCCCTGTTCTTCGGCCAAACAACAATAAAACCCCAACTATTTTTCAAGCTACAACTAGGGCTCGAGCATAGACCACGAAGCCGCAGGGGCGCTATATTAATCAATTCATAGCTTATATGCGACATGATAGTTTTAGACGGGATGCTCATTAATTACCGGGTCTATGTCGCCATCTGTTCTCGTGTCAAGTACGTGTTACCATTTAATATCTCCTCTATTGTTCCTCATGTTCCGCCATTCTGCTTTATGCACCTATTAATTCATTTACCTCCGAGCAGTAATGCGCTGCTTATAGTTCTGGATGTCGCAGCAGTAACTTCGCTCTAGTAAACCGATGAGCTTACAAAGAAAAACAGATTTTTTGGATGCCCCTTTTATTCTTGCTGTTGGTTTCGTGTAGAGCTTAAGACAATGCCTTTGTTAAACCCAACAAGGTACCTCATTTTAGCTGTTTGAGTTTAATAAGATTCCAAAAATAAAATAATGAGAGAAATAGGGAAGGAAAATGTATTTTGGAAATGAACAAAATTAAAAATGAGCGAAGAACTTCGTCTAGACTTTTCAAACTACCACTTATTGTATTCTTTCGTTGCGGGGTCGGTGTTGCGGGTGGTATTGTACGTAGGCTTATACGTACAACCTCGTTGTCGTTGAAATGCTCGGGCGCCCGATTTTATAAAGAAGTTTACTCTTCTGTCGGACTTCACTGGGCGAGGGCTTTTCTCCAGTAGAACTGCACTTTGTGGTGGAGGTTTTCTTCAGTATGACTTCACTTTTTGAGAAAGGCTTTTCTCCAGTCGGCCTGCACGGTTCCCTCGTACCTAGTTGAAGACCAGTGTAACTGCAGTGAAGATGACGGTGTCTAGGGGTCTAAATAGTTTTACTTACCGAAACTATTTGTGCCCAAGTAATGTTAATAAGAAAACAACCATAGCATTAAGCCATATATATTAAATGAAGCAACAAGTTAATTATATAGGCTGTTTACAAAATAATTAATAACTGCGGCGCAAAGTAATGTAAGCTACGCAAAGCAAAATATACAAAAAAGCAAATGCAGTACTAAGCAGTAGCAAATGGTAGCAGGCAAAATACAGTAGTAGACGGTAGCATACTGTAACAGGCAAAATACGGTAGCAAGCGGTAGCAAAGGGTAGCAATTAAAATTTAGTAACTAATGGTAGCAAATGATATACAATAGGATTATCTAGTTAAGCAAGACTAAGACGTTCTGGTGTAAACATTGCCAAAATTAATTTTTTAATGGGTGAGACAGGTATAGCGAACAAGCGGAATTATGGCGGATATGGTAGGAAAGAAAGTGTCAGTTTACCACTGATGATGATAGCTTTGCTATCGAAATACGTATCTGATATTTAGTTACTTCTGTGGAAGGGTGGTGTATTTTTCAAGTGGTGTTATTCCGCAATTCGAGTGTTTCTTCTTCTAGGAAAGAAAGATAAAAAAAAAACTCTCCCGTATTGATTCTGCGTAACAGTATTCGGAAAGAAAATGAAAGAGATGTGTGCCAGTGTCAATTCATCCGTAATAAGTCTCAAAAATAAAGAGAGAGAGAGAAGAAGAATGGTTACGTGTTAATTTCCCGTAACAGTCTTCGGAAAGAAAGAGAAAGGGAGATCTGCTTCTTGTTAATTCCTCATGACAGATCTTAGAAAGTTTTTATATTTAGGTCCGTATTAAATATCCTTTTAGGAAACGTTGAAATCTATAGAAATTCTTTTTCTATGACCTAGACCCAGTTAATTTTATTATTTTTACCCGGAACGAAAAGTATTACCAGCTGTGTCAATTTAAACGAACCCAACTTGTCCTCAAACTGCTATTTATAACGAAAAGATCTAAATTATTCGTCATACCTATGTAAGTAGTACAAATACCTGTATAGAATCTACCTGCTTCGTGCGTAACATGTACCTAAATAAGGGATAGTTGATTATTAATCAACCCTCACACATTATTATGGGACTTTACCAAAATTCAAATCTGACTGGACCCGAAGTCGGATCGGATGGTATTTAATTTAGGATCGGATCGGATCATATACATCTTCGATTCTGATTGACTATCGCTACAATTTCAATAAAGCTGTCGGGCAACCGCCACGAGACTTTCCTTGCATTTATGGAAATATTTGAATATTTTTATTATTTCGAAAATTTTGACAATTTTATGCCAATTTAGAATATTTTTGATAATTCTCGAAACAATTTTGAATATATTTTATACCGAATGTTTTATAAAAATTAAAAAAAATGAATATGTTGAAAAATTTATAATTATATAAAAAATGAGCGAAACACTTCGCCTGAACTTTCCTATACATAGAATTATGAATATGAATTTTTGAAAATTGAAAATTGGTACCCTTTTATTTATTTAACGGGGGGCAATAAAATATTTCTGTTAAAGCAATGTAGCTCATCATTAATAGCAAAATCCGAATTTTATAATATTTTTTTGATACTTTAATATTTAGGGGGGCTACTGTTCCCCCTCCCCCCCAAAATTTTCGCTACAAAATTAAAAATTGATTTCTTCTTTTGTTTGCTCTAGGAGAATCTTTTTACAAAAAATCAACAAATCGAATTTTTTGCCCCTTAATAATCTTTTTGTCCTTGGATGAATTTCACATACTTTCTACAGCAGCAGGGGCGCATTTAACGTCGGTGCAATCGGTGCGTTGCACCGACGGGCCCGAAGGCTGGCGGGCCCCTGTGGTCGTGTATTAGAAAACAAAATCTTTATCCATATAAAAAATATTTATTTCTAAGCAAGACTAAAATAGTAAAAAGTATTATTTTAAGTTTAAATGTTTATCTCCAAATAATGTAAAATAATACCCTTACATGGGAATGTACCTAATACCGCCGACTTGATTAGCAAAGTGCAAAGCACTCATGTTTTTCATTCATTATTTAGAAATTAATACGGGATGATCGTAAAAAAATGATTCATAGCAGGCCATGACCGAAGTGTTCAAGTTGACAATACTTAATATAAGCCAATTGTCAAATATTGACAGCTGTAAAAAATTTTGGTTAGATACATTTAATTTAATGTATCTAACAAAAATTTTTTACAGCTGTCAACATTTGACAATTGGCTTGTATTAAGTATTGCTTAATACAAGCCAATTGTCAAATGTTGACAGCTGTAAAAAATTTTTGTTAGATACATTAAATTAAATGTATCTAACCAAAATTTTTTACAGCTGTCAATATTTGACAATTGGCTTATATTAAGTATTGCCAACTTTAACACTTCGGTCATGGCCTGCTATGAATCATTTTTTTACGATCACCCCGTATTAATAAACTCGGTTCCTGGAACTGGAACTGGCCCACGCCCGTGCACCTTTGACCCTTTCTGCCGATCCGCCACAAAGTCAAAGTATTCAATAAACAAAACCTGAGAATCTGAGAATTATTAGAGTGGTAGTAAGAAATACTTAAATAATTTTATTATTGACTGGAATCATTTCAGTTTTTTATTCTCAAATAAGTAACATCTCTCTATTAGTGTATTATATCTATAATATATAATGAGTGCCAGTGCAATAATTACCTAAAATTAAAGTTTGAGCTCATTTCCGATATTTCTCAATGGTAAAAATATTTTCATTTATCGGTTTATTTGTCTAATTGCAATATTTGTTCTTTTTTAAGAATAAATCAAAGTACAAACACCAATCAGGCGCAGAAAAGCGTGCGTGCGACATCTGGTAAAAAAACAAAAATGGGCGAAACAGGTCGCTGGTACTTTCCCATACTTTTTACGTTTTAAATATTCTCGCGTCAAGAAGTAATGGAAATTTGCATCTAATCTAGCCGGTACAAGCCCGCTGCAGACTCAAAGCGTTAGTTACGTAGGTACGGGCGGCGCTTACTCCTACTACAACGTAACAAGCGCTAAGATAGTTATTGCGCTCACGAAAATGGTGATAACAACTTTATTTATAGAGTTATCAAAAATATGCATATTTGAAGATTTGATTGGTCTTTAGATGCACTACAACGCTATGTGTTTAAAAGTTCAAAAAAGTGTTTAGAAAAAATCTATACCAAAAAACAGGTCTAATTCCGGTTCCGATTAACGACCTTACAAAGAACTGCCTGCAAGTAAAACACAATTGCAATGTTTTTACTGCACGTAATTTAGGGTTTTGTATAAAGAAGGAGGAAAAATGGTTGAAACTTTCCTGGTGCTGAAGTCTTTATTAATTCCGATATTCTGATTTCTATGCCTGAAGGTACTGAGGTAATATTATCAATGCTTATTAAGGAAAAGGTTTGTACCCTATGTGCAGTAATCAATGCTAGTAAAATTACTAATTTTTTAGTTAAATATTTAAAATTTAATGATTTTAAGGGGCATAATTTAGTAATAAAGACCAGTACTAGTGCAGTATCCCAAGTTTTTTCATACTTTGGTTTGGTTGGCTTTAGTCTGAAAACGCCTCGAAAGAGTCTTTTGATGATTCTGTTATTTGAATAACAATATTCGCTGATGATTGAAACGGATTATAACGGTCCTTTTTACAAAAAGCCACCAACCTTGTAACGACATTGTACTGCTTCAGTGTTGTACTAGAAAGTAAAGCAATTAAAATATCTGCAGCTGCCTCTGACAAACCCCTGTCGATATATGCTTTCCTAATAATTGTACGGCAGTCAGCGTAAGGTTCCTGCACACACCAAATCTTATCAAAATCGGTCAACGGGCTCCGAATATATAGGGGAACGAACGAAGTGTATTGCGTAGATTGAAAACTCACCTAAGGAGCACAACGACTCAAGTGAGAATGTCAGATTTGGCAATACTTTCAATCGAACGAGATACTCTCAACAATTTGAATTTAGAAGATATTGTGAAAAAATTTATGTCAGCTAAAGTTAGTTCGCTTATCAACATTTTTTCAATCTTTATTTTTTTGTCTGTTTAATTTTGTTTGTTTTAAGAGAAAAATAAATTTTCGGTAAATTTTGCATTGTTTGCTGTAGGTCACTTGGCTGCGGAGTGCGGGCCCCTGCATGACCTGCACCGAACCGCTGCATAGCTTAAAAACGCGCCTGTACAGCAGTTGTATTCTTGTACTAGTCGTTTAATGTTCAGTGTAGGCTAACTTTTTTTTTTAATCACAGTGAAATTATAGCAATGCGCAAAAAAATAAATTGTAGAAGATTCCCAGCTCTATCAGCTTAAAAAGTTTAAACAAAAGCGTGTGGGTAGTTTTTGAGAAATATGATTTTGACAAATTCCAAAATTTTGGAGTGATGTCATTGCGATCGTTTTTATATTTTCAAAGTTAATTGTATTTCATGGTATAGTACCCTTGAAGGGCTACCAAACAAGATGTAGTTGATTCCAATCAGATAACTGGTTTTTGAGTAAATGGGCGTTAAAGTCGAAATGTTCAAAAATTCGTAGCGGCCGCCATTTTAAAGCTAGAGAATTCGGTAAAAAATCGTTTGATTTGTCCTAAAGCCTTCTTTAATCTCCACTATGAAAATTTCCAAAATTCAGTTTCTGAAAAAAATGCTACCAAAAAATCATGTCTAACTTCCGCTTCCGGTTTCGTTTTTTTTTCAAAAGCTTATTTTGTCGGTGAATTTTTGATATACCCCCTCATTCCAAAGCACATCAAAATCGGTCCAGCCGTTCCGGAGATATGGAGCGTAACGGACCCACCTACCCACCCACAGACAGACATTTTTTAAAAATTACTTTTTTGGGGTCCATGGACTATTTCCCCGACTATTTCCGTTAAAATCTCAACTTTGAAATTTTGCATGAAATCAATACTTTCCTATACTGAAAGTATAGGAAAGTAAAAATGTGAAATAGTTTTTAATAGTAATGATAATTAAAAACAAAAAAATTGTAAGTTTAATATAACTTTGAAAATATGGTATATTTTTGAAAATTCTGCAAATTTAAAAAAGTTTTGAAAATTTAAAATTTTTTTGAAAATAATTGGGAATAATGAAATTTTTTTTAAATTATGAAAGTTTTGAAAATTTTTGGAAAAGAAACTTATAACTGAAATTTTAAAAATATTATGAGTTGGATTTTTTTGATTCTGTTAATTAAACTGTTTCAGTAAACGACCAAATGAAACCTCCTAAAATTGTTATCTTAATGAAAAATTGTTCCTATTGTCATTTAACGTGTTCATACCGGTTTTGTTCGGAAATTCGTACATTGTTGTATTATCGAAAATTCATGGGGGGGGGGGGCAGCGTCATAGCGTCACAGATCAGCTATTCCACATGTGTAGAATACGAATATAAGGTTCTTTTCCGCGCGCATCTATTTTGAAGTACGCAATTGATTTTATAATTTGGTGATAGCCGTTTTTTGGCGATTACTCAATTAATCTGTTCAGGTAAACGACCAAACGGAAACTTCCCAGTGGAGTTTTTTGAATGGAAAGTGGTCCCTATTGTCATGTAACCGATTTTGAAGCCGAAATTTGTAAATTAAAAAAAAAACAAAAAATTGATAGTGGGGAGTAATGGGGGAGTTGAGAAGATCGCGTTTGCGCAGATCAGCTATTCGATATGCGTAGAATACGAATTTAAGGTTCTTTTCCGAGCGCATCTATTTTGAAGTAGGCAACTGATTTTATAATTTGGTGATAGCCGTTTTTTGGCAATGATTTAATTAATCTGTTCAGGTAAACGACCAAACGGAAACTTTCCAGTGGAGTTTTTCTAATGGAAAGTTGTTCCTATTGTCATTTAACCGATTTTGAAGCCAAAATTCGTAAATTAAAAAAAAACTAACAATTGATGGTGGGGAGCAATGGAGGTGTTAAAAAGATCGCGTTTGCGCAGATCGGCTATTCGATATGCGTAGAATACGAATTTAAGGTTCTTCTTTGAGCGCGTCTATTCTGACATAGAGCACCCGTTTTCTCTCCCTCTTTTTTTTGCGAACCAATCTCATATTCTTGCGGAGTCATTCTATTGCAATCAGCAATTTTTGTGACACACAGACACCTTCGCAGCGTCCGCTTTATTGGTCTCCAAAGGCCCTAAAACCTGCTTATTGGTCAAAATGCTTAGGATAAAAATATTTGGCATAAAAGTACCGAGGAAGGTTGAAAAGATCGAATCGGATCAGGTGGGTTCGGATTCTTAAACTAAGGAGTGGGATCTTCTTGGTTAGGATAGGTAAAAAAAATCCGCTATCGAATCCAACATGAAATACATCGAATAGGATTCGGGTAAATTTTTTTCTTAAATCCCACCTCTGATAAATGCACTAAAGCCAAACACAAATTGAAGAGTTTCATGTGAATTTCAAACAAGAATTTGCGATGGAAACTGATTATGTAAGCTTTGTTCCAAAAACGAGAAGCATGATGATGTTATCTTAAATAACAAAGTAACTTGCACATAAACGCAAGTTTGTTTCAGCTAATTAACTGAAGCATCTCCTATTTACTACTGAAACGGGCATAATGATTTAGTTTCCTGAAATGCATTAAGTCGGTAAACAGAATCTTCAAGGAAATAACGATCAATGAGATGCATTTCAGTGCACCTCCTTTTAAAATACTTTCGAGTTTCTTTGTTTGATATTTTCCTGGTTTCATTTGATCATCTTTGTGTACCGAGGCAATATTACTTGGTTTCCATACATATTTTAATACGGTAAAAGATGTTCCTTGTTTACAAACCAAAAACAAGAAAAAACAAGTTCTCCTCTTGCAACTGACAGAAAAATAAATTAAAGTTGATTAAAAAAGGTGAAATGACAGTGATTATTACGCAAAATGAGTCTGGGAGAGGTGCAGTCACAAAGGAGGTGGTTATAATTATGTAAATAAATAAAAGAGGAGACAAGAGGCACACACTTTTATTAAACGAAGGACGCCGACCACAATGTGGGTCGTTATTAGTTTTGTTTTGTACTTTTCACGAGCCACCCAGGGCTCGTAAAAAAGATCAAGTCAATTAGGAGTAACGTTCAAAAAAGGAACTACAATCTCGGAAATCGCGGGGCTGCACCTCGGCAATATAAGACAAGCAACAAAGAAATCCTTTTCTGGAACGACTGTACCATGTCAGTCAGCACGAAGACAAATGTTCTTCGGCGAAGGAGACAGGATGATACATGGCGCTTAACCAAGACAGAGATAGCGTCCGTATACAGGTATAACATACGTCATTGTGATGGATTCTCTTAACCTCGTCCGCTATTTTGCAATTTAGGACACGTAGGAATTCACGGAAACAAGAAATATTGCTTTAAAAATGGGTTGAATAAGGACGCGGACGAAAGAGTCGCGCTAATAAATAGATTTACTAACAGGAAGATAAAGTGAAGTTTCTAAAAGCGAAAGGTTTAAAAGGACAAAACAAAATGAAGATTTAGAAAGAGCCTCACCAAGACAAGAAACGTTCAACGCATCCCACACGAAAGACGTCGCAATTACTCTTTTTAAAAGCCAACCACGAACTTAAAATTAATTTCTTTAATTGTAAGGGAGCTACACCATTACGTAAATGAAAGAATTCCCGTATTTTATGTTCTAATGTGAAAGAGAAAGTCTTGTTAAATTTACGGCAGGTAAATGTAAAAAGGTTCAATCAATACCTTCAATCCGTGCTGTAGTAAAGTCTGGGTGTGAATCTTCCTTTCCATAAACTGGTTGCCGAACCAATACCACAAGACCTTCCTCGCATACGCGCTGATATTTGTTTTTTGTTTAAATCCTTGTCTCTGTCTTTTGTTCGTATATTTACATTTTTGGTTCCTAATCAGGGGCGTCGTTAGGATAAGAAAGCTGGAGAGTGCGGACTAGAACCAATACAGCATACGTGGTATATTTTAATATATTTTTAAAAAGAGACTTTATGTTTTTATAATACAAAAACTTTGTGGGAGGGGGAGCAAATTACAAAGGAGGTTGCTTGCTCCTCTTTTCAAGAACCTCTTAACGACGAGTTCCTACATCCGAAGCGATGTTCATTAGTCTACAGCCGCTAGAAACCCTTCTCTAATAGGAGCCTACGAGGATGGTACTCATAACCAGAAGCTAGAGCTCGATCTGGGGATATTTCTGCTGACCGGAAGCTAGAGCTCGATCTGATGACCATAGACTAGTGCTCGATCGAGGGTTAGTTCGTACGACTCGAAGGGAACTTTACGAGAGTGATACCGGAATTTAGAGCTAGTGATCCATTTGGGGCTATTTTTACTGACCGGAAGCTAGAGCTCAATCTAATGAACTTAGGCTAGCGCTCGATCTAGGGGTGCCCGTAACCGGAAGCTAGAGCTCGATCGTAGGCTAACGCTATATCGGGGGATTAGATCGTTGGAAACACTTCTCTAACAGGAGCCTACGAGGATGGTATTCGTAACCAGAATCTAGTGCACGATCTGGGAATATTTTTCTGACCGGAAGCTAGAGCTCGATCGTAGGCTAATGCTATATTGGGGGATTAGATCGTCGGAAACACTTTTTTAACAGGAGGCTACGAGGATAGTAGTCGTAACCAGAATTTAGTGCACGATCTGGAGATATTTTTGCTGACCGGAAGACACAGCTCTATTTGATGACCGTAGGCTAGTGCTAAATCGTGGAATTACTTCGTGCGAGTCGAGGAGCCTACGGGGATACAACCTTCAACCGGAAGCTAGAGCTCCATCTGGGGATATTCTGGTAACCGAAAGGTAGAGCTTGATCTGACGAACGTAGGATTAGTTCGTACGAGTCAAAGAGGAGCTTACGAGGATAGTACTAATAACCCAAAGCTAGGGCTCGACCTGGGGATATTTCTGTTGACTCAAAGCTATAGCGCGATCTGATAACCTTAGGCTACAGCTCGATCTGAGGATTAGTTTGTACTACGATGATGGTATTCGTAACTACAAGCAAGTGCTCGTTCTGACGATATTTCTGATAACCGAAAGCTTGAGCTCAGTCTGGTAATCGTAGGCTAGTGCTAGATTGGGAAATTAATTCGTACGAGTCGAAGAGAAGCCTACGAGGATGGAACTTGTACCCGGAAGCTAATGTTTAATCTAGAGATATTTTTAATAACCGCAAGCTATAGCTTGATCTGACGATCGTAGGCTAGTGCTAGACCAGGTGATTAGTTCGTACGGCTTGAAGTGTACTCTACGAGAATAGTACGGTAACCTAAAGTTACTACTCGATCTAAGGGTATTTTTGGTGACTGTAAGCTAGAGCTCGATTTAACAACTGTATGCTAGAGCTCGATCTGGGAATTAGTTCGTAAAACTCGAGACAGAGCCTACAAGGATGGCACCGATGACTAGAAGCTAGGGCTCAATTTGGGGATATTTTTGATGGCCAGAAGCTAGATCTCGAACAGGCTCTAGCTCTCGCTTGATCTGGAGATTAGTTTGTACGTGTCTAAGAGAACCTACAGAAATATCACCGGTGACCGAAAGCTAGTGCTCGATTTAGGGCTATTTCTGGTGACCGGAAGGTAGAGCTCGAATTGATGACCGTAAGCTAGAGCTCGATGGGAGGGGTGTAATGGAATGCTAGAGTTCGATCTAAGGACCAAAATCTAGAGCTCTATCACTCTCAAGTGTTTACCTTAAGGCCGGTGTAATTGATCCTAAAGGTAAACTGATTTTTCGGCTTGCTTGCGATTTGGTTTTGTACCTTTTCGTTACTATGGGAAATTCGTTCAATACCAACCTTACTCCCGCGTTTTAGCAACCCCCAATGTTAACTTTGGTACGTTTTTACGAAATTTTTTAGAATGTCGTGAGAGAGTAAGACACTGGGGTTGCGGTCCAGAGAGAGATAGGGAGAGATAAGAAGCCGTTTGAATTTCACATACAAAGCTTAGTTCGTAGTTGCGTAAGACCACGCCCTCCTGGTCGTTGATTGGCTGGGGTGCGAACAAAGGGACTGTCGTTGTTCTTTCTGCATCGAAATTCTGGGCGTGAAACTGCGAGCCTCTGTAGGCTGCTGCCTTTCTATCGCGTCCCGGGTAATTTAATGTAGAATCATACTATGTTTTACATGTACGTGTTGAGGGGGGGGGGGCATATGTTATCTTGACAGCGTACTTTACTATATACTAACAAATACATAGTGGGGTGTTTCCTAATCAGTCGTATAATTTCAGATAAGGTTATAAATTTAAACTTGCACACCAAGATGGCCGTTGCCGTACTACACCATTCATTCTATACGTATTTCTATGCCGTTTTAAAAGTTGAAGTTAGTAAAAACTACGTTGGGACCTGGGGTAGGTTGTGCCTCGCTCTAGAATGAGCTTGGGAGGCTTCGTGGATGTCTGGTGTGGTCCGGTGCGGAGTTAAAATTAGTGAATTATGTCACACTTGTTATTTGATTTATGACGGTAGTTTCGTTGCATGATTGGTTTTTCTATGTTGAAGTAATTTTAATGGAAATGTATTAGTTTAATTTGTGAGTACAACAGTTTTCGAATGCAATCTACTAAATGAATACTTTACTCAATCAACTGTATTTGGTAAAATCCCACACATTTGATTGGTGATTACATTAGTTCGTTTATTCAACAAGAATTATACATTAGGCAGGGTATCAATTCGTTTATTACGCTTAATTAAGATTTTTGCACTAACGGACTAGTTTTCATTAAATATTGTTTTTTAATCAAATTTTAACATTTCTCTTTTAGTTTAATTTTCTACTACAGTTGTCAGCCATCAATCATGAGAATCAATTATAAGCTACTAAACAACTTATTTGCAACAGATTTTTAGCTAAATTTAAATTCAACAGGTATTGATTGTAATATCCCGGATTAATTTGTTAAACTAGCTTGAATTCAATTAAATTTAAATCTTTTATTAGAACTGAATAACTGACAACAGTATTTAGTAAATTGTAAATAGTAGTATGTCTCTTTCTCTGAACTACTTTATGAAAAAGGGAAATACTCTGACAGACCTGTAACGAAAATGATGGTTTTGATAGTATCGGACATGAATACTCCCGATTTAGGGTCACTGGAACAAGTATGAGAAGTAAGCAATTTAACACTGTGAGTAGTAGTGTGGCAGGACAGTCAAGTAGTCTCACCTAATTTGATTAGTATTGATTAGTTTTATTTAATGGTCTTAATAATGCAATTAATTTGTAAATTAAAATATTTTTACGTGAAATAATTCAATCATATACCATTTGCGAGTTTAAAAACAATCGGTATAAATTACTCTAAATTCCTACACAGAACCTCGTGCTTGTTTTGCGTAAAACATCTTAATGGACGCATTCGCGTTGAGACAAGTTTGCAACCAAAGCAAACGCTCGTTGTATGAAACACGTTTGTGTGATTTATTAACCCGATTATTTTTTTAATTTACTTGCGATATATGTTTTAAATATATAATTGCTTCTGTTATTGTTAGTTGCTGTTTTAAATACTTTATTGTTTTTTTCACCGAAAACCATGACGGTTGTCAAGGGGCCCGCTCGCGCACCAGAAATTTTTGGTTGCGTAACTGTACAGTTAGACATGATGTGGAAATTTGTTATGAAACTTGGCGAATGACATGGAAAACAAGCATCACAAAAGAACGACATTAGAGCAAAGGAGACGGCGGACGCCGAGGGCGGGGATGTTTTGACGACAAAGCCGATAGCACCGAAGACTGCTGGTAGCAAAACGGAACTGTCACCACACTCTAATGAAGTACGACTGTCGCATGTGCTCTCTCTTTTTTTACACAGTATTCTGTATGTTCCATAAAACGATTCCAAAAGCGCAATACACGCAATTAGATACAAAACTGTACGTTTCTTTTGAATATCCCAACAGTTCCGTAACTTTAAGTTTTCAGTGCGCGTCTTGCTTAATTGCCCGTCGCTTTCGCTATGACTTTTGTTAAATAATAGTTTCATACTAAAGACAAATCTGGTTTAAAAATATCTTTTGACCTAAAAGCTCAACAAACCTTAATTCGACACTGGGGAGTGGCAGATTTTGCTGTCTCAAACAGTTTAAACAGTAGCATTGACTGGTACCACAATCGCCATAATGGCACGTCGAAAGGGCAGTCTTGGTTGCACCATTAGTAGAACCATCGTGGTTGCAGGGGTAGATTTGTGAAGGTAAGGGCGGTTTTCTCCGACAGACGCGCTTCGACTTGGCAAGATCTGCATAATTAGTAGAGATTTAGGTAGTTTCGCTCCAAGCGGTAGCGGCTAGGGTACGCGGCTTAATGTCGTACGTACTGACATGAGCAATTATATTTTGTATAATTTTGAATTGTAATAACAATTAAATAAACAATGGTGTTGGGCCAAGCTAGACTACAACATTAAAATTTTCGAACTGTAAATTTCGAAAAAATCTCACCAATGTTTATTCATGGTGAACAGAAATATGTTCTACGTAAACAGTAACGTGATTTTTAGGATTCACATCTAAATGCCCCTCAGGCACTGAGGTATAAGAATGTCATAATGAAGTGAACGTTGCTATTGACGGAGCACGAGTTTGGACGCGGCCGTGTAAACGCAGGAAAATTTGAACGCTAGAAAATTATTATATATACACAATTTTTAAATGTTGTAGTTAGATTAGGTTAGGTTGGATTGGTTTAGATTAGGATGCAAGAACATGATTATTCTATGTATAAATAACGATATTACTTTCGTACAGTTTCTAAAATTTTATAGTTATTATAGCTTAGCTTAGGTTGGGTAAGGTTAGGTTGGGCCGGGTTAAGGAGCAGAAAATAAACATCGATACTATTTTCGTACAAATTCTAAAATGTAGTGGTTAGATTAGCTTAGGTTGGGTTAGGTTAGGTTGGATTGGGTTAGAAGCAAAATAATGATTATTAAAAATATCGACAGTATTGTCGAATAGTGCTGTCAAATCCGTTCCATTTTAAAATCCGGATTTCGGATTTTAAATTATCCAGTATCCGAATAATTCGTAATCGGTCAGATTTTTACTATCCGGATAAAATCCGTCATGAGAATCCGCTATCCGGATTCATTCGAAAAATCCGCTATCCGGATTTATCCGAAAAATCCGCTATCCGGATTTATCAGAAAAATCCGATATCCGGATTTATCAGAAAAATCCGCTATCCGGATTTATTTGAACAATCCGCTATCCGGATTTATCCGAAGAATCCGATATCCGGATTTTTTTGAAAAATCCTATATTCGGATTTTTTTAAGTGAAAATCCGTTTTCTGAATTTATCTGAAAAATCCGATATCTAGTTTCATTCATCCGAAATATCCGTTCGTGAATTTGCGTTTATTTATTAAATTAAATGTTCAAGAAAATCAGGTATGCAAGCTGGGTTAGATAAAATGCTATCTAAACAATTGCGGTCTACCTGTGTTAAATAAACCTGTCTCACTCATTCGGCAAAAAGGTATTTTTAAGCTGGGATAGTGGTCATTCATTTGTATATTTCTGTAAGCATTTCTAAGATTGCCCCTGGTCAAATGCAATGGTAGCTCGTTATTGTACCCTAGCGTCGTCGGCCTTGTAATTGTAAATGTTTTGCGACAGTAATTTTCATACATTTATTCAAAAAAAACCGAATGTACGAATGTGGAGCGAAAATATCATTTCTTTTAATTTAATCTTTTAATTTTTAGATAATAGATCACTTTCATTGAAGTTTGAATTTAGTTTTAAAATTTAAAACGTACATCTGCACAGCCGAGCCTTGAAAGAAGAATTTTAACATTGTAATGCCAAAACATTAACCTGCGATAATTTTATTTATTAAAATTATTAACAGAGCTCCGAATACAATAACATTTATACAATATAATATACGTAAACAAAACACTAGAATAGATATTTATGATATAAGTACCTAAAATGAGTGTTTTCGGCACCTGGGTTGTCGAACTCTGTTACCGCCAAGTGCCCAAAACACAAATTCCGCACGTGTGTCATGGAATATTTTTGACAACATTAAAAACTTACAAGACTAAAACGGAATTAACACTTTTGTTTTAATTGTGAATCAATTGTCAGATAAATGTCAAATCTGAAATCGGTCACTTAGTTATGGTCATACTTTTTGCGATTTTCAATAAAAAATGAAATAGTATCGTATGCAATAACGTCGAAAACAAAAATATCGGTTACAAATAATTTGTATGGTAAAATTTTTTTTGCAGTTGGCCTTTATTACTGTTTTCATTGGAAACACATAAATAGAGCATTAAAACTTTCACACAAGCGCCGATTGACGAGAGAATAATAGGTTTAATTGCCCCCCCCTCCCCGCCAAGCAAACTATATAAATGTAAGTTAAGGGCTACTTGTTGTATTAACATTATATTGAACGAAATTCGATGGCGCTTAACAGTTGACACCACTATTTAGGCGACACCCTACAGTGAGGCATAGAGTCGATCAAAGCAAATAACTACCTGCAAAAAAGTCCTGTAAAAATTTAAACTTGTAGGGACACAGACATTTTAGCATTCCCCTGGATTATCCAAGCCGGATGTCGAACAATGACTTTCAAAAATTATTTAAAGCTTAGCGGCAAAAATTTAAAGTTGAAACAAGTACACAGCAACATTCCAAAATGTTTTTCCTTAAACTAACCATTTAGCTAGGCTAGTCACTAGAATTGCCTTATCACGGGTCAATGCACAGCCTCGCTTTCATTGCCTCTAGTTTAAAATTAATAATGTGGATAATGCAAGGGGTTGTCCAAGAACAGTATCAAGAATCCGACCATAGACGACTTAAATAAATTAAATTGTTAAATAAACCATTAAGAAGTTTATTTTATGGTTAAAACATTAAACAAAGACTGCAGCTGAAAATCCAAAATTGGATACTAAATTATCACAATCTGCTTTATCTGCTTATGGTAAATGTATCGAGAATATGTTACCGCTTATTAAAGATATGTTACACATATTGTGTACTCTGCC
This sequence comes from Ctenicera cuprea, assembly GCA_958336395.1. Lineage (NCBI taxonomy): Eukaryota > Metazoa > Arthropoda > Insecta > Coleoptera > Elateridae > Ctenicera > Ctenicera cuprea. The sequence goes on along the minus strand of OY284495.1, from coordinate 9,469,848 downwards.
TGTAAGGAATCTTAAGATTTAAAATTGTGACAAGGAAAACTCGAAAAAAAAACATGGAAAAAAAGGCCAGTGAAAAAAACACGGAAAATCCGAGGAACAAGAAGCCAATGGAAAAAAGCCGACGAAAAAAACCTACAAAACTATAAAATATGAAATTATTTTTATTTTCTCTTATCGTCTGTATACCAACCGTTATATGGCATGCACAAATATAGACATCTCACATCTAAGATCGCTTTGGGCGTGAATCGAATCCTGAACCTGAACCGCCCGCCCTAATATGAATTTTATTTTTGATAATATGTTGGTAAATAACGTTTGTGACTTGACACATATACAGGGGAGATTATAAACTTGGAATCTAAAAAATATTTCCAATTCTTGTAATCTAACCTTACCTAACCCAACCTACTCTAGCTTAAATGAAACATATCAAAAATAAAGTAAATAAATAAGTTTTTTTCTATAGCAACTGTTAAAACGTGCTATTATTAACTAAAATTAGAGGAAAAAGTAGCACTTTACCATCAAGGGTAGATAAAGTAGTACTTTAACAGCAAGGATAGATAAAGTATTTTATTTTTGGTTTATTCTATAGCAACCAAAAAGTTATTAAAGCCACCTACTCATTTTTTCGCGAAACTGTTTTTTTCCTGACACTTTTAAATTAAATTTATCATTGATTTTTCTTCATTTTTTGATCTTCTTTAACAATTGCTATAGAAAAAAATGTTGTATTCCACACGACGATAAAATTTCATTATCTTCTCGATGCTTATTAGCGTCTCGGCTGACGCCTCGACGCTAAAATCGCTCTCGAAGATAAAGTGCAATTTTATCATCTTGTACAATAAATAACTATTTTTCTCGGTTTATTTCCCCCCCCTTTTTTACGACCTTTTTGTTCTCGCGGCGTTTTTCCACGACTTTTTTTCGCCTACCGTTCAAAGCTTTAAACATGGACCTTTTTATATATTTATCTTTTTTAATTTAAAATACGCTTTCCAAATCTTCCGGTCTAGAACAGCGTTAACTCAAAGAAACAGCATTTGTGTTTTATAAAAATGCATTCTATTTCTTAATTTTCCATTCGATGTTATTCGCAATCCACTATATTATTAACCCATTGAAAGGGCTACAGTAATAATAATAAAATAAACAACTGCAGTTTTATATATTGCGGATCTTTGTGCGTGGATTTTTTCCTTTGATAATGTTTTCCGTACAATCAATGCCGCACTTCTGCAGTATACACACATAGCAGTGCGGTAGCGTTCACGTTATCTCGTTTATTTTTGATTCTCATTGCCTACATTTATTTTCTTTTAATAAATATATTACTTATTTACTTTGTGCATTTTCTAATAATTTTATTTTAACTTGTGTAGGAGCAAAATTTTATCGAACAGAAATATCAAATATGACATGCTATTTCAAAAACGAAAATTGATTTTGTTAACAGTGATCACTAGGCTTAGGATAATTATGCACTAAAAAACTTCAAAATGTGCATGCAAATATGCATCAACAACATCCAAAATATGCACTAAAAAGTAAACTAACTAGAAAAAAAAAACATTAACGTTATATCAATACATATTTATTTTTCTATTAAAATGTACAAACATTTTTTAAATCCAAAATTATTTATTTAAACACAAAAACTAAGTAATATTATTATTAAATTATAATTCAATCATAATTGCAACACCCCGCTTCTATTCTTCAGTTGTTGAAGGCCCGTATTTTTTGACAGCACTTCGTTTAATTTATTAATGAAATCCTTTTTCTTGATTTTAATTAAACCCTTAACCATATCTTCTACTATTTCAATGCTGTCTTGTAAAACTGGTTTAAAATAGCACTTATACACTTTTTTTCTTTCGGCATCTTGAAGATGTTAATACACTATTGGAACTAGTAGACAACTGATTGTTGATTAAATGATGAATTGTTAAACTTCCAACTTTCACAGGTGTTTTCCCGTTAACGCAACAGGGCCACTCATCAAACCCTGGTAATCCTCTTAGCATTTCCTCCAAGTATGCTGGTTTTTCGAAGCTTAACAACTAAGAAAGTACCTACCTATTCAAAATACTGAATGAATGAGTTTAGAAGATTATTTAAAATTTCTGGAAATTCCCAGACTGCTTGACGAAGTGAATCTGTACTTGATAACAAAAAATTGTATAAATATGCAAAGTTAAGCAAAGGTTCTGCTAGGTTACGTTAGGTTTGGCTAGAAAACAGATTATATAAATACCGATACTATGTCCCCGCAGTTTCTAATTTCTGTTGTTAGATTAGCTGAGGTAGGGGTAGTCTGTGTTAGGTTAGGATGCAAGAACATTATTATATAAATAACCATATTATTTTTCTACAGTTTCAATAATGTTGCAGTTTAGCTTAGGTTCTGTTAGGCTAGGTTGGGTTTGATTGGCTTAGGAAGCAAAAAAGTTTATTTAAATATGGATACTATTGTCGTACTGTTTCCAAAAATGTTTTAGATAGATTAGCTGGGTTGGGTTATAAAGCAAAAAAAAATTTCAATACTATTTTCGTACACTTTCTAAAATGTTGTGGTTAGATGAGCTTAGGTTGGGTTATGTTAGGATGCGTGTAAGTAGAAACCAAGAAAATGGTCCATAATTACCGATATTATTTTTCATGCAATTTCTAATTTCTGTTGTTAGATTAGCTGAGGTAGGGGTAGTCTGTGTTAGGTTAGGATGCAGAACATGATTATATAAATAACCATATTATTTTCCTACAGTTTCAATAATGTTGTAGTTTAGCTTAGGTTCTGTTAGGCTAGGTTGGGTTGGATTGGGTTAGGAAGCAAAAAAATGTTTATATAAATATCGATACTATTGTCGTACTGTTTCTGAAATGTTTTAGTTAGATTAGCTTAGGTTGGGTTGGGTTATTAAGCAAAAAAAAATTCAATACTATTTTCGTACACTTTCTAAAATGTTGTGGTTAGATTAGCTTAGGTTGGGTTATGTTAAGATGCGTTTAAGTAGAAACCAAGAAAATGGTCAATAATTACCGATATAATTATTGTACAGTTTCTAAAATGTTGTAGTAAGAATAGGTTGGGTTTAGTTGCTTTAGGTTAGGTTGTATTGGGTTAGGAAGCAAGAGAATTATTATATAAATAACAACACTACATACACGACAGTTTCTAAAATTTTGTAGTAAGATTACATTAGTTTGGGTTGGGTTAACGCTTAGGTGGGGTTATGGTAGGTCAGGTTGGACATTGTGGAAACTGTGCGAATTTTTATATTACACAATTTTAAGATAGTTTTATTATTTATATAATCATTATTTTGCGTCCTTGCCTCCAAATTGCCCGCATTAAAGCGCTCCTGTCCAAAGGGCTACGTTTAATTGTCCTACACCGTTGCTGTTGACTGTTTTATGGAAGACCAATTATTTAGTTTGAGTGTGCGGCAAAATTTGTAACGCATTTGCAGAATATCTTACGTCTGTATACATATAAAGTGCTCGATAATATTAGGTAAAATTCCTAGCAATTGTGATGTTATGATGTAAATAAAAATATATTACCGTGTAACCCAGCAGCGATTAAGTTGTGGAAGTTATAAAAAAATTACCAGTGAAAATATCTGCTGTGCCGGAAATGCTTCCCACGTTTATCCCTAAAGGACGTTGTGAGTTGCTGAAAAAGCTTACGTGCAAAATATTTTGTATGTCGATAAGCTCTGCTATGTATCCCGATAAATTGAAAACTCACCAGAGATGTGACGATATTTAAAAAAGGCAACAGAGCGTACACATTGATAATTATCGCCCAGTATTCATCATTTCAATTTACCCAAAGTAATTGAAAAGATTATCTATAGCTGGACGTTTAAATTAGTAAGGCATAGCATAACCGCACACCAGTATGGTTTCATGCCTCGAAGATCAACAACAGATAATTTATCGAATTTCACACAATGTGTGTTAGTAATTGGAAAGTGCAAAACAGGTTGATGTGGTCTTCACGCACATTGAAAAAGCGTTTGACCGTGTCAGTCACTCGATATTACTGTGAGGCGACCAAACAATTAGGAAATTAATAAGTAACTAGTTATTTAACAAGTCATTATCAATTTTTGCACTGTAATGGTTTATTTTCCGATAAATACCAAGTTGTATTAGGGGTGCCGCAGGGATCGAATCCTGGACACCTGCTGTTTCTTCTTGCGATGTGTTGTAAACAGTGTTTTAGTCATTAATAATTGTTGACTTTTACAAACAGATATTATTCGAATGTTCAAATGTTCAAATGGAGCATTACATTACATTCAAATGTTTAGGTTACAATTAATGATAGATCTAATGAAGTTATCACTATACCATTGATAACGTATTACTGGTTTCTGAAAAAAAGTTATATTAAGGAATATTTAACAAACAACTGTTATGCAATAACTACGTAATAAAAATAAAGAAAATATTTAGTAGTATTTGAACAGTGCATAACAGTTTAGTCGAGAGCATTTATGGTAATTACAAAACAGCAAAAAACTGCAATATTTCAAGCAACAAAGACTAAAATAATTATTTCAGTAGATTTTAATTTCGCGATGCTTATCTAGAATATGCCAGACAAACCAGAGCAAGCAAACTAACCTCGAGCAAGTCGTCAAAAAATGCTTCCTGTCTGTTGAATACGGATCTTTAAAAATATTAAAATTAAAAGCTCTCGACGCAGATAGCGCAGCGAGTCATGTTTAGAATAACATGCAAAAGTAGTTTCTGAAGTGGTCTCCAATTTAGCTTGACGTTATTTTCCGGAGTTTTACGTCGAGCATTCTCGAGTCGACGGACTTTTTAATTATATTTCGATACCGGTAGGTACTAACCCTCATCTACAATTCCGATTTCGTTTTTCACTCTATCGTTCCCAATTAGGAACTGAAGACTCGTGTCAGCGCGTAACAAGCCTGTTTGATTATTGATGAAGATTTTACTGACCGCTATACGAGAAAGATTCTTTTTTAATGCCTAATTAGGGTTGAACCGATTGTCTGATTAACAGTGAGTTTGTAGTTTTGTAGTCAACAAAAAATTTATGGATGAAGGACAGCAGACATTGATTCCATTTGTAATTAATCAACCTAAGTTAATAATGATACTATTTTGGGTTTTGGGGTTTTCTGCTTTGTATTTAAATTACTAATTTATTGTTTGAATAACTTCACAAGTTTTGGGGATTTTAAAAATTGAATTTCGAAATACTTATTTTTAAAGTGTTCGGAAAATTTTTAAATATTTACTGTGAAACTTTTGAATACTTTAAAATTTTCGTGAAAAGTGAGATCGCAGACGTAAAAACAAAACAAATTTAGTGAACTTTAATCGTTTTTATATTTCCACTACTCAATGTTATGAAGTTTTATAAAATATCGACCTCAGTCCTCAGCTAAATCTTGTAAATATTATGTTACTTGGCAACAACTGTAATTTAACGATTTTCTATTTTCGTGCGATAATGACCTCTGAAAGCTAATTGCCTTTTAAGGTTCCTGTCTTTATTCTATTAATTAGGCATATTTTTTGAAATCTAGATATCTCAACTACTCTGTCCCTAGACTCACTTCCCGTATAACCAAATCTATAAAGATGTCCTAGGCGATAGAGATATTTAAAGATGCGGTAAAGATTACGTGATACAGGTGTAATATGTATCGGAGCTGTACTTTAGCCTATACCTTAACTGTATAGATTAAATATTTACCGCATCTATATGATATCTATACTTGTTTCCAGTACAGTTTTATCTTTATCACATCTGTATCACATCTTATTCTATGCTATACCGCACCGGTACTTCAAGCAGGGATTTATCTTTATCGGATCTGTAGATAATATATACTGATTGTCTTTACAGTTGTACCTTTAACAAATCTCTACAATATCTTCATGCAGGCTATATCGCACCTGTAGCGCAATTATCGATTTTGTCTTTATCGAATCTGTGCTAAATATATACTGCCTGTCTTTACAGTTTTATCTTAAGCCTAAAACCGCTGTGTATAGCGTCAATCTAAACACTATCTTTATTTGTTGGCCTTGTGTATAAAAACGTTAAAAATGGCGCATCAACAAGATCAAGAATTTAAAGTTTACGAATTTGATGGAACCTTGGATATTTGTGTGCTTCCTACAATTATAATAATAATTTATGACATAATCATTAACCAAGGCTGCTGTCTCCAATGTGAAGTTATTTTCGATAGGGGGATCATTTACCACAATATCTATAAACCACAAGTAAATAAAATGATAACTTTCATCATAAACTGTTATTACACCTATAACCAATACTATACCTTTTGATGTGCCTACAGCAGAGAGCATTTTCTCAGTTCTGCTGTACTTATAACGTCCAACCGCGGATTTACGGGGGTGGTGATGGTAGTAGCGGTAATAACCCCCCCCCCCCCAGAAGGCCAAAAAAATCACCTAAAGCACTAGAAGTAAAGTGTTTTTGAACATGTAATTGGAAAAACTTTGTAAATAAATATATTTCATCGGCTAAAAGTTCCAGCGAAACACAATAACAATGACTCAATTGCAAAGAAACTTTCTTAACGGTAAAATCTAAAACCAAGCCGGACGTTAAACAATGCATGGCTGAAGATTAGCCCTAAACCTTTATGGGGGTTTATAAACAGACCTGTTTGGAAAGTCCACTCACCAAAAAGATAAAGATATTTAAAGCTTATCCCAGCGCCAGCAGTACAAAGTACGAACCGACATCAATACAATGATCATATTACGTAATATTTTTTTCTTGAAATTATAATTCTGACCTCAGAAATGGCGGGAAATTCAGAAATAATGTACTTTAAAATAGTTGGTGGTAAAATAATACAAAGACATCAATTATTTCGAAGTAAGATTCTCGAAATATCTGAACCTACTAAAACTGTTTTATATTTTATCCCCTATAATTCTTCACTGTTTATTTTTCTTAATACTTTAATAATCTGTTGTCTTTTTTTTTTGTTTCGGCATCAGTTTATTAAAAACTTAGCAAAGCTACAAACGATACACTTTACCAACTATTTATAAAATGATTTTACTCTACATTAAAATTAATGTAAAAAACAAAATTAGAAAATGAGAAACATGAAACACATTTAACTTTAAAAATTTCAAGAGCCCACAAAAATGTCTAACTTTATTATTAAGCGTCCAATGCGTTTTCTACGTAGTCCCTGTTAATCACGTTTTATCCAAGCATACTATACGCCCTTAACGAGATATTATGCAACGTCACTATAAATTTTACTGCAAAAAAAACGGTTTAACTCTAACTGTAATTCTTGGTAGTACATTTGTATCATATTGTCCATCATAACCTTCTGTAATACTCTTAAAACATTTAGCGGTCGAATCTTATAAGAGGCGAGATTAGCTCAGGGTGCAAGGAGACCGACTCACAAACCAAAGATGGCCAGTTCGATTCCCCGCTAAGGTAAAGTATGCAGCGCATTTTTAAAATTAAAAATCTATCAATAAATACATTAGTGTAAATGAAATTAGCTAAAAAAATACAGAGGGGTTGTATAAAATATTATAAAAGAAAATATATCCGCGTAAAAAAATATTTTTTTTTATCTAAAATTAATTGCTTGAATTATCTATACCGCACCTTAATTTGGACGATACAGCATCGGAATAGTATCTTTAAAAACCTATATCGTATCTTTACAGTACCTTCATGTGCTCTATACGCAATCTTAACCGCATCTGTACTTTAACTATATGTTGTCTGTACAGGAGCTTTACATCTTATATACAGAGTTAGTAAAGACAACTATACCCAATCGATATGTAATCTCTATCGTCGCGCTATCCATAGGGTACAGAAAGCCTGTATCGACTAAAGATTTAAATACAGGTTCGATATAGGTTCTGTATTGTGTGGTTATACGGGTTATCGTAATAATTTTCTACCAATCTATTATATTCTTTAAGCTTTTTCCGTGGAACTGGTCTCTGCGAATTTACGTGATCTATCTATATTTAGGAGTTTCACTTATTATCTACTACTTAGCTCTGGCTCATCTGAGGTACCAACAGTAGGTGCACCTTTCCCGAATCAGCGGTTTTAGTAAGGTGTTTGTCTTGACTTTACAGGAGTGTAGCGGTCAATTGTTGTTCGGTCGTTTTTTGCAAATATAGCACTGGATGTCCATAGGATGGATGTATTTCATGTCGGTATGCTCATGGACATGCCATGGATATGTCGTAGATTTCTAATGGATATCTATCTATGAACATCAAATGCATATGCAATTTTTAACGTAACGTGCCGGCTCATTACTGCTGCGACATACTCGTTTGGTTCTTGACAGCTGCGACGCATTGGGTGGCGTCGGAAAACTTTGTGGGGTTTTGTTTTGGTGAGCTAATGGATAACGCCGTTGGTCATGTTGTGTTTGTTTTCTTTTTTAAGTAGATATAATACTTAGTGGTTATAAGTTGTGAGTTTTGCCGTAGTTACGCAAGGCAAGTTATTACGTTTACCCTATAATTATTTGCAGCATACGTAAGTCACACATAACCTAGAAACGTTGCTTATTTTGGATGTCAGCTGCACATCTACAGTGTCCGAGTGGGATGTCTACTGGACATTGTTTGGATGTTCTTGTGCTATATGGCAACTGTTTGAAGCTATTCACACTAACTTTGTTTTTTCAAACCGTGAAAAACTCGTTTTTAGACTTTTAGTTTTTGACATCATAGTTTATTAACTTAATCTGCTGCATTTTTGCGCTTTTTTGTGTACTAATTTACAGACATAAATTTAACCACAAATTTATGCAGTCAAAACACCCTTTGATAAGAAGCTTACTAACTACCTGGCGTTGTAGCAGCGGTATGCTTCGTGGCCACGTTAACGCATTGCATCATCCTACCCCTGCTGGCATGGGGTGGGTTTGCCATAATATATGTCGGATGATGATTATTTCTTCAAACATTTCAAACAGCACTAGGGTTTTGATTGTTTGCAGTTCTCAAGTTTTCACTGTTGAGAATTTAATTTTATAGTTGCGTACAGGCTAGTTCATCGTAATGGGGTTCATTAAATAAAGACAGAAGTAGTTTTGATATTATACCAATATGGTATATGGCTGAGATGGGCACACAAGACAAATGTTACTTCCCGTGTAACCAGCAAAACGCCGTGTTAAAGGCAGTTCTAAAAAATCAAAAATTTTCATTTTTCAAAAGCTTTCCAAACTTTTTTAAATTGTTCTAAATTTACAAAATTGGGAAATTATAGAAGTTTGTGAAAATTTTAAAAATAGTCAAAAATGTTGACAATTTTAAACATTTACGAAAATTTTCAAGAATTTTGCACAATTTTAGAAAGTTTACAAACTTTCAAAAATTTTCCAGTTTCCAAAAACTTTAAATTTTTAGAAATTTAAAAATTATTGCAATTTTTAATATTCAAAATATTTTTGTTTCATCATTTTAAAAAAATTTTAACATATACAATATTTTCAAATATTCAAATTGTCAATGTATTGTAAATTTTCATAATTTTTGAAAACTGATAATGAATGAATTGCCAAAATTTAGAAAATTTTAGAATTTTAAAGTATTCAAAAATTTCTTTAAATGCTAGGAACGTTTTGAAATATTTACAAAAAATTAAATCTTTTCTTTTCTGTTACAACTCTAAATAGATATCTGTACTTTTCTGTAATAATTTTATATTTTTAGTGTAAATGAAAGAAATATACTAATTAATCGTCATATTTTTTATTTATTGATAAAAGTATCTTCTTAATACAAATGAATGAAATGGAGTATTTCTTTTTGCTTCTAAATCGGCTCCGCAACCACTTCTTTATGCTCTCTTCAAATTCCTTTGTGGTAGAATTATTTATCTTTTCTAATCCCTTAACCTAAATAGAAAGCACCACCTACGTATACGTTTAAATTAGTATAGTTTCATCTTACTGCTGTTGAAAAGCAAATGTTAAATGTCTAGCACACGGACGTAAAACGGAGTCTTATAGGACGTCTTTGCAGGATGTCGTGCAGACGTCCAGTTCTGGATATCTTTTGGACGTAAAATGGATGTCCATAGGATATCTTGTACTATCTGGGGTGTAAAAAAACTTTTAATATTAGTAAATCGAATATCTCTCCGTAAAAAAATAGGAATTAGTAGAAGCCACTACATTTTTGGATGCAACAAGAATTTATTGTTTTCATAATTAGTTATCTACGTAATTATTATTTCTTATACTATTCGGTGCCAAGGTTATTATTCGTAAATATGAGAGGGCTATCTGGACATTTACGTCACGCTTCTCTGGTTAGATACTTCCCATTCTCACTTTTTTTTGCCTTACCTGCATGTAAATGTTGTGTTTTATCACTTGGTTTGATCCGCCAGTGTTCAAATGGAAACCAGGGCACGGTACCGACCGCCTAACGGAAAACGTTGAGCTACCAGGAATTTTTCATTTTCCATTTCCAATAGTTGATACTTTTATATTGTTTTTGACTAAAAGCACAAAAGAAACAATTTCAAAAACTTATAACATCTAAAAAATGCAAAAAAGTTTTATTATCTTGTTTTTAGCAGTTTACAATTTAATATTCCACATATAAAAAGCAATACTGCTTTTATACATTATATATTTAACCAACTATTGATTAGTTGTTGATAATTCTTTTTTAATGAGTTCAATTAATGATGTTGGTACGTTCATTATAGCTTTTAATAGCCTCACAGAAGCATAACTATTTATTAAGCACCATTATCAGGTATATTTAGTTAAATTATAATTGTGCTTGTAACGAACGATTAACTGTGATGTTACCTCGTTGTTTCTAAATAACAAGATCGTTAAAATTTGGTTAATTTCTTTTATCTGTTTGTTTTGCAAGCTCGGTTGAATTTTATTAAAAATTACCTCGGTCTGGCCAATATTTTCGTAGAAGGAGAACCTCAAGACCTCAAGGCAAACATTAAATAAATTTTCTCCGGTTCCGAATAAAAGCTGCAATTAGTAGACGAGGCTGTATAAAAATTAATAAAGCAAGTTAAATCTTAAAACAAATACTCAAGCTCCCTTGAAGCTTCACGTATATTTATATAATCCCCACAAGAAATTTACTCGTTATTAACAAGACGAAGAAGAAGAAGAAATTAATTTAGAAAACGGCCTTTGAGGTGGGTAAGAATTTTGAACGCCTTACATCAAGAGGGAAGTTTTTCCGGGAAACAGCGCCCGCTTCATATTAATATATTCCTGCACCTTATTTTAATGAAATTTCAATATGGCTTTTTATTAATTTTGCATAGTCAGGGCATAGTGGTTTGCAAAAGGGTTTCGAGAAAAGCTTAATCTACGTAGTCCCTTTGCGGGTTTAAAATTCGCGTGTCGGTTTGTGTTTCCCGTGAGTGGAATTTTAATCAAACATTTTCCGCGCACTCATGATGTAGGATGTACTTTATGTTAATCAGGTTATATTAAAATATCTAGGTATATATTAGAATTTGCAGTTTACTGGCTGCTCTCGGAATTATTTGCGAAAATGTTGCTCGGAATTTATGTAGCGAGGACGCGGCGACCCTTGTCATTTACTCTTAACTGCTCTGTTAGGAGGGTCTAAATGTCATAATAATGGACCACACTTTTGTCGAATGGTTGCGTAAAATTTCAAGCACTGAGTTTTAGAATGGTTAGAAACTTTGAGTTATTGCAGAAAATTAAAAGAATTTTAGTGAAAAAAAAAGTTAAATAAATAATACAGCAGAGTTTTAGTTGTTTCGGACGTGAGACCACCATCAGGGGATTAAGAACGGAGTTATTAAAGTTTTGTTCTTCTCTCTACAACATATGGTGTGAAATCTTTATTTACCTTATTTACAAAGAATTTTTATTATAGTTTTCCTGAAAATTAAAAATAATTTTTTTACAGGTACGTTGATGTAGAAGTTTCTCCATTTTTTTTGTTTTCAAACTTGAGAGCTATAAGGTGAGTAAAGCTTAAGCAATTTTTAAAAATACTTGTTCGTAAAGGTCATTGTGAAACTTAAAATATGGTGTTAATTTCTACAATATAGCTGTCTCTGGTACTGACTGTGGCCATGAGCCACTGGTTGCTAGTTTCATTATTACACACACAAAAAATAAACGTTTCTGTGCATACCTGCATACTAATACAATTTTAAAAACGCGTTGCAAATTTTCTTATTCGTAACGTAAACATTTCTCCCAATGGATATAAATCCCATAATTTAAATATAACACTATTCGAGCCAGATATAAAATCCCTCGTAAATGCGGTGGATGTCTATAGGACATTCGTTGTAAATTTTGGGGACAACCTCTGAACATCCATACGTAGTCTATTCGTGACAACTATGGACTTCCCTAAGACATCCTCAATGGATGTTCATAAATTGTTTTAGACATTTTCCAGCCTTTTAAACATTTTTGATATTGGATAAAATCCCATAGGTTAAGCAAGCCACTATTCAGAACTTCGTCAGTGATATAATGTTACAAATAAATTAAGACAAATATCACATCCTTCGTGAATGTAGTGGATGTTTATTCGACAGCCATTTTTATATCTAAGGACATCACCTGGACGTCCATAAGTAGTCTATTTGTCACAATGGATTTCCTTAAGATATCCTCAATGGATATCCACAAAATGTCGTATACATTTTCCAATGTTTCATATATTTTTCTTATTGGATTAAAATTCCATAGAATAAATAGCACGCTATCCGAACCTCATCAGTATATTGTTACAAATAAATTAAGACAGTTTTAACATTCTTCGTGAATAATCTTAAGAACGTCCATAAGTCATCTACTTGTCACAACTATGGGCTTCCCTAAGACATCCTCAATGGATATCCATAAAATGTCCCATTATCTTAAAAACTAATTACAACAGATATGACATGGTGGATGTGGTGTACATCCATTTAAATTCTGAGGACATTTTACAAAGTCCATACGTAGTATATTTGTCACAATTATGGACTTCCTTAGGGTATTCTAAATGAATGTTTGCAAAATTTTCCATACGTTTTCCAACATTTTAAACATTTTTCGTATTGGATGAAATTCTATACGTTAAATATCTCACTATTCGGAACTCATCAGTGAATAATGTCACAAATAAATTACCACGGCTATGACAGTCTTCGTGGATATGGTGGATGTCTATAGGGCATCTATTTTGTCTCCTGAGGACATCTTATTGAAGTCCATACGTAGTCTATTTGTTACAACTATGGACTTGCCTAAGATACCCTTAATGGATATCCATAAAATGTCCTATAATCTTAAAAACTAATTACGACAGCAATGACATCTTCGTGGATGTAGTGGATGTTTAAGAGACACCATTTTTTAATTCTGAAGACATCTTATATACGTCCATATACGTAGTCCATTTGTAACAATTATGGACTTCAGTAAGACATCCTAAATTGATGTTCATTAAATGTTCTTTCTATTTTTTTTAAACATTACGAACATTTTTCCTATTGGGTAAAAATCCCATATGTTAAATATCACACTATTGGGACCCTATCAGTAAAATAATTTACAAATAAATTACGACAGATATGAAAGACGACAGATAATCCTTCGTGGAAGTGGTGGGGATCTGTAAAGCATCCATTATTAATTATGAAGTCATCTTCTGAACATCCATGCGTAGTCTACTTGTCACAACTATAGATTTCCGTAAGACATCTTTATAATGATCATAGAACTGTTTCCAACATTTCAAACATTTTCTTTATTAGAAAAAATCCCATAGGTTAAATATCCCATTATTTAGAATATCATTAGTGAAATAATGATACAAATAAATTACGACGGATATGACATTCTTCTTAGATGTGGTCGATGTCTATAGGACATACATTTTTAACTTTGAGGATATTTTATCAATGTCCATACGTAGTCTTTTTGTAACAATTATGGACTTCCGTAAGACATCCTAAATTGATGTACATTAAATGTTCTATATATTTTCCGACATTTCGATCATTTTTCCTATTGGGTAAAAATCCCATAGGTTAAATATCACACTTTTGGGACCCCATCAGTAAAATAATTTACAAATAAATTACGACAGATATTAAATCCTTCGTGGAAGTGGTGGGGATCTGTAGAGCATCTATTTTTAATTGTGAGGTTATTTTCTGAACATCCATGCGTAGTCCATTTGTCACAACTATAAATATCCGTAAGACATCTTCAATGAATGATCATAAAACGTTTCCAACATTTTAAACGTTTTCTTTATTAGAAAAATCCCATAGGTTAAATATCCCACTATTTAGAACTTCATTCGTGAAATAATGATACAAATAAATTACGACGGATATGACAACCTTCTTAGATGTGGTCGATGTCTATAGGACATACTTTTTATTTGTCACAACTATGGACTACCCTAAGACATCCCCAATGGATGTCCATAAAACGTCCCATACATTTTCAATAATTTTAAACATGTTTCTTATTGGATAAAAATCCCATAGGTTAATTAATTATCCCACTGTTTAGAAGTGCATCAGTGTAATAATGTTTCAAACAATTTACGACGGATATGATAACATTTTTATCGTAATGGGCACAATTTTTAATAGCAAAAATATGAAATAAAATCTTTTGTGATTTCATCGAATTTTTCTAATTAAATGCAGAATTTTATTTAAAGAAAATAAAAGCAATTTCTTTGTTGACTTTTCACATGCGCCATTAAAATTACATCGAAGGTAAGCCCCACTAAAACAACTTGCGAACTGCCCTTCCATAAATCCAAACTCCTCTCAATATTCGCATCAATAAACATCACGCGAACCTAAACTTCTAAAATAAGCTTAAATTGACCCCGAACCGATTTTGCTTATCAAAACAAAAAAAGTGTATTACTAGAAGCATCGCTTTCCGATTAAGACAAGTATTCCGAAGAGTCCGGTCGAGATGCGGATTAGAGGCCCGGAGCATTGTTCAAACATGTTCCGGAACTGAAGGGACGAAACCCCTTGTATGTATACATCATCCGGATACCGCGACAGGTCCACATGCTTTACAGTATTGATCATTTCGCGTCTGGACCTAATTAATTAAAACAACGTGAAATTTGCGCGAACAGCTCCAATAAAATGAGTTATGGCTGATTAATCTGCGATTATGGCCGATAAAAGGGCGAATTAAGTGGTCAGTGTGAATGGTTAAGTAAATAAATCCAATTGGGAATATTTAATGTGGATCTATTCTTATTGGAAAATTGAAATTCGAGAATGAATAATGGAATCGATGTAGGCGGACAAGAACGTACATAATCTGGTCATAAAAATTTAATGTCTGTTTGTTTTTCCCATTTTTGTGGAAAATGCGTTTTGAAGGGTAAATTATGCAAACAGTTTTGGGGCTGTCTTAAATGTTATTTTAAATTTTCTTGGTTATTAATGAGAATTTTCTGATCGAGCAAAAGCTTCGTCAGGGTATGTTTTTGTATAAAATGTTGATATTATTTTTTATATTAATTTCTTATGTTGGAATATTACGTAAATTTATAGGAAGGTATTGTATTTGTTAAAAAAATCGATCTTGGGGTTTTGACTAGGGCTGGGCGATATTGAAAATTGAATATTGAATAACGATAATGAAATTATATCGATAATATCGAACACACCACCATAATAATTGTTACTTCCGTTGAAATTAGTTCGTGTTAGATTCGCTGTTTTAAATTATTAGTTCACCCTGTATTAAATGCAATTTTCTACGAGCACATCTCTACTAAACGATTATTTGATGTCCAATCTCTAACAGCACTTGATAAGAGTTGTTTACAATTGAAGAAGCGAAATATGGTAACAGGTGTGCATTCCACTAATTCATTCGACTATTTTCGGGACAAATTAAAATGAGCGTAAAGTTCCGATTTCTTATTAATGCATGTTATAAAGGTACGTGTTTTGCTTAATGTTGGGGTGTTTTCTAACTTTAAATAATACAGTTCCGATTAATTCGTGATGATTTAAAAACTGAATTAGTGTGTTTGTTGTTGGTGCAATCAGTGCTGAGATCATTTGAAATTTTTGGTTTCGTTGGGACCTTTTTGGTAAGCAAAAATAATAATTCGTTCACTACCAATAGAATCTGTACACCACCATTTTACCCTGACCTTTTTTGATCAGCAGTAAATGTTTTACGATTATTTTAAAATGTTAGAAGTTGTTTGCATGTAATAAAAGCAAAAGATGTGTTGTGTTTAGGGCTGGGCGATATTGAAAATTTAATATCGAATATCGATAATGAAATTATATCAATAATATCGATATTATATCGATAAGTATTCCCAGCCCTAGTTTTGACAAATTTAAGGGTTAAAATTACATAAAAAGACTCTCCCCTGGTAAATAAAATTAAACGAAATTAATTAAAAGTGTAAGTAATCGGTTGTAAAAAAATTTGAATCAAATAAATAATATATGAGGAAACACTGAACGTTGATTTTTTCATGTTTTAACAATTTAAGAGTAACAAACATAATACGTAATCACTATAGTCTAGAATTTATTTATAAATTTTCTTTTGCGATTTCACTGGCAAAGCCAGTGTTTTTTCGGCATTGACTTTCATGCCGATACATGTTTTATTTACCTAAAAATTCAGTTCAAAGCGAGGTAGTTTTTTAGATTTATTGAAAAATGTAGTAATGAGCATAATCGAATGATTTCAATAATAGAATGATCGCTTTCGAATGATTTTAATAAATGTTATATTCATTAGAAACAATCATTAGCATCAAAAATTAGCGCGCATGTGTACAGTATATTAAAGCTTGGAGATTTTATGAATTTGCGAACCTTACAACATAATACATAAATCATTTGAAATATTTTGCTCGGCAAAGAACGCCGCTAGTCATAC
This sequence comes from Ctenicera cuprea, assembly GCA_958336395.1. NCBI lineage: Eukaryota > Metazoa > Arthropoda > Insecta > Coleoptera > Elateridae > Ctenicera > Ctenicera cuprea. The sequence continues at coordinate 9,452,872 of OY284495.1, read as the reverse complement.
GATTTCAAGATTCCGCGAATTCATTCTACAGTTGCTTAAAAGGTCGTCGTTGAAGCAGACAAAACCAAACAATTAAAAGCCTAAAATCGTTCGAATGATTTTCGTATATTCTCGAGATATTTCGATAATCGAAAGACTCGAATATTTTCATTCGAAATATCCTTCTAGTAGAAAAAAGCAGTGGATTTTTTTGGCACTGACTCTTCAATTCATTTTTCTATTATTTCCCTGAAAATGCAGTTCAAATTGTGCTGTGTAATTTAAGTTTTATAGGTTAATTAACTCAAGGAATGCAAAAAGAGGTGTACCTATAATAAATATCTGTTTGTGGGTGGGTTACGCCTCGTAACTCCCGAACGGATGATCCGATTTGGATGTGTTTTTGAAAATTTAGAATTCACCGACAAAATGAGCTTTAGAAAAATCAGAAACCAGAAGCGCTAGTTAGACATGTTTTTTGGTAACATTTTGTACAGAAACGTTATTTTTCAAAACTAAATGCAGGATCTGACAGAAGACGGCTTTAGGAAAAATTCAACGCTTTTCCTTCGAACAATTTAAATTTACTTTAAAATGTTGTGATCGTTAAAACTGTTGGCTTACTACTTAAAAACAAGGTGAAATATCGATTTCTGATTTTTTTAAATTTTTATGATTTTTAAAATCTTTTAGAACTGAAATGTTTAAAATTTTTATTTATAATTAACAATATTTTTATATTGAAGTTTCCTAAATTTTTCATTATTTTCCAATGGTTCAATTGTTTCGCAATAACATAAATGCTTATAATTTTCAGCTTCAATATTTATAAATTTTTATAATATATAAGTAATAATCGGTTTCAACGATATGAAGCATATTCGACCTTCCATCGAAGCTATTTTTGCTTTCAGCTGTCATCAATACAGGAGTTACGCCTAAAAAAGAAAAGTAATCATGGCAAACCATTTCCAGCCAAAATTATCAAAAGTTTGAAACTTAAAAATTTTTTTTACAATTTCATTATTTTCCAATTTCTGGATTTTTCAAAATTTTAAATTTTGAAGAATTACAAAATTTTTATAAAATTAGTAATTTCAACACTTCAAACATTTATAGTGTTAGATTAGATTTATTTAAACATCATAATTTTCTAAAATGTATATGAATGTAATTATATTTTTGAAAATTTTCAACGTTGAAAACGTTCTGATCCAAAATTAAGATCTTAAATTAAGAATTTGAAAATTTTAAGCAATTTTAAACATTCCAAAATTTGTAAAAATTTAAAAATATTTAAGTTCTCAATTTAAAAAAAAATTATCGAGATGCTTAAATAAAATTTTATATTATCAATTTATCTGAAACTTTTAAAATATTGAAATTTTTAAGTGCCTGAGTTTTGAAAAATTGAAAAATCTGAAAATTGCGAAATTTACAATATTTTTAAATGGTTTTTTAATTTTTCATATAAAACCATTTTTAAAATACTTAAAAATTTTAATATTTTCTAAACTTTCGACATTTCGAAAATATACAAACTTTTTTTTACTTTACCCATTTTTGATATTTACAAATTTTTCGATATCTTCAAAATTAACGAAATTTAAAAGTTTTCAAGATTTTCAAAGCTTTCAAAACTTTCCAGAATTTTAAAATATTTAAAATGCTGCAAGCAATGACGCCGGTACGGTACAAGAGGTTTCGAATTAAGTACTTAAGCAAATAATGAAATTGTTTGAATCGGAATTAATAATAACGCAGCAGGTTTATGCGAGGAGGACTGCCTGCTGTTCTCCTGCAGCTTATTATTATTATTTTTTAATTTTGTAGGCTTATAGATATAGAATTGACCTACAGTTTTGTTCTTTCACTCCGATAATTTCTCTGTAAAACGTTTATAAATTTGATACAATTGAAAATGTATGCCTCTTTATTTAATAAATGGTAAAAAAATTCTAGGTTAAATTGTTCATGAATGATAGTGGAATAAGATTTACAACTAAAACAATATTTAGAGGGTTAATTTGCCTCTTCCTCCTGCCTCAATTTTTGTACAAAATATTATGTACGCAGGTTATTACTGTAATACGCCACAACCAGCCGCTATTCATATGCAGGCGCATTTCCGTTGCAACTTTCGCTGCAATTTCCGACGCGAACAAGAAGCACATTAGCACGATGAAAATTTAACAACTTCCAGAAAGTCTAGACGACGTGCTTTGCTTATTTTATGGTATCGACTATCCTGTCGATTCTTGTTTGAGTTACCTGTATATTATGCCTTATACTCAGCACCACTTTTTGATGCTAAATTCGTACAATGCGTTTCTTAAACTTATGAATAATGAATATAAAATGATACCTACCGGACCTGGGATTTAGAATCCGTGTACTTTGCCGCTTTGAAAAGAGGATTTAATTATTGAAAAGATTTACTGACAGTCCAAATGGAAACTCGATATAAATAATAAAACAACTTCCTCAATTAAGTTTACTTTTAGAAAGTTCGGAATTTATCGATTGCCGACGTTAAACTCCAATAAAGTTAAATACAGCCCCTTTTATCTAATGAATTATTTTCACATTAACCAAAAATATATTACAATTTCATTAAATTAAATTCGCTGATGCGCACAAAGCTGAAAAGTCGTTAAAAATGTAGCAGGGAAAAGTTTTAAATTAAAGTGCTTCATTTTTAAATTTATTAACACTAAGCGAAAAAATACACAAAAAGGATGTATATTAAAACTTATAATACAAAGTATAAATCCACGTTAATATAACCATCTTAAACACAAACTAATTAATCACGAAGTAGAAGAAGAAGCGCAAAGCCTTCGCGTTTTCAGTTTTATGATCGCGGAAAAACATTAAACAACGTGTAATTACCAATAAAGTCTGTTTTAGCCTGTAAACCGAGATTAATACGAATTTAAAACTGTTTAAAATCTGAAGTATATCCGGAAGCGATTCTGGTCTTTAAGACTAACGAATCGAGAAAGCTGTCGCTATTTCTCAGTGGTCAGGGCTTGCTGCTGTACCTAATGACCCCCATAATGACGGATAAAACAGAATAAAATAGTTTTTACAGCCACCGTTGTGCTTTGACGGAGATGGCCTAATGCTTCCTGTTATCCCCGACCCTAGTTGGCTTTGTCGTTTTGTTTCGTTACGCAAAAAATTGCCTTTAAGCCAGAGCTATGCAACGAAGTTGTACTAATGCCAACGTGTTGCAATTTAGTGCCGAAAAGGACAAGTTTTAGGCTAGAAACAAAATTGAAAAAGCTGTCGGGCAACCGCCACGGGAGTTTTTTTCGCATTTACGGCAGTTTTTTGAAGTTGTTAATATGTTTCGAAAATGTTGACAATTTTATGAAAATGTAGAATATTTTTTTAATTTTCGAAACAATTTCGAATACATTTCATAACGGACGTTTTTTAAAAATTTATAAATTCTGCTTTTTTGAAATTTTTCAAAAATTTTTATTACTATGAATTTTTTTAAAATTACAAAATTTTAAATATATTAATTTTTTTAAATTTAAAAGGTTCGATATGAAAAGTTTTGGAAATTTATGAAGAAAACACTTTAAAATTGACAAAAGTTTTTTTAATTTAGAAAATCTTGAAAATTTTTGAAAATGTTGAAAATTTTGAAATTTTAAAAACTTCAAATTTCGAAAATTGCGGGAAATTATAAAAATTGTTGAGAATTTGGGTTGAAAATATTCTAAAACTGTTGGAAAATTTAATAATTGTGAAAGTTATATAATAATGTTTGAAAATTTAGAAAATGTATAAAAAAAATTATAATGTTATTAAAATTAAAAAAGTTTTATAAAATTTTGAAAAGTGTAAGAAATCTTTTTAAGTTTATACAGGCACACAGACAGACCCAAAGACACAAAGACACCTGCGGCCCTAAAACCTGCTTATTGGTCAAAATGTTTAGGTATAAAATATTTAGCATAAAAGTACCTTTTTTTTAGGCATAACTATCGTACATCGGCCAGTAAGCCCAAAGCGAAGAAAACTTCGTTTGGCTTCTTCCCAATCACCTAATTTTATTGCAACGCCTCGACGAATTTTTGAAACTTTAATTTAATGGTTTTATTAATAAAAAATTTGTAAGTTACTTAACGTTTTGAATTTGTTGTTAAAATTGAAAAATTTATTTCTATACCATTATTTCGTGAGAGGACTTTTTCTATTATGTCGAAGAGGCAAAACTGCTTCTATTTCATGGCGTTGCGCGCGGCTAAATATTAGTATTTTGATATTATAGCATGATCTAGAAGGGTAAGGCCTCGTACCTATCAAAATAATAATTTCTATAAATAAAAGAAAGCTTATGAAGAACAATAAAGCTTCATAAAGGAAAATATTTATTACCGAAAAATTGAATTTTAAAAGAAGAAATAAATTTGGTTAAAAAAACTAACTTTTTTAGTTATCCTTTTTTATTTTACATTTTTCTTTAAATATTCAATTTTTCTTCTTTTAAAATTTCTTTTTTGTCAGCAAAGGCAATCAAAAGAGTCAAAACTTTAAAAAGAATAAAGAAAAAAATGTTTTTGTCAACGAGAAAGAAATTGAAAAGATGAGAAAGCTGATTCAGAGGAATATTTAAAATAAGAAAATATAAATTTTAAAAAAAATTTCTTGCTTTAAGGCATTTTATATTTTTTTAAGTGGTTTCTCTTTAGATTTCAGTTTTATTTTTCTTTGTAGAACTTCATTCTTCAAGAAATTTTTACCCCAAACGGTGCCTCATAAAACGCTACAGATGCTATATTATGTTTATAGTGTAGCGATGCGGCATCCATGGCCCTCCACAGGTGTTTTGGAAGTAAAACTTCTTTAGCGGCGGCCGGCAGAGTTAACTTGTAAGCGCGTGAAACGGAACTGTGAAATGTTAAACGGCTTCTCAAGGTTAGATGATTATTGTTGCGGCACCCGCCTGCTGGTTTCCAATACCTTTCCACGGTGTGGTTGGTTACGCTAACAGATGATCATTCATAAACTTTACGGAAATTTAAATAAATATTCCCACATCTGTTTAGTAAATGAGCGTCGATTACGATAGGCCGCCGCATATATTATTAAGCAGTAGAGAAAGACGTTACCTATTTAATGTGTAGGTCATCTAAGGTCATTAGAATTAATACACAGCTACTAAAAAAATATCGGCGTTAAATGCATATCAAGTTCCCAAATTAGCAAACAAATCCGAATGCATTTAATTTTTTTACTTCATGTAAATTAATAATAAAAGTTTGTCTTAAAATAACGAAAAGGAAGATTTCAAGACTACTACAAAAACTTTTACAGTGAAATTTAATTATTGTACGCTGTAACTTTATTTTACCGATGTATGTATCACGGTATCGCTTCAGATTACGTTGGCCACTTTTATCGTTTTTATTTATTGGTCATACTGTATAAAGTTTAATTGATATTTTCGCTTACCCATTAGGAATTAAAAAGCTCCCATATTAGTAATATAGCTCTTATATACAGGGTGTTAATGAATTGTAGGGACAAACTTCTAGGGCTTGCAAAACACAACAATGCAAACAACTTTTGTTAATAAATGTGTGGTCAAAAATGTTTCCTTTCAGGGATAGAGCCTCTCATAGATTCTTTAAGAAGCGCCTAAATGTAGGCAACTCAATTTACTACCTACTATTTGTTTCCATAACGACGGAAATTAATACAGGATAAATAAAGCCCTTTTTCCCACTTTTCAAATTCAAATTAAATTTGAAATAAATTAATTAACAAAATGTCTCAAAACTAAGCAATAGAAAAAACCAAAATTACAAAGCAAAAATCAACTATTTGAAAAATTTACAATAACTAAAAACTTAAAAAATTAACAAAATTATAGTAAATGTTCAAAATGTCGCCCCCCCCCCCAGCTTCTACACACGAAGCACATCTACGAAGTAAATTCCTGCGCACCGCTCCAAATATACCAGGAGTCTGTTGAACTTCTTCACATGCAGCAAGAATACGCGCCGTGAGTTCTTCTACAGTTTCAACTGGGGTAGCATACACTAACGTTTTAATAATAATTTAATTTCACAAAAATATCAAATGGTGTCAAAATTGACGTTATTTGAATGCATGTATGTCTAAATCGTTTTATTTTTCAAAATTCCGTGTTACCTGTGCAAAATAATTGAAAATGCAATTTGGGTTGCCTATTTTCAGGTACTTCTTAAAGAATCTTTAAGAGGCTCTATTTTCTAAAGGAAACACTTTTGACCACGCATTTATTAACAAAAGTTGTTTACTTTGTTGTGTTTTGCAAGCCCTAGAAGTTTGTTCCTACAATTCATTAACACCCTGTATATAATATTTTGTTATAATAATACTGCAAGCAATGTCGTATAACGCACCGCAGTCAAGATGGCGGAATTATTTGATACAGTTATCCGAATTTCACTAAGATAGAAACAAGAACAATAAGCTTTAATGTAACTCACGGACGCGCATTAAAGTTTTTATAGCGCTTCCTATAACTAACTAGAACATGGCGTACTCGTTTTTGTTTTCTGTTAAATCACACAATTTACAATTCACTTTCAGTGAGAACACGCTAAGAAATTTCACGTAGAATTTGGGTGCTCGGACACATTTCTTTTTTTAAGTTTGTAGCAATTGTAGAGGCTGCTAGAATGTTAAGGTGTAAAATGTTTTTTAACCAATAAAATATAGAAGTTTTGTAGATATAAGCACCACCAAAGGTTGTCTTAACCAGATTTTCGAAAATAATTTAAGTTTACGAATTTTCTGCGCCAGCGAGTGGTCTAGTGGTTGGAGTCTTCGAATCCTCAGCACGCTGGAAAGTTTTCTGAATAAGTTAAACCCGGCGTGTCCAAAGACGTTGTATGTGGTGTGTATGTCGGGTTGCATGTCTTTTCAAGGTGAGGCATGTTAGACCGGTGAATAGCGCTAAATGCGCTGAGTTCGCGTAAGGAGGTGGGACGGGAATCATTTCAAAGACGAGACATTTTTTTTTTATAGCTTGTTTATTGCAAAATTTCAAGCAATTCAATATTGCACGTTGGATAAGGTTGCTACTAAAAAGAATTCTTCTATTTTTAGAAAATTTGTTGTTTTTGCAATCCAAATTTTCAATAATCTGAAAAATCCTGTGTGGTGTTTGGTTACGCAAAATTTTATTCGTCTTAATATGCGATTTGAAGCCATGAATCACACCATCGACGCTTCTTAACGAAATATATAAACATCGTATTATAGTAATTGTTAGACAATTAATTTTTGGCTTTTACGTTTCATTATTTTTTTGGTGAAATAAATCTCTGAAGATACGTTCATTTATTCAGTATTTTTAAAGGCAGCTTTATTACGGCCATATAAATAATTCATTCAGTTTTAACCCCTGTACATACAAGTTTTCCCTGGTTGGGTACTTGCTTGTTTTTAATTATTATGGCCGTAACGTAATAAATTTTTTATTATCGTTTAGTTTTCGCTGTAGTTATAAATCTGGTAGGCAAGCCTTACAGAGAGCAGCAATAAAAGCCGAGGTATTTGAGTTTCGAAAACTTTTAATTAATTTTCTAAGTTGTAAGAAGAGAGTAAATGCATAAATACTTTATATACGGTACATATTAATATACTTTCGGAGAACGATCTACAAGGGCTTTTCTCTCGGTCCACTTCCGCTCTTTGTTTTGTTTTCGGCCGCCGAATAAAAACAAACTCCGGAAATAAATCCGAAAACACTACAATTGGGAAACGAAATTAAAAAAGCAATCCCTTAAAAAGCAGTACTAACGTAAATTAAAAAACATCGATCGAGAAAATAAGACGCTCTCGTGTTTTAATTTAAACGGATTTTAATTTTATTCTCGGGATGTAATCTAAATTTAATTTTTTTGATTTTTTTGCGCTCCTTGATGGTTCCAGTTGGCACAGATTTTAATTCTGTACGCATTTTCATATTTGTATGTTTTTTTTGTATTAATATTCATAATGGTGATGGATTCTTAATTTGCGCGAGCTTTTTGATCTTCTAAGTGAAGTAATGAAAATTCTTTTGGGGTTCCAGTGTAAATATGATAGATGGAGTAAGGGTTAAGTAAAAAAATTCCAGTTATTCCCAAAAGTGGAGCTTGTGAGATGCGCGAGGGAGGAGCTTTCGGTGTTTCCAATTTTTCTTCAGGTATTTATGGTTAAAAGGGGGCAAAAAGTGCTTCAATATTTCAGCAAAAGCGGAAGGACCGTTGAAAACAATTTCAGTTTAGAGATAAAAGCAATATGAAAAACAATATTACCCTACCCGACTATAAATCATCGAACGACATTTTCCCATATCCACACACACATAATTTCATTATATCATTTCTCGATTTGCCAGTGTACGCCAGACTGGTGTAATTTTTTATGCCGGATGGCGGCTCTGATGTATTATATCCGCCACTCTTTTTGTGTTCATGTTTATTTTTACGTGTTTTCGCATTACGATAACTTTCAACACATTGCGACTAAAGGAAAAACAAATACCCATTATGCCATCAATCAACTGCACTAGCCGCGAATTTTAACAAAAACCAAAGAAAAACCCCCGAACAACAAGAGCAAAATTAGTGCCGCCGCACACAAGAAAACCAATTGCAAAAGAATAGTTCTATGACGAGCAAAAAAAAACAATTCCAGCATCGAGGCGTCAGATAAAAACAAAGCGACCTATCTGATGTTTTGACAGATCAAAAATGAGTTTTCCGGGGGAGATATTCGCCGAAGAACATCAAAGAACTACTACTGGAAATACATTAGGAAAATCCCAGGGTGCAGACAAAAATATTATTTTCAACTTTCGATCGAAAGCTTTCCCGAGCTTTTAGCCTCATTTCCTCGCTATACTAATTAACATAAATTTTCTTATTAATTTTGCTTTGTACCGTCGAGATATAACGAGCAAGAGGAGCCCGCCCTTATTTCCCCAAATCCAACTTCAGAATAATAAAATTTGAAATGTGAAAATGACTTAAACAGAGAACATTTATATTTTAAAAGTTTTTAAAGTCCCAAGTCTTACTTTCGCGGTTCCATCCCCTGTTGTAAGTATAAAGTTGGGGTCATCATCGTTTTCAACCCCCACAAAGTGCATTAAAGACACCCAGAATCGAGATAACCTCATTTCTCCAAGACGCCAACTTTTATCGGGGAAAACGGAAGCTCTAACGCTGAACGGAACTAGCATTTGAAAATCAATATTTGATGATCTGATTTAGGCAAGGGTCGTAATGTTTTGAACGATTTATTTTGTTAGGAATGGATTTTTACCACCCTAAAAGTTATTTAAATTTTAAATAAAAAAAATATAAAATCTAGATTGAATCCAAAACGAATATTTAAAAGAGTTGGAGGTGGAAACTACATCGCTGAAAGCTCGATAGCAAAGCTTCTTCTCGTCTGCAATTTATCTAGAAATATTTTAAATTTTAAAATTCTTTTCACGGCAGTTGCTCTATGCAAGTTGAATACTGCAAGGAATCAACATTGTTGAAATTGTTCTAGCAGTATGAGAAAATGTTAATATATACCTGCAAGAAGGTTCAGATTACTAAAGAATATTACGACATTTCGTTAGAAATAGTAACAAAGTTAAAAAAAATATGTTTTTAGTGTTAACACTTGAAAATAAAGCAATATTTAAAAAAAAGGACATGAAAAAATGGATGAAAATTAGGAAAATGTTTCTGTCGAAATTAAGCAGAGAAAATGAAGAAGAAACGTAAAGTTTTATAAAAAAATCGATAAAAGTTTCGCAAACCTCAATAATATGCTTAAAAATCAAATAAATGGTAGAAAATGACAAATGATTTTATCAAATTTTTAACTACTACATTTTACATTACCCCCGCTTCTATTCCACCCTCTTTCTCACTCCCCTTTTACCTCGTTTGATGTCTCTTGCTCTCTCAATCCCCAATCTCCTCCGATCTTCATCTCTATTTCCCCCTTTCGTTGCTGTTTCTTTCCCTTCCGCGTTCTCTTTCTTCCTTTCTCTTTCTTAATTTCCCCCCTCACCCCCTCCCTCCTTCTCTTCGTTTTTTCAAATTTATAATAAATATAATGCTTCAGATAAACGACCATAATACAGTTCTGTAATTTTTTTACATCAAATAGAACTTCTCATTTTATAGATTTATACAAATTTTAAGCCCAAATTCAATTTATGAATAAAATATTAAAATCACGCTATAAACCTGAATGGGGTCACAAAGAAGTAATTCGTCCACTTTTGTATTGTACGATGCGAATTTAAACTTAATTTTGAACTTAGGTAATATTTAAGAGTGGTAGCATCCAATTCGTTATCGGACCAATCTCATTATTTTGCGTTTTCATGCCACTAATCTTAGCAACTTTTAAACTTTGTGTAAGCATATTAAGCGATTTTATTTCTTAGACACTTTGATATTATTAGAAGAATACGAATATTATTTGTTGGTAAATAAATCTCACTGTATTACATTTTCATGCAAATTTTTAGTCCATTTTAAGTAAAAAAGTTTTGATGAAGATGTGTTCTAAAATAAATTTGAAGGGAGCTACGGCCCCTTGAAGGGAGCAAATGAAATTTAAGGTTTAATTAATATCTCAGACACCTTTTAGTATAAAATAATTAAATTTGGCATATAGTTTAGAACTGTTGAGTACACAATCTAACAGCATCCTAATAAAATTATTTAAACCCAAACAGGAGGGTTGAGTAATTTTTATTTGTTATTTTTGTAAACTTTAATATTTCTAGCAATTTGCATAATAAAAATTTTTATTTTGTTTTTTTTTAAAAATCATGAAGCCGTGCGTGAGCACGACTCCATGATTCCCATCCCAACCCCTTACCCGGGCTCAGCACACTAAGTGCTATTCACCGGTCTAACATGCCCCACCCCTGAAAGACATGCAACCAAACATACACACCTACATACAACATCCATGGACCTGTCGGATTTAACTTATTCAGAAAAATTTCCGACAGGCAGTGGACTCGAACCAACTGCCATTGGGAGTCTAGTTTCAAAGCCTGGGAACCACTAGACCACCCGCCGGCCACATAATAAAAATAAAAATGCATAACAATAGTATTTTTATTTTTTTAGTACGACTAGTCATTTTCCTGAAAAAAATCGACTTAAACATTTTACTTCTTTAGAATGAGATAAAACTTTTTTTTATATTGTTTTTATTTATTAACTTTCTATTCAGAAAACTTAGAAAAAATTGGATAACAACTAACTACTAATTAATAACAAAACGTAATCACTACAGATTTTAAACATTAATGGTTGTCCAAATAAAAATTGAACTCAACACAAACTTTATGCTTTCTTAAACTTAGCAGTATTTTGCAAAAAAAAACAAAATTTTTGTTTTTTGTGTAAAAAGTATCGTTTTTTTGGTAAAATGATCCCGAGTTAATAAATAGGTGCAAAATAAAAAAACAAAAGTTTTATTTCATTTTGAGAATGAAAAATGCGTTAATCGATTTTTTCTAGAAAATAGCTAATTGTACAAAAAAAGCTTTATTTTTATGCTTTTTTACCGCAAAAAATCCAATTAGTAAAAACAATTAAAGACGAGTAAAATAGCAAACAAAAATGACCCAGCTCTCGCAATTTGGAACGCCTCTGGTTTAAATAAATTTATTTAAATGCTGTTAGAAAGTAGCACTTACTAGTACTGAAACGTATGCCAATAATTTATTATTTTATATTAAGGATGTCTGAGGTATTAATTAAAATTTAAATTTTATTTTCCTCCCCCTTTCAGGAAATAGAAGCTCCATTTAGAAGAATTTTGGGACACATGTTCATGGGAACTGTTTTTCTTAAAATGACCTAAGTAATCACCTACCGTAATTTGAAACGTAAACTTTGGAGCACTGTGTATAATAAATCCGCACCATTTCCACCTGTCTCAACTTTCAGTGGTAAGAGGCCTCTTGCTACGAGAATCTATATGTTTACGCGTCCATTATATAAAACGCATATTTGTTTGTACAGCAGACCGCTACAGTTTTTGACAGCAGCAAGTTTGGGCTCGTACTGTTTGTTTGAATTTTGGAATATAATCTAGTGCTAGTTGTCAGCTCGTATACAAACTCCGAGGATGTAGCATGCATACCAATCTCTCAGCTGTTTATGTAAAAACCTGGCACAACAAGTTGGGTTCAAACTAACAATTATATTTAACTCACAAAATCAATAATTAAGACGTAATACAAGAACATCAACTTCATTAACAAAGATAACATGCGATAAAATGATAGCATATGCTTGTTGGGTAGCGTCGGAAAAACATTGGCAAGTTTACAAATTTCATTGCAGCTGAGATATTAGCAGGGCAAATATCTGGAAACGTTGCTTTATTACCTACAATTATTTTATTACTATTAGGTACTGAATTGCCATTTACAATTAAAATAAATTAATTTTAGATATAACTAACCGAACCCAGTAAACGCAATCACCATTAATGAGAAGCAAAGAGACAATTAATAAAATATAAATTATTTACCCGAACCAGATTTCCACACTTAAAAGAATGTGAAAATTAAAATTGGAAACCCCGATGAACGGGGTTAATTTAAAGGAAAGGCGGATACATTTATTTTAATGATTATTTGACGTTACTTTCACTAGGTCGGGATGTTGCTTTAAAAGAATAAACATTAAATGTGATTTATTAGTAGTTACCTATTTTAACGTCAATATTTATTGCGTATTTGATTATGTACAATACTGCTGGACGCATTATGTACATGTCTAACATCTCGACACAGTTTGTTATTGTTTTTTGAATTAACGAAAAAACGTGGTGCATAGCCCGCGAGTTGCGGTAGTATTTGATGTATAAATTGCATATTTGATATGAACAATACTGCTAGACGCATTAAGTACGTGTCTAGCATCTCGACACAGCTTATTTATTTTATTTTTAAGTTAACCCAAAAGCGGGGCGTTGCAAATTTGAATTTTAAGCAATATACTAAAAATCTGTTAAAATTCAAAGCATTTTTTATTATGATAAATTTATTCTGCAGGTTTTTGGTAATCATTTCAAGCAGAAATAATTTTATACATTTTAATTAAAAAGGGCATTTTTGCATGTTTTTGTGAATTCTGCATGTAAAACTGGAAATTTTTCTATTATTTTATTGTGCAAACTCTGCATTTATCTACATTAATCTAATTGTGTTTTGCAGTTATAATTTTACGGTTGCACATGGTAGCATAAAATTAATTTGCATTCGTTCTATTTACATTTTTATAAACCATGAAAGCTTAATTTAAAACAAGTCTAGAACAGGTATTGCAATTAGGAGAAGTTACACGTTGTTTGACATCCTCATTTTTAGTTTGTTGTAATTTTACAAGGCTTTTAATTAAAATTCTCTAACGGAAAAAAATTGTTATTTTAGAAAACAAATTTAAATAAATTAAATTGGGCGTATTTGAGAACAATTTTGTTATACAAGAGTGTCATGTTTCATGCCGCCCGGAATTCATTTCGAGAAGAGCGCAAAATTGGATATCAGTTAGGCACGCGCTGTTTCAAATATTTAGAATTTCATTTTGATATTGCGCAAGCGATTTATTGCTATTATTATTATCTGGGAAGATAGACGTAGACATACGACTTCAATAATACTGCTATATGACATCCTGCTGAGGGAAATTCTCCCATTGTATACATATATATCTCTGCGGCTGGGTCTCTCTGTCGGGAATTTTACACGTCTGTCCAATTCGTATTACATTTCAGGACTGAAAGCCAGATAACTGATCGGCGTTCTTTGATAATAACACCCTCTGGTAGTTCCGTTTTGATCGGCGGCGGCGGCTCTCCAGATATTTATTTGATCTCGTTGTGAATTATCGAATTATTATGTTGCCAGATCTCTCTCTGTTAGAATGATAGTCAGGGGCGGCGAATTGCCGTGGGGTTAAGTTAATTTGGTTTATGAAAAACTGGAGTAATTTGGCACTCCTCGTATATCGTTTTGCACGCCTCTACTTTTAAAATTATTTTGGAGCTTTCTGGGGCTTTTTCGGTCGCTCTGACACTGTTCGTAAATTTAACCACCAACCATTTTCGCGTCGGGGGAATTTTCTCGCTTTCAACTCAAATTTTGATTTAGGTTGGTTAATTATTAAAACAACTTTTTTCTTGACGTTATTGTAAACGTTGTTATAAACAGTAGCTCTGGAAAGTATAAACTTTTTTCAACAGTTTTTATCCTAGCACTTACTTACTTAACACGAAGGTATTGTATTTGCAAAAAAATTGCTCTCGTAATTTTTATGAATAATCAAACTACACGATTCCAAGATACCCAAAAACAAGTTTAGTGTGTTCGTAGGCGCGCGTGGCGTGCGTGTGTGTGCGGTGTATAAACATCTGTACCCACTCTGCAGCCCAAATAAAAAACACAAACTATAGGCATAACTTTGATATGACTCGCATGAAACCGGCATGGAACGAGATTGGTTCGCTAATAAATAGGAATTGAAACTGAAGTGTGTTTGGTTTAAAATAAATTTATATTTAAAATTATTGCATTTTACTTGAACATACAATATTAATACATGTACATACAACAAAGTTTACTTAATAACTAACGTATTTCGAAGACTGTAGAACAAAGGGATAGGGCTGGAGATTTATAAGGTTGTGATCCGCCTAGAGATCGGGCCAGAGGATTGCAACTGTTAGTGGTGATCATTAGGAATGGGGAGGGAGGAGGCGCCGCTTTCATTGATAAGAAGCTCGTAATGCTGAGTAGAGGTGGCAATGCCGGCCCGAAGTTTAAAACGCGGTCCGGCTTACGGACCGAGCTTGGCCTAAAATTACAATTTTTTTATTATTATAACAACTAACCATAACGGGGCCTAACAAGGCCTATCTCGGGCTAGCTGTGCCTAACAGGGTCTCGCCGGGCAGCAGGATTTAACTGGCCTGATAACCTAGCAGGGCTAAACGCAGCTGGCTTATCTAACAAGTCGAATAATGTTACAGAAATACTTACGAAAATACCTACCTATAAAAACAAAAACAGGCTATTTGCTGTACACTTACGTCACCACGTCACAAGCAGCGTAAGCGAGGGTCAAGGCATTCGATATCTGAGTTGATGTAACAGATTTGGCAAGGTATATTTGCAGGGGTAATTTGTATAATCATGAAACGGGCCGGGCTGGGTTAGCCCAGTTTCCATAGTGTCGGGTCGGCCGGGCCGGGCTTAAAATTTTTTTGCATTTGCTTATTTCTAGTGCTGGAGACTTTGTTGAGGCCTGATGTAGCTGCTAGTGCGATCCTGAAGAGGCGTATTGAGCTAGTAGGCTTCGTCGAGACCTGATGTAGCTACTGCTTCGCTCTTGAAGGTGGTTTGCGGTTGCCGAAACCTGCTTTAATTTCTGCTTGTGGAGTTTGGCTTTGAATCTTTTGTAAGTTAATTTCGGAAATATACTGTAGCTTTTGGAAGCGCTGGTTGCAGGTTCACTGTTGAAAAAGCTTGTGGGTATGGTTTGCCTAAGAACACAGTCTAACGCTTGATCTTTCAGCAAATTCTCTCTTTTGAACCGTTTTGGGTAGGTTGTGGTTTGCGTAGAAACTGAGCAAAGGGCTTATGTCTTTCCTGGTGGTGGTCGTCGCCGAGACCAGGTATAGCCGCTGTTTCACTCTTGCGATACTGATGGGCTTAGCCGAGACCTGATGTAGCTGCTTCTTCGCTCTTAAAGGCACGCATGAGATTGATTGTCTTCGGACCGTTTGAAAATCAATCAGGAGCAGGTTGGAGCTCTTGAGGGAGCTGCAGTTAAATAAAAAGCAAAAATTGACGTTGCTTAGTTAAACCTGCATAATATGAACCAATATTTATAGGCGGGACGAAGTTAATATGATTTGACATGCATAGTCGTTTATTTGGAAATCGATCGTAGAACGCGCGTCGAATATGGTCGACGGCATAAGACTAGTGAATCATGTCAGTGTAAGAAAGAAAAAGTTTATCTTGTTTAAGGTAAGTAACCTACAATACAAGCTAAAGTTCGTATTCTACGATTACCAAATAATAGAAAATTATTTAATCATCCCCATTCTATCGATTGTTTGATTCGATAAGAGTTAGCGATTAAGTTGTACAGTCGTAAATGGTGCTGAAGAATTTTGAGAAATCGATGGATAAATAGCATAGTTGCGATTAAGGAACACCATAAAGCTAAATACGTGCGTGTGTGTGCGCGCGTGTGTGCGTCAGTGTTTATACACTTTAAACCCCAAACGCCCCAAAATATTTCACACTAAAGCCAAAAAGTTGGTAATATAACTCGAATGAAATTGGCATAAAACGAGATTGGTCCGCTAATAAACAGTGACGTGGGAAGGACATTTTGTAAAGGGTCTGGAATGGAAGCTAAAATTTGAGTTCTACGATCAGGAAATATTTGACAAGCAAAATAAGCCATCACCTCCTGCGCTCCGTTATCCACCACTAACGAATATCCGTTTTTGCAACAATTTTGGAAAAAAATACCCTCTGCAGCTTAGACGAGTTATACTAGAAAAATCAAGCTGAAGTTAAACTTTCATAATATGATACGCTAATAAATATTGAAGAGGGAGGGGGGTAGTTGGTCTGCAATAGAAACTGAAATTTGTATTTTACGATAAGAAAATAATGTCTAATTTTAAGATTTCGACAGATAAACATAGTTTGAGATTACGGAACATCAAAAATTTAAGCACGTGGTTTTGCGTGCGTGTGCGGGTCGGTGCGCAGGTGTTTAATTGTCTGTATGCCCTCTGCAGCCTAGACGGCTTAAAGCAGGAAACTCAAATTGAAGCCAAACTTTGATAACGTGACTCTCACGAAACCGAACAAAAACGAGATCGGTCCGCTAATAAATAACGGCAAGAGACGGGGTAAAATTTGAAAAAAAGAAAGCTGATTTATAGCAAAACTTGTGATTTGTATTTTACGGTATATTTAGGCAGGCGCAATAATTTTGTCTCCCCACCATCGATTTTTATGTTTACAACAGTCTTGGAATCTTAACGCCTAATTTATCAACTGATTAAGGAACAGCAAAAATATAAATACATCGGGGAGGGAGAAGGGGGTACGAACGTATGTAAAAGTTTGCTGATTCGTATTGCAATGTTAGAACATAATAGATTTAAGTAAGCAAAATATTCGTATCATCCCTCGTACTTTCCCCCTCCAACAATTTTTCGTATTTACAACAATTTGACTACAGAAGTGTGATTAAATTCCACAGACGTAAAGGGAAAAAATAATTTTGAAATTTCCCCAGATGAACATATGGTTTGCATTTAAAACGCGAAGTTGAAAAATTAAAACAAAGGAGTGAGACTAAAAACTTTAATTAAAGGAATCGGATAAAAGTTAATTTGGGAGGAAGGAAGCTCTCAAGTATTAGTTTTTAGATATTGCTAGATTGTTACTTTATTTAAGAAGGAACGTTCTCAGAAGGGAACAGACTTTTTTTGAAGCGATTCAAGTTGGAGTTTTAGTTTTCCTGAAAAGTTTCAAGCCAGTTTATGTTTCATTATTTAGTAATTTTCAGGCTTTTGAAACAAGGAACAAATTAATTTCGGGGAACTATAGAAGTTGTAGCTCAACTTTTGTATTTTCTCATTTGGTTGTTTTTTTCTAAAAACTTTCAGTTCTCATTAATTTTACTGCTGTTTGGCGCAAATTTTCCGATCGGACTTGAAAATGTTTCTGTCAGGTTTCTTGCATGATTTCTGCGAATGATTCCATAATGTAATAAAATTAATAAAATTTAATTGGAGTAAAATCCTGCAAAGTGCTTGCAAAATCTTTTGTTTATTTTTGTTGAAGATGTGACTGTTTTCAATGCTTTTCTTCGTGATATAAAATTGTTTTTCACTTTGGAGAGAGCTAGTATTTCACACTCCAATTTTCTATTGGATTTTCAGCGGATGCACCTGCCTGAAACGTTCATTTTGAAGGAACGTTGTCGGTGCGAACTGACAAGTGTACTGAGAATTTTTTAGTAGGTATTTCCGACACATTCTGGGCACGTTTCGGTATTTTTGTCTGGTTCTCTCGTAGACAGGAAAAATTGGTGTGGAAGAGAAAATCCAGCTTTATTGCGACGAACGGTGTAAAACGAATACGCTAAAATGCCAACACTGCATATAAGTACAACGCCTTATTATTATACCCCATGACGTGCTCCTGCCATAAAAATATCCACAAGACTTTGTAGCATTCAGGTACTTCAGTTTATGAGCACGTTTATGTCCCAAAAAAAGCTCGGCTTTTAAAACATTGAAGTTTTCGGTACTTTATGTCTTTATTGTAATAAAACAGTGGATCTTCTTTAGAAGTTATTGCCTTTGTTCCATTCCGAGTGATAATTTGCTAGCTTCTGTTCTCTAAAGAACCTAAAAAAAATGTAGGAAAAATTAAGTTTCGTATTGTTAAGTGCTGTAAGATTTAGAAACTCCTGGAAGTTAAAAGGAAGCCCACCTATTCTTGTTTACCAAAACCACAAATCCTTCAGGAACTTTTCGTTAACTCGGAAGATTTATTTGAAAAGTTTTTTCTTCATGTATCACCTACTTCAAAAGCATTCAGGAAATTACACATTATTTCCTTTTTAGTATCGCAAGCAGCGATATTTAATTTTGCTTTGAAATCATTTTCAATTAAAAAATTCTTTTTGTTGCCTGTTGCGAAAGTAGACGAGTTTTAGAGGAAAATTAATACTGCAACGTCGGCAAATCTGCTTAGAATATTAAAATCTCCTTAACGCTCTAATCCCTACCTTCAATATGTGCTTTGAAGGGATTTATTTACTTGAAAATGTTGCAGCAAGAATTGTTAAATGCAACCCCTTAACCCACTTTATTGTTTCCATCTTTCATTGGATGGAATTCTTAGCATAGCTGCAGATTACAAAGGCTGTCTTGCTTTCAGCCAAGAGCAGAAGATTAATCATCGTAGCAATCAAGGTGGACTTAATTACACCCTCTATCATTATTATTATTTATATTAAAATCTAGGAAATTGTAATTTCTGGCATTGCGAGCTTTATAATTAGACAAGGCTCGTTTCGTTCCTTGTCTGGCCGCGCGTTTCAACTTTATATTTACATATTTATTTCCCCTATGTTCTGCTGTTCAGTCGTACACAAAAGAAAGAAAATGTACACCAAAAGATAAGTACAAAAATAACTGAAATGCCTCTCCCATTCAAGCAAGACAGACAGTGCAATTTTTTCTTCTTTTCGTCTGTTGCCTGTCGCTGCTTATCTTTTGTGTACATCTTTATGCATACAACTCCCTTGCTAATATTTATCCGCACGCTTTTATATTTCAGCTCGAAAAGAAAAGAAAACGCATTATTTTTACAAGGTCTCCGCTCTGAATGGAATAATGCAATGCCATAATCTGCTTGAAGATTTTTTCCAAAACACTCGCACGACAGATCTCTTACCACCAGTGGCGTAGGTTTGATTATGTATTTTTAATTCTATTTAAATCGTCCAAAAAACTGGAATTAATTTATGGAAAAATCCATGTGTAACAATTGTTACGAAAATAATAAACGACATTCGGTGTGAACTGAACCGACGATGATGGATTTTGTGTGTCGAAGAACTTCCTGAATCAATATCGTATCTCTGTTTGAGCGCAATCAGCTGAAAATAATAAAATAAACAAGGAATAAATGAGGTATGCACAATATAGTACAGTTCCTGCCTGCAGACACATAAATAAACCAAGTCAAAACAACAGTCGAAAACGCCCAAATCGATAAATTCCCCGCAAGAAAATTGTTTTCTATTTTCATTACATTAAGAATCGCATAGGTCTTTTTATTTCATTTCGGACGATCTACTTACATTTTGAATAAGTTGCTTTCTTTCCCGAACGAGAATGTGCATTGTATGGGAATAATGGTTACAAGAAAATCAATTTGGTTACTTACAATAATAGAATGAGGCTAATTAGGGGAAGATGTTTAGATTTTAGAAAGAGGGGTTTGTTTTACCTATGTTTGGCGGTCCATTTTGTACAGAAAATTGATTAATTGTTTTTGAATTCAAATTTTGGGAAAGATGCCTTAGAAAATTTGTGTTTTGTTGTTTGGGGAAAATCTATCACCACGACACCGTCGAATCCTAAAACGTGCTTATCCACTAAAAAAATCTTATCGATTTTTGGGTCAAATACACTGGGTGTTACATGATTTTCTGTATCAACTTCAAAAGTCTTCTGAAGTCATTTCAAGTAGAAGATGTTTAATAAACGTGGGTGCGGAATGGCTTCATTGCGAAATTACAGGCTCTCAAACATGTTTGATATTAAATATGTCAACCAAAAATTGAGATAGTTGATTTACATTTGGTGTGCATATTTTACTATTCATGTTATTATTCTCTTTTTTTGTTTTGTTACAAGCCATTAACTAGGAGCGTAGATGTAAGGGCTGCTCAAACTATGTTAAAAAATACATCGCGTAACTCCCCCCCGCATGTACGCCCCTGGTTAATAGATTTAAACTAAAACAAGCCAAAATTTAAATCTCCAATATCGATACAAAGTTTAAATCAAATATCTCAATTTATGGCGGAGATATTAATTAAATCGTGATTCGAATAATTCATCTTCCGAAGACTGTAACTCCGTACTCTGTAAAGAAGCAGTTTTGAACTCACGTTCATTGTAGATATTTTACTTAAAATACCTCAAAAATGTGTTGCTTAAGTTTACAAATTATGCAACATCGTTATATCAACGAGGGAGGAAAAAAAAAGATAATTTAAAAAAAGTTGGTGAGATTTTGTGATAAGTAGCGTTTCCTAAATACTTTTAAGTTTTTTATTCGTTTTCAAATTAGACAAAAAAAATTGAAAATTTGTGCAGGAGGAGGGGTCCCAGGACGGAATCGAAACTTCATCTAAGTCATTACAATTAAGGCTGTACATTTGTAATGTTTTGAATAACAATCGGTTGCTCTAAATCAAAACCAATTTCCGGTAAAGCAGAGCTTCGTCGCTTTTTGTAACCGAAGGCATGTGAGCGGTTTTTGTGGCCTCTTGTCGGTTATCGCCGGTTATCAGTTATGAGCGCACTGTTCGATAGCTATCTACGACCAACAGCCTAAAACTGATTGTAGCCATAAGCGGTTATAATCTTAAACTCGTAATATTCAATAACTTGTCCTAACCAATAAGCGGTCATAACTGACAACCGGTCAAACTGATAATCAGGTATTACTAATAACCGGTCATAAACGGTAACATGTAACCGATAAGTGGTCTAAGGGTTACAGGTGACCGTTTATGATCGATTATCGGTAATACTTGATTACCAGTTTGACCCGTTGTCAGTTATGATCGCTTATCGGTTATGACAAGTTATCGAATATGACCAGTTTTAGATTATAACCGCTTATGGGTACAATGTGTTTTAGGCTATAACCAGTTGTTGGTCATAAATAGCTACCGAATAGTGTGCTTATTCTGATTACTCACCCACGTCGTTCCTGATAATGTATTATTAGTTAACATCAGTTAATTAATATTAATACTGCCTTTGCATCCCTTTTTCGATAATTGTCGCATTATTTATTACTGATTACCGATTGTCATCGATATTCGGTTACGACTGGCAGTTGGTCGCAAGACTGATAATCGGTCATGGCCGTTAGGCGATTGCGCTGGTGTAAATCGCCGAAATGACCGAAAATCGGTAGTTTGCTGGCCGGTCTTTGGCAAATTAAAAACCGCAAATTTGACCAACCCCAATAACCGGTTAACCGGTTAATCAATAATTATTGACAGCCCTAATTACAAGTGTTATATATACAGTGATCATTTTGTCTGTTCTCAATATTGAATAAGTATTGGAAATTTGTAGTTGTAAGATGGAATGTACGAAGAAAGTACAAGCTTCTGGTATTTATTTGACATGCAAAATTGTATTTTAAGCTGTAACATCAAACTCGAACAAAAAATACTAGATGAACAAAGAACAAGGTTTACAAGTTATTTTGAAGAACAACAGCCTTGAAGGAGAAGTCTGAAATTGTGTGGAAATTGTGGTTTGCGTAGAGACCGGGCCGGGGAATAGCATGTTCTGGTGAGGCGCTGCTTCGTTTCAAGAGAAGCTCGTGGTGCTCGGAGGGGGGCTATGCTGAAACCCTCAGTCGTCTCTGTTTTTCTCTTGAAGAGGCTCGCGGTTTTAGTTATTTTGGCGAGACCTGGTGTAGTCGTTGCTTTGTCCTTAAAGGAACTCGCGGTGCTGAGGCTTCACTGAGCCTCTGCGTATTCGCTACTCCACTCTTGAAAGGGTGTTCGGTGCTAGAGGGCTTCTATGAGATCTGGTATAGCTGCTGCTTCGCTGTCGAAAGAAATTGCGGTGATGAGATGTTTCGTAGAAACTTGGTGTAGACATTGCTTCGCTCTTGCAGGGGCTTGCGGTGCTTGCAGTTTTGTCGAGCCCTGATGTAGCCGCAACTTTTTTCTCGGGTGGGTACGTGGGGCCTCCGGACCGCACGTTAGATTGGAGCTCTTAAAGGAGCTGCAGGGCTATTTTTTAGAATAACTTGACTTTTCCATGCAAATATTTTTCGCACTTTGTCAATTGTTATTACGTAGCAATATAAACAAAGATTTAATGTTTTTTATCTAATATTTCGGCAGTGAAAGTGTCCGTTGTATAGCAACGTATAATATAATTAAAACTACATAATTCCCGCAATTTTTATATTAAATAATTCTATTTGGACAACGTAAACTGCGAATCAATGACGATCAAGAGCATAAAGTTAGGTAATCCTGTAAGGTTATTTAAAACGTGCGGTATATTTTACCTATTTCGATTTACTACTAACAGAATAATAAATTTGTTGGTTGTCGCTTTAGCTCTCCTACGATTTTGAGGTGGTTTTAAACACAAGATTTTTCATATGCCGCTCTAAGT
This sequence comes from Ctenicera cuprea, assembly GCA_958336395.1. NCBI lineage: Eukaryota > Metazoa > Arthropoda > Insecta > Coleoptera > Elateridae > Ctenicera > Ctenicera cuprea. The sequence goes on along the minus strand of OY284495.1, from coordinate 9,429,859 downwards.
AATAATGCAGAAGCGTCAGGTAAACTTAAGTCTGGAGATCTTGGCGGTCGAGCTTGTGTTTCTACCGGACCGATAAAGTGATCGCCAAATGGCTGCGCTGGTTTAAAATCTGTCGTAAACATGTCTAAAAGTGGCACTCATAGCAGTTTTCTTTAAATTTATGCTAAAAATGCCCGTAACGTACCTAGTCTTTGCTTATAAAGTAATAACAATTAAAAAAAAATGTTCTTGCGTAGTTTATGATAAACATTCTTCTGTAATTAGCGTGACGTTATATGCTTGATAGGTGTCTTTATCTCTGTGAAAATAAAATTTTATGAATTAGGCAATTTTTCTAACGATAAAGATGTGCGATAGCTACAGAGAAATAGAATTCGTTAATTTCTATATGCGAGGGGAGAGGGAAACTAATACATTGAGCTTTTGGTTTTTATTTATCTATTAGTCAGTATCCAAAAGAACATTTTTTACCCCTCTACTTACGGGCCACACCAAGTGCTGATATTGTTTGGCCTATCAAGAAGACACAAACACTTATGCCCATGCGGGGTTTGAACTCCAACTCTGCGCATTACTAACTCTCGGCCCAGGGAATCGAGCCACTAGGTTGCGGAGGCCAAACGTTTCAATAGGTAACATTTGTTTAATAAGATAATCGTATAGAGTAAAAGTTAGAAACTACGATGTCCCTGATAGGCATTTTGGAAAAAAAATTTCCAAACTTAGTGATTGCTCCAACAATATTTAAAACTTTACTTGTAACCGTTTTCTAAATTACAAAACGTTTTTCCACACCTTGTTCTTCTTTACCTCCCCCTTTCTATTTGTCGACAGCCCAATCTTATTTTGTTACGGTTTCATATGAGTGTTATTGTCGATCTTTAACCCTAGTTCGGTTTGCTGCGTTAGAGCGTTAGGACGCACACATCTATCCGCGCACACTTGCAAAACAAGAGGTACACCATGTCTAAAACCTGCTTTTCATTATCTTGGGGCTTTAAAACATATTTTATTCGTTAAAACTTCGTGGTCGATTTTTTTGGCGAATACAATACCTATTTCGCTTTAGATTCTATATGACTCAAGAGAAGTTATTATCAGATATCGTATTATCATACCTATTGATAAATATGAAATATACAAAAATTTTTGATATATTTGACGGGGGGGGGGGTATTTGATTTTACCTTCCTCGCTATACTGTAGGAAGTTATTGTTTTAAATTTTGGTGGTCATATCACTTGACATGAAGAGATCAGCATGCCATTTCCAGTTTCCACCTGAAATCAAACGAAATGGTCAAAAAGGTCTACAATTGCGTTCGTTTTTTTTGCCATTCATTAATTGAAACAGAAAAATCCTTTTAAGCCAGGTTAGCTTTGAAAGCAAATAATAACATGGTATAAAAGGTAAAAATTGAACCGCATCGGGTATAATAATATAAGTGTGTTTATTAATGCATGAAAATTAACTGCCGTTTGTAGACGGGAAACAGTCGCGTGTGTATGCTTTAGAATCGGATGAAAACACGGACTGCAAATAGGGATGAACTGCTAAAAGCTCGAGCGTCCCGTCGAATCCCCCCGGCACTCTAATGCACGCTTCAAAAGGATTCGCCCTCTCTTACTGCTACCAACTGCACGCATTTATTCAACCAATATAGATATTTCTGTTTTCACCAAATTCCGAATGCTGCCTTCCAGCTTTGATGAATTTGCAAATATTGAAAAATGCAAACCGGATCACGGTACGCTTCGTTTGAATCTTCCCTTTTTTCGGCTTTGGTGCGAGTTATGCAAAGGCGGCCAAAAGGTAATTATTTGAGGTTTTTTTTATAAAAACAGATGCTTAGATGTTGGGGGAGAAGAATATTTGCAAGTCTTTGTAACACTGAGCGTTTTGAAAGGATTGTTATGGTTAATTTGTGGCTTTTTATTACAATAGTTTGGGTTTAACACTTTTAATTAAATGTTTTTTATTTAAACAAGTTGTATTATTGTATAAATTACGGCTTGTCGAAACCTGTTGTGACCGATGCTTTGCTCTTAAAAGAGCTCGCGGTGCTGGGAGCTCTGCCAATATTTGGTATAGCCGCTGCTTTGCTCTTAAAAAGGCTAGCGGTGCTTGGGGACTTTGCCGAGACTTGGTGTAGTTGCTGGTTTGCTCTTGCAGGGGCTCGTGGGGTTGTTTACTTCGGACCGTTCCTTAACTGGATTCGGAGCACTTACAGTAACTGCAGGGTTGCCACGTTTTATTTTTTAGATCGTTCACTTCCTTTTTCGTGCAAATGCGTTTGCTTATATACCCGTATTTAAGTGCCGTTGCGTAGCTATATAAACAAACATCTACAAAGGGTGCTATTTAATATAAAACGGAAGTCGCCGTTGCTTACATTTTCACACGGAATAAATTTATTATTTACGAAACGGAAGTCGCTTTTGTACGCCAACGTTATATATAAGTTTGTTAAACCTGCATAGTTGCTGCTATTTTTATATTAAACAATTCTATTTGGGTACCGTAGAATACGCATCAAGGTTGGTCGATTGCATAAATTTAGTGAATCATGTCAAGTTATTTGAAAATTGCAATATATTTCGCCTATTTTGAATTATTACTAATAGATTAATGGATTTATTTTATTAGTTTTCTTATCGTTAACACATTTCTATTACAGTTCTCAATATTATATCCATTTTTTCTGCTACTTTTGTAACCTTTCTAAAAATATGAGTATTTTAAACATTTAATGATTTAAATTTTTTAAGAGAATGTTTCGGAAAACATTTCGTTCTCAAAATAACATTCTGAATTGCGATTCGATAACTGGCAGAAATATGTCTGTAGACAGACAACAAAAACTTAATATGAAGAGCGTTTGTGGAATGTTGTAACAATCATTTCACAGAATTCGTCACCGGAAAAATATTTATGAAATGTCTGTAGCTGAAAAAGTGGACGAAGCACTTCGCCTACTACAGTTCCACATATTTAAAAAAATAACGTTTTATATTTTCGAAAATATTTTATATCATCGAGCTCTGTCTCGCTGATCTACTCGGTTGCGTTAGGTCTTGACGAGTTGCACCACTCGTTTAAATTCGAAACGCTTATTGGAATGTAGGTGTTATTAAATCTGATATATTTTTTGTTTGATACGTAAATAATGTTAAAAAGTGATTTCTTTGGAAAAAAGATAAAATACACCATAGAACTGATTATACAATTTGTCAGCCAAAATGTGAGGGAAAGATTTACACCCCTAAAATATTACTGTATCTAATAATTATGTTTGCTATCGTATTTCCCTATTTTTTTAAATTTCAGGACCTCGTAGAAGCCATTTCAAATTATAAAACTGTCTAATTTCTGATTGCGGAATCGGATTTAAACAAAAATTTTTAACGAACGAACGATCCAACGTACGTTCGAGTTAATGAACGACCGAGCAAACGAACCAGCGAACGAACAAATGAACGAACGAACAAGCGTTCGGTACGTACGCACAGACAAAGCGTGATTATGTCGTAGCGAGACTTTTAGGCGCTGCCGTTTGGCGACTCCTTTTGGCCGCTAGGCTTTTGGGCGCTGTTTGGCGGCAGACTTTGGGCGCTAGTAATAAAAATCGGCATGTGCATTGGAAAAAAGTTACTATAAAACAGGGTTACATCTTTCAAAAATAAAATTAAGTAATTTAGCATTTATTGTAGTAATTTTGTAACATGCAGGGTGATTCGTTTTTGAAGCACACTATGAGGATCTCACTTGTTACAAAAGATAAAAAGTAGTTTTAAATTGAATTCTCCTAAAGCGGACGGACGGACGGACAAACGAACGAACGAACGATCGAACGTACATATCCACTCACAGACAAAGCGTGATTATGTCGTAGCGAGACTTTTAGGCGCTGCCGTTTGGCGACTCCTTTTGGCCGCTAGGCTTTTGGGCGCTGTTTGGCGGCAGACTTTGGGCGCTAGTAATAAAAATCGGCATGTGCATTGGAAAAAAGTTACTATAAAACAGGGTTACATCTTTCAAAAATAAAATTAAGTAATTTAGCATTTATTGTAGTAATTTTGTAACATGCAGGGTGATTCGTTTTTGAAGCACACTATGAGGATCTCACTTGTTACAAAAGATAAAAAGTAGTTTTAAATTGAATTCTCCTAAAGCGGACGGACGGACGGACAAACGAACGAACGAACGATCGAACGTACATATCCACTCACAGACAAAGCGTGATTTTCTCGTAGTTAGGCTTTTGGACGGCGGACTTTGGGCGCTAGTAATTTAACTTAACACATGTATTGTGAAAAAGTCACTATAAAATACGATTACATATTTTTAAAATAAAATTAAGTTAATTTGGCAAGTATTGCAGCCAAAGGTGTTGCCAAACGTTGCGCTTCAATATTTATTATTTAACTTTATAAACGTGCCTGATAAATGTCAGTTGGAAAACTTGGTACAATTAAGCATCAATTTTAAGTGTAAATTTCGTATGAGAAATTGAGAAAAGAAAAAGAGACATTTTTTAATAGTTTTTTCTCGCACTCTTGGTACTTTGAGTTAGTATAACAGTCTATATTTTGTTGCTTTTTTAAATCGTTAATTTTTAAAAATTATAATCTTAAGTAAAACGTTTTAGAATTTAAGAAATAATTTCATTATGATGGTGTATGATACTACCCCGACAGTGTTAAAGGCACGCAAGTCGCGTGTTTTTGTTCGATGTAGCGTTTGCTGTAAGCTGCTGGTAAACCGCCAGATATAACCCTGACAGGAGTAAATTTTTTTCCCAAATTGTTATTAATTATTTTTCATTGTGTACATACTGCAATATTACTGTCTATGCTGCCTGGAATGTTTTCAGCAATAATGGCACCATAGGCGCAGCAAAATGCACACTTGTCTTAGCTTATCAAGGCGGTTAGTACCCTGACTGTCGCGGTACTATCCAAGGCTTTTCATTATCTAAGCCCCATATATAGAATATGTTTTGCAAACTAGTTTTAAATTAATATCTACATTTTTTTTAAATATACAACAAAAGTCGAGACAAAAATTCAAATTTATTTGTTGATAACTTTTTGCACGAAAAACTTTCCTATTCGATATTTGGGGCGATTAATTTTCTCTCTTTTGTCTAATAATGGTTGACGAATTTCGTCATCCCTTTTTGATTTTCTTTATTTTTAAAAAATCTGTTTAAAAATTAGAAAAATCGAATTTATTTGGTTTTTTCTTGGACCTATGACCTATCCTAAAATACTTTCGTATAACGAAGTGCTTTGCACATTGTTTTGTTGTCTGTTTCAACAAACATTAAAGCTGTTTTCTATATAATCTAATAAAAAATATGTTTCTGTTATATGTTTATTAACACACAATATGACGTCAATCTTTCTAACAATCTCCCCAGGCTTTACTGAAAGCTCTCTGCTCCAAATGTTGCGAATTTACTCACATATGAGGATTTTGTATAATAAAATTTTTAAAGCTGTAGTGAAGGAAGTTCTGAATTGTAGATTTTAAATAACTGTAATTTAATTTTTGCATTTCCACTAACATTTGCTTCTATTTTTTTTGTTTTGTTATTTTTCTGCACTGCACCAGAAGATGGTACTGTTCGTTTGCTCTCAGTGTTTAAATTTACACGAGATTTCCACACCCTCTGTTTTAGACGAAATAAATTAGAGGTAAAGGAAGCGCATTTTAAAATGTATAGTGCACCCCCTGAAATAGTGGGCCAATAAAGACGGAAGCGGTAATGGTTCGGCTAACATATGATAATATTTTCCGGTTAGAAGTGCAGCAGCCAAAAGGAAATAGCAAATTCGCTGTTTATGAAAAGTGTTGGCAGATTTCCGCGTCTCGGTGGATAAACACACCGACTCTATGTATTTTAAAATTTTATTACTTAAGCTAAGATGTTTACTTTGCTTTCCGTTCTGGGAAATAGAAAACCGAAACGACCTAACATACAACCCAAATTTTATATTGCGGCTATAATTTTGTTGTTTATTGTCGGTATAAAAAGCAAATTGGATTTCTTCAACCGACACAACCAGATAATTGCTTGAATAAAACCGAGGAGGTGTGGGGACATGGCGCAAAACTAACTTTGTTTATATTTCTGCATTGAAACTGTAAAATTAATAAAAATAACCCGCCTCCGGGAATACAAATCCAACTTTGTGTGTCACTTTGAAGTTAACCTACGCCCAAGCGACTCTGCTTGTTATTCTTTTATACCTCATTTTGTTTGCTTCCTATTTTCGATGCAAATTACATCATTATCCTTTAAGAATAGGTTTTGCGATATTAAGGATCATAAAAATTCCATGTAGCTCCGCTGCCTCAAGTGTACGGTTTACATCTTATTATTTGTCAAATAAAATCTAATTGGGTCCTAGATTGGCACTCCAAGTAATTTAAGGGAACCCCCGCATTGAATTTTATTTAAAGTTCACGTTCGGTGAACAGAAATGGAATATTAAATAAACCTGAAAATTTGTTTTCAGCGAAAACATATAAATTTTTATCAAAAATTATTATGTTGTTTTAAAGTTGTTAATGGTTTTTACATTACTTTTTTTTTAAATAAAACATTTTCTTTAAATTAAATAAATAAATCTGCAAATAAAGTTCTTGTGTAATATTGTAGTGTGCAATAAATACGAAACACTAATTAATTACTTCAATTTGACACGTTCAAAATTCCGATAATAAATTTAAAACTTTTGAATTTAACGCCCGGCCATTAAACATTTTATGAATTTCAGGAATTAGCGAATTTCAGGAGAGTTTAATGTTCCGGAGGATTTCAATTTTTCAAAGTAAAGTGTCAACTATAGAGCGTGTTTTTCAAACATTAAGCAAATAATAAAAATAAATAATGAGTATCTGTATATAAAATACTTAATTACTTTAACAATATTTATTTATTTTAACTTTATACGTATTTCGGCATGTTTACATGCCATTGTCAAAGATTATATGAAAAAGTAAACAGTTAGTGTTGTTATAGCAATAGAACTTGGTGACTTGATCTCGGTAATCGTCTGCAGATGACTTGATTTCTTATTCCAAAATGTCCAGTAGAGGAGAATTTAACAGATCAATTTGCTCATTCATTAACGGTACAGTTTTGAAATGTTTGTGAATTTCAAAAGCTTCTAGTATATCTAATTTACGTTTATCATCACAAAACTGTAAACATTTTACGGTGTTATTAGATGTCATTGAATGATTTTGTTCTAGTAAGTGTTTGCGTAATTGGATTTATGTGGGTGTTTGTATTTGTAACAACGTACGTGTTCTTTATACCTCATATTAAAATTTTTAATTGTCTGGCCTATACAAACCGAATTACAATGCGAACAATTTAATTTGTAAATGCCTGATTTTAGCAAATCGTCTGTTTTTGATTTTGTATTAAACAAAGTGTTTAAGATGTTTCTAGTTGTTTTAAAGCTTACTTTATATTTATATGTTTTGTTTATAATTTTAGCAATTTTGTCTGATTTGTCACCAAAATATGGGATCGAAGCATATTTAATTGTATCGGATAAAGTTAGGGTATTCGGATAAATTTTTTGAATGGCTTATTTATACTCTTCTTCTTTAATTACTGTATCAATACCTAAGTTTAGTATTATAACCATTACTGTATGCAATTTGGTTAATAATTGAAATTTCTCTATTATAATTAATTTTATCTAAAGGAACCGTCAAAGCACTATGTATCAGGGACCTGTATGCTGCTAATTTATGTGTTTTATGATGACAAGAATCGTGTGGTATTGTAATGTCTGTTTATGTAGGTTTTCTATAAACTAAGTACTCAAATTTATTAATTGAATAAATAATTTTTATGTTTAAATCTAAAAAGTTAATGGACTTTTTTGTTCAGTTTCTAAACAAAAAACATAAGAATTAATTCAACTAAAAAATTTCTTGTCATCATAAAACACATAAATTAGCAGCATACAGGTTCATTTAGACAAAATTAATTATAATAGAGAAATGTCAATTATTAAACAAATTGCATACAGTAATGGTTATAATACTAAACTTATTGATACATTAATTAAAGAAAAATATTCTAAATTAGCCATTCAAAAAATTTATACGAATACCCTAACTTCTTTCGATACAATTAAATATGCTTCGATCCCATATTTTGGTGTCAAATCAGACAAAATTGCTGAAATTATAAACAAAACAAATAAATATAAAGTAAGCTTTAAACCAACTAGAAACATCTTAAACACTTTGTTAAATGAAAAATCAAAAACAGACGATTTGCTAAAATCAAGCATTTACAAATTAAATTGTTCGCATTGTAATTCGGTTTATATAGGCCAGACAATTAGAAATTTTGATATTAGGTTTAAACAACACGTACGTTGTTACAAATACAAACACCCACATAAATTCAATTACGTTAAACACTTACTAGAACACAATCATTCAATGACATCTAATAACACTAAAGAATGTTTACACTTTTGTGATGATAAACGCAAATTAGACATACTAGAAGCTTTTGAAATTCACAAACATTTAAAAACTGTACCGTTAATGAATGAGCAAATTGATCTCTTAAATTCTCCTCTATTGGAAATTTTGGAATAAGAAATCAAGTCATCTGCAGACGATTACCGAGATCAAGTTACCAAGTTCTATTGCTATAACAACACTAACTGTTTATTTTTTCATATAACCTTTGACAATGGCATGTAAGCATGCCGAAATACGTATAAGGTTAAAATAAATAAATATTGTTAAAGTAATTAAGTAGTTTATATACGGATACTCATTAAATATGGACTTTAACAAAGTAAAGCTGGAATGTATAAATAAAATAAAAATAAATTGTGTTTGTTTTATATTTTTTTTATGGTTGTCGGCAAAACCATAAATTCAAACTGTGCAGTTTTGGATTTTTTATTTTTGTAACATTTAAAGTATATATTACTACTGGCAGTAAGCTGGCTTTACTAATATCTAAAGGAACCTGTGTGTGGCTCTGAGCGGCATGACCCCAGTTTGATTCCAGGCTCAGGGCGTTTTGTGTTGCTACTGGTAGCAATATAACGCTACCGGTATTTCGGAATATTTCTATTGCTGTCGGTCTCATCTATCTACCTTGATATTTTAATGGAAAAGCTACGGCCGAAGTTCTGAGTTTATAGAGGGTTTCCCAGGAAAATTAAACTATATGCAAAATGAATGGAAAATATATTTTTCTAGATTTCAAGCGTCCAGGATACTTAGCCTTAGAATTTACACTGTATTATTGTTATTAGCTGTAGGTAGTGCCGTTTAGTCTCAAAAAAATAATAATTTTTACATTTAAAATTAAACAAAAATGAATTTAAGACGTGTTCTTTTAATCCGAAAGTAACAATAATAATTTGCAATGTCTTCGTAGTGACGCGACGTGCTAAAGGCAGCTGTATTTCATGCAGAAAACCCGGATTCTAATTCTAGATAAAACACTTTTTTTTTAATTTTTTGTTGTTTTTGTGTTGGAAAATTGTTTGTAGAAAAGAGGCACATAAAAATGCAAAAATATTGCACTCTATTATTTTTTAATTTAACTTAATAGCTTAAACAAAGGAAGAAATATGGAATTTGCTACTAGGAATCGAATTTTGCTTTTATAGCCAACAGCTTATGAAAGAAACAAAAGGCAATTCTTTGTCAAATAATCTTTTCTAAATAAGAACGTTTTGACAGGGGGCAGGGGTTTAATACGCGCCAACCCCACTCAATGTGGCAGCAATTAAATGTTTTTTATGTAGATTTTTCTTCCCTATAATTTCATAATAGAATGCGTGCGCTTCATGATTCCTGAACAGATGGTCCGATTTTCCTAAGCTTCGGAATGTATAGGTATTAGGTATATCAAAAATGTATTGAAAAAATAAGAAAAAATTTGTAAACGGAAATACGAGTTTTCGAGCTCAAGGGACCCAAAAAGGTGTTTAAAAAAAGTCTGTCTGTGGGTGGGTGTGTGGCTGGGTGGCTGGGTTTGTAACGCCTCTAAAGGCGAAAGTACTAGATCGATTTTGATGAAATTTTAAACGAAGAGGTATATGAAAAATTGTAGTTCTAGGTATACTTTTCACGAAGATCCGAAACCGGAAGCGGAAGTTAGACATATTTCTTTGGTACCTAGCGTTTTCTTTTTGAATTTGAGCACAAAATCTGAGGGAATAACTTAAGGCAAATCGAAAATTTTTTTACCGTTCTCTGTAACTTTAAAATAGCGGCCGCTACGATTTTTTGAAACTCTAGACTTCAACGCCTATTTGCTCAAAACGTAGTTATCTGATCGGGTAGATCGGATAGATAACTACTTTTTGAGCAAATGAGCGTTAGCTTAAGATTTTCATAAAATCGTAGCCGCAGCCATTTTGAACAATATACAACTAGAGCATTATGATTTTACCTCAATAAGAGAAAAAACGTATGATTTTAGTTTAGATGCAAAGTTGTTGCCGGTATGACGTAATCGATTAACATGATATAAATACTAAAATCGCTAAAAAAATCCCAGGGAACATAAACAGTAGCATGTCATCATGTACACAACAATAAACAATAATTATACCCTATACATATGTACCTCATTTTCATAAAATAGTGAAATTAAAATTTTACAAATGTAAGCCGCACGGGGTTCGAACTCCCGACCAACCTATATCTCACAACGATGCACACGCATTCTATCACTGAGCCACGGCGTTTTTTGAAAGCAGACATTAAAATATGAAACACGTACATAAATACCACCTCATCTGGTGGCCATATTCAAATTGCCAGTGAACTACGTTGCATGTTATCCGATGGCGGTATGCTATATACCGGTAAAATGTTGCAAGCCGGCACCGGCCGGCTAGTCACTGTGATATACTGTAGAATAGTTATGAGAGCATTTCATGAAAAGCCCTGGCATGATCTCAGTCATATATAGTAATTTACTTTTCATAACCTTTTTTAAACAAAGTCGTCATGTTTTCAGGGTTTCTAATGTATTGCAGAAAGAGTTTTTTTAAGTAATCAAAAAAAATTAATTCTTTGCATGACCTGTCTGGGTATTTCGTGAAAAGACGGATTTCACCAAAAGATGTACGTCGGTTCTGTGACAATAGTCGAAGACCGTAGCTACTTTTTTTTAACCTCTAGCAGCAGGTTTATCTACAGTTTGACAAAAAAGAAGATTTTTTTAGTGCTGCCATTGTTACGTGATAGCTATTTTTTTTAACCGCATGCCTTAAGTTTTTCGATATAATATTGTCGAGAATATTCTTTGATTTTCATAAAAAAAAACAAAAACTACCGGTAACCGTAACCGAAATCAAAATTTCTAGTAGCAGTAAACCGTAACTGAAAGCGTAACCGAAATTTTATACAATTTGAACCGTAACCGAAACGTTATTTGTTTTCGGTTCATGTCCCTGTTTAGCATTACAAATAAAGAAAAAACATTGTCACAAACTTACACAATTCAGTAAACCGATTCTTTTTTAAATTCTTGTTTGAAAAATACAAATGGTCCCCGATTATAACCTAACATAGAAGTTGAAAAAGAACACTTTCTTAAAAATAGGTTCAATACAATCGTCTTGCTATCGCTATTGTTTTGTTTTCTTAATATGTCATTTTGGTTGCATGCGACATTGAATTCCTGTCAAATTAATGGTGTTAACACTAAACATTTGTCCACGTTGTTTATGTCATGGCCGTTTAATTTTTGGCGTTTTCTGCTTTTTTCGTTGGCTTATCCATCCAAAATAACTGGTGCGTTATTCCTACTTTTCATGTGTATTATCGTTCAATTACAGCTTTAGCTATTCCCGAACTGTCAAAATTAAGCGGATAAATAATACATGACAGTTCCGCATTTTCCGAGAAAACCGTCAATTTTTTCGGTTCTGCGTGTATAAAATTTCACGAAAAATGTAATTTTTAACGTTTCTGGCTTTAGTGAACTATTATCAAATTTTCAAACCAAATAAATGAAGAACTTTTGATGAGAGAAGTTGAAAGGGCCGACTGTTTTTAATATTTTTTCTAAATATTTATTGACGATGGGATTATTATGGGTTTGTAGTGTTTCAAACAATATTACAGTTTTCAGTTTTAAATTTTTGATTGCTTGATTTCTCCAAAATTCTTTAAAATGTTTGATATTAATTATTTAAACTTTAACCCTTTCTTATGGCGCCAGCTTGCTATCAAAGATCTAAAGGATGTTGACTGCTTCAAGAAATTAAGTTTCCCAAGCTGGCGGTAAGATTAGCTCTTATCAGCACACGCTAATATTATTACAGTAAATTTGGTAGAGCTTAAATTCAAAATTCGTAGTCATCTTAAACTATATTTTGCAGGCGGGAAGCAGCAGGCGCTCTTATATGTACCCGACGCGGCGCTAGACGTATTTTCTACATTAGCATAGCATTTTATACAAAGTGCTTCGTGGTTTGAATATTAATATATATTCACGGTACACTCACAGTATAAATCATCTTAAGATATATGTGCCGGCCTCCCTAGTTCGCGGCTTGTTAATGTTTGCTCTAGCCTGGCTTAGTTTCTTGCGCCGCCTCCTAAGTGTTAGGCTCAAAACTAGCTGGAAAACTTCACCTGAACGCTCGAAAACGTTGTTTCAAAGGGACAAGTTAAACGCGAACTAATTTCGACCGAAGAGGAATGTTTATTTTATTTGAACGTCTATAACTAAACATCACCATCCGTTACCTGTCTTGTTGATTTTATTTCAGACGCGCTTCAAAAATTCCGGCTCTCACGACGTACTTCTAAAATAAACATTGCGGGCGCCCTTAATGTAATAGGATATAGAGGAAAGAACACAAACGCAAGAGTTCGCGTGTCTTCCACACATTCCATGTTAAGTTCCATAATTTATTTGCATTATGTATTATAAATCAGGAATTTTGCTCTCGAAATTCAGACAAATATTTGCGTGCGAACGCGGAAAGATGGAATTGTAAATTGTTAATAATAACAACCTAAGCGTTGGCAATTTTCTGAAAATTGAAACAGAATTGGATATCACTGGCGTGTTAACTTTCCGGATTAAAAGCCGCTGTTTCGTGTAGGCAAATTAACTTCCGGTAATCGGCTATTTTTAAATACATTATTTTCTTACACAACCGGCTTTGTAAACGCCGCCACCCACGAACTTACAGTTTTTATTTAACTCTAAAACGCCTGAGAAAGATTAAGTATGACCTATATGTTACATGTCAGATTGGGGTTTTGAAAAAACCGGAGGGAACCAGCAGTGCTTGATGATAATCTTATATATGTAACACCCTGTTAATCCGTAAACGTGATAGGTAGGAAATTAACAATTATTCAGCCGGGATATTTTTGGCTGAGAGTTTTATTAAATGTATTATTGCATGTTGTTATGATGAATGAAAATTATGCTAAATGACAGGCAAATTGCAGTTCTCAGACGTATTAAATAAATAAATATTCATTATTATGGAAGTAGAATGTCATGCAAACGATTCAATTATTTTCTTTGTATTAAATACAAAAACTGGTTCAAATAGTATGGGAGCATTAAAAGTGCCGACATTATTTTTGCGGAACTTTTTATTTCATTTTTTATGAGAAAGAACACCCGCTATTTAAAAAAGTGCACGAGAAGTTAATTATACTATACAAAATATCTTGAAGTCTTTAGTTTAGTATGTTTTGTTTAGCTCGTAATTTACCTGCGGAAAAAGTTATGTTGGTAAAATTGCAAATGCTCACACCTAATGGGTAACATTTTTATTTTATAAGACGAAACGACTAGAAAATCATTTTAATTTAAATATCATGTCCAATTATATTTTTGTCACAAGTCTAGGTAGGGAAGGTTGTCATGATAACCGCAGCTTGACTAGTCTTTATACCCATTGCGATCAGGTTCAATCGCAGGTTGAAAGTACAATAAAAATTGATTGTAATCTGTTGACGCTCGAATATCTAGCGTTTGTTAAACAGTCCGACTAAATTATTTCAAAAGGGGTCGAGCTGCCACTAAACCCAACTAACGAAGAATAAGTTTCAAAATAAACATATGTGTTGAAAAACTGTATACGCTAATCAAATATGTTACAGTTCTAGTTTTGTATTATTTAATAAGGATGTACTTGCAATTTTAACTAAAAGTATGCAAACTCAAACTTTTGCACAAGTTATGATGGTAACCACAGGCCTGCCCGGGCCTTTTAGTCGATCTGGCTCGATCGCCTGCTACAATAAAATAAGAATTAATTATTAGGATTTGTAGACGATGCAACGACTAGCGTTATATCGTGTTCGTTCAAAAGTTTGACGAATTTCTTTTAGCAGGTGATGCACCGCTTCTGTGCTTCCCCTCATGAGCTGCCGCTGAATTTAACTAACTAAAATTTTTTTTTTGAATAAACTTAACTGTTGAAAAAGCTTATGCACCAATCAAATATTTTACAGTTCTAGTTTTCTATTGTTGCCTAAAATAGAAAATATATTGATAACACGGCGCCTCCACCATATGTCGTATGATTTTATAATCGCGTGAGGTTTCTTGAAAAATTCTTTTGCGGCCTATGAGACTGTTCTTATTTAATAAGGATGTACTTGCAATTTTAACTAAAAGTATGCAAACTCAAACTTTTGCACAAGTTATGATGGTAACCACAGGCCTGCCCGGGCCTTTTAGTCGATCTGGCTCGATCGCCTGCTACAATAAAATAAGAATTAATTATTAGGATTTGTAGACGATGCAACGTCTAGCGTTATATCGTGTTCGTTCAAAAGTTTGACGAATTTATTTTAGCAGGGGATGCACCGCTTCTGTGCTTCCCCTCATGAGCTGCCGCTGAATTTAACTAACGAAAAATAATTTTTAAAATAAATTTAAGTGTTGAAAAAGCTTATGCACCAATCAAATATTTTACGGTTCTAGTTTTGTATTGTTGCCTAAAATAGAAAATATATTGGTAACACGGCGCCTCCACCATATGTCGTATGATTTTATAATCGCGTAAGGTTGCTTGAAAAATGCTTTTGCGACCTATGAGACTGTTCATATTTAATAAGGATGTACTTAAAAGTATGCAAAATCAAACTTTTGCACAAGTTATGTTGGTAACCACAGGCCTGTCCAGGCCTTTTAGCCGATCAGGCTCGATCGCCTGCTACATTAAAATAAAAATTAATTATTAGGATTTGTAGACGATGTCTGGCGTTATATCGCGTTCGTTCAAAAGTTTAACGAATTTATTTTAGCAGGGGATGCGCCGCTTCTGTGCTTCCCCCCATGAGCTGCCGCTGAATTTAACTAACTAAAAAAAAATTTTTAAATAAACTCAAGTGTTGAAAAAGCTTATGCACTAATCAAATATTTTACAGTTCTAGTTTTGTATTGTCGACTATAAAATATATATTTTTAATACGGCGGTGCCTCCACCATATGTCATCTAATTTTTAATCGCGTAGGGTTAATTGAAAAACGTATTTGCAGCCTATGGGGTGTTGTTGTTTAATAAGGATGTACTTTCAGTTTCAATTACAAGTATTGAAAATTAAACGTTTGTCTTTAATAAATCATCTCAAACATTCTTAATTATAACCCTAAGCTGTAAATAATTTTTTTTCAAACATATGTTTCACCTTTACGAAAATTTAGAAACGAATGCAGGTTGTCATGGTAACCGCAGCGTGCCCAGACTTTATAGTCGTTTCAATCAGGTTCGTGTTTTAGCCCGCTTATTTCTGTGTGACGTCTTCTATGAATTTTTGAAAATTGAAGATTCATGCCCTTTTCTTTTCTTTTATAAACGTGGGACAATAAAAAATTTCTGTTTAAGCTAAATTGCCTAAGAGTAATAGTAGAATAGGATTAAGAAGAAGAATTTTTCACCCCTTCCTAATTTTAGCGAAAAAGTTGGTTCATGCGTTTGTTTGATTTCTTTATGAACAGTAAATAAATCACTATCCAACGGTTTCGTAGAAAATTTATATCTCGGTCAAAAATAATTGCATTTTGGATTATAATATCTGAGTCTACGGGAAATTGAATTGTTTGTAACAGTCTAAAATATTTATAACCCAAAAGTGGGCGGATGTCGTTCAAAATGTCCGCCAGAACTATTGCTGTCGTAAGAATACTAAATATTGACTTTGGCGGCCAATTCAAAAACATACGGCCAATTTAATCAAAAACAGTGCTAGATCATTGGAGAAAATTCAATTTCCCGTTGATTCTAATATTAAAATTCAAAGTCCGATCAGTTTTGGCCGATATATAAATTTTCTACGAGACCCCGGCAAATAAAAACTACAGCGCTACCTACCGGGGATTCCCTCCTCTTTTTGACTCCAAAGTTTTTTAATTTTTTTATTTATAAGGAATTGACTCCCAAAGTTTCACGTTACTCTAAATTTCCCCAAATCTCATGTTTTTATTTCCTGGAGTATTCCGGATCGAACTAACAAACAGTACAAAGCCAAACAACTCCACACGCTCCTTCTAGAGCAAAGCAGAAGCTACACCAGGTCTCGGCGAAGCTTTTTCTCCAGCACCGCAAATTATGTCATCAAGAGAAAAGTAGTGGCTACATCAGGTGTCGACGCACAACCATGTTTTCTCGGGAATCAAAATGTCCGTAATTGAGCGCCAAAAGCTGGTAAATCTGAAAACTTTTTTTGTTCCGTCCTGTTCCCTTAACCCAATTTGAGACCGAGCCGCAAGTAAAAGAAAAAGTTGGTCGCCCTCTAGCGGTCTTGCCGAAACGCCGACAAGAAAAAGTCGCTCAAATTTACGATTTTGCAGCTCAACTTCGGATCTCAAACATAGCTGGAAATGTCCGAATTAAATAAAAAAAATCTGAAAATGGGCGAGTTCGAATCGGGCGAAACTTGGGGGCGCGGCCAATTCGGTTTGAAATCCCACCAGAAATGTGGACATGGGGGTGGGGTGGAAATGTTTAAAAATGGCGAAAACGGGACTTTGGCCTTGCATGACTAACTAATTCGTTGGCCCGTTTTAAAGGTGCTTTCATAGAAGGTTGGTCTAGGGCTGTCTCGTTGGGAAAAGTCAAAAGCGAAACCGTAAACATACTGAGAAGCAGCGGCTATACCAGGTCTCGAAAGGCCCTCCTATGACCACGAGATTTTTCTCAAACAAAGCGCCGTTGTGCCCCGCACGGACCATCACCAGAACTTGCAAGCTCCCGGCCCGGTCTCTACGCGGATCACATCCTTCGAAACTTCAGCCTGGGTTCTTTGCCCTTTGTTCTTTAAATTAATTTGTTTGTTCATTTATTAATTGTTTGTTAATGTTTGATGATTAAAAAATGAACAAGCGTTTAAATAATTTTTAATTAATTTTGTCTCCGAAATACATTTTTTTACCCTTACCAATTCTAAAGTATCGTCTTAGAAAAATTTCTCTTCTCTGTCCTTCTAATAAAGAACTGGCGCAGAAATATGTGACAAAGTTCGGGTTAAGTTTTTATCCCTTGTATTATTGCCTAGATAATCTTAATTTATATCAGGAAGCAAAGATAGATTCGAGCGGTGCCAAAACGTCACCGCCGTTCGTATTAATCGCCACCGTTCAGCACTTTTCAGATGGACGTGATCCAATTAATTTTTTTCTAACATTCCTCTTCGTTAGAGCTTCCTGTCAGGAAATTCAGAAATTATTCCTGCTGTGAGCTGCATCCTCGTTACGTTTTTTTGCCAATAACTCATAAAGATGCAATCCCATGGTGGGTAAGGAGTTAACCCCTGGAGCAGCTCACAAGCTTCAGTTTCGCTCGTAAAATCAAGATAGACGCAGCAATTTGTAAGGCTATACGCAAGGCTATGTAAAAAGCCTTGATACTAAATTAACTTGCTCAGGTAAATTAGATGAAGTTATCTGTAATCTAGTTCATTTATATAGCAGAACATTAATTACCGCTTGTTATCAGACATTTCTCCACAATTTGTCTATTTTATCGGGGTGAGGCCCCTTGAGATTTAACAGCGTGTACCGAGTGCTGCGGGCAGTTATCGGCCTGTACTCCTACAATTAAAACACTGCCTAATAACCTGTTATAAGTACGTAATGGGGGTTCTAAATAATTTCTATTTTATGCATCACATAGTCGACTTGACTGTTTAATGTTGCTATTTATTTCAACGGCGATAAGAATGGAAGATTGATGGTCACTGGAAAACTGTAAGGTTGAAAAGGGTTAAAACTACAAAGAACTTTAATATGCAACTAATTATTAGAAAACAGGTTTCTATGGCCGTGTTCACAAATATTGAAGGACCTGTTAAATATTTTTCGCTTTGGGTCTTTTATTTTTTTTTAAGGAATTATGAGGCCGTGCGGGAGCACGACTCCATGATTCCCATTCCAGCCCCTTACCCGGGCTCAGCGGACTTGCGCTCTTTCACCGGTCTAACATGCACCCCACCCCTGACAGACATGCAACCCAACATACACACCATCCATGAACACGCCGGATTTAACTTATTCAGAAAAATTTCCGACGGGCAGAGGACTCGAACCTACCGCCGTTGAGAGTCTAGTTTCAAAGCCTGAGACTTTAACCACTAGACCACCCGCGAGTTATATCTACAGGAAAGATACATTTATGGCAAGCACCTTTTTTTGCATTTTCATCATTTTCCAAATTTCAACTTTTTCAGTATTTTCCAAACTTTTGATAATTTGAAAATTACATTTTCGAATTTTTACATATTTTCAGAATTTTCGAAATGTTTAAACTTCAATATTTTCAGAGGTCTCACAATTGTCAATAAGTAGAACTTTTGGAATTGAAGTTTCCTGAAAAGCTAAGTAATGAAAAATTATGTGGAAAAAAATCGTTTATTGTTTTTTTTTGTGCTATTTTAGTATGGATGGTTTGATTTTTAATTTTCTCGTTTGATTTCTTTCAAAACTTATTCTCGGAATTTTTTTGTCATTACATTTTTAATTTTCTCGCTTTCCTCGCGTTTTGCCATAGTGTATGTAGGTGTCCATATACACTTTATTAATTTTCAATAAAATAAAGATTTTCAAAATTATCAAAAATTTTTGAACATTTTATAAAATTTTTGCGATATGATTTAAAATTTACAAAAATTAGCAAACTTTTAAATATTTTCATAATTTTTAAATATATAAAAAAACTTTTTTCGATATTTTAAATAACGTCAGGTTAAAATAGGAAATTAAAAAGAAAAATTGAAACAAAATAAAATTTTCATTAAACTGGCAAAAATGTAAAAAATTCTTCAATGCCTAAAATTTTCAAAATATTTAAAATTTTCAAAATTTTTCAAAAATAATTAGCAGAACCCGTAGGCTATGCCCCACGCTTCAAAATAATAAATAGAATACTTAAGTTGTTAGTGTTAGCGGACCGTGGATGGAGGTCTTAGTTGTATAAGTTTCATATAAAGATTGCTTTAATTCTATAAAAATCGATTTTGACAAATTTATTCGCTAAAACTAAGAAAGGAAGGGGAAGTTAATTTCCTAACTATTGCTGCACCTAAAAATTACGTTCTGATCTTATTCTACTACTACTCATGAGCACTTTAATCGAATCAGAAGTTTTTAATCGTTCTCTGTTTACTTGCGAGAGGAGCATGAGTTTACGTTTTTCAAAAATTCACACTAGGTGTCACAGAGCAATTAGTGGATTGACACAAACGCAAATAGTAGCTCATACCTATCTCTATACGCTTACAGTGTTTAAGACAAATCGTGTGAACAGTATTTAAGCAATAGTTTGTTGGTGATCTCCAAACTTTTGAAAATAAATTCACCTTACAGTTTACAATTATAAAAAAAATTTTATGTAGTAACATTGAGTTCCTCTAGGGCTGTTCTAATTCCAAAATAAATCCCCATCCGTCAACTCGTTTTTGAATAAATACGCGTTAAACCCGAAACGTCACAAACATTGTAGAGGCAGCTATTTTAAAGCTAGAGTGCTTGGAAAAAACTTTATATTTATCTTAACGCCTTCTGTCATATTCTGAAATACCGTTTGTGAAAGAAATGCTGCTAAAAAACATGACTAACTTCTACTTTCTTGTTCTGGTTCATTAAATAAAACGTAACAGCTTGACAACTTTTAGGTATACCAAATTTCATTAAAATCAGTCCAATCGGTCCAAGATTTCGGGTGACACACGCGGGCACCTACAGACCGTCGTTTTTTTAAACTACTGTTGCGTGTTAGTGGAGGCCCAAAACATGTATTTCAGTCAAAATTTCACTTTCGAAAATTTTCGGTATCACAATATATGTATTTCCATACTGGAAATATGGGAAAGTAGAAAACCGTACGGATTCAGCTAGTTTGTTATGAAATGCGAGCTAGTAATGTACACGCATGCGGAACGTATGTTTGTTTAATTCGTAAAATGTGTGTGAGAAGACCTTTTGAATATTAAAAGTGGCAAAATATAGCAGCCTCCGTAATAAAAAGTTTAATATTGTTTTGTGCGCAAATGTATTTATATATTAAATGTTTCTTATTAAAAAAAAATTATATAAAAATAACAAAACTAAAGGGTTACGCCTCCTGTTGTTTTTGGTAACGTCGAATGTTTCCGGAAAGAAAATCCCGTGGAAAGAATCAAAAACAAAACCGACAGCTAGCCCTAGTAAAGAAACGGGAAGGAAAGTCCGGAGCAGCCTCGTAAAGAATGTGATACCGAAAAAAACCCCGTAGAATCATTAGGGAAAACATCTCACAAAAAAAATCTTATTATAAACCCATAACAATTCATTAAAAGGAAGGTGGGAAAAGAGTGAATATCACTTTTCTTCAGTTTCAGGGGACTGATTCAACAGGCGTTTTCTTAATGTTTTTGTAACCAATAAATACGCAGAAAAAAAATTTTAATTGACTTTTGCATTTAATTGCAAAATAAAATTCGGCTTTATTCGTAGAAATCGATCAGCAAGGAAAAAACACGTATCTTTTTAAGGGAAAGCTCTTTCTTAATTATGCAACGATTCAGCAACAGATATTTATGAACAACAACATCATCCGTAATAACTAAGATTAATTGCTAGTAACTACTAAGAGGTGTATGAAACCGTTCGTCTCAACAATAAAGAATGCGTCTCTGTAGTGTCTATGTATTAATAGTGTAAACTAAAGCAATATGTAAGAAAGGCTTTAACGAAGCTGTTCGTAGGACAAGATTACTGGTATGGGCGTCTGCCGCGGTTCTGATGGCTTGTCTCGAATGGTTTGCTTTATGAAAGTCATCAGCAGATTATGTTACAATAATACCAATAAATATTCTGTTATGAACGTGCCAAAAATAGGATTAATTTTTTTTTAATTTACCTTATTTTCGTCATTCGCAACAAAGGAACATTACGGAATTGAAAGTGAAGGTTAGTGTTTAGACAAACTTTGAATTATGTTTTTGTTTTGAAAACTGCATTGAAATTCCGGTAATTACAATTAGCGACTAGATTACAAAAATGTATATCTGCGTCTTACTTGCATGGAATAATTAACTGGCAGAATGTATTTTCAATTATAGCACTTACATACAGCTTCCGCCGATCCATTTTTGTATTCCAAACATTAGACACTCACCGCGTTTAATTATTAGATTACATGTGTTTATCGGAACACACAAAACATGAAATGCTAATTTTCGTTAGTAGAAAAATATTCCAAACGTTGAAAATTCTGATTTAGCGTTGTTAGTGTTTGGTGGAAAGTTTCCTCATTGTTATAAAAATCAGCTACTTTCTAAGTAAATACGGATTGTAAGTAAAGGAATTGTGCAATGAAAACCTCTTGGCTTCCGGGTTTTAACCGCGTTATGCTACTGCTACTGCCGATGTTTCGACCACGGTTACGCAAGCCATCTTCAAAGATGGAATCAGCCCTGATGTACTGTTTAGGCGGTTTCAGCCCAGCAGACAAGATTCCACGCCAGCTTTCAACCTAATTTTTTAGTTGAAATTTTAAAACAAATGGATTTTTGGCTTAAAATGTTTCAAAATCAAAATACATATTTTATTTAAAAGATTAAAATGAATCCTTTTCTATTTTTCCACCATAGTCTTTGTCGAATACATTTTATTTAATTTTTCGATCGATGTCGGCATCCAATTTCCCATACGTCAATCAGTTTCAAAAATTTTCCGCATCCTTACAAAATGAAAAATGTTAAAAGCTGGTTTGTTAATTTCGCAGATGTCAAAAAGGGTTTTCAAAAGGGAAGATCCGGGCGTAGATATGGCCTGCCATTGATATTTATATTTCAGGAGAACACGTACGGAAACAAACGGTTTTGACCCTTTTGGAGGACTTATGTGGCATTTTTGGGGTTATGGTATTGTAAGCTAAAACTGCATTTACATAATTTTCGCCTTTGTTGCAGGGGCGCTACTCGTTCAGCGCTTTGAGCAGCAGCCCGCCTACACGGAAGTAAATCCGGGTCAAAACGCGCTGCTGGCGTGCAAAGTGCTCAACAAAAAAGGATTCTGTTCCTGGCAAAAGGATAATAAGGTACGTTCTTAAAAAGTATTTCTTACTCTTAATTAAGCTCGACAGGAAGGTATTATTGCACCGCCGAAAAGTTTCAGAACAAGAAACTCGAATGGAATGTTTACTGAAGGTGCTAATTAGGGCTCGTTTTGGGGTTTCCGGAAGTGTCTAAATGTAATTTTGTTCAAAGGCAAAATTTGAATTTGCTTACCTTTGTTTCATTTTGGTGTTTAATTGTGTCGTTTCCGTTCACAGGAAAAAATTTTTTTTTGTTACAATGCTCAATAATTATAATAATTTGGGGTACAATTGCCCAGGTTACTTATCAGTAATAAATAAGAAAAACAAAATATGTGCTGAGCACGCAAGTTCTATGTGAAACTCCACGTGTTCTCACTGAAAGTGTTTTTCCCTTTAAACCTTAAGACTTTTATTAGCTTTTTACTACAAAGACGGCACCTGCACTAGCAAAAATTGCATTTGTGTTGAAGAAGGTGTAAAATGTTGCAGGGAATGTAGATGCAAAAATTGTAAAAATGTGCAAGTAGACAAGGATGATATATTGGAAGAAAATTTTAAATATTGATTTCTTTGTCAGGATCTTGTCTGTTTGCATTTCTCAACTTAACATTATTTTATTCTGTAGCATTTTTAGTATTCTATTCAGGTGAATGTTTATTGCAATATGTAACAATTGCAGTTCTGCACGATTACGTTTCTTAAACAAATATTCGCATCACGTGAATGATTTCGTGTTACAGCACGATAACATTATACGTACAATTCTTACTCTTTCAACGCTCAGCAAACTGTATTAGTACATCCTTCTCGCACCCATGCTTTCTAGTTTCACAATAGAGACAAGCCCAACTGTAAGGGCTCTAGTGATGTTAGTTTTGAAACCCGATTGTACTTTGTATGAGACGAAATGTTCCTTAGATTATAGGGAAATTTTGTTTGTAACAAAAACAAAATTGATATTGTGAAACAAACAGATATCGTTATGTAAAATTAACAGAATTAGCTTAGAGATCGTAAAAGTGTGCAACAAAAGTTTTTTTTAACGTACATGTATTTATTTATATACCAAAATAAAAGATAATTAATGGGTTTAATAAAATTCCAAGTCAGTAGGTCTTTTAAATATCAACCTAGAGCTTTGAGAGTGTACCTACAAAGTATTCTTTATTCTTTTCTTTCGCTTGCGCAAACGCGTGCAACCCACTTCGCGACCATTTGCGTACTGACAGATGCTAGAATCTGGAGAAGTTGGTTCCTGGGAATGGTGGCTGGGAACTGGCTGGTGTCCGTTACATCACGTTGCAGCACAGCATTTCCTTTATAGTGCGTGATCTCACGATCGCATGTTGCACCCGCCGGCAAAGAAGTTGTACTTTAAAAGTGGAATAATTACTGCTTTATTAAATTAAGTCGATAACAGACCTTATTTGCAAATGTTTAATGGAAAAAGAACGTTACAAATTTACACTATCGGTTGTCCTTGCAGGACACATTTTACAAAAAAAAAACTTCTTTTGTCAATATTTTGATGGCTTTGTTTTAACTTTGTTCATTTCGAAAAAGTCATTTAATTGCCAAATGTTTGGGTTTCGTTTCCCATCTTTAAATACAGTTTAATTACGTATGAATGTTCTACTTAATGGTATCAGAAACGAAAAATGAAAGTCGTTAAAATGAATTTTGTAATATAGTCCGCTATTGGATTTGTATGATAATGACATTTTTAAAATTTATTTTACTAAAAGCTGTAAAGATGAAACAGCTCAAGATCAATATTCTAATGAATAATTTATCTTGTTTAATGTACAAAAAACTGTTCAATATAAAATATTCTTGACGTTTGTCCTCATTTCCACTTCTGATTAGAACGAATTTGTCCGATACAAATGTGGTTTTTTTGGGTATCACATTAAAAAAACTGGTAATTGATAAAGGGCGATCTGAGAATCCATTACGAGTATCATTATTCATTACTATGAAACAAATTCAATTTATTTAATTTGGCTGTTGAGATATTGTTTATGAATTTTCGTTTTTCTTTTGTTTTTTTAATGCAAAGTCATAAATAAGCAAAGCACGTTGCTTAGATTTTCCTATGCTTTAGAAATCGTTATTCAAGTTTTAGGTGCCAATAGTGACTATAAAATCGAACCACTTCTACCACTCTAGCAAGACCGTATAGAACATCATAGAGCACGCGGGCACAGTCATGCGATAGTTCAAAAACAGATTTTTTGGGATGGCAGGAGGAAAATTAAATTCTGTGCATCAGTAGTTTGTGAATCTTATGTTACTATCACTTATAAGCAATTTGGCTTAAACAGATTTTTTTGTAGTTTGCCGTGTTTTAAATAAAGCAGTCTTAATGTTTTACCATTCAAAAATGTATAGAAAACGCCAAAACAAATTAGCGGGGGTGAAACAACAAGTAAATTATAATTCGTTATTCTTGGTCATTTTCTATTTAAAAATTTTTTATAATTTTCTTAAAAAAAGATTATTAACATAGAGTTCCTCTGGGGCTATTATCCTACCAAATGTTATCCGATCTGCCCACTCCTATTTGAGTAAAAAAGCGTTAAAGTACAGATTATTAAAACATCATTACGTCTTTTTTTTTAAACTTGAAGATTTGGGTCAAAAAGCTTTCAATTTGTCTTAAGGTATTCTGTCAAGTTATATTTAGAAATTTGCATAATTCAGTATACAAAAAAATTCATATTAAAAAATATAAACCCTTAAATTAATTAAAAATATTACAAAATTCGATGTTTTGAAAATTTTTGGAAAACATTAATCTGAAAAAATTCAAATTTTTGAATACTTTCGCAAAATTTTGAAAAAAATATGATAAAAATGTTTAAAATAACAAAATTTGAGATATTTTTAAAGTTTTTGAAAAATTTTCTATTTGAAAAATTTGAAATTTCAAAATCAATTGTCCATTTGGTTTCTTCTACGACTATTCAATTAGGCAAACAACCAAAAGAAAACCTTCCAGTGGAATTTTCTGGATATTGAGTTTGGAGCCGAAATGCATACATTTTAAAAAAAGACAAAAATTGATGGCGAATAGGGGGGAGGGGGGGGGGCGTTCAAGATACACATATTCGAACTTGTATTAAAACCACCAACAAAACAGAATTTTTCAGTCAAAAAGTCGAAGGCAGGGGACAATTATCCCCCTACGTATTACTGCTTTTCAAAATTAAATTTTATTCTACTATTATTGCTGAGAAATTTATTAACAAAAATGTTTTATCGTACCGCGTTTATTAAATAAAAAAGGTATTTATTTGCAAACTTAAAAAATTCATGGAGGGCGTCACAGTGACATTAGCGGTTTAGATCATCAATCTAGTGCAACTAGTTCGTAGGTCAAAGAAGCTGCAAAATAAAAAAGCTGTAGAACAACCACCACGGGACTTTCCTCGCATTTATAGAAGTTTTTGAAATTTTAAATTTGTTTTAAATTTTTCATGCTTTTGAATAATTTTGAAAATCTGAAAATTATCAAAATTTTCCAATTTTCTTTTAAGTTGTAAAAATTTTCATTCATCATAAAAAAAATTTTAAACATTGAGCATGTACGAAAACGATTGAAAAATTTAATTTTTGAAAACTTCTAAACTTTTGAAATTCGCACTTGCCCACACTGGCTATTCGACATGCATAGAACATGAATCTAAGCTTTTTTGCACGAGAGCGTAAATATTAACGTATAAAACGTAACCCTCAACACACTTTTTTTCGGGCTAACCAATCTTGCTACTTTACGGTTTCATCCCAGTAGGATTAACGATCTTTTAAACTTAAATTGGGTTTTCTGGGTTAAGGCGTTTGGGCTGTAACCTTTTTTTTTTGGTATTCTCGGACCCTAAAACCTACAATAGCTATATAGCTCTATAATCGCGCTGCCAGTTTCTTTGTATTATTTTTTTTAAATTTAATAACTTTGAAATTTTTTTCTTTTTACTGTTTTTATTCTATCAAAAATTCTAAAGCAAAAATTTTCAAAAAATCGATCCGACACAAGAGAGTTTGGAAAAAAATTTGAATTTGTCTTAAGATCTTTTGCCAAATTCAAAAAAGTGTCTAACTTTCACTTACCGTTTCCGAATTTCATCAACAGCTTATTTACCAATTAATGTCTTATATGTTTCCTCATTCCAAAGTTCATCCAGGTTGGACCATCCGTTCCGTAGATGTAAAGGAAGGAACTAAACCATATCCCTCCCGTAGATACACATATTTTAAAAATAAGTTTTTATTTCGCTCTTGAAGGAGATCCAAAACATCTACTTCCGTCATATTGTCGAATACGAACATTTTCATGAAATTAATATTTTCCGATACCTACGGATAGTATGGAAACGTAAATATTATTGTGAAACCCATCACTTCTAATGTTCATCAGAAAATTTTCTGGGCATAAAAGTAGAAACGTGGGCTAAAATTGTCATGTCTGAGATTACAGGAATTTATGCTTTTTTGTAGATTCGACTTGGACGAAGTGTAAGTAAAATTAAAAGTGGAATGAATTTTTGCATCAAGTGTGTCCATTTTGTTAAAAACAAATAATTGGGTTGTCATCAACCACTGATAATACGAGCTTGTCTTAATAGAAGTTCAGATTTGTTTGTTTTGTCACAATTCTTAAAACTTGAAGCTTTATTTTGGTTTTATTTTACCTGACAACCCAAATTCCCTAAAATTTTCATATTCGGTAACGTTACGTTAGGCGTATTTGCATTATAAAATTAAAGTAGAATGTTTGAGGGAATATATCACACCGTACATGCAAAATTCACCCCCCACATTTAAATATATGGGGCCCCGTTTAGGATTTAATGTGTTTGAGTTGGCATTTTTCCCCCGTATAATGTCATGTTTGAAGTAAATATGAGTTCACCTTGTTTTCATTATTTGTCTTAGGACGAACCGTCGAGTTTATAACAAAAAATAAATTTGCTTTCATGAAGAATATTTTATATCTAGTAAATAGTGTATAAGCTATCCGACGTGAATGGGGATGATTTTTGTTTAACTTTTTTAATGAAATCTGTTTTCAATTCATAAATGGTAAACGTAGCAACAGCGATTTCCTAATAGACAAAATCTGTTCGTACTTTCTATCTAGTAAATTTTTAACAGTCAGTGAACCTACTCTCTTTGAGGCACATAATTCTACTAACAGTTGAGTGAAGTTCAAGCAAATTTCAGCCACAAAATTGTTCAAACGCAAAGGATTTAACCCTTTGAAAGTATCTACGAGTTCGACCGTTGTTTCTCTATGGTCTAGTTTAGAGTAAATTCGTTGTACCTTGTTGTAGACTTCAGTTCGCGTTTTTGTTTTCGCTGCTAAGAACTACAAAAGTAAACGTTTTTGTTTGGGTTTCTAATAAGGGAAATTAATAAAAATTATTGCAAATAATAAACTTAAGTGCTCTGCTTGTAGAAAACCGCTACACAAATAAACATGGCAATACCATTTGATTCTTGTATCATAAAACACATAAATTAGCAGCATACAGGTCAATGATACATAGGGCTTTAACGGTTGCTTTAGGTGAAATTAGTTGTAATAGAGAAATTTCGATTAATAAACAAATTGCATATAGTAATGGTTATAATACTCAACTTATCGATACATTAATTTAAAAATAAGATTGTAAAAAAACACTTTGTCTAATGCTACAGAACAGATTAGGGGATAGTAGGGCACAACCGGGTAGCTAAGGTTTGGTGGCTTCTGGAAACTGTAATTTGCGACTGAAAGATATGAAAAGTTGTACACAAAACCTTTAAATATCTGTGCATACATACATAAACTTTAAAATGCCATAAGTATTTAACTTTTTTTTTATTAATTTTTAAATTAAAAAAGTCAAATCACCCGGTTCTGCCCTACCGGTAGGGTAAAACCGGGTACACATGTTAACCTTATGGAAAAATGAAGATTGTCAAACTTTTCTTAAAAACAATTATTTTATTTTTGTAATTGGGCTTTAAACATTGTTTAATAAAAAGTTGAAGCAATTACAACAATATTACATGGAAAAAAGTTAAGTTTCTCGGCAGATATCGCAGGTGAAGAAGTCGTCTTCCTCCTCTGCTCCACAGCAATCTTCATGGGCCCATCCTTGGCATTCGATGCATTGTGTCCACCCTTCTCCGCCTTTGGAATCTGTATAACTCATCGCAGAAAATGCAGGCAGCATTCGAACTGTTATCGTCTTCGTCAGTAGAATCTTCGCATTTCTTTTGCTCAAGTTTCTCCTTTTTGCGTTTTACTTTCTCTTCTATCTCATCTTCAAAAATTTTTCTTTTTGCCGTCACTTTATTCTTCGTTTGGTTGGGCTTGATATTTTTTTTCTTATTATTAGCGGCTACCTCAAGCTCCAGCTTATAAGGGGAGGACGTCAAAATTGCAGTTTTTCCTTTTCTTTTATCCTGCTTGTTCTCATTTTTTCTTTCATTGTGCGGAGAAGGCATCAGCACCTTTGGGGATACAGTAAAATAAGAAGTTGTTTGCTCAACATTTGGAGACAGGCTCTTTGAACAGCAAGGACGGCTTTCCAAGGATCCCTGTGAAGATAATGTCTGGATGGTAGGTTCACCTTCAGCTGGGGGCACGTTTTTAGAAGTACCAACAGTTTCCGTGGTAGATTCAGTTGTAGGGGCAGGCCTATCTGTAGTCAGTGCTGGCCCAAACAGGTGCTCTGGGACAACGTTTCGGTCAAGCGGGTATATTCCGGTTTTTTTTAAACCATTTACCGCAGTCTGCATACTTGCTGCTCTCAAAAAGGCACTACCATAAAGTTTCGCAACTTGGTAGATTGTAACTGGCCTGTCTGGATGCATAGTAAGCCACTGGCGCACCTCTTGTTGATAGTACGTGCTTAACGGAGCCATGAACGTGACATCCAATGGCTGTAACCGATGGGAGCAATGGGGCGGTAAACACAATAAAATGACATTGTTTGATCGGGCCAATTCGATTAACTCCAGATTTTGTGTGTGTGTGGCATGGCCGTCAAGAATCAGGAGCACTGGTTTCTCCGCACTCGGACTGGCAAATTCAATAAATTTTTGCAACCAGTAGAGAAAAATATCAGCTTGCATCCAGCCACTCGGATGATACTTTGCAAAGCTTCCTGGAGGTCCGTCATCGAGAAGCATGGTGTTTTCTCTTGTCCTGGGAAAAATAAACATTGTAGGCATAAAATTCCCAGAGGCGCTCATGCAACTCTCCGCAGTTACCAGTACACCTCGCTCAGCAGATGATAATGCACCAACCTGCTTTTTCCCTCTTAATGCAAGCACTTTAGAGGGCTTGTTGGGCACTGTTGTAATGCCTGTTTCATCGACATTATAAATGTCGTTGGGAGAAAATTTGTGTTTCTCGTATAGGGTTTCCAGTAGATCGAAAAACTTGTTTACTGCCACCTTGTTAAAACCCATTGCCCTGGACATTGAGGTTTTTTCTGGGTCTCTTGACGAAACTTTTTTTTTTCCTGTCTAAAAAGTTGTACAACCAATCTTTGACAGCCATTTTATGCGTATCATTAAATAAATGACTTATATTGTTTTTAACTGCCAGACCATAAGCTAGTTTACGAACATCAGTTAAGGTCAACCCAAAAAGTCTACTTTCCATTGTCAAAATATAGTCCACTAACTCCGGCTGTTGTTGTTCTGAAAATACACTTTTGTATTTCCCATTCCTTTTTCTGATGCGGCTTTGGGTGTCAAATTTCCTTTTCTGGCTTTACGAACTCTATCCTCTAGAGTACTTTGAGGGACGTTGAACGTTTTTGACGCCTTATAATAACCAGCTCTTCCAGACATTACCTCATCTATTGCCTGTTCCATACTTTCTTTACTCCATGACTGCCGATCCGTTATCCGCTCGCGTTTTCTGGGCATCTTCAATCCTGAAAAAATAATCAACTAGTAGGTAGAGCAGTACCGGGTGGGCAGAACCGGGTACCACCCGGTGCTGCCCTACTCTTAGTACCCGGTTTGACCCCGCGCGTAGTAGTTATTGAAAACATGGCGTTAGCGAAGAATGCAAAACGCTAGGTGCAATAACTTTGTATCAAAATAAAGCTAATTAAATGCTGTATTGAACATGGTAATTACCTGATTTCTCTCTAAGTTTAGTGCAGCAAAAAGTGAGCACTACAATACGGCAAACGTCGTAAGCAAAACTGTCTAAAACAATAAAAATTCACTGCCGTGAAACCCACGTAACCAACGTACTGGTGTAATGGCCACTGCGTCTACTTCATTAGTAGTTCGTAGTTCGGCTGTCGCCAGCGCGGTAGTGTATCTAGTATCAGCGAAAATCCGCCTACCCGGTTCTGCCCTCTTCTTCATCTTCTTCTTAGTTTAGCTGTTCTCTATCCTCTGGATATAGGCCTCCCTCATGCTTTTCCAATTTTCACGATTTTGTGAAAATCGTGAAAATTGGTTCTGCCCTACTCTCCCCTATTTATTAAAATCAGGCATTTACAAATTAAATTGCTTCCACTGTAGTTTGGTTTACATAGGCCAAACCATACAAAAGTTTGATATTAGGTAGATAGAACGCATAATATGTTGCTATAAATATGAACACTTAGAGAGGCCAGAATATGACCATAGGTTACTAAAATTTTGAGGTAGTGAATAATTTTACGTATCCACCAGACAGAACGAAATGAAAGAAATCCACCGGAGAATCCAACAATACCAACAACGTATATTACCACATCTCGACCATAATCAAATCCAGGAACGTCCGTAGGAAAACAACGCTACTACGCTATGGAAGACGTTCTTACAGAAAGCAGAACAGCTGTGGACGCATTTAAAAAAAACTACGCCGAACCTATGTCCCAGTTCAAGAGAACGGACAGTGGAAAATAAGATACAATTACGAAATATACAGCTCTTTGCAAAAACCGACCTCTTAACAACAAAAAGATGGCAAAGACTTAAATGGATCGGGCATCTGCAAAAGGTTTTGAAGAGTTGAAAGTAGTCAAGAAGATAAAATGGGCAGATAAAATCCCAAGTGGACGCTCGATCCATGCTCGCCAAACTGGAGAAAGGCGGCTGAGAACAGAGATAGGTGGAGGCGGAAAAATAAAGAAAGCCAAGGCCCAATTTGGGCTGTAGCGCCATTGGATTAAAAACTGCATTCTTATGAAAGGGCAAATTTTCTAAATTCGCCATTATTAGAAGTTTTGGAACCAGTAAACTGCACAAATGGTAGTATTTTACAACTCAACATCGCAACAAACCCCTATTATACTTGCTGGGAAAAGATAAGCGCCTGCTTTGATGTTTTTGGCAAATAAGATGTGCGCCTTGTCGTGATTGTTTCAAATGTGAAAGGAGTGAAGGTTGTTGGTATTTAAAATTTTTCTTCAGAAGGCGTAAATAGGAGTGTGTGGTCGAGACGGAAACGTGCAGGTTGCACGCGGCATTGAAAATTAATTATTCTCTCTAAAAATATTTGTTGGTGTAAGCTCTACTTAAAAAATGCTGATCAGCATGATGTTTTGCATGTGTGACTTAAATTTGGTAAAAATCGGAACCGAATCCGCCAAGTTGGGTTTATGTTAAAAATTATCCTTTTAAAAACTGATGGAAATGCTACATTTTTACTTTGTAATAATAAAAAAAATATTCCCAGTACAGCCCTTGCAAGAACTCTTGCTCTAGGTTGTAAAAACGTCTTTTCTAAACGTTTGCTTCAAGTTTGGTTAAGATCGGAGGATGCGTGCGTTCCCGAACTGGCGATTTTCAGAATGTCCCCGCTGATATTATTTTCAGGCGCCGCACGCTACTTCTGGTTATAGGATGTTTATCGGTATGATGCTCTACATGTACGATATAAATTTGGTAAAGATGAGAGCCCATCCGACCAAGTTAAATCAAAATTTTGAAGATTTGCAGGTCAAAGGGGGGGGGGCGAAATAATTTTTAAAGTAGTGAAAATGCGGTAAATTTTATAAAATTGCAAGTTTGTAATTTTATAAAAAATTGCTGCCTGTACGGCCCTGGCGAAAACCTTCTGCTTTAGATTGTAAAAACGTCTTTTCTAAACGTCCGCTTAAAATTTGCACCAGTGGAGTGCGTCGATTAGTACTAAAATCGAACCGAACACCTAAAATGTTATAAGCTGAGGTGTCTCTAAGCTGTGTGCAGAAGCAGAAACTATTTCCATAGGGCCGAAGCATACGATTTTTAAGTCCGACTCTGCAAAAAATCGGTTTGTTGTTCAAACTCAAATTAAAAACTTCAAAAAAATTCCCTAATTGTGATATCAAGTTAAGAAAAAGCATGAAACGTACAAAACAGTTTAAAAAAGTGCTTAAAATATTATTTAGCGCAATCTGCCTAGAACTTAATTTAAGTTTTATCCACGTCTTTGCAGCTTCACCAGTGACGTTCGTTCGCTGGTGCTAGGATCGAAGCGGGCACTCAATATGTTGCACCCCGACACTATTTACATAGGGCAGAAATGTACGATTTCAAGCCCGACCCTGCAAAAAAACGGGTTTTTGTATACAAGATGTTTCAAAACGTTTGCGACTTTGACTTCTCTCGTGCAGGTTGATAGATCTCGTGGAGTCCTCTCCGCGACTGCGCAAGTCTGATCTCTCTAACCGACCTAGTTTCGGAGTTATAGCGTGCCAAAGGTTTGGCTTTTTTTTGCGGCGAAATTCGCAAAGTTTCCGATCGGTTTGCTTCATCCGGCTAGATTTTGACAAGCTTTTCCGATTGGTAAAAACCCTATTCGGCTATAAGCTCTCGAAAATCCGAAATCTTTGCAAAAATTGGGCACAAAATCATGTGCACTCTTAACTTTGACCATTAATAACCGAAAACGTCATCGAGATATTTAGATGCGGTTTTGTGCAGACGAACCTGGGATATGGTCAAGAATTTTTCTGTAGGGTCTATTATGTCGATATCAATTCTTATCTAGTGTGTTCGTACACGAGTTGCAGTTGACCGATCGGTTTTCGCTTTTGAAACGTTATAGTCAGTGGTGGGGACTGAATCTTCCTCAAGTTTTAAATCTCTTCGTTCGTAATTGCAAATTTCCAACTTTTCCAATTCTTTTTCGTAAAGAAATTTGGTTTTTGGCCGTAAGCTTTACCGAAAAGGTTTTTGGGTTTGATTTCTCCCATAAGGCGTCGTGTCCGGTCCTTTTGCGGGGCGTATGGCGCCGGTACCGTTCCCCTAACCCGATTTGGGACCACGGAATCGGGAAAAGGAAAATAAAGTTTGGCGCTCTCTAGCGGCGGGCGTTACTAAAAGCGACTTCTGTTCCTCGTGCTGCAATTTTCGATATCTAACACAAACCATTTGGCTCCCACTCCCGCCCTGCTCTCCAATAAGATAAGAATTTATTTCCATTTCCAAACAAAAATTCAAAATGTTTTACGATTTTACAGCCTTACTCCGGGCTTCTAGCTGGGCTGAAAGTACCCGAACTAAAAAAATTTTAGTAATTTCTAAAAATAGTCCGAAGCGGGGGCTTTCTGGAGCGATCACTGTGTAGAAACGGGGGACGTTTGAAATTTACAAAAGAACGTGAAAATCGACACTCTTAAGAAGTTTTGCAAATGACAAATCAAGTCATTTGCATACATAGATATAGATAAAAACGCGTTGAAATTATTAATTATTTTGTTTTTAATAATATTTAAATTTTAATAGTTTAATATTGCTGTAGATATTGTTAACAAAAATCTACACAAAAAAGTCGATAGCCATAAAACGCCTCTTCATAAAGTGGCTTCATTTCGCCCAAATTCACTTTCCTAAAGATTAAAAGCTAATCACAAGGCACAAGAGGCAAACTGGCGTAAATATCCCAAGTTGTTTTATTTCCCTGTAGCTTATAAACATTGTTGTAGAAGCGGCGTAAAAAATGAATGACAAGCAGATCCAAAGTTTACGCGCCGTTCCCTTGGGACAAATCTCGGCGTGTCGATTGACTCTTCAGTACTGATGATCCCCGGAGGTTGCAACTTACGGTGATTGTTTACAGCATTGAGTATTCCGCGTGCGACGGTGCCCCATCGCTCAGCTATGCATTAGTATTCCTTGACAGGGGCGGTGAATCCTCGCGGGGAACCGACCTCCCGATGATTCCTCGAGAATGTTTTTCCTTTTTGAGCCTTCTTGGCGCCTCCGCCATTAGTGTCAGGCTTAATTTTAACGTTTATTTGCATGAAAAAAGAAAACGGCTAACAGCCGACGCCTTTCTAATGCCCTTTGCGCCCTCGTCACATACGTGGAAGTGGAATGTAAAAGCACCGATTAAACGTGAATGGATGGAAACATCCCTCGGGTTCAAATTTACTGACTGACAGTTTCTGAATGTTGTAATATTCGAGCGTAGGTGACATCGTAACATTTGTAACATATATAGGTTGCTCCTTCTACGAAGATATGTTTTCTCGGAGAAAAAATATTTGGGAATGTCCACAGAGAAATATATATTCTTTTATGTTTATTTTTTTATTATGTGTTAACCTCACGTAATTGCTAAATATCGTTAAAGTTTCGTCAATTGGAAATTTATAGAACGCCGTTTTACTTTTTGTACCGAATTATGGAAAACGCTAAATAATTTCTTTGACCAACAATTGAATTTTAGACGTCACAAATGAATTTCAGACATCAGAATAATAATTCAATTCAATTCAATAATTAAATTTTTGACGTAAAAAATAGCATTGTGACGCTAAACAAATAAATAATTAATTTAAAAAAAATTTTATACTTTGAAAAATGGTACCGCTTAACGTAATACTCACGGTAGCAGTGTTTTCTTTTATTTTAAGAATCATGAGGCTGTGTTTGAGAGCACGACTCCATGATTCCCATCCTACCCCCTTAACCAGACTCAGCGCACTTAACGCTATCCACCGGTCTAACATACCCCACCCCGAAAGACATGCAACCCAACATACACACCACACACACCGTCCATGGACACGCCGGATTTAACTTATTCAGAAAAATTTCCGACGGGCAGAGGATTCGAACCTACTGCCGTTGGGAGTCTAGTTCTAGAGGTCTCTCTAGCCACTAGACCACCCGCGGGCCCGTTAGCAGTGTGAAGTAGAACCATACCAAATTTATTGACGCACAGGGGAGTCACCTGCTAAAAGAGGACCCATTAAGAGATAAGTGGTTATTATAAAGCACAACCTTCTTAGTTAGCGTAATACGTTAGTTAAAAATTCCCAACATAAAATAGTTCTTAAAATGGAATGTGGCAACATTCTTTAATAATAATCTTGCATAAATCCAGCATCAAGCGTATTTTTAGATCAAGTAGATCAAATACGGGTAAATAATTTGGTGTGGCAATCTTCATCATAAATTTAGTTTTTGACGTCAACCATTGACGTCAGTAAATACATTTTTGACGTGAAATAATTATTAATTCGCGCTTAAAATTTTCAGACGTAAACCAATAATTGCTTGACGTCAAAAAGTCAATGACTCATGAAACAATATCAAATATTGACGTCAAAAAATTATTTTTAGACGTCTTAAAAAGAGTTGTCTACGTTGAAAGCCAATTATTCGCGTCATATATTATTTACTGACGTCAAAACAAACGTTTGACGCGAAACAAACATGACGTTAAAATATCAGTTTTTTACGTCAATAATTTTTCACTGATGTCATAATATTTTTTCCGTCAATAAATGTTTAATAAGAAGTACAAGGGGGTTTCGTAAAACATCTCAAAACGTCAAAATTTTTTGGAATATCTAAAAATAGAATTATCAGAATGTAAAAGACGTCAAACCTTTGTATGTTTTCTTAGATTAACGTGTAAAAGCCAATTATTGACGACAAATATTATTTACCGACGTTGAAACAACTCCTTTGACTCCAGGAAGTATATTTTTGACTTCAGAAAGTATTTTTTGGCGTCATTAAATGTTTCTTCTACCCTAAACAACATGACGTGGGGAAATACCAGTTTTTGACGTCAAAATTTCTATTTTCTGATAAAAACGTTGTTGGTGACGTCAGTAAATGTTTAATAAAACATCATCAAAATAAATCTTTTGACTTTACGAAGTAAATTTTAGACTTCAAACATATTTTTTGACGTCATTAAATGTTTTTTCGACCCTACACAACATGATGTCAATATACCAATTTTTGGCGTAAAAAAATTATTTTCTGACGTCACAAGGTATTATTTTGACATCAATAAATGTTTAATAAAAATTAAAACGTGTTTAATAAAAATTTAAAAACTTAGAAATTTTTGGGAGTATAAAAAAATAAAATTCGCAGAACGTGAAAGAAGTCAGCATTACAAAATGTAAAAGACATCAAATATTTTTATTTTTATGCGGATTAACGTACTGACGTCAAATGTTATTCACTGACGCCATAATAAATATTTAATTAATAACATTTAATTAACAACTATTACAAAATGTAAAAAACGTCAAATTTTTGTATTTCCTCTTGGAATAACATGTAAAAAACAATTATTGATGTCAAATAGTATTTACTGACGTTAAAACAATTCCTTTATTTCTTTTTGACTTCAAATAATGTTTTTTGACGTCATTAAATGTTTTTTCGACTCTAAAAAGTATGACGTAAAAAACGAATCTCTTGATGTCACCAAATGCTTTTTTAATAACATCTAGGCTTCCGTGTTGGAACCGCGTCATCGGTGCTTGAACTGCCGACGTTTCGTCCTCGGTTGCACGGGACATCTTCAGGGCTGTGGTCTTTTCGGGATCTGGAACAAAACCAGTAGTGTTCCAGATCCCATAGCGACCATAGCCCTGAAGATGTCCCGTGAAACCTAAGATGAAACGTCGGCAGTTTATTCACCGATGATGCAGCTCCAACGCGGAAGCCTAGATGTTATTAACAACGGCCGCGGAAGCCTGCAACTTAGATGCTTTTTTAATGTTTCATAAAAATTAAAAAGCGTTTCCAAAATTTAGTAAAACGTCGACAATTTTGGAAATTTCTAAGCAAATCATTCGTAGAATAAAAAAGAAGTCAGCATTACAAAATGTAATAGACATCAAATACTTTTATTTTCTTTTCGATTAACGTGAAAAAGCGAATTATTGACTTCAAATATTATTTATTGACGTCAAAATAAATATTTTGACTTCATGAAATACGTTTTTGACCTGAACCAATATTATTTTACCGTCAAGAAACATTTTCTCGACTTTAAACAACATGACGTCAAAATACCAATTTTTGCCGTCAAAACGTTATCGCTTGATGTGGCAAAATTTGAAAAACGTCGACAATTTTAGGCATATCTAAAAGTAACATATATTAAGGAACGCCGAAAATCTCAAAGAATATATATTATTATAAACTTCTAATAAATTAATATACAGGGTGGTCCCTATAATTAGCAAGCAAGTTTGGAATAGTAGCAATGTAAAAGTTTTAATGATAACGCGCAGTATTTTAGTGTTTTAGTCTTATTTTTTATTATTTTCTAAAGAGATGTTAAAAAATATAAATTTTGCAGTAAACTGATAATTAATGGAGAGTGTATAAAGTTTGTTAAGAAGACAGGTATAATCTTTTAATTTTTAAGAAGAAAAGGTGTTATGCTGAGACAGAGTTTACACGTTAAAAGCGGTCATAAATTATCGAGGAGAATTTGAGGGAAACTACATTTTGCACGTCATCAATCAAGCATCAGAATATTATGCAAAACCAAATAATATATTAAAAATCCATAAATCACGGTACAGAATCATATTTCATACAATAAATTTGCCTTCACCTATACAAACCGTTATTTTTCATACACTTGAATCGAATCCGGAAAATGTCTGATCTGACGCATCAAACACGATTTTACTGCGGACTTCCCCGTATTTTTCGCCTACGTCGTACACAAAGAATGAATACAATTTTTCTTAGTGATGTGATATTTGAAAGGATCCACGAGGTCAGCAGCAGAGGCGCGTATATGAAATGCAATTTGTTCGGAAAATAATACTTTTCGTCCTAGATCGTCATTCCCCCTGACCAAGATTTATTCAGGCACATGTCTCAGCTCCTACTGCGTGAAATATTAGAAATCCTCAGTAAACCCTTCAAAATACATTCGCATTTTAACCCTACTCACTTCGCCGGTCTTTAGAAAGCATTACGATCCTCATGCCGTCAGTTTTAGCGGAACGAATAAATTTGAAATATTATTTTGATGGACCCTTTTATCCGCTTGCGTTTTAGGAAGATTAATTTGATTCAATATTTGGAATTCGTCAGTGAATACTTTCTATACGGGATTTTTTTCTATCGGAGAGAAATTTGCCCCGATTTCCTATAATTAAGCCGATCCGAAAGCGTTTTCGGAGAAGTCGTGATTAACTTTTGGATATTTCTCAAATGTTCCCCCGATTCGACGGACCTCTCTTTCGGTAAGTGGCCTTACGAGAAAATTTCATTTATTTTTCCCGCTTGAGTTGAAGTCGCATTTTTGTACGAGTTGTTTGTGACAGTTGCTTTTGATTTTAATGCTAGCTAAATTGAAACTGAATGTGTCATTGGAATAATAATTCCAGTACACATTTTATTCTAGAGTTTAATTAATTTTGACGTACATATCTCTCATACTAATTATAATATTGTTTGTTATATTCGTTTGGAGCGAACTATAAAAATATGGAGTCTAGCCTAACTTTTAAATAATCTTTTTTTTTCTATATCGCACGAAATCCAGGCAGAACCTGTCGTCATAACACGGCACTGCTATAAGCAGACAAAGTGCTGTAATAGGGGCCGTCTAGTTTTAACACTAGCGTTGGCTTGGCGCACTGGCTAGTCAAACTCGTTTAGACCGATGCTTCGGTTTGCGTAATATCTTTCACAAACTTTAGAGAAAGATGTAAAATAAACTGGTTGTGCTCACTTATACATATAATGCGGCCAATTTCCCATGCGAAATACGAACTATAGTTAAAAAGTGAGTTTGTACAAATATTTTGTGAGAACAAGACTTATTTTTATTAAATAATATTTTCATAGAGTAAATTGTAATTAATGTTATTCGTACGTTCTAATGTGGCTTAGCTTATTGTGTAACAAGTTTGCACAATGCTTTACAGGAAATGCTTGCTTATCTGAATGACCAGGGGGGTGTTGGCATGTGTAAGTCGCCTTCTTCTTCTTCTTCTTACGGCGCTGCGGAAACGCGTAGCACGCAGGTCTAACTGGTCCATTGCACGTCTACCGCTAGTTCAGGGATTCTTCTCATACAGACCAGTACTTAGACTAAAGGCCTTACTGATGGAGATATCTTGTAATTTCTCTGGCTCTGCAAGCGGGCAACCGAGGTGTTGGAGCTTCAGTACCACTAAGCAATAGGTAAAAAGACGAAGGAAGGCTCTTCTTCTTTACAGAACCTGCACATGGGGTCGTTGACTACGCCCACAGTTTTAAGCTGTCCGTTAAAAAGACCATGAGCAGCCAGACAACCGACCACGATCCTGAGATGTTTCCTACTTAAGCATAAAAGTTGTTTGGAACACCAATCCCGAACAAGAAGCTTCCACTAGCGCAGCCCTAGATGCAAGATCCAGTTGATTTCAAACTGGAAACAAATCTACTTTTTAATCTCCTGTTTTGTGATAGTCCTGGGGAGTCCAAGTGCTGGTTCCGGCCCAAGAAGCGGTCTTTGATCGCCCTTGCTGGCCAAAACATCAGTTTCCTCATTTCCACTAATTTAATTGTGACCGGGCACTCAAAGTAGCTTGGCCTCATTGTGTGGGCCAAGTCTGCTTAGGGTCTCACAACAGTCTCTAACCAACATTGATTTGGTTACAATAGAACCAAAAGCCTTGAGGGCATTTTGGCTATTGCTACATATACAGATATGCTTATTAAAGTAACCTCTATGTAGTTTAAGGCACAGGTTAAGGACAAAGTTGCCGAGGGCAAACAAAAACCTTGCCCTAGACTTATCGCCACAAATTCTTGCACCGGAACTTTCTGCTGTCTTCGATCCATCTGTGAACTAGACTAGATTGGCTGCGCGTGTGTCCGTGGCGGAAGAGATAAGACACGTGCGTGTCGTTCATCTATCCACTAACCATTATATTTCAGCTAATAAGCTGCTTTTCGGGTCCCTTTTTTCCTCAATCAAGATATGAAAGACCACAAAGTTTAGAAATGTCTTTAGAGCCGTAGTAGGTGCCGTGCGCATTGCTCCTGTCGTTCCTAAAGAAGGGTCATCCGAGTACGCCGTCTGTGCACAGTCTTGGGCGATATGTGCTGTTCTCTGCCTGCCTGCTCTACATGGACATTTAGAAGAGGCGATGTAACCCACTTGTGGAGGAGATCGGCACATAGTTCATGTTCAGTGCGGTGTTTTTGGCGGGTTTCTATACATTGCGGGAAGACTTGAACGCTGGTGGCTTTTGGGCAATGTTAATGTAGTCCTGGATTGTAGAGGGTGTTAGCGTTGACCATTTTTCTTCTCACCTCTTTGCAATGTCAATTGCACTGAATTTTATTACTGGTTTTCTAGCCCAAAGCCTGTTTACGGATGCGCTCTGGATGTCTCCGTGTATGAGCAGGAGCGGTTTTGATGATTTTATATATTTTCTCAAAAAACTTGTTGGCGTCATAGCTCGGAGAGCCGGGTAATGTGGCTAAGGGTCGGAAGCTATAGGCATATAAACGGTAATAGTACAGATTGCGGCATTAAGTTGCGTGTCTAATTTTAAGGCACTATACACCGACGACCGTTTCACAGTAGCCGACCCGCTCCAGGTTGTCGAGCATAGCTTCTGAACATATTATTTCTGGTTCGGACCTTCGCTGACGTCTTTATGATATGATTTTAATAGGTTAGACTCTTGTCCACCGTAACACCAAAGTATTTAGATGTCGGCTTATGGTTCGAAGGGACACCGTTGAAATATATTTTTAGATTGCGGTTTGTCATTTTATTGTTTACATGAAAGCAAGAGCATTTCGTTTTAGCAGAGTTTGGTGTCAATGTCTATGTACGGTAGTATTCAGTAAGTAGCATGAGGTCTGAGGTTAGTACTTGTTCTGTGGCCTTAATAGATTTGCGCATCACAGCAATTCCTAGATCGTCAACGTAGGCAAATGTTTGCGATGTCGTTTTTGACATTTCAGATGTGTATAAGTTATAGAGGAGTGGCACTAACACAGATTTTTGAAGCAGCCCATTCTTTAAAGTTTTTGTTTGGTCGACGTTTGGCTCATGACAACGTGAAAGACCTTCTCACATAGCATGTTGTTCAAGAGTCGCAATAGTTTATTGCAATGGAAAAGCAGCAAAAACTGTCATAGCAGTTTCTCTACACGGTTTCATAGGCTGCAGTCAGGTCTATGATAACTGCCAAAGTTTTAAAGCGTATCTGGAAGCCCGCCCGCCTCAATAAATGTACGGGCAGCTGCGTTCTAGACAAAAACCAGCTTGTTCTACTAGAACGTGTTTTGAAATTTTTCTTGTCTATTAAGTATTAGCTTTTCAAGGAACATCTAGCACGTGATCAAAAGAGAGATGGGTCTTTAGCTCTCGGTGTTATCACTGAGCTTTCCGGGCTTTATAAGCTATTATTTTAGCTTTCTTGAACTGGCTTGGGATTCTGCCACTGTGCAAAATATCGTTGAAACACTTCCGCAGCCGTTCTCTTGTAAACTGGCTATTTTTAGTAGGAAATCATGAAGCATGAAGCAATTCGTCAATATCTTGGGATTCCCACTATTAGCGTAGTCTTGGAAGAGAAATTTGGTAATTATTGTTCAACCCAGAGATGTAATCTTTTCTATATCCAGCAGGGTTACGTGTTTTCGCTGTAGCGATAGCTGTGCCACAGAATCTACCGCAGTTTTCAGAGGCAGCTGAAATCCGTTCCAAGCATTTGTCTAGGTCACTGCTAAAACCATTCCAATCAGCTGTTCTGAGATTCCATCTTGGTCTAGGAACTGATTTTATGATTGAGATCTGAATGCCAAGTTCTAGCAATATG
This sequence comes from Ctenicera cuprea, assembly GCA_958336395.1. Lineage (NCBI taxonomy): Eukaryota > Metazoa > Arthropoda > Insecta > Coleoptera > Elateridae > Ctenicera > Ctenicera cuprea. The sequence continues at coordinate 9,387,237 of OY284495.1, read as the reverse complement.
GGACGATGTGAGCGTTTAGGAAAATCATTTAGTACTTGTTGGGATATGGGAAAAGGGCGGTTCCTATAGTTCGTTGACACGAAAGTTAATGTGAATGTGCCCCTATTTTTGGCATCAAATATAAAGTGAATTGCATGTTCCTTAGACCAGTTTACGAGCGCTTTATCGTTGGCGTCACTAGTTTCAAACTTCCATCTGGCATGGTGGCTGTTAAAGTCACCGGCGTAGATAATTGGGCGCAGATGTGTTTGGATGGTCTGTTGTGGCCACGCAATTACAGGGAGTATGTAGAGGTTCACTATGTTGTTTTTACCTACCTTGACTATAATAGATTGAATGTCGTGGTCGGAGTTAGTGGAGATTAAAGTTATATTTTCAATGTCGTTTTGGTCATATGTTATTACTCTGTATATGTTGTGGAAGTAATAGCAATTACGTCGTAACTAGGTAACGTTTTTCAAGTGTGTTTCTTGAATTAAAACCAGATCTATATTATAGTCTCTAAGAATCCTGGATAGGTATTGGCATTTAATAGCGTGTAGTCTCTTAGCCTCAATCGATCCCACCAAGGACAGACTTTTTATTGGTGCACTTCTATTGCGCACGCATTCAATAGGCACTTTTTTTAGCGACAACCGCCAGGTTCGTAGTGGCACAGATGGATCTGTTCGGGTATACTGCTTTTTTACTGCATAAGTAGTTGCTGGGTCAAATCTCGGTTGGGACCAAAGTTTTTTTTTTATTGTAGTTTTTTTTAAACACTGTTGTTGCGTTTTGCTGTTTACGCGAGCTTATTTGTTAAGAGCAGTTATATTTTTAAAGAATAAATACGAAGACAAATTTGCATTCACTCACTGATTGACGGCATACTACCACGCAAGTGTGACCTTGATGAGGTAGGATCGATTGTATTCGAAGCGACTAGACGCTAGTTTGGCGTTTGTTTCTGCCCTTCTATATTCAGTTGACAGATACGAATGATGTTGTAAATATTCTTTGACTGACAGCCCTGAGAAGGGCACCGTGTATGTGTCAAGGTGTCTCTCTGCATTTTAATAGCCAGGCAATTCTATTGTATGGTCTGGCTGCCGGCTTTCCTAGTTTTTTAGCGTTACCCAGGGTGTACGTGTAGTGTTATCAGTTACGGACGCAAACTATTACTGCACCCCTTCCAAATTTATGGCTTTAAACGTGGTAATAATGTGTGAAATAACTACAGGTTTGACTTTTTATTACGAAAGAACTTGAATAGAATGGGAGTTGGATTGATAGACTTTGTAAAATTGCCATAAATTAAGGAAAAGGGAAAAGAGTTTTGAAGACAAAAAACAGAGCGTTTGCGAGAAAGGTCTTGTGGCGTTGCGTTGGTCAGACAGCTAGTTACGTTTACAAAACCGTAATTGGGTATAATGGAAACGCTTCCATACCAGACGGCACTTTTCTTGTAGAAAAACCGGAAATCATCTGTTTGCTCCATTAAAGAAGCACTTACGTTTTTTCTATGAAAAAGTTCTTTTTTTGCTGAAACAGATTCCAAAATGTTTTGATTTGCTAACATTTTCTGGGGTTACGTAACCGTTGTATTTCCTCTTGCTTCAGGATCATCTTATTCCCATTTCCTCCAATCAATAAATTGTAACAGAAACACCACGCGAGTTTTAAATTTGTAACTTGCCAACATCAACCCTGTCCCATCTATTTAATTGCGTTTAATTTTCTTTAGACGTCTTAAAATAATCCACTTTTATGGGTTTTTCTTGAGACGAGCAGCTGAAACGGGTAAAACCTTATCTCTGTACAGAATGCGGCTAATGGATTAGTTACTTCAATTTCGAAAGAGGGGGTTACTTCAAACACAGTGCCAAATAAAAATAAATGATGCATCATAATGCCACATTTTATTATTTTTATGCGATGTTTTATGATGAATATGGATGAGATTTATGTAATGTGGGAAGCTCGAATGGGCCTTTAGGAAATTGATGGATTTTTTTTTATTGAAACTTAAAAGGGTTTGTTCGTTCTCTTAAAAACACAGTTGGATTTTATGTGTTTAGCAATAGAGAGTTCGTCGAACTATTAATATTCTATTAGACTTTTCAGCGTCTCGGATTTAAATAAATAACAATAAAAAGAGACGACATTCGTCTACGAGCCACTTAAAGCAAGAACATCTCAAATTGCTTGTAAAACAAAGCGAGTCATTCGTCAAATTACAACAGCCGGGGCATCCAAACCCTCGCACTTTTTCATTTCACAGCATTTCGCAGATTCATCTATCTATTGTCTAAAAGTCGGAGGGTGCCAGTTGATCAACTGGAGTAGTACCTAGTTTAGACAAAAACGCACAATACCGCCGACACAACCCCGCAGACAAAGATAGATTTACAATAAATTACTGCCGCGGAAAAGAAACAAAGTGACCCGAAATATTCCGACTGTAAAAGAAGGAGAAACGATAAAACAAAGACGGAGTACAACGGCTGGAAAACTCGAAGGAAGGGCAAATGAAAAGCCCTCAAACAGATCTTAGCGGTGACAACTGCCAGTTAATCTATAGTTCATTTAATTTTTATTAAAGCCGAGCTTGGTCGTTATGTTTATTAGGGTTGGAAGAGATAAATACGCTCGAGTTGTTATTAAAGCTGATATTGGGTGGATAATGTTGTTTATGATAAAGCGAAACATGATTAAATCTCAGTTTTATAATGAGCAGTCCAAAAATTGTAATTATTTATATCGATTTTAACTGATAACAAAAAATGATAATTTTAACACAATTTAGAAAACTTTAGGTTTTTGTGGACAAAAATAGCAGGTATGGTCTCAACTGAGTTAGCTACCTTCACCTGCGACAATCTCAAACCCCACCTTCGGCTATTCAAAGCGTAGGGCAGGAAATTTGAACCGATTGTACTCGGTTTTACACGGTTCTACTAGGTTTGCCTTTACGGTTCAAATTAGGAAATTAGATAACAGTCCAACCGATTTACTCGTTTGTATTCGGCAGCTAACCGATTTAGCTACAGGTTTGGCTCTAAAATTTCTCGCGTTTTTCTCTAAATAGCGGGAGACACGGGGCAACATTCCTAAGTCCCGCCTTCAGCCAATCAAAGAGAAGCCCTGGAAATTAGAACCAATTCTACTCGGTTTTACCCGGTTCTACTTGGTTTGCTTCTAAGGGTTACATTACGAGATTAGATTTACTCGCTTGTATCCGGTTTAACTCAGTTTGCATGTAACCGCTTTAACTTTAGGTTTGGATCTAAACTTTTGCGCGTTTTGCTCTGAGTTGCGAGAGGTGGGGTAGGACTTCTAAGCCCCGCCTTTAGCAAATCAGAGCAAAGTCCTGGAAATATAAACCCATTCTACTCAGTTTTACCCGGTGCTAATCGGTTTGCCTTTAAGGGTTACATTATGGTATTAGATTACAGTGTAACCGATTTACTCGCTTGTATTCGGTTTAACCCAGTTTGCATCTAACCGCTTTAACTATAGGTGTGAATCTCAAATTTCGCGCGCTGATTAGCGGGAGGCGGGGCAGGATTCCTAAGCCCCGCCTTCAGCCATTCAGAGCAAAGCCCTGGAAATTTAAACCCATTCTACTTAGTTTTACCAGGTTCTAATCGGTTTGTTTTTAGGGGTCAAGTTAGAAAATTAGGTAACAGTCTAACCGATTTACTCGGTTGTATCCGGTTTTACTCAGTTTGCATTTAACCGCTGTAACTATAGCTTTAGATCTAAAATTTCCTGCGTTTTGCTTTGATTAACGGGAGGCGAGGTAGGACTCCTAAGCCCCGCCTTTAACCAATCAGAGGAAAGCCTTGAAAATTTGAACCGATTCCACTCGGTTTTTCTTTAAAGGTCAAATTAGGAGATTAGATAACAGTCTAACCGATTTAATCCGTTGTATGAGGTTTAAGTCAGTTTGCATCTAACCGCTTTATTTATAGGTTTGGGTGTAAAATTTCCCGCGCTTTGCTCTGATTGGCTGGAGGCATGCAAGACTCTTAAAGCCCGCCTTCAGCCAATCAGAACGTAGCGCGGGAATATTGAACCGATTCTACTCGGTTTTACCCCTTTTTACTCTTTTTTGCCCACTTTTCCTTTAAGGGTTAAATTAGGAAATTATATTACAGTGTAATCGATTTACCAGGTTATATCCGGTTTTACTCGGTTTCATCTAACGGCTTTAACTATAGGTTTGGATTTAATATTTCCCGCTTTTCGTTCAGATTGGCTGAAGGCGGAGCTTAACAGTGGTAGTGGAGAGGTTGCAATCTGAAGGAGAACGCTTCTGAAATTTTTCGAGTAGTTGAGGTTTTAGGTAAATTTGTTTGCTGAACTTTTATATAAATAAGCCGTTTAGTAGGTCTTATTATAAATGTTAATAACAATACGAATAATAATGGCTTTTATTGGAACTAAGTACATATAAATTATAAACAAAAGACAAAATTAAAATAAACACAAAGTGCCAATGGGAACAAATTACACCATTAATTAATATGAACAAACAACAGGTTTTACATAAACATATTAATTTAAAGAACAATAAATAAAAGGCTTAGGGTGGAGCTTCAGAAGGTTATGGTCGGCGTAGAGGCCGGGCCGGAGGCTTGCATATGTTGGTGGCGGTCCTAAGGTGCGCTGTTTTTTTGTAAAATTCATGGTGCGGGGTTGTGTTTCATCGAGACCTGGTGTAACCGCTGTCGCTCTTTGCGGATGGACCGAAAGATAATGTTTAGTTCTTAACCAAGTTCTTTTCTTTAACCGTTATATCGCATAGCAACGTCTTCACAATACAAACAAAAATACACATACTATTTTTGAACAGAGCCGCTAAGGTTTTTTTTCTATTAAGCATTTGTTAGAACTGGTGATTGCTTATTGTGCAGAGAGAGAAAGTGAGCGGTATCTGACATGTCCACAAATCGACGAAGCAGGTTTCACTATTGTAAATGATCACGCCCCCTGAAGCATGATTATCTGCAAGTGGAGTGGTGGGTTGGAATTTTTCTTAATTTTTTAGATCTGGTCGAGTGAGGATGTCCTGTTAGTTGGGTACATTTTCATTCATTAAATCATATTTTCAAAATCTATATTTATTATATTTCTGAAATATGTGTATTTTATATAACGCCCTTAACAATTTACACTCTGCAAACATTATGAAATGGAATAAACTTATAAGCAATTTTTGAAATTTTACAGAATTTTCGCGATCTGATACAGTAATTTAATTATTTGCATAGTAATTATGCGAACTTTGAAAATTAATAAAGATGAAGCAGTGGTACACGACTCAACAGCTAAGGTTAAATCTTGTTTGTTTGAAAATCCAAGGAATTTATTTTCTAGGCTCACAAATGCCAAACCCGTAACTGTAGGAAAATTTCTGATTATTGCCAATATTGAACTGGGAACCAGCGGCTTCCTAGATCAATGGCTTTACCGATGCTTGAAATACGGTCTACTAGACAGAATTTCAGGCAATTACTTGATATTAGTGGATGCAGCAACTGCAATGCTAGGAGGTCCGGTTTCAAACGAAGACTTGCCGTAGAGCTATTATATTTTCAGAGATATGTTGTAATTAATATAGTGGATAACAATTACGTAATTATTAAAGAAAACATTACCACAATTATAAATAAGTATAACGTAGAATTGGATTTTGAATTACCCGGCTAACTGATATTTTTAAAAAACTGTTATAATACAAGTTTCTCAAGCATTTACATGAAGTCGTTATTACGTCTAAAAGGCCGTGGATAATTGTCAATTACATGCATCCGTTTTCATGTAGAACAGTAAGTTTTTCGCATTTTTATGGAGATATTAATTATTGTATGTATAAGGGTATAACAGTTAGGTCACGTAAAAGTTCAGGTGGTGTAAACAACTTTCATTTGCAAAGAAACCTATTTAACAAAAAGAATAGCTATAGGTTCTTAAATATTACAAGCGGAACCCGTGAGCTAGGCCCCACGTTTCTTTACAATGGTAACGCGGTACCTACTGGTGATAAAATAATTGTAGGCAATAAAACAACGTTTGTGATATCTGCCCTGTTAAAATCTCAGCTGCAATGAAATTTGTAAGTGTTATATCAGTGCAGGCTCGGTCCTAGTACAAGACGCGCAAGGCGGTTGCCTTGGGTGGCACGCCTTCGAAGCTCCGCATCGAAGTTTCTCGTGATGATTGGCACTTAAGATACCTTATGCCTAATGCTTCCGAAGTTTTTACTTAATAAATAATTTGTCTCATTTTTTATCCCGCTTTCCATTCTTGGCTGTTTCCATAGGAGCTGGAAATAGCGGAAAATGGGCGACGGTCCTCCTCTGTAATAAGTCAAATCTGTACGTTTTTTATAATTTAAAAATTCTGCAATTATGTGTAAGGTTCCTGAGTTTCAAATTGCAAAATAATAATTATTATTACTCGCGTCAAAAAAGCCATTCTTGCGTTTTTTTTTCTTTTAAATAAAATTTAATGGCCCCTCTGGCTACTCTCAAAAATTAAAGGGTTTTCTTTATTTTAAATAAATTTCTTTGTAAAATATAGAAAATAAATTTGATGTCGTGTTTTTCTTTTCTTTCTTAGTGGGAGGGATGCTGCTGCTGTTCTAGGTGTCCATTTGATTACTTGATTGCGCCTTCCAATTCGTCGTTATCGCTTATCAATATAGTCGATGCGTCATTATTAAAGGTGGCAATGGCTGCTTCTTTTTTCAAACTGCTGAAAACCTGCCAGATTTAATTCTCTCTTTCCGTCCATGTCTCACAAAATACATTAAGATCAAATCCTTGTCCCCTTCAAGGTTTAAATAATCGAAACACGGCCCTGTTTAGGCAGGCAGGGCGTACGAACAACTATGACTCAAACTTTTAGAGCAAATGCTTGTCAAGACGGACAAGTTACAGGTCGGTTCTTACTTAATTAAGCTGGGTGTAGTCCCCAAATAACAGCGCGAGTAAATTGTTATATTAACAACTGTATTGTTATTATTAGCTGTTATTATTGCCTTTTAGCAAAAAGAAATGTTTTTACTGTTAACATTCAACAAAACTCTGTATAAATTATAATAAACTCAACACGTGCACCTTTAATTCCAGAGTAACAACAACATATTATATAGAATATATGTAGAGCAGCGGTTAAGTTCGCTGTCTTCTAAGCAGAAGTTCATGCTTTTAATCCAGGATAGGATCAACTCTTTTTTTGTTATTTAGTTTTTGAACTGTTTTTATTTTTTCATAACTGAAGTTTTAATGTTCAATTAGGTATGTTACAATAATGAAATAGTTATCAATTTAATTATTTCTTTATTTAAAGTATTAAATTGATAATTTACTGTACACATCGTATTCTTTTTACTATTCGATTGTGGAACTGGTGTGAAAATTAAATAAATAACGAAATAAATGTTTCAAATTTGGTTTGTCCCGCCCAGGATTGAAACCTGAGACTTCTGCTTAGAAGACAGTAAATGAAAATTTTTTTTGATTACATTTTCTTTCTGATTCTTAGCCAAAGAGTTATTGGCTATTCCCCATGCATTTTGCATCTATTTCAACTTGTCTGGAAAACGGTGTTTAATTGCGAAAATATCAAAATATAGTTTAAAATATAAAACCTCATTTAAATACCAAAAGTTAGTAAATAAATTAGTTTTGTCATAGACAGACATATCGCTTTCTAAATAATTTCTGCATATCCGCTTAGTGGTATAATTTAGAGTCTCGTAGACCGTAAATGGAGCTAAGGAAACAATTTCTAATTTTTCAAATGAAATTATTAACTCCTGAACGTTTCTTTATTTGAATTATTTCGTATTATTTTTTGACGAAATATTTCTTAGATTTTTTTTTGATTAACATCATTATAAAAATAAATTTCCTAAGGAAGGCGCCAGCGTCTTTCAATATTTCGTTTAATCGAATTCAGTGAAAAAACAGTCTTTAGCAAGATTAAAAATTAAACTCATTACTGGCGAAATAAATTTCCGCCCAGTTTTTACTTGCGCGGCACGAATGAAAAAAGAAAGACAAAGGGAAGATAAGGATATTAAATATCAGACTTTTAGTCTAAATACTTTAAGGTCGATGAACAGTGAAAAAATGCTTCTAGTCGCACAGTCATTAATACTTTGTGGCTAATTGTTCTTCGTTTATTTTTTTCCTAAGTGACAGTGGCAGTTAAATGTATTTACCGTTGAAAATAATACGGCAAATTTATTATTCGAGTTACGTTTTCTTTCGGACGCTTTTGTATAATTTATTAAGAAAAAAAAATTTTCGTTTCGTCCTCCACTTTGCCCCCAATTTATCCCAATTGTTTTGATGTAAACGTGAAATGGCGGTGTCAAACTTATTATTCTCGTGGTGTTATTCCGTTTCCCGATTACGGATAAAACTCCGGGAGATGTTGGCGTTACAAATGACGTTACCTTCCTCAACGCCTTGCTACAATAGCCACTGAATGACCGGCATATGAAATAAGTGGCAGTGAAGTAAGGGTGGTGCAATATCTGGATATGAGGCCGGACCGCCCCGGTAACATATTTGGTGGCAGTTTGTGACGAGTGTACATTTTTCCCGTCAATTTCGCTGATAGTCCACCAAACCCGGACTCGTAAAAACCTCGATCGCGTGTCACAACTTCAGAAAAACTTATAGTTTGCAGTTGACGTATGCTTTTAAATTTTCAAGCTTCTCAAAACGAATTTTAATTGTTATGAAGTGGCAAAAAAATAAGAGTTAAACAACCAAAATTCGCTATTTTGGCGCTTTTGTTATTTACGAGTAGAAAGGAAATATTTCAAGTTAATGGATCAACAAGTGAAGCGTTTGTTACGAACTTCCCGAAGTGGAGCAAGTAATTGTAATCAACGAACTTGTATTATTTTATGCAAATTAGTTAAGAGAGTGGCAACGCAGTAACGCACGTGTGTTTGTAGTTTCCATTTCTCATAAAGCCAAAGTTTACCCATATCATTATGGAACATCCATGCTTTATTTTAATGCGTTATTTAACATATCCGCGAGCTAAGCAGGAACGCGCAGTTGTGATAATCGTGTGTGAAATTTCACCCCTACAGAAATAACAGTGGGGTACTCGCATATCTAATTTGGCTGTAATTAAAAATAATTTAGGGCGAGTTAATTTGGAACTTGAGTGTTATTAGGTAGCGCAATGTGATTGTTAAGGAAAATTTTAATAACTTTCTAATATAGTCCTTTTAGAATATGATTTCGTAAAAGAAATTTCGTTCACAAACTATTGGCAATAAAAGGAAAATCGTACGAAAAAATTCATGCAAAAAATCTACAACAAAACCTATTGTCAAAATATGAGTCTATTGAATTTAGGTGGTCATACATATTTATATATTTCTTTGCTGAGTACGCATAACTGAATCAAATTTTCGCAAAAATAAGATTGTAAAATATTTGGTTTGTTGCTAGGTTTCGTGCATAAAATTGCTCTGTCTTTATTAGTGCTTTTTATTTTTAACTGAAAGCCATGATTAATTGATTAGTGCATTTTTAATACCTGCTGTACAATATTAACTTAAAAGTCATTACAGAGCACTAATCAGCACTATTAAAATGTTTAATTGTTTAAACCTCTAAACAGGGTCAACCGTTAGTGCTGGGCGATATCGCGTATCGATACTATATAAAAATATCGCAATTATCAAAAGTGCAAAAATATGGACAATAACAAAGTTTCAAATGTATCGGAGTAGCGAAAGTTGCAAAAGGGCTGCCAAATGTGGGTGGAGTATCGATACTGTACAAAAGTATCGTCGGTATCGAAAGTAACACAAGTATCAAAAATATCGTAGTATTAAAAGTATCGAAAGTATCACAAGTATCAATATTATTGCAAGTATCACAAGTATCGAAAATATTGCAAGTATCAAAGTATCGAAAGTATTATTTGTATCGAAACTATCGAAGTGCATAAAGAAGTATCGAAAATATTGCAAGTAATGAAGTATCGAAAGTACTACACGTATCGAAGGTATCAAAGTGTCAAAAGTTTCACAAGTATCAAAAGTATCTCAAGTATCGAAAGTACGGAAGTATTGAAAATAGCACAAATACGAAAATATCGAAGTATCGAAAACATCGCAAGTATCGAAGTATCAAAAGTATTGCTCGTATCGAAAATATCAAAGTGCGTAGAGTATCACAAGTATCGACAATGTAGCAAGTACTAAAGTATTGAAAGTATTACACCTATCGAAATTATTAAAGTGTCGAAAGCGACACAATTATCGAAAGTATCAAAGTGTCAAAAGTTTCACAAGTATCAAAAGTATCTCAAGTATCTAAAGTACAGACGTATTGAAAGTAGCACAAATACGAAAATATCGAAGTATCGTAAGTATAGAAGTGTCGAAAGTAGCATAAGAATCGAAAATGTCGAAGTAACCAAGTATGGCAAGTATCACATATATCGAAAGTATTAAAGTACAAAAAGTACCAAAAGTATTGAAGTGTACAATGTATCAAAATATAGAAAGTCTGCCAGTTTGTGTTTTCGTTAAAAAGGCAGAATAGATGGTAAAATTAAATAAAAAGAAATTTCCATTGAATCATCTAATTTGACGGTTCGATCTAAAATCTCAATTATTTTCGAAAAGCGAAACGGCTGTTACTGCTATCGGCTGTTAAAATATTCACCATTATTTTAGTAGCACCCTGTATATCATACTGATATAATTTGAATTAAAAAAAATATATTTGGATAAACGGATTTAAATTAAAAATCTTCTAACTAGTACCATACTTTCTAAATAAAGTTACATATCCTGATGTTGTGGAAAATCTTTTTAAAACATTTTCTACAATTCTAGAAAATGTACTCAACTTTCATACAATATCGTGAAAACTTTTACAACCAAGCTAGTAATTTACTGCTCATTCAACATGAAATTAGACATAAATACTAATCGAAAGCAGCATGTTGATGTGAGAAATGGTTAGACCTATTTTCTTTCGATTAATGGTTACAAACCAAGTTTTATTTTAAAAATAATTACACGAAACGAAATAAATATTGAAACCGAGCGCCTCCACCACATATCACGTTACGGCTTTTTTGAATAAATCCGTAAGTAATGTGTCCGAATTAAACAGAACTTTACATAACATTAACAATAACATAATTTAGTCAAATCACATATATAAAAGTAAAGTACAGTCGGTGGCACTACACTCCATTGAAAAGTTTAGCGTGCAATGCGGCGGGTCAGAACGCCACAGATCATCGCTACCGAAACCCAGCCGTCTCGCACTCTTCATCAAGTGCGGTGTAATATGTAAACAACACGCCTTAAACGGCTGCCTTACTTCCCTCACCCGTGAAGAGGTTTGGTTCCCAATTATTAAAAAACAAGTAGGCCGCCTGCTAAGCCGCCCTAACTCGGCTACTCTAGTACCCCAAATCAAATATATAGTTACAATTTATTTAAAATACGTTTATATCTGATTGAATCATAATAACAAATACTTTTAAGTGTTTAAGTGTGTTTTTTTGATGTATATTAATAACCAATCAAATGAAAAATTTTCAACCAATGACATGCTTCCTGTATCTCACTTGTTCCTTTTTTCATCTTCATCATCCTCCCTCTACTTACTGCCGATTCGAAAAAATCCCCCGTAAAGTATGTAGTTACGCCTGTGTCCGCTGTAACGGTTGCAACGGTAACAAAAGTTGTAGTGACAACAATTTCAAAATTTATTAAAGAATTATTTTTTTGTGTAAATTTCTCGAATACGTGAAGATGGCGCTAAAAATGAAGACCAAATATCAGCGCCGAAAATCTCTTCTTTAAAGAATGCCACTTCAGCATATCCTCCCACCAATTTTCTCTAGTATGAAACCGGAAGTCTTACCCGGAAAGTAGCAAACTTATGCATTTTCTTGAGAAATCCTGATTAAAAATCCAAATTCCTTTTGAAGTCCTGTATCAAACCGAGTATTTTCTTTATTTTATTTTCGTTTAGCAACGGCAGAAACCCCTAGTTATACCGAAACTGTTTATTTTTCTTAATGTTATTTCATTTTCGTACAGTGTGATAAGAGAAACCTTTTTTTCTAAATTTTTTAAAATTGTGAAAAATCGAAAAATATCTTTTAATAAAGCTTTTGTAAGTTTGGAAACTCTGGCAGTTTTCGAAAATTTGACTATTTTTTTGAAAACTGTTTTAAAAGTTGGGAAATTTAACTTTAAAAAAACGTTAATAGGATGTATTGAAATTGTGTGCAGCATTCTGACCTTTGTACGATCTGGAAGTGGAACTTTAGGAGACCGAGTATGGAAGTAAAAAGTTCGGAAATGAAGATGAAAAGCTTGTTTGCATAAGTTTTGAGGTGAAAATGTTTTGAAAGTTTTATATATCCTGAAACTTTTATATTTTCAAATTTAAATTTTTTTTGAAATTTTAGGCTTTTTGCTCTTTTTTGTAAGTTTTTGAATTTTTTGAAAACTTTGAGTTACTGGAAAAAATTTGCATAAATTTACAGAAATTAGAAAAAATGTGTCTCAATTTTAGTTAATGAATTGAATTCTTGAATTTTTTTAAATTTATTTTACACAACAATGTTACTACTTTAACGTTTTCGTCTACTCTTCTTTATTTTCTGCACGATTTTGACCTACTTTCCTGTAAGTGACTTTTTGGTGTCGTAATATATACACCGGAATTTTTTTATTTGAGTTTTCGTAATAATATTGTTGTCTTGTAATTTTCAGCTTTTTTGAACTTTTTAGTGACATTATTTTTGTCGAAACAATTCTTTTTGTACATTTTTCATATTTTCTCTTTCCGAAAAAAAATTTAACTGACATTTAAGACCATAAAAAAAGTGTTATAAGATGAGATTTTTTCACTACGCATTTCGGAGATAGATGAAATTTAAATTTTCCATTACAAAAGCAAATCCGTCCGTCCCTGTTGGGAAAATATACCTACCTATATTTAAATTACAAATCTCATGATTTAGGTGCGTTTAGCTCTGGGTTTTGTTTAAATTCCTGTATGTATATTTAGTTTTTCGACTGTAAAAAGCCTTCGCTTGGCGTTCTTGTACGAGTGGAGGTTTACAACAGATAAAACTCATTAATGCGTTCGAGGATATCATTTCTGTTATAGCAAGCGCTGAAAGAGCACCGTTTTGTACGACCCCGGGATGTTTTTGTTGTAGTATTGCTAAAAATTTTGATTTCTTCCGGGCGCAATCAATTTCGCAACAAATAAATTTCGTATCCAATATATATGACTTGAGTAAATTCATGAAATTGGTTTTGGTAGTGGGAATAATATTTCATCGTTTGACGGACCCACAGAGTTGGTTTTTTAAGATTGGAAAAAGTTTTCCAAATGTGTGTAGTTCTTGGGTTCGAATGCGAAAGTAAACTAAAATAATAATAAATTTAAAACCGACATGTTCGGTGTAATATTGCTTGTATTTGTGAAAATACGAGCTAAAGTTTGTTTAAGCTACAAAAAAAAAATCAAACCTGGATTCAAAACTACAATCGTTTGTAAAAAAAAGTATGTTTTTGTTAGTTTTTTAATTACTGTTTATGTTAGCACGGTACGAAATTTTACAAAAAAATAGATAGAAATACAAACAGAGAGATGATGGCTTTATTTGTTCAGCAAAATTGAGATACAAGCGAAAATATAAAATGTAAGCAGTGTGTTGTTTTAAAACAATCACTGAATTTGTTTCGTTCTCATTCGTTCTAACTTTTATGAAAATAAATGTTAAAATTAGGCCTGACACTAATGGTGGAGGCGCCAACTAGACCAAAGAGGAAAAAACATTTTAGAAGAAGCTCTGGGAGGTGGAACTTTGTTTTTTTCTAAGCCACACCACTCACTCAGTGCCAGTCCAGTTAATTAAAAAAAAGTTGAAAGCAAAGGTTTTGTAAACATCAAGTTTCTCAAGATTTTCAATACTTAACTTTACTGGTGTGATTACAATAATCTGTAGTTATGACAACAAGAGGTGAATATTTTTTTAAAACATTTTAATGTTTTAATGGAAACTGTAGAATTCTTATTTCTAAGGGAACAAAATTAAAGCACAAAATATCTTGGGCCGAGAGCTATTTTTACAAAATTAATTTAAATAATTCAATAGATTTTTGCAATAAATGTTACATGGAAAAAGGAAAATATGGTTTCATAATAATGTTCATCGCGAGTGATACAATTCAAAATTATTTCAACGGTTATACCATGAGTGGGTTGAAAAACAACCGGGTTTCTAAATTACCATAACTTTGTTTTGTTCAAAGCATTCGCATTTCGTAAAATTTTCATAAGCAAAACAACAAAAGTTGTGATATCTACAACGATAATTATGGGTGGCTATGGAATGATCAGAGACATTGCGGTGTAACGGGTCAATAGAAGAATGTGAATTAAAACTCAAATACAATCTTTTATTGTCCTATTATTACAATATTTAAAATATATTAACATAAATAATTAAATATAGTTTGTATATTATGTACAATAATTGTTTATAAAAACAAAAAAAATAGGGTTCCTCCGGAACGGTACCCCACTGCAGTTCCCGTTTGCAACTGGCGCTTTACAGATCTCTGCAAGCTCGTCCGAACCGGTGAAGTGTAAAGCTGTCAATAGTTATCAGTTTAAAACCTTGAATGTAAATTAATGTGCACAGTAAATAATCAAGTTCAGTTATCTGTTACACTGGTACAGTGTGAATAAGGAAAAATTCGACATCTTTGAAGCATTTTCTCACAATTCCCAGTTTTTAGGTTGGTAATAGGACCTGTTGCTCGTTGAAATTTGTCTTTGTTTATACAAGGTAATAAACTAATTGTAACTTCTTATTGACAAATGACAATTTTTTTTGCTCCCAACAACGTCAACGTTCCTGACTTTTCTGTAAAAAAATGGTGAAGTTGTACTAGTGAAAAGAATTGTGAAATTGTACTGGTGAAAATAAATTTTCAACGCACTTTAAATGGAGTGTCTGGTTTTTCGGCGTGCTTGAGTAATTTTTAAACAATTTTTAAACAATTTTTAAACGACGTTTCTAGTATATTGTATATAACGGCGAGCTTTGAGTTAAACTGCCCTTCGCTTAGAATAAATACTTTTAAGTCGGCAATACAACGCAGTTGTAAAAAATTAAGCAATTAAAATCCTGTAAAATTATCTTATGTAATTATTGCATTTAATAAGCCCAACTCGGGATTTCTCCTGTCGGTGAAATAAAATTAATTCAAGAAAATAATCGGTTTAAGTAGAACTGGAGATCTTTGCCATCATTTAACCAAAATAAATTAAAATTTAGGAAAATAAACGGTTGAAGGAAGTAAAGCTGGGAGTTTTTCCGGCCGCTAAAATAAAAATTTTTCAGGAAAATAAGCGGTTTTTCTGGTTGCTTAATGAAAATTAAATAAGATTCAAGAAAATAAACGCTTTAAATATAGCTGGGGATTTCTCCCGTTGCTGAAATAAAATAATATTTAGGAAAATAAACCGTTTAAGTACAGCTGGGGGTTTCTCTTGTCCTACTTTACGAAAATTAAATAACCTTAAAGAAAATAAACAGTTTAGGTATGGCTAGGGATTTCTGTCTTTTTTAAACGAAAATAAAATAAAGAAAACACTCGGTTTGATACAGGACTTCAAAAGGAATTTGTATTTTTGATCAGGATTTCTCAAGAAAAAGTATAAGTTTTGCTATTTTCTGGGTAAGAGTTCCGGTTTTATACTAGAGAAAATTGGTGGAAGGATATGCTAAAGTGGCATTCTTTAAAAAAATAGATCTTCGGCGCAGATGTTTGGTCTCTATTTTTAGCGCCACAAGCGTAACCACATACTCTATGAGGGATTTTTGCAGAGGCGTCAGCGAGTAGAGAAAGGATGATAAAGGAAAAAAAAAGAAAAAAAAGGAAGAAGCGGAATACGGGAAGCACGCTATTAGTTAAAAATTGCAATTTTTTTCATTTGATTTTATTTATTTTTATTAATATATGTCAAAAACATACACTTAAACACTTTGTATTTCTTATTATGATTAAACCAGGTATAAACGCATTTTAAATTAATATTTATTTATTTTATCTATATATAAATAATTTAATTGTTTATTCTCAGGTTTATTACACAGTAACCAAATTGCACAATATGACAATATTATTCATTTCAAAAGTTATAAATAAACATGACCAAATTTGGATGTAAGTACATCTATGCAGTTAAGAGTCATAAGTTATTTAAAGAGCAGATTCTAGTCAACACCCTTGAGAATATATAAAGCATTTTCCGACACATCATTAATAAGTCAGTAGCTAGTCTGTAGTTTGTATTAACTATGTCGTAGTTAACTCAGTAGATCTGAATTATCTAATAATTCTTCAAGTTTCTACATCGTTCCGTTTTCCTCAAATATCTGTTAAGCTTAGTTGGGGATCATATTTAAAGATAAGGTATGTCTTAAAGTTTCGTCTTGTGTTTAAGCAAGTGTGATTTTATTGTAACCATATATTTGATTCTGGGGCCAAAGTAGCCGAGTGGTTAGGGCGGTTGGCTGGTGTCCTACCCAGTCGCCTATTAATACTTCTTCACGGGTGAGGGAAGCGACGCAGCTGTTTAATACGTTGTGTTTACATACCACACCGCACTTGATAAAGAGTGCCAGACGGCTGGATTTCGGAAGCGATCATTGGTGGCCCTGACCCACCGCATTGCAGGCCAAACTCCTGATTGCAGTGTAGTGCCGCCGACTTTACTTTACTTTCATATAAGTGATTTGACCAAATTATGTTATTGTTCATGTTATGTAAAGTTCTGTTTTATTCGAACACATTACTTACGGATTTAATCAACTAAGCCGTAACGTGATATGTGGTGGAAGCGCTCCGTTTCGACATTTATTTCGTTTCGTATAATTATTTTTTAAATAGAACTTGGTTTGTAACCATTAATCGAAAGAAAGTAGGTCTAACCATTTCTCACATCAACATGCTGCTTTCGATTAGTACTTATGTCTAATATCATGTTGAATGAGCAATAAATTACTAGCTTGGTTAGAATTTCATTTGTTAAAGAAAACATGCCATTAAATTAATTAAAGTTGATTATTTAAGGAAAACTTCAGGATTCAAGAAGTCAATATTTCAATAGCTAACGTTGATTATTAAATATTAGCTGTTTATTCTTGGCAATCTAGTACAAAAACTTAAAGAAATTTGTGTTCCAATTATTTAATAAAATATTATTAAATAATTATGAATCGTTTTCAAGTACCGTATCTGGAGATAAAAACAACCAAAGATCTGAACCTAGACATGATAAGAAAGTAAGATGTCCAAAAAAATAAATCGCAATACTTAGTTAAAAATCGCTTTTCAACCTCAACCTCGAAATAGGATGAAAAAACTTACCAAAGCAGTATATTTTGACGCTTCTCGTTTGTGTGTTTACACCACTGCGTTACCAATACATTGAAACAATATCATATATTTACTAAATATAGCAGATCGACTCTAACTTTTGAAAGTACATAGAAAATTTTGAAATAGCGGTTGCAGTGAAAATTAATGTTGCTCTAAAAAAAGTTTAATGGCACTGAATTCCAGCCAAAATAATCGCGTTATCCGTAAACATTTGCCCACGTTGTTTATGTCATGACTGTATAAACATGTTGCATTGAAATAATTTTGTGTTTTATGCGGTTTTTCGTTGTTTATGCATAATTTAATAACATTTTTCGCTGTTTACGAAAAAACCCGTAATTTTTCCAATTCTGTATAAATAAAATTGCAACCCTGAAGCCAAATTGCATAGTACACAAATTCAGCAAAAAAACTTTAACGAAAAATATAAATTTTTAAAAGTTGTTGCTTCAATAAGCAATTACCACATTTTTTTAGTAAGCTGGTGAACTTTTTCATGATTTCGATGGGAAATGAGATTTAATCCTAAATTTTCTGCTCAGTCATAGCTTTGGGTAAATTTGAAATACGTAGATTTACTAACAGTTACCACCTAAACCACATTACAAAGTTTGTAACACAAAACTGTTGGCTGTAATCAACACATTTGTAGCATGTTGTGAAAATATTTTACGGAATTAAGCGACAGTTCAATAGCACTAAATGGAAAGCAGTGATTTCGAACAAAATGATAGAAGTATATTTGTTTTTTATTTTATTTAATAGTTTTTTTTAATTACTATGCCGTTAGAAAAAACCCGATTTTAAGTTAAATATTTTCTTGCTCTTTTGGCTTTATTTTAATGCAAACACCGTAGAAACTCGGAAAATATCAGCGATTTAAGTCCGTGTCATCCTTTTACTTCCCGAAATCTGGTGCTTTCAGCACCTGTGCCTTCTCGCTGCGTTCGCGTTAATCTCTTGCCGAAGAGTAACTTTTATTTATGTTCACATTGTCCTGCTCGTATTTTACTGTTTAGACATAATAAACACGAGCAAGCTTTCTGTTTGATTTCTACGTTAACTGTAAACATAAAAGTCCGCGGAGCTTTTAGCGTGTATCCCCCAAATTCTTCGATGGTTTGGCCATAAATGGAGAGCCGGACAAAGACGAATGGACGTTGATAAATTTTATTGGCGAATTAAGGAATTTTGTCGATGTCTGCTTTTGACGCCCCCATCAAACACATGACACAGTCAATTGTTGGGCAGTTTAACCTTTACGGCGTATGGTCTTTAAAATGAATCTTTTGGCTATAATTTTTAAAGAAAACTTCAAAATATTTTATTTTTTTTCTGTTTTTGGATTTCATTTAAAATTTGTTTCAAATCGTGTTATAGTAATTAACATATCGATTTGGGAGTCCTTCTGTTAAATTTGCCGTATATTTTGTTAAAATATTTTATTAAACCACTGGCGCCCCTGAAATCAGATTTAAGTATATTATTTTGAGAATTTTCGGTTTTACCAGTAGCGTTTGGCACGTCATGTTTTTTAGATATGATTTGTGAACTAATATTTTATATCCTAGTATACAGGGTAAATCTAACTGTATTAATAAATTAATTAATACAGTAACAAACTGTGTCTACCAGCTCGCATTTACGAAGAACTAGCTGAACCCTATACGCCCTACGCTTTTCTACTTTCCTACACTTTTAGTATAGATTTCAAGCAAAATTTTGAAACGGACATTTTGACGGAAATACATGTTTTTGGTTTCCGCGGACCCAAAAAAGATGTTTTAAAAAAAACCTGTGTGTGTGGGTGGGATGTGTGTGTGACGCCTCATAACCTTCGAATGGATAGTTTTGATGAGCTTTGGAATGTGAAGGTATTTCAAACACTACGGAACAAAGTAATTTTTATAAAAAAAACAAAACCGGAAGCGGAAGTTAGACAAGTATTTTAGTAGCACATTTTTCAGAAACGAGATTTTTAAAACTGAATAACGAAATCTGATGGAAAATCTTAGGGCAAATCGAATGCTGTTTTTCGATTTTTTTGCTTCGAAAAAGCGGCCGCACGAATTTAAAAAAAATTTGAACTTAACGCTTTATTACCCAAAAACGATTTGACATATAGTGATTAAATTTGGTGCCACAATAGCTTTAGGACCGCACAATGTTACTACCTAAAACAATTCTTTTATAAAAAAAAAAAAAAGCCTCGGAAAAAACTCTAAAAAAGGCCGGAAAAAACAAGCGCGCAATAAATTTAATAAAAAATTCTTTAAAAAACAGCATTAGTTAACCTTACCACGTTTCTTCGTTTGCATGGGAGAATCTGGACAGAGATTTTCAAAATGTTTTTGAAATCAATAAAACGATAAATTTAATCTATGAGAAAACACTTTTTTTAAGGGAAACTTTTTCTTAATTATTATCTACCAGCATGAAAATACACGTGTTTTTATTTAGGGGATGTTTGTTTGGTAGTTGTTTTCTCCGAGAAATAGATTTACTGGGGTTGTTTTTACTGTAACCCTTTTTGGGCATTTTGGCTGGTGTTTTCTCCATCAATGGTTTTCCCAGCGTTTTTGTTGTTGGTCCGATTTCAGGGACGTTTTCATCATAAACCAAAAATGATCTGTAAAAGCAGAAACTATGTTTTTTATCGCATGTTATTAGTGTAATGTTTTGGCTATTTCGTGCCGCTGTTAACGCGTTGAGGATGACGCGCCGACGTCTCTTACATCTTTACACGGATTAGAAGTTATCAAAACAGCGCGAGTCGAAGGTAGCTAGCGGCTTCAGTTAGTTAATTTTAATTTATCCTAGCGTTTGTTATCGTTCCAAAAAGTGGAATCAGTGAAGTGTGGTTATTTGTAAACATGATCCTAACATCGTCAAACACACGATTACATTTTGTATAATTTTTTTGTGTGAAATATGATTGTTATTTTAAACTTGCCTAGCGCGGCCCCTATCCTTATCAACAAACAAGGTGTTACCAAAACACTGCCGATAAACTGGACGTTTATGCAATTTATTTTATTTACAATTTAAACTTTGCGGAGACGCAATAGACTGCCGGCATGTTATGGTGAGACAGTTATGGATTTAATATATAGATATTTTTGAGTCCAGGAGAAATACTTCGCGCTTTTTTTTTCGGTAATTACTACCAATCTCGCGCCGCTTGAGTTGCGTAATCTCAGCTGCAGCCGTATTTCTCTCAAGTTGAGACGGGTCAAACGGATTCGGGTTTACTATCAAAAGAATTACAGCAATTGCTTTATAATTCATAACACTAGGACTTCGATCTGCGGTCTGCTACACTTTCTTCTATTTATACCTTACCTTCTACTTAATTAGTTTATTTATTATTAAAATAAACTGAAACAACAAATCACGAGGCTTAGCATAGGTTCCGCTAGTGTTTAAATAACCTGGGAATATCGCCTGTCGTCAAAACCCATCAAAATCAAGGAATAGAATTGTAGATAGATGCATTGTTGAGATAGTATGAGTCCCTTAAGTAATTTCCACAATGTTACCTAAGTATCCGAGTTACATTCGACTTACAGAAGTTTAAAATTAAATTACAAATTTAGTGTTGAGGGAGATTTTTTGTATTCGGCAATGCATGCTTTTTAATAGCACAAGTGAGTGTTTTGTAAATTCATAAAAGTTTTTATAGCTTTATCGGTAATTTTTAATAACGGGTCGAAGGTTATTTTTAAATTCGCATGTTTATAAATCAATACGTGTTCAATTATTCACACAGATTTTATTTACACCGCGTTTTCAATAAACAAAGTCTAAAAATCCGCGTTGTAAACACTTACGGTTTAAAATTTGCTTTTGATTCCACGCACGTGTTGAAAGCATTCATACGGAACAAATCAATCACTCTCTGGGTACTGAAAGAAACTGAAACGAGGGCGTTGCAAGAAGTTATGCCGACTCATCGCTTCTTGCACTATTGCAAGCACGAACCTAGCATTGCCTTCATTCCTTCAATTTCAGGTATTAAGGAAAAACCGACGGTCTGCATAAAGAAAGGTTCAGATAAACGCGAAAACGGTCGATCAAGCAGATGCTGCGTTCATTCGGACCCCAATTTCACCCTTTTTGTTTGAAAGGTCTTCGAAAATTTGATTTTCGTTTGCCCTAAACGAAAACGCTCTTCGTTAATTTTTAATTCACCATTGACAGGACACAAATAGAAAGCAAACAATGTAAAACACGGTTGCTTATTAACCTAGCCCGACGTTGTCCTTTCTCACCCCATATTGACGTTTCATTTTTTTAAAATTCATGAGGATAGGGCAAAAGCAAACAAACACAGGTTTAAACACGTTGTCGCTGCACCCTCCGTTATTTTTTTCCTCCACGGCTCTTAATATCTTTCAGGACGAGGGCGAACTCGATCCGACTTATTTTGTTCCATTTGACAATATTAATCAGAGCGGATATCCCCCGTTTTATGTAGAAATATAACGTTGATTTAGCAAACTCCTTGATTGGTGTAATGTGATTTGTCCGCTCCGGACTAGTCCGGGAATCGAACCGGAACATGTCCAAGGGGTGTATCGGATTAATCTGTTCTCGGCCGGAGCTTTTAACCTAATGTATCCCTTAAAGAATAAGAAACTCCGGGACTTGCTTTTCTGGCTTTTTCCTTGTTTTTTTTACGAGGGATTTGTCCACCCCCGGCGTTGCAAATTAATGGATTGCACTAACCCTCGCAACGGAATTGTCTTATTTGTTGATATTGTTGCTACTTTTGAGCTTTTAGAATTGGAACCGGAAGAAATATTTACTGGTGCGGCTTTAAAACGCAGGAAAAATCGTCGTTTGGGTTTTATGACGAACCCAAATTCGCAACGCATTGTGCACAAAAAAAATGTCGAAATTGCTTCGAGGAACAAGTAGGTTCTTACAGTTGGGAAAATACGTAAAAGTCCGGATACTTTAGACTTTACTGCTGGCCATAATACAGTACATTTAGTAAAGGGCGGCATTATTAATACCGGTATCCAATATGTGGAGTGGAGATATTGGGGCTGGATCGCAAAAACCAGAATGGCTTAGCCGATATAAGAAACGGATTTTACAGCACGTTCCATGTGCAGTTTTCAGTCGCGGTTTAGGACCCGACTGTGCATTCAATTGAATTTTATTCACAGTTTGAGGATTTATTAATGTTCCTTTTTTGCTCTCCAATAACAAATTTATAAAGTTGTTTCCAGATCAGCAATTTTTGTGTATTTATTTTTTCCGTACGTATCATCACAATGTAAATTTTTGAAGCTGCAATTTGAAAATTTTACACTTTTATAATCTTTTAGCGTCACGCGAAACAACAATTTTCAGATTAGCGCAAAGCTGCCATTAACAGTCAAAGATTTAAAACAATCAGATGTTTTAAAAACTTAAAAAAAAAAAAAAAAATTAATGATAATGATGAATACTCTGAAACTCTAGAAAGAAATAAAATTTTTAAAAATTTTACAACTTTAAATTTTAAACCAAAATTTTATCGATAATTATACCATGAATGAATTGAAAAATAATCTGGTTATGGCATAAAAAAACTGCGCCTCGTAAAAGGTTCAACCAAAACAAACACGAATTTTTACGAAGGGGGTTGTAGTAATTTACTCCGATTATTTTTCAATCTGTTTCTATATATCTGCATGTTTTTGTCTTGTCCTTTAATTAACGTTTTTATGTTGAGCAATAAAGCAGCATTTTAAAAACAAAACTCAGGAGTGGTATAAGACAGGATTGCAATATATCGAATTATCGCAAATATTGTATTTTTAAGCCCATCAAACAAAACAAATGTGTAGTTCGCTTAAACTTCATCAACAGTTTTAACAATACCTGGGCAAAAAATATAAAAGCTTGTTACATAACAATGAGTGTTACGTTTTGCTAAATATAACAAACACGAGTTGCTACTCAGGGAGTTTTTATTTTATTTTTTAATACAGAAGTGGTATATTGTTAAATTTTTCAACGACTAATATATCTAACTGGCAAATAAATTTTAAATTTTAAAACTAACATGAAAACAATTTTATTCGTTATTAAATATTGTACGTCAAAACTATCGGGGATAAGCTTCTGTGTTGGCTGTCTAAACATCAAATACAACGCGACGCGTCGCGACGTAGTGATTTGTCGATATATTACGAGTACAATAATATTTAAAATACTTTACGAGTTTTCAAAGTTGGTCATACTGAAAATGGTTACCTCCGGTAGACTTTAAAAATACTTATAACATTCCGGATGGATGTATCTATGAGAATTGAAAACGGATTTTAAATATTTTTTAAATAAATACTTTACGAATTTTGAAATTCCTATTTTGTAGGATCAGTCGTATTTCGGAAGCTTTAAAAATCCATTCCGGGAGGAAAGCGGAATAGTGTTACGTGCGCCCCATTTAGACTTGTATACAGGGTGTTAATGAATTGTAGGGACAAACTTCTAGGGCTTGCAAAACACAACAAAGTAAACAACTTTTGTTAATAAATGTGTGGTCAGAAGTGTTTCCTTTAGAAAATAGAGCCTCTTAAAGATTCTTTAAGAAGTACCTGAAAATAGGCAACCCAAATTGCATTGTCAATTATTTTGCACAGGTCACACGAAATATTGAAAAAAAACGATCTAGACATACATGCATTCAAATAACGTCAATTTTGACACAATTCGATATTTTTATGATATTTTTGACTTTTCTTGCATTCGTTTCATGCTGTGCCTTTTATAATTCGTTTTTTTTTTTGTGACTTTTTTGATAATTATTTTCTTTGTCGTTTTTGTTCTGTGTTTCGTATTTTTGTGTTATGGCGAATTATACTTTTGCCGAACAGCATGAAATGATGTTCATGTATGGAGCTGCTTGAGATAACGCACGTGAAGCTGCTCGCCTGTACCAAGAATATGAATCATCCATTGCACAAGGCCTTTAGTGTAGTTTCACGTTGGCTGCGGGAGAAAGGTACATTCGTTGTCAACAGACACAACTGTGGAGCTACCAGAACAAGGCGAACGGTGGATTTTGAGGAAGAAGTTTTGGAGAGAGTGGCTGAAAATCCTTTTACTAGTTCAAGAGCCATCGCTCATGAAATAGGAGTGAACCATGTTTCAGTATGGGAGGTACTACATGACCAGCAGCTACATGCGTACTATCCACAGAAGGTACAAGCCATGGTTCAAGCAAATTTTCCCAGATGGGTAGAATTTTGCCAGTAATTTCTGCGGCGGTGTAGGCATCTTTTACGAAAGAAGGAATATTCAACAGTAGAAACAACCACATTTGGGACGATGAAAATCACCATGCTGTGGTTCAAAAAGGATACCAGCAAAGATTTTCAGTGAACATTTGGGCCGGGATTGTTGGCGATAGACTCATTGGACCATATCTGCTACCCCAAACGTTAACAGGAGCAATTTCTTGCGCCATGTCCTGACTGAACTTTTGGAAGATGTTCCTCCTCAAATGTAGCTGCAGCACGATGGTGCACCTGCTTATTTGTCAGCGCAAGTCAGGGAATTTTTAAATAACACTTTTCCCAACAGATGGATAGGTCGAGGAGGGCATGTGGCGTGGCCTCCACGTTCTGATTTGACCCCACTTGATTCCTTTTTGTGGGGTCATGTTAAAACGTTAGTGTGTGCTATCCCAGTTGAAACTGTAGAAGAACTTACGGCGCGTATTCTTGCTGCATGTGAAGAAATTCAACAGACTTCTGGTATATTTGGAGCGGTGCGCAGATGTGCTTCGTAGATGTGCTTCGTGTGTAGAAGCTTGGGGGGGGGGGGGGCGACATTTTGAACATTTACTATAATTTTTTTAATTTGTGAATTAGTTATTGTAAATTTTTCCAAAAAGTTGAATTTTGCTTTGTAATTTTGGTGTTTTCTATTGCTTAGTTTTGAAACAGTTTGTTAATTAATTTATTTTAAATTTAATTTGAATTTGAATAGTTGGAAAGAGGGCTTTATTTATCCCGTATTAATTTCCGTCGTTATGAAAACATATAGTAGGTAGTAAATTGAGTTGCCTACATTTAGGCGCTTCTTAAAGAATCTTTGAGAATCTCTATCCCTCAAAGGAAACACTTTTGACCACACATTTATTAACAAAAGTTGTTTGCTTTGTAGTGTTTTGCAAGCCCTAGAAGTTTGTTCCTACAATTCATTAACACCCTGTATAATATTAACTAACCGCTTTTACCATAAAAATGGGGGGTCAATTTAAAAATATTTTCCTCTTTAGATGTTTTCAAGTTTTCACGATTTTTCGAATTTTGTTTATAAAAACATCTCTTTCTTTATTACAAGACTTTTATTGTACAACACGTTTCGTCGGTTAAGACATTTTTAAGTACTTAAGAGACGAAACATGCTGTACAATAAAAGTTTGTTAGTTAAATTTATGACAAGTTTTTATTATTATCTACTTACATTTTGTAATATGTTTCACGAGTTAAGTATCTCACTATCAAATTTCTAAAAACAGTCCTAATATACTTTACATATCTCACACGTTATAACCTTTTCGCTTCATTAACAGCCAAAATGGTGTTGCTAGGCACCACTCGTTCGTAAGGACTCGTGATGGTGCCTTAAAACAAAACGATCGCGTTGCCAATGAAACATTTTTAATTGACGAGTACAATTTAAAAACAATATTCTACAAAAGAAGGAATTTGGTTACAATTGCGGTTAGAATGGACCACTACATGTTTCGTTCTTATTTGAACTCATCAGGTGGACTTAATTTTAACCATAATTGAAACTAAAAGCAAACAAGCAGATAAATATAACATTAAAGGGGAATTACACTAGTAACGCCCTCTATGATGTGCGGCGAGGAAAAGTTGCAAAACAACAAACCGGCAAAGTTGTGATCGGAACCTGCTAAGCAGGTATCTGCGATCACACCGGCCTCTAAGCACAAAACACAGAAACCCCCGTGTGGCAAGAAATAAGAAATAAGAGATTTGGTTTCAATTATGGCTAGAATAGACCACTACATGTTTCGTTCTTATTTGAACTCATCAGGTGGACATAATTCTAACTATAATTGAAACTAAAAGCAAACAAGCAGATATATGCCAGAAAGTATAACATTAAAGGGGAATTACACTAGTAACGCCCTCTATTATGTGCGGCGAGAAAAACTTGCAAAGCAACAAACCGGCAAAGTTGCGATCGGAACCTGCTTTGCAACTTTTCCTCGCCGCACATCATAGAGGGCGTTACTAGTGTAATTTCCCTTTAATGTTATACTTTCTGGCATATATCTGCTTGTTTGCTTTTGGTTTCAATTATGGTTAGAATTATGTCCACCTGATGAGTTCAAATAAGAACGAAACATGTAGTGGTCTAATCTAGCCATAATTGAAACCAAATCTCTTCTTTCTTATTTCTTGCCACACGGGCGTTTCTGTGTTTTGTGCTTAGAGGCCTGTGTGATCGCAGATACCTGCTTAGCAGGTTCCGATCACAACTTTGCCGATTTGTTGCTTTGCAACTTTTACTCGCCGCACATCATAGAGGGCGTGACTAGTGTAATTCCCCTTTAATGTTATACTTTCTGGCATATATCTGCTTGTTTGCTTTTGGTTTCGATTGTGGTTAGAATTACGTCCACCTGATGAGTTCAAATAAGAACGAAACATGTAGTGGTCTATTCTAGCCATAATTGAAACCAAATCTCTTCTTTCTTAAGCAGATAAATGCCAGAAAGTATAACATTAAAGGGGAATTACACAAGTAACGCCTCCTACCATGTGCGGCGATGAATAGCTGCAAAGCAACTAACAGGCGAAAATGTCATCGGAACCTGCAAAGCAGGTATCTGCGATCACGCCCGCCTCTAAGCACATAACACGAAAACGCCCATGTAGCAAGAAATAAGAAAGACAGAAATTAAAACATATTTTTGTTGCGTATTGCCGTACTAACGCGTTGTTATCAAAAAATTGTATATCTCTTCAAAGATGTTTTGATAAAATTAATAATCAAAACGTTACCGCCAATATTCCGTACGTTTATTGCATTTATATGCAATTTAATACACATTTTGAGTTGTCTAAGCGTAAAGGCAAAATTTCCAAACTTCAAAAATTCGTAAAGTGCGGCAGTGCTACATTATAGGACTCACCAAACAATTAGATGAGAAATGATTTTTCAAAAATATTTTTTAATAAAATTTTCAAATGTTGAAAATTTTTTTACCATATAAAGAAATGAGCAAACGAGCATTACTTTTCGTCATATGAACTTAGAAGTTAGATATTATTTCTATTATTTTTATTTTTATTTCTCGTACAATTTTTAGTAACTGGGAAATTCTCGTAAAAAGTAATTTATTGGAAAGTTGTTTCTGTTGTTATTTAACATGTTCGTACCGTGTTTGAAACAGAAATTTGTAAATTAAACAAAAAAGCAAAAAACAAATCGATGTGAAGGGGGTAGCGTGCTTGTGCGCATGAACTATTTCGTATGCGGAAAACACATTTTCAGCTTTTTTTTCTAGTGCGCTTATATTGAAGTAGAAAATCGCTCCATGTTTTTTGACGGATTAACCTCGCTACATTGCGATATCATTACCACTCTTTATAACCTAAACTAGCGGAACCCGTGGGGTACGCCGCGCACTGTTTTTAAATAATAAATAAGCTGGCAGCTTAAGTTGATAGTAGAAAATACAATCCCGAGACGAAATTCTGTTCTCGGGATTCCGGGATCGAAAATGAATAATCTTGGAATCCCGGGATTGATCCCGAGACTATCCTACTGTAATAAAAGAAACTAAATTTTATGCATTAATTACGAGCTATTAAAAAAATTTTGTTGGAAACATAATAAAGAAAATTATATAATATGTTTTTGTTTTTTTGGAATTTTATAAATAATGACGCAGATGTAATAGTGCGTCCAAAGCGGTATCACCAAGTGGTGATCTCATGCTGGTATAAAATGCTCCAGCTGTAGAAAACACTCTTTTCGACTCCACTGAATTGTCGTTTAAACGTCTGCTGCATTGTCTGCAGTGAAAAATTGGCTAGTTTTTGATCCCGAAAATCCCGGCATTACAACATTCGGGCCCTAAAACTAGCCGAAACTTCGGTAACCAAAATCCCGGGATTGTATTCTCTAGTTGGTAGTATAGCGCGCTGTGGATTTAAGTCCTAGTTTTATTAATTATATAAAGGTTGTGATTTAAAAAAAAATTCTCAGTATTAAAATTAAACCCAAAACGCAGACACATTTTATTTCTACACCTAAAATTAAGTTCTGGAACTCATTTTGCCATTACTCATAAGCACTTTTAAACAGCAATTTTTCATCCTCTTCTGTTTATTAAAAAATGGCATGAATTTTCAAAAATTCATAGAAAGCAATACAGAGAAATTAGTGGACTGGGACACAAAACAAATTGTATCTTATCGCCAACTTCATAAGTTGACGAAGTTTAAAAACAATGGTGGGGCCAGTTTTTAAGCAATATTTTGTGACGATGTTTAAAATGTTGAAAATATTTTCACTTCGCAGTTTTCATTCGTACAAAAATTCTCTTGCCTAGTAACCTTGCGGTCCTCTAACGCCATTGTAATACCAAATTTAATACCGATCTCTCTTTTGAGTAAATAGGCGTTAAAGCAAAAAATGTACAAAAATCGTAGCCGTCGCCGTTTTAAACCTAGAATGCTTACAAAAAAGCTTTCAATTTGTATTAATCATATTTTCTTCTTATATATATATGAAATTCCGTTTGGGAATAAAATATTACCAAACGAATCAGGTTCCGGTTTGTGAAATAAATCTTAATAAATTGACAGTTTTTGGTTGCAGGTGTATCAAACTTCATTCAAATCAGTCCAGTAGTTTCCGAGATTTAGCGTGACACACACATACAGACCATTATTTTTTTAAGCGGGTCCAAAACATGTATTTCCGTCAAAATAAGAATCAAAAATGTTTGCAATTTTAATACATTTCCATGATGGAAGTATGAGAAAGTAACAACCCATACCGATTCAGTTAGTTTTTCTTCAATTCGAGGTAATACTGTACAGTGTACACGCAGAAGTTTTTTTTATTTATTTGTTATTGTCACTCCACCTCCCGATATTTGGGTCAAGTTTTGTTTCTGATCAAATGAAATTGATTCGTTTCATCTCATAGCTGCACGTAAACCTAAGATGGCCGTATCTACTTTACAAATGTATGAGCAATAATAATTGTTCAATATGTGTTTGTCCAATAACTGCTTTTACTTGTACATATCCTAAGCAATGTGATGTTTCAGTAACATTTTTACACGTATTTGTCCGTGTTCCATCCTCAATCGCGCCCAAGTTTAAGTATACTAAAGAATGTTTGTTGCTTGGCGGCCGCGTGCTCACTCGTCGGCGTGTGTAGTAAATGAGTGCAAATTATGGGCGAACAAGATTCCAATGACATATATGCACATATACTGTAAATATGGAAGCCTATATGCACCGAACACTTTATCAGTCCACTGTAACGTAGAACTATCTGCCGTGTATATAATCCACGCGTAAATATGTGTGTTGTGGGAGTGGCGGCGTATCACCAGTAAAAGTTGAGACAAGTGAAAGGGATCCGGATTTAATATATAGATTTGGTTGACAGACAGATACACAGCCACCATGTTGAAACCCGGTTTTGCAGTGATGTGGAATCATGAAATTTTTCTACTTGAAAGTCTGTTTTGAGTTTATTTTTAAAAATCTAAAGGAGTTTTAATAATTACACTTATTTGCATATGAATTTTGAACAACAAAATTTAGCACAATTTAAAATTTGTGTCCAAACATTCACTCACCATACGCTGTTATTGGCACCACAAGGACAGGAAAATTTTAAAATCGAGCACGAAATGCGTACATACACGCCGAGAACTTAATTATAAATCAGTGTTTAGCTGGAAGGCAAAGCAGATTTTTTGAAATTTTCTCTCCCCTCGTTGTTCGGAAAATCGCGTTTCGCTACCTCCTGTTATGCTCGAAAAACACGATTAACCGTGCTCGTTTTATTTATGTAACCCAAATTCATTAATTGAGTTTTGGAGGTTACGCGGAATTAATGTTTTCGATCGGCAATGCATTTAAAAGCTTTATCGAGCGCCTTTTTGCTCGGCATTAAAATTTCCTACATGAATCAGATGAAATCGGGAAAATCAAATGTAGCCTGAAAATTCAGTTGACCCTAAAATAACAGCAGATCTCGACGAATTCAATCTCTTATCTGTTATTTTTTCATCTGGATACGGCGCCCTGTTATCACGACCCCTATTATTTTCATTCAAATCCTGATGGCCGTCTTCTTTTCAGAATAGCCGCTATTTAATAATAAATTCCGTCTGTTTTTCCCTCTTTGACGACGCTGATGCCGCATTTTGCCCCGTAATGCGTATCTATAATATGCATAACTCCAAACGGCCATAAATTTCCGTGTGTCAGTCATTTATTCGTAATTAATCGTAGTCCGCAGCCTGTAATTAACAGAACTGGTGCATGTACTGTATTTAATTGCTAGCAAAAGCAAATTATTTTAAATGGTGCTGACATAAACTCCAAGTTGTATCTAAAATGTCACACGTTCACGTCGCGTTGGTGTGAACATTTCGACTTTTCCATGTAGAAAAATATTTTAAAGGTCGTCCGATATTTCTGTTTTTGTGAATCGAAGCGTAAAACGCGTCCAGTATTGGCCATTCCTGCCACGAAAGGGCCGAAGAAGCATCCCGACATGGCGGAAGTATTTTGATAGAAGGGTAGAACAAAGAGTTCGCTGAAATGGACAACTTCTCGTGCTTGAGTTGTTTGCCATCAGTTCTGCAGATTGACCTTAATGTTTATTCTGCCGTGGCTTTTTGCTCTGTCTTTTTCATGCATTGTCTACATTTTAAATGAGGACTAAGTTATCTTGGACGTTCTAGAAAATCTTCTTGGAAAGCTCTTGCTGTTAGCTTTATTAATCCCAGTAACAAAATCTGTTTTATAGCAGTGTATTTTCAGA
Source organism: Ctenicera cuprea (assembly GCA_958336395.1). Lineage (NCBI taxonomy): Eukaryota > Metazoa > Arthropoda > Insecta > Coleoptera > Elateridae > Ctenicera > Ctenicera cuprea. The sequence goes on along the minus strand of OY284495.1, from coordinate 9,355,706 downwards.
AGTTGTTTTTAGCTGATTGGTGTAAGAGTTTGTCAAATTACATATCAAAAATTATACAGAAGGCTGTTACAGTTAAATTTTTAGCTTAATTTTACGCCTGGTAGTTAGGTGACCCGTTGTACATTTTGCAGTAATTTGGTTACTTTCAGTTTAGCAATTTTCGAATTTTTAGTATGGTTTTTCCGTTTTATTTTAGTAGTTTTCAGTTCCTTGTTTTGTCAAGGATACTTGGAAAGTTTTTGGTATCTACTTTTGCTTCCACCTTAATTTAGAATCTTCTCAGTGTTCAGTCGGTTGTCAAAGTTTTGAAATTTTTCTTAAAATTTTTAATTAATGATTTATTTTTATGGATTAATCCGTAAAAATTAGTTACATTTAAGAGGCAAGATATTGTTGAAATTTTGGATTTTTGGTGAATCTTGACCTAGAGACCTTAATTTTCAAGATTTATGAACTTCTGACACCGCATGGTCTGTTGTATCTTAATTTCAGTAATTTGAAGCCGATTGTTAGATATTGAAAGCTTTTATTCATCTAATTAGGAACGCGCTTACGCCTCGGTAATCTGATTTAGTTATTTTAGTTAGTTTCGATTTTATAGGGCTGTCTTTTATATTTTTAACTCTGACCGCTTGTACATGCTTTTACTGGTTGGTACAAGTTTGTACATTCTTACATTTGTACGTAATTTGTTTACGTATGTACATAATTATCTACTTAATTACCTGTTTTGGTGGGATATTTAGGGTCCGATGCTGATTATTAGACGTTCTAAGAATGTGTTGATGACCAGAGGAGTCTCGATACATCCTGTAAAAAGTATTTAGTTAGAATCCAAATTTTTAAAGATGTTGACATTATCTTACCTCTTCATTGTACATATATTCGAGTTCTATAAATTTGCTAATTACCTGTAGCCAATTTGTTATGAATTTAAATTATTTGTGAAGTTCATTTGCTGTTTGCACCGTAAAACATTTGTTGCTGCTTAAAATTTAAGGTTCTGCACTTTTCAACTAATTTATTAAATTAATGTGATTATTTACGATTTGCATTGCTGTTACAACTGTTTTTCACATTGTGTTAGCTCACTTCAAGCACTTTTAAATTAAAGATAAAGTTTATGTTCCAGTATGAAGCCATTTTGTTGTACAAGTACATTTGATACTGTTTGAAGATTTGCAGCGTTTACATGATAGCGTAATTTGCGCCGTTTATACAACTTATTTAGTTTGTTAAATTACATCTAAAAATTAGCAATTTACCCAAATTTTACATTTGTATAAATTTGTTATGGAAATAAATCAGTGATTCATTATAAATTGGTAATTTACATTTATTTGAATGTTTGAGAAATATTTTTCTTTAGGCAGTTACAAGACTTGCAAACGAGTTGATATTTCTTACACTCATATACAGGTTGGAGGCCAAAATATGTTATTCTATAAGCCCGTATCAAAAAATTGTTTGCTAATGTATTTCTCTGTTTAGGGAAAACAGATATACTTTATTATTTGGTTTTTAAATACATTTTGCTTGCATATGTGATACAATTTAACGCAACTATTATTTTTGGACTGAATTATCAATCTTATTATTTTACAATTCTGCGGCATAACAACTACATAATCTTTAGCAATTAAATTGATTTAGATTACATTTATTCAGCAATAATTTTGTTATATTGTGTCTGATGAAATTAATAATTTCATACAATACCGGTAAAGTTGTACGAATTGGGTCATTGCTAAATTACCATAAGGATTTTGGCGCCCATATTAAAATTTATTTTCAACTTTTTTATATGGTTTAATTTTACCATCGAGACTCACCCCATTTGCTCAAGCAGCCGACTGACCCTTGTTATTGTTACCTTCGGAAGGCCAATACAAAATTTACGTTACCAGGCTTACTCGATAATGATAGCATAAAGAAATGATGTTGGTCAGAAGAGAGTTTCGTATGATAAACGAAAAGTTACGGAATAAGATATGCACAAACGTGCAGGGCTTGAAGGAATAAATTAACATCAGAAGATGAAAATAATAAGGTGCAAAAAAATGTAAAACAAGAATCTACCGGTCTGTCAATGCGAAACGTGCCAGGTACTAACATAACTTGAGTGTTGTACTTACGAATTACGACACAACATAGACTCTACTGCTGGGGATGCGCAGACTCTAGAAATTAAATTAAAATGTTTTTTTTGAACTTCCATTACTACTACCCGTGGGCTTCTTACGTACTTTCTTGATTTTTTGTATGTTTCCAGGCCTTCCCCTACTTCTCTCTAACTTTCTTTGGATTTCTCCTACTACTGGGCATGCGCAGGCTCTAAAAATAATTTAAAATGTCTTTTTTCTTCGACTTTATTACTTCCGGTGGCTTTCTCCCATACTGTCTCTTGTACGTTCCCAAGACTACCATTAGACTTTCCTTAATTTTTTCGAAGTTCCGTTAGCCTTCTGACAATTTCTAGTGAATGCGTTGACTTTAGAAATGTATCTTAATCTACTTTCTTGGACTTTCCCTTCTTATTTTATTTATCTGGGCATTCCCAGAAATTTCCCCTGACTTCTCTCCTTCTCTTGTCCATTTTCTAATTCTGGGCGTGCGCAGTTTCTAGAACTATATGAAATACGTAATCTATTTCTTTATTTTTTAGAGAAATTGCTGTCGAACAAATGTTTTTCGTTTTTAACAATTGCTGCGTGGAAATGCTGTAATTGAACAACTGATTTTTCAAAATATTACTGCGGAGCAAATGTTTTTCCAAAAATGGTCGTTTCGAACAATTGCAGCGTCGAAAAACTGTTTTTCGGACAATTGCTGTCAAACAATTACTGTTGGTTTTTGGAAAAATTCTTGTTTTGAACAATTGCTGCATCGAACAAAATTTTTCACACTATTGTTGTCAAACAATTGCTTTTCGAACAATTGCTTTTTGAACAATTTACCGAACACCGAGCGATATCGCGACTACACCAGGTCTTCCTCAGATTACCAGCAAGACATGCAATCCTCCGGCTCGATCTCTATGCAGGCCACAACCTTCTGAAGCTGCAGCCCAAGCCTATTGTTTTTCTTCTTAATAATAAAGCAATCGAAATATTTTGCGCCTTCTTGTTAAATCTAGTCTCAAAATTCGGAGTTCGGCTTGTTTCACATCCAGTCCAAAACGTGTATTTTCGTCAAAATCTTAAAATTGATTCTTTCTGAATCACAATACTGAAAGCATGGAAAAGTAAAACGAAGAATAGGTTAGATAAGGTAAATTATTAGCTCATAATCGTAAAAAAAATTGTCACATTTGAGTTTTTGAATAAACAAATGGTAGAGTGAAGAAGCTTTTACATCGTACCGACGCATACAAACCTTTTTCTGAAACCACTTTTAGGTCGAAAACGTGTATTTCTGTCAAAATTTCAATATCGATATTTTAGGGATCATACTACAGATTGGGTTAATCAGCTCATAAATTGAAATAATTGTCGGGGAAACGCCAAGAGACCTTTCTAGTGTGACCCCGCTGCGTACTTCCCTATTCTCTTATGCTTCACTATTTCAAAAAATTTTAAAAATATTGAACATGTAAAAACTGAAAATTTTAAAACAATTTTAATTTTTGAACATGTTGAAAACGTTTGACATGAAAAATTGAATTTATTTTGAAAATATTGCAAATTTCGGAAATAATGAATGTTGTGAAGATTTTTTAGTTTTGGCATTTTTCGATTAGTTCAATGATTTTCATTTTAAAATTTTAACATTTAACGTTATTATAGTTTTCAAAATTTTCGATATTCTGAACATTTATACGTGCCCAAACACATATACTTGCGCGCGCACCCACACACGGACGTACATTAAAACGACTTTTAGATTTCCAGGGTTTTAATCGTGTAATTCAGCAAAAATTACAATTTCAGTTTTTTCACGGTTACAATAGAAAAAGGAAGGGATAAATACCATAAGAAAAAAATATTTAAAGGTACAGAACTCGGTTGATGTATTTTATGTTCTCATAACAACTTGTACTTGTAAGAAATTTAAGTATTAGTTTCTAAATCTTTTCGCTCTAAATATTTGTGGTAAATATTACAAATTTTTGTTAAAGTAGGTTTTTAAGATTCCTTTTTTGATTTTTTTTTAATTTCTCTGGAAGCATCTACTGAATAATAGAAAAAGTAGACCCATTATGAAGCACATCATTTTTTTGTACAAAATATTTGCATTTTATTGTATATGTTTGTTAGCGTATTTCTGCTGCTAAGGCTTATCACCGGCGCCAGAGAGTAGACTGCTGCATTTGGGAATTTTTAAATTAATACAAAATTTTATATTACACTTACTTGGAAACGGAAGCGCAATTTAGAGATGGAAAACTAAAGTTTCCGTTGTTACGTACAATAACAATTATAAGAAGATTCTCGGCGAAGCCGAGAATTAAAAGAAAACCTTCAAAGAATTAAACCTGCAATTTAATGCAGGTACGCTGTTAAAAACACCCATTATCATCCGCGAAATAGCGCACTTAACGGGGCCATCCTGTTGTTTGCTTTGTGATTTTTTTACAACGAATCTGTTCGCTCGGAGGATATTTTCATAATTCTTTTTATTTTTTAGAATTTCAGATTGCAGTGCACCGTGATATTAATTTATTTTACGATAAGGCTTAGTCGGGCTTATCTTCCCGTTTTCTGGAAGCTCAGATAGGAAAGGAATTTCATGTATTTTAATTTTGGTTGTTTTACTTGAAACTTTAGCCCTGGGAAATATCCCTATATTTTAATTTGTAAAAAATTTTTTCTTGGAAATTTTTGTGAGCATTTGCCTTTGAATGACAAAGCAAAGGGTTTTCAGTTAGCTTTCCTAACAGTTTCGGGGTTTGAATTTCACGGCTAGTGCAGATACTTGACACGTTTTAGTGAAGCAAGTAAATTGACGAAGCGACAATGCTTGCAAAGTCTAGAAAAGTTGGAAATGGATAAGATTTATTGCCTGCCGATAAATTTAACGCAAAAATGTTCCAAATAAAAGTTTCAGTAATTGAATTCACAACTTCTGTTTGCAGTTTGTTAGTAAAATGTTTGAGAGTGAAGCGAACATCCATTTATACCACCAACTTGGATTTTAGTTCGGATTTCGGTATGAATTATTGATGGGAGTTTTTTCGGAGAAAGAAATTTCATGGTAAAACACCTAAATAATGATGATAAGAGTAATGGAGAGCCAAGGGTTCGTTCCGTGTGACGGATATTATTGGAGGACCTGTCCCCGTAAACGCTTTTAGAGTTATCTTGGCGACCCTTCGATAAATCAAGATGTCCCCGTGATGGTTAGCTATAACTGTCACGTAATATTGGAAGACATAATTAGGTCGATCGGTTTTGACACCGCTCGACAATATCGACTGTATAACAATTCTGATAGCCCTTTCGGTGGTGACGCTGAAGAAAATTGCAATTGAACGGAGATTGTGTCAAGTTGCTGTGTGTATTTACACCCGAAACTTTTAAATAAAAGAAGTATTTTTGCAAATTATAAAATTCACAAGTTTCGCTGTCATAATTAAAATTTTAGGGGGTTTTCACTTTGAGGAATCTTATTTGATGAAAAGTTAGATCTGGAGAAAACTCTTCAAAATAATTTTTTAATAATAATAAGGTTTGTTTTTATTTGTCAGGGAAATTAAAACTGACAAAAAAACCTTAAAATTATGTTCTTACCATAAGGGGAAAAACTTGGAAGAATCTACGGCCTTAAAGCTACTGTGCAAATGCTCTGCATTTTTTAGACCCAGTGATAATTGTAGAAAAGCTAAGAATATACTTTGGTTCTAAAAATACGGTGCAGCTTTCCTCCACTTTTAGGGCAACTGGAAACGGGGGAAAAATTTAGAAATAATCTAAATTTCAAAGATACTTTGCAGCTTATTTCTATTGTTAGGCCAAGTGAGAAAAGGAATAGTTCTTAAAAATACTTTTACAGATACAGATTACAGATATAGATGCAAGTTTTATATATTTTAAGGCCAAACGAGAAACGGAGGTAACGCCTTGAAAGTACTTTCGTAATAAAGCTATTTTTTAAACCAAATGAGAAAGGGAAATCCATTAAAATATGTTTTTTCCAAAGTAACATTACAGAATTTTTGCGGTTTTAAGCCAAGCAAGAATTGGAGAAAAACCTCGAAAGTACTAAAGCTATTTTTAGATTTTTGGATCAGGTGAGAACTGGAGAAAAATCTCAAGAATACTTTCGTTGTATAGATACCTTATAGCTTCATTGAATTTTTAGGCCAAGTGATAGCTAAAGAAAAATCGTTTAAATTATTTATTTCTATAGCTATGTTACATGATTTTTAGGTCAAGTAAAGATTTAAGTCAAGTCGAAAGTATTTTCGTTTTAAAGCTACTTTGCAGGTTTGTTACAGATTTAGGTAAAATGAGAATCAAGAAAAATTGAAACACTTCCATTGTCAAGAACTGTTTTTAAGATTTCTGAAGCAGGTGACTGGATTAAAGCCTTAGAAATACATTCGTTCTATAGTACATTATTGATTTTTTACTGTTTTAAGCTGCGCTTCGGAGGGCACGTAAAGCCGGCGGTCCCGGTTGTCCATGTCCATGGTAACACCTAGGGCAATTTTTAGCTTTTTGGATCAAGTAAAAACTGGGGTAAAATCTCGCAAATACTTTTCTATAGATACCTTATAGGTTGCTATATTTTTAGACCAAGTGACCGCCAGAGGAAAATCATTGAAATACTTTCATTCTAATTCTATTTTTAAAAATTTTTACGTCAAATTAAATTTGTGAGAAAGCCTTTAAAGTATTTTCGTTTTGCAAGTTTTTCAGAAATAAATACAGTTATCACAGCATTACGTGCAACTATGGGATGGAATCAATCAATTTGATTTTATTTGTCGTGCGTTGACGATGTTATGGACATGTTTACAAATAAATAGGTTAGAAATTCTTAAGCAGGAACCACACTTCCTTGGCCCAAATATGGGGAGCGAAAGGTTCAATAGTAAACGTATTTGGGATTACTATAACAAAGAGTTTAAGCAATCACAAATTAATTTATAAAACTAGGAGTACGATTCGCCGCCTGCTACGCTAACTACTTTATTCGCTTATTTATTATTTTTCAAAAATCTGTGATTGTAAACCATATATTAAATACCGAACTGTCTCAATTTTTGGTGACGACAGGCTATATTCCGTTTTATCTAGACGCAGCTTATTTATTATTTTGTTAGCAGTATTTGGACCGAATGTTTAGGCAGGTCGAAGCGGTATATGATTTTCAAACTTGCGTATTTTAAAAGAAGTTAGCTTTAAAAGCGTGGGCGTAGGCCATGAGTTCAACTAGTTATTGTTTGGCACTGCATAATTAATCTCCAATAAAAAAATTATAGTAAACCCACTGGTCAAAAATCGTTTTGTTAGTTTCTTTGACAAACATTTTCATTGTTTATTACTTTAGTACAAAGAAATATTTACTTAGTTTAACACCGTTTACGATACGTTACGTATATGAATACAAAAATACGGCAAATTTGCATAATATTCCGGAAAGGTACGTATGTCAGAATCATAAATTCAATTAGCTGGAACTGAATTCGCTCGGAAATAAAAGTCTAGCAGGTAAAAAAGATACACGTTTTGGACTACCTTTTTGACTCCATGATTCCCATTTCACCCCCGTACCCGAGCTCAGCGGACTTGCGCTATACACCGGTCGGTCTAACATGCCCCATCCCTGAAAGACATGCAACTCAACATATACACCACACACACCATCCATGGTCACGCAGGATTTAACTTATTCAGAAAATTTGCCGACGGGCAGAGGACTCGAACCTACTGCCGTTGGGAGTCTAGTTTCAAAACCTGGGACTTTATCCACTAGACCACCCTTCTTCTTCTTCTAAGTGCATTCTTCTAACGAAGATTAGCGATCATCATTGCTATCTGTACTTTCGAGACGGCTGCTCTAAAGAGATCCCCTGTATTTTTCCCGTACCATTCTCGGAGGTTCTTAAGCCACGAAGTCTTCCTTCTACCTGGACGTCTTTTTCCTTCGATTTTCCCTTGCATCACAAGTTGGAGAATTCTATACTTTTCATTTCTCATCACGTGTGCAAAATATTGTAATTTTCGGGTTTTAACCTTGCGTAGGATCTCTGTTTGTTTACCAATTCTTTCTAATGCTTCGGTGTTTCTTACTCTTTCGGTCCATGATAGTTTTAAGATTCGTCTATATACCCACATTTCTAAAGCCTCCAATTTACTACTTAGTTTCTTTGTCAGTGTCCATCCCTCTAGACCGTATAGGAGGACTGAGAACACATAACATTGCGCTATTCGGACTCTGAGTTTAAGGTTTATGTTGCGGTTGCTTAGTACTGGTCTCATTTTGCAGAATGCACTGCGAGCGGTCTCTATCCTTACTTTGATCTCTTGGGTTATGTCCCATTTATCGTTTACCCAGCAACCGAGGTATTTATACTGATGCACTTGTTCTATAGTCTCATTGTCAAGTTGAATTTGTATGTTGTTAATCAATGGTGCTTTAGAAATGATCATGTATTTGGTCTTTGAAATATTCATGTTGAGACCCATGTCCTTGCTAGCGTTGTGTACTTTGGACAGCAGGACTTGTAGGTTATCTATAGAGTCAGCTAGTAAGGCAGTGTCGTCGGCATACCGTATGTTGTTGATTATCTCCCCGTTGATTATTATGCCTTCTTGGCTTTCATTCAGAGCTTCTGTTAGTATTTCCTCTGAATAGAGGTTAAAGAGTATTGGTGAGAGCACACAACCCTGTCTTACTCCCCTTTTAATCTCTATATTTTCTGTGGTTTCATTTTCTACTCTGACGTTAGCTGTTTGATGCCAGTATAGGTTTGTTATAATCTTGATGTCTTTGTCATCTAATCCTACCTTCCTCATAACCTGTATAAGTTTTTGATGTTTTATTCGATCGAATGCCTTTTCGTAGTCAATATACGCTATATATACATCTTTATTTATATCTATACATCTTTGTACAAGGACTTGCATACAGAATAATGCGTCTCTAGTGCCAAGACCATTTCTGAACCCGAACTGTGTTTCACTTATATATTCCTCGCATTTTTTGTTAATCCGCTTATGTAGAATTTTTAAGAATAGTTTCAGTACGTTGCTCATTAAACTTATCGTCCGGTAATCTTTGCATAATTTAGCATTTGGCTTTTTTGGTAGAGTCACGAATGTTGATTTCAACCACTCCTGGGGTATATGTCCGGTAGCATATATGGTATTAAATAGCCTGGTTATTGTACTTAGATTTTCGTCACTTATTAGTTTTAAAACTTCAGAATGGATATCATCCGGCCCTGGCGCTTTGCCTTCCTTTGTTTCTTTTATCACTTTTCTAACTTCTTCGTCTAATATTTCAGGACCAGATTCAGCTGTTGCTTGTTCATCATATAATGGCCTCTCGTCGTCTTCAAATAGCTGTTTGATATAGTCTTCCCACAGCTTTAACTTGTCTTTCGTTTCAAAAATGATCTTGTTTCCATCCGATACTACATTAGGCTGTTTTTTGTACTTTGTTCCTGTCATTTCTTTTATCTTTTTGTGCATGTTGAAACTGTCGTATTTTCTATCTAGTTCTTCGATTTCTTCACATTTCTCTCTCAGCCATTTTTCTTTTGCGGTTTTAATTTGCTTTTGTATTTCTTTGTGTATTCTTTTGTATTCCTTTGGGTTTTTGTTTTTCCATTTTCGTCTCTCGTCCAATAGATTTAATATTTCGTCGGTCATCCATGCTTTACTTTTTCTTTTTTCTGTCACTTTCAAATACACGTTTGAAGATTCTATTACTTGGTTTTTCAATTCCCTCCATAATGTCTCTGCATCTGTGTTTTTATTGATCTTGTGTATCCTGTCATTGATGTCATTCGTCATTGCCGTCTTTATTTCTGAATTTTTCAGTCTTCTGGTGTCAATTTTAGGCCGTATCTTTGCCTTTTCAATTTTCTTGAGTCTGATTTTCATTTACCCCAAGAGTAAATTATGATTGGTGTGGGCATCAGCGCTTGGGTACGTCTTGACTTCCGTAAAGCAATTCCTAAATCTTTTATTGATCATTATAAAGTCTATCTGGTTTCTAACGATGATGTTTCTTTCTTTATTATCCTGAGGCGATTTCCATGTGTATAGCCTCCTAGCCGGAAGTTTGAAGTATGTGTTTAGGACTGTGAGGTTATTTTCCTGACAACATTGTATGAGTCTGTCTCCCCTGTCATTTCTTTCCCCCAAGCCGTAGCGTCCCACTATGTCTTTTACTTCTCTGGCTCCGACTTTCGCGTTTAGATCTCCCATTACTATGTTGATCTCGTGTGTTTTTGTGTATTTGAGAGCGATTTCTAATTCATTATAAAAATTCTCTATAATGTCGTCACTTTTATCCGCCGTAGGTGCATACACCTGAATCAAGTTGATATTAACTGGTTGTGATCTCAATTTGATCATGATAATTCGATCGGAAAATGGAATATAACTTTCTACACATTGGTTAATTTTTTCGTTCACTATAAAGCCTACCCCTTGTCTGTGCTCTGGGTCAGAGTTGCCACTATAATATACAACTTGATTTGATGAAGTCATTTTTCCGCTTTTCGGCCACCAAGTTTCACTGACACCAAGTATGTTTACGTCCAGTCGTTGCATCTCTTTGATGATGTTGGCCAGTGCTCCAGCTTTGTACATGCTCTGCACATTCCATGTACCGATTCTTATTTTTCTTTTTCCTATTTCCTTTTGTATAGCGTTATTCAAAACCGTCCCCTCCGGAGATCCGATTAGGGGACTATTAACTCCGGAATCTTTAATCTTGAACTTAGCCATGATGATTGTACTAGGGATATCCATACGGATCTTTAATGTAGTGGTTTCCCGTTGCCTTCTACATTCCCATGCCGTTGACTATTCCAGTTCGTCCGCCTTTAGGAGCAATTTCTCACCCCAAGGACAAGAGAGTGCCCTGCCCTGTGTTGTACAACACAGGGGTATCGCTTATACCGGCGATCACTCGGTCTGCTTGGTCGGGGACTGCTTATTCGTCAGATATATCTGCTTATTTCGCAGCTGCCCTCTATATCTAGAGGCCGTTCACTATCCGCCACCTGTGACCCCGCTAGTAGCCTGCAGCACAGCCCTAGCCGCTGGCCCGTTTTGGACTACCTGTAGGAACTCAAAACAGTGGTCTGTCTGTGGGAGGGTGAATTTGTATGTGTAAGTGTGGGTTACGCCTCAGAATTGATGAGCTTCGGAATGTTCATACATTCAAAATCAAAACTTTACCGTCAGAATAAGCTTTTAAAATATTCAAAACCAGAAGCGGAAGCTAGACATGTCTTTTTGGTAGCAATTTTTCACGAAAAAGATTTTTTTAATCTAAAAATAGAATCTGATAGAAGACCTTATGGCAAATTGTATTTTTTGTCTTTAACTTTCTAATTTTAACCAGCAATCGCTGGGATTTTTTGAAAATTTTGATTTTAACGACGTATTACTCAACAACGGGTTCACAGATCGGGATGAAGTTTGGTATTAAAATAGACCTATGGGAACAAAATGCGCTGCTTTCTAAGACAATTTTTGTACATTTGAAAACTATGAAGAAGCTGTTTTGTTCGGGTATGTTCTTTCCGCTGCCGATTTTTCCAGGGATGTTTTTTCCGGGCATCTAAAAACCTACCTATGCTGCAACCCGCAACGCAATTCCCAAATATTATGCTTAAAACCTTCCCTAGCAATTAGTCATTTGGATTTGTCGCTAAAGTGTAGGTCTTATGTGCTTTACCGTAGCTCTAAGGGACAGTAAAAATCAGAAAAGAGTGGCGAAGTCTAGTTCCGCAATTGTACGGTCTTGTCAAAAAAACATTTCTTAATTTTTAAATTTAGTAACATAACATAGCTGAAAGTTTGATTATTTATCGGAAACTTTAAAATTTCCTGCGTAAAAAAATGTATCAACCTCTGGTTGCGAGAGGTACTAAAATTGAAACTCGGCGCCTCCACCAAACGTTACGTTTTAGGATAGTTGAATTTTCAACGTAATCATGTCTGGGATTAGAAACAAAACAACAGTTTTATGAAGTTTTCAATTAAATTCAAATAAAAAATAATTGGGTAACAAATCAACTTACAAAATCAAACTTTGGAGATGTTAAGCTCAAAGGCCCAACGAAGCACATCTGCTGACTATGGTTATTATGAAACTCTTACTGAGTATTTTCGTTGTGTAAATTCCATATTTGTTTTTAGTTTTATTACTTTAGTATGTGGTAGAATTAACTAAATATCGAAAAGATGTAAATGCACCAGTCTTCTTAATCTGCTTGGCGTTCAGAAAAACCCGCGCGTATGATTAAATTAAATGAACCATTACCAAACCACATTTACTGCATTAAAAATAATAATTTTCAACATTGTAGCTAATTGTGAAATTTATTTTAAACCCTGACTCGTGGCGTTACAAAAACTAACATTTGTTCTAGTAAAAACTTTTAAACGAACACAGAAAACAGCGTAATCAAAGAAATACTGCATAAAAATTAAAAGAAAAAAACCACGAAAAGAGATCGTTTTTGGCTCAAGAGCACTTCAGCATTCTCCTAACAGCCCGAATTCCTGCTGCTTTTTATTAAAGTGCCCCGATGAGCGTGCAAACTTCTTCTTCCCGTTTTCTACATAATCATCTCCTTTGTTTTCAATTACAGAAAAGCTCTTGAACTTTTGAATGCATATAAACTTGCATCAAGCGCTTATACTTCTCCTGAATTCTCAGTTCCCCCGATTCAATATTCACCTTTTACCCTTTTTGCTTCCGCTAACAAGACCTGCATTCCACTTCTAAAATGCATTATTTTTCGCATCATAGTTCCTCTAAATAGCGTTTTCTATGCTCCGTATACTCGAATGCTTAAGCAGTTTGAAAGTTTTCTCCTCGTGAATTTTTAAACCTACTTTATACTTCGCAAATGTGTTGGATTTTACAGTGATGGGACGGTCGAAGTTGAAGAACGACTTTTAAAAGAGGCTTATGTTAAATGTTAATAAAGTGTAGTACTCGCACAAGCAGTAGTACAAAATAAACACCATTAAGTGGTTGTTAGGTAATAAAAGGAGCTTATAACCGTAATGAGATATACTCACGAGAGAGCAAAAAGAGCTGTGCCATTTATGAAAATTAGCTTTGGAATAAGAGAGGAAAAATAAAGTGGCGTTAGTGGTTTGAAATTGAAAAGAGTTATGGGGGCATTAAAGGAAATTTCAATATGTACGCGAGAAATATCGCTTTTCATGCCGAGCCGCGTTTACAGTGTATAAAATATAGGGGGGAATAAATTACCCCGAGGAATCGGATAAGTTAAACTGCCAATAAATAATAGCTTTTAAAAAATTACAGCGCTGAAACCTATCCGGATGAATTATTTATAAGACGCTTGAGATACCTGCAGGTCACAGGTCAAAAGGGTGTCAAGCGCCCCGCTACAATTTACTCTCCATTGTGAAAATGGAAACTTAAAAAACTCCCATCGCTTGTTTTCCGGGGCAAAATAAAAATACGACTCCTCTGCACTTTTATTAACGAGGTGCGGCGCCAACGCAAAAAAAAACGGAAAATGCAACCGCGGAGGATTATCACGGATCATGGTCGTAAGTTCATTAATATTGTAACAAGAACGTGGTAAATTCGTTTTTGATGTCAAAAGTATGTGAAATATAATCCTCATATATTTGTCACGCAATTTGTTACTATAGTAAATTCCAAATTTTTATGTACCTGGCGGATTAGGAAACTGAACTGTACGAAGACGTACGGATAGCGTCTGTTCACTCCCACTCGTTGACTATTACGTATTTGTGCTTCGAACGTGGGTCACTAATACCAGTTGTACTTGTATCTCTTTCTGACTAACGCGCCAAAGAGAAATAAACGATACGAGCTACACGCGATTCTTGCTGCTTTAAAGGCTATCGCTAAATACCAGTGGTGTACGTGTAGTCGTGTAGGTACGTTGATATTAATTTATTTGTTAAGAGTAATTTGTTTTCACAAGAGATATAATATACAATCATTTAATATTCTGTGTATAATACAAGTAACTTAAACAAATTTAGAGAATATAAATTTACATTATAACACAAAATTCCGCGTTTATTATTTTGTCAATTACTGACTCTTTCGGTTTTCTATGATTTCTTGCAATTGTTAGTAAATTCTCCTTAGTTGCATTTTCTGGAAAATTAATTTTTTGCTTCTGTAGCCATAATTTAATATCTTCTTTACGCCAGCTCGCAAGTGGCTGTTTTTCACAAAGAGCCGAATGATATGACGCATTATCCAACACTTCTACAATTTGGCTTAAACTAAAGACGCGTTTTCAAAGTCTTGCGACTAACTAAATCACATATTTTTGCAAACACACACCCCTCAAAGATTAGAACAATAAAATAAGGAAAGTATATAATCATCATTTGCAGTAATACCTTTTACTAAACTAATGCAAACGCTCATTAAAATGTAATATAATCTTCAGTCTATAATTATGCTGCAAAATTTATCTGTGTTTATCTTCATCAACAAAATAATTTAACAATAACCCACTTGTAGAAAAACAGAAAGCTTAGAATATAGATTGCTTAGAATAATAAAATTAAACGGACAAAATAAATTACCTACTGCACTGCTCAGCGCCCGGCTATATCGGTGGAGGGCATGTCCATACCTTAGTACTTACAGATAAGCATATAATCCGCCAGGTACATAAAAATTTGGAATTTACTATATCAGAGTCGCGAGAAATGTTTATGAATGTGGTGACAAATAAACAACAGTTGCAAAATGTGGAATAAATTTAAACTGTTTTCCTTTGAAATAGTAGAAGTATGCCGATGAATGGAAAAGAAATGGTTACACAAAAGTTAAAATAGTAAGAACAGATACAATATTTTAATTGGATCAAGTGAGAAAATATAGTAAGTTGAATTGAGGTTGAAAAATTATTTCAAGCGTCACGAGATTTTTCTTTTTGTTCCGATTCTTGGATTCAATCTATTAATTTATGACGGTGGAATCTACCCTGGCAGTAAGAGTACTAACTGTATTTTTCTTGCAACAACACATGCCAGGTGTTTTCTTTACATTTCACGTTGTAGCGTTTGCTGTAAGCAGCCCGGTAGCTTAGTTCTAAAATGCATGCACTGCGTTGGTAGTTGCCAGATCAAATCCCGGTAAAAGTCAACTTTTTCTAAAATGTTATTACATTAACTAGTAATTTTTTTTATTGCGTACATGTGAAACGCTACTGCATATGCTGTTTGGCATGTTTTAGGCTAATGGCAGTGTCATAGGCGCAACAAAGTGTACACTTTTTGACTGCCGTAGCTTTAACAAAGGGTTTTTAATCAGGGCTGTCTTTTATTTGTTTTTACTTAATCTAGAGACTGCGCTCCTTATTATGGGGAATCCCACTTAATCCAAAATAACTATGCTGTACTGCATTTAACATCGCTACAAATGTGGATTCAATAGCGATGAATATAAGTTGTTTTCACCACGCCGAAGAAGAGTTGAGAAGCAGTTTTGTATTCTAAATAACTGCTAATTCGATAGGTTTACCGTCTACAGTTTTTTTGTTTTGGCCAACTTATTTAGGCAGCTAATTTGATCCATTTTTTTATGTACTAGACTAATTTAGAGCCCTAATCAATAGATTTTTTACTTATAGCATTTCACTTTGTGCATTTATGAACACGGCAGCAAACAGACTTTACATTTAAAACAAAGGCTTTTGCTGTTGACCGGTGTTAATTCACATTCGCCTGCTTAAGCAGCTTAAGGCAGACTGACTTCCTTCTCCCTAGGGATGCGGACATTCCAAATATTAGTTGAGCGTCAAGTGGCACAGGCGCAAACAAATTTGAATTTCAACCCATCACAATAATAAATACATAAGAATTAACCAGAAAAGCCTCATTACAAAATACAAACACCAACATCTATTTTTAGTGCATTATCTTCTTTTTCGAATTTTCTGGTCACCTAAGTGAAGGTCCCACCACTAAAGCTAGGGAAGGCGGTCGGTTAACGGTATTGAACTCAGGTGGCTTCCCGGTCATCTCGCTCTCTTTAAATAACGGGGTGGTATGGTAACCAACACGGCTTGGATGGCTACCTTACTTCAGCTCACCTCTCCAGAGAGGGGTTTGGTTTACAATTTTAAACAGCGACTATATAGGCCGCACGCCAGACATTCCGTCTCGGGGTTTAAACTCGAGACCTTCAACGTAGCATTTAAATTCTTTTACCACTCAACTACTCTGACATCCCACGTAGTATATACAGGGTTTCCGTAAATTTGATGCTTAAGTTGATATGATACATTCTAGGCATCAAAATAACTAAAATAGTTTTGGTAAGCATGGCCTTCGTTACCGAGCTACACCCTCTTGAAAGGGATACGTGGTAAGCATTTTGTATGAATTGTTTTCTTAAGTTTTTGTATTTTGGCTCATTTTTGACTGCAATTACTTTAAGTATTAACTGGATTTTTTTTCTTTTACCGGTAGTTTCAAACGACCTATAAATCTTCCGGGATCCCTAGTCTTGCTACCATTGGCTCTATGATAGCTACGCCACTGCTTATTGTTATGTTTTTGGTTACGAATTTACCATGCACCATGCACCATGCAATTAAATATTTTGTTTCTACCTTAATTTGGCTAACTGATTGTTTTTAGTAGTTAAAATGCGTTAAAATCGAATCGTGTGGTGGCTAGCATTTCGATGTAGTGCCTGTAAGTAAAATGCTAACGCCACCGCGCCATCTCGCTTGAGCGAATAGAAGCTTTATTTTCAGAAATAATGGTTTTGAAACTTTACAAAAATAATAAAATAATATATCTAGACTTAAAAAAATTATTTTTGCAAACAAAAAGTATTTGCAATTATATTTTTTACATTAAAAAAATAAATTTGGCCTTCAGAGTCTTTAATTTCTTCATAAACGTTCCTGCTTTAGAGAGTGTGCGAAAAATTTCTAAAGTTAAGTTGAAGTTCTGATAATTTTCTAAAATTAGCTTTGACAAAGGCTTAACGTCAATACCGCAATTTAAAATATGTATATTACAGGTACGGTTATAAATACTCTTTGACATGAACATATACAAAAGTTATTATAATACATTTTATAATAAAAATCTCTTTTACATCAGGTCACGAAACGTCAGTACGTTAAGCGAAATTTAAAATGCTATAAATGTAAAAAGACTTTTATATTATAATTTTTATTCTTATTTTTAACAAGCAATTTGTTAGAAGACATGCTGAACTTTAAAACGTGAAATAT
Organism: Ctenicera cuprea; assembly: GCA_958336395.1. Lineage (NCBI taxonomy): Eukaryota > Metazoa > Arthropoda > Insecta > Coleoptera > Elateridae > Ctenicera > Ctenicera cuprea. Next base: position 9,338,287 of record OY284495.1, on the reverse strand, counting down.
TAAAAACTGTGGTTGACATTCACCTAAACATTTTATTTTTGGTTGTTCCAAAGTTGCAAATTAGAAACGCTTTTATTATGGCAAAGTAGTGTGGTCGTGAAAATGGTCGATTCTGAAATTTTGACGTAAATGCATGTTTTGAGTCTACAGGAACACAAAAACTTGATTTTTATAACAATGTCTGTCTTATGCGCAGATGTGTAACACAACATTTCAGGAACCACTGGAAAGAACTTTTTGAAAAGTTTGGTTTCAAAGCTTATTTACTCAAAATTTAGTTGTTAGATCTGCACTGACGTTACACAATCTTAATATCTACAAAATTTATTGAAAACGCGAAAATTGTTTAGTTACCTAAAAAAATTGTTATTAAATATTCCTCAAAATTACCTACACGATTTTTTTTGTAATTTTGTACGCTTATAGAGCTAGAAAGGATCTAGAAATTGTTGGACTCTCAATTCTGTAAATTTTTGAAAATCTAAAATTTATGCTCTTTTTTAAATAAGCGGGATACGATAAAATATTTTTGTTTGAGCTAAATTACTCATGAGTGATAGTAAAATAAGATTCCATATTTGAGTTTTAGGTTCGATTATATTTAGGGAGGTAATTTCTTGTTTTATTTCTTAGTTTCGGAGTTTAGTGGGTGGCCGTAGGTGGTGAATAGGAGTTGTCTATTATTGTACGTCCTATCAATTACAAGCCAGTTGGCATTAGTTGTTAATTAAGTTTTTGCTTTTATCAGCAAAGATTGCCAAAGCAAGAGAATGCTTCATTTTCTAGGGTGTGAACAAGCACAGGAGTCGTGGAGGTTAGCAATGGGAAAGCTTTAACTTATCGTAATTAGAAAAGTACAAAATACAAAACATTAGGTTTATAGCTATTATTTCTTACATGTTTTAAGTTTAATTGGCTGATTTATTTTATTTTAATTGGCTTTATTTACAGCGCTTGCATAAAAAGCATTGTTTTACAGAGGATTTTAAATTTTTTCAAAAGCAATGAGCGGCAATTGTTTTAGGGGTTTCAGCTATTCCAGGATTTCTAGCCATGTCATAATCTCGGCACCAGGTTTGTGCTGGTCACAAATTAGGTACGTAGGGGGTGATGCTGTGGGTACGTGCCGATATAGGAGATGGTTTTCTATGGTAAACTGATTCTGAATAATTCATAGGTAAAGTGTAATTTTCTCGGTTAAATAACTCCCATGCCATTGTTGTATCCATGCCCGGGTTTGTGGGTCTTTCGTTTGTTCCTGTGTGAGATCTTTCTTTAGAGTGTTGGTAGATGCATGTACTGTTAGTTACACTAGAAGCAGTAAATTACAGCTGGAAGAAGTAAACCAAAGAGCTGGTGTTGGTGGAATTGCGTCCTGGAGCACGGTAATAGTGGTTAGGTGGGGAGTGGTGTGTTACCAAGGGATATTTGCTTCAGGTATGGTTGCATTGCCAGAAAGAACATCAACATGTAGTTTGTTGTTTTTCCCTAGGCAGCATTGGATGTCAAACGAGAATTTTTGAAGAATTAAATCCTACCGGATTTGTTTACCGCGGTGATTCTTAAAGAGGTTGAACCTGGTCAAGTGCTTGTTGCTTGTTCGGACAGTAAATTGTTTTTTTGCAAATAAGGGAGATTTATCGCTTTATTGCTCACACGACTACGAAGATGCCCTATAATAACATAAACGTTAAGAAGGAATTATTCGAAGATTTAGACAGCCTAATTCGAAAGAATTTTAAACGAAGGCGCGTATTATTGAAACGGTTAAATGATTTATTCTAAGCGGACTTGGTTGAAATGATACCACATGCTAAATTTAATTAGGGTTCCAATGTATTCTGGCTGTGATTAATGCATTTTCAAAATATTTTTAGGCTTACCCAGTCAAGTGAAAAACTAATCAAACAGTAGCAAAAGCAATCAAGAAAGTGTTTGTAGCACGTAAGGATATACCAAACCATTTACAAAAAGATACGGGAAAAGAATTTTATGACAAGTATTTCCAGGACCTGATCATATTCGGAATCACTCATTACAGCAGTTATTCTAATTTAAAGAAAACAATATAGCAGAAAGATGCAATCGCATCCCAAAAAAACACGCTGTGCAAGCAGTTCACTATAAACGGTTAGATCTCTCACCGATAGTAATTGTTAAGCAATATATTTTAACGAAACATTGTACTACGGGATTAAAACCCCTGCTCATTAAAGTGCTACAGAAATATATTTTTCCTGTCTAAGGGTGCTCTTGCTTTATTAAACTATGGCGGTGTCTTCCTTGCTGCCAGTCAAGTGAAGTAGTTTGTTAATTTCTTCTTTGATGTTTTTAAATGCTGAGTGCAAAATGCAATCGGTCTGAACATAGTCGTTTTGGACGTACGAGGTCGGTTAAAAGAGCTGTGATGCTACTTACGTATTCTCTTAACTAATTGTAAAATCTTAAGAACTGCCAATGTTCCTCACGGGTTTTTAAAGATAAAACTTTTATTACTTGCTCCTGATGCAAGTTTTGCGGTTGTGTCTTGAGTAATTGAGGAAGCGCTTTACAAAGTGACATTTGTGTAGAGTGTACTTATAGTAGTTCGAATACTAGTTTAAATAGTGTGAAGTACTCATTCCAATTTCCGGATTAAACGATGATGGAATGCGGATAAACCATACAAAACGCACGTTGAGTTTTGAGAACTTCGCGGGCCATGCGTCTTTGGAGGGTCATGGGAGCTATTTTTAATCCAATTGCGTTGAATTCGTAAACCGCTATATCAGGAGTCGGAAAGAATGCGAATGACCGCGAATCTTGCTAAATTTTGATTTACCAGTAAGCAGATTCTAAATCGAGATACTAGCCTTGGCTGATATGCTTGAGAGTCTCGTGCATCGAGGAAAAATGGTAGGTTCGTCTATAAGGACGAAATTCCTTTCTCATTGTTTTGCTGAAAATTTTGTGATTTGGTTATTGGTGTTTTCTAAGCTGAAGGAATATATTTGACAAAAATTTAAAAATTGACAATTCTCTCAAAAAAAATTTTTTTTTTTAATTTTAATTAAGTCAAAATTTTCATATTTCTATGTGAAAATCCCGGTCAAGTTTTAGCTTATTTTGTTTTCATCACAACCATTTTATTTCACGTCTTTCTCTGCATCTTGTGAAAAATATTCCTCAAACCGATGCGATTCTAAGACGTGCGAGTGTGCGAAGCCCAAGCTGTAGACGAATATGCGATTCTAGATTTTGATTGACATAGTCGACATTTTTATAAGTTTAAATTTGTTTCTCGCAAAGAACAATTTGCGTTTTAGAATATCCCATGGATATCTATTTTAAAGTTTATAGATATACGGACATTTTTTGGATCTAAATCGGATGTCCATAATATATCCTGCGCTATATGGCTTATAAGACAATTGTTTTATATACTAGCCAGTGACAGAAAACATTGTAATATAGAGAGGAAAAACGTGGGTGCTGATAACGTATGGTTAATATAAGTTGGAATAAAATTATTCAAGGATATTAAAATAACGAAAACGTATATTAAATTAAAATAATATTCAAAATACGGTATTTCTTAATTTTTTTTTCTAAGGAGTGTTATTCAAATTCAAAGCAGTAATTTAGTACACTAAATGTAAAAGTTTCAAATAGTAATGAAACTCTAAAAGGCCTCCAAATAAAAAAAACGTGTGAAACCAAGATATATTACCACTAAAACCGATAAATATAGTAAAGTACCCATAAATCAAATAGAACCAAACATCACAACGTAGGTCCAGTATATTTGGTGGAAAGTGCTGACAGAACAATTTCCTTTTGTTACAAAATACCTTATAAATATTTATATAGGTTTCCTAAGCTTGATGTAGGTATCGCTACCAAAATGATGCATCGCTTCTAAACCTTTCAAAAAAAATGCCACTTAATCTAAAGACATGTTTTTGCGTCGCTTAGTTCCAAATTTCAAGATAAATACGAGAAATATGGTATTTTCTTGGGCTGCTTGAATATTTCACAGTGTAAACAACAAAGCCAGTTATTTACATAACTTAACAACGTTTGCTTTATAATCGAATGCAAATTTAGCAAAAAAAAGTAAATTGCCTGTCCGATAAAGGTTTTCAAATTCAAAATTCCATTCACAGACCAAAATTAGCCCCGTGTCGCATGTTAAAGCAACTTTTAAATGCGCCACAGTAAATTATCACACGCCACGCCGCCACAAAGTTAGAAAACCAATAACCAATCACTACAAGAAAAATAGAATAGCTGACGGAGACGCTTGTAATCTCCCAGAAAATATTGAACGCATTGCGTTTGAGGCATCATATGGATAGAGAACAATACGCTTTATACTCCCGGCACGTTTTCAAATTTCTTCAAGGATATTATTACCGATTAAATTTCCGAACCAATAAGCTACAATCGAGAGGAATACAAGCGAAATAAATATACGAGTGTTTGGATTCTTTAAGGGACGATTCGCCGGGGGAAAGCATCTTTTCAATTTAATCTTTTACTGATGCGTTTTGAGGTTTCTTTTACGCACCGAAAACACGAAAAGTTAAACCGACAATTTTGCCAAGGAAAGACTCAATCAAATTATTCAAAGTCTTCAATAAAATAACTTTAAGATCAGAACGGCGGCAAATTGGTAACGTTAGTATTGCAAGTTCGAATCTCGCAGATTGTTTATAAATTTTGAAGTTGTTACAGAACAGAAACCCTGAACGTTGCTACTAATTTTACTTTTATGGTCTTGGGTTCGAATCTCACTTCACATGTATCGTTGATTATACCCCCCCCCCCCCTCTACTCCAAATGCCCGTAGAGTGTATTTTATCGTGTTGAAATTTGAATTAAATTATGAAAATAAATCATTAATTTTACTTTCAAATTATTTTACGAAGTTCAAAATGTGTTCATTAATATTCATTTAAATTGTTACCACCTTCTTTGTTTACAGAATCATTAAAACCACTTAGATTTCTTTAAAGTGTGCTGAAACGTAGGCCGGGAGTTTCCCCCATTAGCAAAAGTTTGTTCGCAAATCGGCTGTCGTAACAGTTTTGTATTTGCACAGTACTGTCTTATAACTTTAATTCCGAGCTATTTTCGTGTTAATTAAAATTAAGTCTCTCTCTTGGTTGAACGCCTATATTCTCCCGTCTCGCTCTTTCTCCTTCCGTTTTACAAAAGATATCTTCATGTACAGTGCAACAGCAACGCCGCCGTCGCGACGGAAGCCGCAGAGATTGGTCTTATTTTGCAGGTATTGTAGCTAATCTCGCGGCCAAGAAACAATATTGGAAATTTTCCGCAACTTGCAAGGCTTTGCGTTATAACAGCAACCATCTGAATAATGAACCTCGACGTATAATAGCTTACTATACATCTCTGCGTTAAAGCATGTTGTAAATAGTCATAAAAATAAATAGAAATCTCGGTCATAACCCCAACACACGCGGGTTTTATTATAAAACAACGCAAGGTCATTTAAAGCGCAGTTAAGAAATATAAACGCATACATAGTCAGTTTAAAAAATTAAAGCTAGCAGCCTAAAGGTAACGGTCGCCTTGAACGACGGGTGTGAACCTACAAAAATATTTTTAGCGAATCAAGTTTTTAATAAAAATAGATAAGCAAAGTGAACAAAGCATGAAACAACAAGATATAATATAAAAATATAAAATATGTAATAATAATAAAAATAAGAAGAAGAACGGAACTAGCTGTCGGATGAAATTTCCCACCGTTTGTGCTCCAACTGCTCTGATATAATTTATTACATTTTTATGTTTTATAATGTTCTAAATGTCCTTATATCAAGTTTAAAACGGTCATTCTTAAATAATTGCAAGTCGATTGTGAAAGTTATTAGGGTGAAGAGGACAGGTTTATAAGAACATGGCGCATGCGCAGATTGATAATTTGTAACCGTAGAATACGAACCTGAGCTTCATTTTCGAGTGCAATGTTATTTAATTAGAGTATTTCTCTCGGATTTCCTGGCGGACCAACCTCGTTTCTCCTCGGTTTTATCCGAAAACGATGCTCAATTTTTTAAACCTACTTCGTAAACCTGGAAAGAAGATAAAAAACTACGAAGAATAAAAAATATGGCTAATGGACAGAATGTAAAGAGAAAACTGACGTAATAGAACATAACAGAATTACTTATAAAAATGAAATCAAGATGGGCAAAAGGAATAAATAACGCAATAGAAGTAGGAATAAATAAAATCAGATGAAAACGCCAGCAAGTAAAAAAATGTTAAAGAAGTGAAAACAAAAAGAATACAGAATATGCAGAGAATAATAAGAAAAACAATTAAAACAAAATGTGTATTACCATCATAATAAAATTGAGTACAAGCGGAAGCCAAAAAAAAAGAAAATAGCAAAGTGGGCCAAAACTGAGATAATAAATGCCCAAAAAATACTTAAAAGTAAGGATCTTCCACCTGTTCAGTATCCGGTCAGTTTCTCACAAGCAAATAACGAACATTCGGCTAACTATTTGTTAGGGTTCCATTTTGAACTAGTTTTACTCCTGGTAGTTAGGTGACCCGTTATACATCTTACGTTATTTTGGTTGTTCAGTTTAATAATTTTTGATTTTCTGGTGGGTTTTTTCCTGCCCTATTTTGTCGTGGTTTAGCTTCTTATTTCGTCCTGGATACTTGAAAAGTTTTTGGTAATAAGCTATTACTTCTACTTTGATTTTGATTCTTGAAGTGTTCAGATGTTGGACATGTTGGAGTTTTAGGTATTTTCTAAAAATTTTGGATTAATCAGCTAATTTGATAGACAGATATTGTTGAATATTTGGATTTTTGGTTAATCTTGTCTCAGAGACCCTTTTGGGATTTGTAAACTTCAAACTGCGCAAGGCTTCTTAAATCTTAACTTCCTGTAACTGAAAGCCGGTTGTTATGTATTGGAAGCTTTCACTAATCAAATTAGCAGTGCACCCACACCGAAGGTAATTTAATTGTAGCGATTTTTGATTGTAGAGGGTTGTTTTCGCTATTTTTAGCTCTACCGCTTATATACCTTTGTACACGTTTGTACATGGTTTGTGCACGTTTTATCGTATGTACCTAATTATCTACTTAATCACATGTTTTGGTGGAATTTATCTTGGGGTCGGTTATCAAGATTGATTTTGTACATGAACGTTACATTCCTGCACAAAAAATAATGGGCATTCTGGGTATGTGTGCATAGACCAGAGCAGGCTTTATAAATCTGTAAGGAGGATTCAGTCGGAAGCCAAATTGTAAAAATATTTGGACACTATCTTACCTGCTTTGGTGAATATGTTGGTTTTCCGTTAAATAAACCAAGCTTTGTTAAGGTCAGCAATGTATTCTTCATTGTATATATTTGGATTCTTTATATTTGCTAGTTACTTGTAGCCAATTTTTTATGAATTTAGTTAATTGGAGATACTCGTATTTACTTGCTATAAAAATTTGTTATTGTATAATTTTTGCGGTTATTAGGCCGTGAACTCTAATTTATTTAATTAATTTAATTACTTACAGTTTGCATTTGTTAAATAACTATTATTCACACTATGTTAGTTAACTTAAAGCACTTTTAAGTTTAAAAACAAAGTAAATTTTAGTTGTATGAAGCCATTTTGTTGTACGTTTGATATTGTTTTAAAAATTATCAGCATTTACATCATAGTACACCGTTCAATAAATTTGTTTCATTATCTAAGAATTATCAATTTACATAATTTTTACATTAATACAAAGCTGTTATTGAAACAATTAGTGATTTAAAATTTGTAACCTATATTTGAATGTTTTCTTTAGGCAGTCACAAGACTTGCAAACGATTTGATAATTAGTTACGTATTAATACAGCGTCGTAGGCCGTTATTTTTTTTAATCAACTTATACAACACTTTGGTTTATTTGAATAACAAGGGTTTGTTATTATTCTATTTCTGATACATTTTTACGCTTTGCTAGTACTTTTTGTTTAGAAAAAAACAATTTTTTTTGTGTTTTTGTTGGTCGTTGCCTATTGGTGTTACGATCTAGATGCTGGACTGTTACGCAGACGCTTAACGTTTAATTCTCAGGTGCTGTAAAATCGGATTTTTTAAAATTAACACGCTTCGTGCGAAGGCAGTAGACAACCACCAACGTGCTCTGATGTAAGTTGTGTTGCTTATAGCTCGTAGAACGCGCTTTGAGGATTAGCGGGCTTTACCTCCACTTATTACATTTGAGATTGTTCTTGCGAAATCGTCTCTGGAGATTATGTGCATGCACTTCCGTGGTTCGGAGCCGATGTAAATCTGTAGGTTCTCACTGTCCTGCCGCTGTAAGCACCACACACGGCAGGAGGTGAGAAAATATGCTACACTTCGCACTTCGCAACTATAGGAAGAAAATCTGAATTCAAAATCTTGAACATTTTCGAAGTTAATGACAAATTTTGAAATTATTTTCTTAGAGATATTACAATAATAAACGAACCATGTGAGGGAAATTTTCTACAAGTAACACCTCTTGTACCCCGTGGTGGTAGATGTGCAATTTTTTATGGAAACCGGTTGTGATTTCGAGTTATCATTAAAAAAATTGAAAATTGGAAGTCTTGAAAATTAATTTTGTGTCTGGTTTCGTATTTTAAGATTTCTTTTTTTATACTCTGACGTTGTTTTTATTTAAAAAACTTGAACTGTAGATCTGTGGAAAATCACCTTTCATTCGTTCCTTGAGGGGAAACACTTTTTACATTGCATTTATTAAATATAAAAAATAATTTCAAAGTTTTTTTTAGTAAATTGTACGTAAAAGTAATTTTATGAAGCAAATATGAAAAACCGGAAAATAAACAATTGTCTCTTTGGTTTAACGAATCTCCCAGTTACAAATCGTTTTCTAATTACAGCCAGTGGGGATGTATTTGAACAAATATGAGTGGGCCGGATCCCAGGAGATGGGAGATTGCTCCATAAGGATTCGAGAAGCGCAGCTGGAGTTCGATGATGGCACATGGGAATGCCAAGTTACAGCAAGTGATTTTCACACCCAAGATGCACTCACCAGCTTACCTATTCGACTTGTGGTCAGAGGTAAGAAATTTCAGGATTTTTGTTAATGTACTTTATTTAGATTTTTGGGCGCGTGGCTTTGAGCCTGACGCAGCAACTGAATCTTGAAAATTGTACGTCAAAAATTAGCTCAAAAAGCCTATGAGTTTTAGATCTCAAATTAAAAATTTCGACTTAAAGTCGCTAATTGACTAACATCGAAAATTAAAAAAAAATGTATAATTAAGCAAGGTCTTGATTATGCTAATCTTAAATTAAGTAACGGATGTCTTTTTCCTATAGAAAAAAAATTAAGTTAAATTTTGTAAAGAAATTGCGCTATTCAATTAAAGCATTCCATCGTTTCAAATTAACCCCGAAGGCGTTTAACGAGAAGTAGCAAAACTTCATCGCTCCTGTTCTGGAAGTTTAATTGATAATTAAGGTTTTTTTGTACAGAACATTGCGGAAAACGTTTCAATTAATTGATGCCTGCATTGGTATGCAGCAAACTTAAGACTAATAAAATTCACTTAAATCTAGAAAACCAAATTTATTCAATAAAACCGGCTATTAAATCATTATAATAAGTAATAAAACCAATTTTAACAATATTTCTTATGTTATCACAGAATATATAAGATACATATAAGTTTTCAACTTTTTCCAAGTAGTTGTTCTTCGAGGGTATAACCAAGATCTTTTAATTCCTTCTTAACCGGGTCGCTAGTTTTCATATACTCGACCCATTCCCCATAACTGTAATCAGGATGAATTCCTCCATATCTTTTTGGTAAATACTTGGGATGCACGTGTTTGTGCAACGACGACATGTCGGTTCCATGGAAGAACAACTTTTTTTTAATTTCTTTGTTTAAAAATGGTTTCACGACAGAATAACCCGCCTTGAACACTGGAGATTGGTTTACCACATGAACTCCATGTGTTCGTATAGGGTAAGTCCACTAAAAAAATAAACAAACTATCATTAATTTGATGAAAATATGCGCGACTAATGATTACCATAAAGAAGGTGTGGGAAACTAATAAGTGCGACAAGGAAGGGCAATAATACGTGAACAAAGTTAGAATCGGTTTAAAATTTAAAAGGTTTCTATAAATACAAGGACTGGGCGATAATGCCAAATAGGTATTGACTACCAATATAGTATCGATACTATACAGAAGTATCGAAATATTGAAAGTATTGAAGTATCGAAAGTATCAAAAATATCAAAAGTAGCGAATATATCGACAATTTTGAAGGTATCTAAAGTATCGCAGTATCGAAAGTGCCGAAAGTACCGAATGTATCGAATTATCGAAAGTTACAACACTGTGATTTCAATTTTTCGTTTACAATTCAGAAGAGATCATTATTAAAGAGAGAAACTAAAGTTTTTGCAGAATTTTGTTCGAAAATAGCATCAACTTCACCTTTTTAAATAGCACCATACATTTTTGATAAACTATTTAAAATTGGTTAGTTTCTATTAGTGCAAAAATGAGACGTAAGTAGTAGGTACTTTCGATACAGTCGATACTTCAATACTTTCAATACATTTGATAATTTCGATACTTTAATACTTTCGATACTTTCGATACTTTCGATACTTTCGATACTTTCGATACTTGCGATACTTTCGATACTTACGATACTTTCGATATTTTCGATCGTTTCGATACTTCGATACTTTCATTATATTTGATAATTTGGATACTTTAATGCTTTCGATAATTTCTATATTTTGGATACTTTCGATACTATCGATACTTTCAATACTTTCGACATTATCGATACTTTTGATAATTTTGTATGATATCGATGTTCGATACCAACCAAACTATCGAAACTTTGCCCAACCTTAATGAATACATGAATTTTTTTAAAGAATTTATAGATACGTGAAACCTCACTTGGCAAAATGATTTTAAGAAAAAATGGACTCAAATACAGTGCGTTATATGTTAATGCTTTATACGTTTCGTTATTTGGTTGCTATGGCAACCAATTTTTACTTTTTAATTGGAACCTTGTAATTTTTCTTGCGTTTTTAGATTCAATATTTTCAACATATGCAATTTTAAAATTTTTCAAACTCTGAATATTTTCATTGAAGAATTTTAACAGTTATAAATTATTTTCAATATTTTCTAAATGTTTCATAATTTCGAAATATACAAAATTTTGTCTCAATTTTTAAATAATTTGTAATACTGAAAAAAAAGTTTAAAGATTTTAAATTATTAAAAGTTTTTCCAAAAGTTTTGAAATTTTTACTAAAACATCGAAGTTTTTAAACTTTTACAGTTTTAAAATTTTTAAAAGTTTTAACATTTTCAGAATTTTGAAACTAATCTAAAGTTTGAATAGGAAAAAAAGCTTATGCGAGGAAGGTTTCGTGGCTGTTGTCAGACAGTTTTTAAAAATTCAGCAATTGTTTCTCTTAGTGATACAATAGTTGTTTTCAAAGGAATACATAACAAATATTTTGAAAAAAATACGTTTGAAGTTCAAACATATCTTAGTTGCCATAGCAACCAACTAACAAAACATATAAAAACATAAGCATCAACAAACTATGCGCTGAAATTTAGCCAACAACATTTATTAAGGCTATTTTCTCATAGAATCAATGTTTACGAAGTTAGACATTATACGTTACTTTCTACGCACACTGTATATAAGCAACATATAAACTAAGATGTTAACAAAATAACAAGATAATACACTTAAGCGGATGAATTAAGGATAAAAAATTAGTTAATATAAGTTTTGCTAATTTTTGAACTTAAACATGATTTTGAGAAACATACAATGCCGACGTTTTCCTAAGAATTGATTTTAAACGGATCAGAAAATTGGTATTCTATGTTTTTAATACCAGTTTCTTATGTAAAAGCAATAAGCTACCTCAAAAGAGTATTCTTCCTTGCTTGGGTATAAAATTTATATTTCTGTTAAATTCTAGAGCAGTGTTTCTGAAACTTTTTTCATAAAGTACCCTTTATTTTTTTAACTCCTAAGTTCTTCTGACAAAATTGTATGAAGATGTGCAAAAGTATTTTTAGTCAAATAGGATTAAATGTTTTTGGTTTTCATATTTTCAAAATTGTTTCAACTATTTTCGCATTTTAGGAATAACTCAGACCTGCGCTGCAACTTTTTACAAATAATTAAATCATCTCGCACAGTATTTGGCGACTTTTAACAAAAGGACTTGTTTATGTATATTTGTATGAATAATAAGTTTTTTAAGTTAAAAATTTGGAAATGTTAAGTATGTCAAAAATATGTCGAGCAGCCACCTTCATCTACGCCCCTGTACAATAGTTTTAAACAAAAACAAGTGTAAATTTAAAAAATCAATAGTAAAATATCAAGGCAAAATTTGAACCAAATATCTTAAAATATGCTTGCGTCATTAATTAAAACGCGAGTAGAATGTTTCATTTTTGGAAAGCTGTAACTCCGTAAGAAAGCGTTTTTGGGCTCAAGATTATATGAAATTTTTCCACTGTTATTTAATCAGCTATTTGTCTTCGAAATATTTACTATACCAACCTAGTTGTAAATTATAGGCAGTTTCAGGAAATTCATAATTGCTGTATTTTGTCAATTTGCGTCGAGTAAACATGAATTATGGCAATTTTATTAAAGGTACATATCGCTATTAAAAAAATGGTAAAAGATACTATACGTTGTAGCAATCAAATTTCGTCCTACGTGCCTCAAACAATCTTTTCCGACGATCGACGTAGCCCTAAATTTGTTTCGCGTACACCAGTTTGAGAAACACTGGTATAGAAATACAACACATTTTGACATTTTTGTAATGTGTTCGTATTTCAAAAAAAATTTCATTAACAAATCGTTAGGATTGATTAATTTATTCCAACTGTGGTAAGTACAAACAGTTTTTGTTATCTGTTTACAAAACTTGTGCAAAAAATAACCAAACGAACTGTCATTAAAACAAATTTTTTTGTAGTTTTTTCTAACCACTAATGATGTACCCCTACTCGTTTTTTGTATTTAAACATGTAAAATTTAACCTTTTTTTGATGTTGTTTACTAGAATTACCTTATCGAAGTTCATAATGTGACCACTTGCTGTAGGGCACGTTAGTTACGCCCAAAAAGATTAAACACTAAAATTTATAGTTTTTAGGTTACATAATTTTTTTGAATAATTATTTATTAAAGTTCTGACAATACTTTCTTGCAATTAAAAACAAATATATTTTGTTGAGATTTAAAAGAAGATGTTCTGGAAATTTAAGCGAAACTAGTTTTGCCAAGGTGAAATTTTATATTGAATGGGTCGTAACAGTATCTAACGCTGCAAAACTTTGCAGCTACCATTTTTGGATCAATTAACATTTAACCAATGTGCTATTATAAAACCTGTTTCAAATATTACACACTAAAAAATCTTTGATTGAATCGCTAAATCAGTAGTTTGTCCTTGCATGGTTTAAAAAACTTTGGCACTTCTGCTTAATTCTAATTTCGAGTACAACGCCCCTTCTACAACGTGGGAGAAGATAAAATATTTTTGAAAATTTTCCAGTATTAATTAATTAATTATCGAACGATTAAAAGTATCTGATGTTTATTTATATGCCAAAGTAAACAATTTTTTAACATTGTCACAATCGCCTGGAAAATTAATCATAATTAGAAATATTATTTTTGTTGTTTACGATGTCGGTATATTAATTGGTATGGTTAATTTTTCTCACTATGTAATTAAATCCTGTCGTTTCATAATTACCTCCGATCATGATAATTATTTTATTTGAAATACAAATTCGTAATAAAAAATGAAGAGCAAATGATTAATACAGTTTTTTTTAACTACAGCCGATATTTACTAAAATAGGATTAGTGTTTGCCTTATTAGATTTTTGAACTAAAACTTCTTTGCTGGCAGGAGTAACCACTAGCGTCTAGCCCCTTGGACTTACAGCCGATCCTGAATTGCGCAATATCATCTAATATTGGCTTGCATATGTGCGAGTGTGATATTTACATCGAGATTTGCATTGTTAAAACCGATTTTTTCATTGCTAATAAATTGCATTCAATAAAAAACAACAAATCTTTTTTTTTAATTTATTACCAGACTTGCGTGTTAGTATGCCGTCAATCAGTGAGTGAATGCAAATTTGTCTTCGTATTTTTTCTTTAAAAATATAACTGCTCTTAACAAATAACCTCGCGTAAACAGCAAAACGCAACAACAGTGTTTTAAAAAAAAACTATAAAATAAATAAAAATTTTGGTCCCAAACGAGATTCGACCCCGCAATTACTTATGCAGTAAAAGAGTAGTACACCCGAACACACCCGCATATCCATCTGTGCCACAACTTCTGGTTTACACAAATTTCAGCTGCATGCAGAGGAGGTGCGCAAGTCATGTGAGGTAGGATCGGCTGTAAAGCCAAGGGGCTAGACGCTAATGGAGTAACCTCGCGAATGCGAGACGAAAGTAATGCGGCGGAAGTGAAGTGATGTAAACTGAAGCGATCAATGTTCAGTTCAGTGACATCACAGACACACAATTATCAACGACTGTATTTTGTTGCTTTGCCGATGAGCGCTTTTGAAAAATACAATTTATAATATATTTGATTGAATATTGAATTACTTTCAAATAATATTTCCTTTCTACAAAAACCTAAAAATAATCTGTTTTAATTTAAATATTGAAATTTGAAACATTACTAACATTTGATATGAAAATAAATTAGAAATTGATTAACTTTTCATGCAAATTGTGTAAACGGTGAAAATTGCATCCTTCAAAAAATTCTTTTTCTTCGTACAACTAGATCACACCGACACATTCATCCATTCACGATCTTTTTCAGGAATACCGAAATTTTATATTAATAGAAAAATGCCCAAACGCCAATTATCAAATTAAGCGTTTTTTAACACATATAACGTAATATCTCAAAAAGTAATTGACATATCAATTTTACTTTTCTTGTACGTCATTTGCTCGACAAAATGGCAATTTACGACTTTTTTCCATATACCAAAATTTTATGTTAATAAAAATTCCTTAATTCCCAATTATCAAATTAAGCGTTTTTTAACACTTATAACGCAATATCTCAGGAAGTACTCGGCATATCGACATTTTTTTTTGTACGTTTTTTGCTGTACAAAACGGCCATTTACGACCTTTTTTACCCATATCTAAATTTTATATTAATTTAAAACTGCCCAAATCGGCAATTATCAAATTAAGTCTTTGTTTAACGTATATAAGGTAATATCTCGAGAAGTACTTGGTATATCGACTTGATTTTTTTGGTGCGTTATTTATTATACAAAATGGCTATTTACGACCTTTTTAATTTTTTTTATGTCGCAATATGTTTAAATTTTTTTCCTTAAAAATTAAAAAATTCGTCGGTAACATTATAAATCTTTCTACAAAAATATATACATAATTGATGTGGACAAAAAAAACATTAAAAAAAAATTTGTAGTTAAATAAATAATATAATTTTTAATCCCCGAACTGGCCCAAACGGCACTTGAATATTGTCTATTATTTTTTTTAATACGTTATAACCTGATTAACTAAATAATTTAGCTGCTATTTACATTTATATAATTTTTTATTTGTATTAATTTTTTTTTACGTTTATGAATGTCTTTAAAACGTGTTTGTCGGATGTCCATAAAACGTGTTTGTGGGAAGTCCATGGAACATTCTGCAACGGATATCTTCTAAATGTACAAAGCTGCAGCAAATGAAGCTGCCTTGGACATCCATATAACGTCCATATGGATGTCTTATAGATATCACCTTATTTATAGTGGGATATGCTATAGATATTTTATGGATATCCTTGTGCTGTATGAGTTATTATTGGTTTGTGCCAAGTTCTTCAATTCTTTTAATTATTTTTTATGGTCGGTACATTTGGTATACTTCTAGGCTTAATTTGATTCAGCACGTAAAGGTTTTGCAATGGTGGATTGACGCATAGAATATAAATACAATGATAAATACCATAACAAACATGTGCAACAAATGTGCTTTAAATAAGAAAAACCATGTTGCAGGCAACTAAAGCTTTAAGCACGGGACACCAAATAAGAGGCTTGCGCAATTATTCTAACCACTCTATTCAAATTTCTGAAATTTTTATATTATTAATTAATAAATTACGGTTACTGCCAACTTTATTGCGTAATTTAGAATTATAATTAAATTTTGTAAATATTGTGTATTCATACCGATAACGCAAATTCTTTAAAACATAAATAGTTTGGTGTCATCTCGGGCGGATCGCTTCATACAATTAAGATCGAACTTCACTTGAGGGAAGTTCGTTTGATCTATTAATTTTATTTTCGGAAAAATTAGTATTTCGATACATTTATACTGTAATTCTAAAATTCACACAATAAAATATCGCGTTTATATAAAAATTATAGTAGGAAAATGTCCATGTATGGACTTCTTTTGTACATCAGTTGCAGGACGTTTGTAAATGAACATGTGGACGTTTTATGGATCTAAATCGGATGTGCATAAGTTATCCTGAGCTGTATGGAAACAAAAGATAGAAACAAAGAAAATGTTTAATAAACGTAACACAACGGAATGGTTGGTCTCAGTAGAAAAAATTAAAAATACAGTTTTTGTGTATTATTGTTCAAGATATTTAAATCTCTAACCAGTTTTTGAAAAAACTTATATTACATTAAAACGAAAAATGGAGGAAATGGCCGAAGGCCACATTTTAATGCCCTTCATTCTTGTTGCAGTTTTATCTGCCAAAATCTCGTACAATAAATTTAAATATAAAGTTAACCTAACGCATAATTTTAAATTTTTGAAGGTCGGTGCTTGAATGGTTTCGATGACAATTTTCATTAATTAGTTAATAACTGAAAACTTTTGGAAATCCTAAAAAATACCTTCATAAAACTATCAATTCCGCAAAATAATTAGGAATAATTTCGCAAGTTGGTTATTGAAATCTCTTTGAATGTTGCAGTTTTAATAAACCAATCAAGCGTTTGCAACAAATTTTTGCAATCTTAAAATTACACGCTGTAAAATGGTGAAAGTAACTCGTAACAGGTCAGGACTTAAATAAATACCAATTAAAATACTTACAACCATAATGTCTATAATTTGCGTGACAACAGTGGGCGTAAGATGGCGGGCATGCTTCATTTTAATGCCACCAAGATCAAAAATACAATTCCCACCTAAAATTTGCGCCCTGGGTTCCAAAACTCCCAATTCAAGGGTCAGAAGGGTGGCTTGTAATAATTCCCGGACTGATATCTTCTCCGGATCCCAAAGACCTGAAAATTGTTTTTTTGTAAACATTTTATATCCCACTTCTGAGATTAAAATTCCTGATATCCCACTTCTGATACTATCTCAATTTAAATTAATTAAATTAATACCAAACCTAGTTTATAAAATAAGATCCTTCGTCCTGATTGGTCGCAAAATGGCTGCGTCGTCATGATATTAGCATCCCCTATCGCCGACAAACGGTCAAAGTAAACATTTTCGTAAAATTCCGGGTTATTTTCCTTGAACTCGTAATAGTTGACTAACTAAAACATGAGGAGAGGGAATTAGGGCCACGATGTTTCTGCAGAATATTGAACTTACAAGTCTGTGAGCGTGTCTTACAACGAAATTTCGAGCCCTTAGGAATCGCAGCAGGAAGTCATCGTCTAGTCTATGCGGAGAACATTCGCCTCGTTCTGAAATACATAGGAAATAGTATTAAAAGTCGACGTGTGGCAGAATATGTCAAAGGTTCGACATGAAACATGGTATTGCTTTTCTTGTTAGATGTGTCCCGAAAAAGAGTGACGAGGTTTGTGTGAAACGAAACGTTCGACAGGTATTAAATTTGTAACCGTGTTAAAGTACTCGTTTTGTGTATTATTTGAAAGTTTTCTGTGGATTTTTAGTTGAATCGTTATTAAATGTTTGTGCCGCGGATATAACGTTACTGAAATGTCATTCCATTTAATAAACATTACGTTACGTCATATCAAATTTAGAAATTTATTTAACACGCTATGAAAGTTAATTTTATTGTTTGTTATGAGAATTTAAAGTATTACATCATGGAATTGTATTTTTAGTTTTAAGTTATGGAAATTCTAGATTATTATTACTATTATTATGTGTAATTTGTTATTAAAATCTTTGCGTAATAAGGTAGCGTATAATTTATACAAACTGCAAGGTTACAGACCAAAAACTCGCAGAAAAACTGCGAACTAAGTATTTTGAATATTTATTTAGCAAATTGTCATTGCCCGGCCCATTAAAGACACGTGAATTGCACGAACTTGTTATGTATTTTTCAATATTTGACTGCTGATGTGATTGATTAATACCATTTTTTTATTTCTAATTATTGGAAGAGCGGTAATTTTAAAATTTTCGGTTTCAGACACCATATTTTAAGTAAATATACAGTAACTGCCAAAACGAGTGGGAAAATTTTGTATTATTGTTGTAAAAATAAATTTTTATTTGAAGTCTCGCTTCTGCTTTATAGAAAACCTGAAAAACAGAAAATATATTTAATTTCTAATTTCCGGTTTACCGGGAAATTGAAAAATTTGGAATAAAATCTAAATAAAGCAAGTTATTTGCGAAAATTAATAAAACATATACTAAAAATGAGCGAAACACTTCGCCTGACTTTCCTATACATTTAAATACATTGTTTTATATTTTCCAACACTTTCGATATATACACCTGTCTAGACACGACTAGTTAAAGTAAATAGTTCTTATAAGTTGTAACATCTTGAAGCGGTTGAGGAAAGACCGACCGCTGCGCTGCAAGCATAAGGTTGGGTAAAATATTCGGACTGAATCAACGGAAGCGCGGAAATTGATATTTGAAAATATATTAATAACTCGAGAAGTATTATTTTTAGCAAGAAATTACTCTTATTAATTTGTATTTAGAATTTCAAAACCTTTCTGATTTTAAAGCCAAAATGCCACGTTTCCATTTAAAAAAAAGTTAGTTTTCACCGTGGCCGCCATATTAAAATTGGAAACTCAAGTTTTCTTCTTAAATACAATCGAGAAGAATTTGCCCTACAACTTTTCTCTTGGGTTTGCGAGTCTATCTATTAAAATAAAAAAGTTAGCCTACACTGAACATTAAACGATTAGTACAAGAATACAACTGCTATTTTGCTATCAATGATGAGCTATATTGCTTTAACAGAAATATTTTATTGCCCCCCGTTAAATAAATAAAAGGGTACCAATTTTCAAAAATTCACAGAGGGCGTCACAGTGAAATTACAGCAATGCGCAAAAAATGAATTGTAGAAGATTCCCAGCTCTATCAGCTAAAAAGTTTAAACAAAAACGTGTGGGCAGTTTTTGAGAAATATTTTTTTGAAAAATTCCAAAATTTTGGAGTGATGTCATTGCGATCGTTTTTATATTTTCAAAATTAATTATATTTCATGGTGTAGTACCCTTGAAGGGCTACCAAACAAGATGTAGTTGATTCCAATCAGATAACTGGTTTTTGAGTAAATGAGCGTTACAGTCGAATTGTTCAAAAATTCGTAGCGGCCGCCATTTTAAAGCTAGAGAGTTCGGTAAAAAATCGTTTGATTTGTCCTAAGGACTTCTTTAATCTCCACTATTAAAATTTCCAAAATTCAGTTTCTGAAAAAAATGCTACCAAAAAAACGTGTCTAACTTCCGCTTCCGGTTTCGGTTTTTTTAAAAGCCTATTTTGTCGGTGAATTTTTGATATACTCCCTCATTCCAAAGCACATCAAAATCGGTCCCGCCGTTAAATAAATAAAAGGGTACCAATTTTCAATTCTCAAAAATTCATAGAGGGCGTCACAGTAAAATTATAGCAATGCGCAAACAAACAAATTGTAGAAGATTCCCAGCTCCATCAGCTTAAAAAGTTTAAACAAAGACGTGTGGGCAGTTTTTCAGAAATATTTTTTTGAAAAATTCCAAAATTTTGGAGTGATGTCATTGCGATCGTTTTTATATTTTCAAAATTAATTATATTTCATGCTATAGTACCCTTGAACGGCTACCAAACAAGATGTAGTTGATTCGAATCAGATAACTGGTTTTTGAGTAAATAGGCGTTAAAGTCGAAATGTTCAAAAATTCGTAGCGGCCGTTATTTTAAAGCTAGAGAGTTCGGTAAAAAATGGTTTGATTTGTCCTAAGGCCTTCTTTAATCTCCACTGTTAAAATTTCCAAAATTCAGTTTCTGGAAAAAATGCTACCAAAAAAACATGTCTAACTTCCGCTTACGGTTTCGGTTTTGTTTTAAAAGCTTATTTTGTCGGTGAATTTTTGATATACCCCCTCATTCCAAAGCACATTAAAATCGGTCCAGCCGTTCCGGAGATATGGAGCGTAACCCACCCACCCACAGACAGACATTTTTTAAAAATCACTTTTTTGGGCTCCATGGACCTCCCCCCGACTATTTCCGTTAAAATCTCAACTTTGAAATTTTGCATGAAATCAATACTTCCCTATACTGAAAGTATAGGAAAGTAAAAAAGATGTTCAGAATTTAGTTTAAGGCCACGTGGCAATTTTAAAGCAAATAACTTTTTTTTCAAATTTTTAAATTTTTTTAAATTTACCGCCAAAGCGGAAAGACAAAATACATTTATTTTCCACTTTTTAGGTTTCCAATAAAGCAGAACCGATTGCCAAAATCAAACTATTGAACACCTCGAATAATAAAAATTGTTTCCATAAGGAGCACATTTTTCGGCGGTTGTTTTGCTCAGAAGAAACTAAAAATTAATTATAAGTGCCAGATTAAATACTGCCATAAAGTATTTTTTCTTAATTTTTTTGCATTCTTCCGAGTTTTATTGCTTTCAAATGGCAAACGCCACGATTTTTTGAAATTTTTAGTATAGCGCCTGTTTACTGAAAAATGAGTTGCTAGATCGACATAAAATTTGAAATTGCCTTATGGGTAACAAAATTGTTATACAGGGTGAGTTATTTAGTGCGATATTTTTATCTTTATTATAGCAGCTAGAAACAAGTTGGCAAGAGAAAAACTGTTTGTTGAGGTTCTGTGCATAACCTGCAATTATTAGTAATTATACTGGGTGTTTAATTATGCCTGTACAGCACATTAATTTACTATATTAAATGTAACACCCTGTACATTATTGCATGTTTAGATTATACATCTAACTCAACATATAAAAGTAAAACCGTTCTATTATCTTAAAATTGGTATAAATTAACGACTTGCTTACTTACGTCAGTTTTTTACGTTTTATATCATTGAAACGAGAAAAAAATCTTCATCTGTTACGGTTTGTAAAACACTAAAATTCCATGTGTTTATCTCAGTTGCAGCAGATATACAGTGAGTTTTTCTTTATTGTATACATACCAGCTATATATACTTTTATAAAAAAAAACATGTCAATGCACTGTTTTACTGCTGTAGGTAACCAACTATACACTACATTTCAAAGCTTCAATTTTTGAAAAGAATAGTCTGCAGTGAAACAGTAATCAAATAGTTTAATCTCAAATTAATAGCACTTAGTTTTTTTGTTGAAGTTAGCATAAAATTTGTGTATTGTTGATATTTTATGTTTTTAAAATAATAGTTTTATTAAAAAAAATTTGATATTCAAATAATTTTGCGTTTATTTATAAACATGTTCATTGAACCTAACCTCACACTATGAGGAATAACCTTTCTCTCTATTTTATTTTCTGTACAGTTGGTTGCCTATAGCTTGCAGTAAAACAATGCATTGACATGTTTTTTATAAAAGTATACATAGCTGTTATGTATACATAAAAGAAAAACTCACTGTATATAATATATGAGTTGCAAAAGTAAAAATGAGCTGAACACTTCGCCTGGACTTTCCTATACTTTAGATATTGTTAAAATACTTATCATGTTTTCAAACGTATTTTATTATGAATGTGTTCCGGCCCAACATTGACTTCGGTCAACGCATGGGAGTCAGATAGAGAGAGGGCGATTGATATTGTGGAGTAAACTCATGGTACGCTGAATTTCTTCCAATTTCTTTTTGTAAAACTAGTCATTTTTTGAAAAAAAATTGCTTGGAATTAAAGAAACTCAAAAGCGGAAGGACAAATTCGTCCTTAAAAAATATTGAGTGGGAGAGGGAAAATTAAACCCTGTCTCCCCAATATTACCGTATGTACAAATTAACTTGGCAACTTTATTGTACTATCACTCATGAACGATTTGGCTAAAACAGAAATTTTTTATCGGCCCTGGTTTATTAAATAATGCGGTAGGAATGTTCAAAGTTTTCAAAAATTCATAGAAGGTGCCACAAAGAAGTTAGCGCACTAGGATACAATTTAAATTGTAGCTGATCCATAGCCGTATAAGTCTAAAAAGTAAAAAAAAAATAAACCGTGTGACCAGATTTTGAGCAATATGTTTTTGACTGATATTTTCTTCACTTCGCAGTTCATAGCCCAAAAGTTCTAGTAGCTTGTAACAATATGTACCTTTTAATATGAAAGTTCATCCCGTTCTGATACCTCGAGTTGAATCAGGGGTGCTAACCACCCCAGAGGAAAACGGCGAAGACTTACTCACCATTAACATATTTTTCTTAAATTTCCGAAACTAAAAAACCGACTCTAATATTTATTTTTTGCATAAGCAATATCAATATCAATTTAAGGAAAATGTTCATTTATTTTATATGGTAAGTTTTAAAAACATGTTTTAATTTGACACTTCGATATGTTATTCTAGAAATAACCAGGGCCGGACTTACTGTCCAGTAATAAACGAAACAATAAACGAAACAGCCCGTAGGTCCAATTGCCTGCTGGGAAATGCCAGGTAGCCCGCTCGATGGGCCAATCCGGTCCTGCAAATAACCCACTCATATACCACTCCCGATATGAAAAAGTAGTTGCGAAAAGTTACTCAAACTTCCTGCATAGCAAATCGTGTTTATGTTACGTAAGAAAAAGTTTCTGAGATATAAAATTTTATCGGGAAAAAACTTAAGTAAACTACTTATGTGTTTTATTTGTTAGTTTTAAAAATAAAATTATTTTGACAGTTCAATTAATTATTCGTAAAATAATCCAATCAGATATGCCACCTGTGAATTGAAAAATAATCAAGAAAAATCAATCAAACTTTCTGCATACAATTCGTGTTTGTTTTGCGCTGTTGCAACGAGCAGAACTTTCAAACAAAACTGCACTCGTTGCCATGCAACAAGTTTTCGTAATTTTAAGCAGATTTATTTCAACTGATTCATGCTATTTAGAAATACGCTCAGCATGATAATGTACAGAGCTAGCTTATACTAAGTTACAGCATTGGTTTACGGTCTAATGTCTTATATACCTACGAGTACTTACGTAGGGGGACATGTAACATTTTTGTACTAAACAATCTATTTTACATATAAGACAATAAAATGTTGATAACGCATTTTACAGTAAAAATGGACTTATCTCCCTTCTCCAGTTTGGAAATTATATAAAATTATATAAATATATGCAGATGCACCTAGAAATTTGTAAAGTAATTATTTTAACACCCCTGAGAATATGTCTGCGTATGTCTGTACATTTGGAACTGTTTTGAGTTTTAGGGTATTTAAATATAAACCCCTGTTAATTTTTCATTGCAAAACTGACCACTTACCACAAATCATAAACTACCTGCATAGGAATCAATCCGGTCGGTACTGTACTTGTACAGACGCGTTATTATAATTTTGTAGCAAACTAGATTTACATTTTCGTGAGCAAAAAACGGGTTTTAATTTTATTTAAGTTATTATTTGGCATAACGAAGGGTGGAGAATGAAAATCCCCCCCCCCCCCGAAATATTAAATTATGAAAAAATTGAAATTATGATTTGAAGCTATGACTTTTGACAAATTCAACTAAAACGGATATTTTTCATCGTCTCCTGTTTATTCAATAAAGGGGCATGAATTTACAATTTTCAAAATTTCATACAAGGCGTCACAGATTAATTAGCGGTTTAGCACACCTACTAAAGTGTAGCTTATCTGTAGCTCTATAATCCTGCAGAATTGTAAAAACAACGTATGGCCACTTTTTGTGCAATAATTTTTCGAAAACGTGAAAAATTTTGAAAGTTTTCACTTCCTTTCTTGGTTCCAAAATTGATCGTACAGAAAGTAACACTGTCTATCTTTAAGATTGCATTAAACCAAAATTTCTGCCAATTCAACAACTCAATATTGAGTAAATAAACGTTATTTTTATTTTAATTGTCGTGTCTTAAACTTGTTGGCATTGGCATTAAAAGCCACTCAAGAATATTGCATTCAGAAATTGTACATTGCTCTTGAAATACTGCAGCATTATAATTTATAATTAGATTAAATCTAGAAACAATCAATAGAAATTTCTATAATAAGCTTAATGCGAACGTAGAACAACAATAATGCTGATGAAGTTGTAATAAACAGGGTCTTAAATCACGTTTTGTGTTGCAGGTGATACATGTAATTACTTCCGACGTATAGTATTATTAATTTCATTGCAATTATAAATTGATATATTTGGTTTTCGGGGATTGTTGTTTTAGTGCACTGCAAACTATTTATTTATTATTTCTAACTATACAGAGCGGATTTATATAAATTAGCGTAATTTTTGCTAGCTAATTGCCCGTATTTACAATATTTCTCATTGCAACTTGTTTTTTGTTTAAATATTTTAAATTGCACAAGTTTTTTTATTGATTTTTCTCTAAATGTCGACCCATGAGATTCTCTGAAAAACCCGAGAAAAAACTCAATATACAATGTGTCCCAAGACCAGCCGAACATAGGCAAATAACACGAGGAAACTAAAAATCTCTCGTCAATTCTAACCATTATAACGACAAAGAATGCACATTTTTGTATTACTCGGTAGAAATTTTTGTAAGCTTCCGGTTTCATTACGGCCTAAATTAATTAATTTACGATTGCAATAAACAAGTTATGCTTTTAACTTTAAAATTACGCTTTCCCGTATGCGTGTTTTCATAGCTCAGTTAGCGAACAGATGTTGCACACTCGCCACACAACAACGATAACGAAAGTGCAGCGGTTCAGATTCCGGTCGCAGCTACTTTTTTAATATTTTATTATCTGTTTTATTTTATAAGAGGTGAATATAGTTTTAGTACAGTTTATTGTTTGAAATCATTGTTAGACTACGCAATATATTATATTTAACTAAAGTCCAAAAGCATATCGCGTAAAGCGAAAGTGAGGGTGTACAAGACAGTGTTGCGGCCTACAGTAACGTACGGGTGCGAGACGTGGGCCATGAACAAGAAGGAGAAGGAGAAACTGGAAGTGTGGAAAAGAAAGATTCTTAGAAAGATATTTGGAGGCAAGAAAGTGAGTGAAGTCTGGGAAAGGAGAACGAACGATGAGATAAGGCAACTATATAGAGAACCAGAGATCAGAATCAGAGAATGAGCGACTGCCGGGTGGTGAAGGGTCTCCTAAAGACAAACATGGAGGGAACAAGAAGAAGAGGACGTCCAAGAAACAAATGGCTATCAGCAGTAGAAGAAGATCTAAATGAAAAAGGGATACAAAACTGGAAAGAGAAGACGAAAAACCGAGGAGAATGGAAGAAGACTACAAAGCTATGGGCCTAAAAGGCCTGTAAAAGCTGCATATTATTATTTAAATCCTTAAGTCATCTCTGCACAATAAAATTTAACCAAAAACAGCACAAAAATAATATTTAGCTCTCATAAAATAAAACAGATTATTAGAAATTTAAAAAAAAATAACTTTCTATCAATCGCGTTCTAGCATTGAGCGACGGAATTTCTTGATAACAGACGTTAAAATATGGAACGCATACATAAACAACACGTCGTCCGCCGGCCAAATTTAAATTGCCGGTAAACTACGCTGCATCTTATGCGATTACGGTATACTGTAGACCGGCAAAATGCTACTAGACGGCACCGGCCAGCTAGTCACTGTGATATATGGCACGGAGATATTGTAATTGAGCATTTCATAAAACGCTCTGGCATAGTCTCAGTCACACAGACTCTAGTTTCTGAACAACCGACTAAATAAGCCAGACGCCATTTTGTAGGAGGTCAAAAATCAAAATGTCAACTTAAAATGCACTGTAGCGCGCTTACAATAATAAAGCTACAAAAATAGTACTACATTTAACAACAATATGATTGATGGCCAGCGGGTGGTCTAGTGGTTAGAGTCCCAACCTCTATAACTAGACTCTGCCCGTCGGAAATTTTTCTGAATAAGTTAAACCCGGCGTGTCCATGGAGGGTGTGTGTGGTGTATATATTGGGTTGCATGTCTTTCGGGATGAGCCATGTTAGACAGGTGAATAGCGCTAAGTGCGCTGAACCCGTAAGGGGGTGGGATGAGAATCATGGAGTCGTGCTCACGCACGTCCTCATGATTGTTAAAAAAACATATGATTGCATATTACGAGTAAAAAAAACTAACTAAGATTAGTATAGTCAGCAAGTTTTTCTGTAGTTTGACAAAAACGAAAAATTGTTTAGTGCTGCCATTTTACCGTGATAACTTCGACATATTTTTTTTAATTGGATTGCGTAAGCTTTTCTACGTAAACTTGTCCAGAATTTTCTTTGCGTTTCACAAAAAAAAAACAAAAAATACCGGTAACCGTAACCGAAAATCGAAATTTTCAGTAGCAGTGAACCGTAACCGAATTTTTTTTTTAAATTGAACAGTAACCGAAAAACAAAACGTTACTTTTTTTCGATTCACGTTGCTGGTTTTAAGTGTCGAGTTGCAAGTTTCGAGTTTAGCGTTTCAAGTTTCGTTTTTGAAAATATCGAAAATTTACAAATATTTTGAAATTGGCAACAGTCTCCCATTTTTCCGTCGGATAATTCGTTCGAGAACAAACTACCTAATCAAAGCCTGTCGGCCCATTTAGGTAATTTAAATTTAGTTGTTTGACGTAAAAGTCAGATGGTAAACAATTTTTCTACAAAATTAGTACATACGAGTAACGAACAAGCATTTTATCGTACACAAATGGTTTTTTAATTAGAACGTCAAATCGTTGTTGATATTTTGTATCTACATGACTCATTTTAACCTTGAACGGTTCGTATGATGACTGCTTCCTATGATAATGACCACAAAAAAAAAAGATAATTTTAGCTCTGGTGCCTCATTATTAAAATCAAAACTGCTTTTAGAACAAATACAAAAATTCTATCCTATTTTAGTTGTAACGTTTATCGTAAATAAGATGTTTTGCTTTTATTTACATTCCATCAAGGACATTTAAAACAAATACATAAAAACGCAGAGTAACGTTATCAAAATGTACAAACAAAAGAGATAAAAATAATGTTGAAGTTGACCTTAAATGGTTATTATTGTCTGTCCAAGTACTAATAGTAATAAATAATTTTATTAGAAAACAATAAGCAGTTGAGGTTCGAATTTTTTCAAACTAAATCAATTTTTTTTTTAAATTTATTAACAGCATTTTTTTGTTAATTAATTTGATTGAAAGCTGTTTAGGAACAAAATAGAATTGAATGTTAAATTGGCCACAATTGACATTTTAGCCATATTCATCGCCACAAGGAAGCATTTGCTTCGCAATAAAATACATTCATCCTAATTTAACACTTCAGTGGTTCTCAATAGCTGTGAAGTCACGATAATAAAATTTCACTTTTCAAATAATACTTCTACTTAAACACCCGCACAAAAATTGTAAGAAATTGGGTCACGCTTATTTATAGCGTTTTGCTATGATTTGTTGCAAAATTTTTTTAAATTTTATTAATGCGAATTATGTTGGAATTTTCAGTACCTAAGGACAGAAAATTTTGACTCTTACATTAGGTACAGATAAAAAATTTAGAAAACACAAAAATCAGCAGGTAAATTTAGTTTATTTCCTTGTACGATAAATTATTTAAAAAAAACGGAAATTTTATTTACTTGCAAATTTACGAATTTACACTTACCAAAAATTAGATCCCTAAATTCAGACAAAACTTCCAATCTAGTGTCGGGATCCTCGTTCAGATTTTCTTTGGCATAATTCAACAGTTCTTCAGAGGGCGCGTTGAGGTCCATCTCAAACTTAACTAGGTCACTAGCCATTTTGCAACAATTAAAATTCACTGGCGGCACCAACAATGTTCAAAGCCCTGCCTCGCGTTCACTTATGTAATCCATTCGAATATCGCGACTTGACTGTGTCGAACTCGCTGCAGAACCACAGCATTTCGCTTTTAACCTTGGCTTAGGTAAATGACTTCTCTATAGTTAGTGTTGTGTGTACATACAAAACTCATTGCAATGGGGGTCTTGGCTTTGTTATCCGTAAGGCTGTTGTTTTAGAGCCCCCTCCTTGTCAATGCGGAACCAGAAATTACTGGAAAATTAGGTCAATGTGTGGTTTGTTTTTTTAAACTTAATGTAAACTTAAATCAAGTTGGATGATTACAAAAAAAAATGCAATGCTTGGTTTGACTTTTTAGTAATTGTATTTTGAACGTCAGCAGTTACAAAAAATTTTAACTTAACTCCAGCCTTTAAAACGTAAAAAAGCGTCACAAAGCAAAACTCGAAACCAAAATCATAATTAAAGCCAAAATCAAATTCGAAACTGAATTAAAATTAATAATTTAAAATAAAAACTCAAATTAAAAACTTAAAATCAAACTTCGAATCAATATCAAAATTAAAATCAAAACTCGTATTTCATAACTAGTAAGTCGCAGCTCGTAAATCGAAACTAGAAACTCCAAAATCGCAATTCGTAACTTAAAACTCCACATTAGAAATTTGCAAATCGCCATTAGAAATTCCAAATTTGAAATACGAAATTTAAAACTCGATATTTAAATCTCGAATTCCAAAAGGAAATTAGAAACTTGCAACTTCACGCTCGATATTTAAACTAAAAATTGGAAATTTGAAATTCTAAACCAGAAACGCGAAACTCAAAACTCCGAGCTATGAATTGGATACTCGAAAATATAAATTCAATACTGAAAATTTAAAACTGTAATTTCTAAACTTGGAATTCGATATCCGAAACTCAAAAAGTGAAACTTGAAATTTAAAATTCAATACAAAACACGTAACTAACAATTCTAAGTCAAAAATCGATACTCAAAATTAGATTGTCGTAATTAGGAACTTTGAAATTTTGCAAGCTTGAAATTCATAACACGAAACAACCAGTAAACTGAAACTTAAAACGTAACTAGCAATTCGACACCTGAAATTCGATATTAAAAATTAGAAATTCTTAATTTGAAATTTAAATTTCGATATTCTAAACTCAAAACTCGAAACTTCTAACTGGTTACTAGCAATTCGCATCTCAAACATCGACACAATTTGATACTCTAAATTCGAAATTTTGAAGTTTGATATTCTAAAACTGAAATTCGTTACTAGAAATGCGGAACTCAAAACTCATATCTTGCAACTTGCAATTCGCAACTCTAATTTCGAAACTCTAATTTCTAAACTCGCAAATCAAGACCCGAAACGGGAAAGTCGAAATGTAACGAAACTTCTAACTCGAAATTTGAAACTCCAAATTTAAAATCGAAATTCTAAACTCGAAATTCGAAACTCGAAGTTCGAACTATGAAATCCGAAACGAGAAACTTAAAATGCAAACTCGGAACATTGAACTGGAAATTGGATACTTGAAATTTGAATCTTCAGATTCGAAATTTGCAATTCTTTACTTGAAATTCGAAATTCAACACTTGAAACTTGGAACTTGTAGCTTTGATAGTTACAAGTTCCAAGTTTCAAGTTTTGAATTAAGAATTTCAATTCAAAACTCGAAAATCGTTACAAAAAATTGCAAAATCGTAACTCTCAACTTTGAAATTCGATAAACAAACTTGTAATTCATAACTCGAAACGTGAGACGCGAAATGCCAAATGCGAAACTCGAAACTTTTACCTATCAATTCAAAGCTCGAAATGCGATGTTCGAAATTTAAACTGGAAACTCGAAACGCAAAATTCTATGTTCGAAACTCAAAATTTAAAATCGAAATCAAAATTCGGATAGCACAAAGCAAAACTTCAAATCCAAATCGTAATTAAAACCAAAATCAAATTCGAAATTGAAATCAAATTAATAATTTAAAATCAAAACTCAAAAACAAAACTCAAATTGAAAACTTAAAAACAAACTCCGAATCAAGATCAAAATTAAAACCAAAACTTGTAACTTGCAGTTCGTAAATCGAAATCGAAACTCCAATATCGAAATTCGTAACTTAAATCTCTACATCAGAAATTTGCAAATCGAAATTAGAAATTCCAAGAAACTCCAAATTTGAAATACGAAATTCCAAAACTTGAAGTTTAATAATCAAAACTCGATATTTAAATCTCGAAATCCACTAATTCCACACTCGATAATCGAACTTCGAAATTTCAAACTAAAAGTTCGAAACCCGAAATTTTAAATTAGAAACGCGAAACTCGAAATTCAATACTCAAAATTTGAAATTGTAAATTCGAAACGTGATACTCCTAACTAAATTCGAATCTCAAAAATCGATATTCAAAATTAAATTCCCTAAATTCGAAACTTTAAAATTCGACATTAAAATCTTGAATTTCATAATCATAACGCCGTGCGTGAGCACGACTCCATGATTCCCATCCCACCCCCTTACCCGGGCTCAGCGCACTTCGGCGCTATTCACCGGTTTAACATGCCCCACCCCTGAAAGACATGCAACCCAACACACACACCATCCATGAACCTGCCGGATTTAACTTATTCAGAAAAATTTCCGACGGGCAGAGGACTCGAACCTACTGCCGTTGAGAGTCTAGTTTCAAAGCCTGGGATTTTAACCACTAGACCATCCGCTGGCCCACCTTCTCATACTAGAACTTACGGAAATGATGACACAATTGCATATGTTGCTTTTAAATACCAAGTTAGGTGTAGGGGTTCACACTCTTATACGACAATCCTGTCTACGCCATAAAGAAAAACGTGCGATTATGCATTAATAGAAGTTCATGAAATATGATATTACTAGAAGGTCAAGTAAAACAACACCAAAATTTTTATATCTGCTACGGTCACAGTCTAAATGCAGCCGAAAGGGTGATCTAGGCCTAATTACTTGAAAGGTATCAACGTAAATACGTAAAAACGCTCATAATAATTGCTTCTAGTTCTTGATGAAACCAAACGGTAATAAATAATATACAACGCGTTAGAATTTAATTATGTTATGCATAGACGACTGTTTATAGAAAAACCATATCTTTAAGCATACCTGCTTAGCGTTCTCGAACACGTGTTGGTTTGCCGGTTTATTATTTAAAGTACTAATTTTGTCGTTTGTGCTTTATGAGGGCCTGCTGAGCGCGAAGTTGGCAGGAAACTATTTTTTTTAATTACTCACTTATGTGTCTGTTTGCTGCTACTTTAATTAGAGCAATAAAGAGTACTAACGAAGCACTAACAATTGGCAACATTTTGTTAGTGCTTAAAGTGCGCCTGCTGAGCGTGAAGCTGGCAGGCAACTATATTTTTTTAATTACTCACACATGTGTTTGTTTGCTGATGTTCTCATTGGAGCACTAAAGACCACTAGCAAAGCACTAACGGTTAGCAATAATTTTTCGTTAGTGCTTAAAGTGTGCCTGCTAAGCGTGAAGCTGGCCGGCAACTATATTTTTTTAATTACTCACTCTTGTGTTTGTTTGCTGATATTCTCATTGGAGCACTAAAGCTCACTAGCAAAGCACTAACGATTGGTAGTAGTTTTTTCGTTAGTGCTTAAAGTGTGCCTGCTAAGCGTGAAGATGGCAGGCAACTATATTTTTTTAATTACTCACTCGTCTGTTTGCTTACTGATATTCTCATTGGAGCACTAAAGCCCACTAGCAAAGCACTAACGATTGGTAGTAGTTTTTTCGTTAGTGCTTAAAGTGTGCCTACTAAGCGTGAAGCTGGCAGTCAACTGTATTTTTTTAATTACTCACACGAGTGTTTGTTTGCTGATATTCTAATTAGAGCACTAAAGAGTACTAACGAAGCACTAACGATAGCCAAAAATTGTTCGTTAGTGCCTAATTTGCGTCTGCTGAGCGTGAAGCTGGCAGGCAACTGTATTTTTTTAATTACTCACTTATGTGTTTGTTTGCTGATATTCTCATTGGAGCACTAAAGCCCACTAGCAAAGCACTAACGCATGGCAGTAATTTTTCGTTAGTGCTTAAAGTGTGCCTATTAAGCGTGAAGCTGGCAGGCAACTATATTTTTATAATACGTACACATGTGTTTGTTTGCTGATATTCTCATTGGAGCACTAAAGTGCACTAGCAAAGCACTAAAGATTGGCAGTAATTTTTTTGTTAGTGCTTAAAGTGTGCCTACTAAGCGTGAAGCTGACTGGCAACTATATTTTTTTAATTACTCACTCATGTGTTTGTTTGCTGATATTCTAATTAGAGCACTAAAGAGCACTAGCAAAGCACTAACAATTGGCAGTAATTTTTTCGTTTGTGCTTAAAGTGTGCCTGTTAAGCGTGAAGCTAGCAGGTGATTTTGTATTTTTTAATTAGTTGAAAATGTGATGGTTTGCTGCTTTTCTTGGTAGGGCACTAACGAAGCAGTAACGATTGGCGCAATTGCTGTCGTTAGTGCTTTTATTGACCTGCCAACTTTACGAACCCCAAAAATACTTCAACTGATAAAGCGAAGACAAATACTCACGCTGCTATCAGACATATCTAATAATATTGAATAATTTGCCATAAGTAAACTTTTTTACCAATTTAACGATAAGAGAAAGGAAAGCTTAAGTGGAAATATAAAATTTACCACTTAGAACTGCTCAGCAATTTCTTTAGCGCAAAAAAATATAGAAATTACATAGAACTATAAGAGTACACTTATAAATTATTAAATACGTTGGTTTAGGTAAATATTTAACTTGACAAGCCTTTATTAAATTCCTCAGTAAACACCTTCAACAACGTGTGCCAATAAATATTAACCCACAAATTTTTAGTTTCCGCTGTAATTTAAGTAGACATGAAACCGTTCATAAAAATTAATATTCAAGACTTGTTTTATTTAGAGATAATCGTTTTATTAAACCCCAATAATCTTTATTTTGTGTATCTCCCTATTTTATAATTAAAATATATAGCAAAGTAAGATGAAAAAGGTAGGTTGGAGTAACAATAAAGGATTATCTCTTATCTTACCTGGGAAAAAGAAACTAAAAACTGCCAACACAACTAATTGTTATTCAACCAAAAAAATGTGTTACAAAAAATTGGGCAAGTCAAGAGAACGCCTCCAACCGAGCAGGCCAGAAGCCACCGGTTGCTAACATGCATTTTATTCGTTTAAAGTTTATGTAAGTGATTTATAGGTATGAGAGTAGTTTATGTATGTAATTGTAATAAACAGCTTAGAAGAAATAATTTTTGAATGTGTCTACTATCAACCTGTGGCTTTACGCGTTGTAAATGGCCATGGTTCGTTTATTTTTCTGTTCACGTTCCAACGATCGTAAGAATTGTTACCGGTTGTATTTATTTCGTTATAGGTTTGTAATTAAAGTTGTTTTATTGTCTCATTAGGGCCAGAAAAGTTTCATTCGTCCAAGGTGACCAGAGGCCACAGGTTGCTAGCTTGCACCTTATTTGTTTAAAACTTATGTAAGCGGGTAATTTTAATGAACCATTCTAACGCATTCATTTTTGAATTTGCCTACCAGCAACCTGTGCCTTCGGGCGGTCAGGTTCGTTTACTTGCCCCCCTACATTTTAGCCATCGTAATAATTGTTGGTGATTGTATACTTTTGGTTATAGCTTTTTATTAAAAAAAAATGTTTTGATTTTTCATTAGCGCCAGAAAGTTTGTATTTTTCCAAGGTGGCCATAAGCCACCGGTTGCTAGCTTCTTATCTCTTTAATGTTAATTTAAGTGATATATACGTATGAGAAATTAGAAATTTTTATAAATTTTCAAAATTTTTTAAAGTTTAATAATTAACTTAATTTTCAAAATTTTCAACTATTTTAAAATGTTATAAAACTTTTTTGTAATCTTCAATAATGTTTTTTACAAATTTTCTAAATTCAAACATTATTTAAAAACTTTTAAAATCATTATATTTTCCAAAATTTGTCAAAATTTTTAACATGTATTATTATAAAACAACATTTTCAAATCTTTAAAACATTTCTAAATTGAATTTTTAAAATTTTTTTCAATTTCTCATAATTTAAAATTTTTTAAATTTTAAAATTTTACAAAATTTCTAAAATTTGTCGAAATTTTCAAATTACAAAATTTTTCGAATTTTTGAAAATTTTCAAAATTGAAAAACTTGCAAATTTTCATAATTTTCATAAACTTTCAAAACCTGATGTATTTTACATTTTCAAATATTTTCAGTTTCCAAACATCCTCAAATTTTAAAATGTAGAAATTTAAAAAATTTTTAGTTTTTCAATTATTAAAAAATGAAAAAAAATTTAAATTTTTAAAATACGTCCGGTAGAAAATATATTCGATGTTTTTTCGAGAATTTCAAAAAGATTGGAAATTTTCATAAGACTCAAAATTTTCGAAGTGTATTAGAACTTTTCAAAAATTTTATAAATGCGAGGAAAGCCCCGTGACGGTTATGATGAAATAAATTAAATTAAAAAAATTAAAAGTGAAATATCTCTGTTAGGAGTGATTTTAAGCATACATTTACATATATATATATAATGATTTTGTAGAACTTGAATTATTTTCTATGCAAAAATGTGAAAAAATACAGAGTGTTTTTCTTTTTTAGTTGAAGTTTTCATTATTACACCAGAAAATTGAAAATTAAATTTGCATTCCTGTTCTTTGGATAGTTAACATTAAAACATCCCTTTATAATTACTATTTCGACTTGTAAATGCATTCAAGAGCTTCAGATCTTTCCTTTCAGATCAAAAGGGATTTTACGCTACTAAAGATGTTGCATCTTGTTCAGGATTTTTTTGTCATTTTACAGGTTGTACTTAAATTAAATGGATAATTACACTGAGCTGAAACGACATGTTCTCCTTTCATGCTGCACTTGCAGCCTTCTACTACTACATTTTTACTTTAGTGAGTTTTTCTTGACCTATTTAAGGTGCATGAACCAAGTAAATCCAGTTTGCTATGTTCGCTTCGGTGATTTCTAAAGCAACCTGGGAAGGAGTGGATGGGCAAATTTTTAAAACAAGTCGTTTACAATTACATATTCGGATGGTTTTGTTTTGCAAAATAATGTTGAATTGTTGTCGCTTATGCGTTGAGTTTGGTAGGGTTTTCAGTGGTGTGTTTATCAAACATTGAGGAATGTTTTATAAATAGAACATTTATCAGTTTTGAAATTGATAAATGTGTCGCTAACACTTTTAGTCCGATAAGAATTTTGTATAAAATTGTAATGAATTATTTACTAGATGTTGAATTTGTTGAAAGTTGCAGCAATTTCGTTAAAAATTTGTATTTTGGCCAAGGACGACTGGAATTTTGCTTGCTTAGTAAAGAATGTAAATAATTCATATTTTTCCTTTAAAATTGTTCAACTGCTGAAATTTTTTTTTGGCGTGAAATTAGGAATTTATAAATAGAATTGTATCTGGCAATATGCTGCTTCCAGCTACTACAAATCTAAAATTAGTGTGATTCCATATCTGGTGGGCTCTTGTAGTAGACTAAACAATTGCAGATATACTCTATGTAAATACCGACTATTACAATCTCCAAAATATGAAAATTTTTAACAATTTTGAATATTTTATTAAACATTTGAAAATTTTTGCAATTTTTAAAAGCAAATTATAAAA
The DNA here is from genome assembly GCA_958336395.1 of Ctenicera cuprea. Lineage (NCBI taxonomy): Eukaryota > Metazoa > Arthropoda > Insecta > Coleoptera > Elateridae > Ctenicera > Ctenicera cuprea. Next base: position 9,302,268 of record OY284495.1, on the reverse strand, counting down.
TTTTTGAAAATATTGGAAAATTTTAAAAATTTTTAGTTAAATTTCTTTTTTTTTACTATTTTTTGAAATGTATAATAATTTTTGAAAATTTTAAAACAATTTCGAAAATTTTGGAAAATTTTGAAAATTAAAAGAAACTGAATATAGAAAATTTTTTTGAAAATCTGTTAATTTTATTGGTTTTTAGTATTTGTGAATTGTAAACAATATTTATTCGTTGAAATCTAAAATGGATTTCATTATTTGGCTATTATAGGCTTTATTTTGGCGATTATCCAATTAAACTGTTTAGGTAAACGACCAAAAGGAAACCTTCCAGAGGTGCTTTCTTAAAGGAAGATTGTTACTATATTTATTTATTTATTGTCATACCCATTTTGAAGCAGTAATTCGTACATTTTCGAAAATTCATTGGAGAGATTCACGGGGATGGTAAGATGATCGGGCTTGCGCAGATGGGCTATTTGATGGGATGGATGTTTAGATTACAAATCTAAGGTTCTTCTCCAACCGCATGTTTTTGAAGTAGGCAGTAGGCACCCCCTTCCCTTCCCTGTTTTGAACAAGTCGAGTGGTTTTATGATACTTTGTGTTTTCAGTTGTTACTTATGTTTTTTCCTTGAAATCTCAAAATCAATTTCATAATTTGGTGATAACCATTTTTTTGGCGATTAGCCAATTAATCTGTTCAGGCAAACGACCAAAATAAAACCTCCCAGTGGTGTTTTCTCCATAAAAAGTTGTTCTTATTGTCATTTAACATGCTCATATCGATTTTGAAGCCGAAATTCGTGAATTTTTAAGAAAACAAAAAATGGGGTGAGATGAGCAGTGGGAATGGGGAAATCGCGTATCCGCTGATCGGCCATCGACATAGGTCGAAAACTAATTTGAAGTTCTTTTCTGAGCGCGTCTATATTGTAGTAGAGCACCCCTCCCCTCTTCCCATTTTTTAAACGCAGTTGCCCGCTTTTATGATATTTTGGGTTTTCTAGTTGCAATCAATTGATCTTTGGCTGCTAGCAATATATTTGAAATCACTCAGTTAAACTGTTCAGGTGAACGACCAAAACGAAACCTCTCAGTGGTATTTTCTTGATGGAAAGTTGCCATTTAACATGCTCATACCGATTTTGAAGCCAAAAGTCGTAAATTTTTGATAAGACAAAAAATTGATGAGGTGGGCAATGGCAAGTGATGGGGAAATCGCGTTTGCGCTAATCGGCTATTCGACATGCGTAGAATACGAATTTAAGGTTTTTTTGAGTATGTTTATTTTGACATAGAGCAGCTCTTTTCCTCTTTTTGGCGGACCAACCTCATTTTCTTGTAGTGTTGTCTTATTGCAAATAGCAATCTTTGAGACAAAATTGGGTTTCCTGCGCTAAGGCGTCTATACTGTAAAGTGTATACAGACACACATACGGACACACACCCAGGCACACGATCACAGACAGACACACAGACAGCTCTGTAGCGTACCTTTCTTTCAGGCATAACTCGTATATCGGCCAGTATACTCAAAACGAATAAAACTTTGCTGAATGAACGCGTTTGCTCCAAATCCAACCTGACTATCACAATACTTTAGTCTATACCTATACTTCGTATAGCGAAGAAGGTAAGAATATACAGGGTGTTAATGAATTGTAGGGAGAAACTTCTAGGGCTTGCAGAACACAACAAAGCAAACAACTTTTGTTAATAAATATGTGGTCAAAAGTGTTTCTTTCGGCTTCTCAAAGATTCTTTAAGAAGCATCTAAATGTAGGCAACTCAATTTACTACCTATTATTTGTTTCCATAACGACGGAAATTAATACAGGATAAACTAAGCCCCCTTTCCCAATTTTCAAATTCAAATTAAATTTAAAATAAATTTATTAACAAAATGTTACAAAACTAAGTAATAGAAAAAACCAAAATTACAAAGCAAAAATCAACTATTTGAAAAATTTACAATAACTAATTCAAAAATTAACAAAATTATAGTAAATGTTCAAAATGTCGCCCCCAGCTTCTACACACGAAGCACATCTACGAAGTAAATTCCTGCGCACCGCTCCAAATATACCAGGAGTCTGTTGAACTTCTTCACATGCAGCAAGAATACGCGTCGTAAGTTCTTCTACAGTTTCAACTGGGGTAGCATACACTAACGTTTTAACATGACCCCACAAAAAGAAATCAAGTGGGGTCAAATCAGGAGAACGTGGAGGCCACGGCACATGCTCTCCTCGACCTATCCATCTGTTGGGAAAAGTGTTATTTCAAAATTCCCTGACTTCCGCCGAAAAATGAGCAGGTGAACCATCGTGCTGCAGCCACATTTGAGGTGGAACATCTTCATTTAAATAAATTGCTGAAGTTAACCTTTGGGGTAGCAGATATGGTCCAATGAGTCTATCGCCAACAATCCCGGCCCAAATGTTCACTGAAAATCTTTGCTGGTATCCTTTTTGAACCACGGCATGGGGATTTTCATCGTCCCAAATGTGGCTGTTTCTACTGTTGAATATTCCTTCTTTCGTAAAAGATGCCTCGTCACTAAACAGAGCGTTTACTTGGAATTCTGGATCCTCCTTACACCGCCGCAGAAATTCCTGGCAAAATTTTACCCTTTTGAGAAAATCTGCTTGAACCATAGCTTGTACCTTCTGTGGATGGTACGGATGAAGCTGCTGCTCGTATAGTACCGCCCATACTGAAACATGGTTCACTCCCATTTCATGGGCGATGGCTCTTGAACTAGTAGAAGGATTTTCAGCCACTCTCTTCAAACCTTCTTCCTCGAAATGCACCGTTCGCCTTGTTCTGGTAGCTCCACAGTTGTGTCTGTTGACAACGAATGTACCTTTCTCCAGCAGCCGACGTGAAACTACACTAAAGGCCTTGTGCGATGGATGATTCCTATTCGAGAAATGTTCTTGGTACAGGCGAGCAGCTTCGCGTGCGTTACCCCAAGCAGCTCCATACATGAACATCATGTCATGCTGTTCGGCAAAAGTATAATTCTCCATAACACAGAACGAAAATAACGAAGAAAATAATTATCAAAAAAAATAAACAACGAAAGAAACGAATTATAAAAGGCACAGCAAGAAACGAATGCAAGAAAAGTCAAAAAATATCACAAAAATATCGAATTGTGTCAAAATTGACGTTATTTGAATGCATGTATGTCTACATCGTTTTTTGTTTGAAAATTCCGTGTGAGCTGTGCAAAATAATTGAAAATGCAATTAGGGTTGCCTATTTTCAGCTACTTCTTAAAGAATCTTTAAGAGGCTCTATTTTCTGAAGGAAACACTTTTGACCACACATTTATCAACAAAAGTTGTTTGCTTTGTTGTGTTTTGCAAGCCTTAGAAGTTTGTCCCTACAATTCATTAACACCCTGTACATGTATGTAGCATCTAGGCTTCTGGGTTAGAGCCGCGTTATCGGTGAGAAAACTGCCGACGTTTCGTCCTCGGTTGCACGGAACATCTTCAAGGATGTGGTCACTTTGTTGTGTTCCAGATGACAAAGTGACCACAGCCCTGAAGATCTCCCGTGCAACTGAGGACGAAACGTCGGCAGTTTTTCAACAATGATGCAGCTATTAAAACGGCGGCGGCGGAAGCCTGCAAGTTAGAATATATGTATGTAATCAAAAACCTAGCAAAAATTGGTTGGACTGTTAAAGTTTGATTAAAGAAGAAAGTGATGGAAAAATAAAAATAGCGTTATAGTTTACTTTCAATTTCTACAAGACGTAGACGTATACGATTGCCACATTCAATAAAATACCCAAGTAATATGTTGCGTGTAAAATGTGGAATTTAAGCAAAAATGATTTTCATCTACTGCTGTTGTCTAATTATAATTCACATCAAGAAGAAAGTTGTACCATAAGCCCAGCGAAAACATCTCAAGAAAGTTGTTCGTAACTCGAAGGTAGTACAGTTAATTGGACATAACAAGACAAGAAAATGTAAGAAAACTTTAATCACTTCCGTAACAACATTATTTCGGGAAAAATGTTTTTCCAAAGGCTAATAATTTAACTCGTCGTCCCCCAGCGATTTTCCGATTTAAGTTTTCACTGGAGCGTGAATTTAAATTCGTATTAAATCATCAGGCGGCAGTAAATTCAGAACGGAGATAATGCCGATACAAAACAAATTTGCAACAAGCATAACAACAATGAACTGGATTGATCCAGGGAGCGCGCAGTACGGATCCGGAAGTTCTGATTTATGTGACGCGAGGATATATGACGTCACGGGAAGTTCCTGTGGTCGACACTAACGGCACTTGGTGAAATAATGCAAAAACAGAAATGCGCGCCAAATCGCCAAGAGATTGCTGCTGTGATACGACCATCTCAAAACAAACGACGATTTATACGTCTGCGGCTAACGGCGTTTTTGAATCCCGTCGAAAATTGTGTTCGGGTGTCGGTGAATTTGCTCCTTGTTTTCGAAAAAAAGAAAGTCAAAAGGTTCGTGCTCTGGGTTATGTTTTTCTTGTAATTTTTCAGCGTGACGGATGACCGAAAAAATGTTGGTCGGGAAACTGATACATTTCCGACTTCTGCCCCTGTTTTGTTACCCTAAGCGACGAGTTCGGAATTTATTTCTTTTCAACCACCAAATATTATGGGGATATCGTGATCGTGAAAAACTAATATTGATATGGGCTGAAGTTCTAAAGGTCTAAAGCTTTGATCTAAATAGGAATGCTGAAAGTTGGTCAATAAAAAAAGTAACGGAGGAATCAAGTTTGGGAAACGAGAATAAGCATTTGAATTAAAAATAAAAGTGCGTAACAAGAATTGACAGGTAAGTCGGTGTAAAGAAAACTTGTATAAACTTAAGATTTAATATTTTTGAAAATCAAATGATAACTGACGGAATTTTTATTTTTTAAGAGATGCTTACCATTTTTAAACGTTTTTAGTAATTAGTAAATCGCATGTTATGACGTTTCTTATTTTTACAACCATCATGTCGGCCATTCTTTAAATTCTTTTGTTATTTGAACGTGATTTAAGAGCACATGGGATTTTAGGGTATCTTTAAAAAAAGTTCTACATTTCTTTAGGACAAATTGTTTTACTAAGAATGTGTCGATTGTTTCTTACATTCTATTTTAATGATATGTGCTGTTTAATTGACACATTATATTTTTCCTCTTAAAAACCAGGCGGGTCGCTTACACACTGTGATATTAATAAATATGGTCTTGGAGGTTCTCAGCTTTTAAAAGATATTTTAACATCATAACTTAAATTATGTTGATTAATTAATTCAATCGCAATGTTTACAGCTGCCGATGTTCGACATGCCCCGGCGTTTTGCATCAACCTCCGAGGTTTCGCTCTACTAGCTGTTCTAGATGCATTTGTTTCATTTTCGCTAATTCAAATTAACTTCGTGCTACTAACGATCTCAATATAATTTGTTTTCTTGGATCTGTAATTATATAACATTTTTAAATAGGAAAAATACAAACACAAATACGGAATCGTAACAAACAGCTAAGAGGGTAGTGCCTCGTTGTCCTCTCTGTACCAGCCACAACTGTGTGGTACACGTGCCCACGGGGATACAGGGAAAAAGTTCAGGGATGCGTCGTTTTTAGGTTAAGTTTATATTTTGTAAAGACACTGACAGAGTGATGACGACAGTTAATAAATCATAAGCATGCAGAGACAGTAATTTTATTTTCCATGGCCAACCGTTATGTATTTTTTATTTGAACATACGCTATTTCGACCAGGCTTTACTAGCGCGGTAATGTATACTAGCAGAACCCTGGGCTTTATTCTGATTAATAAATAAGCTCATTAAGTAGTTGGTAGCGCGTTTTATATTGGGCATGCTGTAATTCTACATATTAAATCCGGATCTGTTTGATCTGTCTCAGCTTGAGAGATATGTTGCTGTAGCTAAGATTGTACAAACCAAGCGGCGCACGGCGGTTCTTATGTTTTTCAACGTTACCATAAAAACCGTACGGGGTAGCCTGTGGACACAGTTAGTTCTTTTCTTAATGCGAGCTGGCAATGTAAACGCAGCAGTTTGTTCCTAGCGCGTTTGTTGCTGTAGCTCGAGCTCCCAATATTTGGGTCGAGTTTAGTTTTTGTTGCTAATTCTTAGACTATGTATTTTTAAACATGAGCGTAACCTAGCCCGCACGTGATAAACAAAACTAAATCGGTTTATTCCATGTCGTAGCTAAACCTAAGGTTGCCGTATTTATTTTACAAATGTAAAAGCAGAGATTGTTTGTAATGCAATTGTCTATGTTTGTTTGCCTAATGACTGCGTTTACTTGTACATATTTCCAGATTTTTAATACAGCTTGGCGTTTTTCTGCAGATTAACTTAATAAAACGCAACGTAAATTCTTAATCCAGTTGCATTGGGGCCTTTAGTTCCCGCTGTCAACAGCCCCGATGTAATGTTGTCGGAGTATGTTTTCGTAATGACGCTATTAGCAGATTATGTTACAACAAAGCAAAACAAACAGTAAAATTTCAAATTTGCTTATCTGTAGCCAAAACTGTAGCAGTCTGCTATACAAAGAAATATGTGCCTTATATAATGGACGCCTAAATATGCGGGTTCTCGTAGCAGAGACCTCTCACTACTAAAACTTGATACAGAAAGAAGAGATACGAAATTAATATACAGATAGATTGCAAGTCAATAAATTCAAACATGGTCGGTCTGTCTGTCTCTGTGTCTGTATACAATTTTCAGTCGAAACGCCTTAGCGCAAATTTGGCTTAAAGATTGGTAATTGCACTTAAATAATACCGTAAGAAAATGAGGTAGGTTCACCAAAAAAAAGGGGGAGGAAAGAGGTGCTTTACTTCAAAATAGACTCGCTCGAAAAAGAAGCTCAGATTCGTATTCTACGTATGTCGATAAGGCATTCTTCGCAAACGCGATCTCGCGAATTTCGGTTTTAAAATTGGTATGAGAATGTTAAATGACCATAGAAAGAACTTTTTATTAAGAAAACGCCACTGAGAGATTATTATTTGGTAGTTTACCCAAACAATTTAATTAAAAAATCAAAAAAAAAGGATATCACAAAATTATGAAATCGATTTCAAAATTACAAGGGATAAACATTGGTTGCAACTAGCTAACACAAAATAGCATAAAACCGCCACTTTGTTTCATAAAAAAGGGGAGGGGGGGCGCTCTACTGCAATATAGACTCGCTTAGAAGACAGCTTTAGATTCCTATTCTACGCATGTTGAATAGCCAATTTGCGCAAGCCCGATCTTCCTACCACCTCCAGTGTCCCCCTACCAACGACTTTTCGCTATTTCAAAAATGTATGGATTTCGGCTTCAAAATCGGTATGAACATGTTAAATGACTATGGGAACAATTTTTCATTTTTCATAAAAATAAACTTAAAATTTTCAAAATTGCCAAAATTTTCCTAATTCCAAAATTTTCAAGTTTTTAAATTACTAAAAATATATTCTTTGAAACTTTCCCGTTTTCTCTAAATGTCAATCATACAGTTTACTTCCGGCTTAGACCGCGTCGTCATTTTGGAACTACACCCAGCATAATCAGGTAAAAACCGACGTCTGCCTAAACATGGCCGTATGCTTAGATTAATAACATCTAGGCTTCCGGGTTGGAGCCGCGTCATCGGTGCTTGAACTGCCGACGTTTCGTCCTCGGTTGCACGGGACATCTTCAGGGCTGTGGTTGCTTTGGGATCTGGTACACAACTCAGATTAAAAGATCCCAAAGCGACCACAGAAGATGTCCCGTGCAACCGAGGACGAATCGTCGGCAGTTTGTGCACCGATGACGCGGCTCAAACCCGGAAGCCTAGATGTTATTAACAACGGCTGCGGAAGCCTGCAACTTAGTGTGCTTAGATTATTTAAGACAAGGATTTGATCTTAATGTATTTTACTTGCCAGTACAATAATACTTAATCGGCTTATGCCTGTTAGCTGTTTCTGAACCCATACAAACTAACGTTTCGCAAGATATTGCAGCCTGCATCTTCAGAGTAAATAGAACACTGAACTCACACATTATATTGTAATACTAAAAATATTCCAAAAGTTGCCAAAATTATTAAACAGTTAAAAATGTTTCGAAATTTAAATAATTTCTAAAAATTTTCAAAATTTCTAAAAAATTTTAATGATTTAAAACTCAAAATTTTTCTGTATTTTCAAAATTCCCGAATTTTTCAAGATTTGGAAATTTTTTTGTTATTTGAAAAAATATTTCAACATTTCCGAAAGCTTTTAAAACTTTGTAAATTTGATTTTTATAATTTTCAAAAATTTTTAATTGAACATTTTGAAACATTTTAAATATTTTTAAAAATTTTAAATTTTTTTTTAATTTGCTAAATTTAAAGAAGTGTTAATAAAAGTAATGTATTATATAATTTGAGTAATTTGCAAAAGATTCAAGTATTTCAGTCAAAGTTTTAAAAAGTAGAGAATTTCACGCTTAAAATTGAAAAAAATGCAGATTTCTTTAATTTAGCACTAAAATTAGAAACTACTAATCATTTATTAGCAGAATTTAGTAGAACAACATTTTTTGGAATATAATTTTTAAAAAATTGTGCCGAAGACAAGTCTCTAAACAGAAATTTTGCAATGGACGTATATGAAATATAAAAAATTCAGATAAAATTTAATATTTATGACAATTATCACATGCTACAGTTTCCATCTTGCTCTACCACATAATATTTCAAATGCAACATCTTATCACAGTGGTGGTACAAAAACAGTTCCAAATTTACATAAACCTTCCAAGAATTCAATCGATAGCGGGCAACTAAACAGAATTTACTACTTAATTTAGTCGAACGCGTGGATGCCAGCAAAAGATAGATAGTTTCCGTATTTTGTGTTAGAGAAATATTCTCCGAGCTATAAAATTTTCAACAAAGCCATTTTCCTTAATATAGTCTTATCGCCACTCGAAGTAGTCAGATGCAGATAGCAGTTTATTTATTTCTTTTTCTAAAGACCGCCTGGGTCTCCTCCACTTCTTCCACCTAAGCGGTACAAAACAAAAAAAAACATTTTCAGTTTGTCGCGTGATTTATACGAATTCCGATTACAAACTAATTTATTTATTTAGTGCATGCGCGTGTGACGGATTTAATACACCATTGTGCAGCATTTACACACGAAATAATTTATATAAATGGATGTAAGTGTTGCGGGGGGACGAGGAGAACGTGGCAATTTATCTAGAATTCGAACGCAAAGCTTACTTTGCTGCCTTAAATTGGGGCCTGTTCCGAACAGAAATACGGCCACGTAATGAAACTGAACATTGAAGATAGGTAATGCGGTCCGTTTGTACCGCACGGACTCGTTTGTTCGTATTTGTAATGAAGTTGGGAAGTTTCTTTGTCTTTTCCGATACTTGCACATCTCTTTACATTAACTTTAGATTGGTACATCTGTCCGCATTTCCTGAATACAATACAATAAATGCTTTGAATTTACAGCACTCAAAACAGTTGTGTCCCATTTTCTTGCACGAAATTCAAGTCAAGATCAGGTTTTTGTAAGCTTTTTCGATATTTTTAGGTCGGTCTGTAACCTGTCTTTGGCGTTTTTTTCAACACGTATAGTCTATTATGCACCGGATTATGAGATTAAATGGAAAACTTGATTTACATCTTTTCGAGAAAATTGACCTAATTGATATAGTTTTGTAAATATGGGCAAAAACACGAAAAAATACAGTCTTCTGACGTTGTTTCTTTTATTAATAAAAATGTTGAAAAAATAAAATTTTTTTGCAGTGGGAGTTTCTATTCTTCCTTACATCTCAATCTACTAAAACAAATTATGCAAACGTTTCGTATTGCTACAAACATCATCAGGTTGCGACGGGAAAATTTTAAAATATTCTATACCAGTGTTTCTTAAACTTTTTACTACGGAAACGATCATCACCAAATTAAAAAATGAACTTTGGGATTTCTAAAAATTCTTAATGTTCAAATATTTAATAAATTATTAATATTTTTAAAATACAAAAAACTTTACCTATAATTTAGAATTAATTTTGAAAACTTGTTCATTTGTTTAATATTTTGAAAGTTAACGAAAAGTTTCGAAAATACTTTCAACATAATTAAAATTACCAGCTTGAAAAATTTTTTAAAAGTCCTAGATTATACATTTTCAAAATTTCAAACATCTTCAGAACTTCCAGTTATTAAAATTGCCAAAATTAAAAGGTTTATTAAAAATTATCAAATTATTAATTAAAATTATTTTAATTTTTAAGATAAAAAATTGCAAAATATCATAATTATAATATTTTAGAACGTTTATAAAATTTTTAAGTTAAAAAAAATTACAAATGTTCAAAACTTGGGACATGATGTTAATTAATCACACAATTTCTCTCGTAAGTACTAAATTTGTCAGGTATTTCCTAAAAATGCCTAATGTTCTAAAAGAATTTTGCGCTTTCACGAAGCTGAGTATTATTTTTCATGATTGTATGTTTAATAGATTGGCAACGCATTGAAATTAAACTGTTAAACATACTTTGCAGATTTTAGAATTTCAAAATAATCATAGAATTTCAAAAATTTTCAAATTGATTTAATATTTTTAAAATTTTCAAAAAACTTTTCTAAAATTTTACAAATTTGTTAAAAATTTTTAGATTCAAAAAGAACCTTAGATTCATGTTCTGCGTATATTGAATAGCCAATCTGCGCAAACGCGGTCACAGCCCACTACTCCCCAACGTTTTGTTTTCAAAAATTAATGAGTTTTAGCTTCAAAATAAACAAATATTTGTTGCAACTAGAAAATACAAAAAATCATAGAACTGGGCAACTGTTCAAAACAAATAGAGGGGAAGGGGTCTTCCACTAGAATGGAAAAAGAACCTTAGATCCGTATTCTACGTAGGTAAAGTCTAATAGCCGATGTGTGCGCACACGCGATTTTCCTATTATGGGAAATTTTGAAAATGTTGAAAAATATAACATAATTGATTTTAAACATTTTTGATTATTAACATTATTAAAAGTTTTGAAAATTTTTAAAATATTCAAATATTCTCAAAACTCAATTGTTCAAAATTTTCAAAATTTCATTTAATTTGCAATTTTTCAAAATTTGAAAGTTTTCGGAAACAAAAACAATTCAATTTTTTACTATTTTTAATCTTTCAAAATTACCCTTCAATTTTAAATATTATGAAATTTTAAAAATCTTCAAAACTAATAATTACAAAAAGTTTTGAAAGCCCAAAATTTAAAAAATTTTTATAAATTGTTAAAATTTGCAAAATATTTATACCGGGTCGCTATTAAAGATGGAACCAAAGCTCTCCTGCTAAAAGGGTTTGAGATATAGATATGAAAATTGGAAGGCTTCCATTTGAAATTATTGCGCATATTTTGAGGTTAAAAAAAATTTTTTTGACATGATTTTTGAGCGCGGCCGCCATCTTGAATTTTTTTAAATGGCAACATGGGCTTTGTGATACATCATTACAAAGCTTATTTTTTTCTCTTTCTTACTACCTTAATCATGTATGGTGTTAAAGTAGAAAATAATGCCGTATGCGTGGCTGGCTAATGTATTGCACTTTAAATCTAGATACCTTTGCAATAACGAAACGTCAAAAATAAACAAAATACAATCAGCAGGTGTTTAATAAGTGACAAAAAACACAGTACATATGGTTTGTTTCCTTACAACTATTGTATTACGTGACAAATAAACCTTAATTTCGTGAAATATGGACCATTTGACAGAAACAGAACGCATTATTTTCTACTTTAACACCATACATGATTAAGGTAGTAAGAAAGAGCAAAAATAAGCTTTCTAATGATGTATCACAAAGCCCATGTTGCCATTTAAAAAAATTCAAGATGGCGGCCGCGCTCAAAAATCATGTGTCAAGAAAATTTTTTTTAACCTCAAAATATGCGAAATAATTTCAAATGGAAGCCTTCCAATTTTCATATCTATATCTCCAACCGTTTTAGCAGGAGAGCTTTGGTTCCATCTTTAATAGCGACCCGGTATTTTAAATTTTCAAAAAGTTAAAATTTTCAACATTTTCAAAAATTTTCAAGTTATAATTGTTTTCAAAATTTCCAAAAACTTTTAAAATTTTGACGATTTTCGTAATCTCAAAAGATTTTCTAAATATTCAAAATAAACAAGATTTTTTTAAATTATCAAAATTTTGGAAAAATAATTTTTTTATGAATAGGCATCTTTTAGTGTTTTTTCCAATACCCTAAGTTTTCTGTAGCACACACTTTATATTTTTGAAATTTGGAAAGTTACGCCCAAGATATTCTGTAAACGAGCAATGAAGAATAAATTCTCAGAAAAGATAAATAATTGCTTTGTCGGCTACATTAATAGTAGAATGGGATTGAGTATTTACCGTAGCAGTTTCTTTTCTGACTTACGAATTTTCTATTTTGCTCTTTGGAACAAAAATAAAATTGCTTTTATCAACTTTTTGGTAACGGGGCTTTTCGGCTTGTTATTACAACACTTGTATTCCTGTAGCGTTCTGAGTCTAAGTGACCACGAACTACAGTTTGCCGAACTGTTGAACTGTTGATAGCGACAAACAATTACTATTATTATTTAATGATTATCTGTATATAAAATACTCAATTACTTTAACAATATTTATTTATTTTAACCTTATACGTATTTGCCGAAATACATAGTTTATATACAGATACTCATTAAATATGGACTTTAACGAAGTAATTCTGGAATTTATAAATAAAATATTATTATAATTTGTTGAAACATAATTTTGAAACCATGAAAACTTAATATTGTTGAAAAATGAGAAAATTTTGCCCAATTTTGAAGAACGTCCGTAGCTCAGTGGTAAGAGCGCGGGGTACCAATGCAGCGGATTCGGGTTCGATCCCCGGCCCGGTCGTTCTCCCTCGCAAGGCAACGGGAAACCAGCGAGGTGGATTTTTCCCCAGGAAAACCTCTCTTTGCATGCACTTCCTGTGGTTCGGAGCCCATGTTAAACTGTAGGTCCCCTATGGTCTGTTTGTGCAAAATATTTATCTCCGCGCACCAGACATAAGAGAGAGGTCGCCAACGCCCTGAATAGGGTATGGCACTATAAGAAGAAGAATTAATTTTGTAAATATCCTAACCTTTTCAAATTGTAAATTTCAGCTTATAACAGCAAAAGCTCGTTGTAAAAACAAAATAATGTTATTTTAACTAGAAAAGACGAACAACTGTAAACTTTGTAAAAATTACATTTCTTACCTAGAGCGATGAAAGCACACATCAAACAAGATCACGAGCTCGTAGACTCTTAATTTAAACTAAAATGTATGTTTAGCTCGTCATAAACAAAGCGGCGCGGCGAAGTTGCATTGTCTTCACGCGATATCCTCTGCACCGCAGAATAATGAAGGTTCATCCTCTGCCTCGGCATTTCATGTAACTTTATGCTCCGTATCCCGGGGATATTTTGAGCAGCACGTCACTGTAATTGAATTCCAAATATTTGTTTCAATTTTCAATACGAATACAGATCTCCGCACTTTGCGTTAAAATGTTTTCAGTTCTGTGATTTTTCCCAGAATGTGGAAATTAATTTTTTACTGTCGTATTGAAATTACGCCAAAAAGCAATTTTCAGTATTCAAAAGCGATTTTCTTTATTCGTTCACATTTGTATTGAAAATTTTTTATTTCTTATCTGAGTGGCCTCTTATCCAGGCACCGTTCCTGGAGTTTGAATTGAAATTGACTGCATTAGATATACGAAAATGGCAGTTCTGAATATAACAGCTAAGTATAATGCTTGGGCACGGATACGTACACATATTTCTTTTTTATTGGGCTTCATTTATTTAATGCGGCCATTTTCCTGTTAAAAACACTTCGCTTATATTTTATTAAACATGAAAAGTGCCTCCATAATTTATACCTTCAGGTTTTACAGCTTATAAATGCTTATTACTAAAGACTAGACAGCAAGAGGTCGTGTCAATAACTCGGGTCTGTAATAGAAATGTTCAGGGGAAATTTCTTGATAAATGGTAATTTAGATGGCAAGTGAAAGCTAATTAATTATTATACAAGTCTATGTGATAAATGCACGTAATTTTATTAAACGTCGACTGATTGCCGCATAGTTTTTAATATATGTCCGTCTATAAGTATTTGGATTTTCTTGTTTGTTAATTTTACTCTCTCTCCTTATTTTTATAGTTTGTTAATTATTGATTTCCTAGGAAGTGGTAGGTTTTTAAAATTGTAAACTATACAGGACGTATCAAATTGCGTGTTAACTATGGGAATCTCGCTTATTTGAAGAGATACGACGATGGTTAAATTAGAGAAAAGTTGTGCAATTTTATGCCCATTAATAATCTGACAAGAAATTGGAACTATCTTGCTTAGTTTCTGAAAGAACTGAAAAATCTGAAATTTTGGATTTTTTGTTTTCGGCTATAACTCATTTGTCATTTACATTACATATTTCTAGTTAACGCATTATTAGGACACTTTTTATGCTGAATCTAATTTTTAATCAGATTAGGTATACCTGCTACCGTTGCGCGTTTTCGACTGTCAACTTTTTGTTTTCGTATGGTCAGCATTTTAATTTTTTTCATATTTGAATAGAGTTTTTAGTTCTGATTTCAACGATTTGTCATACTTTGCATTTTGTTTAAGTTTTAAGCATTTTATTACAGTAAATAAAAATTTCATAATTGTGCCATGGAAAGACCACGTCATTTAATTTATTTTGATGAAATTCTAGTAGGCCATGAACTGATGGAAGTAAAACAAAACAATACTTTTATTTACTTTGGATTTTAGATACATTAGGTACGCGAAAATTTCAGGAAACTTTGTTCTGAGAGTAGGCAGCAGCTTAAGTTATTTTTTACAAAAACAAATAAATGACACAGTTTTTTTACTTTCATCAGTTCATGGCCTACTAAAATTTTATCAAAATAAATTAAATGACGTGGCCTTTCCATGGCACATTTATGAAATTTTTATTTTCTGTAATAAAATGCTCAAGCGGTAAACAAAATGCAAAGTGGGACACATCGTTGAAATAAGAATTAAAAACACTATTCAAATATAAAAAAAATTAAATTGCCGATCATAAGAAAAAACAAAGTTGACAGTCGAAAATGAGCAATGGGTAACAGTTATACCAAATCTGATTAAAAATTTAGATTCAGCATGTAAAAGTGTCCTAATAATGCGTAAACTAGAAATATGTGATATAAATGACAAATGAGTTATAGCCGAAAACAAAAAATCCAAAATTTCAGTTTAATTTAGTTTATTCAGAAACTAAGCAACATAGCTCCAGTTTCTTGTCAGATTATTAATGGGCATAAAATTCTACAATTTTTCTCTAATTTAACCATCGCCGTATCTCTTCAAATAAGCGAGATCCCCGTAGTTAACACGCAATTTGATACATCCTGTATAGTTGTACTTACCATGACAACAACCGTATGCTAAAGGATTTTCAGAAAAATTTCGGTAAATTTAAAAAAAGTTTTTTCAAAATTTCTAATAATTTTTGCTAATTATTTACGTTTTCTAATAATAAATTGATCCAATAAACTTCTCTAATAGAAATTTCCAGATTTCACAAATCCAGATTACTCCTTGACAAATATAAAAGGATGTGGAATAACTTCCCATGAAAGAATCATTTCTGCAGAGTTTAGTTTCGGTTGTATACCCGAACAGATTAATTAGATAATCGTCAAGTCTAAATGGAAATATCGATTGAAATTGCTAATAAAACAAAATTTGGTAATTTGTCAAAAATTTTTAATTTGATTAAAAATTTCAAAATTATCAAAAACAATTGTGGAACTTTCGCAAATTTTCAAACTATTCAAAACTGGAAACATCAAAATTTTAAGATTTAAATCTTCTGAACTTTGAAAATTTTATAAATATAAGTAATTTTAGAAATTAAAATATGTTTTAAAACTTGGTTATCCAAACTTAAAACGTTTCAAATATTTCAATTTCAAAAATTTTATATTTTTCAAATATCTAAATGTTTTCAAAACTATTAGTATTATTAAATTTTTTAAAACTGTAATGACTCTTTTAAAAATTTTGAATTTTAGTTTTTAAAGGTTTCGAAAATCATGTTATTACAAAATGTCAAACATGTTCGAAATTTACAAAATTTTGGTGTCAAGATATTTTCAAAATTTTTAAATATTCGTTGTCAAAATGTTTAATATTTTTAAAATTTACAAATTTATCGGAATGTTGGGCATTGTGTCCTTTATCAGTTCTGATTGACCGATTTTATACGCGGAAGTGGGCGTTATGGGTTATTGTTGGGCGTTGTGGTCTTATAATATAGAATAATTGGGCGGTGCTGTAGCAATTTCGGCGGTATAGTACCATAGTGGACATTATGGCCTTCCTGAATATTTGAGCGTTTGGACACATTGGGCAGCAATTTTTGGGTTTTGTAGCCGTCGTGGGCGATGTGTCCGTTGGGCGTTGTTGGTTTTTAATACTGTTGGACGTTGTGGTCTCACGCAAAAATGTAAATCATCATTATTACAACATATACAAAATTTAAAAAAAGTATTTCGATTTACATACAACTCAACAGCTGGGGTTATAGACAGGGTGTTTCAATTTTATTTTTGGTAATTTTGGGGCTAAGTTGCGCACCGAAAAGTAAGAAACTTTATATGATCAAATGCAGAAGTTTATTTTCTAAAAAAAGTTATTCGTGTGTTTTTTCGTACTGCTTATATTTCAACTTTTGTATGGAAACGACTCGCCTGTCGTAAGTTTTAATTTTTTAATTAATAAAATTAATTCTTCCTAAATTGTGTTTAGTATAATAGTTGTTGTTTAGTGTTGTGTTTTTTTTTTGTATAGTAGGTATGCCAAGAAAATTTACGAATATTTATTAGGCCGACGTACATATTGTGTATCGGTTTGTGACGGGAATTTTGCAGGTGCAGTTCAAGAATATCGGAAACGTTTCACTAACAGAATAACATTTAGTGCCTGGGTTTTTAGTGATACCCATTGTCGGCTTAAGGGGTTTGGGCGCAACTGTTTTGGCGCGACCGCTTTGGCGCGGCCGTTTGTGCGAGGGACGTTCAAGCGCAAATAAGTTTAGACGCGATACCGTTTGGCCGCAGGAACGTTTGAATTTGAACGCAGAGACGTTTCGGCGCGGCCGCGTAGGCCGTTTTGGCTTAGGAACGTGTCGGCGCAATAATGGAAATAATTACGTTTTGTATTTTTTAAAATAAATTAACCTTTTGATAGCCACTCAATTATTTATTAATATTTAACACGGCATAGTACACAAATATAATTAAGCAAAATTTACCTAAGGCAAAATAAGTTTTTAATTTTCTATAAAATAACTTACAATAGATTACGTTTGCGCCCCAACGTCTCTGCGCCGAATCAGCTTGTGCCAAAACGTTCTTGCACTCAAACGTTTCTGCGCTCAAACGTCACTGCACTCAAACGTTTCTGCGCCCAAATGTTTCTGCGCCCAAACACCGCTGCACTCAAACGTTCCTGCGCCCAAACGTGTCTGCGCCGAATAGCTTGCCACCACGTTCCTGCGCCCAAGTGTTTCTGCGTCCAAACGTCACTGCACTCAAACGTTCCTGAACCAAAACGTCACTGCGCCCAAACGTGTCTGCGCCGATCAGCTTGCCATCACGTTTCTGCCCCCAAGTGTTGGTGCGTCCAAACGCCGCTGCACTCAAACGTTCTTGAGCCTAAACGTCACTGCGCCCAAAAGTGTCTGCGCCGATCAGCTTGCCATTACATTTCTGCGCCCAAGTGTTTTTGCGTCCAAACGCCGCTGCACTCAAACGTTTCTGAGCCTAAACGTCACTGCGCCCAAACGTGTCTGCGCCGATCAGCTTGCCACCATGTTTCTGCGCCCATGTGTTTCTGCGTCCAATCGTCATTGCACTCAAACGTTCCTGAGCTCAAACGTCACTGCGCGCAAACGTGTCTGCGCCGATAAGCTTGCCATCAGGTTTCTGCGCCCAAGTGTTTTTGCGTCCAAAACGCCGCTGCACTCAAACGTTCCTGAGCCTAAACGTCACTGCGCCCAAACGTGTCTGCGCCGATCAGCTTTCTATTACAATTCTGCACCCAAGTGTTTCTATGCTCAAACGCCGCTGCACTCAAACATTCCTGAGCCCAAATTCACTGCGCCCAAATGTGTCTGCGCCTATCAGCTTGCCATCACGTTTCTGCGCCCAAGTGTTTCTGCGTCCAAACGTCACTGCACTCAAACGCCCTTGCGCCTAAACTTCACTGCGATCAAACGTTTCTGCGCTGAATCGTACCTGCGCCCTAACGGTCACACCTAAACGTCCGGTTCCGTGGACCGGTGATTCAACCCATTATGCGTTTTAATTTCGAGACTGGTTGAACACGAACTATCCACAGCGTTGAATTGGTCGCCTGGGCAACATCCATAAACAAGAATGGGTTCCTGCTGTAAGGTTAATCCCCTGGCCACTTCAAACACCAGATATTAATTTCTTAAATTTTGATATCTGGGGATACAAAATAAAGTTTACAGCAGGCAGTCAACTTTCCTATTCGGCGATGTTAAAAATGTATCAAAGCAAGAGGTTTGCAATTCGAACAACTTCTGTAATGTGTTTCTTGGATTATCTTAAGGCGATAAATTAATTTACCTTGAAAAAAGCTACAGGCTATTTGCGTCCGCCAATGTTTTAAATCATAAATATCTTTAAAAAGTAGCTGTAACTCTACAACGATATGTTTCTGAACACATATTTATATAAATTTTTTATTGTGTTAAAGCCAACTGAGATGTCAACCCACAAAGTATTAAGTACCTAACGAAATTTTTATGACAGCGTGATTTTTCGTAACAGTTAAAATATCTCTCAGACGGTGCACCGTACGAAAAAAACACAAAAATCGCTTTTTTTTAGAATAAATCAAAATTCTGCATTTAAATTATAGACAGAAAAATAACTGAAAACAAAATAAGGGTGTCTGCCCGTAACTAGCACCCTCTAGCAAATTTTACAGAATTATTGTTTGGCATGCATGTAAATTCACTTGGTCAAAAACGTTATTGAGTATTCACAAAAAACTTAGGTGCCAGTACGTCCGCTAAATATCGAAATTGGGGCAAACAAAAAAATTATGGGTTTTTAAATGTACCCCTAAAGTTAGCAACAATAAAATTAAGCCACTTTGTGTAAACTAACAATTTCAGAAAATTTTTGAGTATTGTCAGTATCGAACCTCGACCTACGTTTTCTAGGCTAATTAACAAGTCTAATTAATTCTTAATTGTTTTTGAGATTTAGCTACTGACAACACTAAATTTTTTAAATTTTTTGTATTAAAAATTTCCCAAAATAATAAAAGATCAAAAATATAATAAAAAAATAATAAAGTAGAGTTAGGGGTTCTTTAAACATTGAATGTCAGATTTGCGTGTAAATATTTGTCATATAAACCGAATAAAAATCCAATTTGTAGAAAATAAAAGGACGAAATCATCGAAATGCAATCTTTGAACTAGAGGTAAGACACGAGGGAAATAAAATGGGTTACAAGATGTCAAGCAAAAAGAATTCCCATTTCCAATATTGGCAAATGTACTCCGTTCAGCTTCCCCTCAATTTTTCTAAACTTTCCACCCAGACAGCCAAGCACGAAAATTACAGTTATGTCACCGAATATTTTGCCATAAAATTCGATTTTTCGGACCCTACACAATATTTTATCAAAAAGAGAAGGGGCAAGTTGGCTCTCTCCTCTCGTCTGGTCTTTCAAATTCAACGCGTATTAATGTTGAGTTAACCTACTTGTGCTCGAGTTTTCGCATCGAACCTCCTCTCGAACCGCTTTCTCTGCTCCCGATTTCTTTCTCTCACCCCATGAGGGTGCTTAGAGTTAATAAACGAAAGTAATCGCGTACTTCGCTCGTTCAGATTCGTTAAACGAATCCTTTATAATTGTAAGTTATGTAACGTTGGAGAGACGTCCCCGTCTAGGAACTTTATAACACGCGCCGTGTCGCGGATTTTTTTTTTATAATTCGCTTCTTCTTTCTCCCCTGCTCTCGGACGGCGCAGGGAATGAGATAAAGGGTCGTCCTTTTTATATAGATGTAATAATGGGGAGTCCGAATAATAAACCTCACGATACTCCATATTAGCCAATTAAGGATAGAAATATGGTGTAATAAAAATGAACGGAGCCTAAAGAAATACTTTCGTTCGGTTATGCCGTGCCTATCTGGAGTCTGGATTTGTAAGAAAGGGGATGAATGCGGGACATTTAGGGCGAGGAACTGGAGGAATGTTCCCATGAATCACGCGGTCGCCCGGGGAGCATCCATCTCCGCCGACCGTGCAGAGTTCTTTAGTTTACAGACCAGTGGGGACTCCCATATTTAGAACGAGTATATTGAGGTGCTTATTTTGTTCTATTGGTTCCTGATTTTCTAGTTTTCTACGTGACTTCTTTTACTTCCATGCCGGAAAATCGTGCACAGAACCGGCTTCAGTGTCAATTTATACAAATTTCGAGCTGAACATGATTAAAGTATAATTAAATTAGCTAATAATTAGATACAACACAACACTAGATTGTTTGTGCTTTATAAAATCTGAAAAAGATGGACGAGACCAAATTAGATCGAAACCGAGTCATTACGGCATACACGTTATTTTATTTGAAGCAATATTTAATATTTATTTTCTGAAGATTGTTTTGCTAGAAAAATACATTTATTATATTGAACAGGTCGGACTCTAACTATTAGATAAATTATGCAACGGCATAAGGCGCTCAAATTTTAAGGGCGGAAAAATTATGTGCTTGGGACTGTCAATATTTAAAATATAATACAAGCAGGAAGGTATTGCATTTGGTTACAAAGTACTTTAAGAATATACCAAAAATTTGATTTCTGCCATGGCGCGTTTGTATACAATTCACAGCTCCGACTGTTTAACGCATAAGGATCAAACTAGGGTCAAAAGGTTGGTGAAATGAGGTTGGTCCGCCAAAAAAGATAAAAATACTGGACCTACATAAAGAATAAGTTCAGAATTGTATTCTACGGTTAACATTTTCGCAACCGCAATAAGCTTTCCCCAGTCCCCTCTCTCTCCTACTGATACCTACTATAGATTTTTCGGTTTTTAGTATAATTTTGGCTTTAAAGTTGGCATGAAAGTAGGAAACGACCATCTAAATAACTTCTACGACAATGGACTTTAGTCCATTTTTATCTGATCATGTTTTTGAAAATTTTCAAGGTTTTAAAAAAATAAGAAGCTTTGAAAATGAAAATTTTGGAAATTATGAAATATTAGAAGCTTAAACATTTTCAAAATTTTGATAACTTATATATTTCGTAAACACTATTGAAAATTTTCAAAGGTAAAAAATTTCAAATATGCCAATTTAAAAAAATTTCAGTTTAAAAAAGTAGTTCATTAATAAACCAAAAAATCTCCTGTAACAGGAATTTTTTTACAACGAACGACCTGATATTTTTTAAACGGTTTGCTCCTGCGGATTTGAAAAGCTCATCTACATATCTCTTCACTCGATTTTCCACATTTCGGAAGCACTCAGGAGGATATAATGCGTAAATATATTATGGATTATAGTTGAGAAAGTGTACAAAGTGGAAAAAATTGATTCTCGCCAAAAAATGACGTTTTAGTTTATTTTTCAAACTTTCAATATTGTTACGTAAGTAATTTATTTATATTATTTAAACGTAAACATGTACGATACCATAATCAAAAAAGCTATTGGACAACCGTGACCTTCAACAACCTTTCTCGCGTTTATTGAAATTTTTGAAAATTCTAAATAACAAATTGCAGAAATTTAGAAACTTTTTGATTTCGATAATTTTTATAATTATGAGCTTTTCATAACTAAGAAAAGTTTGATAATTTTGAAAACTTATAAACTTAAGTTTTTGAAAATTTTGTTTTGAACATTTTAGACAATTTTAAAATTTTGAAATTTTACATAAATACTAAAATTTTCTAAACATTTTTAAATTTTTTTTAATACTTTGAAAACTGAAATTTTTTGGTAATTCTGAAAATTTATGAAATTAATCGAATTTCTTGAAAACTAAAATTTTTGTAAATTTTTGAGATTTTGAAAATTTTGGAAAAATGGTTTATAAAATTTTACAATTTTGATGTTTTAAAAATTTTGAATTTTTAAAGATAAAATCAAAATTTTGATATGAAAAAGAATAGAAAAGAAACTTTGAGAAACTTTAATTATTTAGAATTTTCAGGAAATTTGGAAAAGTTTTGAAAATTTTGAATTTTTAAAGAAATTGTAAAACTTTTTAAAAGTTTTTCAAATGTTTTCGAAAAAATTTTAATATTTTTCAAGGTTGCAAAGTTTTTGAAAATTTTATTGGTAATATTTAAAAATTTTTGAATTTGCAAATCGTTTCAAATTTCCAGAAAACTGAAAATTTTCGACATTTTGGAAATTTTTAAAAATTTAAAAATTTCGTTCCTGGTAAACAACTAAAAGAAAATCTCCCAGCGAGGTTTTCTCAGTGCTAAGTTGTTCGTATTGTCATTTAATATGCTCATACCGATTGTAAAGCTAAAATTCGTACATTTTTAAAATGTTGAAATATCGTTGGAGGCGGGCACCGGAAGGGGGGTGACCGGAATACCGCAGTTGCGCAAATCTGCTATGCGATATGTGTAAAATGCGAATCTAATGTTCTTTTTCATTCACGTCGCAGATTTTACTCCCCCTTCAGTATTCAAAGCAGTCGCCTGGTTTAATAACATTGCTGATTTCCATTTGCGACCAATGTTTATCCGTTAAAATCTCAAAATCGGTATTTAACTTTTTATACACCGCACCGTTGGGACTTGTCTTTCGGCCAAATGCTCAAATAACCTATTCAGGTAACCGACCAAAACGAAACCTCTCAGTGGTGTTTTCTTAATGGAAAGTAGTTCATATTGTAATTAAACATACTCATACCGATTGTGCACCCGAAATTCATTAATTTTTGAAAAAACTAAAAATCGAAAGGAGAGAGCAGTGGGGGTGATAAAGAGATCGAGCTTGCGCATATCACCTATTAAACATGCGTAGAACACGAATCTACGGTTATTTTTCGAGTGCGTCTATAGTAAAGGGGAAAACTTTTCCCCTTTTTTTTGGCGGACCAATCTCATTTTGTTGCGGTTTTATCCCAGTAGAATTACCAATCTTTGAGCCAAATTTGGTTTTGCTGCGTTAAGGCGTCTGGACTGTATAGTGTATACAAACGCACACACAGACACAGCTGCAACAACGCAACGGTGCAAATGGTTAACAAGCGTAGCGTGTAGTTTGGAAACTGTATCAGTAATAATAATTTTAGTTGTCGATATCTGTTTGATATATCGACGTAAGAGTGAGAGCGGTTGTGGCGTAGTGCCAAGTGCTGCACAGATGTGGGTTCGAGCCTTGCTCTCGGAACATCGTTAAATAAAAAATGACACCGTCTCTTTCTTTGCAATGCAGTCGGTAACCAGTGAGATATTGAGCTCACTTCCTTGGTTCGGAGCTCATGTAAAGTTGTAGGTTGTCTATGTATGGGTCACTTAAGCACGCGAGCGGGTCAGCGGTTTTGGTTTTTTGAACGGTCTTGTACGATAAATTGAGTCGCCGCCACTGCTTTTCTGATTGTGGTTTATTTTCCCCAATATCATAACTTTTTATTTTACAAATAAAGGTATATAAAGCGTGGATGGAGCTATTGTGAACGTCTATTCGAGATTAGAGCTCATATGAAGTTTACAACTTCAGTATTCTCAATTTCTTAAATCGCGCATACAAAACGATAAATTCCATTGATGTTCGCCCAAACTACCGGTCACATTCTCCCTGTCGTCTTATTTTTCTCCTCTGTTATTTAGGAATTTCCACTCGAGTTGCTGGCGGATTGAAATAAGTTTCAAGTTGAAAACTTTTCCTCTTCTGTCATGGCGCCTCGCCAAAATATGCTACGTGGTTTTATGTACTAGGCCCTTTGTCATTTCTTCCGGCCTCTTGACTTAAGAATTTTTTTATGACGACTCTCCATTTCCTTTCAAGACCTTCCTATATAATAAAAAGTTGTTTAAAAAATTATGCGACTTTAAAAGAAAGCAAACATTCAACCGTGCTAGTTAAAAGAGGAGGGTCGCCCACCGTACAATTTTGCTGCTATAAAGAAACAGCTTAACCATTAATCTGTCTCGGCTACAACAGAAACCTAATATATTCCCGAAGGGATTTTCAGACACAATAAAAAATGGACAAACCAAAATTTGTGTTCGGCACACAAAGGCGAGCTGAGCGTAAACACAATAAAATACGTGGGCTATCAATTTGTAGGTCTTAAACTATTTAGTAATGGAGACCGAGAGATAGAAACCACCCTAACAAAGTGTCTTGGATCTCTTTGAGAATTTTAGTATGTTTACATGGCAATTCTTTGTGGGGAGAACAGGAAATTTTGTTTGCTCATGATTACTCCTGAAGAAAACTCTGATTTAAGAAGCGCCCAAAGCCTCGCATAAAACGATTGTCCCTTAAGGCCTCGGAGAACGTATTTTCTCTTTGATGATGGAAATAACATTCTTGCCATCCATGTGTATTATGTATTCTGGAGCGTCTTAATTATCAATAGGGACTTACTTCGCTTTCAAAGATCTTCGTTAATGATGTAAAATATGAATGAAGTTAGTACAGTGTGCCACAGGGACGGACTGGTACTGAAAATCGACTCCATGTAATAATAGATGGCGACATAGAGCAATGAACAGATACGTGTTTTTTTCGCAATTGAAAAATTGACGTAAAGCTTCCTCTGTTTTTTTCGTACTTCAAAAATTTTCAAGTTTTATATACTAGAAAATATTTATAGGGTGTGGCGACTAAAGAGTTACAAACTGATATCTCCAAAACTATAACAGATTGAGCCACAATTTTTTTTAGTTTACGGAACGGAAGGGGATACTAGTGAGTTTTGAAAGAACAAGAATAAAAAGAAATGGGGGTAACTGGGAAATTTTAAATAGGATAATATACAGGGTTGGGCAAAAGTACGGAACAATGCAAATATCTTTAATACGGCAACCGCCATTTTGACAAAAATTTTTACATGAAGGTTCCAATATACGGCGGATACAATGAAAGTAGCGGCGATTAAGGGACTTCCGGTTTAGCCGGAAATGATATCAATTTTTTATTTTAAATGGAACACCCTGTATATTTTTTGATATATCAATAGAACTCTTTTTTTGCGAGTTCAGTGATATAAGGTTTCATGCCTTTATTTTCAATAATTCTAGAGATATTAAACAATAATGTTTCGTAATTGTTATCTAGCAGTTTATGAAAACAAAAGAATGTGAGAAGGCTAAACAGTTGTGTAATGTTATCAAATATGCTTGGTTCGTGTTGTCTTGTTTTGATGTACGATAGATTGAGCAGCGTGGTTGCAGTAATCAATTAATTAACCAATTTAATTAAAACTGCTGAATTTAACATCATAAATGGTTCAATTAACAGAAATATTGCAAATTGTTAACTAAAGTACAAACTTCTTGCTGAGTTCTGACGCTCACCAAAACCAACAATAATTAAAATTTGAATTCGTTCTCTTTCTGTTAATTGAACCATTTCTGATGTTAAATTCAGCAGTTTTAATTAATTTTGGTTAATTAATTGATTACTACAACCACACTGCTCAATTTATCAAACATCAAAATAACACAACACGAACGAAGCATATTTGACAACTTTACAAAACTGTTTAAGCTTCTCACATTCTTTTGTTATCAAGAGCTGCTAGATAACAATTACGACACATTATTGTTCAATATCTCTAGAATAATTGAAAATAAAGGCATGAAACCTTATATCACTGAACTCGGAAAAAAAGAGTTCTATCGATACATCAAAAAATATACAGGGTGTTTCATTTAAAATAAAAAAGTTGATATCATTTCCGGCTAAACTGCAAGTCGTTTTAAACCGCCGATACTTTCATTGTATCCGCCGTATATTGGAACCTTCATGTAAAAAATTTTGTCAAAATAGCGGTTGTCGTATTAAAGATATTTGCATTGTTCCGTACTTTTGCCCAACCCTGTATAATTTTGAATAATTTTTCAATGTCCGTGTCAAAATAGGTACAGTCTATTTTTGTCACATTTATAATAAAGGGGAAGGGATGAAATTCTGTAAATAAGTAATAACAATAAGCTGGTACGAGTTAATGTTTTTTTGTATTTAATTGATATACAGTGTCTTCAACGAACGAGGGAACACTCAATAACTTTCTTATATTACGATTTAGAAACAAAAGGTTAAGTAATATTTTGTTCAGGATCATATTCCCTATTCTGTTGCACTTTACTTTACGTTACTCGTACTTATACAGAATTTTTGCTAAGCTTGTGTGATTTCAAGTCTTCAAAAGATCTTGTAAAATCGCAAGTAACTCACGTACTGTATGTGCAGAAAAGTCTCTTCCCTGGGGCTTTTCCAGACATGTTTGTCGCAACTTTCTGAATTTTTCTCGGAAAGACGTAATTTTCTTGGAACCTACTAAATTACCGAATATGAGCTTAAACTTTAATAACTTTAAATTTCAGAAAAAGTCATTGTAGCGGCTTATTTATTTACCTACAATAAACACGTTTAATAACAGATCTGTTGAAAAATAAATAAATGTTGTAATAGCAAACTGATACTAAACAAACATAATTTTTCCAACAAAACAAAACCAATATTTAGTTATATAGATTAAATATCAGCAGCAATATTTGTTCTAAGGATCATTACAGTGCAAACAACTTTCAAGTTGTTGGTATTACATAACAAGAATTTTGTTACCGAAAAAAAGAATGTCTAGTTTTCGTCACTACAATTTTAATGTAATAACTCATTAATTAGTATTTTAATACGTGATCATCTCGAAATGTTCCATTTGTTATTAAATATTGATCCTTGGAATTTAAAATGAGACAATTATATTTAATAACTGCGGAGTAAATATTTGCTACATAAAAAAAATATAAGTTGTAATCCCTTGAGTGGAATTACGGTTATTTCTAAAATGTGGGCGGCTTTTCCCACTATTTAAAAATGAGCGAAACACTTCGCTTGGACTTTCCTATACATTTAAATACATTGTTTTATATTTTCCAACACTTTCGATATACACCTGTCTACACACGACTAGTTAAAGTAAATAGTTCTTATTAGTTGTAACATCTTGAAGCGGTTGAAGAAAGACCGACCGCTGCGCTGCAAGCATAAGGTTGGGTAAAATATTCGGACTGAATCAACGGAAGCGCGGAAATTGATATTTGAAAATATATTAATAACTCGAGAAGTATTATTTTTAGCAAGAAATTACTCTTATTAATTGGTATTTAGAATTTCAAAACCTTTCTGATTTTAAAGCCAAAATGCCACGTTTCTATTTAAAAAAAAGTTATTTTTTACCGTGGCCGCCATATTAAAATTGGAAACTCAAGATTTTTTCTTAAATTCAATCGAGAAGAATTTGCCCTACAACTTTGCTCTTGAGTTTGCGAGTCTATCTATTAAAATAAAAAAGTTAGCCTACACTGAACATTTTTTCGCGGCGTGATGTATTGAGCACTTACCAATCTTTAGACGCGGTTTTCGGAAAAACTTGTTATACAACCCCATAAAAATTTAATGCGTACGTAAAAAGAAAAAAATTAAAAATTTAAAAATGTTAAAAAAATGCATAGTGTCAAGTTGAAAAACAAAAGTGATGCGCACTTCCGGTTAAACGGACAGTGGAATATTTTTTCTTAAAATGCAACAGAATAGAGAATATGATCCTGAACAAAACATTATTTAACTTTTTTTTCTAAATCGCAAGATAAAAAAGTTATTGGCCCATTTTTTTTAAATTTTGTAAGCTCATAGAGCTGAAGATAAGCTACAGTTTGGTTTGTGTGCCAGCTCGTAAATTTCTCTCTGATGCTTTTTATGAATTTTTGAAGGTTTGAGTTTTGACACCTATTTACTCAAAAACCAGTTATCAGATCAGGATAAAACTTGATATTGGAAATGCTCTAAAGGAAATAAATAATATCAAAATTTTGACATTTTCGAAAACAATACTTAAAAACTGGCTTCTATTTTTTTTTAATTTTGTAGATCAATAGAGCTATGAATCAGCTACGATTTGGTTAGTGTCCTAGTCCGCTAACTGCTTTGTGACACCTTCTGTGAATTTTTGAAAATTTAACATTCCTACCCTCTTATTTAATTTAAACCACCCTTTAATTTTTGTATACGGCAATATTTGGAGGAATTTTTGGTGAACAAATTTGTTTTTTTTTTCGTTTTTGGGTTTCTTTCATTACAAGCAATTTTTTTTTACAAAAAAATTATTTTCTTAAAAATTTCAAAAAATTCAGCGTGCTATCAGTACAGGAATAGGAAAGTTCACTCATTTTTCTGTTTACTTCTGGGCTGTTTATATCGACCACCCTATACGGAGTATAGCCATTAGCAGGTATCGCTTTCATCAAAATTTCGGAAGTTAAAATTTTGACAGCAATGTATGTTTTAGATTAAGAGTCAGAGAGTACCGAAAAATGAATATTTGTAAAAAATTTCAAAATTTCCAAAAATTTCTTAATTCTTAATAATTTTCAAATATTACAACAATTTTAAAAACTTTTAAAAGTTACAAATTTGTTAGAACTCTCAAAATTTACAAAATTTGAAAAATTACCAGAAATTTTCAAAATTTTGAAAAACTCAAATAGTTTAAAAGATTTAAAATTTTTGTTAAATACAAAATTTTAACAATTTAAATATTTTAATTTATTTTACGTTTTTTGCCATTTTATGAAAATTTAGAAAACTTTTTGAATTTTCCTAAATTACAAAAGTTAGAAAACTGAAAAATATTCTTTATTCATAAGTTCTAGCTTTACTTCGTTGAAGTTCATTTTAATTTATTGTAAATAAAACAATTCTTAACTTCAACAGGTGTTTTATTTTAGCCTTATACGTATTTCAACGTGTCTACACGTCATTATCAAAGGCAAGATTAAAAGTTGGTGTTGTTATAGGAACAATAAATCGTCATAACATAATGACGTGTAAACACGTTAAAATAAGTATAAGGCTAAAATAAAAAACCTGTTGAAGTTAAACATTGTTTTATTTACAATAAATAAAAAATTCTCACTCATAAAGCAACTCTGTAAAGAACTCGAAATTTTATTTTGTTAGGTTGGTGACAACCATGTGACAACAAAACCTTCACGCGTTATAAACATAACCTTCAAATTGTAAGTTCTAAAAGTTAAGATTTTTAGCGTATTTCCGCTACTTTGCGTAGCTCGGGTGGGGTGCAAGATAATTCTTCTTCCATCTTATCTTCAAATCTTTGGTATTTTAAAAATTAAATCACATTCAAACACAGTTTGTCTCAATTTTAATTTGACAGTAGTTTGAATTGTTTTAAATGTTACCAACAGCCACATAACCAAAACAAAATACAAAAAATGTTCCTAGTCGATTATATTTTTAAATTAAAATATAAAATAAGGTAATTTTTAACTTTTTTGGACCAAAATGGAAAAAATAGTATAAAATACACGTTTCGTAAGACATTTAAGCGCACTTGTCCATTAAAAAACTCGTCGCAAGCGGCTCGTTTTCTAACTTGGACGCGTGCTCTAAAATCATGTCTTATGAAACTTGTTTTTTAATATACTATTTGAAACCGTAAAAGTAAATGCGACAGCTTTTTGTTTACTTGCGGGGGAGTACTAGCTTAACGCAAAATAATATACGTTCGTTTTTAAAGGATTTTTATAACAATATACAGAGTGGCTAGGAAAACCCCGGCCACTTTTCTTGCGGCGGTCAAGAGATGGCGCTATAGTAAAGAAAAATTAAATTAAAATACTGGCAACAACGCACAATCCAAGACGTTTTGGTTGTTTTGATTTAATATGGGGCGTATTTAATAACTAAAACGTGTCTCGGATTCTGCGTTGTTGCCAGTATTTTAATTTAATTTTTCTTTACTAAAGCGCCATCTCTTGACCGCTGTAAGAAAAGGGACCGGGGTTTTCCTAGCCACTCTGTACAGTTCCTAAATAATAAGTTCTAGCTTTACTTCGCTGAAGTTCATTTTAATGTACTGTAAATGAAAATATTCTTAACTTCAACAGGTTTTCAATTTTAGCCGTATACGACATGTCATTATCAGAGGCAACTTTGTCTCTGAAAATGACATGTCAACATGCCGAAAAACGGCTAAAATAAAAAAACCTGCTGAAGTTAAGAATTATTTTGTATACAATAATTTTTTTTTTGTTTCTAATTTGCTTTTGTAATATTTGACTTAATTTCAGTACCTCAGATGCATAAAGAACCAAGTCCACTTTACATATTATGTAAAAAAAAAGGTTTGTTCAATGTAAACAGTAATATGATTATGATCTAGGACCTAAACGCTTTTCATTAATTTAATTTTATTATTTTCCTAATCAAAATTTTAGAAAGTGGTTGTAGTATGTTCAAATGTATCTGAAAACAAATAATTTGATAAACTTCCCCTATGTTACATTCTGCGAATTCTCTAACCACCAACAAATAATAGTAAATTCACTTATACGAGCATTCCCGAGCCTTTTGAGCACGCCATAATAATAATTTTTGTGAAACTGGACAAATTAAAACGAAACGGGATACAATTTTAATGGAAATTTAGTGTAGGTTAAAACCCTATTTAGAAGGAGAGTATCAGCAACATATAAGGACGTGCAATAAAACAAGGGCTTTGTGGCAAGGTCGTTTTACAATTTCCGGCTCTCTTGCCACCGGAACAATTAAATTTGTCGTATGTCTTTGTGGGAGAGATGCACAATTAGATTTGTGTGCTTCCTTTATTTAGAGCGTCAGGCTTGGTTTGCACTTTGTACTACGTTGCAACCGCGATTTGCCTTTGCGGTAATCGAATTTCTGTTTGCAAGACTATATTTAATTATATGGTAGCCTACGTCGATATATTTTTAGTAATTTTATCATATTCAAGGAACGCGAAACTCTTTGACATTCGATAGCGTCGCTGTCTATGTTGCGAGAGCTTTATCGAGACGTTTCTCTTGCATATTTTAATGAAATTCTGTCACTTTGTTGCATAGATGTAAAACTTATCCGACGGAAATCCAACACTGTGCATGTTTTTGTTTTTCCATTAACGTAACTTTACAAGTCGGTAACGGTAGCATGAGAACATTTTCTTATTATTCTCATTTCCATATTATCTCTGACTAAATCAATTCGCGGCGAGCAAACGTCAAGTGTTCAGTTAAGGAATGTAAACGGGTTGTGTAGATTACCTCAACAGATGGTGCTTAGATAGTTGAAGAAAATGCAATTAATTTAAAGACCTGACTTTTAGTCGCATCAGAAGAGCAACAAATTTCGTTGAAATTCAATAAGTAAACATTAAGTTATACGTGAAACATATTGGACAGGAGAACTAATTTTTCGGATGAGAATTTAAAAAAAGTTGTTGTTGTCTACTGCAATTCTCAAGTTTTTTCTATTGAACGGTGGTTTTCCGCCCCTTATGAATGTTTATAGTTCAAACTTTTCTTTCGTCGAACTTTCTCGTTGTTTTAATGAATTTACACGTTCTATTTTCATCAATTCGTGGTTCCTATCTTACATTTCAATTAAAAAAAATATTTTTGCAATTTCATAAAATTGTTCCGTAAAGTACTTTTAAAACTCATGACCATTCGTATTCTACGCGTATGAACCCCGTTTTATTATATTTTACTATTACATAAGCTTCACTTCCAGTTGACAAAATAAATACTAACTAACTACCTGCACAGGCTAGATTACGGTCAATCATATGGATGTGTTACCATTCTACGCTCGTGTATTATTTGTTTAAATTTTTGAAAATGCTCCAACTACACAGGGTGTTAATGAATTGTAGGGACAAGCTTCTAGGGCTTGCAAAACAGAACAAAGCAAACAACTTTTGTTAATAAATGTGTGGTCAAAACTGTTTCCTTTCAGGGATAGAGCTTCTCAAATATTCTTTAAGAAGCGCCTAAATGTAGGCAACTCAATTTACTACCTACTATTTGTTTCCATAACGACGGAAATTAATACAGGATAAATAAAACCCTCTTTCCCACTTTTCAAATTTAAATTAAATTTAAAATAAATTAGTTAACAAAATGTTTCAAAACTAAGTAATAGAAAAAACCAAAATTACAAAGCAAAAATCAACTATTTGAAAAATTTACAATAACTAATTCAAAAATTAACAAAATTATAGTAATTGTTCAAAATGTCGCCTCCCACCTTCTACACACGAACCACATCTAAGAAGTATATTCCTGCGCACCGCTCCAAATATACCAGGAGTCTGTTGAACTTCTTCATATGCAGCAAGAATACGCGCCGTAAGTTCTTCTACAATTTCAACTGGGGTAGCATACACTAACGTTTTAACATGACCCCACAAAACGAAATCAAGTGGGGTCAAATCAGGAGAACGTGGAGGCCACGCCACATGCCCTCCTCGACCTATCCATCTGTTGGGAAAAGTGTTATTTAAAAATTCCCTGACTTCCGCCGAAAAATGAGCAAGTGCACCATCGTGCTGCAGCCACATCTGAGGTGGAACACCTTTCAAAAGTTCAGGCAGGACATGGCGCAAGAAATTTAAATAAATTGCTCCTCTTAACCTTTGGGGTAGCAGATATGGTCCAATGAGTCTATCGCCAACAATCCCGGCCCAAAGTTTCACTGAAAATCTTTGCTGGTATCCTTTTCGAACCACAGCATGGGGATTTTCATCGTCCCAAATGTGGCTGTTTGTACTGTTAAATATTCCTTCTTTCGTAAAAGATGCCTCGTCACTAAACAGAACGTTTACTTGGAATTCTGGATCCTCATTACACCGCCGCAGAAATTCCTGGCAAAATTCTAACCTTCTGGGAAAATCTGCTTGAACCATGGCTTGTACCTTCTGTGGATGGTACGGATGTAGCTGCTGCTCATGTAGTACCTCCCATACTGAAACATGGTTCACTCCCATTTCATGAGCGAAGGCTCTTGAACTAGTAGAAGGATTTTCAGCCACTCTCTTCAAAACTTCTTCCTCAAAATTCACCGTTCGCCTGGTTCTAGTAGCTCCACAGTTGTGTCTGTTGACAACGAATGTACCTTTTTCCCGCAGCCGACGTGAAACTACACTAAAGCCCTTGTGCGATGGATGATTCCTATTCCGAAAATGTTCTTGGTACAGACGAGCAGCTTAGCGTGCCTTACCCCAAGCAGCTTCATACACGAACATCATGTTATGCTGTTCGGCAAAAGTATAATTCGCCATAACACAATATACGAAACACAGAACGAAAAAAAACGAATTATAAAAGGCACAGAAAGAAACGAATGCAAGAAAAGTCAAAAAATATCACAAAAATATCGAATAGTGTCAAAATTGACGTTATTTGAATGCATGTATGTCTAGATCGTTTTTTTTTCAAAATTCCGTGTGACCTGTGCAAAATAAATGAAAATGCAATTTGGGTTGCCTATTTTCAAGTACTTCTTAAAGAATCTTTGAGAAGCTCTATCCCTGAAAGGAAACACTTTTGACCAGACATTTATTAACAAAAGTTGTTTGCTTTGTTGTGTTTTGCAAGCCCTAGAAGTTTGTCTCTAGAATTCATTAACACCCTGTGATTGCCTTGTAATTTAAATACTGAAAAAATACCAGACTAGAAATCCGGAGTATAATAATTATGTAGGTACTTAGTAAGTATTTTTTTTTCCAATATGTCAACCTACGCTTTCTTTGTAGGAATTTCTCGCATGTGGAATTTGAGTTTAAATTTGAACCACAAAAGTTCATACTGACAGAGCTTTTATGTTTCCTCTTAAGATTGTAATATGAACCACTGAGGAAATTGCTCGCTAAAAGCGTTCACATTGTTGTAGTAATCGAAGCTATATATGCAAAATTCTGAAAAATTGTTCTTTTAAAGGCTTATCGATTCAGTCCGACTTTACAAAATATTTCGTACGAAAGTTGATGTAACCTGGCTATAAAAAGTTATATTAATTTTTTGCTCTACTTTCTGAAACATTTTTATCAATTTTGTTTCGGGAAAGCATCGAGTTTATGAAAGTGATTTTAACGAAATAATGCGGTTTCAGGCTCAAGGAATAAATATTTTTAATGTGTATTTGAGTGGGCAGGCAGGTTTGTTCGTTTTTCGTTTGGTTTCTTACATGTCCCGAACGGATGCTCTAATTTTGATGCAATTTAAAACGTGGGGTACATCAAAAATTCAGGCGCGGAAGGAGAAAACACAATTTTGTAAAATTGGAAGCATGTAATGCGTAGAATTTCAAATCATATCAAATCTGCGATTTTTTACAATATTTTGACTTTACAGCATGTTCGCTAGATTCATAACAAACTTCTGTGCTGTTTTTGGCTGACTGACAAATGCGTTTAGGGCCGATTCTCACTTGTGTGCAAGGCTCAGGGCCGGCAAGCGCTCGGCACGGTCCAGGCAAGATTTCTTTTTCATTACTCTTATATGCGTTTTAACGATGTGCATTCACAGTGGTCGGGCGCGGTCCCGCCAAGAGCCGAGCCAAGCCCGCGTGCTTTCTCTGGAAGAATATTTTACATGGCGCAAGCCGAGCACGTTAGACAAGACTCGTGAAGTGTGAATACAAGCGGCGGGCAAGCCACAGCCAATTGGTCATTCTTTCCACAAACCATTATACTAGGATTCTTTCATGATGAAGCGTCAGAAGAGGTCGACATTTACCTCGGAGAAAGACGAAATGCTGATAGAGTATGTGCGGGAAAACGAAGAGTTGTACGATTTTTCCCACATTCTCCTTCTTCGTTTTTGCATTTGATGTACCCAGTAACGTCTTTTTCTTTTTTGATGTCTTTTTACCTTTTCTTCGTCCTCGTTCAATATTAGCGCAATTTTTATTAACGTGATAGTTGAAAACATCTTTGTCACACTGCCCGTCCAACAAGCTGAGCACGGCTGAAACCCGCTGGTAACCTGCCACAGTGTGAATACTCCATAAAATCCTTGCCCACGCCGAGCGCCTGCCGAGCCCGCGCCTTGCACGAATAATGAGAATCGACCCTAACTAGAAATAATTTAACTTGAAATGTTTCAGTGCTAATCGCGTTTGCTTATAAACACTTTTTCAGTGTAGTCCAAAACATGGATTTTTCATTTGAACAGCTACGGACGACTATCAAATTTATGTCAGCATGTAGTTAAAACAAGTTCTAAGTAAAACTTCTTAACGTGCTCTCACTGAGTGTTTTTTGAACTTTATGATTTAACAGAAAACGAATACGGTTTCAGTTACAAATCTGCTATTGCAGAAAACCCAAAACTGACTCAAAAGTTGGTAATTCTACTGAGATGAACCTGCAACAAAATGAGGTTGGTCCGCCAAAAAGGAATGGAGGGGAGGGGTGCTCTACTTCAAAATAGACGCGCTCGAAGAAGAACCTTAGATTCGTATTCTACGCATATCCAATAGCCGACTTGCGCAAACGCGATCTCCTTATCACCCTACACTGCCCTCGCTATCAATTTTGTTTGTTTTTTTTTAAATATATCAATTTTGGCTTCAAAATCGGCGTGAGCATGTTAAATCACAATAGAAACAACTTTCCACTGAGAAAATACTACTGAGAGGTTTCCTTTCGGTCATTTACCTGAACCGTTTAACTGAGTAATCGCCAAAAATCAGCCAAAAGTCTATAGGACGTAAAAATCGATTTTGAGATGTTAATAGATAAACATTGGTCGCAACTAGAACACACAAAATATTATAAAAGTGGACAACTGCATCAAAAAATTAAGGGAAGGGGAAGGGTGCTCCACTTCAATAATGACGCAATCGGAAAAATATTTCAGATTTTAGATTTCAGCGAAAAATATTGTTAATAATTAAGGCAGTTACATAAAACAAACATTCTTTAAATTTTTATTCAATTTGTTTTAATATTCCAAGATTTATAAAATTAAACAATTTTTTTTAAATCTTAAAAATGTTTATAAAGTTAACTATTTCAGTATATTGAAAACTTTTTGCGGCGTTGTTTTTACCAGCAATATATTACAGGCGTTGTTTTTGCTGTAGACCTTTTTGACCAGCGCTGTTTTTGCTGGCGATTTGTTTCACTGGCGCTATTTCTAGCGGCGACGATTTTGACGGCGCTATCAATTTTCGAACTTAAAAACATTTTTAAAAATTTTAAAATTATTTCAGTTTTTAAAAGTTTCTAAACTTTCCAATATTTTGAAAATTTTCAAAATCCTAATATTTATACCGTTTTGAAAACCTTCAAAATTTTGGTATTTTGGAAATTTTCAAAATTTTCGTAAAACTTGAAATTTAGTAAATTTTTCAAAACTTTTCCTAATTTTGTTTAAAAATAATGAAATATTTCATTTGCAAAATTTTGAAAACCTTAGAAATTACTTTTCCAAAATTTTGCAAAATTTTGAGATACACTGTTTCCTAGAAAAGTTGAACTATAGGCAAAATGCATGGGAAATAAAATTTTTACAGATTTTATGTTCCCAGAATAATAAATTGGCTAGGAGTTTTAATTATATTATTGTTAATAGGTGTTATTAGTGTACTTAAGTAAAAAAAAATATTTTTTTATTTAAATTTAACTAAAAATATAAAATTCAGAACGTTATTTTAATACCAGAGTAACAGCAATGCCTTCTAATGTTTTGATGGGGTAGCGGTTTTGTAATTTACAATTTACTTTAAAAATCGTGTTTTTTTAACTGATTGTAGAATAGCCGTGAAAATTATATAACAGTTAAAAAAATGTTTGCTCCACTCAGGATGAGAACTCGGGACTTCTTATCAAACAGTAAGCCGTGCCGCAACGCCATCAAAACATTAAAACACTGCTATTACTCTGGTATTAAAATTATTATATGTATATAAAAAAAAATTATTATGTTTTGAATAAACTGCACTAATAACAGCTGATAACAATAATATAATTGAAACCCTTAGCAAAAGCATCCTGCGAACTTAAAATCTGGAAAAATATCGTTTCCCATGCATTTTGCATATAGTTCAACTTTTCTGGGAAACGGTGTATATTTTCAACATTTCCAATAATTTTTGAATTTTTAATATTTTCATAAATTCCAAATATTTAAAAAAAATCATATAGTACCTAGTCAAAATTTTCCAACAATTTGTAAAAAGTATTGTCAGAAGTTTAGAAATATTTTAAAAATTTCAATAGATGCGAAGAAGGTCTCGTGGCGGTTGCCCAACAGCTTTTTTTAATTACGTCATTTGAAAGACGAAGTACAGAAAAGTCTAGGCAAAGTGTTTTACCTATTTGTAAACAGATTATTATTAATTTATAGTAAATAAAACAATTCTTAACTTCAACAGGTTCTTTATTTTAGCCTTATACATATTACAACGTGTTTACACGTCATTATCAAAGGCAAGATTAAAAGTAAACAGTTGGTGCTGCTATGGGAACAATAAATCTTTATAAATTCACAAACATTTAAATTCTGTACCTTCAATGAATCAACAAGTTAATCTCTTTAATTCACCGTTATTGGACGTTTTGAAATGAAAAATCAAGTCGTGTGGACGCAGGTATAAAAATAACTAAGATCGAGTTATGAAGATTTATTGTTTTTATAGTAACACCAACTGTTTGCTTTTAATCTTCCCTTTGATAATGACGTGTAAACACGTTGAAATACGTATAAGGCTAAAATAAAAAACCCGTTGAAGTTAGGAATTGTTTTATTTACAATAAATTACAATGAACTTCAACGAAGTAAAGTTCAAACTTATAAATAAAGATTATTTTAGAGCGTGGTGTATAAATAACGAGACATTAACAAAAATAGTCTTTGTTTTACTATTCTAAGAGCAAGTTCAACAAAATATTCTGCATAGATTCTCAGACACATTTATTGTTTGGTTCTAATTTTATTTAACGAAGCTATCTTATGAGCGTTGTTGAATATTTCTTTGCTAAAATAATCTTGTAGATAAATACAGAATTAATTTACAGGCAGCTTCGGGCAATAATAATTTCGCTGAGATTCGTAACGAATATAAAGAAAATTCTGTATTTATTTGTAATGTCTGGAAGAAAATGAAATAAATTAAAAAAAAATGAAAGATGTGCATGAGAATTATAGAAAATGTAGAGAAAATTTTATATTTTTCATAAGGCAAAAAAGGAAAACAATCTGGGAAATATCGTGAAAACTACAATTTTGGAAATTATGTTCCCATTGAAGTCACCTGAAGGCTTTCTAACGTAATAGGAAATATAAAAAATACAAAAAAAAAGTCTGTACACTTTAATATCACACGAACACAATAGGTGATAGTAATATTAAATAAACAACTTTCCTACTTGGCAAATCACGTTCTTTAAACCAAAATTATTTTATTGCAGTAGACGTTACTCGTACTTATACAGAATTTTTGCTAAGCTTGTGTGATTTCAAGTCTTCAAAAGATCTTGGAAAGTTGCAAGTAACTCACGTACTGTATGTGCAGAAAAGTCTCTTCCCTGGGGCTTTTCCAGACATGTTTGTCGCAACTTTCTGAATTTTTCTCGGAAACACGTAATTTTCTTGGGACCTACTAAATTACCAAATATGAGCTTAAACTTTAATAACTTTAAATTTCAGAAAAAGTCATTTTGGCGGCTTATTTATTTAAACACATTTAATAACAGATCTGTTGAAAAATAAATAAATGTTGTAATAGCAAACTGATACTAAACAAACATAATTTTTCCAACAAAACAAAACCAATATTTAGTTATATAGATTAAATATCAGCAACAATATTTGTTCTAAGGATCATTACAGTGCAAACTTAATTTTCAAGTTGGTATTACGTAACAAAAATTTTGTTACCAAAAAATAAATGTCTAGTTTTCGTCACTACAATTTTAATGTAATAAGCCATTAATTTGTATTTCAATACGTGATCATCTCGAAATGTTCTATTTATTATTAAATATTGATCCTTGGACTTAAAAATGAGACAATTATCTCTAATAACTGCCGAGTAAATATTGGGTACATACAAAAAAATAAACGCTTTAATCCCTTGAGTGGAATTACGGTTATTTCAAAACCGTGGACTGCTTTTCCAACTGTTTAAAAATTAAAGTGGTAAAATAGATCAATACGACTAAATCTAGTCCCTAAATAGAGTCACCTAATAATTAATGCTGGTTAATAATATTTATTTAGAAAATACAAGTCGCTATTCAAGTAATAAGTTTAGAGCCCAAAAACGTACAAAATATTGTTTTTAATCGAACAATACATACATTTTTTAAGTTATCTTGAGATTGTTGCTGTCGATAAAAATTGCTTAAGAATTTCAGAAGTGCTTCCAGATCTCATGGGCTGTAGATTTAAAGCGTAGATCGCGCTAAATCCTAGGCGCACTGCAGCTTGACTTTACAGTACTTGAAAAATAATTATTTTTTTGCTCTTGTAAATATTCTACAACATATAAATAAGTATTCTCAAGAAAGAAAAAAACTGTATAATAAACTGGTTGTGCTGACTGACTAGTATTATGCGCTTGAATCTCACCGGAAACCTCGCATATTTGGAAACTAATATTTTTCAAACTGTTTTTTGTGAAAATAAAAGGATCCATTTATGGTTTTTGTGAATAATTTCTTTTGCAGTGAAAAACATCAAAGACAAGCAGTCAAATATTAAGAGCAAAGGAAAAATGTAGGCGCTCTAAAAATTGCTAGACCTAAACAATTACTTTAGAATATTTTTTAAGTCACTCATAAGTCAGGAGAAATTTAGCTTAAAAGAGTTTGTTCTATCGTCTACAGTTTACTAAATAAAGAGATAAATTTTTAATCTTCAAAAATTCATAGAAGGCGTCACAGAGAAATGGGCAAATTGGGCTACCTATTAAATTGTAGCTCATACCTAGCGCCGTGAGCCTACAAAATTAAGAACAAATAGATTTAATAATTTTTGAACAATTAACAATTAAAATTAACATTAAAAAGTTGAAAATTAAAAAAAAAGTGTTTGTGTACTTTTTATTTTTTCAAAAATTGACCTACTTGGTTACATTGTGTGAGCCTAATTTTGGGCGGTTAAAATAATTTTTAAAAACCTATAAAATTTAACTCGAAACTAATTCGTAAGTATTTCGAGCTTAACCGCACATTCCAAAAGTTGCAGTAGGTGCTTTTCTACGTCATCTTTCTTTAAAGTTTAAAACGCGTTTGGCAGTCAGCAAGATGAGAATTCCGCATATGAACTTCAGACACCTAACTAGTCTTCCCGATCTGGTGTTATTAGAAACTTAAAGATTTGAGAAATCAAAGTTCGTTTGTAATAATTCCAGAATACCAATCAATAAATTGAACTATTGAGAAATCACTGCTCGTTCGTATTAATACTCAGAAATCATAAACCTTCTTTTATCTCTGTGAATCAACAACGCAAAATTACTTTAATAAATCTAAGCAACATTTGCGTTTTATAAAATTTTGACAATCTAGCCTTGAAGCGAAGCTGTAGTGCGTTTTATGGTAAAAGAAAATCTATGCAAGTTTTTCGATTATTTATAATTTTTTTGAAATTTATGTCAATGTTGTCAACAATGACAACATTGACGAGCTTCCACTGCACCAGCCCACTTTTTGTGCTCAAAAATACGTCGCAAGCGTTAAGAAGCTACAATTTTCATAAAATCGTAGCAGACAATTCGGGAAAAAATCTTTTATTTTGCTTTAAAACCCTCTATCGGAGTCTGTTTAACCTGTTTTGTGAAGTTTAGGATTGTTGTTGTAGATGGACATTTTCAAAAAAAATGAATAGTGATGCGATATTTCGAATAAAAAAATGTAACCTTTCCATTATTGAAATATCTCGAGATATCCCGAAAGGTTACGGAAAATCATTCGAATTATTTTGTGATTTTAATGTTAGGTTGTTTGGTTCTAGGGCAAGTTTTTAAATGATAGCCAGCTGCAAATGCACAAATCCGAGCAAACCCAGGGAACAACGAGGCAAGACTGATTTGATTTTAACATTGAATGATTTACGCTGGCACTGTAAAATGTAAACTAGAATTTGGTATTCACCGAGCGGTCCGAGGAAAGACGATGAGAACCAGGTTCTCAAATTCACATTCGGTTACGGTAAAATTACCCAACTTTGATATGTTGCTTAGGTGCGCGCACAATCTTTGATATGAATGATTGTTTCGAATGAATATATCGCCTTATTAAAATCATTCAAGAACCCTTCCTTCGTTTATTAAAATCATTCCATTATGCCCATCACTAGCCAAACCCTATCTCGTCATATCCCATTCTGCACATCTTATAACCAATGAGGTATTGTACGCGCTTTGAGATTTTGAAAAGAAGCTTAAAATAGCTTCATCCGAATATTAATAATTTATGGCGTTATGTAATAATTATTAAAAGCGTGCAGCTATTTTGGAATCTGTTTAAAGGTCGCAAGTTGAAGATCATGCGGTTATTTTTAGAGTAGAAAAAATACATTATTGTACTGATGCGAAGTTATTACAAAGAGGAGTTGGGTTACATTTAATTTTTTAGGACAGTGTTTCTTGAACTGTGGGCTTTAGACCCCCAGGGGTTCGTGAGTTGTGTACAAAAATGAAAAATTTCTATTTCATTTTATTCAAAATTTAATATTTGACGGTTTATGAAAATATTAAAAATTGAAAGGATAGAAATTTTAAAAATTTACAACGAAATTTTGAAAATTTTAAAAAATTCTGATTTTTAAAACATGTTGCTATTCAAAAATGAAACATTTTTGGAATTTTGAATGTCTATGAAATTTAAAATTTTATTATTGTGCAAAGTATTAGAAAATCTTTGGAAAATAGGTTTAAGGTTTACCGAAGTTTTAAAAATACAATTTTGAAAATATTTGAAATGTTTTAAAAATTTATAAAATTTTAAAATTTTTTGGAACATTGAATGATTTTCAATGTTTTGGAAAATGTTTGTGAATTAAGAACAGTTTTTTAAATTATTAAAAACTTAAGAAAAAATTATAAAATTTACTTAATAAAAAATTGCCAAAAAATTTTCTAAAATGTTAAAAGTTTATTAACATTTTTAAAATTATTGAACATTTGTGAATATTTTTAACATTTTAATAATTTGAAACTCTTGAAATTCATAAAATTTTGAAAACAAATATATTTTCAAATTTTCAATAATTTTAAAATAATTAAAAAATATGTAAAAATGTTTGAGGTTTTAAAAAATTTGAATTTTAAAAATTTTGTAAAGTTTTTCAAATTTATGAAATGATAAAAAAATTGTTACGGTTTTATTTTCATTTATTTATTTAATTAAAAATGTTTGAAAGGTATTTAGTCCCTAGAAGTTTGCAACCCAGAATGCAGATAAAATTTTGTGTTAGAAATATTTCCACTTGATAAAAGTCTTGAATGTTCCAAGTGATAATAGCTTTTTGTTTCTTTTTATAAATTCTTGGGTTTTGATAGATTATTCTTTTATTCTGCCCTTCTGCTCCAAGTCTTCGACCAAGTAAGGTGTGGTTTTTAAAATAATTTAGTTGCAGTGACAAAATTCTTCCTGTAAATTAATTTGTCAGTTATTGGATTAATTAGAAATATAATTTTCTACCTTGTTGGATTAATTTCTTGAAGAGTGGAGTTTTTGGTGTGTTGCTCACGTTTCGTAAACGGATTTTAAGTCGTGTAACTAATTTATCAGTATATTGGATCTTGAAAACCACTGGAAATTGGGAAGAAGCTGTAAATTTTGTATATATTTGATTATTATTCTTTACCGATTATTTTGGAAAGCTCCTTGGAGGTTCGTATACGTTTTTCTTTGTTGTAGAGGAAGTTACATTTGATTTTATTTTCA
The DNA here is from genome assembly GCA_958336395.1 of Ctenicera cuprea. NCBI lineage: Eukaryota > Metazoa > Arthropoda > Insecta > Coleoptera > Elateridae > Ctenicera > Ctenicera cuprea. The sequence continues at coordinate 9,259,130 of OY284495.1, read as the reverse complement.
GCTCCTATTATATGGTAGTTAAATCCTATTATATGGTGGGTTAAATTCTATTGTATGGTAGTTAAATCCTATTGTATGGTAGTTAAATTCTATTATTTGGTATTGAACGTCTTATTGGATGGTATTTAACGTCCTATTGTACTGTAGTGATCGCTCTAGTGTATGGTATCTAAAAATTGATGCATCGTTCGTATTGGAGTTTGTTTTACCTTATTTGGAATTCCTGGAATACTGTTATATAACTTCCGATGGTATCGTAACTACAACCAAAGTGTTTGCTACATAATTAGAAGCTGTTCTGCTGCCGATGGTACTTCAACCGCAACATCCAGTTATCTTCGTGGGAGGTCAGGTTAGCGGAGACAATTCATTTTAATATCTTGTCTACAAACCAATGTTATTAATTTTTGTAACTTGTTAATTAAACATATTTACTCACCAGCTATTGGTTTGGTTAATAATTTGCTTCAATATTATTGTTAATAAGGATTCCATGTTCGAATTTATTAATTTGGGTCTTTTCTGTGATCTGTAATTTAACAATTTAAAACGTTGCTAAGAATTACTGTTTAAATTAGTAATATTACTGCATACTTACCTTAATTTGTGTGATATTATTTAAGTCTTGAACGAACTTGTTGCACAAATGCACACGTGATAACCTAACCTATGAACTTGTATTTATTTTTCATTATAGCCCAATTTTGATTGTCGGTATTACTCAGGCAATTTTTAATGTTTCGTTTTTGGTAGCAATATTGGATTTTGTACAGAAAAGTTCAGTAAAGTACGCCGGTTGTTCTGATACATTAGTGTTTATTAATGCAAGGTTACATTAATTGTTTTATATCTACCTGAACTAAACTACAAACTAAGCAAGTTATATTAAAGATTTTTATAACTTAGTATTCGCTGCGTTCCCTTATCGAAAGATACAAGCTTGAATCTTCGTAGGAATTAATGCTGCAGATTTTCTATTAAATTATCATTACGTATGGTTACTATCTACGATACTTGTGAAGTTTCATTTAGGGTGGGAGGTTTCAATATTAGTTTGAAATATTTTCAAATTACTGAATTTTTTTTTGAAGCATTTAATTGGGTATTTGATTGATTATATGTACATTACATTTGGTATTATAATTAATATTTGGTATTATTTAATGTTATTAATCTTTCATAACGCATAACCAAATAAACCGTTATTTTTGTGTCTTTATGTATATTGCATTTAATTTCATTTCCTTGTGTTTGATTCCTGAATATAGCAGTTTGTTTGAATTCGACAAAGTGAACTCATTATTGGTAGTGAATTCTGGCGCCCTTAAAATACTTAAGTCTACCCACACCCTTCTCGCAATTCAGAGCTAGTAGGTTGATACGAAGATCTTATTATAGGAATCATTCAGCGTATCATTATTTATTATTATTTTTTTTTGTGGTAACAAATTTTTGGCGCCCAACGTGGGGCTACGCTGGCTATTTGGAGTGTTGCGCCCCTGGCTATTTGAAGTGTTGCGTTGTGTTGGAGAAATTTAGGTTTTGTTTTTTTTTTTTTTTTTTGTGATTTTGGTAGTTTTAAGATTTATTTTAGGGAGTTTTAGTTAGCATCATTATTATCAACACCATGGACGTCGGAAGGTTGCTGAACGACGAATTGACGTACGAACTGATAATCCGAGGATGTCCCGTGGGTTCGAATGTAGTGGAGAAGCGATCTATACTGAGAGACGCATTATACCGCGAACGGTCCGAAAACTTAAGCGTAGTTTCAGGCATATATCTGGAGCCAGAGTCTGAACTTACTGTTTGTGCTAATAAATTGCAAGAACTGACCAATGCGGTTGAACAGTTTGATTCCGCAAACCGAGACAACGAAGTCCAAAGAATTAGAGCACGCATGTATCATGTCATGGGACGACTACGAAACATTATACCTGAAGGTGATTCCCAGCGTTGTCAACAACAATTATTAACGGAAAAATTAAGGTTACTATCACAAGCCATCGATTTAGCTTACTTAGGCTACCAACATGAACCAATCACTCAGCATGAGCAGTTAACACAGCCTGAACAACAGACATCCAAGATACAACAACAAAGATCAATTATAGATGAGCCACTTATATTAATTCCAGATACAGTTACCCAGAGTTGTCCTACAGCTTCTGCGGTGGAAAAATTGATTATAGAGCCGCCAGTTAGTCAGCTGATTGACCATGAAATGAAAGCGTCACCGTCACATTCTAGAATTACGAGTCGTAGAGTGAGCTTCCATGAGTCAACACCGGAACATGAAGATAGTTTTCGCAGGAAAGGTGCTCATCTTGCTGACCGAATAAAGGATATGGAGTTAAGTCAAATACCTGAACCTACAAAAAGAAAAAGTCAAATATATAACAATGTGTACATACCTACCTCAGAGAAGACTGCATATTCAGATCAATCTCGAACCGTCTATAAGAATTATATCCCCGTAAGTAAGTGGAATGTTCACTACGATGGTGAATCCTCCAGCTTAACTAGTTTCCTGGTACGCATAGAAGAACTGAGAGAAGCCCGTGGTATTTCTAAAGCTCAATTACTTCAGTCGATAGTAGAAATTCTTACCGGTGATGCACTCATTTGGTATCGTGCCGTTAGACACACAGTCCTTGATTGGGATGATCTCGTGAAAAAGTTAAAAGAAAACTTCCTTCCTCATGACTATGAAATGTGTCTGTGGGATGAGATTCGTAATCGAACTCAACATCAATCTGAGCGAGTTGCTGTTTTCATCGCCGTGATGGAAAATCTTTTTAGCCGATTACCAAGAATGCCATCTGAAATCACGAGATTAGGAATCATACGTAGAAACCTACAACCATATTATACGACGCAGTTAGCATTACATCCAGTTTATTCCATTGCTAGTCTGATTCACACCTGTAGAGCGTTAGAAGATGCAAAGATAGCTTCGAATAAATTTAAAGCGCCATCTACTACCACTTCATTATTTGAACCTGATTTAGGATGGAGAAGACGTACTTTGAGACAACCTATTTGTGCAGTGGGAGAAAATCTTCTGGGAGAATTTGTTGATTCCGAAACTTCAGAAAATTATCCATCACGAATGCAACCCAACCATGAGATTAGTCAAACTTCAGCTACTGCAGAGATTTTAGCCATCAAGTGCTGGAATTGTTCCGCAACTGGACACCGCGCTACCCAGTGTACTGCTCCAAAACGAATGTACTGTTACAGATGTGGTCAAGTTGGAGTCACAAGCCGTACTTGCAAAAATTGTTCGGGAAACGAGCGAGGAGCACAGTAGAAGACCGGACGTCGTGCTCTGGAATAATACAAGGAACGGTCAACAATTTTAAAAATTTTTTTTGGGATGACGACGTATTAAACCCAATGATCAATTATATATTCGACCAATGTCAGGGAGATAATAGGCCATACCTAACCGTAAATATTTTAGGAATAAAGATCAAAGGTTTACTTGACACCGGCGCATCTTGCACTATATTGGGTAATCCCGGTTGGAAATTGTTACAGCATATGGGCATATCTTTATTAACATCACGTACGAAGTCTTGTACAGTAGCCAATAATGCAGCATGTGAAATATTAGGAACTGTTACCCTTCCTGTACATCTTGAAAACAAAACAAGAACCATTTCATTCTTGGTTGTACCCGAATTGCCTCAAACCTTGATTCTTGGCATAGACTTTTGGACTACTATGGGTATTATTCCAAATCTACAACAAGGACAGTGGTCATTTAGTTTAGAAGAAGAAGCCTTACCTAACATAACTGCAGTGGTACCCCGAGAATTTCTTGACTTGAATCAACAAATACAACTGGACCAACTGATTCAACCCTACTTTAAAGAGGTCAACAATAAAATTGGACATACCTCGCTAGTCGAACATCAAATTAAGCTTACTACTTCAGAACCAGTGAGACAAAGATCATACCGTGTGTCACCATTTATTCAGTGTAAAATTGACGAGGAAGTACAGCACATGTTAGACAATGATATCATCGAGAGGTCCAATTCAGCTTGGTCTTCCCCTGTGTTGCTAGTGCCTAAGAAAGATGGTAAATATAGATTTTGTGTGGATTATCGAAAAGTTAATAGTCTTACCGTCAAAGATGCTTACCCGCTTCCTTTTGTATCTACTATACTGGATCGTCTTAGAAACGCCAAGTACTTAAGTTCGATGGATATAAAATCTGCCTATTGGCAAGTGTCTGTAGCAAAAGAATCTAGAGAGTATACCGCGTTTGCAGTTCCTGGAAGAGGATTATTCCAGTTTAAAAGGATGCCTTTTGGGCTCACCAATAGTCCAGCAACATGGCAAAGGTTAATTGATCGAATTATAGGGCCCGATCTAGAGCCTCATGTATTTGTGTACTTAGATGACATAATTGTCACAACTGAAAATTTTGACACTCATCTGCAGGTCCTAAAAGAAATATTTCAGCGTCTTCAAAAATCTGGACTCACCTTATCAGCCGAGAAATGTAATTTTTGTCGTCCGACACTTCAATATCTTGGATTCGTAGTGGATCAATATGGTCTCCACGTAGATCCAGAGAAAATTAAGGCCATCATCGAAATTCCATCCCCAAAGAATGTCACTGAGGTACGTAGAATTACTGGAACTGCCTCATGGTACCGTAGATTTATTCCGAACTTCTCAACTGTGATTGCTCCCATGACGGATTTATTGCGTAAGAACAAAAGTTGGTGTTGGACAGAAGAGTGTGAAGCATCGTTCCAATATGTTAAAGATTGTCTGGTAACAGCCCCGATCCTGAATTGTCCTGATTTTTCAAAGCCATTCGTTGTACAAACCGATGCGTCAGCCGTGGGTATTGGAGCTGTGCTGTCTCAGCAGAATGAAGATGGAGCAGAGCATGTTATATGTTACATCAGCAGGTCATTGAGCCGTCAAGAACGTCAGTACTCAACTACTGAACGAGAGTGCTTAGCAGTCATCTGGTCTATCGAGAAGTTACGTCCATATTTAGAAGGTTATGTGTTTACAGTGATAACGGATCATCATTCATTGGTGTGGCTTAATAACCTGAAGGAGCCGACAGGAAGACTCACACGTTGGATTTTACGCTTACAACAGTATACTTTTAACATAGTGCATCGTAAGGGCAAGGATCATGTTGTCCCAGATTTATTATCTAGAGCTGTTTCCGAAGTTAATCATTTTATAATAACCATAGATCTACCAGAGCCAATTCGAGATCCTTGGTATTTAAATCTAAAACGAAAAATTCAATCTCATCCTTTACAGTTTCCACAGTGGCGTGTTGAAGAAGACATAATTTATAAATATATTAAATGTAATTACCCAGAATTAAGAGAAAATCATGAAGCATGGAAACAGGTTATTCCCAAAGAAAAGCGTAGAGAACTTATCAGTGAGCACCATGACACAACAAAAGCATGCCATGCAGGTGTATACAAAACCTATGAACGACTGAAGACCCGTTTTTACTGGCCAAAAATGCGTCATGACGTAACTAGCTATGTTCGAAGGTGTACGATATGCGTTTCGATGAAACCTGATCAGAATAGACCAGCCGGACTTATGGGAACTCGTCCAGACATCACGAAACCTTGGCAAATGATAGCTGTAGACATCTGTGGTCCGCTACCTAGATCAACAAAAGGTTATAGTTATATTTTGGTTATATCCGATTATTTAACAAAGTTTGTTTTACTGTTTCCACTTCGGAAAGCTACAGCCGCTGCCGTAACCAGAATAGTAGAAGAAAACGTCTTTTTATTCTTCGGATGTCCGCAATTCCTGGTTTGCGATAACGGTGTGCAATTCAAGGCCCATGAATTTACTAAACTGTGTGAGAGTTACCACGTCAAGATAATTTTTACTCCAGCCTATCATGCACAAGCCAATTTTGTAGAGAGAGTGAATCGTGTACTCAAGACCATGCTTGCATCTTATGTCACTGATAATCATAAAAAGTGGGACCAATATCTACCCAAAGTAGCATGTGCTATCAGGACGTCTGTTCATGAAGCTACCAAAGTAACACCTTTCTTCGCTAACTTTGCTAGAGAACACGTAGCACGAGGCGACGAATTTAAAGGAATCATATCTAAAAAAGAAACACTTAAAACCATTGACAGGGCACAAGAATTTAAAAAGTTACATTCAGACATAAACAAAAGACTAGCTACTGCTCACGCCAAGTCTAAACAACGATACGATTTAAGACATAGAGAAATAACTTATGCTGTCGGAGATCGAGTCTACAGACGTAACTATGTGATATCAGACGCTAGTAAGAATTTTACCGCTAAACTAGCACCCAAGTTTATAGGACCACTGATTGTAAAAAGAAAGCTTTCGCCTATTACATACGAGCTCCAAGATGAGCACGGTAAATCCAAAGGTGTATGGCACGTCAAAGACATTAAGCAACATCCCCCAGATGAAGAAGAAAATGGCCGTTAATGTTATAATGATGTTATGCTATGAATTGTTCTTTATGAATTTTTTTTTTTTTTTTTTTTGGTTAGATTTAGGAAAATTGTGGGCAATTTCCCTTAAGTGGGAGGGGAGTTGTTACGGTTTTATTTTCATTTATTTATTTAATTAAAAATGTTTGAAAGGTATTTAGTCCCTAGAAGTTTGCAACCCAGAATGCAGATAAAATTTTGTGTTAGAAATATTTCCACTTGATAAAAGTCTTGAATGTTCCAAGTGATAATAGCTTTTTGTTTCTTTTTATAAATTCTTGGGTTTTGATAGATTATTCTTTTATTCTGCCCTTCTGCTCCAAGTCTTCGACCAAGTAAGGTGTGGTTTTTAAAATAATTTAGTTGCAGTGACAAAATTCTTCCTGTAAATTAATTTGTCAGTTATTGGATTAATTAGAAATATAATTTTCTACCTTGTTGGATTAATTTCTTGAAGAGTGGAGTTTTTGGTGTGTTGCTCACGTTTCGTAAACGGATTTTAAGTCGTGTAACTAATTTATCAGTATATTGGATCTTGAAAACCACTGGAAATTGGGAAGAAGCTGTAAATTTTGTATATATTTGATTATTATTCTTTACCGATTATTTTGGAAAGCTCCTTGGAGGTTCGTATACGTTTTTCTTTGTTGTAGAGGAAGTTACATTTGATTTTATTTTCAGCTCCTATTATATGGTAGTTAAATCCTATTATATGGTGGGTTAAATTCTATTGTATGGTAGTTAAATCCTATTGTATGGTAGTTAAATTCTATTATTTGGTATTGAACGTCTTATTGGATGGTATTTAACGTCCTATTGTACTGTAGTGATCGCTCTAGTGTATGGTATCTAAAAATTGATGCATCGTTCGTATTGGAGTTTGTTTTACCTTATTTGGAATTCCTGGAATACTGTTATATAACTTCCGATGGTATCGTAACTACAACCAAAGTGTTTGCTACATAATTAGAAGCTGTTCTGCTGCCGATGGTACTTCAACCGCAACATCCAGTTATCTTCGTGGGAGGTCAGGTTAGCGGAGACAATTCATTTTAATATCTTGTCTACAAACCAATGTTATTAATTTTTGTAACTTGTTAATTAAACATATTTACTCACCAGCTATTGGTTTGGTTAATAATTTGCTTCAATATTATTGTTAATAAGGATTCCATGTTCGAATTTATTAATTTGGGTCTTTTCTGTGATCTGTAATTTAACAATTTAAAACGTTGCTAAGAATTACTGTTTAAATTAGTAATATTACTGCATACTTACCTTAATTTGTGTGATATTATTTAAGTCTTGAACGAACTTGTTGCACAAATGCACACGTGATAACCTAACCTATGAACTTGTATTTATTTTTCATTATAGCCCAATTTTGATTGTCGGTATTACTCAGGCAATTTTTAATGTTTCGTTTTTGGTAGCAATATTGGATTTTGTACAGAAAAGTTCAGTAAAGTACGCCGGTTGTTCTGATACATTAGTGTTTATTAATGCAAGGTTACATTAATTGTTTTATATCTACCTGAACTAAACTACAAACTAAGCAAGTTATATTAAAGATTTTTATAACTTAGTATTCGCTGCGTTCCCTTATCGAAAGATACAAGCTTGAATCTTCGTAGGAATTAATGCTGCAGATTTTCTATTAAATTATCATTACGTATGGTTACTATCTACGATACTTGTGAAGTTTCATTTAGGGTGGGAGGTTTCAATATTAGTTTGAAATATTTTCAAATTACTGAATTTTTTTTTTGAAGCATTTAATTGGGTATTTGATTGATTATATGTACATTACATTTGGTATTATAATTAATATTTGGTATTATTTAATGTTATTAATCTTTCATAACGCATAACCAAATAAACCGTTATTTTTGTGTCTTTATGTATATTGCATTTAATTTCATTTCCTTGTGTTTGATTCCTGAATATAGCAGTTTGTTTGAATTCGACAAAGTGAACTCATTATTGGTAGTGAATTCTGGCGCCCTTAAAATACTTAAGTCTACCCACACCCTTCTCGCAATTCAGAGCTAGTAGGTTGATACGAAGATCTTATTATAGGAATCATTCAGCGTATCATTATTTATTATTATTTTTTTTTGTGGTAACAAAATTGTGTTAGAAACTTTACTAAATTCTTACAAATTTTATTTTTAGAATTGTGTTAATTATAAACAATACTTTTTCCGTAAAACATAATATCGAATTTACAATTTAGTTATTACCCAAATTAAACTGTTTAAAAAAAGCACCAGAAGAAAACCTTCGACAGGTGCTTTCTTAATGAAATGTTGTTGCTATTTTCATTTAACATGTTCATACCGATTTTGAAGTCGAAACTCCTACAATTATTGAAATATCGAAAAATTGCTGCTGGATGTTAGGAAGACAGCGTTTGCGCAGATCGACAGGAGTAGAATATTAATCTTACGTTCTTTTCTGAGCGCGTCTATATAGAATAGCCCCCTTCCCTTATTTTATGATACTTTGTGTTTTCTAGTGGCAACCACGGTTCATCCATTAATATCTTAAAAGTTTTCACGTCTTATAGACCTTTGGTTGATGCCGTCTTTTTCAATCACTCAATTACACTGTTCAGGTAAACGACCAAAAGGAAACCGTTCAGTGATATTTCCTTTATGAAAAGTTGTTTATATTGTCATTGAACGTGCTCATACCAATTTTAAAAGCAACCTTAGTAATTTTTTATAAAATAATAATTTGATGAAGGGGCAGTGGAGGGGGGGGGGAGGTCGCGTTTGCGCAGATCTCTAGATTTGCTAAGCGAGGAAATGGAATATCGTAGTTTGGGGGAACCTTTTTTCAAAATAGCTCGCCGAATATTACAATTTTGCAGCTTACCTGCAACCTGTATCCAAAAAACTATTAGAACCTTTTTTGTGCAGAATATTTTACTCGACATTTTTTATGGAAATCATTTTGTGCTAGGAGCAACCGTTTCGAAGAAATATGCAAAGATATGGTTTTCGGGTGTCATTTTCCAATATAACGGCCGAAGCTTCACTCAAATCGGCCAGAACTTTTAATATGTTTATTAGGAAACGTCTATACGAAAATCTAGTATTTTCCAAATTTTCATGACTAAAAATTCTCTTTTCATTGGATTACTAGTAGGTATTTCAAATTTAATTATCACTCCAGCAGTTTTAAGATTTCGCGTTACACACATACACAGACAGAATTTTTTAAATCACTATTTGGGGTTGCTTAACATGTATTTCCGTCAAAATCTCAGAATCGAATATTTTCGCAGGCACAATACCTGTACTCTATGATACTTAAAAAAAACAGTTATTTCAAATTTTCAGAGAACGCAGAGTAGTTTTGTGCGTAAACGAAGAAAACGTTTTTCAAAGCAATCCCTTATCCTGTATTATTTACGTACTTACGAGGACGACAACAAAAACTGGATCCTTATATATAGAGTATACGGATATATATATAACGCCTTCCTTTTATTCTGTTTAGAAACTCAATTTGCGTATCTGTAGTCCTCGAGCTGATGGATTCCTGATGATCTCTTTCTTAGCTGCATTCGGATGGCTGCAAACATTGGGGATTTATTGGGGGATCACTATAAATTCTAATTTACACGTCGCTCCCGCTGTAAGTCGCTACGCCGCGCCAGCGGGTGGGTCGTGATGCTTTTGCCTGTACTAGTGCGAGGTAATTTGTAATTTGGTTTGGATTGGATCGGCGGAATGGCGGTTTATTTAATTACACGGATAATGTGGTGTAATATAACCTTAGGGCGATGGTTTACACCGACATGCAGACTAGTTACGCGATGAGCAAGTAATTGTGTTCCAGCTACTCTGTATCGCTTTTGAAAATTATCGCGTCCCGAGCGAGATTAAAAAATGTGCCCCGGGAAATCCGAAAGTTTAATTTTTCCCATCGCCATGAACATTTATTAATTAGGAAAGTTTGTTTTCTAGTTCAATTTAAACGTGGGGTCATTATAGGTAGACCAAACTGCTGTTGTCTGAGAAGTTTGGAACAAACTATAGATAATAACTTCATAAACACGCAACCAGAGGTTTGTTTGAATACAAATCAGTAGTTATTATGCTTGTAACCATAGTTTAATGGAATTTATAGTAGTCCGGCAAGTAATTAAATTTCTATACTTAATCACTTATGAATATTTATGCCACTTATTGTTTTCGCTTATAATACCATATTCCGCATATACCGGAACAAAGCCGAATAAAGAGTATTTGAATTGAAATGCAATCCCAAGCGGCTTAGTCTTTAGACGCAGCAACAATTCCTAATTTAATTTCTCAACTTCATTATCCAATTACGTTAATTTTCATGAATAATCTCTGCTGTTAATTTGTTCTTAGTTTCCTAACTCGATTACAAATGCGAAAAATCTGAAGCCAATGAAATGCAAATTTGTAGGTGCTGATTGAAATAATTAATTCCTTTCAAGACAATTTTGATAGATTTCAACGGATTTAATTTCTTTGACACTTTTGCTTTTCCCCTCTTCGGGAAACTCAATCAACTTCAAAAGTTAAGTTGTTTTTACTTCCTCTGATGTACCTCGTGTACGGGATTTAATGCTATTTGCAACTCTTTTATCTATTTTACTTAAATTAAAGCTGCATATCTTCTTCTCCAATGGAAAACATGTTATGCTTGCTTCAGTACCACAGGCAGACACTGTTCCACTGCCTAGCGAAAGAAAAACAGGTCTGATTTTAATTCAAAACTGATCTGACAGCGAGGTTCGAAACCCTCTCTGCTTGGGTGGCAGAAAATCCCTCTTCTTGTTAAAATAACAATAATAAGAGCCACCCAGGTGCTTCTTATTTCCGATACTATGATGAGACCGGCTACCGACCTATTTGGGCGGTGTAGACGACTAGTACTAAGGAATGCGAATAGCCTAAATTGAGCAGGGGACCTGCTGTTCTAAAAGTATGACCAGGAGTAGGATAGCACTGCGAGAGAACCACGGCTGTTGGTCTGGCTTCGGAAAGGACCGTTCTAGTAGCAGTGGTAGGTCTGTACAGGCAAAAGGCATCATCGTACGTCCTGGCAGGTAAGCTGCTTTTAGCTCGGGCACTGATCTATAAAATCACTAGAGATTTAGATAGTTTTTCTTCAACCACTGGAGACTAAGGCTCGCAGCTTTATGTTCTACTGGTATCTAGCTCTTGATTTGTTCTGAGCAAGTACGCTGATTGAGCGTACCTCTATTCCTTGTCAATGGTGAACATTAAGCCGAAAGGTAGTTGCCGCTATGTTAAAATAAACAGGTCATGGTGACCTATCCGTGTTGTATAAAGAAAAGAAAGCAGTAGCTATCTACAATTACATTACCCCCTAACACAATCGGTAAATTATTTAGGTTTCGCAAATTATACGGTGCAATAGATAAGCGAAGAACAAAAACTGTAAGATTAAGAAATGAAGCTCAGTCAGGAGTCGCAAATAAAAAGAGAAAGAAAATAAAGTGACAGAGTTGGACCTAGGCGGACCTAACTCGGACCTAGGCTTACCTTAGGCCAGGCCTAGGCAGACCTAAGCCGGACGTAGGTAGTCCTTACAAAGCGAGCGGTCAAATAATATAACAATAATAATAATTGAGAAGAAATGAGCAATTCAAGCAGAACAAACAGTCAGACGCACCTAGGCAGATCTAGGCCAGACCTACGAAGACCTAGGCCGCACCTACGCAAAACTAGGCCAAATTTAGGCACACCTAGAACAGTTAGAAAGATATGGGGCAACAACGTTAAAGAATTAAGGACACAATGAACAAATAAAGGGGAAAGGAGGAAAACGTAATCGTTACTAAGAAGAAGATGCAAAAGCAAAAAATAGAGATGCAGAAGAAAATTGACGAGTAAAAGAAAATGAAGAAGCAAGATAAGAAAAGAAAAAGTATATCCTTAAAGCTGCTACTCTCCCTCTCCTAATCGTTATTATCGTCAACAGTTGCTTACTAATTCTAAATAAAGTGAAAAACCTAGGTCGGATATAGGGCGGAGCGCACGCAGACCTAGACCGGTCCTATACAGCCCTAGGCCGTACCTAGACCTAGAATAGTAATAAAAATAAGATTTTTACGCCGCTGCTCTTCTTTTGATCACGGTCTTACCTAGAACTGCTTACTAATTCTAAATAAAACGATGAACCCACACCGGATCTAGAGAGATCTAGACTGGACCTAGAAAGACCCATGTCAAACCATAACTAACCTACATCGGACCTAGGCAGATCTAAGATGGAGCTATGCACACCTAAACCGCTACTACGCTAAACCAAACCTGGACAGACCTAGAGGAGTAACAAAAACGGGTTAAAGAGAACATATTTGGCGAGTAAAAGAAAGAAGCAAAAGGAAAAAGGAAAAAGGAAAAAGTACAGTTTTTATAAGCTGAAGCTAGGCAGACCTTAGCTAACCTACAGAGATCTAAACCGGACCTAGAAAGACCCAAGTTAAACCTTAGCTAACCTACACCGGACCTAGACAGACCTAGGCCGGACCTTAACTAACCTACATCGGACCTAGGTAGATCTAAGACAGAGCTATGCACACCTAGACCGCTTCTACGATAAACCAAACTTAAACAGACCTAGAAGAGTAACAAAAAACGGGTTAAAGAGAACATAATTAGCGAGTAAAAGAAAGAAGTAAAAAAAGAAACGAAAAAGTACTGTTAAGCTAGAGCTACACAGACCTAGACCGGACCTAAAGAGATGTATACCGGACCTAGAAAGACCCATGTCGAACCTTAGCTAACCTACATTGGACCTAGGCAGATCTAGGAAAGGAAAAAAGAAAAAGTACAGTTTTTAGAAGCAGAAGCTAGACAGTCCTACACCGGACCTAGACAGACCTAGACCGGACTTTAACAAACCTACATCGGACCTAGGTAGATCTAAGACAGAGCTATGCATACCTAGCCCGCTTCTACGATAAACCAAACCTAGACAGACCTAGAAGAGTAACGAAAAACGGGTTAAAGAGAACATAATTGGCGAGTAAAAGAAAGAAGCAAAAGGATAAAAGAAAAACTACTGTTAAGCTAGAGCTAGACAGACTTAGACCGGACCTAAAGAGATCTAGAACGGACCTTGTTAGGCTCTAGGCAGACTTAATCCGGACCTTAACTAAACTAGGTCGATCCTAGGCAGATCTAAGGCGGAACTATGCAGATCTAGACCGGGCCTATGGAGACTTACGCCAAAGCTTAGGAAAACTTGAAAGAGTAATAATAAAAAAGGTAAAATAGAAAACAGTTGACGAGTAAAAGATAAAAGAAAAAAATGAAATGAGAAAAAAACAGTATTTTCTTAACCCCCTCCTTTAATCACGATCTTACCTACAGTTACTTACTAATTATAAGTAAAGTTTAAGAATTTAGACAGATAAAGACCGGACCTAAAGAGACCTAGACTGAACCTAGACGAACCTAGGCAAATTATCTAGGAAAAAGTTACGGAATGATACCGCATTTTCCAAATAATGCTGATCGTTACAAAGAGCGGAGACATAAAGGAGAAGGCGCATCCTAATATTATTATTAATAATAATAAATTATTAATAATAATGTTTTTATTACACCAAAAACATAAAAATTGACAGTCAATAATACAGAAATTAAAAAAATAAATAAATAGATGCACATTAAATATTTAGGTGTCAAGGGCGAAGTTCAGATGCACTATCAATGATCTGCTCTACCACTTATGATAATACTAATAATAATTAATATAACGACGGTTTTAAATGTCCTTGAATGTGCGTTTGCAAGGTAATAGACGATTACGAGACCATGAAAGGATTATTAGATGCTATGCAAATTTAATGAAAGGGAAATTTGCAATAACCTTTAAATGACTTTGTAAATCACATTTTCAAGGTCATACAGCCAGAGCTAGGAGCATGGCGCTCATTTGAAGTAATTGCAATTTAATGTGCGTGAATTCAATATAACCTCGGAATATTATAAAAATCATATAACTATTCTGACAACAGAAAAAGATAATGACATGGCATGTCACGTAACTAACAGGGTAAATTAATTTGAACCAGTGCGCAGAAATTAAAAATACTATTCTTATTGTTCTTGACATAGTCCAGCAATAAATCATTATGTGACATTGTAAAGAAATTTGGAGTAAGGTCGAGATTACCGTAACATATGATGGTTCCGCTGCAAATCTCTCACAGAAGAATTATGTAAACACTGTTTTTGTCATAGGCGAGAAAGTACATAAAATTCCACTCTTGTTTAACATTGTTTTCTTGTACATTCAGAAAACTAATTAGGAACATCAAAGAAGCTTTTAATTTTTTTAATTTTCTCTAAGAAAATCATTTATTTTTACCTTGAATATTTTCGTGCGTTTTTCGCAGTTCTTGGAAACCTTTTCAGCTACCGCACATTTGTTCGTTCGCATGAAAGCAGCCACTATTCTAGTTTTTCGGAGACACGACACAAACTTGAACAAATTAAATATATAAATCGCATTACGTTTTATACAATTTTGCGTCAGTATGTCAGTGTGGGTAGGAAGAGCAGTTTATTTGACCGGAGCGGCGGCGTAGCGTGCAGTGTATAATAGGCTGGATCCAATTGCATTTTCCAGGTTGTATATTTTATTTTATAAAGCGTCCTCGGTGGCACTATATCATTGCTGTTCATATTATTGTATTCAGGAGTGATATATTGCAGTCACTGAGCCTTTCGGCTGGATCGGCGAAAACCGCGAGCCGAGCTCTCCTCATTTTCTCTCTTGCATGTTGGTAATTGAGATCTATTTCCATACTGCATGCGGAAGTTGGAGAAATAACCCAGTATTATCAAGATTGTGGAGCTCTGGTGTGTAATAGAAA
This sequence comes from Ctenicera cuprea, assembly GCA_958336395.1. Classification (NCBI taxonomy): domain Eukaryota; kingdom Metazoa; phylum Arthropoda; class Insecta; order Coleoptera; family Elateridae; genus Ctenicera; species Ctenicera cuprea. Next base: position 9,243,737 of record OY284495.1, on the reverse strand, counting down.
TGTGTTGAATGAATATTTGCAACGTTATCAGTTCCGCAGTGTTTTTTTTATCAAGGTTTCAAGATCTATGTATTTATAAGTGTGTTGACTATCTGACGCTTGATTATTTTTAAAGTTGCATTCTTCAAGCTTAAGGGCACGTTTTGCATCTTTTTCAGTCAAATGCAATAATAAATCCATGAAAACAGTAACTATAATTGTTTGTACTAGAAAGTGTTATTAATTTAATTATGGATATCCCAGACGTAGCCCAATATGTACAATGCTTTTAGCTCAGTTTTGGAGATCAGGGTCGTATTACTTTAATTTAAATAAAACCAGCGTAAACATCACATTACATCGGGTATTTATTAATTTTGCAATGAAGTAATGCCATCTCTGTAATAAAGATTAATTTTCTATGTAATACCTGTACCTAATTGTCATTCATCTACAGGGACGTGAAAACGTCTTAAATTTGCTTTAACTGATTAAAGTTTAAAATCGTTTTAAAGCTCTTAATGTTTGGGGTCAGAATATTATGTAAGACGTTTTCAAAATTTGTAAATTACAACATTTTGTAGTAGTAACTTTCACAATGGAAGTGCAATTCATGCAAAATTCGTTACGAGTGGACCCCAATTGAACGACACCCCCACCTCTACTCCCAAACCTCGGCTCTAACCAATCAGAGCGAAGCGCGGGAAATTAGGCCTCGCCTCCAGCTAATCAGGACACAGCGCGGGAAATGTTAGAAACGGTTGGAACAAAGTAAAACTGATTTAAGAAAACCGAGTTAAAGCAGGACGAACGAAATAGAAGCGGGTAAAGCAGTTTGAAATTTTGGACAGTTTCGCCAGTACGCAAAGCAGCTTTACCAGTTTACAACCAGTTCCACTCGGTTTGTGTCTAACCGCTTTACTAGGTTTTACTCGTTTTTATTTGGCCTGGTTTGGCTGTATTTGGCCGGAGGCGTGGTTTAGTTTCCCACGCATCGCTCTGATTGGCTGAAGGCGGGGCTTAGAAGCAGTGGTGGTTGACTCAGATGGGGTAATACTTATAATCTATAGGGTTCAGGTACCTGATTGTCATTCAACTTCAGGGGCGGCTTTGGATTAGTGAAAACATCTTCAATTTACTTCAAACCATATCAGTTTGAAATCGTATTATTGCTCTCGATATTTGCGTTCAGAATATCATGTAAGATATTTTGAGTGTTTGTAAAATTTCAACAAAGTTAATTTTGAAATGAGCATCTTTCACAATGTAAGTGGAATGTATGGAAAATTCATTAAGAGTAAATATAACCCTTGCTAAGCTATACCGCATCACCTACCGTGCCCCGCCTCTAACCAATCAGAGGGAAGCGCGTGAAATTAGGCCTCGCCTCCAGCTAATCAGGGCACAGCGCGTGAAATGTTAGAAACAGATGAAACACAATCAAACTGGTTAAAACTATTGTTAAAAAACCGAGTTGAAGCAGGAAGAACGAAATAGAAACGGGTAAAGCAGTTAAAAATTTTTGGTCAGTTTCACCAGTACGCAAAACAGCTTTACCAATTTACAACCAGTTCTACTAGGTTTGTGTCTAACCGCTTTACTCGGTTTTACTCGTTTTCATTCGGCCTGGTTCAAAAATTTCCGCGTTTGGCTGTGATTGGCAGGAGGCGTGGTTTAGTTTCCTACGCATCGCTCTGATTGGCTGAAGGAGGGGCTTAGAAGCAGTGGTGGTTGACTCAGATGGGGTAATACTTATAATCTATAGGGTTCAGGTACCTGATTGTCATTCAACTTCAGGGTCGGCTTTGGATTAGTGAAAACATCTTCAATTTACTTCAAACCATATCAGTTTGAAATCGTATTAATGCTCTCGATATTTGCGTTCAGAATATCATGTAAGATATTTTGAGTGTTTGTAAAATTTCAACAAAGTTAATTTTGAAATGAGCATCTTTCACAATGTAAGTGGAATGTATGGAAAATTCATTAAGAGTAAATATAACCCCTGCTAAGCTATACCGCATCAAAGTTAGTTAAGACCGCATCACCTACCCCGCCCCGCCTCTAACCAATCAGAGGGAAGCGCGCGAAATTAGGCCTCGCCTCCAGCTAATCAGGGCACAGCGCGGGAAATGTTAGAAACAGATGGAACACAATCAAACTGGTTAAAACTATTTTTTTTAAACCGAGTTGACGCAGGAAGAACCAAATAGAAACGGGTAAAACAGTTAAAAATTTTTGGTCAGTTTCACTAGTACGCAAAACAGCTTTACCAATTTACAACCAGTTCTACTAGGTTTGTGTCTAACCGCTTTACTCGGTTTTACTCGTTTTCATTCGGCCTGGTTCAAAAATTTCCGCGTTTGGCTGTGATTGGCTGGAGGCGTGGTTTAGTTTCCCACGCATCGTTCTGATTGGCTGAAGGCGGGGAATAGAAGCAGTGGTGGTTGAATCAGATAGGGGTAATACTTATAATCTATAGGGTTCAGGTACCTGATTGTCATTCAACTTCAGGGGCGGCTTTGGAATAGTGAAAACATCTTTAATTTATTTCAACCCATTTCAGTTTGAAATCGTTTTAATGCTCTCGATGTTTCCATTCAGAATATTATGTAAGATACTTAAGGTGTTTGTAAATTTTCAAGGCAGTTAATTTTAAAATAGGCATTATTCACAATGTAAGTGGAATTTATGGAAAATTCATTACGGGTAAATATAGCCCTGCTAAGCTATACCGCATCAAGGTTAGTTAATAACTCATCACCTACCGCCTCCAACCAATCAGAGCGAAGCGCGCGAAATTAAGCTTTAAATTTTTGTTAGCTAGCGTGCGTGTGGAATTCTAAACATTAATGTTCTTCAATCGCCAAATGTTCAACATTTTTTACTAATGTATGCTTTACACTGGTTTTGGAGGTTATGTTTATATAGAGCTGTAGATCCTCTCTGTCTACAGCTAGAGGAACTTGTGGGCTACGCCCCATAATTGTTTTCTGTTAACTTTTTAAAACAAATAATTATTAAGTTGTGTGGAGATGTATTACATGTACTGAATGTGTACAACAGCATTGTGTACGCTCAACCAGACAAAGAGTCGGCGAATATAAAATAAATAGTGAACCTAATATGCGTCACTACTACTAATCACTTTAATGTTTTTTTAACTAATGTATACTTTATATTTTTGAAAGTAAAATTTCAGTGGTCTTAGATGTTAATTTTTTCTAGAGCTGTAGATCCTTTCTGTATACAACTAGACTCGTGGGCTACGTCCTATGATATTTTTGTTAACTTTCTAAAAAACACAATTAATAAGCTGTGTAGAGATATAAGACGTGTACTTAATGCGTCCAACAATATTGTGTATGCTCAAGCACGCAAGGGGTCAGCGATTATAACATAAATAGGGAATTTAATATTCGTCATTACTATTAATCACGTTAATGTTTATTTTTTTGGAGTAACATCTCGACCCAGCGAGAGTGACATCAAATAATCAATAAAATAAATGTACCCCGTTCTCTTTAAATTGGCCCCGTTTATTAAGTGTTTCCAATTTTAACTTTCACATTTAAAACTCTTGTAACTGTAGAAATTGCTACGTATAATAAATTGTCTATGTGAGAATACAAGCTTCGGTTAATAAATTCCTAGTTTATCAAGCGTTTGTCTGTTCTTGATCTTTATTAATGTTGATTGCGTCAATTAGGTTGGGTTAGTCTTATCTGAAATGGTTATCTTCTAATTGTAAATGGTAGTTCAGTACCTCTGAGGGTGATAAGTAATTGTAGGCAATAAAACTTAGCTATAGCATATGAACGGCAAAACAATGGCAGCTAACGCTCATTTGACGATATTTTTTTGATTGCATGTTGTTAATGTAACCGCATTTCGGAGTAGGATATGGTTTGGTTATCTGAAGTCGCTATTGTGGCATATGCGACAGGTCAGTACATAGACTGACATAGCTGGCGGAGAGAGCATCTAGCGTTATTCTGTGTTACTCAATATTGTACAATGCAGTAAATCTTTTGTAATAAAATTGACGTTCTTATTACGTCTTAATTATTGCTGTTATTAGGTAAATATATGGTATTACTCCGCCGCGCGCCGTTTCGTATCTTTAACAACAACTTTATGCAAACTGTTTAAAGCAAATGCTGCGTCAGTCTTTTAGGAAAACGGCTTAGAGCTCGGTTTACAGTATAAAATTAAATCTCTATTCAACACTGCATCGGTCTACTGTATAATCAAATATCGGCCTTATGTAATAGACGCGTTAATATGTGGCTTGTAGTTGCGGGCGCTTGTCGCCACTACAAGTTGGCACAGGTGGAAGGGATTTGGATGTAATATACTGTTATTACTCGTAAAACATGGAACAAAACTAGGTAATTCAGTTTAATGTTTTTAATAGTAATTTTACTTTATTTCGTTTTACGATATGTTTGCATTAAACTTCTAAAGCCGGTTTTTTCATAAGAATATATTTGTGGTCTGAAAGATGCAACAGACGAATAAATTCTTGAATTTTTCCAGCTCATTTAAAACCTTGACGGCAACTTTTTACCAGTTAAGTAAATTAAAACGCTAAGCTTTAAATCTGCAGATATAAATTTCCATTATTGTGCTGCTTTTAAAGTTTGCTTGTTGGATGGCCACATCATATTCTCTATTGACTAAATTTACAACCTAATTTTGAAACAGCAAAAGTCTATTCCAACACATTTCATGAATACATTATGGAATATTAAACCAACGTAGCCTGCATTCACACGCAGGAGTATAACTTTGGTAGTTATCCAAACTTATTCTCCTGTTTTTCTTCTTCTTTGTGAAAGTAGTCCTTAGAAAAGTTCAAGTCGACACAATAAGGGTGCTACAAAGTTTTCGGCCAGCTCTATGGGATTTCAATTGTATATTCCCGAGGTATTTCGCTGTTTGCTCGTATGATTTATATTTGTGATGCTTTGTTGTGCTTCTTTAACAAGTGCCTTTGTGCGACGAAATGATGTTGTGCACACGGAAAGAATGGATTATTATTACGTTAAAGTCCAAGTTTTAAAGTAGTTTAATTATTTATGGCGGTTAAATTGCACCGAGTTTTTGATACATTAACATAAAGCACTTTGTAAGTGTAAAACTTTAGCAATATTACTACGCACACACAACAACTTGTTGTGCACAAGGAAAATACCCAAGAGTTTGTAAAATTAAAAGAGAAAATTTAATGTACGGAAAGCAAAGCCCATTTGGAGTTTAATTTAAATTTTTAGAGCAAAAGCAAACTGGTTTGTTAAAAGTATTTAATTAATTAAGGGATTGTAATTTACATTTCAAACTGAAAAAGCTTTTCAGCAACTAAATAAAATGAGACGTTTTTAAATGTGACTTTAAAAAAGCTTTCTGAAATTTTGTATGTAGATATAATGTATTTATCATCTTTGGAAGCGCCTATGTAGTTTGAAAGTCATCCACAAGTGTACACTTCACTTCCACCAAGCCATGTCACTTCCTGCTTTGCGAGATTAAAAGCCGAAGTTACGAGTTGGGAAATTCAGTAGCGACTCGTAGCACCTGAAAATATTTCAGAAGTCAGTTTCAAGAATAAGCTGATTTTAAATTTAGAAGAAAAGGGTTGCGAAACGAAAATATTTAAACTAAATCCTTAATTTTTACGTCGTTTAAATAAACTCAATTTTTGCTTAAATTATAAAAAAATCGGACATTTTTCATGTTCTTTTCGATTTGTTCCCTTACGCCTCTGAATTCATATACTCAGGGGGTGAAACGTTGAATGGATAGAAAGATCGCAAGGAGCAACATGGGACCTTTGTATCTTAACACCCTATTTACCTCACAAGAGGGCGATTAGATTGCGGTTATTGGATCAACCAGGTTAAGTTGGGTCAGGTTGCTAAATGTTCCCAAGCTTCCCCTTTGTGCTGTTCTTTTAAATTTTTTATTTTTATTGACTTCTCTTTCTTTCGGTTTGACCTAAATTTTGTATGAGCCATCTCGAGATTTTACTTCAACAAAACAATTTTTGGGAGGAATCTAAAACTGACTCACTAAAAGCCCTTGGAGTGGATAAAGGAAAGGCTACGGGAAATTCGCTATTAATATCGGTATGCTTTTGACAGATATTAATCGAAGCGTTTCTACCTTTCTAATAAGATTTGTTTTCGTGATGTTTAATTCGCTTATTACAAAGGAACAGAAATGATGTTTCAGGTACGATTCTGAAATTAAATCGACTTTAGCAGGGATTTTGCAGATCTTATTTTAGCATCATTTTAAAGTTGATTTGTCTTTTATTCCTATATTAAAGTGAATATTTTCTTGGTATTTAAGAACTGAATTAAAATTGCCATACAGGACATTTCATGCACTAAAATGTCGTTTCAGTAGTCATTATAGTCTTGTAGGTAATCTAGTGGCCGCAAGATGGCACAAAATAAATTAAACTAAAAACTACTACTCCGACTTTTATTATGGTTTTATTACTTTTGTCTCGTATTGTAATTTACTAGCTGTTATATTTGCAAAAGCTTGTGCTTATGCTTTTACATTTGATTGATAAGGAGACATTCCGGGGACTACGTCACACGTTCTTCTTTACAAACAATTGCTAACTGTGGCTGATTTTTTTGCTAATATGATATTTCTTTGTTAAGCGCGGCTTAACCTTTACAGTAAAATAGCAGATCCTGTGGGCTATGCCACACGCTTTTATTTACAAATATTTACTAACAAATTTATTAAAAGGGGTATATTGATGTAATTCATACATTCCGCCGGCATCGCAGCTTCATGGCACCGACTACACCGCTAGGCTGTTATATTAAACATTGAAACCCGCAAACATAATAAATAAAAGTACACAAAAGGGAAAAAGAAAATCAAGCATACTAAGGAAAGGAACTAAAGATTACATTAATTCGTGCCAGAGTTGCAGGAAAGTTAGTGGAAGTTCAACTATGCGAATTCTTACGAGTGCAATGTGATAGGTGCGTGAAAAAGTGGTAAAGACAGGTAGCAATTATTATGTCAAGGTAACACACCCAGACGATTTATCGCTAGAGCAACAGTCAAGGTAGACGACGTAGTTGTTAGTTTCGCGTATAAAAAAAATTAAAAATGGAATTGGAAATATTAGCCAGGAAAAAAGTAATCACACAGATCGAATGTAATCCTTGGGGTACGGCACTGGTGCCCGTATTAAAAGCAGATGGCTATATCCGATTGTGTGGGGATTACAAAACGACTGTGGATAAACTTTTAGTGGAAGTCCATTACCTAGAGTAGAAGAAATTTTTGCAATCCTACAGGGTGGTCATAAATTAGGTAAATTAAATTTGAATATGGTTTAGGCCCAATTTCAATTAGACGAAGAATACGCTAAAATTGTCGCTTGGAGAAATGCCAATTCTTCCAGTCCGAAATTGTTTATATATTTATAGTGCACGTCGTAAACAGGGAAGGTATACCGATAATACTAACGACGCGTCATTAAATGAGATAGCCACGGCACTGTATCATCGTTACCCCGATGAGACCAGGCACTAAGAGGTTTCGTTTTGCGGACATATTCACCCGCTGAAAGAAACTATGCCGTAGTTGATAAAGAAGCATAGAGAATAAAAGAATTCAGACTTTAGTTACAAAATTGAATATATATAGTGGGCCGAAAATGTAGTTGCAGATAATTTTTCGCGGATTCCGTTACTAATTGCAAATGTGCAACTCGCGGAACATATTTCGTATCTCAATTTCATTGAAACTCAAAAAACACCAATCGACAGCAATCAAGTAAAAGTAATAAAGGAATTCATGGCAGCAAGTAGATTGCAGAGGTGGACGTGTTTTTGGCAGAATTTAATTACAAAATTAAATATATTAAAGGCGCCGAATATGTCGTTGCGGATAATTTTTCGCGATTTCCGTTACCAATTGCAAATGAGCAACTTGCGGAATATATTTTGTATCTCACTTTTATTAAAATTTAAGAAACACCAATCGACAACAATCGAGTAAAACTAATAAAAGAATTCATGGTAGTAAGTAGATTGCAAAAGGTGGACTTTTTTTAACAGAATTTAATTACAAAATTAAATATATTAAAAGCGCAGAAAATGTAGTAGCGGATAATTTTTTGCGATTTCTGTTACCAATTGCAAATGACCAGCTGGCGAAATATCTTTCGTATCTCACTTTTATTAAAATTTAAAAAGTACTAATTGACAACAATCGAGTAAAAGTAATAAAAGAATTCATGGCAGCAAGTAGATTGCAGAGGTGGAGTTTTTTTTTGGCAGAATTTAATTACAAAATTAAATATATTAAAGGCGCCGAAAATGTGTAGCGGATAATTTTTCGCGATTTCCGTTACCAATTGCAAATGAGCAGCTGGCGGAATATATTTTGTTTCTCACTTTAATTAAAATTTAAAAAACACCAATTGACAATAATAGAGTAAAAGTAATAAAAGAATTCATGGCAGCAAGTACATTGCAGAGGTGGACATTTTCTTTGACAGAATTTAATTACAAAATTAAATATATTTAAGGCCCAGAAAATGTAGTTGCGGATAATTTTTGGCGATTTCCGTTACTAATTGCAAATGAGCAGCTGGTGGAATATATTTCGTATCTCACTTTTATTAAAATTTAAAAAACACAAATTGGCAACAATCGAGTAAAAGTAATAAAAGAATTCATGGTAGTAAGTAGATTGCAGAGGTGGACTTTTTTTTGGCAGAATTTAATTACAAAATTAAACATGTTAAGGGCAACGAAATTCTGTAGTTGCGGGTAGTTTTTTGCGACTGCCGTTACTAAATGCAATAAAATCTGAGCGAGATTCGGTACTGCATGAAATTGTAGAGTATGTACGTAATGGATGGCCAATTACCGTCGTTTTATCTCGCTACCAACGGTGCCGCAGAAAATGCGTTGAAACGTTAAAACATGCGTTAAGGGCAGCTTTTTACGATTTAAGAAATAAGGACGTATATGTAGAAACTTTAATTTGCAGATTGCTACTAACCTATTGTAGCACTCCTCACGTTACTAGAGGAATGTCCCCCTCAAAACTGTTTCAGGGTTGCGAATTAAGGGCTCGGCTAGTCTTAATAAAAAAAATTAAGGAACAAGTTCATCAGCCTCGGGGGAAAAGGAAAGGGGAATTTGGGGTAGGAGATAGTGTTATGGTAATGGATTATCCGACGGTTAACAGAAAGTTATGTACTCCGGCAATCGTAAAGAAAAGATTAACGTAAATAACATGCATTTGTGGGGTAGTGGAAAAAAAGCAATGTTGGAAAAGACACCTAAATCAAATTATTAGGTTCGAACCCGATCAAAGTGATTCAATTCACATGGGTGCCAAAGAATCTGAATGTAGATCGTTGGTCACACGCTGTCGAATAAGGATCGCCAATTCCGACGACCATATAAATGTCTCCAACAATGTGCAGGCAGAGCATCAGGCTAAAGCCGGAAATAAAGAAAATTTACCTGCGGAAACACTTCGTAGAAGCGAGCGTACCAAAAAAGTGCCAGATAGGGTTGGTCATAATATAGCTAGGTTTAATTAAGTAAATTGTAAAAGTTAGAATCTTAAAGGGGAGGGGGTATTGTAATGTAATGATTATCTGTATATAAAATACTTAATTACTTTAACAATATTTATTTATTTTAAACTTATACGTATTTCGGCACGTTTACATGCCATTGTCAGAGGTTATATGAAAAAGTAAACTTGGTGACTTTATCTCGGTAATCGTCTGCAGATGACTTGATTTCTTATTCCAAAATGTCCAATAGAGGAGAATTTAAGAGATCAATTTGCTCATTCATTAACGGTACAGTTTTTAAATGTTTGTGAATTTCAAAAGCTTCTAGTATATCTAATTTACGTTTATCATCACAAAAGTGTAAACATTTTATGGTTTTATTAGATGTCATTGAATGATTGTGTTCTAGTAAGTGTTTAGCGTAATTGGATTTATGTGGGTGTTTGTATTTGTAACAACGTACATGTTCTTTATACCTAATACCAAAATTTCTAATTGTCTGGCCTATATAAACCGAATTACAATGCGAACAATTTAATTTGCAAATGCCTGATTTTAGCAAATCGTCTGTTTTTGATTTTGCATTAAACAAAGTGTTCAAGATGTTTCCAGTTGTTTTAAAACTTACTTTGTATTTATTTGTTTTGTTTATAATTTTAACAATTTTTTTCCTGATTTGTCACCAAAATATAGTATTGTAATGTATTTAAATATTTTGTATTTGAGTGGTTTTAATGGAAACCGAGTTTTTGAGACACAATACGGAGTTGGTCGGTTCGAGCAATTTATTGTCAAGCTCGCTCGGCATTTACTGTGTGCCGTGTGTTTAACTTGCAGCAGTAGCAGTAAATAAATTCATAAACAGTCTCACTGAGTTTTATTGGCAGCAGCCAGCTTCAAGTACATAATAACTACCGTCGTATAATTAAATATTATATGAATGCCAAGGAAGCTATGTAGGTCAAACATTCAAAAATTAAATAGCATCACAATTAAAAGTTATGAACATTTAAGAAAAACGTTTAAATGTTTAAATCGAAAATGTATACCTGAAAAATCCGTAGACTCTTTTCAGAAAGAATCTTAAAGCTCTATGTAAATTTATAAATTTATTACATTTTATCAAACGAAAACCTATCATTCTCTAGTAAAAGCACATTGAGGAACGTATTGGATAATATTTTGCTTGATCTGCTTTCTCGAATTTGCCGGAAATTATTATTTGAAAGTTAATAAATGAAAGCTGAACTTCGAATATGAAAGGATGAAGGTAGAAGAATAAATAATCCAGGGATCACGCTGCTTAGCAAAGAAATATGAGGGATATTTGATGGGATCTGCTTCGTAATCTGAGAAAAATCGTAAAATTGTACGTGGTTCTTGGAGAAAATTTAGGGTTAAACTGAAATCAAGATTCTTTAAACTATTTGCGCGAATCTTTAAAATTAAAAGATAATACTTTGCTGTAAAATAAAGAAAAATTTAAGAATTAGCAACGTGTGGCTTTCGGTTACTTCGTATGGCTATATTCGATGGTTTTGTCATAAGCACGTGTTTTTACCTTCCTCGCTGTACGAGGTATAGCGGAAGATATTGTGATCATCAGATTAGGTTTCGAGCAAATGCGTTCGTTTTTATTTTCAATTTAACCATTTTCATTAATAAGCAGGATTTAGGCCATTTACGGCCTCGGGAGACCGTTAAGGCGGAAGCTGCAGAGGTGTCTGTGTGTGTGCCTGTGTATCTGTCTGTCTCTGTGTCTGCGTGTGTGTCTCTATACACTTTACAGTCTAGACGACTAAACGCAGATAAAAATAGAATGACACTGCAACAAAATGGGATTGGCTTGCCAAAGGAGGGGGGGACGCTCCACTTCAAAATAAATGCGCTTAGAAAAAAAATTTAAATTCGCATTCCACGCATGTTGAATAGCCGATCTGCGCAAACGCGATCTCTCCCCCCTCCCATTGATTTTTTGTTTTTTTTAAATTGACGATTTTCGTCTTCAAAATTGGTTTGAGCATGTTAAATGACAATAGGAACACCTTTCCATTGAGAAAACATCACTAAGAGGTTTCCTTTTGGTCGTTTATTCGAACAGTTTAATTGAGTGATTGCAAAAATACGGCCATCAGCTAAAATTTACAAGTTTTTAAACATTATCTTAAACTGAAATTTAATAAAAAGCAAAATTTTTAAGAAACGTTTGGTATAAAATATCTTAAATATTCTAAATTTCCATAAAACTCAAAATTTTCAAAACTAATTAAAAATTATCAAACAATGCTTTAAATGCGAGAAAGGTCTTGTGGCGGTTGCCGGACTGCCTTTTTTATTTCTTTTCTGTTCTATCTCTTTCTTAATACTCTCTGGTACAGCTCTTTTTTGTGAAAAACTTTAACTTAAAAAAAAATAATTTGTGAAAATTTAATTCTCTGAAATTATTTTATCTTTCATGCATTTTTCACAGGCCATTCAATATTCAAATGAGAAAAATCCATTATAACCACTTTGTATCTATCTTTATTATTTATTCTTAGCTCATACCAACCCGCGAAATGTACGTTCTTCGGAGTTCGGTAGCAGACAAGTCCCCCTTAAAATTTAAATTACTAGTGAAATATGTAAATTAAGGGTTGTAAAAATATAGAATTCAAAGCAACGGAAATTACTCAACTCGGCAGAAAATTGTAAAAAGATGTCTGACGTCTTTTGGAGATTTTCTCGCTCGCTTCGCGCTGAATTTTTCTGCGTTATTAACATAAATGCTCAAGTATTTAACTTTTAGTGCTAATTTCAGACAGACGGGTTTGATAATTCATCTAAAAGCATCTAACTCTGCTGTAATAATAAATCAAGGAGGCTACTATTGACCGATTTCTTTTCTGCTCGCTTTTCGGACAGAAAACACATAATTTTTACAATAGTAGAATCAGGCTGAACGCAGCGTTTAATAAAAGCCCTTTCCGTTCCTGTAAATCCAATCCATCATTGTAAGTAATTAAGTGGCATTAGATTAATTAATATTGAAGCGTGATTAATTGATTCTACTAATTTATGGCGGCAAACTGCTGATGCAACTTCGAACGTAAATCTAAAACTTGGAAAGATTTTATTAAGTGACAACTAACTTCTCAAATTTACGGAAAACTTCGTTGCAGCTTAATTACTGCAACGACACCCCTGAATACCTAATGTTGCAAATGATCCAAACTTTTCCACTGCAAGAAATTAATAGTGTTAAATTAAACATTTCAGAAGTGGGATTAATTATAAACCAGGTTGGGTAAGAAATATTTTATAATCTTTTACCTCGATTAAAATTGCACTTACCTGAATGGCTGCAGGAAAATACCTAATTGCTTTTATCGTCCTTGCTGCTTAAAAATCAATAAAATTAAATTAAATATTTCAGAAGTGGGATTAATTATAAACCAGGTTCGGTAAAAAACATTTTATAAACTTTTACCTCGATTAAAATTGCACTTATTTGAATGGCTGCAGGAAATAACCTAATTGCTTTTATCGTCCTCGCTGCTTAACAATCAATAAAATTAAATTAAATATTTCAGAAGTGGGATTAACTATAAACCAAGTTGGGTAAGAAATATTTTATAAACTTTTGCCTCGGTTAAAATTGCACTTACCTGAATGGCTGCAGGAAATAACCTAATTGCTTTTATCGTCCTCGTTGCTTAAAAATCAATAAAATTAAATTAAATATTTCAGAAGTGGGATTAACTATAAACCAAGTTGGGTAAGAAATATTTTATAAACTTTTACCTCGATTAAAATTGCACTTACCTGAATGGCTGCAGGAAATAACCTAATTGCTTTTATCGTCCTCGCTGCTTAAAAATCAATAAAATTAAATTAAATATTTCAGAAGTGGGATTAATTATAAACCAAGTTGTGTAAGAAATATTTTATAAACTTTTACCTCGGTTAAAATTGCACTTACCTGAATGGCTGCAGGAAATAACCTAATTGCTTTTATCGTCCTCGCTGCTTAAAAATCAATAAAATTAAATTAAATATTTCAGAAGTGAGATTAATAATCAATCAAAAAGGTACCGGATGTTCGCGTTTAAACGCTCAAATAAGTTCGAGGGAGAGGCATTTTCTAAACCATTGCTTCGATTAAGTGAAGAGCTGGAAGAAAACGTCTAATTCCTTCAACTTTCGCGTGCTATAAACGTCATATTTGATAAATAAAACTACAAAATACGAAAGACGCATCCATCAATTTCTGAGATGAAAGTCATCCTTATTGATCGCCAAAAAAAAAACATTTTTTACTACCCTTTTAATGGCCAATTTTCGTCCATTTCTTACTCCGGAAACAAAAACAAGGTAAAAAACAATCGAGGGCCCAAGCACGTAGTGTGCTATGACTTCCTGCTAGGCTACTTGATCCATTAGGCAAGTCCATTCTCATCACGCCCTTGTTTTTGCAGGTCGCCCCATTATCCTTTTTAATCTGTTTTCGCTACTTCCTCACGTAATTTTTTCCCTCGCCGTTCTTCTCAATCGAGTGTTGGCGGGTTCAGTGGCGTTACGTAAGGGCGCTTTGATGTCATTTAGAAGCTAATGGGCAAAAATTGAAAAGGGCGCCGGTGTTCGCGTCTCGCTCCTGCTTGCGGTAATTCGGGATAATTAAGAAGGGACAGTGTTGGCTTTCGCCATGAATCGTGTTTACATCGTTGTTCCTGGGGCTTTTGAGTTTTAATTAAGGGCGGGCCGGAGGTTGTGAGAAGGGTTAAAGGCCCTGATTGCAAAATCAATTGTGGACATCACTTTACGTATGCCACTTCATCGTGTTTGATGTTTTTGTCACAGGCGGCTTACTCCACCGCATTATCAGAGGGGTTCGTTAGGGTCACTTATAAAGCTACTTAATCGCAAACAAAAATTGAGACATTACCGTTTAAACAAGGACAACTGTACTCGTTACGTGTATCGTTTCGACATCCAGCAGGAATTTAATGAAAGCCAAAATTATGAATTGTAACACGAAAAGCTATTATACTGAGATTAACCAACTTTCTTCGTCTTTACTACGAGCTTCCCGACATCACTGAGAAAGATATTATTTCAGGGCTTGTTACGTTTAATTCTAAAACTTCTTGTTAGCTTAAAGTTGCTTAATAATATCTTCAGCATTGCTTTGACAGAGCACAGCAGAACAAATATTGGTTTTTATTTGAGTAGTATTTTCATTATTTTGTTTTAAAATTACGTTTCGGGCGGAGATACGGACATCATCAGGTTTTATGACCTACCGTTTATTGACCATTTACTTCCAATGCTTTTGAATTTTCTAAGCTATAGCAATAATTTACACTAGCAAAACCCTTGGACTACGCCTCCCTCCAGATTTAAAGTTGTTCTTGAAAAAAGTTTCGTCGAAAAACGCCGGAAAAAAACGAAAAGAAATATCGGAAAACAAACCAGAAAAAAAATTTTAAGAAAGACAAATCTTCGTAATATTTCCATTATAGCTAAAGCTTATATGATGGTCGCATTTTATTAGTGTGACCGCATTTCGGAGAAGGTAATGTTGGTTTATCTCATGCCGCCGACAGCGTGGCAACTCAGACTGTGACAGCTCGATACCTTGTCCGATAGTGCCGACATAGAGCATTTAGCGTTCTTCTGTGTTATGAAATGTTGATTTTTTTTTTAAAGAATCAAGAAGCCGTGCGTGAGCACGACCCTATGATTCCCATCCCACCCCCTTACCCGGGCTCAGCACACTAAGTGCTCTTTCACCGGTCTAACATGCCCCACCCCTGAAAGACATGCAACCCAACATACACACCTACATACTAGTCGGATTTAAGTTATTCAGAAAAATTACCGACGAGCAGTGGACTCGAACCAACTGCCATTGGGAGTCTAGTTTCAAAGCCTGGGACTTTAACCACTAGACCACCCGCCGGCCCGTTTTTGTTATTTGTGAAATATGATTCTTATACGAGGAGGCCGAGAAAATGTTTGCCGTTTTTACAATTTATTACCATTACAATTATAAAACTTTATTTTAAACTTTAACCTACTCTATACAGTTGTAATAGTTAGAAAATATAAAACAATGACAGCAACTTTGGAAGAAGTATTGCTAGTACCTGAAATAAACCTGTAGGAAAAGGAAGATTAGAAATAATTAATTTATTGATGTTGCACCTAAATTGTAACAGCCCTATAAATTGTAATTAGAAAGAGAAAGTTGATTAATAAATAAATGAACACCATTAGCATAACAGTAACATGTATTATAACATAATGTAAATATAACAAACAACACCAATAATATATAAAATTATTACTTGCCCTTATATAATTTTTATACCAAATCCTTAACTGTCTCACCATAACAACACGACTAAATCTTGCATCTCGGAACGGTTTATCACCAAAAAAACCACGGCGACCTATGCGTGTTGGCTCAGTTTATTGATTGTTTTTCTGTTCCTGTCACTTCTGTTGGTATAATTTAGTTTTTATGGCTTGTTTTAATTCTAGCTGTTCGAAAAATAATATGTATTTATTGCACTGTCAACAAACAAATACAGCCCAGACTATTTATTGACTTACAGATTGCGGGCTCGACTAGGTTCCGCTTATTTTTAAAAAGTTTTAACTGTAAAACTGTTTACTACAAATTATAAATGCTTTTCTAGAAACTTAATTTTTAGCGACGCATTTTTTAACACATCTTGCATCCACAGACAGCTTAGATATTTATCATGTTTCTATATTTATTTAATAGTGCCGCTCCCGCTCACTAGTTGCGCACGTCTATGGCTAAATTGTTTTTTTGTCACTGCCGAAATACAAGCACTTACTAGTACTAGTCTGTGTGTCACGTGTCATGGACCGTACCTAATACTACTCCAGAGATAATAATTAAAACCAAAATTTTAAACACTTCTCTTTAAAAGGCTGTAGTTTCCCAAGGGATCACTTTTCAATCTTAATTTTATACGTACTACGCGCACTCGAAGCCTTAACATACTTTTTAGAAACACCATGTATAGAGTAGCGTCCTTCGCAGCACAATCTAATAAAATGTAACGTAAATTCGTAATTTTGTAATGAAAACCGAAGCGGGCTGCTGTACAAACAAATATGGGTTTTATATATTAAACATGGAAATATGTGAGTAATAGTAGCGAGGGCCCTTCACCACTGAAAGTTGAGCCGGATTAAAAAGATTCGAATTGAATATATAGATTCAAAAACCATGAGAGTATAGTAGATCGTGCAATTTAAATAAATTTAAATAAAATTTATTTAATATTAGGGTCTAGTCTCCGATTATGGAGAAGGCAGACATATTTTATGATATGCCTACAAATGCCAAAAACAATTCAGAAGTGTTAAATATTCGAAGTTTACAAATCCGTTAATACTGTTTATACAGTTTATAGTGTACAATGTCACGGCCATAATGTCCAATTGGCATAATTTCGCATAAACTAGGTAATGTTGTAAAGAAATTTTAAAAGTAATTTAAATATTGGTTAGAATTTATTTAATATTATATAAGAATAATTGTATATTATACACATTGCTAATAAACAATAACTACACTGCAAGGGGACAATTTTTTAAATAATAATATTATATACAGGATGCTTGTTTTATCGTGCAACCACTTGACTCTTCAGAGTAGGCAACACACGTTGCATGTCGTAGGTTGCGGTACTGTTAAAGTAACATTTTATAAATAAAAACAGTAGTCTGCTGTGGATAAAGGAAGCCTGCTTCGACTTTTATTTATCAAAAAGATATGAAGTGGGCTACAACCACAGCAAACTGTTGTTCTCATTTATGAAGTTATATCTTAATAGTAAAATAGCCTATGACATGCAACGTGTGTTGCCTACTCTGAGAGTCAAAAAGTTACGCACTAAATGAGTATCTATTATTAATATTAAACAATAATTTAATTTACATTCTATGATTTCATTTACTCAAAATGAAATTGTGGTTTCTTTTTTTTTTGGCGCGACATTATGTCCACGCGACAATTTCGCGGCGACATTATGTTCTGCTACTTAAATAATGAAACCTTTAAAGCTAAAAAATAGCTATTAAAATTAGAAGACAATAGAATGGAAAGAGTGGCGTATGAAAAACGCTGCTTAAATGGCGATGAGATTGGGTACCAAAAATTGGGCGACCGGATCTAAAAAAATCAACCCGTGCAGAGCTCTATTTCCTACTTCCGCTGTTTTATTTTCGAGACAATTTTTTTCTAAACAACTTTTTAAGGGGGGTTAACGAAATTTTTATTAGACGTGAGATACGCTTCCTTGCTGGAAATATTTTTGCAGCAGTTTCATTTCAGGACCTAAAAAATCGACTCGTGCAGAGCTCTATTTCCTATTTCCGCTGTTTTATTCTCGAGATACTTTTTTTCTAAATAACTTTCCCAGGAGTATTTTTTACCTATCGGAATTTTTATTAGACGTAAGATACTCTTCCTTGCTGGAAATATTTTTGCAGCAGTTTTACTTCGGGCTATATTTTTTTTAGTTTTTTTTTTTAATTTCTTGTCCCAATAATCTTTAAGGTTTTACTTGCTTTACCTTTTTTACCTATATTTCAACAATATACAGTGTGTCCTTAAAAGATCTGGCATAAATTTAACTACGAATTCTGGAAGAGATATTATGTTGATTTAGTCTAACTTATCCATATACATAAACGCTTCTTTACAGAGTTACAGTCTTCCGAAATTGGAACAGTGTACTCAGTCTTTCAAATTTTGATATTTTCATGTGAGCACTCTTCAATGTGGACCAGTAAAAAATATAATAATAAAACTTGTTTTAAAAGTCATGAATAATTTGGTAATTGCAAATATAAATTAAATAATAAACGGTTATTTTATAAAAAAACTCAAAAAATGCTCTGCTTATTTTTGGCCCACGGCGATTTACTATTTCTACCCATTTTTGTTTAAATGGGGGACTTACGTAATATTTCTTTTAAAGTTTTTCACTTTTTACAATTTTTTTAAACTTGTCTTAAAATTCTTATTCCTCGTATAAAAATACACAAAAAATCACGCATATTTAATTTAAAATAATTTTTGTGGAAAATCAAGTTGCCATGGTGCGGGTTTTTGCTAAAGATTATCAAATAATTTATTTAACGTTAAAGATCAGTTTTGCATATCAGAACAATAAAATTTTTTTATAAACACGTCTCCGAAAAGGTTTACTTACGAAGCTAGAGCCTGCGGAAGAGGGACCAGTTTGGACCGCTGGAACTGTTCACTCTTCCCAAGGTTGCAACTTCGCAAGGAAACTGTTTTAGGCACATGTTTACCGGAACTTTTGTTATTGTTTTGATTTGCAGAACTTACCTTCTAAGTTTGAACAAATTATTTGCTCAGCTTAAGATTACACTCGGACCTTGCCGACAACTTGATTTTCCACCAAAGTTTAGTTATCTCGAAAACCGTTAGATTTAACGACTTTCAACAAGAGTGCTATTTTGTATATTTTTTGTATACCAAATCAAGAATTTAACACAATTATTCATAAAATGAGGGGCCAGCGGGTGGTCTAGTGGTTAAAGTCCCAGACTTTGAATCTAGACTCTCAACGGCAGTAGGTTCGCGTCCTCTGCCCGTCGGAAAATTTTCTGAATAAGTTAAATCTGGCGGGTCCATGGAATTGTGTGTGTGATGTGTATGTTGGGTTGCATGTCTTTCAGGGGTGAGGCAGGTTAGACCGGTGAATAGCGCTGAAGTGCGCTGAGCCCGGGTAAGGGGGTGGGATGGGAATCATGGAGTCGTGCTCACGTACGGCCTCATGATTCTTTAAAAAAAATCATAAAATGTAAAGATTAAAGTAGTTTAGAAAAAATATTGCTCTTTCATATGAGACACCTCTGGTGCACTTATTTGAACAACAATAGGTAGAAATACTAAACTAAATGTATGGAGCCTACATAAAAAATTTCATTTGTCCCGGATTTTACGGGACAGTCCCGGATTTTGTGTCCCGGAAAACGTCCGGGATTTTGAAAACCGTCCCGTTTTTTATACGGAAATGATTTATTTCTGAAATTACCGCATAAAATTCTCAAAGAAAATTACATTTGGCAACATAGATGGAGACACTAGTCTACTCTCTACTGTCGTTAGTTGCCGGCACACGCTGAAAGTTATATTATGCTTATGTGTTATGACGTGCTGACATCGAGGATTCGAGGGAGATATAAACTTGTTAACGTAAGAAGCACCAAAAGAAGTACATAACATAAAGACACAGGTGTCGTACGTACTACAACAGAAACGTCTATTTTACTGAATTGGTTTTGCACTTCTCTGTTATTATTAAATACAGTATAGCTAGCGCATTTATTTAAATGTTTTGATATTTGCAAATTTGTTAGAAAGCTTCTGTTTCTGTGACGCTGGTAGTATGATTGTTAAGAATTTCAAATTAACATAGTGGTTAGTTTTTAAAATTAGCATGAAAATAAAAATCTCCACTTTAGTGAACTTAAAATTTTTTGTCCGGGATTGACGTGAGTAAGAAAGGGTCACTATAGTTTGGGGACCACTTGAAAGCGTTGGTTTATACACAATTCATCAATGATCTTCAAATTCTCTATCAGAAACTTGTAAATGGTTGTAAAATAATTCGAAATAGACCAGAACTTTGTAAATATGTTTGGCTATCTATGGTTTGACGCGCTCAGTGCTGCTTAGAAGCACATTGTGGTCACTCTGCTCAATTTATGAGAAGAAACTAATAAAATGTTCATTTAAAACGGTTTTTTGCAAATAACTTGATAACCGCTGCACTTACAAAAAAATGTTTTAAACAAAAGTTGAATGGCACTGAATTCTCCATAAAAAATAATTGGTAACACTATTTCTTAAAAGCAACCGTTTTTGAGAAAAATCGTGGACAACATATTTAACTGATAGTAATGTACTGATTTCCATACCATACGAGAGATACAACGGTAAGGCGATTTTTTTAAATGGTTATTTTAGTAGGCCTGGAAACCACTTAAATTTATTATTTTTGTCTTGATTTTTAGTAAGAAAACTGCTGCTGTTGTTAATTATGTCTATTTGATTACTGGCCACTGGACTATGCTTCCAGTTCGAATGCATCATCTTTTAACGATATAATCGACTAGTTTGTTTAAATTTTCTTTATGGGCAGAAGGTAGCAATGGCTGTTTTTCTCTTCATGCTATTGAAAACCTGCCGAATTTAACTTTAGGATCCTTTTCCCCTCTAGCTTCAACTCTCCTCACCATTATACAATGGTTCATCCTATCTGTTATGAAAAAATGTTGAGCAGGCGTTTTCTCGATAACGGTCGCATTTCTAAAAAAAATGTTATAGAAGTGTTTTTATGGAGAATTCAATACTCTCCAACTTTTGTCTGAAACATTTTTTTGTAGGTGCACCCAGTAAGAAGTTATTCGCATCAAACTGTTATTTTTACCTTTGCTCTAAAGTGTCGTCTTAGGCAACCAGCGGTGCAGCGGTGATCTTTTTGTTGTAGTTCCTTATGCTGATTAATTAAAACAGCCTGTGTATGATTATACAATTTGGTGTAGGTTAAAATATCTTATTTTAAATACAAATCTCTTTGCAGCGGATTCTTTAATAAAATTTAAAAAATAATTAAATTAAAAAAATAAATTACTTTGCTTGAGTTTCCAAACTTTACAAATTACTTCGCTTGTGTTTCGCTGTTATTTATGTTATAACGTCTTATAAATTCAAGTTGTAAATTGCTATAGAAATAAGCTACCTCGTTATAAAAAGTAGAAACTTAAAACCCCGGTATGGAATTATCACACAGTAGCGAATGCAACAGTCTAAATTACACCCTAAGGTGTTTTTTTGACTTCTTTTCGCTAAATTTTTCTATCCAGTGAGTGTGTTAAGAGAAAATTGCAGCATTTTAATATATTGAAACGCAAAATGAACACGAACAATTGTACGATAAGCGTGAATGCGAAATGGCTTGTTTAAATTCGTATTAAATATGACTCTGTAGGGAGTTAATTCCACTATTTCACATACAAAATGATTAATTTCGATGAAAATTGTATAACTGTTCTCGTACCGTTGAAAAGAAGAGGCCGAACTCCCTCGCCCTGTGTAATCATGAAAATGAGGTTTGTACAGCGAAACTCTCGCCAGTTGCTGTTTATTTTAATAATTTCGGAATTTATTATTATGATTGTGGAGAAACCGCGAGGATTTGTCACAATTTGGTAGTTATTAAAGGACATTTCCTAGAAACAAAGAAAGATTAATTAGGAAACTTGCTTGAACACGCACTTGTAATGTAATCAGAACATTCTTACTGATAATTAAATTATATTTCGCTTCGTGCTCTGAATTACAACCCGAACAAACCAATAAAATCTAATATAATAACTTCTGCTCGGCAATATAACAACTGAAGTAAAATTGTTGCGGTAAAACGGAAATATGAGCCTTCAGGTGTTAGTTTCGCGCAGATTTAGAAGTCTCCTGCAGTTCTCTATCCTGCAGCTTCGGTTCTTAAAATCTGCACTTTGGTGCAGAGTTTTGTATTAAGTTAGTTCAATAAAATCGCACTTGGAGAGCTTCTATAAATTCATAACGCAATTGCAATTTTAACAGAACTACAAGGATAGAATTTTATGTCAATCTTAAATAAATTACTGTAAAATTGCACCTTGAGACCACAAAATGTAAGCTCGACATTAAAATTTCCTTTGCTCACCTTTTTACCGCAACTTTGCGAAACAAACGCAATTTTAGCATCTTTTTGGCCATTATTCATAGATCTTTATGACTTTATACGCTTTATAGAAAGTTTCTGTAATAAATTATCACTGAACATTTCCCAAGAACGATGAGAAACAATCGTTTTGGAATTGTTTAACCAAGGTTTTAATGGATGCCGGATTTGAATTTAAATTGATCGTCATAAAATTGAAGTGTTTTTCCGTTTTTCGTATGCTATTTTCTTTTTTTTTTTGAGTAACATTAACGAAAAAGTATTTTGAGTACGATATTAGACAAAACTTACACGTCGAAAGTGGATTAAAGACAATATCTGTAAAAAAAATACAAAAAAAAACACTGATTGTGTCAGGTAACAAAATGTTACACATGTTGAGTCCGAAAGAACATTTAAAAGTATCGAAATATTATTTAATGGTTTTACTTTAGCGAACAGGAGAAGAAAGTGGAAAACAGGAGAAGAGGATGATCTTAAGGCTATGGTTGCAGCACAAGTCTTCAAGAATGGGCAGAACAACAAAATTATTGAGATGAAACCAAAGTGTTATGGGAAGAGAACAAACATTTAAAAATAAAGTAGACCTTATGCAAGCGTAATGGGAGGAGAAAGAGAAGAAAGATAAAAATTATAATATTGCAATAATAAGAACGGAATTTCCGAAGGAAAGAGTGAGGGAAGAACTGCATTAACTTTACTAAAACAAACTGGGGGTCACAGTAGCAAAAGTGGCAGCGTTTGAAGAAAAAATGAATATTATAAGGAGTAAGAGAAAATTAAAAGGCACAAAAGTGTATGCTGAAAGGGACCTTACGAATGAAGAACATAAGATACAGAGATTATTTAAAAACTAGGCTGCAAAAGACAAACAAAAGGAAATAAAAGTTAAAATGGCTTACAAGAAATTAATTTTAGATGGAATCGGTTGGGTCTGGAACACCAAAAATAGAATGCTGGTGGAGGAAGCAAAAATCGGTTAGAAAGGGGTGGAGGACCTATGGGATCGGACGAAAAATCATACGAAAAAAAGAACCAATAACCAAATGTGAACGATCTAAGTTAAAAATTCTAACGTTAACAGAAACAAAAACACGAATTGTTTTACACTGGGGTCGAACCACCCGAAAGGGCACAAGCAGGGGTAGCCTGCGTAATACACAAAGAGTACATGAACCGAATTTTAGGCTGAAAGGTCAGAAAGGTTGATAATAATGGTTATGCAAAACCAAAGTATCACTTCTTCAGTTTTACTCAATTTAATCAACACATGATCTCTGGCAGTTTAACGGCTTAAACAAAATAGAAATCTTACAGTTTCAATTGTATTCAAACTTTCTGGTTAATCACGGCTTAAATCTAAATCTGAATTTTTAAATAAGACGACGGTTTGTTCTGCGTCAAAGACGCGGTCGCTCTGCAGGTTGGAATCCACTTAAAGCGCCACCAGCGCTTTTTCTTGAAACCAAAGCAACAATACAAATTTTTATAAATTTTAAAGCTGTTGCCGCGCAGGTTGTCTCAGTAATAGTAATAATTACAAAAAGAAAAAAATACTTCTTTTGTAGATACAGTATTATTTGTTTTCTTATATTGTTTCTTCCTCCGAAATAAAAAAAATAAAACGATTTTTTGCTATTACTCATGTGGCACAGGGACGTAAAATGGACGTAAGGAGATGGATGGAGGACACGGATTGTTTTATACTGAGGTCGAAACACACAAAGATTGATAATAATGGTTATACAAACCAAAGTATCACTTCTTCAGTTTTACTCAATTTAACCAACATATGATCTCTGGCAGTTTAACGGTTTAAACAAAATTGAAATATTACTGTTTCAATTTTATTCAAACTTTCTGGTTAATCACGGCTTCAATCCAAATCTTGATTTAAAAAAAAAGACGACGGTTTGTTCTGGTTTGGAGTTTTAATCAGGAATAATTTTGAAAGAACCCTGAAAGAATAATTAAACATTTTGGGCTGAACGTCAGGTTTTATTCTAGCTGAAATTGGTAGGGAGGTTGGATAGGGGTCGAGGTTCTCCGACGAACAGCGTCGCTGTCGCACTGCGGGTTGGAATCCACTTAAAGCGCCAGAAGCGCTTTTTCTAGAAACCAAAGCAACACAACCAATTTTTGTAAATTTTAAAGCTGTTGCTGCGCAGGTTGTCTCGGTACTAGTAATAATTACAAAAAGAGAAAAATACTTCTTTTGTAGATACAGTATTATTTGTTTTCTTATATTGTTTCTTCCTCCTTTTTTTACTATTACTCATGTGGCACAGGAACGTAAAGTGTACGTAAGGAGATGGATGGAGGACACGGATTGTTTTATACTGAGGGCACAAGCAGGGGTAGCATGCGTAGTACACAAAGAGTACATGAACCGAATTTTAGGCTGACAGGTCAGAAAGGTTGATAATAATGGTTATGCAAAACTAAAGTATCACTTCTTCAGTTTTACTCAATGTAACCAACATATGATCTCTGGCAGTTTAACGGTTTAAACAAAATCGAAATATTACCGTTTCAATTTTATCCAAACTTTCTGGTTAATTCGGCTTAAATCCAAATCTGGATTTTTGAAAAAAACGATGGTTTGTTTTGGTTTGGAGTGTAATCAGGAATAATTTTGAAAAAATTCTTAAAGAATAATTCCAAAAGAATAATTAAACATTTTGGGCCAGTCGTCAGAGGTTCTCCAAAAAACAGCTTTTTGACGCGGTTGAAATCCACTTAAAGCGCCACAAGCGCTTTTTCTTGAAACCAAAGCAACAATACAAATTTTTATAAATTTTAAAGCTGTTGCCGGGCAGGTTGTTTCGGTACTAGTAATCATTATAAAAAAAATACTTGTTTTGTAGATACAGCAGTATTTGTTTCTTCTTTCGAAATTAAAAAAAAATGAAACGATTTTTTACCTTCACTCGTGGTACAGGGACGTAAAATAGAAGGGATGCGAAAATTGACGATCTACCTACAAAGCTCACCTTTTGTTTATAAAATAACTGTTGAGGTTAGGTTTTCATAACGTTATGCTATTAAGCACATTTTTGAAAATATAAGAAGTAAAACTTTTGAAAATATGGGAACGTTTAGGGAAATGGATCGCCCGTGCTTGTCGTTAAAACACAACTTTTGAGATTTTTAAGAAACTACATGGTAGGGTCGTAACTTTGAAAGAACAACCCTCAAAAGAAAGCATCTTTCAAATAAGTACGTAAACATTCACATTTTAACTCCCTAATCGGTGTTTTCTGTACAAAGGAATCCGCTCATCATTTGCATTTTGCATGTGAAAATGCATTAGCGAACTGTCAGAAAGGTAAAAGTTAAAGCTCTTTTGTAATAAGAGCAAAACTTAAAACGCGATTAAATGAATAACATATTTAGTTTTCTATTTTTTCTAAAAGTCGGCAAGAAAATTACCATCAACATCAAAGTGAAGTAACGCTTGGAAAGTTCCACTTTGAAGTTATTTTTACCGTTTAGAATCAAACGGTTAGTAGATGCACAAAGTTTAATTTGAATTCAAGTTTTAGTTTTGTTTGTTAAATACGAATTTGCTAAATGCAGATGTTGGCGTGCTGCTGATGCTGCTACTACTGCACATGCTTGACATAACTTACCCAACTTCCGACCTGTTTGTTATCATAAACGTAAAAGCATTGTAACTGAAGCTAGTTGATATACTAATTAGTGCTGCCAGTCAAAGGTAATATTACCTTTAGATTTCTGCTAAATTGTTAATACGTATGGCTTTGAAAGCGCATTTCTCCTTTCCATTCAAGTTTTCTACTATATTTAGCGCTGAAAATGTTAGACACACGTGCAAATGTGAGTTTGTGTATTTTCCCCGCGCTGCAAACGCCAACTTGATATGTGTTATGCATTTAGGTGCAAATAAACAAGACAAGCAGCTCGAAATGGCATGCAAGTAGGCAAATGTTATTTAGATAGCGTATCTACAAGCAACTCAGCAAACTGCCGTCAAGTAGTTCGATGTGCTTTACAAGTTGTACGTATGAAACTGCAAAATAGTTTATATCAATGTATCCACTTGACTTGTCAGAGCATAGAAATGAGGAAATTGACAAAGTTTTGACTGAGTTTGGTTCTTGGGCTTCGACCTGAATAACCACGAACTATACGCGCGGTTGTAATGCCTGGAACTTTATTCAATTTTACCTAACCAATTGTATTTGCAAGTTTTTCGCATAAACTTTTATAACATGGAATTGTCTTGTTTGTTGCAGTGTCACCGCAAAGGCCAAGAATCGAGTACAACGCTTCGCAAGTGTTGCCCGGCCACAACCTGACTTCCCTTCATGGAGAAGTTGCGGCTATTAAATGCGTGTCCCATTATGGTAATCCACCTCCTGTTCTTAAGTGGTTTCTAGGTAAGTAATTAAGTCATTAAATTTGACTATTTTCAAAGGAAAATTGGATACTGAATATAAATTAAGTTTGTTGTTGATATTTTATTGGTTTTTGTTGACTCGAAGGGTCCAGATTAGCTTTTAACGTTTATGTTTCAGGTTTACATATTTTCAATGTTTTTTTAATATTTGCAATTCAGTCTGATTTAATCGCAAAAGAAATTAAAAAGTGAATAAAGTGTTTTATATGAAGCGCCGTTTGGACTAGTTAAAAGATTAATAATTTTTAACTCAAAAAACATTTTTCAATAAAAATTTTATTTTGGTACGCAGAAAGAATATTATTTCTGTACATTTTTTTAATATTTCTGGCAAATTTAATGATAAAAAACATAATTAAAAACATTTTTTTACGCACAAAAACAATCTTTTTAATATGTGAATTCTGAAAAAATAATTATGTGAATTGAAAAAAAAATTTTACTTATAAATTCCAGCTTTACTTCGTTAAAGTCCATATTTAATGAGTATCTGTATATAAAATACTTAATTACGTTAACAGTATTTATTAAAATTATTATTAAAATAAATGAATATTGTTAAAGTAATTAAGTATTTTATATACAGATACTCATGACAAAAAATGTTTTATGAAGTTGAAAAAACTATATTGTTTGAAATATTATTTTAGTGAATTAAAATACTATTTGTGAATAAAAAAACTTCTATTTGTTCACGATAAGTGGCGGTATCGCGTTAGCATTTTGCTCACATGGAGTCAAGCTGAAATCGAAATGTTAGCTACCACACGACGTGAAGTGTAAATGCCGAATTTTAGCTACCGAAAGCAATAAATTAGCCAAATTAAGGTACAAATGAGATGTTTAATTTCCGTGAGGCGAATTGGCTACGATTGTTTCATTATTAAAAAAAAGGTATATGATCCAATCTATTTGTCTCATATCTTTTGGTGTGTGGAAAATTTGCAGCGTTTAAAACTATTAGTAAATAATGTAGTACTTTTTAAAGAATCATGGGGCTGTGCGTGATTACAACTCCATGACTCCCGTCACGCTCCTTTACCTGGGCTCAGCGTACTTGCGCTATTTACCGGTCTAACATACTCTACCCCGAAGAGATATGCAACCCAACATACACACCACACACAACGGCCATGGACACGCCGGGTTTAAATTTTTCAGAAATAATTCCGGCGTGCAGAGGATTCAAACCTACTGCCGTTAGAAATGTAGCTTTAGAGCCTGAGACTCTAACCACTAGACCACCCGCTGGCCCTAGTAATAAGTTAATAATACTTACTTCAGAAACCGTCAAAACACCTCTCAACACTTTTTTAGCGTTTATTGCTTTTCATGTTACAATTTTAGGTTTTATTATTGATACGTTTTTGTTTACAAATTTTCCATGCAGTGAAACAAACAGGTTGAATCATAGACATTTTCTTTTAAATTAATGAAATAATTATAGCCAACAATTACCCACAAAGCAATTAAATGTCTCATATCTACTTTAATTTGGTTAATTAATTATTTTCAGTAGCTAAAATATGACATTGACACATCAAGTCGTGTGTTATCTAACATTTATTTTTTATCTTGACTCCATGTGAGTAGAATGGTAATGCGACCGCGCCATCTCCTGTAAACGAATAGAAACTTCTTTGTTCAGAAATATAAATTCGAGTTGACAGCAAGTTTGTTTTTCAATTTACAAAATTATGTTTTTAGATTGCACACATTAAAATAATTCCTTTTGCACAAAAAAATTTCTTATAAATAGTATATACTAAAAATAAAATAAAATCTTTTGTCCGTCCGAAAAAATGTTACAATTACATTTCTTTAATCAATAAACTTGTTAGAAAAATAAAGAAAAATTCTACAAATAGTATTATGTATGCGGACAAAAAAATTGAAAATTTTTAAAGTTATTTGTTATTTTGATGATTTTTTGAACTGGTCGCAAGATTTCTTTTTAATTTTATAAGCTCATAGAACTAAAAATGTGCTACAATGTCGTTTGTGTACTAGCTTGCAAATTTCTCTTTGAGATCTTCTATGAACTTTTGAAAATTTGAGTTTTACCACCTATTTACTGAAAAACGAGTTGTCCAGTCGGTATGAAACTCACTTAAAGCTACAATTTGAAGTGTGTCTCAGCATTCTAACTTCTTTGTGACACCTTCTATACATTTTTGGAAATGTTAAGATTCTTACCCTCTTATTTAATAAACGAGGGAGGATCAAAAATTTCTGTTTAAGCCAAATTGCTCACGAGTGATAGTAGAATAAGGTTCTCAAAGTTAGAGGGAGTGGGAGTAATTTGCTTTCTTCTACCCAATTTTTGGTAGACAAATTGGTCTTTCCGTTTTTGGGTTTCTTCAAATCCAAGTAAATGTTTTACAAAAAATCATAAAATCGATTTTCTTTAGAAAAAAATTACGGTACTATCACTTTAGTTTACAATATTATTCGCTTTCTCTATCTGGCTCCTATGCGTTGAGGTTTGCGTCTTTCAGCGCGTGACCGAAATACACACACGCACACAGCTACCTGTCGACCTTTGCTTCACTATTCTCTCTTTGTAGTCAGCAGTTGAATAAATGAAAAAATTCTCACTCAGTTTATACAATTATTTTCATATAAAAGCTTTAGTACCATGTAGTATGTTCTTATATAATTTTGCTGAATTACGTCTTGTCAAAGTATTAAAAGAGAGAAAATTCGTTTTCTATTCCAACTAAAATCCAATAAAAGAGTTGTTTCTTAACACCTTAGGTAGCCAACGCAGCAGTATAAAAAATGTTTATTAACCACTCAAGCAACCAAAATCTTATTAACTTTTCTGCTTTGATTTTCAATTACAATCAATTTTCTTGTTTTTCCAGATCAAAACGAAATAACCCCATCAAGAAGGCAAACCAATTCAACGGAGTTGGATAATCCAAGGACGTGGATGGCAATCTCAGTATTGGAATTGACGATATCTAAAGAAAACCACGGTCGTACCCTCAGGTGCGTCGCCGTCCACGAGTCGTACTCAACGAAATCCAGCAGCATCGAAGTCCGACTGGATGTCATGTGTAAGTTTTTGAAAAGCGTCTCCATTATCTACCCATAATCGGCGTCGATCGCTTCATTTTCTTTTATTGCGCCCGCGCCCGTTTCAAAACTAAACGCTCGTGATTAAGAGTAAGAAAAGGGAGGCTTTTTTATCAGGTGAAATGAGGATCTGGAAAACGAGAGAAATTGCATGAAAATGCTGCTTGAATGTTTCCATTAAGGCGATTGTTACGGCTCTTTGATGTTTAAAATCGATTTGCGATTGGATTACCACTGAACCTGCCTGTTTTTCCCACTTCAAGGGAGTAAATTCTGGTTCAGAATTGAAAGAAGTTACGTTAAACGATAATTTACTAAATGTTTTACGCTTTTTCATTTATAAATTTTCTCGTAACACTTAATTACGCTCTCGTTACTTTTTGATGCCACCTTTTACTGCGATTACCATAATTTCCAGGCTGAAGCGAGCCAAGTCGGTCTGGAAAGTTAACGTGACAGCAAGATGCATTTTTCAGAGTTTAATAAAACCAAAAACGCCTTTGGGCCTCGTTCTGAGACTAATTAACGTCCTTATGCGCACCATTTTCGCTCTTTTATTTGTCTTTGCCA
The DNA here is from genome assembly GCA_958336395.1 of Ctenicera cuprea. Lineage (NCBI taxonomy): Eukaryota > Metazoa > Arthropoda > Insecta > Coleoptera > Elateridae > Ctenicera > Ctenicera cuprea. The sequence goes on along the minus strand of OY284495.1, from coordinate 9,213,322 downwards.
TTAATTAAACCCCGGTTTTTGCACTCCGATACCGTTAAAGTCCCCTTTTAAACACATTCGAAACTTTCAAAACAATGACTTTGTAAAGAGCATAAATGGCCTTAGGTGAGAAGACGCCCTTCTCTTCCACGACGGCATCACATTCCACCCAAATGTAGCTAAACTAATGTAGAAAAAATTTAATGTAGCTGACTGAAGTCGATAATGGATATAAAGTTGGTACAATAGACTTCATCTCGTAACGTCGCTCCACACCGCATTGATACTCCACTACACAACCCTCAAACATTCTGCAGACTGTTTTTACACCGATACTGTTGATAGAATCCCTATCAGTGGCAATATGGTGCGAGTTGGTTGAGCGAGCGGAAAGAAATCTTAAAAATTTGCGTTAGTTCTGTTTTGTAATTTATGTAGTGTAGGAAAACAAAAAAGTCTTGGAAATGCTCCAGGAAAAATCTGTTTTTAACGGGTTGTGTTTTTCTACCTTAGTGGTTCTGTGAATAGACAAAATTCCCATTACTGGGCGACAGAGAATCCGCAACGGATGCGTAAAAAACTTACAATATATGTACAAAATAAGCTATGTGCATTAAAATATTCTAAAAACCTATACTTAATAAACTTAAGTATGCTGACGAAACCTCTTATATATGCACGAAATATACAGACCCCTACATTAAAGCACTAAAATATGCAGAAAACACCGTCACTATATGCACGGTATATTAGGCAGCGGCCTACTGCTGTATCTACTAAACTATGCCGTAAAAAACCTTCAATATATAGCACGGTATATGCAACTGCTTACTGCGATGTGCACTAAAATTTGCCGAAAACCCCTTCATCATATGCATGAAATAAGCAGAAACTTACTACTATATGTACTCAAATATGCAAATCTGCATTATATGCACTGTATATGCAGCAGCCTACTGCTGTATGCATTTAAATATGCCGGTAAATATCTCAAATATATTTAGCGCATATGTTTACTAAAACATACCCAACAACCGCTACTATATGCATGAAATATGCATCAGCCTACTGCTATGTTCACTAAAATATACTTAACGAAACCTCTAATATTTGCACGAAATATGCAGCAACTTACAGCTATATGTAATAAAATATGCCCCAAAAACATCCAATATACAAAATATGCAAAAAATATATGCATACAATATGCAGAAATTTACTACTATATGAACTAAAGTATGCAGAAAAACCCTTCACTATATGCACGATATATGTACCTACCTACTGCTATATGCAATAAAATATACCTATAGAAACCTACACAATATGCACGAAATATGATGCAAACTACTGCTATGTGTACTAAAATATTATAAAAAAACTCTACTAAATGCACGAAATATGCAGCAACCTACTGCTATATGGACTAAAGTATGCTAACGAAACCTCCAATATATGCATGAAATATGCAGAAGCTAAAGCACTAAAATTTGCCGAAAACCCCTTCATCATATGCATCAAATAAGCAGAAACTTACTACTATATGCACTCAAATATGCAAACCTGCACTATATGCACTGTATATGCAGCAGCCTACTGCTGTATGCATTTAAATATGCCGGTAAATATCTCAAATATATTTAGCGCATATGTTTACTAAAACATACCCAACAACCGCTACTGTATGCATGAAATATGCATCAGCCTACTGCTATGTTCACTAAAATATACTTAATGAAACCTCTAACATTTGCACGAAATATGCAGCAACTTACTGCTATATATAATAAAATATGCCCAAAAAACATCCAATATACAAAATATGCAAAAAATATATGCATATAATATGCAGAAATTTACTACTATATAAACTAAAGTATGCAGAAAAACCCTTCCCTATATGCACGATATATGTACCTACCTACTGCTATATGCAATAAAATATACCTATAGAAACCTACACTATATGCACGAAATATGATGCAAACTACTGCTATGTGTACTAAAATATTATAAAAAACTCTACTAAATGCACGAAATATGCAGCAACCTACTGCTATATGGACTAAAGTATGCTAACGAAACCTCCAATATATGCATGAAATATGCAGAAGCTAAAGCACTAAAATTTGCCGAAAACCCCTTCATCATATGCATCAAATAAGCAGAAACTTACTACTATATGCACTCAAATATGCAAACCTGCACTATATGCACTGTATATGCAGCAGCCTACTGCTGTATGCATTTAAATATGCCGGTAAATATCTCAAATATATTTAGCGCATATGTTTACTAAAACATACCCAACAACCACTACTGTATGCATAAAATATGCATCAGCCTACTGCTATGTTCACTAAAATATACTTAATGAAACCTCTAACATTTGCACGAAATATGCAGCAACTTACTGCTATATATAGTAAAATATGCCCAAAAAACATCCAATATACAAAATATGCAAAAAATATATGCATATAATATGCAGAAATTTACTACTATATGAACTAAAGTATGCAGAAAAACCCTTCCCTATATGCACGATATATGTACCTACCTACTGCTATATGCAATAAAATATACCTATAGAAACCTACACTATATGCACGACATATGATGATATGTGTATTAAAATATTATAAAAACCTCTACTAAATGCACGAAATATGCAGCAACCTACTGCTATATGGGCTAAAGTATGCTGACAAAACCTCTAATATATGCATGAAATATGCAGAAGCTAAAGCACTAAAATATGTCGAAAAAACCTTCGTTACAAGCACGATATATTATGCAGCGACTGCGTATGCCTATAAAAACTTTCAGTATATAACACGTTATATGCAGCAACCTACTGCTGTGTGCACTTAAAAAGTATTTTTAAAAAACGTCCAATGTATAGCACGGTATATGCAGCAACCTACTGCTACGTGCACTAAAATACGCATAAAATAACTTTCACTATATTCACGGAATATACAGCAGCCTACTGCTATATATGCTAAAATATGCCCGCAAAACCTTCAATGTATAGCACGGTATATGCAGCAACCTTGTGCTATGTGCACTAAAATATGCAGTAACAACCTTCATTATACCCACGGTATATGCAGCAACCTCCTGCTATGTGCACTAAAATATGCAGAAACAACATTCACTATATGCACGGTGTATGCAGCAACCACCTGCTATGGGCACTAAAATATGCCAAAAACGCCTCCTATAAAAGCACGAAATATGCTGAAATTACTGAAATATACAGTAAAATATGCCAAAAAAAAAACTTTTAATGCACGTAATATGTAGCAGGTTACTTTTATATTCACTAAAATATGCCGGAAAAAACCTTCAACATATAGCTCGGTATATGCAGCAACTGCTATGTGCACTAAAAGATGAAGAAAAAATGTCCAATATATTCACGTAATATACAGCAACCTGCTGCTATATGTACTAACATATGCCGAATGGGACTTTCAATATACGTACGAAAAATGTAGCAGTCTATTGCTATGTGCACTGAAATACCGGGAAAAACCTCTAATAAATAGCACGGAATATGCAGCAACCGACTGCTATGTGCACTAAAATATGCCGAAGAAGATTTTTAGTATATGCACAAAATATGCAGCAATCTACTCCTATATGCACTAGAATATACCTTAAAAACAAAATGTATGTACGTAATTTTCTCAAATCTTATACTGAATGGCATATTTAATTTAAATAATTATTAGGATATTTACTTGTTGGAAACAGAACACATTGTAATGTATTTAAAAAACGTTTCTACACAAGTAACTAAATACCAGATACGTATTTCGACAGCAAAGCTATCATCATCAGTGGTAAACTGACACTTGTAATGTATTATTTTATGCAATGTTTGGCATAATTATAGTGTTATTTAAAATGAAGAATTCTTTTGAAAAAGCTACCATTGCTTTTTAATACTTCATTATTATTATTACAAACGTACAAAATAAAAAATTAAATAAAAACATACAATATTAATATATACAGTAAGAATGGTATTTTGAGTTGGAGCTGCTTACTTTGCCCGCTGAAATTATAAAGAAAAAATAACATAATTGCATATTTTGATGTAGATCACCGCTTAAATTTAGAAAGTTTTTACTTAAAAAAAATTCCACAAAATTACAAAGTTTTCTTACAAAATTTGGTTATATTTAAATGTATTACTTAATATTTTTTGTTAACGTTAACTTGTCCATACAATACAAATTCAGTACCAATTTTTTACCGACAAAACGCGTATGTTTGTCAATCAAGAGTGATTTTATGAAAATGTTTCTTGTAGACAGAGCATTCGCTTGCTTGCTTTTCTACTTCACTTTTTTATACAATTCAAATAAAATTCGCTGATGTGAAAAGGTGAAAGTTACACGGATTCCATGTCACTCTCGTATGTCAAACAATCTGGCGTTATCGGCGTTACAGTTCATAGAAGCAGGAACAAAACCGAGTAGTAGAGCGAATCGCAAATCTGGAGGGCAACTTTTCATCTTAAGCTGTCGGGATTGTGTTACCAATCCCAACAGACAAAGAGAAGGACAGGAAAACAATTCTAAACATCACCACCAGCTGTCAGTTGATATCTCGGTCATTGTTATCTATCGCAGGAGTCGCTCGATACCTCAGTCTTCTCGAACTCGACAAATAATGGAAGTGCGAGCAAAGCGAGCAAACCAGGATATCATCAACATTTCCTCGAAAACTTTCCCAGCGAGCTGCTCTCTCTTCTGCACAAAGATAACGCGAATCGGTGCGGAAAGTGGAATCCACAAAAGCCCTTATACGGGTTCTACCGAAACTCATCAAGGTTTGCGCTTCAATCATTTTTGTGGGAACAATCATGTTTTCAAGCATAAAAAAGTTTATTGTGAAAGTGAAAAGAAAATTGAATGATAAGTTTCATCATTTTTACCCTAATATGCACTTCATTAATCTGGAAGTGAATGTTCGTCGCTATTTTTTATTTTTCATTTTTTTACTAAAGCAACGTTTTTATGAACCTGGGCCAAATTATTCCCGTGCGACTCTCCTGTAATTGTGATGCAATGTATTGTTTTTAAATGTTAATAACATGAATCATTAAATTTCTTTTATTAACAAATAGTGTTGTAAAATTATATTGGCCGTCCAAAAAATGATGACGAAGTACCATGACAAACCAGAAGTTTAAGCATAACTGCTTAGCGTACAGTTGACAGTCAACACATTTTTTCTAATTTCTCGTACATGTGTTAATTTGCTGGATTATTATTTAGAGCACTAAAGAGCAGTGACAAAGCACTAATGCTTGGCAATAACTTTGTCGTTAGTGACTGCTGAGCGTGAAGTTGGCAGGCAACTATTTTTTAATTATTCAGTTATGTGTTTGCTCATATTATAATTAAAGCACTAAAGAGCACAAAAAAGGCACTAACGACTGGCAACAATTTTGCCGTTAGTGCTTAATGTGGGCCTGTTGATTGTGAAGACGGCAGCTAACTTTGTTTCTTTAATTGCTTAAACATGTGTTTGTTTACTGTTTTTCTATCTAAAGCACTAAAAGGCACTAACGATCGGCAACATATTTTACGTAAGTGCTTAAAGTGTGTCTGCTGAGTGTAAAGTTGACAGGCATCTTCTTGTTAAATTACATCAGGCATGTGTTTGTTTGCTGATATTTTAATTAAAACACTTGTGGACACTAAAAAAGCGCCAAATATTGGCAACCATTTAGCCCTTAGTGCTTAATGTGTGCCTGCTGAGCGTGAAGATGGCAGGTAACTTTGTTTTTTAATTTTTTTTTCATATATTTTTATTTATATACACGTTTTGTTTGTTTGCTGTTTTTCTATCTAGAGCACTAAAAGGCACTAACGACCGGCAACATATATTTTACGTAAGTGCTTAAAGTGTGTCTGCTGAGTGTAAAGTTGACAGGCATCTTTTTTTTAAATTACTCAGGCATGTGTTTGTTTGGTGATATTTTAATTAAAACACTTATGGGCACTAAAAAAGCGCTAAAGATTGGCAACCATTTAGCCGTTAGTGCTTAATGTGTGCCTGCTGAGCGTGGAGATGGCAGGTAACTTTATTTTTTTTTTCATATATTTTTATTTGCATACACATTTTGTTTTGTTTGTTTGCTGTTTTTCTATCTAGAGCACTAAAAGGCACTAACGGTCGGCAACATATTTTACGTAAGTGCTTAAAGTGTGTCTGCTGAGTGTAAAGTTGACAGGCATCGTTTTTTTTCAATTACTCAGGCATGTGTTTGCTGATATTTTAATTAAAACACTTACGGGCACTAAAAAAACACTAAAGATTGGCAACCATTTGGCCGTTAGTGCTTAATGTGTGCCTACTGAGCGTGTAGGTGGCAGGTAACTGTTTTTTAATTGCTTACACATGTGTTTGTTTACTGTTTTTCTATCTAAAGCACTAAAGGGCACTAACGATTAGCAAAATTTTTTTTGTAAGTGCTTAAAGTGTGTCTGGCAGGCAACTATATTTTTTTAATTACTAATACATGTGTTGGTTTGCTGATATTTTAATTAGAGCACTAAAAAGCACTAACGATTCGCTTTAATTCTTTTAGTTAGTGCTTTAAGTGTGCCTGCTAAGCGTAAATCTGGCAGGTAATTTTGTTTTTTTTTAATTACTCGTTAATGTGATTGTTTGCTGATTTTCTCGGTAGGACACCAACGAAGCACTAACGATTGGCGAAATTGCTGTCGTTAGTGCTTTCATTGACCTGCTAACTTCACGGACCCACAATGCACTTACAGTTAAATTCTCAAACTTTAATACTCGCACAATTGGTTAGACTTAAATTTAAATTTTTTAAAAAATAGAAAATAAATTTTACGATAAATTAAGCCGTAAAAATCATGAGAAAGTACCACAGTGATCTGTTATTTTCAAATAATTATTTTTAACAAACCGCCACAAACACGTAATCCGCCGAGAATCAAACTAGACACGTTTGGTGAGCTACAGCCAAAGCAGCCCTAACGCCCCTAACCACTACTCTACCTCCCGCTCCCTAATGAAATCGTAACAAATATTTTTGCAAGTTTGTTTTGCAACGAGCGTAATCATTCTGATGCAGCATATCTACGTAAAAGTTTTCTCCGATAAAAGCTTTAATGGGGAATTTAAAATCAAACATTTTGCTATTCTAATATTTTCCTCTGCTATGAATAGATTCAGGAAACACCCAAATACAAACAAAAGTACAGGAAAATTACTAATATTACTAGTAATAACAGAGCAAACAATAACTAGGAATATTTTCATCTATGCCGGGCTTCAATACCAGAATTTGTGTGTTTACAGTCGGATTACGTTGCGAGCGATTTTGATCTATTCGAACGGTAATATTTTTATGCATGACCTGTTACGTGTCGGTTTTTTGTGTTTATTCTCGATTATTTATATGTTGGGGTTTATTTGCTTTGCAAATCCATTCGGAAAAGCTGGAAACAACTTTTTATTACAAATGCGATTGGGATTTGCCTTTGTAACCCTGTCAAATTTTCAGATAGATAGAAAATACCTCAATAGTTGGATTTACGATTTGTTTATTTATTTTCTACAGATTTAAAATAATTTGTGTTGTTTCGAATTTTATTTTATCTTAAATATACTTTATTTGCAATCCCGCTTCGAATATTATTGTACCATTAAACATTTCTTTTCGAAAACAAGCTATTCTTGAACATTCTTAACAAAATGAAATATCTTTTTCGATGTTGTGAACTAAATAAAATTATAAATTCCTTCTCCAACTTTTTAAATTCTAAGAATTTTCCAAATATTGTAAACAGTTTCACCATTTTTTAAACTTTTAAAGTATCACAATATCTGAATTTTTCAGAATCTAAATTTTCCAAAAATTAAAAAAAAATATATAGTTTAAAGAAGTACATTTCTTCAAAATTGTGAAGATTTAAAAATTTTCCAAAATTGTTCATGATTTTCAAAATTTGCAATGCTAGGGATTTACAAAATTTTTAATATTTTTAGCATTTTCAATATTTCGCGGGCTGAGAACCCGGTTCTAAGAAAAATTTAAAAAATCAACAGTTTTAAAATTCATCAAACTTTTGAAGAAGTTAAAAAACTTTCAAAATTTTGAACCTAATGTAAAAGTTTGAATCACAGATTAGCAACGAAAGCAGCGGGATTACGTGAAGAAAGTCTTGTGCCCGACAGTTTCTTTACTTTCGCATACAGGATGATTTTTAATTGTGGGACGCACTTTTCAGATAAATAGTTAAAATTTTCGTGCCCGTAATAATATATAAATATTAATATAAAACCATTGGCTTATCGGTCAATTGAGAAACCAAATATTTAAAAAAAAATATTTTTCTCGGTCAGGATTCGAACCCCAGACCTCTAGGTGTTTAGCCTAATGCTACCAACTGAGCTATCTAGTACGGTAGGAACAGCCGTAGAATGTTGCGTTTTCTAATCTTAAACAATTGGATAGTTTTCAGTTAAATATATGGAGAATAAGAAAAAAAGATATTTTTTCAAAATTATTTGCGTCCCCAATTGACGAATAGGCCATGAATTTCTTCATATATTCTTCAGTAGAACAGAAGTGCCGCTTAATTATCACCCGGAAGCTAATTACATTCCGATCAACCATGCTAACAGTATTTTAGTGACGTCATAGTTATTAGATTTTCTGTCGCCACAGCAGCAACATCTTCGAGGGGCAAAAAGCATCATATGGCGAGTACCATATCAAAAATCTAATAAGGTGATGTGCAGATTATTATTTGATTTTGCCATTTTCCTTGATTTTTGTCTTAAACGGTACTTCAGTGCCGGCAGACTTTCTGTCTCGCTCCGAAGGGAACTACATTCCTTTAGTGACGTCAGATTTCTTGGGCACAAGCTAAAAACATAAACAAGCAACATGAAAACTGTAGAAAGAGTTATTTAATTAATTTCTAGGCAGACTAGACTCTGGTATTTTTATTTCATTTAATTTTTAACTCAAATTCTACGGTAACAGTACTTCAGTTCCGTCAGACTTTCTGTCGTCACAACAATAACAGACCCGAGGGCCAAAAACGTAAACATCCACATAAGAAATCTAATAACGTAGTATTCAATCACTTTAGGACGAGGCACCTGTTCTACTGCTGTTACGATTTCTTGGTTAATTTGATTTCGATGCCTCATTACCTAAATGGCTTACGAGATTGGCAACTATAATTTGTATAATCTATATATTAATCGCGGCGTTCTTCCACTTTACTAAACTCTCTGATTGCGTCATGCGCTGCCTTCATTTCGTTCGCTACTGTCTGCATGGCCTGATTTTCAGTCCCGAAACCGCTTCCGCGGAGAGATGTGGGACAGACCAAACAGCGCTGTACGCGCCGACAAGATTTACATATATTAATAAAACAACGCAGGCATAGCTCACGGGTTTTGTAGTTGTTACTATGTACGAGAATTTTATTAAAAATTGAAACTGTTCAATAAAGATCATTTCCAAAAGTTGTAAAAAGTATTGCTTAAAAACTGTCACGCGATTTTTCTCAGTTTTATAGGCACATAAGGTTTGGAATGGGGTACACTTTGGTTGGCATCGCGGTGCGTTAATTTCTGTTTGACGTTTTCAATGAAATCGAAAATCCACGATGATGAATGGGTGGCGATTTCTGCTTAGGTTAAATTGATCAAAAGTGATAGTGGAATAATATTTACAACTTAATATTTATGTGCAACAATATTGAGAGGTTTAATTTGCTTCCCCCCCCCCCGCTACTCACACTTACACCCAGTTTTGGCTACGACATTTTGTTGTTGATATGTGGTTTTCTTTAATGCCAAGGAATCTTGCTAGAAAACATAGATTTTTGTCTCACAAAAAAGTTTCAGTTTCTAACTATAGATACGAAATTTCCAGTAACGTCTTAGCGCACAGCCAGTTTATTTTCAATCTCTCTAGGTGGTATGTGAGAGATATTCTACATACCGAGGCATATAGCCTAACCGTACGTGCCTGAATTACAACAACAAGCAACAAGCTCCTCTTCCTGCTGTTGAAACGATAAGTCTCTTTTTTCAGCATTTTTACTGTTTATACAATTTTGTAGGCACTGCTGGCGCTTAAAACGTTGATGCAAAAATACATTTTCCTTTTAACATCGACATCTGTAATTATTGTCGGATTAATGAAGGTTGGTTTTTTATAATCGTGCTGTTTTTGACCATTTTTAGACAAAATGTAATAGAAACAAATATCTAAATGATAAGCTTTTATTTGAATTTTAGCATCGACTTTGCTGTCAATTCTTGTTGATATAAGAGAATTCATATCTATATTATTTTTTTTTCATTTTTGAACAATTTCAAAGAGAAACGTCATAACAGAAACAAAAATATTATCTGGATTCAGCGCAATTTTTTGACTTGCTTATCGATTTTCCTGTCGATTCTTGTTAACATAACGTTATACATATCAGTCCATTAAGGTGTGTCACGATAGGGATGGAAAACAAATTATTGTGATACTGGAAACGACACCTAGGATATAATAAAAAGCATCGTGACATAAATCTGCATTCATGCAGATATAAATAACAGAGTGAAATATGCAAATGCAGTGGTGTTCTGAGCAAACAAAGCGCACATTTCTCCGGACATTGATAAATATCCTAAGGATTATTTACCACTCTTTGCCTTATTATTCCGTTCTTTTGCTAATAAACGCAGAGAGAATAAGCTGAAAAATGGCGTCGTCTCTTTGCACGATTAAAAGGTCGGACATGAATTACAGACAATAGAGAGCAGAGAGACGGCCAACTCTGACGCTTCTCTTCTCTACTTTAGGATTTATGAATTGCGTTTTTCCTTATTTTCAGGTATCTTAAGAAGAAAAATGTTATTTTATTAAATTTCGCTCCGGGAAAAAGCGACGACGAGAAGCAATCAGGCCCATTCTTCACGAAAAACGAAATTACCGGATTAAAGTTTAAAAAGAAAATTGCAAATTAGCTGCAATAACACTCCCGGAATAATTTCTCGAATGGTACTGCATTTACCGGTTTGAATACATTTTAATTTATCAATTAGTGAGCTTTCGGAGCCAAATTAGAATTTAAAAGAATGGAGGATTTTATTATAAAGCCACTTTGGATGGTCCCTCCGCTTCTGTTAAAGACGAGAAAGATTTTTATAATTAAGTAAGGCGATCCCAGGTGGGCTTATAAATTTCCCTCTTAAATTTGAAGCCGCAGCTCATTACGATCTTCTTTTGCACGTTGATTACGCGGGTTAACATTTACTTAAAATTCTACTGAAACGTCTCTAACGACAACAAAAACATTTTCAAGCACTCCATGAAAATTTATGGCATCTAGGCTTTTGGGTTGGAGCCGCGTCATCGTTGAATAAACTGCCGACGTTTCGTCCTCGGTTGCACGGGACATCTTCAAAGCTGTGGTCACTTTGGGATCTGGGCGTTTGTCACATCAGCCACACATCTTCACACACCCGCCTCTTATAAACCCGGTGCCCGCACCTTTCTCGCCAGTTATATTTCAGATCCCAAAGTGACCACAGCCCTGAAGATGTCCCGTACAACCGAGGACGAAACGTCGGCAGTTCATTCGCGATGATGCGGGTACAGCCCGGAAGCCTACGTGCCATTAACAGCGGCCGCGAAAGCCTGCAACTTAGATTATTCTAATTATCTTAAGGTTTACCTTTGTATTCTTGATTTTTTGCTCGTTTTACACCAATTATGTATTTTTGTCGAATGTAGAGGTACCTACATTAAAGTATTAATTAGTCAATTACAAATTATTGATTTTTTTAGCCTGGATAATTAAATTTTCCAAAATATTTTTGCGTTTTCCATTTTTTTTGCAACGTTCCACTTCAAACAGGGCGAAATAATGTCTTAAATTACGTCACGAAGCCATGACTGTAACTTTCGTCTAATTTACCCAAACTTGGGGTGTAGAATGGAAATGGGAAGTTGTTTTGTTTTAATCGCATCATCTGATAATTTTATTGCATGCGGAAGCTTCGTAGTTATGTCTGAAACATGACTTGAGCCTGGTAGAGCTTCGCCTGGCGAAATTTCAACAACCCGTCTAGATTAGTTAGCTTACATCAATATTCATAATATTGTAATTTTTCTCTTGAACACAAAAATAACGCAATTAACCAAATATACGTTTTCTGTTACAGATGTTCCCGAAACTAGGTTAGTCGGAATTCCAACGGCAGATGTGGAAGAACTGAAAGATTCTGTGGCTGTTCAGTGTAGGGTGAATGCGAACCCTCGGGCCTCTGTTACGTGGAGAAGGGAAGGACAAAGCGTGGCTGCGAGCTTTCAGGAGTTGTTACAGTTTAGTCCTGTCGTAAGGCAACATGCGGGACTTTATACCTGCCATGCAAGGAATAAAGCGGGGGAGTCGCAGCCCTTAAGGTTTCACTTGGATGTCAAATGTGAGTCTTTACTCGTTTATTTCGTTTTTTATTGTGTGTAAGCATCTTACAAGAATGTGGTAGAATAAAATTCAAAGGTAGATTTAAAAATGTTGAAAATAAATTAAAATTTTAAATTCGCATAATATATAATCTTTCTTGGCTTTTTACGGTCGCCACATAAATAGAGGATTTCAACTTTGTATTACGACTGTAATAAGCCAAATAAAAGTTAATATTAAATTTTTAAATTAAATTTTTAAACATTTTCAAAAAAAATATTGTTTTAAAACTAACGGCCCAATTTTTTTGTTGTTGTAGAATTTGAGAACCAAGAATAAGTATAACTTCGTTTGGTTGGTTGGTTTTTATTTAATAAACATAGGACGGTAAAACATTTCTCTTTAATCTAAATTGCTTGTGGGTGATAGTGGAATTTTAGGTACAGCAATATTTAGGCTGCTTAATATTATCCCTTCCATAAGTTGTCCGAATTGGCAAAAGCCAAAGTCAGAGCTTCAGCGTTAGATTTCATTACTGACTTTGACTTCAAGGTCGAGTGCAAAACTTTAGGGTCACTTTTTTAAGGCTACTGCATCAATGCCGTTCTTTCATGAGCGCTCTTAAAGTTACAAAAAGAAAGCTAAACAACCTGATGCTTACTTAGTTATTAGTTAAAAGATACACCGTATAAATGGAGTGCGCGGGCGATAGTTGAATATTGAATTTAATTTTCAAATATGAGCATAAATACATAAAAATAGTGAATTAATTAGACCTAACGAATTAATTGGTGCGAAACTGCAAAAAAGTGATATACTCCAATTTCCAAGCAACGATGAACCCAAAAACAACCGGTATATAGAAATAGAAAGTTTTTAATTGCTTATTCTAGTAGAAGATGCTGCACAACAACATAAACATTAAGAAAGACGTTGTGAAAGAATTACACAAAGCGACCCAACAGTTTTACACGAGTACGTGTAATAGTGAAAGGATTAAATAATTTATTCCAAGCAGACTTGGTTTTGAAATGCTGCTATTTCATACATTTAATAAAAGGTTGCGATACATTGTGTTTGTGATAGTGCATTTTTCAAATGCGTTTGCAGATATTTTATTAAGCGAAAGACTGGTAAAACAGTAACTAAATATAATGGCGGAAATAGTTTACTAATGTGGGAAAAAAGTTATTCGACGAAAAATTACAAACTTTCATAATGAAATTCAACATCAACAAGCTATAGCTAGAACAACGATGAAAAAGGCTTTCAGCTACTAATACTACGCCTGAAAATTTACAAAGGGATAAGGGAAACGAATTTTATAGCCAAATGTTTGAAAAAATGATGATGAATATCTAAAACATAGCATAATGAAAAGATGCAATTGCAACCTAAAAAACATGTTGTGAATACAGTTTAGTTTCTAAGAAAACCTTAAATAAATACCAGTTTTTAACATGCCTCTGATGAATTTTAATAAATTTAGGATAATGTTACACTGTCACTAGACATTGTACATACTAATTGGCAAACAAACAGGTTTAAGAACAAAACCTCAAATATGCATTGTATTATTGTATCGGACTCTGATCGGATCGCACCTCTACCAGATTGACTTAACATTTGGCATCGTAGAGGTCCTGCAAAAAAAAAGTTAGTACACAAGTGTGGTTATGAAATCATCAAAATTAAAACAATTGAAAATTTTGAATATTTTCAGAAAATTATTTATCGAAAGATGCTGTAGAATATATTTAAAATTTTCTAAGCCATTTAAGCTGAGACTGCGTTTCAGTTTAGTTTTTCCACAACGTTCTAATTTTGCTTGAATACATCTGAATTGTAGCGGTAGGGGAGTGGTTAGTTACAATTTATCATAGCGTTGCGAGCTACAGTTTTGAAAGTATAAATAGGTTTTGGCCATTTTTTTCTATAATACCAAAAATTATTTATAAGGTTTTCGTTTTGGAAAGACTGGCGTTGTTTTTTGGGTTGTTTAAAACTAAATTATATTTTTATATTTTGTTGCAAACAAACTCTAAATTAATAAAAGTAGATATTATATTAGAGAATGTATTAAATCCGTTCTCGTTTTAAATTACTTAAGCTTTAATGAACACGACATTGCAATCTAGAATTTCAGTGTCTGTGAAAACATTAAATCCTGATAAACAGGGAAATTTAAACAAAGTTAGAATAGAACTGCAAGCATAAAAGCTCGTTTCATAATGCACCTTTCACGGTCTGAAATATACATTTATTTAATCCCGAATGAAGACCCCGGAGCACATTTATCAGATCCCCTGTAACCTCGGGCGGCCGACATATCATATCGTACTCGCTATGCCACCTGTGCACGTCCCGTGCTTTTCTTATTTTTTGAACCTTACGATTCGATTATTATTCCACGCTTCTTAACGCAGGTATTTCTTATAAACAGCACGTCGTTCCGGTTCATAAATCAAAATTTTTTCCTTATTTCCACTAGATATAACGAACAAAGTGCATTATATCGATTCGGGTTTTAACAATTTTCAACCATACTGGGAAAATTACGGCTTTAATAGTTGGTGATGCAGATAGCAATTGTGTGTAGAAATTATGCTGGGAATTGCTAACAAAGCACATTTGTAATAGGAAATTAAAATGGAGGTTTTGGAATAATGTTTTCGTAAATTGACTTTTATGCGTTCGGTGGGTTTATTAAGGACCAAGTTAATTTCTAGCGTTTGGGGTTTATGCCTTTTTTTAAATATCAGGAAGATTTTACTGAAAGGCAAAATGTGAAGGTCTATTTTGGATTTGTACGTCGAGGCAAACTGAAACTTTTGTAACAAATCGTTAAAATATTCAAGCGTGACCTTTTAGCTGTTTTCTAAATTTTAGACCACTAGAAAATTCTGCCAGCACGATAAATCTCTAAACCTGAGATTTAGATTTTAAACCCAATCAATTCAAAATGTTGTTCTGCAGTTTTTGTAACTTTTTTCCTTACTTTTTTCTACACTCGCCTCGTTAAAACTTTTAATTGAGCACCGAATATAAATTGTGTAAAACACAATTCTAAAAATTCAAAGTTTTAAGTATTCAGAGTTGTTTAAGTATCATAATGCTATACAGAGTGATTTGTTTGCTTTATACACTTGCCATCCTAGCTAAATTTGATATAAACGTTTAGGTTAAAAGTAAAAATTGAGCTTAAAACTTGTTCTTTAGTTTTTACCAGAAAAAACCTGAAGTATTGTAAAACTAATTTAACATCAAATTTTGGTAGAAGCGTCAAACTCATCAAAACTTATTTTAAAAATAAGTTTTCAATATTTACCCCTGAAAAACGGAGAGCAAGAGCAAGATGGCAACGCAGTCGTAATCCTGTAGACAAAAACATTTACAATCGGCTAACTAATAAATTAAAATCGAAGTTGAGAGAGGTTAGAAACGAAACGTTCCGCAGATACGTAGAAAGCTTATCAAATAAGGACTACTCGATATGGAAAGCCACAAAAGGATTTAAACGCCCCATACAAACAGTCTCCCCAATTCGAAAACTTGACGGCAGTTGGGCAAGATCCAATGAAGAAAAAGCCGAAGTGTTTGCTCAGCATCTTGCTCAGGTTTTCCAACCGCACTCAAACGACCCAGATGCAGTAATTGAGGATTTCCTGGATGTGCCTCTCCAGTTGTCTCCGCCCATTGCAAATTTTACAATTAGTGAAATCGAAGAAGAAATTAAACGCCTTAACAAGAAAAAAGCGCCTGGATATGACTTGATTACTGCTAAGATCCTATCTGAGCTACCAGAAACTGGATTGCGATTTTTAAGACTAATATTCAATTCCATACTGAGACTTATTCACTGGCCTACACAACTTAAATATGCTCACATCATATTAATTTTAAAGCCCGGAAAACCACCGACGGAGGTGACATCTTATAGACCCATAAGTCTTTTACCAGTGACTTCAAAACTATTAGAAAAACTTATACTTAAGAGAATTAATGAAAATAATCTGATAGAAGAATGGATACCAAATCACCAATTTGGATTTAGGCAGAGACATTCGACTATCCAGCAATGCCATAGAATTACAAACGTCATATATACAGCTTTCGAAGAAAAGAAGTTCTGCTCGGCAGTGTTTTTGGATATAAAGCAGGCGTTTGATAAAGTCTGGCATAAGGGCCTGTTATATAAAATCAAACAGAATTTACCGCACCATTACTTCCAAATACTAAGGTCGTACTTATCATCTCGCTCCTACCAAGTTAAACATGGAGAAGAAATGTCAGCAATGTATCCAATAACTTCAGGGGTACCACAGGGGAGCGTGTTGGGTCCCTTTTTATATCTAATATACACAGCAGACTTACCTGTAACTCCGTATACTGAAACCGGAACGTTTGCCGATGATACAGCTATTTTAACAAATCATGTGGATGCAACCATTGCATTACAACAACTCCAAACTCATATGAACCTGCTGCAAGACTGGTTAAGCCGGTGGCGAATTGAAGTGAACGAAAGTAAATCAAAGCATGTGACATTCACTCTAAGAAGACAACAGTGCCCATCGGTTTATATCAATAACGTAGAAATACCAAATGCACAGGAGGCGCGCTACTTAGGATTGCATCTAGACAACAAACTGACATGGAAATCACACATAACCAAAAAGAGAAGGGAAATGGACATCAAAATAAAAAAGATGAATTGGCTGATCGGAAGAAAATCACTCCTCTCTCTTGAAAACAAACTCCTGATTTACAAAATAACAATCAAACCCATCTGGACATACGGTCTGGAGTTATGGGGCTGTTCGAGTTTGTCCAACTTAAAAATAATAGAAAGATTTCAGTCAAAAATTCTACGGCAAATAACAGATGCACACGTAACCAACATTAGTCTTCACACTGACCTAAAAATGCCATCTGTACAAGAAGAGATCCAACAACGTGCAAATAAACATCACCATCGATTGGAAATACACCCAAACCCGTCTATTGAAACTCTACTAGAAGTTCCAGCCTTCAAACGCCTTAAAAAGAAATGGCCTCGAGACCTGACAGCAGACCTTTGAAGTATAAAGGGTAACGCCGATGGGCCTATCCCTTCCCGTCAACAGCCATCAGATCAGCTCATAGAACTTCTATGTATTATATACTGTATTATATAATTACATTGTTCTGATTGTTGATGTATATGAGTTAATTAAAAAAAAATAAAAAAAAAATATTTACCTGAAAAACTACAATATTGTAATAGTTTCGACACTAAGTTAATTTAACACAATTTTGGTGGAGGCGCCTGATTCATTAAAAATGAGCTACAACGATATGAATTTCTACATGTAACAAAACTGAAATATTGTAAAGTGTAGTTTAAACTAATTTAACACTATGCAATTTCAGTGGAAGCTGAACTAATAACCAAATACTTAATTATTACCTGAAAAACTGAAATATTATAAATGTCGTAAACTTAACAAATTCAATACGAAATTATAACGGAGGCGTCTGAATCATCAAAATTGAGCTCAAAACTAAATTGAAATTTTACCCTGGAAAAGTGAAATATGGTAAAAAATTTTGCACTAAGCTAAATTAACACAAAATTTTGACGAAAGCGCTCGAATCATCAAAATTGAGCTCAAAACTAAATTTTCGATTTTCGCTTGAAACAGCAAATATTAAAAATGTCATGGACTGAGCCAGTTTAATACGAAATTTTTGTGGAAACGCTTAAATCATGAAAATAAATACTGAATTTTTACCTGAAACATTTTGGCATTCTGGTGGCGGAACCTGAATCATCAAACCTTAGCTACAAACGTAATTTTCAATTTTCCTAAAAAATATGAAAATGTTATACGAGCAACTGCTTTTAACCTGAAATTTTATGGAATGCGCTTGAGTTACAGAAGGCTTTATGGAGGCACCGGAATAATCAAAATTCAGCTAAACACTTATTCTTCGATTTGTACCTGAACAAAATTTTGGTGGAGGCGACCGAATCATTAAAATTGAGCTCAAAACTAAATACTCTATTTTTACATAAAACAAATTTTACATTGAGACAGTTCATGAGTCTGTAAAATTAATCTCAAAACGTAATCATCAATGATTAGCTAAAAGACATGCAGTATTGTAAAAATCCATTCAATTTTGGTGGACACGCCTACGGATAAAAAAGTTGATGTGTTTACAACTAAGGGCTAAGTTTTTACCTGAAAAAAGTGACATAAATATAACAAAAGTTTCTACACTAAACTAATTTTACACAAAGTTTCAGTGAACTTACCTAAGTTATCAAAATGAAGCTTAAACCTTAATTCTCCGTGTTTACTCGAAAAACTTGAAACATACATCAAAATTCAGCCAAAACGTAAATCTTAGATTTCTACCTGAAAAAACAGAATTTCGCAAAATGTCTTACACTTAAATAATTTAACAGGAAATCTTGGTAAAACCAGTTCACTGGGCAAAATACAAAAAACGCTTAATCCTCAAGGCTTACCTGAAAACCTGAAATATTGTGAAAATTCCTGCATTTTACCTGAAAGTATATGGTGGATGCGCTTAAATCATTAAAATTGAGCTTATAACTAATAGTTCAAATTTTACCTGAAAAAACTGAAGTATTGTAAAATTAAACACAGAATTTTGGTGTTAACGTCTGCGTCATCAAAACGGAGCTAAACATAAAATTTATTATACAAAAAACTGTAACATTGTAAGATTTCTAGACTAGACTATTTTAGCAAGCAACAATATAATATTTACCAAAAAAACTGAAATGTTGTAAAACTAAACACAGAATTTTGCTAGGAACGTCTACCTTATCAAAACCGAGCAAATCACTGAATTATTGCCTCTAAAAATCTGAAATATTGTAATATTTTCGCACTAAACTCTTCCACCACAACATTTTTGTGGAAGCGTTAAAGTCATTTAAATTAAGCAAATACTAATTCTCAGTTTTTGCCTGAAAAACATGAAATATTGCAAACAAAAAACCTTTTTAATTTACCTAATATTATATGGTTGATACACAAAATTTAGCTTACAACTAATTGCTGTATTTTCACCTGAAAAAAACTGAAATGTTAAAAAATTAAACACAGAATTGTGGTGAAAACGTCTGCAATCGAGCAAAACACTGAATTATTGAATTATTAACTCTAGAAAAACTAAATATTGTAATATTTCCGCAATAAACTAAATCACCACAACATTTGTTGGGGGCGCTTGGGTCTTCAGAATTGAGCAAAAAACTAATCCTCAATGTTTACCTGAAAAACATGAAAAATTGTACACAGCCCTGAATTTTACCTGAAATTATATGATGGTTGCTTTTGAGTCATCAAAATTGAGCTTACTTGCAACTAATCGCTCAATTTCCTCCTGAAAAAACTGAATTGTTGTAAAATTAAACACAGAATTTTGGTGGAAACGTATGCAATCGAGCAAAACACTGAATTATTAACTCTAAAAAACTGAAATATTGTAATATTTTCGCAATAAACTAAATCCCACAACATTTGGTGGAGGCGCTTGGATCTTCAGAATTAGGCAAAAAACGAATCCTCAGTGTTTACCTGAAAAACATGAAAAATTGTACACGGCCCTGAATTTTACCTGAAATTATATGTTGGTTGCGCTTGAGTCATCAAAATTGAGCTTACTTGCAACCAATCGCTTATTTTCACCTGAAAAACTCAAAATGTTGTAAAATTAAACACAAAATTTTGGTGAAAACGTCTGCAATCGAGCAAAACGCTGAATTGCCAACTCTAACAAAACTGAAATATTGTAATATTTCCGCAATAAACCAAATCACCACAACATTTGGTGAAGGCGCTTGGGTCTTCAGAATTGAGCAAAAAACTAATTCTGAATGTTTACCTGAAAAACATGAAAAATTGTACACAGCCCTGAATTTTACCTGAAATTATGTGATGGTTGCGTTTGAATCATCAAAATTGAGCTTACTTGCAACTAATCGCTCAATTTTTACCTGAAAAAAACTGAAGTATTGTAAAATTAAACACAGAATTTTGGTGTTAACGTCTGCGTCATCAAAATGGGGTTAAACATAAAATTTTTACACTAAAAACTGTAACATTGTAAGATTTCTGCACGAAACTATTTTAGCAATCAATTTTGGTGGAAACGCCCAAGTCATCAAAATTGAGCTTACCATTAATCCGTTAATATTTACCAAAAAAACTGAAATGTTGCAAAACTAAACACAGAATTTTGCTACAAACGTCTACGTTATCAAAACCGAGCAAATCGTGGAGGCGCTTGGGTCTTCAGAATTGAGCAAAAAACAAATCCTCAATGTTTACCTGAAAAACATGAAAAATTGTACACAGCCCTGAATTTTACCTGAAATTATATGATGGTTGCTTTTGAGTCATCAAAATTGAGCTTACTTGGAACTAATCGCTCAATTTTCTCCTGAAAAAACTGAAATGTTGTAAAATTAAACATAGAATTTTGGTGAAAACGTCTGCGCTATCAAAACAGAGCTAAAAATTAAATTTTTGCGCAAAACAAAACTTAAATCTTGTAAGATTTCAGCACCACGTTTTGGTGGAAGCGCCTGATTCATTAAAATTGAGCCAAGAAAGAAACAGAATATTGTAAAAAATTCTACACTAAATTAATTTAACACGAAATTTTGGTGGAATCGACGAAGTCATCAAAATTAAGCGAAAATCTAATTCCTGAAAAACATTAAATATTGTAAAAAAAATACTAGGTAATTTACCTGAAATTAAATGGTAGATGCGCTTGAGTCGGCAAAATCAAGCAAAATTTTTACCTGCAAAAACTGAAATGTTAAAATTAAACAAAGAATTTTGAAACGTCTGCTTTAATATTTCAGCACTAAACCATTTTACCACAATATTTGGTAAATGCGCTTAAGTTCTAAAAATTGAGCTAAAAACTAAATCTTAGATTTTCACTGTAAACACCAGAATATGGTAACAGGTTTAACACTTAATTAATTTAACACATTTTGGTGGAGGCGCCGGCCTAAGTCATCAAAAATAAACTCGATACTATATCTTCCATATTTATCTAAAAAGCAACAAAAATATTGTGAAAAGTTGTTGCACTAATTTCATACCAAACGTTTGTAGCACCTGCAATATCACAATTGCGCTCAAAACTAAATCCTCAATTTCTACTGAAAAAAACTGAAATATAATGAATTTTCCACTAAACTAATAGTATACAAAATTTTGATGAAACAACCTTTTTTTCTTTTGTGGAAGCAAATTAACAGTAAAATTAGAAAACTTTGTAACGCATAAAGCAAAGACAAGTTAATATTTAAGGCTATTTTCTGAAAGTACCTGCTTGCACACAGCTGAAAACGAAATATCAGATCATCTTTAGAATACAAACTGAAGCATCACAGTTGCAATATTTGCAACTCATACATACATGTTTTAAAATGCATGAAGAAGAATAATAAAAGATTCCTTGAGCATCTAAATTGTACCAGACACTTTATTACATTGTTCATTCAAGTGGCGTACGTTACGTAATTTGCATATCTCTATGGCAGAGCCCAGAACTATTTTAATGTTCTGCTGTATCGCGTAGACTGGATGTAGTTTTATTATCTAGACTGCATTGTTCCACGTAGCTTTGGTTATAAGAAAAGGCGACGTTATAATCTCTTTGCCTTTCGGCACCTACTTTATTTTGAACCACGCCATGTTTGTTTGGATTATTACTTGTTGGGCCAGTAATGTTCTGGTAGTAGAAAAGCAGGCACTAGTTTTCAAATTTATGCAAACGCAAGATTAGTGTCATTTTATTGTTTGCTTGTGGCTTTTAAATTGGGTTTACGAACGTTGCGCAATAAACCTAGAATAAGCAGTAAAGGAAAACGTACTAAATGTAATGAAAATGGTTTAAACGGAGTTAGAAATAACGGTAAAATAGATAGGGCAGAAAATGGTTAAATTCACAAAAAGTGAAAACATAAAAAAATGATGTAGTTAAAGGCCAAAAGTCTGGCGAAATAACAGCAAACAATGTTATTAATATTTATTTATAAAATTCAAAATTGCGAAATTGCGTAGATCAGAAAATAAAATTTTTACTAAAAAATAGGAAAGAGGGGTGTGTTAAGTACTAACCTGTTAAATTTCAGGGTTGCAAAAAGCCAAACAATTCATGAATTTGTTCAAATCCTTAAATATCTTAAACAAAAAATTCATTAATTTTAAGTCTTAAAATTCCCGAAACTGAAAAATTCAATACATTCAGGAAAAATATTAAAATTTTCAGTATATTTAATTCTTGAAATAGTTCATTCAGTTAAAACGTTCGTGAATTTCAAAACGTCTTAAAACCCACGAAAAGTGTCTAAAATTCCTGAAATTTCTCAATGTCAGAAACTGTGTCTAAACTTCAGAGTTTTCAAAATTTCTCAGACTAAAATTCATGAATTTCAATAAATATTAAATTTCCTGAATAATGTCTAACATTCGTGAAAACGTCAAAACATTCAGGAAAATGAATTTCGAAACGTTTCAAAACCTACTAGAAGTGCCTAAAATTGCTCAAACTTCTCAATGTCAGAAGAAATGTTTAAATAAGTAGGTTTTCAAAAAGTAATAAAATTTATGAAGTTGTCCAAATTCTTAAAATTGATAGACAAAAAGGGTTTTTAAATTACTGGAAAGTGTCTAACATTCCTGAAATTTCTCAAAACGTCAAATCATTCAGGAAAAATGAAATTTCTTAGTGTCAAAAAATTCAGAAGAGTGTCTAAATTTCAGGGATTTCAAAAACTGAAGAATTCATGAAATTGTCAAAATTCTTATAATTCTTCATACATAAAAACCTAAATTCTAAATCTAAAAATTCCTGAAATTTATCTAAAATTCCGGAAATTTCTCAATAAGTTAAAAAATGTACGTGTCAAAATATCAGCAATTTTGAAAGTCAAATAATACATGGAAACCACTAAATTTCTAAAATTTAACAAAAAGTCAAAATTGCTCAAAAGAAAAATGGCCGAAGCACTAAAGTTTCTCAATAAGGCAAAACTTCATGAAAAGTTTCGGGAAGTACACAATATCAAGCAATTATCTAAATTCTTGAAATTTCTCATACAAAAAAAATTGCATTCGTTCTAAAAAGTCTCAAATTGCCTAGAAAATGTCTAAAATTTCTCAATAAGTCAAAACTTTTATTTCCTTAACAGTTTGTGATGTACCGTTGAAATTTTAGAATTTTTCATAAGCCAAAAAACTCATCAAACATGTCGAAATTTTTAAGTCTACATTTCAGCCAGTTATCGTAAAAAACATGATTCAAGTCCTTAAATTTCTCAAAAAATCAGAAGATTCCTGAAAAGTGTTAAAATTTTAGGATATTTAAAAAGCCAAAAAACTCGTAGAAAGTGTAAATTCCTGAACGTTTTTAGAAAGTCAGAGACTTTTTGAAAAATTTTAGGAATTGCCAAAAAGTAAAAATCTCATGAAAATGTTTAAATTCCCGAAATTTTGCAAAACGTCAAAAATTCATGAAAAGTGTCTAAATTGCACGATTTTTAAAACTCCAAACAAACTCATAAAAAGTGTCTAAATTCCTGAACGTCATGAAAAAATTCAGGAATTGCCAAAAACTAAAAACTCATCAAATTGTCGAAATTTTTCAAAACGTCATAAATTCATGATTTATGTCTACATTTCAAGGTTTAAAAAACAAAATAAATTCACAAACAGTATTTAAATTCCTGAACGTACACAAAGAGTCAGGAATATCTTGAAAAAAATCAAGAATTGCCAAAAAGTAAAAACTCATGAAATTGTCGAAATTCCTCAAAATGTCATAAATTCGTGATTTATGTCTACATTTCAGGGTTTAAAAAACAAATAAACTCACAAAAAGTATCTAAATTCTTGAACGTACACAAAGAGTTAGGAATATCTTGAAAAAATTCAAGAATTGCCAAAAAGTAAAAACTCATGAAATTGTCGAAATTCCTCAAAATGTCATAAATTCGTGATTTATGTCTACATTGCAGGGTTTAAAAAACAAATAAACTCACAAAAAGTATCTAAATTCCTGAACGTACACAAAGAGTCAGGAATATCTTGAAAAAATTCAAGAATTGCCAAAAAGTAAAAACTCATGAAATTGTCGAAATTCCTCAAAATGTCATAAATTCATGATTTATGTCTACATTTCAGGGTTTAAAAACAAATAAACTCACAAAAAGTATCTAAATTCTTGAACGTACACAAAGAGTCAGGAATATCTTGAAAAAATTCAAGAATTGCCAAAAAGTAAAAACTCATGAAATTGTCGAAATTCCTCAAAATGTCATAAATTCATGATTTATGTCTACATTTCAGGGTTTAAAAGACAAATAAACTCACAAAAAATATCTAAATTCCTGAACGTACACAAAGAGTCAGAAAATTCATGAAAAAATTCAGGAATTGACAAAAAGTAAAAACTCATGAAATTGTCGAAATTCCTCAAAATGTCATAAATTCATGATTTATGTCTACATTTCAGGGTTTAAAAACAAATAAACTCACAAAAAGTATCTTAATTCTTGAACGTACACAAAGAGTCAGGAATATCTTGAAAAAATTCAAGAATTGCCAAAAAGTAAAAACTCATGAAATTGTCGAAATTCCTCAAAATGTCATAAATTCATGATTTATGTCTACATTTCAGGGTTTAAAAACAAATAAACTCACAAAAAGTATCTAAATTCTTGAACGTACACAAAGAGTCAGGAATATCTTGAAAAAATTCAAGAATTGCCAAAAAGTAAAAACTCATGAAATTGTCGAAATTCCTCAAAATGTCATAAATTCATGAGTTATGTCTACATTTCAAGGTTTAAAAAACAAATAAACTCACAAACAGTATTTAAATTCCTGAACGTACACAAAGAGTCAGGAAATTTATGAAAAAATTCAAGAATTGCCAAAAAGTAAAACCTCATGAAATTGTCGAAATTCCTCAAAAAGTCATAAATTCGTGATTTATGTCTACATTGCAGGGTTTAAAAAACAAATAAACTCACAAAAAGTATCTAAATTCCTGAACGTACACAAAGAGTCAGGAATATCTTGAAAAAATTCAAGAATTGCCAAAAAGTAAAAACTCATGAAATTGTCGAAATTCCTCAAAATGTCATAAATTCATGATTTATGTTTACATTTCAGGGTTTAAAAAACAAATAAACTCACAAAAAGTATTCAAAATTCCTGAACGTACACAAAGAGTCAGGAAATTCATGAACAAATTCAGGAATTGCCAAAAAGTAAAAACTCATGAAATTGTCGAAATTTCTCAAAATGTCATAAATTCATGATTTATGTCTACATTTCAATGTTTAACAAACAAATAAACTCACAAAAAGTATTTAAATTCTTGAACGTACACAAAGAGTCAGGAATATCTTGAAAAAATTCAAGAATTGCCAAAAAGTAAAAACTCATGAAATTGTCGAAATTCCTCAAAATGTCATAAATTCATGATTTATGTTTACATTTCAGGGTTTAAAAAACAAATAAACTCACAAAAAGTATCTAAATTCCTGAACGTACACAAAGAGTCAGAAAATTCATGAAAAAATTCTGGAATTGCCAAAAAGTAAAAACTCATGAAATTGTCGAAATTCCTCAAAATGTCATAAATTCATGATTTATGTTTACATTTCAGGGTTTAAAAAACAAATAAACTCACAAAAAGTATCTAAATTTTTGAACGTACACAAAGAGTCAGAAAATTCATGAAAAAATTCAGGAATTGCCAAAAAGTAAAAACTCATGAAATTGTCGAAATTCCTCAAAATGTCATAAATTCATGATTTATGTTTACATTTCAGGGTTTAAAAAACAAATAAACTCACAAAAAGTATCTAAATTTTTGAACGTACACAAAGAGTCAGAAAATTCATGAAAAAATTCAGGAATTGCCAAAAAGTAAAAACTCATGAAATTGTCGAAATTCCTCAAAATGTCATAAATTCATGATTTATGTTTACATTTCAGGGTTTAAAAAACAAATAAACTCACAAAAAGTATCTAAATTTTTGAACGTACACAAAGAGTCAGAAAATTCATGAAAAAATTCAGAAATTGCCAAAAAGTAAAAACTCATGAAACTGTCGAAATTCCTCAAAATGTCATAAATTCATGATTTATGTTTACATTTCAGGGTTTAAAAAACAAATAAACTCACAAAAAGTATCTAAATTCCTGAACGTACACAAAGAGTCAGAAAATTCATGAAAAAATTCAAGAATTGCCAAAAAGTAAAAACTCATGAAATTGTCGAAATTCCTCAAAATGTCATAAATTCATGATTTATGTCTACATTTCAGGGTTTAAAAAACAAATAAACTCACAAAAAATATCTAAATTCCTGAACGTACACAAAGAGTCAGAAAATTCATGAAAAAATTCAGGAATTGACAAAAAGTAAAAACTCATGAAATTGTCGAAATTCCTCAAAATGTCATAAATTCATGATTTATGTCTACATTTCAGGGTTTAAAAACAAATAAACTCACAAAAAGTATCTTAATTCTTGAACGTACACAAAGAGTCAGGAATATCTTGAAAAAATTCAAGAATTGCCAAAAAGTAAAAACTCATGAAATTGTCGAAATTCCTCAAAATGTCATAAATTCATGATTTATGTCTACATTTCAGGGTTTAAAAACAAATAAACTCACAAAAAGTATCTAAATTCTTGAACGTACACAAAGAGTCAGGAATATCTTGAAAAAATTCAAGAATTGCCAAAAAGTAAAAACTCATGAAATTGTCGAAATTCCTCAAAATGTCATAAATTCATGAGTTATGTCTACATTTCAAGGTTTAAAAAACAAATAAACTCACAAACAGTATTTAAATTCCTGAACGTACACAAAGAGTCAGGAAATTTATGAAAAAATTCAAGAATTGCCAAAAAGTAAAACCTCATGAAATTGTCGAAATTCCTCAAAAAGTCATAAATTCGTGATTTATGTCTACATTGCAGGGTTTAAAAAACAAATAAACTCACAAAAAGTATCTAAATTCCTGAACGTACACAAAGAGTCAGGAATATCTTGAAAAAATTCAAGAATTGCCAAAAAGTAAAAACTCATGAAATTGTCGAAATTCCTCAAAATGTCATAAATTCATGATTTATGTTTACATTTCAGGGTTTAAAAAACAAATAAACTCACAAAAAGTATTCAAAATTCCTGAACGTACACAAAGAGTCAGGAAATTCATGAACAAATTCAGGAATTGCCAAAAAGTAAAAACTCATGAAATTGTCGAAATTTCTCAAAATGTCATAAATTCATGATTTATGTCTACATTTCAATGTTTAACAAACAAATAAACTCACAAAAAGTATTTAAATTCTTGAACGTACACAAAGAGTCAGGAATATCTTGAAAAAATTCAAGAATTGCCAAAAAGTAAAAACTCATGAAATTGTCGAAATTCCTCAAAATGTCATAAATTCATGATTTATGTTTACATTTCAGGGTTTAAAAAACAAATAAACTCACAAAAAGTATCTAAATTCCTGAACGTACACAAAGAGTCAGAAAATTCATGAAAAAATTCTGGAATTGCCAAAAAGTAAAAACTCATGAAATTGTCGAAATTCCTCAAAATGTCATAAATTCATGATTTATGTTTACATTTCAGGGTTTAAAAAACAAATAAACTCACAAAAAGTATCTAAATTTTTGAACGTACACAAAGAGTCAGAAAATTCATGAAAAAATTCAGGAATTGCCAAAAAGTAAAAACCTATGAAATTGTCGAAATTCCTCAAAATGTCATAAATTCATGATTTATGTTTACATTTCAGGGTTTAAAAAACAAATAAACTCACAAAAAGTATCTAAATTTTTGAACGTACACAAAGAGTCAGAAAATTCATGAAAAAATTCAGAAATTGCCAAAAAGTAAAAACTCATGAAACTGTCGAAATTCCTCAAAATGTCATAAATTCATGATTTATGTTTACATTTCAGGGTTTAAAAAACAAATAAACTCACAAAAAGTATCTAAATTCCTGAACGTACACAAAGAGTCAGAAAATTCATGAAATAATTCAGGAATTACCAAAAAGTAAAAACTCATGAAATTGGCGAAATTCCTCAAAATACAAATACAAATAAACTCATAAAAAGTGTCTGGATTAATAAACGTATTCAAAGAGTCAGAAAATTCACGACAAATTCAGGAATTGCCAAAAAGTAAAAAACTCATGAAATTGTCGAAATTCTTCAAAACGTCATAAATTCATGAATGATGTCTAAATTTCAGAGTTAAAAAAACAAATAAAGTCATAAAAAATGCCTAATTAATAAACTAAAATGGTTAATGTTCTGAAATGTTCAGACTTAAAAAGGAAATGAAACCTTTAAATTTTTAGAACTTTGAAAATCCAAAAGTTCATGAAATGTGTCTAAATTCTTAAAGTTCCTCAATATTCAAAAAAAAATAATGTAAAACCTCAAATATCAGTAATTTTCAAACAATGCTTTTTTGAGCAGTACCTCTACTTTTTGAAAAATATGTGAACGAACTACCACATTTGCATAGCTCGAGTAGTTTTCATTTGATGTATAATAAGACTCCAAGCTTCTTTTTTAAACTCCTTAGTCAAGTAATTTCTTATTTTTGACAAACTATTTCTTCGCTATTTAAATCTATTTTGCTTTTCCTGTAAAAGACGCACGCGCGTGCTCGCACCTACACGCACAAATACCCGCCAATTAATCTTTGCCACTTCTTAGCTTTATTGATGTTTCCATCTCTTGTACATTTGTTAACAGTTCGTGATGTACAGTTACGACAAAAAAACTTTAGTTTATGATTTTTTTAAAGTAATTTAAAAATTCATGATGGTATCGACCCTTACTTTATTTATAATGTAAAATCCTTGTTTCTAAAAAAACTTCTTTGCAAAGTTATGATTAAGTTTGTTTTCTTGTCTAACTGAAAGTTATTTTGTATTCAATAATCAATACCACTAGCGACCACGTAAAATATTAATTTCATTTTGTATTTTGCATTACTTTAATTAGCTGTCAATTGTTAAGTTAGTGATGGTTCCATAAACATTTATTTGCAGTTTCCCTATTTGGTATACATTCGAGTTTTCAGTTTGGCTATAACGCAAATATTAATGGAACTGAGTGCTGAAAATCTAAAAAAGAATTAGATAATGTAATGCAGACTGAAGCCATTAGAAAATTACAAACTCCCGAGGTGTAGAATCCAGATGTCACCTGTACAGGAGCCATCTGGAAAATCTTCCCTCTAAACATGTGTCTCTAATTACCCTCAGTTCGTTTCAGCAGACAGCCAATTGTTGGGAAAATTTGCGCTAAATATTAACGAGAATTCTCCCGAGAACACCATATAGGATGATGGCGAATGGAATATATATGCATATTTTCCATGTATGCTCGGTCTGTTTACAATTAAACAATGCAAATAGATGAGAGAGCGTGTTCGATAATAATTATAATTGCTAAATTGTTTGTTTTACTGGTGTATTGTGCGCAATTGAATGTTTGATGACGCTGGGTGTTCTTGTAATGAAGTTACAAATAACGTGTTTGTTTATAATAAAATAAACTGACAATGCGTCGAATTAAACCTGTGACAAACAAGTAATTAAAGTGCATCCTTAAAGTAACCCTTTCCTCTGGTAATTTTTAAAAGACTCAATACTAGAAAATTACACCAAGAATACATTTCTTGGGCAAACTAAAATATTGGGGCGCCAGAACGGCTATCGACGCAATTATTTTAAATGGCAGGTCAAGTGACACCTCGTTTGAAAGCTTTCTTTAATCTGCTTCTGATAAGTTTTTTCTTAATCTTAACTAAGGTTTTGACAACTTAATTCATATGAAGATAAAACCAGCGACATTTAAAATGCAAAAATACAGTTCTTGCGTTGTAACGTGTCAATTTTTCTTTGAACTGATTTTTCAGCAAAAGTTAGATTAACTCAATTATCTCAAAAAACTGCGAGTCAAAAATTATGTACAATAACTATTTACAAAACCAAAGAAAAATACTATTCCTGCGGAACGGTACACCACTGAAGTTCTGGTATGCAACTCACGCTTTACAGGTTTCTGCAACCACGGCTAAGCCACGGATCTGTCATTTGGTCGCATAATCTGTAATATGAAACGCTTAGCCCTCTAAATAAAAAAGTTGATTTATTCATGGAACTGGTAAATTGTTTGTGAATAAAATAAAATTAAACAGTGATTAAATATGCATAGAGAAAAATTTCATGCTCTCGGAGCTTTATTTCTGGTTTTTCTAGACGTGCCAGGCTAGCTATTTTCTGGAATACTTTTTTATTTTTATGCGAGGCAACAAATCAGTTGTTTTTTCAATTACATAAGTTGATTGTATGAAAATTAGCTTGTAACGTATACGGTTTGATTTTTGCTGAGAAAAGAGATGTCACTGCTGTTAATAATAATCTTTGAACAAACGTTAAGTTATTAAGTTACGGAGTTTTAACAACTAGAATTTTTTCCCGATCGTTAAATGGGAATTAAAATAAAATAATCGGTTTACGGGTTACTAACAAGTGCAACTAGGAATTTCTCCCATCACTGACATGGAATTAAAACTAAAAAAATAATTGGTTTGCAGTATTTTAACAAGCACAACTAGAAATTTCTTTTATTGCTGAATAAAAATAAAAAATAAACAAAATAAAAAGGAGGGATTTACGGTGTTTTAACAACCACAATTAGGGATTTTTCTTATCGCTGAAATAGAACTAAAATAAAGTAAAGCAGATAATTAGTGTACGAGGTTTTAACAAGCACATATAAGGATTTTTCCCATCGCTGAAATGGAATTAAAATAAAATTTAAAAAAATGATTTACGTAATTCTAACAAGCACAGCTGGGAATTTTTTTATCGTTAAAAATAAAATAAAGAAAATAATTGGTTTATGGGGTTCTAACAAGCACAACTAGGGATTTCACACATAGCTGGCATAGAATTAAAGTGAAATAAACAGAGTAATTAGCTTGCGAGGTTCTACCAAGCACAACTAGGGATTTCTTTCATTGCTAAAATAGAAACAAAATAATCAAATTACGGAGCTTTAACAAGTAGAACTAAGAATGTTTCTTATCCTTGAAAAGGAATTAAAATAAGATAAAGACAATAATCTGTTTATGGGGTTCTAACAAGCACAACCAGGGATTTCTCACATGGTCGAATTAAAATTAATATAAAATAAAGAAAATAATCGGTGTAAGGAATTCTAACAAGCACAACTAGGAATTTCTCTTATCACTGACATGGAATTAAAGTAAAATAACAAAGTAATTAGTTTAAGAGGTTCTAACAAGCGCAAGTAGGGATTTCTCTTATCACTGAAAAGAATTAAAAGAAAATGAGGAAAACAATTGTTTTACGGAATTCTAACAAGCACAACAAGGGAGTTCATCGCTAACATAGAATTAAAGTAAAATAAAAATTAATTTGTTTACGAAGCTCTAACAAGCACAAGTCGTTTTTTTTCTTATCGCTGAAATTGATTTAAAATAAAATAAAAAAATACTTCGCTTACAGAATTCTAACAAGCACAACTAGGGAATTCTCTTGTTGCTGGCCTAGAATTAATGTAAAATAAAAAAAAGTCATCGGCTTACGAGGTTCTAACAAGCGCAAGTAGGGATTTCTCTTATCGTTGAAATAGAATTAAAATAAAATAAAGAAAATAATTGATTTTCGGAATTCTAACAAGCACAACTAGGGATTTCTCTCATTGCTGACATGGAATTAAAGTAAAATAAAAAAAGTAATTGGCTTACGAGGTTCTAACAAGAGCAAGTGGGGTTTCTCTTATCGTTGAAATAGAATTAAAATAAAATAAAGAAAATAATTGTTTTACGGAATTCTAACAAGCACAACTAGGGATTTCTCTCACCGCTGACATACAATTAAAGTAAAGTAAAAAAATGTAATTGGCTTACGAGGTTCTAACAAGAGCAAGTAGGGTTTCTCTTATCGTTGAAATAGAATTAAAATAAAATAAACAAAATAATTGTTTTACAGAATTCTAACAAGCACAACTAGGGAGTTCCCTCACCGCTAACATAGATTTAAAATAAAATCAAAAATAATTTGTTTACGAAGTTCTAACAAGCACAAGTCGGTTTTTTTATCGCTGAAATTGATTTAAAATAAAATAAAAAATACTTCGTTTACGGAATTCTAACAAGCACAACTAGGGATTTCTTTCATCGCTGACATAGAATTAAAGTAAAATAAAAAGGTAATTGGCTTACGAGGTTTTAACAAGCGCAAGTAGGAATTTCTCTTACCGTTGAAATAGAAATAAAATAAAATAAAGAAAATAATTGATTTGCGGAATTCTAACAAGCACAACTAGGGATTTCTCTCATTGCTGACATGTCATTAAAGTAAAATAAAAAAAGTAATTGGCTTACGAGGTTCTAACAAGAGCAAGTAGGGTTTCTCTTATCGTTGAAATAGAATTAAAATAAAATAAAGAAAATAATTGTTTTACGGAATTCTAACAAGAACAACTAGGGATTTCTCTCATCGCTGACATAGAATTAAAGTAAAGTAAAAAAAGTAATTGGCTTACGAGGTCCTAACAAGCGCAAGTAGGGATTTCTCTTATCGTTGAAATAGAATTAAAATAACATAAAGCAAATAATTAATTTACGGAATTCTAACAAGCACAACTAGGGATTTCTCTCATCGCTGACATAGAATTAAAGTAAAGTAAAAAAAATTGTTTACGAAGTTTTAACAAGCACAAGTAGGTTTTTTTCTTTTCGCGGAAATATATCTAAAACAAGATTACAAAAATACTTGGTTTACGGAATTGTAACCAGCACAAATAGAGATTTCTTTCATCGCTGAAATAAAATTAAAATAAAATAAATGAAATAATCGGTTGACGGACTTTTTCTATCATCGATAAAACAGAATTAAAATAAAAAAGAAAACAATCTGTTTTTGGGGTTTTAAGAAGCACAACAAGGGATTACTCTCATCACTGAAATAGAATTAAAATAAAATGAAAAATATGCTCGGTTTTAGTCAGGATCTTTGACGATAATAAAACAGCTACTCCATATCTATGATTTGCTTCTAATAGGCTAATTGTTGTATCAATTCTATTTAAAACGATGGTAGAATCAGAAATGTTCTGCAAAAATTCAAAAATAAGGTACTCTACGGCCAGGAGTGTATTTAGAGAATTTACTTAGATTTCTCCATGCTAAATTCAATTTTTGATAAATAGCTTAATTTACCACAATTGTTACTAAATTTAATAAACTTGGAAAAAAGGGCAGCTTATATTACGCAGAATGAAAAGAATTTTACAATAAGGTGCCACTGGACTTGCCTCAATATTTAAAAGACAGTGGATATTACCCCAATAATAGGGGTACTAACCTTCTCCACGTGCTAGAATAACGCTGATTATGCTCTTTGGGATAGTTTTAATGGAATGACTGCGCCTGCAAGATATTAAAAGGCAACCATGTGCACACTGTTGGAGCAGTTTTACAATTAAATTCTGTTACTTAAACATAATACATTAATTCAAAATTTAAGTTTCCGACTGTCGTGACGTTAACAAGGCGGTTAATGCTCCGACCGTCAAAGTACTACTCTATTTAATAAATTATCGTAAGTAGGCGTCGCTGAAAGGTAGTGATGGACATAATCGAAAGTTGTCAATAATTGAACGAATGGTTCTTGAATGATTTTAACAATCGAGGTATTCATTTGAAATAATTAGTCGTACTAAAATGCGACTAATTTATCAAAGCTCTGAAATTTCACTGCTACCGAATGCGAATTTTCGAACCTCGTTCTCGTCGTCATTCCTCGGACCGCTCAGCAAAAGCAAATATACGAATCATTTGAAAATCGCATAATCATTCGAATGATGTTGCGTAACCTCTCAAGATACCTAAAAATACTCGAAAAACTAACAGGTTTGATTTTTTTTATACGAAATATCCCATTACAATAAATAGTTTATTTGGTGTAACTTAAAGCGTCATTGGTCTCATTTTCTTAAATAATTGAGTCTGAGCAAAGCTAACGGGGTGCTGGTAGGGGCTTCCTTTATAGATGCACTATTCAGCATATGCTGCAGCAGCACTAAAATTTAATAATAATTGTCGTTAAAAGTCTGATATTAATTTTGTAAAATTTTAATGAAACTAAATTGCCCATCCGGCAACTTTATGAAAAATATTTTCGCATAACGAACTCGAAGCGAAGCTGTAGTAAATTTAAGAAGAATATTTCCGGGACGATCAGCAAGCAATTTTGCTCCCAACACGTGCAAGAAAGATGGGTAAAAAGACTCGCGTCTGGTGTTTTACAAACTAGCGTAATCAGGGTAAAATACCTGCTGCCGTACACACCAACGAGCCTAATGACAATTGCAAATGGCAAATTTGCATACAAATACCTAATAATAAGGAGGCACGGATGCTCCAAATTACGCGCAATCCTGAAGTTAAATTACTTGAAAACTATTAAGGCTATAAATACATTATACTTTGCCGTATCGATCACTAAACTTTCCCCTAACTTAGTTTGACTTAAAGTAAGTGCACGAAGCACACAAACAGGCACTTTATAATTGTATAACATGCTAGATACATATTTAACCGAGAGCAAAGTTAACGAGGACGTGGAACTTTCAGGGCCTGGGAAACAGTTGCATGCCATACTTGGATGGAATCAACAACTTTTTGACAGGTTTGGTATTAAGATACTCTGAACTTCCGTAAGGCGATGAGATTTGCTTGGAAAACAGTTTTTTTCTTATGGGAATCGCACTTGCCAAAACTTTATGGAAAATGAACGAAACAATTAGTTAATTTCAAGGTGATGGGTGTATATTATTAAACGGCGTTATACAGTTTTATAACAAGACATGAACGAGCAGACCAACATCTAACAAACAGTAATTTGACGCATTATAAAAGTACAGTTAATAAATCGCAGTGAATTAGTAATTTGCACAAACGAAACACTCATCCTCTAAGGGATCAACGCACGTACACTACATAGATCTAGCGGGCGTCGGATTCTATCTGGGGCTGCGGTGTTTTGGTATGAGCTGGCGGTGCTGCACGGTTCGGAGAAAGAGTGAGTTTATTTATTTGACAGCCTTGGAAAAAGCTCTGTGCAGTGCGACTGATTTTGTGTAGGAACCTTTGATCGATTCGGTCGTTTTTGGAGGTTGGATTTTTTTCGATCCTGAAAACGAACTGAACGTGCTCGGGTAGGTATCCCTGTAGGATCGTTTGAGCGATCCAATAACAGATGGCTGCCGAAGCGTAGAAATTTTTGACATTTGCAAATTTTCGTATGTGGAAGTATTGATTTTATGAAAATGTTCGAAATAGATATTTTGATGGAAATACATGTATTGGACCACCAGGAGCCTGAACAAATGACTTTCTATAGATGAGTTAGTGTGCGCTTTATAATTCCCGAACAGGTGGTCAAACTTCGAAGAGTTTTGGAATAAGCAAAATTTGGTCGCAGAAATAAGTTTTAAAAAAATGCGAAGCTAGACATTTTTTTTTGTAGCATTCTTCAGGCAAAACTAATTTTGCTAAATCTGAACACGAAATCGGATTAGGGCAAAGCGGATGCTTTTTTTTAAACTTCTGGCTTTAAAATGGCTGTTACGATTTCTTGAAAATTTTGATTGAATGCCTTATTACTCGAAAACGACTTAACAGATTAAAATCAAGTTTGATTTTATTGTAGTAGCCCTATAGAAACACATTGTTAGTGTGCGCAACAATTTTCATATAAAGATAAAAAATATAAAGTGGAAGTTTAAAAGTTTTAAAATTTAAAGAAAAATATTGGTCAAAACGGGCAACTAGATTTTTTAAATTTTGTAGGCTAATAGAACTAGGAATTAGCTGTAATTTGATTTGATTCCGGTTTGCTCATTCCTCAGTGACACCTTCTATGAATTTTTGAACAGTGAAGATTTTTACCCCCCATTTTAATCAACAGCGACCGATTAAAAATTTTTGTTTAAGCTAAATTGCTCATGAGTGAAATTCTTTACTTAATTTTTATGTATTTGCAGTATTGAGGGGGAGGGGGTAATGTTTTCCTTTTCTCCCAATTTTTGACTAATGAATTTGTTGTGTCGTCTCTGGGTTACTTCTGTACCAAGTTTGCAAAAAAATTTAAAGGAATTGAATTTGGTTATCTAAATCCAGTCGAATGATGCGAAGCGGGCCTAACAATAGTTGCTGACCGGCGACTGTAGTAGCTTGGCTAAGCTATGCGTCTGGTGCAGAGGTGACGATTGTGACTAAATAAAAATTATTTAGTGGTTGTGCACTTGTGCGTTTTTTTTAGGTGCCTAATGATAAAAAAAAATAAAAAATTTTGGGTGTGATTTCAAATTACTGTTTTATTATTGGCATTATCGTTGCTGCAACGAATATGTTATATTCTAAAATTTTATTTTTTTGCTTACTATGAAGATGTATGAATAGAATTTTTAAACAGAGCAATTTGTCTTTCTACTTTTCGGAACTACTAAACATTAGGCGTCGTAGAAGCGCGCCCAGTGAGTTACGCTTATACACGCCACTGTTATATGTACTACAAAGTTGTGCATAAATACTTTTGGAAATATAAAATGCAAAACGTTTTTAAAGTAAAGGAAATCTCAAGCGAAGTGCTTCGCTTAAGAATATTTCATTT
Organism: Ctenicera cuprea; assembly: GCA_958336395.1. Lineage (NCBI taxonomy): Eukaryota > Metazoa > Arthropoda > Insecta > Coleoptera > Elateridae > Ctenicera > Ctenicera cuprea. The sequence goes on along the minus strand of OY284495.1, from coordinate 9,176,048 downwards.
TTAGTTCGGCTATGTCTGCTCGCCGGCTAATATTTGAATATAATACCACTGTTTGTACATTATGACGTCATGGTTGAATATTGACATTCACACTAATTGTAAATGTATTGTTACAAAGATTCTTAACGGTATAGAAGGGTAAATCTCCGCTTAGCGTGCAAGCGGTTCCCGGTTCGATACTTGGTATCAACTTTATTTTAGTACCCTTTAATCAAATAGTATATTTTGTTTTGTACGTGGTGGAGAGCAACTGCTTGTACTCTGTGAGATGTTTATAATGGAATGGCGGTGCATACAAGTGCGCGAACTATTATCGCGCAAGCATATGCACACTGATAGCCAGTAAAAGAAATAATTATTTGAATATAGTACATTTATTCAGGACTTACGTTTCTGAGATGTAAAAAATTTGGTATATTATTCACCCGCTAGCGTGCGAGCAGACACATCGTAGTGTTTTAATTATTATGCTACGGTTATGATTTTTTTTACTTTTCTGTATTCTGGCTATGATTATGTTTTAGTTTTACGAGCTTTTGATTATTACTGAATTTTTAAATTTTCGTTGTTTTATAATGCATCAGCTTCTTTAAATAGTTACTTATATTTACAGTATAGAAATTTTTTAAATAAATTTGTGTATGTAAGTGGGTTTGGACGCCTTAATCGTTCTTTCGTGTACGCATTTCTTTGGTATTGTTTTTCTCCGCAACGACATTTTGTCAAGATCTTTTTTTGAAAATATTTAATTTTAATGCTTTTTCTACTCAACAATTATTTGGTAGATTTTAATAAAATTTTATGGTGTAATAATAATTAATAGTAATATAAAGCAGGAGGGGTGGTAAATGTTATAAGAAATAAAAATTGGCTTTATGTGGACTTTCTCATACATAAAACTAATTACGTTTTTGTTCTCATACATATTTTACGACATATAAGAAGTAATGCCAAATAAAACCTTTCCGTCGTTATACCTACGACACTGCTAGATGCCGTTTCTATGAGAAAAATAATTAAACTTATAAAAACACTTAAAGCATAAAATCGTGTTGTTCTTTATATTCCACGAAATGCAATTAAAGTGTCAAAATTTTATTTTACCACTGGCTTGCTACACAGGCAAGTTAAACGCTTTTAGATTTTATGCTTCGTTTTGCAGAATACCTTTTACAAGCTTCAAAAGAAGATCTAAAATAAACTGGTTGTGCTGACTAGTATATTGCACTAGAAAATCACACCGGGAATGCCGCATGAGAAATACTTCAGTAACTGAACTTTGTGAGAGAAGTATCAAAATTTCGTTTTATTACTGGCTTGGTACATTGGCAAGTCAAATTCTTTTAGACTGTATGCTTTGTTTTGCGTAATATCTTTGGCAAGCTTTAAAGAAAAATGTAAAATAAATTGGCAGTGCTGACTAGCATATTATACTAGAAAATTCTCTAGGATTAAGGAACACTAAAGATTAAATAGCAAAATTCAATAGTCAAATATAGCTTGGCACATTGGCCAGTCAAATGTCCGTAGACTCTATGCTTTGTTTTGCAAAATATCTTTCACAAGCTTCAGAGAAAGATGTAAAATAAACTGGTCGTGCTGACTAGTATATTGCACTAGAATCTCACTCGGAGTGTCGCATGGGAAATACTTCAGAAACCAAACTTTGTGAGGGAAAATAAATCTTTTTTAATTTTTTGAAAAATATCTTTTGGTATTAGAAAAAAAATTAAAGACTAGATACCAAAACTTATAAAACAGAAATTGACGGGGGCGGGAGAATTAGCTTCCGTAAATGTTGCTGCAGCTGAAACTTAAGTTTAGAATCTTATTTTATAATCACTAATGATCAACTGAGCTTAAATGGAAACGTCTTCCAGTTACGTGTTAATGTTAGATTGCGTATTATTGACAGTGGAATAAGATTTAGAGCTACTTTTTAAATTCAGAATTTTTTACAGCCCTTCCTCAGTTTTTACTGGCCAATTAAATGAATTACTTGGTGTTTTCTTGATAACAAATCAACTTTTTCCACGAGCACAAGATGTTATAATAAGTACTCCAATTGAAAGTAACGGTTGGGACTAAATCATTGTGACATAAAATGCTTCAAAAATATGAAAATTAATATTTTTAAAGTGGAGAAAAATTCAAGGAAAGTGTTTTTTGACAAATTGATCTATATTTTCAAATTGGAAATAAAAATTATATCAAAGTAGCACATAGAAAATAAATAGCATTTGACAAGTAACTACAGAATAAATACTACAGTAATTAAAGCTAAGTAATAATCAATTTTTGTTCATATATACCCGAGATTGGAATTTCTAATTAGGTAGAAATTGTATCTTGAACTTGTCAGTCAAAAATTATTATTTTAGACGCATCCTTTCCTCGAAATATTTTCCAGGGTGAATCGTACTTCCAGTCACATTCCCTCACAAGTCTCATTGTAGTCCGGGTAGTACGTCAATAATGAGAAATTCCTTGGGTTCGAACTTCTCGCACTTAAACCGCAGGATGTGTAACATGCATAATCTTATATCAATTACACCGCTATCCGGCAAAGTTTCAGGATTAGTAAATCTCTAGTTCGGATGTAATTTGTTCGTTAATTAGGGGGGCTAATTTGATAACTGGACGCGCCATGTTGGTTTAGGTCTAGCTGCAATCTCAACTTATAATCGGTCCAGCAGGATCTTCACTTTGCCCTCCTCTGCTGCTCCGCCGCCGCGCTTTCCACTCTTGTTGGTGTGTTTGCATAGGCACCACTAAAGATGGGGAAGTTCGCACACAATGTGCTTTTCTAATGGCTCCGGAGAAGCGTAGAGAGATTCGGATAAGGATCTAGTAAGCTGTTATTGTGGGAAATGCGCGTGCAGATAAAGGGAAAGGAGTAGATACTTGATTAGAAGATTAGAATGCCGCATTCTAAACCCCTCTTCGATTATTATTACTGCGCAATCCGAATACACCCTCCTTATCTCGCACAACATTCAACCACCGTAAATGTTTCAAACTCTGCTCAAATTGAAAACAAAAAATTAAATGTTAGCAGCAGCAGTAAACAAAACGTGTGCTTAAAAATATTTGGAAAGTTTACTAAACGTCTTGTAAAGGTCGCAAAAGTGACTTTATAGGTCAAACTAAGCAAATTAGAAAAAACATATTAATTTCCATGTTTAGCTCCAAAAATCTTATTTGATTAGTTTCCGATGAATTTTTTTCTTTTGTTTTAGATTCTCCGAAAATTCTAAGTGTGGGGCCGGATCGATTAACAACAGCCCCTTTATTTACCTCCGCCACCTTCGAGTGTATAGCTGAAGGAAACCCTCAGCCCACATATCAGTGGCTGCAGAGATACCCAACACCCTCAGATTTCATACTGGAACGAGGAAGGGAATCGAAGCTCCACATTCCCAACGTGACATATGACTATCAGGGCGAGTATGTGTGTAAGGTCACTAACATCATCGGAGGGACGGAAAGGACTGTCCAGAGCGAAGCTATTGCCCTTCAGGTTGTTGGTGAGTCTGTTTATTGTTCCTATAAATTAATTTAAGGGTTCTATTTAGGAAAGTTTACTTTTCGTTTTTTTATTTTTACACAACTAAATTAATTAGTTATTATTATTTTTATAAATTGTTACTATTTTACTGGAAATATGGAGCAAATGATGAGTGCGACAAGGAAGGGACATAATGGCCGGGCCAATTAGTGGTGATTCGCGTATCATTAGATAATTTTAAATTTAAAAATAGATACGTGGGCTCAGTAAATTATATTTAAAAATATTCATGATTACGTGAATCCCTTCTTGGACTGCCTATTATTTCTTTTCATTGTCCATCTATTTGTTGTCTAAGTTTCCAGTAAAATCTGTATAAGTAGTTTTTAGCCTCAAATTCTACTTTTTGCCAAAACAATATTTTCTATTATTAGTGTAACATTGTTTGTCCTGTTTTTTTTTGTGTTCTACCAACTGCGCGCTAAAGATATGACACATATTACGAAATGTGTGTTATATTTATTTTGACATTATTTTGTGATTGAAGGAAATCCTGTGGAGTTATTTTAGTGAAAGGTGAAGGCAATAATTTGATACTTACATGACTGTAAAAATATTTATAAAAATGTCCAAAATATTACCAGATTCGAGGGTTTTCTAAAGCTTGGTACAGACATACTGTTTAACATAGTAAAAGTATAAAATAAGTAATTAATAAATTAATTATTCATTTAGGTGTAGTAGACTTATTCCCTGCGTCGCGTCGGTCGGTGTTAAACCTTAGTAGCAGAAAGAGACGAAAGTTAAATTGATATTAAAATTAATATACAACTTAAAACCAAAGAAAAGCGCAATTGGTGGAGGTGCCATTTTTATATTTAATTTGCAGGCTTCCAAATTTCGAATTGATACAGTCACAGTGTTTGACATTGTTAGGATTTAATTTAACAATTTTAAAAATTACATAATCACCTCAACTTAAAAAATTTAAAAATTTTTGAAATATCAAAAATATTGCCAAAATTTGAAAGTTCAAAAAAATTTCAATATTTTAAAAATTTTCATTATTATGTGAGATATTAAAAAAGTTCAATATTCAAAATAGAAACGTTCAATAATTTTAAAAATTATAAAATATTTTTTGAGAAATAAGATTTTCAAAATTTTGAAAATAACAAAAACTTTCGGAATTTTTAAAATGTAAAAATTTTTTCGTAAATTTTAAATATTTTAAAGCGGCGGGTGTGAGTGACAAAGTAGCAAAGGCGTTCATTCATCGATATAGAAATGAAACCTAAGGTACTTTTCGACCTAAACATTTATATTAACAAATTCTAAAAATTTGAACACTAAATTTTCACGATTTAATTATTTCCATTTTTTTAAATTTTTAAAATTTTAAATTCCGAGAATTAGGAAAATTTTCAATATTTTTAAAATTGTCGGAATTATATTAACAAAATAGTAAAAATCTTTTTGAAATTTAAATTTATTATTGAGTTTAAATTTTTCAGATAAAACTAATTTAAAATACTCTAAATACTTAAGAATTTTAAAATAAAAAAAATTTTCGGCATTTTTAAAATTTCCGAAATTTACAAAATTTTTAATTTTTTTAAATTTCTGAAATTTTAATAATTTCAAAATCTAAAATTTTGAGCGTTCAACAGGTTCAATGTTTTCAAAATTATCGATATTTTATTTGAATGTTCCAAAATCTTTAAATTTATTTCAAAAACCTAACGAACTTAATATTTCAATAAATTTTCAAATATTTTTAACAATTCAAAATTTTTGAATTTCGCTAAACAATTTACAAAATTTAGAAAATAATTTTCGAATTTTTAAAATATTATAAAATGTAGAAGCGGGTGTAGGCGACGAAGGTTTGCATTATTTTAAAAATTATCAGATTTACAATTAAGAAAATTTTGATTGTTTTCAAAATTATTATTGAACAGGGTGTATCAAATTGCGTGTTAACTATGGGGATCTCGCTTATTTGCATATAATAAATTTTTCAGATAAAATATTTTTAAAACATTCAAAATATTTAAAAACTTTATAATTTTCAGCAGTCACAAATTTTCAAAATTTACAAAAATTCTTATTTTTTTCAAAGTTTTTGAAACTTTGACAATTTTCAAGATTTTTAAAAACTATTAAGAGTTTCGAATATAAATATTGTTGAAAGTAATGCAATAGTTTAATAAAGAGAATACGAAAGAACTCAGCGGCTTAGGCGAAGAAGTTCTCGTGGCGGTTGCCGGACAGCTATTTATAATTATATATTATAGCGAGAACGATAAAAAAATAGTTAATTGTAATATGGCGAACGCACAGTTGTGCCTATTGCGCTCCTCTACCTATTAGTAGACGTGTCATTTTGATTATTACGTCACTAGAAATAAATAATGAAATTATTAAAATATACCCAGGTTGGCGAAAACTTTCTAAACTTTTATACAGATAAAATGTTTGGCGTTTTTATATTTACGTTGCAGTAGCAAAAAGTATAATATTTTTAATTGATACAGGCACAATGTCTGACGTAATTATAAAAAAAAGTAAGAATTAATTAAAACAGGCGAAGCACAATTGGTGGAGGCGCCAGTTTGAGACTTATACGCTACTGTGAAAATAATTAACGCAATGCTCGAAATATAACCAGACTCAAAAGCCTTCTAAAGCTTGATGCAGACGCAGTGTTTGGCACATTTGATTTTTAAATTATTTAAGAACCTATTTTAAAAATTATTTAATAAAAGGGGCGAGCACAACTACTGAGTGATTATTATAGACACTTACAATTTTTGTATCAAATAAAATGCGTAAAAAAAATAATTAATAGGATTAATTAATGTAATATTTTGCTATTTGAAAACCTGAGTAATTATCATAATTTGGTGAAAAGTACAAATTTTAAAAAGTTGATGATTGGGGTCGTTACTTTATGAAATCTTTTAACAATAAATAATGAAATAAAAAGGGAGTCAAATTTTACTAAATTTAAGACTGAAACGCTTGTAGAGACACATCTGTGTGGAGGGGGGCGGTGTTACCAAACAATTCCGAAAGCCACTTTTGTATATCTAAAATTTATTTTAAAGTAATATTAAGTAAAGGCGAATTATTTAAATATATTTGATTGTTTAATAGAGTAATTGAACTGCTTTTATTGTATTTATGAAATTCAAGTGCTTCCAGAATATTTAATTACTTACTTTTGTTACAAACATGCAAAAGTTTCGGTTTGCATTGTATGGCCTGAATGAATTAAAAAAGTTACTGAGAAACAGGAGCGTTTTTGCTATACACTTACCAAACTTTTTTACAAATTTTACTGAAAATAAGTAAATATGAAAAAAATCCTATTCAGTAGGTTTTGCTCTCAAACATCTCATGTGTTTCAATTACACTTCATTAATGTTGTTTTTTACTCTATGTTCAAGCACAGATTTAATGAGCAGAAAATTCTAATAGGAAAAGTCAATGCAACGTCGACATACGACAAGAACAAAAATATTCCACCTTGCAAACTTCTTTCTGTGTAATTTCTCTCGTACATTGATTTATTGCAAGACTTGTAGTATTGAAATGATTAATGCATACTCGACTTGACTTTCCAAAGCAAAAATGTTTAAGCTTTCTTGTAACATTAATATCATTGAAAGTTTTAAAAGAAATTCGAGAAGAAACTACACGAGAAACTTACAAATTATTCGAGTTATTTTATTTCAATGTTATCAAACTGAAAATAAGTTTAGTATTGTAACTTTGGGGAATTTTCATGTAATAGTTAAGTATTGTGAAGTAGTTTTATTGTAATCACTTTTTTTCTGTGCAATTACAAAAACAAATCATTCGAGTCGATCTTGACTAGCGTACGTCACGTCACGTCTTATACCACTCAGAAAACAATTACAAATGTCAGTGTCATTCTTAATTGTTGTTGGTTAAGGCCTCCTATAATGTACTCTTTCTTAGACCACTCTGTAGATAAACATGGTTTTTTTTTAAACTCTACAGTTTTTGCCTAACTTACCCCAATTTCGAACTTTATACGCTAAATTAAAATTTTTTTTCCAGTAAACTACGACAAATAACAAATTTTTGTATTGAAACTGTATAATCGTATTTTAAAATGCATATTAATATTGAGTTCGTTCCTGCGATTGTTTCATTTTATCATTTTTAATTAAAATTCTCTTTATGAATTTTTCTATTTGGCCAGTATTGCAATTATAAACTTGCGAGGCGGAAATTACATGGTCTACATTTACTATTAATTTGTCCTATTTACATAGAAATATAGGTCTTATGTACAGGGTGATTCAAATTCGCTTCTCACTATTGAGGGCTTGGTTATTATAAGAGATGGAAAGTTGGTAAAATTAGAGCAAGTTGAAGAAGTTTACATAAGTATAGCGTCGACAATTGTGAGTTAACCGGTTATAAGCGTTGGTCAAAATCGCGGTTTAAATGTGTCATAAGCCGGTTTCCGATTGTAGGTCATGACTGGTTATAAAAAACCGCGATTCGTACCGGTGCAACTGGTTATTGGCCATGATGTATTACCGCTCATAAATCATTACTACGTATTACCGGTCATAACACACGACAGATCACCAGTCATAACTCATGGCAGATTATAGATCAGAAGTCATGAAAGATTATCGGTTATAACTCATGACCGATTACCTGTTATAAGTCATGACAGATTACCGGTCATATATTAGAAATGATTACCAGCCATAAGCCACGACGGATTAGCAGTCATAACTCATGACAGATTACCGGTTATAAGTCATGACAGAATACAGGTCATAACACATGATTGATTACCGTTCATAAACCATGACACACTACTGGTCATAGCTAATGCCAGATTACCGGTCATAAGTCATGACAGATTGCCGGTTATAACTCATGGTCAATAACACACACGGCCCATTGTCGATAACCTGACGTACCGATAACCGGTTATAACTGATAATAGGTCATAACCGATAACCGGTCATAAATAGAACCGATAGCCGGTAATCACTTACAATCTACCTGGTCATAATTGACAACCGCCCATCATTACTACTTGGTCATAATAACCGGTCGCGAAACTCGACGCAATCGTAATTAGCATATATAGCGCCAATTACTATTATAAAAACCAATAAACGGTCATAACTGATAACCGATAAGCGCTCATAAGCAATAACTGGTTATAACCAACAGCTGGTCATAACCTACAATCTGTCATATCTAATAAACCGTCATAACCAACTAGTAACCGGTTAAACCAAATAACCGGTCACAATCTACAACCAATCAATTTTTTGATCATTCACAGCTCTAATAACAAGCGATATCTCAATAAAAAACGCAAATTCAAATAATCTTATATCTAATGACCCAATTGGTCCCACTTGTAATCGAAAGACGGTTATGTTTGTATAACTATGTTGGAAATAAATTTTTCAATTTCTTAACTATTTAAAGTTATATATGTAACCATAATTAACGTATAACGCGCCAATTTATATGATAAAAACCGATAAGCGGTCATAACTGATAACCAATAGCCGCTTATAACTAATTACCGGTCATAACTTACAATCTGTCCTAGCCAATAATCAGCCATACCCGATAACCGGTTATAAGCGATAATCTGTTATCAGCAATAACCGGTCATAACCGACAACCTGTCACACAACGCAGTCATAATCGTTTGCTTATAAAATTCGGCTGGATGCCGGTTTTTCCAGAAGCCGGTTACGATGTCGAGTAAGGGCTTATTATTATCATCAGAAAGCTTTGATAATTTACAGCCTAATAATAAACGACATTTTAATGGTAAAAGCAAATTTAAAACACTCTATATACACGGTGTACAAATTGATGACCCATTTATCGGCCACCACTCGTAATCAATATCCGCCCAAGTCTGAATAAGAGTACTGCAAGTAACTTAACTATATAAAATTGTAATTAGCGTATAGTTTTCTAATTTCTAGGATAAAAACCAATAATCGATTATTACTGATAACCGGTCATAAGCTATCTCTCACGACCCCAATTATCAGTGATAGTGATAATCGGCTATAACCAATTACCGATCATAGCTGATAACCCGGTATAGCCAGTAACTGACAGCCGGTACCAGATCCCATCATCATCGTTCGGTTATAAAACGCGACGGAGTTCGTTTTTTTTTGAAAACAGGTTAAGATGTTGAGTAACGGTTTATTATAACAAAGTGTTGATATTTCACAGCCTTAATAGTAAGTGAGATATCAGTAGTGAAAGCAAATTTAAATCACCCTGTATACAAATGTATATGTATATTGATGTCCCATTATCGATAACCGGTCGTAATTGATTGCCGATCATGTCGGAACAACATACTATTGGAATTTCTTAACTATGTAAACGTAATTGGTGTATACCGCTCTAATAAGTATAATACGAACAGATGTAACTGTTAACCGGTTTAACCGATAGCCGGTCATAACCGATAACCGGTCATAACCGATAAGCGGTCATAACCGATAACCGTTTATAAATACCAATAGAGTCCTGTTTTTCCGGAAACCTGTTACAGAATTATGTCTCAATAATATTATTAAAGTAAATATTTTCGGTTTCTTAACATAAATTTTGTGTGTAACCGCAGTTAGCGTATAGCGCTCTAGTGTAAGAAGTATACAATCTGTCATAGCCAATAATCACCGGGCCATAACCAATAACTCATCATAACCGATAACCGGTCTCGAAAACCCGTCATAATCTTCCGGTTATAAAAACCCAATTTATGCAGAAGCCGGTTACGACAGCAATTTTTAAATTATATTGTATACAGGGTGGCTCTAAACATACCCTAAAAAATCAGCATGTTATCTCGAATAAATCCACAATAAAATATTTTAATACAGGTAATGTTTTCCTGATTTATTTCTCGAGGGGAAAGTGAAGAAAATCTCGCAATTCTTCACTGATTGCGGCTTTGTTCCTAAGCTCTAATACTAAAAGAACCTGCACAAGGCTCAATCAAAATTCGTTCTAAAACGCCTTACGGCCTTACTCAACCTCTAGGGTTGGAATAATCCTGATCTCGGTACCGCGTGAAAGCTCCCCACGTCGACCGATAGTAAACATCAAAATCTGAACGAAGAGGATAATTTATCCTGGAGGTCGTGCAGCGCTTTCGGTCCAAATGGAGATAATCTAGTTAAAATCGATTCGGAGATTTAAAACAGCTTCTGTGCGCTTTAGTTTACCGCGGGAATTACTTTATTGGGATGGCAACATTCGTCCTGTTTTGTAATTATGCTTAATTTGTTTCGTTTTGTACATCCTGTCCTGCGGCAAGTTCGTTTCCTGCTTCTCCCTAAGCTCCGAGCTCGAGCGAGATGTGTAGGAGGAGGCCGACGTGGATCAATCGAGTTCCTTTTGTTGCCAATCTGTAAGGGTTTTCATGAACAATGGAGATATGTTTGAATTGGTTGCAAATGTGTGAAGTTGGTTTTTAGTGCGCGAATACACGGGGTGTTATCAGGATTTAGCTCCGTCTGTTGTTCGATGCTGTTTATTTAAACGTGGAATTGCTCAATTAACCATTTCAGTTTGAGTATCGGTTGGGTGCTGCCACGGCTCCAATTTCACGACGTATATTTGTTCGTAATTCACCATTTTATGGCGGCGCAACGGTAATTTAGATTAGTTCCCGGTAATTGCCTTCTACATAAATATATAATATTGATCAAATATAGATAATAATCTAAAATTAAAGAACTTTATTATATCTAAATTTATCCGGTCGAAGCTCAGTTAGTTGGTTCGTATTTGCTTCCGGAGTCAGGTCGTCTTAAGTTTATGTTCGGCTGTATAGAACCCGCCAAGCTTCGGTTAAGTTTGCTGCATATAATTTATAATAGAAGCTACAATAATAGATCTTCCGGTGGTTTACACGCCCACTATCACAAAGTAAATCTTAATACCGCCAGATGTAAAAAGAGATATATCCGTACATACATATTCAGATCGAAAAGATAAAATTAATAATAAACACAAAAGCTCTAGTTTGTTTCAATATTTTTCATATTAAATATTTGTATTTTCTAAAACGTGACCTTTTTTTATGCATAGGCAAGTTTTAGAATATTATGTACTATAAAAATGGGCAAAATACGACGGCGGAGTGAGAAGTCTGGTAAAAATTAAATAACAAATATTTATTTCGACCAAAAAACAACATATTTTTCAACGTAGTCGTCGTTTAGGTCGATACACTTAATCCAACGTTTTACCAATTTTTCGATCCCTTCCGAATAATACGATTTCTCCAACCCTTCAAAATAGACGTTTGTTACATGGATGATCTCCTCATTAGAGCCGAATCTCTTTCCGCCGAGCCATTTCTTCAAGTTCGGAAACAGGAATTAGTCGCAGGAGGCTAAGTCTGGAGAATATGGTGGATTTTCGCCATGGCAACTACACACGTGTGCACCCGTTCCTTGTCTTGATGGAAGAGAACGTTTTCCTTCGCCAAATGCGGTCGTTTTGTCTTTCAAAGCGGTTCAATACGTTGCAATAACATTCGCCGTTGATTGTTTTTACCTTTTCAAGGTAATCGATGTAGATTATGCCGCGTGCATCCCAAAAAACTGTGGCCATGACCTTGTTGACCGATGAAACCGCCTTAGTCTTCTTAGGCACAGGTTCGCCAGTAGAAATCCACTGTTTAGACTGCTCCTTGGTCTCCGGTGTATAGTGATGGATTCACGTTTCGTTCACAGTTATGAAACGACGTAAAAACTCCTTTTTATTGCGCTGGAACATCGCCAAACTTGCCTCTTAAGCTGTCACACGTGTGGGTTTTTGGTGGATTGTGAGCAAACCCATCGCTTGGCTTTGTGTGCTGATGTGATCTCTTTGCTGAGTTGTTTTCGCGAATTAACTGTACCGAGATGAGCTGTCGGGCGTGCTGCCGCAAGTAAAGACAGCATGTCTGCTTCTCCCAAAGTCCGATTTAGAAATGAGGCGTAAACAGCATCGGATGCTATTACAAATATCGTAAATTTTAGAGTCGCAAACTGCACTGGCCGACTGTACAACAATAGATAGAAATATGCGCCTTATATAATTGACGCGTATAGATGCAGCTTGTAATAGGGAGGCCGGCAGCAGTAAATGATGAGAGAGGTGGAATTTTAATATTTAATATTGTCACGTTAGGGGGTCATAGCTTGTGACATAATGTCTAGGTACATTATAAGAACAACCAAAATTCAACAGAGATATATTCAATTAATGGTTTACAATATTATTTAATACTAAGCTAAAATTACTTACATGAGTTACAATACAGTTTGTTACTCTGGGGCTCAAGGCCCCCAATATGCGAGAGGTATTTGAGTCATAGCTATAGTAGATGGCAGAGACTAATGTCGACTCTAGGCTAGACCAACTAGACCAGCTAGCTTGAGCAAAGCTCGATCGTGGACTGTTGACTGTTGTCGTACTACCAAGCTTTAGCTCTTTTTATACTCTGTGAAGCAGGTTGGGGTTTTTTATTAATAATCAATATGGTGCACTGCACATTTTCATGTATGCATCTGAGGCCCAGATTGGGTTATTAATAGACCAATCAATATTTTATGTAATTGTCTCACAGGAGTGCAACAAGGAAAGGATGCATACAATCCCTAGATGTTCTTAAAATAGACATTAGGTGGATCAGGTGACCAGATCAGTACTATGTATTACACCATATTTTTAATCACTAATTATTTTGATATTTAGTTGTAATAATGTTAAATATTCTAAATAGGACTAAGTCATTATTGTGACAATATAAAGATTGTTCGTTGCTCGAGAACCGGTGCATAATGAATACTATTTAATTTTATTCTGTTTAAATCATACACGTCGCGTCGCATAGAAAATTTCAATCGACGCTTTCGTGTTGCGTAAAATTTCTTAACATCCGTTTCTATGCAACAAGTTTACCTAATTTAATAACCCGATTATTTTTCAATTTACTCGTGGTATAACTGGTTAATTTTATGAATATATGAACATTTCGAAGTTTAAATCTACGTTAAAGAAGGATTCAAATTGTTTCGATATTCTATATCAGATTCTTTTTACAAAATTCTGTTTTTGAAATTATTTTAATTTGCAAAAATTATTTTCACCATGAACTTTATACAGGCTGCTTCAAATTCGAGCCCCACCATGGGGATCTCGCTTATTTGAAGAGATAGGGAGTTGGTTAAATTGAGGCAAAGTTGCCAAATTTTATGCCTAACAATAATCTGTAATGAAATTTAAAGTAGCTACTCTGGTTTTTCAGATATCTGAAAGAAACTGAAATTTTGGATTTTTTATTTTTGACTATAACGCATTTATCATTTATGCTACATATTTCTAGTTAACGCATTATTACTATTAGAACACTTTTTTATGCTGAATTTAAATTGTTTATCAGATTTGGTGTAACTGTAACCATTGTTCATTTTCGACTGTCAACTTTTTTTTTTCTTATAGTTGGTATTTACATTTTTTTCATATTTGGATAGAGTTTTCAATTCTGAATTCAACGATGTGTCACACTTTGCATTTTGTTTAAGGTTTGAGCATTTTATTACAAAAAATAAAAATTTTATTAGAGTGCCATGGAAAGACCACGTCATTTAATTGATTTTGAGAAAATTCTAGTAGGCTATGAACTGATGGAAGTAAAACAAAACACTTCTCTTATTTACGTTTACTTTTAGATACATTAAGTATGCGAAAATTTCAGGAAACTTTGTTTTGAGCGTAGGCAGCAGGTTAGGTTATTTTTTACAAAAACAAATGAATGACACAGTTACTAACACGCATATTAGAGTGTTCATTTTAGACGAGCTTCTGAGCATGTTTTACAAAGGTTTAAAATGTTTTGAACATTCATTTAATAATTGTTCGTATTAGTGTAGTTGTAATGTTATCTGTTGTGTTTATTTAACCTGTTATTCAAATTTGTTATGTCAGTTGCAAACATAAAAACTGCAAGTGGAATTTTTAGTAAATTGTGTATGTTAGTAACTGTGTCATTCATTTGTTTTTGTAAAAAATAACCTAACCTGCTGCCTACGCTCAAAACAAAGTTTCCTGAAATTTTCGCATACTTAATGTATCTAAAAGTAAAAGTAAATAAGAGAAGTGTTTTGTTTTACTTCCATCAGTTCATAGCCTACTAGAATTTTCTCAAAATAAATTAAATGACGTGGTCTTTCCATGGCACTCTAATGAAATTTTTATTTTTTGTAATAAAATGCTCAAAACTTAAACAAAATGCAAAGTGTGACACATCGTTGAATTCAGAATTGAAAACTCTATCCAAATATGAAAAAAATGTAAATACCAACTATAAGAAAAAAAAAGTTGACAGTCGAAAATGAACAATGGTAACAGTTACACCAAATCTGATAAACAATTTAAATTCAGCATAAAAAAGTGTTCTAATAATGCGTTAACTAGAAATATGTAGCATAAATGATAAATGCGTTATAGTCAAAAATAAAAAATCCAAAATTTATGTTTTTTTTCAGATATCTGAAAAACCAAAGTGGCTACTTTAAATTTCCTTACAGATTATTGTTAGGCATAAAATTTGGCAACTTTGCCTCAATTTAACTAACTCTCTATCTCTTCAAATAAGCAAGATCCCCATGGTGGGGCTCGAATTTGAAACAGCCTGTATATACCGTCTGTCTATAAAGTAACCCCCTCCCTCCCTAACTAACTTTTGATCGATTTAATATTTTACCACAACATTTGGTGTGCTGTAATAAGACATTATATACTATTTTTTAGCTAAACATTAAATTTTGTTTCATTCAAAATGGCGACTGGGTGCCATTTTAAAATTTTTTTTTTAATAGAAAGGGGATCGAGTGACACCTCATTTGAAAGGTCTTTTAGTTCTGTGTCTGATCCTAGAGTTTCAAAGAAGAATATTCAGTTATAACAAAATGGCGGATTTTAAACAAATGGACTCGCTCAATTTAAAATTGTTTTGATTTTTTTATCCAGTAGTCCACTTTTTCATTTGCAGGACAAACTTTTCCCAGAAATATCTCAGGTGGCTGGAAATAATATTGAAAACGTTATGTTCCGCCTCGTTATTATAGGCATGTTTTGACATTTTCTTGGAAGATGGATTGGTAAGCGGGGGCCTGTAGAATAGCCGGCTCGCTCCCCAGATTTAACTTCTTTAGATTTTTTTCTATGGGAATATCTGAAATCGAAAGTGTACAGACCCGTCCAGAAACAGTTGAAGAAATATCATTCCAGAAACTTATGAAAATGTAAGGCAGGAATTTCATAACCGACTTTTTATGTGCCAAGAAGTGAATGGTGAACATTTCGAACACTTAATTTATTTTTTTAGCTTTACTTCTTAGTTTTTTTAAATAGACTTCTTTATCTGCAAACATTGTCATTTTGTTATGGCTGAATATTTTTCTTTGAAACTATAGGATCAGACGCAGAACTAAAATCCCTTCCCAATGAGGTGTTACTCGACCCCCCTTTCCATTAAAAAAGAAATTAAAATGGCGCCCAGTCGCCATTTTGGAGGATACAAATTAAATTTAATATGGGCTGCAAAATAGTATTTAATTTCCCATTACAGCACACCAAATTTTGTGGTAAAATATCAAGTCGTTCAAAAGATAGTTGGAGGGGGGAGTTACTGTATAGACACACAGTGTATATTGCAAAGTTTAATTTTTCGTAAATATGAGCCAACGTACACACAGATGCATATTTAGTTCAAATTTTGTATAAATTTTTTACTACTAATAATATACGCACGTTTGCTTGTTTTCGCATGATACGGATACGCTTTTAGCGCATTAGAAGCTGTAACTCCGTAACACCTATAAAATTTGGTTTAGTTGACTGAAACCAAAAATCCGCATTTATGAAAATTAAATTTTTTGGTAAAAACAAAATTAAAAACTACATTTTTTTATGCCAGTTCATTTTAGGCTCAATTTGTAAAGAAATTTTACTTTTTCAAGTTTTTAGCAATATTTGGTTGAATTTACAGAAACTTGGCATTTCAGTGTATGGGTAATTTTTTAATTAAAGTTATAAATTAATTAAATATTGTTTTTGCGGATAATTTAACAATTCTTCAGTATAATTTATTTGATCTTGAAGTAATCAACCTATCCGTCCCTTGGGGAGTTCAGTCTATGTTATTGTAAGTGTAACTGCACACGAAATGCACCGACAAACAGTCTCACAAATTTTAATCACAGTAGTAACTCCTAAGGCAACGGCGCTGCACAAATTGTTACCAAACATGTAAATAGTGTACAGATAAATTCGTTAAATAACTTACAGGCGTTCGCGTGTAGCGTCTGGAAACTTCGTAACAATTTTAGTTTGTGTTTATTTGATTAGGAATAAGTAATAGAATACCAAATAATTTGTATCTGTTTTCCCCTGGCTGTAGCAGGTATGTTAGCAAACGTGCACTGCATTCTACAGTTTCATCCATATTATAACAGTTCTGACATGCCATAATTTGATCCCACCGCATGTATGCTTCGGGGCTTGTATTGCATGCAAGTAATAATGCAAACGTGAACAGATTTAACTACCATAATTATTTTCAAATTTCATAGTAAATCTTGAGTTTCAACTTTCCTAATACACCATGCTCTAAAAACCCTATTTTTGAGCTTGATTTTTTCACAACTTTACATTTGAAAATTAATAATTTTTTGTGGCAAATAAAAAACTTTCATTTTGTCCAGTTCGAATCGTACATAAGAAAATGTGATGATTTGAGCATAAAATATAACCGACTCTGTATATTTTTTGCAGGAGCGCCCCAAGTGCTGAGACATTCGATAAAGCCAGAAATTAGGGTGGAAAAAGGTGAAAACGCAGACTTAAGGGTGGTCGTTTGTGCTGACCCCAGGCCGAGAGTCATGGCGTGGGAATGGGGCTCGGTCCGGATGGAGGCGGGTTCTGCTAAAGGTGAGACTTTTTTCTACTTCAAAGGCACAGATTGGCAGGAAAAATATGAAAAATCCGAAAGATTGTTAAAGAAAAGTCATTTTTCTTGAAAATGAATTTGCGTGGAGTTTTTGTGTGAACTTCATGTTGGTGTAAATAAAATTCCAGGAAAGATATTTTTATTTCATCGCACTTAAAGTAACTTTTCTGAAGTGCCAATTAATTCTGTTAATTGTTCTAAGCAAGCAGTTGTCAGAAAAATTACTTTCCTCCATTAGAAAAGATTTATTGGTTGTAAAACGACTCCGTCATCAGCGCCCTCTGAGGTACACGAAAAATAAAATTGTAAGTACAGTAAAGACATAATAAAATAATAACCTATTTGTTAAAATTATAAAAAGTACATAATTCTGATTCTTTTCAACTAAAATTTTGGTGTTTTAGTCAGAATTTACAAAATTTAACACTTAGCGGAAAATTAGGACCTTAAGCTGCAAATTCAACCACAAAAACTCTAAATTATGAGTTATTAAGTTGGAATCCGATAACTTTTATAAACGTTCACACAAAAGACGCATTTGCTGTCAGTGTAATTACGACTAAAAATTCATAAAAGTCATAACTGATAATGTTGAACTCAACGCTCTACGACATTACAGGTAAAGCAAAGAAGAAGATGAAAAAGATAAAAAAGAGCCAAAAATTCGTGATTCAAACTTAAATTTAATTTAACGTAAGAATCGACTTTGAAGGTTATAGTCAAGGCTATATGGTTTCCTGAAATTGCCGTAACATCGTTAGTGACATTGTTAGTGCTTATTAGTGCCTTTTTTGTCATTTTGATTTTATTTATTTTCGTCAATTTCTACTTAGCGAAAAATAAATCACATTCTGGATGCTTGCATTTGTCGTTAGTTAGTGCTTACCGTTAGTGCTTTTTTGTGTCTCCTATTTAAGGTTTCACGGTTATATTTATAGTAAAGTTTGATTTTTCTTTCGCATATTTAGCGAACAATCGTAAAATTTGCTTTGTTACCTTAGCTCATTGGTTAGTGCTTTAGTGCTTAGTGCTACTATTATCTACTAATGGATTGCATACTAAAAATAACGAATAATAGGTAAAAGTAATGCCCCTGCTCTGCTGGTTTGAAGCGAAGAAGTTTAATTTTATTTCTTTAAATTTAATTTCGTCGGTTGGTGCTTTGTTAGTACCCTTAAGTACTTCACATATGAACTGTAATAATGCCTAGCTCGACTGACTTGCCCTGCGCTGCAACTTTTTCTGGTTTTGACCTTTACACAGACAGAACTGGCAAATAACAGAACGGTATTTAAACAAAGTTATCCAAAGCGAGTTCGTATTTGGAAATCGATTGCGCGTGATCAGCGAACAGAATATGTGAGGAACAGAATTGCAATAAATAAAACTAATTTACATTCGTATAACCATTCGACGTTGGGTTACAATTAACGGCGCTTGCCTTGATTACTGGCTGACCAGGACAAGTAACAAAGCCACACACAACATTAACATACAAATAAACACATGTGCGTATGGCTTGAATGAATGTGCATGAAGGGTGGCATAAGCTTCAGGAGCGTGGTGGTTTAAAGGCCAAAAGCCCCACTACCTCCTACTACACAAGCGAAGAGCCTACCCGGAGTGAAAGACCTCGGACACTTTCAGGTATATGAGGATAGATTATGATGATGATGATGATAACCCCCTGCGTAAAAATTAACGCTTAATTTCACGTCAACTTTCGTAATTGTACTTTTCTGTACCACTTTATCGTTGCACAACAGAATAACTACAGCACTATCCAGTTTTATTAACAATTTTTAAAAGATGTCTTATTTGCTTTAGTATAAAGCCTGCCTTGCACTTTAGCAGAAAAACGGCAGTTTTTTTTATTCCGCCAATAAAAACTCGTCATTTTAGAAGACTGTAATTCAAGGCGAAGACGCTAAAAATATGGTTTATGTTTATCTTTTCGCAGATTCCGCTCTCTCCCGTTTCAAAATTTTGCATGCTATTTTTGTCGGTTTAAATATAATAATTTGGGTTCAATGCTACTTTACGTTCGCACGTCGTTGGTTTAGGCTTCCGGTATTTTGTTCGTTAGTGGTTCTGTTTTTTGCATGGCTGCCGAGCTTTGTATAGGCTGAGCTCGCTCGAGAAGCATACAACCGAGCGGTTCGGACGGGCCCGGGCAGGGCAGGTTCGCCCGGCAGGCTTGGGCTCTGTCCGGCCCGTCGTGAGGACCGAATTGGCCTACCTTCTATTGTGAAAAGGCATGGCTTTTATATTAAACAGGCTGGACGAGCTCAATAAATAAAATTTCATTTGCAATACGGGCGACCGACTTTATCCGATTAAAAATGTGATTGTTACTGGAAATTTTTACGACATGCGTTCGCTTCAGAATGGATACGCACGGATTCTCGATGCTATAAATTTGCCTGCGTCCTAGTCACTATGTCAGAAAAAACACAACTGGTTATAAATTTCTTTAGGTTGGCTGGGTGGTTGAAGGCCATTGGTTGGCAGGTGAAGGTGACGTTCAGGAAGGATGACGTGTCAGGAACCTAGGTCTTAGGAATTAGGTTTTGCTTAATATTCTCACGACTCTCAGCAGAGTATCGGCCAAAACAGCTCTTATTTTCGATATTGTTCAGGTACCAGTCGCAGGCTACTGACTTATCTGGATCTTAAATGCAATGACTTCACGAAAATTTAAATTTACAATTCACTGTACAAATCACGTTCTTTTTACAATTTCATTGTAGAACTGGTGTAAAAATTAGGCAAATAAGAAAAACAAATTTAAAAGTTTGTCGCACCTAGGATTGGAGCCCGGGACTTCTACTTAGAAGACATCATATTCAACCGTTTTGCTACAAAGACATTAGAATTAGTTGTTGCTCTAAGATTAAAAGGACACGTATTAAATTTATTAATATTGATCTCGATTTGTGCTTAATTTTAAATGTAAATGTTGCTTTTTACTTTCTATCCCGACTCGTTTTTTTTTCGCAAATATTAAAAAAAAAAAAATCGCACCTAGAATTTTTACTACTTATCTCTTTGTGTTATGAATCAAATTTTACGCAACTACTTAACTGTTACCACTCTTATTAGCATAAAGGCATTTTAATGTATGTCCCACGCAGACATTATAGATATCTAACCGTGAAATATGTTCTGTTCTGTGATACTATTGGACAAGTACCGAACATTTGATCGATATACTATATTTTAAAATCTTGGAGATTTATTTTACGCAAACCTGTTGTAGAAAGGGTTTCAAATTTTTATAATCTGCTTTAATTTTTCTAATTATTTAAAAAATAATTGCAATTTGTTAAACGTTTTTATTTTTCAAAGTAAAGCACAAAATATAATTTCTATTTTTTTAATTATCGCTACGGTCTTTCGTTCTACGCAACATTTTTGAAAAAGTTTTCTTTTAGTTTGGTCGACTTCTGTGTATTTTTTTGAGAGATTTAGTAGATGCTGGTTATAAGTTGTGAGTTTTGACCTACTTATGTGGGCCCTGAGGTTTTAACGCTAATGAATCGGTTAGTTACGGTTAAAAACGTACTGTTGATTTTAAAAGGACATTTTAAGAATATCCAGTGGACCAAATGGACGTTCAAGATTGAAAATACATTTGATGTACATAAGTGGATGTCCATTAGAAATCCAGTACACATTCATAGTATATCCATGATGGTACGGACATAAAATGTACTAAAAATGAGCATCCTATGGATATCCTGTGTTAATAAAATTAGATGCACCATAAAGCACCAACGTTGAAATTTAAGAAACATATAAAATATTACAAAAAAAAGGCACTAATAAGCACTAACAAATGTATACAACGAACATATTAATTCGCGCATTCTAATTACATCTTTTAACTGTGTTCGAATTTCAAACGACGCATTCTAGGCATCAAAATAGTTCCTAAAAACATATAAACGCTTCTTTACGGAGCTATAACCTCCTGAAGCTATAGCCTTCTGTATTTGAGCATTATTTACTGCTGTAGCTTAGTATTTCTACCAATTTTAATACACCACTGGTGTTTCATATGGGGAATTACCCAATACTTTATCTAGATATTTTAGATCTTCACAATTTTTAAAATTTTGTCTCCAAATCTTAATCTTTATAAACAAAATACACAAAAAAACAGTTTTCAATATATGTCAATACTTTGATAAAATCGAGTTGCCATGATGGTTTAAGGGTTTTCTGAAGATTTTATATAGAAGAAAATAAAGCCTAACCTCTCGTCCCCACCTCTCGTCCCCTATGAGATACTTCTGGTAAACCTATTCAAAAAAAAATTAGCAGGAATACAAAGCTAAATGAGTAATGCTCAGAAACACAATTTTAATATTTGTGTGCAATTACTGTGGAAGTTATCGACAGAAATGTGATTAGACTGTGGCACCTTCAGGAGGCCGTAGCTCCGTAACGAAGTTTTTTCGGGCCAATGTTTAACGAAACCTTTTTTTGCTTATTTTGATATCTAGAATTCGTCATAAAATTTTGCACCATTATTTTTAATCACCCTGTATGCTTCCCTTAACAAAAATAGGTCAAACTGTTATTGAGTAGAAAAATGTCTTCTTTCCGACGGCTAATCAGCCATAAAATTAATTTGTTAAACCCAAAGGGCAGACGGTGTGAAATTAGCAAAGAAAAACAAAAATCGAACGAACTAGCGGTACTAAACCAAACTAGTTCCTGCCGTTCCGAGGACTTTACGACCCGATGTCATTTTAAGCCACGCGAACGTGCTAACTACATTTGCATACTCCTTTTAATGAAAATGTTGCAAAGCTTACTTTATTTGCCGTCCGACATTTTTTATGTGTTCTTAGTAACCGCAAAAGGATACTTAAACAGTGTGTTTATTGCGGAAAAATTCGAAAAGTTTTAAGAACATCCGAAGTTTCTTAAGCAGCTGCTTATTTTTAACGGCGTTTGTTTAACCTAGTCCTTGTGAATTAAAAGGACCTTAAAAGGTGCTTTTACGAGAATACTCAAAGTTCCTAATCCGGCAAATTAGAGTTGCGCGCAGAGGCGATCTGGAGAATGTTTACGATCTCCCACACCTTTATTTCACGTGTTTAACGTAAACAAGCCCCCAATAATCTCCGTGTTTACCTTCTTGGAAGTTGGGGAAATCTCAAACTGGAATCGGATAAAGGAGAGAGCGTATAAGGACTCGTCCTGTATAAATATGGCGTCGCTTCCAAGTTTGTGGCCACTTTACTGGCAAAGTTATAAAAGCATGTGTCGGATTACAGTGTATTTCCCACTTCTGAAGAACTAAACTGCCCCATATAACTTTATCTAAAACCCCTATGGTTATCTGTAGGTCGGCTATTGCAAGTTGCCCCTTACGGACTTTATTTTTTCCAGGCAGATACAAAGTCGACGACGTCACCGAAGAGGAACGGGAAGATTGCTACTCGGCGGCTTTGCATATTTCGGACGCCGATTCCGTCGATTCGAGAGCGTATTATTTGGCCGTTGAGAACGACAAAGGAAAAGATAAGCACGCTGTACAGCTTTATGTAAATGGTACGTATTTGTTAGTGCTGTAAGCCGGATCAGGATCTTAATTTTAATCGGGACTCGCTCTAGTAGTATTTACGCACAAAATTTAAATCCAACGAATTTGGTTTCGGCGGATTCCAGTCTGCCACTGAATTTAAACGGATTCGATTCTGGGCGATCTAATTCTGCCAAGCGAATTCGAATTCAATGTGAATACAATTAAAATCTAATTCGAATTTTGTGAATCTAAATTCAATCCGAATCCAATTCGATTTCAATCCGAATCTGATCTGATTTCGCACTGATTCGAATACACTCTAATTTCCAAAAATAAAAACAGGTACCAAATCCAATCCATATTTTAATTTTAAAATTGTTGTGAAATCTAGTTTAATTTAAAAAAAATAAGGATCTAACTAAAGATCTAAATATTCCAATTGTATCTGCATTCAATAATTTATGAGGAATAATGTGTTGGTGTTTTAAGCCACATCAGAATATTAATGTTAATTAGGATTTGTATTTAACAATAGTATTTACGCACAAGATTCAAATCTGACATATTTGAATCCGGTTATTTCGAATCTGTCTGAAACCGATTCGATTCCGGGCGATCTCGATCTGCTAAGTGAATTCGATTTCAATACGAATACAATCTGAATCTAATTCAAATTCAATAAATCTGAGTCCAATGCGAATCCAATCAAATTCAAATCCGAATTCAATAAGAATTAAATCCGAATCAAATCTGAATTCAGTATGAATTCAAACCGCATTTAATTTAATCCGAAGCTGAGCTGATTTCGCCCCGATTCGAATATACTCCAATTTCCAATAAAAACAGGCAACAAATCCAATCCGTATTTTAATTGAAATTTTATTATAAACACAGTTTTGAAATTGTTGCTTAATCTAGACTAATTACAAAAAAAAGGATCTAACTAAGAATCCAAATCTTCTAATCAGATCTGGATTGAACAATTAGAATTAGTGTGTTGGTGCTGTAAGTCACACCGAAATCTTAATTTTAATTTGGATTCGCTCTGTATTTAACAATAGTGTTTACGTACAAGATTCAAATCGGACAGATTTAGTTCGGGTTGATTCGAATCTGTCACCGAATTGAAACGGATTAGATTCGGAGCGATCTAGGTCTGATGGGTGAAGTGGAATTCAATCCGCATCCAATCTGTGTCTAGCTCGAATCGGAATCTGATGTGATTTCGCTCCCTATGCGATCCAGTTCTATTCGGATATATATTCCGATTCCGGTCTTCATAAAACAGATACCAATTCTAATCCGTATTTTAATTAAAATTTTGTTATAACCACAATTTAAAATTTTTGTTTAATCTAGTCTAATTCAAAAATTAAAAAAAAAGGATCTAATTAGGGATTCAAATTTTCTAATCAGACTTGGTTTCAATAATTTAGAAATAGTGCAGCAAGCAGGATCAGAATCTTAATTTTATTTCAAATTCAACGGATTGGTTCAGGTGGATTAAAATCTGTCGCAGAATTTAAACGGATTCACTTCTGGCTGATATACGTCTACTTAGTAAATTCAAATTTAATTTGAATCTAATTTTTATTTGACGATAACTCAACTCGAATCCAAACCGAATTTAATTCGAATCTGATTTAATCTCGCTCCTATCCGATCCGGTTCGATTTGGATATATTTCGGTTTCGATTTCAATCCGTTTTTTTAATAAAAATTTTGATGTAAACACAAATTTAAAATCGTTGCGTAATCTAGTCGAATTCAAAAATAAATGGGCATCTAGCTAAAAATTAGAATCTTCTAACCGGATTTGGATTGACTTAGAAATAGTATGTTACTGCTGTAAACTGGAGCGGAATCTTAGTTTTATTCGGAATATTTCGTGGATCGAACACTAGTTAATTAACCGCAACTTTTAATTTGAACGGATTTTTTCCAATCCAATCGACTTGAATCTGTTTTGTTTTCTGCAGAATTTAAACAGATTTTAAGATAACGGACTTAGTTTTGCCCAATCCAGGTTTACTAAGTGAACTAATTCTAATTCAAACTATACCTAATTTAAATTTATTCCTAATCCAATCCAATAATTCAGTGTTTCTCAAACTTTTGTAAACGCAAAGTTTTCTAGAATATTTTGAGAAATTCGCTGCTTTCTCACGAAACTTACCGAATGTTCTCGAAGGGTATACAAGATAATGTTACTACTATCCAGTGCGTGCAGGAGCAGTCGATTTTACTTCGCGACTAGTTATAAATTTTCTTTTTGTTTGTGTTCCATTGTTTCGAGCCACACTTTAAAATATTTTTTGCCGCACTTTTAAATGTGATGATGACAGCTTGTAAAACCCTACAATAATTTAATCAAAAGTTGCTCTTCATCCCAACCAGATCGATTCCGAATACGATTATCCATAAAACAGGTTCAAATTCAAATCAGGCTATTATTATTGGAAATTTCGATATAAATACAAATTCAAAATTGTGGTTTGACTTGATATAATCCAATAATGATTAAATCTTCAAGTCGGATCTGGACGCAATATTCGAAATGCTATGTAAATGAGATTTCTAATGCTGTAAGTCGGATCAGGGTTTGTTCTGAATCCAACAATAGTATTTACGCGCAGGATTTGAATCCTACGGATTTGCTTTAATGAATCTGAATCTGTCACAGATCCTATGTGGACGATTTCTGTTTTGGCCGATTCAGATCTAATATTCAAATTTGAATTAAATACCGATTCAGTTCCAATCTGATTTAAATTTGATCCCAATCCAATTCGATCCGGATCCAGTTTGGATTTAACCAGGTATGAAAATACAACGTCAAATCAGCACTTAAAGAAGATTTGAATGCAGACATAGGTTCTAGTTCTAGATTAAAAATTGTATTTCGATCCAGTTTAATACAATAATAAATATAGATCTAAAAAGAGATCCGAACCCTTAAATAAATTCGAATTTTCTAACGCTAATTTGGATTGGATCAAGTTGGAACGAAACCGGATCTTTAAATTGTTAGTATTTGTTGTCTTTCTGGAAGCTTAGATGATCAGAATTTAATTTTACCTTTAAAATTTAAATTTGAAGTGCAAAATTAAAGCAGATCCTTCTTCAATTCATTAGACATGTAAAATTGAAAAGTCGATATTGTAATTCAGTAGGCTTTGGATTATTAAGGTTGCTTTTCAAGCAGCTAAAAAGTGAAATATAAATTCTGTACAAAAGCATGAATTATGAATTTTATATAAAGTTTTCCTTTATTCGTTTCGATACGTTCGAAAATTTAAATTTCAAATGGAAACGTTGCTGCGTTTGAAAGTTCCAATTTTTTACCATTTTAGCTATGAATAAAATCATACGTGTTCATTGATTCGATGTGTTTTTATATTTTTCAGAGCCGATGCAACTTAGCACGTTAGTGAGCCTGGCTGGAGGAGCTTTGGCTGTTTTTTTACTGCTTATCTGCGCCTGTATTTACGCCATTCGAACTGAGAAGTGCTGCTTTTCCCGTAAGTTTTCTTAGTTTTAGTAATTATTGAAAATTATTACAATAAAGCCAATTTTTGGCAAAAATGTTTGGCCTTAGCTTAGTTAGTCGACTGCGTGGCTCCGAGCAGGGCAACCACGGTTCGATTTTTGGATCAGATTACTTTAGATATTTAAAGTTGTAGGTCCTCTCTATCTGGAAATGATTGTCGCGCAAAAATCAACTGGAGAAAACAGCACACACAATATATTGCTACAAGAAAATTAATTCTTAAAATACGAGTTTCGGACCACCCTGTATGGCTACCCAGAATCGTATAGTGGAAAAATATAGCTTAACAGGAATTTTATTTTTCCTGCGGGAGCACGGATCGTATTTGACAGAGGTGTTCAAAACATTGCAGATAAAAACCAATATAGATAATGGGTGTATAAGCCCTTCAAGACGTTTTTATGTGGCGCTTGAAATATATATTTTGTATCACTTTCGGGTCTGAAGATATTGCCTTATCTTTTTCTGCTGGTTCAAGAATCCTCCATAAAAAAAATAATAAACACGCTTATTTGTACAGCTTAGTTATTAAAATTGGTACCATATTAAATTGGCAAAAGCGCACACGTTTATTTTTACTGGTATAACAGCTGGATGTAAATAACTTAGTTAGTGGTAATTTTCTGCTTGTGGAGCTCAAAGCTGCGCTCTTCCGGAGCGTATGGATTTTTCGTGGTTTAAATATTAAAAAGTTCGGAGCAAGTTAAGCTTTGAAGTAGCTACTAACGTCAAAATTGAAATATTTAAACTTACCTTTTATTTAACATGCATGATCTCGTACGCGATTATGCCCATTTTGCTCATTAGAATTTTAGACCTGCGAGTTAAATTATAAACACTTGATTTACATACATAAATAAACCTGGGGCATTTTCATAATGAAAAATTTATTAGGTACACACCAACTTAATCGATATTTCGGGCATGTTAAATATTAATACAATATCCAGAAGGGAATGCAAATATGGCAAATATTAATTTTGGGGGAGTTTTTGATTATTTGTGTTGGCAGAATTTTTTTCAACGTTTTTACATTTTACTAAATTTAAATTACAACAATGACCTTACTGGAATTATTTACAGTTAATTAAAAAATTGAATTTGCCTACTTAAATTAAAATCTCTCTGTTCATATATGTAAAATTCCAATTGTTACAAAAAAAACTTTTTTTGGCTGGTCATAGCAAACGTTTAAATATTTTCGTGTGTCCTATACTGTCTGTCTATAAAGTAACACTCCCCCCCCCCCAACTAACTTTTGAACGACTTTATATTTTACTACAAGATTTGGTGTGCTTTATTGGGAAATTAAATACTATTTGTTAGCTAGAAATTAAATTTTGTATCATTCAAAATGGCGACTCGGCGCCATTTTTTTTAAATAGAAAGGGGGGTCGAGTGACACCTCATTTGAAAGATCTTTTAGTTCTGCGTCTGATCCTAAAGTTTCAAAGAAAAATTTTTAGTCATAACAAAATGGCGGATTATAAACCAATGCACTCACTTAATTCAAAATTGTTTTGATTTTTTTATCCAGGATCGAGTGACACCTTATTTGAAAGGTCTTTTAGTGTCTGATCCTAGAGTTTCAAAGAAAAATATTCAGCCATAACAAAATGACAATGTTTGAAGATGAAGAAACTCTAGGATCAGACGCAGAACTAAAAGACCTTTCCAATGAGGTGTCACTCGACCCCCCTTCCCATTTAAAAAAAAATTAAAATGGCGCCCAGTCGCCATTTTAGATGATACAAAATTTTAATATGGGCTGAAAAATGGTATTTAATTTCCCATTACAGCACACCAAATTTTGTGGTAAAATATCAAGTCGTTCAAAAGTTAGTTGGGGGGGAGGGACGAATTGCGGTAGAGTAGAATAACATAGGCAGCTTAATTTTTAGGCACAGCAAGAATTAGAAAATTACTTTTCCCTCTTCTATCCAAATTTTAAGGAACGAATTTGTACCTCCGCTTTTATTTTCTTTAATCTCAAGGATTATTTTTCCAAAAAATTACAAAATTGATTTGTTTCTTCATAAAAATGTCTAAATACAGTAAGACATGTCGATAAACAGCGTTCGCTAATCGAGCGGGCGGCTTTAAGTTATGCGAACCGTACCAACGGTATTACGCTGAAGCAGCCGCAAGCAGCGAGGTGGTGGGTATAGCCATTGCTCGTTGTGACTGCCCGTCATGTTATGGCTTTTTCGTTGCACGAGCGGTATCAATATGACGTCTTGCAATTGCCTTTTGCAGGGTAATATCAATGTGAGTTTATTTTCTTCCTGCTGTAGGGCTACAACGTTGTGCGTAAATACTTTTGAACATACGAAAGATAAAATTTCGCAAACATAAAAAAGCCCAGACGAAGTGCTTTCCTCATTTTTGCTTCTATTTCCTTGTGCTTAAAATTTTTTTATATGCCTCATAGCAGCGTTAACATTTTCTTAAAAGACCACCTAAACTCACTAACAGATTTGTCTTTTAATAACTTTTACTTTAATATGCTTACATTAAAAAATTTCTGATATAAACCAAGTTTTCTTAAAAAGGAGGAAAACATTAATTTAAGGCAGTCTCTTTACCTTAAACCTTTTTTTTTACAATAAAATATAAACAAAACTTCTAGTTTAGTTGTATATTAACATGAAAAATGTGCATCATCAAGACAGCTTAGATTATCTTAAATGTATACCTAAACTAAGCGGTGACACAATGCTCGCTAGTCCAATGGCAGTGATCTCGAACTTTTTTCAACCTGCTATAATCGATTATTAAAAATAAATAGTTTTTTATGTTAATACACAACTAAACTTAAGGTTCTATTTATTTCTTACTGCCAAATGTAAAAAAAATTAAGATTTACTTCATTATAAGTACAAATTACGTTAACATTTTTTTAATCTCTAATAACACAAAAGCTATACGTTGTAAGCGTTCATCGTCAAACACCCTGTATATGCTTTAATGCAGCTTAAACATTTTCTTAAAAGACCGTGTTAAATAACGGATTTTTTCTTCTATTTCCCTGTGCTTAAAAAATTGTAATTGTTTAAATAACTTTTTCGTTTGCCCTATATATGCTTCATTGCAGTTTGAACATTTTCTAAAGGAAACAGCTGAAATATAACAACCGTTTTTATTCCACCTACTTTGGAGGTATAAGTAACTAATAAGTGTGTTAAAGAAGAGAAATAATAAACGGGCCAAGTAGGGATTTACGTATCCTTGGATACTTTTCAATCTAATTATAAAATTTACGTATCTCTTTTGAATTTAAAAATATTTATGAATACGTGAAACTCCAAATGACCTGCCTGATATCTCCCGTCCTTGTCGCGCCCAATAGTTGACTATCCCTTCTTTGTCGTACTCATTAGTTGCCAATGTTTCTAGCATAAACGGTGACAACCTATACTATATATTTTCTGTAACTTCAAACCAACATAAAATCAATATTTTCAATGCAGCTTAAACATTTTCTTAAAACACCGTGTTAAACAACGGATTTTTTCTTCTATTTCCCTGTGCAAAAAAAATATAATTGTTTAAATAACTTTTTCGTTTGTCCTATGTATGCCTCATTGCAGTTTGGACATTTTCTAAAGGAAGCAGCTGCATTTTAACAACTATTGTTATTCTGCCTACTTTGGAGGTATAAGTAATTAATAAGTGTGCTAAAGAAGGGAAATAATAAACGGGCCAAGTAGGGATTTACGTATTGTTGGATAGTTTTAAATGTAATTCCAAAATTTACGTATCTCTTTTGAATTTAAAAATATTTATGAATACATGACTCGTCTGATATCTCCCGTCCTTGTCGCACCCATTGGTTGACTACCCCTTCTTTGTCGCACTCATGAGTTGCCAATGTTTTTAGCGTAAGTGGTGACAACCTATACTATATATTTTCTGTAACTTCAAACCAACACAAAATCAATATTTTCACCTTGAACCTTTCTAAGTTTGCAGTCAAACAAAGTAAGTGAATCGGATGGAGTATAGCTCCAAGTTATGTTCTGATTGTTTTACGTGTTCATGTTTGAGCAGAACGTCATTTGCAGGGTGGGTATAACAGTGGGATTCGATCCGTGTTTCATTTAGTTGCCAAATGCAGATGCTCTCTCGAATAACCGCTACTTTATGCATTAGATGATTGAAACAGCAAAATACAGCACTTGCCGCATACAATATAATAAAGTGTTCATTTTGGCATACGTAGAAAGTAGTAAATTGAAGCTGAACTTTATTACAGTGTTGGACTACTCGGACACTGCAGAAGTTTATTATACCTCGTAAAATTTACCTATTTTAGTTGCCAACGTGATGCACTTACAAAGGTTTTGCTAGCCGGTCTAATAAATTGCAGATTCTCTGAAGTTTACAACTCGCTTTTATTGCCCTACAAGGATTATTATCGTAGATCTTCGTTAATTATTAATTAATTAATGGTTTGAGATTGAACAAGAGACAGGTTGTTCCATCTAACATCAAACTTTATTGCAGCTGCTTGCAAAACCACTTGAAATGTTCAAAAAAATTTAATAAATTCAGCTAACAGAAATAATATTTGTTTTCAAAAATTTGCTTTGAGATAGGATTCTCTTAAAATTGCTCACTGGTCTTTTTATGACAAGCAACTCATAAAAGAGACATCATTTTGAGTCCCTTCTAAACAGTTGCAGCTTCAGAATGTCATAAATTGACCTATTATAAATTCAGCGATCGTATTTGGATAAAAATCCCATAAACATCAAAAAGCTTTTAGGACTTTTTGTAACCAGTTAGACAGAAAGTCAAGAATGTCATAAAAAGATTATAAATATCATAAAATCTTGTCATAAAGAGAAATATCTTAAGCTTCAAAATTTCATAAAAATAATTTGAAAGTAAATTTGGAGCCCAGAATCACATTTTTAAAAAGTCACAAAATATTCTGACTTGCTCACTTTTGGTGTAAATAATTTCCACGACTTTTTTTGTGGTAAATTACAAAAATTATATGAACATCGAAATCTCACATACTTTTTTCTTAATTATTATTTTTTTATGATTCATTTGAGACATATTCCGTAAAAAGAAAGTTTTGAAAATCGAAATTTACATTTATTTATATACAAATATAACAAAAATATTTCCCATAAACATGGGTAACGAAAACATTTCCTTACGGAGTTACAGTCTAATAACTTTTACAGTAGCTGCAATAAAATTTTGAAATTCTTTATTTGAACATTACTCATCTACCTAAGTATTTCTACTAATTTTTGTTTAAATGCATGCTCTAGATATGTCTAGTATGCGGGGGGAGGGGGTCACGTAATATTCTCTTCCAAATATTTTATCGTTAAAATTTTTGTAATTTTGTTTGTAAAATCTTATTCGCTATACAAAAACACACAAAAACCGATTCCTATTGAAAGTCGCTAAACCTAACAGTTTTCGAGATAATACAATTTTTATAAAAAAGGCAGTTGCCATGGAGGTCTGCGTGTTTCCCAAAGATGCGAAAATAATTCGTACAAACTTTGTGAATAAGGTGCAGGTACACATTAAAGCAATAAAAAGAGTGGTTAAGAACATGAGTCCGGAACCACTTTTTTACGGAGTTACAGCCTCCGGAAGAATTTC
The DNA here is from genome assembly GCA_958336395.1 of Ctenicera cuprea. Classification (NCBI taxonomy): domain Eukaryota; kingdom Metazoa; phylum Arthropoda; class Insecta; order Coleoptera; family Elateridae; genus Ctenicera; species Ctenicera cuprea. Next base: position 9,143,764 of record OY284495.1, on the reverse strand, counting down.
TCTTTTTGGAGATTGAACTCGGTATCGTAGTGTTTTTGGATCCATCTTTATCGGAACTTTTTTCATTGTTTTGATGTATATAACTTAACCTCAAAGTTTATGGAAACTATTGGGACAGCTGTTAGAATGAGCGATTTTCACAGAGAATAGCGTTTTAGGTATTTTTGTATGAAGACAACATTTTATAGACAAAACAGCGAAAATTGTAAAGATATCGTATAAAATATTTGGAAGAAAATATTACGTCACTCCTCCCATATGGAATACTTTTGGTGCATTTACTAAAATAAAAATTAGTAAATATACTAAGGCAAATGGGTACTACTCAGATATAAAATTTCAAAATTTAGAAACTTTTTCGTGGTTTCTAGGTTGTGAATCCATCCTGATAGTGTTCCACATTTTATGAATCGCCCTGTATGTGCGTTAGGATTGGGCACTATGACCATAGCGCCCAAACTGCTACATGTCCTCATCGCCCAATTATTTTATAGGACCGCTACGCCTAAATAAGGCCGATAATGCCCACCTCTGCTAGTGTAAAATCGGTCTTGTTAATTAATAATTAAAGGAAAAGTTCTTTATCTAAAAGAACAAGCCCAAAAGGTTTTTTTGGATGCCCATTAAATTCAAAGTTTTGAGAATCAACGTAGTTTACGGAATAATCGTCTTTTAATGGAAAATCTTATACCAAATTTATAAAATTGACTAAAAGCAGTTTTTACGACGATTTAATAACTTTCTATCATTTCTGTTGTAATATTTGTAGGTAATTTCACAGGAAGAAATATTTTTTAAAATATACCAATAATAGAATGCGAGGACCGACAAAAAATTTCTGTTTAAGATACGTTGCTCATGAGTGATAGTAGAATAAGATTCGCAACTTAATTTTTAGGTGCAGCAATATTTCGGGGAATTAATTTTCCCCTCTCACCAGGGCTGCATTGATTTAAATAAATCGATTTAAATCGTTGATGTAAATCAGATTTTAATTACAATTATTTTAATGTAAGAGAGTTAATTCACTTATTTAATAACTTAAAAATTTGTTAAATTAATTATATCAAATCATAATTTTTATAAGCATGTGCGTGTTACCCAAGTTTGGCAAATAAGCAAAGGGTTGAAAAGCGGCTAAATTAGCTTTTATTAAGCAAAGAATTCAAAGTCAAACCTAATTTTATGATTATAAAAAATAAATTCCTTTTTTAATACCACAAAAAAATAAAAAAACGATACTTTAATGTCCATGCGTGTGTTTTACACGGTTATTTTTTGATAATAAATAACTTTTTCATTTTGTTGCGTATTTTGCACCAGCCAAAAATATTTTAGGAGTTTTGAAAGTTTAAAAATATACGATTTAAATAAAAAAAAACGATTTTTTTTAAATTTTAAAAGAATATCAAATTTTTATACAACCCTGCCTCTCACCCATTTTTTGTGGACGAATTTTTTCTTCCGTTTTTAGCTTGTTTTGAATTCCAAAGAATCTTTTTTCTAAAAAAGTCATCAAAATTGATTTTGTTTCCACAAAATTTTTTGAATAAATTGCAGCGGATTTTTGGTTTACTTTACATCTCCTGCTCTCCTTCTCTCACTCTGAAACCTGTGAGAGACCCATTCGTAGACCGAAGTATACCTAAAACGTTAATAATAAAATATTATATAAAGTACAGCCGTTCAGGCTGTAAAGTTTAAACGTTTGAAGTTTTTCTGCATTTTTTTGTCGGCGTTTTAACATTTTAACTGTATCCACTATATTTCTGAAAACCCTATACATTTTTCAGTATTACTATCGACATATTATTGCTAATAGCTTTTAAATGTTACAATTTTGTTATTTACATTAAAAGTTTGACCCGTTCGACACGCACACACCCACAATTTACATTTTTCTCTGTTTTTCTAGGTAAAGGGGACTTCAAGCCTTCCGATTTAGATAGGTAAGTTTGTATGCCTGTAATTTGGTGAATTAGCGGCCGAGTTCGCACTAATCAATACATGATTGCTAGCAATTAGTGGCTGATATTGCGATGATTTACTAATTACTTCCTGCGACTGCCAATATTTATGGCTTCCCGACATGCAAGTGCGCTATCAAATAGGCCATCCTTTCCGATTTCAGCTGTATAATTTGTGTCTTTATCAAGGAAATTTTTCATTCCTGCACCCATCTTTCACCTTGACTGAAAGCAATTTTGGCGGTTTGTTTGTTAAAAGATAATTTACGACGCGATATCCGCGTCAAAATTTCTCCGAGTTCGTCTTGTACTTGACCTGCTGTTTGGTTTTGATAACGCCCGATATCACTTCGCAACACGCACAATTACAACTGAAATTTTCAGGAAGAGGTTTGCTTGAGAACTGATAAGGTGAAAGTTTAATTTGAAACATTTTTTTGCGTAACTCGTGATGGGGAACTTTAACCGATTCAAGTGGCAAATCGCAACCTGGCTTAAACTTCATTTTCTAGGTTTGTTCGTTATCGGAATTGTAAAGAGAGTGAGTATTGAAATGCTCTCTGGCAATGTAATGAATGCAAAGCTTCTGTTCTTATTCTGAGCACGGTTCGGTGTTTACTCGCGGTGTAAAAGTGTAGACCACGTTTTCATTTGTAGTATTTGTTCGCAACCTGTCTGCAAAAAGTATCATGTTTTTTGCTTTTCCTCCAGATGGATTTTACGTCAATGCGGCGTTGTTTATTTTAGAAATAAAAAGCGAAAATAAATTATAGGTTCTCTTGGATATCAAAATAACTTAGACGGATAATAACTTAACTGGATTTTTGTTTCGATATTTAGTTATGTGACATAAATTTTGGCTAATGCAATGTAGTAGAAAATTTGATTAATTAATTTATGGAAAATTAGAATATTTGATCACAAAAGTTGGTCGTTTAATTTTTTTTATTTATAGACTACAACTTTTTTTTATTTATTATCTTTCATAGTAAATTATGCTTCTGGCTACTGTCATAATGGGAGGTATTTCTGGTATCTGCCACTAGATGTCAGCAGTGCAAATGCAGTATTATTTATTAATTGACCACAGATAATATTTACAAATATATCTTAATTTTAAACGTTACAGTTAGAGTATATATTAATTACTGCAATATATAATAAAAATTATGTTTTTAACATTATAAGTAATGAAAATATATTTTTAAATCAAGAGATGGCAGCACAAACTTATCGATTTTAGAAAAGCATTCATGTTGAACATTGACAAAGTTATCTATAAAATTGGTAAGCACTGCAGGTTGTAGCACTAACATGTTCTCAGACCAATCACGAAGCTTGATTTTGTATCTTTCCACTAATTAAATCAGAATTACAGAAATAATTTGCACAACTGCGGATTGTCTCTTTAATTATTTTTTTACGTTGCCGTAGTACTTGCTTATGGGAGCTGTCATAATTCTGCAAATAAAATATAAAATTCTTAAAAGTTCGTTGCAGTAATTCACAAAATATTCTTCTTTCCTACAATTCTGTCAATTAATTTCGACTAAGTATAATATTCGGGTACCTGTTTTTAATACCCATTACCCGATAATTACCCGTTACCGATAATGACCGGTTACCCGATAGTTACCCGTTACGCGACAGTTCCCTATTACCCGATAATTATTCGTTAACTGATAATTACCATTTACCTGATAATTACCCGTTACCTGAAGTTTACCCGTTACACGATAAGTACCCTTTACCCGATAATTGCCCGTTACCTGACTATTACCTGTTATCCGATAGTTACCAGTTACCCTATAGTTACCCGATACACGATAGTTTCATGTTACCCGATAATTACCCGTTGCATGATTTCAATAAACACAACCTTTTAATAATTTTTTTATTGACATTAAGCAAACTTTACTTTAAAATAATGCCTACACTACACACATTAATAGGACACGACAAACTTATTTAACATAATAATTTTTGTGCAGAAATAATTACTTAGTAACATTATAATGTAATGGATAATTTATGAAGTAACCGGTAGCTTTCGGATAATTATCGGGTAACGGGTTATTTGATTATTCTACCCGGGTAGGATCTTATCGGGTAGTACCCGGGTACCCGTCGTTATTCCAAGATGGACTTTGGAACCTTAATTTAGAATTACAGTAATAACAGACTGAAAGTTTTGTGCAATAATTTAAAATGTATTCGTTTTGCAAATGATTTTGGTTATTATTAGAAAAGTACCGTTGTGCTGAACATAGCCAAAATTCGAAAAATTTGTTAAGCGTTTGGGATATTATTGCAGATTATAACACGTCATCAGACTAATCACAACTCTTAAATTTTCAGCACTAATCAAATCAGAATATAATTTGCGCAAGTGCAAACTGTCGCTGTAATTGTTTATTGATTTCGTTGCCATAGTAATTATTTATAACTGATGTTGTTATAATTCTGCCAATGAAATGTAAAGTGCCTGAACGATTGTTGCAATAATCCCCTCTTGTTTAAATTTTAAGGGATAATTGTGACTACGTTCAACATTCATACTTATTGCATTTAGAAAAGTGTTTTTGTGTTTTGCACTCGGGCATTTTTTATCGCTAAAACCATGTGTTGAACGTAGTCAAAATTATTGGTAAACTTCCTAAGCACTTGGAATATTGCTACAGATTATAGCACTAACATCATTAGACCAATCGACGAATCACAGTGCTCGACTCCGAAGTTTTCCATCAATTAAGTCAAAATTGTAGCGATTATTCGCACTATTACCGCAAATTATCGATAATTTACGCCAGCAAAAATTAATAACTTATCACTGGGGACGGGAAAATATAGAAAGAAATATTAACCAAAGCAAGCAAAACTTACTATCAAATAAGTAACAGAATGGGCGACAAACAGTAATTATGTAAATAAGCGAAACTACACTTATACAAAACAGTCTACACACCAAGGCTAATGTACAGATCAGAAAGCTGAAAGACGATAAAAAATTATACACCTAAAATTATAGCTTCTAGAAAACAACCTACGGAAAATTCCATATAGCGCAAAGACATCCATAAGACGCCCACTGCATATCCTACCTGGACATTCTGGATGTCAAAGAATGTCAAAAAGCAACACAATGGGCATCTCCGATTTATAAGCTCCTGCATTCAAAAAGATCGCACAACACAACAGGACATGTTGTGGACATCCGTAGGTTGTCCATAACATGTCATTTGGCGTGATACTGCTGGGCACTTTAGGGACGTTAAATAGATATACAAATCCTATAGATTAATTTGGACTAAATGCATCGTTTACAAATTCTAAGAATTTTATATTTTTATGTTTATGTTACATAAGACACTGTAAATGGTTGAAAACGTTATTGTAGAAGTTAGGACATGATAAGGACATTTAGTGGATGTCCAAGATTGTATAACCATTAATATCCATTAAAACTGTCCACTTTACATCCATAGCATTTCCCTAGACATACGGACATAAAATGTGCTAAAAATGGACATCCTATGGATATCCTGTGCTATATGGGATACAGGAAAAACAGTAAGATACAGAATCAGAAATCAGGTTATAACATAACTCAGCTAGACGAAGGTCCTCTGATATACAAATGACCGAATACCAAAACGAAATACAAGGCGAGAACAGAAGGAAGGCTACCAAGGGGAAGCAATACCAAGGCACACATGGGACGACAACATAACAAATTAAAAAAAGTAAAAGAAATGGCCAAAGAAAAAAAAACCTGCAGAAGATGGATGGAGGTCCCGACGCTGTAATGTTACTATGATAATGGTTTTCATAATTCAGCTTCATCAGATTAGATACAAAATTTGTAGAAATTAATGCAAGTTTATAAAATTATTATTTTAGGAATATAAACACGTGTCTTACTGCATCTCTCTCTTTTTAAAGAGCAGACTTCAGTGATCACGTGCAAAATTTTACAATTACGTAGAACTGAAAATATGGTTATGTGTGCAGCGATTATTTTTTATATAGTTTTCGTTATTTTAACAACCGGTTTTAATAGTTCTTCAAAAAAAAAATTTTTTTATGAATTATGAGGCCGTGCGTGAGCACGACTCCATGATTCCTATCCCACCCCCTTACCCGGGTTCAGCGGACTTGCGCTATACACCGGTCTAACATGACCTACCCCTGAAAGACGTGCAACCCAACATACACATCACACACACCGTCCATGGACACGCCGGATTTAACTAATTCAGAAAAATTTCCAACGGGCAGAGGATTAGAACCTACTGCCGTTGGGAGTACAGTTCTAGAGGTGCTTTCCACCAACTCAATTAAAATTACAGCGATAAGTTGCACTAGTGCAATTTGGTCATCTTTTTCTAGATGAACGTGTTGACCAGTAATAAGAAATTATTGTTTCGTACGTTTTTTAAGAAAACATATTCTTTGTTTTTGCAAGTTTTCTTGATCGCTTTGGTTGAGTGCTAGTTTAGAGATGGACTTTGCGCTCGTCACTCAGATTTTGTAATTATAGTATGCAAAGATTTTGCAGTATTACTTTATGCCGGTGAAAAGTTCTTTTGACGTAAATTTTTACTGGAAAATTCCATAATTAGTTTCTGAATTCTTTTTTTTCCTTTTGTGGGTGCGAAAGTTTGGTCAGACCCTCAATGTAATATTTAGATTAAATCCTGAATAATGAGTTTTTCCATAAAAAAAGATCTCCATAAAGCAAGTCATACGAAACGCAATTTTAACTTGTCGTATAATTCTAACGAATACTTAATTTATGGTAATGAAAACCATCAGAAAGCATTTTTTTATTTTTATTGCTTATATCGCTTCGAATTTATTTGGGCAGTCGTAAAAGCCATAACGTTAACAGAAAACTCGGGCCTTAATTTTAGAACGCCCGCAGTACAGTGAATGCATGTCGTGGTTAACTAGAAGGTCCTGCTTTACGACCCAATCTGTTAAAACGTTTGTCTTTATTTTGTTTTTACGCGATTTCCTGAATTGCTGAATACCTAATTTATACTTTTTTCGCAATACGAAACTTCATTCGTCTAAACTGATTCCGATTTCCCCCTTTTTTGCCAGTTTATCAATTACTTTCGTCAATTCTCGTTGTATCTAATTTTATGATTTCCAATTCTTATTGTATCTAAAGTTCTCATTATCTTCGAAATGTCGCTCAACGATGTGTGCGAAGTCAATATTGCCTTTTTGCGTCTGTTTCCCTCTTAATTCTCATTTTACCCAATAAAATGCGTTGAAACTGTTTCTCAGCGGTAAAATAACGGAAAAAAGAAGCACTTTTGTAGAAACAAGACAATCAGAGAGCTCCTCACATATTATTTGGGCGCGGGGATGTCACATATTTATATCCCCGAAAGAACATAAAAGCTCGCGGCATGTTTATATTGGCAGAGCTGCCTTATCATAGCTATTTTGATAAGGAAGCAGAGGAAGTATTCCGCCGCCAAGTAAATCAACTTTTAAACAATTCTCGACCTTAGGCATCGGCATTTTAAGGGTTTTTCAGCGACCCACATAGGCAGCCAGTAAGTGTTGCTCTTTTATTCATTTTCTGCTAAGATATGCCGAAATAAAGTGTGATTTCTGAAACTTGTTTCGCGCAAAATGTCAACTAAATTTTCGCCTCCAATATTATTTGTTGCGTATAAGGTGCACGCACGCTGTAAAGACGCGTGAGAAATTGTTCGAGGGCGTCATAAAATCCGTTAAAAATGTCCTATCCTTGGTCTACTTAAACAAAATAAACAGTTAGGGGGATGTTTCGACCCCGCAAATAAAGTAGAGGATGGCCTAAAGTTGATTAGAAAAGAAAAAAGTATTTTTTTATATTTCAGGCTTGAATTAAATAACAGATTATTTTAAAATTCTCCTTAAAGGTGCACAGGCAATCGAAAAAATTTAAGGGTTCCTAAACCTTTCTAATTATTGTAAAATGTGTCAATTTTTGTCAAACAGAAATTAAACAATATTTTTCAGTGAAAAACTCGACATAGAGAAGAACTCTACGGGCCCCGGGGGGATCCCCGCCGATGCGATTTACACGACGACCCCTAGAGGCGGACGTGGGCACAACAGCCCGGAAGCCATGAAGGTACGTCTCGCCGCCATGGTGCTGCAACCCCCAACTAGAGTGTAGCACTGCACCTTCCGGCCGGAGCGCGGTCGACCCGCCACGGTCATCGAATATGAGTGTTAACTGTTTTGAAATTAGCCAAAGACTATATTATAATATATAATATCAAATGACGAAATGTTGATATAGTATACATGCCTAAATTGACGAGTTTAAGAAAAAAAAAATAAACTGTAGTAGACGTGAATGGTGTGAATCACTACGCTCGTTGTTATCTGTGGTACCACCCCTATTTGTTCGGATTTTTCGAAAGTTGTGGAACTGATTGTCGTTTTTTCGTGTAATTGGTTGATTAGATGGTTTCGAAAGCATCGCAGCTGCCACCAAATTTTATGTTGTGAACCGTTCTTGACAGTACTCTCTTTTTTGTAAATATATCTAATCATTTTTTATTTAAATTTTTGTATAAAAATAAAATCTCAAAATTATTCTTCTAAATTGTCAAAAATATCCAAACATTGCAGTTTTGTACGGAAAAATTAGAACATTTTTTCCTCAAATAGCGGAAAAAAATTCGGACATGGTTTATTTTGGCAGAGATGCTTAGTTTGACTTCTTATTGAACATACTAAAAGACCTGTGGAATCCGATATGAGCTTTCAGACGCCATTTTGTAAAAATGGTGTCTGAAAGAAGTTTTTTGCGAATATCTCGCGTACGATGGCACCTAAATGAGAGACGATCCTAAACAAAGTTATAGAGCGTTAAATTTCGCACAAAAAATATTTTGTAACATTTTGTCATCGGAGCAACCGTCAAAAAGGTGGAAAAAAATTAATATTATAAAAAGCTGTATGACGCAAATTTCCACCACTCCCACTGCCCATATCTCCCACCACCGGTAGCTACAACTGATTTTTGGGCCATAAATTCCATTGTCGGCACAAGTCTCACCATCGAGTTTCGTCAGTTTTGGCCGTAAAAGTCAGCAAGTTATGCAACCCACTATACAAGTGGGAGATATGTCACGTATGGTCGCAATCACAGAGACGTTTTATGTACTAGAGAGAGTAAGTATGAGTGGGTGTTGTGGACACGGTGACAATTATGGCCAAGTCGACCCATTCCAACGCAACGGTGGGTCTTATGTGGACGATAGGAGATATCATCAAAATCGAGGATGTGAGTTATGGACACGGTATCATTTGTGGTCAAAACCGATCAAATCCGAAGGTGGGACTTATGGCCCAACAAAAATAGATATGACTACCGGTGGAAGATATACCAGCGGGAGATTTGTCCAGGTCCCCTGGGAATGTCTCCCGCTATTTCAACAAGTGTGGGTAACGGCCTCACGGGCACTTTTACTGACTGATCAATCAAGGGGGGCAGGATGGAACTTTTTATGTTTAAATTTACATCACGTAATTTATAGTAAATTCCTAACTGTCTCACCATAACACGACGCCGAACTCTTACATCACGTCAACGAGGCACAAAGCTTGCGTCACGTTTTGCACAGCTTTTTAATAAAGTAATTTTTCTTTTCGCTGTTTTGACGACATATATAGGGTTGATCCGACGACAAAATGTTGTTGAATATTTTTGTAAGAAATTTAAACGCTTTATATCAATGTTTTTATATAGTTGCCACCATTCTCCAGATAAACACTAACAACTGCTTTTTGGCGCCATTTTTATTAAATGACCGCCGAAGCTCACATCGGATCATTTAGGACTTTTAGTATGTTGAACAAGAAGCTTAACTGTGTCTACCAAAAGTCAACTTTATTCGAATTTTTCCCTTATTGTTCCTAATTTTCCTGAACTTATTTTCCCATAAGTAATCATAAATTTGTAAGTTTCAATTTTCTTATATTTATTTTTGTTAGGTTAGCATACTTAATAAATTATAATTTTGTTAAGTTGTTATAAAGAGAGATTTAAAAGAAAAATTTAATTTTATATGTTGCGCATTTTGGTGGCAGCGTTGCGATGCTTTATGTACCTTTATTTAATTTTCAAAACAGCTTTCACGTATATCACTGCCATTTGTACGATGTTTGACCACAAATCTGCACTGAAAGCTTAATCCTGGAACTGAGTTTTTGTTTTGTGTTAGTTTAAACGTTTTTGCTTATTAACCAGGTTTAGATTATGTTAGGTGTTGTGCTTTATCTCGACCAATAACTCCATTTGTCTTCGGATAATATCGCGTTGATATGTGAATGTAGTTGTTGGTCTGAGATACATTTAGATTTTTAGAGTTGCACATGTTTTCTTTTTTTTTGTTATTTTCAATGTGTGTTTATGTTTTTTTCTAATTTGAGCAGTTTTTCTTTATAATGGTAGAAAAAATAGAGGGTTTTTATTTTAACGCTGCTTTTTAGAATTTATGATTAATTTAAACGTTCCAATGATGACAATAATAATAAAGTAGTTTATAAACTACCATTGCATGTATAAAGTTAATCTCTATTTTTTCTATTAGTTCATTGTATCATTCCAAGCTATGAATTTAACATATCTAACAACTAAGTATTTTGTGAAATTTAGAAAACTGTAAAGAAGTTTGAGTCATGAACACACAAATATCGCACTTTTCTTGCACCTTGTTGCAAATGATTTCGCACTCGCACTTTAACACTTGCCTGATGAATTAGAATAGAAGGAAAGTGGTTATTCTACTTTAGAAAATTAAGTAGAATCACCACAACCTGAACTAACACTTCTCACCAGTTTGTTTTTGCACATTTTTTTAATTCGACACATATTAAAATCGAGCAGTGATCGCGAAGACGTTGAACTGCTCTATTTTAGACCACACTGTACATATCACTGACACTAGTATTTCTACACAGACTCCCGTCCTGAGCACATTTTCAAACCACCTCACTTGATTCTAATCCTGTGGTGTGGCCTGGCGTCGTCGAGGATCGTCGCATTTTATTTAAAAACAATCTCATTCTTCATCCATTATTATTGTAAAATTAAATTTATTAATTTTTGTGTGAGAATATATGAAAAGTAATCTTAAGGTTTGGAACATTTTAACTACCAAGTCAGTGAAATTTTTGTTGTTATTTTTGTGCAAATTCGGGACATTCAAATTTTTTTTGTATATTCTCACATATATGAACATACTAACACGGTCTAACATGATGCTGTAAATATAGCCTACAACACACACATTCAAAGGTAGAAGTAGTTTAGAAGATCATCTGAAGGAAGAAAATATCTACTCAGGCCTTAACTCGACTGTCCGGCAAAATAGGTCCCAAACCGTGCCCAAAAACTACTATGAATCAGATGAAATAGAAAATGGCTTAAAATTTCGACATGGTGACGGAAAATATCATAGCTATCACAAATACCACTCGATTCGAAAACCGACCGATGTAGATGACGGGGAAAACTTTTCCAGTTTTAACACAATGGGGGCTAGATCGCACAGATCCTCATTACCGGCCGATAGCAAATACGAACGGCGATCGTCTTTGCAAAACAGTAAAAAATATCACAAAAATAAAGATGCTAAAGCTAGACCTAAGCCATTACAGGTCGGCGAGCACGAACAGTACTACAACCACATTTTTCCTGTTAATCCGAAAATGTATCAAAATAAAAATGCCCGTACTGATATGTATTTTCAACCCAGTACCCTAGATCGTGCTGAATTGTAAATATTTTTCATTAGCGACTTTTGTTAGTTGTACATTATAATGATGTGTATATAATAATTATATGATTACATTTAAAATGAGGCGTAAGTAGCAGTCGGTTCAACATTAAAATGGAGGCTACAGACTCAAAATAAGCCGAACGAACTTCTTTTTTGAAATCTAAGAAGTTTCGACTTTATACAAGGGTGGATTGTATTTCTTGCAACCACTTTTGTGTAAAATTTATAATAGAATTATATAAAACTAATACTTCTAAGTAGAATATATACAGATAAATATTTATTACTCTGTGTATTTTTTTTAGTTTCGCTAACTTGTTTCTTCCTGTACTATTTTATTTTACTAATACATCACACTAACTACTAACATTTACTAATTTTTGGGTAATTTAATTTTTTCTAATTTTTGCTTAATTTTATGGTAATGATGTACAGCATGTGCCACCTAACCTTGCAAATTTTAGTGGGCTTTGATTCGGCTACTTACGCTTTGTTTCGTCGGTAGTCGTAACTTAAACTAGCTCTAATTGGCTGTTGGACAGTGAGGTACACTCTACTGAAAAGTGAAAGTCAATTTATTTATGGTTTACGAAAAATTGTGGATTTTTTGACAAATTAAAAGGCCGTGTAAGTAATATCAAAGAAGAATGTTCAAAAATCAATACTTTCCTATTTTGGCGTATGACAAAATAATAATGACATAAATAAGTAACAGCAACTAGATATTGTACTAGCTTTCAAACTACGGAATTGATTTTGCTTGGGAGTGTAACGGCTTCCCGCCTTTTAAACTTATCGTCATTTTTTTGCAAGGTTAAATGGCACTTGCTGTAGGTAAATCCATTTTATATTATAATTTAAGTAATTTAGTGATCTCGTTTGTCAGCAGATATGTCTAGCAGATTTTATGTAAAATAAATTTAATACGCCAAGCAAAATTCTAAAACTTGGCCAACTTTAAATATTTTCAAAATATATATTTTCTTGGTTTTGGAAATGAAATTTCACATGTCACTTAGGAATATACAAGGTGGGCTCAACATTATATTTCGACCATTTTATTACATTTCGCTTAACAAGTTCTGAAACCATACCTATCCTCCATCATAAAGAATTTATTTAATATTATTTATTTATACCATTGAGTTTACATGCACAAGATTGATAAAACCTATTTTAAATAGGTACCAAATCTGAATGTGTTTATTTTATTTGTTATTTTAATTTTTCAACTCGATCTGCTACAATTTGCTTAATTTTTTCGTTTTTATGTACTTAACTGCGATTTTATTTATCAGTGGCGGAGTCATTAGGCTTTAGGAATTTGTTGTACTTATGCTGAATATGTGTATAAGTAGGCAAGTAACTCTAATAGATTTTATACCAAAGACGAGCACTGCCCCGATGTCGCCGCCACTGTTTTATACCAAAAGAATACTAGTTAATAGCTTAGGAAAATAAAAATAAAAACCGATTCTAGTATAAATCTATTAGAACTACCAATTAAATTATTTATAATTGAATGTGATGTTACAATAATAAGAAAATAAAAATCAAATGTACGTTAACTTCATTACGTGCTTTAAATGTAAAAAGGACATTTTTATGTAATGTTATTCAAATATTATTACGATTATTATTGTTCTTTTAATGAAAATAAACATAGATATTTAAATATTTGTGACGATGAGATGAATTATCAACCGAAATTATATTATGAATGCTACTGTTTGTTTCTACTGATATATTTAGAAATTGTAGAAATTATTTTCAATGTGAACATTTATGTGTTCTGAATTAAATATTATTACGAAATGACTTTTTATTTTTGCATATATGCACACACTCATTTTTAATTGTTTGAATAAAGTAAGTATTTTATTTTGTGCCTCCAGGTCCATATAATAGAGTAATGGCGTGTTGATTACTTCAATTATAGTCAAAAAAATGTATCCGGAACTCAACTTCTGCAAAGTTATGTTGTAATAGATCAACTGAAATTGCGTCTCTCAATAGTAATTCACTTAGTACTACAGAAGCGGTTACAGCAGAATCTTGTATAGCACAAGGATGTCCTCAGGATATCCATTTAAGATGTCGAGGACATTCTATGGACGTCTATACGTAGTCCGTTAGCACAACCCTGGACGTTCATGGGACGTTCTAAATGCATATCCATAGAACATCTTCAGTGAATGTTCATAGAACATTCCGAATAGATATTTCTCAGGTATTATTTTCATACAAATTGATTGATATTAATAATGCAATAGGTTTTTACCATATTTTATATTTATCAATAAACGAGTTTTATGATAAAATAATATACTAATTATATGAAGCAGGTATTTCTTTTATTTTCAAATCGGCTCTTTCTTTAGACTACGACAGCCTAGTTTTAAATAACTTGTTTATTAGTGCAGTTATTCACGGAAAATCAGTTTTGGTCTAAAAAAAGCTTGTGTGGCTGTATTAATACAATGAAAGTTATTTAACAAACACAGATCGTTATCTCTCCTTATATAACATACAGGTTGCTTATAAATTCAAGGCCAGTTGATTTGTTCTTATATTATTGGCAATAGAGAAATTACGATTTAGGGTAACGAGTAGTTTGGACATACAAAACAAAATGGCCGAATTCTTGTTTAAGCAGAAGAAACTTTATCTTTATTTTTTAAATTGAAATCGTGTCGTTTTAGGGTAGCTCAATTGTATGATAAATTCTTTAAAAAAAAACTATAATACTACTGTATTTCTAAAGAGTCAGCTGCATAGCGGGGAGCTGTGAGTAGGTACGAAACGATACTCAAAGTTAAGCAACGATTCGTTCGGCCACATCTTAGATGGGCGATCTATATAGCTGGTGAGCATGCAGTTTGGCCGTGCTTCTGAGGGTACGTGAAGTCGTCGGTCCCGGTTGTCTATGCTGAGACCTAGTGCAATCGTTAAACTACGGCGTGTGACACTAGGAACTGTCAACAGGAAACTACACAGTTTACGCCGAATTTCTATAGTACAGAGGTGTACAAAGTTTAGGACGCTAAGCAGTTTAAAAATGTGGCTTTCACCCACTCGTCAACGCCCTGTTAGCGTATGGCACTTGAAGAAGAATCCTAAAGGAACTGTTGTTAAGAAAATAATAATGGCGATAGCCAACAACCAAACTTGTAATATTTGTAACGACATCAAAAACAATAAAATACATTTTAACGATGCATAGTGGATTGGGCCTGCTGGGGATACCAATTAAAAACTGCGCCGAGTGCTCTACCGCTAGGTGGATGTAGATACAATATGGTATATAAAATATCTTAAGTGGTATTTTCTTTGCCAGAATCGATAGAAATCGGTTTAGTATTCACTAAACATATTTCATTAGGCGCAAAAGTCAATAAAATATAAAAATTTTTGTAGCAATTTACTGCCCTTCCATTTCGATTATTACATATTTTACTCTAAAATTAATTCTAACCGAGATATTCCCAAATATTCTTAAAATTGTCATTTTTCAACCAGTGTTTTTAGATGGATGGCGGCCAAGGGTCTGTTGGACCGTACAAAATTAGTATGTGTTTCTTGAGGTCTTAATAAAGAGATTAAAATTAATTCGAGCTTGCCCTCAATTGCGTTTACAAAAAAAAGTTTACTGAGTGGCTACTAGCCCTGAATTTGTGATCAAGTTGTGTAGTTATATTACAGCAAATAACTGTTTGCTTTTTACCTAAAAAAAAATTAAGAAGTAAATTTAACATCAAATTCTCTCAATACGCTGATAATAATATAATAATAAATTATAATTTAAATCTTAAATACTTTAGATTAGTTGAGAAATATTTTTTATTATACTTTTTATTGATTGCATTGTGTGCAGCAACTTTGCCACAGTAATTCAAATTAAATAAGCGGATTTACAGAACGGTTCTTGGTAGTAGCGCATCTGTTTGCGAGTAGTTAAACTAATTAATTTATTATTAGCGGTCCCTAACGACGTTTAGTGGAACTACTACTGGTAAATGTATGTGTTTTCAAGTTGCAAACCTGTTAGTAACCATCTTAAACGTCACTTTTACCAATTATTTGCTAGTTTTTTATTTTTAATAATAGTTAATGACTCGCAAATGATTAATAACTATCTGATATTTCATCAGAATGTATTATAATCAAGCTTAATTTAAAAGGTAAGTGAACTAGTATAATTTCCACAAAGACGTAAATTTTGTTGGCCTCAGTTCAAGTCTAATTTTTGACCCCCATGTCAAATGAATCATTATGCAAGGTTAATTTGTTGACAATATCAAAGTTCTAGTTATAAATTTGCTTGGTTATCATTAAATAGATAGAATAATACATTTTGCTACAGATAGTTTATTCAAACTCGAGGGGAATAACAAATTGATTTTTGTATCAATTTGCAACAGGATAGTAAGTTTTGTCATTTCCTGTGATATCGGTAGTTGAACTGGGAATATTTTAATAGTTATCACCCAAAATGTTAATGCCTCATCCTGTTTTTTCCCCAACTCGCATTGTCTGTTTTGTGTCGTTCTAACGTGTACATGTATTTGTGTTACAGTGGTTCCGACATGGGATCAGTTTGGAAAAGACTGCAACGAGTGAATAAATTAGCAGTTAAGTTTCAATTCACGGTTTCGTATCACCAATTATCGTTTGAATTTTCTCCAAAATGGTAAGTTGAACTCGACTAATTTTGTAAGATTTTATTACGTTAATTTTCAGGGAGCCTCACAAATTATCAATTGTATGGTCGAGAAGATCTCGACGTGTGATATCAACCCCAATGCAATGGGAGCCAACGCTCCAAAATGCTTACAAAGGCCTCGTCGTTTGGCCTTTGCCCGAAAATCATCAAGTCTCTGTTACGCTTTTTAAAGACCCTCGAACTAATGAGCTCGAAGATAAAGATTGGAGTTTTATTATTGAAGATGTAAGTATTTTAAGACTTTCTGCTTTAATATTTGCTATGTAAACTTACATCCATATCAAACTGCCTATTGATTATGTTTATACAAGGTTGTGATAAGCTGAAGCAGAAATAGATTTGATATTGTGTCAATGATGACGTCCTTGATACTACACAATTTTTATACATGAATATTAAATGATTTTTTTCAAGTTTCCTCACTTATCTAGTTTAAGTCTGAGACAATTATGCTTTTACATAATCCACCACTTATTAATGATGTAACAAATCGATTATGGACAGATAGTAATGTTTTGTTTACACCTACACCTAGGTTGCTCCTACGGGTAAAAGACGACAGTTAGCAGTAGCCCATGTGAACATGCGTAAATATGCAAGCGTGGAATCAACACAGCATCAGCTACAGCTGACGTTTAAACCAACTAGTAAAAAAATAACCACAGCCAAGTTGGAATGCACCCTGTCCTGTGTATTTCTTAGAGAAGGCAAGGCCACGTAAGTTCATGATCTTTTTCTAATGATAAGTGATTGGATAATGTTGGAAAAGTTTTGGATTTTCCTTAAGTTTGATCATGCTAGAATCTTTGTGACTATACACATGATGATTGTTGTGATGTATTATCAAATGCTGTTATCAATTATTTTCTTTTTATTTCATTGAGATCATTTTTAAATATATTTTGGCTTAATAATGTATGAGGAAGTAAGTGCTTACAAAGAATTTCATAATATTTAAATAATGTTTGCTATAAATAAAAGAAATATTTGGCTGTTAAATTTATACTAAATTACACTACTGCAAGCTAATGTTTCTACACCATACTTACTTCTTTTGGACTTTCCTTGTACTTCAGTGGCTTTTTTAAGACTTCCTGACTTCTTGAAAACTTCCCAGATTTCTTATGTACTTCCCCTACTGGGCATGTGCAGACTCTCCACATGTATTTTAAATTTCTCCTTTTTTCTTGTACTTTCCACATACTTTCTTAACTTTACTTTGGACTTCTAGACTTCCTGACTTCTTCAAGACTTCCCTTACATCCCATAGAATTTTTTTGGGCTACTACACACTTCTGGGCATACGCGAACTCTATTTATAATGTGTTCTTTCTTGGGTATCCTTGACTTTCCTTGGACTTTCCTCATACTTCCTCGATTTCCCTTGCAGTTCCCGACTTCCTCGATTTCTCTTGCAGTTCCCGACTTCCTCAGGACTTCCCTTGCTTCCTTCGAACTTCCCTATATTTCTGGGCATGTGTAGACTCTAGAAATGTAATTCCCAAACTTCTTTAGGACTTTCCTCGTACTTACTTACTTCTTGTTTTGGACTTCCCCGACTTACATTGCACTTCCCCTACTTTTGGACATAGTCGAACTATAGAAATGTATTCAATATGTCTCGTTCTCTCTTGGATTTTCCTACTTCTTCAGGGCTTCCTGATTTTTTTCAGGACTTTTTTTGTCCCTTCAGGACTTTCCTTACTTCTGGGCACATGTAGACTCTGGAAATGTCTCCTTTTTTAGGCATCCCTGACTTTTTTTGTACTTCCTCGATTTTTTTTGCAGCTCCCGACTTTTTCAAGACTTTCCTTGTTTTCTTCGGACTTTCTCATACTTCTGCACATGTGCAGTCTCTAGAAATGTAATTCCCTAACGTTTTTTGGACTTTTTTCATACTTCCTTAACTCTTCTTTTGGACTGTTCTTGTACTTTCCTAACTTTTTTGGATTTCTGCGACTTATTTTGGACTCACCTTTTACTGCCTCAATTTTCTGTGACTTCTCGAGTATTTCCCTGTATTTCTTTGAACTTTTCTTGACTTCTTTAAGAGTTCTCGATTTCTTCAGGGTTTTCCTTAATTTTTCCAAACTTTCTTTGGACTTGCACAAGCTATAAATGTATTTAAAATATCTCTTTTCTTGAATTACCTTTACTTCTTCAACTTTCTTTTAGACTTCTTCGTCTTTCTTTGGACTTCCTAATTTCTTCAAAGCTTCCACTACTTTCTTGGACTTCTTTTGGACTTTTTCCACCCTTCCTTGAATTCCCTATGACTTTCTCTATTACTTCAGAAATATTGTTTGTATTTTTGATATTTTAAAGTAATTCCAGATATAATAACAAGGAGGATTTAAATCATATTTCATCGGTGGTTTTACGTCTTAATTTTCTCTTTTGTTTGTTGAGATCGAGATCAGTATAACATGATACTTATTTGCAGGTATTGTGTCAATAACTCTGGTAGATCATTATTTTCGTAATTTTCGTTGAATTGAAAGTATCGAAATTCAGTGATTCAAAAGACAATAACATTACTAATTCTTTATCAATTTAATTATCGTTATATTTTACTTTAGTGATCAACCAAAAAGCTCCTACAAAAAATTGTTATTACCGAAATATTTAACAGTAATGGCTATAAAAGTATAAACAGAAAAAAAATTATATTAATGTATACTTACTTCTAATTTGATATAATCCATAATTTTTCCTCGTGTATTAACAGTGATGAAGACATGCAGTCCATGGCGTCCCTCATGTCTGTGAATAACAATAGTGATATTGCACCGCTTGAGGATTTCGAAGACGAAGATTTCTCCTTAAGCGATAACTCAATGAAAAATAGCATAAATGAAGTTACCCAACAGATTCACCAAATGACAAACAGCTTATCAGGGTCGGATTTCGCAAGTACGCCTATTAGTGGTGAGTTGACTCAATTTTGCAATGTTAGCTCAAGGTTTTAATCATTTCAATTAATTTTGCAGTAAATAGCATTCAATCATTAACAAGAGACGACAAGACACCGACAGCAGAAACCTTCTCGCCCCTTTCGGAAAAACCAAAGATGCCATACCAGATTCCGTTACCAAAGCAAAGTGACTTCAATCAATCCGATACCGATCCATACTCAGACTTGTGTTCAGAACAATTGGAAAAATTAGATAGTTTAGAAGAAGAATGCGATAATGACAGTGCAAGCCCTCCAAGACCGAAAAATGTAAATCTTAAACTTCAACCATTGGATCTTAAAATCAATGAACCTAAAGAGCCCGTGAAACCACAACAAAAGCTTACAACACCCGGTGGGTTGTTTATCAAAATTATCCCAAGCACCATTTTCACGATAATTTCTTTCAGGTCAAGATTTGTTGGAATGGTGTAAAGAAATGACAAAAAGTTATGGCGGCGTTAAGGTTACCAACTTAACCACTAGTTGGAGAAACGGAATGGCTTTCTGTGGTCTTATACATCATTTTAAACCTGAATTGATGTACGTTTGATAATTCTTATTAAATGAAATTTTTGTGGTGATTTTTTGCATTGTAGAGACTTCGATTCTCTTTCACCACATGATGTAAGGGGTAATTGTAAGAAAGCTTTCGATGCCGGTGATACGTTAGGAATTCCACGGGTTATTGAACCTTCTGATATGGATATGTTGGCAGGTAAAGTGTTTTGTGTAATTGAACAGAGTTAGTCATTTAAGTGTCGCGCAAATCAAATGTTTTTCTTCACTACTGTATAACCAAAAATTATTTTTTATACCTGTACAGAGTGGCTAGGAAAACCCCGGCCACTTTTCTTGCGGTGGTCAAGAGATGGCGCTTTAGTAATGAAAAATTAAATTAAAATACTGGCAACAATGCAGAATCCAAGACGTTTTAGTTGTTTTGATTTAATGTGGGGCGTATTTAATAACTAAAACGTCTTGGATTCTGCGTTGTTGCCAGTATTTTAATTTAATTTTTCTTTACTAAAGCGCCATCTCTTGACCGCCTCAAGAAAAGTGGCCGGGGTTTTCCTAGCCACTGTATAATTATTTATAAAATATAAATAATAGCGAGGTGGCACTTAAATTGAAGAAAATATTAACAAATAAAACGGATAAGGTACAAAGCCAGAAACAACCCTGAGCTGTCAAGTTTTCCTCAGGATAAACACTGATACGAATATCATATATTTTTCTATTTTTAGTGCCTGATAAGTTGGCTGTAATGACATATTTATATCAGTTGCGTGCACATTTTACTGGTCACGAGTTAGAGGTCCAACAGATTGGAAAAACTGCAGATGAGAGTAGCTACATGATAGGAAGGTTTAACACTGATAACGATACAGATGTCACCATGCAATTGTTTGGACAGGAAATAATCAATCTTAGGAAGGCTAAACAACAACAACAGGTAAGCGCTTTAATTTTTACTTTCGAATAATCACAGATTTTCATATAGTTTTATTAAATACACAATTGTAGCCTTTAAACATTCAAATAACTGAAGTATGCCGGCCATTTTATAGGAGTTTAAAATTTCAAAGTGAAATTCTATGTATAACATATTTAACACAACATTTATTATCGAAACTAAAGTTAAAAAAAACAAACTGGCTAATTTTCTCTGGCGAGTTTTTCAACCAACCGCAGAATATGCTTGTAGTATACCTCTGATTAACTTATGCATTTAAAAATTGCATATATAACGTGAAAATGCAGAACACTGTTTGAATTTGTGACATATCACAAACTGACATTGACCTTCTACAAAATGGCGTCTGGCTTCAATTTTTTTCATATAAAAGTTGTGTATCTAGCGTAACTATATAGAAATCTGTGCAAATTATATTAATTTTTCTTTATTTATGAACAACAAATTGTTGTTTATTTGTGTTATTATTGTTTTTAAAACGTCGCAAATTGTTGTTTATTTGTGTTATTATTGTTTTTAAAACGTCGCAAAGCACGGAAACCGTGAATTCAGTTCTTGCATTTATTGAAGATGGAATCTACTAAACAGGACTGGTGATTAGGTTATAAGTCAGGAAAAAAAACTATTGCTATAATCAGCTTTTTGTTTTCAATCAACAGGCAACCAGAATCTCAGAAAAGGACACCAAAAGAGAAACACCAGAACGAGACAAAGAAACCAAATTCTCGAATAAAGAAAATCATGCCAATCAAAATCAAAATTCAGATCAAAAGACTCCTGTAGAAAAATTACGCTTACCTTTAACCATAACAAATGCAAACGATCCAGCAGAAAATTTCAAGGAGCCAAAAGAAAAATCTCCGACTTCGGTGAAAGATGTTAAAGAAATCATATTGGCAAGTTCGAAGAATATTTTGGGCAAAGTTTTGTCACCATCCAAAGATAAATTAGGGCAAAATGGCAATAAAAAAACCGAAGTCAAAAAGCCAATTTTGATGACCAGACGTGAATTGTGCGATCCGTTTGGTTCGGATGATGAAGATGAGAGCATACAGGTTCCACCCAGTGATAAATCTAATCATGAAGTAAATGGGATTGCAGAAGAAATGAAAGGTGGTGGGGATAATAAAGAAGGAAGTGCGGAAAACAAAGGTTCTGAGTTGCCGATGCCACCGTCGGTAAGTGGGGAAAGTTTTCGTTTTGATTTTGTTTTATTTTGAGAGAGTAGAAATTTTGTTTGATTAACAGATAATCCGTTTGGGCATTAAAAGTTTTGTTGGCATATTTTAATTTTTTAATTTTGTGTGAAGGTTTGGTTGCGTATTAAAACGTTTTTTACCCGTATTGCGCAGCAGTTATTATCAAGGCACACTGAGCAAATTGAGAGAGCCCGACAGCTTCTTGAGCAGGTTAAAAGGGATGGACCTACATCTCCAACGAAGGTAGGTAGCACTTTTTCTTTGCGTTTGTTTTTGTGTTGCATGTCCAATCCGTACTAGCATCCTAAATTTTTGTTGTTAAATTAATAAAATATTTGTACGAAATGTGACAATTTGTCACAGCAATTTCTTCAAATCGATAATTGGATGTTGTGGTTACCATTCTATGCCAAAACCGGAATTTACGCAGCGACATGGTGAGTTTACTGATTCATGGAATTGTTTGTTATGCATATTACCGAACTCTACTCTAAACAGGATATAATATATAACCATTGTTATCGAAACTGTTCACTTGTTATTCAACATGGTTTTCAGTTATTTTGAAAATTTTCGGAAATTTTTAGAATTATTGAAAAATTGAAAATTTTTGAAAACTTAAACATGTTTTAAAAATCTTGAAATTTTCTGTTTATTTTTCCGTTATTCTCTGTTTTTCTCCATTTTCGCAATTTTCTGTCTCTTTCTTTACGATTTTCTATTTATCTTCTCTTATTATTGTTGTTTTTCCTCCATCACTTTCTTTGTGTCTCCTCCTACTATTTATTGTTTTCCACCTTTTACTATTTTTTGTTTCTGCTTTACCATGACTTGCAAGTGTATGAATGGGATAACCGTTTTAAAAGTGGCTGTTAGACTGTTCGTGACAATCCAGGAAGAGCAGATTCAACTACAACAAGTCATTCCTGTTGTCATTAAATGTGTTTTTTCATAACAAATAATTGCTCCAATCACAATGTCACTGTTTAATTTCCAGTTTTGGTGTGAACTACCATCGCATTATTAAAAAATGCAGTTGGTGGTGAATTGTCATAAAACCGACACATATGCTATAATACAATAATATTAAACTGCTGCCAAATCTAGGTGCTATCAGATGAGGAAAGACAGGCTCAATTACGTGAAAGAGCCAGAAGACTCATAGCTGAAGCTCGGAAGGGCTCTACTCCCACCACCGAAATTATTCGTGCATCTAGTCCAGAAACATTGAGAAGCATGGTGGATGCTGAAGATAGATTGATTAAAATGTCTGAAGAAATTAATCGGCTTGAAAGACAAAGTAGTATAGGTAAAAGAATTCTCTTTTCGGTATTTATTTTAAGCGCCCCACAATGTTCTACACTTTATTTTTTTTTAATGAGAATATAGTGTTGAACAACTCGGGGAGATCAGCTCTTGTTTTTATTGCCATTGAATTTGTAACTGTGAAGTTCTGTGGGTCTGGAAGGCAAGAACAATCATTATAATATGGAAATAAATATTTTGTGGTAATTTAAAAATGTTTTATTAAAATATTATTCATGTAGATTCTGAGAGAAACGGTAATATACCAACTTCAAGGTCTCCTACTCGTAGTTTAGGGGAAAACTCTGGAAAATCTAGTCCTAGCAATAAGGAAAAATCACCTGAGAAGTTACCAGAAGAGTTGGGTTTGACAGGGGTGAGTATTTCCGTTACCAACTTTGAATTTGAATTTACAAGAGAGCAACTGCAGGAGGTATGTAGTGGTTGAAGTTTTTGTAAACTTATCATCACATCGAAACGTTATTATACTTTATAAATGAACTGTAATTGTTTTAATTCACAGTTATGGTACTGAGCTGTAACTATTGCATTAAGCGCTATTTTTAAAACAATTTAACACTCTCTAGTGGTCAAATAGAATAGTTTTGTTTATAAAACTATTGTCCCTAAAAATATCTTACTTTGTTATACTTATAATAACGTTTTGGTTCATTTAAATTAGTAATATTTTAACATCCATGGGCAAGGTAGCTTTGACTGGTGACTACAACAATTGTAGTAGTCGTAACAGACATTTTGCTTTAATGATGTGTAATTTGAACAGTATATTGACAAAACAATTCACAATTTATTACAGATGGCAATCGATGTACAGTCATGGATAGACCAAGAACTGGAAGACCTAGAACGAGAACAAAGTGCCATCGACACGCAAGCTGCCACATTAGAAAAGCAATTAAGATCGGTCATGGAAGCACCACATAGCAACAGCGAAGAAGAGGATGGCCTTATGACTCAGTGGTTCACCCTTGTTAATAAGAAAAATGCATTATTACGCAGACAGATGCAACTTAACATTTTGTAAGTTTCGTAGTTCTGCTCCTTTCTTTTGTCGTCCCACTGTAGTAAGTTTTTTCTCTACCACTATTTTTGGTTTTTCCTCAGCACTGTTCTTTGTTTTCCCCCATAACTATTCTTTGATTTTCCCGTACCTACCACTGTTCTTTTTTTCCCTTTTCCATTGTTTTTTGTTTCCTCCATTTCATTATTTAATGTTTCTCTTTTTCCATGATGGTTATTTTCAGTGGCGGCTCGTGGTGTGGTGTACTGGGAGGCATTTTAAAGTATTTTTTTGGGAAAAACTGTTCGTACCCAAGTTTTACGTAGCCTTATATTTCAAACCCATCCTTTGCGTTGGCACAATGATCTATTTTTACCAACATTTTCATTGAAGTCTTTAATAGGCTTTCAATAAGCACTCTCTAATAAAATTATTGTAAATTGATACTTACATTGCCAGTGTGTCAAAATGCACAAAATTTTTCATGTGGTTTACCGATAAAAAATGTGTTTGAATTTTGGTTTTTAAATGTTTGCAGTCAATATCACACAATGAATTATCACAAAATAGCAGACAGTGGAAACAAGTGAAAGCATTTTCTTACGTAGCATTCACAATCCAAAATTATTTTGCGCTGACATCGTACAACACCACTAAATTATGATTACACAACCAACAAATGTTTTCACGCTACTACGTTGTGTACGTGCAAATCCCGTAAATTAGGCGGCTATTGGCATGCGCTTATCACGGACAGCTTGCAGCATAATTCTCGGTTCTGAAGTCTTTAATAGGCAGATACTTCTATCCTCTTTTAGCTTGTTTAATATGAATTTGAAGGCCTTTTAAGCCCGCGACTTTATTCGGTGGCGTATAACTGAATTGGGGACTGACAGCCAAATGACCCTCGCATAGATTCGTTTAATGCGCGCGAAATACTCAAACATTCAAACGTTTTCGCGGATCCTGCGGCAGCTGTTTAATAAACGTTCTCGCATAGAAATCTCATACAAAAGTTTACTATAAAGTATTTTTTAACTATTATAGTGTATAATATGTTATGTACTCAAACAAAAAGTAATTATTTATTTTTTCTTATTTCATTGGGAGGTCAATGACCATTTGACCCAATGGAGAAACCGCCACTGGTTGTTTCTCTCCCACTATTCCTATTTTCTCCTTTTACTATGCTTTGTTTTCCCACCTCCCTCATTTGGATTCTTCTATTTATTTTCCCTTACTAGGTTTTTGTGTATTTATTACTTTTAACGCAAATTGTTTACAAAATTGTTTTATTGTTGCTTTTTTAATTACAGGGAGAAGGAAAGTGATCTGGAAAGAAGATACACAATGTTGAACCATGAGCTTCGGATGAGTCTCTCAATCGAGGACTGGAGGAAAACAGACGAACAAAGAGCACGTGAGGCATGCCTGCTTGAAGAACTTGTGCAAATTGTGAACAAAAGAGATGAACTGGTGCATCATCTCGATAGCCAGGAGAAAGCGTAAGTCAACTTTGAAATTTTTCCGTTCAGAGGAATTTTTAATTTTTTGTGTAAACATGTACAGAATCGAAGATGATGATCTAATCGAACACGATTTGTCTCAAATGGAGTTACAGCGAAAAGAAAAATGTGTCATACAATAAATAAATTTGGTTGTGCGTACGAGCGTTAAAAAAATTCTCATCTACTTGGGGGTAGACCTGTGATGCATGAGCTATATTGCTTTGATTCGAAAAAGTGTTTTATTGTACTAACAACATCAATTGGTAAACGTTAATTTCTGTATAAACGTGATTTTATACAGAATTTTTGCAAAAAAATAAATAGGAAATTATGGCTCAACTTCTTAATATTTTGAGTGGCTCTAAAATTAAATAAGTGACTAATGTAAAAGTTGGGCTTAAAAACATTTACCAAAATTTTAATTTTTAAAAGACATAGCTTTAATGTATCTCACTTAGTTGTTTAGGTTAATTTATTAATAATGAAGGACAGTGAGGAATATTTATTTATTTTTTCTTCCACCGTAATGGTTTTTATTTTCACCACTAACCATCTCCGATACTGTTCTTTTTTTCCTCAAAACTGGGTAGTGAGGTAATTCAATTTTTTCTTTCTTGTTTTTGGCTACACTGAGAGTGATTTGTTTCAGGTATTTCTTTGGCAGAAATTGTCAAATTTTTTTTACAAAACAAATTTGGTGTAAAATTTTGTTTTTAAAAACGGACTCCCTCCACATTATGGATTGGTTATTTAGTCGGCATTCTATTGTTTTCATTTGTCAATATACATCTATTATTTTGTTAGGGAAAAAACAATTGACTATGAAAACATAATGTACAGGAGTAGATTTATGAAAACAATAGAGCAAAAACAGTTGAATGGGATGTGATTTTTATGTCAACCACAAACAATTGAATATAGCCAAGTGAAACAGACAAAAAACTCGAATTTGACTGGTAATACTCGAAATTTCACTTTTTGGGCAAATAATTTATCTAGGCCTTTTCTGTGAGCTTTAAATAGTGCAATATTTACCCATAACGGTGTTCCTACTTCATCTTTTCTTTTTGAAACCAGTTGTGAGGAAGCGTTTGTGCCTGGAATTCAAACTGAACTAATTTTGGGTTTTGGGTAGGTGCTAAATTGGGATCAATTTATAATCGCCATTTATTAAAAAAAAATTATGAATTGATCTTCAAGCTTTTTTTCCCATAGATTGCTGCATGGATCGTTTAAGTACAATATTTTATGTGATAAACATTTAAGTTTTAGTGTAGTAGTCGTGCATATGTTTACGTTTTAGTCAGTTTGGTTTGGATTCCTAGCAAAAAACTGCATATACGAAGGGTTGTAAAATAGTTAATGTGCTTCTTGTTACAATTCTTTGCCACTGTCACTGTTATATGTGAACTTAGCTGCGAGTTATACATATAAAGGAATTATCATCCGTTATATTATTTCATTACTCGTCGCGATAATGACTGTAGTATTTATTGTGTAACATGATTACTGTTAGCTAGCTTCATGGTTGTAATATAAACTTTTTTATGTGCATATTTGTATTAATGGGTAACTAATTAAGACTTAACTTCAGTTTGTGTACATAATTTGTGTATTAAAGTTCTTTATCAAAGAATTTGTGTATGTTCTTCATTGTTTGCTCCACACTGATTTCTCCTTTGCTGGTTACTCGCGGGTCTTTCTGCTCGACAACAAGCTACTGGTAATTGAGCCAATTTGCAAGAACTAACCACGAACATTGCTTAATTTCTCATTCCATGTTTTAAATTTTAACTTAGATGTGGTTAGAATAAAATTTTTAAAAGCTTGTTTTAAACAAATTCCAAACACTTGAGTTTGAATACTTTATTGTGGCATTTGTTTCTATTTGAAGAAGTATTCATACTGACCTTTCTAAGAAGAAAACAAGTGTCAATGCCTCCTACGACGTCTGATTTTCTGGAATTACCTGATTTTTCCTTGTCTAATTTTCTCCTAATCCGTTAGATTTAGCTATAACTATTATTTAATAAAACTTACAGAGCGCCAAAAGCTTTAACTGTACAAAAATATACACGGTATTGTATTGAAAAACATTGATTATGACATATTTGAGTTGTAGGTCTTTGCACGGTTGCAGCAAACGCCCAGTGCAACCAAATTCAGCTTTAAAATCAGTGAGAATAGTTAATGGTATTGACTAATAGCACAGATAAGGTTAACACTACAGATATACGACCCCTTATAGGGATCAATTTCTACCGTTGGTGGCGCTGCTATCGATGTCACAATGGCTGCGTTGTCGAGTAATCACTTCATTTATGTACACGTAGGCCAGGTTGTAATACACGAAGTGCACGTGAGTGGTTCAAAGTTTTTATATAAATCTGAATATTTCTTCGAATTGTAGTTTCACACGTAAGTAAAATGAAATATTAAAGCAATACTGTGGGTGTATTGATGATTATTAGTTCAAAAACGCCGTGCTCAAATAAATTAATAAGTTGCTTAACCTAGCATTACTAAACTATTTTTTAAAGTAACATTTTAATAGCCAGAATTCATTTTTGATTTATTCAAACTGGTTGTCTACTAAATTCTTATTTTTCAGGATCATTGAAGATGAAAATTTTATCTTTAAAGTCGCTCTTTGAGCATTTAGAAGCAAGTCCAAGTTCTCGGTGTATTACTGAAGGGGAAGCTGATCTTAATGCTAATCATATATTTACATGTGGAAGTGTGGAGCGCCGTGATAATTATATAAAATTACTCGCATTATGTTTAAAAACCAGTGCGCTAACCACAGATCCACATGAAATAAATGCAAGTTTTGACTTAACCGCAGAGGTCAAAATTAAAGGCACTTCATGTACTTGCAAGGCGGGGCAGTCTGAAAAATGCAAGCATGTGGCAGCATTGCTAATATTGTGCACAAGGTTGTATACGTTATATTTAATTATAAAACATAAAGTAAAAAATGAACATTTGATTTATTGGTTTTGATGTTGTGCGTTACAGGTCGGACATAGAAATATTTGAAAAGTTTTCTTCGACAGACGTAAAATGTTACTGGAAAATTGAAAAAAACCGCTTGCAAAGTATGAAGCTGCTCCTACAACGTAGATGGAGTGCATACCAGCTTCATTATACAGAAACGAACCTTAAAGGGTCGTCACCTGCATTATTAAAACAAATTCAGAGCAATATAAATGAGTTTCAATTATTGATATTAATTTTTTATTTGTTTTTCTTTTCTTGTTTATTTGTATGTATAAATATAACATTAATAAACCAATAAACTGAATGTGTTCTTTAATATTTTATTCACAGTAAAACCAATAAAGTCTGTTTCCTACAATATTTTGTGTTTTTATCGATGTTTATTTAATTTTTAAATTTTTTGAATGAAAAATAAATGGTCACTTTAGCTATGGCAACCATACACACAACAATTTGTATTGGAAATTTGTTTTTAGCGCTTTCAATATTCATTTAACAACAGATATTAGCAGTACTCGTGTTAAAAAACCTTGATACTTGTGTACGCGCGTAGATCTGTTCTCAATTATTACTGTTCTTGGCGGCCATTACAGTAATTCAAATTATCAACACGGGTGGCGCTTTGGTTAAAAATTTTCTCTTATACAATATGTCCGCTCATATTTGGAGGCGAAATTAGCGTTAGTTTGGCTGCAACGCACCAGACCAATTTTAGGGCGCTGCTATCGCCATTCGTTTATTACTTTTGAAATGTGTTGGAAACTGTTTTATCGGGGATTTGAGTGCATCTGTCACAGATAACGTTAAAAACCTAACCTTATTTGGGATCTGGTTAAAGCGTGTATTTTATATTTTCCTTGTGTTTACTGTTTTACTGAAATTTGATATTTCAGAAAAAGTAAATTATTGTTGAACTTTTGTTTGTTTCTTCTAAAGTTCTCGTAGACGTAATGTGTATACCTACGTTCACATTTCACCAAAAGCTAGCTCATTCTAATGTTTTTATCTTTAACACTGCATTCAAACATAGATGTTATAAAAAAAAAAAAAAAAAAAAAAAACACTGCATTCTGCAAGGTTAGGGTTACCTTATTAGTTATTACAGACTGCAGTTTAAGTGCCAGAGCTGAAGACCATAGGTAAAGGTTTTTAAAGCTTCGCCACATGAGGGTGACTTCAAAGTGATGCTATACCTAGGTATTTACCTTATAAATTATATTGATTATATTTTAAAACTGTAATATGTAATGGTTCCAGAGGTATAACATAAAATACATTTTGAGGTTACAATTCTACTGATTTTATTATTAATACACTAGATTCCAGAACTGTATCATACGTCTTTGTAGTCTTAGTTACCTGGAGTCTGTCACATCATAAATATAATTTAAGTAGAATTGGCTTCAATATTAATTATTTACGATTAAACATCTCAAATGAAATCGTTAAACATGGCAGATGGCTGTCTAACTTTTGGTTTGAATATGTGCTAAGTAATCTGCTCAATCACAGTCATCTGTGACTTAATTATTTGTGAGAGTACAAATTGTCATTTTAGCGCCATCTTTTTGTAGATTATTAATCATATAAAACAAGCTGCTGATAGCTCTCATATTTACCGCATATCTGTAGTGTTAACCTTATCTGTGCTAATAGTTACCCAAAAAATTTTGTTTGTTCTGTGGAAATACGGCTTGTGCAGGTTTCATCAGTGACGTCTGCAAATGTCACATTTTTCGAGAAATTTAAAAACAAAAGATACAAGTAATTAAATGGCTAATTATAATATGCAAAAATATACAGGGTGTTTAATTTAAAAGAATACAAGTTTGGTATTCCCTCTAATATGGAACACCCTGTATATACTAAAATTGTTTTTAAATGTGCACAAGTTGCCAAGTAGCCCACATGTACAATATCTTTTTGATAACTTCATTGAGTCAAAGAATTTAGCATTGTTGGGACACCCTGTATGATTTGCTGACCTCAATCTAATTCGATCGTGAAATTTTCGGACTACAAACATTTTAGAAATTTGGGAGTTTATTTGTTTGATAATTTCATGTGCTCTTGTTATATTACTACTGAATATACTAGCTTTGAAAGTTGAAGTTGATATGTACAGTGCGTCTATGAATAACTAGGCAAGCTTGTCACTTAGTACGCAAAGGAATTATAGAAAAACTCTGAATATGTAAATGGCTTAGAAGAGTGGGGGTATCGTAGTGGAATAACAAATACCAGCATCAGTGGTGTGATCAATTTTCGCTTATTTTAATTTTGCGTTCTAACTACTTAGAAATTTTTATCAGTTATTATTCAAAATAAAGACTATTTGGTGTGGCCAAAACCGAATAGAAATTTTCTAACCAACAGGGTGAAAAAAGTTACATAATTCAACTTAAACAACGGTGGTTGCTATTACTTCCAGTAAAAACGGAAGCCATACCAGCTTGCAATATCACCGGTTTTGTAGACTTTGTCTTGCTATTTAACTTTTATCAAAAAAGTTTTTCTATATTTCCATTAATTATGATGTTTTAGGTAGGATCTATTTATTTGTGAAACACATTGTATATAGCATTAAATTAAAAAATATTTATGACTAATGCAAAATCTATTTTATTTATAAAAAAAATAAAGGTACATTTAATTAAAAATATAATACTTTTCATATACTACGCTAGACACAATATAAATATGGCATTTTAAATAAATATTTTTGCATATACTTAGTTCAAACCCATCACTTCAATTACTTGCAATAGACAAGTAATCGAATTGATTGTACGAACTTAATGCTCATTAAAATCCAGACTCATTGTCATTATGCGTTCATGTTTCATCACGTAGCAAAATACTATTAAAGCTATTTACATACAGTTCTGTAAAATTACGAACTGTACATGGTATTGATGCCTCAAATATTATTGGTACTTAGAAAAATTAAAGCTAGTAGAAAAATCTTGAGATCGTAAAGCAGAAGAATTTAGGAGAAACTAAAGTAGGCTTGATAATAGCTAAAAGGACAGAATTATTGTACCAATAACACAAAGGCATGACTTGAATTAGGCTTATTGTAAAAATTGTGACCTAAACTTAGTATTGGTAACCGCCGTTTCCTCCGCTTTGGTATCCACCACCTCCTGAATAACCACCAGCACCACCGGAATAACCACCAGCGCCGCCGGAATAACCTCCACCACCAGAATATCCTCCGTAACCACCTTTGCCACCGAATCCACTATTAGCTGTTCCTTCGTACGAAATCTTGGGTTTGTAACCGCTCTGATCAGCTACGTATTCGACAACTTGGCGTCTACCGTCGGGAAGGAGGACGAAATATTTGCCTTGGGCTACGTCTCCTTGACGGGCTTCTTGGTGGCCAAAATCGGTACCATATTGACCGTCTTGGACGTGGTATTCGAAGTTATAGTTGGCAGGTTCCTAAAAAAAAAGAGAAAACATAAAAAAAACAGTAAAGAGTATTTTACAAATAAGTTTGTTATTTTACCATGCAGGTAAGATATTAATCTTTAATGATGGGATATTCCGAATGAAAATAATCGAAACTTTTGATTATCGAAATATCTCGAGAGGTTACAGTTAATCATTCGAATGATTTTACGATTTTAATATTTTCAGTTTTGTCTGCTTCGAAAGCGACAATGATAGCGACTGCATAGTACTACGAGTTGTAGTATCATGATGCGAATTCAGACAGAATTTGCGGATTCCGAATGAATACAGACAGCGACAACGAGATAAGCATATTTGATTTGAACATTCGGCGGAGACTGCTGATATTTGGAATAACAACCACATCAGTTAGCACCGCACGGTTTTGCTTTTCTCGGCCATTTCAGCGCAGGGTCGTATTTTAAATTTTAGTATTATTCTGAAAGTCTAAGTAATAGAAAATATGAATAAATGTATGAATATTTTATAATAGTATTATGATAAAAATACACTTCACAACAACAAAATGGGGCGGGGGGGGGCTACTACGACTAGCGGTTTCGTGCATCCAAGCATTCGAATTTAGAACTATTTGGTAGTGAAACTTTAACCTGTTTTGGCGAGCCGCTCGAGGAAAGACGATGAGAACGACAGTTTATTTATAAAAGCATTCGAAAACAAAGCGGAGATCGTTTTTATTACAACTTGTTAACGCATAGGTACATCCGAATGAATCATTTGATTATTAAATTCTGTCGAATAGCAATTATTGGCTATTAACTTGCGTCGCAGGGAACTGATTAAAACTAATATAAAACAATAAGTGTTTTATTGCGCCTGGACTTTGCCAAAATTTAGAAATAGAATTTTTATAGCACCGTTTTAGCGCCAACGGTGACTATAAGATCTAACGATTTTTACATTTTTGTTCGTAACTTGGAAACCAATTTTTCTGTTGTATTGAGAAACAAATCGTTATTCTGATTTTTTGAAAAAAAAATGTTTGGGATTAGAGAACACCAAAGACAAATGATTAAATTCGTAGGTTAAAAAAATAGGGGGGGGGGAGGTTGACTTTCTTGAATATTAAATTACCAAAAATAACATTAAATATTAACCTTAAAACGAATAGTTTTATTGTTATCCTTGTGTTAATTAAAGGAAAGTGAATTTTTAAAAATTTATATAGGACGCTACAGAGAAATTCAGACCAAAACCAAATTAGAACACATCGCTTGTTCTATGAGCCTACAAATTAAAAATACATTAGAGCCGTCAGCTTTTGAGCAATATTTTTTGAATGTTACGCTGTGGTTTATATACCATAACGTGACATTTGGTGGAGGCGCCGGGCATCAAATGTCACGTTATGGTTTATATTAAATAAACCATACTGGATCTTTATTATGTCATTTTTGAGAATTGTGTTCAATGTATACGTAGTCACGATCTACGAAGTATGGTTTATTTAATATAAACCATAACGTAAGTCAACTCCTAAAATTTTCAATCTTATAATTTTGTTGGTTTCAACAATAACTAAAGCTGATGCCAATCTGACAACACATTTTGAGTAATGAGACGTTAAAATCAAAATTTTCAAGTAATTCGGAAAAAAGTCTTCTATCGGATCACCGTTTTACATTTTTATAATTTAGAAGTCTAGCTTCCGCTTCCGGTTTCAGATTTAATATAAAAGCTTATTTTTTATGCATTTTTTGATAAATACCCTTTTATTTTAAGATTCATTAAAATCAGTCCATTGGGAGATGTAAGTGATGAGGATATGAACGTTCCCACAGACAGGCATTTTTAAATTAAAAAAAAAACTACTTTTATGTTAAGAGTTAACAGGTGAGTGATTTTCAATTGAATATATCTTAATACCTATTTCCCCGTCACTATCTTTAATCGGATAATCTTTGACAAGAATTCTTATTATACGAAAATCTTAGGAAACCTAACTTACCCCTAACCGGGTGGTCACTGATGGTGGTAAGTGATGGGCGCAGAAATTTTATGGTAATTTCTAAGTAAATTAATACAATCGTGAATTACTTGAACAAATTATGTAATTTTGTGTACTGTTTCCCCCTTTAACAGTGTTGCAGTGAAGACAATTTTTTCCTATACATATAATATTGCTACGCCACTGGTCTTTTAATAACTTTTGTTACGGAACAAGTAAACTTTCTTTTACCAATTCCATACAAGTCCGGCTTCCTACTAGTCGTAACAATTTCATTATTTAAAAAACACCTTTCAAATCGTTTAGTTTTTCAACTTCCGATAACGAACTATAATTATGCATAAATTTAAAAAAAAAAAAGGACACCTGTAGTTAAATTGTACATTGTCTATCATCTTTCAAAATTGTTATCGTCAGATCTTATTAATAAATCAAATCCCATTAGGAACAATTCCGCAATTTCTTCCAGCTATACAACATTCAAATTATGTAAGGCGCCAAAAGTCATAATAAATAATTAATAATGAAAGTGTTCCACATAAGCATAACCAAGATACGTCTTGCAATCATAGTGGGCCGGTTGGATTCGATAATTCAGCACGCAATGCACGTACTAAACGTATCATTTGGTTGTTTTTTTGTGTAATTTTATTGCGTAATTAAGTTCCTTGTTTAAATGAGAGTTGTGGTGGAATTTACAAAATCCAGAAAAATATTAAAATTTTATTATTATTATTGTTATGATGGAATAAAAGTTGTTTAGAACTGAATATTTCAATATTGATTTGAGATTTTACTGCAAATTAGTGCTGAATTCTACACTCACATGTAAATACATATTTAAAATCACTAAAACTTTTTTTTATTATTTTTGGCTCGTGTGCTCGTTAAAAAATAGAATTAAATAAAAATTAGATAGTAGATTTACAACTAGGGAAAGTTCAGTTGATTCAGGAGGACGTTGTACTACCTAATATCAAATGATTTACATGCATAACTTTTTCTGTAGCGAAATGGGAGCACGAATAGTTGTAAAAAAACTGGTCGAATTTCTTTTTTTTTTCGATTACTTTCTTCAATTTTTAATCAAGATTACTTTCGGATAGATCATTGACTTTCTCGATAATCAAATTTATTACTCATTAATAAAATAGTTTTTTGGTTCGATTTTGACGTAAACATTGAAATATTTTAATTTTTTGTAGTATTTATTGGAATTTCTGTAAGCAAATATGTCTTGTAGTAAGATTACTCCGAGCAACAATGTATTTAAATGTTATTTTCGTATTTATTGTTCGCTTCTATGTACTCCTAAGGCTCATCACCAACGCCAGGGAATAGAAATTTTGCCGAACCATTGTGTAACTTCAACATTGTCATACAAGAAATATTTACACAACACCTTCCCCCTTAAATACACTTAATACATTTTCGAACAAGATAAAATATTCAAAAACTCACCGAAGGGCCATCATCGTGTCCACCATTGTATCCACCGCCTCCACCACCATTGTATCCACCACCGCCGCTGTAGCCACCTCCTGGAGCTCCATATTGCGAACTGGGACTTGGGGCTCCATATTGAATATTAGGTTTCAGTATAGCTGCAGTTTGGCCAAAGCTTGGTGATCCGTAAAGGCTTGAAGGGCGGGCTGGGGTTCCATAGCTGCTAGAGGGGGGCAGGTAGCTTACTGGGGGCTCAGCTAACGCTGCTGCTGCTAGGGTTGCGATTACGAAAAATGTTACCTGAAAAATTATGAGTTTGTAATACTCTGAATTCTAATTTTGGTGGAACATGGTAGATTAACATGCAAAAATTGAAATAGCTATTTTATGTTCCTAGAAAAACTTTATGACTTGCAGTCACCCTGAATTGAAAGATAACATTTTTTACATTAGTTGATTGCAATTTATTTGAAAATTTATTACAAATAAGAGTATTTGCTTCGTAAGCGAGACGTTATGAGTTTAATCCTTTTTTATTTTGTTAATTCCTGCAAAAAAAAACAATCAGGCTTATATTATTTTATTCAAAAGGCATAATTAATATTTTTCAACGCTACATAACTAAATGAGGTAAAACATAAAACGTTAAGGATAAACTCTTTTTCCTGCTAATTGGGTAAAATTGAAACATTTTGGGGTTATATTTAAATGAAATGTTTACTTTTAATTCTTTTGTAAAATACCACTGCAATTTATGGGCTTCAGTTAATGTACATGTTTATTTTCTTCGGCTCTAAAAAGTTTATCCTTAGTTTTTTATGTTTTACTTGATTAATTTTGTTATGTAGCATTAAAAAATAATAAATACACATTTTCAATAAAATAATATAAACCCGATTGTCTTCTACTGGTAATTAAAACAATTTAAAAAACTAGACCTCATTACGGTTTGAACTCATAACCTCTAGTTTACTAGGCAAATCTCCTACCTGCAAGTAATGGAATTCTTCTAGGGACATAAAATAGAGCGATTTTGCTTTTTGCATGTTAATCTAACATGTTCCATTTTTTTTAGAATTCACTGCATAAAATGGAAAAAAAAATATATTTGTGATGAATAGTTAAAAAATAATAAATCGAATTTTCAAAGTTCTTACAAAAATATTTTTAGGAGTTTTAAGTCCTGAAAATTTACAGAAGTATTATAATACTTTTGATTACTGAATGAATCAGCACAATTTATACATTTTATTTATATAATTTTTAAAAAACTTTCTCAAATAATTTTAAATTTTAATAAATTTTTTTTATAATTAATTTAAAAACGCAAATGCACATTTTCTTAAATATTACAAAATTCCCCGATACTTTTGGGAACTACATCAGTAAAATCTCGCAAAAAAGGTATAAGCAAACAAAGGCACTCTTGCTACACTGAATAAATTATTATTATTATTTACCAAATGGTTCTCAGCCTTTTGCTGCTTATTATTATTATTATTATTAATAATATGATTATTAAAAATTTTATAACTGAAACTAGGGTTAATTTTTCTCACCAGAAGTTGCATTGAGGTAAATTTTCTGCAAAAAGTAGTTTTTTTTCTGTACATTTGGAATCATGTCCAAGAGTTATAAACCTGATCGTTATGATAGAACTTCACGTAAGGTAAGTTCGTTTAATCACTAATTATTATGTCATAAAAATTTTTAAATTAAAAAAAAATGGGAAAATTAAAGTTTTTAATTAGAAATTGATTTAGTTTGAACACAAGGTCTGATTTTCAGCTGTTTATTTAATATAAAAAGCAAAACCTAGTTCAACAGGATTAATTTTTCTTGCCAAAAGTTGCATCGAGGTAAATTGTCTGCAAAAAGTTAAAACAATTTTGTTTTCGTAAATGTGGAAATCAGCCTTACACCTAAATGCAGCCTTACACCTAAAGGTAGAAAGGCCTAGAACTAAGTAAGTAAAAATGTGTAAATATGCCAAAGAATTATAAAACTGATTATTACGCTAAAAGGTGGTCATATAATATATTAATGCAGAACTTCACTTAAGGTAAGTTCGTTTAATCATAAATTTTTGCCATAGGAAGTTTGGAAATAATCAACAATAAGAAAACTTAAGTCCCTTATTAGAAATTGAATTAGTTTCAACGCAGAATTTAATTTTCAGCTGTTATTGTTTAGTCTTAAAAGCAAAACCTAGGCCAAACTAGGATTAATATTTCTTGCCAAAAGTTGCATCGGGGTAAATTTCCGGCAAAAACTTAAAACAGTAAAGTTTTGTAAATTTGGAACTATGTCGACCAATTATGAAGCTTACGTTAAAAGGTGTTTATATAATTATGATAGAACTTCACTTAAGGTAAGTTCGTTTAATCACTAATTTTTGCGATAGAAATAATTGAAATAAAAAAATGGGATAATTAAATAAAGTTTGTTATCAGAAAATGTTTTAGTTTCAACGCGTGGTTCGATTTTTAGCTGAACTTAATGGTAAAAAATTTTAAATATGACAAGTAATTTTTTTAGATTTTTTGACCGTCATTTGTTTTTGGTCGAACATTTTTTCGAACTTTTACAATTGTGCATTGAAAAATATGTATATTTTATAAATTTTCATTTCTAATTTTATATTCAAAAATTAATATTTAAAAAGAATATTATAAATACACGATTTTTGTTTTTTTTTTGGTGCATTATTCGACTTTCATTTGGGTTTTCTGAATTAATAATGTTTATGTATAAACAGTGAAGCATAAGAATTTAGAGAATTTTTTATGTCTCATTTGTCTGTTAGTTTTGAAAATTTTGCACTTAAAAAATTGAATTTTTAAAAGATATAAAAAAGCGCAAGGTTTATTTGGTAGCATTTTTTACTGTTGTTTTTTTTAAGTTTATCACAAATGCGTAAGCGTATCCAAATTTTGGCCAAATATTGTTGCAATAATAAGGAAACCCCCTTTAGTTCTCACAAGAACAAAGGGGTTTTCTTCATTATTGTTATAATTTTCTCACAGTCGCCCGTTTTTTCTTAAATATTGTTGCTTAAATTTGGAAATAAGTTTCATCAGAAAATTTTAATAATTTCAAAATTTTAAATAATTTTGTGTTCCT
This sequence comes from Ctenicera cuprea, assembly GCA_958336395.1. Taxonomy (NCBI): domain Eukaryota; kingdom Metazoa; phylum Arthropoda; class Insecta; order Coleoptera; family Elateridae; genus Ctenicera; species Ctenicera cuprea. The sequence goes on along the minus strand of OY284495.1, from coordinate 9,104,814 downwards.
AATTTGTTTTTCCTCTAAATTGTTGAGATTGCCAAAAATTGAGTCTTAAACATTTACCTATTTACGCTTTTTTTTTCATTGTGACTAGGATTTTTTTGAATCATTGTAAAATTTGAATAAGGATTTTATTCAACATTTATTTCTAATTTGTACCAACATTTATTAACAAAAAATTGCTTTTTTTAAAAAATATTTATGGAATTTTTTTAAATTAAATATTCGACGGTCAACTTTTTCTTAAATTTATTTTGCAAAAACCCAAGTAAAGAACCGACATTATTGTTGTTATTTTGATTATTTTTGGCAAAATACACAAAATTGAATGGTTGCAAATGTTTTTCAAATGACTGCTGAATAATTAATTTAAAAATTAGGTTATTTGAAATTAATTTAAAAAAAATAAGACATGGTTTAATTTATTAGAAATTAAAAACAAATTTTTCTCCAAGGAAAACTTTTTAAATTATACATTTTTAAATATTTAAATTTTTATGTTTATTTTGGTAATTTTTATAAAAAAAATTACCAGAATTTTAAATGCGGCACAAAAATATTTAAAGTTTCTCTAAAATTTGATTTATAATAATAAAAGATACTAATTTAAGAGGTTGCGCACATTTCCTTAAATAATTAATTAAAAACCAGAATTAACCAATCCCCATAATTAAAATCACAACCAATTTCCATAATCACAAAATTACATAAACCGAATATAACGGAACTGAATCTCCAATTAGGAAGATTATCTAATCGAATTTGTGTCAAAGTCAAAAGGAGTACGAGCGGAGGAAGTCTTCCAAATGCAATTTATTACAATCTCACCGAAATGCAAATATTAATTTTTTTCTTTCATCTTGCATTCATTACAATAAATTAACAGTCAAAAGGAACAGTTCATTGAGCACAATCACTTAAATTTACAATATTTACGATTATTTATCCTGATTCCTACCTTCATATTGGCACTAAATTTAAAAACAACACTGAGGTGGTACCACAAGAAGGGTTAGTTAACTAGACAGTAGGTCTTCTATAACAAATCTGCCAGAAGGAATCTCCTCCGAAGCTTATATACTCTAAAAAGTGCCATAGTGGGTGGAATCTTCACAAAATCGTTTACTTTCATCCCGAAACCTTGCTACGGCACCATCGCTGGAAGAAATTCCCCCCTGGTTCCCAAACCACGACCGTCCGTCTCTTTCCAACCGCAAATATGTGTGCGAGTGCGGACAGTGATGCAATTTCACGTGTTTACGCGATTTAATTTGAATCTTAATAAGTAATCTCATCTTCATTATTACAGAGCACTTAACTATTTGGGTGGGGTAAAGTAGGTCGTATCTTCTATCGAAGTAAGTACGCTTTTCGTCTGCGAATTTGTTTTGGTTTTTTTATGGGGCGTTAGATGGGGTGGTGGGAGTTGTAATGTCCGTAACGTTGTGATTATTTTATTGCAAAATTTATTGAACGTTGGAATGGTGCGAGACGAAATTTTAGCAATCAGTACCATTAAGAGTGTTTGCTTGGTTTGCTTTTACGTTTTTGCGGGATTTCATTGATGTAGTTTGTAAAAGTGTTGGAAAATTTTGTGAAATTTAGGAAATTTGCTTTTGTGTTTTTAAATTAATTATTAAACGCTTATGAAAATTTAAATTTTTTCGAGAAAGTATTTAAAATAATTTTATAAACTGTGCAAATTCATTTAGTAAGCAGAAATCAAAATTTTTTTAGCATTTTTTGAAAATTTTAGGTTGAAGTAGGCGTTAGGTTTTTGATGTTGTTTTGCGAACGTTGCAATACTTCCAAATTTTCAGTAGAAAGTTCTTTAAAAAACCTGCGGAACTGTCGTTTAATTTGTTTAAGTGCAAAACATAAACATGTACAGGGTGTACTTTTCAAGATGCACACCATTGGTATCTTGGTAACCATAAAAGCCACAAATATGGTGTAACAGGGAAAGAAATGTAACTTTTTATGCTCATTAAGATGCCGTTTACAAAAACCACAACTGAACGTCAATTTTTTGAAATATTGTATTTTTTTGGAACATCCTGTATATCATAAAATATTCTGAAAAAAATTACTTAAAAAAGAGACGTTTTAATTGTTTTTCTTTTTCGTAAACGCAATCTTGTTCAGCATAAAAAGTTACCTACACTTTTTCAACCAATTAAACAAATTTGTAGCTCTCAAGGGTTTCAAGATACATCAAGGTGTGCATCGTGTAAAATACACCCTGTATGCAATTATCTTATATTTGTTTCTTAAATTTGGAAATAACTCTAATTAGAAAAATTTAATAATCACATTTAAATAAATAGTAATGTTGAAAATAATGTTGGGTCTTTCAGTCTGTTTGTTTTTTAATTTTTGTGATTTTATACAGGGTGGGGAATTAATTACGATACCATGCTTGTTTTAAAACAACAAGCATTATTAAAAAATGTGCGTATTAAAGCTATTTCTGACACAATTTTTCGTAATCTTTGTGATCAATTTTCTTTTGGTTTTTAAGAGCAATAACATCACTTTATAATGGCGGTAGCTCAGAGGTTGGGCGCTTAACCTCTAACGCTGAAGGTCTGGGGTTCGATTCCCCGCCGAAGCCATGCAGTAATAAAAATCTATGCCGCAACCCGCCGCCCACATTCCCCAATTCGGTTTAGGCAGCCGCCTTAATGCCTGAAACCCTTCTCTGGAATTTAGTCGTTCCGATTCGATGTTAAACTGTAGGTCTTCCGTACTCCACCTTAGCGCTAAGGAGAGTACGTGGCAGAGAAGAGTGCTGAAGCATAGCAGTGGGACCTAAAGGCTGATTACAAACAAACCACTTTAATTTTTTTAGGTCACACTATATTATTCCGGTGCCAAAATGCAGTTATTTTGCTTTTTAGGAAGTATGTTGTTCTAATGTGCGTTTTTCTCTGTATTCTTATCTGCTAAATAAAATTTTGCCGAGGCTAAGTTGATAAAAATAGTTGCTGGGGATGTGGTGTTAATTCCAAATCGAATATTTGTGAGCTAATCGGAAACTAGCCATGTTTGGTATCATATGAAAGGATATAAGATCTACTTTCGAAAAGTTTGCTATTTTTTTAATTAAGCTCTAATTTTAAAGTTCGGCTTCGTCTTAATTTAATTTACAGTACAAGGATTTTTTACATTTCAATTAGAAAGGGTTTACATTAAAGTTATCACAAACTCTTGATATTCGTAAGCAATAAAGCGTGTTTTTGTAGTAAACCAGTTGTAACTTTAAAGCTTTCGAAATTTACATTCACAATATGCAAAATTTGTCCAGTTTTAATTCAATTTCAAAGTACAGGGGAAGCCGATTCTTGAGCTTACGCGTAACGGGACGCTTATAGGGGAAAACCGCAATGTGTAAACTACACAGTATTTATGCGCATGCGCAAACAAGCATGTTGCCTATTTTTGAAATAAACTTTTGTTATGTGGTTTTAACTTAATTTTTTGATAATCAGACTTTGTTTCTGGCTTGCATTTACCTATAAATATTGCAACTGTTCGTTCAGCGATATTATTCAATTTATGAATTTAAAAAAAGAGCTACTAGAGTTACTGTCAGGGCCGGCTCTAGGGCTAGACAGGTGGGGCAGTTGCCCCGGGCGGTTTTTTAAAGGACGAAAATTCATTTAACATTGATGCTAACTTTTATTAAACAAAATTTTAGTTATCAAAAAATTTAGCCGAGTAAAATATTTAAATACATATTTCCAATTTTCTACCTATACAAATGCAATTGTAACAAAACACAATCAAATTACGAAACTTATGTTATTGGAAAGAAACTTAAAACGTGTAACACAGTTTAGCCAAGGGAGCCTAGCAAGATTAGGTTATAAGACAAAAGTTGCGATAAGAAAAGGTGTCGTAATTTGGGTACCTATCAAAATATTTATTTTACTGTGAGTTTCTGGATTGCATTTCTTAAGTTTCTTCGAGAAACAACGCAGAGTGGTTAGTTGCGGTTATCCCTGCGCGCACATTACAGTCTATACTTATTTGTCTACAGTAAACAAAAAACCAACAATATTTTAGTCTAAAATTAAGTAAGATAAGTTAAAATTTGATTCTTCTTATAGTGCCATACCCTATTCAAGGCGTTGGCTACTTCTCTTCTATGTCGGTGTTTGGTGCGCGGCGATAGATAAATGGCACAGACAGACATAGGGGACCTACAGATTAACGTGGGCTCCGAACCACAGGAAGTGCATGGAGTTTTTTCCAGAGAGGTTTTCGTGGAAGAAAAATCCACCTCGCTGGTTACCCGTTGTTTTACGAGGGACGGCCGGGCATCGAACCCTGATCCGCTGCATTGGTAGTCCGCGCTCTTACCACTGAGCTACGGCCGCTCTTAAAAAATGTGCTTAAAATACTAAAATTTCAATTTGCATAAACATTTAAAATGTATGTTTGTGTAAAAAGAAGCGTCTTGGAAGAGGCAATATGAAGGTTTGCTCCATCAGCATTTGTTGCTCGATCCGGCCCTGTTTGCTGCCGGATGAAAAAATTTAGGAAGACTTCAGCACAATAAATCAGCAAAAGATTCAACAGAAGTTTTTTTCGCCATTTACAGCATTAAATTCAAGACAATTATGGAATATCTTGGCGGCATTACAAAATACATGCAACGATGCTAAGAAAGGGGGAGAAGAATGGCGATACAAATAGTTTTTACTTTGTTAAAAAAAGTCTGCTGCAGTCTTGTATCATACATAACAATTATTAAAAATTACATAAATACATTTTGATACATTCAAATCCCAGTTTAATTTTTGGTTGTATTTTCGACTAGCACCCTAATTAACTAGTATACAGGTTGTATCAAATTGCGTGTTAACTATGGGGATCTCGCTTATTTAAAGAGACGCGACGATGGTTAAATTAGAGAAAAGTTGTGGAATTTTATGCCCACTAAGAATCTCAAAAGAAATTGAAGCTATCTTGCTTAGTTTCTGAATAAATTAAAAGAAAACGGATTTTTTTTTGTTTTCTGCTATAACTCATTTGTCATTCATATTACATGTTTCTAGTTGAGGCATTATTAGGACGCTTTTTCATGCTGAATCTAAATTTTTAATCAGATTTGGTATAACTGTTGCCATTGCTCATTTTCGACTGTCAACTTTTTTTTTCAATTTCTTTCATATTTGAATGGAGTTTTTAATTCTGATTTCAACGATGTGTCACACTTTGCATTTTGTTTAAGTTTTAAGCATTTTATTACAGAAAATAAAAATTTCATAAGAGTGCCATGGAAAGACCACGTCATTTAATTTATTTTGAAAAAATTCCAGTAGGCTATGAATTGATGGAAGGAAAACAAAACACTACTTTTACTTACTTTAGCTTTAGATACATTAGGTACGCGAAACTTTCAGGATACTTTGTTTTGACCGTAGACAGCAGGTTAAGTTATTTTTTACAAAAACAAACAAATGACACAGTTACTAACACACAGATTAGAGAGTTTATTTTAGACGAGCTTCTGAGCACGTTTTACAAAGGTGTCAAATATTTTGAACATTTATTTAATAATTGTTTTTATTAGTGCAGTTCTACTGTTATCTGTTGTATTCATTTAACCTGTTATTCAAATTTGTTATGTCAGTTGCAAACATAAAAACTGCAAGTGGAATTTTCAACAAATTGTGTATGTTAAAAAAGTTATCATTCATTTGTTTTTATAAAAAAAGATAACCTGCTGCCTACCCCCAAAACAAAGTTTCCTGAAATTTTCGCGTACCTAATGTATCTAAATGGGTAGCGGGTAGACACTTTCTGAAATCCCAGCAGAAACAGGTCTACTTCAGGGAAGCGATCCTGCCCACGCGAGCCTTGATTCCTCCTCACCTCCTAGAACAGAGGGAAATAAAGTCCTAACCTTAATCCCATCCAGTTCATATTCCAACCTACCTAGGTTAAATCCCAACCCATCTCCCAAAAAAACCGCAATGGCCAGCGTGATAGGTAAAGGCTAAAATCCTCAAACCAAAAAATGGAAAATAGAAATCGAAGACGGCCCTCAGTCCCCGGCAAATCGAAAATAGGTGTAACCCAACGAGCCATGGAAAGAGCTATGTTGGGAGTGACGCTGAGAGACCGAATCCTAAATGAAGAAATACGTGAGAGAACAAAAGTTACAGATGCCGTTGAAAGAGTAACACATTTAAAATGGAATTGGGAAGGTCGTATCGCAAGAATGCCAAATAATAGATGGACCAAAAGGATACTAGAATGGCGTCCTGGAGACGATGCGTTCAGAGGCAGAGGTAGACCGCCGACACGGTGCACGGATGACGTGAAAAGGATATCTAAAAACTGGATCCAAGATGCCCAAGACCGATCAAAGTGGAACAGGTTGAGAGAGGCCTATGTTCAGCAGTGGTCGAGACAGGCTGTTATATGATGAATGTATCTAAAGGTAAATGTAAATAAAAGTAGTGTTTTATTTTACTTCCATCAGTTCATGGCCTACTAGAATTTTTTCAAAATAATTAAATGACGTGGTCTTTTCATGGCACACTTACGAAATTTTTATTTTCTGTAATAAAATGTTCAAAACTTAAACAAAATGCAAAGTGTGACACATCGTAGAACTCAGAATTAATAACTCTTAATAAATATGAAAAAATTTAAAATGCCGACCATAAGAAAGTAAAAAGTGGACAGTCGAAAATGAGCAATTGTAAGAGCTATACCAAATCTGATCAAAAATTTAGATTTAGCATAAAAAAGTGTTTTAATAATGCGTTAACTAGAAATATGTAACATAAATGATAAATGAGTTATGGCCGAAAACAATCCAAAATTTCAGTTTTTCCCAGTTCTTTTAAAAACTAAGCAAGATAGGTCTAATATCTTTTTAAATTATTAATGGGCATAAAATTCCACAACTTTTCTCTAATTCAACCATCGACGTATCTCTTCAAACAAGCGAGATCCGCATAGTTAACACGCAATTTGATGCATCCTGTATAAATTTTATTTAAATATTTCATTTCTGCAAACGCTGTTAGTACTTAACCTTTTATTTATACTAGCAGATCTCATGCGCTACGCATGCCAATGTTTTTTGGACCTTCATACCCCTGCTTGCGCTCCGAATGTAACCTCCGCAGAGAAATAAAATCGGTAAAAAAAAGAGAAAAAAAGACTGGAAAACAGCCTTTTAAACAAATTTGAAGAAAGCACATCCCCTGCAAACCTTCAGTAAAACATCCCTCGTAAATAAAATTATACCCGCAGAAATTTTTTTAAAAAGGAGCGGGGAAACAATCAGTTAAACTTACCACCTCCTCTCAATTCCAGATAAATGCCTTAACGGTGATTTTCAAAATGTTTCTGGAACTAATAAACACGCACTAAGAAAGTAATCTGATATCGGCGACCTTCATGGTCCAATCATCCTACATAATTTTTACGTAAATATCAGAACCCGCAAACATAATAAATATATGCTCGACATGATAATAAATGGTCGTAAGCAAAAGCAAAGTTCTTACAGAATGATGCATCTAGAATACAATGTGTTTTATATCTGGAAGTAAAAGAGGTATTAAAAAATGCTGGAAATCGTTTCTACAACATGGAGGGGGAATCATCATGACTCATAAGGTAACAACATTTTTTTAACTGATTCGTTTCGGAAAAATTAAGAAAAAAAATGGCCCCCAAGATCTCCAGATTTGACACCATTAAGCTTGTTTTTATGGGGTCACTTAAAATCTGTTGTATACAAAATTCAGTCCATTGCACAACTGCAACAACGAATAGTTCAAGACTGCCAAGCTATTCCGCGCCAAACCTTCCGAAGTGTTCAGAGAGAATTTGAGAGTAGACTTTACAATTGCCTAGAAAATAATGGAAAGTATTTTGAACATTTAATCTATATTTTTAAATTTGAATTAAAATAATTGGTTCTAAACGTTTTGAGTTTTATTTCTTATATTTTCCGAAACGAATCAGGTAAAAAAACGTTTGCTACAATTGAATAGCATTTTCTTAAAGCTTTCAATGAGGTATCGCAAGGTGGGTGTTTCCATTTGAAATTTATTTCTTATGGTAGCTAGAGCTTAAGGGGTTGAATGGGGACGGTTACCTTATGAGTCATGATGATTCTCCCTCCATGTTGTAGAAACGGTTTCTAGTAATTTTCAATGGCTCTTTTACTTCCAGAGATATACCACATTGTACGTTTTCAAATTGACACCCTGTATATAACTTAAGAGTACGTACGGAACCTGGTTGCTATAGCCTGATTTTGTAGTATTTTAGGAAGAAAGCACGTGGACAAGGATGTGCTGATTCGCGCTAATATTTTTTTTACAATTATGATTACAAATCTTTCAACGATTTGGATTGTAGTTACAACAATTTATAGTTTTCTAACATATACGGAGTTTGAGGACATTTAAAATAAAATATTGACAAATGACGATCGAGTCCTTTTTAAAGGATCCTTGTCTCGAATCCCTCTGTCGCATGTAATGTAAAATTGAGACATGTACATCCTAGCAGCAGGCGCTTTGTGCATTCTCCTTATGTGTATAGTTTGTTATGCTTGTCAGTATTTTATTCGCTGTCGTCTACAGAGCATTGCGTTTCGATGATTACGATCCTGAAGATGGTTTTTGTTGATCGCAATTTTTATTACTAAAATTACTGACCAGTTTTTCAGCAAACTTGAGAATTTCTTTAAATTTCATTTTTAGGATCTAAAAATATATCCACGAATTTTTAATATTTAAAAATTGTTAGTTTAATTTAAAACAAAATACATTCCAATAAGAATCAAAGGAAGAATTAGTTCAGTCATTAAGTTGTTACTTCATCATTTTTTTTATATGTATATGAAAAAAGCTGTCTGAAATATTCTTAGTATGTAGGTTTCTTTACATTTAACATCTGCTTGTATTAAATTAGCAACTTAAAACTTCCTATGCACGACAAGAGAATTAATTGCTGTTTGCAAAAATAACGATACGCTAATTTGCATAGAACGGAAACCTGTCTCTGTACACTGTCTATCTATTCAAAATGAGTCATTCAAGTGCGGTGTCCTTTTTAATTTGTATTAATTAATTATTACTTTTTGACACATAAGTTAAAATAGCAACATTTCAGCAAACGCCAACACTTTGTAAATAAACATTGATATATACCACGATACACTCGGAACAATGTTAAATATTACATCACGTCGTTTATGTCGTTACTATATAATTACTACTGAATGTATAAATAATCATTGTCTGCATAATTGTTGCATACCACCATGGGTGTAAAACGATGGCGTGTGTGTTTGTACAGTTGGAAGAAATTCATTTTCACTTTCATCATCGTCAATTTTAAGCATATTGAGTTAGTTTGATTTTTATGGACATACCTTCGATTCTAATTAGTCTGATTTCAGAGAATGTTTACATTTATTTATATTTAGCTTTGAATAATTTATGACCTCAAACGTGAACTTTTCTTTATTTTAACTCCGAGGTTTCGAATTCATTCAGGAAAGAATTAACATGTGCAGGTTTGTGTGGTTATCGATCGTTGAAATCACCCAAAATATTTTACATTATTTGACATAACTGTTTGGAATCTATTTTCTTATACTTTCGGTATGACAGTACACGAAAAAACATAAATATTGATATTTTGAAATTTTGACGGAAAAGCACATTTTGGGGTTCAAAAATAAAAGTTTTTTGAAAAATATGACTATCTTTATTTATGAAGTTGACTCTATTTTACATTATTTGACTTAACTATTTGGAATCTATTTTCATATAAACATTTCATGCAAAAAAATTTTGAAATTTTGAGTGAAAAACACATTTTGGGGTTCAAAAAATCCAAAAATAAAAGTTTTTTGAAAATTATGATTATCTTTATTTATGAACTTGACTTCATTTTACATTATTTGACTTAACTATTTGGAATCTATTTTCTTATAAACATTTCATGCAAAAAAAATTTTGAAATTTTGACGGAAAAGCACATCTTGGGGTTCAAGAAATCAAAAAAAGAAACTTTTTGAATAAATGCAATATTTTTATTTATGAACTTATCTTTAGCTTTGAATCATTTATAACCTTAAATATGAGCTTTTTTAAATTTTAAGTTTGAGGTTTCGAAATTAAAAGAAAATTAACATGTTCAGGTTTGTGACCTCATCGATCGTCGAAATCACCTGAATTATATTTTACATTATTTAACATAACTGTTTGGAATCTATTTTCTTATACTTTCGGTATGACATTTCATGAAAAAAACATAAATTTTGATATTTTGACGGAAAAGCACATTTTGGTTGGTTCAAGAAATCTAAGAAGTAAACTTTTTGAAAAATATGATTATCTTTATTTATGAAGTTGACTCTAGTTTACATTATTTGACATAACTATTTGGAATCTATTTTCTAACAAACATTTTATGAAAATATTTTTGAAATTTTAACGGAAAAGCACATTTTGGGGTTCAAGAAATCCAAAAAGAAAACTTTTTGAATAAATGCTTTATTGCTATTTATGAACTTATCTTTAGCTTTGAATCATTTATAACCTCTAACTTAAATTTATTTTATATTTTAAGTCCGAGGTTTCGAATTATTATTGAAAAAAGAATTAACACGTTCATGTGCGTGACCTCATCGAACGTTGAAATCACCTGAAATATTTAATATTATTTAACGTAACTGTTTGGATTCTATTTCGCATACTATCGGTATGAAATTTTATGAAGAAACAAATTTTGAAGATTAGACGGAAAAGCACATTTTGAGAAAGAAACCCAAAAAAAGAATTTTTTGCAAATTGATTTGTGAACTTGATTCTAGCTATAAATAATTTCTGACCTTAAACGTGAACTATCTTTTATTTTAACTACGAGGTTTCGAATTATGTAAAGAAATAATTAACATGTTCAGGTTTGTCACATCATCGATCATTGAATTCACCCGAAATATTTAATATTATTTAACGTAATTGTTTGAATTCTATTTCCGTATACTTTCGGTACGACATTTTATGAAGAAACATAAATTTTTAAATTTTGACGGAAAAGCACATTTTGAGGTTCAAGAAATCCAAAAAATGAATTTTTAGAACAAAAATAAATTATATGATTTATGAACTTGACTTTAGCTATAAATAATTTCTTACCTTTAACGTAAACTTATCTTGTATTTTAACTACGATACTTCGAATTATTTAAAGAAAGAATTAACATGTTCAGGTTTGTGACTTCATCGATCGTTGAAATCACCCGAAATACTTAATATTATTTAACGTAACTGTTTGGATTCTATTTCCGTATACTTTCGGTATGACATTTTATGAAGAAGCATAAATTTTAAAATTTTGACGGAAAACACATTTTGGGTTTCAAGATATCTAAAAAATAAACTTTTTGAACAAACATTGCTTGCCTTGATTTATGAACTTGTATTGACCTATGAATAATCTCTGACCTCAAACGTGAACTTATCTTTTATTTTAACTATGAGTTTTTGAATTATTTAAAGAAGTAATTAACATGTTCAGGTTTGTGACGTTATCGATCGTTGAAATCACTAGAAATATTTTATATTATTTGACATAACTGTTCGGAATCTATTTTCTCATACCTTTAGTATGACGTATTATGAAAAAAACATAAATTTTAAAATTTTGAAGTTTGTATTATTAGAGATAATAGTTATTTATTGTACAAGATGATAAAATTGCACAAGAAGACCAAAAAATGAAGAAAAATCAATGATAAATTTAATTTAAAAGTGTCAGGAAAAAAACAGTTTCACGAAAAAATGAGTAGGTGGCTTTAATAACTTTATCTATCCTTGCTGTTAAAGTACTACTTTATCTACCCTTGATGGTAAAGTGCTACTTTTCCCTCCAATTTTAGTTAATAATAGCACGTTTTAACAGCTGCTATAGAAAAAAAAAATAATTCATAACTTCGACAGATATTTATTTTAACTTTATACGTAACGTAACAAAATAAATGAAAAAAAAAAATAAAATTTTAAGTTCCTCCTGCTTCCTCGTAGAATATTAATTTAGATTTTGTAGTCTGTAGTATTTAGGAGACTCAGTCTTATTACTGACCCTTCCCTTCCCCTATTCGTTTTTAACTATATATTTTGTTTCTCAAACTTGGGCGTTCTATAATACCAAATTGCTAATTGCTGCATTAATGCTTCGTAGACTTGTAATCGCATAGGCGTTCTATGTCTAAGCAGATATGTGAGTGATGAGTAAAAAATAACATATTCAATAGGTTTTTTTTAACTTACACTTGCGGGGTCACCACACTAACTGCTGCGGTCATATGGTCCTCTATCTAACATGCACAAGACGACACAAACATTTGTGCCCTGGCGGGGATTTGAATTCCAAACTCCCGCATTAATCTCGGCCCAACGGACTAAACTAATAGCATACGCAGGTCAGCATTCAATATGTTTTCTGCAGATAATTTAGGATACTTTTTCTATTTTTTGGCACATTTTTTTTATAATTCTACACGCTTAGTCCAGCATTTATCTAATATTCCTAACCGTTTCACAACATGTCGTTTTTCAAGCTTTTTATGAAATAGCCATTATAGAATGGTAACACATCCATATGTTTGACCTTATGTTAGCTTGTGTAGATAAGTTATTATTTATTTGGTCAACTGCAATTGGTGCTTGTGTAATAGTAAAATAAAATAAAACAGGGTTCATAAGCGTAGAATATTAATGGTTATGAGTTTTAAAATTGCTTCACGAAACAATTTTAGAATACTGCAAACAAAAATTAAGAATTGCAGTACGCAACAACTTTTCTAAATTCTCATCTAAAAAATTAGTTTTCTTGTCCAATATGTTTTACGTATAACTTAATAGATTTGAGTAAGCGCTTGGTTTGTGTTTACTTATTGAATTTCAACAAAACTTTTCATTCTTTTGCGACTAAAAGTTCGGTTTTTAATAATATCCTACATTCGCTGTTAGGAACCGAAAATGATGCCATTATTGAAGGTACAGCTTTATATTATAAAAGCAATAAAAATAGCATTTTCGTACAAACGGAAATTGTCAATAACAATGTTATGACCCTCGTAGGTGGCAGTGGAATTAGCAACATTGTACGAAAATGTAGTTCTTTGATGTACTTGAACTATCGGGGCTAGGATGTGGCGATGTAAAATGTTTTTTAAAATATGAAAGGCAATATGGGCGCTTAGAAGTTATGGGAAAGTCCAAGCAAAGTGATTAATTTAATTTTGTAATAGTAATTCCCTCAATAACACGTTTAAAGAAGTGCATAACGGATCTCCATTCTACGAGTTGAATCACTACATCATGCAAAAACTGACCTATAAATAATTCACATTATTACAAATTCAATACATAAATTTCAACTTCCGATTTTTCTTAGAAGCATCTTTAACAGATTTATTACTTCCATTTTTGGTTATACTACGAACCTTCGTATTGCTAAGCAAGGTTTATTATTCTTACTGCGTACTTGTGCAAAATAAATCGAATAGGATTGGTTTCGGATTCCCACCGTTAAAATTTAAAATTCTGATTAATTGTTGTGGTAGATGCAACTTTAATGTTTCAGGAAATTGCTTACAAGATCTTAATTGCTGAAGACTTTACTGTAAGGAAGTTGTGTAATTTCTGACGAGAAACATCGGAATTTAGAACTTGCAGTATTTTAAGTTTTATTTTTTATAATATTAATTTTTAACTGTTTTTTTCGTTAAAAGTACACATTATAGAAAACATTTTTTGCATAAAAATTGTCATATTTTTCTGAGAAAAAATATGTAAGGTTATTCCACTCATAAGGTTCGGGGTCAAAATAGCGCCTCAATAATAGCGCCGCCAAAAATTGCGCCATCAAAAATAACGCCTATGAACAATGTCGCTTGCAAAAATAGCGCCATTAAAAATTTTGCTGAAAATACAACGCCGGTCAAGAATGTGGCCGGCAATAATGTTGCCAGCAATTATGTTGCAGTTAATAATGTAGCCGGCAAAAATGTCGCTAGCAAAATTAGCGCCATTAAAAATTTTGCTGAAAATACAACGCCGGTCAAGAATGTGGCCGGCAATAATGTTGCCAGCAATGATGTTGCAGTTAATAATGTAGCCGGCAAAAATGTCGCTAGCAAAAATAGCGCCATTAAAAATTTTGCTGAAAATACAACGCCGGTCAATAATGTTGCTGACAATAATGTCACCATCAAAAATGTAGCCGGCTAAAATAGCGCCGGTCAAAAATGTGGCCAGCAAAAATAGCGCCGTCAAATATAACGCCGGCAAAAATAGTGCCGTCAAAAATGTGCCGGCAGAAATGTCGCTGGCAATAAAGTCGCCGGCTATAATGTCGCCGGCAATAATGTTGCCGTCAAAAATGTATCCGGCAAAAATGGCGTCCATCACAAATAGCGGCGGTCAAATTGTCGCCCGCAAAAATAGCACCTTAAAATGGGTGCTATAAGAAACATCGACGTACAAATACTTTGCATTTTGATGAAATTTTGTTTAGCATTTCCATATCATTGGCCAATGGACAGACTCGTAGTAGTAGAATAATATTCAGAACTAAATCTTTAGGTGCAACAATATTTATGGGGATAACTTTCCTATTTTGGCGAACAAATTTGTTAAAATCGATTTATATAGAGTTAAAGGCATCTCTATATAAATCTTAAAACTAGGATTTAGATCCAAGGTTCACTATTTTACCAACTTAAGTAGCTTGTTTATTATTTAAAAAGCGTAGGTCATAGCTCACGGGTTTTGCTTATTATTGAAAGGTGTTTACTACAAAACTGCTTGCTACAAAGTCTAGATACTTTAGTAGGAACTCTGCTTTTAATGACAACGTATTCAGTAACATGTCTCACATCTCGAGACAGCTGAGGTAGTTATTACGTTTGCGGGTTCCGATATATACGTTAAAATCACATTGGTTCATCGGGGAAGTTTCGATATCGACGAAATGTATTAATTATATTATAAGCCCATAGTTTTGTTTTGGTATTGTATGCAAATGTTTAACAAGACTTTTCAGTACGTGTTAATAAGTTTTTTTTTAAAGAATTTCTTATGGTGCTGTAATGGGATTTTTTACACGGGATATTTATCTTGAAGAATTTACGGGAATGTTTTTGCAGGAATGTTGTTTCGGGATTTTTAATTGTTTTTTTCCTCGCGGATTTTATTTACGGGAGCAGCTCTTATTTACCGACGCGACTAATCGGAGAAAACATTCAGAGCGGAGGGTGCGAGCTCCGACTATGAAATTACCAAAAAGAAATTGGGGGGCGTAGCCCACGGGTTCGACTAGTAAAATTTAAAAAATTTTAAACTAATACATTTTTTCGTATTTTTCGAAACAATATCTTTCCATAATAAATCTTTTCGAGTTGAATTAGGTAAACGCATCTCCAGGATTGAAAACTTGCAAAGTTTAAAAACGAAATGGTATAGTCAGTTCTTGGGCAATAGGTTTTTGAAAATTTAAGAAATTTAAAAACAATTTGCTCAAAAACTGGCTACACAATTATTTGTAAACTTTGTAAGCTTATAGCGCTGGAGATGCGCTGCAATTGAGTTAGGGCCTAATTTGAACAGTTTATTGTGACGCCTTGTATGAATTTTTGAAAATGTAATTTTGTTAAATAATAAACGGAAAACGATACAACATTTTCCTTTACGTTATAGTTAGTAGATTACGATTGTAAATTTAGTCATTAGGTTTAGCATGATTTTTGCATTTTTGAAAAAAAGATTACTTCTTTCTTTCAAAAATGCAAAAAACATGTTTTCACAGAACACCTGGAAAATTTTTGAAATTCTAACTGCAGCAAGCCAGTGATGAGCCCGAAGTTTTTCCTACGCTTACGTTACACTGATAAGAGTGGTGCGATTTTATAGTCACTGTTGGAGCATGAACGTTGATACAAAAACACTTTGGTCAACTGTGATATCAAGTTGTACCGTGTGTTCAAAAAGTAATTACCTAAGGGTTGGCCATGGAAAATAAAATTTGTCTTTGCATGCTTTAGAATTTAAACAATCAAATATAATGTCACTTAAAATGTTTAGGTTAAGCTTGTAATTTGTTATTTGTAATGACACCGACAGAGTGATGACAGTTAAATTCTAAAACATGCAAAGACAGAAATTTTGTTTTCCTTGGCCAACCCTTATGCAATTACTTTTAGAACACACGGTACATAGATTTAATAAATGACTGGCTGTAATTTTTACAAAATTACATATCTGGAGGCAACAAATTTTTGGGAATTAGATTACAAAACTCGTATTTCCGGTTAAAACAATCATAATTACATTGATAATACAACTAATGTATGTTTGTTTAAATTGCAACCATCGAATTAAATTAAACATACAAATTCCACAATAATGACCCGCAGCACGAAAGCATTCTGCTTTCATCAACATCCTTAGACATTTAAAATAACCTATAATTTTCACAATAATTGCTTAATTTCGCAATTGTACCGTTTAAATTAAAAAAAAAATGACGCATGATTTTTTTTTATTTAAACAAAATTGTAAAATATCAAAACGTAATCTGGATAAAAACAAAGAAACACATAAATTATTATTATACAAGGACTTCCATATACCTTCAAAATCATATTGGAATAAAGACGATGGGCATCCCAAGGATTTGTTCTAAATTCTTTGGCATAACAATAAGAGATGATACCTATCAACCTAAATTGTTTATACGAAAAAATTATTTTTGTTACAACATTTATTTGTTACTGTTATTTTAAACAACATCCACAAAGCTCGTTTCAAGGTTTTTTTTCTGATGGAGGAAATATAAATCTCTTCAAAATAATAAATTTGATCACAACAGTAGCCTCTATAATAATAAATAAAAAAATGCTTTGGGAATGTACATCTCGATTCGGTAATTTAGAGCACTACAAGGTTGACTTCTTTCATGGTTGCAGTTTCTTTGAATTAGCGGAAATGACTGTTAGTTTGCCATTTGCTTTATTTTCCGGACGTGCGGTTTGACATTAATGACAGAAATTCACAGCCAAAATTGCAAGTTGGCCGAGGAATTCTGGTTTTACCATTATAAGTCAGTAAAAAAAATCGTGAATGATATGTTGAGCATCTTAATTATGGTAATATTTCGTATTCAACGTCGGTTGCATATCTCATAATTCGCAGCGGTTGTAAAACACGTTTACATAATGTGCGATGCGAGCACAAGTGGTGTAAAGAAATTGCCATTCCATGGAAAGTTCAGGTGACTTTTTAAAAAAAGGATGAGGAATGCTGCTTAAGAAATCATGACACACAAACCAAATTTGTCATAAAACTATGCGTTTACATCTGATGCATATCGAGAAGATTTATTATGGGAAGAAATTGTTTTGCAAATTATTCTTAAGAAATCATATTTAATTGGTGTTTTATTTCGGTACGATTATTTTATTCAAGAAAATTGTATTACTCTAGCAGATTTTAAATTTTTTTAAATAAGTGTTAAAATTATATACAGATTGCGGCACAAATATGTGACCATTTGTTTACTTTTTAAAATTTTCTTGGAAATATATTTATACCTTCTACTCAAAATTTTTTTCTCTCATTTTTACATATACTTCGTCATGCACGTTCATACTTTGAAATAGATCTGCTGCTCAAATTTTGTTTTCAGTTCCTTCAGTTATTTAATTCAAAAAGTAAAAATGCCTAAAGCAGGTGCATTGTCGGATCAAAAACTGAACATTGTTGTGAAAGAACTTGCTGCTGATAATTTCTCAACAGGCTGAGAAATGTTGCATTATACCAAGGTGCGAAAAATATGCATTTCGGAAATAAATATGTTATGTTGCAATATGTACAAACAATCAAACACAAATTAGCCACAGGTCGAAACGGACGTGGCTGCTTGCCGCATTTACAGTAACAGTGTTTTAAATTTGAAATTTCAAGTAGACTATTGACATATATCCAACTTTTTCGATGGTTACACAAAAATAAATTAAGGAGTGTCTAGTCAGGTGACCGTGCTGGCCACTCCACATGTCCCCGTTTTCCAATCTACTATTTTACCAATAATTGAATCTAGATGTAAAATAATAAATTATTGCCGTTGGTATTTTTTTTGGAAAAAGAATGCGTGACGAGATATTCGTTGAAAACCTCTGGGCCAGCTTATGATTTTAACACTTTTACATAACTGAAAACGAGATGCAATTTCAAAATTATAAAAAAAATTAACAATTTTAGTTTTTTAGTTCCTAAAAAGTTTCAAAAATTTATAAAATTGATCAAATTTTTCCGTATCCAACATTTTCAACATTCTTAAAATTTTTTTAAATTTTCATAAAATTTCAAAAATTTTACATTTTTTTAACTTTTCAAAAATTTAAAACTTTATTATTCAAAAATTAAAATTTTTTTTACAAATGTTTTAAACTTTCGAACTACTTAAAAACTTTCAAAATTATTAAAGTTTTCAAAAAGTGTAAAAACTTTCAAAAACTTTTAAAATTTCAGAATTCTCACATCAAAGTTTTAAAATTTACAATTTTTCCGAATTTTTATAGTTAAATATTTAAAATTTTCAAAGTTAAGATTTTACCGTTTTTTAAATTTCCCGCAATTTTCAACAATTTTCAAAATTTTCAGAATTTTTGTGAGGTATAAACCGCAGGGTAAAATTTATACACTGACTTCCCCCTAGTAAAGAACTTCCCCCGGACTTCCTGTGGACTTCCCCGATTTTTCCGACTTTCCTTAGACTTCCCCGACCTCTCTTGGACTTCCCCGGACTTTCCTTGGACTTCTCCGGACTTTCTCGGACTTCCACGGACTTTCTCGGGCTTTCCCGGACTTCCATGGACTTCCCTCAGACTTCCCTCTAACTTCTTCGACTTGGGGGGTGCTCTATGTCAAGGCGCGCTTGAAAAAGAAGCATAAATTCGTATTCTACGCATGACGATTAGTCAATCTGCGCAAACCAGGGACTTGAACCGAAAAAAAATAACGTTTCGGCTTTCGGTTACAGTTCAATTTTTATTAAATTTCGGTTACCTTTTCGGTTACGGTTAACTGCTACTAAAGATTTCGATTTCGGTTACGGTTACCGGTATTTTTTTTTTATGAAATCATTAATAGTAGATTACTGTATGTGACTGCGACCATGCTTGTGCTTTTCATAAAATGCTCATTTATACCCCCCTTCTACGACATATCGCAGTGACGAGCCGACCGGTGTCGGCCGGCAACGTTTTGCCGGTATACAGTACAGCGTCGTCAGTTAATATGCAGCGTAGTTTACCGGCGGATGACACTGACTTCCCCCTAGTAAAGAACTTCCCCCGGACTTCCTGTGGACTTCCCCGACATTCCCGACGTTTTTTAGACTTCCCCGACTTCCCTTGGACCTCCCGGGACTTCCCTTGTATTTCATTGGATTTTTATAGAACTTCCCCGGACTTCCTCGAACTTCCTCGAACTTTCCTCTGACTTCTCCGAACTTTCTCGGACTTCCCCGAACTTTCTCGGACTTTCCCGGACTTCCCCGGACTTTCCTCGGACTTCCCTCTCACTTCCTCGGCTTTTCTTGGACTTTCCCGACTTTCCCTAGACTTTTATGAGATTTCCTCTAACGTGTGAACCAGACGTTCTCTGCGGTTTATCCGTCGAAACATTTCAAAAGTTTTCAAATTTTTAATACTACAATGTGTCTGAAAATTTTTTAAATTTTCAAAATATTGCAAAACCCTTCCAAAAATTTTCATAATTTCCTAAATCATCAAAATTTTTGAATTTTTAAAAATTTACAATTTGTTTAAAGTTAATAACTTTAAAAAAATTTCATAATAATCAAAAATGTCCAAAAATAAAAAAAAAAGTTTTTTAAAATTTTCAAAAAACAAGCGGATTAAATGAACGAATTTTAAAAAATTCTAAATTTCCATAAAAATGTCACACTTTAGGAAATTATTTAAAAATTTTAATAAGCTTTTATAAATGCGAGGGAGTCTCGTGGCGGTTGCCCCACAGCTTTTTTATTAATAGGTTTTGCAACTTCAACAATTTCATACTCAACCTGGAACACTCGGGAAAAAGCTTTTGGGTTTACGTAACCAAGACGATTAGCTTGAATTATTTGCTTCATCTCCCATCATTTCACGTTGCAGTTTATTAAGTCATGATGGCGGGAAATTTAAATTATTAAAAATTCGTAGGGATCATCACAAACAAACCAAAGCAATTATTTTATATTGACAACATTAATGCCGCTAAAAGTCTTAAAATTTCACAGAAAATATTTTTCTTTCTTACTCCTTCACTCTAGATTGAGTGCAATCCTGATATAACAATAACCTGTCCCTCTCACCATTACTACAAAACTATAATCAATCAACTTGTAGTAACAAAGCCATACAATTCATTCCTATTTACCATTTCCTAACAAAAAAAGCCATAAACAACCCAATTTTTCGAATTCCTCCACAACAGCTCTACAAGCGCCGTGACACTCGCATCAACTTGATGGGAACTTCGTGAGATCCACTTCATTTTGTCATTTGTAGAATCTATTCAACACGTGCCCTTGCATTCATGCAGAGCAATATATAATCGTCATAACAAGAACCGTAATGAGGATTTCTTAATCAAGTTCAATTAAAGGGGCATCACTGTCAGTTAACATTACCTTGATATTTAGATCTAAGATTGAGTGATATGATTGTTTAATCTAATATTAACTGTAACTCAATCACAGCGGTAATTGCCAACTCGATTCTAATCTTGAATTGAATTTATTTGAAAATCATCTTAAGTTTGCCTTGTACATGTCGGAAATTGTGCGCACGTTGCACATAAAATATTTCATCTTGAACACGAGGGCTATGTAAGAGGCACTTGATGGTGACAAGTGTCTGGGTTCGAATCCCCTGAGGTTGCGGAATTTTTCTAAAGGAAATTTAAATTTTTTCCTTGTCAATGATACTGTAAATATTCTCCAAGGATGTTGGCGTTAAGAAATTGTGTTAAAACAACACTCACCTTTCTTTTTTGCTAGTTTTTGTCTACTTTTGTTGAATATTCTCCCAGATAAAATTGTTTAGGGCGTAATAAATGAGCCTCGCATGAATACGCAAGGTTATGCGGGCTTCACTTGAAATTTGATGCCTTGCAAGGTAAACCTATTATTATTTAGCTAATTTGCATTGATAAAAATTGCCTTTAATAAGCATATTAATGCAATGTAAAATGTCGAATTCCCGGCGTTTTGCCAAAGCTTTAATTGCTCTGATTTATTAACGCTCGTGAATTCGATGAGCACTGATATTTAGGCTTTGGTTATTGCCACAACCATTTTAGGAAATTTTCCTAACTTATTTGCAATATTGTTGGGTGGAAGTCAATTTCTCATTATTTATTATTACTTTATTAAATATTTCAAAATAGAACCTTCTTTTGAAGGACCCTTTTGCCAAAAACACAAAGAAATAATTGCTTAATATTAATTCATAACCCGCATGTTTGAGTTTGTCCTTGGTTGTGGGTGGTTTTTAAACTAATGTTCCATTAATTCCTAACATAACACATGGGAGATGTATCCGCTTAACATCGTACAAGATTGAAAAATGATTTTTTGTCTATTTTAATGTCAATACATATTTAAAAAAATTACAACTCGACCTTATTGTAGCGCTTCTAAGTGTTATGTTAGTTATGTTGGTTATGTGTAAGCCTTGATCTAATTATGAGAAGTTCTTTGTGGTGTGCAAGAAATTGTGTAGAAATTATAGTTAATGTTAGGTGTTGATTATATTTATACTGGCCTTGAATGGAGAAGAGTAGAATGAGAGTAACATTTTGACTGTAACGTCGAATGATTATGTTAATTATTGGAACACCATCAGGTGTGTATTTTGCTCATGCAAGTCTAAAATTAGAATGCTTGATTACAGTTATTTTTACCTTCCTCGCTATATAGGAAGGTATTGTGATCGTTAGTGGATTTTGAGCAAATACATTCATTCAGCAATTTTTTTTTCGCTTTGAGTTTACTGGCCGATATACATTTTCACTAATAAGCAGGTTTTAGTGCCTTAAAGCGGACGCTGCATAGGGGTATGTCTGTCTGTCTGTCTGCATACACTTTACAGTCCACACGACTTAACGTAGAAAAACCGAATATGGCTAAAAAATTGCTTATTGCAATAGGATCACAGCGCAAGACAATGAGGTTGGTCCGCCAGAAAATAGGGAAAAAAAGAGGGGGGTGCTCTATGTCAAAACGCGCTCGAAAAAGAACCATAAATTCGTATTCTACGCATGTTGAATAGCCAACTTGCGCAAACAAGGGACGTGAACCGAAAAAAAGTAACGTTTCGGCTTTCGGTTACAGTTCAATTTTTAGTAAATTTTGGTTACGTTTTCGGTTGCGATTAACTGCTACTAACGATTTCAGTTTCGGTTACGGTTACCGGTATTTTTTGTTTTTTTTGTGATGAAAAGCAAAGAAAATTCTCGACAAGATTATGTGGAAAAATTATGGCATGTAATTTAAAAAAATGTCGAAGTCATCAAAATTGGCGGCGTTAAAAAATTTTTGATTTTGTCAATTTGTAGAATTTTTTGAATTTTTTAATAAAATGATTTACATTGCTATACACTGTTTAAAAAAATCATGAATAGTAAATTACAGTATGTGACTGCGACCATGTCTGTGCTTTTCATGAAATGCTCATTTATACCCCTCTCCTGCGACATATCGCAATGACTAGCCGGCCGGCAACATTTTGCCGGTATGCAGTATACCGTCATCGGTTAACAGGCAGCATAGTTTACCGGCGCGCGGGTGAGGCGTTGTTTATGTATTTGATCTGTATTCTAGCATCGACTATAAACACACGCCGTGCGTTAAGGGGCGATAGTTAGCCGAGGGTTTAAATCACGTGCAAGTTAATTTTAAAGTTTTAATTTCAGTTTTCGTTTCAATTACGGGGCAAAAAAGGTTGCGTTTTTTCGGTTTCATGATACACATGATATACATCTATATCCCTTACTGCCCCCACTATCAATAAATTGTAATTTCACAAATTTACGAATTTCGGCTTAAAAATCGGTATAATCATGTTAAATGACTATAAGAACAATTTTTCATTGAGAAAACACCACTGAGAGGTTTAATTTTGGTCGTTTACCTGAACAGTTTAATTGAGTAATGGCAAAAATGCGGCTATTTATTTAATGGATAAACATTGGTGGCAACTAGAAAACACAAAACATTATAAAAGCAAGCGACTGCATTAAAAAATAGGATGGGGGTGCTCTACTTCAATATAGATGCACTTGGAAAAGAACTTTGGATTAGTATCATACACAAGTCGAAAAGCTGATCTGTGCAAGCACGATCTTCCTACCAGCCCTTAGTGTCTCCCTCCCCAACGAAGTTTTGATATAACTGAAACGTACGAATGTCGGCTTCAAAATCGGTATTAACATGCTAAATGACAATAAGAACAATATTCCATAGAGAAAGCACCTCTGGGAGGCTTCCTTTTGGTCCTCTATCTGAACAGTTTAATTGGATAATCGCTAAAATAAAGACCAAATAATGAAATCGATTTTAGATTGTAACCAATAAATAGTGTTTACCATAAACAAATACAAAAAAAAACAAAATAATTGTAGTTTTTTAAAAACATTTTCAAAACAAATTGAAAAATTACAAGAAAGTTTCTCGAAATTTTCAAAATTTCGAGTTATTTCAAAATTATGAAAAACTACCAAAAAAACATTTCCGAAATTTTTTAAATTCAAAAAATAAAATGCAAAATTTTTTTTTCGAAAGTTTTAAACTACATTTTTCAAAAATTTTACTTTTTTACATCTTACATTTTCTCAATATTTAACATTATTTAAAAACATTCAAAATTTTTGATTTAATATATTTTAAAACATTTTCTCCTTAAATTTTTTAAATGTTCAGAAATCCCGTAATATAAAAAATTTTAATACTTTCCCAAATTACAAATTTTTTCAAAAGTAAAATTATTTCAAAATTTGTAATGATCTTCAAAACTTCAATGTTTTTAAAAATTTTCAATATTAACAATTTTTTAATTTTTACAAATTTTGATAGTAATCAACATTTATGAAATATTTTAATTTTTAGAAAACATCCCCTGTAAAATATATTCGAAGTGTTTTCGAGAATTTTAAAAATATTCTAAATTTCCTTAAAATTGTCAAAATTTTCGAAATATATTAAAAAATCTTAAAAATTTCCATAAATTCGAGGAAGCTTCCGTGGCGGTTGGTCGACAGCTTTATACTTTCCCATATTTCTACTGCATGGGTGCGTGAGTGCGTTCATTTTCCTATATTTCTATAAGATTTGGAGTGTGGAAGTTTTTTAGTTGCAGGTACTCCTTTGTAGGATCGTTAATAGGAGCCGGAACGTAACCAGAAATTAGAAGTTTTTTTGGTGCAGATTATTTTTGAAACACTTTTCGAATACATGGCGTTGTAGTGCATCTAACGGCAAATCAAATGCTTTTTTTCTTCCAAATGCTGTATCTTCAAAATTAAGGCCGCTACGAATTTTTGAAAATTTTAAATTTAATGCCCGATTACTCAAAAACAAAATTTTTATCAAAAAAAAATTGTTTCATTATTTAATAGTTTTTAATAAATATAATCAAGTGATGTAAAAATATTTTTGGAAATATGAAAATTGGAAATATACTAGCGGCTCAAAGTTTTGGACATTTTCAAACAATTACCTCAAAAACTGCCTACACCATTTTTTTAAATTTCCGAGCCAGTAGAGCTTGCAATGAACACACAACTTTTTTTTGATTCATTTTTCAAATTTTACTCTGACGCCCTTCAGGAATTTTTTAAGTTTTCTAACTGATAAATTATTTATTCAAAACGCAAATCCCAAATGTAATAAACTTTAAACAGTTTGATAGCGTATTTGAATAGCAGTTTATTAGAATTAGCAAGAATTTTCAACCATATTAAAAATTAGGGAGAAAAATAATACTTTTCAATTTCAACAACGCATTTTCGGGAAGTTACGTTATTTTAACTACGCCTATCAATTAGTTTTAGTTAAAAAATTTATTTTTAAGTTTTGCATATTTTTGATAACTCTTAAAATAAAGCAATTTACAGCGATTTTTGGTCCGAAGTCCGGAGCACATTTAATTACCGTGCTCATGTCCTATGCGGCTAGCCAAAGTTATTCTAGCACTATTTTTATACCGTATACAATATCCTATTGCACGGGCTGTCGCAAGTTCAAATCACCGCTGGGGCGTTACTATTTTTTTTAATTTTTTTCTTTCTTTAATTTTTATAAAAACAATGTTATTTACTCAGTTATTGGCGCGCGAACATTTAAAACGTAAAAGGTAGGGGAAAGTACCAGCGACCTGTTTCACCCATTTTTACAATTGCAATAAAAAATAAGGCATTCTGAAATTTAGAAAATTTGGAAAATTTGGAAATTCAGAATTCAGCAACTTCCTCATGTTTGAAATTTAAATTTAATGGCTTTGATTAATACCGCATCCAATATAAATTACATCCCAATTGCGTAACTCAAACTCATATTTTATTTAAGTATTTACCTATTTCCAGATAATAAAAGCAATAAGGAAACTGAAACGTTGCTCTTATGCACCAACCTAACAACTTCTCATAAGCGCATTAACGTGTCATAATAATTACAGGTTGTAGGTGTAAATCAGCGTAAATTTACGCATTGCACACGTGACCCTAGTCACCATTTAATTATGGTTTTATGGCGAATTAATCGCTTTACGAGTGGATAATTTAATCCAGACGTTCGGAATTTGCATATGCACATTTCGTTATAAAGGAAAGTAATTCACACAGGACACATCTTTTGCATAACTGTATTTTGTGAACCGGAAGACGGCAATTGTGCATTAAATAATAATACATAACAATGATTTGCACAAACACAAACACACGTATATTCTTCACCTTTAATTAGAGTATGTGAGAAAATTCGACCGGAGGCGGCCCATTGCACAATTTAATGTAGGACATGATTAGGTCGTGTTCAAATCTAACCTACATATGTTTTACATCTAATTAGCCAACAATATATTTTTCGCATGGCTTCTTTAAATTCACAGAATGAGCAATTAGCTCCAATTAAAAATGGGTTGCATAATTGATGAGAAAGTCACGCTTTTTTAAAGCGACAACATTTTTGTTTAATTGCATCTTGTTCTCACTTATTTAATTGTTAATTGAACTAATTATTTTGAGTTACAAAATCAGAACGTGAAGTTTTCAGAAATGTACGGACAAATAATTACGCAAAATTAAACGGAATAAATATAATTTTGATCGAGAATCATAAACCAAGATACGTTGCATAAACTTATTTAAATTGAATGCATCGTAAAAAGGAGCAAAAGTTAAAACATGCACGTTCACACTCCTTTCGGATTTTATGAGTTGAAATTACAGTATTTTCACTTCATATTCATTCCAAATTACCACAATTTAGATAATTTCATACCACACACCTGTATTTACTTTAAATATTAATTTCCTGGTTGTATTCATTCCGTGGAGCTTTTTTCGCTGTTTATATTAGCTTTGGCCAAGGAAATTCAAGTGAGTTTTTTAATTAACTTTTGCAGCAAGGTGAGGAAAATTACAACAGTATTGGGTTCGCAGTTTACAAGGTTTAAAAATGTTTTTGGTTGGTTTCACGCTGAAGTGCAAACAAAGATAATTCAGACAGAATGGGTTTAGGAGATAATGTGTTCTAAATTATAATGACAATTACGTTAAAGAATCCCAGACTTTTAAATTATTGGGTGATTTATAATGATGAGACGTATTTTGAGTTTTACTGCAAATTTTCTTTTGGTAATTAATTTTAACTAAAAAAAAAAGTTTATGAAAAGACAATTTTTCTGAATAAGTTTTACCAATAAAAAGGTATCACAAATGTTTTGAAAAAAATGTGTTATTTGGTGATTTACACACGGAAAAAAAATGTTGTGAACAACAACACAAATGTTATTATTTTTACTACAATTTGTAGTACATATACGACTAGGCACAATGTGCGTGCTTCGTTACTACTTAATTGTTGTTAAAATATTGTATATTCCTTAAAGACAGTATGATGGTGAAAAATTGAATGATACATATTGTAAAATTTATCACAATAATGTATAAATTGTAGTAACATACATTGTTTAAAAAAACGCCTTTTCATGAGTACTTTCAGCAACTATTGTGTTATTATTTATTACACTTTTGTACGAGAGGTTTCAACAATATTGTTTTAAAATTTCGCTTTTCCCGAAGTAGGTTGTACTAAAAATTGTGCAACTAATTATTACACTTTTGTACGAGAGGTTTAAACAATATTGTTTTAAAATTTCGTTTTTCCCCCTAGTAGTTTTTACTAAAAATTGTGCTACTAATTATTACGCTTTTGTAGGAGAGGCTTCAACATTATTGTTTTAGAATTTGTTATGTCTTTTATGACACGAAGAATTATATGGGATTGTATATGTTAAAATTAAATATGAATGCCGAGATAGAAAATTTTATTAATACATTCTATAAGTATTAATCGTACATTATATTATTTCACAAAAAATAAGAAACTTCAACAGTCCTAAAAACAATACAAGAACAAGAAAGTTAACAGCAATATTTTGTGACAAGATTTTTGTTGCATAATTGCTTAAATAAACAAAGAACATAACATACATACAAAATGAGTTTAGTAATGATTGGAAGACACGGTAATTAACCATCATCCCTAATTCAACATCTTCGTTGACTTCTTCAGCATCCGTTTCCAGAGATTGTGAGGATGTGGAGATATTTGAAACTGTGTCTGTTTCATCAGTTGCTGATAATAATAATCCAGATGTATCAGATACGGCTTGTAGAATAATAGGCCCGTTGTTAGTGGCCTATGCAGAAATCATATAAAAAATATTGTACACCTACGTTATACTTATACGTATAGAAAACAAATAAGTAGCTGGACTAACTACAATTGTGTTAAAAAATACTACACTTGTGAAAAAAAGTACTGCAATGCAGTACTTTTTAACACAATTGTAGTACTTTCCAACACAATTGTAGTTAGTCCATTACAAAGTACAAGGAATTTGAGAATAGATCTATCAACAAAAGTTCTAAAAATCTATAAAGATTTAAAACAAAACTAGTTTCCTCTACTTTACTACTATTTTTATTATTTTAAGTAAATTTTACCCGAATGACTAGGTACTCTGAATTTTCTCTGAAATTTTTTTCTGACACCTAGTACAGGAATAAGTTTTTTAATGTCAGCTTCTGTTAGATTATTGAACGAGTCCTCATGTATTTCGTTTTCTTAAAATAAAAAAAAAATCATTCACAAGTATTAACATTTTCAGAAAGTTTAAGTTCAAAAACAAAATTTTCTTTATATAATTTTAATATTTCAAAGTTTACTTATGGAGACTATATTTATTATTATAATTTCCTAACGCAAAATATAATAAATCTCGCAAAAATAGCAACATAATTAAGTGAGCAATTTTTCACGAAAAAGAGAAAATATGTAAAACTACATTTCTTTTGTAAAAATTTACAATAACCAGATGCAGAACTACTTATGCTTAAAACAAATTTTTGATAGGAAAAAGCTGAGCAGTTTTTAGGGCTCCTGCAGTGGCGGAACAAAAAGTGATAGCCCCCCCCCCCCCGCATGAAACTTGTATGGGCCCAGGCCCACTTTTATCAAAAGTATTGCAATTGCTTTTAGTTACTCTTATCGTCGTTTATTTGTAGACACCTGGGCCCCCGTAATGCGGGGGTGTTTGTTACGCCACTGGGCTCATGAAATTTAATGCACCATAAGAAAATAAGACTAGAATAGTTATAATTACATTACATACACGGTTTTAAAATATATACATACAAAAGTTTTTAAACACCCTTTGAAGTTAATGTACTTAGTAAAAGAAACATCCCGCGTGTATTTAAAGGAGAGGCGAGCGTCCTGTATACTGCATAATAGTGGCTATGTTTTATATATTTTTTGTAGTGAAATTGCTAAATAAAATTATTGTAATATGCAAATATTTCAAATTTTGACCTTTATATCTTTGACCTTTTGGGGTAGATTTTGCAATATTTGGTTATCTCTAACAAGAAATTAGTTTCTATTGATTTAATTGTTGCAATATTGGCTTCTTTGGAAATTAATTTCAAGTAAGAGATAACCAGAGAAAAATTAGAAAATCCATATTATTCTTTCCGCTCTTTCGTTTGGCAGCACAGAGCCGGAATTTAGCGCCTCATTTAATCCATTACCCTATACTTGCACTTGCGAAGGCTCTACTTTTATTGGAATAAAATATACGACTTACCTATTTAAAAAATGGATGCAAATTTCAAAAGTCAAAAGTTTAATAAGGACACTAACATAATGCGCGCCAAAACTGATGGCCGATGAAACGAGTCACACATGCACATGACATGAAACATATTATTACACCAAATCGATTCATAAAGTTCATAAGGTAATAATAATAATAATATTGCAATTTTTGCATAGATAGCAAAGTAATACCATTGTAATACTAAATAATATAAAGTTACAAAACAGTAATAATGCCTACCTACCTTCAAAGATACCCTGCAGCTTCTCGTCTAGTTCCCATTCCTCCAGTTTGTTCTTTACAAAACCGTCCATGATCAACTTTTATAATATAGGAATTGCAGGTAATAATGGATACACTAACTCACTAACAATAAGTAACTGGCGGTTTCAAAAACCACACAAAATACTAATAACGCAACGCACACGACCGACGCCAGCAATATAAGTTAAAGAATATGCAATTATCCGTCTGCGTCGTCAAACCTTTATATTTTTAGCTTTTATTTTGCATAATCTGCACAACAAGCGCATGTTATCATAATAAAACGCCCCAATTCTATGTTTAATTTGATAACGCCATTTTTTTTAACAACAAAATTGTTGAAACAAATGTAACTCTTGTGCGAAAATTTGCCACAATGCTATATTCCGCGAACTCATACAAACATTGTGTGAACAAATTACACACTAATGTACAACATTACAACAAGAAGCTAACCACAATTTTAAAGCAAGCTTTACTAAAACATGTTTTAATAATTAGCAAAAATGTTGCTTCTATAACGATAATTGTATTAAAATTTCCTAAGATAATTTTACAACAACGTTGTAGTAAATTTTTTTAAATGATTTTTTTCCGTGGCAATTGTTGCTTTCCTATACCTTTAGTGTAGAGAAATATTGTCTTAATAAAAAGTATCGATTTCTAGATTTTGAGGCAATTGAACGTTCAGGAACTCTAGAAATTTAAAAATATTTGTCTGTGGGTTACGCTTTATAACTTCCGAACGGATGGTACGATTTAGACGAGTTTCAGAATTAGGAAGGGGGTGCGTATATCAAAAATGCATCCACCATATTAGGTATTAAAAAAAATTTTTTTTTCTATTTCTGTCGTAGATTAAGTGTTGGGCGAAGTCTGATAGAAGATAAATATTTAACTATTAAAAAATTAATAGATTATTAATAAAATAAAACTCTTGGTAATTGTTTCACAATTTGTGAAACAATTACCAAGCGTTTTATTTTATTAATAAACTATTAATCTTTTAATAGTTAAATATGTATTAATAATGTTTCGCCATGTGCCTACCACACAATCAATTCAAAATATCTGATACAAGAGCTAAGGAAAGATTTACTTCGAAACTGCAGCAACTGCGGTGTTTGATGATTTGTTTTTCAACGTCTTGTTACTAAAATACGAGTTGCCAGATCAGCATAAATGTTAGAGATGTAATAGTTCTATAGAAATACAATACTGCAATCTAGGATTATTTAGTAAAATAAAAAAATTATAATTTTTTTACAAATGCGCTACAAAAGATGTGCGATCTTACAGTTACTGTCGGCGTGGTAACGCGTTGATACCAAAATACTTTAGAAAATGTAACTAGAGGCAATTTATTAAATACAGAAAAGTGCCGCAAAGTTATTCGTTAATTTTTCTGATTATTGTACAATTTTTTTGCTTCTGCGATATATTTGAAAATGTTTTCTATCCAGACAAGGCCAGTCTCTCATTTTTACTTTCCCATACTTTTAGTATTGAGATTTTGACGAAAATACATGTTTTGGATGGATTGTGTGTGGTATAACTTTCGAACGGATGGTTGAATTTTGATAAGCTTTGGAATCTGGGGGTATATCAAAAATTCACCGTCAAAATAAGCTTTTCAAAAATCCGAAACCAGAAGCGAAAGTTAGACATGTTATTTTGGCAGCACTTTTTTCCTAAATCAAATTTCATAAGTTTGATAACGGAATCTAATGTCAGACTTTAGATCAGATTCGACGTTTTGTTTTTGAACTTTCTAGCTTTAAAATGGCGGTTGCTACAAATTTTTGAAAATTTTGATTTTAGTGCGTTATTACACAATTTTAAATATTACATCGTGATATCTATAAAGACATAATGTTGCTGTGCACCAAAATTTTCGAAAAGTTAAAAGCTGTAAAGCGAAAAAAAAATTGAAAATTTCCAAAATTTCCAAATTTTCAACCAAAAAGTGCTTAAAATTGTTTGTTTTCTAAATTTGTAAGCTTATAGAGCTAAAAATAAGCTACAATTTGAATTGTGTCCCAGCTCGTAAATTTTTCTCTGCCGCTTCCTATGAATGTTTGATAATATGAACTTTAAGTCCTATTTACTCAATAACCAGTTATCAGATCGGGATGAAATTTAATACAGAAAAAGTCCTAAGCGTACGCAATGTTAAAAGTTACTAGAACTTTTAAAACTACAAAACTACTGAAACTGTGAAGTGAAAAAAATATCATAATTTTGACTTTTAAAAAAATATACTGCTCGAAAACTGATCTTACAATTTATTTTTTAATTTTTAAACTAGTAGAGCTATTGTTTACCTACAATTTGGTTAGTCTAAGTCCGCTAACTTTTTTGTGACACTTTGTATAATTTTTAAAAATCGAAAATTTCTGCCTCTACCTTATTTAATAAACGAGGGCCGATAAAAAAACTTGTGTAAAGGCTTAATTGCTCATAAGTAATATTAGAATGAAGTTCTTAACCTAATTTTTAAATACTGGAATATTGGGAGGGAATTTACACCCCCCCCCCCCACCTAATATTTGGTGGACAAATTTGGCTTTCCGTTTTTGGGTTTCTCTAATTCCAAGCAAACTTTTGCTAAAAAATGATTTTCTTAGCAAAAAAACTTGGAAATAATTCAGCGTACTATCAATTTCGTTTACATATCATTCGCTCTTTTTTTTGAATATTGATAAGTAACAATATCTAAAGCATAGAAAAGTCCAGGCGAAGTACTTATTTTTATGATTGTCAGAATTTTCTGGCTTTAAACAACGTTTGTGATATGTATAGAAATATCGTATTTTTGTTTGTCTAGTTAAAGTGTTTTCTCATTGTTCTGATTAATGTTAGAAATTTTTGTTTTAAAAACTTCTGATTTGTGTTAAAAGATGTCATTATTTTTCTGTCCAGTTGAAGTGTTTTTCATATTTTTCTGGTAATGTTAGAACTATCTTGCTGTAAACAACTGTGATATGTAATGTAATGTTTGGTTCGGAGTTGGAAATAAAACACTGATTTTAAGGAGAAAGTTTAAGGAGTTTTCACTTTACAAATAATTTTGATGAATTTGTTTTGATGAATTTTTTTTATATTATGTAAATAGCAACCAAGTCGCTAAGTTACAATACAATTGACCAAGGCTGCTACATTAATACCCCCCCCCCCAACTTTGCAGAAGAAAATTAAATTAGCTTGAAGTTGCTTCTAGTTTTTTCAGGTGCGTGTCCAATTCTTGAGGTTCTAAGAGCAGAGTCGAAAAAGTTTAGTTCACTAAAAAAAACAGAACAAAAAGGGAAAAAAATGTGCATAAACAAAAAGTTGAGTCTTGTGGCAAATAATTGCCAAATTGCCCCAAATAATCTAATTGACTAACCCCAAAAACACATTTATCAACGTTCAACAAAAGTCTGTATCTAGTCAAACGTTCAAAAACCATTTTTACATGACGCAAATGTTCTGACGCGGTTAAAAATTAATATATCGTCGAGGTAAAAATAAATGTAATACATCCCTGTAAGAATCTTCTGGACGAATCTGGACCAGGAAGAAGGAGCGTTTCTTAAGCCAAAATTAAGTCTTGTCCATATCATCTGGATGCAAAGGAATTTGGAAGTATGCTTTCTTTAAATCCAATTTAGTAAATATTGTAGATCCATATATTTTGTGAGTAAAGTCTTGCATGAAGGGAATTGGATAGGTATCCGGAACTGTTACCGCATTCAGCTGCCTGTAATCGCCACAGACACGATAGCTGCCATCAGGTTTTAATACCATATATATTGGGCTGCTCCAAGGACTGTCTGCCTGCTCGATGATTCCAGCACGTAACAGTTCATGCAGATGTTTTTCTAAAAACAGTAATTGTGTTGGGTTAAGTCTTCGACACTTTGCACTAATTGGCGGAGCGTTAGTTTTAATTCGATGCACTACATTATGCTTAATAGGGGTGTTAACTCGAATTCAGCTGTTAAAGCAGGAAATTGTTGAAGAAGATTAGAGTAAAGAGTGCGTTCAGGTGATAAAGATTGTAAAGAGAGTGAGTTAGAAGAAATTTCTTGAGCATTAACATATACTTTGACCGTAGAAGGCGATTGGTAGTTGTTAAGTTCGGAAGAAAGAAGATTGGAAAGTTGATTAGGATGTATGATTAGTTGTGATTTGTTTGAAAGAGATGATTGAGAGATTGGTTGGATGTTTGATTGTGATGAAGTGGGTTGGAGTGATGGTTGTGATGTGATGAAGTGGGTTGAAGTGATGGTTGTGATTTGTTTGTTGAACAGGTGAATTACCACCAGTTTGTGGAAGAATGGATGATTCACGAATGTCTGAGTCGAACATTATAGATCGATTATCATAAACTCGCTCAACCACTCTAAAAGCCATAGTTAATAAACGTTACTTATCTTGTAAATTGGAGTTTTGAAGATCCGCAGGTCTGTGGCGATGTAGCAGCTGAATGTTGCGGTTTGTGGAGATTTTGAAATTCTGAATTCTGCTTGAAAATCTCAGTCAACGTCGAGGGAAGAATAAATCGCGTCGGGAGGGGTGCGTTTTCAAATCTTGTCGGAGGGGTCACCAATAATGTAATGTTTGGTTCGTAGTTGGAAATAAAACACTGATTTTGGAGGAGAAAGTTTTAATGGAGTTTTCACGTTTACAAATAATTTTGATGAAATTGTTTTGATGAATGTTTTTATATTATGTAAATAGCAACCAAGTCGCTAAGTTACAATACAATTGACCAAGGCTGCTACAGTACAGACATTGTCTATTTCTTCTTGTCTAGTCAAAGTGCTTCTCCTATTTTTCTGTTTATTGTCAGAATTTTTTTCTTTAAACAATTTCTGTGATACGTTCAGAAATTTTGCATTTTTTGTCTGTGCAACTGAAGTGCTTCTCTAATTTTTTAATTTAATATCAGAATAGTCTTGCTTTAAGCAATTTCTATGATATATTTTAATTAGGTATTTTATTTCTTCAGAAGAAGTGCTTGTCTCATTGTTCTGATTAATGTCAGAATATGTTTGCTTTAAACAACTTTTGAGATACGTTCAGAAATGTCGTATTTTTCTGTCTAGCCAAAGTGTTTCTCATATTTTTCTGGTAATGTCAGCAAAGTCTTGCTTTAAACAACTTCTGTGATATGTTCAGAAATTTCGTAGCTTTGTTTCTGTCCAGGCAAACTGCTTCTACCATTTTCTGATTAATGTCAGAGTTCTTTTGCTTTAAATAATTTCTGTAATACCAGTACAAATTTATTATACTTATTTTTTCTGTCCAAGCGAAGTGTTTCTCTCATTTTGTTATTTAATGTCGGAATTGTCTTGACTTAAACAATTTTTGTGATATGTACAGAAACATCGTTTTTTTTCTGTTCAGGCGTAGCAAGCACATCTACCATTTTTCTGATTAAAATGCAGAATTTTTTGATTTAAACTACTTCAAGTGCTTTTTTCTGATTATTGACAAAATTTTGTTGCTTTAAACAATTTTTATGATATATATCCCAAAATTTTGTTCTTTTTCTGGCTATAAACAGAATTGCCGACACATGAGAGATTTTCCTAGCAAAATGAATAACCTTTACGTCAAATAGGAGCCGTTTAAACATCTTCAATGGTTTCTGAAGCGTGACAGTTTTGTAGTTTTCAGAAAAATTATCTGACACATCGTGCAAAACTTATAAAACAGAACGAACAGTTTTCACTTTTACATTTGTATAAATAAAAACATAACAACCCGTAATTAAAGATACTAATTTTGCTAAATACATTGAAACCCGCTTAAAACGCACGTTGATTTGTATTGTAGATTGCTTTGCAAGGAAAACTTAATACGTTGTCATTAGTTCATTTATTACCAATTTTTCTGACGGGTAAGTAGCGAAATATTCTGACAAATGACGGCTTGTGATGAAATAGAAATTTGTTGTATAAATAAAAACATTCACATACCGCGATACAACCAAAAGCAATTAAAAAATCAATAAATAATAATTGATTGAAATATTTGAAACCAGATTCTTCATCTACAGCAAAATCATTCATCAATTTCTGCTCAGAATTCTTTATTATGAAACTTGAGCAATAGTAAAACATTATTTAAAAAAAATTGAAAACAAGTTAATGATTGGTAGCGACTGTCAGTCTGAATTTGATTAGACATAAATAAGGAGTATCTTCGTTGCAGTTTGAGCAATCAATCAGCAATTACATCTCGAATACCAGAATCGCCCTTGGGCTTCTGTTACAATTCTTAATTCCCTCGTGCAACAAGATTGCATTATTTCATCTCTTAGAATGACTCTAATATGTCATTTCTAGGTTTGTGTGCATTTTTCAAACGACTTTTCCCAAGTTGGTTTGCACATTTAATCAGGCATTTTCTGTCTCAAGTCTTTTGTTGCTGGTTTAAATAACTACAAGTCTTTTTTAACGTTGTTTTGCTTTCGAACACAGTTATTCCAAATTTTAGTTGTGGATTTAAAGAGCTTCTCACCAATTCGATTTCACATCTTTTTTTTATTATTGTTGTATTCTTTATAACAACTTGTCTTTATCTTGTTTACCTGTTACCATTTTCCATTTTTGCTAAGCTGTTACATAAGAGGCACTTACTTACTCGTCGGTTGGCCTCATTGTTACACATTACACCAATGTGTAACATCTTACGGCTACAAAATGAAATGGATTTGCAAGTGAAAGTACTTGGCCTTTTTTGTCGAATGCAATGTGTATAGAGAGTGCTATCGACAGCTCATTTATCTATTATTCAATTAATAGCGTTAAAGATAACCCATAATTTAGTAATAATCTGTTTGCATGATAATCTTTGACATTTTCAGGTGCACTTTAATGATTCATGCTCATTGTTGTTTTGTTAAGATTTTTTTTTCTTCATCCAGGTGTCGATATTAAATTAATAATGTGTTTTCTTAATTTTAATTGAAATTCTGTTGTTTGGGTGAATATCTTGAAAATAAACAAATTGGTTGAATTTTTTGTATCACTTTGACCGTGTGATGTAATTATTTACATTAATTAGAATTAATTAAGAAAATTACGAATATTTTATAAATTTAGGTACATTTATGTCCTTAAAGATAACCTGCTCGAATAACATAAAATAAAAACTAATGGATTCTCCTTCCTAAAGTCAATTTAATTTTATGAAGAACTCATCTCGTAAAATTGTTACCTAATTCTTGCAAGAACCTGTTAATGTTGTTCCGTTTCCATGTTTGTAACATTGCTAATTTAATGACGTCTTGGAAATTCGACTTTCTGGTGTAGTTGATCTACAAACAAAGAACATGAAGTAATAAACAAGGTGTTCGAAATGCAACTTTTACTGTGTGGATGCACTCATTGGAAAAACCAGTCCGATTTTGTTCCTTAAAATTGCATAATTTTTATTTGTCAATATGCAAGTTAAAAATACTATTTTAAATATTTTTTTTAAATTTATTTCTTAACTGAACTTTTAATTTTTTAAATAATTTTTTCTTTGAATTTTCCATTATTTCATTTTTATTTGGAATATTAAACATTTTAGACGCAATTAATTAAAACGTTGGAAATTTAGCTTAGAATAATAGAATTGAATTGCAACTTAACAATTTCACAATTATCCTTGCATAAAAGTTTAAAAAAATTGTCTGGTCGGTTATCACATAAATTATTTAAATTTATAGAATTATTCGCTATGAGGAAACTAATCTTAAAAACTTTCTAAATTGGTCTTTGTTTAGTTTTGGCAAAATATAGGAAAATGTG
Organism: Ctenicera cuprea; assembly: GCA_958336395.1. NCBI lineage: Eukaryota > Metazoa > Arthropoda > Insecta > Coleoptera > Elateridae > Ctenicera > Ctenicera cuprea. Next base: position 9,067,261 of record OY284495.1, on the reverse strand, counting down.
CTTGATATTACATATCTTCTAGTAGGGTGTTTATGAAATTTATTTCAAAGCGTTTTTGTCGTATTTTTTGACCACTGGCCTGGTAAGGCTGCCCGAGGAGATTGTACATGTAGTTTTTAACCAAGGTTTCGCAAAGTAGCTGTTAGTGGCGCACGAAGTAGCTGTTGGTGACTCACGAAGTAGCTGTTGGTGACTCACGAAGTAGCTGTTGGTGACTCACGAAGTAGCTGCTTGTGGTCCATAAAGTATAGGTGTTGGTGGTCTACCAAGTAGCTGTTGTTGGTTTACAATGTATATGTTCGGGTCCACCAAATCGCTGTTAGTGTTCCACGAAGTAGCTGTTCTTTCCCACAAAAAAGTAGGCTGTTGGTGGTCCATGAAATCGCTGTAAGTGTTCTACGCAGTAGCTGTTGGTGATCTACCAATTAGCTATTGATGGTACGGTGGCTCACAAAGTAGGTTTTGGTGGTCGACGAAGTGTCTGTTATTGGTCGACAAAGTGTCTCTTGGTGGTTCACGAAATAGCTGTTGGTGTTTTACAAAGTAGCTATTGGTGATCCATGAAATATTTGCCGTGGCTTACTAAATCGCTGTTAGTGGTCCACGAAGTAGATGTTGTTGTGCCACAAAGTATCTGTTGGTGGTCTAGTAAGTAGTTGTCGATGGTTCACGAAATAGCTGATGGTGTTCCATGAAATAGATGCTGCTGTTCTACAAAATAGCTGTTGTTATTCCAAAAATTAGCTGTTGGCGGTCCACAAAATGGTGTTGCTGCTCTACGAAGTAGTTGCTTGTAATCCACGAAGTAGCTTTTGCGGGTTTTAGCTATTGGTGGTCTACGAAGCAGCTATTAACACTTCTGTGGTTTACTGGGTATTTGTTTGGTGATCGACAAAGCGTCTATTAGTATTTCACAAATTAGCTGCTGGTATTTTACGAAGTACTTATTAGTGGTCCTGAAAGTAGCTATTCGTTGGTTCGCGAAAAAGCTGCCGGTGGTTTCATTAAGTAGCAGTTGCTGTTCTACGAAATCGTTGTTAGTCATCTGCGAAGTAGCTGTTCGTGATCCACGAAGTAGCTGTAGATGGTTTACGAAGTAGCTATTAGAGTTCCGGTTGTTTACGAACTAGTTGTTGGTAATCGACGAAGTGTGTGGTAGCAGTTCACGAAATAACTGTTGGTGTTTTTTACGAAGTTTCTATTGGTGGTCTACGAAGTAGCTATTTGGTGGTTCCTGATGGTCTACGAAATAGCTGTTGGTGGTCCACGAAGTAGCTGTTGATGGTCTACGAAGTACATGTTGTTGGTAAACGAAACTGCTGTTGGTGGTCTAATCAGTGGTCCGCGAAAGGTCTGTTGTCATTCCACAAAATAGCTGTTGGTGTCTTACGACATAGCTGTTGTAGACTCACAAAATAGTTGTTGGTGGTACAGGAAATCGTTGTAAGTCAAGGTAGCTGTTCGTGATCACGAAGTATCTGTAGATGATCTTAGCTATTAGTGGTCTGGTCGTTCAAAACAGTTGTTGGTAGTCGAAAAAGTGTTTGTTGGTGATTTCCAAAATAACTGTTAGTGTTTTACGAAGTAACTGGTAGTGGTTCACAAAGTAGCTATTGGTGGTCCACGGTATAGCTGCAGATGGTAGGCAAAATAGCAGTTTGTGACCCACGAAGCAGCTTTTTTTGCGCATAAAATTAGTTGTTGGTATTCAGTAGCGTAGCAAAAACGTTGTGAGCGGTGCGACTACACTAAGCGCCAAATCGAAAGGGTTTCCATTCGCAATCGACGTTATTAATTTCAATAATCTTATAATGATTATTTCGTTTGGTCTATGCAAACAAACTCCGTCATCACAACTTTTTGTGTGTTTGTTTAAACACACGTGTCGTAATGTAAGTGGTGCCACATTACCTTGCTACGGCACTGTAGTAGCTGTTGGTGGTTCACAAACTAGCTGTTGGTGGTCTACGAAGTAGCTATTTGTAGTCTACGAAGTAGCTATTAGCGTACACGACATACGTCCTGGTGTTCCACTAAATAGCTATTGGTGGTCTACGAAGTAGCTGTTAGTATTCTGAAAACGTCTTAGTGAAATTAAAATAATCAGCATACGTGATATCTTTTTCAATGATATTTCGTTCAAGGAGTTTATAACTTTTTTGCTAGTATATGGTGGTGTGGCCATTTTAAATACTTGAAATAAATTTAATGTCGACAAAAGAGAGCAAATGTACTTAAATATTACATATATAGTTTGAAGTTCTAAAATGGGGAGCCTTTGTATAGAAAATTCATGTCTAACCATTTTTATCATAGTTTGACTATTGTGGCGGCAATTTTACAATTTCACAATTATCCTTGCATTTACTACACAATAAAACTTAAAAGATTGTCTCGTGGGTTATAAATTAAATAAATTTATAGAAATATTCGTTAGAATGGAACTGACCTTTTAAACTTTCGAAATTGCGTTCTTATATGCATATAATTTCTAGCATCCTGCTCTATTATTCAATAAATTAATTGCGTTGTTAACCCTCATCTACATGCCTTCCTTTCCCTGAATAACCCGATAATTGTTGCGTGATTTATATTTCACAAAAAAATTACATAGTTTGTATTCTTCCCGATACTGAAGCTACTTAAACGAAAGTCGGAGATCTTTATCAGAAAGAGAATCTCAAACTAAACAGAAATATAAATCAAAATTTCATCGATAAAGGAACGGATTGATCTCGTTTAACAATAATACAAAAACAGAATTTACGATGCCTGTTTAAGAACTGCCAAGTAATAATTCTTAACCTGCACAGAAGTTTCTTGGCACGCCTTCGGGGTGATAGTAATTATTATAACAATCAATAACAAAACGAATTAATGAGATATGAATGGCTTATATTTCGCCGTAATTGAAGCAAAAAAATTTTACATTAATCAATACTAATCACTTTTTGTAATCAATTAGTTGCCCATTGAAACTCATTAGAAAAAAATGAGTGGGGTACTTACGTTTATCTGAAATAATTGTTAGTGGAGTAATTACTTTCACCTTAATGATAAGTCAATGAGGAATTAGATCCAGCTTAGAAAACTGTTGGCGGGGTAATTTAGTAAATATTTACACATTTTCATACCTTTAACAGAAATAAGAAGGGTACCTACTAGAAGTTAACAATGGTGTAATTACGTTAACTTAAAAAGTTGAGGTAATTACTTGGAATGAAATCAGTGAGTAATTTCCTTACCTATAAATAATTATATCCGTCTTTTAGAAAAATTTATACAATACAGTAAACTCACAATAAATTTGCAGGCAAGTTAGGTAAAAACGCAAATAGCGGGAAAAAATGTAGAAAAGCTGAATTTTGGCATAGTTGCTTATTGAATATGTCTTATCAACAACATACTAAAAGTTCCCAAAGATTGGGTTTCCACTACCGCCGCTAGAGAGCGTTAAGGTAGGTCAAAATCAGATTTTCGTTAATAACTTGTTTTCTGTTAAATTTAGAGCAAATGTAGCTTAGTAACAAATTAAAGACAACATAATTTACAATGAAATAGGTTATTGTAATTTTTCTCGCAGCATAAACAGTTACGTCACAAAATTGACCTGAAAAACCGCGTCTGCGTTGCTGTTGCACGCGGCATCGACTAAAACGCACGATGTTTTTTTGCCGCGGAAAATAACACAAATATGTATACATTTATTATATGCATTGATTATTTAATTTAATTCGCTTACAACATAATAATTGGCAAGATTACACGTTTCCACATGTACTATTATAGAAGATAACATTTTTAGCATATCTTTTCATTTAAAATCTTATGTTATTTTTTTAAATAATATATACAAAAAAACATAATGTTATCCTTTAAACTGGTATTTTTAAAAATTTTGTAGACAAATCTCTTTTGAACTATTGCTTGTTGAAAAGTTTATTGCACTGATGATGTATACATTATGTTATGTTACTACAGAAAAAAAATTTTGAAATCTGTATCTGCAGTTTGAGTAACAAAACTCTTCTCCATGTGTCCTTTTCAATGGGTTCTGCCGCATTTAGACAAGATTATTCTCTACAATACCCACAAATAATTGAACATTTAAGTTCGTGTTTGCGGCAGCCGCATCCAGCAGTACATCCTTTTGTGCAGTTGCAAGAAATTAATTTCAAACCGGAATCAAGAGCAAGAGGCAATTCTTTAGTTTACTTTATAGACCACCAACAGCTAGTTCGTGGACCACCAACAGCTACTTCGTGGATCAGTAACACATATTGTATACCACCAATAGCTATTTAGTGGACCACCAACCGCTGCTTTGTAGGTCAACAATAGCTACTTCGTAGACTACTAATAGCTACTTAGTGGACCACTAACAGCTACTTTGTGGGTCAACAACATCTTTTTTGTACACCACCAATAGCTACTTGGTGGTCTAACAACGGCTGCTTTGTCGGCCTACAACAGCTACTTCGTAGACCACCAACAGCTACTTTGTGGTTAACCGACAGCTATTTTATGGGCCAACAACAGCTACTTTGTGGACCTACAACAGCTACTTCGTAGACCACTAACAGCTATTTCGTGAACAACCAACAGCTGCTTTGTGGGCCTACAACAGCTATGCCGTAGGCCAAAAACAGCTACTTCGTAGAACACCAACAGCTACTTTGTAGTTAACCAACAGCTATTTTATGGGCCAACAACAGGTACTTTGTGAACCTACAACAGCTACTTCGTAGACCACCAACAGCTACTTCGTGAACAACCAACAGCTGCTTTGTAGGCCTACAACAGCTATGCCGTGGGCCCACAACAGCTACTTCATGGATCGCCAACAGCTACTTTGTAGTTAACCAACAGCTATTTTATGGGCTAACAACAGCTACTTTGTGGACCTACAACAGCTACTTCGTAGACCACCAACAGCTATTTCGTGAACAACCAACAGCTGCTTTGTGGGCCTACAACAGCTATGCCGTAGGCCAAAAACAGCTACTTCGTAGACCACCAACAGCTACTTTGTAGTTAACCAACAGCTATTTTATGGGCCAACAACAGGTACTTTGTGAACCTACAACAGCTACTTCGTAGACCACCAACAGCTATTTCGTGAACAACCAACAGCTGCTTTGTAGGGCTACAACAGCTATGCCGTGGGCCTACAACAGCTACTTCGTAGACAGCTACTTCATGGATCGCCAACAGCTACTTTGTGGACTACCAACAGCTACTTTGTGGTTCACCAACAGCTATTTTATGAGCCAACAACAACTACTTTGTGGGCCTACAACAGCTACTTCGTAGACCACCAACAGCTACTTTGTGGTTAACCAACAGCTATTTTATCGGCCAACCACAGGTACTTTGTGGACCTACAACAGTTACTTCGTAGACCACCACCAACTACTTCGTGAACCATCAACAGCTGCTTTGTGGGGCTATAACAGTTATGCCGTGGGCCTACAACAGCTGCTTCTTAGACCACTAACAGCTACTTCACAGATCACCAACAGCTACTTTGTGAACCGCTAACTGATTTTGCTTAGTAGTCTTAAAGTAACTAAATAGTGAATACAGACAAGTATGAAGAATGATTCATAAATTGTTTCACCCTTTGGCCGGGCCTAATTTAATAAATACTTAATATAAACACAAAATATAAGCAATGCTTTTTTTGTATTTCTGTAAATAACTAATACAAAAAAATTTTGAATGTATTTAAATGTCTGCAAAAATTTTGAGAATTTTTGAAAATTTATAAAATATTAAAAAGATTTCGATTAGAAAGTTTTCTAAATTTTAATTTTTTTTTGGTTTTTAGTTATTGCATTAATAGCAAACAATATTTTTCGTTGAAATCTAAAATCGATTTTATAATTTGATGATAGTCGTTTTTTGTCAATTATTTAATTTAACTCCCAGAGAAGCTTTCTTAATGGAGGATGGTTCCTATGTTCATTTAACATATTCATGCCGATTTTAAACCCGAAATTTGTATATTTTTGAAATATACAAATCGTTGAAGGGGGGACACTGGGAGGCGGTCGGGCTTGGGCAGAGCAGATACTCGACATAGGTATTATATAAATCTATGGTTCTTTTCCGCGCGCGTCTGTTTTGAAGTAGAGCACCTCCCCTCCCCTTACCTCCAATTTTAATGATAATTGTGTCGCTCGGTTTTATGGTATTTTGTGTTTTTAGTTGCTTGTTTTTTTTATTAAAATCTTAAAAACTTGCCTTTTTCTTTTTGGTGATTACTGAATTAACCTGTTCAGGCAAACGACGAAAAGCAAACCTCTCGGTGGTGTTTTCTCCATAGAAAGTTGTCCACATGGGCACCTACACGATTTTTGCCAGAGGGGGTCAAAAACTTTGCCGCAGAAAAATTTTTTTTCGGCATAACGATAATAAAAAATAACGGCTGTAATTGCAATTTGTGTTACACTGTTTTCGTGATTTTCTAAATAAAGAAGAAGTAAAAATAGAGAAATATAAAAGCCATTGTTACGTTCTTTTTTATAAAAACATTGTAAATTGTAAAGTCCAGGGTGGGGGGGGGGGGGCAACTGGCTGGCCTTGCCTTTACTTGCGGGCGGCAATGGTTGTTCCTATTGTCATTTAACATGCTCCCACCCATCTTAAAGCCGAAATTCATGAATTTATTAAAGAACAAAAAATCGACGGCAGGGGTGGGGGGGCAGTGGGGGGTAATAAGGAGATTGTGTATCAAAACAATATTTAAAGTGTTTATTTAACGAATTTAGCCTCTTGTATAAACATGTTTCAAAACATTTAAATTATCATACATTTCCCAAACTTTCATCAAGGCAATAAAAATAAACAATAAAATCCCACGTATATGATTTTATCTGAACAAAGAATGGATAAGCGTTAATAATCTTAAAATAATTGCAAATAAACGCAACGAAAGTTATTCTAAATATAGTTGTAAGTAATTCCCGTATGTCGACCACCTCTAAAGCCGTGTAAATTACATGGAACATTAATTTCGATGAGTTTCTTACAGAGCGAGGTCGTCGATGGCGTAATCGTTACGTTGCAGGTCGATTGGGCTCATCTTTGAGTCGATTTTCTTTTATGAATTGTCGATTTGGAACATCTCGTAGTTGTGGGAAATTTTAGCGGGCCATTAGAGCGTGAAATAGAACAATTTATTTCCGTAGTGAGCGCCGTTAATTTTTGCGACCATAAAATGGTCTATTAAAGTAATTTTTAACATACTAGTTTTTTGTTGCATCTGTATCTGTTTTCCAATAATCGCTTTGGCCATTCTCTTGTAATTTGAATACAAAATTTCCCTTTGACTTTACGAGTTGATGTATAATAATATTACGGTCCGAGTTATAGTTGCTAGAAAATTTTTAATTTGTTGCACCTCGAAGCTATAATTTTTGCTTATGAAACGCGCAATTATTGTGAAGTTAACATTTTAAAATAACGTTATAATGTGTATCATAATTTCTGTTGTGGCAACTTGTTCGACGATATTATAAAATATTTTATTAACAAGCGTAAAGCGTAAATTTCGCTGATGGATTAATAACACTAATCTTGTGATCTCGCCAAGACTGAATAGCAGATTTTCGGTTTAGATTGCATACTCTTGGTGTAATTTGTAGTTTATGTTTTGCTTGGCGGTGTTCCTGTACTTGTTATTTTAGTGATGGCACAGTTTTCATAACCGTTATTTATTTAAAGTGCAGACGAAAGTGTTTATGGTTTGACTTGAAAATTATTTTACCTTTAAGAAGATTGATTTATTTCATAACTGAACTTAACAGGAATATTTCTATGAGATGCTTCAAATATAAAAAAAAACAAGTAAATGCAGTGGCGTAATTGAGAATGACCAGGCCCGTTTTCAAAATAATTTACGTGCCTTAAAAGAAGCTGTCGGGCAACTGCAACGGGACCTTCCTCGCATTTATTTACATTTTCGAAAATTTTTATTTATATCTGAAAATTTTATTTTTTCTTAAAATTTTAAATATGGTTATAAGTTTAAAAAATTTTAACATAAAGAACTGCAAGGTTTTCGCAATGTTTGTAAATTTAGAAATTTTTTTGTTATATACTAATAATTTAGAAAATTTTGAGAGATTTTGGAAAATTTTGAAGATTTTTGTAAATTTAAAAAATTTTCATAAATTTCAAAAATGTTCAAATTACGGCCTGCAAGATTTTCGTATTATTTGTAAATTTTGGAAATCTTAAAAACTTTAATAAATGTTGAATATTTTAAGAATCGAATAATCGCAACAATTTTAAACACTTTTGTAAATTTTTATCTTTTTAAATTTTTGCAAAATTTTGTGAATTTTGAAGACTGTTAAAAATTTAAAAAATTTCTATAAATTTCAAAAATTGTTAAATTAAGGCCTGCAAGTTTTTCGTAATTTTTGTAAATGTTTGACACTGCAAAAAAATTTTATAATTTAAAAATTTGCGAACGCAGTGGCGTAACTGACAATGACCCGTGTCAAAATAATTTACGGGCCCTAAAGAAAGCTGTAGGGGCAACTACCACGGGACCTCCCTTTTAAAATTTTTTAATAAATATGAAAATATTGGAACTTTGTAGAAATCTCTTACATTTTTAACAAATTTATGAAAATTGTAAAAATATTGAAAACATTGAATATATCTGAAAATTTCTAAAATTTCTGCAGATCATGCTTATTATTGTAAATCTTGGAAGTTTCGAAAAGTTTTATAAATTTAGAAATGTTTAAAAGTTTTGAAAAATCGTAACAATTTTAAAAATTTTAAAGATGTTTTTGAAAATTTTAGAAATTGCCATAAATTTAAAAAAATTTCAAATTAAGGCCTACAAAATTTTCGCATTTTTGAAATTTTTAAAAATTTAAAAAAATTTTATGCACTCGCAAAGATCACATTCTGTCTTGTTGATAGAAACAGAGAGGGAGGCGTAAACTATCACAATCAAAAGCTGTTCTCAAGAACGAAAAGTTTGGGAATAAGGTATTTAGCAACTTTTACTCTAGGTCTAGGTCACAACCGTCTCTGAATTCCATTTTTGGCCACAACTCTTAACTACCTACTTGGTCTTAATTCCAACTGCCTTCTCTGATACAAGCGCTAACTATTGATTAGCGATTATTTATTTTGTGACCGAGAAGGTAGTTGGGAATTCCTGCTACAAAAGTAGGAGTTGTGCTGGCGACCAAAATAAAAAGTTGGCGTTGTGACCAAGCTGACCATAGCGTGCAAAACTATAATTGGGCGCTGTGACCTAAGTGGTGGTTGTGACCAAGATGGGCGTTGTGACCAAAATAGAAGCTTGGAGTTATGACTAACATTGGGATTATGACTATCATTGCCAAATTTCACTGTGATTAGTAGTGGTTGTTACCAGGTCCCGTCACCCCTAACCACTTGAAAACTCCTAAATGGGATTTTTAAGGAATAATATGTATTTTTTCCTTGTATAACAATCATAACGATGACAAACGCGTGAAATCTAAACTTTAAATAGCCCGCAATAAGTGTTAAATTTTAAAATTAGCAAATGATGTGGCGTAACTGGGAATTACCCGTGTCAAAATAATTTACGGGCCCTAAAAAAAACTGCAGGGGAACTACCAAGGGACCTTTTAAAATTCTTAAATAAATTTAAAACAATAATTGGATTTTCTGTGCCAAGAATATCTGCATAGTAAGCAATATTTTGGGTTACGGTATTTGTTTTATTTATGTCAGGAGCAGTAATTATGTTACTTGCGTATGTTGTAACTGTTTCTCAATCATCTAAATAAACGTCAACATTAAAAATAGGTAAAATTTAAAAGGGTTAAAATAAAAAAATAGCACTTTTTGAATACGAACCATAGATCTACGACCGCATTACGCATATATGGAACACGTTACATTACAAACTATTTTTGTGTTTTGTTGTTTTCGTTATTGCAATATTGAGTTAACTAGAAGTTAGAAATAAAAATAATAGAATCAATCAAAACTTATTTATTAAAACGTGTCGTGACAATAATTAGTTTGCACTAGTGCAAATTATCGCTTTAATTTTGATTTGATTGGTGGAAAGCTTTTAAATCGTGGTAAGGCAGATTAGAACCACTGTTTTTGCTTGTTTGAAACTAACAATATATCGCATATCGCAATTTTGATAGAAACTGCTGTAAAGAAGGAGAAGACTGTTGTAAAAACTGACATACCAGTCTATAGCTCTCCCCAGATACAATTCCTAGTTGCGCCACTGCATGTGGGTGCTATAATCTGGATAGGTAAAGCAGTAGTTTTATACTTGGCAAGAAGTAAACCCAAATTTTCAGTAATGTTACAAATCGCCCAAAGAATCAAATTGGTCCAAAATATTCCACCAAAGTCAATGGAATTATCGGAATAGAAAAAACTATGCATTCACAGAAAAACATTTTAGTTTAGTATTAGTAGTAGTTTAGTATTTTGTGTGCAGAAATAAATTAATTACTTTTTACTTCCATAACCTACCAGTTAAAAATGTTAATCCTTGTTAACAAAAATTCTTGAAAGCTTCCGATAATTCTTCTAACTTTTTTTTTAGCTCCAAAAGTCAAAGCACATTAAAACTGACAATGATTTATTAAAAACCTGTCACCTTTTCACTCAAAAATCTAAATTAATTACATCAAAGTATCACATACGGTTTTACCGTTATTAATTTCGCCACCAAAACGATGCTCTTCATCAACACGTGGCGTAATTCGATACACAACCAAAAATGGTATATTGAAGTCAAGGTACTTGTTTTCGCACTCATTTTATTCAGTGTATGTTACAGATCATTTATTTACTGATTGACAGCTAAGTAATCTAATAATTACACTATCTGCATATGCGTGAGAGTGAAGCTGCGGGTATTAATTGACCGATCAAGTCGGCCAAATTTTTTTAAAAGGTCAAATCTGCGTTTCGTCTTCATGGAGGCCGATTTACTTTTTTTTTAAATTACCGCACATCGATTGTCGTAATGAGTTCGTGATCAAAGCCGAAATCAGATCGTGGCCAAAATTATAAGTTGTTATTGTTAGAAAATTAGGGTTCTGGTTCGAATTTGTTAGAAAATTAAATGTAATTAGGGTCGCAAACTATAAACTAATTTTTTTAAGTTTATTTTCTGTACCCACCAGGAAGTTTTCTCTCGCGTTTAATGAGTGCTAACGTTTTCGCTATTAAAGCTAAATTAAAATTGCAAACTATGTGTTTATTTATTATTATACACTTTTGTGCTTAAACTTCGTTTATAACTCAATCTTTAATAATTACTTAATAACGAGCCCAAGTTATAGCAAACACGAAATTAACTACGTATTAAATCCGTAACTTACAACATCTGCAATACGTTCTGTTATATAACAGAGAGTTAAAAGGACATAACAATAATCAAAAGCAAGAGCGTAGATCACGATTCACGATGCTCTAGTTAATAAAATATTTTTTTTCACGTTTATGATCGGGTGCTTCCTATATTTTAATGAGAAATAAATAAGAAATTTATATAGCTTAAGGCGAACGTGAAGACACTTTGTAGAACACGTGTTGAATAATAAAATTAATATTTTTTTGAGTTGAACTGAATTAGATATAGTTAATTAATTTATTATATTGTAAGTTTTTAATGTTATTAGCAATTTAAGAAAATTAAAAATATTGAAAATTATGCAAAGTACAAAAATTTATTACGAAAGACCGCTTTTAATTTGATTGTTCAATATCTGTTTGTCCAATTACTGCTTTCACTTGTACGTATTTCCGGATTTAGTATATAGATGTGCTTCCTTCGCAACACAACTTAATAAAATGCAACGTAAATTTGTAAATCAGCTACATTAGGAACCGAGATTGAAAAGAGCTTGAGTTGCCGCTTTTGTCGGCCCCGAAACGATGTTCTTAGAGTTGTTTTCGTAATGGCGATAATAAAAACAAATAGTAGAGTTTCAAATTTGCTTGTATAATTAAAAACTGTAGCGGGCTGCTGTACAAATAAATATGGCCTTTATATAATGGACGGTAAATATGTGAGTTCTAGTAGCGGGGGCTCTTCATACTAAAAGTTTAGACAGATATGGAAGAAACCCGGAGTTAATAGATAAATAGATTGTTTCCCGAAGGAGAAACAGTCGTTTTTTTCACTAGTGTAGTATTTTTACTTATTTTTGTTTCGATCAAAACACCAGATATGTCTCATATGGGGGATCACGTATTAGTTTTAATTAATAAATAAAAACAGACACTCTTGTTGAAAGTCGCTTAAGCTTTCGTTTTCGATTGTGAAGCGTTGCTTATAGCAACGAATTTTAAACATATACAAATTTAGAGTCTTTTCAGATTGACTGGACAAAAGGTATAATAAACACTTTTCTAAAGTGAAACTTCTTTAGCGGCGGCCGGCAGGAGTGTGAAACGGAACTGCGAAACGGATGTTAAACGTCGCTATTACTGGCCTCTCAAGGTTATTGCGTAGTTAGATTATTGCAGCGACTGCTTGCTGCTTCCCAGTACCTCTACACTGTATGTAGCGATTAAACGGTTTCTTATGGTCACAGAGACCCTCTAATCGTGTGTATTTTGTCGCTTTCTGCGTAAAACTAAATCAAACCGGCATATTCTTGTTAAGCACGTTAATTGTTTTAAAAAATACCCATTTACAATTTTTTTGACAGGTACCAAACTTATGTCCAAATCGCCAATTGTCAAATTAAGCGTTTTTTTAACAAATATGACGTAATATCTCGAGAGGTTAGGTAGCGGGTAGATACTTCTCTGTGATCCCGACAGAGAATAGATCTACTTCAGGGATAGCGACCCTGCCTACGCGAGCTCTAAAGTTCCCCTACCTCCTACCAAAGGGGAAACATGACCTAACCTTAAGTCCATCCAACGTCATATTTCATCTTCACCGTATCCCATCCAGCTCACCAACTCGCCCGGCCAGCGTGGTGTTTCAAGGCTAAAATACCCCTTATGAATTCAGACGTAGAGAAAAGGCCCCGAGTCCCCGGCGGCGGTCAGCGTAACGCCAACCAAGACAGCGGTTGGACAAGGGAGCTGACAAGGGGTGCTAAGAATCTCCGGAAGAGAGTAGGCTGTCAAACTAAAACAACTTTGCAAATCGGAACGGTTAACGTACGAACACTGTTAAGCGACACTCAGCTATTTGAGTTAGAACATGAACTTCAGAAGGTGAAATGGGACATTGTTGGATTGTCCGAGGTGAGACGTAAAGGAAAACAAGCCGTAACATTGGAATCAGGAGACTTATTCTATTATAAAGGATCAGATAATGAAAGTCAACGTGGAGTTGGGTTCATAATTAGCAAGAAAATCAAACACAATATCCTCAGCCTAAAATGCGAATCAGACAGAGTAATCAGCTTGATCCTGAAAACTCCCCAAAATGTAAGAAAATAATACAATATTACGCCCAACGTCAGTAAGCAGCGGCGAAGATGTGGAATCTTTCTATGATGACATCGTAAACAACCTACGGAAAAGTAATACGACTTATACAGATACACTAATTATGGGAGACTTCAACTCAAAACTGGACAAGAGACGAGAGGAAAACGAGGAATTCGTAGGCAACTATAGCTTTGACGAAAAAAATGACAGAGGCACAAGGCTACTGTAATTTATGACATCACAAAAAATGTACGCAATGAATTAATTCTTTAAAAAGAAAAAACAAAGAAAGTGGACATGGTTGAGTCCGGATGGAGAGACAAAGAACGAGATTGATTACATCTTATCATCTTATAAAAGAATCGTTTAACATAAATAGTGACCATCGATTAGTACGTACCTCAATCTATATTGACACCAAAATAATACGATCTAGATTCAAACCTTTCGCCACAAAAGTAGATACAGAACTACCAAAAACAAATGCAACTGTATATGAAAAAAGAATGGGAGAAGAACTCAAAGCAGACGAGGAAGAATGGCAAAATAAAGACCTAAATGAAAAGAACAATATAGTTGCGTCACTGATGAGAGAGACCGCAGAACAAGTCGCGAAGAGAATACCGAGAAAAACAGAGAAGTTAAGTCAAGACACTAAAATTAAAATAAAAGATAAACGAAAACTATTTAGAGAAGGAAAATATACAGAATTTAGAGCAGTTGCAAAGGAAACTAGGAAAATGTTAAGGAAAGATTTAGAAAGATTCTATGAAATTGAAGTCGAAAAATTAATAGAAAATAGAAAGGGCAAAAAACAACAACTTATATCCCTAAAAGACGAAACAGGACAAGAACTAAGAAACCTTCCTGATATTTTAAAAACTACCCAAACATATTACCAAAACATGTACGGATCAAAAATACCTAATCCAACTCAGGCTCAGGCGGAAACAAAACAGAAAGTGCTAAATGTGGGATCGAAAGAAACCCCAGATATAGATATAGAGGAAGTTAGGTATGCACTTGCGGGTATGAAAAATCATAAAGCGCCTGGGGAAGACAACATACTGATCGAAATGATCAAAGAAGGAGGCAACGAAATCCTGAAAAAACTATGCGACATCTTCAACATGTGCCTTAAAGAAGGCAGAATTCCTGAAAATTGGAACAATGCCACCATTGCTATACTGTATAAAAAAGGAGATAAAAGTAACCTGAATAACTACAGACCTATCAGTCTATTATCACAAGTATTTAAGCTATTCACAAAAATCCTGACAAATCGGTTAGGTAACTAACAAAATGGATTACTACCAGCCTATAGAACAAGCTGGCTTCCGTAAAGATTACAGTACATGCGAACACTTGCTTACAATGAGAGTACTTCTAGAAAAAAACAACGGAGCATAATCTTGACCTTTCCCTGGTTTTTATAGACTTCGAAAAAGCCTTCGACTCCGTAGAACACTGGGTTATTGATAATTTTCTTGACAACGCTAGAATAGACCACAGATATACACAACTTATAAAATATATTGCTATGATATTTGGAGGTGTATGTTTTTACTGGGGTATTGTAGTTTCTGGAAGGCAGTTTTTGGGATGCTTGCTACAATTCAATTTGAGATTGGAGGTTTGTGAAGGCTGTAAGGTTTTGATATTCTAACTTTTAAACTCAGCGTTGCGTATTATTGCTGTAATTTCTTGTTATAAATTCTAATAAATTATATTTTTCATATTTGTGAGTTTTGTTTTTACCGAAAGAAAAGAAAAACACAATCAGATTGATACGATTTTTATTTATGTTAGTTTTAATTATAATTTAGTTCAGAATTGTTCAAAAGGTTTAATTTATAAGAAGTTTTAGACTTACTTGTTTGTGCATCGATAAATGTCATTATGGATGTCAGTGTCAATGTCACAAACGTATAAAAGAATACTCATTGTCATGAGATTTATTTGTTTGTTCAAAAAAATGGGAATCAAGAAGTAAGACAAAAGAATTAAAAATTTGTTTATTGAGTTACGACTCGTCTTTGTAAATAAAGACAGAGAATTTTATATCCTCTGGCTGAATACAGAGGAAAAACGAGTTTAAAAGTAATGTAAAAGTGATTGTGAAAATTAAAGAAGAAAATACAACTAATTATTAACGAATTTTGAAAAGTCCAGAAGAATAACAAGTATAAAGCGATCCAGAAAGTTTTTCCAGTTGTGATGGTGGTAAAACCAAGTTTAAAATAATATAAAACAGATCAGAGGAAGATTCAAACTAAAGGCCAGTGTTTGTGGTTACTTGGGGAACCTGCAAACTAGTGAAGTACAAATTGGACATTCATCGTTTGCTCGAGTGAAGGATATCCCAATAAGGAGACGTTAAGATAAGTGTTCTCTTTTTAAAGTACGGTAGTATTTAGTAAAATTTATTTGATTTTTCGCAAATTTTATTAGAAAATTGATTTATTAAATAAAACCTTTTTTTTTTTGTAAAGTTGATATTGTTTTGTGTTTATCCTATCTCAAATTTATTTATTAATAACTTGTCTTACAAGCTAAATAACGATTCTGAGAAAGTTAATAAGGAGTCTCATAGAAAATATAATTTAGAATTGCGTGAATTGAGGGCATTTAGGGAATTGTTTTCTAGTAAGTACACACAACACAATGATAACAGAAATAGAAAGAGAATCATCCAAAATCGGGCTAAAAATGAACATACCAAAACGATGTGCAAAGAACACCCACATATTACAGTACGACAAGATGAATTAGAAAATGTTGATAAGTATGTCTATCTAGGACACATGTTGACTCTCGGGCGCCAAAATCAAACTATAGAGATTAATAGACGAAGAAGATTAGCATGGGCCTCTTTTGGTAGGTTGAGTCGAACTCTGTCAAATCAAAACATTCCCATCAGACTACGCAGTAAACTGTTCGAACAGTGTGTTATCCCGGTACTAACATATGGGTCTCAAACATGGACGTTAACAAGGCGGACCATAGTCCGCCTTGTTAACGTCAACTTCAAGTAACTCAAAGGGCCATGGAAAGGCAGATGTTAGGTATATCGCTGAAAGACCGCAAAAGAAATACATGGATTCGCTCCCTAACTAAACTCAAAGATGTTGCCGAAGTGATAGCGGAATTGAAATGGAAATATGCCGGCCATGTTGTCAGACACACAGAGGAAAGATGGTCCAACATCATACTAAAGCGGCGCCCCTATTTGGGGAAAAGATCCAGAGGACGCCCACCGATGCGCTGGACGGACGATCTCAAACGAACAGCGGGACTCAACTGGATGGGTGAAGCTAGGAACAGAGACAGGTGGCGAAACATGAGGCAGGCCTATGTCCAGAAATGGACCGAAGATGGCTGAAATGCAAATCTCGAGAGGTATTTGTTATATCGACTTGATTTTTCTATTTAAAAGTAGATGCATCAGAGCTGTGTATGATCTCATTTTAATTTCAGAAAAAAATTTATTTTTTGCCCAAAGATATTACGAATATAACTTTTTGCTTTCGACGTAGTGAACTGATGTACTAAATGATATATTCATAAAATTGTTTTGTGTAGTACTTTTAAAACCCGTACTCATTCATATTCTACGCTTATGAACTGAGTTTTCTAATGACATCAAATAACAAAGCAGCTGACCAAATGAATAATAAGTAACTAAGCAAAATCGCATAAGGTAAAATATATAGGCGCGATTCCGTTATAAACACCTAGATAATTTGTTTAAAATTTTATATTTTTCTTAATTATTATTAAAACACGACAAAAATAACACATTAATGTGACGTAATATAAAAATAATGACGTGTAAATAAAACAGTGAAAACTTCTTAATAAGTTTCTATGGTATTTCGTAATAGTGCCCTCCTTGTGCCAAAACTTTTTTTTTGCGGTGTTTTGAATGCGGGGTGGCGACTTTTTTTGCTACGAGCTACATTCGAGTCACCCAAAGTTTAAAAAAAATGTGTTTTTTATTTCTTTTGTCCAGTCAGTCTAGGAAGACCTGGGTGTAAGCATTCAATAAACCGTAAACCTCACTCATTACGGACGCAAAAGTCTTTATAATAAACAAAAAAAAATCACAAGTATACTCTGTATCTGTGTATCTGATTCTGTTAAACTCAATGTAGAAAAGAATTTTTAAATTTTTTTTAAATTGCAATATTTTTTTTATAAATTTCCAAAACTCAGGATTTTTAAAAATTTTCCATACCTTTGACACTATTCTTTAAAATTTTCAGAAATTTTGAAGAGTAACTTTTTGAAAAATAATTTTAAAATTACAAATAATTTCAAAAAATTTCAAAATTGTAGCAAATTCAAATTTTCCAAGAGTTTCGAAATTTTTAAGTTTTAAAATTTTGAATATTTCCAAAAAGAATTTCACAATTTCAAAAATTTTGGAAAAATTTAAAAATGTTTTAAATTTAAAATTGTTCAAAATTTGCAATAATTTCAAAACTAAATTTTTTTTAGGTTTTTGAGAATTATCAATATTTCAAAAAAGTTTTTAAGTGCCAAAAGTTTTTCAAACTTTTAAAACTTTACAAGTTTTAAAATTTTAACAGTTTATAGTTTTCAAAATTTATAGAATTTCCAAAATTTTTCAGTTTTAAAAATGCAAAAAATTTAAAATAATTTATATTTTCAAAAATTTGTACAATTTACAAAATATCCAATAATTTCAAAACTAAAAAATTTCAAAATTTTTGAAAATTTCAAATAAGTTTCTATTTTTCAAGTAAATGTCAAAAAAACATTAAAATATCCATGGAATAAAAGTGTTTAAAATTTGGTCTAAAAATAAGTAAATTATGTTATATTGTAACTTTTAAACTACTTTCATTATGAAAGAAATTTTTGCAATTGAAAAATTTTGTATAATAAAAGTTATTCCGCATACCTGCAACAAAACTAACATGGTGATGCTTGTACAAATAAATGCGAGTTAAAAATGTTAGCGATTAGTAGATTTATGGAGCAGTTAACGAGCTGTTATGCTTGTAATTTAATACGTGACGCTTGTAGGGACAAGTGACCGCCACTTGCTTCTTGTTTGTTGATTATTATTCATTGCTTAGTTAAAAAATAATTAGTAACTGAGTAGCACACAACAAACAAAATTAATTAATTTCTCCATATATTTAAGTTAACAAAAATCACTTGTAGAAGTTAAAACACTACATTAAAATGGGGCGTTAACTTTTAAATTCTCATGGAAAGCAGGTGGTGAAAAAGACGCAACGTACAGTTGCATAATTTCTTGTAAATGTGGAGCAACCCAAGAAGAGGAGCTGAACTATCACTTGTATTACTTTCGTGTAACATTGTTTTGGGTTCACGTCACTGATTAACGTTGCGGGCATACATTAAAGAAAATTATAGGTTTCCAAGTATGCATATACAAATAACCTGGTTATTTAAATGATTTAAATCATTGTAATCGCTAATAGCGCCTGTAGGACATGCATTAGACGTATATGGAATGGATTTTTAAAATTTGTTAACATTAGGATGAATAATTGCATATTAATTTTTTCAAATAATCTTGATTTTTACTTTCCTATACTTTCAGTATAGATTTCAGTATTGATTTCATGCAAAATTTCAAAGTTGAGATTTTAACGGAAATAGTTGTGGGGGGGGGGGGTCCATGGACCCCAAAAAAGTAATTTAAAAAAAATGTCTGTCGGTGGGTGGGTGGGTGTGTTACGCTCCATATCTCCGGAACGGCTGGACCGATTTTGATGTGCTTTGGAATGAAGGGGTATATCAAAAATTCACCGATAAAATAAGCTATTGAAAAAAAACCGAAACCGGAGGCGGAAGTTAGACATGTTTTTTTGGTAGCATTTTTTTCAGAAACTGAATTTTGGAAATTTTAATAGTGGAGATTAAAGAAGGCCTTAGGACAAATCAAACGATTTTTTACCGAACTCTCTAGCTTTAAAATGGCGGCCGCTACGAATTTTTGAACATTTCGACTTTAACGCCCATTTACTCAAAAACCAGTTATCTGATTTGAATCAACTACATCTTGTTTGGTAGCCCTTCAAGGGTACTATACCATGAAATATAATTAATTTTAAAAATATAAAAAAACCGCAATGACATCACTAAAAAATTTTGAAATTTTTCAAAAAAAACATTTCTCAAAAACTGCCCACACGTTTTTGTTTAAACTTTTTAAGCCGATAGAGCTGGGAATCTTCTACAATTTGTTTTTTTGCGCTTTGCTATAATTTCATTGTGACGCCCTCTATGAATTTTTGAAAATTTAAAATTGGTACCCTTTTATTTATTTAACGGGGGGCAATAAAATATTTCTGTTAAAGCAATATAGCTCATCATTGACAGCAAAATCCGAATATCATAATATTTTTTGGATACTTTAATATTTAGGGGGGAGGCTTCTGTTCCCCCTCCCCCCAAATTTTTTCTATAAAAAATTAAAAATTTGGTTTTTTGTTTTGTTTGCTCTAGGAGAATCTTTTTACAAAAAATCAAAAAATCGAATTTTTTGACCCTTAATAACCTTTTTGTCCTTAGAAGAATTTCACATACTTTCTACAGCAGTTGTATTCTTGTACTAGTCGTTTAATGTTCAGTGTAGGCTAACTTTTTTATTTTAATAGATAGACTCGCAAACTCAAGAGCAAAGTTGTAGGGAAAATTCTTCTCGATTGTATTTAAGAAAAAAACTTGAGTTTCCAATTTTAATATGGCGGCCACGGTAAAAAATAACTTTTTTTTTTAATGGAAACGTGGCATTTGGGCTTTAAAATCAGAAAGGTTTTGAAATTCTAAATACAAATTAATAAGAGTAATTTCTTGCTAAAAATAATACTTCTCGAGTTATTAATATATTTTCAAATATCAATTTCCGCGCTTCCGTTGATTCAGTCCGAATATTTTACCCAACCTTATGCTTGCAGCGCAGCGGTCGGTCTTTCTTCAACCGCTTCAAGATGTTACAACTTATAAGAACTATTTACTTTAACTAGTCGTGTCTAGACAGGTGTATATCGAAAGTGTTGGAAAATATAAAACAATGTATTTAAATGCATAGGAAAGTCCAGGCGAAGTGTTTCGCTCATTTTTATTTGTAGAGACCACGGTCTAAGATAGACACTCTAAAGAGACGATTGAAGTATTCGAAGTTAAGGTATAATTACATCATTTATTGTACATTTTATTTATTCTAAAATTGTAAGGAAAACAGCAATCGCTACACGTATAGCTATACAGAAAGGGACATTTTCAACCTAAACATTTAGACTAATAAACAAGTTTTAGGGCCTTGGGAGACCGATAAAGTTGACGCTGCAGCAGCGTCTGTGTGTCTGTCTGCTCTCTGCATGTGTGTCCGTGCACATTTTACAGCCTAGCCGCCGTAACGCAGAAAACCCAAATTTGACTCAATGATTTGTAATTGCAGTCGAATGAAACCGCAAGAAAATGAGGTTGGTCCACTAAAAAAAGGGTTTTGAGAGACGGGTGCTCTACTTAAAAAAAAGAACTTTAGGTTCGTATTCTACATATATCGAATAACCGATCTTATCAAGCCCGATATCCCACAAATCCCCAGTGTTTTTATTATTTATGAATATTTTAAAAAACAAAACATTTTGGGTTTTGAAAATTTTTTAAAATGACATTTTGAAAAATGCTGAAGATTTTGAATTTTAAAAACTTGACATTTTGAAAATTGCGGGAAATTTTAAAAACGGTAAAGAATTTTGAAATTATAAACATTTTTTGAAAAATTTTGAATTTAGGAAAATGGTAACATTTTTTTAAAAGTGCTGTAAATTTTGAAAAATTTGGTTAATTTTTGAAAATTTTGTAAAATCACGAAAATTTGAAGGTTTTGGAAAATCTTAAAAATTTAATAGTTGGAAAGTTTTTGAATGTCTTGAAAATCTTGAAAATTTATAACTTTAAAATTGAAAATTGTTAAAATTTTATAAATTATTTAATATTTTATAATTTTTAAAAATTAAAAAATAAAATTGTGAAAATTTTACAGAATTTTGAAAATTTTAAAATAATACAAAAAATTTATTTGAATTTTTTAAATTTTATTATTACTTAATGGAACAAAGTTAAACGTAATGCCAGCTTTAGTGACCGTAACAACTAGAACCTTGTAATTTAAAATATTCTGTTACTCTAATTAATTACCTCAAATATTTGACTTTGAAAATCAAAGAAAGATCTCCTAATACTATCTGTCTGCGATGAGTCAGTACTTGTCGGAGCTACATATTTGATAATGTCCAATTCTCTTTTGCAAATATAAGAACTTGTTCTACTTCTATGCGGTTTCGATGAGTCACTACCTGTTAAAGCTACGTAGCTGGCAATATTAGGAAATCATATAATAACTGATGGGATTAGAACGTTATAACCAACTACTTTTTCGAAAATAAAAAGAAATACTTATATGTGGCTGCACAACATATTTTCGACGTCATAATAGTTATTTGTGTACCAAGGCCAAAAAGTGGATTTTTTTCGGCCGTGTCTGAGTTTAATGGCCGAGGCGAAGCCGAGGCCAGAAAGCAGACGAGGACGAAATAACACTTTTTGGCGGTAGTGCACACAATATTTTTTAGGCGACCTTCATTATAAATTTTACAAATTTGTTAGATTTTTGTTTATGATTTATTGATATAATTATTTATAACAACTGCACAATTGTACATATTTGTGACTCCTTCAGAAACGTTTATATTTTTCTACAAATTTATTAGATTTTTACTTAAAATAATCAAGATAAAATTACTGCTGCAGCAACATCAAAAAGCACACAAATTGTTCATACGAATAATGCCGAAATTACTTTGAGTGTAAATAAAGAAAATATAAACGTTTCTGAAGGAGTCACAAATATGTGCAATTGTTCAGTTGTTATAAATAATTATATCAATAAATCATAAATAAAAATCTAACAAATTTGTAAATTTTATAATAAAGGTCGCCTACAAACATTTGTGTGCACCACTGTTAAAACGTGTTTTTTCGTCGTCGGCCAAAAATCGGTTACTTTTTGGCCGCTTTTGAATACTAAAAATTCAATTTTTGTTCGCCTAAAAATAATTTTTTGACCTCTAACATTTATTTTCTGCTATTTAGAAGTATTTTCCGACGTTAGTAATTGATTTTTTGACATGTCATTTTTAGTCGCCTTAAATTTATTTTTTTGACGTTAAAATTTGATTTTGTGACGTGAAAAAATGACTTTTTGACTTCGCAAAATGATTTTTTAAACGTCTCAATTGAAAAATGCTATTTAATTATTAATGCATCTAATAGCTTTTGACGTCATATATAATTTTTTGCGGTAAAAACCATTTAATGACGTAACAATCATTTGTTGGCTCTGAATGTAGCATACAAAATTTAAAATAAAAAATTCACATAAATGATAATCTTCGGCCGAAAATAATTATTTCAGGATGTCAATAAATGATTTTTTGACGTCAAAAATGAATTGATTGACGTCAAAATTGAATTGATTGGCGTCACATTTTCCGCATTCACTCCAAAAATATTTTTTTTTCCGACAGATACTTATTTATTTACGTCGTTAAATGCTGTTATCTAACGGCGCAGCTGGCGTAGTAGCAAAGTTTATGTCGATCGTCACACCAAATTGTTTGCCTGTATTTCATTTAGTTGCCACAAGAGTGCGCTTTATGCTGGGTTTATAAAAAAAAGTGATACCAAAGAGTCTTTATACGTCATATCCCAAGGATTATTTTATATTGTGATTGTATGATTTACGCAATGCCCAATACGCAATACACATGCCACATTATTATTATTTATTGTGCAGTGTGCTTTCGTAAACAGGCGCGGATGTACGAACGCTCGTTTCTGTCAGATAGTTTTCCTATCAGGCAACAATACAATAGGATTTAGTGCACGCTACTACTATAAGTATCCCGGTAGGTGGCAGTATTTTGTGACGTCATAAATTCAATTTGCGACCTCGCGAATTCGTTTTGTGGCGTCTAAAATTTATTTATCGACGTGAAAATTCAGTTTTTGTCTGCAAAGAATGAATTTTTAAGATAAAAATAATTTATTTATTTATTTTACATTGCCTGAACGATTTTCAGCCACCAATAAATGATTTATTGACGTCATAAAATTAACATTTGGCGACAATAAACGAATTTTTGACGTCAAAAATTTGATTATAGAATTTAATAGATAAATATTTCTAACCGAAATTTGATTATTATGGCTACACTTCAGAACGTTAATTTGTGACATCAAAAAATTAATTGCCGACGTCTGAAACTCTATTTGTGACGTCTAAAATTTAATTTTTGCCGTCGAAAGTTGTTTTGGGACTTGAGATAAATGTAATGTTGTTTTCTATAATTCAAATTTAAAAATAATGCGGCGTACCATACAGCTAGGACCGAGGTAGAGGTGGCTCTGCGGTTAACGCTTTCAGCCTTTCATTCGAGAGGGTTGGGTTCGATTCCCGGCCCGGCCGACTGAACTGGCTCAGGTTTTCTGGGCGGTTTTCCTGAGCCAAGAGGTGAATACTGGGACAGTGCTTTTGGAAATCCTTCTTGTTCTAACCCATTTTTTCTCGACTAAAGAGAGGCTAAGGATTTCAGTGCGGAGTCCGAAAGACCCCTATAGCGGCCCACTCCCTCACGGAGATTTGAAACGACGCGGATTTTTCTTTTTTTTTCATAAAGCTACTGAACTGGAAATATTAGAAGTATTTCAAGATTAGTTGTGAAATATGCAACAAAATATTTGTTAAATCATAAAAAATTATACTTTTTTGAAGTATAGGAAAGTCTAGGTAAACTGTTTTACCCATTTTTGTTTGAAATATTAAAAAATCTTTTTACTACTCTTTGTATATTTCTCAAGCAGTACAAAGTTAATTTAAATCGCTATTATGACGATCAATCAAACAAGAAATAAACACTAACATCTTTACAATCTCTTCAAGGACTAGTATGAAATTTCAAAGAATAGTTAAATGCATCTGTTATTGTTGCTCCGTTATTACACTTTACATTTATGGTCAAAAACAATTACATTTGCTGGCAAGGCGTGCATCTCTTTGTTGGTTTTGAGTAACCCGAGCTGTGGTGCAACCGGAGCTTTTTGCAAACATTGTTGAAATTCCTTGGTAGTAAAATGCGAATTTAAAGTATGAAAATCGTGACGTGCCCATACGTGGCCGTGCAAATTATCCGAGTTTTCTGTAAATCTTTTTCGTCCCTAATACACATTCCGTGTTTATTATCTATCATTTCCATTTACGACGGCTGCAACTTTAATGTTCCATTGCAAACTTATGATATATGGAAGCGTCCAAGATGTGTGGGTTACAACATTGCCTTGGAGGAATTTAAATGGGAACCTCTAACAGCAGAGGATCTGACCCTACGATCTAGGTTAATTATTGATGCTTTTATGAAAAACAACGCCGCCATTTTGTATTTGTCAACAATCAAGGATTTTCATTTAAAAATGAATTAGACTGAGTAACCTTGCTATTGGAGTAATTTTCTTTATAGTCCGGTTCGATGACATCATTATTATACATTTAAGGAAGTCTTGCAAAAGACTTGTTGATGAACGAGGTTTTATGAAAAATGAAAAATTATTCGGCATTTCCGTGATCTATCACAAGTTCGTGTTAGTTTGTAATAATTAACTAAACCTAAATTAGTGCTAATAAAGTGGTTTAACTTTTATGTTAGGATGTTGCAAGGTATCGCTGATGTCATCTGTAAAGATCCGGGAGTTGTAATTTATTAACGTTGCCATGGTGCAAAATTGGGTTATAAAAGAACCTTTGTAATTGTTAATGTCTAGTACACGATTTTTAAATAGACCTAAGCTATATTATTAGCTGCTAATTGCATTCTTCAGACACTCCTTAAGTTTTGCTGAAAGATAAATTTCTCTGAAAGAAATTGAATTTATTTTTATTCGCTCGGTTTCTTTGTTGTTTTAATAATATTTATTAATATTTAGTTAACACTCCGAAAATTAACAGAAGTTTCAACGTATTGTGTAAAGTATTGCAATTTGATATTTCTACTAGTGTGGTTGTGATAAAAATCGATTCTCAGTTTTGGACTTGGTTTTGGACGCGAAATAGGGTTTAACAAAAAATGCCTGCCTGTACGTGGGTGTGACGTTCAAAATATTAGGAACCACTGGACCGATTTAAATGAAATTTGGGTTAATGGGAAGCTTTTTAAAACGATTTGGTTTTATTATCAGTTGGGGCAAATTGAATGTTTTTTTCCTAATTATCTAGCTTCAAAATGCCGTTTTCTGCGATTTTTCGAAATTTTTCAACGTTGTTTACTCAAAAAAGAGTATCAAATCGACATAACACAGTGTATCGCAGTAACTAAGTACAATGATATTTTGGAAATTATACCAAAAATATATTTTTAAAGTTATGTTTTTGACAAAAAACAATTTTTTAACAAACTCCTTTTCAGTTTATTATTATAAAAAAAATATTTTCTAATAAACCGACCTTTGTATTACTTTCAAATCTTATAAGCTGATACATATACAGGGAGGGAATATCATTCGGTAATTTTCTCAATTTGCTGCTACCTTTGTGTCGTCCTCTATAAGTTTTTCAAAATTTCGAAATGTGTGCCAACGATCTATTTTAATAAAACATGTTTTAAATAAAATCGATCGGGGAATCAAGTTTTTCACGACAAAGTTTTTTGGTTTTACAGCAGATTCTGATAGAAACCGGTAAAATAAATCTATTTCTTTTCTTCTAACGCTCTAACACTAGCTTTACAATGATGTTATCTACGTTTTTTAATTTTGTTTATTTAACGTCTGTTTACTCTAAAGAAAGGCAAATTGGCATAACAATTGGTCTAATAACAGCTTTAAGAAAATACACCTTTTCTAATCTTGTAAGCTAATACAAACATTGTTTTGTATTTCCCCAATTTTTTACTTTTTTCGTGGCGCCCTCTGTGAATGTTTCAAAATATCGAAATGCGAGCCAAGAATCTATTTTAATAAAAAATGTTTTAAATACAATTCATTGAGAAATAAAGTTTTGCACGACGAGGTTTTTTGGTTTTAGAGCAGATTCTGATAGAAGCCGATAAAACAAATTTATTTATTTTCCTCTAACACTCTAGCACTTGCTTTACACTGGTGATACCTACGCTATTTATTTATTTTTTTTAACGTATGTTTACTCTAAAAAAAGCCAAATCGTCATAACAATTTGTCTCGTAATAGCTCTAAGGAAATACACACTTTCTATTCTTATTAAGTTAATACACACAGGGAGGGGCTATCATTTAGTATTTTCTTAATTTTTTACTTCCTCTGTGTCGTCCCGTATGATTTTTTCAAAATTTCGAAATGCGTGCCCTGGATCCATTTTAATAAAAATTGTTTTAAATAAAATTCATTGGAAAATCAAGTTTTTCACGACGAAGTTTTTTGGTTTTAGAGCAGTTTCTGATAGAATCCGGTAAAACAAATTTATTTCTATACTTTTAACGCTCTAGCACTAGCTTTATTTATTTTTTTAAACTTCTGTTTACTCTAAAAAAACCAAACCGGCATAACAATTGGTCTCATAATAACTCTAAAGAAATACACATTTTCTAATTTTGTAAGTTAATACAGACAGGAAGGGGCTATCATTTAGTATTTTTTCAATTTCCTACTTTTTCGGTGTTGTCTTCTATGAATTTTTCAAAATTTCGAAATGTGTGCCAAGATCAATTTTAATAAAAAATGTTTTAAATAAAATTTATTAAGAATTAAAGTTTTGCACGACGAAGTTTTTTGGTTTTACAGCAGAATCAGATAGAAGCCGGTAAAAGAAATTTATTTATTTTCTTCTAACCCTCTAGCACTAACCTTACACTGGTGACAATCTATGATTTTTAATTTTTCTTTCTTAAGCGTCTGTTTACTCTAAAAAAAGCGAACATGGTATAACAATTGGTCTCATAATAGCTCTAAGGAAATACACATTTTTTAATCTTCTGGGTTAATACAGGAAGGGAGGAAATACCATTGGATATTTTTCTCAGTTCCTTACCTTCTCTTCCATGAATTTTTAAATTTTGGAAATGTGCCAAAGATCGGTTACAATGAAAACTGTTTTACAAAAAATTATTGAGAATACAAGATTTTCAAAAGGATTCAAGATTTTTTTAATTTTTCCTACTTCAAAATGGTTGTTCTAAAAATTATTGGTAAATTATGACTTAAACATCATTTTGATAGAACAAAAGAATTGCCAAATGGCATTAACAATATTAAAAAATAGTATTGTAGGGAGATGCAGTGTTACTTAAAAGTATTTTGAAAACTGAAATTTCTGTAGTTTAACAAAAACAGTTTCTAAATACTACTGCGTTAGGATTATTTTTAAATCCTGCAAACTAAAGCTTTCAAAAAGTTGGTTTGAGGGTGGGACGTTTTCGGCGTTATTTAAGAAATTTAGCACGTTGAGACAAATCTAATCATTTTCTGCGAACCTGTTAGCTTCAAAATGGCAGACTTTACTATTTTTCTAACACTTTGAATTTGACGCCTGTTTATTCACAATTTTTATTTTTTTAATTTTGTATGGAGATTTTATTTAAAGGTAAATTAAAAACCCTTAAAACTATCAAAAAATAAATTTAAAACAACATTTTCAAAAAATTATTTTTCATAAACTGGCTTCCTGGTTGTTTTTAAGTTTTGGTAACAAATACAGACAGGAAGAAGCTATCATTCAGTATGTTTTTCAATTTTCTACTTTCTTCGTGTCGCCCTCTATAGATTTTTAAAATTTGGAAATTTGTGTTAAGGATTGATTTTAATGAAAATTGGTTTATTGGCAATACACGGACCAAAGAAGTTTTTCCAAACGATCCGGAACCGAACTTTTTTGATATTATTTAAAAAGTTTAGCATAGATTCTTTTAAAACACGCTAAGACAAATTTAACTCGGACCTTCTAGCTGCAAAATGGCGGTCTGTATGATGCTTGTTGAGTTACCATTTCGCATAACAATTTGTATCGTAATAACTCAAGATACAATTTTATTTAGACGTATTTTGAAAAACAATAAAGACTATCAAAAAATATATTTTAAACATTTTTGATTTAAATGGCTTCCAGATTGTTTTCAATTTTTGTTAGCAAACACAGGCAGCGAAATACAACATTATTTAAAAGTTTTTTGAAAACTATAAAGGCTACAAAAATTTAAAATAATTATTTTTAAATAAACGGCTTCGGGGTTGCCTTCAAACCTTGTGAACATTTACAGACAGACAGGGAGGGACTATGGCTTAGTAGTTTCTCAATCTTTTACTTTTTATATGCCTATAGATTTTTATTATTAAAACTTTTTGGCCAAAAATCGGTTTTAATGAAAATTGGTTCAATGGAAATCCATTGAAGAAACAATTTTGGTGAAAACGAATTTTAGCACAGATTCTGACAAAGAGACGTTAAATAAAATTGAATACTTTTTTCCAATTCTAAAGCTTCAAAATGGTGGGTAAGATTTTCTGAAAAATTTAGACTCAGAGACAAGTTAACAGATCGTATCGTAATAGCTCTAGGAAGATACAACCGAAATTCAAAAATTTATTTTTCAAAAGCTTGCTTCAGCGTTGTTTTCAAATCTTGTGAGCTAATACAGAAAATGGGGAGAAGGTTGTTGAATTTTGAAAAATGCGGTAGCATTTATGCCATGAGGTAATGATAAAATACAGTGTGCAATAGATGGCTTATTAGGGATCGTAGGGACAAGAATGTATGCTTTGTTTTTATATGTACTATTGTTAATAAAATTCTCATCCGTCCTGTCACTGTTTTCCTAACGTATTTTATTTACATCGTGTTTAGGTACTATTTTTCTGTGGAAATTAAAAAAAAATGATTTTTTGTGTTTATTTACGTGAATAACTACATTTGTATTTTTATGGCACTTCTGGGTTTATGAAATGATGCCACAAGTGTCAACTAAAGCAACTTTTTTATTTACATGTTGTAATAGGTATAATTTACATTAAGTATTATTATATTAAATTATGAAACGCTTAGAACATGGATTTTGGTTTTTTATAAAAAAGGTCAAATTTTAATTCTAATTAACCAAAATATTGCTGTTCAATACAAAAAACTTAAACGTCCTAACTAGACTTAATTAATATTTATCCAATTTCATTGAAAATTTCAAATTCTCCCATCAAGCTATCAATTTAAACAAAAGATGCTTCATGATAATAATAATAAATACGGTCATAATTTCTTTTGAAAGAGGAAATTCAAGGCTTCATTTTACATGTTGCACTAAATCAAATATTAATGCATGCTAATTAGACACCGTTGGGCATAAATTAATTGTTATTATTTAATAGCGTGACCTGGTTTAATATTACTGATCTAACGACCAAATACGTGCATAAATTACGCTGCATGGTCTTTATGTACATTTATGCATGGAAGATGAACCTACGAGCTTTCTTCAATCGTAATTTTTCTATAAAAATTTTTTATTGGCCCTAAATAATTTTTTTGACTGTTGAACTTTAAATGCCATTCAAGGGTTTGATAATATTAATAATGAGGCTATTTTAAAAATTTATTGTCTTGGCAGGGTTCTCAAAGTTTGAATTATTTTCTTGATTCAGATTTTAGTTTTAAAAAACCTATCGGACAATTTTTAAGCCAAAATTAGTTTAAAATAGTAAAAAATACCAAAACTGATTTTTTAAAATAATTTTAAGGAAATCCCCCAATTTTTGCTTAAATCATGTTTCCCTTACATTCTAGTATAAAAATAACTAAATAATAGTTTTGTTCTTCTGGTTAAAATAATCTAAATACGTCTCTGTATCATACTCAGATGTTGATCCAACCTCGACCTCTTCATTATCCACGCACAAACACACAAAAATGTTCCCATTTGATACAATGGAACGCGCGCAATTTTTTTGAGCCAAATAAGGCACAACGTTACTTGTTCCAGCAATATTCCACTTTCCGTTTATGTCAGAACTTCAAACATTAAAATTGCTACAATCAATTATTAAATATATATCAACGGTTAATTAATTGTCGAAGATGCCTCAACGTGCACTAGCTTGCGACATAATTAGACAGGTAAGCGTATATTGAGTTTGCTCAATGATGGGCGTCTATTGAAGTCACTTTATTAACGCTATTAAATTTTTAATTAAGCAGTAAGTGTAATGAAGTTATGGTTTAACTACCAGTATTTGAGTTTATGTGTGTCGTAACGTTCTGATATGCGTTTGATGAATTTCTAATCAACAGACGTTCGTTTTAACAAATATAAAATATTGCAGAACTTTAATTTTAGTTTAAGTAATAGAATTAATCATAGAGATACGTTTCTAAATTTAGAACCTGATATTGAAATTTGAACAATTTCAGTTTTCTTGAAGTGAGCTTTTCGCTATATGGTACTGAAGATTTGCATTATAGGCAGTGCCGGCTTTAGATGTAATTCGCCCCTAGGCACAGCCACCTTTTGCGCCCTTGTAACGAGGATCTGACCGGAGGGTCCGGGGGTTCTCCCCCGGAAAATTTAAATGTTGGCGCCCCCTAGAGCCGGCGTCCCTAGGCACGGGCCTATGAGGCCTAATCAAAAAACTGGCCCTGATTATAAGAAAGAAACAAGTTTAAGCGTCAGTGTATGCTCAAAATTACACTTAATTTGTTCTGAGTAAAAGTAACGGTTTCGTTGACTAATCTATCGTTGAAGTCTAATACGATGTGATTTAAAAATAAAGTAAAAGTTATAAGAAAGTTTGTTTATTTACAAAACAAAGAAGTACTGTGTGCATATACAATAAATACTAGTTATATG
This sequence comes from Ctenicera cuprea, assembly GCA_958336395.1. Classification (NCBI taxonomy): domain Eukaryota; kingdom Metazoa; phylum Arthropoda; class Insecta; order Coleoptera; family Elateridae; genus Ctenicera; species Ctenicera cuprea. The sequence goes on along the minus strand of OY284495.1, from coordinate 9,035,891 downwards.
TATGTTAAAATAGTAAGGGTAGATATATAAATACGTTAAAAGAAGTCAGTTCAGAAAACTCAACTCTAATCCAATCCTTCGCCTTTGCAGTCGTCATCAATAAAAGCAATTAAATTGTTATAAATGTATGATAATGATTATGTTACTTGAGCTCAACTACCTTATATACATAACCTACTTCAATTAAATATGAGAAATTTCAGCCAAGTTACAGCAACAAGTACAAAAAAAATAATTTTTCTAACTATACAAAAAAGCGTAAAATGCTTACTTTCTATTACATAAGGTACTCTGTTCAAAAACTCTTACAAAACCTCAAATCTCTCAACAATGAAAGAATAAAGGTGCTGAATAGTTTTAATTCAATGCAGTTAATATGGTCCTGATCCTCCGTTTCCCCCACTCGGATAGCCCCCTCCCCCGTTAGCTCCGCCTCCACCATTCCCATGGTTAGGTCCTCCGTTAGGGTATCCGCCTCCTCCGTTCCCACCACCACCACCACCTCCATGATTTCCATTATTTGGCCCACCGCTTGGATAGCCTCCATTAGACGGACCACCGCTTGGATATCCTCCGTTAGACGGACCACCGCTTGGATAGCCTCCCCCTTCTCCACCTGAAATTGTTTACTATTAATATAATGTAAGATAAGTAATGGCTCTTTTTTTGCACGCCCAAGCACCAGTTTCTAGGGTGGTTTTCTTTTTATTCAGATACGCAAACAAAGCACCCACAGAAAGCGACAATTTTGTCCAACTACCTTCGTAACTGATCTTTGGTTTGTATCCTTCAGTATCTGCTTGGTACTGCACAATTTGCTTTCTTCCATCAGGAAGAACTACATCGTACTCGCCTGTAGCTACGTCGCCGTCACGTTCCTCTTTGTGACTGAATTGGGTACCAGTTTGCTCGTCATTAACTTCATATTCGAATTGATATTTAGCTGGTTCCTGAAATTTTTTCATCAATTTTAATTACAACACAATTTTACTTGAAAACTTACTGTAGATTCTTCTCCCCCATAACCACCGCCGTTACCTCCGCCATATCCACCGCCGCCATTACCTCCTCCATTACCTCCGCCATAACCACCACCATTGCCACCGTTTCCTCCTTGTGGTGGTAAGTACCCTTGGCCAGGTTGGCTGCCACCATTTCCGTGACCGCCTCCATTACCGTTACCTCCTCCATTTCCGTGACCGCCTCCATTACCATGACCGCCTCCATTACCGTGACCGCCCCCATTTCCGTTACCACCTCCAAAGCCATTACCAGGAGCACCGTAGGTAGAACTAGGCCTTCCACCACTAAAACCATTTCCACCACCTTGGCCAGGAGCTCCATAAGTAGAACTAGGTTTTCCTCCATTGCCATTACCATTTCCATTTCCACCACCTGGGGCTCCGTATGTCGAACTAGGTCTACCTCCTCCGAAACCGTTACCGCCACCATGATTTCCATTTCCATTTCCACTTCCCGGAGCACCATAAGTCGAACTAGGTCTGCCTCCTCCAAAGCCGTTACCACCCCCATGATTTCCATTTGCACCTCCTGGGGCACCATAAGTTGCACTAGGTGTGCCTCCTCCAAAACCGTTACCACTACCATGATTTCCATTTCCATTTCCACCTCCCGGAGCACCGTACGTCGAACTAGGTGTGCTTCCTCCGAAACCATTACCGTTACTACCACCATGATTTCCGTTTCCATTTCCACTCCCCGGAGCACCGTACGTCGAACTAGGTCTGCCTCCTCCGAAACCATTACCGTTACCACCACCATGATTTCCGTTTCCATTTCCACCACCATGATTTCCATTTCCATTTCCACCACCCGGGGCACCGTATGTCGAACTGGGTCTGCCTCCTCCAAAACCATTACCGTTACCACCACCACCATGGTTTCCATTTCCATTACCATTGCCACCACCTGGTGCACCGTAAGTTCCGCTTGGCCTTGCTCCACCATTTTGACCACCACCTGGTGGTAAGTAACTTCCTCCAGGTGCTTGTCCTCCAAATCCGCCGCCATTACCTCCACCAATGCCATTTCCTCCTTGTCCTGGTGCACCGTAAGTCGAACTAGGAGCACCGTTTCCATTTCCTCCGTTACCAGGAGGGAAATAACTCGTTCCAGGTCTTTGATCGCTATCAGAACCTATTCCTGGAGGTCCGTAGGTTCCACCAGGTGGCTGTCTGCCATTTGCTCCATTTCTACCTCCCCCATTGCCACCATTGCCACCATTACCTATTGGAGTTCCAGGTTGGAAGCCTGGAGGACCATATGTTGCACCTGGAGTACCCTGTCCATCTAAAATTTACGTTGAAACAGTTATAATATTATTTTTAATGTGCAACACTTACTTTGAGGTGGTAAGTACGAGTTCACTGGAGGCTCGGCGAGAATAAAGTTGGTGATGGTCAGGGATAAAATTAAAAGATTCTGAAAAATTTATAAAAAAAATTAAGACATGAATTCAAAAAATGAACATAAAAAGGTAGAACTGTAAAAAATAAGTTGGTAACAATTGAGAGGTTTTTGGTTCGAATCTCGCTGATTGTGTTGCGAAGTTTATTAAAGATATTTTAATTTTTTTAACTAATGCCTTGTCTGTGAATGAGCTTATAAGGCCCAAAAGTGTAATTTCCAAAAACTGAAATTTATTCTTTAAGTATTTTTAGAATTTTTTCTTTAATAATTATTTAATTCTTTGCCTTACAACTACAATAAAATATCATAAACCTTCAGATATCTAAGTTTAGTATAAATAATTATTTCTATTTTTGGGCTATGAGCTTATACATCTTACATTGTTTTAAAATACGCATGTTATGCGTTATTTATAGGCAAAATTAATTATAGTCTTTGTGAAAGTGTGAATTTCTTTGTGAGATTTACATAAACTGAAGTGCAACCTTGTTGGTATTGAAAACAGCATTTATTGCAGTAATTTGTAAATAGTTTTAACCTATTTTGAATTAATTCCAACACTTGTTGATGACAACTAGATTGATTGGCGGTATTAATAAACTAAGCTTAACTAATTCGATACAAATCTAAGACTTTAAATTAGAAGAGCAAATTTAATTTTTTTTACATGACGGATTAAAGGATTTGAAATTAGTTCAATTTACTAAAAGTTAAGAAAAAATTAGCATTAATTTAGAAAATTTGAATATCAGAATAAAAAATCATTAACTGCTAATCTACAACTCGCGAGCAAAATAGTACTCTTATATTTGCATAGTAATTTATGCAAATGAGAAGAACAAAGAAGACAGGTATACGGCAAGGAAGTCGATGTTTAGATAGTGATCACAACTACTGCAACACGGAAATTGTTAAAGCGTAGAGAAAAGTGAAATGTCGTGCACGAATTGGTTTAGATTCATAGTGCAAATTAATTGCAGTTAATCAATCATAAATAAATCTGCGTACTGCGGCCTGATTTTTTCGTTTGGATATGTTTGTTCTAATTGAATTCATAATTCGTAATTCCACGCTTGAATAATCAGGAAGCGTTTGTGTTATACGAGGATTATTTATTTGATAGAAAACGAAGAAGGCGATGCTGGTTATGAAAATGATTTGGAATTGGGTAGTTTGAATTGAATTTATTTGGTTTCCATTCATTAATACATAATTAGAAGTTAATTAACTAAAAAATTGCTCTCATTACTACTATAAATAATTATAATAGTAATAATAATAATATCATCATTAATAAATAAAATTAAACAAATTACTGTAATATTTCCAAATTTAAAAAAATTCTAATTTGGCGTAAGCTAACTTGGTATACTTGAACTAATTAAATCAATATTTCGTTATCATTTTACATTTTGAGTCTAAATATTAGTTAGTCTTGAATAAGAGTTTAGTTAGAAAAAAATTGTACAAATTATACAGTAAATAACTACAATTATACCAGGTGATCAAGCCTAGATGTCCTAAACATAAATTTCCATTATTTTCTACTAGACTAAAATTTATTTTTGATTCCGTTTATATTACTTAGAAACTGGTAAATTCGCTTTACAGACTATTTTCATAGATTTTGATTGACCATTAAATTTCCTATTCATTCCAAAAGTTAAATGGTTAACCGCTAGAGGGCGTTGAAATGAAAATTTAAGTTGGCCATGAATTACAATAGTTGCATTGTTAAAACTGCTAAAACTTTTTCGAAGCTGTCAGTAAATTATATATTTAATGAAAAATGACTGTTTATAGTGACAGCGTTTGCCAAAAGAAAAGAACGTGATTTTAAGCCATTTTTGGTGCTTTACTTTCCTACACCGACACCGAGAACTGTATAACTTGTACTTATACATATTTTCTCTAGCGACAATAATAAATAAGCAAATCAACTGGCCCTTAATTTATAATCAACCTGTATACAAATACGCTTGGTTACGGATCTCCAGGTTTCTGAATAGAAAACTCTAATAATTATTTTGTGGATAACTTTAGCAGTAGCAGCATTAATAATTTAAAGTTTTATTTGTTAAGGCATTCTATTTATTATAACATTTGTAGTTATTTTTGTTGTGCTCCAGAGGTGTCTCATATGCGGCTTCATTGGGTTTTTTTCTAAATATGTATTATTCATCTTTAAAGTTTGTAACGTTTTGTGTATGAAATCTTGTTCTTCATTCAAAAATGCACGAAAAAAATTGTTGAATGTTCATAACTCTAAAGGTTTTCGATATAATTCAACTTTTGACAAAAATCAAGTTGCCATGAAGGTCTGAGTGTCTTCTTAAGATGCGCCTATAGTTTTAACAAACTTTAATAGTCAGTTCTGCACATCAAAACTAACAACATTTTGATAAACATGAGCCCGAAATGGCTTCCTTACGGAGTTAGTCTTCGAAGAGGGACCAGTTTGAACTGTAGGGACTGTTCCCTCTTCCAGAAAACGCCTTATGAAGATGCGTTAGCGGTCCCATGTTTCTTAACAGTTCTTTAGTTATTTAATATGTAGAACTGATCTTAAATATTATGCAAACTATCTACGCATCCTAAGAATCAAATCTGAATTTTCCATAAAAATTTAAATATTTCGAAAACTTTTTTGTGTATTTTTGGATGGAGATTAATATTTCATAAACAACACAACCAAAGGTCTAGAATATTCAGAAAAAATCCTCTGGTGCATTTATTGAAATAAAGGTATCTAGAAATATTATTTTAACTATAGCGTGCCTATAAATAAAAATTCAAATTTTAAATGCAACTATTGCCATAGTTATACATAAAAGAGTAATTAAACTGTTCCATCTTCGAAAAGCTGTACCTCCGTAACCAAGCCTTTTTTGTTTAGGGTGTTCCAACTAAGCACAATTTTTTGATAACAACTTTGGTAGGTAATTAAGTTATTAAAATGATATTGTAAACGTGGGCTACTTGACAACTTGTGCACTTACTTAAATGATTTTCATTTATACAGGGTGTTCCACATTAGAGGGCCATACTTTTTGAAATTTTATTACTCTAAATTTTAATATAATTTACAACCATCGTTTTGAATACATTTTAGCCAATTAATTTTGGTTTTGTTTTTGAATTAAACTGATTCTGTGTTAATTGATTGCAATTTGCGTTGTGAATATCCTTACTCTTGCCGAACATAAATATTTAAAATAAAAATAATAATTCCAATCGAATTTTATATCTGACTAAAGCTGATATGATTTGGATGGCTGTAAAATAATAAGATTAGTAATGAAGATGCTATTATTGCTCAAAATGGAGTGGAAGGGGTAATAAATTAAAATCATTTTCATAACATGTAATTTATTATTTTAAACGTAGAAAAACGGCTACATGATTGAGGTAAAAACCTATCATCCAACATAATATTTAATATAAAGCTGAAGCGAAAAATTATGACAATACAGTAGTACAAATTCAGTAAATTTTAAGATTTACCAAAGAGATGTTTTTTTAATAAACCATTAAACTAATTTAATACATAATAGCAATAATTATAAAAAGAGTCGTAATTTTCAATAAATATGATCAATTTTAACTGAAATTTATCGTTTTATAACTTGAAATGAAGCGAATAGATTTGAATTATGCATTCAATGGTTACAATTTCCTAACTTTTTAGCATCATTTCTCTTTAAGTATTTACCTTTATATGTAATAACCTTGTAGAGTGTAACCGCAAGTACTATCAATGTCAGCAGTTCTCAAACGAATTTAATTATATTTTACGTATTTTGTTTTTTAATTAAAAGAAAACTCAAATGATTTAAAAAAAATATTGGTACAACTGCATTCTACTTGGCGTAATCTATTATTGATTTCAATATTTTTAACTATTTTTGACACACTTTGTATTTGATAACCCCGTAGATCAATTTCAGCAGCTCTCAAACTGAATTGCTGTTGTATTTTATGTATTTTATTTTTGAAATAAAATAAAACTAATGATTTTTGAAAAGTGAATGGTACCAGTGGATTCTACTTGACCTAATATAATATTTTTGATACACCCTGTATTTAATTACTTTTTCGAGTTTGAATGCATTTTCTATTAATTTCAGTATTTCTCACACAACGTTTATTTTTATTTTTTTAATTTAATAGCACTCAAATGATGAATTCTATTTGGCCTAATCTATTATTAATTTGAATATTTGTACCAATTTTTGATACATCTTATATTTAACAACTCTCTAAAGTTTAAATTTATTTTTTATTAATCTCAGCAGTTTTCAAAATTGTTGCTTTTTACGTATTTTATTAGGAATTTACTTGGCCTAATCTATTACAGCTTTGAATATTTAGACGCCCTATATTTAATAACCCTGTAGAGGGTAAATTTATTTTCTATTAATCTCAGAATTTCTCAAACAAAATGGTTGTTGTATTTTATGAATTTTACTTTTTAATAAATCTGAAACGATTTAGATTCTACTTGGCCTATTCTACTATTGGTTTGAAAATTTGTACCTTTTTTTGAGACACTTTGTAGAGTGTAAATGCGTTTTTTATCAATCTCAGCAGTTCTCAAACAAAATTGTTTTTGCACTTTACGTATTTTATTTTTTAATTTAAGAAAACTTAAATGATTTAGATTCTACTTGGCCTGATCTACTATTGGTTTGAATATTTGTAACTATTTTTGATAAACTTTGTATTTAATCACATTGTAGAGTGTAAATGCATTTTTTATTAATTTCAGCAGTTTTATTTAATAAACTGAAATGATTTGTATTCTATTTCGCCTAATCTTTTATTGGTTTGAATGTTTATAACTATTTTTGATACACCCTGTATTTAATAACCTTGTAGGGTGTTAATGCATTTAATATCAATTTTACCAGTTCTCAACCAAAATGGTTGTTTTACATATTCTATTTTTTAATTTAATAACGCTTAAATGATTTGAATTTTACTTGGCCTAATCTACAACTATCTGTTTATCTGCAACAGCTTTTCTAGTTTTTTTTGGCTTCAGTGTCCACAATAATTTCTTCAAATTTAAATAATTTAATTAATAAAAATTCAATTCAAACAATGAAAATTTGTTACGTTTTTAAAAACAGTAAAAAGAATTACAACCTAAATTATTTAGTGTCAAGTTCAGCTAGTGCAACATATTTAGTACTGCAGTATTTTGAATATTTATGCTTATAATTATTATGAGCTAACGTATTGAAAATTACGAAAACATTATTTAAGACTAAACATTTTTGAAAATTAACTGCAGGAAAAGCAAATTTGCATAGAAAATTGTTATAAATTTTGTTTCTCGGTTTATATTTTTTTTCCTAATTTTACGTAAATATCCCAATCAAACACAAGCTTTTTTTAAGCTCTTAAAAGCTCTGAAGTGATTCTACATTTATTTGAATGAATTTGTTAGGTTTTTTAAAAAAATAGTCATGTTTTCTTGTTTTGCTCACACTTAATAATATTATTTTCAATCAATTTCGAAACTTCTTCTAGTTTAAATTAAATTTAATTAAATTAAAATAAATTTAAAATAATTTGAATTGATTTAAATTTGTTTCATTTATATCAAACTAATTTAATTAAATTTTTCTTACCGCTTAATTTGTTAAATAAATTTTTTCAGCAATAATTTCCGCAAAAAAGTAAATAAGAAAAAAATTCTTACCTTCAGCATGATGACCCGAAAAAATAAAAACTAAACCCGTTAACTAATAAGCGAACCCTTAACCATACGAGAAGTCAACTAGAAGAACTGAAGGAATGTCAAGTATTGAATGAATCTCCCCAAGAATCATAGGCTTATATACTTATGGAATCGTGATATACAATCATGTATTTAGTACGATGGTACCGTAACGGATGAATTTTTACCATTTTTCTTGCAATGTCGCGCATCGCATCGTATTTTTACTATAAAATCAAGTATTGACCAATAGAATCCTTCTGTTCGTCTCGGAATGGCTTCGTCATCGCACAAAGTTACCTTTCACACGTGCAAATGCTTTATTTATTCGGTTGTTTTTATTTAAAGTGTATCTTCTTTCAGTTGCAAGTTGCAGTATACGGCATGCAAAGGTACGTGTGAGAAATACACAGTAGGAGGTGCAAAGGCGCTGTAAAGTAGTCCTGTAACAAGGATGCGAGAGAATCTTGTCAGCAGTCGTGCAACTAGAACTGTTAGATAATATGCATTGGGAAATTTGCAAAATGAATTCTTTTGTCGGAATACAACTGCAATTTGTATTAAGAGCAAGGTTGCATCCGTCCTCCTATTCTGCAATTGCAAAATCCTCTAATTGATTTTTCATTAGGACATTCTAAGAAAACGAAAGGCATATTTAAATTTTCGTGAAGCAATTCACTTATGAAATCAATCATTTTCATTCAATTAGAACATCATTAAATAATCTACATACATTTTCTATTGCCCTTGTATTGAATTTTAAATGGAGAATAACACAAAGAATATTTTTTTGCCAATTTTAAAACTTAAAACTTGGAAAAAATGCGAAAATATTTTTAGAAACAAACAAACATTTTTAAAACTTAAAGCGAAACTAGAGAACAGCTTTACAAATCGGGGAAAACTGTGAATAATTTGTTTGTTTCTAATAACTTAATTACATTGTTGCCATTAAGACCCCTAAGCAAAAAATTTAGAAATTAAATTAAGGTAAATTTGCAACTAGAGAAAAGCCTTTTGCATTGTGCAACAACTTTAAAAGTTAAATCTTTCTTTTTTTTAATAACCCGATTATCTTATTGTCATTGAGATTAATAAACATAAATATGCCGGAAGAAAAATTAATTTAAAAAAGCAAATTTACAACAAGGACAGAACAGGGGAAAAGCCATATAAATTAATTATTTTTTTTATTATCTTGCTTATATTCCATAGATAAATTGTAATTATCTTCAACATATCTTTCAGAATTAAGTAATACACCGGCATTGATCGTAATAAAGAATGAAATGTGAGCGGTTTCACGTTTCTCTTCAGTATTACATTTCATTTCGTTTAAAAAAAGAACATCCTAGCTGTAATCGTTGTAAGACATAATACCCTGCTGAGATGTTTCTATTAACACTAATTTGTCTATTGACGGACACATATTTTGCTGCATAGACATTGGGTTAAGCACTGTGTCGTGAACACAATTCATAATTCATAATCACGAATTGCTTTGGGAAGCGGTATTATGTCTTGTTTTGCTGTTAAGAAATAATATTAGAAAAGGTTGATATGATTATTATGTTTATGTTTACGTGATTTGTTTAAAAAAATGCATTTTTTTTTAAATATTTAATACGGAAGGTTTTTCTCAAAAATCGACAATTTGGTCGCTCTAGAACATCACAGCACACTTTGTGTGAAACAATCTAGTTATGCAGATTGTAAATATTTTATTGTTCTACCTTACGAATTTTCGAAGTTGCAAAATGTGTACATATACAGGGTGAGTCAAGAAAGCTGCAGTGGTCGGTATCTCCTTTAAGATTTAAAACAATTTTTCAAATAAAAATTGTAAGAACCACATTTTAAAATTATTTTAATTATACAGGGAGTTCCATATAAGACTAGTGCTGTACCAAACTTATGTTTTTTTAATAGAACAATTTAGGTTCAAATATTCTTATTCGACTTTTAATTGCTTTACATAATTTAGAATTAAAAATATATTAGATACTTGTAATTATTTCAAATTATCTTCAATAATCATAAATATTAAAAAAAACTGAAATTTTTTAAATCAATTATTTGATAATATCTTAGAAATAATTTAAAATCACTTTAAAACACCCTCGTGTGCGTTAAGCATCATGAATTAGTAAGTAAGAATGAAGGGTGTCAATTTTGAAATTTTATTATCATAATCGGTTACTCGAAATCATAACTGGTTACCAGAAAATTTGGCCTTATCAGTTTTTGTTAACAGACGATTAAGACTGGCCTTCGTGACCGGTTATCGGTTATAGCCGTTTATAAATTGCAACCAGCTGTCGGTTGTGACCGGTTATCGGTTATAACGTGTTATCGGTTATAACGTGTTATCGGTTATGACCAGTTATCGGTTATGGCCAGTTTTACATTATAACCGGCTATGAGCCACATCGGTAGCAGTTGCTGCTTATTCATGGTTTTCATTACTAATAATGTATTAATATTAAATTAATAAAAATACTACTGTTTAAAACCGGTTACTCGAAATCATGGCCGATTTCCAGAATAGCGGGCTAGCTCGGTCGGTTTTTGTAACCGGACGATTATCATGAGTTTCCGTGACCGGTTATCTGCTATAGCCGTTTATAAATTACAGCTAGTTATTATCAGTTGTGATCAGTTATCAATTGTGACCAGTTATCGGTTGTGATCAGTTATCGCTTATAACCGGTTATCAGTCACATCGGTAGCAGTTGCTGCTTATTCATGGTATCATTACTATTAATGTATTAATATTAAATTCATAAAAATACTACTGTTTAAAGCCGGTTACTCGAAATCATAGCCGATTTCTAGAAAAGCGGGCTAGATCGGTCGGTTTTTGTAACCGGACCATTATCATCGGTTTTCGTGACCGGTTATCTGCTATAGCTGTTTATAAATTACAGCTAGTTATCAATCGTGACCAGTTATCAGTCATGACCAGTTATCGGTTGTGATCAGTTATCGCTTATAATCGGTTATTACTTTATCGGTTATGACACGTTATCCGTTATGTTTAATTTTACATTATAACCGGTTATCAGCCACATTAGTTTTAAGCTATGAGTAGTTGTCGGTCATAAGTAGCTTTAGAATAATGCACTCATTCTGCCGATTCATGGTTTTTATTACTAATAAATTAAACTACTAAAAATATTGTTATTGAAAACTGGTCACTGAAAATCATAAGACTTTTTTTAGAAAAGTGGACTGCGCCATCGTTTGTTGTAACCTGACGATAATTTTCAATTTTCATGACCGGTTATGAGCTATGGCCGTTTATCAATTACGACCAGTTATCAGTTGTTGTCAGGTATCAGCTATGACTAGTTATCGGTTATGACTGGATATCGTTTATGATCGGTTTTTGGCTATGACCGGTTATCGTTTATAATATAATATCATACAATATAATATAAAATACTGGCAATAATAGCCGCTTAGAACTGCGGGCTGACTTCGGCGGCTTTTGTAACCGGACGATCATTTTGTTTGCATGACCGTTTATCGCCTATGGCCGTTTATAAATTACGACCAATTATCGGTTATGACCGATTATCGGTTATGACCAGTTTTACATGATAACCGGTTATGGGCAAAATCAGTTTTAGGTCATGATCAGTTGTCGGTCATAAATAGCTTTCGAATAATGCTAATTCTGCCGGTTAATGGTTTTCATTGCTAATAATAATGTATAATGTATTAATAAGAAATTAATAACAATACTGTTATTACAGAACCGCCGACCGGATGTCAATTAAGATTGTGGGTCATGCTCATAATCAAATATAAACAACGACATCATTATTTACGATTATCGGTCATGACCAAAGTAATTAATGTGATGATATATGATCGTACGATATTCGGTTACGGCGATAATTGGTCACGGCTGATAATCGGTTCTACTGGTGAAAACTGCGATTTTAAATAACAGATTTTTGGAAAATTTACAACCTCGGTATTCACCAGCGCTTATAACCGGTTAACCGGTTAGCCTATAATCGTTAATAAGTTTAGTACGGATGAAACTTTTTCTCATTATTTTTTCCAAAATGGCCTCTGCATTTACATTAGATATGTTTTGCAGCATAAATATTTTTTCACGCGACAGGCAAGGTAAATAGGCGATACATCCATAGCTACAAAAGATGTAAATAGCCAATAACATTCGTTTACTTTTTGCCCTTGACTACGGAACTTAATAGTGTTATTTACATTCCTAGGATAATAATGTTGATTTTAACTGTTCGTTGATATGGTAACAAGCACAGGCAACTTAGAATAATGGGGCTTTTAAAAAATAATTCCGATGACAGCAGTCAAAACGAACTTTTAAAAATAGATTAAATTTCTACCTGTAGCGTGAAATATTTAATAAGTAACACGGAATGTATCGACTATTAACATTCTCGGCAGGCCACAAGCCTCGGCTTCGCCTCGGCTCGTATTTACCTATCTCGAATGTTATTACGTCTTTACATTCCTTGTTACTTAAATAACTATTAAAATGCGTGCACGGGTCTAGTAAATTTGAATAAATATTCTAACTTTGTTTGGTTATATTAGAGTTTCGAATGTTGTAACCTTTTTGTTAAAATATATTATTTGGCTAATTTAGAGCAGCATGGGAATTATTTATCTAATTGTGTATGCTTCTTTTGACCATCCTGTATGAGTCATAAAAAAAATTTGTAAAGAACTTCAAGGACCTTAAAATATAAATATTTGTGTAAAAATTATGTACAGGGTGACCCGAAAACACAGTTTTACTTACAACTCTTCTATTTATTATTGGAGCAATTTTAAATATTTTAGCAATCAGTTAGAACCAAGATGTCTGTCTCTGTCTGTCTGTCCATTTAAAACTAATCCAATTAAAAGTATATTTGTAAATTTTTCAAATATAAAAATTCTGTTTTTTAATCACCCTGTAGACAGCTCTTACTTAAAGCTAAAAAAAATTTAAATGCGCAAAGGGTTTTTATTCTTTGTCTGTCTGTCAGTTCTTTTATATTGCAAAAAGCAAAACTTCATTGCTGTAATAGTCTGGTAATGACATTTAGAGCGTTACGCATCCTCTCACTACAGACGAGCAGTCAATAAACAATAATTACACAATTTTTATTCAGAAACGACAACGTCTCGAGATATAGGGCGAGTATAAATTCTTTTGGTCACCATAAATAAAGCATTTATAACCAATAATTGGTATAATTACGAGATGGCACTGCCATACAAATTAATTGAAACATTCCGCCTGTTAAGTTAATACCCATTAAAGGCAGCATCTCCAAAGTGTATCCACGTAATTGTTAGATTCATTTACTTTCGCATATAAGTACGGCGGATGTATTAATTGAAGGTACTGGGTACCGGTTGTGTAACATCCAACCGAGCTGTGGATGCTCTAAAGGCAGACATGTGGCAAAACTGGGTCTAAAAGTTTGTGAAATATGGATCTTATATCAGGAGCATACTCTCGCTTCGGTTAGACACGAAGATCTCTTGGTGAGCATCTCCTCTTACTGCTCATCCATCAGCGGTACTCAACAGTGTTAACATTTTCATTTTAAACTTTTTCCAAACACAAATTCGTGCGAATAATGTGTGGGTTTATGCCTAAATAACTACTTGAGTGAGATTTACATGTTATGTTATAATTTATAAATATCAACCAGCAAGTTTTTGTAAAATTAGCAAAATGTGGCAGTTTTACCCCACATTGTGAAGTAATCCTGCGCATATGCTTAAGCCGATTAAATACAGATTTAAATTCGTACCATTCGAATTTTTTGGATTTAATTAAGTGAGAATTAAATGTTACAAAAATATCAACGGTAATTTCTAGGGTATTCAGTAAAAAGTGACAGTTTTGCTTATGTATTTAAGCCGATCAAATACAAATTTAGGCTCAGACCAGAAAAACTATGTTAATTATAATTAATAACAGTATTTTACATTTAGCTTATCGAAAGGTAACAATTTAACATTTTTGGGTAATTTGCAATGACTATGCGAATATTGCTCAATAAAAGATTTTGAATTCAAGTTTAGTAGCCATATTTTGTTAAATAAGAAAGTACTTTCTTTATTGAAGTAAAATTTAAATGTTGTAATCTGGTGCCCAGCAGTGGGAGGTAAAGGCTAATTGCGTGCGTAATCCATCAACAGGAATTTTTACTGTAGTTAGCAACAAAGGACAATTTTTGCTTACATTGCGGGCATGGGGGCTCATAGAATTACTTGTAGCGGAAGGGGGGAAGCCAAAGTAATTAGTTTGGCTCTTGGTTTTGGAGGTGAAGAGCAGCACCTCTTCCCCCTATGGGAGGTCACATTTCCCCATAATATTTAGTACAAAATTCAAGTACAATGCGCAATTTCAGGACTCTTTTAACAAACAAAAAAATAATAACACTAAAAGTGTTGCAGCAAGCCGGTGGGGCTTCCCCTTAAGGTTTTCTATTCTTACGTCTCTTCGTATTGTCATATATCATCTGGGTCAGGGGTTCCCAAACTTATCATCCTTTTTATATGTGAGAGATCTGCACGCCCTCTCTCCCTTTTTGCCATCAGAAAACATAACATGCTAAAATTATTATTATTATTAATGTTATTATACCCCATAGCTGGACCCCATCACTCCGAACAATACGCATGCGCTTTAAAATTGCTTCCATCGCTTCCCCGTTCTGACGGTCTCTCTCCACCAACCAACACTTTTACAGCTACACCGAAATTTAATATAAAAATCATTTATATGTTTTGCTTACTCATATCCCTCTTGAAATTTTTTCAAGCCTTACTAGAGGGCGCTCCTTCCTTCCCCCCCCCCCCATCCCGGTAACTCTGACTTAAAAGTTACTGAAATATACATGCAGAACTAAGTTTGTGCACGAGAAGCTCTCGTGCGCATATTTTTTTTAAGTTTAAGTTTGGGGGGGGGGGGGGTGTAATTGACCGCTCTTTTCCCCCCTGCGTTTCTGTTTAAGTCTGCAAAAATTAAACAAAATCAAAATGTTTTTGTAATATAATAATAAATTGTTACCGTAATTGCTAGTTGTTTTGTGAATTTTTCATGTTTGTGAGCTTATATTTTGTTTGTATTTTGACAAGCAGTATTATACCAATAAGCCGCTGTCTGTGTCACATTTTTTGACGCTTGTCGTTAAGGCCAAACGTGCGCTGGTAACTTTTAGTTGCACAACTGTTCGGTTGCTCACATAAAACGTTTTGTTATACAGGATAGGGAGTCGTTTTTCTGATCATAGGGAAAGCCATGTAAAAAAAAAGAATAGATGACTGTCTCGCATTAAAGCAAAAAATATGGCAAATACTAGGGGCCTGGACGTTGTGCCGACTAAAATCAATTGCATTCGAAATCTGAAGCCTTTGTCTTCCCCCATCTTATTTGCTGTATCATAGATTAATAACTAGATAAGGAGTTATTAATCTATGGCTGTATGAAGACAGACACCATGTAAGGAGCCGTTAGGCTACCTATTTTGATTAGCATAGATTTGCTACGGCCATCTTCTAGGTAGAGCTTTTATATTTTCGAAATTACATAAAAAAAATTGTCTAAATTTCGTTATTTTGAAAATAGGTATTAACAATTTAGAAAACATTAAAAGTGTGAAAAATTTGGAAAATTTTGAACATAATATAGATTTCAGAAATATTAAAATTCTTGGATATTTTTTAAATTTTTGAATATTTATAGTTGCAATTTTCACAATTTCGAAAGTTTTCATATATCGTTATTTTGAAAATATCGAACGCTTAGAAATTACAAATATGAAATATTTTGAAAGTTTAGACAATTTTATAAATTTCGGAGATATCTGGAATGTTTCGAATATGAAAGAATTTTAAATTTCTAGTTTGTTCGTATTTGAAAATTTCACGTATTAAAATTTTGAAAATTTAGAAACAATTTTGAAATTTTTGGAGAACATTGAATATGGAAAATATAGAACTAATAAAAATGCTGATATGCTAGAAAATTTTGAGCAATATGTAGATTTTGAAAATATTGAAATTCCTGAATATTTCCAAAATTTTTAAATATTTGTAGTTTACGTATTTACGTTATTTTTAAAATTTAGAAACTATTGAAAATGAGAAAAATTGTTAAATGTTTAAATTTAAAATTGCAATTTTTGAAAATATAAAAAAATTTTAGAAAATTTTGGCGGGTATTTCTGGTAATTATTATCCGTCAGATTCCAATAGATCAACTGAATTTTATGGTTAGACTTACCCATACAGGCTTATTTTGTAGTTAATTTAAATTTTCAAAAAATAATTGAATATAATGTATTGCCCTGAAGTGGCCAGTTTTTGCGGTAGTTTTACAATTCGTTATTAGCGTCAAAACTGATATGCCATACTTTTTACAACACTACGATTTAAGGAACGAATAAGAAAGATAAGCCAAATTTAACCAGATTTTTTATGATTTTCGTATGGCTGTTAACTGCGCTACAAGTCCTATTGTACAAAATCAAAAAATTAACTGGAGACGCAGAATTATTCCAACCATCCTGTTTTTGCATTTCAGTTAAAGTATTACAAGCAGGTGTAAAATTAACTGTGTTGGTCTGAGTGGTTCAAATTTATTATGGCTTGTTCTAAAAACCATTTTAGCAAAGAAACCTTATATGCGGAAAGCTACAATCTCATTTTACATCTCAATCAAGAAATTGCAATCAGCTTATGTCAAATTCAAATGAGCAAGTGTACTATTTATATAAAAATAAATTTTACAAGTCATATTTCAGCACAACTGCAAATAACGACAGTCATAAAAGGGTAGAAGCGACAGTAAGTAATAATTTTCCCCAGAACAAGGTCGTGTCTGACAATTTGTTTGACCCTTTATGGTATCTAACAACTTCGGTTGCAATCTGAGCTCACTAAATCTTAATGATGTATAGCTACAATTTATCGTACAGGTATTTGTGCACGCATGCATTTAAGAACTGAATCATTTTAGAAAGACAAACTGTGTTTATTGTTGAGTCACTTCTTGCAATTTCCTTATTGTTTATATCGAGTCGTGATCTTCTTATCCGAATCCGCTAAAATCGCTCGGCTTCCTCAATATTTATCTGCGCGAGATGTTGAGATATGCGAGGTGGTTTTGTAAGAGACAGATATGTTCAGAAGTCAGCAACTTGTAGGAGGATTATATTTCCAAATAGTCCTATCCATACAGAGAGTCATTGCTAATCTGGTATTAAGTAACCCGTTCATTAACGTGAAGACGTTCACTTGTGATGGCCGCTTCTGTAGTTCTTGCTAGAATATTGCAAGTTGTTCCGTCTTGTCTTTTACAAATTTTACATCAACATCCGTTGTTTCGTTCAAAATCAAAAATTTACGGAAGTTATTATTTTTTATTTAAAATTCAAATTTTTAAATATTTTAACTAATGTTTAATAGCGTACAAGTATTACAAAATTTTATAGATTCGAATCCGTTCTAACAGAACTCAAATCCAAAATAATCATGTCGCATTTAATATTATACCAGGATTTGAATATAAATCCGATTATCCCCCCCCCCCCCACGAAAATGGAAATACTTGTTATTGTTTTCAATGTATTCAAAATTCTAACAGTGATGTAAGAAAGAGTATGGTGCTGCAATTCCCACCATTTGTCAATATAAAAACTTCATCCTAAAGGCGCGTTTTCACGGGTCGATTTGAATCGAACGACCATTGAATCGAAAGCAAATTGAATGTGTAAACCAACTTTCGGCTTGGTCGTTCGGCGGAGTAATTCGATTCAGTCAAAGTAGAAAGACTCTCTACTTTTGCCGAACGATCGCGGCCGATTATACGTCAAACGATCGTGATTGAACGTGTAAACAGCTAAATCGGCAAGAACCAACTAGTCTATGTAGTGTTTTGCACGCAAGTGTTTCAATAGACGGCGCAACTTTCTGTAGGAGTTGTTCAAAATGAGTTTCATCCATTCTTAGATGATTTCGATAGTTTTCTGGATCTTCTAGAACTAACTCTTTCAGAAGTCCATTTGATGCACCAAGGGCATCTCGTCTCAGAATCCACGGCCGTGTCCACCAACGTCGTCGTCTACTTTTTTTTTAACTTTTTTAATAGTTGCTCTCGTATTGCACAACAAATTATTTGCTCTCCTACACTGATTATCTCACTTGACGCCATTTTAAATTTTTACTGTCGCTTCAATACAATCATCTGGTGTAAACCTTATTTCACGTTCGATCTAGTGGAACGACCCAAGTCGTTCGATTTAAATTGACCCGTGAAAACGCGCCTTAAGCGGTTGACAATCTCGGGACTCTTTATAAGATTTGCGTATAGATGGCGCTCTTAAAACTGCAAATTTAAGCAATATTTCAGATTTGGCGCCATTTGATGAGTCTTTAATCACTACTTGACACTTTTTGAACCTTATTCTGTGTACAACACTTATTCACAACACTAAGGTTAGGTTAATTAGTTAATTGAGTTTTCACTTTTAATAATGAAATACGCAAGTAAGTGAAGCACTTATACCACATCTTTACATAATGTTTATATTTTATTGTAGTTATTTTTGTGGTGGTTTTTAGTTGGAAAAAAGGTGCAACGATACTAAAATCCAAATAATACCAACAACCAACAACATTGAACAAACAAGTCGCCACAACAAGCTGGTTTTATAGTGCAAAACCAAACTGTATTCATAACAGAAGTAGTCAGTAGAATAGTAGAACTCGTTACTTACTACTACGAAATGTAAGCGTTCTTCCAGTCACTGCATAAACTTAACTTGGTACAAAGCATAATTTTAAATACAAACTATTTATTTACTGATTATATAATTAGAAATTATAGGTAAGCAAAAAAGGTAAATTTACCTTGGGAACAGCAAATAATGATAAATCTTTGTTTTCGTCTTTTGATAAGCCGCGCAAACAACAGTATTTAGCATTTTTGCGTAGAATATTACCGTGGTAATAAATAAATAAAAACACTTCTTAATTTTCAAATTTATTTTAAAATAAAATTGATATTTACAGTTGCGCCATCTGTTGATAAAATTTACAAGGAGCCCTGAGATTGTCAAAGTGCAAACAACAGTCTTCATTACATCAGTATTCTAACGCACATCACCAAGTAGCAAATTTTTCTTTGTAAATTGCTTTGGTTTACTATTAAGATGTATTAATAAAATATTAATTAAAAACCCTGCAATAAATTATTTATTTTGACTTGTTGGCCCCGCTAAACATTGGGCGCCCTAGGCGCTAGTCTAGTGCGCTTACGAACTAAAACACGCCATTGCTGTTGAAAATAGACATATAACGTTATTCAAAAATACTTTTGAAAATAAAATACATATGAAAGGTAAAAGTCCTGCACTTTTTTTTGTAATTTTTCTGTTAATTCTCAATTGATCCAATATAATATAGTAAAAGTAATGAGCTAGCAAAAAACAAAATTTAAAACCTACCGAAAATATAAAGTTCCAAAAAAATACAAATGATGTATGTAATCACTTCAATATGGCATCAAGATAATACCAGATACGAGAAAATAAAGAACCAAAAACTAGAATATTTACCAAACCATATTCTATGAAGATCTAATTGACAACTAACTGAACCCGTCTACTACGCCTCACGCAAGCTTTTAAAATTAGGTGCCGCGTCGCATTTACTCCAAATACTGCAAACAAAATAAAAAAATAACTAAGCTGTGTCGAGATGTAGGAGCATACCTCGTCGTCACGCAAAGCTGAGAGAGTTCTGAATTTAGTATACAGGATGTATCAAATTGCGTGTTAACTATGGGGTTCTCGCTTATTTGAAAAGATACGACGATGGTTAAATTAGAGGAAAGTTGTGGAATTTTATGCTTATTAACAATCTGAAACGAAATTAAAGCTATTTTGCTTAGTTTCTGAATAAACTAAAACTAACTGAAATTTTGGATTTTTTGTTTTCTGCTATAACTCATTTGTTATTTATATTGCATATTTCTAGTTTACTCATTGTTAGGACACTTTTTATGCTGAATCTAAATTTTTGATCAGATTTGGTATAACTGTTACCATTGCTCATTTTCGACCGTCTACTTTTTTCTTTTATATGGTCGGCATTTTTTTTTATATTTGAATAGAGTATTTAATTCCGATTTCAACGATGTGTTACACTTTGCATTTTGTTTGAGTTTTGAGCACTTTATTACAGAAAATAAAAATGTCATAAGTGCAATGGAAAGACCACGTCATTTAATTTATTTTGATAAAATTCTAGTAGGCTGTGAATTGATGGAAGGAAAACAAAACACTACTTTAACTTACTTTAGCTTTAGATAGTTTTGAACATTTATTTAATAATTGTTTGTATTCGTGCAGTTCTAGTGTTATCTGTTGTATTTATTAAACCTCTTATTCAAATTAGTTATGTCAGTTGCAAACATAACAACTGAATTTTCAGTAAATTGTCTATGTTAGAAAAATTGTCATTCATTTGTTTTTATAAAAAATAACATAACCTGCTGCCTACGCTCAAAACAAAGTTTGCTGCAATTTTCGCTTACCTAATGTACCTAAAGACCAAAGTAAATAAAAGTGGTGTTGTGTTTTACTACCATCAGTTCATGGCCTACTAGAATTTTTTAAATTAAATTAAATGACGTGGTCATTTCATCGCACTTTTATGAAGTTTCTATTTTCTATAATAAAATGTTCAAAACTTAAACAAAATGCAAAGTGTAACACATCGTTGAAATCAGAATTAAATACTCTATTCAAATATGAAAAAAATTAAAATGACGACCATAAGAAAAGAAAAAGTTGCCAGTCGAAAATGAGTAATGGTAACAGTTATACCAAATCTGATTGAAGATTTAGATTTAGCAAAAAAAAGTGTCCTAACAATGCATGAACTAGAAATATGTAATATAAATGACAAATGAGTTATAGCCGAAAACAAAAAATACAAATGCTCAGTTTTTTTCAGTTCTTTCAGAAACTAAGCAAGATAGCTCCAATTTCTTTTCGGATTATTAATGGGCATAAAAGTCCCCAACTTTTCTCTAATTTAACCATCGTCGTATCTCTTCAAATAAGCGAGATCCCCATAGTTAACACGCAATTTGGTACGTCCTGTATAGATTCCTCATTTAACATGAACTTAATAAATTTGCACGTAAAGTGTTAAAGGCGGCTTTTTCTTTGACAGAAAATTAATTATATTATTACGGCCCGCTGCTTTAATGTTCACGAGATTTATAAAATAATTACAGTTTTTACTTTCCTATACTTTCAGTATAGGGAAGGATTGATTTCATGCAAGAAAATTTCAAAGTTGAGATTTTAACGGAAATAATCCGGGGGGGGGGGGTCCATGGTCCAAAAATGTAATTTTAAAAAAATGTCTTCATATCTCCGGAACGGCTGGACCGATTTTGGTGTGCTTTGGAATGAGGGGGTATATCAAAAATTCACCGACAAAATAAGCTTTTAAAAAAAAACGAAACCGGAAGCGGAAGTTAGACATGTTTTTGTAGTAGCATTTTTTTCAGAAACTGAATTTTGGAAATTTTAATAGTGGAGATTAAAGAAGGCCTTAGGACAAATCAAACAATTTTTTACCGAACTCTCTAGCTTTAAAATGGCGGCCGCTACGAATTTTTGAAACTTCTCGACTTTAACATTTACTCAAAAACCAGTTATCTGATTGGAATCAACTACATCTTGTTTGGTAGCGCTTCAAGGGTACTATACCATGAAATATAATTAATTTTGAAAATATAAAAACGGTCGCAATGACATCACTCCAAACTTTTGGAATTCTTCAAAAAAATATTTCTCAAAAACTGAACACACGTTTTTGTTTAAACTTTTTAAGCTGATAGAGCTGGGAATCTTCTACAATTTGTGTTTTTGCGCATTGCTATAGTTTTACTGTGACGCCCTCTATGAATTTTTGAAAATTGAAAATTGGTACCCTTTTATTTATTTAACGGGGGGCAATAAAATATTTCTGGTAAAGCAATATAGCTCATCATTGATAGCAAAATCCGAATATTATAATATTTTTTTGATACTTTAATATTTAGGGGGGCTACCGTTCCCCCTCCCCCCCAAAATTTTCTCTACAAAATTAAAAAATTGATTTCTTCTTTTGTTTGCCCTAGGAGAATCTTTTTACAAAAAATCGAATTTTTTGCCCTTTAATAATCTTTTTGTGCTTAGAAGAATTTCACATACTTTCTACAGCAGTTGTATTCTTGTACTAGTCGTTTAATGTTCAGTGTAGGCTAACCTTTTTATTTTAATAGATAGACTCGCAAACCCAAGAGCAAAGTTGTAGGGCAAATTCTTCTCGATTGTTTTTAAGAAAAAAACTTGAGTTTTCAATTTTAATACGGCGGCCACGGTAAAAAATAACTTTTTTTAAAATGGAAACGTGGCATTTTGGCTTTAAAATCAGAAAGGTTTTGAAATTCTAAATACAAATTAATAAGAGTAATTTTTTGCTAAAAATAATATTTCTCGAGTTATTAATATATTTTCAAATATCAATTTCCGCGCTTCCGTTGATTCAGTCCGAATATTTTACCCAACCTTATGCTTGCAGCGCAGCGGTCGGTCTTTCTTCAACCGCTTCAAGATGTTACAACTTGTAAGGACTATTTACTTTAACTAGTCGTGTCTAGACAGGTGTATATCGAAAGTGTTGGAAAATATAAAACAATGTATTTAAATGTATAGGAAAGTCCAGGCGAAGTGTTTCGCTCATTTTTTATGTCGGCATCGGAAGCTTTAAAACGATGCTAAATTTTTGGGTTTTATTACTTTAAATTACCCAACGTCCATCCCTGCAGTTAAAATCTGATAATGATAAACTCCACTTGATCAACAAAAGTAAGTTATATTACGTGGTGTTCTAGTTATATTAGAGACCCTCTGAAATTTGAATCAAATCAATCAAATCAAATTGATACCTACTCTAATATGGCGATGGCCCTGATTTCTACAGTTAAAGCTTTCATAAATAATTCGATATATTTCGAAAGTAGGCATAAAGACTTTACATATGATACTAAATTCGATTGGCGAAATTAAGTAAAAAAGGCGTTTGAATTAAAATACATATAAATTTGCTATGCACATATAAACATGCTATTTTAAAACGTAGCACGTAGGTAACAAATTAGATAAGAATTGAAGGTAGGTTTTTGTTCCTTAAATTTAGCAGGTGCATCGCAGCCTTTTTGCGTAAACAACTTTTTATTACCTGGCTTTTACCGCATTTGATTGGATAATTCTGACAGTGTTACAGACATGTTGGTACTTGAAATTAATTTTACTTGATATCGCCACTACTTATCAGTTAGTGTTAAGGTGATTTTGAAGAATGCGGTTGTTCCATATATTTATTAGACATATTCCGTTGTTCTTTGTAAAGTGTTGAGGAAGGCTTGGTTAAATTTTAACATTTCCGCAAATACTTTTTGAACTTAGAAACAGGTAAAGATACAAAATATGTTTATTTTTATTAATTATTAATATCGGCGAGATTTCTTTAACCATTTCTTTTAATTACATGTTTTTTAATATAAGACTATACTGATGTGTGAAAGTATCAAATAAGGAGTCCTTATTAAGGACTTTGTATTTATTTGTATTAGTGTGATTGTGAAAATACATATTTTGTTGACTTTCACTAATTTTTCAATCTCTTTTATTAAAGCTTCAATCGAAACGGAGGGCATCTCTTCTTTTCTGCAAATGCCACAAGAAGTGCAATCCATTATACTTCTGGGAAGAAGGCAGTGATGATCGTTTGGCAAACATGACTTCTTTTAAGGTAATGTGTTTGATTGGTTGGTTGTAAGGTTTTTTAAAATACTTTTATAGATGCACAGTTTCAGTTCTGGCGTCCCAAAGCAAATGTAATGAAATTTTTTATTTTTCTATTTTAGAAATTAACACAATAGCATTTTGATCGATTTTAAATTACGCAATTATAGGATACATACGCAAAAATAACGAATTATTCATAAATTAATGATGTTAAAAATAAAATATTTCCATTTTCAGTTCAGGATATTAAAAGCAGGAATTATAAATTTATATAATCACATTTGAAAGTTATATGTTGTAAATACAGGGTGAATCAATAGCGAGACGGTGGTCAATATCTTCTTTACTACTTAAAATACAGAAAAATGTTTCGAATAAATGTTTTAGAGGACTGAAAGGACAACATTTTAAAATTATTTGAAATTATACAAGGGGTTCCAATATAAAAGTGGCATACAAAACTTACGTTTTTTTAAATAGAACATTTTGTATATTTTCGTATATTATTATTGGTTTTTTAATGGTCTTTCTGAATTTTTTTTTGTTTTTAAATTTCGTTGCGGCGTTGCCAAGTTACTCCACTTTTTTTTTGAAAAATTTGATATTTGCAGACCTCACTAATAAAACCTGGACGAGCTGTGATTCCCAAGATTAAACAAACTATTTCTGTTAAACTTTAGTTAGGACCATGTGCTATCATTCTGACATTTTAAAGTTGAATTTTGTTATACAGGGTGTTTGTTGCAGCAGTGCAAAAATTTCTAAATTTAATGGGCCACAACTCGATTTTTTTAAATGGACTACCTTTTATATTTTTTAATAGTTAGATAGAGATCTTCTCTATAAATGTTATTAAATGATGTATACCTAAATCTAACGTTTTTCGAGAAAATGAGTAAGCTAAAAATCAGGTAATTTCTAACAATCCAGACATTATGGAAGGCAGTGACACCTGTTTATTTTCTGTTTTTCAAAGAAAAAACTGTAAAGATTGTTTTAATTCATGTAAGAAATTTGTTTTTTATAAATTTTGCGACGTTGAAGTGTTTTAATTTCCCATTCCATACAGTAAATCTTGAACCGAGATTGGTTTGGTTGACATTTGTTTAAAAATTATATGAAACAAATTGTTTTCATTTTCAATTTGTTAACTTCATTGTGATACGCGTTTCTATTCAAAGTAAAATAAGTTCTTTGAAGCAAAACACAGGAATCAATGTCTCTTAGGATCAGGTAATTTCTAGAAACCCAGGTATCTTAGGTAAAGTACGTAGCATATTGATACCTGTATTTTGCGTAAAAGCCCAGTATGACTACTTATTAAAAGTGTCTGAAATTTGTTTGAAATGAGTTTTAAACAAAGGTTAATCTAACCACCTAGTTCAAATTTAAAATGGAATGGTAAATTAGGCAATAATTACAAAATTTATAAACAACAAATTTCTTACGTGAATTAAACCAATTTTCACAATTGTTTCTTGCAAAAACGAAAAGCAAACTGGCGTCAATGCCTTCTATGATCTCTGGATTTTTAAAAATTACCTTATTTTTAGCTTAGATTCTAATTTTCTCAAAAAAACGTTGGATTTAGGTATAAACATTATTTAAAAAAAATTATAGAACGCAGAGATCTTTATCCAACTATCTAAAAATATACAGGATGTGATATTTAATAAAATCAAGTTAGGATCCACTAAACTTATAAATTTTTGCACTGTGCTGCAACAAACAGCCTGTATAGCGAAATAACAGAAAGCGTTTGTTTAATCGTAAAAAATACGGCTTGTGTAGATGTTATTAGTGAGTTCTGCAAATGTCAAATGTTTAAAAAAAGTGGTTAACTTGGCAATTCCAAAACGAAAAATTTAAAAAACGAAATATATTTATAAATGCAATTAAAAGTCAAATATGAATAAGCAGAAATATACAGGGTGTTCTATTTTAAAAAACGTAAGTCTTGTATGCCACTCGTATATGTATAATAGAAAATAATTTTACAACGTGGTTCTCTTAGTTCCCTAAAACATTTATTCGAAACATTATTCTGTATTTTAAACAGTAAAGACGATATCCAACACCGTGGAGCTGTTGAGTGATTCACCCTCTATATAAAGTTTTAAAAAACGTTCTTTGATTTTATGCTTGCAAATTTGTCGATTACTGCATCGAAATATTTTCTGAAAAGTTGCTTTATCATCATGCAACTTCCTAAGTAATTTTTAATTTCTTTTAACTTCGAAAATCAATTAAAAGAAGTTTCTATATCAATTTGCTGTTTTTTTTTGGTAGATACAAAATTGTTTGCTTTTTTATGAAGCCTCTTAGGGCAAAAATTGCCTATACTCAATGTTATACGCATCCACTTTTGGAAAATAACTCTTTACCATTCTAAAAAGTTATGATTATAAAATATTTAATGCTAATATGCCAACTAATTTTTGAGTAAATACCATTTTGAACCAGAGAGTCTGGAAAAAAGCATTCAGTTTGCTCAGACGTTCTTTAATAATATAGCCCACTTCAGTATTTTTCATTGTATAAGTACATACTTACATGGAATTTTAAATGTTTTTTGTTGAATATAAAAATAAAGACTGTCGAAAATCAAAAATTTTTATTGAAAAAACTTCGTAATAGAGAAAAAAAACTCGTGGCTCGTGGGAGGGCCCCCTAAGGCATCGGGCACGGGGGCCGTTGCCCCATCTGCTCCATGGTAGTTTCGCAACTGTCAATACACTTGGAACAATAAGAAAATTCGCCTTTAAGCCAAATTGTTCATTAAAGATAGTTTAGTAGAAGCTAAGCTTATTTTCCAGATAAAAAAATATTTAAGTGGCTAAATTCTCCCTTCCTTTTTCAACATTGGCATAATTATTTTCTATTTCTTTTATTAATTCCAAGATATTATTTGGGAAATTAAAAACCAATATTTCCATTATAATGTTATTCGCTTCTAACTACATTAAACTGTACTCTTAAAGGTGGCCCAAACCTACACAAAGCTACATATACCGCGACTTATTATAGTGTAGCTTGCTTGTGTAAGAATCAATGTCTTGTCGCCAGTCCGTCCCTGGTATTTTATATTTTGTAAAATTTAAAAAATAACTTCCGACAATTTCATAATTTGTGTTTTTGCGTTGTTTCAACTTCCAAATAATTATTCCTATTCATCAATATAAAATAAATAAACAACAGACGTTCAAACTTCATTCACAGGTATTTCAAATTTCAGCAATTTGATAATAACACATTTTTTTTTATTTTCTGCTGTTTATAAATAAGTTATTTTAATATAAAGGTAAAACCTATACAATCCACATTTAATCTCTATTTCCAAATACTTATTTTATCATTTGGAAATAGAGATTAAATGTGGATTGTATAGGTTTTACCTTTTCACAACGCCGTATTAAATATACAGGGTTATTCAAAAGTGAAGAATAAACTTCGTGTTTATGTTGCGCGTTGGTTTTTGAAAAAATGCTCGGACACTTAATTAATTTGATTTTCACGCTACAGGCAAGGTAAATAGACGATACATCCATAGCTACAGAAGATGAAAATGACATAACATTTGTTTACTTTCTGCCCTTGACTACGAAACTTAATAGTATCATTTACATTCCTGTAGAATAATAATTAAAGCAACAAGGTACAGATTCCAATAATTTATTTCAAACAGAATACTAAAATGTTGATATGGTAACAAGCACAGGCAACTTAGAATAATGGGGATTTTAAAAAATAATTACGATGACAGCAGTCAAAACGAACTTTTAAAAATATGATTAAATTTCTACCTGTAGCGTGAAAAATTTAATAAGTAACACGGAATGTATCGACTATTAACATTATATTAACAACTACTTACTTAAATAACTATTAAATATAACTGCATCTTTTTGTGATATTGTTGTTTTCCGTCAACCTCCGCACACCCCGCCACCTTGATTTAATTTCTTGAAAAAGCGACCGATGCTTTGTGTGGGCTCGTTGGAAAGTTTGCAAAAAACGCCATTTATCTATTATCGTAAATGAACTGAGATCGTTGGTTTTTGTGTTTTAGCGAATGAAAGAAAAAATGCACTTTTTTTTAATTTTTTGTAAGACGTTAATATCAAGTAACCAAAGACATAACAATTTATAACAAATGTTATAAGTGTTTTCTTTTAGCATGACTGCTAGTTTTGTCACCACATTACAGCATCATCAAAATTGCTATTCTCTGTCTTTCTAATAATTGAAGGCAATTTTTTTCTGTTAAACTTTGCTAAATTGGAAAGCTACAACACGTCACGTTTGGCAAACTAAGTGGCATTAAAAACAATTAAATAATAATTTATAAACAACATGACATGAGCCACCTTATAAATTATTGTTATGGCTTTGGTTACTTGATATTACGATCTTAAAAAAATATGAAAAACGTACTTTTTTCTTTTAATCGCTATAACTTAAAAACCAACCATCTCAGTTCAATTATGATGGTAGATTTGAATGCAGTTTTTTGCAAGCTTTCCAACGAGCCCATACAAAGTATAGGCCGCTTTTTAAATAAAATTAAGTTAAGGTGGCTGGACGTGCGGAGGTTGACGTTGAAAAACAAAAGATATCACATAAAGATGCAGTTTTATTTAAATCAATTTAAGTGTTTGAGCATCTTTCCAAAAAACCAACGCGCTGCAGAATTACGAATTTTATTCCTTACTCTTGAATAATCCTGTGTGTAACTTAATAAGTAATAATAATCGTGCCTAAGCGAGTGTTACAAACAATGGCGTATCAGTTAAATTTGTTTTGGTGGACTGTCCTGCTAGATATTAATATTCAAAATATTACAAAAACTAAAACTATATTCCATTAACAGCACTAGGAAACAAATAAAACTGTTTTATTAAAAAAACTTTAATAAACTAGTTAATTAACTCATCCTAAGCACCAATTAATATCGAAAGAACCTCAATCAGCCTAAATTTTGAAATTGTTCTTAAATCATATTTTTAAAGATCTGTACCAATACCTTTTTATTATTTAAAAATATATCTTTTGCTTTAGATACTCTTTAGAAAGACCAGCTAAATAATTTCACAAACTTTCAGATTTAATATAGCTCTTTAGCATTTTTCAAATTTAACACTTTTTATCTCAAATTTTCATCTTCAAATATGACGTTAAAAAGTGGTAATTTAAATTTTTTCTCAGATAGTTTTTTAATAATTTAGTTTTGTTAATTTATGATTTTGAATTTTCAGATGTTCATGAAGTCGGAGACTCGGAGGTACTTTGCTGTGTTGAGATGCTGGACCACCGAATTCAGGATTGGATTATCAAGAAGCTGGATGGTCGAAGTTCAAGGAACGGGATTAACGGGGAGCTGGATTAAAGCGCCGGCTTATTAATGGGCTGGACCAGCGTGGGACTGGAATTTGGAAATAGACGACGTCAACTTATTAAGGGTAGGTTCCACATCGGTGGAAGGCGTTCCAAGGACCCAAGACATCGTAATGTAAGTTTTTTTTTAATTTTCCACAGCAGTATAGCCAGTAATGTTGAAACTCACATTAACAATTTACAAAATATAAAACTGTTAAATTTGAGAATATATACAATAAGATCAACAAGGCCCTAGTCCAGATATTAAGTTTCATTAGGTTTCATTTTGTTTTTTGTGTATAATTTGGTTATTATCAAAGATAGCGCAAAGCGGTTTGAACATTATCAAGACACTTTTTTCCACAGATTTCGAATCTCCAATTAAAATTTGTGTAGGTTGTTCAATTTTCAAGATATTGACATTAACTTCGCTTTTTTTAAATACGCGTCAAAGGCGGCCATGCCATCACTAAACAGAGGTTTGATAGGTTTATTTTCACAAATACCGGAGTTATAAGCAAAAAACTGTTTTCTTATAGTAGTCTGTGAAAAAATGTTTTCTTATAGTAGGCTGAAAATTGTCAAAAATAAAGAAAACAAAAAACAAAAGGTTGCATTTGTTTTCATTAAGGGTTTGATCAGTTTATCTTTACAAATAATGAAGTTATAAGTTATCAGTGAGAAATTGTTTTCTCATGGTAGGCTGTAAAAAAATTAAAAAGAAAACACCTGAATGTTTCAGGGAATATAACTATTAAAAGTGTATGTTTGTATAACAATGAAAAGACGTTTAACTTTTAAATACTCCTGCTAAGTAATAAAACACGAAAAGGAAGATAAATTTAGAATGACAATAAACTCGTGTTAAGATGCAGATATTGCCAAAATAAATTAAATGGTACTCATCTCTGATTATCATACGATCATACATTTTTAATAGTTTTATTCCCTGAAACATTCAGGTGTTTTCTTTTTCATTTATTACAGCCTACCATGAGCAAATAATTTCTCGCTTATAACTTTATTATTTGGGAAGATAAACTGATCAAACCTTAATGGAAACAAATGCAGCCTTTTGTTTTTTGTTTCCTTGTTTTTTTGTTAATGTTCAGCCTACTCAAGCAAACAGTTTTTTACAGCCTACTATAAAAAAAAAGGTTTTTTGCTTATAACTCTGTTATTTGTAAAAATAAACCAATTAAATCTTATATTAGTGAAAAGAGGAAAAAGAGTTCTATCCAATGATGACATAGCCGCGTTTGACGCATAATTAAAAAAGCAAAGTTCATGTCAATATCTTGAGTTCAGTTCAGTTCATGGCCTACTGGAATTTTTTCAAAATAAATTAAATGACGTGGTCTTTTCATGGCACTCGTATGAAATTTTTATTTTCTGTAATAAAAAGCTCAAAGCTTAAACAAAATGCAAAGTGTGATGTGAAAATGGTTGAAATCAGAATTAAAAACTATTCAAATGATAAAATTTAAAATGCCGACCATAAGAAAAAAAAAGTTGACGGTCGAAAATAAGCAATGGTAACAGTTATACCAATTTTGATCAAATTCAGCTGTAAAAAGTGTCCTTGAGATAGCTTCAATTTTTTTCAGATTATTAGTGGGCATAAAATTGCACAACTTTTCTCTTATTTAACCATCGTCGTATCTCTTCAAATAAGCGAGATCCCTATAGTTAACACGCAATTTGATACATCCCGTATAGAATCGATCCTTTCGAATTCGTATAAACCGGGTCTGGTTTTAGCAGATCCAAATCTAAGTAAATTGGGTTAGGTTTAATACATACAAGAAATTTAATCAAGAATTACTTGTGCCACTTTTTTCAAAACCGATCTCTTGGGATTGATATTAAATTATTCGCTTTTAGCAAAGCCAGATATAAATAGATGGGATTAATTTTAATAAAAGCAACAAATTTAAAAAAATACTTACAAAAACTTACTTACTTAAATACTCACAAAACAATCTCTGCCAGATTTTTAATTTACAATCGATTCATTCAGAGTCATAGTATTATATCTAGTTTTAGCAGATTTGTACATAAACAGATCGGATATCTATGCCCCTTTTTTAGTTTTAGTGGATCCGGATAGAAATAGATCGGATTACGTTAGGCGAATACAAGAAATTTAAATCCAGAACCGTACCTGCCACTTTTTTTAAATACTAGACTGTTCTTTTTGGATTTATATTAAATAGATCTGACTTTAGCTTATCCGGATATAAGCAGATGAGATTACGTTTAGTAGAAACAAGAATTTTAAATCCAGAACCATCCCAGATCTTATTTAAATTCAAAACTACACGTTTGGGATTTACAGGAGACGGATTCGGATATAATTAAACCCGCCTCTGCCACTTTTTTAAATTTAAAATCAGTCCACTTAAATGTATATTAAACGGATCTGATTTACGTTAATACAATAATTTCCAATCCAGAACCACCTTTGCCATATTTTAAGTCAAATTCGATCCTTTTGAATTTATATTAAACTCACCTGATTTTAGCAGATTCGGATATAATTAGATCGGCTTACGGTTTATTTATAGTTGGATTTTATTTTTTTTACGTAATCCGATTTACTTATATCGGGATCTCATAAAACTAGATCTGTTTAATATGAATCTGAATGGATCTATTCTGAATTTAAAAAAAGTAGCAAAAGCAGTTCTGGATTTCGATTTCTTGTATTCACTAAAGGCAATCCGATTTATGTATAACCGGATCTGTCAAAACCAGATCTGTTTAATATGAATAAGAATGGATTGAGAAAGGTGACAGAAAAATAACATAGGTAAATACGGATTTAGAATTCTTGTAATCACTATAAAAGTATTTCGATCCGGATTTACGGAACTGGATTCGCTTAATACGAATTCGCTGACCTAAAAGAAAATTAGTTGGATTCAGACGTATGATAATATTTTCAGGTACAAAACCAATCTTGATCCGCTTTAAAAAAAATGTATTACTAAAACCGAATTACGTTGGTTTTCGCTTTGTAATGACAAGCTTGCCGTTTTTAAATCCAAATCGGATCCGCATCCATATCCAATTCAAGAATCGTACCCAATTTTTAACCACAAAATATTCATTTCACATAATTTGCGCTGTTAAGCGCCGAATCGGATTAAAATTGAAATCCGGATCCGACTAATAAAATCTTAGATAAAAATACACTAGCACACATACAATAGCCGATCAGCTTATTCGCTTCTTTGTAATTATAATAAGCTCACCGTTTTCATGGCGTCAATCAAGCAGAAGTAATGACAGACACGAATTTGACCTAGAAGAAGCGCTACTTTTCTATTGTGGGTGTTTGTATTGTTGTTAAACAAACCGAGCGAAAGATCGTAGGCATTATTTTGCTCATTTGTCTAATATGTTATGACGAAGATGGTTATATGCATATTAGATCAAGGATGATGTGTTGCTTGAACGTTTTTTGATGAGAGTGATTAATGATAGTTTGGGTTTATCTTAAATTTTAAGCAAAAGTCTTGCCAAATGGTGTTAATAACTAGATGCAGGTGGATTTTAATTATTTATGACTTGCGAGTGCTACTTAGGAAATATTGTTAAAAGCTTTGGTGTCCATATATGGATTAAAAATTGCTTGTTCAAACCATAACTTTAAAATAATTATTTTTTTAGAAGTTCTACTGCGGCTTATTGCTTTCAGCGGAAGAAGAAAGTACAAAATTAGGTAATGTTTTTTTTTAATAATAATTGTTTTACATATTTAACTTCTGGTTACAACATATTTTTTTATGCTAAAACGCATAGAAATGTTACCACTATTTATAAATAATTTTAATAAATTAAAACAGAATTGAATACTAAAAGTATTTGACTATACTATTTTTTCCAACAGGAAATCCAACATAAATTGATACAATTTTTGGTACGGAAGTAAAAATGCTACCTTAGTAAACTTTTAACATAATAAATAAATTAACTAAAATTCGTGTCACTTTAAGAACTTTTCCCCAGTTGGAACAACGTTTTTTCTGGTTAAACGTGCAAAATTTGAAAGGCCTCTCGCCAGTTCCGTTTTACAATATAATTAAATCTGATTTATTTTTTAAACTTAACAATTAAGAGTCAATTAATATAATTTTAGGTCGGTTAAAAAGTCAAACCAAAATTTTTGAAAAAAAGAATTATAACAATAATAACAGCCTATACAATTTCATGTAAATCCATCCGTTTACTTTTACAATTGCATTTTATAACTACTTCCACCTACTGGCATTGCGAAAACAACAATTACACTTATACCTAAGCATTCTTTAGCTTTACATCTTTGGTTATCACCTTGTCACTGTTAATAACTATAAATTAAATAATAATAATAACGACAATATAACTACTTAACTGCTTGATTATAAAATTCCTGAATAATTAGGGCTTAACAACGGATCGTATCCAAGGAATATATTCTGACACCCTCGTGTAAAGGCCCGGAAGGAAAGGCCTTGCGCATCCAATTCCAGTAGAAACAACACCCACGACCATTAGTTGATCCCCTGTTTCAGAGGCAGTCATGAGTGGGCCGCCACTGTCCGCCTGCAACATGTTAAAACATTGGCCAAATTGTTAACGAATGTTGCTTTGGGTTTTAATTGACTTTTTAATGTATTAATCTTTAAAATTAGTTAACTTACCCAGCATGAATCGACTCTTCCATTTTCATAACCAGCACATATTTGGGTATCCTGAATTTTTGTCTTTTTACCTTGAGATTTGTACCATTCTTGACATTTTTGTGTCGTCAGGACGTTTACTTTTGCTTTTTGAAGTATATCTGCTCGTCCACCTAAAGAAATAAAATAAAGGTGTAATGTGTTTTCAAATTTAGCTGTATTCAATTAAAGTTTTGAAGAAAAGCATGCCATTATGTTCTAAAATTGTTAATAATTGGATTTGTGTAGTCTAAAACACTATTTTTACGATTTTTAAAGATTATTGAGGAAAATATTTCTATTTTTTTCACTGATTATTTTCGATAACTTTTAAGATATATATTTTTTGGTAAGATAGGAACACCAGGGCTTCCAACTGCTAAATCTAACCATAATAATTGCTCTACATTGTAGTGATATTTCTAGTAACACTTTAGAATCGAATAACAAAAAATTCCCCTAGAACCTTCATTTCTAGTGCCACTCTAGAATCTGGTGACAGAAAATTCCCCTACATTATCGCGACTTTTCAAGTAACACACTAGAATCTGGTGCCATAATATCCCTAAAATCTAGTCGCATTTTTGGTAACACTGTAAAATCCGGTACAAAAAAAAATTCTCCTAGAAAATAGTGACATTATTGGTAACACTCTAGAATTGGGTTACAAATACTTCTTTCAGAATCTAGTGACATTTCCAATAACACTTCTGGTGTTATATTTAGAACAATTTTAATACGTTTAGTGTTACTAGCAATGAGCCGCCGTAGCTCAGTGGTAAGAGCGCGGGTTACCAACGCAGCGGATACAGGTTCGATCCCTGGCCCGGTCGTTCTTCCTCGCAAGGCAACGGGAAACCAGCGAGGTGGATTTTTCCCCAGGAAAACCTCTCTGGAGAAGAAATGCATGCACTTCTTATGGTTCGGAGCCCACGTTAAACTGTAGGTCTCCTATGTCTGTTTGTGCAAATTATCGATCGCCGCGCACCAAACACAGACATACGAGAGAGGTAACCAACGCCCTGAATTGGGTATGACACTATAAGAAGAAAGTTACTAGCAATGTCACTAGATTCTAGAGAAAGTGTTTGTTACCAGATTCTAGAGTGTTACTAATATTCTTACTGTTTGTATAAATAAAAAATATAGCGGCCTTTAAAGTAACACTCTAGAATCTAGTAACAAGAAAATCACCCTCAAATCTTTATTTCTAGTACCACTCTAGTGACAAAAGATTCTCCTAGAATTTCGTAACCTTTCTATTAACACACTAGAATCTGGTAACAACAGATTTCCCTAAAATCTAATCACATTTTTAGTAACACTGTAAAATCTGGCAACAAAAAATCCCCCTAGAAAATAGTAACATTATTAGTAACACTCTAGAAGCTGGTTACAAATAATTCCCTTTGAATCTAGTGACGTTTCTAGTAATGTGTTATATTTAGAACCACTTTAATATGCTTAGTGTTACTAGAAATGTTACTAGATTCTAGGAGAAGTTTTTGCTGCCAGATTCTAGAGTGTCAGTAAAAACGCCACCAAATTTGACAATTGGCAAACCTGGTGGTTTTGTACCGGCCATATCACCCTACTTTTTTTATTGCTAGGATCTAAAGGTAAAAGGTAAAGGTAAAGTATGTGTGTTGATTTGGTCAAAATTCCAATCCAAAACGTTAGTTTTGTTTAGATTTATTATTTTTCTGAACACAAGCGTACTAAAGTCGCCAACTAGTCGATTTGATTTTCATACCTAAGCGCTAAAATATTCATTTTTATCAATTTCTTACCTTGATTACTGTTTTCATTTGTCCAACCCCATCCAGCAACTGTGGCCAAAACATCAGCAAACCTGTGATAACCATTTTCGCCAGCTGCTGTTGGAAGACAAGCTGGAAGGATAAAATCAGACCATTCCAGTTCTTTTTCCAATTCCACTATTGCTAAATCATTCTTAACTTTCCTGCAGAGATAATCTGGATGCATCGTGACCGATTTGACCAACATCTCGTATTTATTCGAGGATGGCTGCGTGAGGTCGTGTTGGCCTAAGGTTATTTTTATTTGGTTTGATGGTATTATCGTTGATCCACTGAAAAATAAAAGAAATGGTTATTACGCGTTAAAGTTTTTTAAAAATCTCTTATAAGTTTCTCATAATTATCACAAAAGTGCTTAAAAAATGTCTGCAAAAATGTTTTATAGTAAATCTTGTTCAAGATTTAATTTCGCATTTTTTAATTATCAGAACGATCTTTGTAGGTCCCTACTTTTACTTTTTTAATACTTACCTGCACATACAGTGACCTGCAGTGAGAATATGTTTTCTTGTAAGTAAAGAACCTCCACAAAAATGCCCTCCTCTTCTTGTAAGGGAGACTAACCAAGGAAATTCTCCCTCAAAAGCATTTTCTCCTCCTACGATTTTTCCGTTTCTTGCAACGGTTTTTATTTTACCACATGGAATGTCTGCAACTGTAAATACATTTTTGATATTTCTATAATTTTTTTTATGTTTTAAATGTAAATTTCAAACAAATAAATAAGAGAATGTTGAGAAACTTCAACATTAATTTAATTTTAATACCTTGTTTTAATTTTTTTTACTTAGCACATTCACAAAATCTCTAGGTTTATTATTTTAATACTTTGTCGAATTATTTTTGCTGCTAAAGCTTAACACCAACGCCAGGGAATAAGCCCACCATAGCTGAAATATCTGACAAACTCCTGTCCTCTAAGTTTGACAATTTTGTTCTAATATACAGAGTGGCTAGGAAAACCCCGGCCACTTTTCTTGCGGCGGTCAAGAGATGGCGCTTTAGTAAAGAAAAATTAAATTATAATACTGGCAACAACGCAGAATCCAAGATGTTTTAGTTAATAAATACGCCCCATATTAAATCAAAACAACCAAAACGTCTTGGATTCTGCGTTGTTGCCAGTTTTTTAATTTAATTTTTCTTTACTAAAGCGCCATCTCTTGACCGCCGCAAGAAAAAAGGCCGGGGTTTTCCTCTGTACGTGAAAATCATTTTCAAATATAAACTAAGGAAATTTTTCAAAATTTTAATCCCAGTTATCGTAAAACTTGAATATTTTGAATACTTCGTTTTAGAGGATTTCAAAAATTATCAAGTTAACGCTTTGGGCACTTCGACATCAGTGGCCTAAAAGTTAATAAAAACTAAATAAGAAACGTATGACAAACAGACAGAGGGAAATGGTAAAAGAGAGAGAAGGTGTAGAATAGAGAGAACGGGCGAAAGAGAGAAAGAACGCGGAGAGGAGAGAGGCGACATACGTAGGAGATATACAGAATGATATACAAAAAGAGAAATATCTACAGGGAGAGTGTAACAAAGTAACAAAAATTTTCAATTCAGTAACTACTAATAACATATCAACTTGTTACTTTCTTACGCTTTCAGTATAAGGAAGTATTGATTTCATAAAAATGTTCGAATTCGAGATTTTCACGGAATTACATGTTGTGGATATTCAAAAATGCAAAAAAGTGTTTTTTTTTTTGAAAAATGTCGTGTGTGCTGGTGGGTGTGTGGGTACATTCCGTATTTTCCTTATAGATTCTGAACGGATCTCAAATTTTCAAATATCAAATTGATCACAGTTAAAAGACCGGAAGTGGAAGCCTGTCATGTTGTATCGGTGTAATTTTTTTGTAAATCAAAAAACGGAGCCAGATACGAATTCTCAAAGAAAATGCAACACGATTTTATTGAAACTTTTTATACTCATAGAGCTAGGTATGAGTTATATTTAGTTTTTGTATCAATACGCTCATTACTCTGAGACGCCTTCTATACATTTTTGAAATTAGCACTGTTACTTATTTTAATAAAGAGGGGAAAATAAAGCATTTTTGTTTACCCTAATTTGCTCATTAGCCATACCAGAACAAAATTCTTGGGTTAAATTTAAGATGCAGTAATATTTAGATGATATAACTTTGCCCCCACTTTGTACTCACTTTTTGATTTTTTTTAAATTTCAACAAGCCTTCTAAAAATAATTAATTTATTTTAGCAGCTTTGAGAACTTTTTCGATTTGCTAAAAAAATTCACATTCTTATAATTCAAAACGAAGTAGTAATGGGTGAAAACCGAACGCAGTCCATGATGTCAGAAGCAGTGGCGTAGACAGGAATGTCCAAATTTATAAAAGTTGTAGACGCCGCCATTTGAAAGCTAGAAAGTTCACAAAAAGGTGTTGCATTTGCCCTGATGTGTTTTATTCATTCGGTTTTCAGATTTAGAAAATTCAATTTTGGAATAAATGCTACCAAAAGAAAAACTTCCGTTTCTGGTTCGGATTTTTTTCTAAAGCTTGTTTTGTTGATGAATTTTTGATATACTCTTATATTTCAAAGAGCATCAAAATCGGACTAACCAGAGAAAAGAGGGTAGGAACTTACCCACCCTCAAATTTCGAATTCGAAATTTTTCAAGAATTCAATACTTCCCTATAATAAAAGTTTCTATATTAAAAAAACAATCGTGCCTGGACAAGTTTCCAACTTATTTCGTGCATTCTACTGCATTTTTTGAAGTTTTTGCGAAATGTTTTACATGTTTTTGATAATAAAATTAATTTAGAAAGATGTTACCTGGTTCCTTAATAATTTTGGCATAAAAAATGAAAACAATGGAATTTGTAAATTACATTTTCTATTGTTTTCTTATATTTTCTTGGGATTTCAAATATTTCATAATAGAATTTGTAAATAACAACTTAATTTTTATATTTTTTTAATTCAAAATAAGAAAATTTAATATTTTTCAATGTATTGAAAGTAACTTCCTAAATTTTCATACAACAACTGAATGTTTTTCAAATTAATCCAAAATTAAAAGACTTTAAAAATTGAATCTACTTATTTTAAGCTCATTAATTTAATTACTTACATAGAAAGTAATTTCTCACACTTGAATAAAGAAGCACATCAGTGAACGGCAAAATAAAAGTTCAATCAACAATTTCAAAATTACGCATCATTACACATATTCACCATATTAAATTGGTAAATTAATTACCGAATCATTTTTCCACGATAATGAAGCAACATCACCAAGACATAATATTAAATTTGCACGTTTAAATCAGTTCATTATTGAACTAGAAATTAAAAACCACATCTCGGTTTAATTAATTTAAAATTACTTCACTAATAATAATTATAGACACACATTTCATCTATTCAATTTAATTCACTTGTAAACTAATTCCGCACTGACATAAAAGACATGACAAATCACTAATAAATTGCCAGAGAGAACCTTAACACAATTTGACGGAGATATAGGTGGCAATAATGATTAAATACTTACAGTTATGCATGGATTCAAGCCCATTTATTAACATCACTATCAGTAGAACTGGAATTATCTGCATTTTTAAAATATTAAAATGCACACTTAATATATAATTTAAATAATTTCGCAACTAAACTAATATTAATATCACAATATGTGTTAGTATCACAAGTGTTAAAAATTCGATTTTATAAAAATCATTACTCTGTTTTGTTACAAAACAAATTGAGAATAATTAACTGGTTATTAGTATTGTTTTTATATATGTAAGTTGAAAAAACGATAAAAGTAGGGATTCATCCCCACTTCCTGATTTAATTTCAAGGGTAGATCAGGTAAATTTTCGATTTGTATTCAATACCAATATTGAATCCCCGATAACCTTCGTCCTTTTAAAGGCCGCTATTGTTTTCATTTAGATAAGCTTATGTAAATATATCGTTAAATAACGCCAAAGCGAGCGTTTCCAGCCAGGATATTAAAAATTTGTTTTATAACCCTTTTATCTACTTTTTTCATTGCTGTAGCACTCGATCTGGGCGTATCAATGCAATGCTTTTGCTAAGGTTAGCTTCAGATAATAAAGGTCAGGTGTAGATAAATTTTCATTCATTAACACCAGGGAAATAAAATAGTCGTTAATTTTTTTATGGAAACGGCAGTAAAATAATATTGTTTGTGCAAGGAAAATTAATATCTGAAAATGTTAAGGTTTAGGCATGAAAATATGTAACAGTACATTTTTTTTTAATTTCTTTTTTAATTGATTCTGATTTTTATTTTTTGTGCATTTAAAATCTATTTTTCTGAAGTTTCTAAAGGTAAAAAAGTTTTCTAATAACAAACATTAGAACGGAAAGAGGAAGAAAAAGAGCTACGTTTAAAGATAGAGATAGAGAGATATACACACCGTGGCTCAAAAATAACATCCGTTTTAAAAATCACCTATTTTATTTAAAATATATAAACAATAACAAGCTGTTTTACATTCAATATTTGATTTTCCATAATTAGACAAACAATTTAATCATTTTTTGTCGAAGTGGCCACTTCTAACCGCGATGCAAAGCTGCAGCTTTTTTGCGAAGTTTTCAGTTAATTACAATGATGATTTACTCCAAACCGTCTACAGATTGTGCTCCAGGGCTTTAACTGTCGTGTTTGCACAGGCTTTCGACTCTAGAATGCTCCAAACCGAATAATCTATTAGATTGAGGTCAGGTGTATATGGTGGCCATTCTTGTGCATTGACAAAATAAGCAAAATGCTCACCATCAATTTTTGGTTGAGACGATTCTTGTGTGCTACTGCTTAATATTGTTGGAACTTCCAGTTGTCTACTCCGAAGTGTTCTTCTTCAGCCCTGGGCAGTAACCTCTGCTTCAATATCCCTCGAGACACCTTTTTAAAGAAACGGCAGTTCTTTGGGCCAAATCCTGCTGTTTTGGCGTTTGTATGCTTGCTTAATGGTAAAAATTCTATTGATGGCTGTGCTCATGTGATGATGGCATGTCGAAAAGTTTTCATTGTAAGGGTTTGAAAATTGATCGAATCTTTCTCCTATTGCCATTGGGACCAACCATGACTGTGTTATTTATATTATTATAAATTGTTAAAAAAATAATTTCTTTATTACAAATCTAATACACTTATAAAAACAGATATTTTTGAGCAGCGGTGTACATAGTGAAGAAGAGTAATACAAAGATAAATTCAGAGAACTACCTATATATTTTAGGAGAGAAAGAGTTAAGGGCAAAGACTGATAGAGATAGAAAAGAAAACGGAAAAAGAAAGAGATATAGACAAAGACAGGCGGACACAGAGTAACACAAAGAGAAATACAGACAGAGATACAACAGAAGGAGATATAGACAGAGATTCAGAAGATTCAGAAATACAGACAGAGGCAGAGACACAGACAACAGGACAAAGAGATAAAGAAGTTTACAAAACATAATAATAACAAATTCAAATACAGAGAAAGATATTTAACTTTATATATAGACGGAGAAGCAATCAGAAACAAAAATATACAGATATAGAAAGAAATTCATAGTAAAGTCAGATAAATTTACAGTACGGAGAGAGTTATATGTACTTTAAAGAAGATACAATAAAGGGAAACACAGACAAAGATACCAAAGAAGATACAGAAGAAGGTACAGGTTTTTCATTTTAGCCCTATACGAATTTCGGCATGTTGAAATGTCATTTTCAAAAGCAAGATTAGGAGTAAACACTTGTGAGGGAGGGAGAGAAGGAAAGGGGGGAGATAGAGATAACGCAGTAACAGATACAAAGGGTAATGGATGATACAGAGAGATTAATATTACTGACAGAGTAATACAGTGCAGAGAAAGAGAGGGGGAGACAACGGAACAAATAAATAGGGAGAAAAAAGAAACACCATGGGATATGGATTATAAAGAGAGATTTATATTACCAATAGAGTAATACAGTGCAGAGAAAGAGAGGAAGGGAAAGTAACAAAGGAATAGAGAGAAAGAAAGTTTACAAAAACAAATGAGAATGAAATACACAGAGAAAAATACTAACAACAACCGATAGAGAGAAGTATATACAAATGCAGACGCAGACGGAGCTTCGATGAGAAAAAGAAATATACAGATACAGAGAGATAGATATAGAAATTGTCTATGTTTTTCTCTGTGTCTCAATCAAATGAGATTGAGACACAAAGAGAGAAATATAGACAATAACAGATAGGAACAGAGAAGATATATAAATAGTCACAGATGGAGACGAGATCATGCAGAGCTATAAAGATACAGACATAGAGAGAGCTTTATAATAGTACAGACAGAAATATTCAGCATGGATAAGAGTTACGTACTTCAGAGAAGATTTGACTATATATAGAGAAAATTAAAAGACAGGGATATAACAAAAAGTAAGAGATAAAAGAAAGTTTACAAAAAGAGAAACACAGACATTAACAAATACAGAAAATAGAAGACATATTGCTATAGAGAGAACTACTGAGTGAAATACAAATAGTATTCCATAACAAACGGAGTTACAAAGAGAGGTTCAGAGAGAACTAGAAATACAGTCAGAGTTAGAGATACAAACAAAGGAGCAGAGAGAAAAAGAAGTTTATAAAAGCAAGTGAGATACAGAGAGAGAAATATATAGAATAACAAATACAGAATATGATATAAACGGACGCAAACAGAGATGTAATGAGAAATAGAAATATACAGAAATATATTGCAATTTATAGTACCTACTAGCAGACATATACAGTAGGGTAAGTACAGACAGAGGTACGTATTACAGAGAATATATTACAATGTACAGAGAGAAATGCAAAAGGAGCTGCAGAAAGAGATACAGAAATAGATGCAGAAAGAGACAGAGATACAGTCAGAGGTAAAGATATAAACAAAGAAATAGAGAGAAAGAGAAGTTTAGAAAACTAGTAAGA
Source organism: Ctenicera cuprea (assembly GCA_958336395.1). Lineage (NCBI taxonomy): Eukaryota > Metazoa > Arthropoda > Insecta > Coleoptera > Elateridae > Ctenicera > Ctenicera cuprea. Next base: position 8,992,997 of record OY284495.1, on the reverse strand, counting down.
TACAGACAGAAGAATACAGAAAAATACACTGTGTCTATAAAATAACACCCCCCCCCCCTCCAATTTACTTTTGAACCACTTGATATTTTACCACAAAATCTGGTGTGCTGTAATGGGAAATAAATACTATTTTTTAGCCCATAATTAGATTTTGTATCGTTCAAAATGGCGGCTGGGCGCCATTCTAAATTTTTTTTTAAATAAAAAGGGGGTTGAGTTACACCTCATTTGAAAGGTCTTATAGTTTTCCGTCTGATCCTAGAGTTTCAAAAAAAATACTCAGCCATAACAAAATAACAAATGTGTGAAGGTAAAGAAGTATATTTAAAAAAATTAAGAATTAAAGCAAAAAAAATTAAATCAAGTGTTTGAAATGTTCACCATTCACTTATTGGCAAATAAAAAGTCGGTTATGAAATTCTTGACGTACATTTTCATACATTTCTGGAGTGATATTTCTGCAAACTTCTGTAATGCGTTGCTTCAGTTCTTCAATTGTTTCTGGACGGGTTCTGTACACTTTCGATTTCAGATATCCCCATGGAAAAACATCTAAGGGGGTTAAATCTGGGGAGCGAGCCGGCTATTCTACAGGCCCCCGCCTACCAATCCATCTTCCAGGAAAATGTCCGGTGAGAAAGTCAGAAACAGGCTTTTAATAATGAAACGACGCACCGTCTTGTTGGAGCATAACGTTTTCAATATTATTTCTAGCCACCTAAAATATTTCTGGGATAAATGTTGTCCTGCAAATGAAAAAGTGGACTACTGGATAAAATTATCAAAACAATTTTGAATTGAGTGAGTACCATTTGTTTAAAATCCGCCATTTTGTTATGGCTGAATATTTTTCTTTGAAACTCTAGGATCAGACGCAGAACTAAAAGACCTTTCAAATGAGATGTTACTCGACCCCCCTTTCTATTTAAAAAAATTTAAAAATGGCGCCCAGTCGCCATTTTGAATGATACAAAATTTAATTTTTGGCTAAAAATAGTATTTTATTTCCCATTAAAGCACACCAAATGTTGTAGTAAAATATGAAGTCGTTCAAAAGTTAGTTAGGGGGAGGTTTACTTTATAGACAGACGGTATATATAAATACAAACGTAGACTTAGATGCAATGCGATTGAAATATGCAGATATAAAAAGATTTATAGTACAGACAGAATTATACACTGTGTCCATAAAGTAACTCGCCCCCCCCCCCCCAACTAACTTTTGAACGACTTGATATTTTTCTACAAAATTTGGTGTGCTGTAATGGGAAATTAAATACTATTTTTCAGACCATATTAAAATTTTGTATCATCTAAAATGGCGGCTGGGCGCCATTTTGAAATTTTTTTTTAAATAGAAAGGGGGGTCGACTGACACCTCATTTGAAAGGTCTTTTAATTCTGCGTCGGATCCTAGAGTTTCAAAGAAAAATATGCAGCCATAACAAAATGGCGGATTTTAAACAAATGGACTCACTCAATTCAAAATTGTTTTGATTTTTTTTATCCAGGGTCGAGTGACACCTCATTTGAAAGGTCTTTTAGTTCTGCGTTTGATCCTAGAATTTCAAAGAAAAATATTGAACCATAACAAAATGGCGGATTGTAAACCAATGAACTCACTCAGTTCAAAATTGTTTTGATTTTCTTATCCAGTAGTCCACTATTTCATTTGCAAGACTAAATTTTACCAGAAATATCTCAGGTGGCTTGAAATAATATTGAAAAGGTTATGTTCCAACAAGACGGTGCGCCGCCTCATTATGATAGGCCTGTTTCTGACTTTCTCAACGGACATTTTTTTTTGGCAGATCGATTGTTAGGCGGGGGCATGTAGAATAGTTGTATGGGAATATCTGAAATCGAAAGTGTACAGAACCCGTCCAGAAACAATTGAAGAACTGGAGCAACGCATTACAGAAGTTTGCAGAAATATCACTCCAGAAACTTATGAAAATGTAAGGCAGGAATTTCCTAACCGACATTTTATGTGCCAAGAAGTGAATAGTAAACATTTCGAACACTTAATTTAATTAATTTAAGCTGTAATTCTTAGTTTTTTTTAATAGACTTCTTTATCTTCAAACATTTGTCATTTTGTTATGGCTGAATATTTTTCTTTGAAACTTTAGGATCAGACGCAGAATTAAAAGACCTTTCCAATGAGGTGTCACTCGACCCCCCTTTCTATTAAAAAACAAATTTCAAATTGGCGCCCAGCCGCCATTTTGGATGATACAAAATTTTAATATGGTCTGAAAAATAGTATTTAATTTCCCATTACAGCACACCAAATTTTGTAGAAAAATATAAAGTCGTTCAAAAGTTAGTTGGGGGGGGGGGCGTTACTTTATGGACACAGTGTATACAGTACATGCAGATTTACGTACTTCACAGAAGATATTGCTATATATAGAGAGAAATAGAGACAGGGATACAGCAGGAGATACAAAGAAAGGTTCAGAAAAAGCCAGAGATACAAGCAAACGGACAGAAAATCAAATAAAATTACTATAAGAAAATGTTTGTGTTAATTATTTGCAAACTTAAAAATTTAAAATCTTCAGATACTTAGCTTCGTTGTGATGGTCTAAATTAATATAAAAGTTTTATTCTTTTTTTCTTATCATTTAATGCTAAAAACTTGAATTGTTTCTAAGATTTTTTAATAAACTTTTGCTCACTTGTTTATTTTGTAACATACAACCAACAGTATTTAAAAAACTGCATTGTTTACATAAATTTATTACTACTTTATAAAAGTTTTAATGGGATTCAACAACAATTAATGTTATAAATTTGTTTAACTATTCTCATAACATGCAGTAAAATATACCTAGTGAGTGGCTAATGACATAAAGTATTCGAGCCATAAAAACAAAAAGGAATAAAAATTATTCAATAATTACACTCCCTTTAATTTAATAATTATTAAATTATTTCAGAAAAATTGTTCATGGAAACGGATGTTTTGTAGTATCGAAAAACTTACAAGTGTGTTGTTTCGAATTAATTCTAAATAAAATTGCATCGAAATAAAACCAAACCGCCGGCATAACCCTTAATTAAATCCGTAAATGCATCCTAGTAGCAATTCACGTTTTTCTGTTAAATTCCAAACAGACAACAACATAAGTGAATATTAATTACATGTTAACCTAGCCCACATAAATGTGTCATTAAGTCATTGTCAAACGATTATATGTGTTGCACGAGAGATTCATTAGCATTATGAACATGACAGGCAGACGATACGTTATCTCTCCGAACATTTCCATTTACTTAGTAGCACTTTTCTTATCGCCCACCAAAACCTTGCTATACAAAAAACCTACTTTTGTCCGCAACGGAAAAATACTCTGAAAACTATTGTAATACTTCGGGCTCATTAATATCCCTTGATTTATGTCCGATGAGTGGTAGGTGTTTGTTCAAAAGCGAAAGTGTTCGGATTTAAAAATCCTATAATTATTTCGAGTTTGATTTATGAAGATGCCTCTCGATTAGGATGCAACGTTTCAACATGTATTCATCCATTTGTTAATAAAGCATTTTAGATTCTACGAGCGAAACTGGGGCATTTTTTAAATGCTTTAATGAAGGTCGGATTTTCAGAACTTACGAATTTGGAGATATTTAATTGATCAGTTTAGCATAGCTGTTTATGGTAAAGAAACAACCAGTACCCACGTGGTATTGCTAAAGATGGAAAAATAGTGAATGAAAAATTGGTATGCATCATCTGTGCAACAATTGCATAATTCCAAGCGGTTATAAAATCGAAATGCATCGCCCTTGACTGACTGAACGCCTATTTCAGTCTCACTTTGTAGGTTTTGGGGTCTGCACTGTTTACGTTTGGTAATTAAATAATTTTATGCATTTTAAATAGTTTTACATAATAAAACATATGTGGTAAACAATTTATGACACGTCTGCAGGAAAAAAAATTTTTGAATCTATTTACTCATTCTCAATACATCCCGAGGGAATTCGACAACCGTAAGATGTTTCCCGTAAGTTATACTTTAGATCTGACGTATTTTAAACGCGAATGTTCCCTTGGATCATCTGCCCTTGTGGGAAATCAATTTAAGAGTCACATTTTTCTGTAGAATTATTTAGAGCTCCGTTTTGTAGTTTTATACATCGTACAGGAAAGATATTATATACCGGGTGCAAACGAAACTGGAAACACCCCCGTTTTGTTTTTTATATTTAGTAAATTAAAAAAACTTGAGGATGTTTAATTATTCATAAAAATGTGTTATATGATCACTAATTTAGCACTTCCGTTTTAACCGGAAATGACACCTACTTTGCGGGCTCCAATAATTCAACAAGCTGGTAAAAAAGTTTAAATTTAACATATTGACTTTTCTTTATTTTCAGTATAGTGTAAGTATTGCGTAAGTGGGTGGGTGAGTGCGCGCTTCAAAGCTTCCAAACGGATGGTATGATTACAATGAGCTTCGGAATAAAAATGTGTATCAAAACTTTATCCGGAAAATAAGCTTGTTGTGAAAGAAGCTTTCGGCATAGACTGCGGTGACTAAGAAGATGAGTATTTGTTTAGAAGTAAAGCGGTCCCGGGGTTCGCATTCTATGGATGTTTGTGTTCGTTTGTACATGCTAAATGGGCTAATAACCATGGTACCTGACGTCCCTATAATGCATTTTAAAAAGTTTTTTAGGACACTTAATAAGGAGTCAGTGATAAAGCGTTTGTAACATTAATTTAAAAGAAAGTTTTGTTGGAACATTTGTTAAATTTTCGAACTCCAACTCTTTCCAACTATTCCAGAAATTTTTTAAATTGACATTATACAAAAATTAAAGAAATTTTTGTAACCTCCAAGACAAAAGTACAAAAAAATTCAATCTATCAAGACATTTACCATGCCAGAGGTTTTTGCTAAATTTCGGGAACTTTTCGACACCTTAAAGTAATTTTCGAAAATTTCAGGACAGTGTACAAAAATTCTTTCAAAGTTTCAGAATATTTTCTAAAATTTGAGAATGCGTAAAAATGATTTTTTTTAAATTTGTATTAATTTAAAAAACCCCAAGGATTTTTTTTAACTTCAGAAAATGTCAGAATATTTTTTATATATCAGTAATTTTTTCAAATTTCAGGAGCACTTAGTAATTATCGAACATTTCTAAATGTTAAAAAAGTTTCGACATCTCGTACAAAAGTTGACAATAGTTCACAAAATATCAGCAGATATTTCCAAAATGTCTGTAAAATCCAACAAGTTTCAAGACATTTTCCACAAATTAAGGAAATCTTAGAAAAGAGTAAGAACTGTCACAAATTAGATTTTTTTTTCCAAAATTTAAGATCTGATCCATTTTTCAATGGATCAGATAATTTTGCTAAGCTGAGAATCAAAATTTTATTTTAAATTTTTTTAAAAATTCGAAATTTTGTTAGGTATTGTATACAAATTCAGCATTTTTTCAAAACTGTAGAAAAACTTTATTGTTTTGTAGGAAATTTTATATACTTTTATTCATCTAAGAACTACTATTGAGATTGGGTGCACCGGAAACGAGCTATTTTGAAAAAACTGATTTTTTGCACCTATCTTTTAATCTAGAAGGGTTTCAGGGCTCGGTTAAAGTCGAAAACTTATAGCTTTTATTTTGATGCCATATCAATCACATTTTTGTAATTGATGACTAGACTATAGAAGGCGTTACAGGGAAACTAGCGGGCTATAACACGAACCAAATTGTAGCTCATTTTCAGCTCTATACATAAGCTTACAAAATTACCAAAAAATTTTAGTGGCCAGTTTTTGAGCAATATTTTTTGATAATTTCCGAAACGTTGGAAATTTTTTCACTTCATATCATTTTAACAATTCGGAAAATTTTTTTGCACAGTAACATTGTGCCTCTATAAAGCTATCACAATAAAATATTTGAGCCTGATCTGTTACCCTGTTTTTTAAACGGCCGCCTAGATTTTAAAGCTCATAGAAATCCGACCATCCCTTCGGTAGTTATGATGCTCTACACACATACCTACATACCCACCCACACACAACCAGATATGTTTTAAAAACCCCTTTTTTTGAGTTGCTGGAGGTCCTAAACGTGTATTTCCGTCAAAATTTAGAAAACGAATGTTTTCATTAAATCAATACTTTCCTATACTGAAAGTCGAGGAAAGTAAAAATTGCAAGAAAAATTAGTTTCTAGTAGTTTATTATTTTTTATTTTGTTCTAAAATGTGATCATAGGAACAATGTTTTTGCCATTTTTAGTTTAATAATATAATTTACATGCCTTTTTAAAAGGTATTCAAAAACTCCTTATTGAAAACATTGTCATTTCTTAAAAAAATTCAGTTTTTCAGTATTTTTGATTGAAATTAAATCAAACAGTTGAAAAGAGAATTTTAAGGCCTACAAGAATTTATTTTAAATGTAGCTTTGAAAAGCAGTCAGAGAACTAGATCAAACAAAGCTGAATCAAACGATGACCTCAAAAGGTATTGAATGAAAGTTTATACCGCCTGGTGCACCTCATATGGGTGGCACGTGGGAAAGACTAGTACGTTCTATTAACAGGGTTTTCTATGTTATTTTAAATGGTCAATTATTAAACGATGAACTTCTATTAACACTCTTTGCGGAAGCCGAGAATATTGTCAACTCCAGACCATTAACGCACGTCTCGGTAGATCCTGCAGATCCAGAAGCATTAACGCCCAATCATTTTTTACTGGGATCATCAAGTGGCGAAGGATCACCAAGGAAATTTGAAGACAAATATTGTTTTCGAAGAGAATGGCGAAAATCACAACATTTTGTAGATAATTTTTGGAAACGTTGGATAAAAGAGTATTTGCCTAGTACCCTAACACGACGAACTAAATGGGCAAATGACGGAAGAACTCTGAAAATTAATGACATTGTCATAATAGTTGGGAAATTAGGGAAAATTACAGCAGTTTTTCCTAGTCCAGATGGCAAGGTAAGAGTTGCTGAGGTAAAAACGCAATCTGGGACATGCCGATGACCTGTAACAAAGTTATGCCGCCTCGACCTTGAAGATAGTGAGGAAAACGACACTGTTCCTCACGATGGGGTAGAATGTTAGGTCGTCATCAAGCAGTGGTAGAAAGTGGGCGCTGCAATCTGATGGGACGACAGTATTGACGAAGAACTTCACGGCACGTGGACTGCCTGGTTAGATGACCTTACGCATAATATAACCCAACTTCGCATTCCCAGATGTTACTCGTTGAACATCCCAAAAGCTAAAAGAATTGAAATGCATGTTTTTTGTGATGCCAGTAAGAAAGTTTGCGTCTGTAGTATACATTTCGCACTCTGTCTGAAAATGGAATTACCATATCGTTGATAATTGCAAAAGCACCAACAAAACCGATTTCCATTCCTCGGTTGGAGCTGCAAGCAGCAGTTATGGGAAGCCGACAGAGTAGCTGTATAAGACGAGAACTTGAAATTCACATCGACAAAACGTACCTTTGAACTGACTCGACAACAGTGTTGCACTGGATAAATGGCGACGGAAGTCGGTTTGGACAGTTTGAGTCTCATCGAGTAGGAGAAATTCAAGAGTTAAGTGACGTAAGCGACTGGCATTGGGTTCCTTCTAAATTAAATGCAGCTGACGAAGCTACAAGGACATACACAGGAGACGGGTGTAAGATGACCAGTTTTAAAACATGGTTTTCTGGACCTGAATTTTTATCAAATCTCGACGAAACTACATGGCCAACTAATAAGCTGGTTAAATCAGATTGCTCTTTGGACGATGAAATAACTTTACCCCCACAATGCGAATTTCTTACAGTAATTGTTGGGATTAATGAAGGTCTGTCAGATATTCAACGCTTTTCAAAATGGAGTAAGTTGATTAGAACTACAGCCTGGGTTTTAAAATTTGTTAGGTTATTAACGACAAGAACTGGAAAAACTGCTTGCCAAATTTTACAGCAACTAACTGTAGAAGAACTGTCAGACGCAGAAATTAGATGGATACAGCAGTGCCAACGTGAACGCTTCTCAGACGACATCGAAGCGCTGAAAAAGAAAACAGGACTAAGTCGTCAAAGTAGACTTAAACGACTCTCGCCAGCGATCGACGATCGTGGTTTGTTGGTACTAAGTGGTAGGACAGACTTTGCCGACAGTATGGAAAACACTACCAGACGACCATATATTTTGCCTACCCTAACACGACGAACTAAATGGACAGATGACGGAAGAACTGAACTGAAAATTAATGACATTGTCATGATAGTTGACGAAAATGCTCCACGAAATCGTTGGAAATTAGGGAAAGTTACAGCAGTTTTTCCTGGTCCAGATGGCAAGGTAAGAGTTGCTGAGGTAAAAACGCAATCTGGGACATACAGACGACGCAACATGATATGACGTTACCGTCATTTCCGGTTAAACCGGATTTGCATGTTAAATAATGCGTTTTTATGAACAATTAATCACCCCAAGGTAAATTTCATTACCTTAAAAAATATGGTAAAAAAGAAAGTACTTTAGTTTACACCATGTTTAAAATACCTTTAGATAGGTGCTCCCTAATACATACAGTTAAAAATTTTAAGGTTGAGAAAAAATTTTTATTGTTTTCTTCTCACAATTTTTTTCTAAAATCAAACAACATTGTTTAATATGTGAGCATTTAATTGTCATAAGACTTAACAATATACAAGTACGAGATGAACCGACATACAATGTTATATTGACTGGACAACCCAATATTTTTTAAATAGCACATCCAGCATTCATACCTTAACAATGGAAAAAACTTTTGTTGCTAATCAGTTCTGTTAATAACTAAGACAGTATGTTTACCATGCTCGAGCCTTTAACAATTTGGTGTACATATAATTAACTGCAACTGCGAATGAGCATATATTGGTCCAACCAGACAACCACGAAATTCTTGTTTTGTTTGTATAATTGTTATTTTTTGAGCTAATTAAGTTAATGTGTAGATTTCAGTCTTTTTATTGACTTTATCTTATTTTTGCAGAATGATTTGATGGCTTTATTTTTTCTGCAAAACCCTGTATTATTTAACCTTTGAGTTTTGAAGAACTGACTAACAACAAATACAATTATCAAATTCTATACAAAAATGAGATATTTTGACATAGTTATTGATTTATTACAAATATAATTTTTGAGAAATTAATTAAAATTTCAAGCAGATTCGAGAAAAGAAAGGAAAATATAAAAAATTCTACACTAATATAGTACATGGCAGATTGTATGAATTAAAAGGCACTTTACACATCTAATTATTAATTATTATTATTTATTACATTGGCAAAACTGGAAGGTTTGAGTTTCATAATTATTTTACATATTTACAATTATTATTTAAATTCTTCCTTGATTCGTTTCGTTAATTTTTATGTTTTTAACTTAACATTAAACGTGTAAGCTCGGGTTTCAACAATACAGCTAGATAAATTATACGATTTTCTCCTATATAAAAAATGATTGTTTTTGGACTACATGTTGCTATAAAATTTTACATTGTTATAACATAGTCTAAATGTGTAACACCGCGAGGTTCTATGTTTTTCTTCTGTTTTAGCAGAGATACCCTATTGTTCCGTATATTCTGGAAGTACAATGATAACTTTGAAATTAAAAAAGAAAAACCAACAGAAACTGCTCAATTATTTATTATAAAAACTTAAAAAAAATACAATTTGTCAAAATATACAGAAATATTATTAATAATCGAAAATGTATATGTAAAAACTAAAGAAAATTGAGATTCTATAAACTAAATAATATGTAGTACTTTGGCCGAAAGCCAAATAAAAATATGTAAATTGAACTAAATTAATACAATCGGCATTTACAATAGTAAAAAAGAGTATAAAGTACAAATAAAGCAAATAATGTATTTTATACAGCAAAATTAACTTTGGTTGTCGTTTGGACTAGTAGGAAACATTAAAATTTAAATAATAATAATACAAACTAAAGTTTTTTCCTTTATATCTACTTAAATAAAAATAATTAGGTATTTAAAACATTGTTAATAACTTAAAGATGTATCAAAAATAATCCAACTTAAATATAATAGGTCCCTAGGTTTGTTATAAATAAAATTATTTTCCTACATCGTTAAACCATAACAGTAACAAAAAAATAATTCCAAAAAATTATATACACGATCACAAATATTCGTGGAAAAGCAAAAATAACCAACTCCAAATGGCTTGTAATATCATACACCAAATAATAGAAATAAATTCATGTTGCGAAAAATTCGTAAACTCGCGATTTAGAGTTAGTTATATTTGCTAGTGTGTTAAGCCATAAGTCTTACAAAAATGTTACATTAACTAAGTTTTTTAACTTATTAAGTTATTTTCAAAAATTTTTAGTACATTATTAAATTGGCAAAATAATTTAATAAACGTGTAAGTCATTTCCCTCCAAAAAATTAAGTATTACAAAAAATATTTTTTAAGTAGTTATCATTTACCCTTCTGTTGTAGCCAAATTCATTAAAAGCAGTCGTTTGGCTTCTGTTTTTACGACAACTTAACAATTATTTAACGACATTCAACAATTGTCAACATTTTAAATATTAAAATAGTTTATAATCTCACAGTGATGCACTGTTAATAATTTATTTCAGTCCATCCATATTGCATTTATCTAAATCACAATTAAAATGAGTATTTCTATATATATTCGGTAATTCTTCCGGTCCTTGCACCATTTAGAAACACTTTAGTACTAGTTAAGGAATTTAAAGGACTTGTTGGAATCTATTTTAAGTTGAAAAATCCCATTTTTACTGTATTTATCAAATAAAATTTATTTTAATATCACGATTGAGAGTTTAAATTAAACAGTTAAGCACGTATTACCACAATCTGCACTCACTATTCCATAACTTATAACACGTATAAGACATCCTCCCTATCTCAAACAAGATGCCCTTCCTGTTCGTTCACACCGTAGCCATTACCGAAACTGCTCAATTCCTTCTTCTGATTTAATGTTTGTGCTTGCAGGATTTGGGTATTCTGGCTGGTGTTGTGCAAGACGTCAGGTGGCGGTACCGCTCCTCGCTGGTGGCGCAATAAGGAACCATTTGCAGGCAACGGTGGTGGTGATGGTGCATGGGTGTGGCCGAGATGGGGATGAGCCGGAATCGGTGGTGGATTCTGAAAATCCAATGGAGGTGGGTATGATAAATAGCGATCAGACATGTTGTAGTAGGAACCATCTGCAGGCGGTGCTGGCGATGGAGCACTTATGTAGGAAGATTTAGCTGTAAAAAACAATTTCAATTATAAGGTGTAATTACAAAAAAATCAAGAATTCTGCAGAAATTGGTTGATATCACAAACAAATATTATGCATTGTAAAAGAAACAGTTATTAACTTCAACAGGTTTTTTTATTTTAGCCTGATACATATTTCGACATGTTTACATGTTATTATCAAAGGCAAGATAAGTGGTGTTGCTGTAGGAATAAGCCATTCTTAATGCACAATGTAAGCAAGGAACATGAAGTAAAACAAAACAAAAAATAATTACCTGCAGTTATATTTAAAAAATTGTTAAGTAAAATTTAATTTCTAGCTATATCTCTTGTAGTGTTTGTTATTATGTTAAAAAACCAATCAATTACAACCAGTACTTTGAAATATGTGTCAAGCGACCCACCTTTACAATACTAATGGGCGTCGCAGCGATTCTTTAAGTTGCTTAAGTACGAAGTATTATTTTTGGTTCAATTTAAGTGTCCCTTCGGTGGTTTCGTCTTTATAAATTGAGTCTTACTAAAGTTTAAACCTTTAAATATCTTTTTACTAATTTAAAAAACTATCAGGGAGACCAAGGTCCCAAACTTCTTCCCTAAATCCATGCCTGCGTCTAACAACTTAATCAGAAATAAATAGATACTCTCATACATCATACCTGACATATTTCCTACAGGATATCCAAGATTTTGATCATCTCGAGCTCTATTTCTGTCATGTATATGTTGATGGTGGTGATGCGGATGAGGCAAAGTATGAGTTTTGTGGACCATATTGGGCTGTATTTGCATTTCGTATCCAGGATAGGCAGGGTAGGCTGAAGGATAATCTTGTTGATCCATCAAATATGTGCTAGCTGCTTGTTTGCGACCCTCATCCTAAAACAAGTGGCTTATGTAAACAAAGCCGAACTTTATTATTTTTTTTGCACTTACCACGTAATCATTGCTGCTACCTTCGTTACTGTATGTTTCACTCTTTTCGCTGACCGATGAAAGGGTCTCTCCAGTGACTGTGTCGTTGTAGCTGCTTGGGGCGTACATTTCAATTGTAGCAGATTTACTGCTTTGATTGCCTTGCTCTAAAGAAACATAAACAATTATTAGAACAAGTCTTAAGCGAAAATCAATCAAAAACAAAACGAAAACAAAAACGAACCTCTAATTCGCTTCGCCCTTTTTTTGAACATACATCCAACAACAAGGGCAACATTAATCAGCAAAAGAATTCCAATAACAGAAGCACTAATTATGAGGATTTGAGACAAATCATGTGTCTCCAGTAAGTCTTTAGGAATAACCTTCTCAACTTGCTGGTCGGCAGTGTAAGCTAACAAAAGAAAACAAACATTTACCTGTAATTCGTTTTTTAGATCTTCTGTGCAAGCAACATCCAATCAGCAAGACATTCATTAGTATCAAGGCCGTTCCCACTATAGTCCCTATTATTATTAGCAGTCCAGGAAAATCTTTGAAGCTTCTTTCATCTGAGCTTGGAGAAGTATAGTGTGGAGGTACTTGATCTATTTTTAGTTGTTAGAATTGTTAGTGGAAAAGGAAAAACAAGCTTGTTATTGTAAGGTTAAAAAATAAACTTGAAATTACTTACTTGTCGTTCTAGCTGTCGCAAGATCAGGCAAAAATTTGCTGTTTCCTAACTTATTCATAGCCATAATGGAAAAGACATATGCAGTATCTGTCTCAAGTTCTGATATGGTAAACTGTGTAACATTAGAAGGTGTCACATCCTCATATTTATACCGATCTGAATCCATCCTTCTATATCTTATCCGGTAATTTGCTTTCATCCCACCATCAAATCCAGGTATCCAATTCAAAATCACCGAGTCGTGAGTAACATTTATAACTTGTAAAATACTTGGAGCATCGGGAGGCGATGTTACTTCAAGTCGTGGCGAAACTGTTGCAAAACCCAGATCATTTTTTGCAACACATTCGTAATTGCCGTAATCAGCTGATGTGACATGGGTTATTATCAAAACCGATTCTGATACCAACGCATCAATTTGTTTGTACGTTGTGTAATATTTTCCTGTGGTATTTGCTCGAATTGGGCTTCCCGATCGTGCCCATGAGTATCGAGACAGAGGTGATGCTTGACTTCTGCAAGTTATTCGCCCAGTATCACCTGCATCACTTGCAAACTTTAGGAGTGATGGTGTTTGGTCTATTTCTGGTTTATCTGCAGAAAAAGATTGTCTATGGTTAACTTTACGTCAGGGAAAGATAGGAACATTCAGTATTGCCAACTTTCAATTTTGTAATATTTGGGAAGTAGTGATAATTATCGCTACTCCTGTGTAGGAATCAATATTTTTTTGAATTTGCGAACATTTGTGGTAAAGAATTCGTTGAGACAGACGATGTAGAAACTACATACTTTATCTAATTAGTACACTGTACTGATCAAGTTCATTTATTAACAAATAAATATTTGTGTATTGTTACTGTTTTAAAAAAATAAATCTTAATGATATCCATACAGAATGTTTTATGTACATCCGTAAGAAGATGTCTTATGAACCCATATTGAAAATCCATTGAAAAATTCTATCAACCTCCATTGAGGATATCCTAAAGACGTCCATAGTTGTTTAAATAAACGTCCATAGGATGTCCTCAGGATCTTATATAGATGTTCTACGGATCTATAAAATCCATGAAGGATGCTCATAACATGTCTTTTGGACATCCTAGTGCTATAAGCGATTTAGGCAGTAAATTTAAATAAAGGAATATATCCTACAAAGAAGAAAAATGCCCGTAGTACTAAAGTGGGTTAAAAATTCTCTAAAATAGGCAAATTTTCTTAGAATTGGCAACACTAGTAAGCATCATACTTACGTTTAACTATAAGCATAACATCTCTAGTAGATGTATTTCCAATACCATTATTAGCAATACATTGGAAATTTCCTAAGTCTTCACGAGTAACGCCGGTAATTCGTAAATATGAAGTTCCATTTTTATCATACATAACTGAAGTTCGAGCATCAAACTGTGGGAAGTCATTCCTCTTCCATGTGATTGAATCATCTCGTAGAGGATTTCCTTCAACAGTACAAGATAATGTGGCATCTTCTTGTGAATTTGAAATGACGTTTTCACTTGTCGCTACTATTGTTGCGGCATCTGAAATGAATAATGTTTAAAATTTCTGAATAAAATTAGTTTTCGCAAAACACATACATTCAACACTTATATTTATATTAATCACTGAACTTCCTTGGGAATTCAAAGCTTCACACGTATAGGTTCCACCATCATGTCTGCTTAATTTGGTTATATTCAAAACAGGACCTTCTGAAACAATCCGTTCCATTCCAGAACTGCTCGAAAGTTGCGCAATTGGAAGCCCATCTTTTGTCCATGTATAAGCAATATTGGATGGATTACCATCAGCCTTTAGAAATATAATTAGGGGTTCGCTTTCAATTCCAGTTATGAATTCTTCATTTGTTTTATCAAACACTGGTTTATCTGTAACACACATTTTGTAATATTAAATTTTTTTTTAGAGAGAATGGTCGTTCCCCCTTTATCCCGGCTGAGCACACATGGTGTTATTCACGAGTCTCCACCACAAAAAAACCGAACTACCAAGTCCGTCCCCCCTGTTCCTAATTTATAAAAATCTAGCCACAGCTAGTTCCGAACACGGGTGGGCCGGATAAGACTGCAAGTTCTTAACTCACAGACATACCGCCATAGTCTATAACAAAACCTGAATCCATGAAAAGTAAACTTACATAACACTTTTAATGTGATGGCATCATGAACCGACTGTTGCAAGGCCTCATTGGTAGCTTGACAAGTGTAAACAATTCCATTCAGTTGCTCAGTTATGTTTAGTTTCAGTTCAATGGTTGAAACTTTTCCTCCATGCAAACCTGCTTTGCTGGTATTGAAAAGTCCCTGAACTGGAATGCCTTCCCGCCACCAAGATAACCTTGCCGGTGGGTTACTTGAACTGGAATCGCAAATAAGGGTTGCTTCTATGCCAGGTTTCAGTTCAGTTGGTTCCCGGCGAATTTTTACATGTTCCGGTGGAACTGCAATTAATAATCCAGTTACATTTGGACCATAAAAATAAAATTTGAAGAAACATACAGTATACACTCATGGTGATGGTCTCAAAAAGAGGTATTTCAGTAGCTGAATTGGCAGCTTCACACCTGTATCGGGCTTCGTTGTCAGTTACATTCGTTAATATTTCGATTTCTGCTGTTACAGATTTGTCGGTTGTTTTTATTTTAGAATTGATCTGTAATTGATTGGTTGTTGGCTTATTTAATTTTTTTTTATATTATAATAAGGCTACCTTTTTGTCATTTTTGTACCACGTCATGGTTGCTAATGGATTACCTCCTGACGATGTGCAAGATATTTTTTGAATGGTACCAGCCGGTACATTTGTTCCTTTGGTGTATCCATGGATGAATGGTTGACTAGGTGGATCTGAAACACAAATCCATTTACTTCCAAAGTTGTTCATTTTTAAACCAATTATAATTTTTTTTATCGCCTTAACTTTACTTACACAAAACATTGATGGTATGAGTTGATACAACATTCTCAGTAAGTTGCATATTTAACCCATGGCAAATTACCACCAAGCTCTTTCGATTGGGCTCAACAATTGCTGTGATATTAGAAGTGGTAATCCAACCCCCTTCAGGAGAAACCATTGTTCTTGAAGTAGCATTTCTGACTTGCCTTCCTGCAACCATCCATTTGATATCTGCTGGTGGGTTACTATTTGCAGTGGTGCAAGTTAACGGCACCGGATCACCAACCCTTGCTTCAGTTGGGCCCGAAATTGTTACATGAGCAGGAGAAACTGTTGATAAAAGTTAATATAATTTTTATTCAAATAAAGAGAAATTTTAAGTAGCCTTACAGTAAACAGTGAGATCAACTTGAGCTTTAAGTGGTTTTGAAGACATAACATTGCTGGCTTCACATTTATATCTCGCTTTATCATCACTAGCATCAGCAGTGAAAGTATATACATTTTCGGACACCCTTCCAGCGGTCCTGTACGCCATTCTGATTTGTTCTCCATTTTTGTACCAAATTAGTTGAGCAGGTGGGTTTCCACCTCTACTTTTACAGACGAGTTCAACTGTTTGGCCTCTCCGAATTGTTTCTCCTTCCGTATAGCCTTCTATGTAAGGTAGACCAGGTGGATCTAAATTGTAAATAAAAGGGTTAGATAGATGTTAGGTAAAACCTAGGATTTTCTTACAAAGCACACTCAGATGAACTGTTGTTCTCATGGGCAAATCAGGGGAAAGCGCTTCATGCCTTGCTTCACATGTGTATTCGGCATAGTCATCTTCCGCTGTTGGTTTGAGTGATATCCGAGAAGTGGTATCGAATCTAATGGACCTCTTTGCACCAGATTTTGAAGAAATTTCTTTTGTTTGGTCTTCTCTCGTTGCTACAGGAAAAAGTTAATGGTAAATTTGTATCGAGTATTAAAAAATTTATCCCCCATTTGTTTGGTTCATATTTTTTGTTAAAGATTGTGAAATTCCATCTTAAATAGTTTTAAAATAGGTCACTACATTCCCCGACAGGGGTTAAACGCTCCTTTAGCTAGTCGAATGGTGCCGGTACCGAGTCGTGAGCAAAATAAAAAAGGTTTGGCGTTTTCTAGCGGCCATATTTGGGGGCATGGGCCATCCTCGGCTTGGACTTTTCGACGGTACGAGAGTTTCATTTATTGGATGTAAATTATGGCCGATAGAGGGCGCCAATTTTTTTTTATTTCGCTTACGGCGTGGTTCCAAATAGCTTAAAGAGAACAGGACCGACCGACAGCAAAGGTGTACATTAAAAAAAAACAAAAATAAAAAAGTCATACGCAAAATAAATGGGGTGATAAATTCATATTATATTAGATGGGAGTATTACGACATTACTTACGGATATTTAGCTCAACATTTCCTCGGTACCATACGATCTTTGCTGCTGGCTTCGCATTCTTCACCCGACACTCCAAGTGAAATTCTTGGTTTTCCTTAATTTCGATTTTTGAATTGGATGGATGGTCTAATATTTCTATGGATGAAGGAGGTGCTGAAACAAGGAGAAAGAAAAGTTGAATTTATGAATGTGTATAATAAGTACTTAAGAACATTATTAAAAACCTAGATAGCACAGGATATCTTATGGACATCCATTTTGGTCATGGACATAGAACAGATATACATAGGATATTCAAAATTGGATATGTTTAAGATATCCCACAAGGACTTCGTATAGGACTCCATTCTGCGTCCGGAGTTGGACATATAATATTTCTATTTTATTTTTTAGCAACAGTAAACAATAAACCCAATCAAAAAAATAGAAATAACAACAGTAAACAATAAACCTAAATAAAAAATGCAATTTAGCACAGAAGTGAAGGACTTATGTATACAAAAATTATTAATTCTTAAATTTGCCCACGTTCGCAGTAAAATGTGGTTGTTTACCTTGCTTGGCAATTTCCGGAACGGAAACGTGTACGTTGCGCGCTACTTCAACTGACTCATCTTTTTATTTTTTGATTGGTGTTTTCTTATTAATATATTGCATTGATCCATTTTTTTTATTAAAAACAAAAAATATGATAAATATCTATTGTATTATTATTATTGTCAATATTTAAAAAAAATGAAATTTAAACGGTATCATATTGAATGTCCTGTAGACGTCCATTGATGATGTCCTAGGAAAGTCTAAAGTTATGACAAACTCACTACGTATGGACGTCTATAGGATGTCCTTGGGATCCTATGGACATCTATGAACAATGTCCATAGGATGTTTTATGGATATCTTTGTACTATATGGGAAATGTTAGAAATTTCTTTATAAAAATGAGGAAGGCAAATGAATAAACAGGAACAATAATAAAGGTTTTAATGATTTTTTCATTTGGTTATGTTCTCGGTTTGGTATTAATTAATTTACTTTGTTCTGAGTTGTAGGTTTCCGCGGCCATTGCCAATGGCATGGTGGCTTTCGGGTTGGAGCCACGTCATCGGTGCTGTTACAGCCGAAGTTTCGTCCATGGTTGTACGAGACTTCTTCAGGGCTGTGGACTCTGTTGCGGCTGCAACACAACATAACAACACAACATTTGTGTTCTAACACCAGCAGAGTCCACAGCCCTAAATTTATGTCTCGTGCAACCGTGTACGAAATATTGGCGGTAGCGGCACCGAATAGCGCGGCTTCATCTCATAAGCCAAGACGCCAATAATTTATTTATTTTTTTATGACCGCTGATAGGTTTTCCATCCAGAATTGCATGATATTTCCTCCACTATATTTTACCAATTTTTGAATGACTTAGGGTATTTATTTCATCTCTTCCATTTTATTTTATATGTTTACTTTTATTTATGTTGGTCTCAAATGCGGGTATTTTCACGACTTTTTAATTATGGACTAATTCTGAAATTGTAAATGACGCCCAACCATGCTAATTCACAAAATTTATTTGTATTTAGTCTGTTTTATCCATTAAGTGCTGCGAAATTAATAAATGTTGGATGTTTATCCTGCTAGTTAAGTAAATAATCAAATGCGAAGCGAAATTATATATTGGGGTATGTTTATTTGCACTATCAGGTGTATTATGGGACCGCTGGTATTTGTTAAAAGCACAAGCATGGCCTGTGTTAATTTTGAGTTGAAGACTGGCTCTGTTTTGAACCAATATTTATCTTTGCCGCTTTTGTCGATATAGCATAACCGCGGCCAGCTGGTACGTGCACAAAATCTCAAATCGCCCACTATATTAGTTTATACCCCCCAACATTGTCTTTACACAACACATTTCTGTCTCTTACACTCTCCCCAGGGTCTAATGGAATTATATGAGACGCTCATAGTACGTGAGCCAACTACGAACCAACTGCATTATTAGTTGCGGTGATAGACTAAAGAGATCCGGGACAATTTAGGGCCACCCGGACTTGTTCCGGTGACGGCGTGGACAAACGAAGATCGTAATAAAGAGATTATTACATTTAAATTCCGGAAAGCAATCCGGGACTAGTTTCAAATAAATTTGAATTTCGAATTAGATATAGAACCGGAACGAAGATCATACAGGGTGTTTTAGTTAACCTTACCCACCCATTATAGCAAAATCATCCCTAGTATTTATTTTTCTGCACATGAACTTATTTTGTAATTGAAGAATTGGCAGCCTTCCACACTACAACTTTAGAAAGACAAATAAGGTAGTTCCGGGTGAAACTACAACACTCCAGCATTCGGGGCTCTTGAAACTGTTTACACAAATTTAATTTCTCTTGCTGCTGAGTCGATTCGTTTCAGCTCCAGAATTTTGATTTGGCACGTTCTTTTATCATTTATCTAATTGTTTATAGAGATTTCTGAAGAGAACTTTTGCACCAACTCGGTCGATCCCTTTAAACCTAAATTGAAGTCCCTACGTTTATTTCCATTTACACACGGAGAGCTTTTCGAAATTATTTCCAGGTGGGTTTTTCAAGTGAATACACATTCGTTGTTATAAGTACAGTGGTGGATCAAGATATTTCATGAAAAGCGTTTCAAAGATCCTGACTAGAAGAAACTCCAAGCACAATGGTGGGTTCAGAAATTCAATTTGAAATTCCAGTACCAAAATTGGATACGAAGGGCTCTGAAGGCTCTTGAGAATAGATACATCATCACTATTTAAGAGTAAATTGACAATACAGTGAGGGATGGGAAAATTTCCTATAGGTTTGCAAAAGTGCCTTTTGAAGGAGAAAAATTGCCCCTTAATACACCACTGTTAAAGCTTGAATGTGCTTCTATTGGAATTCTTAATCAGCAAAACGAAACGAATATTGGAAGAGAACAATCCGGTTATATAAATCATATTTTTAAAATTGTGATATCGGAATTATGATTCAGTCCAACGGTTGAAAAGGAACATTCCTTCAGCTCCAATCTGGCCCTTCATCATTCATAACCACTTGGTGCAAGAAAAGTACATCGTAACTCCATTATAGTTTCCAAAGTGCATGTAACTGAACAAACCAACTTATCCGAGCTGTACAATGTTAGAGTTGGTCGGTCTATTTGTTCGACATTAAATCGACGCCACATCTGTCGCAGGTACTAAATTGTGCTCGACATTATGTGTTGGGATGGAATTACTTCAGCATGTTCGAGCTGGGCTTTAATTGCAGAAGGCTACTGGGAGTTTCATGATTTCATGGGGCTTTAAATTTTAATTCCTTGTTCCATGTCAGCTCCGGTCCTGCACAATTCAGTTCTCGAATGGAAGGTCTAAAAAGGCCAATAGTAGTGTGGACCTAAAGATTTAGCTGGAGCCCTGGTTAATAAGTAAAGTACCAGAGGGCGAAATTTGGAAAGTTTTCCCTCCTCAGCACGTTATTGGTGTTGAGAGACGGACAACGCACATCAGTAATTCTATTTGACGGGTATTCCGGAGAGATCGGTAAAGTCCGGTGCTTGGCTCCGGGCCAGGCGCTGCTCCGGGCACGTTCCCGGTCATCTGCGATGTCACAGTGCCTCTTTATTAGCCATAGCGGGGCCTTTCCCGTCTAAACGCATTCCAGATGCGCACCATTGACGATTCGCTTCCCATTTCATATTAGCAGATGTGGACAATATGAATTTATTACCTCTCTTTATTGATTTTGGCTTTAATACTGCACTTATTACAGTACTGATTCATGTTAGCTTTGCCAGAAGCAAAATTTGCTGAGCGCGAGGGCTGGAATCATTTGGTAATGTGGTCGTATTTAAGGCTTAAGTGGTTACGCCTTCTTGCTTATCGAAGTTGTTGGAGAACATACACGTTTATTAGCCGAAAAGGGCAAAAAGGGTGTAAGTACAATTAAGGAAGAGTTGTGATTATTGCTTGATGGGTATCTTGGATAAAATCTAATTCTCGTGTTTTTGTTGATGTATTGAAATTAATTTTTTTTTGTTTACTTGTCAAAACACGGAAAGTTAGAAGGTAAAAAAAAATTGAATAATTTAGAATCTACAGAACGGAAAGATCATCGGATGAATTTATTCTGTAAGATTGACATGTTTATTTGTGCTTTTGTGCTGTATTTTATAAGAAAATATTGAATTTTTGTGTTCATACATTTATGCAAATATTTGATTAGATATCGACATGGACGTCCAACGGGAGCGGCAAGAGCGGGCATTTGCCTCCTCTTAAAACTTAAATTGGAAAGCACGAACAGTAGAACACACGGGGAAGCACCGATTTGTTAACGCATTTCTAAAAACGTCATGAAATTCAAAGTTTGCATTTTCAAATTAATTGTAATATATAAAATACAATATATAATAAATAAAAATACAATAACTGAAAACTGTTGTTTGTAGCTTAAGTATTATGTCGATAAAATACAAGAAAAAATACCGTAAATTATTAATGAGTTTGCTGAAACAAAAATTAGAAATAATGCAGGTTTTGGATAAAAAAAACATCCACTATTCCGTATACCTAATTCGTGCAATTAGGTGTAGTGGTCTAAGTGCTAGGCTTCCACCCAGTCACCCAGGTTTCGATTCCCGAGGAAAATAGCATAAAAATTTAAAAAATAAATAGCCTCTAGAACCCTCTTTAAAGGTTAGCGGACTTTGGTCACACGTCTTACATCAGAGATTGTCGTATAAAAACCTTTTCTGAAGATTAAGTAAATGAAGTTCCGTGGTTCGGAGCCCACCTAATGTTGTAGGTCCCCACAGTCCTAGACACTTTAAGCACCACATAAGATATGAGGCGAGAGGATATGCTAGACCTAGCAAAAGGTATGCAACTGCAATAAGATTTAGTACAATTAAATTATGTAATCATGTACAATAACAAATATCTATAGTGTGTAAAGAAGTGTATTTTATTTACTGTTTTTAATCATAAAATAGATTGTAGAAATTATTTTTTTAAAGCTAGCAAATTTGTTATCGCAATATGGCTTATTTTTTTCAATTAGTTTAGAAGTTTAACCGTAAAATATAATTTATTTAAAAAAGTAAGCCCGTAAGCACGTGTACGTTATCAGGATGCAGTTATTATCGCATTTGCTAAAGAGAGAGAAATTAAAAGTTTGCGTTTTAGAATTAATTGTATTAACTGAATAAATACGATATATAAAAAAGTTTTGTGCTTCTATTTGCAGAAAACGCTACGTGCTAGACGAAAAAACGGCACTAGAGGCAAACAAAGCAATTTTTTTCTTATTCTAAAATTGCACTTTTTAGTTAAGTTCTTTTAAATTTTTATAGGGGGTCTTAAAATCTTATTTAACCAAAACCAAATAAAAATTAATTGATACTAAAGTGATAGCAAATATGCAGGACTGTCAGCCTCTTGTACGTCACTAAACAACAGACGCTTCTATTTTCTGATACAGACATTACATCCGCATATGTTTGTTGTTCTATTAAGCGACAACGGCTAATGTTTGTTATTTTGTTAGGCAACGACGCGACGTTTGTAAAAAGAGTCTATAAAAAAGAGCTCAGTTCATTTCTGCAATCGAAATGAGTCTAGCCTCTAAATACAATCCAAAAACTATTTTCCCACAGCTATCTGTTGCTGGATCGCTCAAACGATCCTACACAGACTCAAGTTCAGTTCATTTTCAGGACTGAAACGAGTGCAACCTTTAATTATGGTCCAAAAACTAAACTCATAGCGACATCTGTCAAACAGTCCTACTGCACCCAGCTCTTTCCGGAGCTGCGAAATTTATATTTTTCTCCGAACCGTGGAGAACCTCCAGCTCTTACCAGAGCACCGTATCCCCAGATAAAGCCGCTGCGTTGTGTACGGGCGCTGATCCCTTAGACGGCGTTTGTTTCCTTAGTGTGAATTAACATATTACTTTGTGATTTGTTAACTGTATTACTTATTATTTATCAATGTATAATTCTCCGTTTGTTCAATGTACTGTTTGCTATAATGTTATCAAAATTTGACTGTTTAATAAAATAGCTTCTTTATCTTGAAAAAGTGTTATGTGATTCACTTTATTTTCGTCTTCGATTACATGATTTAAACACAAATGAGGCTTGAACTTTACGTTCCTTCACAATCCTGTTACAAAAGAGGTATGTGGTCAAGCAAGCTCGAGTACAACAACTTTAAAATAACCCTTCAGTGTTAAGTGCAAACAGGTCATGGTTTCTACAATTAATGGCTTGTATCACTGTGACTTTCTCGTTTATTATAGTTAGCTACATGTGTAACGAGATAATGAGATAGTAACGCGTCATGTCTCGGGAATTTATGTATGTAATGCGAAATGTCACACCGGGAACAATCAGGTGTATCCTGGTACATGTCTTTTTAGCAATTCACGTCAGGGATTTAATAAAGAAAAGGAGAATGGGTTGCTTCGCGCTGCTTATTGTTGTCTCAACGTGTTAACAGCTTCATTTACGTGCCAGCTAATTGTTTGCGTTAATAATGGATTTTCCGTTTTCCTTTTTCTCGAGGACAATCTCCAAGACTGTTTCTAGTTCAACCTAATTGTCTTCAAAGTGACAGATTTACAACTGAGCGTAATACATCTAAGCTCTGTTTAGTTTGCTACTAAAAACACACACAAGACGAATAGAGTTATTTATTGCCACTTCTTGCCTTTTGTGCTGAGAGTGGAGATTTTAATCGTCGCATCTTTCCTGAAAACTGCGACATATTTTGCCAAAATGTCAACATTGTGCCAAATGTCTTATCATAAGAAATTGGGCATAAAAATAAGAAAGTATGCAACCCAAAACACATCTCCTAAAACTGCGGTTGGTAAATTCCTCATCAGTTAAAAATTATTTTATTTATTTCTCTAACCTCGCTCGCTATTTGAAGTTAAAGGATTTCGCTTGCAGGGAAAAAACGAATCTGGAGTATTCGGAGCAAATACCGAATTCAAAAGCTTTTCAGGCGTTCATGCAGCCTGAATACGAAGCTCAAGCGCGCACCTGGAAGTGATTTGTAATCAGTTAAGAGAATTGGTGCTTATTATTAAAGTACACATGTTCTAGGGCAGTGGGGATTGTAATAGCGACCCTCTTGCATTGTAAATTGGTCCGTGCAGATCGTCTCATAATGCAATTGGGTAGCAGCTTTGTCCGAGAATTAACATGAATACCGAGTTGATTTCATCAGTAGTATTATGCACGTGTATGCAATTAATATGGGCCTGGCTTCCTGTATACCTTTCATGTAAAAGATAAATATCACAAGGATGTATTGTGTGGTCTGCAATCTGGATTAGCTTGAAATGGTTGTTAATTTTCCATGAAAGCTACGGTGAAAAGTGCTCGTTGCCGGTCCAATCTAAAAACCACCTTTATTAAACTGAGAAAATTGAAGGAAAATTTAATAACAGAGTGTGTATAACTAAAGAATTCATGAAATATGCTCGAAATTTCGGCACATCGAGCTAGTTGAGAGCAGATTTACGGCCTTACGAAGTGCCACAAAATTAGCAAGCACAAGGTGCAAGTTCTGATGTTCTCACAGAATTTTTTAATTAGGCTTTCCGCGACCCTTACAAAAATCTCCTTTAGGTGTTGTAGAAATTAAAATTTTGGAATGTGAGTTACCCGTCAAGGCTTTATTTTTAGGTAGTAAGGTAACTTCTTAGTGAAAATAAATTTTCTCCTAAGAATTTTGAAAATAATACAGAAAATTGTATTTTTGCCATCAGACCGAAAGACTTGTCAGAAATTTAAATATAAAAAAAATTAACGTAACTTCTGTAAAATATTTTTATTTTTCTTCTGTTCCACTTCTGCACAAACGTTATTTTGATGACAAAAAAACTATCGAGTAGAAGGCACCCTTTACCATTCTTGTTAGCGACGACTTTGAGTTCAGGCTTTCTATTTAAATTTCAAAAAGAGGATTATGTAAATAACCCGCTTCTTATAATACTTTGCTTAACACATGCTATCGTCTATTTATGGAGCTGTAGATAGGTAACATGAATGTCTCATTAAGTCAGCAGAAATGTGATACTACATTTGGAACTACTCACAAATTTATTTAATTAATCGTTGATTTATTACTGGATCTCTTCGCGTATTTATAAAAAAAAACGGTTTTCAACCTCCAGGTTGCATGATTTTTGATCTGTCTCAATTTTTATAGAAAATCACACGTTTTGATATTTTTAATTTGACACTGCAGCGTTTGCTCCTTTTTTTATAATTTTGTAGATAATATGCTTGACGCATATGCCATAGAATTTTAGATATAGCTTTTGATGGTGCTGATTTTCTTAAATGGAAACGTTAGATTTGAATTTTATCAATTTACCAAAAGTAAGCTGGGTTAGATGCTTAGGTTTCTTGGGTAGTACTTCAGTTGTACCCGCTTAACTTGAGTCCGATCCCTTCTTTCTTTTAACTTTTAATTAGGTTAGCATTGAAAGCTTCCTATTAATGTAGTAGTGTAGGTGCTGGCCTCTCACGGATTCGCCCAGGGTTCGATTCCCGGGCGAAGTAGCATGGAAATTTTAAAAATTGGGCTGGTACAGTGGAAGACCTTCAACAACCACCAACGTACTCTTTGAGAATTAGTGGAGTTCACTTCTCATATCGGATATTGTCCCAATAAAATGTTCTCCGGGGATGAAGTGCATGGACGTCCGTGGTTCGGAGCCCATGTAAAACTAGGTTCTGTGTATGCTGTAAAACTTTAAACACTATACAGGACCGGAGTTGAGATCGTATGCTACACCCGCAAGAACTGCGCAACTGTAAGAAGAAATAATAAACTATGAATCTAGGTTTCTAACTGAAACTGGCGGTGGCAGTACTAAAGTATATGGAGAAACATAGACCATCCAATTATTTTAAATTACTCGGATAACATAGGGTATCCTATGGACATCAATTTTTAGTCCAATCTACATCCACATCCGTGGACATAAGATGGATATCCATAGGATATCCAGAATGCGATATCGATAATGCGATAAGATAACCTACAAAGGCGTCCTATACGATTCCATTTTACGTCCGGTAGTGGACATTTAATATTTTGAGAGTTGTGTCAAACGGGCTACGTATGAACGTCCATAGGATGTTCTCGGGAGCTTAAATGGATGTCCTATGGCTATCCATAATACCCATGAATGATTTCATAAGAATGTCCTATAGACCACCTTGTGCTATATGGGTAGAAACTGTTCAACTGGTTTAGGTAAAACAAGTGTTAAAATACTAATTTAGGTTTCCAAATTCAACTTTAACTCTCAGCTAATTTCGATTAGAAGCTTTTTAAGTTAATAAGTGAAAAATAAATCTTAGTTTCCAACTCTTCGGAATCCTGGACGTCATAAAATTAACTAAAGTTGAAATTTTGGTAATTTGATTAGGTCCGCATTGATACTAATCTACGTTTCTAACCCCACTTAAGTACCTCTTAGCTAATTTACGTTAGAAATTTTACATGTTATTTAATGAATGATTAATTGGTTTTTAAAACTAGAACTAAAACTACGAAGTGGGTGTTAGTGACGGGACCCAGTACTTCATCCAATAATTTATGTTAGAAATATTCTAACTTAGTTAGGTCAGTATTGAAATACTAATTCAGGTTTCTAACCCAGTTTAAGTACTTCTCAGCAATTACAATAGATACTTTTTACGTGAATTAGTGAAATACTAATCTAAGTTTCCAACGCAACCTGGGCGTGGGTAGTACTGACGTACACAAGGCCTTGTACTTCATGCAATTAATTTAGATAAAAAAAGTTCTAACTTAGTGAAGTCAGTAATAAAATACCAATCTAGGTTTCTAATCCAACTTAAGTACCTCTTTACGATAGAAAATTTTCAAGTGCATTAGTGAAATACTAATCTACGTTTCCAATTTAACCTCGAGGTGAGTGGTACTGAAGTACATAGACGACCCTGCACTTCCTCCAATCAATTTAGGTTAGAAAATTTCGAACCTGGTTAAATCCGGCATTGAAATACTAATTTAGGTTTCGAATACAACTTCAGCACTTAAGTACCTCTCGGCTAATTACGGTTAATCGTAAGTTTCTAACGAAATTTCAATGTGGGTGGTACTGAAGTACATACAGGATTCTGTACTTCTTTCAATTAATTTTGATTAGGTCAGTGAAATGCTAAGCAAAGTTACTAATCTAATTTAAGTACCTCTCAGCTCATTTACGATAGAAATGTTTCAAGTGCATTAGTGAAATACTAATCTAAGTTTCCAATGTAACTTCGAGGTGAATGATACTGAAGTACATAGACGACCCTGCACTTCCTCCAATCAATTTAGGTTAGAAAATTTCGAACCTGGTTAAATCAGGTATTGAAATACAAATCTAGGTTTCGAATACAATTTCAGCACTTAAGTACCTCTCAGCTAATTACGGTTAGTCTAAGTTACCAGCGAAATTTCAATGTGGGTGGTAGTGAAGTATATACAGGATCCAGTACTTTTTTCAATTAATTTTGGTTAGGTCAGTGAAATACTAAACTAGGTTTCGAATCCAACTTTACGACTTAAGTACCACTCAGCTAACTACAGTTAGAAATTTTCAAGTTACTTAGTGTAGGTAATATTATTCTACACTCCAAACGCAATTTCGAAAAAAGTGGTACTATTAAATTTACTTAAGTACATGTCAGCTAATTTAGGCTAGAATTGTAATACCATCCTAACTTAGGTTCTGACCTAACTTTAATACTCCAGCACTCATTCATGTTTATTTATGGTATCATGCAATACTGGGATGTAAGCTTTTGAATTCAGTGATACCAGAAATGTTTCCTCTAAACCTAAGTTTTCTCAATAGATCGAGGTTTAGTACATTCTCATTCTATCCTCTAGTACCAGTTAGTACCCATTCAGTCTAGTGGGACTTTACACGGTGATTCTTGTTTAATTATTCTAACTTGAAACCGTCCAATTACAAAAAACGTTGTAGTTTAATTTCATCAGTAGGTACTTCCTTCTGTACTATTAACACCAAATTGTCTGACGGTGGTACCTATTTTAAAACTGCTTAAATGTAAAGTGAGCTTGATAGCACTTTTTTTACTTTAATTCGGTGGTACTTTTTCATGTTATAGCTGCATTTCGGTTTTGATATTTACACATGTCTGTCATTAAATTTTACAACGTCTAAAACTGAACTAATTGGTACTTCAATCACTATTTTCCGTATACTGTTTCTTGTTGAAGCGTGTGGAGTATACCTTTGAAACCGTAATTAAAAATAAATATTTGCACATTCTGCGTTTAAAATAGAGATAATAATTTCAAAGGAATCAGGTCCGCTGTGTATTGACATTTCAATCATTCTTACACTAAGCAAGGGTAATTTGGTACTACGAGCTAAGTAAATTTATAAACTAATTACAAACCTAAACCAACAAACTTCAAATTAGTTTAAGGCAAACCAACATTCAGTCGGAAATTTTAGTTCACTTTATTTTGAAAACACACGTTGTAGGTAGTTTTAATTGAATTTGAACAAGCGCAAGGTATTGAATCGAAGTTTTATTAATTAACATGTCGCTCGTAGTATTTAATTTACTTCTAATAATGCTCTCAATTTAGAAGCTTTTACAAAAAAATCCTTACAATGGCATTAACTCCACTTGTAATTAAATTGGCTCGAATTTAGTTTAGGTGTGTATTCCTTAGATAATCACTTTTCGTTAATTAAAGCTAGGTAATTAAGACATTAGATTTCACAGTAGCTTTTCAGTAATTTTAATTCGAGTTTTTGTAGTTTTTAAGAGGCAGATTTTTATCAGGAAACAAACTACACAAGCGGGCTGGGATTTTAGACTATGTTATTACGAATCTATATATTAAATCCGAATCCCTTCCACCTGTCTCACCTTTTGTGCCAACTTTGTTTATTGATATTTTAGTAGGGTTAGGATGATGTCATATAAACACGCAATAGAAGATTACAATACTGTTGGTAGAAACTCTCTGCATTTCTTCCATAATTGCTGATCCCTTGTTTAGTTGAGAATATACAATACTGCTGGTCGCGATAATAATATGTCTAACATTTCGAAACAGCGTAGTTATTATTTTTAAGTGTAGAAAAAACCGTAGAGCGTAGTCCACGGGTTCTAATTAAATCCGTGGATTCAGCTGCATCAATTTTTGTTATAACGGAACACAAATTTTAAAGTCAGCAGTGTAAGCTCGATACTAATTCACTTAATTTACTGCTCATATAAAAAGAAATTTCATTTCAATGAGGTTTCATTGTTCTGAGATACGATCTTTAATTTTTCTTCCGGAGCTTTGGTAGTTGTAAGAAAACGTGTCTTCTTGAAATTGGAGTAAAGGGATGAGAAGTAGTTTTACTCAGTAGCGAACCGTTTTCAATTAGGACTTGTAGTGTACACTACCTAGTTCCTCCGTCTACTCATTTTGCACGTAAAACAAACAGTACCAGCAAAACTAGCACGTAGCATTATCACCAGACTTGCAGGCATCCTTTGTAGTCATGGTACAAGTCGGGCAATGCATGTCTTTGTTATGTAAGCTAAGTCGTTAAACTGCACCCCCCAATAATTTCCTTTATGCACTGTAAGATGCAATTCTGTAAATTAAATTTCGGCGAAATAAATAAGGAGAGTTCATGAGGCGTTGTTGTTTTACTCGAGTTTCTGCAGATGCAGACAGAGACTTAGAGTTGTGTACCAGAAAGCTCTTTTTAATACCTACTTGAATGCTAATTTCGAGTAGGTAGTTATTAAACAAAGTATTAAAGCTTCTTATAAATTCTGAATGCAATTTGTCTGGGGAGGTAGGTATAAGAAGTTCGAAAAGTTACTTATTACTTATTAGTGATATTTTAGTTAAATTGCTTTGATGATAATTAAATTGGAAAAAAGGTGAAACTCATTTTCTAATATTTTTCTTTATTCTTTTGTAAAACGTATATCTTCAGTTGGTGTAACTAAAGCAACCGCAATAATCTCATAAATGCCTGGAAAATGGTATCCCATTACAGTTAGGATGTCGTAATTTATTAGTTTATGAATTGTTAGGAAGCACCATAGATCTTTAACCAGTCGTAACAAAAAATGAGCGAAGCGATATTGTTATTGATCATTATCGTGTATTCAAAATTATTTTGTTATTACCGTTTTACGTAACATTGATTACAATTACATCCCATCACTCTTAGCACTGTACCGAGAGCATGACTGTACAATGAGAACCATAAGAACATATTACATAATGAAGAATGAAGGTCGACCTGTTTTAACAGGTAGCTGTGTGTGTGTAGTTCGGTGATGCGCCGAGTGACTTGTATCCGAACAGTATAGAGTGTGAGAGAGAGTGTGTGAGAGAGTTTAGACAGAGATGTGTGAAAGTGTGATAGTGCTTGCGAGAGTGTGTAAAAGATAGTGTGTGAAAGATAGTGTATGAAAAAGAGTGAGCGAGTGAGTAAGTGAGAGTGTGAGTAAGTGAGAGAGTAAGTGAGTGAGAGCGTGAGTGAGTGAGACTGTAAGTGAGTGAGTAAGGGAGTGTGAGTGAGTGAGTGAACGAGTGACTAAGTGAGCCAGTGTGACTGTGTGAGTGTGTGGGTGAGTGTGAGTGAGTAAGTGAGTGAGTGTGTGTGAGTGGGTAAGTGGGTGTGAGTAAGTAAGTGGGTGAGTGAGTGAATGAGTGAGCGTGAGTGAGTAAGTGAGTGTAAGTGAGTGAGTAAGTGAGTAAGTGAGTGGGCGAGTGAACGAGGGAGCGTGTGTGTGTGTGTGTGTGTGAGAGAGAATGAAAGTGAGAGTGAGAGAGTGTGAGTGAAAGAGTAAGTAAGTGAGTGAGTAAGTGAGTGAGTGAGTGAGTGAGTGTGAGTTATGATGGGTGGATGTGAGTGAGTGTAAGTTAGTGTGAGTGAGTGTGAGTGAATGTGAGTGAATGTTAGTGAGTGTAAGTGAGTAAGTGAGTGAGTGAGTGAGAGAAGGTGGAAGTTTGTGAAGCGGATAGTGAGAGAGATAGAGATACCAAAAAGGAAAGGACTCTTTCTCTGATCATTAGCACATTATCTTTACACTTAGTTGTTTCAGAAGATCCACAACCCAGAAGACAATTATATAGCAGTGGCACCTGATCCAGCAGGCTTTACAATGAAAAATAAATTTTGCCCCTAAACAGTTATTTTTAGCATTGTATTTATTGTACGCATGTAATTTACATTATAAAATCTGTGTATAAAATGTCCTTCCCTATTACCAACAAATAAATAGATAAAGTTGCTTTATTTTACATGGAGTTTTTGTATGATAGTTTTTAAACATACCCTTTCAAATTGTGCAGTAGTTCTAATGAACTTTCTGAATGCGCGTAGTTGTCTAAATGTCTCGTCTTAGGAAATCCAATAGTTCAAATGTCCCGAATATGCCAATGCGGTAATTTGGATGCCCCGCATCTGCTTATGTGGTTATCCAAATGTCTTTTGTGCAAATGTACGGTCTGTGTGTGCAGTAGTCAAAATGTTCTATCTTGCCAAACTCAGTAGCAAAAAGACCTGGTTTTGAAAATGCGGTAGTTGAATGTACCGTTGTAGTAAATGCAATAGTTACAATATACTCGTTTTGCTATTGTGAAATTTTGCATTGCTATTGACAAATGTCCGACGTTAGTAAACGCAGTAGTTTAAATGTCACGATGTTTTTAATGTGGTAGTTCAAATGTGATGTTTGTGATACTGTTGGAAATCCAGGTGTACCACTGTAGTAAACGCGGTATTGCAAATATCCCATTTTACTAATATGATAACGCGATTGTCTCGTTTTTGCTAAGATAAAAGTATAAGCCTCCCGTTTTTGTCAACGCGGTGGCTCTCGTCATATGTGTTAATTAGTTGTGCTAATGCGGTACTTCAAACCTTCCACCTTGGTAAAAGTTATGGTTAAAATAACCCGTTATGGCAACCCAGTGCTTCAAATCTCTCTTCTTAGTAAATGCAACAGTTCAGATGTTCTACTCAAATTTCTTTAGTACGATGAAATAAAATTAATTTCGAAAATCTAAACACGATCGCAATGGCGCTGCTTCAAAGTTTTAGTCGATAGAGTCGATAGAGCTTGCATTGAACTACAAATGAGTTTTTTTACCAATCTTTCAAATTTTACTCTACCCCTGCCAAAAATTTGAAATTGATTAATTATTTATTAAAAACGCAAACGCCGATCGTTATAAAATTTTATCAGTTTCATAGACTATTCAAAGTACTTTATTGTGATCTGCAAGAATTTTTAACTATTTTAAAAATTAAGAAAAAAAAACGATACTTTTTAATATCACCAACCGTTTTCCGGCGTTTTCGTGATTTTAAATACGCCTATCAATTAGCTCTAGTTAAAAAATATATTATTCATTCTTTTCATATTTTTGGCCATTTTTGTCCGACATCCGAAGTGTAATTTGTAATTCGCCGGAGCGCGGCGCGGCGGGCCCTTACCTTGCTTTAGTGCAGTTAGCCGCTGCTTTTATGGGCAGAATTACGGTATGGAAACCAATTGAACAGGCTATCGCAATTTCAAATTTCCGCTGCTTGTTTTCTTAGAAATCTAATACTCGATCAAATGTACAACGTTATATTTTTAAAATTTACACGTGTGCAAATACGACAAGTATTAATATGTAGTATGGGAAAGTACACTCGAAGTCTACACTTCAGCTTTTTCGTTCTTTAGTTTAAGCGCATTTTTAATTTTTTCAGTAGTTCAAATTTGATACTTTAACTGTTCAGTAACTCAGAAATTTTTTAATTTGAGAAGCTTTCAAAACAGTTTACATTGTCTACAGATTGCACACTTAAAGAAAACGCTTTGTATAGCTAGTATGTTTATTTCTATGTGCTCAAGAAAAATTTTGTTCTATATCTGTGTTTCTCAACCATTAATGCTACGAACCTCAGCCAGCCTAAAACTTTTTCGCGAAATCTGTTGAACAGAATACTTTTCACTTTATTTCATAAAAAAATCTGAATATTATTTTAGTTTTATATACTACATATTAAATAAGTATTGTAGTTTCAGTACAATCTTTCAGGAATAACCGTTACTGATACGTACGTCGCAACCCTGGTTGAAAAACACTGTTCTACATACAAAGTGTTCTTAAAAAAGAATGTTACAAGCAATAAGCGATTATTAGAGGTTGTTTTTAAAATACAAGTGATAAACATAGCTACCTACATCTATTATAAGTTACAAGAAAAATTAATGTAATATACAGGGTGAGTCAGCAAACAGGCGCTTTTTTGTGCTTTTATTAGGTTCAACAAAGAATATTTTTTTATAAACAATGAAAATATTAATAGGGTTGGAAATGGCTTTTACAAATCATCAAAATACGAATGACGTCTTTTTGCTGACTCACCTTGTATAGCAGCTATTTCTACAAAGCTTATTTTAGTCCTAGCCTAGCTTAAATTTGCTAGCATGTTAAATTAATCTTTAAATACTAAGTTAATGCGTTTTGTATTCTAACGTTTTACATGTTGGGAGGGGATATTATATACATGGTGATTCAAATTCTTGGTTTAAAAGAAAAATTTGATTAAATTAGGACAAAGTTGTAAAGTTTTCTCTTACACTAAGGAAGATTCCAATGAGAAAAAAATTCTTTGCATGTTTACACAAATCAAACTCAACACACGATTTTGTAGTTTTCTCTATGGTAGGTACAACTTGTTTTTTTTTCTGTATTAAAGTAAATGTATTTTCCTTAACATCATATTTTCGTCCACGTTTTCAAGGTACAGAAAAAAGAAAATAAAACTTGCATTCTTGTAATTAAAAAAGGCCAAAGTAGCAGATTTCTCCAAAATAAAACTCAAGTAGGGGACGAGATATAAAAAATAATTTTTATTATCAACGGGGAATGTTTCAAAGCATTTCCAATAAACGAAAATGAGCAGCCGGAAAGTAAATTTGGCATGTATATTGCAGCAGCTTTGTTGGTAACAGCTGATCTGATGAAATTCCACACCTAATGAAGGTACCCCCATGTTTGTTTGGCACGTGTTTGTGTGTTTTAGTGTCGCATTAGTTGTTTTTAGGGTGGCTTTGCACACAGCCATGTGAACTAGCTAGACACATTTACATAAAAGACAAAAGAAATAAAGGGTGCTGAAAAATCAACAACATTCAATTTCTAAAAGGGAATGGGTTGGTGTAACTCTATCATGTTTTTAAGGAACCACTTGAAGGGGTGTTACACCACCACACAATCACGTATTGGAAGCAATTTAACTTTGTGTTTACTCACAGATAACAATGAGGCGAGCGTTGGCCCTGATGGCTTTGTGGAGGCGAGAAGGTCCCACTTGGCACTGGTATTCGGCGTCGTCCTCGAGGGACGCGTTGCTGACCCTCAGGTTGTAGATGCCGTGACGGCGGTCTCCGATCACGGAATACCTTGGGAACCCTGTTATCACCGATGAAAAACCTGCGGGAGAAAGAAACGAAACTCATTAACGTAAGTTCTTTCCCTCTTGCTGCCGACTACAGCTTAAAAGATGATTTGGACAAATCTTGTAACATACGGGGAGCAATAAGAAAGTTTCGTTGCTTAAAAAAAATACGGAATATATTCAAAATGTTTTCTTGTTATGGGATTTATAAAATATTTTTTTACATTTCCTTTGCCAGAACGTTTAATTGTTGAAAAATATGTTCAAAAACAGACACCGACGGTTTGATTGTCAACTGCAAAAGGACGTCCAAAACTTTTGTTTGAAATATTATAAAATTTAGACTAAATAGAAATTTATTATAAAGGAGGTATTACAAATTTCTATTTCTGTGTAACAGGTTTTAATCAAACATCCATACGAAAACCCACACATAGCAAAAAATATACAAACTTCAAAAAGTAAACATAACTCCGGCAATATTTACAATTGATATTAGCTTTGAGGTCTTTATTTAATTTGTGCCGCAATAGGGATTGGATACGAAATCTTGCATGCGTTCATAAATTTACCCCTATCAGTTGATTACATTAAGTAATATCATAAACTGAATATGTTTACCTTAAGCCAAGCGTGTGATTAGAAGTTCATTGTGTACACTTGCAGTCATACGTAATGTGTGGGAACATACTCCATTAACTCCGATATTTTGCTAGGATTTATTATTGCCTTATATCCCAGGAATTATTATGACAAATATCGTGAGAACTTAATAACAAGGATTTTATTTACTCAAAAGCAAAATAAATAAAACAGAATAATTAAAAAAAATAAAGAAACAAACAAGATTATGAAAGAGATAAAACTGTATTAAAAAACTTACCTAAAGCATATCCATCTTTGGTCCACTGAACCTGACCAGCTAAATTTCCTACTTCACATTCCAGGGTGGATTCACCACCTTCTTGAACCTTCACATCTCTGGGTTGTACCCTGAAGTACTGCTGTTGAGCCCAACTTCCTTCGATAACCACTAGGAATACCATGAGGTACACTGCAACAAAGAGAAACAATAATTAGTTTCAGATGTTTTCAGAAACATCCTGACCTCAAATTGATCCTAAGTTGGTATTACTAAAAGTTTAGAAATTGCTGCTCAGGGGAATGAAACTCTACATTTTCATGTTTGCTAATCAAGGGACCCTAAATATATGGTATTAATTAACACTGTTGGAAAAGAGCAGAACCCTAAGTTGTTAACAGTAAATCTTATCACGAAAAGTGTTGCTTCCGGGACTAGTTTTAGAATGTACACTTAAGTAGCCCTACATTCAGGAGGTTGGGAAGTAAAAGACGCAAACATTTTTAGATCTTCCGCTTTTGTATTCATTAATCATAAAAGTAGGGCCCTAAGTTGAAAACAATAATAGTTTTAAAAATCGAGAGGCATTGCATATAGCAACAACGAAAACAAGTTTCGCTTCAGTAATAATTATTCAGAAAACAAGAACCCTAAGTTGCATACATTAAAGTTACACTTTACTGATGATTATTCAAGAAATCCTAAGTTGAGATCAATAAAGTTGTAAAACTTGAGTGGTTTTGACTATGGAAATAAGATAAACGCTTCCTCTTTTGTAATTAATATTTAGGAGTTATTTAGAGACCCCGAGTCGTTGCATGCAGGGCGAGTTTAAAGCTTCCACCAATAATAAATAATACTTAGGAGACTAAAAGCCTAAGTTGGAAACAGTAAAAGTTGAAGCCTCTGGCGACGTGTCTTAAAACAATAAGTTGAAAACTCTCACTTTAATAATTATTATTCAAGAGACTAAGACCCTAAGTTAAAAACAGTAGAGTTTGATTTTAAAGGTTTTGACCATGGTCATAAGATAAAAACTTCTCATTTTTAATCAATATTTAAGAGACTAGGAGCGTAAGTTAGAGACAGTAAAGTTTAAGAGACCCCGAAGTCGTTGCTTATAGGAAGAAGTTTAAAAAATTCAATTTAGTAATTAATACTTAGGGAACTAACTAAGTTAGGAACAGTAAAAATTACAAGCCCCTTACGGTACTGCTTATAAGAATACGTTGAGAACTTTCACTTTATTAATCATTATTCAAGCGACCCTAAGTTGAGATCAATAAAGTTGTAAAACCTGAGTGGCTTTGACTATGGAAATAAGATAAACACTTCCTTTTTTGTAATTAATATTTAGGAGTTATTTAAAGACCCCAAGTCGTTGCTTGCAGGCCGAGTTTAAAGCTTCCACTGAACTAATAATAAATAATAATACTTAGGAGACTAAAAGGTTAAGTTGGGAACAGTAAAGATTGAAGCCCCTTGCTAAGACCCTAAGTTAAAAACAGTAAAGTTTGATTCAGAGGTTTTGAATATGGAAATACGTTAAAAACTGCTCATTTAAAATCATTATTTAAGAGACTAGGAGCCTAAGCTAGGGACAGTAATCTTTAAGAGACCCCGGAGTCGTTCCTTATGGGAGGAAGTTTAAAAAATCCTCTTTAGTAATTAATACTTAGGAAACTAACAGCCTAAGTTAGGAACTGTAAAAATTACAAGCCTATTAAGGTGTTGCTTATAGGAATATGTTGAGAAATTACACTTTAGTAATCTTTATTCAAGAGATTAAGACCCTAAGTTGGAAACAATAAAGTTGCAAAACTTGAAAAGTTTTAGCTATAAGAATTAGGTAAAAACATTTACTTTAGTAATTAATATTTAAGATACTAGAGGAATATCTTAGGGGCCGGTAAGTTTAACAAAAACCCGAAGTGGGAGAAAGGAGGAATAGGAGAAAGTTTAAATATTTCACTTTAGTAAGTAATACTTAGGAGACTAGAAGCCCAAGTTAGGAACAGTCACTGCTGAAAGCCCGTGGAGATGTTGCTTATACGTTATAGGACTAAATTAAGAACTTTCACCTTAGCCAAGAGACTAAGACCCTAAGTTGGGAAAAATAAAGTTGTAAAACTTGAATGTCTTAGGAATAGGAATAAGATAAACACATCCTCTTTTGTATTTAATATTTATGAGTTATTTAGAGACCTCGAGTCGTTGCTTATAGGAAAAAGTTTAGAACTTCCACTACGGTGATGATTTTTAAAGCGACTGGAGCCCTAAGTTTAGCACAGTAATGATAATAAATTTCCAAAAGTGTTATTTATGAGGTAAATTCTCACTTCTCAGAATATTAATTTTGCAGTTACTACTAAGAGGAGTGGGGACAGTAACAATAACAAACCCTAAACGAGCTGTTGTAAGAAAAAACTTAAGTTACGATTAGAAGTAGCTCACTTATCCTAACCTAACATCAGAAATAATAAAAATAATACGAATGGTGCAAACTGCACAACTCTTATACAGAAAATAAAAAGATTCGTATCTTGGTTTTCCTATACAACTTTTTCAACTAAAGTATCTCATCAAGCTGTAACGGATCTCATTAAGACAAAACCATGAATGTAAGTTGCTAGTCATCTTATTTAGGAGGTACTTATTAGAAGAACCTGTTCGGGACTCAATTAATCGAAGTCATTATCCGTGCACATACATTAGAACAGGATATTGAGAACATTATTTAGTCCTGGGAGTTAATGTTTAGTGGGTTAGCAGCGCCCGAAACTTTGCACCAACCAAACCAACTGCAATATATACTGCTTAAATGCAATAGACCTGGGCACATTACAATTAAATGAGCCCAGAGGCAGAGGTTGTTAATATTGCAATAGTTGTCGTGTACGTTGGTCTGTTGTCCGTACTGTCCAACCTGCTTGAGATTTATAAGCTTAGCCACAAGGGATTAGTTCTAAACAACAATGCGCACCGGCTATTTATACCTTGGTTAAGATAGCGGTTGGTATCAGTGGCTAAGTTATTACACCATTTACTTTAATATCCCTTTTTATAAGGACTGTAATTTTTGACTGCATTTTAAATGATGATTACGTCCAAGACTCTGTGGTGTAATAACATCACCCCGGGCAGTAAAAAAACACCAATTTCAGGAGTGGGATCTGTAAAATATTTGAATTTAACAGATTGCAATTTTAAATTTGATGATTTAACAATAAGTGTGTTGGATTTTTAGAAGAAACAAATAGAAAATAAAGGTTTAATTTAAAAACAACCATGTGAATTGGTGCTTAGCACAAATTTACATGCTAATAACTAGTAGGAAAACTGAGAGGTTAATTACACCACAATTTCTAGCTGCATTGTTATAAAATTCTTTTAATCTTGGTCTTTAGAGAAATTATTATCCTGTACCGGAGCTAATTGTTCTGCAAATGAAGCCGTAAACCTTTAGCGTAAGCTTTTGTTTCAGCTCTACTGCAGAGGTAATCCTGCATTATTTGAAATTTCCTAATAAAAGTTTAATAGGAAAACCTGCATGTGTTTCTTAGCAGCAAGACGTTGTTATGTCATAAATAGGTTTAAAATCAATGAATGTCTTGAATATGAAGGTTTATTTCACTATGAACCGCATTTCTGAGGTGAATGGTAAATAATTAATAATAATTAAAGCAGAGAGAATGCTGCAGGCTCATGGAGTGATTAATTACCAATATAATAAGAACCGCGAACTACAAGTTGTGAATGAAAGCGGCAAACGGAGTGGGAAATCCTGCGAAGCTAAAACCAGTCTAGGAGAAAGAAAAGTGGATTAACACCGTAGTATGATAGCAAGTGTGGGAACCCAGCCGTGAATAAACCTTTGAGGCCACTTCTAATTAACAAGGTGTCATTAAAATTATTCAAATTACGCAGATTTACACCGCAGTTGAAAAAAACGCGCCCCATCTGCACAACCTGTTAAGAATATTTAAACAAGAAGCGCGCACATATCTCGTAAAA
Source organism: Ctenicera cuprea (assembly GCA_958336395.1). Classification (NCBI taxonomy): domain Eukaryota; kingdom Metazoa; phylum Arthropoda; class Insecta; order Coleoptera; family Elateridae; genus Ctenicera; species Ctenicera cuprea. The sequence continues at coordinate 8,953,357 of OY284495.1, read as the reverse complement.
GGAACACGTAAACTTCTCTAAATTAATTAGAAGTAATGAGCAAGTAGCTAAATAAAAAATATTTACGAGCACACTCGACAACGGTCCCTACTGACTCACTTATTTTTGTTTTATTTATTATTATACGCTCCGGATGAATTCAACCCACTCCTGGGATAACTCTGATGGGTGTTGTTTCAGTCTTCAATCCTAACAATACGAAAACAACATCAAATGAAATATTTATTTCAGTTCTGCTCGGAAAACTTGCTTGTGCTTTCCAAGTTGCGACTTTACACTCCAAATTTTTCGCTGATAGATCGTTTCGTGCTTGAACGAGTTTAACACTTCCTTTTCTGGCAATTGGCAGCAAATTTAAAAGATTAGCTGTGGTGGGGTTTTTTAGAAGTCATAAATTTTAAAAAATCCGTGTAAATTTTTGCACTAAGTTAATTTTACTTGAACAAATAATTAGAAATTAATACTTCAAAGTGAAACTTAAGGAAAACCCTTTTGATGATGTAAATTCTGGGTATAAAATTTTCGAAGAAACAAACAGAGTGCCAAAAGTTTGGGAACGTTAGTTTAGGTGATAAAAGTGGCCGAAAGTTTGAGATCGAAGATAGGGAATAAAAAGTTCAGAGATAAAGTTAAAAAATAAAAACGAGAAGAAAGTATAAAAATGCAAAGTTCTGAGACAAAAGGCTGGGGGTAAAAAAGTTCGCAACACGACTGTTCTAGAAAAGTTCGGATGCCATACGTTCACTAAAAGCCGGTTAGAAGTTTACAAGCATACATTCCAACACGGAAGTGCAAAGATAAAAAGACAAAAAAGTCTTGGATACCAAAATCTTGGAAGTGGAACTAAAGAAAACGAGACACTACGGGAAAAACACTTGAGAATAGAAAGTTAGGTGATAAAAGTGACTAAAATAAAAAACTATAAGTTTAGATTTAGATAAAAAACATTTTGTGAATGAGATAATATCATGTTTGGGAATAACATGTTCGGGGATAAAAATGTTCTAAAAATAAAGATCGAAATAAGTTCAAAAGAGCAAATTTTCTAAACGTTAGGTTAAGTGATACAAAAATAACAAACATTCAAAAAGTAGAGTTCACTAACACAAATTTTTACAACAAAATCCCAGGAACAGAATTTGGAAACTAACTTTTGGAGATAATGTAAAGTTCGGCGACATACCATGTGTGGAATTAACAGTTCGATTTAAAAAAAGTCGGGAAACGCCAAAGTGTGGGGATAAAATCTGATAAAAATCTATGAAAACCTGAAAGTTCATAGATACAGATCTGGGAATGGAAAGATCGGATCCCGAATATGTAGAGTGAAAAGTTCGGAGGCGAAAATGTTGTAAACGTTAGGTTAAGTCATAAAAAGAAATAAAAATCCAAAGGGTACAGTTCACTAACAAAAACCTGACAACAAAATCTCAGGAACAGAATTTGGAAACAAACCTTTGGAGATGGTATAAAGTTCGGCAACATACCACGTGTGGAACTAAAAGTTCGGTGGAAAAAAGTCGGGAAACGTCAAGGTGTGGGATACAATCTGATAAAAATCTAAGAAAACCTGAAAGTTCATAGATACAGATCTGGGAATGGAAAGATCGGATCCCGAATGTGTAGAGTGAAATGTTCGGAGGCGAAAATTTTGTAAATGTTAGGTTAAGTCATAAAAACAAATCAAAATCCAAAAAGTAGAGCTCACTAACAAAAATCTGACAACAAAATCTCAGGAACAGAATTTGGAAACAAACCTTTGGAGATGGTATAAAGTTCGGCGACATACCACGTGTGAAACTAAACGTTCGGTGGAAAAAAGTCGGGAAACGTCAAGGTGTGGGATACAATCTGATAAAAATCTAAGAAAACCTGAAAGTTCATAGATACAGATCTGGGAATGGAAAGATCGGATCCCGAATGTGTAGAGTGAAAAGTTCGGAGGCGAAAATGTTGTAAACGTTAGGTTAAGTCATAAAAAGAAATAAAAATCCAAAGGGTAGAGTTCACTAACAAAAACCTGACAACAAAATCTCAGGAACAGAATTTGGAAACAAACCTTTGGAGATGGTATAAAGTTCGGCGACATACCACGTGTGAAACTAAACGTTCGGTGGAAAAAAGTCGGGAAACGTCAAGGTGTGGGATACAATCTGATAAAAATCTAAGAAAACCTGAAAGTTCATAGATACAGATCTGGGAATGGAAAGATCGGATCCCGAATGTGTAGAGTGAAAAGTTCGGAGGCGAAAATGTTGTAAACGTTAGGTTAAGTCATAAAAAGAAATAAAAATCCAAAGGGTACAGTTCACTAACAAAAACCTGACAACAAAATCTCAGGAACAGAATTTGGAAACAAACCTTTGGAGATGGTATAAAGTTCGGCAACATACCACGTGTGGAACTAAAAGTTCGGTGGAAAAAAGTCGGGAAACGTCAAGGTGTGGGATACAATCTGATAAAAATCTAAGAAAACCTGAAAGTTCATAGATACAGATCTGAGAATGGACAGATCAGACACCGAATGTGTAGAGTAAAAAGTTCGGAAGTCGAACGAGTGGTAGCAACAAGTTCAAAAATAATGTTGTCAGTATACACTTCGGAGATAACACCGTTTGAGAATGAAAAGTTTGGCAGAAAAGTCCGAAAATGCCAATGTGAAGTGATACAATTTGATAAAAGTTCAAGGTTAACCACCTGTAAAATATAACTGGCATAAAAGTTCGCGGATGAAAAGCTTGTTTGCATAAAGTTTGAAGATAAATTTCGGAAGTAAAAATAAAAGTTCGACAAAGAAAAGTCGGGAAATGCCACATTAACTGATGCAATTCGATAAAGAATTCGATACCAAAAGTTCGTAGAGAAAGAATAGTTAGAGAACCAAAAGCGTGGGAGTAAAAACTTAAAGATGAAAAGTTTCTTGTTATAAATTTGGAAAATATGCTTTGTTTGGAAAAAGCTCCGAGGTGATGATTGTTTTGTAAAACATAAAGTTCGAAAATACCAATCATGCCAAAAAAGTTCGGAAGTGAAAAGTGGAGTTAGAAAATTAGGAAAACAAAGAGTTCAGAAAATAAGAGCTCAGGAAATGCCAACATTAACTAAGACAATGATATAAGACCCGGGAAAGAAAAATTAGAGAACCAAAAGCGTGAAAGTAAAAGTTCGGATATGAAAAGTTCATTGGTATAGATTTCGAAGATTACCATATTTGGAAAAACTCCCGAGGTAAAATTTATGTAAAATTTAAAGTTCGCAGAACCCAACCATGCCAAAAAAAGTTCCGAAGTGAAAAGTGGAGAAAATTAAGAAAACGAAAAGTTCAGACGATAAGAGCTCTGGAAATGCCAACATTAACTAATACAATTATATAAAAAATTAAATAATGAAAGACCGTAGGTAACGATCCGGGAAAGAAAAATTAGAGAACCAAAAGTGTGGAAATAAAAAGTTCGGATATGAAAAGTTCGTTGGTATACATTTCGAAGATTACCATATTTGGAAAAATTTCCGAGGTAAAAATTGTGTAAAATTTAAAGTTCGAAGAACTCAACCATGCCAAAAAAGTTCGGAAGTGAAAAATGGAGCTAGAAAATTAGGAAACAAGAAGTTCGGAAGATAACAGCTCGGTGACGAAATATTTTAAAATAGTTACCTGATCTCCTAAAAAAATTTACCATTACTAGACTAGCTAAGTTGTGCCCTTGCACAAAATTTCATTTTACTAGAATTTCATCAATTTTTAGTAAAAACTTGGAAACCCGAACTTCATATATAAAGATTTGGGAAATAAAAGTTCCGCAAAGAAGAGTCTGGAAATGCCAACATCAACTGCTACGAGTACAATTAGATTAAAATTTAAATACTGAAAGTTCGTAGGTAACGATCAGGGAAAGAATAGTTAGTGGACCAAAAGCGTGCGCGTAAAAAGTTCGGATATGATAAGTTTGTTGGTATAAAGTTCGAAAATATATCATGTTGGAAAAAATTCCGAGCGGAAAATTTTGTAAAATATAACGTTCGAAGTAAAAAGGTTTGGATGTGAAAAGTGGAGCTAGAAAATTAGGAAAACAGGAAGTAGGGAAGATAAAAAGTTCGATAACACAATATTCTAAAATAGGTATTAGATCTTAAAAAAAATATGCCATTACTGAATTAGCCAAGTCAATCCAATCCCTGTCGCAAATTTCATTTTACCACAATTTCATTAATTTGTTTACTGTTTATAAATCTTACCCTTCAACATATTTCTCATCTTTGTGATTTATTTTGTGACCGTCAATTTTTCTTAATATTCAATAGAAATTTTTATTTATAAAATGTGTTGGAATATTAACAAAATTAATTATTACGGGCCTGACCTTAAATAACATTTCAAGAGAAATTCAAGATGTAACTAATACCTTCTCCAAGCGCTTAATTAAAAGGGGTACCACATTACCAACCACTATCGCAAGAATGAAATTTGCGTTCGAAATAGTTTCAGGTTTGCAGAGAGAAACCCGATGTAAGAGGAAAGCGAGGGAATTAATGAATATTTTTGGGCTTTGTACGAACTTGAAGCCGTATTTGGAAACTCTAGACTGGAACACCACATAAAAGGTACTATCTGATAACTGCGCCATTATTCATTTTACCATACCGACTCTGTTAACGCGTATTAAAAGAGACTTCATAAAAGCAAACCGAGCTACGTATATGCATGTAGGTCGCCCATTAAATTAATACTGCACGATGTTGGGATGTTGTACACACGACTTTCGTTAATAAAATTAACTTGTCAAGAGGAATTTCATAGTTAAGGACGAAACCACATCATTGCTAATAAAATAGCGCGCGCGTAATTACAAAATAGTGTAAAACATGCACTGAAAATCAAATCACCTGTCAATAAAGTACCAATACAGGTTCAATTTATACAATCTATAAAATGAAAACGGTTTTCCACCAATTTTCCGCACAACTCGCTCTAGTTGGGCCCAGTTTTAGCTGCAATAAAGCGAAACAGAAGCTTTTGAAGCGCTGAAACTATTTTTCAGGGCATTTACAGCGCACAGAGTGCACAATTTCAGCGGCAATTTCCAGCATTGTCAAACATATGCGGCCCTAAATTTAACCTTGTAGGGCAGAAAAATGCTGAATTTATGGCAAGTTTTTCCGGAGAACTCTCGCGATTGTAACGAATGTTTGTTAATGCGACCTTTTTATTACAATAAATGCTGCGTTCGCAAATTTATGTTTTATGCATGTGGTATTTTGAATATGTCATCACCACATGTGTGTCTACGCTACTAAATTATCTGTAATTCTAAACTTCTGCAATCTCCCGCATTGATAGTAAGTAATACGGGCACAGCCCCCTCGATGATGCGTGGTTTTATCTATTTTAAACACCCAAAGACAAGTAACATCATCATATAATTTGTTTGTAGGTGTTTCACAGTGGGTGGTACGACAGATTAACGGGTGATGACATTTTTTTTGCGCGAACAAGGCGCAGCTGGGAGGTATTAAATAATGCGAGGAGTTTTTAATTTTATTTCCGATGAAGTCGTAATTGAATGAAAAACTTTCATAAAAAGCTCATAGTTAAAATGTGATGACAAACCTTAGTTAAAAAGCGATTAAAAATTATAATTAAAAATTAGCTTTTAATTTTTATATTTATAATAATCCCAAAATGAATTTAGCTCAAAGTAACTAGTTGAAAACTGCCTAACTTTAAAGTTTTACAAATTTTCCCAAGTAAGGCTAAAAGAAATTAAAAACTTCTCAAAAAAAGCTTTCAAAAGAAGATTTTAAAAGTTTTCCAAATTGGAAACGTGATGATAGAAAAACCGAATATTTAAAAAAAAATGTGAAATTGTGAATTTCAGCAGAGACCGCGGTGGCTAAGAAGGTTATTATCAGTTTACTTACCACCCGCTGCCGGATTCACATCCCGGATTTGTCAAGGATTTAGTGTTCGTCTGTACATGCTACATGCGGGGTAATTACCCCCTGCTAATTACTGTAAATTTAATTTTTTGAAAAAGTATTTTTTAGCTGGACAATTTTTTCAACATCGGTTATCTAAAAACAGCTTAATTATAAAAAACTCCAAAATTTAGTAAATTCGCGCAACCTCCAGAATATAATCTAAGTTGCAGGCTTCCGCGGCCGTTGTTAATAACATCTAGGCTTCCGGGTTGGAGCGGCGTCATCGGTGCATAAACTGCCGACGTTTCGTCCTCGGTTGCACGGGACATCTTCAGAGCTGTGGTCACTTTGGAATCTGGAACACAAGTGACCATGTCCCGTGCAGCCGAAGACGAAACGTCGGCAGTTTATGCACCGATGACGCGGCTCCAACCCGGAAGCCTAGATGCTTCAGAATATATTTTCTAAATTTCAGAAATTTATCAATTTTTTACGATATATTGTACAAATATAATTTTTGTAACATTTAAGAAGTTTTTGAAAGTACTCTAGAAAATGTACTCAAAAAGGAAATAAAACCTTTGAATACTTCTAAAAATTCCAAAACTTAAGTTTATTCGCAAAATTTGAAGAAATAATTTTTCAAAAATTTTGGAAATATTTGTAACTTGTAGAAACTTTTGTAAACACTAAAAAAGTTTCGAAAATTCCAGGAAATTTTCCATAATATCGGGCGGGGGTTTTTCCTAAACTTCAGGAAATATTTTAAACTTTTAAGTAAATAGTCTAAAATTTTAGGTCAGTATACTAAACTTCTGCACGGTATTTTAAAACTTAAGGTCAGTGTACTAATGTTCTGCACATTATTTCAAAATATCAGGATCTTGCACAAAAATTTCAGCCTATCTTTTCGGAATATTTTTCAATAATTCAAGAAATTTTCAAAAACTGCAAAACTCCAAACATACTAAACATTATGCACAATTTAAGGATATTTATCAAACTATAAGAGGTGGGATTCCCCGCCCGAAGCCCTAACCCGGCCCGGCCCACGGGCCAGGCCGGGCCTAAGACTACAAAACATTTTAAATAGGAGTGCCCGGCCTAACAGGGCCATTGTCGGGCCAGCTGCGCCCAATAGGGTCTCGCCGGGCCAGCAGGGCTTAACCCGTCTGGCAGCCGGCGTAACTAAAATGTCAAATAATGTTACAGAAAAACTTTCAAAAGTTGAGTTGACGTGCCATATTTGCCAGGCTAAATTTGCTGAACCAAATTTATATAATTATAAAACGGGTTGGGCCGAGCCAGCACGTTTTTGAATTTGTCAGGCCGAGCTGGGCCTCAAATCATGTACCTAAAGAATTGGCCAGGCCGGGCTAGCCCATCTTCTGAATTTGTCGAGCCGGACCTGAAAATTTCTTCATTTGTCCCCCTTTATTCAGAAAATTTTTCATATTTTTAAAATATTTTAGAAAGTTTTAGGAGATTGTCTAAAAGTTCCAAAATTGGAAAAAATTTTAAAACACAAAAATTTTAGTATTTGTAAAATTTTTCAAAATTCCAGTACATTTTTCACAATTGCCGAATATCTAACTTTATTTAAAACCCGTAATATTAGAACTAAATTATTAATCTATAATATTAAATCCGTATCCTTTCTACTTGTCCCAACTTTTCGTGGTGAAGGGCCCTCGTCACTAAAGCCCACATAATTACGCGCTCATGATATAAGGCGCATGTTCCTTTGTACAGCGGACCGCTACACTTTTCAATGCAGATAAACAGAGAGAAAATAAAAGAAGTATTAATTAGCTAAATTTTTGGCAGAATTCAATTATATTAAATTTTATATACATGGTGCTTTCAAAATAATGGTAGCAATTTTGATAGCAGATAGCAGATCAAAAAATTCATTAACATAATGCTTAAGGAAATACCGATATGCACAGAAGAAAACTTTTTGACGATTGGTTTAAAAAATAAATTCAAAAAAAAATTGTTGTAAATTAATATTTGCAGTCCCTTGAAAATTATTCCTTGATGAAAAAAACAAATTTTTAAATAATGTCAAAAAATGCCGTTGTAAAATTGAAATTAAAACAACATTTTTTTTTATCGGCCTTTTTTATAGAATTTATATTACATTCAGAGCGGCCGTAGCTCAGTGGCAAGCGCGCGGGCCACCAATGTAGCGGATCCGGGTTCGATCCCCGGCCCGGTCGTTCTCCCTCGCAAGGCAACGGGAAACCAGCGAGGTGTATTTTGCCCCAGGAAAACTTCTCTGGAGAAGAAGTGCATGCACTTCCTGTGGTTCGGAGCCCACGTTAAATTGTAGGTCCCCTATGTCTGTCTGTGCAAATTATCTATCGCCGCGCACCAAACACAGACATGGGAGAGAGGTAGCTAACGCCCTAAATAGGGTATGGCACTGTAAGAAGAAGATATTACATTCGTTACTGATGACTTTTAGGGACGGGCGGTAGAGCAGCTGTTAAGACAGCTAATTTTGGCGCTGGTCTGCCAAACGTGCCCTGATTCGATTTCAGAGCAGGGTAAGTCTGGGTGTATGTGTACGCTTGTGCATGTTACATGGGGCACCATATGTTCTTGACAATAGGTTGTTTCCGGTATGTATACGAAAAAAAGACTGCCACAGCAATTTTTCCAGAGTAATACAAGAAACGTTTTCAGTTTCTTCTCATGCTTTCCGATTTTTTCTGTTTTGTTTTTTATATTTTTACCAATACAAAAAACTTTAGAGCAACAGTCATAATCTTGCATCTTAAACTAAACTTTAAATTTAACTAAGAGCAAGTCTAGCCTACTGAAATCGGAATTCGATCCGATCAATTATTGTATTTGGCCAATTGAGTCGGATCGATTTGGAAAATGATCAAAAATTAAAGTTTCCGAAATCCGAAATCATTCAATTATATTAGTTAATCTTATAATATTTTCAAGTTTTAATTTAATAATGTCATATTAAATAGTAGACTGAATACCAAATAAGAGGTTAGGTACACAGCATAGTGGTTGTAATATCATATAATAACATATGGATTTGAATATCAGATCAGAATTTGAAAATGTCATTCATTGTCTGACTGAAACCAGTTTGAAATCAATCACATCGAATATAGTCGAATCTGATTGAATCGTGTTGAATCGGATTGTATTGTGTTGAATCGGACTAGATCGTGATGGATTGGATTAGATCGTGTTGGATCGGATTGGATCGTGTTGAATCGGATTTGATAGTGTTGAATCGAACTGAATCGTGTTGAATCAGATTGGATCGTGTTGAATCGAATTGGGTCGAGTCAGGTCAGGCTGGATCGAGTGGATCGTATCGTGGATCCCGTTGTTTAAAAATTAGGTTGGATAAGATCGAATAAAATTGGATCGGATCAGATTTAGCATAGGATCAACTGGATATGAAATCGGGTCGTTTCCGATATCAGATTGGATCGAATCATTCGGATCCACTTGGCTTATTATATACTACTATCGGATGGAACGAATCCAAAATTTAGTAATTCAGATCAGATTCAGGTATTCTTTTTCAAAAAATCCCATCTCTACAATATACGTCGTTTAATATAGTTTCAAGCAAAAATTTAACTTTTCTCTTATTTGATTTGCACTAAAACGTGAAATTGCTTTCCACTTTTGCTACCAAGCACAAAATTCGTTACACATTCTTTGAACGTACATACACAATACTTGCTAAACGACAAAACAGCAGTAAAAAAAGTCGTTTTTACAACTCAAATAAAACTAACTGTACGGAAAGTAACGACTACGTGCGCTGAAATTGCCGAGTTATATTACAATGGCTGCATGTGCAACTTCAGCTTTAATTAACTGAAGCCACAGCCATATTTGATAAATTATATTTTTTATATTAACTGAAGTAATAAATTTCGAGATTGCGAAAAATATTTCCTTCTTGTTTGTCACCAAAAACAATAAACATTTTACGACATAAAATGTTTCTCAAAATTTTTACTTTTTCTATGACCCTCGAGCTTTAACATCATTTTAAAAAATCTAAGAAAGAAACCTCAATAAACTGTGAAATCTTAAAATCCGAATTGGGTGCAATAAAACTATAAAGTTAAAAGAAACAACAAAACTAGAAGCAATCCAAACTGAAAGTCGCACAGAGATGCACTTGAAGTTGGATGTAATTCGCCAGAAAACGCTTTTTCTGACCCTAATTTTTCGCAGACTCGCTCGATTCTGTTTCATTTTCTACCCGGTAAATTTAATGGGTGTGATGTAGAGGGAAAATTTCAATGCTCAAGATTAGGCCAAAGTTTGACAAATAGAGCAGTGGAAGAATTGAAAACTTGAACGCGTCTCCTGTAAATAAACTTGATTCAAGATTATGCGCGACGGGATCGAAACTTCCTCCTGAGATGTCGGATGGAAGTCTGAAAGAGTAGAACTTTTAGTTTTGCTAGGTTTTTGAATATTTAATAGACGAGTCAGGTTAAGAAAGAGAAAAGTTGTTTTAAACTGAGATGGTAAAATTGAAAAAACTTTGTTAATTACGAAAATTTATATTTACTTGAGCTGAAAAATTAAAAAAAATATTTAAAAAAAATCTAGTTACAGCATTAATTAAAATCTTTAAAAATTTTAGAAGATTTTTCATAAACAACTATTAAAAAAAGTAAAAGGTTTCTATAGTATTAATTTCATGAAAATTTTAGAACGTCCAGGAAGTAAAGAAAGTGCTTTTTAAAAAATCTAAGGCATTTTTTCGAATTTCTTAGCTTCAAAATGGCGGACGCTACAATTTTTAAATTCAAAACTTATTACGCAAAAATGAGTTAGTTGTTATAAAAGCCATAGGGGAACAGAAGGTTCGATGCAGGAAAACTTATAAGAAAATGAAAACTGTAAGGCAAAAATATTTGCAAGTTTTATGATTTTCAAAAAATATTGCCCAAAAACTGGAAACGCAATTTTTGTTTATAAAGCTAGAGTTGCTAACCCAGTGCGATAAATTCTCTGTGTCGACTTCTATGAATATTTTTTGCTAAATTGCTCGAGTGATAGTAGAATAAGATTTACAAGTCAATTCTTAGAGGCAGGAATATCTAGGGGGCCTTTCTCTTCTCTCTCCCACCCAATTTGTGTCTGACAAATTTTTTCAATGGTCTCTGTTTTTTTAATACCAATGCATCCTTTTCTCAAAAATAAAAATTGTATTGTTTTCCTTACATTGGTTAAAGAAAGGTTTGGTTAGGCACAAAGTATGGTATACAGCTGACCGTGCCCGCGGCTGGAGTGGTGAAAGTAGCGCTTTTACTTTTATGTTGATAAGTCGCTGATTTTTACTTTTATAATTTCAAATTCCATAACATGATTATAAAAAAAATCGGAAACGTCACCAATATTTCAGGACATATTAAGAAATTTCAAATGAAATTTCACAATATTGAAAAAAATATCAAAGCTTGCAAAAAATTTATAATTTTACAAAAAAATATACAAACTTCATAAAATTTTCCAAAAAAGATTTATGAACTCTGTTTTGGACCGTCTTTCACCACCCATATACTCATACCCAAACAAAAATTAGTCCCCACTAAAAGTGACAGCAAATATGGACCCTCTGCTTTTTTACATTGCTAAGCAACAGATTATTTCCGTTTCCTGATACAGTCGCTCTAACTATAAATGTCACCATAGAATCACCCGGTATGAAAACGTTTGTTTCAATCAACATGCGAAACTAAAAAAGAGGCGATATGCGTTTCCTGTTGCGATCACTATGCTTGTAAATGTTTGTTATTCTGCTAAGCGACGTCGGCTAATCTTTGTTATTTTACCATGCCAACAACGGTAAAAAAGGGGTATAAAATGGCTGCATTTTTAACGGAGAGCTTAGTCTGTTCTTTTGATCGATTGAAACGTTGCATAACCTATAAGTACGGTCTAAAAACTAAACTCCCAACGCCATCTGTTGTCAGATCAATAAAACGACAGACTCCGTTGTACCGCACTGAGCTCGTTTGAAAGCTGCCAAGCACTCATTCTCCAAGCCCCTCAGCGCCCGTAGATCTGACCAGAGCACCGCAGCCTCAAGATACATGCCGAAAGATCTAACCCTCATTCTGCCTGACGAGCCCTAGACAAACGACCCCAGAAATTAACAAATTACCTAATTACTTAGTGGTTTATTAACTGTAATTTTCTAATTATCCATGTACAATCATCCGTTCATTCAATGTACTGTTGTTTAATGTTGCACTGATTGTTTTCATTTGCTAAAGTTTCGTGTTATAAAACTTTAATTGCCGTTGTATTTTCATTTAAGTCTGATACCACTTTTCGATTTTTAATAATTTGTAACTTAACGAAGCTAGTAGGAATAGATGGATAGTTTTAAATCCACCCCCTACTACCACTGACCTTGACTTCAAGGCCACTCCTCTTACACCCTACCAGTTACCTTAATGTTAGACCACACCCACCACCGCCCGTGATTTGAGGGCCACTTCCCAAGAACGACCTTGATTTCAAGACTGCTCTGGCAAGACCACTTTTCAAGGTTACACCAAAAATAAAACAATTAACTTTACTATAATCGTGTATAGTTTCCATAAAAACATGTTTATTCAATGACTTATACAATAAAAAATCTAGTTTACTATGAAGACTTTGGAATAATAGGAATAGCTTTGCATGACTATTATAGTTCTGATGAATGTAACTCTGGTTGAGTAAATATAATTATTTAAATTTAACATAATTTTTTGTGTACAATACATGATTATGGTATAGTGGATTGTTTTAATTTTTATGTCGCTTTGAAAAGCGGTCTAGCGGGAGTGAGTTGGTAGGGGTGGTCCTGAAATCAAAGACGGTGGTGGGTGTGGCTTTTAACAGCCATACCGTTGGGGAGGATCCTAAACCCAAAATAAGTAGTGGAAGTAGCCGAAGCAGCTTTGAAGCCAAGATCAGTGGTGAGAGGGGGGTAAGAGGAGTGGTCTTCACCTGAAGGTCAGTGGCGCGGCTAATCTTGAAACTATGGCTTTAAAGTCAAGGTTAGTAGTGGGAGGTAAGAGGAGTGGCTGTAAAGTCAACGCCAGTGGTGAGGATAAGCTTGAAGAAGTGGCCTTGAAATCAAAGTCACTGGCGGGGTGGATTTAGAACTGCCCACCTTTCCCTACTGCGACTTTTAGTGAATTAAGTTTTATTATAGAGCATCATTATTAGGCACCATTTTTATTGTTTGAGGTTCTTTAGCCGAACTTATTAAAATCTGCAGAAATTTTCTAATTTTACATTATTTATATTTAAAAACCTTACGGTCATAAATACCAAATACAACAGAGTTTATATACCTAATTTCTTGCAACGCTTATCCAACATCATTTTTCCGAAATTTGCTCCGTTTATTAATGGAATATTAATCGGGTTACTCTCTGTAAATGTCCATCATCCATTCACGCTGTCAATCTTAATTGATCGCGTAGATCGGTTCAAGATAAATGAACATAGCGTGCAAAATAAATATTAATCGGTTTTTTAAAACGCATTTGTACATGACTCGAAATTAAAACTGCAAATAGAATAAATCCCGAAGGATAATTCAATAATTGTTCAATTTTTGCTTGCCGAATTGCTAAACGAATTATTCATAAAGCAGGAAGTTGGGTTGGCGCCTTTTTTTTCTATTTGCAAACTCAGCGTACAAAACTAAATTTCCTGTGTAGACAAATTTGATTAAATTTGCTTTTTATTGAACTCTGCAACTACGTAAACCTTTCAGATAATAAATACCAAGTCAGCAAATTTCCCTTCGAATATGTTGACATCAGTTTTCCCGTTTTATTCGCGCTTTTGTTCAGTTCTGTTTAGTTTTCGGATTTACTCCATTTTTTGGACTATAAATTAACGGATATTGCTTATCCAAACGGACTGAACGTGTACTTAGCTCGGTTTTATTACCGCCATCTTGAAGAAATATTTCAACAATTTATCAAACACTTTTATAGGTGAAAAATTTAATTTATTGATGAAAAACTGGTTTGAGTGCATGTGAAAATCATGAAAGCAATTAGTTGAAAAATGCTCGCGGATTTGTTTATATAAACGATGCTCGAAATCCAAATCGCAATGAATTTTCAATTAATTGGACAGACGCGGCTAGACAGGTGCATTTTCGATTAAATTCAAAATTACTGGGATCACATTTTAACTAATACAGGAATGTTGATACACATTTTGGCTCTATTAAATTGTTACTGGAATTTCTCTTTCAATAAATTACTGCCGATTAGAATTTGTTGATTGAAGGGCTTCGAAAATTTAATTTGGTCGAATAATAAATAACCGACATACGTCAATTACTTAAAAAATTAAACTTCCATTAAATTTTAAAGTTCTAAACATTTTTAAGTTCAGGGCGAGCATAATTTTTTTCTTTTATCCGGTACAAATTTTAGCCTAGAGTTTTTTTATTAAATACCTTTTCATACAGGGTGTTTCCAAAATGCTGCTAAATATTTTGAGAACAGAACAGTTTAACAAAAACATTAGAAACATGAGCCCGGAAACTCTTCCTTACGGAGTTACAGCCTCTTTCTGACCATCCATCTATCATAAGTGTAACAATATTTCTTCCTTGATGACGGTGTCGCTATAAATTTCCAACTCGAAAAGCACAAACCATTTGTTTGTAAGTCAAGATTTCAGCAACACTAAAGGAAATATTGTTTCCGCAGAAAAGAATAGGCAATGGCTTTTTTTTTGCTTTTCTGTGATAATAATAGCAAACTTATCTACATTTTGTTTAACTTTGGCTTTTGACTTTCGCAGTTGTGAATTGGAATTTAAATCAGAAGCTGAGGTAGAGGTACTAGTACTGGATATTTCCACAGTCCTCTTCAAGTTCAGGGCGCTTGTTGGATTTTTTAGATTTGACGCATCTAAGTTTGCCGAATTTGCTGCTAACGAATTTGAAATTGCAAACCTCGTTTACGTGGTTTTTTACTCAACAAAAACAGATGCACGACTCATTAGAAACATTCTGCTACGTTTACAATTTACTATGCGTAAATCATTCAAACGCTCGATTTTAATCTTCAAATCAAATCTTGTCTCGTTACCCTTCGAGTTTGCTCGGATTGTCCACTTGCAGCTGTCCATCTCTTAAAAGCTCGCCTACGAAGTGGACAAAATTAAAAATTAAAATCGAAAAAATCATTCGAATGGTTTTCCCGAACCTCTCGAGATTATTCTAAAATCGAAAGCTTCGATTGTGTTCATTCGAAACATTCTATCACTAATCGGTGGTGTTACTGACGTATGTTTCGTCCACGTTTGCATGGGATATCTTTGCGACAGAAGCGGAGTCCACAAACCTGAAAATATCCCTTGTAGCTGTGAACGAAACGTGGAAATTAGCAGTTGCGATGGCGAGCTTTCAACCCGGAAGCCAACAACCTATGCGGCTTTAGCCACAACTACACCTTACAATTATAAAAAAAAAAAACAAAACAGAACAAGTATAAGTATCATTACTTAAGTTAGTGTTCTTATATGATTACCATGTACCAAAAACCACTAGTACAACTAATTTCCATCCGGAAACTATTCGTACTGTAAGGTACTATACGCAAGAAGAGAAAATTCTACCATTTTTAACTTTAGACCCATTTGGTAAATTTTGCTGGTGGTAGTAAGAATAATTCAAATACAATACAAATTAAAAACATTACACCAAAAATAAATAAATTTTATTACCAAGCCACTACAAAAAAGTAATAAGTACATGATGGTACCATCCCACAAAATTGCAAACTATTAACCAAATCAAAACTGAATCAAAAAGTGCTTAAAAAAATGTTATGAGATTCACGCAATTTAAGTAGCATTAGAATAAAGAATTTCATTGGCACCAATAATCAGATATTTTTAAACATTATAAGCATCGGGCTATTTTTAAAGTAACTAGCAGAACCCGTGCGCTACGCCTCAAGCAACTTATTTAATCAGGTGCGCTGCCTTAAATCTATTGAATACTATAGCGAACCGCTGTACACAAGAATTTGCGCCTTATATAATAGACGTGCAAAGATGCGGATTTTAGTAGCGAGGGTCCCTCACCACCTAAAGTTAAGACAGGTGGAAGGGATCCGTGTTTAATATAAAGATTACTAAACTAAAACATTTTACTGCTTTATTCTAAAAACTGTAAGAAGTGATACATTTGTAATAAATCACAATTTTTTAATCCAATAAATGGTACCGTTGATCTTTATATCAGAATTATATTTTTGTGGCTTGAACACATAGTTTAAAGGAATGCTAAACTGTAACATCAACATTATTTTTAAGTCAATTTAAATTTGTTGCCTCGATATGTAAAAGATAAATTCTATTGCCCGCGGCGAAAGGTGGTACCACCGGCTTCTAGATTTAAATTAAACAACCAACATTTTAATCCAGGCATGTTTAAAAGAGCAAGACGTCTATGTTGGTGATTAGATTAAAATCCGAACTCGCTTTGCAAAAGTAGGCAACACCTGGTAGTTCCACGATCACACCTTTTTGATAAAATAAAAACAAATGGTTTGGTACCTATACGTTTTCGAGTCGTAATTAATTACGTGTAGGTTTGATCAAACCAGTAAAACAAAATTTTACATTTATGATGATGTGAAATTTAATTTAGTTTTAAAAGGCGGAAACTATTAAAAGAATTACTGAAAATTACTTTAATATTTCTTTTAAAATAATAAAATTTCTGTCTAGACAAGTATTTATTTTAGTTCCTTACTCCAATAAATACTACAACTACGAGGACGTTATGTTTATGTTTTAATTAGCTTGTTGAATGACTAGCGCATAAGAAGCTACGATGATGTCATTATTCATTCATGATATGGTACTAGCAAAGCAAATAAATAATTCTTAAGGTTAAATTAATTTCACTTTTCTTGTTTGTAAGTTTCTAAACTTTCTTATTGCTTAGAACAAAAATTAAGCAATTTCATCCAAATGTTACACTTTAAATTCATGTTTGCGTGCCGGCAAAAATTTAAATTCAATTTCTCTCAATCTCTAACAACAACATCAACAACAATATTATATCACATCCGCAAATAATCTAAATTTAACACCAGTTCCCAAACACAGGATGAACTCTTCAAAAAGAGTTAAGACAACGCCTCGGGGATATCTTTACAGAGTTGATCGACTTCTAAGGCTGCACACATACAGCGATTATGTTTGTTCAAATCAGCAAAGAAGGTACCATCGCCTTCCTCTGCGACACCGTTCTTGCGGGTGAGACAGAAAGAGACAGCACTCAGAGGCAATTCTTCTTTATGAATAGAATCTCAGTTTGGATTGAATGAACTTTCCCATCATGGAAACAAAAAAAAGTGGTCGCCGAAGAACAGGTGTAGTCTGATCTCCGCCTTGCTTTTTAATAAACCAAGGGCGTGGATTGGTTTCAGGGTTTTAAATTTTCGATTTCAATCTCTCGACGGCTATTATGTAATTTATTTGGAGTTTTTCGGTTAGTTTTGCTTATGGAATATGAAAGAAACGTTAATGTGTATCAATAAGAAGGTTATTTTCGGTTGAACAAAAATCGAATTTAATGCACGCCACTGAAATCAACCCAAGTTGCTTTTACCTGTCCTGCAAGTATCTCAAGAAAGCCACGATGCGACCTGCAAGCGGAAATGACGTAACGGATATGGATTTTTCAAGTTGCACCTTAAAAGGACCAAAACTCTAAAACGGAAACATTTGTTAAATGAAAATACGCCATTAGGGACGTCTGCAGAAAAGTTTCCATTATACGGCAATTAGCTATATTTGCATATTTATGTTCATTAGAATCGTCTAAAAGAAAGAAAACTTGTTTACTTCTGCTCAGCTCTTCTCTGCTGCAGTTGCAATTAACGTTTAATAAATAAGCTTCCAGAAGGAGCATTTTTAAACTTTGATTTTTCTTAATGATCAGAAACTGGTTTATTGCTGTGGGATTTTTTTGGTTTATTAGCTCACATTCTTATTTTTTGGAGCGGCAACCACTCCCTCCCATTAATTGGAGTTCTAACCATCAGTTAAAGAAGGCTATATAAATTGATTAAGTATTTGCAAAGCATTTCTATATATAATCAGGACGGTTTTTTTATAGACAGGACTAATGGTACCAGTTCTTGGTATTTGATGAACTTCCTGTATCAATTCCCAAATCCATTGACTTTGTAATCGAAATTATTTTAAACTGGAAACTAACGGGACCACTTTTGGTTTTTAGAAGCATTTCCTGATCTAATTTCTTGAAATACGTCATTGTTGATGTTACCATACAACCCATGAATATATCATTGAAACAACAGAGGATCTCAAATTTTACCCTCGGGTACTTCCCATCCCTACCACATTATTTTTTACTTTAAAATAATAGTTTCAATTTATCCATCAATATATCATATATCGGAAACAACAAAGGACCCCTATCGTTACCCTCAGGTACTCCTCAAGCCCAAAAAATTATTTCTTATTGCACTTTAAGTATAGTTGAAGCCAGCATCTATTGAAGCATTAGTAATCGTATGGTGGAACTAATAAATGTAACCAATACTTAAATACTCCTCAAACAAAAGATTACGTTTATTTACTTTTTTGCAAGCATTTAATTTTATTATTGTGGTCATCATTTTAATAATATATTATATAATAAAAATACAGCGGGCCCTAAATAGTACCATCAGGTGAAAACAATTAGGTTTAACTGAACATTAAATTTTATTATTGTTGTCAGCATATTTATCAATACGTGATATAGTGAAAACAACAATGGTTCTTAAATGTTGCCCAGCTACTGTTCACGCCAGAAGAACTACGTTATATTGAACATCACATATGAGTAGTATTGTCAGAATCTACTTTATCAATGTATCATAATGGAAAAAAAACAGAGGGCCGCAAACGTTACCTTCAGTTTCTCCAATAGCATTACTTTTTATTAGGTATCAAATTTTATTATCGTTGTCGGCCGATACGGTGTACTTCATCATATCAATATATCATATAGTAAAAACAAAAGAAGGCCCCAACAAAATAGCCTCAGATGCTTATACAGCCAAAAGATATACTTTATATTTAACATTAAATTTTATTAATGTTGTTAGAATCTGCTGTATCAACATACTCCTCAAGCTAAAAGAATTACTTCAAGTTATATTTTTGTTGTGAGCATCTACTTCATTAATATGTCACATTGCAAAAACAAAAGAAGGCCGCAAACATTACCTTAAGGTACACCTCAAGCCAAAAGAATGGTTTATGTTGATCATTAAATTTAATTATTGTTGTTAGCAGCTGCTTTATACAATACATGTATCAGCTGGTAAAAACAACAGCGGTCCACAAATGTTACCCTCAGGCACTCCTCTAAATAGTCAAAATAATTATATTGAGCATCACATTTTATTATTGCTGTCAATATCAACTCTATCAATATATCATACAGTGAAAACAACAGCGGGCCCTACATGATACCCTCAGAAGCTTATTAAGCCGAAGAATTCTTTTTATCGAACATCAAATTCTAATATTGTTGTCAGCATCTACTTTATCAATATACCATAGAGCACAAATAATAGGAAGGCCCACATGTTACTCTCGTACTCCTCAAACGTACGAATTACTTTATATTGATCATCAAATTTTATTATTGTTGTCAGCGGCTACTTATAATACATACATCAGATAATGAAAACAGCAGCGGTCTCCAAATTTTACCCTCAGGCACTCCTCAAGCCAAAATAATTATATTGAGCATCACATTTTATTATTGTTGTCAGTATCTACTTTGTCAATATATCATACAGTGAAAACAACAACGGGGCCTAAATGATACCCTCAAAAGCTTATTAAGCCAAAACAATTCTTTTTACTGAGCATTGAATTTTAATATTGTTGTCAGCATCTACTTTATCAATATACCATAGAACGTAAATAATAAGGGGCTCAACATGTTACCCTCGTACTCCTCAAGCAAAAAGAATTACTTTATATTGTGTATCAACTTTTATCATTGTTCTCTCCAGCTACTTTATATAATAAATATATCAAACAGTAAAAAAACAACAGCGGTCCCCAAAGGTTACCCTCAGGCACACCTCAAGCCAAAATAATTATATTGAGCATCACATTTTATTATTGTTGTCGGCATCTACTTTATCAATATATCATAGCGTAAAAACAACAGCGGTCCCCAAATGATACCCTCAAAAGCTTATTAAGCTAAAAATATTTCATTGAGCATCAAATTTTAATATTGTTGTCAGCATCTACTTTATCCAATATACTGCCACGAAGCAGAAAATACTTTTTAAATATTTTATTAATATTAGAATATTTGCTATTTTTTGTTACTTTGCTGCAAAGCGTTTACAGAAATTGTACCACTAAATGTTTTACCCGATGTCCTACAACTTTGCGATCTATTAAAAATAATTTTTTTTTCACGACTAAATTCAATTTCAAGTAAAACTTGCGTAGCGAGTGTGCCAATGAGGCATGAAGTTAAGTCACATGTAAAGTAATTGCTTGTAAAACCTTTACAGGAAAAATTTCGGTGCAAATCAGACAGTTCCAACTTGAATTCCATAGAGTTCAATTCTGCTTCGTGACTTCGTCCCTTGGAGCGGTGGGGAGAGGTTTTTTTTATTTCTTATGTATTTAATTATAACTTCTTAAAAATGCCTTTGTCTTTATTTGGGTCGTATCCCGGCATGAGCATGATCGGAGTTTATTTTAATAAACCGGATCGTGGCAATATTATATAGTGAAAACAACAGTGGACCCCAAACGTTGCCCTTGGGTATTCTTTAAGTCAATAGGATTATTTTTTATTGACAATCACATTTTATTATTGTTGTGAAGCGTTACTTTATCATATTATTATATGACACAGAGTAAAAACAACAGTGGACCGCAAAAGTTACCTTCGGGTTTTCCTTAAGACAGTAGAATTATTTTTTAAGGTGCATTAATTTTTCAAATGGTGTGGATATGAAAAGAGGTTGTGCTGCTTAGCATGTTAATAAAATCTTAATGGAAACTTCCAGAGCTTACTTTAATTAGAATATCAGGTGCGAAAAGGGATAAACTTGAAAGTAATGAAATTGGCCGTAACTGAAATAACGGGGAGGTTTTAACACTTTAAGCCCATAATATAAATGCCGGCACACGTTTCATTTCGCTAAATAAATAATATTTTATATCAAGGTTTAAATGTGTCGCCATAAAAAGTGCGACCGGGTGATGCATATTGTTAGCAGTAAACCCCTGCATCCCTAAGATACGGTTCGTGGTGGAAACATATATAGTAGAGGGGCCGTAACGCATTAATGTCAAGACAAAATAGCCAATTTCTATTCTATTATCTGTCAAAATAGCCTTCGGATGCGTACCCATTTCTGGAAGTATTGGAGTGTGAAAATTACCCTAGAATAAGCAAGACGAATGATCCGTCTGCCTTGCAAGTAATTCGAGCGAACTTTTCCTGTTGATTTATTGTTAATTAAAAATAAGTAGGCTTAATTATTCCTTTGTTCCAAGAAAACGGACTCAAAGGGAAGAGCGACCGATGATGAAAGATCGCGGGGCCAAAACTCCTTTTACAAGAGGAAAATCATCAAACGATTTTAGTGGAAACCACTTCCACTTTTGAAGAACGCGCAATTTTTCTCCGGAATTCTGTACGAGTCTTTCAGTTCGCACCCTGAATATTTTAAAAGGTGCGTGCGTGCACGAAACGAACATAAAGGCAAATATAATTACGTGGTATCAACGTCGAAAAAACCAAGGCAAAATGTAAATTATTTGCGTGAATATCTTGATCATAATAATCATAACAATTTGAATTATACAGGGTAATTCAAATTATAATAAACAGATTAAGGGCAAAATTAAATCTGATAGAGCTGCAGAATTTTACAGTGATTAACAATCAGTAAACGTTTTTTTATCTAACTGTGATAGCATGCAAGCTGGAAGAAAATTAAAGAAAATGTCAATTTGTGAGTTTTTCGTCTGTAACCATTGACTTTGTATTCAGTTGATTGGCACAATTCATATATTTAACTGACCACACTTTAGCGGTTTCTAACGTACCTAAAGTGCTAAAACCGTCAATCTACTTAATACAAAGTCAATGTTTTAATTTCATAATAATTATGGAAATTTTTTATAATTTTACAAACATTTTCCTCTTTTCTTTGCACAATGTCTTTCTTCCTATATTTGTTACACTGTATTTAAAATAATGTGGTAATTAATAAATTAAAAACATTATTATCACTTAAATTATGGAAAAAAATTGTTTCGGTTTGCTGCCGGTAATTTTTAACACAAAATTCTCCAACTTTTCCCAAAATGGCTGTCTGCTGTCCCTCTAAAAATTTGAATTACTCTGTATATAGAGTAAAAAGAGTTCAACAATGGCCGAAGAGTACAGAATGTGTGGGTTACAGATAAAATGCGAGAGGTAATCTACTCTACGCCGATATAGTAGTAAAGAATGAGGCTTTGTGAAAGGAATGGAGCTCACCGGAGGCACATAATACCTGTTTTGCTTCTTAACTACTTGCTCTGCTACTGCTCTGAACGGTGGAATTAAAATTAGAACAGCATGTAAAAGGAAACTCGGTTTTAATGTTGATATCCTTTGGGTGCATTCAGAATAACTAGCAGAACTTTAATCGTGGGCATTTTTAAGCGAAGAAAACGACCTTTGTGGGAATCTCACACACCTGCACATACCACTAGGCAATTTTTTTAAACAAACTAGTATAATTGACCATTTAAGACTACTAATACAAGGCGAAACATACAGAAACAACATTTTCAAATAAAACCTGACGCTATTTTTAATAACGCAAATACCCAACCGACTTCAGATTGAATAAAAAAAAAATACCCGTGGAGTGCCGCAGGGACATAACCTGGGCCTTTATTATTTTCATTCAAATGGAAATTGGTTTGTTTATTGGTTGTACTGAAGCCTCCAGCAGAGTTTTAAAATTACAAACAATTTAAAAACTTCACGTACTATATTTTATTACTACTCAAATGCTTGGGAATTTAAAAATTCAAGAAATAGAGAAGAATTACTACATTTTTAAGTTTCTCTAAAAACTTAAAAAGATGTTAAGAAGTGGCAAATATGTTAGATATTCTAATTATTGCTGATGTTTGAATATGCAGGGAGATAGAGTGATAGTACCTTAAAAATATCCTGTATCGAAAATGAGACCGGTCCGTCCAAAAAAGAAGGGGTAGACAAAGCTCCACTCTGAAGTTTTGAAATTTTTTTCAGAAAATTTCAAAATTTAATAGTCGGTAATTTTTGAAATTTTGAAAAAATATCAATTTTGCGGACGAAAATGAAAGGTGCGGAAAAAATTAATTTCAAATAGCATTCTTTTTTTACAATACCTCTGGCAGAGATTTAAACAGCACGATCGTAAGGATATTCTATATCGAAATATTATTGAGGTGGGTCCGTCCAAAAACGATGGGGTGGACAGAGCTGCTCAGTGCCCAACTAAATATTACATTAAAGTTTGAGTGTGTAAATTTTGGAAATTTATTGAGGAAATTAAAAAGTTTAAGAGCATATTCTTTGAAATTTGAAAAATTACCATTTGGTAGTTCGAAAAAAAATCGATTTAAATAAAAACATTGTTAATTATTTTTAGTATAGTTATGATTTCGGTGTTAGTTTCGTGAAAACGCTTAAAAAATTATTTCTTTGGAAACAAGCACGTGCAAAACAGCATTACCTTAAATATGTGTACGAAATGATATCGGTTCGTTCAAAAAATAGAGAGATGGAGAGGGCTGCTGACATAGGGTAATGTAGGTAATAGTTTGAGAAATGGGTATTAAAATTGAACAAATATTATTGACAAAATTAAAGCGTTTATACACTTTTTAAAGTTGCTTAATATAGGAAGAGTGGATTAGATAATTGTAAGGGTCTGAAAAAACGATTGTTTGAATTATCAATTTTTTTTAATATAAAGGTTTCTTTGACGACAAGGCAGGTATATAAGCAGTATTACCTTAAAGATGCGCTGTAACGAAAATGAGATCGGTCCGCCCAAAAAACGGAGAGGTGGAAACACGGAATACTATATTATTAGGAAATAGACAATAGAATCTTGTTATACGACTCCACTGTATGGTTTTTTACTGAAAATTTTGACATTTTTACTTTTATATACTTTCAGTCGGGGATGTAAACCGAAAAGAGTATCGTTTCGATTAAGTTTTCGTTATACCACCAACAGAAAATATCGTTTCCGTTTTCGGTTTCGCTACCTTAAATATTTAACGTGATGTTTCCGTTACGTTACCGGTATTTTCCGGTAAATATCGTTTCTGTTACCTAAGTATTTGTTGCAGAAACAAAACCTAATTTTTTTAACAAAAAAACTTTGTAAGCTGCACACTTGCATGTGTAGACCAAACAAAAATGGGCGAAACACGTCGCTTGGTACTTTCTTATACTTTGTACGTTTTAAATACTCCCGCGCTAATAAGTGATTAAAATTTACATCTACACCCGGTACTAAGAGATCTGAAACGGGGCCCCTTGCGCACTTCTGAGCTCCTGCCTCTATCGCGACCTGTCCGGCTTTGTCTGGTCTGCGGGCTGCCAGCTACAAGTGGGAGTGAGAGAGCACGAACCGTGAAAGTACAATGACAATATAAACATAAAACATGAAAATATCGTATCAGTATCGATAATTTTGAATAAATATTGTATGGATACCAAAATCAAATAATGATATCATATTGGTTGTCAAAAATATTGATAGAATTATTTTAACAAAACAAAGAAAGGAAAAAAAAGGTAACGCCTCATCGGTGATTTGGACTTGCGATAGCGTGTGCAATAGGCTATCGACTACGAAGTGAAAAAAATATTTAAAATTTGCCAACCTCAAAAAAAATATTGCTTAAAGACTGGGAATACATTTTATTTAAATTTTGTTGGCCTATAGAGAGAGGGATACGCTAGCATTTGGTTTATATCCCATTCCACTAATTTCTGTTCGGCGCCATCTATAAATTTTTGAAAAACATTCAATATTAAACACTTTGTTTAATGCAAAATCAAAAACAGATGATTTGCTAAAATCAGGCATTTACAAATTAAACTGTTCGCATTGTAATTCGATTTTTATTATTAGAAATTTTTATATAAGGTATAAAGAACACGTACGTTGTTACAAATACAAACACCCACATAAATCCAATTACGCTAAACACTTACTAGACCACAATGATCCAATGACATCTAATAACACTATAAACTGTTTACACTTTTGTGATGATAAACGTACATTAGATATACTAGAAGCTTTTGAAATACGTAAACATTTAAAAACTGTACCGTTAATGAATGAGTAAATTGATATCTTAAATTCTCCTCTAATGGATATTTTGGAATAAGAAATCAAGTCATCTGCAGACGATTACCGAGATCACGTCACCAAGTTCTATTGCTATAACAACACTAACTGTTTACTTTCTAATATAACCTCTGACAATGGCATATAAACATGCCGAAATACGTAAAGGTTAAAATAAATAAATATTGTTGAAGTAATTATGTATTTTATATACCCATAATCTATATTTAAAAAATCTATATTGAAAAAAATAAATACATTAAGACATGCCCGCAGGTTACTGGCGTACCCAAGCAAAAAAATACATGGCCACCTAGCTCGCCAGACTTTATCTATATAAAAATTTTGGTGTTTGCTGCATTATCTTACAAAGTTACAGTTCTTGCGTAAAACGTTCACACAAACATTATCTAAGAAGTCCATGCGAAGTGCTTCGCCCATTTGTTTTCTTTAAACAACTTCCAACTTTTACATTGTATCTACTAATTAATAGAATTTTTTCGTTCGTTATTTACCAAGAGATCATTATTATTATTATTCAGCATAATTTCGTACATGAACTGAACACATGAAATGACACAGACTAATCACCAATTAGCATTGCCCAAAGTACACAAAAGAATAAAATTGTTAAGTGGAATGGCTGTTCCTGGCAGGACGTAATTTATTTTATACCTGAGCATCAACCTTAGCAAATTGGGGTGAGTTATAGGGGACATTAAGCTATTAAACGTTTCAGAGAATGACGAGACGCACTAATTCTCCAAAGAGTACGACAGGTCACCGAGCTAGACAATGCAGAGGTTGGGCACTGGCCTGGAAATTACGGACACAGGGTCGCATTTGCACGTTTTACTGCAGGATTTTAACTTAAGGGCTTCAGAAAGCTTTTGGGATAAGCTCACCTATGGTCGAGAAATTGTCAGTTTAATCATGTAGTAAAGAACTTCTTAACATCAGCGATATGAAGGTTTAAATTCTGCACGCCTTGGAGCGAGCTGACTTCTTCGTTATTACGAAGCTCGACATTTTTATATTTCGTTAGTCGCGTAAGTTGTAAGTTAATTAGTCTTCGTTATATTTGGCACGTACTCCTCTCCTGTACCTACTTTATTTAGGAAAGGAAGGCTGGGCAGTAGGTTGTTATCTCAATCAAGTGTAACGAACGGCTTTCGGTAGAAAGAATCGCAGGATAAATGCTTAATTACGTGACTCAGCTACCATTCGTTGCCATTTTTATTCACCTACTCATCATTTCGAACGTTTAGCGACTGTTATAATGTCCTCTCTCTTGTGTGGCGTTTAGGAAAAATTAATTGAATCGTATTACCGGTAATAAAAACAACCCACCCAGGCGTAGGCAGATGTTACACCTATTATTGTTATTTCTCACTTCCTTTGCCCTTTTCCTACCCCTTAATACCATAAGGATCTCACTTATTGTGCAGGCTTTACTTGGAAATAATTTGATAGGGGTTTTTGGAGTTAACACTAAAATTGAAATTAAATTCTGGTGTCAAAAATGAAGCGTTAAAAATAATTAAACCGTTTAAAAATTAATGCAAGGAAATTATGCAACATTAAGTTTAAAATGCCGCGAAAACTGATGATTCAAATTAGTGTTGGGATATTTCGAATGAAAATGAAAATAATCGAACATGTCGATTATCGAAATATCTCGAGTTATCGCGAGCGGTTAAAGAAATCCATTCGAATGATTTTATTATTTTAAAATTTTCGGATTTGTCCGTTTCGGAAGTGGGAGTTGAAACAATACCCCTATACTTCGGCAACGGCAAATGCCCGATGCAGATACATGATACGATGATACCATCAGTCGTGGTATTATGATACGGAAAGCGAATACACAAATCACTGGAATGCGATTGCATAAAGACGACATCGACCACGTCACAACAGGTTAACAATGTTTTGTATTGATCAGTACTATTTATTAGGAATAGAAAACCCAACAGTTTCAACTGCACTGGTTTGTTTCTCGTGGTCATTTTAACGGCTTAGAAACATCCGAATAATTTTTCCGAATTAATCATTCGTCTATTGCTTTCGAATGGCAATAATTAAAATGTTAAATTGAAATTTAAAAAAGGGAAGCACCACCTCTGGACTTTAAAAATGGGTACTTATCATATTTTTATATCACCGTTTAATGCGCCAACAATGACTATAAGATCGCAGCACTTCTATTATTATAGTAAGAGCGTACAACGACATATCGGAGACATCACAGCCGCGGGCAGTGCCAACAAACTGGCAAAACTGCTGGGCACGGTCATTTACTTGCTAAGCTTACCAATTTTTGGTTAGAAAAAAAATTGATTTTCTAGGGAAAAATGAGTAAAAAAAAGCTGCAACTAAAGAAATAAAAAAAAATATCAACTAGAAAAGTTTGAAAATATCGACTTTTCAAAATTATTAAAAGTAAAAAAGTTGAAACATGTACCAAAATTCGGAAATGTCGAAAATATAGAAATGATAAATATTTAAAAATTTTAATTTAACTTTAAAACAAAGTTTCAAATTTTATTGAAATTTTGAAAACCTTCAAAATTAAGACAGAATCTTAAAATTTTTAATATTTTCGAAATTTAGAAATAAGATTGGTTCCACAAAAAAAAGGTAGAAGGGAAAAGTGCTCTATGTCAAAATAAACGCACTCGAAAAAGCACCTTACATTCGTATTCTAC
This sequence comes from Ctenicera cuprea, assembly GCA_958336395.1. Lineage (NCBI taxonomy): Eukaryota > Metazoa > Arthropoda > Insecta > Coleoptera > Elateridae > Ctenicera > Ctenicera cuprea. Next base: position 8,925,255 of record OY284495.1, on the reverse strand, counting down.
GCATATCGAATAGTCGATCTGCGCAAACGCGATCTCCCTATCACTCCACACAATCAAATTATTGTTTTTGCAAAAATTTACAAAATTCGGCTTCAAAATCGATATCTTCTTCTTATGGTGCCATACCCATTCAGGGCGTTGGCTACCTCTCCTCCTATGTCTGTGTTTTTTGCGCGGCGATAGATAATTTGCACAGACAGACATAGGGGACCTACAGTTTAACGTGGGCTCCGAACCACAGGAAGTGCATGCACTTCTTCTCCAGAGAGGTTTTCCTGGGGAAAAATCCACCTCGCTGGTTTCCCGTTGCCTTGCGAGGGAGAACGACCAAGCCGGGGATCGAACCCGGATCCGCTGCATTGGTAGCCCGCGCGCTTACCACTAAGCTACGGCCGCTCTCCAAAATCGGTATACACATGGTAAATGACAATAGAAGCAACTTTCCATTGGGAAAACAGCACTGAAAGGTTTCTTTTTGGTCATTTACCTGAACAGATTGATCGAGTAATCGGTGTACAGGACGTAAAAATTCGATTTTGAGAATTCAGTTGGTTGCAACTAGGAAATAAAAAATATCATAAAAACGGGTCACTGGTTAATAAAATGGGACGGAGGGGGGATGCTTAACTTCAATACACACGTACTCGAAAAAGAACCTTAGATTCGTATTCTGTGCATGTCAAAAAACCGATCTGAGCAAGCCCGATTAATAATTTTTCATAATTTTGATAATTGTTGCAATTTCCAAAAATCTTCTTAATCTTTTAAGTTTTAATATATTCAAAAATATTCAAAATTAAACATTTGCACATTTAAAAAAAATTATTTTAAATTAGAAAAAAAAAAATTTAACATTCGGTATAAAATGTATTGAACTTTTTTTCTGGTACTTAAACAATTTTCCAAGTTTCTGTAAAACTGCCAAAATGTTCGAAATATTTGAAAAGTTTTCAAAAAGTTTATTAAACGGGAGGACATATAATACCAAATTTGATCCCGATTTGCCAACTAGTAATAAAGCGTTAAATTCAAAATTTTCGACAAATTTCGGTAGTTATGATGCACTTTCACATCCACACATGCCCACCCACTCACAGACGGACATTTTTTTTAACCATTTTTTTGGATTCCCGGAAGTCCGAAAAATGTATTTCCATCAAAATTAGAGTTGGAAAATTTTCATGAAATCAATACTTTCCTATACTGAAACTATAGGAAAGTAATAAAAATCAATAATTGGGGTAAAACCGGCTACAGATGCATGCGTTGCATTCGAAAAGAATCTGTACAATATTAAATCAAATTAAATTGAACGGTCGAGTCACCCTTCACAAAAATTACTGAAAAATTGAAAGCGCAAATAAGCCTATTGGGACAGCATTCAATCACCCAGAACAATGCAAACGTTGGACTTGTAAAATTAGAGAGTGAAGTAACATCGCCCACTTCTACTAAAATTGGGGTAAAACCGCCCAACACTAATCAAAAATCTTTTTAACGCATTTTTGATGGTAGCTTTATTTCTTTAACAGAAATGACGTTTTCGAAATCACAAAGAACTATATTCTTATTTTATTAATTCTCAGAAAGCTAAAAATTTTGATGAAATATACTTCGTTGAAGTCCATATTTATTGAGTATACCTATACATAAAATACTTTATTACTTCAACAATATTTATTTACTTTTACCTTATACGTATTTCGGCATGTTTACATGCCATTGTCAAAGGTTATATTAGGAAGTAAACAAGCAGTGTTGTTGTACCTCCAATAGAATTTGGTGACTTGATCTTGGTGATCTATGTCTGCAGATGACTGGATTTGTTATTCCAAAATGTCCAATAATGGTGAATTTAAGAGACTAGTTTGCTCGTTGATTAACGGTATAGTTTTTAATTGTTTGTGAATTTCAAAAGCTTCTAGTATATTTTAATTTAAGGTTTTATCACAACAGTGTAGAAATTTTGCAGTGTTATTAGATGTCATGAAACGATTGTGTTCTGGTAAGTGTTTAGCGTAATTGGATTTATGTGGATGTTTGTATTTGTAACAACGTACGTGTATTTTGTAACTAATATCAAAATTTCTAATCGTCTGGCCTATATAAATCGAATTACAATGCGAACAATTTAATTTGTAAATGCCCGATTTTAGCAAATCATTTTGCATTAAACAAAATGCTGTTAGTTGTTTACAAAATTACTTTATATTTATTTGTCTTGTTTATAATTTTAGCAATTTTTTCTGATTGGTCTTAAATATTGTTGAAATAATAAAGTATTTTATGTTTGTTTAATAATATTACAATAGTTCAACGGTATAATTATAAAATTGCTATAATTTTCATTCAGGTTAGAAGTGTAACATGAAAAATGTTAAATAACAAGTTAAAACGACAGGAAAACATTAACACATCTTGTAAATAATTTTATTCTACGCACTCCCTGTGATTATTTTCATTAACGAGTTAAGATCATTATTTATGCAAATACACTGTTCACGTTTAATAAATTTGCTGTTTAAGATAAAAAAAAGCGGAAATCGTGTTAGGTTTGCGTGCCTGACTTATTAAAGTTGAATTAAATTTTTCAACCACTTCTGATAAGCTGTATTTAACAAAACACAGTTTTATTTCGAACCAAACTGGCAGGTTTTTACTTTTCTTTATTAGAAGGTTCTTGATTGCTAGGTAGCTCGACATATTTTATTTAAAATTTCCATTCGGGATTGGAAATTGAAGGCATTCAACGATACACAAGCGAGGTGAAGTTTTTGTTTGGTTTGCAATCATGTTTGAGTTTAGAAAACGTAAATGCAAGGGCATGAAAAATATTGCAAATAGAGAAAACATTATAAAATTTGATTTCAAATAAAGTGTGTTTTCAGATACATTCGCATGGCCTCAAGTTGTAGGTTATATAGAATTCGTTTTTGGCTCTGATCGAAAATACATAAATGTATAAGAGAGTTTGGAAGTTATTTCTGGTGAACAGAGCCATTGTAGTGCAAAACCGACCCACATTTTGTAAAATATAGAATTTATATAGCACTATTATTGATTCTTGTTGTATTGAGATTGAAATATACGACTTTTGATAGCGTATAATCGCTTGATTTATTAGAGGAAAATGGAGAATTTCGAATTTTTCTATAAAGACCAAACTTAAGGCGTATAATGTGGCTTTCATGTAATTTAAAAGGAAACCATCAGGAATTGGTGAACTTGGCGGCGAACAGGCGCCGGAAAAAGCCAGCCGCGGGCACAAAAACAGGAAAAATTTCATCCCTTACTTAAAGGGCACGCATGTGATATCAAAATAATTGCCACAAAAAGTTTCTGATTTCGGTTGCGCACGAACCGAACTCCTGGCTTGTTTTACAACTAATTTTCATGTTAAACGAGCTCGCTTTTTGTATAAAAACAAGGATTTTCATATAATTAGTTTAAGCCGTAAAAAAAGTTGGGAGTTCTTAATTATAATTTATCATAATGTGCCTGGCATTGCATGAAATACGTGACAAGAAAACTTTACAGAAAATAAGCTGGATATAAAATTCTCACACATACATACATTGCGTCTGTGACGCAATCGGATTCATTCATGGGTCTTGGATTCCCTGCCTAATTTTAACGCTCCGGTGGATGTACGTAATTAGGTGCTCGTTCTTAGCCTCAGTGCGATATTTTAAGTTGGTCTGTTACGTTGGGCCTGCTATTATATCACCCTATTTTTTTTTCTGTGTAGTAGATTAACTTTAATAATGTAGTTTGAGTCGTTTAGAACAAGGAGATGAAACAGGTTTTTGGAGAAATTGTTTCGAATACGAGATGTTGATGTGGCCTTGGACTCATACAAAGAACAGTAGCAGATCTGTAAACTTTTTCCCCCTCCCCTACCTAAGTATGTTAGTATATCCTTGTTTACAATATTTTTTTTAATTAAAAATATAATCCAAAAATCTCTAAATTTTGTTTTCAAAAATATTTTCTAGAACATAAGGCACCGGAAGTAAAATTAGAGTGGAGGGGAAAGCATTAGCCTCCTCAAACATCACTGCTTGCAAAAGTGAAATTTAAAATCTTAATCTACTCTTATTGCTGCGGAATTGAATTTTGTATTGCCTTCCATTTATCAATACCGGGTGTTAATAACATATTTTCTTTATTCATTATGAAAAACAAATAAAATTCTGTTATGTTTTATAGGCCATAAAAACACATTATATGATCTAAACTATTTTCACTTCCAGTTTCAACGAAATTTACGTCAACTTTCTTATTTTTAATGAAACACCTTGTATACCTTTACATATTCGAAATTAGGATCAAATTCTGAGTGTCCATGACAATGAAGTAAAGTTTTGACCTCCCCTAAATGTATTTTTTAAATTTGTGTGTACTATTGAGTGTGCTTTGACCCACCGAAATCAATTCTAATCATGTTACATATGCCGAAAAAACAAAATTTACAACCTAGAAAACATACCTCTGGAAATTTGCCAAAGGGTATATAAATTTTTTCTTAAATAGAGAATTTTTCGATGATATTAGTGTTACCCATAACTTGTGTTTTTCTTTGGAATGCAGTCTTTATTTACCATTTTCGTGTCTTTTTGAAACAAATAAAAAACTTACAACAAGCATTGCTGGTAAGTTTAGCAAGTAAAAAGAAACAAAACGCACCCTTAATAGTAAACATAAATTACAAAAAAAAATTTTTAAAATGTCAAAATTTCACCTAATTGGCCCAGCACACTCAGAATTTTATCCAAATTCCGAATATATAAAAATATACAAGGTGTTCCATTCACATTAAGAATGTTGATGTCATTTCCGGTGAAACCGGAAGTGAAAGTTTAGTTTTAGCTTACATAATGCGTTTTTATGGCTTATAAAATATACCAAAATTTCATTTGTTTACCTTAATAAAAAAAGCCATTATTTAACATATTTCAAAAATGTGTAAGGTGCGTAACGGAAAAATTAGAAAAACCATACCGTAACACATCATATTATTTCTAATATTTCACTATATTTGAATTGCGCATCCAGTTTTTCAGAAATCACTATTTTAAAAATTTCCAATTGTTTTCTTTTAAGATTTCAAAATTTTGAAAATTACAAAGTTTGAGAACTTATAATTTTGAAGTTTTAAATAATTTAAAAAATACCTTTATAAAAGAACATTGTGTCCCCCCTTCCAAAACTACTACCACAACCAATTTTATACTAATTTGGACAAGGTATGATACAAATCAATTTATTTAATATAAATTAATTTTAATTAAATCGACCTTTTTTATTTAAATTGATTTTTTTAAATTTATATCAATTTTCATGATTTTTCTAAATTGCATTATTTACAAATTCAGTATTTTTATTTTAACCCAGAATAGGTAACGCATAACAAAAATTTTATAGCATTGCTGTATTTTTAATCTTTTAATAAGGATGTTTGCCGATGGATTAAAAGAACAAAATAAAATTCGAATCAGTTATTCATTTCAATTCATAATCCCTTGCAGCCTGTGTGGAGGTCCCCTGTGGGGTTTGCTGGTTTTATAATTTTGATTCTAGTCGATACATAAAAAAAATTACTTGATTTAATAAATCAAGAATACTCTGCTTTTGAGTAAACAGACGTTAAAGTCTATGTTTTCAAAAAAATTTAAACCTTCGCTATTCTAAATTTAGAAAGTTTAGAAAAAAAGCATTTTATTTATCTTATTCTTATCCTTTACGGGAATCAGTTGTCAAATTTGTGGAATTATAGTAAACAGGAAACCATCCAACATAAAGTCTAACTTTTGATAATCTATTTCCCTATGAGCTTTCCTATACGTCGGCATTTTATTAAAATCACTCCAGTAATTTCAGAGACTTTGATGCATACACAGACATTTTGTAAAGAAACCTCTCGATTTCAAAATGATTTTTATGACGATCACAATACTAGAGTAAATAAGAATGATGATCCCAAGGTAAAAAAAGCCAAAAAAAACACGAAAAGAACATACCCGGGTAAAAACATGCGCGGTAAAAACATCCCCAAAAAAAACATCCCCTGGAAAAAACATTCTCGGAAAAAAACATTCTCGGAAAAAACATCCCTGGAAAAAACATTCCCGGAAAAAACATCCCTGGAAAAAATCAGTGGAAAAAAGCCTTGGAGCCCGAAAACAAACTCCCGGGTAAAAAAGACCCGAATAAAAACCAGGAAAAACATCACCCGGTAAAAACCTCCCTTGGAAAAAATCCCCGGAAAAAATATCTCTTGGAAAAAACATCTTCGGAAAAACAGCCTCGATTCAAAATAAATTTGAAAACAGATATAATAGGCATCGCACAGAAAAGAAATAGTGTTTTTTGCCGTGTCTTATTTTAGTCTGCAACACCAATACAAACATATTTTTAGCTCAATTGAAGCACAGTATTGGCAGGTTAACACGTTGTCTCTAAGAAGAGTACTAAATGTTATAAAATGTAAATTGGTAGCCTACTGTGATTAATTTTGGTTGGTAAAAATCGAAAAAACGCATTAGAAAATGTTAGGAGGTTTCGGGATTTTTTCCGGGTCTTTTTTACTGGGGCTTTTATTTCCAGGGAATTTTTGTTCCGGCCTATTGTTTCTGGCTGTTTTTTCCTGGAAAGTTTTTTTTCGAAGAGATTTTTCGGGAATTTTTTGCAGGTCTGTTTTTTCCAGGGCTGGAAAAGAAAATTGCTTATTAATTTCCATTTTAAGTAAGTTAGGCAATAACAAATAGAGTTTAAATTGACCCCCCGTATAACCAAATCTATAAAGATGTCCTAGGCGATAGAGATATTTAAAGATGCGGTAAAGATTACGTGATACAGGTGTCATATGTATTGGAGCTGTACTTTAGCCTATACCTTAACTGTATAGATTAAATATTTACCGCATCTATATGATATCTATACTTGTTTCCAGTACAGTTTTATCTTTATCACATCTGTATCACATCTTATTCTATGCTATACCGCACCGGTACTTCAAGCAGGGATTTTATCTTTATCGGATCTGTAGAAAATATATACTGATTGTCTTTACAGTTGTACCTTTAACAAATCTCTACAATATCTTCATGCAGGCTATATCGCACCTGTAGCGCAATTACCGCTTTTGTCTTTATCGAATCTGTGCTAAATATATACTGCCTGTCTTTACAGTTTTATCTTAAGCCTAAAACCGCTGTGTATAGCGTCAATCTAAACACTATCTTTATTTGTTGGCCTTGTGTATAAAAACGTTAAAAATGGCGCATCAACAAGATCAAGAATTTAAAGTTTACGAATTTGATGGAACCTTGGAGATTTGTGTGCTTCCTACAATTATAATAATAATTTATGACATAATCATTAACCAAGGCTGCTGTCGCCAATGTGGAGTTATTTTCGATAGGGGGATCATTTACCACAATATCTATAAACCACAAGTAAATAAAATGATAACCTTCATCATAAACTGTTATTACACCTATAACCTCCCCCCCCCCCAAGGCCAAAAAAATCACCTAAAGCACTAGAAGTAAAGTGTTTTTGAACATGTAATTGGAAAAAATTTGTAAATAAATATATTTCATCGGCTAAAAGTTTTCCAGCGAAACACAATAAGAATGACTCAATTGCAAAGAAACTTTCTTAACGGTAAAACCTAAAACCAAGCCGGACGTTAAACAATGCATGGCTGAAGAATAGCTCTAAACATTTATGGGGGTTTATAAACAGACCTGTTTGGAAAGTCCACTCACCAAAAAGATAAAGATATTTAAAGCTTATCCCAGCGCCAGCAGTACAAAGTACGAACCGACATCAACATTTTTTTTGTTTCGGCATCAGTTTATTAAAAACTTAGCAAAGCTACGAACGATACACTTTACCAACTATTTATAAAATGATTTTACTCTACATTAAAATTAATGTAAAAAACAAAATTAGAAAATGAGAAACATGAAACACATTTAACTTTAAAAATTTCAAGAGCCCACAAAAATGTCTAACTTTATTATTAAGCGTCCAATGCGTTTTCTACGTAGTCCCTGTTAATCACGTTTTATCCAAGCATACTATACGCCCTTAACGAGATATTATGCAACGTCACTATAAATTTTACTGCAAAAAAAACGGTTTAACCCTAACTGTAATTCTTGGTAGTACATTTGTATCATATTGTCCATCATAACCTTCTGTAATACTCTTAAAACATTTAGCGGTCGAATCTTATAAGAGGCGAGGTTAGCTCAGGGTGCAAGGAGACCGACTCACAAACCAAAGATGGCCAGTTCGATTCCCCGCTAAGGTAAAGTATGCAGCGCATTTTTAAAATTAAAAATCTATCAATAAGTACATTAGTGTAAATGAAATTAGCTAAAAAAATACAGAGGGGTTGTATAAAATATTATAAAAGAAAATATATCCGCGTAAAAAAATATTTTTTTTTATCTAAAATTAATTGCTTGAATTATCTATACCGCACCTTAATTTGGACGATACAGCATCGGAATAGTATCTTTAAAAACCTATATCGTATCTTTACAGTACCTTCATGTGCTCTATACGCAATCTTAACCGCATCTGTAATTTAACTATATGTTGTCTGTACAGGAGCTTTACATCTTATATACAGAGTTAGTAAAGACAACTATACCCAATCGATATGTAATCTCTATATCGTCGCGCTATCCATAGGGTACAGAAAGCCTGTATCGACTAAAGATTTAAATACAGGTTCGATATAGGTTCTGTATTGTGTGGTTATACGGGCCATTTTATATGAAACCCACATATTTTAAAGTTTAAGAATTATCCCTTAAAAAAATAGTCCAGTTTGCCTAAAATCCGGACTCTGCCCACATCTCATTTTTGATTGGCCAGCTAGCTCGCGCAAAAATTTGGTATAAAATTTTCCATGAAAAGACAATTATTTACCTGAAATTCCGCAATTACATTGGTGGTTAAAACATTGAATTTATTGTGAATCAAAAAAAACTTTTTTGTTCTTTTAATTAAAGGAATGTTGGGCGTTGTGTCCCTCATTGGTTCTGGTTGATAAGATCGGTTTTAGAGGAGCGGAAATAGGCATTGTGGACCATTTTTGGACATCATGGTCGAATAAAATAATTGAGCGTTGTGGCCACATTGGGCTTTATGGACCTGTAGCAGGGTTATCGTGATACTTGGACATTATGGCACATTAGGCATTCTGTTTCTAGCTATTTTTTTGGATTTGTGGCCGTCGTGAGCGATGTGTCCCTTGGACGTTGTGGACATTCTTTGGGCATTGTGAGCTTTTTATAGCGCTGGGGGTTGTGGTATTTGGGCGAAGTGTCCTAAACCCCAATTTTTGGTAATAGATCAAAATGGATTTCAGAATAAAAATCTATACAAAAAAATTATCGATGTAATTTTTGTTTTAAGTGGCGCAGTTCAGATGCTGTATTGAAAGATTCACGGATTTTTGTAGCGGTGCGTATCCTTATTACAAAAATTGGTTCTAGTATCATTAAAGTAGGCTTAAAGTAATTTAAGCGTCTTCCTGTTATCATTAGGACTTAATCAAATAACCAAGAATAAAAACATGAAAAAGTTCCTTTTAAATCCAGCTTAAAGTAACTTTTATTTTCATCGTTTCCTTTTTACTGGCAATAAAAGCATCGTCTAATGAGTCATACATTAACATAATTTTTAATTTACCATTCTTCCCCTTTACAATCGTGGGATCCTTAAGTTTTTCACACCTGAACTACAGAAGTGTAACGGTTCGTCCCCCGCTGGTAACCTCTGCCCTTCGGGCACCCAAACTCCTTATGTTCTTTCTCATTGTTTGAGGGACGCAGGGGGCCGAAGCACCTGAGAACGGAAGCTGCTAATACAATAACGACGACAGGTGAACGATTATTGTTTGGATGTACAGAGGAAGATATAACAAGGGTTATAAGGCGGTTTTGTTAGACGTTAGAGTCGACGGATAAAAGCCGATGAGTGCTCCAAGAAAGAGAACTTTGCGCTTTGAAAAATTCAATTTTAGTGAAAAATTTTCTAAGCGTTTACTACTAAATGATGGAGAATAAAACATGCGCTGTTTCTTTAACACAAAGAAAAAAGAGAAAATTATGTTTGAATATAAAGGTTTAATTTGAAAAATTAATGGAGAAATTTCTAAAAATTTCCATAAATCATTTTTGTTTGAAAAAATTTCGATTATTTACTTAATCAATTATTTAACTAATTTAACTTACGAAAAACCATTCATGTCAGCTGATTTTCATGGTAAAAAATAATTCATGTTTATCCCGTTTGTTCTAAAGACTCTCAGTAAGTTAATTGTGAAGAAAGTAAACCTTTTAATTTTTATTTGATTTTATTGCAAGTAATAGATTTTATATGATAAAATAAACCCGCTACACCTACTAAACTAACATACGGGTACATCTACCTCTATATAGTAAATGCGGATCCTTTCCACGTGTCTTTACTTTTAGTGGTGAGCGGCCCCGGCTACTATAAGCCACATCTTTGCGCGTCCATTACATAGGGCGCAAATTTCTGTGTATAGCGGTTCGCTACAGTATTCAATTGAGATAAGCAAAATTGTATTTATACGATTTGTTTATATTATTAAAATGTACTCTGCAGCTGTAAATTCGAACATAAACTTCTAGGATAAAACACACAGGTTGCGCTCCCGGCTGTTTATGTAAAAGGCTGGTGCAGCATTTGATATTAACAGCTGACGAAGAGTTGTCGTTAAAGTTTAAAATAATAATCATATTTAACTAATAAAAGCAATTACTAAGACGTAACAGCATAAGCTTATAAAGGTTTACTATATTACACAATATTGCGTAACACCAAAGTACCCTAAATGTTTTCTCCGACAGCGAAGTCGGTCACGCGTCTTTTCGTACGTCGAGGGTACAGGCCTTTCGAAGAAGCCATGTAAGCACCACCAAATAATCCAAACATGACCTTCTCTGAAATGCGGTTACACTAATAACATAACGCGTGAAGCAAAGTCCATGGGCTCCGCTATTTTTTAGGTTTATACTTTAAATTTAATAATAATTTACGCTTCGTCGCGTTACAACTACATATTTAGTAGTGCTAAAGAAATGTTTTTCAATAAATTGGCAAATTGATATTACATAAATGGAATTTTAATATTATTTTGGAAAGATGACGAGGTGCAAATTTTTAGTTTTTAATTATTATTGTGCTGGAGACCTAATTTTACTGCGTCCTGTATATAAATAAAATTTTAAATATGTTTTTGAAGTTTTAAATGTTTCAGAAATACAAAAACAATCTTATATTGAAAGTTTTACTAATTTTTTTCCAAAGTAGACGTTTTAATTAAAAAAAACCTATAATCATTTCTAAAAATCTTAAAATTAGGAAACAAAAGTTTTAGCTTAACGCCAGTTTAGTCAAAAATGGGTTGCCAGATTCTATAACAGGTATCTAGATTTATAAAACTATATAAAATATATGAATTCGTTACTAATAAAAATTTTCCATCAACCACGATAGTAAAAAATGCAGCGTCGGTGCATTATTGGTCATCCAACAAGACCAGCACGACCGCAACGTGAAGTTAAGCGATTTTCGTGGCTTCCTTTATCGCTGCACCAAACTATGCGTGGTTACCATGACAACGTATCGCCCACTGCCCCAACCGACTGCTAGCGCTATGTAGAACATGCCTCAATATTTACAGCGCTTCTTATTTCGATTTGAGTATTTTTCAGACAACGAAGTGTCATGTCGGTGTCTTAAATGACATCGTGTGTTTCATATGAAACGCATTAATCAAGGTTTAATAATGAGGATAAAACTTTGTTTTAGGTTTGGACAGACCAGTCATCTGGGGAAGGTCAAATTTCATTTTTACATAAACGCTTCACCTGTTTCTAAACCCACGAACCGCCACTGTTGCAGACTTTCAATGCAAAAATTTGTTTGCTTATCTTGGTGACCCATCCATTCCAAAATTTCCAACAATCGCTTAGTGGGCCCCGATCCCTTAAGTGGTTTCCAACCTCTCAAGTTGGACACCACTGCTTGGAAGTTAAAATAATAATAAAAAACCTCAATATTTTGCCTTTATTTTTGCTTTTGGCTTCCTATTTCCTCTGCCCGTCGGAAATTTTTCTGATTAAGTTAAACCCGGCGTGTTCATGGGCGGTATGTGTGGTGTGTATGTTGGGTTGCATGTCTTTCGGGGTGGGGCATGTTAGACCGGCGAATAGCGCTAAGTGCGCTGAGCCCGGGTAAGGGGGTGGGATGTGAATCATGGAGTCGTGCTCACGCAGCGATTACAAAAGCTTAGTGTATATTTTTTGTTTATATATGACATAAGTGGCTCAGAAAAGTGATGGTGGGGGAATGCGTAATGACGTCATCAATATGGCTTCCGCGCTATTATGTAGTTATCACATTTAAATAAACGTAACTTCTCATCGGTTAGTGCTGTATAGATGAATTTTTTTATAAAATGTTCCAAATTTGATGACAAGTACTTTGTATTGATGATCACGCATCCCCCACCACTAGAATTATGTAAAAAAAAATATATACATAGCCTTTGCACTCTTCGGGTAAATAAATCCTGGCCTGACTTTAAGACGTAGACGAGCGAGTATTTTGCATAGTTTACGAGTTTTAACGAATTTTCTTTCAATATTTAAGAATTCTTACCTTTAGGGTTTTTCCTAGCCAACACTGTTAATTTTTGCAACCGTCCTATCATTTCTAAATTTATTATTGTAAGTTTTAAAGTTAAAATCCAACTCCAAATTAGCTTGTTTGAGCAACTTTTGAAACTAATTTTCCGCAACACATTTTAAGCTTCCACTTTTAAACATCTAAAAAACGAAAACGTTACAAAAATCCAGTTTAATTTAAATTCAGTGTAGAATAGAAAAAAAAGATAAAAATAATAATGAAGCGACCGCTAAAGCGAGGATTGAGCTTCACATCAGAATATGAAATTTTCCCCAGGCTAACAGACGTGCATAATGCACAAAGCGAGCAAAACAAGAAAATAAACCACCGTAAAGTTTGTTATATATCCTAGATTGCTGCTGGAAGTAGAAAAACATCGTATCATTTCATCGCAGCACTGCAGTCGCTTTGCCACCAAGGTTTTATTTAGTAGAAAACTGAATACAGCGTGTTTTAAACTTTTGTTATATTTTTATTGCCAAGGAAACGCGAATGCAGTGTGCATTTTCTCGGCGATATGAAAAACAGACGCGGCGGATATTTCCAGGAGATTATTAAATTTATTGTTTTAATACCTCGTTCGTAATAAACGCATTTATTTGTCCAAGGTGCCTTGTGCTCTATAAATTACCGATGTTTGAACTCGGGATTAGGCTCTGTTTACTTCCGTATTTTACTAAATAAACTGCGCCTCGGAGGATTAGCGTGTAGACAAAGTATAAAACCAATATTTTACTTGCTAAACGGCCCATATGAGTTCTATTGGGCCACTGCATTAAACTGAGCATAAAAACCGCACATTTCTAAATCCCAGAATTTGAAAATGTTACCGACCCCAACTTAATTATGAAGTGTGACAGTTTTAACACTGACTAATACATTTTCCTATTGTTAAAGATCAGTTCCCAAAACGAAGCGATTTCAGAGAAAAGAGGATCGTTTACGCTTCAGTTGTATCATCACCTTGTGATTCACTAGAGTGAAATAACAAAGACCCAAAATAGAATTACCTCGCCTAAGCTGGATCTTTATTATGCAGTTTTGCAGAACAAGAATCGACATGGAGGTCGATGCCAAATAATGTATTATTTCAAGCCTACGTAATTAACTGGAAGTAGTAAATAAATATAATTCTTGGCAGAGTTTTTGACTACTTCGATAGCTAACAATGGATCCCAAACCATAGTGCACACCGCTACCAAAATATATGACCAAAGTTAGATATTTACACAATTTTGCAAAAGAAGAATCGCCAGAGAAGTCGACGCCAAAGGTTCAGCGTAAAACCAGGTTGGTTTAAACCAACAATCTTGGGGTTGAAGGGTTTTTGACTACTTAGATGGCTCATAGCGGTCCGAAACCAAGCGCTGCAGAAATATTACTTCACCAAAGCTAGATCTGTTGGACTATTTTATAAAACAAGAATTGACATGGAAGTCGACGGCAATAAATGTTTTCAGGCTTACAAATCAGGGACGTGCACCGTAACCGAAACGAAAACTGGAAAAAACCACAAAATTTTCCGAATCGTAACCGAAACGAAATTCTAGACTAAAAATGTCTTGCATCGTAACCAAAAACCGTAACCGTAACCGTAATTATTTTAATAATATACCGGTATTTTTTCGTTCCGACAAATATAGGACCTACATTATTTAATCATGTTTAGCCCTTTTGATTGACTCTTAGGGTTGTAGCCAAAAGAATGATTACAGTTATTAACGTTTCCCAAACGCGATTGCAAAGTTTCTGTCGGTATGACGTCATTGTATACCATGATATTAATTGTGCACATTGCTGCGCCTGCTACGCTGCCACTATTGCTAGAGATTTTAGGGAACAAAAACAGTAGCATGTACACAACAAACAATAATGATAACATTTGTACCCCGTTTTCAAAAAGTAGTGAAATTAAAATTTTAACAATGTAACCGACACGGAAATCGAACTTTCGACCAACCTATACCTCACAACGCTGTACACGCATTCTAGCACTGAGCCACGACGTGTGTTGATGGCAGACATTAAAATATGAAACACTACGTCATTCACCGGCTAAATTTAAATTACCTGTAAACTACGCTGCATGTCATGCAAAAACGGTATATTGTATACCGGCAAAATGTAGCCAGCCGGCACGGACCGGCTAGCCACTATATATCATAGGGAGATAGTGTAATTGAGCGTTTCATGAAAAGCCTTGGCATGGTCTGAATCACTTAGACTAATTTGCTTTTCATTTGGTTTTTCTTTATAAAAAAGTAACGAAAATTCTAGACGAGCCTATGTAAAAAAAATTATGAAGTTTAATTAAAAAAAAAATGTTGAAGTCATCACGAAAAGTGGCAGCACTTAAAATTTGCGTTTTTGTCAAACTGTAGAAAAACCTGCTGCTGGGGCTTAAAATAAAAATAAAGTAGCTACGGTTTTTGGCCTTTTTCATAGAAAGTACATCGTAATTGTTTGGTGAAAATCGTCTTTTAACGAAAAACTCAGACAGACCATGAAGTGTGTAAATTAGTATTTTTAATTATTTAGAAAAAAAACACTTTCTTTCGACAACTAACCTAGAAACTCTGGAAACGTGGCAACATTATTTAAAAAAAGTCAAAATACCAGTAATTGAAAGCGAAATTTTTAGAAATCTTAAGTGTGTTGAAAATACCCTAACCAGAGTGCATAGAAACAGAAAAATACTCACATTAACGTAGAGATCTCATAAAAGAGGTAAATACTAATACTAACAGAAATCTCGGAAAATATGGGACATACCAAGTGGGGATTCACGCACCCATTAATACTTTTAAAATAAAAATTTGTACTTTTATAATAAAAACATTGTGAATTTAATAAATTAAATTTAAAAGTATTGCTGCATACTTGAATCCCCACACGGGCCCGCTTTCTTTCTTCTTTCCATGTGTCACTCGATAGTTGCCTGTTTCTAGTAAAATTTAAATTAACCAAATATTTGTAATAAATATAAGAAGTCAGAAGAAAGGCTAAAACCAAGAAACATAATTTATCTGTGCGCACCCGCACCTGTATTCAACAAATTTCACAACAGTATTTAATTTGTGAATATGGGATGGCAATTGGAGCTTATGTCTTTACTTAAATCACAAATATGCAGAAAAACTTAACTAGAAATCACACGATATATTTCAAACTCCCTAGGAACTGTTGTTCAATAGGAATTTAAAATTTTTCATTTTGGGGCGAACTTAAATTTTCATTTCGGCGCCAATATTAAAATTTACAATTCCAGCGAGGTTTTTTAATTTTTCTTGGCTAGGCTTATACAGGTTTAGCAACTTTAGATATTAAATTTAGCTACGTGGGGATACCTTTTTGGAATTTAGATACTTTCAAATCAAATAGCAAGGCCTGGTTAAGCACCCCCCATATGCACGCCCCTGGTTAACAAATTTAAACGAAAATACGTGTGAACGTGTAAGCCCTTAATAGTAAAATAGTCGTATAAAATGTGAATCAATTTATGGCAGAGATAAAGCATTAAAGAGTGATAATACATGTTCTGATTTGCGAAAGGCTGTAACTCCGTAAGGAAACGTTGTCGGGTTCATATTGCTATGATATTTGGAGGTGTATGTTTTTACTGGGGTATTGTAGTTCCTGGAAGGCAATTTTTGGGATGCTTGCTACAATTCAATTTGAGATTGGAGGTTTGTGAAGACTGTAAGGTTTTGATATTCTAACTTTTAAACTCAGCGTTGCGTATTATTGCTGTAATTTCTTGTTATAAATTCTAATAATTTATATTTTTCATATTTGTGAGGTTTGTTTTTACTGAAAGAAAAGAAAAACACAATCAGATTGATACGATTTTTATTTATGTTAGTTTTAATTATAATTTAGTTCAGAATTGTTCAAAAGGTTTAATTTATAAGAAGTTTTAGACTTACTTGTTTTGTGCATCGATTAATGTCATTATGGATGTCAGTGTCAATGTCGCAAACGTATAAAAGAATACTCATTGTCATGAGATTTATTTGTTTGTTCAAAAAAATGGGAATCAAGAAGTAAGACAAAAGAATGGAAAATTTGTTTAGTGAGTTACGACTCGTCTTTGTAAACAAAGACAGAGAATTTTATATCCTCTGGACGAATAAAGAGGAAAAACGAGTTTAAAAGTAATGTAAAAGTGATTGTGAATATAAAAGAAGAAAATACAACTAATTATCAACGAATTGTGAAAAGTCCAGAAAAATAACAAGTATAAAGCGATCCAGAAAGTTTTTCCAGTTGTGATGGTGGTAAAACCAAGTTTAAAATAACATAAAAACAGCCCAGAGGAGGATTCAAACTAAAGGCGAGTGTCTGTGGTTACTTGGGGAACCTGCAAACTAGTGAAGTAGAAGTTGGACATTCATCGTTTGCTCGAGTGAAGAATATCCCAATAAGGAGACGTTAGGATAAGTTTCTTTTTTTTAAGGACGATAGTATATAGTAAAATTTATTTGATTTTTCGCAAATTTCATTAGAAAATTGATTTATTAAATAAAACCTTTTTTTATGTAACGTTGATATTGTTTTGTGTTTATTATCCTATCTCAAATTTATTTATTAATAACTTGTCTTACAAGCTTAATAACGACCCTGAGAAAGTTAATAAAGAGTCTCATAGAAAAAATAATTTAGAATTGCATGAATTGCGGGCATTTAGGGAATTGTTTTCTAGTAAGTACAGGCACACGCATATCATTGCATATATTTATCTCAACTTGGCCGAATGGTTTGGAACCTGATAGCTTTCCTCAAACTAATTAAATTATTTTTGAAACATCCTGTATACAGGCGTGAGCGCAGCATGCAATTTTCATCGGTATCTCATTTATTTATTATGCAAACAATTAGGAAGGCAAATACTGAAGTAAATAAAATATCATTTTTCTCTAGAATAAACTTTAAAGAGAGAATTTTCAAATTTTGTTTATAAAACTGTCGTTATTTTTATTCTTTTGATTAAAAAACGAATTGTTTTCAAACCGCGTATTGTTGTTCCCTGTATTATTAAAAAAACGCACACACGCAATTGGAAATGGTGTAAAGCGTATATAAACAAAAACTTACCAAAATTTGTAGCTGAAATATCCATGATGTTTAAACTGGTCCTGATGGTCATTTTTGTTCATTTAATAATTTATCAGCACCCTGTAACAAAACGAAAGAATTTTATAAAAACTGGACAACAGACAAACAAGAGAGAATTCCAGGTACGTCGTTATGCGGTGTTATATAAAAATTTAGGTTAAACAAAGTGGAAAGACCTTGACATAACTGGGATTTTATTATATTAACTTATTACTGCGTTTCCGGTTACACGTTCGAAAAAACACCGGTCAAAGAATTTCAGTGATCGCACAGAAGCGTATCCGGCCGAAGAATTTTAATTTTTCTTTTATATTGAATTAATGCCAACCCAATAAACACAAACAAAGATTTTGCCATACACTTTTGTATGTTCTTTGTTCACAGACCGGTCTGGTTTGTTTAAGATTTTTTTCCGATGTTTACAGTTGAATCCTATCATAGTTGATCAAATACAACTGTAGCTATCAGATTAAACACACCATAAAACCGCTCCTATACGAAACATCTTGCGTTGTTAGAATCAACTTAAATATTGACACAATCAGATCAATATAATGAATAAGTTAAAGCTTTTGTGCTACCATTGAGTTTTTATCAATGAGATTGGGAAGGCTTAATATTATAATATTAAATAAAACCCCCACAGGGACGCCACTTTTACCACTTTTACAAGGTACGATTTTTGAAAATATTTTTTGATATTGAAACAATTAGATCAAAACAACCACAATATTGATGCTGTCCTGATACCATTGATTTTATGTCATCAGATTGGAAACTCCCGCATATTAAATATAATGGATTTTAATCACCATAGGGTAGCAGCACTAACTAGCTAAAGTTAATTAAAGTTAAACTGACCATTTTTAAATATGTTTAAAACAATTTTCAACTTTTTAATTCTGACGTTGTTTGACACTATTATGTGCATTGATGTTTGCAGAACAGTTATTTTTAAATCTAGTTTTTGGAAAATTTTGTTATTTAAACTTAAGGGCACAGGGTTTTATTAACATAAGTTTTTGAGCCGTATGTCAGATTTATTTTTAAACAATTTTTCAATTTATTAATTTTTAAGGTATTTCCTGCTTTATAGTAAAGTTTTAAATTATTAAATATCGACTTGTTGTCTCAACAAATTTACAATGCAATTTCAAGGTCGTGAGACTTTTCGAAAATTTTTAAAATTGTCAAACTTTTCAGTTTTTTAATTTCGTCGCTGCACGAAGTATAAGAGAATGTGATCGTCAGGTTGGATTTGGAGCAAATGCGTTCATTTTATGCCAATCATTTTTAACTTAAAGATTTTGACTAATAACAGGTTTTAGGGCCTTGGGAGACCGATAAAGCGAACGCTGCAGATGTGTCTGTGTGTCTGTCTGTGTGTCTGTCTGCATGTCTGTCTGCTCGTCTGTCTCTCTCTGTGTTTCTGTGTGTGTCTGTATACACTTTACAGTCTAGACGCCTTTAAGGCAAAAAAACTAAATTTTGCTCAAAGATTGTTAATTGCAATGACACCGCAAGAAAATGAGGCTAGTTTCCCAAAAAAATGGGGGAGGGGAAGGGTGCTCTATATCAAAATAGACGCGTTCAAAAAAAATACTTAAATTTGTATTCTACGCGTTTCCAATCTGCGCAAACCCCCACCATCGATTTTTTGTTCTTTTAAAAATATACGAATTTCGCCTGCAACATCAGAATGAACGTGTTGAATGGCAATAGGAACGACTTTCCATTGAGAAATATCACTTAGAGGTTTCTTTTCGGTCATTTACCTGAACAGATTACTTGAGTAATCGCTAAAAAACGGCCAAATTATAAAATCGATTTTGAGATTTCAAGGAATACACATTTCGCCTGTATTAAAAATATTCTTCAAGTCAAAACATTCTTATATTTCGTTGTGCTTGCGCGGCGAAACACGTCGCGGGCCGCGGAAGCTGCCTTTATGCAATTGTATTCTGGAAATTCTGTCTCCATTAGTGTATTTGCATCATAATACCACGACTGGTGGTGTCATCGTATCACGTATTTGCATTGGGCATTTGCAGTTGGCAACGCTTCAGCGCCCGCTTCCGCGATCGATTAAAAAGAAAATTTTTATATCATGATGATCATGATTCGAATGATTTTCTGCAACCTCTCGAGATATTTCAGTAATAGAATGATTCGAATATTTTTATTTGAAATATCCTATCACTAGTAATAATAACGACTAAGCAGCTAATTAAACAGTTTAACCTGAAACTTTTTGACGAGGTACACAATGTTACAAGCTACTAGAACTTTTGGAATTACTTAAACAGTAAAGTGACAAAATATTAAAGTTTTGAATTTTTTAAAAACATACTGCTCAAAACTTGGCCACACGTTGTTTTTAATTTTATTTATAAAACTATAGATCAAATACAATTTGGTTTGCCAACTTCTTTGTGACACATTCTATGAATTTTGTAAAATAGAAAATTCCTACCCCCTTATTTAATAAACGAGGACCGATAAAAAATTGTGTTCAGGCTAAATTGCTCATGAGTGATAGTAGAATAAATTTCTCAACTTAACTGGTAAAAACCGCAGTATTTGAGTGGGGGAAGATTAACTTCCCTCCTCCCACCCAATTTTCGCTCCACGAATTTGTCCTTTTGTTTTTGGGTTTTTTAAATCCTTGCAATCTTTTTCCAAAATATTAAAAGACCGATTTTCTTCAAAAATAACTTGGAAAAATTTAGCGTACTATCAATTTACTTTACAATATCACTCGCTCTCTCTCCCCCTCCCTTCCCCTCTCTCTCCCATGCGTTGACACAAGTGTTTCCGCGCTTGACCGGAGTACATACACAGCTATCTGTCGACCTTTGCTTCACTATCTTCTCTTTGTAGTCAATTTTGGGGCGTAACCCATTAATAATAAGATACTTTTAAATTTATGATAAGTCGCAATATCTAAAGTGTAAGATAATCCAGGCGAAGTGCGCCGATCATTTTTAATACATACTTAAAGAAGAGTTTGCGAATAATTATAGATTTTTTATGCACAAATAAATTATTTTTTTTATAAATAAATAAGTAAGGTTTGATGATATTATTTCTCCTGTGTTTTCATAGTGTCAGAATTTTCTTAAAAATAGAATTATTTTAAAAGATCACGTACGAAATTTTGCATAGAAAATTAGAATAAAACTTATATGTAAATACGAATACATTTTTTCTGGATATTAAGTCAAAATAATAAAACATTTGGTTAGATGCTACCTTTTCTTCGGTGTTTATTTAAAAATTTTATAACGATAAAATTTAAGCAAAGTAGTTACTTTTATTTGGTTCCTTTAAAAGACAATTAATTTGACCATTACATGTACTATGCGTAAAATAATACACTGATGTACCACACGGGAATTGAATAATAATCGTGAAAAATTACTCAAACTTCCTGCATAGGAAATTGTGTTCGTTTTGTTTAAACCCAGTCCCACCACACTTTTATCGTACGTAAACATGATCCGGGGTGTAAATACACACAGCGATTTTTTTAAATTTATTCATTGCTTAATAATAACTAAATTGTTTTATATTGACAAAGTTGTTTATTAACTCTGTACGTTTTAAACGTAAAATATTACATTCAGATAAAACGGTAAACCGTGGCGAAGAAGGCGTTTAAAAGCATTTCATATAGTACAAAATTGCGTATTAATTAAAATAAAAAAATTATCTGTAAATGTGTTTTATTATACTGAAAAAAAAAAGAATTTAATAAACAATAAATAAAACACCTGTGAATATTCACTGTAAAATAGCAAAACTACACTGTCGGTAGGAGTAGGATTAAAATCATTTCACTGACGTACAAAATTTTATCGCCATTATATTTGAGCAAATTACCCATTTGTTTGGTTTAATAATTTTAAATTGAATTGAAAAATAATCGGGTTAAGTTACGAAAATTTGTTGAATACCTAAAAATGATGGTTTTGCCCCATGCCGAAATTTTTCGCCTTTTAACGCCATCATTTTTCAATTCACTTTACTTTTATCAAACTTACAAATATTTTCCGATTTATTCCATATTTTTCCCCTAAATAATCTGACGTGCCTAAGACCTCAAATTGTTCAGGTTTGATAGCTCCCCAAATTTCGAAGCTTAAAAATTTTAAACTGCAGATGAGTATCCATCCAAAATGTGCCCACACTTTTCAACATTTTCAGTGTTTTGGTTTTTACAACGTTTGTAAGGTAATTAACAGATTTTAGTTCTCAGAACTTTATTTTTATTTTTAGAACTATTTAAGTATCAATATTTGAACAGAAATCTGTGAATAAATTTACAATTTTTTTGTATACAAATTAATATGAATTTAATTTTTGATTTATTCCAAAAATCTAAGTAAGGTTAGATGCTGCATTTTCTTGGAAATTTTTTTGGTGTCAGAATTTCAGTTAATAATAGTACGAGAAGTACTATAAAATAGTAAAAGAAGTAACGCAATAAATGTTAGAATATTTCAAGTAAGATATTCAAATACAAATTTATTTCTGAGATATTTTCCAAAAATTTAAGGTTAGCTACTTTTTATTGTAGATTTTTCTAATAATTTAGCATTTCAGTTAAAAGTTACATTAAAAGATAACACAATAATTTAAAAAAAAAAGGAATAAATCACCAATTTATTTTTTCCGAGATTTCTTAATAATAAATAATTTGGTTAGATGTTATATTCATTTTATTATTTTTTTCAACGTAGGAAAATTTTTGTCGACAAAATAACTGTGTAGCATCCATCGTCCTTATTATTGTATTTTAGCACAGAATGATCATATTTCTTTCCTTTCTGCAGCTTTCTAACACAAATAAAAATTCATAGCATCAACTTTATTTTAAGAGCACATAAAACACTAAAGACACTTTATGTATGCTAATTTCACCCACGTTTCCATCATTTACTGTCATAAACCAGCCAGACTTGAGGACGTAAATGGAAATACAGTACAGTTACTTGCAAAAAATTAAAAAAAAACACAGTGATTCGAAATTAATATCACTCCAAGCTCGAACGGTTCTAAAAGCCAATTTTGTATAGAACAATTCGAAAAAGGCAATAGAAACCAATTCCGTACTTCGATTGCTATTCTAGTCCCGAAAATTCTCCCCGAAACAACAAACTCGCTCTTGAATTTTCCGTATAATTAACTCTGACAGCGCTAAGTGGTGCTCTATGGTGCTCAAGCCTTAATTTATAAAGAATGAAATAAGTACAACAATTAACCGACGTTATAGTTAATAAGATAAGGTTACTAACATTGCGCTTAAGACTTTCCCTGAGAACTAGATCTTAGTCCAAGATACATGCGATTAACGTTATTAACATTTGTTATTCTATGAGAATTGTCTGCAGGGCTTTACAGCGTCCCATTCATGAGCATTTACAAGCCGAAATAAAGCCTCGTCCTCTTTTTCTCCTGCTTCACAAAAAAAAGTGGGAAAGAAAAGGAAACAGCTTGCAAAGGGACGGATAATTTCCCGGGAAGGCACAACTAAATACGAACTCGAATTACGCACAAAAGGGTCCTAATTTCTCTGTTTTGCCTAATATAATTAAATAAAAAAAAAACGAGAGGAACTCGCCATTTCCTCCTTACAACGGAAAAATAAACGCACGTCTTGGAAATTACCCGATTTTAAACTCGTAATTGTTTTAATTATATTTTATAGTGAACAAATAGGTATTTAGTGAAAAGACCTTTTGACTTCCTCTCGAACAAGTCTGTTGAACTTTATTTCCTGCTGTAAAGAGTTCTTTGACATCCGCACTTAATGATGCGAAATTAAACTACAGAAACTCATTATTATTTTAAGGTTCGTACGTAAATCTGTCAATTTGCATCCTTAATCAATCAAAGGTGTTTTAACACCCAACGCGGCTTAGAAATAAAAACCTGCTGGCATTTAAAAAATATGTGATAATGCTTTTGGTGCCGTTTTATTACTGGAATAATTAAATATTAAAACAGGACCGGATTTAAACCAAAATTTTTTTTAATTCATTCCTGTCATTCGGATCTGGATCTAAAATTAAATTAAAATTGAGTCCGGATTTGATATAATAACCCCCCCCCCCCCCACACAGAACTCTGCGTTGAAGGTTTTTTTTATTCCAACAGATTCAAATCGTTTAAAATTTAATTTTAATTTGTACTAAGCGGATCTGCATCTATACTAAGTCAATCCAAATCTGAATTTTAAAGGAAAATTTTTTAGATTTGAATTTGGAAACTAATTCTCATTTAATTTAATCTATTCAGAAATAAAATTTCATCTAAATAGTATTAGTCTAATCATAATATCTAAATATGCCTTTTTGATTCATTTCAAAAAATAATTTTTAGTCCCTAAATTCAAGTATTGGATGCGATTATAGGATTTAAGGTCGCTAAACAATTTTCACGTCAAAAATTGAATTTTAGACGTCACAAACTAAATTTCAGATGTCGGAATTAAAATTTTTCCCGTTAGAAACTTATATTTGGACGTCTAGATCTTTCATATTAAAAATATTTCTAGATTAAATTCCGAAATCAAACTGTTGACAACGAAAAATAATTTATGGCGTCAAAAATACATTTTATTAAACAAAAAAAATTCTTTGTACTTGATTGAAAAATAGTTCTTTTTTGTTTATTAATAATTAAATCGTTAGCTGCGCTACTGTTGGATGGCAGCAGTTCCCGGCATTAATGAATGATTTTTAACGTCAAAAATCCATAAAAATATTTACGATAACAAGTTGTTTATTGGCCTTTAAAAATAATTATAGTGTTTTGACGTAAGATACCGATTTTTTGACGTGAAGAAAACAGTTTCATTTATTAATAATAAAATAGTTACTTGTTGCGTTAAATAGCAGCATTTTACATATAAAATAAATGATTTTTAACGTAAAAAATCATAAAAACACTTTTGGCGACAAAAAATCATTTATTGGCCTCTAAAAATAATTGTAGTTTTCTGGCGTTCGATATCGATGTTTTGACGTGAAAAAACGTTTTATTTAGTAATAATTAAATACCAAGCTGCGCCGTTACACGGTAGCATTTTACAACGCCAATAAATAATTTTTGACGTCAAAAACAGAATTTTTGTGAAAAAAAAATAATTTGACGTCTTAAAATAATTATAATTTTCTGAGCAGAGAAACTGATTTTTTGACGTTTCTAGTTTATTAATAGTTACATAGTTTTATGAATTCCTATATTTAAAAAAAATTATATTGAACGATTTTTTAAGAAACCAAATCCTATATTGTAGTGAAAAAATATTTTTTAACCTCAACAAATATTTAATAACCAGTAATAGAGCGTTCCATAGTTCAGATTTATAAATTATTTTTTGTAACGTCAAAAGTTCAGTGTTTGACGTTAAAAACCCATAATAAGATTTCTGACGACAAAAAATAAGTTATTTGACGTTTAAAAATAATCATGATTTACTAACGTCAGAAACTGATTTTTTGACGAAAGACAGTTTTAGGTATTAATAACTAGTTTTCTTTAAATAAATTTCAACATTAATAAAATGTTTGTTAGAAGGCAAAAACATTTTAGGCGTATAAAAATTTTTGGCGTCAAGAAATTAATAATTGACGTCAAAAATATATTGTGACGTGAATAAATGTTTAATAAGAAGTTAACCGGTGTGTTGCAAAGTAAATAAAGAATTCGATTCAATTAAAACGCGAAAAGTTGAGATTGAGCTTACAATCAGATGGGAAGTTTGATTCTATTCTAGAATTCAACAATACAAAATTATAGATTCGAATCGACTTTAAATCGGATTCACATTTTTATTTAACTGTATTTAAATTAAGTTGCAGTTTCGAATTCGATTCAATACGAGTTCCACTACGCATTTGATTTAAATAAAACGCACAAAGTTGGATTTTTCTTAAAATCGGATTCAAAATTGGATTCCACTCCAAGATTCAATAAATATTTTAAATTCGGATTTGAACGGGGTTCGGAAATTATCTTTTAAAATTCTATTGGAATTAAGCTGCAGTTTCGGATCCGACTCAATATGAATCCCACTAAGAACTAGATTCAAATTAAACAGACAAAGTTGGATTCATCTTAGAAGTTGATTCGAAATTTAATTCTACTCCAGGATTCGAGAATGCCAATTATGGATTCAAACTTAAATCGCATTCGTATGTTACTTCTTAAAATTGTACTTAAATTAAGCTGCAGTTTCGGAACCGACTCATACGAATCCCACTAAAAATTCGATTCAGATCAAGAACGTGAAGTTTCGATTTATCTTAGAATCGGATCCAAAATTAAATACAACTCAAGGACTCAATAACGCGAAATTTTAAATTTGAATTTAAATGGGATTCGTATATTATTTTTAAAACTTGTATTTCAATCAAGCTGCAGTTTCGAATCCGATTCAAAACGAATCCCACTAAGTATTCGATTTAAATAAAACAGGCAATATTAGATTTATCGTAGAATTGGATCCGAAATCTAATTCTTTAGGATTTTTAACGGGGAATTATGGATTCAAATTTAAATCGGATTAGCATATCATTTTTTTAAACTGTACTTGAATAAAGCTGCAGTTTTGGTTCCGACTCAATACGAATCCCACAAAGAATATGATTCAAATCAAGAACGTGAAGTTTCGATTTATGTTATAATCGGATCCAAAATTAAATTCCACTTCAGGATCGAATAACGCGAAGTTTTGAATTTGGATTTGAATCGAATTTGCAAATTATGTTTTTAAATAAGACGTTACAGGTATAAACGGCTACAAAACTTACATCAACATAATTACAGAATGTTATTAAGGTTTTTGAACAACGGGGAATTCCTTATTGATTTAAATACAACAATCGGATGCTGCTTTCGTATTGTTAACTAATTCGTTTTTTTTTGCAGAAAACGACGTACAACAAAGATACAAGAAAGCACACAAATAAAACTTAGTTAGGAGATATAACAAAAGAAAACAGGCAATTTAAAAGAACAAACAGTTCGAATTTCATTTAAAATTACTTAAGTGAACGGTATCGAAACGCTCAGAAAACAAGAATTCATTGCACTCAAGAAAAATCGCAAACAAAGGAATGTTTACTTTTTATTTAATAGATTTCGTTATGAATTGGTTTTTCCAGGAGATGTTTATTTATTTCGAAAAGTTATAAAGATTCTACTGAAGATAATAAATTGAAATTGTTTAATTTCAGCAATTTTTTAAATAAAAATTAAAAAATAATGTTTTATGGTATTACCTTGTCTAAAGTGGCTGCTTAATCTTAAAGCCTTTTGTTTCCCTATTCCCCAAATGCTTTAAAAAAATCAAACATGGACATTTTCTCTTACAAACCGCTATAGCATTTCCCATGCGAGATTCCTCCTGATATATACTAAAGCGTGATGCAAGTCAGCGCAACCAGTTTATTTTACGTATTCCTCTGTACCTTGTGAGAGATATTCCGCAAAGCGAAGCATAGAGTCCAAGGGCGTTTGACTTGACACTATGTCAAGCATAAGCTGGTGTTAAAACGAGACGACCTCTCTTCTCTTGTCTTGTTATGACGAAAAGTCGCATTTCTTGCAATATTGAGAAAAACACGATTTTATGTTTTGATTTACACTTTTTTACATTTTTACACAAGTGTTTACTAAAATCAGTTTTATTATGAAAATTAATAACAACTTACACCGACACATGCTAAAATTACCGAGAAATTTTACAAAATGTTTATTTTCGATCAAACAAACACAACAGTTTGTAGTAGATTTGTGCAAAATTTGTATTCACAACTACGCCTGTTCATCATACACAGAGCTTTGCAGCTATGAAATAATAATGGGCGTTGATAGCAACAAAGGCAAACATATCCCTTCGCAATCTATTTTAATTTCAGATTGAAATTTACGCCCATTTGCACATCGCCGACGGGTTGCGCGCAGAAAAATTTAATAAAACTATTGTTCGGCAAACACAACAAGTTTACTGAAACATATTGTTCAAAATCAAATATATTTATGTATGTGTTGGTATGTAAAAATATGCTTTGTAGCGTAAATCATATATAATATCTGTTTACATAAATGTTATAATCTATTACAAGAGAATTAAATAATATCGCAAAAAACAGATTTAAATCAAAATGAAATTTTTTTTTGCAAAATGATATTTTTTTCAATATAAAAATAAACGAGACGCTGCCCTTGTAATTTGGTATGTTTTTTTTTTGTTTTTTAGAACTACTATAGTCCTCACGAAATAATGCGTAGAGTTTCGATTTTTTGGAATAGCTACAAAAAATAATTCAGAAAAAAATGCAAACAGGTTTGTGGATATGTAAGAATACACAGTAATTAGGAAATTATACGAAGGCCAGTTAAAAAAACTGGTTTAAGAAAATACCAAAATATGCTGTGTAAATACTTAAGGAGATGTGTGCAAAATACGAGGGGCATTGAAAAAGTTTTGAACTGCTGCTTTTGAAATTCAAAAAGTGACAACAAAACGAATGCCAAAAAATTGTAAATGTTTATAATAAAATCTAGTTTTGGCTATCTTAGTAAACTTTCCATACTATAATTTTAGACATTTATAGAAATTTGTAATAGAAGGGATCACACTGACGTATTACTTGCTGGGCTGTTTCGCGCGGCGTGTTAAGCGCCGAAGTGTAAAAACATTTGTTTATATGCACAAAATATATGAGCGAGAAAAACGTCGGCTTGTGCTAAACACGGCGACCGTGAAAAGTCCAAATTGCCACACCTGGTTTAGAAAAAATGCTCTCTTGTAGTTGCCAGATATGGCAAAAAATCACAAATTTCATAAATATAGAAAATTTAGTAAATAAAGATGTTGGAAGCTGAAAATAATTTCGAAATTTTTGGAAATTGTTCGTCCAAAAAATGTGAAAGAAGTTGGAATTTAAATGAAATTAATTAAATTTATAAACATTTTGAGTATTTAAAAAATACTTAATTGGAAATTTTAAATACAAATTTGAAATTTTTGAAATGATAAATAAAAATTATAGAAACTACAACATAGATAGAAAATTTAAACCAGTATTAAAAATTTTATGAATTTTTTAAATAAAATTAATAATTATTTAAATATTTTCAATACATTTCACAAATATTTAATTAGTTATGAAAATATTGATAAATTAAAAAAATTAAAAATTGTTAAAATTTTCAAAATTTTAGCGATAGTCTTTATTGGGCCGTTGTCCAATTAAGCTGTTCAGGTAAAAACCCAAAAAGAAACCTCACAAAGGTTTCTTAACGGAAAGTTGTTTCGATTGTCATTTAACATTTCGTTTTTGAAACTGAAATTTTTAAATTTAGTGAAAAAAATAGTCTATTTTATTTCCAAAACTCTGTAATTTCAATAATTTAAAAACCTACAAATCTTAATTATCTTTTTGCTGGAAATTCTTTAACGTGCTTTCATTGTACTAAGTAAAGAAATCTTTCTGGCATCGGATCTGCAAGAGAAAAGTCAAAAAATCCCAAAATCTTTTAAAAATTGGAAGTTTTCAGAAGGATAAACAATAATTAGAATTTAATGAGTATCTGTATAGAAAATACTTAATTACTTTAACAATATTTATTTATTTTAACCTTATACGTATTTAGGCATGTTTACATGCCATTCTCAAAGGTTATATTAGGAAGTAAACAGTTAGTGTTGTTATAGCAATAGAACTTGGTGACTTGATCTCGGTAATCGTCTGCAGATGACTTGATTGCTTATTCCAAAATGTCCAATAGAGGAGAATTTAAGAGATCAATTTGCTCAATCATTAACGGTACAGTTTTTAAATGCTTGTGAATTTCAAAAGCTTCTAATATATCTAATTTACGTTTATCATCACAAAAGTGTAAACATTTTATAGTGTTATTAGATGTCATTGAATGATTGTGTTATAGTAAGTGTTTAGCGTAATTGGATTTATGTGGGTGTTTGTATTTGTAACAACGTACGTGTTCTTTATACCTAATATCAAAATTTCTAATTGTCTGGCCTATATAAACCGAATTACAATGCGAACAATTTGATTTGTAAATGCCCGATTTGAGCAAAATCGTCTGTTTTTGATTTTGCATTAATCAAAGTGTTTAAGATGTTTCTAGTTGTTTTAAAGCTTACTTTATATTTATTTGTTTTGTTTATAATTTTATAATTAGAATTATACTTTAATATAACTTCCTTCTCATGTTTTAAGTAACTAATAAAGCGTCCCACCGAAAGTGGGATCCTTTTTTGTTTATGGATTGCTTACTTGTATTTTTCTTAGAAGTTATTAATTAAAATAGTAGAAAAATAACTTTCAATGACTTATTTATTTTATGCTGAATAAATTAGCAACGGATATCACCTGACAACTTAAGGTTGCATTCGAAATCATCAGTAAGTGCAATTTTAAACTACCTCCGACGAAAATTTTTAAACTAACCTTTTGTATTTAATTGTTTTGCCAATTTTTTTTAAGTTCTTCCAAAACATCATCCATATGGAACGAGCTTTCGTGAATCTAATGTCAGCCAGTTTAAATATGAAGTTCAATATTTTTCAAAGGAGTCGTATCTCAAACGAGCAGCATGTACGCTGCTGGAGCTATTTTTCTGAGTTTATCTGCGAGTTTTTGTGCGCGCACTTTCAGATTCATGAAAAATGCAGGAAGAGCGAGTAAAAATGCGAATCAGGATAGATAAAATGTAAAAAACAAGTTATCTCAGCACGACCGTCTTGTAAAAATTATGAAGATGTTCCGAGTTTAAAAAGACACTTAATTATCTCCTTCATCAAGTTGTGCGCCACGTATAAAGTGGAAGTCGAAACGAGGGGTTCAAATCGTGGGTGAAATCTTAAAGCAACCGGCAAATAGATCGTAGCAGAGTAATGCGACGACCCCGGACGACATATCCTATTTAATTTATGTCTCGAGGAAACTACAGGAAACTACTAACTATTCAGCGTGAATTTCAATTTCGCGACACGGTACCAACTTGACGCTTTTTTGGGCGAGTCCGCTCGCGCAACAAAGATGGATAAATCAGAATAATTGCGGAAGACGTGGCCTACAAAAAAATTCAGACAGATGCACAGATAATAACGCCTAAATTACACCGTCGGATCTGAAATAAAATTAATTCGCGTAACATTTCGCTTTTTGCACAATTTAATATCTTCTTGCGTTTTTTCCCAAACACACTGCGACCTGATGCTTATATCTGCTTTACTTGACGCTCTGATATTCTGAATTAAAAATTGGCGTTAACCTTTTCGTGCGAATTTGCGACACAAATCCACGCAGTAATAAAATGTCGGTAAATAGCTTTCGCCTGGTCACGCTCGAAATTATTAAGCACATAATTATATAAAATTGTTGCTGTAAAGTGGTGTCGACCTGAAGCGCTTTCTGTGCTCTACACAGTTGAATACAAATTATTTCCAGGCTACACAATTATTTAAATAACCCGAATCTAATTAAATTTACATACAATGTTCAAACCACCTAAAATGTTATTCCAACAGAGCAAAATATGGTATTTGTTTGATAAAAAAATATTAATTGAACCCTGTATTGTAAAAATATTTTTACTTTGTATTTTTTTTTCAAAAATGAAGTTTCGCCAATTTAAACTTTCTGGATACACCTTGTAACATTATTTAGTTTAAAAACTTTTGGAAACTCCTTGTATGTAGTGCAATGCGCCATCTACAGTAATGTCGGTTTGTCTCTGTATGTACTTTCAAGTTACACAATGTAAGTTTAATATATTGGTAACTGCACTCGGTTAAAATTGCTATAAAACGAGGTGGGTCCGCAAAATAAAGGGATGTAGTGTCTGAAGACTGCTGATTAAATGACATTTTTCTATTTACAAATAATCTTTTAGATGTTTTCTTTTGGTCGTTTACCTAAACAGTTTAATCGGATAATCACCAAAAAACGACATCCACCACATTAAAAAAAAACTTTTTGAGATTTCAACGTATAAATATTGTTTGCAAATAGAAAACTGTAAAAATCATGAACTTTCAAAAACTGTCAAGTTTAATAAATTTTAACCTTTTAAAATATTTTAACTCATTTTTTTTAATTTACACAATTGCATTATTTCAAAAAAAAAATAAAAGCGTTTAATATTATTATCAAAATTTCCAGTTTTCAACATCTTTAAATGTCAAGATTTGCAAAATTTAAAACAATTTTGAAAGTTTGCTGTTTTAAAATGAAATTTCATGCCGCTGTGACTAAAAATTTCCGAAACTTCCCCTGTAACTAACCTAATGGTTTTTAATAGAACTTAATTGCAGTTGCCTATGAAGCAAGCGCGAAATGTCTATGATTAGCTTGCAAATATTACAGCTACAGCTATTATTATAGTTGCGCGGCTTATTCTTTTGCCGCAATTGTTCATATTTAACATTTTTAAACAATTATCAATTGAGCATTGTAAGTTTTTTAATATTTTTATTTTATAAAAGTGCATGATAAATGGCAGTTAGCAACCGTGACCCATTTAACTCGAATAATTAAAAAAAAAAATGTTAAATCAAATGTTGCTTTAGACAATTTGACCAAAAACTTGTTTTCTATAATAAAGTTAAAAATACAAAAAAAGATCATTTCTTACAAAACAAACAGTTTTCAAAAAAAATAATTTCTACAATAAACATAATTTTTACAATAGGGCAGAAACGCACAAAAAGAGGGTTCTTTCATACAAAAAATAAAGTTTTCTACAAAAAAAAGTTTATGCGTAGAAGAACCTCGCATATACCGCCTAGACGAGCAAAATTGTTTTTAAAAAAAACCTTGTTCTCGCATTGTATTCTGTAAAAATATAATTTTCCTTATTTTATAAAAAAATTAATTTTTTTGTACGTTTAAACTTTATTGTAGAGATTTTCTTTTTGTAAAAATCAAGCTTTTATGGTATAAAAGCATCTGTTTATTGTATAAAATAAACTTAAGTTACAGTTTCTAATCGTACTTAAAAAATATTGTTCTAAAATGTAAATTATACAATAAAGTTCTCGTAGCTGAAATTCAGAAAAGCCATTCGAAGCTTCCAGAAACTCCAACAAAAACTTCCTTATCTCTGTACGTACAATATTGTTTTACATTGTGTACGATCAGATAGGCACATAAAGTAAACTCGTTAGGGAAAAGACAAGCTAATAGCTAAAACGTTAGTTTATGTAAGACACTCACGTTCTCTCACGTAGTTTACAGTTGAAGGAAATAAATCTTATTACCAGCTTTTATTGGCAGTTTAGCTAACGTAAAAGTTAGACTTGTTGAAAGTTGGATGTCACTGCTTCTACACAAATTCTCAAGGCGTCTTGAAAAAACATTGACGCTTCTACAAATAAAACTCGCGTATATACTTATAGATACAGTTGCGAGGAGACGCTGACGCCATATTTTTATTAGGGTCGAGTTTAGTTTTCGATATTAAAACTTTATGGTTCATGATTAGTTCGTAAAACCGCTTGTGGGTGGTTCTTAAGATTATTTTTATGTGGTTTCTGTTAGCATCTTAGATATGTTTATTAAATAGCTTAAGAAATATCTTTGCAGTTCTAGTTTACAATTTAACTATGCAACGCATAACACTTTCAACGTCCAAAACTTTTTTGTGCAGCCCTCGTATGCTATTAATATTTTACTGCTACCGCGAAGTGTTTTCCACTGCCCCGAAAATCGTACGAGTATTTCCACAACATTATAGTTAATTTCGGTATTGCCGAATTACGTTTGCGTACTTTTGATTCAGTATTGTTGCGTATTGCCGAGTATTACCTAGTATTGCCGAGATTCGGAACGACTACTGCTGATTGTAGGGAACCTTACTGTTACCGTTTATCGGTACCTGCAAGTTAGTTACTGTTTTATACACCGCAAAGTGTTTCCCACTACCCCGAAAATTGTACGAGTATTTCCACAACAATAGTATAATGTGGGTATTGTAGAATTACGTTTGCGATTGTGTAGGAGTATTTCCAACGGTGTGAGATCACTTAAGATTTCCCATTAACCCTAAAATTGTAGAGTTCTGACACAAATGTAGTGATTGCTGCGTATTTCCGAGTGTTGCAGAGTACTTCTCAATATTTCTGAGATTGTTTATGAGTATTTCCGACAGTGGGAGACATGAATAGTTTCTCCGTACCTCAAAATTTTTACGAGTATTTCCAAAATTGCAGTTATTGCTATATATTGCAGAATACTGCCGCACATTGCAGATTACTTCCCAATAATACCGAGAATTTGTATGTATATAGTGGAAAACCCCGAGTGGTTTCTCATTACCACGAAAATTGTGACAGTATTGCCCAAATTGCAGTTATTACGGGGTGTTGCTGAATATTGCCGAGTACTTTCCAATATTGCCGAGATTATATATGAGCACTGACCGGGGTTTCCCAATACCACAAAAATTAAAAGAGTATTGCCAAAATTGCAGTTATTGCGGTGTGTTTCAATATTGACGACCGTCTGTGCCCATTTCATTGGTACTTGTAGGTTAGTTACTGTTTTGTGCATAAAAATTTTCTTAACAGCTCCAATTTTCAATACAAAATTTTACTATCCCAATATTGCCGAAATTGTGTACGTCTATTGCCGGCAGTAGCAGAATTCAAGGGGTTTACCAAAACCACAAAAATTGTAGAAGTATTTCCAAAATTGCAGTTACTGCTAGGTATTGCAGGATATTACCGCGTATTGCAGAGTGCTTTTCAATGATATCTAGATTTTTAAAAATTATGCAGGCAGTGGCAGACCCCGAAGGGGTTTGCCATTACCACGAAACTTGTAAGAGTGTTGACAAAATTGCAGTGATTGTATGCTAATATTGCCGACAGTAGGAGACCCCTCTTATCGGTTTCTGTAGGTTGGTTAGTTACTGATTTTTATATTATTATATTAAAGGCCCAGTTTTTAATACAAAATTTGACTATTTCAATATTGCCGACATTGGGTACGTGTATTGCCGACAGTAGGAGACTACGCGGGGTTTTTGCATTACTACGAAAATCGCAGGAGTGTTGCCAAAATTGGAGATTTTGCTGAGTATTGCCAAATATTGTATATTATTGCCGAGATTTTTTACAAATATTGCTGACAGTGGAAGGCCCTCATACCTGTAAGTTAGCTGCTGCTAACTCATAATCGAAAACTTTCTGAACAGCTCCAGTCTAATATTTTCTGCACTGCTCTGGTATGCAAACTATTTATTTACTATAAAGCTATCTTCACAAATAAATTAGCTACTGTTTTGTATTTAAATGTGATGTGATGTGAACGTATTTTAAAAAGTTTTCAATAACAATTATCAAAGTCCAAAAACATTAAACGTAGCCCTCGTATGCAAAACCAATATTTTATCTTAAAATTTTCGTTACTTATAGGCTGTTACTTTACGACAGAAAATGTTCAGTTTTTAAAACTAAACTTTTTCCATTCAAACCTCGTATGGAAATTGATTGTTTTGCTGTAAAATTATATTGTTGTCACTAAATTAGTTATTTTGCAAATTTTCTGAACAGTTTGGGATTTTAGTATAAATTTTAAAAACACGCATATTTTCTGCTTAGCCCTCGTATAGAAATTAAGAGTTTACTTTAAAATATGCAATAAATTCGGTGCTAAAATTATTCTGTACACCCATTGTATGCAAATTATTGCATTCATGTTGTTGTTTTATTAAAGACAATTTTTTGAATTTCACGTCAAAAAATTTTGTAAGTTTTCGTATTTAATATGAGTTCTCGATTTCAGTTTTATTGAGTTAAGGTCTTGAAAATTTCATAAATAACCACTTCTTGCATCATGTAATTTTTAAATTGTACAAGAATATTATGTTCAGCCCTCGTATTTAAAATGACGCAAGTTCAATAGTAGTTTTTATGATATTACTTTTTTCCAATTTAGTATTTTATTAGGAAATGTCCACAAAGAAATAAATTTTTAAAAATTTAATTTTCTAGAGCAGTTCAAAACGGTCAATTTAGCCCCTTTATGAGAAACTATCAACGTAAATCTTTAATCCAACAGAGTCCAAGTTGGCATGGCGACGTAAACGTGAACCATTCTAAAATTGGCGGGTTGAATTGGCAGATACATTTGGAAATTTCGATATTCTACCGTTTACCCGAGAAGTAAATGTGACTGTTTCAATTTTACACATCGTTTGGTTTTCTTTGAGAATAAATTCATCGCAGAAGCTCGGAGGGTCATTTCAATTTACTATCCGAGACCGTTCCGTCCGGAAAACAAAGTTCTTTTGAAGACAAAACTTAAGCCAACTGAAGAACGCGTGAGATGTTTAAGAGTGCGTTTAACAAAAAAGAGGAGAAGCCCGAGAAGTTGATGGAAACCTCTTCAAACAAAAAGTCCTAGAGATATCTGCCCTGGTCCGGAATACAAATTCCGGCTGAGAAATGAACTGACTGCAGATCCATTTGTTCTGATACAACGGCGAATCGAAGCATTTTTACGATTACATCTTTGTAATTACATTTTTATTTATGTTCCCCAGAACTGTGCTGCTTTTGCTTTTTTCCGGAGATAAAACTTTTACCGTACTTACAGCTAAACCGGCCGCGGAACTACCGGAGACTTCTTTATTTTGCTCCAAGGAATTTCGAAAAGAAATTCGCGATTAATTTCCACTCCTCGTAGACGGAACGCATTCGACTTCAATTTTAAATTACTTACAAGTCAATCAATCAGAAGACCACCTAATGAAAACATTTCATTTTCAATTCAATATCGAATACTCGAGTTTAGTATAACCGTAACAACTTTCTTTCAAGTACTCGCAAGCAATTTCTGTGAGTAAAAGGTAGCAAATAATTGGAAATTGTTCAATTAATTTTTAACTATAATGTACTGGTTTATTTACGCGTGGGCTTTAGAAAATGTAAGTGTGTTTTTAATAACGGAAAATAAACATCAATCGAGATCGGGAAAATTCTGGAGCGAAAAGCAAATATCTTAGAGGAAAGAGATAGAGTAAAATCGTAATATAAAAAGGAAATAAAGGAAATAAGGCTGAAAAAATAATGAAAAGATGGGAAGGAAATACAATCTACGCGATGTTTCCAAAATAATGGTAAATATTTGAATAATAGAAAGCCAATAAAAAAAGCAAAAAAACTTGATATAAACATGAGGCCACAAAACGCTTCCTTACAGAGTTACAGCCTCCCCTAGATCAGATACATTTTTAATAATTTCTCTTGTCATTAATTGAGATATTTCATTCACATTTTGTGTAGATATTTTGTTATTAATAGTTTAGTTTTCGTTCAAATCCATTAACTTAGACGTTCACCCTAATATAATTTTTCTTAAAAATTGAATTACCTCGAAATAAGTGGGATTTAGCGACTTTCAACAACAGTACCTTTTTGTGGAGATAATAATGTTTTCAAATAAAACGTAAAAACGTATGTAAGAAGTAAGTCAAGAAATACGTTGAACATCCTTGCATCTACGGCCCTGGTTGATAGATGTAGACGAAAACCAGCAAATATGTAAATCATCAATAGTGAAATAACCACACAAAATTTTAATCAAATATCTTATTTTATGGCGGAAATATTAATCGAAGAGTAATCAAATTGTTCAGACTTCAGGAGGCTGTAACTCTGTAAGGAGGTATTTCAGGAGTCTTGTTTATATACATACTGTATATATGGCTATTTACAGGTGTTTCAGGCTGTTTTATTCGATTTTAAGTAAATTTTAAATTTTCTAAATAAATTTAAATTGTTTCTGTTTTTTAACTTATTGAAAGTAAATTTCTAACAGAATTGAAAGTAATTTCAGATAACCTGCACATAGTTTACAGAACTTATGCGTTCCAGCTTTAAATAAAAATTGTCAAAATATTTTGCGACACACTCGTATGCTTCCCACTACCCCAAAAATTGTACAAGTATTTCCAAAATTGCAGTATTTGTTAAATAACAATAGCGTAATTTTGTAAATGTATTTCTACATATTGCTGCGTATTACACGAGTATTGCAGAATTCTGCCGAGCATTACTAAGTATTGCTGAGATTGCGTTCGAGTATTGCTGAGAATAAGAGTATTGCCATTATCGGCGAATTACCTCTGCGCAACTTAAAGTTAAAGTTTTGCCGCATATTGCTGCGTATAGTTCAGTATTGTAAAATTCTGTCGAGAATTACCTAAGTATTGCCAAAATTACGTACGAGTATTGCTGAGATTGTGTGGGAATATTGCTAAGACTGCGTACGAGTGTTGCCGAAAATTGCAGTAATTGCCATTATTGAGAAATTACGTTTGCGTATTTTTTTAAACAATTGCCGCATTTTTCTGCGTATTGCTACATACTATAGAATTTAACAAATCATTACCTAGCATTGCGGAGATTACGTACGACTATTGCAACAAATTGCAGTTTTTCTCGTAATTGTTTAATTACGTTTGCGTAATTTTGTTAAAGTATTGCCGAATATTGCTGCATATTGTTGTGCATTGCCGAGTATTGCAAAATTTTGCTGAACATTGCCTTATACTGCGGAGATTGCGAAAATTGCAGTTACTGTCATTATCGGCGCATTACAATTGGGTATTACCGCACATTGTTACTTATTGCCGCATACTGTAGAGTATTTGCAGAAGTCAACCGAAAATTACCTAGTATTGCTTAGATTGCGTACCAGTATAGCCAAAATTGCAGTTTTTGCCGCTATTGTTAAATTGCATTAGCGTAATTTTGCCAAAATATGACCAAATATTGCTGCTTATTGTCGCATATTGCAGAGTATTGCAGAATTATGCCGACATTATCTAGTACTGCTGAGATTGCGTGCGAATATTGCTGGGAATGCGTACGAGTAATGCCAAAACAGCCGTTATTTCCGTTATTGATAAATTACGTCTGCGCAATTGTGTGTGTAGTCGCATATTGCGAGTAATGCATAATTCAGTCGAATATTAGCTAGTATTGCTGAGAATGCGAACAAATATTGCTAAACTACGCTCGCGTAATTCTCTTAGGTAATGCCGCATATTCTTGCGTATTGCGGGTGTAATGCAGAATTCCGTAGAGCATTATCAAATACCGTTGCGTTTGCCTAAAAGTATTGCTAACATTGCGTACGAGTATTGTCAAAATTGCAGTTATTTCCGTTATTGATGAAATATGTCTGCGCATTTGTGCGTGTAGCCGCGTACTGCAGAGTAATTCAGAATTCAGTCGAGTATTAGCTAGTATTGCTGAGAATGCGTAAGAATATTGCCAAAATTGCAGTTATTGCCGTTATTGTTGAACTACGCTTGCGTAGTTCTCTTAAGTAATGCCGCGAATTCTTGCGTATTGCGGGTGTATTGCAGAATCCTGTAAATCATTATCAAGTATTGCTGACATTGCGTACAAGTATTGCCAAAATTGTAGTTATTTCCGTTATTGTTGGGTTACGTCAGCGTAATTTTGTTAAAGTATTGTCGAATATTGCTGCGTATCGTGACATATTGCTGCGTATTTCCGAGTGTTGATGTAATATGCCCGGTATCACCTAGTATTTCCCAGATTTTGCAAAAGTTTTGCCGACAGTGAGAAATCCCTTATGTTACTGTTTATCGGTACCTGTAAGTTAGCTTCTAATTACTGTTTTATAATTAAACAGCTCCAGATTTAAATAACAATTTTCATAGTTCAAAAAGTTTCTGCACATACTTCGTAATATAGCTATCAATAAGTTAGCTACTGTTTCATAACTAAAAATCTACGTTAGTTTTCGCTTCTGAAAGGTTGTCAAAAAAACGTTTTTTTCATATTAAAATATTTTCTGCACCGCTCCGGTACGCAACAAAATT
The DNA here is from genome assembly GCA_958336395.1 of Ctenicera cuprea. Lineage (NCBI taxonomy): Eukaryota > Metazoa > Arthropoda > Insecta > Coleoptera > Elateridae > Ctenicera > Ctenicera cuprea. The sequence goes on along the minus strand of OY284495.1, from coordinate 8,885,490 downwards.
GTTTTGACTGCAACATTTGTTGACGCCTCTTGTACATTTAAAATAAAATTTCATGTTCTGTCTACTTAGTTATGGTACTGACAATTTATAAAGTAGCCAATTTTAGCTATATACAATTTTTAAATTGTACTAATATTATATGTGCAACCCTCGTATGCAAATAAATATTTTTGCAAAAACATTGACGTTAACTGGTTGTAGTTGAAATTAATTGAACTAATTTTTGACGGCTTCAATCCGATTTTAAAGAGTAATTCGAAGTAATTTCAGATTTTTAAACAGTTAATTCAAGAAATTTGCGTTAATTTTGTTTCAATGATGATCTTATTAGCACTGGGTTACCGGTAGTGACAATCGTTTAGAATTTGTGGTGCTCGAGAAATAGATTATACAAACCGTTAAACAAAGTCGTCTATCATCATCCTAACAATGAATATATGTTTCTTCTTTAAAACGATTTTGGCTAGTTTTACCTAAATTTGACTACAATTTTAGCTCGTTGTTTACATAATTTAAAATCATTAAAACTTTGCGGCAATTTTTGGATTTTTCAGTAGTATTGATTGATAAAGGATTTAGGATTCTAATTCAAAATTAGCTTGAAATGATTTTGATTAATTTTACCCAATTCTGGTTACCCAATATAAAAAAACTTTAGTTTTTTGGACAATTCCAAAGAACAACATAAAAATTTGCTGATTTACACGGACTACAAGAATTTGTTTAAAGTTAACATTTCATAAAGCATTTTTTAATTAAAAAGCAAAAAACAAATAATTTTAAAATTTGCCAGGAGTATTATTTAAAGAAATAATAAAAAAAATTCTTTAAAAAAAATAAGGTTGCTTAAATTAAATAAGAGGAATTAAATTCACAAAACCAAGTTTGCAATAAAACAAACAAATTAAATTTCATAAATACCTTAGTAAATATCTATTGTTTAATCCATTTCATAATCCACTTTCAATATCACTTTTGGTTTTTAACACTAAATTAAAAACATCACGCTACTGATTCATAAAAGTTGCAAATTTAAAGAAATTGCAATTACATCACGCACATAAATTTATTAAAAATTATAATTAATCTAGAACACAATTCCGATGGTGCTGCGTTACATTAACACGATACAAGCTACCACGGCAACGGCCACGGTCGTACTGGCGTACACAAACAATCCATGTTATCTGCAATCCACATATGGCTTGCAGATATAACAGGTTTTTTTTTATTTCTTCATATTAAAACGGAGAGTTTATTTACCTACTGATGCCACAGACAATAATGAAGGCTTGTAAAAGCACGATATTTGCAGTGTTTCTCTCTGTCAAAAATTTTGGTTTTTAATTTTACGCAATATTACCCCCTCTACAAAATAAAAACGATTGGAACAACCCCCTCTACCAAAAAAAACGAGTAAAATACTTCGTCTGGACTTTTGAATTTTATTTTCATAAGTATTTTCGGAAACGCGAAAGTCCGGTAATAAAATCAGTAGCTAAAAGTGGGAGTGAGGGTGGAGTGGGGGAAAGCATTGCGTTCCAAAATATTACTGCATTTGAAAACGAAATTTAGAGACTTCTTCTACTCTCCAGTGATTTGGGGTGCAATATTTTCTAATGAAATGTTTCTAAATTGGAAAACTAATAGGAAAACTTGCTTGCGTTTTTAAGAAAAACATTCCGCCTACAAAATACCCCCCCCCCCGAGGATAGGGAAATACCCGAATACAGTCGACTACAAAGGGCTTTATTATAATATGTTTTCTTGCCCTTAGTGATTAACGTAAATATACAAATTAAACATTAATTTATTAATGGTGTTATATATAGGGTGCGGCAACTAAAGTTTTACGAGCTGATATGTTCAAAACTATAAAAGATTAAGTAACAACATTTTTATGGTTTTCTGGGACCAAAGGAGTCATATAATAGGCTAATAGTGCGTTTTGAAAAACCTCCCTATTTCAAAAAGTGGGAGGTAACTTAAATCTTTTAAAAAGAATGGTATATATTCTTCAATATTTTCATTTAATTTGCAACAAAATAAGTACAGCCTTTTTTAAAAAATTGTTTAGTACCCCTAATAAATGAGGGTATGAAATTCTATAAATATTAAAAGCGGAACCAGATTCTTTACATCTAAATGTGCCTACTGAAAATAGACAACAAAAATTAAATCAAGCAAAATTTAATTAAAATAAAAAATGTTTTAAATGTCAGCCCCCCCCCCATTCATTTGGGGTTGTAAACGTACGTTTTTCACTCTTATTAAATTTTGTTCCAATTTTAACTGCTTATTTTTAGTAGACACATTTAAACTAAAAAAAAATCTAGTACCGTTTTTTCAATATTTGCAAACTTCATCCCCCCATTTTTTATGGGTACTAAGCGTGTTTCGAAGTCTGCAATTAATAGGCTGGACATATTTTGATGTGGTTATTAAAAATATATTAAAAATCATACATCATCCCTTTTAAAATTTAGTTAGTTACCCCCCTTCTTAAAATAGGGGAGATTTTCAAAACTCCCGATTAGCCTAATATACGACCCCTTCCGTCATACAAAATAATCAAAAATTTTTTTGTTAAATTTTTTCTAGATTTGAGGATATCAGCTTGTAACACCTTAGTTGCTGCACCCTGTAGAGGAGGGCGCAGTGTACTGGTAAATGGTTATTTAAGGAAACCAGCTTTTGCCAAGGCAAATATGTTTTGAGTAGACACATAAAAATACTGGCCCCAGTGGGCTGACCCTGTGCATATACATGCGTGCTAATAGCTCGCGCCCTTGCGGGCGGGGCCATCCAATAAAACATCCTAGATCGGATTCCTCCATGTGCAAACTAAAAATTATTAAATGTGGGTACTTTTTAAAGTGTTGTGCTTGTGTAATCTTCTATATAAATATTAGATCCGGATCACTTTCACCTGTCTCACATTTTACTGTCGCCGAATTTATTACGCGTCAATTATATAAGGCGCATAAATATATCTAGCGCTGGGCAACCGACCAGTACAATTTTCGACGCCTACAAGGAAATTGTGTTGACAAGCTATAGTCCAATGAGTGGGGCGCTGTAGCTGATTACAATACGAACCTCCCTAAGGACGCATCGCATAACTTAATTAAGTACTAAATTTAAAATCTCAAATCCTACATAATACACTGGAGCACAGACTACATCACATGACAACCTATAGATGCAACTAAGCCTGTACTAGCATTAAATTAAAGTTTCTGCTGTGTAATTATCTTCGTTTAAAACGATTTAAATAGGTTAGTATACTGTTTTAATTTGATAGTTTACTTTTCGTCTAACGTTAAGTTTAAGTGACCCTGAACTCTCACTCGCGCTCGGAATAATGACCACTAATAGTTCGTTATTATGTACGCCTTCAGAATGTGGCGTCGCTTCAGAGGTGCACAATTTAAAGGACCCTTCCATTTCCACTTTTTTTTTGAGGAATTCACGAGGCGAGTGTAAAATATAATAGAATTTTGTATAATATCTTTTAATAACAGATAATGAATATAATACTAAAAAAGCATTGCACAGAAAACATTATTGAATTTTTATTAGCAACAGCAGTTTTGACTGAGGCTGGGATTTTTAGGTACCATAATTATTCAAAAAAGCAGAAAATGTAGAAAAAATATATATTTAACGAAGAAAGTTATTTTTCAGTCTAAATAAGGTCAAAAATAGGTTCCAAAGGTGTTATCGAAAATAAAGAGTTTTTACATTCACAAGGAAAACTAAAAGCTACCTAAAAAATGTAATACGCAAGACATGGTTGTAGTGCCAACAGTTCTTTAATAAATAATAATGTTTGCTGCTATAGCAACGTGTTGTTAAGCTGTGACTATTGTCAGTTAATGTATTTTTATAAAGTGAAAAAGATCGTTACACTTCAAAAGTACATGTTAGAAACATGACGATCCATTAGCAGTAATGTTAAATAAAATATATTTTATATCCTAAGCTTGTAACAGAAATGTTGTCCTAATAAAAAACCTGCTTTACCGACGTATATACGCAAAAATTTAGTTAATTCTCATGCAGATAGCAACGATTGTTTTACTTTGATGTATCCAATCTAATCCATTAAAACCTAGAAATAAGCAAAACAAATCAAAAATATTTACAACAGGCGTTTTAGGCCAAAATGTATACAGTTCAGATCAAAAAACTTTATCCAAAACGGATGATAATAATAATATTCAATCGTAGGGGCCTGTAACCAACACAAATAGGTATTTCCGTAACAAAGCCCTAATGCAAGTTGCAACTGCATTAACTGCATTGGCGTAGTTGCACCACTGTGCCTGTATTAAATGCAAATCTAGACACAGATTTTCTTGAATTACAAAATAAAAGGATGGGGCGTAGCCCACGGGTTCAGTTATTTTACATTTAAAAAAACAATGCCTAATTCTTAAATATTTTTTTTATCAGTTTGATGTCATTTTATAAAAAAAATTCAGGAAAATGTTCTGGAAAGTTTCCTAATTTAAAGTTTTCCGAAAACCCCACACCACTCCTACTCTTATTCATAAACAAGAAAATTTTTTTAGTTGTCTTTCTGTTTATTAAATGAAATGAACATTAATTAGCATATTTCAGAAATTTATAGAAGGCGTCACGATACACTTTAAGTATTAGGGAACAAACCATATTGTAACGCCTCCCAGGTGCTACTACCTCACTAGATTTTAAAAAGCTCGTAAGTTCAGTTTTTCAATAATATTTCTCTGTACAATTTCCAATATTTTGAAAATTTCCAATATTATGAAAATATGCATATTTTAATATTTTTCCAAAATAACATAATGGGTATTACAACCACAAACTTTGTACCAACCTGCCAACACATTTTTGAGTATAATTAAAATTTACAAAAATGCACAGCCTTCGCCATTTTTAATCTAGAAAGAAAAAAAAATTCTAGACTTTGTCTTAGCAAATTTTTCAGAATCGTCTCTTAAATTTTTTAAATTATGGAAAAAAATACTTTTAAAAATTTATATTCCCTGTACGTCAAAATTTAAATTAAAAAAAGTATTTCCTGAGAGTCAATACGCGTACACGTACACACAAACATTTTTTAAACATTTTGTCACGATCTTGATACTGAAGTATAATTTTTTTATATAAATTAACGAAAACCCACATCACTGCTACTGTCATTGATAAGCAAGGAATATTTTATAGTTCATTACTGTTTTAGAAAAAAAAGCCAATAATTATACAACTTCAAAAATTTATAGAGGGCGTCACAGAGGATTTGGGAACAAAGCATTTTATAACGCATCACTAGCGCTACTACCCCACAAAATTAAGAACAATTGTGCATTCACATTTTCAAAAATAATAATTTCAAATATTTTGAAAATCCTCCAAAATTTTGAAAATTATAATTTCGATAGTTTTAATAATCTTGAAAATATCTATCTAAATTAATATTGTGTCCTACTACAGCTATTACAATCACAAGTTTTTACCAACCTGGCAATTCATTTTTGAGTAAACAGGCGTTAAAATTATTATTTTCCAAAAATCGCCATTTCGAACCTAGAAAGTTCGGCAAGAAGGCTTGAGTTTGTTTTAGCAAATATTTCCGATATGTTTCCTAAATTTCTTTGTACGTTAAAATTTTATTAAAATCGCTCTCAAGTATTTTCTGAGAGTTTGAAACGTTACGCGTACACATACAGACAAACATTTTCTAAGAAAAAACTTGTTTTTAAAACGATTTTTTTCACGATTACAATACTGAAACATAATTTTTTTTAATACAGATTTTTCGGAAAATTTTCCTATTTTAAATTTTCCGGTAAATCCACGTCACTGCTCTTTAATTGGTGAGTGGATTTTTTAGTTTCCTCCTGTTTATTAAAAGAAAAAGCTACCAATTATCCAACTTTAAAAATTTATACAGGGCGTCACAAAAAACTTGTCCTATTATCTCACAAAATTTTAAGAAAAGCGTGCATTCAATTTTTCTAAAATAATTTTATAGATAATTTCCAATATTTTAATAATTTGTAAAATTTTGAAATGTTTGAATTTTGATAATTTTAATAATTTTAGAAATTGATGTGCCTAGAGCTATTACAACTATAAATTTTATACCATACGTGCAACTCGTTGTTGCGTAAACAGATGTTAATATTTTCAATATCGTAGGGTTCACCATTTTGATTTCGAGAAAATGTCGAGAAAATTCGTTTTATTTGATTTGGAAACCTTTGTCTGAATTGGAAAATATCACAAAATTTCGTCCAACTTTCAAAAATTTGTTATTGTAATTGTTGCGAATTTGATGCGTTACGCACAGACATACAGACATACATTTTGCAAAAATTTGGTTTCCAAACGATTTTCTTCAAGAACACAATACTGAAGTTTGAAATGTTTATTATGAAACTTTCCCCGTTTTGTTTTAAGCTAGAGGAGATAGGAATAATGATTCTTGTTGAAGCAAAACTAGACTGGATTATTCACGAGAGAATAAATGAAGATAAAAACTTAAGAAACTAGCATCATTTGTTATTTAGATAGTTAGAGAGTTGTTGTGCTCTATGTCAGTTTACTTTTAAATTCAAATAACATAAACGTAATTAAGTAAATGAATAAAAATAAAATTTGAAACGTAATTAGACCATCTCGAAGTGAGCAAAATAAAAATTCCGGTAATCTATTTTTTATGTGAGACTCCCCAGACGACTGTACGTTCTGCGCTCTGAATGATAGCGTACTTTTATATTCGTTAGCTGGAAAAGTCTTGGTCATTAAGACTAGGCAAAGCGTGGAGTTGAATGAAGATATATGCGAGTCTGAGCCTTAACTGCTCTTGTGCATCCTAAAACAAAGAAAGTTTTTTTTACACTGTTTCGAGTTTGATACTTCCCTATTTATTTAACGGTGGAGAGGGTTTCTTGCCCCTTCGGTTGGCGTTTGTTGTTATTATATTTGTAGAAGACGATTATAAGGGAGAAACAGCTACAAAATTGGACTAAATTATACTTTTAATAGTTTAATTCGGTAGAAAAATTACTTTTGCGTGTTTTTACTACATTAACATGATGAAAATTGTAGCTTGTAGCCAGAATTTTTGCGGACTTTCAGCCAGTTCTAGACGTTTCTACTTTTCTTTAATTCGAATGATATCGCAAATGAGGGGTTTGAAAGGAAAAGGGAGTTGTTGGCATAATAGGTATATAACTGTGGAGTTATTATATAAACATATTAATCGCAGAAAAAATACCAACTGCATTTTTCCAAAATGTGTCTCATTGTCTTTTAATTTAGTAAAGTTCTGCTATAACGAACGCGTACAAAAAAAACTATGCTTATAAGCAGGCTATGGTTATGCGTACCTGCGCTGTAAACGATGAAGATGTACGATTTTCTACTAAACATTGAATAAAAAAGCATGCATTCATATTTCAAAAATTCATAAAAGACGTCACAGGGGAACTAAGGCATTAGATAGCAACTGAAATTGTAGCACATCCCTAGCCCTGTCAACTCACAAAAATTAATAAAAATCGTTTTATTAGTTTTTGAGAAATAACATTAGTAAGAATTTGCAAAATTTTAAATGTTTAAAAATTTTTAAAAAATTATCTCCGTTATAAACAATGAAGATGTACGCGTGTTATTGGCCATTTATTAGGATATTTATATTAAAGTTCCTTAAAACCGCTCACTTTTCTTATCACACAGAACACCTTGAATTGTTGAGAATTTTTAAAACGTGCTCACGATTAGAAGGTGATTACTTTTTTTTAATCCTGATCAGGTAACTTAACAAAAACAACAGATATTAATAGTAAATTGTTCTTTGACAAATTAATCAAAATTTATAATTGTTGAAGTGTACTAATGTATATATTAAATACGGAACTGTCTCAACGCTAGGCGACGACGCGACGGTCCCCCACTACTAGAAACTACATCTTTACCGCTGCTACCGCTCATTGCCAAACCAAACTCCCCAGGCTACAGATGCGTAGGGCGTAGCCCAAGGGTTCAGCTAATAATATATTAATTACAGAAAAATATCAATTGGAATTTTGTCAAAATTGTCTTTGTTTATGTCAGTTTCTTTCAGTACAGTTGAGTTCTGTTATAACGGAATCTAAATTATGGGTAATCTCATTAATTATTAAAGCCGAGCATTTCACAAAAACGGACATAGTGAACCTGTTAGAAATGTTTATTCTACTGACTCACCATAATATTGTAATAATTATTCAATCGCTATAGACACGTACGTTATAAACTGTGAAGATGTATTCATCAAGTTTTTAAGAAGATTTTTGTTGTTTTTTTTTTGTTTGCGTTGCTTGTAACAGCGTCTAGCGTTTTAATTATATCCTAGTTATTTACAAGAATTATGGAATTACAGATTTTTAATGCGTATAAGGAATAACTGTAGAATTAAAACATTAAATTGCAGATAAAAGCAATTTAAATAGCACCCAATTTTCTTCGTTATAATCCAGAATTCGCTACAACAGATTTAATACAGCAGTTACAAAATAATATCAGCTTAAGTATTGCCATAATAATCACAATTATTACTTCTCCTCTTCTAAAACAATAGATTCTGTTAGAACGAACGAAGAAAATTCACAAATTACAGCTGACCGCTCGTTATAAACATACTATAGTAAAATGTTGATAAACCGCAGAATGTATCTAAGTACTTATCGTTGTTTGTTGTATCCAATAGAAATTCACATAAAACCCGTTTCTTATAAGTAAGCAATCGCTATAGACATGTTCGTTATAAACTGTGAAGATTTATGGGCATTAATCGAGTTTATGAAGATAGTTTTCTATTTTTGTTTTAATTATAACAGCTATTAGCGAATTAATTATATTCCAGTTTAATTACAACTGACGGTACAGACTTTTATTGCGTGCGGTAATGAATAACTATAAAATAAATACTATTATATTAAATGGCAGAAATATAAAAGCTAGATTCTTGTCAAAAATAACTATGCGAACCAATTCATAGCATATACGCTGTAAGCGTCTTGCAATAAACGGTAAATTACAACGTGGATTGCTGCATCCCAGTTTCGTTGTAGCAAATTCAACGTAACAGAAAAATATCAACTTGAGTTTTGACCCGTTAGTAAAAAATCAATACAATTCTGTTATAACGACCGGAGAAACATTTTAAAATTCTTAGATTACAGCTGACTGTTTCTTATAAACAGACTTGTAAAATATTGATTATATCTACTTAACATCACTCGTTATAAAGCACTGCGATTTGTTTAACAACGTGTGCGTAAAAAACGTGTTCGCTATAGGCATGTTTCATCGTAATCGACAGAAACGATTATAAGTTTTTAATCGAACTTTTATTTGGGTTCCTTACAACCGCGATTTTGTTATATCACAGTTTCGTTATAACAAGAATTTTCGATACATTTGCAGTTTTAGAGGGTGTAAGTTTTTTTTTTAATTTCAGTGATTTCACGAATAAAAAGTAAACAACAGATATTGTACAAGAAAAAAATTTTAAAATTCAAAGTATTTGTTGAAATATTAATATTGTAAGCGGCTCGTGAGGAGAAGCGAGTGAAACGCCGCTTCATCTCAATTAATTTGTAAAAAGCAAATTTATAAAACTATACAAATTTATTACTAATTAATTTGTTCTACCAACCACAATCATAAAAACAGCAGCTCCTGTGCAGATAGCTGGTTTCTTCTATCTCTGCATCAAAGTATGTGGTTACCATGACAACGTTTCCCGCATCGCCACTACCTTTATAAATTATGACGCGATATTTACAGCGCATTTTTGTGTCGATTGGAGCCCCTTAGAGTGTTTTAAAGTATAAAATGTTGTCTTTAAATGACATCGTGCGTGTTTAATTTGAAACGTCTTCATCAAACTAAAAAAAATTTTCGGGGGACGTGGATGCCGGTGTTTAATGCCCAGCGGCGCTAGAAGAAATCTAAATTTCTTTTTTAAATAAAAACGCTGTACGTATTTATAAACCCAGCAGCCACCACTGACTTAATGTAATACATATCATATTGATTTTAACAAAAATTGTCTCGAATTGTGTCAATTTTTTCCAGTACGGTAGCGTTCTCTTATAACGGAAATTATGTAAAAATTCCTTGATTATTATTATTATAGCCAAACGGTTCATAGTGCCGTATTGTTCGTTCGTTCGTTACTGAGGAGTGCTCGTTATGAGCACTGAGAATTTATAGAATTATTACTACTCAATTTATTTATTATTTGTTATTAGCAAGTGTTCGTTATAGGCATGTTCACTGTCGCGAACATAAGTTACAGATGTTGTAACTTTTAAGATTTTCACTATATCCTATGTTCGAATTTTGAAAGAATTTGTTCAATTTTGAAGTAAAATATTATTTTAGTTTTGGTAAATTTTCGAGTAGATTTCAGCGTTTCTCAAACTTTTTTGTTTGCGTCTTTATACCTAAATTTTGGTATAATTGCGCCTTCTTCTTTTTAGTTACTTAGACAGAATGCGATACATAATATTAAAACCTTTTTAGAATATTCCGAAACATACGCGACTTTTTTACGGAAGGTATGCGTGCGCGCAGAAGCAGTCAAGATTAAATTGCGACTGGGTATTAGTGATGCGATATTTCCAATGAAAATAATCTAACTATGTATATTGATTATCGAAATATCACGAGAAGTTACAGAAAATCATTCGAATAATTTTACGATGTTTTGATTCTTGGCTTTGTCCATTTCGGAAGTGGGCGTTGAAGCGATACTCCGTACCGTACGGAAACGCCCAATGCAAGTACATGATAAGATTACACCACCCGTTGTGGTATCATGAAGCGAATACACTAATGTAAGCAGAATTTTCGAAATGCGACGAAGAATGTTTTGACTTGAACGTACGGATATTACTGATTTAAAATAGAAAACGCAGCAGTTTCCAATCGCACTGTTTTGTTCCGCGTGGTTATTTCAACGCAGGGTCGTATTTGAAATGTTTAGCATTGCTGTAAAAAGTATAAACTATAAAAAAACATCAAAATATAAAGAAATTTAATAATATTTAGATTAATACTGTATTACTGTTGACGAAAACAAACATCACAAAATAAATCGTTTATTGTTATAATAATTGATAATCAGATACTGTTTTGTACCTGGTCTCATTTAAATAAAAAATAATATTGCTTAAAACAGAAAAATGTATCCACTATCGTGGTTTATAGAAATATTTCTCAAAAAGCAGGCCAAAATTAGCCAATGAAATGTAATGAAATTAATAAAAATGCTATTTAAAGCTGATGGGTTTTACGCTCTTTTGCCGAGCGGCCCGAGGAAAGACGATGAGAACGACAATTCGATCACAGAAGCAAACGGAGAGCGTTTTTAGTACTTTTTACCACAGATAAAAATTCGAATGATGTTATCCGATTGAAGTATTCGATTATTAAATTCATTCGATTATAAACATCATTCAACATTACTGGGTATGTGTACATATCACAAAATCAAACTAGAAATATAACGACATGGATGAGTTTGTAATTGGATATAAACGTAAATGTGTAACGTCAACCGTTGTTCTCAATTGTAGTAATTTTGAGAAAATGAAAACCTGAAAACGTGACCTCTTTAAAAACAGAAGCACGTTTTAAGTTTAAGTTTAAAGAAAGTTTTATACCGAACAAACAAATCAATACCCTGCACTATTTTTAAAATTGTAATCCCATGTTGCTTTTATTACATGAGTAGAACGTTCCGGTAAATCCCGGAACTGTTTAACATCCCTGCAGCATTAAAAGATGCATAAAACAAAGCGTTCCTGCTGCAGCAGCTATAACAATCCTGCATTAAAATCGGACTGAAAAGTCCTAGCACGCTTTGTTGATCACTGCTTTAAAAACGCATATGTGTGTAAAGGGGAAAAGAAGCTTTTACTCAAACGTCAAAGTAATACAACTCCAAATAAAGGTGTGCTTTCGTTTTCAAACTCATAAAGCCATTTATGTGCCATTAAAGTCGCACGAAGCTTAGATAAACCGGGAAAGCACTAAAAAATACAGCCCCGCTAATTCAAAGCCACTTTTCTAACCTAATAAACACGTTAACCAACAACGCCAAGCCAAAACTTGCAGAGAATCGTAAAATATAAATTACATTACGACCTCACACATGAAGATCAAAACGGCGATAGAATTAAATTGAAAAGTTCAAGGTTTAAACTTTTATTTCATTTAAATAAAGGCCCTAAGATCGTTTCAAATGCAGTTTAAGAGGAAGAATGGCCTGCAGCGACCAAATGTTATCTGGAGGGACGCGAAAGCTCGCAGAAATGTGGTGATAAATGTCTTGTTTATTCTGTAAATGGCCTTATCTCCTTCTTATTCTTTGTTGCAATTCCCGATAGCAATCTGATGGCGCTTCTAGTGGACCTCTCGTTCAACTTCCACTGTCAGAGGACAGTGAGAAAGAAAATAGTTTCAAATACTCTTCCATTTTCTTCCAGTTTTACTATTCCTCTCACAATCAAAGCACGTCTTGACTCGTTCAACAGAAAAAAATATAAATGGAGCCGCTGAAAGGACTAATATTGCCTTAATCTTTTATTTGACGAGATGTATAAATCATGATTAAGGTCGCATCATAAAATTCTGACGTAGGGTTCAAAAGAAAAGGAATAATCTGTTGTTAGGGAGCTAATTAAAAGAAAATCCAATAACCACGCGCAATGGGAAAAAATGTAAAATACGTAGTAATTAAGATCTTTAGGTTATTTATTGTCCTGAAAGCCGTGTTAAAATGGCTCTGAAACTGAAAATCGGAACGCCCCCTAAAACATTGCGCCCCTAGGGTTCGGCCAAATGTAAACAAACCAACACCGATCCTACATTTATGTATAAAAAAACTGGTGTTTATAAAGTGAGTTGTGATAATTGCACAAATGCTATGTAGGACAAATGTTTAAATTTTTTCGCTTCCTCACAAGACGGCACAGCCGTCCCTTAGGTAAATAAGTATAACTTACCACTTCATAAAACACTTGTGATCTGCAGTGAGCCGTAAAAAGAGCTACAAATGCACTACAATAGTAAACAGAAAAATCAGCAAAGTATTTCACTTGAACTTGCTTGTATTTTTAAAATGTTACTTATCATATGTTCAAAACTATTTCTATATCAACCTAGCAGCACCGGAAAGTACTTTAAGATCACAAAGTTAATTAAAACTTATTAATTTTTTCGCAGATATGGAAATGCAGTGCGCGTTATCTGTAGTTGTGGCACCTAGCGGAGGGTTTAGTAGCTGCAGCTGTTTAAATATACAATAAACATAAAAAAAAGCAAAGGTCGCGTTCGAAATTTACTTGTTTAGTTATAAACTGAATTTCCACATTTTTTTGTGAGAAACTAAAGCCGATTTTGCTTTTGCGAAAAAGTTTCTTACGAAAGATTTAAGTAAATCAGAGATCAAGCAGAAACTAACACATTGTGCCCCTGGGGCACAACTAAATAAAAAATAACCGCACACTAATATTACATGTTTTGTATAAAAAACTGGTGTTTATTGAATACAATGTGATAATTGCAGCAAATGTTATGTAGGGCAAACGTTTAAATTTTTTTGCAGCCGTTTCCTCAAAGAACGGTGCGGCGTCCCTAAATACCATAAGTAAATATCGCACTAAAACTTCATAAAAAACACTGGTGATTTTGAAATGATTTGTAACGACATGTTACAAGTGCTATAATGAACCAGAGCTGGGCAAAGCACTGAGGTAGCGTGCTTCGAGCACCGAGCCTTAAGCACTGAACTTCAATGCTTGCAATATCTAAGCACTAAGCACTCTGACAAATAAAAGTAATTGAAATTACCAAGCACTGATGAAAGTAATTAACTTTCGCAATTACCGAATACCAAGCACTACGAAAGTAATTGGAATTTAATTTGGAAAATGCTTAAAGCACTCAAAATTGCTCTAAGCACTCAGAAATGCTTAAAGCACTTGCCAAGTGCTTCCCAGCATTCAAAAATGCTTAGAGTACTCCAGTGTGCTTAAAGCATTAAAAAGTGCGGGGAAGTTCTAAAAAGTGCTTGCAAGTATTAGAATATTCTTCACTTTGAACTTTACATACGTAGTAGTGGATTAAAAGCTAATTTTTCAATCGCAGAATACAACTACAAGTGAACTTCAAATTGTAATTAAACACTATTGGTACAGTTATATACTTAGTCTGAACTACAGTTTAACTCGATAGTGTTTTAGTTTCAACAAAATAATATTTTGCTGAAAGGTGACAGAATCAGGGACCCACATACAAAATTTGAATTTTTGTCCTAGGTCAAAAAGGAATCCGTAGAACTCAAACTCGACTTACTCAACACTCAAGTGATAAAAACAAATGTATTTAAAATAACTACTCTGAGTCTGAGATTAGATTGCAAATTGGCAGAAGCCAAATCATAATGATCAGATTTCCTGAAAGCACGCACAGAAAATAAAACTAACTTGGAATATGCAGAATTGCAGACGAAGTTCACTCAAAGTATTAACAAAATAAACAATGAGTCAGAGACCAGAGTCAATGACCATAACGATAGGTACACTACACACAAGCTCTCATAAAAGAATGAGCAAATCAGCAAGTGCATCAGAACTGTAACCCATTTTTATCACGATTTTGTCAGTTTAAACTTGTTCAAAGGGCTCGAAATTCTCCAAAAAGTGCTTGCAAGCAATCGACGAGTGCTGGCAAGCACTTTAAGGGAGTGGAATTTTCGAAAGGGCTTGCAAGCACTTTCGAAGTGCTTGCAAGCACATTTCCCTAATTACCAATTACCAAGCACTTTGACAGAATGCTTGGATTACCAAGCACCGAGCACAGATTTTGGAAAAGGCTTGAAGCATTGTGCTTTAAGCACTGAAAGTGCTTCGAGCACTATGCCAAGCCCTTTGTATCCGAGCATTGCCCAGCTCTGTAATGAACAAGCAATAAATGTATAAGTAGAGAGTTGAAAGCAAACTTAGTAGAGCATTTCACCTGGACTTTCTTATATTTTTAGATGTTGTTACTTATCGTTTTATTAAAAGTATTTTTATGTCAACTTAGCAGCCCTAGGAGGTACTATAAAATCACAGGGTTAAATGAGACGAATTACATTTTTTCGCAAATACTTAAATGCAGCGAGCATTATCTTTAGTACTGGCACCTAGCGGAGAGAGTAAGAAGAAGTCGAGCAACGCAACCCCAGTAGATACGCTCCTCCCCACCACTCCTTCTATCACGTGGCTTAAGCGACATCCCATGACCAATGAAAGCAAAGCGCGGCCGACTGAAACCGAGTAAAAACGAATAAAACGGCATACACAATAGATGAGCGGTTACAGTTTTTACGTTATTGTTCATTTGTTTTTTGTAACAACTCATCAGTTTTTAAGTCTGTTTTAGTCGTTTCTACTTGGTTTTAGTCGGTCGCGCTTCGCTTTTATTGGTCATGGGGCGGATCTTACGTCACGTGGTAAGAGCAATGGTAGGGAGTGGCATAGGTAAGAACACACCTACTAACCCACTGCGATTTTGGTGCTAGAATCTCTCTATCCACCTTAGTGGAGGGTTTTGTAGCTGTATCGCGTGTGAGATGAATTGTTAGCTGTTGCGGGCGTGGTATGCCGTGCTTAAGTGTTTTTTTGCGAAGAAAGTAAATTGGTCACTATTATTTTTAGGGAAAAATTACCGGAGATTTTTAGAAAAACTAACAACCAAACAGAAAGTTAGTCAGCCAAAAATTGAGAGGAAACATTAGTCCCCCTTAACTTAAGAATTAGGTTTTTAATATTCTAGTAGGAACATAGTTGTTCGATTTTTAAAACTTCATAGAAGGCGTCACAGAGTATTCCTATACTTTATAAAATGTCATTTATCATATTTTTAGAAGTATTTTTGTATCAACTTTGCAGCTCCAGGTAAACACTATGGTAAATAAATTAGATTGTTTGATTTTTTTGTAGCCAATTAAATGACGTGTGATTAACTGCACCTAGTAGAGGAAGTAGGTCGGATAAGAGAATTCCAGCACCGTAACTTCAGTAGGAGTACCTCTACCTGTGTCATTCCCCACCACCCTACCTATCACGCGACTTAAGCCCGCCTTCCGACCAATGAGAAGAAAGCACGACCGACTAAAACCGAGTAAAATCACTAAAACGGACTGATAAGCGTCATGAATTTTTTGTAACCGCTCATTTATTTGTTTAAAACAAAAGTAGATTTAATGTTTGTTTATTCTCCCTGAACGATCTTTTGCCTAAGCCCCTTTTCAGCCAGAAAAATGGTAAGGAAGGGACAAGGCAAGGAGTTTGGATAAAGGACGATTTCCATAGATAGTACTGTCCCGTATTTACCTTGTGACCCAAAAAACCACGGAAAATTCAACACAGGACAGTCGGCCGTGCCATAGAATCGAACATAAGCTTCTCGAATGAAACGTGGACGCGCTTACCGCAGAGCCACCGCTGCCGGTTGTTGTTTGGCTTGTTTTAGTCGTTTTTACTCGGTTTTAGTCGGTCGCGCTTAGCTCTCATTGGCATAGGGGCGGGCATTACATCACGTGGTTGGAGGAGTGACATAGGTAGAAGCACCCCTACTAACTTACTGCAGCAGCGGTGCTAGAATTTCGCTATCTATCCTAGAGGAAGGTTTTGTAGCTGTATCGCGTGGGCATAAACTTTCACTTGCTACGGAAGTGGTATGTTGCGCTATGATTTAAAAATGCGCTTAAAAAGATCTATGAAAATCGAAAAAAAAAGGAAATTCTGTAGCGAGTTTGTGAGTAACCTTTTTGTAAAAAGTCGTTTTTTGAGTAATAAGGCGTTAAAATCAAATTTTCCCAAAACGTTTTATTTTGTTGAATAATTTTGCATATTCCACACAATCCAAAACGCGGTAAGAAGAAACGAACGTGCCCACCCACAAACAGACAGCCACTTTTTTTTTAAGTTACTGCTTTGAATTGCTGGAGGCATCAAAGTCTGCAAATCGAAAATTTTCATGAATTCAGTACTTCCCTATACTGAAAACGTACAAAATTAAAAATTAACAGATATAAATTTATTTCAAAATACTGCCAAAAACGTATCCTTTGAGCTCATCAAAATAAATTGTATTTTTATAAAAATAATTCAGTGAGTAAGTAACCTGAGTAATATCAAATATTCCACTAATAAATTACAAGGTAATGTTAGGTAATACGTATCACTTTATCATAAAAGGTTAGCACAGAGAGGCCTGAAAGATTGCAAAAATTTCCCTTGAGAACGAAGAAATGTAAAAGCTAGAAGCTTCGAAAATTTTTTACGCCCCTTTTTATAACAAAAAAAAAAAAGCTATGATTTCGCAACTTGGTATTCCCCAGGGAGACAAGCTAATACAATTTGAGACTGTAAATAATAATGAAACAGAAAAATAAGAATTTTCTTCGAGTTAGCAACCTGTGACCTACGGCCATTTTCAGTAGTATTGATAGTTTTAAGAAAAATTTTTTCTCAGTCTCCAATCAATGGATAAAATTGAAAAATTTAATAATTTTTTAATTAATCTTTTTTTTTAATTAGCAGCCTGCTCTTAGGGTTGATTACCATCATATTTTTAAGGGGTTTCCTAGCTTCACCCCACATTTAGTTAATTTAGATTGCTACGATGAAAACAAATTGATTGCAGTAGCTTTAAATAGTTTAGAAAGGTCAGCTTTAAATGTAAAAAAATTAGTGTATAAAGAAACTTGTGTTTGACAAGCCTTAAATCAGCAGCAGACTAGTACAGTTTTCCAAATTTAATAAGATAACAGTGTAGTGATAGTTTTTCATAACGTTGTTTTTCCCGAGGGAAATACACTAGTCCAATTTGGGATTGTAAATAATAATGAAACAGAAAATAAAAATGTTTTTCAAGTTAGCAGCCCGGACCTACGGCACTTTTAGTATTCATACTTTCTATCAATATAGAAATTTAGAATTAATTAATTTACAACTACAGTAATAAGATCATTTTAGTACCATTAAATGTTTCATAAGATTTCTGTCTAAACGTTGAAAACTATAGGATACTTTTCTGCATTCTTTAAATTCTAATTGTTTAGGATTAGTTGAGTATCAAACGAGGGAGGAAAATTAAACGAATAGGCTACTGGCGGCCATAAAATTTTTATATCATTGGGATAGCAGGGTGGAAGTTCTAAAGTAAGTCCTTGCTCCTTGCTATACGAAAAAGCGGGTTTGAATTTCGTAGTAAAATTTTTTCAGAGGAGATGGGACAGCAAAAGAGAGGAAATGGCATTGAAACACTAAGTTGGAATTAAAGGGGTGGTGCAGTTTCATCCATTAGTTATGAAGTCGAGCTGACGCCATCTTTGAGGGTGGAATGAAGTGTTTATGCGAAATCTCTGTATATAAAAGCCGGGCCAATCAAAGCTTCTCTACGTACTTGCTGAGATTGAAAATTAAAATTGTATAACTTTGTTGTTGTATGTTATTTAGTTCGAGGTTGAAGCCGAACAAACTTTCAAAATAAAAGCATGGTATACAAAGTATGACACGCTGATGGATAAAGGTTGAAGTTTAGGTACAATGTTCAGTACAGCAAAACCGTAATGAATTTTGGGAAATGAAAATATTTGGAAAGGCCAAATCTTAAAAAATATTATTTAACTTTATTTTTAAAACTAGCCAAAAAAAACAATCAAAATAGGCCCTGAATATTCGTTCGATAATCGGATGAATACGTTTTTTTCTTAAAATTCCGACTACAGGACTAGTAGTAATTTTAATTATTTAACCGAAACTTATTACACATGTCAACCAATCGGAGACGAAAACAGAATAAAAACAAACATAACAACTCCGATTATTATCGGACTATTAGTAATTAGTAGTTTTGCTGTAAAAAAAAAGACTGTAGAAATAATAGTCGGAAAACAATTTGAAACTTAATAAGATTTGTAAAACTTTGTTGAAGAAGTAAACGTTAATTTACGTGTAACTTTATACCAAAGAAATGCAAAAAAATAAGGAACAGCTGCAAAGGTTTGTCTACAGAAAAGTAAAAAAAATGAATTGATTTATTATCATCAATATTACACCAAGCATAAACAGGTAAAACCTACCTTTGCTCTAAATGTTTGAGCCATAGTGGTTCGTGGGCCCTTCCTGCCTAAACAGAGCCGTGTGCTTAGAATGTTTAAACCTTGCGCCGGACAAGGATTGGGTCTTTTCAAAACAAAAATACTTAATTGGCTGTTTGTCAACCCATACAAACAAACGTTTTGCAAGATGATATATAAGATAAAATCTGGCTCAAACATTTAGAAGAAATGCTTGTAATGGCAGGCAAGCTACAGGTCGATCCTTATCTGTTTATGCTAAGTGTAACCCCCAAATTACAACGCTGTTTACGCCGAAAGTATATTTGAATGTGTTTGGAAAGTTGATATTAATCTGAAAATTGTCGAAAATTTAGTAAAGTTTTAATATTTCGAAAATTAGAAATTTTTTTAGATATTCTGGAAATCTTTAAAGATAATGAAAATTTTGTAAACTATGAACAATTTAAATTTTTGAAGATTTTTATAAATTTATAAAATGTCGACAATTTAAAGCATTTTGAAAATTTTGGCAAAATTTAAGAAATTCTGATAATTTATACAACATTTTCAAAATTTCTGAAAAATTGAAATTTAAAAATTTTAAGAATGTTAATATTTACCAGTTTATGCTGGATGTAATCCCCAAATCACAACGCGTTTTAAGCCGAAAATGAATTTTAATATTGACAGTTCCGGAAATTTTTGACTTCAAATACATACTTCATACCAAAGGTATTTTAAAGAATTTATAAACAACTTGCTTTTTTCAAAAATTTTGGAAAGTTTATATTAATTTGAAACTTGTTGAAAATTTTGTAAATTCTTGCAATTTTTAAAAATAGAAAATTTTGAAAATTATAAATTTTGTAAATATTTGATAATTTTTATAATTTTATGTATTTTGGAAATCTTGAAAGATATCGAAATTTCAGTAATTTTGAGTAATTTAAAATTTTTAAGACATTAATTTAGAATGTTTTTAAAAATTTTTTAAATTTCTGAAAAGTTTGGAAATTTTTAAAAATTACAGAAGGTTTTAAAAATTAATAGAAATACATAATTGAAAATTTTGAAAAATGTTTATATTTAAAAGGTCCTTACCTGTTTATGCTGGTTGTAATTTCAAAATCACAACGCGGTTTAAGCCGAAAGTATATAATTATATTGAAAGTTCCAGAAAGTTTTGACTTAAAATACATATATAATACCGGAAGTCTTTTAAAAAATTTAGATACATTTGGCTCTTATAAAAAATTTTTTGGAAGGAGTATATTATTTTAAAAATTGTTGAAAATTTTGTATATTATTAAATTTTAAAATTAGAAAATTTTTGAAAATTATAAATTTTAAAACATTTACAAATTTTTATAATTTTGTAAATCTTTCGAATTTATGAAATTTTAGAAATTTTATAAAACATTTTTGGAAATCTGAAAACTTTGAAAATGTTAATTTTTAAAAGATTTTTGGAAGTTTTCAATGAAAATTTGGAACTTTTTTAAGAAATTATGAAAATGATTAGAAATTTTTTAAAAGTTTAAAATTTTGAAGCTGAATTTTCGAAATCATTTTTGAATTAACAAATAATAGATGGTCAGTGGTAATAGGTTTATCGCGTTTGCGCAGACGGCTATTAGATTAATTTTAGGTTCTTTTTCGAGGTCTTCTATATTTAAGTAAAGCACCCATCCCCCCCCCATTTTTTGGCGAACCATCTCATTTGGTTGCGGTGTTATCCGAGTGTATTCTTTTGAGCTTAATTTTGCATTTCTGTGTTAAATCGGCTGAGCTGTAAAGCGTATACAGACAGACACACAGACACCTCTGCAGCTTCCCCCTTAACGGTCGTACAAACCCTTAAGCCTGCTTATTAGTCAAAATGTTTAGGTACAAAACGTTTACCATAAAAGTACCCTTTTTTACCGCCCAGGCGAATGTAAAACAAACTTCGCTAAAAGATCGCATTTTTAATCATCCTATTGTCTTACGAATATTCGGCACCATTGAAATACGTCCAAATTCGTAAACTAAATAGAATCTAATTGGTTACAAAAAATTACGCAATCGTTTGGCGGGAAATTTAAATATACAAAATTAAGTTCTTGTTTTTCTTCGCGGAAAACTAAATTGATCAAATGATTCGGTTATTCAGCGTATTAATCCTGTTCCGGAAGTTTGAAATTGCAGTGAGTTAAGGCGGAAAGTTCTAAAAGCACTTAAAGCGTTAAAAAGTAAAAAGCAACCTATAGTGTATCACAAACTTAATTTACATTAGGCAATAATCCATCTCCAGGTCTTCCCACTCTAGAGGTACTTGAGGAAATTGAAGGAAACTTCTTTGATCGCACTTTAGAAGTAGTGGAAAAGTAGAAGCGTCAGAGATAACAAGTTTCTGTTTTCCTAGGATTAATGCTCGTCATCCGGTAAAAGTTTAGATGTGTTAAGCGCAAACTTCATTCGCACCCCCTTGATTTAAAATTACTCCTAGTTTTACTCGTCGGTTTCTATCTTAAACTTGTTTACATGTTGCGAACTTATTTTCTGTCAGCTTCGTTTTAAACAGGAATTAACGCTCCCGGCAATTTCTCTTGCAGAAATAATTTAAATTTAAAATTGCTGTTTTATGTTTCTTATTTTAAGCTGCTGGTGCTGGTAGCGCTGCCGGTGTCTATTCCTTACGATTTATTTCAAAAATGGTCGCGAAGACTCTTACAAAATCCACGAGTCTTAATTAAGATTTACTGACTTATCTGTGTCGTCGAAAGGCTTTTATCGGTTCCCCACTTTCTGTTTGACACGAATTTAAAAATATATCTTCGCTATAAACAAGTCTCTGTACAATCATAAATTTCGAATCACCGCATTTCCTTTGGACCATCGTGGGATTTGCTTGCACTTGTAACTTATTGCCCATAGATTTTTCATTGGTATGTTTCCTCCGCTTCATAAATAATGCAGAAATTTTGTTTATGTGCCGCTTATGTTACACACTAGAACAAAATGGTGTGTTCTGTACCAGTTTGTGTTATTTATGGCTTAACGTTTTTATTGAAACTTTTCAAACATACGTGGAAAGTTCGAACATAACTCATTATAATTGAATATATTCAGATAAGCACAGACATGATGGGACGGAGAAACGGGGTGTGATGCTGAAATAAAATATGGGACAATCTAAAACCAAGTTTGATGTTAGATTATACAGCGGCTGTGTACCAAATTAGCTTAATAAACAATTGTTACCAACCTACTTGATATTTAATGAATTACATTGTTAATTACGTCGGTTAAGGATTGAATTGGTTTTGAAATTAAGGTAACGAACGTCTTCTAAAGAGGGTTATACAGTTTTGACTTAACCAAATCCCCAACTACTAGGTTTGAGTATTACATAGCGTGGGAACACTTATAGTTAAACTTCAGTGAATGAAAAATAATAACCAATTCAGTGACAAAACTTTACAAAAATAAACAGGTACACGCTCATGACTCATGGTTCTAAAATTACAAACTGTTGTGCTTCATAGAAAACCATGGTGTAAAATATCTTGTCACCGACAAAATGTGGAATTACCACGGTTTCATTATTTAAAATTATTATCATTCGTATGGCATAATTCCACAGTTGCAACGGTTTACTACCATGACGGAATAACATTAACATAAATTATCGTCCAATAGTTTTCATAGTTTATGCGACATGAAAATAATTACTACGATTCATGGTTCAAAATCATAATGACTTATAAGCATAGAACAGTCATGGGTTATAACGTAGTTTGATATCGTGTTTTATAGAGCTGTCATGGTTCATGGTGCAAGATTGTCGTTGTTCATATAATATAAAGAACAACATTCATGGTCGGTCATTCAAAACTCGTATGTAGGTAGAATACAGAGAAATCGCATTTCTATAAATAAAATCAAACTTGCGGTCTATATTTATCAAACATTCTAGGATATGGAACAATGGTTCATAGTTTAAAAATTAAAAACCACCACAGTTTAACGTCAATATTCCACTGTGGCACCTAGAACATAAACGATTTGTTAAAAAAAACATAATAATACTTATATACCATACAAGACACTGTCATGGTTCAGTATTCAAATTTAGCAAAAATAAAAAATTAACCTAACAAAACTAAATGGTTCATAGTCGAAATATATACTACCACGGCTTAAACAACTTAAAAATCTACCACGATCTGTAGCAAAAAATTCACCATAAAAGAAACTACCATAGAATCTAGTTCAACATGGTTTAGTCAGCTCTATTTATAGGAATCAATGCAAAGTTACGGACAATAGTTCAGAAGAATCATGGTTAAGAAAAAATTAAAAATAGCCACCATAGTGAACGTTTATAGTTATCATAGTTCATAGTATATGTTAAAACACTTGTATGATCCATGGTTGAATACCATCATAGTTAATAAAAGATAAAAAACGTATGTTTTGCAATTGATATTTTTGTGGCTCTACTACCACGTTATGGTTTACATTCATCTTTGTTTACAAGACTCAAAAAAGCCACCACGATTTGCGAACTATAAGTATCATGGTCTAAAAACAGACAACTACCATTATTAACGGTTCACAACAATCATGGTTCATAGAATATATTGAAGAACCACTATGGTATGGTCCATGAGGAACTATCATAAATCATAATTATGGTAATACCACATAAACTACAACTACCAAACCATATGGTTGAGACGACAACCATTTACCGCCCTTCAAACGTTATCTTTGTTTATGGAACCTGACGAAAACTTAGCTATCATGACTAAGAAAACATTAAAAAACAGCTACCATTAATTAACGGTTCGATACAATCATGGTGCATAGATTATGTTAAAAAAAATATTATAGTTCTTGGATTAATATAATCGTGGTTCATAGAATATAATAAACAACTCATGGTTTTTAATTTAAAATTTTCGTGATTCTTAAAACACAAAGAAATACTTGTTTTTTAAAACTGATATGGTAATACAGCATAAAATATAACTAACAAAGTTCATGGTTCATACTTTATCTTTGTTTATAAGACTTGACGAAAATTTATCATGGTTTACGGTTCATAGCTATCATGGCTCCGAAAACATAAAAACAGCTGCCACAAATTAACGGTTCGAATAAATCATAGTGCATGGAACATATTAAAAAATATACTATGTTTTTTGGATCAATACCATCATGGTTCTTAGAATATATAAGCAATTCATTATGTTTATAATTCAAACTTTTCGTAGTTCTTATAGCACTGCCATGGCTTACGGTTTAAATCTGATATGGTGATACCCCATAAAATATAACTACCAAAGTTCATGGTTCGTAGAACTCACCTGTAAATTACCATTTATTATGGTTTCTGGGAATTAATGAAAAACTACCATGGTCCATAACTAAATTTGTGCAGAAAATATAAAAAAACAGCCAGCATCGTAAACGTTCACAACTGTCATGATTTATAGTGTATATTTAAAAAATACTGTCATGCGTCATGGTTCAATACCTTTGTGGTTCATAGAACATATCATGAAAATCATGGTTTATACATCATAATTATCGTGGCTTTTATAACGTAAATAAGAACAACTATGGTCTGGAATAAAACTACTACAGTTTGTGATTTAGAAAACATACCAGAAAAAAAAAAACATTTATCATAGTTCAAACGTTATTTCTGTTTTTACGATTTGACAAAAACTTATTATGATTTACGGTTTATAGATGTCATAGTTCAGAAAACAAAAAAAAACTTGCTACCATAATTAGCAGCTGTTAATAGTCATGGTGCAGGAAACATATATTAATAAACTAAAAAACTACTATGTTACTGGGTTCAATACCAGCATGGTTTATGGACATAATACACAAGTAACTAACATGTTTTACATGTTAAAAACTGTTATAATCATACAACTACCAAAGTTCATAGCTCATAGAACATACCCGAAAATTACCATTTATCATAGTTTAAAGTCATCTTGGTTTATAGGATTTAATGAAAAGCTACCAAGGTTTATTGTCCAAAACTAAACCGGTTCAAAAACATAAACAACCGCCACCATCGTGAATGATCACAGCTGTAATGGTTCATAGAACACCTTTTAAAAAATTGCTATAGTTCATGGTACCATTGCATTTTATAGAACATAATATAAACCGTATGATTTATAATTTAATTTTTTTGTGGCTGTTGTGACATAAAGACAAACTAGAATGGTTTAGGAATCAAATCTGTTACGCTGATACCACATGAAATACACTTACCAAATTTTATGGTTAATAGAACATACCATAAAACTACCATTAAGCATGGTTCAAAATCATCTAGGTTGACAGGACTTAACAAAAAGCTACTGCGATTTACAGTACATAACCATCATGATTTAGAAAACTAAAAAAACACAACTACCATAGTTAACGGTTGCTAACAATCATGGAACATAGAACATATTCAAAAATTCCTATGGTACTTGGTTTAATACCATCATGGTTCATAGATATGATAAAGAACTCATGGTTTATAATTCAAAACTTGCGTGGTTCTTAAAACATACGAGATAAGTATCATAGTTTATAGTTCAAACCTGTTATGGTTATACTTCTACCAAAGTTGATAGCTCATAGAACATACCCGAATATTACCATTTAACATAGTTCAAAGTCATCTTGGTTTATAGGATTTAATGAAAAGCTACCATGGTTTATTGTCCAATACTAAACCGGTTCAAAAACATAAACAACCGCCACCATCGTGAATGAGCACAGCTGTAATGGTTCATTGAACACCTTTTAAAAAACTGCTATAGTCCATGGTACAGTACCATCGTATTTCATAAAACATAATATAAAACGTATGATTTATAATTTAATTTTTGTGTGGCTGTTGTGACATAAAGAAAAACTACAATGGTTTAGGAATCAAATCTGTTACGCTAATACCACATGAAATACAGTTACCAAATTTTATGGTTAATTGAACATACCATAAAACTACCATTAAGCATGGTTCAAAATCATCTAGGTTGACAGGACTTAACAAAAAGCGACTGCGATTTACAGTACATAACCATCAAGATTTAGAAAACTAAAAAAAAACAACTACCATAGTTAACGGTTGCTAACAATCATGGTACATAGAACATATTAAAAAATTCCTATGGTACTTGGTTTAATACCATCATGGTTCATAGATATGATAAAGAACTCATGGTTTATAATTCAAAACTTGCGTGGTTCTTAAAACATACGAGATAAGTATCATAGTTTATAGTTCAAACCTGTTATGGTTATACTTCTACCAAAGTTCATAGCTCATAGAACATACCCGAATATTACCATTTAACATAGTTCAAAGTCATCTTGGTTTATAGGATTTAATGAAAAGCTACCATGGTTTATTGTCCAATACTAAACCGGTTCAAAAACATAAACAACCGCCACCATCGTGAATGAGCACAGCTGTAATGGTTCATTGAACACCTTTTAAAAAACTGCTATAGTCCATGGTACAGTACCATCGTATTTCATAAAACATAATATAAAACGTATGATTTATAATTTAATTTTTGTGTGGCTGTTGTGACATAAAGAAAAACTACAATGGTTTAGGAATCAAATCTGTTACGCTAATACCACATGAAATACAGTTACCAAATTTTATGGTTAATTGAACATACCATAAAACTACCATTAAGCATGGTTCAAAATCATCTAGGTTGACAGGACTTAACAAAAAGCGACTGCGATTTACAGTACATAACCATCAAGATTTAGAAAACTAAAAAAAAACAACTACCATAGTTAACGGTTGCTAACAATCATGGTACATAGAACATATTAAAAAATTCCTATGGTACTTGGTTTAATACCATCATGGTTCATAGATATGATAAAGAACTCATGGTTTATAATTCAAAACTTGCGTGGTTCTTAAAACATACGAGATAAGTATCATAGTTTATAGTTCAAACCTGTTATGGTTATACTTCTACCAAAGTTCATAGCTCATAGAACATACCCGAATATTACCATTTAACATAGTTCAAAGTCATCTTGGTTTATAGGATTTAATGAAAAGCTACCATGGTTTATTGTCCAAAACTAAACCGGTTCAAAAACATAAACAACCGCCACCATCGTGAATGAGCACAGCTGTAATGGTTCATAGAACACCTTTTAAAAAACTGCTATAGTCCATGGTACAGTACCATCGTATTTCATAAAACATAATATAAAACGTATGATTTATAATTTAATTTTTGTGTGGCTGTTGTGACATAAAGAAAAACTACAATGGTTTAGGAATCAAATCTGTTACGCTAATACCACATGAAATACAGTTACCAAATTTTATGGTTAATAGAACATACCATAAAACTACCATTAAGCATGGTTCAAAATCATCTAGGTTGACAGGACTTAACAAAAAGCGACTGAGATTTACAGTACATAACCATAATGATTTAGAAAACTAAAAAAAACAACTACCATAGTTAAGGGTTGCTAACAATCATGGTACATAGAACATATTAATAAATTCCTATGGTACTTGGTTTAATACCATCATGGTTCATAGATATGATAAAGAACTCATGGTTAATAATTCAAAACTTGCGTGGTTATTAAAACATAAGAGATAAATATCATAGTTTATAGTTCAAACCTGTTATGCTTATACTTCTACCAAAGTTCACAGCTCATAGAACATACCCGAAAATTACTATTTATCATAGTTCAAAGTCATCTTGGTTTATAGGATTTAATGAAAAGCTACCATGGTTTATTGACCAAAACTAAACAGGTTCAAAAACATAAACAACTGCCACCATCGTGAATGATCACAGCTGTAATGATTCATAGAACACCTTTTAAAAAACTGCTATAGTCCATGGTACAGTACCATTGTATTTCATAAAACATAATATAAAACGTATGGTTTAAAATTTAATTTTTTTGTGGCTGTCACCCACAACTATCATAGTCAAGAAAACATAATAAACAGCTACCATCATCAACGGTTTACGACAATCACGGTTCGCAGAGTGATTTAGAAAACAATTATGGTTTCCACAGCACGATTCATAATAGGAAATATTCGTGGCACTTATAACATAAAGGAGAATTACCATGGTTTATGATTTAAGACTTTAACAGTGATAAATCATTAAATATACAACTACCCAAGTTCATGGTATATAGAATGTACCATTTACGTATCATGGTTTAAAGTCAGTTTTGTGTATAGGAATTAATGAAAAGCAACCATGGTTTTTTGTCATCAGCTACCAAAGTTAAGGATTTAGAACTATCGTGGCTTATAGAGTATATCAGTAAAACTAACATGCTTCATGGTTCCATACCACCATGATTTATAGAATATAACAAACACTCATTTTTGATGGTTTAAAGCTCTCGTTTTCTAAAAAAACATAAAAAATTACCATCGTTACACAATTAGCATAATTTAAAAGTGTCATGATTCGTAGAAAATAATACTAAAAGACAAGGGGTGAAGATATTTTGTAACTGACATGAACGCTTACTACATATACAGGGTGTTAATGAATTGTAGGGACAAACTTCTAGGGCTTGCAAAACACAACAAAGCAAACAACTTTTGTTAATAAATGTGTGGTCAAAAGTGTTTCCTTTCAGGGATAGAGCTTCTCAAAGATTCTTTAAAAAGCGCCTAAATGTAGGCAACTCAATTTACTACCTATTATTTGTTTCCATAACGACGGAAACTAATACAGGATAAATAAAGCCCTCTTTCCCACTTTTCAAATTCAAATTAAATTTAAAATAAATTAATTAACAAAATGTTTCAAAACTAAGCAATAGAGAAAAACAAAATTACAAAGCAAAAATCAACTATTTGAAAAATACCTCCAATACTGGAACCTGGTTCACTCCCATTTCATGAGCGATGGCTCTTGAACTAGTAGAAGGATTTTCAGCCACTCTCTCCAAAACTTCTTCCTCAAAATCCACCGTTCGTCTTGTTCTGGTAGCTCCACAGTTGTGTCTGTTGACAACGAATGTATCTTCCTCTCGCAGCCTACACTAAAGGCCTTGTGCGATGGATGATTCCTATTCGGAAAATGTTCTCCGTACAGGCGAGCAGCTTCGCGTGCGTTACCCCAAGCAGCTCCATACATGAACATCATGTCATGCTGTTCGGCAAAAGTATAATTCGCCATAACACAAAAATACGAAACACAGAACGAAAAAAACGAATTATAAAAGGCACAGAAAGAAACGAATGGAAGCAAAGTCAAAAAATATCACAATAATATCGCATTGTCTCAAAATTGACGTTATTTGAATGCATGTATGTCTAGATCGTTTTTTTTTTCAAAATTCCGTGTTTCCTGTACAAAATAATTAAAAATGCAATTTGGGTTGCCTATTTTCAGGTACTTCTTAAAGAATCTTTAAGAGTCTCTGTTTTCTAAAGGAAACCCTTTTAACCACACATTTATTAACAAAAGTTGTTTGCTTTGTTGTGTTTTGCAAGCCCTAGAAGTTTGTCCCTACAATTCCTTAACTCGGTATAGCGAAGAAGGTAAAAAAAGCAATGGTTGAGAAATATAACAACAAATTGCCATGGTTATAATCACTTTGCAAAGAATTGCAAAAATTTCTTGTAGTAACGGACAGTAATTGCACACATCATCTAATATGTAACATAAAGAGACGACCCAAATAAGGGCTAACGTAATGATAAAGTAGAATGATGCTAACATACGGTATTATGGCATAGAAGTTAAAAACCTCTGGTTTATACACTAATATAATAATATAATTTAGCGTTAGTAATGAATTAAATAACCGTGGGTAATAATCAGTACATCATTAGAATAAAATGACAAAGGACTATCTTTATCTCGATCTCTGTAGATTTACTATAAGGGATTATTGCGGAGATATTTGACTATCGAGTGTAGGAGCTTAGTGGTCTTTGTGTCATTGAATGACATGGGGCTAATTTGAGAGATAGGGGTTGACACTAGTTTCCATGTAAAGCCTTATCTGCACGTGCTGTTACTCCAACAAGCGTCAAAATTTTTATTTTCCATATTGGAGCGCTCAAACCCTTCACTCCTATTTTCTTAATGTTACTTAGGTGTAAGATATGCCAGTCGAGTTCCGAATTCTTGTTCTACAACTCAATCTCGTTAGCAGAGCTAATATTTGTATAGTTAAGATCACGTTAGCAGGTCTTCCACACGTGCAATCAAATTTTCTATGAGGCGCAAATGTAACAGACTGCGTTACAATCGGTGGTGAAGTAAGCGTCAGGTGGCAACCGCAACTTCCTCTCTGAACCCTTCTTCTTCACAAACTACTCCTTCCTACTACAGCAGTCAATACTAATGGGTCGAGCACCGTTTTAGAATGTTATTCACCTCGACAGAAGCCGCTGCACAATTTTAACTTTTTGCTGGAATACGCGCGAGAATTTTACTTGCAACTTCTTGCATAATTTTAATGCAAAAACTTAACAGCTATTACAGATCCGGATTAAGACGAATAGTTCAGTTTGGTTTCGTTTCGGATGAAGTTTTAAATTTGAAATATAATTATAAGATTTTGTTAAAAATTACCAAAACCGCTTTTTAAGAAACAATTTTTTTACTTCCCTGTGTAATGAAACTAATTGGGAAGCCCTCGTAGGTTCACAAATGTATTTTTTTAATAACATGTATTACGGAAGGCGTCAACTACTATGGATCGCCGTTTTAATTGTTATAAATAAATTGTCGAATAAAAATAAATTTTCTTCGAGTAACTAAATAATTTCTGACGTCACAAAACTGAATCTCAAACGTCAAAAGTTTATTTTTTGGCGTCAAAAATTAATTGTTTGATGCCTAAAAATCATGAAATTTCGAATAAATTTTTTCATCCAGTAACAAAATTTTTGACGTCACAAATCCATTCTATGATATCAATTATTTTTTAACATTTGACAATCATTCAGAAAACTTAAAATAAACTAATAAAAGACCGAAAAAATATTCGCAAGCTATAAATAAATTATTTTCAGAAAATAAATAAATTTTTTAAAACAAAATCTGATTTTTTGTGATCAATAAGTGAATTTTTACATCAATAAATAATATTTTAATAGCTACATTAAAAAAATTATGTTAAACTTCAACAAAAAATTTTTGTTGACGTAATAAAAGGAACGTTAGACGTCAAAACATAAATTTTATAAGTCTGACAGTAAATTTTTTACGAGAAAAAATGCTTGACGTAAAAAACTTATTGCATGCTGTAAAAAACATTGTGACGTCAAAAACATTTGCTGAAGTCAAAACAACGTGTTTTGACGTCACAAACATTTGCTGATGTCAAAAATTCATTGATTACGTCAAAAGCTTAATTTTTAACGTCAATAAGTACATTGTTTACGTCAAAAAAATTTTAAAATGTCTGAAAATTACTAATTGCAAACAAATAACAGCACTTATGTCGATTTGTTATTTAATTCTAAAACATGTAAGTGATTTTTAAAAATGCGTATATTTATTTATAATTAAATAATCTGTTCAAACTAGTTTGTATTATAATCAAACACCAGCAGATAGGGTATTTACATTTTAAGCATCGAGCAGGCTTGTATTTTAAAGTACTGTGTGGGTTGTGCTCGTACACCAAGAGACTATTTCTTGAAAAAATTCCCGTGCAGCAGAGAGTTAAAAAAAATTGTATTCATACATAAAAATATCATTTTTTTGACGTCACAAAGAAAATTTTGACTTCAAAAAACTAATTTCAGACATTTGAAAGTAAATTTCTTACAACAAAGAGATTTTTTGACTCCAATAGATTATTTCACCCGGAAATAAATCATTTTATTACGTCATAAAACATTCTTTGTTGTCAAAACTTCAATTTAAATACATATTTAATGTCAAAAAACATTTATTGACGTGTGAAAATAATTAATTACGATTAAGTAACAACATTTATGTCGATTTATTATTTAATTTTATTTAAATTGTGTAAGAGAATTTTAGAAATGTGTTTCATTCATTTATAATTAAATAACATTAGAAAACTGCTACATAAAAAAAAAATATTATAAAACATCAAAAAATCTTTTTTCTTGCGCCATAAAAGCAAACTTCTACGTCAAAAAATAAATTTTAGACGTCTGAAAGTAAATTTTTAAACGAAAAAAAATTCTTTGTCAGATTATTTTTGCCGTAAGCAATTATTCAAAAAAAAGCAATTTTTAACGTCAAAAATGTAAATTCTGACGTTCACAATGTTTATTGAAAAAGAAAACAACGTTCCATAAACTAAGCACAGACGAGCATAAACATCCATGACAAACCCAAGTTTCGAACCCCGGACCGCTTGGTTGCTAAGCTCACTCACCCACTTAGCAACTGCGGCCTCACAAAGAGAATTGAGAATTCAGATTGTTTAAAAAACATATTTCGATATTGCTCGGGTATAGACAATAAATTATTTTTTGCCGAAAAAAATCATTTTTTGACGCGAAAAATGTCATTTCTGACGTCAAAAAATATTTTGTGACGTCAATAAGTCCTTCTTAATTAAAACCCAAAACAGCAAGCCGTAAACTAAAAAAAGTCTATCAAAACAGACGAGCACACACATCCATCACAAACCCAAGATTCGAACTCGAGATCGGTTAAATACTAAGCCGTTGCTCATTCACTTTGCCGTCGCGTCCTCAGAAAACGAATTAAAGAATTGGGATTGTTTAAAAAATTATTTAAATATATTTTAGATATAGACATCAAAGGTTTATTTATTTTCCTAGAAAAATAATAATACTAATTCCAGCGCTTTCGTATGTGGATTAATATAAATTTAAAAAAAATAACATTAACGTAAATAATATAGCAAAGGTCACATTATTTTCAATTATACGTCAAAGCAAAAAACGTAGAATTAATAGAATAGCCCTCGTATACAATTGGAGAAAAATTTAAAAAAAAAACGGTCTAGACACATTTAATTCGAAAATCGAGAAGATGAATGTATTCAGTTTATGAGACATAATATGTAACCAGTCTAACAGCCTTTATGAGTCCTTAAATTTGTAATAATTAGAATTAAATGGAGAAACGGAGGCAACGAAGCAACAGATCAACATTAATGCAATGACTTTATATGTACGATATCTCTAGTCTTCAAGCCGACAGTTAAATAATTTAGTTATTCTGTATATGCAATGAAGATGCATGGTTAATGCTTACTCGTAGGACTCAAGTAAATGTAAATAGTTGATAATACGTGGGGTATAACGCGAACAGACTGTACAAGACGTACTTTGAACAACCGACTTTGCACCTGTTTCATACTGCCAACTGCTTTCCTGAGTTGGTTCCGTGGCTTTGTTCCTCCCTTTGCTGCCTGTTAAGGGAGAAACTTATTCCGAATACGTTAAAGGTTCTGTTTAAACGCAAATTTACCTGCTTGTGGTGTTTCAGGTTAAATGGGAGTTACTCTTGCCGCTTTATGCTCTAAAGATTCCACTTACAGGAATGTACGCAGAATATCTAACACCAAACTTATAAATGTCAGAGAAATGTTGAATCTGTTTTCGTACAGTATGAGAAACAAACGTAAAAGTTTGACTAAAAATTTTTTAAAAGTCCCTCGTAAATCGCTTGATATGAAATGTTGCAATGTTATTGCGTTTTTATGGAACCTTATGAATAACATCCGGAAGGGTTAAAAAACAAAATATTTTAAAGAAACTTTTTAAAAGTCCCTCGTAAAACGCTTAAATTCAAATTTCCAGAAAAGTTGTAGCGTAAAGTGAGCTATCGGATTGACAACAAGCTGTTCGTATTTAAAAGAGCAATAACTCACTTGTTTTTAAAGACTGGTCCTTATTCACGTTGTAACAAGGTAAAAAGCGATCCTGAAAAATTACGTCTTCCTTCCCAGGAGCCTCATTTCTCTTCGCAGGCAGTGCTCCTGAACGTAGACTTTAATCCGGCACACCGCACTTTATGGCTATTGTTACTGCAGAGGTTCGTCTCGTCATCCGTCCATGCGTTTGGGAACATTACCCTGACAGATGCTCATGCCCCACTATCAATTATGGCTTGGGGGTAGGTTGGGGTGAAATATGCCTAGTACAGACCTGAGATATATATGTGCCCTCCGTTTTACGTTAAAGACTGCAGGTGAATACGCCGACTTATTTATAACCAAACCCTCTACCGCGTAGATTTGAAGAGATTCACTACAGGGTTAAAAATGTCCCTTCTAACCCCGATTAATAATTAGGGTCAAGTGATTTACTTCGAGGTTACTTCAGGGAAAGCTTTTTTCCTTCCTTTTTATTGTTTTCACTTTGTTCTCTTATGGAAGAACGAATTGATTTGTTCAATTATTTATGACGGATGAGAACAATCGAAATTCTATTTGTTCATCTCTCGGTATTACCCAATCCGAAGCCTTTCATTATTCGATCAGATACCAAACATCAATAATTTGTTTTGGTAGCATCTGGTTTACGTAGATAATGCATATTAACCACCAGTTTGGATACCCATACTCGCCATCTACGACTAGTATATATATAACGCATAATATACCCGACTGCTAGAATCGGATATTGAATAGTATCAATTACGGGGAAACAAAGGGGATGCGCTCAAAGAGGGAGGATGCGATAGCGAATACTATTTCCCAAGATATCGCAGGTTCCGCTTCCGCTGGAGTTTGACAGAGCAGCCTATGGGATCCCATTGTATGCAGAGCAGATGCGGATAAGCGGTTTTAGTGTTAGTATTAGCGATACACGGCCCTTTGATTGACCTGCTTTTGTCTAGGCCTACGGCTTTGCTTTGTCTAATACCCCAATTAACAATTTTAATTGAGAGCTGCACTAATCTAGCTTATATATCAGGTTTTGAAATTAAATTCCGCTACTACACATCGGATTTTGACATTTTCGCTTCCTGTGAATGAAAAATGAACCGATGATACTTAATGATAGTTTTAGGGGCTTTTCGGGTTTATCTGTTGGAAGTTAATATCGATCATTAAAATTATGGCAGGGTAAGGACAGTCCACACAAGTATTTTGATAGTAGTCTGTATTTAAAGCATACAGTTCCGGAATTTTTTTGCTACCTTTGCTTTGTGTTAGAATTTATTATCATTAAAGCACCTTTAAATGTTTAATTTAATTTGAATTTGAAAAGTGGGAAAGAGGGCGTTATTTATCCTGTATTAATTTCCGTCGTTATGGAAACAAATAGTGGGTAGTAAATTAAGTTGCCTACATTTAGGCGCTTCTGAAAGAATCTTTGAGAAGCTCTACCCCTGAAAGGAAACACTTTTGACCACACATTTATTAAAAAAGTTGTTTGCTTTGTTGTGTTTTGCAAGCCCTAGAAGTTTGTCCCTACAATTCATTAACACCCTGTATAAACATAAAAATTACACATTTGTGGAACACCCTTTTTATTAATAATCATTTAGTGAGGTAAAATAATATTTTTAAGGTCAGAAAATGTTTTTTGCGTTAACACACCAATTATCGACGCGAAAAACGTATTGACGTTTAAAATTTGTTTTTTTGACGTCAAAAATTGCTTTTGTGACGTCTAACACAAAACCTTAAAAAATTATCAACTAGTGATTATTTTTTTTGCAGTTCGTGGCTTTGTGTTAAAAATTATCATTAAAGCACCTCCAAATGTTGTCCCAGAAGGCTTCTACTATGGCGACGGTATTAAGCGTTAGCAACAGAAATAGGCTATCTTTATATAAATATAAAAATAACATATTTGTGGAGCACCCTTTTTATTAATCATTTAGTAAGGTAAAAAAATATTTCTTGGTGTCAGAAAATAAAGTTTTGGGTAAAAATGTTTTTTTTGGCGTCAACCCACCAATTATTGACGTCTAAAAACTTGTACTGGCATTTAAAATTTATTTGTTCACGTCAAAAATTGCTTTTGTGACGTCTAACATAAGATGTTAAAAAAATATTGACTAGTGATTCTTTTTTCTGCATTTATTTGCTTTGTTATAAAAATTATTATCATTAAAGCACCTTTAAATGTTGTCCCAGAAGACTTACACTCTGGCGCCGCGCCGGTGCTAAGCCTTAGCAGCAAAAATAGGCCAACTTTATATAAATATAAAAATAACACATATGTGGATCACCCTTTTACTGTTTATTATTCATTTAGTGAGAAAACAAATATTTTTTGAGTTCAGAAAATAAAGTTTTGAGTAAAAAATGTTTTTTGCGTCAGCACAGCAATTATCGACCCCACAAAACATGTATTGAATTTTGAAATTTATTTTTTGACGTCAAAAATTGCCTTTGTGGCATCTAACACACGACCTTAAAAAATTATCAACTAGTGATTCATTTTTTTCCAATTCTTTGTTTGGTGTTAAAAATTATTATTATAAAAGCACCTTTAAATGTTGTCCCAGAAGACTTATACTCTGGCGCCGCGCCGGTGCTAAGCCTTAGTAACAAAAATAGGCCAACTTTATTTAAATATAAAAATAACACATTTGTGGAACACCCTTTTACTGTTTATTATTCATTTAGTGAGAAAACAAATATTTTTTGAGTTCAGAAAATAAAGTTTTGAGTAAAAAATGTTTTTTGCGTCAGCACAGCAATTATCGACCCCACAAAACATGTATTGACTTTTGAAATTTATTTTTTGACGTCAAAAATTGCCATTGTGGCATCTAACACACGACCTTAAAAAATTATCAACTAGTGATTATTTTTTTTGCAGTTCGTGGCTTTGTGTTAAAAATTATCATTAAAGCACCTTCAAATGTTGTCCCAGAAGACTTCTACTATGGCGACGGTATTAAGCCTTAGCAACAGAAATAGGCTATCTTCATATAAATATAAAAATTACACATTTGTGGAGCACCTTTTTTATTAATCATTTAGTAAGGTAAAAAAATTATTCTTAGGGTCAGAAAATAAAGTTTTCGCTAAAAATGTTTTTTTGGCGTCAACCCACCAATTATTGACGTCTAAAAACATCTACTGGCTTTTAAAATTTATTTGTTCACGTCAAAAATTGCTTTTGTGACGTCTAACATAAGATCTTAAAAAAATATTGACCTGTGATTCTTTTTTCTGCATTTATTTGCTTAGTTATAAAAATTATTATCATTAAAGCACCTTTAAATGTTGTTCCAGAAAACTTATAATCTGGCGCCGCGCCGGTGCTAAGCCTTAGCAACAAAAATATGCCAACTTCATTTAAATATAAAAATAACACATTTGTGTATCACCCTTTTACTGTTTATTATTCATTTAGTGAGAAAACAAATATTTTTTGAGTTCAGAAAATAAAGTTTTGAGTAAAAAATGTTTTTTGCGTCAGCACAGCAATTATTGACGTCACAAAACATGTATTGACTTTTAAAATTTATTTTTTGACGTCAAAAATTGCTTTCGTCACGTCACGTCACGTCACGTCTAACACAAAATCTTAAAAAACTGTTAACTAGTAATTAGTTTTTTTGTAGTCCTTTGCTTTGTGTTAAAAATTATTATCATTAAAGCACCTGTAAATGTTGTCCCAGAAAACTGATACTCTGGCACCGGTGTTAAGTTTTAGCAACAGAAATAGGCCAATTTTATATAAATATAAAAATAACACATATGTGGATCACCCTTTTACTGTTTATTATTCATTTAGTGAGAATACAAATATTTCTTTAGTTCATAAAATAAAGTTTTGAGTAAAAAATGTTATTGACGTCACAAAACATGTATTCACTTTTAAAATTTATTTTTTTGACGTCTAAAATTGTTTTTGTGGCGTCTAACACACGACCTTAAAAAATTATCAACTAGTGATTCATTTTTTTACAATTCTTTGTTTGGTGTTAAAAATTATTATCATAAAAGCACCTTCAAATGTTGTCCCAGAAGACTTATACTTATACAACTAAAATAGGTCAGCTTTATATAAATATAAAAATTACACATTTGTGGAACAGCCTTTTTATTAATCATTTAGTGAGGTAAAATAATATTTTTAAGGTCAGAAAATGTTTTTTGCATTAACACACCAATTATCGACGCGAAAAACATGTACTGACTTTTAAAATTTGTTTTTGACGTCAAAAATTGCTTTTGTGACGTCTAACACAAAACCTTAAAAAATTATCAACTAGTGATTATTTTTTTGCAGTTCGTAGCTTTGTGTTAAAAATTATCATTAAAGCACCTTCAAATGTTGTGGCGACGGTATTAAGCCTTAGCAACAGCAATAGGCTATCTTTATATAAATATAAAAATAACACATTTGTGGAGCACCCTTTTTAATAATCATTTAGTAAGGTAAAAAAATATTTCTTAAGGTTAGAAAATAAAGTTTTCGGTAAAAATGTTTTTTGGCGTCAACCCACCAATTATTGATGTCTAAAAACATCTACTGGCTTTTAAAATTTATTTGTTCACGTCAAAAATTGCTTTTGTGACGTCTAACATAAGATGTTAAAAAAATATTGACTAGTGATTCTTTTTTCTGCATTTATTTGCTTTGTTATAAAAATTATTATTATTAAAGCACCTATAAATGTTGTCCCAGAAGACTTATACTCTGGCGCCGCGCCGGTGCTAAGCCTTAGCAACAAAAATAGGCCAACTTTATATAAATATAAAAATAACACATATGTGGATCACCCTTTTACTGTTTATTATTCATTTAGTGAAGAAAACAAATATTTTTTGAGTTCATAAATAAAGTTTTGAGTAAAAAATGTTTTTTTTTGCGTCAGCACAGCAAGGAAAGAAATTATTGACGTCAGAAAATGATTTAATGACATCTGCAAAAATTACGTTTTACAATAAAGGTAAGAGCGTTTTTGATATCAAAAAATCTTTAACGTCTAACAATCGCTTACCTAATTTGAAATAAATAATATATTGACATAAATAAAAATCTTTAACCATAATTAATTATTTTCAGACTCCTATAAATGATTTTTGTGACGTCAAAAATGTATTTATAGGTTTAGAACTGTTTCGCAGTTCCGTCACAGAGACAAGGATTCAGCAGACGTAATGGGCCAATACTCTAGCGTCGGTCTTAAGCTATTGCAGCAGAAATAAGTCGATGCAAATAAAAATAGAAATAAAATAAATCTATCAATATTTGTGGAACCCCGTTTTGCTTTTTATAAAGCCGTAAAACCTTTCTTTTATCAGAAAATAAATTTTTGAAGTCAGAAAATAAGTTCTTAACGTAAAAATATTTTTTACGTTAACATACCAATTATTGACGTCAAAAACCAATCTATTGACGTCAAAAAATTAATTGTTGACGTCAAAGAACATTTATTGATCAAATTACATTTATAGCATCACAAATTGATTTTTTGACACTTAAATTTTATGCATTTATATAAAGAAATTATAAAAAAAATATTAACTAGTAATTAAAAAATAAAATTTGACGTCAATAAATGATTTTGTAACGTCAAAAACGATAGACGTCGCAACATTTATTATTTTGACGTCAAATAATTTATTTAACCTGTGAATCTAATATATTTATAGTAAGTTTACAAATAATATTTCCGTTCTTATATTATGTTATTTGGAATTGCCTGAATAGTTTCCAGACGTGAATAGATGATTTTTAACGTCATAAAACGGTTTTTTGACTTCTGAAACTCAATTTGTGACGTAAAAAATTTAACTTTAGACGTCAGAAATTATTTAAGAGTTTGGGGTAAATATATATCACATCACATTGTTATATTTTTACTAAAAAACTTAACATTTGCTCAGATACGGTACGAAAAGAAGGAATTTTTACAAATTATATGTATTTCTTGGCTTACGTCTATTTCCAAAGAAAAACATCACAGGGTGTTAAGTCTGAGCTACAAGAAGGCCACACGAAGCGGTTGTTACCAATCAGGTTTATTACGGTATATTTCTTGCTAGGCCCACTTCCAAAGCAAAATGTCACAGGCTGTTAAGTCTGGGGTTCAAGGAGGCCATACAAACTCAATTGTTATTTAACATGTTTTTATCCAGTTCTGTATTAAATAAATATTTTAGATGTTATCCTAGTGTGAGTAGATTGCTCACATTTTTTTTCTTAATTTTTTTTGGTATCTGTTAAAATTTATTGTGAATAAAATGTCCTGAAACTAAAAATCATATCGCTATAAATTGTTAGCTTTTGGCAAGTTTACGATTTTTCTATGCACTTATTCGGTTATTCATGGGTAGTTGCGACGATTAACAGGCGCACACGCGCATGAAAAACGGTCTCATAACGTCCAAAAATGTTGTCAAACAACTGAGACCGTTCATGTTGCCAAAATAACATAATTTCTGCAAATTTCCTGCTTATGTTTACACAGTTCGCTAAAAAATTTTGCTGAACATAATGAGGCTTTCTTTCGAAGGCCCTTCTTAAGGATTATTTGTGCTAAGCTACTTACATTAACACTACATCGGATTGATTCACCAAGATTACTGTTGAACATTTCATTCACTGAGTTGATGTTTTCAGGAGTTGGCGATGTTTGATACTGTTTTCGTAAGTTTTTGATATATTTTTTTATTGCTTTTCTATTCAGAATTGTACAATAGTTATTTACGTCACTAGTCCGGGAAGTGACATATTAAAGTATGAGTTTAGATATTTGCGGACGAGGCGACGAAAGGAGCCGAGTCCGAAATTTCTAAACGAATGCTTTAATAATCACTTCACGGACGTGTATCGTACAAAATTTTATTTCATTACTGCCAAAACCATTTTTTATTTGAATATTTTCTTTTTATAAAAACGTCATTTTTAAAATTTATATTCTGTCAAATTACACATTCGCTGTTGGTATTTCATTTTAAATCACTCGTTGCTTAGCTACAAACAAATGTGTTTGATGAATTTTTCTCCAAGCAGTCCGGGAAGGGCTGCTAAGCAACACTTCCCGACCTTGGACTGTAATGTGCCACTTCCCGGACTCAAATCAATGACGTAAAGTGGTATATAGCGTACAGTATGAAATAAATTGTATTTTTAGGCTTTGACTTCGCAAAGCGCTCCAGTTTTAGATCTTTTTTGAGCAAGTAACCGGTTTATTATAAGTTGAGTTTCTTAACATTTCTTTTTGATACTAATTTTCTAGAATTAAGGTCAAAAATTGGTTCGTAATGTTTTCTTAACCCACCTAATAAATATTTACATTTTCCAATTATTCTGCCACGAATTAAAAATCTTTCATAAAAAAGTCCTACGTTTTTCTTACAAAAGCGCTCAATTTTTCCCAATAAATTCGCATTCAAAACCCTCAAATCTCATGTATTATATAAATAAGATTTCCAGTTGGTTTTTCCTTGATATTTTCAATACGCGGGTTTCGTTTCTGTAAAGATCTGAATACTGAGGGTTTAATAAACTGGGTCAAAACATTCGACACATCCATTGTCCAGCAAGCCCTGTTGTTTGGCTGAAAAAGGGGCGTCATTAAAAACTTTTTACGACCAGTAGTTGTCGACTCTAGGGAAATAACAAAACTTCCCAAAGAGAAAATTACGCAGGGAGCGGAGAAATATTAAGTATAAGAAATTATCTTCCGGTTATCCGAGGCGTTCTAGCGACTAAAATTTTACAGCTCCGTCAAAACGACAAAACGAAGCGAAATTTACAGGAGAGAGCAAACTAACACATACAAGAGTTGTCATTTGCATCTACCCTCGACGCACTTGGTTTCATTTCAATGCATCTAATTTGCTTTGACGAGAAAAGGACGGAGTTATGTAATTTTCTTATCACTGTTGGAAAGTAATACCACGGCAATAACTTGAGCTAACAGCCGGATGCTTGATATGAATCAAATCATCTCAGATTTAGGCCCCGGGGTGTTTGGGGTTGTTTTAACACGAGCTTTTAGCTGCAATACAAAATATGAAGTTAACTTTGTGATTTAGCTCTTTATCTGTGTCGAGATTGACGTGCGACGCTCATTTCATTTGGGCACGAATTGAAACGCATTAAATACTCATAAACCACTGTCATTTCCGACTCCAACTGACAAATCTACCTTTTAAAAACCCCGGAATGGCAGCAAATTTAAATTGTTTGCTGTGCTGAAACTTCAATTATAATTCTCGTTATAGTTTCATCCACATAATGACTGAAGGTAGAAAAAGGAAGTATAAAAACAAGGAAGTCACGCATAAATTTCTTGCGATGGGCAACAAGAGAGCTCAGCACTAATTAGATCGCGAGAATTAGGTTTGGTTCATGAGACACATCACTAATAGATTTAAAAGCGGCATAAGAATAAAAGGCTCGTCTTAAATGATGAGATTATGGACCTATTGTTTTCAAAGCTATTATAAAAGCATTATTTCTAATTCTCATACTGTTGAAGAACATTAGAAGGATCGGGGGAACAATGATTCATTAGCTACGTGGAAATTTGGATCACAAAAGAGTAATCAACGATTTACTGCATTCACGCATTTCTAACAAATTGCTGAGGAAGTTGCAACCTTAAATGACTGTTTTCGTGATTCCAAAATGTAATTATCCTTGTTACATAAGTTTCCAAAACTAAAAAATTTAGAGGGCTGGTCGGTAAAACAGTTTGGCACTGCTCTACCAAACGTGCTCTGGTTCGATTCCGGAGTGGTGTGAGCCCGGGTGCATGTGTACGTTAGATGTAGACTATATGATTCTGGTAGTTGGTGCTACTCCGTAAGTGAAATAAAAAAACATACAGAGCATGTCAATCCTAGATAGCACAGGATATCCGATGGACATCTATTGTAGGTACAATCTATATCCGCACGTAGGCATAAAGCGGCTATGCATAAAAATAAGATTATATTCACAAGGACGTCCTATAGGCTTAAATTTTACGTCTAGTAGTGGACATTTAATATTGTTATTTTTACTTTCCCATACCTTCAGTATAGGGAAGTATGAAAATTTTCGAAATTAAGATTTTGACAGAAATACATGTTTTAGACCTCCGGGAGCCCAAAAAAAAATATTGCACAAAAACTGGCAACACGATTTTTTTTTAATTCTGTGAGTTTATAAAGATAAAAATGAGCTACAAT
The DNA here is from genome assembly GCA_958336395.1 of Ctenicera cuprea. Classification (NCBI taxonomy): domain Eukaryota; kingdom Metazoa; phylum Arthropoda; class Insecta; order Coleoptera; family Elateridae; genus Ctenicera; species Ctenicera cuprea. The sequence continues at coordinate 8,842,211 of OY284495.1, read as the reverse complement.
TTGGTTCGTATCCCAGCTAGTAGATTTTCCTTTGACGCCTTTTATACATTTTTGAAAATTTGAATTTTACCGCTTATGTACTCAAAATCGAGTTATCAGATCGGAATAAAAGTTGATAATAGAAGTGCTCTAGGAGTATACAATGCTGCAAAGTACGAGAACTTTTGAAACTACAAAAATTGTGAAGTGAAAAAAATATCAATGTTTTGACTTTTAAAAAAATATGCTGCTCAAAAACTGGCCACGCGATTTTTTCAAAATTTGGGTCGTGTCCCAGTCGCTAACTTCATTGCGACACTTTCTATAAATTTTAATTTAGTTTTAGTTTTAGTTAATAAACTAAGACCAATAAAAAAAATTTCTGCTGAGGCTAAATTGCTCATGAGTGATAGTAGAATAAATGTTTTTATTCTGAATTTTTAAATAAGGCATTTTTGGAAAGGGAGGTACGCGTCCGAGTGGTCCAGTGGTAAGAGGATCAGGTTCACAATGCGTGAGCCCTCAGTTCGAATCCCGGAGGAAGCAGAAAATTTTTCTGTAATTCCGTGGATCGGTATCGAGCTCGGCAACCATTCGACGTTGGGTTACAATTAACGGCGCTTACCTTGATTACTGACTGACCAGGACAAGTAACAAAGTCATAAACAACATAAAAAAACACATGTGTGTGAATGACATAGAATGAATGGGCATGAAGGGTGGCATAAGCTTCAGGAGCGTAGCGGTCTAAAGGACAAAGGCCCCACTACCTACTATTACACAAGCGAGAGCCTACCCGGAGTGAAAGTCCTCGACACCTTCGGGCATAAGAGGTGAAAGATAAAGAAGAAGAAGAAGAAGGAAAGGGAGGTGGGCAATCTACCCCCTCAAACTCAATTGTTCTTAAACGAATTTGTCCTTCCGTTTGTAAGTTTATTTAATTCCAAGCAATCTTTTTCCGAAAAAATGTTCTTTTCAAATAACTTCGCTCATTTCTCTCATTCTCTCTCATTTACAGCAGTAAATAATAAACGTAGACAAAAAAAATTCACATACAATTTTGCAGAAAATTTTTAATAATATAAAATATGATAAATATCTATTGTATTATTATAATCAATATTTTTTGTAAAAAAATAGAATCTATAAATGATATCCATTCAAGGATGTTCTATGAACATCACCGAAGATGTCGGAAGGATGAATGCCTTATGGAAGTGCAGAGTTTTGACAAACGGACTACATGTGGATTTCCTATGAACATCCATGAAGGATGGCCATAGGATTTCCTATGGACATCCATGAAGGATGTCCATAGGATGTCCTATAGACATCAGTAGGTTAATGGATTTCCTATGGACATCCATGAAGGATGTCCATAGGATGTCCTGTAGACATCAGTAATATATGGGAAGAATAGAGACACCAATTTTTTTGCTGTTAACTTTAATTAAAAGAAAATTTACGACTACTGATCGACATTTAATATTGTTATTTTTTTTAACAACAGTAAATACAATACCTAAACAAAATATACGCATGTTATTGAGCAGAAAATTTATTAATAAATGCAAAATATGATAGATATCTATTGTATTATAATAATCAATACTACTTGTAAAGAAAAATGAAATCTGAACCACATCCGTTTAGGATGTCCTCTAAACATCCATTGAAGGTTTCGGTGCATTAAATGTCCGATGAACGTCCGTTGAGGATGTCCTAGGGAAATCCAAAGTTTAAGAAACAGACTACGTATGGATGTCCATAGGATGTCCTCGAGATCTTTTATAAAATCCATGAGAGTTGTCCACAGGAAGTCCTACGGGCATCCTTGTGCTTTATAGGAGGAATAGAGGTACCAATTTTCAGTTGTTACTTTTTATTTTAGAAAAATATTTCAATTAAAAGAAATACATTTCAAAATTATTTTCAATTATACAGGGAATTCCATTTAAGAGTGGCATACCAAACTTATGTTTTTTTTTAATACAACACCCTAACTATAATAACATATTTTTTCGCATTTTAGTTAATGTGTTAAGGTTTCAAGAATCCGTTGCGGTGTTGCCAAGTAACTCAATTACAAACTTCTTCAAAAAGATAAATTTGTGTTCAATTCCGAATAACTAATTACGTCTAGAATTTGAAAACGACTACTTACATCTTGTAAGTTCGTCTCGCCAAGTCTTCTCTTTGCGGACTCTCCGACCCTCAACATACTAGTTAAGTTGTAAGATTTTCACGAAGGCCAGACACGAAAATAGTGCAATGTTAATTAAGCTTTAGTTTCCCAAGTGGAAATTAGGTCGAGCTCTCTGTACACTCGCGCAAAAAGCTCCGCACAATTCCTAATTTGCTTGTTTCGCGTGCTTCCACACATCAAGTTCCGTTCCGTTACGCAAACTTTCCAACGCGGTTATTAAGAGGAGCGCAGCGGTAAAAATAAAGAGCGCGGATACCCCCAAAGCAGGAGCACTACGGAATCTCAAACCTCATCAATATTTAAAGCCCTAAATCCAGCCCTGTTTTCACTCAGCCCAAGTTTCAGGACGCATAACTTAGGAAATCTCTGCTCAAAGTCTGATTCCCCGGACAATACCAGCGCCGCCTTGATAGATTGGATCTCGTAATTACAAAGGACGAGTATTTTATCAAACTTACATACATTTGATTCTCATTTGGTCCGCCCGAAATGTAAACCTTGTCCCTTTTCCACTCCCGAGAACAATTGGGAAGACGTGTGCTTCAAATTAAGCCGGGATGTACAAGTTTCTTCCGTTAATATATTGCATCGCCAACTTAGATTTACAGGACTAAGATTGTTTTGAGTTAGTTGATTTATTTTGCGCTCCTGATTTGTAGTTCTTTTGCTCAAGCTACTTACTTGATACGCCATTCCTCTTGCTTTATTACGAATACTAAGTTTGCAAGGTAACTTTTCAGCAAACTTGGCTAGATAGACTCATAAAATATCGGTACCAAAAACAAAATCCTTTTTTAGAATTTTAATTAACTTGTTTTTGGCGGCGACGAACATGCAAACATCAGCGTTGCAGAAAACTAAAAATTATGAAATTAGAAATAAATTTTTTTTTTTGAAAGTTTAAGCATTTCCTTTAGAAGAAGAACAACACTTGCAGGTTAATCTATAGTTAATTAACAATAGAAACAATCAAATTATTTAATTTCCTGGAATTAACTAAAGCTTCTTCGAATAACTACTGATTGACTTAATTAATTAACGAATTAATCCCCTAACAATTACCTTAACACAGCTCCGATCGTTTCAAAACCTTTGATGTTTCTTATGAAATTGATTAGCGCCAAATTTGTACAATTTAGTGTTAATTGCAGCACTTAAATTTTAAAAAGCTGTGAATATACGACTGCAATGTTGTTTTTTAAAATAAAATAAACTGTGTTTGACAATTTGATGGAAATTTAGAAATTTCTTCAAAATTAATTGAAAATTTTGTAAAACGTATTAAACTTTTCAAATTTTTAAAAATTAGTAAAATATAAAAATTTCATAAATTTTTAAATTAAGCATAATGGAAAATTTTGTACAATTTATTTGTTTAGTACATTTTAAAATAACCTGCTTGAAAGTATTTTAAACTTCTAAATTTCAAATAGTTGTAACATTATTTGGAAAATATAAAATTTCTAAAATTCTTTTTAAAAACTCAAAAATTTCCGAATTTTAGAAAATTCTACAAACTTAAACTATGTTTAAAAACTTTCAAAATATTTAAATATTTCACAATTTTTAAAATTTTAAAAAATTATAAAAAAAAATTTGAAAATTTTAAATATTTACAAAAAAATTTAAAAATTTTAAGTATTTCAAAATTTACGCGTGACCTCGGGTCACCCGTCACCAAACGGAGCAAAAAGCCCCCTAGTAAATTGACATGCAATGTAGTAATGTTGTATTAGTTCTAGTATTTATTTCGCTGAAATGTGTTTTGATTTTAAATAGATTTTATCGCGTTTAATTTAAAAAAAAATGTATTATTTATTCTAGAATTCATTTTATTTAATTATACGTTATTTTAGCTTTGAAGTTAATTTCACCGGGACCGGCAATTCAGTTTTACGCGTGACCTTCAGTTGTACGTAGAGAAGCGAGGCGAAGTCCCCGCTCTAAAATTGAATTTAAAACTAGCAGATTTTTGTAAATGTTTCAAACCCCACTATGCAAGTTCCCTATAAACCAAATTGTATACCGTGAGAAGTACAGTTCTACTCAGCATCTTCTCTAATTCTCAACTCCAACAGTCGAGGTAACCGATTTTGGGAGATATTCTGAGTAAGTAATACTTGGAGCCATTTTGGTGATTTTTGCATTGACTTTATTGTATTACCTGTTCGTCCGTTCCATCTCTCTCTCTCGTTTCATTTCAAGTCTGTCGCAGCCGTTTGTCTTGAAGCAGACTCTCTCTCTTCTTTCTGATCTGTAGCGGTTGTTAGTCACAAAACAGATTTCTGCTCTCTTGGTTTCTGACCGTTGCGGACGTTCATCACGAGGCAGTACTTTTCTTTCTCTTATATCGATCACAATCCCGTTTGTCCGATATACCTCTCTTACCCGTTGGTTTTAAATTTCAGTTATTGCTTGTTTAGTCATCTGCTACCGTAAGCTGCCGTATTTTATTTGCTACCGTAGGCTATCTTGCTTATTACCGTATTGCCACCGTATTTGCTATCGTAACAATTCCGTATTTTTGCTTGCCCCGTATTGCTTCCGCATTTTGCTTTTATAGATATTTTGCTTTGTTTAGCTTGTAATACCTTGCGTTTCTAGTGTAAATAATTGGTTTTGTAAATAGTTGCCTGTAAATACCCTGTTGCTTGATTTTAAACACTATATGGTTTAATGCTATGGTTGTTTTACGTATTATTATTTTATGAGCACGAATAATATTGGTAAGTAAAGTTTCAACCGAGTACAAAAGAACCGTCACGACCAATTGGGGAAAAGTTTCGCAAAAGTGCAGTCACACTGGAAAAAACCCTACTGCAAAAGTGCAATTCTACTAGAGAAAAGCTCTCGCGTAATGAAGCCTGTTTGGAGACTAAACACCATTATATTAATAAAAAATAAAACTAAGTACATCTAATGTCTAAACGCAGCAGTAATTACACTAATTTACGCTCATAAAATAATTATAAATTTAATTTTCTAACATGCCTTGTAGATAAACATTCCAATATGGTGCAAGCCTAAAAAAATAATCCGAGCAGGTACTTATTTTAATTGGTTAATCCTATTTTTGCTTGTTTCATATGCTAATAATTTTCCCCTAACACATCTAAACCACTACAACCCCAATTTATTTGAAACAGATTCACGTATGACTGGTCATATTAAACTAGAACAATTAAATCAGGCAGCAAGTGAATAGAAGTACCTACCGGTATGTAACCAGTTAAAATTAAATTCGCCCACACAAACATGCACACACGAGCTCTGAAAGCCTTCGACCATTTAACATTTATTAGGGGCCATTAATGTAATCCATTAAGCCGATGTGAAGAGTTAGAATTATCAGAACTTGCAACCCAAATAAGTGCAGTAAATCTCTGCACTTTTTACGCTGTCCAAGCTAATAAGAGTCGACACAGCATTTCATCCGAGTCGGATTTAGAAGGATTACATTTGCATTCGTGTTCGAGTCCAGTGTTTATGGTAAAATCAGAAAATTAGCAATTGGAAAAATCTACATTTTCAAAGTAAGCAAGAGTCTTAACAAACGACAAATAAAAATTTACATTTCCTGCCCTTAATTGCATATTCTACGTGGGAATTCTAGCAGCTAGCTAAACGGAACGAAATGAAACCTCGTTACAAAATGGCCGTGTTTGAAGTTTGCAACAAGTTTTTCCCCAGAGTCGTTTGAGAGAACTCTTTATACCTTTAGCAATAAGTGCCATACAATGTATAAAACAAACTAACCACGGAAATTAGGTGGGATTTTGCTGTGGCGTTTTGGGATTTTAATAATATCACCCGCAGTAGCTGGATATGTACAAAGTTGGCTAGGTACTGTCTTGTGTACGTTAGCAACTTCCTTAAAAAGTGCATTTGCATTTTATTACTGCAGGAAAGTGGAAATTGATGTCCTGGGAATCGCAGAAAACCGTCGAGCTAGAGTTGCTGCATGTCAAACACGACAGTGCATTGTTGCAGTTTATCGTCCTAATCTCTTCCAGATTTTGTAATATGCAAAGTTTCCAACATCGGAGGTATGCTATAACAAAGGTTTTATTAGCGTTCGCTCCTTCAGAGTTACAAAATTTAATACAAAAGACGTCGCTGCAGTTTTATTCAAAATTCTCTTAGAAGAGGTTTGGCTTACTGTAAGAATTTACGGTTCTATGCAAGCACGTAAATGCTCAACATTCTTGTATATAGCTCATGAATATAGTTTGTTTATGTTAAGATTATGTTTAAAATTTACTACATTTTACCTCAAAGCGTTCCAAGCAAGCAGTAAATTTAAAAATATCGCTTCATTTTAAATCCTAACAGATAAAACTGATTTTTCTAAAAAAAAAACTGCAAAGGATGAACAAGACAAACTCCTAAAAGGAGACTTTCAGTCGGTTATAACATCAAAACTGCTAGATCGCATTTCAAGGCGGCGTTAACAAGGCGTGTTAAGTTACCCCAATAGACAAAATAAAATTCCTAAACATATGTAATGACCACAAAGGAACATGTAATTTACATTTAATTCTACAATGAAAATTCCTTATATGATGCTTTGAATAAACCGCTGTTTGGGTCAGTTGATTTTATTTTTTTAACTAAGTTTTGTTTCTGTCCAAATAAATGGTACTAGCAGAACCCGTGGACTACGCCCGCCGTTTTTTTGTAACCCCCCATTTTTCCTTCGCTGAGTGGGTCTCGAGATTAAGAGCTGGTTCCAGAAAGAAAATCCCGCGCAAAAAACGAAAGAAACCCCAAAATACAGCCCCGGAAAAAATCTAAAAACGCATTAAAAAAATTTTATGAAAGAAAAACCCCCTTAAAAACATCAAGATCGTCGTTTCTAAGTCTCAAAAAAATTCTTTTAAAAAACAGCGGAAGAGATGTTATAGTTAAACTCAGCTGCTCCTGGAAAAAGAATCCCGTGAAAAAAGCGAAAGAAATCCTAAAATACAGCCCCGGAACAAATTCTGAAAAATTTTAAGGAGGAAAAACCCCCGTAAAAATATCAAGATCGGCGTTTCATAGCCCCAAAAAAATTCTTTTAAAAATTAAAAGGAAAAATGTTAGTTAAACTTCTGAACAGAGAATTCTGTGAAAAAAAAACGAAAAATAATCCCAAAAAACAGTCCCGGAAAAAACTCTAAAAAGGCCGTAAAAAAACATTACGTAACAAATTTAAGAACGTAATTCATCAGCATATACATACCCCAAAAAAGTCCTTTCATAGCCCCATAAAAAATTGTTTTAAAAAACTGCGGGAAATATTTATCACTTTTCCTCGAAAAGTTACCCTCAGTAGGGAGAGGGAAACCACCACTTAGCTTACCATCTGACATAAGCCCCACCTCTCGACCAATAAGAGCGAAGCACGGAATATTAAAATCTAGTCGGTTTAAGTCGATTTTTCTCGGCTTTAGTCGGTTTCTCTTCTGTCGGTAACCAGTGTACATCTATATTCGCTCATTTGTTTTTTAGTCGGTTTTACTCTGTTTTAGTTATTTTACTCTGTTTATCTTTAACAGCTCACCCAGTTTGTTTACATTTCCCGCGCTTCGCTCTCATTAGTCAAGAGGCGGAGCTATGCCAGGTGGGAGGAGAAATCCAGGAAGCGGTACAGGTAAAGTATGCCAATTACAGGGGGAAGTGCATTGATATCAAAAGAAGGGAGGGAGGGGGGAAGAGTACATTGTTATTGCATAGAATATTTAAAAGGGGGAGAGGGAGTGAATGCAGAATTACCCCTTGATGTTTAAAATTAAACTAGGGAGTTGAAAGATAATATTCATTGTTTTAAAAAGATGGAGATAAAATACAATTTTATTGCATAGTATATTCGTACGAGAGGGGTAGGGGAGTTGTGTGAAGAATTAACTCTTAAGTTTAAAAATTAAGTTTGAATTAAATTGAAAAAGTTTATACTTTTGTATTGCATACTATATTTGAAAGGAGGGGTTGCGTGCAGAATTACTCCTTGAGGTTTAAAATATAATTTTTACATTTAAAATAATCCCCATTGATTTTAAAAGGAAGGAGGGAGTAAGGGTACTTTGTATTGCATAATATATTCGAAAGAGGAGAATGAGTGCAGAATACTTAGTTTTAATTTAAATTAAAAATGTTTTCCTTTAATACTAAAAAAGGGGCGATAGCATACATTTGTATTGCATACTATATTTGAAAGGAGGAGTTGTGTGCAGAATTATCCGTCAATGTCAACTTTGAGACTAAAAAGTAATCCTCATGAAATTACAGGGGGGAGAGGGAGATAGCATACATTTTTATTGCATAGTACATTTCAAGAAGGGCGCATAATTACCCCTTGAGGTTTAAATGACCTTGAAAAACAATATTCATTGTTGTTATTCAGGGGGGATATGATATGCTTTCATTGCACATTATATTCGAAAGGGGGGGGGGATATTGTGTGCAGAAAACTTTTGAGGTTAAAAATTAAGTTTAAATTAAATTGAAAAAGTGTTCCACTGATATCAAAAGGGGGGAAATAGGATACATTTGTATTGCATACTATATTCGAAAGAAGGGTTGTGTCCGAAATTACCCCTAGTTTGAATTTCAAATTTGAGATTAAATAATAATCCTCATGAGATTAAAAGGAGGGGATAGGATAGGACATTTTTATTGCATAGTACATTTGAGGGGGTGCAAAATTACCCCTTGAAGTTTACAATTAAACTATGTCGTTGAAAAATAATATTCATTGTTTTATAGGGAGGGGGGAGATAGGATACACTTTTACTGCATAGTATATTCGAAAGGGGGGTGTTGTGAGCAGAATTATAAGGGTTAAAAATTAGGTTTAAATTAAATAAAAAAAATTTCCATTAATATTAAAAGGGCGGTGATAGGATACATTTGTATTGCATACTATATTCTAAAGGAAGGGTTGTGTGCAGAATTACCCTTTGAGGTTTAAATTTCAACTTTGAGATTAAAAAGAAAACCTCGTGATATTAAAGGGAGGGGGATAAAATACATTTTTATTGCATAGTACATTAGAGGGGGGGGGTCAAAATTGACCTTAAGGTTTAAAATTTAACTATGACCTTGAAAAATAATATTGATGATATTAAAAGGGGGCAGATTGAATAAACTTTTATTGCATAGTATATTCGAAAGGGGGGTGTTGTGTGCAGAATTATGATGTTAAAAATTAAGTTTAACTAAATTGAAATTTTTTCCATTAATATCAAAAGGGCGGTGATAGGACACATTTGTATTGCATACTATATTCTAAAGGAAGGGTTGTGTGTGCAGAATTATCATCTGAGGTTTAAATTTCAACTTTGAGATTTAAAAAAAAACCTCGTGATATTAAAGGGAAGGGGATAAGATACATTTTTATTGCATAGTACATTGGAGGGGGGGGGTCAAAATTGACCCTTAAGGTTTAAAATTTAACTATGACGAAGAAAAATAATATTGATGATAGTAAAAGGGGGCAGATTGAATAAACTTTTATTGCATAGTATAGCATAGTATAATCGAAAAGAGGGGATTGTTTTCCATTAAAACGATCCGCATTGATATCAAAAGAGGGGAGGCCGATATGATACATTTTGATTGCATATTATACTCAATAAGATGGTTGTGTGCAAAAGTACCTCTTAAGGTTTAAACTATGATTTTAAAAAATAACCTTCATTGATATTAAAGAGAGGGAATGCGAAACACACATTTCGGTGTTGATGGAACTTATCCTGAAATATTAAATGACCTTTCTTGTAGAAGCAAATGCTACGGCACTGTAACTTTACGGGTATCAAACAAACAAACAATAATGAATCCCTTAATGCAGTCCGGAATGTGCAAAAACGCAGTAAGTAAAGCACTTGCAGCCAACTAAAAGCCATAATGTGCATGCTAAATTAATATAAAGTGACCCCATAAAACGTAATCTGGTCGCAATATCAGCATTAGAGAGCGCCCAAAGTACGTATCCAAGCAATTCCTTCTCGTAATTTGAGATTTCTTGTTACTATAGCCGGCGAAGTGTACCCATGCGAATACGGAGCACTTGAAGGGGGGCGTAACACACACATACATACACAAATAGAGTGTGCAAAGCAGAGGGTATGAGACGGAGAGCAGGAGAAGGAACAGGCTCCGGCATCTCGGCGGCTTAAGTTGGTACTCGTAAGCAGGCGAAGGGTGAGACTAAGACGCTGCTACATTATAGAGTTATCCGGCCCGGCTCATTGTCGACTCCAGAGACTGTGATAAATACACGAGGGCAACCACGTAACTCATTATCTTGAGATACTAATTACCCTACCCTACCTTACTTTCGCGCCGAATAAACGAAGGGGGTGTGCTCCTGGTTTGATGAATGCAAACCCGAATTGATTTACTACTTCTTGCAAAAAGGCAAATCCGCCGGGATTTATGCCTACTGTCTGTTTGCAAAAACTTGCTGATTAATTAAACTAAGCCTTTTTTGTTAGCTCGCGGAGACAAGTAATAAGTTAAAGCGGGAACGCTCGCCATAATTTTTGTGGTTAGCGACGTGGAAATGTTGACAAGACTGCAAGAAAACCTTTTCTGATCTATTGATGTTCTCTTAGATAAGCGTTGAATTAAGCTGATGCTTCGCATCTGAGCAAATTGTAAACTAGAGAACGTCAAAAAGAATAATAAATGCATTGAGTTCAGGAAGCAATCAACGTCAGTTATCAAGATAAAGTTACGAAGCAACCGTTTTTGCGCAAACAAAATAAACAGGAAGGCATTCATAAATTTTAAACGCTGAAATTTTGACTTGGAACGTCACAATTCTGAAATGTAATAATACAAAGCTTTCAGAATTGCTGAATTAAATCCAGTGTATTAAAAGCGTTAAAAATTCGTAGAATTTGAAATAACATTTTCTTTAAATAGGGAAAAATAAGAACTGCAATGAAAACATAAATTTGCACAGCTATCTTTAAAAACTGTTATAAGCTCATGATAAAAACAGAAATCTTACAAGAAAAAGCTGAAAACTTGAATAAAAAGCAAAGCTGCAATTAAAAACTAAAAAAAAGGTACTTTCTTTGAACTTTTTTCATATTCCAGAAACGATCGTTTAAATTTGTTGACTAAACAAATAAGGGAGAAAGGAGAAATGTAACCCCCATCCCTTAATAGTGGCAAATCTGATAAACAAGCTACGGATCATCTTACTCTGCTTTCCCCGAAAAATATTTTAAACTTACGTTAGGCTAATTTTGTCATTCTAGAAGTTGACTTGACTTAAAAATTTTAAATAATCAAAACAGAGAAATTATTTTATTTTATTTATAAGTTCGAGCTTTACTTCGTTGAAGTTTATTTTAATTTATTGTAAAAAAACAATTCTTAACAACAGGTTTTGTGATTTAGGTTTATACGTATTTCAACGTGTTTACACGTCATTTGCAAAAACAAGATTAAAAGTAAACAGTTGGTGTTGCTATAGGAACAATAAATCTAGATAACTTGTTCTTGGTTTTTTATATCTGCGTCCAGATGACTTGATTTCTCATTGCAAAACGTCTAATAACGGTGAATTTAAGAGATCAATTTGTTCATTCATTAAAAGTACAGATTTTAAAAGTTTATGAATATCAAATGCTTCTAGTATATCCAACTTACGTTTGTCATCACAAAAGTGTAAACATTTTATACTGTTATTAGATGTCATTTAATGATTGTGTTCTAATAAGTGTTTAGCGTAATTGGATTTATAGGGGTGTTTTTATTTGTAACAACGTACGTGTTCCTTGTACCTAATATCAAAATTTTTAATTGTTTGTTCTATATAAACCGAATTACAATGCGAACAATTTAATTTGTAGATGCCTGATTTTAGTAAATTTTCTGTTTTTTCTTTAGCATTAAACAAAATGTTTTGGTAATTCATTTGAGTTAATCAATGAATTTTTGATTTTCATTAACAGCGTGCACCCAAAAATAACATTAACACTAGAAACTGAACAAAATCGGTCTATTAACTTTTTAGATTTAAACATAAAAATTAATTCAAATAATAAACTTGAATATTCTGTTTATAGGAAACCTACACAAACAGACATTACAATACCACACGATTCTTGTCACCATAAAACACATAAATTAGCAGCATACAGGTTCCTGATACATAGGGCTTTGACGGTCCCTTTAGATGAAATTAATTATAATAGAGAAATTTCAATTATTAGACAAATTGCATACAGTAATGGTTATAATACTAACCTTATTGATACATTAATTAAAGAAAAAGATTATAAATTAGCCATTCAAAAAATTTATCCGAATATCCTAACTTCGTTCGATACAATTAAATATGCTTCGATCCCATATTTTGGTGAGAAATCAGAAAAAATTGCTAAAATTATAAACAAAACAAATAAATATAAAGTAAGCTTTAAAACAACTAGGAACATCTTAAATACTTTGTTTAATGCAAAATCAAAAACAGACGATTTGTTAAAATCAGGCATTTACAAATTAAATTGTTCGCATTGTAATTCGGTTTACATAGGCCAGACCATTAGAAATTTTGATAATAGGTATAAAGAACACGTACGTTGTTACAAATACAAACACCCACATAAATCCAATTACGCTAAACACTTACTAGAACAAAATCATTCAATGACATCTAATAACACCATAAAATGTTTACACTTTTGTGATGATAAACGTAAATTAGATATACTAGAAGCTTTTGAAACACTAAAATAAGCAGCATACAGGTCCATGATACAAAGCGCTTTAACGGTTCCTTTAGGTGAAATTAGTTATAATAGAGAAATTTCGATTATTAAACAAATTGCATAGAATAATGGTTATAATACTCAACTTATTGATACACTAATTAAAGAGAAAAATCATAAATTAGCTATTCAGAAAATGTATCCAACTACTTCATTAGATAAGTTGAAATACGCCTTAATTCCATATTTTGGCAATCAATCATAAAAAATTGCCAAAATTATAAACAAAGCAAATAAATGCAAAATAACTTTTAAAACAACAAAAAACATTTTAAACACTTTGTTTATTGCTAAAGAAAAAACAGACAATTTGCTAAAATCAGGCATCTACAAATTAAATTGCTCGCACTGTAATTCGGTTTATATAGGACAAGCAATTAGAAATTTTAATATTAGGTACAAGGAACACGTACGTTTTTACAAGTATAAACCCCATAAATCCAATTACGCTAATCACTTACTCGAACACAATCATTCAATGACATTTAATAAAACTATAAAATTTTTACACTTTTGTGATGACAAACCAAGATCAAGTTATGAAGATTTATTGTTCCTATAGCAACACCAACTGTTTACTTTTAATCTTGTTTTTGAAAATGACGTGTAGCTAAAATACAAAACCTGTTAAAGTTGAGAATTGTTTCATTTACAATAAATTATTTTATTGTTTTACCAAATAGCAGAATTTTCTTCAATTTTACCATTTATACGGGTATTGCACTTCCGATGGTAAAAATCGTAATTTTACCTATTTTCCATTTTTAAATCGTGAAAGTATTGAATAATTTAAAAAAATGCCAGAATTTTCCCGACTTCTTCTGTTTTATGGAATAAAGTCTTACTTTTTAATTTCTAAGCTATCGCAATGTTTCTTTGTAAATTTATAGAACTGTCTAAGTAATTATTTTTAATTTTATAGAGAGGAATGTTTCTGTCCAATGGGTTAATGCTTAAAGGTATACAATGTATCTACTAATTGCTAGAATTTTCCCGAATTCCAAACGAAAGAAATAAAACTAAATTAGGAGCTATTGTATTTTTATGTAAAATTTCACAATAATTCCCAGATTTTAAATTTCATAGAGTATAAAATTTTTCTGCCTAATAACAGAATTTTTCTGACCGTCAATTTTTAGGGGTACTGTTCAATTTTTTCAAATGGCATTTTTCTAAATTCTTAAATCCGTCTAATGCCTTAAGCGTATTTTTAAAATTATACGTTTTGAAAAACAATAAAATTTAAAAAAAAAAACAAGAATCGAAATTTTGATTTTTTGGAAATGCTTTTCTGTTTTTAAAAATAAATTTATGGTGTCGTATTATACCTTTAAAAGGTCTATATCTATTGTCAAAAGTCGTAAACATAGAGAAACTCTTTTCAGTATTTGTTGGAAAATTAAAATTAAAAAATATCTTTCAATAATTCTTTGAAAATTTCTATAACATAAATTTTTTCCAAACATTGTTAGATTTTCGCAAACCATTAAACAGTTTCGTACCATACTTTTCAGGGCTGTGTGAGTGTAATTTCGTAAGCTCCTGTCGAAAACCGTAGGTATTGAAACACAAAACAATTAATATCTTAAAAAATACAGACAAGAATAATTGAATTTTGATTTTTTCGAAAATTCTTTGGAGACAACAAATTTCTACTTCTGGAGTATACCTTTGATTTAATTCTGGCGTATTATACTTTCTACAAGCGGTATCTTGTAAAAAAACGAAGGTGTTAAAAAAAACAATACAATTAATATCAGTTGAAAAACGGAAAAAAAATTGTAATGAATAAATATTTAATAATTTCCACAATTCTGAACTTTTTTGATAATGCTTTTAGATTTTTTTTAAATAAATTTATACCGTCGTACTGTACCTTTGAAGGGTTTTGCTACTGTAAAAAACTGTTAATATAGGGCATTTTTATTTAAAACAAAAGCTGTTTTAAAACTAAAAAGTAATTCTTCGAATATTTCCAGAATTAAATTGTTTTTCAACACATATTAGTTTACGAAAAATATTTTACTGTGTCGTACTATAAATACATTTTAAGGGCTGCCGAATGTACTAACCTCATTTAAAAAGCCGTAAGCGTAAAAACAAAATATAATTAATATCTTTTGAAATATAAAAGGAGGAAACATTTTTAAAACAAATTTCTTCAATTTTTTTGTCATGTTTTCAAATTTTTGAAAATAAATATAAAGTGATGTACTAAGCCTTCGAAGGGCTATCTAATGTAAGGAACCATTCGCACTGAATTGTTTTTATTGATACCTGTTGAAAAACTGCAAAACAGTGAAGGGCAAACCATAAACATAGAAGTATTTTTATCAATATTAGTAGGAAAATTATAAAATTTAAAATGCTCTTTCTATCCAAAAACTTCCAGTTGCTTCATTTTTTTTATAATATATATTTTGATTATTGAAAACAAATTTATAGTGATGTGCTTTACCTTTAAAGAGCTATCTGATATGAGAAATCATAAGTACTGAATTTTTATATTGATATTTCTTAAACAGTTGCAAAATTGTTGTGTTTTAAATATTTCCCTGAAAATTTCCAGAAATTTAATTTGTTTTCTTAACTTAGTTTTTTGTTCGCAAGTTTTTTGAATTTTGAAAATAAAATTATAGTGATGTGCTACACCTTTAAAGAGCTATCTAATGTGAGAAACTATAAGTACTGAATTTTCTTATTGATACTATTAAAAAATTGATAATACAATTTTTTAAAATATTTTCCCTGATATTTAATTTTAAAAATAAATTTACGGTGATGTACTTATTTATACCTTTAAAGAGATAAAGAGAAACCATAAACATAGAAGTTTTTTTAATCAATATTTGTTTAAAAATTGAAAAACAAAAAAAAGTCTTTTTAATCTAAAAATTTCCAGTATTTTAATATTATTCTCAAAAGTTTCTTTTATTTTTTATTGATACCTGTTGATAAATTTTTAAATTTAAATTTCTTTTAAGTATCATTGCATATTTCCGGAATTTTATATTTTATAGTGACGAAGGGCTATCTTATGTGAGAAACCTTGAGCACTGCATTTTTTTATTAATACCTGTTGGAAAAATGCAAACTTTTTTTAAATTTAATTAAAAATTGACAAATTTGTATTTCAAAAGTTTATACATTTTTGAAAAAAAATTTATAGTAACGCCCTTGAAGGGCTATCTGATGTGGAAATCCATAAACTTAAAAAAAAATTTTACAATATGTGTTGTAAACTCAAAGACTGCTACGTATTCTGAAAATTTTCAGTATTTTCTTAATTGATTTTTTGAAAATTAATTTATCAATAAATAAATAACTAAATTTCAAGTAAAATCTGATAAACGATTCTGTTAAAAATAACACATTCAAAATTCATTCGTCCATATAACAAAATTATCCTAACAAAGACAAATACAGAATTATAACACAAAACTTTCCTTGATATTTACAGAACACAAAGCTTGTTTCAGAGGCTTAAAATAAATCTGGTACAATAAAAAAAAATTTTACGTTAAATCCAACGCGTCTAGAAAAGCAGAAGGCAGAACAAAAGCAGCCCCTATTCAATTCGAGCCCATTCTGTTTTTTAACGACAGGTGTTTCTACCTTTTAGTCCACTCCAAGTTATTACGGAATTCTGTTTTTCCCTATGGACCTTCGACTATCAACCTGTTATATATTATCGACGATACAGGCAGGTGCAAAAGGGACAGCCGCAGGCTGTCATGTTCTTCATCCCTTCGCATCAGAAAGGAGCGACTTTAGAAACGCCCTTAGCCATTTGAAATTTTAAACAAATTTTACTAATTAAAACCACCTTAGCGTAGTATTACTGTAAGAAACCACAAGAGTTCAAGCTACAGAAGATGACCACCACCACAACCTACGCCTTCGCAGCAGATGACAATCACATAAAGAGCATTTAAAATATTGACCTATGAAGCAATTAAAGATATTATACGGTTCCCTGCCTGTTGCTTCATTCAGGAACAAAGTTGGCATGAGGAAAAATGAAATTCAGCTTTCTGTTTCGCGATATGAAATTAAATAATTTGCTTTTTATGCAAATACGTTTTATTTTTGTCGTGGGTTTAAATTGTAAATTCGAAGCAAATTTCTAAATGTAAACTATTTTGTTTTGCAATGTCGCTTTCTTCGCATAGGACACGCGTATAAATAGAATTTTTGACCCTTTCGTACGCAAGGGCGGATAGTATTTACAAAGACAAAGAATGTCGTATAGAATGTTATATTTGCTTCTGCCAGTGATGAAACTCTGGTAAACCTCGTCGTTTTGTATCTCCAGGGTTTTATGTCTTGTTGACATGCTGGATATGTACAAAGCGTAGGACAGAGAGTCGTATAACATATTGTTTTTGGCTTGGCTTTGTGCGTTTGCTTTAGCATTTTGCTTTAAATATCGTGTTACGATAGCTTGCCCAACTCTTTATTTTCCTATTGTTAAAGCTCTGCTTTCGAAAACTAACGCTGTTCATTCTCTCTCGAGTTGGAAGCTTATCCCTGTGGTTTCATCACTAAGGATTTTCGGCGAGAAATTGCGGCAAACAAGTGAATATGCACTAATTTGGCAACTCACGGAGGCGATGATGACTAAGCAGGTCACAGCTAATATTTCAATTATTTTTTCAAGTTGTAGGAAATGTCTTCGTGAATTTAACCAATAAATAAAAATAAAAATAATTGAAGATAAAATTGAAAAACATAACTTGTATTTTTTTAATGTGACACCCTGTATTATTAAACATTTGTGGTGGATATTGAAATTCTCTTTGCAATGATATCACATACGTTTTTTACGAATTTTTCAAAACTCGAAACGTTGGAAAATTTTTTAGAATAACTGAAAAATTCAAAAACCATTAAAATTTTTGTATAATTTTGGAAATTGTTTGAAAATTTTGTAAAAGCTAACATTTTTCAAAATATTTAACAAATTCAAAATTTTAAAATATCGAAAATGTTTCACATATAAATTTTCCAAATATTATTGGCATCCTAAAATTTAAAAAATTATTTAAAAAAAAAAGTTTGCAGCATTTAGGTTTCTTCCAAATTTTCGATAGTTTCGAAACTTGCCAGCTATATGTTAAAAAAAATTAATTTATTTTCTTACGTTTTTAAATTCTTAATTAAATTGTAAATTTCAGCCTTATTTTTAAACTTTGTCTGATTTTTTGCATTGGCATTATAATTATTATTGAGTACATGCTTATAATAAACACGGTTATAGCTAGCACGGTTATTACGAGCATGGTTATAACAAACGCGGTTACAAACGAGAATCCAGGTATAACGAGCTGTTAGTAGGCAGCTCTGTTTTTTTTAAATTTTTATATCTGTTATAACGACAATATTAACGTTTTTAAATATAAAAATCAACTTTAATAGTTATTTAAAGAGTTTTTTCACATCAGGCTTAAATTTTACTAGCTATTCGTACTTATTTTTCTATAAATGCTTAAAAGTTTTAATAATTTTTTACATTTTCAGAATTTACGAAATTTTTGAAAAGTTTAGGAAAATGTAAAATATTTCAAATTTACTAAAATATTTTGAAATTTATTACATATTTTATGAAAACTTAAAAATAAAAACAATAATTTTTCGAATTTGCAAACATTTCTGAATTTTCAAAATTTCATGAAATACAAAAATTTACATAATTTTCAACATTTTTAATAATAAATTCAAAAGACATTCAAATTCAAAAATTTTCCAAATATTATTTACATTTAAAAAATTTAAATGTCACAAATTATTCCAACGTAAAAATTCTAAAAATGTTTAAAATGGTGTTAATTTCGGAAATTATGAAAATTATCAAAATATTGAAAAATTAAGCTTCGTTAGTTATTTGTTCATAAATTTTATTTTATCTAATTTTTAAGAACAAGTAGGCAAATTTTCGTAATTTTTAAAATTTAGCACGGTTATTGCGAGCATGGTTATAACAAACGCGGTTACAAACGAGAATCCAGGTATAACGAGCTGTTCGTAGGCAGCTCTGTTTTTTTTTAAATTTTTATATCTGTTATAACGACAATATTAACTTTTTTTAAATATAAAAATCAACTTTAATAGTTATTGAAAGAGTTTTTTCACATCAGGCTTAAATTTTACTAGCTATTCGTACTTATTTTTCTATAAATGCTTAAAAGTTTTAATAATTTTTTACATTTTCAGAATTTACGAAATTTTTGAAAAGTTTAGGAAAATGTAAAATATTTCAAATTTACTAAAATATTTTGAAATTTATTACATATTTTATGAAAACTTAAAAATAAAAATAATAATTTTTCGAATTTGCAAAAATTTCTGAATTTTAAAATTTCATGAAATACAAAAATTTACAAAATTTTCAACATTTTTAATAATAAAGCCAAAAAACATTCAAATTCAAAAATGTTCCAAATGTCATTTACATTTAAAAAATTTAAATGTCAGAAATTACTCCAACATAAAAATTCTAAAAATGTTTAAAATGATGTTAATTTCGGAAATTATGAAAATTATCAAAATATTGAAAAATTAAGCTTCGTTAGTTATTTGTTCATAAATTTGATTTTATCTAATTTTTAAGAACAAGTAGGCAAATTTTCGTAATTTTTAAAATTTTGTAAGTTAGGAAACCTGAAAATAGCGAAAATTTACAATTTTTTTTGAATTCAGAACTTTTCAAAATTATAAAAATTGTCAATATTTAAATAACTTGAAAATTTTTAAATTTATTTTGAAAAATTGAAATTATCATAATTGTGTAAATTTCGACAAATTACAAAATTTTGAAATGTGTATCTTAGATAGGAGACGGTGTGACCCTAGCAGTGGGTGGACCCTTATGACAAAATAAAGGTTCTACGTGAATAAATATATTAACAATAATAAAAAATAGTTACTTACAAAATTATTAAAATTTTGAAAATATTGATGTGTGTATACAGAGTGGCTAGGAAACCCCGGCCACTTTTCTTGCGGCGGTCAAGAGATGGCGCTTTAGTAAAGAAAATTTAAATTAAAATACTAGTAACTACGCAGCATCCAAGACGTTTTAGTTGTTTTGATTTAATATGAGGCGTATTTAATAACTAAAACGTCTTGGAATCTGCGTTGTTGCCAGTATTTTAATTTAATTTTTCTTTACTAAAGCGCCATCTCTTGACCGCCGCAAGAAAAGTGGCCGGGGTTTTCCTAGCCACTCTGTATTTTGAAAATGGTAAAAATTTCGTAAATGTTGATAACATCAAAAGTTATTAAAATATTAAAAATGGTGCAAAGCTTAATAGTTTCGAAAATGCCAGAGGTGTTGAAAATTTTGTAAATTTCGAAAATTATAAAAATTATCAAAATATTGAAATTATTGAACATTTTTCTAAAATTGTTAATCTGAAATTATCGAAATCTTCGCGATTATTGAATCTGCCGCCCTTTTCTCATCCAAAAATTAAGCTTGTTAGTTATTTCTCGATACATTTTATTTAGTTTATTTTTTTTAAACCAATGAATTTTCGTAATTATTAAAATTTTATAAATAAGGAAACCAGAAAATTACGAAAATTTTTATCTTTTTCAGATTCAGAATTGTTCAAAACTTTTTAAAACTTTTATTAGTTTAAAAATTTTGAAAATTGTCAAAAGTTACTCATTTTGAAGTTTCAAAAATTTTGGAAACTGAAAATATTTTTAAAATTCTTAAATTATTTTTAAAAATTGAAATTTTCAAAATTGTGCAAGTTTGGGCAAAAATCCAAATTTTGAATGTAATAGACATTTTAAAAAAGTTTTGAAAAATCATAAATCACAAAAATTTGATAATTTCCCATATTTTTGTAATTTTCCAGTTTCCTAATTCGAAAATTAGTTCTGTTGTTTTCAAAGTATTATAAAAATAAAATTTGTCGAGATATAACTAACAAGCTTAGTTTTTAGCTTAGAAAACAACAGCAGTGAATTAACATTTTTCTAATTTTCGCCATTCTAGACAATAACAAAACTTTGTTTTCTCATAAATAAATAAATAATTTAATATACTGAGAATGTTACCTCTAACATTGATTTAAAGACATACATAAAGTAGTAATGAAGTAAATAAGATCTAATTTGGTCAATGTAGAGGACGAAAAAGAAGAAATTTGCAATATTTTAGTAATTTGTTTAATTTATTTATTATTCTTGCTTCTATTAAAAAATATTTAAAAAAACATCTTTTCATAATTCATATTTTTGTTTTTTTTTTAATTTATCTATTTACAAGCGTGTAAGAACTCTTCTCAATTTATTCTTTCCAAATGTTATTAATTTGGACGTAAAAATCAATAAAAGCAAATTTCAGCCGAGGTGTATAAGAGTGCGTTTCAACGCACAACATGTCAGTCTGTAGAAGGGAAACTAAAATCATTTGTATTACTCCAACTTTTTCTCAGCTAACTACAAAAAATATGAAACTTGAGAGTTTCCAGTTCTTTTTTGTAAAGGAAAAAGTTTGTTGCGGAAGCTCAATAAGTCTAAACGCCACTTCGAATGTAAAAAAAATATGTTAGCGCCGGTAAGAGGAAGAGCTTTCAGTATTCATTTTTTCTAAAGCTTTTGTATACTCAGACTTAGTAATCTCATAAGAGTTTTCAAAACAAGCGGTTCGCAAGAATAATTTTAACTGAAAGCGTAATCGGATTTATGGGGCAAGTTTTTTAACGTATTATTTTCAGTTAAATAGCAAACGTAAGGTAGAACTTTTATTAAATAAAATTTCTTATTTTTGCTGAAAGGTTTTCCCAAAAATAGATAACCTCATGGAAAAGGGATTGTAAAAGCTAAAAGCCAAGAAAATAGCTTTAATAAAAAAATAATTGTTTTGAAACATTGCCAAATTGTTTTAGTAAACATAACTCGATAGCACTTTTTGAATAAAACGAAACCGTGTATTCAAAATTGAATGTTTAGAAATATATCATGCAATTTTACAGAAACTTAAAAGCTTTGAGCAAAAAATAAATTCGAAGTTTAATTTCAAGCTTAATCTAAAAAAACTCTTTAAAACCTTTTTTGCGTAAGTTATATTTAATATTTAAAAACATAAAAATTGTCGCTATAACAGAATAAAATATTCAAGTAAAACAGAGCAGCCTACGAAAAGCTAGTAGTGCCCGGATTCTCGTTGTAACCGTGTTCCTTATAACCGTAAGATTTACAAGCACGTATTTAATAATAATATATTATCAATAAAATTCGTCAAAAAAATTTATAAATCGAGTTCATTATAAGCGATTTTTGCTCGTTATAATCATGGAGTCGCAGTAATCATACGCGTTGTAAACATATATGAAACTTTATTTGAAGTAGATGTTCCACAATATTTTTGTCCAGATAGCACAAGAAATCCAATAGACATCTATATTTTAGTTCTACTACACATCCGAACGTGCGTGTATATAAAACGGATGTCCATAGGATATCCAGAATTGAATGCCCATAAAAATATATGTCACAACAAATAATTAAATTATCTGAATAACATCCATTGGGGGACGTCTTAGAGAGGTTCATAGCTCTCATAAACGGGCCACTTATGAACGTCCATAAGATGCCCTCAGGTTCTAAAATGGATATCCTATGGACATCCACAACACCTATGTAGGATATCCATAAAACGGCCTTTGTGCTATATGGGTGCTAACTACCGATAACTAAAAAATATTTCAGTAATGTATGGTAAATATTAATCGAGATACAAAAATACGAATATAAGTTTCCACGAGCTCGTTATAAACGTACCTTGTAAAACTGTGCTTATTATGAACGCTTCCGGTAATACCTATTCATATACACGTACCTGTAGTAACTGTATTCGTTATAAGCGTATATAAGCAGGTCATACTAACTCGCTGTAGCCATTTCTAGTAAAAACTATGTTTGTTATAAACAGTTAAACTGTATTGAAATATGAGTTTAACCTCTATATTCAAATTTGCTAATTTATTCTAAAACATTTTTATTGTTTGTTGTTTCCGTGGCGGATGGTTGCGTAAATACAAACGCTTAAAAAATACAATTTTAAATATTTTCTTAAGAAACAGTTTGTTGTATCCCTTTGTTTATACCAACCAGGTTTATTATAGGCGATTTTGGCTAGCTATAAAACCGTAGAGTCGCAGTAATTATAGGCGTTATAAACATGTAACTTTATTTAAAGTAGATTATTTATCGCATTCTTGGTATTTACTAATAAAAACTAAAAAACAATTAGTGAATGATATCCGTAACGGAAAACAATATTAAAAACTCATTAGCTCGCTATAACCGTATATGGTGTAAACTGTGCTTGTTGTTGTAAACGATTCCTGTAATAGCTCGTTATATCCCGCTAGCTACAGTAATCATACTCGTTATAAACGTCTACAATCCGCTTGCCACTAGCTAGTTTTAACAGTTAGTTCCTAAAAACTGAGCTTTTTATAAACGTTTGCGGTAATACCTTGTTATATCAAAGTAGCTACAGAGATCTTACTCGTTACAAGCGTATATGGCTCGTGGCGCTAGCTCGCTATAGCTGTTACTAGTAAAACTGTGCTTGATATTAACGTTTTCTGCAATGAAATAATATGAATGAAAATAATGTAAGCTTTTGATTATTTAAATACTTCGAGATATCTCGAGAGGTTATGTAAAATCATTCGAATGATTTTGCGATTTTAAATTATTGATTGTGCCTGCTTCGGAGGCAAACTTTTAAGCGTTAGCCAGCTGCAGATGCACAATCCGAGCAAACTCCAGGGACAAAAATGATGTAATTTGTACATTAGGATCGAGCGTTTGCAAATTATAAACTAGGAAAATGTTGCAAATACTTCAAATAAATCGTGTCTCTGTTTTTGCCGAGCGGTCTGAGGAAAGGTAGCAGTAAAATCGCCGAGCTTTAATCTAGTGCTAAAATGGGCGTTATTTGGATACGAATGATTATTTCGAACGAATATGTCGACTATGAAAATTATTTAAGAACCAATAATTCAATTATGCCCACAAGTTAATATCTTGTCATATTCAGGTAGCCACAGTAATATACTCGTTATAAGCGTATATATCCGTTACTAGTCAAACTGTGCTTGGTTTAAAAATTTCCGGTAACACCCAGTAGTGCAATATTTCGAATTAAACTTTCGATTATAGAAATTCCTCGATATGTCTCGAGAGGTTATGTAAAATCATTCGATTGATTTTGCGATTTTAAATTATTGGTTTTGTCTGCTTTGAGGCAAACTTTCAAGCGACAGTCGGCTTTAAATACACGATTCGAGCAAATCCAAGGAACAACAAGATAAGAATGATTTGCTTTAAACATTCGGATCCAGCCTTTGTAAATAGTAAACTAGCAGAATGTGAATGTGAATACTTTAAACAAATCGTGCACCTGTTTTTGCCCAGCGGTCTGAGCAAAGACTAGCACAACGACGTTCGCAAATTTGCATTCGATAGTAATTAAATCGCCGAGCTTTGATATAGTGTTAAAATACGTGTTGTTGGGATGTGAATCTAAACCAATCATTCGGTTATTAAAATCATTCGATTATCCTTATCACTTAATATCTCGTCATATTCAGATTACGGTAATACACTCGTTATAAGCCTCCACTGGCACTAGCTCGCTATAGCCGTTATTAGTACAATATTGCTTGGCATAAACGTTTTCTGTAATACCTAGTTTCGAATTAACCTTTCGATTATAGAAATAACTAATATATTTCGAGAGGTTATGGAATATCATTCGAATGATTTTGCGATTTTACATTATTGGTTTCGTCTGCTTTGAGACAAGCTTTCAAGCGATAGACGGTTTTAAATACACAATTCAAGCAAATGCAATGAACAACAAGACAAGAATGAGTTGCTTTAAACATTCGGATCCAGCGTTTGTAAATTGTAAAGGAGCAGAATGTTGCGAATACTTCAAACGAAACGTGCATCTGTTTTTGCCCAGCGGTCCGAGCAAAGACAAGCACAACGACGTTTGCAAATTTGCATTCGATAGTAACTAAACCGCCGAGCTTTGATATAGTGTTAAAATATGTGTTATTTGGATACGAATCCAAACCAATCATTCGGTTATTGAAATCATTCGATTACGTCCATCACTTATAATCTCGCCACATTCAGGTAACTACAGTAATACACTCGTTATAAGCCTATATTGGCACTAGCTCGCTATAGCCGTTTCTAGTAAAACCTGTGCTGGATATAAACATTTCCAGCAACATCTCGTTATATCCATGCAGCTGCAACAATCATACTCGTTACGCGTCTATATATACCCCGCTTGGCACTAGCTCGCTATAGCCGTGTCTAGTATGGTATAAACGTATCCGGTAATACCCCGTCAGTTATATCGAGGTAGCTGCAGTAATCACAGTCATTATCAGTGTATAACCTGTTTGCCACTACCTCATTATAACGGTTTCTCGTAAAGATTATTTCTTGTTATAAACATTTCTGGTAATACCACGTTATATACGAGTTATAAGCGTAGAAACATTGATTTCAATTCCTAAAGACAAACTTTCCGCCTTAACAGTACGAAATGTGTAATCGATGCTGCAATTTTGTGTTAATATTCCAAATATCATGAGGAAAACTAAGATGAACATTAAAATTCGTCTTAAAGTCGTCTACCTTTGGCTCGTAATAAGTCTTCAACCCTAGAAGAAAGTGTTAAATAAGTTAAATCTTCGCAAACACGATCGGTAAACAATATCACGCCTTACCACTTATAACACACCCGATAAGTAATGAGAGGCGCAATAACTCTCAAATTATAAGTGTTAACTCGCTTTTTATGTAAAATTAGTAAACAGAAGCAGTGGGTTTTAAGCGTGTTGCTTTTAGAAACATGCCCACATTGTTTGCGTTCGAGATTGGTCTCGATTAAGCCCGTTTGCGTAATAATTTAGAAACGAAGAGGTCGCTAAGAATATAACAGCATTTTTATTTGCCGGAATCTCATGCAAATGTCGTGCCCGTCACAAATTGCGGATTATACGGCATTATGACCGATGGCTATTTCGAGTGCTAAACAGAAGTTAACGTTGGGTTAAATCAAATTATGACTTAACGCATGTTAGAACCGACGGAAGTTTTGAAGTGTACAAATTATACCTTGCATTGAAATTTACTACGTCTTTGGACATGTAAATTACAAAATCTGCATACGCATCAGGCGTGCATAATTTAAGCTTAATTAATTATACTAAATACGTTCAGCTTGCTTTTCTGTAAAAATTCAAATTTAGTTGAACGCCTAAAGCCGCTTATCCGTAAAGTAATTTCCTAGTTTATGGAAAATATTTCTCTACTTGTGAATTTTTTTGGAGCAATTTCCCAACAAAAACAGACAACAAAAAAATATATCTAGCCTGAAAAAGTGCCTCTCTCGATTTTTATTTGAGAAATGTCAGCTAGAAGTAGGTTTCCCAGAAGGAAATTCGGAAATTTCGCGAGGAAAAATCAATAGGAACAATTTTCCAAGAAAAATTAAATAAATTAAAAACTTTTAATTTAAATTACAAAATCTCCTGAAACTCTTAAGAAAAATTAAACTTAGTCAAAGTACCAAAAACTATAGAACGTAAAAGTTTCCGTTACCAAAAAATCGCGGAAAAACTGTTTCATAGACGGAAAGCCATCAATTGCTAACACCCATAAAAAGGCCTGACCAGCAAGCGCCACGAGACCTTCATCGTAAGTTCGCTTTTTGCGTTCCTACCCTCTGATTCAACTTTCAGATCGATTTCAAAATTTTGAACATTTTGAAAATTTTAAGTTTGAACATATCAAAAATTCTACTGAAAGAGTCGAAAGTTTTCGAAATTACTAAAACTAGAATTTTTCTACAATATTGAACATGTTAAATTTATAAAATGTGAAAATTCAAACTTATGTAAACAACATTAATTTTTTTAATTTCGTTCCATTTTGAAAAATTTTAAATTTTTAAATTTTCGAAAGTTTGTAATATTTAGATATTTTATTTTTTTGAATATTTCGAAAGTATTAGGAATTTCAAAAATTTTCGAATATACAAAATTGTGTAATAGGAAATTTTGAAAATTTTTAAAACATGTTTAATCTAAAAAAATGTTACATTTTGAAAATCTACACAAATTTCGAAATTAATGGTATTTTTTTAAATTTCTGAGGTCTGCGATTTTAAAAAGTCTTTAGTTTAGTTTAGTATTTTGTACTTGTATCCTACACGACGATAAAACGATTACAATACTTTCCTGTAGCTATATTCCGTATAGCAAAGAATGTATATGATCCTGTAATCGCCGCTTATACTAAATAGAGAGACATTGCGAGTACGAGACCCCCCCCCCAAGGTCTTAGTCATACATTAGATAAAGGTCAATGGTGGGAGTTGTTCCAGAAATCCTTTGAAAGTCAGTGAGAAATTCATCCATAATCGTTTCAAGGTCAGTAGTGGGGATGGATTCGAAAATTATTTAAAATCAGTGGCGGGAGATGCAACCATAAATCCTTCCACGGGCAGTGATGGGAGTTAGATCCAAAAATCCCTTAAGATCAGTGGTGGGAGGTGGAAGCCTAAATTCTGCCAAAGAGAAACAGTGGTGGGAGTGGATCCAGAAATTTTTTGAAGGTCAGTTGTGAGAAGTGGATCCAAAATTCGTATCAGTCAGTGGTAGAAAATTGATCCAAAAATCGTATAAAAGCTAGTGATAGAAGGTAGAACGAAAAATCCTTCCAAGGTTAATGGTGGGTGTGATTTCAGAAATCTTTATAAGGTCAGTGATGGAAGGTGGATCCAGAAATCTTTCAAGATCAGTAGTGACAGGCAGATCTAGAAATATCATCGATGTTAGTAGTGAGAGGTTAATTCTAAAATCATTTCAAAGTGAATGTAGAAGAGGAAAAAGAGGTCCAGAAATCCGTTAAAGCTCAGTGGTGGAAGATAAATTCAAACGATTTTTCAAGGTCAGTGGTGGGAGATAGATCCATTGATATTTTTTTTAAGGCCAGTGGTAGGGGTAGATACAGAACCCGGTTTCCTCTACTGTGCTATAAAAGTGCCACTTAAAGTCAGTGGTGGGAAGTGGATTCAGAAATCTTGCAAAAGCAGAGGTAGAAGGTGGATTCAACAGTTGTTTCAAGGTCAAAGGGGGGTGTGGATCCGGAAATTATTTCAAGA
This sequence comes from Ctenicera cuprea, assembly GCA_958336395.1. Taxonomy (NCBI): domain Eukaryota; kingdom Metazoa; phylum Arthropoda; class Insecta; order Coleoptera; family Elateridae; genus Ctenicera; species Ctenicera cuprea. Next base: position 8,814,037 of record OY284495.1, on the reverse strand, counting down.
TCAATGTTGGTAGGTGAACTCGGAAAATTCTTTCAAAGGCAGTAGTGAGAGGTTGACCCAAAATTCTCATAAAGTTGGCTGAAAGTCGGTTCAAACATCATTTCAAGATCAGCTGCGAGATGTGCATCGAGAAATCTTTTCAAGGTCGTGGTGGAAGGTAGATGTCAAGTCTGTTTTTGACGGATAGAGAGAAGAGAGCTACAGATTTAGTGCTTCCATTTCCATGTATGCTGAGTAGGAGGAAAAAGGACATTCTACACTCACCCCTAAGTACTTTGGCATACATGATTTCAAGGTCAGTGGTAGAGGTGCAACCATAAATCCGTTGAAAGACAGTCGTGAGAGCTAGAGCCATAAACCGTGCAAGATGGGAGATAGACCCAGCATTGTTTTTTAAATCATTGGAGGGAGTTTGGTCCATCGTTTTAAAGTCAGTGGTGGAAGATTGGAACCAAAAATCATTTTGAGGTCAAGGGCGGGAGGTAAGGTCAACGTTGGGAGGTGAATCTAGAATTTTTTCACGGTCAGTGGTGGGAGGTAGATCCAAAAACCCTTTCAGCGTCAGTGGTGGGAAGTTGATCAAAAATCGTATGAAGGTCAGTGGTAAGGGTTGATCCTTTTACTATTTTTCTGACAAATATTTAGTCTGTTCTACCTAGACAGGGAGGACCTACACGTTTAGGGAGGTTCTAGAAGCATTATAATTTGCAAATATTTCCATTTCCAAAGATTTCTGTTTATGATTTTTTATAAATTGAGCACTTAAATTGCTTAGTTAATAAAAATCTTTCTCAGCTGCACTAAAAAGTAAAAAACAGAAACTCAAAGCTGTCCTTTCTTCACAAATTCAACATTAAACCTTAAAACTTACTTCCCATCAAGCATTTTCCTTGTATGCGGCATCTAGTTGCGTATATTACCGCATTTTCATGTCTCATTCATATGAGATGAACTCTAAAGTGCGTGGGATAGTATTTAACCACTTTAGCATATAATTCAGAGAGCAGAGCTGAGAGAGAAAATGACGATGTGCCCACTTGGATCTCCATTCGTGTAAAGTGATTTCACCTTATTTAAGTGTCAACCTACCAGCATAACTGTATGTTGAAGACCCGGTGAATGATGGTGCGATTACTGTAAGATAATACCGATTTTGGAAGATAGGTTTATTAGTAGCCGGTCATTTGTAAAGCTTAGGCTGATGGAAAGTGAAGATAACTTTGAAATTATGATGCGATGATGTGTACGTGGGTTTAAGTCAAAATTTCTAGCTCCGTTTATTAGCTTCCGTATTGTGTAGCGAATTGCTTTTCGTTTCTAAGTTGTTAAAGCATAGGAAGATGAAAAGATAATAACTGAAACGCCGGATGCTTCAGCTGAAACAACATTATAACAATAGGAATATGCGCTATTATTACTTGAAGGCAAAGAAAAGTTAAGCTTTATTTTAGTATTAATTCGGACTAAAATATATCACCTAATTTACTTATAATTATTAATTTCTACAAAAATAGAAATTTATAAAAATATCTGCTTAAACCTAAATTTTTTAATTTTAATCAAATAAAGCATTCAACTTGTCGCAATAAAAATGCAAATATTTTATTAATATATACAAAAATCACAATTTTTTTTTAAATTTTGCCCAAATGACTGATATTTCCAAACGACACAAAACCGCACAACCATAGAGTGATACAAAACAGCAGAATGTGGCACAAACCAGTGACGTAGAAGATATAGAAAAAATATAGATCAGAATTTAACTTGTGATATTCAAAATCTGATTCCTACATTTGTATATACAAAACTTTTAAACCTTTTTTAATTTTCCCCAACTAGCTGGTATTTCCCAAACGACACAAAACAGAACAAGTGTAGCACTAACCAGTGACGCATAAAACACGAAAGTTAATAAATACAACTTCTGCATTAATCTACTCCCATTCAAAATCCAAATCCTACATTTATGTACCAAAATTTCAAGAGTTTTTTGTAATTTTCCCAAACGGCTAATTATTCCTGAACGGCACAAAACAGAACGACTAACCAGTAGCTTAAAATAGATAAAGTTCAATAAATAACAGTTTTGAACGCAACTTGTCGTTTTAAAAACACAAATTCTACATTAAGATATACAAAAATTTCAAAATAATTTTTTAATTTTCCTCAAACTGCTGATGTTTCCTAAATGGCACAAAACAGCACAAACGTAGCCCTAACCAATAGCGTGTAAAACATAAAAATAAAAAAAAAAACTTCTAAATACAACCTCTCGCATTAAAAATACAAATTCAACCTTGATATATACAAAAATTTCAAATTTTCTTTCTAATATTCCCTAAATAGCTCATATTCTACAAAGGACACAAAATAGCACAAACGCAGCACTAACCAGTAGTGTGCAAAAATTAGAAATCAATAAATAAAGCTTCTGAATTCTACACTTTGATATACAAACGTTTTAAAAGATATTTTCGAATTTCGAAATGGCTGATGTTTTCTATAGATAGAGCACAAAACAGCACAAACGTAACACTATGCACAAAACATAAAAATCAATAAAATAAAGCTTCTGAATTCAACGTGTTGCATTAAAAATGCAAATACTTTATTGATATATACAGAAATGGCACAATATTTTTCTAATTTTTCCCAAATGGCTGATGTTTCCTAAATTACATTAAAACTACAAATATATCACTAACCAATAGCGCACAAACCATAAAAATCAATAAATAAAGCTTCCGATTGCAGCTTGTAGCATTAAAAATACGTTTTAGACATGGATAGACACAAAAATTTCGAAAATATTTTTTTAATTTTCCACAAATGGCTGATGTTTCTTAAATTACACAAAATAGCACAAACAAACATAATACTTAGCAGTGACGTAGAAAAATAAAAATCAATGAATAGAGCTTTGGAATTCTACTTGCCGTATTTAAAAATACAAATCCTACATTAATATACACCAAATTTCAAAACTGTTTTATAATCTTCCTTAAATGGCTGATTTTTCCTAAATGACAGACAACTGCACGAACATAGCACTAACCAATGGCCCACAAAACATAAAAATCATAAAATGCTTCCCAACGCAGCTTGTAGCATAAAAATACATATTATATATAAAGAGATACAAAAAAAATATTTTTTTGGTTGTCCCTAAATGGCTGGTGTTTCCTAAATTACACAAAATGGCACATACACAGTACTAGCTCGTAGCGTAGAAAAATAAAAATAAAAAAATAAAGCTTGTGAACTTTTCGTATTAAAAATACCAATCCTACATTGATGTACACAAAAATTTCAAAACTGTTTAATAATTTTCCCTAAATGGCTGATTTTTTCCTAACTGACGAACAACAGCACAAACTTAGCACTAACCAATGGCCTACAAAACATAAAAATCAATAAATGCTTCCGAACGCAGCTGGTAGCATAAAAATATATATTATATATAAAGAGATACAAAAATTTACAAACATTTTTTAAATTTTCCCTAAATGGCTGATGTATCCTAAATGACACAAGATGGCACAAACATAGTACTAGCGAGTGGCGTAAAAAAGAGAAGAATATAAAAATAATGCTTGTGAACTTGTCGTATTTAAAAATTCCAATCCTACAGTAATATATACAAAATTTCAAGACCGTTTTATAATTTTCCCTAAATGGCTGATTTTCCTAAATGACAGACAACAGCACGAACATAGCACTAACCAATGGCCCACAAAACATAAAAATCATAAAATGCTTCCCAACGCAGCTTGTAGCATAAAAAATACATATTATATACAAAGAGATACAAAAATTTCAAAATATTTTTTTGATTGTCCCTAAATGGCTGATGTTTCCTAAATTACACAAAATGGCACATACATAGTACTAGCCAGTAGCGTAGAAAAATAAAAATAAAAAATAAAGCTTGTGAACTTGTCGTATTAAAAATACCAATCCTACATTGATGTACACAAGAATTTCAAAACTGTTTAATAATTTTCCCTAAATGGCTGATTTTTTCCTAAATGACGAACAACAGCACAAACTTAGCACTAACCAATGGCCTACAAAACATAAAAATCAATAAATGCTTCCGAACGCAGCTGGTAGCATAAAAATATATATTATATATAAAGAGATACAAAAATTTACAAACATTTTTTAAATTTTCCCTAAATGGCTGATGTTTCCTAAATGACACAAGATGGCACAAACACAGTACTAGCGAGTGGCGTAAAAAAGAGAAGAATATAAAAATAATGCTTGTGAACTTGTCGTATTTAAAAATTCCAATCCTACAGTAATATATACAAAATTTCAAGACCGTTTTATAATTTTCCCTAAATGGCTGATTTTCCTAAATGACAGACAACAGCACGAACATAGCACTAACCAATGGCCCACAAAACATAAAAATCAATAAATGCTTCCGAACGCAGCTTGTAGCATAAAAAATACATATTATATATAAAGAGATACAAAAATTTCAAAATATTTTTTTGATTGACCCTAAATGGCTGATGTTTCCTAAATTACACAAAATGGCACATACATAGTACTAGCCAGTAGCGTAGAAAAATAAAAATAAAAAATAAAGCTTGTGAACTTGTCGTATTAAAAATACCAATCCTACATTGATATACACAAACGTTTCAAACATGTTTTATAATTTTCCTTAAATGGCTGATGTTTCCTAAATGACATACAACAGCACAAACGTAACACTTACCAGTGGCCCAAAAATGCAATAAATAAAGCTTCTTAATTAAACTTGTCGCATTCAAAATCTAAATCCTACATTTATAAATTTTAAGTTTCCTAAGTGGCTGCTGTTTCTTGAATAACACAAAACAGAACAAACCTAGCACTAACCAATAACGTACAAAATAGAAAAATCAATAAACAAAGCGTCCGAATTGAACTTGTGGCATTAAAAATGCAACTTTTACCTTGCTATACCTATACATAACATTTTTAAAATTTTATTCTAATTTTCCCCAAATGGCTGATGTTTCCTAGATAGTACAAAACAGCTTATAAACATAGCACTAAACAGTAGTGTAAAAAAATAAACGTCTTTTCACATTCAAAATTGAAATCCTACACTTATACATACAAGCATTTCAAAAGTTTTTCTAATTTTCCCCAAATGACCGATGTTTTCTAAACAACAATATAGTACAAACATAGCACTAACCAGTGGCGTAGAGAACATTAAAATTTGAATTTTGAATTCAACTTGTCGCGTTCACAGCCTTCCAGTTATATAAAAAATTTCAAGGGAGACATTTAAAAAAAAAACGAGCACCAATAACTCAACTCAGCCAAAACGGAACGAAAACAAGGTCGACAAAAATGAAGCACAGATCTTGACTGATAATGGCAATAAAATGAAAAACAAGACTGCCAAATTAAAACGCGAAAGTAACCCGCACAACCGAAAAATATTGGAGCGGCGAACAAATCGAGGCGGAAGGAGACACGAGGAGTTCGATGATGAAAGCGACAAGAGGGAAATAAAAGTATGAAATTTTATGAGAAGATGAGAGATAGTAGTATTAATAACTTCGTATAGTCGTACCAACTGTTTCAAACAAAACGACAAATAAAATTTACCTAAAAATTTTTACTGGCGTATAAAAAAATTTGTAATTACTTTTTGTTATTCAAACCAATTTTTTTTGATAAGTACGGTTTGGATTTTTATTTATACAAACAAAGCTTTGAGGTTTTTTTTGAAATAATCAAAACTTAAGCTTTCAATTCTCGTTTTCAATACAAGAGATGAAAATGTTGGTGGGTGGTGTGAAGAAAATCACAGAAACGCGGAATAAACCACAAATCTGCGGATTTAGACGTAAACCCACCCTCAAAGAGAGACAATAATCACTCACCAGAAACCAGGAGGGTCGAAGATCAATCGGAATTTGAAACTCTGCAGGAAACTTACCTATAACAAATAAAAGTAGTGTTAAAAATGGGAATAGGTATTTAAGCGTAAAATTGAAAATAAAAATCTCGTTTTTAGTGAACAAAGTTTATTTTGAATTTAGTGCCAGTTTCAAGCACTATTCAACAACAGAAGCAATAAAGATATAAAAATATATGTATAAGCATGCATAAAACGACATCAAAAAGCACAATAATGTCCGCAATTTATCTCGTCAGAAACAGAAGAGGCCTTTATGTTCTGTTTTTAGTATAAAATTATTCCCTACGGTGAAACTACTGTGGCTTTGTGTTTGTTATCTTGAATATTCAGGTTAGCAGCTTGTCCACTGCGCTATCCTGGATTAGATATTATAATAACAGTTTACGTAGACCTTTTTAAACGAAACACATTCGTGACATTTGGTTTATGAAATTCCGAGCCTTCAGCGAAATTAACCCCCGGATCAGAAACGCACGTCGCGGTTTCAAAAGCTGCGATAAGATCAAACTGGTTGCCTCCGAGCAGAAGTGCAACACAGCTCAAGTCGTCAAACTTATTGACAGGATGATAGGTAACGCTAATTATCCAGTCGAAGACAGCTATAATTAACACAACAAAAACGCTTCGATTTTGGTGTTTAGAACTAAGCTAAAGCTGTAATTTATCCTAGAGTCGGCACGTTCGAAAAAAGCTCGGTTTTAACACCAAAAGAGAAACTCAAATATTTCCAGTCCTCAAACAAATATTAATGTATAGGATTTTTAAAGCTTAAACTTTTTTAATACTGATCGCCTCTGAAAAGTCACGTTATCCAACCGTAACTTTATAGTTTGCATTCTGCGTATACTTAGAAAATCCATCAATGTATAAATTTAAAAGTTGGAAGCACTAAGCTTCTTACAGATCGTTTCACTTTGTTATCGTAACAGGAAGGGATTAGCTTTAACATTTTCCCACTGATTTTTCTCAGTAAGGAAATTTCCCCTCCCCCGGCACAGCAGGAAATTTTAATCCCGGTGTAAATGTGGTCCAGATTTTCTTTGCGCCTTTCTAATGCTACCGAATAGGAAAATGGTTTCACATAATGCAGACTTGATCCCGGTAGGCTAATACGGTTTACTACGTGCCGGAGTCGAAGAGCTGCTTGATTAATGAGCTCGATATGCGGACGGGCGACCTCACGTCCGCCACTGGGCGTACCACGACCCATCTATGTGTACAAAACAAGGTTCTGGGTCAATTTGTTTAAGAAACTTAGGTGAACTTATCAATCAAATCTAGATTTGCATTAATTGTTAAATTGTGTAAGGATGAGAAGTGGAACGAACTGCGTGGGCAGGCAGTTCACGTTGAAACTAAAATTCGTTGTTTAAGTTTATAACAAAATTCCCCTAACAAATAATGTAACAAATGCGATTATCAGATTTTTAACTTTTTTTTAATAAAGATGTCAATATATAATAAATAAAATAATTAATAACTTCAACAGGTATAATATAATACCTGTTAAAATTAGTAATTATTGTACTTGTACGAAGTCAAGCTCGAAGTTAATTTTAAAAAAAGACAATGTCGCTTAAATTTTTCTCAAATCGCCGAAGCCGCAGGTTGCTAATTCGACAGTGAGACACTTCCACAAGAATATAAACAATGGTAGTTTTTTAAAAGTCTGTATACAAGAGCAGAAAAAATAATTATTATTTTAGACGCATGTTGCCCTTTCGACTGTGGTAGAATGGTAGGTCAAAGATCCGATATACAAAGTTTGCAAGCCCAGAAAAAAAATGCGTTTGCAGTTTTTCCAAGAGTTAAGGGGTAGCTTTTGCCATTCGTTTAGATACTGGGCTAAACATGTGAAAACGAAAATAAAGAATGGTAATTGAAATGTCATCAGGCAAGGTATTTTTAGAGAGGACGAAAAATGCATTCAAGTTTTTCTTGAAGTGGCCGAAAGCACAGGTTGCTAATTCTATTTACTATTCTCTAATTCGAGAATTAATTTCAAAATTTTTAGTATATCAAAAATTTGAAAATTCTTAAGCTAAAGTTCCAACTGAAAATTTTAAAAAATTTCATATACATCAGAAAATTAAAAAAATCCTTAACATTAAAAAAACATTTTTCAAGTTGAAAATTTTTTATTAAATATTAAAATTGGAACACGACCATTTCGTGATTTCGAAAATATCAAAAACTTTCAAACTGCTAAAAATAGAAATGTCTGCAAATTCGTAAATTTTTGGAATTTTTTCAATTTATAATTTTACAGTATTTCGAAAATAATCTAAATATTTAAAAAAAATTAAATTTTTTTTAAAGTGTTGAAACTGAAAATTCGGAAAATATAAGTTTAAAATCTGGAGAAATTTCAAAATTTTAAAATATATTAATTGTAACAATTAAAAATTTCGTAAATTTTGAAAATACCAAAAAATTTGTTCATGAAAACTTACATTTTATAAATTTTGAATAAAAAAAAAATTATCATAATTTTTGAAGTATTTAAATTTTAAAAACTTTGAATTTGAATGTTTCGTAAATTTCGAAAATATCAAATATTTAACTCTTAACTTAAACTCGAAAATATTTTCAATTACGAAAATTTTGAAAATTAAAATTTTCAAATATCTAATCGAAAATTCCAAAATTTGAAAAAAACCCTAAAAATGAAAATGAATATTTTGGAATTTTATGCAATTGTGAACTATTTCGATATAATGCAAAAAATAGTTTTTTTGAAATTTGTTATAAACTTAAATTCGGAAAATGTAAGTTCTAAAACCTGGAGAATTTAAAAATAATAAAAATTTAAGAATTGTAACGATTAAAAATTTCAAAAATACTTAAAATTTTTACGAGCAAAATTCAATTTTGAAAATTTAGTAACTTAAAAAAAAATACATTGGCAACTATCAAAATTTTAAAAATATTTAAATTATGTACACCACAATTTCGTAAATTTCGAAAATATCAAAATTTTTCACCTATTGAAAATGTTTTTACTCGCACTTTTACATTAAACTGTGAGTCATGATGGGTAACCTTATCAAAATACGATTGTTTGTACATTTTGGTAATTCGATCAATTAATTTTTCCCAAACGCTGAGGATGGAAACTTGTCTTGTCTAAAAACTAAACCCTAAATGTTATTTTGTTTGATGTTTTTATGGCACTTTTACATTAAAATGTGAGTCATGATGGGTAACCAAATCAGTATACGAATGTTTATACATTTTGTTAATTAAAACCGCATCATAATCGATTTATTTTTCCCAAACCCCCAGGTGAAAACTTGTCTAAAATTAAACCCTAAATGTTATTTTGTTTGATGTGAGTCGTCATGGGTAACCATATAAATATACGATTGTTTATAGATTCTGTTAATTAAAACCGTATCATAATCAATTTATTTTTCCAAACGCTTAAGATGGAAACTTGTCTTGTCTAAAAACTAAACCTTAAACGTTATTTCGTTTGATGTTTTTCCTCGCACTTTTACGTTAAAGTGTGAGTCATGATGGGTAATCAAATCAATATACGATTGTTTATACATTCTGTTAATTAAAACCGTATCACAATTGATTAATTTTTCCCAAACGCTGAAGATGGAAACTTGCCTTGTCTAAAAACTAAACCCTAAATGTTATTTCGTTTGATGTTTTTATCGCACTTTTACATTAAAATGTGAGTTATGATGGGTAACCATATCAATATACGATTGTTTATACATTCTGTTAATTAAAACCGTATCACAATTGATTAATTTTTCCCAAACGCTGAAGATGGAAACTTGTCTTGTCTAAAAACTAAACCCCAAATGCTATTTCGATTGATGTTTTTATCGCACTTTTACATTAAATTGTGAGTCATGATGGGTAACCATATCAATATGCGATTGTTTATACATTCTGTTAATTAAAACCGTATCACAATCGATTAATTTTTTCCAAACGCTGAAGATGGAAACTTGTCTTGTCTAAAAACTAAACCCTAAATGTTATTTCGTTTGATGTTTTTATCGCACTTTTACATTAAAATGTGAGTCATGATGGGTAACCAAATCAATATACGATTGTTTATACATTCTGTTAATTAAAACCGTATCACAATCGATTAATTTTTTCCAAGCGCTGAAGATGGAAACTTGTCTTGTCTAAAAACTAAACCCTAAATGTTATTTCGTTTGATGTTTTTTTCTCGCACTTTTACATTAAAATGTGAGTCATGAAGGGTAACCAAATTAATATACGTTAGTTTATATATTGTTAATTAAAATTAATCCAAATGTTAGTTTATAATTTTTTCCGTTTGTTGGAAATTTCATTTTTATACATATATGTATAGAAAAATTTTATATTTATTTTTAAACTAATCCTTTTTAACATTAATTTCTAAAATAAAAACCTAAAACATAAAGGATCTCTTTATTGCAGCAAAAAATGTATCAATCTAAAGCTAATAATAGAGGATTTATTTATTATGAAAAGGTTCAGCATTTTATTCTGGAAGAATGCTTCATTGGCGAATTATACTTCTGGGTTCTGTTTGCTATTATTTTTATTAAATATACATGGCGTCTACGTTCCGTATGTCGATATATTGTGCATCCGACACCTATGGAGCGCCTACAAATGAAAAAACAATAGAAGCAATCAATTCGAAATTTGTTTGGTCGACTTATTCAGGATATCGGGTCAGATCGCAATAGAATACGCCCCGTGAATTCCAAATACGTCAATTCATTTATAGAGCGGAAATCTGCGAAAAAATGTGCGAAATTTATTGCGCGCCGAATTGAGAATTATGATGGAAATTATTTGTACACACCATGCGCGATTTAAATTTTAATGTGTTTTTTAGTGCAAATTCTTTTACCAGAAAAATGATCAAAAGGGGGAAAATTGAAACCAACTATTCGAATTTCCTTTCATGATTTAGATATAAATGCTTGGATTTAAATTACAAAACTAATACTGTATAAGGGGCGTGAAATTACCTACATGATATTAGTTCTTAGTTTATCATCAAAGGAAGTCAAGCCGTTGCTGGGTTAAATATCAATGCTGGACGGTTTCTGTATGCCCTTTGGCATTATACATTTCGCCAGAATTCAAACTGCGTCACAAAGGAGCTGGTATGTTATACGGCATTACATGTTTCCTCTGCGCTGGAAAAGGTTTATCTTAGGAATTTCCCATGAAAATAAACCAGATATTACAGTAGTTGTTGTAAATTTCTTAACCTGTAGAGATTGTGTTTAATTATATATTTTTTAATTGTTGAAAAAATTTAAAAAAAATATTTTCTTGTAAAACATTCAGTTTACAACAATCTTGTTTTATTTTCATCGTTTTGTTGAAACGAAAAATTCTGTCTGAAGGTTCCAACAACAGCTCTAAAAAGCAGGTCTAGTCTGGAAACCTTGATGGCCAGTGGCATTTCAAAGCTTTCGACATAATAATTATAAAAAAAAGCTACTCTCTAGTTTCGAAATATTTTGCGCTGGAGATTCCTTAACACGCATTAAAAATTTGCAAACGTAACTCACCAACAAGAAATTGCTATGTAAAAAATGTACAAAGATTTTAAAAAATTTTTAAAAATAATTTTCAATTCTAATAAAAATGAAAAATGTATTTTCCACATATAATTAGACTGTTCATATTTGAGGACAATATTCTCACAACAAAGAGAAACCATTTCAAGAAAAACACGCAAGACCAAAAAAGGTTAAAAAAATAAAAAGTTGGGAGGCTTTTCCAAAATTCACAAAAAGTGCATAAGTTAGAATATGTTATCCACAATTACAATTTTTACGGTTTTTGTTAGAAATTTAAAATGGATTTCACTTGCCAAATATTTTTTCATAAAACATTTTAACCTGACAATTTTCAATTCTGAGAATTATCTATGCGTAGGTTATTTCGCAATTTTTTCAAATTAAATATCATTTGATTTTAAGGCTTTGAAGACCTTTAACAGATCATTATACCAAAATATTACAAATCAAACAAAGCGACTACCAAGGGCGCCAAGATATAGGGGCGCCGAATTCGTACCCAACTGCAATAATTTAAATGTTTCTAAAGACAACGATATTTGTACAATCTGGCCTTGTTTAACAAAGCTGCGTTTACTTTCTTTGCCTCACGGAGTAATACCTATAGCAAGGTTATGTATTTGTTTGCAAGGATTGAAAAATTTTCGAAATTTTCAAATTTTTCAGATTCACGATTTTCCAATAATTACCAAAACTGTCAAAAAATCCGAATTTTCAGTTTCAGAAATTTACAAAACTTTTAATTTTTTCAATAGTAAACGATTTTCGAAATTTAGCAAAATTTTCAAAATGCTCAAACTTCAAAATTTGTAAAACTTTCAAAATTTTCATAATTCTGAAATAACGAAAAAATTTTAATCAGAAGAAGCAAAGAACGCAGGAAACTTACACGAGGAAGGCTTCGTGGTGGTTGCCTAACTTTTCTCTTTGACATTTTTTTTAGTAAGACGCATAAACGAATAATTTTCATAATCGAATGATTGCCATTCGAATGCTTTTAATAATCCAATGATTCATTCTGATAAAATTATTCGGATGTTTTTCCGGTAATTCGGTAAAAAGTGGTAAAAACGCTCTCCTTTTGCTTTTCGACTGCTCCTACAAAAGAATTTTCGTTCTCATCGTCTTTTCTCGGGTCGCTTGGCAAAACAGCGTAAATCTTCAGCTTCGAGTAGTATTTTTATTAATTTCATCACATTTCATCGCTAACTCCTGCCTGTTTTGTGAGTAATATTTCTATAAACTTGCATATGTTTAAGCCATTCTCGCGTCTGAGGTAAGCAAAGTATTCCTCGCCACGGTGAGGCGTTATGATAGGGAGACACCGGCGACCATCATAATGAAACGTTGCGGCAAGCCGCACCCGAAAATACATTAGAGGAGTCCTTGACCAGCGTACGTCGACGTCTTAGCTAGTTTCAGAAAACAATTACAAATGTCAAGACAATTTTAATTGTAGTTATATGAATATATATCTAAAAGATGACTTACGCTGGTCAAGGCCTGCTGCAATGCATTTTGCTATGAACCGCTCGGTACATTAATTTCGATGCACAATGTATTTTTTATATAGAAGAAACACTACCGAATAAAAATTTATTAATTTGTGACACCGAAGCAATGTTTACGAGGGACGATGGGGTGAGGGCACTAAACTTAGAGCGCCGAAATTGCTAAGGCTGACCCTGACAACAAAATTGAAAATAATGAAATACTTTACAACTATTTTTGTTTACATTTTCCAATGATTTTAAAATTTCTACGAAGCTTTGGCTTCGAAGGGTTCAACAGAGTTTAAAAGAATGCTAGGGTTCCCTAAGTTGTTCGCTATTTAATAATTATTTAATGAATAAGTGCTTAATAAGTTCAAGACGTGTCATTTTGATCTAAGAGTAACAGCAACGTATCCCAATGTCTTTGTAGCGACGCGGTTCAGGCTGATGAGTTCTATGCAGAAGCCTCGGGTTCCAATTCCGATTGGGACAATAAAATATAAAAGTATATTTATTTTTGTTAACTATTCAATATTTGAATTGTTTTCATCTTTTCCTTACTGAAATAGGTACAAATTTAATTATTTCATTATCTGAAGTATTAAATTTACAATTTATTGTAAAAATCGTATTATTTTTACTATTTTATTGTAAAACTGGTGTAAACATTAAATAAATAACAAAGAAAATACTAAAAAAAATTGTCTCTCAGGATTGGAACCCGGGACTTCTGCATAGAAGACATCAGCCCTCAAGCGTCGCTAGGAAAACATTGGGATATGTTGTTGTTACTCTGAAATTAAAATTAATTAATATTTATTTAGATTGATGTTTATTTTCCAATGTAAAAATTATTATTTCTTTGACTAAACGACATTAATAAAAGCTAATAACAATAATACAGTTTAAATTCTTAGCCAAAGTATCTCGGGGATTTAAAATTTGGAAAAATATAATTTCCCATGCAGTTTGCATCTAGTTCAGCTTATCTGGGAAACGGTGTACAACATACTCCACTTTTCTAAAACGAACAAGTATTGCTATAAGAAAACAACGTTTAAAAAAAAAGGTGTAAGGTGGCAAAACCTCAAATATGCGTGTCCAAGGCGGGCATTTTTGTACTTAAAACGAGACCGCAACTACGTAAACTATCGAGATAAAACCCACAAAATCCCCTGTAATGTGGGCTTTTGCCTAAGCAGTGTAGTTCGAAACAAATAAAGTTATTATATTTTAATATTTAATTAAGGCCGCTGTATTTCATTTTACGTTGCAGACTGTAGGTTTCGTCTTTGGTGTTATCGAGATGTTTATGTTATCGTTATTGCAAAATTTCAACTCGTATATCAATTGGCCCTAAACACGTAAACACGTCGTTCACAATAAATTATAGATTTTGCAGGAGCTGCTGGTGCTTTGGCAGTATTGCATTTAGTTACATAACACTTTAATTAGTACATTTCCGGAATCGGTGTAATTATTAAAAATAATCTGTACCATCCCCACGACAACAGTCGAAAGTAAGAACTCTTTAACGTAAAAAACTTTTAGGAGAAACACTTTGAAGAGAAACAACTTGTACGCTCTGGGAATAAGTAATGTACCCAGCAGAAAAAAAAAACTCATTCGAAACGTCGACAATTTTTATGACATAGTCAGTGGTGGCGCGTTAGGGCGATGTAGACGACGCCCGCCCTACCAAACACGCAAAGCAAACAATGCCTAACATACTCTACTTTTCTAAAACGTATATATAGTTTAAGAATTACTACAGGACAGCCATGTTTTTATACAGAACCCCCCGCTCTGTGGGATTTTGTGAGGTTATTGCCTAAGCAGTGTGGTTGACAAACAAAAGACGTTGTTATATTTCAATAATTATTTAAAAAAAGGTATATTTTATTTCACTTGCAGTTTAGTTCTTATCATGTTTATGTGTTTGTTTATATACAAACGTTTCTGCGGGTAAGCATGCGCTGCTGAGAAACAGCTTTGCTTATTATCGGTGCCAAATGTTCACGGACTGGAAAATTTGCCAAACTTTTGTCTTATACAGAGTGGGACTCCCATTACTACACGATTTTCGAAAAATGACACATAGGCAAATGCATCTGCGGGTGTATGTTATCACCGTTTTTAGAAATTGTATTTTGTTCCCGTCAGTCCATAAGCAAATTTGCGTACCAATCGGAAACGCACATTAGTTAGTGTTAATAATATGATCCCACACGTAGAAAAGTTCAAATTGTAGTTTTGCTCTAGAATTTATGTAGGCCTTGAGGTTTGGAAAAAAAATAATTTAATTTATTAGAGTGGGCAGTGTCCTGTCTGTCACATACCTTATAGAATTTCTTATTTACGCACTTTTCAACAGCACTCCTCTTATTTCCCGTCAAGTAAACGTAGGCGAGTCCTCGAGTCCATTCTGTTCCTGGACTTGATATATTTTGCAGGGCCCGGAAAGCTAACCGCATCCCACTTTTTAACACGTTCCGAACGCCATTACTATTATTGCGTCAAAGTGAATTTCATCCCCAAATAAACGGAATGAATAAGCCGTGTTCCTATTAACACATCAAGCTTCGCTTGGTAATAGAGATATGATGATGATCCTGGTCACTGAATTTGTGTCGGGGCATTAGGGCTGGTGTGTGGGTTAACTGAAAAGCCCGGATTTGATATCGGACTGTCAGAATTCCGATGGGTTTGAACACGCCGTATTGTGTTATGCGGCAGCTTTCTGCCGCCGCCGCGCGTTCAACCCGATTCAATCGTGTAATAGCTAACTTGTTACGAGCTGAAATTAATTAATTTAAATCATAAAAGCACCCCCCGTATTTCCAGAAAAAGCTGTAAAATAATACGTGGACGGATTCCAATTAGTTAGTTATGACTCGTGCAGAAACGGAAATGAAAAATATTCTGTACTAAACTGGGACTTACGACGTGACTTTTTATATTGAGGCGATAAATCTCCGGTGGTTTTTGTTCTGAGAACAATTTTTTCATTTTAAATCGTTGTATATAATTGCTTTAACAAGTCATCCATGTACAAAGGTCAGTGGTGTGCTCACTACCGAAACGCACAAATTGAACTTATTTCTTAGAAGTTTACCATAAAAATAATTTTTTTTATGCTGTATTAATACTACAAGAAGAAGCAGTTCGCGGAGTTTTAGATATACTAAACAAAAATAGAATTATAGGTTTGCAAAAATTGATACAGAAAGACATTTTGTTGAAGTTTACAAAATAAAGCAGACCGTGTTAATCAATCTGAAGGGAGAAAGTGGAAATAGACTTGTCAGACAAAGATTAATGAGATCTTTTTGAACATACCACGAAAAAGTGGAAGCAAACAAACAATTACATAAGTATTTTGAAAAGTGTTCCATGAACATTGCCGTAAACCACTGGTTGCTAATCCATTAATTGACGTTGCATATATTTGTTTATAAAATTATAAGAAAAATATTTTTGAGAAATTAAAAAGGCAACGCGAATTTATTCACATGTTCTTTTGTAATTATAATTGTAGTTAGCAAAAAGAATGTGTCAAGAGTTTAAATGGCCGACTACAAAGCAGTAAGGGTTCATAGATGAGGGTGTTCAAAATCAACATAGTTCGTGCAAGCTGCCAGATTTGTGGCTTGATAGACGAGGTAGTGTCTTAAAGCTTAAGAACAGGTAGAGTTGTTGTATTTAATTGTTTAATGATAAGCTGCTGATACCCGTGTCACTCTAAATGGTGATAAATACAATGTAGAGATAAAGTAACAACTTTTGAATAATTTATTTTTGTTATTGCTTTTGTTGAAAATTGATGGAAGAAACAAGATGGCTAAAAAGGGTGTTATACTGCCTGATAACCAATAAAAAGAGCGTCAAAGACGAAAACCTAAATAGAGCTATGAGATTAAAAAATTTAAAGAAAGACGCCTTATATGACAGGAATACATAGAGACTGGGGACGGCTAAACTGCAACAGCTGTAGATGTCTGCATATGTGATATGATATATAAAAATTCATTAGACCCGTCGATACAGCTAGTTGTTGTCTTGGAACGTAGCAAGTAAGAGCAGAATAATTTAAAGAGTTTTAACCAGAACGTATACCTTGAGGGAGTAAGCGATGCCCAATAGATTCCTTCTGGCTTGCGTAATTTTAATATAGGTGAGCCCCCCAACTGGTGAGCACAATGACATAGATGATAGATTAATTGATTTGGTTAACAATTGGTTAACCAATATCCGGAATGATAGGCATGCTATTGGCTATTCTTCTGTTGCGGGTATTAAAGTACGTTGAACTATTGCGCTGAGATAATATTGTAACACATTCAAGGAGTAAGTAAAGCTAACCAGGTGGAATTTCCACGGGGGAAAATACCCTCCCTTATTTCAATATACAGGGTGCGGCATAAGTCTGTTAACGCGAATTCATCGAAAATCATCTCGTAATCAGCGTGGTAACGCAGGTACAGAGTCAACAGACAGATACGTTCTTATTTTGTGTACTTTACACGGACCTGGGCTGCCATGGCGACGTAAACACACTGACCCACAATCGTAAACTAACCCACCTCTCATCACCCCACTTATGCTGCGCAAGCAGTTCGCGCAAGCGTAGGAATTTCGGGCAAGCGTAGTTTTCGGACAGCGTTAACTGACTTATGCCCTGTATATTGATCGTGCTTTGCTAGCGTAATAATGTATTTGCTTCTTGTTCACGCTAATGGTGGCGGTATTTGCTTGGTGGTACAGTTTGGCTACAACAAATGCCGATCTGTTAAGACCCTTCGAAAAATAAGTATTAATTTATGTGTTTACATTATGCGTCCGCCATATTTTAAAATTGCATCGTTTTGTTAAAATAAATCGGTTTTACAATCTTACATAATATAGTAAAAGCACATCCCACCTAGCACGGGCATTTCGAATGAATGACTATTACGTAACCCCCACTAAATCTACGATTTTATGTATAAATATTTTCATTTGAAAAATTTACAGTCGTTGCCATGTAGTTTCCACCATTAGTTGTGGTAACCTACACAATTTAAGGTTAAAAATTCAGATGGAACCATAAAGTGGCAACGGAAACTTTTGAACAGGCAAGTTGGTAGTGTCAACTTTACCGCAACTTTAAAGTGACGCTTCAGCCCCATTTGGTACTTTGTAGTAAAAATAACTTTAAAGTTACATATTTGCAGTTCCCGTCACTATCATCAAGGTAGCAGGCACTTTCCAAGTTGTTTTTTTGTTAAAAACGACTGCAAAGTTATTTTTTCGGAAACGCGCCTTTCTATAAACAAAACTTAGAAAGCCATTATCACAAAAGATGAACCATCACGTCACAATAACAAAAACAATAATTTGTCATCATTTTTACACCAATTATAATAAATTAGTTGCAAGTCTCAAAAAAAAAGTGGTAAAGTTCCGTGAAAGTCGCTGCTACTACGCCGCAACATCACCGCAACGTAACCACAACGTCATTGAAACGGAGCCGGACAGGTCCCGGGAACGTCGCTGAAACGTTGTGGTCACCGAAAAACTATTCCGCATTTTGGTCGCGGGCACTGAATGAGACTGTTTCTATTAGGTGCCCACGACTAGTGGCAATACACTTGTAAGTTTCTACAATAGCAGCCGCAACGTTTCGGCGACTAATTTTGCTAGTTACGATATACACAGTAATAGCTTTTATTTAAAAAAATGGTCAAAATCGGCGCAGTAGAAATCTGGGAATAGATGTCAAATATATGGCTACATGTTTTTGAATATAAGCTAATGTTTTATAAATGTTAAAGCAATTCTTTGATTTTTGTTAGTTTAATAGCCTATAAATATACAGGCTGCTGACTCAAATAAAGGATTATTTTATACCAAAAGCTAACATTGCTAATTTTATAAATTTTAGAGAAATTTCATAGGTTATAAGTTGTGTCTATAGCTATTAGAACTTTTCCGATTACGCGCAAGTTCTCGAGTTCAAATGCGAGACTGGATGTCTGGCGGGCTGTCTACCCAGTCGCTTTTTTCCTCAATGGCAACTAAAAGCCCTTGAGAGGTGAGGAAAGTAAGGCAGCCGTCGAAGGCGTGGTGCTTACTAGATCCCCCCTATTTTAATGAGTGCGAGAGAGCGGAGTATTACCGATGGGTAAAATCTAAAGTCAGTAATCGAATAATCAGTTCTCGAGTGATTTTAATAATCGATATGTAGATTTAAAATAATTCTTGTTGCGTTGTCCCTTAGATCTGTTCGGATGTTGCATTTGTAGGCTATCGCTTAAAAGCTCGTTCAGCAGCAGACAAAATCAAAAATTTTAAATCGCAAAATCATTCGAATGATTTTCCGTAACCTCTCGAGATATCTGGATTTATTTCAAAAATTAAAACGTTTGATTATTTTCATTCGAAGTATAAAATTATTTTCGGCGATTTTCACTGATTTTAACCAATTTATCTAAAATTTATGGGTTAAAATACTATTTGTGATTACTTTTACCAGAATTATATTTCAAACAAATATTGCAATTTTTAGGGAAGGTTCAACTGATTTTAAATATTTTTCAATTGGTTCCGTATTAATTTGTAATAATTTCAAATTTGTAGCTGATTTCAAACGAGTTATGTAATTATAAGGGCGCACATTAAAAGAGCACGAGTCCAATGTTGAGTAAATAATATGTGACTTGGTTTATGAAATGACGTGCTCCTGAGAAAACAGTAACGCGGAGACTTACCGAACGAAATATAGTAAAACTTAACTGGTTATGGTTTTTAAACTGAAATCAATTAATTATTTATAAATAGCCTGACATCGACATAACCAATTACAATTTGGCTAAAATATTACAAGTTCTTCCTCTGATCTCATACAGCTCCATTTGTTCTACCAAGCACAAAAAAAATTATTGGAAAAGCGTATTATAGAAATAGTTCCATACATTTGTGAAACGTTTTGTTTAAAATTGACTGACATTAAATAGCATTTTTGAAATGCCAAAGTTCCACAAAAATTCAATAATGTCTGTACAAGAAAAGTAACGTTTTATGATTCTGCACGAATATCCTTTTTTGTTTCAAAGAATTGCTAGAAAATCATTTATGTTCAAAGAAAAGCTACGCAAGAGGGAAATTTTATACCAAAGTCATGTTATCCTGAATGGAAATTCAACCGTATAACACGTAATATCACATTCTTCAAGCAAATCTAAAAACCCTACTTGAAATATCAAGTTTCCTTTTAGAAAAGCATCCGAATGCATCTATTTTATAGCAATCGGATTTCACGCTTCGGCAACCATGTGTCAGAACCGATTTTTAGTAAACGGCGATTTTTATATCTGTTCTGTTATAAAAAAGAAAACGATGTATCGGTGATGTTTGAAAGCAAATCTTACACGAAAAAAAATGTAATTCGCAACAAAATGCTCCACTTGAAGGGAAGAAAAACCCAAGGGTACGAGTACGTGGATAATAAACTGAGGATCAATTGGTGTCTTATGATGGTGTATAAGGATCTAAAACCTCTAAAGCTAATGATATACAAAAACTTAATAGGGTAGTATATACTAAATAATGTGCGCTCAATTTGTCCATTTAAAAGGGCCATAAAGGGATTTGCTTCGTTTCTGGTTATCCTGGACAACCGAATAAGAGCGGATCGTAAAAACAAATTTGATTGTGCGTGCGCGCGTTTTAGAATTTGTCAGTGTCCTATTAGCCCCCAATGGTCAATTTAATGTAATTTGGATCAAATTCTGCGCCAGGTACTTTTTAAATTGGCCAATTTTACAGAAACACAATGCTCGGTGTTACTGCCATAAACCAGTCGACCGACAATTCAGGGATTTGTTAGCCCAAACACATGCTTTGAAGGGAAAAATTGACCTGACAACTCCCTATTAGTCTTCCGCTTTTTAAACTGCAATAATTTACACGTTATAGATCATTTTCACCCCTATAGCATTGTAGTTTCTGCTTCTAACAAGATTTAAGTCTAAAATAATTCGCTATCCGACAATTCAGCTATGAAACAGACTTCAAATAAATAAATCGGTACAACTTGATTCAGCCGGAAACTTAAATCTGCAGTTGTATATTACACAATTGGATATATACAAGGTGCATGTAAAGAGTTGATATAAATTTAACTACAAAGTATTTAAATTAAATAAAATTGATGTCACCTAATTTCTATATACTTACATGCTTCTTTACGGAGTTACAGTCTCCTAAACAAAAACAGCCACAAGAGTCCAAATTATTCTCTCTTCCGAAGCATGTGGCTTTCTCATTACTCAAAAAAGAGTTTGCTTAAACTGCATTAACTTTAGGTATTATAATACCCCTACAGGCACATAATATTAGTATGAACAATAAATTGTGAATGCGTGAAAGCATAAAGTGAAAGATGTTCAATATTATGGAAAAATTCTAAAAATGTTTCCGCTGCATAATTTGTTTAAAACTACAATTTGGTTTTGGTCTCAATGCTATAATTTCTCTGTGTTAATGTCCCCTCAACTCCCAATTTTTGGCTAAAAGATTTGCTTCATAGTTTCTGGTGTTCAATAACAAGATATGTTTTTCTCATACACAATGAAATCATTTTTGTTCTCATAAAAAAAATGTTGGCTTCTAATTATAGTAACACATTCAGGTGTCCGCAGCTTATTGCCGAAGTGGTGCGATCTTACAGTCACTGTTGGCGCCTAAAACGTTGATACAATTTAGACGTTCACCCCTAAATGATGGTAAACTTGTGGTTTTAATTAGATCCAATTCCAAAAATATTTTAGTAAATAAAGTAGCTAATCCTTCTATTCCCTGAACTTTTCAAAAAAAAAAACCTTCGAGATTTTTAAAGAACTACTACAAATATGTTTTTCTTTGTTTTATTTACATTCCTGCAAATTTGAGAAGCGAGATCATTACAATCCCTTTAACAAGCCCATTTAGGTATTGGATTGCCGTAGGTATTGAGACGCAAAGGCATAAACCGGTCATAAATAACGACCGTTTTACCTTGCTTTAATATATAACTAGAGGTATCTACATCCCGAAATATCGGGATATAGCAATACAAAGGCAACTTAGTTTTCAGGGCCATTATCGGTTAGATTTATGGGGAGAAGGCGGTGCTGATCAGACTGTCGCCTCTGCCCCATTAAACCGTGTTTACCGGCAATGACCCGTGCCAGTCTAATGGTCCCTCACACGTGCCCGTTTCCCCATTATGTGTTCCGGACACCTTTCTGTCCCTTCTTGTTGTCCTACACTGTCATCTCCAATAGTTCAATATTGAATTCGACACCGCAACCAGGGCTACGTGATAATTGCCATTGGCAAAGACAAACAGATCCGTCAATGCATCCAAAGAGATGGATCATGTTGCAAAAATTCGATACCTGAAGATGGTCAGAAAAAAAACCTAAATGCTCAAACCTTGAGTATTGAGGTTAAAAATGTAGACCTAATTAGGAAAAAGTGCTTTCAGTTGAATCTTTGGATCCGATTTAAATAAGCACCGATTCACAAATATTATTACAAGTAAAATTGGAATCGACGATTTGGTTCTATAAAATTTAAATTACTCGTACAGATATTATCAATTTTATGTAAATATAATTCGCATTAAGAAGGTTTGAAATAAGTCCTAATCCTAATTTTGTACGATAATTGGATCCAGGCATGAATTAAAAATAAAATCGTATCTAGGTACATAATTCGATTATGATAAGCCATCCCCTCCCTGCCACAACAAAAGACGACTACTAAAATCAGATACTTATAGTGAATATGGTACTTAATTTTAATAGATTAGGCAAACTGTATTGGATCTAGCTGAAGCTCAGATTTAAGCACGGAATGTAAATCCAACTAAATCCGTATGAAAATGTGGAATCGGATCTAATTTAAATCTGGATCGATAATCACATGAGTATTTAATAGAATCGAATATAACGCCGAGTTTGAAACTGAGATCCAAAATTTTAAACGGATTCAATAGAAGTATTGGCCTCAAATCATGGATTATAATTTCCAAGTGAAGTCAGATTGCAATTCAATTTTCGAATCCATTTTCAAGGCGATTAGTAGAAGCAGAACCCGTACTTAGATATAAGTACGATTCCGAACACTTAGTTCTGAAACTGAAGTCAGGTCGGATTTAATCGTAAATCAAATTAGAACGCAAATTTTTGAATCCGCGTTAATGTTGGATCAGATTGAGATCCAAAATTGTATACATATTCAACCAAAGTTTCAGATTTTAATAACTTATCCAGTTAAAAACTGGAATTTAAAACTAAATTCGGATTTAAACTAAATTTTTTAATCCATTTTCAAGCCGATGTTATCGAAGAACCAGTATTTAATAGATTCAGATGTAAGTACGATTTCTAGCACTTACATCCAAAATTAAGTTCAGGTCGATTTTATAATAAAGATCCAAGAAAGGATTCGTATTTCCAATTTGAATTGAAATTCAAATTAGAATGTAGATTTTCGAATCTACGTTTATTTTGGATTTATCGTCGTATAAATACTGGCCGTATTCAAGCAGGTTGAGATCAAAAATAATATACGACTTTAACGAAAGTTTCGGATTCTAATAATTGATCCAACTAGCGATTGGAGTTTTCGAATCCACTTTCAAGCAGATTTCATACTAGAACCAGTTCTTAATATAAATATATAATATAAAATCGATTCCTAACATCTAGATATAAAATTGACTGGTGGCGAATCGAATCAAGATTATAAACCCAAGAAAGAAGCCGAATTTTCAAATAAATTGGAATTCAAATGTGAATCCGTTTTTTGAATCCACATTGATGTTGGATCGGTATGGCAAATTCTAAATCAAGCATTTTACATTTTTGTTTTTTTTTTTTCAAAAAACAAATAATGTGAAGTATGCTTTTCCTGAACAGTGACAATTAAACATAAAAATTCAAGTCTACTCAATTATTTTTTGTTCACGGGCCAAATTAAAAAAGCTGTGGGGCAACCGCCACAGAATCTTCCTACATAATATTGAAATATTGATTTTTTTAAATATTTGATAAACTATAGTTTTTTGAAAATTTTTGAAAGTGTGAAAGTTTTTGAAATTTTAGAATTTGGACAACTTAAAACAGAAGTTTTTTAGGAATTTGAAATTTTTTAAAGTTTGTTTTTTGGAAATTTTTTAAAATGTTGAAAATTTTATGAATTAGAAAATTTTAAAAACTTTTTAAGAATCAGGAAAATTTTGAAAACAGACAGACACACATACACAGAGAAACCATGGCAGAACTAGGTTTTTGGGTATGCTCAGACCCTAAGCCGTCAAAATCCCATCTACATACATAAAAAAAATATTGACAAATGGCGGTTCCATAATTACATGGTGGGGAGGGAGTGAGATTTCAATTCACAGACCTGAGCACAAAATAACACCACAAGTATTTTTTTTTCTAAGTAGGTGTGACTAATGTAAGCACGTTTTAAGATAATTTGCAAATCATAGGCCCAGATAAAAAAATTCCGTAATATCAAACTGTATGTTGTAAATAACGAATCACGCTAGCACCCCTAAAAAACCAAGAATTAATCAGATTCGACAATCCACATGAAGCTGGACAAAAAAGTACTAATTACTGCTACCCCTGTCTTATCGGCCTAATATGTTATAAACCCAACGTTGTTACTGTATTATGAATTTAGGCAGGATTTAAACATGTTTTAGCAGTTGTCTATTTAGGGCAACCCTTAAACCTAAGCTTATATTTACAAGAACTTTTTTCAAAAATTTACTTTATAAAACCCATCACATTTTGCTTCTGTCGTTGTATGTGGTGGAAATATGTTTTGGCTCGATTAAATATTTAATAGATATAATTGCAGAATAATTATAGTGGGCGTTTTCATAAGAAAAGCGACAGTCATCTCAGCTCCCCACCATCACTTAAACCCGCCTCTTTACGAGCTATAAAAACTTTTCATGACCCACAAATATTTAATTTACTTTGAGTTTTATATTTTAATTTTTCATGTGTTTTTTATATACTGTCGATGTAACTTAATTTTCTATATACAAACATGCTTCTTTACGGAGTTCCAGCCTCCTGAACAAAGAACAGCCACAAGAGTCCAGTTTGTTCTCTCTTCCAAAGCATCTGGCTTCCTCATTACCCAAAAACGAGTTTGCCTGAACTGCATTAACTTTATGTAGTATAATACCCATACAGGCACAGAATATTGCTATGAATGATAAATGGTGAATGCAAAAACCATGAAGTGAAAAAATGTAGGAGGAAAAAATATAATGAACCAAACTAAATTTATAGATTTGCAAATACTGCAATTTCAGGACAGGTACCATACGAATCAATCTGAAGTAGAAATAGGCATGTCAAAAGAAGATAAACGATCTTTCTACACGTATTATGACACGAACCGGCAAAATGAATAAATAAGTCGATTGAAAAATAATGAAAAAAAGCCATTTGCCACAGGTTGCTATTCACATAAAAGGCTTATATTAATGATTTGATTAGATAGAGAATTGAAATATTTGTAAATTCTAGGTTGTTTATAAATTCCAAGGGGTATAAGTTGATTTATACCAATTTAAACTGTTTTTACGGTGAGGTTAGATGCTCTTTGGAGGTTTTAGCTAATTAATAATCATCAAGGTGTCATTTTTCGTAAAAGAATATTGTGACGCTTGTGTAATAAAAAACGGAAATTCTGCAAACTTTCAAATGTAATAAGTCAGGTTTCCGACGTCGGTGATAAGCCTTAACAGCAGAAATAGTTGGATTACAAATAAACATAATAAAAATAATTTTTTAAGACATTACCGTCGGATACTTTCCAGTAGAGCTATTATTAACGTACATATTTCTTTGTTAACCTTTTTGTACATAACACGTACAAAGAACTCTTAAATTGTTAACCTAAATCGCGTCTCTTTGTTATCTTCCTCAAAATTTCCCGCATTATTTTTATTTATTCAGTATTGTAGAAACCTTCACCGTAATTCACAGCCGCACATATATGAAATATTACAGAGAGAACTAGCTGTTTGTGCAGTATGTGTGAAGAATTTTAACGCAACTTTTCTCATATAATGCAAACGTGTAAAATAGCAGTGCCGTGAGAAATTTTTGTCGAGCTTTTACTTATTCCTAAAAAACCTCGCTTGGCAAATATTATAAAATGTTGTTCTTGATAATTTGCAATACGGTTTCAGGTTAACCAACAAATCACGTTTGAAAGCACGCGTAGATCTGAGTTAATTAAAATATTTAACGAGTTCGACAACATACTATCGTTAATAACCTTTGAGAGGGCAAGCATCATTTAATTTCGTAAAACTGTGCCCGTCTAATTGGTATTTAGAGAAGCTGCTGAAAGCTGCGAAGGTGTAATAAATCTTCCTTATGCTCCCTAATCACCTGTTATGCTTTAAATTGTCGTCTACCTCGATAAAGATGCAAAATTGATGCAGGTAATGAAATAAATCACGCTCCCCTCAGAGTTTCCCTTTTGACACCTCCTGACACCGTCCAATTTAATAATGAAACAAATTTAAATTTTAAAACGGACCGTATCAAGAGGCTGTCAAAGATAATGCCCTGTAATGACGTCCCAATCTGTTATTAAATCACAATCCACAGGTGCCACTGTTGAGTATTGACATCGAAAATTAAGTGTGATGGAGGGCTCCTACCCTTACACTCTCTGTATGTGGTTGCACTGTGTGGATATGCTCTCCTGATGAGCTGTCACGGTTTTGATGCATGCTTAACCGAAGCTTATTTTCATTACATGCTCATACGCCGTGTAATACCTCCATTACACGCTACACTTTACTCGCAAATATTTTAGGCTCAAAGTGCTTTAATATCTGACTCCCACATAGAGCTTCTTATTTAACAGCGCTACGCCTACCTGGCTTTGTGCTCCTAAACTGCTACTAAACTCACACTAAAACTGAAAATAGCAAAACAATAAAGTGTGGAGAGTGCCGTTATAGCTTTTAATTGTAACCATTGGTTGGAATGATAATATTCTGCTAAAAATACTTGCTTTTTTCAAGAAATGTTGAGAAAACAACTTGAAATTAGATGAGCGATTTACAAATAATGCAAGAAGTACAACGTTTCGGCGGTTTTGAAAATCATCATCAGGTATATACAGAAAAGTCTGGCATAGTTCAGGCAGTAGATTCCTGCCCTAAAAATAAAACGAGTGCCAAAATGTTTGATTTAAAATTTGGCGCTTAAAACTTTGCTTTATTTGTCAATACTAGAAAAACACCCTGTATAAAGTTAAAACAATATGCGTGCATTTATGCTTACCAAAGGTTTAATGTTTTACACTAATTTTTGTATATATTTATTTTCTGGGGAGCATCACGCTGTTACTCTTTTCTAAATAACATTTTTTTGCAATTTTTGTTGAAACTTTTGTTTAAAAAATTCCACGTCTTTGACCAAACTGGGCAAATAAGCTACTCTTGTTAGAAATCGCTAAATCAACCGGTTTTCTTACTAATTCATATTTTGTCAAAAATCGAGTTGACATGGAGGTCTGAGTGTACCTGAAAAACAATACAAAAGTTCCTTTAAACTTGATTCCGGACGTGCTTTTTTACGGAGTTACAGCCCAAACAGTTTTTCTCTTCTGGAGGCTGTAACTCCGTAGACATCTGCGAAACCATGTCTATACATTTTTTTAATTTTTTTTAAGCTAAGAACATTTTCTTAAAATTTGTACATACTATTTCTGCACCTTAAGGAAACACTTGGACCTTCATGGCAAATCAATGTGTTCACAAAACATAGATTATCGCGAAAACGATTGCTTTACCGACTTTTAACAGGAGTACCTTTTCAGTAAGTTTTTGTTCATGAAATAAGATTATTCAAAACAAATTTCAATAAGTACAGCAAGAAAAGAATACGAGTGCCCCCGAAAAACCTTATTTCAATATTGTTACGAACTTATTTTTGGAGCCGTTGTAAGAGTTATAATAATAAGCCGCATCTAAACGCGTCAATTAAATAAAGCGCGTATTCGTATGCACAGTAATACAGTTGAAAGCTAGTCAGCGGATGGTGACTAGAAATTCAAAAACACGAGCATTTGTTATATGCACTTATAAACTGTGTAACACAATATCATACAATAAAACTGAGATATTAAACATTCCTTAAGATATGTACAAGTAAAAGCAGTAATTGAACAAATAGGTATTGAATAATTTCATTACTAGCGGTCTTTGCTCTTGAACTTCTAAAATAAATACGGCCATCTTAGGTTTACGTGCAATTATAAGATAGAATGATCGAATTTGAGTGTGTTGACAAAGTTACGCTCATATTTAAAAATAAAGAGGCAAAGAATTAATACACAGAAATTGAATTTAATTCAAATATAGGAAGCTCGAGTTACAATAACACAGCTGCTAATAAACTGCTGCGTTTGCACTACCAGCTCAAATTTAAAAAGAATTACAGCAATCGCTAAGTAACTTATGAGACTAAAACTTCGATCCAAGGCATGGGCGCCCGCAAGATTTTTGCCAGCGGGGTTCAAAAACTTTGCCCGAGAGAAAATGTTTATGAGCATAACGATAATAAAAATAACGGCCGTAATTGCAATTTATGTTACACTGTTTTCGTGATTCCAAGTTCTGCTACATTACACTATCCACTTAAATATCTTATTAATTATTACAAAAATATACAAAAAAAGCGTAGGGCATAGCCACGGGTTCTGCTAATCACGTTTTAGTCACGGTTTCATAACATTTGTTGCCAACATTCCGATAACTTCATCATTTCCATTATAAAAGAAGTTTTCCTAAATGTGGCACCCCTTCCTCCTACGAGATGACGTAAGTTCCGCCCCTTGGCCAATGAACGCAAAGCGCTAAATGCGCATAAGATCAACGCTATCTATGGCTTTTGAGAAGTATCGTAGAATCAAATGACATTAGTACTACGAATTTAAGTTAACCTGTTTTGGTAGGAAGACTCGATACATATTTTCAGCGCTTTGCTACGCGATAGAAGCATTGATAAGAGGTTCACAGATGTTCCCTGAAGTACCTTTCATCACCACGTGAGATAGTTCCGCCCCTCGACCAATAGGAGCGACACACGAGGAAATTTGAATAGAGTCAGCGCTTCATCTGGTAATTTTTCGAGAAATTCCCCAGAATCTAGCAAACATTTTGCAGGTAATTAAAACTAACTTAATTTAGAGCGAAGACTATTGAAATTTCCCGCGCTTCGCTTTCACTGGTTTAAGGGCGGAGCTTACGTCACGAGTGCTGGGCGGTACTTAAGATCTTCTTATAATATTCTATAACCATGGCATACATCTATAGTGAATCATTTTACAATTAATGTCTCGACGCAAGAATATCCCTTAGAGGATTAAGTCAGGTGACCTGGCTGGCGGAATGCACAGCTTTAAAATAGTGTAAGGTGTTTCTTGAATATGTTAAACAGCAACCAACATTTTTTTAGAACTGATTGAAGTTTTTTGAAAATATCGACTTCATTTTCAAAAATTTTAATTTCGTATTTACAGTAATACTTAAATATGCAAAAAAACGGTTTTCGTTTGGCTTAGCAAAAATTCCTAGTTTACATTTTAGAGCTATTTGTTTGAAAAAAAATTTGCTGTGTCAAAACAATGATTATTAATTGATATTAGTCCGTAAAAGTAATATTTAGTATAAAAGCTTCTACCAACATTCTTGTCTAAAGACGAATTTGCAAAACACAAGGATAACAGAAAAAAACTGTTGATTTTACAACCCCCAAAGAATGAAGGAAGCGAACACCGAATTAGAGAAGAAAGATTTCATTCTTCGTTCTTATTTAAGACGCGTTAAGATATATGGGACATCGAATAAATCACACACTTTATAGTGCATTCAATGCAAAAACTTAGTTGGATGGGTTTACAAAAAGTTGATTTGTGTGCCTATAGAAAAATTTTACTGCACCCTTAAAAGCTTAAAGCTCTTCGACCGCGTTCACAGCAGCGCAGCGCCCCTTTACTTCCAGATCAAGAGCTCTCTAGACGAGAAAGTATTAACGTTATTGCATTAACCTATAATTGAGTCTTACAAACTTTGTTTTTATTTGATTTTTGAACAAAAATTCTTTTTTTATGAATTTCTTTGATGTCACGATAGGCAAAGTAATGACTATGTTTTCGTAGAACGGCTCACTGTTTCCGAAACAATCAAGACAACTTTAACTAATTGGTAAACATTTGTACGACTGGCATAAATTGTAGTTTTAATTGTAGCATCGACTGCCCTGTCCATTCTTGTTCTTAAATACCTATTAGAATATTAAACATGTAATTACAAATTAGAAAAAATTATCAAAATATTTTGACTCACTCTGTATAGAGGTATGTGGCAGTTGTGATGATAAAAATGAGAGATTAAAAAATAATAAAAGGAATAGGAAGTGGGATAAAAAATGTCAATTACGCAGATAAATTTTTACGACAAAAACGTCAAATTTATGGGGTTTTATACATGACTAATGTGGTTGGCATTTTAAGCTGCGCCGATAGAGCTTAACAAATGAATGATCGAGTTCGCAAACTGCTTCTAAATCAAATTTAGCACAGGATTACGGTGTTATAAGCGAATATTTTCAGCGCGCACCTGCGTCACTGATCGCTTCTCCATTTACTTAATATATGGATGCGAATGTGTCTCCATGAATAAAACATGCGTTATCGGTTTCTAGCTTTGGAGTCAATAATTGATTCATTTCATTGTGGCATAACGAGAAATTCTCCTTTACTGGTTCTACCAACTGGAAAGCGAATATGAGCTTAGTTAAAACTCCGTCGCTCACACAGAATGGCAGATGTTCCGAAGCCAAACCTTGTCATCGTCTCGGAAATTTTACAAGGAAAACTGACATGTTTGCTGCGAAATTAAGATATTCACTGGAAAAAGCTTACCATATACGGGATTTGTCTGGCGGAAGCTTAAAATCCCACAGTCTGGGAATACAAATCCAATTTAAGCAACGCTGAACGTCTGTGATGTATCGTGAAATATTTACGATTTTCCAACAAATATTTTGTTAACCAAAATGGCTATTTGCCACAGGTTACTAGTTTCTTCAAATTTAATTTGAAAAAAAAATAATAAATTTTCAATAACTCAATACTTAAATTTTAATAATTCAATACAATTCCATTAATTTTAAAGAATTTTTACTATCTAAAATAATCGGTAAATAGTTTTTAATAATATTTCTTCTTATTTACAATTTAAGATAAACTTAAAAAATGTTAAAAAAAATTAGATAAATCAGTTAAAAGTTGTTCGTTTACACAAGAAAACAAAATCAAGGAGATTGAGATCGGGCGATCTAGGCGGCCAGGAGTACTTCCAATCCATCGCTACGGAAAAGCGTTATTTAGAGGAATATAAACACATTCGCTATTGTGTTCCAAGCAGTATATTATCTAATAAAATTCTTAGTGTTTTGTAGCAACCCAATCCATAACTACCACTACTAATAAATATTCGAGAAATTAGCAGCAAGTTTTGACAATAATTCGTCAACGAAGGCCAAATAGAATGTTTTTTACTCTTTGGTTCCGACCTGTATTTCCCTGATAAACCTATATTTAACGAATTGGTTTGTGAGTTTCGTGTCACCCTGTATAAAAAAATTACAAAGACTCACACTCAACAGGTGTAACGTATTTTTAAATAACTAAAATTTTCTAGCGGATATTTTTATAGATGAAAATGACCAGTGGCCACAGGTTGCTAGTTTTTTCAAATAAAGTTTCTCTTCTAATTATGAAAAAGTTAGATGTTCTGTGACTATAATAGAAATTTGTTTGCCTTAATTGTGAGGAGTTTTGAATTTTTGACGGAAATAAATGTTTTGGGTTCTTTGTGCATATACACTAATGTACCCTAAAGATCTCCTCCAGCTCGTTGTTACTAGATGTGACAATTTAAAGCTATTAGAGTATAGCCGGTTGGCAACATTTTGCCGGTTAAGCTAGCATCTGCTACCGTGCTGCGTAGTTAAACGGCAAATTAAATTTGGCTGGCGAGATGTGAATGATTGTAATCCAGTCTTATATTACAACATCTGTTATGAACCGACTGGTGTTCGACGTCAGAAACTGGGTATCGAATAACGAATAAAATTAAATATCGTTTACTGTTCGATATATCACAATTCAAATTCTAAACTATGAAACAGTTAGAATAATTAGTCAGTTATTCGAAAAACTGTCCAATTACGCAAACAACTATACAGTTACTAAAATAACTATTGAGTAATTCGAATAATTATCAAATTATTCGATAAGTATTGAATTATTCGCATAAATATCGAAATATTGAAATAGACAGCAAGTTATTCGAATCAATACGAATTATTTGCATCGCTAAAACAAGCAACATTTTACCTTCAAAGACAAACCTAAACTGTATGGCCGATGTTAAAAATTGAGCATGGATTAAATATTAAATTAAATATTGTATATAATTTGATTCGGAATAATGGAATTATACGAATAATTAGTTAGTTATTCGAAAAAGTGTCCAAATGTTTGATAATTATTAAATTATTTGAATAAATATTGAGTTATTTGAGTAAACATCAAATTATTCTAATCGCGTTTAACAAAACAAGCTAAACTGTGTGCTTGATATCACAAGTTGGATATGGAGCACCAAATAAAGTTAAATATCGTATATAGTTCGATGTATCACAATTCGAACAAAAAACTATGGAATTATTCGAATAATTAGACAGTTGTTAAAAAATTATCCAATTATTCGATAACTGTTGTGTTATTCGAATAAATACGAGTTATTTGAGTTACCAGCAAGTTATATGAATAATATCGAATTATTCAAATCGCCTT
Organism: Ctenicera cuprea; assembly: GCA_958336395.1. Classification (NCBI taxonomy): domain Eukaryota; kingdom Metazoa; phylum Arthropoda; class Insecta; order Coleoptera; family Elateridae; genus Ctenicera; species Ctenicera cuprea. The sequence goes on along the minus strand of OY284495.1, from coordinate 8,781,095 downwards.
TGAAAAAAAACAAGCTGTTCGAATAACTATAGTCAGTTATTCGAAGAAACTGTCCAATTATTCGAATAACTATTGAGTAATATAAATGACTATCAAATTATTCGTATAAATATCGAAATATTGAAACAGACAGCAAGCTATTCGAATAAATATCGAACTATTTGAATCGCTCTTGAAGAAAAACAAGCAAAGCTTCACCTTCAAAGACAAACCTAAACTGTATTTTCGATATTAAAAATTGAGCATGAAATAAAAATTAAATTAAATATTGTATATAATTTGATATATCACGATTCGAATTCGTATTAATGGAATTATACGAATAATTAGTCAGTTATTCGAAAAAGTGTCCAAATATTTAATAACTATTGTATTATTCGAATAAATATTGAGTTGTTTGAATAAACAGCAAGTTATTTGAATAAACATCGAATTATTTAAATCGTATTTAAAAAAACAAGCTCAACTGTATGTTTGATATCACTAATTGGATATGGAGCATCAAATAAAGTTAAATATCGTATATTCGATGTATCACAATTCGAAAAAAAAAAACTATGGAATTATTTGAATAATTAGACAGTTGTTCAACAAATTGTCTAATTATTTGATAGCTGTTGATTGTGCTATTCGAATAAATAACGAGTTATGTGAATTACCAGCAAGGTATTTGAATAATATCTAATTATTCAAATCGCCTTTGAAAAAGAAACAATCTGTTCGAATAACTATAATCGGTTATTCGAATAAACTGTCCAATTATTCGAATAACTATGAAATTATTAGCACAACTATTAAGTTATTCGATTTATAATTCCACTATTTATTTGAATAACTATGAAGTATTTGAATAAAAAAGATGTTATTTGAATAAACAGCTAGCTGTTCGAATAAGTATTGAACCATTCGAATCGCTTTTGAAAAAAATCAAGCTGCATTAAGCTTTACTGTTGCCTTCAAAGACAAACCTAAACTGTATGTTTATTATCACAAACTGAGTATCGAATAAGGAATAAATTAAATATCGTGTATTATTCGATTAATCAAAATACGAACACGAAACTATGAAATTACTTGAATAACTAGTCAGTTTTGTGAATAACTACCCAATTACTGGAATAATAACATAATTGTTACAATAACCATTGAGTTATTTGACTAAATAACCAATTATTCAAATAACTATCGAATTTTCCAAATAAATATCGAAGTATTCGCAGAACAAGCGAGTTATCAGAATAAATATCGAATTATTTGAATCGCCTTTGAAGAAAACCTAGCCGCATTAAGCTTTAGTGTTCGCTTTCAAAAACAAACCTAAACTGTAAGTTTGATATCACAAACTGGATATTGAATAAAGAATAAAATTAAATATCGTTTCATATGTCAAAATCCGAATTCGTGACTATGGAATTACGTGAATAATTAGTCAGTTGTTCAAATAACTACTGTCTAATTATTCGAATAAAAACATAATTGTTCGATTATCCATTGAGTTATTCAAATAACTACCCTATTATTCGAACAACTATCGAATTATTTCATTTAATTCATTCGTTCATAAACTATTAATAGTTCATTTCATTCGATTATGCCCTTCTGTAGTATAAGTAATACCCATTCTATTAAGAATAATATTTATTTGAATCAGATTTATTCGAATAAGCTTTATTCAAACGGATAAATATTTTCGAATATTTTTTTTATTACTTGTGTATTAATTCGAGTAAATTCATTCGATTAATTATTTATTCGATAATTTGAATATTTTATTACAATTTCGTTATTCCATTCATGTACGTATATCGAGTTACTCGAAATATTATTCGAATTATTGATACAAACGCACAGCGCTCCAACAGATGCGGTGGCTCAGTTGCAGAATGTGTACAGCGTTATGAGGCATAAATGGTCGAGGGTTCGTGCCAATATTTTTTTAAAACTAAAATTGTGAGAATGGTTTTGTTATAATTTTATTATTGTACTCTGGGTTGTTTTAGAAAACAGCCGCGCCCGCAAAGGACAAGGTATTAGCACGCAACCATGTCCACACAGTGTATGGTAAACTTGTTCCATTTTAATGTCCCAACTAAAAGTCTAATAAAACATGTTTCTATAGAATTTGTTGGTATCAAATGTGTAATAAAAACCAGTTACACGAGTATGTGTTTTGTCTTTCGCATCAGAACAATTTCTGAAGATTCAAGAGATTACGAGTATAATTGCTATCGTAACAGCATTCACGTCGTTCATGTCTCCTCGAAATGCATTCATACTCATCCAAAGTGCATAAAACGTACTGCATTTGCTCTTACAAAATATCCGAGCTATCAAAGCATGCACTCATCACATCGTTACAATTACAAGTGGCATAAAGAGCGAAATTTTACAGGCGTTTTAACATGAATTCATAAATCATATAACAATCAGATCATCAAAGTGCGGGTAATTACCTACACTTTAATTTCTATTATGTGGTAGCATACGTGAATTTATTTGCTCCGTTAAGCATGACTATCTAATCTCTAATTAGGCGTTCAGAACGAATCATAAAGCGCGCGATACAAAGCCCGACAAGCACGTGAGCTTTTCGCCGTTTAGACCCTCCCTTAAATTGCAAAAGAAAATCTAGATAAAAATAGGAAAAAGCTTTCCTTTCAGAATTTTAAAACAGAATTGCATTATCCCAATCAAACAAAACTGTTAATTAAACTAATTTCAACTAAGTTAATTAAAAAGAAGCGCAGACGAAATGCACTTTTGGTTTGTTTAAATTGAAGTCCGAAGAAAAGCGCCTTTCGCATTTTCTATTTTATTTTCACTTTTGATGTCGTAAATAGACAATTTGATAGCAAAAGGAGAAGAGATTTTATCTATTTGCCCCACTTTATGAAGGTCCCACCAGCAAAGCATCTCGAAATTAATTCGGAACCTTTTTTAAGATTACACGGTATTTTAAAATTAATTCAAACTTTTTCTTTTCGTGTCACCTTCAGTAGCAGCGAAAAATTAGAAATTTAATTAAACCATGAACTGGCTCATCAATTTGGAAATTGGAAAAGTTTGCGAGTTTTTAATTTAGGCATAATCACGGTAATATATAATGCTGGCTACTTTTTTTCTACTTGAGGCTATCGTTGTTCTACAAGAAAGCTGTCGGTTATTTAGCAATAAATTCAAATCTTCCTGTTAAAGTTTATTTAAATTCATGAACGGAACGGAATTTATGTAAAAAGTTTAAAAACAAAATAAAGAGGGAAAGTTTTGTAAACGTGGCTTAAATAATCGTCATTTACAAAAGAACTTACAGCAGTTGGAAACAGAAGGTGAAGTAAGGATTTGACTTCTTACCTGAAACAATAAAAAAACATGTAAGCACAACATTTACATTAAAGACACTGAGGTAAAGTAGAAATTCTGTTATAGTATAATAGGTAAGAAAATTTAGGAGCCACCAAATTTTTCATGACATTTGAAAACCTGAAATTTTTTTTATTACTTATACACATTTTAGGTTTTAATAAAAAATTACAGTTTTTTGTTAAACAAAAAATTGACAGAAAGTGGCCGATAAAGCATGAAAATTTGGCGGTAATAACTAAAAATTTTCTATTTGATTGTTTATAGAAAGCATTTTTCTAACAGCAATTTAATAAAGAATGAAAATTTTTTAAAGGATATTCCAAGCGCTAATTGAAAAATAATAGGGTTATTAAATAAAAATTAAAACACAAGATTCGCTGCATAAGATGTTTGAGTAATTTACTCGACTAGTTTCGTTAGAATTCAAGAAAAGTGTATGAGTTTCGTAAAAAGTCAAAAAATTCACGAAAAGTGGCGAAATTTCATGAATTTTCAAAACAGCAAAAAATTCATGAAAAATAATTAAATTACAGAAAATTTTCAAAGGTCGCAAAATTTAGCAAAAATGTATCTAAACTTCCAGAAATTACTGAAAAAGTACGAAAAACTCTTAAAAAGTGACTAAATTCCTGAAGTTCTTGACAAACAATGTATAAAATATTAATTAAAAAAAATTCATACAAATTGTTTCTAATTTCAAAAATTTAAGAAAGGACAAAAAATTATGGTCTTTTTATTACCTAAATAAAAATTTTACAAATTTCAAAACTCAGATGAAAGTCACACAAAAAGTGGTAAATTTCCGGTATTTTAGAAAATCAAAAAAGTGCTTAAACTTCAGGAATTTTTATTAATCAAAATATAAACTGTGTCCATAAAGTAACCTCCCCCCCCCCAACTAACTTTTGAACGACTTCATATTTTTCTACAAAATTTGGTGTGCTGTAATGGGAAATTAAATACTATTTTTCAGACCATATTTAAATTTTGTATCATCCAAAATGGCGACTGGGCGCCATTTTGAAATTTTTTTTTAAACGGAAAGGGGGATCAAGTGACACCTCATTGGAAAGGTCTTTTAGTTCTGCGTCTGATCCTAAAGTTTCAAAGAAAAATATTCAGCCATAACAAAATGACAATGTTTGAAGATAAAGAAGTCTATTTGAAAAAAACTAAGAATTAAAGCAAAAAGAAATTAAATTAAGTGTTCGAAATGTTTACTATTCACTTCTTGGCACATAAAAAGTCGGTTATGAAATTCCTGCCTTACATTTTCATAAGTTTCTGGAGTGATAATTCTGCAAACTTCTGTAATGCGTTGCTTCAGTTCTTCAATTGTTTCTGGGCGGGTTCTGTACACTTTAGATTTCAGATATTCCCATAGAAAATAAATCTAAGAAAGTTAAATCTGGGGAGTGAGCCGGCTATTCTACAGGTCCCCGCCTAACAATGGATCTGCCAAAAAAATGTCCGTTGAGAAAGTCAGAACCAGGCCTATAATAATGAGGCGGCGCACCGTCTTGTTGGAACATAACGTTTTCAATATTGTTTCAAGCCACCTGAGATATTTCCGGGAAAATTTAGTCCTGCAAATGAAAAAGTGGACTACTGGATAAGAAAATCAAAACAATTTTGAACTGAGTGAGTCCATTGGTTTACAATACGCCATTTTGTTATGGCTCAATATTTTGCATTGAAATTCTAGGATCAAACGCAGAACTAAAAGACCTTTTAAATGAGGTGTCACTCGACCCTGGATAAAAAAATCAAAACAATTTTGAATTGAGTGAGTCCATTTTTAAAATCCGCCATTTTGTTACGGCTGAATATTTTTCTTTGAAACTCTAGGATCAGACGCAGAATTAAAAGACCTTTCAAATGAGGTGTCACTCGACTATTTAGAAAAAAAAATTCAAAATGGTGCCCAGTCGCCATTTTGGATGATACAAAATTTTAATATGGTTTGAAAAATAGTATTTAATTTCCCATTACAGTACACCAAATTTTGTAGAAAAATATCAAGTCGTTCAAAAGTTAGTTGGGGGAGGGGGGGGGTTACTTTATGGACACAGTGTATATGAAAATTGTCTAAATTCTTGAAATTTATCAAAATTTATGAAGTCAAAAAGTCAAAAAATGTATGAGAAGTGTCAAAATGTCAAGAATCTTCAAAAAGTAAAAGAATTCATGAAAAGTGTCAAAATTACAGAAATTTTGAAAAAATGACAAAATTTACGAAATGTATTTGAAATCCAGAAATTACTGAGAAGGTAAAAAAAATTCTTAAAAAGTGTTTAAATTCCTGAAATTCTTGTCAAAAAATTTATGAAATGTCAAAATTTCAAGTTTCAATAAAGTCAAATTTTCAACTATTCTTTTGTACAAAATTGTACAAAAATTTTAATTTTTTTAGAAAAGACAAGAAATTATGAAAAGTGTTGTGTGGAAAAAGCAAACTAATTTCCAAATTAAAAATTCTTTTAGAAAGTCACACGAGAAGTGGTAAATTTTTGATATTTTTCAATAAATCAATAAACTCATAAAAAGCGGTTAACTTTCAGGAATTTTTAGTAGTCGACCTATTTATGAAAAACGTCTAAATTTCCGAAATTTACCAAAAAGTCAAAAAAAGTGTCGAAACTTCAAGAAGTTTTAAAAATCACAAAATACATGAAAGTATCTAAATTTCAGAATTTACTGAAAAAGTAAAAAAAAAACTTAGGAAGTGTCTAGATTCCTGCGAAGAAAATTATAAAACAACAGAACTAAAAACATTAAATAAAGTCAATATTATTCAAGGTGTTAAAGTTTCTGATAATACTGGAAAATTAAACAAAAATTGGAAATTGTACAAATTTCAAAAATTATGTAAAGTAAAATATCCAAATTTCAAACTCTTTCAAAGTGTCACATGAAAAGTAGTAAATTTCTAATTTATTTCAAAAAAAATCAGTAAATTCATGTATATATGAAAAATGTCCTGAAATTTAATAAAAAGTGTAAACATTTATGAAGTGTCAAAAAGTCACAAATTTCCAAAAACTCAAAAAGTTAATGTGAAGTGTCGAAATTTCCGAAATTTAAAAAAAGGAAACAATTTAAAACAAGTGTACAAATTACGAAAATTTTGAAAAATTCACGCAAGGAAAAAATGTCTAAATTCGTGAATATTATGTCCAAAAATTTATGTAATGTCAAAAGTTCAAAAATTCCAATAAAGTCAGTCAGGGGAAATTTATCTAAGTTCAGGAAATTACTGAAAAATATAAAAAATTCATGAACAGTGTATAAATTCCTCAAATTCATTAAAAAGGTGCCCTTCTTTCAGAATTTACCACAATTATTATTAGCGCTAGAACGTAACTCAATAAAATGTTTTTTAATAATGTGAAAATAATTATTGTTGAAGTATGAGAAAGATAAGGCGAATCGGTTTAATTCAAATGAAAGTAGCTTGTAAATTTTCTGCCAAACAAAACCCTTTCAGGTATATAAGCAATTTTTCCGCATGAATACTCTTTCTACTTATTTATGTTACTCTGGTAACTAACAAGAATTTGCATTTGTGTTAAAGCTTTCTAATTAATTTAGACATTATCAAGAACAGCTTGAATTTTTCTAAATATCCACGAAATTTCAAATAAAATCATTTTTATTGATGCCAATGCTTACATAACTCCAAAGTGCGTAAGTTCCTGATATTTCAAGAAAACTCAAAAAATTTATGAAAAATATAATTTTCAGGAGTTTACAATAAGTCAAAAATTCATGAAAAGTGTGTAAATGTCAGAATTGTTTAAAAAGTTAAAAAACCCATGAAAATTGTAGAATTCCTAAATTTCAGGAATTTTAAGTGAAAAAATTATTAGTAGTGTCCTGATTTCTAAAAATTCTCAAAAAGCAGAAATGTATAAAAAGTGTGTAAATTTCAGGAACGTTCAGTCAAAATATTTCTGAAATTTCTAAAATCTAAAGGTGTCGCAATAACCAAGATTCTTGAAAACTCAGAAAAAAGTTGAAAACTGTCTAAATTCTTGATATTGTTCCAAAAGTGAAACTCATTAAAATTGTAAGAAAAAAAATTTCTTAAAAAATCAAAAAATGTATGAAAAGTGTCTAAATTTCAAATTATTTTAAATTTAACAATCCATGTTTAATATTCCTGAAATTTCTCAGTAACTCAAATAATTATTTTAGTTTCAGTCTAAAATTCAGGAAAGGCGTTTTAATTTCTAAAAATTCCTAATCCGTAAAAAATTCATAAAAAACGTAAATATTCCAGGAATTTTTCGTCAGAAAATGTATAGTGTCTAAATTCCTTTGATTTCTTAAAATATCAAAAAATTCATAAGTCTCTAAATTCCCGAAATTCCTCGAAAACTTAAACAAATCAAGAAAAGTCTTTAAATTCCTGTTCCTCAAAAAGTGAAATAATTAATGAGAAGTATCTAAATTGCAGGAATTTTCCGCAAATAAATTTAATAAAAGCGTCTTAATTGTTGAAAATTGTAATAATTCAAAAATTCAATAAAATTGTCTGATTTCTGAAATTTCTCAATAATTCCAAAAAAAAGTATTAAATTTGTGTTCCTCACAAAATAATTTTCGGAAATTTTTACACAAGAAAATTCATGAAAAGTGCCTAACTATTTAAAACTTTTCAAAATGCCAAAACATTTCTAAAAATTTTTAGAGATTTTCAGTAAAACAATTCATGAAAAATGCTTAAATTTATAAGGTTTCTCTAGCAAGCAATTTCTAAAAAAATTCGTAGAGAAGGCACAAAATCGATGAACTTTGTCTACATTTCAGCAAATTAAAAAAAGCAAAACAATTCATTAATAGTGATTGAATTCCTGAAATTACTCAAAAAGTTAAAAAAATACCTGAAAAGTGAGTGTCTAATATCTTAAAATTCTTTAAAAAAGTCAAAAAACTCATAAACAATGTTTAAATTTTAGAAATTTTTTAAAGTTAAAAATTCTTGATGTGACAAAATTTCAAAAAATTGTAAGAAGTAAAACATTCCTAAAGTGTACCTAAATTCAAGAAATTTAGAAAAAAAACCAACATTTCAAAAACTCTTGAAAAATGTCTAAATTCATAAATCTCTCAAAAATTTCATGAATGTCTCAAATTCAAAGAAGTCTAAAATTCATGAAAAGTGTCTAAATTTCGGAAATATTACCTAAAACTAATTCCCAAAATATGTTGAAATTTTTAAAATATTTTCAAATTCCATGAAAACTGCCTAAATTCTAGAAAATGTCTGAAAAGTGACGAAATTTAAAAATTTTAATTCGCAAAATATATAAAATCCGCGAAAAAGTGAACATGTCAATAATATTCGAAAAGCAAGCAAAAAAAATTTAAAAAATCAAAACTTCAGAAATTTTAACTTGCATATACTTCATGAAAAATGTTTAAATTCTTAAAGTCTCCCAAAAAATGCGTGAGGAGTGTGTACATTTTAAGAATGTTCAGAAATTAAGAAAAAAATGAAAAGTGTTGAAATGTTAACCAAACAACAACAAAATTCGTGAAAAGTTTAAATTTTACAGCCTAAATTTGAAAAATGATCAAAAAGTCAAAAAAATCATAAAAAGACTCGAAATTTCAGAAATTTTAAGTCACAAAATTCATGACAAAAGATTCAAATTCCCAAATACTTCTAAAAAATCCATGCCAAGTGTGCACATTTTTAATAATATTTGAAAAAAAATATTAAAAGCGTCTAAATTTCAGGAATTTGAACGCACAGAATTCATGAATGAAAAATGCTTAAACTTTCAGAATCTCTCAAAAAATCCATGAAAAGTGTGTAAATTTCAAGAATACCCGAAAAGTCAAGAAAAAAATATAAAATGTCGAATTATTAGAAATTTTAATTCACAAAATTCATGGTAAATGTTTATTTTTTCTTCCAAAAGTTTTAGGAATACAGCCTAAATTTCAAAAATGATTAAAAATCAAAAAAAATTCATAAAGACTCGAAATATCATAAATTTTAAGTCACAAAATTTATAAAAAAAAGTTCAAACTCCCAAATACTTCTAAAAAATCCATGCAAAGTGTGTACATTTTAATAATGTTTGAAAAAAAAATATCAGCGTCTAAATTTCAGGAATTTGAACTCACAGAATTCATGAATGAAAAATGCTTAAACTTTTAAAATCTCTCTAAAATTCCATGAAAAGAGTCTAAATTTCAGAGAATTCACACAAAATTCATGAAAAACGTTTAAATTTTTAAATAGTTTGAAAACATTTATGAAAAAAAAATGAAAAATTTATAGAAAAGAGTTTAAGTTTCAGGAATGTTTCAAGAGAGAAGAAAATCATGAAACGTGTCGATATACTGGAATACTTAAATCACATAACTCATGAAAAATGTTTATACTGCTTAAATCTCCCAAAAGATCCATGAAAAGTTTGTATAGTTGAAGAATGTTTAGAAAAAAATATAAGAAGTCTGGAAATTTCAGACATTTTAAATCACAAAATTCATGAAAAACATTTAAATTTTTAAAATCTTAAAAAAACTCCAGGAAAACTGTCTAAATTACAAAAACGTTCGAAGAGTCAAAAAATTCATGAAAAATCTCGGAATTTCAGAAATTTTAAGTCACAAAATTTATGAAAAAAGGTTCAAACTCCCAAATACTCCTAAAAATCCATGCAAAGTGTGTACATTTTAATAATGTTTGAAAAAAAAATATCAGCGTCTAAATTTCAGGAATTTGAACTCACAGAATTCATGAATGAAAAATGCTTAAATTTTTAAAATCTCTCTAAAATTCCATGAAAAGTGTCTAAATTTCAAAACATTTATGAAAAGAGTATAAATTTCAGAGAATTCACACAAAATTCATAAAATTTGTTTAAATTTTTAAATGCTTTTAAAACATTTATGAAAGAGTGTACATTTCAATAATACTCGAAAAGTAAGTAAAAACAATTTTAAAAATCGAAATTTCAGAAATTTTAACTCACAAGATTATGAAAATTGCTTAAATTTTTTAAATTTTGAAAAAATTATAGAAAAAAATTTAATTTTCAGGAATGTTTCAAGAGAGAAGAAAATCATGAAACGTGTCGATATACTGGAATACTTTATTCACATAACTCATGAAAAATGTTTATACTGCTTAAATCTCCCAAAAAATCCATGAAAAGTTTGTACATTTGAAGAATGTTTAGAAAAAAAAATAAGAAGTTTGTAAATGTCAGACATTTTAAATCACAAAATTCATGAAAAACATTTAAATTTTTTAAATCTTTAAAAAATTCCAGGAAAACTGTCTAAATTTCAAAAATGTTGGAAGAGTCAAGAAATTCATGAAAAATCGCGAAATTTCAGAAATTTTAGGTCACAAAATTCATGAAAAAGGTTCACATTCCTAAATAGTCTTAAAAACCCATGAAAAGTGTGTACATTTTCAGAATGTTTGAAAATTTAAAAAAAAATTAAAAGTGTCTAAATTTCAGAAATTATAGCTTACAAAATTCATTCATGTTTAAATTTTTTTAAACCTCTTAAACGTTCCATGAAAAATATCTAAATTTGAAGAATGTCCATGAAAGAAAAAAATCATGAAAAATGTCGAAATTTAAGAAATTTTAAGTCATATAATTCATGAAAAATGTTACATTTCAAAAATAATGTATGAAAGTTCCATATAGCAATAATATTCGGTTAAAATTTAATTCGCAAAACACTTTACCTACGGGTATGTGTTATTCTGCTTAACAATATTATATCGTAATTACAGCATGTAGTTTTGTAAGCTTTATTTGTGAATTCGAGCTAATTACAAATGAGAGTAAGTACGGAGGATTAAAGTTCATGGCTGTACTGATTATGTATGTATTAAGTTTTTAGCCTCCAGGGCATAGCGTCTTTATGAGTTTCAGGTAATCCATAAAGCACAAGTGCTCAAGGCTTTATTATTGTAGTAATTTTAAGGTGTTTGTTTGCTATTTCTAAAACAGGATGAAGTTCGTCTAGACTTTACATAAGAATAAATTAATAAATTTCAGTTCAAGGATTTAAAAAAAACTTAAGACGGTAAAATTTCAGGTTGTTCCCAGGAGCGAAATAACATTTAATGCATCAGAAGTTTCCAAGCAAAAAGCTTTAGGAAGATACTTTGGAGGTAAATCGGATACAGGTAAATTCCCCATGCTGTTATTATATGTGCTTGCTTGCTCATCTCCTTATTACACATTTATTGGTATAACATATTAAAGTTAATAGCCATGGTGGCGTTGTTTAACACGCTGCAGTTTCGTACCGGATAGCAAAACATTCGACTTGAGACCGCAGCTTAGAGCTTTAGTGTATTCAAGGCATGCAAGGCCCCAACCTTAGCTTTTGAAATAGTTATATGCAAGAAGCGCAGCATGAATAAAATAGTGCCCTTTTGTTTACAGTTAATAGGAAAAACGTTGCCGCAATCGTTCTTCCAAAAATGATAAGCTCAATTTAAACAGTGTCGCGGAATCGTCGACTGAAGTGGAATATATTAGCGAAAAGTGCGGTAAAATTCAACACAGTTTGTTGAATCTGGGTCATGTCTTTGTTATCCGGAATTTGCTGCTGCTGCTGTATAATAATATTCGGGGAGGTTTTGTTTGCCCGTTGAGTAAACATATTTCATTTTCGTTAGGAAACTCCCGGATAAATTAACAATTACTCGTTCCCATAACATATGGATGAATTGGCAACGTTTTTTCAATACATTTAACAGATTTATGTACACAGAAACAAAATTGAAAGCTTGTACGTGCTGCTTTTTCCTTTTGTTAGCTGAAATTCGAAATTTAAATGTAAAGCATTTTTTTGGGGTGTAATTGTAAAGAATGTAAATAGAAATTTTATATTTAAATGTTGATATAAAAAAACTCACTTGAAATTTCAGCTTATTTCCATGTAAAAGGAGCTCAGTATAAAATCTACATAAATTTTTTCTTCTACGTTTCAGACATTCCAGTGCAGTAACAACACTTCATTATTCATCATCATCAAAAACAACTACGAAAGTTGGATTTGCAATTCAATAACAAGTTGTCACTGTCGACGTTATGGCTTCCAGGGAAAAATAGTGGCTACTGGCAAGGCAAGCTTCAATAGTTTCCGATTTTAAAGGGTCGAATTTGTTGAAAAAGTTTGAGTCCTGAGGGAAACTTAGATCCTTGAAATAGTAAATAACCAAAAGAGTTTTGGACACTTGCAATTCAATTTTGTAGCACTTTGATTGCCGACATTTTTTTCAAGGTTTATATTTAATTTTTTAGGAAAGGTTTTAGCGTTTTTGAGTACATTCTTAGAACTGTTTTTGCGTAATGCTTGTTTCAATAATCATAAAGAAGAGTTTAGTTTAAATTATGGTTTTTAGTGTGATTAAAATTGAATAAATGTGTTTATCAATTAAAATTAAAAATATTTAGCCAAAACCCTTATGATTTTTAAATAAATAAATTTTCTACAATATTGCAGGTATTTTAACCTTTGAAAGTATATTTGCCGTTTGTCTGATTTAATTGCAAACCTATAATAATATTTAACAACAAATTATTATAATGATATCGACTTTAACTGTTTCCATTTTTTTATCATAAGCAGGAAAATTACTACAAAAATTACAACAATTATAATTTGGAATTATCTGCCTATTATTTGGAAATTCCCAAATACCTAGTTGGAAATTTTTAAATTGTATATGTGGATGTTTTCAGTGGTTTTCCCCCTCTCTAGCCTAGTTAATTAAAAACTTCCAGATAGTATATGTAAATTTCAAGATAGTACTCGTAAGTAGACATTTCCCCCTTTTAGTCGATGTGGAAATTTCCAAATTGTACGTGAAAATTAAATAGTTATTTGAAAATTTTCAAATAGTAAGTGAAAATGGCCAGATATTTTCCCCTTTATTTGATTTAGAAATTATTAAATGGTACGTGGTAACGTACGTTCCAGATAGTAAGTGCACATTTCCAGATCTTTTTCCTCTCTTTTTGAAATGAAAATTTTCAAATGGTATGTGGAAATTTCGAAATAGTTATTTATATATGACCTTATGGTAAGTAGAAATTTCCATGTATTTTTGCCCTATACTTGAAATGGAAATTTCCAAACAATACGTGCAACATTCCAAAACATTATGTGGAAATGCTCATAAAGTAAGTGGAAATTAACAGATGTTCTTCCGCTTTATTAGATTTGGAAATTTCCAGACGAAAGTGAAAATTTCTAGATATTAAGTAGAAATTTAGATCTTTTCCCCTCTATTTGATTTGGAAATTTCCGAATGGTATGTGGAAATTTCCAAATAATTATTTGGAATTTTCCAGAAGGAAGTGAAAATTTTGTAGATAGTTATCCGATGTTTTTCCCCCTTTTAGTCAATTTAGAAATTTCCAAACTGTACATGGTAATTAAATAGTTATTGAGAAATTTTCAAATAGTAAGTAAAAATGTCCACATAGGAAGTGGAAATTTCCAGATAGTAAGTGAAAATTGCAGGTAATTTTTCCCCTTTACTCGATTTCGAAATTTTTAAATAATACGGGGTAACTTAGGTTCTACATAGTAAAGAAAATTTCGAAATAGTTATTTGGATATGCTCTTATAGTAAGTGGAAATTTACAGATCTTTTTGCCTTGTACTTGAAATAGAAATTTCCAAATAATACGTGCAACTTTCCAAAACATTATGTGGAAGTGCCCATATAGTAAGTGGAAAATTTCAGATGCTCTTCCGCTCTATTCGATTTGGAAATTTCTAGATATCAAGTAAAAATTTGGATCTTTTCCCCTCTATGTGATTTGGATTTCTAAATGGTATGTGGAAATTTCTAAATAATTATTTGGAAATTTCCAGATAGCAAGTGAAACTTTTGTAGATAGTTCGCCGATGTTTTCCCCCTTTTAGTCCATTTAGAAATTTCCAAACTGTACGTGGTAATTAAATAGTTATTGCGAAATTTCCAAATAGTTAGTAAAAATGTCCAGAGAGGAAGTGAAAATTTCCAGATAGTAAGTGAAAATTGCAAAATATTTGTCCCCCTTACTCGACTTAGAAATTTTCAAACGGTACGTAAGTAAACATTTTAAAATCTTTTACCCCTTTTCTTGAAATGGGAAATATCAAATGGTACGTGAAAATGTAGAAATAGTTATCTGGAAATGCCCTTGTAGTATAGGGAAATTTCCAGATATTCTTCCTCTTTATTTGATTTGGAAATTTCCAAATAGTTATTTGCAAATTTCCAGACAGAATGTGAAAATTTCTAGGTATTAAGTAGAAATTTACAGATGTTTTCCTCTCTAATTTTTTTAGAAATTTCCAAATAGTCATATGAAAATATCCAGATAAAAAGTGAAAATTTCCAAACTGTACGTGGTATTTAAATAGTTGGGAAATTTCTAAATAGTAAGTAAAAATGTCCAGATAGGAAGTGGAAATTTCCAGATAATAAGTGAAAATTTGCTAAATGTCCTCTTTCCTCGACTTTTTCAAATGGCACGTGGCACGTTACAAATAGTAAGTAAAAATTTCCAAATCTTTTTCCCCTATCGTTGAAATGAAGAAATATCAAATAGTACGTAAAAATTTCGAAATATTTATTTGGAAATGCCCCTGTAGTATAGGAAAATTTCAAGATATTCCTCCTCTTTATTCGATTTGGAAATTTCCAAATAGTTATTTGCAAATTTCCAGGCAGAAAAAGAAAATGACCAGCTGTTAAGTAAAAATTTCCAGATCTTTTCCTCTCAATTTTTTAAGAAATTTCTAATTAATATGTGGGAATATTCATATGGAAAAATCCAGATAGGAAGTGAAAATTTCTGGTAGTACTTGTAAGTCGATATTTTCCCCCTTTTAGTTGATTTGGAAATGTCAAAATTGTACGTGGTAATTCAATAGTTATTTCGAAATTTTCAGATAGCATGTATAAATTTCCAGATAGAAAATGAAAATTTCCAGGTAGTAAGTGAAAATTGCCAAATATTTGTCACCTTTACTCGACTTAGAAATTTTCAAATGGTACGTGGTAATGTACGTTCCAGATAGTAAGTAAAAATTTCGAAATATTTTCCCCCTTTTCTTGAAATGGAAAATATCAAATGGTACGAGGAAATTTCGAAATAGTTGTTAGAAAATGCCCTTGCAGTATAGAGAAATTTCCAGATATTCGTCCTCTTTCTTCGATTTGGAAGTTTCCAAATAGTTATTTGAAAATTTCCAGACAGAAAATGAAAATTTCTAGGTATTAAGTAGAAATTTCATATCTTTTCTTCTCTATTCTTTTAGAAATTTATTTAGTATGTGGAAATCTTCAAATAGTTATATGGAAGTATCCAGATAGGAAGTGACCATTTCTGGTAGTACTTGTAAGTCGAAACTTTCCCCTTTAAGTCGACTTGGAAATGTCAAAATTGTACGTGTTAATTAAATAGTTATTTGAAAATTTCCAGAAAGTAAGTATACATTTCCAGATAGGAAGCGGAAATTTGTAGGAAGTAAGTGAAAATTGCCAGATATTTTTCCTTTTACTTGATTGAGATATCTTCAAATGGTATGCGGTAACGTACGTTCGAGATAGTAAGTAGAAATTTACATATATTTTCCACCTTCACTTAAAATGGATAATTTCCAAATGGTACGTGGAAATTTCAGAATAGTTATTTGGAAATTCCCTTATAGTAAGTAGAAATTTTCAGATTTTCTTCCTTTCTACTCAAATTTCAAATTTTTAATTAATATTTGGAAAATTCTAAAGGTACTTGGAAATTTCCACATCTTTTTGCCTTCTACTTGAAATGGCAATGTTTAAATGATACGCAGAAGTTTTTTAATACTTATTTGAAAGTGCCCATACAGTAAGTGGTCATTTTTAGATGTTGTTCCCCTCTATTCGATTTAAATTTTTTTAAATAATATGAGGAAATTTCCAAATGATTATTTGAAAATTTCCAGATAAGAAGTGAAAATTTCTATTTTTAAAGTAAAAATTTTTAGATTTTTTCCCCCTTTGTATGATTTGGAAATTTCTAAATGGTATGTAAAAGTTTCCATATAGTTATTAGAAATTTCCAGATAGGAAGTGAAATTTTCTAGATATTCAGTAGAAATCCGTCAACTCTTTTTTAATTCAAAGTATCAAATTTTTAGCAACATTTCTTAATAGCAATAATAGCAATATTAAGCAGCAACCAAATCAAGCGTTTCAGAGATCAAAATTTTTCTAGACAGATATAAGAAATGGTAGAAGCAAAAACTCATCATACGGATTTTCGCAATTCTCCGTTACATTAATTTCAAAATTTGTATTCAAATCCCAAATACGAATCCGGTTTACGGAATTTTCACGTCCTGGATTTCTGATTTTGTATTAAGATCCGAATTCGTTAGATAAAGCATTCATAAAATCGGATTCAAGCGTGTGGTGTAAACCCTACCTAAACCGAATGATTGAAAGCTCGCATTAGAGCCGATGTGTTTATCACAGGTAATATAATTAGTGATTTCAATTTTCCAATAAACTTGAATTGGTTTTTAACATTATAGTTAAAACGATGATTCTACGAGCACGGAACGGGTGTGAAATTATCTTAAATTAACTAGCACAAGTTAATTATCAACACGGGTTTATCACAGGAAAATTGCGGTCTCATGTTATATTAGTAATGACTAAATCACACAAGTTTAGTAACGATGTGATATAATTATTTTTAATTATGGCGAACAGCGTGTTGTGCCGCAGCGAACTTGTGGTTTTTTTAAGTATTAAACACCACTAATAATTTTTAAAACCACCAATTAATTTGATTGGTTGTTGGCACAGAAATCGATCTTACTGATGGGTAGAGTAAAATGTGTGTGAATAAATAAACGTAAATCTACTCTCTTTTCATGTGCGTTTTCGATTTGAATAATTTATCTTACCAATTTCTATCGTTACGAACTCACAAAATTCGATTTGTTATCAAAACTGGCGCTTTATAAACAACAACAATAAAGGTTTAGGTTTGAATATCAGAATGTAGAGAATTTGTATGACAACTTTCTCTAATTCAGTGAAACTTTCCTCGTTTTACAATTGATTTCTAAGTTTCATTTTCTTTACTGTTATTATCATCATTTAATGGCGAAAGCGTAGTAACTTCGAATTGCAACAGTTTCCCTTTTAAATTAGAAACTTCCCAACTTCAGATGTGAATTTAATGTTAAGTACAGCCTCGCGACTTCCAATATTCAAAGTTTGACTGCGTGATAAGCCACACAGTTTTAATTTCAGTTGTGATTTCAACCCCGACATTGCTAATTAGGAGAATTATTTTGAAATTTAATCTAAAACAATTAAACTTTGCTAAAGTAGGGAGCTCACGCGCTCAGCAAATACATAACAAAATTATTGTTTTCGCACGAGCACCAAGCAACTTTGCCGAAAACAGAGAGAACACATACGCGCCAGCCCGCCCGTTTTGCTCATCCCACAAATAAATTATAATTGTTATATTACTCCCGTTTTACCTTTAACATTTCAAACTTGCATAAAGTATGCAAATATCAGAGCGGATGGGATAGTAGTCATACCGACAATTTCGTCGCAACATACTTATTAATAATCTATTTTGAAACTACTCCTATGATCTATTAAATATCGCATGGGATGGGATGTGTCAACCGTCACAGTGCCTTATTTGCCCAATTAGAAACTAATTATTCAAAGTGGAGTAAACAGAGACATGTCAAATCAAAACAGTATACGGTACAGATTAATCTGTCATAATAACGAGCTCGGCAAAACACCTTGTTCGAATATTCCCAGTCGAAATCGGAATTTTACTTGTTATAACTTGCGAGAAATTAAGGCAGCGCCAAGTCCGGAAAAGACAATGAAACGAGGGTTGGTTTGCGTTGTCGTTGTGGTTTGCAATGTTCCATTTCGTCCTAGCTTTTGTAAATGAGTGGATTTAAATGTAATAGATTGCATCTAGTTCTCCCCCAAAAGCTGGAATAAATAACGTTGAAACTCGCGCCCATAAACAAAACGCATAAAACTTTTATTTGTTATGAAGTGCATCGGCCGGAAAATAACTTGCAGCTTTTTAAATGCCAGTCAGCTACTTCGGCAACATTCCGCGCAATTAATTTCCGTAATAATACGCCTTTACACCAAGACACCGGAACGCAGTCTCAGACCTGGATCTGATAGTTAATCATTGAGCAAACCGATATCATTAACTTGCATCGCGTCTCCTGAAATGGCATTTTAGAGCAGGTACGAACTAAGTAGGTACACACGCTCTAAGTAATATTGTATGCATTAGCAAACAAAAAGCCCTTAGACAACAAAGCTTGTACATATATTTGTGCTTCAGGCTGGCGCATTATCGGAACCCCCTTCAGATTACGCTGTGTTTACATCGCCAAAAAGCACCTACCCTCGAATGGCGCTCAAAAGCTCATTAACAAACAATAATAATACGCGAAAATGAAGCCGTGCTGAAATAACCCGGGCCACTCTGAATACATCAAAAGTTAAAAGTTGACTGTGAATATGCAATTAAAACAGAACATTTCATTAACAGCGTTTGAAGAGAACTTTTTAAAAACTATGCTGAAAATTATGAAAATGTATAAATGTATATACACGGCTAAGGATCCTAATTTAATTACCGTAAATAAAATTGCAGGTTACTTCGGGAAAGAAATTAAATAATAGTTCTTTTGCTAAAACAAGAATTGGCAGGTAAGTCGCTACGAGGACACCCACGTACAGAAAGTTCTTTGACTCACAGCTTGGGAGCAGGGACGTGCACCGTCACCAAAACAAAAACCGGAAAAAAAATCAAAATGTTTGAACCGTAACCGAAACAAAAACCAAACTTGAAATTTTTTAAACCGTAACTGAAAACCGTATCCGTAATTATTTGATGAATGACCGGTCGTTTTTAGGTTCCGACAATTTTTGCATTCTACATGTTTAGCTCGTTTGGTTGACTTTTAGGGTTGTAGCCAATACAATGATTAGAGTTATTAATGTTTCCCAAACGCGAATGCAAAGGTTTTGCCGGGCGACGTCATCGTATATTTACCAGGAGGATACATGATTCCTTTTACCCCCAAGTACCTAATTTTTGTGTTATTGGCAGTCAGTAAGCCGACAGATAGCTGCGGCGCTATCACTGTCGCTAAAGGTTTTAGAGAACATAAACCGTAGCATGTCATCATGTACACCACAACAAAAATATAATGATGATCTATCTACACCATTTAAAAGGTAGTGACAATAAAATTTAAAAAATGTAACCCGCACGGGATTTCAAGTCTCGACCAACCTACGCCTCACAACGCTGTACACGCATTTACAGAACCATGGCGTCTGTTGATAGCAGACGTTAAAATATGGAACATATACATAAACAACACGTCATCCTCCGGCTAAATTTAACTTGCCGGTAAACTATGCTGCATGGTATCTGGTTGGTTCACTCTATACCGGCAAAATGTTGCCAGACGGCACCAATCAGCTAGTCACTGTGATGTATCGTAAAGAGATAGTTGAATGAGCATTTTATGAAAAGCCCTGGCACAGTCTCAGTCACACTGACTCACAGATTTCTATATAGGTTTACTATATCCACGACTCCAGCTTCTGAACAATCAACTAAGTGAAGCCAAGCCGTCGTTTTGTAAGAAGTCAAAATTTTAAAAAAATTTTTAATATTACAAAAATAAATTTTTTAAATTTTAAACAATTACATAATTTTCAAAAATTCTCAAAATCTCGTTCAACTCAAAGGTTTGTAAATTTTAACACATTTCAATAATTGTCATATTTTTTTGCAAAATTAAGAAAATTATTAAAATTTACTAAAAAAATATAAAAAACCAAAAATTTTTAAAATTTTAAATTGAAATTTTGTTTTTGATTTTCAGAAATGTTTTCAAAGTACTGAACTACTAAAATATTACAAAAAATTATAAAATTTCTGAAACAGATAATTTCCCAAAATTTCCAAAAAACTTTTCATTCATTTTAATAATGTATAAAATTTAAAATAATTGTTATTATAAATTAACCAAACTTTTAAAGAAATTTCTATCAATCAAAAAAAATTTTTTAACTTAAAATATACATTTAAGATATTTCAAGAATTTTTAGAAGCTTTCGAAATTTCTATAAAATTGGAAAAAGCGTGGAAATATTTTGAAAATGTTTAAAAATTTCAATAGATGCAAGGAAGGTCCCGTGGCGGTTGCCCGACAGCTTGTTTTATTTAGGTACCTAGCGTTGTTATGTATATACAGGATGTATCAAATTGCGTGTTAACTATGGGGATCTCGCTTATTTGAAGAGATACGACGATGGTTAAATTAGAGAAAAGTTGTGGAATTTTATGCCCATTAATAATCTTAAAAGATATTGGGGCTATCTCGCTTAGTTTCTGAAAGAACTGGAAAAAACTGAAATTTTGGATTTTTTGATTATGTTACTTATTTCTAGTTCTAGTTCATTGTTAGAACACTTTTTTAAGCTTAATCTAAATTTTATATCATATTTGGTATAACTGCTACCATTGCTCATTTTCGACTGTCAACTTTTTTTTTCTTATGGTCGACATTTTAAATTTTTTCATATTTGATTAGAGTTTTTAATTCTGATTTCATCGATGTGTCACACTTTGCATTTTGGTTAAGTTTTGAATATTTTATTACAGAAAATTAAAATTTCATAAGAATGCCATGGAAATACCCCGTCATTTAATTTAATTTGAAAAAATTCTAGTAAGCCATGAACTGATATGAACAAAGTTTCCTGAAATTTTCGCATACTTAATGTATTTAAAGGCCAAAGTTAGTAAAAGTGGTGTTTTGCTTTACTTCCATCAGTTCACGGCGTACTAGAATTTTTTCAAAATAAATTAAATGACGTGGTCTTTCCATGGCACTCTTATGAAATTTTTATTTTCTGTAATAAAATGCTCAAAACGTAAACAAAACGCAAAGTGTGAGACATCGTTGAAATCAGAATTAAAAACTGTATTCAAATATAAAAAAAAAATAAAATGCCGACCATAAGAAAAAAAAAGTTATAACAGTTATATCAAATCTGATCAAACATTTAGATTCAGCATAGAAACGTGTTCTAATAATGCGTAAACTAGAAATATGTAATATAAATGACAAACGAGTTATAGCCGAAAACAAAAAATCCAAATTTACAATTTTTTTTTTGTTTATTCAGAAACGAAGCGAGATAGCCCCAATATATTTTCAGATTATTAATGGGCATAAAATTCTACAACTTTTCTCTAATTTAACCATCGTCGTATGTCTTCAAATAAGCGAGATCCCCATAGTTAACACGCAATTTGATACAACCTGTATATATTTTTAATTTTCTTGACATTTTTTAGATTATACAACGTTTAAGGCTAAAGAGAAAAATAAAATATGAAAACTTCTATTTCCGATTGCAGATAACAGCTAAACGTAGTCTATACCTAAAAAACCATCTATGTATGTGTACTCACTGACTATTACAAACTTTAGATCCTTAATGTATTACACAAAACTTAAGTTTCAACTACAATACATAATTATGTATCTTTAACACTTAATGTACAAGGTTCATTTTTTTACATCCCTGTTAAAACTTCTCGGAACAAACCTGATTCGTATTTTATGAACGTCAAACAGACAAGTTTGCTTTAGAGCTTCGTAATCCTGTATTGATCTTCGCTGAAAGTGAGGAAATGTCGCATTCATCATAACAGATCAGTTTCGATTGGTTTCACGTAGAAAACAAAACTATGTTGGAACAACCCCCAACAAATACCTCCAAAACGGATTTTATCACGAGTATGCGATGAAACAATCTGATGTAAATCTTTTATAATAATTGCTAATTGACCAGTTAGAAATATTAATTTATTAAGATTAATTTCGCTTTTCTTTCATCACGATTTCTCGTGTAATTTTATCACCAGTAGCGGTTATTCCCTCAATTTTCTTAAATTTCATAAAAAGTGAATATATCTCTTGGAAAGGTCGATTTACGTCCCATGTAATAAACTTGCAGAAATGCAACATTTGTCAACGTTTCTGTTCAGATCCTGTTAGGCTGTTAGATGGTCCATGAACGCATAAAAGGCCGTTTGGTAGACATCTTGGGCTCTAACTAGAGGAAAGGAAGAAATTCTCTCTCATAAAAGATTCTTGGATTAATATAAATTTGAAACTGGTTTTGCAAAAATCTGAGAACTGTCTGTAAAGTTTGCAAAATTAACGTTCATTTTGGCACAAACGTTAAAAAATATTTAATACAACGTTGGAAAATGCAATCTTCTGAAAGTTCTAAACATTTCTATTTTTTTTTAATTATCCAATCTTTCAACAAATAGGTGACAATTTATAAAATTTTTGAGAATTTTGGAAATGTTGAAAATATTTATATACAGCGCGTTCTAATTTTATTGTTGGTAAATTAGAAGACTGAAGACTGGAAATTAGAGCTTCTGAAAATATTGAAAATTTTTTCAAGTTCGAAAATTTTTGTAAATTTGAAAAATTTTGAAAAGTTTCAATAATTTAAAAATGTTCAGTAGCTTACAAAACTTTGATTTTTGAATTTTGAAAAGTGTAAAATCGTGACAATTTTGGTAATTTTTGAGAATTTTGCAAGTTTAATAATTTTAAAAGTATCAAAACTTTCGAAATAACGAAATAAAAAATCTTTCAAAATACACTGTGTCCATAAAGTACCCCCCCCCCCCAGCTAACTTTTGAAAGACTTGATATTTTTCTACAAAATTTGGTGTGCTATAATGGGAAACTAAATACTATTTTTCAGACCATATTAAAATTTTGTATCATCCAAAATGGCGACTGGGCGCCATTTTAAATTTTTTTTTAAACAGAAAAGGGCGTCGAGTGACACCTCATGTGAAACGTCTTTTAATTCTGCGTCTGATCCTAGAGTTTCAAAGAAAAATATTTAGCCATAATAAAATGGCGGATTTTAAACAAATGGACTCACTCAATTCAAAATTGTTTTGATTTTTTTATCCAGGGTCGAGTGACACCTCATTTTAAAGGTCTTTTAGTTTTGCGTTTGATCCTAGAATTTCAAAGAAAAATATTGAGCCATAACAAAATGGCGGATTGTAAACCAATGGACTCACTCAGTTCAAAATTGTTTTGATTTTCTTATCCAGTAGTCCACTTTTTCATTTGCAGGCCTGTAGAATAGCCGGCTCACTCCCCAGATTTAACTTTCTTAGATTTTTTTTCTATGGGAATATCTGAAATCGAAAGTGTACAGAACCCGTCCAGAAACAATTGAAGAACTGGAGCAACGCATTACAGAAGTTTGCAGAAATATCAATCCAGAAACGTATGAAAATGTAAGGCAGGAATTTCATAACCGACTTTTTATGTGCCAAGAAGTGAATGGTAAACATTTCGAACACTTAATTTAATTAATTTAAGCTTTAGTTCTTAGTTTTTTTAAATAGACTTCTTTATAGTCAAACATTGTCATTTTGTTATGGTTGAATATTTTTCTTTGAAACTTTAGGATCAGACGCAGATCTAAAAGACCTTTCCAATGAAATGTCACTCGACCTCCCTTTCCTTTTAAAAAAAATTCAAAATGGCGACCAGTCGCCATTTTGGATGATACAAAATTTTAATATGGTCTGAAAAATAGTATTTAATTTCCCATTACAGCACACCAAATTTTGTGGAAAAATATCAAGTCGTTCAAAAGTTAGTTGGGGAGGGGGGGTTACTTTATGGACACAGTGTATTGAGAATTTTCGAGTTGTAAAAATATTGGGAAAATTTTGAAAATTTTCAAATTTTTAGAACTTTTACGATCACAATTTTTTAAATTACAGCGATTTAGCAGCGAAATGTTTAAGCGTAAAAATAATAACAATCGTATAGTCACCAATAAATAAAGACAGAGGAGCAGGTATTTTCTCCAACTGTGCCACTCCCATCACGTGACTTAAATCCTGCCCCTCGACCAATAAGAACAATGCGCAGGAAATTTCAATCGATTTCTCTTTAATCGGTTGTTTATCTGTATCCGCTCACCTGTTTTTAGTCAGTTTTAGTCCGTTTTACTCTGTTTATCTTAAACAGTTCACCATATTTGTTAAAATGTCCCGCCCTTTCTCTCATTGGTTGAGGGGCGGAGCTTAGGTCACATGGTAGCAGGAGTGGTGGAGGATGTACAGCTAGACGAATACCTAAATAATCCTAATAAAGATTACTACAACTTGAAAGAAACTAGAAGAATTAAACCTTGCCGTAAGCCACAGGCTGCTAAGACAAATTTAAAATTAAAATTAGATTATAAATATTTGCAGTTTTCAGACTTATTGTTTCGAAACTGTAATTCTAATTACCCAGAGAAAATTATCGCACAAAATAAAAATAAAATGTTCCTAAGCCGAATCAGAAAATTTTTGTTTTTTACCAAAATCAACCATTTTTCTTCCAATTTATTGAGACTTTTTCAGGTTGGATATTACAGCCTTCCGTTTCGATTTTTCATAACATATGTGTTGTGCACCCTCTATCACTGTCATCTATTTCTTTCCTTATCGCTCATCCACCCTTCAATAGATTCTATTTCTAATAATCGAAGAATTCCCCCATTAAGCACACATAAGTGAGTTTACACAATTTCTTTTGCTTATTCAAGCACCTACTGGGGGTAAAATTTCCATTTACTGAACCGTTCTTGCTTTTATTTCTCATATTTATTTTTTCCTTTAGTTTCTGAAACCTGTCAGTCACAATGAACTGATATTGCTACAATATAAATCAGTGAAGGTAGCAAAATAACCTTAAATTTAAGCATTTTTGGCAACACTTAAGCTTTTATAAATTAGCTCATCTAAACCCGAAAGAGATCAAAGAAAACAAAGCCATAGAAAAATCCACATTCGCCGCAAAAATTACGACTGCTGTCCGTGGACAAAAAGGAAACCTCGCAAAAATTTGTAAGTTCCTGTAGTTCGTTAATTTGTCAACTTTGTTCTGTTCAAAGCACGGAAAATACGCAACGGAGAGAGCTAGTTTCGAATTTCCCCGCTGACGATGCTGTGGCAGCACTGAATTCTCTCCGCTGGACCGATCAATATGGTACACTCCCTGAAATTTTCCCTGAAACAATGGTAACTGCGGTAGTACACTAGCAGATACAATTGTTATGCCCTTTATTGGCACACTGAAAAATTTAGTAGGCGTAGGGGAGCGTGGATGTTTTCGATTTCACACGTACTCGCAAAAATTGGCCCCCAAAAGGACATGAGAGAGATACAAATTGAGATTTTTGGTTTTTGATCCGTTATTACTTAAAAAATGGAAATCTTGATTAGATCAAAAGTTTCAGTAAAATTTGGCGACTTAAACATAACAAAAATATGTAAAAAAAACATTATTGTTAAATTTGTAAATTTTTTTTATATTTTCAGCAATATCTAACCACTTTCACTTTCCAAAAAAATTTGCATGGTTTTTGCATTAGTTCGAAATAAAAACATTCAAAGTGCTGTTATTTGAAATTAATCGGTGGGATAAAATTTTTGCACTTAAGTTTGGTTTGAATGAATATTTAGAAAAAAGTCTGAAATAACGCTAAGAAAAACAAATCTATTTTTCTTCCATTATTCATTCATCTTTAAAACAACACGGTCATAAGTATAAGAGCCGCTTTAGTTCTTTGCGTTGAGCAGCTTAAAAATTTTTAAAATTCAAATGACTAAGCTACCCAGCGCAGTGCAAAATATGCAAATAAAGTTTAGCAGAAGTAATCAAATTCGTCTGCGGTTTCAACTTCACCGCTTTTTCCAAGTCGTGTTAATTTTTCTCTCATTAACACTTTTTAATTGGAGTCTACCCGGTTTTCACGGTGCTTAGTGAATTCTTGATATAAATCGTTTCGCCATGGCAGCCATATTTGGATAATCACTAAAAAATTGACTTTTTTTTGCGGCAGCCGGAGATTTTTCCCAAATTGAAAGCGCGAGAGAGAAAAGCGCGAACTTTGCAAGAAACAACCACGAAGCCAACGTGACGATAACTACGAACTTGGAAGGCTTCTAATAATTTCCAGCTACCTACGAGCATGTTACCTGAGCGCCTCACAATGCATCCCATTAATTGGTAGAGTTGATCAGAAACTAAGTTTTAATTGACAAATTAAAGACGAACTGTTTACAAGTTCACTGATTTGTAACATGTATACAAAAAAATTGTTTTTGATAGACGAGTAAAATCTAAACCTGTGAAAAAACAGGGCGTTAATTTACAATAATTTATGTGACAAAACAAACTAATAAAAACGCAACCATAACTGTATTAGCAGTTACACTTATTCAAGCTATTTTTATTTCCCCCTCTCATACTTTCTATTCCTTGCGATGACATGATATGCTATTCCTTTCAGCTTAATTCCCCTCCTCATTTGTTTCCCCTTACTTTCGCGCCTCTCCCACTACTCTATATACTTTCAGTTTCGTTCGTTATTTCAATACTACATCAAACAACCCCCACCATTTAGGATCCTATCGCTCCTCCCATTATGTTAATTTTGTTAACACACGAAATTACTCCTATTTTTCCTACTGCAATTACCTCTTTGTTTTGTTTATTAGAAACATCACTCCCCTTTGACCCCTTCCACTTGCAACTCTTTTTTCTTCTTTTACACATCTCCCAGTCTTATTCGACGTTAGTACTGCTTGGAATCCTAACCTCTTAAGACAATCGTAGCAATTTATCATCACTCCCAGCTTTACTACTTTTTTCTCGTTACTTTCACGCCTCTCCCACTATTCTATATACTTTCAGTTTCGTTCGTTATTTCAATACTACATCGAACAACCCCCACCATTTAGGATCCTATCGCCCCTTCCATTTTGTTAATTTTCATAACACACGAGATTACTCCTACTTTTCTTACTGCAATTACTCTTGTTTTTTTTATTAAGAAGATTACTACCCTTTTACCTCTTCCACTTGCAACTCTCTTTTCTTCTTTCACACATCTCCCAGTTTTATTCGTCGTTAATACTGCTTTATCATCACTCCCAGCTTCACTGCCTTTTTCTCGTTACTTTCGCGCCTCTCCCGATATCTCTATATACTTTCAGTTTCGTTCGTTATTTCAATACTACATCGAACAACCCCCACCATTTAGGATCCTATCGCCCCTCCCATTTTGTTAATTTTGTTAACACACGAGATTACTCCTATTTTTCCTACTGCAATTACCTATTTGGTTTTTTTTATTATGAAAATCACTCCCCTTTGACCCCTTCCACTTGCAACTCTATTTTCTTCTTTCACACATCTCCCAGTCTTATTCGTCGTTAGTACTGCTTGGAATCCTAACCTCTTAAGACAATCGTAGCAATTTATCATCACTCCCAGCTTTACTATTTTTTTCTCGTTACTTTCACGCCTCTCCCACTATTCTATATACTTTCAGTTTCGTTCGTTATTTCAATACTACATCGAACAACCCCCACCATTTAGGATCCTATCGCCCCTCCCATTTTGTTAATTTTCATAACACACGAGATTACTCCTACTTTTCTCACTGCAATTACTCTTGGTTTTCTTTATTAGGAAGATCACTTCCTTTTTACCTCTTCCACTTGTAACTCTCTTTTCTTCTTTCACACATCTCTCAGTTTTATTCGTCGTTAATACTGCTTTATCATCACTTCCAGCTTCACTGCCCTTTTCTCGTTACTTTCGCGCCTCTCCCGATATCTCTATATACTTTCAGTTTCGTTCGTTATTTCAATACTACATCGAACAACCCCCACCATTTAGGATCCTATCGCCCCTCGCATTATGTTAATTTTTATAACACACGAGAATACTCCTACTTTTCCTACTACAATTACCTCTTAGTTTTTTCATTAGAAAAATCAATTCCCTTTTACCCCTTCCACTTGCAACTCGCTTTTCTTCTTTTACACATCTCCCAATTTTATTCGTCGTTAGTACTGCTTGGAATCCTGACCTCTTAAAACAATCGTATCAATTTACCATCACTCCCAGCTCCGCTACTTTTTTCTCGTTACTTTCGCGCCTCTCTCACTACTCTATATACTTTCAGTTTCGTTCGTTATTTCAATACTACATCAAACAACCCCCACCATTTAGGATCCTATCGCTCCTCCGATTATGTTAATTTTGTTAACACACGAGATTACTCCTACTTTTCCTACTGCAATTACCTCTTGGGTATTTTATTAGGAAAATCACTCCCCTTTGACCCCTTCCACTTGCAACTCTTTTTTCTTCTTTCACACATCTCTCAGTCTTATTCGCGCTAGTACTGCTTGGAATCCTAACCTCTTAAGACAATCCTATCAATTCATCATCACTCCCAACTTCAATACTTTTTCTTCGTTACTTTTACGCCTCTTCTACTACTCTGTCTGCTTTTAGTTTTATTCGGTATTTCACTACCACATTAAACAACCCCCACCATTTAGGATCCTACCTCTCCTCCCATTATGTTAATTTTGTTAACACACGAAATTACTCCTATCTTTCCTACTGTAATTACCTCGTCGTTGTTTTATTAGGAAGATCACTCCCTTTTTACCCGTTCCACTTGCAACTCTTTTTCTTCTTTCACACATCTCCGAGTTTTATTCGTCGTTGGTACTGCTTGGAATCCTAACCTCTTAAGACAATCGTATCAATTTATCATCACTCCCAGCTTCACTACTTTTTTCTCGTTACTTTTACGCCTCTTCCACTACTTGGTCTGCTTTTAGTTTTATTCGTTATTTAAAACCACATCGAACAACCCCCTTCCTTTTAAAATCTTATCGCCCCTCCCATTATGCTAATTTTGCACACACACGAGATTACCCTCACTTTTCCTATTATATTTACCCCTTGGGTTTCGTGTTACAAAGATCACTCCCATTTCACCCCTTCTTTTCTTAATTCTCTTTTCTTCCTTCAGACATCTCCAATACTGCTTAGAATCCTAACCTCTTAAGAACATCGTATCTTTTAATTTGTTGTCATTTGAGGTCATTTAAAATACGAATGCTACGCATTCTGCTAATTTTACCTCCACTTTCAGAACTGTTTTACCGATTCAGCTTCTTGTTACACCAGACCGTTTCGTTTAAACATGTCCTACCAAATTTATTCCTCATTAGCACTACTTAGAATACCCACCTTTTTAGATCAACCTCCTCCCTATTTTTATCTCATTTGTGGTCATTCACGTATGATATACTACCACTTCTCTAATTTTGTTCATCGTATTAGCAGGCTACTTTTAATTCCCCCTTCCATATTTACCATTGCTTGCAAAGACATGTTTTGTCATCCCTTCTCGCTTCATTCCCCTCCTACTATGTTCTCGTTTCTTTCACGCTTCTCCCACTACTCTATCTACATCAGTTTCGTATTTAAACACCACATGAATCAACCTTCACTTTGTACGATACTATCGCCCCTCCCATTATTTTAATTTTGTAAATACATCAGATTACTTCCAGTTTTTCCACAATAATAACGCCTTGGGTTTCTGATTACGAGGACTACTTTCCTTTCATCTCTACCAATTAAACTCTTTTTTCTTTTTCCAGTTATATTTGTCATTAAAACTAGCTAGACCCGCCTTTTAAAGGTATCGTCCCTCCCGGTTTGATGGTTTGAGGCCATTAACTCTCTAAAATACCAACGACCGTTCCATTCTATTAATTTTGCTAACCCATACGAAAATACTTTCACTTTTCCTACAGTTTCTTATTATGCAATATAATTTCCCTTCCATTCCGTCCACTTTTAAATCTGGCTTCTTCTTCCACTAACTCTTTTTCTAATTTTTTTGCTATAACTAGTGCTTGGAATCTCCATCTTTTTAAACCCGTATCCTCCCTATTTCGTTCTCATTTAAGGCTATTCTTCTTGTGAAATGATACTACCCATCTTTACATTTAAAACCTTTAGCCATTTCTTTCGACATCTATATCTAGAGTTCTACCAAGCCGAGTTTGATCATTTTTTTAATAAAAGCTGCTACTGTGTAGATGTACACAAAAACCTCAAATAAAAAAATAATAGCAAAGCCCCAATTTAAACGAACACGTATGAACTTACTCTTGCCACTTGCAGCGCCATCTGTTTCTTCCCGGAGTCGATTTTCAGAACTATATACCCTCTCTTCATTTACTGCAAATTATTTTGCAAGAGGTGCCACTAGTTCTGTTAATTTTGGTAATACATACGAAAATATTTCCACTCTTCCGCCTTTTGTACCGCTTCAGTTTTTTTTATTATGCAAAATTATTTCCCTTCTATCCCTCCCACTTTCAAATCGGTCTTGTACTTCCACTAATCTCCCTTTATCATCTCTTCACGTTTAACCGCTAATAATTTTATTAGTCAATGCTTCCTAAAATCCCCACTCTTTATTTCTGATTATTTTGTTCTCATTTGAGATCATTCCCTCTTTTTCTAAAGTTTCCCCTTCTACTTTACACTCTCCTGTGAGCTTCGTTTATCACTTCGAAGTACTGTAATGTTATGGGTTCGTAGTTGTAAATAAAACGCTATTTTGCAGGAGGAACTTTTTAATGTGTTTAGCTTTGACAAATAATTTTGATGAATGCTTTTACAGTACAGTACTATTTCCAATAAGCCCCACCTCTCTTTCCATACTTCTCACTCATGAGGCTTTGCTTAATATTTACATTTTTTTTAGTTCATAATTCATATTTGATAAAAACACGAGAAATAATATATAATGAATGTGATCTTAATTTGAAATTTAGAAAATATGGGTGGGGCTAAAATTGATTATTATATTAGTCTTTCAAGAGCAATTTAGGTCAAAGCCAGTGAGGAAGCTTTAGAGAACAGAGTTACAAGAGAACAATAATGTGTAGAAAATTAACGTTAGGGATTAATTGATACAAATTTGAAACTGACTGGTAGGGTTCTGTATGAAGGAAGAACGTATATAAGAGAAATTAATGCCTTTATCGGAATATTTCCGCCTACTTGGTCTAGGAAACAGTTCAATTTCAGCTGAAAACCTTTCGCTAGCGTTCTCATTTAAATGAAGGTGGGCGCACTGGGGGTAATTGAATTTGCATTTGGAAGGTGAGCTCACTTGTTCCTGTAGATATTGGTGCCCGTTAACTGCGCGCGTTCGTCGACGGCGGCACCGTTCGTAATGAATTTTACGCTTCTGTACACCAAACCAGATTAATTCATACCCTAATTTTAATTAAATGATTAGCGTATGAAAAGAATACAAGCTTAAACGTAATTAAGTTCGGTTTTGAAAAGTTTCTTGGCTATTCCAAGAGCGACGCTTGTTCGGAACTCGGATGTCTTATTGTAGAATTAATTCTATTTCGTACTTCCCTAAAGTGTTCACCCGAGTTTTAATATTGTACTGAGCTTGAGTTTCCATGGAATAAAACAACAGTTTAAGGCTACGTTGATACCACTTCAAAACTAAACAATGCTTCGCAATTTTATCAACTCGCAAATTCACTTACAGCCCCACGCAAAAATTTTCAAGCGCTTTAATTGCTTATTTAGTTTATCAAGCTTTTATTAATTCCAAGTTCACAGAAATCTGATGGAAACAAGGACGTTTCCGCTGGAGATTCCTTGAATAGGTATTTTAGATATTAATTTCGCTTTTGTACGAGTATTTCCTTTGTTGATTATTTTATTGGAAATATGAGCGTTGCGTCGTCACCCGCAAATAACATTTTTAAAGTAAATGCATTTATTGTTCCGTTTCCTATTTTTGCTTAATTTTATGACCGTTTGCCTCTCATTCTGAAGTTCGATTCGCCAGGTCCTGGCTCGGGTTTTTGCGTGGTATTCTTGTAGCACAAGGTGAATACTCGAACAGTACTGTCCACGGAAATATATACAAAATTCTCAAACCTATCCTTGATATTCTTTCATGGCCGAAAAGGAGCTTAAGACTATAGTGCGGAAGCCAATAAATCTAATATATATTTCTATCAGTTTTTATCACAATTTTCTGAACCCATTTTCAAGTTTTTAATGAAAAAATAATACTAAAGTTTAGTAACTTGAGCGGTTTCACCCCAATTCTAATAAACGTGGGCGGTTTGGCACCACTGTTTAGTTTTACAAGGTCCAGTCCATTCCGCTTATTTACAGATTTAGTTTTCTATAAATAATAAGCTTTATCTTAAAGTTATCTTTTTTTATTTTAACAATTGTGTACGACGCGTGTACCTCGGATAGGAGCTAATTCAAGCAATTAAATTTATTTCGATGAATACGGATTTTTTGAATGTCAATGGCGGTAGAGGTAGGCGGTTTTGCTTTAATGTACTTTATTTATTTATTCTTTGCGCTGTTTTGTATTGAATTTTAACGCAAATTGGTTTAATCTACTAAAAATTGTAATTACTTTAAAATCACCGTTTTTAACGTGGGCGGTTTCACCCCAGTTTGTGCAACTTTACAATACCATTAGTGTTGTAGGTATATTATTTTTAACGGTTACCTGATTACTGTTCACAATATCTTTATAACGTCTCTGTTGGTTTTTGAGCCGAAATATTAAAATCCAAAGGACACTTTTCTAATCATTTTTCATTCAAAGCTTGAGATGATTTTTAAGTATTCGATCAGCGCTGTCTAAATAAGACTGATCTTGCAGCGAACTACAACTTTTACAACAGTGATTTCTGCTTCGTTGATTCGCGAAAATACCGGATACCATTCTCTCTCCTCCCTCTCCACCGTCTTTCTCTCTCTCTCTCCCCCCTACATCCACTGTCAGCATTACTCTCTCACAATGTAGTAAAACGAAAACCTGCAGTTCTCAAAATTATCTAAGAGAAGAAGTGAAAGTTTTACCCGCCGTTAACCCAAGCATGGTGACGTTTGCATTTTGTTGGCAATGATAGGTAATGAGATCGGTCAATAAACAACTCATTTGCATACCAAAACAAGTTGATTTCTTGCGACCAAAAGGCTCCCAGCACCAAGACCCCCTCCTAGGGCGAAGCAGAGCTTACACTAGCTCTCAACGAAGCTTGCAGTATCGTGAGTCTTTCAAGAGTGAAGCAGCCGCTCTAACAGGTCTCGCCGAAGCCCCTCCAGCATAAAAAAAACGCGTTCTGCAAAGATCAGGCCTAGCAAATTCAGCTTACAGTTTGTTATTATCTGTGAACCCTAACTTGACTTGTTTATTCTGAAAACGTCTTGCAGAACACTGCTTTGTATTGGTTTACGAACGACAAGTTGGTGTAAGGTAGCTATGTGCGGGCAGGTGCGGGTTTGATCCATTAAAGATGACCCGGGTTTCTAGAGATCTCATTCGGGTACGGGTTTGACCGAGTAACCCGACGGACTTCGGGTTGGATACGTGAAGTCTTGGGTCTTGTAAAGAATCTTAGACGGGAACGGGTTTTACCGGGTAACCCGCCCGGGTGCGTGTCGGGTCTATAAAACAAGTCCAGGTTTTGTAGATATGTCAACCCAGTACGGGTTTAACTGGGTCCGGGTTGAGTACGGTTCAGGTCGAGTGTGGATCAAGTCCACAAAAGAAAACCCAGTTTCGTAAAGTTTCGGGTCTGGGTTTGATCAAGTAACGCGGCTGGGTACGAGTCGGATGCGGGTCTTCACAATAAGACCCTATTTGTATAAATGTCAATCGGGTACGGGTTTTTCCGCGTTGAGTATGAGTCGGGTGGGGATTGGATCTACAATACAAAAAGCCGGTTTTATAAAAATGTCAATCGGGTACAAGTTTGGCCGGGTACGAGTCGATTCCGCATAAGAACACCCCTTTTCGTAAATATATCAACCGGGAATGGGTTTGGCCAAGTAACCCGGCCGGGTATGGGTCGAATGCGGGTCCAAACAACAATGACTCGGTTTCGTAGAGATGTCAATTGGGTATGAATTTGACAGGATCCGGGTTGAGTACGGGAACAAGACCCGGTTTTGTAATTAGGTACGGGATTGGGATTGGCCATGTAACCCGAGCACGGGTCAGATGCGGGTCCATAAAACAAGACCAGGTGTCGTAGATATGTCAAAAAAGTACGGGATTCGCCGGGTCTGGTATAAATCCTGTAGGGATCACGTCCACAAAACCAAAACTCGGCTTCGTAAGAATGTCAATCGGGTACGGGTTTTACTGGATCCGGGTCAGCAAGGGGTAGAGTGCGGATCGAGTCCGGTTTCGTAGATATCAATCGGGTACAGGTTTAATCGTGTTGGGTACGGGTCGGGTAAAGGTAGGATCTACAAAACAAAAACTCGGTTTTGTAAAGGTTGCAACAGGGTACGAGTTTTACCGGATCCGGGTCGGGAATGGGCCGAGTCCGGACCTAGTCCACCAAAGAAGACCCGGTTTTGTAGAGGTATCAATCGGGTACAGGTATGGCCAAGTAACCTGGCCAGGAGTGAGTCGCGTCCCCGATGCAAGACCAGTTTTCGTACAGATGTCAACCGAGTACGGGTATAATCGGGCCGGGTACGACTCGGATGTAGAACGGTCTACAAAACAGAATCGGTTTCGTAAAGATGCAATCGCGTACGGGTTTGACCAGGTCCGGATTGGGTTCAGGTCGAGTGCGAGTACAAGTACAAACGAAGAACCGGTTTCGTAGAGGCATTATCTAAATATAGGTTTGATCGTACAACCCGACCCGGCTACCGGGGCCGTGTTGTGTACAGGTTCGCTGCAAGACAAGACCCTTTAGGTCAAATCACTACAAACTCAAGCCAATGTAAAAGAGGTCAACAGGTATTTTGATGCTAGTTTGTGGTGATTTTAGAGGACCGGGGGCTAAAACCGAGTGCGAGTTTGAAACCGGGTTTGGGTTTGAAACCAGACCCGAGCTCAAGGCCGGTTTGGGGTTTAAAGCCGGGTCCGGGTTGGGCCCGCACTTGTGTGCCGAGTCCGGGTTGGACCGGGTATAGAAATCTAGCCCCTTTGATGGATCTGGTGTGAGCACAAAGCACAATACGTACCAAACCGAAAAGTTTGGTTTTATATATCACGCAACGACATGGTCTAATTCGAAAGTCAGTAATAGTTTATGCGGGTTTTCAGCTGAAAAAATCAAAATTTAAGCAGAGATCTGCTGTGGACGCATTTGAATTTGGAGGTAAGTAACTAGGCTAAAATAAACAGAATTTTAAAAAAACATGACAACAAAACTCTATTTTAGTGGTAATACAAACAAGTTGCGCTTACCTCGCAATAGCCCACGAGATCTGAAATTACTTCTAGCAAACTATTTTTGTGCGAATACTGATAAAAAACAAAGAAAACAATACTTTTAATCATTGTAGCACCAAATTAAGAATCCGATACAATCGCTTAACTGTATCAGTTAGTGGTGATTTAGATATCAGTTAGTTACTAAAATTAATTTAACTATAAATCTAATGTATCAGAAATAAAACAGAACCTAATTAATTAATAGTTCGCAACAGTAAATAAAACACCTGAAACTTCTCCAACATGATACATGACAGCTCAACAGCAAAAAGCAAAAACTAATAATCGAGGGCTGCAAAATAAACCGTTCTAAATTAATTAGCCTGTCGAACAGAACGAGAAGACCTATCAGTTTCGTCGAGCGTTGAAACAATTTCCAGGGAGTCCTGTGAAAACTAAAACCCTCCTCTAACATGTTGAAGGTCTTCACATTATAAGCACATTTTAATGTAAAATTAATTTAGTGCAAACCACACACATACACCGTATGAAATTTGGAAACAAACGCGGTTCTGTTGTAAAGTTAGCTCAACTTGGTCGACT
Source organism: Ctenicera cuprea (assembly GCA_958336395.1). NCBI lineage: Eukaryota > Metazoa > Arthropoda > Insecta > Coleoptera > Elateridae > Ctenicera > Ctenicera cuprea. The sequence continues at coordinate 8,744,875 of OY284495.1, read as the reverse complement.
GACTCCCACAGGTGTAATTTCAAAACAAAGAACGAATAAAACCACGAAATGCTCCGCAGTACACTTATGCTGGACAATGTTCATGGCTTTGTTTAGGGCAAATTCAAATGCGAAATGAAACAATAAAAGGATGTTGTCATAAAAAGCAACTTTTTGTAACTGAACTTCAAAGGAAACAATTAATTGAAATTGGCTTTCACAAAAAAATTGTTTGTTGTTTTTGGTGATCAATTATCAATTTCTTGTTGAAAACCTAAAGCACATCTGGGGATAAATTGCTTTTGGCCTAAGTAGCTATTGATCTGACCACGAGTTTGATGGATACTTATCCAATTTTTCCTTCAACTTATCTGAAAGATCCGAAGAAGTTGACATCACGCGCTTGAACTTGCTTAATCTCTTGAGTGGAAGTTTCGAGGACAGCGTTGATACGCAACAAATATCATTCTTGAAATTTCGTCTTGTCTCCTTGAGTAAAATAACGTATCGCTTAAAAGGTTTCAGTCTAATCGTGCGCAACTGGTTCGTATATAAATAAAAAATTATAACGACCAAGAAAGAATAAGAGAAAAGGTTCTTCTTCTTTGTGCCACTTTAAAACACGGAATAAAAGATGGCTCATCTCATACGCCAGCTCTATTTAAGAACAAGAAATTTACATCGTAAAATCATGTAAGCATAAAACCGAGAGATAATCAAAATGAAGAGGACGAGTTCGTGATAGCGGAGTCGTAAAAGAAGCGGAATAAGCCTTTTATGCCAGCATCCAAATCTAATCGATTTTAATGACCTTTCAAGGACCTCTACTAGGATTACCATAGATGAAAATGCTGCTCTGAAAAGTTATTACAGTTACATGCCAAAAAATAAAATTTTACTTTTTATTAACTCCTAGATTAAATTTTCAGACATGGACTATGAATATAATAAAATAGCAAACAAGTCTTCTTCCGGAAACACTAAATAAATATGAGCTAAGTAACTGAACTTGTTTGATAAAAATTCAAGCGCGGGAGGAGTTTAATTCAAACAAGCAGCGTATGTGAAAGAACATCTTGTCGAAATGAAAAAAAATATATATAAAATGTCGAATGTCGCTGAAAAATTATTCGTTTCTTATTTTTGGTGATTTTCAAAAGTTTTTCATGCAAATTTTTCGGTTTGTTTATATAAAAGTTAAGAATAACGTTAGAAAATCTCTTAAATAAAAGCATTTAAAAATAATTTTAATTGAACAAACTGATGAACATGAAGCACATTTGCAGAATAGCAAAAAATTTCAATAAATAAACAATAACCATGGGCGTACTCAAATCCATTAAGTTATACATAAAACATATTGCACGATTTTACAAGGTTTCTACAACTGCGATATTTACTAAAAGTTAATGTTATAAAGTACCTAATTTCGCGAGAAATGAGCGTTCCAAAAGAAATGAATAAGCAGAGCTTTATAAAATTTAACATGCATGAGCTTGACTTATTAAAAATCGGTTTAATAATATTCCCAAAGTTATATAACCACTGGAAGGCAAGAAATTGTTGCAATTAGAATCATTTGACCACTTTCATTATTTTATTGGCAAGAATTCGGCGAAGAATTTAACATCAGGTTGTCGCAATGTATTAAACAAGTATTGCATCACAATTATTAAAAATTGAAAATATACTAAAGTCGGCAAATAATCCAGTTAGTTGTTCACCGGCCAACTTTTACAGTTTTTCTCCATTAACGAGTTGCCACGTTGAGAGGTCATTTTTAATGCTTAAAGGTATTTTTTCAGACAAGAGAACTAATTTTTCGGATGAGAATTTAGAAAAAGTTGTTGTGTGCTGCAATTCTTCAGCTTTTTATTCAACGGTAGTTGGCCGTCCCTTATGAATGTTGATAATCCAAACTTTTCTTTCGTAGCACTTTCTCGTTGTAATAATGAATTTACACGTTCTATTTTTATCAATTCATGGTCGCTATTTTACATTTCAATAAAAAAAATATTTTCGCAGTTTTATAATATTTTTCCGTAAAGTATTTTTAGAACTCACGACGTTTGTTTTATTTTACTATTCCAAAAGCATGAGATCCATCTGACCAAATAAATAATAACTATCTACACAAGCTACCACTAGGTCAAACATATATTTGTGTTACCATTCTAAGCTCGTTTACAATTACTATATATTTAAAGGAATTATGCCAAGAATTATTATTAATTGATTGCCTCATAATTTAAATACTGACACAAACTCCATAGTAATGTAAACATTTAAATACGGGTGTGAAAATGTAAACCCATGCAACAGAAAAAACTTTTGCCATGTTTGGATTTATTCACTTAAAATTTAATCTAAAGCTCAAACATAAGTTCAAAATGAGACTGAAATTAAATTACATTTAAATTGGAATTTGAAAGTCTAAATGGATGAAAAAAAAAACACATTTATTATGTTCGGATCTAGTGATCTATCTATACAATAGTTTTTAATGCCTTCCACCTGTCTCAAATTTTAGTGGCGAGAAACCCCTGCTACGAAAACCCACATTTTTACACGTTCATTATACCTACAAAGCGCATATTCCTTTGTACAACAGCCCGATACAGTTTTCTCTACAGACAAGCAAATTAGTATTTGTTTGTTTGTATTATTGTAACATAATCGGCTGATAACATCATTACGAAAACATACTCCGAGAACATTACATCAAGGCCGTTAACGGCGAGACCTCAAGTTCCTTAATTTCGGGCCTCAAATCAACTGCATTACAAATTTGCATTGCATTTTAATATTTTTGCTGCAAAAGGCGCTAATTTATACTTTAAATCTGGAAATATGTACAAGTGAAAGCAGTAGTTGGACAAACAGATACTGAACAATTAAATTTCAGGCGATCTTTGCTTTTACATTTGTTAAATAAATACGGCCACCTCAGCTATAAGATGAATTGAACTGATTTGATTTTGTTTATCGTGTGCGGGCAAGGTAAAGCCCATGTTTAAAAATACATAAGCTACGAATTAACCAACAGAAACTGAACTTGACCCAAATATTAGAAGCTCGAGTTACAGTAACAAATGTGCTAGAAACAAACTGCTACGTTTACTAGCTCGCTATTAAGGAACACCTAACTGTGCCCATGAGCTGCGCCCTTCAGTTTGTTTAATAACTTTAAAAAACATAACGGTCGCGCGGTGTTTGTCTTGTATAATCTCAGCAGCAGCAGCAGCAGTAGCAGCATTCCTTTCAAGTTGAGACAGCACAAAGGAATCCAGATTTAAGATGTAGAGTTACAGCAATCTCTATAGAATTCATAAAAGTAGGACTTCAATCCGCGGTCTATTAACTAACTACATAATTAGCTTATTTATTAATCAGAAGAATAAAAAACAAAAAAGACGGCGAGGCACAGCCCACGGATTATGCTAGTATACAAATTCAAAAGTAAAGTAAAGCAAATCGCTGACTTTTAATTACAGAACAAGTTTCTCTAAATATATGCTCGCGTAGAAAAAAATCGTTAACGCAGAAACACCAAATTTGACTCAAAGATTCTTAATTGCAATAGAATGACACCGCAAGAAAATGAGTTTGGTCCGCCAAAAAAACGAGAGACAGAGGAGGGTGCTCTATGTCAAAATAGACGCGCTTGAAAAAGAACTTTAAAATCGTATTCTACGCATGTTGAATAGCCGATCTGCGCAAACGCGATCTTCCTATCACCCTCCCATTGCCCCCTCTCATCGATTTTCCAAAATTTTACAAGCTTCGGCTTCAAAATCGGTATGAGCATGTTAAATGATAATAGGAACAACTTTCCACGAAGAAAAGATTACTAAGAGGTTTCTTTTTGGTCGTTTACCTGAACTTAAAGCTGCATAGAACGTGAAAAAGCTCGGTTGTGAGATGTCAATGGATAAATGTAAGTGCTTACTTCAAAATAGATGCGTTCGGAAAAAAACATTAGATTCGCATTCTACGCATGTCGAATAGCCGATCTGCGCAAGCCCGATTTTACTACCACCACCCAGTACCCTCCTACGATTTTTTGATATTAAAAAAGGTGTACGAATTTTGCCTTCAAAATCGGTATGAGTATGTTAAATAACAATAAGAACAACCTTCCACTGAGAAAGCACCTCTAGAAGATTTCGATTTGGCCTTTTACCTGAACCGTTAGATTGGATAATCGCCAAAATAAAGACTATAACCAAATAATGAAACCGATTTTAGATATCAACGAATAAATATTGTTCACAATTAGCAAATACCAAAAAACAAAAAAAGCTGCATTTTCAAAAAACTTTCTTAAACAAAATTTTTAATTTTTTAAATTCTTTTTAAAAACTTTTAAAAAATTTTTCCAATTTTTCCAATTTTCAAAGCGTTTCAAACATTTTCAAAATATTCAATTTTTCAGAAAATGTCCAGTTTTAAAAGTTTTTGAAAAGTTTAGAAATTTCTAATATTTGTAATTTTTTAAAAACTGTAGTAAATAAAATTTTAGAAAAATTAAAAAAAAATTTTAATAAGCAGCCGTTATAAAATATTTTTAAAATTTTTTCGAGGATTTCAATACTCAAAATTTTCATAACACTGTCATAATATTCGAAACAAATTAAAAATTTTCAAAAACTTTCAAACATGCGAGGGAGTCCCGTGCCGGTTGCACGGCAGCTTTTTCTTTACTTTACACACAAAAAAAACTGGTTTCAAACAATCCCGGTTATTATTGCCTTTAACACTTTAAGTGCTTGTGGTCGCTGAAGCATTACATTCGCTCCAACTTTTACTGAAAGTTTAATTCACACCTTTATTTCGAAATTTAATCCCCCTTTTCTCACATTTTTACTTGTTGTTTCGTTTAATCCTGTTTTTGAAGAAAGCCGCCCAAGGATCATCCCTGTTGTCATGCTTTGATGCCTACTTAATTATTACAGCTTGAAAAAGGAGTGCAAATGGTGCACTTTTCCTCCATCAAAAACATCCCCCTCACAAACACGCATTTTAATCCAGCAGATAAATTAGGTGCCACAATTTTAATTTCAACGAGATTTTGTTTTAATAATAATATAAAGCACTTACAGGGAAGGGTAGCGAGAGTAAGTACCATCAGCCCTAACATTTTGTATCGTGGATAACACCTCCATGCACGGTTAAGCCGAAACATCCCTTGAGAATTCTCAGATTTTATCATTACACAAACGCTTGGGTGTTTGTTAACCAATGCAACAAAGACCCAAAACGAACAGGGAAAGATAATTAAAATTTTGTCCTACTTATCAACCCCTTTCTAAGCCTTGGAATATTTTTGTATCGCGTTTCACTGAAACGGCAGCGTTTGTCTTTTGGTTCAATTTTCAGCACTTAATTCAGGTAACTGTAAGCAAAAAGTAGCTTTACTCATTAAATCGAGATACCGGCGTTAATTTAATTTTCTCCGCCCTCAAAATATACGACAAAGCTTTCAACTTTGTTACAACATCCAAATCGATTTGGGGAGTTTTCAGGTGAAGACGTAAAGCTATTCCAAAACCTCTACTAGTAGTTAGACGCTTCTAGATAATTCCCCGTACAAATTCGCTCTAAAACACCTTCACCTTTCGAACAGCTTTCAAGTTGAGATACGGTTTTAGAACCGTGCTTTAACTGGGAATTTGGGTGATATGGACAAGGCATTCAAACAGATCTGAACTGCATTGAAACCGCGTTCGAGCGAACCAAAACCGAAGTTAGATGGCAGAATCGGATGACATTTCACAGATCTACTTAAACTACTAGAACATTTCTAACAACTTCCGGAAAATACGTTCCGATTTCTTTACATTTTTCAACAAACATCCATCAAAAATCAATATTCAAAATGTTTCCAACATAAGAATTTTTTTGTAACCGGGCTAAAATTTGCTCCAAATTGAAGAGTTACCTTAAGCACAGAATTGTTTACGTTTTTTTTGTTGAATTCTACTTTCGCATCGTAAATCTGTGGAAGGTTCGCCCATCAGAATTCACTCTTGAATGGTTGACTGACTTCGTTCAAAACTGCGATTCGATGCTGTTATGATGTATATTGAGAGACGATATAAACATCGGAGCGGAATAATTATATTGTTAGATGCGCGAGCAGCTAATATAAAAATAAAACGAAAATAAAGCAGGAAAAATCTGCTTAGAATCCGAGCATACGTAGCGCTCGAAATTTGGAGATAAACTTGAAATTAAAAAGTAAATTAAAAATGGAAATTGAAATTTTACGAAATACACATTTTACAGGGAATCGCGGCACAGAAAAAACGAAAACAATTTTATTTTAGCATTGCTTTTTGTCCTGTCTTATCAGGACAATTTAAAAGCACTTTTAAATTTACTTTGTGATTTTTAGAAAGCTTCACTTAATGAAATTGAAATTAATAAATTTGTACACAGCTGGTTTAACCTTATTAAGCGTACTAAATTTCGAACCTTTCAGGCTGTTAATAAAACTAAGAAAACAATGTTTTACAAGTCATCAAGCTCGAGACGGATTCTTAATAAGAAAAATGGAAAAACCACTGGGAAAACATAGGAAGGAAATCAAAAATGTGGCAATTAATTTGATCAATGTGACAAATAATAAATTACCTTCAGGAAATAATGCACACAAAAAGAGTTTGCTGGCATTACCTAACAAAAAAGAATAAACTTTGCAATTGTAGAACAGGTACGTTGTTCTCTGATGAGGCAAAATACTTTATTATATTGCACTCTTGGCACTGCATTATATTAAAGTTAATATAGTTAAAGTTTTTTAAATAATAACAGAATTTGGCTAAGAATGTGTCAAAAGTTTAATTGGCCAAGTACAAAACAGTTTCGGTCCATTAGCGAGGGTGCTAAAAGTAAGCGAAACCCATACAGGTATGAGAAATTAGTGTTAAAGGAAGGTTCAGCGCAGTCAGTAATTGAGAAATAGCCTGCGTAGTGGAAAAGCACAGTTTGAGTTGAAAGGTGTTGAATTATTTCGCATATACTGTGTTTATTGTACGGAGTAAGTAGCAATAATTGTCATCTTTAATTTTCATTGGTATACCTGAGTAATTTGTAAGCATGGATGGCATTGAAACCTAAAGCCTAGTCCCCATACGGCGGAATTTCGATATGCGATGAACAAAAAACTCAGCACGGACGCACCCGAAATCCGCTACAAACAGACATTTTATAACCTCAATTGGCTACTACGTACACAGCACGTGAAACAATAGTGATGCACATAGCCTACGCTAAATTTTAAACCGCGCGCAAAATACAATTTAGACGCGGCACTAGTTTAACATAGCATGATAATATTCGCAAAAATGTTTTTCACATTTTTGCGCGTTAAGACACCGCCGCAGGAAACTTAAACATTTCGCAGAAAATTCCCACCATTTCAGATTCAAACATCTCCATCAATAGAAAAGCTTTTGCAGAAAATTGTTTGCTCATGGAGACTAGGCTAACCTTTTCATGTAAAATAATACTCACAAATGTTCAACAGCCGGTGTGGCTAAATTTGCGAGGCTACGGTTGATTTATTATTTGTGCAGTTGTCAATGTGTAGACATTGTTGTAATTGGTTCCAAATGAAAAATAATAAATTCCGGCGAAACAGCTAGCTGTGTGCTTGGATTCTAAGTAGTACGGCGGAACTATTTGAAATTTATCGATCTGGGTCTTTATTAATGTGACTTATTGCGTTAAAGAGTTTTAATCAGCAAACCCCTAAACGTATACCCTGGGGTGGCACGAAATGCCCATTTCGTACAAATCTCGAATGGTGAGCACATTGATATAGATGCAATTTCAATTGATCGGGTAAGTAATTGGTTAACCAAAGTTCGATGTTATAAGCCCCTATTCTTTACGTAAAGACGTTTAGGTACGGCGAACTAGTGCACAACAGATAAAGTTTTGGCAGACCCAGAGGCTAAAGTACTAGAGGCTACGTCAGATTTCCACGAAGGAAAAAACCTCAACCGTAACTTCACGTATACAAACGTAAATGAACCAAACAAATGTAGACAAAAACGATTATTTTTTAACAATTTGCAGCCCCTACTTCTATTAAACAAGTAATTCTATTACTAGCAACAGTACGTATATACAAAAATAAACCAAATCAAAACCTTTTAAATTTTCATTTAAAAAAATAGGAATTGGACTAACAATCAAAATTTACATTTCTAAAACCTCTGCATATTTAAACAAATCCAAGAATTTATAGAACTGTAATCGGAAAAAATAGTTTGATCACCTTTCGTAACCTAACCTAACAGGACTGTAAATATAATCACAATACAAAAAAAATTTAAAGTGTTTTAATATTTTTTTCAAATTTAACAGACTTTACTGTCAAAATATGGACATTCAGATGGCGCATAAACATAAAAATTTGAAAATATTAATCATAAAATTCTAGGGTTTTGGGCTTTCGATATTTTATTGAATTTGTACACAGTATGGGTGCCAAACACCCTGAGCGGTAGCGCGTCGTCTAAAATGGGAATCCCCGCTCTTTAGCCGGAGCTATAACAACGACTACGGTAGAATCACTACGTCGTTGAGGCCCTACGGATTATAAATCTGCCTAAGCAATAAACTGGGTGGCTGGAGGCCATTAATAGGCCGGTGAAGTTAAGGTCCAGGAAAGAGTTTGTTGAAATAAAATACTTGGGTCCTAGAAGTGAGGTTTCACTATCCCTACTTACGTTGAAAGTCAAAGGTTTGCCGCAGGGCGCAAAAAGCTCGCAATCCTGACGTCGTTAAGGTAAGAGTCATTATTACCAGATCGGTAGCCAACCTATTTGGCTGGTGCGTAGTTGACTGTTCTGTGAAGTCCAATCAGTTACTGTTTTGACCGGTGCCACAAGGTGGCTGTACTGGCCCTCTTGCAAGGTCTTTGTCGTATTATGTAAAAAAAGTTTATTTAATTTAGAAAACATGCGTAGATTTTCCAAAAAAATTGTTAAAGTTTTGCAAACGTTTAGTAATCAAAACAGCCAAGTTTTGGCTTAGATGATTCTCTAGAAATAGAAACGGTACTGGTAGCAGTAGAGCTTCTGGTAATGTAGGTTGCTTTCCAGACACGACTGTCACTCATTGGAGTGTTTCGAAATCCATCTTAAGTTGTACAACTTACGCTGTGGTCTGTCGTCAAGTAAGGATTATTTTTCAAGAATCGTAAAAGTAAACAATTGGTGTTGTTATAGAAACAATAAAACGTGATGACTCGATCTTGGTTATCTACGCCTGCAGTTGACTTAATCTCCTACCCCAAAACTTCTAATAATGGCGAAATTAAGAAATTAATTTACTTGTTTATTAAAGGTGCAGTCTTTAAATGTTTGCTAATTTACGTTAACACAAAAGTGTAAATCAGTGTCATAAGATGTCATTAAATGATTTTGTTCTAGTAAGTGTTTAGCGTAATTAGATTTATGTGGGTGTTTGTATTTGTAACAACGTATATGTTCTTTGCATTAGATACAAAAATTTCTTGGTGTTTAGCGTATACAAACTGAATTATAGTAGGCGCAATTTAATTTGTAGATGCCTTATTAGTGATGTAAAATTTCAGGAAATTTATTCTTTGTTGCAAATATTCGCGAATCTTCGCGAAATATTAGAAATTTAAGGGAATTTTAGAAAATTTTGAATGTATTGTTTTTAAGCTCACACTTCTATAATTTGCGATAAATAATGCGGTACCTAATCAGGATCTAAATGTGCTTTTTTTAAAATTTTGTTAGGCATGTAAAAATAAAAAACGAACTCCGCCATATTTGCTTGGGGTAGTTGTGTACTTCCCCTGTTAGGAAGACGTGGATTCGCACCGTCCGCGTCCCGCGTGTGCTACGATCGCACTTAAAATGCATTGAAAAGCGAATATTCGTTTTCAAAGCAGCGAATATTTCAGAAAGTTTCCAAACGTTCGTTTGCCAATATTCGTGCCTCACATCACTATGCCGGATTTTATTAAATCATGTTTTTTTTTGAATAAATAATTTATAATTTTTTTCTACATTAATTTATCAATAAATTGAGTAATATAAACATTACTGTACGTTTTTTAATAATTTTATTATAATGCATTTCATCGAAAAAAAACTACCTTTAAAGCGCTGTGTATCACAGATCTGTATGCTGCTACTTTTTGTGTTTTATGATGACAAGCATCGTGTGGTAACGTAACAGCTGTTCGTGTAGGTTTTAAATGAATGAAGTATTGGAGTTTATTACTTAAATAATTTTTGTTTGTTTAACTCTTAAAAGTTAATACAATTAATTTGTTCAGTTTTAAGTGTAAATTTTATATTGGGATTTAAGGCTGTTCTTCTTCTTATAGTGCCATGCCCTATTCAGGGTGCTGGCTACCTCTCTCCTATGTCTGTGTTTGGTGCGCGGAGACAGACAGACATAGGGGACCTACAGTTTAACGTAGGCTCCGAACCACAGGAAGTGCATTCACTTCTTCTCCCGAGAGGTTTTCCTGGGGAAATAAGGCTGTTAATTTTTTTGTAACCAAAAAACGAGACATTTCAGAAGGTAAATTTCCTTGGATAATCAAAACTAGCACGAATTTGAATTTAAATCTAAAATAGACAATTATTTATTTGCTTTGTGCTTTGACATGGGAGAAATTAAACTCATGGTGGTGATTTTAGGAAATCACCATGGCGAGATGAATCTCCGTGAAATCAACGTCATATTGGCAGATAAGCTAAAAATATTCAAATTTGATTGGTTGAAAAATTTTAAATGCGATTTTCTAAAAAATAAAAATGCATAAACGTAGGATTTGAGTAATAATTCAAGGTTACATTTATAACCTGAGTGTTTCTCTGCTGTTATAATTTATATATCAGATTACACAACATTCCAAATGCGAGAAATTTTAATTCAAAGCCAGTTTCTTAAAAATGACAGCAAAAGTTTATCACGCAGCTTCTCGTAGCGTATTTTAAACAGCTGCATTTCATTATTTCATACATATTACATGTACGTGTTGAAATCGAGTGCATATACCATCTGTCTGGACTTATTTTCGAAAGAAAACTTTGTTCAGTAATCTTTCAAAACGCTGCCAGTCATTTCAATGCGAATCGACATTTACCAGCTGACTGATGATGTTTAATACCGGTATCTCATTGATTTCCACTTCCCTGTATGGCTTTGCTGAACGATTATCAAGCTAAGTCGGTTGAATCTGGATTTTTAAATCTTAGGGGCAAAAAGGTACATATAAAGTGGCGACGATTTATTAGTTCAAAATAAAACTTATCTCGCAGTTATGAATTTATGGAGAGTAATTTTTCTGTTGGCGGATGAAGCCAAACCTTTGACACAAGTTGTAATTTATGAACGACCCAAATACTCATCTTACATCGAATTCCATTACCCGATTTATCAGCATTACGTTCTTATAAGCAAGGGCTATATATCTTTGCCTCTTTTGCTTTTCACTAAAGGAACGAAAATTCAAACCAGCTCATTTTCAATTTTTATACATCTACCGGTTTATTTTCATCGACCTTTTCAGGTTACGTGAAATAAAAATTCCTGGCCCTATCTTTTGAGGATGCGCTCTCTCTTTTAGAGCCATTAAAATTCCTGGAAACCAATACGGTGCTAACAATATAACGGTTCGTAAACGACACACACCGGGACGTTTGAAAATTACGGAACGTTTTTGGTTTAAGTGCTACTTAAAAGTTTATCAATGCGTCGTAAAAACTAAATAGCGTGTTGATATACAAAATGGAAATCGATTAACCACTCTTTTAAATTTGCTCTTAGAAAAAAACAATACAGTTATTGATAAATCAAATAACCATAAGCTCTTACCCTTGCGGCGTCATCATAAAATCGTGACCACTCACCTGAAATAAAAAAAAGAAACAATTATTTATTACCTTCATAGTACAAAATTGGCAAACCTTAAGCTAATTGTAATCATACCAAACAATTTATCAATTCGCAATATGCTATGGTAGCTTAAGGGATAACAATTCAATTTGGCACACGCCAGAAATAAAATACTTGGCAATTTAGCAACTCCTATTGGCGCAATGCATCTGCTGATGGTTTTGCATAAAAACACCAATTTTCATAAAGAATGTAGATTATTACATACAATTATTACTTTATTACACTTTAATATCTTAATTTTTGTAATTTTATTTTATAAAATCTTGCATTTCCTTAAGAATGTGTCAAAATTTAATTGGTCAACTGCAAAACAGTTATGGTCCATCGGGTGTGTGAGATGTAAACCTTCAGGGCAAGAAACCAGATACAGATGGACAAATATTAGGGTCTGGCGGGCGGTCAGCAAAAAAAAACAGTTCGAATTTAAAATAGCAGTGTTAGGTTTATAGTATTTAATTGTATAGTGATAAACTGTTGATACCGGTGTAAGTATAAAGAAGTGGTGTCGTGACTATTGTTGATGATTTATTCTTTATGCTATAGCGTTGTTTACTACTTCTTAAATAGACAAAAAACTTTATGTATTTCGTTATACTAATCATATTACTAAAGTTAATTTGTTAATTAATTAATTACAAAATACAATTTAATTTGTTATACTAGTTTGACAGTGGATTTTGGAGGGAATATGACGTCATTAACCGCTGAAGTCGCAGCACTGGTAATACTAATAAATATTAAAACATAACCTGTAACAATGTAATCCAAAATGTTAATTAAAACTTCCTTTAGACTGCTTGCAAGTGAAAATATAGAAATGGAAGCGAAACTCAGTTTTTATGACCTAACAATAAACTAAAGTTTGTCAGCCCAAAACATCGACCATAGTCACGTGTTAACAGCAGGCAATGATACCAACAGCAGCAATGAAAACACTAAGAAATAAGCAGTACAACGCAGCTTGCGCGTGTATAGCGTCCGGCGACGTCATATTTATGTGTATTTCTTAACGCCTTTAAAACTAAAAATTTCGTTAATTTTTTTGTAATTAATAAATCGTTTATTTAAAACATTAAGCATACGGAGGTAATATTTTTCATCCAACAATGAAGGTTACATTTAAAAAAAGCAGTAAACGACCGCATGGAGTTAATATTGTTGTCGATATTCCAAATTGTTCTTCTTCTTGTTGTTGGTAATTGATTAAACCCTTTAATACAGCTAGCTGTTTTCTTGGAAGCTAGTAAATAGGCGTAGAATTATGGAGGTTATAATATATAATAATCTTAACCAATGCACCTTTTAAAAAACCTTAACCTGTAGAACACGGAAGCTCGGCACTATTTCTAGGTGCGTGGTGTTTATTCCCTTGCGTCGGTGTTAAGCCTTGACATCAGAAATAAGCGGATCTCAGATAAATATTTCCAAAAAATCACTCCCGGAACGTACATGTCAGGGTGGTACGGAGTGCCCCTTTCGTATGAATTCCTTGAGTAGTTTCGAGAGGGAGAGCACAATAACATGGATTAATCTCTATTGATTGGATTAACGATCTATTATTATTATCCTTATTAATCACCCTTGTAATTTGGCCTGCGGCCAAAAAGGCATATTATTCTGAACAATATTCCAGTTCAGTCGTAAAGCTCCAAACCATTAATGAATTTAAAAATTACAGGTTTATTCTGAAAAGTCTTCTGACGCCAGGATACTCCTGCGACTTAAGGTATCACAGTGACACAAGACGTGAAAATTAATTTCTTTTAATATGGAAATTTTAGAACATTTGAAGCTGTTAAAATTTTCGAAAATTCAAAAAATTTAAAAAAATTAAGTATTTTGAAATTTTGATGATTTTTGTAACTAAAATTTTTGAAACTTTGAAAAAAACTGATAAATTTAAAATTTTCAAAATTACACCATAGTTTCAAAATTTCAAACTTTTAAAAATTTCCTACAATTTTCTAATTTCAAAATACGAAATTTTTAAAAAAATTTTAACATTTGTTAATTTTGATACTTTGAAAATTGTGGGAAATTTTAGAAGTTTTTAAAAAACAGTGATTTGTAAGATTGCCCAGGAGATGCTATTATACCGCTCCTATACCGGCTCGGCCAGAGGCAGCGTACGCTAGTAACCTGTGAGTGTATGTGTGCGGGCATGTCTTATTGTATTTAGAAATCTTTACAAAACAATTTCTTATGAGAAAGAATCTATTGTTTTTGAGGAGATGTTTTCAAGAAGACAAAAAACGGAATGACGAATTTGTCCGCAAAACAAAAGGCAGGAAAAGGAAAATTGATCCCTTAAATATTTCCGCAACCAAAAATTATGTTGTGAACCCTATTCCACTATCACTTATAAGCAAATTAACTCAAACAATAAAATTTTGTTGTCCCCGTTTATTATACTATAAATAGGCATGCATTTTCTGTTTTCAATAATTCATACAAAAGGTCACAGATAAATTAGGGAATTAGGAAATAAATCAAATTGTAGTTCACCCATAACTCTATGAGCCCACAAAATTTTAAAATGATCATTGTTTTTGAGGAAATGTTTTAAAGAAAACAAAAAACGGAATGACAAATTTGTCCGCAAAACAAAAGGCAGGAAAAGGAAAATTAATCCCTTAAATATTTTCGCAACCAAAAATTATGTTGTGAACCCTATTCCACTATCACTCATGAGCAAATTAACTCAAACAAAAAAATTTTGTTGTTCCCGTTTATTATACTATAAATAGGCATGCATTTTCTATTTTCAAAAATTAATACAAAGCGTCACAGATAAATTAGGGAAAAGGGACATGAACCAAATTGTAACTCACCCATAACTCTATGAGCCCACAAAATTTAAAAATCATTTTAGTGCCAGTTTTTGAGGAACACTTTTTTGAGGATATCCAAAATATTCACTTTACAGTTTTCATTCTTACAAAAATTCTTTTGGCTAGTAATGTTGTCTTCACCTAAAGCTACTACAATACGATTTTTCCCTAATCCGGTGTAGACAGCCGTAGGGTCTTAATGCCTGAAACCGTTTCTGGAATTTAGTCGTTCGGATTCGACGTTAAACTGTAGGTCCCCCGTACCCCACCTTAGAGATAAGGAGAGAACGTGGCAGAGAAGAGTGCCGGTGCCCAGCAGTGGGACGTAAAGGCTGATTATGAACTAGTTCTTAAGTAAAGAAGCGTTAAAGTCAAAGTTGTTAAAAAAAATTGTAGCGGCCACAACATTACAGCTAGAAAGTTCAGGAAAAAATTGTTAGATCTGCCCTGAGATCTAAATCTATCAGATTTCGTTATCAGCTTGCGAAAATTCGTTATACCCCCAAAACATGCTACCAAAAAAACCAACTTTTGCTTCCGGTTTCGGATTTTTTAAAGCTAATTTCGTCGGTAGCTTTTTGGTATACTCCCATTCCGATTCAAAGCTCATCGAAATTAGACCATCCCTTCGTACCATACACGTAAAAAACACACGCACCCACTCATCCACAAACAGACATTAAAAAAAAACTTTTTTTGTGTTCCTGAATGTCCACATGTGTTTTCGTCAAAATGTCAAATTCAAACATTTTCACGAAATCAATACTTCCCTAGACATAAGAAAGGAGGAAGTAATATCCAAATTCAACAACTTGCAAAAGTAAACCGTTACGCGTTTAAAAGCCTGAAAAATTAAAGCTGAAAACACAATTGGGTTGCTTAAACATTTAACTAAGAAGAATTGAAGTAAAAGTCTTGTTTAGAACAAACAAAACCCCTAAACTCTAAAGTAAGCAATTTAAACCATGTTATCCTTTCAAGGGAAACAGGATAAACGCCGCTCTAGAAAACTAAAGTTGGATGAGCTAGTGAACAAAAACTTAGACGACACGACGTCCTTTGTTTTCAAAAAATAAAACGCAAGGGTGTGCAAAACCGGTGGTTTTAACCTCGTTATTTCCGTCAAAAGGTTCAGAATAAATTCGGCTCAAAAGGCTCCGGGGTGTTTCAAAAGCTTTCTGGAGGTCCAGCGCCACCAGCACCTAAAATGGATATTAAAAATCCGGATCAATTGAGGTTTGATGGAATAGTCAACACTTTCGTCCTCATTCCTGTGCAAACACAGGCCCTGCTTCCGCTGACAGTTCGTGTGAATAGTCTATGATTGATGTCGGGTCAACGCAATATAGTACGATGTTGATCTCGCGCCAGAAACGCCCCCTTGACGCTTATCGACCTCCGCTGTAGCAAAATCAACAAGAAGGATAGACTATTGAAACCGTCTTATAAAACTAGGATAATGCGGAACCGTTCCACCACTGCTTTTGTACGAAAAGATCCTCCCTCAAGCAAAATCTAGTCCCGGAATTATGATTAGCTTATATATAAGATTTTCAAGATTAATCACATATTGAATTAATATACCCTTTCTTGTTACCCTAGCAACAAAACATTATAAAGGGTTTAAAAAGGTTATCATTTATTCACAAGTCACTAGACCTATCACAGCGCTACACCAATCAAATTACAATTACAGCGATAATATGCACTAGTGCACATCTTTACGTTTAATTATTAATAAACAAATGCATAACAGCAAACAAACCAAAACAGCTTTACCAATATGTTAACTTAGATAACGTACAAAATGTGTAAAAAACATTCTAAATGTAGCAGTAGCCAATAGTGTGCTTGAATGTGCTGAAGGTCTCAGGTTCGTATCCAAGTTGCGTTGTTTTATTGATTTTTTTATTATTAATACTTTACATTATTTAATTTTCTTTGTTGCTAGGGCCGACGGTGGCGGTCTAGTAGTAAGTACATTTACCCTGCCCGAGCCCAAGCTACTGGGATTCAATTATCCCACGAAGTTAATGAAATATCTCGCAATGGGCTATTTCTTGCAAATTTTGACAAAGCGAGCACTCTAAAAATATTTACGCACGTTGAACATTTTTACTTTCTTATACTTTCAGTATAAGGAAGTATTGATTTCATTAAAATTTTTGAAATTGAAAGTTTGACGGAAATACATGTTTCAGACCTCCAAGAACACAAACAAGTGGTTTAAAAAAATGTCTGTCTGTGGGTGGGTTGGTATGTGTGTGGTGCATCATACCTATAGAACTGAAGGTCGGATTTCGATAAGCTTTGGAATCTGGGGGTGAAGTATTGATTTCATGAAAATGTTCTAAATCAAGATTTTGACGGAAATACACGTATTGGACCTCCAGAAACCCAAAAAAGTGTGTTTTAAAAAAAATGTCTGTCTGTGGGCGGATGGGTGGGTATGTGTGTAGTGCATCATAACTATCGAATGGGTGGCCGGATTTCCATAAGCTTTGGAATTTGAGGGTGAAGTATTGATTTCATAAAAATGTTCTAAATCAAGATTTTGACGGAAATACACGTATTGGACCTCCTGAAACCCAAAAAAGTGTGTTTTAAAAAAAATGTCTGTCTGTGGGCGGATGGGTGGGTATGTGTGTAGTGCATCATAACTATCGAATGGGTGGCCGGATTTCCATAAGCTTTGGAATTTGGGGGTGAAGTATTGATTTCATAAAAATGTTCTAAATCAAGATTTTGACGGAAATACACGTATTGGACCTCTAGAAACCCAAAAAAGTGTGTTTTAAAAAAAAATGTCTGTCTGTGGGCGGATGGGTGGGTATGTGTGTAGTGCATCATAACTATCGAATGGGTGGCCGGATTTCGATAAGCTTTGGAATTTGGGGGTGAAGTATTGATTTCATAAAAATGTTCTAAATCAAGATTTTGACGGAAATACACGTTTTGGACCTTCAGACACCCAAAAAAGTGTGTGGTGCATCATAACTATCCAATGGGTGGCCGGATTTCGATAAGCTTTGGAATCTGGGGGTATATCAAAAAAATTACCGACAAAATAAGTTTTTGGAAAAATTCGAAACCGGAAGCTAAAGTTGGACATGTTTGTTTGGTAGCATTTTTTCCCTAAAATAAATTTTATAAATTTAAAATCCGAGTCTGATAGAAGACTTGAGGGCCGCTACGATATTTTCAAACATTTGACTTTAGCGCCTTATTAGTCACAAATAGGTTAACAAATCCAATTCAAATATTTTATCGTAATATCCCTCCCTGTAGAGACACAATGTTACTGCGAACAAAAATTTTTGAAAAGTTAAAAAACTATACTGTGAAAAAATTTCCACAATTTCGGAAATTAAAAAAAAAATATTGCTCAAAAACTGGAGACAAATTTCATTCGTATCCCAGCCCGCATATTTCTCTGAGACGCCTTCTATAAATTTTTGAAAATTTTAGTTTTACAGCCTATTTACTCAAGAACAAGTTATCAGATCGGAATGAAATTTGATATGGAAAAAGCCCCAAAGGTACACAATGTTAAAAGTTACTAGAACTTTTGGAACTAATCAAACTGTGAAATAGAAAAAATATCAAAATTTTGACTTTTTCAGAAACATACTGCCCAAATACTGGCATAAAACTTTTTTTTTTAATTTAAAGACTTATAAAGCTGTGAATCAGCTACAATTTGGTTTGTGCGGTCCGCTAACTTCTTTGTGACACCTTCTACGAATTTTTGAAAATCGAAAATTTTTATCCCCTTATTTGAAACGGGGGCCGATAAAAAAATTATGTTTAAGCAGAATTGCTCATAAGTGATAGTAGAATAAAGTTATTAACTTCCTTTTTAAATACGGCAATATTGGGGGGGGGGGTCACTTTCCCACTCAATTTGTGGTAGACGAATTTGTCCTTTGGCTTTGGGGTTTTTTAATCCCAAGCAATATTTTTCAAAAAACTCCAAAATTCGATTTTCTTCGCAAAAAACTGATTTAAAAAAATTTATACACGCGTTTCACCCACAGCAGCAAACACGAAACAATTTCCGCATCAATAATTTGAAACGGCTTCTTAAAATATTCATAAACAAACCATGTTAACTAAATTATTAAACTATAGCTGCTCACTGTAATAGCATTATTAACTGTATTAAATGATGTGTTGAAAACACACCCCAAAGCACTCATTACTTGGAAATAGAAATTTTCCACGCCTTTTCTGTGTAACATCAGGTTGTTATTATATAACATCAAAGCGATGTTATGTACGCAGGTACCTAGTGTAAGTTTTCCACGGTAATATGGAATACGGCAATTTATTGGTCTTGTAGGAAGGGCTGCCTTCGGGATAACGACCTCAATATTCCATATAGGTTGTAAAATGAATGAAAATAATGCAAGCACCTTTGAAATGATTTCAAAGACGATTTTTCAACGTAATTATTCCCGTTTCTATACAGAATTATAAATTATTAACACGAGGTATTTAGATCACCGAAAATAAACGAAAAATAACAAAAAATTGCATGTCGTACTGGCAACCTGTGGCCTACGGCCAACATCGATTAGCTACAACTAAGGGTGTTTCTTTAAAGGGGTTCAGGTCACAACATCGACTGATTACTAAAGTTAACTAATATATATTAATCACCACGTCGACGCCAAACAATGATGATAACGCCAACCTGGAATACAACGTCGACTATTACAACATAGACCGTGATCTTTATCTCAACTGGCTTACCGTGATCACAACATATACCGTCATTATACCGTCTACAATATTGATCACAACATCGACCACTTCGCCTAGACTATCCTATACTTAAGAAACGTTTGGTTGTTTTATCTTCAAAAGTTAAGTTTTGAGTGAATAGGAGTTAAAATAAAAAAAAATTAAATTTCATAGAAGCGTCGCAGAGAAATTAGCAGACAAACACGAACCCAATTGTAGCTCATTCCAGAATTTTATATTTTTTAATTTTTGAGATAGATTGCAATTTTAAAACATGTATGGTAAGTATAAGAAAGGCTAGAAAAATAGATGCTTTGCTGTTTTTTATTATATAGCAAACATTGGCAAGAGAATTTCAATTTTTACAAAATATCGTTCAGATACTAATAGTGTTGTACTATCATAGTCCGTTGCTCGTAGACGTTATGATTACGGTCGACGTTGTGATCATAGTAAAACCGTCGACGTTGTCATCAAGGTCGGCGTTGTGATGATTGCTCGGTGGCGACGCAACCTAGCGATCAACACTGATTAACGTTATGATTCCTGTAAATATTAGTCGACCTTGTGATCGATGTAAACTAGTCAACGTTATGATCACTGCCGACCATATAAATATGCTAAACATTTGAGTAAAGTTGTGACAGTCTACATTGTGAGATAGACCCATTTAAATATTATAATATCCCTAGGGAAGCACATTTTTTTGATAAACTATAACAGTAAAGTGAATATTTTTAAACCAGTCCGCCGTCGACGTTGTGATGAACACTCGTTGACGTTATGATCACGGTCGACGTTGTGATCATAATAAAACAGTCGACCTTGGTATCAAGGTCGGCGTTGTGATGATTGTTCGGTGTCGACGTTGCGATCAACGCGGGTTGACGTTGTGATTACTGTAAACTAGTTGATGTCGACCATATGAACGTGCAAAACATTGAATTGATGTTGTGATCCGTCAACATTGTGAGGTGGAGTCATTTAAAAATTCTCATATCCCTAGGGAAGTACAGTTAAAAAAAACTAACAGTATAGTGAATAATTTTAAAACATTATAAAGTTTCAAAAAAATATTTGTCAAAAATTGGCCATATTTTTTTAATTTGGTAGGCTAATAGATCTATTAGGAATTAGCTAAAAATGCGTTGGTGTCCCAGTTCGCCTATTTTTCTGTGGCGCTTATGAATTCGAAACTAAATAATGTGCAAAATTTAACTCAAAACTAGTTTACTAATCTCTCCCATCCTAATTATTTTTACCTTGAGCGTTACCTTGAGCGCGCATTTAAATAAAATAGTGATTAATTTCTATCCAGGTAATGTTCCCTTTAAAACGTGTTCCGCATTCAGACAGATCAGATATCCTCACCTTAACTAGGAAGATCAAACTAGCTCTCCGTATCCGATCTTATTGCAAACTTGAACATTGGAGAAATCAAAGTTCGTTTATAATAAGAAAACCCGTGAAACACTTCAAATGTTATTCAAACCGAAGGTTAAACATTGCCAACTGCCTGTGTTAAATTTCTTGCACGTTTGAATAATTAAGAAATCGTTGTTCGTTTGTAATATTTCACCGAAAATCAGTGAACCACTTTAAATTGTTATTCAAATCGAAAGTTAAACTTTAGCAACCTTCCGTACTGAATTTACTGCGGACTCGAGCTATTGAGAAATCATTGTTTATTCGTAATATTATTCAGAAATTAAAGACTGAGTTTGTTCCTAAAGTGAATTTTAAAGAATAGCACTGTTTGTTAGAAACAATGCAAAGAGTGAATGCTAAGGTAGCTAAGCGTAAGCTCTGGAAATTGTAAATTATAAAATAAGTTTCAAATAAAAGTTTAAACCCCGTAGCAATCGATTTTACTTCATATTTGTAGTTCCCGAGATTATTTACTTATAATGTCAATGTTTATAGAAACCTGGAAGTAAATTAAAAAGACCTGTTCAACGACC
This sequence comes from Ctenicera cuprea, assembly GCA_958336395.1. NCBI lineage: Eukaryota > Metazoa > Arthropoda > Insecta > Coleoptera > Elateridae > Ctenicera > Ctenicera cuprea. The sequence goes on along the minus strand of OY284495.1, from coordinate 8,723,397 downwards.
AGCCTTTGTTAAACGCGCTTTTGGTCCTGTGATCAACAAAGCAAAGTTTATTTTACAAAACTAAATAATATTATAATTAAGGTAAACAGCCCACTTCATAATTATGGACATTGAAATGCAGTGGAATATGTCCTTTGCTCATTTTTTGTCATTTTTTTAACATTTGTTATAATTTAATACTTTTTTAAGAAAATCAATTAATAGTTCTACAGTACTCCACATTTTTATGTTCTTCTTCTTCCTCTTGTTATAGGCCAAAGACCTGTTTAATATCCGCAACTAGTGCGAGTTCTGTGAGCCCTCTTTGCACGTATGCCGGGCAGGAGGCTGGCCTTACCCGTCGAAGGGGGAAGAAGTTCCACTAAATGGTTTACGATTGCCAAAGATGTTAGTATGACAACCGGGCCGACGGCTTAACGTGCCTATCCGAAGCACAGTTGGTTGCAGATATACCCCTATATTGATCACCCATCCGAGTGGGGACCAGAGCGGACAGTGCTTAACTTTGAATACCGTGTGACCGGCATTCGCAGTTCTCCGCCGCCGTGCAACCAACCATTTTTATGTTGGCGCCACCAAACCCATTTCTCACTCATGATGCAGACGTGGGACAATAACACCACCTTGTCTTCATTTACTGAAACTGATTTGATTGTTCTTATCAAGATAATCTTCTTCATAGTAATCGACATGCCTTTTCTTCTTGAAGATACTTTCTTCTCAGTTTTATTTGGCTGCAACTTCATCTCAGTTCATTTTTATAGCAGCGCAAAACTTGTTTTTGCTCAATTACGTTGTTTCAAGCATCGTTCCTCATACGATTTTCTCAACTAACCATCGTCACCTTTATCTGAAGCATTTTTCTCTTTGCTCCTGCTGACGCTTCTTTTTGTTTCACTTCCCCTCTGCCTTTGTCTAACATTCCATCGCTACCAATTTGGTAGCTAATGTTCTTTCATGCTCTAGTCGCAGTTCTTCTTATTCAAATCGCCTATATCGGCATTTGTACGTTTTAGTGCTTTTTCAGCAAATAAGCTTCTTATAGGGGATGTTTCTTCCTTCCCCTTTCTTTCGTTCTGTCTAATCGATATTTCTCTGTTCCTCTACCAAGGCCAACTTCTTTCACTGTCGGTTCCTCTTCACTTTTACGCTCCTTGCACGCTTCATCAATTACAATATAAAATGATGATAGCGAGAAAGCCTTGGAAAACTAATAACGAAACCGTGAAAGTTGCTAACAAGAAAAAGTATAATAGAACGAGAAAAAGCATTGAGTGTTCTGAAAACTTTGCTGTTGAATGTAACATTAACACAATGTTCGTTTGTCGCTACACAAAATTATAGTCGGCAAAGCAGTTGGAAAAGCCGGCAAATCTATTTACAAACATTAAGTTAATAACTACAAACAGCGTACAAAAACAAACTCCGGGAACAATAAACAAGGTCGGCTAACTAACTCTACAATGGAAAACCAAGCAAATAAACTTTCCTGTTAGGTAATACGCCTCTCCATCCAGTCACGAGAATAGACTCGGTGGAGTAAACAATGAAACAAAAACTGCCATAATTATCAAGCTGACATGGAATAGGTGGAGTAATTATTTAATTATAACATTAGAGCAGAGACTTCCCCAGAAAACCATCTTTGAATACGTCCTAATTGTCGGGGAGAATTGAATTTCAGATTCGCCTTTTGTTGGCGCCCCAAAAGGTGTGCTTCGCTGCCGAAGAGAGCTTATTGCAAGTCAAAGCACCTCTTTGATGATTCGCCGAATTGAGAGTTTCAGATTTTACATCCCCACTCCTTTTTACTTGATGAAAAAAACATTGGTAAGGTGGCGTCTTTTTAAATAAACCCCCTTAAAAGTTCCAATTGGGGTGTATTCCATTCATCAAATTTAAACCGAGCATGAGCTCACCTTTAGTTAAAACGGGAAACAAATCTAACTTGAAACCTTGTTCTGATAAATATTTACAGACGCCAAACAGATACGTTAACAAAGATCCAACAATATTGTTATTAAATTTCTTGGCAGACAACAGATTCAGTGCCGGTTTAATTCATCGTAGCGCGGATTCCTTTACAAATAACGGCTTAGAAAACTTTCAAACAATGATATTTTGAAAGCCGATCTTAATATACGACTGCGTGTGGTTCAGCGAACCTTGGAAAACTTCCAGGATCAGACAGGAGGGACGACTTCACAAAAAATTGGACTATTTCCGCAACACCTGTGGGGATAATATCATTTCTATCTCTAGGGCAGCATCAAAAATATGGTTGAACATTTGCTAAAATGAAAAAACTGTGTAAGTAATGAACTTTTTTCAGTCCGGTGTTTTGCTTTATTGTGGTTTAATGCGCCACGTGAAACCACCGCGAGGACTTCAGATAAGCTCCGGAGTTTTCGAAAAGGGCACGGAGAAGCTCGACGTTGAAAAATTTTAATAAAGACCAGAAAAAATTTGTGAAGCTTCATTAATTATTCTCTGCGCGGACAGTTTGGAGTTTGGTAATCAACAGACGATAAACTTTTAAAAGGGCTGGATGTAACGTAATTATTTTTTAGATGACTGCGAAAAAAGGGTGTTTGCTTAAGAACTGAACCTCAACATTTTATGCTGTGTATTATTCTGAAAAAATGGGTAGGCTAATTTATATTTAAGGTCACGCAAACATATATAAAAAATTAAAAGCAGGTTGTTTTTACTCTGGCTGAAATTACAACTAAAATAATAAATTTTCAGGTTGGCGATTTTAAGGGAATATCGAATATAAAAGAGAAATACAGCATGGGCGAGCCCAGTGAGTGGGCTAGCATTCAACGAAAATTTTTATATAATTTTCATCTCCTTTTCTGAACCTTTATGAGATATTTAATGGCGGTAACCTAATTATGATATAAAGATTTTCACGCAATCTGATTTGTTTTCTTAGTTTTCTGCGTGCATTATTATTTGTGTTTTTATAGATCAGCGGTTTCCAACCCTTAAAAAATCCGCATGTTAATTTTAGAACTTCTTTTTCGTGACACCCTTTAACAAAGAATACAACAATAGAGATTTATATTTTATTTAGGTGACTATCGGTGGTAAAAAAATTGAAAAAATAATTTAACGTTTAGTCTTATATACAGAATCTTCCCATATTGATTAGACAAGATGTATAAATTTTATTTTTTTTAATCTAGAAATAGTATAGTTTGAAGCTTACTTTGACCAATTTTGAGATAAATCAAATGTAAAGGGCGCTCGTGATACGTTATCGCACCTTAAATAGAAAAAAGAGTTTAACTACAACAATTTTACTTTTTTCTCGCTTCAAATTGCCTTAAAATTAATCAAAATACGTCCTGGGCCAAGCAGGACGCAATTACAAAATACCATAACCTGGATCTAAAAACAAAGGTATATTTAATACCTTTTGTCTAATTAATCTTTGAAGACCCTGTATATTAACAAGGATTTTTTTTAAATTAAACTATTCCACAGTAATGATTCAGAAAAAACAACCAAATATAATACAAATTTATATGTAAAATGACAATTACATAGACAAGAGCATGCGCGTGGAGAGTGCACAGATGTGGCTCACGGGCGAACGTAGCGGTCCAAACAGCATGCGCGCGCACCTCATTGCATATTGGTCTTGGATTTAGCTATAGACTTAATAAAATATTAAGCTAGGAAATTACGAAACATTATAAATTAACATTGAGGATCATTTACTATGTCAATTCATTACGAACAACAAGTGGTCTGCGGACCAGAGCTAGACAGCCACTGTACGGCTGTGAACAGATTTTGTGATCACATTACCCGTTACTTTCCCTTATAGTCTGCTTGTTATTCTAATTTCAGCGATCACATCTACCTTCATCTATTATTTAACTGAGAAAAACTGTCCAATATACTTTTCGTATTTACATTTATTTACATACTCGGTATAATTTATTTTCTATTCGGCCTCGATGTCCCAAGCTAATATTTCAATTATACAGGGTGTTTAAAAAAACTCAGTGAATTTAGGGTCGTGTAGTACTCACCAAAGCAAGTAGAAAAATCTTAGTAAACACTTGTTTAAATAAGTTTAATCACTTTTTTCGATAACTGCAACGCAGTAGTTGCAGAATATTCGCTTCTAAATAATTTTGATCTTCACAATATTTAAAGTTTTGTCTGGATAATCTTATATTCTCCATACAAAAAAGGTACTCTTGTTAAAGGTCGCTAACAGTTTTCAAGATAATTCAATGTATTTGTAAAATCGAGTTGCCATGAAGGAAAGTCTAAGTGTTTTCTAAATAGTTTCACAAACTTTAAAAGTGAGTTCCACACATGAAAACGATGAAAAAGTTCCTATAAACACTTGTCCGGAAACGCTTTGTTGCAGAGGTACTGTCTCCGGAAGTGTGAAATTTCAGCAATTCAAGCTATTGCTTCTTCAGGAGGTTATAACTCCGTAAGGATAGATTTATGTACCCATGTTTATCGGAAATTATTTCACTGTATCAATGTGTAGGACTTATTCTAAAAGTTTGTACCAATTATTTTAGCAACTTAGGGACACGCTCAGACCTTCATAGCAACTTGATTTGTCATAAAACCTAAATTATGTCAAAAACTGTTATATGTTTTTGTTGAGCTTAAACGTATGTACCGTTACATGATTCAATGTGGTATTATCAATGTCGGGATCTATCCACTGTTTCTCTGTCTTTCATTTTTTCCAATCCAACCTATCCCAACTGGTCAACTACTTATCTACCAATTTTTGATTGATACTTTCCCATTCTCCGAATATATTCAGTATATTTATAAGTGGTAATTTTCCCCCTCACTCAATTTTTGGCAACATAAAACATTAATCTTTTCCTTCTGGAATAACTCTATAAACCAAAAAGCTTATGCCCGCAGGCAGAGAATAATAGGTTACTGGCGTACACTGCGCTAGCCGAGTCAATACAGTGGCAGCACCTGCACGGGCACGATCTTACACGTCACTGTTTGCGCGCAAAACCTTACAAAATTACAAATATACTTTTGAAATATAATAAGATAATTTCTTAAGTATAGAAAAATGCAAGGTAAGAGAGCTTTGCTTTATTTTTTAATTGTTTTTGTTCTTTGTCTGACTGCATTGACCAGATTCATCAATCTTCTTTAACTTTGCGTTCTATAGCCTTTCTTTCAAGTAACTGCCGCTTTTCTTATCATTCTGCGTCGTATCTTATTACAGTTAAAAGTCTTCCTATTTCATGTTTTGTGATACACTTGCATTGCTCAACCCCATGGTATGTCCCGTATATTCCCCTCTCCTGTTCTCGCTTTCTCTTCGACTATTTCCCTTTCCACTAAATCTTTCCTATTTCTCCTCCCTTTCTCTTCGCTTGTTTCTCTGCGCCCTCGAAATTCTCCTACACCACCTCCTTCTTCATCTTAACTTTTCTCCCCTCTTCAAGGTGTCTCTTTTGTGCCTTCTATCTTCGTCATCATCTTCCAAGTCTCTTCATTAAACCTTACCATACCAAACGTGTCTTTTTGCCATTGACCTAACCCAACCTAGCTCAACTACTTGTATGTTTATTTTTGTTTTTTAATTTTTTAATCTGTCCCTAGCGTGTTATTCAAGTACATCGTTTTTCTTGTACTTTTGGCGTAAACAATTTTTTTTTAAATTTTAGTTGACGTTTTTCACTCCATTCTGCTTTGTTCGTCAACTCTCTTTATTACCGTTAAATTTTTTCTATTACATTTTATTGTTCTTCGCCCTACAGTCTGTCCCGCACAACCTTTTCACATCTTTCTTCATCTTTCTTTCGTTTTTCTAAATTTCTTGTATTTCTCCTATTTTCTCTCTCTTGTCCTCTAAATGTTTTTTATATCTCCCCTCTTTTTCCTCTCCTATTTTCTCCTACCTCCTCTTCTACTCTTCTCGGTATATTTCTTCAACCATACAATTTTATTACTTTTTACCATCTATGTGTAACGTCTTTTAATTCAGTTTACTCCAATTTTCCCTCTGATTACGTTTCCTATCTTTATCACGTCTTAATCATCTTTTTTTCATTTTCTCCTCGTCCGGTCTCAAGTTTTGCCTTATTTTCCTTTTTCTTATTTTCTTCTTCCGGCTGTTTTTTTAAAACCATACCTATTGTTATTCCTTCTCATACCAGCTTGCTTCTCACAGGAACTTTGTTCCGTTGTATGATCATTATAACTAAAAGAGTTTTGTTATTGGCAATTTGAGGTCTATAAGGCCTTCATCATGTCTCACAACTTGCAGTAGTAGAATTTCACCCTGACTAGGCTTTGTACGCTTTAACAATGAGCAAATGGGGAAGCGTGTTCGTGAACGACGCTTTATTTAGTTTAGGTAACTCACAGTCTTTGTTCGGTATAGTTCTGAATGAATTCTCCGTAGATAACTAACAAAGTAATTTACGAAACGCATTGCAGAAGCGCGATATATTGTGTTGTAGATGGACGACGATTCTTCGCCTGTTGTTTAATATAAACCGCCACCGTTCTCGGACTCTCTACTATCCAACATCGTTCATGTTCATTAATTATTTCAATAGCCAGGTATCATACCGGCATCGGTTTGTCCTCGTGCTTCCACCAACTTATAACATGCGCTATCAGGTGGAAAAGCTCTTTGAAGTTACGTTGATTTTTTTAAGTTTCTCTATTTTGCACTCTCGCATGAATAGTTTCGTAGAACGGGGTTGAATTGGAAATGGAAACTGAGATGTATAAAAGGAAGGAAGAAATGAATAAAATAGTGGGTGCTATAAACTGCAGTCGATTGGACTATTTGTTTCTTCTATTTTACGGTATCTGTTCTTTTCACTATTTTTTTGATCAATGTAAAACGTGCGGTGCTTTCAGTTTCAGGTTCAGTTAGTTGAATGCGTGGTTATGATTGTAGCAGCCCCGGTTCGATTCCGGGAATGGGGGAGTAGTAGTAGATCTTAGATTCTGATGTTTCTCAATATTCTCTCGTTATTCACAATTCTAACTTGCTCAAATTTACAATTTCATATCTAAATTTTTTAAATTTTTAAATACGAAGACGTTTAATTTTTTAATTTATGGCCATTTACGTTTAAATGTTCCCTAACAATATTTACAGTTAATTTAACTTAAAATTTCGTTGCAGAACCTTAAGTTTTTAACTTACACCGTTTAAAACCATTGCTTTTCATTTATAATTTTTTTAATTTATCTTTCAAATAAAAAAAGTTTTCTGTACATTTGATTGTTAATCCCAAACGTTATATTTTTAATAACCTATCACTCTATCTACGCAATTTGGTGCAGCAATTTGTCGCAGCAATTCATTGCAGCAACACACAAAATTACAAGAAAATCCGCACCTATTTTACAAGTAGGGAGATAAATAATCTGGTGCAATTTAATATTTGACAACCTGAACTGTAAGTAGCAGTACCCATTTTCCGTGTACACAACAGCACGACAAAAATTAATAAAAAAATTACTCAAATATGACTAGACTTGCGGCACTGAGTTGCACTAAAAGGATCAGTTTTAAAGGGGAATTTCTATATATGCAATTTGTTGTAGCAATTTATGTGGCAATACACTACGGCAATTTTTTACGGGAATTGATTGCAGCGATTCATTGCGGCAATTCATTGCGGAAATTTGCTGCAGCAAATAATTGCGGAAATTCGTTGCAGCAAATAATTGCGGAAATTCGTTGCAGCAATTCATTGCGGTAATTTATTGCAGCAATTCGTTGTGACAAGTTATTACAGCAATTCATTGCGGAAAGTTACTACAGTAATACACAACATTGCAAGTTAATGGGTACAAATAGAGAAAGACCATCTAATGTAACTTAATTTGCCAACTTCAACTGCAAATGTGGCATTAGCGACTATTTGTGATGACAAGTTAACTCATACTTTGTGTACCAATAGCACGACTATCAGTGGTTGTAAAAACATTAATAAAATTTTACTAGACTTGCTGCAATGATTTGCACAAATGAGTAATTATGCAATTTGTTGCAGCAATACATTGCAGCAAATGATTGCAGCCATTTATTGCAACAAATATTGCAACAATTTATTGAAACAATTGATTGCGGCACTTTATTCCGCCAATTTATTGCAACAATTGATTGCGGAAATTTATTGCCGCAATTTATTGCAACAATTGATTGCGGCAATGTATTGCAGCAATACACAAACGTGCAAATTAATTCCTATGTGTGCTATTTCGTAACTTGAGACTAAAATCATTTCTACTTGTTGTTTTTACTAGAAATAGCATGATTAAAATTAGTAGTCAAAAAATTATTAAAATATTACAGAAATTGTGGCAATGAGTTACACATAAATAGAATCATTTCTATCTAATTGCATGCATTATTTCACTTAAATTGCAAACTTGCTGCAACCGTATTGCTGCAACGAATTGCGTAAATGAAAATCCCCCTTGCTTCATAAAGTTTCTTGCGGCAACAAAACTCGCATGATATTTTACCCAAGACTGTAAATAAAAATAGTTGCTGCAGCTGCATTGCTGCAACAAATTGCGGATATGAGATTTCCCTTGAATTATGAAATTTGTTGCATCAACAAAAATTGCGTGTTACTCTACCCATATTGCTTACTTTAAACGGAAATTTTGCTGTAATTGTATTGACGGAACAGGATTACTGCAATAGAATTCCGCGTGTTATTCTACCCATATTGCACAGTGTGCATGCAAGAGTTGCTGCAACTGTACTGCCACAACAGAATTGTTGCAACAAATTTCGCAAAAGTTGGGGCAACAATCATTGCGTGTTACTCTACTCATACTGCAGTATCAACGTCAATGTTGCTGCAACTGTATTGCGGCAATAAAAAGCTGCAGCTGAGTTTTGTTTTACCCAAATTGCATAGTGTAAGCGCAAAACTTGCTGCAACTGTACTGCCGCAACAGAATTGCTGCAACTGTGGTGCCGCAACAAAATTGCTGCAACTGTATTGCCGCAACCTAATCGTTGCAACTTTACTGCTACAACAAAATTGTTACAAGGTATTTCGCAAATGCTGCGGCAGCTATCAACGCATAGTTGGTGCGCCTGTATTGCTGGAACAAAGTTATTGCAGCAAATAGCGTAGATGTAAATCCCTTTCAAATCATGTAGTTTGTCTAAATTACAAAGTGTAAACCCAAAAGTATCTGATTCGTGAAACGTATTGCGGCGACAGTCGCATTATTTTATCCAAATTGATAGGGTAATCCCAAAAGTTGTTGCAAGTAACTGTATTGCTGTAACGAATTGCGTAGATGGAAATCCCTCGTGTATTGACTTTGCAACTCATTATCAATGTATTTTATTATTTAAATAGTATAAGAACGAGCGATTTATTGGCTTTGCATTTCAATTATTGATTAAACAGTTTAATTAAATTCAAATATGCGATTTTATTGCTGCTATTTATCAAGTTATTCAGTTGAATGATATTATAAATATGTTTTAACAAAAAAAGACAGAACAGGTATAGATTCTATAAATTGCGATTGGTAAACAATGCAATTAAAAACCAAACAATCTGTCAACGATAACGGTCACCACATTTCTCGGTATGTGGGCGAGAAAAAAGATGGTACGCCCGGAAATCCGACGTCAGGACAGTGAAACAATAAAATAGCATCAGATGTCGCCTCAGAGTGATTAATCTATTTTATCGACGACAAAGCGTCGACACATTGCGTGACACTTATGGAGCTTTTGCTGCTTTAGGGGTAAATGTTGAGAAAACAAAGGATTTAATTCATATCCGGACAAAAGCATAAAGCTGTTGTTTCACAAAAGACAGCGATCTTCGGAGTCGGAAATAGCTCCGCATTAGTACCGGTTCCGTTCACCGGTAAACCAACTAACCGAAAGATACCCCGCTTAGTACTCTCTTGCAGCTTCTCGAGTTTAAAACATCCTTAAACTTTAATTTTAAAGCGATAACGATCGCCCGCAAAAGCACCGCTTTGGTTTCTTTAAAGCTCGTTTTCTCCGCACGCAACCACACAACATATTTTACTACACTGGGGCACATCCACCCACCCTACTCGATTTTGATTGCTTCGACAATTTAGGAAAACAGCAAGAACTTAGGGTTCTGTTCGAGGGTTACAAATAGGTATCCGCCCTTCTAACATCGGTCAAAGTCCAAATCCCACCCCAAACATTGTGTTCAAAAAAATTTTAAATTTTTCTCTACAATCGATTTAACAGAGCAAACAGTAAAGGCGAACAAATTGTGTGTTCTACCCTCCTGCAATCACACACGCAGGCCCTGAAAAACACACACGTATTTTTCATGACGAAGTCAGGGTGGGGAATTTGTTTTATATGAATGCTGAAATACGAAACACCAACATTTTTAATTTTCTGTAGATCACTTAAAAATATATGAAGTACAGAGAGAACCCGTCTCGTCGGAATAGAGATTAAAGTAGAAACATATATTTTGTGCTCTTCAAATCCTTGTTAATCTCGGGATTAAAGGTTTGGGAAAAACACATTTTTGGTCAGAAATATACAGAAAATAAATCTTGTTGGCGAATATTTCGTTTGGTTTGTGATTCTATAAAACAATTTCTTTGAATTTATATAATTTCCAATTACCTAACGAAATTACTTTTTTAAACACGAGAGGGTCCAGGCGGGACCTACCGCCAATAAAAAGAAGAAAACGAAATAAAACTGAAATTAAATCCTCCCTGTAGTTTTTTTCAATAGATTTCCCAGCGAGATTTCGCTTGTCGACCCATGACATAAATAAAACATCGGCTGCTGCAACATTTCAATTTGAAAGTAGCTTTTCTAGGTTAAGTCGGTGGTATGCAATATTCAAACGCATCGCGAATGGACAGTTTAAAATTACTAGGGTTTAAATTATTGATAAAGGCGAAAGCGGAAATAAACCTGTCGCGTGCATTCACGCAAAATTCAGGGGGAAGAAACTGAAAATTTCACTAGCTCCACCCTGTGGACAAAAATGGATGGAGAATATTTAAAATACCCACAAAGTCACTCAATAGCTTCTTTCATCAAATAAATTAATGGCTGCCACTTTGACCCCGAACCTGGCAGCGGTTGCTATAACAAACAACCCTTTAACTCCAGGGATGCAACCTCTTATAAATTGAATATTTGCCCGTCGACGCCGATATTGTACCAATAAATAATTTAAATTAAATGTTCGCTTTCAATATTTCCAATATTTTATTGACTTCTACTTGCTTAAAGGAAAAATAATTCATTTCGCCCCATGAAGCTTCATACACAAGGTAACAGACGCAATACATAAATAAATATATAACCTCGAAATATATAATGTAATAAAGAGAAACAGCGGACGGTTTTTGTCAATTTATTTTTACAGATTAAATTGAAAATGCCGAAATGGACAGAAACATGGGAAAGCTAAACATGAAGATTCCATAGATCTTAAAACGTTCCAAATTTAGTCTTCCTAATAAAATAAAAGAATTGCTTCAATATATTCTCTACTTCTCATACAACCATTTAAATTTAAAAGAAAAAAGAAAGCTATTCATCTCTAAAAAATAAAATTAACAAGAAATTTGAATATCTACGCTTTCTCGTTCCCTGCCTTCCCCAGAAGAGTTTCACGCTCTAAATCCCTATTCCTTCAAACTCGAAAGAATATCCACTTTCTTGCATCCATATTCCCTCTTAATTCAAAAAAGTTGTACCGCTCTCCGCCATTCCTCTTATTTTAACCCCAAACCGAGGTTATGTTTTTCCCCCTCCTCAAACTCAATTCAAAAATATTGCGCCTTCTCCCCATCCTATCTCTCCTCCCTTTCCTATTAACCCAGAGTAGTTTCATCATTGTTCTTTTTCTCAATTCAAACAAGGTGTGTCCGCTGCTTCCCTTTCTCCTCTCGACTAAGCGCTTTCACCACCGCACTTCTTTGTTATTGCAGAAGGATTGTATAAACCCTTGCTTTTTTTCTTCGCCGCAACCTAAAAGGTGTGTGTCTTTTAAGTTGTTTTTCTGTCCGTCTATTATGCTCAATAAAGTTGTGCCTTCTCCGCCCGTTGCTCTTTTAACCACAAAGGTTTGTGTTTTCCGTACCAGTTTCTTCTTAATTTAAGCATAGTTACAGTGTATCAAGTTACCGCGGTAACAACAGCGTAAAAATCATCGAAATTATTTTGTTGAATTAATTATCCGAGAAGGCGCTATAAATAGAAACTAGCCAAATGTCCACGCCGAAGCTCTCTTTCTCAAAGAATCACACTTCAGCAAATCTTTCAGCCAAATTTCTGGAGTATAAAACCAGGATTCTTACACAGTAAATTTCATTTCGAGCATAATACTGCTTAAAAGATCCTGACCAGAAATCCAAAGTCTTCTTGAGGTTTCATTTTATTTTAAAAGTATTTTTTGATTGTAGTTTATTTTAATTTAACGACGGGACTAATCCCCAGTTTTACTAAACAGTTTTTTCTAAATTTGATTTTATTTTTTTCTCCAGCTGTGCTTATTAATTTCCATAATTACTGATCCGTACCATTTTGTATGTTTCATTTTCTACAACTACACCTATTCATGTAAAATTACTTATTTTAGCACCGAAGTGATAAAACCTGAAGCTCAGCTATACCAGGAAAGTCCTTCAAAAATTGATTAGAAATTAATCAATGAGGTCGAAAAAAACATTCTTTTCGCCAGTACAAATTCACAACCCTTTTCACCAGTATGACGTCATCATTCAACGAATTGTGACTTCTGAGCTACTCAGGGTAGTTTTTCTTGACGATCAATCCAGGGGGAAGCTGACCAGTCACAACGGCGTTCTTCTTTCTCACTTCTATTGCCCTTCTTCTAATCAATTCAAAAGGTGAAGCTTTCATCCTTCTTTTTTCTTTGCATTGTATTTTCTATTTCCGTTAGTTCCTTTCTGTTAATTCAGAACAAGTTCTTTTTTTCTCATCACAAAGTAAGTTTATCCTCTGCATCCATTTATTTTAACCCTGAAGAACTATACCGTATCCCTTTCCTTTAACTTCTTCTCAATCTAAATGATGTGTGGACCTTTTCCGTGATTTCTCAACTTACAAGAACTGTGCTTCTTCATTCCCTTCCGCATAACTGTCTTATCCCAGAAAAGTTGTACCGCCCCTTGTCTTTCTTGTTCGCCGCAAAGTAGAAGTGGTGTGTTCGTTCACTTATTTTTGGTTTTTGCTTTTAAGTATGACAATTATGTCTTCTCTTCTCTTTCCTTTCCACTTCTTTCTTTTAAGTCAACCATTTTGTTTCTTTTTAATAAATCGAAAAAAGGTGCGTCCTCTTCCTATTCTTCCTTTCAAGTCAGAAAGATTACGTTTTCTCTTTCTTTCTCTATAAACCACACTTTATTCTGCTCCTTCTCAATGCAATAAAGGTTTGTTGCCTCCTTACTTTTTCATACAGTAATACATGAAAAGGGGGCGCCCCATCACTTGTTTTCCTACTCACTTATAAAAAAGCGTGTCACCGTTTTACTCTTCCCATTGTCCCTCTCAACCTAGAAAGGTTCTATTGGCCGCTTTTTTCTTCTTCTTCTTCCGCTCCTCAACCTTAAACAGGTATGTCCTCTCCCCATCCCTTTCTTTTCTCGACTCACATGGATCGTGTCTTTCTTCACCCGTTTGTGGCGTTGTCATATTTATCTCTTCCTCTTCTTTTTCTCATCACTTCAAAAAAGCGTGGCTTTTTTTCCTTTTCCCATCAACGCTTTTAATCCAAAAGAACTGTACTGGCCGCCTTCTTCTCCTCTTTCTCAGTCTCAAAAGAGCGTTTTCTCCCTCTCGTTTTCTGCTGTCAATTCGCATAGATTGTGTGTTTCTGCTCCTACCCCCGGTTTGTGCCGTCGTCCTTTCTTTCCTCTTCCTCTTCTCACCTCTTCTTAGCCCCGAAAGGTTCTATTGTTCGCTTTTCTCGTTCTTGTCTTTGTCGAGAGCAAAGATGCATTTCTATTTCCTCTTTTATTTTCACAACTCACATAAATTCTTTCTCCCCTCCTCTTTGTACCGCCGTCCTATATTTTCTCTTCTTCTTCTTGTAAAAAAATCTTTTTAGCTTCTTCCATTACTCCTTCGACACAACAAAGGTTCTATAGGTCTTCTTTGCGCTTCCCTTTCTTAACAAAAAAAAGCGTTTCCTCCTCTTTTTTCTGCATCAACTTACATGGATTGCGTTTTTCTCACATCAACGTTTTTACCGTCGCCCTTTCTTTTCTTTTCGTCTTCTTCTTTACCTCACTTCAGAGACCGCGTCTTCATTTTCCCTTTCCCATCACTCTTCTCAACCCAGAAGGGTTGTATTGGCCGGCTTCCGTATTATCCTCTTTCTTAACTTGAAAGAGGTGTTTCCTCCCTCTTCTATTCTTTTCTCCACTTGAAGAATTGTGTCTTATTTACCTTCCCGTTTGCACCGTCGTGCGTCTCACTCTTAAAAACTTATTTCTTTTTCATTTTCCATCATCCCTCATAACCAAGAAGGGTTATATTGGGCGCGCTCTTGTTCTTCTCCTTCTTAATTTCAAAATAGGTTTTCCCCCCATCCTTTCTTCTATCAACTCAGATAGATTGTGTATTTCTATCCCCATTTGTACCGTAGTTGCTTTTCTCATTTTTTTCATTTAAAAAAAAGATATTCCCCTTGTATTTTTTCAGGTTCGTCTACTCAACACTGCCTTTGTTTAATAATTCTACGTTATTTGCAATATAAGTAATCTCTAAAATATTTCTCATTGCTTTACTATACATACACTGACCAAATCTTATTTTGTGTTTCGGTAAAAAGAAAAAGCTGTAAAAAAGAGAGCAAACACACAATCTCCAAGAGCAAATACTTTTCTAGTTTTGTTGGATTACACGGTAAAATTGGTTGATATTTACTCAGAGCTTCAAATGCAAAAATTCTCGACGAAATTTGAATTTTGCATGAAGGTGTATTCTCGCAGCATTACATGTCACAACTTATACTTCATGTTTCCACCAATCTTTTCCTTCAAAGAGCTTACGTATCACTTTTATTTCGTATTATATATTCTAAACATGACCCTAAAGACGTGCGCTATGGCAACCTATAAAATATAAATGAAGCTACGACCTTTTGAGTTAGTTGGGAGTAAACTGGTGCCAATCACACTGTAACGTCAATTCTTAATGTTGCTTCGGTTCCTGCCATTTTTCGAGAACTCGCACTGAATGGTGATTGACATAAAACAACCTTTTGTTTCCAGCTGTTCTATTACAGCGCGCCCGCCCGTCTTCTTTTATTTTTAGAAATTAGAGGGTAAAATAACCAAAGAACAAGAAATAATAATCTTAAAAATTGAAATGTCTTGCAAACGAGAAGCTTTCTTTCACTGTCAAAGGATAAAGATGTAAACGGAAGGTTTTATATTACAAAATTGTTCATTTCATGTTATTGAAGGAATTTCAGCTTAAAACAGAACAATCTTGCTCTCATGAATTGCTCCGTTTAAGTATTCCCATTTTTATTTTATTAAAGGAACGAAAATAAATATATACATTTCAGTTAGTTAATTTGATGAAAATCACAAGCGACTCATAACGAACCACGTGGCAGGACAACATGGTTATTAATAAATAGCGATATTTATCGTCTTTTTGGTCGTTTTGCTCAGCCCTAAGCCAGTAAGGAATATTTTGATAAAAATTAAGTTTTTCTTTTTCTTTTGGGGAAATTCGTAAAAGTCACATTTCATGAAGTACGACAATTTTGAAAACTTTTTTGGGGTAAACTTACATAACATAAAAGTATAAATGAGAAAGTCCGATAGTATCGTAGGTAGAGGAAGTAATGAAGAACATGAAAGCATCTAAAATTGCACGTGAAGGAAATGGTATTTTATGGTGACGTGTGTCAGGTTCCCTTTTCGGAAAGTTCTGCAAACTTTCTTGTATAATGATGAAACTTTTTAAAGGCAGGGTTTTTTATTTCCGTTTTCCGCCTGATTCCTATTTGTGGCCGGCGTGAGGTTGCGTTTTATGGCACGTACACGTGAGATTTGCGTTCGGAAAGAAATGGTTATCGGATAGCAATTTTTTTCAGACTTACAGGATATATCAACATGACGTGTTACAAGATTAGCTTACTGTTTCTCTCTGTGTTTTTGTTGGCAATCCATTTTGCGCGGAGACACATCTACTACGAATCCGACAAATTTTGATTGAAAGCAAACAGGAACGAGTTTCTTCGCGACGATAATCCAAGCAGCCGAAAAATCGATACAAAAATGATTCATGAACATTATACGGTATTGCATATGTTGATAAGATCCCCTCGCACAGACAGAATATATTACGACCGCATTCCGCTGTAATGGTATCGAAAGTGGAAACAAGGGCGAACTCCCGAGGGAATAAATTGCTCAGAAATCCTCCCCGGGCTCTGCAAACGCCGGGAAGGCGTCCAATCATCCATCCAGGGCTAAACGTCGGTCCATGCACTCCTGCATTTACATCACAATCAATTTGCTGCGTCATCCTCCTAACTATTTTAACATTTGTCATTCTGTGAATCATCGCCCGATCAAAATTGGGAAATATCGACTCTCCGGGGTGTCTACACCCCACAGATTTTTATTAATAGTCATGAGAAAGCCAGATGGTATCTGCTAGAATATATCAAGGCAAAATCAGATCGGAACTAGAAGAATCCGTTTCCAAACACGAAATGAGCGCAATTACAGAGGAAAGAATGGCAAAGTCACTCCTAAATTATACATGTAGACGTTTTCTAAATAAAGCAACGAGATCTGTCTTTCGGCGTCCAAACAACTCCGACAGCCCGGGGAAAACGCTGAAAGAAAAAATGCAATTTCCAAGCAATAAATTTCGAGATTGTATTGGCGTTTGATAAAAAATTCAGCTTTCCATCACAAGAGCTTTAGTGGGTTATAGGATACCAGGAAGTTTACTTTTCAACGAATCAGTTTATTGGATCGCAGACAAAACCCGTAATACCCCAGCACGTTACACTTTAAATTATTATCGAAACGCCGAAAGCTTCGCTGAAAACTTCATGAAAATATAAATCCAATAGAGTATGTTAGAAATGTGATACAAAATAACTTTAAAATACTCACATCACCACAGAATGGCACATTTATAGACAGAATCGTCGTGGTACAATAAAAAATAAACTTGGGGTAATTCAAAATCAAGAGTTAGAATTATGAAGTCACTACAATGATTCAATGTCGAGGAATCTCCCACTATACGACATACTTGTTAACAGTCTTAGCAATATTAGGCAATATCGGGTAGGCCGCAACACTTCAAAATACTCGGCAAAACCAGACAACACTCTAGAAGAATTAGTAATACGCAGCTGCGTCTGGCGATATTTAAACACAATTACGCCGCAATACCATTCACGACATTAATGACTCAATGTCGAGGAGCTCTCCCACTATCCGGCATACGCGTATACAATCTTGGCAATATTACGCAATACTCTGCAACACATGACAATACTTAGCAATACTCTGTAATATTTAGCAATAGGCAGCTACGTTTGGCAATATTTAAACAAAATTCTGCTGCAAAACGATTTGCAACTATAATTTCCGCAATGGTTGTATGATTTTTTGGTGTAGTCCTTTGAAGTCACCACAACGATTGTATTTCAAAGAGTCTCCCACTAGTTTTGGTAATACTAGGTCATACCTGGCAGTTTGCAACACTAGACAATACTCAACAACACTCGGCAATACTTAACAATACTCTGTAATATTCAGAAATAGGCAGCTGCAGTTGGCAATATCTAAACAAAATTAAGCGACAATAAAACAGCAACACCATTCATAACTATAATTTTGGCCATACTTGTACAATTACTGCAGCAGTGTTCTGAAATCATTACAATGACTCAATGTCGAGGAGTCTCCTACTATCCGGCATACCTAAACGGCAATATTAGGCAATATCTGGCTGTCTAAAACAATTGACAATACTCGACAAGCAATACTTTGCAATATTTAACAATACGCGGCTGAGATGGGTAGTATTTAAACAAAATTACGCGGCAATACCCATTCATAGCTATAATTTCGGCAATACTGGTACAATTTTTGAGGTAGTCTTTAAAAGTCAATTCAATGTCGAGGAGTGTCCCACTATCCGGCATACTGGTAAACAGTCTAGGCAATATTTTGCAGTCTGAAATACTTGACAATACTCGGTAATACTCGGCAATACTCTGCAATATTTAGAAATACGCAGCTGCGTTTAGCAATATTCAAACAAAATTACGCGGCAGTAAAATGGCAATGCCATTCATAACTATAATTTTGGCCATACTTGTACAATTTTTAAAGAAGTCTTTTAAAGTCACTACAATGACTCAATGTCGAGCAGTCTCCTACTATGCAGCATACTTAAACGGCAATATTAGGCAATATTTGGTAGTCTAAAACAATTGACAATACTCGACAATCCATAGCAATTCTTTGCAATATTCAACAATACGCGACTGAGTTGGGGAGTATTTAAACAAAATTACGCGGCAATACCTATTCATAGCTATAATTTCGGCAATACCTATTCATGGCTATAATTTCGGCAATATCTATGCATAGCTGTAATTTCGGCAATACTGGTACAGTTTTTGAAGTAGTTTTTTGAAGCCAATACATTTACTCGATGTCGAGGAGTTTCCCACGATCCGGCATACTTAAACGGCAATATTGGGCAATATCTGGCAGTTTGAAACAAATGACAATACTCGACAATCCGTAGCAATACTTTGCAATATTCAACAATACGCGGCTAAGTTGTGCAGTATTTAAACAAAATCACGCGGCAATACCTATTCATAGCTATAATTTTGACAATACCTGTTTATAGCTGTAATTTCGGCAATACTGGTACAATTTTTAAAGAAGTCTTTTAAAGTCACTACAATTACTCAACCTCGAGGAGTCTCCCACTATCCGGCACACTTGTAAACAGTCTAGGCAATATCTTGCAGTCTGAAATACTTAACAATCCTCGGTAATACTCGGCAATACTGAGCAATACTCTTCAATATTCAGAAATACGCAGCTACGTTTGGCAACAAAATTACGTGGCAATAAAACGGAACTGTTTAGGACATTAGGGCGCAGTAGCTAGGACGCGGCCGTTAGGGCGCGGCCATTAGGGCGCGGAACACTACATATACATAATTCGTAAATATCAAAAAAAAATCAAATTAAGTAAATATTTGAAAAATTTAGTAATGTTTTAAAATTTATAAATTTTCCAAAATCATCCCACATGTACCTACCTACGTAATGGTAGTATTTATATAGAGGGTACCTATATTAGATATATTTCGGATCACTGGAAAATCCTGGAATTTTTACCAATTAAGGAGTAGCCAAGTCTTGCACAACATTTTGAACGTGTTTAAAAACTTTGAGAATTGTAGAAAAACTTTGAAAATGTTTAACAATTTTCCCACCTCTACCTACCTTGCACGTAATGGTAATGGTGGAATGTAGTATGTAGTAGTAAGTAGAATAGTAGATATAGTTCAAAAATTTTCAAAATTTTATTTTTTTGTAAAAATCGCAATGCATGCGAATTAAAAAAAAATTAAATTTAAATACTTTTGATAATTTCTAAAAATTGTCAAAATTTTCCTACTTCTACGTACTTTGCACGTAATGGTTGTATTAAGATAGAGGGTACCTCCATATTAGGTATATTTCGGATCACTGGAAGAGCGCAAAAATATCCTGGAATTTTTACTAATATAAGGATAGCTGAGCCTTGCATAAACCTAAAACGACAATAAGTTATTTAAATCCTGTAAAGTGCTTTAAAAGCAACGCTGCATTTATACGCAACAATCCGAGTTATTTCTTTATTTAATCATTAACACGGATTTAACTGCTTTGACATACATGTTACAACATATTTGATGGTTCCGTCACAAACATAGAAAGCAGAAAATTCCTACGTATTTAAAAATTTCATCATTAGATTAATAAAGATTGTTTTATTTCCATTTTAAGTGCTGATTGCAGTTGTACGAGCTCGTTACTCAAGATGTAATTAAACGAAGGCGTAAGTAACGTAAAGAATTCGTGTGGTAGTCATTTTTAGTGCGATCTCTCGAGATTACGAAGACGTACTCGGAATTTCAGGGCGCACATTCAGCAAATTTCTGTTTATCTTGTAAAAATCACAATTGCCAAGTTAGAAATTCCAACGCTTTCTCATTATCTGAAAATAATTGACCGTTTTAATTCTTAAGGGCGGGTTTGGACGCCGCGACCTACGACTTCGATTAAAAGCGCGTCGCGTACAGAAAAGGGCGCAAAATCGAAAACAGGAACCAATTTATTATCCTTTCTTTTCATTTTAATTCCATTATAAGCACTTGTAATTTGACGGATGTTTATAAGCCGAGATCAAACCGCGGGTTTCTTCGTAAAAAGCCTTTGCGTGCTCCGATCCGCAGTTAATTGAATTGCTTGGCCGTTCAGAAGAAGCTCCTTACCTTACTACACAAGTCCTACTTCTGGACCTGATGGGAGAGATGCTTGCTTTCATCATAGGCGGCGCGACTAAACTTATCCCGACATGAAATCCCACACCGCCAGGAAATACATACATATATTGCTATATCAAAGCGGAAGCGTATTTTGAGCTTACATGCAACTACAACTGCATTCGTAAGTGCTGTAAATTGAATTCGGATTCTAATTTAAATTCCAATTAGATCCAATTGAGAGAATTTACATCTAATGAAACGGACATTTTTAACAAATTTACCAAATCATTTGTCAACAAAAAAGACTAAGCGAATTTAAATCCAAATTTGAGTTTACAATCAATTTTATAAATTTATAAAGATCCGCATTGGATTTCAGTTTGAAATTAGATTTTACGTAAACTGACGCCCAGTTACTTTGGCTCCGGGTGTAAAAATATTGCTATCCGTAAGATTTGGATCAGATGGACTAGTTCTAACGAATCCCAGTTCGTCAAAAGATACTAACAGAAATTATATCAGCTAATCTGTATTAAATCCGAATCTATTAAGTGGATCCAAATTCATATTCAGATTAAGTACATTTATAGAAATGAATCCTGATTTGACTTCAAATTTGGCACTTATTATTATTACGGAAGATAGTACTTGCATTCCCTAACCTACTCCGTATAAGACAGTTGCAAATCCGATTCTAATTCAGATTCACCAAGGATTTCACAACATTAATATAAGTAAAAATCGGATTAGAGGCATTAGTTCTTATGGATCCAAATCAATAAAAAAACAATACTTATTCCAAAAGCAATTAAACA
The DNA here is from genome assembly GCA_958336395.1 of Ctenicera cuprea. Classification (NCBI taxonomy): domain Eukaryota; kingdom Metazoa; phylum Arthropoda; class Insecta; order Coleoptera; family Elateridae; genus Ctenicera; species Ctenicera cuprea. The sequence goes on along the minus strand of OY284495.1, from coordinate 8,702,027 downwards.
GATCTGGTTCAAATTAGTCAATATTTACTGCATGGTTCCAAATATATGTTTAAATCCGCCAACTGCATTTAGAAATATTCGGATCCGAATACAATTCAAATTTTGTACAGTATCGTACCTTAATTACGTAACCTATGTTTCATAACAGTGCTGTACAATAGATTTTCTTTTAGACGGGAATACCGTTCGGATTTAAATTCCATTCAAATTGAAAATCTAATCCTGATCGTATAAATTTATAGTAAAACTTAAATCTGAATCAATTTGGATTGAAATGAAATCCTGATTGTGTACAAGTACATTGTAATTAGATGTTCGTTTCGCTCCAGATCGAAAATTTGATTCTGATCATGTACATGCTCAGTGAAACTTAATTTAGGTCAGAATCCAATTTGGATTGAAATGCTAATCGTGTACAAGCACATTGGAATTGGATGTTCATTTAGATCAAAATGCAGTTTGGATTTAAATTCCTTCCAGATCAAAAATCTAATCCTGAACATGTAAATGCTCAGTGAAACTTCATTTAGATCAGAATTCAATTTGCATTGAGCATATTGGAATTGGATGTTCCTTTAGATCCAAATCCAGTTTAGATTTAAATTCCGTCCAGATCAAAAATCTAATCCTGATCGTGTACATCTACAGTGAAACTTCATTTAGATCAGAATCCACTTTAGATTACAATGCTAATCCTGTACAAGCACATTTGAATTGGATGTTTAGTTAGATCCAAATCCAGTTCAGATTTAAATTCCGTCCAGATCGAAAATCTAATCCTGATCGCGTACATGTACAGTAAAACTTCATTTAGATCTGAATCATATTAAAATTAAGTCTTGATCGTGTACAAGTACAATGCAATTGGATGTTCATTTAAATCCAAATCCAGTTTGGATTAAATTCCACGTAAATAAAGCTAAATCTTCATTTAGATCAGAATCTAATCCTGGTTAAATTCCGTTCGCAAAAAATATTTAATCCTGATTCAGTACTTGGATCTTCATTTAGATCCAGCTCCAATTCGCATTTAAATTTTATACGTACGTTAAATACCTACATTCGATCCCAATCCAGTTCAGATTTGAATTTTATTTGAATCCGCCAACGTTTAAGAATTTAGAAAGATTCAGGTCCGGTTGCAATTGAAGTTCAGATATTACACAGCATTGTACTTAAATTATGTAACCTATGACACGCAACAGTGTATAAGATCATTATTTAGATCAAAAACCAGTTTGGCTTTAAGTTCCATCCAGATATAAAATCCAACCCTGACCCTGTAGAACGCGTGCATTAAATCTTCATTTAGATCCGAATCTAATGCGGTTATAAATTCAATCCAGATTGAAAATATAATCCTGTTCTTGTATATGTAAATTGGATCTTTATTTAGATCCGAATTTAAATTCCATCTAGATAGAAAATTTAACCCCGATTCTCTATCCGATCAGATCCGATCCGAATCCAGTTGGGATTTAAATCTAATTCAGACAGAAAATCGAGTACAGTACATTAGATCTTTATTTAGATCCGAATCAAATTCGAATTTAAATTACATTAAGATCAAAAATTTAACCCTAATCCTGCACCCGTACATTCCATCCGATCCTATCCGAATGCAGTTCGAATTTAAATTTAATTCAGATAGAAAATCTAACCTCGATCCGGTTTTCATTTATATCCGAATCCAATTCGAATTTAAAATCCATCCAAATAGAAATTTTAACCCTGATTCTGTACATGCACATTGTATTCAATTCGATCCGAATCCAGCTTGGATTTAAATTACTGCAGATAGAAAATCTAATCTTGATCCTGCAATACCTGTACATTAGATCGTTATTTAGATACGAATCCAATTTGAATTTAAATTCCGCCCAGATAGAAAATTTAACCTCGATCCTGCACATGTACATTTTACCCGATTCGATTCGAATCCAGTTGGTATTTAAATTCCATCCAGATAGGAAAGCCAATCTCGATCCTGCACTATATGTACATTGGATCTTTATTTAGATCCGAATTCAATACGGATTAAAATTCCATCCAGATGAAAAATCGAATCATGATCTTAGTAGGTATACGTAATTGGATCTTCATTTAGATCTGAATTCAGGTCAGATTTTAATGTGATTCAGACATGAATGCTAAATTTACTTGCCGCCATTGAAATGCACATACGTAAATATGCAGTTCGATTAGTATATTGCTGATTCGGGTTTTGGATTCAACCCAATCCAACTAAAGATTTGTATGCAAAACTAAATCCGAATCCAAATAACCAATCAGATCTTTGAATTCCTTTTCTTATCAGATGGATTTATGGAGCCTGCTCGAGCTAAATCCGATCCAATTAAAATATTGTCGGATACTAAAAACTTTAATTGTCGGAATTTTCTACTAGCACTATTCTAAAGTTACTCGTAATTATTAGCAACTATGCAAATTTATTTTTTTTCTTTTAAATTTTTGCCTCTAGCTCCGCCACTGATTTCTAAAAGGAATGCCAATAACAAAAGCGCGCTAACTGAACCCACATCTCTCCCCTTTTCCAAGCCACTACAACAGCAATTTTTACTTCTGCTGCGCTTTAACTTTCTTCCGCCAAAAGAACACGTAAAAACGCTTTTGTTTTACTTAAAGGCTGCGTTTAAAAATTCCGCTGCACTGCGCCCTGTCAAGCTGCCAAATGCAGATGGAAAACGTGTTAAGGTGAAATTCGTGTCGATGCTCGCAAGGAATTTTGCTAAAACTATCCCGGAGATTTGATGCTAGAAGTTAGATATGTGAAAATTGATCTTTCAGAGGAAAATAAAATTTTTCCGATGAAAAAGAAATTAGAAATGTTGCCACGGACGGTGACTAGATAAATGGAGATACTGAACTGCAAAAAGAAAGCTTGGAATTTATAAATGGCCATTCCTACATTCCCCGTAGAATTTCAGAAATGCGACTTGTGTTCTGATAAAGTCGTTGACATTTTATGGAGTTTTATTCTTTTTTTTATATACAAAACGTGTCATGCTTGAATTTTTTTCAAAAAATGACTTTTATGATCATAACGTATTTTATTTTATTTATAAATTCTAGCTTAACTTTGTTAAAGTCCATATTTAATGATTATCTGTATATAAAATACTTCATTACTTTAACAATATTTATTTATTTTAACCTTATACGTATTTCGGCATGTTTACATGCCATTGTCGGCAACCATTCGACGTTGGGTTACAATTAACGGCGCTTGCCTTGATTACTGGCTGACCAGGACAAGTAACAAAGCCACACACAATATTAACACACAAGTAAAACACATGTGCATATGGCTTGAATGAATGTGCATGAAGGGTGGTATAAGCTTCAGGAGGGTGGTGGTTTAAAGGCCAAAAGCCCCACTACCTCCTACTACACAAGCGAAGAGCCTACCCGGAGTGAAACACCTCGACACCTTCAGGTATATGAGGATAGATTATGATGATGATGATGATTAACCTTATACGTTTTTCGGCGTGCTATTCTCAAAGGTTACATTAGAAAGTAAACAGTTAGTGTTGTTATAGCAATAGAGCTTGGTGACTTGATCTCGTTAATCGTTTGCAGATGACTTGATTTCTTATTCCAAAATATCCAATAGAGGAGAATTTAAGAGATCAATTTGCTCATTCATTAACGGTGTAGTTTTTAGATGTTTGTGAATTTCAAACGCTTCTAGTATATCTAATTTACGTTTATCTCACAAAAGTGTAAACATTTTATGGTGTTATTAGATGTCATTGAATGATTTTGTTCTAGTAAGTGTTTAGCGTAATTGGATTTATGTGGGTGTTTGTATTTGTAACAACGTACGTGTTCTTTATACCTAATACCAAAATTTTTAATTGTCTGTCCTATATAAACCGAATTACAACGCGAACAATTTAATTTGTAAATGCCCCATTTAAGCAAATCGTCTGTTTTTGATTTTGCATTAAACAAAGTGTTTAAGGTGTTCCTAGTTGTTTTAAAGCTTACTTTATATTTATTTGTTTTGTTTATAATTTTAGCAATTTTTTCTGATTTGTTACCAAAATATAGGATCGAGGCATATTTAAATGTATCGAATGAAGTTAGGGTATTCGGATAAATTTTTTGAATGGCTAATCTATAATCTTTTTCTTAAATTAATGCATCAATAAGTTTAGTATTATAACCATTACTGTATGCAATTTGTTTAATAATTGAAATTTCTCTATTATAATTAATTTCATCTAAAGGGACCGTCAAAGCCCTATGTATCAGGGACCTGTATGCTGCTAATTTATGTGTTTTATGGTGACAAGAATCGTGTGGTATTGTAATGTCTGTTTGTGTAGGTTTTCTATAAACTGAGTACTCAAATTTATTAGTTGAATTAATTTTTATGTTTAAATCTAAAAAGTTAATAAACTTATTTTGTTCAGTTTCTAGTGTAAATTTTATGTTTGGATGCAAGCTGTTAATTAACAGCTTGCGTTAAATATTTTAGTTTTTTTAAATTGTTGTATTAAATATAAAATTAATGTAAAAATTATTGATTGCGTTGCGCTGATGAGACAAATCAGGCCTAAACCGCCTCATTACAAACACATAAAGAACTTCCCGACTCATTTATGCAGTTTTAAAACTGCTTTAGTGTAAATAGACTTACAAAGTGAATAAGTACTTTATCTTCCTAAAGGATAGCGGGTATGAAAGCAAAAGGTTTTTAAATACAAGTGCTCTCATTGCGGAGATTACGCCTCGAGCAAAAGAAAGTTATGCAGCACGAATAAAAAGAATGTTAAAAATGAAAGATATGGAAGTGCAAAACTACTCAACCAAACTTGATCCTGTTAAGTAGTTATCCTGACCAAAATAAGACAATTTGCAGCATCATAAGGACATAACTCAATAGTCGTCCCACGTCTAATGCTATCAACTCAAGCCCGTAATACGGTTTGCAATTATCTCGGGAAATTGAGAATCTTATCTGCTTCATTATGGGAACGACATTATTCAAAATAAGCGACCAACCGTTAAAAACGCGACTTGCTTGCTAACAAACTTTCGCGTAATGATTCGAATTGAAATATAAATTAGTACGAATTTGTATCGCGCCGATACAAAAAAAAACTTTCCTAATTAAGCAAATATTTTATCTTTTTTGCATTACAACTGAAACATTTTTAATCCAATAAAAATCTACAAAGCACAGCCGATGTATCGATATCAATAAGTTTTCCAATTAGTTGCATTTTACAAATGTAGTGGAAATCAGAACGATCTGCGTCCTCTCATATTTCCCATTTTTATGCGATGTTTTTCTACTACATCTCTTTTTTCCAGCAATATTTCACATATTTTTGTTTGAAAACAGAAATACATCAATGACAATATCAGGAAAACGGATCGCATTTTGCGCTTTTATAAAATTGAATCTGAAGTGCGCTTTCTTTTGTAAGATATATCAATATGCGAAGTGACGGGCCGATATTCAAAAGTTTTGATTTTATACACGCCTAAGCTTCCCGGATTCACTTAAACTTTGCGCTTCCCAGTAAAACTTTGCTGTTGTGCTGCCGTAAATGAACTAAACGTTACTTGACCGACTTATGCTAATTTAAATTTGATAGAAATGAACTCTGATTAATTAACTTTAAGGAACGAGTTGAATTTTCAACGAATATGATGCTCACAAATTAAATTTATACTCCAAAAATGTTATTAATTTTTTTTATATTTCAACACAACGTTGAAATTAAACAAGCTTTTCACTATTTCTCATAATATATTGTCAAGGCTTTTCTCCATTCAAAATCAAAACCTACACACTGTTTCCAAAATAGTGATCTCTAATGTTCAAAAAGGTGTCAGGCAACCGCCACGAGACCTTCCTTGGGTAACCTCGCTGCTTTATATTTTATTGTCTGATTCAAATTGTTACATTATTTAGAAAGCTTTCAAAAGTTGTTAAATATTTTAAAACGTTTGAAAAAGAAAAAAAACACAATTATGCATGTCACAGAAAAAATAAATTTTTTAAATGTAGTTTCTAATTTTAAAAAAGTTTTAAAAAATTTTAATATTTCGTAAATTTGGAAAAATCTAAATTTTGAAATTACTGAAAATTTTAAAATTTAAAAATGCTGAAAATGAAAATTTTGTAAATAATTTCAAAACATTTAAAGATTATGAAAATTTTGGAAACATTTAAAAAGTTTTACGTATTAAAAATTACTAACATTATACAGATTTTGAAAATTGTAATATTTTGAGAATTTTTTACATTATGTAATTTCTAAAAACAGTAACAATGAAAATAAAAAATTAAAAATTTGTAATTAATTTTGAAAAATCCTTGAAAAGTCTGAAAATTGTTTGAATGAAACATTGTTAAAATTTTTGAAAATTTTGACAATATTTATAATTTTGAAAATTCTTTGAAATTGTGGAAACGTTTTTCAAGTTTCTAAATATAGAAGCAATTAAAAAAATTATTAATATTTGAAGATGTAGAAAACAAAAATTTAATAATTTTTGGTAAAAGAATCATTTTTAGGTTTTGAAAATTATGAAAAATATAAAACATTTTAAAATTTTGATAATTTTGCAAAATCTTTGAATAATCTGAAACTGATTTGAATGAAAACTTAGTGAGATTTTTGAAAATTAGCTTCTCCCCGCGGTGGTGCACTTGGCGGCGTAGTAGTTACGTCCCTGAATGAAATTTTTTCTCCGAAAAATAATTTAAATTAAATTCGAAAAATCTTTGGACAGTTTAAAACTAGTAAATTTCGAGGAAAATCAAAAATTGTTGAATTTTATTTTAAAAATATTTAATATTGAGAAAAACTGTAAATTTGACAAATGTCCAAAAAATAAAAATTTTGAAAATGCTGAAACAAATTAAAATTTAAAAATTTTGAAATTAGAAATTTTGAAAATATTGATAATATTAATATTAAAATTTAAAAAAAAATTCAAAAATTAAGAAGATTATGGAAATTTTAAAAACTTTAGAAATATTAAATAATTGTTATTATTTCAAATACAAAAATTATAAAACTTTCGATAAATTTTATTATATTAGAAATTTGTAAATTATGCAAACAAACAGCACAATGCCAATTTTCTTATTTGCATCGAAAACTGTACTGGTGCGATAGATATCAGTACATAGGAATAAGCGCTTTATATAATAGACGCATAAAGTTGTGGATACCAGTAGCGGGGTCCGTTGTCATGAATTAAGCAAATTATAGCCGTCGTGTATTCTTAATGCCGTTAATAGCTCATTCTGACCGGATCTAAACCTAAAATTCTAAATCGAAATGCCAAAACATCCGGTTAAATCCGGATACTGAATTTTTGGTTGACACCATATTCAGATATAAACCTATAAAGAAAAGGGTTTCCGAAACCCTTACTCTGGATACCAGGTAATATTTGGTAGCCCCAATGTTATAGGTAGCTGCAGCTTCCCCTACTGCTTCGTAGTGGGTCACCATTTCTAACTGTTCCATGGATTTTAAAAATTTCGCAACTTTCTCACCAGAAACTTAACATACCATTTTATTATTATAGTTACAGTCTGCTTTACTGTCGTGGTTTCTCTACAGTGAAAATCTAAAGGCTCTCTGCCTTTTGAGTTTAATGCTGTTCAAAGTAATATTTTTAAATATATTTTTTTTTAATTTAAAAATTATAAATATAATCTCTTCTTTGATTTCCCTTTGCCCAAATGTCCCTAATCTAATCTAACCATTCACGTTCAGATGTTTTTGTCCAGAGCGATTAACCTGTTTTATCTAAAACATTTCTTTTCAAGAAATTGCAAAAAAAACTACGAAAAAGGTTTTTCTAGTGCGCCGCTTACAGTCCCTTCTAGAAATATAAAGAAAAATGCTATTGGGCTTCCCCAGTGTAACTAAACCAGCCTCAGCTTCTTCTATTGTTCCAATACCTTTAGTTGTATCACTCTTTCCTACCACTACCAAAATTTAACGCAATATTTTGAAAAACTGCGAATAAGAAATATTTAATTTGCAAGTTTTTTCCTCACGTCGATTCACGTATTTCTATCGACATAATCAACTAGAACTAAATTCGCTTTGTAATTAAACCCCAGCTAAACTTTATAAAAAAAAAATAATCAAGAGATCAAAAGCACTTGCGTTTCCTTATGAAACAGAACCCGCTACTTTGATTACAGTCATGACCAAATCAAATCAAACAGAAGCACAAAACCCAAATTCGTGTCGGGTAAGAAAAGCGGACATAAATTAAATGCGCAAATACAGCGAGAAGTACTCGAGCACTTGAGACCATTCCAGGAATACTCGTACCAAATGGATTATTATTACAGACGGATCAACGTAACATGTTGCAGCTCCTGCTAGAAGCGGTGTATTATAGAGCGTCGGCTCGTATCTGCATCAAGTAGATGACACTTACCCGCACATGTTCGTGTTCTCAGAAAATGCAAACTTTACGCGACACATTCTGTAACTTCTAGTAGCACGTCTTGTAAAATGCAGGATGTAAGATGTCATACGCAAAAAATCCAAATCCAATTTTTGCGAGTGACTGGAAAAATCCTTGGAACTTTTATGGGGCCATATGTGGAGCTCCAAAGCTTGTTTGCCTCGCGAAACAAAACTTATAGCGTCCTTTGTGTGTGGATCTATGTTAATTTTTGATAAAGACAATAACAAAACGGATAAGGGTGTTATTTTACATCCTATGGGTTAATACTGCAACTTACTTGCAGTATTTGTTTCGCATTTTACTTTAAATTCCCTGTAGATGAGAAGATTGTTACATCAAAAAATCATATACGTCGGTAATTCAGTGACGACTCGTGGGTTCAGAAATAGGTGAAGCGTTTCTAAGCATTATTTCTTAACTGTCTGCCCATCTTTAAAATTTCCTTTCTGTCATCTTCTTTAAATTTTGATAAAACAGTTTCAAGAAAAAAACAAATGCTATCATTTTCAGGACTAATTTTACTTATTTGAACATGAACTACAGTTTACCAGACACCTATTATTTTCGCCGGTTTAGTGAAAACCCAAAAAGTTCCTTAAAACGCATCTCTTAAACGAGCAAACAAGTGGGCGTGGGGATATGTTATCATGTCAACCGTCTTACTGTTCCATTCTAGATTGATGCGGTTTACAAGCCGAAGTTGAAGTCGCATCACTTTAACAGGGGCTTGGTTCAACGGTAGCGGAGGCTAATGTATCGCGCTACAAAAATTGAATTTCTATTCTTTTTGGATGTTTGTTAATATCAATATTATTATAGTATTAGTATGAAAATAAACTAAAATTAAATTATATAAAGCGGCGCAATTAAGTAAAGCGCCGCATCAATCGCTCACCATACCAGCCGCCACTGAGGTAACTTTGACATTACATAGCTTTATAGTTACCGATTTCCTTGCAGAATCTCTTGGTCGGTTTTAAAAGCACATTTATCTGATTATTTAATAATACTTTCTGATTAGAATTTAAACGGCGCTGCCGTTTGATAATTATTAAATTATTAAGCCCCTATTAAACTATTACCTTCTGTAATACCATCATTATTAAGCTGTATATGGTGATTGGTGATACTGCTTTTGCCGGTTTTTGCTAAAACTGTAAGACCAATAAATACTGCCTTTTCAGTTTTTAAACTATCTACCGTGTTTACGTCATCTTGTGCTTTAACAATTTTATAGCAGTAATCGCAATAGCTCAGCAGCGTGTCATCTTTTGGTACAGCGACTCAATTCGGTTCTGACACCATTTGAGGCTCTCAAAATACATGGAAAACCATAAAACATAAATCTATGTACAACTAAAGAATTTTTACGGTATCGACACACCTGTCTATTCGTGTTATGTTTTAGAGTAGAAAAACAGAAATCGACAAAGAAGTCGAAGCCAATTAAATCGATATAACTAGTAATAGGCATAATCGTATTAAGACGATCCATAAACTCTATCCTCAACCGCCTATAACTACACATTTGTTCATAACCAAACAGAAATCACTATCTAATTTTTTACATTGCTAAGCAACAGACTTACAGCCGCTCTAAATGATCGCTCCGTCAGAAAAACATTTGTTTCAATTAACATTCGAAACTAAACAGGCGATTTCCGTTTCCTGCTGCAGTTGACATGCCTGCAGATGTATGTTATTTTGTTTAGCGACGTAGGCTAAGATTTGTTATTTTACCATGCCAACAACGGTCAAAAAGGGGTATAAAGAAGGTGAATTTTCAACGGAGAGCTGGCTCAGTTTGTTTTCAAGATCAAAAAAAAGCTAACCTCCAAATACGGTCATAATAACTAAACTATCAACGCCATGTTGTCAGATCGATCAAACGGTCCGACACAAACGCTCCTTCCAGAGCTGCGAAACAAATCACCTCACTCATTCTCCGAACTCTGCAGCACCCGCAGGTGCTACCAGAGCACTGCAGCCCCAGATAGACGCCGAAGCATCTACCCGAAAAACCCTAACATACGACCTGCAAATCCGCTACATAGTGTATGTGCGTTGATCCCTTATAGGTCGTGTGTTATGTATGTGCGAATTGACTTTGTGATTTACTCACTGTACGTTTAAAATCAACCATCTTCAATGTTCTATTCGTTTAATGCATTGTTTAAATGACATAAAGTGAAACTTTGACGGGTTAATCAAACAATCATCCATTACTCCAACAGGCGTTAATAAGATTTTCATAATCGAATTATTGTCATGCGAATGAACCAATAATCGAATGATTAATTTGGATAAAATCACTCGGATGTATCTGTGCGGTAAATTTGAATGCTCTAATGAATGAATTCTCATTCTTGTCGTCTGTCCTCGGTTCGCAGGGTATATTTCGAATAGTTTGATATTTGAGTAATCAGATGCAGGTGCAGACTTTGTTTGTTTACGTGCGCAAGGTTAAACTTTCTGTGCTTTATTTAAAACAAGATAATAATTTCGTACAGAATTTTCAAGTTTATCACGTTTTATTACTAATTCTGGCCTCGCCGTGTTTTCTCGGCGAAGAACGATGTAATTATTCACTAGGATTGTACGAATTTATACTACACTAGTGGGTCCCCCTGCAAAATAATTTGCAGTAGCTTACAATCTTATGTTTCTGTAACGAACATTTACCGACGGGTCAGTAACGAACGTGTTGTTGCATCTTACCTCGGGGTGGCGCTAATGGTGTCAATGGCGTCTTCTGTCATTCATATATAAATTAAAATAATTATTATTGAAAAATCGACGTAGAGTAAAAATATAAAAATGTTTCATGTTCCATCTGTGGATAGAGACCTTTCTTTAAAAAAAAAATGGTCCAAATTGGTGAAGCGGTAGCCGCTGGAGGAACCGGAGAAAAATACCCTTTGAGCTTTTACTTATGTATGGATTGGGCATTTGCAGCTGCCTAATTTAACTGTCGCCTCCAAAGCAGACAAAACCAAAAATTTTAAAGCGCAAAATCATTCGAATGATTTTCCCTAACCTCTCGAGATATTTCAGTAATCGTATATTTGGTTTAGTTTCATATTCCATCACAAAAAATACATCTGTGAATTGCATATTGTTTTTATGGAATACTGAAATAAAGTTAAAAAAAGTAAAAAACCGAACTAATCCATTTTGTAAATTAATACCCCACCCAAGCTTTGCTGCCAAAATTTCTTTTTTTAAATTTAGGTGAATTGTGCAGAAATAATGAAACAGTTTTTGTCCTGATCTTTTCTGCAATTTAAAATTCCATTACATATAGTATTTCTAAACTTATATCTGAATTTACGTGTTACGCGCCAACAGTGACCATAATAATACGTTTCTCGCGCGCGTTTAAGTAAACCGAATGGCGGAGCTCGTTCCCACTTTCCCACAAGCGAGACATGTGACGTTGTGGAATGGTTGCCTCAGATAATTCAGATTACCTTTAAATTACATTTACATTACCTCGGATTACCTCGATCTCCTTTAGATTACCCCAGAATACCCGCGATTTCCACGACTGCGTCAAGCTTTTATCCAGTTAGGTGCAAAAGTAAAAAACAAACATTTAAATTTAAATAACACCAACCCTGCCTTCTACATCTAATCTACAACCTAACTGCAGTTAAAGTAAAAATATACAAGGCGGAAAAGAAATGGTCAGACAGAACAAAACTTGCAATTATTAGGCTTTTCACTATTGGGCCTTACAATCTAGCCTATCCGGCGCGAAATATTCGGTATCCACTAATTTGCTAAGGCCGAATATCCGTTAACCAGCGTTAAAAAAACAGCTATCCGTTACATTCCTATTTGATTGCCTTGAGATTTTCCCAGTAGTGTACGAAAAACCACCCCCGTGGTTTTTGCTGGTAGAAGACTTAATCCTATTGAATATAATTCCTACATCCTCGAAAAGGAATCCACCCACCCAAGGGGAGTAAAGTATTACATAACAAAATAAAACAAATAGTACTGCATGTAAAACAAGTTTAATAAAACGCGTTTTATTAAATATTTTATGCGGAAAAGTCTGTGATTTTGTTACCTAATCCTGAGGATATCAAATATCGACTAACAAAGTCTCAAAGTTAATATACTTTAAGCTTCGCTTCATAAATTCCAATACTGCATATTATTTTATTCAACTGAATTATGTGGAATAAATTGAAACCTAGTTATTTGCTGGAAATCACATTGTAAAGGAAAAGATCTATTTACAACACTACCTTATTCTACATAATTTAAAAGAAAGTCGTAAAGTTTTTATTTTTACGATAATTCAAAACTAAAGAAGTTTCTCATTGCATCAGTAACAAATGCGTCCTTATATGCAGAATAAACCCGTCTTGGAATACATTCTACTCAAAGTAACAGCAAATGCAGTGAAACGAAAGTAGTAACAGAGAAAAGTTTTTCAATTGTATTCGATCCATTACACTTGGTTTACTTCTTGTAGAATTGCCGGATTTAAAATTTCCTGGATAGATCCCGAACGGCCATTTCCTGCTTGTTTTTGCATGGTTAAATTAATTGAAAACCGAAGTACCCCATCAATGTAAAACTACCCTAACAAGACATAAATTGCAGCTCGTAACATGAAATTGCATGTAATCGGAAAACTCGTTCCTGAATTTTTCCAACATCTAAAAATGTAAATGCAAACTTATGCGCCGGGATGCACTCGACGGGTTTGCTTGCAGTTGGGCATCTTAGCGAAACTGTCACCGACAGCCATCTACTTTTCTGCATGTAATATCATTTGGGTTCCTGAAAAGCGGCAAAGTTAAGAAAATTCGATTTTCAAATCCAATTTCGTTCTTATTGTTCCTCATTTTCCCGGTTTCCATTTTATTGTCACACAAAAAGGTGCAGGTAGCTGCGTCAATAATAGATTTTAATGTTTTTAAAGTTTAACAAAGAGCCGAACTGATCTTATCAGTTAAAGGTTGTTTTTCATTTCCCAGCGGTTCCGCTCACTTTGAAACAGAAAAACTTATTAAGCTTCAAGTTGGAACCGTTTCGAGTTTTTACCCGATTAAAATTCAATTATTGAAGCGAACCTAACGAACTGTTAATTATAACAAGAGAAATTTTTAACGATTATCGCCAACTTAACTTTGAATTTTTCTTTTTTCGATGTTGTAAGCGAAATAAAAATTCTCGCGTGCTCGTTATTCGTACTTGTAGTTTCCCGAAGTTTTCTTCGAGTTTAGTTAAACATCTTTATAACGAAAGTTTCTTGAAAAGCACGAGCGTGGATTTTTAAAATTAAAATTGCACGCTAACAAGAGCATAAGTTTCCACAAAACAAAGCTCGATAAGTACCTTTTTCATTGCAGAAGTTAAAAGGAAATTAAACGGAAATTCCTTTCAACTTCTCTCAAACGCAAAGATAAATGAAAAACATAACGCAGTTTTTTAGGGCGACCTTTATGAAAATTTAATGGAAAAAAGTTCGGAAATTCCACATGCAAAAACAGAATCGCAGAAACGCAAGCACGTTAAAAATTCAAAAAAGGAAAACTTTTATCTACCCAACTCGGTATAACTTCTTCATATGTATTATAAAATTTACTGCACACTCGAAAACGAATCAGACGAACACTAAAAACATTCTTATTCAAGCTATAAAAATATCTGTACATGTTTTCCGATGTAGGGTTCATTATGCCAATGCGATTTTTATGGGCGCTCTGGAAGTGCCATTTGCACAACAGTAATTTTTACGTGGCTATTGTTTTGAAATTGACCCAGTTCACGTGCATGAGTGTGGGATTTTCTTAACTCTTACCAGGAGAAGACGGCTTTATTGATATTTAGAATGCCCATAAAAGGGGAAAGCTCGAACGACGGAACAATAAAACTTCATTGTAAAATACGAATTTTCCAAAAACAACGATGTAATTTATGGCTCAAGTGCTCTGCAATGTGTATGCATTTCAAACCTTACCATTTCACCATCACGACGGCATAAAACCTCAAGTTAGTTAACTTATACGTGGTATTTTTAGAAACACTCAAAATTTTAACGCAATTCTTAAGTTCCCCAGCTGAGAATTTCGCGTTCAAATAAAAAGGAAAGAAGTTTCCTAGTTTACGTTATGTACATCACTATAACATTTAGATTTAGCCATCACTCGTTTCGACCCAGACGCCCACAAGAAAACAACTGTAGTTATAAATTAAAATGTTCCAATTTTCTTTTCAGAAAACAAACGCGAATAACTTATTTATTTTTGCTTATTGGAACAACAAACATTGGTGGCCTACCTGCTGTAAGACCTGAAGTACATACATACCAACAAAATAAATTAATAAGGGCAGAAGGGGCAGCATGATTTTCTCACTTAAAATTTCTACAACTACAAAACCAATAGGCAACCTTATTCCACTATCACAAATGAGTCAAACAGGTTAAAAACGAATTTTCATTATCCCTGTTCTTTTAATATCAAGAAATTACTATCAAAATTACAAAAAAAATGTTTAAGGCTGCTTGCAAGAATAGTGGGGGAGTGGAGAAACAACTATATTATAGCTAATTCTCAACTGTCTTAGCTTACCAAATTTAGAAAAAATCGCGTAGCTTTTAAGAAATATTTCATTTAAAATTTTTACAGTTTTGTAAATTTCTTATATTCGTACTATTTATTTTTTTGCATTAGTTTTACCATTGACTATTTTTACCTCATAAAGCTTTGTTTGCTTAAGGTTATAATAACCATTTTGAATTTTAAACATTAAACTCATTGAGTTTTACAATTTAGAAGAAATCGAATACAGTATTTAGAAAATATATTTTTGAAAGTTTGAATTTCTTAAAATTTTCAGTTTTGAAACATTTTTAATTATTTTATGTCGGTATTTTTTGCATTTTTCATGCAACTTTACATCACAACGCTTTGTTCTGTTAGGGTTATACAACTTTAAATATTGCTTCAACCTACCAGGTCGTTTTTGAGTAAACCGGCATTAAAGTCAAAATTTTCATAAAATTGTAGCGGTTGCTATTTCTAAAATTCATAGAGAGCCTGTAATTATCTCTACCAGCTTACAAAACATAGAGGAAATCGTATACATTGTTTTGGGTAACATTCTTCGAAAATTTGAAGTTTGTAAAATATTGAATCAATACATATATAAAAGCTCAAAGGGTTTTCTTCTCCGGTTCCTCCAGCGGCTACCGCTTCACCAATTTGGACCATTTTTTTTTCAATGAAAGGTCTCTATCCTCAGATGGAACATGAAACATTATAATGTTTTATTCTACGTCGATTGTTCTATAATAATTATTTTAATTTATAATATATATCTACATCTACAAAACCGCCGCGTCTCATTATTGGAACTAATACATCACGTGACGCATTTAGACGGGTCGGCCAACGCGAGTCTGTCAGTGCATTGTGCGCTGGGGTCTCACTAGTTATTCTTTAAATTTGAAAAATTTCCAAGTTTTTTATATAAGTGGTTTTTGTCTTTTTGTCCTAACGCTTTGTTTAGTTAAAAACTAAGACAATATCAGATTTTACTGCAAAGCTGCAAATATTCATTTTTGCAAAATCTTTTTTTTTAAGATTAAAATTTTTTTTTATTCTAAACAAAGTTCCTAAAATTTAAAAAAATCATATCGTAACAGTTTTAACGCTTTTCAAATTCAGGTATTTGCTTAACAAAACTACATTCAACGCAGGAGGAGGTCAGCGTGGATATCGCACATGAGGAGCTTCAGGCTACTTTGGGAAATGCGGGGCTCTGGAAGGAGTTTGATGGGCTGGTTTTAATGGGAACAAAAGCTTATGATCAACCCGAAAGCATGGCTTTAGTAGCAGTTGATGTGTTCATTTTCTACCCACCATTAGATTATGCTTAATCCAGAAGCAGGGGTTAACGATGAGAAATAAAATATACGAGTTGCTACAAGTTTTATTTAAAGAAGCAAATCAGTATCAGTATCATTAGTAATAAAAGAGAAAAATAAATGATTCGTCGTTTTTATTTAGTTGTCATACCTGCCATTTCTGTTTCTTAAGTGCTACATAAAGATTCGCAGAAAATAATAAGTACGCTGTCTCGAGATGCACGAGTCCATCGTCGTGTTATAGTGAGACAGTTAGGGATTTAATATGTAGATAAATTAACATATAGACAAATACAGTCACGATCGTCTTTCGATTTTTTCAATTTAAGTGTTTTATCAGTATATGTAGCAAATTACATTAACGCAGCGCTACCATTACACTTCTGTATAATCTTGACACCGGCATAACCATTTAAAATGATTATCCTGTCCCGTCACATGTTGTGAAGACAATTACTGTGAAAATAGAACTGCCTCGATCCAAACACGACGCGATGTAAAGAAACCCTAGTTTAGGACGAACTGCCTATGCTAGTTTGCTCGGAACCGAAAGCGTACACGCTCTAGGAGGAGCTTGGTGGGCTGGTTGGTTGCGGATCATTAGCTAATGCTCGATCCGGAAACAGATTCTCAGGCGTTGGTTTGTGAGCCCAAAACTACGGCTTGCATGATCTGAAAGTCAATTTAATGTAAGCTGTTGACTTCTAGGAGGAGCTCCCTTGCGTTGTGTTGCTTCAGACCAGAAGTTTCTGCTTGCATGATCTGAAATTACTGACTTTCCGGTGCAAATGCGCTGCTTATATGCGGTTTATCAAGTAGCCGTACTTAGTAATGCCTGCACAACATAATCAAACATCCATAATTGTTTATAAAGAAATTGCGAATTTGTTACTTTTTATTAAATTGTTTACAATTACATTTTAAATATTAAAATTGCTGAAACGAAAATTTACTGCCTATAATTTTGATGGAGTTCTGATAATAGCAATAACATTGTTTTTACACCATCAAGTTTTGTCGTATTTGCTAAAATTTCCTTTGTGAAGAAACATTTCTATCGCGCGCTTCCGGTTTTAGGCTATTTTCAAACATTTCATCATAATCGAATCAGCCGATAGAGAAATACCGGTAGTTGTTCAATGTCGTTTCTGGACCAGGAAGTGGGTCGCAAGGCGACAGCTATTTGAGTCGGCCATATTGTATGCGGTGAAAAGGTGGGAATGTAATCGGCCTTGTTGGCATGCCATAAAAAAGGTGTGACTAAAGGCGGAAAATTTAAATTGTAGAGAGACAAAACATGTTGAAGAAGGTGAAAGGTGGTAGGGTTAAGGAAGTAAAGAGCAAAGAGACGAAACGGTAAGGTATCATTTGAGTTTTTACTAACCTGCCAGCATGGGCAACCACTTCCTGTTTCAGAAACGGCATTGTATTACTACTACTACTACCATTAATTGAAAAGCAACACCTTATATTTTTGTGTTACAAATTTCAAAATTGAAATAGCCATGTTGGACGAACGTGAAAGCGCGGAAATTTGAAACAGGAAAAAGAGCGGCAATGTAGGTGGCCACGTTGGCAGCCATGAACGAAAGTGTAGCGAGAAATTTAAATTGCAGAGGGATGAGATAATTTACAGGGGGGGGATGTAGGTCAAGGGGCAAGCGACGAAGGGACAAAAATCTGAGGTTTTACTTGAGCTTTAACCAAGTTGCCAAAATGGCCGACTCAACTAGCTGTCACCGTGCTCCAGAAACCGCATTGTATAACTACTACTACCAAAAATTGAGGAAAAACACATTATTTTTTTCATCTTCTTGTGTTGCTTGAACATTCTTACGTTAACAATTTCAAAATTTAAATTGTCCTCAAATCAATATCTTCTTATATTAGGTAAAATAAAAACTGCAAAAGAAAAAAAAACCTAAACTAAAGTCGTATTGCAATAAACGTAAAGTGATAGTTGCCAAGCGCACTTTGTTTCCATAGCAACGAGTAGTACGAGTTTTAACAATTACTTTCCTGGCCGGATAAAACACTTAAAAATAGAATTGAGTTTAGTTAAACACCGAAAGGCACTTCCGTTTTCAGAAAAAAAAGCCTTCAATTAAGCATTAATGATATAAAAATCAATTTGAAAGCCAGATAATGATTTTCTTGGTGTGATTTGTCTCAGCCAAATTTTCATGTGAGCCATTAGACAGAAAAATGGCTTTATATCCAAGCCAATAGAAACCAAACTATATGTGGGTAGCTCTTTTATCTAATTTATTATCAGAGATACAGATTGAACTGAATTATTTAAAACCTACAAGCGAACATTCGCTTTTTTGGCTAAAATTCATTTTAAGCAAAAAAGTTTTCCAATAGCACCAAGTGGGCGGCTTCTGCACGCATCGGATCTTCCGTTAGAACAGAATATTGAGAAGATAAATGAATTTCGACTTGGAATCATATCTTCTGGAGTGTACCGAGCAAGTAACGTGATTTATTTTGTTAGATACGGGTAATGTACCGAGCAGTTGGTATTTAACTATTTAGTGGGCCCGGAGTGCAAGAATATGAATTATACAGCAGCGCATTGTTGTAGCTGAGGAATTCATACAAATAAGTTAATAACTACTATCTTTGTTGTGTAATTGTATGTATGCATGTGCTGTTACATAAGTACACCACGCAAAGATCCAGAGGAACTGTTTGCGTTGTCTGGGAAGAGAATTAACAATTACAATTAAATTTAGTACAATGGGATAAAACCGTCCACTAACGGTCAGTATCCTTCATTTAATTAAGTTAACGTGGAAGCATTTCCAACTACAAATTCCGAAACTTTTACACAAATATTAAAGTTTGAATGAAAATTTTAATTTGAAACCGGATTGAGTTTGAATCCAATTTCTTGGTAACAGTTCTAATTTGGTTCTAACATATTCAAATGCTTCAAACAAACTTAACAGATTTTAAATTAAATCCGATTAAAATTATTCGGATCTAGTAGGTGCATCCACCCCGTAAATCCAAGTTCGGGTTGAGATTGAGCCACCTCTAATTCAAAACTGTTTACCTAATGTAGAAGTGAATGAAAATGTTGTAGACTTGAATATAAATCCGCTTTTAAACATACTTCCTTAAAAATTGTAACGGAATGTAGTGGAAGCTTCGAAGCCGATTAAAAACATGAATTCAACTAAGACTAATCTAATTTCGTATTAAATGAAGACGACCAAACACGATTTTGTGTTAAGATTTGAATTTTTAAATCGATTCTTATTAAAATTTAAAACCAGCTGTGCGTAGAAATTTCAAATCGGATTTATATCGAAAATCTACCTTAAAATCCGAATTCCAAACACATTACCAATTTAAATTTAAAACCCGCTGTTGAATCGATTTGATATCAAAAAATTCGCTAAAGAATTCGCACTGCAAATTCGATTTTAATTCAAATTTAAAATCGATTTTTTATATTGCCCTTAAAACCAGATATGTAGCCAGGTTTTAAGGTAATCCGATTTAAAATTATAAATAACAACTCACTGTTCAAACTAGTTTCATGCATAAATTGAATCTGGATTCAAATACAAAATCAGTTTTTTAAATCTCCCGATTCCGTACACAATCCGAATTAATTTTTTATTTAAATTTAAAGTTTATATCGAATCAATTTTGAAGCCGAATTTTGCTTCAAATGTGATGCGATCAAACTTCAAGCCAATTTTTGATATTAAAATTAAAACCAGATCCTTATTCTTAGTTCCTCAAAATTTAGATTTGCAAAACTAGTTCATAAGCACAATTTTTGGATTTGAATTTAGCCAAAGTTCCGGATCCGATTGAAAACAAGGATCAAACTAAGGATTTGAATTTCGTACTGAAATCAATCGTATCCGTAGCCGGATTCATATTCAGATTATTCTTCCGGATCCGAATAATAAATAAAATCAGGATCTAAAATTAAAAGCAGGAATCCATTTTTAAAATGGAACATAATCCGAATTCTGCGCAAGACACCGAATTTTGAATTCGGTCCGCTGCCGAACTTTAGTTAACGATCTCAATCGCAAAGCCGATCTGATTTAGTAGAATTCTATTTGAATCCAAATTCATTTCCGGATTCAAATTACAACCCATTATTCAAACCAGTTTAATCCGAATTTAAATATAAACAAGTTTCTCAAATCCAATCTGAAGCCTTATTCTGTTACACTTTCAAATCGGAAGCTATATCCGGATTAGATTATGATTTAAATTCAAAACTATGCTAAATTTGAATTAACCAACTTAATTAGTTGATAAATCCCATTTTCGTATTTAGATCGACCCAAAATTTAATTAAAGTATAAATACAGCTAAAATTTTAATTTCGTTTTGAAATCAGTCGTATTGGAATTAAAGTTCGTATTCCAAATTTTAAATCAGCTTTCGAATACGTTTAAAAATTAGATCCATATCCGGATTTTATTTCAAGATTCGGATTTAAAATTTATTCTAGATCTAAAATTAAACACAGATTTTGGCATCCACTTTAAAATTGGATCAATATTCTAATCGATCTGACTTAAAACTCAAACCGATTGTACAAATTTTTTTTAATCCGAAATTTACTTGGATTTGACCCGGATCCAAATTACAACCCATTATTCAAACCAGTTTAAGAGCGATTTCTCTTTCAAATTTAATTCAGATTCATTATAAAACCAGTTTTTAAAATCCACTGTAAACCTGTTCAATATCCGGATTCAGCTACAAAATCAGAATTAATTCCTGATCTAAATTTAAAACTCATCCAAATTATTTTGAAATGCCAGATTTTGCTTCAGAATTCGAGTCCAAAGTTAAACTGTTCAAATTTGAAAAACCAGGTGTTAGGATCTATTTTTAAACTAGATGCTTATCCGGATTGGATCATAATTTTAATATAAAATTCTTCGTAATTTATTCACCAACTTAGCCAAAATTCCGTATGTAGTCGAAAACATGGATCCAAATTTTGCACTGAAATCAATCGTATCAATATGAAAACTAGCTGCTCCAAATCAGTTTGAAACTTGCTTTAAAATTCCAATTCAAATTGAATTCAGATCCAAATATAAAACCTTGTTTTCGAATCTATTGTAAAACGGGATCCGGATTCGAATTTGACTTCAGGATACGAATACCAAGTTCATTTCTAATTTAAATCGAATTCACTTTAAATCCAAATCTTGATCATGGATTGGAGTTTTATTAGGATCTAAAGTAATGGATCTAAATCGTTGTAAACTTCAGGTATTATGAGTTGGATTCATTTGCAAATTTGAGAAGAATTATGGATTAGTTAGTATTAGAATTTTGAACTGAAATGTTAAATTCGAATCGGATTGAAACGTAAAAACCGTTCCGCGAATCCATTTCAAAACCTAATCACCAACCAGGATCCAATAAGTGGTGATTTTAAATTCAAATCTACTCAACACGAGTTAGATATACGTTTACGTTGTAAATACACCTTAAATGTATTCAAGTACTAAAGGTGTAATTGAATTTCAGCTGTCGTAAACAAACAAACGAACGTGTTCATCTGAAACCTGGAGTAGAACGTTTCTATAACAATGCAAGTCTTATTAAAAGTGGTGTAGACATGAGTTCACATGCATTAAACCGCTTAATATACAAAATCGAATACTTGTACACACGGTAAGTTATTGTATAAGTACAGACACTCTACATTTTAAGTTCACTGAGAGCACTTAACGTCTGCTCCGTTTCCCATGCGCATGTAAACCCCAATAATGGAACCCATAAGCAAGAGAATGCCTGCATTTCGATGTAGGAAATACGGAGTAATTGGACGGAAAGCCCCTTGAATCGTAAACAAATCAAACTTTTGAACGCTAATCCAAAGTGAAGTCACGATAATAAAGTTGTTAGCTTCGAGTGGCTGTTGGATGGCCTGAATAAGAGGGGCTCCTTCTGATTTTATTCTTAAATCGCTTTAGTCAAGTGTGCTTTGAGCTACTGAATTCAATTTCTAAACACGGAATTAAACTTTATCCTTGGTTACATTTTTTAATTTTTTAAATGCTAGTCTTGTTCTTTACTCTATTACGTGCTGTTGAGAAAAAAAATTAAGAGCTTGTAAAGCTACAAAAAACCTTGACAAGTTTTTGCTGCCAAGGCTTATGACCGACGCCAGAAGATAGACCACTAAACTTGCACGTATTGCCAAACCGGTGCTTTCTACAGACAAAATAATCAGAAAGTAATTTTAACAAAATTTTTCTTTTTTTGATAGCTCTGTGAAATCGTTAAAAAAATCGGGAAATCTTGAAAAAGCCATTTCCAAATCGGAAAATCAATAAAGTTGAAAAATCATGAAGATATTTAAAAAAATCAAACATTTTGGAAATCATTGCAAAAATGTCCAAAACAGCCACGAGGCGAGATGATGAATAACAGTAATTATACCAAATCATTAAAAAATCCAAGCAACCTCGAAAAACCACTGAAAAATTGAGCCAACTTTTAAAAACAACTATAACTTAAAAGCTTTTTGAAGATTTCAGACAGGGAAATTGCAGGAATTTAATCATTCTGAGAAATCTCGAAATCCAAGAGAAAATTCGGGAAATTTTAAGATATTCTCAGGATATTTCTAAAAACCGCTTAAAAACTAAAAAAACTTGGAAGAAAATTCACTAATTCTATGCCCTCGGCCATTCTTGAACCATCTATAAATTTTGTACCTATTCCGCATGCGGTTTGCACTACATATGACATCAGGAAAAATAAAGTGCAATAAGTGTTGTATTTTAAAACTCTTAGGTGCTTTTCTATTCTAGCATTTCCAAATTAAATTATGCCATATAAAAACAACAGCAATTATGCAGGTGCAATTTTATAATACACGTTGCTATGCAATGCGACTTCCGTTTCGCCAATAGTAAAATTGAGTCGTTTTGTAAATGGTTGTTTGTACTGTGCAGGCGTAACTAAGCAACGGCGACTTTTGTTTTATATTAAATTCTCCCCATATGTACATGTTTGTTTGTATTGCTATTCAACGGCATTTGAAGAAAGAGATGTAAGCACCCGCATGTGCACGAGAAAATTAGTTTAAGCAGCAGGCCGAATTCAAGCCATCCCGGAAGCCCCTCGAGGAGCGAAGCAGCAGCTACCTTAGGTCACAGCAAAGGTACCCATCACCGCGAGCTCCTTCAAGAGCTAAGCAGACGCTACACCAAGTTTCGACAAAGACCCCTAGCACCACAAGCTCCTTCTTAAATAAAACAACCCCCCCCCCAAAAAAACCACCACCAGAACAAGTAAGACCACAACCTTCTGAAGTTCCAGCCCCAGCACCTTGCTATGTGTTTTTTGAAATAATTTTTGTTTATTTCTTAAAGGGCAATTTCACAATCGCAAAAAATAACTTCGACATGTAACCATTAAGAGATGCCCGAAGATAAGTGAAAAACTTCACCCATTCTCCTAAAATAAAATTTAAATAAACATTACCTCAAAAAATTTTTAAAAAATTCTCAAAGGAATTTTTAAGAAGGGCAGTAAAAAAAATAGAATGTCATCCTAAATAATCACTAATAAACTGAGAAAAGTGTGACAAATTTAGAAAATGTGTGAACTCTTGAGAAAATTTTTGGGATTTCTTAACAGTCCAAGAAACATATTATTAGAAAAAATTGCAATTATTCTAAAAATTGAAAAAAAACTATTTTAGGAAATATGAGAAAATTCAAAAAACCAGTACTGGAAAATTTAGAAAAGCACAACCGTCTGTTTTACCTCCGTTTCAGCCAAATTTACAAAAGGAACTCAATAAAGACCAACTGGTTCCAGTAGCAGAGGGGGGCGGGGAAAGAGTTGTATTCTCCATTTGCAGCAATCTGATATAAGTGCGGCTTAATCCTTTCACAAAATAAAGTAAAAAATTATGGAACTTTTCGCGTAAAAAAAATACCAAAATTGATAAATTAGCCACCCCAAAAAAGAAAAATAGAAATCGAATAACCCCACCAAAAATTACTACTGCTGAAAATTAATAGCAAATTATGTATCATCTGCCGTTTTTTTTTGAATACAAAAAACTTGTTTTTAAAAATCCATAAAAAGGGCCCCAAGTTAGAAGATTGAAGACAAACTAAGTAAAAGCCTACCCCAAGCTCTCTTAATTAACAAAATTGTAAAAACATGGTCAGTTTTCAACAAATATTTTCATAATTTTCAACATATTTAATTTTGGGCTTTTAGCAGTTTTACGTATAGTTTTATATCACATCTGTTTCCTCTTTTTAAATTACTACAATTTCATTTTTATGCCAGTTTTTAACCCATTTTATACGTAAACAGACGTAGAAGCTAAAATTTCCAGAAAACTTAATCGTAGCAGTTGCCATTTTAAAGATACTTTGTCAGTAGGGACGTACAAATACAATGCCCTCTATGTGTAGTAAGCAACAGTTGCAAAGCAACGCACCGGGGTAAATAAAGGAAACTTGCTAAGCAGGTATCTGCAATCAAACCGGCCTCTGTACACAAGCGTGGAAACGTTCGCGCTGCAATAACAATAAAAATGATTTAGTTTTAACTACGGCTATGATAGTCTGCGGTGCGTTTCGTTCTTACTAGAACTCATCAGACGGACACAATCCTATCCATAGTCCAAAATAGACTATTCTTCGTAACACATATCGTATTTGTAATACGTCACAGATAATTCTGTTTTTCTGGCACATTACTAGAAGATTTGGTAAAACAGCATTCCTTTTTCCCATTATGTCTTCAAATTTTGTTTTTACGTTTAGATAACTTTGTTGCTGTAAAGAATGATACCAGAAAACGTATCCAACTCTGGGTCCACGTTTAAATTGTTTTTGAAAGTTTGACGCTGAATTTTTGACAATTTCTTCCAAATTGTACCAACCTTTCCAATTATATCAAGAAACGAACATACGTTTTCATTTATCCAGGCATTTTTCAAAAAGCATCATCATAAAATTTCGAAATGGAAAGTAATGGAGAAAATAATGATTATTCAATAGATTATTAGCGAGTTATTAATTATAGATAAATTAGTAAAATTAGAACATCCTTCGATATGCTTTTCCTTCATCCTTTCATGAATAGAACAATCAGTTAGGGATTTCAATTAGCATGCAAAACGTATATACAAGAGATAACACAATATAGCGAGGAACCGGGAGTATTTCGCAGTGGAAGGGGTGAAAAATTCGAGGGTGACGGACCGATTTCCAGCTTAAGGCCTCTAAATACATGAATATGAAATTAGTGTGGCCTTAGGTAACTAGAAGCCCTAATATTCAGGATACTCCCGAAAAGCTGACCCATAAAACAAGTTTCGAACAACGTGTTCGCACAACAGACGACCGAGCTGAAAATTAAACTGCGTCCTGAAGTTTCCCCTGAAAAACACAATAAGCACCGCCGCCAGATTTTATTTGGGGGCTGATAACTTTTTAACAACTTTCGAGTTTTTGCTGTAATAATTATAATCGGGAAAACAATCGAGTAAGTTTGGAACTTTTTTGAAGAATGGCAGGTTTTAAATCGCCACCGCTAGGACTGAAAACCGTCCCATTTTTCAGTTCTGAATTCAAGTTGGCTGCGCTTTTTCCTAACAATGCAGGAAAAGTTGCGGCTTAGTTTTTTTAATTTTAAATGTTATATTTGTGCGAACTTATTCTAGGAAAATAAATCGCTAGTTGGAATTGAGATTTCAAACGATTTATGGCAAAGACAGTTTCCGGGATTTCCAGGTTTCTAATCCCAATAGCAACCGTTTCCTATTAAACATCTTATGTATGCTACAATACACATCTAAGGAAAGCAGTTACGTTTGGTTTCATAGAGTTGCTGGGTGGAAATAGCGTTACTACTAAATTAGATACCTCCGCTCTAATGTTTACGCAGAGGAATAAAAACCTAACTGCATGTATTAAACCTCATAAGTAAAAAAAAACCACCTGAGAAACTTCGTTTATAAGTGCGACCTTTACTTCGTTGAAGTTCATTTTAATTTATTGTATTTAAAATAATTCTTAACTTTAGCAGGTTTTGTATTTTAGCTTTATACGTATTTAAACGTGTTTACACATCATCATCGAAAGCAAGATTAAAAGTAAACAGTTGGTGTTGCCATAGGAACAATAAATCTTCATAACTTGATCTTGGTTTTCTATGTCTGCGTCCAGATGACTTGATTTCTCATTCCAAAACGTCTAATGTGAATTTAAGAGATCAATTTGTTCATTCATTAAAGGTACAGATTTTAAATGTTTAGGAATTTCAAATGCTTCTAGTATATCTAACTTACGTTTGTCATCACAAAAGTGTAAAAATTTAATAGTGTTATTAGATGTCATTAAATGGATGTGTACTAATAAGTGTTTAGCGTAATTGAACTTATGGGGGTGTCTATACTTGTAACAACGTACGTGTTTCTTGTACCTAACATCAAAATTTCTAATTGTTTGTCCTGTATAAACCGAATTACAGTGCGAGCAATTGAATTTGTAGATGCCTGATTTTAGTAAATTGTCTGTTTTTTCTTTAGCATTAAACAAAGTGTTTAAAATATTTTTTGTTGTATTAAAAGTTATTTTACATTTATTTGTTTTGTTTATAATTTTGGGAATTTTTTCTGATTGATTGCCAAAATATGGAATTGAGGCGTATTTCAATTTATCTGAAGTAGTTGGATAAATTTTTTTAATGGTTAATTTATAATCTTTCTCTTTAATCAGTGTATCACAATAATTTAAGTATTATAACCATTATTGTATGCAATTTGTCTAACAATCGAAATTCCTCGATTATAACTAATTTCACCTAAAGGAACCGTTAAAGCCTTATGTATCATGGACCTGTATGCTGCTAATTTATGTGTTTTAGGATGACAAGAATGGTGTGGTATTGTAATGTCTGTTTGGATAGGTTTGTTGAAATACGTATAAAACTAAAATACAAAACCTGTGGAAGTTAATTGTTTCATTTACAATAAATCGAGAAACTGTTTAAACAAACAAAAAAATAAGAAACGCAAAACCAGGTAAAAATTCGTTAAAAGCCTTCTACTTACGTTTCCTGTAATTTGCTTCTAATAAGAAAGTGCGACAACTCACCTGGAAAATAAGAGCAAGGTTCAGTAATAAGAAAATGACAAGAGAAATGATTAATGTTGAAAATCACTCAATTTTATTTTTTCTGTTGAAGAAAATAAACTTTTCCACGGAAACAATCATAATAATAAAATGAAAGATAGGTTATCCAATTTTTACAGTATTGGGAGATATCTCCACATAAAGATACCACATCAACACTGCTGTTTTAATCCATTTATACAGCATTGGACTGGGCACTTGGGAAAAGGAGGAGAGATTTCTCTTGGGGTTAAAATGATTGGGGTTCGGATTAATACAGGGGTGCAAATCTAAAGTGTAATAATATTTTCGTCACCAACAGTAAATACGAGACCATACTTTATTTGTTTTCATTTATCTTTTTAGAGATTTTTATTATCAGTCAGAAACAATGTCATGTACCGAACTTTAAGTAATTTTCATTCCCTTATTTTAATTTCCCCTAAAATGAGAGCTGGTTACTCTAGACGCGGCGATCACGACGTGTTCGTATTAGTAGGTCAAGTTGGCGGGTGTCTGATTACTTCTGTAGGAAGTTGGAACAACGTATTTTAACTTATAAACTAGCGGAATCCGTGGGCTACGTCCTACGCTTTTTTTTTTTACTTTTTTAAAAATAATAATAAATGAGCTGTCTGAAGATGTAAGACATGTACTTAATGCATCCAGCAATATTGGATATTTTCAAATACGCAATGATTATGAAATAAATACTGAATTTAATATGCGTGACTAATACCTAATACATATAATAACATTGATGTTTGTTCTTTTACAGTAACAGCTCGGCCCAAAAAGAGTGACATAATCATTCAAATAAATGCACAGATTTTTTCTTTCTTTAAACTGGCCCTGTTTATTTGTAATTGTTACAATTAAAACTCTTACAACTGTTAGTAGAAAATGCTACGTATATTGCCCATGTGAGAATACAGGTTCTGGTAAAAATTTATTGTAAATAAAACAATTCTTAACTGCAGCGGGTTTTTCATTTTATCCTTATACGTATTTTACGTGTTTACACGACATTATCAAAGGCAAGATTCAAAATTAATAGTTGGTGTTGCTAAAGGAACGATAAATCTTCATAACTTAAACGTGATTTTCTATATCTGCGTCCAGATCATTTGATTTCTCATTCGAAAATGTCAAATAACGGTGAATTTATTTTTAATCTTGCGTTTGATAATGACAAACACGTTGAAATACGTATAAGGCTAAAATAAAAAACCCGTTGAAGTTAAGAATTGTTTTATTTACAATAAATTAAAATGAACTTCGATGAAGTAAAGCTCCAACTTATAAATCTGGTAAAAATTTCTAGCTTATTAAATTTCTGTCCTTGATTCTTATTCATGGCAGTTTAGTCTTATTCGAAATAGTTTTTGTTTAATTTTAAATGAAAATCCAGTACCTGAGGGTGACAAAATAGTTCTAGATATTCGAGATATCTGCCCTGTTAGAATCTCAGCTTCAATTAACTTGTAAACCTTGTATTAGTTCAATATTATTATTATTATAAAACAGCCGCGCGCCCATTTGTTAGCATGATCTCATCTGCGTCTCTCCGCTGAGATAATAGATGTCGGTACTGCAAGCTAGTAGCGGTCAGGTCATCGGATTGCGTTCCAATAATACACAAATATACTGTAAATCTAAATTTCTTATTTGCATCAAAAACGGTACTGGTCCGATGCACACACTCCATACGAATGTGTGCCTTATATAATAAACGCGTAAAGATGTGGCTTCTAGTAAAGGCATGTTAAAAGGATACAGATTTAATAGATTCTTAGCATTTATTTTGTCTTTATGATCATTTGCGATTGTAATTTAACTGATTTTTACCGTTTTAACTGGTACAAATTCGTATATTTCTTGTTTTCAAGTTATTTTGTATAATATTTTAGTAGCTGCGTATTGGAAGCACACGTGTTCTCACGCCAAACCTTTGTGCGTTAGCTGGGCCTTGTAAAATGTTCTAGAAAATTATGTTTGTGTTTTACATTATTCAAAATTAGGTCAGCTTATAGCTTCCTTTTTCTGGATTTACACAGACGTCGAATTGGCGTCACCAAAAAAACAAATTATGATAAATATAAAGTTAAAAATTGCATATTCCTCGTTTTGAAACCACGCCGTTGGGAGGAAGAACGGCCGCTAAAAGTCGGATGTTTCGGTACTGGAATTTTAAAGTCCAACGCTCTAACCGCTCCGCTATATACTCTAAAACTAAGAAAAGGAAAATGTGTGAACCTTCAAAAAGTTACCAAAAGTAATTTTATCATCAGAATGACCCTTAGCGGCACCTTCAATTTTAGAAGTACTTAGTCTGGCACTGTAAAGTACGTAAGCTTTTTTAAACAAAATTTTAAAAATTAGATTATTTTGAATAGCGACCGCTAACGCAACTCTCAAACTTAAAAAAAAACTCACAGTGCAGTGATGCAAAATAATACCGTTCTTTAACTCTATTGTAATAATTAAATAAACCTTACAACAATAAATTAGGAATACAATAAGCAGTGTGACTGACAAAGTTATTAAACAACATACTAATTCGGTACTGTAGAAAAAATTAAATTTTGAGAAACTCCCAAAAATATTTAGAAATTCTGCATGAGATCACATGTCACCACATCAAACGAACGTATCTAGTTCGTTGATAATCAGCTAATAAATCAGTAAACAAACACGATTTCTGTAATTATATACCGGGGGCGTAAATTATCAGCCCCCCTGTCAATCAAACAATACGCATCATACGGACTGCATTCTGCAATTGGTGTACATACGCCCGTTTGTCTGTACAGATGTAAGTAATTAATCGTACGTTTGTAATCATCGCGGTTTATCAAACGTAGGTTGCAGCTCACGTAGCCGTGGCTACGGGGGGCACAATACGAGCGTCCTGTTCCGCGGGGTGGCGTAAACCAAACGCGGGGTTACTCGCGAATTGATTATTATTGAATGAGGTGGTCGAACATTGAATGCATAATTAGCAAAATTAATATTACTGGGTTGACACGCACCTAACCCAATTAATTATTGTCTATTAGCATTTGGGAAATTAATGGAGTTTGAACTAATTGTGCTGATTTGTAGTGTCTTTCCATCACGCTGACAGTGCAAGTTTAGTAAATTTAATTGCTAATAAACATTTAACAATTAGATAAATTTTGACCTACAAATCGCGAATCTGTAAATAAGGGCGAAAGTATAAGCCTGGACGAAATAAGACAAAAAGTGGCGGATGAAATCGAAAAACGGGGCAATAAAGAAAAAATATCAATAAAATGATGTACGGCAGCTAGCTACGTGTGAAGTTTACAGCGAGCCTGGATTGGGCTCACACTAGGGAAATTAGTCCGCTTCGTTTGCCGGAAAATGTATGTTGTTTGTGTTTAATGTGTGTATTACATTTTTGAAGTACGACTTGATTAGCTGATATTGTGAAAGGATCGTGATTGCTGGCCACGGTTTTATGACTGCTTTTTTTTTTAGAACCGTAGCTTTTGTTACATGTGTATCGCGTGATTGATTTCTGCACATTTCATGCATACACATTTGATATACTTGCTCATGTGAATTCTGATTAAGCACATCAGTTTCAAATTTTGACATTAGATTAGTTACTTTCAGAAAATATTAATATGTTCCTAAACGAGAGTAATTAACTTTCTCATATTGACAGTGATTTGGGCCAATCAATCACAGTATTCACTCACGCTAATATGTGAAAGTTATTTAAATTTCCGAGCCATTTATGGTATCCCTATGGGGGATTCGTTTATGTGTGTGTAATCCGTTGGATATTGTAAAAAAATTGTAAAAATTGTTAATGGTTACCGATCTAGACCTGTATGAACCGACTATTTTTACCAAACAATACTACCAAATAACCCCATTTTTAAATATATTACCTCCACCCTCCCCCCGCCAAAAATCAACATTTATTGACAAAATTCATGCTCCCCTTCAAAGACAAAAACCAAAACATTTTGATAATACATGCTGAATCGCAAAAAAAATATTAATGTTATGAGATGACCCTTTCTTACCCCTAGTGCAACCCTAAACCTTAAATAATGAAAATTCACAAACATGTAAAACAATTCATTTTTTCAAATATATCGTCTCCAAGCCACTGCTTCATCTTCCACCTAAAAAATCAACATTTAGTGACAAAATTCATTCCCAATCCAAAAAATAACATAAATTTTATGAATCGACCCCTTTTATGAAGTATTATCACCAAATTACCCCTGGTGCAACCCCCCCCCCCTTATTTAATAAAAATGTCGAAATATTTCAACAAAAATTCACTTTTTTAAATATATTACTTTTAATGGCGAAATTCACACTCCTCTTCAAAGACACAATCCAAATCATTATGACACGGCATCCCTAATTGCAAAGAAATATCAATGTCATGATTCGACTTCTTTTAACCTCTAAATAATAATAATTTGCAAATATGTAAATAATTCACTTCTTCAAATATATTGATATATCCAAACTATTACTTCATCTCCCCCCCCCCCATAAAAATCAACATTTAGTGACAAAACTCATAGTAATTAGCCTTTATGTCCCACTAGCGGGCTCCGACACTCTTCTCTGCCACGTACTCTTTTTGGCGCTGAGGTGGAGTACGGAGTACCTACAATTTAACGTCGAATCCAAACGACTAAGCACCAGAGAAGGTTTCAAGCATTAAACCTCCACACGGCTGCCTCCACCGGATTGGCTAATGTAAGCCGCGGATTGCGGCATAGATTTTTGTTGCTGTATGGCTTCAGCGACAGCTTCAGTGGCGGTAGCTCAGAGGTTGGGCGCTCAACCTCTAACGCTAAAGGTCTAGGGTTCGATTCCCCGGCGAAGCCATGCAGCAATTAAATATATGCCGCAACCCGCCACTCACATTTCCAATCCGGTGTAGGCAGCCGTGGGGTCTTAATGCCTGAAACCTTCTCTGAAATTTAGTCGTTCGGATTCGACGTTAAACTGTAGGTCCCCCGTACGCCATCTTAGCGCTAAGGAGAGGAGTACGTGGCCGGTGCCCAGCAATGGGACGTAAAGGCTGATTACGATGGCTTCAGCGAAGAATCAAACCCCAGTCCTTTAGCGTTAGAAGCCAAGCGCTCAACCTCTAAGCTGCCGCCACTCTACAAACAACAACAAGCAAAATATTCTTTTTTAAAAACACAATTCACAACATTACAATGATGCATCCCCAATAAGAAAAAAAAAACAAAATGTTATGGGCCGACCCTTCTTACAAAATACTACTACTAAATTACGCCTGGTGCTACCCCAGCTTCTACATAATAAAAATTTCCAAATATGTCAAGAAAACTTTACCTTCCCAAATTTATCACCTCAAAACCACCACTTCATCTCTCCCCCCTAAATCAAAATTTGGTGACAAAATTCATACTCATGTTTAAAAACAACCCAAAACATTATGGTAATGCATTCCCAATCAAAAAAATTTAAAAAGTTATAGTCGAACCCCTTTTATAAAACAATACCTACTAATTAAATAAACCCTAGTGCAATCACACCTCCGTAAATAATAAAAACTTTTAAATACGACTCTAAAAATTCACTTTTTCAAATCTAACACTTTAAAACCACCAGTTCAACATTTCCCCATCCCCTCCCAAATTAACATGATATTGCATCCTCAATCAAAAAAGTATAAATGTTGTTAACCGATTCCTTTTCCAAAACAATACTATCAAGTTACCCCTAGTGCAACTCCAACCCAGATATAATACGGTTCACCAAACGTGCAAGAAAAATCTTTCACCTCAAAACCACCACTTAATCTCCCCCCCCCCCCCCCATAAAAAGTCAACATTTAGTCCCAAATTCATACTTGTTTAAAACCAAAAAGCCCCCAATAATTAATAATGCTAAAATTTCAAGAATTATTCTCTTATTAATATCACAGAACTTTCGGTACGTGACTTTTGTATCCGTAGAAGACGAATCTGAATACAGTGTCCCAAGTAAAACATCTTTGTTTTAAGAGAAAAGATTATAAAGGTTATTTCAAAATATTTTTTCAAATGTACTGCGCTTTGTTCATTACCCCATTTTAAAATTTTATTTTTCATTTTTATCGTTCTTTTTTAAATTTTTTGAATTCAATTATATTTATGAAAATGTTAAGGAATACTACTGTAATCATAACGATATTAAAAATGAATTTAAACTAGATTAATTCAAACAGACTAGCAGAACCCGTGAGCTACGCTCCTCGATTCCTTTTGTAACTTCATACCCGGTGCGCCGATCCGAATGTTTCCTCCTCCTAGTCGGTCTCGGGAATGACAGCTAGTCCCGAAAAAAATCCCGTAAAAACCGAAATAATAACCGTAACCGAGAAACCGCACCGGAAAAGTGCAAAAAAACTCTCCTAAAAAAGCTCCAGGAATAACACCTTAGAAAAAAAACGCATAAAAGCCTAGAAAAAATTCCTTTTAAAACAAAAGCGGGAAAAAAGGTAGTTGAACTTAGCACTTTTCTATATTTTCAAGGGAGTGCCTTAACGGAGAGTTTTAAACTGTTTTTGTAACTAATCTATACGTACTACAAAAAATCTTGTTAGACATTTGAATAAAATTCCAAAATGAACTTCGCCTTCTCCATAGAAATCGATCAGCAAGAAAAATACACTTACGTTTCTCAGGAAAAACACTTTCTTAATTATAAAGAAATCCACCAGCAAGAAAATACACATATTTTTGTTAGGGAAATATTTTCTCAGTGGTTGTCTTTACCGGAATGTTTTTTACTGGGAATTGTTTTTAGTGAAGGATGTTTTTACCCAGACAATTTTAATCGGGGTTCGTTTTTTTCATCAATCTTTTTGCCAGCTAATTTTTGTTCTGGGATTTCCAAAAAGGTACAGCTCGTTTAAAAATTTTGTACATCTACTTCTATTAAGACAGATACTTTCACATACTTCCACTTGTAGTTCAGAATACTTCCATGTACTCCCACTTACTCCCACATACTTCCACTAACTTCCATATAATTTTACTAATTTCCACATACTTCTACTTACTTCCATATAAATCCACCGTACCTTTACTTACTTTCACTTACTTCCATCTAATTTCATCGTACTTCCACATACTTCTACATACTTCCACTAACTTGCATGTATTTCCACCGTACTTCCATTTACTTTCAGTTGCTTCCACTTACATTCACATACTTCCACTTACCTCCACATACTTCCACTACTACTTACTTCCACTTTTGTTTCCAGATACTTCCACATACTTCCACTAACTTCCACATACTTCTACATACTTCCACTAATTTGCATGTAATACCACCGTACTTCCATTTACATTCAGTTGCTTCCACTTACATTCATATACTTCCACTTACCTCCACATACTTCCACTACTACTTACTTCCACTTTTATTTTCAGATACTTCCACACACTTCCACTTACTTCTACATACATCGACAAAACCTGAGGCATACAACTCACTTGGCACATTCTGAGGAAATATCCAGACGTTCATGGCAACTCCGATTTTCCTAAAAATTAAATTGTCTCAAATACCGTTACTGTTTGGACAAGAATACGTTTTTTTTGTACTTTGGTAAACAGAATACGATTTTTAAGTGGAAAGTTAAATATACACCATTAATATTAAAATATCCCTACACAATTTGAGATAAATATTTCAACTTACGTTAGAGACGTTAATTAAAACGTGATTTGACTGGTACAACTTTGAGAGACTGTAACTCCGTACAGAAGCAATTCTGAACAAACTATTAGAGAGCAGTATTCTAAAAAAGAATGCGTTTCCGGACATGAATCAAAACTTTATTTCTAAAATGACTAAAGAAGTCATCATTCAGAAATTGTCGGTAGAATTTTGAATACCCCTGTATAATTATTTCCAATGTTACTACTTTAGCATGTATTGAGGAAAGATATCAATTCGTGTTTTTTGTTATATTGAGAAAAGCGAGCACGTCTTATTAAACGAAATGAACCATTACAAAACCACATCACTGATT
Source organism: Ctenicera cuprea (assembly GCA_958336395.1). Classification (NCBI taxonomy): domain Eukaryota; kingdom Metazoa; phylum Arthropoda; class Insecta; order Coleoptera; family Elateridae; genus Ctenicera; species Ctenicera cuprea. Next base: position 8,666,437 of record OY284495.1, on the reverse strand, counting down.
TCCATCTTCATCACGTTCAAAAATGATTTTTTTTGAACGTTTAAAACTAAAAACGATTTGGCTTCCGCGGTGGAACCGCGTCATCGGAATTTGATTAGTCGCCGACGTTTCGGCGTCAATTGTATGGAACTACATCAGGGCTGTTATTAAAACCGAACTCCTTCTAGAAGGGACGCTGATGAAGTTTCATGTAACTGAAGACGAAACGTCGCTTATTCTGAGCTTAATAACGCGGTTCTCCCCGGAGCAACATTCATTAACTAATTGGTGTAACTTTAGAAGTTACAGAGCCAAACAACAACTATTTTACGTGCACGAATCGTCTCCTAATTCAAATTGCTTTGCTTGTACTTAATTCTTATTTTATTTAATTGTTTACAAGAAATTCCGAACATTTTCAACTTTATTCCACAATTGCGTCCGTATGTACCTACAAAATTGACAATTGTGATTTCTCGAAGAACCATTTGAGTTTTCCCAGTGAAGTAAATTTTCTTTTTAGTTGCTTTTGCTTTAAGTTCAAATAGGATGCTCTATTATTAACGCTTTGCGCTTGCTTACGTTTCCTTAATGAAATAAAGTCCTGAAGGCCCCAGAATTTCTACAGAAATCAATTTGATTTTCATCTTTTCCTTTTACGGAGGAAATTTCAAGTCAACATGATGAATATCTACGCCACTGCAAATCTAAGTTTTCCCAGACCATCAATCCGGCCTTGCAATTATATTACGTTGATCTGAAGATATGCTCGGCGCTCTAGCAGCAGAATTTTCCTAGTTAAATGTTTTCCACGTATAAAGTTCCCGACATCCAACTTCCAGATAAACAGCATCGTCAGCAAAAGATTTCCATACTCGAAACTGTTGATTTAGTTCCTTTCCTCTAGAGATGAGTTTCCTGAAACTTTCTGCGGACTTATTTAATTTGACTAGTTTTTCCTTTTGGACGGAATTAACTCGGGATTAAATGTAAATGATGAAATATCGGACAACACGTACACTACATCACAAAGAGATATGCAAATGTGTGCACATATAGTATAACTAGGCTGTAAATCGTATTCGGTCTGTTGGTTTTAAAATAGGGCTTAATCAGCTATTGTAATGGGCAAATCGGTTGTGAGCTCTGATCGGAGGACAACCTGTCATGTTCGGGGGGACACATTGTTTTGGCCGCTAATACTATCTCTAAATCATTTGCATGCACAACAATCTGTCAAATGTATGCTGGCAGGCGCATTAAGCAAAGGTACGAACAGAAAAACGTGGACGAGCACAAAAATTCGGTATTTGGTGGAGGCGCCCGTTATGCTTTCGATAATTTGTGTGGAGCGCCCGCTGAATTAAATAGTTGTATACCGTAAATCTTTTGTAAAATACATTCGCAGTTAGAAAGAGAACGAACGAGCTAGCGAGAATATAAAAATTCAGAAGCAGAAACATTGACGAGATCTCTGCTTTTTTCCAGATGATGCATGTGGGGATTTATTGGTTTATGCGAATGATTTCACCTTTTTTCAATTTCTGCTTTATCGAGTGTGTTTTAGGTCAGTTGTGCAGAAGGCTATAAAATTCCATTTTTGACGTTATTTATTTTCATAGCGAAAATGCCCCCACTAAATAAATATTATGTCCAAATAAAAAACAAAACAATGCCGTGAATGATATAGGTGCATTTTCAGGAAACTAAAAAATGCTCCGTTTAATATAAAACCTTATAAATTTCGAGAGGACGTTGTTGTCCTGTGCAGATATAAACAGACCAGATTTGCATATAAGAGTTATTGAAATAAAATCAGTCTGATCTAATACAAAACTATTTATATTGCAAACAACAATTTAATATAGCCATAAATACTAAGAATAAATACGTGCTGGAAAAACATCGACATTATCAAAGAATTGGGTACAGAGTATGTAGAAACACTGTCTAAAAATTATGACAAATTAAACAAAATGTGTGGGAAATGGGGCAAGTTTAAAAAATGCAAAAACCAGCTTAAAAAAATTAATAAGGATACATAAAAACAATAACAAATTACAAAAAAAGTTTATGTTTTCCTAAAACTCCTAACAACATTAACCGAGGCCACAGCTATCCCCTCCACAATGCCTACAAACTGCTAAACGAAAGCCCCGTCCTGCAACCGCTCAACCGCTACAGCCTGACAGCCAATCACAGACCCAGCAGTCACACCTTGTTACCCACCCGTCCCTTATACACCCGGTGCCTGCACCGGTCTCGCCAGTTGTGTTCCAGATCCCAAAGCGACCACAGCCCTGAAGATGTCCCGTGCAACCAAGGACGAAACGTCCGCAGTTCAAGCACCGATGACGCGGCTCCAACCCGGAAGCCTAGATGTTATCATGAAGATGGCTTAACATGATGCAAAATTATGCTACTATAAACTTGTAAATTTTTAGTAATAGAGAGCAGCAAATAAGAATGACGTAATCTGGCCTTGAACATTAACAACAATTTTTTTTATTTGTTGGCAAACTTATCCCTAAGGACATTTTTTAGTACTGACTAATTAAATAGCACTCCTCGACTTGTGAGTCATCGATTTTGCCGATCTTATTGTTTTAGAAAATATACATCGCCTTTTATTGTTAATTATTACGTAAATTATTGTAAAATTCCTATTTGCTACTCTTCTGATTTTTTTTCTTGCTTTTACGAAAATTACGCGAAAGCTCGAAAAAAATTAATTTCTCACTTTGCCACCATTTTTCTCAAACTAAGAAACATTTATTATATTTGTTATAATTGTAATAATAGTAATAGAGGTTTCGAAATTTTCCTAAAGCTTTGACAAAGTTATAAATATAGGATCTGGGGACATTTATACGATATCACCAAAGCCGAGATTTCCAACGCCTTGAGAAAATGAAAAATAATAAAGCTCCAGGGAAAGACTAAATTGTCACAAAGACCATAAAACTTCAAGGTTCTACCCTAATGGGTATGCTGAAAAAACTATTTAACTTGTGTCTACAAAACCAAGACATTCCTTTGAACAGCTCCATAAGAATAGGTTAAGAGACAAACTTGAGAAACTACAGACCCATTAGCCGTCAAAACCATACGTACAAAATATTTACTCGTATAATCAGCACCATATTAAAAAATGAACCAGGGAAGCAAGCTGGATTCCGCTCTGGCTATGAAACAAATGACCATTTGCAATGTATTAAAATTCTGATCGAAAAAACAGACCCTTAATCCTCATATTTGTTGGCTTTCAGAAGGCATTCGGCCCTGTGAAAATTATTTCCATTTTACCAGCACTAAAACAATGCAGAGTCAATCATCGATATACCAACATGGTTCATCAAATATACAAAAATTACGCAACAGCTGTAAATCTCCATAAAACCACCAAAAAAATAAAGATCAACAGATGAATTACACAAAGACACCTTATCTCCAAAAATATTTAAAACGTGTGTAACAATGTGGGAAAATATGGGAGTTACCATTGATAGAGAAAAATTAAGTCATCTCTGTTTTGCAGATGATATAGTTGTAATAGAGGATAACCACAAAGAAGCCAGTGAAAGGTTATGGGAATTGCAACAAGCAACACAAAAAATTGATTTAAAAATCAATTATGACAGCACCAAGATGAAGACTAACCTAGTATTTAGCAAACCGATGAAACTCGAAACTATGCAAAGCGAACAGTTAAGAAACACACCTATCTTGGGCACGAAATAAAATTATCAGTAGAGACAATCAACCGTGTGCGTTGTTAAGGAGAATAAGCCTAGGTTGAGCTGCGCATGGAAAACTACGAGATACTTTAAGACAGACATTCCAACTAGTCTGAAAAGGAAAGCCTTCAATCAGTGCGTTCTTCCAGCCCTAACGTATGGAGCAGAAACCTTAGCTTTTACTAAAGTAATCGGTAAAGAAGCTGCAAGTTCCAAAACGCAGAATGGAGAAGTCTATGCTTGGTAGAACTCTGAGAGACAGAGTCAGAAACAAGGAAATAGAAAGAATAGGCGTTAAGGGCTGTATAAAGTGCATTGCAAAACATAAGTGAAATTAGACAGGCCACGTAACAAGATTAAAAAGCGGTAGATGAACAGAGAAAGTTGTAGAGTAGCGACCAAGAGCCGATAAACGTAGTCGAGGAAGACCACCAACTAGATGAACGGACGACCTTAAAAGAATCTCGACCAACTGGGTTGCAACTGCTCAGAATAGAAAAACTTGGAAGCATCTTAAGGAGGCCTATGTATAGCAGTAGACCAATAGAACGAGTTGACTTTTTTTTGATAATCATAGAGCTGTGCGTGAGCACAACCCCATGACTCCCGTCCCATCATCTTTTGCCGGACTATTCACCGGTAAAATATACCCCACCCCGAAGAGACATGCAACCCAACATACACGCCATGCACAAGTCCATGGATACGCCCCGGTCTTAATTTATTCAAAAAAACTCCCAGCGTGCTGAGGATTCGTACCTACTAGCCTGAGACTCTAACCACTAGACCACCCGCTGCCCCACCCCCCAGAAAATAAACCAGTGGGTTAAAAACTGTCGATATCAAATTACGAGCATCTTTCTTTATTAATCCACTACTAATTTTGATATTGCAGTTTCTGCAAACTGATATCATTGCTGCACCAGAATCGAATCAAGTTACGGCTGTGAAATTTAATTTTTTTTATAAAAACCGGTTATTTGAAATGATAACTGGTTTATGTAAAACAGAGCTTCGTCGGTATTTGTAACCGGACGATTACGACCGATTTCGTGGCCGGTTAGCGGTTACAACCACTTAACAGTTATGACCAGCTATTGCTTATGACGAGTTATTATCAATAATGGCCGATTATTGTAAATGACCGGTTATCGGTTAGACGACCACTAATTGGTTATGACTGGGTATTAATCATTACCAGCTTTAGAGTAAAACCGGTAATGGGTAAAATCAGTTTTAGGACAATTATCAGTCGTAAATAGCTATTGGGTAATGCGCTCGTTCTTGGTATACGCGTTTTACATAACTGGGATATGATTAACAATTGGGCAATATTCGGTAATCGCTGCCGGTGATCGATAATCGGTCATGAGTTATGCGCTGTAATCGCTTATGATCCGTTGGCCGGTTTTTGCTAATTGAAAACCGCAGTTTTGATCAAGGCTCATAATAGCTGAACCGATTATGGCTGACAGGCTTAGTTAAGACAGATTGTAAAGGTGCGCTGCTCGAGAATAAATAAGGGCTATCTGATTTTGATTTAATTGTATTGTTTTATAAGTGGAAGCTCCCCAAAAACGTAATGTACTTGTCTAATAACTTAAATTTATTTACAGGAATATTATACTTCTTTCAGCAAATACGAACTTTAATTAACAGTGACCACTTGACTTAGCTAAATTGCTGTGATTTAGTTTTAGTTAATCTTAAGCAGGTGGTCGTTTCAGGGTAGCTGCACACATTTTTGTACATAAATGTAAATATTGTAAAACACATGTTAACACGTGTCAATGAGTTTGCCGCCTGCTGTGTGGATTATTGGGGCCAATCTAATATTTAAAATAACACGCTCTCGCATTTTAGGGATTAGGGTAAATATTGGGCTGTAGTTATTAACATAAATTGGGGAAACTTGACAGTTATAATTAGCACAAGTGTTCAAGAAAGCTCGAGAGTGTGAGACAAAATTTTATTAATTTATCTATCCAACCAAAAATTAAAAAAAGAGTGGAGCTGTAATTTTAAAAAGAAACAAGTCCGACCTCTTGGAGGATGGCCATGAATTTTAATAAAAGAGTATGTTCCATAAAGAAAGGAATCAATCTTCTGATTCTCAAAGATCACTCAGTTTGCTGAAATCTCAGCGTCAGTTTGGAAGCATTATTGCTAACATTTTGTTGCAGTATTACAAGTCTGGGACTTGAAACCTTAAAAATAATTTATTATCTTCGTGGGTTTTGGGCTACGAAAAGCACTTTGCCAAAATCAAATAGGCTTAGGCGTAGATGCTTATTCTTGTCGGTGTACCTGATTAGGCGTATCAAAGGCGGCGCTATCGTCCTTCGGAAATTAGGCGTAGCAACCGAGGCGCTATTGCAGGGAAGCCGATTGGAGTGAGTGACGGCGCTATTTCCATATTGGTTGCGGCAGGACGCTCTGTTCGCGTGTTGGTGATACATTCGTACGTAATCAATCGCTGTTATTGGGTTAAGTTCTCAGGCGTATTGGTAAGCGGCGCTATTGTCCTTCGGGAATTAGGCGTAACGGCCAAGGCGCTGTTAGGACGAGACCTAATCAGGTTGAAAATATTGCGTACAAATGAGTGATAGCACACGGTGTTCCTATGAAGAGCATTCAGTTACTTACGTAAACTGCACAATACTCGACATTTATAAACAGTCCGAACTAGAAGTATCAGTATAGGTAAACCTGGGGTAAATATTTAGATTGGCAACAATACTCGATACAACTGACCGGCAAATTATATATAAATGGTTCTCGCACTCATAACACCAATATTTGCCCCACATAAATAAATAAATTCTTCAAAAGGTTTACTGTTGTTTAAATCAGCTTAAAATCTTATCCTCTTTAACCTCGATAATGACAGGGTAAATCAGCCATGAGCAATAATTAAAAGACAACGTAGGTCCGACACCAATCATCGCAAATAAATAAGTAATCAAGCATAACATTTAAAATTTGTAAATAAAAATATCTACGGTACTGCACGATCACAAGATCAAATAGCATGCTCTGCTCTAACAAAGAAAGTGCCCTCCCTATTGTAGATTATATGTTACTCTATGTAAATGGATCGAAAAGAGAAGTAATATAGAGTGACCAGCTAGATCTCCAGACCTCACCTGGATTTCTTTATGCGCAGTGAAAAGATTTCAAACGGAATATAAGTGTCAAATGTAGTAAACTGAACGACATTCAAGATATTTGTTCAATTAAAGAGAACTTGCATAATTCATAGTACTTTGCTCGTGTTACCTTACGACCAATGCTGGTACTGGTATTAAAATGATTAGGAAAAATGTGCAAGAAAATTTTCTCGTCAGCAGGTTATAATACTTGAATTTCTCATTGCCTACTATAGATATACGCCAATTATATTTCAAATTTTGCATTTTAGATTCTTGGTGAATAACATCCTTTAGAAAATGTTGTTATACTATAAAAATTACGGTACGGATTCTCCTAGAAAATAAACGATATAAAGAATTGTGGTGCGTGATAATAAGGTTGTGCATATTTTTCTTTTATGTCCTTACTCTGATAAAAAAAAACCACAAAGACGCAGCTCTCAAAGCAAAATAACGTTTTATGGTTAAAAATGATGTAGGAAAACCTTACATGAATTTCTGTATTCGTTTGTACTATCGTAAATCGATTTTAATATAAGGAAACTTTCCGGGAATAAATTAATAAAATTCAACAAGCAGAAACCTTTTTTGCGTGGCAATAAATATGAGTGAAAAGCTTCGCCTGGATTTTCCTATAATTTAGAAATTGTTGCTTGTGGTAACACAAAGTTATATTTCCAAGATTTTCTTTTCGACATTATATACTTGAGAGATATTTGCTGTATCTGTAGTGGCGGCGCCTAGCGGAGGGTTTTGTAGCTGCGTTGCTGCCTGCTATAAATTTATGTGGTGTAAATATGCGCTTAAATGCAAAAACGGCTGCAAAATCGAAAATTCGCTAATTAGAAAGGAATCAATACTCCTTTGGAGGGATGTAAAAAGTTATATTAAAATAATACTGGTAATTTCCTAATGAATAATGGCGTATTCATCTTTTTTTGTTAAAAAGTTTCGACACTGAAATAGCGGTTAAAACAAAGTTTAAGCCAGTTACATAATTACTTTACGTCAAACTACCAACTTTCCGTTAAAACAAGCCCATTAAATGGAAAATTAGCGAACGCCTGACTTGCATCAAAACCAAATACAAACAAAATTGTATATAGAATTTCGTTATTTGGAGAAAATGTATATATCCGACCGCATTCGGGTTTCTCTTCAGTTGCAAAATATATAAAATTCCTGCAAGTGACATCTTCAATAGATTCTGAGTGCGAAATAAGTTTTGAAATACGTCTTTATTTTAACGAACAAGAACCTTTCAGTCCCGCTCGCTCTTGGCAACATTTATTTCGTTTATTTCTTTGCGCCATTCATGTCTCCGGAATTTCAACTCGCCTGACCTTTTAAAATCAAATTTGTAAAAACATCTTTGAAAAGCCCCTCTTTTCCTTTTCATTGCCGTCTCGAAATGAAACTCCTAAATAGGGGCGGATACAATGTTATTTTCGGTGTATAAAACGGGACAAACATTCGCTAACGATCTCCCAAGAATAATAAATTTCGCCGGACATTTTAATATTGTTGTAATAAAGGACTCTTACAGGGTGTAGTTTAATATAACATCTGACCTTTATCTAGTAGTAGGGACTTAGTGGGAGCTTCATAAATCCCCGAGGCTTATACCAGAATTTACGTGCTTTAAACACATTAAACGTAAAGTTATTTGCTCCCATATAAAGATGAACATACATACAGTTAAGCACAAGAGCAGCTTGAATTTAACATGAGAAAATCGTGAGCGAGCTACTGAGCGAGGGTTAACGTAAATATTTGAATAGTCAATAGTTTATGCGTACTTTATTATAACGCGAGCGCTAAAGCCCTACTTGAAAACGAACAAGCTATTTTTCAAAACGGCGGGTATCTGTTAAACACGGGAGGGCACAAAAATAAGAGAACATGAAAAAACACCAATTTTATTGCAACGCGATATACATCATTTTTGATAAAAAATAAAAAAAATTAAAAGAGAACTTTATAAAGCAACAATTCGACCTAAATCTCCAATCTAGTGTTATAATTTTGCATCCATAGCAATCTATGCAAAAATGTAGCGCACGACTTGAAAATAAAGTCGGTGCAACTCATGCGTTATGCTCTTGCATGCTTTTTATCACAAACGAATTTATAAATTACATGCAAGTGAATAATTTCCACAAAGCAAAATATACCGTAATAGGAATTTTTCTGAAATACTCAATTTTCGCAAATTAATGTTTCAATAATTTAATTAGGAGCTATAACTAAATAATCACAAAGTAAAGGTGTGTAAAAAATATTTCCTGGAATCTTCACGTTTCAGTAGTGCTCCAATAAGTGGAACTAATGGTTAGATGACTAACAAAGGACAACGATCTAAGTTATTCGTGGTGCAGGAAATTATAAAAGAACACTTTTAAATTAAGATGCTACAATGTCAAGCGTGATTAAAATAGAAAACAACTCATAATACCAATCAACCACTTATTTGGCAATGTTTGCCCCATTTTATAACCGTCACTAAAAGAAATGCCTGCAGATTAAATAATAATAAATTTTATCAACACAACGCGAGCGCGACTCAGACCAATCAACTATTTTGGGTTCAAAATTTGCTAAAACTCGCATTTTACAAAAACACGAATTGAATTCCTCGGACGAGTACAATGTTGGCCTGCAAGATCACCCGACACTACACCTTCAAACCGACGAGTACAGTGTTGGCCTACAAACTCGCCTGATTTGACACCGTCAGACTGAAAAGTACAATATTGGCCTGAAATACCACATGACCTCGTAGGTGCCTAGTACAGGAGTCAGGTTATTAATAAATAACGACTGGATAGCGACGTGCAGTTTGAAGGTAGTTAGCGCAAAACGGATATATTTGTAATAAAATTGCGAAAAGCATAAAACAAACAATTATTTACTGTGAGCCAGAACCAACTTCGAACTGCCGAATATGTTCCCCTCTGCGAAGATTAAAAACAAATTTAAGATCAACAATGTCTCAAAAGAGGGTAAATAATTTAGCTTTACTAAATATCATCAAAATTACAATATGGGCATAAATAAAATTAGAAATTGATTTATTTTGTTGGTATTTACAAAAATAAATTATATATATATATAAATTATAGTTCAAAAACTTCATGATTCCACACTTCACAAAAAAATACTAACCAAAGTCTAAGTTTATAAAAGCTTTCTCAGAACAGTACTGAACCGAACCCCTCCCCCCTCTAAATTTAGAAAAGCGGCGCATATGCATAACTAGACACTTTCACACTGATAAGTATAGTAGTGGCCTACAAAATCCCCTTGACTTGACTTGACAGCAAGATCACATGACTTGACATCATCATGTGTAACATGTTGGCCTGCAAGATCATCTGACTTGACCCCGTTAGACTAAAGTATTTCCTTTTAGAAAATCAAAAAGATTTTTACCTATTTTACTTATTTAACCCCAACGATGAATTCACTCTATAAGTTAAAGAAGTTAAATTGAAGTTATTTAAAATGCTAAAGATTTATGTAGCACCATTGCTGGAAAATACAGTTTAGGTATAAAATAGAAAATTTAACATTAACTCAACGGACATCAAATATCTAGTTCATGTAACTGTTTCAGTTCTGCATTAGCTAAACTTGCATTCTCCAGAAAAATAAAATGAAAGTCAGGAGCAATTATATTGCTGGCCAGCAAGATCACCAGACTTGATCGGCCAAACTGACGAGTACAATGCTACAAAATCACTAGAGTTATCACCGTCAGACTAAAGTATTTACTTTTATAAAATCAAAAATAAGAGTCTTTACGTATTTGACTTATTTAACTTCGGCCATGAATTCACTGTACGATTGGAAGATTTTAATTTGAAGTTATTTAAAAATGTTGTAAACTTTTTCAGTACCATTGCTAGAAGGTTTAGGTACACTATAGGCAATTGAATAATTAAATAGAACGCCTTGGACAATTACTGTACCGCTGGCCTGCTAGATCACCAGACTTGATACTCTCAGATTAAATACTTTGTTTTAAATCAAAAATAAAAATGTTTTTTACAAGTTGTAGCTTCATTTCATATTTAAAAAGTAAAAGTGCTTCCAGATAAAGTTAACTCCAACCTAGGAAACACTATAAGTTAAAGAATTTAATAATATAAAATTTTTGGAACATTATTTTAAAATTTTAAATAATTTAATTTTACACAAAAAAACTTTCTTGGATTAGAACTGGAAGTTATACCAAGACAGTATTATTCAAAATCTTGGGGAAAATTTTTCGAAAAAAATAGAAACATATTACTAAAATACGAAAAATAAAGCTACACTTAAAAATAAACGCCTAACGTCTGCTTGCTACTTTTTTTATAATAATTGTATGAAAAATGGCTTTACAAAAAATTGTTTATTAAATTGTAGCGCATACTTTTTGTACGTTTTGTTGCTACGGCAACCAACTTTTCTTTCTTTACATAGTTTAGAACACAATTTTTGAATGAACCATTTTCCCAGCTGTTATAGCAACAAAATAACAAACAATATGAAAAGGTTATTTTTTCATAGAATCAATATTTGCGACTTTAGACATTATGCGTATATTTTACTCCGAAATCTTCAAAAACGAGAACAAGACACTTGCAACTTAATTTGAAGAAAAAATATCTACTAGATGGAAATTTAAAGAAAAAAGAGAAAGAAATAAATGTGACCGAACCAATTACCTTCATAGAAGTTTTAAAAAATATTAAATTTTCTAAAACTTTGTGGCTGTAGATCATTATCAAATGAATTGGTCGTACTGTGTCTAGCTTTGAGATGACGCAACGTTTCGGAGGTTTATTCTACTCTCACCTTCAAGAATATTTATCCTGAAAGGGACAGTTTTTTTTTTCAATTATTAATCTCTAGACAATTATGCCTGAAGACGGCGGTTAAATTAAGCTCCAAAACGTCGCGTCATCTCAACGCCAGACTTTGTTCAGCTTAATTCATTTAAAAAAAATATTTTGTTTATTTATATTACCCAATCGTCGATCTGTCTCTGCTGCTAAAGCTTATCACCGACTACCACAGATGGAAATGTTACCAAAATTTCGACACAGTGGGGATGAGTGACATGTTAATTGTAAAACAAAGCAAAATTATAAATTTTCTTGAAGTCCTTCTTAATTTATTTACACTAAAATTGGGCCAAATTGAACCATATTTTCAAATAGCTTAAACTCGTTTAATAAATAGCAAATTGGGATTAGTTCCAGCACAATTTTTAAGGTTTAAACTTCGTTTATTTTTCATAGAGCAGAAATGGAGCGTGTTGAAACAAAAGTACAAGAAAAGTTAGTTGAGAGTTTCGTGCAATACCAGACCGAAACTTCGTTAAAAAAAATATCACCCATATTTCCGAAGAGGTATAAAATAAAATTTAAAAAACAACATTTTACGAATTAGGTTTCGTAGTAATTTAAATGAAAAACAGGCAAGCAAATTAAAAAAGCAAAAAGAACCTAATTCGCAAAAATTATCTTTTCGGTATAAAAACCGGATTTTCGGGAAGCTAAATCGCACCAAATTAACACAAAATAATTTTCTACTCAAACTTGATTACTTCGTTATCTAGTTAGCGCAACTTTGAACTACTACGGCTGATTAAAACAACAATTTTAATAGCTTGAAGCATAGTATAACAATCCTCTCATGTTTCAATTTTACAATTTTCCTTGCTTTTAATTACAACCTCAACCTAATTAAAAGTTGCTGTAAAAGCACTCGCAATTTTAAATGCCTACACTTTTTGAATTATTACGTAAGGGCGAACAACTGAAACAGTTCATTGAGGAAGCCGCATAATCATGACCTAAAGTAACACAACAAAAATATTGTGCTAACCAAGCTTAAAAATATTTCAGATAATTAAAAATTCCGCAGAAATGTTAATTTCATTAAATGTAAAAAATAATAATGGGAGTTTTTCCAAGCGTTTTTGAAGAAGTTGTCGGGCAGAAATCCAACAAACCTTATGAAATATTTTCGGCACACACACCCTCAGAATATATACTTTATGTGCGTCACGAATCCATGTCAAAGGGTCTTTGTCGCCCCAGTCGGAACGAGGAGACGAAGTAATCATTTTTATATTTTTGTCTTTTGAGCCTGAGGCCATAAAAAATATACATTAACAAATTATAACCCGGCCGCTCCATTTATCAGATACTTTTATCTACCCTTTAACCTCCGAAGCCTGGCCAAACTCATTACTTATATCGAATACAGCAAGATTTATTATATTTTGGAAACTTCCAATCGCAAGGCGTGAAGAACTTTTTGCAACGATTCTATTCCGAATTAATATTTCCGTTCAGGTGAAGCCGAATTTGCGCCACGAAGCAAATCCAGATGAATAAATACCCAAAACTTTACTTTGAAAAAAATCGAGAAAAGAGAAAAACTCGACCAATTATACACAAACCTTGCAGCAAGTTCTTTTACTTTTCAGCGCTTTTTTCCAGACTTTTCAAAGTTATGCTCATTTGCAACCCCCGGAGCGATTTTGCAAATAAGTCCGGAGTTTGATTATCGTTTTACATGTGGCTTTTTACCACATATGTTTGAAACAGTGGCATTAATCTCGCAGCCTTTGTGAAAGTTTTATTGCGTGCTTTGTCCACCTGATCCCCTTCATAAACATTTCTGTTAAAAAAAATTGATTGTGTAGGCGAACGCGTAATAACAACATAAATTCAATCCACTCAACAGCGTAGGTTTTCAGTCGTACATGTTACTTTTAAATCGATAAAATAAATTAATACAGCCAATAGTTTCCATCGATAAATAAACAATTAATTAGCATTTTTCCTAATAAAAAATGCAATTAAAACACCCAACGGGAATAATAATCATGCTTCCTTGATCATCAAACATATCAAATCAAGGTCGTTTTGGGAACAAGAAAATAGCTACACTTCCACACTTCGCTTCTGAAATGAAAAGTGGAGCGACATTCCCACATGTACGCCTACGGCAATAATAAGATTTTAGAAAATATCGGTGAAATTTGTCCCAATTTTGAATAGAACCTACGCGCCGACATTAAATTTTTTACAAATTGACGCCTTAATACTTCAGAATTGGAGTGAAAGTGTTGATATATTGCACTTTTTATTAATATATTCACAAAAGTATCGGTCTAGATTTTATGGGAAACTTTTTAAAATATTGTGTTTTAAATTTATGATTGTCAGAAGCGCAAATTCGAAAGGAGAAGAAGCAATTATTTTGTTAATGGATTTTAATATCAATAAAAGCTCTGCTTAATATAAAGTTGATTAAAAAAATTAAAAATTTGCAGAACACTCGCCAAAACCGTAATTTGAGACAAAATATGAAAATAAACGCTGGGTTTGTAAACTAGTCAACAAAAAGTAAGGGTAATTATACCCACCAAATTACATAGTACAATTAGACCATGTTTTGCTATACTTAAGTTCCATCAGTTTTTACTTTCCTGCACCTTCGCTTTTGGTTGGTTTTGAATAAAATACACGCTTTCACCCCTGACTTATATAAATACGCTTTATAAAAATTGAAACCCAAACGCAATCTGTTCTATTTATTAGTTTCGTATCACTTCCACCTGCCTCGCCTAGCTTACCTAACCCGTGAGCGCTTCCAGTTGCGTGTTTGCTTATCTATTCTCAAACCGGCAAACTTGACCACCTCAGTACCGAAACCTTTTGCGCGGAGAGATGTAGATCACGAAAACAAAGCCGAAAAACGTGGGGCGTAGCCCATGGGTTCCACCCGTTTCTATTAATATTAAAGTATTCTTCGTCAGTCCAAACAATCGTAATAATAATATATAATAATAAATAATCAGTTATGGGCAGTTTTTTCTACATTTTTTCGTCCTGAGGCAGTAGAAAAAATCGCGTACTTTTTAACAAACTGAATAATAACCGAGCAATATGCAAACACATAGCAAGACAGCTACTGAAAAGGAACTAAACAAAGACAAAGACAAAATATAAAAATAAATATGTGCTAGACCTGTAAAGTAGTCAACAAAAAAGGAGGGTAATTATACCCACTAAATTACATAGTAAAATTCAATCATGTTTTGCTATACTTAAGTTCCATTAGTTTTTACTTTCCTGCACCTTCGCTTTTGGTTTTTATTGAATAAAATTCCACGCTTTTGCCTCTGACAAAAGGTTGAAACCCAAACGTAATCTATTCTACTTATTAATTCCATATCACTTCCACCTGTCTCGCCTAGCATACCCAACCCATGACAGTTTTCAGTTGTGTGTTTGCTTATCTATTCTCAAACCGGCAAACTTAGACCACCTCAGTGCCGAAACCCTCTCCGCGGAGAGATGTAGATCACACACGAAGCCTAAAAGCGTGGGGCGTAGCTCATGGGTTCTGCTAGTTTCTATTAATATGAAAGTATTTTTCGTCAGTCCAAACAATCGTAATATACATTTTTTGCTATCGTTATTAGATTGGATTATGTTTCAACTTATTATTACTTCTCTATATAAATTCAATTTTCACATTTTAGTGTCATATTTCAATTTTTTTTTTTTTTAATTTTTTACAAGAATTTCAATCATTGTTTTGATATAAGCTTCCGTTCTAATGTAAAAAAGTTTTTTGGAGCGGAGAAAAATCAATTGCAAATTTAAACATTTAATAAATTCCTAAGTTTTTTATATCAAGTTGATAGAGTGGCTACAAATGGCGTTTATCTAAAGGTAGAAACAGAGTCAGTGGATAGAGAGAGTAGCGCATAGTTGAAATGCGCTGCCTTTTTTACTCCTTCTATTGGGCGCAGTAAACCAAGTTATGTTGTTTCTGATTCGAAAAAAATTTAAATGAACCTAACTTAAATATAATAATATAATAACTTAGTAAAAACTTAGTTTCTGCGTCTCTAAAGACGAAGTAAACTGCTTTAAAACATTCTAAAAATAAAATAATCAGTGATGGGCAGTTCTTTCTACATTTTTTCGCCCTGAGGCAGAAGAAACAATTGCTTACTATTTAACAAACTGAATAATAACCGAGCACTATGCAAACACATAACAAAACAGCTTCTAAAAAAGCAAAAGAAAAAAAACAGTTTCAGGGTATTAAGTCTGGTGACCTTGCAGGCCAGCAATATAATTGAACCAAAGCAATCACTTTCATTTTGCTACAAACTGCGAGTCTAGCTAACGTTGAACCAAACCAGTTAGTTAGGCTGGACACCCGCCGTGTTGATAATAAAATTTCAATCGTGTACCCAAACTACCTTTTCTAACTGAGACATTACAAAGATTTCTGGGTTTTTAAATAACTTCAAATTAACTTCGTTAACTCATGCAATGATTTATGGTTGAAGTTAAAGAACGAAAATAGAAATAAAAGCTCCTTTATTTTTGTTTTTTAACAAACAGTACTTTAGTCTGACAGTGTCAAGTCGGGTGATCTGGCAGGCCAGCAGTGTCGTTAGACTAGCGATGTCAAATCAATTGTATGCATGTTTTGGAATTCCAGGAAAGAAATCTAAGATTTATTTTAGAAAATGTCGGTCATTGAGCTGGTGGGTGCGCCTCATAATTGCAGCAAAATTCGTAGAAACCATATTTATTTCAGAATCATTCGAAACTAAAAGCTGCATAGACATATTTTTCTGATGACATTTTTATTAAATTAGATTTTGTGAATTTGTAAGCGGAATGTGATAGAAGACATTACCAACGGTTTTTTCCCGAACTTTTTAGCGCCGAACTGGCACTCGCTATGATGTTTTTTTAATTTCGAGTTTCACCCCTTTTTACTCAGAAACGGGTTGCTAGATCGGCATAAACTATAGAAATTACAATAGCCCTAGACCTAAAGGAATATATTGTTGTTATCTACAAAAATTCTTGAAAAATTTAAAAATGTTTGCTAATAAACTGCCAAAACGCCTTGTTTGTAGATTTGTGAGCTCATAGACCTTGGAATGAGCTATAATTTGCTTGGCGTCCCATTTCACCACTTTTTTTATGGCGTTCATGAAATGCTTGAAAATTGAAAGTATTTCTTTTGTTTTGGAAATTTTCATAAAATTATTACCAAAAAAATTCCAAAATCATTTTTTTGTAACTTTGTGAGATCATAGAACTTCCTATAAGTTATAATTTGTTTGCCGTTCCATTCCGTTACTTCCTCTGTGGCGTCTATGAAAATTTTTGAAATATTTAAAAGAAAAGTATTGTCTATATTTAAGAAATTTAAAAAAAATTATTGCCTTATAATTGCCGAAATGTTTTTGTTTTGTAATTTTGTGAGCTCGTAGAACTTAGAATGAGCTATAATTTGGCTGGTGTTCCATTCCGCTGCTTTCTCTGTGGCGTCTTCTATGAACTTTTGAACAATGTAGAAATATGTTCCTTGATTTAATAAACAAAGGACGATAAAAATTGTCTGTTGAAACCAAACTGCTCATTAGGGACAGCACAATAATTTAGGAAAATAATTTCCCACTCCTACTAAAATTTCGGTTGCCGAATTTTCTCTTCGATCTTTGGCTTTACTTTAATTCAAAGAAATCTTTTTCCAAAAAAATGTAAAAACAAATAGTCCTGCCAATCAAAACATCTGGAAGAATTTGGTTAGCTACAGTAATACGACATGAAGCTATAATATTTCCGATGTGCCGTACGCTCCCGCTAGAGTGGTAGTAGTAGTGTGCTCTTATAGTCACTGTTGCCGCGTAAAACATTGATATACAAATATTTTTTTTAATATGAATTTTTTGGTTACCTTAAAATTGTGCTCATGTAAATCATAATTGATTGTACTACCTGCTGAAACAAACTTTATGGTTTCGCAACAAGTGCATATTTAAGTATGATTATACATGTAATACGCAACGCAGGTAAAACTAAAATTAACCACAATTTACTTTGCTTATGTGGTCATGCTTACCTCACTAAATTTAGTTTTGAAAGAATTACGGAATTACTCTTTACATTTTGCCATGTTTCTTCCCATAGTTATAAGATATTTGTAAAAAATTTTACCATTTTAAAATTCCCTAGTTCAGTTTCACAGACATGAAATTTTTCTTAATTATTTACTCATTACAAACCTCAAATGAGGGGTCTCCTACTGTCCCAAAACTTACGATTTTTTTGCCCATTTATTGCCAACGTTGCCTATATTATTGCTCAAATATTAACAGTCTGCGTAATTCTTGAAATATTTCAAAATATTTCTGAGTTGCAGAGTATTGCCTATTACCTAAAGTATGGCCGAAATAGTGCAGTAATAACGACTTTTTGCGCCTGGAGCAAAAATATAAAATGCCCCCCCCCCCAACGTAACCACTCGAGAAATCAGTGATACATTTATATATTTATCACACAAATAACGTAATAGCATTTTATTGAATAATTGCAAGAATGTAAATTGTATGTATGTCAGGTACATATAAGTTCACAGATAAATTAGGAATATAATAATATTTAAAAATAATCTCTAAAAAATATTGAAATACGTCACGTTCTTTATTCTGCACCTGCATGTATGCCTCACCCCCATTCAGGAAGGAGAGGACTCGTGCAACTATTCAACGGTACGAACGCGCAGCTTTTTTTCTATACAAACGTACCGCGTGGCAACAAATTTTAAATTGCTACGCTTGGGGCGAAACCCTTGTTTACTCCACCCTTATTCCGACACTGAACGTAAAAAACGTTGCCGGCAGTTGGAGATCGCTTTGTAGTAATGAAGACCTTTTTAATATTTACGCTAAAAGTCAAAACACTGCTACTAGTTACAATTATGTAAACTTAGCCGATTTTTACAGAATTTTATAAAATTTATCCAAAAACAAATAAATTTTATTTTCTACATACACCCTACGCATGTTCTTGTTGTGATTCAAGTTTTAAAATATAAAGCAACCAATTCACATTATCGTAACGTAATTTCTGGATAAAACAACACGTGAAATCAATACATCAACAATGTGGTTTAACATATTGAAATGATGCATTAAATAAATTGCTAAAATATTTCATGTTATGACAAATGTATAGCATTGTTATAAACTATTTATTCAATTATATTAAAATAGAACAATGTAGTACACATTATCCGTTCCATAATTAAAGTAGGTACCTACTTTAATATAGAAGGCAATACAAGTCAATCTGTGACGTAGGTAAAAGTACAAAAAATCGACTTTAACGGGACTTTCTCATACGTTCTTGCTTTTTATGTTTATCGATACTTGAAGTGTGTCTCAGTGCGGACAATACTTGTACACAATTTAGGCAATACTCTGTGTAGTACTCGGTAGTATGCGAAAATTTTGGCTATAACTACAATTTCGGCAATACTTCGTACCGTTTATGAAGTTGTGAAAGATCCCTCGTCTATAGTTTAGGATTGCACTACTTATGATATTAACAGGCAGACAGGAGTTTCCTCGCAGCACTCGTTTAGACAAATAAAACCTTCCCCTAAACGTTCCTATATTTAAAAATTGGAATTTACATTTTTAAAATACTGAAAAATCTTAGTTGTGGAACTTTTTCAAGCGCGTCTATATTGAAGTAGACTACCCTTTCTCCAACCACTGCTTTATTCACAAACCAATCACGTTTTGTTGTGGTTTAATCCTAGTGCAATTACCACCGATTAAACCTCATTGTACTTTTCGTAAATGATCTTGTATTTGTAGAGGGCAATAAAATTTACCCTTGCAAGGCAACGGGAAACCAGCGAGGTGGATTTTTCCCCAGGAAAACTTCTCTGGAGGAGAAGTGCATGCACTTCCTGTGGTCCGGAGCCCACGTTAAACTGTAGGTCCCCTATGTCTGTCTGTGCAAAATATCTATCGCCGCGCACCAAACACAGACATAGGAGAAAGATAGCCAACGCCCTGAATAGGGTATGGCACTATAAGAAGAATAAGAATAAAATTTACAATCACAATATGTAACTGATTTTGACTTTTTTAGGTTCTTTAACATTAAAATAAATATTAGGACGTGTGTGGAAGTACATGGAAATATGTGAAAGTATATAAAAGTAAGGAGGTTTTGTTCTGTTTATTGCAATTATTTTCCGAACACACACTGCTCGTTGATCACGCAAGATCGTTGCTTCAGGTAAACTCGGGTTCCGTTTAACTTCTGTAAAATAATGGTTTTGCAGCATGGATATCGCCTACCTTGTAATATACATTTATATTTTCGTTGTCACCGATTTATTTTTGTTTATTGCAGTTGATTTCCGTTCTATTGCCGTTGATTTCCGTTCTATTGCCGTTGATTTCTATTCTATTGCCGTCAATTACCGTTTTATTGTCGTTGATTTCCCTTTTATTTCCGTTGATTTCCGTTTCTTGCCGTTGATTGCCGTTCTATTGCCGTTGATTTTAGTTCTATTGCCGTTGCTTTCCGTTCTATTGCCGTTCGTTTTATTGCCGTTGATTTCCGTTCTATTGCCGTTAATTTCAGTTCTATTGCCGTTGATTTAAGTTCTATTTTCGTTGCTGTCCGTTCTATTGCCGTTGATTTCCGTTCTATTGCCGTTAATTTCCGTTCTATTGTTGTGATTGCCAAGTTATTGCAGTGATTACTTACTTATTGCCGTATTTGCCCAGTGATTTCCAAACTATTGCCGTAAATTTCTACACTTATTGTCGCTACTGGGACACCCCCGGTTAGAAGTCTCTTGCAAAAAAAAAGGCAAAGAAAGCATTTTTTTGACAAATGTGAGAATAAATTACAGGGGTGGGAGGTAAGAATAGAATAGTCCCACTAAATATAACTGCATCTAAATAATTGGGTGTTTGTTCTATTTTCCCATACTATAAGTACGTACAGGAAAGTAAAATATTGGTAAATTTCGATAACATGATTTGAATTTTTTTTTATTTGAGATGTGTTTGATTTTTTTAAATATAGTAGATCTTCTACCGGAACTCATGCACATAATTGATAGCCTGCTGTTTTTTTTTATTTCATTCCCGTTTTAAAGCAAAAACAAGACAACACAAAATCAATTGTGTAGGTTGTTGCAGCACTCAAGCTATTCTTTTTAATTTACAATAAAATAGTGGTTGCAAATTGTTGCTTTGTGGTTAAACGCAGACCAACATCTGTCTTTTGAAATATTGCTTAAACAATATGTTGATCACGGCAGGTTGTGAAGACCAGCTGCCACTGCTTCTTCATCTGTCTCGATCTGCCTTAATTAGTCGGAACCTCTGTTATTTCTTAATTTTAGTAAAGAATATTTCAGTGGTGTAACAGAGATATCAGAAAAGGGTATTTTTTAATACTGCTGAGAATGATTTAAGTTTTTCTTTAAAAATATATCGACTACGCCACTGGGTGAATTTATCAATAGTAAAATAAAGTAACTCTTTCACAAGGTTATAGTTAAAGTGGCGCTTTAACAAATTCAAATGGATTTAGTGAAAGTCAACAAATTAATTCACATTAATATTAATAGCACTTTTTGTACTCCACCCACGTAAAGCTTTTAGTAAAAGGAAAAAAAAACACACAGGAAAACGCAAAGGTTTCCTGTTTCCATTATATAACCTCTTGCTCCTGTCGCAAAAATGTAGCAAAAAGGTGAACAACCACAACGTGGGTGTTTTTTAAAAATGACCCATCAAAAACAGTAATAATTTTAATATTTCTTAATCGCGCATAATTATAAGGCAATATTTCAGCATGTCGGAGTAGAAATGTCTGGTACAGCATCAAATATTAAACCGCATAAATCAAAAGGCCCAACTAAAACAAAACGATACAATTTAATTAGAATTTAATTCGAACGAAACTTAAAGTACAATTTGCTAAACGGAATGTTTAGCGTCTGCCATTGTAAATAGCGGCTCTGGATCGTTTTTCCTTGTTATTGATGTTAACTGTGAAGTTAGATCTAATTAAAATACGCCGCTTGATTCACTGTTCCCTTATAGTAACCCACCCTTGATATAATTAAATTCGGAGAACTAATATATTCTCTCTCTTAAAGTTTTCGCCTCCCCGCTTTGCTTAGTGACCTACAAATTATTTATACGAGTACATTCTCTGGACTTACTCAGATTCTAAGATTACATTTAAATGAAACAGTTCTACCAACAACAAAACTTTTCGGAAAACAGAAGAAACGGAAAGTTAAGGGTTTCTTAATTAAGAACAACTTCAAGTAAAAACTAAATTTCTTGAAATTCCTGAAATATAGATCGGATAAGCTTTAAAATTCCCAATTTTTTTATTTCAGTTTAGTTTAAAAATTCTCATCTCGATAGGAAAAATGTATGTAAATTAAAAAAATATTTATTTAAAATTACCTGAACGAAACGTAAATCCATAAATTTCATTTAATCTCCATTTTATTTTCATGTTTCTCACAATAAAAGCCTAAAACACATTTTTTATTTTCCAAACAAATAACGATGCGAAATTGAATTTTTTGCAATTATCCCTGGAGAAAACATCTATTTTTAGCTACCAAAAAAACAACAAACACCAATAGGCACTTTAAAAACAACCGCCACATACTGTATTATAATTACCATTTTTAAGCTTCAAGTAAATCGAGAAATAAAATCAAACATTCATGAACTTTAATTGGCTTTTTTTGTAACAAAATTGAACGCCCTCCGCGTATTAAAAATGTAAAGCTTGGGGATTTAGTGCAGTAGCATCCATTCCTAAATAATTTAAAAATATAGCCAAATATACACAGGGCTGTACTGGTAAACATTCGTAATATTAACAGAATTTTACATATTTCTAAAACAACACGAAAATACATAATTTGCAATCCTGTACCTGAAAAAATTATACAGATATAAGCAAGATCAAAAAGGCCTATGTATGCCATATTTATTATTATTTTACCTACTTTCTGTAAAAAGAATTGAAGCTGGCAACAAACTTTAATTTACTAAACCAAACTCTTCTAAATCAGTGCTAGCAATTTTTTAGAAAAAATTTCTTCAGTTTTAAAAGGACCAAAAACGGGAGGACAAATTCGTTAGCACAACTTAGGGGGGAAGGGGAAGATGAACCCCCCTAAATTATGCTGCATCTAACTATCAAGTGACAAATCTTCTTCCACTATTACTCATGAGCGCTGAAACCTAAACAGAAATTTTTTATATGCTCCCGTTACTTAAATAAAGAGGTAGAAATGGCCAATTTTCAAAAATTCATAGAAGGTGTTACAGAAAAGTTATTAAATTGAGACACGATCAAAATGGTAGCTAATCGATAGCTCTACAAGTCTGACAAAATTTAAAAAAAATCGTAATGCCAGTTTTGGGTCAGTATGTTTTTGAAGAAGTCAAAATTAAGATTTTTTTTTCACTGCACAGCTTAAGTAGTTACAAAAATTCTAATATCTTGTAAGATTGTGCACCTTCAACGGTATTTCCAATATCAAATTTTATCTCGATCTGATAAATCGTTTTTGGGTAAATAAGCGTTAAAACTAATGTTTCCAAAAATTGTGTTGCCAGCTTTTGAGCAATATTTTTTTTTTTAATTCAGAAATTTTGGAAAGTATTTTACTTTATAGCTTTTAACTTTTCCAAAATTTTGATGCACTGTAGCATTGCGTCTTTAAGCTGCTTATACGATAAAATATTTACACGCAATCTGTCCAACCTGTTTTTAAGTAATAAGTCGCTAAAACCTACATTTTAAAAAATTTGTAGCGGCCACCAATTTAATGCTGAAAAGTTTGAAAAACGGCGTTAAATTTTCCCCAAAGCCTTCTATCAGATTCCGTTAACAAAATTTATAAAATTTGGTTTAGGAAAAAATTGCTACCAAAAAACAGGTTTAACTTTCGTTTCCGGTTTCTGATTTTTTGTTTAGCTTATTTTGTTGGTGAATTTTTGATATACCGCTAGATTCCAAATCCCATCATGATTCGACCATCCATTCGATAGTTATGATACACCAAGCAATCAGATACATACCCACATACCCACCTACCTACAACCAGACATTTTTTAAATACCTTCCTCCTGGAGGTCCAAAACATGTATATCCGTCAAAATCTCGATTTTGAAAATTTTCATGAAATCAATCAAAACTGTACCGTTAATAAACACGCAAATGGATCTGTTAGATTCAACTTTATTGGACAGTTTAGAATAAGAAATTAAGTAAGTCATCTGCACACATAGATCACCAAGATTGTTGCTGCAACAACACAAACTGTTTACTTTTAATATAACCTTTAATAATGGCACGTAATCATGTTGAAATACGTATAAGGTTAAAATCAATTAATATTGTTGAAGTAATAAAGTATTTTATGTATACTCAATAAATCAATACTTTCCTATACTGAAGGTGTAGGGAAAGTAAGAAGGTGACGCAACGTGCCACTGTTCTTAATAGTTCAAAAGTAGAATTTAAAAAACACAGGGCTGTACTCTGCATATACATCAACTTTCGTATAATATTAAAAAATCAAAAATTTTGCATTTTTTCCTATAACTAAACAATCCCGGTTGTTTTTCTTGAATGCAGCTCCTGAGGATATTTCCAATAATCTTTTTCTTATTTTTGATTATAATCAGAGTAATCAAACAAGCCGTACCAAGTCATTAATATTCATACCAAATAACCCCCAAGAAAATTATAATAATTAATAATTTTGCAAATATTATATTGATTTTTCCTTTTTTGTAAATTAAAAAAATACAAACGAAAGAAAACAAAATGGGCGAAACGGTTACCTGGTACTTTCCCAGACTTTTTACATTTTAAATGTTCTCGCGTCAAGAAGTGATTGAAATTTACATCCAGTCATTGCGTTGTTTACGTATAAAAGCAAAAGACAAAAATGGTTATAACAACTTGATTTATAGACTTATCAAAAATTGCAAAAAATAAAAATGTTTTTGTTTACTAGAGCTACTTGGTAGGCGTAGTCAAATCATGTAACTTATCGAAAACGCGTCAATTTCAAAATTTTCAGAAATTACTGGAGGGCGGCACAGTAAAATTTGGAAAATTAAAAAAAACAGATTTGCAAACTATATCGAACCAGAAAGTTTAAGAATAAAAGTGTTGGTAGTTTTTGAGGAACATTTTTTTGAAAATGTGCAAAATGAAACCATTGTTAGGAAAATTTAATGTTATTTTTTAAATTTTCTTTTGAACGGATTAAGTTTCGGCAATGACAAAAAATTTCCAATTTATGATTATGTATTATCACGTCCTACTCCTATTAAATAAAAACTAATACCACTAAGCACGGCCAATATATACATTTAAATAAAATTAAAATTCAACCCCTATTAGGAAAATTTCATTTATTTTTAAAAATATCTTTTAAACAGTGTTACTTTCAGCAATAACAAAAAATTTTCAATTTGCCATCATGTCCCACCCCTACAAAAAACAATTACACCACTAAGCACTAAGCAGGAAATGTATATAAATTTAAATACTGCTAAAAATAAATACATAATCGTATTAAAAGCAATTTAATGTTACGTTTGCCATTTATGTTCTGAAAAAATTTAGCTGTGGCGATAACAAACAAATATCCAATTTGCAATTCTGTATCAGCATGTCCCACTTGTATTTTAAAAAACAAATATACCACTAAAAAGGGGACGTATACATATAATAAAAACGTATTAAAGTAAATTTTGTTATTTTTGCGTTAATTTTTCTGAAAACAATCAGTTCTAGCGATAACAAAAAAATATTCAATTTTGATCGACCAACATGTTCTACTCCAATGAAAAACAAATATCACTAAGTGGGGCAGTTATATACATTTAAATACAATTAAAAGCCAATTTATTATTTTTATTATTTTTAACAAATTCAGTATCGACACCGATGACAAAAAATATCCAATTTAGAGTTCTGTACCAACATGTCCTACTCGAGGCCCCACTTCTTTAAAAACAAATAATACCATTAGGCTAGAGTTGTTTATAAATTAATATACAATTAAAATATAGTGAACGAAAATTAATGTATTTTTCGCCCCCTTTTTTAGAAAAAAATTATATTTTGACTATACCCAAAAAACTGTCTACTTTACTAATCTATATCTAAATGCCCCACCCCTACAAAAAATAAATATACCGCTAAGAAAAATACACGCATATACAAAAGACGACACAAATCTAAATAACAACAACAACAATTCTAAAAAAAAACATCCAGCTGAGATTCAACCTTAATTTTCTCTTCTTCTGAATAATTTTAAAATAGAGCACAGAGCTGTACTTAAATAATTAATACACAATCCTACCACTAACACAATTCTCGATAATTAAATAATTTTTATTTGAAAAATCATTTTTGACGATAACAGAAAAAGTATGCAATTTGCGATTTTGCACCTACACGCCCTATTAACGAATAAATACAGCACTGAACAAGGTTACGTATTAAGGCAAATTTAATGTTATTTTTTTGAAAAAACATCGAACAAAGAATCAATTAATTTTCTAACAGCTTCATTATTTTGTGAATAGAAAAGTAATTCGTAGTAAGCTAAAAATAAACCCCTCCTTGTTTACAAGAACAGGTTTTGCTCCTTGACTGTTCTCAATTCGCCCAATTGTCCTTTTAATTCGAAATAAACAGCCATTGTTCCTTATGCTGTCAATAGTAGGCAAAAACGAACTAAAGAACAAACAAGTCGCCGAAGTGAACCTTTGAAAACAACATTTTACCCTTTTTACAGATCGTACTCTAACGGGTACTTCCCCTTGGCCGTTTTCAGGGTTTTCAGTAGGTGGGCGGGTTTACCCCGATGTTTGTTATTTTTCGGTATGCGTTCTGAATTACACGACATATCTTACGGTTTAACTTAAAAAGAAAAAACTAAATCCCATCCTGTCATCAAATCGAAAGGAGATCAGAGCAAGCTTATAAAAAAGCGCAGGTCAACGCACGCCAAACTGCTCCGCGACACGTTTCAGAATTCAAAGCAAAAGGACATAAAAAAACTTGGCGACAATTTCAGGAATATAAGAAGGACTGACGTACCTAATAGACCGTGGCAAAGTAATCCGTACATTGTTTTCAGCTCGCAAAGTTGACACCACTCAAACTTTGTTTTATTGTTGGGACAACTCACTTTAGTTTTATTTTTTTGGCACACTAAGTTTTTAGCACCAAAACTGACGTTCAAACATAAAATTTCACAGAAAAAATTAATAATAATCCAGGCACAAAAAATTCGTCCACAGGATCACTTTACTCAATCCCAAAAAAAATCGAAGTTCAAAAAACATCAAATCGATTAAAAGGTGAAAAAGTGCACCAAATTGCACCGATCAGTTCAAGAGTAAGAGTGTGCAGAGAAAAAAGGCGGTTTCAGCACGAGTTACCGGATTTCAGTCATGTTTCAGCGACGCACAACCGAACGTAGTACAAGAACCAACCACTGCGTTGGTCGCAGGATAACTGGAACCTCGCAGGATCCATTCGATTCCCCTACCGAGCAAGTGTAGGAGAAAAGAGATACTGGGAGGGGATATCATTATTCCTCAGCATCTGATCTGCGTTGGCCATGAACTCGCTATAGTTTTACCACATTTTACTTAAAATGGAGCGGAATTATTATGTCGATTTTAATGTTTGTTTGCAAATTTGGACAATTTCTATAATAATATTACATTTATTGATATTTTGAAAATTATTATTTGTTTTGTGATTTGAAAAAAATGACTTAAATAATTGCTTGGAAACGAAAATTCTGAGCAATAGGTATTTTTGGAAATACACAACAATTATCGAATCAACTAAATAAAAACAAGTTTTTTGTTAACAATTCAAAATTTGAAAACAAAACTCAAAATTTTAGAAAATTTCAAGTGCAACAAAAAATTTTAATTTTTGGGGCATAGGTAGTAAATACGTGTACGATGTGAAAACCCGTTAATTTGTCATTTTTTGAAAAAACTTTTGTGAAATAATCAAAATTACATATTTTTGGAAATTAAAATTTCAAAAATGGCAAAAATTAATTAGAAATTAACAATATTAACGTTTAGTAGTAGCATATTTAACTGTGAAAATTAACAATTAGATAAGCTTCAAATGCATTAATGCTTTCAAATAAGTTTAATTTAGGTACCCATATATACAGGGTGTTTCCTTAAATACTACTGTTCTAATAATTTACAATTTTAAAACTGAAACTTTTTAGTAATCAAAAAATTATCAAAAAAAACTGTTTTGATTATCATAATAAACCCTACATAGTTTACGCAGATTACAAACAACTCGATAATATACAGGGTGTTTTAGTAAACATAACAATGCATAATCGTGTGTTCTGCTTTGAATAATGCATTCAAAAACATCCAACTAACACAGTCGGCGCAGCATATAATAATAATCTGTCTAAATACAATAACTCATACACAGAGTGTTCGTTATAATACCAAAATTATAATTTTTTTAAATTGATTTTTTAATCAATAAACAACGTACATAACGCCGTAGCAATAGATGTTTTGAACGTAAGGCTTCCAATATACAGGTTGTTATATTACATCTTGGGCAAGTGCATAAATTTAAGTAAAAAATGTCGATACGTCTGGAACGCTTCCTTACGGAGGCACAGCCTCTCTAATATAGAACGGTTTATTCACGTTTTAATTATTACTTTCGCCATAAACTACTATATGTGATGCAAATCGTGTGGAAATATTTTACTATTAAAGGTTTACATTTTTACTAGTTTTCGTTTAAATTTGAAAATTTTGAAATATTTTCAAAATTTTAGAAATAAATATTTTGAAAAATTTTGAATTCGAAAAATTTGAAATTTTTGAAATTAAATTTTAGAACAATTTTTAAAATTTAAAACTTGCTGACATTTTTATAAATCTTAAAATATTTAAGTTTAAAAAATGTGTGAACATTTTGAAATATTTAAATTTTAAAAATTGCCAAAACGATCAAGAAGATTTTTTTCTATGAAATGTTATTCCCATCGTCATTTAACAGAGTTTGGAGCAGAAGTTCGTACGGTTGTGAAAGAGAGAAAATGATGGAGGGGGCACTGTGGGGTTGGTAACAAGATCGTGCTTGCGCAAATCGGCTATTTGACATGAGAATACGAATTTAAGGTTAGTTTTTGAGTTCTTCAATATTAAACTACAACACATCTCTCCCACCCTCTAAACTTTTTGCATAAATCCCCTGGTTTTATGGTATTTGATATTTTCCAGTTACAACCAATGTTTATCCGAAATGTTTAAGTAAAAAATGCTTGCTATAAATGTACTTTTGTTTTAGGCATAAATCGCATATTAACGAGTAATCTCAAAGCGAATAAACCTCAATCAAAAATCGAATTTAGTTAACGACTTTGAAACCCATCACATTACCCTCCTCCAGCTATCTTCCGTATAATAAGATACAAAAATGAAAGCAACTATATTAAAAAAAATAAAATCATAGATATCATAGACTGGATATAATTGCATTTAATCCGGGGTAAGTCCGAGAAACGTCCTTTTAACAATAGTAAGTCGATGTACACATTTTTTCCTGCGGTTTACCCCTTGTTTTTATTCGTATTTATGATATAAATTTTAATACTTTTCTGTTATTATTGTTTCTTGTGAATTTAAATGCATTAAGGAGCGGAAGTCCAGAGGAAATCGGGAGTAAGTCCGAGAAACGTCCTTTTACCAATGGTAAGTCAGTGTACAAATTTTTGCCTGCGGTTTACCTTTTATTTTTATTCGTATTTATGACATAAATTTTAATACTTTTCTGTTATTATTGTTTCTTGTGAATTTAAATGCATTAAGGAGCGGAAGTCCAGAGGAAATCGGGAGTAAGTCCGAGAAACGTCCTTTTACCAATGGTAAGTCAGTGTACAAATTTTTGCCTGCGGTTTACCTTTTATTTTTATTCGTATTTATGACATAAATTTTAATACTTTTCTGTTATTATTGTTTCTTGTGAATTTAAATGCATTAAGGAGCGGAAGTCCAGAGGAAATCGGGAGTAAGTCCGAGAAACGTCCTTTTACCAATGGTAAGTCAGTGTACAAATTTTTGCCTGCGGTTTACCTTTTATTTTTATTCGTATTTATGACATAAATTTTAATACTTTTCTGTTATTATTGTTTCTTGTGAATTTAAATGCATTAAGGAGCGGAAGTCCAGAGGAAATCGGGAGTAAGTCCGAGAAACGTCCTTTTACCAATGGTAAGTCAGTGTACAAATTTTTGCCTGCGGTTTACCTTTTATTTTTATTCGTATTTATGACATAAATTTTAATACTTTTCTGTTATTATTGTTTCTTGTGAATTTAAATGCATTAAGGAGCGGAAGTCCAGAGGAAATCGGGAGTAAGTCCGAGAAACGTCCTTTTACCAATGGTAAGTCAGTGTACAAATTTTTGCCTGCGGTTTACCTTTTGTTTTTATTCGTATTTATGACATAAATTTTAATACTTTTCTGTTATTATTGTTTCTTGTGAATTTAAATGCATTAAGGAGCGGAAGTCCAGAGGAAATCGGGAGTAAGTCCAAGAAACGTCCTTTTACCAATGGTAAGTCAGTGTACAAATTTTTGCCTGCGGTTTACCTTTTGTTTTTATTCGTATTTATGACATAAATTTTAATACTTTTCTGTTATTATTGTTTCTTGTGAATTTAAATGCATTAAGGAGCGGAAGTCCAGAGGAAATCGGGAGTAAGTCCGAGAAACGTCCTTTTACCAATGGTAAGTCAGTGTACAAATTTTTTCCTGCGGTTTACCTTTTGTTTTTATTCGTATTTATGACATAAATTTTAATACTTTTCTGTTATTATTGTTTCTTGTGAATTTAAATGCATTAAGGAGCGGAAGTCCAGAGGAAATCGGGAGTAAGTCCGAGAAACGTCTTTTTACCAATGGTAAGTCAGTGTACAAATTTTTGCCTTCGGTTTACCTCTTGTGTTTATTCGTATTTATGATATTTAAATTTTAATACTTTGACGTTATTTGATTTTCCTCGTGAATTTAAATACATAAAACCGCGGAAGTCTTAACGAAGTCCAGGGGAAGTCTAAGAGAAGTATGTTACTAACAGTAAATTGGTGCACGAACTTTTGTCTACAGTCCCCTTGTGTGTCATCGTATTTATGATATGTTAATTTCTATACTTTGTAGTTATTACATTTTTCTTGTGAATTTAATTGCAGGAAGTGGCGAAAGTCTAGAAGACGTCCCGGAAAAGTCCGAGGAAAGTTTTTTGCTAACGGTAAGTCGGTGTACAAATTTTTGCCCGCGGTTTGTTTATGTCTGGTGTTTATTCGTATTTATGATATGTAAATTTTAAATAAGTTGCTGTTATTACATTTTTCTTATGAATTTAAATGCATGAAGTCGCGGAAGTCTAGTGGAAAGTCAGAAGAAGTCCGAGAGAAGTTCTTTTACCAATGGTAAGTCGGTGTACAAATTTTTGCAGCGGTTTATTCCTTGTTTTTATTTGTATTTATGACATGTGAATTTCAATACTTTGCTGTTATTATTTGTTTCTTATGAATTTAGATTTATAAAGTCGCGGGAGTTTAAAGAAAGTCTAGGAAAAATCCGAAGAAAGTCTTATACTACCGGTAAGTCGGTTTAGAAGTTTTTACCTGCGATTTACCCATTGTGTTTATTCGTATTTATAATATGATAATTTTATTACTCGTCAGTATTGTATTCTTAATCATTTAAATGCATGAAGTCTAGAGGAAGTCCAAGAAAGTCCAAGAGAAGTAAGTCCTTTTACTAGTGGTAAGTCGGTGTACAAATTTTTGCCTGCGGTTCACCACTTGCGTTTTTATCGTATTTACCATATGAAAATTTTAATACTTACCTTATGAATTTAAATGCAAGAAGATGCGGAAGTCCACAGGAAGTAAGAGAGAAGTACGGGGGACGTTCAAGGAAAGTGCCTATACTAAAGGTAAGTCGGACTACAAATTTTAACCTGCGGTTTACACCTTATTTTTATTCGTATTTATGTAAATATGTAAATTTAAATAATTTGCTGTCATTACATTTTTCTCATAAATTCAAATGCATGAAGTCGCGGAAGTCTAGAGGAAATCCGAAAGAATTCCGAGAGGAGTCTTTTACTAATGGTAAGTTAGTGCGAAATTTTTTGCCAGCGGTTTACCCCTTGGTTTTTATTCGCATTTATAACATGTAATTTTCAATACTTTACTGTTTCTTATCAATTTAGATTCATGAAGTCGCGGAAGTCTAAAGAAAGTCCAAGAAAAGTCAGAGAAAAATACTACCGGTAAGTCGGTTTACAATTTTTTTCCTGCGATTTACCCCTTGTGTTTTTTCGTATTTATAATATGATAATTTTAATACTGCTTCGTTAATATTTTATTCTTAATAAATTAAATGGATGAAGTTCAGAGGAAGTCTAGGAAAGTCCAAGAGTAAGTTCTATTACTAGTGGTAAGATGGTGTACAAGTTTTTGCCTGCGGTATACCACTTGCGTTTTTATCGTATTTATCATATGAAAATACTTTTATTATGAATTAAAATGCAAGAAGTTGCGGAAGTCCAGAGGAAGAATGGGAGAAGTACGGGGGAAGTTCAAGGGAAGTCTTTATACTAAGGGTAAGTAGGTCTACAAATTTTAGCCTGCGGTTTACACCTTTTTTTTATTCGTGTTAATGATATGTAAATTTTAATACTTTGCTGTTATTATGTTTTTCTTATGAATTTAAATGCATGATTACTAGATGTTGTCTGCGGATATATAAGATTTTGTTCATGATATCGAAACGGTAAAATGACGTATTAATTAGCATAAAAGGATATACCATTTCCGTCAAAAAAGTTAATCCTACAACGTACATAATATAAGTAGTTTGTGTTAAAACATTAAGATAAGGTTATTGCATTGAATTCTGAAAGTGAGAGTAATTTTTGCCTTTCATTGATAATATCAAGTAATCAGCGGCGCAGTGTAGGGCGGGCACGCTAGGTTTTTAATTAATACAGCAATGTCCAAGTAACTGTTCGTGTGAATTATTAACCTTTTGGAAAACGAAGAAAACAAATAGTTTTTATTTCATTTTCCTGGATAAATCTACGCCACTGTTTTAAATGGTCTATATAACGTAATCCTTCATAAAATGCTTTATTTTTCTATTTAACTACTGCATCATAAATCCGTACATTTCGCAAAAAAAAACACAATAAACGGTGCACTTCCTGCGAGTTTTCATCGAAACTCCCATAAACGCCTTACAAAAGGCTTTCGCCGAGAGTAAATTTCGGAGATAAAATCGCCTCCATTAATTCCGGCTCTGGCAGCATCAATCAGTCGATCATTGCGTGACGAATAACAACATCCGTCTAAGAAAACGCAATAAATTCACTTCTTCGTACGTTTTTGTAAAAAAGTCAGCAAAACTTGGGGCACGAATATTTCATCGTTTGATTTAGTTATCCCCCTCCTGAAACCCTCTTCTTCGCCACGCGACTCGCAGTAAGTAAGTCGACCTTAACCAAGAGGTCATCAGTCCAGATCAGCTCACTTAGTGTGATCTCCAGATCATACCTTGCGGATTTACTAGAAATTTTGCATTTCCCTCTGACTTGCAGAAGTTTAAGGTAAAGTTTGAGCCTACGTGAAGAAAAAATAAACCAGGGAGTACCGGGTACAGTTGCAGCATCTTATGAATGAATTACACGAAAGTACGACTGGCGTGCGACCATCTCCTAGAAAATTGCTGAAAAATTGAATACCATAAAGCCCATCTTTATCCCAACCGTGGGCGTTAAACCATGCAGAAAGAGACGCTGAGGAATCTGTGTATCAAGTCCATGAGAATGGCGAAGCTGCATCGGAAACCTGTCCAGCACAAAAACTTTAAAAATTAAACCCGTTTTGTACAGTCAGTGTTGAAAGGAGAAGATTAGATTTGTGCTACTCATTCCTTTTATAAATTAATAATGATGAGGAGGGCAATGGGAAGCGGGCTTCTGTGAAAAGTACAACTAGCACCAATAACATTATAGTATTCACCTCATGTTCCACATATATTTCCTTTAAATGTACGATTTGCAGTGGGTGAAATTCCAATATCTAACAATAAAATTGCAAATGCCGCTGGAACTCCAGCAGCAGCAAGACAATAAAAGTTGCTTTTAATGGTCTAATATTTTTTCTTGGATGTAATTGCGCGCTGATCGATTCGAATCTTCAAAATTTACATTTAAATATAAGACGGCAATAAAGCGATTGCGAAACTGGAAAAATAAGTTAATAAATTCTAAAACACTTCAGAAAAATTGGGGCAATAATTTAAATCCAATATTAGGGAAATGACAGCTGTCGCGCCAACTTGTATTGGATTATTCTCAACCCTGAGAGTGTCGTCTAAATTAAATTTCGGAATTTATTTCGCCATTCAGCTTATTTGTGTATTTTATTTTTCTAGAGGTTCCTTTTAGTACAATTGTATTAACGGTCCAAATACAATGACGCTGATGTTTACCTTGTAGAAGTAAACAAAATACTCAAACAAAGCACGAGAAAAACATTTTTGTCTCTTTTGGTCAACTTTGAGAAAAATATTTTTTATTAAATCTAAATATAAATATACGAAAAATAAATAAAAAGATATCAAACTACTTCAAATTAAAAGAAAATCGAATAGGTCTAGTTCAACCCACGCCTTACAGAAGCACAGTTCAAATACCAGACAATTTAGACTCAAGGATAACTTGGTTTACTATTTAGGGACAAATATATAAAATAAACTACTCGTCAATGAAAGAGAATCGATCAGACCAAAGCTGTGACGCAGCCTGGCATTAATTGAAATACATTTTCATTTTAAATTAAAAATTAAACAAGGTGAATAAAAATAGGTGATAAATAGTAGAGGCTCCACATCATTCCTTGAGGCACACCATGTTTTAATTTTTCCTCTTCCCAATACTAGTACATTGTGCAACGGTTGGATGTTAAAAATAACTACTTTAAATATCAAATTTCATCTTTAAATATAAAATTCCCTTTTCAAGCTAATGCGAAGGTAATATTAAGAAAATTACTTAAAGTTAGCGCCAAAATATCAAACTAATCTTTGTGTAAAATTGTCAATACTAAAGATTTTTATTGTTGGCGCCGAGTACGGAAAAATCAAGGACTGAAGCCTTCCTGAAAAAAAATAAAGGACGGCTGACCGCCCCCTGAGAAATATAAAGACAAATCGATCAGATCCTTATTGTGCCGAATATTGTGCCATTTTTTTCTAGACCATATTTTAGAAATTTAAAAACGAAATCTCAATGAAGACTTTTGGGCAAATCCAATGCCTTTTTTTCTAAACTTTCTAGCTTTAAAATGACGGAATTTACAAATTTTTTAAAATTTCGTTTTTAGCGCCCTATTGCTCGAAAACAGGCTGACGGAACGTGTTCAAATATTTTATTGAAATAATCCTATAGATATACAATGTAAATGTGTACAAAGATTGTCAAATAATTTAAACCTATAAAGTGAAAAAAAATCCGAAGTATTGTATATTTTCAAAAAAATATTACTCAAAAACTAGACACAATTTGATTTCTTGCTTCTTCTTCTTCTTATAGTGCCATACCCTATTCAGGGAGTTGGCTACCTCTCTCCTATGGCTGTGTTTGGTGCGCGGCGATAGATAATTTGCACAGACAGACATAGGGGACCTACAGTTTAACGTGGGAAGTGCATGCGCTTCTTCTCCAGAGAGGTTTTCCTGGAGAAAAATCCACCTCGCTGGTTTCCCGTTGCCTTGCGAGGGAAAACGTTCGGGCCGGGGGAATCGAACCAGGATCCGCTGCATTGGTAGCCCGCGCGTTTACCACTGAGCTACGGCCGCTCACTTTTCTTGCTTAGCCATTACAAATAAAACGACATAATAAATTTATAGCTTTAATGCATTCAACTATGCAAACAAGAATTGAGTTTCAATACCTAACCGTAAAACAAGATCAAAAGAAAGTAACAATTATACTGAGATAAAAATTAAATTTTTTAATTCAATGAAGCAACCAACTTTCTTGTTGTTATAATCGTACATTAAATTAAATTGTCAGGTTTATTTACTGAAATATTGAATTTAAAGCTTTGATTTATTTAATAACCAGTAATGCAGCGAAAATGCAATTATTTGAAAGTATAAAAATTTTAAAAAATTTTTAAAAAGTTTTGGGTTGATGCCATTATTTGTAAAAGGTAAAATTTTGAATAAAGTTAACAAAAAACAAAAGAAACCTGTGGAATAAATCCCCCTCCCCCGATTTTTTGTAAAATATTATTATTATTATTGTTTAGCTGGTTGTGTATATTAATTTGCGATTGCTTTGATTTTTGAAATATTGTTATTTTAACTGAAGCTCCCAATATTCGGGTAAATGAAATGTGCAATATCTAAACATCTGTTTGATATTATTTTACAGGAAAAATTAATATTCTGTTCCCGTTATAACGGTTTAAATCCGTTGGTTTAATGTTTATTTATTTTATCCGCGTGAGTAATTAATTGAATAATTATTCCCGTTGCTTGTCATATCATTGCAACTATGCTCATATTTGTATTCACACAGCTCGTTCTAAACAAATGCTATTTCTAATAAAATTATAATAATGTTCTCTGTGCGGTGCTTTTATTATATTAATTGTATGTTACTAAAAAAAATTATGTACAATTGTGCTTTACGAGATTCTTATATCACCGCGATAAGTACCCTAAAAGGAATATGATTATTGTTTATTTTTCTGACCCGTCATAATTAAAGTAAGCCGTAAATAACCAAATTATGAAAACCGAGGTAACTGCAATATAATCGTTCGCCGAAAACATTCAATAAACAGAGTAGAGATGTAAGGGTCCGTCGCCGTGTTATGATGAGACAGTTAAGGATTTAATACACAGAAAAATTATTAAACTGTATTAACTTACATAGCAGCTGGTAACGTAGGTTTAACATCAAACTCCTTACCTGTAACAAAAAAAAAGTTTGCTAGTAATCCATTTTTACTTTTCCATACTTAAAAAAAATCATGGGGCCGTGCGTGAGCACGATTCCAAGATTTCCCATTCCACCCCCTTACCCGGGCTCAGCGGACTTGCGCTATACACCGGTCTAACATACCTTACCCCTGAAAGACGTGCAACCCAACATACACCCCACACACACCAGGAACAGGCCGGATTGAACTTATTTAGAAAAATTTCCGACGAGCAGAGGATTCGAACCTACTGCCGTTGGGAGTCTAGTTTTAGAGGTTGGGACTCTAACCACTAGACCACCCGCTGGCCCACTTTTCCTTACTTAAATGGGTATGTATTGTGATCGTAAGATTTTGACGGAAATACATGAATAGGATAGAACAGAAAATTTATTTGCCTTACTGATACATATTTAGTACTTAGACAAAAATTAATATACAATACAAACGTACCTTAGACTTATTTTAAATTTACAGATCGTACCGAAAATGATCGTCGTTTTGCGCATTCTCTACCGCAGTTATGATCTTAACTTGTCGACAATTTCGCTAACAAACGCAACCATGACAACAAGTAATTTTTTCTGTTTTTTCACTTACTGATTGATTTTCAGCTACCAATTAATTTAATTGGTTGTTGACACTGATATCGAGCACTCTTGATTGGCTAAATAAAATGTGTGTGCTATAACCCTAGTTTATTTGCATTTTTTAACGTTGTTAATTTGCAGTTTAATACAAATTATTTGTTTGCAGCTATAAATTTCAGGAACCGCCACTACTCTTCATTTAATGAATAATTGCGCACAACATGTTACGCGCGCATCGTCGACCTTACCTCTCTTCTGCATTTTAAAAATTCTAATACTCTCTGGAGATGAGCCCCAAGCAATTATACCATAATTTATTGTTGAATAAATAAGTAAGAAAAATAGTGAATTCTTAAGATAACCAAATTTACAACCTTTTTTAGTATTTTTATGGGAAAACAATGAGAACGTAGCCATTTTCTTGCTTAAAGTTATGTACAGGGTGATTACAAAGTATAGAATAATGGTTCTATTCACATTAATTTTTATTTGAGGTAATGTTTGTCTGGGTGTGTGACTCACCAAAATTGCAGAAATATAGGACCAATTTTAATAAAATATAACGAAACTGCATCAGTAAAGAAAAAGTTTTGAAATAAATTTGAAAAAAAGATTTTCTTTGTGTAATTCGTTTGACATACATAATGTTGCAGATAAATAACTACCAGGCATATCGAATGCTTTCTTCCTTAACTTTTTAGTTTCTAAATCGTGGCCACGAATTTTTTTTAATATTTTGACTTTAACAACTGCTTGCACAAAAGTGAGTTGCCAGATCGAATAAAATTTGGTGTCATAATAGCCCTATAAAGGCACAATGCTTGTGTGTTGCATGAATGTTTGTACAATCCAAAGGAGCACATTTCTGAGATTATTTTAAGTAGAAAATGTGCTTCCTTACGGAGTTACAGCGACCCTAATATGAAACCACGGTTTAATTAACATATTTTCCCCAAAATTCAGAAATTTGGTTTACATGTTGAATAATTATTTTACTATTAATGGTTAACAGTTTCATTTCTTTTCGTTGAAATCTACTCACTAAGGGCGTAGATGTAAGGGGTGCTCAAAATACGCTACGAGATACGCCCTTCATATACGCCCCTGGTCAAATGAATTTGAAAGAAAACAAAGCAAAATTGTAATACATTAGTTGTAAAATATTCATACAATATTTACATAAAAATCTGCATTTATGGCGGAGATATTAAATGAAGCGTGATTAGACTATTCCATTTTCGAGAGACTGTAACTCCGTAAGAAAGCGTTTCTGGACCCGTTTTTATTAAATATTTCTACTACGTTTTCTATACATTTCTGAAATTAATGGTAGTGGGTTTACTTTTGGTGGTTTAATGTTCCCCCCCTCTTTTTTGCTAAAATTATTTTCTTCAAGTTGTTGCTTTCGTACCAAGTTTTCTACATAAATTTAAGGAACTTTCAGTAACACAAAAAAATCTCATGTTTTGAGTAGTGCGATAACTACGAATTTAACAATCGAGTATTCTGGCCTTATGTAGTAACTGCTGAAACCAGAACGTTGTGGTAAAAAAGCAATTTTTCTTGAAGTATGGGAAAGTCCCGGTAAACGCAAACCGATGTTTTCTGTTTTTTCTTTTGGTGAATACACAAATTCATATTTCTGTGAATTTTTCTTCAACTCAAATTAACTTTACAACAAAATAGAAAATTTTGTGAAAACCCTGTTTTCATTAATCCTAAAATAATTAAAAATGTACGTTCCTTTGTTGAAAATGGTATTTACAGAACCAAGCTAATGGAAATATAAAATGTTGCACTAATGCTTCACATCGACATCACAGGAATTTTTGGCAATGCATTAGGGAAATACGCCATTCATTTAATCAAAGCTACAAAATGCATATTGCGTCGACGTCACTCTTGTATTTTCAACAAACAATAATCAAAACCATGTTGTGTTGCGAGTCAAAAAGCTAAAGCTTGTTTTGTTAATTTTACAATACGAATAACATAATTACGAGCGTACTGGCGGTATCGTTTATTTAATTACGGCATACGTACGCGTGACACACAATTGGTATTTTATTAAAACACGTGTAAAGGGCTTGGTATTTCATTAAATAGTAAAGCTAAATTAAATTTCTAGCCATTTTTGTAATAAGAAAACAAAGAAAAGACAATTAACAGTTTGAATTTGTACCTTCTTTAAATACGCATCAGAAAACGTAACTGAAACATTTCTCTCCCCTCGCTTTCATATTATGAAAATACCGAAACCAAACAACCCAAAAAACCTCGTTGTTTATTAATACAAGATAGAGACAGCTCGGGTTTAACAAATTTACTGCCCGAAGCTCCACTGAGAGAAAGGGCAGATGTCATCAACATGACTACAACAGGAGGAAAATTTTGTCTTATTTACTTTTTATCGAAATATTTTTATTAAGACAGGTTGTCTACCAACAAATTTCAAAGCGCTCATCTTGTAAGTAACTCGTGATAATGAAACTATATCCTGTCACCGCCTGGAAAGGAAGTCATTTCGAAAGTCACTTACTTAAAAACTCCTTCTACAACTTACGGACAGGATATGCGCTTTTTTGTAGCGAATCGCTTATAAAAAGACGCCCGTGTCTTTGTTTCCTGCGTGACGTTGACACTCGGTTGCCTTTTCACCTTTGATCCCTTTTTATTTGATTATCTTCGAAATTTAACGCTGAAATTGTGAGAAGTAATTTGAAAACACGCAAAGTGGCAACTTAAATTGCTGCTTGTAATACAATTAGTAAGTGGTCAGTAAACGATGTTTATAACACATTTCCTTTTCTGAATTTTTGTTACCAAACACGTTTCTCTCTTGGTAGGTATTAATAGCCGTTGAGGCGAACAGGAAAAATTCAAATGAGGTATATCTCAGCTTTAATGGTTGTTAGTAGAGTAACTAATGATGGTGAAAGTAGAAAAATTAAGTTGTAGGAAAGATCAATAACGATAATTTTGCTAAACTTATTACTACTCTGTTAACACAGAAGACCAAATAAAAACTTCAAAGCAAAAGTAAAATAAATAAATAGGAAAATACGCAGAGATTAAAGGATAGTGCAGAAATAGCAAGAAAACAATAACAACGAGAAAACGACAAAATAAGAGAAGAGAAACGGGGGTGAAAAAATAAGGTGGATAAATAAAATGTGAAAAAGCTAAACATGATTGTTTTTAAGAAGCAAACAGACATTATTTCACAGAAAAATTAATATTCTGTTTCCGTTAGAACTGATTAAATTCGTTGGCTTAGTGTCTATTTATTTTATCCGCGTGAATAATTAATTGACTAATTATTCCCGTTACTTGTCATATTATTACAACTACACTCATATTTGTATTCACACAGCTCGTTCTAAACAAATGCTATATTTAATAAAATTGAAATAATGTTCTCTTTGGAGTGCTTTTATTTTATTAATTGTCTGTTATTAAAAAAAAATTATATAGAATTGTGCCTTACGAGATTCTTATATCAGCGCTATAAATACACTGAAAGAAAGATGATTATTGTTGAATTGTTTGACCCGCCATAATTAAAGTAAACTATAAATAACTAAATTCTGACAACCGCGGTGACTGCAATATAAAAGTTTGCCGAAAACATTCAATAAACAGAATAGAGATGTAAAGGCCCGTCGTTGTGTTGTAATGAGGCAGTTAAGGAATAAATGTACAAAAAATTATAAAATCTCAGCTTTAAAGGTTATTAGTAGAGTAACTAATGATGGGGAAACTAGAAAAATAAAGTTGTAGGAAAGATGAATAACGATAACTTCGCTAAACTTATTACGACGCTGTTAACACAGAAGACCAAATAAAAACTTACAAGCAAAAGTTAAATAAATAAATAGGGAAACCGGCAGAGATTAAAGGACAGTGCAGAAATAAGAAGAAAAACAATAACAACGAGAAAACGACAAAATAAGAGAAGAGAAACGGGTGTGAAAAAATAAGGTGGATAAATAAAATGTGAAAAAGCTAAACATGATTGTTTTTATGAAGCAAACAGACATTATTTCACAGAAAAAATTAATATTCGGTTCCCGTTAGAACTGATTAAATTCGTTGGCTTAGTGTCTATTTATTTTATCCGCGTGAGTAATTAATTGAATAATTATTCCCGTTACTTGTCATATTATTGCAACTACACTCATGTTTGTATTCACACAGCTCGTTCTAAACAAATGCTATATCTAATAAAATTGAAATAATGTTCTCTTTGGGGTGCTTTTATTATATTAATTGTCTGTTATTGAAAAAAATATATATATAGAATTGTGCCTTACGAGATTCTTATATCAGCGCTATAAATACACTGCAAAGAAGATGATTATTGTTTAATTTTTTGACCCGCCATAATTAAGGTAAGCTATAAATAACCAAATTATGACAACCGCAGTGACTGCAATATAAGCGTTTGCCGAAAACATTCAATGAACAGAATAGAGATGTAAAGGCCCGTCGTCGTGTTATAATGAGGCAGTTAAGGAATAAATATACAAAAAATTATAAAATCTCAGCTTTAATGGTTATTAGTAGAGTAACTAATGATGGGGAAAGTAGAAAAATAAAATTATAGGAAAGATCAATAACGATAATTTTATTAAACTTATTACTACGCTGTTAACATAGAAGGCCAAACAAAA
This sequence comes from Ctenicera cuprea, assembly GCA_958336395.1. NCBI lineage: Eukaryota > Metazoa > Arthropoda > Insecta > Coleoptera > Elateridae > Ctenicera > Ctenicera cuprea. Next base: position 8,624,297 of record OY284495.1, on the reverse strand, counting down.
ACTTCAAAGCAAAAGTAAAATAAATAAAGAGGAAAACACGCAGAAATTAAAGGACAGTGCAGTAATAGCAAGAAAACAATAACAAGGAGAAAACGACAAAATAAGAGAAGAGAAAAGGAGGTGAGAAAATAAGGTGTATAGGACCAAAAAAATAGAAAACGCTGGTAAGAAAATACGAATGAGAAAAATAGGGCGAGAAAAAAACAGTAAACGAAACAGAAAGTAAACGAAAGGGAGCGAAAGGGAAAATGAGAGAAAAATAAACCAAATAGTAAGAAAAAAATAGAACAGAAAAATAGAGAGGAAAAAAGAAATAGAGAGAAAATAGAGGTAGAAAAAAGACGAAGAAAGAGAAAGATACTTTTTCCATTGGTGAGAATGTAGGGAAATATGCGGACGAGGAACTATATTTTACAATAACATTTACGTAATTGGATGAGGTACTTCTCCCAGAACAGACAATCCCGATCTGCGCATTGTAACTGTGCGCAACCATTAAATTGCTCTTTTCTAAGAAGACTCGCACCCAAACGATGAAATTTCATAATTAAACAACAAATTGATGAAATTTGATCTATAGTTAACATTTAAACTTTCGTACGCGCAATTCCAATTAATCTTCACGCGTTATTTACACCAAATATTACACTCAAACCAAACTACAAGAACATTTAAATAAAATTTGCTCGTTGAGGCAAAGTCGCCACGTATTGCAGAATTGTGTAATGTAATCCGGGTGATTTCAACGATTCCACCTTATATGTTTCTCTAGTTTGCGTTAATGTTTTAGTAATGGCAATAAAAACTAGGGTGGCGGCAGCTCCAGTGGAAAGAAAACCGGCTTTCAAATAATTTCGTGGTTAACACATCTCGACAAAGCTTGTAAATTTTGATAATGTAGAAATTTTTGATAAATATAACTATGTTGAAAGCCAAAAGTTAATGAATTTTCAAAACATAAATTCTAGAAACTTTAAAAATCTTGCAATTTATAAAAGCGAAAAACTAAAACAATTGAATTTTTGGAATTTTCGGCTGTTTTGGAAATTTATAGGTTTTTAAATTTAGTAATTATCAAACATTTTGACAATTACCGTAATTTCCATGTAAATTTGTAAATTTTAAAGTAATACTCACCCCCGTGTTTGCAACAATATATTTCAATTTTAAAAACAGAAATTTCAGAAATTTTAATAATTTTGAAAATCTTGAAAATTGTTTTACTTGCAGAACTAAAAAATTAAATTTTTGAAAATTTTGAAAACTATTATCAGTTTAAATTTAAAAAATATCAAACATTTTGACAATTATTAAGTTATTCAAAAATTGTCAAAATTTTAAACTTTTAAATATGAAAAGCAAAACTGAAATTCTTTAAAATTTGAAAATTTGTAAAGATTAAAAAATTCTACATAATTAGTTTTATATTTAAATTTTTAAATTTATAAATGTTGGAAAATTAAAAATATTGGCAATAAAACTTTAATGAACAGAAATAGAAAATATATAAATAGAAACAGAAGTTAGTTGTAAATATTTAACACATTTTTTTCTATATAACTTTTATATTTGTTAAATTTTTAGTGCATGTTAATATTATGTTTTTATAGGGTTATTACGATAAATTGATCTCGATCTGTTCACGCTTTTTTAAGCAATAAAGTAAGAATAGTCAAAAGTTCTAATATTTTGAAGCTAGAAGTTGGATTTGCACTTAAAGTCTTTCAGCAGATTGCGGTTTCACATTTAGAAAATTCATTTTGCTACGAAAAAACATGTCTACCTTAAAATTATGCTTTTCCTTTTTGGTAACTTATATTTCCTACACAATAAATATTAAATTTTAAAATGGTTCTGCAAAAAGATTTTAATTATTTTTGTGCAATTTTGTTTTGACTTTCAACCGAGAATTCTTTACCATTTCGTACAAGCAGACGCTCGTTACTTTAGTAGAAAATTGTCGTTTTTGCAAGCAACTTAATTTAGAATAATAATAAAATATTCTGTTACTCATTTTGTTTTTCTTTTCTTCTGAGAAATTTAATAAACCTTTTCCAAGCATGATAGTAAGCTTATTAATGATACAAAAAGGTTCCCATTACGCGCAGATTGTCGTTCTAAAAGTACGTCGTTGTTTCTCCCTATGATGACAACCACCTAGGCTTTCATACACAAGAGGTGTTGATCAATAGCATACAAGTCAACTTATACATTAGTTACTTGAAGTTTTCTTTACAAAGCTGGTCGTCTAGACTGCACTTAAAAAAACAGACCTTTTTTAAAGGTATTGTCTCACTATAATATTTGTTTTTTTTTCGTACAAACAACAAGCTGGGAAATTCAAACTTTAAAGAAAATACACCAATCACTGCTACGAGTTGTACAGGGTGTTACAAAAAATGTGGCAGGAAATGATAGGGTAGGGCGCATCAATAAATGACCATAAAAAAGTCTGCGCTTGGAACAGTTCCAAATGAACTAGGAAGAATAAAACAATCTAAATCAATAACAAGTTAAAAATTGTTTTGTTTACAATAAATTAACAAACTTAATTCTTTACCTTTACTATTATCATTTTACCGTGCCATTGATAATAAAGGATTTTAAAGAAAATTTATAAAGTAGCGTTTTTAGTGAGATACATTAGTCGTTGTGTTTATTGTTATAGCATGAAACTCATCTTCATTGAATGAATTGACTGACATGCATTTAATTTATGGTGTATGGGGACAAAATTCTGTTACTTCTGTGATTCGCTATCAAAAATTTTTTTCTAACAAAAGATTTCCCAATAGAAAAAACTTCCAAAAGCCCGATGAACAACTTTGATAAAAAAGAACTCCACATCCACGGAAAAATGATTCCAGTAGATTCAGATACCGACGTACAGTAAATATAAAAATGCCGATATTAAACCTTGTAAAATCTATCACAATTAAGGTTTACGAATTGCGTCAGTTGCAAAGTGTGTGAAAGCCCCTTGACATAAATTAAAAGTTAAAACCCGCAAAACGGAAAAAACCCCACCAGCTAGCAGCTCTGGATGTCCGGGCTACAAATTTTAAAATTTTGTGAAAGGTGTGTACGTCAACAGCTGCTCACAGTGCACGCATCACTTTCTAGAAGTAACGAGAACCCCAGCCTACCTTCGTTCGTGCTTCCAGCGAATCAGCGAGTCAGAGGGCGTGGTCTGACGCAACTACAAATTAAATTTCGCAAAGCGAATGTTTCTATCTCTATCTCTGCACCACAGTATGTTTTGCACCATCTCAAGATTCTAAACAAATTAAGTAAGAAGGGAAAAATATCTAAATTTACCCTGAGAGTTACAAAAACGAGAGAGAATGTTGACAGGACACTCGTCACCGGTGGGAAAGAATATAAAACCAAACGCAAAAACACAAACAATCAGCTTATTAAATCAGAATCGATTAGACCACTCATAAGATAAACGTCTGAAAACAATTGCGCTCTAGCTTCTGGTTGTAAAATCGACTTCGGCCTCTGCGCATCACCAGATTCATATCCAACCAATCGTCACCAGAACGAGCTCTAGCTTTCGGTCACCCTCAGATCGAACACTAGCTTCCGGTCGCGAAAAGCATCTTCGTAGGTTCCTCTTAGAGTCGTACGAACTAACTCTTGCCAGATCGAGCACTAGCTCCGTTCCGCGATAACTTCCCTCCACAGGCCTATCAGCGCCTGGTTCCGCGTCGAAACCACCACCAACATGCAGAGGTACAAATTTTAATATTTAGTGAAACGTGGGAAACCTCAACAGCAGCTCGCAATGCACGCTACCAATTTCTAGAAGTAATGAGAACTCCAGCCCTTTTTCATTTGCGCCCCCTGCCTAAAAGGTGTGGTCTGACACAACCACAAATTAAACTTGAAGAAAAGGTATGGAAACCTATCTCCCTTTCATTCTTTCTCTCTCCTTCTTTTTTTCTCTCTCCCCCTCCTTCGTTCTGTCACCCTCTCTGCACCACAGTACGTCTCGCTCTCTCTCGGCGTTCTAAACATATTACACGTATCTAAGAAGAAAAAAATAGCAAAATTTATCCCGAGAGTTGCAAAAGCTCGAGAGAATGTTGATAGAGAACCCGTCACCCATGGCAACAAAAAAGTATAAAACCAAACGCAAGAACGCAGAACCGTAGTTTATCTTTAAGATCAATTAGACGAGTCATAAGATAAAAGCGTGAGAAAGATTGAGCTTTAACCTCTGGTCATCTCTAGATCGAGCTCTAGCTTACGGTCAACGAAATAGCTTTAGCCCCCTGGTCCACCCCAGATCGAGAGCTAGCTTCCAGTCGCGGAAATTATCCTTGTACGCTTCTCCTAGAGCCGTATAAACTACTCGCTCCTTCGATAGAGCACTAGGTCTCTTACGGAGCACCTGCTTCCCAAAAGTCAAAAAACGCCCAGCTTTGAAGCAAAACAGCAGTTCATGACTACTCGCCGAAGCCTCAGAACCACGAGCCCTACAGCCACCCAGCAGGTGCTGACAACATCGTTTCAGCCCAATAAAGTACGTCCTAAATGAGTTAGCAGCTAGCAAAAACCACCACCAGGAGATGCAACCCACAGGACTGGTTGCTACGTACAGCACAACTTACCAAAAAGGTTTTTAAAAACATTTTAATTTTAAAAATTTCAAAAAAAGCTGAAAATTTTGTAAATTATGAAACTTAAAAATTTGTGAATTTTTTGAAAATTTTGAAGTTTTGAATATTGTGGGAAATTTACATAGATTTTGTAAAATTTTAAAAATTATGGGAAACTTTGATAATTTTTATAATTTATAAATTAATTAAATAAATTATGAGTTTTGACAATTTTCAACTGCCTAGTTTAAAATTTTGAAAAATTTTGAAAATTTCTAAAAATTAAACAACATTTGAAGTATAGAAAAATTTTGGTTTTTGCATGTTTGGCATGAAAGCACCTTTCTTTTAAGCATAACTCGTGTATCGGCCAGTAAGCCTAAAGCAAAAAGAACTTTGCTGAATGATTGCAGTTGCTCTAAATCTTACCTGACGATCACAATACCTTCCTCTATAGCTACACTTTGTATAGCTAAGAAGGTAAAAATCAAAATTTTGTAAATATAAATAAAAATTTTAACGCCCTGTATCTTGGTAACCGTCAGGTTAGGTACATATGTTTATATAAACTTTTCATCTTGTTTTTGCATGAGGAATTTATTATTTATTTATTATTGTTCCTACATTTTTTAAAACACCCTGCTGACGACTCAACAGCTAAGGTTATACCGCATCTGTTTCACAGTTCGGGTTTTTTAGCCTTACAAATTCATTATCGGTATTGAGCCGAGAATCCCCGAGCACATAATATTTACTTTCATCCTTCCTTACTAGGTAGGTCAGCGTCTTTACCGCTAGCTTAATAAAGCGCAACAAATAATCAAATTGAAACTAGATTTTAGAGAAAATTAATTACATTCACAAAATTCAATATGCACCCTTAAACGTAACTCGGGGCTAATAATAAACTCTGCAGGTACTTTTTCGAGCTTTCAGCGTTTTGGTTGCGTGGCAGGTTTGAGGAACAAGAGAGGGAGTCGGGACTTCTATCGTCCTTTGAAGCGGTTTGCAGAAAGTGAAGGGTCAAAAGCTCTAGCTTTTGGCCCTGTCCACTATTGCATAACCTTTCGCTCCGAACAATTTCCAACATTAAATTCATAGGTGGTTGTCCCTTTCTAGTTCTCTTAATTTATGCATCCGGAGAAGAGGATAAAAGTCCCCTGTGAAGTGCGCTTTCGTTTTCTTCTTGATATGTATTGCGATATAATTGGTTTACAGCGGCTGTTTTATTTGTGGGTGGTTTGATTTTAGAGGCGGGCGTATCTCTGTTTTATTATATTTAGGCAGCGTAATTTTGTTACAGGGGTTTTATTACGTTAGCATGCTTAATTATTTCAAAATTCGGGAAATGAGCGGTTTCGCACTCGCTACAAAAGGAGCTTAATATCCTTAAACTACTAATATAGCTAAAAGTATGTAATAACTTCATTAAATACAAACATAATTTAATTATGTCAAGTAAATAAGTAGACAGTTAAAAATTTCGTTGTTGTTATTGTAACAACACAATGAAACTATGGGTTATGTTTCAGACCTGTCTGGTCTTTTGTATAAAATTAGCCATCAGTGAACAAAGCGAGCTTGTTATCTAAACCATAATAGTTTGTTGGTCGGATCTATTCCGCAAATGTTTAAGGATCAGACGCTGTACATCGCCAGATTTCTATTATTATTTTAAAACTTCATCTAAAATTATTCTTACCTTTTCTAATAATTAATGATTCTATTTAATAGTAATTTGTTTGGTGAGAACAATTTGTAGGCAAATTTGTAATTTGTATAGTCAGGTAGTGGCTGATATTGTGCTCGCTTACACTTAAAACGCCTATAAAATGCAAGTGTAAATGTAGTTACAAATCAAAGTTTCCTTCAAAAAAACAATACTAAAATAAAGTACAAAAATTGGCTTTTCCAGTTTTACTCAACAGGATTGTTGTTAAAGAACGCCGCCAGTGTTGTTACTGTAGTAAACAAAATTTCAATAAAAAATAATTTTTTCTGGCGCACATAAAAATAATTCTTAACGTGTCAAATCCAAAAAGATAATTTTGTAATATAAAAAAGTTCTTTGTTGAGATAAACATTTTTCTTTGGATTACTAAAATAAGTTTATTGTAGTTTAAAAATATTATTTAAGCAAATCAAATAGTATTTGTAAACATTTCTATTTGTTTACTTGACATGGCGCGGTCGCGTTAGCATTTTCAAAGCCAAATCCGCTAACGCTACCGCGTCATCTCGTGTGAACAAATAAAATCATTATGTTTACAAATTTGGAAATTTCTTGGAGATAATTTAAAATTATTTTAAAACAGCCCTATATGTTCAAACATAATAGTCGATGTGTGTTTATTATGGTACTTAAATTTTAAATATCTCTAAGATATTTTTGTTTGTTGAAAATTTTCATTTGAAATGTTGTAAATAAACATATTAGCAGCATCTTAGATATATTTTTAGTTTCACAATGGTTTAGTTTTTTTTACCAAAAAAATATTATCCATTGGATATTTGTAAACTATTTAGTTAAAAATATTATTGAAATGTATTCGTTGTTAATAAAATTAGTCAAGAAGTAGTTCTATTCGTTTAAAATGTCTTAAACGTTTAAACTAACTTATTTTTGTCGACTGTATTATAATAATCTTAGATGTTAATATTTTACTTAAAAAAACTTCTAAATTTTTATTGTTTAAGTAATATTTATAAGATATTAACAAATAATTTTACTATTTCGGACTATCTCAAAGTTTTATAATTAAGTATATATTAAGCATTTTAAAACAAGTTTAATTTAAAGTATCTTAGATGTTACAAAAAATAGCTATTTAAATATTGATCTATTTCAAATTATCTTAGATATTTGAATATTGCGGTCTATTTTAATAAAACCTTATTAAAGTGCTGGTAAATTTTGTTTTAAATTGGGAGTATAAGTCAATAGGGGCAAAAGGAGTAAAAGGCAATGCTGGCAAAATGGCGTGTTCAATTACCAATTAAGATCATTTAAAATGAAAGATATCTTAGATATTTGAATATTGATCTATTTTAAAATATCTTTGATATTTAAAGAAAAGTAATTGTTGAATTTCTAAGACATTTGAGAATTACAGTTTATAGTACGTTCGCTAAGATTTAATCTTAAATCCGGCAACAGTGAACAGCTGCAAACTTGAACGCGGACGCTGTGCGCTGATGAAAAAACAATGGTTGTTTAAGTTAACACATGGCTAGTGCACAAAACTTGCAAAACAAGATCGTTGCAAATTGTTGTTGCAGTCGCAAAATTATCAGCAGCCCAATTTGTGCGAGGTAACACAAATATTTGTATGCATTATTAAATGAGGGTAATACATAACCGCGAAAGTCGCAACGTTGTCAGATGTTATAGTATATATAAAACGGTAATTTCTGAATATTTTAGATATTCGATAATTCCTTTATTTTAAAATGTCTAAGATATTTTAAATTTAATAGAATGTATAATTTGAACTTAGAATATCTAATATATTTTAAAATAAAATAATTTTTAAATATCTAAGATATGGGATAATAAAGTTATGTAAAATATTTAAGATATTTTAAATTCATTGCGTTTAAATATTTTAAAATATCGATAAGATATTTCTATATAGATCATTAAAAATGTCTTAGATATTTTTAAATCAAATATGTTTACAGTACTAACCTATAACTCTTTAAGATATTTATAATAAACTAATAAGATCTCTAAAATATTTTTCAAACGTGTCAGTATATAATTTTATTTTGTTGAAATTCACTTGCACTAAAAAGTTAAACAACGTTCCATAATTTTGTTGTTTTTTGACAATTTTCAATAGATTTCAATTTGAATTGTAAACACGACAGCAAAACTATTCGCTTGGCTCACGCGACTCAGTCAAGTTATTTATTTTCTGTTTTTTTATTATTACTGAAAACTTCCCAATAGCTTCAGCTTTTCACATAAAATGCTACTGAAATTATAAGTTATAAAAAATCTCTACAGCTATTAAAGTATTAAAATGGCTTACAACATAAATTCACTTTTTCTACGCATTAAAGTATTAAATTCAATATTTATTTTTTGCTCTTTCGTCAAGGTAACGCTGCGAATCCTTTAAAATTTTTTTGCGATAGCTTTCTCATGAATAAATAATAGATAAATGAGTACATGAGAGTACTTCGCAAAAAATATTACAAAATAAAACAACAAATTTTCGCAAGAATATTATTTTCGATGTCTGTTAAAAATTTAATAAAGAATAAATTTAACGTTTTTTTCGTTAGACTTGAAGTATTTACCTTGCGTTTATAGCCATCTAAAACACATGACAGGTAAAAGATACATGATACCGCGTTAATATTTCATTCGGCGCCCACATAGAAGCAAAACCCGCGAATATGGAAGATATAAACGATAAAAATTAAAATTTAAGAAACAGAAACAATATTTCGCGTCAGAATAATCAAGAATCTAAAACACATCTCGCGCTGGCATATAAAACGAAAAAATAAAAAATTCACTTCTCGGGCGTTCCTTTTGTGGCTCGATTCGCGCTCTCTGTACACTCGTCCTTCTCGCGCCGTAATTAAAAAATAATGTAGGGAGAGATAGATGATAGAAGATGATAATCTCTCGGAATGGGGATGATATTCATGGCAGCTCCACCACGAGAGCTAGACCTAATACAGAGGAATTCTCTTCGGGAGTTAAACGCAACTGGGAATCGGCCCTTTTATATTGTTCTTTAGGTTTCTTTGGCTTCTCGCATTGCAAACATCTACCCCAATAATTGGAAAACGCCCTATAAATACTTTACACTGCAGTATGGAGCACGCTAAGAACAAAAAAAATGGAAAACGAGCCATGCATTTTGTATGCAGTCGTTCCGACTTCATTATTTTATAAGCGCACCACATTTCAAGTCGGTTACGTTTTTTAAGGATTCTCGTGCACTTGGATTTATAAAATTAAGCCTCCATTTCGTCAATTAACTAATTGGACGTATTTTGCTCTTGATAAGTTGTTTACTTTCATTTCGTGAATGCATTAAAAAATCATCTGTAATAAAGTTGAATTTGATTAATTAAAAAGTCAGACTTACAAAAAACTATTTTGATTCCTTTTTTTTCTTGCGATTTAAGGAAAAAACTGAGTGTGTAACACAGGTAGAATAAATGATAAGTTCGTCAATTTTGTTTGTGAGATGACGCTTCTCTAACACCCCTCGATTCCACTCGCAACCAACCAGCGTCGAAGAGGGCGTGGTCGCTTACAACAGAAGACAAGCCGGATAGCCCTCCCCCCTCTCACGCGTTCTTTCTTTGTACAACAACCACAGTAGGTTTCACTATCAATGCTGTGCAATTAAACCACCAGCACTAAGGAATGTTTACAAAAAGATCGGCTGTTTTGTTTCGCAAAGTTGTTTTGAAAATTCTTCATAGTGGTAGGCAACATACATATCAAATGGAATAAGGTACCCATAAGCAGCCAAAGGTAAAACTCAAGTGCTGGGCGAAAAGAATACCCAGCAGTAGCAAACGATAAACCTCAAGCGCTGGGCACGAAGAATGCCTCAGAGAAGCCGAATTTAAACTTCAAGCGCTGGCCGCAGAGAATGACTAAGAAAAGTCGAATGTAAACCTCAAGCGCTGAGTGCAATAGAGTGTCCACGCAAGCGGTGGGTCGCGAGCATCCAAAAATAAACCTTAAGTACTGGGCGTAAAAGTGAGCCTACGAGCAGCCAAGAATACACCTTAAGCGGTAGGTGATGGGAATGCTCACGAGCAGCCAAGGATAAACCTTAAGCAGAATAGGGTACCCACGAGCAGCCAAAGACAAAACTCAAGTGCTGGGTGAAAAAAATTCCCCCGAGTAGCAAACGATAAGCCTCAAGCGCTGGGCGCGGCGAATGCCTAAGAAAAGTCGAATTTAAACTTCAAGCGCTGAGTGCAATAAAATGTCCACGCAAGCGGTGGACCAGGAGAATGTTCCACGAGCATCCAAAAATAAACCTTAAGTGCTGGTCGTAAAAGTGAGCCTACGAGCAGCCAAAAATACACCTTAAGCGGTGGGTGATGGGAATGCTCACCAGCAGCCAAAGATAAACCTCAAGCGGAATAGGGTACCCACAAGCAACCAAAGACAAAATTCAAGTGCTGAGTAAAAAAAATCTCCCGAGTAGCAAACGATAAACCTCAAGCGCTGGGCGCGGAGAATGCCTAAGAGAAGTTGAATTTAAACTTCAAGCGCCGAGTGCAATAAAATGTCCACGCAGCGGTGGGTCAGGAGAATGCCCCACGAGCATCCAAAAATAAACCTTAAGTGCTGGGCGTAAAAGTGAGCCTACGAGCAGCCAAGAATACACCTTAAGCGGTGAGTGATGGGAATGCTCACCAGCAGCCAAAGATAAACCTCAAGCGGAATAGGGTACCCACAAGCAGCCAAAGACAAAATTCAAGTGCTGAGTAAAAAAAATTCTCCCGAGTAGCAAACGATAAGCTTCAAGCGCTGGTCGCGGAGAATGCCTAAGAGAAGTTGAATTTAAACTTCAAACGCTGAGTGCAATAAAATGTCCACGCAAGCGGTGGACCAGGAGAATGCCCCACGAGCATCCAAAAATAAACCTTAAGTGCTGGGCGTAAAAGTGAGCCTACGAGCATCCAAAAATACACCTTAAGCGGTGGGTGATGGGAATCCTCGCCATCAGCCAAGGATAAACCTCAAGCAGAATAGGGTACCCACAAGCAGCCAAAGACAAAACTCAAGTGCTGGGTGAAAAAAATTCCCCCGAGTAGCAAATGATAAACCTCAAGCGCTGGGCGCGGAGAATGCCTAAGAGAAGTTGAATTTAAACTTCAAGCGCTAAGTGCAATAAAATGCCCACGCAGCGGTGGGTCAGGAGAATGCCCCACGAGCATCCAAAAATAAACCTTAAGTGCTGGGCGTAAAAGTGAGCCTACAAGCAGCCAAGAATACACCTTAAGCGGTGAGTGATGGAAATGCTCACTAGCAACCAAAGATAAACCTCAAGTGCTGGGTGAAAAAATTCCCCCGAGCAGCAAACGATAAACCTCAAGCGCTGGGCGCGGAGAATGCCTAAGAGAAGTTGAATTTAAACTTCAAGCGCTAAGTGCAATAAAATGCCCACGCAGCGGTGGGTCAGGAGAATGCCCCACGAGCATCCAAAAATAAACCTTAAGTGCTGGGCGTAAAAGTGAGCCTACAAGCAGCCAAGAATACACCTTAAGCGGTGAGTGATGGAAATGCTCACTAGCAACCAAAGATAAACCTCAAGTGCTGGGTGAAAAAAATTCCCCCGAGCAGCAAACGATAAACCTCAAGCGTTGAGCGCTGAAAATGCCTAAGAGATGCCGAATTTAAACCTCAAACGATGAGCGGAATAGTGCCCACGCAAGCGCTGGGAATGCCCCACGAGCAACTAAAAATAAACCTCCGCTCTGGGCGTAATGGCGAGCTAACGAGCAGCTAAGAATGAAGCTCAAACGGTGGGTTATGACTTATGAGAATGCCAGGAGCAGCCAAGTGATAGGCGTAATAGAGTGAAACGCAAGCGCTGGGTGAGAGAAGTGCTCACAAGAAGCCGAAGCTAAACCTCAAGCGCTGGGCGGAATGGTGAGCCCACGAACAACCAACAGTAAACTTCAAGCGCTGGGCGAGTGAAATACCTATGAGCAGCCAAGAATAAGCCTTCAACGCTGGGAGTTGGAAATGCTCTTAAGCAGCCAAGGATAAACCTCAAGCGATGGGCGGAATGGTGAGCCCACGAACAACCAACAATAAACTTCAAGCGCTGGGCGAGTAAAATGCCTATGAGCAGCCAAGAATAAACCTTTACCGCTGGGAGTTGGAAATGCTCTTAAGCAGCCAAGGATAAACCTCAAGCAATGGGCGGAATAGAATGCCACGCAGGCGCTGGGTGAAGGAAGTGCTCCTGAGAAGTCGAGGCTAAACTTCAAGCGCTGGGCGGAATGGTGAGCCCATGAACAGCCAAGAATAAACCTCAAGCGCTGGACGAGTGGAATGCCTATGAGCAGCCAAGAATAAACCCTAAACGCTGGAAGTGGGAAATGCTTTTTGGCAGCCAAGACTAAACCTCAAGTGCGAATAGGAACAGTTCGGTTTGAGCAATGTTAGTCAATTCGTGAATCGAGCGTGGAACTGTTGCATCAACAGTCCAACAGTCTCTTGAGTGATAATCCTTTAATCAAAACTATATAACTTTTATAGGGCGAAAAGGCGAGAAAGATTTGACGTACGTTATTCTTAGTTCTTTCGCACGTGGGTCTTGAACAAACGATTTGACAAGTTTTATAACCTTTAAACATCATAATTTCATAAAATGATGGAGCCGGTTTGGCCTTGTGATTAGAATGCAACAAAGATCCAATTTTATAAACAGGGAAATTTTTCTTCAATATGACATAAGTTGTAAAATATATGACGTTGAGAGCTGTAGAGAAGCGGTTTTGGTGAATTCCATGCGTCTCTACCCAACAGTCCACGAGATTTGGAATTATTTTTACTTTGACCTTTGTCACATAAAAGCGTAGCGCTTTTGCATTTTATATTTGCTGGTTCATTTGTCATTATTAACGTCTTAAAAAAAGCAATAATTTTGAAATAATTGTATTCATTGAATTTTAATTAAAACCCCTTTAGTATTTCTATTTTTAGCTTTCTTTAATTGTCTATTTTTATTTACTTTACAGCGACATTTTACAAAAACACTTTTTTGATTAATATGCTGTTTTGAACACTTAAATAGTATATTTTTCAACAAATTTTCTTAATTAATGTCCTAATTTCAGTTTTAATTTAACAGTTTCCGAAAATATTATATTTTTTTATTTTTTTATTGGTATTTGCAAAGGTCCTTGATCTCTCTACACAACTCTGTGTTTTTCCACAGACTATTCAAACGATAAAAAAGAATTTCATTCAGTCACAAATACTTTCAGTATCTGGCAATTCTTTCTCATTTAATTGGAAAATGGAAAAGGCCAAAGCTACACAAACTGGATCAATTTAAATACTGTTGGTAACTAATGAGGTTCTTTTGCTGCTTTTTCCCTCTGTTTAGCTTTGTAAATGCTGTCACCTGCCGTCTATAAAAGTTTTCAAACGCGTTGACCTTTCACCTTCAACCTGTATTTTCCATGCGAAATTACAATGAAAAACTCGACAATAATTTACCCGTTCTCTTAATTAATAATATTCGTTTTTATAGGTACAAGAACGAGGGATGAAAAATTGCGATTTAATTGATGTGGGGTTTTCAGCATTCCCGTTTAACTTTTATCTGTAAAAAGCAATGAAAGGCTTTTCCCGTTGTGCAATCTTATGGGGGAAAGCTAAATTTGTCAGGATGAAAAGACAAATAAAAGTCTTTATAACAATAATAAACGTTCTACGAACAACAACATGTAGTAAGCTGAAGCTAACTTAAAATTTGATTTGTTCGATTGCACGTAATACATGTCAACTGAAGAGGGTCCATTAGTAGAGCGCACGTAACCATCATATTTTCATTGTATTGGAAAAAGATAGAAAGAGATGGCGTGAAATACCAACTGTTTACTTTAACTGATATGTGCTCGGTTTGCGGAGTATCGGACTGATTTTGAGCTAATACAACGTTGAAGTGCGGATCTTTGTTTCTGGGGAATTCAATTTCAAATAACCGGAATCTAGTGAAGAGCTTCGTTTCGTTTCATCAATGAAAGGCATTTCTGTCTGCGATTTGTAGACTTTTCCAGTTAGATCGAACTTTTTAGACTCCCGCCGGCCTTTTCCGGACTTTGTTAGCCCAGCATGGAACTTCAGTTTCGAATAAACATTCGTCGCAGCAGAAAATTACAATTTACTCTGAAATATCAAAAGTTCATGCCAATTTCAACTTTAGGTAAAAATTTAATTTAAACTTAATGTACTACTTACGAGATTTATGTTTATTAGGGATTTCAATTTTATTCCTAAAAGACAATAATATTTCTCTTATAAAAGTTATAAAACACTGGATCATAATTTAAATTTAATGAAGACAGAGTTTATGGTGCAATTATTGCGATAATTGCAAAATTTAATTGCGATAATAAAGCAAGGATTGACAATACGACTTGCAGGTTTTAATGTCCGTTCAAATATAACGTACTTAAATTTTATATTCGTGTATTTCACAACTTAGACACAATAAGCTTGACATTTTGTTGGGACGTCAAATTTACGGATCCAAAATCATTCTTAAACCCTAAAGCTGCATTACTGGAAATTTGCGCCAGTTATGGCTTAATATGTACTTTCATGCGATTCAGGCAACGAAAAGGCAACAGCAACATTAATTAGTAAAGAAAACTAGGTCAAATGAAAAGGGAAGAGCAAAAAATAATAAGCTTCGAGGGAACTACTGCGTAGTTCATATTATACAGACTTTGCTAAGCAGAATAAATGGAGAAAAGGCATGTAAGAATAGAAGGGGAGCTCGCATTTTAGTTCTAATAAAGCAAAACTGAGTAAATGTTATGCATATATTTACGAAAGCTCCCACGAATTTATGCAATTAGGTATAAAGAGTTGTTTAAAATGTAAATGAAGAAATGTAGATAAACATACGGATAATTAAAATATGCGATGTGTTTGTTGTTCTTGTTTGTGTTTACTGTTTTTTTTATTAAAAAAAAATTCGACACATAAATAATATAAATACAAAAAATTCACAGTAAAGAAGGTTAAAAGAAAGTAAGCGACACAGAGAAAGAAAAAGACGCAGAGCCGGATATCAAACGAAAAATAAACCAATTAACAGAAACGTATTTCAAATTTCTATGTAATACATAAATAAGTTAAAAAAGACAATTTACTAATGAAAAACAAATTTACGAAAATGTTGCATTTTCTGATAGGAAGGTAATAAAGAAAAGGATGAAATGTCGGAAAAAAAATGATAATAAAAAAGAAAAAAAAATAACAGTAGCTAGTTCAATATTTAATAATATTTCACAACTATATCTAGAGATGGGACATACCTGGAAATAAAAAAAAAGAAAAATGGCCAGAAATAGGCATTAAAGTAAAGGAGAAAAAAATAAGAAAAAAAAAACAAGGAAGAGAGGAAAGAAGACTAGGAAAGACAGAAAAGAAAACAAATAAAATAAAACATTGGAAAGAACGAGAAAACGACAGAAAAAGAAATACTTACAGAAAAAAAATCAGAAAGACAAGACAATAAGCAAAAGAATAACAAAAACGTAAAAAAAGACATAATATCACAAATAAGAATAGTAGTATAGAAGTGAAAAAAAAAGAAGCTATTAGTCTGAAACCTAACAAATTTTACGAACATCTTAGCGAAAATTAAATAATATTTGGAGAAAAAAGAGGAAGAGCTAGAAAGCAAGACTAAAAAATGAGCAAAGCATTTTGCCTATACTTTAGAAATTTTTACGTATCATATTTTTAAAAACATTTTTGTATCAACGTTTTACTCGCTAATAATAAATATGGATTGCACTACCCCTACCACTCGGCTTAAAAGTAGATTTTATAGGAATTGTTGATAAGATACAAATTTATTTTTAAAGGTTAGCTTGCGTGAGCTTCAAACTATTTATAACTTGGTTTTTCATTTTACCTGCATTTAACACATTCCTGGGTTTAAACCTTTAAACAGGGATTACCAAACACCCCCTGGGAGGTAATAAAAAAGTTTATTGTCGCAGATTATTTCTAAGATAGAAAGTTTGGAAAAAGTGTTTGATTTGCCGTAAGGTATTCCTAGAAGATTTCCATATCAGAAAAAGACAGAAAAAAAAGCAGACGAACAAATTCGTCTGCCAAATATTTGGTAAGACGGAAAAAATTAACCGCTCCTAAAAATTATGTTGTGGAATAATCTCCACCTCTATGAGCCTACAAAATTTAAAGTAAATCGCTTGACCAGTTTTAGAACAATACATTTTTGAAAATCAAAATTTTAATATTTTTATCACTTTACAGTTTTAGTGGTTCCAAAAGATCTCGTTTCTTTTAACATTGTATACCAGTAAGGCATTTACAATATCAAAGTTTATCCCAATCTTTATAACTCGTTTTTGAGTAAAAGAGAGATAAGTCCAAAATTTTGGAAAATTCCTGAAAGGCCTCACAGAGAATGTAACGAATCGTTACTAATTTTGATTTAATTTACAAGAACTGTTAAATTTTTACATTTAGTTTATATGCCGTTTTCCGTTTACAGTATTATGTTACCGTTAGGGGTTTATTTTATATTTAAAATAAGTAGGATTCCGTTGGTTTATGCTTTATAGTCATTATGTGCAAGTTTAGTTAATTTAACAACCGTTGTAGTATTTTAAAATTGTAATTTTAAAATGTATATTTGATTTCTAACATTTCATTTACGGCCGGAAATCAGATAATCGCGTCTCCGCGGATCGAGCCGCAGAGATCCTATGTCAACCCCGCTCTCGTAGAATGGGGATGCGCTTCGACTTCGGGCGCATACCGACCGGCTATAAATTCAAAATTTTGAATTTTGAAAGTTCAGTTTGCCGATGTTCCAGCCCAGTACCAGTCCAGCAGCTACTACAGTCACCAGTGCTCCGACCGAGGTAACCGAATACCGAATCCAGGATATTGGGGTAAGCAGGCTATATTTTGACACCATTGATTATAACGTAAACTATATTGCTCTCTCTCTCTCGTTCTTTTATATTTTGTAAACTGTGTTTTCCGGGGTGTGCTCTAGCGAAAAACCATAGAGTTGCATTCCTCTAACTCGCCTATGCGAAAATCCTGAGCAAAGTTTACTCTTCTCTTTTCTATTTGTTTGAGAACTTTATTGTGTGATTCATATTGGCGAAGTTGATCGCCTGGTGTCAAGATAATAGTATATTTGCCTTAGTAACTGGTACCGTTTCCGACCGTATTTACCGTAACGACTGCTAGTGACTACTGTATATATTTTGGCTACCGTATGTATGTATTGCTACCGTATTTGCTACTGTATTGCTACCTTATTTACTACTGTATTTGCTATCGTATTTGCTACTGTATTGCTACCTTATTTGCTACTGTATTGGCTACCGTAATTGCTACCGTATTTGCTACTGTATTGCTACCTTATTTGCTACTGTATTGGCTACCGTATTTGCTACCGTATTGTATTGCTTCCGTAATTGCTTATTATAATCCGCTTTGCTTGTATATTATTAATTTAGAATTGGTTATTATTAATAGACGTATTTAAACCATTCTACGTTGTTTTACTTTACTTGTTGAATATACCCGAGTACATTTGGAGCTGCTTCGAGAACCTGCAGGCTGGCATTCCAACAAACAGACCCCTGGAGACCGACATCTTCAACTGCAGTTACCCAGGTCTTCGCTAAGTCTTTCTGTTACAGCGAAGCCGTTCTGGATAGTAAACTCCATATAAAATCTGGCGCCCGAGAATTTCCCAGCGATTATACGAATAAGCAGCCGTATAATCCCGCCCGCACCAAAAGCACAAGTTACATACCGGACTACAGAGTTGCCAAATAGGCAACTGGGGAAAAGAGCGTCGCAAGAAATAAAGGACCGGGGCACAAATTTCCAGTTCTATTAGGCTACAAAATTTAATTTGTTTTCTGTTACCATTTAAACAATATTTGTTTAAAAGTTTTCTGTCAGATTCTTAGAAATTGGTACCAAAAAAGCATGTCCAACTTCCGCTTTCGGTTTCGGATTTTTTTAAAAGCTTATTTTGTTGGTAAATTATTGATGTACTCCCACATTTCAAAAGTTATCAAAATCGGACCATCCGTACGGGAGTTATAATGCACCTTTAATATCTTGAATTTGAAATTTTTCATGAAATCAATACTAAAAAAAAAATTAGTAAATAGATCAAAATACGAGAACAAACTAAAATTGTAAAAAAACAGAAACTAGTGTGACATAAAAATCATCTCTGCGAAGTAGGCAACAGAAAATAAATACCAAAAAAAAGAAAGAGATATAGAAAGAAATTGTGAGAAAAAAGAAGAGAAAAACATAAATAGATATACCGAAGGACAGAAAAGAATAATAAAAAAGATGATTCTAATCTTTTCATTCGTATTTTCTAATTCCTCATCTCTGCTAATAAAACAAACGGAACAGTACAGGACAATAGGAACAAAAGGGTATAAAAATAAAAATAAAAAAAGGAGAGAGAGACTAGAAGACTAAAAAAGGAAGAAAAAAGCAAAACAATAGATAAGAAGCGTATGAAAATGAGGCAAGGAAGAGAAAGAAGAAGAAAATAATCCAAGAAATAAGTGATATAAAAACAAATAGACAGAAAAAGAAAACAGAAAGTAAAAAGATTACAACGACAATTTAATAAACTTTTAATTTATTGTAAATAAAACAATTCTTAACTTCAACAGGTTGCAGTTAAGACTTGTTTTATTTACAATAAATTAAAATGAACTTCAACGAAGTAAAGCTTGAACTTGTAAATAAAGTAATAAATTTTTACTATCCCTGCGAGGCACTAAAACAGAAAAAAAGTACGGAGAGAACAATAAAAATGTAAAGAAAAAGGGCAAGGAAAAAATTTAATAAAATCAGAAAAAGAGAACATAATCGCAAAAAAGATGCACGTTGCAGAAGACTATAAAAACAAATAATAAGAGAAAGAAGGCATGAGAACAAATACGAAGTACAGCAATCAACAGAGAGCGGAAAAACGAACAAGAAACGCATAAGAATCAACACAATTTCTTTCCTTTTTGCTAATCTTGTTTGTTTCTACTCCATGTACTTATGCTCTACTCATTCTTATTTATGAATCACTGTAACTGCTAATTATTTTCTTTCGTGTTTATTTTCACTCTCTCATTATTTCATTCTGTCTATTTTAACCACTTTCTACTATTTTTAATTTTCTATCTTTATTTGCAATTTCTTGAAGACGTAACAGGTTGACTCTCCCACTTTCCTCTACCACTGCTCGCTTGTGAAGACCTTTAATTAGCTTCTTCTTTACAAATTTTTGATTCTCTTTTTCTTCAGTTTTTACCAACGATATTTTACCTTTCATTTATTTATCTCTTCTTCTTTGCACAGTTCTTTGCCTTTTTCTTCTTTATTTTCTTCTCCTGATATCTCGTTTTCTTATTATAAGCCGCTTCTGCTTAGTTGTTTTTTTTGTTGGTTCTCCAGTCTCTACACCTGCTCTCCTACGTTTTTTTTTATTTTCTTTTTTTCTCTTCCTTTCCTTGTCCTAATCTCTCATATTCTCTTGGCGTGTATCTTATGCTACTTATCTTCTGTTTGGATTTTTTTTCTCCAGTTTTTGTTCTCATCTTTAATTTTTCTTTGTATGCTTATATCTTTTTTTTAATATAATTTTTCGCATTTATTTATAGGGAAAAATTGAAAACAACCTTGAGACAGACCTAATTTTTTCTGCAAAATAAAACTAATTATCTTATTTAGTTTCGTCTATAAACGTTGAAATACAAGACAGAAAAATATGTTTTCAGAAGTCTAATCGTTACAGCTTATTATGTGAGGCTACGTAGACGACTTCGGGAAAAACCTCGAAGTTTTCCAATACAAAAAAGTAATTCTTACTACACACAGAAGGCACAAAATAAGAGAGAATCGGAAATAGAACCCTAAGCTCTAGAGCAAGCAATTAGCAGGACAGAGTCCAGAAAATAAATAAAATAAATTTCTCATGTTAGTATCCCTTATAATACTAACAGTGATATCACGAAATAAATTCTCATTATGAGGAAAACGAGAAGTAAAGACTTTCAATAAAAAATCTTGTGTATGTGGAAACGCTTTCAGTAAAACTTTAATCGTTTGCTGTGCTTTTTAATCGTAACAAAAATTATTATTGTTCCATTAAAGCAATGATTTTATTAGCACGCAGGGAAATAAAATTACTTAAAGTCGATGCAATAACGGAACGTGTGGTGCAAAAAAAAACAGCAACGCTTTTAACATAGTACTGCTTTTAGAAAAGCTTCCTTTACATTGTTGTTTTCTAACGCCAGTACAAATGTAAGCTTTCGCACAAAGTAATCAATAATTTCCGCGACAAGAATTTTATATTTAATTAAGCAATATTTCAATTTAAAGGCATGTTACTTTTGTAATATTACTAGCAAGCAATTTTAATAAACAAGCACGCTTACGTACAACAAAAGGTAATTATAATTCTGAAATCACGCCAAACTAGGAAAACTTTCTGCACGAAACTCGTTCATAATATCACCCTTTTAACAAATTTTTCTCCAATTAACAGAAACACGGGGTGCCATCAAGTAAATCGATTTAAACTGCATAATACTTGAATTGCGAGAACACTTAACACTTGATTTATACGAGATAATTTACTATGTAGATGTTGTAAATTGCACGGTGCACGGGAACAGTAGATAATCGAATTTAGGGAGTTTGAGACTGATAACGATAGCAGGAAAATGACAGATTAGGTTAAAATTGTAAATGAATTTTATAAAAATATTATCCTGGAAATCCTGGATAATAATTTATTTATTTGTAATGACTATTCTAGACTAAATACAAGCCGCTCTGACCTTAAAAGCGGTAGAAAAAAAATACAGAAATTTGTAAAAAGCAAAATTAAACAAAGCCTACTAATTAAATTAAAATGTAAGAAAAAAGTGGAAATAATGCTATATTTAATAACTTGTTTGTGAATTCTTTGAATATAAAATAATTAAAGTGCCTTGTAAGCTTGAAAAAAATTAAAATGTTAAAAATTAAATTGTAGAAGGATAATTACATTTATATACAGAAATATTTATTAATTTATGTAGTCTGTTGTAGGAATTCCTGTCAAGCTAAAATTGGTTTTTGTCCAATAAAATTTTACATAAAACAAGGGAACTGTGCCTAAAAAATTTAAATTTCCTATAGAATGGGAATATTAGGGATGTACGTATTAGCAGTAGTTAGGTATAAAATTTATTGGAAAAAATAATAAAGAAAAAGAGAAATCCTAAATATCTTATTAAATAATTGTCTAAGAAAGTGTTGAAAGTTCAATTGGCTGACTACAAAACAGTTGTGCTCCACCAGGCGCGCGTCTGCAAAGTAAAAATACCCTTTGCGGCAAGAGGACGGATGCTAGTCGCAAAATATTAAAACCCGGTCATATAGACCAGGTGCTTAAAAGTTTAAAAGTGTGACATTGCTATACAAGTGGCTATGTTGTATTTAGTGTATTTTATTTGTTTAATGATAATATTTATGTAAAGGTGTTATGTAGTATAGATATGAGGTCACTGTTAATAAACCCTTGTTTATGCAATTGTGGTGTGTTGATATTACTGCGGTTGTTAAGAATTTATTAAGTCGGTTGACACAACCACTTTGTTATTAAGATTTAGTAACTAGGCGTAGTTGATCATATTAACAATCGGTTCGTCTTTTCTCAAAAGTTTTTAGGTGACCTGAGTTGGTGCACTGAAGATAATAAAATTGTAACACACTTGAACGGTCAACTACTAGAGGTAACATAGGGTTTTCAAGAGGGAAAACACCTCCCCAACAATTGAATTTTTTAAATCATGTTTTACTAATGCAGTGTTATCACAGTAATACTAGTGCTATTCTGAATTTTGATTGTTTGATGGTCCGAAAACAACATTTTTACAGAGTTTTCTATGAATGCAATATGGCTGCATCAGCCGATCTGTAAAAGCCTCGATGAGTGAATATTATTTTATGCATTGCATCGTTTTGTCGCTTTTTACACATCTTGCGCTGTATTCTTGCAAACCGTTTGCAGTTCCAAATATACACGGTGACACCATATTAATATAAAGCAACTCTTCTACACCAACAAAATTTTATCAGTGGAAAAGACTTGTTTTTTTATGATATATCTACGTACTTTACTTTGGGAGATGGATCAATTTTCACAGCGCAAACTCCAGTTGCGATGTGAGAGATTTCTTAATATGTAATGTTCAGAGGTCTTTTCTTCTTGGATGCTCACGCTCACACACAGAATGCGCGTTATTGGTACCAGCTTGGCCCAGCTTGATGACTAGGATGCGCCCATCAAACTAACAACATTATTGCTTCAAACGGTGTGGTGTAATCAGTGGGCTGCTTAGCGACACACTTGATATAGTTAGGGGAGGAAGTAGTCAACCACAGCACCAAGAATAGAAATCATTACGACTGCCTCATCGAGGGTGCGGCTGTGCCATACCTTTTGTATACTATAACCTCTTAAAGCGTAACCTAAAGACAGTCCTTATAGCTGAGTTCGCCATTACTTGATCGAGTGGAGAAAGGCATGGGTTTCCTCTAAGGCCAAGACAGGTAAGACGTTGCACATGTCCCAGTCTGCTTGCTGTTGTAGAGTGTCTGACCCTGGGGCATCAGATCAGTGTTCCGTAGCATAGCTTAACGACCTAATAACGGCTTTATACAGCCACGAGATATTCTGGGGGATAGTCCCCAGCGCGTAGCGACACTGTTAAAAGGTTATGAAGGCTTTTTCGGTCTTAGCCTGTAAGTGTTTCCCTCAATTTAACTGTTTGTCAAAAATACCTTCTAGGTATTTGGCGTTGTCCGATAGAATAAGGAACTAAGTGGAAGAGTGTATGTAAAGGTCCAACCTTCCTTTTTCTTAGAAATAATACCACTTCTGTCTTGGAGGGATTATTATTGTTCACTATAACACCAGTCTTATATTATTCGAAGAGCCATCTGCATTAACGAGCAGAGCGTGTCTCAAATTTTCCTAATGAGAATGTTAATATAATCCGCATAGCCAATAGTGTAAACGCCTCTCATGACCTCCAAGATTGCCTAATCACAATCGATTAGATGTTTTCTTTGGAACATGGTTTTTATGACAGAACCTCCCTTTCTCAATGACCTTTGTTCCAACTCCACACTATGCTGTCAAAGTTTGAGCACATGTTGCACCTGTCATCTGGCCATTTCTACGTTTTATGACCGCACTTACATCTCTCAAGGACTTTGGTTCCAACAGAATGGTACCACTTTACACTACGCTGACACAGTTCGTCAGGAACTAACTGACAGAGTAACATGATTGGTGATCAATGAATTGAACTATTGCACTACAGTTCACAATGGTACAAAACTGTTGGAACATTTATTCAGAGATGAATATAGAAACGTGTTGTTAAGCGCATAGCCCTAGAAAGTAACATCCAACGGAGTCTGGCTAGGCAACCTACGAGGCTATGACGCAAGACTACCCAGTCCAATACAAGCTATTAAGTTCCTGACGGATTGTGGTGCTATTCTGTTGAAACCAAAGTTATTGGCAGATGCAGGTTTTGTCATAAAAAGGTGTTTTTAAACATATCCCTCAAAAAAATTCAACGGAGTATGCGATCTAGGATGCCATGACACAACCTGTATGGTTACCAGTGAATTAGACGGGCTGGATTTGTGTTATAGCCTTCTAGATTGCCTGACCATACTGCCTTGCATTTTTATTTTTTGTAGCTATGCTTGGTGACAAGTTTATATAACAGGCTCTTAGAGCCCTTTAAAATTGCATAATTCCTGTTTTTCATTAAATGCAATTGCAATACCAACAGCTGACAGAAATGAATTAAAATCGCTTAAAACACTCTACCCGTATTATGGTTCATGAAAGACACTTTCTGGATCTCCGCTAATAACGATATCATTTGTCAACTGACTTAGGGTCAACTGATAAGTGTATTCTTATTTGGGGCTTTCGTTATTACACATTCGGCGGTTTTCGACAAGTAACAATTAAAAATGTTACCAGAAAACTTAAACAATAATTTTCAGTGACAGGACAACGGAGCTTCCGCACATTATTTAAGCCATGTAAAATTGAATTTCAGAAATATGTAGCAAAAGGCCAGCTTCTTGGCCACCTACGTCGCCGGATTTAACTCTTTCAGATTTCATGTACAAATATAAACATTTTTTCATCCGAATTTTACAGGATACGACAAAAACAACAATGTTAAGCCAATATTTATGAAAGGTTAAAAGAAAACGTTTCTTTTTACAATAATGCATTACAAATCAAGAGAAAAAATTTAAAACAAATTTAAATAAAGTTTCATATAAAAACTTCTTATTGAATTCTTAAATTTCTGCAATGAATAGGCTGTAATAACCGTACCTTTTTTACGTTAAAGGGAAATTTAAACATTAGAATGTCTCTAAAATCAAAAAAAAATTAAAATCGCACTTTTACGTGTATAAAATCCTTTTAATTATAAGCACAACTAGTTTCGCTTTACAACATCATCAGGTGTCTAAGTCAAAGTTACAAAATACAAACTACCCATTCAGTGCAGTACAATTAGCCTTTAAATTGTTAGAAATTGTGTTCAGCGTTAATTAAAAGGAATTACAACAAAAAATAAACAGAACAAAATATGTGAAACCTGTTAGTAGTTGTGTTCTTAATTAAAAGGGTTTTAATACACGTAAAGTACGATTGTCTAAGTTTCTTAAGTTTTATTCATAAAAAATCTGACAACTGAGATTAGATATTGTATTAGATAACTAATCTAAAAATAATGCCGAGTTTTTAAAAGTCAGTAGAAATCTGAGAACTTGGGAAAAAATGATTATTTTGGTAAAAATTCAAAAAAGTTATAGTAATTCTTGCACTGTTTGGCTACCCCGAGAAAAACGAAAATAACAGCACTGAAATTAACGTTATTGTAATTATTTTGATGTTAAATAATAAACACGAACAAGCTTGTTCTAGCAACGTTCTATTGCAAATATTTTCGACGCATCTTGTGTATATCCAGAATGATTCCCAGCCGCCTGCGTTGCCGTAAAAAGCATTCAATGTTTCCAACCTGTGCGCCTTTCGTCACAGCAGTGTTTATTTTACGGCTGCTACTCCCTCATGGCTTATTCCACAACTGTTCCGTTTTTATCACCTTTCGCTAATTGTCCTTGTCTCTCTTCATTTCTACGTGTCCCATTCCATTCTTATCGGAATTTATGATAAGATCGTGCTTGTTCTCGACTACAAGTTGTATTAACAAGAAGACGATGAAAACGGAAAAATTTCAATATTATGCAAAGCTAATATTTTTTTTAATTTAAATTTAATATGCTACCAATCTTTTCCAGAATTAATATTAAAAAACAAGTCTTTGATGAAACAAAATGAGTGATATTAATATTGCTTCTTAAGGATAATAATTAAGATGTTTTAATAGCCATATACAAAATTTTATTGTTTCGTAGATACGCAATAAGGGGGGAATTCATAATAAAGGAAGGTTTTCTATTGTAAAATTGCCACGAGCTGTTTGTGCAACCCACGTTTTCCAGTAATTTTATAAAGTGCCTTTAATTGTTTGTTTTGCTTCAATATGAATTTTTGGTGCTCGATTGTGTAAATGAACAAAATGATCGATCGTTGCCTGGTTCATGTATGAAACTTGCTAAATATGTTCCAGAAAAATTTTATTTTTGATCACGTGTTGTTCCCCTACCGCCACACACCCCCTACTCATTGTTATTTTCACAACCCCACTTAAATTAAAATTAACCCTAAAATAGAAACTCGCTATTGTGCGTAACTTGATACTTAATTTTTCAATTCTGAAAAAAGAACGAAACAATCCCTTAAAATACCGCGTAATAGCCGGGGGATTTTCATTTCGCGTATTTGGTAAGAACCGTGCGGTATTAAAAATACATCTTTTCGCAACCGTAAAAGTAGGCGCCATAATTTCAAGTTCCCTTGTGTACACACAGAACTGTAATTATTTAAAATCGTGTAGTCTTAAGAGCGTCGTCTTTTAGATTCGCAATAAATTATTAAGGAGGCAAAAATCCCTCTCTTTCATCTCTGAATCATAAGGCCCCCTCATTTACGGTTCACCAGACACTGTGACAGCTGGAAGGGCCAATCAAATATCAAAATATCACGCTGCACGAATTACTCCTTCACTGTCTCGTTCCGAAAGATCTGCTGTTTACACATGGCAGAGTTATTTTTAGGAAAATAGTCGAGTCCAACACCCACATGAGATATGATTGATGCGCACCCCTTTGGAATCATTGAACGAAACCTTCATTTTTTATAAAAGCCAATATTTTAAATTTAAATTTAAAACGAGTTATGTTCAGATAAAATTACTTTTTGGAAAGATGAATCCGATTCACTTATTTATAGAAAAGCTAAAGTGCATTCCTTGTCAGATTTTATATCAAACTGATGGTTTAGAAATTGCACCGAGCATTTTTGTAACAGATGAGAATTTACGATTTATAGAATTGTAGATATAAAAAGTAGCTGTCCTGATCATTATTCCATAAATATCGCTGCGGGAATATTACAAAGTTTCAGTTTGTCAGAAAAAGAAATAGAAACATTAATGAGAAATTTGAAAGGTTTGAAGAAGAGATGGAGTTGTTATCAATCTGCGTAAATATGAGGAAAACACTCACTTTTCATAACATAAAAGTTTGCACTTTTCACATTTTCCAAAAAATTTACATTGCAACGTACTAACTAATAGTTGCAGTTTAGTAGTAAATAAGTAATTAATAACCGCTTAAACTAAGAACGCCTATACTCTTACCAGTATAGTTAGAATCTGAAAATCTTGTATATTCCTAAAAACACAAGAATTAATGTTTAGTTTATTTTTGAACAAGATCGATTGAGATTAGAAAGCAGTACAGAAAGAAAAATAACAGTAGAAGTATGGGCGGTTGCCTCCTCCCAAAACATGACTATCTTAGCAAGCTCCTCCCAAAATCCTGCAGTCTCCAGCTCCTTCTAGAGCCACGCAGTACACGGATAGAATTACAGCAGGTCTCAACGCAGCTTGAAGCCAGTGGACAACGTCAGCAGCCTGTTTCCTCCAACTCCATCTCACCCAGCCGAAGAAATAACCAGCAGGACCTACGAGCACCCCGCCCGATTTCTACGCAGACCCCAACCTTTTGCAACACCATCTCGCCAGCCTATTTACTGCGTCCAAGCCAGGAACGTCGCTGCCTCTCAGCGTTCTCATCACTATCTCTTAAGAAGGCGTGTGATTTTCATAACTAAATTTTATTCATTGTTTATTGTCCTTGTATTAATCAGTTTGTTCGTGTTTGATGTTATTAAAATACAGGTTTTTATAATACTAAAAAAGGTGTTACGTTAAACGTCATCGGGATGTGTATTATGCAAGGCGAGTCATTTTACAATAAATTTTTAACAGCTAGTTAAGTAGAAATAAAATCATTTTGGCGTTAAGACTCAAATTAAATGCTTTCTTTTAGTTGTTTGTAAAATATCAGTACAACCTATGGGCCTTAGTTAATGTACTTACTTACTTTTTACAGCTGTAAAAAACTTATCGTTAACTTTTTATGTTTCACCTAATTAATTTTGTTAAAGTGCGGTCCGTTAAAAACTGGAATTATGTAACGTTTTTGAAATAAAGACGCTTTATTTAAATAAAATAATATAAACTTGATTGTTTATTTACAGTAATAAAAAAATAAAATAAAACAGATTCTCGCGTAGTTTGAACTCATAGCCTGTCGTATACGAAGCAGATTTTCTAACAGTAGACATTTCAGCATCGGTTTTACAACCGTTTATATCAGTGCACTAGTGGCTTGGATATTATCAAATTATTTATCTTAAACCTTGTTTGTATTAAATTTTCAAATAACTCAGGCGATATGAAAAAAATGATTTCTTTTCATTTAGGGTGAGGGCTATAATACACAACTATTTCATATTTTTATGATAAACTGTAATGTTCCACCTAAATAAGAATCCACTATATGTATAATTTATGTTGATTTAAAAAGTTTTTTCATATAATTTTTATTAACACTACAGTGGGATATTTTAAAATTCCGTTAAAGTTTTTCCTGTAAATACAACACGAGCCGCTACTGTGAATTTTCATTCAAAATTATCTATAACATGTATCTATAAAACCGAAGTAGGTACTTGGGATTCAGTTTGCATTTGATCAGAAAGGTTCACACGCATAGTAAGTTACAAACTGATTATGGAAAAGAATTTTGCAACCAATTTTCCAGGACCGAATGTGGAGAAAAACTAGGAAACCTCACAGATTAGGTATATACCACAGAACAGATCTTAACGGTAGTTAGAGTAACCTCTGGATTGATGATGCAGCCGGTGTTGTGCCATGTATGCGAACTTATGGTGGAAGTTCTGCTTTCTCAGAAATTGAAAGCAAATCCGTTTCGGAGTACATTAACACCATTGCAGAAAATTTGGATATTTATCTAAGCTTCTATTCCTATTTTTAGATGTTGACGACATTATTTCGAGACGGTAGCCTTGAAACACCAGACAATTACAACGAGGTGGTATGTTATTTAAAACAAACTTTAAAATTTTCTTTGTTGGCAAATTGTTTGTAGTTACGAATCGGTCAAAATGCAGCAAAAGCATTGGTTGTTTGTTATGGAACTGATTACATAGTTGAATATTGTAACGTCAAATACGTTGTTTATTGACTGCTAACTGTTTATACAATGCCTACTTACTATACTACACAAATATGTTATTTTACTGACATCTCCCTTTTTTTATAAGTTTAGTTTCCTCGGTGGAATTACTTGCCTTCCACATCGAGTGGTTTGGATGTTGTCTTCTTCCTTCGCTTTTGGAGTTACGCTGTTGTTCTTGACCGTTGCGTTGGCATCTGTTGTGGAAACTCTGTGAGCTGGCGATTGTGGTGGCTCCAATTCAGCAGGGGGTGTTCTGCTGGAGCCTGGTAATAGTGATGAGTCGTCCTCTGCAGGTGGTGTTCCTGGCGGCTCCACTATGGTAGGTGTTGGTTTTGGGTTTGTTTTTCTAAGGAACCAGGAATTTCTTCTATAGGTTCTGCCTTCTGGTGTTTTAATCTTGAATGAACTGGTTTCTGGTATATTTTTAGTGATATTTGCTGGCAACCATTCCTTCTTGTTATTTCTGTATAGTATTTCTTCTGTTTCTTCAAACCCTCTCCTCTGTCTAGAGCATTAATTTTTTCTTCTTTTTTGATTTTGTTTAATTGTTGTGCGACTCCTTTAATTACTTTAGGGCTTAACAGCTTCTTGTTCGTTGGCATTAACGTTTGTGTCCTTCGGCTCATGAGTCTTTGTACCGGTGATCCGAGATCGTCACGTGGTGTGTTGCGATGATGTAGGAGTGCTAGATAAAGATCGGACCTTTCTTCGCTGCACTTGTCTATCAAATTCTTCGCTTCTTGTACATAACGTTCCGCTAATCCGTTTGATCGAGGGAATCGTGGAGTCGAGAGTCGGTGGTCGAACTGCCATTCGTTTTCGAACTTCTGAAATTCTTCCGATGTGTACTGTCTTCCATTATCTGTTGCCAATACGTCTGGAATTCCATGTCAAGCAAACCATTGCTTCAGTATTTTAATGACTGTGTTGCTGTTTATGTTTGGTATCTGCTCGAAGTCGAAAAATCCTGAATAACTGTCTGCGATTACTATGTAGTTTTTTCCTTTCAGGTGAAAGATGTCTGATGCTACCATTCACCATGGACGTTCAGCTGTTGTTTGCAGTTTTAATGGCTTTTTCATATTATCTCTCTGTTTTTTCTGACACACTTTACAGTTGGTTACGTAATTTTTTATGTCTTTGGTCATATCATGCCAGAAAACACTCTGTCGTGCCATTCTTAGGGTTCCTTGTACAGCTTTATGTCCGAGCTTAGTATTTTCTTCTAGTTCCGGTTTGGACGCTGCGTGTATTAGTATGTCATCCATCAAACACTCAACTCCTTTTAGGTTGTTTAGTAGGCTGTACATTATTTGTTGGAAAACCTCTGGTGCTGATGCGAGACCGAATGGGAGTCGACAACACTTGTACCTCCTCCAAGGCGTTGCGAACGTTAGGTACTTGGTTGTCCTCTGGGTTACCTTCACTTGCCAGAATCCTTTCCTACAGTCTAACAATGTGAACCAGTTCGACCCATGAATGCAGGTTGATATTTCTTCCAAAGTTTGCAAGGGATATTGTCTTCTTTTAAGATTTTTGTTAAGTTGTGATGGATCGATACAAATGCGTATTTTTTTGTTTTGCCTGACTATTACCGTTGGCAATACTGCCGGTGTGGGGTCATTTATGGGCTCAATTATTCCCATTTCAGTCATTCGATCCAATTCGTTTTTTACTTCGTTTCAAATTGCATATGGTATTCTGCGTGCCGGACTTATCGTTAGTTTTGGATCGTCGACTAAATCTATGTCGTATCTCGTATCCTTTCAGGCATCCGATGCCTTTGAATATTTCAGCAGGGGGTTTATACATTGAATCCAGTCTTTTTATTAGACCTAAATTTACGCAGGTGTCTTTTCCTAGTACTGATTGAACCTTTTGGTCTACTACTATAAATTTGATTGTTCTGTAGTGACGTTTGGTTTGGATTTTTACTGAGCTTTCACCTAAGACATTTAGTGCATGATTTGAGTATGATAACAGTTGTTTTACCTTTGATGATTGTATTTTCAGGTCGCCTGCTTCAGCTATGGATTTGGTGATCACGTTGCATTGGGCTCCGGAATCGAGTTTGAATTTAACCTTGCACTTTTTTGAGAGCGTTAAGGTTTCAAACCAATCACCGCTTCCTTCTTCATTTTTTTCGATTGCTGAAACATACAGGACCTGTTCGTCTTCATCCTCGCTGTGGTTCGCTTGAACTGTTTTTACTTCTTTTGCTCTGCACATCTTCTTGAAGTGTCCTTGTCTGTTGCACCGTTTGCATTGTTTCTGGTATGCTGGGCAGGACCTCTTCCCATGTCTCGTGCCGCATCTTCTGCAATCAAATTCATCGTTCTGTTTTGTGACTGTTTCTTTCTTTTTATTTCTTTGTTTCACTGCGTCCCCTTGCGGTTCAGCGCTCTCGTTGATGTTGTTTAGTTGCTTTTTTGCCTGTTCATTTATTCCGCAGATGCTTATGGCTTTGTTTAGTCCTAGTTTAGCTTCTTCTAGCAATCTTGTTCTTAGGCTGTTGCTATAGATACCACACACAATCCTGTCACAGAGCAGGCTGTCTTCGAGTGCACCGTAACTGCAATTTTTTATTTTTCTGCGTAGTGATGTCAGAAAGTCATCGAACGATTCTTCTGGGCCTTGTTGTGCTTTATTGATGAGATAGCGCTCGTACGTTACGTTTATTTGTGGCACGAAGTGTTTTTCGAATTTGAAATTATGTGTGAGCATATTAAGCTTTAACAAATAAGACGAGTAAGAATAATTTGGACAATATTTAGATGCAGCAAGCGGTGCACTGATTGGGTTTTGGGTACACACAGACAAATACGTCTGGTTTACACATTTGAATTGAAAGATCGGTGTGTATATGGATTTTTGCTACCTCCTGAACAAATCATTCCAAGTGGAGAAGAAACCAGGGATGCTGTTTAATATAAAATTAAATTAGATTTTGTAGACAATATTTAATAATAAACAAAGCCACTATATTAAATACCCATAGCTTGTAATATAATTTCAAATAGTTTTCAAAATGGCTATAATCTTTGACCTTCATGGTAGCAGTGTAAAAAGAATTCCTCTGTAACATTCAATTCGCCGCAACAACATATTAAGCGATAGCTCGGAGGGTTAGAAAAATCCGAAGCATCCTTTACGAGGTGGATTTTTGATCATTCGAGTGTAGAGAGAGAGCGTACAAGGCAAAGTTCAATAAACTGAAGTACCTTTCAAATAAAATCAGGTTTCATAGGGTATCAATATAAGATTAAATCAGAGGGTAAAAGCGAAAACAATAAGTGCGCGTTTAGTTTAAGGGCGCCAAGAAGCTCGGAAGGGGCCGTAGAATAAATTGAAACTTAAGCCTAGCTTTGATAAGGTAGAAGTTATGTCGTACACAGCTCAGCCATGCAAAATAAGGGCTAAAGTCCGCAAGTATAAACATAAATTGTGCTTTGCTTCGAAAAAACTGGGACACCGAGTCTCAAACTGTAGAGACGCCAAATAAAGAAAATAACTTTCTCTGTTACGTTTTAAAACTTTCACGAGTTCGCACAAACGAAGAAGAATGAAAATCTGGAAATTATTTAACCCTTCAAGTTCAAAGTGAATCTACGTGACAGTTTTAAATTGGTGTTTTGAATTTCAGTGGCGTGCGCATTCAAAATTTTAGTCCAGTACGGAGAAGGTTCCACTAGTAAAAGTTCAAGTGGTCACTGCAAGTAATAAAATAAACCAACATTGTTGCAGTTGATAAATTGCAAATTTCAAGTTTCCAAGTGCACTTAACCATATAACGTTTGTAACAGGCTGTGACTTATAAATAAAACAGTCCTTCTACTCTTTTATAGACAATTAAATCAGGATGTTGGATCTACTCTATCCAATGCAGGCGCACCATAAAATCGTGACGGCTTGTTACGTTGAGTAGCAAATCGATAGCCATTTCGTTCACAACGTAAATAAATTTAGATCCACTTTTCTAAAATAGTCGCATACAACACCTCGTCACTGTTTTGTCTCTTAAAGTTTACGACCCACAATCTTAATCCTATGGATCATTGGAGTTCACTTCAGGTTTTGCCTTGATTAAACAACTGTGATTCTAGCTACGTTTTTCTATGGATTTTATAGCTTAATAGTAGAAGCCGTACAAGACAACAACTATGTGTATAAAGAAAAATCCTTGAAAAGAGCAGCTCACACGGTAGTTAACTCCGTGTTAACTACCTTGGAGAGAAATAAAATACAAAAGAAACTGTCGAAACAACGCGACGAAACCTTCCTCTTATACACCCGCTCGTTGACCTTAGAAAATGTTCAGATATGCAATTAAAAGAGAACCTCTAAGAGATTTGTTCTCGATAAAATTATAGTGGGGGAGACTGAGAAGTAGTAGGGATATTGCGGTTGCGCGGATTGGCTATATTAAACCCGTAGAATACAAATACAAGCTTTTATTTAAGCGCACCTATATTAATGTAAGGCACTGCTTTGCAACCCCTCTCTTTTGACGGACCAACCTCGTTAATTTGATATTTTATTCTAGTGTAATTAACAATCTTTTGAATTTAAATTGGACTTTTTTCGTTAAGACGCATGTGCTTGCATGTGCAAGTGTATGCAATACAATACAATACAAACGCAGACCTTATGGCGAAACATGATTTTTCGATATTCTCGACCCCATAAAACGTGCTTACCCGTCAAAACATTAATTCCCGAAATTTTGACGAAAACAATACCGGCCTCTAGTTATAGTTCGTATAGGGAAGAAGGTAAAAAATGCGTTCTGGATTATGTAACTCCGTTTTTTAAAATTGGGGGTTTTTTGTTTGTCCTTTTAAGCATTCATTCCGGTTGATTTAGTAGTCAATGGGGAAGTTAGTTTCACGATCCAGATTAAGTTAGTTTGCTTAAAAACTCTATGTTGACAGGAAGACTGTTTTTTCAAATCTGAAGTATTTTTGTGAACCACCTCACAAACCGCTCCTGAGTAAGTATACCTAATTTTGCACGCTACTTTATTTTCCATTATGATCATACACTTTCTTGGCGTTGTCGTATTGTTCTGCAGGTGTAACCGCTGCTTTTATTTTGAAGAAACTCGGGGGGGGGGGGGAGCTTTGCCGCGACCTGGTGTAGCTGCTGCTTCGCTCTCAAATGTGTTCGCGTTTACGTATACCTGACTTACGTTTAGGAAGAGATCCGCCGCGACTCAATGTGACCAGATTGTTTTAACGTCACTTGCCCATCTTTACTTCGGACCATAAGAGTGCGCTTGCTTGAATCGAAAGCAGGGCTCTTGAAGAAGCTTGCGGAAATGGTTTTGCTTCTTTCTGATCGTTCATTTGATCTAAATGCAGGTTGGAGCTCTATGAGCAGCTGCAGAGCTATTTTTCGCTTTAGACGGTTTTAACCGATCCTGAATAGAAATTCTCAAAGGTTTATTCTTTACATTTCGCTATTTAGAGACAGTTTTGAATAATTTCTATACTTACAGCAAAAATTATGAGACTGCTTTGCCAACTATTCAGAGAAAGTATATGAAACGCCATTTAAATCAGTATTACCAGGATTAACAATTATCTAATTTTATAACTCAAAAACTTTTTTCAATAAATATATATAATAATAATAATGTCGGCACAAACAATATTTCTTTTGTAAAATTTAGTTAATTTGTTGACCATTTTTAATGTTTAAAGAGAAGCGAATAACCAAAACAATATTGTAAACGCAAAAATTTTTTTATTAATGTAAGATCTAAAAGAAAATATTTATGTCGTTTGAAAAAAAAACATTTATTATTGTAAACAACAAAATTAGTTTTAAATGCTAAAATAATTTTTTCTGAAGTACAAAAATATAATATTTTAGTAAAATTTGAAAAACAGTTTGTAAACATAAAATCTGCTATTCGTTCAGACGAGATGGCGCGATTGCGTTAATATTTTACAGGGTTAGAACGATGTATAAATATAAATGCCGCATTGTAATTACTGAAAACAATCATTTACTCAAATTATTATAGTACAAATAAGACATCTAATTTCTTTGACGCTAATTATTGACCGTAGGTGTCTCATTCATTCAAAAGAAAATTGCTATGATCCAACAACCTGTTTCCTCACATTCCTTGATGCATGCAATGTCATTGGAGTATAATGGTAACGCGATCGCACCACCTCGTATGAACGAATAGAAGCTTTAATGTTTATAATCGTATATTATGCAACTAATCTATAATGATAGCTATTAACACACGAGTGAGATTACGACACCGGCGGTGGCGAGCGTCGCAATTCAAACGAGTGTATTAATAGCCATTATATAAGAGTTGCATACACTATTTTTTCTACAACTAGTTAATTTAAAAAAAAATTTATTTAAAAAATTAATTTGAACATTATACTTATAAAAAACTTGAACTGTATTGCAATGTTAACTGAGAAATGTCAACAACTCTTGTAACCAAAAACAATGCTTTGTTGCTATTGGTCAGTTTGGGTAATTTCATAATGAAAATCTGTATTGAAATGGGTATCATTATAGTATAGGCAGCGAACACTTAATAAGTAAATTAAAACATGGGAGTAGCAAAAAAAATATGTTTTTCTAATATTTCACATTAAAACTATTTTAAATAATTAAAAAATTATTTTCCATACACAAATTATTTTTTTTAATTTGCTGTGTAGATATTTAAAACATTGTTCTAGAAAAATTATAAATATAAAAAATTCTACGAAAATTAAATAATGACTAAGGAAAAAAATGATTAAAAAACAGTATAACTGGTAATCCCTTAATTGATCCAAGCAATACTTCATAATGGTATGCTTTCTAAAAATTAATAAACCGGAAAGTCCGTAAAATAATCTCAGATTCGTATTTTACGATGAACATACCGATTGTCACTATTGTACTAGAAACATACGCAATTAACGATGAGCAGACCAAGTAGAAGTTCACGTATCTCTGGATATATTTAATTGAATTAAATCTGTGTTTATTTTAAACTTAAAAGTATCCATGGGTATAAGTATCCCTACTTGGTCTGCCCATCATCGCGCTTCTTTGTCGCACTCACTATAGTCATGTTCCCATTAAGAGTAGTGACAATCTGCACATGCCATTTTTGGAGACAGTTATCTGCACCATCTTTTCTGTTTCTTTTTAATTACTGCCTAAAACTTGAAGAAAGCTGTTGAAAAAAAATTTATAACAAAAGAACAAATCGTCCACTTTCGCTTTCTAAATTTAAGTGTCATGTCGGTACATCCCACTTCTCGCAATTTATTTTATTTCTTATTATTACTTTAATTCTTAAAATTTTAATGGTAATTTTCGTATTATTCTGCATATTCATCCGAACTCTAATGTTTGTACATTATTTAGGTCTTTCGTCCGTAACGATACTAATCATCAAAAGTTAAATTGTTGTTCTAAATACCATACGCGCAAAGTTCGAAATATTTAGTAACTTTCTTGTTCTACTTATTACGCACAAAATCCCAAACGTCCTTGCTAAACTTTTCCATCGCGTTGAACGTCATTTCATAAAAATTTCGAAGTTTTATTTACCAAACAGAAGCCGAGTTGTGCGGGAACTTTAGGGGCTTTATGAGCAGAACTCAATTTTTAAAACGCGCAATTATTATTTTTGCCCTTCTTCATCCAACTCGTTATTTATTCAGATTTGGAAAGTTCCACAGACATACAAAGAAACGTCTGGAAAAGTTTTTTAATCAAAAAATAAGGTTTTGTAGACAACACTAAGGGCACGAACAATTAGAATTAAATTCAACACTTGTTCCGTGAAATTTTTTAAATGAGAAATGGGGACAAACAGAGTTTAAAAATACAGTAAACAAAGTTTAGAAGAAAAATACACAAAGGTAAATTTATGCGTGCAAAAACGCTGAAAACAGGAAAAGGGCGTCGGTTTAAAAACCTTGTCCTAGTCGCCTTTTCGGCTCGGTTTGAATCGTCGAATTTTTGTCAAGGTTTAAATGAGAAATTTCGCTTAGTTTAAATTTAGGCCCTTAAATAATCGAGACGGAAAAACAAAGAACAAATTCACCCGACTATACATCATCCTTTTCAGCAATAAATTTGTAGGGCTCCTTGGTCTTGGTAATTAAAGAAGCAACACAAAGCCTTATTATCTTTTTCGGTGGAGATGAACTTCACAACAATTTCCTCGTGGAACAAAATGGATCAAGGCGGTGTATTCAAAATATTACAAGGAAAAAGTCGGCAATAACCTCCACACACATCTTCATTTGCGCCCTCCTCGTCAAGGTATGAGAAAATATTTCAGCAGTAATAATACGAGCCTAAATTACAGGTCATCATTTGGTGGAAGAAAGGTAATAGAACAATGTGGGAAACGCAGGGGATGTAAATACAGTAAAAAGAATATGCCAAGGCAACAAAATCAGAGATGGTTTCCTATTGTGTCCCGTCTTACAGAGCCCGAAATAACATTAGATCTGTGTTATAACAGATTTTATGAGCGAGCCGAACGCTGCGGAGCCCCGGAAATGGGGGTTGACGGTACAGGGAAGTAAAATATGCAAGGGAAGCTTTCCTTTTGAAACTTTCCCTACCCTCACTTCTGTTTGTACGCAACTTTATGTTATTGTTATTGAGTACGTGTTATTTACTTACGAAATGACGCGCCTGAAAATACACGCAACCTGAAATTTTCTTTTGCTTATCGGTGCTGAAGCAGCTTACGTACACGTCAAAATCCATTAGAGTTTATTCTAATTTTCCAGAGCCATAATGAAACATTAAGCAGGTAACGCAGAAAGGAATTTCTTTGAAACAGCGATTAATTCACATCCTACATTACGGCTAAATCCGTGGGATTATTTAATATTTTAATGCAAGCATGTAGGATGAATTTAATGCGTCGCACGTTTCATTTACATAGAAAACCCGTTGGTTCATAGTTTACAATTCTGACACTTTTCACTTCCTTATTAGTTTGAGAATTAATATTCCAACTAACAGCTTTCCTGCTATCGTTTTCAAATATTTTTTTTTTTGTGGTAGACAGAAAAAATATTTAATTCAAACCGCACATCATGATATGAGGCAGTAGCGAACATATAATAGGCTAGCGATTTTTTTGCTGGAAGAGATAAAATATAAATAAATTGAAAGAGGGGAAAAGCTTATTTATGTTCCTAGTGATGTTTCCCGGCTGACTCAATGATAGTGTATTCCATATGAAGTAAAACTTATTCCTCAGATAAATGCTGAGGAAATGATCCAGATAAAAGCAACAATAAAGTAGAAATTTCGGAGATTTTCTGCCTTTGTTTAAATTTTGGCTCTTTTCTGGCTCAAATTCCGCAACAAATTTAGATTATTGAAAAAAAAAACTAAATTATACAAATACATATTAGACAGATTTAATATTTAAAAAATAGATTTCCTTTTCCTCATAAAATGTACATAATTTTTTTTATTACAATCTTATCACCCCTATTACATGAAGGTCAGAATAACCATAACGTGCTCAATCAGTTAGTTAGGCACGTTACGACTCATCGTTCTTATTTACTCTTTAGACGGCTATAAGAATACAAGTGCAGTTAGCA
Source organism: Ctenicera cuprea (assembly GCA_958336395.1). Lineage (NCBI taxonomy): Eukaryota > Metazoa > Arthropoda > Insecta > Coleoptera > Elateridae > Ctenicera > Ctenicera cuprea. The sequence goes on along the minus strand of OY284495.1, from coordinate 8,585,541 downwards.
GTCCTCGTTCACAAAATAAAGGCAAAATAGTTTTTTGATTTTGCGTAGCATCAGCTTCGACTCAGGACGCCTACACAAGTGTAGTTAGGAGCCGAAAATAATAAAGTTTATCGCAAGAAATAAAGACGAACAATCACTTTTATGATTAAAAAAAAAGTAGCTCAGGTTTAAAGTATATTTAGGACTAAGTGAAAAAAATACAATACATACAGAAATCCGAAATTCGCATCAACATAAAAAAATTCGAAATACAGACCGACATGAAAAATCCAAAATCCAGATCGACATAAAAAGATTTGAAATCCAGATAGATATACAAAATTCGAAATCTGGATCCACATAAAAACCAAAAATCCGGATATACATGAAACACTAAAACCCGGATCGCCATTAAAAATCCAAAATACAGTACGATGCAAAAATCTAAAATCCGAACCGACATAAAAAATCCGAAATTCAGATCGACATACAAACATTCGAAATCCGGATAGACATAAAAAATCCGAAATCTGAATCCACATAAAAATCCAAAACTCAGATAGACATAAAACACCAAAACCCGGATCGCCATAAAAAATCCAAAATCCAGTACGATGCAAAAATCCGAAATCCGAACCGACATAAGAAAATCGAAATCCATACCGACATAAAAAATCTGAAGTCCGGATCGACATAAAAAAAAACGACGATATTCGGATCCACATAAAAATCCAAAATCCGGATCGACAAAACACCAAAATCCGGATCGCCATAAAAAATCCGAAATCCGAACCGACAAGAAATCCGAAATCCATACCGACATAACAAATCTGAATTCCGGATCGACATAACAAAACTTCGACATTCGGATCCACATAAAAATCCAAAATCCGGATAGACATAAAACACCAAAGTCCCGATCGCCATAAAAAATCCGAAATACAGGACGATGCAAAAATCTGAAATCCGAACCGACATAAAAAATCCGAAATTCAGATCGACATACAAACATTCGAAATCCGGATAGACATAAAAAATCCGAAATCTGAATCCACATAAGAATCCAAAACCCAGATAGACATAAAACACCAAAACCCGGATCGCCATAAAAAATCCAAAATCCAGTACGATGCAAAAATCCGAAATCCGAACCGACATAAGAAAATCGAAATCCATACCGACATAAAAAATCTGAAGTCCGGATCGACATAAAAAAAAACGACGATATTCGGATCCACATAAAAATCCAAAATCCGGATCGACAAAACACCAAAATCCGGATCGCCATAAAAAATCCGAAATCCGAACCGACAAGAAATCCGAAATCCATACCGACATAACAAATCTGAATTCCGGATCGACATAACAAAACTTCGACATTCGGATCCACATAAAAATCCAAAATCCGGATAGACATAAAACACCAAAGTCCCGATCGCCATAAAAAATCCGAAATACAGGACGATGCAAAAATCTGAAATCCGAACCGACATAAAAAATCCGAAATTCAGATCGACATACAAACATTCGAAATCCGGATAGACATAAAAAATCCGAAATCTGAATCCACATAAGAATCCAAAACCCAGATAGACATAAAACACCAAAACCCGGATCGCCATAAAAAAATCCAAAATCCAGTACGATGCAAAAATCCGAAATCCGAACCGACATAAGAAAATCGAAATCCATACCGACATAAAAAATCTGAAGTCCGGATCGACATAAAAAAAAACGACGATATTCGGATCCACATAAAAATCCAAAATCCGGATCGACAAAACACCAAAATCCGGATCGCCATAAAAAATCCGAAATCCGAACCGACAAGAAATCCGAAATCCATACCGACATAACAAATCTGAATTCCGGATCGACATAACAAAACTTCGACATTCGGATCCACATAAAAATCCAAAATCCGGATAGACATAAAACACCAAAGTCCCGATCGCCATAAAAAATCCGAAATACAGGACGATGCAAAAATCTGAAATCCGAACCGACATAAAAAATCCGAAATTCAGATCGACATACAAACATTCGAAATCCGGATAGACATAAAAAATCCGAAATCTGAATCCACATAAGAATCCAAAACCCAGATAGACATAAAACACCAAAACCCGGATCGCCATAAAAAATCCAAAATCCAGTACGATGCAAAAATCCGAAATCCGAACCGACATAAGAAAATCGAAATCCATACCGACATAAAAAATCTGAAGTCCGGATCGACATAAAAAAAAACGACGATATTCGGATCCACATAAAAATCCAAAATCCGGATCGACAAAACACCAAAATCCGGATCGCCATAAAAAATCCGAAATCCGAACCGACAAGAAATCCGAAATCCATACCGACATAACAAATCTGAATTCCGGATCGACATAACAAAACTTCGACATTCGGATCCACATAAAAATCCAAAATCCGGATAGACATAAAACACCAAAGTCCCGATCGCCATAAAAAATCCGAAATACAGGACGATGCAAAAATCTGAAATCCGAACCGACATAAAAAATCCGAAATTCAGATCGACATACAAACATTCGAAATCCGGATAGACATAAAAAATCCGAAATCTGAATCCACATAAGAATCCAAAACCCAGATAGACATAAAACACCAAAACCCGGATCGCCATAAAAAAATCCAAAATCCAGTACGATGCAAAAATCCGAAATACGAACCGACATAAGAAAATCGAAATCCATACCGACATAAAAAATCTGAAGTCCGGATCGACATAAAAAAACTACGATATTCGGATCCACATAAAAATCCAAAATCCGGATCGACATAAAACACCAAAATCCGGATCGCCATAAAAAATCCGAAATCCGAACCGACATAAGAAATCCGAAATCCATACCGACATAACAAATCTGAATTCCGGATCGACATAACAAAACTCCGACATTCGGATCCACATAAAAATCCAAAATCCGGATAGACATAAAACACCAAAGTCCCGATCGCCATAAAAAATCCGAAATACAGGACGATGCAAAAATCTGAAATCCGAACCGACATAAAAATACCGAAATTCAGATCGACATACAAACATTCGAAATCCGGATAGATATAAAAAATCCAGAATTTGAATCCACATAAAAATCCAAAATCCGGATAGACATAAAAAATCCAAAATCCAGTACGATGCAAAAATCCGAAATCTGAACCGACATAAGAAAATCGAAATCTATACCGACAGAAAAAATCTGAAGTCCCGATCGCCATAAAAAATCCGAAATACAGGACGATGCAAAAATCTGAAATCCGAACCGACATAAAAAATCCGAAATTCAGATCGACATACAAACATTCGAAATCCGGATAGACATAAAAAATCCGAAATCTGAATCCACATAAGAATCCAAAACCCAGATAGACATAAAACACCAAAACCCGGATCGCCATAAAAAAATCCAAAATCCAGTACGATGCAAAAATCCGAAATACGAACCGACATAAGAAAATCGAAATCCATACCGACATAAAAAATCTGAAGTCCGGATCGACATAAAAAAACTACGATATTCGGATCCACATAAAAATCCAAAATCCGGATCGACATAAAACACCAAAATCCGGATCGCCATAAAAAATCCGAAATCCGAACCGACATAAGAAATCCGAAATCCATACCGACATAACAAATCTGAATTCCGGATCGACATAACAAAACTCCGACATTCGGATCCACATAAAAATCCAAAATCCGGATAGACATAAAACACCAAAGTCCCGATCGCCATAAAAAATCCGAAATACAGGACGATGCAAAAATCTGAAATCCGAACCGACATAAAAATACCGAAATTCAGATCGACATACAAACATTCGAAATCCGGATAGATATAAAAAATCCAGAATTTGAATCCACATAAAAATCCAAAATCCGGATAGACATAAAAAATCCAAAATCCAGTACGATGCAAAAATCCGAAATCTGAACCGACATAAGAAAATCGAAATCTATACCGACAGAAAAAATCTGAAGTCCGGATCGACATAAAAAAAACTTCGATATTCGGATCCACATGAAAATCCAAAATCCGGAGCGACATAAAACACCAAAATCCGGATCGCTGTAAAAAAACGAAATCCAGAACGATGCAAAAATCCGAAATCCGAACCGAAATTCAGATCGACATAAAAACATTCCAGATCCGGATAGACATAAAAAATTCGAAATCTGGATCGTCATAAAAGTCAAAAATCCGGGTGGATATAAAAAATCTGAATTCTAAATCGCCATGTGAAATCCAAAATCGAAATATATAAATATAAAATCCGCAATGACAGACAATACCAAATTTAAGCTTTAGAAAATATCTATTTATCCGCCTAAAAAAATTCGTTTATTGAAAAATTCAAATCCGTTGCCGGCCTTAGTACAAAACACGTATCTCTGTCAAAAATTTCAAAATTGAAAATGTCCTTGCAATTAATACTATAGGAAAGAAAAACGCACTGCATGCCATACTGTAGATAACTGAATATTTTTTCAAAAGGAAAAGTCAGTTTTTTTTATTTTTTGGAAAACACTCCTTGGCATTAAAGAAAACCAAAAACCAAAAAACCAATAGAAAATTCGCCAGTGAAAGATGCTTAAAATCCCTTAGCATTGCTGCAAAGATGAATTTACTTTGAAATCTGATTTTAATATCATAATTTGTATTGCGCTTAAGCAGAAATAGAACGAAACCCAGAAAATTTAAAGAATTTTTAAAATGTATATCTGATAATAATTGAAAAACCCGCCATTTTGAAGCTAGAAAGTTCGGAAAAACACGTCTATGGATTTCTGTTAGATTCCGCTCATAATTTCACAAAATTTAGTTTTTGACAATAATGCATAAAAGCAGGTCTAACTTTTGTTTTCGGTTTCGGATTTTTTACGGGTTTTGTTGTCACCCACCCATTTCACAAACAGACATTTTTCTAAAATTCCTCTTTTGCATCCTGGAGGTACAAAAGAGCACGTCAAACTCGATACAGTATGAAATCCGGACTTAGGACTTTAAATTATACGTCATCCCGATAATCCCAAACCTTTTAGATTCTTACTACTCTGATATCTCCGCCATTCAAATCCTTTATTTGATTAAACCGCCATTTGGATTTACCCATAATATCTGGTATTTAAATTTATTCGAATTTATCTAAAAAATCCGTTGGCCGGATTTATCTGAAAAATCCGGTATCTCTTGGGGTAAGTATTGGAACAGAAATTAAATATCCGACAACGAAAACAGGATAAACAATCCGAAATCTCAAATCCGCATAGAAAATCCAAAATCCGGATCCACGTAAAATATCCGACATGCGGATCGAGATAACACATCCGAAATTCGGTAAATATAAAATCCGAAGTGACAGAACATGCAGGTAAATCCGAATACCTGATTTTTGGTTTAAAATATCAGAATACCGCTTAAAAAAAATAAGAGTTGCCAGCGTTAACGAAACACGTATTTCCGTCAAATTCGAAATTAATTATAGCGAAGCAAAAAATTAGGAAAAAAAGCACAAGCTTTTTGTTTAAAAGTGCGCGAGGAGAGTCTTTAAAAACACTTGGAAGAAAAGACTCAGAAAAAAACCTTAAAACCAGAGGGATTCGTTTCCTGTGATATTTGACATCCGAGTTTTCTTTCTTTGAAATTGGTTTTCCAAAGATTTATTTAATTTTTTTGTGTTGTATCGTCTTCGGAAAAGTTTTAGCAAGGCGCTGTCGGACTAATCTGCCGTCAACATGTTTTCATCTTTCTTTTCTCAAAGGAGAATTTTTTTGAACCTACCTCATTTTGAATGTTTATATGATTTTTTTGCCGAAAAGCTTTCTCCAGCCATGATTTGGCAAAAAGCTCTTTTTTGTGCTTTCATTCACATGTATTAAAAATTTCCAATAAACATTGGCTTTTTCTAAGAAACCTTTACTAGGTATCTTTCCATAAACTTGATCAAATTTTCTCCAGTTTTTGTTAAATCAGAAATTTTTTTTAGCCCTGTGTTGAAGGTTTTTTTTTCAGGAAACCTGTATTTAGTTTACTTTTTAATACACGCAAGAAAATATTCAAGAAACTGTTTTCCACTATGATTTTTATATGATCTGTTTCCAAGCCATGGTTTGAACTACGCTTTTTTATGAAACAAATTGCGAATAGTGTTTGAAGATGGTTTTAAAAATCGAAACAAGCAAGACGAATTTAAGCTTTTAAAGTTACCATAATGTCAACATATTTAGGAAACGTTTATTCCGACATTTTTGAACAGAGCAGCGTTATTTGATTAATTTAAGCAAAACCTAGATGTAAAAGAGCTAAAGTTATACTTTTTTATTCGATTTATGCAATTTTGACATTAATCTGCACTTTTAGTTGCATTTTCAGATCACCCAGCTCACAATTACGGTTTTTAAAATACAATTCCAGATAAACACTAAATTAGAATTAATCCTGAACAATTACAAAATCAATTATTCATTTAAGTAAATGACGTGGGTAAACTTTTAATGAAATTCCAAAAGCATTGAGGTTTTTCTCCGTGTAGGTGTTTCCATTGTTTACATGTGTTAATATTCAAATTAAATCAAAAACAAGGATATAAAAACAGGTAGAAAATGAAAAGGTATCAGAATAGTAATCCAGTCTTTTTATGCAAAGCACACGCCGTTCGGAAGCAATTAGTAAAATTGAGCACCTTGCAAATCCGAAGCGGAATAGGATTTAATCTAAATGATGGAACTGAGAGGTACAAACCTGAAAGAATTTACGCGTGACGGTCTCCCGTGTCGCCAGAAAAGACGACAACATAGAAACACGAAAAGAACCAGACAATCTGAAAACACTGGATGCTCTCGAATACATGACAAATGAAGGTGTTTCCATGGAAACGAGGGGTCATGACGCGAGCTCCATCTCGATGAGGGCCGCTGTAGATCACTTTTCCGGGCCTTTCTTAGCGATGTTTATTTTAAGGGTGGCATAAGCCGACGTGCGGCCGTTTTCACTTAAATGCACCTTCACGTGGATATATATTAAACAAACTGAAACTATTTCTCCCTTTTTTTGTGATCACTTTCGCCGAAATTGGTTTGTAGATTATCGATTTCGATTTGTAAATACGACACTTAAAAAGGTTTCTTCAGAGTTATTCTGAATTGAAATTATGAAGAGAAGAAATTTTATAATATTTTGTGGAGTGCGGTAGTGTTTAAAAGTCCGCACAGAATATTGTACCAAATGGCTGTTTTCTAATAACATATTAGAGATTTTGTTAAATATTTTCACGTCTGCTTTGTAGAATACGTGGGAGATTCAATAAAACTGCAATATTAATGCTTTTTTCTAACCTTTTTTTAATTTACTTATTAAGTGTGCGCTGCCTATACTACAATGATACTCATTTCGATACAGATTTTCATTATGAAATGACCCAAACTGACTAATAGCAGCAAAGCATTCATTTTGGTAACCATGGTTAAAAGAGTTGTTGACATTTCTCAGTTAACATCGCAAAACAATTCGAGTTTTTTTTAAGTATAATGTTCAAACAAATTTTTTTAATTAATATTTATTTAAATTCACTAGTCATAGAAAAAATAGTGTCTGCAACTCGTATATAATGGCTATTAATACACTCGTTTAAATTACGACACTCGCTGCGGCTCGTGTCGCAATCTCATTCGTGTGTTAATAGCTATCATTATAAATTCGTTGCATAATATACTATTTTAGTTCTGGTTTAACCGGAAGTAACATTTCAAACAGCTTTTGATATGTTGATTTCACTACATACAGTGACCATCAAAATGTTTGCAACATATGAAGAAAATTTTTATTATTAAAATTTTCGAAAAAACTGATTTTTTGGGACACTTTTTCATCTCAGCTAACCTAAAAATTAATTTTAACTAGATCACGTAATTTCTGGTTTGGCGGGAAATTAAAAACAGTTAAATAAATTGGTGTTAAATCGTCTTATTTATAAAAATATTTAAAAAACTAATCAAAAGTGTTCAAAATCCAATATTTAATGCAACGTACAAAGTTTGGGACAAAAATTTTATTAAATCAAAAATATTTCAATATTTTTATGTTAAATTACCATATCCCTATTTTTTCTTTTAAATGAATTAATTCCACTAAAACTCATTTGTTTAGGTCATAATTGAACACAAATTTTGTTCGTAGCACAATTGTAAAACTAATTCGAAAACATCGTTTTTCTACACCACATTTCATTGAACCAATCACAAAATTCTCGTTTCATAAAATGAACCAATCACGTTTGATTTATACTGATTAAACTGCATGGTGCTGTTGAAATAAGTGATTAAACACACAGTAGCTTCGGATAATCGCTCTTAAGTCTTAAATTAACGAGTTTAAAACTTTTGAGCATATTTATTATTAATTCAATATTATTTTCATTGCTTCGGCCAGCAATAGATATCATGTTTAATTATAACATAATTTATGAATTAAAATCAATACTTGGCTCCGTTATCCACACGCAAAATGCAAAATACAAGAAACATCGACTTATATTTATATTAAAATTGTATCTAAAATATAATAATGTAATTTCTGTATGACAGGTTATATGAACCAAAATCTTGTCCATAACCTCAAAAGATGTTACGAAATACCACTTAGCGATTTTTCTCCAAAACGATCCAATTTTACAACAACACTTCACAGCAAGAGTAAATAAAAACGGCAAAATAAAAAATTAAACATGCAAAACCACGCCACGAACCGTTGAAAACAAGCAAACAATACATGTCAAGACCGCCGATTCCCGAAAACAACCGAGCATTTCCGACTAATTCAGTGTTACCACTTAGCGAGTTTTCTTCAAAACGATGCATTTTTACAACACATCACAGCAACAGTAAATAAGAACCGTAAAATAAAAAATTAAATTTGCAAAACGCCACAATAAAACCGTTGAGAACAAGCAAACAATACCATGTTAAGAGTGCCGATTCCCGAAAACACCCGAGCATTTCCGATGTATTCAGTGTATGCAAAAATGCGTCAAAATTAATGTAAGGAATATAGTCAAGACAAATACGACTCGTGATATGATTTTTTCGATAAAATTGTGGTGTAAGTTACCTCGTGCGCTTTTGAACACACCACAATTTTATGAAAGATCGCGATCGCTCATTGTATTATTTATGAATAAATTCATTCCAAAGACAAAATAGGGATTGGGTGATTTAACAAAAATATTAAAAATCAAAGCTTATTTATTTTTAATATATTCGTATTGCAATTCTTGTACATAGCATTTTTGAAAACTTTTTCCTAATATCTGTTTTTTTCTGAAGTAACGCGATTCTATTCCAATTTCTTCAATTTTTTGAATTTTCCGCAGAATCTGAAGTGACGTGGCCTTTGTCTAAATTAATTTATTTCATACTGTACGCTATATACCACTTTACGTCATTGATTTGAGTCCGGGAAATGGCACATTACAGGCCAAGGTCGAGAAGTGTTGCTTAGCAGCCCTTCATGGACTGCTTGGAGAAAAATTCATCAAACACATCTATTTATAGCTAAGCAACGAGAAATACCAACAACGAATGTTTAATTTGACAGAATATAAATTTTAAAAATGACGTTTTTATAAAAAGAAAATATTCAAATAAAAAATGGTTTTGGCAGTAATGAAATAAAATTTTGTACGATACACGTCCGTGAAGTGATTATTAAAGCATTCGTTTAGAAATTTCGGATTCGGCTCCTTTCGTCGCCTCGTCCGCAAATATCTAAACTCATACTTTAATATGTCACTTCCCGAACTAGTGACGTAAAACTATTTTAGGTTATCTAAGATGCAGAAACCGTTCCAAAAATAAGTTTTAGGAAAACAATGCAATTTTCTTTTGAATAAAGTAGAAACGTTCGAAAAGTAGAAATTTACGACAAAATATAGTTTATCCGTAAAATAACATCTCGTATGCCGCCTAGTCCAACAATGTTGTTAAATAAATCAGTTTTTGTTTCTAAAAATATATCTGTTCTTAACCATAACCTCGCGCATACTGCCTAGACCAACCACATTGTTACAAAAACCATGTCTCTGCATTTTTTTAAACATATAAATGTTCTTAACCATACCGCCGAGACCGCCACCATTGTTTATTTAAAAACATTGATTACGTGTTTTTTTCTGTAATAATAATAACATTTCTTCACTATAACCTCGCCTATACCGCCTAGACCAGCAACATAGCTTTTTAAACAAAATTTTGACGCTTTAGAGTTGTGGTGTTTTTCTCTGAATAGTGTCGTATAAATAAAAATAGTAAAACATGAAAAATGACTAGTTCCGCCCTCTTCGAACTCGTTCTCTAACTTTATTAACAATTGACTACATTAGACAGGTATCCCAATAAGTGCCCAATTTATGTTTATATCTTTTCAAAGTTTTCAATATTCAATCGTGTTCTATTTTATTTCCGAAACGATTTGCAAGAAGTTTCAGTTTCATGTGCAATTAAAGGTTAAATTAATGTTTAGTTTAATTAAAATCTGCCATTCGAAAAATATGACTCTGCGATTATTTAATATTTAATTTTTTTTTGTTGGATAGATGAAAAGAAAATTTTATTGAGTACCTATAAGTAATGATAAGTTAAAAACTCTAATAATAAAAATGTTTCCTATATACTACAAACATTTTACCGATCACTGTATATCAGGGGCCAGGGGGTGGTCTAGTGGTTAAAGTCCCAGGCTTTAAAACTAGACTCCCAACAGCAGTAGGTTCGAGTCCTCTGCCCGTCGGAAATTTTTCTGAATGAGTTAAATCCGGCGTGTCCATGGATGGTGTGTGTGGTGTGTATGTTGGGTTGCATGTCTTTCAGGGGTTAGGCATGTTAGACCAGTGAATAGCGCTGAGCCCGGGTAAGGGGGTGGGATGGGAATCATGAAGTCGTGCTCACGCACGGCCTCATAATTCTTAAAAAAAAACTGTATATCAGACACGTTCTATTTATAATTTTGCCAATCAAAGTGGCAACATTCAATTAAATTAATATGATAAATATTATTCTTCTCGTAATTTATCGATCAATCACTACGTCGCATTTGCTGTTCCAGGAGCCAATAGAAAGAAAAGTTTAGTAAAAAAAGTTTTTGTATTCGGATGTTTCTATTAAAATTTTGCTACTATATAAAAAACATCTATGATAATCTCCCCCCTCCTCCTTTAATAGGAGTCCTGAAGCTGTTAGTTATAATATAGAAAGTGTTTGAAACTGTAAAAATCAAAATGTATTGTGGAGTACAGTACAATCAATTGGTTCGTTTATTTTGAAGATGTTTGTGCCATATCTTTTTCATTACATGACAAAAACTTGTAAACATTGCGTAGTAAACTTATTGAACGAATTTAAGTAGGTCATTGAAAGTAAACTCCTAACATATGAAATACACAAAAGGAAAACTAAATTATATTAAATGGCCTTCGACAAAAACATCAAGAGCTGTTTGATAAATAAAAGTTTATGAAACTTCAGAATAAAGCGAAAGCATTTACTAACTTTTATAGTACGCCATGTACTATTATTTATGCTCAATAAAATTTTCTTTTCATTTACCCAACAAAATGGCAGATTTTAATTAAACAAAACATTATAGCCTTTAATTGCACACAAAACTGAAACTTTTTGCAAACCGTTTTGCAAATACAACAGAAAACGATTGAATATTGAAAACTTTGAAAATATACAACCATAACATATGTAATTATTAAGGTAGCTTACTAGTTTGTTTAAAAAACTATGTAGCTGGTCTAGGCGAGGTTACAGTTAAGAAAGGTTATATTATTACAGAAAAAAATACGAAACAAATGTTTTTAAATAAGCAATGTTGATGGTCTCGGCGGTATGGTTAAGAACATTTATATATGTTTAGAGAAAAAGTGCGAAAACATGGTTTTTGTAACAATGTTGTTGGTCTAGGCGGTATACGCGAGGATATGGTTAAGAACAGTTTTATTCTTTCAGAAAAAAATGCTAGGACAAGATTTTTCCTAACAATGTTGTTGGTCTACGCGGTATGCGCGAGGTTATTGTTAATAACAGATACATATACTATTACGAAAACTGGGTTTTTAACGACGTTGTTGTTCTAGGTGGTATACGCGAGGATATAGTTAAAGAGAGTTTTATTTTTACAGAAAAAAAAAGCAAAAACAAGGTATTTTCTAACAATGTTGTTGGTCTACTCGGTATGCGCGAGGTTATGGTTAAGAAAAGTTATACTATTACAAAAAAATACGAAATAAATGTTCTTAAATAAACAATGTTGCTGGTCTCGGCGGTATGGTTATGAACATTTATATACATTACAAAATGCGAAAATATGGTTTTTGTAACAATGTTGTTGGTCTAGGCGGTATACGCGAGGATCGGGTGAAGAACAGTTTCATTTTTTCAAAAAAAAAATAAAAAACAAGGTTTTCTAATAATGTTGTTGGTCTACGTGGTATGTGCGAGGTTATGGTTAAGAAAAGTTGTACTATTACAAAAAAATACGAAATAAATGTTCTTAAATAAACAATGTTGCTGGTCTCGGCGGTATGGTTATGAACATTTATATACATTACAAAATGCGAAAATATGGTTTTTGTAACAATGTTGTTGGTCTAGGCGGTATACGCGAGGATCGGGTGAAGAACAGTTTCATTTTTTCAAAAAAAAAAATAAAAAACAAGGTTTTCTAATAATGTTGTTGGTCTACGTGGTATGTGCGAGGTTATGGTTAATAACGGATATATTTTTAAAAATGAAAATTGATTCTTTTCAACAACGTTGTTGGTCTAGGTGGTATACGCGAGAATGTGATTAAAAACAGTTTTATTTTTCCTGGACAAAAAATGCGAAAACAAGGTTTTTTCTAACAATGTTGTTGGTCTACGTAATATGTGCGAGATTATGGTTATGAACATATATATTTTTAGATACGGAAACTGTTTTTTAACAACGTTGTTGGTCTAGGTGGTATACGGGAGGATATAGTTAAGAACAGTTTTATTTTTCCAGAAAAAAAGCGAAAACAAAGTTTTTTGTAACCATTTTGTTGGTCTACGCGGTATGCGCGAGGTTATGGTTAAGAACAGATATATTTTTAAAAACGAAAACTGTTTTTTTTCAACACTATTGTTGGTTTAGGCGGCATACGCGTTATTTTACGGATAAACTATTTTTTGTCGAAAATTTCCACTTTTCGAACGTTTCTACGTTATTCAAAAGAAAAGTGTGTACCAAGCACGCAAGTTCTAAGTGAAACTTCTTCACGTGTTCTCACTGAAAACGTTTTCCTTTTAAACCGTAAGACATTTATTAGCTCTTTACCGCAAAGACGGCATCTGCACTAGCGAAAATGTATTTGGGTTGAAGAACGTGTAACATTTTTTAGAACATGGAGGTGTAAAAATGGTAAAAACGTGGAAGTAGACGAGAATAATATATTAGATCAAACTATTGAATTCTGATATCTTTGTCAGGATCTTGTCCGTTTGTAGTTTTCAACATCACAAAAATTATGAATTTAAGGAATAAATATTGTCAATTAAAAAATACTAACAATAATTCAAACTTTCAAAAATTTATTTTAATTTCAAAACTTTTAAATATTTTTTAATTTATTTGAAGTTTATGAAAATATTTAAAAATTACAGAATTATCAAAATGTTTATCGTTCAAAATTTGTTGGGTAATTTTTTAATTTTTTTTAAACAAAATCTTTAATAATATTCAAAATTTAAATAATAGAATATTTTCAAAAATTTTCTTCTAATTTTCAAGTTCCAAAATTTTCTATATCCAAAACTTTAGAAATTCTCAATAATGTTAAAAAAAGGTTTCCGACAGCTATCTTTGTAAATAGTTTCAGTAATTTTCAGTTTTTTTTTTAATTATCAATTTTCAAACTATTTAATAAAATTTAAAAAGTTCAATTATTTTCAAGCTCCAACATTTTCTATACCCAAAAATTTGTAAATTCTCAATAATGTTAAAAAATTTCAAAATATAGAATTCAAACAAATTTTTAATTTTTTCAAATTGAAACTGAAATCGTTCATCGGAAGCAATTTGCTATATTTCTGCGAGTGGCAGGGTGTTCTGCTCTATAGTTATTGTTGGGGCTAGAACATTAATGTAAAATACTTTTGCATATGTAAAACGTTTACAAGTTTTCTTAAATTTCGTATGCGAAATGGTCTAGTAAAAAATACATAACGTTCGAGCGCCTAAAATCGTCATATAAAGCGGCTTGATCTCGCAGTACGAGACAGTTTCCTCTGTAACTAATTGCACATCATAATCACCCACTCAAGTAAAAAGCACATTCCGTGTTCTGCGATTTACGACCTTACATCATCCACAAATCTGCTCCGCTACTTCCGAGACAACTGTATAACAAATTTATGGCCTGCTCTTAATCTAGCTTTGTCGCGGGCTTCAGATTTTTGGCAGCAAATGTTTACCAAATAGTAACAGATTGAATACTGACAGACAATCTTGTCATTTTTAATGGTTTTATTATAAGCGTGCATGATTTATAATTTAAAAGCTTTGCGGTAAAAAAATATGTCTTGTTTAGGTGGATGTTACAAGTGCAACTAACAAGGTCATACGTTTAAAAGGTGCTCAAACTCACCACAAGTTGGTGTATGTAGGTGCAAATTAGTTTGCATGCGAAAGGGGGCAAAATTAAGCTACAGAAACTTTACTAAATCATGGTATCAACTAATATAACCCAAAATGGAGCTCGTACGCCAGCTCCAGCAGCCACTACACAACATCTTTAATACATCAGGAAGGTGATCAATATTCAAAGCAGAAGGTGGAACATATAACGGCGCCATTACACCACGACACCCTAATATAATGTTTCACTGTTAGCGCACTTGCAGTAATTTCTATACATACGCTTTGGGGGAGTAATTCACCATCTATCATAAAATAAGTGAGGGCCAACATTGTGACACTGCACGTGGGAATTATTTGGGGGCGAACCCCTAACTTTGCATCTAGTACCTGAATAATTACTCAGATATTCGCGCGTTTGAAACTAAATAGGAAAATATCGACACCTTCATTAAACCATGAGCAAAGCTTTCGAACGCGTAATATTAAGGTTCTTGACTCTATCACATCTCATCTAAATATAGAAGGCTTTGATTTTAATGTGGAGCATAAATGCTCCGTTTTACTACCCGATTTGCTGGCTGCCGTTGTATAACCAGTTGCTTTAGGTTATTACTGGTATTACCTGCTGCTTCCGAACTGACACCGTTGATCAAATAAACACGGATTAGGGTTAATTTATTTCTTGTTGCCGAATTATCTCGCTAAGTGAACTGAACTTTTAACCCTTTGCGCCTTCGACGCTTCGCTCCCTAAGGAATTGTCTCGACAGGTTTATAACAGGCAGATTTTAAACGACTTTTAAAAAATTTCTTTTTTTTCTTTTGTTTTGTTAACGAGCGGAATCAGTAATTAAAATATGCAAACGAATTGAAAGAGATAAGTAAACGAAGTGTTATGGGATATAAAATTGCCAAACTAATTCCATTTAAAAACCTCTGGTTATGTTTTAAGGTCCAAGAATAGCAGACTTTTAAGAAATTTTAAATTTTTTTTTTAATTTCTAAAATTTATATAATTTAGAAAAATTTTCACAATTTTCAAAATATTCCCAAAATTTTTAAAATTTTTGATAAAGTTCAAATTTTACACAATTTCGAAAGTTTGAAGTGTTCGAAAAATTCAAAATGTTCAAATTTCTTAAATTTTCAAATATTTCAAACTTTTGAACAATTTTTTTAATTAGTACAATATTTTAATATGTTCAAGATTTCCAAACATTTTTTAAATTTTTATAAAGTAGCCAAAATTGTAAAACTTTTTAAATTTTGGCATTTCAAAACATTACTAGATTCGGGGGGCGTAGCTCACCGAATGTTAATAATATTTTACCCGCCACTCGTCGCTGCGAATGAGAGCTGCTCCCAGAAATAAAATTATTGAAAAAAAATGAAAATACGGAAAAACAGACCCGGAAAAAGAAGAGACGTAAAAAGAAATTGAAGAAAAAATAACCCCGAAAAAATCTTCAGAACAAACATCTTCAAAAACAGCACCAAAAAGTTTTCCTAATAAAAAGCGAAAGAAAGTTAGTTAAACTTACCGCTTGTCTTAATTTCAACGAAAGTGCTTTAAAGGATGTTTCAAAAATATTTTTGAAACTAATAAACACGCACGCAAGCACCCCCGCCCGTAAATGATTTTAACGTAAATATGGCAACACGTAAACATAATAAATACCTAAGCTGTCTCGAGATGTAAGACATGTTACTGAATGCGTCGTCACTAAAGTGGAGTTCTCACTGACATCTAATATTTGTAGTGAACAGTTTAGTAGTAAACTCTCTTTAATAATAAGCGGAATCCGTTGGCTATTTCCCACGGTTTGTATATAATAAATAAGCTACTTAAACTAGTAGTGGAGCAGACCACCGTGAATTGAAGTCCCAGATTTATAAATTATGTACAGTTTGCTCTAATTTTATATAAGTCAATTTGGGCAAATTTCTTTGCCAAAATAAGGGCGGAGAGGAAAAGCTAAACCCCCTAAATATTGCTGCATCTAAAAATGAAGCTTTAAATCTGATTCTACTATTACTCATCGCTAGAAGGTTACAAAGGTTAAAAAACGATTGTGTGGCTAGTTCAGGAACAATAATTTTTCGACAATGTACAAAATTTCGAAAATATTTTTATTCGTAAAAAAATTAGTTTACGAAATGTATCAAAATCGTAGCGGCTGCCATTTTGACGAAAAGTGCTCGAAAAAAGTTTTGATGTGTCGTAAGTCCCTCTAGCATATTCTGTTGTTAGATTTTTGAAGCCCCATTGTGAAAACCATGCTATAATAAAAATCATTTTACCTTTCTTTTACGGTATCGGTTTGTAAATTTCATTAAATTTGGTGTAGTAATTTCTGAGGATTTGCGTTACATACAAACAGACCCACACAGACCGACATTCTTAAAAATCACTGTTTTGGTTCCTGGTCGCCCAAAAAATAAATTTCCGTCAAAATCTTAAATTTAAAAATTTTTGTGATCACAATACATTTCCATACTGAAAAGATGGGAAAGTACACAAAGATAGGCGTTCAGCTAGTTCTTCTTGGATGGAAACTAGTAGTGTAAACGCAGCATGTTTTTTTCTATAAAAAAATTTGTTATTGTTATTCGAGCTCCCAATATAAGGTTAAATAAAGTGTAAAGTGTACGATAAATACACAAAATTGAAGATGTTTACTGCTTGCTTTCTTTTTTACCCGGCCAGAAATAAAGTAAGCAAAATTTAACGAAATTGTAGCAACAGTAGCAGCAGCAACATAAATATTCGCCAGAAACAATCAACAAAGTCAGCTGAGATGCCTAGGACCGCCCCGTGTTGTGGTGATAAATGGTTGTGTTATAGTGAGACAGTTGGGGATTTAGTATATGGATTAAATAGTAATTTATCACAAACCATTTTCATCAAAATCCTCTGATTTTAATCCAATGTCATACTAATTACGATTAATTCCATCTACTTCCGTTTTCTAACGACTCAGCAATTTATAGATTAAATTCCTAACTGTCTCACCAGAGCAAGACGACTAAATCTTGCATCTTGGAAAGATCTATCACTATAACACAATGGCAGGCTTATGCATATCGGCTCAGTTTATTGATTGTTTTCAGCTATCATTTATGTTGCTGTCACATCTGTTGGTATAATTTGGTTATTTATGGCTTACTTTAATTCTAGTTGGTCAGAAATGTGTATTTATCGCGCTGACAACAAACAAATACATGCTTTTTTTCTTCTTGTTCTTTTTTTTCCAAACTTTTTTTGGGTTGTTTTACCGGGCCTATTTTTGGTTGTTTTAAAAATTTTATTTTCGGTAGCAACTCTTATTCAGACTGACTTGACGGAGGAAACATTCGGAGCGGCAAACGCCGAGTATTAATTTACTAATGAAAGGGAGGCGTTGCCCATGGGCTCTGCTAGTTCATAGTAATTACCGTAAGTTTATTCGCTGGATTGTAAGCTAATTTTAATATACATTCAGTGACTATCAGCAAATTTCACTAATTTAGCTATTTTAAGCTACTAATGTCATGATAAGGCTCCTATTTTCTAACAACCCACCAATTCCTAATAATTGTAAAAAGTTGGTAGGTTATTTAAGACAGCTCTAGAACTCCTCTCTACTATTTGACCATGATGGTCAAGGTCAAGGTCATAAATCATGGTCAAGGCCACCTCCCCACCACCAAACCTTGACTTTCAAGGTCATTGATTTAAGCCACCTTTCCACCACCAAACCTTGAGTTTGAAGGTCATTGATTAAGTCCACCACGAAAGCCAACTTGCAAGTCCAGCAAATAACTGAAACGCAAATAAAATAGAATTTGTTTAATTGCAATGGTAATACATGGTAAACATTCAATGTTATGTGTTTATGTATAGTAAAAATTAAACCAATTCCAATGTAATACAACAATTACGCAAATTCTATTCCATTTGCGTTTAAATTATTTGCTGGCCTTGCAAGTTAAGCTGTGTGGTAAGGGGAGGTGATCTTGATCAATGACCTTCAAACTGAAAATTTGGTTGTAAGGAGATGGCTTCGATCAGTGACCTTGAAACTCAAGGTTTGGTGGGGGAGAGTGGGAGGTGGCCTTGACCTTGATTTATGACCTTGACCATCACTGTCGACTGATGGGGGGAGGTTCTAGAACTGTCCAAAATAACCGCCTGAAGGCAATTCGTCTAATTGCACGCTAATTTCAATGTAAATTCAGTGAGTAATTCCTGTTTAACTTTAATTTCTAGCAAGCCATTATTTTTCAGCAAATTCTACTAACTTCTTCAATTTTAAGGCGGTTCCAAACTAATTTCGTTAATATGATTAATTCTAATCCACTTTTCCGTTTTCTAACAACCCAATAATTCCTACTAATTACTACAAGTTAATTGGTTTAATTCTATACTAATTTTAATATAACTTTAGTTATTAATTTCAATTCAATAGCAATTCCCAACAAGCCATTAATTATCAAAAAATTACACTCCTCCAATTTTATGCCAATTTTAAATAAATTTTAATTTCTAAAACATTTTTTCTTTGTAATTCCATTAATTGCACATGTTACGTAAGATATGTAATTTCTGGGACAGTTTAGAACACAATTTGATATATAAAACCTCATTATTGTTGAAATCACTCTTACCCGCATTAGTTCTAAAAAAGACGTTAAAAATATTGTTTATCAATTTATCATTAACACACCTGCCCTCCCACGTGCACTGCAAAATTTGGAACACCTTTCAATAATTACCTGCTTTATTATTTGTGGTAATTATTACGTAAGCAGGAAGAATGGGAAAGAAACTCTAAATTTCCTGCAATTTATGGCACATGTTTAGAAACGAAAAACGTCAAGAAATGCAGAAAAATTACAGGAAATGCAAGAGGATTTACTACACAAGGAAGTTCATTAGCGGTGCTTCCCCCATTTCACGATCATTTTCTAAGGGAAAAATCCGCCCGCATTTTCTTGCACTAACAAGTGCTTCAACCTTCGAGCCGTTAATTCGTAATCGACATCCTGCATCACCTTTGCAACTGGAAGGGAATGTGCGTCCCCCTTTCTGTCAGGGGTAGATTAGTACTGAGAGCTCGACAGGAAGGGTTTTACCTCGGTTTTACTCGGACACAGGCTTACTGGCTTCTCTTTTTGCTGGCCTTTTTACCGCAGAGCGCAGTCAGAGGTAATAAATAGATAGAACTGTTTCCGAGGTAGGGTAATTTAGGTTTTGTAAGATGCTTGTTTGAATGTTTTGGCCAGACCGCTATTTGGCTGCGATCTACCCTTAACAATGGCTTAGTTTTGGTTTTGCTCCGGCTGACTCATTCCTCCAGCTTATTATTATAATCATTGCTGAATGTGCAGGAAAATCTAATATTTCAACGACCCTGTACGTTATAATTTGATTTCAAAAGAATTTCTTATTTTCTCTTAACGAGAATTAATCAAATATGCGTTTGGGTTTGATAGAGCGCAGCCAACTGCGAGTTTAAAGAAAAAGCATAATCAGTTTTTTTTCCTGGAAGTTTTCAGAAGTGCGAGGAAATTATTTGTGTTTGAGTTTAGCTTCCTCGCCGTTTCATTTCATTTCAGACACTTTTCTGCCTTCAATTTATATTGCCGAGCGGAAAATGAATACAGCAATTTTTTGCTCAAGTCGCCAGCGCTCTTTATAAAGCTTTATGAATTTTAAAAAACGTTATAAATTCTTGTTTGTAAAATATTGTCCAATTGTGACGCCCAGAGTTTTTAATTTTGCAAACATCCAGTTTGGCCGTGTTTGTCGAGCTAATAATACCTTCATGTGGTAAAATATGAAACGACTTTCTGTTAAAACCGCTATATATTTACATAAAATACAGACTAGTAATATCGAAGCTCAAATAAAGTATAAACTAGCACACCTTATTGGTAATTGATTATTCCAATGTAAACCAGACGTTTAATTAGCCCCAATAAATTACCCGCATGTTCATTATTGCAAATAGACCGAAAAAACACACCAGGGACGAATTTATGAACAAAAGTTATGCAGCCCTATGAGCTTATTATTAATTTCACAGGCAACTTATCTTGACTCACAATTTTTTTTACAATTTTTTATTGGAAGATAAGAGGACTTACCAATTATCATGATTAGTGTACTCACATGTCATCATACATATCACAACGTTCGCATTTGTATCTTCCAACCAATCAAATTAAAATTGCATTTTTTGTGTATTCTCATATAGGATATCCATAGATTGTCTATTTTTAATACATTTTGTATGTCCATAGCCATGCTATGGATGTGTAGTGGATTTCTAATGGATATCCATGTATGGACATTAAATGGACAATAAATTAGTGAATTTTCAACAGATCCAATTAACGTTCTTAACATTTTCTAAGTTTTACAGTAACGGTTTTAACCGTAACTTGCTAATTTCTTACTGTTGGGACCTTATCCCATACATCTTCATAAAAGTTACAAAAATTTCAGAATTATTCTGGAAAAAATTAATCTCGAGGATTTTAAAAGACACTATAACCATGCAATGTACATTAACTGTTCAGTAGTATCACGCTATAGGACATGTTATACAACCTATGGATGTCCAAGCTTGTTTATGTCTGTTGTATTTATTTTGAACAACCGCAGGATATTCAATGGACATACTATGAATGTACTTGTGCTATATTAGTTACGTTACCTTAGTTATTACTTATGGCCGCTGTCATAACTATGCAAATGAAATGTAAAATGCCTGAAAGTTTATTTTAGTAATCACGGCACTAACTACGATTTTCTTTAACTCACCAGCTCTAGCATACGAAGCCAATTTGTTAAAAAAAGTTGATGACGGTTGGGGCTCAAAGCAAAGCCGCCACAAATAGCGCCAGCAATAATAGCGCCCAGTAAAACTAGCTTCAGGAAAAATGTTGTTTGCAAAAATAGAACTAGCAACAATGTCGTCGATTAAAAATGTCGCCGGCAAAAACAGCGCTGTCAAAACTGTCGCCTGTAAAATTGTGCCATCAAAATGTTGCCGTTAAAAATAGCGACGCTAAAAAATGTCGCCGCAAAAACAGCTTCGTTAAAAATGTCACCGTAAAAAATAGCGCCTCCAAAAATGTCGTCGGCAAAAATAGCGCCGTCGAAAACGTCGACGGAAAATTAGCGCCTTGTTTTACACAAATTAAATCAAACTTCTATTAAAGTATTTGTACAGTGACGTTTCTTAAGGCTTCAATTTTAGTGCGCTATTTTTGCCGGCACTATGTTTGCCCACGACTTTTTTGACGTCGCCTTTTTAACGGCATTTTTTGTCGGCGACATTTTTGCCGACGCTGTTTTAAACGGCGGTATTTTTAAAGCGCCTTTTTGAGCGGTCTATTTTGCCGTTGACATTGTTTACCTGAGCTATTTTTGCTAGCGCTATTTTTGCTTGCCGCTGTTATTACTAGGCGCTATTATTGATGGCGCTATATTTGGCGGCGCTATTATCAAAGCGCTATTACTAAAGCGCTATTATTAGCGTATACCAAGTGCACTTCACCCACGCCGACCAAAATTGGCCAAACTGCTAAGTGTAAAATTTTTACTGCACAAGTAAATACAACAATCGCTTTGTAAAAACGTTTGTTGTTACTCGCGTTTCTCTAAAACCTGTGCTGCCTATGTAAGGCTACGATTTGCGACATTACTGCTGCACCTTGCTGTACCTATCCTTTTCAAGTAATAGATACCGTAGCGCAATAATTACCTAGATTTCCTGACCTCAAGCGGTCATAGGCATATAAAAAACTGCATGTGGTTGACGCCTTAGGCGAACGCTGCATGCTACAACTTGGTTAGTGTCTCAGTACGCTAATCTCTCTGTGACGCCTTCTATGAATTTTTAAATATCGAAAATTTGTGCACCTTTAATTAATAAATAAATAAAGAAACATTTCCATGTAAGCTAAATTGCTTATGAGTGACAGTAGAATAAGATTTACAACTTAATTTTGCGGCGCAGCAATATTTAAGGTATGAGGGGAAGTGACTTCCTGTCTTACCACATTTTTGTATTTTCTTTGTTGCTTCAACTCCTAGAAGGTTTCTTTAAATCAAAAAAACGTTTGGTTTTCTATACAAAAACTACGAACACAAAGTCAGAAACTACATTTCTATACACTAATAATTACTAATCTTGAAAACGTTTTCAAGTTTAACTCTGTAGCTGTATTATTACGTCCCATCTCCATTATAAAATAATTTTTGGGTTCTAATAAATCTTAAACCAATTGATTATGATAAAATATCTAATCTTAATTTGACTAAGGCAAAGTTAATTATAATTAATTATACGAATAAAGACGGTCAGTTGCGAGAGACACAAGGAGAAGGCTTAAATTTTGCATTCTAAATTCAGTTGTGACGAATTTAACGCTTGTTAAGCCGAGACAGATTGTGGATGTAATGTTTATTAATTAGAGCTACTGCAGCAGTCAGAGAGATATTTTTTGAAATTCCGTTACACCTGCTGCGATCGAGCTTAATTAATAGAGTTTATTAATTACAGTCGCAGTTCGTTTCAGTGCCGCATTTGTTCGTTTTCATTTCAGCTACCTGATTATTTGATTATTTCTAATCTTAATGTTTTACAAGCAAACGTTGTATTAGTTATTAGTTCAGTTAATTGTAGCTGATGCTTTCTGTCGGTAATTAGCATTAATTTTAATATAAATTCTATTTAATAATTGAGCTTATTTACTACTTTGCACATCAAAATACACAATGAATTATTTGGTGTATGGTTAATCCTAACGAAAATTGTGTCACTGTTTTCAAAGTTTTTCTATATTTATAACGGCAAATCTAGTGCCAATATTTAGCACCAAACATACAAAATCAGCAAACAAACACTTGTCCGAGAAATTGGAAAACAAACTTACCTCCAAACTTCATGTCCAGAAGGCATATTTAAATTAAAGCAATAAGAACAAAAATAATGTCAATCATTAGTGTTCGTGAAAAATGTTTAGTACGCTAAATAAGAAATCAGCAAACACTCACTGTCAGAGTACTTAAAAAGCAAAGTTACCTGCTAACTTTATATTCAACAGACACATTTAAGGCACTAACGATAAAAGTAGCACCTTTCTTTAGCGCATCGTTAAAGCTGTTTAATGTTGTAAATAAGAGTTCAGTAAAATAAAAACACATGTCCGAAAAATTAGAAAAACAATGTTACCTGCCAACTTCATGTCCAAAATGCACACTTAAGGCACTATCAACAATACTAGTGCCAATGTTTAGTGTTTCTACTATCGTGAGATCTACTAAGTGCCAAAAATACAAAATAAGCAAACAAATAGCTGACTGAGAAATTATGAAACAAAGTTACCTCACAACTTCATGTCTGCCAAGTACACTTAAGGCACTAACAACAAAACTAGTGCCAATCTACAGTGGTTCGTTAGAGCTGTTTAGTGCAGCAATTAGAAAATCAGCAAACAAACACTTGTCCGAGAACTTAGGAAACAAGTTTACTTCCCAACTCCATGTCCAACAAGCACATTGAAGGCACTAACGACAAAACTAATGCCATATTTAGTTCTTTGTTGGAGCTGTTTAGTGCCATAAATAAAAAATAGCAAACAAACACATGTCCAAGAAATTAGAAAAATAAGGTTACCTGCTAACTTCCTGTCCAGCAGGCACACTTAAACTACTAACGTGTAAACTAGTGACAATCTTTAGTTCATTGCTCTAAATAAATATTCAGCAGACAAACACTCGCCCACGAAATTAGAAAAACAAAGTTTCCTGCCAACGGCATGTCCAGCAGACACACTTAAGTCCTTAACTACAACACTAGTGCCAACATTTAGCGATTCGTTCAAGCTGCTTAGTGCCAGAACTAAAAAATCAGCAAGCAAACACATATCCGATAAATTAAAAAAAAAGTAACCTTACAACTTCACGCCCAGCAGGCACAATTAAGGCAGTGGCGACAAAATTAGTGCCAATTATTAGTGCTTTGTTATAAATCTTTATTTCTTTAATTGGAAAATCAGCAAACAACACATGCTAAAGAAATTAGAAAAAAAATGTTACCTGCCAACTCTATGTACAGGTTGATACACTTAAAGCACTAACGACAAAACCATCGCCAATCGTTAGTATTTCGTTAAAGCTTATTAGTGCTATAAATAAAAAATCAGCAAACAAACACATTTCCAAGAAACTAAAAAACAAAGTTACCTGATAACTTCACCCCAGCAGGCACACTTACGGCACTAACAACAATACTAGTGCTAACCGTTAACGCTTCGTTAGATCTATCTAGAACTGTAAATTAAAAGTCAGCAAGCCAACACATGTCCGAAAAGCTATCTTTTCAAAAACAAAGTTACCTGCTAACTTCTCGGTACGCAGACAAACTTAAGACACTAATGATAAAACTAGTGTAGTAGTTATATATGTCTCAATTAAAAAATCGGTTAGGAGATATATTCGTGACATTTATTTGTTACCCTTTTTGAAGTGAGTGGTAGGGCGAAAAGTGATTAGATTTTGTAATAATTTTGACAATGATAAAACTGAATTGCAGTTAATGCTTTTTATTTACGGCACTAAAAAACATTAACGAAGCACTAACGTTAGAGACTAGTTGTGTCATTAGATCGTAAATTGTGCCTGTTAAGCGTAAAACTGCAGGTAATTGTATTTTTTGAATTACTCGGAAATACGTTGGTTTCTAGGGCACTAACGAAGCATTGACGCTAGTGTTGTCGCTAGTGCTAGGGTCACAGACCCCATATACAGACAGACATGTTCCAAAAAACACTTGTTTGGGTCCTTAGATGTATTTCCATTAAAATCTCGAATTAAGAAAAAAATAAAATTAGTATTTCCCCACACTGAAAGTACAGGGAAGTAAAAATAACTTTTCCTCCGTATAATAGATGAAAATTGTAATTTGTGCAACATATAAAATTTTTTGCAAATAAAGCAAACTAAATAAATTGTAAAATACAAAGCACAATGTAATAACATAATAATTTTCATCTCAAATTTATTTGCAAGAGTCTGCTTCTTAGAATTTAAATTTAATAAGCTGCGAACACTTCAAGCCATTTTTGCACCTACAACAGCACAACATATTTCTTTTCCGCCGTGACACAACTACTTCCCCTAGAAGCAATTTAATGGTTCTTATGAAAGCTCAACTAAAGCCGAACAAAACTCAAAATTATGTTTCCCCCGACTCGAGTATTGTTACACCGTTTTGTAAAACCAGAACTAAAACGAACAAACCCAAACTGCATTCAACTCGCTTATTGAAAAGTAAAGCTCAGAGTGGTTGTTATTATTAATTAAATTTTGTTGCCAAGCATCAGACCAACCATACTCGAACTGCTCGAAGTGGAAGCCAAAGGGCTAAACTACAGTTTACCTTATTTAACATTCCAGACTAATTAACATCTGGTCCATTCAGTGGAAAAATCTGTGCTACGAAGGCAAACGAGAGGCGACTTCGAGATCGTCGTCTCGTTCTTGCTTTAAAGACGGTCGTAAAATCGTGTAACCAGCCTATTTTAGTTCATATTCATGACCAACTCAGCGGGTCTAAAAATGTTTCGATACCTAAGCAGCAAAGCTTACTTGACCCTTTTTACAGTGTACGAATTTTAAGAAAAAAATAAATAGAACAAATTAGTGTGCGTAGGTAGCACTTTGAATATTTTTATTTTAATTTGTACTTTACAACGCAGAATTTCATAATAACCCTTATGTTGTAAAATAATGAATTACACTGACACAAAAACAAACAGGAACCAAGCAGAATGGATAGCCCACATGCATTACTAATTATAATTATTGATACCCGTACTATTATCAGCCTTATTAGTTATAAGCATGACGTAGTCGAATTAAATAGTTGGGAAAAGACATTGTCACTGTATTCTGTGTATTTCAGGCAAGATTCAAACATGTGTTAGCAGTTAATTGTTTAGGACAACCCTTAAACGTAAAAATGCGTTTAGAAAGACTGTATCCATGAATTTATTTCGCAAAGTTCAGTGTGTTTAATCTGGGAATATCCACATATTTCTGCCAGTTTAAATATTTAATGGTTATAATTAGAGATTTATTTTATAGCACGTTTTATCATAGAGGGGGGCGCTCCAAGCTTCCCACTCCTCCTTAAACCCGCGCTTGCTGAGCAAAGCAGTTTTTTTTCTTGGTTTCAGGATGACTTGTGATAAAACTAGTGAAAAGTAGGTTAAAAAACCCTTAAATCGAATTATTTATATTAAGCTCTTAGTTAATTCTAGCTCCGTTTAAAATAACGTTCTACCTACGCCCACCAAGGGTATAAATTCACATATCTTGTATGGTAAAGCTATTATATCAAAAACAACAAAAATTTGCCACAAGTTCATAAACTATTGATCTATTTATATTGGTCGCTTTATTAAAATTTCCTAATAATTCTGCCTCCTGCAGAAAAGTGTTTTATGTACGCCACTGGGTTTAAGTTAACATTTTCTAATACTAGTAAGAGGTAATAGGCAACGCCGGAACTAGGATGTAGCGAGCGGGGTTTACGCCCTTAGCGCAACAATGTTAGCAAGCGCAATTTTATTGTATGGTTTTTCATGGAAAGAAGTAATTCAGTCCTTTTCAAAAATATGAGCTCCACACGTTGTCTGATTTACGCAGGTAAATGTTGTCGCTGCCGTTGCTACCTGCATTTAAAATTTGTTGCGGTGCGGTACGTTTGAGTAGAAGAAAGATTGCGCGTTCGTACCGTTGAATAGTCGAAAGTCGCTTGTGCATGAGCAGTACGTAAGGTTTTTTTTATTTTATTTATCAATTCCAGCTTTACTTCGTTAAAGTCCATATTTAATGAGTATCTGTATATAAAATACTTAATCACTTTAACAATTTCTATTTATTTAAACCTTATACGTATTTCAGCATGTTAACATGCCATTGTCAAAGGTTATATGAAGGTAAACAGTTAGCGTTGTTATAGCAATAGAACTTTTTTACTTATCTTGGTAATCGTCTGCAGATGACTTGATTTCTTATTCCAAAATGTCCAGTAGAGGAGAATTTAAGAGATCAATTTGTTCATTCATTAACGGTACAGTTTTTAAATGTTTGTGAATTTCAAAAGCTTCTAGTATATCTAATTTACGTTTATCATCACAAAAGTGTAAACATTTTATGGTGTTATTAGATGTCATTGAATGATTTTGTTCTAGTAAGTGTTTAGCGTAGTTGGATTTATGTGGGTGTTTGTATTTGTAACAACGTACGTGTTCTTTATACCTAATATCAAAATTTCTAATAGTCTGGCCTATATAAACCGAATTACAATGCGAGCAATTTAATTTGTAAATGCCTGATTTTAACAAATCAAAAAATTTATCCGAATATCCTAACTTCGTTCGATACAATTAAATATGCTTCGATCCCATATTTTGGTGAGAAATCAGAACAAATTGCTAAAATTATAAACAAAACAAATAAATATAAAGTAAGCTTTAAAACAACTAGGAACATCTTAAATACTTTGTTTAATGCAAAATCAAAAACAGACGATTTGTTAAAATCAGGCATTTACAAATTAAATTGCTCGCATTGTAATTCGGTTTATATAGGCCAGACTATTAGAAATTTTGATATTAGGTATAAAGAACACGTACGTTGTTACAAATACAAACACCCACATAAATCCAACTACGCTAAACACTTACTAGAACAAAATCATTCAATGACATCTAATAACACCATAAAATGTTTACACTTTTGTGATGATAAACGTAAATTAGATATACTAGAAGCTTTTGAAATTCACAAACATTTAAAAACTGTACCGTTAATGAATGAGCAAATTGATCTCTTAAATTCTCCTCTACTGGACATTTTGGAATAAGAAATCAAGTCATCTGCAGACGATTACCAAGATAAGTAAAAAAGTTCTATTGCTATAACAACGCTAACTGTTTACCTTCATATAACCTTTGACAATGGCATGTTAACATGCTGAAATACGTATAAGGTTTAAATAAATAGAAATTGTTAAAGTGATTAAGTATTTTATATACAGATACTCATTTTTTTTAATGTGTCTTTGTCTTCCCTGCTTTTGCCACCAACTATAAGAATTATGTACGTATACTGTATAGATGTGTTCAAATTTTGTTGCACCTTGTATAAGAAAAACGATATAATTGTATTATCACTTTTATAACAAAACACAAACTTGTTCTATTTTAAATTAAACAATCTTGTTTATTTTATTTTAATAATTAAACAGAATAAAAATATAGGTCAGATGCATTGGGGGGAGGGGCGCAATTATTATCATATTACACAAAAACGAATTGATAGATAGTGATGCAATTTGGTACTATTATAACAATAGGGAAGCATAATGTCACTTTATTAGGGCCGGCGGGTGGTCTAGTGGTTAAAGTCCCAGGCTTTGAAACTAGACTCCCAATGGCAGTTGGTTCGAGTCCACTGCCCGTCGGTAATTTTTCTGAATAAGTTAAATCCGACGGGTCCATGGATGTGTATGTGGGTTGCATGTCTTTCAGGGGTGGGGCATGTTAGACCGGTGAAGAGCACTTAGTGTGCTGAGCCCGGGCAAGGGGGTGGGATGGGAATCATGGGGTCGTGCCACGAAAGGCTTCTAGATTCTTAAAAAAAAATGTCACTATATAAAAGACTTTTTGTCGAAATAAAATATTGTGGCGTAAAAATTTCTAAACAAATATTCCCTTCTTTAATTTTTTTAAATAAAAAATGTATGCCTCTTTATTTAATGAACGGTGGGCGATGCTGAAGTTTTGTTCAGAATAACCTGCTCATGAGTAGTAGTAGCATAAGGTTTACAAGTCAATTGTTGGGTGTCGCAAAAATAAGGGGGTTAATTGTCTCTCTCCCACCAAATTTTACGCGGACGCACTTGTACTTTCATGTTAGGTTTTTTTTTAATTCCAACGAAAAAATCAGATTTTAAAAAGTGTATATTATTATTTTTATATGAAAGCTTTAGCATTATTTAGTGCGTTATTATAATACGACTATTATGCAGCTATGCCCTCGGTACAGTAATAGGATTGGTGGGTGTTATTGCAGTCGATGTTGACTCTAATATTAAAATACTTTTGAATACATGATGGCTGATAGGTAACAATATCTAAAGTATTGGAAAGTCCAGGAAAGGTACTTCGCGTAGTTTTTGGTAAATTAAAAAAAAAGAATACCAATTGCGCACCGCTTGGGTTGCTGTTGCTGTAGTCGTATCCCATTCAAGTTGAGACAGCTCGAAGGGATCCGGATTTAATAAATAGAAACAATTACTGTAATCGCTATATAATTAATAAAATTAGGACTTCGCTCCGCCGTCCGGTGCACTACCTACTTAACATCAACAAAAACATCGTGGGGCATAGTCCACGGGTTCCAAGGGTATAGTCAATGCTATTATTTACATGGGTCTCATTTTTAAATAATGAGATAATTTTACATGCTCCTTTCCTCCTCAAAGAGTTTTTTACCGACATAACTGATTTAAAATTCTCATATTTTTTATGATAGTGGTCCCGTTTTTAAAACTTAATACCAATTGCATCTCTACTATAATAGTTTTTTTACTAAACCATTAGATTCAAAATGAGATATTTTTAACGTAAAATTTTAAGGCCCATAACAACAAAAAGTAGATCAAAATTCCCAAAATTAGTTATTATTGATTGATTTAAATTGGTTTGTTTTCTAAAAATTGATGCTCATTTTGCCCCTCTTAAGAAAGTATTTTTGACAACGTCACTGAGTTGTAGTTCTCATATTTTTATGGTAAAGCGTTTGAGCACAAAATTCAAAAAAAAAATTTTCTGTAGACGAATAATTATTATTCATTTATTTATATTGGTCTCTTTTTTTTTTAATTTAGTGCTAAATTTTGTTCCCACGAAACCCTTTTCTAACATATGCCACTGCCTTCATGTTTTTTATTTTATAAGGTAACATTTACAAAACAACTAAAAATAAATAATAATTCAAAATTGTATTATTGATTTGTTTGCATTTGTATGTTTTCTTTTTAATTATTGGCGTTATTTCTGCCCCTGTCATAAGGGTTTTCTGTCTGCGCTCTTGAGTTCAAGTTCAAATATCTCTTTTGGACCCACAAGACTCAAACATAGTTAAATCATTTTCGAGTTATTTATAGTGGCCTCTCTTAAAAAATTCGCGTTATTTCTGTTCCCACTAAAATAATTTCATACCGAAAGGAATTTTTACCTACGCTACTGTGTTTACGCAGAAATATTTCTTATGGTAAAGCATTTCAGCCCAAATGTGTCACAAATTTCTTAATTTTATTATAATGTACTTATTTTCATCGCTATCATATTTTAAAATTTAGTGATTATTCTGCTTCCATCAGAATAATTGTCAAACTACGCCACTGCGCTTAAGTTCACACATATCTTGCAGTGAAGCATTTCGGGCCAAAATCAAAATGCTACAAAATACAAAAACATAATCGCTTCAATTCAAGTTTGAATAGCATGAGGGTTGGAAGAAGGTGACAAGAATCAGCAGCGATCTCTAACGTTAGCAGCTATAAAGGGTATATGACGTCAAAGTGAAGCGTTTGGGTCATATATCACGTTGATCAGAGCGAATCAGGGACTTACATGTCGGTAGTTTATCGGGAAATGCCGCATTATAGCTGTTGCATTTAAGTGAGAACTTTCGGTCATCAGTAAAGCTCGGGTTTATTCACCATTTAACCTATTATTCGGCTTCTTTGTACGAAATTGTAAACTTATCGACACATTTGATCTTCTTGATGAAAAAAATCGCCATTAAATCAGGTTTGATCCTGGTGGTAGAAAAAGTGAAAGACCATCGAGGATTTATTACACCGTCAATTAATTAGCGATAGTTGCTCGAAAGATCCGAACTAATCGGTGTCTAATTTGCAGATGTAGGATGTAACACAGATTCTTGCTCCAGAATGAAGCATAAGGTATGAGAAAAAATTTGTGTGATACTTTTTGCCTTATATTTCACATAAATTTCGTTAAAAAATTGCGTTAAAATAAAAATGTCTAATTTAACAATTTTAGACCACAATTTTCATTTGCCCTCCCATGTATACGCCACTGGATATGGGAATTAAAATGTCTTAATAAAGTGGTACCATTGCACCCCAGTTGGATATGCTGATATGTGCCACTTATGAGAATAGTTAGTAATTAATAAGTGATATTAACAAGAATCGACAGAGTAGTCGACGTCAAAATTTAGAATAAGAAAAATTTCTTACGATATTATATTTCTTACGTAGAATTCAATTTTTAGTAAATTAATGGATGAAAATTAGATTAATGGAAAAGGTAATAATAACACGAAGCATCAGATTAGAGACAACGAAATTAACAATTATTGCAAAAATTATGTTAGTTCACACCATTAAAATTATTGTTAAAAAGAAAACATTTTGAGAGCCACTTTTCAAGAGTAGGAATGTCGCGGCAGGTGCAGCTCCAAATTTGAGTTTTATAACACAGCAGAGCAGAGAGGCGTTGTCGACCCTTTGGCTCTGCAGGAGTCAACGTCTTGAAGAGGTCTGATTAGCTGGCCGATTGCCTAAATCGCCGGGCCAATATTAATGATTGTGCCACGGGGTGTAGTGGCCAGAACAAAACAGCACACAAGGGGTAATGCGGGAACCGTGTTAAGGGTTGCTCGGCATTTAGCGTCTTTAGTTGAGGTTAGGGCGGTTTTTGTAAGGGTGGGCTCGGTTTTGATCGTTGCTTGTAAACAATAACGGGGGCGCAATAGGAAACGTGTTGCTTAGCACTTGGTGGCAATTGACCAAAGGCTAACTTTCGAAGCGAGTTTGAGGGTTTACGAGGTCACCACCCTCACCAAAATTTAAAAGGCTTTTTTCCAGTGCCATTTCATATTAAAAAATATTTAGTGCGGGAGGCATTTCCCCAGTACCATTTCACATTATTACAAATTTCTGTATATTTTTAAAATTTATAATATTTTACTGTTGCGGATGATACATTTTAACACACCCAAATGCACTTTCAGAGTTTGTATACGATAACGGCAGCGTTAAAAATTAAGGCTAATACTAAATCGATTAAACTTACTTACATCTAAAGTCACCCAAGTATCCTACTACGTAAAGGTAACCACAAAAAAGGTGTCGCCTGGCACTCGGTACAAGCTTCATTAATGTCAAACAATACCTGATGCCGCATCGGCATCAAAACAACCACAAAACTATTTAATTTAATGAAAACAGTGGCTCGCATCATCAAAACATGTAACGGTGATGCCTGGCGGCGGCCGTCCTACAAAAAACCTAATGATATCAAAAGCTGTTAACACAGCATCGCGACACAAACTAGGGCGTATAAAGTTTTTCAGGGACAAAAAATTTATATTCAACGTAGGAGACATCTGGTCGTGATAATAATAAACCGACATTGCACTCAGGGGGTCCACGTGACAGTGAATGTGTTGGTTTATCCTTAGATCTGTATACAACATGACCTTTCTTGTAACAAACGTATTTTTGGGGATGTTTTGTATTTTTTTTGACAAATTCGTAATTAGGTTTTCACGTCGGGCTAAATCACCTGAAAAGTGTCTTTGTTTCTAGCAAAAACTTATAATTAAGTAGAAATTAGCGAAAAAGTTCTACAAAATTTAAAGTTTTTTATAATGTTAAATTGTTCTGCTAAACCTTGACCATACACCCACGATTTTTTGGAATTAAGAAAACATGCCTTTTTTAACAGAACAATAATAGTAAATAGTAAAAAGTATATGTTTGGCTATATTTATTATTATTTCAAATAGTTTTTCATTGCTTCGGCCAGAAGTAAGTATCAAATTTAATTATAACATAATTTATGAATTAACAACAATAATTGTCTCTGCCGTCTACAAACAAAAAGCAAATTACGAGAAATGTCGACGGTAGCCGATGATAACGATGTTAACCAACATGAATCGCGAGTGTTCAAATTAACGGTTTAAATCATGAATGACCCAAATTTGGTATTTTGCTGAATAGCATAATTCTACTGTGGCACCCTCTATAAATTTTCGAAAATCAAAAATTTGTACCCTTTTAGTTATTAAACGGGAAATAATAAATAACTTCTGCTTAAGAAAAATTAGCCGTCTTGATATTTAAAAAAAATTTATGTTTAGTGGGGCTACACGTGTCTTCCCTCCCTAATTTTTTGGCTGACGAATTTTGGATTTTATTGGCTACTGTAGAAAATGTTAATTCCAAATACTTGCAATTTAAAAAAAAATTGTGACTTAGAAAAAGTTTTGTATTTAGACAAATTAGGTTCCAAGCAGGTATAATTACTAAGCCGCCACCAATTTTGCTGACGTCACAAGCTGACTGTAATAAAGTTTAAAGTATGGATGGAATGGAGGGTTGCCTATATAGCTTGTTTTCTTAGAAATCTAAGAGTAAAAAGCAAAAGAGATAATTAAATAAAAATCAACACAGAAGAAAAACCTTAAAACAAAAGTTTAATTTAGCAAAACAGGAAAGAATATTTTATTTTTATTAATTGTTTTATGGAAAACGTCAAAAATGAACCATGATTTTATGTCGTTTGATGAAACACCAAAATGTATCAGATCAAATTATAATTAAGAAACAGGAGAAAAAGTTCCAAACTAGGAAAGAGTTTAGTTAAATTTTATTTTTTTTTAAATTGCTTCATATGAAAACTTTGAAAAAAAACATCATATTCTGTGTTCTAAAAAAACAAAGTGTTGCGCTTGTTGAGAGTAAAATATAATTAAATAAAAATTAACAAACAGGAGATAAACCTTAAAACTGAAGTGTAAATTAGCAAACTGTGAAAAAGCTCAGTAAAATGTAATTATTTTCTAATTGTTTTTTTGTGAAACTTTGAAAATAAACCATGATCTTTTGTCTTAAAAAAACAAAGTGTTCCGTTTGTCGAGAGTAAAAAATAATTAAATAAAAATTAACAAACAGGAGAAAAACCTTAAAACTAAAGTGTAAAGCAAACTCAGAAAAAGTTCAGTAAAATGTAATTATTTTGTAATTGTTTTTTTGTAAAACTTTGAAAATAAACCAATGTCTTTCATCTTTTGTAAGAACTAAAGTGTTGCGTAGAAATATATAAAAATTATCAAACAGGTAAAAAATATAAGAATGAAGTATAAATCGGCCAACTGGTAAAAGACTTTCTACAAACTCCCTTTTTTATTTCTTATATGCAAAACTTTTAAAATAAACCGTAACTTTTTGTGTTTTTAAACACTATTGTGTTGCGTTTGTTAATACTAAAAACTTAATCAAATATAAAGCAAAAAACAGGAATAAACATTAAAACTAAAGCGTAAATTAGTAAAATTCAAAATTTTACAAAAATAAATCGTGATTACAGGTCTTTCGGAATTTAAACCACATCCTTTCCTTGGAACAGAGTGATAAATCAAATAAAAATCAACAAACTGTAAAAAAAACAACAAAAGTAACAAACAGGGGAAAAACTACTTTACAATGAAAGTGTAAATTAGCGAACTGGGAAAAAGCTCCTGATAATTTTATTTTTATAAACTATAAAATAAACCACGTTTATATGTCTTTCTAAATTCGCTAGGCATACCTTTTTTCACAGAGCAAGTAATTGAATAAAAATTAATAGGAAAAAAAATGTGAAAAAAGCTTCAAAAATTTTGTTTATAATTTTACGCAGATCTGTGAAAATAAACCGTAATTTTATGTTTTTGTTTTGAAACGCCAAAGTGCAGAGAGAAAAAAAATAATTAAAAATCAAAATGAACAAAGTGGGGTGCAAATTGTGATTTTGCCCTGAAGGTTGGCAATTTTTGTTCTAAAGCTTTTCAATTAATTTGTTCTTTTAAGCTCATTGAAGCTCCACAAACAATGTTTTCTTTGATTCTGTAATCAAATGAAACAAGCTAGCGAAAAGCATTATCAGTTTTACTTTTATTTATAAATTCTAGCTTTACTTTGTTGAAGACCATATTTATTGATTATAGGTGTATAAAATACTTAATTACTTTAACAATATTTATTTCTCTTAAGTTAAAATAAATAAATATAGTTGAAGTAATTAAGTATTTTATATACCTTTAATCAATAATTTAGTTTTATCACAACAGCATGTTCAATGGAATTTTTCCCAAAATCCCTGAAATCAGTTTGTTTTTTTAGCTTCCATAAATACAAAGTCTTCGTCTGTATTAAATTATTGCCCTAATAGAAATAAATACACAAAAAAAAACATTTGTCGATGTGAAGTTTGATCACACTAATAATTATAATCTCTGAAAAAATTGTTTCCTCTGAAACATTATTTTATAACAAAGCATTTTATTTCAAAATATTTTTTCTATTTTATGTTGTTTTGGCTACTAAAACAATTGTTTTGTTCCGAAATAATAACACATACGCAAGCTCTTTTCAATTTTCCTGTAATAATCAACTATTACTGACTTTAATTTAAAATTACCTTTTATACTGTTTGGTACGCCAACACCAAAAGTTTAAAATTTAACAAACTGCGAGAACTAAGTCTTTCAAAATTCTAATTTTCTTCTCTAAAAAAAAGTTTCCCCCTTAAGGTTGTGACTGATTTTTGGTAATCTAAGGTAAGTGCTTTTATTCGAGTACTCAATCTCTAACCTTTAATAACCCTAAACATAACGAACGCCACTGAATTTTATTTTTAGCAAAACCTCTCCCACGTATCTGAAGGAGTAGAAGAGTCGGACCGGTTTCCGCGGAAACTGAGCTGTCCTCTGGGTTATTCTCACACTCGTTAACGAGTATATCCTGTGTCTGACGAACCGAACATGGAAACGCGAAGAGAACATCTAGTACAGGTGTGGATTGATCGGTAAAGATATCAAAATAATGACAACTAACCCGATCATTACCACGCCATTACCGTTCTAACACATCGATAATTCGTTAAAATAAGTAGAGCTAGACACAGACATACCACCCACTGCTAAATTATAAAGTAGCTCTGGGTATAAGGAGGAGGTGGGCACTTGTGCCGGCAAAAAACCTTTTACGTGTTAAGTAATGGATTCTTGGCGTTCCAGACAATCAAAAATCTACTGAGAGTATTATATTATTACAAAGAAACCTTTCCTGTCGTTAACGTTAGCTTTTTATTATTTCTTTTCTTAGCAAATATTTGTTGTTCCATAACATCCATTACATTTCCAAGAAAGTATCGGATTATTTGAAATTTGTTTATTTGCAATCATTAACCATTCACATTTTCACATTCAAATTTTCATTCAAGAGAATTTGCCTTCGACTAAGTAAGCATTATCCCCGTTGCAAACACTTAAACAACATGAAACTATCTCGAAGTGGTTCGAATGTGTAGAATTCACTTGAAACTGTCTTGAAGTTACTTTAAATGAGTCCTAATCACAGTGACAGTCGAAAATCCATTAGAAAATAGAAACCATTTAAATTCAATTAATATAATTTAGAAATCAATAGAAATTAATAAATTACGCAATTTTAATTATTTATTTTAACTAATCATGCGTGCATGTAATCACCTTAATCATGGTAAAAAGTGACGTCATAAAAATATTTTACGACTGATTTCAATTACTTAAACCGTGCAAAATTGGTTTACAAAGTCTGAAGTTGCTTGGAAATTAAAGCCACCTAAAATCAGTTATAATCGCCTGAAAATTAATTGATATTATTTTTGTGATCTAATTTCACCTAAATAACTATCAAGTTAAGTCGACTGATTTCAGTCGTCTAAATCGTCTAAAATTGGATTATTAAGTGTGAAGTCGCTTGGAAATTAAAATTACTTAAACTAATCTGGAAATTAGTTGGTACCATATTTTGTGATCTAATTTCACCTAAAGTTAAGTCGACTGATTTCAGTCACCTAAATCGTCTAGAATTGGTTTACAAAGTCTGGAGTCGCTTGAAAATTGAAATCACTTAAAATCATTAAAATTATTTCTCGGATCTAATTTCGCCTAAATAATGGTAAAGTCAACTGATTTCAGTCACGTAAATCGTCTAAAATTGGGTTATAAAGTCTGGAGTCGTTTGGAAATTTGGTATCACTTAAAATCAGATAAAATCATCTAAAAATCAGTTGCATTATTTACTTCTGTAATCTAATTTGGCCTAAATAATGATAAAGTTAAGTTGACTGCTTCTAGGCACCTAAATCGTCTAAAATTGGTTTACAAGTCTGGAGTCACTTGGAAATTGAAATCACTTAAAATCAGTTAAAATTATCTGAAAATCAGTTGGTATCATTTTTCCGATCTATTTTACCCTAAATAACGGTAAAGTCAACTGATTTCAGTCACGTAAATCGTCTAAAATTGGGTTACAAAGTCTGGAGTCGCTTGGAAATTAAATACACTTGAAATCAGTTAAAATTATCTGAAAATCAGTTGGTATCATTTCTCGGATCTAATTTCGCCTAAATAATGGTAAAGTCAACTGATTTCAGTCACGTAAATCGTCTAGAACTGGGTTATAAAGTCTGGAGTCGTTTGGAAATTTGGAATCACTTAAAATCAGATAAAATCGTCTAAAAATCAGTTGCATTATTTACTTCTGTAATTTAATTTGGCCTAAATAATGATAAAGTTAAGTTGACTGCTTCTAGTCACCTAAATCGTCTAAAATTGGTTTACAAGTCTGGAGTCACATGGAAATTGAAATCACTTAAAATTAGTTAAAATTATCTGAAAATCAGTTGGTATCATTTCTCTGATCTAATTTCGCCTAAATAATGGTAAAGTCAACTGATTTCAGTCACGTAAATCGTCTACAATTGGGTTACAAAATCTGGAGTCGCTTGGAAATTTAAATCACTTAAAATCAGTTAAAATTATCTGAAAATCAGTTGGTATCATTTCTCTGATCTAATTTCGCCTAAATAATGGTAAAGTCAACTGATTTCTGTCACGTAAATCGTCTAAAATTGGATTATAAAGTCTGGAAATTTGGAATCACTTAAAATCAGATAAAATCATCTAACAATCAGTTGTATTATTTCTGTATTCTAAATAAATAATGATAAAGTTAAGTCGACTGATTTCAGTCACCTAAATCGTCTAAAATTGGTTTACAAAGTTTGGAGTCGCTTGGAAATTGAAATCATTTGAAACTGGTTCAAAGCATCTTAAAATTGGTATCATTTTTCAAAACCAATTTCACCTAAATAACGATAAAGTTCAACTAATTTCAATTACCAAAATCGCGTAAAATTGGTTTAAAATTCAAGTTACTGAACATCAGTTAAAATCATTTGTAAGTGAATTAAAAATATTTTTGTTATTACTTAAGCGCAGCTAAAATCATTTGCAACACATTTGGTATTATAATGCTATCTAATTTTAATCGCCTAAATAATGTTAAAGTAATATCAACTAATTTCAAACACCAAAATCATTTAAAATAGTTGATAATCAGTTCAAATCAGTTTTGTTATCGTTACCTAATTTATGATAAAGTAGAGCCATACAAACGTTTTACAACTGATTTCGCTTTTCTAAATCGCCTAGCATAATGGTTTACAAAGCCTGAAATCGCTGAAATATTAAAAATTAATTAAAATCAGTTAAAACGATTTGAAAATTAGTTAAAACCATATTTGCGATCTAATTAAAATCACCTAAGTATTTATAGTAAGTTGATAAAGTAAATGGTTCGGAACTGGTTTAAGTCATACAAGTTGTCTCTAATTGGATTACAAAGTTTGAAATCGCTTAAAAACGGTGAAAACAATTTAAAAATCAGTCTGAAATATTGTTGCTAACTAATTATAATCACCTCAATAACGATAAAGTAAAAATATTAAAATGTTTTACAACTGATTACAACGTCCACAATCACTTAAACTTAAAAGTTTATTCTTCTACATCGCCTGACATCAGTTCACAAATTAAATCAATTAAAATCATTTCAATATGTTATTCCAATCACCTAAATTGATATACAGTGAAGTCTTTCAATCACTTTACAGCTGCTAGAATTAACTACATCGCCCAATATTGGTTTACACAGTCTGAAGTCGTCAGAAAATTGGAATTCCATCACCTAAAATCAATTTGAAACCATTTCAACATTTAATTAAAATTAGCTGAATCACTATAAAGTGAAATCACAAAATCACTTGACATCTGCCTTCAATACCCACACCGCCTAAATATCGGTGTACTAAGTACAAAATCGCTAGGAAATTAAAATCACATGAAATCAGTTGGAAATCATTTCAATGTTGAATTACAATTGCCTGAATAGTTTTAAAGCTAAGTTTATTCACCTACATCGCCTTACATCGGTTTAGTTTGATATCACGAGAAAATAGAAATCACTTTTAATGAGTTAAACATTATCTCTAAATCAATTTAAATTATTTAAATATGTAATCACCTTCACCTAAATCACTACAAAATAAAATCTTTAAGTCTTCACAGCTGACTGCAATTAACTACATCACCCACAATTGCGTAAACCAATTTTAGGCTAGGAAATTTAAATCACCCAAAATTGCCTAAAATCATTTAAATATGTAATTACAATGGGTTGAATCTCTACAAACTGAAATCATAAAATCGTTTTACAAGTGACTTCTATCACCTACATCTCCTAAAATTGGTTTACGAAGTACGAAATCGTAAGAAATTGAAACCACCTAAAATAAATTTAAAATGAATTTAAAATCATTTCAATGTTTAATTATAATCGCCTGCATCATTATACCGTGAAATTATAAAATCGTTTTAAAGCTGACATCATCGCCTAAAATCGATTCACATAAAATCAGTTCAATTCATTTTTCAATTAGTATAACTCGTTTGAATCTCTAGTACTTACAATCACCTAAATTACACTTAAGCAAAATCAGACATTTTTTACATCTGCTTTATTTATTACAGACATCTCAAACCGCTTGCCTATAATGAGAGATCGCCGTCACTGTGTTGAAGTAATAAATTCAGACAAATTACGAAAATACATTTAAATCACTTGATAAAATCTGAATCACTTTATAATATTTTAAAGTCATTAAATATAGAATTAAAAGACTTAAATTGACTGAATTTTTTCATAAAGTATAAACTCTTGAAATAAGAAGTAGAACTGCCTACAATGAATTTATATCACCTTTAAATTGTTTTTAATCAGTTAATCACTTTGTCATCATTAGCTAAAATGTCATAAAATCATGTAGACACATTAAAAATCACCCAAGGTCATTTGAAATCGGTTGGGGGGATGAATTTGTGGTATAAAAGTGACCGTTTTTTCGGTATAACCCGCATTTGCTAATTTTATGCTTTAAAAAAAATCTGCGATTTCAGCTTAGGGAAAATATTGTTGTAAACAACTCTCTTTAATTTTAATTACATAATTATACTGGACTAAATAAAATTATTTTGCAAAAATCAGTGGCAGCTTAAGAAAATTATAAAATATCACAATTAATTATTTTATTCCGATAGCATCTTCTTGATCTTTCCTTCTTTGCATCGCCGAGAAAAAAAATCACTTATAATACGAACCATAACTATGTGACACTTTTAGAAAACTCATTAATTTGGTAACATCATTAGGAAAATTGTCATCTAAAATTGATTCCGATTATTTCTTAGATAAAATCAGAAATACATAAATAATAACGACCGCGACAAGTTTTCGCTAATGATTGTAAACCAAATATGTCTCTTCGTTAAATTAAACACGAAATAGAACCTTTCTGCAAACGAACAAACTTTAATATAAATGCTTTAGTAATTGCCTATTTTATTTATTTTATTAGATGAAAAAACTTCAAATGAACTGCTAGTGGAATTTAATTTAACAAAAGAAATAACAAAACATTTATAAATTGCAAGCCACAGTGGCGTATCATAAAAATGTAGTTGCTTTTGTGGGAAGGTTATTGCCTCACCAACAGGTTTGTTTGATTAGGAAAAGCCACCTATGCATGGCGAATTATTTAAAGTGTAGCTTCCTTGTTATTTTCCAAAGTATAAAAAATATCAAATTTCTTTGTTAATAAAGATTGTTTGTTGCTTAACGAACTGGTTTATGCTTCACATATGCATTTTCTGTAGTGACACGTAACTGAACAGTGACGTCATCGATAATTTTCTTAGATGACAATAAAAACTATTCTTAGGAAGTTTTAGATAGATTTTTTCTCGTTTCACTGATTAAAACTGCTGTACCATTTAATTACAAAAATTTTGAAAAAATGTTGAAGAACTGATTCCAGTTAACTGACCATGAATTTAAACTAAAACATTTCAAATGCCACAATACTAACTTTCGGCGACAATGAGAGAGCGGCACAAATTAAAAAGCAATTTTTATATTTTTCATTTTGTAGCTTCACCTCGAAAATGAACTGCTGCGATTTGTTGTGCAAACCCAAAATATTATTTATGGAATTAATTTTGGTAAAAGTACAGACAGTTTTAAACATGATCAAATACAACAACTACTAGTATAATAAACGCTGACAAATTTAACAACGTAGGGTATGCGACCTATAACCTTCACCAGTAGAAGCTTTGACAGGCTCAGAAGCCGGCGCCGGGCCTGCTGACCACGTGTAATTTTAACAACGGTGCTAAACTTAGCAAAATAAAACTTTCTTCGTCTGCCGTCAAAATTATAACATAAAAATTTATTTACAAAATTTCTAGTAAATACCTACTTCAATTTTCCACAAAAATTTTTGTTTATGATAAATGTTTGATTTAAGTTACATCATTAAAAAATTTTATTTTTTGAAACAATGTTTGTTTTTTTACTCATACAATGACGTTCATGAAGTCATACCACGCCGCTTCAAATTCTGAAGGTCAGTGACCTTATTCCCTAATTTTATTTTCTCTTATAACTTCTTAATTATTCGTAGAAACTTACTTAAAACACTTATAACAATCAAACACTTTTTAATCTTCACGTTGATATACTTTTAATTAAATAAAAATCAGATTTTTAACAAATAATTAAATTTAATTAGAAACAGTTTTTAAACACGCCTTTCGCTCTATAGATGTTACGAACAAGAAAGCGATTAATTCGCAAATTACATATTTCCCAGAATTCAAAAATTATCGCAACCAATGAAACCACTGGATTCCTTCAAACCAATAAAATGCTCCAATCAGGGAACGGGAACAGAAAATCAATGATCTAAACTTGTAAGTACGTAGGAAATCTATTGACTTACTATTAAATCTATAAAAATCTGAACTAAAATTCAAAACATCAACAAAAATTAATAAGCTGCTATTGCAATATATAAATTACTTCCTAAGCTTCTTATTAACTATTAGATCAATTTAAATTACATTAAAAATTAATTAACAAAACTTTGTATTGATATGTGACTTCAAATTAAGGCCAACGCCCTATTTTCGTACAGTTTAAGTACGAAAATTTTCCTTCTAGACTTAATTTTCCAACCTTGACTTAATTTAATATCATACGGATATTATACAAGTACTATCAAATTTTATATACACCTTGTGTCACAATTAAATAATCAAATATGTTATTTTCATAGTTTTCATAACTTAAACACTTGTTATTGATTAAATACATTAAACTAACATGAAATGTGATCTTGTCACTTGATTTAAATATTTATTTCATAAATAATATACTGGAAAGTATAAATGCTGACATTTACAAGCATTTTTATGTGAAGAAACAATGCGACAACGCTCATCATATTATTATAGCTTTTGATTATGAAAATTAAGGATCCAACACGACCACGAAGAGTACATACAACTATGAAAAATCTATATCCTTTTATATAAATCAAGAATTAGTTATAAAATTTAGTTTTCAATGGAAAAATAAATATTTAAGATTAAAATACACAGCTTTGAGATTCCTACATTGTAGAAAATGATATTCAGACGTCAAAAAATCAATTTTTGGTAGCATAAAAACAAATTTTTACGTCCAAAATTTTTTTTTTGGCTCTAAATTATATTTTACTGAAAAACCCAATTATTGACTTAATGAAATAATTTTTGATGTTATTAAATAATTTTGAGACGTCACTAAACAATTCTTTATAAATGTTGACGATGCTGCTACTTACTATAGCATCGACTGTTACCGCAAATGTTGTTGGATGCGTAACCATACTTTCACTGATAAAGTGATGTCTAAAATTATTGTTATTTGTTACGAGGCGCAAGGCAACCCGTAGGTAGCTTAAGAAGAAGCTCAAAAAACTAATTTTGTTTTAACTAGTTTAGTGAACAGGGCGACACTTAAATGCTCACCCTGTATAAAAACGTTTAATGGGAAGTGCTACCGCTTAATTTTTCGCTTTTTTTTTGCAATTTTTTTGAGTTATAAATGCAAATAGTTTTAGCTAAACGGAGCGACAATAATTTATTTTT
Source organism: Ctenicera cuprea (assembly GCA_958336395.1). Taxonomy (NCBI): domain Eukaryota; kingdom Metazoa; phylum Arthropoda; class Insecta; order Coleoptera; family Elateridae; genus Ctenicera; species Ctenicera cuprea. Next base: position 8,541,365 of record OY284495.1, on the reverse strand, counting down.
AAAATGCCGTAAATAAATTTTAATGCATACAATAAATAAATTCCTGAATATTTTATTCCCAAAAATCTAATAAATAATTCTGCTTTGTTTTTTAATCTGCAGTTATTTTCACAACCAGTATTATATAATAAAACGTAGTTTGAAGTCGTCGAACTCTCTTTTTTATACACAACAAAAAATATCGACCACATTTGGCAACTGAAGAAAACAATTCCAGTAGAGCAAGTTTTGAAAAACAAACCATGTGTTATTAAACAGCAATAAACCGATCACGAGACAACTAAAATTACCAATTTAAAAATTAATGAGTTACATTAAATAACCGTTGTTTAATTAGTTCTTTTATCCTTGGCGTACTAATGAGTAACAAATCTGTTTTTTTCACCTGGATGAAATTACACCTGATAATTCCTTCGGACCTGTTTAGTTATTTACGCGCGAATTAGCATCGGGAACAATTAATACGTAACATGATATTTGCGAGAGAGTGAGAGGAGAAAAGGCAAGTCAATGTCAAGGAAGTTTCCGAGTTTACAATGCTCGGTGTTATAACATTGAAGAGTTAATTAAATAATTAGTTCAGGGTAACGGGAAATATGCAAAAAAATTCAAAAAAATCGGATACGTTGCGTATTTGTGTTTCAACATTCAAACAAAAAAAAACTGGAAGCAAAAACCAATTTCATTAAGTAATTAAACGTAGACGATAAATCAACGATTTCACAGGAAAGTATTATTTACGCTCATGTTTTTCCCCAACCCAAGCTATTATTAACTAACGAATAAAGCACGCAACACCAAAGTTCCGTTAAATTATTTCCCATTAAACCAACATTAGAATAGGCTGGAGCTTTCCCGCAAAAAAAGTGTTAAAGGGAGGAATTTTTCACTATTCGTTCCCTATTACCACGACTTAATCTGCCCATTTAGCTAATTAGGGGCTTGACGAATTAATCCTTATAAAGGATGATATCTTCGTCATTATGCGGACGCCACTGATGCTTTAAATGCTCAACACGACGGGATCCCACGCCCACCATGTTTATGCTCGAGTAATTTGCCACCAGTTATTGTAGAAAAATTTATATCTAATTGCGCTGCATTAAGATAGCTTTACATATCTCTAACTCCTTCTTACCTTTTACAGCAACTCGATCAATAGCGAAAGAAATCTCAATCAAACGATCGCAGATAGTAATGTTGATTGATTACCTGCAATAAAAAAAGAAAACATTATAAAAACCTGCAATTTTGGCCTAGTCCCTGATGATGTCCAAGCGAACAAAACGTTACTTTCTAACTTCCAGTTAGTTAATTGGATTTAAAATTTTTTCCACCAGATCCTTGTTTACATTACCCAAATCACACACATAAATCATCTTTTCCAAAAATTAAAGCTGACGTCTCCGTTATTCGAACAAGCAAACACGAAATGCGCGAACTTCTGAAGCGGAAGCCCGTTCGGCCATAAAAAAAGTTGGAACATATGAAAGATATCTTCATTTATTAAAAGTACCAGTAAATTGCTTCCTAATAAATTGTCCACATTCTGTTGGTCTAGCAGTTAAAATCTTCTGGTTGCGGCCGTTTCCTGGGACATGAAGTCACAATAAATAATCAAAAGAGTTCATAATCCGGTAGACGGCTTTAGTTTCTCACGGTGGATTGACCTTGGATCTATCATCCGGTTCTCCATCCCATTGGTTCATGGCTCGCGACCAGCGACTCCATCAAGCCACTCTCACTGAATATTTTATAGCAAGATTTGCGGGAAAAAATTAAACTGGTAAAGCCTGATATGCATAAGGGAGCGTTACTTAAGCTAGAAATTAATTAAAGTTCGGAGTTAATAACATTGAAATATAATGAGGACTTGCGGTTGTTTCAAATACGATTTGATGGTTGAAAAATATATTAGTTTCTACTTTTATATACTTTTAGTATAGATAAGTATTGCTTTAATGACAATTTTCGTAATCGAAATTTTTACGGAAAAAAATGTTTTGTACCTCCAGTTTTAAAAAAAATTGTCTGTGAGTGAGTATCGGAATTTGAAATCTGGGAATATATCAAAAATTCACAAACAAAATATTGCTTCAAAAAAATCTGTAACCGGAAATGGAAGTTAGACATGTTTTTTTGGTAGCATTTTATCCGAAAAACCAATTTTTTAAATCTGAAATAGAAATCTGACATTAAGATCTTGGGGCAAATCCAACGCTTTTTTCCTAACTTTCTAGCTTCAAAATAAAGGCCGCTGCGATTTATAAAATATTTTGAATTTAGCGCCAACTTACTCAAAAACACGTTGACAAATCGGGTTCAAATATTTTATCGTAATAGCTCTATAGAGACACAATGTTACCGTGCTGCAACGAGACAACATGGCTTCAACAGTTTTAACAATAAAAAATAATTGTTTTGTTGCTTTGGTTACAAGAAAACGCGCTGGTGGCGCTTTTAGTTGATTCCAACCCGCATAGTGACCGCGCTGGAACGCTCTGGAAAGCTCGACCCCCATCCAACCTCATCAGGTATAAAACCCGACAACCCGCCTAAAATGATTAATTATTCTTTCAGAACTATTCTTCCAAAATTATTCCTGACTATAACTCAGAATCAGAACAAACCGTTTTCTTCATAGATCCAGATTTGAATTCAAACCGTGATTAACCAGAAAGTTTAATATGTTAAAATAAAATTGAAAAACTAATCTTTCAATTTTGGTTATATATATTAAACTTCCTGGTTAATAATGGTTATGCAAAATCGAAGTATTACTTCTCCAATTTTACCCAATTCAGGCAACATTAATAATCTCTGGCAGTTTAACGACTCAAACAAAATCGAAATATTACTGTATAAAATTTATTTTAACATATTAAACTTTCTGGTTAATTACGGTTTGAATTGAAATCTGAATCTAGTTAGGCATAATTTTTGACAAAATTTTGAAAAAATTATTTCGAAAGAAGAATTAATCATTTTGGACCGGTCGTCGTGTTTTATACCTGATGAAAGTTGGAGGGAAATTGAATGGGGGTCGAACTTTTCCGAAGAAAGGCGTTCCGGTGCGGTAACTTTGCGGGTTGAAATTCACCTGCGCGTTTTGTTGATACCAAAGCAAAAAAACAAATTTTTATAAATTTTAAACTTTTGAAACTACGAAAACCGTGAAATGAGAAAAATATCAAAATTTCAAAAAGATACTGCCCAAAAAGCTACACGATTTTTCTAAATTTTATAGGCTAATAGAGCTATAAATGAGCTACAATTTGGTTTTTTATGCCAGTCCACAAATTTCTCTGTAGCAACTTCTATGAATTTTTAAAAACTGAAAACACACGTCTATCTTTTTAATAAACGGAGGAAGAAGGTCTGTTGCTCATGAATAATAGTAGAATCAGATTTAAAACTTAATTGTTAGGTAAAGCAAAATTTTAGGAGGGTAATCTTTCCCCTCCTTCTCTAATTTTGGAAAACCAACTTGTACTTCTGTTTACGTTGTTGTTTAATCCCGAGGAATCTTTTTCTAAAACATCATAAAATATATTTGAACATAGTATAATCCCGTGATAATAGTCAGAAGCTAACTTTGCAGCTTTGTACTGCATGAGCCTCAAATTTCTACCCAGCAGGTTGTTTAGTAAATTGTCTTTTCGCAATGAGAGATTAGCAGAGTTTAATATTTAAATACCCTACAACCGAAAACAGTTCTTAGTTGTAATTGTTTTGATTAGGTATAGGTTATAAAAGTAATTATTTTGTATAACAGTATAGTAAAGTCTAAGCGAAGTACTTCGTTCAAATTTTAGTACAAAAATGTGAAGCTACTTGAAAGAAATACCGTCAGAATTATTTATACCTTGTAGATAGACCACATTTTCTAGATTGAATTGAACTCTAGCTTCCGCAAATCTAATAAGCGACGAAAAACTCTTAAAACTTCTCAAACACAACAAAAGACCTGGATATAACAAGATGGCAACTGATAATGATTTCCATTATGCTTCCTCTCTACACTTTTCTAAATCGCACTATACTAACATTCCCTAACGCAAAACGGAAAAATATTGCAATTAAAACAGGGATTTATCAGCACTATAAAATGCTATAAACGTGCGGATTTCTATAGTCTATTTCGTTTGCTAAAGTGTGACTGATTGTGAAAGATCGTTTCAGCTTAATTTATGGTATCTGTGCCCGAGATCATATTCATCTCAAAGAATAATTATGAAGTAAGCTAGGGAAGAAGAGCTGGGTATGATTTTTCGTTTGCACAAATCGTCGGAATGCCTTTGAATGAGAATTCCTTGCCTCCATTTTTACTTTCCTCGCTGCACGGAGTATAGCTATAGGAAGGTATTGCGATCGGTTTCAAGAACATAAAGCACATTTGACCTTTCATCTAAGCTTCTTTTGCTTACTCGCTAGTAACTTAAAAGAAAAGTAGCCCCCTGGAATCCGATCACCTCCCCCACCAGCTCCTCGACTATCGATTTTTGGTTGTTTTAAACTTTGGATTCAAGCCGGTAATGAGCATGTTAAATAACAATCGGAACAACTTTCCACTGAAAAAACAATACTGGATGGTTTACGTTTGGTCGTTTACCCGAACAGTTTATTTGGATAATCAATCACCAAATTATTAAATCGATTTTAAAATCAGTTTTAGTAGGCTTTTCTCGATTTCGTCGGTTAATCATTATCCGCTCACTAATTTTTTATTTGATTTTGGTCCGTATTGCTCTGCTTATTTTTAACATTTTACCCTGTTTGTTTAAATCTCCCGCGCTTCGTTCGCATTGGTCGAGGGCTTACGTCACATGGTAGGTGTAATGGTAGGGGTCATACAACCAGCCCCATATATGCTTTGACTATAACGCCTTTCTATTGTTTTACATGTTCCTCGCTTATTCATTATAAGGAAACATTTTCTATGCTAGTTCTGGCTCGTATTGCGTAAGAACACTTCTTGTGCCTGTTGCGGGATCAGGTATTGCAGGTATTTATCTCGATCTTACAGGTATGTTGCGCTTAACTGTTGTTTGAATGTCTTTGGAGAACACACCAACACTTTAATGCACCAAATTTGCTTTAACTACACCAAAACTCAACGAAAGCGCGCATTCTATTATTTTGTTGCACCTGACTAAAAGCAAATCAACTCGTCAGGCTCTTCCTAGACTCCGGCTTCCGGATCGACCTTATTCTTTTGGTCTGCAGCGAACAACCCAGTCCAGCGAGCTCTTTCTAGAATCCTGCTTCACCCAGCTTCTTTTAGAGCCCCGCCAAAACCGCATGATCTCCTCTTCGACTCCGCGACTAGGAAAAAACGTCGCGGAAAACCAGAACTTAAAAGCCCCTTCACGATGTGGACAGAACTCTGCTGTACCCATCTTTTCCTATAGGTTCAATGCAAAGCAACGCTTTAGATAGCCCTGCTCTTAGATGCTGGTGCAAGTTTTCAATTCAAAGAAAACCAAGACCAGCGCAGCAAGTTTTCCTCTATAACTTAACACCACCTAACCATACGGTCTACAAGACAATGCTTGACAATTTGCCTCACGATTGAGCATTAAGTTTCGAGCCAGCGCAAATCATCTTGATAGGTTTTGTCTGGATTTTAAGCCGAGCCCCAAGCACACCAAATCTTCAGGCTTCTCTGAGACTCCGGCTTCCGGATCAACCACATTCTTTTGGTCTGCAGCAAAACAACCCAGTTCCGCAAGCTCCTTCTAGAAATCTGTTTCACCCAGCTCCTTCTGGAGCTTCGCCAAAAACGCATGATCTCCTCTTCGACTCCCCGACTAGGAAGAAACGTCGCGGAACACCAGAACTTGAAAGCCTTTCCCGATATAGACAGAACTCTGCTGTACCCACCTTTTCCTATAGGTCGAAAGCAAACCAACGCTTTAGATATCCCTGCTCTTAGATGCTAGTGCAAGTTTTCAATTCAAAGAAAACCAAGACAAACGCAGCAAGTTCCTTCTATAACTTGGCAGTGCTTTGCACTGAATTAAACCAAACACCACCTAACCTTACGGTCTAAAAGACAATGCTTAAGAATTTGCCTCAAGATTGAGCATTCAGTTTCAAGCCAGTGCAAATCATATTGGCAGGTTTTGTCTTGCTTTTGAACCAAGCGCCACCTTCCGGCTAGAAACTAACCAAATCATCAGGCTTTTCATAGACTCCGGCTTCTGGATCAACCACATTCGTTTGATCTGTAGCAAAAAGCCCAATCCCGCAAGCTCCTTCTAGAATCCTGTGTCACCAGCTCATACTAGGGCCTCGCCAAGATCGCATGATTTTCTCTTCGACTACCCGGCTGGCAGAAAAAGTTGCGAAACACCAGAACTTGAAGGCTCTCCCCCGATATAGACAGAACTCTGCTGTACCCACATTTTCCTAAAGGTCCAAAGTAAAACAACGCATTAGAGAGTCCTGCTTTTAGATGCTAGTGCAAGTTTTTAGTTTAAAGAAAACCAAGACCAACGCAGCAAGTCCTTTCGTAATTCAGCAGTGGATTAAACCGAACCACCTAACCTTACGGTCTAAAAAACAATGCTTGAACATTTTCCTCGCAATTGAGCATTACGTTCCGAACAAGCGCAAATCATCTTGGCAGGTTCCGTCTTGGTTTTAAACCAAGCGCAACTTTCTGGCTAAAAGCAAACCAATCACGCTCCTCCTAGACTTTGGCTTCCGGATCAAGCGCAGTCTTTTCGTCCAGAGCAAAAACCAACCCAGTAACGCAAACTCCTTCTAGAATCCTGCAGCTCCCAGCTCCTTCTAGAGCTCCGCCAAATCCACAAGACCTCTTCTTCGACCCCCCGACTGAGAAAAAGAGTTGCGGAACATCAGAACTTCGGAACATAAAAACGCCTCCCCGATTTCTGAGCGGATTCCGATCCTCTGATCCTTGACGCTGCCGTCGATGTCTAGTAAACCCCCGCAACAATTACGAAGTTCACCTGAGAAATTTGCTGCCGCGTAGCGCGTTACAGGAGCTACCTTTAATAATTCATTAAGAGGGCGTGTATGTTGCTTCTTTCGTTTCCAGCGCAATTTTTCGGTCTGTAGCTAACAACCCAGACCCGCAGGCTCCTTCTAGAGCTCCGCAGCCCCGCATTGTAACCTTGCCAAAGGCTGCGAATAATAGAGAAACACCATCCACACGTTACGTTACGATAGAACGCTCAAATGTGGACGAGCCCTTAGTCTTAAAGATGTTATATTTTACCTGAAGATAACACTAATTCTATTAAGCGACAGCAATATAATTAATAAAACGCAAAACCATAAAAATTTTCCACAGCACGTTCTACTGTATTGACATTGCCCCTTAATTATATTTCAGAAAAATTGCCGTCAACTGGCGGTAAATATGGAAACGAATGTGGTGGTGTTATTAAATTCAATTTAGCGTCGGTTGCACAAGGAGCCGCATACGTGAGCTGTTGTAGCGTTCTGAAAAATGTTTCCACTTGCATTTTTAATATTGCGCCAACTCTATCATTGTTAAATAAAAAGTACAAGATTACTGTAACGTACTTTCGAAAGAACGCCCGTTAATTATTTCAGCCTTAAACACGAAACAAGCTCGCGGTTGAATAGAGGGAAGTAATTTTTTACAATTGCGCTATTATTCTCTCCCTGTAAATTATTTAATGACCACTTAATTTGATTACTTAATAACGGTTTGCGTACAGCGGTTAAAATCTATGTAAAATGCATAGAACTGAAAGGAGGTTGGGTATTATTTCCAAATAGAGAATAATGTTACAATTATCGAACCCAACCTGATTTATTTATTTACTGATTAATGTGCTTGAATTCTCAGGTGTTTGTTTCAAGAAATTGCGTATGAAAAAAGAAGCTAAAGCCATATTCGTTTTCTGTATTCACTCCAACTGAATATTAATCGGCAAAAATTAATGCTTCTAATAAGAGAAAAGTAGACTTGAGGCCATAAAAATATTCAAAAATAAGTTATAAAACTCTATAGCAAGATTTATACGAGTATGTCATGCGCATTGTTCTATATGGCTTGTTGGTCTTGTTCCCTCGAGCACGTGCTTAAATCAAAATAATCACACCACCTACTTAGCAAGCCAAATATAGATATTAATCTAAAGCTTTGAAAAAGAAATTTTAAGTTTATTACTCTTAATATTTGTTTGAATTAAATAATTAGCTTTAGTATGTGACCAGGTAATCACGGCAACTACTTTGCTAAGCTAACTATATAATACATATACTCACCCTGTCTATTACACAGGATAATTGAATAAAATCCAGTTGTTGGATATCTCTCTTACTGTTAAATATACAAACAAAATGTAATTGGAAGTTGTAAGGGGCCACATTTAAAATTATTTTCAATTATACAGAGGGTTCCATTAAAGACCCCCTGTATAATATTAAAATGTGGTGCTATTGATCCCTTAAAAAATACTACTTGAAAAATTATTTTGTATTTTAAATAGTAAAAAAATTATTCACTCTGTATAATACATTTATACTACTAACGATACCTAAATAAATTCCTGTTAATATTTGTTCGAATGAATTAATTAGCTTCAGGATTTGACCAAGTAATCACGGCAGCTACTTTGCTAAGCTAACTATATAATACATATACTCACCCTGTATATTACACAGGATAATTGAATAAAATCCCGTTGTTGGATATCTCTCTTACTGTTAAATATACAAACAAAATGTAATTGGAAGTTGTAAGGGACCATATTTAAAATTATTTTCAATTATACAGAGGGTTCCATTAAAGACCCCTTGTATAATTTTAAAATGTGGTGCTATTGGTCCCTTAAAAAATACTACTTGAAAAATTATTTTATATTTTAAATAGTAAAGAAATTATTCACTCTGTATAATACATTTAAATACTACTAACGATACTTAAATAAATTCCTGTTAATATTTGTTCGAATGAATTAATTAGCTTCAGGATTTGACCAAGTAATCCCGGCAGCTACTTTGCTAAGCTAACTATATAATACATATACTCACCCTGTATATTACACAGGATAATTGAATAAAATCCCGTTGTTGGATATCTCTCTTACTGTTAAATATACAAACAAAACGTAATTGGAAGTTGTAAGGGGCCACATTTAAAATTATTTTCAATTATACAGAGGGTTCCATTAAAGACCCCTTGTATAATTTTAAAATGTGGTGCTATTGGTCCCTTAAAAAATACTACTTGAAAAATTATTTTATATTTTAAATAGTAAAGAAATTATTCACTCTGTATAATACATTTAAATACTACTAACGATACTTAAATAAATTCCTGTTAATATTTGTTCGAATGAATTAATTAGCTTCAGGATTTGACCAAGTAATCACGGCAGCTACTTTGCTAAGCTAACTATATAATACATATACTCACCCTGTATATTACACAGGATAATTGAATGAAATCCCGTTGTTGGATATCTCTCTTACTGTTAAATATACAAACAAAATGTAATTGGAAGTTGTAAGGGACCATATTTAAAATTATTTTCAATTGTACAGAGGGTTCCATTAAAGACCCCCTATATAATTTTAAAATGTGGTGCTATTGGTCCCTTAAAAAATACTACTTGAAAAATTATTTTATATTTTAAATAGTAAAGAAATTATTCACCACCTTGTTGACTCACTCTGTATAATACATTTAAATACTACTAACGATACTTAAATAAATTCCTGTTAATATTTGTGCGAATGAATTAATTAGCTTCAGGATGTGACCAAATAATCACGACAGCTACTTTGCTAAGCTAACTATATAATATAAATACTCACCCTATATATTATACAGGATAATTGAATAAAATCCCGTTGTTGGATATCTCTTTTACTGTTAAAAATACAAAAAAGACTGTACATGGAAGTTGTAAGGGACCACATTTAAAATTATTTTCAATTATACAGAGGGTTCCATATAAGACCCCCTGTATAATTGGTCCCTTAAAGAATTCTGCTAAAAAAATTAATCTGTATTTTAAACAGTAAAGAAGATATTTACCACCTTGTTGGCGCACTCTGTATAATACATTTAAATACTACTAACGATACTTAAATAAATTGCTGTTAATGCTAAGGTAATTCAATTTATTAGTCAAAGTACGTGGCCAAAGCTCACTGGTTACGCCATTTACTTTGCTAAGCCACGAGTAATGTAGTTACGTGTATATTTGATCCTGATTGCATTAATATGACAAACAGAAAAAACTATCGCGCAATCGTCAAGAAAATAGCGCTGTAAAATTCATTATAGTATGAATACCTATTTAGATTTTTAAATTATCTGCTATCAGATAATCCGGAATCCACATAAAATAAAATAATTCTACGAATAATCCAAAATTTCCATTGAAACTAAAAATCAGACATGCGAAGCAGAATAAAAAATTCAGAAACTAAATCCGGATACCAAATCCGAAAATCGAATCGACATAAAAAATCCAAAACCCGGATAGACATAACATATTCGAAATCCGGAACTAAATATAAAACCGAAATCCGAAATGAAAGAAAAACTCGATAAATTTGAGTTCCGGATTTTTGGCTTACACTATATCCGGATATTGCTTACACAAAATCTGGATATCCAATAAACAGAATCTGGTTGCCAGCCTTATACTCGCTTCGTTTTTTCCTTATGTCTGATTCAAAATTTTAAAAATTTTAAAATTTTTCAAAATTTTAAATCTTAAAAATGATGAAAATTATTGAAAACTTTGAAATTTGTAAATGCAAATTAGAACATTTTGGAGATTTTAAACACGTATTAATTAAAAAAGATTTACAACTTATAAAAATGCTGTCACTCGGAAATTTCATAAAAATTGAAATTTCGAAAATTTTGAAACTATTTAAAACTAGAAAAATTTCTGAAACCCAAAATTTTGAATTATTAAAACAGTTTATATTTTAAATCTGAATAATAATTTTAGAAATTTGGAAAATTCTTCAAGTTTTTAAGATTATAAATATTGAAATAATTTTTTTAATTCTTAGAAATTTCGGAAAGATCTAAATTTATAACAATTTACTTCCATGATGAAAATTTTTGAAAGCTTTGAATTTTCAAAATGCAGTTAGAACATTCTACAGATTTTGACAATGTAAACAAAATAAATATGTAAAATAATTAGGTAAACAATTATGTAAAAAGTTTTCAAAATTTTTAAAAATTATGTCACCCCAAAATTTTATAAAAATCGTAAATTTTGTAAATGAAAATATTGCAAAATAGGACAATATTGAATATTTTTTAATTTCTGAAACTCAAAATTTTGATTTACTATTTTAAATAATTTAAAACAGTTTACATTTTGAATCTGAAAATTTATAAATATCGTAATTTTAAAAATTTTGATAATTTTTAAATTAAATTATTCCAATTTTCAAGATTTAGAAATATTGAAAATTGTTTTGATTCCTGAAAAATATTGGAATGTTATTACCTGAAAAGTTGGAAATTTCGTAATATTCGAAATTTTTAATATTTGATGTTTTTGAAAATTTTAAACATAAACTTTAAATTTGCAAATAGAAAAATTTTGAATACTTTAAATCGATTAAAATTTTTGAAAAGTCTTAAATCTGAAAACTTTGAATTTTAAATTTTTGTTTTTAGTTTTTGTTATATTAACACAATTAGGATTAAATATACAAATAACTAGAAGGCGCCGTTTGTGTCAGACATAGGGTAAAAAAACATAAATTGTTTTAATAAATAAAATGTTTGTGAGAAATACAAATATTTACGAACATTTTTTTTGCAAAAAATCAAAATTTATATGATAACGGCTTTTGTGAGAAATAACAGTCTTGCCGTTAAATAAATTTTGATTGTATAATTTTAAACACCAGATGGCGTTAGGGTAAGATAACGTTTACTGTGTTACGTTTGGCAACGCTGTTAGAATAACACGTGGTCAGCAGGTCCGGCGCTAGCTTCTGTACCTGTCAAAAATGATGAAAATTATATATACACGATTTTCGCTGAAAATGCTAAAAAACAAATTTAAGCATGTAGTCAGTTATTCATTTTAGCTAAAAGCATGTACATTTAACCTCTATCACTTAACATTTGATAGTCAGAAGCCGACACTGGGCTACTTACGTGTAAATTATAATTTAAAAATACGTTTACCAGAAGGATTCTTGGTTCTCAGAAAAGAATTTTATCATAACCATTCTTATTTTTCATAATAATGTTTTAATTATTAAGAAAATTTTCATTTATTTTAAGCATATTTGTTTTTTTTTAACTTATACAAACGACGCCTCGTAAATAGTTGCCTCACCCTGTATATATGTTTTTTTATAAGAGATAGTAGAATAGTTATTGCGAATATTTTTGTGAATTACGCAGCAAAAAAAATCTTATACTCTAAACACACTTTAGATTTTCGCAAAATAAATTCAAAATAGTACTTCTGCGTTAGTATTTGAAAATTCCATTTGTAAAATCAAACACATTACCTAGTCAGTCCTGGGTGGAACACATATATGACAAATACACGCTAGTTTCTAATACATTATTCATTGGATTGTAATATACCAGATCTCGGATATTCAATACAACAAAAAATGTCACGTGTCGAGCGAGAGGAAATGGAATACCTCCAGGATGCATTTCCGATAGCTGATGGATAAGCGTTACGAACGCTTCGAAATCCTGAACGCATATTTATAAAAATCTAGATATGACAAACGCTAGCAGAGCTTGACATGTAGATTTAGTCCAAGTTGCAAGATTTCTTTAAAATATGAACCTCTCTACGACTCGTGGACTTTGCGAGAGCTTTCATAAAATAAAAATAGATCAAGCTCTATTTCACGTTTCTGTATTTGCAGTTCAATGCACATTGTTCTTTTGATCCATAATACTTTAATATAAAAATTTAAATTACAATATGTGAGGGGGCTTTTGTTGTCAGGATAATAATTTAAAAAAATAATCTATGCATTGCATAAACGAGATCTAAAAGTGATTAAAAAGAAACGAGAAATGAATTACAGGAGCAGTACATAAACTTGCGAATATGTTGGGCGTATTGCAAGTTAAATTACACGTTTCTATTTTTTCCATAATAGTTTATGTTTAAATGAGAGCGACATCCTGTTTAGAAAAATTAAAGAGTAGGCTTTGATTTATACAAGATGGGTTAATAAAGCAGTAGGCCTTGGATTTGTAAAAATGCGCTTCTGAATGAACGGAGTTGACTCAATGACTTTTAAAATTGCCCGGAGGGTTTGCTTAGTACTTAAGTTGTAAACTCGTTTGGTATTTGTTAGATTTTAAGTGCTGCCCGTAGAAAAATTTCTATTAAGTCCCAGAGAATTGGTTCATTTAACGGAAAGAATGAAGTTTATTTCTAATCAGAACGGAAACGAACCGGCTAAGGTACTCACAAACGCGAGATAAAGTGCAAATAATGAATAACTGGTTAGATTAGTTTGAAACAAACAAAAATCTTGATGGATTTCATCAACCGCAGGTTCAAAACGAAGCGATTTTTCAAATGTAGTAATTAAATTAAACGTTTTAAAGTGATTTTGCGCTTGGTTTCACTTGAAGTATTCGCCATGTTTATTAACTGCGTACTCCAAACTCTAAATAACTTATTTTCTGGCTTACGAGCCTGGCAGAAGTTTAAAACAAAGAAGAGAGAGGCTGCGCATAAAATTACACTCCAAAAACGCAAAGGGGATTTCTCGGCACAACAATTACAAGAAGTATAAACCGAGACGGTTAATTGGGGAATTTTAAATACAACTGTAATGACAATCCAACTTTTGCAAAATCATACATAAACAAAACTTAATTTGTTTTTTCTATAATTATTAAGAATTAGCTAAACCTTTTTTTTTAACTAATAAGTAAGGTCTATCGAGATGTAAGACATGTACTGAAGGCATCCAAACTAGCGTAATTCCAATGCAGTTGCACGAAGACAATATTTAAATGCAATTTGAATACACAATACCTATTTAAAAAAAATACTTTAAGAAGTACGGTTAAAGAACATTCAAATAATTTATTTATGCACATGCGCACTTGCTCCCCAAACGCAAAGGAGCTTTCTCGGCACTACAATTACAAGAAGTATAAACCGAGACGGTTAATCGGGCGAATTTTAAATACAACTGTAACGACAATCTAACTTTTGCAAAATAATACATAAACAAAATTTAATTTGTTTTTTTCTATAATTATTAAGAATTAGCTAAACTGTTTTTTCTTAAATAATATAAATATCGAGATGCAAGACATGTGCTCAAAGCATCCAAAATGACGTAATGCCAATGCAGTTGCACGAGGACAATATTTATATGCAATTTTGTGTATAAAACCTATTAAAATAAAATATTTTATGAAATACGGTTAAAGAACATTCAAATAATTTATTTATGCACATGCGCACATGCTCCGGAAACGCAAAGGGGCTTTCTTGGCACTACAATTACAAGAAGTATAAACCGAGACGGTTAATTCGGGGAATTTTAAATACAACTGTAATGACAATCTAACTTTTGCAAAATAATATATAAACAAAACTTAATTTGTTTTTTCTATAATTATTAAGAATTAGGCAAAAAAAAATTTTTTCTTCATAAGTAAGCTCTATCGTGATGTACGACATGTACTGAAGGTATCCAAACTGGCGTAATGCCAATGCAGCTGAACTAGGACAATATTTATATAAGAAGTACGGTCAAAGAACATTTAAATAATTTATTTATGCGCATGCGCACTTACTCCGGAAACGCAACAACTCTAACAATATTTCAACTGCGTATATGGGAAGGTAACTGCAATTCTGTCTTTACGTAAATTATTTAATGTGGAATAGGTTATCCTGAAATCATACGCCAATAACCCTCAAACTCCCTAGATTTTTGTATGGATATTGCGCAAATTTGCAATATTTGGTTTGGGGTTGGAAATTTTTCGATTTCAGCGAAATTTTTAAATTTTTTTACGTCACATAATTCAAACAACAATTTCACTAGGCTTTAGTATAGATTTACCTACTTTAGATACTAAATCATAAAGATACCTACTTGTTTTGAAGTTTAGATTCTTTTATATAAAATAGCTAACTGTCATGAGATCTGAAATAAACTGGTTGTGCTGACTAGCATAATGAACAAGGGTCTCACCAAGAATCTCGCATAGGAAATAATATCCATAGAAATTAAACTTTTTTACTATTTATGAGAACAAATATGAGCTTTTCGACATTTTGAAAAACATATTCCTTAGAAATAAAGAACCAAATAGCAAAATTTATCACCCAAAAATTAAGGAAAAAGCTCCCCAAAATAATACCGCAGCGAAAATTTAAAGAAATTAAGTCAGACTCTTATACTTACTACTATTACGCATAAGCAATTTAGTCAGAATCAAATTAACAGATTGAGACACCAGCGAAATTGTAGTTCGTCTCTAGTTTTATTTATAAAACTTTAAGCAATGTTTATGTGAATATTTTCAACATTTTGAAAATTTTTGACAAAAATTCGCGTAGATACAGTAACATTATAATTCCCATGAACCAGAGCCGAAGCTGCGACCAGGTAAACTTAGGTAATTGCCTAGGGGCGCCAATTAAACCAAGGCGCTTAAAATTCTTCCTATTTTATTTATTTTTTATATTAGTAAATTCGAAAAATTGCGTAATATAAATGTCGGTTATGTTTATACTCCTATTCACAGTAATTAGTGGTGCAAGTCAGTTCCACTACTGGCCGGTATACCACGGCCCACGGTTCCTACCCGTTTCCTGCCCGACGTCCGCTAGAACCACGACCTTGAAAGACGCTTCTACTTAACGAATTACATGGTGCAGGTGCGTTGATCCCTTAGAGGACGTGTGTTTAGTTTGCGTGAATTAATTTGACGGTTTATTTACTGTACTTTAATAATTATTCATTTATAATCTTCCGTTTGTTTAATGTAGTGTTTGTTAAATGTCTTGTTGTAAAACCTTGACTGTAAAATGAACATACACGCATTATCCTGAAAGGTGTCTTATCACAGCAATTGGATATACCCAAATACATTTTTTTCTGTTGTTTTCTGCAGTTTAATAATCAAATTAAACAATTAGCGACAACACCGCCCTGTCTAGCCTCTTGTAGATACATTTTTAAACTGACCATGTGAAAATGATGCGCAAGATGGTCCTGACCGTCAGGACCGACCATGTAAAAAAGGCCTTATATTTTAAAAATGAATCGGTTTGTTGAACTAAATCGGTTTTCACCGTTATATAAAAATCTTTTAAACTCAAAGTGTCAAGTTGAAACTGATTTAATTTGACCCAAGAGGAAAAATTCACTTAAGCCCCCTTGTGTCTTTAAATCTGCCTGTATGTGCCATCTTTCTTTTGGATTTAGTCTAGCCAGTTTAGCCCCGAGGGAAATTTCCCCCCTTTACCGTAAGCAAGTCGCGACAGCGTCGTCTAGCAATTTTTTACAAATTAATCCCGGACTTCTCTCATAAGTCTCTGGTAAACTAAACTATTAATTGAAACTTTCGGCCAAGTACAAACTTCGCAAATGACCCAAATAATTTATAGACTTTGTGGAACGTACAAGGACATAAAAACGCTTAGCACCATTGTTGAATGCACATGTTACTCGACGTTTTTGTCCACCATTGTCTCCGTCATTGTTGTACAAGCAGACCCATTCAAGCAGATATGACTAATAGATAAAGTCACTTAATTGATTTTCTTTAAAAATGGTTTCCTTTAAAATACGACTGTGTCGATAAGTAAATGATGTCGGAGGTCTGGTTATTCAACGGAATAAGGGAATGAGTGTTGCAAATTGAATTCCAGCATGGTTCATTTCTATAAACGGCGTTTATAATTGGATACAGCGAGTGCAAATATCAATAACAGTTAAATAGTGCGCAAGGTGAATAAATATATTACCTTATTAGTGTTTGCTGTTTCTATATTAATCCATGAAAAATGTGGTTTAATTAATTTAATGAAAGCTTGCAACGATGTTAGAAATTCTCGGTTAGTTAATCATTTCAACAACAATCTATTGCATATTTACAACTAAACTTGATCATTTAAAAGCATAAAATATAAATAAATTTACGTATAATCCACGAAATCATAAATTAGCATTATTATAAACTGTAAATTTTACATTTGTATAGGTATTTAAAGTAAATCCATTTAATTAAAAAATATTATTATTCTGATCATCTTCATTGCGGTATAGAATACATGAATAAAAATTCAATAATTGAATTTATATGCAATCTCATTTTATATACCATTAAACATAAAACAAAGTTAAAACTGAAAAACTACTCAGTTAATCTACAAACGCTTTTAAGTTACGTAATTTGCAGATAACTATCGTGTTCCAGTTTGTTGGAAGTTCGGTTGCTTGTAGTCTTTCAAGTATTCAACTCAAGTTTGCAGATTTGATTACAGAACGAATTGCACCAGTAGCATTTATTTTAATAAGGACGAGCAAAGTCATAATTCACTTTTAGTTGTATAAAATGTGAAAAATATTGTGTTTACGCAGTTGTAGCCGCAATAGTTACTATGCAAACTATACGGGGTATTGTATAATTTTCTGTACGAGCTTACAAGCATAGGAATGTGCTTGTAAGCTCATTAACAAAAATCATTAAAAACAATGCTTAAGAAGTATAGCGAAAATGGAACCATCTAATCATAGACGATTTAATTAATATCTTTACCAAGAATTATTACATTTGATTTAAATTTTGTATTTCACTATAGATGATTTACATTTTTGCCTTTTTTTCCTACAATTTCTTAAGCAGGGGCGTAGTTGTAGAAAATAGGTTAGAAGATCCGTGGCGTACACCCCACATGTATGCCCACGTTTAATAAATTTTAATAAAAACAAATATAAGTGAAAAGCATTATCAGTACAGTGTTCATACAAAGTTTGGTCCAAATATCTCCATTTACAGCGGAGATAATAATTAAAACGTGATTAGACTAATTTATTTTCGAGAAGCTATAACTCCGTAAATTTTTAATTGTACAGAAAGTCATGCAATATTCTGTGTAGATTGATGCTAATTCATAGGAATCAAGAAAGAAACAGGAAATAAAAGAAAGGGAGAGGAAAAAAGACAGGCAGAAAACAGACAGGCAGAGAAATAGACAAACAAACAGACACAGAGTGAAAGACACACAGCTAGACAGGCAGACTAAGAATGATACACCCGGCAGAGAAACGATAAACACTAAAAAAGGGAAGACATTAAAGAGAATCGTACCAATAAAGTTTGAACAAGCTCTATCCAAATGCGTAAACCTCATCTCGTTTCTGAGTTACAGCGTATCTAGGAAATTCAGCGTCCTCTAGCGGCGAAAATTTGGTAAACTCTGAAAAAGGTACAGGCAGTGGCGTTTCATTCCATAGCGCAGAAACCTAAACTTATTCGATGAGAGATACGTATACAGGTTGTCACTATTTTACGAGAAACATGAGCGGTAATGGATGTTTGGCGCGGGCGATTGGGCGCGGGCGGTTGAGCGCGGCCGTTTGGGTGCTGCCGTTTGAGTGCAGGAAAAATTCTGTGCAGAGATGATTAGGCGCAAAAACGCTTGGGCGCAGAGACGTTTGGGCTCAAGGACATTTGCGCGCAGGGACGTTTCGGTGCGAGCCGTTTGGACACAAGCGTAATCTAAAGTAGGTTATTTTATAGAAAATTCAATGTTTGTATTACAATCGTTGAACTATCTAATTTGAAAAACAAATTGTTAAATATTACGAAGGGCACAGTGAGAAATTGTCAAAAAAATTGTTAATTTTGCTAATTATATTTATGTAAAAATTCTTAGTCTCGTGTTAATTGTTAATAAACAATTAGGTATCTTTTAAAAAATTAATTAATTAAAGAATACGACATAATCAAATAATTTCCCTATTGCGCGAAAACGTCCCTGCGCACAAACGCCCCGCGCCGAAACGTCTCTGCACCCTAACGTCGCTGCGACCAAACGGTCCCGCGTTTAAACGTCCTCTCGCTCTAACGTTCATGCGCCCAAACAGCCGCGCCCAAACGTTCTAGATCAAAACATAAGCAACTAATATGAGTGCAACAAAGAAATAATAAGCAAATAATGAAATTGAGGAAAGGGGGGGGGGAGGATAATAGGCGGCCCAAATAAGGATTCCCGTATTTATTCATATCTCTAAATTTAAAATAGATACGTGAATTTTTTATTTACGTACGTAAATCCTCACTTGACCTTATCTGTCTTCTTTATCGCACTCATTAGTTACCTATCCCTTGTCCTTTTCGCATTTCTATTTCCTGTAAAATAGTGATACTCTGTATCTTTTCGGGTCAATACAGAAACGTTGTACCAAGGGCCAGGTCACGTTGAAACAGCAATGGCTACAGCCAAGATTTTTTGTAAATATTTCCATATGCAAATAGCTAAAAGTAGACTCTTTATGCAGCCGTATGTTTGTTGTATAAAAATTATTTCAAAACCCAATTTCGTGAAAAAAAACAATAAAAAATTTGGCTGCACCAAAAACCATTGTGAAGAAAAAACATTGAAAATATTTCCTAAGGAAAATGTTGATAAAATTTTAAAGGACGAAGCTTACATACCTATTAAAATTATTTACTAACGTACCCTAAAATACCTATGGGTGCAGCTAGTAACTGCAGAACAAGGAAGAATACAAAAGCGAAAGAAAGAAGGGAAGAAAACAGGGGAATTATAGGAGAGAAGAAGCAAAAGCGAGAGAGTTAACGTTTTTCTTTTAATTTTCTTAACGGGATTTTCTCTCCAAGAGCGGCTTCAATTTCGAGACCAACTCAGCGGAGGAAACATTCGTAGTTAACAAAACAGAGCAGAGGGCGTGGCCCACGGAGGTTGTTATTGTTATATAATTTTTTTTAATAACACACATTTAATATAATAATACTTTTGCCACATTTCCGGGAAACCCTCAAAACAAAAGTCTTCTCATAGACATTTTACAAAATAAACAAATATGCGTTACGCAATCTACGCTCCATTACGGTACATATTGCAAGTAGTCATAACATAAACTTGTGCGTAAAAATACTGCTGCGTGTATATATTACTAGCTCGCATTGCATACAGAACTAGCTGAATCCGTACGCTTTTCTACTTTCCCATACTTCCAGTATAGAAATATATTGTACTCGCGAAAATTTTAGACAAGTGACGTTTTGACGGAAATACTTGTTTAGGGCCTCCAGGAGCATAAAACAGGGGTTTTAAAAAAATGACGGTTTGTATATGCGCGCGTGTGTCTAACGCAAAACCCCAGGAACTATTGGGCCGATTTTAATGAAATTTAGTATAGCTAGGTAGAATGGAAAATTGTCGAGCTGTTAACTTTTATTTTACGAACCGGAACAGAAAAGGAAAGTTTTTTAGTAGCTTTTTCTTGCCAACGTAATTTCAGAATACGGTAAACAAATTTAAATTTGTCTGAGCAGTCTAGCTTTAAAACGCAGCTATGGTGTTTGTAAATTTTTGGCTTTAACGCTTATTCACTCAAAAACGAGTCGACAGATCGGTATCATTTTTGCTACTAGAATACCCCTAGAGAAATACAATCCTATTGTATAAGAGAAGTTTTTTGCAAATGAAAACTGCAAAGTAAAAATAATTTCGGCAGGGCTATAAAAACTATTGCTCAAAAACGGACTACGCAATTTTTTTTTTAAATTTGTGGGCTTATAGAGCTAGAGATGGGCTACTATTTGTATCGTGTTTCAATCTCATAATTTTTCTGTGACGCCTACTATAAATTTTTGAAAATCGCAAATTCACGCTCATCTCTTTAGTAAACGGAATACGAAAAAAAAACTTTTTTAGACTAAAGTGCTCATGAGTAATAGTAATAGATTCAGAACTTAATTTTTAGGTGCAGCAAAATTTAGGGGCGTTACTTCCCCCTCCCGCCCGAATTATGGCGAACGTATTATTTGTCACAATTGTTTTATATAGAATTAAAATTATCAAATTCGTACAACTCCGATTTAGATTTACGGTCCGCTACACTAGCAACTTAAGTAGTTTATGTATTATTTTCAAAAAAGGTGGGCATAGCCCACGGATTTTGCTGGCTAATTTTCAGTGTACGAATTTCAGTCTTCGTATTTGGTTTCTGTAACTGCAACTCTAAACGGTTAGGTTTTGTCGTCACCAACAGCCTCGTAGAAAATTATGCAAGTAATAAAGTGTGCTTCTTTAGAGGAGTTGTAGAAGATAGTAATGTAGACTGCTCGAGTCATTTGCCGTTTGCGGAAACTGGAGAACAAACTAAGCGGAATGAATCCCTTAGAAAATATTGCGGATATTATAAGAGCGCCAATTGTGCAAAATTCTCGTTGTGAAGCCTTCATGAAATGAAATTCGTTTTCTCGTTTATTACAAAATAATGCTGAGTTGAAAGATTTAGCCCATTTTACATGCTTGACTAAAAAACTAGTACCGGAAAATATTAACTTTGTACAATTTTTAAAATAGAAAAAACCAATTATTGGCTCAGACTTCATTAGTAATAAGTGCGAGATT
This sequence comes from Ctenicera cuprea, assembly GCA_958336395.1. Classification (NCBI taxonomy): domain Eukaryota; kingdom Metazoa; phylum Arthropoda; class Insecta; order Coleoptera; family Elateridae; genus Ctenicera; species Ctenicera cuprea. The sequence goes on along the minus strand of OY284495.1, from coordinate 8,519,742 downwards.
TATTAATTAATTAATTCCAAACGAAATTCACGTTTCCATTACAATATTATTGCAAATGAACTTTGATAAATGATTACTAAGGTACGCGAAGGCACTTATACTAATTAATATTACAATTGTACTCAGTTCTATTATTATAGTTCAAGCATTACGTACGTATGTACCTGTCACAAACATTATTTCTTCAAAAGGTCTCTGTTTATAGTTCAATTAGCACGATTTATCCTGTATTTTTCAAACGCAAATATTGCAATGACATTTAAATAGCGATATCCTGTTTTATCGAAAGCACTTGATTTGCTTATTTTAAATAAAATACCAATAAATTTCGTTCAAAACTGTAATTTTGTCGTGTTCAAGGAAATGCAAAGTTTCGCAATTTAAAACAAAGACAGTAATCGCGTTCACTTGTATTTTATAAATTACACATGTCTGAATGTAACCTAGAAAAGCATTTTTCAAATGCTTTTGGATTTATTGCGGTGTCAAGGAATAACAGAAAATTCGGAAAATATATTCCAGTTTAATATTAAAAGTCGTAATTTTTGATATGGCCCAGTTTTTTATTTTGTCCGCTCGGCGATACAAAATATCAAACGGAAAATATATGACACGCTTAGAGGTATTTCGAACTCGCGTTTCCACCCTTCACGCACACACAGTCCCGAAATAAGAATCGATTTATAGCTACTTTTGCATTCAGTTGAATGTCTGTACGAAACCTAATTTTTCTGACAGAAAAAAAAGGTGCTCAAGCGGAATATTTAAAGTTAATGTTTGTCTTTCGTTTCACGGCAAAATACGAAATTATTTGCTTTGTTTAAACTAAAGAAAAAGAAATTAAAGTCCTTTCAAAGCACGTATATATAGAGTGTAGTATCTCTGACAAAATAGGAGTTTATAAAGTTACTTGTAAAACTTGTTACTAAAACTATATAGGCCAAACTGACCGTTAATTACAGTTGCTGAAGTAATGTGGTATTTCAGTCCGCAACACTCAGCCAACATTATACTTGTTAACATGTCGCAACCAAACCAGAACATGTAAGTTTCACTAAAAAAACACAAAAAAACAATATTGCTCAGCGAAATTTCTACTAGTACGAAGTTTGTCCAGATAAAATTTTGATGCAGAAACCAACAAATAAAAAATTAAACAGAACATGATCCTGGCATAAAATTGTTGCGCCACTCGTGTAAATTCCGAAGTGTTATACGAATACGAGTGCTAAAAGCTTAATTTGCTTTGCGATATTCAAGGCAAAAAATAGTTTTTTTAAAATTTATGCAGGATACAATTATTTAAAATTAAAAACAATGGAGAGCAGAATATACAATTCCTAAACTGAAAAGCTGCCGGGCAACCGCCACAAGACCTTTCTCGCCTATATTGAAATACTGAATTTTTTTAAATACGTCTAAAATTAAAGTTTTTTAAAAAGTTTCAATGTTTTAGAACTTTTTGAAAAATTTTAAATTTTTTGAATATATTTAATTATTAAAATTTTTTGTAAATTATACGTTACATTTTTAAATTTACAAAATTTTTTGTATTATGACCATTTTTGAAGATTACGAAAATTTTAAATACTTATTACGAAATTTAGAAAGTTTTAAAAACTATTTGGAATCTCAAAATTTTCACTTTTCAAAATTTTTAAAATTTAGAAAAATGATTTTTTTCACAATTATAAAATTAAACTGTTTCAGTAAACGACCAAAACGAAACACGCTATAGGTCTTTTCTCAATGAAAGGTTGTTCCTAAGGTCATTTAACATGTCCACACCGACTTTAAAGTAAAAATTCATAAATATTTAAAAAAACAAAAAATCGATAATTGGGATGAACAGAGAGCGGTAGGAAAATCGCGCTTACGCAAACGAGCTATTTGGCATGCGTAGAATACAAATCTAAACTCTTTGTTTCAAACAATGTTTATCCGCTGAAAGCTGAAAATAAGTTTTGTAAAAATGATATTCGTTTTTTAGGCAATTATTCAATGAAACTGTTCAGGTAAACGATCACAAAACGCGCTATAGGGCGAACCGGGTTTTTTGGTATTCTCAGGCCCCAAAACGTGCATTTACGTCAAAATCTCATCTCCGAAATTTTGACGAATACATTACCTGCCTGTAGTTATACTCCGTACTGCAATAAAGTAAAAAGTGCGGGAGGAGAAGATAGAACCTTGCTTAAAACTACTATTGCTGAAAATTAACTATATAACTCGATCTACTGTCCTTAATTCGCAAAATAGCTCAAATCCAATTTTTAATAACAAATAATTAGTTTATTGAACGTAAGCGTATTAATTTATAAATTTCAAAAATTCGTAGGGGGCGTCACAGGGATGCGAAATTTGAAACAAAAATTATTGTTCTTCCCTATTTCTATTAGTTCAGATAATTGCACTTAATGAGCAAACTAGATAAAAAAATTATTTTTATCAACAACTGTTTATTAATTATTAATGCATTAATTCCTAGATTCTAAAAATCCATGAAGGGCGTCACCGAGATATTACGGAATTTTGAAGAAAATTAAGATTTTCTCTAACTCTTGTACTCTCACTGTCCTTAGTGTGCAAAGTAGCTTAAAAATATTTTTGGTATCAACAATTGTTTATTGATTACAAAAGCAATAATTTTTAGTTGTCAAAATTTCATAGAGGGCGTGACAAAGAAATTATGAAATATTAAGAAATTGTGCAAAATTTTATTGTTTTTTCCCTATCTCTTTAAGTGCACATAGAACTTGTTCTTGATGAGCAAACTAGCGTGAACAATTTTTTATAAACAATTATTTATCGATCATAATAGCATCTATTTCAGAATTTTAAAAATTTATAGAAGGCGTCACAGATATATAAAGAACTTCTGACACAAAACCTTATTGTTCTTCTCTTTCCCTGGTAATGCACACAATTGTTATTGATGAGTAAACTAATTCAAATCAAAATGTTTTATGATAAACAGTTTATTGGTCACAGCAACTTGGAAAATTGTTAAAAACTTTCTTTTCTCTCTCTGTAATTGCATGCAATTGTTCTTGATGAGAAACTTATCCAAACAAAAAATTTTTTTATCAGAAATGGCGTATTAATCGAAAAAGCATTATTCATAAATTTCAAAAACTCGTAGAGGGCGTCACAGAGATTTTAAAGAAATCCGAAAAAATCTTGAAGCTCTTCTCTATATCTATTATTTCACACAATTATCGTTGATGAGCAAACTAGCTTAAGCAAAATTTTTTATGTTTATTGATCTTGTATGCATTAATTTTTAGGTTTCAAAAATTCATAGGAGACGTCACATAGTATTTTGAAAAAAAAACTATGCGGTATTTCTTTCTCTGCATGAGTCCAAACACAATAAGCTAACGAGCAAGCTTAGTTAAACCATGTTTTTTATTATTGTCTAGATTTCAAAAATTTCTAATGGGCGTCACAGAAATATTAGAAAATTGCGAAACAACCTTATTGTTATTCTTTATCTGTATTAGTGCACACACCTTTTTAGAGCAAACTAGCTCAAACGTAATTTTTTTTATCAGAACTGGTGTATTTGATCGTAAAAGCATTAATTCATAAATTTCAAAAATTCATAGAGGACGTCACAGAGATTTTAAGGATATGTAAAAAAATCTTAAAGTCCACTCTGTATCTATTATTTCATACAATTATCCTTGATGATCAAACCAGTTTTAACAAAGTGTTCGTAGCAATCGTTTATTGATCTTACAAACTACAAAAAATCATAGGGAATGCCACAGAAAAACAACGCAACTGTAAAAAAATAGAGTTCCTCTCTAACTGTATAAGTTTATCCAATTGTCCTTGATAAGCAAACTAGCTTAATTAAAATTTTCTTTCCACAAATGTTTATTGATATAAAATGCATTGATTTCTAAATTTCAAAAATTCATAGAGTGCGTCACATATTAGGCAATGGTAGAAAAAAACTTTTAATGTTGCTTTATCTGTATGAGTCTACACACAATTGTCCTAATAAGCAAACACTTAAAACAATTTCTTTACTGTCTACATTTCACAATCTCTCATCAAAATCCGCCTTCTGTTCGGGAGCTACAAGGCGCGCACTCATACAGGCAGACATTCTTATGAACCGCATTTTTGTGACAAACAGGTCCAAAACATAGATTTCCGTCAAAATCTCGAAATCGAATATTTTCATGTAATCAATACTTCCCTATATTGAAAGCATGAGAAAGTAAAAAAAACGGCAGTTCTCCACTATTTCTAATATTTCACAAGAATTCCAGACCTATTGTGATACTAATCTGTTGTCTGGAGTTCAAACTAATTTTAAGTAAAAGGGCGTTGCAGTCAAAATTTTAAAGAAAATCGTAGCAGGTGCTATTTTAAGGTTAGGAAGTTGCCCCCTTTTTAACCCGAAAAAAAGGGATATCAAGAAAACTTCCGTTTCTATATCCAGATCCAACAAATTTTCGTTATATATAATTATTCATAATTTCATTAAAATCGGTTCCGAGTGATATTTAGAGTTTGTTTAATTTAAAAATAAATTTGTAAATTAACAAACGATGTTTCACTATCGAATTAAATTACGAGGTGACGTTGCACGGCTAAATAGTTTTAATGCAATTATGCAGTTGATTTTGGTTTTAAACTAACCAGCATTAATGAGTTAAAAGCACCGACTTAATTAATTTTGTATTGATTTTCATTTTCCAACTAGTAGTAAAAACGAATCAGTTAAACGTTTAAATTTAAAATTAAATCATTGACGTGTACCGAAGCAATGCTCCCGCGATCAATCTTAATAACGCACGGTTCTGCTTTTTCGATGTTCAAAGAGTAAAAGGGTTGCTAAGGGTATCGTTTTGCATGTAGAGTTAGCAACATCATCCCTAATTCAATCAAAGCAAGCTACCTTAATAGTGTTGCCCTTATAATAGATAAGTTAATACAGGTCAAATATAGTAGCGACCCTAAGTAATGGGCAGCCCGGCCTAATTGATTTGTGGCCAGGTGACCAATAGCTCCAATGACATCAACTCCATAGTCTTTTGTCCGCATTAACCACAATTCGATTTGACTGACGTTGCATGTAAACGGGAGGTTTTCAACCCCACCTGGCGACACAGTAGGGTTACTTTTATTACGCACTAATTCGATTGAAACAAAACTGATTTGTTACTTCAGTACGAAACAAAATTGTTTTTATAGTAATATGGGACAATTTTCTGATCATAATTTTAATTAAAACTGTTTTCACATATGGCCCCCTAGATCGCCAGACCGGAAACAAAACTGATTTATTACTTCATCATCATAATTGTAATTGAAATTGTTGTTACAAATGGCCCTCTAGAACTCCAGACCCAAATCCTGTTAATTTTGGGTATGCGATTGCCCCTAGAAATTATTTCAAACATCCCTACAGGTATGGAGTCCTGGAAAGATTCTATTTCCCAAGCAGTAGCAACTACTTCAATCGATCCGCTCGCTCAAGCTCTACATAAAATAATATTTGTTCAACAATAAAATATTTTAAATTTAAAGATGTTTTTAAACCAGTATCATGTCATTATTGTATTTATTTTTATATCTATATTATTATTATTATTATTATTGTGTACTTTTTAAGCTTAGTTGGATATCTACAAAATGTTGAATTATATTTCAGTGAGACGTATAACGTCTAAATGATGTTTAAAGGTCCTAAACAGTTTAGAAGATTTGACAGATTACAAGACACAAGCCCGGAAGTTCAGGAAACCTCAGAGGCGGTGCGACGGAAGTGGCAATGTCCGACTTGACAGATTTGACCAATCAGCCACAAGGATCTACGATGACAGCGTCTCTAGCGACCTCTACTTAACCTCACTCTTCACAGGATTATTACTTCGTTCTCGAGTCGGACTTTTGTACTCTTTGCACGACTCGCCGTGTATTTGTCAACTTGAAGCTTTATGAAGTTGTACTTCAAAAACAAACGCTGAAAAAGCTCGAAAATTGTTTCGCACAGCTTTCAAGCTGAATCGCGCGGAAGTTGACAAGTTTAATTTGTTTTGCAAAAGTTTTCACTTGAGGTATGACGTCAGGTTAGGAAAGATTAACTTGTTAGCGGCCGCTTTGCTGTACATGTTCGGAGAAGGAAAAGATATAGAAAGATATGAGCTTTCCTGGCGCAGCCACCCTTTTACGTTAAGAAATTCTTGAAATTCTTGGCATACAACCCCCTATTTTGTCATTTTATTTTTCTGGCAACAGAATGCAAGCGTAACCTTAACTTTATGTGTACAGGGTGTTTCAAACGTATGGAACCGCTTAGATCCCGTTTGTAGAAATGTTTTTGCAAATACTTAACGCATAACTGTATGTATTGGTGTAATAAAAGTTTCCACTGTATAAAAAAAAAACTTCGCAATTCAGTATCTACAAAAAGCGTGATTTTCCTTACACTTATGGAGGCACCAACTGCTAAGATTGCGATAGTGTCTACTTAACATGCCCAAGAGGACGCAAACACACATGACCTGGCGGATATTTAAATTCCAAAACTCTGCATTACCACCTCTCCGTCCAACGGACCGAGCCACTATGCTGAGGCTAACGGCTACGAATTATTGAATAGAATATTTTTTCATTTTGTTATATTGAGGTAACCATAATATAATAACACAATAAATCTGAACGCCAAACAAAAATAATTAGATCCAGCTCGTTAAATTGAAAAAATAAAATAAAATGGCCATCTCAATCGCCAGACTTAAGTCGTTTAGATTGTTTCGTGGGAACGTAAGTCCTTTAGATTTTTTGTGTGCGCGTTTAAACTCTTGTGATTTATACCCAATCCTTAGAGTATCCTTCTTAATCGCCAGATTTAAACCCTTTAGATTATTTTGTGGTAGCGTTTGAAATCTTGCAATTCGTTCGTAATTGTGTGTATCAAATATAATGGCGTTCTCGGTCACCAGATTTAAATCTTTTAGATTCTTTTATGGAAAAATTTAAAACTTTGCAATGCGTTCGTAAAATAGATAAATCTTCTTGAATCTAATTAACAAAAAATCAATTTTAAAATACAAATTGGTAAAATTAAATATTACATATAATAATAATATGTGAAACCCGAAATCGGGATCGAGATAAAAAATCCAAAATCTGGATTGATATATACCATGTATATTAAATTAAATTTGAATAAGATTGTTTTTAACTCTCATCTTTAGCCTTTAGTGCGTAACCATTGTAGAGCAAAGGTGTTAGGGGATCCCCACATTGCATTTTACTTAATTCACTTGTGGTTATTGATTATAACCCTCAACTTTGATTTTGGTCATAATGCCCACTTCGGTCATAATCTCCCTAATTACTTTCTTGGTCACAACGGCCAATTACGTAAATTTAAAAACGTGACAATAAATCAAACTGAGGGTTGTGACCAAACTGAAAAGTGGGCGTTGTGGCTAAGGCGGAGGTTGCAACGCAAAATAGAAGTTTAGGGTTATGACCTTGCTTATCACCAACGTAAGGGTTATGACGGTTACTAAATTCAGTTAATTCTAGTAAACCTTGCAGCTCGTGAAATCTCAAATCCAGTCCTTCATAGTCCCAATTAAGAAGACCTTGAATCTCTACGTAGAGATTTAAACGTGTAAATTTTGTTGGCAAGTCAAAATTTTAGCATGTAGAATTAAGGATTGAAACGTAAATCCGCAAACAGTGTTACCAGCGCGTTTGTTATTTAAACTCTTGCTCGCAGTATTTAGATTAGGTTTAGTTTATGTTTACTAATTACTAGTGTTGTGCAAAATCAAATCGAAACATTAAAATTATTTTTACCGGGGCAGGCAATTCTATTTTAAGCGTGACCTCGGGTCGGTCGCCGCTAAACGGAGCGAGGCTTCTCTAACAAATATAGTATAACACGCAATGTAATGTTGCACTATTTGCTCTAGTATTTATTTCACTAAAATGTGTTTTGTTTTCAAACGAATGTTACCGCAGCATTTAATATGTATGTTATTTTAGCAATGAAATTAATTTTACCAGGGCAAGCAATTAAGTTTTACGCGTGACATCGAGTTGTACGTCGAGAAGCAACAAGAAGTTCCTGCTCTTAACTGTGTTTAAAACGCTCATTGATTTTGAGTAGATTTGTCAGTATTTCAGTTCCTCACTATACGCGTTTCCTATAAAAACAAGCTGTAGCTAGCACATTTCAGTTTAACAGTACAGTTCATCTTGTTCAAGTCTCAACTCTAGGTCTACACCAGAACAGCCGACCGAGGTACCTATTCTGGGGGGTATACTAAGTGAGTAATACTTGGCCCATTCTCGTGATGTTTGTATTCACTTTTTTATTGATGACATGTTATTCCGTTCTATCTCTCTCTATATATTTCTAGTCTGTCGCGGCCATTTGACACGAGGCAGGCCCTCTTTTTCGCTTTTCTTTCTGATCTGCTACAAAATGTTTGACACCATAGGCAAATTGTTCTTCTTTTTTACCACGGTAGTCTGTCACAGCAGTTTGACACGAAGCAGTACTTTCTCTCTCTTATATCCGCCACAATCCCGTTTCTCTGCTATACCTGTTTTCGAATTTATTAACGTTTGCACCATTGTCTCATTATTGCTTGGTTGGTTATTTGCTACAGTTTGCTATCGTGGGCTGCCGTATCTTATCTGCTACCGTGGGCTACCGCATCTTACTTGCTACTGTATTTTATCTGTAACCGTATTTCCTCTGTATTGCTACCGCACCGCTTCCGTATTTTGCTTGAACGGTATTGCTTCCGCATTTTGCTTTTATATATATTTTGCTGCGTTTGTCTTGTAGTACGTTTCGCTTTTAATTAATTATTTCTGTAAACAGTTCCTGCATTTAACCTCTGGCTTTATTTAAACAATATATGGTTTAATGCTACAGTTGTTTTGCTTTTAACATTTTTTGAGCACAAGTAGTTTTGGTAAGTAAAACTATTAAGATCTCCGGATACCTGTCATCTTCACACGCAGTGGTACGAGGGAAGCGTAACGAACGACGGGGGCAAAGTCTTCCTCAAAAGTGCAATTGTAGTAGAAAAAAGTCCTCGCCCAGTTAAGCAGTTTGCGTTAAGTACAGTCTATTTTATTTGCAACGTTTAAAACTTTGATATTTTTATGAATATTGTCAGTTGCAACCGTAACAATAAATAAGATTGAATTTGGCCCTGCGGACTGATGTGAGAAAAAGCTTGGACAAAAGCACCCTATTTCAAATTTTTTAAACAAATTTTCTTATTTCGTACCAATTAATATCACGATATTAATTTAACATAAATGTAATTATCTACGGCTGTAATCATTTACAGCTCTGCAAACACTGATTTTAATCAAAAGTGTAAATGAAACCACCAACTGCTTTTAGCGTATTTTAGAAAGAGCACAACTCTCGTCTCGACCTGACGTTATTTTACTCTGTCAGGGAGCCATTCAAATTTTCCCAGCATCTGTAACTAAGAACTTCGGGAACAAAAATCCTGACAGATGAACAATACGATGCTGACGAGACCATAATGAGGATTGTTCTTGCTTTGTAACTTTCTTACATACAAATTGCCGGAACTATAAATAGCATTGAAGATAACAAGGTAATTTCTTAAGTTTTTGAATTGACTTACAATGTGTAGAATGTTTTGGTCATAATCTGAGACTTAAAAAATATTTTTGGTTAGAAATAAATTTGTTTGTCGTTGTTTTAAAAAATCGTTCCGTTGCGTTGCAAAGATAAGGTTTGAAAAAGTCATTACAGTTTTAGATTTTTAAAATTAATTTACGTTGTCAGTTCAGTTTTTTACCCGATTAGTTTTTAAGTTGCTAAATTGCTACAATTGTATAAAATATTGATAAACTAAAGTTTCCAGCTGGAGCGTATTTTATTAAAAATGTGAAGCGAGGAGCGAACGCAAAAGAAAATACAAGAAGTTAAAATACAAAAGGAAGTAATTCTGCAAAAGCAGCAATTTCTGGAAGATTATGTTGGGATAATGTCAGAGGCAAAGGGACAAATTATCTCTAAAAATAAAAACAGTTTACGAAACAATTTCCACAACCTGGGGACAGGCTTTTCACCAACTCGTGTAATTAATTCGTTCCTTTGCCTCTTGTTCTGTGTGCTTATTTAAATATAGAACTCGAAGACGGAATAGGTCTTGCAAAAGCCCTACAGGATAGGAAAGGGCAAGCCCGAATCGAATACGGCAATAACTAACGTAAAAGCGTAGCCGTATTTCTTTTTTAGCCTGCCACCCTAAAATCTTACGATCGACCTTTCAGCAGCTGACTGACGTTTTACAGGCGCCTAGAACACGTTCCACGGGCCGCAGTGATTGTATATTGCCGGTTGCGGACAATTTAACACCGCTAAAAATCACAGCGCCCGTCTAGTTGTGGTAGCGGGTCTGAAATAGACAAATGTCCGACGGGCAATGTTCGCTGACCCGGCTGGTAATAGCAACGTTCATTTTACCGGTTGACATATTGTTACACCCCGCTGTTAACATACCTAACCCACCACCTCTCCAATTCATTACTGCATAAATTGGATTTGATTGCACCGACTACACGTACGCGTTTTGCCCCGAGTGACCCCCAAAAAGGGTCGGTCAACTACGGAAACGAGACTTTAATCTGGAAAAACTTTTTATATTATACGCCTCAATGGATACTGACGAAGGTTCCATATAGGAAATGGACTTACTTTCTTCTATTCTCGAATTACATTGGATTTCGCTTAAAAAGTGACCTAATTAAGGTTCCTTTAGCAGAAAATATCGAAATGTGAAAATGAAATGAATAGAAATTCAATGTACAAACATTTTCCTTGAGGACGTCGAAATAGATAAAATTCCTTGGCGACAGAAGATAACTTAACAGGATGCTTATTTTTTCAATAAATCAATAAAAGGTTATATACAGGGAGTTAATGAATTGTAGGGACAAACTTCCACGGCTTGCAGAACACAACAAAGCAAACAACTTTTGTTAATAAATGTGTGGTCAAAAGTGTTTCCTTTCAGGGAGAAGCGCCTAAATGTAGGCAACTCAATTTACTACCTACTATTTGTTTCCATACCGACGGAAATTGATACAGGACAAATAAAGCCCTCTTTCCCACTTTTCAAATTCAAATTAAATTTAAAATAAATTAATTAACAAACTGTTTCAAAACTAAGCAATAGAAAAAAAACAAAATTACAAAGCAAATATCAACTATTTGAAAAAATTACAATAACTAATTCAAAAATTAACAAAATCATATGTCATGCTGTTCGGCAAAAGTATAATTCGCCATAACACAAAAATACGAAACACAGAACGAAAATAACGAAGATAATAATTATCAAAAAAATCACAGAACGAAAAAAATACGAATTATAAAAGGCACAGAAAGAAACTAATGCAAGTAAAGTCAAAAAATAACACAAAAATATCGAATTTTGTCAAAATTGACGTTATTTGAATGCATCTATGTCTAGATAGTTTCTTTTTTCAAAATGCGCAAAAATAATTGAAAATGCAATTTGGGTTGCCTATTTTCAGGTACTTCTCAAAGAATCTTTAAGAGGCTCTATTTTCTAAAGGAAACACTTTTGACCACACATTTATTAACAAAAGTTGTTTGCTTTGTTGGGTTTTGAAAGCCCTAAAAGTTTGTCCCTACAATTCATTAACACCCTGTATATACACAAACATCTAATGTTAAATTAATAAAAAATTTAATTATTTTTTTAAAACAGAATACAAAACATTTTTAAAAATCGTATTAAACAACACTAAACATTAAAAAATTAATACTTATTCCTATAATAGTATAATCGTGGTTGTGCTTACTAGGGAACGTAGTATACGCAATGCACAACGTTTCCTAACTGGTTAGCGCAACCAGTAGCGCTCGCGATCTAGGAAACAGAAATTGCTTACCGACCAACCCTCCAACACCAGCTGTCTCTTGTTTTGTTGGTTTGGTTTCAAGAAAAGGCGCAGGTAGCGCTTTAAGTGGATTCCAACCCGCAGAGTAACCGCGCCGGAACGTCGTTCTTCGGAGAAGCTCGCCTACCATCTAACCTCCTCACCACTTTCAGCCATTATAAAAGCTGACGACCGGCCCAAAACGTTGAATTCTTCGTTTAGAATTATTCTTCCATACTTTTTTCATAATTTTTCCTGACCAGAACAAGCCGTCTTTTTCAAAGAACCAAACTTCAATTTAAACCGTTATTAACCAGAAAGTTTAATATGTTAAATGAATTTGGAACAGTAATATTTCGATTTTCTTTGAATAGTTTAACTGCCAGAGATTGTATGTTAGATAAAATTGAGGAAGCAATTACTTTGATTTTTGCACAACCATTATTTACCAGAAAATTTAATACATTTCAATAAAATTAAAACCGTAATATTTCGTTTTTGTTTGAACCATAAACTGCCAAAGATTATATATTGGTTAAATTCAGTACCGAACGAAAGGTTATGAAAATTTTGCTATGCAAAACTCATTTTATTTCAACTAATGTATGAAGTCTTAATTACCCGGCAAATGTTATATTCGTAAAGGCTTTCAGAGGTAGTTTATAGCTAATTTTCTGCCATGTAAAACTCCAGAAATTCATTTTCCATGCTTTGGCCCACAATTAGACACTTCGACGTTAAAGATTTATGTCATGCCACGTGCAATCAGCACAAGCTTCATAATTACTTTAATTATCAATTTCTGAGTTAATAAAGTCAGTAAAAGTATACTGTCTGTACTTACCTGGTGAATTCGCTACCACAACCTAATTAACTTTATCAAATAACTAAAGTATCTAAAAAACTGAGCCAGAATGTAGAAACAGCGCATCAAGCAAACATTCACATTTCCAGACAGCTTGTTTTATTACAGACAGCCGTGTACTTCATGTTCGAGTGAATAATAGTTATTTAAGTAATAAGGAATGTAAAGACGTAATAACATTCGAGGTAGGTAAATACGAGCCGAGGCGAAGCCGAGGCTTGTGGCCTGCCGAGAATGTTAATAGTCGATACATTCCGTGTAACTTATTAAATTTTTCACGCTACAGGTAGAAATTTAATCATATTTTTAAAAGTTCGTTTTGACTGCTGTCATCGAAATTATTTTTTAAAAGCTTTATTATTCTAAGTTGACTGTGCTTGTTACCATATTAACAAACAGTTAAAATCAACATTATTATCCTAGGAATGTAAATAACACTATTAAGTTCCGCAGTCAAGAGCAAAAAGTAAACGAATGTTATTGGCCATTTACATCTTTTGTAGCTATGGATGTATTATCTATTTACCTTGCCTGTAGCGTGAAAAATTACATTTTCTGTGTGCAGACATTTCGATCAGAAAGCGCATATTGATAAATATAATTGATTGGTTCTTCCAGAGCTGTTCCGCTTTCAGCAGAAGAAAATCGATAATCAAGCTTTTTAACTAATCAACAGTCAGAGAGAGAGGAGCGTACCGTTCTGGAGGGATCTACAGCCAGTGGCGTACCGTTCCAGAGAGTAACTTTGCTTAATTGTCATATAATTTTTGTACATCATATAATATATTTCAATCATATGAAATACACAATTAGATATTTAAAATTGTTTAAAAAAGGTAATATTAAAAATTGCATATAATTTTTATTAACAATCTTCTGTTTATTTTCGACGAATTCTGGCTTCTGAGTTATCCAGGATATTTCAACGTTTCCCGAACCTCCAGTTGAGAGAAAAGTTGAAGTATTACAGGAAGACTTTCTTTAAGTAGTAAAACCTCGCCCACTGTCGGCTGCAGCCACAAAAATCGCGAAGAATAATTATTGGAGAGATTTCATTAGAGTAAAGATGCTAACTTTGTTTTAATTTTTGTTAAATAATTAATTTGATCATTGATGACTTAGGATTTGTATACAATATTAAAAATTGCTGTACCTACACGAATTTAAGACCACCTTGTATATAAAAAACTCTAGTATAATAACGTCTATATTTTCTCTGAAAATCAATCGGCTACGTAACAACCACTAACTCTTAAGTTACTACACTGACCGTAAAAACCATGATTTGTAATACTAAATTTTGGGTTATATTTTAAGCTCGTAAATGCTAATAATAATACAAATTCAGTGGAACACGCTATGCGCGTTACTGAATAATGGATATGTCCAGATTTCCCTGCAAAATTATCATCGACCTGATAACGCGGATGTATAAAACCATATGCGGAATCCCTAAAATTTGCGTGGACGGTCGGTTTAAAACCAACCTTGACTAAAATATGGGATTTGTTCAAATTAAATGGGTTAGAAACGAACATTTTGGGGGGATTTTATTTAAGATCCTTTTGTTCAGGTTTTAGGGAATTTTGGTTTCTGGATTTTCTTCACCTTAAACAGTGGTGCCGTTAGAGGGTTAGATGGTAGTCATTTCAGTTTCTACTACTTACATTTTTTGTTAGTGCTATTTAGTGATTGACCTTGATTTAAATATGGTGCTTATACTTAAATTATAGCACCCATTGCGTGTAATCTTTATAATTATATTAAACTTGAAGCTTTACATTTTAATTTCAAGACAAAATGTAAATCAAAAGCTTATCGGCTCAGAACATAATTAATTTTAAAATATCAGTCCTGCAAATCATCCAGTTCAAGCGAGATTAACTTGAAATATATATTTAGCGCAAAGTTAATCAATTAGTACCCGTTGTTTCGTCTGAAGGTTTGCTTATGAAAATCAATTAGCCCTTACAGTGCGATTATTTTATTAATTAGAGGTGGGGCACCAAACTCGTTAGCTCACTTCAATTCTGCACGCACTTTTGACTCCGCTAATGAATAATTTTAGGAACCAGTTTTAATCGCGTTAATTAACATTTCAAATAAATTAGTGACGTGCAGTGATACCCGCCTGGGAACACGTGGAAAAACGAAAATATTTAAAGCCCTTTTGTGAATTCAGTTTGGAATAATACGTTATATTGAGGGCAAACTAAAATAGTCGTATTATAATGCGATTTGAAAATTTACAAGGGTGGATTATTGCGTTTGTTATTACTGTGGCATATTGATGTTATTTTGTGTGCGGTGCGGAATTATCAACATTCTGTGTTTTTGCAAAATCCTGTTAAATTGTTTTGTTAATTTGCAAACGTAAAATTAAATATTTTGTTTCACGGACGTGATTTGCAGTAGATGGTCTCACCATTGTGCGAAATACATAAAAATCGCAATTATCAAAAAGACTTCTTTGGCGGTTTTCCAAGGTAGGTAAGTGTGTACTGTCATGCACGTGCTTCGCATGAAGTAGTCACACCACTGTGAGAAATATATATAAGACGTATTCTACAAAATTACATTTTCCAGCAACACTTCTTCAGGGGGTTTTCTAAAGTAGGCAATTGCGTAGTTTCATAGACGTGCTTTACACAAAGTGATAACACCACTGTGAAAATATATACAGTGTGTATGGAAAAAAATAGAACAACGCTGTAACAAGTTACCATGATGACAAAACGTTTTAAAATTATTTTGTTGTGATAATTTTCCGAAGAGGCGCAGGTAGCGCTACAAGTAAGACCTACTCGCTGGATATCCGCGCAGAAGCTCATTTCTTCAATGAATCCAATTTCAGCTATTCCTTCCACCAGATTTCTTGTGTAAAACCTTAAAAATAAATTATAATCATTTTTCTTGAGAGATCCTGACCAGAAATCCGAATTTCTCTTGAGGTCTTTACCAAAACCGAGCATTTTCCTAAGTTTTGGTTTATTTTGGTTCAACAACGGAAGCAATCCCTAGTTGTGCTTAAACAGTTTATTTTCATGAATTTCACTGTAGTTTGGTTCAACGACGGGAGTAATCCCCAGTTGTGGTTAAACTGATTTTTTCCTGAATTTGAGTGTATTTTGATTCAAGGACGGGAGACATCCCTAGTTGTACTAAACTGATTATTTTCGTGATTTTAATTTAATTTGGCTAAACGATGGAAGAAAACCCCAGTTTCACTTAAGCCAATTATTTTCCTGGTTTTAGTTTATAATGATATAGCGACAGGCAAAATCTTTACTTGGGCGTATTAAATTTCGTATTTACAAAAACGGATTCTATCAGATTTTGAATGTTTCTTTATCACTGCACCGTATTACTGACTTAAAAGCATGTATTTTAACCTAGAGAAGGTTAAACCCGAAGCTCATCAATAAAGCCAAGCGTGCCAAAGTACTATAATTTGAGTTTGTTTGAAAACTAATCGTAATCAAGCACGGCGAAATTCCAAAAACTACTTTCAAAGTTCGTTTAAAAATTGTTTTCACCACCACAGCTTCAGAATTCTTTTCAGAGAAAAGACATGGCCGTATATGATTTTGAAAGCCTAAAAACTGATAGAGAATGACAGCTCCATACTACCGAGATGTTATTATTAATTTTTAGAGGCTGAGAGTGATTCGGAGGCTTTGCTTTAATAAAGGAAACGATTTTAGATATTTCTACATACTTTCACTTTTTGCAGAGCATGGGTTGGGTAGAGTGGATGAGGTTATGAACAGTATTCTTGTCATTACTACAAATATTCGGTTTTTAGGGGTTGGTGGTACGCTTGAGAGTGGTTTAGAGATACTACTTTAATAAAGGGGATGACCGTCGTAATTTTTAGAGATTTTATTTTTTTAGGGATTGGCGTGCACTTAGTAGTAATTCTTCTTATTATTCTTATTTTAACATATTTTTAATTTTTAGGGGTTGGGGTTACACTTATAGGTAGAGTAGGTGATTTAGTTTAATAAAGAAGATGATCTTTTCCATTTTCACATATTTTTAATTTTTAGGAGTTTGAATTGTACTTTAGGAATATTTAGAGATGTTGCTTAAACTAAAAGGATGATTCTTGTCATGTTTACAATTATTCATTTTATAGAGATTGGGCGTGCACTTCAGATTTGGTGATTTTCTTTGTCAAAGAAGATGATTTTCTTATTTTTACAAAATTTTATAATTTAGGGTTTGGGGGCGCTCTTGGCGGAGAGGTTAATGTTTTGATTTAATAAAAAAGATTATTCGCTTTATTTTCACTAATTTTTTTAAGGGTTGGGTGCACTTAAAGGAAGATTAAGTGAGTTTGTTGAATAAAAGTAATGATTCTCATTTTAACAAATGTTTTATTTTTAGGGCTTAGAGTTGCACTTGGGTTTGGTTTAAAATTGTTGTTCTTATAATGCGAGCGATTCTCGTAGTTTTTATTATTTTATTATTTGTTATTTGTAGGGGTTGGGCATATGGGCATACACATTTGAGATGTTTCGAACTGTTACTTTTCTAAAAAGGCGAATTACATCATTTTTATAGATTTTCAATTTGTAGGGATTAAGAGTGCACTTTAGGGTGGTTCAGAGATGTTGCATTTATAATCACGGTTATTCTCGCCATTTCTAAATATTTTTAATATATAGGGGTTGGAGGTTGACTTTAAAGTGGTTTAGAGATCTTGAGATGCTTTATTAAAAGAAACATTTTTCTACATTTTTAAAATTTTCTGTTTTCAGAGGTTGAGGGTGCATTTAAGGGTGGCTTAGATATGCTATTTGAATAAAAGAAATAATTATCGTCACTTTTAAAATTTCTCTTTTTTAGGGGTTGGGTGCACATTCGAGCGGTTTGGAAGTGGTTTTAGGGTTTTTGCCCCTGTTCAAATGGGCTATTTTGTATTCATAGAAGACGAATTTGAGCTTTTTCTTCAAGCCATTTATATTGATATAGAGTAGCTCTTCCTCAACGCTCTCATTTCTTTAAACCACGTTTCGTTCAATGGTATTTGGTATTTTCTAATCTCAGGCAATCCACCAAAATCTAAAAATCCATTTTAACCGCACTTACAACTGTTAGGTATGCGACCAAAAGGAAACTTTCCAGAAGATTTTTCTCAGCGAAAAACTGCTTTTATTGTCATTTAATACACTCGTACCGAGTTTGAAGAAGTTATTTCGTAATATTTTTTGGAAATCGATGCATGTGACTGTGAGGATATTGTGGTTAGGCACATTGGCTATTTAGTATGCGTAGAATACGTATCTAAGCTTCTAATGCACCCCCCATTTTGCTAATTTTTGACGGACCAATCTTGTTTTGTCGCGGTATTATCCGAGTGCAATTACCAATCGTTTAAAGCCAAATTGGTATTTGTGCGTTTAGGCTTCTGGGCTGTAAAGTGTATATAGAAAAACACACGGACAGACAGATACCTAAGGCCCTACAACGTATTGATTAAACAAAATGTTTAGGTTTGCTATAAAAGTACCTGCTTTTTAGGCGAAAATAATATCGACGAGTAAGCCCAAAGCGAGAAACATTTAATGAAAGTGGGCAATAATTCGAAATCTTTTCAATATGTATAGCGAGGCAGGTAAAAAATAGCAAACCTGGCTCTTCCCTGCTTTCTAATGTTTTTAGTTCCCACAACTTAAACGATTATAAATTTTTTGCATTTCTACAGTTTTTTGGGTTTTAATTGGCGAAATCCAGAAAACATTTGAATTTTTTCATAAACCCACTTTCGTCCTGCGATTTTCGAAAAACTATTAATTTTTTTCTCAAAAAATTTTAGATTCTATTATTGATGATCCACAGCATCCTGTAACGATCCCACGATATTTAATAAAAACTGCGACAACAAAAAATTCTCAAAAATGTGTTAGAAGAAAAGGAACAAATTGCCTTATCGACATAAAACCGTCTCGAGAATTTTAACAATGTAAGCTAATTAATTGTTAGTTACAATTTTAACTAATTATTTTAATAAAACAAAACACCGACGCTTCTGTAGCAGCAAAATTGTTTTAAATAAAACTTTTCCTGCTAATTAGCTGCTAACGATAATTAACGCGTTATTCAATTTCCGTCCGGTTACAATTAGAATAGGAAACTTTTAGCTCTCCAGTAACTTGTTTGCCTAGTTTTGTGAATTAATTTAAAATTTATACGAGTTGTGTTCGTGGTTTCGCTACATTTCATACATTTCATCAATTAAAGCTGCATTTTCTGCGTAGAAACGTTGCATTATTTAATTTTTATATTATCGCCTGATCAGCGAACGTTAAACAACACACAAGAACAAATTAATGATTCGATCTCCTTGAGAAATCATTGAAAATTAACCTAATCAAACACTTCCTTCATTAAAATAGTTGCTGCACAATAATTACCTCATTTACAGAAGCGCATTGGCCATAATAACGTGCTTAATAACGCCCCACAAGGTGTAGTTAGCGTAAACCGTTAACCGTATCGTAAATAGAGCCGTTCTCTGTAGAACTAATGTCAAAATTATCATTGAACGGCGTTCACGACTAGCAGAAAATTACATATTCCATGCAAATGAATAAATGCGACTCAATTTATTATCGCGGGGAAGCCGTCGCCTTTCACCAGTGCATATATCCTGGTTGATCGAACAGAGAGGGCAC
The DNA here is from genome assembly GCA_958336395.1 of Ctenicera cuprea. Classification (NCBI taxonomy): domain Eukaryota; kingdom Metazoa; phylum Arthropoda; class Insecta; order Coleoptera; family Elateridae; genus Ctenicera; species Ctenicera cuprea. The sequence continues at coordinate 8,500,251 of OY284495.1, read as the reverse complement.
CGAGTTATCGACACCTGTTACCCAACATCCAGCCACCCTTGTGCTACTCAGCACCCCCGACGCCACGAAATTGAATTCCTTCGGGAAAAACTGTGCAGACGGCTTTTCTCAATTATTTAGTTTAATACTCGGGGTAAATGGGTTTGATGGAGTTTCTGATGAGCTTTGTGTACTGGTTTGGTATGAATTCGCCGTATACCTTTCCATTTTAGTAACGGGGTGATGATTTCTATTAAAATAGATTAATTAAAAAGACCCAAAGATATCAGATTGGTATTCTACGTTTCCTCAAAGGTTTTGATATTTTGTATCAGTTTAGTTGAAGTTTGAAAGTAATTAAGCAGGTTATGACTCATCGTTTTCAATGTACATTACTTTTTTGAATATGAAAATGCATAAAAATGCATAATATAGTATGTAGGTATGTTAATTAAAAAATGCTTGTACGTATAATTTTAAATTTTTCCTCTAAAAGTCAGCTTACTTACTAATTGTAAGAAAATATTAATTTTCATTCTAATAATTTTGAGAAGCGCGGAGAGCCAGCAGGCACGTGCGATTTTAACAACATTGCCAAACGTAGCTAAGTAAAGTTTTCGCTTTCCATAGCGCCATCTGCCGTTTAAAATTATAACTTAAAAATTTAATTATCAGAAAGATTTTTTCTACTCCCATGTTTTAATTTACTTATTAAGTGTGCGCTGCCTATACTATAATGATACCCATTTCGATACAGATTTTCACTATGAAATGACCCAAACTGACCAATAGCAGCGAAGCAAATTTTTTGGTAACCACGATTACAAGAGTTGTTGACATTTCTCAGTTAACATCGCAAAACAGTTCGAGTTTTTTTTAGGTATAATGTTCAAATAAATATTTTTAATGAATATTTTTTTTTAATTAACTTGTAGAAAAAATGGTGAATGCAACTCTTATACAATAGCCATTATTACACTAGTTTGAATTATGACACACGCTGCCGCTCTCTCGTGTATTAATAGCTATCATTATAGAGTCGCTGCATAATATACTATTATTTCTCACGAAAACTTTTAACGTCAGAAATTTTATTTTTTATTAATATTTTGATTTCTTAAAATATTTTTATTTTGCAGAAATATTTTCAATTTTTATAAAAGTTTTTAAATACAATAATTATAACAAAAGTTCGTATTTAAAACTTTCTTATAACAACAAAAATGTATTTAATATTAAAAAAATCTTTATTTCTCTTTTATTTCTAGTAACAATTTTTGTTTCGTTTTTACTTTTATTGTTGACACAAACGGCCACTCATATGCTGGGTAGATATTTTAGGCTCGTGCAGTACAAAGCTGCACGGTCAGCTTTTGACTATTGTCACGGGATTATACTATGTTCATCTTCTATGCACTACGTGTTTCGCAATCTACTTTGCCTATTCTGAAGTTGGAATTTGGAAAAAGGTTCCTCGGGAATAAACAAAGAAAAACGCAAAGACAAATTCGTTTTTCAAAATTAGAGGAGGGAAAACAATCTCTCTCGTCAGCCTCTTTCATTCCAATATTGGACATAGGCTTCCTCCGTCTCTCTCTACCCGTTTCGGTCTCAGGCTTTTCCCATCCAGTCACGTCCGGCTACTTTCTTTATATCGTCTGCCCACCGCAACTAAGGTCTCTCTCTTTGTCGTTTTCTGTTCCAGGGTCATCATTGTAGCAATATTTAAGGGAGCTAATGTTTCCCCAGACCCTGAGAAAACATTAGCTCTCTTAAATATTGCTACATCTAAAAATTAAGTTCTGAATCTTATTCTTTAGGTTTTCTTGAGCAACTTAGCTGAAACAAACATTTTTTTAGGCGACCTTCACAAAAAATTGAATTTTTAGTACTCAAAAGCGGCCAAAAAGTAACCGTTTTTTGGCCGCTTTCATTATTACCGTTTAAGGGTAGCGCCATCTATCGATAATTTTCCACCTTACATCATGATACCGACATTACCGACAATGTCATAATATCTCTGAATAAAACAGAGCAAACAAGCTGTTAACCTTGCTGTAAACTGTAATAAATACGTGTTGGTAGTCAAATTTTCTAATAATTATGTACAATTGTTCAGTTGTTATAAATAATTATATCAATAAATCATAAATAAAAATCTAACAAATTTGTAATAAAATATAAACGTTTCTGAAGGAGTCACAAATATGTACAATTGTTCAGTTGTTATAAATAATTATATCAATAAATCATAAATAAAAATTCAACAAATTTGTAAATTTTATAATGAAGGTCGCCTAAAAACATTTGTGTGCACCACTGCCAAAAAGTGTTATTTCGTCCTCGTCTGCTTTCTGGCCTCGGCTTCGCCTCTGCCATTAAACTCAGACTCGGCCGAAAAAAATCCCCTTTTTGGCCTAGGTACACAAATAACTATTATCGTCCCCGTTTATTAAAGAGAGGGCCATAAATTCTAGGTTTTTAAAAATTCATAAAAAGCGTCATAAACAAGTGAACTGGCATACAAACCAAATTGTAGTTCATTTTTAGCTCTATTAGCCTATAAAAATTTAAACAATTCTTATAGCTAGTTTTTGAGCAGCACGTTTTTGAAAAATTTTGATACTTTTTTTCATTTCACGGCTTTGACAGTTTAAAAACGTTTTAGTACATTGTGTACCGTTAGGGCATTTATAATATCGTAGTTCATCCCAATTTAATAACTCGTTTTTGAGTAAATGAGGTTTAAAATTAAAATTTTCAAAAATTCATAAAAGGCGTTAGAGAAAAATTTAAGAGCTGAGACACAAACCAAATTAACGTTTATCTTTAGGTCTATAAACTTACAAAGTTTAAAAAAAAATGTTGTTGCCAGTTCTTGAGTTATATTTTTTGAAATTTTCCGTATTCTCGGAAATTTTTTAAATTTCATAGCTTCTTTTTTTAATTTTTGTGCGTATTAGCATTGTGTCTCTATAGGGGTATTACGACAAAAAATAAACTTAATTTGTCAACCCGTTTTTGACTAATAAGACTCCAAAATTAAAATTTTCACAAAATCTCAGCGGCCGCCATTTAGAAGATTCCGTTTTCAAATTTATATAATTTGCTTTCGGAAAACAATGCTACCAAATAAAAACATGTCCAACTTCCGCTTTCGGTTTCGAATTTTCTTAAAAGCTTATTTTGTCGGCGGTTTTTAATTAAGCCCCAGATTTCAAAACTCATCAAAATTCGGCCATTCATTACACGCCCACATACATAGCCAACTTATCCACACACCTCCGGGTAGACATTTTACAAAAACCACGTTTTTTGGGTCCCTGGAGGTTCCAAACATGTATTTCCGTCAAAATCTGGATTTTGAACATTTTCATGAATTCAATACTTCCCTATAGGAAAATGAAAATTATTATCTGTATCTAGGTATAGCTTAAGCCAGGTAAATTTGAACTTAAGTGTAGCTCCTACATTAATATTTAAACATTTATTCGAACGTGTCCTTGTCGCAAGGTTTCATCTAAAGTAGGAAATGATTACAATTAAAGGTTCGGTTTTTCTACCATTTTCTTTAAAAGACTGGTTGAAAATTACTGGTGTTTTATAGTAAAGTTATCTATTTACTAATCAGTTAGTTTTGAAATGCTGTGAAAACATGAGCAAAAAATTACAGTTTTTGTAACACTTCACAGTTATAAACGCTAAGTTGCGGTTTTCACAAGTGTGACTAAATTTTATATTGTACAATAGATCGAAGTTGTGCTAACGCGAATAAACATTTTCAAGTTAAACAACATCTTAGTACCAATAAATACCCTAAGATAGAACTACTTGCCTGTTTTATGTGCAGAATTATAGCTGTAAAGTCAAAGTCAGTGGTAGGGGGTAAGAAAAGTGGGGGTAAACAGAGTAGTTTTTAAGTCAAGTTCAGTGGTGGGGCGTAAGAGGAGTGGCCGAGCAGTCAAGGTCAGTGGTCGAAGGTGGATTTAAAACTGTCGGTCTTTTCCTACTTATAACAAAAATTGTTCTGTGGTCCTCATGTTAACGTCGGTAGTGGGATGTAAGAGAATTAGCCTTGAAGTCAAAGTCAGTGATAGGGGTCAGAGGAGTGGCTTTAAAGTCAAAGTCAGTGGTTGGGAGTAAGAGGAGTGTCTTTAAAGTAAAGGTCAGAGGTGAAGCGTAAGAGGAGTGGCTAAGCGGTAAGAATAAGCTTGGAGGAGTGGCTTTGACGTCGGTGATGGGAGGTGGATTTATAACTGTCCATCTTTCCTTACTTGTAACCAAAAATTACCCTAACGTAAAAATTAAAGGGGGTGACTCAATCTGTTTTAGACTGCGCGATTGCTAAATTAACTAATGTTGTAAATGTACACGTAGGAGAAAGAAATTAATATGGCGACTACGCTATTGCCTGTTGAACTCTTTTGAAACCAGACTGGTATTTTCCAAACATGAGTTTTAAGGTTTCATACGAGAGGTCGTAAGGCAGAGGAAGTCACAAACCGCATGCTAAGCATGCATTCTTCTCATAAGAGGCAGGGAAGAAAGTAAGAGAATTAGCCAAGCGTCAAGGTCAGCGGTGGGGGTAAGAAGAGTGGTTTTGAAGTCAAAGTCAGCATGGGGGAGGGGGGAATAGGAGCTGCTTTGCATGACTAGGATGTTGTGCCTCGCTGGTGATCCGTTGCCGTGCGAGGCAAAAACGGGCGCATAAGCTAGTGTGGTCGTAACCCGGAATCGAACCGGGGAAATTTGTGAAACAGTCCAGCCCTTTAACCACTACGCGCTCTAAATGTCCCCTCGAAATGTGAATTACTGAATTTACGCTATACGCAAACGGGTTGAACTGAGCTTAGGTGGGGAGAATTTAACTACACGCATGTGAATTTCACCCACCTTTTGCTTTTATCGTTTTGCATTGTTTTTTTCCAAACTTTACATAAATACCAATTTGACATTTATAAATGACGCACATAAAAAGCAAATGGTCCCAATTAAAAATCTATTTACCTGAATTTGAAGTAAATTTAATTATTGATACCTGCCCGTCATTTAAAATTTAATTTTCCATTATTCATCAAAATTAATATTCCATGCTAAATTATGCCATTATTACAAGCTCACATTAATTATGAAATTCTTTACTCGGTTAATGCATTGCCATCTAATTGAATACAAATTAGAAACTACAATTTATCAAACGCAAACGTCTATTGACAATAAAGCTAAAATGTGTACTATACCTATTATGCACTTGTGTAACAAACAGCGCATTCTTGAAATAATTTACGCAGACTAATAAATGTCCATTAATTGCAAATATATTCCAATATTCAAGCAACAACGCCCAGTGATTTTTATCTAAATCATATTGAATATGCATATATCACCACATTGACACTATTCTTGACAAGCAAAATAATACACGACACCTCAGCACTTATTTCCAAGAAAACGTGCCTTTAAACCGCCTGAATATCCTTCAGTTGGTTGTGATATGTGAGGTCAAGAGCTGCAGTTTTCCACTTTTTTTCGCGATCTAAGAGGAAAAATAACGAAGCACGAGTAAAAGTCGCTCACGCTTGCACTAACCTCTTTTATAGGTTAAAAATGTTAATTTATTGACTGTTTAGTAATTATTTAAATAGAGGTTAGCTCAACGTAGTGCTTAAGAAAGTAGAAAAGATCAACTGCCGCGCAAAGAAGGCCAATCTTGAAATTGTATAAATGGCCCAGTTTTAATAGGAAATTTGGTGTTAAATTCTACAAATTGTAAAGTAATTCCTAGAAGCAACAATTTAACTTTTATTTTTTATTGTCAGTTTTGCTGCACAACTTAATGTATGCACAATTTAATGTAGGCACAACTTAATGTACGCAGAATGACTTTTCGCAACATTTGCTTCGACTCGGAACGCCTATAATAATACATGTGTAGTTTAAGCCAAAATTTTCTTTACGAATATAATTTGAAATTTGAAAAATAAGTTCAGAATCGTATTATACTCTCTCGGGTCAGTAGCTCAACTTGATCCCGAATTTTTATAATATTTGTTTATGGAATAAAAGTGTGAACAATGATAAATTTTAAAAAATTATAATGGGATTCGCCGAAAAATATTCTTCTTGAAGATAAATATCAAATAAAAGCCGGCTCCTGTAGCTTAATCTGCTTAAATAATCACGTGTTTGGTGGGAGAGAGGTAGATCAGTCGCTTACCAATGCAAGACGTGGTCTCAATTCCCATAATGTTCTTTTACTGTTGATAATTATTTCTTTATTTTTGTTTTGTTCTTACGGTGTTGTTATTAAACACTAAGTTTTCGAATTTTAGTTACTTTAAAACGAAAAACAAACCAATGTTTCTATTATGTATTGCCGGTGTTGTGTACAATACCTATAAAAATGTCGTAAGAACATAAATAATGGATGAGAAATAAATTAAAAGAAAAAAGAATCTTATGAGAATTGAACCGTGTCCTTGCAATGGTAAGCGACTGCTCTGCCTTAACACCTTTTCATAAGATTCCTATAAGTCACATACGCGCAAACAATTATATTTAAAAAACAAAGAATTTGTGAGTTCCTTGAAGCCTAAAACGTGTATTTTTATAAAAATTTTACACTTTTTGCTTATTGCTGCACTACTATGTTGGAAGCATAAGAAAATAAAAGCTGCGTTTATTACCAATTGTATTTACTTTTGAAAATATGTGCATTTTTATCTAAAAAATCTATTAGCACAAACAAATATGGAATTGCAAATATTATTTAATAGAAATTAAATGAAAAATTGCCTTTCAAACGTTACAATATAAATTGACATTTCATTAACCCAGAACAATTTAATTACAAACAATAACAAAAACTTGTATATAGAAAATGTGTCACAAACTATAGAATTTTATAGTCTATAAAAAAGTTCTCTGATTAAAGAAACAAAAAAATATAAAAGAAGAACCTAATTGGTAAAATATGGAATAAAGTTATCACTTCCATTTTTAGTGGCGCCGCCCAGCGGAGAGTCTTGTAGTTGTATCGTGTGCAATATGGAAAGGTAGCTACCTGCTATGTAAAGGTACTGCGGTTTAAAAACGCTATTAAATGGAAGGGCAAAGGGAGCGTTGAAACTATTATTTAAAATTTGAATTAAGTTACAAAAAATATATGTTTTAATTAAGGTAAAAAATTTCTTAAGATTACAGAAGATCAGAAACCAAATACAAAATTCGTTTTTCTTCACGGTTATTAATTTCTTTAAAAATTCTCGTAGATAGTTCTAATATGTTCTCCTAGGGCTATTACACTGTGTAAACTAAACGCCGATGTAGTAACTCGTTTTAAAGTAATAAGACGTTAAATTCAAAAAAAAAATAGCGGTCGCCATTAAAAAGCTAGAAAGTTCAGAATCAAACTGTTAGATTTGCCTTAAAGTCTTCTATGGGATACTAAAACACTTTTACTAAAAACAAAACCGTATAACTTCCGCGTCCGGTGTTTGATTTTTTTAAAAGCTTATTTTGTTGGTGAATTTTTGATATACTCACAGCTTCCAGCTCATCGATATCGACACATCCGTTGTGGAAATATGAACAGCACACTCACATACCCACCCACCTATACTTGTCGCCATATTAAAAAAGAATGTTTTTTTAATTTGATATCAAAACATTGCGCACGAACGATGGTACCTCTGACTCATTCGGCTAGCGGCTACGTCACTAACTTGTGCCTGCGGCATGTCTTATTGTGTAATCACACTAGGATGGAACCACAAAGTACCGAGATGAACTGTGAGTTTAAAATCGGTATGAACATGTTAAATTACAATAGAAAAAACTTTTCATTGAGAAAACACATCCGGAAGGTTTCAACGAATAAATATTGTTTGCAATTAGAATATACTGAAAATCATATAATTTAACAAACGAAAATTTCAAAAACTACAAAAATTAATAATTTTTTTAATTTTTCAACGTACTCCAGTTTACAAAAAACATTCAAAATTTTTTAAATCATCAAAATAGTTAAAAAAAATTAAACTGTATAATTATGAAAATAAACAAAATATTAATAAATTGTGAGCATTCAAAAATTCTCTAAAATTTTTACAATTTTCGTAAATTAAAAAAATGTAAAATTTTTAAGATTTTCATAAACTCTTTATATAACAATTTTCAAAATTTTAGATGTTTAAAATTTTTAGATTTGAAATCGTAATAAACTTTTATATTAAAAATCACGAAATTTTCAGATATGATAAAATTGGAAAATTTTTCAATTTTCCACTTTTTCATCTTTCAAATAAGGAAATAAGAGGCCTCTAACTGGTGCCTATTGTTAAATGTAACATCACTGTTTGTATTGATAAGTGTAATCCCTTTGAAAATGTTTATGCTCCCTGTGTTGTTGAAACATATCCGAGATTTATATGTGTTTATATGAGATCAGCCTAACCCAGCAAAATAGAAATAAACAGACAGTCTTCAAATGTTATTTTACTATTATGAAATATGAGCGTTCGACACAGCACAACATATATAAATCAACATAAATTCTAATTGGAGTACCTACGCCATTGTTCATTTTGTTGAATCTAGTAGGCAGGTATGATAATATTATTATAATAAAATAGTAATCAAATATACACCGCAAGTTAATAAAATATCGGCGTGCTTTATCCGCGATTCGGCCAGCGTGTTGGCTAAATCATCGGCACCAGTTCTGTGTTTTATTTGTTTACTGAAAATCTACTTCAACCATTATTATTAGAATAATAAGAAGTTATAAATGCTGTTCATATGAACATGTTTTGGTAACGAATTTAATATAATATACAAATTGATTGTAAATTTAAGGCCACTTAATTTGCTTATGATGAATAAAAAATGTATAAGTAAAACCTATAAAACTTATGGTAACGAGTATTTTAGGCATACAAAAAAAACACAATGGGTGATTTTCAGTTTAAGCGAAAGCAACTATATTTTTTTTTAATTTTCTAATAGAACACTCTGTATTTTTTACGCTGATTTGATTGGGAGATAAATTCTGTTTAGAACACTATAATACAACTTTTTCTATCTTCAATAATGAACGGGCAAATCAATACTTGAATTTATAATTTACCTATGTAGATTCCTAGCATATAAGTAGCTTTCTGTTTGTCCAATTATTGCCTTTACTTTTCCTAAAAAATATTTTTGTAATGTAACATGTTACAACCCATATTTTGCAACTAAAGTGTTTTTAATCGCGGTCTGCACGTCGACAAGCCGGGAATCCCGCTTCGCAAATAAATAATCCCAGCGCTCACTACACACTCACCCAAGCATACAATGTAAATCTATTGAGAAATTAATATCTGAAACTGTAGTGATCTAGCAGCAATGAGCACATGCAAATATGCCCCTTATATATTCATTGCGTGCAGACCTGGCTTGTTGCTGCGGGGACCCGGTGGCAGTAAACACTGAGACAGGTGAAAAGTATCCGGATTTAATATATAGATAGATTAACAACGTTCTTTAGCTATCAATCAATTCCAAATAAAATTAAGTTAGGCAAGTACAATATTAAAAAAAAAATACTGTAGTGGTCTAGCAGCACATGCAAATATGCCCCTCATATAATCATTCCGTGCAGATCTGGGTTGTTGCTGCGGTGCCCGGTGGCAGTAAAAACTGAGACTGAGGTGGAAGGGATCAAGATTTAATATATAGATAGATTAACAACGTTCTTTAGCTATCAAACAATTCCAAATAAAATTAAGTTATGCAATTACATTATTAAAAAGAAACTGTAGAGGTCTAGCAGCTATTAGCACATGCAAATATGCTCCTTATATTATCAATCCGTGCAGATCTGACTTGTGCTGCGGAGGATCAATGGCAGTAAAAACTGAGACAGGTGGAAGGGATCAGGATTTAATATAGATAGATTAACAACGTTCTTTAGGTATCAAACAATACCAAATAAAATTAAGCTAAGCATGTACATTATTTAAAAAAAAAACTGGTAGTTCCATCAAAGTGCTAACACATACTATTCTTATAAAATAATTGGTTACTTAATTCAATTTGTTGAACAAAATTACATTAAATAAAATTGTACTAGCTAATACCTATATTTAATGTATTAAAATTATATTTAAATGTATAGTGACCTTGGTAGTATGTTTACTCTCAACTAATTTGTGAATGAAACAGTTTACTCTTTAAACTACTTTTCAGATAGTAGATTTCGCTAATATTAATCAAAGGAACAACACAATTGTGAGAGCAAACTCGTGTGAAAACGCAAAAGTGTAACAATCGACAATTAATTCCATATTCACTGTAATTAAAGACATATAAATTGTGCGTTACGTTATGATTTATTTCAAATGCATATAAATTACTCTGACTCATTGTTTACGATACTTAATTAAAAAAGATCTCACACGAATTTGCATTTATCAAGCAAAAGGGATATGCAAATTATTGAAATGAATAACACACTATGGGAAACTTCCATAATTTCCAGATAGTGTTATTATTGTCCATTTACCTGTAACAACAGAACGTTTAATATTTTTTCTTCGTTACGGTAATTAAAATTTTGTTGGCTGAATAGAAGTCCCCAATTGAATGTTTTAGCTTCTGCAAGATGCAATTACAAAGTTGTTTCGTTTTAAAACGGCGGAAATCACGCGATTCATGCTTACCTTCTCTTAATTTGAAAATAAACTTCCCTTTCATTCATACTCGTTGCATCTTTTTGCTCCATAACACAATTTAATAATAATACGAAATTGCGGTTTAGTTTGGTGTAATTATGAGCAATTTGTTGACTTCCCGCGAATATGGAGAATTTTTTACATTGCCTGCAACTTCCGGCTCGCGACTTCTTTTTGTCATTATTTGTGTACTTTGATGAAGACTTGAGACTAACAAGTTTGTAAGCAGACACTAATCATGATGCGGTTTTACACGAAAGGTATGAATTTTAAACGCGACTCTGTGAGAGGAGAGATAAAATTGAAAAGTAATTTTCTCGGCGTTACAATGATTCCAACTTTAATTATAATTCCAGCCAGTAATTGCAGCAGCTGTCGAGTTGCCTTCTCCTCCTACTCCTTCAAGCGGCCTGACTACTTTTCTGTAGGCTTCATTAGTGTTGTTTCTGGTAATTAATCCGATTCATACAAATCTAGATTGATTATTGTTAACTGAGCACCGAGGCCGAACAAGATGTAATTATACAAGCAGTCGTCGGTGGTACTTACAAGTGTTTCATACAGGAAATGCCACAGGCTTGAATGAGCAAATGCCAAGAAAACTTAATTTTGTGGTTCTGCTAATTAGACTCGTTTTTAGGAATAAAAAGAAGAAGCATTCTTGTTCTGATTAAAAACCATGACAGAACTAGAACGTTAATACTAAACGCAATGATGTTCGGTTCAACAATCTTCAAATTTAAATAAGGAAATTCGTAGAAGCAGTTTTATGAGCACTAATGGCAGATACAAAAACATCTTAAAAAATTAGTGTGTGTGAAAAATTAGACGTGTGTTAGCCAGAAAACCAGCCGAGGAAACATTTATGCGGTATAGAGTACCAAAATTTATTAAGTACTAATTTTCGAATACACTTAGTAACACATTGATTTTCTACTAGCAGAACCCGTGAGCTATGCCCCACGAATTTGGAGTTTTAAATAATAAATAAGCTAATAAGGTAGGTTTGCGAATTTTCAGCGATTGCTGTAATTCTCCTTAAATGCAGCAATTGTTTGCATCACGTTTGTTATAAAAATCGCGTTCTCAATATTTGGGTCAAGTTTGTTTTTTATGATTAATTCTTACCATATTTTTTATAAAACAGATTTGAGAGCACAAAAACGTTTGTACTGTAATTGTTCAATATGCATTTGTCCAATTATTGCTTTTACTTGTACACATCTCATAGTATTACAAAGTGTGGTCTAACACCTATTACGCCTCTATTAATTCTGAATCGTATCAAGATAGAGAAGGATAATGTTAATTGACATTTTTTGGTAATGGTTGATCTAGCTTCCTGCATACTTAAAGAAAATGTAGCCAAGGTTGTAGGCGCTGTAAGGCAATTCTTATTTTCTTCATATTAGCAGGCCTTGAATTCAAACAACAGACTATAACAATCGCAGCATGTGATTTAAAATGCATATGTTATCTGGTAACAATCAATAACAATTGAAATCACAAAATTCGACTGTGCTACGTGCTATGCTGTTGTTTAAATTCAGGGCCTGCTAATACGAGAATGTCTTTTGCGCTTTGTTTTCAAAAATTTCCTTATGTAAGGGTATACAAGTTTAATACCACTGAAAAGAGAAACAGAATCTGTATCGAATCAATACAACGAAATAGGTAACGTGTTATTTAAAAAATACGACTATAGAATAGGTTAAAATTTTTTGAACGTGCAGAAAGGTAGATCAAACGTTATACAAAAACTTTAATTTACATTACTCTTCCCTGTCATGATACGTTTCAGAATTAAATAAGAGCGTAATAAGTGCTTTATATTTAACTGAAATATTAGAAGAGACTTGCTGAAATAACATAACGTAGATGTGGGCAGGAGCAGAGTGTGATTTGTAAATATCAGCCAAAGATTTTTGATCGTTTCGTTGGTTTTTCGCTACTTACACTTGATCTGCGTTAACAAATTCTATTAGCAATTTACAATACCAGATTTCGCTAGAATAGAATCAAATAGTTTGTTTATAGAAATGTCACCTTAACGATTTTTGAATTTTAAATATAATCGCACCTGGACAGCTGTTAATAAATCATACAGCGTAAATATTGATAAAACCAAGCGTTTTAAAGTATGTACTACAAGCTAGAATGTAGAGGATACAAGATTTAGATATACTTGCGCCACGAGAAGTTGTTGAATTAATAGTTCAGAACAATTAAATAAAAATTTGATCGCAGTCGCCTATGAAACAAGAGCGGCATGTCGATTGTTAGTTAGCAAATCGTGTAGCTATTGTGATAGTTGCGCTGTTTATTATTTTACCGCTATTGCTCACATTTAAAAATTTTAAACAAAGTGCAAGTGAGCATTGTAAATTATTTTTAATATTTATTATTTTAATTTTATAGACGTGCATAATAAAATTATGCCAGTTGACAACCTAGACACAATTAACTTACATAATCCAAAAACAATTAAACGGTGTATTGGTTTAGCGGTAAAGGCGTCGGGGTGTAGTCTGGCAGTTGGTTCCAGTTTCAATTCCGTAGCAGACCTGCTTTTCTTTCTGTTTTTTATTTAAGTGTCTTGCGTTTATACTTAGAAATCAATGGACAACATTTTCATCATTTATTGTCACTTTTAATTGTTTTGTTACTTATGTTGTTTTGATTGCTTAGTGTTTTAAATTTAAATTGAATAAAAACGTATTTCTCTTTTTTAAATAAAACCAAAAAAATTAAAATTAATTTACTGGTATAGGGCAAGATAAGATAGCAGTAAGAGATGTCAAAAAAAAATTTTAAAAACAAGTTTAGTGTGGGATTTGAACTGGAGTCACTAGATTACGAGCCCACGCTTTGACCGCTAAACCAAAACGTCACCTTGCCAACTAACATTTACCATGCACGTTTCTACAATAAAAATAATAAATATTAAAAATACTTTACAATGTTCACTTGCTAATTGTTTAAAATTGTTAAATAGGAGCAATTACAGTAAAATAATAAACCGGACAAATATGATAATAGCTCCACGAATTGCAAGCTAATCATCGACATGCCGCGCATGTTTCAAGGGCGACTGCGTTTAAGTGTTTATTTAATTGCTCTGTGAATATGAATTACAATTGTTTTTTTATAATAATCATAAGCAGTGTTTTAGTAGTTTAAATTCACAAACGATGTATATCGCTTAATGAATGCATTAGTTTGTCAGTTTATATGCGCACAAATTTTGTTAGAAGTTCTACTTACACATTATCTGCCTTAACAAATACTACTAGCAAATTTTACGACTAGGTGATATGAACTATTGATATGAACAGGGGTTTTGAAGTATGTATTAGATTTAAGATAAGAAAATAAAAATTAAAACATTTACATGCACTTAGGCCACAAAAAGTCCCCATTGTACTATTATTAGTTATAAATTTTGGAAATAGATATAACAATTATTTAATAAAATAATAACGTATTAAAATTATCATTTATAATAATCTCAAGTAGTGTCATTGGTTTAAATTTATAAGCGATGTATATCGCTTGTTTCAGTTACGTTCGTTTGTAAGTTCATAAGTGCATAAATTTTGTTAAAAATGCTACTTACACTTTACCTGCGTTAACAAATAGTGTCAGCAAATTTTACAACTAGATTTTAATAAAATAAACTAAAGTACTTCGTTCCAATAGTCGTTGCGTTAATGAGTCTTAAATATAATCGCACCTGAACGACTGTTAATAAATTATATTTCGTTAAAATTCATATGGACAAAGAGTTTTAAGTATGTATTTGATTCTGGATTAGAAGGTGAATGGTAAACAAGCTACACATACTTAAGCCATAGCAAGGTACCATTTTGCTGCAGAACCATGTCTTATTAGTATACAAATTTTAAAAATAGATATTGGTGGTATCGTTCGTAAGTTCGTCGTATGTGCAAAAGGTTTTGTTAAAAATGTAAAAATGTGTAGATGTTTAAAATTTTCTGGTCTTGTTTTAACGATAAACACATGATGTAGAGGCGTCGCTCGTGGTGTGTGTGTACGCTCAAGCTTATGTGTTTGTATACAGGGCGTTGTAGGCATGACTCCCTAGGCCAACATTTTTTAGTTTTATTTTATAATTTTAAATACCTTGCTGAAAACTAGGTTGTTTAGACTGGATTATTGTAATTCCTTGATGGCAGTTTTTAAAATGCTTGTTGCAATTTACTTTACAATCACAGATTTGTGAAGTAGGAAGTTATTGGAATTCAAAGTTATAAACTCAGGGGCGCGTATACTTGGTGTATTTTCTTGTTTAAAATTCAAATACCGTGGTTATTTTATGCCATTTATATTTTTTGATATCTGTGAAGTTTGTCTTCACTCAAAAATAGTGGAACACAATCAGATTGGTATGATTATGGTTTTGTGTTAATTTTAGTTATGAATTCATTTAGAAATGTTTAACAGGTTTAAGGTATCAGAAGTTTTGGTTACTTGTTTTGTGAGTCGTTGGTTGTCATTTTCGGCATCATAAACATAAACGACGTTTTGATTCTTTGATAAGTGCAAAATGGAATACTCGTTGATCATTAAGTTATTGGTCTAAAAATAGTAGATCAGAGAAGGAGACAAAAGAAAGAGGAATTTTAGTTAGTTACGGCTTGTCCTGTAAACAGAGACGCAGAATTTTGAATTCCTGGAAGAAAAGAGAAGGAAAACCAGTATATTAAATGAAAATAGTGTTTTTTAGTTAGATAAAATCTATAACAAAACGTATAGAAGTATTTTGAATCATATTGAATGTAAGATAGTGTAAAAGCAATTCAATACATGTTTGAGGCTACAGTGGAGGAAGCTGCGAAATTATATTTACGGTCTTGAATAAATAATTGTTAATAAGATTGTTATTTGAAGCCAAATAATGTGTTCTTCAAAAACTCTAACCAAAGAAGAAAGAGTATATCATGCAACAGTTATTAAGTCAAGGACCACAACAGTAATTGTCAACAAACTAAGATAAGTGTTTGTTTTAAGAAAAGCAGAATTTTAAAATTTCTTGGTCTTCTATAAATTAGTATAACTTTAAATTGACATTTAATAAAGACTTTTGTAACGAGATATTTGGTTGCGTGTTTCTGTTTTATTCATCTTACTCTATTTTTTTTCCTAAAGCTTAATACCAGCGTTGTGGCGAATATATGTTAGAAATATAAAAAATTTGTTACGTTTACAATTGTTTTGAACAGCTTCTGTGCCAATTGACAAAAATATCTCAGCCTATGTTCTAGATTTCTATATCTATTAGCAAAATATGTGGCGTAAGCGTATGATAAATCACCTATCAAAAGAAATGTATTCGAAAGGTAATGCGCACAGACAATAGAATGCGCGTCGGTCGATCAGGTAGTATCTTAAAATTCTACCTCTTGTGATTGTAAATTAAAAATGTTTTTCTATATTCCAAAAATGCAATAAATAATTTTTGCAATTTAGTTTCTAGAAATTATTTTCACTGTCTTAATAAATATTGTTTTTGCGTTATTTCAAAAATGACCTGCAATATCCAGTAGCAAATACGCCAGGGATTAAAAGTAATATGAGCGATTTAAAACCAAATCCAAACTACATTTTCTGCTACTTGTTGCTATCAATTTGAATAGCAGTTTTAAATATCGTTTTAAGCGCACATAATATTTAAATTTGATCCATTAAAATACAGTGCTTGGATTATCGTTCATAAAACCCATTTGTCGGATTTCAAACTAAACTCACGAAACTAATTTTCAATGCAATTTTTCCTAGAACGAGGAATCGATAATAACTAATTTGTTGTAATTTGAGTGTGTTTTCGGAATACGAGCACGAGATTTAGAGCAGAAAGTTGCATTTGAAGTACGGTTAAAGTTTAGCAAGAGGATTTGCAAAACGGGACGGACGAGTTAAAATTTTATCATCCGCGTTAAAGAAGTCGTCTCTTTGCCTCGTCGTGTTCAACAAAGTGACATCTACTTAGGATAAAATAATACGAGGTTCATTTATTTTGCGCGTTCAAGCGCAATGTCGCAAAAATATTTTATCGCCTAACGGTAACAGCACAATAGCAGATGAATGGTAGACATAAATCGATGGGATATTATCTATGGCGGAAATAATTTAACTTAACACTGCAATCATTCATTAGTATGGTGGTGTTTGCGTTTTTAATTGTCGCGATCTGATTAAAAAAACTCGATTTTTTCAGTTCAAGACAATTTTTCCAGAACATCCTAGTCTTAACTTTAATTATATTTGTAGAAGTAAATTGGAGTATTTCTATGAGTCTCTTAATGGGTAAACCCTTGGTGTTGATTTAGGTACAAGCTTTTGCTTTCTGTTGATTTAGAATTTTCCATTAAAACATGCACACGATGATGTCGTTGTGATTCATCAAAACTCTCAACTTAAATCTGACTTCATTAGCAAAAACGAGAATTGTAAATTAAGAAACTTCTACCAAATTTACATTTATGTAATTGGGCTTGAAGGATAAAACAGGTTTGTGCGATAATTATTATGCCGACCCTAATTGGATCAATGGATTTGCTTTATTTAATCGACAAAAACGAATTTTGTTTTGGGTAAGAATTTTTTGTTTGCTTTAACAAAACTTCATTTTTAAATTCGTTTCATCAAGTTGGATAATCTAATTAAAGTTAATTAAAAAGTTGGTAATTTAAGTACACACAGAAAATATTCCATTACCAGTACACACAAAATCTAGTTAAGCATTTTTTACTTATTTTTAATTTCGGTTTCGCTATTTACTTGTGTATTATAAAATAGGTCGGATGAGTATGCACTTATATATTCCCTTTGATAATACCTCTGAGGCCCTGGCTGGTATACAACAAGATCAACATCAACAGCAAACTTTTACTATGAAAAATATAAAAATAGCGTGTCCAGATTTCAATACCAATAATGTTACAGAAACCGTAAATTCATAGCAGTTTGAGTTCGTAACATATAAATGGATAAATCAAAATTTTATCAATAACTAGCCAAACCCGTGGGCTACGCCCCCCGGAAAAACCCCACGTTAAAAACCTCAGAAAAGAGGTTGGAAAAACAAGCGCTGAAAACGAATTCAAGCAAGAAACACTGCCGTAAAAAAGCTCCAAAAAAACAATTCCATAAAAAATTTTAGTTGAACTTAGCACTTTCCCCCATTTCCAGGTGAGTATCTTAACGGAAATTTTCAAAATATTTTTGTGACTAATAAATTCACATTCAAAAAATCATGTTAGACATTTGCATAGAATTCTAAAGTTAAATTCGGCCTTATTCATAGAAATCGATGGGCAAGAGAAAAAATCTTTTTAAGGAAAAGCTCTTTCTTAATTATACACATGCTTTCGTTTAGGAATAATTTTTTGGTGGAATGTTTTTATTGGAGGATGTTTTTACTGGAGCTTTTTTTTAAACGTTTTTCGTAGACAAGTGTTTTTTTATTGATGTTTGTTCTAGCGAATTTATCTTGAACTTTTTTTCGAGGACGTATTCTACGTAAACCGAAATTAGTCTCCGTACGGAAAAGCAAAATTGAGCGCTACTGATGGAATTAATGAAACAGCCGCACGCATCTATATATTAAATCGGTTTTTCTATATCCCGACAAAAGTATTAGAAACATTACGCAGTCTTCCATTTTACTGGTTTTAATAGGGTGGTACTTTATTATCATATTCTTATTATTAAATACTAGCCGTATTAACTGCACAACGTAATGAAAAATATCGCAAGTTTTAATCCAGAATCTGCGGCGCGGCAGCTTGTTTGTATCTGTGCGAGGTATGAGCAGACAGCCTGCCTATAACTCCAACATCTAATGTGAACCTAAGTTTGCTCATTTGCATCAAAAACTGTAGCGATATTATATACCAATATGCGCCTTGTGTAATAGAAGCATAAATATGTGGCCCCCTCATCACTAAAAATTGAAACAGATTTAACACTTCTTGACAAGCTCATTAGAACTCACTACTTCAACAGAATCAATTTGCTTCTCAAGCAAGAGCAAGAGCTGGTACTACACTGTACCGCGTATAGAAGAGTTAAGTTTGGTAGCTTTCTTGAAGATTGGAAGGGGTTTTGACAATACCTCAGTAATCAGGGCTGCAAAATCTCATGCCATAAACCATACTCTGTGTAAATGGGTTGAAGCAATTTCGAGAAACACAATCGTAGTGTCCATGGTAGGTGAGGAGACCGCTGGAATGTCCGTAACTAGGGATTGCTGCCCGCAGACGGACGACTTGTCTCTCTTGCTGTAGTAGACTGTTAAAACACAACTACCATGGATACTATACAGTAGAAAACGCGGACCATTTAGTGTTCTTGATTGGGGGTAAATCACCATACACTGTTAGTAGCCGACGTTACACAGGTTACCTTGAGTACTGTACAAGATTCGTATGACCAAAAGACACTGTCCACTAATCCCGATAATACAATCATGGCGTCCTTTACAAAACAGCGACTACTAGGAAGCTACAAAGAATCTAAACCTTATGAGTTACAACTCGCATAGCTCGGCATAGCCGAATAGCTTATGTACTATATCCAACTGCATTGCCTAGGTGGAGACTCCAGTTGGGCAAATAGCGTGCCTCGTAACGTGTGTGACCACCTTGCTGTGTTAGTAAAAGTACGAATTAGAGAAGAAATCCTCCACGGTTTCCATAGTGCGACTTTCGTAAAAACGTAGTGACCAATACGTCAAGTGCTTTAATAGCACTGGCTGGTCGTAATCTGTTGATTAGTTACTCTAAGACCTTTGGTGTAATGGCTGTAGTTTCAGTTTGGATTGCTGTCAGCGGAAAGGTAGTCCCTTTGAATTATCTTCGGGCCCTACGTTGGGCGCCACTTTGGAGCTTTTTTTAAGAGAATAACACACAGATACACACTGCGGTTCAGTTACAATAAATTAAACAAAAGAGTACACTGATAGAAAAATGAAATTTAAGAACACAAACACATTTACTGTAAGAATACACTGATTCTCAAAAGTATGTTTAAATACAACTGAACCTGCCCGACTGTTAATAAATTCCACTACATACATATTAATCTAAATAAGAATTCTAAAACATCTATTTATTATTAGTATATACATTTTGGAAGTAGATATAGACATAATTAAATGAAAACGTCACCAGGGGATGCCGGCAGAGGTGCGTTTTGCCTCCCTTGCTGTGGTGCCTAGTGGTAGACAAGTCAATAAGAAAGCTGTACCATGGGTATTATTCACTAAGATACACGGTCGATTAGGTCCTGATTAAAAATAAATTATCTCACACTGTAGTCTAGAGTGATACTAGAAATGTTACTAGAATCTAGAAACCTTTTTGTTACTAGATTCTAGAGTATTACTATAAATATCAAGAGAATTTCTTGTTATCAGACTTGTCAGTTGGCAGCATTGGTGGTCCGAGAACCGCCTACCCCACCCTGCTTACATTTCAGCGCATTCAAATTCGAGCTCTCTTTATAAAGAAATATAAAATAATAAATATCGTTATAATTACAGCAATGGCAGGCAATACATAAACATTTAGAACTTTTATTAAAAATACGTCACCTCTATTGGAAGTTTTACGCTTAGGCTAACTTTCATCTAAGACTTTCACAGAAATATTGCTACATTAACACTAGTCACCAAATTCTAGAGTGTTACTAAAAATCTCACTAGAATCTACCGGAATTTTTTGTTACCAGATTCTCCAGTTTTACTAGAAATGTCACTAGATTCTAGGGTAATTTTTTGTCATCAGATTCTAGAGTCTTACTAAAAATATCACAAGATATTACGAGAATTTCTTGCCGTCTGATTTGACAGTGGTGGCAGTTCTGGTGGTGATAAAACCTTACTTACTTTTCAAAGCATTTTAATAGGGATGAAAAAGCGACGTTTCGTAGCCTAAGAATGCATTAGGGCTAATCTGGACTTACAAGAGGATGTTTGGACTTAAATTCAAATCATGAAGTTTTATGTTCGAAATTATTTCATTTCCGAATTTTCAACTATATTTCTATATATTTAACTTTATTACGCCCCTGACTTTTAAAATTTATCCTTAAAATATAATTGAAAAATTCAGAGACTTCACAACTCTTATGTGAAATCGAATCTGCATTTAGAAGTGAATCTTGGGATTTTTAATTCAAATATTTAAATTTAATGTTTTACTTTAATTTTTTTGATCAACAATTAGCCACGACTGAATTGAAAAAAAATCGGGTTAAATTATAAAACTTGTCGCATAGCGATGAGCTTGTTTTATTTGAAACTTTTACTCGATATATTATAAACGAAATAACCATTGTTTAAAAAACTAAATTTGTACAACTTTTAATTTTGAAATGTTGAAAATTTCAAAATCTGTAAATTAAATGTTCTTGGCTAACTTAAGATCAAAAATATTGTTTATTTAAAAGTCGAATAATTGCCCAAATTTCTTGCAAATGATTGCAAGTAAGTACCATCTTATACAAAGCGGGAGCAAACAAGGTTTGTTTTTAATTAAGAAAAAAACATTAAAACCTTGTATTAATATAAATGCTAATGTCCAACAAGTGGCAGTGAAGTAGCAATAAAAACAAATATTTAATATCAAAAGTCTTTCTGGCAAAGGTTTAACCAACAAAATGCCCGTAAAGATAATCGCAAAATCTAAATTGCATATGCTTCGGTATATTAACTACTTGATTAATAGATATATTTCAAGGAAAAAAGTAAATTAGCAAAACTTTTGCTACTCGATGTTGTGATAATGACGCAAGTTATAAGAGGTGTAATTTATTGCTTATTGACTTGCTTTATAAGCTTGTTAATAATAATTATGGCATTGATTGCTTATAAGAAAACATTAAAGAAGCTATGTTTTATTCAGCGATTGGAACCTTACTTCACAAAAATAATGTATTTATATTTTCTACTGCTTTTAACATAGTGTATTCGTTTCAATGGAAACTAGACATCAAACTTATTTTTAAAATTTAATATTAACGTTTTAACTTTATCTAATTAAATCTGTGAAGAATCACACACATTAAATCAAATTTACTGTTATGGGTTTTTAATCAATTTTTTCCCACTTAATCTATATATTAAATCCGGGTCCCTTTCACTTGTCTCAACTTTTCGAGACGATGAGTCCCCTTCCCGCCACCCTCCTACACACACGAAGCCATAGCTTTACAAGTCCATTATATAAGCCCCATATTCGTATAAACTGCTACTCTCTGGGAGAGGAAACTATTTTTAGCAATCTAGCAGTCGCGGCGCGGCAATCGCATAATGAGCTGATCTTCGGAACTCGGCGACTAAACAATTCATAACAATTACGCGTGCAATTGGCACTTACAAAAACTTGTTACAACATATTATGCAATATTACTGAAATATGAAACATTTTTTAAGATACGTACAGGTAAAAGCAATAATTGGACAAGAAAATATTAAAGCATGCATTGCCAAACCGCTCGCGGCAGAGAATGCATCAGGTTTTTGAAGAGGTGTTGATTTATAATTTTACGAACCTATGTTATTTTTTAGTAACCTTGAACTACGGCGGCTGTCATTTTTGCTGAGTCGGGATAAAATTATTTTAGTTAGTTTAGTAACATTTAGGTTTTAACGCAAAGTAGTCCGTTGGCCCCCTTTTCCCTCCATATTATTCTGAGCTTGAGCCCGCACCCCGAGATTTAGTTAGAGTAGGACTAGTTCCTTCTCCAGGCCCTTGTCTTTTTAGAACGCGCTTCACAGTCAGAACGTAGAAAATTCTTTTTCCTAATTCCAACAAACTCACTAGCTCTCCCGCTCCGCTCTTATTACAAATTCGAAAATTGTGGAAAGAAAGCCCGTTTGAAATATTTACAACAAAAACCATCAACTAGTTTTGAAAATTATTTCCTTTACCGTGCTGGATTTTATTAATAGTTTGAATATTGTAAAAACGAAGTCCGCTAGTAATACAATTAAGAAAGTTTAGAATTCTAAGATTGTTTTAAATTGAGCTTTCGAGTTAATCACTGCTCTTTAGAAACAATCCTTAAAACGAAATTATTTTAAACCTTAGTGCTGAACTCGGGCACCCAAAATACGATTTTAATAATAGTTTGAATATTGTGAAAACGAAGTCCACTAGTAATACAAATCAGAAAGTTTAGAATTCTAAGATTGTTTTAAATTGAGCTTTCGAGTTGATCACTGCTCTTTAAAACAATGCTTCAAGCGTAACTTTTATAAATCTCAGTGTTAAGCTCTAGCACCGAAAATACGCACCAGAATCTTGCATATAAGTCACAATCTCGTAGAAAAGCAATTTTATTTTATATTAAACGTCCCCGAATGACTTATTCTAATTATAAAAGTTATTGTCAAAATACGAAAGGTTTGTTGAGATGTCTGGATTTACTAAGTTTTCTTGCACCTTTCTGCTAAACAAGGCAAATTAAATTTAGGTAAATCTAATCTATATTTATTGTTTGATGATAATTAGTCGAGAAATGAGCTTTGCGAAGTGACGATCAGTTTTAATAAAACATAAATATTATAATGAAGGTCAACAGCACACATAAAATTTAAATAAAATCGAACGAATAGGTTATCACTTACAGAACAAAAAAATTGTTGTGTGTTGTAAACTATACAAGGATTAATTAATTATCAACAAATCTTAATAAGTAAATTAATAAGAAATTTTCGAAACGGTCTTGAAACCTTTGCAATTTTCAGCAAGTTTATATAATTAGTGAGCACAAAAATCGATTGTATGTTGTAAACTTTCAAGCGGCAATAAAAAACAAAAATTATTTAAGGAAATTAATTAGAATATTTAAGATTTTACAAAAAATCTGAAAACCTTTGTAACATTTAACACAATATTGATAATTAACAAGAACTAAAAAAAATGTGTGCTGTAAATACAAATATGAATTAATTACGAAACAAAAATGCTTCAAGAACATTAATTAAAAAATTAAAAATTTTGTAAAAAATCAATTTGTTTCATAAATTATAAAAAATAATTAGAAATAAGGAATAGCAATTTCTGTTAATAATTGCAAAATAATTGAAAAAACAACTGAAAATATTTTAGTTTTGTCCGGAATGGTAGATACTAAATCAGATTTACTGTTTTGGTTTTCCGTAATTATTTGCTCGCTAATTTACGATTTGAATTCCGGTATCGTATCCAAAGATCCGGGAAATGGGCGTTGTGCGGTTTAATTTCGCGCAGTAAAATTCATACATGTAGTTTAGAATTTTATACCAAACACAAGCAAACTGCTTACGAGGACAATATCGCGAGCGAAATCGCCTTATAAACACGTTGGGTTTCTCATAAGGGCGTCTGGAGCGACTATAATCCTAACCCCTTAGTACATACGGCCCTGAGAGCCTCAAACCAGCGCCTACTTTGTTACATCCAGCAATTTAGTCCGGCGTCACAGCAACATATGAAAACTGAGTAAATGCAATTTTGTCGAAATGGAAACGCGTTTTACTAAAACGTTTTGTAGTTGTAGAAATATGAACGCGCACTTTTGAATGGGGAACAGTTTTTCTCCCGCAGACGTATTTATGCCCGAAAGGAAAGTTGATTTATCGGTTTTTATACTTTGTGCATTTCCAGCTTTTGTTGAAAATTGTTAATCCGGGAAAAACATTAAAAGCTTTAATCTCTCCGCTACTAACAACTGCATTATTGTCGGCTTTAAAGCTCTACACTTTCCGGGTTTATCTCGGTTGAAACAGATTCAGCAGCGTAATACAACGTAATTATTTAAATAATATGCGTACTGGTTTTGTTGAATCTTGAAATATCCTGGTGTAAGCAGTAAATGGTCGCAGATAAGGAAGTAAATGCTATAGAATTAAATTAGTGCTAGTATGACTCAGCCGTTTAACTGTAAACGTTTCCAACTAATGAGAAAATTTTCTTGTTTTATCAATTATTATTGATATTGGTCGTTTTAATGTTAACTGTTTTCAATTTTTGTGAAAAGGACTTGTTTATAATTTTATAAATTTAATCCAGAAAGCTCTAGGGTGGTTTGATGTAGATGGGCGGTAAATGAAAAATAAAATTCAATTTACAGATTAAGTTTGGAATTTTCCATGAAAAGTTTAAATCCGTACAAATCAATTTTGAAAGCTCTGAAAAACAGATAGTTTAAAAATATTAACTTTGAAAATCTAGTAAATCAATTTGTTTCAATTCAGTGAAATTAATTTTTGGTCTACGTTTTTAACAGAAGAAAATTAAAAAATAGACAAAGACTTTCCCAAACTTCAACAACAATTATGTTTCCACAGACAATTGATATAACCCTCTAGCTTCAAGGATTATTACATAATACCCGGATACATGATACATACGCCGGACATGATTGGCTGCATTAACTGTTACTTGCTAAACCCTCGATTCCGCCCGGACACAGCCATAAGATAACAAGTGCTGTCAAATTCCTTACAGTTTGAAATTCGGTTTTTGGATTTTCCCGATAATACAAAAATTGTTAGGTTTCCATCGTTTGAGTAAAATCCGTCATGCAAGTTTGTTATACGACAAATCCGCTATCTGGATTTATACGAAAAATCCGATATCCGGCTTGATCTAATTCGACACCATGATTCAACCAAAAAATCCGTTTCGGGAATTTACCTGAGAAATTTTGACGTCTAAAGAAAAGCGCAAAGCTGCAAATCGTTCTAAAATTTAGATCATTATAAGATTAAATTCTATGCGCGCATTCAAGTAAAATCTTAATTCAAGATCTAAATTGAAAATCCGGCATCCAGATCAGAATATAAAAGTTTGAAGTCTGAAAATCCAAAATCCAGATAGACAGAAAAATCCGAAATTCGAAGTGGCACAAACAATCCGAAATATGGATTGATCAAAATCCAAAATCCCAATCGAGGTGATAATCCAAAATTGGAATCGACATGCAAAATCCAAAATCGGGGTTCACGCACAAAATCCGAAATCTGAATTGACATTAAAATCTAAAATTGAGGATCGACATAATAAAACCGTACATCTGAAACGGCATAAATATCCGAAATACAAATAGACGGAAGACATCCGAAATTCGAATTGACATAGGCAATCCGAAATTCGAAATTTGAATTCACATGAACAATCTCAAATCTAGATTGATCAAAAAATCCAAAATCCGAATCGACGTGAAAATTCAAAATTGGAATCAACATAAAAAATCCAAAATCGGAATTCACGTACAAAATCCGAAATATAAATTGACATAAAAATTTAAAATCAGAATCGACATAATAAGATCTGAAATCTGAACCGGCATAAAAATCCGAAATCCGGATAGACAGAAGAAATCCGAAATTCGAAATTTGAATTCACATGAACAATCTCAAATCTAGATTGATCCAAAATCCGAATCGACGTGAAAATCCAAAATTGGAATCAACATAAAAAATCCAAAATCGGGATTCACGTACAAAATCCGAAATATGAATTAACATAAAAGTACGAAATCCATCGATATCAAAAATCCAAAATCGAGGTCAACATAAAAATCCGAAATCTGAATTGACATAAAAATCAAAAATCCAGATCGACATAACAAAACCCGAAATCTGAATCTGCATGAAAATCCGAAATCCGGATAAACAGAAAAAATCTGAAATGCGAAATTTCAATTGACATAAGCAATCCCAAATCTAGATTGACCAAAAAATTCAAAATTTGGATCGACATGAAAAATCTAAAATCGGGATCGACGTAAACAATCTAAAATCGGAATCGACATAAAAAAACGAAATCTGAATTGACAATAAGATCTAAAATCAGGATCGACATAATAAAATCCGAAATCTGAATCGGCCTAAAAATCTGGATAGACAGAAGAAATCCGAAATTCGAAATTTGATTTCACATGAACAATCTCAAATCTAGATTGATCAAAAAATCCAAAATCCTAATCGACGTGAAAATCCAAAATTGGAATCAACATAAAAAGTCCAAAATCGGGATTCACGTACAAAATCCGAAATATGAAATAACATAAAAGTACGAAATCCAGATAGACGAAAGGAATCCGAAACTCTAATTGACATAGACAATCCGAAATCTGGATTAATCAAAATATCCAAAATCCAAATCGACATAAAAAATCTGAAATCGGGATCGATATCAAAAATCCAAAATCGAGGTCAACATAAAAAATCCGAAATCTGAATTGACATAAAAATCAAAAATCCGGATCGACATAATAAAACCCGAAATCTGAATCTGCATGAAAATCCGAAATCCGGATAGACAGAAGTAATCCGAAATCCGAAATTTGAATTCACATAAGCAATCCCAAATCTAGATTGACCAAAAAATTCAAAATTTGGATCGACATGAAAAATCTAAAATCGGGATCGACGTAAACAATCTAAAATCGGGATCGACATAATAAAATCTGAAATCTGAATCGGCATAAGAATCTGGATAGACAGGAGAAATTCGAAATTTGAATTGACAATCTCAAATGCAGATTGACCAAACAATCCAAAAATTGGATCGACATGAAAAATCTAAAATCGGGATCGACATAAAAAATCTAAAATCGGGATCGACATAAAATCCGAAATCTAAACCGGCATAAAAATCTGAAATCTGGATAGACAAAGGAAATTCGAAATCCGAAACTTAAATTGAATCGAACAATCTGAAATCTGGATTAACATAAAAATCGATAATCCTGATGGACATGAAAATTCAGAAATTCGGATAGACATAAAATATCCAAACCCGAATCTAAATATAAATTGAGGCAAGCAATCCGAAATTTGGACTGAGATAAAAATTCAAAATTCGGAACAACATGAAAAATCTGAAATCTGAATCGACATAAAAAATTCAAAATCCGGATCGACATGAAATATCCGAATTCGGAATCGACTTTTAATAATAAAATTTTTAAAGTTTGAATTAACAGAAAAACTGAATCAACATGAAAAATTTGAAATCGGAATCTACACAAAATTTCCGAAATTTGGATCGACATACAAATCCAAAATCCGGATCGACATAATAAAATCCGAATTCAAAATCGACGTAAAAAAATTCGAAATCTTAAATCGACGAAAAAGACGAAATCCGGATGGATACTAAAAATCCAAAATCCAAATCCAAATATAAAAATCGAAACTTAAATTCACACAAAATTCGTATAAATCGAAATATCGGATTTTTTGTTTACATCATATACAGATTTTACCAAACATTATATTCATTATGTTCGCCTCTAGAGAATGCAGAAAAAAACCGATGTATTAATTTTTAATTGTCGTAATCATTACCAATTTAAATGACTTTGAAAAGATCGAGTATCTCACGATTGCAATACTCCCCTAAATTAGAAGTATAGAAAAATATAGTTATTTAAGTATCAAGGAATGTAAGGACGTAATAACATCCGAGGTAGGCGAATACGAGCTGAGGCGGAGCCGAAGCTTGTCGCCTGCCGAGGATGTTATTAGTCGATACATTCCGTGTTACTTATTAAATTTTTCACGCTACCGGCAATGTAAGTAGGCCTACAGGTAGAAATTTAATCATATTTTTAAAAGTTCGTTTTGACAGCTGTCATCGGAATTATTTTTTAAAAGCCCCATTATTCTAAGTTGTCTGTGCTTGTTACCATATCAACGAACAGTTAAAATCAACATTATTTTCCTAGGAACGTAAGTGACACTATTAAGTTCCGTCGTCAAGGGTAACTAGTACACGAATGTTATCAGCCACTTACGATCCCTGTAGCTATGGATGTAAGGACTACTTACACTGCCGGTAGCGTGAAAACAATATTATTAGCAGTCAGCTAGCGCTAGCTTAGTAAATTCTACGTTAATAAACTTCAAAGACAAAACGCTTAAATTTTATAAATTTTCCAATACTTAAACACTTCACAGATTATTTAATTACAAAACAGCACTCAGCTAAGTTAGTTAAAAAGATAACCAAAGTTTAATAACTTTCTAAGACACTTTCATAGAATATATAAAGACATAATTTAGAGTTTCTCATAATTTAAAGCACTGAAACGATAATTTGATTACAAAACAAAATTTAAGCAGAAAATTATAATTCTTAAAGTTTATCAGAAAATGTTCATAAAATACAGAGAAAAAAATCGTTACAATTTTAAAAGCATTTTTCAAATACTTGACTGAAACTAATTAATTTAAAAACTAAAATTAATCGAGAAAGTTTGTTACAAAATAAAATAAGAGTAACACAATTTAAATTTGAACAACTTTCTACATAAAATACAAACACGTACAAACGGTTCTAGTTTAGAAATGATTAAATTTACAAAATCTTTAATAGATTAATCAAATATAAAACCATATTAAGCTGAGTCAATTAGAAATTAAATAATTATTTAAACATTAAACTGTAAAAGAGAAATTTGTACAATCTCAAAGCAGGTAAGTAACTAATTAATTAGAGAATCAAATTCAACCCACTCAATTAATTGGAATATTAAATATGTTTAGAACAATTTATCAATTTTCGCTACATTCCACTAAATTTCGATAATTACAAGAACATACCACCATACCATACCAAACCATTTTGATTTTATGAATTCCGAAATGTTTATTAATAAAAAAAACAATTCTTTGCAAATTAATTTTAAAATTAAGTATAATATAAAAGATTTAAATTGCTTTGCAACATCAAAATACTTTTCAACAAAAATGACAAACAAATTTTTGTTTATTAGAAAATTAAAGCTTTTATAGAAGATCTCAAAATTCTTGCAATATTCAAGGGAACTTGAATAGGTTCGGATCAATAAATGTTCCGGTTTTTAAATTTAAAAATATTAATATTTATTGAACAACAAAACTTCTCTAGGAAAATTAATTATAAAACTAAGACTTTACAAAAGATCTAAAAATATTTATAGCATTTAACGAAATTATGATATCTGACGGAAATGAAAAAAAACCCTTTTCAAAATATTTTAAACATTTAATAATTAATTGTAAACAAATTCTGCTTAGCAAAATACATAAAACAAAAAAGATTCTATAAAAGATTCTCAAATTCTTGAAAAATTCAAGACAATTTTGGTACTGGGTAGGAAGAAGGAAGTTTTCGGTTATAAATTGTCACGGAATAATTATTTGAAAAATTTGAAAATATTAAACATTTATTAATTATAAAGAAATTATCTTCATAGTAAATTAATAAAAAAAAAACTAAGGTGTTAACTTTAAGTGGACCTTCTCATACTACTTACTTAAAAAAAATTCTGAGTTAGACATGTTATTCACATTACAAATATTTGGAATTTACGTTATCTACAGTAGCCAACCAAAACCTAAATTCGTCAGCAAAAAAAAGAGGGGAACATGTAGCCCCATCAAATATAAAATTGTCTAAAAACTAACATTTAATTTTGGTTCTGCTAGTCAAGATGAGTAATTGTTCTCAAGCAGAAGTTATTTGTTGTACCCTGTTCATAAAATAAAAATGTACCAATTCTTGATTTTCAAAAATTGATAGAGGGTGTCACGGTAGAATTATGGTATTCGGCTATATGAGACTACAAAGTTTAAACAAAACCGTATGGCCAGGTTTTGAGAAATATTATTTTAAAATTTCAAGTAATTGTAAATCAGTAAATCAGTAAATCAGTAAGTCAGTAGCTAAATCAAGTATAAAAGTATTAAAAAATCAACGTTAAATTTTAGTTCTACTAGTCATGATACGCAAACCTGATTAACAAAAAATTATTACCGAACTCATTTAATAAATAAAGGGATACACATTTGCGATTTTCAAAAAATCATAGAAGGCGCTACATTGAAATTATAGCTTTTAGCGAAAAATTAAATTGTAGCCAATCTTCGGTTCTAGCAGCCTACAAAATTTTAAGAAAATAATACGATCAGCTGTTGAAAAATTATTTTTTAAATGTTTTCGAAACTTTGGTGAAGCGCCAGCCATTGCGATCTCAAACAAAATTTTGATTTTTTTGGTAAGGTGTTACAGCCCTATTCCAGACCTCTAGCATGGCTCAAAGTACCAGAATTAAAAAACAAAATCAGCCAATGTTGGTGAGGTAATAAGGATGACAACTAGCATCTGATTGCGTTCCAATAATACAAACAAATAGTGTAAACCCAATTTTATTATTTGCATCGAAAGCTGTACTGGTCCTACACGTACCAATACATAGGAATATGCACCTTATGTAATGGACGCGTAAATATCTGGCTTCTACTAGCGGGGGGAGGGAGCGTCTGCAGTAAAAACATTAATATTAATATATACATTAAAGATTTTATAAAAAAGATCTCAGAATCTTTCAAAAATTTACGAAAAATTTGATAATTATTAGTAAGAACAAAAAACATTAGACATTTTCTAGAATTAGTTAATTAGAAACCAAAAATTCTCTACGCAATCATTTTAAAAATTAAAAGTTTTACAGATAATGTAAAAATCTTATTCAAGACAATCGCAAAGCTTTCATCCTTTTTTGAAATAGTCAAAATTTAAATATTTTTTCACTTCGCAGTTTTAGTAGTTCCAAAAGTTTTCACGGCGTATAACATTGTGTACCCCTAGGGTATTCCTAATATCAAATTTCATTCCGATCTAGTTACTCGATTATGAAACAATAAGCGTCAAAAGAACAAATTTTCAAAAATTCGTAGGAGACACCTATTCACCCACAGACAGACATTTTTTTAAACCACTTTTTTGGGCTTCTGAATGTCCAAAACATGTATTTCCACCAAAATCTCGGTTTCAAAAATGTTCATGAAATCAATACTGAAAGTACAAAGCAATTTAAAACTGATACAAAAGTTTGATAATTACAAACATAAATAACCGTTTTAAGGTGTTTAGTTTTCTGTCAGCTTCATAAACTTAGGAATCACCTAATTAGGGAAAGTTAATTAAAAAATTAAAGGTCTAAGACAAATTTTTATTAAACTCGCAGAATTCTTAACCGCAACGAACGGATTAAAAAAATTCTTAAAATTTCTTGCAATTTAAAATTAGTGATAATTATTCAAATTAATAAAAAGTAACCACAAAACAGCACGAATTTTCATTAATTTAGCATTCCGAAATAAAACAGTTCAGCGTACTATTGAAACTGACTGTGATAATTGCCGAGAGGTCAAATTGAGGCAGATTAAGCAAATTGACACAAATTTGCCATTCCAATAAACACTGACGTGTAATGTTTACAAGTTTGTATAACTCGATGCAGTATCCGTTTTGCGCCATCAGTTATGTCCATATCAGCTTGTATGATGGTCCCCGTGTGTGCTGCCACTGCATAGCCCCGGGCTAGAGGGCATCCGGTGCACGAGAGAACAGCTTTGTAACTATAGGCACCGTCCGTTTGCCTCTGACAACCGCTGATGGTGTGCCTTTAGTAGGTACCTACTCTGACTGTGGCGTGCAGGTATCAAACAGAAGCTGTGTTACCGCTTTTTGTGCTTTTGTTTGTTGTTGCTGTTTTATGTTTCGTACAAAGTCCGGGTCATTTGCCGATGCTTTAAATACGTTGTAAAATGCAAATCGCATTAAACGGTATATTATGCTCTACACAAATGGCTCAATGCCTTTTGTACATCACAGAACATATGTTTTTTGATACACAAATTAGTCGCTACTAGTTTTTTACGGAATTTTAGCTACTTTTGTATTCTCTTTTCGATGACGATTTAACCAAAAAGGCCCTTCAGATGTATTATTTAAACAAGTTTAATTGCAAAAAAGCTTATTAATAATGTAATAATGGTTCCATCCTAATCGGTGTATTCTAGTTTAATTTGAGCAAGAACTTTAATTGGACTTTCTTATACTTTTGTATTTTTTTCATTGGCTTTCCTTTTAATCCTTAATGTTTAACCAACCTAATAAGTCCTAAAGGCGAGCTTGCTTTGATCATTCGAAGCTTGAATTAGAACAGGCACGCAACCGTGACACTTTTCATGCCCCGAGCTAAATTTTTGCTTAAGTAACATATGTAATACAGGGTGTATTTAGCTTACAACCATAAGAGATAGGAAGTCAGCCTAACTATCAAATAGTTTGGTATATTCAATATTATTAAGAATATCTTAACAGATTTGTCATAAGCCAACAGGTTCCTGAAATAATCTTACAAATTAAAATTTAATTATTAAAATTAGCGCACCCGCGCGTTACCATTTTCATGATTCAAACTAAATTTTTTGCTTTTCTCCACCTACTCCTGTTCCTCGCTAATGTATCAGCTTGTCTCCAGTTTAGGTCCTGTTTCTGTAGTATTTTGGCTATTACCCCGTTCCATGTTCTCCTGGGTCTCCCCCTCTTTCTTCTCTTATCTACGCCCATTTTCCATATTTTCTTCACTGTCCTGTTTTCATCCATTCTGGTGAGATGATCCCACCACCTTAACTGTCCCTTTTCAATTTTGTTCTCCAATGAGTTCACTTTAAACCATACGCGAATTGTATTGTTGTTAATTCTGTCTTTTCTAGTAACATCTGCTGCTGCTCGTAAATATTTCATTTCACTGGCCTGTTATTTTTCATTAATTTCAATGCGCATTGCAGCAATAGCAGTCGTTGTATTGATGTTGAGGTGTACACGTCGCAAGTTATTCTTCATCAAAATTCATTGAGGTATCACATACCCCACCACACAGGTAAGTGTATATTTATACGTATACAAATAAATGTGTTCTGTCTATTATTTTTTGTATTAATTCGTCTGACCTATAATGTCACTGTATTTGTTAAATAATGTAAAGAGAAGTAAAATAATTGTTAATTGCAGTATCTACCTAGTGAATTTACACGATTTTGTCCAAATTCGACTAAGAAATATTCAAAAAAAACTATAACCAACAGACTATTGTATTATCTAATAATGATGATGTAAACACTCTGTGACTTATTATGTTTCAATTCCAATTTAGTTATGGCCGGACCGTATGAACGTGAACAGAAGCGATTGTTGGATCTCTGGCAAGAAGTTGAAGAAACCTATGATATTGCTATTGGCTCCGAAAGTGAGCTGACTTTGAAGGTGGTAGTAATCACAATTCTGAAAGTGAGGAAGATGCGGAAAATAGTCAGCAAGATGCGGAAGATAGTCAGCAAAATCTACAAGAAGTAACAGAAAGTGAAATTTTGGATGTAACGGAAACAACCTCGAGAAAATATGTAGGCAAGGATGGTACTAAATGGGCTTCATCACATTTTCCTAAAAACATTCGCACGCGGCCAGAGAATATAATCACACACTTACCAGGTGTAAAAAGAGCCGCCAAACATGCTAAAACACCAATTGAATGTTTTAATCTGTTTATGACCCCTGATATGGTGGAAGATATTGTGAAGTGGACCAATATAAAAATAAGCAAGAAATCTGCTGCATATAATGAGGATCATCAGTACTCTGTTAGGGATACAAACGCATCAGCAATAAGGGCCTTAGTCAGACTTTTCTATTTAGCAGGAGTATTTAAAAGTGATCGGCTCAATCTTGAAGAACTTTGGTCGACTGATGGAACTGGAATAAGTTTATTTAGAGAAAAAATGTCATTGCAATGGTTTATTTTTTTACAGTCCTGTTTGCGTTTTGACAACATAGACAACCGCGAGGAAAGAAGACAAATTGATAAAATGGCAGCAATAAGGGCAATATTTGAGAAATTCGTAGAGAACGGCCAAAATTCGTATACACCCAGCGAATACGTTACCATTGACGAAAAGTTAGAGGCATTCAGAGGACGCTGCGCTTTTCGTCAATTTATGCCTAATAAGCCAGCACGTTACGGACTGAAAATATTCGCACTTGTAGATGCAAAATCATATTACGTTCTGAACTTAGAGCTTTTTGTTGGACTGCAACCTGAAGGGCCATTTACGTTGAGCAATAAACCTAACGATGTAGTTGGTTTACCAGTTACGAATTAATGAACACACTTCTTCAACATGAAATCACATCTGTTGGAACAGTGAGAAGGAATAAACGGCAAATACCTGAAAGCTTTGTTGTATCTAAAAACAGACCAGAATGTTCCTCCAAATTTGGATTCCAAAAAGATATAACTTTGATTTCGTATATACCAAAAAAGGGCAAAGTTGTTCTCCTTATGTCTACCTTACACCATTCCCCAGATATTGATGAAACTACTGCCGAAAAGAGAAAGCCAGAAATAATTACGTTTTACAACGCTACAAAAAGTGGTGTAGACGTCGTTGATGAGTTATCAGCTTCTAACGATGTAATAGTTAAAGATGGCCACTTACAATTTTTTATGCTCTCCTCAATTGTGCTGGTATAAACGCAAGAGTGACCTTTCAGCTAAATACAGATGATTTCCAGATGAAAAGAAGACAATTTTTGAAAAAATTGGCTATTCAACTGTTGAATGAACACAAAGAGGGCTACAAATAAAAGTCTTCTACGTGAATTGCAAGCACCTAGAACAGTTGTAGATCAAACAAACAATGAACAGCCTCCACGGAGAAGACAAAAGGTATCTACAAGGTGTGAATTTTGCCCTAGAAAAAAAGACAGGAAGAGATTTTACAAGTGCGCGAAATGCAGGAAAGCTGTTTGTTTAGAACATTTTGCGGTATATTGCGATGCCTGTAATTTAGACGCAAATTAATCAAATAAGTTCTGTTTTTTTTTGTATTAACGTTTGATTTTTGTATTTTCTAATAAATTTATATCTATATCTGTTGTTAACTTTCAATACTTTTTTAGTAATGTTACAAAAGTCATGATGCTTTTTTCTCATAAAATTAACCATTTAGGATATATATTGTTATTTTTTAATAAATAATGTATCGGAACTAGAAATGTGTGTTTTTATACCAAAAACACCTTAATAAGTAGAAATACAATTATTAATTTCCAAAAAAAGTTTTTTTTTAAATTTTTTATTATTTTACTTTGGGGTATGCGATACCCCACCACACAGGTTCTGTCTCAAAAACCCACCACACTGCCGCCGGGTTAATGGATCTCAGTAGCGATAAATTGACATTCCTTTCTTCCAAACCTTCCATATTTTCTCTCTTGGGGCACTATCAAAAGCCTGTTGCAGAGCCACAAATCATAAGTATAAATTGTTATTATGTGCAAGTGTCTTTTCGGCCAATTGTCTCAAACTGAATATTAGGTCCGTACTTCCTCTTCCTGGTCTAAACCCAGCTCGGTTGTCATCAAGTGTCGACTCAATTGTTGATCTTAGTCCTTCCTCCAAAATTATTTCATATACTTTACTTACTACCCCAAGTATGGAAATTCATCTGTAGTTAGTGCAGTTTCTGGGATCACCTTTTTTTTAGAAATTGGTAATATGGTGCTACCGTCCAGTCCCTAAGGATATTTCCTGTAACCCAGGCTATACTTAGTATTTTATGTAAAAGTTCTTTCCCATTTCTTCCCATACTTATAAACTTTTCAGCCCTAATGTTGTCCTGTCCAGCCGCTTTCCCGTTCTTTAATTTTCCCACTGCTTCTTCGACTTCCTTTACTGTTAGATGTTCTGGTGTGTCGGTATTTTCAGTGTTTACGAAGTTACGACTATGTTTTTCTCCATCTCCAGAGAGTGTGTCTATAAAATATTAGCGCCATCTATCCATAATTTGTTTGTCTGTAGTTATGACTTTACCTTCCTTATTTTCTATCCATTTCAAACCGTTACCTTTCTCCTTTCTTAGATTTTTTAACGTTCTATTTAATAGCTTTGCATTTCCCCTACTATTTTCCTCCATTTTATTTCCAAATTCCTCCCAAGAGTCTCTCTTTGCTTGCTGTACTAGTTCTTTAACCCTTGTTCTCTGTTCCTTGTACCGTCGATATTTCTGTTCTGTTTTATTATTGGGATAATCTTTCCATATACGTTTCTTCTTCTGTATTTCTTCCTGTATTTCATTGTTCCACAATATGCAGTGCATTTTTTCTTTCTACCACGATTTACGCCACACACCTTT
Organism: Ctenicera cuprea; assembly: GCA_958336395.1. Classification (NCBI taxonomy): domain Eukaryota; kingdom Metazoa; phylum Arthropoda; class Insecta; order Coleoptera; family Elateridae; genus Ctenicera; species Ctenicera cuprea. The sequence continues at coordinate 8,463,510 of OY284495.1, read as the reverse complement.
TCAGCCACTTTGCAGATGTTTGTTTTAATAAAATTCCACAGTTCTTTAAGATCTTCAACAGTTTCCCAATTTATCGTACTACACTCGTCTTGCAATTTTATGTTTCCATCTTGTAGCTTGTGGGCTTTTATACTTGGTTGGCTAAATGTGAAATTTTCTGGGACTGTCTCTTTGATTAACTTTGAGTTGTTTTTCATTCTCACCTCAACCAAGTAATGGTCACTACCAATTTCTCGTCCTCGTTTTACTTGTACGTCATTAATTTCTCTTCTTAATTATGCTTGTAATGTGTATTCCCTAGTATCATATCGTTATCTATACAAAATTCTATGACACGCTTACCGTTGTTATTTACGTGGTCCTCTCCAAACATTCCCACTGAGTGTGCTACGGCATTTCTTCTACCAACCCTACCGTTAAAATCTCCAATTATCATGATTTTGTGTTGTATATTATCAGCTTCCTCCTGCACTGCTTCCCAGAATACATCATTATCCTCTTTAGACTCATTTTCTGAAGATCCATATCCCACAATAATAGTTATTTTTCCACTATCCGTCTTATCCATATCTACTCTAATAATAATCTTTTTAGAGATATATTTCCAATAACTTATATAATCTACAAGCTCTTTGTGAACTAATACACCCACCCACTCCGGCTTTGGCTCTCTTCAGTACATCAATTCCAGAATAAATCATTATGTGTTCCTTTCTCGTTTTTATGCATTCTTTCCCCTTCTTTTTCGTCTCAGTAATACTTAATATTTTCAAATTACTCGCTTCAAATTCTGATATAAGCTCATCTTCTTTTCCATGAATACTTTGTACATTCCATAATTCTATTTTCCACGTCTTATCTGGCCTAGTGTTATATTCCATATGCAAATCCGTTTTCGCAGCCTGGTCATCATTATTGCTTACCGTCCTCGTTGCACTTTTCAGTTTTTCGATTGTTTTAATTTTTCTCTATCTTTACTCCATTTCCATTCCACTCTATCAATTACTATTTTTATTGAAGCCCACTTTGACATTTTTACCACTCTCTCTTTCCTTCTTAGCTATTGTTCTAATCTGTCTTTGCATCTCTCTTTTCTTCTCTGTTAGGTCGTTGTTAATATATATTTGACCTCTCCCGTACATTTTCAGTTTTGATTTATTTGCCATTATTAATTCCTTTCTCTCTTTCTGGCTATCCAATTCCCGTTAAAACTATATTATTCTCTTTTGCTTCCTTTTCATGTTGTTCTACATTTTTTACTGCATTTTGTAGCTCTTTCTTGGTTTCACCCTGTTCTTTCATTATTTTTACATTTTCAAGTTTTAACCTCACAATCTCAGTTTTAAATACCTGCTGTTATCTCCTGATTTCCTTTTGCCCTGTGTTCAAATCTGCCATTTCTGCTTTCATTTCCCCTTTCATTTCCAATAACAATTTCATCACTGTACTGTGTCTAACTTATCATCATTAGCCACTTGCGCTTATCGGTGGATGCCGATTTTTCCTTTTGTTTTCTTGGAGCTCTTCTAAAATATTTCAATAAGAATTTTTTTTTAATATTTTTATTTTTTTTCGAAAAAAGTTCTCGTATAAAAATATTTCTCGCTTGAAATAAGTTGTATCATAAATCACTTCGCAGCTTTAGTAGTTCCAAAAAAAATTTTAGTAGCATTTAACATTGTGTATTTTTAAGAAATTTTTAGTATCAAGTTTTATCCCGATCTGATAATTCATTTTCGACTGAATAGGCGTTAAAACCAACTTTTTCAGAAGTTCATAGAAGGCGTTTGAGAAATGTTTACGAAGTAGGACACGAACCAAATTGTAGCTCATTTTTAGCTTTATGAGCTTATACAATTTTTTTTAAATCATGTGGTCAGTTTTTGAGTAATATTTTTTTTTAGATTCACGAAACTTTTGAATTTTTTTCGTTTTATAACTTTTGACTTTTCGAAAATTTCTTGCACAGTAACATTGTGGCTCTGTAGGGATATTACGATAAAATATTTGAATTGTATCTGCCAACCAGTTTTATATTAATAAGGCGCTAAAGTCAAAATGTTCAAAAAATTGTAGCAGCCGCCATTTTAAAGCTGGAAAATTTGGGGAAAAAAGCGTTGGATTTGCTTTAACGCCTTCAACTGGATTCTGTTTCTAAATTTATAGAATTTGGTGTCGGAAAAGAATGCTACCGAAAAAAAAACGTGTCTAACTTCCACTTCTGGTTTCAGATTTTTGTTAAATTTATTTTGTCAGTAAATTTTTAATATACCCTGACGTTCCAAAGCTCGTTAAAATCGGACCATCCGTTCAAGAGGGATGATGCACCACACACCTGCATTTGGATGCCAAGTCTAGTAGTCTAGTCCTATGACGGCGCGGCAGTCAGCTATTGTTGGGGAAAAACGGATGATTTTAAAAATCGTGATGTTACTATTCGAATGGCTCCCATAATCGGAATATTCATTCGATATCAGAACCACCGGAAACCCATGGAGCGCCCACTACTGAATTTCATAGAACTCTCAGCACAATCAAATTGGCTATTTCGTAAGTCTGAATATTCGGAATGAGTTTGAGCTAGCATTGTCGAAATGAGAATACTATTTTAGTTATTATTTTATTTTTTTGTTATAAAGTATTCTCGCTGTATGCAAAATTGAACTTAGAAACTAAATTTATGCCCAAACGCAGTTTTGTGTTATGTGTTCTTTATTGTATGTGCGGGTGACTGTTGAGTAAAGGAAATATAAAATGTTTACAACGTGTGTACGAGTGAGTGACAGATAATTTGTAACATAAAGTCTCCTATAAATATAATCATTAATATAACAATTAGTAACTGGAAACATCGTTCCTCGGCCACGATCGAAATTTCACTCGGATGACTGATCAACAGTTGTTATGTTACCGAGCATGACTGCACACGCTCGCGCATCAAAAAATAATAATCATTCGGATGATATCGTTCGAATACTTTCGAAACACCAATCCGTTTGGTGTTTCGAAAGTATTCGAACGATGCGGGTGGGCAATAAAATCACAAGTAATTGGAAACGTCGTACCTCGACCACGATCAGAAAATCACTCGGATGACGGATGAATAGTGCATTTATCGGCTTGTGATGTTACTGAGCGCGTCTGCACGCGCTCGCGCCTCGAAAAATAACAATCATTACGACGATTTCATTCGAACGAGTTCGAAAAACCAATCGGACTATTCCGATTATTTAAAGAATCGGAAGCTAGCATTATTTTCATTCGGAATAAAGGGCTTTCTTGGGAGTAATTTTTTTCCTCAAAGCAACTAAACTATTGGAGCTTTGTAGTGTATCGTTTACAGGAATTGCATCCTTATGTGCTATGAAACATCATGTCAAGTGATTGCGATTTTTCGATTAAATTGTGATGTCGGAAACGCTCGGGTGGTTTCGGGAATCGGTGTTCCTAACATGGTATTGTTTGCTTGTTTTCAAATGTTTAATCAGTATAAAACAAACGTGATTGGTTCGTTTTATGAAAGGGGAAATTTGTGATTGGTTCAATGAAATATAAATAGTATAGTCATATTAATCCCACTCCAGTTTACCCTGGTTTCTCAAATATGTACAATTGCTACAAAAAAATGTGGGTTTGACCTTCCAACATAAAAATCTCATGTTGTACATCCTTTCCTTAAACTTCTGACTATTAAAACCAACCTAAAAGAACAAAGTTAACAATAAGAGCAAGAACAACTAGAACCCCATCCCGAACATAGCAAGTGCATTTTAGATAAGACACTCAACTCCCGGATTTCGCGCCGAGGTGATGATCAAACTGTTCTGCTGCTTTTGTTACCTCTACAAGTCCACGAGCGTTCAGAGGTTAACCCGATTTAGGTTAACATGTGGAACGCCCAGATTATAGCTAATCGAAAATTGTTTCAAAGGAACGGTATTACACCCGAACTCTTTACTCTTTCCTAGAACAATAAGTACTTCAGACTTTACAAGAGGGTGGATTAGCTACAAGAACTTTTAGAACTGAATAGCTTAAGTATTTGAAACTTTGACTCGCCTAGTTTTGCATTTTAAGGTTTCTGGGATTAATATTTGCCTGTTATAAGAAGAACTTTTAGCAGAAAAAAAATTTTTGAAACGATATTTTTTAATTTTTTTTCAATTAATCATTTGGTTTGCTGTACTGATTATAAACAAAAATTAATTTATACATGTACAGGGTGTCCCAAGACATGCAAGACAGGCTTATAACTCAGTTATTATGCAAGATTTCGAAATTATTTTTAATTTTACAGGTGTTTCCGTATAAGACTAATATAACAAATTTATGATTTATTTTTATACAACACCCTGTATATCTTTGCATATTTGTATTGACTTTTTATTGACTTTTTGTATAAGACTAATATAACAAATTTATGATTTATTTTTATACAACACCCTGTATATCTTTGCATATTTGTATTGACTTTTTATTGACATTTTGTATAAGACTAATATAACAAATTTATGATTTAGTTTTATACAACACCCTGTATATTTTTGCATATTTTTATTTACATTTTAATTTTTTTATGAATATTTTTTGTTTCTGAAATTTCGTTGCGGCGTTGCCAAGTTATTCCATTTTTACGAAATATTTTACTTTCGCAGTTGAAACTCCAACTGGAGCAGGAGTTTCATGTGGCTATAGCACGGTACACGATATTTTCACTAACTCTAAAGCCTCGGTAGAAAAGAAAGATTCAGTGTGCCGCTTTTGCTTTATAATAAATTATGGAACATTTAATTATTCTTATGTTGCAGCAGTTGGTTTGATATTAATATAAATATTCTAGTGAAGTAGGGGTTGCATAAAACAATCTCAAACGCTCATTCGAATATTATTGTAAAAAACTTTTAAGGGCAATTTAGGTAGTGCAGGCAGCAACCATTTTGAAGAGTTCAGAAATATACACAATCAAATAATAAACTAAAAACAAGCGTCAGGCAACCGCCACGAGATCTTTCTCGCGTAAGTCAGCTGCGTTCTTTCCTATTCTATACTTATTTAACAAATTTTTAAATTTTTACGGGTTGGTAGTTTAAAGAAGTTGTTTTAAAAAGAAAGTAATTTTTATACAGTTTTAATTTTTAGGGGTTGGGATGCGCGTTCGGTCGTTTAGAGAAGTTGCTTTAATAAAGAGGATGATTTTCGTAATTTCTATTTCTTTGTACGGGTTGGAGATGCATTTTAAGGTAGTTTAAAAATATTACTTTAACAAACAACTATATGATTGTCGCCATTGTTATCAATTTTATAGTTTAAAGATTGGGGTGCACTGGAGGGTGTATAACATAATTTGTTATAATAATGGGGACGATTTTCCCTATTTTTAGAGTCGTTTAGAAATAATGTATTAACAAGAGGCTGGATTTAGCCAATATTAATTTTCAAATTTTAGGGGTTGGGTAGAGTTTAGGGTGGTGTTGAGGTTTCGCTTGACTAAATACGACGATTTTTGCCATTTTTATAATTTTCAATGTTACTGGGTTGGGGGTGTATTTACCAATGGTTAAGAGATATTAATCTAATACGGAAGCTGATGCTCGGTATTTAAAAAAAGTTTTTAGGGAGTGGGTGGCACTTGAGGGTGATTTAGAAGTATTACTTTAATAAAAGGAATAATTTTTACAGCGATGATAAACTCAACTCAATTTTAAGAGTTGGGGTGTACTTGAGAGTTGTTTAGGGGTTGGAATGTGGTTTAGGTTGGTTTAGGAGTGTTTCCTTACTACAAACGACAATTTTTCCTGTTTTTATGATTTTCAATGTTACGGGGTTGGCGGTGCATTTAAAAGAGGTTAGGAAATGATTTTATACAAGGTATTTAAAAAATTGTTTGTGGGGTTAGTGCTACCTGAGGGGGGCTTAAAAGTATTACTTTAATAAAGGGGGCAATTCTTACATTTTAATAAATTATCATTTTCTAGGGTTGGGGTGCATACGAGGGTTTATTAAATGAATTGTTTTAATAATAGGGATGATAATTCACATCTTTACAAGATTTAATTTTTAGTGGTTGGGGTGCATTTCATAGTGGTTATGAGATGATACATTAAAAAAAAACGATTTCCGTAGTTTTTCTTAATTGTCATATTTGAGGGGATTGGGAAGGGTGCACTTTAAAGTGATTTAGAATTTTTGCTTTAAAAAAATACGTAATTTTACACATTTTTTCAAATTTGATATTTTATGAAGTTGACAAATTCAAAGTGTTAGAACATATTTTTAATAACTATGATATAAATGTCAATCTACATCTTAGTTTAAGGATTCAAATATGAAATGGGAAAGGGCGCCTTACGGGGGGGGGGGGGTGTCTCACTATATTTAAGTTATGTATATTAAATTGTAGTTCAACCTTAAAATATATTATTTTATTAAAGATGGTTTTGCAAATTTAACTTTGCTTCGTTGACAATATATTTTGCTGTATTTAATTATAACTTGTTTAAATTTTTCTTGAGTTTATTATACCAGACTTAAACACGTTTTAAATAAACCACCAAAGCGTAACCATATTTTCCTTAGCATTTAATTTATTTAAAACCGGTTGATTGTAGATATAACCATTAGTTAATATAATTTATAGAGTGCAAAACGCTCTATACAACTATATACAAGTATACAAAGTGTTCTTTTTGAAATAATATCAATTTTTGGCACATTCGTGCTATAAACATTCTGTATAATCAAATTGAAAGATAGTACATGATCTTCAAAAACATAAAAAAACATTTTTTTAATCTGTGGCAATACGGTTCATGCATATTTTATTAGTGAAATATTCAAATGCCAAATTCGTCAAAGAAAGTTGTATAACTTGACAACGCCGCCGCCGCAAAATTTCAAAACCAAAAGTTGTGCAGAAAGAGTATTAAAAGCGAATAAGAATATACATAAACATATAGGAAGTTTTGTTAAAATAAAAATAGTTTGGTGTGCCACTTTTCACGGAACTCCCTGTATAACTGAAAATAATTGTAAAATGTGGTCTTCGTCCTCCCTACCAAAAATTTTTTTGAAACCTTTTCTGTATCTTGCGTAATAATTGAGTTACAATAGCATGTTCTTATTTTTGCGACACTCTGTATATTAGTAACTATTTTTATTTTACACAACTCACCATACGCAGTAGAAGTGTTTTCTGCCTTACCTGTAACAAAAACAAACATGTCAATAATTGTTTCTCGGTGCTTTACACGAATTAATTATTTTTTAACAATCAATATCTTTTCTTTCGCATTTATTCAAAAATTTCGTCCCAGAAATAGTCCAAACTGTTTACCTAAATTTTGACGCAGTTTCTCAAATTTCTAGAAAAATGTTATATCAACGTTTTAATCTCACCAGTTACAACAACAGGTATGAATAGCCCTAACCTACTTATTCAGGTAGTTTAGCAGGTTATGACTCATCGCCTTTGCTTGAACTTAGATTACCTTGCATACACAATTGTGGTTAAAAGCTAAAATAAAATATCATCATTATTATCATCATCATCATCATCATCACCACCACTTTTTCTTGCACTTTTCGGCGTCGAGTTTTTCACTCATACATTTTGGGGTTTAGTGGGGGTAATGGGGCCTTGTCAACCTATAAATCACGTTCCCCCCAGTCTTATTATACTGTTCACTATTATTGTTTGTGTCATACGTATATGTAAATTTTCAGTGTTCAGGAGAAGCACTTAATTGTAGCCAAAGCACCGTATAATGTATATCAGGGCCCAAAAAGCTGTGGTCAGTATTTTTCAAAAATGTTTAGAAGTTTTTTTCATCTCGCCCGTGCATATATCGTAGTTGATCGAACGAACAGAGCACCTAGTTATCGACACCTGTTACCCAGCATCCCGCCACTCCTGTGCTATTCGGCATATCCGACCCCACGAAATTGAATTCCTTCAGGAAAAACTATGTAGACGGCTTTTCTCAATTATTTAGTTTAATACTCGGAGTAAATGGGTTTGATGGAGTTTCGGATGAGTTTTGTGTGCTGGTTTAAATTCGCAGTACAACTTTCCATTTTAGTAAAGATGATGACTTTTGTTAGAATAAATAAGTTAAAAAGCCTAGAGAGATTGGTTTAATTCCTTGCAAACTTTTAAATAATTCGTTAATTGTAATTATTTGAAATTAATTTAATTAAATATTAATTGAGAAATTTATATTACAGTTGTAAACAGCGGTTAAGGTAAGTAACGTCAAGAGTATTGGTCATAAGTGTAGGGTGGAAAAATCGTGAAAACATTGCGTTCAATACCGAAAAGTCAGGTAGGATAGCAGGTTATGACATATGGTTAATGCTTACACTTTGCACGCCTATAAGAATACAAGCGCAATTGTATAGCTGAGATTAGAACATGCCAGAGATCAGATAAAACAAAATTTTTCGGTCAAAAAATGGTGTACGGAGAATAATTATCCCTTAATATTTGTACAACTAAAAATAAAAAGTAGGTTAGAAATCTTATAATCAGCTTGATAGCGGATTTTGTCCGGTTTATTAAAAACGTAAAAATATTTATTACACTTTAATAAAGCATAAACATAGGTAGTCAAGGAAATTTAACGCCTTGTATAAAAAATCACGCCACAGGCTTATATTAATTCTATCACCTACCAATAATTAAACATTTATTTTGTGTCCAGGTTAGAAATAGTATATTATGCAACGAATCTATAATAATAGCTATTAATACACGAGTGATATTAATTGTTTCTTCTTAAAATAAATTCGGTTTCTAACTACAGTTGTAACTCCGTACATAAATAGTTCGTCCAGGCAAAGTACTTCGCTCATTTTTGAAACTTTTTGAAAAACAAAATTCTGAAATTTAGCTTATCGGGGATATGTCTAGAAAAAACAATTTCCAGGCACATTTTTTACTTTTGTGAAGTTTTTACAAAAGTATTTCTGCTATGCGGGAGAGTGGAAAGTTTTCTTATGACCCAGGAGCGTTCTTAGAATTTTTGGTATGAAGCTCTTCAAACTGCTTTTTATTATAAAATCACTTTTAAGCTAGAGCTAGAAGTAATAAGCTAGAGGCCGCAAACTAACGGTTAGAGGTTAGAGGCTACAGGCCAGAGGCTAGACGCTAGAGGCTAGCAGCTAGAGACTAGATACTAAAAGCTAAAGGCTAGAAGCTAGAGACTACAGGCTAAAAACTGTAGAAGCTGGAAGCTATAAGCTAAAAGCTTGCGGCTAAAGGTTGAAGCTAGAGGCTAGAGGCTAAAAGCTAGATGCTATAAACTAGAGGCTAAAAGCTAGAAGTTAGAGGCCAGAGACTACAGGTTATAATATAGAGGCTAAAGACTAGGGGCTAAAGGCTAGAGGTTAGAGGCTAGAGACTAAAAACTAGAAACTAGAGACTAGAGGCTATAAGCTAGCGCCTAAAAGATAGAAGTCTATTTAACGGAGTTTCTATCAGTTAGTGAATTAAAAACTATTTTAATTTCTTACTTCAAAATATTTTATTTCATTAAATGATATTTTCTGTAGTAATTTCATTAAATGATATTTCTGTAGTAATTTCATTCTTGTGGCATTTTTTAAAATATTTCAGGCTAGTTGCTAAACACTAGAGGCTAGAAGCTAGAAGCTTGAGGCATGAGGCTAGATACTAGATGGTAGAGACTAGAGGCTAGAAGCTAGAGACTATAAGCTAGAGAATATATATAGACGCTAGAGACTAGAGACTAAAGGCTATATACTGGAGGCTAAAGACTAGAAACTAGAGGCTAGGAGCTATAAGCTAGACGCTAGAGGCTAGAAACTAAAGGCTAGAGGCTACAAGTTAGAAGTTTATAAAGCCGGCTTTTATGTCAGTTAGTGAATTAAAACTTATTTTAATTTCTTAACTTTGATATTTATTTCCATTGAGCGATATTTTTTGGTAGTAGTCTTTATTCTTCTTGCAATTTTTTAAAGGCTACACCCAAGAGGCTAGCAGCTAGAGAATAGAGACTAAAGGCTAGAGGCTAGAAGCTAGAGACTAGAGTCTAGTGACTAAATGCTAGAAGTTTATAAAGCGGGCATTTTTGTCAGTTAGTGAATTAAAAATTATTTTATTTCTTTAACTCAAATATTTTTTTCTATTAAGTGATATGTTTTCGTAGGAATTTTTATTCTTCAGGCAAAATTTTTATATTTTAGGCTAAAGACTAGACGCTAGAAACAATCGACTAGAGGCTAGATGCTATAAGCTAAAGGCTTGAGGCTAGAAGTTAAAAGCTAGATGCTAGAAACTAGAAGCTAAAGGCTAGAAGCTAAAGGCTACAGGTTATAAGATAGAGGCTAGAGACTAGGGGGTAAATGCTAGTGGTTAGAGGGTAGAGACTAGAAGCTAGAGGCTAGACACTAGAAACTAGAAGATAGAGGCTAGAAGCTGAAAACTAAAAACTAGCGGCTAAACGTTAGAAGTCTATAAAGCGGGGTTTTTATCAGTTAGTAAATTAAAAACAATTTTAAATTAACTCAAGTTTCTTATTCATTAAATGATTTTACTGTAGTAATTTCATTCTTCTGGCAGATTTTTAATTAATTATATTGTAAATATTTTAGGCTAGAGGCTAGACACAAGAGGCTAGAAGCTAGGGGCTAAAGGCTAGAGGCTTGAGGCTAGGGACTAGATGCTAGAGGCTAAAGACTAGAAGCTAGAGGCTAGAAGCTAGACGATATAAGCTAGAGGCTATATCTAGACGCTAGAGGCTAGAGGCTAAACGCTAGAAGTTGGAGGCTAGAGACTAAAGACTAGAGACTAAAGTCTAGAGGCTAGAAGCTAAAAGCTAGGAGTCTATAAAGCAGGCTTTTTGTCAGTTAATTAAAAATTATTTAAATTTCTTAACTCAAAATTTTTTTCCATCCATTTTCCATGTTTTTGTAGTATTATTTATTCTTCTGGTGAGTTTTTATATTTTAGCGAAAAAAAAAACAAAATTAAAAATTTTTTTTTGAGGCATAAGAATTTATTTTTAAACGTATTAAAACTGAAAAAATAATTTTCCCAATATTGAAACAATTTAATTAACGGTTTTTAGTAGTTAAATCGCAGCATTTATAACAGCCATTTATGTATTATCTACCATTTCGGTTTCACCTTGAGTTCATGTAAGTTGCCACTGCGTAAATGCTAGCGCGACCCCGCCACCTCCTGTGAACAAGTAGAAGCTTTATGTTCATAATAATCATTTGTATGGACTTTACAAAATTATTTTTCCTCCATTTCTCCAAATTATTTTTAATCAATTCGGAAATTCATTTTTTCAGATTTACCACATTTCCTACATTTTTTGTGTGTCAGAAATAATTTTTTAATAAACAAAAATTAGTTAACAAATAAAACTAAATACTAAAAAAATATTTTTTATATATAAAATATATATAAAATAGAATAATTTTATGAAAAAATTTTCTGTTAAAAAAATGAAATATTTTTTAATTCCTCAACTGACCTAAACGGTGCTTTATACTTGTTACTGATTTATTTGTTGTGCCTTTTTTCTAGAAAATTTTCTACTGGAAATTTTTTCCAAGGATTTTCTTACTTTTCTCCTATGACTATTTGATATACATTGTAAGGTTAGGTAACAATATTTTATTAATGTGAATTCATTGTGGTTTTTTCAGTCATAATAAAAACCGTTGTGAAAAATATCTTTAAAGTTATTTAATATTTACAATCACATAACGTTGACTGTACGAAATATTTGCCATTCTTCCTTCCCTTAAATTTTTACCTTGTCTTGTCCTTGCAATAGTATTATTTTAATGGAAAATCATTACAGCAAAACGATTTTGTTATAAGCGGAAAATAACAATCTCAATTGCCATTAATATAACAAAATTTTCAAGTTTACAAATTTGAATCCGGTATCAAAACTAGTTTTTTTTACAACCATGCTTTACCTAATCTGAGCAAATATCAAAAGAACTACCAAATTTAGAACTGGACCACCCAAAAAAAGATTAAGCAGCCAATTTAGAAATTTATATAACTTTACAAAACACGAACATGCTGATCTGAATCAGTGTTACTAATAAGGATAATTTGGTAACTGATAACAGGAACAACTAAAAATCCATCAAATTATACATGAGACCACCAAATACGACACGGCACGCCAATGATCTTGCATAGGTAACTCAACATATTCCTTCATCTAGTTGCTGTGCCTTAGGGTTCAGTCAACAAACTCGAGAGCGTACGCTGTCGATTATTCTCCGATATATCCTTAATTTACATTAACATTGCCCTCCTTGTCGCTCGCGATATGTCCTCCTCTTTAAACGCAGACGAAACTTCTCAAGCAAAATGCAATTGCGGGAATATTTCTGCAACAGGGTCATCAATGAAACGAAAAAAATGAAGACTAGTCTTGGTGTATCCGTCTCATTCTTGTTATGGTACTCATTATTGATTAGAATGTGTTGTTTTTGAGCTGTGTGCATGAGATAAAATCCAGGTTTCGTTTTGCTTTTATTTTTGTACTTCCGGCTCTAAAAGAAAAGCTTTGTGCGATGACCTTTTGGATATTGTTATTTTGTTTTGATATATTAAGTTATAAATAATGGGGGGAAAAGGTTAATTATTATTTATGATGCAAATGTGATTTGCATGAAAAGGATTTGCTAGAGGAAAGGTATTGGCTGATTATCGATGAATTGCGATATGATTTGCCGGATTTTCCGCTCCAATGATTCAGTTAATAATGATTTATAATTTGAATTTAATGCTACGATTTTGCACAAAAAGCCTTGTTATTATTGCAGTTATTTAATATCAACCATTAAATGTTAGTAATAATGTAATAACGGTATGAAACACAACGGTTTAAATAAGTTTATGGTAAAAGACTAAGTTGCGTGACTAAATAGGTAAAACATTTTAAGGAAAACACTTAATAATATCAGAATTTTGTTTCAAGAATTATACTAATACATAAACTACAGGGTGTTCCAATATTGTATGTAAAAAATTTGAAAACGCATTCTTTGGCACAAAATAAGAATAAAATTCTAATAAACATGTTTCCGAAAATGCCTACTTGAAAAGTCTTCTTCTTCATTTTCTTCTTCCTCTTGTTATAGGCCAATGGCCTGTTTAATACCCGCAACTAGTGCGGGTTCTGTGAGCCCTCTTTGCACGTATGCCGGGCAGGAGGCTGGTGTTACCCGTCAAAAGGAGAAGAAGTTCCACTAAATCGTTTACGATTGTCAAGGTTGTTAGTATGACAACCGGGACCGACGGCTTAACTTGACCTCCGAAGCACGGTTGGTTGCAGATATACCCCTATATTGGTCACCCATCCGAGTGGGGACCAGAGCGGACAGCGCTTAACTTTGAATACCGTGTGACCGGCATCCGCAGTTCTCCGCCGTGCAACCAACTGAAAAGGTATAACGATTTTTCGACAAAATCAAACGTTGTTACTTTCCTAACAATACATATTAAACGTAACCACCACTTGCTTTCAAGCAGCACTGTCTGATCATAGACTTCTAGACACTTGGAAACATTTCAGGCCCATTTCTAATATTTCATAACCATTTGTACCATCCTCCGATAAAAAAGTTGATTACTATTCATGTGTTGGCATAAACCAAAGCTTTTAAGTGCCTCTCAAAAAAAACTCGAATGGATTTAGGTCTGACGAACGTGCAGGTCATCTGATTAGTTCTTGTCTACCTATGCAACATTTTGCGTAAACATTGTTTAGCCTAAATGTGCTGGAGCAACACCAGGCACGTACTACGTGCCATACCAATTTTTGGTAATTTTCTCTTAGCAATCTATTTGAAGGAACATAAAGACTTCTACTGACAGTGTTGGAACAACCCTACGCAGAAATTCCCAAATCGTTTTCTTGTGGGATAGAATAGTATTTGTATATTAAATATATAACTGTCACACCATAACAACACGATGGGCTCTTGCTTCTTGAATACGACGGCAGCCCCTTGCAACTAAATTCAAATTACTGATTGTTTTCGGCAATTATTTACCTTGCTGCCACCGCTGTTGCCACAATTTGGTTATTTATGGTTTACTAACAATAAACTCTAAGATCCAATAAAATTTGCCTTCTGGAGCACAGATTAGACAGAAATGCTTCGTAGTTGTTTACCCTGTACATTTTAAATAACAATGAAGTCGACGTCGAAACATATAAACAGTTTAGCTTGTTTCAATTATAAATTATTAGAGGTCAGAAACAATGTTGCCCTAATGCAACCGCATTGCAAAATTTTTATTACGTGTGATTTCATACATTTTAAAATAAATACGGCATCTCAGGCTTACTGCGCTGTCATGATATGAAATGAACCAAGTCGATTCTGTTTATCAAATATTGAAAATTTACGTTCATGTTTCAAAATTTTTACGTGTGCTGTTACCTAGGAAGAAAAGTTAATTTGTTGTGTTCTTTCCAGTGACTTTTTTAAGCAGGTAAGTAAAGAAATTGTATCCTTTACTGTTTTTAATTGACTTAGTGATTTGTGAATCAATTATACGAACGTTAGTGCCAAACACACAGGGTATGGCTTGGACATTTTACTTTGAACTTAAAATTGAAGGTTGTTGTATTGCAAACTAATTGTAACTGGTTTACAGAATTTTACAAGGTGAATATTGGTTGTAAACTACTTTCGAACGCCTCTAGAAATATCAAAATTTATCGGGTAATTCATACTTCATGGGTTAGTCGAAATCAAATTAATTTCACGTGGCAAAATTCTGATAACCTGTCAATCCGTAAATAAAGTAAAGAAAATTTTGTCAATGAGCGGTTGAAATAAAACTAAATATTTTCTTATAAATAAAACAATTCTTAACTTCAACAGGTCTTTCTTTTAGCCTTATACGTATTTCGACATGTTGACATGTCATTTTCAGAGACAAGATAAAAATGACATATAAATTAAAATGAACTTCAACCAAGCTAAAAATAACACTAAATAAGATTTCTGGCAGTTTAATGATTTAAACAAAAAAAAATTGCTTACTTGATTTTATTCAAATAAACCAAACTTTCTGAGTAATATTGGTTGTGTAATGCCGAGGGATTGCTTCCCGGATTTTAACCAAATTAAATAAATTAATATTTCTAGCAGTTATATGATTTAAATGAAGCCAAAGAATCTTTTCCCTGAGTTTATTCAGATGTATTAAAACTTGTAGGTAAATAACTCGCTCTCTCTCTCGTTCTCTCACCCTTTCATTTTGAGGTTTCAATTCAGATCTGGTTCTTTGAAGAAGAAGGTTTGTTCTGGTTCGCAGTGCTGTTCAGGAATAATTTAAAAAAAATTCTGATTTTTTAATTTTGGAAAAGGAAAATCGGTGTTGGTTCATTTCCCGTGAAGAGGCGGTCCCGCTATAGAAGTCTTTTAAACTCCGCATCGGAGTTTTTAGCTTTTTTTTCAGCCGAGAAAGAATCGGTTAAAACAAGTAATTTTGCTTGAAGGAGGATTTCCGCGGAAAGTACTGTCCCCGTATTCACTTTTTGTTCCCAGAAAATCGTAGAAAAAACCTGAGCCAGGACAATCGGCCGGGCCCGCGCTCCGTAGTGATCACTCGGCGCGCTAAAAGTTACTTGAAACGCCACCAGCGCGTCTTCTTAAAACCAAAGCAACAAAACAAATTTTTATATATTTTAAAATTGTTGTCATCAGGTTGACTCGTTACTTCCCTCCCCAGATTTGATACACTTTTGGTGCGCTTAATCAAACAAAAATAAGTAGAAATACTAAGCTAAGTCAGTGGTGTTAACACTTAAAATTTCAAAATTATGGTGCGAACGTTGTCGACCAAAAAGTAATAAAACTGTTTTTTGTCTGAGGATTCTAACTCTGTAAGAAGCATTTTCGAACATATGTTCTTATGAACGTCTTTTTCATGAATCTGTACGTATTTTGCAAACGCCCTGTATATATCCCTAAAACTAAATATTCTTAATATTCACGGCAAGGGTAGACGGTGTATACTATCCTATCTTGCCAATCGGGGTAGTAACCGCATTTGTTATTGCTACGACAGTCGCCTATGTTTATGTTCCACGTTCGTTATATTGTGTACATACGAGGAAATGTTGCTGGTTATGCTTCATGGGATGTTTTTAATGGAATGGCCGCATCTGCAAGGACGCATTAGCGTGCAATCATGTGCCAACTAACGAGCTGCAACAAAAACATTACGTTTGTGAATACAATACATTTTTGAAGCTACGTTTCCGACTGTCGTAGCTTTAACAAAGACGTTAGCATACCGACTGGCGGGGTACTATCCAGGGCCATATAATAAACGTACGATACCAGTTTTGCACTTTCACTAGATACGACTTTATTTATTTTATTAGTTAGTGTATTGATCAAAATGTTGTGTTTAACTAAAGTTTATTTTCATTTTCCAATCTATGTAGCAGCAACTTTTTTTGTTACCGCATTAATATTTACTAAAGTTTCAACGTTATTAAAAAACCCACATCTTAACATTAAAGAGCTCCTTGTTTTTTTTAAATTTTAGTCTCAATGTTAATATTTTGTAATGAAATAAGAAACGGGACTCGTATAAATGCCTAAGGTAATTACTTACTTTGTTTTCGCAATTCGATATAATCGGCTTGCGTCTGCAGAAAGACATGACATATTCTCCGTAAATTTGACATCATTTGAATTTGAATGTTAGAATTCAATAAATAACCTCTGCAAGCTCTTTCGTCTTCTGTAAAACAGCTTTGACGTACCTACTTCAAACAATACACATATTGGAAATAAGCTTTTCCCAAGTTAATAATCCGAAGGGAATAGCTTCCCGAGCACTTGAACATTCATTGTTAACATAGACCTTGCTTGTAAAGTATGGCAATCGTTATTGGCAATCGTTTCAAAAGTTTCGCTGCTCTGAAATACGATTTTTTCCCGTGCCGGCATTCAACCCCCATATTTTTATCCTGGGTCCTTTTCTATCCGCTCGCGATCCCGAGAGAGAGCCCAGATGTTACGGAAGCAAAATTTCCCTTTCCAGATTGAAAACTGCTTTAGTAACATTGGTTATTTTTCGCGGAATCGCCGAAATTTATTTTAACTACCGCATTCAACTAGCATTTATAGAACCGAAAATCGTATAGTGACCCTCGCGCCCAGAAATAATTTGAATATTTTAGTGCCGTAAATCGATTCGAATGGGAATTAACTACGCGTACAAAGTATAATTCTTTTTGTTAGAAAAATGTACGTGGTTTTCTATTGGAACTATACATAAATTAAGCGAGTTTAATTTGTGTGAACACAGTTTTAGTAGCGGGGAGGTTTGGTGTGTTTCCATAACCTGCGCGAGGATTGGATCATCCGAAATTCGAATCAATATTTCCAATTAGGAAACAGAATTGTTGAGTTCCTTCGAGACGAACTTTTACATTAGTTGGAGTCTAACTCTATTAATAGTTTTGTTAAAATGGTAGTTTAGGAGTTGGCCTATTATTCGAAGAAATATACGATGCAAACACCCTATAACAATAGGCAATTATCACAGCATCCCCCAAATATAAAGACATTAAACTTCTGTTTTTCTAGCAATATCTTAGAACGTTACATTTATCTAAGAAAACTATCCCTTACAGCGAGGGACCATAAAATCATATCGGCAAACAATCTCTGGGTGGTATTGTTTTCACGGACAGATAAATATTTGATCACAATTGCTTCCCTATATTTCACTGTCCTTATCTTAATAAAACCTTCATTTCGCTGAGGAAAAAAGACAGATAACATATTGAAGTAAATAGACAATGTCAATTTCTCTTGCTTCCGACAGCTTGCTATGGTCAGTGCTTGCTGAGAAAAGGTGGTCCGCATCGCCTCGTCCACAGGGAGCATTTTATTTCAAAATCGTGGATTCCGTAATCCTAAAGACGTGATCATTTCCTAAAGTCGTGGCACATTGCGACTTGGGATCCTAAAAGGGACATTTACGCTTTCCCCGATTGCTAAACCCAAAACGTTTTGTGCTCACACCTGCCTTTTCTTTAAATTACTACTTGTCGTGGTGCGTTCACACTGAATTTAGAAAAAAAATAAACCCAGAAAATTACAGTAAATTTATTCGCTACGAAATTAATCCCGAAAACTTCCTCAACGGATTTACAAGCAACTAATATGGAGAGCTTAATCGTTACCTCATTTTGATTTAACCGCACCGTTGCGTTTAAACTCTATTATTGGCAACAATCTCCGTGTATAGCATGGAATGAGTTCACCTTTTGCATTATTACGTCTCCTGACTCATATCTCCGTATAATATTGATAGATAGACTCAGATAGCGTTGAAGATAAATGACGTTGTGTCCCCTACAAATTCTATCTATAGCGAGCATCATAAATTATAAGGTGCGAACATTCCCCGGATTAGGTTTTCACTTTAAGATCAAATTTGATTTAGCCCCCGGATTATTTTTTAACAAGTTCCCTTGATTTATCTGTAACTCCTGCAAATTACATTGTTTTCGTATGTTTCGTGTCGTCCTTAATGCATAATTTAAACGGAACTTTAATTTAAACAGACTTCCAAACCGGAATTTAATTCTTAATAAAGGTTTTATTACGCGAAGCTTGCTCCATGGAGACGTTTAAAATGAAATGTATCCCTTAAGGGTTAAATATTAGCAAAAATTTCCAGTTTATCTCGAGTTTATACATAGAAAATTGTAAACATCTTTATGTGTGTTGAATGATTTATTGCAGTAATTTTTAGTAACTTGACAGGAGTTTGGAGGAGATCCTTACTGGTGCTTTTTTTTTGTAATCGCCAAGGATTCTTTAAGGATGACTGCAAGGCTGTGCTGTTGATGGATAAAGTTGTGCTAGTTTAGACCTAACAAAAACAAAATTATTCCTAAGCTCGTTTAACTCATAAAAGTCAAATTTTATGGCTCACAGTAGGAAAACTAAAAAAAATGTATTTATTTGTTATTGTCAATAACGTAAGTTTAAATACTTACAATATTTATATGACAAAAATTGAAAAAATTAGGAAATTCCGAAAAAAAGAAGGTAAAGCCTATAAAAATACAAACGTATCTTATATTAATTAAAAGAAAAAATATTTTTTTTTAATTTTTCGTAAAACAAAGCTTGTGAATAAAACAATAAAATTAGAATTAACAAAACAGATTAAAGGTGTGGTGTATGAAAACTTTCTAGCCCCCCTTCCCTAAACATAACGCTATCTAAAAATTAAGGTTTAAATTCTGTCTTAGTAGCGAATGAACAATTTTGTGTAACTGTCAATTTTTGTCGTCTTCCCTCTCCACAACACCAAACAATGAGCAAAGTACTTATCTTACACTTTCCTGCACTTTAGAAAATGTTACTTATCATATTTTCTGTTTTTACGTGGACTTGTGCGTAGGCGTGTTGAAGGTTTCCAGTTTTTGTGATGTTTTATGTCGACGTTTTACGCGACAACGGTGACTATAATTCGCAATACACCTACTACTGAAAGACAGTGCACGACACATCGGGAACATCATAGTCGCGGGCACGGTTAAGTGTATGCCGTACCGTAGCTGACAGTTTTTTTAACAAAAAGAAAAATAGTTTTTTGATTTTTGTAAAAAAATTTTATGATTACCTATAAAAAACCAAAAACTACAGAGAAAATTTGGCAGTAAGAAATTGTGCAGTAACGGAAAAATCAACCCCCCAAATATTGCTGCACTTACAAATATAGTTGTGAGTCTTATTCTACTATCACCTATGAGCAATTTAGCTCGAAAATAAATTTTTTATCTTTCCCTTTTATTACATAATGGAAAGTTATAATTTCATGCAGATTTTTGAATTTCAGTTTCCAACAGAAATGCACGTTTTGAGGTTTGAGGAACCCCAAAAAGACGTTTTAAAAATGTCTATTTGTGGGTGTGTGCGTGCGTTCGTTTCCGTATATATCTCCGGAACCCCTAGACTGATTTTAATTAGTGTGTAAAAATTTTTTGGTAGCAGGTAGTTTTCTGTAAGGTAGGTAATCAGAATCGGAGCCCGAAACAGATATTAGACTTGTTTTATTGGAGCAGCAGCTTTTTATCAAAAGTGTTTTGAAATTTAAAAAAATAGCATTGTAGTGCATCTAAACGCAAATCAAATGATTTTGTTTTCGAACGTTGTATCTTGAATACTAAGACCCTACAAATTTTGAAAATGGTTATTTTAATGCACAATTACTGAAAAACAAAATATCCAATCAATACAAATTGTTATATTATTTATAAAAGTTTGTGATCTGATAAAGCTTGCAGTAAGTTATAAATTTATTATTTACTATTCTTTCTCAATTTTTATTTTGACGCCCTCTAGACTTTTTTGAAATATTAGACATTGATTAATTATTTAGCTATGAAAAAACGCAAACGCCAATAGTTATAAACTTTAATCAGTTCAATAAATTATTTAAAATAGTTTAGTAAAAATATATCTACCATTTCAAAAATTAGGAAAAAACGTAACTTTTTAATATCAACAACGCGTTTTCCGGAAGTTACGTAATTTTAACTACGCCCATGAATTAACACTAGTAAAAATATGTTTTTCATTTTTTGCATATTTTTTATAACTCTTCAAATAAAGCTGTTACAACCAGTTCTGGTCTGAAGTCATGAACGCAATATCTAGCTAGCGCCTTTACTGCAGTAGCAGTGCCGGGTCAACGCCTTGGATTTAGAGTAGGCAGGTTGTACCGGGTCTAGATGACTAGATGTAATTTTCAATAACTTAGTGGCATGAGAATATTTAAAGCGTAAAAGTATAGGAAAGTACCGGCGCGGCGACCTGTTTTGCCCACTGTTTTTTTTTGTATATTTCTAGAAAATTGTTTTCCCCTAAGGCTATTACAATGCTACAAAAAATCGAGTAATAGTAATAATAATAATAACAATAATAATTTCCGCTTCTTGTTGAGGATTTTTAAAAACTTATTTGGTCGGTGAATTTTTTATAAACCCTGCATTCCAAAGCACATCAAACTCGGATCGTCGATCAATTCTGAAATTATGAGACGTCAATCCCCCACCCACAGACACATGTTTTCTAAACCACTTTTTGGATTTCTGGAGTTCCAAAACATGCATTTCCATCAAAACCTCGAACTCGAACATTTTAGTAAAACAATACTCCCTTTTAACTATGCCAAAAGTATAGGAAAGTAAATTCCTTCTGCTTTGTCATAAAACTTAATCGGCATAAAGCAGTTTTTAAGGATTTATACAGAGGGTTGAAAATTAAATTTCTTTATTTTTTATTTAAAATAAACTCTTTTTCTATTTTTTTCACAGTTTTCATATAAAAGTGTCTTTTTTTAAAAAGAAAAACGGTTAAATTTGCCTAGAAAAATAAGAGAAATTATTGCATTATCAAATTGTCTTATTCGCGCTGGACGATACCCACCCTGACCCACCCAGGGACTCTTTGTAAAAGACAAATATATTAAAAAACGTAAAACAGAATTCTGTGTAGAAATTGCCTAAAATTCCAAAACAAATGACATTCTTTATGTAATTTAAAATAAGAGAACCTACTATCACAGTTACTTATACAGCAAAAAAGTTTCGGGGCGCTCTGTAGTTAATTTTTTTAAATCTATTAGAAATTTTATCTTGATCAAGACCGTTACTTATAGATTTGTGTATATGTAAACTATGCCGTAGAGATGAGCATCCCAGCCCGGCCCACGATCCCGAACGTGCCGTAAATTTTTATTAACTATGGTCGCGCTCGGCTTATTTAAAGCTTTAGGCGGGCCTAGCAGAGCTTTTACCAAACCAGCTGTGCCTAACAGGGTTACGCTGGACCAGCGGGGCCGCGCCGGGCCTTCGGGACTTAACCGGTCTTAATTTGTAGGACCAAATTGGCTGGAGAAATTTATATAATCATAAAACGGTCCAAGCCGGGCCGGACCTCAAATCATGTACCTAAAGAATAGGCCAGGCCGAGCTAGCTATCTTCTGAATTTTTCGGGCCAGGCCGACCCTAAAAATTCACAAATCTTTTAGTTTCTTAAAAAATGCTCTTTTGAATCTGGTTTTTAATGCAGAAATTGCAGTGACCATAATTGTTTTCTGTACTGTACTGTACGCGATACATATCCTGCGGAGTGTGAAAGAGATAGGGATTGCTACCCTCATCATCCCGTCTTGGGTATTTTTTCTCTCACGCACGCGTTCGTCTAGTTCCACATTTCTTGCGTGAATATTCGGGGACATTAGAGATTACGCATTTTACGCGTTCTCTGGTAGTTCTGGCTGCGAGAGCACTGCCACTAAACCTGAACTCATAAATCACTAACTCTAAGTGATTTGTGTCTAAATTAACTGCATATCAGTTAGTTTTGGTCAAGGTGTAATTCAGCGTTCTACGTGCTTCCTCTTGGGTGCCACCGGCCTTTCGACCCCATGTACTCGCCGCCCCTGGTCACACCTATAGTTACATGCCTGCCGGAATTGGTTAATTTGTTTTTGATTTTTTTTTCAATTTCTGTCATTTTAGTCAAGTTGGATGCTAGCAACTTTATGCTTCTCTCACATTTTGCATTTTGCTTCCCTTGGGCCTGACAAATTTGAAATGTTTACAACTTTAACCGTTGGAAATATATTATACCTTGAGCTCTTATTCACTAGTCAATTTTCAATTGGCTTTGGCTTTAGCTGTTTTAATCTAATTTGTTGTAAATAAAACGATTTGTAACTCCAACAGGTTTTGTATTTTAGCGTTATACGTATTTCAACGTGTTTACACGTCATTATCAAAGGCAAGATTAAAAGGAAACAGTTGGTGTTGCTATAGGAACGATAAATCTTTATAACTTGATCTTGGTTTTCTATATCTGCGTCCAAATGACTTGATTTCTTATTCTAATAGGTCCAATAACGGTCAATTTAAGAGATCAATTTGTTCATTCATTAAAAGTATAGATTTTGAATGTTTGTGAATTTCAAATGCTTCTATCCAACTCACGTTTGTCATCACAAAAGTGTAAAAATTTTATAGTGTTATTAGATGTCATTGAATGATTGTGTTGTAATAAGTGTGTAGCATAATTGGATTTATGGGGATGTTTATACTTGTAACAACGTACGTGTTTCATGTACCTAATATCAAAATGTCTAATTGTTTGTCCTGTATAAACCGAATTACAGTGCGAGCAATTTGATTTGTAGATGGCTGATTTTAGTAAAATGTTTGTTTTTTCTTTAGCATTAAACAAACTGTTTAAAATGTTTTTTGTTGTTTTAAAATTTGTTTTACATTTATTTGTTTTGTTTATAATTTTGGCAATTTTTTCTGATTTATTGCCAAAATATGGAATAGAAGCGTATTGCATTTTATCTGATGAAGTAGTTGGATACATTTTCTGAATAGCTAATTTATAATTTTTCTCTTTAATTAGTGGATCAATAAATTGAGTATTATAACCATTACTGTATGCGATTTGTTTAATAATCAAAATTTCTCTATTATAACTAATTTCACCTAAAGGAACCGTTAAAGCCTTATGTATCATGGACCTGTATGCTGCTAATGTATGTGTTTTATGATGACAAGAATCGTGGGGTATTGTAATGTCTGTTTTTGTAGGTTTTCTATAAACAGAATGTTCAGTTTCTAGTGTAAATGTTATTTTTGGGTGCAAGCTGTTAATAAAAATCAAAAATTCATTGATTAACTCAAATGCACTACCAAAACTTGCTAAAAGGTCATCAACATAACGAAACCAAAATAGAACTTTCTCAGAAAGTTTAATCTAACTTGTTTTTTTCTCAATCTGCTAATAACTAGGAAATTTAACAGAAAGTTTGTCTAAAAACTCCAATTTTTTTTCCTACAACTACCAAAAAAATCTGCATTTTTTCCAAATAAATACCAAGCTGAACAGACCATACCAAAGCAATACTCATACGAGATTAGGGCATGCAATGGCAACCCAGAAAATTGGAATTCAAATTTAACTCTTCCGACAGACCGAAAAACGTATTCATAAAAAAGTAAATTTTTTGGCACGAGAGCGTACATAAATGGCGGCAAGGCTTCTAACCTATATTATCCAAGAACGAACGGATGAAAGGTTAGAAGAAATGTCTCCAATTCTGCGGAAATGGACACTGGACAATAGGATAAATTTGCATTTAGTTTGGAACCTTACATCTACGAAGCGGAGTTGTTTTTAAACTTTTTTGCAGCACAATTCTTACTTTATAATATAATTTAAGAAAACCCGTTTAAAAAAAATAACGTTTTAATTAAATGTTTTAATGTACTGAACTAATGATTGTAAGTTATTTTAAATTTCTTTGACAGTGAGTTGTGATTTTCCAAAGGAATTTAATAATTGATAATTACGGATTGAGTAGCAAATGGCATCGGTTATAAAATTCTTTAAAAGAAGAAAATAATGAACCCATTATGCAACGTAGACAACAATGTAATAATAGATTGACCTTCATTAATATCTGAGAAAACTAAATAAAAATACGCAAGAATCCTTTAAAAAGAGTATCACTTACTTTTCATCATCATTATTTTAACAAAGACGGAGATCTGGGGCATTTATCAGTCAAGATAGCAAAGTCGCGATGTCCGCCGTCATTAAATATGATACGCGACAATCCGTTCAATTACGCTTTATGTCAACTTTGCGTTTTGCCCTCTTTTCCTCCCTTCTTCATCCGTTTTGCGGTATTCAAATAGGGCAAAAAAATGCAGAGCGGGGAGCGAATTTTTCGTTTGAAAAACGACGGGATAATTAATATACTGACAGGTAAAATTATTCAAGCCGCGCTTTGCCGCACAGGAGCGATGGAGACAGGGGTGTATTAAGGAAATTTGCATTCCCTATGATTGGCCAAGGCTATGAAGGCAATAACGGTAGGCCCCTGCTGCATTCACAACTTCCAACGAGGCGATTTTCGCACCTTTTTGTGAGACACCTCATTTTAAGCCATATTTTAAGATGTTTATCGTTTTCTTATGTATATAAACGAGGAGATATGAGCCTAATACAAATGAAAGAGACGCGAGCTTTATCCCGAGCATTTGTAAACACAGAATTTAAATTTGTAGGTACGATTTCCATTTGAACTTTCAAAGCACAAAGCTCATCAATTTGTTACTGTTATTGCTATTCGCACTAGTTACTACAAACAGGGGAATATAATTTCAGCAAACCTTTGTCTGGTACAATTAGATATATAATTACATAGCATAGAAGCGGGAAATACAACTGCTGCATTATGTTGATGCAACAATACAGGCAACTATTCATATTTACCTGTTCGTAACTTTGCAAAAGCCAATAACAATCCTAAATTACATAGCAACCGGAAACTTCCACTATTATTTCCGATAAAAGGTCTCGACTCTGCCGATACTAATATTAAATTTGTTGTTCTTTTCGTAATTCGATACGTGCCTGCATAGGGAAATTAAAAACCGATTCTGTTTACACTAAAATTTAATTAACATGTACTGTGCTGGTTCGCAAAGTAAACTTTGAAAGCATTATTAACAAATAGTTTTAAGCGAAATTATTTGAGCTTCTGACCTATTTTGTAATATCGGATTTCGCAACTGACTGATTTTGAAATTTAATCAGGATAGTGGAAATTTTATCAAATTTTAATTAACATTCAATTTAAACAATTCCTTTCAAGTAGAAGCTACATGCAATATTTTCTGTAAAATCCAGAAAACCCCGAATTTTGTATAGTTCTTTGTTAATTTCTAGCATTTTATAATTAATAAAATACGTTCTTTGTGGATTTTTGCATGAATAATAAGATTTTATAACCAAAACTTCAAAAACACTGTAAGATCTAACATATTTAGAAAAGAACATTGACGGGTTATATGAAGCACTTCTCGTTTAGTTACTTACACAAAAGTTAGTAGCAATACTAAGCTAAATGAGTAGTGCCCGCATATAAAATTTTAATATTTTAGTGCAACTACTGAGTAAGTTATCGGCAAAAGAATGGTTCTTAAGCAAGTTGTAACTCCGTAAAGAAACTGTAAAGAAGCCGTAATTCTATCAGGAAGCTGTAACTCTGTATGGAAACGATTTCAGAACCATATTTATAAGAATATGTCCTGAAGGTGCTTCCCGTGTAATTTTCCTTAATCATTTTCAATTACAAAGCTAAAACTCTATGGGTAATTTCGTATAGAAGCAATACTTTCCTGTGTTAAAACCATGGGATAGGCGTTTTAATTTGCGCAAAACTTGTTAAAGAGGAAAATTTATTAACAATTTTTTGTAAATTGTCCGTACTTTTACTTACAAAAATAATCAACCCTGGCCAAACTAAAAAAATTTCAAAAATTAGAAAAAGTTATATTTACACCCAAAAGTTTTAAACAAAACTTGAATATAAATCAATAAATCTTAATTTTAAGAAATCAACGTTTTAATAGTAATAAGTTTTAAAATCAATCGAGAGGAAAAAAATTACAGCGACTAGCAAATATGCAACAAAAGGTGTCTAGCTAGCTCTTAATTTTTAAGTAGTTTACTGTAGTAACATCACAAGAGCTTAGCAGATCTCACTAATAATTTTGATTGTGTTCAGCACGAAATCAAAATTATTGAAGGTGGGATAGGCACTGCTCTTCCAAACGTGGTCTGGTTCGATTCCGGAGCAGAATAACCGCACGATTCTGGTAATGGGCAAGAATAATAGAATAATATAAATATAGATATTTTGTAGAATATTGCAAAAAACTTATAAGCATTTTAAACTTTATTTGCAGAATTATGACAGCTGCCATAAGCAATTACGGCAGCAACGTAATATCTAAACAATTACAGCAATTATCGTAGCTACAAGCCATCTAGCCGATCACAACGCTCGATGGTCGAACTTTCCACCAATAGAAATCAGAATTTCAACATATCTAAAATTTTACGAAAACTAAAAGAAAATTGCTTAAATGTTGAAATATTTGCAACTTAGAGGCTTTTAATATTCGAGATAATAGTTTTAAAAACTTTAAGTTTAAAAACGAAAGTTGTTTTATTAAATTATTAAATATTTCTCATTGTTAATCACTGGATTAACGTAACTCAGCTAAATTAGTCAGAGATCCAGGTTACTTTCTATAATTACATGATGACAGACAATACCTAAAAAACAATAATTAGTAAATAAAACAGATTGCTCGAGCGTCATCAGACCAATCACAATGCTCGACCTTGGAGCATTCTACCAATCAAATCAGAATTATAGCAATAGTTACCATTAATGAATATTATTTGTAGTAATATCCTAAGTGGGATATTTTGTGGGTCATAATAACGAACATTTTGGACATTTTATATTTTATTAACTTGAAAATTACCTGCGGCAACGTAACAAACAAAAAATTACGAAGATAATTTACACAATTTTGATTTGATTGGTGGAAAGCTGCGATAATCGCTGTGATTTTGTATTTATTACGCTGCTACAGTAACTGCTCATGGCTGCTGACATAATTCTGCAAATAACATGTAAAATGCCTATAAGTTCTTTGCAATATTCTACAAAACATCTCTTTTGAAAAGGAGAGATTTGCAGATAATTATTTTTCCTATTATGAAAATCATAGGGCACAAACGTAAATGTAATGTGCTCCAAGACTAACCCCGAACATAGACAGATAACTTGGAAACTGAAAATCTCGTATAATAACTCCCTGAAATGCTCCCGTCACTTTTTGTATTAATCGACAGAAATTTTTGAAAGCTTCCGGTTTAATTACTGCTTAAATTAATTAACTTAATATTACAATAAACAAATTCGGCTTATAACTCTGAAATTACGCATCCCTGCATGGGTGTCTTAATAGCACAGTAAGTAAACGGGCGTAACAACAATAGTACCGAAAATGCAGCGGTTTAAACTCCGCTCACCGTAAATTTGTTTTTTTAATTTTTTTTTTATATCTATTTATCTGTTTTATTTTATAAAAGTTAAATGTTTTTTTTGTAGTGCTTTGATTAAAACAACCATAACGCTACTTAGTAGATATTACTCATTGAATTACTTATACCCGTAAAATCAAAATTTTTTATTGAGAAATTGTGAAATAACGTAAAGTTTTTAAAATTAGCTGTCATAAATTAAATTAAACCGTCTAAAATTGTAAATCATGAGGATCTATGGTTTACCCACTGGGGTCAACAGTTCTGAAATAGCTGAATTAATATTTTTGTTTTTTATTTGTCTAAAGCTTTATTATCCAAAGATGACTCAATGAAGATTTAATCAAATATATTATATTGTTTAATTTATAAAAAAATTAACAGAAAACAGTGCAAAATTAATATTTAGCTCTTATGAAAGAAAACAATTATAAAAATTTAAAAAATGTAGTTAAAAAAACTGGCGATGAGCAGGATTCAACCGCTGCACTTTCAGTAACGTTGTTGTATCGCGAGCGTGTAAGGCATTACTAACTGCGCATTCGAAGAAGCGTCATTTTAAAGTTATAAACCGAACTTGTTTAGTGCGAACGTAAATTAATTGATTTAAACCGTAATTCAACAAGAAGCTTACCAAATTGCTACCTAGTAATACAAAAATATGCGTACTTCATTTTTATGATGTCTAGAATTGATGGCAGCATTTCAGGGAGTTATTTTATGAGATTTTTGGTTTACCCATGTTATCTACCTATGTTCGGCTAGTCTTCGAACGCATTGTATATGATCAGGATCATTCTGCTCCGGAATCGAATCCGACCATCTTTGGAAGAGTATTGCCAAAGCCGCCCCTTTTCAATGCTTTTTATTTCGTGAAATGACTAAGTTTTTGATATATTACTACAGTAAACTTTAGAAGAAGAGCGGCCGTAGCTCAATGGTAAGAGCGCGGGCTACCAATGCAGCGGATCCGGGTTCGATCCCCGGCCCGGTCGTTCTCTCTCGCAAGGCAACGGGAAACCAGCGAGGTGGATTTTTCCCCAGGAAAATCTCTCTGGAGAAGAAGTGCATGCACTTCCTGTGGTTCGAAGCCCACGTTAAACTGTAGGTCCCCTATGTCTGTCTGTGCAAATTATCTATGGCCGCGCACCAAACACAGACATACGAGAGAGGTAGCCAACGTCCTGAATAGGGTACGGCACTATAAGAAGAAACTTTAGAAAAATTTGGAGATCGCTAAAAGTCTTTTACTACATGCATATTCGGTAGTTGTAATTTTGTTTATTTAAGATTAATTTTGAAAATTGCATTACGTTGATTTCTTAAAATTAAAAAATTCATTGATAATGAAAAGTTTGCTTACAAGTCATGTTGTAAATATTATTACCTTTGTTACAAATTATTGAAAGTTTTTAAGTTTGCCCGGTTTTGCCTGTTTTTCAGTAAAAGTTCCGTTAAAATTTTCATAAATTTGAAATTAGATTTTACTTATTGACAACTTTTTTGCACATCCCATACTGATAGTAAAGGAAAGCATTGTACCATGAAAAATGAAAAATGTGGTTATTTTCTGGAAAATGGCGAGACGTACAAAAAAATTCAGTTAAATGTATTTTTTAACGTAGGATCACATTACGGGTTCAAAATGGTAACAAAATTCAATATTACAAAAATAATATTATAAAATAAATAAAAATTACCAAGCTCTTCCCCCCCCCCCCCCCCCCCCCGCAGTTTGTGACGCCTCTGGTTTAACTAATTTTATTTGGAAGCTGTTAGGTTGTAACACTTACTAGTAGTAAATCGTCATTACTTGATATTAAAGGGTGTTTAAGATATTATTTAAAACTCAAACTTCATTCGTCCCATTCAGGGGGCCCTAACTCCCATCAGAAGCATTTTAGAACAGATGTGTCCATGAAGTTTTTTGATCATTTCAGTAATTAAAATCTAAATCTATTTTTAATGATGGTCCATTCAATGTTTTGAAATATTTTGTTTTAATGCTTTTCTACTGCAAATCAGATTTGCAGATTAAGATGAAATTTACTATCGCAATAGTCTGTCTTAATTACTGATATGAAACTTTAATTTAGCGCCCCATGCTTGCATAAACCTGCACATTTATTTTCAAAACCCTCGCCAATAGACCGTAACTGTTTTGTCGTCGGCCAGTTGAACTTTTAACAGATCCTTAGGCATAAATGCCACGTTTATTTAACAAAATAACAAAATTTAGTATACTGGTTAATCAAAAAACCCAATATTAGTTTTCATAAGCCAGGTAAGCTGTAAAAAAAATTACAAAATCTTAGTTTCAGAGAAATTTGGCTTAACAATCGACCAGAATATTGTTTTGTAATTTTGAAAGCTTATAGAGCAAGGTATAAAATACTATTTGGTCCGCAACCAAAACCGCTTACTTCTCTGTGATGGGTTCTGTAAACTTCTATTAAATTTAAAAATTGGTGCCATTTTATTTAGACGGTGGAAACGATTCTGACAGTTGAGGTATTAACTGCCTTTTTGTTAAAACTACGCAACTCGCATGTTTTACGTTCCATGTTGTAGCGTTCGCAGTAAGCATCCCTGAAATTCGATTGGTAAATACGTGTATAGCGTCGGTAGCCGCGAGATCGAACCCCGACAGGGGTCAACGTTTTAAAATTTTCTTTAAATTAATGAGTAATTATTATTTATTGTGTACATAATAGAATGCTACTGTTGCTGCTCTCGAAGCTGCCTTTAGCGATAATGGCAGACCCGTAGGCGTAGCAAAGTACACACTTTCCAACTGTCACAAGCCACGCTAGAAGGTAAACCAAAATATCAATAAAACTTGAGATTAGTTACACAAAATATTAAATTACGTCAGGTAACTAAATAAAACGTTTCAACTATTTTTTTATGTGTTTTATGCCAAACATTCATAAAAACCTCAGCCGAGGTTATTAAAATATTAGCAATTACTACCCGTGTTTGATGTTTACGTGTAATCATACATACATGCCATTACTCCTGTGCTTTTCAGTAAATTAATGCCGGTAGGTTAAATACAGAACTTGATATATCATCGTGCAATTTTAACCCTGTCAGTCCATAGAATTCTCGTTTTACGGGCTCGGACAATAACATATCGCATAAAGTTGCTGAGAAGCGGACCTTTGCACTACAAACCCCTCTTTTGGCAGCTAAACCATCACTAAAGTAGGAAAACATAGGGCATGTTTGCATCAACTTTCGGTCCTGTACATATAAACACACTCAATGGAAACCCGCATTACAAAAACACTCGATCCCGGGTCCCTGCGACAATTAGCACACATAAAAACAAGCCTTTCGTGATCCGCATGCTGAGTAGAGTGAAGAGGGCGCGTTGTACTTGGTATGCTGTGTTGTTGCTGCTTTGAATTTTTGCTCGCATTGTGACTGAATAACAATAAATGGTACAGAAATCATTCTAGCGAAAGTAATTTCATAACCGGAATAATACGCAGGGACGCACGAATGGAATTCTTATCATCACGTACCCCCTTTTGCATGCGCAAGGACGAAAAGGACTCAGGTCTGTGTTCGTTTTTCGTAACCAGTCAACCTTAAATGTTGATTGCAAACGATATGAGCTTATCTAAGGTAAGCCTTTATAAGCCCGAAAAAACAATTTCGGTTTTATTTACATTGCAATAATTTGCACAAAAATCCGATTCCTATAACTGCAAGGATGTACTCAAAGAATTTATTTCTAGTAAACTTTACCAATAGTGATACACGTCGTAAAATTATTAAATAAAAATTTAATATTTTATACCAGTACCTAATACACTTGAATTACACTTTAATAATTTGCATATAAATCCGATTTCTATTCTATAAATGCAGGAAGAGACTCAAATTATTTATTTCTTGAGTTTTTCAACAATGCCGACACACGTCACAAAATTATAAAACAAAAATTAAAATCAGTACCAAATGCACCTGTATTACGTTGCAATAATTTACATATAAATCCGAATTTTACAAATAAAAAGAGAGGCAAATAATACATCTTTTGCGTTTTTTATAAATGGTGAAGAAAATATAAAATAAAAAAATTAATTTTGAAATCAGTATTGAATGTACTTGCAGTACACTGCAATAATTTGCATAAAAATCCTATTTCTACAAATTCAAGCAAAATTTTTAAATTATATATTTCTTAGCTTTCTATCGATAGTGACACAAATTATATAATCATAAAATAAAAATTTAAAACATAAAATTACCACCGAAGACACTTACATGACACTGCAATTATTTGCATATAAATTTGATTTCTACAAATGCAAGCAAAGTTTTAAAATAACACATTTCTTGGTTTTTCATCGATACCGATACAAATTTTAAAATCATAAAAATAAAATTTAAAACATGAAATCAGTACCCAATACACCTGCATTACACTGCAATTATTTGCATATAAATCCGATTTCTACAAATGCAAGCAAAGTTTTGAAATAATATATTTCTTAGCTTTCTATCGATAGTGACACAAATTATATAATCATAAAATAAAAATTTTAAACATAAAATTACCACCAAAGACACTTACATGACGCTGCAATTATTTGCATATAAATTTGATTTCTACAAGTGCAAGCAAAGTTTTAAAATAACACATTTCTTGGTTTTTCATCGATACCGATACAAATTTTAAAATCATAAAAATAAAATTTAAAACATGAAATCAGTACCCAATACACCTGCATTACACTGCAATTATTTGCATATAAATCCGATTTCTACAAATGCAAGCAAAGTTTTGAAATAATATATTTCTTAGCTTTCTATCGATAGTGACACAAATTATATAATCATAAAATAAAAATTTAAAACATAAAATTACCACCGAAGACACTTACATGACACTGCAATTATTTGCATATAAATTTGATTTCTACAAATGCAAGCAAAGTTTTAAAATAACACATTTCTTGGTTTTTCATCGATACCGATACAAATTTTAAAATCATAAAAATAAAATTTAAAACATGAAATCAGTACCCAATACACCTGCATTACACTGCAATTATTTGCATATAAATCCGATTTCTACAAATGCAAGCAAAGTTTTGAAATAATATATTTCTTAGCTTTCTATCGATAGTGACACAAATTATATAATCATAAAATAAAAATTTAAAACATAAAATTACCACCAAAGACACTTACATGACGCTGCAATTATTTGCATATAAATTTGATTTCTACAAGTGCAAGCAAAGTTTTAAAATAACACATTTCTTGGTTTTTCATCGATACCGATACAAATTTTAAAATCATAAAAATAAAATTTAAAACATGAAATCAGTACCCAATACACCTGCATTACACTGCAATT
Organism: Ctenicera cuprea; assembly: GCA_958336395.1. Classification (NCBI taxonomy): domain Eukaryota; kingdom Metazoa; phylum Arthropoda; class Insecta; order Coleoptera; family Elateridae; genus Ctenicera; species Ctenicera cuprea. The sequence goes on along the minus strand of OY284495.1, from coordinate 8,430,142 downwards.
ATTTGCATATAAATCCGATTTCTACAAATGCAAGCAAAGTTTTGAAATAATATATTTCTTAGCTTTCTATCGATAGTGACACAAATTATATAATCATAAAATAAAAATTTTAAACATAAAATTACCACCAAAGACACTTACATGACGCTGCAATTATTTGCATATAAATTTGATTTCTACAAGTGCAAGCAAAGTTTTAAAATAACACATTTCTTGGTTTTTCATCGATACCGATACAAATTTTAAAATCATAAAAATAAAATTTAAAACATGAAATCAGTACCCAATACACCTGCATTACACTGCAATTATTTGCATATAAATCCGATTTCTACAAATGCAAGCAAAGTTTTGAAATAATATATTACTTGGCTTTTTATCCACAGTGATACAAATTATAAAATCATAAAATAAAAATTTAAAACAGAATCAGTACCAAATACACTTGCATTACAGTGCAGTTTAATTCTATTTTATCAATAATACTTAAAATAAGTACCAAATGCACTTACATTACACTGCAATAATGTATACATAAATTTGATTTCTATGCAAGAAGAAACTAACATAATTTATTTATGGTTTATTTAACAAATGTGATACGCATCACAATAATAAAATAAAAATTTAAATCTTTAAATCAGCACCAAATGCACCTGTATTACACTGCAATAGTTGTCATAGAATTCCGATCTCTACAAATGCAAGCAAAGTTTAAAATAACATACATTTAAAATAATATCTTGGATCTTTTATCGATGTGATACACATCATAAAATTATAAAATGAAAATTTAAAACATGAAACCAGTACCGAATGCACTTGCATTACACTGCAATTATTTGCGTAGCAATCTGATTTCTATAAATACAAGAAAATACCCAATATGTGTTTTATTAATGGCGTAAACGTCATAAAATTGTAAAATAAAAATTTGAATACAGCATAAAGCAGTACGGAATGCACTTGTTTTAATTACACTGCAATAGAAATCCGTTTCTAGAACAACAGAAAAGAACTCATTAATTTTTAGGTATAGTTGAGCGCAATCATTTGCATATAAATCCGATTACTAGAACAAATTCGTTGCAAAGGTTATAAGTACATTGTTTTTAAAAAGTTTTCAAGTTAAATTTTAGTGCAGCTTACATTGTTATAAATTTGCATAATTGTACGAGTTTTAAAATGGGAGAGATTCCAGATATTTTTGAAAAACGTTATCAAGCTATTTTAGAAGATCGCTTTTTTGTAAACTTAAAGCTCGTAAACTTTTAGGCTAAATTATAAATATTGAATTGTTTTTAAATATGAAAAAATTAATTGAATTGCACTGCAAAAAAAAGTGCACAGATATTTGGTTCTTATGTAAACATAAAAAGAATTAACATTTTTGGTTGTTTTAGAAAAATTAGAATTACTAGCAGAACCCGTGGGCGACGCCTCTCGACTTTGTGGTAACTTCATACCTAGCGCTCGCCGCTGAATATTTCCTCCGCTGCGTCGGTTTCGGGAATGAGAGCTGCTCCAGGAAAGAAATTTCCGTGAAAAAAGCGTTAGTTTACTACTCCTTAAGTCTGCGATAATATCCCGGTTTTAGATTTTAGAAAATTAATTTTCCGAAATAACTGGTATTTAAAAACATTTCTAAGTTCCACTTCCAGTTTCGAATTTTTATGTTAAAGCTTATTTTCCGTTAATTTTTTGGTACACCCCCACATTCCAAAACTTATCAAAATTGGACACATACACACTCACACACATCCGTCCACCCACAGACAGACATTTTTTTGAAACCACTTTTCTGTGTTCTTGGTGATCCAAAACATGTATTTCTCTCAATATGTCGATTTCAAAAAACTTTCATGAAATCCGTATACTGAAAGTACAGGAAAATAAAAATCACAAGCAAAACACGTAGTAAGACAAACTAGACTGAGTTATTAACAAAATAATACCTAAAAAGCAACAAGTTAGAGCCGTGGCATGCCGTGACGACACCTGGTGCTCGGCAACAGACGCTAGGCACCGGCTGTGGTCGATAAGCGTAATAAATATGTAATTTTCAATTAATTATTTCAAAAATTAAACAATCAATATTGTTTTTTAATATAAAAAAAGCACAACAGGGTAGACCTACCCTGTTGTGGCTTTGCAGAGGAGCGATAATTCCGAAACGTCGATGCCTGTAGCTGAGTCGCCGCTTTTGCTTTCTTTATTTGTTTTCGGATTGCGTAAACCGTAAATGATCCCGATAAGCAAAAGCTTTTCTTTAAGTGCGGGATCTTGAGAAGATTATGTGTTACAGAATATTGTTTAAATGCAATAAATCTATAATAAAGTTGATATTCTTGCTATTAGTAAAAAATTATTATTATTTTTAAAACACCTCGCGCGGTTCCGTATCTTCCGTAACATCAATTCTTTGCAAGCTATTGAAATCAAGTGCTGCTTTGGTCTTTAAAACACACAGCCGTGATATGCATGCTTCATCATCTGTGTTGGCGTTCGAAATGATAGCAGCAGATTAAATTGCAATAATACAGAAGTACTAGATATCATAAGATCGAATTTCTGTGGAATATTATAGCGGTCCACTCTCCATAGGAAAATGGTATTTATATAGTGGTTTCGTAAATGTGTGGATTTTCGTAGCGAGAGCACCTTACCACTAAAAAAAGTTGAGACAGGTGGAAGGGATCCGCATTTAATATGCTAAAACAAATTAAACGATTAGTTACAAATTATACGAATATTAACCTCATTTGCCTATAAAAAATTCGGTTCTTTAAGACAACAAAGGAAAAGACTAAGTTTGAAGGTATTAACGTAATTTATCAGTTGAAGTGAAGACAAAATATTTTAAATTTCAAAAGCAATTTCGATTGCAATTTAGTTCAGACTGCAAACAAATAGGATAGACGTGCGATTTCTAAGAAGACAACCGACAAATAACTCCCAATTTCGGGGTTTGCTTTAAAAGCTGTACATAATTATATGAATACAAAACAAATTTTATTGATCAAAAAATGTAATTAACAGCTTTGTTAATACGTGTTTGCATACAAATCCGTGTAACAACAAAAAGACCAATTACGTTCTGAGCGTTTTTCCTGACACTGAATTGTTCAGCATTGATTATAAACGTTATGAGATCATCTGAACCATAAAAGTAATTTCCATTGCATTTTAGATTATACAGCAAAGAAATTTGCATAGAAATCCGATTCCTAAGACAGTAAGAGAAACGAATTTTGATACCTTATCAACTGAAGTGAATCAAAAATATTTAAATCTGGAAAGCAATTTCAACTGCAGTTTAGTTTACACTGCAACAAATTTGCATAGAAATCCGATTCGTGAGTTAACAAAGAGAACTTTTAGGAAAGCCCGAAGCTCGAATTTATCAACACTTTGCCAAAATCTGATAGAATTCTCCTTTATTTGCAACAAAAATCACTTCTCGCATTCTCACCTACGCCCGCTTTGAATAGAATAAAACTCAAAAATATAAAATATATCTCATATCCTATTCAATATCATACAATTTCCCAGTGTGAGATAGTCTTCCTGTGCATATCTATAGGGTATTATTTATTTCCCTGGTGTGGGACAACCCTGCCGTATGGTGGGGACAGGTGAATTGAAATGATAAAGCGATCCACGGTGCGAAATATCTTATCCCTACGTCAGAATGCTAAATCAATGATTGCGCTCCTTATTCGCCTAGCTTCAGGATATTCGTACGTTCAGGGAACAATTAGAGGTATTTGTATACCTTAAGTTGGTAATCTTTGTATAATAGGGCTCTACTAAACCTAAATTCTGGTTTTAACGACAACCCCTGCTTAATGAGCTACAACAAAGGGGATTATCTGCATTTTATGCTTTCAGGTACGTTTTTTAGATGAAGGCCAATTAAACGTGCCCCTTTTTTATGTACAAGTATACTCCCTACGTAATTTTTCTCCTTAGACAAACAAAAGGCTAGGAAAAATTAATTAACAATAAACTCCGTAAATATTGTGATAATAATCAATTTTTCTTTATAACTAAACAAAAAATTGTTATTAAATTTCAATTTTAAAATGCTGGTTACATAAATCGAATGGAGGATGGTGCATTTGTGATTGATATACGGATATATATTCTAGTTATAGCAGGCTTTGGAAATACCGGAGCTTAAAATATTCAACATAAAAATTGCGTTGCCGTTATGAGGATCATTTGGTTGGTTGAATTTTAACTGCATACAAATAAGTTAAAAATTGATCCAACGAAGTAATATCAAAGTATAACTTCTAATTTTTGCTGTACTCTCGTTTAAATTGTACGGCACTAAAAATAAAAGTGTAGTTAAAGCCTTTTCTTGCAACGAATTTAAAGCAAAATATGTATTTCAATATTTTAAAGGGTTGGTAATATATCGACGTTTCAGCAACCAATAGAAAAGTTCAACCCGATTATTTTTAGGGCGCAATATTTGATTGCAATAAAATTCACTACTACTATTACTACTCATTTGTTGTTTGATAGTTTTAAAAATAAAATTATTGTAAAAATTCGATACATTATGGGTTGTATAATTCATACCAGTCGCAAATTAAAAAATAGTCAGGGTAAATTAATTAAGCTTCGTGCAGAAATAATCGTGTCCGCATTGCTTAAGAAACTTTTCAAGCAAAACAAAGACTCGTTTTTATGCAACTGGTTTTCGCAATTGACACAACCAGAACATTTTACAATAAACCCGTAGTGGAACTATTGAAAAAATTGTATGCGATCAGAAATCACGAAACACATTTGTCATGCAAAAAGTGGGGAAAGTAAATTAGCCACTGTAATAATTGTACCTTAAAAATACATTTAAAACTTAGTTTTACTGTCATTGAAAGGTAATTTATATACCAAATCCCAAACTGTCTCACCATAACAATAAAATTTATTACCATAACACGACGACGGGCCCATACATCTCCGCTGAGTTTACGGCCAATCCCCAGGTATTTTAATAAGAGAATAATTATAACAAAGCTTGAAAAAATTTGAAGTGTCCTACTTCAAACGAGGTGAGCTTTCGCCGCCATATTGGTAAAGTGGCGCCATAAACAGACATTTTTTTATTCGCCAATATCTGCTTTATACTTACTTTTAGAGCAAAATGACAAATTACCAATATTAACGACAATTAAATTGTCTAGAAAAAAGATTAAAACAACGTTTCTTATAGAACATAAGGTTTCGGAGTTACGGCTACAAGAAATTTTATAATTCCGCGTTGCTGTACAAAATCTGGTTTTTAGTGTAATGCCTCGTGTTACGATGTGTAATTATTATTAATTATCATTAAATCATCAACGCAGTAGTGTCTTTGCTTTTAATTCCGGTTTTATTGCGTTTTATAACAGTTTTACGTTTTGGACAAAATATATAAGCAAACAAATAAGAAACAAAATTAAAATTAAACCAACAAATTTTAACACCTATAACTGTACCATGATATTAACTTATCCTATAGAATAATGCCTGTCTGTCTGTTTACATACCTTACAGTATACAAACTATTGTAACATTTTGGTAAAGATTTTGTTGCAAGAATTCGTGTTTAGAAATTTCACAATTTATTGACCCAAATATTAGGAGCTTCAGTTAAAATAACAAACAACAAAGTTTGCGATTACACGAAATAAAGCAATAACAAATTAATGTATAAAACTAAATGAACCCGTGGAGTACGCCCCACGTTTTTCTTCTTCACAATGATAGCAAACGTATTGAAAGCGACATAATGATACAACCTGTGTCGAGATGTAAAACAGATGTAAAAGTTGAGACAGGGGAAGCGATCCGGATTTAAGATAAAACATAGATATAGACTATGGCTTCAATCCGCGGCTCGCCACTTTACCAACAAAATAAACAAAAATAACAGGACACGTGGGTTCCACTAGATTCTCTTAAAGGCGGACATTTTATCGTCTTTTGTTATTAAATAAAATTGCATTAAATACTGATTTTAAAAAATTCATAGAAGGCAACACAAAAATAAAATAATTTGGACAAATGCGAATAAGATTTTTTTGAAAATTTTTGTTATTTTGAAAATATTTCTGAATGGCAGTTTTTATGATTTTTGAAAGACCCCTATACAGTATGTGTCATATACTGCGGATCATACAAATTGAACCAAGTCAACTAGCTAGTTTGATTAGGATCAGAGTAGTTTTCTTATAGAATTTTACAACATTGCGTGTTTTTGGTGCGAGTGGTTTTAAACTAGCGCAATCGCTTACCGGTACGAGGATTCCGCGGCGCATTCTTATTAAATTATTTGTTTTTACTTATTTTTTACTTTTTATATTTTTCCATACGAGATTTTTATTAAATACGAAGTGATGGAAGTATTTCTTAAACTATTCGAAGAAGTAGCAAAAAAAAAACACCAGCAATATGTAATAAAGAAGTTAAGTTATTTTATTTAAAAGAGCGTGGGAATAAAAGAATGAAAATTGTTATTAGTTTTTTGCAGCTGTAATTGTGATGCAGAAAAAGACAACGAAATTGAGAAAAAATTATTTTGAAGTAAAAACAATTTTAGAGTATTAACGAGAGAGACGATGACGACGAGAATTGTTTTTAAATTTTAGAGTTTTCACAAAATAGGAAAATATTAAGGCATAAAAAAACAACATGTTTTAATAGGGATAAAAAAAATCCCAACTTTTTTGCTTCGTATAATCCAAAACGTTAGCAAACAGATGCACAGAGAGAATGACATGATTTAATGAATTTAAATGTCCTCGGCCCGCTCTGCTCCTTACATCACCACGTAATGTACAAAATAATAAGAGACTCCAGCCTAGCATTCCAGTCGCCGACAATCAGCGTCAAGGGAGGGGGGGGCGTTGTCAACCACAACTACGCTCAATACCGCTCTTTCTCTCTTTCTCTACGTACAACACTACTCTCGCTAAATGCAGTGAAATGCAAATTACCGGTACCAACAAACAATTAAAGAATTGGACCGGTACCTTCGTTTTTATTGCGTAGACATTGCTCTTCAATTTATTGAGAGTGCTAAGCAACAAATACATATATAAGCAACGCATTTACATAGAAAAATTAGGGTACTTCTTCAAGATGCTAGCGTTAATTTTTCAGGATCGATCAGAACGATACAAAGAAAAAATTGAACATTAGCTTCCGGTCCAAGACAAACCACCCCCACGGGTTCCTGCAAGAGCCAGCCAGCTCCTAGCTTCGCTCTAGGAGATCTAAACACGTTTCCGAATGGAACCAACAACCAAAACCAAACAACGCCACAAGTTCATACTAAAATCAAGCGGAATCCGCAACAAGTCCTGAAAAAGTGTACTGGTATCGTTATTCTCTTTAAGCGCAAAGCGGTGGTTACTCTAAGACTCGAAGAAGCCACCCCTCGCACGGTTAGCCCATTTAAGAGATCTCAATGAAACCCTCCAGCACCGTTAATACTTTCAGCAATAAAGCAGAGGTTACGCCAGGTCTTGACGAAGCCTCCTCAGCACACGAACAAAATAGCGGCTCGCAAGGATGTGCAAGCCTCCAGCCCGGCCTCTACGCAAACCACAGTCCGAGCTCAAGTTGTTTCGTTCTTTGAAATTAATTGTTTATGTCAACATTGTTCTTACAAATTTAATAATTGTTTACTTTGTTTTTTATTCTCTGTAAACTTGTTTGAGTTTATCTGCTGATTTTGATTCTGTTTGTACTTGTTAAAAGTTACTGTAATATGATTTTGTCTGTAAATATTGTAGGGACAAACTTCTAGGGCTTGCAAAACACAACAAAGCAAACAACTTTTGTTAATAAACGTGTGGTCAAAAGAGTTTCCTTGAGAAAATAGAGCCTCTTAAAGATTGTTTAAGAAGTACCTGAAAATAGGCAACCCAAATTGCAGTTTCAATTATTTTGCACATGTCACACGGAATTTTGAAAAAAAAAACGATCTAGACATACATGCATTCAAATAACGTCAATTTTGACACAATTCAATATTTTTGTGGAATTTTTTGACTTTTCTTGCATTCGATTCTTTCTATGCCTTTTATAATTCGTTTTCTTCGTTGGACATTTTGAACATTTACTATAATTTTGTTAATTTTTGAATTAGTTATTGTAAATTTTTCAAATAGATGATTTTTGCTTTGTAATTTTGGTTTTTTGTATTGCTTAGTTTTGAAACATTTTGTTAATTAATTTATTTTAAATTTAATTTGAATTTGAAAAGTGGGAAAGAGGGCTTTATTTATCCTGTATTAATTTCCGTCGGTATGGAAACAAATATTAGGTAGTAAATTGAGTTGCCTACATTTAGGCGCTTCTTAAAAAAATCTTCGAGAAGCTCTATCCCTGAAAGGAAACACTTTTGACCACACATTTATTAATTGCTTTGTTGTGTTCTGCAAGCCCTAGAAGTTTGTTCCTACAATTCATTAACACCTTATATACCAGAGAAAAATAAACGTGTTAACAATTAGAAATGAGTTTCTAGTTTCGAAAAAGTACGAAAAGTGTGGCAACGCATATTTTTCTGACCTTTACTTGTAATTTTAATATAGTTTTTCTGACGCCACTATTGGTTTAAATCAGGAGCATAAAATGAGATTCCTAAGAAAGCTTAATTTTTATTTGGGCAGTTTTGTAGTACTGATTAGGAGAATTAGAATTTTTCACAGAAAAGGTCACTGTGTATTTGTTGCACTGTCTCTTTTGTCCTCTATTTCTGTTTTTCTCCATATCTGTTGGTCAGTTTCTTGTTTTCTATTGCATGTTACTACTTATACATGTGTTCATAAATGCACCCAATATTTGACCAAAGTTAATAAAAGATGAAATGTTCGAAGTGCCATAAAAGTTGACGTTTTGAAAACCTGGAGATTTCATTAAGACCGTGCCATAAACCTGAAAATACAACACAGCGATTGTATCGGTAACAGCAATGAAATGACATCATAAGCACAGCTATAACCACCACATCGACCCAATACGCTCATAAGATTTTATTTTATTACAAAAAAGTTATGTTTCTCTTTAGTTACCGCATCCCATATGCTGTACCGAAACCGAAGAGGAAGACTTTCAGTCTTCCCTCGGCCTATTCGCTCTTGTTTCAGACAAGGACAACGCCAAGCAGACGCACATATCAAAGAGGAAATGTTGTATCATTAATTCCCCAGGGCGCACTTCTTATTCTTATGGAGAGATTTTGGCTGTTCTGTGGCTCGCATCTGCTTATGGCAGGTGCTAAAGCTCATTTAGGGCACGGGCCAGCATTTTACTGTAATCCGGTGTTGCTTTTTAGGAACGTAACTAATTAAAAAATTTTAGTCGTGACAATAAATGTAAAAAATGCTTCTGAAAAAATTTCTTTTTTCTTAATACAAATAATTTTTTTTTCACTAAAACGAGACGATTTTCTTACAAATAAATCCAGAAAATACCAGAACTTATTTATGGTATCCATCTTTCAGCGCTCAGAAAAACTAATCGTAGCGTGTATTATGAAAAAATAAATCAAATAAGAATTTAAGAAATTAAATTTAAATTTGTGATGCACTTTAAACTTTTATCAAGTTACACTGTTTTCTGAAAAAGGACGTTATTTCTATTGTCGCGCATTATTCTAAAGCTCTCGCACGTAAAGCCACATAATTGCACCGACTTTATGCAATAACATGTCACACATACAACGCCAAACAAGAAGCTACGGCCATAAAACGCCTTGTTCTATTATCTCCTGGTTCATTCTACGGCACTATTAGATTTGTTGCGGTATTTTAAAATCATTACAAGGCACGTGCTTAGAAAATATACACTCGCTTAACAAACACCTGTCGGCCGATATATCCTTACTTTAACATGAAAATAACAAGCAACAAGCAGCTGAAGGATATAAAATCACAGTCTGGAGTTAAAGCTTATTTGAGAAGCGCACACTGAAACACGGCAAGATTTTTATCTATTTTTCTGCAGCTGATGTTCAGTAATTGCGACCCATTAACAAATAAACTCAATAATATTAACTAATTTTAATTTTACTTAGTTGAAGTTTATATTCTTGTATAAATAAAATAATTGATAATATCAACACGTATTTATTTATTTGTCATTATTCGTTAGTCAAAAAGCAAGATTAAAAGTAAGCAGTTGATGTTGTTATAGAGACAATAGAACTTGATAACTTGATCTTGCTTATCTATGTCTGCAGATAACTTGATTTCTTATTCCGAAACTTCTAATAATGGCAAATTTTCGAGACCAAATTGCTTATTTATTAAAGGTACGGTTTTTAAATATTTGTTATTTTAAATGCTTCCAATGTATCAAATTTACGTTTATCATCACAAAAGTGTAACACGTGTCTAGAGTAATTGGATTTATGGGGGTGTTTGTATTTGTAACAACGACCGTGGTATTTATACCTTATATCAAAATTTCTTATTGTCCGGCTTAAATAAACCGAATTACAGCGGAAGCAATTAAATTTGTAAACGCCTGATTTTAGTAAATTATCTGTTTTTTTCTTTAGCATTACATTAACGTTTTAACATTTTTGTATTGGTTCTAAAAAGTACTAAATCCGGACACGCCGAACGATAGAATTTGGTTGCAACAAGATGGTGCTCCACCTCATTAAGGCATTCATGTTCGTCAATATTTAGATAGAATTTTTACAAATAGGTGGATAGGAAAAAGAGGACATTTGGAGTGGCCAGCGCGATCTCCGGATCTAAACCCGCTTGACTTCTTTTTATGGGGCCATCTTAACAGTACAGTGTATACAAACAGACCAGACAATTTGGAAAATCTAAAAATTCGTATCCGCGAGCATATACGAGCAATATCACCTGCTACAGTTCAAAATGCAGTTCGAGGATTTTCTTATCGTATTGCCCACTGTCAGGCAGTTTGAACATTTGCCTTCTTAAATTGATGTTAAATATGATTTGAAACTAGTTTACTAATTTGTGGACCTGCTATTGTCGTTTGTTTATCTTGCAATAAGTGTACCTGATGAAAAATGTTGCCAGTGACCAAAATAAATGTTTATCGTGATTTTTCTTGAAATTTTTATTATGCAACTGTATGATATTTTTACATGGCTGTATAGAGAATAAAAAGCACTAACTGGTCATGCCATAAAAAGTATAGGTTGTCATTTAAAAAAAATGTCGATGACGTCATAGCTAAAACACATGACAATTGAAAAAAAATGAAAAACACCAAATTGTGGCAAAAAACTTGATAGGGAACTTTTGTTAGAAACTTTTTTTCGTAAAGTTATTATTTAAGGCTGTAGCATCGATATTCCTTACTTTTTATTCACCCTGTATATTTATTTATTTTATTAAAAATTCAGCAGGTTTGTTTGTTGCCAAAATATGAAACCAAAGCATTTTTAATTGTATGGGATACAATTTCCGAATAACTAATTTATATTTCTTGTCTTTAATTAATATTAGCACAACCCGTGGAGTACGCCCGCAGAATTGTATTACTAGCTTCATAACCGGTGCTCGCCACGCCACTCGCTAAGTCGGTTTCGAAAATGAGATCCGCTCCCAGTAAAAAATTTCGTGCAAAAATCGAAAAAAGCCCGGAAAACCCCCGAACAAAATGACCGGAAAAAACAGGCCTAGAATAACGGTTTAAGAAAGAATTACTTTCGTAAAATCTACAGGAAAAACACCTCTCTCGAAAAAAATTCCTATCATAGCTCTCACGGAAAGAAAATTTCGTGCAAAAACCGAAAAAAGCCCGGATAACCCCCGAACAAAATGGCCGGAAAAAATAGCCCCAGAATAACGGTTTAAGAAAGAATTAATCTCGTAAAATCTACAGGATAAAACGCCTTTTGAAATAAATTCTTATCATAGCCCTCACAGAAAGAAAATTTCGTGCAAAACTGAAAAAAAAACGGAAAACCCCCGAACAAAATGACCTGAAAAACAGCCCCAGAATAACGGTTTAAGAAAGAATCACTCTCGTAAAATCTACAAGAAAAACACCTCTCGAAAAACTTCTTATCATAGCCCCAAAAACAGTTCCTTAGAAAAAAGTAAAAAAAAAGTTAGTTAAATCGTTAAACTTAGCACTTTTTCTCATTTGCAGGAAAAGCCTTAACGAAAATTTTTATACTGTTTTTGGAACTACGCACTAAAGCAATCTTATTAACCATTTGCTTATTATTTTTCACACGAAATCCGCCTTTATTCATATATTACGACCAGCTAGAAGAAAACTCGTATCTTTTTCAGGGAAAGCTCTTTCTTAATTATGCAGTCACCTAGCACCACGAAAATACACGTGCTTTTGTTTAAGCAATCCTGCTGCTGATTGTTTTTTTAGGAAAATTATTTTCTCAGGTTGGTTTGTTCCAGGAAATATCGTTACCGGAGCCTTGTTTTTCAGACGTTGTTTGTCGGCGGGTGTTTCTTTCAGCAATAGTTTTCGCAACGAATCTTCCCTCGAACTTTTTTCAGTGATGTTTTCACTGTAAACAGTTAACAACCCCCATAAGCTAAAGCTTTTTTTAGTCTAATGTTTGATCAATGCCGTGCTTCAGCGCGCCGACGTCATATTTCGAACTGCGACAGGCTGGGACCTTACGTGTTCGGAAATATTGTGTAATGCAATAAATCTTCGGGCCGTTCTAAGAAATTCAGAGCCTCAGGGCTAAGAATTTGTAGCGCCCTAACAGCAGTGGTAACACTAGGATAAAATAGCTCTGAAAAAACAGCCCGGAAAAAAACCCGAATAAGTATCTCCCAAAATAAAGCCCATAAAAAAATTCTCAGAATAACAAACCCCGAAAAAATAAACCAAAACAAAAACAAAAAAAAACGTAGTAGAAAAGCCCAGGAAATAAAAGCCCGGAAAAAAACCGAAAAAGATCTTCGACAAAAAAATGTTTTGTATTTCCAGGAACTCAAAAAAGTGTTTTTAAACAATGTATGGGTGGGCTTGTATGTAAGAGTATGGGTTACGCGTTATACCTCCCGAACGGACGGTCTGATTTCGATGTCAGAACACTCAAAATCAAAATTTTACCCTTTTAAAAAATCCGAAATTGGAAGCGGAAGTTGGACATGTTTTTTGGTAGCGTTTACACCGGAACACAAATTTTTTGAAACTGAAACGGAATTTGATAGAAGACCTTAGGGTAGTATCTAATTTTTTTTTCCTAAGTTTCTGGCTTGAAAATAGCGGCAAATGTAATTTTTTGAAAATTTTCATTTTAATGCATTTATTACTCAAAAACAGTTCACAGATCGGGATGAAGTTTGGTGTTAAAATCGCCTTAGAGCACACTGTCACTATCTGCAAAATTAGTTTTTTTTTGAGATAGTACGGTTAATTCAGTTTGAACGCAACTTTATTTACCCTATGCTATAGTGAGTCATGACGGCTAACCATATTGGGTCAAACCGTTATTTACGCTTCCATATTTTGATAAGTCAAGAGGAGTCACGAAGGTCTATACTTTCCTCAAACACCCATCACAGAAGCTTATTTTCCCAAATATCAGCTTGTTTTTGTTTGTTCTATATTTAATAATGGCTGCGTATCAACCGTATATACACAAATAGTTTAGACATTTATAAAACATTTTTGGCTTATTATATTTTTGTTAATATAAATTAGTGATAATGAGGTACTTAGGGTCATTTAATCTAAAGTACCAAACCATTTAGGATGTTAAGGAAGCAAAATTGACAAACTAGCGAGCGTTTTTGTATCCGCAGCAGTACAAGCGAAAGAAAGCCCTAAATTGTTTAATTTCAAACGAACGATTAAGAAAGTCTAGTGGAAGTCGTAACCTTAACAAAAAGCCCGTGTCAAATTAAGCTCTGTAATGTCGTTACACCCTCGCTGTTCAGACTAATACTGCAATCATTTTGATTGAAATTGTTGTAAAACTTTGGTGGGCCAGAGAGGCACTCATTTGTTAAATGTGCCGCTACGGCCTCGCGAGACTCGTCACGTTCCGCTCCGTTAATACGCTGATCTTCCTTATAACTTTCAGTTTTAGACGTTTATGTCTATTACAAGCTTATTTGAATATCTTGATCAAAATTCACGCATATATTGAGTACGACAATGCGAAACGAGGCGCCTCGAAATCCTTATTAAAATCCAACTTGGAATGTTGTTAATTTTTGCCTTCTGTAATAATTTTAGATTCCGCTAGGTGCGTTGAAAGTTACCTGCCCGAAACGTGTACTTAATTATTTAAACTAGAGACGTCACAAGCACGACCCTAATAAGAGCACAAGAAGAGGAGGTGTCATCTTTCGCCTTTCCATATCCAGTTTCCAGTTTAAATGAAAAGGAGACGTTTTCATAAAGTTATCTTAAACTCGAAATTGTTCGGTTCGTTGTTTGCGATATAATTACCATTACTTCATTTAAATGAATTAGTCGCCGAAAACTAAGCTAACTATGTTGTTTCAGTTCCAAACTTAATTTTGTACGAGCTCGAGTGAAATATGGGATTGGGAAGAAATATATCGGGGTGGGGGGCAAAAAGTGGCGCAGACGAGCGTAAAAATACATAAATACGCCAACACTTCGCGTCCGTTGCAATTTCCGATTCAGCAATAAAATGTGCAGTCGCATTAAAAATTTCGATATTAGGAGATAATCTGGGACGTAATTTATCGGAGATAATCCTGCAGGAGTCTGCAGTAAATGGAAACAACTAATAGCGAGAAATAAATCATGGAACAATATGTACCGAGCTTCGCCAAGATCCTGATAAAACAGAACAAGCTCACTCAAGTGAAATCCTATTTGAAACTTCGCGATTGGAAAAGTATAGGGATAGAGATAACTCTTTCGCTACATCCAGTTGTTTACGACAAAAGTTATTAACAAGTTCTTCCGTGCTTTCCTGCATTTCCTCTTTTAATAATTCATATTCCGATATTCCACCTTACAATTTTAATATAACCGATGCGCTCAATTTCGACTCGTAAAGTTTGGTTTATCATGAATATTTTAAAACCGATTTCATCAATAGGAAAGACACAGCCCGAATTGTAAAAGTTTTAAATTAGAAATTAAAAGCAGGCAACTTTTATAAAGCACTTTTATTAATTATTTGCGTCGTTCTTTATAGCAAACGTATCCAAAATTTTTTAACAAACTTATTTTTTTTAAACTTATTAATATCAATAATAAAATCCTTTCAACGATCGAGAAAAAAATGTATCCGAAAGGTCGAAGCTTTCAGGCAATGTTTCCTTTCAAAATATCTTCGAGGAAAGAAAACAGAAGTTTAGTGAAATATATTGTCTTTTAAACTTTGTCATCATTTTTGTTACCTTCTCATACTTCCGTATAAGAAAGCATTAATTTTTCTACAGTCAATTCTTGTGTTTTGGGGCTCAAGTGAAACCAAATATGTTTTGATAACGTCCTTTTTTTAAAACAAACAACCACTAATTTAATAGGAAAAAAATTTAGATCTAAAGAAGTTCACTTGGTACCCAGATTGTTTAAAAACCAAATTAAAAAACAATAGAAAAAAACCAGTGTTTGTTCCTGACGTAACAGTCTTTTGAAAATCTCAAAATTATTGTTTTTTTCCCACCCCTCTTATCTTTCTCTACGACGTTTTTAAATTAACTATAAAATTTAAAAGTGATCTTGAGTAACGGTAAAATAGAAATCCAAGCTTCTATTTTGAAGCAGATATATTTGATAATCGCATCTAAACATATAAGGTTAAAATAAATAAATATTGAGTACGAATAAAATGAAATATTACCTTTGATAATGGCAAGTGTTACACCCATAACACGCACTTCATACAATAATATACTACTAGCGCCACCTATACGGGCCGTGCAGTACACCACGAGCGAAACAAGTCGCGCGTCACTCGGCTAAGTAACAGTCCGATTAGACCGCCGCAAGAGGGCACCATCGGCGTATATCGCTTACAAAGTTAATGTGGAGTCCATTGATACAGACCAAGAATTAACTGTCTACAGCAAACAAAGCAGACCGTCTTGTATTAGGATATCTTCTCTTAGAGAAGTATCTGACTATGTTCGACTACTATGCTTGCAGTTTATTGTGCTTTGCCGTTTATAGATATATTTTCTGTATTTGCGTGTGTTCATTGAACTCTAATTAACGTTCAACTTATTTTATGCGTTTAAAATTTTTACTTAGAAGTTTGTCACTAACTAACACGTATAAACATGTCGAAATACGTATAAGGTTAAAATAGATAATTATTATTAAAGTAATAAAGTCTTTTATTCCAACTAAACAATTTTGTGCCGTTATTTCTAAGGTGACTTGCTTTAGCTGTTATGTCTGAGGTTACTTACGGATCTCAAGGTTTTCCGATATTTCAATGCTGTTTAGGCTAGAACGTAGTGATTTAAAATGTTTTTGAAAATATAAATATAACGGAAACATTTGTTAAACATATGGAAATGCCACAAGGCGGACATATTTTTGCCTATTTTTACTTTCCTATTTCAGTTTTTACCAAAATTTTTTAATTCGAAATATTAACGGAATTACACGTTTTGGACCAACAAGAACTCAAAACAGTTATTTATGAAGAACGTGTCTGTAGAACAGTGCAAGCATATGTTTCTTCTGATTTTGATAATCTCTTCCATGTGTTACATGGACACCTTTTTCGCGATCATTTTTTGCTTAATTGAATTTTAGAAATCTTTTAGTCTGAAAAAAGTGGCCATTACAATTTCTTTTATAAATTTTTTAACATTTTATTGCTCAAAAATAAATTGCTAGTAGGGCATAACTAAGTTACTATAATAGCCTTACGTGAACTCAATGTAACTATGTACGAATACTTTTTAAACCATGAAAAATGTGATGTGAAAAATTTTCCAAAATTTGAAAATTAAAAAAAAAATACTGCTTAAACACAGGACATACAATTTTTTTTTAAGTTGTAAGCTTATAGGGCAAGAGATGGGCATCAATTTTATTAGTGTTTCCATTCGTTAATTTATCTGTGAAGCCTTGTATTAATTTTTTTGAAAATAATTCTCGAACCGCTAGTCCGATTTTCAGTAGCTTTCGTACATCAAAAATTCACCGAACAAATAAGTACTAAAAAAATCCGAAACTGAAAGCGGTAGTAAAACCTGCATTTTTGATAGTATTTTTTATTAAATATATTTTTTAAATCTGAAAACCAAATCTGACAGAAGGCTTTAGCCAAATATACCATTTTTTCGTGCTAACTTTAAAATGTCGGGCAGTAAATATTTTTTGAAAATTTTACGGTAGCGCCTTACTACTTAAAAACGAGTAAACATATCGAGATGAAATTCAGTATTGTAACAGCCGTAATAAAACGCAAGGTCACTATGTAAGAGCTTTTTGTATATTTGAAAAGTGTGTAGTGTAGTAGAGGTCCGGATAAGCTACAGTTTGGTTTGTGTCCCAGTCTGCTAATTTTTTTGTGACGTCTACTATAAATTTTTGAAAGTCAAAAATGTATGCGCCTTTATTTAATAAATGGGAAACGTTAAAAATTTGTGTTAAAGTTAAATTGGTGATGAGTGATAGTAGAATAAGGTTCACGGGTGCAGCAATATTTAAGAGGTTTAATGTTTCCCCTTCCAGAAAATGTTTGGCGTACGAACTTTTTTTTCTGTAATCCTTAAAACATATTTGCAAAAACAATTAAAAAAATTGTATATTCGCCGGTACAGAACACCTACCTCATGTGAACAATGGATATCTACGTTGCAGAACAATTATTATTTAACAGAATAATTTTTAAATAGAATCCAAAGTCACCCGAAGTAAGTTCTGAATACGATCGTGAGTGATCAACAAGCAGAATGTGTTCCGAACAAAAATGCAATGATCAGAACTAATTTATATTTAATTGTGACCAACACTGGGATAAATTTTAAACCATTAGGCAAATTTTAACTTTTACACGCCTTTTCCTGCTTTTATCTTTATTCTATATTTTATGGTATAGAAAAGTATTTAAAAAAAATTTTTAGTTAAAGATTTTGACAGAAGAAAAATGTTTTAAATTTCTGAGAACCCAAAAAGTTGATTTTTAAAAACATGTCGATCGGCCAGTGGGTCGTGTATGTGTGTGCCCTTCATAACTCGTAAATAGATCTGACGATTTCAAATCTAGAAATATATTTTGATGGAAAGCTAAAGTTCCAAGGGATTTTGGCATAATTTGCAATTTAGCTTCTTATTACTTAAAAAAAGATTTCATACAGGCGTACAGTTTAATTATTACAATAACAGCCCTAGACGAATACAATCTTATGAGTGATAGTGGAATAAGATTCATAACTTAATTTTAAATGCAGTAATACTTAGAAAGATTAATTTTTCCTATCTCTCCTAATCTTTGGTTTTCCTTAGTTTTAACCAATTTTTTTTTTAATAAAAGAAAATATTTTCTCACAAAAACAGTTTCAAAAACATAGATATGCAAACTGTAACGTCTTAATGAACAACCGGCTTATGTTACATCTCTGTGTCAAGTTTCACACTATTTTAGTACTTATCTTACAGCATGTATAACAAGACTACTTTGTAGCTACGCTGCCGGTACAGTGTTAAGAGTGATCCGATTTTATAGTCACTGCTGGTGAGTAAAATATTGATAAAAATCATTTTTGAAACTAAAATAAGTAGCAATTTCTAAGATAAAGAAGAAACTAGGCGAAATGCTCGGCTTATTTCGTTTTTATTGTTTGGAATTACAACTTTTAATACGGAAATAAAATGCTTTTTGTTATTGTTTTTCTTTGAACTTATTATTTAACTATCTTAGGTCATTGATTATTTCTAGATTCGTATAAAAATTAGGTTTGGAAATAGCAAAAATATATGCAAAAAAAAGAAATTCTCTGCCGAATAAAAACAACAGTTGAGACAAACTGGGTTATAAAAACAATTTATAAATAAAACCGATTAAGTTACAACCAAACCGAAAAAGAAAAATAATTTTGTAGAAATGTCGTGTTTTTTACTTGTAATTTTGATTTTAACACATTTATAAAGAATTTTGGATTATTACCTACCCCGCCGTTAATTTATAGGGTTGTCGAACAAACCCCCATACTAGAATATTCAAAAACGAAGCCAAAATTTAAAAAAAATAATACTTACACAGCTCATGTGGCCTATACAATATCAGGACAATAATTGACAAAATGAATTGTAACATTGCGGCTATCAGCGGCAATAACGTCATAAATTACGGCAATAACTAGGCAATAGGCAATCAGTCGGAAATGAGCAATAACTCTACCAATCATGTCGGCAATCATGTCAGCAAGCAAGGAAATCACAGCAATAGGTGTACAAAATTTAACCTAGTGTAGCACCAGCGGCTCCAAAACGTGTATTTCCGTCAAATACTCAAAATCAATTTTTTGGGTAATCTCATTACATTTATTCCCAACGCTGAGAAACCACAAAAAAATCCAATTCACGTTTCGGACAATTTAAAACGCTTAAAAATGTAAAACACCCAACTGTAATCGATCCCATTGATAAGATGATTGGCTCGACACGTTTTTAAGGATAGCGTGCACAGGTTTACAACCACCACCAAAGCAATTCTCTTTCAGTATTCATCGGACACAGGTGTTCCAATACGTTACTGTTTTCGAATTAATAAATTATATTAGCCGAGGAGAGCTTTCGTGCATAATTTATTGTTATTGTGAAATGGGTTACGAATACTAAATGTACAGAGGAACCGCAGTTGTATATCGGATTTTCATTGATCTACTGAAATACACCTGTTCTGGAACCAATACAACCGTGAAATTATTTTTGATTTTAGTCGTAAAGTTAATTGCGCCTTGGGGTACCACAAAATGTAACTTTCATGTTGAAAAATCGAAGTTTTATGTAATGAAACGAGAATTAAAATAACCCTGAGGGAAATATTAAATTTTTTACACAATTTTCCATTAACCTGTATTTCAGTGGTTGTCAAAAGAAAATCCAAGATTGCATATTTTGCAGTACGATTTTGTTGATGGGAAATCATGTAAATTTCCCCCAAAACAGTGTTCGTTTCCGATGATAAGCATTAATGGTCGGCCTAGATTGAGCCGTCAGTCAAACTGACACAAACGTTTCGCTGTAAAAATATTTCAAGTTAGAATTTTATTGCCTCCGAGTTACGAAGTCTCTGCATTGGAGATACTTGATTGATCACCCTTTAGTACTTGCTAATTTAAAAATCCGCTGTCTTCTGTCAGTTTTCGGGCCGATTAAATCCACCTTCAACGAGATAATAAAAAATCTGGAACTTTTCGACTCGTTAATAATAATGATTATCTGTATACAGAGTGTTAATGAATTGTAGGGACAAACTTCTAGGGCTTGCAAAACACAACAAAGCAAACTACTTTTGTTAATAAATGTGTGGTCAAAAGTGTTTCCTTTCAGGGATAGAGTTTCTCAAAGATTCTTTAAGAAGCGCCTAAATGTAGGCAACTCATTTTACTACCTACTATTTGTTTCCATAAGGACGGAAATTAATACAAGATAAATAAAGCCCTCTTTCCCGCTTTTCAAATTCAAATTAAATCAAATTAATTAACAAAATGTTTGAAAACTAAGCAATAGAATAGTTATCAAAAAAATCACAGAACGAAAAAAACGAATTATAAAAGACACAGAAAGAAACGAATGCAAGAAAATTCAAAAAATATCACAAAAATATCGAATTGTGTCAAAATTGACGTTATTTGAATGCATGTATGTCTAGATGATTATTTTTTTTCAAAATTTCGTGTGGCCTGTGCAAAATAATTGAAAATGCAATTTGGGTTGCCTATTTTCAGGTACTTCTTAAATAACCTTTAAGGGGCTCTATTTTCTAAAGGAAACACTTAGTGATGAGTATCTGTATATAAAATAATTAATTACTTTAACAATATTTATTTATTTTAACCTTATACGTATTTCGGCATGTTTACATGCCATTGTCAAAGGTTATATGAAAAAGTAAACAGTTAGTGTTGTTATAGCAATAGAACTTGGTGACTTGATCTCGGTAATCGTCTGCAGATGACTTGATTTCTTATTCCAAAATATTCAATAGAGGAGAATTTAAGAAATCAATTTGCTAATTCATTAACGGTACAGTTTTTAAATGTTTGTGAATTTCGGAAGCTTCTAGTTCATCTAATTTACGTTTATCATCACAAAAGTGAAACATTTTATGGTGTTATTAGATGCCATTGAATGATTGTGTTCGAGTAAGTGTTTAACGTAGCTGGATTTATGTGGGTGTTTGTATTTGTAACAACGTACGTGTTATTTATACCTAATATCAAAATTTCTAATTGTCTGGCCTATATAAACCGAATTACAATGCGAACAATTTAATTTGTAAATGCCTGATTTTAACAAATCGTCTGTTTTTGATTTTGCATTAAACACAATGTTTAAGATGTTTCCAGTTGTTTTAAGACTTACTTTATATTTATTTGTTTTGTTTATAATTTTAGCAATTTTTTCTGTTTTGTCACCAAAATATGGGATCGAAGCATATTTAATTGTATCAAACGAAGTTAGTGTATTCGGATAAACTTTTTGAATGGCTAATTTATAATCTTTTTCTTTAATTAATGCATCAATAGGTTTAGTATTATAACCATTACTGTATGCAATTTGTCTAATAATTGAAATTTCTCTATTATAATTAATTTCATCTAAAGGGACCGTCAAAGCCCTATGTATCAGGGACCTGTATGCTGCTAATTTATGTGTTTTATGATGACAAGAATCGTGTGGTATTGTAATGTCTGTTTGTGTAGGTTTTCTATAAACTGAGTACTCAAATTTATTAGTTGAATTAATTTTTATGTTTAAATCTAAAAAGTTAATGGACTTATTTTGTTCAGTTTCTAGTGTAAATTTTATGTTTGGGTGCAAGCTGTTAATAAAAATTAAAAATTCATTAATTAAATCAAATAAACCATTAAAACATGCTAAACCGTCATCAACATAACAAAACCAAAATATAACTTCCTCAGATTGATTTGATTCGAATATTTGTTCTTCTAAATTTTCCATAAATATATTAGCTGAAAGAGGTGAAATTGGACTTCTTATGGGTAAAACATCTTTTTGGAAATAAATTTTATTATTAAATGTAAAATAATTTTCATTGGTGCAAAAGTTCAAATAATTGAATCAACTCAGTCGTTTTATTAATTCAACATTTTTGTTAATAAGAATATTATTTAACAAAAGAATACACTCTTGAGAAGGTATTTGGGAAAACATATTAGTAATCTAAAAAGTTAATGAACTTATTTTGTTCATTTAATAATAATTCAACAATTGCTTCTATTTAATGTTCCCCTCCCTTAAAATTAAGAAATCATGTCTAAAGAACTAATACATCAAAAAGCTCATTGAATAAAACTACAAGTTGGGGGAAAAGGGTGACAGGATTGTGTCGACGGCAGGAAAGTTAATTTCGCAAAACCAAATATTGAATAATTTTAAACAGAAAGTGTGGGTAGCGCAAAGTTGCGGGCATTTTCTTCATAGCGATGAATATGTAAAGACTGATGATTTGTAGCGAATTTTGGCATAAATTTATAAAAGCTGTTGCGAGTTTCTGATGCGAAGGAAGGCATATACATAAATTAGGGTTTTGTTTAACCTTGCATCTTTATATTTACATATTTTATATTAAAAGCTCAGGAAAAAAACATTGCAAGAGAAAAGAACAACACGGGCGAGGTCAGTGTTCGCATTTTGTGATCTTTCTTGTTGTGCTGATTAGATCTTTACGGAAAATTTTATAAGAATACTCAAAACAAGCTCATTATTAACAGAAGTAAGTTAAACATACTTTTTTTAATTAATTCGATTAAATTAGATACTGTTTTTATGATCAACTGACAAGTACCAAAATGCGCTTAACAGTATTTTTGTCATTAATTTATTATCCACCTATTTTTGATGCTAAGGCTTATCATCGACTCCAGATAAAGAGCACTACTTCGGACAATTTTACAACCTCGTCGGGTTCGACCCCCGGTTCGCACAGTCCAAAAGCGAATCTTGCGTACCACTGGCGCTTGTAAGACACATTTATTGTAAAGACAATAAGCAAGTTTGATGTTCAAAATTATGATATTGTGAAATACTAATTGCACCTTTTAAACTATGCGCAAAATAAAATCTTTACAGCGAAGGGAAAATTTAGAATTTCGTTTGAATTTAATATAAGGAAACTGAAATCATGCATTCAGAACGGAAACCGAATTACTCATAAAAGAAGCAAAATTTAATGTTTAGAATGGAAATGTAGCGGAAATAAAATTTGATATCTAACTAAACGCAAAATTTTAAGAGACCTGGAGTTTACTTAAACTTCAACATATTACCTCAAAATCTGATTGGATTGTTACCTTTCCATACTCTTATTTCTATCATATACAAAGTGGGTAAAAAGCAACGCATAATGTCTAATTTCGTTAATTTTGATTCTACGAAAAAAATAGCTTTAATAAAAGTTGTTTGTTAAATTTCAGCGCATACTTTGCCAATTTTTAATATTCTGTACCGCTATTCGGTTGCTATGGCAACTAGGAAATTATTGAACCTAAGAGGTATTTCATTTATAAATTATGCAATCTTGAATCCAAAAACGTGAAAATAATATAAGGTACCATTTAGAAAATAAGTTGGTTACCATAGTAACGAAAAAACGAAACGGTGTAAAAAAATTGAATATAGAAAAGCACGCGCTGACATAATATAAACAACTTTTATTATGCCTATTTTTACATAGAACCAACATTTACGACGTTAGTTTTTACTCACTCTGTAACCTCACAACAAAAATGATGTAAGTGTAACAAGTTATCGCGGTGACAAGAGATTTAAAATTCATCAAGAAATATATCGTTGTTTTCATTGCTCCAAGACGCACAGGTAGCGCTACAAGTGAGACCGACTCGTCGCAAGTCCAAACCGTAGCTCCCTTATATTTTTTTTTGAAATATCCTGACCAGAATTTTGAATTTCTCGTGAGATCCCGTTCAAAACCAAGGTTTTTCCTGAATTTTTTTTCATTTTTCGTTCAGCAATGGGAGAAATCCCCAACTGTACTAATTTTTCACTATAATTACAGTAGCAGTTCAACTACACAGTGTTAACGACGTAAAAATATTATTTTGCCACCAAAGCGGTTAAACCCGAAGCTTGTTGATAAATACTAATAAAATTGTTTAAAGGTTTTCGAAAATTTTTAATATATTCTGAAAACTTTTGACAATCTAATGGAAATTCTGAATATTTTTAAAATTTTCGAAAAAATTTATTTAATGCCGGATTTTTTTTTTAATATATAACAATTTTTGCCATAGTTTTTAGACAATTTTGGTTACTTTCCTACCACGAATTGTTTTTTAAATTTATGAAATTAAAAAATTTAAAATTTTTACAAATTTCAAAAATTGTTGGCATTTTTGATAGTTGAAAATTTTGAAAATTGCGGAAATTGTAAACTCTTAAAAATTGTGAAAACTTTGTAGTTTTGTTGCAAGAACCAAAAAAAAAATTTTTTTGATGCTCTTACATCCCAAAAGTTATTTTGAAATGTTTAGAACATTTTGAAAAATAAAAAATTTTAAAAAACTTTATGAATTTAACAATTTTTAAATTATTAAAAATTAGCGAAAACTAAAAAAAAGTCATTTTGTAAGTTTCATTATTTTGAAAAATTTGTAGTAGTAGTAGTAGTAGTAGTAGTGTTTATTGACGATATACCAACAGGTGTAGTCAAATATTACATAAAAACACATAAAGTCATCATAACAACAAAAATTAAGGATACAAAAATTTACATATAAAAAATATAGTAGTACCTACAGATTGTATATCTTACAGTAGTGTGTGTGTTAAAATTAAATATTGTAAAGTAATCAATATTCAAAATAAAGTAATTTACAATTGACTTGGAACATTTGGAATTTTATTTTTGTCAGTAAAAAAGTCATGTAATGCTATAATATGCTTTAGATAAGAGGTGTGAGTGTAAGGCTTGTAAGGCTGTAAATTTACAAATTTTGGTTTTTAAAATTTTCAGAACTTTTCAAAATTTTTGAAAATAGACAACTTTTAAACTTAAAAAAAGATAGAAATTTTAAATATTATGAGAACATGAAGTTTAGAAATTTTTAGTTTTTTGAACTAATACTTATTTTAATAATTTTGGGAATTATTGAGAGTTTTCTAATATTGCGTAGTTTTGAAAATTTCAACAAGGTTTGAAAATTTTTTTTAATATAAAGAAACTTTGAATAAAAATTTGTTTTTTAATATTAAAAATGTTTTGATGTTGGTACTTGTTAAATGTTAACAATAGACATTTGTTGAAATCTGAAATCACCTTCATTATTTGGTGATTTTCCAATTAAACTGTTCAAGTAAACGACCAAAAGGAAACCTCCCAGCGATGGAAAATTGTTCCTATTGTCATTTAATACTGTTCATGACCATTTTGAAGTAGAAATTCGTACATTTTTGAAATATTAAAGAATCGGTTAGAGGGGGGCACTGGGGGGGGGAGGTAGGAAGATCGGGCTTGCGCGACATGTGTAGAATACGAGTCTAAATTACTTTTCCAAGCTCATGTACTTTGAAATAGAGCCTCATTTTTTGAAGCAATGGTTTTATTACAATTAGTGTTTTCTAGCGACAACTAATGTTTATTGCTTGAAATCTTAAAATCGATTTTATATTTTGATTTTTGGCTATTACTCAAATAATCTGTTCAGGTAAACGACCGAAAGAAGGTCTCTTAGTGGTGTTTTCTCAATGGAAAATCGTTCCGATTGTAGTTTAACATGCTCATATCGATTTTGAAACTGAAATTCGTAAATTTAAAAAAAAACTTGATGGTGGAGGCAGTGAGCGGCAATAGGGAAATCACGTTTGCGCAGATTGGTTATTTGACATGCGTAGAATACGAATTTAAGTTTTTTTTTCAAGAACGTCTGTTTTGAAATAAAGCAGCCCCCCTCCGTTATTTTTAGCGGACCAACCTCATTTTCCTGTCTTGTCATCTTATTGCAATTACCAATCTCTGAGCTTTGGTTTCCTGCGTTAAGTCGTTTGGGCTATAAAGTGTCTAGAAACATCCAGATAGATTTCCACACACACACAAACACCACTGCAGCGTTCGCTTTATCGATAAAACTTCGTCGAATAAACGCATTTGCTCAAAATCCTAAATTCACAATACCTTGCTCTATAGTTATACTTCGTATAGCGAGGAAGGTAAAACAAATCGTAGACAGTTTTGACTTCTTATATGTTGCCTGGCTATGAAAATAATGTTTTGTTTGTTGTATTTAATTATTTAAAGATAAACTGTGGATACATGTTTAAATGTTGTGGTGAATACAAAATAGTTGGGTTTAAAACTGCTGTTATTGGTTTATCAATTATGCAATTGTTTACGCGTTGATGTTAGTGTTGAATGTCATTTTTGTTATGGTGTAAATTGTTGTCGCGCCCAAAAAAAATACATTAAGCCCGCCGAAACTGGAAGCTATAGCGTAGTTTCTGAAAAGTACGGTGGACTATTTGAGATTCCTCGACCTGCTTCATTAAAAGAATATTACTCAGTGACCCCGGAAAATTTATCTTGGGGTGGATAGGGATGCCCATTTCTCACAAATGTATGTGGTTTGCGATTTACGGGAGAAGCGAATCCCGAATGGTGAGCACATTGCCATGCGTGTGATTTCCATTAATTTTTTTAATTTTATTTAATAATCCGGCATGATAAGCGGATATAGCTGTTTAGGTACATCATTGGAGCACCGAAAATAATGTTGTAGCAAACTTAGTGGACTATTACGCATTAAATTTTAAAATTGCATCGTTCTGTTAAAGCAAATCGCTTTTTACCATCCAACATGAATAATTTGGCTCTAGTTTACGTATTAATTTTGAAGCTTTCAGAAGCTTTTAATTTCCATTTTAGTTGAAAAGTAATTACGTGGGATTGACGTATACCAAGTTGAAGTTTTAAATACCATAGGTTTGATTTTTGAAATATATCAAATTCGTTTTTTGACGTAGCATTTCAAATTATTGAAACTTTGGGTTTGGAGTATAAAAACTATGCTCCTACTTTATTTAAGCCAAGAATTAAACAACTGGAATTAACCGATTAAAAAAATTAAATCAAATGCTTTTCTCCATATTGTCGAGTAAAACAAAAATTATAATTTTCTACGTTGGTGATTTTACAAGGTTGCTTAATTAATTTTTCAGTTATTCCTGTGCCATATTTCAATTGCATAAATGTCAGTGGAAAGCACAAACAAAGCACCTAAATCGAGTGCACGGATTTTACAAACCATAAAGTAAATGCACGTTCATAAATAACGTCCAATAAATATATCAAAATAAAACTTAATTTGGCTTGAAATACGTGATTGAAATAAAATTATGTAGCACGAAACAAATTTTAAAACAAAACAGGAAACCCTTGAAAACCAACGCCGAGATTAATATGTTCGTCCGAAAATCATTATTCGAAGTTATGAAATGCACAAACGTCACGTACGCGTAACCAAGGAAAGAAGCCTTTGAACTTCATTACCGTTTCCCCAGCAGCAGCAATGAGAGCTCTTGAAGAAGGGTTATTTTGTTTTATTTGTTATCATCCGCCATTCCGTACTTTTATAAATTGCTCTTTCATTAAGATGAAAGGGCAAGAGAAAAGGGGATGAATAAAAGAAATGTTAACGATAGACCTGGTTTACCTAAGAAGACTCCAAAGGCTTTGAACTTCTTTGTGTTCTGATTAGACTCCCTGCGCCTTTTATTTCCCTAACTCTTGCACGTTGCATAATCTTTGCAAACGAGGACTTAAATTCAAAACCGCGCGCCCTTTAAAAACAACCATCTAACGATCACATTTAATGCTTAGAATTTTAGTTTCGGCAATTAGAAATTTAAATTAGAAATTCCGCTCGCATGGACGGGCACGTTTTAACAATAACCCATAATTCCTGTTAAAATATTACAGGTAATGTACATTAATGGAGAACGGAAAGTAGAAGAGATTCCTGGTTATTAATGCAGGCGTGCTATATACAAAAAGAAAATGTAAACGGAAGGTAGAAGACAAATACAGTAGCGAGAATATGTTTTCTTGTTTACTGCTCGCTAAAGCCGTACTGTTCTCGGGGTATTATAATACCGCCTTAATAACGCCGGAGACAAAATAAAATACACAAAACTTTTGTAATGAGCACTCTCTCATATGTAACAGAAACTAATTTTCCTTGCTAAATTTTAGTTACAAATTAAATGTAACGTGTTTAGTTTTAATTAAGAAAATTGTATGAAGGCATTAAAACAGAACCGTTAATACGAATCTAGCAATTTGCAATGCAACATTTTAACCTTTACTTGGGACTCGCTCAAAAAACAAAGAAACTGGAAAATTATTATTGGTAGGTAATTTATTTTGGCATAAATTGATTATTTTGCAAGTCCAAATATTCACTGTTTTTATCATTGACATTATACGTATACACCCACGGTGGTATAATGTAGGAAAAATAATATTTAAATACATGTAGGTTTGTTAAGTGAGAAGATGGTTCAAGCTGTGATGCGAGGACAAAATATTTGACATTTTCCCCAAACTTTCCTATATTGGGAAACTTTGCATATTTCTTACATTTAACGGTATTTACATACAACGCTGTAAGCCCAAGAGCAGTGACAGTGGTAAACTCGCTTTGGAATAGGCTGACGCAACACGCCATACAAAATGTCCTATACACAAGAATGGTAATTGCAACGAACAAAACATACGACTTGCAAACAAACCCATTCTAGCTACTTCATACTAACTTCGTCAGCGGGATTGCAAAATAGTGTCAAGTTTATTTTTATGGGAAAAATATAAACTATTTTTGTTCTTGGAAAAGTATGCTTTGTTATTTAAGAAAAATAGGAACGATACCCCAAATTCATCAGGCAAAAGTTGAATGGAAATGGCAAATTTAACTGCCCTTAATGTTACTGAACCAAAACTTAAGTTCTGAATCCAAATTCTAAACCACTCATAAGCAATTTACCTTAAAATACTATATGGTCCTTCGTTTATTACATAAAAAGTCAATTATCAAGAGAAATTAGTGAGTTGAAACACCTAGCCAATTGTAGCCCATCTCATCTCCAGCGCTGTAAGCTTACAAAGTTTTAATAAATAGTGCACCAGTTTTTCAGCAACATTTTTATGAACGTTTCCTAAACTTTGAAATTATTTTACAGTTTATTATTCTCATTTGTACAACAGTTCATTACATGGTAAGATTGTGTTGTCTTGGGGCTACTATGTTACCAAATTTCATTGCAAATTATCTACTCCTTTTTGAGTAATAAGGCATTAAAGCTGAAATTTTCACAAAAATTGTACCAACGCTATTTTAAATGTATTAAGTTCGGAAAAAAAATCGTTTCGACGGTTTAATCCGCCACCGCCATCTACTGGCAGAATTGACCTACGCACAATCATGGCGGTAAAACTAAAACATGCTACCAGTACGACATTAAGCTGCGAGCCCTTGTAGACCACTTCTGAAGGGAGACTGCCTAAATCTCCACTGATTTTTTAGATCAGTGCTCGAACTGAAACGCAGCTCACCCGTCGAGCCGCACCAAGGCTACCCTTGTCTGCACAGGCCTACCACTACCACCGCCAGTCCTACACCTTGACCAAGAGCAAGGGCTGCAATTTCCCTGCGGATTTGCACTTCGTTCTCGTGGCATCAGTCAAGAAAGTCACATTCTTGGCCTTTTCGCAACAGCTGAAGTTGTTCTTCCAGTATAGGTTAATCGCAGTCCCAGTATCTATTGGTCAACTACGCAGCGCCCAGATAGGTTGGTAGCCGGTCTGATCATAATGACCGGTACCTCAGCGACATCAAGATTGCTACTTCTTTGGGTCGACCTTTTAATTATGAGCGGAAGCGGTCAAACGGAACCCTCACTCCCAAAGCGCAGGTCCCTAATGCCAGCAGATACGCCACTCCTTCCTGGATCCCACCTGTCTACCGATGGTTTCCAACCACTAAGCAAATTTAAAACTCGTAGGGTCTCTCAAACTTAATGACTGGTACGTAGGAATATTTTATAGCTCCGGCTAGAAAGCTGACATTTTCAGGTAGCGGTGAGAGCGTTGGACTGCTATGCTTAGGGTCTGAGTTTCAAATCACAGTAACGGAACATCAGATTTTTAACGGCAGTTCTCCCTCGCAAGCCAATGGCAAACCAGTCAGGTATTCTGTCCAAAAAACTTTCTCTGGAGAAGTGCTTGCACTTCCTGTGGTTTGAAGCCCTGAAGCGCACGTTAATCAGTAGGACTCCTATGCCTGTGTTATTCACTAGAACACACTCACCACAGGCATATGAGGATAAGTCACCACGCCCTTTCAAGGGGGAAGAATTAAAAGAAAAAAGAGAAAAAAGTAAACTAAGTCTGTAGACGAATTTCTCGGGAAACGAACAGTCGGAGGCAAATTGTCTGCGGTAATTGGCATAGATGAATTGTTCTAAGACACACATTTCAATTTATGGACGATAACAAAATCTCCAAAAATAAAGTACAAACATTCCAGTATTTATCTACAAATTGGGCAACAAAGTACCTCCAAATTGTTCTTCGAACAAAATATACATAAAAACGAACAAAAAAGAGGTATTAAATTAAAAAGAAATAGTTACAGGTTCCATCTGTTCTACCCACCTAAAGAGCATGTTTTGTTGTTTTTAGTTGGCTTAAGCTTCTGATGCATACAGCACCGAACGCCACTAAATTTCATTCTCACTGCGCCCCTGAAATCAAAGCCATAGATAGTAGACAACTTAAAATTGAGAAAACATAACGATCCAGTTTATCTAGGACAACGATCAAATTAACTTTGATTACTGTAACTGTAAAAGCAAATTGACAATTACATAAGCCAGATACCGTATTTGCGGGAATGTTGCCAATTCTATTAAGGAAGAGACACATAGTGAAATATAAAGGGTTTAGTTACCTCTGGTATGCATCACAAAGGAGCGCCATTGTCCATAACAGATTGCTTAAATGCATTGCTGGTATGTATCTCAACATTTCTGGTGTTAACTATTAATTTAGATTTTTGAGTGCTAGGAAAATATAAATTTATAACACGCGTAGGTCTTGCATAAGAAAGAGAAACGTTTCTCTGAACGTGTTGTAAGGTTCGCATAGCCAGTAACTTATTTTTAAATATCCTAAAAAAAATTGTGTTAATAATTACAACCTTGTGACGAAAATGTTCGGAAAATCATAAAAGAAAAGTTGTACCAAATACATTAACTTAGTATGAGATTTGATACCTTTTTCGGAGAGGCTACTTTGTTTACTATAAAGTATTCTTTACACTTTATTATATTTAGTTCTGTAAATGTATTGATTTGATATCTACGAATGTTTTAAAAGTTTAATTGGCGCACTACAAAACAGCTTGGTGAGTATCTTGAAAATAAACATGGTCCGTGCAGGAATAAGAAGGCAGAAGTCAAAGAAAAGTTGGACGCAATTAGTAATTAAGGAAACAGAGAGAAAGTGATTGTTGAGTATTATTGTTATTATTAAACGACCTGGTATTATAGCAAACTGATGTCCAAAAGTGCTATTGTTCTAACCCAATAAATTGCAGTCTATCCTTTCTAAAGAAACGATGTCTCCTGCCATTTAAAACATCACCACGACACAAAATGTGATAAGCAGCTTTGTCTACTCTTTCACATTTCCTACAGATAGGACTGTCACACAATCCCATTCTGTCAAGCCATAGTAACCAGTAATTACTTCTATTACATGGTCTTATCTGGTCCTTGCACGTTGATAGTAGTTCGTCTTGATAAATAATTTCGCTTGCATTTATCCTCGAGGTGTACTCCCCCAATACCATAAAGTTCTGTTTTTCCATTCCTTAATGGTTTGCCTAATTACTGTTTTTGCTACGCAACAGGCTAGTCTATTGGAGTATTGGAGTATTTACCGCCCCGACTATTGATAGTTGGCTGCCGTTTTCAATGCCTTTAATGCTACCATGTCTTGACATCTATATCAAGGTGACCATTTTGTGTGCTGATACGTCTTGTCACCAAGCACGCCCAAACTGTTTCAGAGTTGGTGTGGTTGTTGTTAAGTGCTTTCAAAGCCGCTTACCTGTCTGAAATAACGTATATACGTTTAATACGTATTTCCCAAGATTGTAGCTACATTCCTTTGAGTGCTTTCGTTGGTATGGATTCGAGATAAGATTTCGTTGTTTTTACATCCAAGATACACGGATATTAATATTCTGAACGATCTTTTGAATGTGTGGTACCATCTTGACAGATTCCATTTTCAATACGGGATCCTTCAGTGCCCTGCCCGTTGTATACGTTCATGCCCCCATCTTTCACAATTTGGATTTCTACATTCGTTAGGTAAAAAAGGTAAAAAAAGACTTCTCATCACTCTACTAATTCTTAGACAAACCATTCTTTGCAGGCGATTTTGTTTAGCTTTGGCAGTTCCTATGTTGTTTTTGGGCACCACATTATCACTAAATATTTGGTTTACAACCAGTATACTACTGTTGGTTTTAATTCCCACGTTGTACCGTACATGGGCCAGCATGTCTAAAAGGCCATGCAGGTTTTGGGCAGAACTCGATCCAGATGTTTATTCCAGATAAATTTACTATCCATGGTTACCCCTCGATATTTTTCATCCCCAAATAGTTTAAATTTATTACAATCGTTGAAAAGGTTTATTCTAGGAAAAAAACAAGATCTGTTTTTTCTGGGTTCCCAGTCCGCCATTCCTACCCACACCAATTGCGCACGATACGCAGTGCCACTTCCATGACTTCTGCAACAGTGCTAGCAAATTTCAATTTAGTTAGAATGGCACGTCATCAGCTTAGCCGAAAATGAGGTAACGTTTCTCATTTAGATTCCTAAGCAGTCCGCCCACAACAAGGCACTAAAACAGAGAGCGAACTCCCCACTGCAAACAGCCCCGCGTTAGTCATACTCACTGTCCCCCAAAAACAAAACTGGGACAATCAAGGCCCTTACTTCGGTGATAGAAACGAAGAAAGATACCTTTTGCAAGGTCGACGTTGTAATTGTCACAACGATGATTTCAACGTGGTATGTCCACCTCTTCTCGGAAAGGTTCAAGGTTTACCTTAATTGGGAACATGCAGAACTGAGTAATTTTACGAGGTAACGTGTAACTGGCTTTCACTATGGGTGCCTGGTAATTAACTTCGCGCGTTGCCTAAAACGAGATCCCCGCTTACTGGACGTGGCTATAAATATGCCTGCGTTTCACGCCTGTGTGACCCTACAAGTTATAAATTTTCCCAACCAATCTCGGTGGTTGGAAACCGTCGATTTAAGCGGGTGAAGGTAAACCTTAGCATGTGTCGGCCTGAGGGGCTTGTGGTTTTGCCCGGCTACCGACCTATTTGGACGGTGTTAAGTTGACCAGTACAAGGTACTGCGAGTAGCCCAATTAGTAAGGAACTTTTAACAGTTCCGAAAGATTTGGGTAATCTTCTCCCACCAGTAGGGACTTGAGACTTGCAGCCTGATATCACGACTGGTACCGTGTTTTTGTTGAACCGTCGGGAATTTGGCCAAGCGTGTTGATTGGGCGTAACTCAATCCGGCCCGATGAAAAACCTAACAGATTATGGCTAACCTTAGGTGCCGCTACGTTAATAATTGAGAATAGTTGTAATAGTTACCCTACCGGCGACTCTGTACCCCAAAAAGAAAGGTACTTACCGTTCTTGATCTCAACATGACCACAATTCCTTTGCAAGCAGTTGTGTTTATTTCATGTTGCACTGTAGCGCTGATAATTGAAGTATTATAAAAAACTCAGGAACGTTCCTAGGACTATATCCTACTTATCTAATGTATCCTTAACGTTGGATAGCAGTTTGGCTCTCCCGACAACCCTGGTTGGTATGCATGCATATCGTTTTCGGTGCAAAGAATATTTCTGCAATATCCTCTAATATGTAGGCCTAACAGTTTTTACAATTTTTCAAGAAAACCGACAATGTTTAGGTATAAAGTCTATTTTGCCATGCGACCACGACTTCGGTATGTATATAGCACACAGTAGAGAAACAGAGAATGGCACAACCTACTGTAATAGTGCAGGGCAAACTGCCAAGATTAACCCCCCGGCTCACCCACGCTTAATCCTCCCTGGAGGCCCTCATTTGTGGTATTCCCAGGAAATGGTCTCCGGATTCTTCTGCAGCTTCTCTCTGATTAACAGAAGGGAACTCTGAAAAATAGTTCCAAGGTATTCCATCCCGTCTTGATATAACTTCTAGATGGAGTTTTTAAGGATGCCAATGTTAGGTTGAAAACCATCAGTGGGACTTTGATCGAGCCTGGCACTGCATGAAATATTTTCAATATCTTCACAGTACATTTGCTTCTGGCTTTCCTCAAAGTATTATTGTAATCGGTTAGATGGCGTTTATTACCACTGCTTTTTTGCGTGTTAAACAGCTTCCTAAATAGAGTTCGCATTGTAGCTGGGTAATATAGTACAGTCTTAGTTGAAACGTGTTGCATTGCTAAGCAGGTGACAATATTGTGTGTTGTATTTAATACATCGTGTAATGATAAACTGTTGATACCGGTGTAAAATTGTTGGCCTATCATAAATCTGAAGTTACTGTTGCTGATTTATTTTTTATGTAGTTGTTAATATTACTTTTTTTTCTTGCAACTATCATTCTGGTAATTGTTGTTGTTTGGTCTAAATAAGTGTATATAAATCCTGTCGAAATACGGCTTTGCTAGCGTAGTATCTGCTCAATTTTCTTTGAAATGCTTGTTTTATTATGAATGTTTAATGTTTGGATGTGGGGGAGCAACAAATATTTACGAAAAGTACGAAACTTAAGTAAATCTGCACAGAGTTTTTCGAAATTGCGACTTGGCTGCTTTGGCCGATCTGTTGATAATCGTGAGTGAGTGAATAGTAATTTATGTGTTCACGTTATGAGTCCGTTATATTTTAAAATTATCATCGATCTATTAAAGTCAATCCGTTTTTAGCATTTTTCACATTAAAGTAGAGTTTCGTTTATATTTAAAGAGAAATCGGTCTCCTGGGATTGCGAGAGTATAATTCCTGATTTACCATTTTTAGAAAAGCAAGAAAGTTAAAATATCACCATTTTAAAACTAGACGGTCTCTTGAGTATTATGTTGCCGTTCTAATTTGTAGAAATTCAGTCAATATTGTAATTAGCTTTCCTTAAAAGTATTACGTGATAAAAACTAAACTGGCTTCCTAATCTTTTTTTTATGAAGACAGAACCAAACAATTCCCTAAATGTGAGTAAAAAAAACAATCTAAATTAATTTAAGTAACCTAGTTACGGAACCTTTTCGAAATTACCTATACAATGACATCCTCTGTTGAATACCAAAATATAATAAGGGTGAATTAAGAAACAATGCGTTAGTCAGGTTCGAAATTAAGCTGCCTATTCTTGCATCATCTCCCGGTCGAATGGATTCATTAAAGTAGGTAAGTTGGAGAGGACTAAAAAGTTTCCACGGGGACGAACTTCCGACTTCTGACACAAACACAATTAAAAACTTTCAATTATTTTAATCAGACTTTAATGAAATGTATTTGAGAATATTAGAAAACTTATACCGAACTCGGGACTTTCGAATCGAGCGAGTTCATCTCGGCACGAATTCTTGCTTCGGATGCAGAAAATAGATACTCGAAAGGATTAAAACTGTGATTAAAACTTCCTTTGAAAAGATTTTTTAATAAGGCCGGTTTTTTGTAATCTTTGCTTCGAATAACAAAAATATAATTTTTGTTACAGAACGTCGATTTAAGCTCGAGGAGCTTTTATTATTTAAATTTATTGTTTGAGTATTAAATATATAAATATAAGAATTTTTGTGGAGCTTTTATTATAAAGGAGAAGATTCCATTATAGATTCATATTCTCTACTTGGCTGATTTCATGCGCGCGTTCGTTCTACTGTGTAAGAGGATTAAGTAATTCTGTGTTTTGCTACGCTCCCAACAATATAAGAATTTTGTTTATTTTTCCCTGAATGTAAAACTTAAATGGTTCTTAGGTTTACAAGCTGGGACTTTATTTTCACAAGACTGCAAGTAAATTAAGACAACTTTTTCACGAACATCGCGCACTTTCTTCAAGTGACGGATGTGAATTTCTGTGACTTAATCCTAAACTTT
The DNA here is from genome assembly GCA_958336395.1 of Ctenicera cuprea. NCBI lineage: Eukaryota > Metazoa > Arthropoda > Insecta > Coleoptera > Elateridae > Ctenicera > Ctenicera cuprea. Next base: position 8,393,748 of record OY284495.1, on the reverse strand, counting down.
CTGATGTTGCAATAATACAAAATTTATAATATTTGCATTCAGGTGAATTTTCCCTTATAACAGCTATAACATTTCCAAATCACTACTAAAAGTTTTGTTTTCAAGAGCAGCTTTTCATGAATCATTGATTTTATTACATGAAACTGCGTTAACTAAAAAAAGTTGTAAAATACATAAGAATTATGTTGGTAAGAGCTTTGTGCTTATAGTAAAATGCTAAAAAGGTTTGGGCTTAAAACTGCATTTAACGAAAATAAAATATAAAATATGTAAAATTCACATCTTAAAATATCTTTAAAATAAATTAATAACAAATCAAGTAACTTTTTTAATTTGTATAAAATAAGAAGTTTTAATAAAGTTCCGCAAAATAATTAAGTAATGTTCAAAAAAACTATCATTACTCTTAGTGGCAAGATCAATTCTTTACAAACTACTTAGTCACAGCATTAATTAATTAAGCAAGTAGGACAGGGCCTAACTAATACATCTCCGACAGATACCTACCTATTGGTAAAAGATTCAGGTAGTTTGAAAGTAAACTTTTCCCACCGAGTATACGCTATAAAAAACGGCGACAGGTGCACATTGATGAGCCGGACGTACAAGATATTAGGCTGTATCTTCCGTTGGATCCAACAGTAATTGCGAAGCGTTAAAGACGATTTAAAATCTACTTGCGTTATTGAAGAACCTTTTTTTTTATTGTATAATTTTGCTATTTTATACTTTAGTAGCAGTTATAAAATTGTTCGTTGAACTCCGATTTACCTGCTTTGGCAATTAATCAGAAACGCTTATTAAAGTCGTACAAAAACAGCGAATTAATTTAAATATCAGGGGCGCACTAAAACTGTGGTAAATACTATTTGCGGTAACAAATAACACTGAAAAAATAGCTAAAAAATACCAAAAAATTCTAAAACGGATTTTCCTGTACAACTCGAGTAATAATGCACCAAAAACCTACTCCATATCTCAAACAATTTTCTTAGCTAATCTTTAAAAAAACAATAATCCAGAACATTTTAAATAAAGACGAGTTTGGTACAAATATTCCTTTCAAAAATGCAACTTTCCAAAAATAATGTTTTAGTTGTCTCCTAAACAGCTTAAACGTACGACTTCTAAACGTTTCAAAGTTGCTCTAAGAACATCTGCTGCAACTCACCAACCTTCTAACATCATACAAAAATAATATAAGTCTCCAAAAACCTTCCAAAACCTTACAAAAACCCTGAGTTAATGTAAACATTTCAAACATGTAACTCCAAAAACCTGACAAAATTTTTGAGCTGCTTTACTCAACAGTCCAAGTACTTGATTCTCCAGAAACCTGCCACAAATTTCCAAAATTATTTTATCTGTATCTAGAAACTGCCCGATAATGTATCAACCTAGAAACATTACACAATCTCTGAGCTCTTCTGTAAATCTCACAAAATCTTTAAAATTTACAGCATCTTCTGTAATCAGCCCAAGAATATGGCTTCCAGGAGCCTGTTCATTGAACAGCTTGAGACCGGCAACCTTCCAGGAAATTTCCAAAAAGTTCCAAATTATATTTTTCTAGAAACATCAAAACAATGTTCGCTGAACAGCTTACAGTCATAATTTTGAATAAAACTTCCAGAAACCGTAGACATTACTGAACAGCTAAAGAATATGACTCTCTAGAAGCTTAAAAAAATATCTGAGCTATTCCCTGGCTCTCCAAAAAATTTTATGAACAGTTCAAGTATAGGAATCTGTAATTTTTGAAAAATCTATGAAAGTTTTTGAATTGTTTTTTAAAGAGCCCAAAGTTATAATTGTCTAGTAACATCAAAACAATGTTTTTGTACAATTTCATACAACTTCCGGAAACCTCACAAAATTTCTGAGCTTATTTTGAAAATAGTTAAAAATTATGACACTTCATAAGTCTCAAAAACTGTTCTCTGAGCAGCTCAAGAATGAAACTCTTCAAAAAAATCACATAAGTTTTGAGCTTTTCTTTAAACAGTGCAAGTATATTTCTAACAGCTTTTCAGAAAGTTCGCAAAATTTCTGAGCTATTCTCCAAACAGCTCAAAATTGTAACTCTCCAAAAAAACAAAAACATATCTCAGTTCTTCTCTAAACTGTAGGACTGTTTAGCTCCTTTCTAGATACCTCATAAAACTTTAATATGTTTTTGTAAATATCTGCAGAGGATCACTCTCCCAAAGCCTCACAAAATATCTGAACTGTGGTCCCAACAAGTCACGAATAAAACACTCCAAAAAATTTACAATATTTTTAAGTTTTTCTCTTCAGAGGTCTCACAAAACTTCTGAGCTATGCGCTGAACCATATAATTCTCCAGAAATCTACCAGAGATATTAGAACATTTCTAAGCAGTTTTCTGAACAGCAAAAGTAAAAGACTTTTCAGCAATATTCCAGGAACCTGACAAAATTTCTGAGTTTATTTTGTACACAGCTCCGGAGTATAACCTTAATTAAGCCTCACAAAATATTTTCACAATTCTTGAGCTGTTCAGACAACAACTCAAGAATAAAACACTCTAGAAACCTCAACATATTTTTGATCTTATTCTGTAGGGAGTTCAAGAATATGATTTTCCAAAAACCTCATAACATTTCTGAGCTGTTCTCCGAACAGCTCAATAAAAAGAATGTCCAGAAATCTCACAAAATTTTTTTTTTCTGAACAGCTCAAGTCTGGGGCTTTTACAAGACTCGCAAACTATTCTCTGAACAGCTAAAAACTATAATTATCTAAGAAACTTCTAGAAAGCGTAGAACATTTCTCTTATCTGAACAGCCTAAGCGTAAGACTCTTTAGCAACCTTCTGGAGACTTTATAAAATTTGTAAGAGCCTAATGTGTAAGGAGCTCAAAAGTTTAACTTACCAGATGTCTCACGACATTTCTGGTCTGTTTTATGAACAGGTCAAAATTATAACTCTTCAGAAACCTCAGAATATTTCTAAGATCTCTAAACAGCTCAAGTATAAAAACCTCACAACAATTCTGAGCTTATTCTGTTCTCTGAACAGCTCAAGACTAGGACTTTCCTAAATACTCACAAAATTTCAGAGAATTTCTCTGAATAGCTCAACTATAAGAATGTGTAGCAGAAACTTCACAAAATTTTTTAGCTGTTTTCTGAACAGCTCAAGAATGAAACTTTTCAACAATTTTCTGAGCTTATTCTGTAAGTAGCTCGAAAGTATGCCTTTAGAAGTTTTACATTTTTGAGCAGCTTCCAGAAACCTCACAAAGTTTCTCAGATCTGTTTTGGACAGGTCAAGTATAAGACTCGGAAACAACCTTCTAGAGCGCTCACAAAAGTTCTGAGCTTATTCTGGCCGTCAGCTTAAGAATATGACTGTCTGGAGGCATCACAACAGCCTCTCTGAACAGCTCTAAAATAAAACCGTACAAAAATTTGAGCGTTCTTAGAAAATGCCAAACTTGTAATTTTCCAGAAAACTTTCAGAAATCGCAGAAAATTTCTGAGCTTTTACGTTTGTAACGTAAAGTCGATCTCTGAGACTATTAATTCAGAAAACTACAGATAATTTGCAGAAATTTAAAAACAATTTGAAAAGCAATCTCGTTGGAAATAAAATTAATGATTCTTCAAGAATTTTCTAGAAACTTACAAAAAGCTTCGTTCTGGTTTGGTCTTTTTAACAACTTAATACACATCAAAAGCTCCTAAAATATCGCAAAAAATGCAAAGCTAATTTCGTCTGCTGTTTAAATAATGACTTCGATAACCAAAAAAAGTAGACGTAACTTTGTCGATAACTCAAAAGGCAAATACAGATCTGTCTGAAGTGTAAACAAATTATAAGAGTTATTATAATCAAAGCATTGTAAGCACGAAATATAAATTATTTATAAAACGGAAACTTTAAATTCCAGTTTAGACATATAAAGTTCTATAAGTCCTAAAGGCAAAAATGCATCATACACGAAATGGAAACAGAAAGGATGCGGATTATGGCGCAGATTTAAGTATTTGACCGAATCCCCGAGCAAATATGTGACATGCAACGCAAGATGCAGCTTTACATTCCCAGAAGTAGACCGGAAATTGAAAAACCGATTCAAGAAATTACAAAAGTTTGTTTTAGATTGCATATCTGTAAGTTATTGCCAATTTCTTAGTTTGTGTTTATGTTTTATTTAGCAAGGGATGGGATAAAGTAATCAAAATTTAAATTAAACTTTGGTAAAAGCAAACTGGGACACATAAATACAAATTTTTGTTTTTGAATAATTAATCTTGTCGATTGAAACTTGACTACCAATAAATTAAATTAATTAAAAATACAAGATTAAAAGTTATGAGTTGTGAACCAAAATATGAAATGAAGGTGCTTAAGGTATACGGACAGGGACAGGAAAACATCTTGCATCTGGTTAACAACATGGGCGTAGAAAGTGGGGCAGTAATTTCTAAATAAACTCAAGTAATATTTAATATTTTTAGCAATCTCCTAATTTCTAAGATATTTGGGTTATTTAAAAATCATTACAGATAAACATATTTAATTTCAAATTATTTTGATGGATTGGATTCAACTTTAGGAATACTTCAAAGCGATAAAAGTGAAATAATTATGTAATGACCACCATTACGGGCTTTTGAAAATTTTTACTGTTTACGCATCATAGGTTTGGCAAGTTTGTATAAAATTTAAGGTTTCAATAGCTATAGAATGGTATAATGTTATGATATAAAATTATTTAATTATTTACGAAAAATCAAAAACTGTCAAAATCTCAAAGCGTTAACAGCTGAAAACAATGTTTCTCAAAAAGTGAATATACACGAGCTAGAAATGAACTATTATTTAATGTCTTATACTATTTTGCAATTGCTCTGCGACGCCATCTATGATTTTTTTCAAACCTGGTAAAATCTCAAGGTTTACAACTTAAAACATTCTCAAAAACTGGCAACGCATTTTCTTTCAAATTTTGTAAGCTAATAGAGTTAGATACGTGGTACTATTTAGTTTTTTTACTAATCTTTTAGTTTATTTGTAAAGCCTTCTATAATTCAAAAAAGGATTAAAAATCTCAAAAAGCTTTCACAAACTTAAAAAAATTACTAAAAAAACTGGAAATGTAATTGCTTTTAAATTTTATAACTTTATGGATTCCGAAATAGACTATTAGGTAATTTTTTACACAATTCTTTAGTTCCTTTGTGATGCCATCTGAAGTGGTTTTTCAAAAATGCTAAAATGTGAAAGGGTTTACAGCTTAGTCAAAGAAATATTTCTCAAAAACTGGAAACGCAATTTTATTCAGATTTTCTGCGGTGGTAGAGTTAGGGACAGAGTAATATTTAGTTTTTAACTTAATCTTTTAGTTCTTCTGTGACGCTTTCTATAATTTAAATTAAAGAAAATGCCAACCTCATAGCGTTCACAACTTAAAAAAAAATATTTCTCTAAGTCTGTCAATGCAATTGCCTTTAAATTTTATAACCTGATAAAACTAGGAACGGACTACCGTCTTTTACACAATTATTTCGTTTTTATGTGACGCTTTTTATAATTTGTTTTTAAATGAAAAAATCTCAAAGCGTTTTTACACCTTAAAAAATTATTTCTTAAAAACTTGCAACAAAATTATTTTAAAATGTTGTAAGCTGATATAATTAAAAATGTAGTATTATCTAGTTTTCTTTAATTTTGTAGTTCTTCTGTGATGCTTTTATAATATTTTTTTAGAAATTGCAAATATTAAAAGTGGTGTAAACTTAAAAAAAATTTTCTCAGAAACTTCCAATGCATACTTTTTACATTTTAGAACCTGCTAAAACCATAAATACAGCACCATTAAATTTATTACCCAATTGTTTCATTGATTTGTAGAAATACACTACTATTTAGTTTTCCCCAATCTTTTAGTTTCTCTGTGACGCCTTCTATGATTTTTTTAAAGCTACCACAAGCCTAAAACGTTCACACTTACAAAGATATTTCTCAAAAACTGGCAACGCGATTTATTTCAAATGTTGTAAACTGATAGAGCTTGAAAAAAAAATATTATTCAATTATTAACTAAATTTTTTAATTGCTATTCTATGCCTATTGTGATTATTTTTCAGAAACTGCCAAAATCTCAAAGTATTTACAACTTCCAAAAAAAAAATGTCTTAAAAACTGGCAATACGATTTTATTCAAATTTTTTAAGCTGATAAAGCTAAAAATAGACTATTATTAAGTTTTTTACCGAATCCTTTAATTGTTCTGACGCCTTCTATAAAATAAAAAAATAATTTTTTACCCAATTTTTAATTGCTATGTGACACCTTTTATGATTTTTAAACTGTCATAATCTCGAAGCTTTTACAACTGAAAAAAATATTTCTCAAAAACTGGCAATACGATTTTATTCACATTTTAAAGCCGATAAAGCTAAAAATAGACTATTACTATGTTTTTTACACAATCTTTTTATGGTTTTGACGCTTCCCATAAATTAAAAAAAAATCTTAAAAAGTCAAAGCGTTCACACATCAAAAAATTTATTTCTCAAAAACTGCCAACGCAAATATTTTTAAATTTTTTAACCTGATAGTGTTAGACATAATCTTTTATTTAATTTTTACTCACTTTCTTGGTTTCTCTGTGACGCTTTCTATGATTTCTTTGAAGCTACCAAAAACCTAAAACGTTTACACTTAAATACTATTTCTCAAAAACTGGCGATGCGATTTATTTCAAATTTTGTTCACTGAAAAAGCTAGAAAAAAATATTATTTAATTTTTTACCCAATTTTTAATTGCTATGTGACACCTTGATTTTTATTTTAAACTGTCAAAATCTCGAAGTATTTATAACTTAAAAAAAATATTTCTCAAAAACTGGCAATACGGATTAATTCAAATCTTGCAAGCTAATAGAGCTATAAATAGACTATTCTAACTAGCAATCCCTAAGTTGTTCTGTAACGCTTTCTATGAATTTTTTTCAAACAATACTAAAATCTCAAAGCGTTCACAACTTAGAAAATCTATTTCTCAAAAACTTCCAAGGAGATTACTTTTAAATTTTATAGCCTGATAGAGCTTGAGATGAACTTTTATTTAACTTTTACTCACATTTTTAGTTGCTCTGTGACGCTTTCTATGATTTTTTTTGAAACCTACAAAATCCCAAAACGTTTACACTTAAAAAAATATATCTCAAAAACTGGCAACGCGATTTATTTCAAATTTTGTAAACTGATAGAGTTAGAGAAAAACTATTATTTATTTTTTTTACCCAATTTTTAATTGCTATGTGACGCTTTTTGTGATTTTTTTTTTTCAAAAATTACCAAAGTCTCAAAGTATTTAGAAAAAATATTTCTCAAAAACTGGCGATGCGATTTATTTCAAATTTTGCTCACTGAAAGAGCTAGAAAAAAATTATTATTTAATTTTTTACCCAATTTTTAATTGCTATGTGACACCTTTTATGATTTTTATTTTAAACTGCCAAAATCTCTAAGCATTTACAACTTAAAACATATATTTCTCAAAAACTGGCAATACCGATTTATTCAAATCTTGTATGCTAATAGAGCTATAAATAGACTATTATAACTAGCAATTCCTAAGTTGTTCTGTAACGCTTTCTATGAATTTTTTTCAAAAGAAATCTCAAAGCGTTTACAACTTAAAAATCTATTTTACTTAAATTTTTAGCTGCTCGGTGACGCTTTCTACGATTTTTTTTTCTAAAACGTACAAAATCCCAAAACGTTTATACTTAAAGAAAATATATCTCAAAAACTGGCAACGCGATTTATTTCAAGTTTTGTAAACTGATAGAGCTAGAGAAAAACTATTATTTAGTTTTTTTTACACAATTCTTTGATTCCTATGTGACGCTTTTTGTGATTTTTTTTTTCAAAAACTACCAAAGTCTCAAAGCGTTTAGAAAGAATATTTTTCAACAACTGACAATACAATTTTCATCAAATTTTGTAAGCTGGTATTACTACAAATGGACTATTATTAAGTTTTTTACCCAATCCTTTAGTTGTTCTGGGACGTCTTATATAAATTTGTTTCGAAAATTACCAAAAGCTCAAAGCGTTCACAACGAATGAATTCTTTAGTTGCTCTGTGACGCCTTCTCTAAATTTTTGAAGTTTGTAACAATGAATGGGAAATTCTTCCTTCCTTAGGCTAAATTTTCTTATTTTTTGGTCTAATCTGTATACCAACGATGATTTGCGCTACTTTTGAAAATATGAATGTGTTTTTGCCCAAAAAATGTTTGCTCCATATTTAAAACTGGGACTCATTCGCAGAATATCTCAGCTACTGTTTTCTTGACAGGACTGAAGATACTGACACCAGAGCTACGCCACTGTTTATGACACTTTACGTACAAAACGACACAAGAGGAAAAGGGGCGAATCCACCTTGCAAGCAGTGGCAACGAAGACCTGTTCTTCTTGCACCTGCCTCACACCAGCACCCTAGCAAGGCACACTCTGATGCAGGTGCGGAATATACAACACACCTGTTTGTTTGGAGAAAGTTTGAAATTATTTTTGTTATGGAAATTCGGGCGTGGTTCACAACTATGCAAATGAATCTCGCAATTAAATCTAAAAATATTGTTAATGGCAAGAGGATAATTAGGTGCATGTTTTGATAGAAACTTTGCGACCGTTTTTTAGAACCCAACAAGTGACTTGTGGGTTAGTTTTGAAACTCGAGAAGTGGGTGTTGAAAAAAAGTCAGACGGCAATGTTGTAAAAACCTACACTTGTTTATAACTTTAAGACTTCCACAAACGCTGCAAATGACGTAGCCATGTTTATCAAGAGTATCAATCCATCATTTGCCCCCACTTTTTGCGCGACAAATAATTTGAAAGGCTTTAAAGTTTTCCTTGCAGCTTTTCCTTGCTGCTATCGAGTTTCGTGATAATGAAGCACTGAAGATTATGATTGAAAACTTTCAGTTGCTTTAAGGCGCCTAATTTACCAAAAAAAAAACCTTCAAAATTGAACTAGAAAAAGATAAACAAATTTTGCTATTGCTGAACGGGTTCAATTTTGTGCACACATAATGTAACAACACAGTTTAATTTCAATTACTAAATGTATGAAAAACTACAGAAAAATTCTCAAAATTTTTGTTACAACCTGACCTGCAAGTCTTTAAAAATAATTTAAAAAAGTTTTAGTATATAAACTTTTTAATAATGTTTCTCAATTTCAGATTTACTGCTAGAATAGGCTTCAGGCTTTATCGTAATTGTTCGTTTAAGCAGTTTTGTTGGTTTTTTAGTTACAGTACTGAAAAACTTTCCTGATTGGAGCTTTCTTAAATTATGTTATTGAACAAGTTAAATTAAGTAATTTAAAAAGCACATTTTAGATTAATTTTTTAATTTGATTTTCAAGTTTTTAAAGTAATAAAAATAATTACATTTCAACTTTGTCAAAAAAAGCTTCACCAAAAGCTCATAATTAATAGTTTCAAGCAGTTCGTTCAGACTTTCCATACTGTAATAATTCTAAATTATCAGCAGTTACACCACGAGTCAATTAAAAACAAATTGGGTTATTAAATTACAAAAACTTGTTGCATAGCACTTGTTTTGTTTAACAAAATTAATATAACAAACAATATTTGCCATGCGGAAAGTTTGAGTAATTTACCCCGACTATTTTGCAATTCACTAGTGGCATATGATTGAATTGAACGCATATTATGAGCAAACAATATTTTTTAAAACTGTGCTGCCATTTTTGAGAAATAATTTTTTTTTAATTTTTCTTAAACTGAAAATTTGGGGCTTTATGTTTTGGAAACAGTTTTTTCATAATAACATTGTACCACCCTGAGTTTATTATTGTACCAAATGTTATATCGATTTGGCAATTTACTTTTAGGAAAACAGGTGGTAGAGCAATAAATTTTTATAAATTCTGAAAGTGTGTTTTAAAACAAAAACATTTAAATTGTTTCAAACATTTACAAACTTTTCAGTTTTTTTAACCAGATCAGAAAACATGTTTATCTATCTTCCTGTAAATTTACAAAAAAATGTCACAACAGCGAGTTCCAGTTTTCCATAGCTTCGTTTCGATTTCACTACGAAGTGAATTCTATTGTTTAAAAACTTTTGTCGGGAATTTCTTTGGTTCATTGACTTCTTTGACTTCGTTGCTGATACAGCTTCAAAGCTCGTTTTTCTTTCACTAAACGAGACCGAAACTTTAAACTTAAAAAGAAAGTGTTACCTAAAAATCAGAGATGTCCTTCGTGGATTTTACCCCAATTAGGTCAGTATTGTATGTACAGGTCGAATGTGGATAGCGACACCACAGTTATCCTGTTAAAAACTGCTTTTAACAAAAAAGTTTTAAAACTATAATACAACTGTAGACCTAAAGTCAATAATAAGCAAAATATTTTAATTTAAAGCAACGTATCTAACCAATGGTAATGATTACAAATAAAATGATCTTAGGGAGATGTCAGTAAGTAAATGATTAAAGCAATAAATACACAAGCAATTCATGTTAATTATACATCAGTTGTTTATTATATTTCAAATATCTCCGAATAAAAAATCCATGGAGTTAGGTCAGGTGACCTAGGTTGACAGCTAAAAGGGCCTCGATTGGCAAATTGAAAGAAAAGTGCCTTAGTTTATCTATAAACTTAATTGTGACAGATGTTACACGTTTGCTTATCGCTTATATTATTTTCGTAACAACATCTATTATTAATTGCAATGGTATTTATAAATACAATTACCATTGGTTACACACGTTGCTTTAAATCAAAATATCTCGTTTGTTATTAACTTTAGGCCTACAGTTGTAGTAGTTGTAATAGCATTGCTGAATTTGCTCTTCATCTCTTTAGGATTTGTCGGCGAATGTGGTAACGAATGTTTTTAGATGTCCCTATTGAAAAAAACATGGTATTAAATCAGGGGACCTTAGGAGCCAACCTTCTTACTAAGTTACGTTTTATCAGGATATCTTGCTCGACAGTGAAGTTTTGCTCTTTTGACAGTACAATTTGGTGTACCATGTCGGTAAAAGCGCTTTTTAACAAAAGCCCGCTATTAAGATTCGCCCTGTACATTTTGTGTACGATAGTTCAAGCAATTTTTTCAAAATTGTTGTTACCTAATAATCTATAGCAAAGTTTCAAAGAAATTGTGTGTAATGTGCGTGTAGGGATGTAAGCGTGCCTCTATAAAACATCGGGTCATTTGAGCCAAAATTAAAATTTTTTTACCGAAAAATCAGTAAAGAAAAATTCATATCAAAAAAAATTTTATATGATTCTTTGTTATTTAATACTTTCATTTGGTTTTTTAATTTAAAATTCCTCGTTCATTTTTATGCGTTTTACAATTTTGATTCTTTACTAAAATGTTTTTTGCAATGTTAAAATTTATTTTGCTCTGTATTCACCTTTGTAGCACTTGACTGTGGTTTGACCATGTTGCGCTACATGTTGAGCGATAGATTTAGTTGAATAAACTTTGAGCTCTATGTTTTTTATAATAAAAGTTGTAAGAAATAGAAAATCATCTTAAATAATAGTATCCAGCTCAGGATACCCGTTAGCAGTAAAACTAATAACAACTACTTCTTAACTACAGACAAATCTAACAGCTGAAAAGTGGGGCACGCGACATCTATCTCACGTGTAGCAAACATGTAGCGCAACGTTGTCAAATGTTACAAAAATAAGCAAATTTTGTTGAGCGTCGGGATTTAAAAAAAAAATTAAGAAAAGCTTTTTTGTTAAAAGACGAGACAATTTAAAAAGAGAAAAGAGAACTAAAAAAAATATACTATAAATAGGAAACAATAAATAAACATTTTTTTTCTTTAAACAATATTTCCTCCCTTTAACAATTTGTTTTGCGTCAAAAAAACTTTGTTTTCCTACAAGAGGTTTTGGTTGTTTTTGTTCAAAATTTTTTTTCCTTAGAAACGGCGCCTCATATCTCTGTTACTGAGCATCGGAAAGTATATCAAAAATCTCGTCGTTAACGCTTTTATAAAACCAAAATCCGAAATCTGAAGCGCATGATTTGTCAGCATTTTTTGTTTAAATCAAATCTAAAATCAGCCGTTACGATTTTCTCTAAACTTGTGTTTAACGCCTTATTAGTCAAAAACGAGTCGACAGACCGGAATCAGATTTGGTATTGTAGTAACTTTAAGGGAACACAATAACACTCTGCACAAGAATTTTTAAACGGATGAAAACTGTAAAGTAATGATGATTACACAAGCTTAACGCTATTTCCCAGGTAGCAAAGTTACGTCATAATGACGTTCTGATCTGGTCGTTATTGGTCACCGACGTCATAACGTCGTATACTGGACGTCTGTATTACGTCATTTCATATACCAGTTACTGACGATATTTTAATGACTTTTTTTTTAAGTTTTGGCTTTGTCAATTTATTTGAATAATTTAATTAAATACTGTTTGACATATTTTAAATAACCATTAGATGCATTAAAAACAGCACAATTTAGTTTAAAAGTAAGTTGTATTCGAAATTTATTCCATAAACGAAAATGTTATGGGTACTGGACGTATTTATTGCGTTATATAGACGTCCACACTGACGTTTTATGAAAACAACGTTTAAATGATTTTATTAATACGTCATCAACATCGAAAAGTTTTATCATTCAACTCATTCAACATTAAAAAATTAAATATTATTTTACAAAAGAAAACATGTAAACCAAACAATTCGTTTGTTGGTACTTTTTTTTTTCTAAGAATCGTAAAGCCGTGCGTAAGCACGACTTCATGATTCCCATCCCACTCCCTTACCCGGGTTCAGCACACTAAGTGCTATTCACCGGTCTAACATGCCCCACACCTGAAAGACATGCAACCCAACATACACACCTACATACACCATCCATGGACCCGTCGGATTTAACTTGTTCAGAAAAATTACCGACGAGCAGTGGACTCGAACCAACTGCCATTGGGAGTCTAGTTTCAAAGCCTGGGACTTTAACCACTAGACCACCCGCCGGCCTCGTTTGTTGGTACTAAAATTAGTCATTTTGAGCTATTAAAAAATGTCAGAAATTATGTGAAAGTGCAAAAGAAAAATCGGCTTTTAATAGGTTCTGAGGTTACAAAAACGTAGGAAAAATATTACTTAAATTGTTTTACATTTTTTTGTGTATATGAACTGTACATACAACATGTTGAGGCACTGAATCAGCCGATACACATTACAGACGTTTGGTGACGTCACAACTCTATGTCGTTTATCCTGCAATGTTTATGTACTATTCTGTATCATAATCCTAAAGTACATAGTAGTTCATGTTTTATTTTCTCTAAAAATCCAAACGAGGTGAGCTAAAAATGTAAAATGTAAACGCAATAAATTTTGGACGTGCATCGACTGATTCGATGCCACAGCTTTTATGATTTGACATATTCAAATATGTGTTGAAGCTTCCTTGGTAAAGTTTTGTATGCTTGGTGACTAAACAAATTTTTTTAATTTAGAACAGTTGGTAATTATATTTAGAAGCTTATTTTATTCTAGTTTGTATTAACTTTCTATAATAAACATTTCTTGTTTAGGATGTTTTTTTTTAATTGTTGAAGTGTAGTTAAAAATACATTAAAGCAACGTCATTTTTGCTTTAACGTATGACGTCATTTTTACGTCAGCATATGACGACATTTAACGTCAGCGTATGACGTCATTGGGCTGTAATATATTTTCCGTCTTTTATACGTCATTTAGTCGTTAAACTTACGTCCCGTAAGAAGGATGTAACGGATGATTAAAATAAAACGTCTTTAAGGTTTTTGTATTGTAAATGCCCTAGGCGCTACACAATGTTACAAAACTACGAGAAGGTTTAGAACTGCGAAATGAACAAATTTTCATATATTTTGACATTATTAAAAAAAAGCATTGCGCAAAAACTGAAAAATTCTGTCGGGTATCAGAGCTAGGGATGAGCTACTATTTTGTTGGAGTCTCAGCTGGGCAATTGCCCTGTGCCGCCTTGTATGATATTTTGAAAATCGAACATTTGTACCCCTTTCTTTAATACAATGAAGACGACTTTATTTTTAGATGAAGCAATATTTTAGAGGCTTACTTTTTCTTCTCCCGCTTAAATTAAAAAAAAAACGAATCTGTCTTTTTGTTTTTCGTAAATCTCAAAAAACATTTTCGAAAAAAATCATTTCAGTTTTTTTCTCATAAAAGTTTTTAGCGCACTATCAGTTTTATTTAGATCTCTTTCTGAACCCCGTGAGCGATAATCTTTTAACAGCTTAGGCCGAAGCATACAGACGGCGCACTTGATTTCGAACTGTGTTCGTTTGTTAGTTCATTTCTTCGGTCATATCTCCCGCACGGATGGTCGAATTTTGATAAAACTGGAATATCACAAATTCAATGACAACACAATTTTTGACAAGACTCCGAAACCGTTTTTTAGTGATATTTTTTTCCAAACTCAATTTTAGAAATATGAAAACCGGATCTAATGAAAAAACCTCGATGGAAATAGAATACTTTTCTTCGAATTTTTTAACTTGAAAATTGCGATAGCTGCGATATTTTGAATATTTTGATTTTAATTCCTTATTGCTCCAAAATGAATTACCATAATAGTATAATGAATGAAAAGTAAGGAAACTGCGAAATGAAAAAATATTCAAGAAAATAGTTCTCAAAACTGTACACGATTTTGCTTATGCTTTGTTGTCTCATAGACCTGGAGATGCGCTACAAGTTTGCTTTGGTACAAAATGCTAATTTTTCAGTGGCGTCTGTCAATTTTTTTTAGCGGGGCGGAAACACATTATTATGGTCACGTAAAACGATGAAACGTTTACTCTGAAGTACTTTTAAAAATCCAATAAGTAATAATATCTATTTTATCTAAAATATAGGACAGTCTAGACGAGGAGCTTCGCTTATATTTTTATTTTTTAATAGAAACAAACATAAAATATACAAAGTGTCTCATTTTGGATTGCAATTCTTAAATTTGATCAATGTCGTAATTATTTTTTATTATTTCAAAAAAAAACACGCAAATTGACGAATTTTAAAATGTTATATAATTCCAAAACCACTTAAGATAAAAAAAATAAAAGTGAGGTTTTGTAGATCTTTTTACGTAGAACTATAACATTAATAACAATTACATAGCGCTCTTGCTTTTTACAGATACAACAAAAATTTATTTTTTTAAAATGGCTGTGTGTGCATTGAATAATTATTTATGTATCTAGTGCGCGAAATTATACTTTGGTGCTTGAG
The DNA here is from genome assembly GCA_958336395.1 of Ctenicera cuprea. Lineage (NCBI taxonomy): Eukaryota > Metazoa > Arthropoda > Insecta > Coleoptera > Elateridae > Ctenicera > Ctenicera cuprea. The sequence continues at coordinate 8,378,418 of OY284495.1, read as the reverse complement.
AATGAAAGTTTTTTGTCGAGGCGGTAGCCGAGACAAAAATCATTCGACAGCACCAAAGAAATTTCGCGCACGAGTTGCATACAACATTTTTTCTACAGACTGAAATGATGAAAAAAATTAAATAAAATCATAATAAAATACGAAAATAAAGATTTATTCTATCGCAATCTAGTCTGTTTCTTTGTTACTACAGAAACAAAATTTAACAAATATTGATATCTGTCAGTTATTTTTTCCTAAACAGGTTTGGTCGGCGTCCTTGTTACCATTGTCGTCATGCACATGCGCATGAAATATTTTTCGCTCTAGTGCGCGAAATACTTCGTGCACGTTGTCAAGATAAACAACTTCAATGTGACATTTTGCATACTGAGATTAATATAAAAACGTCATCATTTTTTGACGTCTGTAGAAAAAAAGTTTTTATTGATATAAAGTTTAATAATTATGCTTTTCTCTTACGGTTTTCTTTAATTTATAAAAATTAGGCAATAGAATTAATTAAATAATAAAATAACACTTAATTAGGCGTGACTTGACTGACATTTCAGATTTAAAGTTTAAAATCTTAAAATCAAGATTACCTACTCCCATAAAAAAATGATAATTTCAAACTTTTGTTAGTAAATTTTTTAAAACAGTATTACAGTTAAAGAAGCTGTTGTATAAACTCTGACTGATGTTTTATCATCTAATTATTGTTTCAGCTTTTCACATACCAGTAATTCAATTTTACTACTGCAAAAGCGCCATTCTCTTCAACGCAGAGCAGTGTTTATCAAACTATTTAAAAAAAATATTGGGATTCAATTCCCTACTGAATAAGCCCCATAATTCAAGCTTTTACGACATACATTTTCCCGTTTGGTTTTGCAATGTTAAAACATTTTTTATAGCTTTTCTATTATAAATGTACAAAAAACAAAGCTAATGCCGTATTTCAGTTTTTTAATTTTTGCATTATCATTGCTAACAAACAAAAGGAAATGAAAATTTTGTATTTTCATTACGCTTTGGGCTTAACACTGAAAAACTTCCAATTTTGTTATTATCATTAAATTTTTACAGTACTAATTGTTGTTAAAATTTGGTTATTACGATTATCGGATATAGCAAGTCAAAAACCATTCTATTCTGACCATTTCCGTTGACGAATGTAGAAATTTTTGTAATGCTAATACGAATTACATTATCGAGCTTTTCCTCTTAAATTTACGCTTTGTAAACCAAACGAATTCATAGACAAAGTTTGTTACAAAACATTCGGAATAAATATTTGATATTACATGCTTGCATAACTCGAAGAAAATTTAGCAGACACATAATGTAATATATTTGCATCCACTACGTATCTGTATGCACCAAACTGCGTTATAAACTGTAAAGTATGAAGTTTCGAATAAGCCGAGTGTGGATTGCAACAGTTTGCATTTTAGAACTCGCAGTTGAATTTTGATTACATTTTTGCTTGGAAATTCTAAAATCCTTTGCAGCTTTTCACGTCGTGTCGTGTTTCTAACTTGATGGTGTCAAAGTAGTTGTTAAGGTGTTGAGTATGCAACCCAAAATGTCTTGAAATTATGTACGTTATTTAGTTTAATGGAATTTAATTGTTGACTATTTGAATGGGAAAAGTTTTTTTATTTCTTTGTTTAGTTTAATTTAACCTCATCTTTAATTCGGCAGTGATTTGAGGTCGACAATTAAGCGTGAGGGTTTTGTTAATTTTTTTAATTAAATTCAATGGATAAAAAATTGGCAAAGCACTTGGCCTGGATTTTCGTTAAAAAAGCTTTTTATGCTTTTAACGTACTTTCTATTACTATTCTAGTCGCAGTGTTTACTATAAGATCAAAACTAGTCCCAATATTTAGCCACATGCAACGCTGTGATAGAGTGGTGAGTTATCAATCGTACAAAGTTGATATTCAGAACGCCGCCTATAAGAATACAAGTATAGCTAGAAGCCAAAACTTTTACCATCTTAAAATGATGGCAAAACAAATCGACAATTATAACAGAGGCCAGAAAATAAAATTGTCAGCTTAAACGAGCTCTGGGCGGAGAAAACTATTTTCTAACTTGCGCTTGCGCATTCGGATTTTTACCTTACTCGCTATACGAACTACAGCTATAGGTGAAGGTATTGTGATCGTAAGATTAGATTTGGAACAAATCCGATATATGAGTTATGCCTAAAAACAAATACTTTTATGCCAAATATCTTAAACGTAAACATTTTGACCAATAGGCAGGTTTTAGGGTCTTGAGAGACCGATAAAGCGGACCTTAAATAGGTGTCTGTGTGTGTTTCTGTCTGTCTGTGTGTCCGTCTGTCTGTGTGTCCGTCTGGCTGTGTGTCCGTCTGTGAGTATCTTTATACAGTCCAGACGCCTTAACGCAGAAAAACCAAATTTGGCTTAAAAACTGGTAATTGCAATAGGATGTCACCCCAAGAAAACAAGGCTGGTTCGCTAAAAAAAAGCGTGAGAGGGGAGGGGTGCTACATTTCAAAATAGACGCGATTGAAAAAATACCTTAGACTCGTATTCTACGCAAGTCGAATAGCCGATCTGCGCAAACGCGTTCTCCTTACTACACCCCCCCCCCTATTTGCCCCTCTATCAATTTTTTGATTTTTCGAATTTTTACGAATTTCGGCTTCAAAATCGGTATGGGCATGTTAAATGACAATAGGAATAACATTCCACTGAGAAGGGGAGGGGTGCTATATGTCAAAATAGACGCGATTGAAAAAATACCTTAGACTCGTATTCTACGCAAGTCGAATAGCCGATCTGCGCAAACGCGTTCTCCTTACTACACCCCCCCCCCTATTTGCCCCTCTATCAATTTTTTGATTTTTCGAATTTTTACGAATTTCGGCTTCAAAATCGGTATGGGCATGTTAAATGACAATAGGAATAACATTCCACTGAGAAGGGGAGGGGTGCTATATGTCAAAATAGACGCGATTGAAAAAATACCTTAGACTCGTATTCTACGCAAGTCGAATAGCCGATCTGCGCAAACGCGTTCTCCTTACTACACCCCCCCCCCTATTTGCCCCTCTATCAATTTTTTGATTTTTCGAATTTTTACGAATTTCGGCTTCAAAATCGGTATGGGCATGTTAAATGACAATAGGAATAACATTCCACTGAGAAGGGGAGGGGTGCTATATGTCAAAATAGACGCGATTGAAAAAATACCTTAGACTCGTATTCTACGCAAGTCGAATAGCCGATCTGCGCAAACGCGTTCTCCTTACTACACCCCCCCCCCCCTATTTGCCCCTCTATCAATTTTTTGATTTTTCGAATTTTTACGAATTTCGGCTTCAAAATCGGTATGGGCATGTTAAATGACAATAGGAATAACATTCCACTGAGAAGGGGAGGGGTGCTATATGTCAAAATAGACGCGATTGAAAACATACCTTAGACTCGTATTCTACGCAAGTCGAATAGCCGATCTGCGCAAACGCGTTCTCCTTACTACACCCCCCCCCTATTTGCCCCTCTATCAATTTTTTGATTTTTCGAATTTTTACGAATTTCGGCTTCAAAATCGGTATGGGCATGTTAAATGACAATAGGAATAACATTCCACTGAGAAGGGGAGGGGTGCTATATGTCAAAATAGACGCGATTGAAAAAATACCTTAGACTCGTATTCTACGCAAGTCGAATAGCCGATCTGCGCAAACGCGTTCTCCTTACTACACCCCCCCCCCTATTTGCCCCTCTATCAATTTTTTGATTTTTCGAATTTTTACGAATTTCGGCTTCAAAATCGGTATGGGCATGTTAAATGACAATAGGAATAACATTCCACTGAGAAGGGGAGGGGTGCTATATGTCAAAATAGACGCGATTGAAAAAATACCTTAGACTCGTATTCTACGCAAGTCGAATAGCCGATCTGCGCAAACGCGTTCTTCTTACTACCCCCCCCCCCCCCCCCCATTTCCCCTTCTATCAATTTTTTGATTTTTCGAATTTTTACAAATTTCGCCTTCAAAATCGGTATGGGCATGTTAAATGACAATAGGAATAACATTCCACTGAGAAAACATCACTGAAAGGTCTCCTTTTGGTCGTTTGCCTGAACATCAATTGAGTGATTGCTAAATACGAGTACCAACCAAAAATCTATTCTTCTTCTGATAGTGCCATACCATATTCAGGGCGTTGGCTACCTCTCTCCTGTGTCTGTGTTTAGTGCGCGGCGATAGATAATTTGCACAGACAGACATAGGGAACCTACAGTTTTAACGTGGGCTCCGAACTACAGGAAGTGCATGCACCTCTTCTTCAGAGAGGTTTTCACCTCGCTGGTGTCTCCTTGCGAGGGAGAAAGGTCGTGAAAAATCCATTTTGAGATTTTAATAGAAAACATAAATTATAAAAACGGGCGACTGTTTTAAAAAATGGAAGAGGGGAAGAGTGCTCTACTTCAATAGAGATGCGCTCTAAAACGAACTGTGGATTAGTATTCTACACATGTCGAATGGCCGATCTTTGCAAACGCGATTTCCCTATCACTTCCCACTGCCCCCACCATCGAATTCTTGATTTTTCTAAAATTTGTATTTGAAAAATATTTAAAACTGTTTACAATTTTCAATATTTAAAAATTATTCAAAATAAAAATTTTAAAATTTATAAATTTTTAATGTCCAAAAATGTTTGAAATTTGAAAATATCCTTGAACGAGTGCCCACTTTTTCGTAAAATCTTTAAATTATTAATGGTTATGAAATTAATATACTTAATACTGTTAAGTATGGAAAAGCATATTGCGATTTTGGTATCTCCAATAAATAAATCCAATACACATCATTTTGTATCAGTATTCTTCGCGAATTTCCCTTTACAATAAGACACGATGTGCCAATTTACAAATCCACCACTTTTATTGAATAAACGGATTACCCCGCAACTATACGGGTCGAAAAGAAGTATAAGTAGCTAAATTCGTACATCTTTTAAGGCAAGATTTGCGGATCGTCGTAAACAAGAGTTAAATTAGTTGTCGAAAAATTAACAAGTCCGTTAACGAGTCCGAACACAGTGGGCAAAATCCTTGCGAAAGCTCCGCAAGGTGGAAACCCGTTAAGAAACGTGGAGGAGTCTCAGTCTGGACACGTCTTGGCGAATTTATTATGGAAATGTTCGTTCCGTATTCAATTGGGACGTGATCGTGTTTAAAATGGAGGCATATTTTACAGCTGCTAGACGTAGATGCTCCTTGCACGGTACTCTGTATAAACAACCCTATTTGGCGTCTCTGTTCTCTAACTTGTTAAAGCACCAGCACCAGAAGTACAAACAATAAAGGCAGATGATGTTAGTTCAAATTTGCTCCAGCTAGAATTTTATTGGCAGTTGTAACATCAGGTGTTTATTCGAATTGCTAAAAGTGCTTCCCGTTTTTTTATTGAGAAAAGAAAGCAATTGAGTTAAATTTTCCAAGGGTTTCAATTGATGTAGCATATTCTTGGCAAGGACACGTAGTTTGCAGGAAGACGTACAAAGTGATAAGTTATGGTTGTTTATTTTGCTTTCCGTTCCCGTGAGGGCAGTAGTGGAAGCCTCTGTTGGGGAATTTAACCGGACTGAAAGTTTGTTGCTTGCGGAAACCGCTTCCGGAAATGTTAGATTACAAAGGTTTCCTTTAAGATTAAAGGGAAATTATGTTGAACAGGAGCAAAGGATCAAACAAAGAGCGCGCAGAGATTTTTTTCAGTAGCAGAAACAACAAGGATTGTTTTGGAATCGTCCAAGCAACAAAACGTAGCCATTATTGAAGTTTTTTGCTTCACAGTTCAATGACATCGCTTCCAGCAGATAGGCACTTTTTAAATTACACAAATTAACAAGTGCTGTATGAAGTTCAATATTACATTTAAAAAAGTTCTTTCCATTCAGAGTTGTAATTGATTCCCAGTAAACGAAGCGTTTATTAATAATATCGCTCCTGGAAAGAATTTAGCATCTGTTCGGGAAAGGCATTCTATTAAAACATTTTAAAGTGAAAAGCTTTAAGAGTAATTTATTAAAATATAATTACTAAAACTATAATTTCAGACAAAAGCAAGAAGATGCATAAATACGAGTAGAAAAGGAACTGTATAAGTGTATAACACGATGTGCTTTAATAAAAGCTCGGTAAAAAAAGCTTTGGTAATTAAATTTTCTGAAAAAGAAAAAGCTCCAAAAGCAAAACAAGAAATTAGTTATAAAGTTTAACGAAGAGTTCACTTCCCAAAAGAAATTCTCTGAAGAGAATCGTGGAAGAGTTTTTCCGCAACAATTTACACCGAAATATAAAAGTCTCGAAATGAAGTTAGGTAGAAAATTAAAACGAACTTCTAAACAGTTTCCAAAAAAAAGAACGTGGAAAAATATATACACGAAAAATTCTAATAGGTAAAATATCTCCCAAATAAGGGTCGCTAGAGAATCTCTGGTATAAAAAAAAATTCTCTTAGCAACAAAAACACAACATTTTCAACATGGAACAAAGAAAGAAATCTTAGAAAAAAGCTCTAAATTAACAAAGTTAAAACTCGTTTATACAGGTCGTGATCGATAACCATTGCTGTTATCAAATATGACTTTCCATTAGCCAATTACTTTAAGCTGAGCTTATAAAATTATAAGTAAAAGTAACAAATCCTGACAATAAATATAATGTACAAAAGATTTGACATCAGTAACAAATTCTATGCCCCCGACTGGACTAGAAGCGCAGCCTGCGCTATCTGAACAATACTGAGAAACTCCAACTCACCGCTGCGCAAGCAGCCAATTGGCGTCAGGTATGGGTCTGGTCTTCTTGAAAAAAACTCACCGTTTCGTTAACCTCGTAAACACACCAGATACCGTCCTCTCTCTTTCCACATGTAGTTGCGGTCCATCTCACTCTCTGTCTCTCTTTCACATGATAGTAAAAGAAAGTTAAGAATTCAATAAAAAATAATAACTTCGTCTTATATGCTAAATAAACAAGTGTGGGTTTTTGTTTGTATTGTATACCCGTTGCTTAGCAACGCCGACTTGAAAAAAGATATATAAAGCGCGCATTTGGACAAGAAAACAAGCTCCTTCCAGGTCTTGCACCGAGAACATCACCTGCGAAGATCGGATTCACCCGACTACCGCAACCAACAACCTTCGGGTCGTTCAGAGAATCTCACAGATTCTCCGACGTTCCAAAGAAAAGTTTCTTACGAAAATTCTAAAATACTCATTGACATGTCGACCAGCCAGACAAAAACGCGAGCCAAAAGCAAGAAGGACAAAAAAAAGAATACCCAAAAACGCCGACGTTGCCGTTGCCGCCTTACCGCCGGATTGCTCATTCACACTTTAAAAAATGTTGACCTTGTCGAATATTTCCGAAAACACCCTCTTTCTCTTGTCACACATAGCCATGAAGATTTCCTACTCTTACCGCTTGCGTTGGTTAGCGCCGCACCGGTCATTATCCCGGCGCACAGCGTTTCCATCACCACCACTAAATGGGTAACCGTTTCATCGCCTCCAACCACTTCGCCTCCTAAAGCCGCTTCAGTAACTTTCTTATTAAAAATCTGTATGTTTCAGATATTTCAATGGGCTTTACCCGCCAAGGCCCTAGACGTTGCCGTTTTTCTCAACAGCAACGCCACCATTTCTGCGCGACATTCCGACTTCCGAGAAAAACTCGCCGCCCTCGAACACTAGATGGGGACTCCACTGAAGGAAGGGTGTCGAACTGACCATAACAGCAGAATACGTAGAAAAAGCATTCACCCTTCAATTCCTTCCTTACGTGTACAGAATTCGCTCGAAAGTGACGGATTGCGACCGGGGTTACTACGAGTAATTACCACTTCTCAGGATTCACTGGAATCTTTCCCAAGCCGAGAATGGCAAATGTTGCTCCATACGTACTCTGTCAAACCTTCCCACCCAACCAAACCACAACCTATTTAATGTTCCTGCTGCCTAAAGTACGGCCATGCCACCGCCAACTGTCCGGAGAAGAAGCTGACCTGCGTGATCTGCGAAGCCAGCCATACCACCGCCTTGTGTAAGCCCGAAACCGACGCTAAGTGTTGAAACTACAAAGGAGACTATGTAGTCTTCTCTATACGATGCCCCACACGTCCCAAGAAAGCTACCGTCTGCGAAACCACAATCCCACTGAAAGATGTATGCGTCAAAATACCAACAGAAGAAAAACAAGCCGATTGGTTGAGGTTCCTTATTACCACATGCCTGAACTTATTCCCATAACAACGAAAATGTACTACCACGATACTAACACAAGCCAGTTCTGCTTCTTTTCTAGAGCACCCGATGATTTCCTATGCCCCGGCAACAAGATCCACGTCACCCGAGCAGGCCGAAGACAACAAAATACACATATGTAAATAGGTAACCATCCAGAAATAAAATCAAGCTTAATAACGGTCTGAAGAGAAGACGGTTCCTATAACAGCCATTGACTTGTAATTTGTATATATTAGGCCTAGTTAAGTGTAAGCTGCACACATTATGAATGAATAAACACTGTGAAGTTCGAAACCTCGACGGGAAAAGTAGTTTTTTAGCTTTTGATCCGAAACAACCCAGCTCCTTCTAGAGCCTCTAGACTACACTACCTTCCTTCTTGCCCTATCAGTCACCAATGACAAGAACCATCAGTTAGCTTCCTCCAACGTCATCTCACCCAGCCAAAGAACGGAAAAAACGAACCAGTGAGCGTGAGCCAACCCCCTTCGCGATTACGACGCATACTAGGCATACTAGAATGTTAATTTGTGATTTCTTACTATAACTAGTTGAACCCGTGGCCTACGACCCACGCCTTTTTTGATAACTTCTTGTCAAACATACAACCGCTTGAAATCAAGTGCCGCGTCGCCCTACGTGACTGTTACATAAACAGGGGTACCGGCAAACATAATAATAAATAATCCGGGACGAGATGTAAGAGCATAGTGCGTCGATCGTTGGGTAAAATTGAGACATTTCCCGATTAAATATATAAAAACTGAAAGATTTACTCTCAAAAAATGTTAGTAGAATTTTCAGTATGTTTTTAATATTATTGTGCGGTTTTACTGAATCGTGTTTATAGTTACTTGCTGATGTAGACATATTTGCAAAAATTAATAGTACTGTGACAACCTGCTTAGTGGTAGTATTAAAAGCAAACAGACAGACATACGTTATTTCATAGGAAAAATCAATATTCTGCTCCCGCTGTAAGTGTTAAAATTCGTTGGTTTACATCTTAGTTAAATTTTTATTATTTCTTTCCTTGTGACGTATTTACAATTTATTACCAAAACACGGCCGACTGATGTTTAGGTCAAACCCATTTTACTGATTGTGTTGACTTTACTATTAGGATGATATCAACTTAATGTTTGCTACGTGCTTATTCATTGTTAGCTCTTTCTACTAAAATAAATTTATTTTGTTTTTATTCATTGTAATTTTGCTTTTAATATTTGTTATTTTGTTGCTTATTTATTTGTGTATTTATTTTGTCCGTATTAGTGATTATCTGTTTTTCCAATTATCGCCTTTACTTTTTATAACTTAGCAAATGTGATGTGGGAATAACACCGTATAAAATGGTGCAACACATGTTTGTGCAACTGGAGTGTTTAGTAACCAAAGTTAACACGCATGCGGTCGCTAGGAAGACCGCATTGTAAATGAATTAGTTCAGCGCTCGCTCACCAGTTATCTATGCATTATTTGTAAATCCACTTAATAATTCACCCAGAAAACTGTAGTGGTCTAGCACACATCAGCACATACGAATATGCGCCGTATATAATAGACGCGGGCAGCGACCTGGCCTGTTGCAGGGGGGCTCAACGGCATTGTAATGATAAGACAAGTAAGATGGAATCGGATTTAATATATAGATTATTACGTACATGTATCCTTGTCGGTATCGAAGTATTAACGGATGACGCGTCATGTGATTAGCGCAAAATAATGTTCTAATCTTATAATATATAAAGCCACAGTAATAATAAAAAAAAATTAAAATATAAAAATTATAGATTGCTGAAGTATGAGAAAGTCCATGCAAAATTAAGCAATTTACAAACTTCAACATTTTTGTACTTTAAAGTACTTAATTAACTGCTAGCAGTATTGCTCTTACAAGACCATTTTTAACACCATCCAAGGAAACAATAAAACAAACTTGCTTGCAAAGCATTTTAATAACAGAGCTTTCGAAGAGGGCTTAAAATAAACACGAAAATAAGGAAGTACAACAGATCAAGGAAGTTGATGCGGGCGCATCATAACAGCGCATCAAATTAAAAAGAAAATTAAAGTTGGAAAAATGCGAAACAAACCCCATTGCCGAATGTCATATCTGTTAGATAGCAGTGAAATAAGGAGAGATTTATGTGTTATTCCCAGCGGCAAAGATTGGCTCCAATAGTTTCCGCACGTTTAAACAAGGAAAAAATAAAAAAAATTAAGATCAAGTTCGCGAGCTTTCGAATATCGAATTATTAAACTTTTTTAAGTTATAGTTTAAAGTAGTGGCAATTTAAAATAACAAGTGGCAATTTGAGCTACAGTTTCTAACACACAAACAAGGCTTAAATGAAATTATTACCCCTAACTTGTGTAATATCAATTTTATAACATGCAATATGCAAATAATTTAACGATCCTGGAGACCAAGTTGCTTGGGGTATAAAAGAGAAGCATTACAATTATTTTTAAGTGCCATGGATATTACATTTTATTACTCACATTAAATTGCAGATTTCTAACTTTCTCGGGCATAACAAGACGTCAAAGCATGTCGAACAGTTGTTTTCACCCACCTAAAACAATTAGAAAAATTATTAGTGCTTAATTCGTACAAAAAAACGCAAAATGTGAAAGCGAATGAAGAAAAATGAGCGAAGCACTTTGCATGGACTTCCCCATACTATAACAATTTTTATATTTATGCTTTTAGAGACAAGTAGACGCAAACATGAGATTTCGTTATTTAAAAATTATTATCTGTTTGGATTCCCAAAATATACTTTATGAAAAATACATTGCCGTACTGGAAGTATGGGAAACTAAGAAGCGCCTCTCCAATTACATTTACACACCGAGAGTTTACTACATTTTTAATGAATAACATAAAGATCCAAAAGCTTCCATTTTATTTTAAGGTAACGGCATCTGTCTAGTGTCAAAGTCACCTTTAAAAAGAGATGGAGATATGCTCAATTAACGCGCTTGCTCAAGACAAATTAACAGCAAGACGACATCGCGCGAGCCCTATTTTGCACTGATTGGAGCAAGACCGAAATCCACATCCAAAATCACAGATCTACCATTGCTACTACGATGATCTTCCCCGCAGCACCGTTTGAAGTTACTGATAAGACTTTTCAAAATAGCAAAAGTTGCCCTTCGCAGTCGAGGCTACTCACAGTCTATACTGGTCAACTATACACGTTCCAGGTATTAGTTCAAGCCGGCTGACGAGAAGAGGGAAGTTGTCACTTTTTCTCGAGAGCGAATTGGAGCGCTAAACCGAGACCTAACCTAACCTAATCTAACCTGACCTAAACCGGTCAAAAAAATACATAATCGAGCACAAAAAAATCGAGTACACCCAGCGGACGAGAAGCGAATCTGACCTAACCGCCGGCCGACAGGTCTAACCCAAGGCCCGGTTATTAAATTTAATCCAAACTCAGCAATCAGACCTAACCTAAACCAACCCATCCGCCGGCTGACAGGTGTAACCTAACCTAGGGCTCGGCGATCAGATCTAACTTAACCTTACCCAACTGCCAGCCGAAGGATCTAACCCAAGGCCCGGTAATCAGATCTAACCCAAGACTAAGCAATCAGACCTAACCTAAGCCAACCCAATAGCCAGCTGACGGGTGTAACTTAATCTAGGATTCGGCGATCAGATCTGCCCTAACCTAATTCAAGCGCCAGCCGAATTATTTAACCTAAAGCCCGGCGATTAGATTTAACCCAAGACTCAGCGATCAGACCTAACCTAACTCGATCCAACCACCGGCTGACAGGTGTAACCTAACCTAGAGCTCGGCGATCAGATCTAACTTAACCTAACCCAATCGCCGGCTGAAGGATCTATCCCAAGGCCCGGCGTTCAAATCTAACCCAAGACTTAGCGATCAGACCTGACCTATCCTAACCTAATCCAACCCAACCGCCAGCTGACGGGTGTAACCTAACCTAGGGCTCGGTGACAGGATCTAACCCAACCTACCCTAAGCACCACCCGACATATCTGACCTATCTTAATTACCAACCTAAAGCCCGGCGATTAGATTTAACCCAAGACTCAGCGATCAGACCTAACCTAACTCGATCCAACCACCGGCTGACAGGTGTAACCTAACCTAGAGCTCGGCGATCAGATCTAACTTAACCTAACCCAATCGCCGGCTGAAGGATCTATCCCAAGGCCCGGCGTTCAAATCTAACCCAAGACTTAGCGATCAGACCTGACCTATCCTAACCTAATCCAACCCAACCGCCAGCTGACGGGTGTAACCTAACCTAGGGCTCGGTGACAGGATCTAACCCAACCTACCCTAAGCACCACCCGACATATCTGACCTATCTTAATTACCAACCTAAAGCCCGGCGATTAGATTTAACCCAAGACTCAGCGATCAGACCTAACCTAACTCGATCCAACCACCGGCTGACAGATGTAACCTAACCTAGAGCTCGGCGATCAGATCTAACTTAACCGAACCCAAGCGCCGGCTGAAGGATCTATCCCAAGGCCCGGCGATCAAATCTAACCCAAGACTTAGCGATCAGACCTGACCTAACCTAACCTAATCCAACCCAGCCGCCAGCTGACGGGTGTTACCTAACCTAGGGCTCGGTGACAGGATCTAACCCAACCTAACCTAAGCACCACCCGACATATCTGACCTATCTTAATTGCCAACCTAAAGCCCGGCGATTAGATTTAACCCAAGATTCAGCGATCAGACCTAACCTAACTCGATCCAACCACCGGCTGACAGATGTAACCTAACCTAGAGCTCGCCGATCAGATCTAACTTAACTGAACCCAAGCGCCGGCTGAAGGATCTATCCCAAGGCCCGGCGATCAAATCTAACCCAAGACTTAGCGATCAGACCTGACCTAACCTAACCTAATCCAACCCAACCGCCAGCTGACGGGTGTAACCTAACCTAGGGCTCGGTGACAGGATCTAACCCAACCTAACCTAAGCACCACCCGACATATCTGGCCTATCTTAATTGCCAACCTAAAGCCCGGCGATTAGATTTAACCCAAGATTCAGCGATCAGACCTAACCTAACTCGATCCAACCACCGGCTGACAGATGTAACCTAACCTAGAGCTCGGCGATCAGATCTAACTTAACTGAACCCAAGCGCCGGCTGAAGGATCTATCCCAAGGCCCGGCGATCAAATCTAACCCAAGACTTAGCGATCAGACCTGACCTAACCTAACCTAATCCAACCCAACCGCCAGCTGACGGGTGTAACCTAACCTAGGGCTCGGTGACAGGATCTAACCCAACCTAACCTAAGCACCACCCGACATATCTGACCTATCTTAATTGCCAACCAGTGCGAGTAACACACGTTCGCTACTGTAGACATCAGTTGGTGCGGGTGAGACGCAGCGGGAATCTCTTCTAGCTGGCGAACACTGCGGGGGGCACGTCTTACCCGTACCGATTGTTGTTGGAGGTTGCGGCAGGCTTGTGTCATCCGCATCGGCATCGACCGGAATCTGAGGTAGCAGCGGACGTGTCACCGCATAGGAAGAGAAACCGCACCACAGTATAAATAAGGTTAACACAGTAGGGACACTCGCCTGTCGGCGCTTTGATGTACGTACAGTGAAATTGGATGACCTTCAAACCGAGCGGCCATTTTGCTAGTTGTGCATTGGCGCCAATTTCAAAAAACGCGATTGTTACAGCATTAAATGTTTCACAGGTATTTAATGTTATTCGTGACAAAACGATACAAAATATAATATTGGCTTTTACTGCATAACTGATAATCCACATATTCTAAAGTTTTTATGAAGACTTTCTGCATTTTTTGTAAAAAGATCTTTGCGAGCGCAAGCTTCCACCCACAGATTTGATCTAAAATAACAAAGCGTATTATAGTAGCTGCGCTGCTACCTTCTTTTATAAAGAAACTCACACATGATAGTTGTTTCACAAAAGTCATTTGTTTGCCAGTTTGCTTACCTTTCAATGTCCTTGGGAAAACGAAAGAAACTTAGACCTGGATTTCGGCCAGTTCTACTAACACAGCCCTCAAAAGAACATGTGTAACCTCCTTTTCTACTCATTTTCACGAACACAATAATGTTAATGAAACAGAATCAAAGCTCTTAAGAGGTCGAATACTTTGACACATGAACAAACGTCAAAACAGTCGATCGGCCATTTTCCTGGTTGTGCAAACTAGCGCATGCGCACTGGAAATTGCAGTAATATTTTAGGAGGAGTTTCCGTACTGTGGTAACCTTATTTATACTGTGACCGCACCTCATCCTTGAGTTCTAGGTCCTTGGTGCCAACATACACGCAACGCATTCTGAAACGTCTTCTCCACCTGCTAATCAATGGCCTCCAACCACCTAGTGTATTGTCTAGGCAAATTTATAATTGGTTGGGTTTTTTCGACATAGTGCTAGAGCTAGTAAACGTTCCACCTCGCTAAATTAGCCACCCAATCTTAAATCGTCCAATTATCAAGACTTTGATCTTTCCGAGGAGAGGTGGACGTACTGAGCTAAACTCACCAAAGTTTTATTTGGGTCGCAAACACCGTTGTTAATGCATGTTATCGAGGTGAGAGTCCTTAGCTATCCCACCGCTCATTATTTCTTTCAATAACATTGCATTTTGTAGTTAACTTTAGAAGACAACGCTGTTTAGCAATCACATCCTGCAGAAACCTTTGTGCTAAGGTATTATTTTTTCAAAAACTTATACTTTGATTAAGTTTACGCAAGAAACCATAGAATTACTATAAGCGGCGGCGGCTACAATCTTCATAAGAAGAATGTGTAACAACATCAACGAGGTTTAAACATACAACATGGTACCAATGGAACCACTACAATAAAAATTCATTTTTTTTAAATTAAAACAGTATAACATATACGTCGACTACAGGAAAATTAGCCTATGGTACAAAATATACGCGGAATATTTATTAAATTCTGAATATATTTTTCAGATCATAGTGTTTATGTTTTCCAAAAATGGTTGTTCATAGTAATGTTGTGCCTCTATAGAAATATTACGATAAAAAATTTGATTTTAATCTGTCCCGTCGTTTTTGAGTAATAAGGCGCTTAATTGAAAATTACCAAAAAATTGTTTCTGGCGCCATTTTAACGGTAAAAAGTTTATAAAAACAGTATTGGATTTGCCCTGACGCGACGTCTTCTAAAACATTTCGTTTTTGAAAAAAGTTTATTTCTAAAGCAAAGGCTATCAAACAATATACCTCTAGCCTTCGAATTTTTTAAATGTTTATATCCCCTATGAATTTTTGATATGCCTTTACATTCCGAAGCTTATAGAAATTAGACTATCTGTTTAGGAGTTACGGAAGGCACATACCTACCTACCCACCCACAAATAGACATTGTTTAAAAACAACGTTTTTGAATTTCTACCGATTTTAAAAATTTTCAGCAATTCTGTACTTCCCCATACTGAAAGTTACGAAACTAAACAGAGGGAAAAACCATCAGAATAATAAAAAAGAACGAAACGGTAAGCTATCTGGAAAAAAAAGAGGTGAAAACTGAAGTTAAACCATGACTCTACGTGGCCACCACTAACTATCCTGCTTATGTCGTTAAAACATCCATTGATGTATAGCTTATTAACTACCTGGTATTGCAGCAGCAGTGTTTGGCGGTATACTTGCATTCATGAAATTACAGCAAAAATGAATTTCTCGGAAATATATTATTGAAATAATATTTAAAAAATACCAACAAGCGTCACCAGTTTGGTTTACTGAGGCAAATTTTTTTAAATTATGAGTACACAATTTTAAGCTTAAACTGAGCTTAGTACTCTACGAGCATTGCATAATGCAATTTACATTTTTTTTTGTTTTAAAAATCAACCAAGATATTAAGAAAAAATCTATAGGTAAGCAATAAAAGCACGAAGTGGAATAATTTCCGGCTTGGTGACGTCATGCTAAACACTCTTTATTAAAATTTAAAGCGAAAATATCTAAACCAGATAATCAAAAGCGCTTGATGTAAATTTAAAATTTTGATGCTAAAATCCAGAAACGTATACACTCGTATTTCGAACATAGGGTTTAGACAAAACATGTAACTTTAGTCCTTACTATTTGATATTAAAGCACCTTTTGAGATTTAAATGTCAAGATTTCGTAATTAAAAATTTTGTAAACAGTATTCATTTATATTTTTAATAGCCCTAGAAAGACGCAAAGTAAATATTGATGAGGGCATAAAAAATGAGAAATGAGCAAACTTTCAAAATTTTTGAACTTTGGAAAAAAATATTTTTCAAAAATTGGCTGAACCATTTAGTTAACCACAGCTAGGCTTCCGGGTTGGAGCCGCGTCATCGGTGCATGAACTGCCGACGTTTCGTTCTCGGTTCCACGGGACATCTTCTGGGCTGTGTGTGGCTGTGGTGTGTGAAGATGTCCCGTGGAACCGAGGACGAAACGTCGACAATTCATGCACCGATGACGCGACTCCAACCCGGAAGCCTAGTTGTTATTAACAACGGCCGCGGAAGCCTGCAACTTAGATTAATTTTGTTAACCTCTTATAGATCTAAAAATTAGCTACAATTTGGCTTTATTTTTATGTAATAACTTCTATGTAACGGCCCCAATGAATTTTAGAAAATTAGAAATTACTGCAATATAAAATAGTAAATGCGAGACGATAAAACATTTCACTTTGAACTATGTTGGTCATCATTAAAAGTAGATTTAAAACCTAAATTTTAGTTTATTTAATAATAAGGGGGCTAATATTTGCACTTCACCCAATTTTTAATTTTTTACTGGCAAATTTTTAATTTGGTCTTTGGTTTTCTTAAATATTACAAAATGGTTATAAAACAAAATTTATTTCTTTCTCGTAAAAAAGTGGTTTCTTACTTGAATCAGATACTGCGGAACGGCTTCCGATTTGGTGCACTGCTGGGTAATGTGATCGTATAGTTGCCGTAACTGCGAGGCGCACCTTGCGCGCCTTGTGTCTCAATATTATTTATTTATGAAAACCCTTTTTAAGAGACAATTTCTTTCAACGAAAAAAAAAGAAAAATTATTTTAGAGAAATATTATTATTTCGTTCTTGAAAGAAGGGTTCTCATAAAATACGTTTTTTTTTTAAAAAATTCTCTCCTATAAAAATTTCTCTCACTATTAAAAATGTCTATCAGAATCACGGCTTACGTATGGCACAAAGAGATGGCGCTTCTACATTTCGGCCGGTTCTTGGAACAGCAGAACACAGTAAAGATTAACATGGTTTATACATATAACAACAAAGTTGATTTAATTCATATTAAATATTTTTGCGCCAAAAAAGGTACTTTTCGGATATTTTGAAGAAAGTTTACTACTGTTAATGAGGGGGGGAGAATGAAACTCTGTAAATATTAAAAAGTGGAACAAAATTAATTTTTTTTATTTAAAAGTATCTACCAAAAATAATCTAAAATAATAAGAGTGGAAAATGTTGTTTACAACCCCTAATAAATGAAGGGATTATCCATACATATATAAAAGCACAAAGGTTTTTTTTCTCCGGTTCCTCCAGCGGCTACCGCTTCACCAATTTGGACCATTTTTTTTTTTAAATGAAAGGTCTCAATCCACAGATGGAACATGAAACATTTTTAAAGTTTTATTCTACGTCGATTTTTTAATAATAATTATTTTAATTTATAATATATATGAAGGTCGGCTAGACGCGCATCACTTGGGGCGCCATCTACAATAACGTCGCGTGTCATTATTGGAACTAATGCATCACGTGACTTGACATTTCGCCGGTTCTGTCAACGCTGTCTGTCAGTGCATTGTGTGCTGGGGTAACATTAGTATGCTATAAATATGAAAAAACGTAACAAAAATATTTTTTTATTTAAACTTATTTACTAAAAATAACCAACCAAAAGGAGGGCAAAGAAAGTCTACAAAAATTTTAAAATGTCTGTTTATAACCCTAAATAAATAAAGGTATAAAATTCTGTAAACTGTGCTCAACCTAATTTTGGCTGTTTACTTTAACTGACCACATTTAAATTTAAAGAAATACCCGTTTCGCTTTTAATATTTACAGAATGTCATACCAACATTAGAAATAGTAAACATTTATTTAAAAATCTGAAAAAATAGAGTGTACCCGTTTAAATACGATATAAAAAAAAACATAAAAAATACAGATCATCCCTTTTTAAAACTTTTATGTTGTTCTCACTTTTTAAAATAGGGTGGTTTTCATAACTCACTATTAGCCTAATATAAAGCTGCTTCGGTCCCATAAAATCGAAAAAATTAAGCTGCTAAAATAATCATATTTTTGAAAATATCAACTTGTAACACAGTACTCTTCGGTACTAGTTCAGACAAACCTTGACTACTTTTATGATTCCGAGTATAAGGGTAGAGTCAAACAGAGATTAGATATTTTTATCTAATATACTTTGTTTTATACATAAAAAAAGTTTACCTCAGTAGGCGTTCCAGCGTTACATTGAACTGATTATTTCACTGTTCTATAGTACCGGCTAGCAACGGAATGTAGTAGCGCCATCTACTTGGATCATAAGCAAACCGTTATTCTGAGAGAAATTTTTAGTAGCGGAAAAATTTTTTACGGGAAAGCGTTTTCAAGAGAGAAATATTTAAAAGAAATTTTTTTTAAAGCAAAACATTTATTTATGAGAGAACATATTTCTCAGAGAGAAATTTTTGTTGGGGAGATATTTTTCAAGAAGGAATTATTTTTGAGAAAAATACTTTTATGGGAGAAATTCTTTCAAGAAAGCAATATTTTGTATTTTTTTACAGAAGGAAATATTAGTTAGGAGAACTTTTTTAAAGAAAAAGCATTTTTTGACGGTTTTAAAAAAATAAATATTTTTATGTGAGAAAGTTTTTCAAGCGAGAAATATTTAAAGAAATCTTTTTTAAAGCAAAACATTTATTTATGAGAGAACATTTTTCTCAGACAGAAATTTTTGTTGGGGAAATATTTTTCAAGAAGGAATTATTTTTGAGACTTTTTCAAGAGAAAAATACTTTTATGGGAGAAATTCTTTCAAGAAAGCAATATTTTGTATTTTTTTACAGAAGGAAATATTAGTTAGAACTTTTTTAAAAGAAAGGCACTTTTTGACGGTTTTAAAAAAATAAATATTTTTATGTGAGAAAGTTTTTCAAGCGAGATATATTTTGAAATTTTTTCAACAAATAAATTTTTGTTGAGAGAATAGTTTTTAAGAGAGAAATATTTTTTAAAGGTTTTTCAAGGAAGAAATATTTTTATGAAAGACATTTTTTCCAGCGAAATAATTTTGTAATTTTTTCCATAAAGAAATTTTTGTTGGGCGAATATTTTTCAAGAAAGAAGTATTTTTGAGAATTTTTTCAAGCGAGTAATATTTTAAATTTTTAACAGAAAGATATTTTAGTTGGGAGAATATTTTTTAAGAGAGAAATATTTTTCGAAGATTTTTTAAGAAAGAAATATTTTTATGAAAAGTTTTTCAAGCGAGAAATATTTTATCTACCATACAGTAGTTCACCAAGTCAGTAAATGTCTGTAAACTAAATCACGAGATATAAATTCTGCTCAGAACATTAAATACAATGTTTAAAACGTCCAATAAATGACACACGTATTTTAGTATTTTATTTTACATTTCTTTAACCATAAAATTCAAATAGGTGCTGCGTTACATATTTATATTTTAATTTTATATTTCACTGGAATAGTATTCATATTAAATGATTTCATTACAAACAACATGTAATTTTATGATTTACCGCACAAAAACAACAAACTGGTGTTGATATTGTAAACAATTTCATCAAGAAGTTTCCAAAAATCCGAGATAGTGCCAATTCAATCTGAATGACCAACAATTTACGTCAACTATTGCGACGCAGCTTATCCAAGTTGAAGTTATTCTCCACGACGCGACGATATTAAGTCGCGAAGTAAAGATGTCTTACAAGGTTCTTGTTATGAATAAGTAGGTAATTTATGAAAATCGACGCTGCAACCCTTACAGGAAGAAAGAGAGAGCAGGAAATCACGAGCAAGGATAATGTTCTGCCAGAACTAATTTGCAGAAGTCGCTTGTATAGGGCATCAATGATATATGGAGCAGTTTGTAGGTCTTTTATTTGGACCTTTGGTCTGCTCTTGAGTTATTATTGTGCCCTACTTGCCTAAATTATTGCACTTATGAAAAATTATAGGGGTTGAAGGATGAAAAATAATTTAAAATTCTAATTACGTTAAAATTAAAATAATACTCGTCATCGCCTTTTTTTTATTAAACATTTTTAGTAGTTCCAAGCTTGTTAATTTTTTCTTTCAGAACGTTTTTAAAAATTTATTAAGAGTTTCAAAAGTTAGATCATTACAAAGCTTTTAAAGTTTAAAATTAAACATCTTCTGCTTAAGTGATCCAAAAAATTAAGATTTGTCGTCCATGAAACGTTTTCTTCTTTAAAATTAGTCAAGTAAAATTAAGCTACTTTTATGGATATAAGATTATTTTAATTTCGAGCCCGTATTATTCTTATTTACCACAGGAGAGTATTAAAAATGTTTATTAGGCGCGGCACTTATAAGATTAACGGCAAGAAAAATAAAGTTTATTGTTATTACTTTTCCGCGCGTTTAAATTAATGCGGAATAAAAATATTTTGTCCAAACTGTAAAAGTAGTAAAGCAATCAATCTAAAATTATTTTCCGGGCGTTCTAAGACCGGCTTACTTTATTGCTATTATAAAATATGCACGGTGTGCTGCGAAATTTAATATTTTTTTAATGTGTTATTTTCTTTGCGAGATCAAAGGAGCCACTTTATTGCTTTAACTCCCATTAAGGCGGATGTATTATGAAAGTAAGGAGGTTGCAGAAAATTTTTCATTTTTGACACATGACTACACGCACTTCCCGTAACGTAATCAAAAACTTTTTATTATTTTACGTGTAATTTTAGGGCAATTTAAAGTTCAGTAACGGCCTAAGTTTACTTGTATTGTCTTTAGTTAAACTCGTTTTCTTAATTTATTGCACGCGATTACGTATATAATTTCAGAGCGAACTTAATTAAATTTGTTAAAGTGTTTTTTTTGAGTTTTCCAAAGCGCCAGTTGTTTTTTCCATTTCGCTGAGGCAAAATCGTCGGAGGAAATCGAAACGTAAATAAGTGCCAAACAATCTCTTTAGCAATGTAAGCGGACTTTAAATCCAGTATGAAATTATGAGGGTAGCCAGAGTCGTGAAACTGTCAAATCGTGCTGAAATATGGCCGATGCTCGGACTTGGACTAGGAGTATGATTTCAGTGAGAATTTACGACTTGATCTTCAGAGTAGTAAATAGTTATGTTTGTTATGGACGCTCCGACCCCGGCTGCTCTATATCAAATTCTGTTGTTCTTCAAATAAACTTGTTCAATATTGCAGTTGCTACCACATGCTGTTTAATTAAGTACATAAAAGCAAACTAAAAATTTTATTTGAGACATTTATTCATTTTACAAAATTATATTAGACATTACACGTTAAATATACAAATCAATACAGGAACAATTAACAGAGAAACAGTTAATTATGTAAAAGGTGAAAAGCAGCGGCTTACTGAGTTGGGGGTTGCATAATAACTCCGGGGTCCGCGTAGACGTCGAGCAGGAAACTGACCACTTCTTCTAGTTCAATCGGAAGGCTGCAGGGTTCTAGAAGGGCGAGGTGTCAGAGCGATCTAGAAGGAACTTCCGGAAATAATTTGCTCCACCAAGATGCTTGTTGTGTGAGCCTAGTTGTTTTTGCACTGAAAGCTTGCATTTGACCCAAAAAATCGGGCTCTAAAAGGAGCTTGCTGAGTTAGATTGTCTTGAACGGGAAGCTAACGCTTGATCCTCTTGAAGCAGATTTACAAACGTTTGTTTTTAAACCGAACACTTGCGCTCTATCCTTAAAATCAGTTGACTTCTTCTGTCCAATCGCTTTGTTTATATAAGATTTCGTTTCTAGAAATGTTGCACGATACAAACTGAAATTCGCGTCTACGCAAAGGATTAATTCTTGTCCTAAATTGTAACAAATGAACCGGAGTACAACGATTTTAAAAATCGTCACGATTTATTAAATGCGCAGGTTGCGCTACAAGTACCTGTCGAATGTCCAAGATGGTTGCCCACCAGACAACAGTACTTAGTCTCATCTTACGTTACAAGCCTGATACTTCTTCTTTAGAAAGCTTGACCTGTTGAAAACCGACGATTTTTCTGAATTTTTACTTTATTTTTGGAAGACATGAGCGGAAAACCACTTAATTATATATACTAAACGGATTATTAACTTAATTTTTTTTTATTTTGTTAAAACTTGGCGAGAAACCCCTCATTTTTACTAAACGGATTATTTTACTAGATTTTTATTTTGTTTCGGGAATACTTGTGGGTGAAACTTCTCAATTTCACGAAACCGATTATTTTCCTGAGTTTTTATTTTATTTTGGTAAAGCTTGTAGGGAAATCTCTTAATTTTACTGAGCCCACTATTTTCATGAATTTCTATTTGATTTTTTTAAAGCTTGTACGAGAAACCTCTCAATTTTACTAAACCGATTATTTTCTTGTATTTTTATTTTATTTTAGTAAAATTTGCTCGGGAAACTTGTCAATTTTACTACATTGATTATTTTCTTAAATGTTTATTATGTTTTTGTGAAAAAACTTGGTCGGAAAACTTGTCAGTTTTGCTAAGCCGATTATTTTCTTAACTTTTCATTTAATTTTAGTAAAATTTGGGCCCGAAACTTCTCAATTTTACGAAACCGATTAATTTCCTGAATTTTAGTTTCATTTTGACTTAGCGAGAAACTTTTCAATTTCACTAATTTGATTATTTTCCTGAAATTATAATTTATTTTGGCAAGACTTACTTACTTACCCGATTGTTTTCTGAATTTTTATTTTTATAAAAGTTGGGAGGAAAGCCCTCAGTTTTAACTAAACCAATTTTTTCTTTGAATCATTGTTTTATTTTGGTACAAAGCGCGCGCGAAACCCTTTCAATTTCACTAAGCCGATTATTTTCAAGAGTTTTTATTTTATTTTGATAAAACTTGGGCATGAAACCTCTCAATTCTACTACACCGATTATTTTCCAGCTTTTTTATTGTATTTTGGTGAAATTTTGACAGGAAATCTCTCAGTTTTACTACAACGTTTATTTTTCCTAATTTTATTATTATTTTTCCGACAGCCCGGAGGGAAACCAATTACACAACCTGAATTGTTGTTGGTTGTTACATTTTACAACTTTCCAGAATTATCACCGTAGAACTGTTTTTTCTAACAGCGAAACAGTCAAATCAGAAACTAAGCGTTAAATACCAGCAGAGTGGTTTAATTAATCAAAAAATCCAGAAAACCGGCTAAAAGTTAATAAAACCATTCAAATTGCAACAAGTTACCCAAAGTACAAAAGTTTTAAATAATTATCACGATTTATTAGACGCGCAGGTGGCGCTACAAGCGAGACAGACTCGCCGGATATCCGCGCCAATGCTGCCTTCTTCAGAGAATCACGCATCAACCTATTTCTCCCACCACGTTTCTTTAGTATAAAACCAGGATGCTTGTCCGGCTTGTTCAAAAAACGAGATTTCTTCCAGTCTTACACCACAAACCTGATACTTCTTCTGTACAAAACTTGACCTGTTTAAAACCGACAATTTTCTTGAAAATTTATTTTATTCTCGTAAAACGTGGACAGCCACATCTCAAAAAATCAAGAAAATTATTTTAATAGTACAACTTCAAATTTTGTTTTTTCATAAATACCAAAACCGTATCTTCGTATAAACTATTTATAATTAATCAATTACTCGGTAAAAAGAAGATTTCCACAAACATTTTCCAGAATAACCGCCAACCTTAAACCGAGAACCAGATATACGACGCGTTTTGCATTATTAATATTTAACCACTGTGTAATTTTTTTCATTTACAGACATTGCACCAGTTTCCGGTATAATGCCCTTATATGTATAATGTCTTAATCATCTTTCATAATCGACAGTTAAGGAACTTGAAAAATTGAGAATTCCAGTAGCGTGCCGTGCCGCTTTAGAAGTATATCGGTTTGTTTTGCCGTTCTAAATCAATAATATAAATAACATAATAACTGTATTTCAGCAAATACACTCAGACATCTTACAGATAGTACTAATAGGATAATAAATATTGTAGATAATTTTTAATGTACAGTCTTCTACTTATTTTCGCCGAATCCTGGCTTCTGAGCTAACCAGAGTAGTTCAACTTTTCCAGAACCATCGGTTCAACGGAAAGCTAACTTGTTACAAAATAATATAAATTTGGAAATTTTACTTTTACCGCCATATACGTGTGAGATGAACTGTGGTTATTGTAGAGAAAGACAGAGCAGTATCCGGTGAAACAAGAGTCACGCCCACTCAATACGGATTGGCTGCGAACGCAGCAATCTTGATGCCAGTCTTTGTCTTTAGTTTGTTTCAGATTTCGTAGAGTACGGATGTAGAGCTTGGTGAAGGACATAGAACTCGCCAATCATGTTCAATTATTTCAAAATCAGTATGACAAAACTACAATTAATAAAAACAAAATAACAAGGTTTAAAGACGTTCTAGTTATTGTACGACTAGCTCTCATTTCCAGAAATCATTATTGTGTATAACAGTTAAATCAATGTGGAAGAAAATACGTATCACTTCCAGCAACAAACAGGTTTAAGTTTGATATTACATTATATGATTTGTTAAAGACTGTTGGTTTTAAAGTAGTCCATTGTTCCTAAAATCAACTTTTTTGTTTTTGAAGAGTTTAACCAGCCTAGAATTGTTAATTCAGTTCGCAAAAATTACTTAGTTTTACCTTTCTCATTTTTATATGAAGCTTAAGTAGACTACAACCTTTAAAGTGGTTTTTAAGGCTATTCTACGACCTTCGAATAATTTTTTCAAGGTCAAATAGTCAACTGACTTCTATCTAAATAATTTTAGATTACTCATTTTAGTTCACAATTTTGTTCTTTACAACTTTAACGCAAAATTGCGACGAAATTATAAGAAAGCTCTTGCCAATGTAAGGCAGCAATTGGATGACGATCCAACAAAATTCTTGAAAAACGTTTACACAAAGTTAGATTATTTTTTGATACCTACTTACTACAAATCTTCTAATAAATAACTACCAACTACTATACTTGACTGTATTTAGATAAGGCTTGTTATTGTTTTTTATATAATATGTAAATTCACAAAAAACGAGAATATGTAATGCTGACACTTCACACACATTTCGCGAAACTACTTTCCACTCGTTGAAAGTTGGCGTGTGGTTTGCTATTTCTCAACGATTCATTGCCTCCATATTAATTTAAATATATAAAGCCGCCACAAAATTGTAAATGTTTATATAAATCAAATGCACGAAGTTAAACTGCAGCATGGATACTGTTAGCAAGGTGTTGCACGACTCGTACAGATTTAAAAGCATTGAATTATTTACATGATTGTTTTCATATAAGTATGAGTTTCTAGACGGAAAGATCTCCAAATCTCAATGCTTAAGAATTGTTTGTGTTTCCGTATCTAAAATACATAACATTCAACAATCCGATTCATACTATCTAAGAATTAAACGATAGAATTACCGATGATTGTGTTAATATTACGCCTCGATTAGTGCAGGATATTTTAACAACATGAAAATACGCGTGAAGCTGTGGTTAGTGGAGCTAGACCAACTCCAAGAAACTATTCCTTTCAAAGCCATAAGGCTTTAGAACCGTGGCGGTTCATTAAAAACTTCATTGAAAGTACAAAAACTTTACTGATTTTATTTGCATAAAATTTTACTTAAAGTTTTCAGCCACGGCAGCTATGAAATTGCATAAAAACAACACTAGATTAATTCCCATAAAACAGTAACAAAAAGGTGCCAATTTTAAATAATTTAAAATAAAAAAATAATTGACTACACTTCTGCTAATAAACAATTATACAATTCCTTTTATTACCGATGTTACGCAACGGCACATAGGAACAGTTTTATACACCGCACATTTAGACAGAATGTTGAGTTTATTCTCTAAGATCGATAAGAACGACCTAAAAAATAAAACTCTTAAGGATTGATCAAAACGGTTTTGAGCGAAAGCAACCCCGTAGCTACTCTTAGAGCTCCAACTTGCCTTCACATCAAACAAAAAAACACTCAAAAGCTAAACTATCCCCGCAGGCTCATTTAGGAACCCGGATTTGGGTCCCAAGCAAACCATCCCGCCCACACCGGCTTTTTCAGCAACCCTGCATTTGGATGAAGCGCAAGCTTCTGGTTCGTGGCAAACCAGCACATAAAGCTACTTCATGTGCCTCAATACAACCTGCAGGGTTTGTTTGATTTCTACGCATCTAGTTCTGTCTAGACACTGCAAGACCCCTAAAGAACCAGCAAAACTTATTAGCCGCCTGTACGATGTCTACGTGCACCCCCGGGCCAGTAACTCTGTCTACCCTAAGAATTCGCATTAAACGCAGATGCCAAGCATAGTAAGTTCACCACCCATTAGCTCCTCCATGACCTCTTCACAGACTCAGATGCTCTTGAACTCTATTCCGAACCGCGAGAAATTCGGAAGTGTAGGTCCCGGTGGTTCAACTGAAACGTTCCGCTAGCAAGAGTAGCTTATCCTAGACCTCAACGTCTACTCGTCGCCAGAGCAGTTACTGCGTACGTCCCAATAAGTCGAATAACAAGCAGAACCTGCCAGCTCCAAGTCCGATCTCTACCGTCTAGCACCGGAGCGGTAATTTTCTCTACCCTCATAAGCCGCATTGAACGCCAATGCCAAGCATCGTAAGTCTACCATCCACATCAGTAACTACCATCCCACTGGTAGACCTTTGCAAAGGCGCACATCGTTTCGAACTCCATTCCGAACTGCGGAAGATTCAAGAGTTCGCGTCTTGGCGGTTTACTTGAAAAGTCCCGCTAGTAAGAGTAGCTTATTCTGGGCCGCGACGTCTACTCGACGCCGCAACAGTAATTGCATACGTCCCAGAAAGTCGAAAAAACCAGCAGAGCCTACTAACCCAAAGCAGTAACTCCGTTTACCTTCATGCATTAAACGTGGGTGTCAAGAATCGAGAGTCCCCCACCAACATCAGTAACAACCAGTACCTTGCCCAACATTTCCAATAACTCAGATTTTCTCAAACTCCATCCCGAATCGCCGGAGATTCGGGAGTTTGTGTCCCGGCAGTTTTTCTGAAAAATCTAGCCAGCAAGAGTAGCTTATCCCAATCTCTGCTTTTGAGTCTTAAAGTCGGAGCAATTGCCGCGTTTGCCCCAGATACCCAGAAGAACCAGCAGAACCTACCATCCCCAAGTCCGTTCTCTACGTGTAACCCTAAAGCAATAACTTCGTCTACTCGCATAAGTCGCATTGAACGCCTACGCCAAGTAGTGTAAATCCACCGCCCACAATATTACCAACCTGTATAACCTCTGCATGAACTTTATCCTGAACCGCGAGAGATTCAGGAGTTCGTGTCGCGGTGATTCATCTGAAAACTCCCGCAAGCAAGAGTAGCTTATCCTGAGCTTTGGCGTCCACTCGATACCGGAGCAGTTATTGCGTACGCCCCGAAACTAGCAGAATCTACCCACCGTATGTCCTATCTCTACCCTGGAGCAGTAACTCCGTCTACCGTAACAAGCTGCATTAAACACCGATAGCAAGCAGCGTAAGTCCACCACCCACATTAGTAGCAACCAGTCTCCTGCTTGGCATCTGCAAAGGTCGAGATCTTTTTGAACTCCATTCCAAACCTCCAAAAATTCAGGTAATAGTGTTCCGGTTGTTAAGTTGGAAAGTTCGGCTGGCAAGAGAAGCTTATACTGTGCCTTGACGCCCACTCGGCCATCACAACGCATTACCGCCTGCCAATAGTTATACCATTGACGAGGAAACAAATTAATGTTTAATTTTGTTTCTATTCTGTTTTTAAAAAGTAGGTTTTTGTTCTTCAAAAGAATTTGCTTTTGTAAACTTTGATCTTTGGTCATGTATTAAATATTTGTTCGCGTTTGATGTTTATATTCAATTCTTACGGTGTTATGTATCTCTCCAGGGTTTTTCTAAAAAATTTTACATTAAATTAATCAGTTAAAAGTTTTGAAATTTAATAGCAATCAGTAAATTAATTCAATAATTTTTCTCATATTAATAACTAATTTTATACCACATTTACAATAGCAACAAAAGCGCATTTGGTTACAAGACCTGTGCTGGCGATGATGATAATAATAATGATGATGATGATGATGATGATAATGATGCTGGTGATTTTATTTCATCTATAGTTATTTTATAGACACATTATGATGTGTTTTGATCAGTTTATTGATTGTTTATCTTCCAGACACTACTGTTGCCATAATTTGGTTATTTGTGGCTTTCTATAATTCTGAGAACCGGAAAAAAACTTTTTATTATTAAAAAACTGTCGATCAACAGTCACGAGAATAATTCTATGCTCATACATTTATAAAATAAATACGCTTGGAATTCAGCAGTTTATTACTCTAAACGCACGCATTTACGCTACAATAATTAAATTACTCGCCCACACTTTGAACAATTATCGCAAATTTATTAAAACGGTGTATTAATGTAAATACATGTAAAGCTCTCCAATTGCTTTTTTTTGTTATGCTGTGCCGGCTAAACATACATCGGCATTTCATAACAAATGATCACATGTTTGCTTACTTGAAAATCACAATACGGCGGCAAAATAAATGTCTGACATACTTAGCTAATGTATAACAACCGTACACTGCCTTTTTTACTGTTTAATCAAAAAGCCACTTCTGATTATCATTATTTGTTTTGTCATTTCGAATAAATAGATTGCGAAGTTTGTTGTATTAAGCATTATGTTGCAAACGACATGCGCAAAGAATTGCGATAAAAAGATGATATGACCAATCATCATGAATGGGTTGAAAATTGTTTTGTATTTCGTGGATAAATGTTAGAGATCATAAAATAATGAGATTCAAGTATAACAAAGAAATTCTCAAAAACAGAAATGTATGTATTAAATCCGGATTTCTTAGCTTTAAGTGGCGGGACTCAGGTTTACTGGCAGCTCTAAGATAAAACGAATCAGTTATAGTTTGTTTATCAGAAACAAAACGGGACTCACATATTACGAGCTTGAGTAACATGTAAAAATAATAAATAAAAAAATGCTGCTTGTACGGTGCATCAGTAATTGCTTGCATTTTAGTTAATCCGTACGCGTTTTCACTTTCTCATACTTCCAACATGAGAATGTATTGTGATCGCGGAAATTTTTACCCAGAAACGAGTTTATAGATCGGGACTAAATTTGGTATTACAATAACCGTAGAGGAACACAATCTTACCACGTAAGATAACTTTTGTACAAATGAAAACTGCGAAGTAAAAATATTTTTAAGACAACTTTTGTACAAATGAAAACTGTGAAGTAAAAATCTTTTTAAGGTTTTGGACATCGGCCAAAACATATTGCTCATAATCTGGCCCCACGATTATTTTTACTCATAATATAACAAGTGATATGATTATTATCGATGATATTTTCGAGTTTAAACCGCCAAGCTGCAGATTCTACGAGTGCGAACGCACGAGTTGAATGTGCAGCTCAGTTTTAACGGAAATAAATCATTGATATAATTAATCATATCGCGAGTTATATTTAGTAAGAGAATATAATGAATAAAACATTGTGGCTAACCAAGATTATTCTACTAAGTGTCATTTTATTGTAGTTGGTGCGATCGTAAGGTGGTTGCCAACGCAACATACGTAAATAAAGTTCAAAATCATTATTTAAAAGATAACTTTATTTTAAGTACTATTTGTAAATATTAATTCAGGACATGTTTCATAAGAAAATACAAAGTATGCAAAGGTTTCATAAAAAAGAGCACAACGTAGTACCTACACATTTTTTGCAATGTTGCATTTGTATATTGCATTGCTCAGTTATTAAGTTGGTATTAATATTTTAAATAAAGAAATAAGTTTAGATACCGCACTCCAATTCCTAATGTAAGTCAGTTATTTTTAATCCAATTAATACAATGAAAGCTTTTTGCCACTGACTTTAAATACTCAACCATTAGGGATTGGAGCAAAGTTGCACAGTTATACATTTAGTCCAAAGTTGCCCATTTAGTTCAAGTTCGATTCAATTGTATGCAAGATGTAATCTTGTAGTCTAAATTGTCCTTCTAATAGGAAGGACCGCAGCTGCAACGGTAGTTGCAAAATATTTATATTAACACTAGATTATTAGAAAAGAGATCAGTTGTTATTTTTACAAATTTTTGTATATTGTTTACGATATTATGTCCATATTATATTTTATTATATTGTTGCTAATAGTTTTTATTCTTTATTCATTAATTAACTTTCTCTTTCAGAATTACAATTCACAGGACTGTTACAATTTAGTATAATAGTGTAGAAAATATTTTTAACCGACTTCAAAAAAAGGAGGAGGTTCTCAATTCGTCTGTATATATGTTTTTTTTTCTTTATTTTTTTATGTATGTTCGGGCATAACTTTTTTGTTTATGAACCGATTTTAATGATTTTTTTGTGTTGGGTTCAGTATAGTTCCAAGGTGGTCCCATTATAATTTCATTGGTATTGGAGCTTGAACTTCGAAGATACTCCTGAAGATCTATTTTTTTAACCGAATTTAAGTGTTTCCGTATTTCATCTTCCGTTTCAACTAGCCGTCGTTTCCTCATTCGAGAAGCATCTTTACTAGGTCTGCCTATCACTTAAAATTGTAAAATAATTAACTTAAAAAAAAAAAGAAAACTGACTTCAAATAAAAACACAAAAGTGACATAAGTTAACTAAAAAGCAAAAAATAAATGTTTTTATACAACAGTTTAATACTTATTTGTTGTTCCGTTTAATGTAATTAAGAAATTGTTGTTTATTATATAATTATTAATTGTTTTATAATTTTTAAGTCGGTGCCAAGTAAAACATAAAAATTCGAATCTAATGTTATATCTATGGCACCGACTTAAAAATTATAAAACAATTAATAATTATATAATAAACAACAATTTCTTAATTACATTAAACGGAACAACAAATAAGTATTAAACTGTTGTATAAAAAACATTTATTTTTTGCTTTTTAGTTAACTTATGTCACTTTTGTGTTTTTATTTGAAGTCAGTTTTCTTTTTTTTTTTAAGTTAATTATTAATCTTCTCTTCCTGTAGGTTGTTTAGTTATTCTAAAATCTTTCTTCAAAAAATTTTATCAATAAAATTATTATTTTAAAATTTTAATTATTACAAAGCAATAAAATTTATTGTTTTTTGTTACCGCTGTGATAGAATGTAACTAGGCAGTTTTACACATCTGATTGGTTTAAATAGCGTCACGTGACATATGAATTACATTTTCCATTTTTTAATCTTATAGAGGTAGGGATAGGCTACAATTTGGTTTGTGTCTCAATCAACTAATTTCTCTGTGAGGCTATGAGTTTTCGTGTTTTTCTTCTTTATAAACAAAGTACGATGGATAATTCCTGTTCAATATCCATATCTTAAATTCTAATTGGAGCACTATTTTGAGGGGTAAATTCTTTCCCTCCTTTCTTTAGTTTTCCTTCTTTTTTAAATCTTTAAAAAATCGATTTATATATTGCAATGATATGTGTGTGCATGTACTTACTAGAAAACAATTCCCTAAATGCCCGCAATTCACGCAATTCTAAATTATATTTTCTATGAGTTTCTTTATTAACTTTCTCAGGGTCGTTATTTAGGTTGTAAGACAAGTTATTAATAAATAAATTTGAGATAGGATAAAGACAAAACAATATCAACGTTACAAAAAAAAACGTTTTATTTAATAAATCAATTTTCTAATGAAATTCGCGAAAAATCAAATAAATTTTACTAAATACTATCGTCCTTTAAAAAGAGAACACTTATCTTACCGTCTCCTTATTGGGATATCCTTCACTCGAGCAAACGATGAATGTTCAACTTCTACTTCACTAGTTTGCAGGTTCCTCAAGTAACCACAAACACTCGCATTTAGTATGAATCTTCCTCTGGTCTGTTTTATATTATTTTAAACTTGGTTTTACCACCATCACACTGGAAAAACTTTCTGGATCGCTTTATACTTGTTATTCTTCTGGACTTTTCACAATTCGTCGATAATTAGTTGTATTTTCTTTTTTTTATATTCACAATCACTTTTACATTACTTTTAAACTCGTTTTTCCTCTTTATTCATCCAGAGAATATAAAATTCTCTGTCTTTGTTTACGAAGACGAGTCGTAACTAACTAAACAAATTTTCCATTCTTTTGTCTTCTTCTTGATTCCCATTTTTTTTGAACAAACAAATAAATCTCATGACAATGAGTATTTTTTTATACGTTTGTGACATTGACACTGACATCCATAATGACATTAATCGATGCACAAAACAAGTAATTCTAAAACTTCTTATAAATTAAACCTTTTGAACAATTCTGAACTAAATTATAATTAAAACTAACATAAATAAAAATCGTATCAATCTGATTGTGTTTTTCTTTTCTTTCAGTAAAAACAAACCTCACAAATATGAAAAATATAAATTATTAGAATTTATAACAAGAAATTACAGCAATAATACGCAACCCTGAGTTTAAAAGTTAGAATATCAAACCTTCACAAACCTCCAATCTCAAATTGAATTGTAGCAAGCATTCCAAAACTTGCCTTCCAGGAACTACAATACCCCAGTAAAAACATACACCTCCAAATATCATAGCAATATAATTAAAAAAATTTCCATATAATTCAAAAGACAAAAGGCGCGAGGCGTAGCCCCTAAACTTTGCATCATTAGAAGAAATAATACTAATAAAATAATAATTAATATTTTTTACAGTTATTTATATCTGTAGAAGATTTTAATTATTATTTTAATTATAATAATATGGCCTTTAACCAAGTAAAACTTCAACTTGTTAACAAATTAAAAGAAATCTTTACGATAAAATTACTTACACAATTATTTTTATTTTAAACAATTAAAAATAAATTTTTATGTTCCCTTACATTATCATTCCGAGTAATCTTTTGGCAATGGAAAAAAGCGTCGTGCAAGAAAATGCAGAGAATTAAGTCTTGACAAAATAATAGCAGTCCGGTTAAGCGATCTCTGGCAGTAAGAACTTACGAAGTAACTAAAAAATATGGCATGTTATTTTCCAATTGCTTAGCTAGATGATATATTTTCGTTTTCCCCATCTTGGCTTCTGCTGTACATGTAATATTGATTTTATGATTAGCCCAGTGAACCGAAAAAAAATATAGCCTCATTTATGATTTTTATGAATTACATAACTTTTTAGTACTTTCTCGTAACTCGCCCTTGGATAAGGGATCCTTATTTAGATATTCGAAACAGTAGGTACAAATTTAAACTCCTGGAACGAGCGCGTGATTTAATTTTTTTGAGTTCACGTGAACCGTGCACAAGCGGGCTTGACTAATCTCGGAGCGTATAATAATGCGTTGACAATAATCCTGGAATCCTTAATTTGAGAAAGGCGAAATAAATGAGAGCAAACAAGGAAATAACGAGCATCTATCTTTCAAGTAAATTAGGGGCATAGAGAAAAGATATTTAACTTCAGTCTTTAAAGTTTGTTAGAGTAAATAATGGTAGAGAGCACGGGCAATTTACTGGTGAAGCGCCCCCTATATGAATGTAGTAATTAAATAAATTGAGGGTGAATTGCTCCCGTTTGTTCGCTGATATTGTTTATAAGTACTCCCGTTTCTTGTCTTCCCCGTATTTGCTGTGTTTTATTTACTTTGCATGTGTAATTTTGCAGTGGTGGAGATGGATTTAGGGTCGGCTTTCTGTAAACTCCCAACCCTCTTTATGAAATATAAACTCGACGGGGAACACGAAATTATTAATGTTCCTACAACAAACGTCAGCGTGCAGGACATCATTCACTAAAACAAATACGGAAATAATTAAACAAGCCCCGACTTCCGTGCCGAGTTTAAAATTTCTCTACGCCAATGAAGTAATTTACATTTATCTATAAATTTGCGTGCCCTCTTTAACACATGAACCCCGAAATACCCAGTTCATTACCGAATAGCTTGCTGGTTGAGATGAGTATCAAGACTTTGTTAGGCAGAATTTCGCGATGCTTCGCTGCGTTTCATTACACTTCTTGTTATACAAGCGCGAGAAGAGAAAGTTCAAAGTTTATGAAACAAAAACAATCAATTAAAGATCGTCGACTTTAAGGACGCTCCAAGCGTTTTTTATGTTTTCAAAAAAAAAGATTCTAATAGTTTCGTAACGGATATTGAAAAAGGCTACCGTATAGTTTTAACGAACATTGTAAATCTCGCTCTTATCAGACTCGCATAATTTTGAATTTCAATAATTATTTGTTGTAATAAATTTGAATATATAAAGTGGTATCGTGGTTTATTCTGAATTATAATCTCCAACAAGCGACCCATACACTTAAGAATCTTTAACTAACATCAGTGCTATAATCACTCTGAAGATGCAAGCCTCCATGTCTTACGAAACGTTAGTTTGTGTGGGTTCACATCAGCCAATTAAGTATTTTTGTCCTGACAAACAATATACATTAAAATCAAATCCTTGTCCGCCCAAAGTTCCAGCACGCAGCCCTGTTTAGGCAGACAAGGCCTACAAACAACTATGGCTCAAACTTTTAGAGCGCAAATGCTTGTAAAGCTTACCTGATTATGCTGGGTGTAATTCCCAAAATGACAAAGTGGTTTAAGCCGAAAGTAAGTTGTAATGTTTAATATTTAACTGTTTCATGTATACAGAGTGTTCACCGATCGTGACATGATTTGCATACGGCCTTTGTTATTATAAAAATAAAAACATTTTTACGAGAAAGTTATTCGGTGAACAGTTTTCCATAATCGTAAATAAGTTTCTTATACACAATGTGGTTATTTTTCAACCAATAAGTTATGCTTTACAATGCGTTGTTTAAATCTCCAGAAAATTTAAATAAAATGCATACTCCGAAATGTACAGTTTTTTACAAAATTATTGACAGTAGCACTACAATTTTGAAATTGTAATAACTGACTATTGTCCAACGCTGTTGTTTTCAATATTCAAGTTGTGGTTTAGTGCAGTGTTTTTCGAACTTTTTTCACAATGTACCCTCATTTCTTTAAAATGCCCCAATAAAATTACAGGGACATAAAATATGCAAAACTAATTTTAATTAGATAAGATTTAATTTTTTAGTGTTTAATTTTTATATACCAAAATGATAGTAAATATTTAGCGACGCGAGATAGTTGTGAATTTTTTAGCGTACGCCGAGAGTATGTGTTTGAGAAACCTTAATTAAACATAATAAAAGCGCATTAAAAAAACAATTTTAATAATTTTTAAATTCCTATACCTTCAGTATAGGGAAGTATTAATTTTATGCAAAATTTCGAATTAGAGATTTTGACGGAAATGCATCTTTCAGACTTCCAGAGAACCAAAAATTGTGTTGAAAAAAATGTTTGCCTGTGCGTGTGTGGGTATGGATGTGTGGTTCATAATGCCCAAACAGATGGTCCGATTTAAATGAATGTGGGGGTGCATCAAAAAATTCATCAAGAAAACAACTTTAAACAAAATCCAAAACCGGAAGCGGAAGTTAGACCGGTTTTTTGGGTAGCATTTTCTTAAAACGAGATTCTTAAACCTAAAACTAGAACCTTATAGAAAATTTCAGTGTTATTCGACGCTTTTTTTCCAAACTTTCTAGCTTCAAAATGACGGCCCTACAATTTTTTGAAAAGTTTAGATTTATCAGCTTATTAATCAAAAATAATTTTACAGATCAGGTTCAAATCAAAGACATAATGCTGCTGCGCACAAACATTTTTAAAAATGCTAAATGCTATGAAGTGAAAATTATTTTCCAAATTTTAGAATTTTCCAAAAACATTTTGCTCAAAAAGTGATGATACGATTTTTTTAAATTGTGTAAACTGGGTTATTTTCATGAATAACGTATTTTTATAAGAGAACTTCAAACGAGAAATTTAATTGTCAAAGAAAAATTTTTATCCGCGAATTTTTTTTACAACATATAAAAACATTTCACCTTAAAATTTCAAGACTCTTAACTCAACCGCAAGAAATACATCATAAAGAAACAACCAAGACAAAAGAATTTCATAATTTTTGGTTTCAGAATCAAACTCAGACAAGGAACTTTTAGTAGCGAGAGACATTTTTATGAAAGAACGTTTTCAAGAGAGAAATATTTTTATGAGAAAACTTTTTGTAGAGGAAAATTTTTTTATGAAAGAACATTTTTCAAGGAAGAAATTTTGTTGAAAAGACATTTTGTTAAGAGAGAAATTGTTTTAAAAAATTTTATTTAAAAAAGAAATATTTCTATAAAAAAACTTCAAAAGAGAAATATTATTGCAAAGGAAATGTTTTTACAGACAAAAGTATTTAAAAAAAATATACAGTATTACTTTGAAAACATTTCACTTTAAAATTTCAAGACCTTTAACTCAAAAGCAAGAAATCCACCATGAAGAAATAACCAAGACAGAAAAAACAACTACTGGCTTGAGAATCAAGCCGATAAAAATTTTTAGTAACGAGAGTACTTTTTTGTGAAGAGAAATGTTTTTATGAAAGAACTATTATAAAACGAATTTTTTTGGGAAAAACCCTGTTTTCAAAAGAAATCCTTTTTAACGAATTTTTTTAGAGAGATATATTTCTATAAGAGAACTACAAACAAGAAATATTGTTATAAAAAAAATATTTTAATAAAAGAATTTTTTTTAAATAGAAAAATATTTCTTTAAATACATTTCACGTTGAAATTACAAGACCCTTTACTCAAAGGCAAGAAATACAACATGAAGAAACAACCAAAACACGAAAATCATTATTTCCGGTTTGAGAATCAAGCCAAGACAAGCAATTTTAAGTACCGAGAAAAATGTTTTTACGAGAAAACTTTTTTCCAGAGAGAAATACTTTTGGGAAAAAATTTTTTTGTAGAAGGTAATTTTAGAATGGAAGAAATTTTTTTAAAAAGGACGTTTTGTTGCAAAAAGTTTTTTTTTTCAAGAAGCAAGTATTTTTTTGAACATTTTTTTAAGAAATAATTATAACTGCAAACGAGAAATATTATTGTAAAAGAATTATTTGTATAAGAGAATTATTTTAAATTGAAAAATATTAATTTAACGTCAAAATTTCAAAACTCTTTACTCAAAGGCAAGAAATATATGATAAAAAAACAACCAAGGCATGAAAATCATAATTTTTGGCTTGAGAAATGGTTTTATAAAAGAACTTTTTTCAAGAGAAAAATATTTTTATGACAAAACTTTCTTTATGAAAAAACATTTTTCGGGAAAGAAATTTTGTTGAAAAACCAGTTTATCAAGAGAGAAATGTATTTATAAGAGTACTTCAAAAGAGAATATTTATTGTAAAAAAATATTTTTTTAGGCGACCTTAACAAAAAATTGAATTTTTAGTACTCAAAAGCGTCCAAAAAGTAACCGTTTTTTGGCCGCTTTCATTATTATCCGTTTAAGGGTGGCGCCATCTATCGATAATTTTCTACCTTACATCATGATACCGACATTACCGACAATGTCATAATATCTCTGAATAAAACAGAGTAAACAAGCTGTCAATCTTGCTGTAAACGGTAATAAATACGTGTTGTATTCGAATTTTCTAATAATTATGTACAATTATTCAGTTGTTATAAATAATTATATCAATAAATCATAAATAAAAATCTAACAAATTTGTAAATTTTATAATGAAGGTCGCCTAAAAACATTTGGGTGCACCACTGCCACAAAGTGTTATTTCGTCCTCGTCTGCTTTCTGTCCTCGGCTTCGCCTCGGCCATTAAACTCAGACTCGGCCAAAAAAAATCCACTTTTTGGCCTTGGTACACAAATAACTATTACAACATTCTTTTAAGAAAATATGAAAATATGTTTTTCATAACATTTTATATTTTATTAACTACATATTAGAGTAAAATGTCAAGAAATACATCACGGAAGAAACAAGCAAAATAAGAAAATTATAATTTTGAGAATAAAAACAAGCATTTTTAGTAGCGAGAGAAATGTTTTTACGAAAGAACTTTTTTCAAGAGAAGAATATTGTTATGAGAGAACTTTTTTTAGGGAGATTTTCTATGTAAGAACATTTTTCAAGAAAGAAATTTTTGTTGAGAAAACATATTCGAGGGAAATTGTTTTATAAAGTTGTTTTCAAACGAGATATTGTAAAAGAAAATTTTTATAACAAAATTTTATTTCAAGAACGTATAAAATACTTTTTTATTTCACTTTGAAATGTGGTACTTTGTTTAAATGAAAAAATTCTGTTAGAAAACTGCTCATTTATTAAATAATATTACACACGGCGCGGCGGCGCTTTATTGAGAGTCATGCAGCTGTACTTTTACAGCGTAGTAAGGTCATTGCTAGAAATGGGTACAGATAGACAGACATACAGACAAAAGAGCAGACAAATTGCACAAAACTTGATCTCGTTTTGCTTGGTGACGCCCTACAACGCACAATATATTGACCATTTTAGGGTACGCTATTATCTTAGTAAATGATAATGATGAGTTATTGTCCACAAACATGTTCTTTGTTTTTCCAACTGGCACAGTAAAGATATTAACCGATATATGAGGATCAGTCTCAAACAGCGCCACTATAGTTGATCAAACTATAAATAAGTAATAAAATAAAAAAAATGTGACAACGCGCGTTTGTTATCCACGTTTTTGTTTTTAAATCTAGATAACATTCAAAGTTTGCGCAAGAACTATTTCTAAGCGCAAATTAATATGTCAGTCTGATGTTTAGTAATAAGAATCTTCAATGAGTTTTAGAATAATTTCAGATTTTCTTTGTGAATTTAAAATTTTATTTCGCTACTGAACTTCCTGTTGTAAGTTTGCTTGTTGACTTACTTTTTCTCTCCCGGAGTCGTTTGTCATGTCTGTAACAGAGTGAAGTTGAAGGACTGGCACCTTTTGCGTTTTCCCCGTGAAAAGCGAGGTAGATACGTACATATTTGCCCACTTTACGGTATGTATTTTCATATCCTCTTTGTATGTATTCCATTCCAGTCGTAAATTCCTTCGAGGATAGAAGCAACGCACTTCAAATATAAATCCTGAATTTTTTTGAAACATATAAGAAAAAACACGCTGAGACAATTTATAAAAATGTGTGTCTTGAACGCTGTGGGAATATTTACCTTCTTGGAATTCCCTGTTACTGAAGAAAGAAATATACAAAATTGAACTTTTCCAAAGCCACGTGAGCTTTGCACGTATTTGTTTTAAAAACTAATGTTTTCCGAAGCTTGCGCGAATCCAGTTAGAATTTACCCGACTTTTATGCTTGGCATGCGACACTTTTCAGGATTTTTTTTGGCGCAGCAAGCTAGTTTGGCCCAAACAATGAAAATGAATAAACTTCTATAAAATAACGGGCAAAATTGAAATATACAAAAGCTGTGAATATATTGTCTGTAGCTTACAATAAATAACGCACTTGTTTTATATTCAAGAACCCTGACAAAATGATAAAGGGCCTTCCTGTCTAAAAACTGTCTTCCTTAAACAAGTTTAAGTGCGATAAAGATAAGGACTTTAAAGAGGTTATTTTCTCACAATACATTTTTATCACTACACATTTTTTGACGTGAAACGACACTTTCTAAATCTTTTACTTCTTCGAATGAAAAATTGTTTCAGTTTTCTTTCACTCTTATCAATATTCCTTTTCGTAGTTTTCGAGTCGCTTAAAGCGGTTTTTATCTATATAACTTTGGCTATAGAGTCAACTGAATATCGTTCATAACTCAAAACTGCTTTCTAACTAATTCAATCATAATAAGCTTAAAAAATTTAAAACGCACTTTCTCGTAAACATAATTTTAACATTGCTGTTGGTAACAATAAAACATTAAGATACATAGAAAAATGTATTTAAATAATTGCAATTTAAAAATATAAGCAAAAGATAATTAAAAATACAAAAGTAAATTAAAAAATACAGAGTGCCCATTTTAAAACTCCGAGCCTAAATTTTTGTAAATAGGCAACACACAATGCAACCCCCAGATCACTATGCATTTCTACCATTTTTTTTTAAATTGAGGTCATAGTTGTTTTACAGTACATGTATCTACTAATGATTAAGTACAAATTTAAGGTTACTTTAATAACTCAAATTTAATATTTGACAACAATAACTACAATAATTTAATAGGAACATAGTACAAAAACTAACAAAGCAGGTGTTCAAATTGCCTTCGCCCTTCGTTTTCGCAGAGTATAATTCTTCTACGCATCGAACCTCTAACACGAGCTAACATTTCCGGTGTGATAGAGCGACAACATTTTTTACTTTGCCCCACAAAAAGAAGTCTAGCGGAGTTAAATCGGGACTACGGGCAGGCCAAGGATGCAATGCACCTCGTCCAATTACGCGTCCCTCCAAACGTTGGTTAAGATAAATTCTCACATCCCTATGAAAATGCGGAGGTGCACCATCATTTAAAAACCAAATTCTATTCCGTACGTTTTGAGGAACTGTTTGGGGGAGAGCCGGTAGTTCATTAATTAAGAAATTTAAATACATTTCAGCATCTAAACTTCCATTAAAGAAATGTGGACCTATTACAAAATCTCCAATAATACCGCACCACACATTAAGAGAAAAAATTCTCTGAAAATGAGTTATCCTGATCTAGCGGGGATTGTCTTGGGCGTAATAGTGGCAGTTATGTCGATTAACCATGCCGTTGTTTGAAAACCTCGCTTCATCACAGAGTAATACCATACCTAAAAATTCCGCATTGCCGTTTAATTGCCGTCTAAGAAATTGACAATACTGAACACGATGCTCAAAATCCCTATCTTCAAGATGGTGTATGGTATAAACATGGTAGGGGTGAAATTTGTTCGCCTTAAGAATATTGAAAACAGAACCTTTGCTAATGTTTAAGGCATTTGCAATCGCTCTTTGACTTGTATGGGGATTATCCGTAACCATTTCAATTACAGCTACTTCGTTATGTTCAACCGTAACTTGCCGTGCCCTTACTTTTGGTTTTGAAAATTGCCCATACTCTTGTAAATTCAGAAGAAGCATTCTAAATGTTTTGTCAGTTGGAATTCGTCTACCTGGAAAGCGTTGCGCATGCAAAGTACTGGCAGCACTCGCATTTTTTCGACATTCACCCAGAATTAGAAGAATGTCTACTTTGTCAGCGTTGGAATTCATTTTGCACCAAAGATTAGTGATCGATAATCTTTGTTTTGCACCGTTCAAGTAATGTGGCTTAACGAATTTGATTAGTAAACTGTCAAGTTAATGCAAACATGATTGCCCTGATCTTAATTATAGAAATATTTTGTTTTAAAATAATAGTCGGCAGTGACTTGTATTGTGTGTTGCCTATTTAAAAAAATTTAGGCTCGGCGTTTTAAAATGGGCATAATTTTAATTTATAATTTATTAAAATTTTATTATTTCTATTAACTATTTTTTTTATTAAAACTCATTAATAGCTTTCCAGTAAAATATTTTAATAACGTAGCCTTTACAAAAATGTATAGCTTGAAATAATTAGCGATTTAACGAAAACACAATTTTACTACTCTATACCACAGAATACTCTACTAAAATCAGAAGCGACATCACGCATAGTGTGGAGTGTTAGGAAAAGTGTTACTGGATTTTAATTACAAGTTTACGAAAAGGCTGTTGGTGTTTAACAACAAACTGAGCAAATAATTCAAACAATAGCTTTTAAACTTCTTAGATTTCCTAAGAATATTGTTGTAGTAAACGGCAACATATTTTGTTCTTTTAAAGCTTACAAGAAGAAAAACAAAGAAAGATGTACGTGGATATTTACGAAATACTCTTTTATTATGTTAGCAAACTGAAAGAGAAATTTTCGTTTAATTTAAAGACGGCACTACAAGTTCACCATGTAGCCAATTTTTTGATAAAATAATCTATAGTAAATCCGTAACTGTCTCACCATAGCAAAACGACGAAATCTTACATTTCTGAAAGATTTATCACTATATAACAAATGCGGTCGCTTGCATCTAGGATCAGTTTATTGATTGCTTTCAATCTTTTACATCTGTTATTATATTTTGGTTATTTATGCTATTTTATGCCACTTGTATTATTAAAAAGCTGCAGGGGAATCGCCAGAACAATGGTCTGCTCACAGACATCTTACAAAATAAACAAATATATGCTGCGCATTCCACACTTCATTGACTTACATATTGACAACTAAAGTAGCCATAACATTTATGTTTGCCTAAAAACTACTGCGTGTACATTACTTGCCCCCATTTGAAAAAACAAAACTAGCTAAATTTGTACGCTTTTGTACTTTCCCATACTTCCAGTATGAAAATATGTATTGTA
The DNA here is from genome assembly GCA_958336395.1 of Ctenicera cuprea. Classification (NCBI taxonomy): domain Eukaryota; kingdom Metazoa; phylum Arthropoda; class Insecta; order Coleoptera; family Elateridae; genus Ctenicera; species Ctenicera cuprea. The sequence continues at coordinate 8,335,457 of OY284495.1, read as the reverse complement.
ACGAAAATTTTCAATTATGACACTCTGGCGGAAATACATGTTTTGGCTCTCCAGAAACACAAAACAGTAGATTTCAAAAAATGACGGTCTATATGTGCAAGGGTGTAACGCAAAATCTCAGGAATTATTAAACTGATTTTATTAAAATTTGTTATACCTAACGATAACGAAAAGTTGTACGTAGGTGCAGGTGTTATGGTTTGGCAAGTCGCGTGTTTAGTCAGGGGACAATTGCCTAAATACGGTACTAAACCCTGGTTTCTCTGAGGTAGATATGAAATAAGTAAATTCCCGTGTAAAAAAATTCGCGCTGAATTCAAAGTTCTGTAAAGCTCATGGTCTGACCAGCTGGTCCGTTAACCTGATTAACTAAAGTTGCTTAAAAAATCGTTTTTTGTTTTTTTTTGAAAAAAAATTGTCACGATATCGATGTGGAGATTAGCTACACAAAAAAAGAAATCCGTTATTAGGTTATTTCACAGGTTTCATTCAAAGTAACTAAATTGCACAATATAACTCTTGTTATTTATCTTAAAAGTTATTTTAAACATGACCAATTTTAGACAATGTCTCGGCACCTCACCATATATCACGTTACAGTCTTGTTTAATTTAACACACATAAAAGATGATGTCTGAATTAAACACAACTTTTAACAATAATGCAGATTAGTTTATTAAAATGTATGATTACGCAAATCAATTCACATTTACTTGAATACAGAAGTGATATGTAGAACAGATCAAACTCTGGCCGGAGTCATTTTTTTTAAATTGATTAGTAATTATTTTTTACTGTGCACCTAATGGAATGCTACTGTATATACTTTCTGACATATTTTTTGTGATAATGGCGGCGCTGTAGACGCAGCAAAGTGCATACTTTTGACTCTAGTAGCTTATCATAATATAATATACAGGGTGTCCATTCTATTGTATAACCAATGCGCTCTTGATTGTAGGTAACACATGTTGCATGTCGTGTGTTACTTTACTATTAAAATATACCTTCATATATGAAAGTAGCCGTTTGCTGTGGGTGTAGCCCACATTAATTTAATCAAAAAATTTAATAAAAAACAGTATTTTTCTAAAAAGCTATATTTCCGTCTGAAGCTTGTGAAAGATATTGAGTAGACGAAAGCGTACAGTCTAACAGCGCATAACTAAATTCCGCAGAATAACCTAACTACTGTTAAAACGAGACGATTCCTGCTTCAGCACTTTCACTGTTTTTAGTCAGCACTGGTAGGAATAGTGCGCTCTCATAGCCACTGTTGGCGTTAATACAAAAATACTTTTAAAAATATGGTAAGTAAAAGATTTCGAAATATAGAAAAGTTGATGCGAAGTGTTTTTTACTCATTTTTAATAAAGCAATTAGTGTGAATTATCTGTTTTGGGATAACCTTTGAACATTATCTCAAGGTTATTTAACAAGTCAATGTATACAAATAACAAACTGTTTTACTGTTTTATTGTTTAAATTGGAATTTTTTCCAAGTTTTTTCCAATATTTTCCTGTACGAAAAAAACAAAATAAAATGCGTATGATTTACTTTCTTTAGCATAGTCTTAAATAAATATCCGAAGGGCATTTAACCCTACACAGTTGAGAAAAAGATAAAATACGGTACACTTATGGGTTACGCGGGAAGTGTAAAATTTATACAAGCGAACTGACGGTATAAATTCCAAGAAATTTTTACAACAAAAATTTGTGGCTTGGAGTAATTTGAAATAAGGTAGCACAAAATGGCCAGCTCATTTGTGATAACCTTGAAAAATTATTTCAAGGTTATTAAATGATTTCTTATGATAAAAATTAAAATGTGCCTTTGCTTAGCAATGTTTTGTTACTAGTGAGGCTACCTTTTTTCGTTTAGGTATTTTTTGCAATTTGTTATAAATTATTGTCTTTTTTCTTGGCAGTAAAATATAATTCCTCGTTACGATTTCTTTTATTAAAAAAGCTTTAATCGATCAACTCTGTACGTAGCAATTTGCGTTTAGCTTTTTGAATTTTAGCCATTATTATTCGCATAATTTAGCGCTTTTCAGATGTATTTTTTCCTTTATCATTTCCTCTATGACGTTTTAAAAGTACTTCATTTTTAAGTAATCTGGATTCATCTGTCGTGGTGGTGGTTTTGGTACTGAATTTTATATTAGACAATCAGGATGTTCCATCACGTGCTTTTTAGAGTTAGATTTGTAATAAAATACATATAATATGTTATTGCCCAAAATTGCCATCTTTTTAGAACGTTAAAATTTTGTAAAAGTAAAAAAGTCGACTTTCCATCCTAACGCAATAAGCAATTCTTTAATTTAATATTGTGCAGACATCCAGACCCACATTCAAATTGACCAGGATCCCTTGTTTTAGCACAAAATGTAAGCGCATGAAATTACATTAACGAACTGAAAATTCCTGTGAGCATTTCGGCAAGCCAAAAATGTGAATGTAGTGGCGTATGACAACGCCAACGCAACCTTTCGCATAGTTTCCAGAGGTATTTATCTTTAACCCCGCAGGTTGCAGATCCCCCATAAATAACTCACATTGCCGCATGCCGCCCTAATAAAAATTGACTTACGGTGTACTGCTGGAAAATTCATTGCTCCACATAGCTGTAAGCGGTTTCCCGGTTCGTCTCCCCGAAGGTGACACGGGATCGGGTACTAGAACGGGACAAACAAAGAAGGGGATGTGCGCAAAAGGATGATATTTTATTAAACACGTTTAAACTGGAAACGCTTATTCTTACGTGTAAATAATAAATGTTTTGGTTTATGGAATTTTCGGCTTTGCGGTTATTTTTTCCGTACAAATTTAACCCTCTGTTATGGTTAATGTCAAATGGAAATGTAAATAAACAGATGCTTGTTTAGAAGATGATTTAAACCTTTTGGGTACTTCTTTCCAAAACGAAAGCATTTGCATATTTTGTTTAATTTTTCACCTCTTATATCCGAAGGTGTCGAGGACTTTCAGTCCGGGTAGACTTTTCGCTTATGTAATAGGAGGTAGTGGGGCCTTTTGGCCTTTAGACCGCTACGCTCCTGAAGCTTATGCCACCCTTCATGCACATTTATTCAAGCCATACGCACATGTGTTTATTTATATGTTAATGTTGTGTGTGGCTTTGTTACTTGTCCTGGTCAGCCAGTATTCAAGGCAAGCGCCGTTAATTGTAACCCAACGTCGAATGGTTACCGAGCTCGATACTGTTCCACAGAATTACAGAAAAATATGCAGCTTCTTGCAGGATTCGAACCGAGAACTCACGGATTGTGAGCCTGATCCTCTACAACTGGACCACCCGAACAAGAGAGAAAAGAGTTGATAGATGTTTCGTGGTTTTCTCCCACGCAAAAATTTGCTGATGGCTGCCGGCATGATTATAATAATAATAATAAATCGTAAATACACAGATTTAAAAAACAAAATTAACAGAATATGGGGTATAAACAAGACCTATAAATTTCCACTTGTAACATTCACTACAGAAATTGTACCGGAAATGCTACATAACCTCCAAATACTTAATCTAAGCCGTTCTCTAGTCACGTAAAAGATATTAGAGTGAGAAGAGGATATGACCTGGTCAGCGATTACTGCATATCTGAAGGTCTTTCCTCAATGCAGGTTGTTCCTATTGTCATTTAACATGTTCATACCGATTTTGATGTTGAAATTCAAGATTTTTTGAAAAAACATACCTATAGTGGAAATGACCGGAGGGTTGCGCCGCCGGTTGGTTGTTCAACATGCGTAGAATACGAATCTAAGCTTCTTTTTTGAGCGCGTCTATATTGAAGTATCACACTTCTCCCCACCACCCCTTTTTGGGGCGGGTTATTTCGCTACTTTGTGGTTCCATCCCTGTGCGATTACCTATCTTTTAAACCTTGATTGAGATTTCTGGGTTAGGACACAGACACCATAACAAAACCTGGTTTTGCGGTTGCTTTGGACCCTAAAATGTGCATATCGAGATCTCAAGTTTTGAAATGTTTTCGATAACAATACTTTCATTTGTATAGCAAGGAGGGTAAAGATACAACAATATTTTTTGTATTATTGTCTACCTCCAATTATAAGAGCCCCTAACTTATGTAAATAATTTCATATTTTTATTTTTTTTGTGAATCAGTCCGGGATATTTAGGAAAAATTATTTGAACTTTTCATTAATCAAAATTATTTTTTTTATAATAATAAAATTTCTTTCCAAAAAGATGGTATACCCATGAAAAGTCCAATTGCACCTCTTTTAGCTAACATATTTATGGAAAATCTAGAAGATAAAATATTTGAATCAAACCAATGTGAGAAAGTTATATTTTGGTTTCGTTATGTTGATGACATTTTAGCATGTTTGGATAGTTCATTTCAGTTAATGAATAAATTTTTGATTTTCATTAACAGCTTGCACCCAAACATAACATTTACACTAGAAACTGAACAAAATAGATCTATTAACTTTTTAAATTTAAACATAAAAATTAATTCAAATAAAAAACCTGAATATTTTGTGTATAGAAAATCTACACAAACAGACATTACAATTCCATACGATTCTTGTCATCATAAAACACAAACTATCAGCATACAGGTCCATGACACATAGGGCTCTAACGGTTCCTTTAAGCGAAATTAGTTATAATAGAGAAATTTCGATTATTAAACAAATTGCATACAATAATAGTTATAATACTCAATTTATTGATACACTAATTAAAGAGAAAAATTATAATTAGCTATTCAGAAAATTTATCCAACTACTTCATCAGAGAATTTGAAATACGCATCAATTCCATATTTTGGCAATCAATCGGAAAAAATTGCTAAAATTATAAAAAAAAACAAAGAAATATAAAACTTTTGAAACAACAAAAAACAGTTTAAACACTTTGTTTAATGTTAAAGAAAAAACAAACAATTTACTAAAATCAGGCATCTACAAATTAAATTGCTCGCACTGTAATTCGGTTTATATAGGTCAAACAATTAGAAATTTTGATATTACGTACAAGGAACACGTACGTTGTTACAAGTATAAACACGCCCATACATTCAATTACGTTAAAATTCATTACAGTAAAATGACTTTAACACACACAATTAATTACTGTACATTTTATTTACTTTTAATTAGGGGCGGTCTTAGTACCATTTTTCGCGTTTTGTACCACACCTTCGATCTTGAGTTGTCGCCCTGGTACTTTTTTGCATTTTTTAGACAATGTTAATATTTGTTTTACCATTGCTTTGTGTTGATTGGTAATTGCTGTATTAGCATGGAAAATCGAGCACTCTGATTGGCTAAGTAGAATGTGTGCGATATAGTCACAGACAAACAAAATAAAAAATATGATTAAATACAAAGAAATTCACAAAAAAATCATTACATAAATTACCACTAAGAAAATACAGGGTTTAAATCAGGAATTATATTTTTTGCAATGGAAATGTCGGACCAATTACTAACATTAAGTTTTAAACAAAGTGGAAAAACTTAATTATAATTCAACTCTGGTCCACTTTTCCATCATCACTTGGCTAATGTTTCCGGCAATTATTTTAATATCATGTCTCTTTTCAAGGGTGAGCTGGATTATTTGATTGTAACATAGATAAACTTGTGTTTCGCCAAATGATTTTCCTATTTTTTATCATATTTCCTAACACCCGCCAATATGTTTTATGATTAAAATCCCAAATTGTTATAACACTTAAATAAATTTCAAAATTTAAGCGCAATTACAGCAAAAGGTATCGACAAAAAAGTGATTAGTGTTCATTCTTGAGAGGGCTGTAACTCCGTAAAGAAGCATTTTCGAACACAATTTTTCTTCATGAAATAAGTAAAGGAATCATCTCCTAAAATGTCTGTGCGTACTTAAGAAACACCCTGTATAGTTACAGCACGATTGAAGTAAAACGTAACCGCGCAAATAACTACAAAAACTTGTTGCGTGCCGACTAGTGTTAGTTTGGCCTGTAATAATGTTTTCAACAAAACAAAGACGAGCTGCTACGCAGGAAGTTTGAGCAATTTTTCCGCTTAATTTTCATGGAGTGATCAAATGTCAAATTAATTTTATTTTTAACGCTAACAGATAAAACAATTGTTTATTTTTCGCGTAAATTTATTCGTGAATAAATAGCGTAGGACAGAAAAATTTTAAGCAAATTAAAGTTACATAAGAAAAGTTTTGAGCAACTAAAAAAATTCTTCTATATTTAGAAATGTTTCAGAAATTAGAAGTAATTTCAAAGGAATTTTAAATTTCTAAAACTTTTATAGTTTTTAATATTTTAATAAATTTTAAGATTTCCAAATCTTTTCAAATTTTGCTAAAAATTTCTGAAGTTTGGAAAAAATTTCAAATAATTAAAAAAATTATTAAATTTTCATAACTTAAAATTTCAAAATTTTCCATCTGTTTTTAAACTACCTATTCAAAATTGTTAGTTTTGAAACTTTCTATTTTATTAAAACTTTCATAAATGTTGTAATCATTTGAAAAAAAGAATCCAATTTTTATTTATTTTGGTGCCTATTATGTTACATAAACTTTACACCATAATTCCGAATCACCCATTATGAGTGAAATAATCAAACATAGTTTATACATCAGCTTCAATAATAATAAAAATAAACATTACTTCCGTAGTAACCACTGCAATGTTCCCAAAAACAAAATTAATTTTATGCCAGAAAAGTTGTTCAGAAACAAACCCTTCATGGCAAGCAGTTTTCATGCTCCATCCTATGTTCGTTCTAATCGATAACCAAAAGCAAATTCAATTAAAAAAATTTGTCCGTTACCTAACATTAGACTACAGGTAAGGACACTTACTATTACACAATCATTCAATGACATCTAATATGTGATGACAAACGTAAGTTGGATATACTAGAAGCCTTTGGCATTCATAAACATTTAAAATCTGTATCTTAAATGAATGAATAAACTGATCTCCGTTATTAGACGTTTTGTAATAAGAAATCAAATCATCTGGACGCAGATATAGAAAACCAAGATCAAGTTATGAAGATTTATTATTCCTATAGCAACACCAACTGTTTACTTCTAATCTTGCTTTTGATAATGACGTATAAACACGTTGAAATACGTATAAAGCTTAATTACAAAACCTGTTGAAGTTAAGAATTGTTTTATTTACAATAAACTTTCTATTTCTTATAGTTTCCGAGATGCTCATACGGGCAATAAAAAGACTCACCCTGTACGTGAATAAATGACAAAATATAGAAATTCTATGAAATTAAACAAACAAAGAAAGAAAATTTTCTTCTTTTACTGAAAGTCGTGCTGGTTGATTAATATCTAAGATAAACTGTCTTCGTACATACGACTCGCTCGTTATTAGCTAATTTTCTATGTAAAACGGGATACGGATACGTAGCCATCAAGATACCGTTAACTTAAATAACGTAGCTTGAAATGGAGAATTTGCAGGATATAATTTTGCTTCTAAATTTCAAATAACTAATTTAAGAGCGTGCCATTATACTTCCTTTGCGTGTTAACATTTTCCACCCAAATGTGCTGTTTTTTTATTAATACTTAAACGCAAAAATTAAATTTACCCAGACGAATTTAATAATAAAAATTTATTTTCGTATGCAACATTTTTGAATACGTGTATTCCTCCGCGCACAAAAGTATGCCCTGAAGCTGCAATTTTTTTTCTAAAGGAAACCGAGATCACTCGTTATGAACCCGCGTATTTTAAATAATGAAAATTAATTTGGGAGCTCAGAATGCAGAGAATTCTCAATTACTATTTGTCGTATTTACTTGCGTTTTAATTTGTAGCTTTAGGTAAACAAGCCGCTTGCAGATTTACTTCTATATTTCATAATTAAATTTGTACGGAAATGTAAGGTTGGGAGAGACTTGGAAAACCCGTTTTATTACTATTTGTTTACACCAGTATGTATTTACATAATCACATAACGTTGTAATTCTATCCGGCCTTTATATTAGTTTATTAGTTGTTTAATGTGAAATATTTTAAAACAGGGGGGAGGTGTTATGGAAAACTGTTTTAAAAATTAATTAACATTTTTACGCCTGTTCATCCGGGGGGGGGGGGGGGGGGCACCAACTGATACGGTTATAGGGCCCTAAGACTAAGATGCACGAACATGCACAAACACCCCGCTCCGGAATTGAACCCGAGCACGCTGGGAAGCAGTGTCAAAGCCACTCTTCAATCTTTTTCGGAAAGCACTCTTTAATTTCTTATTACACTGAACATCCTGTATACACACAAGAAGAGTTAAATAGTGGGTAATAATTTAGGTGGAATCTTGGAGACGATCTTGAAAAAGTTATACGTTAAAGGGCGGATGAGGGCTCTAGGGATTCGGATAACAGGTAGTAGGAGAAAATACGGCAGTAAAAAATAAAAATATGCCCAGGGGCTTTTAGCTTAAGATAACAGCAAAATAGCTCATAAAGAAAAACTTCTTACAAGAATCGTTTGCTATGATATAAAAGCAAATATCTCTGAGTAATCCCCATCTCAGCTGAGTCGATAACGGCGAACGTTTAAAACCCGCAAAGCCGAGCTTGAAGTGTTATGTAGTAGAAAATGGGGAACCAATAGGCTGTAAGATTCGGATCGATCCCAAACAATTTAAAACAATAGGCTGCAATTCCTGAGTCACAGACAGAATCAGATTACAAATTGCGATTGTTGCCTACTGAGACTCAGCAAGTGCTTAAAATTGACACTTTGATATATGGGATAATTATTTCTCCCTTGATAAACTACCTCCAGGTGTTTGGGCGAACTTGCTCCATTATTCCGATATCACCGACATAAGTTAAAGCACAACGCACGTTCCCTTGACCTTATCATTCCACTTTCCTTTGAATTATTGAAAGAAAAACCATTTTCTTCTAAAAAAATAAGTTTTAAATGAACAAATGTACTAACGTTTCTTCGGTAATCCGAAGACCTTTAATTTAAATATCCCCCCCTCCTTCTACCGAATACCACAAGTGTCGTCTAATTTAAACGTTTAAGAAGGTAAAATATAAAAGGAAAAGTATCTAACCAAAGTTTTAAATGATCAACGTTTCTATGAAAAATCTGAGACCTCGGGTTCGAATCCCGCTGGGTTTTCTTGACTGTTTATATCAGTAAAAATGTCATAAAGCTTGGCTATGAAACCTATTTCATACACACATGAAATAAGTTCCGCCAAGAGCTTTGTTTTCCAGGGCGAAGCGTTATTTGCTTTTTTTTTACATTTTAGAAAAAGTCAAATACGACCAGTAAGTGCCATTTCTAATTAAAAAACTGAAATGTATCTAATCGAATGTAACCATGTGAATCAATCGTGTTTTTGGTAACTTTAAAGCCTCGAGTTCGAATCCCGCCTACTTTTCAAAAAGGCCTAAGCTGTCACTTAATTTAAAGGGCAGGTAATATAATATGTTTTTTGCAGCTTAAATAATCAAATACTAAAATGTAAGATCGAAGTTTCAAACTATAAACGCTTTTTTGGCAAACCCAAGGTGTCGGGTTCGAATCACGGTGATTATCCATTAATATTTAGTCTGTATTTTAATTTAAATGCTAATAATGGTTTAAAGACTGCAGAAATAGAAACCTTTAATTAAAAATGAGTTGTCTTTATCAAATTGCTTCTTCGGTTACTACAAGGCCCCGTGTTCGTATTCCCCGTACACTTAATTTAAAATGCAGCTGTATATAGTTTGTGTTTTCGAATATTCGAGAAAGTTCAACATTTATTTAGCAATTGAAATTTCCAATTAGGCAAAGTAGATGTATATCATACAAGTATTAAATGACCAAGTAAACAAATTGCTTTTTGGTTACTTCGACACCTCAAGTTCAAATCTCGCTAACTTTCAAAAGAGCCTTAAGCGGCCACTTACGGTAAATGCTAGAAAAAAGGATATTTCATGAGAGAAGCGATAACGCTATCTTTTAACTTTATTCAATTTTGTCTGCATTTCAAAGTACATTGAGGTTGTGGGTTGTTGACCCTAACTATAATATTTTCGTTTTGTGCAAAACGATGCGACACTCCGGAGGCTCAACCCTCGTCAAAATTTTATACAACGGCAATTGTTTCTTAGTTTTATCAAACTCACTTAGCTTTATTGATTACAGAGTCAGAAACAAGACATTTTAGTCATCTCACAGGTTTGCATAAGTATTTAAATTCTTTATGAATATCACAGCGATAAAATTTTGTTCTACAAGGCTTAAACTTTTATTTGAGACTTTAATTTGTGAATTACAATTTCTACAGCTTTCACTTATTTACATTGCCACACCCTCTCTGTATTGTTTCTAAAGAACAGTGATATTCTCCATAGTTGAAGATAAACACAAACTCAGTTCATAATATATTTTAAATTTTTCGTTTGAATAAAATTCAAAGTGTTAAACAGGTGCTCTGGAATTAATGCAAACAAACTTCAATTTCTCCAAATTTATAGTCAGGGTTTTAAGTTTCAGGTGAAAAATTCTCATCTTTCTGACTATGGAGCACGTTTTAAAGAAATAATTACCTGGAGAGGGAACTACTCCCATCTTAGGAATGCGCGCTCCGACGAAAAGGAATTTGGAGAAAAGAGGGTAACGAACTAGTTTCGGAGTTAAATGCTAAAAATCATTAAACTGCCTATAAAATTATTTTAACGGGCTAAAATAATAAGTTCGCTACAACAATTTTAAAATTAGTTTCTGTTTTAATTTCACGAAGAGGCGCATATCCGCTTCGAAATCCCCTCCTTCGAAAAATCCCTCTTCAGCCAATTTTCCGATCAAATTTCTCTAGTTTAAAATCGGAATTTGTATCTAGAAAAAAGCAATTAAACTTCTCCTCGGGAGATCCTGACCACAAATCCGAATTCCTCTTCAGATTCTATCTAAAACCAAGTAGTTTCCTTATTTTATTTTGCTTTAACAGCGACAGAAACCTCAAACCTTAACCGAGCCTTTTATTTATTTTATTTTGGATTAACGACGGGAGAAATACCCAGTTGTACGTATACCGAGTATTTTTCTTATTTGATTTTAATCCAAAAACAGAGAAAATTTTCAACTGTACTTAATCCTAGCTATTTTATTATTTTATTTTGATTAAACTACGAAAATATTTTCCAGTTGTACCTAAATCTAGTATTTTCCTTATTTTACTATGGCTTAACGACCGTTGATATCTCTAGCTGTACTTAACTCAAGCATTTTTCTTATTTTATTTTAGTTTAACAGCGGGAGAAATTCTTAGTTGTACTTGAACTAAAGATTTTTTTATTTTATTTTGGTTTGACCACAGGAAAAATTGCCAGTTGTACTTAAAACTTATTATTTTGTTTTATATTCTTTGTTTTATATTAATTCAACAACGGGAGAAACACCAGGTTGTGCTTATAAGTACCCCGCAAACGAATTATTTTGTTTATTTAACTTTAATTTATCTGGACAGGAGAAATCCTAAGTTGTACTTATCAACACTCCGATTATGCTCACAATTCTATATTCTATTTTAGTTCAACGGCGGAACAAATTCCCAGTTGTGTTTATTAAACCTCGTTATTAAAGCCCTTTGCCTTATAATATTTGGATATTTATGTTTCTGCAACTGCGCCGTATAACCTTCAACCCAAAAACAATTAAACCCGAAACTCGTCAATAAAATCAAGGTTGCGAAACACCAGGAGTTCCGTTTAAAGTATTTTTTTAAATTACTATCCCGCTTTGCATTTTTTTTCACAAAAAAGACAGGGCCGTATATGTTGTTACGAGCAAAATTCTTCGTATACACAACCTCAATCCACAAATTTAATTAATTAGTTAATTAGAAGTTACAACTAATTTATTACCTTGTATAAATACGCAAAGGATATTCTAACAAACTGACAGTTCTGACACATTCAATTTAACGAAATCAAGAAAGGCTTCGGCAAACCTTCAAAGACATCGAACTTTTCACTGTTCATATTGCTTACTGTGTAATTAAATTTTGTTTACAGACAATTTGGATAAAAGAACTTATTTAGTGAAGTTGCCGTTTTACATTACAAAATTTGAAGGGTACAGGACATAACGCCCACTGGCCATATCGTCCACTATCTATTTTGTAGGTCTATATCGCCCACCACGGACACAACGCCTACTTTGCATATTGACTGCAGCTTCCACTATGCCTGCGACGCCCCACACTTAAGTGGCCATATCGTTAACCGTGGACAAAACCACCGCGATCATAACGCCCAATAGAAACCAAACTAGTGAGCGTTATAGACTTGGTGAGCGTTTTGTCCCCGGTGTGCGAGATGGACATACAAAATACATGGTGGAGGTTCTAGACCGTGAGTGTTCTGTCTGGATCTCTCAACTGATATCAGTGAGTGAATGAAAGGTTTACACCTGCGTGGTTCAACGGTGGCTGCAGAAATCTGTAAAGTGTTAGCTGCAAACGAGAACTCAAGCGGTGTACCGTTCCAGAGGGATACTATTTTTGTAATTGATTTTGTACATATAATATAGAAATTTTATTTAACCATTTAACATCATAAACCTTTGTATGTAAGTTTTAATTCAAAGTATTTTGTTTACTCTCAATGCGAATCCTGGTTTCTTAGCTGTGATCCGTTAAACAGTTAAATTACGAAAGTAAACAATGTAAGAGATCGAATTTGTGAAGATATATTGGGACCGTGATATCACAACAAACAAGCAAATAGGTAACAATAGTTTAGACTTTGTTATTGTTGATAAAAACCTTACAAACGCTATTTTAATAGATATTTCTATATGCCATGTCGTAGCAATAGAAGTAAAACAAATATGGCACCTGAATAACGTAAATATTGTTCGAACAATATTATCTACTTCGGAAGTTGTTCCAAAGAAAACTATCGAGACAATGAAATTACTAGCGCGTTTATTATGGAAGATGCAGCCAACAGCAGTGACGCAGCTCACATCATAAACTAGTTTCTCTATAAGTTATAAACAGTACGGCATATTACATCATCTTGATATTTTTATCGGCAATATTGGTGTACTGTCAGGAACAGAACTGATACTTAGAAAATAACAAATAAATAAATGAAAGTTATAACTGAAAATCTTGAACTTGTGGTTCTTTTATAACATCCTACATTCGTGCTCATAAGGGCTGTATGAATTCGAAACGATGTATGCATGTAGGAAAGCATCTGCAACATAGTAAATGCATTATACAGTGGATTTCAGGAGGAGCATAAACTTAATGCAACTTGAAAGAAAACTATGCATGATGTATCATAATATACTTCCGTTTGGCGTCTACTGAACATGAAATTTCTCTTCTCGTTCCCTATTTTGTATAGAAAAGGAAACAGGGCGGTATGTTAACGTGTATTCATTTCTAGAAAATAAAGCGAAATGCATGGAATGCGCATTTATATTAAAACTTTTCATATCTCAAATATTACAATAGGGGCCAATTCAAAGCTGAATTTATTCGTTCTATTCTTACAAGAAGCAAGAGTATATATTTTAAGTATACATCTGCAGATATGATAAATTTTACAACACAATAGAATGAGAAACGTCAGTTGGGGCGTAAAGAACTGGGCAGATATATAACTCATAGAAAATCAATTATAATTTCCGCCTTTAAAGTTCGACCGGGTTCTTTTTAACTCTTTACCTCCAGGAAGCTCCGAAGCTTTTACATAAAATACACTTTTTAAGTACAAGTTTACTAAATTGGTTGGGTGTAACCGATGCTCATCTAGATCGGTAGATATTTAAAGTGAGACGGAATCATGTTTGCCGCAACAAAATTTATTATCAAGGTTTATCTTGCAGGTACCCGAGTAAAGAGTGGAAAATAAGGGGAGTCGAAATGAAGTCAACCCGGAAAATTTTGAATGCTATCGAACACATTAATCTAAACGTATGCTGACAAGAATTGCAGGAAAACAAGCGAAAATAGAGGCCCTGTCAGGAAAGCGCAAATTGAAATGATTTCATTTTAGGGAAGCTCTCTCCCATAATAGTGCTAAATTTTACTTAAATACGTGTATCTGCCTCAATGCATCCTGCATACAAATTGCCTTTTAAATTGAAATAGGAACACCTGCATAGCGCGCGCTTCCTCGGTTTCGATGGTTTAACTGAAGTTTTCAGCAAACATTGGCATACACAAACGCCACGTGAAGAGATATATTTTGGTGTTGAACCTGGGTTACTCACAGTGGCGTAGCTAGAATTTCTTGACCTGTGCGCAAAATAAGTAACAGGTCTCTCTCAGACAATTTGGGGAAAAAGCTTTGTCAAGTAATTTTTTACATGTGGCACCTTAAATGGCAAATACGCCACCGACTTTAGGAATTAACTAGACTTCTTAATATTAAAAAATACCAAAGCATTAAACAATTCATTTAAAAAAGTAAAACAGAAAAAGTTTTTGAAAACAGCACTACAATGTAGACCCTATTAAATGTACTGTTCTGGATTATACTATATATGCCGGGTGTTAATGAAACATTGCGCCTTCCTTTTTTTTTTCTTTGTTTATTAAGTAAACAAATGCAATTTTAATTTGTAACATAACAACCAATTATACGGGGTGTTAGTAAATTGTAAGGACGAACTTCTAGGGCTTGCAAAACACAACAAAGCAAACAACTTTTGTTAATAAATGTGTGGTCGAAAGTGTTTCCTGTAGAAAATAGCCTCTTAAAGATTCTTTAAGAAGTACCTGAAAATAGGCGCAACCCAAATTGCATTTTCAACTATTTTGCACAGGTCACACGGAATTTTGAAAAAGAAAAACGATCTAGACATACATGCATTCAAATAACGTCAATTTTGATACAATTCGATATTTTTGTGATATTTTTTGACCTTACTTGCATTCGTTTCTTTCTGTGCCTTTTATAATTCGTTTTTTTCGTTCTGTGATATTTTTGATAATTATTATCGTCGTTATTTTCGTTCTGTGTTTTGTATTTGTGAGCTGCTTGGGATAACGTCTGCTGCGGGAGGAAGGTACCTTCGTTGTCAACAGACACAACTGTGGAGCTACCAGAACAAGGCGAACAGTGGATTTTGAGGAAGAAGTTTTGGAGAGAGTGGCTGAAACTCCTTCTACTAGTTCAAGAGCCATCGCTCATGAAATGGGAGTGAACTATGTACTACATGAGCAGCAGCTACATCCGTACCATCCACAGAAGGTACAAGCCATGGTTCAAGCAGATTTTCCCAGAAGGGTAGAATTTTGCCAGGAATTTCTGCGGCGGTGTAATAAGGATCCAGAATTCCAAGTAAACGTTCTTTTACGAAAGAAGGAATATTCAACAGTAGAAACAGCCACTTCTGAGACAAAAAGGATACCGGGAAAGATTTTCAGTGAACATTTGAGCCGGGATTGTTGGCGATAGACTCATTGGACCATATCTGCTACCCCAAAGGTTAATTTATATAAATTTCTTGCGCCATGTCCTGCCTGAACTTTTGGAAGATGTTCCACCTTAAATGTGGATGCAGCACGATGGTGCACCTGCTCATTTTTCGGCGGAAGTCAGGGAACTTTTAAATAACATTTTCCCAACAGATGGATAGGTAGAGCAGGGCATGTGGCGTGGCCTCTACGTTCTCCTGATTTGACTCCACTTGATTTCTTTTTGTGGGGTCATGTTAAAACGTTAGTGTATGCTACCCCAGTTAAAACTGTAGAAGAACTTACCGCGGTTATTCTTGCTGCATGTGAAGAAGCTCAACAGACTCCTGGTATATTTGGAGCGGTGCGCAGGAGTTCACTTCGTAGATGTGCTTCGTGTGTAGAAGCTGGGGACGACATTTTGAACATTTACTATAATTTTGTTAACTTTTGAATTAGTTATTGTAAATTTTTCAAATAGTTTTTCCTGTTGCTTAGTTTTGAAACATTTTGTTAATTAATTTATTTTAAATTTAATTTGAATTTGAAAAGTGGGAAAGAGGGCTTTATTCATCTTGTATTAATTTACGTCGTTGTGGAAACAAATAGTACGTAGTAAATTGAGTTGCCTACATTTAGGCGCTTCTTAGCAAATCTTTGAGAAGCTCTATCCCTAAAAGGAAACACTTTTGACCACACATTTATTAAAAAAAGTTGTTTGCTTTATTGTGTTTTGCAATTCCTAGAAGTTTGTCCTTACAATTCGTTAACACCCTGTATAAGCTAAGAATTCATCTGCTTTCGCTTCCGGTTTCACCGAAAATGACAACAATTTTCTTATTTTTATCGGAACACCCTGTATATTTTTGCATATTCGAATTAGAATCAAAGTCTATTTATGCCAATTAAGTTTTGACATTCAGAAAATCTTTGTTTATAATTTTTGTTTACTATTAAAAATGCTTTGACCCACCCAAATCGATTCTAATCAAGTTACATACGCCCAAAAAAATAAAATTTACAACCTAGAAAACAGACCAGTTGAAATATTACCTTTGAAAATTTCCAAAATGTATTTTTCAGAGCAACCTAATATTTTCAAATGGAAAGCTGGTAGTCCATGCGCCTTTTTAAATACAGAGTTTTTCCAGGTCTTAAATGAAACCCATAACTTTTTTCTTTAGAATTAGAATATTTGTATATAAATTTAGTTGAAACCATCTATTAGTCCATTTAAAACAACTAAAAAACACTTACAAGTAGCATTGTTAGTAAGTTTAATAAGTAAAAAGAAACAAAAATGTACAGTCAATAACAGTATGTGAATTGATTAGAATCAATTTGCGTGGGTTAAAGCAATCTTAATGAAAACCAAAGTTACAAAATTAAATTTATGAGATATCAAATCCTCACTTAACTGGCGTAGTCAGAATTTTATTCTAGATCGGAATGTGCAAAAACATACAGAATGTTCCATTAAAAAAAATTAATGTCATTTCTGGCGAACCGGAAGTAAAAATCGTTAAACTTTTAGTCCATTTAATGCGTTTTTATGGTCTATAAAACATACTCCATTTTTATTTGCTTATCATAAATAAAAGAAAAATAGGGATGTACCATGTTCCATTAACACCAGTTATATAACTTTTATAGTAGTAGAGTTAAAACAAATTTATAAACTATCCGTATTCCCATATTTCGAATTTTTTCATATTTTTCAATGAAAACAAACGAACTGAGGAAGCTCGAAGTCGCCCAAGAATACAGAGACAGTTTAGCGCCGCCCTCCAAGAAAATGAAAAGGAGGAGCAAGCCGAGGAAGAAAACTGGAATGAAATAAAGAAAGAAGAATTAAAACAGTCAGAAAAAATATGTGGAAAGATAACAATAAAAGAAAACTACAAAAGAACAAAATGGTGGACCACCAAAGTTCAGGAAAAACTAAAAGCATAGAAGAAAGCCTGGAAGAACAACATTCAGAGGAAGACTGAAGCTAACCGACAGCAACACGTAGAAACGAGAAACAACGCCAAAACAACGGTGTTGGAAGCAACGCAAAACAGTTGGAAAGAATTCGGTAGACACCTAGAACTGAAATATAAAAAAAATAACGAAAGAGGGTTCTGGAAAGTTATTATAAAAGCCCCACGAGAAAAACTTGGAAAAGCAGAAATAACCAAGGAGTAATAGATACAGAAGACAAAAATTCCTACAGTTATGAAAGGTGCATTATGAACAAAAATTTAAGAAACACGAGGTATTAAAAAAATAGAAAAAAAGACTAAGAGCTAGAACTTTACAAAACAAAGAAAAACTTATAAACAAAGCGGAAGAAAACAACATTGAGATAGAAGAAGTTAGAACAGCAATAGAGAAGATCAACTGGGCAAAGCAGCGGGAAATGATGGGATAACAAAATGATATAACTATAACCAAGAAAGAGTTAAAAGTAGAACCTTTAGTAAAAAAAAAGTCGAAAAGAGTCCGGTAGTACTAACATTTGGTCAGAATGAGCAATCGAAGATACTCAAAAAATACGCTAGAAGCGAGACTCGAGGGAAGGCGACATAGAGGCAGACCAACAGAAGAATGTGGGAATAAATGCAAGGAAACGGGAAGAAATGTGCGAATACTAGCGGTTGATCGTGTCTAGTATCAAATGTGAATAGAAGGGAACCCGAAGCAGTAAAGGCAAAAGGGGATCGAAAAAGTAGAAGAAAGTAATTTTTACTGATAGCCTCAAGGGCCCCCTTAATCTTAACCTTGCGACCAT
This sequence comes from Ctenicera cuprea, assembly GCA_958336395.1. Classification (NCBI taxonomy): domain Eukaryota; kingdom Metazoa; phylum Arthropoda; class Insecta; order Coleoptera; family Elateridae; genus Ctenicera; species Ctenicera cuprea. The sequence goes on along the minus strand of OY284495.1, from coordinate 8,317,219 downwards.
TGGCAGTATGATAGCTACGCCACTGGTTATTTATGTAATATACTTATCCTCGTTAAAAGTATTTTTGTTCGGATCATCTCCCAAAACCCATTAATTTGTATAAGACTTTTTTTTTAATTCTCAATACAGACTTTGATAATTGCAACACTGCGAAAAACATTGTTTCCATAAAAAAAATGTCCTAAAAACTAAGGTTACGCTTAGGTCTTTTTTTAAAGAATCATGAGGCCGTGCGTGAGCACGACTCCATGATTCCCATCCCACCCTCTTACCGGGCTCAGCGGACTTGCGCTATACACCGGTCTAACATGCCCCACCCTTGAAAGACTTATTCAGAAAAATTTCCGTCGGACAGAGGACTCGAACCTACTGCCGTTGGGAGTCTAGTTTTAAAGCCTGGGACTTTAACCACTAGACTACCCGCTGGCCCTACGTTTAGGTCTGCTGCACATTTCCTGTTGAGACCAAGTTAAAATTAAAACACTTAAGAATAATTTATAACCGATCAAAAAAAATGTGTTGTAGATGTAAAGTTTAGCAAAAGTTTTTTAAAAATTGTGTAATCAGAAACGACATAAAAAACGATATAATTAAATTCATTGTAGAATCTGACACATTCAATAGAATTAATATACGCTGACATGGGTATCAATTCACGCAATAAATTATACAGATTGTTTTGTGAGCTAGTCAATCTGCTACAACGTTGTTAATTTTACCATTGTTAGCCAGTCAGCTATTAAAATGACCAATTAACACACAAAACCAATTTTAGCTTAAATAAATTTCACTTGCTAGAGAAAGCTGTTACTTGCTGCCCTTATCCTTATCAAGTGTCAGAAACTTAGCCTGTAGTTTAGCAATAGGGAACAAGCTAGCAACAATTATTACATTGTACTTCCTCGCCTATCGATGCACAATGGGGTCGTTTAATAATGGTAATTACTAGCTGCTGACCCTGCGTGAAAATCATTATGCTCAGTTTTAACTAACCTTAAGTAAATTACGTTTAATGTTGAAACATTTTTGGATGCTCTTTACTTTTCTTAAATTTTTCAGTAATACGTATGTCTCTTCGGACGCGAGATGTTTTGCATTGAGGCTGTTTGAGCATCCAGTACCAAAATATCAAACGTACATTCTGTAAATATTTTGTTTCTTCGGAAAATAATTAATTAGCGTAGTTTGCACCTAATTTCACTTCACTAAATGACCCTATTAGAACAATTTTAGCATATGCAGTTTTTTTATAAATTACGATACATTTAAATGACTTGAAATTAATTCAATGCTCTTGAAACTCTACAATTCAAGGTCCATTTTTAGGCCACCTTAACACGTGGTTCAAATAACGATTTTTTTGTCTGAAAATGATCCAGTGACCTTAAAAACGCACATTTCAAGGTCAATTCGAAATTAATTGAAAGCTCTTGAAACTCCATAATTCAAGGTTCATTTTTAGGTTACCTTAACACGTGGTTCAAAACACGATTTTTTTGTCTGAAAAAGGACCAGTGACCTTGAAAACGCACATTTCAAGGTCATATTATTTATCATTATAATACTTCTGGTTCGCCACATGTTAAATCCAAAGAGCATCTAAGATCGCCGGAAAGTGGCTAATTGCAGTGGTTCGTAATGGTGGTTTTATAACCTCACAATTACCGTATGATTTTGAAAATGCATAATGCAAACGTATTTCGAGACTACCACGAGGCTATTTTAAGGTGTATTAAAATCGTCGTTTTATAACTTTGTTGTGGCACTTATGATCTATTAAAAATCGCTTCATTACTCAGAAAATAAAAAAAAATTTAATCTTGCAATGACCTTATAGACTAATTATTATATAAAGTCAGCTCAAGGTTATCTAAAAATCACTTTAAATTGTAATATTTGATATTTTTTTACATTGGTTAGTTAATGACCTTTCTTGACCTTCAAGCGTATTTCAAGACCATCTCCAGGTTCATTCAAGGTCATTTAAAATTAAACCAAATCACTTTGCAGTGGCACTTATTAATCTAAAAATTCCTCCACGACCTCAGAAACACAAATATTCTGGTCTTGCAATAAATAACCTTGTGTACTTGAAATTTAATGTATCAAAATTAACTGAAGGTTATATAAAATTCACTTTAAATTGGCACTTTAACAATTTCACTACATTGTTTAGATAATGACCTTTCTTGAGCTAAACATCATCGTATGACTTTTAAGCGCATTTTAAGATTACCTCCAGGTTCTTTCAGGGTCAGTTAAAATTAAATTAAATCATTTTGCAGTGGCACCTAATAATCTAAAAATCGCTGAATCACTTTAAAAATGCAAATTTTCCAATCTTGCAATGACCTTATAGACTCAAAAACTTAAACAACAAAATCAGCTCAAGGTTATCTGAAAGTACGAGTACTTTCAATTGCCACTGCGATAGCTTCACTACATTGATTAGTTAATGACCTTTCTTAAGCTAAACATCGTTATATGACCTTGAATGTGTATAAGTATTGCGTTAAAAATGACCTTGTCATGTTAAAAATCGAAAGGGTATTTCAAGGTCATTTCAAATTGTAGTTCCAATAAACTCAAATTGTTACGTAATAAACTTTTCCTGGTCATAGAATCAGATTAAAATGCAATTCTGTGATTTCAAAGTGACCATACTTTCTAAGACAAAACATGTCGGGAAATTAGTTAAAAAACATCTTAAGGTTATTTCAAGGTCACTTAAAATTATTTTAATTTTTTAATTTTGGTCAACGACGAGAGACACCTCCAGTTCATTACCCTATGCTATTAATTACGCAAACTGTATCAAAATGCCAAATAACTTTATTACCGAATGCTTTTCTAGATTTAAAAAACACCCTATGGTTTTGAAACTCTATCAAAGTGACCATATAACCTTAAAAATGCATGCCTCAAAATTAGATGAAGATTGCCCTAAGGCCACTTTAAATTGTTATTCTAATAACTTCACATTGGAACCTAATCCCTTTCTTAATTTAATAATCACGCTATGGTCATGAAAATCCAAACGTTCTCAAACTGACCATATGACCTTGAAAATGCATGTCTCGCTGTAAGCTTAAAGTTATCTCAAGGTTACTTTAAAGTATCGTTCTAATAACTTTATATTTATTACCGAATGCTCTTCTAGATTAAAAAATCACCTTATGATTTTGAATATACAAAATAACCATATAACTTTAAAAATGACTGTCTCAAAGTTAGCTGAAGGTTGTCTTTGGGTCACTTTAAATTGCCATTCTAATAACTTCACATTGGAACCTAATGCCTTTCTTAATTTAATAATCACGCTATGATCATGAAAATCCAAGCGTTCTCAAACTGACCATATGACCTTGAAAATGCATATCTTACAGTTAGCTTGGGGTGGTCTCAAGGTTAGTTAAAAGTTGCCTTAAGGTCACTTTAAATTGTCGTTCTAATAACTTTACATTGGAACTAATGCCTTTCTTAATTTAATAATCACGCTATGATCATGAAAAGGTAAACGTTCTCAAACTTTCCATATGACCTTGAAAATGCGTGTCTCACAGTTAGCTTAAGGTTGTCTCAAGGTTACTTTAAATTGTGTTTTAAAATGCTTTGTAGTGGCGTCCTTTTGCAAATTTAGTTTTCTATTTTGACGTTTTTATTTACTGTGGCTGTGAAGTGTTGTAAAAATGAATCGTTTCAGAGAAAAATTGTTAAATGGTATTTTATAAAATTTTTGAGGGTATGTACATTATTGTAGTCTAAGATTTTGGTTCCTATAACCTGTCAAACAAGATGCAATTTTAATTTGTTTATTAATGCATATTAGCATATTATTACTCGTATTATATTTATTATAGATGTACACTAAAATTTGGGTCGGTCATGATTTAAACTATGATTTAGACACTCGCGATTCATGTTGGTTGACATCGGTATCATTGTCAACCGTTTAGTATTTTGCTATTTGCTTGAAGACAAAGACAATTATTGTTTATATTTCATAAATTATGTTTATAATTAAATATTATACGTATTTCTGGCCAAAGCAATGAAGAACTATATTAAAATAATAATACTAAATATACCCAAAAGTCAGTGCACATCAGTTTTAAGCGCGTTAATTTAAGACTTAATAGCGATTTACTAAAGCTACTGTGGGTTTAATCAAGCACCATGCAGTTTAATCAGTATTAAACACACGTGATTGGTTCATTTTATGAAAGGAGAAATATGTAATTAATACTAGTAGTATATTTTTTCTTAATAACTTCTTCGTTTTCTTTTTAATAATAATGTTTAGTCTACCACCGTAAGTTTTAATAAGTAAAATAATCAGATAGGTAATTGGCGATAATTTTAACAATTCAAAAAAACAGAAAAATTTAGCAACAAATTTTTTACCTCTGAGCTATTTGTCATCTGTTAAGTATTAAAATAATTCGTTGTTAAATGACAACCTTTATTTTCCCGAACAATTTGTAATTACCAATCAATCAGAAAAAAATTGTGGTCATAAAAGAATCTATCATTTTCGGAATTACTGAAAGTAACAGCATTTGTACGAAAATTCTTTCAAAACAAAAAAAGAAAATAATCTTATATGCAAATTATAAATTAGCCCTAATATTAAAATCAACATAATCAATTAACCACAAAAATTTACTTACGAGGACCGTTCGAAATGTACGTGGCCTAACACAGAGATGGCGCTAATTCGGAGGAATTTGCATTACCAGTTTTCAGAACCATCCTTTCTTAGGTTAAATATGACAGTATAGAGCGATCTGTCAATTTTTTTGTGTTTGACAGTGCGCCAAAATGACCGTCTCGAGTGATTTCGTAAAATAATGGAAATTACTGAGTTGCGAACAGTGATAAAGTACTTTCATTTGAAAGGCTTAACACCAACCAAAATCAAAGCAGAGTTGGATTCGACATTTCTGAAGTTCGCTCCTTCGTTTTCAATGGTTAAAAACTGGGTTGCCGAGTTTAAGCATGGTCGTGTGAACATAAAGGACGAACCCCGCGGTGGACGCCCAAAAATGGTTACTACCCCGGATATGATTGAAAAAGTCTTCCGTATCGTATTGGATGACCGTCGAGTAAAAGTGCACGAGATAGCAGACATAATGGGCATCTCAAATGACAGTGTGCACAGAATTATAACTGAAGAATTGGAAATGAAAATATATTCCTCGCGTTGGGTGCCGCGTTTGCTCACACCGGAGCAAAAACTGAATCGTTTGATTGGTCCTCGCGACCTGTTGGCACGTTTTCGCCGCAATCCGAAGGACTTTTTGCGCCGTTTCATAACCATTGATGAAACCTGGGTCCACCATTACACTCCCGAAACCAAGGAACAGTCCAAACAATGGACACACAAAGGTTCTCCGCCACCGAAGAAGACTAAAACGGTTTCGTCAGCAGGAAAGGTTATGGCAACTGTATTTTGGGATTCTCATGGAATTGTCTTCGTCACCTTCTTGGAAAAGGGAAAAACAATAAATGACGAGTATTATGCCAATTTTTTACAGCAATTGAGCGACAAAATCAAAGAGATACGGCCTCATTTGGCGAAAAAGAAAGTGCTTTTCCATCAAGATAACGCACCTGTACACACGTCTGCAATCGCCATGGCCACAATTCATGAATTGGGATTCGAATTAGTGCCTCATTCGCACTATTCGCCAGATTTGGCTCCTAGCGATTTTTACCTATTTTCAAACTTGAAAAAATGGCTTGGCGGTAAAAGATTTTGATCCAATTCCGAGATAATCGCTGCTGTAAATAGCTATTTTGAGGACTTGGGTTCATCGACCTACAAAGACGGCATTGCTGCTTTGGAGCATCGTTTAAATAAGTGCGTTGAGCGAGCAGAAGACTATATTGAAAAATAAAATGGTTTTTGGCCCAAAAAACTTGCGTTTTCCTTGTTAGGCCACGTACATTTCGAACGAACCTCGTATCTCTGTTTTGTTCCGTTTTTACGTTCTCTAAAAATTTTGTTTATTAACCCCTTATTTTTAAATTAAACAGGGCAACATTACATTTTGGAAGTACCTAGTTAAGAATCGTAAAATAACCATAAACAGCAACATAAACATTGATTAGAAGAAATAATTAGCGATACAAAAGCCATTGTCTCATAAACTCGTGATACAGCTTTAAGCTCGTTCGCTTTACAAGAATCTGCACTTTAAGCCGCTATTTAACGAGATTCATCATTGATAAGCGTCCATTATATACGTTGTATATACAGCATATAATATGTACACCTTGTTCCATTCACTGTACACGTAGTCGGCGTCCTATTCGACTTTAACAAAAGCCCGGATGCGGCTCTAAATAGAGACAGTTGCTTCTGATTTTTGGCAAGGTTAATGTCACCGCTATTATTATTTAATACAAGAGGCACGCGACAATCGGATAACTTTTAAATTATTTAAAAGGAATCCTGTTTCGTCCGATAACGCCCAATTTGGACGCTTGATTGGGTTTTCCTGGTTTGTTGAACTGTTCTGGTAGGGAAAAATGAGTAACGTTAAATTTTTTTGCAACTTAGTTTGTATCAAGGTATGGAGAGCAAACTAGATTGGATATGGTAGTTGGCCAACCACTAAAAGTTATGCCATGTTCTGGCTGCTCACTCAACTAAATCTAGTTGAAAAGTTTTCCAATTTCAACTTTGTCCGGATTACCTTTTATCCGACAATTTTGTATATCGCTAATGAAGCTGAGACCCTGCAATATTTGTAATTGAAAATAATAACAATGGGGTGTGCCTCCGAAACGCAGCACAAAAATTGCTAGCATACGCCGCAATTCAAAACAACATCAAACAGATACAGCCACTCAGAATTTTAATGCGAATTTCCAAACATCAAAGTTAACTTTGTTAAGGTCTCTCCGATGGTGCATCACAAACAATATTGATCGGTTATTTATTTTTTTTTCGTTCTGTTTAACTTACATTAATTCCGCATGCTGATCAAAAATATTACGAATGGGTGTGATGTTTCGGATTAACTTTAGTCCGATGTTTTATACCAACAACCCTTTTTACATACGCATGAATCAAGCTGCTTGTTATATACGAATGTGCCCAATAATTTCAAATACCATCGGAATATTTTCCAAATGAACGAATGTAAGCCACGGCGCTTTGAGGCTCTGCAGACCAAAACAGAATTCAAATAAATTCATCTTGTGTTTACGTGCGTAAAATTGAAAAAGTAAATAGACATGGTTTGATAAATCGAATGAATTCAATTCAATTACAACTGCATCTAAGTTTATTCGATATTTTTATCAGTGACAACTGAAAGTCAATAACTTTCCTCGGGCTTAAATAAAATATTCAATAATTTTTTAATTAATGTAATTAAATACACTTTAATAATTTATTGTAAATAAAACAATTCTTAACTTCAACAGGTTTTGTATTTTAGCTTTATACGCATTTCAACGTGTGTACACGTCATTTTCAAACTCAAAATTAAAAGTAAACAGTTGGTGTTGCTATAGGAACAATAAATCTTCATAACTTAATCTTGGTTTTCTATATCTGCGTCCAGATGACTTGATTTCTCATTCCAAAACATCTAATAACGGTGAATTTAAATTTGTTCATTCATTAAAGGTACAGGTTTTAAATGCTTATGAATTTCAAATGCTTCTAGTATATCCAACTTACGTTTGTCATCACAAAAGTGTAAAAATGTTATTAGATGTCATTGAATGATTGTGTTCTAAGAAGTGTTTAGCGTAATTGGATTTATGCGGGTGTTTATACTTGTAACAACGTACGTGTTCCTTGTACCTAATATCAAAATTTCTAATTGTTTGTCCTATATAAACCGAATTACAGTGCGAGCAATTTAATTTGTAGATGCCTGATTTTAGTAAATTGTCTGTTTTTTTCCTTGGCATTAAACAAAGTGTTTAAAAGGTTATTTGTTGTTTTAAAAGTTATTTTGCATTTATTTGTTTTGTTTATAATTTTGGCAATTTTTTCTGATTGATTGCCAAAATATGGAATTGAGGCGTATTTCAATTTATCTAATGAAGTAGTTGGATAAATTTTTTGAATAGCTAATTTATAATTTTTCTCTTTAATTAGTGTATCAATAAGTTGAGTATTATAACCATTATTGTATGCAATTTGTTTAATAATCGAAATTTCTCTATTATAACTAACTTCACCTAAAGGAACCGTTAAAGCCCTATGTATCATGGACCTGTATGCTGCTCATTTATGTGTTTTATGATAACAAGAATCGTGTGGTATTGTAACGTCTGTTTGTGTAGGTTTTCTATAAACAGAATATTCAAGTTTATTATTTGAATTATTTTTTCTGTTTAAATCTAAAAAGTTAATAGTTAATACTTTAATAAAGCTCAGATTTGTAAACCGAGGCGAACTATTTAAATTAGTTCATCAATTTGTGATACGCAAGACATTCTTTCTAGAAACTTAGCACAAATATTTTCAAATCTAAACTAGGATATTGTTTATTGTTTGAGTATCTCACGGTTCCTTGAGCTTTAAATGTTATGATTAACTTTCGGCTTAGAAAGCGTCGTTATTAGAGATACACCCAAAGACGATGGGATTAGGAATGCAAATCAGTCATGGACAATATTATCAAAACGGTCTTCCGAAAGTGGCGGGTTCTTTCCCCGAAAAATTATTTTGATTAAAATTAAACAAGAAATTTTACCAGCCATACAAAACTTTTTAAAAATAGCGCATTAACTCTGCTGGACCGTAAAGAACAAGCCAAATTGTGCAACAAAAAAAATATCAAAATTTACATTTCTTCTGCGGTTTTGTTTTAAAGTTATACGGCAATTAAAATTTGAAAAAATTGACAACACAGTAAAGAGGTAAACGATTGAGTACCTCAACTACGCGGGTAGGTTGAAAAGTTTGTGGGATGACGGATAGATGGTGCTGTTTCGGACAGTTTTTGGCGCTGGTAAGTTCACTCCTTCAGACCATCAACTGTCAAATTTCAGATCGCTACGTTTATTAGTTTCGTTTTGACAGCTGTTTAATTAAGAGCGTGTCAGAGTTTTTCACAAAATGGATAGTGTTGAAATTCGTGCTGTCATTAAGTACTTCTTTTTAAAAGGCTTTTCAGCAACCGACATTCATAATGAGATCAATGGGATCGTGAGTTCAAATATGGTCGAACAAGTGTTAAAGATGCACCCCGTAGTGGACGCCCAAAATCCTACACTACACCAGAAATTGTTTGAAAAAGTGTATGCTATGGTGTTAAAAAACCGTCGGTTGAAGAAGTCTGAGATAGTGGAGGCTTTAAACATTTTCAAAAAAACGCGCAACGTACATTTTGAATGAATAGTTGGCCATGAAGCTGTCCGCGAGGTGGGTGCCGCGACTGCTCAGTGTTGATCAAAAATTGGTGCGGATGCAAATTTTTCGTGAGTGTTTGGAGCGTTTTCGAAACAACAGAGTGGATTTTACTCGCCGATTTATCACCACAGATGAAACTTGGGTCTATCATTATACGCCGGAAACAAAACAACAATCTAAACAGCGGCGGCACATTGGTTCTCCTCCTCCAAGGAAGGCAAAAACGTTGCATCTGCAGAAAAGGTATTGGCTTTAATTTTTTGGAATGCAAAAGGTATTTTTCTGATTGATTACCTTCCAAAAGGCCAAACTAAAACAGGCGTATGCCACGTGAGTCTTTTGGACAAATTAAAGCAAAAAGTTAATGATAAGCGTCCTGGTTTAGCTAAAAAGAAATATTTTTCACCAGGACAATGCACGGCCCCACACGAGTGTTATTGCTACGGCAAAAATTCACGAATTAGGCTTCGATTTGCTGCCACATCCGCCTTATTCGCCAGACTTAGCACCGTCGGACTACCACCGGTTTCCACGTCTTAAAAAATACCTATCAGGCCAGAAATTTTCAATGGACCACGATGTTAAAGCTACTGTGGATGCCTATTTTGAAGAACTTGACAGTTCTGAATTTTATGAAGGCATAGAGGCTTTGGATCATAGCTGGTCCAAATGTATTGAGGTGGCAGGGAATTATGTTGAAAAATAAGCGTAATTTCAAACCGCAAAGACATTTCCCCGACACCTAACGGTAAAAGGGGGAAGATTAAGTAAAAAAGACATTTCAGCCCATCCTCGTAGATTGGCAACAACAGGCACAAATGGTTTGTTGCTCTTATACAAGACATCTGATATAAAAACCCGTTTCATGCTTTAATGAACGATTATATACAAGGTGGTTATGAAGTAATTTTCCAGCTTTAAATTGTTATAACGATTTAATTATTATTAATGCTAAGAATAAGATTTTACAAAAACTGTTAAATGTTTTTTGAAAAAAGGAAATTTCTGAGAATTTTATTTAAAGGTTTTAAAAATTATAGTTTTTTTACAGGATGTAATTGACTGGATCTAGTTTTATTAATGCAGTAGAAAAACCATTACGAATAGATATCTTACATTTGCTACAACAAGCAGCGGTTGTCCCCTTGCAGTAGAGCAATTTGCCACAATTTGATAAGAACGTTTTTTCCTAGGGATGATAATTGGCCGCTAAAATCCCCTGACATTAATAATTGGTTATGGAGATAAATGAAGATCAAATTAGAAAATTTTCGTGAAAATAATCAGCGGAACATGCAAGAATTACACCACAATTGCTGTCAGATGCAATTTGCAATATACAGGACGTGCGGTGCGTGCACCGCACGCAGGCGCCATTGCAAAGAGGGCGCTTAATCTTAAAAAAAAGTAAATAAATAAAAAAGCATAACCGTCCGGATTCTTCCCAGAACCCAGTTTTTTTCTTTTAATTACAAATTAGTTCTGACCATTTCGGTGCAATCGCAAACCTAACTAAATATTATACTAAATTTTAATTTTTCTTTATTTATTTTGTCCTCTGGGTGAAGGTTAAGTCAGAATAAATAAATCAGAAAAATAGCCAATTTGGTTCGTAATATTGTGTATGTTTTCTCCAATTTTTCAAAAATTTCTGGGGAAAAACTCCGGACCCCCCTCTACGTCGCTAATTACGATAAGGCGCCATAACACAATATTTGCACACTGGCGCCCAAACTTCTAGACGCGGGCCTGGCAATATACCACCTAGGTTGACTTTAGTACTAGAGAAGGGTGAATATTTGCGTTAGTAGGGGTAAAATTCCATTATTATAACTATATTATATTTTTACTTTCCAATACTTTCAGTATAGAGAAGTATTGATTTCATGCAAAATTTCAAAGTTGAGATTTTAACGGAAATAGTCGGGGGGGGGGGGGTCCATGGACCCCAAACAAGTAATTTTTAAAAAACGTTTGTCTGCGGGTGGGTGGGTGGGTCCGTTACGCTCCATATCTCCGGAACGGCTGGACCGATTTTGATGTGCTTTGGAATGAGGGGGTATATCAAAAATTCACCGACAAAATAAGCTTTTAAAAAAACCGAAACCGGAAGCGGAAGTTAGATATGTTTTTTTGGTAGCATTTTTTTCAGAAACAGAATGTTGGAAATTATAATAGTGGAGATTAAAGAAGGCCTTAGGACAAATTAAGCGATTTTTTACCGAACTCTCTAGCTTTAAAATTGCGGCCGCTACGAATTTTGGAACATTTCGACTTTAACGTCCATTTACTCAAAAACCAGTTATCTGATTGGAATCAACTACATCTTGTTTGGTAGCCATTCAAGGGTACTATACTATGAAATTTAATTAATTTTGAAAATCGAAAAACGATCTCAATGGCACCACTCCAAAATTTTGGAATTTTTCAAAAAAATATTTCTCAAAAACTGCCCACACGTTTTTGTTTAAACTTTTTAAGCTGATAGAGCTGGGGATCTTCTACAATTTGTTTTTTTGCGCATTGCTGTGACGCCCTCTATAAATTTTTGAAAATTGAAAATTGGTACCCTTTCATTTATTTAACGGGGGGCAATAAAATAATTCTGTTAAAGCAATATAGCTCATCATTGATAGCAAAATCCGAATATCATAATATTTTTTTGATACTTTAATATTTAGCGGGGTTACTGTTCCCCCTTTCCCCCAACATTTTCGCTACAAAATTAAAAAATTTATTTCTTCTTTTGTTTGCTCTAGGAGAATCTTTTTACAAAAAATCGAATTTTTTGCCCCCTAATAATCTTTTTGTCCTTGGAAGAATTTCACATACTTTATACAGCAGTTGTATTCTTGTACTAGTCGTTTAATGTTCAGTGTAGGCTAACTTTTTTATTTTAATAGATAGACTTGCAAACCCAAGAGCAAAGTTGTAGGGCAAATTCTTCTCGATTGTATTTAAGAAAAAACTTGAGTTTCCAATTTTAATACGGCGGCCACGGTAAAAAAAAACTTTTTTTTAAATGGAAACGTGGCATTTTGGCTTTAAAATCAGAAAGGTTTTGAAATTCTAAATACAAATTAATAAGAGTAATTTCTTGCTAAAAATAATACTTCTCGAGTTATTAATATAATTTCAAATATCAATTTCCGCGCTTCCGTTGATTCAGTCTGAATATTTTACCCAACCTTATGCTTGCAGCGCAGCGGTCGGTCTTTCTTCAGCCGCTTCAGGATGTTACAACTTATAAGAACTATTTACTTTAACTAGTCGTGTCTAGACAGGTGTTTATCGAAAGTGTTGGAAAATATAAAACAATGTATTTAAATGTATAGGAAAGTCCAGGCGAAGTGTTTCGCTCATTTTTTTTGTTTATAACAGTCAAAAAGTTATATCAATTTAAAGTTGCAACATGACTTTATGATCACTCTGTATATTTAACATGCCCCTTGGGCATTCTAAGCCGAATCCCAAACAAAATTTCTTTTTGTATTTCATACTTGCTTTTGAAAGCCCTGCAGAGTTGATGCGCCTGTTTTGAAACACCCTGTATAGCGTATACAGGGTGACGGGGAAAAGTTTGGTCAAATTTTGGCGGCAAATTTTACTGACACTAAAGATGATAAAGGTTTATACGGACATAGATGCGAGACGGTTCCTTACGAAGTTAATGCGTTCCAAAGATGGAACAGTTCAATTACGTTTTAATTACTAAACCCAACGGTTTTCAGATAATTCAATATTTGTGAAATATCGAATTGCTGAAATAGTTGGTAGAAACATTAAATACAAGTTCTAAACATCAAAGTAATGAACTAACATTTTCTAATAGTCTAACATTTTCAAATAATCGTAAAACATTTACTGCTGATCAAAAGAGGTCAGGGTAAAATGGCCGTTTATCCCTGTATACAGATTCTATTGGTAGTAAACGAATTATTATTTTTGCTTACTAAAAAGGTCCCAACGAATCCAAGAATATCAAAGATTCTCAGCAATGATTGCACCAACAACAAACACACTAGTTCAGTTTTTCAATCATCACGAATTAATCGGAACTGTATCATTTAAACTTAGAAAACACCCCAACATTAAGCAAAACACGTACCTTATAACATACATTAATATGAAATCGGAACTTTACGCTAATTTTTATTTGTTCCGAAAATAGTCGAATGCAGTAATTGAATGCACACCTGTTACCATACTTCGCTTTATCGTAAACAAGTCTTATCAGGTGCTATTAGAGATTGGACATCAAATAATTGTTTAGTAGAGATGTGCTCGTAGAAAATTGTATTTAGTACAGGGTGAACTAATAATTTAGAACAGCGAATCTAACACGTACTAGTGTCAACGGAAGTAACAATTATTACGGTGGTGTCTTTGATATTATCGATATATCGATATTAAAGTTTCAATATCGTCCAGCCTTAATTAGGGACACTAAATATTTTTGTTTTGTGGTCAAATTAATTTATAGATCAATAATAATACAGGGTGTATCAAAAACCGCACATAAACTCTGCAGTAGGTCAAAGTATATAAGAAAAGTAATATTAAAAATTAATTTGGGCTCCCACATTAAAGCTATACAAAAATTAAAACAAAAGAGATCTGGCAACATGGCACAAATTTTGTAATTGTTAAAACCATAGTTACCACAACTTCAAATTAAATAAATAGAGAAGATGTTGCCCCATTCACTTTTGTCTTTTTTTGAAAATTTATACTTAATTATTTAGGAAACTACAATATTTTAACAGCATTAATAGTTTTTTTATTAACCTTGAAGCAGTTGGAAGGCATTTGCTATCATAACTTCCTTAACGCAAAATTAACGATACGTAAAATGCTTCTTTGGACTCCCATTTTTCTAAACTGAGCTCCAAATTAAATTTTAATGTTATTGTGACTTACTCTGTAATACCCTGCAGACTTTATGCGCAGTTTTTAATACATCCCGTATATATTTTTTTTATTCTGGGGTCCCGATGGGACTTTGTCTACTTCTGCCAATGGCCAGTCCGCCCCTGCCTAATAAAATCCTTAAAAACCTATATCGTTAATCACTACCACATTTACTGCTGATCAAAAGAGGTCAGGGTAAAATGGCCGTTTATCCCTGTGTACAGATTCTATTGATAGTGAACGAATTATTATTTTTGCTTACCAAAAAGGTCCCAAAGAATCCAAAAATTTCAAAGAATCTCAGCAATGATTGCACCGACAACAAACACTGACACTAATTCATTTTTTAAATCAGAAAACACCGCGACATTAAGCAAACAGACGTACCTTTATAACATTCATTAATAAGAAATCGGAGCTTTACGCTCATTTTTATTTGTCCCGAAAATAGTCGAATGCCTTAATTGAATGCACAGCTGTTACCATATTTCACTTTTTCAATTGTCGTAAACAACTCTTATCAAGTGCTATTAGAGATTGGACATAAAGTAATTGTTTAGTAGAGATGTGCTCGTAGAAAATTGTATTTAAGACAGGGTGAACTAATAATTTAAAACAGCGAATCTAAAACGTACTAATTTCAACAAAAGTAACAATTATTACGGTGGTGTCTTCGATATTATCGATATTAAATTTTCACTTGATTTTGGAACTGTTCTTTTTTCCAGAAGCTGTAACTCAGTAAGAAAACGTTCCCACGCCCATGGTTGTTAGAATTTGCCCCCACGTTTGTACAAAGTATTTCTGCCGATAGTAAACTCTTAAGCTCCGTAGTAGGCGGTCGAAAATTATTTAACATTAAAACATTATTTTAAAACTTTCAAAATTATTAAATTTTTAAATGGTTTCTAAACATTATTTAAAAATTTTCAAAATTTTGAAATTTCAAAAATTTTCAGATTTTTAAGATGTCTAAAAAATTACAAGATTATCAAAAATTTTCAAAACTCAAAATATTTTACGCTTTCAAAAATTTTCATAACTTAAAAAATTTTCACGTTTCAATTTTTTAAAAACATTCGATACAAATATATTTAAAGTTTTTTCGAGAATACTAAAAATTGTCACAATTTTCGAAACGATAAAAATTTTCATAAATTTTGGTAAATGCAAGGAAGGTCCGGTGGCGGTTTTTAAGTTAAATGGAGGATAAAAATATGTAAAAATAAGAGAAATCCATAAAAAATACGTTATATGTCCATCAAAAACAGTACGTCTTGTAGAACTAAAAATAATTTTAAGTTACGTAGCTTCTGAAACCCTACATCATTTTTCACTAAAACAGACATTAAAACCGCTATAGACGAATCAATCCTACACAAAAAAACACAATTTATAATGATTATGCATAAAAATAAAAACAAAATTGAACCAAAACACTACCATGAAACCCCAGCATTTTGCGAGTTGCAGAACATTTAACAATTCCAATAATCTTTAAACTATCTAAACTGCTAAAGTTACGTAAGCAACTGCTCGGAATGTTAGCCATTCACAATCTGCCAATGTATGAGATGGTGTTGCCTAATTTCATGACAAGTGCGAGATTTTAAAGCTTAAATTTGTTTTGATAAACCGTAGTTGTTCATTGTTCCCTACAAATTCAAGAATTTCAGCTAATTTAAATCTGGAGATCTAGGTGGCCATTCAACGTAACTTTGTCTTTCTATTCATTTATGTTTCATCCAAATACTGATGAGCATTAGTACCATTGTGAGAGAGTTTACCATTTTGTTGAAAATACGCCCTTTCGTTAAACATATCAATTTTTTGTTGTATTTGGATTTTTCCACTCTAAATTATTTAAAAACATTTTTTCCTAAATCTTATTTGTTGTGCCGTAAACTTGATATAGTTATACGCAGAAATTAAATATAGATTATAAAAATGTAAAAAAAATCAAGGGTGTTCAATTTAAAATAAAAAAGTATAAGTTACTTCCGGTGAAAACGGAAGTGCCGGAAAACTGTACATTACGTTAACTAATGATATATCAACGCTATGTTATACACACCAAATTTTAGTTAACTTTTAATCGTTTTATTAGCATTATTTCCACATTTAATTCATTATATTTTTTATAAGCTAGTAAGAAAACTGAAAGTTCATTTTTTTTAGATTGCCCCTCGTATTTCCATCAGCCAATTAACAATTAATAAGATATCTTATTAGACGTTAAAAGGATCTGTAGTAGCCATTTCAGTAGGTATCTCGCTTTTCCAATTTAGTGGTAATACGAAGGGAATTCCGGAGAACTGCGACTGACTGGCAGAGAAAAGAAGAAGCCTTCGGAAAAAACACAATGTGGAAACAAAAAGGAAGTAATGAAATAAGCGGAAGGGAAGCGTCAAACGGTAAGACACGTAGCAACACGCTGCTAGTTAACGGTATTTAGTGATACGGGTATCTGATGCCTGGCATCCAGCCCGGGCGCAGAGCACAATCGATTGCTGCCACCCTCGCCGTTTCGTCTCTTTCGGCCTCTGTTTTTTTTTCTTCCATTTTCTCTATACATACTACAACAATTTCCGTTTTATTTCCGTTATTAATTTTGTTTCGTATATTGTCTCGTTATGAAACGTTCTTTAACCTCGACTAAAATAGGCATGCGGTATAAAAATAGGTTTTCAGAGATAATTGAATGTACAGGAATCATAACAACCTTTCTGTCAACAGAATTTGTATTTTTTCAGAACTGCTGTACCAAAATCAGTCTCGTGTTTATGATAAAACTGTAACCGAATGCTTGTTTATTAAGTGTCGAATACGTTCTTAAATTTGTTTTACTTTTCTACACTTTCAGTGTAGGGAAGTATTGATTTTAATGAATATTTCGAGATTTTGACGGAAATACATGTTTGTAACTCCAAGAACTCCAAAGCGCATTTTTTCAAAATAGTTTTTATGTATGTTAGCGGGTGACCGTGTCGGCGATTGGTCCGATTTGGACTTTCGAATATAAGGGGTTAGTCAATAACTCATTGACAAAATCTGATTTTGGCATTTTCTTCAAATAACTGAATTTTGTAAATATAAAAAACAGATGCAAATATTCAATTGCAGTATAATTACACACGCAAAGAAAACATTTTTAAGCGTAGTTTTTGTTTGTACCTACAAGAAAATAATTATTAAAAATTTGCATTAAAATTGTTTGAATACAATAAACGATAATAAACAAAACCTTAAATTTTACAAAAAAAAGCATGTTATCGGTAGGAAAACCAAAACTGAAAAGGAGAGTAAGAAAAATTGATGTATAAAAAGTTTCTTATTACCTATACAGAGTAAGTTTTTACGTTTTTGTCAAATTGGATTCTAATTTCAATTAAGTGACAAATAAATACATTTTCTTTTAATCTCAGCAGTTCTCAAACAAAAATTTATTTTATTTTTTAATTATTAAAACCCAAATAAATGGTTATTAAAAAAATATGGGTACCATTAGGTTCTAGTTGAGCTAATGTTTAATCTGAATGTTTGCACCTATTTTGAATACACCCTGTATATAAGCGGAATCTGATAGAAGACTTTAGTACAAATCGCAACAGTTTTTTCTAGAACGTACGATTATGAGAAGATTTTATTATTAAAGCCTTATTTCTCAAAAACAAGTTGCCGTCTGACATAAAATTTAACGATTATAATAGGCCGGAATATTGCTATGTACGAGAATTTTGGAAAAAATGATAATGAGAAAATTTTAGAAAATATTCAAATTCTTCTTCTTCTTCTTCCTCTTGTTATAGGCCAATGGCCTGTTTAATACCCGCAACTAGTGCGGGTTCTGGGAGCCCTCTTCGCACGTATGCCGGGCAGGAGGCTGGCCTTACCCGTCGAAAGGGGAAGAAGTTCCACTAAATGGTTTACGATTGCCAAAGATGTTAGTATGACAACCGGCACCGACGGCTTAATGTGCCCTCCGAAGCACGGTTGGTTGCAGATATACCCCTATATTGGTCACCCATCCGAGTGGGGACCATCCGAGTGGGATATTCAAATTAAAACATACGAAACACTCGTCATAAGATTTTTCTTAATTTTGTATACTCCTAGATTTAAAGCCGAGCTACATATTGGTTGGTGTCTCAGTCTGTTAATTTCCCTGTCATGTCTTTTGTGATGTTTTAAAATTGATTTCATGTCCGTTTATGTACTAATAAAATAAATTAGTAATAAATAGTAGAATAGCGGATTTTTAGGCACTGAACAGTGTCAATATAACCGGGCACCTAGGAAATAAATACACTGAAATAGGTAGACACTATATAATTGAAAAAAGCTCTAAAAAATTTTAAAACTACTAAATATCAAAAAAAAATCCTAAAACCCAAAATAAGCCTACAAAATTAAAATAACTGCTAAAAATTAAGCAAAGCAATACTTTAGAAATTGTCTTATTTTATTTCAAAAGTATGTATGCAGCTTTGTACAACTTTTTGCCCACGAACAGTGAATGGTATATTTACAATTAAATGGAAATTACTAATTAACCCCCCTTAAATATTGCTGCATCTAAAAATTATTATGAATTTTATTCTACGAGTACTATCGCTCATGTGTAATTTACCTTAAACAGAAATTGTTATCGTCCCCCGTTTATTAAATAAAGGGGCATAAATTGTCGATCTTAAAAAAATTGCAGAAAAATTAGCGAACTAAGACACGTAACAAATTGTAGCTCATCTCTAGCTCTATAACCTACAAAAATTAAAAAAAAAAAGGTTTGGTCCCTTTTGAGCTATATTTTTTTGAAATTTTCCACCATTTTCAAGATACTTTTCACTGTACAGATTTCACTTTTTGACAAATTCTCGTGCACATTAACGTTGTGGGTTTATAGAGTTACGGCAATAACAAATTTGATTGCGATCTTTCAGCTCGTTTCTGAGTAATAAAGCATTAAATTGAAAAATTTCAAAAATGCTGTAGCGGTCGCTATTTTGATTTTTTGAACCTAAAAAGCTCGGAAAAAGCCTTGAAAGGTCTACTATTAGATTTCGTTTTTAGATTTAGCGGTAACTCTTTGTATTCGCCAATAAGCACATGATCTATATTTCCTAAAATACATAGGTCTGCATTTTTGTGTATGGTACAGCTCGCCGCAGCTTTTTCGCCGCAAGAATTTTCGCCGCAGCTCTGTCGCGGATGGCCGTTACACCACGACCGTTTACCGCACCCAGTTCGCCGCCGCTGTTTTTTCATAAACATGTAGCCACTGGAATAATAATAAAAGTGTTGCCCCTTATATGTAGCTCCCCCCCCCCTCCCCAACAAGGTGTTAAATCAGTAGCTATTGTTTTTGTTACTACTACCTAGCGGATCTTATAATCTTACTTAGAATCCGGATTATTTATTAACTACAGCCCCCTTAGAAAGAGAGGAATTTATTGTCGTAATCACCATTTTTGAATTTTGTGTATGAGCTTCTTATTGTATGAAGATTCCTGCTGTAATACATTCACTACCAGGTGTAAATAACAAAGAAATTAAATTTTAATTTTTTATTACAATGCACTTGGTTACTGACCGACATCTACCTACGTCGAAACGTTCGCCGTATAACGGATTTCTGCGGCGTAAAATCCGGAACGAAATATCCGCGGCGAAACGGCTTTTCAGCTTAAAAAAACTGCGGCGAAAATGCAGCGGCGAAAGTGCTGCGGCGAGCTGTGCCATTCCTACTGCCAAAAACGTACTAATAAATGCGCAGCTATTTTTTGACGTTTTTTCAAGCATTACAGTAACGTTTTGAGTTATTTTTCGAAATTTTTGGAAGTAGGCATAGTTTAGGCAATAAAACTAAGAATAAGCACTAATCCGTCAAATAGGCATTAAAGGCTCCACACAAATAGTGGCAAAATTTTAAGAAGCGGACTTATTATATAATTTTCATGGATATCAAGTTTAGGAAAAATTGTTTAAAAATCCGCGCTTTACATATAAGAGATAAGTTTCTGGTTTTCTTGTTTTTTTTTTTTATTTAATAAAAACAATTCATGCCGCCAGTATTTGGGCAATATTTTTTTGAAAAAGGCAAAATGTTGATATTTTTCATTTCGTAGTGTTAGCAGTTCCAAAATTTTTTGTAACTTTTAATATTGTGTACCGCCAGGGCATTTTTAATACCAATTTCATCCCGATCTAATTACTCGATGTTAAATATAGAGTCGTTAAATTCCAAATTTTCAAAAATTCATACAAGGCGCCACATATAAATTAGCAGCCTGGGACGTAAACCAAATTGTAGCTCATTTCCAGCTCTATGATTTAAAAAACATTTATATAAAAATCCTGTAGCCGCAGTTTTTGGGCAATACTTTTTTGAAAATTTCCGAAACTTAAAAAATAGTTTTTACTTCATAGCTTTAGGCTGTTTGAAAATTTTTGTGCATAATAACATTTTGTCTTAATAGAGCTATTCTAATAAAAAATGTGAACCCGACCTGTCAACTCGTTTTTGAGTAATAAGGCGCCGAAGTAACATTGTTAAAAAATGGTAGCGGCCGCAGTTTTGAAGCAAAAAAGTTCGAAAAAAAACGTTAGATTTGTTCTAAAGTCTTCTATAACATTCCCGTTTTAGATTTAAAAAATTCGTTTTATAAAATAAATGCTACCAAAAAAACGTGTCTAACTTCCGCGTCCGGTCCAGGATTTTTAAAAAAGTTATTCTTTTTAACCACTTTTTTAAGTTTTTGGAGGACCATAACATGTATTTTTGTCAATATTTCGATTTCGAAAATTTGCATGAGATCAATACCTTTCTATGCGTAAAGTATGGGAAAGTAAAAACTTACGAATTAATTGAGATTTAAACAAATTTTGGTTTTCGTTCATTTTTAGGAATACAAATTTGCCCATACCGTATATACTTTTCCACAAAATATAAAATCAAGTAAAACTACAAATATCCATCAAATGCATTTCAGCGGAAAGCCCATTTTTAATAAGAAACGTTGATGGAATTAAAAATTCTAATATTACTGGTGGCTTAACGAGACGATTTATAATCATTAGCACATCATTAACGACAGAGGGGGCATTATTTAATTTAAAAAGAAAGTTTCCGTTTAAATCAATAAGCTACGCCACTGCCTATAGAAAATATAGAAAATTATAAAGCCAGCATATAAAGGAGTTAAACGCGACCCCAGTCTTCAAATTCAAACAGTGCAGAGCGCAAATAGCTCTCGTTAGTTTTCAGCCCTCGCGAGCTTCTAATATTTCTCAGTCGGCCCTTGATTACTAACCTACGGAAAACTCCTTTTTCTCGCCCCGGAAGAAAAGCGTCTCAAACGCAAACGCCGAAGAAACATTCAAGAAATTGTTATTTGAAATAATTACATTTAGTGGGGTTAAGAGGAAAAATGAAAGAAAAATTTAATCCTTAAGGGTCATGTCGGGGTCAATTTGCCGCAAAGGGTTCTTCCCCGAAGGGTAAATGAAATTTCGCGACCTCCAAGCGTTTAGGACCGGTCCTGATATTAATTCAACTGCATGCCCATCCTTTACGCTTCCTTTGGTCGCTGGTTCCTCCTCCTTTTTCGCAATTTAATATTTCTGCATTACACGCTTAATTGTCGAATATTGCCCGCACCCACCTCTATCTTGAAATTTCGGGGCTGTAAAATAGGAGCCATGAAGGGATTTTACTGTTACAGCTGACAATTATTTTACGTCTCTGTAATTACAACGAGTTTAGTTTCTTATTTTACTTTGGATCCGTCTTTCGCCAAGCAACCTTTGATCGCCATACGAGGATGTTTACAAATAAAAAATATCAGAAAAGCTCTTTGTTGTTAAAGAAATATTCACAAAGGAACGAATTCAGCGAACAACAAAAAAAAGGAAGTCGACTTAAAACTTAAGAAGAGATTATGAGGAAATTTTCATAGTTACAGAGAAATATTAAACGTCGAGGAACTTAAGGGAGCAAACTACAAAAAAGGAAAACTTTTGAACGCAAAATATCAGAGATTAATTATACACCAGTTCGAAAGTTTGTACATTTTTTTTCCTAAACTTCACTCTACAACTACCCTTCCAAGTGAATTCGTTAGTTTCGTTTTGTAAACTTTTAAACTCGACAAGAAGCTCTCGAAAAATAGATGTTTACTGAAACAAAACTACCATGTTCATCGGTTTTAATCCTAAGAAATCAATAAAGTTTATGTTTTAGATGTTTGGCCTGTGTAGTAATAATTACAATCCAAACAATTAAATGTATCAACTACAAAACAATGGTTATTTTAATTTAATGTTGTAAATGTTGGGCCTATATAGTGCTCATTACAATCGAAACAATTAAATTTCTAAACTATATTTAAAAAATAAAACAAAATCGCTTTTTATTAAGGAAAAATCGTTATGCCATTTGATGAATTCAATAATACAAAGCTGACCTTCGCAATCGACTTGGAAATAGACTTGGGAAGCAGGAAAGTTTCTTTCCGGTTCCCGAACTTGCGAAAGCTATAAATAACAGCGCCAAACTTGAAAATCCAAAATATTTCAATTTACATGACAATACATGATACAGAAAAGATGCACGTTAAAGTTTCAAAGGGGAAAGAAATTGTTTCATTCTTTATAAATTTTTTATCGATGCATGCGTGACGTGACACCATTTTGTTTAATCTCCTGCTGAAAATGACAAGAAATGAAATATTTACGGATAAATGATTTTATAGACACAGTGCGGGCTTTGTGTTCAGCCAAAAAATACATCATTATGAATGTAATAAAAATGTTAATTAATTCATTTCTTTGATCGTCGCCGTTTAATTTCAGAAGCGTTTCTTGCATGTAAAAATTCGTTTCTCTGGAGATGTTTCGTTTTTATAATAGCATATTGCATCTATTTTCCGGTAGTTGGCTTTGAAGCTGCTCGGGGAATTTTTAATGCCCAGAGAATATAAGGCCAAGAAAATATAAGCTGCTAAATCTAAATGGAAATGCAAGAAAAAAAAAAAAAAAACCCTTCGAAATTGCGGATTAGTGGCTTTACAATATTCAGACCCAAAAAGATTTGCTTCTTTAAAATTCATGACTCAGATTTATCAATGTTTTTCTTCATTATCTTTTCAAGTCGTACACAAACTGCTTAGCCTCCTACGCTCGAAATAAATTTCCTCGCTGTCGCTTGAAGAGACCCTAAAACTGGTGGAATGCCGAAATCTAATTGGCGATACTCCTAACAAATATGAAGTAGGCATGTGCTTTGTTTCGTTGCGACTCAGCCAGATAACAAGACTGAAGTTTTATCAGATAAATTCTGGAGCTGCCAATAAAGGAGAGATTTTTGAATTACAACCAAAGTTCTTTACCAAGTAACTATTAAATTACAATCCTTAAATAATTATGAACTACACGAGTAAATTTAAAATAAAAATCCTTAACATAATTCAGTTAATCGCTTAAACAGGAAATATTTAATTTAATTTAATTTTGAGTTTTTTAGGTAACGTCAGTCACATTTAACTTGGATTGGAAATACCGAAATTCAATTAATTAAGCTCTAAATTAGTCAAATTAAAGCCAGTTTAATTTTGATTCTTTGGAGTAAAATTACTCATTTTTTACTTTGGCTAGAACTAACCTAACTTAATTAATTTATCTCCAAATTAGTGGAATTTGACGTAATTTAATTTTGGTGAATTTTTAAGGTCGAGTCAATATTAACTTAAATTCCAACTAACCCAACAATCTGTATAATAAATTCGGATTCTTTGCG